>HG995258.1:5752500-14785000 GCA_905332985.1 Mimas tiliae
AGAAACGTATGACGCGGCCTAGTACATATTATATTCTCGCATATGTCGTAAAAGAAACACTCTCCGTCTCTCTCTTCCACCTGCCCTTATCCCACAAGCAGTGGGGTCGGCGCAAAATACTTTTAAAACATGTTACAGAAGGATTTGGCTAGTAGTTTTTGCGACCGGCCGCCTGCCTGACTTCAACCCTTTTGGAGAGAAACCACCCAGCCCAGAAACAAATATTTGTGGACCCCACAAAAAAAATGTGTCAGTGCGTGAATCGAACCCGCGGCCTCTCGTTTCACGGCTGTCTACCACCGAGGCTGTCAATCAAATTGGGCTTAAAAAATATCATTAGTTTTTCAATCGCCTCTTACTCTATGCCTCTTACGAACCCGTTGGGATAAAGGAGGTTTTTTCATATTCTTTAACTGCCAGCACGTCTTAATAACGCAAAACATAGATTTTTAAGAATTTATTTAAATTCCAGTCTAAACACAAGTCTTTGCACACGAATATCGTGAAGTAGGTAAATATGTTAGTCCCACGGTAGTAAATATGTGTTTTATTTATTTGTAGTAACTAGATATTATGTTTGGTTTGGTGACACTCGGCTTAAAATGTTACTCATAAAGTGTCGTGAGCCACCACACCTGACTTTACATTTGCAAAAACAACCTACCTAGGTATGAAGTACTTAAATAATAGGTAGGTATATTGTTTTTTCATAAAATCTATGTCAATCATTAATTTATGAAAAGTATGTTATGAAGTGTGCTTTTATATGTATTAAATCAAAAAATATTATAAATTAATTTTAAGCGTACGTAAATCTACGTAAAATAACTCGTATGGGTCATACTCAGAAAAAGTGTACATTTTAAGTTTGTAACTAAACTGATAGATAACGATACTGAGAATATCCGTTACGAAACTGATGTCATAAGGCATAGTACACATAGTACTATATGTACCACACCGTGAGCTGTGGTCGGCGGACGTTCTCAGCCTCTCCTGGCCGTCGGGACCTTAGGTGCTGGGGATTCTTCGCCGCTCGAGGCGGTGTTGATCCCATCGCGGCTGCAAGTGATTGAGCGCGACCGCTTCCGACCGTGGTCGGATTCGGTTGCCCCAAGCACCGTGCAATTATAATTGGAAGCGGTGGATTCCTCGAGGGCAGACCCAACAGATTCCACCGTCTCCAAACTCCCAACGGATTCGGGACCCGACCCCATTAGGACTTCCGCATACGCGGGCCTGACGGGCAGGGCAAGGATACAGATACGAGGGGGTTGACGCCGACCAAAGTCGGTTGCACTAGGCAAACACGTCACACTGGGCCCACGGCCTTTTCTCGTGCTTTTTTATAGAGTTTGTCTTCCTCGCGATCCCCACGAAGGCGAACCCCGTTCCTGATAAGCAGTCGGGGTTACAGTTTGTCTTTACAAACCTATATCTTATAAAGATTCGGGTCCTTCAACTCTTTCCTGGTCAGAAAGTCGAGGAGCGGATTCTGCGTATCAGGTCGTTAGCCGTCCAGCAATTCCTGCGGAAGAGCTGGCCGAAGCCCAGGGTACACCGTACCGACGGCTGAGCGTTCCCATATGCAGGTACTAAGTAAGTTTAAGTTTTTGTGAACTAAGCTTAACAATTTCTCAGTTTCATAACGTAACGCAATATAACGAAACTGAAAATGAATTCTGAAAATTTATAAATCTAAATATATTTTTACGTAAACCACGTGCTGTATAAACAAACATTGGGCGTATTCCTTAAGATATTACAAAAAATTACAAAAGGACATAGTTAATAAACAAAATGTATAATATACTTCACAAAATAACAGTCGTTTATCACCCTGAGATATATTTTTGTAAATAAAGTGATGATACACGTTTTGACTGTACGACTACGTTGAAAACAATAACCGCCGCCGACAGTGATTTTAAATAAATAATAGTGTTTACAGAATAGATAAAATATGTATACCATCTTAAATAACTGCGTTCTCAATTATATTGCATGTTACTAACCCTGAGTAACGAAACGTCATAATTTTCGGACAAGATTAATTTAATTAAAATAGGTATATATATTTTTTTATGATTTACGAATAAAAATTGTTCTTATTTATTTGTTTGATTCGGCAAGAGTAAAATGGCCACAGTCAAAGTTAAATAAAGCGATTAATACTCGTAACAATGATACTTCGAAAAAGTAAAATGGTTACTACGGGACACTGCAAAAATTTATGAAAAGATTTTTTAAACAATTTTTGACTCAAGAAATTTAATATTTTAAGAAAAATTTAAGTTAAAATACTATAAAAATCTTCACATTAATAGACTAATTTAACAATAAAGGAGGAAAAAATGTATTATATTTATAAAATAAGATATTTATGAAATTATGAAGTAGTGGGACAAGAAAAGATACCAAATGTACACTTTTTCTGATTATGACCCATATAGAGCAACAACGATTTATATTGAATATAAATAGTAAAATTACAGCTCAGTGACAATGGCTTCAGTATCGATTTCATACATATTGTTTTTACTAAATTATTATATTTTATTCAGAAATAAAATAAAAGATTCGGAGGCATTCTCGTAAAATAAGCGAATGGTCTTAAATCCACGAACTAAAATTGCAACAATGAGAGGAAAACAGATTTTGGAAGACACGAGATTTTACGGGAATGATGATTAAACTGGAATGCACTTAAGGAGACATTTGTTAAAAAATGCTGATATAATCAAAACAATTTAATCATCATTCCCGTAAAATCTCGTGTCTTCCAAAATCTATTTCTTCTCATGTCTCTCATTGTATCGAGATAATATGTCTTTAACGGGCTAGTGAGATAGACTGTTCTTATACTTCACGTAATTAATAAATAATTAAGTAATAAGTACTTAGTTAGTGATTTCTTATGTTTACGCGAATATTACACATTGAAATAAAACTAATTATATTAACTTTTCGAGACGACTTACACCTCAGTCTCTCCCGTGACTACAAAGGCTGAAAAGCATTCGAAATGTCGGGACTAAAATGAAATTAAACCGCGATAAATTCCGTATAAATTAGTTCTATTTCAATAATACTTAGTTATTAATTTTCATTTATTCCACATGGTAACAGATGATTGGCAAAAAGAAATCTGATGGACACCTTTTCTTTCATACTGATTTTCCACAGCACAGGTCACACAAAATCCGTATTTTTTTATTAAAATATTACACATTCACTTTTGGAATATTTACACACATTTATAAATTACTGGCCACACACAATTTCAATTTTAAAATATAATTTTAACCAATGAAAGTCGATATCCCCGCGAGTAAACACGGGAAAATTATCATTTCGACAACAAGCTTCCGTGCCCACCGGAAAATGCTAACTGACTCCGTTACTAGACGATCGACGTTTTAAACAATCGCGCTTTGTAAATGATTACAGTTGCCTGCCATGTGCTGTTGGCATCATTAGCATCCTATAATATAGTATTTGTTACGTATAGGTACCTAAGTACTGTATATTTTTGTTACATACTTATGCTATGTCAAGCTCTATTTGAGAATCAACTTTTATGAATGTTTAAAAATTCAGTAACCGTAAAAAAAATAGTTATATACAAATTAGTTGAAATGGTAATATTTACATAAATCACTCTATGTTTAACACCCAACGCAAAAAGATGGTTGTCGTAAGTATGAAATATTAGTTTGTTATTTACTTCACTGGCTTACCTATTGTTATGAAATAGTTAATATTCAATGCAAACATCTTAAACTTACTCTATCTAGTAGATACTCTTTATTTGTACCAGCATATTAAATTATTTCTAATATTTTTTATTTATATCATCTACGATGATTTTGAATATAAAATCTAGTATTTGTTTTTTCGTATCCCCAAGTTGTAGTTAAGTCTACAACTTGCAATAATTTGCCAGGCAAACTAAACGTGTCATTACTTATTATTGTGGACTCCACAATAACATTGAATTATGGAACTCTACGAGGCGCTTATGATTTGTTCTTTGTTTAGTCCCAACTGACAACTCCCTCATAGATGTGTACTTTATGGAGTCGAATCAAATGATAATGTTGCGTGAACACTACATTTATTTAATGCAAGATACAAGTTATAGATATATCACATACACTATGTCCTACTACGTAGAGACAAAGCAGCCAACTAAACCATCATTTTCAGGTTTATATTTCACTTGTATTCTTTATTTGACTACCTCGATAGCGCAGTTGTAATGCGTACGAGTTACGATTGAGACTAACACTGAGGTCTCGGGTTCGATCCCCGGGTCGAGTAAAGGGTTTTTCTATTAAGAAATGCTCAGTATCAGCCCGAAGTGTGCAATTTGTGGCCGGTATGGCGATAGTCTCGCCGCCTATCACATCGTGGGACGGAGATACGTATGGCAAGGTTATATAACGAGAGATCAAGTACGACGAACAATTCCTCAGACATATTTTCTCATGGGATTGGTTTTTACAAGCACTTTTTACTTTTTACATAATAAAAAAAATATATGAATTTCATGTTTAGTAGGTATCTAATTTTAATAATTTTAATTTTAATTTAATGTAACGTTTAATTACACATAATATTTACAAATGCCACGCACGCCTATGATCTGTATGATTACATTTTACGTCATTTTTATAATGCCAATATGTAACTTTAATTTGTATGTAATTATTCTGTTGGTTTGCTAAATAAAATAAAAAAAATACGCTCGGCGAAATGTGGGTGTACTGGTTATACCTCTGCCTACCCCTTCGGGGATTGCAGGTGTGAGTGCGTATGTATGTTGTCTTCTTCCACCTTTTTTCCGCAGGGAAAATCCCTTAAATTACGTAGTGTTTTCGCACTGCCGCAACTCACTAGAAAGTAACTAAATAAAGAGTCATCATATACAGGAAGTTAAAATTACGTTTATAGGAGCTGTATCTTTTTATTACGTTTCAAATATTTAAATCACAAACCAAATTAGAGTACATTTTTAAAGATCTATCATCTTGTGCTTTATATCTAAGGTTACGTATAAGTAGAATGTAAGTTAGATATTACAATAGTAATGCCTAGTCATGAATTTAGGTCAAGTAGCGCCTAGCTCGTCTATTGCATGTGTAGGTTGTATATCAACTAACGACTGAACAAAACATTACTTATATGCAACTGTTAACTTGTGTTTTTTTTTTATTTGTAGCCAATATGTTTGTAATATAAATTGGACCACCAATATCTTAAGCCAAAAGCTTACCTCACCTGCACGTCGTTCATCCTGATTAACGGATGAGACAATAGCGAAAGTAGGTCCCCGTTCCAGGTTGTAGGAGTCAGACGGCGGATCACCCCACATTATACCAGCCACCGTCAAATCATGATGGGAAGGCGGACCCTGATATTACCTAAGCAGGGATAGCGCCAGACAGAAAGAAAATATATTAGTAAGGACTAGTATTTCAATACAATACTCCTGACTAATAATTTCATACATGACGATTACATTATTGTTTTCCACAATCTGCGAATAAATTATAGGTAAACCGCCAAGTGCATTACAGTCATTTTAAGAAGTCTGTAGAAATTTAAGATATGATTCTTTACGAATCTGTATTGACAGCTGATGATTTATTGTTTTGCTGCCACTTGTGTGATAGCGTGTGATAGAGTCACGCTGTAGACAGTTTTGTTTACACCATGAATGGGTCAGTTCGACTGGGTTGTTACCACTGTCTCACAGAAGTACAACGAAAAGTAGCAGCTTGCTGTTGCGTTTCGTACGGGGAGTGAGACATTCAGAGGTTCAAATCTCTTGTCTCCCTTACTAATCCTATAATTATCCTGTTCCGGTAAGGCCGGCAACGCATTCATGATTATATTGGTATTATGGGCGGTGGATATCACTTACTGTTAGGTGATCTACTTGCTTCTAAGGTGGCCTCTGCTAAATAGATATATTTAACATGTATCGTTAATTTGGATATTGCGAAAAACACTAAGTACTGACTAAAGCTCGAGCTTTTTAATTATAACTACTTAATATTTTTTAATTAAATAGGTATCGATTATTTTTTGACAATATTTTGTCCTTTTTTATAACCTTTTTAGTGGAATACACCTGCCTAACCTTTGATGGTCTAATCAGATAATTAACTGGGTTCTTCTGGTTATGATTAACTGGGTTCTATTATACCTAATATAATAATACTAGCCCTGTATTATATACGTCCCACTGCTGGACACGGACCTCCTCTACTGAATGAGAGGGTTTAGGCCTCAGTCCACCACGCTGGCCTAATGCGGGTTGCAGACTTCACATACCTTATGAAGAACTTCTCAGATATGCAGGTTTCCTCACGATGTTTCCTTCACCGTTAAAGCAAGTGATAATTAATAATGAATACACACGTAACATAGAAAAGTTAGAGGTGTATGCTCTTGGGGCTGGTTTCAAACCTGCGACTTTCGTCTCGACAGTCCATACCATTCCCCCCTGAGCTATCACTGCTATTATAATAGTAATAAAACACCACAGTAATGTGGTTTGCTTCCACAATGTATCGTTAAATTAAGATGGGATTCTTTATAGTAATGTCTCTATTCATTCGGTGGCACAAAACAATCTAATTTATTGTGATTTAAGATGACTCACGCAGTGTGTAGCACCATAATCATAATAAGACCACGCTCACTTTGTATGCGTTTTGGTACCACATTCAATCGCGCGAATAAGTATGAACGATGACAAAAACGTACATATGTTCATACTCATACGGATTCACGCCGGTAATCCTTAAAGGGGTAGGCAGAGGTGTAACAAGTACACCCACATTTCGCCAAGCGTATTTCCGTCCCATGATATGATAAGAGGCGAGCCTACCACCATACCGGGCACAATTCCAGACTCCGGGTTGATAGCATTTCGAAATAAAAAAACTCAATATCTCTTTTACCCGACTTGAGGATCGAACCCGAGACCTCAGTCGTAACTACAACTGCGCTACCGAGGCAGTCCAAAACAAATGTTCCCGATCCTTCAGCTACTATGGTGGCGCTCACTGGATGTATCTCGCATTCAGTGTGCGTATTTTTACGTATTCGCGCTACCAAACGTAGGAAAACGTATGCAAAGTGAGCGCACCCAAGTTAAGTTTCTTAGAAGAAAACATCTCAATAAATAGTTACAAGCAACCAACAATTTGACAGCTGTCGTGGCGCCAATATAACAAAGTACTCTGTGCAGTGGGCGAGTAGCTGCGAAGCGAGAGGCCGCGGGTTCGATTCCCGCACCGAGATGAATGTTTGTGTGATCCACAGATATTTGTTTCAAGTTACGGGTTGACATCAGGCAGCCGGCCGGATGTAACATGTATTAAAAAGCATATTGCGCCGACCCCACTGCGAGTGGGATAGGGGCATGTGGAAGAAGAATTATTATGAGTATAATACGAACGTGTGTTAATAATTATTATGAGAATAGAAAAGTATGTGGTGTGACCAGGTGTGACATTAGTATAAAATTGGCTGGTTTTTCTCACAGTACACAGAATGAGGTATTCCCCTTAGATTGTACGAACAAAATTAGATAACGTATGAGGACTTTTTTGGTAGAGTTTTTTCCTTCCTTTTATTACATGTTTTATTGTTTTGTATTTCACGTGTTAGCACGTGATTTGATTTAATAATAAAAAGTTTCATTATGCTTATATTAATGATGGTGATTATTTTAAATAAACACGAATAAGATATATTTAAATGGAATTAGAATTATTTGAATAAAATTATAGAGCAATATTTATTTTTGATTCCGGTTTATCATGTAGTTCCGCGAAATAGTTCAGGCAGGTAAAAACATCACAAATTATCTGGAACATGTTAATAAAAATATTTCTTCGTGAGAAAGAGGCAAATTACTTATTCATTTTACCTATTTATGTTAAAAAGTATTTTATGTCACTATTTTTAGTGAAAGAATTATCAAAATCGGGGAATACATGACGAAGTTGGAATCTTTCATTCCCGATTTTTAGTTAGGTATACTCTTTCAAATGAAACAAGAAATTAATCAAAATCGGCCCATATTTAGCGGAGCTATACGTGGTTATACAAAAAATTTATTCGTCAAATTGAGAACGTGCTCCGTTTTTCTTTCTACGGTTAAAAATAACATATTATTATAATCATATTTTCTAAACGGAAAGTATATACATACCTTTATTTAATTTAGTACATACATTTTAAAATTCCAACATCCGCATTAAAATTAAAAATAAGTACCTACACAAAAAAAACTGTGTTCACAAAGCACCGCACAACAATTACACAGTTTTCCTTTTGCTCTAATTGCAATCCCAACGTTTCTCTTATCGAGTTTTTCTTTCAACTGGGCTATTGGAAAAGTAAAGGCTATTTTACGATCGCTAATAAGTTAATCTTTTTGTGTAACTAACTTCAGTGTGCGGATATTGATAACTAGGGATGGGATCTGATGGGATTAATTTTCTGCCTTTAATCCTACTACATATTATCGTAGGATTATTATGTATGAAAGTTTATGATTTGGATAATTTATATAAACATATAATATAATTTGTGACTTTTTTATTAGCTTCAATTACGAAACGAGCAGGTCGTTCGGTGATGGTAAGCGCAACGCCTGCTCTTAAACAAAAAGAAAAAACAGAACTTTAGTTTCAAAGTACAGCATGGCTCTGGACTGCGCTCTTCACCGTGAGAGATAAGATGTTTAGTCTCATAATGCCCAGTATTGCACTGATTATAATGCAATGTTCTTCAAACCGAAACACAGCAATGTTCATACACTGCTGCTTGGCGGATATAGAGAAAGCGGTGGGTACCACCTAGGGTATTACCTAGAGGGACTCACATACAAGGAACCTTACTCCGTTTTAGTGTGAGTCACGAACAAATTAACAGAGAGACAGGACAGATTGTACTGTTCGATTATACATTTCTAGGTATATGTGCTTTTGGATATATGACTACACTTCAGTGGCAGCTGTCGTGAACGTGATTTAATCAAAGACTTAATATGTAACTTATGTCTTTGGATTTAATTTTAATCGTGAAAGAAAGGCAACCCTAACGCTCTCGAATAAGATTGCTTCGTTTAGTAAATGCTTATATCAATATTTACAATGCAAACAAGAGATAACATTGTTTTCCAACTGATTGCCTATTTACCGCTTAAGTTTTTATTCAAGGCGACAATCAGATGTAACATCAGTTTTCTTCCTAATTATATGCATAGACAATTGTTATTTCGTAAAGAAAAGCGCGATAATTATTTATTTGCAAATGCAAACACGACTTTGATTTGGACAGGAATAAACTTCCTGAGTCATAAATTGCAAATCAATGTGATTTTCTTTTATTCTTTTCTGACAATGCGATTGCATTATTAATCAGGTATACCTACCTATTATTATTGGTATACCTATTATTGTTAATTAATTTATACTTGTAAGCACTTTTATGAAGTTATGAATTAGTTTTTTCGAGTATAAGGGTCATAATATTAAAAATTATACCCACCTATCTTAGTAAAAGTATTATTACGTACTTAATAATACTTTTATTAAACATGCTTATTGCTAGGAATGTGAAAATGAAAAGACTGCACTGAAATTATATTATTATAAGATAATATATGTACATATATCTATACAATTTTTACCTCAAACTTACAGTGAAAATAATAATAAATAATACCCAACAGTTACACACAATACACATAGCTCCAAAGAACACAGCAATAACTCTGAGCCCACAATTACATACGATTATATTGTATAGTGAGTATCAAGAACTACGAGATACTTTCGGTCTCACAATACGCACCCCCGTAACAAAAATTTGTGCATCAGACAAATATTTGTCTAGGTGCGGGGATCGAACCCGCGGTCTCACGTTTCACAGTCGGCTACTCGCCCACTGCACCACGGAGGCAAAAGGCTGAAAAGTTCGTAGAAAGATCATCATACATACATAAATTGGCAAGAAGGTGTTGAAAGTGATCAGAATGCTACCTTGAATACTTACCTATCCATAATTAGATAAAAGCGTCCACGAACTCTACCAACTTACGTGATAAATTAGGTATGCATTTGGATTTATTAGTTCCTACCTATAAATCTGCCGAATGCTGATAAAATGTAATATTTATACTACGTCATTAATATTTATATTACGGGATAAGAAGACATTACTAATACTGGATAAGTACATACCTCTTTACATGAACACTGAAATGAATAATTTAATAACGATCAGTATAATGTTCTCAGCACGTATTGTCTCGAGTGCGTTCTTAGTTTTTACTGACAAGTGTTGGAAGGTGTCCAAATGGGAGACATGGCGATTGACGACACAGGTCACAATATGTCCTGTTTGTATTTATATATGTATATATCAGGTATTGGTTATCGGAAAGTGATTATTATTATATACCTTAATAGCGTCTTTATAAGGTTTATTATACGGTGTAGATTTTGTGAATCATTTTTGTTTACCTAACAATCAGGACCACTGGATTCACAGCTTATGCAATCAATAGGTAAGTACTAAGTAACTTTCTATGAACCTTTCTTCATAAAAATGACAAAATGTACAGCTGTCCATGTAAGGAATCGTAAAAGGTGTATAGTCTTTAAAAACCGGTTCAAGTGCGTGTCCGAACCACGCGAAATAAAGAGTTCCGTATTCAGGATAAACGTTCATAGTTTTATAAATACCTAAGTATAAGATACAGACACATACTTTTTATAAACAGCAGCATATAATAATATGTATCGCTACAACCGCGTTTTGCTCAAGTCCGAACGCCCATAGGGCCGAAGCCCAATAAAAATCCTCCCCTCTTCAGATTCCAACTCGTCATTTCATTTCTCAAACGTCAGGAATGTACCTAAGTGTACGATTTCTCTGGTTTTATGGTGGTTCAATGGCAGTGATCACGTACCATTAGATGAACAACTTGCCCATGCTCGCCCTACAATAACAGCAAAAAACTACGCCGCATTGAGAACTTCCTCCTTTTTTGATGTCGGTTAAATCTAAGTATGGATATTGGTTAAATCCGCACACAAAAAACTTTTTTCAACCTTTGACCTTAGCGAATAGGTACTTACGTTGTCTTGTACCTCGAGCATTTTTCTAAGATCGTTTATCATAAAGCTCCAAACTTGATTATCATGATGACTGGATCTGTAAAAAACAAAATATCTTTTTATTAATTAAGTATGTCTAATTACAAGTGTGTAGTTAAAATGTAGGTATTATATATTTGCTTCTGACCGCTGCAACTGAATAAATAGATAAACAATACACGCAAAATAGCTTGGCCGGGCTGAAGTGTGCACATGCACACTGTACCAATGACCAAAGCTACTTTTCTTTGGTGATTGCACTGTACCTCTTTTTTAACCTATACACAGTCGCCCTTAATATTAACTTCTAGCTTAAAACACAAATATCCATAGCCGCAAAAAAAAAAGCGACGAACAAGATTAGGGATGTCGGAACTGTACTGAAGTATCGTAATATGAATTTTATTAGTGAATTAAAAAAATTGATATCGAATAAAATTTATCGCTTTAGAAATCGTTACTTATTAAAGAATAACGTTTTTTTTTTATAACAGTACAAGACAGTACAGTAGTATGAGTAAATGTCACATTACTGTGGTGATAATTGATATCAAATATTTATGTGTATTCATATTTTTCAGCTTTTTATAACAATGCGCGAGTAGCCAGCTGCAAAGCGAGAAGCTTTGTATTCGATTCCCACACCGAGACAAATGTTTGTGTAATCCTTAATTATGGGACCGCAGGTCTCTCGTAGTTCCTGATACCCACGATACAGGTTAACCTAGTGTGGGGTCAGGACTATGTGTGTGACTGTTGGGTGAATTTATTTATAATATTTATATTTATAATGGGCTAGCTTGACTAGGCTGGTAGTGGTACTAATTGCATCATTCACTGAAACCAGCGCGACACGCATGAAGTTCTAGTGAGATTTCCGGCAGCCCAATTCCTTTCGTTTAAAGTTGGTAATGCATCCATGATTCTTCTGGTATAGGGAGTGTCATTGGCGGTGGAGGTTAACAACGGTTGACCCATTTACTTGTTTGCCGGTCCCTGCTATGTAAAACAAATGCCCGGAATAACCATAGTACCTACCTTGTACTGTTTTACAGCGCAAAATTTAACAGTTCTTAAATCAGTGGTAACTTTACTACTGTTAGAATATAATATATTATTGTTTGTGTTACGATTTTTATATTTCATATTAATAAAAATTATCTTCGAAATATATTTCCCAATCGGTTTTAATAAGTAATTTAATTTTAACATCCCTAATACAAGTGACAGTAGAATCATCTGTCACATTCTGCGGTTTTTTGGCGGGAATTCTTACAGTGCGGTGGCTCTCTTGTTTTAATTATTTCCTAAACTGGTTTAAAGTTGTTTTTGTTGTATAAAAGTGGTGTGGTTTTGTGCAATAATCATTAAAGATGATGAATAGTGTATGGAAACATTGAAATAAGTGGATTTGGGTGATTTTTGATCAAGGGTATTGTCGACCTTGTGCTTTCGATTCTCTTGAAGAAAGTCGCTAAGAAGCATTGAACTGAAAGGAATTATCTCCAAAACTCCAGCAAGACCTTGAAATCGGCCACACCCCTGTTTCATCGTTCTTGGAATATAAGAAAAGATATAACTAATGACTTGGCAGCATGGTCTCTGATCTTAGCCGGTTCCTTATGGAACAAAAAAACAAAACAAAAAAACAAAACAAATGTCACATTCTGCAAAAAGTTTGTTTGTGTTTTGGATTGGATTGGTTTGTGGGTTTGTAAACACAAAACAAACGTTTTGGTATTGAAATCGTTATTTTTAGTTTCAGTGGTGTGTTCATCGTATTTTTAACAGTTGTCAATTCATACCTATCTAATTTATTTATGGAGTGGAGAAGAAAAAAGAATTCAGGTAAGGGTGTTCAAAACATAATTTAAAACGATATAAAGTCACGAAAAAAAAGAATAAATACTATCAAATTATGAGCTGTATTATGTAGAGTGTAGATGAAACAATAAGTTATTCGCTGAAGAAATGAGAATTACCTTAGTTGTGTATGTTTTACATGCGTTGTATGATTTAATATGTACATATATAGAAATAAAAAAGTGAATGGCAAAGTCGGTAGAGGTCTAATATTTCAACCAAATTGGCGACATATTAAGTAGAGGACGAGTCAGAAGTATTCTGAACCATCGAGAATGCATGAAAATATTAATGAAAGTAGATGAAGCATAAGCAAAGTGTCAGGACTGCATAAAGTGGAAATCTATAGTCACTGACCACCCCTGTGGGAAAAAGGCGTGATATTATGTATAAAAGTTACATAAAGAAGGTATGTATTCCTTAACAATAGCTAACTATATCATGTTTTGCTTAGTGAATTTATTAAACACCTATTCAAATGGAAAAAATATGAGGCGAAGTAGTAGTAATTTCTAGGTTTGACAAAACTACAACATTTGTATAAATGTGTAAAAGGATGTTGCGCCTACCCCACTGTGAGTGGCAGGCAGGTGGAAGAAGAAAACAGAAATTAGAAAAATAAATGTTGGTATTTTAAAGCCAAAGCCGTAGGTAATATTATGATGGAGAGAAATAGTTAGTACATTGACAAAATTTAAATTCCAAAACTATGTAATAGTATAATATTATTATGCACATCTACACACATCGGTCACAGATGCCTGAGCCAGATGTTACCAGGGTTATAATCCTGCAGACAGCCCAATATGCTTGGCTTGACATTTTGGAGGGAGACATGAGAGCCAATGGTCTCATTATGGAGGAAGCTCAAGATTGTACAAAGTGTAAGTAGGAAGGCGGAACCTGGCAATAAGCCGGGATAACGCCAGCCAGAAAGAAAGTTACTGATTACATCTAAACTTGAAAAGATGAAGTAAAAATTATTTTTCAGACATTCATGGGTCAAAGAAAGTTTTCACATCTATTTTATAAGAGTAAAGTATGCTAGAGATGACACTATTAGCAATTTTCTAGTACTGTTAAGTAAATTGTGGTAGGAACTAGTGTGTCCATATATTTTTTGCATGATTTATATACAAAAATGAACATCAATAACTTCGTAATTATTTAGTAAAAAAAAGCCCTGACAGTTCTTTATCATTAGTAACCTGTCCTTATTTTTATTTTATCTTAAATTTAACTGTGTATACATTACATATTATGTTAAGTTTGTAAAAGATAGTTCTAGTATAATTTTTGATTAAAGACAAATTCATGTCTGCTATTTTGACATAATAATGCCAAGTAAACTCTATGCGACGCGACCCTACCCCTTGTGGACGATACAAAACTTTTCATTTGTGTTTACATCACAATTGGCTTTTTTATGTTTTTATTTTACATTGGTGCAAGGTTTGCCATTAGGTAAGTACTGTTATTCTCGAGGGTGTTGAGATTTCTCTGGTCACGCGGCGCGATGGTGGTTGGTAGCCTTCACATACTTGTGAAATTGTAATGAAGAATTCTTAGGTATGGTTTCCTCACATATTTCCTTCTGCATTAAAACGTAACAAGTTAACAGTGAATACACACGTAACTTCGAAGTCAGATGTGCGTACCATAAGTTCCAAACCCGCGGTCTCTGTCTCAGATGCATTCGACATTCAATTATTACATACATACATACATGCCATGCATGCCTATGATCTGTATGATTACATTGTACCTCATTTTCATAATGTCAATATGTAATTTTTAATTATTATGTAATTATTCTGTTGGTATGCTAAATAAATACATACATACATACACACTCACGCCTATGTCCCATAGGGGTAGGCAGGGACTATTGAGTACCACAAGCTACGATCCTGACACACCTCTTTCGCCTCTAAATAAAATAAAATAAAATAAAATACATACGCATTCACTCCTGTAATGTCCGATGGGGTAGGCAGAGGTGTAACCAGTACACCCACATTTAGCCGAGCGTATTTTAGTCCCACGATGTGATAGAGGGCGAGGCTATCGCCATACCGGGCACAAATTCCAGACTCCGGGCTAATATTGAGCATTTTGTAATAGAAAAACACAATACCACTTTACCCGACCCAGGGATCGAACCCGAAACCTCAGAGTTAGCCTCAATCGTAACGCGTACGCATTACAACTAAGCCACCGAGGCAGTTCAATGATTATAGTCGGTATAAAAGGGTACTAGGGCTTATTTAATACATCCTTATCAAGTAGATATGTCACGGATTGCGAGTGCATTGGCCGCGTAACGTGTTTGTTTGCTATATCAATATGAACAGGCGCTTGTTAGCGGTGGTGTATATTTTACCGCCTATGATAATAATGTTTTTATCTAAGCAAATTGGACTGAGGAAATTGTTACAGAGAATGTATGTCATACATACGTACGCACTCACGCCTGTAATCCCCGAAGGGGTAGGCAGAGGTGTGACCAGTACACCCACATTTCGCCGTGCGTATCTCCGTCCCATGATGTGATAGGGGTCGAGCCTATCGCCATACCGAGCACAATTCCAGACTCCGGGCTGATACTGAACATTTCATAATAGAAAAACCCATTATCACTTTTACCCGACCCGGGGATCGAACCCGAGACCTCAGCGTTGGCCTCAATCGTAACGTGTACGCATTACAACTGCGCCACCGAAGTACATCCATCATATGTTACCTAAGAATTATACATAAAGTAGTGAAATTTTGTTGACACTGCATATTGACCGGAACAGGGTACGGCATCTAGTTGCATGTTTACAATTTGTTCACATGATTTTCGCACTTATATCTTTGCCATAAGTATTTAAATGCTACGCTTCGTGCTCGTTTCAAAGGGCCAATGAAAGTGGCCCTAGCCGCTTTCTATCGAGCGATGCGTAACAAACTTGTGGCGGAAATCCGTTGAATTAGATTTTCTATAACGAAGTCAGTGGATGTAGATCAGTTATCTTGCCTTGCGTTTCTCATCCTTATTATGATGGCCTAGATAATTTTAGTTAATTACTCGCAATATTCGTGTATGCGGGCGATGTCGATACGAAGGTATTGTTTGTAGCTTTAGCCCAGTCATTTTAGCCAAAAAAGACGTTCAACCTCGGAATGAGAAATAATAAGCTATAAACTTGTATATAACTTTATTTTGGCATTCTGAAAGTTGTCTCAAAAGTCTCATAAAATCTCGTGACCGCGTCTTATGATATTCAAGGTCAAAATTCTCAAAAATCGTTTAATAAATCGTTTCCTATGGTTTTAATGCCATTTACATTTTTTATAAAAATTCTCTACAAGTTTTGTCCCAAACATTTTTTATATACTCAATCGTTTTTGAGGTAGCCGGCAATCACAATGTGTATGCGTTTTTCGATTCGAAATATCACACATGAGTTTTCCGGTACTAATTGGAATTCATGCCCGGTATCTCGTTAGACTTGCCACCCGTCACATTATTAAGTTCGGCGAACTGTGGGTGTAGTTGCACCTCCGCCTACCCCCTCGGATCTACAGGTATGAGCTTATGTATGTATTTAAACATAAGTGAAAACAATTCTACTCCTACTTCTTCTTCTTGCTAGACCTAATCCCATTTACTTAGGGTCGGCCTTCCTTGTCCGTAGTTTCCATTCCGCACGGTTTTGTGCTACCTCTTTTTGTAGTTGAGCTTCTTTCAGGTCTTTTTCGACCGTCGTCAACCAGGTGGTGGGTGGTCTACCACGTGTACGCTTCGTTGTTGCCATGTCTAGAGCTAGCTTCACCATGTGATGGTCGGGACGTCTTTGAATGTGACCGACCGACAAGACCATTCTTGTAAGCGTTTTTCCCTGATTTTGTCGACTATCGGGGCCACTTTGAAACTGCCTCTTATGTAATCATTTCGGATTTTGTCTAGTAGTGTGACACTTGCTGACCAGCGTAACATGCGCATTTCTGTTGTGTGTCCTACTCCTACTACTATTATAAATGACGTGAAAGTTGGATGTTTGTTAGTCAATCACACCGTAACTGCTAAAAGGTTTTGGATGAAATTTGGCACATATAGACCATTGACCATGACCTGGATTAGGATATAGGCTACTTTTTATCCCAGAAAATACCGTTCAAGCGGGCAGAGCCGCAAGTAAAATCTAGTTTGTATATATTTGGCCAAGGTTTGAAATATGTCTCATGATAATCATAAATAAGGGCAGGGCATACGTACTAAATTATTGTTTTTTTTATTGCATAGCGTGCAAACGTGCATGTTGGTCACCTGGTGGTTAGTGATCTCTACCGCCCATGTACGCCCACAACACCAGAAGAATCTTAAATACATAAAAAATTATGTTGATTGTTAATTATGTAATTTGTATTGCTTCTAGTATAACCTAATCGTTAAAAAAACCCTGACGTCATTTATAAATACATCTATCTGTAACTATAAACCGCTGAACAGGTTTCTTCAAATATAGCTAAGGACCATCACGATTAAACCAGATGTGAAATTAAAAAAACAGCAATCGAATAGGTCCATTTGATTATAATTGGTGATGGATAATAATTATGTGATAATTATCATCATTTAAACAGCGATAGCTCAACGGGGAGTGGCACGGACTGGCAAGGCGAAAGTCGCAGATTCAAAACCAGCCCCAGAGCATGCACCGTTGACTTTACTACGCGTGTATTCGTTGTTAATTATAGTTTGCTTTAAAAATCGTGAGCAAAACTGCAAACCTGAAAAGTTCTCCATAAGAATTTCTAAGGTATGTGAAGTCTGCCAACCCGAAGGAAGGCCAGTGAGGAGAACTAAGGTCTAACTCATTCAGTACAGGAGGCCCGTGCCCAGCTGTGGGACGTGTATGATATAGGGCTGGTATTATTATATTTCTTTTGATAAATTCAAACTCTCCATTTAGGCTGTACGTAATAAGTGCTACATGAGTACATGTCACTAGAGAGCTTTCCAATGAAAGTGAGAGGGTTTTGGCTGTAATTCGATATATTGGTTCAATGCTTCTGCGGATGTCGTAATCGATTACTGTCACTGTAGTTTACTGCGTTTTGAAGATATTTATAATGGCTTTAATATGACAGTTTTGATTTAAATAGGCCACCAATATCTTAGGTTCTAATTCAACCTCACCTGTATGTAAAACTCCCTGCTGTGGCGAAACTTGGTTCCCGTTGCGGGTTGTGAAGGTCAGACGGCAGGTCGCCCCCATGTAATATCAAATACCGTCAAATCTATGGTACAAGAAGGCGGACTCTGGCATTCTCAGACTCAGCCGGGATAACGCCAGGCAGAAAGAAAGTTGAACTACCTAGGTTTATGGCTTCATAGGCTCATACTGCTGTAAAAGCTCATCACTAATATTATGTAATAAAGATATATTGCCTTTCAAACTGTAATTTAACTTTTTAGGACAAGCAAAGGAAAAAGTCCGAAAATCATTAATTTCAAAAAACTACTACTACTATTTTATCGTTTTTCTTATTAGTTGAAGGGTTTCTTATTTTCTCGTCGTCAGATCTTAAGCAAATTTGCCTCGGAATAAACTATCGAAGACAAAAAAAAATCGTCAAAGTCCGTCTCCAGGCTGTCTGGGTTGATACCGCCGCTTTGTTTATTTTTGCCACCAAGCACTGTTGTATTTCGGTTTAAACTTGAAGGATATTGAAGCCAGCTAAAGTACTGGGTGTTATGAGATTTTATATCTTATGTCTCGGAGTAATGAGAGCAGTCTAATGTCAGTGCAGTGCTTTGTAATTCAAAGTTCTGTATGGTGTTGTGCCTGTATCTGGGCAGGCGTTACACTTACCATCAGGCGAACGACATGCTCGTTTCACCATTCAAGCTAATAAAAAAAACCCAATACCTACTCAGTGGGCACAAATAACAATTCCGGAAAAAACTCAGAACATTTGGCGGGGATATCGCGTAGCATACATAAAAAAACGCAGATAATTAACCAACGTGCTCTTTTTTGACGTTCGTGCCGCTTGAAAACTGCTAAATAAAAATATATAAGCCTACAAATTAATGTAAATATGGTGTCTAAATGTTTCGTATGGAATCAGACCAGACCGCGAATACTTTGACACTTTTTTCCATCGAATCATTAGCATGTTGATGTATATGGAGTGCAATTTCCGGGACGTAACTGTTTATATATTATACTTTTTCTATACAAAGAAGACCAAAGCTGATTCAGAATGTATGTGATTTTATTTTGTACGGAATTCTGATGAGTTTTACTATTTTTTTAAACATAGTAGAAAAAGTGGAGCATCTTCGGTGTTGGCATGTTAACACCCGTATTCCGAGATCTATCTCATATAAATTTTTGTATTTATTAGCCATTTATTGGATTTTGATAATTTCTCAGAGATTTAATTTAAGATTATTTTTCTATTCAGTGACCTAAAGCAAATTCTGAGACATGACTAATATATACTAAAATTTAAATGAGATAGATCTCTGAATACGGGTGTTAAGCGGAAAATACTCTGACGCGCACTTACCATGCCTACAACAATCATGTAAGTCCTAAACACAAATATCCGTTTATGGCGACCATCAACAAAAAGTTAATTCCGAACACGTTTGAAAAACATTAAAAATGTCATAAAATGTTCACATATTAAACTGTGTTTGCATGTTACATAAAACACTTGACCGTGTCGCGATGACGATTATATAGCACAGTACTGACCGTTTACGCGAACGCAAGAATTTAATAATATTTTTAATATATAGTCCCACGCAGCCAGGAAAGAAATGGTTTTTACGTGTATGCCCCATAAATACCTACCATAGAACCATATAATCGCCTCAATGGTCCAGAGATCCTGAGTTCCAATCTCAGGTAGGCCACTACAATTTGTGTATGAGTTTTCGATTCGAAAAATCACACGTGAGTGGCACAAGGAATAAGCTCGGCGAACCCGGAGTGCACTGGCTGTACCAATAGGGTAGTTTCCTATATTGAATTTTATACATTATGTTTTATACAACAGAAAATGAAACGCAAAAGAAACCCTTTTATTAAAACACAATCAAAATTGGTTCGGAAATGTGCCCGCAGTTATGACTTTAAATGTTGGTATGAGGAAAAGTGGGTGCGTAGTAGGGATATCTCACTATCTCTCTTGCACGCGTGCACCATAATGGACATTTTACACAGTGACGTCAAAGTTTGCGTCCTCTGTCATTTATCAATTACCCCTTCTACAGGATTTGAATGGCTTCTAACTTGTTTATTTTTGGTCCGATTTATAAAATTCTTTCTGCAATAGATTTTGAGTAACGTAACTTATTAATTTAAATAATAAAAAAATCTAGTTAACTATCCTATTATCATCATGAGCACTATTTATTTTTATCGTGGCACGGCAATATTACCACACTCGACCTGATATGTAGTACAATGCAATCCAAATATAATGTCGACCAGTAAGAGACATTGCTTCCCTTAACAGTCGGCAGAATTATACCTTCCTGAAGTTACTGGATATACACTGGCTGACCATGGAACGCGACTCGCCTGTACGAGACTCTATGGCGGGTTTTTCACCTTGTGTACGGTAGTCGCTATGCAGTTTGTTACAAAAATGATCTGGTATCTTCCTACTAGCATATACCTACTCATTTATAATTTATTCATTTATTTACTGTTTTTTAATCTTGTCTCTACGCAACAACATTTTTGTTGAACATTATTATCTTTTAAAAGCAAATCTCTGATTATCTTTTAGGTTAATCCAACAAACAAAGTGGAGTGATTTACAGTGGTGGCCTTGATATGGTGACAACCTACGTGGCAGTGGGAGACTTGCCGGATGCAAATGAAAGATCACGGGTTCGATCCCCACACCGAGACAAATATATGTGTGATCCACAAATATTTATTTCGAGTTTGGGTGTTGTGAGACCGTAAGTCTCTCGTAGTTCCTGATACCCACGACAGACGACTCGTATCTTACTGTGGGGTCAGGACTATGTAACTGTTGGGTGTATTTATTTATTATTTAAGTATTTAATTCTGTTGACTCGTTTTGTCACCACAAACCAGTTTAATCTAGTTATCTCTATATGTATATCGTAGCTAGCATAGTGGCATAGAATACTCGACTCGTTAAGTCATAAGTAGAGAAAATACTACGTTCAACATCTTTTTTTTTATAGTATAGGCCGGCAAACGAGCAAGTGGGTCACCTAATGGTAAGTGATACAATACCAAAAGAATCATGAGTGCGTTGCCGACCTTAAAGGAAAGGGATTGGGAAGGGGAGGGGGTTTGGGCCTCCGGATATCTCACTCACCGTACGAAACGCAGCAGCAAGCTGCTACTTTACGCCGGTTTTCTGTGAGACAGTGGTAATGACCCGGACGAGTCGGCCCATACATGCTGTAGACAAGTGCCTACAGCGTGGCTCTACCACTCAAAAAATCATCTCTGTGGTATTTGGTCTACGAACCCTAACATGACGCTGAAATTTTATCCAATGTTGACAGTTTTACCCGAGATAATTGTCGTCGACAGTAATCTCTCTCGTGCGCGAGATATGTTGTGTTGCATATGCTAAGCCCCCAGGATTCCATTGCGGGTTGTGGGGGTTAGACGGCGGGTCGCCCCATATAATATTAAATACTGTCAAATCTATGGTACTATAAGGTAGAGCCGGGATAACGCCAGGCAGAAAGAAAGACTCTAAACAAAAAAAAACATGTTTGCCGTTACAATAAAATATATATTCGAATTGATTTACGTCATTACTGCATAAATATTATAAAATAAGACGATTTTATAGAAATAACACTGGGACAAAATTAAAAAAATGTCATTAGTCGAATATAATTGCACAGTAATTGCAAGTGCTGCAAGACCATTAATTAGTAACAATTAAAGTGTTTCATGAATTATGTAACTATTTGTCTAAAACGTAATAAAAATAGAAATTTGTTTTGTTCTAACCGTGAAGAATTTTTCATTATATTTTTCATAAATAATTTTGAATGGCATTATGTGATTTTGTGTTTTATATAAATAAAACAAAATTCGACTCACTGGATGCCTCGGTGGCGCAGCTGTAATGCGTACGCGTTACGACTGAGACTGACGCTGAAGTCTCGGGTTCGATCCCTGGGTCGGGTAAAAGTGATATTGGGTTTTTCTATTACGAAATTCTTAGTACCAGCATGGAGTCTGGAATTGTGCCCAGTATAGGCTCGCCCCCTATCACATCATGGAACGGAGATACGCTCGGCGAAATGTGGGTGTACTGGTTACCCCTCTGCCTACGCCTTCGGGGATTACAGGCGTGAGTGCGTATAAATAAGTATGAAAAACATAATTCGCTAGTGTTAATAATATAAATGCGAGTGTTTGTACTTTGTTGGCTTGTCCTTTTACGCCGCAACGGATTGATATGTTTTTTTTTTACTGCCAGGATAGGCAGACGAGTGAACGGGCCACCTGATGGTAAGTAGTCACCGCCGCCCATAGACTTCTGCAATGCCAGGGCACAGCAAAGCCGCTGCCTACCGTCGAAGGATTACTCCTTTTAAACCTTGTTTAAAGAAGGACATGTCATAGCGCTCAGGGAACACCGCTGCAGGGAGTTCATTCCAGAGCTTGCACGTACGTGGTAAGAATGAACGCTGGAAACGAACCGTGCTAGACGGAATCGTTTCCAGGTGGTATGGATGAACTCTGCTGCGGTGTAGGGTGGTGCGATGATAAAATGGTGATGTTGGCACCATTTTAAACAGTTCCTCGGAGCACTCCCCGTGGAACAACCGGTAGAACAAGCAAAGAGACCCGAAATCTCTCCACAGCCCCAACGGCTCCAGGTTATCCGTGATATCAGGATCCCCGACGATTCGAACGGCCCGCCTCTGTAAGGAGTCAAGTGTGTCTAGCAAGTATTTGGGCGCTCCTGCCCAGAGATGAGAACAGTACTCCACGTGGGGCCGGACTTGCGCCTTATAAAGCGCTAATCGATGGCCCGACGCGAAGTACCGCCTAGCTCTGTTCAGGATGCCCAATTTTTTTTTAGCCAATTTGGCTTTGTACTCCACTTGACTCCTAAACTGAACCTTGCTCGATATATCGACGCCGAGGATCCCAATACCTTCGGAAACCTGGAGAGTGACTCCTTGGAACCGTGGCGCCATGACAAATGTAAATGATTTTTGGATAAAAACAGTTTATGGTCTGGATGGTGATAGGTCATTTGGTGGTGGTGGTCATAGGTTACTTTTTATCCGGGAAACATGACGGAAAAGACTTCCACGCGAGGGGTGCCGCAGGCAAAGATATAGTAAATACTAAAAACAATTATACCCAGCACTTCGCAGTTTCCAGTAGAAGGCAGAAATTATAATAATCACATAGCTGTGATTGCAACATTATTTTAAAACTCACAATTAGCTAAAGAATGGTAATTAAAAACGATTTCCTTGTGTCGACATTTTCTATTAATACATTAGGTGTTGGATGGCTCAAGTTTCTAACTTGTTAGAATGTCCGCGTCAGCATTAGCGTATTTACATAAGTTCACGCCTATATCTCCGAAGGGGCAAGCAGAGATACAACTGGTACGCCACGATACTCCAACTATTATTCAGTTTTCTCCTGCAAAGCAGTAGCGTGCAATCACTGTTGTGTTCCGGTTTAAAGGAGATCGATAAGACTTAACATATATGTGTCGGGATAATGACCGTAGTGCAGTGCTATGAAATATTTTTTGAGTAGTCTTGCTTCTGTTTATGAGCAGGCGTGGTGCTTTCCTCTGCCTGCTGACTGACTGCCTCGGTGGCGCAGTTGTAATGCGTACGCGTTACGATTGAGGCTAACGCTGAGGTCTCGAGTTCGATGCCCGAGTCGGCTAAAGTGGTATTGGGTTTTTCTATTACGAAATGCTCAGTATCAGCCCGGAGTCTGCAATGTGTATGGCGATAGGCTCGCCCCCTATCACATCGTGGGACGGAGAACGCTCGGTGAAATGTGGGTGTACCGGTTACACTTCTGCCTACCCTTTCGGGGATTACAGGCGTGAGTGCGTATGTATGTATGTATGTGGTGCTTTCCATCACGCAAGCGACCTTCATTTAGTGGCATAAAACAACAACAAAATACCTTTCAGTCATTCTTGGCTAGGAATTAATCAACTTTATCGCTAATCATGTACTCGTCAAATTGGTGGCAGGATTTTTATGAAAGTAATCATTGTAATTAGTAGGAAGTAGGAAGCTGTTTCCCAGATATTATTGTTGATTTAATTATATATCAAATAAAATGTCTGTAATTACACATGCAAAACACGAAGACTAGTTGGCATCATAAAGCTATGGAGCGCCAGAAGGAAGGAAGTGTCGCATGCGCATTCAAATCGTGTACCGCATTTCTTGTTTGTTATGACAATATTTCCTCCAACACCAATGTGGACTGTAAAATGCTCCAAAACCCCAATATCATTATAACATCAAAAAACATCTAGATCTTCTTCAAATATATAAGAACCATCTCTATTTAAATCAACCCATTCGTTTAGGTACAAACTTAGGCTTAAATCTATAAAGCACACTTAGACTTAACTTTGCCTTAGCTGTACACTTAAGTCACGGTCGGTACCTATTTATAGAGTGATCTTTAACTTGCGTTAAGTACAAGCTAACCAAGCACATAAGTCTACGAATTCGACGACTTACCAAAAACTTACAACTTTAAACCAAATAAGAATAATGGTCTAAAATTTTACTCAGCATTGTTGTTCGTATCATCATTGACAGTGTTACCGAATTGTACAGGATTTTCATAGAATCTGGGAATCTCTGCATTCAATACACTGTTCGTGAATCGTTACGTGATTTTCATGACGTAACGTAACTTTGGAACGCATCACTAGTTTAGAAAACCCGTGATTTTAGTAACAATTTTTTTTCAAATGCTGTTACAGTGATATATTTTACTACACTCATCAATATCCGATTTGCATCAATTTACCCAACCTCTGCAGCTACTCGGAGATATGCACAGAAGATATGGCATGTTTTATGATAGGTTTTTATAATCAAACACGTCTTGACAACAGAAATGTCATGTAGCCGGTAATGGACATGCGGTGACCACACGTGACCCAACGTGTCGTGATTATGTGCGCTCGCATCTAATAGGTGAATTATTCTCGTGTGTGTTTTGCAATTTGTTGTTTTACATAACTACATGCATATTTTCAAGATAATAATATAATGCGTTGCGAATAGATCGGTTTGTGCGATATTGTTGATTATCCGCGCTCATTAGCTTTGTTTAGGTGCAAGCTTAAAATAACTAACTACTTATACAATTTGTTACAGAATGGTGTGGTCATATTTTAGGGTCATTACATATTCCTTACAGTAAGTACCGATGACCCGGATCATTTCAAAACCGAGACCTAAAATTTCACGTTAATTTTAATTACTCGATTATAAAGATCGATAAGATTGATCACATCACTATTCATTGTTATGAACGACACTCACTTTATAATAGACGTGAATAACTTGTACGTAATTCTACGGCAATATTACTTACATCCGATGAGCCTCTTGTAAATTATTAACAGCTGCTCCAACTGTCAAATGTCAAATAAGTGTTGACATTTGACATCTTTTTTTTAATAAAAAAAATACAAAATGGAAATGGATGGAGGTCTGAAGTATCACTGTGCCAGATATCAACATGTTACTTATTCGATAAAAAAGAAAATTCTATAATTATGTCCCAACAATGCAATCGGATTTGGCACTATAGGGCACTATACATCGCTTAAAATTATCCACACTTTTCTATATCACGTTGTATAAAAAAAACTAATTTAGGGCAAGTTTAAATATCATCACTGCGAGACATAAGTCAATGTTTTTATCACGTTTACGCGAAGGTCAAGCGCTATTCGAAAATCTCAGTATCATGGTAATGTTGCTGGTGGTTTGCAGAATCTTATAATTAACAAAAAGACTGCGTGGTATAGTTTAATTTCCGATACATAGAAAAATTGAGCTGCTTTAATTCCAATGAAATATTGTAAATAAAAAATAGTTACAATTGCTATTGAGAGCATAAAATCTTTATGCTCTCAATAGCAATTGTAAAGAGCAACGATGGAGTTTCTTGCCCGTTCTTCTCTAGCGAAACAGCCTTCTGAACTGGTGGTAGAGTTTTGACAGAATCGAAATAATGCATAACATTTTATTGATTCAATAAAGATTTTGAATATTTAATTTTTTTAGTAAGAATTATTCAATATGTTGTTGACTTTCTAATTATCCTGGCTTGAAATAGTAAGATGGAACCGGAGGGCTTCAGTGCAATCTAAAATTACGATAATCGATTTATTTATTTATTGGCAAGTATAAGTAGGTACATCATATGTATTTTTTACTTTTAAATACAATTTTGTTACATATGACAATTTGTGTGTATATACATAACATTCGCCAATCGCCATATAATGTATCATTCGCAAGCATCTAAGCCGGCTACTAAATACTACGAGAATGAGTCACTCAGCGTAGGATTTTTCAAACCATCTATGCCATAGCAAAACCATAGTAATGATTGACGTCATTGAAAGGCTGTTTCATTTGTTTTTAGTACTAACAATAGTTACAAATCTATAGATTACGTAAACCTTTTTTCTAACTAGTATTTTATTACTGAATTTTTGTGACAATGCACCTAATAGCGGGTTCAAACGATTACATTTTAGTTAACTGCTTAAAACGCATGCGATTCGAACCGTCTGACCAGACTTTCAATGGAATTTATCAACAAAGATTATATACTTAGCTTTTCTATTGATTCAGAATTAGTCGATCAACTAAAATAGATCGTGTAAACCCGCTATAAGACGGAATTGTCGCAATCCAAGCTGCCACAAATACTCTACCACTACGCTGCACTGTGTAGATTAGATGCTTCCTGCAAGTACATCCGTCCCCACTCTCCACTTTAAAAAACAAGTGTTTATTTGCTGACGACATTGGTCTGATTAATAAAAATAAATTTCTTTCCTTGTTGTTTTAAGGATAAACCGATGCAAAAACAATTCAGCGACAAAAACGCGACCAACCGCAACCGTAACATCTGCCCGTCGCTCTTTTTGTACGTGCAAAAAATATATTTAAAAGGGATAGTAAACTACTAAACACCATAGTGTGACGTTGAAACCTTTACCGGACCGGTTGTACTGCATAATACAACCCGACCGTACTCACCGATGTCTTTGAACTTAGATCGGTCAGTTAGCTGGCATTTAATGGTATCGTAATTTTTAATACGATACACATCAATTTGACCTTCACGACGACGGCATGTCATGGGTGTCGTGTATACATAGTATAAATTCACGCTTGTATCCCCGAAAGCGTAGGCAACAATGCAATTAGTACACCCACGTTTCGCTGAACTTAGTTGCGTCCAATGATGATATTTTTTTCGTGGCAAGGCAAAGTGACTACAGTGGACAGCTTTTACACACAGTATAATGGCGGCCGTTGAAGAGATATTGCGTCCTTGTCTAGTCGGCAGAATTATGCCGGTCTGAAGTTACTGGATATACACTAGCTGACTACACTAGCGGAATGCGACTCGCCTGAACAAACCACTGTGGTATTTTTCACCATATGTACGATGGTCGCTATCCCGTCGGGTACAAAAATAGTCAGTAACACTCCTACCAGCGAGCTGATTAGGTGGCTGGCTCATCGCCATTACGGGCACAAATTCCAATTCCGAGCAATGAATGTGTGCATGTGGTTTTCCAAACATAAGTCAAGCACAAATTGTGATTGCCCGTCCTAGAATTCGAACCCAGGACCTCACCATTGCAGCATACTTATTACTTACGCTGCGCCTTATATATTAATTAATACTTATTACTTAGAGCGTGCTAATATATTTGTTTCTGAAATGAATTTAAATGTTGACTATGTTAATTTGGCTTTATTAAAGTTTAAGTGGCGTATTAACATATTTATCGATTTCAAGAATCTAGTTTTCCGGATACATGATGTGAAAATAATAACAAGTGTACATACATTTACTACGTGGTAGGTCTCTCGCATGCGAGAGGCCGTCTGGTTTGGTACCACCGCTTTGTCCCGCCAAGCAGCAGTGTATAAACATTGTTGTGCTTCGGTTTGATGGACATTAAAGCCAGTGAAATTACTGGGCATTATTTTAACATTTTATATCTCGGGGTGACGAGCGCAGTCGAATGCCATGCGGTGCTTTGTAATTCAAAGTTTCGTGTGGTGTTGCTTCTGTTTTTGGGCAGGTGTGGATGGCGAGTTACCATCAGGCGAGAGACCTGCCCGCCTGATGCGGTTACTTCCGGTCAGACCGCGGGTCGCCACACATAATACCAAATCCACCGCCAAATCATGATGGCGAAGACGGACCCTGGCATCATGCCGGGATAGCGTCAGGCAGAAATATTAATAATTTGTAACTCCCAACTGATAAGAACTTAGAACTAAGAAGACAAGTTCGGCTTCTTTCTCTGTTTGTGCGAATGGACCGACATAAATACGTATTTTATATGAAACCTGTTAATGTCGGGATGGTTATAAGATATGTTTGAAGAAAATCTGGTTAGCCGTTTAAAAGTTACAAATCCTTTTTTAATTGATTTGGGGGGTTTTTATATTACAAAGGTATTGAGTCAATACCTTGAGACAATTAATGTAAGAACATCACACGGTAAACGAACGAAACGTCCTTCATGGATCAGAGACGAACATGTGTTTGAAGATTTGTTTTTGTTCATGATAATTAATGATTTTCGGAAAAGTGTACGCGTGACGTACGCTGAGAGTTGCAGGTATACTTTTAAACGTATACCCACATGATAATCTTGAGTGGTATAGCCGTGCTGTACACAGTTTTGTCTACCCCACGAATGGGCCGGCTCGACCGGGACGTTGCCGCTACCTCACAGAGAGGGGCCCAAATCCGCCTCCCCTTCACAATCCTTTATCCCTTTCTTTTAAGTCAGCAACGCGCCTACGATACTTCTGGTATTGTAGGCGTATATATAGGTGGTGGACACTTGTTACATCTCTGCCTAACCCTTCGGCGATTATAGGCGTGAGTGCGTATGTATGTAATTAATAATTATTAGCAGTTAGATCACCCATGCTAGCAATAACACCTGACAAAACAACTTATAATAATATTCGTAACGTCTTTATAAAAATTGGATTACCATTTTGTTTACAATATTGTACGTTTTATTTCAACGTATTATAACAAAAGTAACATGTGGTGATCATTGAAATATATAATTGTTCGTTTTATAAAAGGTTTTATAACGTTTAATATTATGTATCTAATTCAATATATTATGTATATACGACAGCCTCCGTGGCGCAGCGGGCAAGTAGCCGGCTGCGAAGCGAGAGGCCGTGGGTTCGATTCCCGCACCGAGACAAATGTTTGTGTGATCCCACAATTATTTGTTTCGCGTTTGGGTGCTGTGGGGTCCCACAAGGCCCTCGTAGTTCCTGATACCCGTGACACAGGTTTACCTAGTGTGGGATCAGGAGTATTTGTGTGACTGTTGGGTGTATTATGCTGTAATAATTGTAAACTAGTTTTGAAAAGAGCAACGCTGGAGTTTCTTGCTCGTTCTTCTCGAGCGAAACAGCATTCCGAACTAGCGGTAGAATTTTGACGGAATCTAAATAATGTATAACATTTTATGGATTCAATAAATATTTTGAATTTGAATTTTGAATTTTGAATTTTGAATTTGAATTTATTTATTTTATTTATATATGTATGTATCAAATTGATATATGGTGTAGGTCCATAGTGTTTTGCATAATAAGGTGTTTGAATCACGACAGTTTAAGGTGTTTACTCACTTAATTGATCCGAATCCGAGATTATAATCCGAAGTGGTAATATTTTCGAATTCGATCCCTTACGGTCATTTTCAATAAGCGATCCCCGTTTGATTATCTGGATAGATCTTAGAAATCAACCAATCATATTAAGAAATTTGTTTGTACAGCTGCCATTCAAACTGTATTTTGATTGGTTCATTTATACGATCTATCTGATGAATCAAAGTAAGATAATTTATTGAACCTGTCCTTTAGGTCGGTAACGCATCCATGTTTCTTCTGGAATTGTAGGCGTTCATGTACGGTGGATATCACTTGCCACCGGGTCCACCCACTTGCTCGTTCACCGGCCTATACTATTAAAAGCGGTGGTATCTATTCAGACGGCCTTTCGCATATCGACCTACCACCTATGAAGAATAGAGGAGTACCTACTGATTCCATAATCCAAAATTAATTACATTGAATGTCGCTATATTAGGAAATAGAACTCATAGGTACAATTAATAAAGGTCAAAGTGCTAAGTGCGCTAGCGGACTAAAAACATGAGAATATTGATTAATAATACTTACATAACGTATTTATTATTTTTAAGCTATAATTAATAGTTTATATAGAAGTTGCTAATTGAATTGGCTGAAAAAAATTGGGATGGCTCTCCATATCTGAAACTCTTCTTCTTCCACCCATCCTGTCCCACTCGCAGTGGGGTCGGCGCAACACGTTTTTTAAGGCATGTTACAGAATGATGTGGCTTGTAGTTTTTACGACCGGCCGATTGTGGATCACACAATCATTTTGTCGGTGCGGGAATCGAATCCGCGGCCTATCGCTTCACAGTAGGCTACTCGTCTGCTGCGCCACGGAGGCTGTCTCCATACATATAACAAAGGGATGAATTTTTTCCATTGAACATAGATATGTGTAGTGATCAGTGTATCCTTGGATAGGTCCTTAAAATGATATAGAAATTGCTAAATGTTTTTTTTTATCTAAAATATATGCAAAGTCGTGAACAATGCCCCCCCCCCCCCCTCTAACTACTAAACTACGGGGTGGAAAATATAAAAATAAAATAAGGTGGTATAGCTTAGAAGGTGCTTCCAACGATAATAATTTGTTTCAATAAGCTACGATGTGTAATAGTTTTTGAGAAATGGGATACTTTCGGTTACTTACACAATATGAGCTCGCCTTATTTTAGGTAGGTATCCTGTACTTTTTAAAACTAAGACCTTTCGTCCTGACTACGGAACCCTTCCTTCACTGGAGGGTGCGACATGCACTTTGCCGGTTTCTAATGAAGGTTAATTACTGAAATCTGAACAAAAAACATAAAATCCTTTGGCATTTAAAATGTGAGATTCGCCGTCAGAAGGTTACATTGAGCTTGTTTTGTATAAATGTTGGCAGAACTCCATTAGAGACAGGGAAATATAACGACCTTTGCGAAGGTGCACCTTTTAATAGAAATAACTTTGATAATTTGTATTCTATCCTTAAGCAGGGTAGTTAAATGAAGGCTTGCCACTGACATATGAAGTCATAACCTGTTCTATTCCGCCTTTATGGCAAAGTGGAAATAAAAATATTAATTATTACTTTGATAGCTTCAAATGACAGTGAGGTTTGTAATTCATTTGGAATAAGAGATGGGAATTATATATAACCACATACCTAAGTTAGTTTACATCATACATCATTTTGTATTTATATTGTTTTTAGTAGCTGTTTACTTGATGGGAATTCCCATCGGCATCATCTTAGGAACCATCTGGATTCTCAAATGTTAGATTGTTTGGATAACTTCTACCCAATGAAAGATTAAATTAAATAAAGTGTATTTTTATTACGTAAGTACTTCTTACTACTTACCTACTTTCTTTCATCAGAAGCCTTAATACCAACGACCACATTTCTAATAAAAATGACGCACTTCCTATACAAATTTTCGTCCCTTATTTTACCTCTCTAGGGGATCGATTTTTATAAATCGTATTTTTATATTAAGCGGAATGACGAAACGAGCAGTTAGCTCACCTGATGGTAAGCGTAACACCTGCCTATAAACAGAAGCAACACTCCATAGAACTTTGTATTACAAAGCATTGCAATCCAATGAGACTGCCCTCGCCATCCTGTGACATAAGATGTTAAGTCTCCCATAACGCCAAGTAATTTCACTGGCTTCTAGCGCTCATCTAGGTGTGTTGGCAACCCACCGGTTTAGGCTGTGCGTTGGCTGCCAGTTAGTTTGTACAGTTATGTTAGCTTGTGATTATACGCTTAATTTTATTATGTACGTAAACATCGTGGAGTAAATATATTTTTACTTAAATGTAACTCTGTCAGGCCTCATAGGTATAATAATATGTTTGAGAAATCAAACTTTCTGCACTCACAAAGCTATATGAGGTGTAATGTTATTATAGAGCACATTATTTCATGAGTAGGTATAGCTGAATGTTAGACGCTTTTCAGTAATTAAAAACTATTCAAGTGCGAAACGGACTATTTCCATGTTCCGGAACAACTGAAGTACATCTCTTAAAAAATATGTTTCTAAGATCTTTGTTTTGGAATTTAGGGCAGTTGGTTATATTTACTTAGTATCTATTAAACACACGACATAATTAAATCAGCATTAAAAAAAAAACTGTATCACGAAATTGAAGTACAAAATTTGTTAAATGTGAAAATCCCTATGAACAGTCTGTCGGCGGGCTCACTTCCGTTTACGGAAACATCGATAATCAGATTCCAGTGTTCTGTGGTTTACTCGCTACAGCTCGGAGTGGCGCTGCGTGGTGGAAGCGAATAAATACCGTCGGTGGTCAGCTAGCTATGTACTTTCTGTGTATGTCTTTTTGCTTTATATTGCAAAAATATATTGCGGGCGGCCAAAAACTTAACAGCAGCTTATAGCGGTAAGTATATAATAAAATAAACAGCCAGTATTTTTCTACAACAAATATATTGAGCAAACACTCAAAGCTTCAAAAAAAATCGAATCAGCAGAATAATAAAGGCAACAAACATAATAACTAAGTAAATGTAAATTATAGGTGGGCTCATATCAATAATGACTGCCCGACTAATATTAAAATAAGCGGATTGTTAATCTAAAATATAAAACTATAATTATATAAGCCCATAGCTCTGAAGCCATTATAGAGGAGGCCGGCAAACGAGCAAGTGGGTCACCTGATGGTAAGTAAGGTTGGGTGATTAGGGCTTCCGGTATTTATTTGCTTGATTGACAAGACGAGTAGGTCGCTCAACAGATGTTAAGCGTCACGCCTGCCCATAAAAAGAAGCAACGTCACACAGAACTATGGATTACAGAGCACTGTATGGCACGGAATTGCACTCGTCATCCCTAGACATAAGATATTAAGTCAATCTTACGAAACGCAACAACAACGTGCTACTTCACGTCGGTTTTCTGATACAATAGTAACAACCCGGTCGAGCAGGCTCATACATGCTGCAGACGAAACTGTTTACAGCATAACTTTACCACTTGTAAAATGTTGTACCTTTACATTTGTGTTTTGTTCGCGTGTTTTCTTAATTATCATTGTGGATACATCTATTTATGTTTTGTCATAACAAAATAGTTGAATCCACAATGTTACTTTGTGCTACACATTATAAGCATAGTATTACCCGTTATTACTAGTTATACCTACAATTATGCAATCTACTGTAATTATTCTAAACGTGTTACCAAGCGTCATTATTATAAAGATTAGTTTACAGTAGCATTCAACGTTACTTTCTTATCAATTGTGTGTTTTCTAGATGTGGAAGCACCAAATCAGTCAAAGAAATATTTCCTCAATTCCTCATAAATTTCAGGCCGTAGTCCACCAAGCTCTGACCTAATCTGCGTTGGTAGACACGTACCTTCGAAACTCTTATGGAGAAATCTTAGATATGCAGGTATTCTCGGGGATGTTTTCTGCCATTAAAGCAAATAATAATTATTAGCAATTAATACACACTTTTTTAAGCGCTATCGAGCATAAAGAACACCAGATTGTAAGTGATTCCATTGCCCATGAACGCCCACAATACCAGAAGAATCATGAACGCATGATAATTAAGGCTAGGTCCGACTACGATTTGAAACAATAGAATACCTAAGATTCATAATCGCATAGCATTTGCACGTTGGTGGTGGGAATTTTAGAGTTAAGAGGCTTTTCTTAGAAATTTATCAATTAAACACATAGAGCTAAATATTTGCCCCGTTAATATTTCAGTTAAATGCTATATCTACTTATCTAATTCGGAAAAATGTGGATGTTATCACTCAAAATATAGTTACTAAGAGTTTGACGCCACAGTTTTTTCGTGAAATCCGACTTACTTTTATAAAAATTCTATGTCGTTCATATTTTGTTTTTTTTTTTTCTTTTATCTCCTTTACTGACTTCAAAAAAGGAGATGGTTCTGAATTCGGCGAGTTAGGCTTCAACGCATAAAAACATGCTTTCAAAAATTATATAATTTTATTTTCCCGGCATGGCAGCGACACAGGCACCGACTCTAAAGATACCTATATAAATTGTTATTGCGTTATTGATCCTCTCTCCGTTAAGCTATCGCCGCTTTTAGCTGTTGTTAAATATTTTGTTATTAATAGGGACTAAGGAAGCGGAAGTGTAAGCTGCTTTCCATGAACCTCCGGAAGAGGACGACTTGTTCGAATCGAATTAAAGGTCACAAAACCACCATGACTAGCACTTATCTTTCATATATTGTTCGCTTATTATAAACAGACAAAATTTATTTAGTAACTGAACTCTAAAAGTGTTCATTGCCGTTTCGGCACCTCACAATGATGTGTTATGAGCAAAAAGTGTGGGTTTTGACTGAGTACCGTTCAAGTTCAACCGTAATTCCCAATTAGGCAAGAGAGGAAAAAATTGCTTCGTTATTTTTGCTGTAGTTGCTTGCTGTGTATTATAATAATTGCAGATAACTATGATGAAGTTGTTTTTTACTCAACTAGTTTCTAAAGACCACTTGCTATTGTTGAGTCCAGCTTCAGGACGCTGGCAACGCATCACCGCGCGTTGCGGTTTCATCTGTGAATAACTTACTAAAGGATAATACCCATTCATTGTTTCATTTTGTAACATAATCAAGTTGCTATCAAAAAATAACCTTTTAATATTCAATTCAAGAGGGTTTACCTCTTAAATATCAAGCCATAACTTCGACGGGTAATGAAATGATAAAAAAGGGAATTTGTGACTTCCTTCGAGTACTGCCATCATTATCTTGTATAAGACTATATCGATTGCTATAATAATTTGATGCACTCTTATTTAAAATGCATACAGATTACGTAGTATAATACTTAAAAGGTGTGCTTACTAAATATAGGTAAAAATGTTCAATATATCCAACAAAAATGTTTATAGATTATTATAGGTATATATTATTGTTTTAATACGCAGATTTTGGTGTTATTAAATATTATCGAACTAAAATCTATAAGCGCTTATTATCGATTCAAAATTTCAAAATCTATAAATTATGTGACTGGTATCCCCGATACTGACAACTCAGACAAGTTTCTTTTATAGCAGAGACCGGTAAACGAGCAAGTGGGTCACCTGGTGGTGAGTGATGGTTTTTCATGTTTTTGAGGAATCCAATGGGTATTGGGAAAAGGATTATTTAGGTCTCTGGAAATCTCACTCACCGTACGAAATGCAACAGTGATCTGCGGGTTTTCTGTGGGACAGTGGCACAAATTCAGTCTAGTCGGTGCAGCCGGTCCATTCATGCAGGGCCACGCCGACCCCCCACAGCGCCTGTGTGCGAAACCTATGAAGCGCCTCTTTTTTCACGAATCTTCATGTTTCAACTTATTTTTTGAAGTGAAAACTTCTTTAGTCCCGTTGGGCACTTTTTGGTAGCGGAAAATCTTTATGTTGTTGTGTAAGTGTAACAAAAATAATTTCGATGGCGGCGCCCCTATCGTCTTGGCGCCTTTGTGCGCCGCACACATCGCACACATGGGCGGCTCGGCCCTGTATTCATGCTATAACGGTCTCTAGAAACGCATCTATCTCTGTACCAAAATTCATCAAAATCAGTTCAGTCTTGTAAGTACGGTTTTAGTAGGAAGACGAACTCTGGCACTAGCCGGGATAACGCCAGGTAGAAAGAAAGAAGTCTTGTAAGTACGGTCGGATAGGGGCTCGGGCTAAATCGAAACGAAAATTATTTTCATTATATTCACCCCGGCTCCTCCTATTCAACCAATTTGACCTCCTAATACATATAAGTACCTCGCAAATGAGTACCAAGTTTCAACATCTAAAGTAATATCTCGTCTTATAACATATTTATGACCTTTGATTTCATAAATTATTAAACACAGAAAGTAAGCAATAAATACCGACGCTGTATGGTTATAATAACCTCCTCCTTTTTTGAAGTCAGTTAAAAATTAATCTAAATTATCTATAATGAAGTGACGCTAATACTTATTACACTAAACACATGCGTAAATAAAAAATAATCATTAAAATATGGGACATACGGGGTAAAATTTTCAATATATTTATGACACTAGGGGCTTTGCCCATGTTTTTCCACAAAACATAAAAAAAAAACTTAAAGTCCGACGAATATGAGACATATCTTACTTTCTTCCCCACATTATTCTGCATCGATTGGTATCGGTCTCGACTCCATACCCCCAGCGGTTTCGGAGGAGATAGCGTGACAAGCTTTTGGCAGCGGCGGCGGCGGCGCCAGTTACTTTTTTTTAGAATAGAGAGGATAGTGACTGATACTTAAATCTTACCGAAAGTGTGCCGAAAGTATGTAGATTATATAAGTGAAACAACCATTGAACTTTAATCATTCGTTTTTGAGAAAACGCGGACAAATTTAAATACAACATACGCGTGGGATACTGTACCTACTTTTTTTAAGTCGGTTAATAATAGTTTAGTTTCTTAGGTAGGTATTAGAAAGAAATTAGTTAGGGGTACTGAACTCGGCTATTGTTTGTGAAGTGTCGATTCTTCGACAGCAGCGACGCGCGGCGCGGTGCGGCGATGCCAAAGTGATCTGCTGTCAAGGCCATTTTTTCTCCATCTGTCCAGGGCCGAGCCGCCCCTATGTGCGAAGTATGGGGCGCACACAGGCGCCAAGACAATAGGGGCGCCGCCATCGAAATTATTTTTGTTACACTTACACAACAACATATTTCTTGTATTGGAGTATTGATATGTAAGTAGGTACAATAGGCGCAACATATGCCTTGTAAATAAAACAAAACATATATTACGCTTATTGTACAAGTACCCTAAGATAATATGCACGTTTGTGGTTTAATTTTACGCTTTGGGTTTTAGTTTACATTAGTTAGAGCTCAGCGTTACAATCAAAAGAACCGCCGTGAGTATAAACTTATATGAACGTTCATAAGAACGCAACCCGATGCGATGGGTGCGACGCAAGCGGGGTGGGGTCACAGGGATTCCCCGACTTTAAGGAACGAGAGAGCCAAAACACCTATTTAGGAAAATATTATCTAAGTATATAAAACTGGAGAACATTTATTTCGGTCAAAATTAACAAATAAAAAAAAATCAGTTGAAACATGAAGAAACGTGAAAAAAAAGGCGCTTCATAGGTTTCGCACACAGGCGCTGTGGGGGGTCGGCGCGGCCCTGCATCTGTCTATACGTACAAAATTATATGTTCTGATCATTGATATATTACCTAGTTCTGATTGACTGACTCATCAACGTCAAGACCAAACTCCTACACCTAGAAACATACAATGACTTCAATGAATACTAAAAGACCAGCTGCGCTATACATAAAATTTGTGCCAAAAGTTATGGCCAATTCACCGTAACTCAATATTACCATCTCGCTTACTCTTAACTCGATCCCCTCTCCCGCTCCCTGTCTGTCACCTGTCAAACTCCTGCATAATGTGGCGAAATTTTACCACTAAACTAATTTAACAGCCTATTAGTATACATTGAAATCTGCCCAGAAAGCTGAACTTATGATAGCGTATTTCTATAATGACATAGATAACCATAAGAATAGTTTTTTAATATTCCATAGCCAGGGGGCTGAAAAGGGGTGGCAAAGTTTGTCCTAAAACAATATTTTTTCTAATTTAAGTTATTTTAAAGTTGTTATAATGCTCTTCGATACAATTATGGCCGTTCCCTATATTCTGTCTGTCTCTAGTTTTGCTTTACCGGCGATAGAAAATTTTATCTATTTTCCGTTTTACCGTCCCAATAAACTTACTAATGATAGGTAATCTTATTTTTCATTGCTGTCTACCGATGAGAGGACTGATAGCTGACTACAGATATACAACACTATAAAAATGACAGTTCAAGCGTCCCAATATTTTTTATGTGCTATCTGTCGATAAAGTTATTTAGTTTTTTCTTTATCGGTAGATTTTGACCGATAAACAGATATCCTCGGCTGTAAAAAAACGAAATAAATAACGCATTTTGAAGAAATAGCCATGAGTATACAAGGCTTACATGGCACTTGCACTGCAATACAAAAAACTAAATAAATTATGTAAAAATCTAAAAGAAAATATAAACAAATTCTAAAATTCGCATAACTAAAAATAATGCACCGTTTTGATAATTAAATTAAGTGCAAGAGACATATAAATATTTGTTAATGCGAACAAAATAATTCCCCACTTCAGTAAAATCCTCCAAATTCGCTTGGGGTTTTTGTTCAAAGGACTTGTATTCTGAGCCGTAATGTATTGACAGTAAAACGTTTCGTTAATACATTGTGTTTTGCAACATAATAAGTATTTCCCGTTATTATTATTTCATTTACAGTGGTAAAAAATAAGAATTATAGATAAATGTTAAATTAAAACTTATATTTCTAATCTAAATCATATCTTCATATTTTCTAACATAAATTAAACAATAGTTCCTCTTTCTCAGCTTGTATGAACATAACGCACAAGAGGGCCCAGATAGACTGCCTATCTATTGCCATCATAGTATCCGACGTGCATATCTAAAAAATAGGGACGATTCCAAGCAGTAGATAGAACAATACGGATGTTTGACGATAGCTATCTATCGTGAAATTGAAGATTAATATTGGGAACGGCCATAAAAGAAACACGTATTTCGGCATTTTTCGAACTTTAATAGCTAAGGGTAGAAAGGGGTAGATTGTTTGTAACGCGGGTGGAGCTACGAACGGAAATCTAGTACAGGATATTCACATTTTTTTATATTCTACGTCATCTGATTATGATGTAGGATCTGGTAAAAAATCTTACGTGAATTTCGGGCTTACCTTTGAATATATGCGGAAACATTTCTATTTATTAATTCGCTGAAATGTTCAGGTACATGAATGAAATGCCTAGATATTTGTCGCAATGCAGATCTGAATTGGCCCGCCACACCGTCATGTTTAAAATTTAATTTCAATTTTTTCAATTTTCATTTTCAATTGATTTCCATCTTGGCTCAAATAGCAGTCATCACTTAGCCCACATATTTTCCGTGGAGTTCAACGTGTTAATGAATTATTGCGTACGTTGTATTTTGTCTTGCTTAAAAGTATGTATTGCTGTACCGTGCTACTAGTTCGTTCACTCGTATAGTACCAGAGTCCCGCTGGGAAGGTACCACCACTTTGTCAATTTATGCTGCTAAGCAGTGTGTAAGCACTGCTGTGTTTTAAGGACATTGAACCCATTGGGATTACTGGACATTATGAGACTTACAATCTATATCTCGGTCTGATAAGCGCAATGTAAAACCTTGCAGTACTATGTAATTCAAAGTTCTAGATGGTGTTACTTCTGTGTATGTGCAGGCGTGGCGCTTATCAATTGGCGAGCGACCCGCTCCTCTTGTCATTCAGGGTAATAAAACATTCTTATTTCTAGATATGTATTGTAAAAACAATCCGTATTTGAATGGAAACAATTTATATTTTGAAGTCTGACATTTTGATGTGTATTACTACATAGGTACATTAGAATAAAATTGTGATCTAATATTATTGAACGATTGGGTTTTGCGTTTATTATTATCATTGGACGCACACAACAATAAATTGCTATTCTAAGAAAACTAGCACATTAACATTGTTTTGTTAATTGGACATACTGCTGTCGGAATCGCTATTTTTTATTCGTAGTATAATGATGCCACTACCTAAGATCTGAACTATGACGCAATAGAGGTGGGAATTCACTTGAATGTGTAGACATAATCGATGCGAACTTTATAAAGCGTTTCAATTAAATACATATTCTGTATTTATACAAATTAGCAGCAGACTCAGAAATTATTGACATTTGGGCGTGTTCAGACCAAAGTTCTGAGATGCTAAGTTAGACACTTATAACAAAGGTCTAAGCGACTCGTACAGTACTGTGAGTTGATGATACCAAGCAAGATAAACCTAAGTTAGATATTTTCAGTGTCTAGCTTAAGTTACTCAGAATTATGTTCCCAAGAACACGCCCAATATAAATAAAATTCGATCGATTTCATGAAATATACAACGCAACAAAAGCTGGACATTACTTACAAGTTATTGTTTGATAATCCACATATTTTTGTTGTAAGTGTAAATTTGAACTATCGCTTTGTTCAGATACACAATCTCACGGAAATCATTTCGGTAGTCCGTATTTCAGTCGAACCCTACTTAGTTGAGCTAAGGCAGGAAAATTAAATAACTTATTTGTTGCGACATTTGTTGCTAAATTAGTGTACTGCAGCCTCCGTGGCGCAGCGGGCGAGTAGCCGGCTGCGAAGCGAGAGGCCGTGGGTTCGATTCCCGCACCGAGAAAATTGTTTGTGTGATCCACAAATATGTGTTTCGGGTCTGGGTGTTGTGGGAACGCAAGTCCCTCGTAGTTCCTGATACCCACGACACAGGTTTAACTAGTGTGCGGTCAGGACTATGCGTGTGACTGTTGGGTGTATTTATTTATTATCATGAAGAACTGGCTCTATTGTAAAAGATCTCCGCAAATAAACTTATGAATAATTTATTTATTCTATTAACTTCGTCTTGCTTGAAGCAGAAAAATAATAAACATATTCTAAGATCACGTGTAATCATTGATTCAGCAAGATAATAATAAAACCGATTATTATAGAAATACTAGCTGTTGCCCGCGGCTCCGCCCGCGTGAATGCCTATTTCCAGGATTAAAGTAGTCTAGTAGTCGCATCAAGCGAGTCCCGTCATCGCGATCGGTGTGAGAAACTCGCTTGACAAAAATACTAATATCGCTATTAAAAAATAGGGGTTGATCGTAGAGGATTGAAAATGTAGGGTTGTATGTATTTTTAATGCTGTATCATAAAAAATAAAAACAAAAATTTTTGTCTAAAAAATAAAAAAAAAATTAGGGGTGGACCACCCTTAACATTTAGGGGGATGATAAATACAAATCGGTCCAGCCGTTTCGAAGGAGTATGGGAACGAACATTGTGACACGAGAATTTTATATATTAGATTTTTCTTAATAGTATAAATAATCATTTTAGAAATTATCCTTTATAGCGCGACCTGTTATCGACAGCAAATTAAAATTGTACACAAAAAATAAGAGGCGAAATAAAGTGATAAAAAATAAAATATGACGCGGGAACCAGTCAGATCCGGTTAGAGTTCCGAGCCTTAATTGACTACGATCCAATTTGCTTGATTGATTTGGCTGGCCGGCCGTCGTTCAGTATTATGCGAGGGAACCGACTGATATTTTCAGCTAGAACAGCTAATTACAGTGGAGACAATTACACTAAATCATAGTTAATTACCATGAGATTATAAGTACAATAGTGTCTGATTTATCTTCTAATTCCACGTAGCTGGGCGAAGGTGAGGGTGGCTTGAGATCATTTAGTTCTGACAAAGCCTTAAGTACGCCGTGTGGATAGGGTTGCTAGACGACTGAATAAAGCTGGTCATTTTAGGGTTCCGTATGCAAATGGCAAAACCGGAACTCATATAATTTGGTCATATCCGTCTGTCTGTCGTCCGTCTGTCACAAACATTTTAATTGAAGACTATTAGCATTATATGGATGATGGGATTAGCTCTATTCTATGAATCGCTATACAAAGATATAGTAAAATGAAGAAAAAAGTGGTAGCTCCATAACTGGAAAATGGTGACAAAATTCAAGGTAGCATAACTTAAAAGGTCCTTTCAACGAAAATTGGTTTCAATAAGCTATGTTGAGATATGGGATATTTTCGATTACACTACGGAAATCTTTATTGTGCTTGGACCGACACGAACTTGACCGGTACTTTTTGTGTTATTTTCAGTTGCATAATATGAAATAAAGTATAATACTACCGCATTGCTACTTCCTGAATTGGCTGAAATGTCATCCAGCTAAACTCTAGAAACCTAATATTATATTATAATCGTCTATAAAATGTACTATTCAGATTTAATATGAAAATAAAAAGATAGACATACATAACTTGTGTACATAAGCTACGTTGGTATTACGAATACTTAGGTACCTATCATCCAACTCCCCTTTGATAAAATAATCTACCATTAATATTATAAATTGTGAAATAGTATAAAAATAATAGCAGACAGTTTAAAGAATGTCTTTTTTAATTTATTAATGATATCAAGATAATACATTTACGATTTGCATATGTTATATCCATTTATGTGGTTTTATAAAAGGTATCGTCTATATAATATAATAGCTGTCTCTCGTGGTTTTACCCGTGTGAATGTTACTGCACAGCTCCTGTGGGTTGTAGCGTGATGTTACAGGCCATTAATTACATACATATTAATTTTAAATATATCGAATACGTACTACTAATATTAATAATAGGTACTAGTATTATTATTATTATAGATAACATAAATTGCGATATCTTAGGAACCAGTTGAGTCCTGACGACATCAGTATTTGCAAAATACCAGTTTATAAAGTTGAATCCGTGTTTATGATATCATAGCAGTATAGAACACAGTTATACAATAAAACTCTACAGTTATAATACTGGATATCGAGACTGATATGCCTTTGCAGTTAAACTAGTTGTTGCCCGCAGCTCTGCCCTCGTGTATGTCTTCATACATACGCACTCACGCCTGTAATCCCCGAAGGGGTAGGCAGAGGTGTAACCAGTACACCCACATTTCGCCGAGCGTATTTCCGTCCCTTATGTGATAGGGGGCGAGCCTATCGCCATATCGCCATGTATGTCTTTTTCTGGGATAAAAAGTAGCCTATATCTACCTTTGTGCTAGGTATCCAAAACTGTTCAGCCGTTAAGGTGTGATTGATCATCAAACATCCAATCTTTCACATTAATAATATTCAAAATTCAACCACGCTCCCCTTTTATGAGTTGAATTTTCCAAAAATGTAAAAAAGTGCTTCGGTGGCGCAGTTGTATCTAATGCGTACGCGTTACAACTGAGGCTGACGCTGAGGTCTCGGGTTCGAACTCCGGGTCGGGTAAAAGTGATATTGTGTTTTTCTATTACGAAATACTCAGTATCAGTCCGTAGTCTGGAATTTGTGCCCGGTATGGCGATAGGTTCGCCCCCTATCACATCATGGGACGTAGATACGCTTGGCGAAATGTGGGTGTACTGGTTGTACCTCTGCCTCTACCTCTGTAGAGGTGTACCTCTGCCTACCCCTTCGGTGATTACAGGCGTGAGTTCCTGCATGCGTGCGTGTAAAAAGTGTCTCATTATTTTTTATAAGCAATATTTGTACTCAACTTCACTGTCGTATTCCGGTCAGTGAGTGATTTTCGCTGTTATACATATACGTATACATGTACAATGAGTTAAAGTAATATGTGTCAAATTAAAGCATAGTATACTGTATAGTATGCAATATAAGTAAAAATCCGATTGTTTTGCTATGATATAAATTAAACTTTTTCTTTTTTATCGAATGAGTAACAAGTAAATATTCGACTGGAACTTTGGACAGCACTAAATAATAAACAGCTGAGCTTTTGTCTCACTTCAGCATTATTATTCTCGCTGACGCACTTCACTTAATTTATAGGACTGGATATGATCGATTTTATCAATCGTAATAAACAAGTTATTAAAATTACCATGAAATTTTAGGATGTCATAATTTTGATAAGATCCGGTACATAAATAGTCACTAACAAGTGTAAGTTTAAAAAAGCCTGAAATATGACCACACCTTTCTGTCACACGTTGTAGTAGATAGATACTAATAATTGTTATATGGATGCTACGTGGGATGTGATTTTTATTAAAGTGGTTAAAAAATGGATTTTTAATATTTTTTTAAATCTTTTTAAACCTTTTCAATGATTATTATCATTTATTTCAACTCTTTGTTTAGAATGTTGTAAAAGTAATACATCGCTGTTTTTTTATTCTCTAATTCTGCTTCGACAGAAATTTCTGTAACAAAAACTATATTCCACACATATTTTTAAACAGTTACTATTTTCACTTTTTCTCTGATTTGTCTTTTTTACGATTTAGCCTTATTAACAACAACCTTAATTGACGTATCTGAGTGCGGCAGTCAGTCTTTAAATTAATAGAAAAGTTATTTACTTCGTTTTTGGTTTAACCAGGTATATAGTTAGATCACTAGATATATTATTAACGGCCATTTTCAATAAATATCTTAGTTTTTTTCTTAGGATAGACCGCACAAATGAGCCAATCAGAATATAGTGTGAAGGACACGGGTTTAAATTACTTCGATTCCTGGCAACTATCCGCATAATCAAACCAAGATCGTTTATTGAAAATAGCCGTAAGTAAGTAATTCAAAGACAACTGCGCAAATAATCGATTTTGTAACGTCATCTTACATCTTACTTTTAAATTAACATATATATTAAACGTATACTTGTAAATATAAATGTCAATATAAATTAGGAATACCGAAGAGACGTGGGGTTACCGGATGCTATGATCATAGTGTAAAAATAATTTACTTTATATAATTTGTTTCAAATATACGTGTTCCGACCAAAAAAAACCTTTTTTGTTACAGCATGTGGCGACGTGCCCATAAATTGTGATTAAATTAATTTAATAGTTGCAATAATTAATTATATCAAAACTTGATTTGCGGATATCTGACCCAGTGCCTTCTCAGTCTTATCTGCAACTTTACGTCATTTATAATAACAATTAAAAGTGATTAATATTTTTTAAGCACCTCAGATTTGGTCCTATCAGACGCTGTACATGGCATTCCTACTAAATGCCAGCGTCTCCTAAATTTAATCGAAACGTGTTTAGTATAAATTACCCAGTCAGCAGCGCATATCTGCTCGCAAGTGGGTCTTTATGCAAGGATCCAAGGTGCTCTGTGATTGTGTTCAGTAATGACTCATTTAATTCAGATAAAACATAATTAACATAATAATTTGTGCCAAATATATCTTCAATGAACGATGAACGTTGTAATGCACTATCACTATTGGTTTTATGGACAATTTATACATACTTACTTAAGCTCGCGCCTTTATATGAAGGGGTAGACAGAGTTGCAACAAGTACACCCACCGTTGATGTGTTAAGTGGCGATCCTATCGAGAAACTTAAAGACAAATTGTGATTGTCGGTCCTGGGATTTGAACGCAAGATCACTCGGTTACCAAGCACGCTGCCATTAGACAGACATTTTTTGTAGTAAAAATATATTTTGTTGGTCCTGAAATATTTACCATCAGATAAAACACAGGTTGTCAGTTTTGAAAAAAAAAACATACATACTTTTATGTAAAAATGACTATGCTAAATACAACAACTTTAAGCCAGCCAAACTACGTTGAAGAACTAATTTGAAATAGACAAAAACATTTGCAAATATAGGAAAAACTTTGCGAAACAATAATTAATAATGTAATTAATTCAATTTTAGCTTAATATCTTTTTAATTATATCAATTATAGCTTTAATGATGAAAAGAGCAGGTCGCTCGCCTCATGATAAGCGTCACGCCGCGCCTGCTGGTACTAACCCAGACGGCCTCTTACATATGAGGCATACTATTGCTATACTGCTACTGTTTAAATGGGTAGGTGTGGTAGGGCTTAAAATCAGACGAGCGGCCTGCACGTCCCGTCCTTCAGTCGATTAAAAAAATATATTATATAGAAACAATATGACTGTTAAACAAAACCATATGTGCCAAGAAATCTGCTTTTTACAAGTTACAACTATGAATGATTTAGCGGTTTGCGTTTTTGCTTTTCCGAATAAACACCTGAGAAATCTTGCAATTGTTAGTCATCATGTAGTTTTTTATTGAGCCTCTCGATTCGATGACCGAACATGTCTAAATTTGACGCAGTTTTTATTTAGGTATTCCATAAACTAAAAGTTAAATTAAGTGTTCTAAGGATTTGATATAAACCTGGTAATTCAGTTTTCGATTATGTCTAATCTATACTTAATATTAAAAAGACGTAAAGTTTTTGTTTTTTTTTATTGGCCTATAAATAACAGCTTGCTGCTGCGTTTCGTACGGTGAGTGAGATATCCGGAAGCCCAAAACCCCCCCAATCCCTTTCCTATAAGGTCGGCAAGTAGTCCATGATGCTTCTGGTATTGTGGGCGTTCATGGGTGGTGGAGATTACTTACCATCAAGTGACACACTTGCTCGATTGCCGACCAATGCTATAAAATAAATAAATATATATAGATAACTTATGACCTCAACGCAAAGTAAATGAATATAAACCGCAATGGGAGTGTGTTATTTGAAAATAATGCTTGAACATTAACAATGAACGTTTCGCAAAAATTGTGTAATTACAGCCTTTTGATTATTGAGATTTTTATGTTTGCTTTGCATGAAGTTTACTTACAAGCTGATGTGTTCGATACACGTGCATTCCAAATGTTTCTACTTTAGTCGGATACACATGAAATATTATTTGCGCATATTGATCTTTGATAACATAGTAGTTAGATGTTGGAATGTTGATTGTTGCTGGATTTTAAAACATAATATGTTTGAATAATCCTGGAGGATTATACTAAGTTATTATAGAGTTACAGAATAATAGCGGGTTCACACGGTTAGATTTTAGTTGATCAACTGATTTGAATCAACAAAAGCTGTATGGGGCTTTTTGATTGAAAATCTGTTCAGACCATTCAAATCATGTGCGATTAAGCTGATGATCAATTAAAACCGGATCGTGTGAACCCTATGTAACAAATCTATGATATTTTCATAATATTAATTGATAATATTTTTGTAATAAGTATTACATTTTTCATGCCGCAATAATTTTGTACAAAAGATTACAAAACGCGATATCGATTACAAAAACTTTTTTATATATCAGAGGCCGACTTACGAGCAAGTGGGTCACATTATAGTAATAATGATGTCCACTGCCCATGAACATCCGTAATACCCAAAGCATCATATACGGGAAAGGGGTTAAGAAGCGGAAGAGGTTTTGAGCCTCTGGATATAATTAAGCAAAGTAATTATTTAATAGCCACATGACACATCTCTCATAGCTTCTGTGGCGCAATGATCGAGTAGCCGGCTATGAAACGAGAGGTCACAGATTCGATTCCCGCACCGTAAATTTTTTGGGTGGTCCACAATTGTTTCTGGTTTGGATATTTTCTCCCCAGACGGGTTGACGTCAGGCAGTCGGCCGCTTGTAAAAAACTACAAGCCAAATCATTCTGTAACATATGTTGAAAAGTATTTTATGCCGACCCCACTGCGAGTGGGATACTGGCAAGTAGCAGAAGATGAAGAATAATCACATTTTATTTAGGAACAAAACCACCTAAGTATTGATGTTAGTTTTTTTTACATAAAAGTGTGTGTGTGTACGATAATCGTTGCAGTTGCAGTGTAAACAGCGCATAAAATGTTTGAGAAGCAATTTTAGTAATGCTTTTAATTCTTGAAAAGTTATTTATAATCACGTTTTCAGATTTCCGATTAATATTCTATGTGACGTGCCTAGTCTGCAATTAAAAACCTACAGATGTTGTGTGATTACTGATATTAAAACTGTAGTCATACAACTTTTTAAAGAGCATCTATAATATGGCGATTAGTATTAAATATCAAAGATACAGCTACAAGAATTATAATTATTAAGTATTTGTAGAGACTGTCGAATTAAAATGTAAAAAAATACGTAACTTTAATACGTACAGGGTTGTCTTTGGTCTTCTATAGCAAAATTACAAAGATTTTTGCCATTAAAATTGGAATTATTGCAACATGTAAGTGAAAATTGTTATCGGAGCTAAGAACTGGAGTTATATTAAGTGTTACTGCCGTTTCAATACAAAACATAGAATGGCTAACTGAGTTTAGTAAGTGCATACCTCCGTCACGTTTTATTTTCGCATTGAGTACTAACGATGTCTTGTTTAAAAATCATGAAAGACTCATTACTTCTTGATTACAGTTATTGGTATTTTTCTCCATGTGATTACAATAAAATATCACATAAAACAAAACTTTAGTGGCATACTGCATCAACTATTATAATTATAAAAGGAATAAGCACCGATGACCTTACACGTGACTTTGATTCGATAGTGTTCCCAACTTTGGATTACCACAAATTCGGTGGTTTGTATTTGGATACGGATACCTATGTAAAAAGGTCGTCCAAAATTGATTTTGGTTGATAAAATTGATATGTTTTTCGTAACGTGAATTGTAGGCGTCGCTTGTGAGGAATAATGATCATATCGTGATGTCCAATAAGATTTTTTAATGAAGTATTTTCTGCTAAAGATTAGTAGTGGCTCAACAATATGCAACCGTATTCGGAATTCTACATCTACACAAATCCAGATTCCGATATTTCATTTATATGTTTATTGGAATTTGGAACGTGAACTCCACGATTTTCAAGTGTCAGTTCCTTTACACCTGGTTAAGTGGAATCAAATATGCCGACTTATTTTAAGTCGTTATCACTTTTGAAATTGAATAAATCCACCTTGAATTATTTTTGGAGATGTAAGCGTAAAAAGGCTTCATATATTTTTGCTTATCCTATCTTACAAAACTGTGAGATAACATAAACGTTATCTGTCATTTGAGCTACTGACAGTTACTTACAATGCGGTTCTGAAATAATGCTCTCTTGCTTTTATTTTTATTAGATATTTTATTTATTTATTTATTTTATTTATAAACTCTTTATTGTACATCTTCAAAACAAAAGAAAATTAAAAAAACAAAATAACCTTAAAAGATATCATCATAGAGTAATAACATATAATAATATATAAATAGAGCTTAATAATAATGTTAAGTAATGTAAAGTTACAGTTGTTATTGACGACTAAATAGATTATAAATATCATAACGATAAAAAGCCGCATAAAAGGACAATCATTGGAATTATCCTGCTTTCATGTATCAAAATACATTAATAACTAGTGTGTTGAATAGCTCAGATTCTTAGATAAAACGAGAATTACGTATTGTTTTTAAGAGGTTGCGGTGACATTCAGGTACAGCTAACTACTGTAATGTATACAAACATCCTAGCTTACCGTTAAGATTCGATGAACTGCACAAGAGCATGGCTTATTGATCAACGTGTCAGCCGTATTCCTTGACTTTCCAGAATGGTGGCACAAGTTCATCCACTAACATTAACGTGCATACTTTGCGCACTCAGCTTACTTCCGAGCATCGGGTTAACACTCCATCAAACTTCTGTCTGACACCCGCGACATCCGAACGTTCGTGGTAAGCGTTTTGTAAACAGTGTGGTGGAAACTCCGCGAGTGACGGCGCGAATCGGATTCGTTATCGGTGCGTATTTTTGTTTTGTTCGGAGACGCGCGCCGCGACGTGCTGCCGCGACCATGCAGCCGTTCGTAATAAACTAAACGGAAAGAACACGGCCTGTGTTGAAGAAAAAGCAGATTCGCCGTGCGGAGTGATTCCACGCGTAGGTATCGATTTATAGAAACTATATGGGCCATACGGAAATCTTATTGAAACAATAGAACAATTTGCTGATGCATTTGTCATACCCGTATTGTTTTCAGTCTGACGCCCGTCTGTCGGCAGGTGCGTTGAACGTCAGTCATCTTCGCTAAAGGTGCATTTTGTTCTCTACTGACCTGTTTCTAGAGTTAAAAACTCTATTACTTATACCTATAAGTATACGATAACAAAATCCTAACTATGCAACTAACAGGTACCTAGTTCATATATATCAAGTACATAATAGCAAAAATGAGTGAAGATTTGATACTTATCATGATTATGAGGAATCAACTCGTTCCAAGTAGTAATTTTAATAATTACATTTTGGCAATACCTCGAGACCGTAAATACATATTTGGGTGGAACGCTCACTTTGATTGTAGGTGCAGCTACGTAGGTACATATATATAATTGAGGAGCCAGTTATGTAATGTAGGATGTTTGTCTACAAGTAGTTACTTGTATTTCCAAGGTAGTATGATGCTGCAATTAGCATCTTCACTTATTTATACTTACAGTTATTTATACTTATTCGTATAACTCTTGAAATTACAAAAATAAAATCCTTTATTTTTGTCTATGATTTATCACACTAATAAAATAATGTTTACTTACAGTACCACACCTGTAAATAAACGCAAAAAGGCGTGTAAAAATAAAATTAACATTTTTAAAATTTTATGTACCTTTATGGTAAAACCAATGTCGCATTTATATAGAAGTAGATACCATTTGATATTTTTATTCTATTTTTAAGTACTAATAACGTCCCTGTTTATTTTTAAGTACTAATAATCTGACTGCCTCGGTGGCGCAGTTGTAATGCGTACGCGTTACGATTGAGGCTAACGCTGAGGTCTCGGGTTCGATCCCCGGGTCGGGTAAAGTGGTATTGGGTTTTTCTATTACGAAATGCTCCGTATCAGCCCGGAGTCTGGAATTTGTGCCCGGTATGGCGATAGGTTCGCCCCCTATCACATCGTGGGACGCAGATGCGCTCGGCGAAATGTGGGTGTACTGGTTACACCTCTGCCTACCCCTTCAGGGATTACAGGCGTGACTGCGTATATATAATAACGTCCCATAAAGACAATTTAGGAATATGGAATGTTCGTCCGTATCTTATATACATATTTTATATCGTTAAATTAACCAATTATATTGTTTATACAGGTTGTTGCAAAAAAAAAGTGGTTCACTGGTGAATATTGAATACTTATGCCATATACAAATATAATTTTATTATGCACCTGACTAAAGGGTAATGTGGAAAAACAACCTATGCGGTTGAGTTACTTGATTAACTAGACTAGGATTTGCATGAAAGCCATTTGTCTTATGGCCTTATGGGAGCAGTCAACGAACTTTTGCCAGACTCTATCTATACCCTTATTAGGGAAACAAACAGAAAATAACATTTCTTTGACAAAGGTACACACTTTAGTTGATCATGAATATTATTAAGCATTTTAGATTCTAGTAGATGACAATAAAACCGATCGTGTTTTTTATCTATGGCATGTAAGATTGTACATCAGTTTTGTAAATTATATTTAAAAAAAAAAATAACTTAGAATAAGGAAATGTTGATAAAAGTGTCATATTACCATTTTTATCACATTAATTTACAAATTACATTGTTCTTGCTTCATCCAATATGATGCATATATCCTTAGGGGATATATTTAAATAAAAATAAACAACAAATACCCAATAAATAATATTGTATTAAGATCAGACTAACTACGTGGTTTTATCCCAATCAACTAATATTATGGGCTTTGCTATCATATTATCAATTAAACAAGGTGGAAAGTTAGAAAGAAATTACTTAAAATATTGGAGTTAATAAAATGTAAATGCAAAGAAAACATCCAATATTTAGGGTACTTTGCCTCCAGGGCCCATTTGAACTTTCCACCCTGTGAATATGTTGTCAGAAAATTATAATATTATAGGAAATAAAGCAGTGTAAGCCTAGTGAGATTCAGACAGGTTTCTGGTTTGATTCTACAACACTTCTGACTTTTGGAAGCTACGTATGTATTCATTATTATTAATAATAGCTTGTTTTAAAGGTGAAGGAAAATTTCTTAGTTTCATAAAAAACAATTATAAGAAAAGTAATTAGATTAGAGATGTCGTAATAAAATTAATAAAATATTTATATATGAATAATATAGGCATTGCAAGTAGTGAACGTCGCGTTGGTTTAAACTTGTAGGCAATTTGTATTAGTAATAATCACTTTAAATTAACTAAGTACCTTTAAGGTAGGTACTTATTTATGCAAATTGATCGTATTAGTAATTCGTTTATTTTATTGCTGAATGGACTATATGGATTGTGAAGGTCGAGACGTTCATAATAATTACTACTAAAGATACACAGCAAGTACCCATAAACAAAGTAATTTAAGAAATAATAAATACACCCAACAGTCACACACAAACATTTGTCTCGGTGTGGGAATCGAACCCACAGCCTCCCGCTTCGCAGCCGGCTACTCGCCCACTGCGTCACGGAATTTAAATAAATAGATTTAATGTCGATGTAATACGCAAAGAAAGTCAAATTAATGTCTGTGTGGCGTTTGGACAATAATTGCCACACTTGCTCGTGTGCTGTCCTGTGCTATAAAGAAATATGATAAAATCATCCAACTTCTTTGATCGAATGGATATTGGACAAAGATCTTAGGTCAGGGCTGACTTTACTGTGACTTTCTGATGCGTAATTTTTCATAGAAAAATATCCATACAGTAACATATGTGTAAACATACCTATTGTATATAAATCAAGCTCTATTATCATCTTTATACATAATGTTATTATTTATTACACTTCTTATTATTTTATAGCATACCTTTATATTTTTAAAACATAATACAAACGAATTTTATACATATATTTTTATTAGGTTGAATGACGACACGTGTCAGCTCGATAGCTTGGGGATAAGCTTGAATTACAAAGCACTGCATGGCATTGGACTGCGCTCGTTACCCCGAGATATAAGATGTTAAGTCTCATAATGCATAGTAATTTCACTGACTTCAATGTCCTGCAAACCGAAACACAACACTGTTATCTAAATTTTATTAATATCCTGAATGATGTAATAATTATGACTGCCTCTGTGGCGCAGATGTAATGCGTACGTGTTACGACTGAGGCCAACGTAGAGGTGTCGGGTTCGATCCCGGGTCGGTTAACAGTTATATTGGGTTTTTCTATTACGCCATGCTCAGTATCAGCCCGGACTCTGGAATTGTGCTCGGTATGGCTCTAGGCTCGTTCCCTATTACATCATGGGACGGAGATACGGTAGGCGAAATGTGGGTGTACTGGTTACACCTCTGCCTACCGCTTCGGGGATTACAGGCGTGAGTGCGTATATATATATAATAGTGGGTACCTGATGGCCAGTGATCTCCATCGCCCATGAACACCCACAATACCAGAAGAATCATAGAAGCGTTTTTGACCTTAAAGAAAAAAGTTTAAATAAGGAATTGGAAAAGCGTGGGAGGCTTTGGGCCACCGGATATCTTGAATTGGACCATGTGGAGCTGGGGATTATAATAACGATGGAACTGAAATAGAATGAGTATTTTAACTATATTATTTTAATTTCAGGATAATGGCGGACGAAGATTGCATCAGCCGGTTCTTCCACGACATTGAAAATGCTACATTAAGAAGCCCTTTACGCATTCCAGTGTCACCATCAAAAAGTCTTAACTCGTCATATGATATAAGCCAACATTCCACTGATGAGGACATGTTTAGTCTTTCACAATTGACGTTAGAAGAACACGAATCGATAACAATACAATCCTTCTATAACATCACACCAAGAGAAATGCCGCTCTCACCTCACTACATATTTGAAGAAGAATTCTCAAGCAACCCCTGGGCAATGCTAATAGCAACGATCTTCTTAAACAAAACATCAGGAAAATTTGCCAGACCGTATATGAAAAGTTTTTTCGAAGAGTACCCCACGCCTTATCACGTTTTAAAAGATAATCCATCCTCTTTGGAGCGATTTTTCGATACCCTTGGTTTGAAGAAAAGAGGTTATATGATTTGGAAGCTTAGCTATCAATTTGTTTCGTCAAAGTGGTGTCGCGCTAGTGACTTATACGGTATAGGAAAGTACGGGGAAGATGCGTATAGAATTTTTTGTTTAGGTCACACGGACTTAGATCCTACAGACAGGTACTTAAAGCTTTATTTAGACTGGCTCAGAGAGCATACTGAATTTGCAGAAGAAAATGGAGCAACAGATAGCGAATTTGTTATCGAAGACCCTATTTTGAAATACTACAGAATAACTCTGAGAAATTGAGATTAGTTTCATCAAATATGAGAATTGAAGCTTGCTGGTGGCATGGATCTTGGACCACCAGTAAAATGCAGTGAGTCGAGTTAGTTGGAGCGACTTCACTACGGAATTTCCTCGATGCACTGCTAATAAGAGAAAACGCCCTAGTAGGAAAAAGAGGAATCGTTCTTTAACTCTTTATGGTGAATATACACTTATTAAATATTGCATATGAAATGAGTGTATGTTCCGTACCCACCAAAATCATCGAATTGTATGATATATTGTATTGACACTACGATGCGGCTCGCGCAGCAAGGATAGGTTTGCGCAGTGCGGGGTTGCATAACTTTCATATTATCATTATTTATTTAATATCACAATATGGTAGGTCCTTCGGAAGCGAGAGGCCGTCTGGGTTGGTACCACCGCTTTATCTATATCTGCCGGCAAGCAGCAGTGAATAAGCACTGTTGTGTTCCGGTTTGAAGGACATTGAAGCCCGTGAAATTACTGGGCATTATGAGACTTAACATCTTATGTCTCGTTGTGACGAGCGTAGTCCAATGCCATGCGGTACTTTGTAATTCAAAGTTCTGTGTGGTGTTTCTTCTGTTTATGGGCAGGCGTGGCGCTTACCATCAGGCGAGCGACCTGAAGGCCAATTCTCGTAATTTTAAATGTTCAAAATATTATTCCGATCTAGTCTCAGCGTCAAGAAAGTTGCAAATGGCATTCTCTTAAACCAATAATCAACGTCAAATGCACCTAGCATTAGCAGTAGCATTATACCGTTTTGGCTTCAGTCAACTATTATTCTACATTCAATCTCATTACGATCTATGTTCACATTTGACGTTGATTATTGGTTTAAGAGAATGCCATTTGCAACTTTCTTGACGATGAGACTAGATCGGAATGAAATTTGAACATTTTAAATTACGAGAATTGGCCTGCTGCTAGTTTCGTCACTCGGCTAATAAAAAAAATAACGAATTCTAAAATTCGGATGTGTACGTTAAACCTTATTGGTCATCAAATACCTGAACGTGGATTAATTTTGATATTAGAGGGGAATTACTGTAATTGTATGATTTACATCACGATTAAATTTTAATACAGAATGAGCAAGTGTTACCTATGTATAATTATGTATGTACCTACCTACTAAAGTAATATGTTTTAGGTAAATATATTTTATTTGTATATTATGAACGCAATGTAAATAATGTAGATACATTATTTTGTAAATCGTAAAATATGGAATAAATTATTGTAAAAGTAACGTGTGTGATATATATAATTGGATAGTATGAACCTAACGCCTACTATAATATACATCGCAAGACAACGCAGCAAATATTCATTGCCATTCATACATATCTACTAGCTATGAGCTGTCCCCCGCTGTTTCATCTGTGTACATGTTGCTGCTCCGCCGCCACATGAGCACGAAATACTTCCGAAATAAAGGTTGCCTAGACTAAATTACTCTCTGAAAAGTCTAGAATCCACCAATGTAAGACTCGTCCAAATCGGCTCAGTCGTTACGGAAATTAGATAGATAACTCTTAATTGAACACTAAACTTAAGAAACAATACAAATGAACCTTATAACTATAATAATGTCAAGAGGCGGTCTTATCGCTAAAAGCGATCTCTACCAGACATGTAATGGAATTGCTTAAAAGGGCGAGTAGAAATTAGCTCAGAAAAGGAGAGTTAAAAATTATAAAAAAATGCTATATTGAGTTTTGGTAACGTGACATTACCACGCATTAATTTACAAATGGACATTCCAATTTTAATTATATTTATGATTAAATAACTGAATCGCGTAAGTATAGATAAATACTTACCTATACATAATTTGTATGTTACTTGGACGGTTGGCCTTTACCGTGCAAAGGTGAAGCTTTACTCGGATCTCCCACTCAGTTCCGTGATGCGAGTGGGCGGGATAATGTAATCGATAACTTCATGAAAACAATATCGCAATCTGCAGGGTAGTGTAATATAAATACAAAATTAATATTGCTATTGTACTGATTTAACAAAAACAAATGTCCTAGAAGTTAGTTAAGTGACATACTTACTAAAAATAGAGAGCTATCAATAAATTAGGGAACCGTTTGGGGGTCCTTTTAAAAAGAAAAATCTTTTTATGTTTCCGTATCCAAATGGCAACCATGGAACCTTTATAATTTCGTGATGTCCGTCTGTCTGTCACATCCATTATAGTCTATTAGCATTGAAATTTGGATGGTAGGTGTATTCTATGAACCGGTGTACAAAGGTGTAGTGAATTTAAGAAAAAATGAGGTGGACCTCCATACCTACATACCTAGAGTAATAACGCTACATATAACTGAGGGATGAATAATTTTTGATAATGCACATTGGCATGTGTGCAGGCAGTGTGGTATCATTAGATAGGTCCTTAAAAATTATACGGACGGAGGTGGGTATGCTAAATAACTTTTATATTATAGGCTTCACTGAATGTGCAAAGGATGCTTTGGTGACTTTATAAATCTTTAATCTCGCAAAAAGTTGGCTAATAAATTATTTATTTATGGCTTCGCATTATTCATAAGGTGGCATAATATACGAGAGGCCACGCGACCGTCTGGGTTGGTACCACCGCTTTGTCTATTTCTGCCGCCAAGCAGCAGTGTGTAAGTACCGGTTAAAAGAACATGTAGCCAGTGAAATAACTAGGCATTATGGGACTTAAACTTAACATCTTATGTCTTGGGGTGATGAGCGCAGTCATACAGTGCTTCGTAATTTAAGGTTCTGTGTAGTGTTTCTTCTGTATATGGGTAGGCGTAGCGCTTATTATCAGACGAACGACCAGGCTTATTTTGTCAATCAAGCTAATAAAAAAAAGCATTTCGCCAACGGTAAGTATTTAACATATTTACAAGTCTTCACAAGAACGATGAAATACGGGTGTGGCCGATTTCAAAGTCTTGTCGGAGTTTCTCCAAGCGGATCAAACGACCAAGGTCGATCAATACACCTATACAAAAATCACCTATTTTCATTTATTTCAATGTTTCCATACACTGCTCATCACCGTCAATGTTTATTGGACAAATCTACACCACATTTATAAAAACAACTTTAAAATAGTTTAGGAAATAATTAAAATAGGAGATGAACCGCACTGTCAAAATTCCCGCCAAAAGTCATGTTTAGGCATATTTGTCAATTTATGGAACTGTATAGTGATAATGTTATATAATTGATTAATGCAGTCACAATCGATCTCAAACATAATCGATTTTATAAAATAATTAACAATATATATCTAGAATGAGAGTTAGAATGAGACTGAGGATTTTTGGACCAAAAAATTACAATGTTATCGGCAAAGACTTTAATGTATACTACTAGACGGGATTTTTTTTGGAAGTAAAATTGCGTCACATATCGCGGGAGTTTGACAGCTCACAGACAGAGAGCGCGAGATGGGTTCTAGTTGAGAGTAAGCGAGATAGTAATATTGAGTTACGGTCAATTGACCACAACTTAGTGTTACAATTTCTATGTACCGCGCAGCTTGTCTAGTAGTATACATTAAAGTCTTTGGTTATCGGCTCTTATTTTTATGTAATGCATGTTTGAGAAAATTTATTGAAATAAATCTAACCTGGAAGTGTGGGTGCTAGCATAGATATAGAACTGTGTAGATCTCGCGAGTGTACCTTTAAAATTGGCATAATACTCTTGGATCGCCCGCTCACCGTTAGAGGTATTAACCGGTTGAAAACCCCAGTTTTGTCTGCATCAGCATTATGAAAGGGTTTCGGGACTTCCAAAAGTAACATGCCGAAACAACTCAAAACGTGCAACGCTGTAATAGCTCGTAAAAAGAGAGCATATTTTACTCCTACAGCCAGTCCATAATCAGGAACCGGTACGATTTCTTCTACCACCTCGTCGTCTACGCATCTGAGCAGGTTCAGTCCTCTCCCAATCTCGCTCCATAGCTTATTTCCTAATTACGGCAGTATACCTAAAAAAGGAAACTACGGCTTGTTCGCGTGCCGAAAAATTGAGCAAAATCATGAGCACGCGTACTCTGTCGTCACTGCAGTTAGACATCAGCCGGATACCGCGCGGAATGTTTTATCGAATTGCCTTTGTGGCGTAACGGGAAAGTAGTCGATTATTAAACGAGAGACTGCGGGTTCGAACCCCGCACTGAGATTTTTTTGTGTCATCATACTCGGTTTTACGTATCTAACATAAAATGTAAGCAAACATTGTACTTCATTTACTTAATACATGAAAATTAAACTACTATTTAATTAAATTTAATATAAGTTTAATATTACATACTTTCTTTAATCTTTTATTACTTTCTTTAATTTTATAAGATTTTACGTTAGGTTAATTTACGTCACTGAAAAAGCCGTGTAAAAATTGACGTAGTTTAATTTTTATTTTTGACAATCTGTGCTTATTCTAATTATGAATAAACGGAATTTGCGGTAATTATTTTTCTTCAAATGATCGGTAAATAATAATCGATTAATTATTACAAATTGTGGATTGACTTCGATTGCGAAGATAATTAATTGAATATCAAGATCAGTATAGAGAAATAGTTCTTTCTAAGTAATCTGTGAGAGAAATGTGGCGCATACAATATGAAAAAAAGTATGTACCACCATAATACTGTATACGTACCCAAAATTTTCCTCCATTTAACATTTTTCCCAGCGCGGCCTGAGATCCCACTACCGAGATAATTTTTTACCAGTTTTGTGGTTTTAAACTCAAGTTTCATCAAAAATGGTGCTGTAGTTTTGCGTGATGCTCCAATAATCAGACAAACTACAGTTTTATAATAGAATGTGTGGCAATTACATTAACTGACTATAAGTTTCCCCAGGATTCCATAAGTAAAACTATAACATAAGTTAAAAACCAACTACAAAAAATAACACTTGTCTAGGTCGCTTTGGAGTCGGTGCAATTTAATTAGACCGCCAGCAGCTCCGGCACCGACTCCAAAAATACCTACCTACCTCAAAGACTTTAATGTACACTACTAGACATGCTAAGTTGCGGCCAATTGAACGCAACTCAATATTACCATCTCGCTTACTCTCAACTAGAACCCCTTTTGCGCTCCCTGTCTGTGAGCTGTCAAACTCCCGCGTTATGTGACGCAATTTTAGTTGTAAACAGTCCGTTACTGCCTACCTATACAAATTGTCATTTGTAACTTTTCAGTGTTATATTTATAAGTTGGTTTTTAAGTTTTGTTAAAACAATTTTTTTTCCATTATTAGTGGTAGCTATGTTATGTAAATTCCAATATAATAACACAATCGCGATGACTATGCTGTTATCCATTGAGGAGTACCTATATTTTTTTTACTCCGTACTCCGTCATCAGATCTTAACCAAATTTATATGGGACCACATCGCAGCTAAAATCTATAGAATTAATTTTTGTTCAACAAAATCTGCCCATAATTGGCGGAGAAATCGATGTACATACACAAAGAAAACAAAAAAGAAACAGATAAACTCGCCGAATTGAGAACCTCCTCTTTTTTTAAGTCAGGTAAAAATTAAATACAAAAAAAATATTTTTGAATTTTTGCTGTTATTGGATTTTTACATACCAATGATTTTGCTAAGCTAGACATTTCATTGAAAAAAATTCAAAACAACAATTACGTCGGCTTAGGCGTGAGTCGTGACTCGATAAGTAAACAATATGAATTATGATCACTACAAGTGAGTTGGGTTGTTGATAATGTAATAAGTTCAGTTAAGTGTTTAAAAAGTTATTACATTTTTAAATAATTACTAAATATATTTAAAAAAATATTTACAAATATAAAACTTAATCGCCTCCAATGACGAGACCTAGGACCCGAGACCTAGGACCCAAGCCACCGGTGCAGTGGTTAGGACTTTAGGACACCAGAGTGAGGAACAAAATAATTTTCAATTTTATATCGTTGTTTTTAAATTAGTATTTGTTTCAATTGATTATTAATGTTTGAAATTTTCATAAGAACATTATTTGTACATTAAGAACATTTATTATTACTACTTTACCTTTTCATATTTATTGTCTGTCACTAAATGACATTATAATGATTAACATGAACGCAATGCGAACCTTGATGCGAACTCTGGTCAACTGTGATGATTATTAATTAAAAAATAATAGTTTCATAAATGTATAGTTAATCAACTGTATTATTATGCCATATTATGGGATTTCTTATATGCAAAAACAAATGTATTTCCATTAGAGTACATACTACGCAATTATTTAGCGATGTTTTAAATATTCGCGCTCTTAGTTTTCATAAATAAACCAATAGGGCGTGTTGCGTACTACCAACCTCAAGATTTTTACCGGAGTGATTGCTTACTGCGATGTTGGCAGCAGTGTCGACTATTGCAAATGGTGGATTGCGTTACTTTTTCTCGTGCTCCGTGTAAAATATTTACGTAAAATAGTGTAAAATTCGTGGTGCAGTGTTTCTGACTAACATAAACATGTCGGAAACACTGCCGAATAACAAAAAACAAGTTCCGAGGCAACTGGTAAGTGTTTATTGTTAGATTTTTACGTATTTAGTCCCGGGTGACGCCATGGTGGCTTTATCTGGGATCACGTAAACATGAAATGGTGCATCGCTGCATCGTGTATTGATTTACTATAATTACGGGATCACGACAGGAACGTATGTCTGATTTTGTCTGTTGTGGGCTACAATCATCATCGAGGGTCATCGGACTTGGTTTTTTGTGATCACGCTGCGACCGAGTTTAAAACGCGGCGGCCGTATGCATTCATTCGCGCATGCGAGAAGGTGTCAAAATCTATAATAGTTTTGGAGATCGTAGTATTGCGTTATAGCGATGATGATAATGAGCGAAGTGAGTGAATTGCGCGCTGCAGCGACGTCGTCTGCGTGCGGGGCATTGTGGGCATCTGGTAGGGCCGAGTGTCTGAGCGAAGGCGTTTCCCTCCCGCGGGCTCGCGATCGCGGAGTGCGAACAGGCGCCCCGGAGCGTGCGCGCTGCGAACTGCGAGACGCGACTTGTGCGACCACACGTCGAGTCCGAGCCCGCTCGGCGCTCGCCTCTCCGCGATCGCTCGCTCACAATCTACTTTATTACTTGACTAATCTTCCGTTGAACAATTACTCGCTTGGCGAGAGTCGATGTTCTAAACTCCTAAAACACTAACATATTGATTTAAATACGGCACGTTCGCGTGGTCGTGGCTCTTTGTTGCGCGCCGGAGGCCGACCGTAGCCCTGGCATCTAGTTTTATTGTTGCTACTTAGGTACACTTATTCTTTGCTTGTATTTCATTGGCCTTGGCTTGTAAAAAGTAGCCTACTTTGTTATGCGAAACCGAACGGACTCCAAATGGTCCGTAATTCGTTCGCACCGGAAAATATCATGAAAAGTTGTGTCGAAAAAACACTGCTATAAGTGAAACTTTCACATTGCGCTTTTTTCGTTCAGTCTGGCGGCGGAGAACACTTCCGTTTGAATAGATCTGGTACCAAACAATAACTGTTTGTGTACAGTTAGCAGTTTGCACAACAAATATTTTTATTCTTAATACCTTATTACGAAAATGTGGATGCTGGCCCACCGACGAATCTCTTTGTTGCCTATTGTTTCGTGCCTTACATGAGTAAGGCAATTTAATTTCCCTACAAACATTTTTAGTATAAGAAATGATATATTGTTTTATCCATATTACACATATAGATTAGATTAAATGAACAACTAATTGAGCACATTTACTTAGTATAATTATTACAAGTAATTTGTAACAGTGTTGTTCAATCATTTACAACCAATTCTGTAAAGAAATAACAGTTCTGGGTCAAGTTCCTTATTAAGAATTTTGTTTTAATTTGATTGTAAGTAATTGATAGTATTGGATTACTCAAATCATAACATATTGATTTATGTAAGCAATATTGAGTTGCTTATTATAATGAGTGCAAATGAAAAGATGACATTTGCTTTGGAAAACAACTAGTAAGTACTGTAAACTACTTCTACTGTGTTGGCACTTTTATAATTTGTGGCCCTACCTCTATTGTAAAATGTAATTACATGATTGGGTGCAGAAAATACTTCCCTTATTCCATAATATATAAATGTCATAGAGCTGACTAAACACTATTGTATACCTAAATCGCCAGCTATGTACAACAAATGTAAACAAATATCTATCTAATGTAAAATTTTCTTTGTTATATGTAGGTATTTAGTGTAATTGACAATTGGAATTATTTGAAAATGTGTAGATATTTGTTTACACTTTTGCTGGCAAAGCTGGCTGTACAAGGCTGGTGATTACACTATAGGTGTAGGTAGGATCTTGTGATATTTATAAACCAGCTTTATATATATACAGTACTTTTCTAACAAAGTATATTTTCCATCAGCGGGAACGCAAGCAGCGGAAGCTCTACTCAGATGAGTGGGCCCTCGGTGATGATGAAGCTGAAGGTGGAAGAGGGTTCTCCCTCGCTGACAAACTGGAGAGTCCCCGCTTCGAACACACAGGTGCTGTGCTTGAAATGCATGGATCAGAAATTACAGTCTCATATCTACAGAAGAATGGATTTACCACACCTTTGCTGTTCAAAGAGAAACTTGGTCTTGGATTGAGGTATGTACTTATTTAATTCAGCCATTGTACTATACTATGAATAGAATAAGTGAGCTTAAATCTATGGTAATATTTTTTCATGTATTACCTAATTATTTTTGGTACAGTATGTGTATGTCAAATAACCTCCAATGTCAGTTACTTCTGCCTAAAATTCATTCTTTATATTAAATTCTTGAGTTTCAAGATGATAACTTTTAATGTTCATATGAAGGTGACATAATAGTATGTGTTAAATTTTCACATCACTTTATCTTACACTAGCTTTTGCTCGCGGCTCCGTCCGCGTGAATGAATTTTTCCGGGATAAAGAGTAGCCTATGTCCTTATCTAGGTCATATACCTGGGTGCCAAATTTGGTCCAAAACCGTTCAGCTGTTAATGCGTGATTGACTAACAAACATCCAATCTCGCAAACTCCAAATTATCATATTTATAATAGTTGTAGGAAGGACTAGTTTATGCTCGCGAGTCCCCCCCACATGAATGTCCTTTTCCGGGATATAAAGTTGTCTATGTCGTAATGCAGGTTATGTTGAACCTGTGTGCCAAATTGCATCCAAATCTGTTCAGCCGTTAAGGCGATCCGAACTTTCACATTTATACGCTAATAATAATAGTTACTTTAAGGAAAATACCTAAATGCTACTACTAACTCAAGTGCACTGTCTTGATAAAATTTTCCTCAGTTGCGTATTCTTATTTCTTATAGGGTATTAGTTTGTGTGTGTGCGTGCGTATAGTAAATGAAAAAAGGAAAAATATGCTACACTTTTCCATATACGTCTTGATTACAACGAAGCACTCGCCTGTTGATAAATATGGTACAGGTTAAATTATTACTCTACTAGCTTTTGCTTTATCTTTCCGGGATAAAAGGAGCCTATGTCCTAATCCAATTCGAGGTCAACCTGTATGCCAAATTTCATACAAATGCGTTTAGTCGTTAAGGCGTGATTTATTAACGAATACCTAAATTCACAAAGTCCAAAACATCCAAACTTTCACATTCATACTATTATTATGAAGTAGGATTACATGCATTAGGATTATATTCTATAAAATAATAATTTAAAAAAGTTGCTGAAATTTTAAGCTTAATTAAATCGATAAACCAGTAAGGTTCTGGGTTCAAATCCCTGGCCTGGCATTTATTAATGTATGTGTATTTTGATAAAAAAAATATACTATAGAATTCATACCGATATTGTGATAGGCTTGCCACCTATCATATCCTGTGGTAGATATGAGACCGGCCAATCGTGGGTTCGGTAGTTGGTGCTCGGCCTACACCTTTTTTTTAATCCTGGCTCGGCAAAGTAACTACGCTACACCTTATGGTAAGTATAGCGCAATCCATGAATACTGTCGACCAACGATAGACACTGAATCTATCTATCTATACCTTCGGGGATACAGGCGCGAGTTCATGTATGTTATGCATCGAAAAACCATAACTAGAACGATAACTCTCATAATTATGAATCTGCCAAAAATACGGCTCCACTTACTTACACATGCAAAGGTTAACATACACGCACGTTTAAATTACACGCAACAAAAATTTATGAACGTTCAAAATCAACTTAACTTTATAAAAGTTAAATATAAGTTATATTAGATTTCTAAATCGAGATACGACGTTCTTCAAACAATTAGACGTATTAGGTGTCAATTAGAGATCATGAGTCAATTTTTATGAATTGATGAATGAACGAGCTGCACAGAGTTTTGGTGGGGTAATTTTTTTCTTGAGTTAAGTTTTTGTCACCTTATTTCGTTGATGTTATGTAAGATAGTTGGTACTCGTGTCAAAACCTTATCAACCAAGGGACTCTCCTCGTATGATCTTTCCCCTTAGCCAAGTCACTAATTAAAAATTAAATGTAAATAAATAATTTTGTATTTTGATCTGCGTAACTGCAGATCCTGCAGTTTTATTTCTGTTTCTTCACATTGTCTTCACATGGCCGATCAAAATACTCACCTCACCAATTTGTATACTTTTGATTTTGCATACTTATTATCTCAGGTGATAACTATTCATATAACTTCTTCTTCTTCCCACCTGCCATATTATCCCACTCGCAGTAGGGTCGGCAACATGCATTTTTTGCAAATAAATATTATAATTTCGATAATTGCTTTGATAATTTAAAATTTGGTCGAATGGTGCAATCCACACATAAAGTTTGAACATTTTTCAGTATCATCAAAATGACAAAATGTGAGATGTCAACCATTCCTTGTTAGTTGTTACAATAACTTTTATTGACGGCGGAACAACCTACACAATAAAATGTGCCACCTTTTGACGAAATGGACATTGAGCACGACTCGACGCTCGGCCTCGGTAGTCATTTTTTGCTAACTACGAGCAAATAATAACATTTCATTGAGTAAAAACTCGTCCCTGTCGCGCTCCCCGTCTGTAAGTCCCGTATTTTACCGAAAAGTGAATGCATAACAGTAAGAAATGTTACAAATACACGCATACGAGCTTTCGCAGGAATTTTACAGTTACAAGAAGATATTTGCTTCTATGTACTTCTTTTCATTCTTTCTGGTTGGCTTTATCGCGATTTAATGACAGGGTCCGCCTTCCTCCATCATGATTTAACGATGGATGTGGGGCAAAATACGTCATCCACCCTACGCCTATTTTAGCATTTAATTGAACAGAATTGGAAATTTTCAAGATAAATAGTCTTATGATATTTATCAAGCAAACCTATATCAACAGATCCTAATTTTGTTTAAAGCAAGTTGTTAACGATAAACATAGTACAATCAACAATTCAAGGTAATCTTTTATTTATATATTAACCGACTTCAAAAAGAAGATTCTCAGTTCGTCTGTATAAGACAAACTTCGCCAAATGTGGACCGATTTAGATGAATCTTTTTATATTTACTGTGGTGTGATTCCCATTTAAATTTGAAGAAATAATTCCACCCCTAAGGGGAAAGGTGAAATCGAGGATGGAAGATTTAAAACACCTTTATGCACTGATGTATGCACCGATTTTGATGAGTCTTTCACAAGAAAGTTGTAAAATAAAACTTCTTAAAAAATTAAACAGACTGAAAAAAAATAAACTGAAAATAAAACTAAACTATTTTGAGTCTGTTTTACTGTAGTTTAATAGTCAATGATTGATTTGGATTTGCCATATACAACTGATCATTCTGATTTCAATGTTTATATTTATCATGATAATTAATATTAACTTTTCATTGACATAATTATCGCTTCAACCCCTGTTTTAAAAACAATAACTGCGACGCCGCTTGTGCTTGTGTTCTGAATGTTTACTAACTTTAGGCCCGTTTTAAGTCATTTTGCGCATTTTGAACCATTCGCAAGGATAAATGTATACTCTCCATGATAATAGTTATGATTTTTATAAAATATGAAATTACGCTATCTGTAAGTTTTGATATTATCATGGTATTTTAACGGACTTCAAGAAAGGAGGTTCTACTATAACAAAGTAAAATGTAAATAAGTTTGAACATGCGTTTAATTCAGAATATATGTTTGCCATTATGTTACGATAGACTTTGGACTTACGAAGTTGTTTGTTGACTGGAAGATTATTATGAAAATGTAAACTATTAATTTCTGATCAAACGCAATCTTGTATGATTTAAAAGTTTCAGAACATTTTAACGATGTTTGTACATTGTGTATAAATAGAAAATGCCGTTTTTTATTCGTAGATTGCCGTCAAAATTCTTTGTTTTTATTACAATGTAAAATTTTAGTAAGCGCTTGCTTCACAACAATACTTATTAAGTTAAATAAAAAATAGCAAAATACAAAATTATAAAATCATATTATGTCAATTTCCTAAATAATTTTTGTTGCAAATCAATATCTCAATCATCATGGTTGCATTATTTGGCGGATAAAGAAACGGACATTCTGAAACTGGTGGTTATTAACTGAAAAATATAATGAATTGCCGTTAAACACATATTGACAAAAACTTAAAAACAAAGACATTAATAAACCACAATGTCAACAGTAATTTCACAGTTTTGCTCGGCAATAACTATGAACAATGTTTTTTTTTTACAAAAATGCAAGAAGCGTGACTGATCACTAGACAAGGGACCGGTCAGGATTGCTGAGTGCTAACATGTGGTCTGCTTATCCAAGAGGAAGTTGTGGCCAACTGGCAACTATCACACAAATGCAATGTTAGCGCATTTATTTTAAGGTTATCGCAGTCGACTGACAATTTGTATGTGAAAATAGAACATAGGTCGTGTGATACAAAATCGGTCCTTCGAAAATAAGTCGGTTTTTAGATGCTGATTTATTTTTTCCATCACTTAGTTTATAAAAAGTTAACCTAATGTAGTTTAAAAATGATTTTTATATTTTTAATTTTTTGTATTTGTTAATTTTTTCTTAAAAAATCTTGTACTTAACGATGTATCAACTAATTTTATTGTGTGTCACATAATTTATAATAAGTAAATATTTATTAAGTGAAAACGTGAAGGAAATTGACAGTAATTACGCTAAGTATAATTACAATATCAGACCTATTACATAATATTATTATGTGCCACCGCCGCGCCGGGTAGGGGCCTCCTCTACTGAATGACAGGTTACCCCTTATGGCCGTTCCCTATATTCTGTAACACTATGAAAATGACAGTTCAAGCAGCCCAATATTTTTTATGTGCTATCTGTCGATAAAGTTATTTAGTTTTTTCTGTATCGGTAGATTTTGACCGATAAACAGATATCCTCGGCTTTAAAAAAACGAAATAAATAACGCATTTTGAAGAAATAGCCATGAGTATACAAGGCTTACATAGCACTTGCACTGCAATACAAAAATATTAAAAAAAAACCTAAAATTCCCATAAATAAAAATAATGCACCGTTTTGATACTTAAATTAAGTGCAAGAGACATATAAATACTTGTTAATACGAACAAAATAATTCCCCACTTCAGTAAAATCCCCCAAATTCGCTTGGGATTTTCGTTCGAAGGACCTGTATTCAGAGCCGTAATGTATTGACAGTACAACGTTTCGTTATTACATTGTGTTTTGCAACTTAATAAGTATTTCTCGTTATTATTATTTCATTTACAGTGGTAAAAAATAAGAATTATAGATAAATGTTAAATTAAAACTTATATTTCTAATCTAAATCATATCTTCATATTTTCTAACATAAATTAAACAATAGTTCCTCTTTCTCAGCTTGTATGAACATAACGCACAAGAGGGCCCAGATAGACTGCCTATCTATTGCTATCATGGTATCCGACGTGCATAACTAAAAAATAGGGACGATTCCAAGCAGTAGGTAGAACAATACGGATGTTTGACGATAGCTATCTATCGTGAAATTGAAGATTAATATTGGGAACCGCCATTAGTCCACTACGCTAGCCTAATGCGGTTTGGCAAACTACCGTTTCACAAAGGTGTAGTGAAATTAAGAAAATAAAAATTGGGATGGCTCCCCATTGCATGTGTTGTGTGGTATCGTTGGATAAGATATAGAGCTTGCTGAAAGACTAAAACATAGTTTAGTTACGATACGTATCAAATAGCAAAAATGTATTCCTGAGAATAATTTTACACTGATATGATAGTATCAAGTTATCTCATAATGTACTAAACACAGTCAAGTATGTTTATTTAAGGTGTGTACGCACTATTATCGGACGCGATACTCTATGTAGCGCAAACTCTACAAAAATAAACGTAATCTTTTTTCTTTTAATATGAATTTTGTTGTCATTTGTACATAATATTAAGAGATTGATCTCTTAATACCACTCGTAAAATAATGTTTTAATAAATTTTCCCATAGTTTGGCTAACTTATTCATTGGCAAGGATTTTTGCCTTTAAGGTGTCAAGCTTTAATAGTCATAAAATAGAAATTTGTTAGTTTCGACATGCATTCCTGGTCAAAGAAATTTGGATGGACATTTATAAATCCAATGTATTTATTAGTCAGTGTAATGTTAAACAATAATAATCTTTGTAATAATGTTAAACAATAAAATCACACGTGTCCCTCCTTCCTATAATATGGGGTGTGAAGAAGCAATTAGGCAGGCCGGCATAATTTTGCCGACCTACGATAGAAACAATGACGATTGTCGTTGGTCGACAGTATTCTTGGATTGCGCTGCACTTAACATCAGGTGTAGCGTAGTCACTTTGCCGAGCCAGTATAAAAAAAATAATATATATATAATGAAAGTTGACCATGCTTGTACCTCACTGTCGCGCCGTCATAAGTATGCACCGCACTTTTCGGTTGACGCATATACTGTTATAAAAAGTTGGAATTACTCCAAATATTTCACAACACTACAGGCCTTTCGTTTCGGAATTAAAAAGTGTACGAGTAGGTACGTACAGTTTCGTTTTTCCGTGCGTTTAATTGGCATTTATAGCGTTCACCTTTTTGTTTTCTGTTCAATTGTAAAGTGAGGCTTTTAATTGCGTATTTAATAGGAAATATTATATGTTATTTTTTGTAAGCGATTAATTGGGTAAAACAACATTATGTTTTTTAAACAAACACTTATTTGGTATTCATGATGCGCATTTAATTACACAAATGTTTTAGGTCACTCGTTACGTAACCGATAGTATACTAAGAATCGAATACTTTCCCAGACAACTTTTTTTTTAATCTTAAGGAGTTTTAAAAGGAATTAATATACTTTCGAGAGACTTAAAAAGACTATTGGTGTGTCTAATTAACTAAGTAAAATGCCGGAAAAACAATATTTTAGGAGCTGGCGAACAAAACTGTGCACGACCAAATAATACCAATAAAATTTGTCTATAGGTGTATAAAAACATAATTTTGAATTCGGGGTATATTATTCAAGAGCGCTGAACATTAATGTCAACTAAATAGTATAAATTGCAAACAAAAACCTTTTGATTTCATTTTGCCTTTCCTGTAATATTAAATACCCTGAACCCCTTTTGTTCATCAGCTCCTTATTTTGTCGTAACTTTGGGACATGCTCAAGTAATAATGTTCTCATAATAAAACCTCTGAAAGGTTTTGACGGCGAACATTTCTTCGACATCTTAGCGGAATCGTTTATCGAAGTTTTGCATTTAGAGCTGAGCGGAGCGGCGGAGGCAACATAACTTTTGTAATGTTTGTTTACGAATGAAGACACGATTTGTTCCGCAGGGTGCCGACTAGCAACTTCACGGTGAACGACGTGCGCATGTGCGTCGGCTCGCGGCGTCTCCTCGACGTCATGGACGTTAACACACAGAAAAATATCGAGATGACTATGAAGGTACATTTTTGTTTTTTTTTTAATTAATTACAGGAATGGCATAGGTAATGTTGCGTTTTATTGCATTCGGAATCGGTACAGTTTATGTAGCATACATTGGATATAATCTAATAATCATTACAAAAAAAAAACGAGATAACTAGATGCTATATATTTATTATATTTTTTGTGTTTTTAATCAGTTACTTATAGGAATAGTAAAGTTTCCCTTTATTAAAGATACAGAATATAAATTATCTTAGTTTATGTTTATGAAGCAAGGGACGATATATATGTATATAACCAAGATATAACTATGTAGTATGAACTATGCGAAATAAATTGTTTTCAAACAATTACTAAAGCTACAAGGAAACATAATAAGAACTAATTAATTTAATTTCCGGTTTTTTTTTCAGTGTTACTTATAGGTTAGTTTTTATAAATAAACATAAAGACATGGTACAATGAATACGCGATAGTATTATTTATTAAAATTGATCTCATTTAGCAACCGATTGTTTTCTACCGACATTAAAAAGGGGGAGGTTCTTCGTTTGTAGTTTTTATATACTTATGTTACGCGATATCTCCGCCAAATATGGACCGATTTTGATTATTTTTGCATTCGATAGGGTTAACTCCGACGTCGCATATACATTTTGTTAAGATCTAATGACGGGGTCCGAGGCGAAGTTGAAAATTCATCTCGACGGATATATCGCGAGTCGGGTTTTGAAGTAGTTTTTTAACCGCCTCAAAAAAAAAAAAACAAAGGTTCTTCGTCGTTTTTTTATGTATGTTTACGCATAACTGCCAAGTGTGGAACGATTTGGATGATTCTTTTTGTATTCGATAGTGCTTACTAGGTGGTCGTCCCGTTTAAATGTAAAAAATAATTCCACCCCTAGGAGATGAAAGACTAAAATACCTTTATGCATTGATTTATGCACCGATTTTAAACAAAAAATAAAAGCCTCTCCGTCGCCCTCTCAAAAAACTCTACACATAAAACTAAACACTTTTGATTCGGTTGTATCAATCATTGACTATTAAACTACAAAAAAGTAACTTAATTTATTTAGCTTTATTTTTAGCGTTTTAGTTGTTTTGAGTAGGTTTTATTTTTTTCTTATAGTTACGTCGGGTTGTCAAAACATTGATAATGTAATGCCCATTAACATTCATGCCATTCGCTACTGAAATGTCTTTGTTCTGAACAAAACCCTTGACCGAGCAGTTGGTTTAATATCGGGAACGTATGAATTTGAGATTGTATTGATAATTCGTATGAATTTGAGATTGTATCGAAAATGCAAAGATCGGGTCGAAGTCGGGTGTTTTTGCCAGCATTATAAAGGGAGCGTTGTGGGACTGTATTTCTAATCGTTTTGTGTTTAAAGTTCATCGACTCGGTTCTAACAGGAACTTGTTTGATTTTAAATGCGTTTCAAAATATTATTTAAATATGATGGTATAATTTTTCACCTTGCCTCGTTGATCTGGTAAGGTTTGGTAAGTCCTGTGGAATCCAAAAACAAAGAAGATTAGCCGATACAATGAGTCATCGAGGGTAATGGGCATGTCAGCCTGTAAACTGAATATGCTTTGAGTGGTCCTTAAATGAAATCTACCAGAATTTGGTTCTGACAGATTTTTCATTAGTTTAATAATCGCTAGCTATAATATACCTGGGTCATTTATAAAATACGTCACGCAAAATTTCGCCTTTTTGAACGCCTTCGTCAAGCTGTGTCAAATTTTCTGCAACCCTAACAAATATTACGTCACGAAAGCTGGACCTTCTGTGGTGAGTGGTAGAGCCACGCTGTAGATAGTTTTGTATACAACACGATTAGGCCGTAAATGGAACGTCTCAACCGGGTCGTTACCACTGTTGCACATTAACCCGAAATAAAGTAGCGGCTTGCTGCTGTGTTTCGTACGGTGAGTAAGATATCCCTGAGTTCCAAATCCCCCGCCCCTTCCCAATTCTTGTGTTGTCGGCGTACATGGGCGGTGGAGGTCACTTACCATCAGGTGACCCACTTGCTCGTTTGCCCGCCTATTCTATAAAAAAACCTACCTAACAGAGTTTTCGCTGTTGGTATTAACATACTATTATAAATAGTTTTATTTTAAAATCAATATTAAATAAAAACAATATGTAAAAAAGTAATGAATGAATCAAATACCTCTCCCCCTCTGTATTTGCGAACGTATTTTATTATGAATGACCCCATAGTAGTATTCTACTGACATTGAGTTGAGCACTTGTCTGCGTCTTGTTTTTGTATTTATTTTTGTTCTGAGGCAATATTTTAATCGTCATCGCACGATGATTAAGGTGATCGCATATTCGTCATGCACCACTTAATATCATTTTTAACAGAACAAAAAAAACGGGGCGGTTTCTGAATTCCAAGCTTTTTTTTAGGATGTATAACCACGCATAACTCTACCAACTATGGACTGATTTGGGCGATTATTTTTACATTCGAAAGAGTATAGGTCAAAGCTGGTCCTATTTTAATTTCAAGAAGATATTCCACACCTAAGGGGGTGAAATCGAGGAAGAAAGATTGGTCATTTATAGACTGATATATAAATAGTAAAATAAAAGATAGATAGATGGATAAGGTAGATAGCACCGATTCAAAATTGTATATTTTAAGTTTTTTTTTCTGTTTTTTTTTTGCTAAAATGTTTATTGTGCTACGCAACCTCGCACATTGTATTTGGGACTGGATAGCGACGGTATACATGGCGAAAACCCCCCCTATACTGACTTACTGAGATGACTACCGTTCCGACTCAGTCGGTGTACCTATATCACTGTCATGTACTTCAGGCGGTCGGCATAATTCTGGCGATCATCGACTGGTGCCACATTCTATTCTACATTATATTTGGACTGCACTGTAATACTGCTAACTGCATCTACCATTAGGTCTCGTCAACCTTTATGGCCGCTCTGATAACTTCACGTCACGTCACGATCGTCGAGCGGCGTAGAAGGCGAACAAAGATACAAAGATTGACGAGACCTCTATAGACCAATAGTGCCTGAAAATAAATGGTTTTATTATTATAGTAGTGAAGCCGCGTTGCCATAGCCTGATTAAAAAAAAAGAAAACATCGGCGCCGCGTGTAAGTTTCTGACACATATCTATGCGATCACCTTTATACTCTGCTAACTTAATCACTTGAAAGTACTTCAATTTCCTTTGCCTAGGTATCACGCTTCCGGTGGAGTATTGTTAAATATCAATAAACTATGCGGCATTACGCTGAGCCGGTTTTATTAAAACTAATAACACGCATCAGTCTGATTAATAACAGTGTAGCAGACGCTCGTCCGCCGTTGATTGTCATTAGCATAATTTATGTTGAATTATATTTTTCACTAATTAGACTGTCATGGCACACTATTGGGACCGCAAATTCTTCGCAATTCCTGATATCCACGATACAGGTTATAACCCAGTTTGGGGATAACTGTCGGGAGTATTTTTTATTTAGTTTTTTACGTAATAAAATCTTGGCCCAAAGTCAATGTCATCTGGTACACATGGTACACTCTGCTGATTAATAGACGAGGCAATGTCGAAACTTGGTTTCCGTTGCGGTTTTTTTAATGAGAGAGAGGGCGATATGGCAAGAGGTTCACCTGATGGTAAGTGATCACCGCCGCCCATGGACACTGTCAATACCAAAATAGTGTTATCCTGGTTTAGTGCCGGGTTCTGCCTTACTACTTAGACGGGTCCGGGTCTGCGTGTTGTGGGACCGTAAGTCCTGTAATATTTTCTGATACTCATGATAATAGTATATATGTACTCCACACCTTAGTGTGAAGTCAGGACTGTAACTATAGGACTGTTGGGTGTATTTATTATCCGCCACGTCGTAGAGACCATATACCACATAATGTTTATAAGTAGTTAAGTCGCCCCTATTCTTGAAAATCGTCACTAAATTTTATACAGTCTGATCAACATATATCGGACTGCGTGATAGAAAGTTCTGCCGTGTTACTATCGTATTATAATTTTGTTTATTAAATAAGTTCGCCAAAACACTGTATGCAACGGCATCTATGTTTCCTGAGTAGTGTTGCAACCATCGGATGTTCTTTATTCACGTGCATATTTATGAAAATATTACACATATTATAGCTGCAAATACCCTAGCGAGCTGTAACTGTAAACGAGCGGTTACAGTAGCAAATGTATTGGCCGATGACCGTAACGCTCGCAGGTTACAATGTTTGTAGGGAAAAATTAAAAATATAAATTGAATATTATGCAATATTGTCGAAGTTTGATACTTCATAGTGTAACGCTTTTAGCGTAGGTATAGATGGACCAACATAACTTTGAATTTAAAAGCGTCGCTCTGTTTGCTCCAGCTCCATTTTACGAATAATAATAATTATGAGGGATATTTCAGGTGTTCACACATACTTCACATTAGGTTATTCGTTTATTATGAAAGTTACTCAGGATACCAACGTCAACCTCTTCATTTCGTTAGAAAAAAATATCTGGATATTTATGAACAGAGAAGTTGTAACCGATGATATTTTTTTAACACACTAGCGGCGGGTCCAATCTACTAAATCTAGGGATAATTCCATTAATGGCCGTTCCCTATATTCTTTCTATCAACAGATTTGCTTATCATCAGTATTGTTTTGACATATCTTACATACAAAATGTGTCATAATTTTACTGCCAGTAAGCAAATCTGTCGATAGACAGAATATTGGGGACGGCCATAAGTTGGGAACACTGTCTGTAGTTTAATTTTCTGCCATTTCCCAGTTAGGTTGGTCCACCTATACTAATAGGCTTGCCTCTTGCGATAATTTGTAATAAATGCGACGCTATATTTAATCCTCGCAACCTTTTACTAGGTAGTAGGTCCTTCGTATGCGAGAGGCCTTCTGGGTTGGTATCACGGCTTTGTCTTTTTCTGCCGCAACGTCTGAGCATTGTTGTGGTTCGGTATTGTGAAACTTAATATCTTATGTCTCGGGATGACAGTCTAGTGCCAATTAGTAATTTGCAATACAAAGTTCTGTGTGGTGGTGTTGTTTCTGTTTATGGGCAGGCGTCGCGCTAATCATCAGGCAAGCGACCTGGTCGTTTCGTCGTTCAAGCTTATAAAAAAACCCATTTTGTGAACGAAAAGAATTTAAACTAAAAACAACTGTATTTTAGTAGCATCGAAATATATTTTTATTAATTAGTTATCTTATCTCGAGCTAAGCGGCTGGTTACTGTAGTAAACGATTGGTTACAGTTACAGTTAGCTTGTGTCGACGTGGCCTATGTGATTGTGTTGCAAATGAAAGATCAAGAAACATCCCGGGATAGTGCAAGTAGGATGTGCTCCCTTCTTTCTTATTGAAAACTTAGTAGAAGTCTCGACATTGTCTTTGGTCGTTCTGAGCGGCGCGGCGTAGTAGTTAGTAATTACTATCACTAAGGTGAAATTACTACCACTAAGAATAATGTGTAAGTAAAAAGTATATGAAAAATGATTTATTTTTCCCATTTATTGTTGTTTCCTAGAATATTATCATAGTAACAGTCATAGTAACAGTAAAATAAATACATAAAAGTTCCAACATAACACATTGCAATAATAACAATTATTTTCATACATGCTTTTACCGACGGCTTTAATTTAGTCATAGTATTTTATATTAGAAATATTATCATTGTGATGAATGGATGTTACATTTGATCTCTGTTTTCGGACTTCGTCACTTCGTATCGTTTTATAGCATAGGGCTATGGAGCGGCCGCTACCTTCACCATATAATAGGGCCGGTCGTGGTCTAAAGTATGACAGGAGACGTAAAAGACGTTTACTAGGTTGTAGGCCCCTATTATGCGAGACGCCGTGTTTAAGCACAGTTTTGTTTCGGTTCGAAGGACATTGAAGCCAGTGAAATTACTGGGTATTATGAGACTTAACAACCTATGTCTCTGGGTGACGAACGCAGTCCAGTGCCATGCAGTACTTTGTAATTTAAAGTTCTGTTTATGTGCAGGCCTGGTGCTTACCAGCGCTGGCGTTTTGGTCGTTCAAGCTAATAAAAATAAAGTGACCAATATTAGAGCAACCATAAAGTTTGAGGAGACTTACTTTAATATTAGTTTATCCCCTTACCGTCGCGTGCAACATATATTCGGCCTCCATATAATTATTTATCTATACAATTATTCGCTTAATTTATAATATTATACGCAACATTAATCAATTTTAAGGAACAGCACACAAACAACCGTATAATCGCCAACACGGAACCCTAGTGATTAATTATTAAAGTTTACACAAACATGTTATGTACACTGAATTATAAGGACATCCACGTTTTCATTGATAATTTAGCAATACCCACGAACACTCACTCAAAATATCACGTAATTATCGTGTAAAGGTTTAAATTTGATAATGTTCGGCTCGGTACGTAAATATTAAAATTATGATTTCAAATCTTTCAGTTATTGTGTTGGTAATTATTATATTCATGAGGACGCATTCATCGTTCTTATCTGTCTTCAGAATGAAGTGTCGTCGACGCACCCACGGCTTTTAATACTGGACGTTTATCATCGTACCATCTGTAGGCCTAGTACAAGTTTTAATAGTTTTCCTAAACGATGAAAGTTTTCGTTTTCTCTCCATACCTCGAGTATCAGTAGCCAGTAGTGGGAACTATGACGAATTAAAATTAATAATATGTTTAATTTTATTTCATATTAGTCGAATAGGAAATTTGTTTTCAAGCGATTCTTTCGTTTATTACCGTATAAATTACTGGTTTGACACTTCGACGGGAGTAATTTTGTACGAATTCGAAAACTGTGAACTTATTTGTAACTCATACTAGGCGCACTGATAATCTCACTTTGCCATGAAAACCAAGAAATGTCATTAAAAGGAAATAAATATTAATGAAATTTTTTAATCGTTCACTGATTTATCTAAGACAGCTGTAAAAGCCCACTAGTTGCTAATTAATAGCAAGGGTCATTCTAACATTTTACAAAATAAATACATACCATACACAATTCAATCACGGTTTACCTATTTATTGGCATGTTTACATCTAGCCTGGTATTTGTATTCTATTGGTCGTTGTTCAGGGTGTCCGAGAAATTAATGTCAGCTACATTGAAATGATGGTTGTATAATAATAGCAGTAGACGGATAGGCAAAATAGTTACGTTGTAATAAAAGAGAGCGCCTCGGCGTTTAACACACAAGTCTCGATGGTGGGTGGGTACCTGATACATATTTGTACCCAATAGGATATTTGACTGTATCTAATTATATACAATATTTTATATGCAACCAACAATAATACGAAAAAGAAACTGTTTTACGAAAACAGAATTAAAATTGGGTAAACAATGAAGCCGCAGTTCATGTTTTAAATATTGGTACAAGCAAAGGTGGGTGCGTAGTGGGATAATATCACTATCTCCCTCGCACGCGTAACTTGCCATGGTGTGCATCCTTTTTCTGTCAACTACCCCCATTAGCATAGCATATTTTATGCAGAAATAATTATAATTACGAGACTGGTTTCAGACCTATATGAGTTTATTGTATTCCTACCTCTCCTATTGTACTGCCTCGGTGGCGCAGTTGTAATGCGTACGTGTTACGATTGAGGCCGACGCTGAGGTCTCGGGTTCGATCCCCGGGTCGGACAAAGTGGTATTGGGGTTTTCTATTACGAAATTCTCAGTATCAGCCCGGAGTCTGGAATTTATGCCCGGTATGGCGATAGGCTCGCCCCCTATCACATAAGGGACGGAGATACGCTCGGCGAAATGTGGGTGTACTGGTTACACCTCTGCCTACCCCTTCGGGGTTTACAGGCGTGAGTGCGTATGTATGTATGTATTCCTACCCCAGGATTGGCAGCGTTACTACGACGATCCCAACAAAGAGCGTCTGTTGAACGTGATATCACTAGAGTTCTCGCACACCCGCCTCGAGAACTACGTGCAGGCGCCGCGCGTCGTGCGCCAGATCGACTGGGTGGACACTGTATGGCCGCGCCATTTGAAGGATCAACAGGCAAGTTGCAATTTTATTTGGCTGTAGGAATTCTACTGAATCACTGAATAGTGATTTCTAAAAGCGTCATTATACACAGGGCTCTAATTAGTTTGTGGGTCAAATATAAATAGCCAACCCGTTCTTTTATTTCATTTTATTAAAAAATAGAAGTCGCAACAGAATATGTTTCGGTCCATGACCTGCCGACCAACTAACGAGGCAATGGCGGCTCACCAATCCGTATTGAAGTTGTGAGATCACGGTTCAAATCCCGCCCCCGTCAAATAAATGTACGGAGCCATTTGTCACGAAGTGTGACAACGTGTTTGGGTGACACAAGATGAGGACATTTCGATGAGCGTCAAAATATGAAAATGTGATCTACAGTAAAATGTTTTGTTGTATTTGCAGACTGAGTCCACAAACGCGTTGGATGACATGATGTATCCTAAAGTACAGAAGTATTGTCTCATGTCGGTTAAAGGCTGCTACACTGATTTCCACATTGACTTTGGAGGCACTTCCGTGTGGTATCATATTCTCAGAGGTAATTCGATTGTTATTTATCTATAAATACAAAAATCTAATAGAATCTGCTGTTTTTCTGTTTTCAATTAGGCATCACGTAAACTGCTGAATTTTGGTGCAGTTTTTACTATGAAATCGTAGCCCCATAAACTATTTTCTTTCTCAGAAAATATTTTTCTTAAGGGTGGACCCGTGATTAACTGAAGCACAAATTGTTGGCTTATATTTTAGACTAAAGCCATTTAGTTATGACGTTTGTCTTTTATTTCAGGCGCTAAAGTCTTCTGGCTCATCCCGCCAACTGAGAAAAATCTGCAGCTATATGAAAAATGGGTACTCTCTGGAAAACAATCTGACGTATTCTTTGGAGATACAGTTGAAAAATGCATTCGCGTTCATGTTAGTAGTTTTTTTAAACCCTTTTTCTGCAAAAGTTCATATCAATTGGTAAACTAAACTGGTTTGAGTGGTACAGCCACGCTGTAGACAGTTCTGTCTACAGCATGAATGGGCCGGCTCGTCCGGGTCGTTACCACTGTCTCACAGAAAAACGGCGTAAAGTAGCAGCTTGCTGCTGCGTTTCGTACGGTGAGTGAGATATCCGGAGGCTCAATTTCCTCCCCTTCCCAATCCCTAACTTATCCCTTTCCTTTAAGGTCGGCAACGCGCCCATGATTATTTTAGTATTGTGGGCGTACATGGGCGGTGGAGATCACTTATCATCAGGTGACCCACTTGCTCGTATGCCTATACTATAAAAAAAAATGCTATAAGATTATATTTTAATACGAGAATGTTGTTGAAAATACTTAATAAACCTGTGTAATTTCAGCTGCAAGCTGGTCACACATTTTTCATCCCGACCGGCTGGATCCATGCTGTATACACACCGAGCGATTCTTTGGTGTTCGGCGGCAATTTTTTGCACCAATTTGGCATCGAAAAGCAGCTAAAAATTGCTCAAGTTGAAGACGTCACTAAGGTAATATTTATTTTCTTACACATATTTTGATGGGTCAGTGCAGTCCAAAAACCGCAGCTCAAAAAATTATTTCAACTGGTAGTTAACTTACTGAGTATACAATATATGTTATGAAGGGATTTCCAACATGTGTTACGGTATTTGTTGTACAATGCAGAAATGTATGTAATACGCGCCAAATTACTTGACCGGTCTGAAGGTAGTCAATTCATCCGCCATCTGCGGATCCTGTCGCCTTTAGTGTTATGAAAACGTTAGTTGCTATGATTCTCTAGCGGTCGTGACTAATTTCGAAGCGGCTATAAAAATTGAGTAGACCTCTAGATTGCGTACACTACTTAGGTTGGACAATAAAAGATGTGTGTCCGCTATGGTAATAAGCTAGACCACGATTACATCATGGAATGGAAATAAATTCTGTGAACAGTGGTTGCTTTAGTAACGTCTTTGCCTATAAGTTCCCAGATCCAGATGTGTGCTTATGTTATGTAATATGTATGTGCATTGCGCAGGTGCCGCAGAAGTTCCGCTACCCGTTCTTCACGGAGATGCTGTGGTACGTGCTGGACCGGTACGTGAGCGCGCTGCTGGGCCGCTCGCACCTCGCGCCCGAGTGTGTAGCCGCACCACTAGCGCCGCCCAGTGAACACGCGCATCTCACGCAGAACGAACTGCACGGACTGAAGGTACCACCTCACTACACTCACCATCTATTGCACGAAGCGCTATACCAAATCTGTTTTAGGTTTACCCATATAGACACGGGTCGCGTCGGGTCGAGTAATAGCGCAATAATGCGCTCAATTCATTTCTATATAATTTATATGAACTATCACAATAATTGGCATACTATGCCGAGATAGAGTGAGTCGCATCATCCCTCCTCCACCTACCCTCATCCCACTCGCTGTAAGGTCGGCGCAACATGATCTTTAAAACATGTTACAGAAAGATTTGTCTTGTACTTTTTACTACCGGTCTCCTGGCTGACGTCAACCTCTAGGGAAACGAGTCGCATCTTTACGCTGTAATGTGCTCTTACCTTTTCAGAAGTCTGATAAGTTAAATAATAAGTTTAATATTTTATTGTTTAATTTCAGGCTATAGTGATGTATCTACACCAGTTGCCGGCTGCTCGTAAATCCGTGCCGGAGTTGCTATCAGACCCCATCGCCTTGGTGAAGGATGTGCGCACGTTGGTCGAGCAGCACAGACATGACAAACAACACTTGGCTATCACAGGAATACCCGTGCTTAAAGGTTAGTGTATTTTTTAACCTAATGGAAACTGAATAGCAGCCAAGAGAAAACTCAATAATAATTTAAACTCAGATTGTGTTGTCCCTATTGATATGGATGGTATAGTAAGTTTGTGTTGGCTCTCGTTGTTTGAGTTCAGGGGGGTAGTGTGAGAGAGAGAGTGTGAGTGTGAGTAGAGTGTAGGGTAGGTGTTTAGGGTACTTGACTTGATTGTTTTCATTATATAAATCAATTAGTTATGTTACACAAAACCTGTTGCTGAATGAATTTTATAAATCTATCCAAATATAAATGAGTTAGAAGCCATTCAAATCTGATGGGAGGGTTGCTTGTCAAATCATAGACGACGCAAACCTTGACGTGACAGTGCAAAATGGCCATTACGGTGCACGCGTGCGAGCGAGATAGTAAGATGCCCCCACTACGCCCACCTTTACTCACACCAATATTTAAAATCGTAATGGCGGGCTTATAGTTGCACTAAATTTAACTCTTAAGTTCTTGTTTGTATTATTTTCTGTTGCGTATAAAATTCAACATAGGGAACTACCCTATTGTTTCTATGATTCGAAGCTGTCCGAAGCTTCGAAGTCCAAAGTACTATGAAGTAGGTATCTCTTAATTTATGGAGTAATTGTTTTCTAGTTCATATATTGGATATCAGTACTCCTGTGAGCACATGATTCGTTGCAGACTTCATAAAAGTAAATTTCTTGATATTATTACAAGTGTAAAGTAGATAAGATATATTTGATTATCAGAGATAAAAGTAGTAACAGTTACCGGTCATTGACCCATCGAAAATTATTACAATTGATAGCAATCTCATCATGGATAATGTAAATAAGCTTAGAAAACGAATGAAGCCTTAGCCAATATTTCTTTAGGTACGTTTGTTTGTGAATGAGACTTTATGACCAATAAATTAAGTCTATAATAAAAGAGTGTAAACCAACCATAACAGTCAAGTAGACCAGTCCACACAAGCGGCACTCGTTCACGAGTATGACGCACATGCTAGCAATCAGCCTCCTCAACCATGATGCAAGGAAGCGCCCGTCCCGGTACACGACGATTACAATTTTTTATCGAATGAGTAACATGTCAATATTCGACTTTCAACCGTGAAAACCACTAAATGATAAACAGCTGAGCTTTTGTCTCAAATGTTTTTTTTAAATAGTATAGGTCGGCAAACGAGCAAGTGGGTCACCTAATGGTAAGTGATCTCCACCGCCCATGTACGCCCACATTAACACAATCATAGGCGCGTTGCCGACCTTAAAGGAAAGGGATATGTTAGGGATTGGGAAGGGGAGGGGAATTTGGGCCTCCGGATATCTCACTCACCGTACAAAACGCAGCAGCAAGCTGCCACTTTACGCCGGTTTTCTGTGAGACAGTGGTAACGACCCGGACGAGTCGAAATGTTCATCATGGTTATTCTCGCTCACGCACTTCACTTAATTTATAGGACTGTGATTGATCTTATCGATAACTAATAAACAAGTGATTAAAATTTGCTTAAAATTATGGGGTGTGTAGATTTTCAAAAGATCCGGAAAATAAACACTGTCAGGAGTATGTAACGACCCTTAAACATGACATCTTTTTGTAACATCTATGCACACTGCTATGACAGCATCAGCCTCTGTAGTAAAATTATTTGGTTCATTTACAGATCGGTGTACTTATGTATGCTATTATAATATCCGTGTTATATGGTCGTAAATTTTTCTATAATATGTACTGTATGCAGTGATAGCTCAGCAGGGAGTGGTATGGACTGTCGAGACGAAAGTCGCAGGTTCGAAACCAGCCCCAAGTGCATACACCTCTGACTTTTCTAAGTTACATGTGTAGTTATTGTTAATTATCACTTGCTTTAACGGTGAAGGAAACATTGTGAAGAAATCTGCATACCTGAGAAGATTTTTATAAGAATTTTAGAAGTCTGCCAACCCGCATTAGGTAGGGTGGTGGACTAAGGCCCCTCTGATTCAGTAGAGGAGGCCCGTGCCCAGCAGTGGGACGTATATAATAGGGTAGTTTCCTATATTGAATTTTATACATTATTTTATAAGCAACAGAAAATGATACGCAAAAGAAACTCTTTTATTAAAATACAATCAAAATTAGTGCAGAAATGTGCTCGCAGTTATGACTTTAAATGTTGGTATGAGGAAAAGTGTGTGCGTAGTAGGGATATCTCACTATCTCGCTTGCACGTGTGCACCATGATGAACATTTTACATGTGTAATATTCGCGTAAACATAAGAAATCACTATAAAAAAATCTAGTGAAGTATCCTCTACAGGGCTAGTATTATAGTATTATAGTATTATAATGTAGTGTATGTGTGTACTGCAGGTCCGGATGACGTGGTATCGGGTGAGCGTCGCCAGTCGAGCGGGCGCGGCGGGCGCGGCGGCGCGCAGCGCGGCGGCCCCGCGCGGCCCAGACCTGAACACGCCAACAACGCGCCCAGACGCAGGCGCACCAGGTACACTTACTGCTCCTATTTACTTTTACTCTTTATATCAATAATTCAACCCAGTTTTGTCAAAATGTACCAAGCCACATAGCACTGATGTCGAGAAAACAATGTCTAATATTTGACTTGAGATTCCACGTGGTTCAAAAGCTCAAATAACCTCAATGTAATAGTTGTAAATGCCAGTTTGTGTTTTTCGCTTGAGAGCTTTGACACGTTTTCAAGATGTTTCTGTATTCATTTAGAATAATTGATAGAAGAATTTAAGAATTGACCACATAAAAATGTATACTATAGTAAATATGCGTTTTTATGTCAGATATGAGTAAATCTTGGGCTACTTTTTTTAATTCGTTTGGTATCATTAACTAATTATTTTTTTGCTAATATCATACATTTTTAAATAACTGGAACCAATAATTGTAAGTTAAAAACATCAAAAAGTGACTGCAAGATCCGAACTCCGGTGCATTTGATATTTCCCATGTAGAATCTTCTCTCGTTTTACATCCTGCTTCGTCATTAGGTTTTAAACAATTAAATGAAACCACTCTCAGAGTAAACACTAATAATTCCAGCTTTGTCGGTAGGTTGATACTTCCACGAATGTGTGTAGTAAACACACCATAATATAAAGAAATAAAGATTTTAGTATTCTTATTTACAGCAAGTTTCTATGTGTAGTTAATATCATACTCAATACTACAAAGAACTCGAATAGAAAGTATATTCCTTTGTCCTCATATTCCATTGTAAAAGAACTTGTTCTATAAATAATCTTAGCATGTCTACTATTTACAAATAAAAAAAAAAAACGAAAATGTTACAGTGGAATGCAACAAGGAATTATTTGTATTTTTTAATGAACGCTATGTTGTTTGTAATACAAAATTCAATTCACATTTGATGATTGTATTACATATACAATGTCTGACATTCTGTTTAATTTATTCAAAGTATTTTAATGATACAAACACGTGAATATTATGTTTGATGGTAGATGTAAGAAATGCGAGGCGTGTCAGCGCACGGACTGCGGCGAGTGCGTGTTCTGTCACGACATGGTCAAGTTCGGAGGACTCGGCCGCGCCAAGCAGACTTGTATCATGCGACAGTGTTTACAGGTAAAATAACTGTTTCACCGCCTGTTTGAATGCTAGACAGTTTTATCTACATCACGAATGGACCAGCTCGACCGGGTCATTACCAGTGTCTCTCAGAAAACTGGTGTAAGAAAACTGGTGTATAGTAGCGGCTTGCTACTGCATGATGACAATTGTCATGAGGCCCAAATTCCCCTCCCCTTCTTTTATTATACTTTTCCTTTAAGGTCGCGTCAAACCAACTTATTCTTCTGGTATTGTGTATCAGGGATGGTAGATATAACTCACCATCAGGTGACTCGTTTGTTCGTTTGCCGTTGCCGTATGCTGTAAGAAAAAAATACCCTCTTAATTCCCGATACCCACGATGCAGGTTAAAGCTAGTGGTGGTGGGTACAACACTGTGTGTGTGACTGTGTATTGATTATGTTTTGTTTCCAGCCAATGTTGCCGGTGACAGCGTCATGCGCGGTGTGCCACCTGGACGGCTGGATGCAGACGCCGGTCGCGCCGCAGGCTAAGGGTAACTCTGGTAACTACTCATAACATACCCCAATGCCCTACTATACATTATATTATTATGCTGTTACACATTGATCATTTCGTTCTGCCTGGCGTTATCCCGGCTTAAAGCCAGGATCCACCTTCTCGTACCATAGATTTGACGTTATTTGGTATTATATGGCACCCCATACCCCACGGATCACCATCCGTCATCTTGCATCGGGAACCAAGTTTCACCGTTGCCTCGTCCGTTAATCAGCAGAGTATATGTTTGGGTGAAATTCAATAAAATTGTTTAAAATTATATATTTAGGTGTCGTAAGTATGGTTACTCACCAGGAGCATTCGTGTGCAATGTAACATTACATTACATCCGTGAATGCGTCCGACGCGCAATACATGCGTACATCTGTAATGATACAAATAGTGCGAGTAGGTACAAAAGCGAATGCTAGTCAGTGTGACGAGCTGGTGCGTATAATAACGTAATGCTCCAAATCAAATATTGCATTGTTACATTACATGCGAATGCACCCGGTGAATGACCACCTTTAGACCAATTATTTATTTATTTATTTTATTTTGGACAACAAACAGTCACATACATAAACAAATTAAATTAATTAATATTTACAACTCACAGACTTTGAGTGCCAACACTTAATAATTATACCACATTCATCTAATATCTTTGATTTCCTTGTAATGTAGTTTTCAATTCGGTGAAATATTTCAATGATAACACAGAAAACATATTTAATGTTATCAAAAACGTTGGATGAATGATATATTATGAAAACGCAAAGATTAATAACAAAAAATGTGTTGTCAGGTCGCAACGGTCCATCGTCACTGCGCGAATGTTCAGTGTGCTACAGTATCGTACATCCGTCATGCGTACCGCCTGGTGGACAGATCAATGAGGATCTGCCAAACTCGTGGGAATGTCCCACCTGCACCACCATGGGATTCAACCATGATTACAAGGTAAAGGCAAGTGATACAGAGCCCTTTGGCGATATTTAATATTTCTTTATTACTAGTATAGGCAGACGAGCAACAAGTCTGTTGAATGATAATTGATAAGTGGTCATCGCCGCTTATACACATCGGCAATGCCAGGGGTACAGCCATGCTGCTGCCAACCGTTGAAGGGGTGTACTTCTTAATACTGGCATCAGGGTATTAAAGCGATACCCATAAGTTGAAGTTACGAGTTACCAAAATAAGTACATATTGGTATATTTAACGATACTTATACCGATATTTTTAATTAACGTTGTTACGATATTATTTAACGGGTTATCGATACGTTTATCGGACACCATAACGTTACAATTTTGGTAATATTACCAGTAAAAATTGGGTAACTGTAACCATCCTTAATGCATAAAGAAGGACAGGCCACAGCGTTCTTTCACATGCATATGTGTGGTAGAAATGAACGCTGGAAACGCACCATGTTAGATTGGATTGCTTCTAAGCTATATGGATGAACTCTACTACGGTGTCGAGTTACAATTGTCTGCGAATTCTAAAAAAAAATGAAATTCAGTAAAATATTTATTTATATATAAAAAATTTAGATAACCAAATATACAGAAGTTTACTAGCGTTCAGAGAACCCATAATACGTAAGGTGTTGTTGGATTCAATTCTCAGATTGGTCAATCAGAATTTGATAGTCTCAGTTTTCAATTCGGAAATAACACATAAATTTCCTGGGTTTGAAATTTCTGTCCAATATAGCGATAGGTCCGTTACCACATCATGGGACGGCAATAAGCTTTATTAAACGTGGGTGCAGCACTAGTTGCACCTCTGCCTTCCACCTCGGGGTTAAAGGTCGGAGCTTATGTTGTGTTTTGTTGCTAGTGTCATCTCATCACCAAATCTTATTTGGTCTTTACCAAATAAGATTTGGTCAAGAGACTTTGAGTTAATAAATTTGTGTAATTGCAGCCACGACATTTCCGAGCTCGTCAGAAGTCATCGGACATCAGGCGCATGAGCGTGGGGTCAGATGCGAGTCAACTCAGTCAACATCATAATAACCAGGTATGCTGGAAATCTATATACAGTCATTTATAAGTGGTACACAATTTTGTCTACAGCATGAATGGACCGGCTTGACCGAGTTACTTACTACCACTTTTACGCAGAAAACCAACATGAAGCTTGCTCTGTTACCTATCATACAGTGAGTCATCTGAAGGCCCAACCCCAATTCCAAGCACAATCCCTTAATAAATATAACTTTAAGGTCGGTAACGCGTATTACCGACATATGATTCTTCAGGTATTGTGTATGTTTATGGGTGGTGAAGATCACTAACAAATGGGTTACCCACTTGAACGCATGGCGGCCTCTGCAAAAAAAAATAATGTTCATATCCTTAATTACATGATATTCCCGTCTATCTGAGACTATATTTAACTCCTCATACAGGATAACTAGAAATGAAATAGATATTAAGTCGGTATAATGTTACTATGAGGTCTCATAAACAACTCGTATAGAATGGACGCACATATAGGCAATTTCTGTATAGGCCTTTTGGTTATGCTAATATCAGCTGTGTGCTAAAGGATATAAGATTTAGTTTATTCTCATCAAAATTCATAAAATATTATTACGGTTATATTTGCACATGATATTATATCTTGCTTATCAAATATGTTGTTTTGTAGAACAAGTTGCCTCCACCACCGCCACCAGCACCGCTGAAATCAGAAGCAGGTTCAGACAATGAAGCCAAAAGTGAAGTACCACATATCAAGACAGAGGATGGTAAGTTTGTTGAACATTCATATTTAATTATATAACTAGCTGCTGTCCCTCACGGTTTCACCGCAGGCATGTTACGACCCTGATTCCATGGGATATACCGTGATATACATATTTAGATTCCTGAAGAAATTGCCTAAATTATGGTGAAATGAAAAATGAAAAAAAAACCGTGCGTGCTTTAGGAAGAGTTAGTGCATAAACCGACAGACGCGGAAAACGACTTTGTTTTATACTATGTATTGATACGCACAAAATATCTTGCCCGACCTGAAGTTAGACACGAGCGACGCCACAGCTATTGTTACGGTCTAAAGGGTTACGGGAGAAGAGTGAAATGACTAACTTCAACCAGTTAAGTTATTTTGCGCGTAATGTACAGGGTGACTGATTGAACTGGGTGCACATTTAAGCACATGATAGTTTGTGTCTACTTATAACTAGTGAAAATATAAATAAAGGAAAATCATAAACAAAACCTTTACGAAACTAATTATTTGTGAAGTTTACACATGCTGGGTGTATGTGACAGAACTACTGTTGTGTAGGTATTTTGTCGCTGGGTAGCGACTTTCATACAGTCTGGTTTGGTCTTGAAAATATATAACAATATATATAATAAATAATATTGATATTCAGATATATGACCATGAAACTGGAAGTGCAGGTTGTTTCTTAAAAATGAAATGGCAGTACACACTTTTTTTTATTAGCCTGAATGGCAAAACGAACAGGCCACTTGCCTGATGGTAAGCATAAAGCCTGCCCATAAACAGAAGCAACATCACACAGAACTTTGTATTACAAAGCACTCTGTTGCACTGGACTGCGCTAGTCACCCTTAGACATAACGCCTAGTAATTTCACTGGCTTTAATGTCCATCAAACCGAAATACAACAGTGCTTTAGACACTACTGCTTGGTGTCAGAAATAGACTAAGCGGTGGTATCAACTCAGACGACCTTTCGTATATACGAGGGAACTACATACATACGCACTCACGATCCTCGAAGGGGTAGGCACAGGTGTAACCAGTACACCCACATTTGCCGAGTGTATCTCCGTCCCATGATGTGATAGGGGGCGAGCCTATGGCAATACTGGACACAAATTCCAGACTCCGGGCTGATATTGAGGATTTCGTAATCATCATCATCATTATCATCAGCCTGAATTCGTCCACTGCTGGACATAGGCCTTTCCAAGTTGGCGCCACCCTTGACGGTCCTCCGCCTTCCTCATCCAGCCGCTTCCCGCTACGTGTATCAGGTCGTCGGTCCAGCGGGCTCGAGGTCGGCCTACACTACGCTTGGATAGACGTGGTCTCCACTCTAGCACCTTTCGACCCCAACGGCCATCGTTGCGGCGACAAATGTGACCAGCCCACTGCCACTTCAACTTGCTAATTCGGCGGGCTATGTCGGTTACTTTAGTTCGCTGACGGATCTCCGTATTCTGGGTTTTATCCGTCAGAGAGAAACCAAGCATAACCCGCTCCATAGCTCGTTGAGCGACCTTAAAGGTGGTGAATTAAGCTCTTAGAGTCCACGTCTCTGCGCCGTACGTCATAAGAGGCAGGACGCACTGGTCGAACAGTTTGCTCTTTAGGCACTGCGGTATTGTCGACGTAAATATGTGACGCAACTTTCCAAATGCCGCCCAACCCAAGCAAATTCTTCTGTCAGCCTCGGCATCGAAGTTGTTTTTTCCTAGTTGGATAACCTGACCTAGGTAAATGTATCTATGAACAACCTCGACGCCTACTCTGTCGACGGTTATTGGCCTTTGGATGACATGGCAGTTGGATATGACTTTAGTCTTATCCAAATTCATCCTCAGGCTTACCCGTCCAGAAGAATCACTTAAGCTGCGCAACATTTCCTCCAATTCTTGAAGCGTTTCTGCCATAATGACAGAAACAGAAATATATTTCGTAATAGAAAAACCCAATACCACTTTACCCGACCCGGGGATCGAACCCGAGACCTCAGTGTCGGCCTCAATCGTAACGCGGTACGCATATAACTGCGCCACCGAGGCAGTCACGAGGGAACTACAACCTAGGGTAATATTTAAAATGTCCTTTATTCCACTTCTCTAATCCCTTAATTATCCCTTTCCATTAAAGTCAGCAACGTTACGATTGTTCTGGTATTGTGGTCTTATACGGGCGGTGGAGACCACTTACCATTAGGTGACCCACTTGCTAGTTGCCAGCCTACGTTATAAAAAACATATTGTACAGAAATCAAACGCGAGGAGGAGGAAGGTGGTGCGGCGGTGGGAGGTGGCGCAGCAGATGCGGCGTGGGAACCGCCGGGGAAGAAACGACGAGCCTCCGATGAAGACGAGGCGCCCAAGAAACAAGCGCTACGAGCACATCTCGCGCTGCAACTCACGCATCACTCCTCTAAGGTATGCACATTATCCGTAACAAAAAGTTCGCTACTTAGAAATGCCCATTTCTAAGTGTGATTCGTGACGTCTAACCATAGGAACGAAAATTGTGTGTCGACCGTCAAATTATCGATATTTATCAACTTATAAGAATGTATAGTCAGTAAGAAATAAAAAAAGTACCAATATTTTCCTCGATACTCGATACTTTAATATTCGATAGTATAGATACTGCCAACGATTAACAAATGCGATGGGGGTTCGATATCGAATAAGTACTCAGTGTCGATAGTTAGGATTGATAGAACACTTATTAGACAAATGTGTAGTTTGGAAAAAAACATATTGTATTTATTTTGTATACGCACTCACGCCTGTAATCCCCGAAGGGGTAGGCAGAGTTGTAACTAGTACACCCACATTTCGCCGAGCGTATCTCCGTCCCACGATGTGATAGGGGGCGAGCCTATCGACATACCGGGAACAAATTCCAGACTCCGGGCTGATACTGAGAATCTCGTAATAGAAGAACCCAATACCACTTTACCCGACCCGGGGATCGAACCCGAGACCTCAGCGTTAGCCTCAATTGTAACGCGTACGCATTACAACTGCGCCACCGAGGCAGTCCTATTTTGTATCTTTCGATAAATAATAAAATAAACTATCATCATGTCGAAGTTTTAAACGGTAAGGTTATAAATTAGTAAATAAGCATGAGTAATAGTATGACGTCAAGCTTATAATTATTATCTCACGCTTGTATCACGTCAGTCTGAACTGGAGCGCCGTCCACTCAGTGCATCTACGATTCGCTGAGTTTTTTACGTTACAAAAAGTGATGATATATCATTGTCACCATGCAGGTTCTGAAGAAGCCGCTATACCCAGTCCGTCCCGCGACAGTGGCGCCGCACGGTCACGCGCACGCGCACGCACACGCGCACGCACACGCGCCGCATCACCCGCACCACGCGGCGCACGGCGGCGCGGCGTCGGGTTCACCGTGGCTGGACCGCGAGGCGATGTTGTGTGTATTCGCGAAGCTCACACCGCACGAGCTCGCCACCTGTGCGCTCGTCTGCAAGGCATGGGCGGAGTATTCTGTAAGTAAACAATATTTTATTTTATCTGAATCAGAACTACTATTACTGATCCTTGATAAGGTTAGTGCTGCCGAATAAACGATAATGATCGAAGGATGGGTTAACATTTAAGCCGTCAGCTTGTGAAGTAGTTGTATGTATGGCTAGCGTCCAGTCTGGGTCACCCACATACGATTAGCTCCGGATGCCGAATACTTCTTCAAACTCCTTTACCTTGTGTAAAAAAAAACTAACAGCTGATATAACTTTAGTAACCAAAATTATTATATTTGTAGATGGATCCGTCGCTGTGGCGCAGCATGTCGTTCGTCCAGGTGCGAGTGTCGGCGGCACAGTTGGCTGGTATCGCACGTCGACAGCCGCTCTCACTAGGACTGGAGTGGTGCCATCTAGCGCGACGGCAACTTGCTTGGTGAGTTTTATTTGTTGAAGGCGTATTTTCGACTTTCCAATATATTTCGCTTTTCAGTTTTGAAAAGTTTTCTATTTAGTATTTTGACAATGAGTTAAAGGCAAAATTCTGATGTTCGCGTCACTTGTGTCAATGACGTCGCGTCTGCGCGTTAGGTAGACACCATTTGACGGAAACCTCACTAAGCGTACAGCGTCATGTAATGTCAACCTGAAATAATGTCGCATTGTCAGATGAGAGCGTCATTGACGTCAGTGTCACGCTAGACGCGACCATTGGAAGTCTGGCTTTATTGAATAAATAAAAATAGTTTAATGTGGTAATTGTGTAGGTTGCTGGGTCGCTTGCCGGCGCTGCGGTCACTATCGCTAGCAGGGTCACCCGCGGAGGCTGCACTGGCACTGCGCTCGTCAACATGTCCGCCGCTGACGGCGCTGGACCTGTCGTTCGCGAGGTGTTTGGATGATGCCAAGCTGCGTGGTATACTCGCACCGCCGGAGAACTCTAGGCCCGGCGGCGGCGCACGATCTGGTGCCGAGCCCTCACGCCTCGCCGCGCTGGCTGTGCTGCGACTACCAGGCACGGACATCACAGATGTCGCCATGAGATACGTCGTACAGGTACAGGCCGCTACTGCATTAATATAAAACATATTTCGTTTTAATGCATGTCATAAACGTAGCTTTCATTTGAAATTGTGAAATTTTATGCAGGCGCTACCAAAGCTTGTGGAATTGGATGCGTCATCATGCGCGAGGCTGACGGACGCGGGTGCGGCACAACTAGCGCACCACCCGCTGCAGCGGCTGTCGCTAGCGGGCTGCCGGCTGCTCACCGAGGCCGCGCTCGACCATCTCGCACGCTGTCCCAACCTCGTCAGGTACATACACTAGTCATAGTCACTACACTACATCACAACTAGCGCACCACCCGCTGCAGCGGCTGTCGCTAGCGGGCTGCCGGCTGCTCACCGAGGCCGCGCTCGACCATCTCGCACGCTGTCCCAACCTCGTCAGGTACATACACTAGTCATAGTCACTACACTACATCACAACTAGCGCACCACCCGCTGCAGCGGCTGTCGCTAGCGGGCTGCCGGCTGCTCACCGAGGCCGCGCTCGACCATCTCGCACGCTGTCCCAACCTCGTCAGGTACATACACTAGTCATAGTCACTACACTACATCACAACTAGCGCACCACCCGCTGCAGCGGCTGTCGCTAGCGGGCTGCCGGCTGCTCACCGAGGCCGCGCTCGACCATCTCGCACGCTGTCCCAACCTCGTCAGGTACATACACTAGTCATAGTCACTACACTACATCACAACTAGCGCACCACCCGCTGCAGCGGCTGTCGCTAGCGGGCTGCCGGCTGCTCACCGAGGCCGCGCTCGACCATCTCGCACGCTGTCCCAACCTCGTCAGGTACATACACTAGTCATAGTCACTACACTACATCACAACTAGCGCACCACCCGCTGCAGCGGCTGTCGCTAGCGGGCTGCCGGCTGCTCACCGAGGCCGCGCTCGACCATCTCGCACGCTGTCCCAACCTCGTCAGGTACATACACTAGTCATAGTCACTACACTACATCACAACTAGCGCACCACCCGCTGCAGCGGCTGTCGCTAGCGGGCTGCCGGCTGCTCACCGAGGCCGCGCTCGACCATCTCGCACGCTGTCCCAACCTCGTCAGGTACATACACTAGTCATAGTCACTACACTACATCACAACTAGCGCACCACCCGCTGCAGCGGCTGTCGCTAGCGGGCTGCCGGCTGCTCACCGAGGCCGCGCTCGACCATCTCGCACGCTGTCCCAACCTCGTCAGGTACATACACTAGTCATAGTCACTACACTACATCACAACTAGCGCACCACCCGCTGCAGCGGCTGTCGCTAGCGGGCTGCCGGCTCCTCACCGAGGCCGCGCTCGACCATCTCGCACGCTGTCCCAACCTCGTCAGGTACATACACTAGTCATAGTCACTACACTACATCACAACTAGCGCACCACCCGCTGCAGCGGCTGTCGCTTTCGGGCTGCCGGCTGCTCACCGAGGCCGCGCTCGACCATCTCGCACGCTGTCCCAACCTCGTCAGGTACATACACTAGTCATAGTCACTACACTACATCACAACTAGCGCACCACCCGCTGCAGCGGCTGTCGCTAGCGGGCTGCCGGCTGCTCACCGAGGCCGCGCTCGACCATCTCGCACGCTGCCCCAACCTGCGACAGAGTTCCTATATACACGCTAAAAACCCCGCGGTGGCTTTCTTCAGCGCATGTAGAGCGGCTCCAGGATATGCTTAGATAAACTAAGGATTGCTACCGGAACCGCCCCTGCGCAGTGCCGCCTTGCGGCCCGTCTCCTTGTCGGGGGGGCTCAGTAGCCGAGCACCGAAGGACGTCCTCGGCGTCAACGGCAGACACGAGGCCGACACGTGCAGCCGTCCATCTCGGGGACGCACGTACGAGAGTACCAATGGGCGCTACGACAGCCCCCAGCTGCGCGCCCGCGACCCCTGATGGCCCCAATTAGTCGCCTCTTGCGAAAGGCAGGGGATACCGTGGTGGAATTATCCAAACGCCCCCATTCCACAGGGCGGGAGACGCCGGTCAGTCGTCCACTCGGCGCCTCCTACGTCTCCTTTGGCGCCGAGCGGGATCATTCTGCTTACGATTCCGCTCGGCGCTCTGCTTTTGCGAGATAACGCACTCGCAAAAGGAGGCTACCGCTCGTCAAGACCTCTGGCTGCCGACCATGGCAGAAACCACGGCCGGCAGCGACAGGGTCTCCTCCTAAGACTGCTCTGAGAGCGCTGCTCTCGGCGTTCCAGGCTGGACACTCCTCCAGTCTGGGCTATGCCGTGTCCTCGCGTCAGTTGCCACAATGGCTATGTGACACAGGTACGAGCCGAAACATCCGTGGCCCGTCAGTACCTGTGTCAGCCGGAATGTAGGCACACAGTGTCGCCTGTCGACCCACTCAACAACGACAGGACGCACTGCCGCGACAGTCCTAACTAGGGCTCTCCAGCCTGGCATGCCACTCCTCCACGACGGCTCTGCGAAATCTGGCCGCAATCTCCCTAGGATCCAATCGTTCTCTACGTTTGGGACGCCCCCTCCCACCAAAAGAACGCTGACGAGAGGTGCTGGGCGTCCAACTCCCAAGGGAGAGTACTCGGCAACAGGCAGGCCGCCTCGTGGGAGACCATGCGGTACCCCTGATGATCCGGGGTCATACACTAGTCACTGGACTAAATCACAATTAGTGCATCACCCTCTGCAGCGACTGTCGCTGGCGGGCTGTCGTGAGATAAGAACAGATGGACGATAATATGAAACTATTTGTTTTACAGACTTGACCTGCGACACGTTCCACTCGTCTCCACACAAGCAGTTATCAAGTTCGCGGCCAAGTCCAAACACAACTTGCACGTCAAGGACGTTAAATTGGTGGAATTACGGAAGACCTGATCCGAGATGGTCGACAGCGGTTGCGATGAAAAGACGCCAGAACCGGCGGCGTAAACGCGCTGCCGACTGGGGACTAGTGCTGTGTATGTGTGTGTGTGTGTTGGCGCCAATACACCGGGGTTCTACCATACGAGTGTGCTCGGATCGAGTCTTTACGAAAGAGAGCGTTCAATCAGAATAGACTAGGACTGAATTGTATTTTTGACAAGCCAATGTGCATTTACTTTTGCAAGAGTACCCGGTCCAAGCACTTTCGCATCGTAGAAACCCAGATAAACAGATTGTGTTTCATGTTTATTTACTGTCACAGTATTAGGTATTTTTAAGAACCTCTCAGACAACATTTTTTTAGTGTACAAGTTGGTACTTTCCCATATTATACCAAAAATATTATAGTGCCTTGCGATGTAAATTAATGAACCAGATGTTTGATAGTTATATTTCACACAACATATCAAATCTCGTCACTGTGATGCCAACACACGGTTAGTGTAGATATTTGGAAAGACTTGAGTGTACCCTGGTACTATAAATAAAGTGATACGATAAATTAAAACTACTTTTAGGGAAATGATCAGCTAGAATGTCTGATGTGAAATTGTTTGGTTCAATGTTTTGGCTCGTTACCGGTGGTAGAGCGACCTTTCTACATTTATAAATACAGCACATATTTGAATGCACAATCAAATGAATATATACAAAGTTATGTATATATAATTTTATTGCATGCTGTTATTTTGATCTTATATTCTATTGAGGCCTGGACACAAAAACTTTTATGTTATGATCACATCTGCAAGGATCAAAATTATTTTTGTGATTATTTGTTTTTTTTTTTTAAATCAATACCCAGAACTGTGAGAGGCTTTTGTTGACTGAAATTCTAAAAATATAAACGAAATTTACTTAAATCATTATTAAAATTTGAACCTGTAGTGTCATTCATAGTTCTAAATATTACATTAGAATGTTTGGTACTGTTGCTTTTTTCAACTAATTAAAGGAATCTTTTCATACAGCCAAAAAGTTTACATTGTGGTAATAATTTGTTACTTTAATAACTTGTTTTTTTATTATTAAGGTGTATCAGTTCAATTAAGACAGCATGTCCAAAGAAATTGCATTATCTTGTTTATACTTAATTAATTATGAATGAAACTACAGAAATAGTTATAAAATACATATATATGTATAATATTTTATTACTGCAATACTTTGTAAATAGCGATTTATTTATGCCGATAAAGTTATATTTTTAGTTCATGACAATTTGAAATTGCTTAGGTTGTATGTTTAGTTCTAGTCGCTTTTAAGTTAAGCCGTATTAGTGTGATTGAGAATATGGAACTGTACTCATGTCTCATGGTGACTTGAAGTGTATAATTATTGTCGATGAACAATACTGTGTTGTACGCCTATTACAGGTTTTTGTGTAGTTCCCTTTGGCTAAATGAAGCCGCTATTCATGTGCAGATATATCCCTGTGTACAAATATTGCTATTAAACTTGTGTGTGTACTAAAGGGGAATTTATTTCATTCACGTTTCATGTGTAATCAAAGCCAAACGGTACAATCATCTCAATCGAAAGCTAAATGTAAAATATTGGAAATATTTATTGCAAACAATGTGTTTGCAGTAAATAAACCATGTAGTATATAAGCGAACCGACTCTGGTCATAGCAGGCGAGGTCGGGGGACCGCCTATAGTGTTAGATTAGAAGTGACCTAAGATTTATATGTGGTTACTTGTCGATGAGTCGCGTATGTGTTGTCAAGTTTTAGTATAAGTACCGGCAAGAGTCTTAAGCACCAAACATCTTCTATGCAGTCCTAATTGGCGGAATGAAGGAGCGCGGGGCGCGGATACTACACGCGATTGGTTCGTTAGTAGATGCGCGTCGTTTATTGGTCTTGACTGTCCCCACTATTGTCCGTCAATGTTCTCGACTCGTGCTGGTAATTATACTTATTTGGACACTTCGTTGACGCAAGTGAACTCATTGTTGCGATGCGGACTGTACATTGTTAATTTATAAGTCGTTAGAGTGACGTTTTTAATTGAACGATAAGCTCCTAATTATAACATTGAGCTAGTTGCTAAGAATTGTGTGCCTCTGTGTATAGACAATTAGTAATAGATAAATAATAGTCTATTAAACACAAGGAAACAGATAAAGTTATTCCTGTTTTTTCAATGCTGTTTATTAACAAACCAGGACTAGAGTTGATGAAAGTTTCCTTTGTATGCAAAATTTTATAAGCTTTTTTAAATCGATGGTGACGGTTTGTTGATACTCGGCGTTGATATAAAACTTATATTTGGATTTATGCGAAATTGCAGACATTTTATTACTGATATACTTTATAGATTCTAGATATAGTTTTTAACTGGCCTCCGTGCGAGTAATCAATCCGAAGTTATGTAACAACGCTCGCGTGGCATCGACGCTGCCTGCGACGCCGCGGTGATATTACTACCTACAGGCTACATACAGCCAGATGCTACACTCACTGGCGAATGGCCCTGCATTACGAATAAATATTACGTGAATTTGACGCGTTGTCGCGCATTGTATCATTGGTTACCAATAAGCACTCATAGTATTTGAAATAAAATATTTACAATGAAGACATTTTTGTGTTTGTTTTTATATCTTTCTGGATGAACCGGTTTACTTCGTATAACCTAAAATTTATTTGATTTAACTTTTCATAAGTAATTATCGATCCTAATCAACCTTCCTTTTTTACGAAAAACGATTTCAAATGGCATTAATTTACACAACCGCACAGATTGAATAACAGTTTTGCACAGCGCAGCTGTCAAAATTATAGAAATACAAATTTATATTGTTTCGGTGCCTGTTGGTTTACCAATTTTTTTTTTCGTGAAACCCTAGTATCAAAATAATTTAATACTCAAATCGGTGGAGCCATTTCCAACTTTTTCTGAGACTAATGCACGGTAATTGATTTTTATTAAAATAGATATCGTTAGCCAAGGGGTAAAACCTATTGATAATAAAAATAAAATAAATAAAAATGCTAAATTGAGAGCCTCGCCTTTTTTGAAGCATGTCATTGTGTTAAAAAAAGGAATTTAAAACACGACTAACACAAAACTGGTTGCTTCAATTAATTTTCCTCACTAAGACAACACACAGCCTATGGTATATGAACAAACTTCTGGATGTAGACACGACATGCATGTTAAATAACGCCTAAGTACAATAATAATAATAATACACCCAACAGTCACACACATAGTCCTGACCCCACACTAGGTATACCTGTGTCGTGGGTATCAGGAACTACGAGGGACTTGCGGTCCCAGAACACCCAGACCAGAGACCAATATTTGTGAATCACACAAACATTTGTCTCGGTGTGGGAATCAAACCCACAGCCTCTCGCTTCGCAGCCGACCACTCGGCCGCTGCGCCACGGAGCTGTCAAGTATTTATATTACATTTATACAAAAGTAATGCAAAATACTAATATAGTAATACCAAACAAAATCCCGAGGCGGCCCTATTCGGCGCATTAGACACAGTTCGTTAGTTTAGGTCCCTGCGTGATGCCGCCTAACGGTTTTTCCTCCGTGTTTACGGCAGCACCGAGTTATTCGTATAGTTTTTTTTATAAGCTTGAGTGACAAGGAGCAATTTGTAAGCACTGTTGTGTTTCGGTTTCAAGGGCATTTAAGCCAGTGAAATTACTGGGAACTATGAGGTTTAAAATAGTCTGTCTCTGGGTGTCGAGCGTAGAGCAGTGCCATGCATTACTTTATAATTTGAAGTTCTGATTAGTGTTGCTTCTGTTTATGGGCATGGGATTTTTGGTAGAACCTACACAGGCGTAGGAACATTGGTTAGGGTCTCGATCTAGCAGTCACTCGGATATGAACTAGGTCAGAAGGCTCGCTCCACACTCGGGTTGGAAAGTTATCGCTAAGAAAGATTTTCTCCTCTGCTAAAAAAAGAGTATATGAATTGTCCCCTTTACTTCAATCCTGGTATCTTCAACGCAGTTATTGAAACACTTATTTTGGCGTTTTTCAAATGTACTCAACATGTAACTAAGGATATGGAAATTAAATTTAATCTAATATTGTGATGTTACACCGCCCGATGGCTATCCCTGTATATACTACAGCAGTGTACCCAAAAACAACCCCGATTGGTGTAGAACATTGTACCTTCTTTCACCAGCCCTTATCCCACTGGCAGTGGGGGTCGGCACAACATGTTTTTTAACACATGTTACAGGAAGATTTGGCTTGTAGTTTTTTACGACCGGCCGCCTGCCTGACGTCAATCCCCCTGGGGAGAAAACACCCAGAACCGAAACATATATTATTTATAAATCACGCAAATATTGGTTCAGTGAGGGACGCGAACCCGCGGCCTCTTGCTTCAGAACCGGCTACTCGCCCACTGCGCCACGGAGTCTCTCAATATTAGGACTATTGTACCGATTAATAAAAATCTTTTCTTTTTTTTAGCATAGGGCGGCAAACGAGCAAGTGGGTCACCTGATGGTAAGTACGCCCACAAAACTAAAATAATTATGGGTGCGTTGTCGACCTTAAAGGAAAAGGATTGGGAAGAAGAGGGGGTTTGGGCCTCCGGATATCTCATTCACTGTACGAAACGCAGCAGTAATAAGCTGCTACTTTACGCCGGTTTTCTGTGAGACAGTGGTAACGACCCGGACGAGCCGGCCCATTCATGCTGTAGACAAAAGTGTCTACAGCGTGGCTCTACCACTCAAAAACTATACTGGTTTATTTAGATGAGGTGTTGGTGGATTGGATAACTGGGTCTATGGGAAGTAGGTACCTACTATGACACCTGCCTGACCTGTGTTAATTATTATACGGATGAAATACTTCTGCCTCCCCAAAATAGTCGCTAAAAAGCGTCAATTTAAGGGAGCAACACCAGATCGGCTAAAAGGTGGAGAGGTGTCACTGGGCTTTAAACAACGATTATTTGCTCATTTTGCGTCCCATCACGTTTCCCATTAACCATTTTCGTTTAATTTCAAGGTCAATTGACCGTAACTAAGTGCGCATTTATTTTGTACCGCACAGCTTGTCTAGTAGCATACATTAAAGTCTTTGCGACACACGGATAAAGTTAAAACGTTGTAGCTATCCATGTATGAACGTACCTACATAACTAATGTAACTAAAACATGAAAAATATATCCTCAAAATAAAAAAAATACATACGTAGGTGAAATAATATTTTTTGCACGAAATAAGTTCTCTCAACTAATTAACCGATGTTCCCCTTTTATGAATGGATTGCCTGACCAAACCCAGAACCTCTCAGTTAGGTTCAGTTAACAAACCATATAAGTCATCGTTAATACCGCAATAAAACTATTTAATTTTTTTAACCAAAAACATTTTTAAAGTAATTATTCTTTTCATACATACGCACTCACGCCTGTAATCCCCGAAGGGGTAGACAGAGGTGTAACTAGTACACCCACATTTCGCCGAGCGTATCTCCTTCCCATGATGTGATAGGGGGCTAGCCTATCGCCATACCCGGCACAAATTCCAGACACCCGGCTGATACTGAGAATTTCGTAATAGAAAAACCCAATACCACTTTACCCGACCCGGGGATCGAACCCTGACACCTCAGCGTTAGCCTCAATCGTAAAACGTACGCATTACAACTGCGCCACCGAGGCAGTCATTATTCTTTTCTATAAGACATTAACCGTTTAGCCATAAGCTTAATTACATCTACATAGAAATCTGAGGTTAATAAAAAAACAATAAGTACTTACTTTGATTTCAACACGCTCTTCTTTATAAAATACGGGAGGCGTCGAGATTAGTCCAGAATCCAATTACATTTTCCAAATTTCTCATTTTTCCCTCGCCGCAGGTTCAAAGCTCACAGAAAATAATTTTCTTCGCCCCTAAGAAATGAAAAATAAACGTGAGCCACGGGAGGAGCTACGAGAAAGGATCTGAAGCAATCAACGAGTGTGAGCGAGACAGCGAGTGAAATTTATTGAGGAGCGATAAAGATGGATGTGAGGACGCCTCGCGGGGGATTTGTCAAATACTGCAGGAGTTTTTTTAGGCGACAAGAGGCTGCGACTTCAATTGCAAATGAGCTCGGGCGGAGTTGAAGTGCAAACTCCGCTCCGGGGCACGACACGTTCTACGGGCTGACACAATTTTTTAAATCTGAGGCGTGGGTATGAAAAATAAAACGAATAAAAACATTTTAGAGGCGGAATTATTTTTATACAAGTGCGGAACCTATCGGTGGACTTATTTTTTATCGATATAATTTACACATAGAATATAATAATAAAGTCTATTGACCGACATACGTTAAAAAGTCGATTTTAAAACCCATATCGCGGTGCGTTTGCTGTTATCCGGAGGTTTTTATTTTCCTTCGTACTCCGTTATCAGATCTTAACCAAATTCATATAGGAGTGAACCCTAAAAAAATACCATAAAAATTAGCCCACATTTTGCGGAGATATTGCTCAAGGCATAAACACAGAACGGGTATAGATACAGAATATGGAATTTTAGGTTCGTTCAAAAGGGAATCTTCAATTCATGTGTATTTTTTAACATTTACTATTTCACTATAGAAACAACAATGCATTTATGTATACTTTACTTCACGATCGCTTGGCTATAGAAATTTATTTGATTTCAATATAGAAACGCGCTTTACACAAAATCTAAGCAATTTGAGGGACAATAAATATAAAAGTAACCAATAATAAAATTCCCATTATCCACCCCAGAGACCCCACCGACCTCCACCTATCAAGCAGTGATCAATGACTAGTATAACTTGTTGAAACGGCGCCAGATGGCACTGCAATCGAACGACATCACGCGATAGAATTCGAATAGTTTACTTTTATGATTGTAACGAGGGTAATCGGATATTAGCGGTAACCGCAATAGTGCGAACGGTCTTAACTACTTTTATATGCAAAACAAGACTTCTATGATAGTGCATGGAATGTTAATAGGTGCCAGTTGTAAATTCTTCATACGAAAGTTGGTTTCCGATATTTCTGAGTACACATTTTTTTTTGTTTTTACTAGAAATAGTCTTTCGACAATCGACAGCCTAAGTGGCGCAGTGGGCGAGTAGCCGGCTGTAAAGCAAGAGGCCGCGAGTTAGATTCTCACTTCGAGAGAAATGTTTGTGTGATCCACAAATATTTGTTTCGGGTCTGGGTATTTTCTGCCCAGAGGGGTTGACGAAAGGTGGCCTCGTATGCGAGAGGCCGTCTGGGTTGGTACCACCGCTTTGTCTATTTTTGCCACCAAGCAGCAGTGTGTAAGCACTGTAGTGTTTCGGTTTGAAGGACATTGAAGCCAGTGAAGCTACTGGGCATAATGCGACTTAACATTTTATGTCTCGGGATGACGAGCGCAGTTCTGTGTAATCCAGAGTTCTGTGTGACATTGCTTCTGTTTATGAACAGGCGTGATGGTTAACATCAGACGAGCGACCTGCTCGTCTCATCATTTAAGCAAAGTTAAAAATAAATATACTAATGTATGAGTATACGAGTATCGTTGATAATCAAATAATAACAAAAATTACACAAACAAACCTAAATTATCGATTCAGGGATACCCTGAGTCTAGCGCGCGACATCGCCAACTTTCATAGTGCTACAGATGACTCTGGAAAAATACTACCAACGCGGACGAAAATAAATACGAATAACTAAAAACTAAATTTTTAGTAACTTGAAAAACTATCTTGCGAGACCCCCTTAGAAGCGAGGCCGTTGGCGGTCGCTGACGTCACCGACGCCTAACGCCGCCACTGGGCAGATAGCTAAATAAAACTTAGGTATATCTTTCTGCCTGGCGTTATCTCGGCTTAATGCTAGAGCCCCATCATTCCTATCATTATTTAACGGTAGATTTGATATTATGTGGGGCCATCCGCCGTCTGACTCCCACAACCCGCAACGGGAAGTTTCGCCATTGCTTCGTCCGTTAATTAGCAGGTTGTATCACGTGCAGGTTGATGTTGGTGACCGAGTTACACTCCCTACGTTCACTTAGATAAATCTTTCTCTCTACTCTAAAAAAAAGTAACTCGCGCCGCCGCTGCCAAAAGCTTGTCACGCTATCTCCTCCGAAACCGCTGGGGGTATGGGGTGGAGACCGATACCAATCGATGCAGAATAATGTGGAGAAGAAAGTAAGATATGTCTCATATTCGTCGGACTTGTAAGTTTTTTATTTATTTTATGTTTTGTGGAAAAACGCCCCTAGTATTGTACACAAAAAGATCAAACAATAAAATTACAATCTTAAATCTCTACCAGACAACCTTAACTTCAGTACACTCATGAGTCACATTGGACCGACCAGTAGGACCTCAATTACATAAATTACAACATTTAGTCATGTTCTAATCAATTATTAATGTTATTATTTAAGTTATTTCAAAGAAATTACTTATGTAAATAAATAAAGTTGTTTACTTTTTTAACCGACTTCAAAAAGAATAAGGTTATCAATCATCTGTATTTATTTACGGTTTTATTATGTTCACGCATAACTCCGACAAATATGCACTAATTTGGGCATTCTTTTTTGTTTGAAAGATTTTGTCCATGGTAATCCCATATAAATTTGGTTAAGATCTGATGACGAAGAACAAGGGAATATGGAAACACCTCAGCGGAAAACAGCACATATCCCGATTCATTTTTTAAAAGTTTTAACCTATCCATAGTTTAGTAAGAAAATAAAAGATTAGCTAAGGTTAGTGTGTTGGGGTAGATATCGATCGTGCGGTGGCGGCGGTGGCGGTGGCGCGCCGATCACGTGATTCGGTCGTCTCGTTGACGACTGACGTGCGTCTGGCAGCTGACTTGTGTACTGTCGTGAAGGTACCATGTATGGATAGAAAATAAACTTCAGGATAAAATATCAGCCCTTTATTACACTGTCACACTACTGGGCACGGGCTGGAGGCGAATAAGAGTTAAACCTTAGTCCACCACGCTGGCTTAATGCGGGTTAGCAGACTTCACATACCTTCGAAATTCTTATAGACAACTTCTCAGGTATGCAGGTTTCCTCACGATGTTTCCTTTCGCAATTAATAGACACATAAGTTAGAGAAGTCACAAGTGCATGAAGTTCATCTCCCAAGTCGATACCACTCAACTAGTGCACTCATAGTTGCACCTGTGCCACTGCCTACCCTTTTGGCGATACGTTGCGGCGTGAGTTTATCTTATGTTTAATGCAAACTCACATTTTAGTTTGTCCTTTTTAAATTCTTTTTATTGTGCTGCACCAAATAAATTATCTTTTCTTTCTTTATTTGTTACATTTTGCTCGCGGCTCCGCCCGCGTTAATGATTTTTTTCCGGTACAAAAAGTACCCTATGTCCTTCCCCAGGATATAACCTATCTTCTTTCATTGAAAACCGTTCAGCCGTTTACCCGTGAAAACGTAATAGACAGACATAGCTACTTTCGCATTATTAATATAGTATCTTTTACTAGGATATTTTTTGCAGACGGTACTAGCGAGGTCGGCGCGGCGTGAGTGGCGTGCACGCGACAGTCTTCCGCGTGCCGCATCGCTCCGTCCGCACTGAAGCCCGATAATCGTGGATCGTAGGAAAACCTGTGGTTTGCACCTCAGTTTGTCTAATACCTATACGATTTAGATTTTAATCATTGTAGCAGGTGCTTAGGTGTTCTGACTTATGACGGCGATAGATTAGAAATTATTTATGTTCAAAAAACCATTTTAAAGATATTATATTTGTTATTTTTATTCTAATATTTTTAAAGTTTATTATTCAACGACTACAAGGCATTTCAATAAGTTTTTTTCTTCGGATATAATGGAACTGTCTACTAAGTAAGGCAGTCGCTTAGGCTTAAAATGATTCACGAATGGGATTTACGAGAATGAGTCACTCTGGCGAAATTAAGCAAATCGTTGGGTACGAGGACTCTATCACAAACTAATATGTTTTGAGAAGATATGTTTTTTACTAGCTGAGCAAATGACGATACGAGCAGGTCGCTTGCCTGATGGTCACACAAAACCTTGAATTACAAAGCATTGCATGGCATTGGACTGCGCACGTCATCCCGAGACATAACAAGTCTCATAATGCCCAGTAATTTCACTGGCTTCAATGTCCTTCAAACCGAAACACAATAGTGCTTACACACTGCTGGTTGACGACAGACATAGATAAAGCGGTGGTACCAACCCAGACGACATCTCGCATATGAGGGACCTACCACTTAGTATATATTTATAGTACCTAGTGTCGTTTTTCCGTTGATATAAAAATCATAAAGCATTTCTGACACGACCATGGAAATATAGCTCCTATATCCGCCATCAAGCCATAACAAAATCGGTATAATTTATCGCAATCCCATGCAGGTGTATGAAATAGTTTACACAAGACGTGTGCAATGAATGGAAATAAATTATGATAAAGCGTAGCGGGCAGTAGGTAAGCAGAGTTGTAATCGGCACATGTGTCGCGCGTAAGCACCCCGTGATAGATGTAGCGACAAACATATAACGTGCTGAAACATGCGACTGATTACAGTGCGAGATAACTTATTTTTCTTATAGCCAAATTGGTCTTAGTATCATTATTAGGATTTTTGTACCCAAAAGCTTCAGAACACATACATACGCACTCACACCTATAATCCACGAAGGTGTAGCCAGAGGTGTAACTAGTACACCCACATTTCTCCGAGCTTATTTCCGTCCCATGATGTGATATATCGAAGTTCCAGAATGTGTAAATAACGCGAATTTCACTACCTAGAGACCCATCACCTGGTAGGTCTCTCGTATGAGTCGTATTGTACTGTAGATAACCTGTCTCGTCATTAGATATGTTATTGTATATATTAGATTGTATTTGGAAACTTTCTACTATTCAACAGTATTATTACTCGTAAATATCAGTCCTGCATTATACACGTTCAACTGCTGGGCAAGAGCCTCATATACGAATGAGAGGGGTCCTCATCATAGTCCACCACGCAAACCTTTAAAATTCGAAATCCTTATACAGAACTTCTCAATTTTTTAATTAGATCAATTTTTTGTTCGTATAATGTACAAAACGGGTAGAGTTTTTTTTTAATGGCTGATAAGTTATTTTACAATTTACAGTTTCAGATTTACATATCAAAATTCTATTTACAAATCAACAGGTCTTCGGACCCATGTAGTGGTATTTTTTCAAAAACGCGCACTTTAATTTCGTACTTGGACATTAGTTGGTGTTGGTAGGTGTGTGCCGCGTATTCCCTGAAGTTATTATGGATCAGTGAGCCGGGTAACGAACCCCCACCCCCGACACTGGTTTACTGTAAATAATATATTACAACGTTGCCGTAACTGCTACTGACTATTCTTCACGAATGTTGCCATTTACTATAATATCTTACGAGTCTTTTCATTACCATTTGGTATGAAGGCGAAAATTATTTTTTGAAGCCGAACTTCACAGAAAATTTGTTTAAATGTAAGAAAATATGCTATAATATATACAAAGAATATTTTGATGAAAGGAGTAGGGAAAAGGGGATTTGGTATAAAACTTTGCAATGTCAGCCTCCTCGAATACCTTGGTTTGTGCGAAGCAGACTAATAAGTAGGTCTTACATTGTTCTAGCACATAGAATTCATTCTGGTCACTATCCATCAAGAAAATTCGGATTTCTTATGAAAAAGGTTGATTCGCCAAACTGTGAAGCCTGTGGAGTTATAGATGATGTACATCATCTCTTGATGGATTGTATCAAATACAAAGATGAAAGAGAATTGCTGATTCGTAAACTGAAGTTAAATAGATATGACATAGGCACTTTCGTCAGTGTTTTATCGGAACCTACTTCTGAAGCGGCTATGTCATTATTTGAAATGTTTATAAATCAGTGATATGTACATTTTAAGTCCTTAAATTATTTTTATTGTCGACAGATAATGTTTAGGGTACGATGGGACTGACATACCATTGTTGGCTAAAAGTCCCAAAATAAAATAGAAAAAAAAAAAAAAAAAACCATTTGGTATAGAAAATTGATTTTTTATTCGCTTCAATGACGAAACGAGAAGGTCGTTTGCCTGACGGTAACTGTCACGCCTTCTCATAAGCAGAAGCAACACCAATCAGAATTTCGAATTACAAAGCACTGCATGGCAATTGACTGTGTTCGTCACCTCGAGACATAAGATGTTAAGTCTCATAATGCCCAGTAAATTCGCTGGCTTCAATGTCCTTCAAACTGAAACACATCAGTGATTACACACTGCTGCGTGGCATAAATAGACACAAAGCAGTGATACCTATCCAGACGGGCTCTTGCAAACGGGAGACCTAGCACCTAGAAAATAATTCGAATGGACTTAAGCACAGTAAAGACGCCTCGAACAAGTTCCATAAAGTCAACATATCGAGAAACTAAGTAATATCCTATTAGAATTGAAATAAAAACTCTGTTGCGAATTTCGACAAATTCACGACAAATCATAAAAAATGTTCAAGGGATGGACGATATACATCGATATTTTAAAAATACTTGTTTTTTTTAAGTTTTTATGAAACGATGTATCAAACACTACTGATGTATTGTATGTAGACGAAGTTAATTATATTTGCTATATAATTTATATTTGTTATAATGTTTTACCCCTAATTTTAATGTATCTATTTTACCATAATCATCTTTTTATTTTAAAAAGAGACAGACACTTATATTCATAAGATTTAACGTGGAAGACAATGAGATAGGAAGCATTACACAGTTGTGCGCGCATGCGTAGTACAAAGCTTGAGAAAAGGCATCACAACAACCGTGGTGTTTTGTATACGTGTACGTATTATACGTTTGTAGAGATTTTCATAATTTTTATAGTAAAATTCTTCATTGTATCATTTATCGAAAATGTAAGCTCTGAGTCTGAATAAATCTATATAATTTAAACGAATAAAATGTAAAATAATTATCAAACTTTGTATCACTATGATCATTACTAAAACCTACAATTATCCTCTTCCCTAAATTTTACATTCGTCTCATTCTCTTGAAGCCAAAATTTTGGAAGGTTTCACTTCTACCTCGTGTGAGTTGCACACATGATTTTTAATTTTTCTATTATCATTTGTAATTAGATTATGTTTAAATTATATTCAAAGTTTTAGAATTCAACGAATCTGTTTTATTTCGTTCCCAGACATGTTTTAATCACATCCATTTGATCTGCAAAACAATTGATGTATTACAAATATAGATGTATATTTCAATATGTATATAAATTCAATATGATATATATGTTGATTTTACTCCTTTTAAGGCAAAATTGTACACCTCAATAAACAATTAACAACAAACATTATTATTATTATTATTATAATATATTGTTCTTACATCAATGGAATCATGCGCTACGTATCATCGATATTTTTATTTAATGTTCATCCCTATTTTCAAATCTGTCATTCAAGGTTGTCAGAGTGAAGTTTTGAAACTCCCCCATAGCAGACCAGAATATTCCCTATAATGATATTATTTCGGTAACTTATACCCAGATATCACAACCTATTTATCTTCATTCAGGCTAGAAATAGAAGAAAAATCTAAAATGATGTATAATCTGGGAATTGAACGCAGTACCAGTCAACATGGCTCTATTGCAAGTGCAATTGTGTAGTGCGTGATTGAGTGGTGTTGCGGTGTGGAACCATATGACTGACACAAGCCCAGTAATAGGGTAGTTTCAGTTATATTGAATTTTATAAGCAACAGAAATGATACGCAAAAGAAACCCTTTTATTAAAACACAATCAAAATTGGTTCAGAAATGCGCCCGCAATTATGACTTTTAATGTTGGTATGAGGAAAAGTAGGTGCGTAGTAGGGATACCTCACTATCTCGCTTGCACGCGTGCACCATAATAGACCATAATGAACATTTTACACAATGACGTCAAAGGTTGTGTTGTCTGTCCGTTGACAATTACCCCTTCTACACGCTTCTACAGGATTTGAATGACTTCTAACCATTGATAGCTCCCTCTACGCTTCTACAGGATTTGAATGGCTTCTAACCACTTCTAACTTATATATTTTTGGTCCGATTTATATGATTCTTTCTGCAATAGATTTTGAGCAACGTAACTTATTGATTTAAATAGTTAATAGTTGTGGCTCTATAATTTCGTTATTTCCTAGACTAGTTGATAGTTGTAGAAAAGTGGTGGCGGGTCATCTTATTTCCATGGGTGGGTCTGTGCAATAAACATGATGAACAGATGGAAACATTGAAATAAGTGAACTTAGTTAGTTTTTACCAGGGATATTGATCGACCTAAGTCGTTCACAGTCGTTCAATCCACTTGGAGAAAGTCGTACTGTTTCTTAGTTCTTAGAAATAGAAATAGCAAAAATATCTAAAAAGACAAGAAAGTGACAAGTATCCTAAGTCGTAAAAATTTATTTAAAAAATAGCCCAAGGGTTGGAGCAAGGTTGGAGTTTCAGCCGGAATTTTGATAGTGCAGTTGAATCCCAAGCTAGTTTGGAGTATTAGCGGGAATTCTGACAGTGTGGTGTCTCTCTTATTTTAATTATTTGCTAAACTCGTTTAAAGTTGCGTTTGTTGTATAAAAGTGGTGTGGTTTTGTGCAATAATCATTAACGCTGATGAATAGTGTATGGAAACATTTAAATAAGTGAATTTAGGTGATTTTTGACCAAGGATATCAATCGACCTTGAGTGTTCGATCCGCTTGAGGAAAGTCGTCTAAGAAGCATCAAACTGAAAGGAATTAACACTAAAACTCCAGCAAGACCTTGAAATGAAATGAAATGAAATCGGTCACACCCCCGTTTCATCGTTCTTAGAAAATAAGAAAATAATTCAACTGATGACTTGGCAGCATGGTCCTGATCTTAGCCGGTTCCTTAATTTAATTACGTTTATTTTGTCATAGTACGCTAAAATTATGCTACCCTACGCTAATATTACCTACACACAGTGCTGGTTGGCGGCAGAAATAAATAAAGCAGTGGTACCAACCCAGAAGACTTACGACCAGGTCATCTGTCTTCGAAGACCAATAAAAATGGCTAGATAAATATTACGTAAAAAGCCTAAGTCGCCTACAAACCGACGAATTGAATGCGTGAGGCCACATTTGACGGCGATATCGTGTAACATACGAATTGAAAGCCTCCGCATTTTTTAAATTGGTTGAAAGTGGAAATATCTAGAAAGCAATTCATCTAGATGACACCGTAGCAAATGTCCCAGCTTGAGCGCGGTGGTGGTCCCTTAAACCCTAATCTGGTTATGATTAACAGCCCGTTGAGACTGCGCGAATGCGCGGGGTAATACTGCGCGCTCCGATGAACGCAGTTAATTTCGGGGTGAAATCATTCACCGCTATTTGTTGTATTGACGTTATTAAAATAGTTTGTTTTGGTAAATGATGTTGTTAGAAGGTTTAAAATATTCTTCTCTGCGTTGGTCCAGTGGCAGCGTGCTTAGGGGGAGAGATTGGCGAGGTCGTAGGATTAAATCCCGGTAGGCAATCTCAATTTGAGCTTCTGGATTCGAAAAAAATTACATATGTATTACCGGGAATGGAATTTTTACCTGATAATGGCGATAGGCTCACCATGTAATAATGTTGGATGGAAATAAGCTTGGCGACTCGTAGGTGCACTAGATCTATCTTTGCTTAACGCCTGGCTTATCCAGGCGTGAACTTATGATAAGACTTTTTTATTCTAGCAAAGTGACTACGTAGTGCAATCCCAGAATAGTGTCTACCAACGATAGACTATGTATCGTAACTCAACAGAATTATGTCGGCCTGCCTAATTGCTTCTTCACACTCTGTTTATAGGATACATAGATATACTTGACAACATGTGTGATCTTAGGCGATGGATGATAAAGCTTAAGGTCATTCAAGGTTTCGTAATTTGGTTTATTTATTGGTGTAACTATTGTCGGTATTTGTTATTTTTTGATTCGCTGGCTAACTTTCAAAAACGTTAACTATACAATAAGTGTGAGTAGCACTATTCGTCGGTTAATGTTAAAGTTACTGTATCAAGCAATGATTCACGTTATATAAAGGTGGGATCATTTCTTTTCTAAAAGTGAATATTTCGGCACAAAGTCATACGGGAATAGTTTCACGTACGTCATAAGCAAGAATATGACATAGCTAACTCATCTACGAGGCTTTTTTTATTAGCTTGAGTGACGGGAGCATATTTTTAAAGATGTCTACGTTTTGATCTTAATTTTTACATATTGCTATTATAATCATCGAAAATCGATGGGGCCATAATCTAAAAATAGAAGAGAATAGCTTGAGTGACGAAACGAGCAGGTGGCTCGCCTGATGGTAGCGTCACGCCTGCCCATAAACCGAAGCCACACCACACAGAACTTTGAATTACAAAGCACTTCATGGCACTGGACTGCGCTCGTCACCCTGAGACATAAGATATTAAGTCTCATAATATCCAGTAATTTCACTTGCGTAATAGACCTTCAAACCGGAACACAACAGTGCTATCACACTGTTGTTTGACGGCAGAAATGGACAAAGCGGTGGTACCAACCCAGGCGGCCTCTCCTCGCATAAGTGGAAGGATACATCTACGATTCTTGTGTCAAATGGCAAGACGCGGCCTCATAAATGACAGAACTTATCTGTTAAATTCCTCGTATAAATGGGCCTTATAAACATCATTCACTACCGAATCTAAGAAAACAACAACGTTCAATTACCTAATAGATGAAATTAGTAATTTCGAGTTGTAATTCTTAATTAAATACGAGGTTCGGACGATGAATGGTGTCACCATATCTGTGTGGACATCTGTACACACAGAGTGTCCCTATATCGCTTTAATCGTATGTACATAATGAAATGAGAGCAATATGCGTCCTCGGCCCCGTGAGACCTCAGCGACGCATGAACCAATATTAATGTAGATACGGTATTTTAGGGTTTAATTAAAAAAAAAAAATTTGTTTGAGTAACTAGACGAGCATGTCGCTCGTTTGCCTATAAACAGAAACAACACCACACATAACTTTTAATTACAAAGCATTGCATGGCACTGGATTGCGTTATTTACCTTGAGACATTGGATGTTAAGTCTTATAATGCCCATTAACTTCACTGGCTTCAATGTTCTTCAAACCGAAACACGATAGTATACACTTAGTAAAATAGGTAGGTATTTATATTTATTAAGATGTTTCATCATGGGCTTTTTAGTCAGTTGACTTTATACTATTTAAAGTTCAGACTGACGCCCGTCTTAAATAGTAATATAGTAAGGCGTGAATTCAAGAGCATTGCTGTGCGTAGATTTCTGTATTTGTCAGGTGTCAATTTTTGCTGAACGCCTAAAAAGAGGCAGTCGCGTATGCAAAAAATAATATTTAAATACCACTAATAAAAATATTTTTTACATGTAAGATATTAATGTATGTTTAATAATGCAACGGGGACCAGTTTCGCCATTGCCTTGTCCGTTAATTAGCAGAGTGTACCACGTGCAGGTGGACCACTTACACTGAAAAGATCTTTTTTTAATTCGGTTAAAATTATTAATAAGTACTTAATTAAAGTAAGTATTTTGTAACCAGAAAATAGGTTACGATTTAAATATAGACACTCAATTAAGCAATTTTATACAGCAACGTACAATGTATTTATACCGCATCCAAACACTACGCGCATAGAGCGAGTGCTAGGTCTCCAGAGAGTCAGCCCCTTGGCACCGCGATCTAGTCTTGATTTATTTGTCCAACCCTCGACCAACGCGAGCTGATGGGCACAAGTGTTTACACACTGGTGTCGCTTTTGTTTACTACTTTTTTAAATTCTTAATTATCAGGGTCGTGAAGTTTTATTATGCTTAAATAAAAAAATATTTTCATTGAAATATTTTTTTAGATATACTTAAATATACTTAGGGTACCTACTCTGATGAAATTGCACAAATAATTTGTGTAACCACTTCTTGTCTTCCACCTGCACTTATCCCACTCGCAGTGGGGTCGGCGCAACATACTTTTTAACACATCTTAAAGAAAATCATATTTGGTTTATAGTTTTTATGACCGGCCGCCTATCTCACATCAACCCCTCTGGGGAGAACACATCCAGACCTAAAACAAATATTTGTAAATCACTCAAACATTTTGTTGCGGTGCGGGAATTGAACGCGCAGCTTCTCGCTTCACAGCCGGTTACTGACCCACTGAGCCCACGGTGGTTGGCAATTTGTATAACGTTTTTTTTATTTAACTTTTTCAATACTTAATCTTATAGGATGGATTGTACTACCTGTCGGTAAAAGTTACTGTAATTAAGAATGGTTGACTGCATCTACAGATTACGAGACTATCCCGCCCACACACCCGCCACTGTAACTCCTGTAAACCAGGATCGACAGTGGCACACATATTTCGACACCGAGCAATGAAGCTCGGCGAGTCTCTGGGAATGCAAATCGTGTCTTTATCCCGCAACGAAATTAATCAAATAGAAAATTAAGTAGGAGTTGGAAATAATAATTGTCCACTTCCCTCCATAGCAAAGCGGGAGACAAAATAATGAACTAAGGAGGTCTTAACCTCAGGCACAAGGACATTTACACCTGGATAAGCCAGATGTAAAGCACCTCGGATATAATTAAGTGGGTCCTATCACGTGAGCTGTTAAACTTGATTCCAATAATAGGTATGGCAAAAACGCCGGAATGCACGGAAATTCCTCCTAGTCTCCACAAGATCCATATAGTATACAACTTCAGATGTTATTTGCATATATTATAGATTAGGACATTTTTGTAGTACATACTGAAAACAAATAATACATTATTTAAATAACGTGAACTATTGCTTGTTACAACAATTTTAATCAACGGATAATGTAATTCGCACTTAATGATAGTTTAAATTGTTTTTAGTAATATCAAAGAATAATAATAATTATTATAATACACAAGACTAATACGATTAAATGAAATTAAAACCCCTAAGTTTTTTAATTTTCATCATCTGTTGCATCATAGTCTATACAACAACTTAAAGTTTAACCGATGTATGGTACAATCTAAAAAACTAAACAAAGTATCTAAAACGACACTTTTAGTATTATGGTCTTATTCATAATAAGTTATCGGAGCTTTATAAGGCCGTTATTAGATGATTGATAAAAATTGTTATTCATAATCGTTCAATAACGCTAAAACCCTCATTAACTCTCCTATAAAGTGTCACTACTATATAGAAGCTATAACCCTTCTATAAACCTATTATAAGCGTTCGATAGTGAAAAACATGGCCGACATCGGTCAGCTGTTTCTTAGTTGACGTTTATTTTTACGTCTACTGTCATTTTTTTTTAAATTTATTACTTTTTCTTTATTTATAACGGCTTCGCCCTATTATACATTTCGCCAATGACAAGTACTATATTATATATTTTCAACTCTTCCCAAGAACGACGAAATATCAGCGCAGCGGCGCGGCGTGGTCAATTTCAAGGTCTTGTGGAATTTTATAACTCCTGTTTGTTTACCTTTCCTGAGATATTTTTTTTGTTGTTTTTAATGTTTCCATACGCTATTCATCATCGTAAATGATTATTGCACAAAACCACACCACTTTTATACAACAAACACAACTTTAAACTAGTTTAGGAAATAATTAAATCAAGAGAACCACCGCACTGTCAGAATTCCCGCCAAAACTCCGTCAATTTTCTTTTTATTTAGTTTGTTTCCAGTCTTTCCAGAGACAAACCATATTAAAAATATTCAATCAATCAATTATCTTCTGTAAACTGGCAACTTTGTGTATGATAAATTTATTTTAGTTATCGGAGCTTTATCAAACGATTATGGATAAAGAATTTTATTGAACGTTCGATAGGCTTAAAATACGTTTAAACTAATGAAGGTTTATACCTTCGATAAGCGTTTTATTATGAATAAGACCCTTAGTATTTAGTAGAGTTAAGATTACATAGGAAATATGTACTTTCTCTAGAATAAATATACATCCAAAAGCTCACGCCCGTATCCCTGAGATGTTAGGCAAAGGCACAACTATTGCACAACTTCCAATTCCGGCCCACTTAAACGTAATTCATACTTTTCGAATCGGAAAACTTATACAGAAATTGTGATTACCTGACCTGGGGTTTGAACCTAAACATTAAACACTCTATTATTAAGGCAGTTCTAATTGACTGCCTGCCTGTTAAAGACAGCCTCGGTGGCGCAGTTGTAATGCATACGCGTTACGATTGAGGTCAACGCTGAGGTCTAGGGTTCGATCCCCGGGTCGGGTAAAGAGGTATTGGGTTTTTCTATTAAGAAATACTCAGTATCAGTCCGGAGTCTGGAAATTTGTGCCCGGTATGGCGATAGGCTCGCCCCCTATCACATAAGGGACGGAGATACGCCTGGCGAAATGTGGGTGTACTGGTTACACCTCTGCCTACCCCTTCGGGGATTACAGGCGTGAGTACGTATGTAGTTCTAATTGTTGAATTATCAATGGTAGAGCCACACTGTAGACACTGGTCTACAGCATGAATGGGCTGGCTCGACCGGGTTAACACCACTGTCTCAGAGGAAACCGATGTAAAGTGACAAGTTTCCTGTTGCGTTTCGTACGGTGAGTGAGTTTTCCGGAGATCCAAATCCCCCTAACCTACCCAATCTCAATTCCTTACCTTTAAGGTTGGCAATGCTTCTATGATTCTTCTCGTAGTGTGGTTGCTCATAGGTGGTGATCACTTACCATCAGGTGACCCACTAGCTCGTTAGCTCTGATATAAAAACAATCCAAGAAAAGAGAATATAATGGTTTAAGTAAACGTGATGTCATAATACATGTTTACAATATGTTCGTGCGGAAATGTTTATCTATTATATTTTGATTAATTATGCATGCAATAAATTATGTGTTTCAATACAGATTTCGTATAATTTCAATAGCAAATGATTATAATGATCATTAACTGAATGTATGATTTTATGGTATAAAATAACTTTAATTGGTCAGTTGGCCAATTGCCTACACTTCGATACGTTCGAATCGCATCGCAATAAAAATATAATACCTTAATTAATATATAAATTGATGTTATCATAATGTTAAAAAACTAGTAAGTGCCCGTGGGATATGCAAATAGTGAGCGTTAGTGTCGAATTTATAATTTAAATCCAACCCAACTTAGCGAATTTCCTCCCCCAAGCCGCACGTCGACGGCCGCGACGCACACAATTGACGTTTCGCCCGCGACTCCCCGCGCTTTGTGTATGCGACGTGAATACGCGGCCTAATCCCATTCACGTGACCGCCACGCGCCAACCTCCTGCGCACGACATCCCGATAATGGTATATTTCTAAAAAAGTTTATACTCAGTCTATACTCAACTTCAAGACTAGACTCTATCCCTGGAACGTAAATACCACATTGGAAACGTCGAATTTTGGCGGAAAAGCCACTGCCAAAATGGCGTCATGTAAAAAAGCGTGTCCTTTATCTTAACTGATTGGATAATCTGTGCTCAAACGTTATAGTATATCGTATCGGAAACAGAAATGTAAGCCCCCACGTCATGATTAAGTTTTCTGCTGTAGGGCGGGCCCAAGTGCGAAATTACAGTGATTTTTTGACATGAGTGTCGTTTTTCCTTTATGTCGGTACAGTTTTTGGTGAAATCTGCCAAAAACGTTCCGATCTAATTATTAGCTTTGTTCCCTGTTTTGCTGGGGTTCCTATTGTAATGAAGTAAGAGATTTTGTGTAACAGATTTATAAGTCTTTTTCGGATTATGGGCTTTGTGTTTTAATAAGAATTATTGGTAATGGAATAGGATAAAACCGTTCTATTTAGTTAGCTGCAGTAAAACCTATAATTATGTTATCGATGGGTAGCCTAATACCTTATTTACCAGTAATATTTTATACAATGTAATACGTCACTTGGTTGATTTGCCGAACAATTTGGGTAAGTATTCAAAAAAATTCAAATTCAAATCATTTATTCTGTAAATTGGATCATAAATATCACTTTTACATGTCAATCATTTTTTAAGCTATATTACATTTACGACGGCATTTCAGGGCTAGCCATGAGAAGAAATGCCGAAACAAACTCATGGGTTATGGCCTCTTTTAATGTCCAGACATTGTTTTACAGAAATTATGCGAGTGTAATGTACAGAAATTCCTGGATTGGCCCATCAAGAGATATCCAAAAGTATATCAGACATACGTAGCACTAGCACTCACATTAAAAAAATAAATGAAATAATTTATAACAAAAAAAATCAAAATGTCAATATTCCCTTACATACTAATATTGCGCCAATAGAGCAGTCAATATTAAATAATATAATATATAAAAAAAAGAGAACTATGTACATCCAATTTTGTAAGGAGTGAGCGGCTTAATTCCAAGCTGTTTTGTCTTCCAGGTAATCTTTCACATTATAATAACCTTTTTGGCAAAGCCTGAGTTTAATACATAATTTAAATTTATTAAGGCCTAATAGTTGAATATGGCTTGGAATTTTGTTGTAGAAACGTATACTTTGACACTTGAAAGAGTTACTAATTTTTTTAAGTCTGGTCATGGGCAATATCAGTTTATTCTTATTTCTAGTATTTATCTTATGAATGTCGCTGTTTGTTGTAAAAGTATGTTTAAAACTGATGAAATTAAATGTAACCAGAATAAATGTCGAGTTTAAACATTGCTAGATGCATAATTAATGTTTTACTCTGATCATTATATTTATAAAACATCGGTTTAGCTTAAATACTTAAAAGAATAATTTATAAAATAATACCTACTTATATGAAAAAATGTTGTGATATTGCAATGAACAATACAACAATAATATAATAGTGATAGTGAGCTGTGAATTATTATCTCTCTTATAAAATTCCATTAGACTAATACTGAGATGATTTTAAAACGCTGACAACTTAATATAAAGAGAGGAACCGCTGTTTTAGCTAAAATATTTCATTGGAAAACCAACAGATGAGTATTAAAAACAAAGCAGAGTCGGCCTGAATTTTGGCAAATATTAAACAGTTTGACCCCTGCATATAAATGAGGTATTTCCCGCGTCGGCGACCATTCGGGGTGCCACCTGATCACGTATTCATAGGGGCGATCACCGACGCCATAGAGCATCGAGTTACGAAAACAATATGAAAACTGATATGAATATCGTTGAAATAAAACTAGTTTATACGGATTTTATCGCGGTTTAATTTTTATTTTAGTCCCGACGTTTCGAAAGCTTTTCAGCCTTCGTGGTCACGTATAAACTAGTTTTATTTCAATGTGTAATATTCGCGTAAACCTAAGAAATCACTATGATATGAATATCGTTAAAACTACATGTTTTACAGATATATTATGTAAAAGGCATAAATTAATTGCTGATCTATATTTGTATAGAATTAAGTCTATAAAGAATTAACTTCTGCATGACCTACAACTGGAATATATTATCTAAATCAATAATCTGAATTCAGAAATTCCGGAAGCGCATACAATTTAATACTTCTCCACACACGTTCTGATTTTTTATTGATACTGTGCTGGAGTTCAGTTTATGAATTCAGGTAGATGTTCCGGCTGTGTAAGGTTAGCCAAATATGCATTTTACTTCAATCATACGATCAACTATGTAGTACATACGTACTACATTGTTGTACCTGTCATCAAAAGTATTTTTATACATATTGCCTGCTTCTTGTAAATCAGAACATGTACATTTCTATTGATGTGCCATGTGACCCTACTTGTTTTTTCCATGGACTGATATCATTGCATGAATAGTGATTAATCCTTAATTGTTTAAAAATTAAGTCGGTCTATTCTACATCTTCACTAATAAGCTATTAAACCGATTTTCTTGAAATTTCTCAGAATGATTGATAACTAGTATTGTGGAGGATGGTATGGGTTAGTTTTCTAGGAAAAAATGCTTTGCTACTTAAATAGAATTATCCATAAACTGGGTATATAACACGGGCAGATCCTTGCAAATCCTGGTATTTCAAAAACTGTTTATTTGTACCATTTACTTTTTGCAATATTTGCCAGCTCCAGTTCGTTAGCTTTCTCACATCCGTTACCAGTATTTTGTGAAAACGATATTAGGATAATCTAAGTATGATTTGAGTGGGGAGCGAGCTTGTTCACCGGCACATCGCCTACATTTATGTATGCACACAATGTATAATCCAACGTCGATGTTTAATTCAGAATATGCAGAGGCATCGAATTAAAATTGTATTAGATTGATTGCGATCATGTAAGTAGGTAAAAATACCTTCACAACAAACCTTGGTAATAAGACTTTGACATAGGGCAGGTATGTACCTATATGTAAATTGCTTGTATATTTGTACACATTAACATATAACCATGGAAGACTATAAGAAATAGGCAAAAATGGCAAATGGTTCGTCAGCCGCGTTGGGAAACTTTTCTTGGTATCCTATAAGTTTAATACACGAAACGATTCTTTTTGGCAAAGATGTATAATATTTGTGTTTAAAAAACATTTGTAAAGCGTTCGTAAGAAGCAAAGGTCACAAAATCTACTTGTTTTGACGTATTCTTAGAATTGAAAACAAATGAAACAACCTTTTGAGTCATAGCATTTTACGATGGTTTAAAATAACCCACGCTTAATTTTATCATCTTATATTATATATTATAAACTAAGATATAATTTATATAATAATTCCTCAATATAAACTAAGATAATACTTCTATCCATAAAACTATATTTAATAACAGTTCCCACAAAAAAGTGAATCTGCTTTAGCATGTTGCAACTCTCGAAACATGGTCATAAAATATTGAAAGGCCGTTCAAATTGAAGAGTATTATAAAAATTATCGTGAACATTGTGTAAGTTTCAAGTGCTCTCAACATTATTTGGGTCTAGTGCAAAATCTCACCCTCTGTGCAAAGTTTGTTGAACATTTAGCGCTCTCGCGACATGGACGTCCCACGGCGCACTACGCCTTTGTGAGAAAAATTAAAATTGAAACTAAAATACTCGTAGCTATTATATTATTTTTAGTTGGTATTTTTGGTACTTTAGATTAATTTAAGGAACTGCATTTTTGTTATTTGATGCATCATGCAATCAAACGTAAGCACTATTGGAGGATGTCTCGTAGTTATTTCGTCATTGGATCATCGGTCCATTGGGACTTATTGTAATTACATGACGCTATGTAATGTCGTTAGCATTAACTTATCAAAAGACGTTTTTCCAAAGACGTAACGTATATTTAATCCTCGTCTACTTCCCCTTTTTTACCAAATGGGCCTTGAAGATGTAAGACTGAGTGTAAGGGAAACCCTGCCAAAAACCAAAACAAGTGGTCACGTTGGTTACCGATTACGGAAACGTATCAGTAATCACCAGTAAAAAATTACACGAAATAAATTCCTACCTTTTCTTTTGACAAACACGCGCACGCGCCACTCGCGCATTTCCAATGATATGAATAATCATTATTATCAATCCAAACATGATGCTGCGGGAAAAATAAAATATTATACATACGCACTCACGCCTGTAATCCCCGAAGGGGTAGGCAGAGGTGGAACTAGTACACCCACATTTCGCCGGCGCTTATTTCCGTCCCATGATGTGATAGGGGGCGAGCATATCGGACACAATTCCAGACTCCGGGCTGATACTAAGCGTTTCATGATAGAAAAACCCAATATCACTTTACCCGACCAAACCGGGATCAAACCCGAGACCTCAGCACAGCAGTCTTACCACGTACGCATTACAACTGCGCTATCGAGGCAGTGCACATGCCGGTAGAACCAATATTTTATATTATGGATTCTTCCTTACAATTTGTATATATTTAGCAAAATCTAAAAACACGTAACCCCGCAGTTTGCCGCCTGTCGTGCTAACATATTGCTAGCAGCGTGAGCAGTGCCTCCGATGGACGTGGGCGCCACGCCACGACACGCCGGGATGCGCCCAGCTGTTGTACTACACTCGCTTCGAGAGCTTTTATGTGTTCAATTGAGATTTTGAAAATGTTGAGTGGACGTAAGTACTTGCAGAATTTAGTATTATAAAATATATATTCTGTAGATTATTGATTGATAACTCAACAATAACTCCCCCTTCTCTTCAATCCTTGAATTATACCTTTCGTTTAAGGTCGGGCATACTATAGGCGTACATGGGCGGTGGAGACTTACCATCTGCTGACCCACTTGTTAGTTGTCTTTCCAGCGTTTTGATTTGCAATTTTAATTCTCCACAATGGCGAAAGCATACAAAAATCGATGGGGCTATAATATAAAAATATAATCGAATATAATACTCTATCTTTCTTAGAAACGTATGATGTAAGTTTCTCATGGAAGGGTTTCCATACATATTTTCGTGAATCCGTATGATGAGACGAGTAGGTATCGAAAAACTCGAATAAATAAAACTAAACACTATTTAATCATAAACTACAATTATTTGAGAGACATAATTTTAATTTGTCTCTCCTTAAATCACATTTTCGTAAATATCTTACTAGATATAACTATAATTAAACGCACCCTTTTTTAACCTTTGCTTGTTGTGGCCATGTTGGCACGCACGCTAATTCGGTCGCACTGCCATTGAAATCCCTAAGTAATATGGATTTAACGTTTGTCCTACCATTAATGTAAAGAGGTCTAATTATAGTACAGAATGTAGCTTTTGTATCAGGAACCCTCAGTGTGGTGTGCATTCTACGCCTTGTTAGAAACGTTGTGTGCAAAGAGGAGATAATAAATTGAGATAGAATATTGTGTTAATGTCTGATATTTGTATAAATGGGCAATAGTTAAAATAACCCGTTATTTACATTTAGGCTATAAACGGGTGTTTATAACCTGTTTATAAACAGGTTAACACCCATAAATATTTAGAAAGAAGGAGTGCGAGGTTTAATGGGAAATGTTCCTCAACGGAAAACAGCAAACGCCCCGTGATTCGGTTTTTTAAGTATATTACGAAATGTTGACTGAATTTGGTAATGCTTTTTGTAATCGATAGAGTTATTCTCAAAGGTAGCCCCATATATATACCTACATTTGGTTACGAAAGAGTGTGATCGAAAATATTGTAACTCCTCAATGACAACAATAAACGCATTTGAAGTCGGTTTTTCAGTTTTAGTTAAACTTATAATTATTATTATGGCTTCAAATGTCTCTCAGAGACCAATGCTAGTAATGTATGAAATGAAGACAAAGATCAATTCTCTCTAGATATTTAACCTAAAAATGAATAGTGTACAAAATAAATCGGCAACAAGGGGAGGCGTGGCGACTCCCCGCGGCGCGCGTATGTCGCCGTGTTGCCAACAACAGAAAAAATTATAATTCTGGGCTATTGTGTTGCCAGCCCCGATGACAGGTCGCTGTTGGACACATGTTTGAGGCATTTTAGGGCAATTCCTTCGCGTAATCGGCGGTGTTTTAATGTTCTCTGTAGATTTATGATGTAGGGTCGCGCTTGCCACCCTCAGTTTTGGTTTAACGTCGTTAGCGACGAAATTACCTACGATATTGCGAATGATGAGGTGTTATATTTTTGATAATGCCTACGTTTATAGTTTGGGAAATGTAGCATGTCATAAACAAACGAAGTAGATTTGAGGTGTTTTTATGTACATGCCATTTTGAAAATGAAACAAGCATAAATAAATATATAAGTCACACATTTGTGAATCACACAAACATTTATCTCGGTACGGGAATCAAACCCACGGCCTCCACCTATCATTTCGAAATTGTATATTTCATTTGTAAATCTTCGTGCTTTTGTCGAGCATTAATACCAAAAAAGTATGTAGGTACTTCATAAGAAATAAAATTGAAAGTTCAATTATAATGTTGTTTTATATACATACGCACTCACGCCTGTAATCCCCGAAAGTGTAGGCAGATATGTAACCAGTAGGTACACCCACATTTTGTCGAGCTAATTTCCGTCCCATGATGTGATAGAGGACGAGCCTATTGACATACGGGGCATAATTCCAGACTTCGAATAGAAAACCGCAATACCAATTTTACTCTACCCGTGGATTGAACCCGATACCTCGCACTGTAGTCGTACCGTATGCATTACAAACTGCACAGAGGCAGTCAAGCCAATGATTTTTTCTGCTGACATTAACTATATCTCTAACCTCAAATACACCATGTACTAAATATGTGTTAATGTCATGAAAAGAGAAAATAATTTAGAATACTCATCACGTCGATCAGCTAAGGCTGTCGGGTACAATATAAAAAATGATCGCAACAAACGATGGCTAGTGAATGAACGGTCATAGAAAATCATCAATCAATCAATCAGTGATTCACATTCGGTCCATGATTGACGTATAGAGAGACATGTAAATGAGCCAGAAACTATCGGCTAGTACATTATCCGATAATGTAAAACAAATTTGTATGTATAATTTTCCAATCAACCATCCTGGGAAAATAATACCCCATTGAAAATTCAAATTAGAGTTTTATAAAAGTTGTTTTTTTCGTAACTGTACACTGTATGTGTGAGGATCGAACCAATAGTAAACTTAATTATTATAAGGTACTTATGGAAAGTTCGAAAGACGTACCTGCGTGTTTAACATAAACCAAAATCTTGTCAACTCGTTTTCCCGTGCTTTCTCTACATGTCTCTCGAAACTAACATGCCGAGTTGCCTGGTGTTCACGCCACGAGAAAATATTGTTTCCTGTCCTCGCGCTATCTCTATATATCTATCACTCTTTATATATCTTGGGATGCACGTTACGGTACAAACGAGATTAGAGTCTCGCGCGCAAGATATCTCGTGGTCTCATGCTGAGTAGGTTGGTGTTAGTAATTTGAAGTGAAACTTTAATGAGTATTATTATTCTATCAATTTACTCTTACTTTTATCTTCTTCTTCCACCTGCCCTTATCCTATTTGCAGTGGGGTCGGTGCAACATGCTTTTTAGCACATATTAGTGAAATATTTGGCTTCTAGTTTTTACGGCCGGCTGTCTGCTTACCCCTTCAACTTGACTTGACGTCAACTTACCCCTCTGGGGAGAAAACAGCTAGACCAGAAACATATATTTGTGGATCACAAAATTTATTCTTACTTTATTTTTATTCATAAAAATCATCATTCAGGTTCCTTCTGAATGAAGTCTTCGTAAAGGATTGAGAAGACAGTGGAAAAAGCGAAAGAGGCGTGATTACTTTATAGTTTCTACCTATCCCAATGAGAGAGAGAGACAGCCGTGAGTTTATGGATGCCCTTGCTTCTGTAAGTATGGATATCTAATTATCTCTTAAATTAGGTCTTGTTAGTACCACGTGTTTATTAATTATAATGTTTGGTGTAACATAATTTTATTGTCATAAATATGTTACTCATGTGTATAGTGCAGCAGAACTTTATCTATACTCGTACAGTAGGATAAAAGACAATAAAACCAATCATATTAGCTTTTTAACCAGCACACCCACATTTCGCCGAGTGTATCTCCGTCCCATGATGTGATAGAGAGATTTTACTACATCTTTAAATAGCCATTAGGGAGGTGTCAGATAAGCGACAACAGTTTTGAATAAATCAAATTTAAAATGCCTCTTTTCTCAATTTACTAAACCATAAAGTCAACAGCTACCCTTGCTATTTGATACGAGTCGCATTACTGCTTATCTATGCACGGCGCAGGCGTCCGCACCCTTCCGTTGTTATCTCGATACTGGCAGATACAACAATACCGACACCCCTCTCCCTCCGCTTATCTTTAAACCAATCGTGAGGGAGAGGTTTTCGAAATTTAAAATGTAGAATTTTGTATTTCATCCGATTGCAGGAAGTAAGGAGAGATATGTTTTTAAGAATGTGTTGTTTAAAATAAGTCTGTAAGTGGTCATCCTTGTGGTAAAGTTGTCATTGTCAACCAGACGGCATCTGATATTGAGTAAATTGCTGTCCAAATATAACGTCGATTGTCAAGAGAAGTTTCGTTCCTGGGTCCCAGAATTACGTCTGACCTCTAGTTACTGGGTGCATATCGACTTACTACGGAGCTCGTCTCGCAGAAACGAGTCACTATAGCGGGTTCTTCACTGTGTGTACGGTGAACAAACTTTGGATTAATGGTAGAGCCATTCCGTATCTACTTTTATTTACAGCTACATTGAGTCCCGGATGGTACCACTATAATTTTCGATACTTATATCAGGTACCAGTATCATACCAGTTTTGTATGACACACGTCCTATTGCTCGGCAGGGGCTTCCTCTACTGAATGAGAGAGGCTAGGCCTTAGTCCACCAACCTGATCTAATGCGGGTTGGCAGGATTCACATACCTTTCATTTTTTTTATGGAGAACCTGAGTTCTCCACCTGCATACCTGAGTATGCTGGTTTCGATTACAATTACTTTTAATTTACAATTACTTAAACGAAACTACTAAACATGCGGTTATAAATGTGTGTCAGACAAGCGAAATCAAATTGATCCGTGCACATTTCTGCACCATACGGCGAGTCTTCCACGCGAGCACACCCCTGAGGGCAGTTAGAGATGTGCCGACATAAAGAACAACTGTTGCGATACTGATACGTTTTGTATCGCGTATTATATGTTTTGAGCAACTGGTCGTTTGCGTTTACGCGCATCATGGAATTACAATGGGTACTTTGGGCGTGCATACAAAACTCCTATGCTCTTCAATTAATGATGTATTATGGAATACTTAATTATTTATAATTAATCCTGATATTATATATGTATATATATATCTTATATATAATTAATATGTTTAATATAATGTATAAGTATTATAAAATGTGTAGCATATATTCATGTATATTATCAAATTATTTTATATACGCCTACTTTGTTTCTTCTCTGCATCACCCAGGGTTGACTGGTCTGGCATTAAGTCCGCCTTTAAGCGTTTGTATATAAAGTTAAATAAATAAAAAAAAATATTACTGATAATAATTTCAATTGAAATTGTTGTATTGATTATATATATTTGTATTACCGTTTTGATGGCGAGTGTGGGGCCTAAGTGAACAGGCCCATTAAAAAATATAAATATTTTAAAAAACATATTTGAAAATTTATTATTATTTACTGAATTAATGACATAAAGTCAATCAGTCGCTTTGCTTTGAATATACTTACGTGAGAAATTAGTATTATAAATAAATTTTACAAAAGATTATCAAATTGTAGTTAATTTTAACGTTTTCTATTATTGTTGAAGTATCTAATAGTTCTTTGTACACAGGTAAACCAAAATAACAATAACAGAACTTCTTAACAAATTTATAAGCAGAAATTGATCGAACATTTCCCTTATTATTATTTAACAATACACAAAAAATACAATACAATAAAATTGACAACACAAAAAACCATTACGAATACAATTTTGGCTTTCAAATTGTGTATTTGGCTTAGGGTTAAGAAGCCATACATTGTGACACAATAGGGGTGTCTTTTTAACACCGACTATTTTGATGTGTCGACTCGTTTTTGCCCCTTTATAAAAGGGGTAACGCTACCGTGTTACTTTTTTTTCTCTTTTCATTATGACTAGGGAAATTAAAATTTGTCAATACTGACTTTTGCTAAGGCACTATTAGTTAATGCATAAGTGGGCCACAAACATCTTAGGCCCAAAGCCAACCTCACCTGCAGGAGGTACTATACTCTGCTGTAACGGACGAGGCAATGGCGAAACTTGGTTCCTTGGGGTCAGTCGGCGGATAAAACTATATAATACCAAATCCACCGTCAAATCATTATCCGGAGAGCGGACCCAGGCATTAAGCCGGGATATCTGTCAAAACAGTATTGATAGTAAGCAAATCTATTTGTAAATAGAACATAGGAGAAGGCCATAAGTAATTAGTACTTCATGTGAACCGTCAGTTCGTCTACCTTCGGAAGCTTATAAAAAATTGAGTAATACGCCAAAAACAGAAAACCTTTTTATTGAAAATATACTCCAACAAGTACTCAAATTATAAATGAGTTGGTTTTGAGATGAGTTTAAATGTTTGTTAATCAATGACACTAAACGACTGAAGGATTTTGGTTGAATTTTGGCACACAATTAGAACATGGCCTGGACTACACGGAAGACATTCACGTGGGCAGAGCCTCGGACAAAAGTTTTAGAATATAAGTTGTATAACTTCAAATTTTATATCGCGTTACTCTGTTACTATTCCCTACGCGTTACTATTTGATGCGGACTGCGTGAAAGAATGAAAACAAGAACGAGAGAGCTTCAAGACGCCTCGCCTCATTTGAAGTGGAACTTGTACTGACTCAGTACAAAAAAGAGGCTACTCTTACAAACTCATTTAAAAGTCGTGTCCTCCTTAACACTAGCTATTGGTGGGGGGCCCTACTAAAAATGCAATTCACAAAACCGGGGGTGTTGGCAGTTGCAGGGTATCTGTGTTGGCATACATCGTTTGATGTCGCAGATGCGCCCGATGATGTATGATTAGATTTGCCGAGATTAGGGGCTGGTACCGCTCGTCTTGCGTCCAATTCAATGGACAATACACTGTTTAGGGAAGTGCATCCCCATTTTGTAAAGTGAGAGCGATTCGTGGCTGAGTTAGTGAAAGGATGCATCTGTGCCTGATTTGAATTGGTTTACAATCCGTGCGAAGTTTTTGTGTTTTTTTATTGGTACGTAAGGGAGACATTCAACAAGTTCAGTCTTTCAACAATATCCATGGCACGTCTTGAGACTCAAGCCTTGAATTTAGTGCGTATTTTAGCCTTGTATTTTAGTCAATATACATACATAAACTCACGCCTTTACCCTCGAAAGGTAGGCAGGTTGTACAAACACCGCACCCAGGTTTCGCCGAGCTTATTTCCGTCCCATGATGTGATGCGGGCAAGGCTATCGTTATACCGGGTAATTAATGTGAGATTTTGCGAATTTAAATTTCAAACATAAATTGTGATTGTCATACATTAAATTAATTGAGACCTCACGGTTCTCAGCTTCAGTACGAAGCTGAAGGTCAAGTAAGTAATTCTTGTTAAATCACAATAATCATTTCAAAAGTATTGGTATTCATGTAAAATATTATTGAAGTGATTTCCAAACAGATTTTTTTCGTGATTACACAATTTGTCAACCTTCCGAAGGGTCGGGGTTCGAATTAAATGGTCCTTTTGTCGACTGACACTTGTTAGGGTTCATCCGCGCGGTGCGGGTGTTTAATTGCTTCTTTAGAGTGACAAATGTTCCATGGATTTAAATGTTATATTTTAAACGAGAGAGCTAACCAACATAAAATATTTGTATAGGTAAGTCTCGAATTGTGACGCAATAATATTTTCTCGTATATAATATGTACTTTAAAATTGCTTGCCAGCAGGTGAGATTGTTTCGTGACACAAGCTAAGAAAACGAAATCCTATTATTTAAAATTTTAAAATAACGGCATTACCAACGTCTAAAGCAATTTTAGCCAACACATTTCGCTTGTGAGCGTGAAAAAAACAAATTCTCGCACCCACAAGGCTCAATGCGTGAGCTAAAGGGATTTGTCTAATTCAACCTGACAGGTTTGACGGGTAAAAAATAAAAGGAAAAGTAAAAAACATAAGTTGACACGGCCGAGGCTTACGAGTTTGTTAAATCCGTTCGACTGATAAGCATCGGTGACACTTTGGATGAAAAAAACATCGTAAAAACGTTGTCAGCCAGCTGGGCTACTGTATTCAAATGGTTTTTTTCAAGGAATCCCTGCGGTTTTTCCAAAAAACCGCCCTTACGTGTGAGGTCGATGTTCTTAAGCGCATTTTGATAGTTTTTGTTACGTGAATGACACTTTTTGTGGTCGAAATTGGTTATTTTGATAATATCTGGGGTTGTCTTAAGTTTTTATAGTTAATTGTGGGGCAAATACTGTGAATGGATTGTTTTTATGCATGAAATCCATTCAGGATAATTCTTCGTGTATACAACAGATGGTGGACATGTCTATTTTATTTGGCTTTGCGAGAAATGTTTAGTATTAGTTGTGCTTGGTATGCAATGCTTCTTTTACTTTATAAGTTCGTGCCAGTAACTCCAATTCAAACTATTAAAATCGTATGGCACGCACTGCATGTTATAACTTCTTACTTAGATTTTTTTAGTTAACTTTTTAGTAGATACTCATTGAAAGAATAGTTCAAGTCATATTATACCTAATACATTTCAAATGATTGTTAACACACTCACTTTAGAAATCGCTGTTGTAAGTAGTTGTAACACGTCGCGTCGCACAATTTCGCGTCACTAATGGCACATTAGAACTAGAATTCGCACAATTCACAAATTAACCACGGATCGAACACTTCTACATTTCTTTTAAAAGTACCTACATATTTTGAAAAAAAAAACATTTATACATAATTTAATTTATAGAAAATCGACAATAAGATTCTTATTATCCTCACATAAAGTCAAAGATTAAGTACATTGAGGAAAAAGTCACGAAAGTTTTACGACGCGCCGGCGACACAAACATAATTTTATTATTATTAGTAAAAAAACCTATCAACTAAAATAATTCGAAATTTTATTTCAAGTATAAAACCAATGTTGCCATACTAAATAAGAAAGAAACTTCTATCATAGGTATGTAGGTGTCGAAATAAGGTACACCATAATTTACATGTTTTTTTCTTTTTGTTTAATTATAGGTTCGCAATACAATGCCAATAATTCTCAAGTATTCACAAGAACGATGAAACACCGGTATGGCCGATTTCAAAGTCTTGTTGGAGTTTTGGTGTCAATTCCCTCCAATACGATGCTTCATAGACGATTTTCTCCAAGCGGATCGAACGACCAAGGTCGATCAATACACTTGGTCAAAAATTACCTAAATTCACCAATTTCAATGATTCCATACACTGGTCATCACAGTCAATGTTTATTGCACATATCCACACCACATTTATACAATAAACATAACTTTAAACTAGTTTAGGAATTAATTAAAATAGAAGATTAACCGCACTGTCAGAATTCCCGCCAAAACCCTCATGATGTATGTCGCACACAAATATGTATTAAAGTCTTTCTTTGGTCGCACAACAGAAATATTACAACGTAGAGAATTTTATGGAGTTTTGGCGGGAATTCTGACAGTGGTCAGCCACTTATTTTATTTATTTTATAAACTAGTTTAAAGTTGTGTGTTGGAGTATAAAAGTGGTTTGAGTTTATGTAATAGACATTAGAGTTTATGTAATGAATTTGGGGGTTTTTGTACGAGCGGGTTGATCGACTTTGTTTGTTCAATCCGTACTGGAAGGAGTTCAAGTTGGAGTTCGCATCAAAACTCCAACGAGACATTGAAATCGGTCACACCGTTGCATATTTCATCGTTCTTGTGAAGACTTGAAAATATATGATATACTTGTCATTGGCAAAATGCATGCTCTCTTGTTGTAATTAGGAGTTTTGGCGGGAATTCTGACAGTGCGGTGGCTCTCTTGTTGTAATTATTTCCTAAATTAGTTAAAATTGTGTTTGTTGTGTAAAAGTGGTGTGGTTTTGTGCAATAAACATTAACGATGATGAATAGTGTATGGAAACATTGAAATAGGTGAATTTAGGTGTTTTTTTACCAAAGGTATTGATCGACCTTGTGCCTTCGATCCGCATGAAGAAAATCGTCTAAGAAGCATCGTACTGAAAGGACACCAACACTTCAGCAATACCTTGAATCGGCCACACCCCTCTGTTTCAGCGCTCTTGGAAAATAAGTGATCTAATGACTTGGCAGCATGGTCTTTGATCTTAGTAGTTTTTTTATGGAACAAACAAAAAAATCTACACTGTAAAAGGAGAGTTTTGGCGGGAATTCTGATTTTAGTAGTTTAAAGTTGTGTTTGTTGTATAAAATTGGTATGGATATCTACAATAAACGGTGATGAACAGTGTATTCACTTATTTAAATGTTTCCATACATCATCATCATGAGCCTATATTTGTCCACTGCTGGACATAGACCTCTCCCAATGTTTCCCTTCATGGAATAACTTATTACTGATAAAATTACGTCGTCATGTTTGGGTCCGGAAAAAAATACCAAAAAAAGATTGACAGTACTATTTTCTCTAGTTTTGAGGCTACGAGTCGAGTATTCTACCGAACCATGTTAGCGTCGATAGAAATAGAACTGTATAACATAACCAGAAACTAGTTTATCATGACAAAACGAGTCGACAAAATCATCTCGTGTTGCATATGCTAAGCCCTAGACAGGTTATAGCCCTCGGTTCATAGCTGACAGTGACTTATTATTAAGTAAGTAAGGCGATTTTTCAGCAAAATGCTGGTAAACGAGCATGTGGATCATCATAATAATATAGTAAGAGATGTCCACCCATGCACACATGTAACAATACCATAGGTGCAGTGCGTTGCCGACCTTAGAGGAAAGGAATGGAATTTAGGAGGCAGGGTAGGATTTTTTGAATCTCCAGAAAGCTCACTCACAGTATGCGTATGAAACTTAACAGCAAACTTCCATTTCAGGTTATTTTCTGTTAGTACAACGGTACCACCCCGGTTGATCCATGGCCATGCATGTTGTGATCATGTCTGTAAGATACGATACTTAATTTTAAGTGATAAAGCAAAGCCTCATGTAATATGTAGATTTTTTCTCAGTGTTCATACATAACCTTTTTATGTTTCAAAGAATTGTTATTGACTTAAAGAGAACAATCAACGTTTTCAATGGTGTGAAAACTTTTGTCTCAAAATATCTTAATAAAACGTCTCAATAACCCAGATTTTTTTGATACAAAATTAAATCCTATGACGTGAATATTTACGTCCACAATTGCTTATTTATTTTAGTGTGTTGATGTATCGCCCATCCCATTATAGTTCGGATCGATCTCGGTAGCATGACATTGTATTCAAATTGTGTACATTTAAATACAAAAACGCGATTATGTGATGATGGACCATATAAGCCTGCACGTCCGCTGAACTGATAGGCATCTTTAGATCGTACGCACTGTACTTTAAAAACGCAGCTGCACAGACTTGGAATAAAATAGGATGGCTTAGAAATTTCCAGTTCCCCAGTACCATACCTAGTAAGTGTAGTAGTAAGTACCATATGTCCTTACCTAGGATATAATATATCTCCTTGCCAAATTTCATTAATCCGTTCATCCGTGGAAACGTAACAGACAGAGTTACTTTGGCATTTATAATATTATTAAGGATTTAACAATATTTACCAATTTTGACATTAATGTAGCTTTAATTTTAAGAAATGAATGTGCACTTTAGTTTTAAGACTAAAAACCACTTTTTTAGTGACTCTAAAACGAATCTTAGTGACCAGTAAGCTCCAAGTATGCGACTGTCATGTTTATTTATTTAGTTCCATTTTCTGTTAAGTGTAATAACCGCTCGTTTTCCCGGTCCAGTGCGTACCATTTCCTAAGATGTCACCCTCGATTGGCCGTGTTCGGGAAGCCTTACTTGCATGTTGATCGCTGCACTTATTCTCATGATGCGCTCATTGTCCACGTTTCCGGTTTATGATGATGTTGATTATATTAACAAATTATATGCTTGCTTTATTCATTTCTCATTATATTTCATATTTCGGTCAAATTCAATAATGCTACGTTAGCTAATAGTATTAATATGATAATAGTTTAAGACTGCCTCGGTTGTAGTTGTATTGCGTACGTGGTACGACTATTGTCCCGTCTGTGTATCCCGAAATACTTAGTATCGGCTTGAAGTTTACAATTGTGCCCGGTATGGAGATGGGCTGGCCCCCTATCACATCATGGGACTATAAAAGGTCAGAGAAATGTTCCTACTGGCTACACCTCTGCCTACCCATTCAGGAAATACAGTGAGTATGTATATGTAATTTTAAGATATCCATGGCACCATTCTACTAAAAAGAGTTTTAATTTGGTGCAGTTACTGCTTTATTTTGTTACTTTATGAATTTAAAATTATCAGGCAAGCGACCTACTCGTTCTATCGTTTAAGCTAATAAAAAGTGTGTATGTACTTATGTACGCTACATGCGTAGAAGTTTTACTTCTATGGCATAATAATACAAAAAAAAGTTAATAGAAGTAGAAAATAACTCCAAATTCACCACGTTCCACATTTGTAGAAACGACGATAGAATAATTATATTGAACTATAATAAAAATTTAAATAAAGATATTAAATACAATTGATGATGGTTTAATTTAAAAGTATAATCTAACTTAAATAAAAAGAACTTGAACATAGATATCACTTCACACTATACTGAAGGGAGATTTATTGACTAACTTCATAAATGTGTCGGAAAAGTGTATCGCAGTGCGCGCGCATCGTAAAAATTCACTCTATAACTTTTTCCATTTTTTTCCCTAACGCGCCAATAGAAGTATAACTTCAAAAAATACTGCAACCCGCCTGAATCTGATTGACAAATGACATGATATAAGATCTAGCAGCAATTATATAGTTATATTGTCACACATATAACGCGTAAGGTGAAACGTGAGTGTTATCACCGTGAGAATGGACAATCCGACGCACAATGTAGACGGGTATCGTTATAATAAATCCACTCACTGATCAATACATACCAATAAATGCTTCAAATCGTCGGTGATCGGACACGTGACAAAGATTAAATTAATATTGTAGAGGTTCACGACGTACTTTGATGTCGTCTTGTGAGTTCTATAAATTCATGGAGTCTTCTATGTGTCATAGAGTCACGCTGTATATAACTTTGTCCACAGCTTTGCTTTCCCATTACGGGCCATTTCGACTTGGATAGAACCACTGTCTCATAAACCACGTAATGTAGCAGCTTGCTGTTAAGTTTCGTACGGTGAGTTAGATTTTGAGAGGTACAAATCCGCCTAATTCCACTTCTTAAAGGTGGGTAACGCAGCCATAATTCTTTTGGTATTGTGAATGTTTATGGGGGTATTCGGGTCTCTGTACTTTTTGCCTTAATTACATATGCAGATATAATGTATCTTCAGGTAATCTGTACTATTGATAAGTGTCACGGAGAGGAACAACACCGTAAGGTAATATTGAAAATGTGACGTTCCATGTATCGGAGTAATCTATGAGCCCATCTCGTATGTCAGTTGGATTAGACGCGCGCGCAGGTAGACGGTAGTCTGAATGAATTGTCACTGCCCCGACACGCTGACAGTTTGTGCAGGGCTGCTACTTATTAGTACAATACAATAATAATTGAATACAAATAGATTACCGTTGAACAAAATAACTGTTGCAAAATAGCTATTTTTAGGAGCACGTTTTGAACACTTATAATTTCGACACTAGGGTTTTTGTTTATTTTCTTTATAATTTTAATAAATTTTACACATATAGTTATAAAAAACATATATATTAAAGTAATTAACATAAAATATAGAGAAAGATATAGATAAATCATTGATAGAAAATGAAAAGTAGAGATTTTGCAAATGCGAATTAGTTTTATGAGAGCGTCTAAATGTTAGTGTCGACGTGGGCTATATAATTTAGGTGTTTCTGTAGCTTTCAAAATAGTATTATTGAATTAGAAATACGCTTTATATGAAATTATTTAAGAACGTTTTGAGGTATGCGACCGAGACAAGAGAACGCGACGCGCGATCGTTTCCATATAATTTCATACAAAGCCAACGTGTCTCTACCACCTGACTTGCATCACGCGTCGCAGTTTTCCTGTCTCCGTATCGTACCTCAAAACAGGTCTTATTAAGATAATCTACCCAGTGATTAAATTGCGTTTCAGTATTCGGGCTAAATCTCAAAAAATAATTTAAATACATAGTATGATGTACAATTTTATCACAACCCTAGATGTTCGATGCATAATCCCCAGTGAGAGGCATCAGCTGGCCAGCAACACTGGTAGCGCGTGAGAACATAGAACTGACCCCGTGACGAATGTCGCGACATTAAGCCTTAAGTGCTTCTCAAGGTCACAAACAAATGCCAATCATGTTCTATTTGTACTAATGAACGTCGCGCCATGGTTGTAACGACCGGTAGTCTTATTATAGTTTTTCTAAACTAAAATGATCGCCTAGGTCTAGTGGTAGTGTACTTAGGCTGAGAAAGCGTGAGCTACTGGGTTCAAATCCCAGGTCAGGCAATCACAATATAGGTTTGATTTTTTGGTTCGAAAAATTATGTGTTGTCTGGGATTTGAATTTGAGTCCGGTATGGCGATGGGCTCACTCTCTGTCACATCATGGGACGGAAATAAGTTAAGTGAACAGTGCGTACCTACACTAGTTTTATCTCTGCGAACTCCTTCGAGGATATAGGCGTGATAAAAAAACTGAGCAGTGACGTACGTGATATGAGACAATAAATAAAAACACCAAACAGTCACACACATAGTCTTGCCCCCAGACTAAGATACGAGTCTTGTGTGTATCAGGAACCACGAGAGACTTTCGGTCTCACAACACCCAGACCCGAAACAAATTACGGTGCGGAAACCAACTTCGCAAGCTCTTGTTTTATAGCTCCTGGGCCACAGAGGCTGACTGTAGCAAAGCGATACCAAAATTAGATTAATATCGTCTTTTTCGCAAGTCTTTTTTCTTCTTTCTATCTGTCGTTATTTCGGCTAGTGCCAGGGTCTTGAACATCCTCCATACCGAGACCATTGGCCCTCATGTCTCCCTCTAATACGTCAAGCCAGTCTTTACGTACGTTTTTGGGCAGTCCGCGGGATCGTACTCCTGGTACGATCTGGCACAGGCATTTGCGAGGGATGTTCTCCGGTGGCTTTCTTAAAATGTGACCGAACCACCTTAAGCGACTTTCCTGAAGTTTATCTCCACGTTGCGGACACCAAGGCTGCCGCAACATCGCAAGTGATCAAACAAATCATTCGAAATCGACAGAAATGAATATCTCGTCTAACATGTCTATGTAATAATGACCGCTGTCTCTTTGCTGTTACATACCTGTATTATACTGTCCCACTGCTGGGCATGACTGTTAGGCCTTAGTCCACCACGCTGGCCCAATAAGTTTGTGAGTTTGGATGTTTGTTTGTCAATCACGCCTTAACAGCTGAACGGTTGTTGTTAAATTTGGCACACAGGTAGACCATGACCTGGATTAGGACATAGGCTACTTTTTATCCCGGAAAATACCGATAACGCGGGCGGAGTCGAGAGCAAAAGCTAGTTTAGATAATAAGCCACGGGAATATTCTAGAGCGAATTACCATGGCGAATGATATAGCGTTATTTTGTTGTGTATTTTTTGTCATTATCTTTGAACTTGATTTGTGCATGGTAATGTTTGTTTATGGATTATTTAATGAAATAGTTAATTTCCTAAATAAATGTTGCTCTTTATTGCGCAAAAGATTATGTTTAGTTATCAATAGTTTGGGAAAATATAGATAGTACATACTTCTAGTATTTGCTCGCAGTCCCACCCGCGTGAATTTTGAACGTTTTATATTTACATCTTTAATACCTATGAAAAATATACTTTTTATAGCATCAGCCGACAAGCCGAGCAAGTGGGTCAGCTGATGGTACAAGAGATTTCCCCGCGTTGCCGACCTTAAAGTAATGGGATAATTAAAAGCTTGAGAAGGGATGGATAGTTTGGGCTTCGGTATATCTCACTCACCGTACGAAACGCAGCAGCAAGCCGTGGTTGGTTTTCTGTGAGACAGTGGTAATAATTAAAAAAAGAATGTAGCTTCCTATTGGTGAAATAGTTTTTATAACCACATCAGTAGTTTCGAAGATTACCCTCACAACTACAAATGACCAAACCTTAATAGTATGGATAATGAAGCAAGCACTATGTATGTGCCCTTTATTTTTAGAAATTAACCAACAATAAAGCACTCTTGTAATTCTGAGACTACGATTATTCTTTTGTGAATTGCTCTCGCCAAAATAACATGCACACGTAGGAATCTCGCCAGACGTGCAACTGACGTCGGCTGCCAATCAAAAGGGCTTTAACCTAATCCCGGTTAGGATTAACGAAAAAATAAACGACGGACCCTCGTGTCTCGCTCAAGCGTTCACGCTTCGCCGCTTACTACTTAACACAAACTTATATTTGCCGTCACGTAAATCTATAGTCATAAAGCAATATTGTAAATACATATATAAAATATTTTTATTGAATTATCGTGTATTTAACTTTCTCTCGAAATCATCATACTATAGTTTTTCAACGAGAGTCAAAAGTGCATAAGAACTATATTAATTATGTGAAAATGCTAGAGCAAATTAGAACGAAGTGTTTTGCACGTTTGGTAAAAAAATACTCAATTGCTTTGTCAATTTTATCTAGACAACTAGAGATCGTCTGTTCAAAAATGACGCACTTTGTCAATCAATCTTAAGTCTTATTCTATACACAAATGGGTGGTATCGACCTTAATAGACCGCGTCATGTTACATTGGTATACATTTATGCCCAGTATTGGTGTGCTTGCGTTCATTGTGGATGGACGGCATGTATAAATTTGTAGAGATAAAGTTTGATATTTGACGCTTGAGGTTTTGCGTTGTAATGTAATTGTTGTATAAAGGTATTGTTTGTTTTGTAAAGTTTCCGCTTGTCTGATTGGTAGGTAGGTGCAAAATTGTAGTTTTGCTGCTACAAAAAATAGATTTGTAATGAGTTTCATTAAAGCTTAAATCAAATAACGATAAAATTCTTTTTGTAACTACACTAGGTTCTACTAATTTTTTGTCATATGTTCTTAATTTATTTATACGGATTTTAGCCTCCGTGGTTTCGAAACATCGGGATCAAAATAAAATTAAACCACGATAAAATACGTATAAATTAGTTTTATTTTAATGTGCAATATTTGCTTTAGCGGAATAATTAATTAATTATGTCATAGTTTGAATGCAGTGCGACAACAATATGTTGGCGGGATGAGTGATGCGTGATCAAACAATTATTGATTGATTTAATTCTATCATGACATTTTTAATATTACATTTACATTTTTTTTCATTTTTTTTATTTTCTCACATTTCTAATTTTAATTTCCAAAACGTGTCACCGTCTACTTCCATCCACTATGTTTAGAAGTTTAGGGAATTTGTATTAAAAGTGTGTTCAGCAATTTTGTTGCTATGCATTCATCGACATTGTAACTTTAAGGAAAACATTTGGCACTATTCATTGCATTATTTTTGTCTAATTTGTTAGCATTATTTATTATGTATATTGATATTGAACAGGGCGGTAAAAATGTAATTATATTATGCATATATACAATAGCCAAAAGTTAGTGGATAGATGATATAGTGGAAAGTCCTACATATGAATAAATTATTTGTTATGTGTCATATATTTATTTATTTATAATTCTTTATTGTACAACACTTACGAGTACAAGCAAGTACAAGTATATGAAAAATTATAATTCAAAGAATAGTATAATTGGCGCCCTTTTCGCTCAGGGTAATCTCTTACAGGCAACCATAGATACATACAAATCTAAATGCATAGCCTTTTCGATGATATTGCCTAAATATTTAACGTTAACGTTACGAAATACTGTAGACTATACTATACTCTGTACTACATAATATATCTGAATATTATGGTACTACGTGTATATAAAAAATACTTCTAATAATAATTTACTACTTAATATGTAGGTACCATGCATAAGCCCAACAATGCTAGCTGCATTGAAAGTAAAATTTTGGGAAGCGTATCCCTTTCAAAATGTCGACTGTCGATTGTGAAAGGACCACCAACCCGTCAAATTATTCTTAGATAGCTAAGTACGATTTACCTTCCCTTTCCGTGAAACACCTTCAATACAATGCGGATAAATCAACAATGAGGCGTTGAAATCCATACCTTTGCCGAGCCGCGGAAAAAAAAACAATCTGGCAAAAAGTTGCAATAACGAAAAATAGAAAGGACGTATCCAAAATAGATTATAACAGGCCCTTGTTGTGTTTGTAAACACGGTATGAGTTTCAACAATAGTTTGCAGTAATGTGACACCTTTACTTGATTGGATCGCCTATAAGTATTTATTGATATCCGACTTTTCATTGTGGTAACACTGGGCGAGGATTGGCGGCAAAATAGGCAAATTGTTGACATTTCGACGTATTACGTACAGCTGCGTTTACAGAATATGTATTGTTGGTTAATAATGCGATCATTTATTGTTAAATAAGTTTAAATAAAAACGTTTTTGCTGTCTTTCTGCATGACGTCACATTTATCTACTATACCTGTTTACAAATAGGTATAGTAGATAGAGCCCTTATAGAGATTTTGAGTTGTAGAACTACGCTGTAGATAGTTTACAGCACAAATGGGCCGGCTCGACCGGGTGACTATCACTCTCTTACAGAAAAGCGACGTAAAGCAGCAGCCATCTTGCTGCTGCGTTTCGTACGGTGAGTGATATATCCGAAGGCCCAAATCCCCTCCCCTTCCCAATCCCTTAGTTACCTCTTTTACTTTAGATCGGCAACGCTTCGATGATTCTTTTGGTATTGTGCGCTTTCATGGGCGATGGAGAACACTTACCATCAGGTGGGGTGACCCACCGTGGGACGCCATATCCCGCAACGGGAACCAAGTTTCGCCATTGCCTCGTCCGTTAATCAGCAGAGTGTACCACGTGTAAGTGAGTTATGTTAATGATACTAAACAGTCTGACTGACAGGACTGCCTCGGTGGCGCAGTTGTAATGCGTACGCGTTACGATTGAGGCCAAGACTGAGGTCTCGGGTTCGATCCCCGGGTCGGGTAAAGTGATATTGGGTTTTTCTATTACGAAATGCTCAGTATCAGCCCGGAGTCTGGAATATGTGCCCGGTATGGCGATAGGCTCGCTTCCCTATCACATAAGGGACGGAAATACGCTCGGCGAAAAGTGGGTGTACTGGTTACACCTCTGCCTACCCCTTCGGGGATTACAGGCGTGAGTGCTTATTTTTTATTTTATTTTACCAAACATTCTTAATTATTCAACTGCGCTTCGTCACCGTACCCCTCATTATAAGCTGCCATTTTAAGTGGTTAATTAGTATTCAAATGAGTTTCGATTTCAAAAGCAATAGACATGCTTTATGATCATCATTAGCCTGTTAACCTTTGAACTTAATGGTCGCGTCTACACTAAAAGTTGTAGTGACTATAGCTCTCTACTACTGCTGCTTGTGGTACCAATTGTATTATATAGAATTTTCCTATTTTATTCCTATTTCCTATAATTGCATTGTATAGAGATTTCCTATACATATGTACTGACGCCTGTACTCCCCAAAGGGGTAGGCAGAGGTGTAACTAGTACACCCACATTTAGCAGAATTTATTTCTGTGCCATGATGTGATAGGAGACGAGTCTATTGCCATACCAGGCACAATTTCAGACTGCCGGCTGATACTAATCATTTCATGATAGAAAAACCGAATATCACTTTATTGGGGATCGAACCTAAGACATCAGCATAGCAGAACTTTTAATTACAGAGTACCTACTGCATGTAATTTTACTGCGCTCGTCACCCGAGACATAAGATGTAAGGTCTCATAATGCCCAGTACTTCAATGTCCTTCAAACCGGAACACAACAGTGCGTACACGCTGCTATTTGGCGGCAGAAATAGGCAAAGCGGTGGTACCAACCCAGACGGTCTCTCGCATACGTGGGACCTACCACCTTGTATATCCTCCACCTCAAACAAGCCTTGACGTCATAACGGTTTTGGATGAAATTTGGCACACCGATAAAACATAACCTGGATTAGAGCATAGCCAACATTAGAACATACTTTTTACCCCGGAAAATGTTAATAGTCCTGAAATATCTTAAGAGTAACTGTACTGTACTGAGGGGAGAAACTATATGGTATTTTTTATCGAAAAACTAATTATTATCCCAAAAAGACTGCATGCAGATGTAATCGCCAGTAAAAGCTATTTTTTTATTGTATTGATATTTGATGTTTTTTTTTTTTAATAGTATAGGCAAGTATACGAGCAAGTGGGTCACCTGATGGTAAGTGATCGCCACCGCCCATGTACGCCCACCTTAAAGGAAAGGGATAAGTTAGGGATTGGGAAGGGGAGGGGAAATGGGCCTTCGGATATCTCACTCACCGTACGAAACGCAGCAGCAAACTGCTACTTTACGCCGGTTTTCTGTGAGACAGTGGTAATGACCCGGACGAGCCGGCCCATACATGCTGTAGACAAAAGTGTCAACAGCGTGGCTCTACCACTCAAAAAAATGACTAAGAATAAAAAAAAATGTTAGAGTCTACTACCTATATTGTGTTTAAAATCCTCTTTTATTGCAACTCAGACCACCCCTGTAGATAATACCTGTCTGATAAAGATAAAGGTCGTTATATAAAACTACACATTGATATAATAATTGTACTAAAATCCATAAAAATCATCATAAAAGTTATTACGCACCCGTTTTTAGACAGTAAGCGTCACTAATTATAATAATTATTGTTTCGTGTATTCAAAATAATTATTATTACATTTTATTATAGTTAGACCACACAAGTTGTGTATTGTATGACCGGTGTATGGATGTTCAATCGACCATGTGGACTTTCACACAAACTTTGGATTTCCAACTATTGGGATTAGTAACCATATTACTTGTCCTTAGTTGCTGAGGCGTGACTCTAAGATTTCTTTAACCGCCTTCAAAAAAGGAGGAGGTTTTAAATTCGGCGAGTTTTTTATAGTTTTTAGTTGCCTGTCCTAGAGATGTTTTGATATGATTAGGGGGTATATATGTGGGGAATATAGGTGGATATCACCTAGAGAAATGTGCTAAGCTGGTCTAATTTAGCAATACGGGAGTAATCCTATCAAGTTGAATTCTAATTCCTACTAATGTTTGGAAGTTTGAAAATTTTGACCTTTGTTATCAATCGCACTGAAATTTGGCACACAGATAGACCATGAAATATATTAGGACTTTAGGTACCTTTTATCCCAGAAAAAGAAACCCATTCGGATGGAGCCGCGAGCAAAAGCTAGTCCACAAATAATTTGACCGTTAGGTGCAGCGTTTAAATGGATTTACAAGGTTTCGACCAGGTGTTCAGTCGGTCGGTATCTTGCAATCAACCTACCTGCTAAGCTGAGTCATGCGTGGATCACCGCAAGCAATTCTTCTATTGCCTATACGAGTTGTTTAAGATAAGTAAAGGTTATAATATGCCCAAAATAACTTAGCTATATATAGGTTATAATTATGAGTGGTAGAGCCACGCTGTAGACACTTTTGTCTACAGCATGTATGGGCCGGCTCGTCCGGGTCATTACCACTGTCTCACAGAAAACTGGCGTAAAGTAGCAGCTTGCTGCTGCGTTTCGTACGGTGAGTGAGATATCCGGAGGCCCAAACCCCCTCCCCTTCCCAATTCCTTAATTATCCCTTTCCTTTAAGGTCGGCAACGCACCCATGATTCTTTTAGTATTGTGGGCGTACATGGGCGGTGGAGATCACTTACCATCAGGTGACCCACTTGCTCGTTTGCCGGCCTATACCATAAAAAAAAAAGCTAGGCTGTAGTTAGGCACTTCAATCGCCCGTAGTATAGTTCGGTTACATTTGGTCTCTGAAAGATTTCCAATAAAATTAACTAGATTTAAGCCTCGAATTTAAATCTCTGTAGGTAGTTTCTTTAAACTACAGGCAAAATACTTACGTAGTGTGAGCAAGCAGGAATTTTAACGAAATTTGCAAACAGACAGACATTGACAAAATTTGATAGCGCAGTGGGCGAGTAGCTGGCTGCGCCACGGAAAGAGGGAGTGAGTTTCTTAAACATGGACGAGATTATAATAGACTACCGTCATTTAAGAAGCCATGCAATACGATTCTTTTTTCAAAATGTATGATGTGACCTCGTAAACAAGAGCTTTTTGTTATATTCTCGCCTGTCATGCTGATATTACTGTAAAATAAAAAAAATGTGAAGTTTATAAAAATATTCCAAAATCTCAAATATCAAATCTCACGATGTTTTTGAACATCGTTTATGTAAATTACTTTCCATCTCACAAAACCTTCAATCATCTAAGTCATCAGAGTAAATTAAACTCGCGGGCGGTTGAATAAATCGCCTTTTACCTATAATTAAAGTTGATTTGGTTAATTAATAACGAAAACTTGTAACAGAAGTCGCCGTCCCACCTGATAATGACATGTTAATTGCTTATTTTATACCGACGTAAATTGATAAAAGGAGCTGTCATTTAATTTTTAATGTAATTAATCATGTTGGAAATACTGGACATTTTGAATTGTTCTAATGTTTATGGACATTTTCATTTTTTTACGAGATCTCTTTTCGACTCATTGCTCTAGTGGCAGCGTACTGAAGCTTAGAACTGTGACGTCCTGAGTTCAGTCAATCAAAATTTCCGATTGAGTTTTCGATTCGAAAAATCACACATAAATTTCCTGGTATTCAAATTTGTGCCCGGTATAGCGATAGGATATCACATCATGGGACCGAAATGGGCTTGGCTGCAGCCATAGTTATACCCCTGCATACCTCTTCGGGGATAAAGGCGTGACTTATGTATCTATTATTTTATCACCAAGGAGCACTTCGAACGTAAGATTACAGAACAAATTACGTGAGGGTGTAATAATAAGTGTCATCCTAAAGTCACAAGACTTTTTACAGAATCAAGAAGAAGTTTCAGTGAAGTGGTAATCATATGCGAGAGGCCGTCTGGGTTGGTACTTTGATGAAACGAGCGAACGGCTCGTTTCATCACTCAAGCTAATAAAATAATAAAAAACATCTAAGTGGAGCTTAAGCAAAAACAATGTAGTTTTATAAAAAAGGCAGATATAAAACTTAAAATTCAAACTTGATAAAAGTATATTAGTGGAGTAACCAAAACATTGTCATCGTTGGCGAAGTTGCTGGGCTCGGCGGAATATTGTTGGTAGCATGCAAAATTTCGCGTCTGCCCACTCCCGGGGACTAATGATGGGCGCGCAGATAGCGCGGGCCGCCTCCCCCGCTCGGGAATGACTTACTAGGGTTGCTATTCCCCTGGTACATCATTGAAGAATACATTTTATAAGACCTATTTCCACTTCTTAATTTTAAATTATATAAATCTTATTACGTTATAATAGAAACTCATATAGTTAGAAACTATTTTTGACTAGAAACAAGGTTGTTTTGACTAATACAATTAAGCGTTTATTTAGAGAAAGATGTTCAGAATCGGACAGCAGCAGCACAGCATAAATGCGTTGCATTCAGCACTCTTCTTTAAGTGTTGAAGTTATCAAAAATTGTGATAATCTGTTAGACGATGTATGATTTTGTAGTTATTGGTATTGTTCTTGAGATGTAAATCGTGTTTTTCTCTTGGTTGTTTTTATAGCGAGATTATACCGCAAGATCATACTTATGAAAGAGAAGTCTCGTATCCTCTACGAGACATCTAGAAAAGATTTCTATTGAGCGTTGATTTAACGTGATAGATGCTATACTCATTTAGTTAATGTAAAAAAAAAACAGCCTTTACACATAGGCAACACTCCAACATAGAAATACGCAATCCCACTTGTCGAAGAATTCAGTATTTAATAAACATTTATATGAATTCAGTTTGTATGTAAGACAAGTATTTCATTTTCAGTATTGTACAAACACCCCTCACTAGAGACTTTCACAAATTACACAACAAAATATAATTCAACAATAAATTGAAATGTGGTAAATCTGTGCCGAGTCCCAATAGGCTTCATTCAAATCTAACGAAACGAGTGTGTGTGCTCAACGAAAACAAAGTTTCACGGGAAACTACAAAACATTTCCCCAATGGACAACCCTACGCGCCGGCGTCTACTTCTGTAATGAAGCAATTTAAATGCATGAGGCAGGGCGCGCGAGCGCTTGGTGGGGGGATGACCAATCATAAATCAGATCCTAACTGCGAGAGCAGTACAATTGAATTTGAACTCTATATTATGGATATACGGATCACAGTTCTTAGTCAGAAGTTAGAAGTTAAGCTGTTTCGTGGTGTATAATAAATGGTAGGTATGGATGATAGTGGCTGTGCGGGGTAAGTACGGTATATCTCAGCAGGTAGAGGATTATAGGAGGGTACGGAACTACAGAGGCGAAAATGTTTTCCTAACTTATTTCGCGCAGTGAAAGGAAAAGTCGACACGAAAGTGATATCACTTGGCGTTCTTACTCACTAGTTAGATAATTTTATTTTGACGTGATGTTGTTATCAGTTAAAATATTTTTACTTGTTATTTATTTGACTATGTCTATTTTATTGTACTATTTGTAGTTTAATAGTCTATAATTGATACCACCGACTCAAAATTGGTTATTTTGTTTATTTTTAGTTTCTTAGAGTCGGTTTATTTTATGAGTATTAAAAACTTTCTATTTTACTATTCTTATTGAAAGAATCATCAAAATCGGTGCATAAGTGACGAATTTGAGTATTTCATTCCAGATGACACCCTTTAGGGATATAATATACTACCGTAGTGAACTCTATAGTATAATACAAAAAGAACCATCCAAATAGGTCTATATTTGGCATATAGAAAAATACATATACAGACGAATTAAAGATCTCTTTGTGCTTTTGTGTCGGTTAAAAATAAGTATCTAAATACTATTATTAACAAGCTCCCACACAAACCATGAGATCCAATTTAAGTTGTAGATACCGTTATGCAAAATCAACACCCATAAAACTAGCAAATCTACCTAAGTGGCTATTCAAGGAAAATTGCCTTACGCAACGCACTCACGCCTGTAATCCCCGAAGGGGTAGGCAGAGGTGTAACCAGTACACCCACATTTCGCCGAGCGTATCTCCGTCCCACGATGTGATAGGGGGCGAGCCTATCGCCATACTGGGCACAAATTCCAGGCTCCGGGCTGACACTGAGCATTTCTTAATAGAAAAACCCAATACCACTTTACCTGTCCCGGGGATCGAACCCGAGACATCAGCGTTGGCCTCAATCGTAAATATATTGTCTCTATATATCCTTTGTCTCTCTTTGTGGTATTCTTACACAAAATATCCGAAGCGATAGATACACATTATTTCACATTCCTTCCTTCTACCTGCCCCTATCCCACTCGCAGTGGGGTCGGCAACATGCTTTTTAACACATGTTACAGAATGATTTGGCTTGTAGTTTTTACGACCGGCCGCCTGCCTAACGTCAACCCTTCTGGGGCGATAACACACAGACCCGTAACATATATTTGTAGATCACACAAACGTTTGTTTCGGTACGGGAATCGCACCCGCGGCCTCTCGCTTCACAGTGGGCTACTCGCTCACTGCGCCTCAGAGGCTGTCTTACACATTATTTCACATTATCTATTCTATATAGTGACTGAGCTTCATTGAAGAGTGCCTTTCAGGGAGAATAAAGGTGTAGGTAACTAGCTTGAGGGCATGCAGTGTGGACATCAGTTTACATATAGACAGGGACTCTTTTTTCTTACCTTGAATGACGAGATGAGCAGGTCGCTCGCTGATGGTAAGTCTCACGCCTGCCCATAAACAGAAGCAACGTCACACAGAATTTTGAATTACAAAGCATTGCATGGCACTGGACTGCGCTCGTCACCCCGAGACACAATTTTCTAAGTCTTTTGCTGGCTTCAATGTCCTTCATACGGAACACAACAGTGCTTACACACAGTTGCTTGGCGGCAGAAATGGACATAGTGGTGATACCTACCCAGACGGCCGCACATGTATAAGTACTTCATATAATGTATAAGTCCCGTTTAGTACTAGGTGGTACGTAAATTTTATGAAGTTCTTATACCTCTGCGGTATCTCGTAGATACCGAATTTTAATACCTATAAAATATTTTAAAACCCTGTAGACACTGTAAATCTGTAATTGTTTATTTGCTATTTTTAACAGACTTAGCAGCGTTAGCTCAGTGGGGATTGGTACGGACTGTCGAAATGAAAGTCGCAGGTTCGAAACCAGCCCCAAGCAGGCACATCTGACTTTTCTAAGTTACGTGTGTATTCATTGTTAATTATCGCTTTAAGGGTGAATAAAACATCGTTAGGAAACCTGTATACCTGAGAAGTTCTCTATAAGAATTTCGAAGGTGTGTGAAGTCTGCCAATCCAGGCCAGCGTGGTGGACTAAGGCCTAACCCTATTTGTAAACCCTAAACTATTTGTTTTTATATGTATAACCACTCATGACCTTTCAGAGTGCAGCACTAGTTACACCTCTGTCTACCCTATTGGGGGTAAAGGCATGAGCTTATGTACCTTTCACTTTTTTGCTTCTGTTTATGGGCAGTCGTGGTGCTTCCCCTTAAACGAGCGACCTGCAAGTTTCGTCATCTTACTTATCTTTTAGTAAAAAAAGTTTTCTACCACATTTTCGCTTCATTCATGTACCTAAATCCGATAGCAACATTATTGTATTTACAACAGTGGCCAATATAAGATATATCGGCCTTCATAATATCTGATACGCACACCCAGGACTATAAAACTCGAGTGGCGTTTTACGTGAAAAGGCTTTCAATCGTAAAATATTTTGGGCATTGGATAAAAGTAAAGCGCCATTTACACGGCGAAAGTTTATCGCAATTCGCAAGACTGATGCGAGGATATAACAGAAAACTGATATTTATGAAGTCGAGTTATTCAAACTAAAAACAAGAAGATACGGCTTCGTAGATGATCGTTTTCAGTGACTATGTCATACGGGAAAATCTCCATGTAAATGGGGCTTTACTCATGTGTATTATATGCTGTTAATTCACACACAAGTATCACCCATCTACGTACGGTAAAAAAATCGTGCAAAATCGCGTCCATAATGTGCTCGGTCTTAAGTTGGTCTCAAATAGAGATCCTTAGCCGCCGTTGGTGGCAAGGCAAAACCAGTAAGTCACCTTCCGATCCATTAATATCGCGGACAGCCCTAATTTATATCCATTCAGTACAAGAGCCCTTGATCCGACGTCGCTCAGAACTCGATCGCGCCCACTTTAATCGCTTTAGGGTTGATATATTATGTTTAAAATGTATTTTTATACCTATAAATACAAGAGTATAATATACTATTGCAAGTCATAAATTCTATAGAAAATAATCAATACTTGATAATGTCTTTACTACTTACGATCGAAATTTCAAATAAAATAGATCACGTTGACATAAGATTAAATTTATGTGAACAAATTTAATAATGTCTCTAAATGCTTGATTTCAAATATATTTCATATTTTGTCGTGTATGTCTTTAGTTTTTAAGATTTTAAAGCCAGAGTGATCGTATATTTTATAGATTTTTTTTACTTAAAAACCAATATATCTAATTAAATATGAAAATAGTAAACTAAACCAAAAATCTTTTTATTGTTCCATACCAAAAAGCGTGCCCCATAAATTTATTTCAGAGATAAACACCGTCTGTACTACTTTTGTAGGGCTCTATCTTTCGAAGTTTAAAAGGTAGCTGGCTGAAATTTTCACAGATTATTTGTAATAGAACGGATTTACTAACAAATCACAATTAAAAAAAATATGTAATCTGGTGGGTACGGAACCTTCGGTGCGACTCGCACTTAGCCGGTTTTTACAGTTGTCAATATAGAAATTTAATTTGATGACTTTTATAAAATGTTATCAATTTATACTTTTCATATTTTAATCAAATATGATATTATATGGCACAGCCCTGTAAGACACTGTTAGGACGTGTACCCGCGGCGGCGTCACGTCTGCGAGTGACAGCCCTCTCTCGTTCAACCCACATTTCACCTGCACTACCGACGACCGATTGGACATTTTGTTTTCCAACTTTTTATTGTTTAATATTATTTCGTTAAGAAAAACATTGAAATAGTGGTAGAAATTAGTATGCTAGTTATAGATCTTGGTTTTCTATAACGCACACTGAGTAGAAGAATGACACTATCTAGCTCAATTTTACACAATGGCTATTGAAAGTTTCAATTGTTTTCTCTTATATAGAAAAAAAATTAACAAGGCTCACAAATAACTACATATTCACGCGCATGTTTTACGTTAACTTCGTGCAATGAGGGACCATTATTGTCTATGACTGACCGTGTATAGTTATACCACGACCACGTTTTTTTATAGCATAGGCCGGCAAATGAGCAAGTGGGTCACCTGATGGCAAGTGATCTTCACCGTCTATGCACGCCCAAATACCAAAAAAAATATGGGCGCGTTGCCGACCTTAAAAAAAAGGGATATATAAGGGATTGGGAAGGAGAGTGGTGTTTGGGCCTCCGGATATCTCACTCAACGTACGAAACGTAGCAGCAAGCTGCTACTTTACGTTGGTTTTCTGTGAGACAGTGGTCACGACCCGGTCGAGCCGGCCGACTCAACAAACGTTACGCCAACTTCGAAAACTCATTTTTAAGCCAATGTCAAACGTTCATAAGAAGCACGTAATAACGAACCTTAATGCGTTTATAAAATCTGACATTGGCATAAAAGCATCACTCAATGCCAATTTTAATGAATTTTACGCAGTCAACGTAATCCAATGCACGAGTCCACACGGTCATAGAGAATAAGGTCCCTATAGGCTATATATATATAGGCTATTTCGTCACCTTTCCATCAATAAAAGAAAAATGTTCTACGCAATGTTACTTAGTCCCGCCAACTTTATACGTGCTTCCAACTTATAGATATTTATCGCAATATGAGAGGAAGGTATTCACTTATACCTTTTACACATAGTTTGCTTAGCACATTAAAATCACGAAGCAATTACAAAGTAGCGTTGAAGTTTGTTTATACATCTAGGGAAAGGTGGCTTTACGAACATTTATAACATAAATCATGAACGTACGCCCACTGCGTGTTGGTTACGCCTCATACTAGCTGTTATAACTTATAACTTAGAACTATTAAGTTTCGTATGCATGAACCAAAATGTGGTGTTTATCAGAAAATCTTTAGATTGAATAAAATTTATGTAAATATAGCCACGTGAAATTATAATAAAACATTTTAATTACTTTTAATACCTTCATTATTTCCAAAAGTGTACTTTGCAGTTTGCATAAATATGTATTTTGTTTTAATTTCTGTATTTAGTCTGTATATATTTTTCCATTGAATACCATAATCGAATAAAACTAATCAAGATTGATGGATGATGGCCCATTATCCTAGCTGAAAAAATGAACCAGCAGCTATTACGTATGGATATACCAAGATCACACACGATTCGAAAAAATAACAGATTCCTAATCAAAACGGTAACTTTTTCTTTTTTTAATTTCCAGTGCCACCGCTGGGCGGTGAAGTCATTAAATACAGCCTCGCATTCTGTCATTGAACATAACGACTGGTAATAATATTCCGCCCACCAATTCCACCTATTCCGAAGATACGCATCGGTGGCCGGTCGCGTAACGCCCACGGTACAACAAATGAGCCGAACCGTTGTACGGGGGCACGCCAGCCAACCCTAGAATTTCATTTTCAGAATCGTGATAAATACTGGCCATGTACAAATGCCAAACGGAATGAAGGTCATAAAGTTGGCAGCTATGAAAGAAAATAATTGCAAGCAATTATATATACTAACTAATTAGCGCGAACAACGGCCGCGGTAACTTATAGCGCAGATGTGATGCAAAGTGTTGTACAATGTCATTGTAAATATTTCATGATTATTATTATTTATTATTCGCTTCGAATGGTATAAATGTTATTGTAAAGTTTATAATAATTTAAACCAACATACTAGTCAAAATACTATAACTAATAATTATCTACAAGAAAATATTATATTTAGTCATGCAAGGCTGTATGAAAAGAGTCCTTTGTGTATAATTATTAAATTATAGTTTTTTTTTCTTTTTGTTTAATTACTCGTATGGCTTCGTATTTCAATGCATATTTGTCAATTTCAAGTATTGTATTTTCAAAGTACGCCGGCGTACGCCGCGCCGGTGTGACCGATTTGACACAACGAAACCAAATTAAATTAACTAATTGAAACTATCGACTGCCTCGGTGGCGCAGTTGTAATGCGTAGGCGTTACAACCGAAGTTGACGCTCAGGTCTGGGGTTCGATCCCCGGGTCGAGTAAAAGTTATATTGGGTTTTTCTATTACGAAATGCTCAGTATCAGCCCGGAGTCTGGAATTTGTGCCCGGTATGGCAAAAGGCTCGACCCTATCACATTAAGGGTCGGAGATACGCTCAACGAAAAGTGGGTGTACTGGTTACACCTCTGCCTACGCCTTCGGGGATTACAGAAGTGAGAGCGTATGTATGTAATTGAAACTAAGTTTAATACTTGACATTGGCTATATGCATAGAAATGCGAATACATAATTAAACAAAAAAGAATCATTAGGTCAAATGTATGGAGTACAATGATGTATCTCTACCAATGTACAATGTTTAAAAGTTTTCTTGACACAAACATAGGAAACAATTCAGCATAGCATACACTGTTCACACAATAAACCTTTATTATGGGACACAATTGAAAGGGGCATTGCATTCCACTTAGAACGCTATAAGCGCTTAGACAATTAAAAACAGACCAGGAGTAAAAAAAAATAGCGTAAAACACCGAAGTATAATTCCAAAATGGATTTGATAAGAAAAGTGTTTATTTTATTGGTTTTCTTGAGTACGGTTGTTGGTCAATTAATGCAGAGTGTGAAACCAGAATTTTTCAAAAAGAACGAGCAAGTGTGCAAGATTTTGGAAAAAGAACCTTATTTCGATATAGATCAGTTAGTTGGGAAGCCGTGGCGCATATACTACACCTGGAATATGAAACTGGAGAATAAATGCTTGGACATGAACATCAAAAATGCTACACACACGGTCAGTCAAATTTCGATGCAATGGCGCTGGACCGCACTACCAATAAAATGTTTAAGCATATGGTATATATCGCCTGGTGTCTGGATGCGAACTCATACATTTTGTTTGCAGCGCGACCTCGTTAATATTTTATTTGAATGGTAGAGCTATGCACGTTTGCAGCATGAATGGACTGGCCCGATCGGGTCGTTACCACTGTTTCACAGAAAACCTGCATAAAGTAGCGGCTTCCTGCTGCGTTTCGTACGGTGAGTGAGTACGTATCTGGAGGCCCAAATACCCCTCCCCTTCCCAATCCTTTTATTATCCTTTTCCCTTAAGGTCGGCGACGTGCCCATAATTTTTCTGGTATTATCTGTGTTCATGTGCGATGTAAATCATTTACCATCAGGTGAACCACTTGCTCGTTTGCCGGCTTATGCTATACATTTTCGTGAAGACAGATGACGTGACAGGTATCAAAAACTCGCACTATTATATAAACAGTCATCTGTATTCACGAAAATATTATGTATGCAGACCCGTACATCGCCCCTAGCGGTTCGGACGACATAACATAAATCGAAAAACTCACACTAGGCACACTGTTCTCATAACAAAACAGCCAGCATTATCGTTGATTGTGGATATATATTTACGTTATTAATTTTAATTAATTGATTCTAAATAGGATTAAATCTTTTGCAATAAACGTTTTGGATGATCCAGATAATTCATCGGTTCTGGAACGACATGTACGAGTACCTTGAGATGCAGCCGAACTGGGACGCTGCGACTCTTCACGTGACCATGGGTAAGGCGCGGCATGAGCTCCTGTTGTTCGCAGACCAAGGGCCCGCTGGAAGTTTCGTCGGTGTCCCTAATATTATTAGAGATGGAAGTAAGTACCAGGAATTCATAACATTTGTGTATCATTATGTCGTAGGTCCCTCGCATGCGAGAGGCGGTCTGGATAGGTACCACCGCTTTGTCTATTTCTGCCGCCAAGCAGCAGTACGTAAGCACTTACGATATGTGTTTGTTTCAGTTTAGGATATTAAAGCCAGTGCAATTACTGGGCATAATGAGACTTATGTCTCGGGGTGACGAGCGCAGTCCAGTGCTATGTAATGCTTTGTAATTCAAAGATCTGTGTGGCGTTGCTTCTGTTTATGGGCAGGCGTGACGCTTACCATCAGGCGAGCGACCTTGTGGGCTCGTCATTCAAGCTAATGGACAAAAATATTCATCGTTATTCTCTATAAGTGGGCTAAAGTATGGACGGAACATTATTTTAACGTAACACGTGAAACGTTTATTTTAGTAATCCATTAAAATCTTTTCAATAAAATGGAAAATTTGTTGTAAAAAAATATTTAAATATTTTTTTACAATGCCGTGTCGTAATGAAAAAAAAATGTCAGAAATGATTTTTTTGCCGCGTCCCTATTCATCTTACCAAAAACATATTTTTTCATTTATTAATTTTCACACACCACTTCAAATCTAAAGTATGAATTTCCCCTCAACTCCAAAGCAAGTTTCTCACGCATCTAACATTGTTTCAGACATATCACCAACTCGCAAATCCGTGCCACTGCTCAAGTTCCAGATGAAGTTACTCCGTGCTGGCAAGTTCCTGGTGATGATGGACTGCCACATGGGCGTGGCTTCCCTCTCCGCCAGACCTGATCAGATGCTATACCGGTCGGAAATAGAGAGCACTGCAGCAGAACTGGATCTCGGAGACGGCTTCCCAGCTTGCCTGAACGACAAGAATAAAGACGAAAAGGTCTTTGTAAAATAGTTCATTAAATTGTTATTGTTGTTTTATTTTTGTGTTCTGGTTAATAAAGATAGAAAATCATATAATATTATTTGTTTTTCATAATTTCTGTACATGTATATAATTAATATAATCCCTGGGACCCTGTAACGTTTTACACAGTAAAGGCTAATAGATGTTAGTATTTTTTATAGCACAGGAAACATGTTAGTGGGTCACCTGATGGTAAATGACCTCCAAGGCACACCACATCCACACTACCAAAAGGATAATGGACGCGTTGCTGACCTTAAAGGAAAGGAATGAGCTCCGAATATCTCAATCACCGTACGAAACGCAACAGCAAGCTGCTACTTCACGTCGGTTTTCTGTGAGATAGTGGCAACAACCCGGTCGACTAACCCATTCATGCTGTAGACAAAATTTTCTACAGGTATGGCACTACCACTACAATTGGTTTTCTGTGTAAGAGCACTAAGAGCGCACATTTGAATTAAAATAAATAATTTTAAATTAAATACACCTAATTAGTTTTAAATATAAAAAAGAATTCGTATTCCGTATGCTTATATGAGGAAATTTACACTAAGGACCTGTTTAACCTGTACAAATAAATTTTAACCACCAGATAATGCATTACACAAGCCATTGACTAAGCTCCAATTAACATCCTGATAATTTTGTGTTTTGCTGTCGTATATTTTATTTGAGTAACTTTTACATAGTCATTGTGAAATAGGCGCTTCAATACATGATATAAAACTAAGTTGCTATGTGCTTCTGTCTGTCTGTTGGCCCGCTTATTTCTGCTAAACTATGAACGAATTTAGATTCCATATTTACTATATATAGATAGATATCACTTTTTATTGTACACCAACAATAAAATTATACACTATGAACCTTGCAATTAAATTATGTTACAAAAGGCGGTCTTATCGCTAAAAGCGATCTCTACCAGACAACCTTACTATAGGTATTTTAGATAATTTATTTCGGAATGTTTTGTTAAATGAGTATATCACGGTTTATAAGTATGAATGAGTCATAGCCCATGGGAGCAGAGCAGCAACATGCTTGAAACCGTTAGGGACAGCTAGTCTTACTACTATTGTAAATGTGAAAGTTTGGATGTTAGTGAGTTTGTGAATTTGGATGTTTGTTAGTTAGTAAATCACGCCTTAATGGCTGAATGGTTTTGGATGAAATTTGGCACACAGGTAGACCATAACCTGTATTAGGACATAGGCTACTTTTTATCTAGGAAAAGACCATTCATGCGGGCGGAGCCACGAGCAATAGTTAGTAATATTATAAAATTTTAAGTGTGTAAGTTTGTCCGTTTGAATTTCTGTCACGTAGTAATGGAATATTGTTGAGTGGTAGAGCCATGCTGTAGAAACTTGTCTACAGCATGTATGGGCCGGCTCGTCAGGGTTATTATCCCTGTCTCACAGAAAACCGGCGTAAAATAGCAGCTTGCTGCTACGTTTCGTACGGTGAGTGAGATATCCGGAGGCCCAAACCCCCTTCCCTTCCTAATCCCTTAATTATCCCTTTCCTTTAAGGTCGGCAACGCACCCATGATTATTTTGGTATTGTGGGCGTACATGGGAGGTGGAGATTACTTACCATCAGGTGACCCACTTGCTCGTTTGCCGGTCTATACCATAAAAAAAGAATAACGACATGATTTTTTGCATAGAGATAGTTAATGTTCCGAGAGTTTCATATTCAATTTATTAACCTCCGATAAAAAAGGGTGTTTCACCTCTTTGTCTGTCGGTCAATCTGTCTATTCATCAGTGTTATTACATTCAAACCAAAACTATCTACTAAATCATAATGATGTTAAAGAAAGAATTTGTCAACAACGCATATTATTAAAACAATAATTTATTATCATACGCCAGATAATAAAAATAAAAACAAATTATGACTATAAATCATTGCAACTTGTTTCTGCAAGCACATTCACTCTTTGTACAGAACAAGTATTTTGTAAATTAATGAAAAATAGTGTAAAGTGCAATATTTTTATGCATATTAATAATTAATTTATTTGATGTTAGTGTATGTTGCAATAGCAAAAAAAGTTTAAATTTAAAGTTATGTACAATATTATTATTTCAAGTATAATAGTATATTTTACACGTTTAGTGTAATTATTTAAAAAACAGTGTTTATTAATCAAACGTTTAATCATAATCTAGACCTAAAAGTTTCTACAAGGAACCATTTTGAACAATGGAAATTCTAATATTTGGAATACTATTTTTATTTTTACAAAAAATCAAAGGGGAACTAACAGAGCCGCAATATAGGGCAATAAATGTTGATAACTGGACCTCATGTGAAGAATTCCTCAATAACACAACGTTTAATGCCAGCTCTGTTGTTGATATCGACTGGCAAATATTTTTCTTTTGGAACTGGATAAGAGAGGAGAGTTATCACATCAAGTTTAGCATTCCAACCACTACGGTTAGTATAACAGAAGACTAACTCATGCAATCAGATGGTAGAAGTGGTAGCCACACTGTAGACTGTTTTTTCTACAGCATGAATGGGCCAGCTTGTTGGTCCGGTCGACTGGGTTATTAGCACAGTCTCACAGAAAACTTACGTGAAGTAGCAGCTTATTGTTGCGTTTTGCACCGTGTCTCACTAACATCTTGAGGCCTAAATCCCCTTCCTCTTCCCAATCCCTTATCTCTTTCCTTCAAGGTCGGCAACATGTCTATGTCGGCGGCATAGTCATGGGAGGTGGTCATCACTTACCATCAGGTGAATCACTTGCTCGATTGCCGCACTCTGCTAAAAAAGAAGTCCATCTAAAAATAATACTTTAACAGAATTCATTTTCTTACTCATATCTTACGATATTCTTTCATCATTCTTTTCATATTTTAGTGATTGTACTTACTTAACTGCACGTTATAGAATACCTTAAAATTGATCAATTCAGCTTAACCTTGACGTGTTAAGGATTTTATGATTTACTAAGCTTATAAAGTGATTTCAGTTGATAGCTCGTTTTAGGGAAGAACTAGATAAAGATATAAAACCACCAGTGAATTGGACAGAGGCTGACCTGTTCATGGAGTCATCGATAGACTTCAGCGCATTGTTGGTGAAATCTAACTACTCAGGACTATACAGGCTCATCCCATCCATGGCTTTTGAATGTACGTAATGTTTTAATTGGTTTTACTTGCTTATCATGCCACTTACGTTTTTACATCTTGTTCAGAAAACGCAATTTAAATAAGTAAAAATAAACAATGTCTGCATTACTTTCTCATATAATCAACAAGTTATCGAAAGTTTCGAACTTTTAAGGTAGAGTTCCAGTCATCGCGTCAAAGGAGATACATGTGCGCTACTACCATCTTTTGCTTGACATGATGATCAAAAATCTTGCGTATTATATTTTGAGATACTCTGTTCAACTTCTATTTTGCAGATAGAGATATTCCAACACCAATATTCGGTTTTAAAATGGTGGAGCCAGGGTACTTGGGTATCGCCAACTGCAAGTTTCGGCTTTGTTATGCTTTAGCTCCTGTTGATAAGTTGCCGCATTATGATCACGTAAGTCTAATATTAAGCTTGCGGCTCCGTCCGTGGGAATGTCTTTTCCAGACCATAGTTTACTTGTGTATCAAATTTCATCTAAATCCAGCCGTTGAGTAAAACGTAAAAACTCGTAAACATCCAAACTTTCACATGTTAGTAAATTTTATATTCATAATACAACCATTATTCTTCAAAGAAGCGCAGTATTTTCTAGTTTTATAATTATCTATCTTACTCATTAATAAAATCAATCAATTTAATATCTTTATTCCAATACATATGAGGTATTTTAAATATTGGTTTTATGAGAAATGCCATTCTTTTATTTTTTCTAAGTGCTTGAATATTTTTGTAGCTTGAAGAAGCAGCCAAAACCTTAAACTTTTGGGGAGAGTACAATCGCACATTTGTCTACGTCAAACCGCTCGCAATACCTCCCCCAGAGGATGATTTCCAAGATGACGATGATGATGAGCAAGTAGAGATAGCGGGTAGAATGCAATTTTTATAATACTACAACGACTACAACAATAAAACTATTTAATACACCTAAGCATAATTTTATTTTATACTAGCGTTCCACTCGCGTTACACACAAACTTTCTCCTCTTAGCGGTGGATTTTTGAGATATTCCTACTTAAACTAAGCCTACAATATTTATTCAAAACTCTCCCAACATTTAGAATTTCTATTCTTAGTATTGTGGCTGGCAATCAGCAATCAGTCAGGACTTAGCTTTTTTGATATACCTAGGTACAAAAGAGAAAGGATACTGCTTTATAAAAACGAGTTATAACACAAAATATATAATTGATTATTCAAAAGGCAAAGTTAATTACCTACATTTACAGACTGTGTCATTAAATCTATGAGAGACTGTGATGGAGTACATTCGACGGCGACGCGACGAGCACAAACGCTCGGTATCACTGGCGACTTGCACTGACGCGATCGACGTGGGCATCTAACGCTTTTCGATCATCGAAACCCGCATATAGGTAATTCTCCGAAATCCTGGATCTATATAATGTCTTATGAAAACAGTCATAGATATTGCGACTGATAGTAACCCGGATTTATCGTTTCAATTATACAATTATCCAATATATACAATTTTCTGTAGTTTTCCGCCTGTTCATTCATTGTTGTGTCAACATTAAATGATACAATGAACACATGTTTCACGGAAATTCAAACCAATATTTTTTTACTTGAATTGTGTTTGCAAAGTCAGAAGCAGCAAACAATTTCAGCCACATTATGACATACCTATTTTAGTCATTTTTATAGATTTAAATTCTTATAATTTAAATTAGGATATAAGCAGACTAAATACCTCTAACAACACAAGTATTACTCGTATATAAATACTATATTGATGCATAAAGTGGTAGAGCTACGCTGTAGAAGTTTAGCTCGACCGGGCTGTTATAACTGTCTCACAGAAAACCGACGAAAAGTAGCAGCTTGCTGTTGCGTTGCGTACGGTGAGTGAGATATCCAGGACCCAAATCCTCCTCTTCTTAATCCCTTAATAATCATTTCCTTTAGTGACAGCAACATACGCATGATTCTTCTCGTATTGTGGGCGTTCATGGGCGGTGGAGATTACTAACCGTCAGGTTACATTTGCTCATTTGCCACCTTCTACTATAAAAGAGAAAAGGATAAGGTAATATCGTCTTACTTACGATATTTATAAATAGTATAAAGACAATCTGGTACTAACCTAGATGAATCGAATAAATATAGTAAAAAAAAAGTTGATTACGACTTGCTAACCTCACGTAGGTACAAGAAAGCACTATAAGATATCATAATTTTAGTGGTAATTTGAATCATTCATGTTTTATATATATATACAAAAATTATGCTCCTTTTGTATACGTAGTCTACTATTTAAATTGAACCCTAAAAGAATGTTCAGAATCCCTGTCTTATTCGACGTCATGAATATAAAGACAAAGAAAAACGAGACGCCATCGATTCGCGGAAAATGCGTGTAGTGTTGGCACTGTTCATTGTCGTTTTAATCGAAGCCAAGAAAAAACGTCCACCGAAACCACTACAAACAGAAGATGACAAACCACGAAAAATTGGGAACGTCGACAAATACCCAGATCATTTTCAACATCCAATACCATTCGGACATATCTACAAAGATGGTTTCGGTGACCCGAATTCAGATTTGAAACAGCCATTCGATTTATTAGAACTAGATATGATTAGACCGAAGAATGTTGAAGAGGCGAAACAAATATGGGAGAGGCGGCAAAAGAGCATACAAATAATTCCGAAGAATATACCGCAGCGTTTTGCCAGTCCTCGAGATCAATACTGGTATGAACAGCAACACCAGAATGAAACTGGGGATAGTCAACATAAAGAAGGAAATAATGCCTCTAGAACTTGGATCGATTGGGAGGCTAATCAACATTATAATGCCGGAAAACGTAGACCAGTCTTTAGACGTCCGCAAGCGAAAGAAAGACCAAACTTACAAGGTCCAATCCATGATAGAGGTCCTAAAAGTCAATACTTCACATCTAACTCATTTGATCTGACTTCAAACAATTGGCAAGAAAAAGAAAACTGGACCAGTTGTAATGAGTTCGGAAAAATGCCGAATTTCCATCCAAAAGACGTCGTAAATATAGATTGGGTACCGTTTTATGTGTGGGCCACTATGGGGTATCACGAAGCTGTAGTACACAGATTTTCTTATCCTACTAAAAAGGTAAGTTATTACTTTAATGGAGTGAGTTCACAATGACCAAGTAATAATTTTTAACAGATAAAATATATAACACTAAAATAAAAAATTAAGTATCACGATGTCAGTACACAACCGTAAAAATTAAAGTTTATAATTAATATTCGTAATTAATATCCAGCCTCCGTGGCGCAGTGGGCGAGTAGCCGGCTGCGAAGCGAGAGGTCGTGGGTTCGATTCCCGCAACAAGACAAATGTTTGTGTGATCCACAAAAAATTGTTTCGGTTCTGGCTGTTGAGGGACCACAAGTCCCTCGTATTGTCAGATCGGTAAGAGGTATTTTAAACGGATATTGTGAAATTAGACCCTTAGTTAAGTTATTAACATCTCCTTATTTGGCTTTCACATTATACATTTTCTGATGTGTATCTTAGAAAATATTCTTGAAATCATGTTTTATCTTATAATATTTAAAAGCTTTTTTACATACATACATACGCACTCACGCCTGTAATCCCCGAAGGGGTAGGCAGAGGTGTAACCAGTACACCCACATTGCCGAGCGTATCTCCGTCCCACGATGTGATAGCGGGCGCGCTTTTTAACCACCTTAAAAATAAGGTTCGGTTTTCTTATCAGACCAAACTCTTATCTAGGTTTGTGGAATTTAATAACATTATATTATTATTATGTTATATTATATTCACAGTTGGTAAAGCAATACAAAGATGATTATAGTGGTCACTTGAACAAAAGCATAGATTGGGAACAACCGAAATTGGTGTTAAAGGAGGCGATAGAAATGCTGCTCATAGCAGGAGATAGAACCGGGATGTTCTATGGAGTACCACATCTAGACATACCTCCTGCTATGAAAAGTTTGTATACAAACATTAATTTACCAAAAAACTTATGCAACATAATGTTTCGATGTATTTAGTGTATGGAAACATAATAATTATATTATTATATAGTATAGCTTTTTTATCCAAAAAAATATGCGGATCCCTGTGCCACCTTATGTTGCAGCTTTAAAACAGAATGAGTGTGCTCGTAATTTTAGATTCAATAATGTCTAAAAAGTTGTAGTGAATGAATGAATTATGAATAGAATATAGCCCCGATATGTATTTAGTCCATAGTTTAGTCTTTTTTATATTATCGAAGCAATGGTAGGTACTCTTTCAGTAAATAATTGAAGTGAATAATTACTATTAGCTACTCGTGTGCTTTTAACTTGAAATGTTTGTGTTGCTGCACATGTCAAAAGTATGGACTTAAATGATAGCTCATAGCGAAAGCAGTAAATGCATGGTGTTCCCAGAGAGATCATCAAGCTAGAACATAGTTGAAGTTTAAAACGAACATGTCAAATTTAATATTATCACATATACTTCCAGATAAGCCTGTAGAATTCCCGTCATTGAGAATCAGATTAAAAATAGAAGACCCATATTTAGCTATAATGCACTGTGAAAATAGATTTGCTGCCATAATGGCAGTATCAGGGAATGAACCGATGACAGATAAAGAAAAAACATCTGAAGCTGCCACTCTCAAGTTTCGCGGTGTAGGATATCCAGTGGGTAGGGATTTTGAGGCGGAAAGAATGCGAGCCAAAGCTGAAAGAGACTGGGAGATGCAAAAAAAGGAAGATGAAGTACTGAGGATTGATGAACCTATAGTTCGTGATCATTTTCTCGGCAGGGATTTAATGAAATAATTTTAAGATAACGGAACTAAGATTTACAATATTTTATAACACTAATTGTAATTTAATCTATATTGTTTTAGTCACTGATAATAAACTATTATGTTTTAGTTTATTCCTTTTCTGTTATTTTATTTCCCTGAATGATAAAACGAGTAGGTCGCTCGACTGATGGTAAACGCAACGCCTGCTCATAAACGAAAGCAACACCACATAGAACTCTGAATTACACATCATGGCACAGGACTGCGCTCGTCACCCCGAGACATAAGATGTCTCATATTGCCCAGTAAATTCACCGGCTTCAATGTTCGTCAAATCGAAACAAAACAGTACTTACATCTAAGGTACTTACACACAGCTGCTTGACAGAAGGCCTCTCGCATACGAGGTACCTACCATTTACCTAGTAAATTTATTATATATAATTTAATGAAAGTGCGATAAATTTAAATTCACTAAGTTCATTTAATTAGTTTTCTTTATTTAGACATCTTAAGGTGCTCATTTTATTTTGAATGTACGTCGATGCACGATAAATAGAAATGTAAATGGTTGGTAATTAAGTGTATGTAGTTAAAATAAAACAGAAGTTGAAGCACTTTTAAAATATTTATTTGTGCAGTTCATGCGTAGATAACGCATGTACTCCTATTTAGTTTGAAAGTCGATTGGCGTGTTTCTAATCAAAATGCAAATGACTCAATAAGCAATGTTTGCGACGACAAATTAGAACAAATATCCCGTAGTACCAAACAACAAACTAATTTCGAAATGCAAACATCCTTTCCAATTGACATAAAAACTACGATCATCAGTTAGTTTACAGTCAGTGATCAAAGCATTATTTTTACCATCTTTGGTGTATTAATTCGGAACTTCTTAATAATTTGCTACATTGCTAAATAATAGCGTGATTTAATATGTTATTTATTGTGTGGGAATTTACTAATTTTATGGAACTAATGTTTATGACCGGATAAATAAAGAGTACTAAGTAGAAGAAATCAAATTGATAAGTGAACCAATTGTTGATAAGGAATAATAAGGATACTAAATATTACATAGGTCTCCTACGCTACACCTAAAGATGGAATCATAATTCGGAATTTATTTATAATTGGCAGTATTGCTGATTAGTACCTAGCTATTAGTAATCTCTTTAATGTGTGGGAAGTTAGACATTTCATGGAAGTAATGTTTTATGAACTGTAAAATAAAGAGTTCTAGAAGAAATTAAATTGAAAAGTGAACTAATTGTTGACAAGGATACTAAATATTCCATACACTTATACCTCAAGTTAGAATCAGTAAATATGTCAAAGACAGTTACTATATTCATCATATTAATACATGTATTATTTGCTGGAGCGAAAATCGGCCCATCTGGGATGGAACGCCATGAACAGACGTCTTGCGAGGAATTCAGCAGATACGCAAGGTTTAATCCGTATTCTGTTCTGAAAGACCGTTGGTTCGTATTCTACTACTGGTCACCGCCTATGCACATGCCAACCTATACATTTGTGCTACCTACTCAGAATGTAAGTATTTCTACTGTCATAAATAACCTATTATAATAGACTTACAAAACAATCATTGATTCGATATTGGTAAGTTTAGATCAAAAGAAAATTTTCATATAAGTCCTCGTCTGTATTTGCGAAGGAGTAGGCATTGATGCAACTAGTACTGCAACGGCAGTTCGTCGAGCTTATCTCCATCTCATAAAGTGATAACGGGGAGCCTATCGCCATACCGGGTATAAATTATCTCTGGCAACTCATGTGTGATTTTCGAATCGTAAACTCAAAAAAAATTGTGATTGACCCTACCTGGGATTTGAACCCAAGATCTCATGGTTTCTCAGCCTAAGCAGGCTGCTACCAGACCATTGTGGTGACGAATTTTTAGCTTAAGTTTTTTTTTGCTATTATGTATATTTACATAACGTTTCACCACTTTTGTATTTCCAGGAGACAGAGCACCTTCACATGTTACTGGACGACTTTGTCAGTGTCCCAGTAAATTGGACAGCCACACTGTTACTGATGAAGGATGACCACAATCGCGCTTCTTTGTTGGTGGAGAGAAATGATCGAGGTCATTATTGGCTGTACGTCGTGTACCACAGTAAGTGTTCTTGCATAATGCATAAATACTCTTATTTCAAATTATAATGTAACGTATCTCAATAGCTTGAATGAACTTTATTTTAGTAACAGCAGAACGTCGTTCAATTTAAAAGTGGTGTAGAATTCAAACATCAATATTATTTCAGATGTGGAAAAGGGAGTAAAGTTAGATCCTGTAGACGTTCGATTTAAACAAACTGGCGACAACAAATATTTGGGCATGTTGTCATGTCAGGTTAGTAAACAACGTTAAGTTGTTTTTTTTTTATAAATCTAACATTTATGACTCCAGTATACAATCCGTATCTATGTTAAAAAAACAAAATATGATAGGAATAACCGTTGTATTTGTAAAATATACCTAAGTAGTTTTATCTCGCGATTGTTTAGTGGTATCGTGCCCATTATCATCAGCACTACCACCTGCCTCGATTTTCTAAAGTGTTTTCCATACAGCTTTTATATATTTATTATTTTCTCCATGAATAAGTTTCATAACATTTTAAATACTAAAGTTTCATAAGTTGCTATTTTTACTTATAATTTATACCACAACACAACAATGAAAACTTTTAGCTTATTCATTATAATATATATATGTTGTTCCTGACACTGTACTGCAGTATTGAAGAGTGATTTATTCACTTTTTTGTCTACTGAAATAAAATATCTATAGATGTTTATGGAATAACGATATAAAAAATAAGTAAAACTAATTGTAGACACTGGAAATTATAGGACAAGTAGTACGTAGTTTTTGAGGGGTAGAGCCACGCTGTAGACACTTGTGTCTACAAATGGACCGGCTTGTCCGTACCACAGTCTCATAGAAAACCGGCGTAAAGTAGCAGCTTGCTGCTGCGTTTCGTACGGGGAATGAGATATCCGGAGGCCCAAAACCCACCCCCTTCCCAATCCCTTAATTATCCCTTTCCTATAAGGACGGCAATGCACCCATAATACTTTTGGTATTGTGGGCGTACATGGGCGGTTGAGATCACTTACCATCAGGGGACCAAAAAAAACGAGGCTTTTGTTCACTCTATTATACTACTGGCCAGTAAAAACTAATAAAAATATGATATTGCAGGCAGAAACAGCTGTGGTGATGTCACGAGTTAAAGACGTGCCGCGAAAGAACAAACTTCAGGACGAAGCAGCAAGGATCGGGTACCGAGCAAAAGGAGGACGGTCGTATTTATACCAGGGTCATCAATGGATGCCGGTGGAAGAGGCTGACGACCGGGAGTATTGGTCTCTACTACCTAAGCGGAGGTTTATGTTTGGTTAGACTAGGGTACCCTTAAAGGCAGACTGACACTCGCGTATGGCGCATGACCCGTCCATCCGAGGTCTGCCTTAAGTCAATATAACATACTAAAAATACGGCTGTCAGTACCGTTTTCAGAGACGGCAATTAAGTTGAAGAATTAATTAGCCATATCTCAGAATAAGTTTATTTCTTAGAGACGTAAATTAAGATTCTTTCTGTACTTTGCAACTATTCATAAAACATTTTCTGTACTTAAGCCCAAAGACAACCTCACCTGCACGTACACTTTGCTGGTCAACGGACGAGGCAATGGTAAATGGTTCCCGTTGCGGGCTGTGGAGGTCAGACGGCGGGGACTGCCTCGGTGGCGCAGTTGTAATGCGTACGCGTTACGATTACGCTAACGCTGAGGTCTCGGGTTCGATCCCCGGGTCGGGTAAAGTGGTATTGGGTTTTTCTATTACGAAATGCTCAGTATCAGCCCGGAGTCTGTGCCCGGTATGGCGATAGGCTCGCCCCCTATCACATCGTGGGACGGAGATACGCTCGGCGAAATGTGGGTGTTCTAGTTTACAGGCGTGAGTGCGTATGTATGTATGTATAAGTCTCTGTAAGTATTTATTTATTGTACAAATCATATAATTATTTAAGGTACCTATGTTTAATCGTATGCAGTTGATTCAAATAATTCGCTCAAACAGGCTCTATTACATGTGCAAATATTTAACGCTATTGTAACAGGAGAACGCTCTGGGCATTCTTAACAATTACCGGCCAATTAGGAACTGCCTCGAATCACTGAATATTGTATGTGAATCGTTTTGTTTAGGAAACTTATATTAATGATCGTGACGTAGATTGCACAGAATTTTTACCAGGTTAATTTGTTTGAATTTTAATTAACATAACATTGTGTTATTTTATTGTTTTAGTGCAGTCGGCTACACTCGGCTCCTTGCGCTAATCCTTTTTTATATTAATTCCTATACTGAATTCTCTGGTATGCGGGATTCCTCACGATTTTTCATTTACCATTAAAGAAGCGATTATTAACAAGGAATACACACGTAACTTAAACGTAAAAGGATACTCTTAGGGTTGGTTTCGAACCTGCGACTTTCGTCTTGGCAGTCCTTTTTAACAGTAGCGATATTATAATATTACGAATATTATTTTTAGCTATAACCTCTAGCTATGACCTTTAAACCTTTAATAGCTTTCATAGCACAGTAAGCGTGTATCCGACTGTTAAACGAGAGGTCGCGGGTTCGATCCCCGCAACGAGACAAATGTTTCTACGATTCTCAAATATTTGTTTCTGGTCTGAGTGTTGTGGAACCGTAAGGTCTTCATAGTTCCTAATGCTTATTCCAACAGAAGGTCAGCACTGTGTATGTGACGGTTGGGTGTTATATCTTATTTATCAAAAATGTAATCAGATGACCAGATTCCTGGCCTCTTTAGGCACTTATAAATCGCCTCTCTTAAATATTGGCAGCGTGCTTACGTTGAGAAACCGTGAGGTTCTGGGTAAAATTCCAGGTCAGGCCAGGTTAAATTTCAGGTGGTTTAGTTTTCAATTTGCAAAATCACGTTATATCGCGATAGGCTCACTCCTATAACTTAATGGGACGGAAATAAGAGTGGCGAACCGTGGGTGCACTAGTTACATGTCTAGCCTACCTCTTCGGCTGTACAGACTTATGGAATAATTATCTTTATTCGACTTCACTCGCCGATGGGTTTCGTAAGTCATTTTTCTTAAATGTTTCTAGCAATAAGGTAAGTTAATTACAGTATTTTAGTGAAAAAATGTAAATTCTCACTTTGCCGTATAACATACATACATACATACGCACTCACGCCTGTAATCCCCGAAGGGGTAGGCAGAGGTGTAACCAGTACACCCACATTTCGCCGAGCGTATTTCCGTCCCTTATGTGATAGGGGGCGAGCCTATCGCCATACCGGGCACAAATTCCAGACTGCTGCCGGGCTGATACTGAGCATTTTGTAATAGAAAAACCCAATACCACTTTACCCGACCCGGGGATCGAACCCGAGACCTCAGCGTTGACCGCAATCGTAACGCGTACGCATTACAACTGCGCCACCGAGGCAGTCGTATCGTTTGCCGTATAAATAGTTATTTTATCATAAATGTAGAAAATACAAATGGTAATACAAGTAGCTCGATCATATTAAAAACTCCGTTAGACACTACACATGTCCAGTCATTTAATTTATTGTTTGTGCTTGCTTTTTTTTTAACCTTTACCAGAGACATGTTCGTATTGGAAACTGCATGGTTTGTTCTTTAGGATTTTTAAAAAAATATTGATAAATGGTAGGTAGTATCGAGTCTCTCAAAACAATTTGTCTCGGTGTGGGAATCGAACCCGCGGTCTCGCGGTCTCTCGCTTCACAGCCGACTACTCGCCCACGGCGCCACGGAGACTGTCGATTCGAATAACTGTTATAGAGTATTTAATTTATTGTATATTTACTCAATAATTGCAAAAATGTAGATAGGAATTACCCTACGACCGCAACTTCATAAATAAACGAAGCGAATTTAAAAAGGTTATAAATTATGTATGTATTTAGATTTTTTTTCCCCTTGACATAGTATGGGAATAATCATGATTCCATTTATGGATGTTAAAAAAACTAATATTTGTAGCTTATTTTATAGTTATTAGTAAATACAAAAATTCAGCATTGACTATCAAAGTAGCAAGCGCATGTATTATTTATTACTTTAATATCGACAACATTTCGATAGTTGTCATAAATATGCCACATCATGAGAATTTTCAACTCATCGCGCGTTTAATAACAGCTTAGTAATACATAGTAAACAACTTAACATCACTTAAACGTAACGAAATGCAAATCTCGACGTCTCAACCGCTTCTAAAGCACAAAACATAATATAATACCGCATTGGACCTTCAAAAAGCGATTAACCATTTAAAATGGGGATATTTAGTTTAGTTTACACTGACGTTTACTATCTAGACTGTTTTAATGGCAAGGAAGCGGCGTATAGTAAAGAACCAGCCACCCATTATAGCACTACACATGTTGCATTAACCCGTCCAGTCGGGAAATAAATTACATAATTTATGGGAGATTTTTTTATGATGGCAACCTCGGGTACCACGGGTTTACGAAAATGTTATGTTATCGATTTTGTATCGATCGTTGATGTCGAATGGGACAGTTGTCATTATCGAGGTGTTGCGGCAAATCAAAGTGAGAATTAAATGGTTTTTGACATGTATTAATATTCCATTTTAGGTTGAAGTACTTGTAGCTCCGTTAGTAATATGTAAATTATATTGTGGGCAACTACCGGACAGTGAAATACTCGAATACTTGAATACCGCGTTTGGATTGACGATTAGGTATTGGCTAAAATCTAGATATCCATGCATTATAAAGCATGTTATGTATGGTTAAACTTTGGGCGTTAGTATAAATTTTGTTCATAAAAAATATTGGCACGATTCTATCAAACCATCAGTACATATCGTGAATTTTGCCATTTTTAACAAACGTACTTTATTGTTTCTTTCTGCCCTGCTTAATGCCAGGGACCCCTTTTCATACCATAGATTTGACGGTATTTGGTATTATTTAGGGAGACCCACAACTCGCAACGGGATCCAAGTTTTGCCATTTCCTTGTCCGTTAATTACGTGCAGGTGAGGTTGGCTTTGGACTTAAGATGTTGCTGGCCTACATACACTTCAACACAACGCAACAGCGGTACTTTTTTATAACAAATAATTTATGTGTTGCTACAAAAAATAATAAAATTATCCAGAGATGTAAATTTCACATGAACCTGTAGTTGACAATTTCCTTCGTTATACAGGGGATGCAATAACGTTATACAAGTGCTGAGTAGCGAATGTAAATTTTTCTCATCTACGTAACGATCGGTAGTGAACTTGCTTTTCTTGGTGTAATACGATTTCAGTAGAGCCCATAATATTTATAGCCTTTGCTTGTTTTACTATTAAAGAGAGTATGCTTTACAGAAATGAATACTTCCATTATGTTTGACATATAAAATACACTATTACAAACCGATGTAAATCCGGGATACCGGCAGGCAGAAAGACAAAAAAGATGTAAATTATTGTATTAACGTTTTAGAAGCATTTCATGTTGAAGATAAGGAAATCAACCCAAAAATCATTATTAGTATCAATAAATACAATTTTTTATAATTTTGTGTAACTGTTTTTAGGTAATTGGCCTGGTAAAATTTTAATAGTGTCACAAAACACGCAGACACTGACGAAAAAACAGAATAATAAATTCTAACCTACTTATCCTACTAATATTGTAGTAATAAAAATTTGATGTATGTGAATTTGGATGCCTTAAATGCTGAACATATTTAGATTAAATATGGTACAAAAGTAGACCATAAACAAGAAAGTAACAAAGAATCATATTTACCCCTTTTATCTCGGTAATGGGTAAACACAGAGACCCTATTTCGTATTCGTGTCAACCCTATTTTGTAAATAATTACACGCATACATTCAGAAGTATCTTTTGCTGGCGGCTCCGCTCCCGTGAACGGACTTTTTCGAGATAAAAAGTAGCCTATGCCCTAATCCAGACCATAGTCTACCCGTCTGCCAAATTTCATCCTAAACTTACCAGGCGTTAAGGCGTGGTTGACATACAAACATCCAAATTTACAAAGTCACAAACATCCAAACTTTCACATTTATGAGTAGGATTTTGTTGCATATTTAACGTGATTACTTAAAACATAAGAGGTTATAAAATGACACCTACTTAAAGTTTGATATTTAAATATTTAAATGACCTATCCCATACTCGTGTGAACGGGATGCCATACTTAATTTCTCTTTCTAGAAACGTACGTGCAGCGAGAGAATGAACTTAACAATAATCAGGAGTGAACGCATTTTTAAGTGGTTGGTGATATGACCGACTTCGAATTATTTCTATTTTTTCTTTTTAGAATTTTTTCATCGGTTTTATTTTTCGTCGAAAAGTTTTTATATTACTTACTATTTTAATGAAATAATCATCAAGCACACAGATAGACATCGGACAGCCTCTGTGGCGCAGTGGTTGAGTGGTGGTGGTAGTCGGCTGTAAAGCGAGAGGCCGCGAGTTCGATTCCTGCACTGAGACAAATGTTTGTGTGATCCACAAATATTTGTTTCGGGTCTGAGTGCTTTCTCTCCAGAGGGGTTGACGTCAGGCAGGCGAGCGGTCGTAAAATCTACAAGCCAAATATTTCTGTAACATGTATCAGAAATGTTGCGCCGACCCCACTGCGAGTGGGATAAGGGCAAGTAGAAGGAGAATGAAAGAATTATCAAACTTAGTGCATAAATGTTGTATGTCTTTTATCCACAATTTCACCCCCTAGGAGTGGAATGGCTTCAAACTGGGTATGGGATTTCGGTACAAAATAATATTAAACACACAGAGATACTTTGCATTAACAAATGTTTCCCATGAAAATGGCACGAGTTCTCTTTAGTTACGCTTTGCTTATAATCGAAATATGAATAGCGTTTCAATACGCACATTGCCATTTGAAATTAAAACTTATTAAGTTGATATAACTAGTATATTCGTTTGATAGAAAACATGTCGCTGCTTAGTAACAAGGCAGAAATAAGCATGAAATAGATAAATAAGATTTAATACGAGTGTGTGAAATTGTTTTTAAATATATATTTGGGGGGCGTGTTGGCCGCGTGCCTCTGATTAAGAGGGAGTTCCCGTGACTATTGTGATTATTGGTAAATTATAGATTTTCGTGTCAGATTACATGATGAAAATTTGAAGACCTTGGCGAAGGATAGCTATTCTGTTATTATACATACGCACTCACGCCTGTAATCCCCGAAGGAGTAGGCAGAGGTGTAACCAGTACACCCACATTTCGTCGAGCGTATCTCCGTCCCACGATGTGATAGGGGGCGAGCCTATCAACATACCGGGCACAAATTCCAGACTCCGGGCTGATACTGAGCATTTTGCAATAGAAAACCCAATACCACTTTACCCGACCCGGGGAACGAACCCGAGACCTCAGCATCTACCTCAATCGTAACGCGTACGCATTACAACTGCGCCACCGAGGCAGTCTATTCTGTTATCCCCTGATTAAATTAAAGACAAATTAAGTAATTTTTAGTTTAGTCCGATTTTAATGCCAATTCGACTAATTGACACCACAAACATAGCTGTAATTAAGTTCTGCTATAACTAAAATTGAATTAAATTCACAAAAATAAGAAATAATGGAATTGTTGAAGAATTAATGTATAAGTATGAAAAGCACTCCAATAATTTTGTCTATATCTTAAATATAATCAATTTAAGTAACCTATTGTAATAGTCCTGTCAAATTAAAGAACTTAATCTGAAAGTTACATATTTTTAATGTTTAGCTGCTTATATAAATACGCTTAGAGTATATCCCGAAGGGGTAGGCAGAGGTGTAACTAGTGATGAAATAAATTCCGTCCCAGGATGACATAAGGGGTGAGTCTATCGCCATATCGGGAACAAATATTGGTATGGTGGCGAGATTTTACTCAGGACCTCACGGTTTCCCAAGTAGGTATACGCAACCACAAAACCAATGAGGCGATTTAAATAGCCAAAGTATTTAAATGGGTTTATTTAAAGCGCATTGTGACCGTTTGTTTTACGGCACATTGCTATTGTGGTCATAAGCTACGGTATCCGCGATTGCCCTCACGCTTGTTTACCTTTACATTACTGCAAACTTAGATAGTTTTAAGGCTGAATGATTTGTCTACGTTAGCTCATATTCGTACCGAAACCGATATTCGTAGATCAAACACATTTATCTCGGTGCGGGAATTGAACCCGCGGCCTGTCGTTTCACAGCCGGATACTCGCCCGTTGCGCCACGGAGGCGTCGGAGTTCGTTATAAAAAATGAATTATCATAGTTCCACTTAATAACTTAAGACATAAGTAAGTTAGTTTACTAAAACCCCTGTTTCACCATCCCTGAGTAAATACTACTTACAAATAAAATATGACACCTTCAAATAAAAAAAGGCACATTCTGACATAAAAAGCAAAGATATAAATATGTCTACTATTTAGGTGCTTTCAAAACTACAAGTAATATACGTTAGTTGGTGGCTGAATCTTACTCGAATATTGTGAAATCGAAGAACTCATTATCTGCTTGCACAATGTTAAAAAAATAAATGATGTTTGAAAATGGAACACAGTGTTGTTACTTTCATCCATTATTAACACGAGTAACAGCGTCGACTCTACATACACGAACACAAACGGCTCACGGCACCTCGTTCACAACGCGGCGCTTTACAAAATAATTATTAACAGAAAAACCACAAAAAACCCCACGAAATTAGTTCCCGATGACAGTCAAAAAATATATGTATATTTTTTCGAACTTATATCATAAAAAATGGGCGTTGTAGCGCCACGGTCGACGCGCGGGCCTTTTGGTCCCAGCAGGGTCCCGGGCCTTAGAGACCCGATACTAAATTTCCGTGTGGCATATTTATTCCGTCCAGAGATTATTTTCTACTAGAGTTTTATGATAATCGCGGCTTTATAACGACTAATGAATTACTTGCGTTCGTGTGACAATTGTAATACCGACGCGTTGGGACGACTCTGTCGCACTTGACGGTTAAATAAGACACTTTATACTGGTGAAAAATAGGAATACAAGTGGTTTTTATATAACTGCAAAAGTAAAGAGAATCATTTAAATAAAGTATATATTGATAATGCTTTTAGCACAACTTAATGTGATAGAGCCACGCTGTAGACAGTATTGTCTACAACATGAATTGGCCGGCTTGACCAGGTTGTCACCACAGTCTCACAGAAACCAGACGTGAAATAGCGGCTTGCTGTTCCATTTTAAGATATCCGGAGGCCCAAATTCTTTCATAATCCCTCAATTACCCCTTTCCTTTAAGGTCGGCAACACATCCATGATTCTTCAGGTATTGTAGATGTTCATGAACGATGATCAGGTGACCCACTTGCTAATTTTCTTAAAAAAACGCTTGCCCATGATTATAACCCTACTGACATGTGAATGAGGCTATAGCGTTCCACCAACATGTTTCAAACACCACTTACCCTGCGTAAAAAGCTGCCGAGCCATCGTAGAGTTCTGCTAGCCCACACCAGAATTCCGCTAACCACCTCCCAGATGTCTTTATATAAACATACGCCCTTATGCCTGTAATCCTCGAAGGGATAGGCAGAAGTGTAACCAGTACACCCACATTTCACAACAACACATAGTCCTCATTGTGTGTGTTTTTTATTTGATAGTTGGTTTAATCGTGATTGTTCTTAGCTATGTTTGAAGAAATTCTCTTCAGCCATTCAGAAATTACAAGTCATTTTTTAATGAACGTCGGGGATTTTAAAGGTTAGTTTAGTTTAAGTATGAAAGCGTGTATAGTTTTCTGTCCCACGTCACGAAAGAAGAATGTACACGCGTTCTTACAACACATATGGTTTTGTTAAGGCATCGTTGACATTCTAATGCAACACGACACATATATGTACACGTCTTTAAGTACAAGCAACACAAAGCCAATCCGAACGTTGGCATTTAAAGGAACAAATTACGAAGTGATTGGCAGCTAGCAGAGGGCGCGCTATCTGTAGCGATGCATTGTCGATAATTATCATTTTGTGCAGCCCTGGCCGGGAGCATTCATCACGAACATTGACGCCCGTGGATGATTGATGGCGCAGGGTTGTCGCTTGACCCGCGACCAACATTATTTTTTCCTGTGTGATTAGTTACGAACAGTTTTGTTACGTTTGGTTGTTGGCGATATGTCCTTTAGTTTAGCCTCTTTTGAATCAAAAATGTAATATGTGCTTACTAATATTATATATCTCTATTACTGAATACCTTTTGCCTATATCCCCGCTTGCTTGGTTATGTAAGGTTATTTTTAATATATAAGAGTTTGAATGTAGTAACAACTGGCTGTCCCGCAACGTTTCACCCGCGTGCATGTTACTGCTCCGCTCCCGTATTTCATACAAAGTTCAATAAAAAAAAAGTTCAATCCCCCCCCCCCCCCCCCGTTTATCCCCTTTGAAAAGTAAATTTTCTAAAAATCCTTTCTCAGCGGGCCTACATTACACAAACTGTCAATAATCCTAGCTTTAGTAAATTTTGAGATGTCGTGATTAATGAGTGAGTGAGTGGTATGTCGCATTTATATATAAAAGATTTGTCGGATAGTTCATGTTATGTAAAGCTAATCTAATATCCTATCTTGAAAATATATTAGTTTCGGTCTAAATTTATATTTATGAGTTAATTTATTATAACGTATAATATATTGAGGCTTGAAGTACGTTATTTTTCTGTTTTCTAAGAGCCTGTTTCACTACCTCTGAAGCCGCCGCGACGTACGCATATTCCACTACATAGGCCAATGGGGCAACATCGTATGTCTATATGAAAGAATAAATAGTGTTTTTACTAGTTTGAATGACAAAACGAGCAGGTCGCTCGTCTGATAGTAAGCGCCACGCTTGCCCATAAACAGAAGCAACACCACACAGAACTTTGAACTACAGAGCACTGCATGGCATTGGACCGCGCTCGTCACCCCTAGACATAAGATTTTTAATATCATCTTTTTTTTTAATATCATCAGATCTTTATCTCATATTGCCCAGTAATTTCACTGGCTGCAATGTCCTTCAAAGCGATACACAACAGTGCTTACACAGAAATAGACAAAGCGGCGGTACCAACCCAGACGGCCTCTAGCATACGAGGGACCTACCACCTTTTAATTTTTTATCTGATATGGCAAATACCGTCTACAGTGGGTGGGTGTCTAGGTACCCCCCACCTACTACTCATAAAATACCAATTGTACATGTACCACCTTACACCTGCCAATAAATGATTTCCTTGTTTCTTTTAAATGCTGACTGCACTTGATGATTCATTGTGTCCATGGGCGGCCACAACCGCTTACAATCAGTCGGGCCGCTTGTTCGTCTATGCACTAGGGCAATAAAAAATCCCTGATGATAAATACAGTGTAGTCGGAATAAAATGTCGACAGTCGAGAGACACTGCGTTCCTCGATGGTCAGCAGAATTAAGCCAGCCTGATTTTACTAGCAAACCTCGAAATGCGACTCGCCAGATCTAGCCACTACGCCAAGTTGATGACTTTAAGAATGTTGTATTAACTATAAGCCATTTATCATTTAACTACATGTTTTTTTCGTTCGTGATATTGGTTTTAAACATGTACAAAGTAATATAATACATCAAAATTCCTTAAAGTGACCACTTGTTTACCAACTACCATAGATTCAAGCGAAGTAGGTATGCTGTTCAGAATGTATGCATCAACTAAAGACACCTGTCGTTTTATAAAAACATGGCGAATGCGTATTAAGTTTACATACGATTATGGTTCCGTAGATATTTATTTTTAAATAAGGATTTTATACATAAAGTTAAAAAGAAGAGTTATTGGACTTTATTTAAAAAAAGAGGAGGTTCTTAATTCGATGAGAATCTTTATCGTATGTATGCATCAAATTGTCCGTGAAAAATGGATCTATTACGTTTTTTTTGCAGTTCGGTAGAGCAGTTCCCTCTTCTTCTTCGGTGTCGGTGTGATTACAGTTATGGCCGTTCCCAATATTCTGCCTATCGACAGATTAGCTTACCGGTAGTAAAATTTTGACACATTTTGTAAGAAGATCTGTAAAAACACTATTGACAGTAAGCAAATCTGTTGATAGATAGAATATAGGGAACGGCCTTTAATGGACACCGGCGTGGCGCTGGCATCAGTACCAGCATCGGCACCAACTACTAAAATACCTCGCCTCTACTATTGGTTACTATCGTGTTCTAAAAAAAGTTATTTCTGATTTTTAAGTGTTAAACTTATTTGTATGCAGTCTTACTACCCCTAGAATTCTAGTTCATACACTTAAACTAAATGTTTGTTCTTAGATAAGTTTTGCGAACTGGGATTGGACAATAATAGAATAGCTACTATATTTCTTATACCTCTTATATTTATATTTTTTAAAAGCAAGAAAGTAAAGCAATATATTTGTCACCGACAACGATATACATAGTCAAATATATATATGAATATCTTTACCATCCAAATATCAAGCAGTTGCATGTCGTGGCCGTGTTAGATGTGTTACCACTCAGACTATTTCTTACGGTAATAATTTTCAGTGGTCACCCTAAGTGATGCAATAGTATTTATTCGAATCCAATACGTTAATATTTTAATTCTAATATTCCCATAAGCCCTCTCCTGCAGGGTTAATGCACAAATAACCAACAGATAATGTTAAGCATCACAGGCATGTATAATGAATACTTAAAGTGACATAATGGACGATAAAAAATTAATGTATTGCATTAACACATACCCCTTGTTCCTTGTCAGCTCACACTTTACAGCTGTTATTAGTAGATAACTATAGGTTTTAAAGATGATTATCTAAAGAAACTTACCATCCGATAGACAGTTTGTACAACTGATTATTTTGTTTTGCTTGCCTATTTTATTTTAGAGTTTGCATATTTTACTTTTTGCTCGTGATTTTGCCCGCGTGTATGTCGGAAAATTCACTTTTATGACAATGCAAAAGAGTCAACATTCAGATACAATGTTCGGTGAACGAACTTTAAGTATCTGGTCAGAAGTTCCAGAGATTACGTTCTACAAACACACAAAATCACATTCACAAACTTTTAAAGTGAACCATGCATTTCAAACAGAACCTGATTTGTTTTAATTCCTGGAGCTATGGGCAAAGGAATCGAGACCATACAGCCGCATTTACACTATGAACTTTCTGTTTTCTATATATTAACTCCTACTACAAAAAAAATGAAATTAAAATCAATAATGATGTATTTATATTTTGTATATTCGAGAATAATCCTAAAATAATGAATTCATAGAAACAGTCGTATCAATTTCGAAGCATGTATACAGTGAAACAGTTATGATGCATAACTAATTGTTATTGGCGTCATAACATAGGGACTGGTCCTGACTCCCAAGTCAGCCAGTCAGAACTCAATTTGTTAGAACTCGCCAGGAATGTAGAAGATGTGCATTGCTTGCAGTTTGTTCGCTGAGTACATGCAAGATTATAAGTGTTTATTTTCATTTATTACTGGCTGAATAATGTTGTTTCATAAGTTAACAGAAACTAGTTATTCACGAGGCCGCGTCATATGATGCTTTTTTCAAACTGAATCAGGTAGTCTCGTAAACAAGGGTTTTGTGTTATATACTCGTCTTGTCATGTGATAAACTATTTTCATATAAATGGCCATTTATATGGCTAGTAATAATAGAACAAAAAACTATATTCTGACCAAAAACCTAGCACTAAATATTAGTACAAAAGTTAATTCGGTGGCAGGTATATTACTCGTATGCGAGAAGCCATCTAGATTGGTAGCACCGCTTTGTCTATTTCTGCCGCCACTTGTACTGTGTAAGCACTATTGTTTTTCGATTTGAAAGACATTGAAGCTAATTGAATTACTGAACATTGACATCTTATGTCTCGGGGTGAGAAGCGCAGTCCAATGTCACGCAATTTTATTTTTTTAATTCCAGTGTCCGTTTTGTGTTGCTTCTGTTTATGAGCACCATCAGGCATGCAACCATGTCATTTCGTTATTCAGAATTCCTTTTTGTCATTTCAGAGTAATCTGTCAAAATTGGAAATTGACCGTAAATCGACCAATGAGCGTTTGATGTCTGCGCATCTTACTAATAGTTGCCGCACTTTATATAATAAATTCATCATATATTTACAAATAACAAATATTCTGTGATCACTTTTCTCTCCACGAGTACTGAAGAACGACCCTTGCGAAAGGGAGCGGACCCCTGCAGAAAGGCGCGAGTGTCGGTAAAACAACTCGCAGCCCGCAATGAATAGCAAAAATTTAAATTTCACGCAACCAAACAACGAGAGGGACCGCGCTGGGCGTTTATAATACGGCACAAGCTAAGAGCAGTCAGATCTTTATGTATTCGTAAAGATATCTAGAGGCCCAAATCCCCTTCCCCTTTCCAATACATTAATCAGCCCTTTCATTTAAAAAGTCGATAAACGCGCCAATGATTCTTCAGGTCTTGTGGATGATCATGGGCGGTGGAGATCGCTAACCATTAGATGACCCACTTGATCGTTTGTCGGCCTCTGCCATAAAAAATATCCAATGATACATACATGTATGCTGACATAATTCTAGCGACTGTCTCTGGTTGTTCGATATTTGAAATACTCTATTCTTATTAGGCGAAGAGTTACTTAAGTATGCAGTGGATAAAAAAATATCATGATTTATGTGTTAGACAGCCTCCGTGGCGCAGCGGGTGAGTAGCCGGCTGCGAAGCGAGAGGCCGTGGGTTCGATTCCCGCACCGAGACAAATGTTTGTGTGATCCACTAATATTTGTCTCGGGTCTGGGTGTTGTGGGACCGCAAGTCCCTCGTAGTTCCTGATACCCACGATACAGGTTAACCTAGTGTGGGATCAGGACTATGTGTGCCTGTTGGGTGTATTTATTTATTTATTTATTTATATGGCATAGGTCGGAAACGAGCAAGCGGGTCACCTGATGGTAAGTGATCTCCACCACCCATGTACACTCACAATACTAAGGAATCATCAACGTGTTGCCGATCTTAAGGGAAAGACATAATTAAGGGATTGGTAAGGGGAGGGCGATTTGGGCCTCCGGATATCTCACTCACCGTACGAAACGCAGCAGCCAGCTGCTACTTTACGTCAGTTTTCTGTGAGACAGTTTTCTGTGTATCGTCCCGGACGAGCCGGCCCATTCATGCTGTAGACAAAAGTATCTACAGCGTGGCTCTACCACTCTACAAAATCTTTAAAATCTTTATTGTACATCAGAATCTAGACAGTCTTCTTCCACCTGCCCTTATCTCACTCGCAGTGGGGTCGCCGCAACATGTTTTTTAACACATGTTACAGAAAGATTTAGCTTGTAGTTTTTACGACCGGCCGCCTGCTTGAGAACTCCTCTGGGGAGAAAACCCCAGACCCGAAACATATTTTTAAATGATAATCGTGGTTTATATTTAAAAACATAGGTACTCGTCTCTCGTAGTTTATTTGCCATCAAATAATATCCGCATTTCTCTTATAACTAGTACCATACGGCGCAAGTTATTATACAAGTTAATGTTTCCGGGGCGTCTGAACTATTATTTTGGAGACGCGTAGCCTACTCGTGATTTAAGCGGTGGCTAATTGACTAACATCGGGTTATTGGAGTTCAACGGTACTTTTATTCGGAATTACTTGTAATAAATAATCGGGATTTAAAAAATAAGTTAATTATAATATAGTAAAAAAACACAAATTACTGATGTAATAGACAGACAGCCTCCGTGATGCAGAGGGCGAGCTGGTTCTGAAACGAGGAGCCGCGGGTTCGATTCCGTCACCGAGACAAATGTTTGCGAGATCCACATATATATTATGTTTCGAATCTGGGTATCATGAGACAGAAAGTCTCTCGTAGTTCCTGATACCCACAAAACAAGATTCGTATCTTAGTGTAAGGTCAGGACTATGTGTGTGGCTGTTGAGTTTATACTTTGATTTTATTCTACTAACTATTATTATAAATGTGAAAGTTAGGATGTTTGTTAGTCAATCACGCCTTAATAGGTGAGCAAAACACAGTTGAACGGTTTTGGATGAAATTTGCCACACCAGGTAGACCAGACCTGGATTAGGACATAGGCTACTTTATATCCTAGATGCTAGTTATTTAATCAATCGGTGCTTTACAGTTAGTTATCTATTAAAATTTAGTTAGACATTCTATACTTGCGACTTTAGCTTTATATGTTCAGAACTAAGAGTTCCCAATTTCGACCGCTCAGGGAAACCAATGCTTTTGTGATCTGCAAATAGTACATTTTAGTTCTTATGACCAATAAATCGTAATATTATGTATCCCCGATACTATAAGTAAAAATGGGGAACGTTGACTGTGTGACCAAAAACGCAGTAAGGTCTACGCGAAACTAGCTATGGCACCGACACCACAAACAAGATTACAAAATAAGTATGATTTAGTACTCAAAAACAGATCAATCTGGCTATATCATTGTGCAAAGTGTACGGCACGGGTACGTCACGTGACCGACGCTACGCCGCACCCGAGATAAATCGATTCGCAATGCTCATAGATTACTTGTAATTAACGCTAAAAATATCAGAAATATTAATGTTTAACGATTAAACTTATAGCAATTTGTACGTAAAAAGTATATATTTTTAAATTAATGTTTTTGATGTATTCTGATTTTGAATGTTATGAACATTGCGTAGAATCGATATTAATAGAATACTCAATAATAATTATAATTAACAAGTTTATAGGATCTCGTATGCGAAAAACCGTCCGGGTTGGTACCTCGGCTTTGTCTATTTCTGCCGCCAAGCAGCATTGTGTAAGCACTGTAGTTTTCCGGTTTTACTGGGTATTATTATGAGACTTAACATCTTATGTCTCTGGGTGATGAGCGCAGTCCAATACCATGCAGTGCTTTGTAATTCAAAGTTATGTGTGGTGTAGCTTTTGTTTATGATGAGGCGTGACGCTTATCATCAAGCGAGCGATCTGCTCGTTTCGTCACTCAAGCTTATAAAAAAATGTGTTATGCTATAAACTTACTACATTTTAATGTGGCGTTACTCTCTCAAATGCAGTAACTTTGCAGTAAGCATGCATCTAATTATAAATCCCCGTACTTGCGAATAAGACAAATCATACAAAAATGTTAAGCAGCGTTTATAAGTAATCATTAGCATATTAACATTGATAAATCACCGCTAATGTGAGAAACGATGCGACTCGAGTGTGTGTCTTTTTAGTATTTATAAATAAAATAATTCTTCGTGTTGCGGGATGATTTAAAAGATGAATAATGTATAGAAGTAAAAAAAATGTTGAATATATTTTGTTGAATTAATCGATAAAGTCTAGCTCTCTAGGCAGGCGGCCGGTTTTAAAAACTACAAGGGAAATCATTTTGTAACATGTGTTAAAAGCATGTTACGCTGACCCCACTGCGAGTGGGATAAGGGCAGGTGGAAGAAGAAGATTGAATATAGTGTAGACAGACAGTCGATGCGAGGTGACGCAGTGAATAGCCGGCTGTGAAAGAGAGGTCGCGGGGTCGGTTGATCCACATTTCCTGTGAGACCGAAATCCTCTCGTAGATCCTGCTACCCACAACACACTATTCGTATCTCAGTGTAAGATTTTATTAGCTGTTTTCTTATTGCCCATATAGAAAGACGAGCAGTCGGCCCACCTGATGGTAAGCGGTTAACGCCGGAAACATACAAACAATGGGATTTTGTGGCTAACTACCGCGCTCGAGAGACGTGAATCAAGTCGAAGTATTCATTGACCGTCTCCTAGAACTCGAATATTTCTTAAAGACGTCAATTAAGACTCTTTATGTACCAACTCACTAACTGAGTACAAAGCATTTTCTGTACTCCGTAATAGAGCATAAAATATTAAACTGTCAAGCGCGAGTCGGATGCGCGCACCGAGGGTTCCTGATGACATTCTTTATTTTTTACATTTTGTTTATTATGCTGTTTGTTAGTATATTTGACATTATAACTATAATATATAATAAAATAATTGATATAATAATTAATAATTAATTATTGCTTGATATTAATATAATAATATATTTGTCCATCAAATATGTTTCTCATAATGTTAGCGCATACATGATTGTAACCTGTTTTGTGTTTAATAAATAAATAAATAAATAAAAGTGAAATTTAATTTAAAAATTGCAGTCAGTCCTATAACAGTTTAAAATATAGAGCCCTAGGTAGAGCAGACAGACAGACATAGACGGCGCGGAATATGCATGGTAATTGGGTTCCGTGTATACCCTTTGAATATGGAACCCTAATAATTTAATAATCATTGAAATGAAATGAAATAGTTTTATTAATCATGTAGGCAATTAAAATAGCGCTTATGGCAAGTCAGTACAAAATAAAGAAACTTATGTATAAAAATCATATCAACTAATGTATACATAACATGTACATTGAAAAATTACCCAGCCAGCGAGCGCTCTATAGTCTTCGCCTATAGTACCTACATACCTACAGGTCTGATATTTTACCCATTCACTAAAATTTGCTTAAAACCTATATCAAAAACAATATATCCAGATTTTCGTTCATGTCATCCCACATCACCAACTGACATGCCGGATTTGGTCTAAAATTATGATTTTTATTTATTCACTTAAAGGTTGAAGGTTAAACGTATCATATCAACATGTCAGTTTTTATCGCGTTTATTCAAATGTCTTGTAGGTAGGTCCGCATATCTTTTCCGCAAGGTTATGTCCTAATTATATTCCGTACCTACGTGCTTACCCACCAACATCTTAGACCCAAAGCCAGCCTCATCTGCACGTGGTACACTCTGCTGATTAACGGACGAGGTAATAGCGAAACTTGATTCCTGTTGCGGAATGTGAGAGTCAGAAGGCGGGTCGCCCCATATAATACCAAATACCGTCAAATATATGGTACAAGAACGCGGGCCTTGGCATTAATCCGGGATGACGCCAGGCAGGATATAAAGAAAAGAAAGACGGACATTTAATCGAGCATTTAACTCTTAAAGCCCCATTTATACGGAGATAGTTTCTCGTATGACTTATTATGCAAGATTATAACAGAAAACCGTCATTTACGAAGCTGCGTCATACCATTATTTTTTAAACTGTGAAGCGACCTGGTTAAGAAGAGATTTTTATCGAAAAAACGGAGGAGGTTCTCAATTCAACGTGTATTTTGCTTTTTACTGTTATATTCTCGATTTTGTCGTGCAATAAACTCTCTCCATCTAATTGAGGATAAAGCTCTGGATCCAATAGAGGCAGCCTCGAGTCGAGATATCGCCTCGAGTAGATGCAATCCGAGTGGAGTTGCTGCCTCAACCTGACGCATACGCGCAATGGGGCTAATTCGTGGTCTCGGCGTAAGATCAAATTGTCGCTTTTTAATCGCCAGTTGTTCAAAGCCGTGCGTTTATTAATAAAGGATGTATCCATATGGACAGTCTCACTTTACCTCAAATCGAGACTGCTTGGCGTGAGGCTAATAAAGTAGATTAGCGACTTAAGAGAAACAAATTTAAATGATATGAACACGATAACTTACCAAAAAAATGTATTACCAAAACAAGCCACTGGATTATGTATTATATCAACATTTTACATTTTGCAAGTGGTCGCAGCATGTAAGTAAGACTAAGACAGCACCGCAGCAAGTTGTTATTGACTCGAGCACTACGTGATACTCGTATGTATGGTGTACTACGTGTTGTTGTTACTGTCCTAAAAAAACGCTTAATTATTAATTATACTATCTACTATGACGATGACAAAGTTAAGCGGACGGTCACTTTAATTCGTAAAAAATCACACGCTTATTTTTCGTAGACGCCATAAAATTTGCGTGTAATAAAAACAACCATGAGTATAAAATTTTCTATTACCACATGGCGCCACGAAACATATCAATCAAACATAGTGAGTTATTTTTGCGTATAATTCCAGTTGTTTTTGGTACTTAAATCAATTTTTTACCATCACAAATTAGACACAAGCGCAGATTAGCGCCGGACTATCAAATCGTTCGTGCATTAGAGAACACGTGTCCCGATTGTTTTATGGGTGTGTAATCGATCTCCATACATATTTGGTGTGTGCAATTTCCATTTCTACTTGGTTGCCTCGAATGTGTCTGGTACATAAGTTAATCTATATGGATTTTATGTTGCATGTTGATTAGCAGTTGGTTGATTAGTTGTTTTTTTTTAATTTATTATATATTTCTACAAAACAAAATACTCAATAAAAATGTAGTACAGATTTATAGTTAAACCTTTTACTTAGTTTTACTTAATAAAGTTCTAACAGTTAAAGTTAATAAAGTTTTACTAGGTAGTAGGTTTCTCGTATGCGAGAGGCCGTCTGGGTTGGTGCTACTGCTTTGTCTATTTCTGCCGCCAACAGCAATGTGTAAGCACGATTGTGTTTCACTTTGAAGGACATTGAAGCCAGTGAAGTTACCATTATAAATCATACATAAGTAAAGGAATATCGTGCATCTCAATTCCCAACAGTCGCAATTTTTACGCATCGTCATGTACTTTCACGGTAATCATTTTAGTGTTTGCGGTAAGAAATGTGGCGCCTACCGTGACTATTGGATTATATATCAAATATCTCGCTAGATATACCATATCGATATTAATTTGCAATAGATAGAAAACGTGAATTAATTATTGTTACTATGTACTGTATAGATTCCATCCCATGATGTGATACAAATGATTCTATAGCCATATCCGGAATAAATCATTACCTAAGCTACACTTTCTGTGTATTTTGATAAAAAATCTGACACAAGGAATTATCCGAGCTGGCCATCGAACCGAGGACCTCTACGCTCAATGATAAAGTACGCATCTCTACACCAACGAAGTGATAATGAAGTACATAAGATTAATTACATACAGATTAAATACATATAAAATTACACGTCCTGACTGACTCATCAACGCCCAGACCAAACCATTACTAGAGTCTAACCTTATGAAGCTTAAATTTGTGACAACCTCCGTGGCACAGCGGGCGAGTAGCTGGCTGTGAAACTAGAGGTCGTGGGTTCGATTCGCGCATCGAGACAAATGTTTATGGGATCCACTAATATCGGTTTCGGGTTTGGGTTTTGTGGGACCGTGAGTCCCTCGTAATTCCTGATTCCGACACAGGTAAACCTAGTGTGGGGCCAGGGCTATCTGTCTGACTGTTGGGTGTATTTATTGATTTATTATATCACATGTTCCTAATGACATAGTTAACCACTAAAAATGTTTTTGATAGAAATTAAAAACGATTCAAAATATTGTATAACAAAATAATGTTTTTTCGATCAAATTAATTATCTTGAAACTTACTATTAATGTTTTTCAATACAATTAACGAAATACATATTTCAACTTTTTACAAAATTCATTCAGTAGCGCGAGAAATGGGCTGAGAAAGTATGTATGTGAAAACTACTTTTTATCCCAAAAGCCTTCCGCGCGGGCAAAGCTACGAGCAAAAGTAGTCTCAAATAATTCTACATTGCATAGTTTCCCACAACCGAGAACACATTCGTCCATCCATAGGTAATTTTATCCAATTTTTAATCAAGCTACCGCCTGCCTCCGTCGGATGGCGCGGCGGTGCGGTGCGGGCCAATATCACAAATTATAGTGTTCGGAGATTGCCACGGCAGTGCTACGAGTACGTGACGGATAGAGCGGGGAGGCTCACTGATTTGCTGATACCCGCGACTTTGCTTACATTAAGTATATTTAAATTCAAGAATTGCTTAGTTGTTGAGAAGTATGGGGTTTGATTTCAGATGGTCAGTAGTTATTTTAATGTAACATATTATGATAGCATTATATATATATATTGATATAATGACCCTCTAAAAATACTGCAAAGATGTTACTAACATTGCAAATAACTAGCTTTTGCGCGCGCTTTTCTTCGCTCGCGTGACCGCCCTTAAACGTAGCCAATGATCTCATCCAGATCATGGTCTACCAGGGTTGCCAAATTTTATCCATAACCGTTCAGCCGTTAAGGCGTGATTGACTAACAAACATTCAAATTTACAAACTCACAAACATATACTTAAAAAACTTATACGTAAATCCTACTATACTTTACAATAGTATCTATTGTAGGATTTACTAATATACCAACTTGACTATATACTTATTCTGCCGGGCATATGTTAAAAGCAGCGGGTTTTGTTTAGCTAAAATGAGTTTTACATAAAAAGCATTATACTACCTCTTATACTTAACTGCCCTTTTCGATAGCATGGCAGTATTAATAAACAAACAGATGAACATTGTTACATAGTTTTGATATATAAATCAAGTACAGTATTGCTGTCGCAACTTATCTCTGAGCCTATTTACTGACCTTTGGGTAGGTATCTACTGCAATTTGTGGTCATTTATTTTCGTTTGGATTCGTAATAATATTTCTTGTAATAATCTAGTGAAATTAAGCTATAAATTTTATTTTTACATCTAATTAGTTTATTGATTGCTTTAAATGGCCAAAGAATACCCCCTGCCTTACTTTCAGTCCGCGTTTGGCTACTATGACGCCTGATGGTAAGTGATGATGATGAAGCACGCTTGCCTAGCAAAAAACGATTCACTCGTGATTTGAAGACACCCAGATTATATTTATCGCAGAACAAAAACTCCGGCAACTTGTGCCACAACTTGGCAGTACGTATGAAGGTGGAGGCAAAGCGTTAGGTGCGCGTTTTGGGAACGTCTACCATAAATGGGTGGCGTTTTGCCGTGTCTCTGGTCGTCCGATGATGTCCTTTAAAAACGGCAACGCACCCATGATTCACCAGATATTATGGGGGTCTATGGGCGAAGGTGATCTCTTAGGCAGGTCGCTAATTATAGACTCTTAAGCCAAGGTAGCATCAGCGCGCAAGTACTTAAGCAACAAATATCTGTTTTTACATATATAATGTACCGCGATAACAGAGTATAGGGACATGAGATGGCATGGCATAGCGTCGCGGCGGCGTCGGGGCAGTATTGCAGTGGAACCGTGCGATTATAAACTTGACTCTCATTTCTGAGGGCTTGGGTCTTATTTTTTTGTGACTCCGACGCCAACTCGATTCTTAATACGATATGCCTCACTATTAGGTGACCCACTCGCTCATCGGCCGAACTTCTGTAATAAAATCTTAAATGATACGTTTATAGGTCGGATTCGCGCTCGATGAAAACTTTTGCTTATTAACCTTCTTAGAGTTTAGGGTCTTCCCTACTAGAAGTTCTGGTCGAGTAAATTACACTTGTGTGATTAATAGCAAGTCGCACGTGCTATGTGTCGCATTAGTTGCGATTGTTTAACGTTACATTGACTTGTACCGGAAGACTGCACTTAATGCGTTTTTTCTGCGCATCATTTATGTCGACCCCAACTTATGTCATGCCCACTTGTATAAAAAATATAACATTGTGTTTATTTATAAAAAAATGAGGAGACTAACAATATCGCAAAATATACTTATATAAAAATATATATTCATCTATCTAATAAAACACTGAATTACTCACCAAAGTAAGAATTAAAGTTGACTGTAAAGTCATTAAAATAAATGATAAATATGTTATTTTATGAAGAAAAATTTATTCAATAAAATGAAACTCAAAATCCGCATTTTTTGTGTAACGCAAATCAACCAAAGCTCTTAAACTTTAGGTGTAAAATACCATTAAATCCGTTAAGCACGTTTAACACTTTTAACATAAAAACTTATGATAGCCAGACAGACGGCGCGGATGCGCGCGCGCCGCCCACAACGCTTCCTGCGAATAACTTCCGCTTGATGTTAATCGCTCAAATTGGACCATTATGGGTGTAGTCAGGGTTGATGTTATGGGACAAAAGACGGAAATAAAGTAAAAAACAATAATATTCTCGGGAGAAAGATATAGTTCTCGCTTGATTATCTTGCGATAAGGTTGAGCTCCATGTTAAGAGCACACTGTTTGAAAATGATTTTTCTAGTAATGTACACCTATGCTAAATATGCTGTCTGTAAAATACATCCAACAGTCACATACATAGTCCTGACCTCACACTAAGAAAACCTGTATCGTGGGTGTCAGGAACTACGAGGGAGTTACGATCCCACAACATCCACACCCGAACTATTTTTTTTGTGGATCTCACAAACATTTGTCTCGGTGCGGGAATCGAACCCACGCCCTATCGCTTCGCAGCCGGCTATTCGCCCGCTAAGCCAAGGAGGTTGTAATGAGAAATTACTAGTGGATTTGGTGCTAAAACCAAATTAAACTTAATAGCAACTCTTGCCATCTGCAATATCCCTGCTGTCATTAGCATTAATCTACCATTAAGACATCGAAACATATTGCATATCCCATAACACAATGTCGTTGACGTTCTGCACCGCGGAAAAAATTAGACGTATTAAGTGTCAACTAGAGAACATTTATCAATTTTTATGAATTGATGGATGAACGAGCTGCACAGACTTTTATAGCCCCGCCCCTTTGCACAGAGTTTTGGAGGGGTCATTTTTGCTTGAGTTACGTTTCTTAACATCTAATTTCGATGCTACTAGGCCTTATTAATTTGAAGCTGCGACGATTGCAATACATCAATCAACGGACTAATACGACGGACGGAATATAATTTCACCATGCTTTTTATCATTATATCTACAGTCAAATTGCTTATCAGTGACCATTACCTATATTTACAGATAGATATCAATAGTATTTTGACACTTCTTCCATACAAAATGTGTCAAAAATTTACTGCCAGTAAGCAAATTTGTCTGTATACAGAATATTGGGAACGGCCATAAACTAGACTCTACTGGGGCTAAGAACCCTATATAGTTGCCCCTATTTCGAACCTGTATCGAATTATGCTATTACAACCTGCGTGGTCAGGCCTCATTGGGTTTTTTGTTTGATCGTTTCGATTATTGGCCATATAATAACACCGCTATTATAGGGTGGTTAAATTGAAGAGTTTTTGTACCAAAATTGTTTTTATAAAAACGCATCAATTTTTTAAATGTGTAAAAAATAGATGTATGAATATGACTAGATTTTGCTTGCGATTTCGATTATTAGGGATGTGAAATCAGAGTCATGTTATTATTCCTCCTCTTATTATTCGACAGTCTCCGTGGTGCAGTGGGCGGGTAGCCGGCTACGAAGCGAGAGGCCGTGGATTCGATTCCCACACCGAGACAAATGTTTGTCTAAGCCACAAATATATGTTTCGCGTCTAGGTGTTGTGGGGCCGCAAGCCCCTCGTAGTTCCCGATACCCACGATACAGGTTAACCTAGTGTGGGGTCAGGACTATGTGTGTGACTGTTGAGTGTATTTAGTTTTTTTTATAAGCTTTAATGATGAGATGAGCAGGTTGCTCGCCTGAAGTAAGAGTCTCTACTGCCTATAAACAGAAGCAACACCAATCAGAACTTGTAATTATAAAGTACTCCAGCGCTATGTGCACTGGAGTCTGGACTATGATCGTCACCCCGAGATACAGGATATTAAGTCCTAAAATAAAATAAAAACTGTATGTTTCCCAAATAAATAAATAAGTAAGGTCCAGTAATTCCACTGGCTTCAATGCCCTTCAAACCAGAACACATTATTGCTTATACAATGCTGCTTGGCAGAAATAGACACAAAGCAGTGGTACCTACCTAACCAGATGGCCTCTTGCAAACGAGGGGTGTACCACCTAGAAATGAACATGAAAGGGCATAATATAATCTCGTAAATTTTGACATATTACGCTAAAATTAAGAATATACTTTTTATTCTGCCTGGTATTATCCTGCGGCTTAAATATCAGGATCTGCCTCTTCGTATCATAGATTTGACGGATGTTGGCATTATATGAGACAACTCGCCGTCTGACCCCACCACCCACAACGGGAACCAAGTTTCGCTATTGCCACGTCTGTTAATCAGCAGAGTATACCACGTGCAGGTGACTTGACTTTGGACCTAAAATGTTGGTGCACCTTACACAAAAAAAAATACTTTAAGAACAACAGAAAACAGGTTCAGTGCAATCAAACGCGTGCAACAACAATACAGTTAGTAAACTACAAATTGTAGTTAAACTTCATAGTAATTTAAATCTGCAGGTTCAAGATGAACACAGTACGTAGTCGAGTGTAAAACAATTGAAGTTTGTTTGGCAAGAGACACGCCATATGCACGAATGCGCCCCGTCGTGACAACCCTAACGACTAGAGCGCCCCGCGGCTCTCTTCAATTTGGGAAAATATTGCGCAGTTGTGTCAAATTTTCAAGTGTTTTGTTGCAAAATCTAATGAGAGTGAAGAGTGCTTAAAATCTATTTATGTATAATATTTTAATGAATATATATTTATTTTAACGAAAATAAGACCGATCCAATTAAAACTAAAAGGCTAAAATCAATAATAATAATAAATTTTGAGTCAGTGCTATGGCAATGGTCAATTAAACGTAGTAAGCACAGGATAAAAATTGCTTATTTTATGCAAGAATTATCAAAATCGGTGCATAAATGACGAAGTTTGAATCTTGTATCCCCGATTCCACCCGGGATTATAACAAATCATGTGACACGGAACCTTTGGTCCTTGACTACGACTCACCAGGCCAGTTTAAACCGAAAACTTCCAGCTTTACTCAACCTGAGAATGAAGCCCTTTACCCTGACCAATGACGCGTATCAGGGTGAAGCAAACCCAGTAACCCGTAATAACTCCACGTTCTTAATAACTGCGGTTTTCAATACACTATTGTTTTTATGCACAACATTGTACAAGGTGTATTACACATCGGCACCTAATTCGAGCGTTATCAAAATAAAAGCATTAAGTGGTCTGTGCTTGCGACACAACCGCGACCGCAACATTTGTCCTGTGCGACTTGCAAGTTACTCTGACACTGCTCTTACTGTTAGTTCTCACTCGAATGTCGACTGGTTGTCGGGTTTTTCAGTCGATCAACTTGTGAACAGAGCCTATTCCATCGATACATCTGTAACACTAAAATAAAAATTAAAGACCTAGCGAGTCTTTCGAAAAGTTAGCTTTTTTAATCGGCATCAAATACGAAATATCATTTATGTGCTACAGGAAGCTGCAAATATGAGACTCGAATATTTACCAAGGTACATACATCCAAAGATACCGTCCTTTCTTCGTACTTAAAGAGAATTAAATAAATAAGAGTAGACTTCTCAATAGCGCACTTAAGGCGGCTTTAGTAAGGTGTTCATTTTCATGTCTGATGCTTGACACAACCATCGAAAGTCTGCCTTTACAACTATCTGGATCGCGACCACCGTACACGTGAAGGACTTATCGAAGTGACTTATTCGCGAGAGTCGGGCTTAGAACTCACCAGCATATGTCCAGATATATGAATGGTATGGATAATCTGACCGATAAGTCATATTTTTGTCGATTATCATTTCTGCACTACTCTATTATGATCTTAGCAAGTCAGAAAAAGGTAAAAAATAATGTATTAGGTAGAGTATTATAATATTGTTATTGGCGTATTATTGTTCCAACCAACCAAGTGGGTCACCTGATGGTGATGATCTCCACCACCCGTGTACGCCCACAATATCATCGATCTTAAAGGAAAGGAATAATTAAGGGATTGGGAAGGGGAGGGGATTTGGGCATCCAGATATCTCACTCACCGTGCGAAACGCAGTAGCAAGCTGCTACTTTACGTCGGTTTTCTGTGATACAGTTGTTACAACCCGGTCGAGCCGGCACATTCATGCTATACACAAAACTTTCTACAGTGTGGCTCTACCACTTACACTTAACTTTACTGTAATTTACTTTGAGATTTCAAGTATTTTTATGGTAAATGTCATTTTTAATATCAAATCATGACAAAAGTGCAAATGATCTACGGCTCAGTTTCGTGGTGCTTCTTCTCAAATTAGTGGACATTTGCGAAGCTGGTGCTTAAAATATTTTCAAAAAGTTATAAAAAATTCTTTATAACAAACATATTTGTTTCGAGTCTGGGTGATGTCCCCAAAGGGGTTGACGTCCGGCAGGCGGCAGGCGGCCGGTTGTAAAAACTACAAGCTAAATCTTTTTGTAACATGTATGACCCCACTGCGATCGGGATAAGGGCAGCCGAAAGAAAAAGAGGTGTCAATAATGACTATGAAGAAGTTGTGATAAAACAAATGGTTTTAATTTGATGTTTTTAGAATGCTTTCTTCGGCATATAAAAACCTTCAGTGCTCTATTCTGTCTTCTTGAAGTTTTTATATTAAGGAGTACATTCGCCATCACACTACATCATGCTACGTGAAGTTAAAAGCGTTTTATCCCACTCAAATTAGAGTAATTTACCGTTACCATAGTTAGTGACACAATTTCCACACAAGTAGGTAAGTAGGTACAATATTGTAAGTAGAATGTTTCGACAAACCACTGTAGGGGCGGCGCGGTGCGGGGCGGACCGGGTGCTCGCTCAACCCTGAAATGAGTTCGGCGTGGGGTTTGGTAATATTGACCGCGGGACTTCTCTTGGTTATAAGGTAGGTCCCTCGTATGCGAGAAGCCGTCTGGTTTGGTGCCACGGCTTTGTCTATTTCTGCCGCCAAACAGCACTGTGTAAGCACTTTTGTGTTTGGGTTTGAAAGACATTGAAACCAGTGAACCAGTTATATCACGGGGTGACGAGCGCAATCCAATGCCATGCAGTGCTTTGTAATTCAAAGTTCTGTGTGGTGTTGTATGCTGCGCTTACCATCAGGCGAGCGACCTGCTCGTTTCGTCACTCTAGCTAATAAATAAAAAGAATAAATGTATCCTTAGTGCCACGCTGTAGATAATTTTTTTCTACAGCATGAATGATCGTGGTGAAATGGTTGTTACCACAGCAACTGTCTCACATAAAACTGACGTGATATGGTCGCTTGCTGATGCATTTCGTTCCGTGGTTGACATTATCGGAGGTTCAAATCCCCCCCCCCCACCCCTTCCGCTATCAATTTACATTTGTTAGCAACATGCGTGATTCCTCTACTATTAATAATTTAGATCTAGTAGCAGCATACTTTGGCTAAGTAAACTAAAGTAGTTACCCGCTTACACCGTAACCCCACAACACAGCCTTCGTGATCCAAGCCCCGGGGACGTAAACAGCCCTGTTTAAATTAGGATAGGCTTTGACGTGTCTTTGGAGAGATCCGTAGGTAATGTACCTTTAGACGTCTGATAACTAGGCACAGGGACCGCGGTAACCGCTGGGACCAATGTGACATTAAACTATGTACTCAAGCCTTCGCTTTATGTATTTGCGTATGTGTAAACGTGTTGTGTGATAAATTTTTCGAGAATTATTCTGTCACGTATCCCTGAAGAGGTAGGCAGAGGTACATTACTGCACTTACTGTTCGCCAACCTCGTTTCAGTCAACGGCATTTTCATTACATGATATGCCACGGTCGTGCGTTTGCAAATAAAAGCAGTTTTAGAGATTATGTCCAATTAATGGTTGCACATCTTCCTACCCCTTCGGGGATAAAGTCGTGAGCATATGGTGATAGGGGGCAAGCCTGTCGTCATATCAACATCTGGATATTACCCATATTTTTCAAGTCGATAAACTCAAACACATTTTAATTAGCTGATCTGGATACCGACATCAGATTCGCCGATTTTATGGTCTAAGTATGGTTACTTATAGGTACCCGTGCCATCAGGTAAAATATACTTTGCATATTCTAAGTGAGCTCATATGCCAAAAAAATTCTCTCTAGGGCGTTTCGTATCAATAGGTAAAGAAAACTTAATTCATAATAATATGTAGAAGTGGGTAGTGGTGGCATAATGAGCAACCGTATTCTACATCATCAAATGCAATTAACTATCCACTATATTCTACAGTCGGCTCTAACTTTATCCATAGTGAAATGAGCATTCATTAAGATGCACCAGAAGAAATGCTGCTCTGCATGAAATACGCACTATAACTTAAAAAATATTCAAACATTCTATATTTTCCAAATTATGGTTAAAATATGAATATATTCATAAAAACCACGAAAAATTAGGCTACTCACACAGTCGTTAGCCACAAGCGTGTACGATAAACGACTACCGCCGATAAAACGCGGACTATTTTATCGGTTTTTATCGTTTACCGATTATTTTAATCGGTACCCGGCTCCGGGTGTCCGTCTGTCGGTAATAGTCGTAATCGCCCGCTAATCGGTGCACAATTTACAAAATTGTCGATCCATGTCGGCGACCGAGTCGATGATCGGTCGATATTAGTGTTGCGCTCGGGCTTATCGACTAATTTATCGATTCTGTTGCGGTAACAAAACTGCATTTATTATTGCGTACGATAATTGTGAATTTGTAATGTTTACTGCGAATCGGTTTGTGCGGAGCTGCGTGTATTTTGATGTTTTTAAGGAATTAAATATTAATTACATACCTTTAATAATATTTTTTTGGGTGCCAATTGAAACATCTCTTAAAACGTGTAATTTTAAATTCGTTTTTCAATCTCCAAGTCAACATTATTTATCAGACAAAATGTATCTTACATAAAAAAAATACGATAAATAAAATTAAATATATATCATACTATTAGTCGAGGAGCAGCGTATTACAATGTTTAATGCATACAGATAAATATATTCGGACATTTATAAATAAATAGAGCACCGTTATGATTTTTTACGGAACCGACGATTTTTAGGCCTATGAGATTCTGGAACGTATGACATTGTATCACAAACGAAAAATAAAACAATATTATGATATTTTTACTCAAACATAGGTTTCTGTGGCAATATACATCGGTAGTACGTACACTTATACTGAATTTAAAAACAGATTTATCGATAAACCTTCCAACAACAATCTTTACAACAAATTTATATAAAAAAGATGTAAAATTGGCAGCGAACCGCCGTCTAACCCCTGTATTGATCACAATAATCGATCGTGTGCCACGTAATTGCGCCGGATCGAACCCGCGACCCATTATGTCATTATAGCCGACAGACCGAAACAATAGAAAAACCTCTTCAATCTATATTGTACTCTTCACCCTTCACAATGAAGTTCAATTTTTATTGGTATCTCCAATTATATTATGCCCTTATAATTTTGGATCACAAAAAGGAAATTTATAGCTACATTCATATTTCACCACAAACTGTATGGCATAAAGTTTATATTTCAATAACTTGCTCTAAAATTGGCAATGGTCATCCAGGCGCCTGCGCGTGACATCATGACTCATGACAATAAAAAAATTAAGTACATTTTTTCTTATAGCAGAATTCAATACGAAATAGGATTTCATATTGATGCAAAGGGAAAATCTCCTACTCAGAAGATACGTAAGGTTGAAATCCTTCTTAGAAGATAACTTGTAGCTTTTAAAGTTTTTAGAATGAGAGAGCGTAATTTACGCTCTAAAGAGTAAAAAGTTTAAACTGATAGAGCCTCTGTAAACATTTTTATTTGCTCATGAATGGGCTAGCTCCACAGGGTTGAGCTGTTACCAACTGTTACCAGTGACGACTGTTAGAATTCCGACATGAAGTGTTAGCTTGCTATTGCTCATTGCATTTCGTTCTGTGAGTGAGATATCCAGAGATCCATATCCCCTTGCATTATTATTACCCTGGTCTATATCCTTTTGTTATATTTTTCCTTTAAGGTTTGCAAATTATCCAGGATTTTTCTAGTATTGTGGGCGTTCAAAGAAGGTGGAGATCTTTTATCTGATGACCCCACTTGTTCGTTTGCTGACAAATGCAATAAAAAAAAATCTAATCGGGCTTGGACCTGGGTGGAAACCATTAAAAAAAAAAAACCCATTCATAAATTAGACACACTGAAGCTGTGTTCGTCTGTAGTTATTAAAGTTATTTAAATGATTAAAGTACCTATGAAAGTAAACATTACAATATAATATAATAACTGCTGACAAACCAAAGAAATAAAAAAGTCTCCTTTAGCACGCATATCACAATACCTTTGTATAAAATTGCTATATTTTCTTTATGCAACTCAAAAGCCGTCGGTGTATGACATCACCACAGTTTTATGGGGTATGAATTTGCCTCTACAGCGGGACCGAGTGATGTGGCAGACCGCACCTCGCTTTGTGACGCTTCACGACGCCGCCAGTGTTATGGGAGTAAACGTCCACCAACTACAGTCTTGACCGCAACACATTTTTATGGAAATTTTATTTGTCGCTCGCTTTCTCTGTAAGACATGAGTTTGGATTTAAAAATATACATAGATACGCACTCAAGCCTGTAATCGCCGAAGGGGTAGGCAGAGGTGTAAACAGTACATCCACATTTTGCCAAGCTTATTTCCGTCTCATAAAGTGATAGGGGGCCATAGGCTCGCCCCCTATTATTCGTTGGACATAAATTATATCCAATTCCAAAGTCCGGACTGATACTGCGCATTTCGTAATAGAAAAACCCAATATCACCTTACCCGACCCGGGGATCGAACCCGAGTCCTCAGCGCAGAGTCGTAACGCGTACGCATTCCAACTGCGCCACTGAGGCAGTTAAAAAATTCTTTACGATATTTGACTATAAAAAAAATATGGCACCCCTAAACTGGGTCCTGAGCCATTTTACTAGGAGACTTTTAGCACTATATGGATGGAATTTGGATATTGTGAAATTAAGCAAAAACATTTTCTGAGGGTCGCTCTCCATATATGTAACTTAAGGATGTATTTTTTTCAATTGCACATAGACATCATTAAATAGTTATCATTGGATAGATTCTTAAAAAATATGTAGACTGCTAAATTACTTTTTTATAGGAGTCATTATGGGATATGCGTGTCCAAAGTCATGAAAAATGTGTCCCTCTACTCTAATTTTAAATCAACTTGGTGGAAATTTCTGAAAAAATTCAATGTAGTACAACATAAAAGGTAATTCCAACGAAAATTTGATACAATAAGCTAGATTGTAACTATATCGCGATCTGTTTCTAACTCTGTGAAAGAAGAATGTTGTTCACACTTTTAGCGCCTTAATATTTTTTATGTGAAAAATCAGAGTACAATAGGACTGGCATGTGCTATATACATTTAAAATGAACAGGAGAAACATTATTGTATTCTAATGGTAGTACAATAGTAACAAAGAAACATATTAAACGGTAAGGAGATCGTATTTATTCTAATTTTTCCTTATTGGGTATGTAAGACCCTATTTATCAGTCACTGACTAGCCAAGAATTCATAGAACTTCTATGAACAAAAAATACGGTAGTGCGGCTCCACTTGTGACATTTCGCCGCACCGAGAGGCGCGACTGTGACATACGCGTGATAAACTTTCATGTGTGGACGGTTGTCTTTCTTTCTTTTTGTTTAATTATGGCTTCGTATTTCCGTGCTTATAGCCAGTTACAAGTATATAATATGTTTTCAGTATTCACAACAATAATGGAACACAGGTGTAGCCGATTTCGAAGTCTTGTTGGAGTTTTGGTGTCAATTCCTTTCAGTACGATGCTTCATAGAGGACTTTCTCCAAGCGGATCGATCGACCACGGTCGATCAATACACTCGGTCAAAAATCACCTAAATTCACCAATTTCAATGATTCCATACACTCTTCATCACAGTCAATGTTTATAGCACAAATCCACACCGCTTTTAACCAACAAACACAACTTCAAACTAGTTTTAGAATCAATTAAAATAGGAGATTGACAACACTATCAGGATTCCCGCCAAAAAATTCGGACGGTTGTCAAATGTTACGATCTAATGTCACGGAGCGGTTCGCTCTTAGACCCCGTACCATTTCACCCCGACATGTAAATTAAGATTTTGTAATTTTTGGTTTTAAGTCACGACAAAATGTCACAGTGCATGTTAGCGTAACAAATACACGTGACAACCACGGCTCTCGGTGCGAGGACATGTCTCGGAAGTGTGGACACACAAGTAAATACTCACGATAAAAACATTTAGAACAAATTAGCTTTATTTATTATGCTCCTTCGATGTAATTTAATTTATCACATCTTACACCTGTATTCACAAAACCTTATTTAATTACTATGAACGCTAATAGTGCGCGCGAACGCATATGGGTGATTTCTGTATGAGAATTGGTTAAGTTTAGGCGCTAAACAAAACTGAACCAAACACGTATAAAAATATTTACGCATAGCCAAGAGCTCTCTTAAGTTATGTTCTTGAAAAGGCGTTATATTGTCATCAAATAACAACGATTTTATTCCAACATCTTGATTTTTTTACGTGATACTAGTAATCTTTATAATTTTATGTGTAATATCGTTTTGTACTAAAACAAGCATGACCTCTTCATTTTTGTTGATAAACAATATAAAAATATCAAAAAGAGCCTGTGGTACAGCTTCCCTTTTCCTCTTTATCCTTAACCCTTAAAACAAGACAATATTTCATGTCCAAAATCACAATTTACAGTTACCGCCCTACGACCTGAGCACAAAAAAGTCCGATTAATCGAAGCTAAAAACTAATCAAGCCTATCTAGAAAATAAGAAAACAAAACAAGCGGGTACGTGGCGAGGTTAAAAAACAAATGAATGGACGCACCGCTCCCACCGGCGCATAAATCATGTCGGGACGGGAACTGAACCCGCGATCCCGGGCAAGATTTTAATAAACATGAGAACCTATCTCGATGCATGTTCATTCATGTTCTCTTTCTTTTAAAATTTTTAATTACTCGTCCGTGTGAAGAGTGCTTTTGTAAGAAGTCAAACATTGTGTTTAAAGGATTAAATTAGTGTATTGACTTTATAGAAGGTAGCAGAATGCTACTGATACTGCTTGAATTGCTTACTGCCGCACGCTGAAACGTCAATTACTTTTAATACACACATACGCACTCACGCCTGTAATCCCCGAAGGAGTAGGCAGAGGTGTAACCAGTACACCCACATTTCGCCGAGCGTATCTCCGTCCCATATGTGATGCCCGGTATGGCGAACCTATCGCCACAAAGTGAGCCTATCGCCATACCGGGCACAAATTCCAGACTCTGGGCTGATACTAAGCATTTCGTAATAGGAAAACTCAATACCACTTTACCCGACCCGGTAATCGAACCCGACACCTCAGCGTTGGCCTCAATCGTAACGCGTACGCATTACAACTGCTCCGCCGCCAATTACATTTAATTAGCACTAAATTTCTTAGAATTCGATTATTTCCACAGTTTCTTCAGTGTCAGGTTCCCCCTTCTCGTACTATAGATTTGACGGTGTTTGGTATTATATGGAGCGACTCGACGTCAGACCCCCACAGCCCGCAACAGGAACCAAGGTTCGCCATTATCTCGTCAGTTAAACGTGTAAATGAGGTTGGCTTTGGGCCTTAGTTGTTAGTAGCCCACTTTTGAGCCATTCTATGCTTCGTTACTTAAAGAAAGAAGAAAGCTTAAGAAAAAGCTTCATGCTTAATAATAAGTTACAGGAACAATCATAATTAACATCTGTGAAACGTTATCGAATTTTAAGAAATGGCTAATTGAATTAAAGTTCATAGGATTTTAATATCACAGGATTTTATTTAAAAATATATTCATCAGACAATAAACAATTTTACTCCCTCGGTGGCGCAGTTGTAATGCATACGACTGATGTGCTGAGGTCTCGGGTTCGATCCCCGGGTCGGGTAAAGTGATATTGGGTTTTTCTATCATGAAATGCTTAGTAACCCGGAGTCTAGAATTGTGAGCGATATGGCGATAGGCTCGTCCCTTATTACATCATGCGACGGAAATAAGGTCGGCGAATTGTTGGTGTACTAGTTACACTTCTGCCTACCCCTTCGGGAAGTACAGAGTGCGTCTGTATAATAAACAACTCTATCCAATCCAAGTAGCAAATAAGACAATCGTATACTAAATAAAATATAGTATATGTATACATAAAGTGTGTATAAAAAAACATGGAAAGTGCGGGGCGGTTCACTCACAGCAGCCTTAATTATGGGGTAGCTCGGAGATCGGCTTCTTGGGGCCGCGCCGTGCCGCGCCGCGCCGCACTCCGCTGCTCTCTCGCGTCTGCGTACTCAGCAATTTGAGATTTTACTTATCTAAAGCGTTATCGGTAATGTAAAATCTTACGATATCAGTAATTTATGGGCAGGGAATAGTTTTATAAATATCTTAAAGTGCAATGGGGCTTAGCAATGGACTTAAGAAATGTGTTGTTGTAATTTTATTTATATATTTTTATTCTATCGCCAGTCGGTAAAGTATTCAACATATAAGAAAAAAATCAATCAAACCGTGCTACTCAGTTAAAGGCAACCAACAATTAACAAATACATAGTATACCTATTTATTATATTTTACTTCACGGATTCTTTGATTTTAAGTATCTATATAATTATTTCTAAACCTAAAGTTAAAATAATTAATATTCTAGTAGATTTATAATACATTGAGAAGACATGGGTTCCAATGCTGCATTGAATCTTTAAGACATACGTCTGATGGTCACTTCATATCTGACGTCAAGTAGCAATGTTTATGCACTGTTATGTTACGGTTTAAGAACATTGAAGCCAGTGAAATTACTGTGCATTATGAGGCTTACCATTTTATATCTCGAGACGACGAGCCGACGAGTGACATGGAATGCTTTATAAATTTAATGTCCTGTGTGGTGTTACTTCTGTGTGTGTATTTTGTATACGCAGGAGACGCATAGGTAAAATCAGATGAGCGACTTACTCGTCTGGGCATTCGGGTTAATAATAAAAACTTAAGAAAAGGTAAAAAAAACATAAAAAAGAAAGAAAAGAATATTAATCAAGAAAAAAACAGGACGTTCATTCGACGCGTTTTTTGTATATACGAGTATGTATAAAACTTCGCATAACTCCACCAAATAAGGATCGATTTGGATAATTATTTTTTCATCCGAAGGAGTTATAGCTTAAAGTTGATTCCATTTTAATTTCAAGAGGACATTTCACCCCTAAAGGCGTAAAATCGGGGATGAAAGATTCAAATTTCGTCATTTATGCACCGATTTTGTTATATACCTATGGTTTGAAGTAATGAATAGCGATTAAATAGCGACAGAATAATGTCTGAAGGAGAAATTTGCACATATTAAGAATTACATAATAAAAAAACACAAAGACCAGCAAAACCATTAGAGGAACATAATCCTGTACCGATGGATATCGAGTCATGAGTAATTATATAAAAATGGATAATGTAAAGCGCATGAGAAAGTATAAAAAGTATCCGTGGCCATACGTCAGGCAGGTAGGACGCCTCCCATCGTAATTATAGACTGGATTGGCTGCTGCAACGCCCTCAAGATCTGAGAACCAACGCTTTTTGTATCCGTAATGATCTAACTGTTTGCTGAACTGAACGGTTTAAGAAGTCGAGGTAAACACGCGTTTGATTAAATTGATGATGCTTCTGAATGTCATGCATGTGTCAAACAACTGATATGACCATGCGAAGTTCTGAAATTCCCTAAAGGATCATTTTTATATGTATAATTATATTTTATAGCAGAGGTCGACACACGGCCAAGTGTTCTCCACCGCCCTTGAAAACCCACGATACCAAAACAGTCATGGATGCTCTGCCGAACTTAAAGAAAAGAAGTGGGGATTGGGAAGGAGAGGATTTGAGCCTTACGGCAGTTTTCTGTGCCGGCCCATTCTCTGAATTAATTTCTCTACTTCGGCGTATTTTTCTGGAAAACATAATCGTGAATCACCAATTCGCTTGTGTTAGTGCCCGGCAAGGGTGGTAATAATCCGTCCACTTAGTGGACTGTAGGAGTTTGGAGCGTCCCACCACGGCATTACCTGTCATAAGAGATGAGTAAATAACGGAGCCTTAATAGGTATTATTATTTATCATAATGAGTGCCTCGATGGCGCAGTACAACTGCGTACACAGTACGACTGCTGTGCGGAGGTCTCGAGTTCGATCACCGGGTCGGATAAAAGTAATATTGGGTTTTTCTATTACGAAATGCTGAGTATCAGTCCGGAGTCTGGAATTGTGCTCGGTTTGGCGATAGGTTCGCCCTCTATCACATCACGGAAGGCTCGGCGTAATGTGGGTTGTATGTGTTGCACGTCTGCCGACCCCATAGGAGATTTTAGGCGTGAGTGCGAATGTATGCATTGTGTGTGACTTATACAAAGTACTGCATGGCATTGGACTGCGCTCGTAATCCCGAAAGATGTTAAGTCTCATAATTCCCAGTAATTTCACTGGCTTGGTAATGATTTAAATTGTTAAACAAAAACATTATGTCGTACCTATTCGGAATTAGCCCCAAGGTGGTAAACTAATTTTGTCCTAATTGTATGTCCTTTATTTATTGTCACATTGATGGAACTACCGGTAAATTGTTAATTTCGTCACAGAAGAGCGTGAAAATTCTATTGTATAAATTCGAATCGAGCTGCAAAATTGCATACAAAGATCAATAAAAACATCAAACATTCAATCTTGCAATTCGGAGAATGATGTTTTCAGTACAATAAGTATAATCTAATTTTCAAATACCAGGAACGGTTCTTACAAAATGATTGAAAAAACTATATACAAACCGAACTCGCCTCACAGAAGTCAATACGTACACTATTAACTTAAATAAATGCAACACAAAAACAACCCATTGGAACAGTAGATTAAACTGTGATTAAATTTTATTCAACAACAGATTTGAAAAAAGAATCTAAAATGAGAGACAGCGATGACCAAGCAGTTACGGACTGGGCGGGGTCGGTGGGAAAGGCATAGACAGCACAAAAACTACATGTAGGTTAGATGCTAGAGAGGTCTTATGTACCAGCCAGACTACTTTTTTATTTCCTTTTAGTTGGCATTACTTTATAATTTTTCTTCGGTCGAATATGAATTTATATGAATTAAAAAATGAAATAATATTGACTGTTATTGAAATCAAGGAGTAACTAATACTCTTTGATTCAATCTAAAGTAACGCAACACTGGCACTTTTTCCTATACTGGCAAAAACTTTAATTAAACAATGTTATACAAGTCTTTGATTATTGATGTTTCACAATGTTTCTTTAAAATGAAGATAATACAACTATACAAACATTTTAGAAAATTAGACTGTTTGGTGATTTTGTATTTGGGTGTCTTATATTCTGGAATATAAAATTTACTTGAACATAAAAATAAGTAAGTTGACATCAAAGACCTTAATGTATAACTAGACGGGCTGTTTAAGAAGTAAAATCGTGTCACCAAACGCCCGAGTTTGACAGCTCAAGTGGGAGAGGGAGCTAGTGCAGTATTAGACGCTTACGAAGAAGTGACATTACTAAAATGATTTTTGCCCTTTTCCGGTTTGTCTCTGAGAGTAACTATACGATGTTTTTATTGTAAGTGAATTTCAATAGTTATACATTATGTTTAACATGTGTGTTGAATTTATGTAAGAAAACAAGAAATAAATAAAAAATATATTTTTTATTTTATTTTTATCCCCTCGAAGACCTTCATGTTTTGAGAATATTTTTTATAATACCCTAGTACGTAATTCAGCATTTTCGTAAATGTACTACTATTTCCATCCAATATCTGAAACACAAACATCACACTCACCTTTCACCTACTAAAATTCACTTTAAATAAGTAAGTACCTATTCCCACTTTGGCCTATCCGTTTTTGTTGTGTTTTACTATTCTACATACGTAGATATGTATCTTACATATCGTACGATAAGTAAGATATCCGGAGGCCCAAATCCCATTCCGCTTCCTAATTCCTTAATAATCCCTTTCCTATATCCAAACGCATAATTTGAATCGCAGAACTATACCAAGTCCAAACAACTTAACAAACATCGCATAATTTACTCTTTTAATATTAGCCAAAAACAGAAAATAATTGGTGTGTTTTAAAATCCTATTAATATTTCCACAAAATGCTACTTCCACGGCTGTAATGGTGGCACCATGCCCCGGGCGGGCGCGAGAGCGGACGTTATCAAGTAGCAGAGCACGCCTACGCTCACGGCATCTACTAATAACATTTTGTTTGCTTCTTTTATTGCAAGATTTTAATATCAAGATTCCCTTGTTACTTAAATTTGAGTAAAGTTCTTCTTGTGTTTATGTCTTATATTATATATTGTCAAGTCTTAACAAGAAATATGAAACACTGATGTGTACTGACTCCTCCGTTTTTTTGTCGGTTGAAAAATCACACATAATCTGCCCGGGATTGGAATTTGTGCCCTGTATGGCGATAAGTTCGGCCCATTTCACATCATGGGACGGCTTATTGCACGGCAAAACGTGAGCAGCACTAGTTGCACCTCTGCCTACCCCTTCGGGGATAAGGCTTATATTTATTATTTATGATCTGTATATATTTTTTTTTTACTAGCCCTGTATTATCATGTCCCACTGCTGGGCACGGGCCTCCTCTACTAAATGAGAGGGGTCAGGCCTTAGTCTACCACGCTGGCCGAATACGCGTTGGCAAACTTCACATACCTTCGAAATTCTTATGAAGAACTTCTCAGGTATGCAGGTTTCCTCACGATGTTTCGTTCATCGTTAAAGCAAGCGATAATTAATACACACATAACTTAGAAAAGTCAGAGGTATGTGCTCTTGGGACTGGTTTCGAACCTGTGACTTTCGTCTCAACAGTCCGTATCGCTCCCCACTGAGCTATCACTGTTTGTCTATAAAATTAGTTATTTATGAAATTAGTCTATGTTTTAATATTTGATAATAGGGCAGTTAAAGTTGACATTATGTTTATAAGTAGCTGGATCGTAGTTGTTAGTGATGTGTATTAACGAGAGAGCGGTGAGTACATAATGACGGTGCCTGCGGGCGAGCGATCAGTGTTCGCTACCGCTCGTGCGTTATTTGGACCGCCATCCGCCTCCGCTTGCGGGCAACACGCACGCCGCGTGCACGCCTCGCCATCTGGTATGCCGACTGCCGAGGCGTGCACGCGGATCTTTAAGGACTTTACAGTTTTTAAGGGAAGGTCGCACCTCAAATCAAAGAAAGCTTTTTTTATAACATAAGTCGGCAAATGAGCAAGTGAGTCACCTGATCGTCAGTAATCATGATCGCCCATGTACCATTATAGCATGAAGAATCATGGGTGCATTGCCTTAAATTAAAGGGGTAATTAAGGGATTTAATTTAATTAAGGGGGAAGAGGAGGGGGATTTGGGCTTCCGGATATCTCACTCACGACACGGACACAGCAGCAAGCCGCTACTTTACGTCGGTTTTCTGTGAGACAGTGGTAACGACCCGGTCGAACCCGCCCATTTGTGCTGTACCTAGTATGTAGCCAAAACTGTCTATAGCGTGACTCTACTATGAAAAACAGTATTTTTGAACTTCGAGCGTGGCAAAACAAATGCACTTATAGTGACGCAAAAATACAGCCATGTAGAAGCGAAATTTAAAACCGAATTTTTGAAATTTAATTACTAGATTAGTACCCTAAATTACCCCAAATTTAAATCCCAAAATTCCCAAAATCCCAAATTACCCCTCAATAACTAGATCTAGACTAGACTAGATCGGAATGATATTTTGAACATTTTTAATTACGAGAATTGGTCTCCTGATATCTAGTTTTATTATGGGTTGAGCGCCTTGAGCTCTCACCCACGCACTCGATGATTTAATAAATGCAAAGGATGGGATCGATAAACAAGACATCATAGTTGACAGTCTTTTTCTTGTTCAAGTATAAACAACGAAAAAAATGGAGGAGGTTTTTTTTTATATGGATAGTCCGGCAAACGAGCAGGTGGGTAACCTGATGGCGTTTCGTACGGTGAGTGAGATATCCGAAGGCCCAAATCCCCCTCCCCTTCCCAATTCCTTAACCCTTCCCTTTAAGGTCGGCAACGCGCCCATGATTCTTTTGCCATCAGGTGACCCACTTGCTCGTTTCCGACCTATGCCATAAAAAAAACTTACAATGAATTTAGTAATAGTTAGCATGGCCTTTTGCGTCTTTGTCTCCTAGAAGCGATCTATAAATACATATATATATATACATCCATACATACGCATTTAGGCCTGTAACGCCCGAAAGGGTAGGCAGAGGTGTAACCAGTACCAGTACCTATCTTTCGCTGAGTTTCCGTCTATTGCCATTTGCCATACCAGGCACAATTCCATATATGATATGATATGACATGATACTAAGCATTTCGTGATAGAAAAACCACTTTTAGCCGTCCCGAAGATCGAACCCGAGACCTCAGCACAGCAGTTGTACCGCATTACAACTGCGCCACTGAATCAGTATCAATCTATAAATATAAAATTAATTAATTGTAATATTATGTTCATTAGCTATTAGTATCATTAATTGTGGTGATTTATGTGACATACATTATATGTTATGTTATCCGAAATATATGGGTTTCATTTTATTATAAATACAAAATAATAAGTTAAAAGCAATCAATTGTTCTTTAGGATGATCTCACTTCTAGTAAGATGAAGCTCACACCTCTGTCCCCGATTGAGTAGGCAGAAGTGTAACTACTATATCGTTCAGCGAGCTTATTTCCATCACATGATGTGATGAACGGCGACCCGGGAAGCCTATTGCTATATCGGGTGCTAATACTAATTCTGAGCACTTAGCAAATAAACACGACATTTCTCGCGCATGAAAGAGATAACTATTGACGACAAATATCTCGCGTAAAAGTAGCATGCGATAATGTTGTCATGTTAGAGTACGTAGACAAAATAACAGAGCTGTTGAAAGTATTACTTTCTCTACGTTATCTTTACTTTGACAACGAGTCGAGTATTTTAAGCAACCATGTTAGGTTTGATAGACATGTAGAGATAACCAGATAAAACGGTTGTTTGTGCTAAGCCCACAGGGCAAATTTTAATCATCTGTGACTTTTTAATTACAAATTGTGTTTGCCCGTCCTGAGATTCTTACCGAGAACCTCACCGGCTTTTCAGCCTATGTACGCTGCCACTAAACCAATGAGGATTTAACAGCCTCTTGTGAAACATAAAAGAATATTCATAAAAAAATCAACACCGTTCATCTCAATCGGCGATTGGATGCACAACATTTTATCGAGAGCGTAAAGTACATACAAGGGTTGGACAAAAAGACCGAAATGTAATAATCATTACAACGTGCTGCGGTTAAAGTTGGATCATTTACATATCTTGTTTACGGTACGTCTGTCCGTACAAGTTAATGACATACGAACAAATATATTCAGCGAACACGCCTGACCACGTTCCGAGCCATTGTTTTTCATACACCATCCAATTTGTAAAGAGCTTTGCCACACAGCATATGTGCAAGAGTAAGAGGTCACAAGAAAATGGTCATAAGATTATTTTGTCCCTTTTACATTATAAATCGCAGTTAGGTTTAGTTTTTATTTTGTTATAATTTCGCGAAGACGCCGCGGGCGCAGCGGCTATATGAATATTAAGCGCTTTTTTTGCTCGCAGCGGCCGTGCGCTTCCACAGCACCCTGTCATGTAAACTATTATTTTATTTCTTTTAAGATGACATGCGATGACTGGATTTTTTACATTGATTTTTACGATTTTATATCCATTTACGTTCATAATAATTGTGTATTATTTTATAGCAGTATGCTGGTATTAGTTTTTGAAGAAAATAAGAGAATTTGGAACATTTATAATGTTTTGACCACATTAGGTGTAAATAATAATAGTACTAGCCCTGTAGTATGCCCCTACTACTACTGCCTCTAATGTGAGGGATTAGGCCTTAGTTCACCAAGCAGGTCTAATGCGGGTTGGCAGCCATCATATGATGACCTTCAAAATTGTTCCAAAAATTCTAGAGGCAATGGCAAAACTTAGTTTCCGTTGCAGGTTGTGGAAGTCAGACGGTAGGGGTGCCGGGACGGTGGGATACATAATACCAAATCCGCCGTCAAATCACGATAGGATGTCGGACTGACATTAAGCCGGGATAACGCCAGGCAGAAAGAAAGACCATTTATTTTCAGGCTAACCATTTAGACAACGTTACGATTTTACAGTTTACAATATCGTATCGTGATGATAAATGTGAACGCGCGCTAACGGTCTCTGAATCTCATTTGACTGACAGATGACTAAAATTTATTGCCCCGAGCCAGTGAACCAATTAACTGTATTCGCTTAATTGTTATCATATATTATAGTCGCGTAAGTGTTGAGTCGTAATGTGCCTTATTGTGTTAGAAAATACGAGAAATACATGCCACATAAGCTGCATTTGGTGGCCTCTATACTACAACGAAGGGGCAGAAATATTTGATCATTGAATACTTTCATACTTTATGGCACTTCGTGGTATATCCGATTTTACAAGACTAGTAGGGTTTTTTTATAATGGTTTCACACTATTATGCATTTCGCCAATGACAAGTATATTAATATTTTCAAGAACGATGAAACACCGGTGTGGCCGATTTCAAGATTTTGTCGGAAATTTGGTGTGATGTTTCATAGATGATTTTCCCCGATCGGATCGGACCAACAAAGTCAATCAACCAGCTCGGACAAAACCCCTCCCAAGTTCACATAAGTATTTTCATGTTTCCATGGTACTGTCCATCTTCGTTAATGTATATTGCACAAACTCACACCACTTTTATACTATAAACACAACTTTATACTAATCTTGGTGTCGGCGCAACATGCTTTTTAACACAGAACACAACTTTAAACTAGTATCTTTATACTACTGCCTACTATTATAAATGTGAAAGTTTAGATATTTGTGAGTGAATTTGGATGTTTGTGAGTTTGTGAATTTGAATGTTTGTTAGTCAATCAGAAATTTGGCACACACCATGACCTAGATTAGGACATAGGCTACTTTTTATCTCGACAAAGGCCGTTCACGGACGGAGCCGCGTGAAAATGTCAGTAAGAAATAAATAAAATAAGTGAGGACCGCATTATCAGAATTCTCGCCAAAACTCCGACTGGTAGGGTTACTCAGGTGAGAAATAAAAAACTAGTCAAGTACGAGTACGAGTAGGACTCGCACACCGAGCCCAACAATCTTCAATCGTAAGGTTTTACTTTTTCTTATTATTTATCAGGAAATCCGTCAAAATAACACATATTCTATAAAAAAAACAGGCAATTACCTGTTACAGTTCAAAGATATACCCAGTCACTAACGCCAGCGTCTGACGCTTTGACGCGACCATCGAAAGTCTGTCGACCTTTAACGGACCGAAAACGTTAAAAACTAATGCTGAAGTCTCTAGTTCTCAAAATAAACTGACACGAAATCTCCGAAAGACACTTTTGGGTCAAAAAAAACAGGTTCGCACAAATGATTTTTTTGCCAACGTTCACAGACAATGACAGATTAAGAATGCAAATTCTCGACCGTGGGCGGGGCCGTCCAAGATTCGATGCTCGCGCGCAAAAAGATACTGTTTTGTAAAACCTCACCACACTGTTCAGTACTAATGATAAGAATGTATAGATATATACATTTTTATATTATGTGGTATATACAGTATTTAAATTATGAACTCATTACTACTATACTAGGTGTTAGGTTTCTCGTATGTGAGAGGCCGTCCGAAAGCAGCAGTGTTTAAGCACTGTTGTGGTGTGAAGAGCATTAAAGCCAGTAAAATTACTAGGCATTATGAGACTTAACAACTTATGTTTCGGGGTGATGAGCGCAGTCCAGTGCGGTTCGGTGTGGCGTTGCTTCTGTTTATGGCCAGGCGTGGCGCTTACCATCAAGCGAGAAATCATAACGCCATTCAGCCTAATAAAAAAACTGTCCCATGTGGTGATAGTGGTGCCGTGTGTGGGTTTGGTCTTGTTTGTAACTATATTTAATATATGTTGTTGTAAGTTTATCAACATAGACTCACCCCTGTTTCCCGTAGTAGGCAGAGACAACTGATTGAGACTTACTACGATCCTGGTACACTTATTTTATCTTAGCTTAATGTTTAAATTAATTATCCGCGTATTCTAATTTTAAAATAACACTAAGTTATATCTATTTTAAAAACTATAAACTTTCTTAATTCGAAAAAATATTTCATATCGAATATTTATAATTTCAATACCGAATTGTATTTTCGTATAAATTTAACGCTTTCGTCGTACAAAATAAAATTATAAACCATTGAAAAAAAACTTATAAGGATTTTATCGCGGCTTAATTTTATTGAAGTCCTGACGTTTCGAAAGCTTTCAGCCTTCGTGGTCACGATAGAGACTGAGGTGTAGGTCGTTTCCAAAAGTTTATGTTACATTGCCTACCTTCATTTTGAAATTATACATTTATTTTGTTAAAGTTAATTGACACTAGTCCGATCTACACAGAAAGAGATCACGGTGTCTTGAGGTCTGGCAGTTGGTATTTTGGGATCCGATTTAATTAGATGTCTAACTGGATCCCAGGCTTGTGCAAGCTTCCAACCGTCTTCTCTATTGAGATTTGGTTGTTTTTAATTTCAGTAGCTTCGCGAAACGTCCTAGGTAGGAATCGGTGTTCTTTGGCAAGGATTTGTGGTTTATCGAATCTAAGATAATGTTTGGAGCCTTCCTCTGTTCAACAACTGCAGACTTCATAGAACGTCGGTGTTTAACGTCTGCTATGTGTTATTTTTATAAAATCCGTATAAACTTGTTTTATTTCAATGTGTAATATTCGCGTAAACATAAGAAAAAAATTATAAAGCAATTCTAAATATATTTTTTCACTGTTCTAAATTAAATATCCGAATATACAAGAACAACTTAACAATCATTTGCGTCGGAACGGGTTTGTGTTCCGAAAACAAAAATCAGTGGCCGGTCGACTCATTAAAAATGTTTTTCCATAGAAATATATTAATCACATGTCGCCACGCCCTCTGGCGGCTAAAAACCAAATAATTTCTGCCACAGCATTTTCGGACGGGGAACAGACAAAAAAGGAGCAATAATTAATTTTATACTCTATGGTGTTCGGGGTCGACGGTCAGTTTTTTATAAGGAAATATTTTTAACCAGGTGAAACTAGGTGGGTATGAATTATTATATGCGGTATTTGGTTTAGGCCGTTTGGGTGTCTAAATGTTGATTTATCTCTATTGTTTTAATGTTGATAAACATAAGCGACTCATTTGCATTTTCGCTATGTTTTTGAAAGTCATAATTTTAACTGAGACCATTATTTTATTTGTAAAGATGTCTGAGTTAAACTCGCAACCAACAATGTGACAGTTATAATTGTTTTTAATTTCTCCCACGCATCATTTTATTGTTAAGTATGTTATAATTTTTTGTTCTATTCTACAAAGACGTAGTACCTCTCTAGATTTTAATTTTTACATGTAATTTCTCTTTTTTATGGTTATGCTGGTCTCAAACGGTGACTAAATAAATAAGTACCTATTTTCTTTCTTTTTTTCTTACATCACATCAAATAAAAATGAATTAGGTAAAGAATTTATTGACTTACTGATTTGAAAAGAAACATTTTGAACTCTAAATGTAAGAGCACACGCTATACGTTTTTAAATCGGAGACCGATTATTTAGTTACTTTTTGGGAAGCTCTATGCAATATCCGAAACCTCCAATCCGTATACATACAAACGCCAGCCGCGGCGATCAAGTCGCTTTTTAGAAGCGCGATGCAATGACTGAATGCTACACTCCGCGCATATTCAGATGCCAATCGCAACAATTTAGTGAGCCTTTAGCATCGGCTCTGTTTTGTAATGAGAGATCTATGCGCAAGTGAACTATCAGCGCGGACTCGTGCTACAACTACTCCCGCTCACCCCCTTACTTTACGTCGTCATCCGCCCCACACGAGATCGATTAAAATAATCATACTAGCCCTGTATAATATACATCTCACTGCTGGGCACGGGCCTCTTCTACTAAATGGGGTTAGGCCTTAGCCACCACGCTGGCCTAATGAGGGTTGGCAGATTTCACATATCTTTGAAATTCTTATGGAGAACTTCTTAGGTTAGGTATGCAGGTTTCCTGTCGAGTCCGAATTCGATAGAGTCGAGAAACGCGATGCATTATCAAATCAGTCGCTAAAACGCGCGATTTCCGATACAGAGTCGATGCAGTTGCGAAATCGAAGATCGCTGATGCTAAAAGTATCGTATGTGCTGTGGTCCTAAGCGACCCCAAGATTTCATCCGTCACTGTTATCTCCCTTAAATCACGCGTCTCATATCACATCAATCATAAACATTTAGTCGCGAATGTTAGTTAATTAAACAAACATAGTAAACATAAGGATTCCCAGTAATTTATTGTCAACACCTAATATTTACACCCTTGTTATAATTATAAAACGTGCAAGTTTTCAACTTTGAATTTTAAATTCATTTTAATAAGGTTACATTTGCTATATATTGTATGTGTAAATAAAGTGCATGAAAATGAATTGGATTGCTAGCAGTGATGAGGCGATAAACTGTTGATATTTTTAGTTTATAGAAGAAGAATTTTAATATGTACAACACTGTTGGAGGTAATGAAATGTCAGTTGCTCATAAACGAGTAGATAGAAGATATTTAGTTATTTATATCAAAATAGGTACTATATTAGTACTTCGGCAAAGGTCGAATTTGTGTTTGTTTGTGAAAGTAAACATGCAATTCATATGTATGTTTCATCATGGAAAGGTATTATATTATATATGTAGTAGAGCCATCTTCTATACAATTTTGTCTATAGCATGAAAGAAGCTAGCTTAACCGGGTTGCTACCACAGTCTCGGCTTGCTGTTGCGTTTCGTATGTTGAGTGAGATAATCGAAGGCCGAAATCCCTTCTGATTCCTAATCCCCATTCGTTTCCTTTAAGGTCGGCAACGACTATTTCTTCTCATTTTTTGGAGTCCATAGGTGGTGGAGAACACATATCATGACAAAGTTGCTCATTTGCTGACCTCTGCTAAAAAAATTGTGATAATAAATTTGTTTAGTTAGAGTTTCTAAGTTATTTATGATAGGTTTTGGTCACTGGAGTACAAACTACAATGCAAGGCAAAACTGTCAAAGTTCCTACGGAATAAGAAACTTCGTCGGTCTTTTTCAAAGACCCTAGAAGTATTTTAGTATATCCAGATCAATGTTGTATCTCTTCATTATGTCTATTACAAAGCAAATCAATTTACATAAGCTCATGCCTGAATCCCCAAAGAGGTAGACAGGTGTAAATAGTGCACACACTAGTCTTATTTTCGCCCGTTGATGTAATAATAGTTGCGAATCTAATATAAGAATTCCAATTCCGAGCAACTCATATGTGATTTTTGGAATCAAAAACTCTAATACTAATTATGATTGCCCGACCAGAAGGCCAATTCTCGTAATTTTGAACGTTCAAAATATCATTCCGATCTAGTCTCAGCGACAAGAAAGTTGCAAATGGCATTCTCTTAAACCAATAATCAACGTCAAATGTGAACATAAATCGTAATGAGATTGAATGTAGAATAAAAGTTGACTAAAGCCAAAACGGTATAATGCTACTGCTAATGCTAGGTGCATTTGACGTTGATTATTGGTTTAAGAGAATGCCATTTGTAACTTTCTTGACGCTGAGACTAGATCGGAATAATATTTTGAACGTTTAAAATTACGAGAATTGGCCTTCTGGGATTTGAACTCCGAACGTCACGGTTTCTCAGCCTCAGTATGCTGTCATTATCCCAATGAATCGAAAATAATTGACCTTTAATCATAATTAGCATATAACACAGTTTTTATACAATTGCGTGTCTGAAACATTTCAAGACAAAGCCAATAAAATGTTCAAATATTTAAAGCAGAAATTACCCGCAAACACGTAAACACGATTCATCCCCAAACATACGTATAAACAAAATTCCACATGTAACTGTCTATTAATTAGTTCAATTGTTGTACGTTCGTAGGGGAAAATGGACAGTATTTATACAGAGTGAATTATAACAACTCCGGTATTTATTTTCTACTTTGATAAGAATATCGTTAAGTCTTGGAGAAAGTAAGTTTTTATGTTAGTCGTTACTAAATAAGCCGTGTATAAAATGCGTTTTGCGCTATAATTGTAGGATTATACTTACACTTTTGTCTTCAGCATTAATGGGTCGGCTAGACCAAGCCATTACTATAGTCTTACGGAAAAACTGGTCGTAAAATGGTAGCTTGATGCTGCGTTTCATAGGGTAAGTGAGATTTCCGGAGGTCCAAATCTTCGTTCCTTTCCCAATCGGAATTTCTTTTCTTTAGGGTCTTACTATGGGTATTCATGGGCGGTGGATATCACTAACCATCAGGTGAATCACTTGTTCGTTGGCTGGCCTATATATAAAAAAGGAAGCGTTTTTCTATTATTTAGATTAGTCACTCGTAGAATAAAGTAGAAATAAGAAATAAGTTCGTTAAATAGGCATTTGTACTAGAATAATGATTGCCTCATTGTTTTAGTAGCAGCTGCCTACGTCACCAGTGAACTGTGCGCTCCTAATTTCAATGTTCGGGTCAATTAAAATTAAATGTTAGCTTGTGTGCTACAAACATAGTACTCCTCAAATTGTTGAAAGCTTGTTGCCAGTTTACATCTTCATGGTCTTTATTTAGTATTTGAATAGCCACTACCTATTTGAAAAATAATTGTTTTGGTACCATCAGCTCCGTACAGTTCATCGTGTCCACAAACACACGTGTTCGGTTTGACATTAGCGTGCGCGCACCCTATTGGTCAGCGTGTGATCTTTGCCGACCCGCGTGTCCATTACCACTCGTCGGCTCAAATGAAAATAGCCCAAACATCCATAATTCTTTACGAAAAATGTACATTTAGACCACATTTTTCCAAAATTAATGGGCTTGAAGACAACACTGAGAAAGAAACTGTCTCGGGTTTTGTGTCTAGAAAGCAGTAAATAATTGATTTAGTACATCATTTCCTATTTCTCGTATTTTACAATAGAATAAGTAACAAGGTTTTCAACAATGTTACTCGTAATATTATGTGTGAGCATATACAACGTGTTATAAAAAGGGGCGGGCAAATTTAAGCAATGTATAGTATAGCGTATAAGTATTTTATCTCCCATAGTACCTAATCCGATTGCATTGCTAGTACAATAATTATAGAATTCTCTTTTTTATCGAATGAGTAACATGTCGATATCGACATTCAACTTTGGACAACACTAAATGATAAACAATGATACTATAGACCTCCTTTCATTTAATTATTTTATAATAAAAAAAAACATTAAACCGATGTCAAATGTCATTATTTATTTGACGCAGTCAGTTCGACAATTTCCGATGTTATGAAGTATGATTACGAGTTCAAAAAATATGTTGTATTTAACTAAAAACAAGTATTATGTATTGGTATTTTGTGTTGGTACAACTGATAATGGCTTATAAGAGGCTCGTCGACTGTATTATGCCAAATTCATAGATGGAAGACCCGACAATGAAATCTTTAAAATACTTCAGAGGATGGTACCTATGTCGTCTTCAGCAAACAGTCAGGTGTTATTTTGTCTTTAAATTACAAGTTACGTACGTATGTCCGTAGGATTATGTAATCTTAATCAAGTTGATTAAAAAGTGAGTGTCATTCATAATAATTAATAGTGGTGTCATCAATCTTATCGATCTTAATAAACGAGTGATTAAAATTAACGTGAAATTTGAGGATGTCTTGGTTTAAAATGATCCGGTACATCGGTACTTACTATAAGGAGTATGTAATGACCCAAAAATATGACCACACCTTTCTGTAACACGTTGTATAAAAAATATATAAAACGTGTTACGTACGTGTGTAAGAAAGGTGTGGTTATATTTAAGGATCGTTACATACACCTGATAGTGAGTGTTTAAATAAATACCAGATCTTATAAAATCTGGACATCCTAAAATTTCACGCTAATTTTAATCACTCGTTTATTACGATCGATCGACCACATTCCAATAAATTAAGTACAGTGCGTGAGTGAGAATAACAATGCTTGAGTGTCACAAAATCTCAGCTGTTCATTATTTTAGTGTTATCCAAAGTTGCAAGTCGCGATATTCGACTACTACACTACTAACTACATGTTACTCATTCGATAAAAAGGAAAATGCTTTTGACCTAGCAATGCAATCGGGTTTAATAAATACTTGTATCGTACACTATAATGTTATATTCTCGCCTCTGTCATGCAATCTCTTCTCTCTTCACTCTTTTTGTGCAAATGGGGTTTACATTACATTTTTTTATATTTGATCATCGGCTCGCGTGTAATGCCACAGAAAAGCTAAGTTAAAAAATAAATATGGTTTGTTATTTCTTGTATTACAGTAGATACTGGCTGGTATAACTTAATGGCGTTGTACAAAACATATTTTTTCCATAAGTTCCCCGGTGTGAATAAAGGTGCGATCGCATATTAAAAGATATAAGGAACAGGTTGTGTCATTTCCATTGACAACTTATTCCTTTAGATGCTTTAAATTATTTGCAAAATTAAGCGTCGTTTTATTACGTTGTCTGGTCACGACAGTAATTTTTTTATGGCAAAATCATTGCATCATACAGTACTACGATACAAGTTACGCGCGTCAACAATCATCGATTATCTTGAGGAACACGAAGGGCGATGCTTAATATCCAATATAGAATAATTAAAATATTAGATTAGGTATATACTTTTTTTGTTAAGTGCTTGACGAGGCACAGCAGTTTGCATATTTGTCCTAAGTCGAAGGCTTTCGACGTACATATATACGCACTCACGCCTGCTATCCCCGAAGGGGTAGGCAGAGGTGTAACCAATACACCCACATTTCGCCGAGCGTATCTCCATCCCATGATGTGATAGGGGGCGAACCTATCGCCATACCGGGCACAAATTCCAGACTCCGGGCTGATACTGAGCTTTTCGTAATAGAAAAACCCAATATCACTTTTACCCGACCCGGGGATCGAACCCGAGACCTCAGCGTCAGTCTCAGTCATAACGCGTACGCATTACAATGTTTAATGGTAAAACTCTACAGCGTTCTGAGGCTCAACTCCACCACCCCTTCTCAATACCTTAATTATTGCCTTCATTTAACACATCCATGATTCTTCTGGTATTTGGGTGTTTATGGGCGGTGGTGATCGCTTACTATTAAATGACTAACTTGCTCGTTTGTGCGCCTATAAGAAACGTTGAACCGACCTTATTGGAAAGAAATAATTAAGAGCAGGGCGATTTCGTCCTCCGGAATCTCACCCACCGTACGAAACGCAACAGCAAGCTGCTACTTCACTTCGGTATACTGTAAGACAGTGGTAACAAACAGGTCAAGCGGGTTCATTAATGCTGTAGACAAAATAAAAACCTATTATAAAAGTGAAAATAAATAACTAAAGCACAATAATTAAAACAACTGATCAAGTTCAAGTCGGACTCACTGCATGCAATCTACTTCCTAATAGAAAATGGATAATTTTGTTATGTACCAAAGGCATTCGATTATTGAATATATTTGTGCAGCACAGACGATTACAAGTGCATAGTGGACAGTTATAATAGTTATATACTTCGTTATTGTGCTACATAGACAGTAAGTGTAAATAGTGAACGTTTATATACTTTGTTATAGTGATTTAACAGTTACAGTTTATATAGTGAATATTATGTTTTAACAGTTCTATTTGTGTAGTGTTTATAAGTGTCTAGGTCTTTAGTGTTTTAGTTATTTTAAAGTGTTTACAGTTACAGTTTTATTTGTTGTACATACAGTAGTATGTTATAGTGAAAATAATTTGTATTATGTGTTTTTAATTAAATAAACAGAGGGGTTCTTCTCGTCGGTATAGCCGGTGGCTAGGATAGGGAATTCCGCGATATTTTGTCCTTTTCTGACACATAGGTCCATCTCGCTCCTTCGCTAAGTGAAACCTCACTATGCGTTGGAGCGAGATGGAGCTGAATTTTGTATAAAAAGCGTGCAAATTCTTTCAGCGACACAGTTTACAGGAAGATTTCGGGCTGAAGAAAAGTAATGGAAGAATAGTAACCACCAAAAGTACCAAAGGGGGGCGTGGCTTTTACAGTTTAAATTCAGTGTTTTCTTTCCTATACAGTCCACTCTCACAGACAAAGCAATTTTCATTGCGCTGTATTTTCCTATGATACAGTTTCTGCCCGTACTGGCCTTCCGGTGCCTTTTGTACATATACGAAATATTACAGTATATGTATTGCAATTTTCATTGCAAACCACCAGTACATAAGGGCCTATAACACATACGTACACACATACCACTTACACAATACCCAACGTACGGGATACAAGTAAAGTCCCGTACATTTTGGTCACTTCGAGCGCCGGATAATTATATAACCGGTCTACAGGTAAGTGGTACTAACGTCGAATTCCTGCAAGAATCAAGATGCCGGTAACAAGATCTCGTCACAACAGCGTACAGCGTCAACGTTCGGCTACCGTTTCTGCGACCGCCTCTGCCACCGAAACCACAGAACAGACAGAACAGTCGGCGAGCACAGGCACCACAGGCACAAGCGCCACCGTAACAGAGACAACACAGGCGACGGGATCTCAAGACATCACCGTACAGGAAATCGCTATTCAAACAGAAGTCACGGCCGAAGCCACGGCCGCCGCCCCTCAAGAGCCCGTCCATACAGAACGCTGCAAATCGCACCGAACCAAGAAGTCGGCGCGTACAGTCAAGCTGGCGCAAGCAAAAGAAGAACTCCTTCGTCTACGCATAGAGCTTGCCGCCACCCGCATTGCAGCGATGGAAGCGGAGTCTGAATCCGATAGTGAAGAATCCATATCGGATCGACAGACAACGCATCGAGTCACAGAATGGCTTGATCGAAGCCAACGGGAAGTGTTGGCAATAGAAGCGCAGCCGCAATTAATTCCGCCGATGCAGAATGAAGTTACGGTTACAGTCGCGCACCCAGAAGCCACGCCCCCCGAACCCACAGTTACAGTAGCGACGCCGCGCGTCGTCGAGCCGCCGCCCGCTACTGAAATACAGCAACAGAACATCGTAGCGCCGCCTCGTGTTATCAAGCCGTCGCCCGCTGCGGAGAAACAGTACAGTGTAGCGGAACCTCGTGTCGTCGAATCGTCGCCCGCTACAATCAACTTAACAGAACTTGCGTCAGCGATCGCCCTCGCCGCAAGAACACCGCACCCGCTGAACCGACAATTCCACGAGTTGCCTCAATTTAGCGGTGCGCATCAAGAATGGCTGTTATTCAAAGCAGCATTCAGGGATTCAAAAGGATCATACACAGAAACAGAAAACATCGCACGCCTGCGGAAAAGCCTCAAGGGACTCGCCAAAGAAGCCGTCGAGAGCCTACTTATCTACGGCGCGCCTACTGAAGAAATCCTTCAGACGTTGGAAACTCGCTTCGGACGACCGGACGCGATCGCGGTAGCCGAATTGGAGCGGCTACGCACACTGCCACGCCTCACGGACGCGCCTCGGGAAATTTGTACATTTGCAACACGCATCGCGAACATCGTCGCAACATTGCAAATGCTAAAGAAGAGCCATTACCTCTACAATCCGGAAGTAACGAGAGCGATCGTCGACAAGCTTACGCCCGCGTTACGATACAGATGGTTCGACTTCGCAGCAGTGAACTCCGAAGATGAAGCGGACCTACCCAAGCTCTCGCGTTTCATGAATACGGAAGCGCAGAAATGCAGCCCCTACGCGAATCCGGAGGCAACAACGCGCACCACCGACACTGAAGCGAAAACGCAGCGAGTTCCCAGGAAACAGAAAAGTTACACAGCGGTGGATCAACGAAGCGAATCCACGTGCCCGGTATGCGGAAAACCCGGACACAAGACAGAACAGTGCCACACGTTCAAAGAAGCGGACAACAACGCGAGGTGGCAACTCGCCAAAGAAAAACAACTTTGTTTTGCGTGTCTTCAACATAAAGCGAGGACTCATCAATGCCGGGCAAGAAAGTGCGGAATCGACGGGTGCATAAGAAGTCATCACGAGTTGCTACACTTTCGACGCAAGCCTACAGTAACAGCTGAAGAACCCAAAAGTGAAGTGGTCACCAGCACGTGGTCAGCGGTCAAGTCACAATCTTATTTGAAAATCATACCAGTGCAAGTGTCCGGGCCAAAGGGGAAAGTCGACACTTTCGCCCTACTCGACGACGGATCGACGGTTACACTCGTCGACGGGGACATTGCAAGACGCACCGGAACCAAGGGGCAAAGTGAGCCACTTCACATCGAGGCATTCGGCAACGCGGAATTTGAAGCGACGAACTCCCAGCGCGTTCGGTTAACGCTACACGGAGCTACAGACAGTCATAGTATACAGGCGCACACGATATCGAAACTTCGTGTCGCACCACAGAAGATCGCCGCTTCGGATCTCGCAGGTTGCACGCATCTCGTCGACATCGCAGCTCAGCTCAAGTACACGAATGCTACACCCGGCATACTCATCGGTCAAGATAATTGGCACTTGTTGCTCGCTTCAGAAACACGTCAAGGAAGACGCAATCAACCTGTAGCGTCGTTAACGCCGCTCGGGTGGGTGCTCCACGGCTCAAGAACGCGTTCGCTCGGACATCGATTACACAGAGTTCATCACCTTCGGCGCATTGAAGACGACATGGACGAACAGTTGCGACAGTACCTCGCCATCGAGTCTCTCACCATAGAACCGAAAAAACCGAAGAGTGACCCCGAAGAGCGCGCACTTGTCACACTACGGGAGTGCACACACCGGCGGGAGGACGGCCGCTATGAAACAGCGTTGTTATGGAAAAACACAGATCTTCCGATGCCACAGAACAGGGAGAACGCCTACAAGAGGCTTCTCAACACAGAGCGCAAGATCGACAGAGATCCGCGCCTACAGGAAAAATACAGCAAACAGATGTCCGCGCTCGTTGAAAAGGGCTACGCCGAAGTCGCTCCAGTCTCCACACAAAAGGGCAAGACATGGTATCTTCCGCATTTTCCAGTCATCAATCCGATGAAGCCGGACAAGGTGCGAATCGTACACGACGCGGCGGCGCAAACCCGAGGTGTCTCACTCAACGATCACTTGCTTACAGGACCGGATTTGATCCAATCATTACCGGGGGTGATTATGAGATTTCGTCAACACCCCATAGCGGTTACAGCAGACATTGCCGAAATGTTTATGCAAGTGAAGATTCGTGCTCAAGACAGGGACGCGCTTCGATATCTGTGGAGGGGCGATGCAAGAGGCGATGCAGACGTCGTCGACTACCGCATGACTTCACTGATATTCGGCGCGACATCTTCCCCGGCAACGGCAATTTACGTCAAAAACGTCAACGCCGAAGCATACAGAGACAGTCATCCCGCAGCTTATCGCGCAATCGTGAAGAATCACTACGTCGACGACTACTTGCAGAGCTTCCCCACAGTTGAAGAAGCGATACAGACATCGGTCGACGTGCGCGACATACAGAAAAAGGCTCACTACGAGCTACGACAGTGGGCGTCGAACTCGCCGGAGGTACGCCGAGCACTCGCTACAGATGAAGACAGACAGACTACGTGCCTACACGACGGCGCGACTACAGAACGGGTACTCGGACTCATTTGGAGATGCGCTACGGACGAGCTAGCTTTCAACCTAGACCTAGCGCGCCTGCCTCCCGGAGCGATCGACAACGACGCGCCAACCAAGAGAGAAGTTTTGAAGATCATCATGTCTCTCTTTGACCCACTCGGACTCGCCGCGCCGGTGACATCAAGAGCCAAACAGCTACTACAGGAGATATGGCGACGCGGAACCGGATGGGATCAACCGATCGACAGCGACTTGAGGACACAGTGGACAGATTGGATCGGCTATCTCAAGCGACTCGCTGACATACGAGTCCCCCGAAGTTATCTACACTACAGTCAAGCCGTCCGCCTCGAGTTACACACCTTCGTCGACGCGAGTGAAGTCGCATACACCGCTGCGATATACTGGCGTATCACAACATCGGACGGAGAAATACACACATCGCTCGCGCTCGCGAAAGCACGCGTCGCGCCGCTCAAGTTAATGTCAATTCCACGTTTAGAATTGCAAGCAGCCGTAATGGGAACTCGTATGGCGGCCGCGGTCGTCGAGGAACACGATCGCAAGCCCGACGCGAAAACTTATTGGACAGACAGCAAAACAGTTCTCACATGGTTGCGAAACGGAGCCCGCGCATATCGTCCATACGTCGCGCATCGTGTAGCGGCAATAGAGGAACACAGTACAGTAACAGAGTGGAGGTGGGTCCCCACCAAATTAAACGTCGCGGACGACGCTACGAGGGATGTACCGCAACATATAGACAGTGAACACAGATGGTTCACAGGTCCGGAGTTTCTGCGCAACGACCCGGACAAGTGGCCTACAGAAACTACAGCTTCACCGATCGAGACCGGCGAAGAAAGAACATTGGTGGTACAACGCAGCCCTCTACACTCGCTCGCTGCAGCGCTACCGGCGGTCGATCGTTTCTCCAAATGGGAAAAGTTACTGCGGACTACGGCGCGCATCCTGCAATTCATTCATCTTTGTCGGCGCACAACAGCGTCGATAAATTACAAAAGAAACAAGCGAAACAAAGAAAAGGATGCAGCGTGGACAAAGCTGCCGGCAAAACAGACAGCGCGCGTACCCCGCGCAACACAGAAAGTCGCGGCATACGACAATCAATATCACGCCATAGATGGCACACTTTTACGACGCGCGGAAACGTTGCTGATTCGACGGTGTCAACAGGACAGCTTCACCGAAGAAATTGCGACAATCAGCGGTGGCGGCATCCCTCCGGCGCAGAGTCGTCTACACAACCTGTCAACAGAGGTAGTGAACGGAGTGCTCGTCATCAAGTCTCGCATACAAGCAGCGCAAGATGTCCCGGAATACACCAAGAGGCCTGCAGTACTCGACGGGAGACATCCCGTGGCTCGTCTCTACGTGGACTACGTGCATCGAACCTTACACCACGCAGGCGTCGAGACTACGCTCAACGAGTGCAAACAGCGATACTGGATTGTGCGGCCGCGACCTACAGTGAAAGCAGTGATACACGAATGCTTGATATGTCGCATTCGAAAAGCATTGCCGCCGACGCCGTCTACAGGGAACCATCCAGCGTGCCGTCTGGCACATCATCGACGTCCGTTCACATACACCGGCGTGGATTACTTTGGACCGCTAACAGTAACTATAGGGCGATCCACACAGAAGCGGTATGTGGCATTGTTCACGTGCCTGACGACACGCGCGGTGCATCTGGAAATCGCAGGGTCTCTGACGACCGACTCTGCAATCATGGCTGTAAGAAGGTTCATCGCGCGGCGCGGCGCTCCGACCGAAATCTGGTCGGATAATGGTACTAATTTACAGGGTGCTGACAGGGAGCTACGACGCTCCATCAACAGTGCAACGAGCGGCGAGGTCAACCGACGCGGCATTAACTGGCGCTACATTCCCCCTAGCGCCCCCTTCATGGGAGGAGCGTGGGAAAGGCTTGTCCGCAGCGTCAAGACAGCGCTCACTACAGTACTCCACGAGCGACACCCGTCGGAAGAGACTTTGGCAACCCTAATTGCCGAGGTCGAACATGTGGTCAACAGCCGACCGCTCACACACGTCTCCGTTGATCCCGATGATCCGGAGGCGTTAACTCCGAACCATTTCCTGCTCGGAGGCTCCGCCAACGCGGTGGCCCCGGGCGAATTCGACGACAGCGATGCAGCAGGGCGCAGCCACTGGCGCGCCTCGCAGCGCCTCGCCGACCTCTTCTGGGCTCGCTGGATGCGCGAGTATCTCCCGGAGCTCCAACACCGGCGGGAGCCTCACGACCGAGGACAACAGCTGAGCAACGGGGACCTCGTACTCATCGCCGACGGGACGCTGCCGCGGAATGTGTGGCCGCGAGGCGTCATCTCCCACGTCTACCCTGGACCGGACGGCGTCGTGAGAACAGCGGACGTGCGAACCAACAGTGGAATCCTGCGGAGACCCGCCAAGAAGCTGGTCATACTCCCGGTGAAGAGCGAGGCTGCACGGCAATAAGTTCTGCGCCGTCGGCCCAGCGACGACGCACGGCGGGAGAAATGTGCAGCACAGACGATTACAAGTGCATAGTGGACAGTTATAATAGTTATATACTTCGTTATTGTGCTACATAGACAGTAAGTGTAAATAGTGAACGTTTATATACTTTGTTATAGTGATTTAACAGTTACAGTTTATATAGTGAATATTATGTTTTAACAGTTCTATTTGTGTAGTGTTTATAAGTGTCTAGGTCTTTAGTGTTTTAGTTATTTTAAAGTGTTTACAGTTACAGTTTTATTTGTTGTACATACAGTAGTATGTTATAGTGAAAATAATTTGTATTATGTGTTTTTAATTAAATAAACAGAGGGGTTCTTCTCGTCGGTATAGCCGGTGGCTAGGATAGGGAATTCCGCGATATTTTGTCCTTTTCTGACACATAGGTCCATCTCGCTCCTTCGCTAAGTGAAACCTCACTATGCGTTGGAGCGAGATGGAGCTGAATTTTGTATAAAAAGCGTGCAAATTCTTTCAGCGACACAGTTTACAGGAAGATTTCGGGCTGAAGAAAAGTAATGGAAGAATAGTAACCACCAAAAGTACCAAAGGGGGGCGTGGCTTTTACAGTTTAAATTCAGTGTTTTCTTTCCTATACAGTCCACTCTCACAGACAAAGCAATTTTCATTGCGCTGTATTTTCCTATGATACAGTTTCTGCCCGTACTGGCCTTCCGGTGCCTTTTGTACATATACGAAATATTACAGTATATGTATTGCAATTTTCATTGCAAACCACCAGTACATAAGGGCCTATAACACATACGTACACACATACCACTTACACAATACCCAACGTACGGGATACAAGTAAAGTCCCGTACAATATTGATAGGAAATAAGTACCTAATTATGACTGTCTTCTTCTGTCTAATATTGTTTATTATATATTTATGACTGTCTAATATCGGTGAAGGCAAAACTGCATTATCGTTCTTTTCAATCAATCATGAACCCACATTAAAAATAGTAAAAAATGGAACCGTTTCGCCTTTTAACGTCCTGAATGATGAGACGAGCAGGTCGCTTGATGATAAGTGCCACGCCTGCCCATAAACAGAAGCAACAAATTAGAAGTACATACAGCATGGCTCTTCACTGCACGGGGCACCCCAACTAGTTTTATATTGCCCAATAATTTTCATAATTTCACTGGCTTCAATGTCCTTCAAACCGGAACATAATAGCGCTTACATACTGCTGCTTGAGGTCAGAAATAGACAAAGCGGTAGTACCTACAAACTTGCTGCCAAAGTCTAGACCAAGACAGATTATTGCAATTTGAGCGATGCAAAGTTCCTAATATTTACTATCTGACAATAATACATTTGTGTCATTTGTCTTACTACATAGTGATGAAACAATGAAACTGGTCAGCCGTGCTGGCGTCAGGAGACTGGATCACATCTGTTTTAACTAACTACCTAGGTGTAGGACTTAAATATGTAGGTACTAAGGATGCCAGTGCCATGCAGTGCTTTGTAATTCAAAGATCTGTGTGACGTGGCTTCTCTTTATGGGCAGGTCAGTGTGACCTGTTCGTCACGTCATTCAAACTAATTAAAAAAAAGTTAATTTGTATATATGTTTAAAATGTTAATGAAGTTAAGAACTAACAAATTCAAACTAACAGATATAAATATTTTTTATTAACTTTATCAGTCTAGGACCTATTTATTATTAACATACTTCAAAAAAGGAGGAAGTTCTAAATTCGATACGTAATTTTTTTTTGCTTTTTTATGTATGTAATTACTTCGATTTCTCCACCAATTGTCGACTGTTTTTATTGGATAAAAGTTCATAAGATAGAGTTTAGTTGCGACGTGGTTCCATATAAATTTGTTTACGATCTGATGACGGAGTACAGAGTAAAAATATGAAACTCCTCAACTGACAACAATCTTTAGTAATTCCTACCAGTTCTTACTATAATATTTTTCATTATCATATTTTCACATACATTCGTTTATGAACGAAGCTCTTTGCACTTAAAACCAGTACCGACTGCCGACTGCCGTGTGAAACATTCGTAGGTAATAAACAGAGCGGGTTATAATCACCTGTCGATTGCCATTCGATCATAAATTCCCAATCACAATATTTTATCTCAACAACGGTATATTAAAACTGATTGAATCATTTCTCATTCCAGTACTCTATGGACTGCGGAATTTAGAAACATTCTTTCATTCAACAGCATATATTGCAGAAATGTATGTTATATACCTACTTTGCCTCGGTAGCGCAGTTGTAATAAGTATCTACGTGGAACGACTCCTGTGCTGAGGTCTTGGGTTCAATCCCGGGTCGGATAAAAGTGATATTGTGTTTTTCTATCTCGGAACGCATAGTATTAGGCCGGAGTCTAGATATTCTTTTAAAAAAAAACATTTAACCATTTATTTTTTCTACACTCATACATACATATAGCACAACAAAAAAAGATGATAAAATGACTTCTCACATTATATTGAGTGGTAGAGCCACGCCGTAGACAGTTTTGTCTACAAAATGAATGGGCCGGCTCGTCCGGGTCATTACCACTGTCTCACAGAAAACTGACGAAGTAGCAGCTTGCTGCTGCGTTTCGTACGGTGATATCTGGAGGCCCAAATTCCCCTCTCCTTCCCGATCCCTTAATTATCCCTTTCCTTTAAGGTCGGTAACGCACCCATGATTCTTTTGGTATCGTGGACGTACACGGGCGGTGGAGATCACTTACCATCACTGCACTTGCACGTTTGCCAGCCTATGCTTTAAACAATAATTTTTAAGGAAAATATTAAACATTTTAAATTACCGACGCGACGACCCATGTTTCGAAAATAAACGTTTTCTCATTTTCACTTTACTGATAACAATTTCATTGCAGCGACTTTATCTTTTCATTAGTTAATTTATTTTCGGTATCATAATGACGTCCAATGAAACTTTCCAATTTAAAGGCACGTTTTAACATACGCGAATGAGACAGCCAGACCGCGTGACGCATGTCCGATTTGTATGAAATCGTATAAAAACGGTTGTGCGACTTGGTGAACTGTTTCGGTCGCATATATTAAAACACACCTATACAATTGTATACAAATCAGACGTGACGCTGTTGTCGTGTGTTGCGGTCTCATGTATCGGTCGCGTACCTTTAAACTTGCCTTAATAGTGCAACTATACCGACATATATGCTGACACAAGTACGTATACAAGGCAGGTAGCGAGTGGCGGGCGCCTACGTGTGGCACAGAGTACGGACTCGATCAATCACCATTGGTCACGCATATCGCCTATCGATATCTTCTGTGCCACTAGAGAGCATACTCGTATACACGAGTTTTTGTTCCGTTTTCGAAAGTACCTATATACTTTAGTATATATTTTTGGTTTTTATGTTGCTACATTGTTTTTATGGAGCCGTGTCTAGACTAATCCAGGCCATTAAAATTACTGGAGGTACGTTATTTCGCTTGTTTTTACATTATGGTTAATATGAAAATTGTATTAAAATTTGATGAAATTGTGATTTACAAGGCCTCGTTATGCATTCTAACAGTAAGAATCATAATTATGATGCGGCCTCGTAAGGAATTTTGTCTTTAATATTCTCGCGTTTCTCCCGACAGGGATTGACGTCAGCCAGGCGTCCGTTTCTAAAAAGTACAAGTCAAATCTTTCTGTATTGTGTGTAAGCATATTGGCAGGTGAAAGAAGATTCTCGCGTGATGTACACGAATCTATTCGTATTTATGGAACTACGCGAATAATTCCCTATTCTAAATCAGCGTACACCTTCAATAATAATCGGATCTAATTGCGTGGCATTACAAGCGCATGTGTAACATTCCCTCATTTCATTAACATATTTATGCCGTTTAACTATCACCGGTTTTGCATGAAATATCAATGAATTCGCCAAGGTAATATGCATATAACGTTTAGATTTTAAATGTGCCGCAGATTTCTAGAATAGCGTTTTTTTATTAACCTGAATGATGAAACGAGCAGGTCGTTCGCCTGAAGCCACGCCTGCCCATATACAGAAGCGACACAGAACTTTGAATTACAAAGCATTGCATGGCATTAGAATTCACTCGTCTCTTCTAGATATAGGTTGTTTAATCTCATAATGCCGAGTAATTTCACTGGTTTCAAAGTTCTTCAAATCAAAATACAACAGTGTACACATTGCCGCATGGCTGCAAAAATAGACAATGCGGTGGTACCAACCCTTTATCCCCCTTTACCCTTCCATGTCGCCTAGTAAAATAGGTTTGAAAAAAAATATCAAATGATGCAGTCTTGTAAATTTTTTAATTTGTATTTTACGTATTTCATACATAAATTTATAGGAGGACTTATTGCCGGAGGCATTCTCTGCCAGTCAATATTTGTGGATCACACAAACATTTGTTTCTGTGCGGGAAACGAAACCGCGGCTTCGCTTCATAGCCGGCATTTACATTTATAATAGTAATAGGATACTAGTTTGAAGTTACGTTGTGTTTTACATAGCATGTTGCGCTGACCCCACTGCGAGTGGGATAAGGGTAGGTAAAAGAAAGATTAAAATATAATACAACAAATATATACTAATGTTGAAATATTTATTAATGTTAATGTCGGTTTTATATTCACGCCTATGTTGTACAAGAAACTCGTGTATAGTTCTGCCTATAGGAAAAGGGTAGCCAGGAGACTCAGATTTGTTACTCTAGTTACCTACCTAGTAAAGACCATTTTGACTTATCTTACGTTAGACAACTCAAAATATGTTATGGACCTCATCCAATAATAACAACGCTATCGTAATTAACTCGTAACAGTAAATCAGAGATTCTTATAATATTTTCTTGCAAACATATACGACGGTTTACTAAGACCGTGCGGTTATGAGTAGGCACAAGTATACCGTCGAATGGCAACACGAGAATTCCAATTACCAGAAAACCGCCAGGAGAGCAAGTTAATTCAGCCGTGTGAACTCGCACGTGCCCCGGTGCCCTTCTGCCGAAATTCCAATTTTCCTTTATAGCCCCGAGAGGGTAGGTAGTTCGTGTTATTTCTGCGGTAACGCCGAATTGACTGTAGTTTTATGTTGCAAGGGTTTGGGTATGATATGTTATAGCTGTGTGATGTAAGGAATTATAAAAATTTGATTATTTTCATCTAAATTTTTTTATAGCGTAGGCCGTCAAACGAGCAAGTGAATCACCTCATTATAAGTGATCTCCACTGCCCATGTACGCCCACAACATCAGAAGAATCATGGACACATTACCGACATTAAAGGAAAGGGTAAGGGTAAGGGGAGGGGATTTGGGCCTCCGAATATCTTACTCACCGTACAAAACGCAGGAAGCCGTTATTTTACGTCGGTTTTCCGTGAGACGGTGGTAGGTTCCTCGTATGCGAGAGGCCGTCAAGTTTGGTACCACCGCTTTGTCTATTTCTGCCGACAAGTAGCAGTGCGTAAACTATTTGCGTTTCGGTTTAAAGTACATTGAAGCTGGTGAAATTACTGGGCATTATGAGACTTAACATTTTATGTCTCGGGATGACGAACACAGTTCATTACCATACACTACTTTGTAATTTCAAGTTCTGTATGGTGTTGTTTCTATTTCGACGGATATTTGCCAGTACAGTGGCAATTTATCGATGCGCGTCTTGAAGAAATCGGCTGGACGGCAGACAACAAACTCTTCAGAGGCGTTTTGTACTGACTTTCGGGTATTGATTTATTTCCCGTCGACCTTATGTCATGGGGCGATCCGCTCATGTTATTTAAGGTTTTGTCATTTTTTGTTGTAAGTCACCCGTTCGCATTGGCGTAACAATTACGTGTGATAGCTATATCTCTTAGTACGGAGAAATGTCACGAAAGTCTGGACTCACCTTTATGTCTTACGATGATAAACGCAGTCATCTAGTCCTTTGTAATTCAGAGTTCTGAGTGGTGTTGGTAATTTTTATGGACAGGTGTGGCACCATCAGGCGAGCAGCATGTAAATACTTACTAACATAAAAAAAATGTCCACCCGTTAGGCAAAAGGTAGATTTTGCAAGCAACTTCCATCTCATGGGTGTTCTGAGCTTAACCTTTCTATATGTCAGCTATTATTGTTTATACCGTGGTCGGTATTATATTGGGCAACTATTTCATCATGTGCTAGAAGTTACGTGAGACCAGTATTATTCTATTAATATCAAACGACAGTAATCACTTTAACTCATAGTTTATTGGTTACACTTATACTATGCTGCTTTACAGACCACAACCCCATGTCAGGATTCTCTATAGACCGTTCTCTAATTATAACTTAAGACAACTAGGACCGAATAGTAAACTAGCATAGTTACCGCGTAATGAACACTTGGACTATCGACTGAGCACTGATCTTACTGAACTGACTGACCGCGGGCAAAATACCTCCAGTTATGGCGACAACCTCTTTTATACTATTTAACTACCCTTCCACAACTATATCGCACTATTATTTCAGTGTACCCAACGTTGCTTTCTCAGACACCCTCAATATACCAATATTAAGAGAATACGCTAACACAAGTATGATAGTAATTTTAGTCTGTTTAAAACTGATTTCCGATGGTATTGACTCTCGTGACGCGTCAAACGTCAGACGCAGTCAATATTGTTCGTCTATCAATACCCTGCTTAATTACAGCTTGACAGCTATTGACATCATGCGTTAGTGACGCAACCTCCGATTTACCTAGATTTACATAGATATTTCACTAAAGAATGGACGCGACATCATTAGCCCCCATAACGTGACCATCAGCATTTATATAGGCACTCACGCCTGTAATCCCTGAAGGGGTAGGCAGAGGTGTAACCAGTACACCCACATTTCGCCGAGCGTATCTCCGTCCCTTATGTGATAGGGGGCGAGCCTATCGCCATACCGGGCACATTTCTATGTTTATAAATCAGGTGTAAAAATAAACAATATGCATTATTTTTCCAATAGTTTTTATTACTTACAGACAATTCCATTATACTTTTGTTTAAGTACTAAATACAGATAGACAACAGTATGTACCAAATATTAACACTTATGTCGTACACATGTACTATAATGATCCTGTTTTAAATACTCGCACCGTGTTTCCAGTCACGAGTCAGTAGATAATGATGGTGAGGAAATATTATGTAACACCGATTTTATTGTATTTATCAAGTAAAGCCCTATTTACACGGAGAAAGTTATAACATACAACCGTCATTGATGAGGCCATGTCATACGATTATTTTTTCAATCAAAGTATGACGATGTATACAAGATTTTTGTGATATATTCTCGGATGTCATGGGATAAACTCTCTCCCTGTAAATGGGGCTTAAAGAGACCTAAAGGTATACTTTGAGACACGCGATGGCGACAGAACCCGTGAGATCAAGACACTGTTGTATCAAGTAATTTCACACGCCACGGTCGCGTGTCTGTCACTGGTTTCCGAACAATTACCTACATATAAAGCAACGAGTCGCTGTCGCCTAAATCGCGTCACGTTCGCTCAGTCGCATACCTCAAAACATACCTTTACCGAATATCACACTCGGACACTTTTGATAGATAAAATAAGATTCCGGGCAAATTATTTTTTTTTTTAATAAAATGCGTTCTTGTCATATAACAACGGATTAGCTAAATCGTAATTTTAAAAATATCAATATTTTTAGGCAATCGATAAGTGTCATCGTAAAATGATCTTGCGAATCATTCGACACACCTATGTGAAATACCAATGTATTAATTTTAGTGTCGGAGGAATAAAATAACATAAAAACACACTTAGTTGCTTCTAGAATTTACCACATAACTTGTCGAAAATATTGCTACGCCTACTAATACTTTGTTGTCACATTTAGGTACTAAAAATTCAAGTTATCCACTGTTACCTCTATTCCTTACATTTTAACGAACATAAAATATTCAATTACTTTTTACACGTAACTTTAATTACTATTTACATTAGCCCACATACATATTTACATTGTTTTTAGACAAAAATAATTTATTTCGTGACTCGAAACACGATGGAAAACGTTTATTACTTAACACAAATATAATCTTACATTTACGGAAATTCATTCGAAAAATATCTCATGTGTTTATTTACAGTGTTGTTACTTGTAATGGATATAAAGTAAAATAAATGAGAAATCTATAAGCAGTACTTAAGTATTCCAATGAAATAATTTTATATCGACGCTATTAAACGTAAAGATAATGATAATAATCATTTTTCCGACACAATCGTATAAAACGTAGAATTGGAAATTTCAAAGATTTAAAATAGGATAATGGTAAGGTGAAAGCATAGATACTCATGAAGAGCACTTAGGTTATAATTTGTTTATTTACCCATTATTTATTTATATAGATTTAATAAAATAAATTTGAGAGAAAAATATGTTCCTTTACCGTTTAAGACGATATTTATCATAAAATTATATTCAAGAATGGTTACAAAAATATTTGCTAAAATACTTCTCAAATATGCATGAACAAGTAACTGAATGGAAGAAGTATATATTTACACTTTAAACATTTACTATTGTGTTTGTATAAACAGATCCGAGTATAAAACAAGTGTCAGCTAGAAAAGTACCTATGTAATAAGTATAGAGTGTATGGTACAAACTCGATATATTCTGTTATTATGTACATAATCAATATATTTACATTAAACATATTTCAGTTTGTCTACACTTATAATTCTAACTTAATTAAACTGTTATTATAACGTATAATAATAAATATATAAAATAAAATGCATCGCTACCGCTGCAACTATCTTAGAATAGGAACCAAAATTATTCATCTTAATGTATACACGCAGTAACCCACGGCAAATAAATTAAATTAACTTAATAAATTATCTTTATATAAAAACTCTATATCTGTACATCTAAGCTAAGTATTCACAATGCCACATACTATACGATATTATATAGACAAAGTTTTGGAAAACAAAGAAACAGGACAAATTCGGGATGTGTATGTAGACATGCACATTAATTACTACAGCTAGTGCTAAATACTTTGTGACGATAATTTGAAAATAAAAATGAGATAATATCACAAAACAAATGCAATTACATCACACAGAAACACATAAGAAAGTTGACAAAGATAACAACGAGGAAGTATTTAAACAATGAATAACGCAAGATAATCGATAGTTGAATAACGGATATGATTGTTGCTAACACAAAGCTAAAACTTTTGCACATTCCACGTAAACCGAAAATCACATAATCACTGCGTCGTTCAAAACGTTTACATATCGTTAGAAACGGTTAAACCACAGTTACAAGTCCACTTGGTAGCCCGTCGAGCCGCATCAGTCGTGGAAGTCTCGCGGCTCCGGCTTCAGCTACCAGACCAACCCCTCCGGGTGGAGGGGCGGAGGCCCATCGCCGAAGGTGAACTCGGGGGACGACGGCCGGGGGAGCACTAGGTGGTCCGGCGGGGGGAACTGTTCGGGAAACTCTCCGCCAGGCACCGCCTCCATGCCTGCGAAACGACCTGCTCCCGTTACTAATATCCTGGTACATCGTGATGTTGTATGATTATTAAAAGATCTTAAAAATATTTTTACTACTTGTTAAGAGAATAATCAACTAATTACTGACCACTATCAGTACGAAATATTCGCACGGGTCACCTAGTTATGATATTTATAGGTAAAGGGATAAATATTAACACAAACTTAAAACATACCTGGTTGGTTAAACGGCATCGACGGTGGAGGATGGAAAAACGGCGCATCATGGTGAAATGGCGGGCCATACCCAAACTCGAACTTGCCATCTGCTGTCGCGAAGTATGGAAACCCCGGCGGCCCTTCTTCCAACCCCCCTGGGGATAGGTTCATGGGGAACCCTCGCATTTTTCGTGAGGATCCGAAGAAAGGGCCTCGGCCCATCGAAGTCAACTGCTTTAGACGCCTCTCCTTCGACCTTTTGTTTTGGAACCACACCTGTTGGCAGAAACAGAATAATTAATATGTTACCAAACCATGTTATTCTATGTTTATCTTTATACTAGAGAAATGGAGAAATAAAATTCAGATGTGAAGATGTCAATTAAGTATTCATTAGCCATATCTTAAAGAATTTTATTATTTGTCAGAAATGTCAATTAAGATTATTTCTGTACTAAGTAACTGAACATAAATCATTGAGTGTGAAAATAATCAAATTAAAAGAAGTGACAATTTAAGTTAATTGACGTCTCTGGGTACGACAGTACGGTTTTTAATTTAAGTATTTATTGGGATTTAGTTACAATTACATAGGGCGCGTTATTTCCTCGGTCTGTAATTTTAACAGCGTTCGCAACAAGCAATGGTTCACGAAATCTACTGATTTTTAACATAACATTAATAATGTGTCCGTATTTTAAGTTTTTGCGAGTTATTCGATAGCTGTTACGTCATCAGTGTTTATAAAAATACTTATGCTCATCTGTACACCACCCCTAGCGGATTGTATTGGAAATAGATTGGAAGCTTCATGCATATTTCTAGTATACGAATGACAGCAATGTATATTTTCAACAGCTATCGAAAAGACCCGCACTACGGCTACTAGAAACAAATGTGATACAAATATTGTGACAACAACGTGAAACGCTTTAAAAAACTACAATATTATGTGCAACACATTTCTGTCCTGCATGGTTATAAACTATTTGGTTAATAGTTCATTTATTTATATCCGGAAACCCAAATCACCTCCGCCTTCCTGATGTTTTAATCATCCCTTTCTTTTAAGGTCAACGTCTACGATTCTTCAGGTATTGTGGATGTTCACGGGCAATGGAGATCACTTACCATCAGATGACCCACTTGCTCGTTTGCCGGCCACAGCTATAAAAAAACATCCGTTCTATTTTAAGAGTGTTCAGATTTTCTTCAAACCGCATTTTTCAAATGTCTATTAGTTTAATAGTGCCAAGAGAGATCAATTAATTTCGATGGAATTTGGCATAGACAAGTGTTTGTCTGATAATTATAAATTCTTTGGCGGTGGGGGCATTGATACATTTTTGTACCAGACTGAACACGACCACTGTCTACATGGTGAATAATCTACCATGGTGTCTCGTTCCAGCGAGTCCCGGTCCGGGGTCAGCCGCTGGATATCCAGTTGCTTCAGAACATATTCTGGGGCATTATATTTGGACATGCAGTATACTGGAATTACCGGGCCAAGAATAACACAGACCGATTTTTATTATTAAAACGAGATGAGTCGTGCCTAATGGTAAGCGACACGCTTGCCATTGTAAAGCAGTATTTAGACCATTGATTTACAAAGTACTGCATAGAACTGTACTGCGCTCCTCACTCCGAGACAACAGGCTAAGTCCCATAATAACTAGTAATTTCACTGGCTTCAATGATTATGGGGATTCGAGCACAATTGACGACGAAGCTACTGAAGAAAACCCTTTAATCGTTTTAATTGTGATCAAATCAATCCTACGCATCGTAAAATCGATCAAAGCACAATTAACCGTTTTTTGTTGTTCCATTTATAAAATCCCTATCATCCGAGCACAAGCCAAAATAAAATCGTGCGAGTGCGATCGTTGCGCGTTCACGGCAAGTTAGGTGGTCGCGTGCACGTCGCGCGTCTAATCTTTAACTTGTATAACGGGCGGACTCGCTGTCTCGTGTAAAGTGTCCATTATATTCGCTCCGCATACGAGTAAATATCGAACATGAAACTGTAGTGACACTGACATGGTTTCGAGAGAGCGAAGGTCGTGGACCACAAGGCTGTTCAGATGTGGATTGGAATGGGTCGTGGGAGTTGCTGTTTCTAATAAATTTGTAGTATTTTTGCAAATGCAAATTATTTATTGAATCCTTGCTCATGATCTATGATGGCTAATATGACTTTAGCGGAAGATGTAAGTCAGAAAACCTACAGTTAGAACTTAAAAGTCAGATAGTACTCTAATTATTGCTGAATTAGATGTACATACAGTAAATGGGCTCAATATAACAATAAACTTGCAGTGACAATAGAACCGATTTCTAAGGACTGTTATCCACTATAACTAGTAATGGCAACGTGCGTAGATTGAAATGTTGAAATCAAATGACAATGCATGAGGGAAGGAGGTATAGAAATGAAACTAACAGATTGATGTTTTAATTATTTTGAAGGACTATCAGAACATCCTCCTTTCGATTTAATTTACAGCACGTCAGTCACGGCCCGTTCTGGAAAACTATTGGAAACGCTAACGAGTCACGCGCTCTACAAGCAATTAAAATGAGATTGTTTACATAAAAATTACAATCAGACGATTTAGATCATGCGGAAAGTTGCGTAAGATTTTTTCATTATGATAAGGTCGTTTTGTAATTGAAAAATTGTATTCCTATCAGGATCATGATTGTGATTAATGTGTAGGTATCTTGTTTTCTGTATCGTTCGGGTTTACAGTCGAAAGACCTAATGTCTCTCGACTGTCCCCATTATATTTGGACTGCACTGTACTTACCTATCAAGTATAGTTTAGTCTCTTTGCCGTGTTAGAACTAAATTCAAGATCATTCTACAAAGTCACGTCATTGAATTTTGAGGTTATAAAATTATAAATATTAAATAAAATTGTGTTTCTCAGTCCATGTTAATAAGAAAAATATGGAGGGCAATTGTAACCGAATTAGAGCTGCAAAATACTTAGTATTAAAATAAATTAGAATTATAAAAACATATTAACTCGGCACATTAGCATTTTAAACTGCTATAGTAAACATTAAAGTAAAAATTATATTTAAATTAATTCCATCATGAAACTAGACTTGTATAAATTTGCAAAGATGAGAATATGAATAGTCAGCATGGATCGACAAAACATCTTAATTGTGAATTAGTTTTGAAGTTTATAATTTTAACAACTTTAATGATGTGTAAATCTAAAACGATTACCCGAAAATTTTACCGAATAGCATTACAATATCCTATTTACTGCGTGTTATAATACTGAATTCGATTTTCCCATAATATTCCTTTACGAGATGCATAAGCTTTATTTATTAATCGCTATGGATCTATCTAACGTTATCTTCCTACGTATGGAGAAGTGCTTTACGCGACTCTACAAGAGTCCTAGCCGTAGAGTTTTGGAATTCACTCCGCCTGCAAATTCCAGCAAAAGAATTTTACAACGCGCATAAAATGTACAATTTATATTAAAAAGTTCAAGATTTACGTAATACGATACTTATGGTACAAAAAATGTAAAGTAGGAAAACAAGAGTGTTATTGTAGTGAGCTCACGCGTGCCCGAGTCCCGCTGTGTGCCGCTTTGAACGCGCCGACATCTGCGGCCTACGCGCCATTTGCACATTTTACTAGTGTCAGAAACAGGCTTAGACCGAAAAGGAGAATATAAATTGCACTTTTCGAATCTGATATTTGTTATTATTTTGAAGTAAAATTTAATTTCATAACGGACATAAATATAAGCCCACGGCTTTATTCTCGAAGGAGTAGGTAGAAGTCCAACTAGTATAACACAGGTAGGTGGAACCTAGGACCAGGTTTCTCCGCCTAAGAACACGGCTACTAGACCAATGTTGCAAATTAATTTCAAAGCAGTATTTTTATAGCAAGCAATACATGTTATCAAAGTAGGAAATAATGAAAAAGAAATTAAAAGATCTACGTAACTCCTTATATTTCAATGTTAATATAATATATCGCCTTATTGGTCTAATGGTACTTAGGCTGAGAACCGTAAGGTCCTGGGTTCAAATCCACACAGTTTGAGTTTTTAACTCATTAGATGACACATGAATTACCCGGGATTAGAATTTGTGTCTGGTATAGCGATAGGCTCGACCCCTACCACATCATAGAAAGGAAATAAACTCGGCGAAAAATGGGTGTACTAGTTGCATCTTAGCCTACCTCTTTGGGGATACAAGCATGAGCTTATGTTAGTAAATATTTTTTTTATTAGCTTGATTGACGTAACGAACAGATCGCCTCATGGTAAGCGCCACGTCTGCTCATAAACAGAAGCAACGCCACACATCACTTTAAATAACAAAGCACTGCATGACACTGGACTGCGCTCGTCACCCCGAGATATAAGGTGTTTTTTTTATTGTTTGAACAACGACACAAGCAGGTCGCTCATGTTAAGTGTCACGTCTGCTCATAAACAAAAGCAACGCCACACATAACTTTAAATAACAAAGCACTGCATGATACTGGACTGCGCTCGTCACTCCGAGATATAAGGTGTAAGTCTCATAATGTCCAGTAATTTCACAGGATTCAATGTCCTTCAAACCGAAACACAACTTGGCGACAGAAACAGACAAAGCGGTGGTACCAACCCAGCCGGCCTCTTGCATACGACCTACCTTGATGAGTAAAACGAAATTATCAGAACAGAAATCCCAAAACAAAGCTCAGTAATATCTACAGAACCTGATCATGGCGCCGCGTCGATACTATTCATATTGCATAAATAATGATTAATGACTATTTTTGATTGAAACGGATCTCGGGTTATGGTGTCATCTGTGTGCTATTAATTTACGCAAAGGCCATCATGTATGAATATAGATTAGCGGTTCCTTATTGCGTTAGCTGTGGAAAAATATTTATGTGTGATTCGATTATATTATAGGTCAATATTTAAGCAATAAATGACGTATGATAAAGGTATACGATTAAATATAACATAATTGGAATTGAGACAAAACCTAGTAAAGTAAAATATTTTATTAACGTGACTCTATACTCCTATATTCAATACTATTTACTAAGGCTAAGTTATAACCAAAATTAATAAAATCCAGTTCACATGAGACATGATAATAGTTTTGATATTCAACCGACTTCAAAAAGGACTGCTTCGACTGCCTTGGTGGCGCAGTTGTAATGCATACGCGATACAATTGCTGTGCTGAGGTCTCAGGTTTGATGTTCGGGTCAGGTAAAAGTTATATTAGAGTTTTCTATTACGAAATGAATGATTTTCTGAGGAGGCTCGCCCCCTATGACATCATGGGACAGAAATAAGCTCAGTTAAATGTGGGTGTACTGGTTACACCTCTGCCTACCTCTTCAGGAATAACAGGCGTGATGCATATGTATTACAAAATAGGAGCTTCAAAATTGTGGCCCTCTTCTAATATTTTTTTTTGTATTCGACAGGGTTAACTCCGAGAACAGTTACAGTCCCATATAAATATGGTCTAATGACGAAGGATGAAGGAAAATTGAAAACTTATCAAATGATAACAGCAAACGCACCGCGATTCAGGTTTATAAGTGAGGATTCTCAAGTTTTAACTTATAATTATGACACAGATGAAGAATAAACAAACAAAAGTTACATTAATTAGAATCATAAATCCAAGACCTATTATGCCAGTTAACTAAATCAATGTAATATTACAACACAATAATAGTTGCAATAATATCAATGCAACTAGAAAGCTTTTATAAAGCTACGTCCACTTTCATACGAGCTTTCACTTGGTAGCATCCATGATTTATTGTTTATTGCAGCTATATCGTTAAATTGATTACTATACACTAGACATATAGCGTTGTTTAGGGCTGTCTTATACTTCGTTATTTTGGACGAGTGCTAGACCGCAGTCTTACTAGGACGCTCGCCATAGCGGCGCAACCAGGCAAATGCAAATGTAAGCTAGTTCGCGCGATCAAACGGCTGACAGGTGTTTTTTTTAATGGATTCATTAAACTGGACCTTACACATAACTTACATGCTAAGAAACTAAAATACATAAAAGTAGAACTGCACTAATGTGTATGCCCTTCTAGAAGTAAATACAACATGCAATATCCACCACAGAGTTGTACACCTACATTTTGTTGGCAACAGAACCTGGTCGTGCCGCTAAAGCGCACGCCTGTGAGACAGTGGGCTATGAACGCTGGTAGCCAAACTTCTTTAGTGCAAAAGTGATACAAAAGTAAGGATAGATTAAATACAGAACTTAGAAGTACGTCACGTATAAAAGCGTTTAGATGAATAGACGATCTAGCTAGGCTTATAGTACAACCATAGATAATAAATATCAGCCCTGTATTATACTATCTTAGCTGAGCCTGTTCTATTTATGAGATGGGGTTAGGCCTTAGTCCACCATGCTAGCCTAATGCAGGTTTGTAGACTTTACATACCTAAATAATAGTTTTTTTATTGCTTGAATAACGACACGAGCAGGTCGCTCATGTTAAGCGTCACGCTTGCTCATAAACAGAAGCAACGTCACACAGAACTCTGGATTAAAGAACACTGCATGACACTGAACTGCGTTTATCATCCCGAGACATAACATGTTAAGTCTCATAATGCCCAGTAATTTCACTGGCTTCAATGTCCTTCAAACCGAATCATATTACACACTGTTGCTGTAGAAATAGACAAAGCGGTGGTACCAACTGAGACGGCCTCTGGCATACGAGAGACCTACCATCTTGTATTCTCAGCGGTAGGAGTTACTAAATAGAAAACTAAAGAACTTGTAGAAGCTAAGCATAGAGGTGCCAACACAAAGTATAATATCTCATATTAATTCTATACCTGAGATGATACTTGTGACAACCCTACATATCCATAGTCATATAAATGTAATAATTAGTATTTTTATTTCGTTAGGAAGTAAATAATAAATCTTCAGATGGATAGCTGATTGGTACAAACTGGATTCATTATTTTTATGCTGATTTGGACAAGTTATAAATATTCTCTTCCGACGCGTTTAAAATTATTGTGATGATGGTGTAAAATAATTATTTTTGTGTTTTATATTGCCTCTACGAAAGGCCTCTTTCGAGTTTGGTTTCACTGTTGGTGATTTTGAAATGTGTATTAAATACTATTTCTGAATAATCGTGCATATATTTGGCAAAGAAATAGTAAAACTCATTATTTAAAGAGTACGTTTTATTAGCCCCCATATTAGATTTAGTATGATGTCACTCGTCATCAGACCCTTTCATTCCATATCACGGGGATTGTAAAGAAAAGAAGAGTATATCTGTCATCTTGGAGAGGCAGCAATACCGACCCCACTGCGAGTTGGATAAGGGCAGGTGGAAGAAGAATACATTTCTGCAATAATATAGCCAACAATACGTGTATCAGTATCAAAGGTTGTAATATCTAACCTCAATATATTTACCGTTGCCTCCTATTTATCCTGTTTCTAATATTTCTCATAGTATACTATAAATTTTGCAAGTCTATATCTCGTTAGAATTACTCACTAAAATACTTAACTTTCTACTATACAGGGCTGGTTTATCGTCTCGGTGATTGTCATAAATGAATACATATTGTAGGAATGCCTACAGGCCTCGGGTATTTCATGCTTAGTGTAAAATGATTTAATGAGTTGTAAGAGTGGTTACATTAGACAAACTTGCGGCTGTTACTCTTGGGATAGCAACAAGTGTCCCCAACATAATGAGCATTATTGATTCGACTATTCCATAATACTACCACAAAAACAAAGGAAAAAAGTTTTTTTTTATAGTATAAGCCGGCAAACGTGCAAGTGGGTCACCTGATGGTAAGTGATCTCCACCGCCCATGCACGCCCACAATATCAAAATAATCATGGGCGCGTTGCCAACCTCAAAGGAAATGGATTGGGAAGGGGAGGGGAATTTAGGCCTCCGGATATCTCACTCACCGTACGAAACGCAGCAGCAAGCTGCTACTTTACGCCGGTTTTCTATGAGACAGTGATAACGACCCGGACGAGCCGGCCCATTCATGCTGTAGACAAAATTGCCTACAGCGTGGCTCTACTACTCATAGAAATTAATAATTATTAATTAATAAAAATAATTGCGTTTACACTACGCGTAATTTAACAATCCGCGGTAGTTTGCTCGCCTATTCATTCAGTTGTATTTATAGCATAGGCCGACAAACGAGCAAGTAGGTCACCTGATAATAAGTGTACTCCACTGCACATGGTTATCCACAATACCTGAGGATCATGGATGTGTTGCCGACCTTAAAAGAAAGGGGTAATTAATGGATTAGGCAGGAGAGGGGATTTGGGCCTCCGGATATCTCCCTCACCGTACAAAACGCAGCAGCAAGCCGCTACTTTATTTCGGTTTTCTGTTTCAGTGGTAACAACCTGTTCGAGCTGGTCCATTTATGTTTTAGAGAAGACTGTCTATAGCGTGGCTCTACCACTTAAAACAGTCTAACTACGTCATTGCTACTTAATTGATTTCTTATAAACTAAATTACTGTTCTAAAAAAACAAGAAAACGTATCGAAACATCATTGCTGAATAACAAAGCAAATAATGTAGACAGAAAAGACGCGTGTAATTTTGCAAGACTTATTATGAACTCTGCGTAATAATTTCGTAAGTCATAAAACATCATTCTAGTTTTTAACTCATAGACGTGACATTCAAATAACAATAAATAATGTTCGACGTTTTATAGCAGTAGTCAAAATACTGGAGTAGCCTTGGGACACTCACTAATTTTGATAGGTACAATCGACGTCAAAAATAACTGTGTAAATAGGTAGATCGGTTCATTTTTGCACATATGTATGCGTGAGCTTGTAAATACATAGTTATGCATTTATCAACTAAATTAATCATTGCGTTGTTGAATAAACAATGTTGTATACACGTAAATTGGAGTTGGCTATTTTCCCGAAACATATGTATTACAAAATAGGCTGCGAAATATGCTCAAAACTAGGCATTTCATAGTTTGCCAAAAGTATATTATATGTTTTAACTTGGTAGTGTAGCTACAAATGTATGATAGACATGCTTATTGAGGAGCCCTAGCAGTAAGCACTGAATGGTGCGCGCTTTGCTGCACGTTGTGTAAACAGTAAATAATGACTTTATAGTAAACGGCCAGCATATTTAATCATCATCTTTTATTATGTCTATATTTATAAAACATGCCACAGAAAGATTATGTAGCACGCACTGTGTATACACTTTTTGTAAAAATAGCCAATTCGAGTGTACGATGTATATTCAGTTTCGGTGCCGATTGCAATTTCTGGAATAAAGTCTAATCAGCTTAAGTATATGTTGCGCTCTACATTTTTTGGCTTATGGAAAAGAAGAGCTATTGCGAAGTAAAGTAAAATATCACATACATTCACTTTAACTAAGCGTTTAGAAAAATATCTATTTCAATCAAATTGTAATGTTATAAAATTCAACCATATGTACCGTATGTTATAAATGTAGCGTATGTTAAACACAGCAAAAATAAATATGCACGCAAATTATACATTTTGTGTATCTTAACTGTACTTAAACGTTAGTTATCTATTCGTGCAATTTGTTACAAGTATGTGTATGCGAGTGTACCATCGTGTTTTGTAACGTACCAAATTGACCTGTTCCGTTACTTAATGTTGAAGCTTATAGTTATTACTTTTATTACTTAATCGTTCTAATAGATCAAACCGACGAAAATATTAACAAAAAATTGTAAACATTATACAGCGCCCATTAAGTGCTCCTCTTGATTCGTTATTATTTTATAGAGCGCCTCTGTGACGCGTTTGTGTAACAGTAGTTCATCTGCCGGATTTGAAATCATCTGCTCTTGTATCTTAAGATTATCTTATTTTGGAAAGACTGATCATTTTGTAATTTATATTAAGTCGGGTAAAAATACACACTAAAGACGATGACTAAATCTAACAGCTAAGAAAATATGTGACATCGAAGCTCCAACCTTTTTACAAGATAACATATGTAAAGATACATTACCGAAAATAAAAAAGTGGACATATTTAGGAGATTAGTGCAACAAAAGCACTAAATTTAGTGATGTACACAGCGGCCGCGGTGACGACGCTGCGGAGCGGGCAAACGCGCGGCGGGACGCAGCGGGGCGTCCGGCGAACACGCCGCGCGGTGTTAAACACTATATTTCATAAGTCCACCGCTGCGAGGGTCCATTCTCTTACCGTAACACTCGCGCCTCGCACAATCGTAAAATCACAGTATTAACTACCAAGTCGGGAAACAAGCGAGTACAAAGGTCTAACGATTGACGCATTTATGTGAGGAGCTTTTGCGATTCAGATCGCAGTAATCAAGCAGGCGCCAGCCATACAGCCTCGTTTATTGCAGCTCACATTTAAAATTTACTGTTAAGGTAAATGTTAGTTGTCAATAGATTTGTAAGTACTCGAGTGCGCCTAACATGAAACATTGCAGTCGTAAAATTTTGCAGGTTATCTTCATCGACGGTACGGGATTCTTGGGTTATAATAGAATGAATAGCGATGAGGCTTTTGAACAATATATTTTTATTTTATATTTTTTAATTACTCGGCACTATCCGAAGTAGCCATAACCGAAAACATTAAATTTTCGAGTATATAAGATTAAATGAAACTAGATGTGGAATCACCCGACCGGCGGCACTGTGTAAAGAGATGATTAATAAGAGATCGTCATGGCATTGTTCCGTTCATCCTCAATATAAATAATGTGGGGCTGGACGCCTACCTGCGTCAGCGGCGCCCCCTAGCGCTAATGAGTCGACAGTAATGTACGCCGAGCGAAAAGTAAAACACGCGCGACCGCATTCTAAGTATTTATGCAACCTTCACGCGATAATCGCAACCGTTCAATTTCCAAGTCCGATTTAGTACTCGAATAGTTTGTGCTCACGTCATCCTCAATAATAAGACAAGTAATTCGACGTTGACTAACCTCTGCAGCACCAATCTCGGAGATTTCGATTTAGCAAACGCTCAGAGAACGCAGTCAATCTAGGCTTTCTGTCAAAACTTGCGACACGCCGCGTCTGCGCGTCGTCGCAATGCCTGCTTAGAATCGGATGTGTAATCTAGCTACTAAGGTGAACTAGTAATTTGGACTTAGAGCGTTGAGAGCGGCGCCGCGGGCGGTCGACTCCCTATAGGGAGCTACACAATCTTCCTAACAATAACATCCACGTAGCCAGCAGTTGGGCTGACCGCGTTTTTTGTTTTCATTTTTCGTTCCGCCATAAACTTTATTGTGTCATGCACCATGCGGACGTGAATTCGGGCACCCTCGCGCTCGATGCACTTGCTGAATATTGATGAAGGCGGTTGAAAATTGCCATAAATTACTGTGTAATTCGTGTTACCAGAGAAAATATTACAATGGTAATTCAATAAGTGGTTTTATAAGTATCGCGAGCGCGGCGCGTTCGCCAATAAAAATGTCGGAAGCGTACGACATGGCACAAACAAACACAGACGTTGAAAATTCGAAAAAAGAACGATAAAAGCAACATGGCGTCTGTGAAGAGGCGACCACACTGCGTGCGCACCTCATGCGCCATCTACAACCAATTGGCGTAGCGTCAGGAGAGGTAAAAGTAAATTGTTTCCACGCGAAACAGAACAACGCGACCGCGACAGACCGGCTCAGTGGCGAGCACTGCACCACGCTTCGCTGCGCCGACCACGACAAATGTTTTAGATTTCTCAACAGGATCGTCACTGATATAAAACATAAAATATTATTGTATAGAAACATTCTGGTATAAATGAGGCATACTCAAGTAGTACGCTGAACTGCGTAGTACTCATTAAAATATAGTACTAGTATTCTGTGTTAACTTACTAAAAACTGTTTTTTTTTCTCCTGATTAATATTACTAATATGGCATCAACAAATCATGTAACATTAAATAAAGATTTCGAAAGGAAAACCAATACCAAAAACATACAACACTAGCGTGAGCTGAAAATAAATGAGCAACTCTTAACCCACTTTTAATAGTTTTCATGGTCAATAAGAGCGTAACATTTACATTTTAAAATTCTATTACAACTTACAAAATCGTGATTCGGGTCGATTCTAATCACATTGTCTTTAGATATCCTTGTAAACTATCTCTGCTTTTATATTCTTATCTCGAGACATTCATAAAAAGTTTCATCGAAATTACTAAACATAGTGAAAATAAAATGTCTGAAAACCACATTTTTAAACGTCTAAACATAATCCTTAACATTACCTATTCAATACTTAAATCATATTACCAAAAACATAAATTTTTGTCAACATAAAAATCTCATAATACGTCAATCATTCCCGCCAACCCGTGTCCCGCGCCATATTTGTCAAACATTAAAAAATACAAAAAGCATGTTCTCCGCGCACACTCAGCTAAATTTACCGTGAGCCAGCCCGTTTTCGATGTTTCCAATTTGTGACTTGTCTTATTTTAGTTAATTACTTTGTCGGCACGACGATGCTACTTCTTTTATAATGCATTCTTGTTATTGGTTATTGGTTAATCGTTTTAAGATCGTCATAAAACTCATAGACAAGTCTGAGTCAAGATTTTTACTAGTGGTAGTTATTAAACAAACGTGACTATAATAACCATCAGTTTCACTAAAACTCAAAAACCAGATACGTTTACTGTTATTTGTAGAGGCGTTTTAAATTTTTGTCCTTCGTAATTCATCGTCAGATCTTTACCAAATGTATGGGACCACCTTTGACTACAAAAATAATTGTTAGAAACGGCCCAGATTTGCCGGATATTACATTGCATTACATAGGTACATAAAAATACGCTTCGAATGAGAACCCCTCCTTTATTGAAATTGGTTAAAAACTACGTCGGAGTAATATGAATTCCAAGTAGACACATGAATATTTGATGATTTTAGTATTAACAGACGAAGCCACTTGCACGTGGAACACTATGCTGATTAACGGACAAGACATTGGCGAAACTTCCTGTTGCTGGGGGGGTCAGACGGGGCAGGTCGCCCCACATAATACCAAATCCACCGTTAAATCATGATGAGAAGGCGGACCCTAGCATTAAGCCGGGATAAAGAAGAAAGTGGATTGTAAAAACAATAACCGTATAAGAAAGTACTGAGCACGTAGAAACGACAAAAATGAAAAATCTTGATGTTTATAAATATTATTCATTTTATTTGTAGATATGTTTAAATATAAGAATATCAATAACAATTGCAAATGTCAAAAACAGTTTTGCTTAGAATAAAAAATTAAATCCACATTACCTATTGTGTTCAATTCCCATAACGGGCGATCACAATTTATGTTTGAGTTTTTGATTCTAAAAATCACAATTTAATTACCCGGGATTGGAACTTATGCCCGGTATGGCGATAGGCTCGCACGCTGTCACATCATGGGACGGAAATAAGCTCGGCGAAACGTGGGTGCTCTAATTACACCACTGCCTACCCCTTCGGAGATAAAATCGTGATCTTATGTTAACGTTATTGTGTCAAAGCAAGCATGTAGGTACGAAGAAAAGACATAAAATATTGAATATTTTAAATGCACATAAATACACGTTCCATTTCACCTACTAACAAGATTCCATTTTAAGTGTACGATAACGCAGTAATGTCGTTCCACCAATCAACGAGCAGGATTCATAAATCGAACGGTTATCAGTTCCCTTGCTGATAACGCGCCGTCGTGCTATTGGTCACGGTTTTTGGTACGAGGACTCTTTATCTTAGTTTGTTTTATTGCCGTGAAGCTTTTATTTTTTACGATCTGTGATAACATATCGGGGTTTACGCGTTCGCATAATTACAATACAATGTTAGGTACAGTAGCAGGTTTATGGGTTTACATAATGATTTTTTTAAACATTTGAATGTCTCCATTCAACTTATATTCGAATCCACGACTAATTCATCTTATTATTTTCAACTATAAAAAATTCTCAGTAATTATGTTTTTCTACACTGTTAGCAAGCGAAAATTAACAATGATTACGTAACTGCGAAAAGACACAGATCTCGGGTGTTGGAATTGAACCCGCGACTTGCCTCGGCAGTCCATTCCAATTCCCGCTAAGCTACTGTCACTTTTTAGGAGTAAAATCATTTACATCACGTAATGTAACTACAAATCTTGGACTTTATAACATTGTAACCATATTTTGAAAATTCAATAAAAAAAAAACAATTCAATTAGGTACTGGAGAAAGATATAGGTAAACTTTTCAAGAGAAGATAAATATTATTTTTTAAAAATGAGATCCACCTTTTTTAAGTCGATTAATAAAATACGTACATAGGCCTACGTCTGTATCCCTGAAGTGGTAGGCAGAGGTGCAACTAGTGTAGCACAAACGGACACAGATTCCAGTCCCGGGCAACTCATGTAAATTTTTTAATCGAAATCTCAAATACAAATTGTCTGACATTCGATCCTAGAACCCCACGGTTTCTCAGCCTAAGTAAGTTAGGGCGATAGTAAAATAAATAATCAACTTAAGACAAATAAATTGTTATAACACGAAGACACAATATAAATGTAGTGAACAGTAATAATGTCTACAAAATTGACTTGCTATTAGTGGTACGAACGTACCAACAAAACACAGTATTTCTTTAAGTTACTGTACAAGAAAATGTTATGTAAATCATATCCACAGCCGCAGTCGTTCGAGTATTAGCAAATAGAGATCGTGAGTAATTCAGACGGTACGTGCAATCATTTGTATCCGTGTTCAAATGTTGGTGCACAATAAACACGGCTTCTTGCGTTATTTCTTTACCCAATGAAAATATGGTGGTTCGTAATTCGACGCTAAAATTATATTTGAATCTTTCTTTCTGCCTGGCGTTACTCCTGCTTCATGCTAGGGTTTGCCTCCTCGTACCATAGATTTGAGGTATCCAGTATTATATGAGGCGATCAGCCGTCTGACCCTCAGAACCCGCAACGGGAACCAAGTTTCGCCATTGCCTTGTCCGTTAATCAACAGAGAGTACCACGTGCAGGTGAGATTGATTTTGCGCCTAACATGTTGGTGGCCCACTTACACTCAATTTAATTACTTTTTAATCAGCGATAAAATGGAAGAGGTTATCAATTCGTCTGTATATATATTTTTATATAATATGCATAACTCCCCAAAAAGTAGACTTATTTGGATGATTCTTTTTGTATTCAATAGGGTTTATTCAGGTCGCGGTAGTTTTTAATAAATTAGACAAAATCTACTCCTATTGGATGGAATTGGACATGTAAAACTAAAAGTAACATTTCTGCAAAGATTTTGACGATATTGTGACTAAAATAGTAATATAAAACCTTTTTAACAACATTAAACCAACTAAAAAACTAAAAAGCTGAAAATAAAGTTTATCAATCTTGAGTCGGTGCTATCAATCATTGACTAATAAACTGCAATAGCACCAACTTAAATTGTTTTTATAAACTTGCATTTGTATTTCAAACAACAGAGGGCGTTGTAAATTGAATACAAATATCTGATGACATACTACTCTTTGTAGTCAGTTTCGCTTTATTGACACAGTATAATAAGCATAAGTTTATTCAAATGTTTTTTTGCGTTGCAATATCATTTTCCAATAGAGGATGCGAAAATGGTGAACTATATCCTACTGAGGTAAGATACATCCTAGTATCCTAGTAAAAAGGTAAATAAATGTATGATGTAACAAATAACAACTAATTAATGTGATTATCTAATGAGAGGAAGTGAAACTAATGAGAAATGAGCTAATCGGTGGAAAATGCCTGTGCCCAGCAGTGAGTCATGCAGTACTTCATAATTCGAAGTTCCGATTAGTGTTGCTTGTTTATGGGCAGGCAGACGAATACAGGCGAGCATACATCAGGCGAGCCAGCGGGGCCTGCTCGTCTCGTCATTAACGTCAGTAAAAAAAAACCTGACATCGTATGCGGAATAGCGACAGTAGGAAGCGGCTGAGGTCGAGAGGAGAGCGTCACGATGCGGAATCACAACGGCCTTCGATCTCACGGACCGTGACCGCACCATTGTCCGATGCCGCAGACGTTGCGCCAAAACATTTTGTGCAATTAAACACCCCGCGCCGGTACTTACCGTTTTTGTGAAATTAGGAAACAAACTGAGGCGAAAGCATCTTTGGATCTTGGAAGAGGTCGTGGCCGGTATATATGATAATCAAGTAATATCTGTCGATGTATCTGCTTTAATGTATCTTCAAAAAATTAGGGCTGAACAAAATTGGCAGCCAAGTGTATCGATGAAATAAGAACCCGTGTCTAGGACTTGTTTATGAACAACATTGGTCATACACATGCGTAAGAAAAAGGAAAGAAACTTATGAAGCTCATTAGTGAGTGCATAAGACTGGAAAGTACATAAGCAATCATTAATGAAAATGTAAACCTTTATTACCATGTAATAATAATAATAACACCCTTATATTATACTGTACCACAGCTGAACACGGGCTTGCTCAACAAGTGAGAGGGGTTAGGCCTTAGTCCACTATGCTGGCCTAATACGTATTGGCAGACTTTACACACCTCCGGATTTTTTATGAAGATTTCTCAGGTATGCAGACAACCATAATTCACGTGATTTTTTAATATAAGTAAAGTAGCGGTAAACAAAGTAATAAACTAAAGTGAAAACATTTTCCACGGCAACCGAAACGAAATAGCGTCATGTCTCCCGCATCGATATCAACACTGTCACGTTACTAGTGGCACAGACCGTAAAAAGACGGGTACGTGGTTCGTAGTATCTGGGAAATAGAATAAAATGGTCACTAACCTTTGCACTACAAAGCAATACTAACAAAGTTAGTGATGACCTTCAATCGTAAGTCTATCAAGTATTATGGCAGTGGTCGGCCAACGAGCGGTTTGAAGGACTGAAGCCAGTGAGATTACTGAAATGAAACTTGACATCTTTCGTCTTAGGATGAGTGCAGTGCAATGCTATATAGTACTTTGTAATTCTTAGTAGTGTACTTTAGCAGGCTAGGCTTACAATTAAGCGAGCGACCTGGAGGCTAATTCTCGTAATTTTAAATGTTCAAAATATCATTGCGATCTAGTCTCAGCGTCAAGAAAGTTGCAAATGGCAGTCTCTTAAACCAATAATCAACGTCAAATGCAACTACCATTAGCAGTAGCATTATACTGATTTGGCTTCAGTCAACTTTTATTCTACATTCAATCTCATTACGATCTATGTTCACATTTGACGTTGATTATTTATTATTTTGTTGTTTAAAAACAATAAAGTGACTGAAATGTCAGATCTAGGAAAACTAAACAAACGAACATAACAACAAAATCAAAATAACAAACAACATCCAGCAAGCAATATGAATGGTTGGTTATGTTGGTACAAACATACAGCAATTAGTTTTGTACATTCATGTAGTGGCAATGAGCTCTGAATTAATAAATCAATGTAGTACGGTGATGGATGAGCTGTGGGCGCCATTTTGTATGGTTAGCATGGACAGGGCTGCTTTGTTGTTGTTGTAATATGAATATTTTTGTTTTACATCTAAGGTGTTTAAAATTAAAGAATAACTAAGGGTTAAGGTAAATTAAGCCTATCGCCATACCGACAACAAATTTTAACCTCGGGGCTGATACTGAGCATGTCGTAATAGAAAAATTCAATATCATTTTTACCCGACCCGGGGATCGAACCCGAGACCTCAGCTTCAGCCTCAGTCGTAACGCGTACGCATTACAACTGCGCCACCGAGCCAGTCAGTTAATAGCATACCTAATGTCATAACATATTTTTAAGAAAATGAAGTTAACGTGGCAGCCCTATTTGAGGAGGAGCAAATTGAGACGTGTCTATATTATTTTTATTATGTTATTGATACGCAATTATTAATCATGTGTCAATTTAAAATACTGATATTTTTATATTAAGTTATTAGACATTATTACTTTGCAAGGGTTATAAACTTTCGCCGAATGTCATATTTGTAAGAAACTTCGCTACCTTCTTCGGATGTTCAGTAAAAATCGTAATATATAAATTTGAGAAGACTTGTAAAATGTAAATAAAATGATAATGAAAAATTTAATAAACTTTGTTACAAAAACGATCCGAATTGTTATAAGAAACAGATTGAGTGATGGCCAGCCTAGGGCGATCAGAACATTAAGCCCTACGCAATATTAATGTGCCACATTCTCACTCGGAGCAATAAAATAAATGATGTCATTTTTTGTCCGCACGGGGTGCCCTTTTGTCCCAGTGTGCACGCCGCGTCGGCAACTTTACCTCCCTTTATCCACCGCCGCACAGTGTGCCCGCGGGACGTCTTTTAGACAAAAGGTTTTTGGCGCCGCTCTCCAAATTTTTTTCATAATATTTCTGCAAAACTATATGTGTATTATAAGACGCGGCTTTTTGTCATAATTAATAATTTATTGCTTTCGTCATAGTCCTTTGTAAGGGCCGCACCTGCGATTCCTTGCAAGGTGCTTCTGTCTTCGAAATAATAAATCATATCAATTGTTCAAGAAACTTCTACATTGGAGTTTTAACGTTATATGTTAAATCAATTAGTATAGTTTTTGAAACTTAAAAGGTGTTTTTCATTTTTTATTGGAAATAATTTAATTTCTCTTTAGCAGGTTAACTATGTCAAACTTATTTCATATCTTCGTGTTTTAAATGTATGTGTAATTTTAAATGTTTATAGCAAAATTTTCATATATTATAATTTACATAAAATACTTACATTTAATGCTATCTTTATGCTCAGTGGGTTAAGCAATACTTAAATGAGGCCAGAGCATTTTTACAGAACGGAAAAAATCCCACTGAGTAGTTTCACCGCGTAATCGACCATAACACCGCGGCCGCAATATGGGGCCGAGACATTTCATGGTGTTTATGCACAATAAGCACACTGAGCGTCATCTTTTGATGCAAATCCCGCCACGGGCACCGCGCCTGGCATTTTTACGACAGTTGACACTATTTATCGCTGTAAAACAACTATTTTATTGTATCCCACGCCGTTGTTTTAATAATAAGCGAATTAAAAATATAAATTTATTGCATTGTGCCGTCCCCGTTTTAGATGAGGTGCGAAAGAAAGCAGATTTTGTTTTAAAATGGCCTCATAAGGCGTTAAATAATGTACTCCATAATACCATAATGATTAAACTGAATAATATTTACTTTAATTCGCGAATAAGTTTAAAAAACTTAATATTAAATAATTTAAATCTCAGTACTGATTTAAATGCAATGAAACTCGAAAACATGGAAGGAAAACTATAAAATTCACATTTCAATCGACCTCGTCAGTGAATCAAGTAAAGCTCTTTTCTTCGTATAAATTATAGACAACAGGACGAATTAAAAAAGTCCGAACAATCTGTCGTAAAAACTCGTCCCGAAGTTCGGTCCAGGTCGGCTGTAAAGATGCGGTCACAATCTTTTACCCGTTTGGCCCATAACTCGTGCAAGTTATAGTATTTGGGCCAGTTCAAAGTGGCCGACGCACATTAAAACATGAGATATGCTCGTGCGACCGCCGATGTACGGCTCATTCAACTCTTGATTTCGACACTGACGTTTACTCGGCTCTCGTCTTAATTGACCAAAGCCATATTTTTAAAAAACTACGACAAGCTTACCTACGTCGGTGTTGTAATTTTGAATTTTATTTAAATAAAAACGACACTGCGTCGATGTCGTTTCGTTTGGAGTGCGTATTAAAAATTAACTGAGCGGGTTGATTTTCTTTTTCACTGACCACAGACAACGCGACGGCAACGGCGACAGCCGACAGCTAATGACCATAGACAAGAGTACGCATTAAGCCGGTCGTACACATGACGGACACATTAATCAGGGCACGTCACCTCGGTAGCGGGTGCTGCAGCCCGGTGGTGACATAATAACATGTTCACCATTCCGCTGACAAACAGTTTATATACGAGCGCTATCAATCAACCGACGATGCTTCCGTGTGGGAATTACCTAATTTCTCAACAAAACACTTCAATACCGTCCACTGAGAAAAACATCAAACCGCAGATTTACGACTATTTTTCTGATACCAAACCATTAATTATGATTAACTTTCTAATCTTAATGATCATAAATTATCCGAACATATTCGAGTAGATTTAATTCTTACGTAAACTTTATCGTGTGAATATGTAAATGTGACATTTCAAAAGTGACAGATAGGCAATTTTTAATTAACACGTCTTCGTATCGAACAGATGACATAAAAATTTAACTACCCGGTGTAATAGATATCTATGAATAAAAAATGTTGCGGCAAGGTTGCAGGGGCAAATAATTGTCTTGCCGAACAGTAATTAACGATGATTGATGATCATCATCCAACAAAAATGCTAATACAGTGAGTTTCTTCATGTAGTAAGTAATTTGTAAAATGTAACCACGTATCGACGACATTATTGTTCGATGTAAATAATTGTGAATTAATTCGTTTATTCAGTCGTATTAAGTAACTGGCAAGTCGGCGCGTTGGTGCGTTTTGCGTTGGCTATCGATACGTGTGTGGTCGGCTTTGTAATGTGAAATGTCATCGTGCGCGTTTTGGCGCGTAATGAGTAATGGTTGTTTCACGTTATGATTGATCGATGTTAAATGTTTCGGCGCATAAAAATTGGACTACAAGAATGTCCAAAATGAGCAGGATTTTGTCAAGGTATAAATTGTGCTGAATGTTATTAATAAATCTGAAGCAACTTGTTTCACGGTGAAAATATATAACACGTTAAGAAAAGATGTGGTCATATTTAAGGGTTGTTACATACATCTCACAGTATTTATGTACCGGATCTTAGCAAAATTTACTGTTATTATAAATTGTACATTGTACAGATTATTATCATACCATAATATAGATAGATCGGTTAATTTTTGCACGTCTTGCTATATGTGCGTAAGCTTGTAATGTAGATTTGATTTGCGTATCATCGACGCGTAAACATCACAATAGTATGAGACACACAGTCATTGTCTCTATACAAACACATCAACTAAACATAGCAACACGTGCAAGAATGAGTTCAATTGTCTATACAATGGTAATAATAAAATAATTTATTAGTAAATATTTTTTATAAAAAATATCACCCATTAAAATATATTCCGTGTCGCGACAACCGCAGTTAGACGCTAACTACGCGAGCTGTCAAAATAAAATATGAGCCAATAAGGGCTCGTCGCGCGTCGACAGGGCCGTCACGCCGGAGATGCCGAGATATATGAACTTATTAAAATATCTAACTTCGTTTTTTTTCTCGTTTCGCGCTCGGGTGACACTGACAACTAAGGTACAGCGTTGTGTTTATTTTCTGATCTTCCTGCATTCTCCGGTGAAGGACACCGTGACAGCAACGTGGTTTTTGTAATGAGAATATCGTGTTTGTGTGTTCGTTGTTTATGATTATTTTTATGTGTAATAATTAGAATACAGGGACAGGGATAGCGAGCGCTGCTGAACTATTTCGTCTCGCAATGGATAAAAGACAGTATGATGAGCTGACTGCCAACCTTCACTAGTTGAGTTGAGTAGAGGTCTTGTAGTAACAAGAAGAAGAAAAATAGAATACAGCGGCTACTAAGTTTATTATAACATTCAGATAAGTCAACAATTTATTTTTTTATCATGGCACGGCAAACTGCCTACCTAGATTGCATCTGATAGTGGGTAGAGTGCATTTCTAAATATAATGGCGACCGTCGAAGAGTGTGGCGTCCTACGACGGTCGCCTAAATAAAGCCGGCATGTTGTTACTGGATATAAACTGACTGCCTATTCAGCATGTGTACTGTAGTTGCAATCCAGTCGGGTACAAAAATGTATTACGTAGGTACCCTCACACCAGCAATTTATTTTAAGAATAAATCCGCATGAAAATGAATAAACGGATTATCAAGTTTATCCATATTATAATCAAACAGATTATCATGGTTGGGAAAAACATTAATATTCACATAAATTTAAATTATTCTAAGTCCATGTAAAATTACGATACATACTTTCATTTTAATCTAAAATATACTTATTAATAAAAATATAAACACAAACCCGGGAAATACCACCGCGCCGAATTTGGAATAACATAACACAAAAACACTACATTATACCAACAATGAGTACAATCTCTTAAAAATGGCATTAAAAACACTTTTTAAATCGGTTAAAACCGGATTAACTTTCGAAAGGAACCAACCAGTTGAGTATTATGTAAAATTTCACACAGCGGGTTCGCTAATCCACATAAAAACAGCGTTGGTGTCGTGAAATTTGTAATTTTAACTAGACGATATACAAATTGCAATAAAACACCGTGGCGAATCGATTACATGGGCGAAAACTACGAAAAGCGATACGCGGTGTCATCAAACAATTTCACACGCACCGGCGTTAACTAGCTAAATCCGGAATTATGAAACAAAACCCCATTTTACAGTTATGCCGCTGACACATGTGCGTAGAACATTTGACACGCGCGATCTGCCGCTGCTTGACGGATGGTAGAGAAAAAATGTTTACGAGCCCACTTAACATACTTGACATTGTTTGTGGAAAACACTTTGATTGCCTGTGTCAATATTTATGTAACAGATGTTAGGTTGGCTGTATATCTATTTACCTTCGACACATTTTATATAAAAAAATAAGAAACTTATTGATGAAATGTCATATTGTAAGTTCTAATCATTATACCTGTTCCAGAAATGTTAACAAATACCTAACCAATTGTGGCTTTTATCATAGACTTTAATGTATACCACTAGACAAGCTGTGCGGTACATAGAAATTGTACCTCTAAGTTGCGGTCAATTGACCGTAACTCAATATTACCATCTCGCTTACTCTCAACTGGAACCCCTATAGCGCTCCGTGTTTATAAGCTGTCAAACTCCCGCGTTATTCGACTCAATTTTACTTCTAAACAGCCCGTCTAGTAGTATACATTAAAGTCTTTGGCTTTAACAGCTTTACTTGACAAGAAATAATTCGTCGATACGTCGTTGTACCGAGAACCAGTAATGGGAATTCTTAGGACTCACCGGTGAGTCCAATGTCAATAGTAATCTATTTTATGTAATCGGTCCCTTGTAACTAAATTAATTATTAAAATAATACATTCAACAGTCACACACATATCTTGACCCCAAACTAGCATATACCGTACACCCAGACAAAATAATTATACTTAAACTCAATTGACATCTCTGAATGTGGCAGTTAATTAGTTGTCAGAAACGATAACACTTGGATTTTGCATACCGGTTTCTGATTCAGAAAAAGACATCGTACTTTCTGATAAATTATGTAAAAAGCGGACTAGACGATCCAGCTGTATAATATACAATAAAAAGTATTAAACCATCCACGGAACAATATCAATGGTTTCATTAATAATACAACTGAAACTAATAAATTCCTTGATAGTTTACCTAACAGAACCGCTAAGCAGTTGCCTCATCGGCAAGTCCGCGTTACGTTTACAAACAGTCCGCCAGACATCCGTAAAAACGTAAACGTTGTTTTTTACGTTCGGAAACCGAGTGCAGCAAAAACTGAAACAAAGAGGAAGGAACGCAAAAAGCATGACGGACAGACGGACGGATCTTTCAACAGACATCTGCTGCGGTGTGGAGAATTGTGTATCCATGTGTTCGATGCGTCGGCAGTTTTTGGAAATTGCATCAAGGTGTGGCTTGATGACGACTACGGCTGCATGGACTTTTTTTACCCGACGATGGTAAAGCAAAAGGAGTGTTATGTTCAATTAGGCTAGTAGCGTCAAATAAAATCCAGTGCCTGCTTATTATTTCTAGTTGTCATATTAAGTATCAATAAGAATGAAAACACGTTTTAGAAAAAAAACTTCAATGACTGAGACTTTTAAAGGTAAAGCAGAGAGTGTCCGTTGATACAATTAAATTAGAAGTGATAATTCAAAAAAGCATTAAACAACCTCCGGATGGTAAGTAATTTCTAACGCCCATGAACGCCCATAATATTAAACGAATCATAGACGCGTTGCTGCACACTTTTAAGGAAAAAGAAGGGGGAATTGGGCCTCCGGATATCCCACTCATCGTGCGAAATGCAACAGCAAGCTGTTACTTTACAGTAGTGTTCTGTTGAAATGAGCTCAATTTGATTGAGAATGAATATTTAACTATGTATTAATATCCTGCCCAAAACATCATTTAATGTATCCCACTTCAATTTACATCAAAAGTAAAATAAATCCACGTGAAAATGCATGATTAATAGCAAGGCCAGGCAGGTTTAATTAGTTCATTTGTCACGTCGGCACGCGGATGTGGTCGATCAATTTGCGACTCTCAAGCATTGGCTATTTGCAACGGTTGCTGGAGACTGGGACGGATCTAGGAGTAAATTACCTAGGGTGGCACGATTAAGAAAATACGGAAAATATCTAGATTAGACCAGTAAGTACCTGAACATCAATACTTCGTCAAATTGACATTGAGTGATGTTCTTTAAGCGAATGTCAAATTTTATTAATACATTAAGGTGAGTAACGCGTGCGCATTACGATTTTCTACAGTCGTAGAGAATAAGGCTCCTGCGGCGGTTAGTGCTATGCTTCCTCTGAAAACATGTAGATCCGTCTCATCTATGCGTGATGTGTGGAGCTTTTGCCTGAATCGATGTTACGCTAAGCATGCCAACATATATTTTTTCATCCATATACAATTTTCCAGTATTAAATGGTTAGACGCCGACCAATCGCCTGCGTCCATTTTTCGATTATTCATAGTTTTTTGTGTCTTTCAGACAGTGAATTACCATGTAAGGCTCACGTGCCTACATCGGCATAGCAAGGTCACATTTTACATGTTTTACATTAGGTACTTGTATTATATTTTTTAGGCAAACTATTTAAATAAAACTAAACCGGACTTAATATAATAAGACGTCATTTTTCAATAATTTTGGGGAGTGTATGTGGGCCTGCACGTGATACACTCCGCTGATTATCGGACGAAACAATGGCGAAACTTGGTTCCCGTTGCTCATAATTTTTTGAGAAATAAAACCGGCTAAGCGCGAGTCGGACTCGAGCATCGAGGGTTCCTTACCAATCCCCTTCTATTTTTACTTTTGTGTTTTTAATTATTTTTTATACCATATACAACTATGGTGCCTTAATAACTCAGCTATCTATTATGGTTTAGAAGACAGGAGACCCTTTAAAGATAAGACAGCCTTTGGGTACGAAACCCTAAATATTATCACCGAATTATTTCAATTTGTAAAATGACACACGAGTTGCCAGGTATTGGAATTTGTGTCCGATATAGCGGGCTTGCCACTTACCACATCGAAGGACGAAAGTAAACACGGTGAACTGTGGGTACACTTTACACTAGTTGTACATTTGCCTACCCCTTCAAGGATACAAGCCTTAATGTTTTTATCACGTTATTTAGTTACTTTATTTTTAAATACAACTTCTATGAAAATCAACAAAACTATGACCGAAGTGATAGTGAAACCTGGCAACATGAAATCAGTTGACGCGATGTCGTACTTCATAGAGCAAAGTCACGCTTTCAGATCTATGTTTATTCAAGCTGCTGTCATATTATTCAAAAGCGAACACTGAGTTTATAATAAACACCTGGCTTTTACTCACGGCTCTGCCTGCGTGAATGTGTTTATCTGGAACAACTCCCGTCCCTTAAAACATTTCACCCCCTAAGTGGGTGATTTTCGAAAAATCGCTGATTTAAATAATATAAATTAAATTAATATTGTTTATCCATACAAATTTTAAACACCCGTTTTACCCTTTTAGGGGTTGAATTTCGAAATATCTTTCCTTTTCTTTGTATACATTATAAAGGAAACAGATCAGCTTTTTAGGTTTAAGGGTTGAGACTTTGATACGTTGATACGGTGAGTATGTGAGTCAGTCAGGACTTTTCTTTTTATATGAGGAATCATAAAGGTGGACATTTGAGCAAAAAAAACTCATTTTATATAACACGTTGTATAATAAAAAGGAGGAGAGTTCATACGAACGGTGAAAAACACAGTTACCATCTTGTGTAGGAACGATGATTGGGTTCAAAATTTTCCTAAAGGCATTCTTCTAATGGTCGCGTCACGGACATCAGTGACGCCGCGTTACGTTCTATATTATCTATTATTATGTATTCTTATGTATTATATATTATTCTAATGTAAATAACCTGGTAGACAGAGTTTAATAATAATAATATGCTTACATCGTATGCTTATATCGCGTGACATAACATCACGATATTGTTACAAAAACGTATTGAAAAGTGTCATCGGCGAACAATTGTAGAATTTTATTACTGGATCACGAAACGCTTATTTTTATAAAAAGTAAGGCAACCACGTACATAAAAATATGTGAAATGAATAAGATATTGCTATGGCTAAAACATAAAATTCTATTATAATATTAAATAAGAAATGGTCTCATGTTGACAAAGAAACTTAAGAAATAAGCTAGATCACGATTACTCCAGCATCCACGTATCACAAGACAAAATTAGTAAACCTCTCAAAATAAACCTCAAAATATTGGTATTGAAAGCAGATTTATAAAACGGATTTGGCATAAACATTCAATATATCAGCGGCCATTGTACGCAGCGTGAGTTGACAAATGCCCGTACTCACTCACCGTTTGACAAAGCGAATTCATTTCATACTTTATTTGACGTCAAACGAAAGCTTATAAAACATTACTATTGTGAAATAATTATCAAATAAGTTCCGGTAAATGCAATAAACTTGGCCACGCTCGTATTAATATTTTCTCAAAATGGGGTTTTTGCTTGTGCATTGAAACGCGCACAGCAGGTAATTCCTGGACAATCGAGATGGGCATTCGCTTTGGAAATGAGTGGTTTAATCCCGGACTAGAGATATTACGTTATACTTTCCATTACGTATGTATTCTATAAATAACTGGTTTCTACAAAATGTTAATGACGTTTTAAATATGTCCATAAGACAATGTACGCAAAATAACTTGCCAGGCCTGAAGATAGTCTCGAGCGATATCGTAAATATTATTTTCAGATACTAAAAGGTGACAAGAGGTGCAGAGGGCGGGTAAAGTGACTAACTTCGGACCGACCGGGAAGTTATTTTGCGCATATTTTAGAAAGACTCCGGTGACCTGTCGGATTACATTTTCGAGCGGTCGCCCTCAGAAACTATATAACTTTGCAGAATCTACAACGTGTTACAAAAAGGTGTAGTCAAAATTAGCAACGTGTATTGTGTATGTTTTTGACCCCTCGTAGTACCAAATCAGATTGCATTTTTAAGGCATAAATAAAGCATTTTCTTTTTATCGACATGTTATTCATATAAGGGATATGATCGATCGTAATAAACGACTGATTAAAATTATTGTAATTATAGGATGTCTAAATTTTCATTAGATCCGGTACATAAACACTCACTGTCAGATGTATGTAACAATTCAATAAATATGACCACGCCTTTCTGTAACACGTTGTAAAAAATAGAGTTTCATCAACAAAATTGACTTACCTGTATGACTCTCATCGGCAACCCCGTTTCCTTAGCAAGTTGTTCTCGTATATGCCGCGTCGGCTTCGGCGTCTGTGAGAATGCCGACTTCAATATCTCGAGCTGTTTCGCTTTGATGGTGGTCCGGGGGCCTCTTCGCTTGGAGCCACCGTTTCCGTCGTCCGGGGATTTGTTCTCGGCCTGTGAGTCCCGCGTCTCCGGGTCCCCGTCCAGCGAGCCCTGAGTCGGGAAGAGAAACAACTGAATACGACAATGTGGTCCTGGCACTTCGCTAAACGGATGGGATGGTCGATATTTTTTAATATATAGATAGAGATAACAATAATATACATAACTATATTTAAATGCCTGTTTTATACCACATGCAAAATTGGAATCGTGAAATGTTTACTTCAATATTATTTAAAAATAGAGTAGAAGTTCAGGTAGGTCTATAGTTCTGTTTTACAACAACAAACAGAACCCACCAAAATCATTTAAATAATGACAACGAACCGTGGATGCTCCCTAGTACACTAGAGGTCCTAACCTCTAGTGTACTTCTACTGTCTCTAGTCTACCTAGTTGTACCTCTGCCAGCCTTTTGGGAGATACAGGCGTAAGCTTATGATATGATTAGGTATAATTAAGTATGTAATTTATATGCTACATTTAAGAGCTAAAATCACCTCACAGCTGCTACCCTGGTTCTTTACAAATCTACCCACCTGGTCTTCCGAGTCCTCGTGGGGCTTCGTATCTCCATTATGCGACAGTTCCGAGTGCAGGGCGGGGTGTGGCGCATGCGCAGGACTACTCGAGTTGTTGGCTGCTCTTGACTCATCCTCTTCTTCCTCGTCTGAACCGGACCCTAGTAGTGAATCGGCTGTCAAAAAAGATAAAGGTAATGAATATATAACTTATCATAATGTCTTTCTAGTACATGTTTGATAAAATAACGGGCCTCGAAATGTCAACAGTTAGTTATCAATATTGTTTGCCTACATACCAGCCCTGTAACATATACGTGTAACTCCTGGGCACAGACTTCCTCCAATAATGACAGAGGTGACCTTATTCTACCACGCCGGCCTAATGTGGGTTGGCAGACTTCACATACCTTCAAAATACTTACGGAGAATTCCCAGTTATGCAGCGTACCTTACGATGTTTCCTTCCCCGTTAAAGCAAGAGATAATTAACAAGGAATTCACACGTAACTTATAAAAGTCAAAAGTGTGCGTCTTGAGGCTAGTTTTGAAACAGATACTTTCTTCTCCGTCCGTACTACTCTCCGCCTAAATATTATCAAGTGAAAAGTCTTTGTACCAACACTCAGAGTACGAGGGAGTCATTCCTGTTAGGTACTCGACATTATTAATTTTCTAGCTAGCCGATTAATAAACTTTCAGAGATTCAATCAAGCTATGAATTTAAATAATAAAAGGAGACTAGATTGTGTAAAAAATATAGAATGGTCCAATTCAGGTTTTGATATAAACATCTAAATAACACTAGAACGGATGTCTGACGTGATTGCAGGTTATCTACTCTTTAATGACTCGCAGTGAGATAATTGTCTGTATACCTGGACCACCTCTATAATTCAAAAGGCAACGATTTCTTTATGCTAATACCCAACCCTAGAATCGATGCTTGGAAAATAAAATAGTTTTAGAACGTAATTGTGGGATATATTTGGTGGTAGAGCTACTAATGGACCGTTTCGACTAGAGTGGTAACAATGTTTTGAACAAAACCGATGGATATAGGCAGCTTGTTGCGTGTTTTACTGTAATATTTTCAGAAGCCCAAAAAAAGATGTTTTACTGAAGTGCCCGCGTCATCATGTAGTTTCAGAGTTGTCCAAATACGATAACATGATCGAGAGGTAAAAGGTTTCTTATCGTAATGACTAAATCAGCTTAGGAATCAACTAAATATAAAAATACTGACTAGTGATGAAATGCGAGATGTATATGTTAGTATGACAACAATAATTCATGTTTTATTTTACTAAAAACATTCATTTTATGACATCAGCTCATAAATTCCAAGTAAACACAATCATTTTTAAAACAATTTATTGTCGCGAACATGTATTAAAAAACCAATAACCCTTTGGAATAAGAACAAAATTGACTTATCAAAAAGCAATCGAGCGCCCCTCCATCCGCCGGTTTAACTAAATAAAAATGTAATTTCGGGACGCGCTCGCCCCCAAAAGAAACGGGAAGAGAAAGAATTAGCCGCAAAAACAATTACTTATGGTACCTACGAGAGGGGTGTTTACCACGGGTGCTTACTCGATACTCAGTATACTCGATAGAAATATTTTTCAAAGGTGAAAGAAATATTATTTATTTCTTAATTTTGTATTGCTGGCAACGTCTAGTATCCAATGTTGGCATTGAGACAATACAAGCTAATAAATAAAATGAACTTCTTAAATTTGCCAAAGAAAAAGGCTCCGCAAGATCTCTCCAAGAACTGCGATAAATTTACCATACAGTTGTTATTTGTTGTTGAATTTGCTCACGTACATCCCTAACTCTATATCTTCAAAATTCAATCAAAATAAGCTTCCTTGTTAATTGTTAACTTTAAAACACACGTGGAATCGCCTTTTTACAATTTATTTAATGTGTTTATATTTTGGTAAAGGTTTTTCTCAATGTTTAAACTGAAATTTGACTGATTAAAGCATAGTATAACATTAGTTTAATATGTTAACCAAAAATTCATTGCATTTTCTGTAAATATCTTTAAGGTAAAATTGTCGAGAGCCCGTAGTAAGGGTGCAAAAAGTGTTTACATTGCACAAACAGGGGTTGAAACGAAACAATATTTGCAACGGGGAGACAAGTGACCGGGGCTTCAACACTATGAATGTGTAAGTATAACCTTTTGAACAGTTTAGTCGCACGGAAATTAATTCAACGATTTAGGTTAGTAAAAACGATCCTAGATTCAAAGGTATAAAATAAGCTTAGCGAAATATGTAAGAAAATTAATGAATAATAAGTAATTATTTCTTAACATTAAAATACTGCTTGAACAATTCCCATGAAACAACGATAATTCTCTACGATAGTTAATATGTATATTTCATTAACTTATAACATCAAAACTTTTTACTACTTTGTCGAGTAGTTCTTCGAGTATGCATCTTTTAAGAAAATCATAAGTGCAAAGGTATCCGAATCATACAGCCTAAACTTCCAACGAATTAATTAAAATCTATAGCTCCACTACATTAATAAATTTTCATTAATAAAAAAAAGTTATGTTAAAATTTTTCGTTTATTTTTCAATCCAATCGTTGGAAGACAACGTCGCCGGTTGTACGGCCCGCGGCTATATTAGGGTGCCCAGCCCAACATCTGTCGTGGAGCGAGATGAGCTTGTCTGTAAAGATATATGCATCTTAGCTTATACTGAACCGAAATAACTAAATAACCTGTCAAAGGGGAATATAAAAAAGTTTTACAACCGTTGCAATATGAACTTAAATATTTAGGTAATATGAATGTATTTCGAGTTGATAGCCGGCGAGTACAGCAGGCATACAAAGCATATTATTTATAATACTTTAATGGTGCTTATTTTATTAATACTATATCAATCTCGTCCAGCCGTTTCCCGCTACGTCTATCAGGTCGTCAGTCCAGCGGGCTCGAGGTCGGCCTACACTACGCGGCTGGATGAGAAAGGCAGAGGACAGTCAAGGGTGGAGCCAACTTGGAAAGGCCTATGTCCAGCAGTGGACGTGAATTCAGGCTGATGATGATATCAATCTCGCCCCCAACACAACATAGAACGGTAATAAACTCGGCGAATTGTGACTGTACTAGTTACACCCTTGCATACCCCTCCGGGTACACAGGCGTGAGTATAAGCATATTTTATCAATAATTAGTTATGAATCATCTTATTTCGATGGTTATGAAGACGTATTTTTCTTTCATTTTTAATTTAGTCTTTTTCCAAGTGATAGAGCTACAACATTGCCATAAACAAGGTAAAATTTTAAACACCAATAAATTATAAGGACTAGGTTGCCTCGGCCTGCCTCGATGGCGCAGTTGTAATGCGTACGTGGTACGGCTGCTGTGCTAAGGTGTCGGGTTCGATCCCCAGGTCGGGTAAAGTTATATGGGTTTAGGAAATGCTTAGTATCAACTCGGAGTCTGGAATTGTGTCCGATATGGCGATAGGCTCGCCCCCTATACATCATGGGACGGAAATAAGCTCGGCGAAATATGGGTGTATTAGTTACACCTCTGTCTACTCTCTCGGGTACAGGCGTGAATGCGTATGTGTAAGGACTAAGTAGTAAGACTGATCTGGGACACGCAACGAGAGTTTTTTGTTAGTCTCGCCTTTGCCGTATGAGAATCTCTCTACGTGTAAATATGTCTATGTTTTTTTTTAAGTATTACTTATATACTACTAGGTGGTAGGTCCCTCGTATGTGAGAGGCCTAATGGGTACCACCGCTTAATTTATTTTTAACCCCAAGCAGCCGTGCTAGGTGCAAGCATTGTTGTATTACAGTTTGAAGGACATTGAAGGCAGTAAAATTACTGGGCATTATGAGACTTGAAATGTTATGTCACGGGGTGACGAGCGCGATCCAGTGCCATGCAGTATTAGCTTTGTAATTCAAAGTTATATGTGGTGTTACTTCTATATATGGGCAGGCACCATCAGGCGAGCGACCTGTTCGTTCCGTCATTCAAGTTAATAAATAAAATGCCGGAAAGTTAATTTCTCATATTTTGACATAAGGCTCAATACCCATTCCTACTAACATAATTAAGTATAATACAGCCAATGGAGTCAAGTTGGGGCCCTCGTATTGATGTTGGAAAGTTTTTCCGACAGCGGTGACTTGCGTTCCTTTATGCAAGTCATTTTGTTGTGGTCACAAGGGGGAAGATTGTGTACTTCAAGGAGTTTATTGTGACTGACAGTTTTTTTCTTATTAAAAGTAAGGCCAGTGTCTGTTACTTTATGTTTCGTTGATTTAGTTCTGACCTTGGTTAATGAGGGCTAAATCTTTTAACCTGATGATAGATCTGAAAAACGTGTTATTTAGACTTGTTTAAATTGTATAAATGACGAAACGAGCTGGTCGCTCGCCTGATAGTAAGCGCCACGCTTGCTCATTATCAGACGCAACACCACTCAAAACCTTGCATTCTGTAATTATGTAATTATAATTTTGTTAATTTGTTTTTAAGTTATTAATTTTATAGTATATTATTTTTAAATAAGTAGAGTACTTTTGTTGTTTTGTGTTGTTAGTAGCTTATAAGATAGGATTGATTGTTACGATGTGGTGTACTGATACTGTGAACTTGCATTCAAATATAAATATAAATAAATAAATTACAAACCACTGCATGGCGTTGCACTGCGCTCGTCAATTTGGATTGTCTAAACGAAGAATTACTATTTTATTTTATTTTCTTAGGAAAACAAAATGGTATTACATGATAAAGTAACTTATAATATTTAACTAAAGCTACACATTTACATGTCTTAACAAGTACGTATAGGCAGCTTTCCTTCATCCATCTACGTCAGTTTATCACAATGGTCAAATTCCATGTTGCTTAACTAACCCATGACCACTATCCTCTAAAATATATTTTGCGAATCATTTTCTGTAACGGATATTTTTATCACAAAAGCATCTAGTATAAGCAAAGCCACGGACACAACCAATGTTATTGTAAAACATGTATCTTGAACGGTATCCGCGATCAAGTTATGGCAAACACTTGATAGTAAAACAGGCGGGTTTCGATGGCACTTGGCACCCTCCGCACTCTACCCATGGACAATATACTTGTATGAAAATATTTGAATTAATAAACGTTCGGAAATAGGTGGTAGGTTTTTCATACGTACATAAGCTCACGCCTTTTTCTCTGAAGGAATAGGTAGAAGTGCAACTAGTGCACTCAGGATTCGCCGAGCTTATTTCCGTCCCTTGATGTGATAGGCGCCGAGCCTATCGCCACACCGGGTATAAGTTCTGAGCCCGGACTGATTAATGTGTGATTTTACGAATCAAAAACATAAACATGAATTGGTATTGCCCGATCTGGGAATTGAACCCAGGATCTCAAAATTTTACACAATTTTGCCACGGTTGAATTAATAAATATTCCGATATAGTAGGGTATTTCGCATTTACGAATACGTATGCGTAGGTCTATCGCTTTGTCTATTTCTGCCGCGAAGCACTATTTGTACTCAGGTTTGAAAGAATGAAACCAGGAAAAATACAGGATATTATGTGAACTAACATCTGATTAATTAGGGTGAGGAGCGTATGGGAGTGCATTGCAATCCTACTATCATACTTATATTATAAACGTTTAAAGTTTGTATGTTTGTCAGTTTTTATGTTGTTGATTTGTATGTGTGTGAATCAATCACGCATCAATGGCTTGAATTTGGATAAAATATGGCACACGGGTAGACTACTTGATCTGGATTAAGACGTAGGCTACTTTTAATTCCTGAAAAATGCAGTCCGCTAGCGGAACCACGCGAAAATGCTAGTGAGTTTATAAACCTTGTTTCAGTCTGGCGCCATAATGATAAGACTCATGTATGATAATAGTAACCATAAATAACAGCTTAGATGTTAATCAAATTGATTTAATAACATCCAGATGAAACATAATGGCTATTACAAAAATGTTGACCTCATATCCGTGTAAGTGTTTATTTCATGCATTTTATAACACGCAACTGCTAATTAATGTGGAAACGGTCCATTGTGAATCATTTTTGCTTTAAATTTATATTTCGTAGCATCAAAATGTGACGACGAATAAGGCTACATGTTTTTGTTTCAAAGACAGTAGGTTACAAAATTAATATAAAGATTAGGTAAGCAGTTGTGATAATAGTAAGTTAATAAAAAAAGAATAAGAAAGTGAAGATGAATAAAAATAATAAACAATATATCAAGATATATAACCTGTAGCTGGCCAATTTATCATAAGTTTAAAAGGAATAAAAATTAAAACAATTTTAATTTTCGAATTAAGAACGTTCCCCACGGGCAGGACCCCGCTCACCTATGAACCGACAAGCACACGCCCCAGTTCTGAAATCAATTTTAAAACCGCCCTCCAAATAAACGACTTCCTTTGTCCCGTGCGGTTCGTTCCTAATCGAATTTTGGCGGGAAAACGGTATTTTATTGTCGTTGAATTTCAAACGCGGAACGCATTCGCTTTGATGTACGGGAAATTCGAAATTTACTGGGGCGTCTTATTTAAAACTATTTCCCGAATAATCGACTGAAGGATAAATTGACCGAAAATAATAACGTTAGTTAGTTATAAGGGAATAAACAGTACCTACTTGAACATAGAATAGCGAATTTGTTTCGAATTCAAATGTAAAACACGTTTGACTATTAAAAACAAAACAAAAATGCTTTTTATTTTAATTACGATGGTGATTAAGATATACATATGTTCTGGTGAGAATTATGACAGTGTGGTTGATCTTTTATTTTAAATATTTCCTAAACTTGTTTTAAGTTGTGATTGTTGTTTAAAAGTGGTGTGGTTTGTGTAAGTAACATTGATAAGTGAATATAGGTGAAATTTGACCAGGGCTTTTGATCGACCTTGATCATTTGATCCGCTTGGAGAAAATCATCTATGGAGCATCGTACTGAAAAGAATTGACACCAAAACTCCGTCAAGACTTTGAAATCGGCCACACTGGTGTTTCATCGTTCTTGTGAAGACTTGAAAATATATTTTATACTTATCGTTGGCGAAATGCATAATAATGCGAAGCCATAATTAAACAAAATAATAAGACATACCTACGTACCTATTAATTATACCTAATTAACGGCGCGGCGTAAACATAGAAGTCGATAAATCAATATGACTATTTTTACTACCTATGTGATTTGCTATGGTTGCTAGCATCTAGGCGGATGTATGATATCTTAGTAAGTGTAAAGAATGAATCCCGCTCGTTCACCAGGTTGCCATCGCGCAGCAGGATCGTTCGCACCACCAACAAAATAGCTGTAGGAACCTAAATTAAAATTTGGATGGCAATGCGACAATATAACATCAACAAGGTATAGTTACAAGGTGGTAGGTCCCTCGCTTTCGAGAGGCCGGCTGGGTTGGTACCAACGCTTTGTCTATTTCTACCGCCAAGCAACAATGTGATAAGCACTGCTGTGTTCCGATTTGAAGGACATTGAAGCCAGTGTAATTACTGGACATTATGAGACTTAACACCTTATGTCTCGGGGTGACGAGCGCAGTCCAGTGTCATGCAGTGCTTTTTTATTTAAAGCTCTGTGTGGTGTTGCTTCTGTTTATGAGCAGGCGTGGCGCTTACCACCAGTCGAGCGACCTGCTCGTCTCGTCATTCAAGCTAATAAAAAAATGCAACTTTAACTAGCTGGTAGTAGATGTAGGACACCAAATTGTACCGAATGTGATATTTTAGAAGATGTTTACCATATTTTGGTTGAATGTGACCGGAACGAAGCTGAGAGGACTGCGTTAATACCACATGGGGTTTATTTACACGAGGTTGGCAAATGCAACAGTTATAGGCATATCCTCAATCTAAGGAAGCCAAATTGCTGTACAAACTTGTTCAGGTAGCTCTTAAGCGTAGATAATGATATTTTAGAATTTGCCAATGGGTGGTGGCATGATCATGTCTGATCAAACCCTCTAAATTATAAATCATCATTCTCCTGTCCTGGTCCCAATTCTATTTGGAGTCGGCGCAGCATGTTTTTTTCTTCCATACATGTCTATCAGCCGTCATCTCGTTTTTCATCCCTCTTTCTTTCATGTCCTTCCTCACACACACATAATTCTTCTTATAACATGCCCATACCAAGACAGGCGGTTTCATTTCATCTTATCCACCATAGGTGCCACTTTCAAACTCCCTCTAACGTGCTAATTCCCGACTCTGTCTATCCTTATTACTTCACACATCCATCTCAACATTCTCATTTATGCTGCATGCAATCATTTCTCATCCATCTTCCTAAGAAGATACGGATCGGAGTGCCTGTCTACTAATAGCCAGGCACTCCGATGCATGCAAAACGACAGGTCTTATGATGGACTTGTAAATTCTGCCCTTCAATTTAAGGGGCATCCTAGCGTCACATATTGTGCCCGAGACCTGACGCCATTTCATCCAACCTGGCAACCTCTAAATTATAAATAAAGATAAAAAAACTAGGTGGTAGGTCCCTTGTATGCGAAAGGCCGTGTGTAATGAAATGGGTCAGCTTTGATACTCCTTTTATTATCTACTATCTGAAACATCGTAATATTACGCAACGGTGCATTACATATAATGTTTCGCTTATTATCTATTTGTAGATAAAATTAATGCTAATGTAAGAATTAGCGCGCTACTTAAAAAATCGAAACAAAACTATCTTACATCTTAATCTGTAGACAAATGGTATACAACATCGTACGGTAATGAACAATTAAGGTCTATTAACAATTCAATCAACGTGATTCACCAACGTTAAAAACTCACCGACAAAAAAAACCGTTATCACGCTATCGGTATAACGTATTAACGGTATATAAAGTAGCGTATTATTTTGTTCAAAAGTTTGTTATAGCGTGTTTATGGCTGATAATATGGTTGCACGTGAAATTAGAATATGATAACAATCTAAGAGTGAGATTATATTCTAACATAATTTGGGCAATCTTAGACACTGATCTATTGTTTTGTGCCTAGGAAGCCATATTCCCCCTCGTCTTCCCAGTCCCTTGATTATCACTTTCCTTTAACAACGTCGGCAACGCATCTATGATCTGATGTACATACATGGACGGTGGATATCACTTACTATGTGACTCATTTGCTCGTTTGTCGGCTTATCCGTCTTTCTTTCTGCCTGGCATGTTCCCGGATTAGTGCTAGAATCCACTCACACTTGGCTCTCGTGTCTCCCTTAAGTATTTTATTTGACGTATGTCAAACAAGCGCTTTTTAGGCCGTCCATGGTCCGACCTGCACTATTGAAAAAAATCCAAACTTTGAGACAGAAACGCAACGTTTAGTTCTCCATTAAACGCATGTAATACCAACGTTTTACTAAAACCATACACCAAACTATATCACAGTAAAATAAAAAAGAAATTTTATTATCCCACAAACCGCTCAAAACACACATCCGGCGCATTTTCCCTGCATGGCAACCCTATCGTATACTATACGTACGTGCGGATGCTACACTGCATCCGCACACATGTAAAGGTCGCACGCACACGTGGACATGCCGCACGTGATTGGCGTGCGCGGCAGCCGCTGCCACGCCCACATTTATCGACGTGCGCGTAAAGCGTGCGTGCGAAACGCTACGCTATGTATCGTTTGGGGCGAGGTTTTTCATGTTGGCAGCACCGCCGCGACGGTGGCGTACCGTACTAAGAACTACGCCGGATAGATAAATGTCCCCAAACCGCCGTACTACGATGTCTATAGACGTAATAAATGGCCTGATAAAGGTCAGATGTAATGTCTGCTGCAGTACAAAATCAGTACACTTTATGATGACATATTGTAGCATGGAGGGTCTTTTAGTCGTCTATCATTTGTTGTAACTATTTTATGTAAGTAAAATAACATAATAATATTTTTAAATTAATAATAAATAAATACACCCAACAGTCACACACATAGTCCTGACCCCACACTAGGTTAACCTGTATCGTGGGTATCAGGAACTACGAGGGACTTGCGGTCCCACAACACCCAGACCCGAAACAAATATTTATGGATCACACAAACATTTGTCGCGGTGCGGGAATCGAACCCACGGTCTCTCGCTTCGCAGCCGGCTACTCGCCCGCTGCGCAACGGGGGCTGTTAAATTTGATGTAGTGAAGACCGTATTTTCCCAGTATTAATTGATTTAGGTATTATAAAATACAAACATAATGTTTTATGAGTGTAGGTTAAATAATTATGTATGTTGGCAGAATTGTATATCAATTGAAATAATAAAAAACATAAACGCCCGCATTTTTAATGGTGTCTTTAAAATCGGCATAAAACCACAATAATGTATTACAAAACTATAAATGCAACTTTAATCTCTTAATTAATTATTCTCTTAATATTTAAAACTATAAAAATTCCACGTATAATCTACGTATTATAAAATCAATATTATATTTTTTTCTAGATTTGCATATTCAATAATTATGATATGAAGTACCGTGCTGTATAGTCTTGTCTACAGCATGAATAGGCCAGGCCGGCTAGACCGGGTTGTTACCACTGTCTCACAGAAAACCGACGCGAAATAGCAGCATGATTTTGCGTTTCGCACGGCAAGTGAGATATCCAGAAGCCCAAATCGCTCCCTTTCTCAATTCCTTAATCCGGATATTAGGTATGTTCATGGATAGTGGATGTCACTTACCATCAGGTGACCTACTAAAAATAAAAAAATGGAATATAAGTACAGGGTACAGTTATAAATCTTAGTTAACCGTAGGCAACGGCTTGGCTCTACCGTGGCATTGCTGAAGTCCGTGGGTTGGCATTGGTGGCGGTGACCGCTTACCATCAGACGGGCCGATTTCTCAACAGTCTACTAGGGCAAAAAAAAGTTACGTACTAATCCTACATAAATACACCCTTACCTAAATTTGGTTGTTTATTTATACTAGTAGTCCCGTATTGGTGCAAAGTAGACTTCTATAAATATTTACTTTTTATTCTATAATTTTGGCTGCGAGATTTGACATTCAGACATTCATTGACAGTATAAACGGAAACAATTAATGTTTTATTTTACTTAATTTAATATAGGTATTTGTTGTAACAATTCAAAGATACCTATAGATATCTATATACATATGTGAAGAGAAAACTTCAGACCTCTTTTTACGTACACGGAGGATTGTGAAATTTGGCATAGTTAAAGTTTGTATGGAGCAGGAATGGCGCATGTCATCTAAGTAAATATCTATAACAAATATGTACTAAAATAAATCATTCATTGTTTTCACTCACACTGACGTAATAGATAATAATAATAATACTAGCCCTGTATTATACTCGTCCCACTGCTGGGCACGGGCCTCCTCTACTGAATGAGAGGGGTTAGGCCTTAGTCCACCACGCTGGCCTAATGCGGGTTGGCAGACTTCACATACCTTCGAAATTCTTATGAAGAACTTCTTAGGTATGCAGGTTTCCTCACGATGTTTCCTTCAAGCAAAAGTAAAGCAAGTGATAATTAACAATTAATACACACATAACTTAGAAAAGTCAGAGGTGTATGCACTTGAGGCTGGTTTCGAACCTGTGACTTTCGTCTCGACAGTCCATACCACTCCCCGCTGAGCTATCACTGCTTTTTTTTACTGACGTAATAGAACAAATTTAACAACTAGTTGGTGTTTCGACCACTACGCGACCACCAGTTATATATCTATAAATAGCCTATAGTCTTAGCTTGTAGTCTCACACTCCTCCGTGCGCGCATATTGCTTTTAAAGAGGTCCAAAGTTTTCTATTCACGTAGAATATATAGAGGTAAGGTTAATAACGGCTCTATCGAACTCTATCACGTCCTACTAGTAAATAGAAACGCCGAGCTCATGCCGAAAGCTTACAAGTACATAGTCGACTACATGTCGAATGCCGACAAAGCCTCGAGCGTGACTCCCAGGTAGCGGTGGGAGGGTAGTCACAAATACAATTAAACAGCTTACGAGAGCATGAGTCGCGCGTTTACGCCGACCGCGGCCGTACTCGCGGCGAGGCGCCTCCGTGCCTCAACTAATGAGATATTTTTTGTTGCCTCTAGATTAACAAAGGATTTTTGTTATATAGGTTAAAAGTCGAGAATGTTAGGAAATCTGCCGGCTGTAGTAAAATGTGTGTATATCCAGAAAAGTGTATATATATAACTAAGGCTTAATTTTTAAGATTCCGTACCCAAAGGGGCATCCGTTGTGTTTATGGCCTAAGTTTAATGTGTTTAACCTTTTGAACCATCATAGGTAGCCAGTTTAATTTTCACAAAATATGTGTTATACATACATACATACATAGACTCACGCCTGTTTCCCATAGGGGTAGGCAGAGACAACGGATTTCCTCTTGCTACGATCCTTGCATACCTCTTTGGCCTCATTCACTCTCATATCTGTTATAATGGCTGATATTATAAAAGGAGAGAAAAGTATTTAACTTTGAGTCGGTGCCATATGATCAATGGTTGGCTGAAAGCACTGACTCTAATTTAGTTAATTTTATTTTTAGTTTTTTGAGTTTATTTCTTTTATTTTTGTTAAATATTTATTATTTTGACTTTACATGTGCTTACACCATTTGATCTAGTTGGTGTCCACTTATTGGGCCAAAGCTTCCCCTACTTTTACCACTTCTTGCGCTCTTGGGCGATCTCTTGCCACATTGGACAGAAATTGACTATTCCTCTTTCCATCTCATCTTAGCCACACCTCGACATTTTAAATTACTAGGATGGTTAACAACAGTGAATATTCAACAAACACAGAGAGGCGGAGAGCAAACATAAAGCTTCCTAATGCCACGGAATAAATAATCGAGAGGCAATAAATAAAGGTTACAACACGAAAGAGGCGATATGTCAGCGTCCGAACCTGCGTAGTTCTAACAATACGTTCGGACAAATTAGTCGCCCATCCATCCCATAGCTGTGAATAATCGGTGTTAAATTATTTTTTTATGTGGCGCAGTGAATTCCCTGACCCCGTAACGAGCATGATTTGTGTATGACGAATAAATATTACAATTTTGACACAGTTTGTTTACGCTGGGTATTGTTAACGACCGCCCGTCGGACCGTCGAGATTGCATGGTTCAATGTTAATTTTCTTAAGATTTTTAGCGGAATTTATGTACAATATTGAAGTATAATATTGCTATGATCATGGTATATATCCACAATAGTTTTAGTATAAACTCTTAAGCTCTATGAGATAGATTTTTTTATCGCAACACTCAGACGAGAAAATAACAGAAAACTCTTGGTAATAAGCCCGCGTCATTTAACTAGTTTCAAGAGTCGCGTGAGACGACATCGTCAATGACGGTTTCCTGTTATATTCTCGTCTATGTCACACGAGAAACTCTCCCCATCTAAATGTTATTTTATGTATGAAACAATTTCTTAATGTATACATAATTTAAAAAGAACCCTTTTATAGCCTACTAACTTTTTCTCGAGACCCGCCCGCGTGAATAGGTCTATCTTTTTCCGGGACGAAAAGTTCCTACCTTATGTCCAGGATATAACCTAATTCCTTACTACATTTCATTAAAATCCATTTAGCCGTTTAGCCGCGAAAAGGCAACAGACAGACAGCAGATTTCCTTTCGCATTTACAATATTAGTATGCATTTAATATATCTCTGCTGTTCAAAGATTTCCTTTATTTTATGTTTAAATTAGATGGAAAAAAGGAAACTATTTTATAAAAAAATATGTTAATGTAGAAGACCTGAAACAAATACAAAATATAGAATACAAAATTATTTTCTCTATGTTAAAAATAGATGATCTGTCATATATTCGAGTTCATTATGAACAAATTTCGTCCCGCATAAGTTCTTGTGTTATATAAATATTTAGTCAATAACGAGTGTTCATTACCATTAGTCTTCGATGATCAATCACGTTCAGTATGACGCACTGACGCGTGTTCGACACTATAATTACGAGTTAGCCTCTATTAGGCACGCTAGCGTACCTAACTCATACGATATAATGGAAATATTTTATATACGTTTAAGCAAAATTTGTTTTCAACAAGTAACCTAACTATTACTTATAAATAATAATACTAGCCCTGTATTATACACGTCCCACTGCTGGGCACGGGCCTCCTCTACTGAATGAGAGGGGTCTAGGTCTTAGTCCACCACGCTAACCTAATGCGGGTTGGCAGACTTCACATGCCTTCGAAAGCCTTTTGGAGAACTTCTTAGGTATGTAGGTTTCTTCACGATGTTTCCTTCACCGTTAAAGCAAGTGATAATTAAGAATTAATACACACATAACTTAGAAAATTCAGAGGTGTATGCTATTGGGGCTGGTTTCGAACCTGCGACTTTCGTCTCGACAGTCCATACCAGTCACCGCTGAGCTATCACTGCATTTGCTATTGCATATTTCACTATTACTTATACCGTAATTTAACTTACTCATGTTATAACTTAGCGCCAATACGGATTTAAATAAGAGATAAAGAAAAATAAACGTTTTTATGAATATTTATTGTACATTTGTATCTTAATTACTTAGCAAAAAGTTTTAAGAATATGGCAAAAAAGCTTTAACATCTTCTGGTAATAGAAAGATGCTCACCTCAGATAAATTGAGATCAGAACAGGAGGATGACATGTTAGTGACATTTCAAACAGGACTTTTTGTTGAACACTGGCTTTACTTACTTACTTTTCGACTTGTATTACTTTTTACCGGCACCTAATATTGGTACCATTAGAGTTTAATGTGTTTGTTTGAAGATTTTCTTGACAAGAACCTAAAAAGACGCCGTTATCGGTGCACCTAGGGTCTTAGGCTTTAAAACGTACTCTGAATTCCAATTATTAAAACCCACAAAGCCCTTCAAAGTTACGTTTTATTTATGCAAGCCACACTAGTATATAAAGCGTATAATAATATAGCGTTGTTGGTGCAACGTGAGCTCAGATCGTGACCCTCCGAGATTGCGGTGCGCCGAGTCACACCGCACCCGCCACGCCGCGCTGTGAGTATGTAGTGACATTATTTATTTACTACTAACTTTTTCTTGCAGCTCCGCCCGCATATACGGCTTTTCCGAGATAAAATGTACCCTTTGTTCTAATCCTAGTCATGGTCTATCTGTGTGGCAAATTTCACCCAAATCCGTGCAGCCGTTAAGGCGTGATTGACTAACATACATCCAAAGTCACAAAGTCACAAGTAGTTGTAGGATAGTGTGCTCTTGCGGCATCATGTTAGTTGAATTTCAGTCCTATAGCCAACTTCACACGAGTCAGAAATGTGATTTAGACTTTAGCTCACGATTTCTAATTCTAGAGGCCCTATTATTGATTTAACATGCCTCTTTTATCAGCCCTGGCAACATGACTAAATTGTACTACCTTGTAAGTACAAAATAGTCCAAATATCGTCGATTAGCCAACCAATTCGAGAGTGTAAATGGGCCACCAACATCTTAGGCCCAAAGGCAACCTCACCTGCACGCGGTACATACACTGTGCTGATTATAGAACGAGGTATTGGCGAAACGTGGTTCCCGTTGCAGGTTATGGGATTTATAATTCGAGTCGCCCCACGTAATACCAAATTCACCGTCAAATCATGATGGGAAGGTGGACCACTGGTGGTCTCTTCTGGGTGTAATGATTGTTTTTTCTAGTTCCTAAAGACGAATGGAGTTAAGTAAAATTATACGAACATAAAAAACAAAGACAGTAAGTAATATTAAAGAACAAGAGTAAATGAAACTCGAGACAGGGCTAATGAACATTAACCCGCCTTATATACATCATATAAACCTACCGAACAGTAGACGAACAGCACACAAAGCCATTCAGAATGCGGTATAATTAAAAGGGCTGAGCCAAACACGATCAATCTCGGCTTCATCTCCCCACATAAAGTCAAAATAATAGATGGCCACTCTAATGTCACTTTTTTCCTCACCGACGGTGTACAACGAAGAAATTGAGGTCATCAGAGACGGCGCAGGCGCACGGTGACGATGCTCTTTCATCTGGCCAACGACAAAAGAAATTAAACGCGCCAAACCCCGAGCAAACATAATCCTTAATCAGTAGCTAATAGAGGCCATAGCTGTGTGAAATGCATACGCGTATGAGACCTTTGTCCTCAAAAAGCGCCTCCGTTCGATTCTTTTTTTCGAAAGATAATCTTCAGCGGCCGAGGCGTGAAGGCCGACTGCCACACAACATGGCGTCGACAGGTTTCTTCCCGCTTTTTTACCTCTTTGTTCCTTCCCATTATTGTCTATGGATGATTCCCGCCGTTCGATTTTTGGAATCGTTATTTTGTTTTTATTTTGCATTATTAATAATGCTGCGGCTTTTGTGTTGTTGTTTATTTACATACAACCAAAGAGTTTCTATGAGACTCATATTATCGAGATCTATACGTAAGAAAGGCTCATTTTGTGTTCTTAGAAAAGTGATTTAAATATAAATGGATTTCATCAAAGGATAGCAAGCGAATTGGCCGTTAAGGCAGGCAAAACTCGACGTTTCACAGAAAACGATGATTTAGTGGCCGTAAAATTATGAAAACAATAAACTTGAGGAGGTCCAACTCGGTAGCCTGAGAGTTTGACGAAACTCGAACGACCTCTTTTGACGTTAGTTGTTGTTTATGGCCTCCGAGCTCCGCTGTTCGAGAATACATAACTATATTCTAGATATTACCCAGACCGACTTATGTATTTTAAGTTGAGCTCACTATATGATCGACGAGTGCTGTTAGACATGATGTTTCTGCATATTCAATGGACTTATTGACTGTCCACAGATAACAAGCAAATTTAATATTAAGATCCCTGTAAAGCTTCCTAGATTGAATAAATATGGTCCTCTTAACATACGCTACTCTTCGACAAATTTAGGCTTATATTGTCCTGTTAATAGAATTTGTAAACAATATAATTTACTGCATACGTCAAGTGACATAGACATATTCTCCCAAAGTAAAGTTAAATTCCGGAACGCCATTTTGCAACACCAACTATCAGATAAATTATTATAAAATGTTACTTTTCATTATTATTGATATGTTTTTACTATATCCTATTTCTATAAGTTCTTTTGTTCTTGTTAATATGCATGCCGTGTTCGCCTCACATTGTAACGACATTTAGCTTAAGACTACTATTGTAAGATACCTAATATTGTACTCAATTAATGTACGTTGCGTTGGCGATACAAATACAAATAAATAAATAAAAATAAATAACAGCAAATATTATTGTACTATAACATTTATATACTTTGTAGAAATAAAGTAATAATAAGTAGGTACCTTATTTAAGTAATGCTTGAATCTAGAATTCATCGAAAAATAACACGTAAGTATTCTAAAGGTGTATACCCGAAGGGGTAGGCCGAAACTAGTACACCCAAGGCTCGTCGAGTTTACTTCCGACCCATCTTGTGATCGATAGGTGGCGAGCCTATCGCGATTACCCCCGGGCAATTCTTGTGTAATGTGATTACCCCATCTGGGTTTAGAACTCAGGACCTCATAGGTTTCCCAACCTAAGTCCGCTGCCACTAGAACAATATGGCGATTTAATCCTAGCTATTAAATAATAATTATTCAAATGTAGAATGAAATCAAAGTCACCAAATTGACTTACAACGCACACTAGGTGTAGACTACATGGTTGATTGAATTTCGATGGCAGAAAAACAAACGTAAAGCTCGAGTCGGTCCATTAGACCGCGCTCCTGTTGACTTAGGTTACCGAATGTATAATGCCTTGTAACGGATACTTATGAATGGTAAACGCTGGGAGAACTGACTTGAGACGAATGGAGACGGCGTGATGCGATTTTACGAAAGGACTGTGAATCCTCATGATTGATAGATGGATTGGATGGATTACATTATCAGTCTTTTAAAGTTAAAGTTTACCGTAACAAGTAATTTTGTATACTTTACAAAGACATTTTAATAGTACTGAAAACTGGTACAGGATTCAAAAATGTAAATAATAGTTAGAATAACTTTAAGTGACGGATGGTACAGCCCACACACAAGTTAATAGTTAACCTTTTTGCATTCATGTTATAGAAAAAATTTATGAGTGTAATATAATATTGTTTATACGCATTTAAGCATACAAACCGATTTTGAGATTGTAACACAAAAGTCACAAGCAGAGTCCTAACCCCTCAGTAAGGTATATTTTGTGTCGTAGGTATTAAAAACTACGAGCGACTATCGGTCTTACGACATCCAGACACGAGACAAATATTTGTGGATCATATTATGTTTGTCTGGGTACTAAATGTAATAGAACATTTTCTTCGTAGTTAGATAGATAGCTTCCTCGATAGATAGCGCTCCCTTAATTTGAGATATGCGACCAAGACATACAATCGTATACACAGCGGACAAGTCGCTATCATTTGACGTCGCGATCTCCTATCTCAGATAAAAAAAATCTCGGATAATTTTTCTGTCAGACTAGCTAACCGCAATCAATCCGCTTACTCAAAGTGTCTGTTTACTCGACCATGCCATTATTGTCCCAATCAACACATATTTGAGTTGAATTTACGTGATTTACCTTACCACATAGGATTTTTACAAACCACGCAAACCAATTAAGCCTTTCGAAACCACACGCAATTGAAATTTATCATTATATCTCTGCTATAAGGTAGAGTATTACGTGCCTTATTCTAAGGAAGCGAAATGAAATGAACCGTCCCGACTTCGATTCCCGATCCGGGCGATTAAAGTGTTAAGGTTTGAGAACGCCACGGTCGGTTTGCCGGCACATGTTCGATATGAATGGAGTGTTTTAGTGAACAACCGATGGGTTCAGTTTTGTATGTCATTCGTTCTCGTTTCGTTAATGGCTGTTATGTTTCTCGGAATGTTGATATTTTATTGACGTTAGCACGGGGTCATTGACTTGTCAGATTAGTCATATGCCTAACACCGTTGTGTGATTCCGTGGGCGTTGATGTGAAAATTTACGTCTATGTATTAGGCAATAATTAGTAGGTGCGCCAAAATTATCAATACAATAAATGGGTACCAAAGGGTACTTACTATAATACAATAGTTTTATCTATTGATGGAATGGTTTACTAATTGGTAGGTCCCTCGTATGCGAGAGGTCGTTTAGGTTGGTACCATCGCTTTGTCTATTTCTACTGCCCAGCAGTAATGTGTAAGTTCTGTTGTGCTTCGGTTTGCAGGACATTGAAGCCAGTGCAATTACTGGACAATATGAGACTTAACATTGTATTCTTTATTTTGAGTGGTAGAGCCACGCTGTAGACAGTTTTGTCTACATTACAAATGGGCCGGAACAGTGTCGTTATCACTGTCTCACAGAAAACCAACGTAAAGTAGCGGATCTACTATCACTCTCTTTCACTTTTACCCGACCCGGAAATCGAACCTGAGATCTCAGCGTCAGCCTCAGTCGTAACGCTTACGCATTACAACTGCGCCACCGAGGCAGTCACTGTTTTTTATTTATTACATTCACAAAATACAAAAACTTATGAACTATTATAGTGACCACAAAACTGCACAAACCATTTGTACGGTGGTAGCTATCCAGTCGGGTACAAATATGATTCAAGTAGGTGGTACCCGTCGACCAGAAAAGGCGATAAAAAAATATGAAGAAATTACATTTATTAAAAAAATTACCATCAACTTGTCGGCTTTTTAAACTATAACTGACGTAACACTCTTTTTGGGCAGTCGCGTAAAAAGCAGCGTAAAGACACAAAATTATATATTTTTTAAAACACTCTTACGACACTCAAAACATCCCAAGTTATTACAAGTAATAATGAGTGTGTGATCAATAAATTACATGTGCATAGGCCCTTTAACGCTGTGGACATAGGGGGTCCAATTAAAGGGTGCTCTCCCGTAGGGCCGCGCCTTTGGCCCAACCGGCCTGGACTGGGCCACGGCTCGGGACCGTATTAATCAGTTCGACGATTAATGAACTTTTTTGGTTTTTAAGATTTGAAAAACTGAAATTGGATAGAAAATTTATTATGATTTAGGGATGCGAGAATTGTTATTGTTTTGTTTAATTTTGAATTTTAGAGCACTAAAAATGCTTACAATATACAATATTTTTGGATATACTTCATTCCAAATCGTATGTACTAGGGAACAGGGGAATGTTACCGCGGATGACGACGACGACAAAAAAGCGCTGGCTTGACGTAAGATGAAGACATAAGAGCCAAGGGTTGTCGCTACGGAGCATGTTCTAGATTAAGCGAAGTGGAAACGTCTTATTAGGTTGGTAGACCTTGGCACTAAACCCGGATAATGCCAGACAGAAAGAAAAACTTCTCGATATTCTGAATTACTAATATTTTTGTATATATTTGTTTTGAGTGGTATAGCCACGCTGTAGACACTTTTGTCTACAACACTTATGTGCCGGCTCGTCCGGGTCATTACCACTGTCTCACAGAAAACCGGCGTAAAGTAGCAGCTTGCTGCTGCGTTTCGTACGGTGAGTGAGATATCCGGAGGCCTAAACCCCCTCCCCTTCCCAATTCCTTTATTATCCCTTTCCTTTAAGGTCGGCAACGCACCCATGATACTTTTGGTATTGTGGGCGTACATACTTATCACTTAGCATCAGGTGACCCACTTGCTCGTTTGCCGGCCTAAGCCATAAAAAACTTATATTTGCTGCCTTGTTGGCTAAAACAAACTAGACTTAATTGTACCAGAGACAAACAAACAACATCGCATGAAAGTTCAGTGTTCGTTTATTTTTTATGACAACTGAAACTGCGCTCGTGAAACTTGTAAACGAGCAAACTGAAAGTTTCAAGAGTTGTGTTACAAACAAAATACTTTTGATGAAAAAATATTACGAATAACAGCTGGTTACGTAACATTAAATTCAGATTTTTATCAAAAAAAAATATATATGGATCGATTCGATTTTACATGTCTTCCTAGGTATGTATGCGTGAGCTTGTTCCTAAATATGTAGTTTTTTTTACATAACATAGTAGGACACGTAAGAATGAGTTGTTTTTTTTTTACTAGCCCTTTATTATATACGTCCCACTGCTGGGCACGGGCCTCCTCTACTGAATGAGAGGGGTTAGGCCTTAGTCTTAACTTATTCTGTACTAGTTTTGCACGCGGCCTTGCCCGCGTGTACGGCCTTTTCAAGGATAAAAAGTAGCATATGTCATAAGTACAAGCATATGGTCTACCACCAAATTTCATCCAAAACGATCCAGCCGCTGAAGCGTGATTGACTAACAAACATTCACATTTATAATAGTATTAGGGTAGTAGGATTTGCATATTTCTATAAAGCAATTTTCGTAGCATCACGTTAAATTTCTACATCCTATAAAACAGCTTTATAATTTTTACCAACATTATAACCGTAAATACCTATGTTCGTATAGAAAATTAAAACAACATTACAATTATTCAAATTATTAAATGTCTGATATCAAACTTTACATTAATTATGAATGTTACTAAACCAAAAACAGTTTTGGTAACAAGTTCACAAAACTTCATTGTATTTCTTAAGACTTCACAGGCTAGCGGAAGGACGAGGGAAGAGTGCGGTCACAGGGGGAGGGCCGCAGCGACTTGTCAAGGGGGTAGATAAGAAATAATATTTCCCCAACCTCCCCTCGACGACGTTGAAATGTCTTTTAGGTACGTACATAACTTGATAATTTACTTTGGAGCTATATTTATTTTTATATTTCCGTTTGAACGTCTATGAGTCATACGACAAAATGTGCGGTGGATAATAGTGTTCAAGGATATAAAAGTTATGGAAAACAAAGATATGTTAACAAGTATAAGCTTAATTTCACTTTTAGTGATAATTTGTCTATATGCAACAGGATTCGCTATAAATACTTAGATGCTCATGGTAAACAGAGGACAATAAAACCTTTGTCGAAATAATCAAATCAGATAGATGTGACCTTTTGTACCACAGATAGACAGGTCAAAGACTATTTTCTATATTTATGTCAAAAACAGACTAAGGACCGCTAAGGACTAACCCCTCTCATTGGGGGAGCAGGCCGATACCCAGCAACGGGACAGTATAATACAGTGATGGTATTATTATTATTATTAATTATTATGTCAAAGTCAAGTTTATGGTTGAAACTATGCCAGGGCGCCGAAAATAAAGACTCCAGCACGTTGATAACGAACCTCAAGGTACCCATACTTTTTAATTAACCTAAAACGAAACATTGCACAATTTAATTTTCGAACGCAAATTAAACGGCGAAGGTCGGCTGATGAATTGAAATTCAAACTCAAAGGTTACGGTGACAATGTGCGCTTGTGTCCCAAAGTTGGCAACAAGATTAACAAGCGATAGAGCAGTTTGTTGAACTCGCAGGGCGCATTCGAATGGCCAGACCTCATGCCAACACTGGCCACCCGTCAATTTCACGCCATTTACCCGCGCACAATACTCACACCACAGAGAAAAATAATAATTTGTAAAAAGAACGCGATGAATCCTTGCGCGCGCACGTCACGAACTGAAAGCTCGGAAAATTATTCCGTCATCGCTTCACCTTTCCGATACCGTGATTATTTTAATGAGATATGTAAAACGCGCAATTATTTCATTGTCTTCGACGTGGGCATCCATTTATCGATCCACCGACAGGAAACATTATAATACTGGAATCATAAGTGCAACAATTATCCCGTTCGACCTCCGCGGTTTGACAACTAATAATTACTAATAAACCCCACGTAAAAAGTCGAACCGTCCAAATTACGCTAAACGCTGGACTTAACCCTCGAAACGTCGCCGACAATTACAGTTAATAAATAATAATTTCAATAATAAGCGTGTACAAAAAGTTGATACAATGTCCGGTGTATTGTGGTCCTCGTGTAGGAGAGGAGATGGTTTGTTTGATGGATCAATAACGCTGGTTGTTGTTTAAAACGCCGCGCACGTCCCATAATGGCGCTGGGCAACAATCGCGCGGCACTAGCGATTATAACGATTACTGTCGATAACTTGTATCGACACCGGCTATTTGGTTAGTCGGTCGATTACCGATAATTTGGCTCGAGGGTACGCTCCTGCCGCTGTAAATCGCTCACCGATTAGTTTTTTGCCGTCTTTATTTGTGTGTAAGCGATAGTTAAAATTTAGATACCATTCGCCTGACATAATGTTACCAGTGTCTTATAACTAGCACACATAACTTGTTTTCATAAAGATTTTGTTTTTGCACCCGTATGTTGCAGGTATAATACCAAATCTAGACAATTTTACTGAGTTATAAATTATATATTGTAACAAAATAATTTCTGATCCACTGCATAACGTTGAATGCAAAACAGCAATTAATTTGATTGTTAGTCGAAACAAATCGATTAACTAGGTAACTCATTTTAAATTACAAAACGTAAGCTCTAAGTATCCCTTATACTGAATATTTTATTCTTGACAAAACTCTCAAAATAACCGCAAACATTCTAACTTCACTTTATTTTAATTATAGTAGTATATTAGTTAATGTAACATTGTAATAAGGTTCTATAATTACTCGACATAATTTGTTTTACATAATATACAGTCGTTATTTTTCAAAAAAGGAGGTGGTCTTGGAGATCCTGATCGAATCGGAATTTTCTACCTAATATGTAGTATAAAGATTGACTACTAGTTTCCCATAAATTTATTAAGCTATTATATATATTTTATATATATTATTATATATATTAGCTATATTTTTTAGATCGTTTAAATCCGCATTAGGATTTATTAAACTAGAAATATCCTTAAAATCCCGTTCTGATAATATTTCTGCGAACAAGTATCACTCATCAATAGTCACTAAGCTGATCAAAATAACGTCAAAGCATTTAGAGAATAATTCTGTGTTGTGTTTATTGATAATATAATGCATTTTTTGCCATCTATCAGATATTTTTTGTTTTGCAATTCGCTACCAACCTGAGGTTAAACGTCAAGTTTTGTTTCATTTGAGTTATAAGTTTTTTTTAAAATCATATGTTTATAATCTCTGAATGTCGGATTAAAGATATATAAAAAAGACAAAGCGTTATAACAAGAGCGTTAAAAGGAAGGATATTGAGTAGTTGCTATCGAATATCAATCATTGGCTTAATAAAACGACAATAATACCGACTTAGAATTGGTTAAATTTTAATGACCTAAGTAATTTATATTTATCAGATTTTTAAGTCAGCTACATTTTTGTTAAAAGTTTTTTTATTATTTATAGCGATTATTTATATTGCACATCGAATCAAACATTTAAATACACGTAAAATACTGTTACCTAACCTCGAAAAGAAAAGCTTTTTTTAACCTAAACTTATATGTTTTATCACAGTTTTGTTACAGAGGGCGAATGTTTTACTACCTATAATTCTATTTCATGTGTCCATATAAAATAGAAACTCAGGACTGGCGAGCTTTCAAAAACGCTACATTAAAACATCATAAAACGCAGACATAAACGTTTAGTGCGGCCAGTTTACGAGCACGCTACCTATCGATCTTAACGACGTATAAAAATTAATGGGCAACGCAGTGTCGGCCGGTCGGACGGTCGGACATGGATCGGTGGCGAACTGATATGGACCGATCTAGAATATTATATGAACCTTCGTTCGATCTTAAATGATCGACGTGTAATGAGTACCACTACATTTTTACCCGAATTAAAAAATGAGGTTTTGAATTAGACCCGTTATAACTTTGACCTCTTTTTCTGTCTGTTGCATTGTTCATAAACGAATTAGATGCGTTTTATCTTTGAAAGCTAATTTAATTGAGTACTCTTGGTGGGTGTTGAGTTCCCAATAAAACATTGATAACATACTATCATAATATCCTTCTGGCTGCCTTCGGTGATGCAGTAGTATTAATAGAAATCTTGATATTATGGTACACGAAGCATCCCATTGACTAGGTAGCAGTCTGTGTCAAGATGGTATTTTTCTATATTTGAAGGTAAGCAAATGAACAAAAATTTCACCTGTTGGTAAACGACCACTGCTCATAAACATCCTCAATACTAGAGGGGAGACCAATGCCGACCTCTGGCAATCTCATTACTTATACGAAACGTAATAGTAAAGCCGGTTTTCAATGACGTACAACTCCGGTTAATTCATTCGTACTGTAAAACATCTAGCTACATCACCGCTCTACCGATAAATGTAATACTAACAAATCGAAGTCTCCGACGAATGGATAAAGCGATCAAACGACGGATTTCATAAACTTCTTTGTAGTTTATTTCGGCTCACTTCTTCAAAAAAGGAATAAGCTATTGAGTGGTAGAGCTACGCTGTAGACAGTTTTGTCTACAGCATGAATGGGCCGGCCCGTCCGGGTCGTTACCACTGTTTCACAGAAAACCTACGTAAAGTAACAGCTTGCTGCTGCGTTTCGTACGGTGAGTGAAATATCCAGAGGCCCAAATCCCCTTCCCATTCCCAATCCATTTCGTTTAAGGTCGGCAACCCGCCTATGATCCTTTTGGTATTAATCCACATAGGCGGTGGAGATCACTTACCATCAGGTGACCTACTCGCTCGTTTACCGACCCATGGTATAAAAAACGTAGAGTCAAGAACTGCCTCCTGTTTTTTAATCAGTTAAAAATAATAAAAGTGCAACTGAACAATACTACACTGAAAATTTGCTCATTGTTGGTGCAACAGCCCTACCAACCTACAAAGTAAATCTGATTATAAATATTATTTTACTAAAGTAAATACCGCAAGAAACATCTAGAAATATGAATTTAAAGTTCCACGGAAAATACGACGTAGTTGTCAGTCTTAACTCAATCGGTCCGTCGGATGCAGAATCAGGAATAATGGACCACCCCTCTTCCTTCAGCTACCGGCGAGGGCCGTGAGGAAACGGGGAGGGAGGGAAACAAAATGGGATTCTATCGGTCTCCTCCATTCCACGCCATTCGGGATACCTACTACGTGACTGTATATAGAGGGCGGGACAAACTTAGCTATGCAGATACAAACAGCAAAGTCAACCTTTAAATCCTATGGTAGAACTTCTCAGATGCCCTATTTCCCAGCCGCATTTATAAATTTGTCAAATTGAGCTAAACCAACTTTCTATTTTCGCTCTATTTGGCTCTTAACACAAGGTGATAGAGATAAATATGCTTTGTTAACGTTTTAAAATAAGCATTTGTTTGCGTAATCGTGCGGCAAAAAACGTAGTTTTTACTCGGTTGACATTAGATTATTTTGCTTTAGAATTATTTTTTGTACCTACACTTAGGTGCTGCTTACTACAACGAGCCTTATAAAATACAACTTGGCGTCTCCAATGTAAATCTGATAGTAAAAATAAAAGTTATTGCAGAATTTATAAGGCAGAGGTATAGTGTCAAACTAGTAAAACAATGGTACTTTAATATTTTCTTTTAATTTTTATGAAGAATGCAAATGATAAAGTTTTAATTAATAACTTACAAAACACTGTAAAAACTATAAACTTAAGACAAAACCAGTTGTCACCAAAACAATAAAAGCATTCTAATTATTTATTTATTTTATTATTGATTAGTTTGGTTCTCCAGTGCAATAATTCCTCAATCCTTGAAACTAATAGCACATTCAAAATATACATTTTCCATTCAAACAAACCCACAATCAAAACCTATCGAGAAATACAAACATTGTACAGCCAATAGTCAACAGAAAATACCATCCGGACATAATCGCGAGGGCGCTAGACCGTGCCCATTCCAAACAACAACAGATCGCGAGCCGCGCTATCGGTTGCAACGCAAACAGCCTACAGCCAGGCTCCGAATATTTGCACAGGGGCACAACCCTACGGATAACAACGGTAAACGCGCTTCTGTTATTAATGTTGCATTAATGTCGATTTGTTATTGTTATAGCAGGTGATGTATCATGTACGGGAATACTTATAATAATTCGGTAAAAAAATCTGCACTTGCACCAAAGACATCGGAATGAAGCGTGTTTTCTATGCTTTGTAACGCAAAATAAAGTTACTGAACTCGTTCGAAAATTTAATTCAATTATTTATATTTTAATAAGCCAGCAACTATAATAAAAAATCGTCTTAGAATTAAATTGTACGTGGCAACAAATATTTTTAAGCTGTGACCTCTCTTTTCTACCTCACTGTGCCACAATTTATGTTCGGCCGCGTGTTATCCTACAACCGAGTGTTTGTGAGCTTTACAGCACTCTAACAAAATCAATTAAATCAGTTTAAATTTTCTTAATATTGAATGTAACAAAACAAACAATAAAAACAAAGAAAAACAGGATGAAAATCTATTTGTGAAACTGACTTAGCAGAATAACGTCAGAAAAAGATCTACGACGTGGATATAAAGGGACGGAAAATCTTTTCATCCGAGTCAACCGTGCAAATGGCGCGTGTGTTTGATTGATAAGCGTTATCGCGCGGCTCGCGGCACACGGCCGGGATCCGCTGTACCCCGCCTGCGTGCCGCTGATACGCACAAAACCCTTCGTACATACGCACGTAGGGTTGGCATAAATACAATTCTGTTGTATGAATGGAGCTTTTTGACTTCTTTTGTATTGAAAATAATAAATATTCCATTGCATTTTTAGAAACATAGTTGATATAAAAGAATATAATACTAAGTATTACTTTTTATGCAAAGTCTATTTGAGACGTTTTATGATGGTCGCGTCACACTCATCAATGACGCCGCGTCTTTGCGTTAGTACCTACTAGGTATTAGGTATATCTATGGGAAAAGATTTAACGGTAGCGTTACTAATACACAGCGTCAGTAAGTGTCAAGGTGTCAAACGTTGCGTATCGTACGGCGAACGAGATTTCCGAACACCCAAATCCCAGAACTCTTGCCAAAACCCATTCCTATAACTTATGGTCGACAAAGCATCCATAACACTTCTGATATTGTGGATATTCAAGGTTTCTCGGTTATTGGCCTCTGCTATAAAAAGTTTCAATACAATCGATACACAAACCAATCCACAAACCACCAATCAATACACAAGCATGAATACTAACATGGACAAGCAATAAAAAATGCTTCGTAAAACATCATTTTCCACAACTATGAACAACACAACTGTTGCAATTTTGAATTAACCATATCAATAACGGTAAGCTCCTGACCCCGTGGGGTTCGGTCGTCGAGGCCGCACCGCGCCGTCCGACCGAGCCCGTCTAATCTACTCGTCGTGGGGTTTTAGTGCAGCTTGTGGAAACAATTCCGTTTGTATACCATATCTGCATCATTCCACTAGCTGAGCTCGAGGGGATTCCAATGAGATGTTATCTTCTTCCCCCTCTAAATAAACTATCCGATGTACTTATATATTTATTGTTTGCGTCAAATTCTTTCGCAATGGATAGCATTTTTATGCGACAGAATTAAATCATGGTTTTGATAAAATGTCGCTTTAAAGATATTCTATTCTACTGAACTGGGGGTTTACTGGATGAATTTCGATGTACTCTTTCGGGGATCCAGGCATGAGTTTATCTATTTTAGTCTAGTTAGTTAGTAATGTAGAAAATGTAGTTTTTTTTTTACATACATCACAACCATTTCTCTGTACTTTTCTACTACATATAAAATTTATTTAACAAACCCTTTATTAACAGTATTACATACATCCGTATATTCATCACACCTGCATACCACGGGTATACACAGAAATTATCTAGCGCAACAAATTACGATCCAAATACACCTCTTTTGTTTCTTCCACATACATGAATTTTCTATTACATTTAAACCAGTTAAAGGTGCTTGTGACTTGCCTTTTTCGGGGAAGGTCATTTATTTTATTTATCATTAGCTTTTGCTCGCGGCTCGACCTGCATGACTAGCAGCCTTTCCGGTATAATGAAGTCGGTTAAAAAGTGACTTATAACCGGGATAAAAAGTAGTCTGTAACTGGGATAAAAAGTAGCCTATAACCGTCTCCAGGACTCCATCTGCATTTGTACCAAAAATTACCAAAATCAGTTCAGCGATTTCGGTGTGAAAACGTAACAAACAAACAAACCTTCGCGTTTATAATATTAGTTAAGATTAGGATTATACTAACGGTATTGAAGAATGTATATTTGATACAATTAAAATATTATTATATTATAGATCGTCATTTATAATATTTATGCACAGTCACGTTGTACCAAGCAGAACTAAACTGACCGGGCCGGGTGACCGCAATTGTCAGTTTACTGTTGACACCCACGAATATGCAGACAGCCTCCGTAGCGCAGTGGCCGAGTACCCGACTGCGACCTCTGTTTCCACCCCGTACGGAGATAAATGTTTGTGTCTTCCACAAATATTTGTTTCGGGTCTAGAAAGGACGGAACTGAACGTAACAGACATCGCCGATGATCCATTTTCAAAAAAAAAACCATACGATTTGAAAATGGAAACCTTCAATGTCGGTTCCGTTCGGTTCCGTCGTAAAATGGCGTTAGTAATTAGTTCTACACGTATCGATAGCAATAGCAATACCAAACATTTGACCCGACGCAGGAATCGAAGCTGTGACCCCTCTTTTATACCTCACTGTGCCACAATTTATGTTCGGCCGCGTGTTATACTACAACCGAGTAGTTGTGAGCTTTACAGCGCTCTAACAATGTCTAAACACAATTAGTTTGCGCAAACAACGAGCGGCGCCGCGGGCGAGCACATGTCGTGGACACACGGCCGAAACAAAAAGGGGGAATAAATTATAAAAATATTCGAATATTATGCTGATTTTTTTATAACTACTGCTTTTAAATTATCGATTTCAACAAGATTGGGTAGAACATATATGAAGCGAGATATTAAAATTCTAAACATAGAAATGGTAGTATTAAACGCATTTTATAGATGTGGTATTGAATATAGCTACAGATAGATATAAATAACAAAAATGTACATTAATAAAAGATTAAGTCCCTAAATACATAAGTAGATTGCCAGCACTCTTAAAACAAAACTTGAAACCGACTAAAGAAAAATAACACTGAAGAATTAAAAATAATAGTCGGCGCCGGTGTTGGTGAACTGAAATTGCAGCGACTCCAAATATACCTCTAGTTTTTTTTTTATATTTGACTTTACAATGTTATTTTTTAAACTCCATTTTTAAGTTTTGTTTAAAATTTTATATTTGACTTTAAAGTTAATTTTTTTAACTCCGTCATCAGATATAAACGAGGCGGCGTTCATTATAATCGATCCATAATTGACAGAGAAATCGATGTATCCTCATACCAAAAAACGCTAAAAAAATAAGTGCCGATTGCAGATTCAGCTTGATGGCAGAAATAGAACATAGCGGTGGTACTCAATCGTACTACTAAAGAAGGTAAGTTAAATGACGATGATAATTATTTAATAAAATACTGTTTAATGTCGACAAATCATACATTTATCCGAACAAAAGCAATTTATACCAAGCAGGTGCATGCGGATTAGATATATTAATAATCTATAAAAATATTAAAAATAAAATAATGCGAGTAAAATGCTAATTGCCGGCCAGTATTAACCTGATACGAAGCGGTCGGGTACAGTAGCACAAACGGAATATATTAACATTGAGTACGCTAAATCCGACAAAACCAGAAATACCGGACCTGTATGATGTATAGATAGACACCGACCCGGTTTTTTACGAAGTGTTAAACAAAACAGCAGTATTATCTTTGAGCTTATCTTGATGTGCATATCTAGCTTTTAATAGCGCAAAAATGATAATTTCGGGTTTAAGATTTTGGTCCTTCGAGCAAAGTAAGTTCCATCCGGTAAAGTATTCTAACAGTTTTATTCATTTGTGTGAGTAGGTTCCGCGGTTAGTTTTTTATTTCTTTTCTTTCTACCTAGCGTAATCTCGGCTTATGGTCTGAGTTCGTTATTCTACTTAGACGCTTTCATATCGCCGGATCTTGAGCATCCTCCCTAGTGACACCTACTGTTTCTACATAACAGAGAATATTACCATCAACAAATTTTTTTTCGTACACACTTTAGTAGAGACTTTTAGTAAAACTAAAAAGACATTTACTTAAGCACAGTAGGTACAATTGGCGGCCTTATCGCTTAGGCCAATGTCTTACAGTCAACAGTAGGATGGAGATCAATGCAATAATAAAACTATACTTCCGTTCCTAATCGATGTGACGTAAATTAATAACAAGATGGTTTTACTAATTTGCACACACGTTAGCAACAAGATTCTGAGTTCATTCGTATCTATTTCTGAATTTAATGTTTCACCACAGTTATTACAATATTCACATTTTATAAAGGTTGCAAATTAGCACTGCCATTTACGAAAAAAAACCCAGCTTTGTCTTACAGCTCCACGTCTGAAGTGAAGTTTATGTATAGTTTATAGGTAACAATAACAATATTATTTAAGTATGTCTAAATATATAATATTTTCGCATTTATGTTTTTGTATCAGCGGAATGCAAATGGCTCTCTATTAATAGATTTACTTCTTAGTCATAGACTACATTGTTTTTTGTTCGGTATTTCTTCGACAACTGAGATACATAAATAGGTACTTAAATGTTTTGATTACTTTCATCTTATAACCACGGCATCCGATATCGAAGTAGTTCAGTCAAAATATTTGTACTAGCAGTACAAGCGTGGCTCACGATCTCGCGTCTCGCCTACGAGCCGTAGATTTTTTCCGACTGCTGTCAACGTGTTGCCTGCCAGTTGCCACAAAGCGGTAAATGAAAAAAGTAAAAAAGCCGTCTACGCCATCGCCACTACCGCGTGGAGACGTAGCTAATGTGTAATGCGGTTGGAGTTTTTATCCGACGCTTAGTACTTTTTATTTCCTTTTTTCCGACGGATTCGGTTACGGTTCGTATTGATCGACAAAATTCGATTTCAAAATGGGTGCTGCGAGAGTTTTATTGTTGCACTGATACGTTCTTAAACAATAAAAAACGCATTTTAAATGGGGAATGCAATTCTCACATGTCACGTTCGGAAATTGAAAGAGACCTGGTCGTGTTTTAGAAAAGGTAATTATTCTGCATCGATTGGCTCCGACGCCGCACCGAGTGAGGACAATAAAAGACCTCATTTATTTTTTTAATGCGGCAACACAGAGTCGATTGTTAACGTGATGTCGTGTGTCCGATGTTTGATTGGACTTGCGTAAATAATGTTTAGTTTGCTGACAAGAATAGCGCAATTTCAATGTAATCTATAAGTTGATTTAGTCTATTTTTGCGACATTGACCCGCCGTGTCGCCACACATCAGTTGCAAATTACCTTTCACAAACCGAGTCCCTCGTATTGGTAGCTAACATTAAATTAGATCAAATGCTACCGACTTTCACATTTTAATTACACCATGATTCATCAAATTAATGGACGATATTTATAAAAATATCGCATATAATTCTTTATTCGGTACCGTTATGACCTAACCCGACCAGTCTGTATGAAAAATATCGTCTTTATGACATTACTTTGATATAATATTATGTACTCTTAAATTTAAGGCTGTATGTTAGTATTGCCTGTGCCATAAAAGTTTTTAACAGATAATCATGTCACCGTTTATAAATCCATCGATGAAAGTAGACATGGGACCATAAAACACCTTTCACAAATACCAAAATATACATGATAAAAGACTTACAATGTTGGGTCGGCGCCTTTCCGGCGAGGTAATCCTCTTTGCATATAAACTTGTTGTCGTCCAACACGTAGAGTTCTTCGCCGGTGGACAGCTGCTTTCTACACACGAGGCAAGTGAAGCAGTTGAGATGGAACACCTTTTCCCGCGCTTTGCGGACCAGGTCCGATGGTGATATCCCGTGACCACAACCGCTGCATTTTGTTCCGTATCGCCTGTGAACAGTGAGACAATTTAATACCGCACCGTAATGGTTTTGTCCGTTTTTTTTATAGCAGAGGCTCTCAAACGAGCAAGTGGGTCACCTGGTGGTGAGTGATCTTTACGGCTCATAAACACTAATAGAAAAACCACGGGGCGTTGCTGACGTTTAAGAACAGGAATGGGAAGTTTCTGATTTGGGCCCCCAGAAATCTCACTAATCATACGAAACGGAACCACTGTCACTACACATCGGTAACCTTCAGAGGATACCGATGGATGGATGGAGGATTTTCATTGATAGTGGTAGGTAGGTACCTCCTTATTATCCTGATTAAGACGGCCCAGGCGTGACTCTACCACTTTATTTCACTAGTTTTGTCGTTACTATTACCAGGGATATTATTATGTATTATTTATTAAAATCGAATGACGAGACGAGCAAGCGGCTCACCTGTTGGTAAACTACACTACTGGCTACGAACAGTTGCAACTCTACCCAGAAATTTAAACTAACTGAGTGGCACACACTTGTAATTCAGAGACATAGGATGGTAAGTCTAATAATATGCCCAGTAATTACATTGGATACAATGTAAAACCGGAATACAACAGTGTTTGCACTCTGCTGTTTAGCGGCAGTAATAGACAAGGCGGTGGTAGAGTCCTACCACCCAGTACTGTAAAGTTTTGTATGTTATGAAATCGTGAATGGGCAATGCATCACTTGGTGGTAACTTGTCATTTCAGTTTTACCCGAGACTTCGCCCGCGTCACTAATCATACAAACATTTCCTCTTTGTATATATATAAATATAACTTTGTAAATAACTAGTTTTTTCTCGCAGCTACGCCCTCGTGAATGATCTTTTGCAGGATAAAAGTAACCTATGTCCTAATCCAGGTCATGGTCTACATGTTTGTAAAATTTTATCCAAAACCGTTCAGCTTATAAGGCGTGATTGACTAAATTCATCATCATCCAAATTCACAAGCTCACAAACATCCAAACTTTCACATTTATAATAGTAATAGCATTATATTTGAAATGTAAATATGAATGTATTTGAAACTGCATGTTGCATGTTGTATTCACTATATCTAGAAGGACATAGACATTAGTGCAATTCTACTTTTATGTATTTTTAGTTTAGCCTGTAAGTAATATATAAGGTCCAGTTTAGTAATCTATAAAATAAAAAAAAAACTTAGGAGATAATATTAGAACTATTTAAAACTTATTACTTCGTTTTTGTGCATATTTTTTGCGATGGAATAAATCATGCATACATTTTATTCTATTTTTCATTGATAAATATTGGATGTTTTATAAAGTATTATTGCTAGAGGTGATTAAGACTTTAAATGTGATTCAGAGTAAAAATTTTTATAGCCATTATCCGAGATCACTGTCGAGCGTGTGGGTCACCATGAACGCCCACAATACCAAAAGTATCATGGACGCGTTGTAGACTTGAAAGGTAATGGATAACTAAGGGATTAGGAAGGGGAGGGGTTTAGGCTTCTGGATATCTCACTCATATGAAGCGCAACAGCAAGCTGTTACTTCATGTCGGTTTTTTGTGAGACAGACAGACATCCAATTATATACATACGCTCTCACGCCCGTAATCCCCGAACGGGTAGGCAGAGGTATAACCAGTACACCCACATTTCGCCGAGCTTATCTCCATCCCATGATGCGATAGGGGGTAAGGCCTATCGCCATACCGGGCACAATTCCAGACTCCGGGCTGATACTGAGCATATCCTAACAGAAAAATCCAATATGAGTGTTACCCAACTCGGGGATCGAACCCGAGACCTCAGCGTCATTACATCTGCGCCACCGAGGCAGTCATTTTTTATACAATCAAATACTTTCTTCAAGAAAATTTCTTATTTACTTTCTCAGAGTTTATCGCACTATAGCCATATATCAACAAACTTCACAATTATCGCAGACAAAGCTGTAAAATTATGTTAAAATATACGAAGACACCACTAGTAATTAATACACGTAATATAAAGATCATATCGATTATATAGGGTTGGCATAACTTTACACAGAACACTCTACCACAATAACTTTTTGACTGCCTCGGTGGCGCAGTTGTAATGTGTACACGTTACGATTGAGGTCAACCTGAGGTCTCGAGTTCGATCTCCGGGTCGGGCAAAGTGGTATTGGGTTTTTCTATTACGAAATGCTCAGTATCAGCCCAGAGTCTGGAATTTGTGCCCGGTATGGCGATAGGCTCGTCCCCTATCACATAAGGGACGGAAATACGCTTGACGAAATGTGGGTGTACTGATTACACCTCTGCCTACCCCTTCGGGGATTACAGGCGTGAGTGCGTATGTATGCATGTATGTATGCTACTAAAATATTTTTTATTTAATTAAAAAGTAGTTTCCATTAAATAAAAAATATGTAATCGCGGGTGGAGGCGCGAGCTAAAACTAGTGATATCATAAGCATCTCTACCCACCAGCCCCACAGACAGACAAACACCGGCGACGTCGCGTCGCGCCGGCGACGTCGCGACGACAATCGTGTCGAAAGTTGTATCAATTGCCACGGACTATGATATGCGAGATAATTATGCTAATATGCGTAATTAATATTCTTAAAAAATCATTATTATAACACTATATTTTATGACGACTCATTCGCGTTTTTAACATTAAATGTCATAGAGCATTTGAGACATTATATTATAAAGAAATAATTTTCTAGAAAATACAGACAGTATATTAATAAAAGAGCAACCGATATACGAGCCCTAGGATGCGAAACATCCTACGGGCGGGACGGAAATAAGTTCGGCAAACTGTGGGTGCACTAATTGCATATCTACCTACCTCTTTGAGTATACAGGTGTGATGTTATTTTATGGAAAAATGTATGTCTTGCTCAAATAACGATCGATAAGCGATTGACAATGTTTATGAAAATTAAACTGCCTGCCTCGACTGCTTCGGTGACGCAGTTGTAATGCGTACGCGTTACGACTGCTGAGCTGGTGTCCCGGATTCGATCCCCGGGTTGGGTTAAAGTGATGTTAGGTTTTTCTATCACGAAATGCTTAGTATCAGCGCGGAGTCTGGAATTGTGCCCGGTATAGCAACATACTCGCTATCACATCATGGGAAGGAAATAACCTCAGCAAAATGTGGGTGTAATGATTACCCCTCTACCTATCCCTTCGGGGATTACAGGCGTGAGTGCGTATGTACCTATGTATACATGTAAACTTGTAGTAAAGTATAAACACTATGGTAGCGGCTTAGTAAAAGTTAATCTCCATGTTTGATATAAGGTTGCTAGAGCCGGCGATGATTATTCATATTTTATGTTATTTTAAGCTGTTATGTGGGTCAGTGGTACCTAATGATGCGGGCCGTCCAATAAATATCCGCTTTGGATTAAAAATATGCGCTTTTATACAATTCTAGCTTTTGCTCGCGGCTTTACCCGCGTGGAAGTATTGTTACAAGAATAAAGTTGCCTATGACCTAATCCAAGTCGTGGTCTATCTATGTGGCAAATTTCATCCTAATCCGTTCGGCCATTAAGGTGAGATTGAGTAACAAACATCCAAATTCACAAACATTCACACTTTTACAATTATAATTTTAATAGCTATAAGAATTAGTAGTTATATTAGAAAGTGAGATCAGTAACAGTCAAACGGGACCAATTTTAACCACCTAAAAAGAGGGGTGTTGTTAGTTTGTCCCCTTTGTCTGTGTGTGAGCGTGAGTGTGTGTGTGTATATATCTGCAGCATCATGGCGCATAAACTAAAAGACCGATTTGATCGCGGGTTTTCTTTTCAATTCAATATATTTTTATTTATTAAAATCCTCATTCAAATCGGTCTATATATTTTGGGGTTTCATGTCACAGACAGGCGAATAAACAAAAAAAAATACATTTATCACATGCTACAGACGAGAATATAACAAAAAGCGCTTATTTAAGAGGTCTCATAATACAATTTGATAAACGTATCGTATGACGCGACCTCGTAAATTACGGTTTTCTGTTTATTTCTCGTCTATGTAGTAAGAGAAATTATTCGTGTAAACAGGGCTTTATACACGGAGTTCAATTTACGTTCATTAGACCACATAGAAATAAATAAACGTAAACACAAGATTTATTATAAAATATAATCGATAATCATCATAAATCTCGTCTAGATCGTAAAATTATGATGAGGTAGCCACTGGCACGCTGTAAAACACTGCTACTGTATCACTAAAAAATATAGCCAACTTTGATGTACTCATAAAACGGATTCAATGTGGTAGGATGGTGATAAGCCCTAATATATACCTACTAGGCATCAAGGGTCATTTCATCTGGGAGCTAAATAACATTATTCTTCCTTTTATTTTTCACCTGCTTTTTCCCACTCGTTGTGGGTATAGCGCAACATGCTTTTTAACACAAGTTACAGAAAGATTTGGCTTGTAGTTTTAAGGACCGGCCGCCTGCCTGACCGACTGACCCCTTCGGGGTGATATTTTAAAAACAATGTCTGCCCACACACGTTTATAAAGTAATACAATTAAAACGTTTAAAATGAAAAATCTGTTGGTTTTTAAAATTCCCAAGGAATTCATAGAACTATAGATTAATGGTGTCGGTTCGCAAGTTAGAGAGGCTCTTGCCAACATTTTTGATAAACCATCTGGCTCAGTCAGGTAAAAATAAATACCTACTCACGATTTTTCGCCAGTTTCGGCTACGATAAAAATTAGATAAAAAACAAATTTTATTTTACAACGTTCCGTAAGCTACTCAGCTTTAGTTAAGAATAATGTATTCATCTCGAGCTTTTTTTAAATAACATCAGTAGGTAAATATATGTCTTAAGTTTTTAACCCATCGGTTTTATGCAAGTACCTATTCCATTACTGTTATCAACAAAACACACCGGGGACGCGACTTTAACCTGCGATGTACTTTTTTTATTATTTTATCATCACTTTGAATTATTACCAGGTACATTTGCATAAACGATGGAGGCCGCATGAATAAAACATAAACTCGGTTTGGCTGTACCGCGCTGGCAACGCGCCATGTTATGTGTCCCATTGCCGCCAATTTAAAAACTTTCTCATCGATCCGTTCGAATTTTAGTTCAAAACTAATTCAATGTTACCAGTAATTATGGCAGCATAGGTTGTCACCTTTTCCACGTTTTTTATCGTATTTTATTCACACTCGGACACCGAGGTAAATAATATAAGTATTGAGTTTATTTTACTTATTTTCCAAGGAAAGGATACCTACATAATATTTCAAACATCCGAAACTTTTCCTCAAGTTAAATTTGCATTTCCCTGAGGCGTGATCTCTTTTTATTATTTTTCAAGTTACTTCAAACAACTCCAGCTAAGTGTTGATTGATGAATCTATGTAGAATTGTTATTCCAAAGAATTATGAAGAGGATATTAAGTTAATTAAAAAGTGCATTTTTACGTCATAGGTTAACTGATCCCACCAATTATAGATACAAATAAAAAATGGAAGAATAGATTATATGATCCTTTTAACAATATGAATATATGTATAAAACTACGACTTCTGAAACTATAAATTATTTACACAAGTCCTACTAAATTACGTTCATCGTATCCACGATACCTACATAAACTGAAAACGAACAAAATGGATAATTGATATCAAAAACAATTTTCCGTTAGAATTTCTGATAACAAAAGTCATTTACGAAATTAATTAAAAAAATAAAAACTATTTAAATATTTCTTTTCTACAAATAAAGTATCTAATGCTCTTTGTTTGTAACCTTGATAAAAGGGGCTAATTTGGAACGGTACCATCAATTTGAAACTAACACAATAATATCGGGTTGTCAAATCGGCGGAAATGACATCACTTTGCTTTAGGAAGCCGTAATGTCACCAAATGAACTTATCAAAACAAAAAAAAAACGGAGGTAAAAAATTGTCTGCTTCGATGCACGATTCTGTGGACTAAAAAATATGAAATACGGACAACATTATTTCAAATACACAGTCTTTAAATAAGATACACATTATATTATAAATTATAATACAGAATCTTTAATATAGAAACCATGTATCATAACAATGTAGTTAAACATTGTTTTTTCTTATTATCAGTTTCATAATATATTTTAAGTTAAAACGAATTATCTTTCCATTACTTCCAAAATATTAATATTGTTACTATTCATATGAACGGCGTAATAAACGTGAGCTATAATATTCGCTAAAAATATGACTATACTTTAGAATATCATCTATATAATACATGGGTATCCATTTCATGTCCATGTTATGTCTCGAGGTGACGAGCGCAGGCCAGAGCCATGAAGTACTTTGTAATTCAGAGTCTTGTATGGTGTCTGTTTATAGGCAGGCGTGGCGCTTACCATCAGATGCGCAATCTGCTCTTATCGTTATTCAGGCTAGTAAAAACTGAACTGAACTAGTGGTAATAAACTCTCATGGCGAAAAACGTGATTTTCGACACACTAATTAAAATTAATTGTCTTTACATAAAGGTAGACTTCGAATGGTCGCATCAAGGGTCAGACGCAAGTGTCAATGACACCGCGTTTGCGCGTTTGTCCTGTGCGTTACATAAGTCTGTCTATGTATGGGACACTATTCAGCGGTAGCGTTACTAACGTATAGCGTCACTGACGTCTTCAGTATAGCGTTGACGTATGACGCCGGCTTTGACGCATCAGAAGTCTGCCATTACTTCGGAAAATAACGCCACCTAAGAGCATAATCTGATGCATATTTGAAATTCCCTTAATTATTTCAAAATTACATAATTATGTTCGTAATGCCTAACTACCTACTAACGGTAATTATATTATAATAGATGAACAACACATTCATTTTATGCGACCATCATTTAAAAGCAGTAACTACAAACGTTTCTTAGAATCCGTCTGAAGTACCACATAAATACAAATGGACTTTAGGTTTTAAATAAGCCGTATGAATTCCTTTAAAAGTTGGTTATATATAATTAATGTTTATGAATATGTATGTAATAAAATATACATGAGAATACTCGAGTAGAAAATCGATTAAAAAGGTAAGTTACTCGTACACTAGACGCCGTCAACGTGGCTTGAGTTCATAAGACAGGTTGAAAGCCCTGTATTTTATCTCTAGGCTTATTAAATGAAATCTTTCGTTATATTTATATAATATTTGTACCCGGTTTATTATGAAAATTCCGTCTTAGTATATCTAGGTATAGCTTTTGCTCGCGGCTCCGCCAGCGTGAATGACCTTTTCCGGGATAAAAAGTAGCCTATATCCTAATCCCGGGCATGGTCTACCTTTGTGCCAAATTTCATTCACAACCGTTCAGTCGTTGAGACGTGATTGACTGACAAACATCCAAACTCACAAAGATCCAACTTTCACATTTATAATAGAAATATTTGTTTCGGGTCTGGGTGTTGTGGGACCGCAAGTCCCTCGAAGTCCCTGATACCGGTTTACCTAGTGTGGGGTCAGGACTATGTGTGTAACTGTTGGGTGTATTTATTTATTAGTAGTAGAATTCCAGTATCTTCAGCCCGTTATAATTCTGTCAACCATCGTTTGACGCAACGTCTATCAACAGTCGACAATATATTTGGACTTCACGGCATTTGTCATCAATGCCTCGGTGGCGCAGTTGTAATGCGTACGCGTTACGATTGAGGCCAACGCTGAAGTCTCGGGTTCGATCCCCGGGTCGGGTAGATCGGGATAGGTCGGGATACTCAGTATCAGCCCGGAGTCTGGAATTAGTGCCTGGTGTGGCGATAGGCTCGCCCCCTATCACACAAGGGACGGATATACGCTCGGCGAAATGTGGGTGTACTCGTTACACCTCTGCCTACCCGGGGATTCGGGGATTACAGGCGTGAGTGCGTATGTATGCATTTGTCATCACTAAAGTATAGTCACCAATCCGTGCCACGATAGAAAAAATCTATCTGAAACTATATTTGAAGAGGCGCAGCTGCGCTCAAGACAATTTGACTACAGAATAGGCCGGCTTGACCGGGTTACTACCACCACTAGGTGGTAGGTCTTTGATATGCGAGAGGCCGGCAGGGTAGATACTACCAATTTGTCTATATCTGCCGTCAAACAGTTTGTGTTGTGTGTCGGTCTGGGCATTGAACCCAGTGAAATTACTGGGCATTATGAAACTTAACAATGTCTCGGGCTGGCGAGCGCAGTCCAATGCCAGGCAGTGCTTTGTGATTCAAAGTACTGTGTGGTGTTGCTTCTGTTTATGGGCATGCAATCCATCAGACGAGCGACCTACCCGTCTCGTCATTCAATATTATCAAAAATATATTCAAAATGCCTTATTAATATTATCATTCTATTAATATAGGTACAGGCAAAAGTGTATGTCAAATTGGCTGGTGTTGGCTGTCGAATGCTTTATCAAGCGATCAAATTTAATCACATATTGCCTGGATTAAAACAAGGTAAGAACTACATTCTTGAAGGCACTAATATTATCGTTAAAATCTTTACCTTATAAAAATATTGACGTGAACGTGTTTTCTATTACAGTTTGTAAGTTGTAAATAAAATCACAGTTCACAAACATTAGCTAAGCTTGGACTACAAGAAAATAAATCATGTTGCATTGTGAATATTGCGATAAACTAACAATTTGCAACAATACCGTAAGTTGTAACCGATACTTACATAAAACTTAAGGATGGCACTTTGACAAATGAAAGAAATGTTCCAACTATATTCTCTTTGGTTACAACGATCTTTGTCATGCGGACGTAGCGGATGATAGTGGATGATTGGTGGTTCAAGAAAATGCATCGCTGGCAAAGATGCATTGATAGCTTTGGCGGTTACTTTGGTTAATAGAAATAAAAAAGATGAAAAAAATACTTTAGCTTTTTTCGTACAGTACGGCAATTTCATAGGTAAAGAGCTATTATTAACAGAGGAGTTCAAGAATTCAAAATATTGTATTGTTTCATAATAGTAGGCAAAGCCATACTTGAGTGTTACCACAGAATTTCTAATATTTATCCCATAAAATAGTTTTTAAATTTGGCAACCCTATTCAAATGTCAAAGATAAAACCTTGACGACGCATCTTAGCTGAGCCCACGTTCGAAACATAATGTTTAAAATTAATAAAATTGTGAGCTAGACGTGTTATTTTAAGTTAAAAACACATAAAATATTAATATGTTAGTGCTAGTGAGTATAAACAAAAATTGATAAAACTTACTCAAATGGGTTTCACCTCAGTCGAGTTAAAAAATAATATTGTCTATGGAATGATATCTAATAGGAATGACTGCCTACCCTTTTTTTGTAAATTTAAATCTTAAGTATCACAGGTCAAAAATCAATTGTTCTCGGTACCTATGCTATTTCACATAAATTGCAAGGAAAATAATACTTTTTGAGGTTTCGTCGTGTAAAATCAATTTTTGAATCTTACACGGGTGTTATACCTCACTCGCTATGAACGAACGGTCTAGAAATATTGTATTAAATTCCGCAAATCAATTTTGGTCTTTCTTTTATCATTTAGAAGTTGCTCTACATTTATACTACAGGCCGGAAAAATGAACTCTACAATCGATTATTTATAGTTTCTACATAATACAAAGAATTATATTATGTTTTTACTTGAATTAATTGTAATATAATTGTAATAGTAGATAATAAGGCATAGAATTCAAGGGCTAGATAGTAGAGCTCTCCTTTGCGAGAGTCCGTTTGGGAAGGTATCACCGCTATGTCTATTTCTGCCGCCAGGCATTAGCGTGCCAGTACAGTGTCATGCGGTACTATGTAATTCAAAGTTATAATGATTTTGGTACTTTTTGTGGGCAGGCGTTGCACTTTTACTGGCGAACAACCTGCTCGATTCGTCATTGAAGTGTATAATAAAATATTTTTTATCCAATCTAACACCTAGTATAGAGAAAATATCAATAGTAGGTGGTGCTATATCTAGCTATGATGTTTACATATAACTTACCTGAAGAAGTCGTTCCTGCAGAAGAGCTTGTTATCGCGCGAGTAGCACTTGTCGGCGAGCGGCGCGCGACAGTCGGCGCAGCGCACGCACGCCGCATGCCACGCGCGTTCAAGCACGTGCAGCAGGAACTTGTCCAGGATCGGCTTCTCGCAGCCGGCGCACGCCATCGCGCCGCCTGCCTCCCCACGTCCTGCAACACCTCATACTGTTACAGCAAGCCAGGTTTAAGCAATGCGTACCTCTCCCTCCAATATTTGCTTTATTTATTATCAACTATCTAGGAATATGTGTTATTACGGCGGATATCCTAACAAATAATCAAATGAACAAAAATTCAAATTTAAGGGTATGGAACACTCAGTCCGCGAGCCCGACTGGTACGTGACCCTTTTTAAAAGTTACGGAATGCTATCAAAATTATAAATTGATATACTTTTTTCCATTTAACTAAGTCAGTAGTATGTATGACTTCAGATAAAGTTTATAGAAAAGGTAGTAGGTAGGTACTATAAATTACCATATTCTGAATAATATTTAGTAATTTATAATTTATAGTACCTATCTACCACGGTACTTACTTACGAGAGGTACTTATTCGGGTTTTTACTTTTTATTTTCCTGTATAGTATCTCTAAATCATATTGTGTGAAGCCATATTAGATATATGCAATATTACAAATATTAGCTCTTTCTTACTTATAATTTTATTGGAATGCGTACTAAGTATATAATATTTCAATACATTTTTCTTCCACTTGCCCTTATCCCACTCGCAGTGGGGTCGGCGCAACATGTTCTTAGCACATGGTACAGAAAGATTTGGCTTGTACCTTTTAGAACTGGCCGCCTGCCTGACATCAATCCCTCTGACGAGAAAACACCCAGACCCGAAACAGATATTTGTGGTTCACACAAACATTTGTCTTGGCGTGGGAATCGAACCCGCGGCCTCTTACTTCACAGCCGGCTACTCACCTACTGCACCACGGAAGCTCCAAATTTTAACACATACTTATCTATATTAGGTAGGTTATCTAGGCTATCTAGGTTATATCTTAAAATGTTAGGTAGGTGCATTGTAGATATATACAGGGATAGACATTTTTATATTGTTAACTTAATGCTTACAAACAACAACGCGTTGAAATATATGCATATTCATACAATATTAAATAATAGACACGACCATAGTTAAAATTAACTGTGAATATAAAAAATACCAACATTTAAATAACAACATCCTCTTTCGTACGACCTCCTGAATAGTACGTACCATAAAGTCGGTAGCACTGAACTACGAGCTACCAACATAATGGGATTGAGTTTTACGATCGATAAAGCTTAGGTTTGAATAAAGTTTTATTAGCATATGTTATTGCCAAGCGTTGCTGGATGTACTGCCTGCCTCCTACGTATTTCGTACGTCCATGGTGAAGTTATGAAAACCATTATCACTCCATAATATAATATGTTATTTCCTGAGAACTAAGTACCCCAAATGTGTTTTAGAACTAGAATTTGCTTCATTTAAGTTTTTATTACGTCAGTTAGTTCGTTACCAACAATATACCCGTAACTTAGGTAGAAATCTTAGAATCTTATTTTAATAATGCAGTAGGTACCTTATACTGAGATTAAAAAATATGAAAAGTTATTATCAACGGTCAAAAAGGTTTACTTCAAAACGTTGACACTTCACACTGCCAACTTACAAAAAAATCAAAAGTGACATGCCTGTTCTTTTTTTAAACACGTATTTTTCCCGACGCGATGCGTAGCGTTTTGAACATTTGACATTTATTGGCACAATTTATGAAGGTCGCTGGTTTGAAATTATATTCCATATTCAAAACTTTTGAATATCCGATTTGTCGCGCGCCATTTCTGACGGTGCGTTTAAAAATCTATAACGATTTAACAACTATGGTTATGACCATACGCCGCATCGGTGCGTGTGATTCTTCGTTTAAAAACTGATGTCACATTGTTTGTATTTTTTTAAGCTGACAGAGTCGTCTCTGTAATGCAAAGCTGTGATTCTTAGAACGGTCAACGGATCGAACGTTGAGTTTCAAATTAAAGTAACATTTTAATCTACTTAAAATTTGCGATTTTCACTTATAAGCTAATACCTTCTTGAACGAAGAATAAAATCCTTCTAGCTTAGAATAACTACTTATAGAAAGTAAGTATACGCACGAAATTTAAGCCGTACAATTGGAGCCATATATGGCTCCAAACTACGATCACCATACTAATAACTACTCACCATATTATATTTATGATCCTCACCTAAATCAATCTATGAAACACTTTTCGCCCATCTACAACTTGCTAAACTTTTTGGAAAATACATTTTAGCTGGTATTTCTTTTGCGTTTGTGTGCGTGACGTTGCAAGTAAACACATCACACTTAGCGAATTTTCAGTTTACGATTGTGAGTAGGTATGTGCTCTTTGGGTATGTGTTGTTTGGACATCTACCTTCTGTAGATAAGTAGTTATTCTAAGCCTTCTTGTTTTCGAATGAATAGTATGGGCATTGAGAAGGCAAGGAATATTAGGCAAATTAAATCGAAACAGTTTATCCTTAACTATCTACATTATACCTAATATTTAGTTATGTAATAATTACACTTTGGAAGGCATTACTTTCCTAAATAAAATTTACCAAACATGGTAAAACAAAACTTATCGTATAATGAAAGATAATAATTCGATTAAATTGTAAATAGGCACATTGTATGTTAAACTCGTTGAGTACTCAAGTTCAATGCTTTAGCCATAAACAGGCAGCAGTACCTATTCGTCAAATTAAATGCAGCTTACAATCATTTCTATTGATTATTGCCTAACGGTCTTATTAATGGCATATCTATAAAGTATTCCATAGTTCCAAATATATAAGTATTTTTGCCAGGTAGGTATTGCTATATGCGTAAGTGGTTAACAATTATTATTATACAGTTTACCAATTTAATTATTCGTCTAGACGTCCAAGGGGTAAGTCAAGGGGCGGGTCTCTTAAGTGCGCCTCTCCCTTAAATTACCAATTATGAAAATGAAGTTGGCTTCTATGCTCAAATTTGAAACTACGAGGAATAGCGAAAAAAAATATTTTTATTCTGGCTCTAAAAAATATTGGCTCTTTTGACTAATGAGTTTCCGATCAGTGTATTATACAAATTAATATTAACTCCACAATATAACCATTACATTGGACCATAAATATACCCAAAAAAATATTTATTTGGTTTAGTGGGAACATAGATAATTAGGCACATAAATATACCAAGCTTTAGATTAAAACAAAGGGCACTTTTATCGGGTTTTAAGGGTAGCGGGTTTGATTCTTGCGCCGAGGAAAATATTTATGGAGGAAAATGATGAGTGTACTGATGTATGATTTATTGTGTAGGACCAAGTCCCCTAGAGTAGCGTCAAACCTAATTTGCCAACCCAATAGTCACACACATAGTCCTCTCCCCACAATAGGTTAACCTGTATCGTCAGTATCACGAACTACCAGGGACTTGCGGTCCCGCAACACCCAGACCCGAAACAAATATTTGTGGATCTAAAACTACTCCGCTAAGCCATTGCCACTTTATGCCGCCGCAACTAATGGTTTTGATTCTGTTTAGGAGCAGGCGTGGCAGCTACTACCAGTCGAGCTCGTTTTGTCTTTCAAGATTATAATTTAAAAAAAGTCAACACAGACTAGTCGAGTGTTACTACAATAATAGTCACTATTTCTCTTCTTACTTTTGCTCGCGGCGGCGTGAAAATTTCTTGTATTATTTACCCCCCTGCCAGCATTTTTTTTTCCATAGCGTATAGCGCATAGGAATAATGTAGCTTCTCATTTATGGAAAAGTCGGTCCCATTTCAATTTGAAGAATAAATTATACCGATATAAGGTGGCGAAATCGGAGATCAAACAACTTTTGAGGAAGTCCTCAAAAGTAAATAAGTATTTACTAAAATATATCCGACTCAAAAATACTAAAAACCTAAAAATAAAATAACCAATTTTAAATCAGCACCGTCTACCAACCATAGACCATTAAATTGCAATAGCACCGCCTCAAAACGGGCTAATTTTATTTTTAGCTTTTTAGTTTTTAGTAATAGTGAGCCTCCATGGCGCAATGCGCATATAGCAGGCTGTGAAGCGAGAGACTGTGGGTTCGATTCCCGCACCGAGACAAAATGTTTGTATATTCCACAAACATTAATTTGTTTCGGGTCTGGGTGTTTTCTACCCAGAGGAGTTGACGTCAGGTAGGCGACCGGTCGTAAATACTACAAGCCAAATCAATCTGTTCCATGTGTAATGTGTTAAAAAACATCCCACTGCGAATGGGATAAGGGCAGGTGGAAGAAGTGTTTTCAATAAGTAGGTATAGTTTTTTTGCGCCCGCGCTTATTTCTCATCTTTCTACATTGTAAACACGTCAGCAGGTGTGCAGTTGGCATACATTTTAACTTGCAGTTTAAGTGTATTTGTCTTCCAATCATACAAAAACCGCTGAACTAATTTGCTGCAGCGCGAGGATCCGGGCTCTCCAATAAGTACGCTAACATTTGCCGTTTACCACAAAACATAATCTATTTAGTACACGCAAACAGATGCTACATACCTTACTTAACTTCACTGACTTTAGTGGAGATAGCTGGGTGGACATCATAAGTTCGATTCCCATGTCGAGCTATCCTTTCTGGGACATTTTTAGGTTCATAACGTTCTCCGATTTGATTTCACGTTTGATTTGAGTGCGTATTTGAAAGATAGTATACTATACTGTTGTTTTAGCAGAGTTTTAATAGTCTCAACACGGGCGGCAGTGACACCGCGTCTGCGCGTCAAAGGACAGATTTTAAATGTCTGCCCTTGATTACCCAAAACATCTCAGAGGACTCCCGGTCATCCCGTTTAGTACGCCTATGCTGCGTATTATTACCTACTACAGTATGTAAGACCGGCCCACACAGTGGCCGAGACCTTTCACCGAATATCTCGGGGAGACCCGTTTGTGGCAAATATGGCCAAGAGACCGCGCGAGGCGAGACAAGAAATCCCTCACTCTTGTATTTGACAATTCTCGGCATGTCTCACCCAATGTGTAGAGCGGGCATATATATTTAAACCATTCGATGGTAGCTAATGCACGGCGCGACTAAATGCGCGTTGAAAGAGTGTTGATAGACGAGAGCATCACTGACGCCGGCGTCTGACGCGGCCATCGATAGTCTGCCTTAATAATAGGCTTGGTGAAATACGAGCACACTAAGTAAAATCTAAGTACCTAACTACAATGCCACAACGACAAAAATGACTTTTCGGTCACAATCAAAGCAGGTATACAATTTTGCGTACTAGAGGTTTTATAAAATCCTATGAGGTTATTACTTTAGGTAATTAGATACAGTGCATTTATACAGAATTTTGATACAAATGTTTAAATAGTTACTCTCGTATAAAGTATATACTTGGTTTAGTAGTAATAGGTAGATGGTAAAACTTAAAATAGAATTACTCCGTAGTATCAAAAACAGTTTCAACAAAAATATAATAGGAAGAGGAAAAGTACAGAGGATATCTAAGTTTATGGATCAATCATCCTGCTACTATTTATAAATGTGAAATTTTGGGTGTGAGTTTGTGAATTTGTTGTATGTTAGTCAATCACGCTTTAACGGCTGAATTTTTTTAGGTGAAATTCGGCACACCGATAGATCATGACCTTGACTAGGACATATACTTTTTATCCCAGAAGACGCCCTTCATGCAGTCGAAGCCGCGGAAAAGCTATTATAATACAATATGTATTACAAATTTGTACCCGGTATGGCGATAGGCTCGCCCCCTATCACATCGTGAGACGGAGATCCGCTCAGCGAAATGTGGGTGTACTAGTTACACCTCTGCCTACCCCTTCGGGGATTACAGGCGTGAGTGCGTATGTATGTATGTATTACAAATGCCATGGCTACGGGGAATTCAGACATTTCAAAAAGGACTGTCCTAAGAAGGAACGTTATAGTTGAAAACCTGGCATGACTAACATGATGGCTGTGATAATAAATGACACAGATAGCAATAGGTACAGATCGCGACGAGTGGTTGATAACAGGGCCACCATGTCACGATTAGAGCCGACCTTCGTTTAGTTTGCTGATTATTATTTATAATATTTTCCTCTATAATAATTCATATAATAGGTAATAATAAAATGTAACGTCTAATTTACAATAAACTGGCACATTTCCTCTAAACTTATGACTTCAAGCCCTGTATGTTGAAATAATTTATACGAATTCAAATTCAAATTATTTATTGAATCCATCAAAAGTTATACATCATTTAGAAGTACAATTTTAACTCTACCGCCAGTTCAGAATGCTGATTTGCTAGAGAAGAACCGACAAGAAACTCTAACGTTGCTCTTTTCAAAACTGATTTATAATATTTATACTACATTAATACAATTTAATTTAAGTTAAGGCAGCCCAGTGTATGCCCAGAGGAACATTATAATACAAAATCTACACACAGTCCACACAAGCAGCACCCGTTCACGAGTATGAGGCATGTGCCCGCCATCGGCCTCCTCAACCATGTTACAGAGTAGTGACCCGGCACACGGCAAGCACAGACACTTTAGCAAGCGAAATCAATGCATATAATAAGAATGCATGTTTCGCGTGTCTGTACATCGCTTATATTAGCAAAAAAGTTATTTGTGTGACTCAGAGTGGTAGGGCCACACTATAGACAATTTTGTGTACAGCATGAATGGGCTGGCTCCACCGGTTCAAAGGTGACAGCATTACTTCCGTACGGTCAGTGAGATTGCCAGATACAAAAAATGTAGTATAACTAACTAAAATAAACGTATTCCTGGATATCAAACTTCAGAGTTAGTAGAGTATTTAATCGCCATGCCTGTTTCAGATATGTACACAAATATCTGATCACTTTTCTAATAATTATTTTGTTAGGTCCCGTCAATTACACCAAATACAATCGACTTATAACTTTAGTGTATATATTTAACCAATAAGCTACTATCTTAAAACAAATCTACCTTTGATAATCTCTACTTTTTACGGATAGTGAAATCTAATAATGATTTATCTATAATGTATGATTTTGTTTTGGTTGGCATGATCATTATTATGTTTGTCTTTCATTCAAAATAATAATAACCTTTTCATTAAAACAATTAGCAACAAAAATACTAGAAATAAAAATAAAAGTAGCGATATATCAAAAACTCAATGTATAGGTACTATACGTATAGTTTGTTCCACGACAATGTCGATATGGGTTTTTACGGTATACCTAGCCAGTATATTTCTATATCGAGAATAGTTTTAATTTCGTATAAATAGCAAATTTTAGTCTTTTTTCTGCCTGGCATTTTCCCAATGTACTACCAGGGTCCACCTTCTTGTATCATAAGTAGATTTTACAGTACCTATTTTGGTATTATATGGGATGATTCGCGCTCTGTCCTCCACAACGCGCAACGGAAACTAAGTTTCGATTTGCCTACTAAACAAGACAATTTGATTTAAGGAAATAAACTCTCGATAGATATTCGGGTAGCCTTCGTGCACGACGAGTAGCAGACTACATAATTAGAGGTCGCGAGATGGAATCCGCACCAACACAAATATTCGTTTCAGGTCTAGGTGTAGTTCCTGATATCCACGACATAAGATCATCGTATCTTACTGTGGAGTCAAGACCATGTATGTAACTGTTGGTGTTATTTCAGAACGGTTAAATATAATAAATTGTACAGAGGACTTTAAATTCTAAGGATCATTTGCACGTCGATCCTAAATTGAGATTTACCACAAAACTTATTTACTTATGTAACATTTTCACACTATTTGATGTTTCTTAAACAGCTTTACTGGGCTAGACTCGATTTAGGATCGTTTTGCAAGTGGGCCTAAAAGCCTAAACCATAGTTAATAAAGTAGTAACCTGAGTGTATTAAAAACAACTTATAATATAGATTATAATTCCAAATAAAAACATTTTTGGAAAGAACATGTTTCAAAGAAACTCATGAAAGCGACTTATGGGATTACGTTTTTTAAACGTTTTTATTGTTAGGAACAGATGTAAGACAATGGTGAAACAAACTCGACGTTTTGTGAGCATTGTCCAAACAAAAACTCATTGTTTTTGTGGTTTTTACTCTCGTGGCTTGCTCGTGCCACTCCATTGATGAATGTAGGATAAAGTATAAATGTTAATAGTAACGTCTCTTAATGCAATGTTATTTTAATATTGTTTTTGAAAAACAATCAAGCGCAGAGAGCAGATCTGCTTATTTCTTTTTTTATAGTGTTAGAGTTGTTGCTAATGCTTTTTAATAAGGATTAGATTAGCAAAAATCATAAAGACGTATTTTTTGTATTTAAACACAAGTACTTATGTATTTATTGAAATAAAACACTTTTAAACAATATAATAGATTTACAATTAGAGATTACGTTACTGAGTCTAATATTAGCATGAATGTTTAATAATATCAGCCCTTTATTGTACACTGTGACACTGCTGGGTATGGACGTCCTATACTAATAAGAGTTAGGTCTTAATAATAATGGTTGGTTTTGGCCTAATGCAGATTGGCGATAAATTAAATATTTAAATAAATTAATCAATAGAACCAGAAGGTCAATTCTCGTAATTTTTTATGTTCAAAATATCATTCCGATCTAGTCTCAGGGTCAAGAAAGTTGCAAATTGCATTCTCTTAAACCAATAATCACGTTGATTAAAAATTAAAAATTACGAGAATCGGCGTCCTGATGTTCACTCATCATAAATATACACAATAATATGCAGGTACCTACTTAATATGTTTATAGGGTTGTTTAAAATTTTGTTTTATTATCTACTAGCTTTTGCTCCCGACTCCGCCCGCGTTAACTGCCTTTTCTGGGATAAAATTAGCATATATGTTCTAACCCTGATCATAATCTACCAGTGTGCCAAATTTCATCCAAAGTCATTCAGCCATTAAGGCGTGATTGAATAACAAACATCCAAATTCAGAAACTCACTAACATCCAAACTTTCACATTAGGATAACAAAAAAATAAACTATGTTTACAATGCGTTCCGGGGTTTTCTCGCACTTTACCATTTTGCTAATTATCACTGCTACTTACGTAATTTCATCCAGCAATTTCCATACTTGAATTAAAATAACTTCATCCATTGAAAAGTCAAATATAATATGTATGTATGTAATACTTAGGTATATCAATTTTAATGAATATTGTTTTTCTATAGATCTGTAAATAGTAGGCTATTGCATAAGAAACTTTTTTTCTAATACCCATGATATACCTACATAAATACCTAAGTAATTCGTATTTACTTAAACTTAACTATTTATTAGGTATAAAACGGCTAGGCGTACATACTTTCTATTAAAATAATTATTGTTTATAAATTCCTATCTGCGGTGGCTCGTAATTGGCTTACCTATTGTATTCACTTCGTTATATATATGGTTTCCATTATTGATAGCCGTGATGGCTATAAAAAGAATATAATATAATAAAATAAAATAAAATGTACTTATCTATTTTAGTAACATTGAAGTAGGAATAAGTATGTATTATATACATGAGCATATAAACTTTATGCATCAACGATTTATTTTATATTTTTTCCAAGTACGACCCTGTAGCCGTGCCTATAAGTTTGATTCAACACATAATACTTAGGTATATAAAACTATGGATAAGTATTCCTGTAATGTAAAAATATAGCTTAAGAACCATTCTATTACAGTGAACACAAGTCGCATCATACTTTAGGCCTAATTAATTGAGTTTAGGCCTAAAATAATAGTCGATTTAACACTGATTTAACTGTTTTACCGTTATCGGAAGACTTGTGTGATATTTTTGTCTACTTTATCTCACATTTTATTATATTTACGTATCAAAACCCATGAGGAAATATTGTTATAATAAAATATACGGGTCATGCAGTCAGTGTAATAGGTACACATTGTAAAACTATACATGGATTTGATTTAGAATGTACATTAGATACATATGTATTTGTTTAGAAAATTGTTAGTAGTGTTAGAACAACACGGACTATTTCAGCACCCGGCTGCTCCGGACAAACAAAATACAAATTTAATTTTGACGTCAACACAATACGCAAATACTTGCGGTGTATATTAAATTATTAATATTAGTGTTAAAAATAACAATACAAAACATAAATAACCTCCAAAAGACGGCATAGTCAAACACATTCACAGTTCCACCCGACAGATCATAGACAATAAGTTTCTGTACAATATGAGGCACAGGACACTAACTTTTACCAATGTGGTGCTGGTGGAAGGGGGCATGGGCCCCCCGTCCTGCGGCAAGGAAACCCGCCACTTCGGCACCTCTACACGGCACTTCACTTGACACACCGCGACGAGATCGCGCGGCGCCACCGACCACACAGTGACACGCGCCACTTCCAAACGCGTACTGACTGAGCGTGGCTGGCGACTAGCGAGGCTGCGGGCCGGGGCCTCAGCCGGTCCGACAAAGACGCCTATAGCTTCAGCGGCCGGCACGACAGAGACGCACGGAGTAGCCGATCCGGGCGTGGCGCTCCGGCCAGCCACTAGCGCGCGAGGGGTGGCGCCGCCCTCCGCTTTTCTATGTTTTTTTTTCGTGCGTGTCTCTGTGCGGTAGTGGGATTTCATTTTGTGGGACACGTGCGGCGTTCGCAGTAAATTTAAATTGGCTCGCCGGTAGATCGAGTGGTAGCTGAACATAATTATAGAGCCTGGATTTTTCGGTCGCGTCTCTAGGCCGGCCGGGTGTCTTATTTTATGGTTTCGGTGGAGTAGGTACGCGTTGGCGGTACCGGGGGCGTGTGCGCTCCGTATTTATGTAGTGTTGCCCGCCTTCTAGACGTACGAGCTCTCTCTGTGTGTTCTTTATTTTTATACTCTGTCATTCGCTCTGCGGCGAGGTGGGTAGGTGGATACTGGACATTAATACGGTGGCACTTCGATAAACAGAATACCACAGAAAAAATACACGATTCGTTTCACTACTTGTCTTCATTATTTGATTTAGCTCTGCTTTGTAGTTATCGACTAAAGATATAAGTAGATACCTACATAGTTCTAGATAGAGATAAATGTATCTACCTAAATGTAAGTGTGTATAATACTTTTTAAATGAACTTGCAAACATTGTAAAAATTATTATTTTTGCGTAGTAAGTCTTAGAACTGTGAGGTCCTGGGTTTAATAACAAGTGTGGCGATAGGCTCGCCCTCTATCATGTCAAGCTGGGTGCACTAGTTGCACCTCAGACTATTCCTTTGGGGATCAAGGTAACTAGGCAAATCCTGAACTGCACATTTTATTTTATATTATCAATAAATTTTCAAAATGTCAGTCCCTCGATGTAGACAGTTTTGTAAACAGAAAGCAAAAGATGACTCGCCATTTATCACAGAGCACTCTCAAAGCACTTTGACATTGGCGGAATTGTCGTTTGTTGTGACACAGCCAAAATCAGAAATTGGAATTGGAATAAGATACTCGACCGGGGTAGTACCACTGTATTCAGTCTCACAGAAAACTGGCATACAGTAGTAGCTTTCTGTTCTGTGAATAATATATCCGGAGGCCCAAAACGCTCTCCCTGATCAGACCCCATTCGTTTCCATTATAGTCAGTAACGCACCCCTGATTCATTTAATGATTAGAATCTAATCTATCTACCAATATCGAATGGTTAATGACCAACCTAGTTAGTCAAAGTTTTCAAGTCACCCGAAGGCCTAAGACTTGACTTAACGACTGCTGTCAGTTGATGACAGCCGAGACTGACTTCGTGCCCTCCAAAGTACGGAGACGCTCAGTTGAAATACCACTAAGCGGTCACCATTCCATAGGCTAACCTCGCCAAGGGTTGCTTAAATATTACTGTCTGCAATGGCTTTCAAAACGGAACACAACACTGTTGCTTGGCGGCAGAAATAGACAAAGCCTACTAAGCCAGGCCTAACACCACCAACCAAAATTCATAAAACTATCATATCAGTAAATGTACCCGATATGTGGTAGGTCTCTCGTATGCGAGAGGCCATCTGGGTTAGTACCACCGCTTTATCTATTTCAGCCGCCAAGCAACAGGGCGTAAGAACTGTTTATTTATTATTTTTTATTTATATAGGTACTCTTTATTGTACATTCTATATTGCACTGTTGTGTTCCGGTTTGAAGGACGTTGATGCCAGGAAAATTACTGGACATTTTGGGCTTTGTAATTTAGAGTTTAGTGTGATGTTGCTTCTGCTAATTCGTAGGCGTTACGCTTAGGCTTAGGCGAGCGATCTGCTCGTTTCGTCATTCAAACTAATAAAGATATGTTTATTACACCCGCTGAAATATCTCACCTTTGTAAGCAACTTCAAATAAGGAGGGCGTTCTCAATTCAGCGTTTTTTATGCTATTTGTATGCTTAATAATAACAAATTAAGCATACAAATAGCCTAAAAACATTGTCTGACAGACAAAACACAATCTAAACCAGTGAGTCCAGTAGCACGAATGTTTCTTAGGAGTTCCTTTTAATATAATTTAACATAATATAAGCTCACAAGTATATCCCCGAAGGGGTAGACAAAGGGGAAACTAGTGCTGCACCCGCGTTTTGCCATGTTCATTTCCGTCCTGAAGTTTATGAAGCTTCTGGGTACCTAATTAAAAAAGTAAAGAACTAAAATAATATTTGACGCCAACCAAATAAAATAAGTAGATATTATGTTATGTTATACAAAAACAAGATGGATATTATGGATCTTCTTGTAAAGGGGCTTATCCATCGTGGCACAGTGGACCAGCCATCAGGAAGTCCGAAGGACTTGCGGTCCCACAACACTCAGACCCGAAACAAATATTCGTGAACCACATAACTAACATTTGTCTCTGTGAGGGAATCGAACCCACTGCCTGTTGCTTCGCGGCCGGCTACACTGCGCCATGAAGGCTGTGTTTAGACTTATTTTATCGAAATCGTTCGAATACCTACTAATTTCGTATTCGACTCTACTGATATAAAATTACTCATGCGATTAATTAGTTCATCATTGTTTCCTCAAGTAGGTAAGTAACTACTGTCACTCGACGTATGTAGAGAAAACTGAAATGGTCACAGTATAGAAAACTGTTTCTAGACCTACCGAACATCGAGGTCGCATTTTTTTATTAGTTTGCATGATGTAACGAGCAGGTCGCTCGCCTGATGGTAAGCGTCATGTCTGTAAACAGAAGAAACACTACACAAAACTTTTAATTACAAACCACTGTATAGCACCGGACATAAGTAAGTTGTTAAATCTCATAATACGCAGTCATTTCACTGGCTTTAATGCCCTTCAAACCGAAACACAACAGTATTTACAAACTGCTGCTTGGAGGCAGAAATAGACAACGGTGGACCACCGTTGTGGCCGGATTTGTGCCGCCCTGGGGCACAGAAGAAAATGCCGCCCTATGACTTAAATTTTATTTTTATAGTTATGATATCTTATTTTTTAAGAATTAGAATTGATAAATAAAATGTTTATTTAAAAGAACTAGTTAATTATATATTGTATAGATTTTTTTTCTCACTTTCCAAATTTTGCCGCCCTGGGCACTAGCCCCGACTGCCCCTAGTGTAAATCCACCACTGAGTCGGTGGTACCAACCCAGAAGACCTCTCCCATACGAGGGACTCCCACTTAATACACTAAATAGGACTAATGTAACACTTTCCAAACGGTACGGCCAGTGGCGGATTTGCCCTAAGGCCCAGTAGAACCAGGCCTAGGGCGGCCAATCGTGTGAAAAAATACACTAATGATAACAAGAGTCTATATGATGGGTGCTGAGAAAGGTGCGGCTGGTACTTAGAACATAACAGTCTTTGCTGCCGTAGGCCCCAACCCAGGGCGGCCAAGACTGCAAATCCGCCACTGGGTACGACCAATGTGTAGAGCGGGCCTAAGTGGGTCAAAACAGCTTCATTGTGTGAAGTGACTTATCTAAAAACACAGTTTCACCGAGAACATGCTCTATCTATACCTATTAATTTTTCCTCGCGGCTCTTCCTGTTTGAATATTTATTCTTTATAGTCTATTTAATATATTTTTCGTCTATTTCGTGAAAAACCGTCAATAGCACTTACAGATAAAATGTAGTTTCGAGTGTTGTTGTTGTTTCAGATAATATTTTTGGGTCACACAAACATTTGTCGCGGTGCAAGAATCGAACCCGCGGCTTCTCGTTTTACAGCACTCATCTCCGTTAAAAAACAGTACCTACTTTTTATTTTAAAATATAAATAAATAAATTTTCTTACATTTTTTAATCTTACAATATTTTTTTTTCATTATATTATTAGAATTCATTATAAATCAGTCTGGAATTGTGCCCGGTATGGAGATAAGCTCGTCCCTTATCACATCATTAAACGAAAATAAGCTCGGCGAAATGTGGGTGTACCTGGTTATCCCCCTGCCCACTAGCGGATCCATTGGGTCTAAGGGGCTCAAGGGTCAAAAACCCAAATCCTGGATCCGCCACTGCCTCTGCCTACCCTTACAGGCGTGCCACAGGAGTGAGTTTGTACATCTATAATGTATGTATATAATATATTATTAACAACTAGCTGTCTCTTAGTCTTTTTGGGAATAAATTCTTATACCTTTTTTTTCCAGAATAAATTATCTAAACGATAGTGATAACAGCATCTAAATCCATTGCATAATTTAGGAGAAATAAGCGGACAAACAGTGATAGCTTAGTGGCGAGTGGTACGGACTGTCGAGACTAAAGTCGCAGGTTCAAAACCAGCCTCAAGAGCATACTCCTCTGACTTTTCTAAGTTATCTGTTTATTAATTGTTAATTATCGCTTGCTTTGACGGTGAAGGAAACCGGCATACCTGAGAAGTTCTTCATTAGAATTTCGAAGGAACGTGAAGTCTGCCAACCTGCATTAGGCCAGCGTGGTGGACTAATCCCTAACCCCTCTCATTCAGTAGAGGAGGCCCCTAGCCAGCAGTGGGACGTGTATAATACAGGGCTAGTATTATTATTAAGCGGACAAACAGCAAAACAGACTGTTGTATTGACTTGTTCTAAACTATGTACTATTATTGTATAGGTATTGATATGTCGTTAATTCTATTAGAGCCATCTGTTGATAAAAACTATTACTAAATCTACAAAAAATTGTATTAGCGCCATCTATCTTCAGAAACAATCACGATTCACAGTAAATGTAGCGACATCTATAGGTTTCATTTGTAAGATCCACAAACTACAACAGATGTCGCTAAAGTAATAATTATAAAATAGCAGACACAGTTAAAACACACTACAACAGATCGACAATTAATTTTTAGATGTAAATTTTTTATCATAACGTCGCATCGTTGAAATAACGTTGAAATTAAACCAAATATATGTTAAAATAAGTTTTTTATTTATCACATCAAACAAAACCACAAGCACCACATACGTTTTCTCCTCATTCTATTTATCAATTTGTACATAAAAAAATATTCCCTATTTATTTATTTTAACTAGTAACGGATAATAATAATTGTTATTTACTATGTACTTAATAAAAAAAACAGTGATATTACTTTTCCCATAATTGTTACATTAATTTTCAGTGAGCAAAAAATCAGCTACTTGGAAATATGAAGAAAACCATGCTTACAAACCTCACACACCACACGTAATTTATACAAAAATATATACCATTTCATCTTATTCCATAATATAAAATATCATTTAATTTTATATTTTTTTAAAAATTAAATCGATTAAAAAGGCTGCTGAGAATATCACTTAAAAATATCTTCCAAGTTTTCAATTGTTTTACATATAATGACTACATAGATTCATATCAGTCTTTTACGATATTGCATGTTAATACTAAAATGATATTGAAACTAAAAATCATTCTCTAAATTATTGCAGACAATATGTATGAATAAAAAATATTAAAAATACATTTTACTAGCTACATGGAAAAAATATATAATATGATGTATCCATGAGCGTGCAGTCATCTAATGGTCGTTCCCAATATTCTGGCTATCGACAAATTCGCTTACTGGCAGTAAAATGTTAACAAATGTTGAATGCATGATCTGTGAAAATACTATTAATAGTAAGCAAATCTATCTTTAAATAGAATAATATAGCGAACGGCCATAAGTAGTATCATATGATGTCACTACTGACAGCTTAACTTCAATCTTACTGACTAATGGCCCATTTCAATAAACGATCTTTGTTTGAATCTCCATATAGCACAAATAAAGCAATCATAATATAATTAGAAGGTCACATATACAAAATTCTTAGTTACATTGATTCCGAGACCTATCCAAATAATCAAACTAAGTTAATTTATTGAAATCGGCCATAAAGGTGTTCAGTCCTTAGTCTTACATTCAAGACGAACACTGGAGTGAGCAATGCATACACTTCTGTATACGTGATTGATGCTTTTTTGGTTGACGTCAAACATTGATGAATTACGTATATACAAATCGCAACTATACGTTTGCGCTCACTATGATACCTCATAGTAGCGTTTATGAATGCGAGGATGTTTCTTAAGGACTAAAGGTTTGTAGTCCTTAGTCTTAGTCTAAGTCCACGCTTGAACATTTCCCTCTCTCTGTGCGCGTGCTATCTCACTCCTAAGTTTGTGTTCATGCGCGGCCTCCTCACGTAGTTCTGTCTCTCTCGCACACGCCGCTTCTAATTGCTGCTGTTGTAGTCGCAGGCTGTTGAGTTGCGATTGTAATGCCGTCACCGTTGAGTACGATGTGTTTTTCAACTAGAAAAGCAATTGTGAAATTATGATTTTGACACTTCACTAGATGGTAGGTCCCACCTATACGAGGCGGGTACAATGAATAGGTACCACCGCTTTGTTTATTTCTTCACCCACGCTCTTGTTACGTCACTCCATTACGGTGCAGGCGTGCGAGGGAGATAGTGAGATTTTCCCACTACGAGCTTACTCCCTAATAGCGCGAGGTTTACCATCGGGCGAGCGACATGATCGTCTCATTATTCGGTGGTATAAAAAAACTGCAAACGTACCTGAGTCTCCCGCTCCCTACTCCTGACTTCCTGGTGGAAGCTGTCCATCTCTTCCAGAATCTTCTCGCGCTCTAGAACATTCGCCTTTTGCCGTTGCCTGTTCGCTTCTATTTTCTCTTCCACTTGTTTACGCAGTGTTGTCATCACATCGTTCATGAGGAAAGCACGAGCTTCGCGTTCTTTTGCCCATAACTGAAAACAAATGGTTTATTATTAATTTTATTCATATTTATAGATTTCATTTTTCTTGTGTAGTGAGCGTTAGGTTGCGAAGCAGTGAGGCCCTTGGTTCAAACCCGAATTCGGGCAATCACAATCAGTGTTGAGATACGAAAAAAAAAATGCCCCGGGGTTTGAATTTCTGCCTGGTATGATGATAGGCACTGCTATCACGCCATGAGTCAGACATAAGTTCAGTACCCGTGCATATGCTAGTTGCATATCTGCCTTCCCCGTCGAGTACTGGTCGTGAGCTTATGCTTATAATAGTAATAATAAACTTTATTTCTGACCGGTGCAATGTTTACAAGTCTATATTGGCATTACAATTAAAATTCTATTTAAAATTCACAAGGTACAAAAGACATAGTATTTATTATGTGGGTCACCAATATCTTAGGCCCAAAGCCATTGGACGAGGCAATGGCGAAACTTGGTTCATATTGCGGGGTTATAAGGGCCTTCGGCGGGTCGCCCTATAAAATACCAAATATCATCCAATTTATAGTACGATAAGGCGGAACCTTGCATTAAGCCAGGCAGAAAGAAAAGTAGGGGCATCTGTGAGTTGCACAGACAAGAGATCAGCTCCCGTTAATCCCAGTCTTCTCTTCCACCTGCCCTTATCCTACTCGCAGTGGCGTAGGCGCAACATGCTTTTAACACATGTAACAGAAAGATTTGGCTTATAGTTTTTATGACCAACCACCGGCCTGACATCAACCCCTCTGAGGAGAAAACACCCTGACCTGAAACAAATATTTGTGGGTCACACAAACATTTTGCCTCGGTGCGGGAATAGGGTAATTGATTAGATTTTTTTTATTATTTAAATCAATAAGTTACGTTACTCAAAATCTATTGCAGAAAGAGTTTTATACATCGGACCAAAAATAAATAAGTTAGAAGCCATTCAAATCCTGTAGAAGGGGTAGTTTTCAAATGACAGACAATGCAACCTTTGACGTTACTGTGTAAAATGTTCATTATGGTGCACGCGTGCTAGCGAGATAGTGAGATATCCCGACTACGCACCCACTTTTCCTCATACCTACATTTAAAGTCATAACTGCGGGTACATTTCTGAACCAATTTTGATTGTGTCTTAATAAAAGGGTTTCTTTTGCGTATCATTTTCTGTTGCTTATAAAATAATGTATACAATTCAATATAGGAAACTATCCTATTGAAACCGCGGCCTCTCGCTTCACACCCGGCTACTCAGCCACTGCGCCACGGAAGCTGTTCCTTTTCACCCTTAATCCTAGTATATAAAAAAATTGCAATCATATATGTTTTACCTTGTCTTGTTTCTCGTTGATCTGCCTGGCTTCGCCGTCGTACATGGCCTCGATGTTCCTCAGACGTTGCCGATCCCTCTCGCGATGTTCCTGCAGTTGTTGCAGTGCGGCGTCCAACACACGCTTGTGATTTGCACATTTCTCCTGCTCGGCTTCTTGCTCCTTCAATATATAGTAATTTAATGTATCATATGTTGTGTTGTCGACTTGTGGGACCGCAAGTCCCTCGTGACTGCTTCGGTGGCGCAGTTGTAATGCGTACGCGTTACGATTGAGGCTAACGCTGAGGTCTAGGGTTCGATCCCCGGGTCGGGTAAGTGGTATTGGGTTTTTCTATTACGAAATACTTAGTATCAGCCCGGAGTCTGGAAATTTGTGCCCGGTATGGCGATATGCTCGCCCCCTATCACATAAGGGACGGAGATACGCTCGGCGAAATGTGGGTGTACTGGTTACACCTCTGCCTACCCCTTCGGGGATTCAGGCGTGAAGTGCGTATATTGAGAGCGTATATAAGTCCCGCGTAGTTCCTGATACCCACGACACAGGTTAACCTTATGGGGTGGTTAGGACTACGACTGTTAATCTATTTTATTTATTATATTTATATCTAGTAAGATGGGTTTAAAATAAAGCCCCATTCAGATAGAAAGAGTTCATTACAAGACAGAGGCGAGAATAACTAGGCAGCAGGTCCCTCGGACGCGGAAGGCGGTCTGGGTCGTCTATTTCTGCCGCCAAGCAGCAGCAGCTAGCAATGTGTAGTAAGTACTTTTGTGTTTCGGTTTGAAGGGCATTAAAGCCAGTGCAATTACAGGGCATTATGAGACTTAACATCTTATGTCTCAGGGTGTCGAGTGCAGTCCAGTGTCATGCAATGCTATGTAACTCAAAGTTCTGAGTGATTTTGCTTGTTTATGGGCAGGCGTGACGCTTAACATTAGGCGAGCGACCTGCTCATATCGTCATTAAACTTACAAAAAAAAAAAGTTGTTTAAGAGGCCGCGTTACATAATTGGACACCGAGTTTGGTATGAGGTGACCTCGTAAATGACGATTTCCTGTTTTATTCTCGCCTCTGTCGTACGAGAAACTCTCTCCGTAGACATGCAGCTTAGGAACAATGGTGTTGTAATAATTCCTACAGTCATTTTGTAAAATTGTTCAAGCCTTGGCGGATTTAACGTACAGTCTAGTAACACTTATAGAATGTTTTAATCATGCCTGACAGTGATAAGTTAAAATTACTTCATAAATCTACTTAATATAATAACTCTCTATTGTTTCAACCCAAAGGCAAAATGAAAATTTTGGTGTCATCAGTGTTTATAGGCATTCTGAAGTTAGTGACATCACTCGCGAAACTAGTCCATATCGACAAAGTTTGTACGAACGCGAAAGTAGCCGATATCGACATGTTTATGATATGTTTTCTCTCTTGCGCAGAATATGCTCAGTGTCCACAATTAATAACCTACCTTCAATACAGTCTGGCGCATCTTCTCCAACATTTCTAAATCCAGCTCAATTTCCTTCATCACCGCCGTCACTTGCCTCTTCAGCTTATATTTATGAAGCCCCATATTTACTATAATGGCGTCTCTTTCTAACACTAGCTTAGCGTGCTCTTTCTCTCTTTGGCTCGATATCAACTGCAACTCGTCCAGTAGATACCTTTCTTTTTCCTCTTGCTTCCTTAATCGCTTGACTAGTGTCTCTTTTTCGCTTAATTCGGCAATTTGTCCTTCCAAACTGTCGCGGAGCTCCTATAAGTTTAAAATGAAAATGTAGGGTTAAAATTCTTTTAAATTCTAATGGCCCTTTGCTGCTTGTTGACTTCAATATAATTCAATTCAAAAAAGTTAATCGATTAGGCATAAATTAGTGAATGTATGATTTACAATTAGAGTATATTTAAATAAAATATGAAATCACGTAAAACAGTTTACTTGAAAAAAATAAATTGCGACAGTTTAGCCTCTCTTTTGTCACAACAAAACTGATAACATTGCAACAAATTCAAAAACTAAAACTATGCCGTGTTATAACATTCTAGATGGAATCAGAATTATAATAATATGTATGTATGCATGAACATAAAATATTGTCTGCTACCTTCATCTGCTGCTCCTTCTCTCTCAGTCTCTGTTCTTCTATTTGTATCTGCCTGCGCAGCATCTCATCTCGCTCTTGTAGCGTTTTACGAGTATCTTCCTCTTCTTTTTTCTTCTGCATTTCTTTTTCCACTATTTGTTCCATCCTGAAATAAAAATATTTATGTAGTGATTTCTTAGGTTTACGCGAATATTACACATTGAAATAAAATAAAACTAGTTTATACGGATTTTATCGCGGTTTAATTTTTATTTTAGTCCCGACGTTTCGAAAGCTTTTCAGCCTTCGTGGTCACGGGAGAGACTGAGGTGTAGGTCGTCTCGAAAAGTTAATGTTACAATGGCTACCTTCATTTTAAAATTATACATTTATTTTTAATTATTTAAAAAAAGTTAGTTGATACTAGTCCGATCTACGCAGAAAGAGCTCACGGTATCTTGAGGTCTGGCAGTTGGTCTTTTGGGTTCCGATTTAATTAAATGTATAATTGGATCCCAGGCTTGTGCAAGCTTCCAACCATCTTCTCTATTGAAATTTGGGTGTTTCTTAATTTCAATAGCCTCGCGAATCATCCTAGGTAGGAATCGGTGTTCTTTGGCAAGGATTTGTGGTTTGTCAAATCTAAGGTAATGTTTGGAGCCTTCATCTGAATGTTCAGCAACTGCAGACTTCGTAGAGTGTCGGTGTTTAACATCAGCTATGTGTTCTTTTACGCGGGTCCCTATGCTTCTTTTAGTTTGTCCGATATAGGAGAGTCCACAGTCACAATCTATTTTATATACACCCTGTGTTGTAGAGGTATGTGACACTTGACAGATGGTAAAAATTGACTAATCTTCTTGGGCGGCTTGAAATAAGTTTTAATAGAAGCACGCTTCAGTATATAGCCAATCTTGTCTGTGACACCTCTAACATATGGTAATACAACAGGGGCACGTTCAACTGTGGCTGGTTTCACTCGGTTTCTGTGACGGCGGCGTGGAATTTGGAGCTTATTGTCTCGCAGTACTCGCTTGACATGCTGTAGCTCAGTAGCCAGATGTTCCTCGTCACAGATTTCATGTTTCAGAGAGCACAAGGATTACCTTAGATTTGACAAACCACAAATCCTTTCCAAAGAACACCGATTCCTACATAGGATGATTTGCGAGGCTATTGAAATTAAGAAACACCCAAATTTCAATAGAGAAGATGGTTGGAAGCTTGCACAAGCCTGGGATCCAATTATACATTTAATTAAATCGGAACCCAAAAGACCAACTGCCAGACCTCAAGATACCGTGAGCTCTTTCTGCGTAGATCGGACTAGTATCAACTAAATTTTTTTAAATAATTAAAAATAAATGTATAATTTTAAAATGAAGGTAGCCATTGTAACATTAACTTTTCGAGACGACCTACACCTCAGTCTCTCCCGTGACCACGAAGGCTGAAAAGCTTTCGAAACGTCGGGACTAAAATAAAAATTAAACCGCGATAAAATCCGTATAAACTAGTTATATTTTATTTCAAAAATATTTATGCCTTAACTCTATATTAAAGTGAGTACATTATAACACATTATTGTCACAAAACTTTTTGCACTTCCAACATGTCTAACGTGATTACAGTCCGTTTTTGGCACTAAACTAAAACGAACCAAGGACGTCAATTTCGGTAAATATAACAAACAGCTCATTTCAGCATTTGTCTTAAATATGAATTCTTATCTACATTATTCTCCAATACCAATAATGTATTTTTTGCTTTAATCATCGACAACAGTCTTCAATCTAACAGTCAATACAAATTACTATACTGTAAAATAATTTCCAAAGCACCTACCATGCAGACTTCAATTTCCCATGAGCAATGTATGAGTTAGTGGCTCTTAGTTCAGGCTGACGCATTCTCCACGCGTGGTGTAACCGCAACTCTGCCTCATGTTTACGAAGCTGCTCCTCCTTCGCCACTATACCTTGGTTGATATCTTGGAGCACTGATGTAGGGACTTTGTTTAGGTATGAACTGAAAAATAATTTAGTTTGAAGCACTTGTATTAAACAATATATACTGTAAAACAGGGTAAATAGGAACATAGGGGTGAATAAACGTAAAATTTATATTGAGATTATTTATTACACAGATGTTCAGTTGGACTATTAGCTCAAGCTAAATTCTTGTCAGTTTATATAATATACTTTAAAAATTAACCCATATTGTTTGTGTTCTACTCTGCATTAGTATTCACATAATTTTACCACAAACCAACAGCAGTGGATCATATAATATCACTTGAGACAACTCACAAAAGTATTTCTTACAACACTGTAGTTTTTATTTAATGCTAGCTGTTCCACACGGTTTCTCTCGCAACTACAGCAGCGCCACCTACCGGTTCTAATTGTGAATATAAACCATCCCGGGACCCACTCAAATACATACAAAAAAAAAACAAAATCGGTGAAGCTGTTTTTAAGTTTTAGCTAGACTAATGAACAGCAATAAATTTTAATGAAGATTATTACATGTTCAAAAGCAACTCACTTATGCGTTTCCTACAAGATAAAGTATAGCTATTAGTCTTTCACACACCACTTCATGAGAGTGCATATATCTCAAGTGTCATCATACAGTGCTACTATTGTAACAAATAATATAAATACGGTAAGGGAAACTCATTTTACGGATATTCTGCTACAGTATGATTAGGTTTGTAAATAAAAACAACTCAAAATATTATTACTTTAAAATGTAAACAAGAGTTATGAAATAGCAGGCATTACCCATTTTTATAAAGCTTAGGTTGAGCTGCAAGATTCTTCAGTTCTTGCTGATATTGCATATTTTCCTGAAACAGCATCAATTCAAGCTTCTTGCGCCTTTCTTCTAACTGCCTGTAAAAAATATATATATATACACCCTACGTATTTAATTACCTAGTTTATTTATGTATATGGCAATGAACTTTGGCTATAGATCTATGCTGAATGTGAATGTATGAAATGCAGCACACACATGCACACATATACACATATGAAGTCTACCATCTGTGTTCTTTGTGAAGGAGTGATGTTTTAGGTCTGGATGATTTGTCCCCAAAGGTATTGATGTCAGGCAGGCGACCGGTTATAAAAACTATAAGTCAAATCTTTCTGTAACATGTGTTAAAAAGCATATTGCCACTCAACCCACTGTGAGTGGGATAAGTGCAAATAGAAAAAGATTGATTATAAAAATACATGTTAAATTGTTGATTTCCTATGTACATATTATAAGATTCCCGAAAATCACCACAAAATCTACTAAATATAAATATTACAAGGCTTCATAATATTACTGTAACAGGCAATTTATCTCTATATCAAACATTATTGTTCCTGACCTAACTAATAAACTTCTGTTCATACTGTAAATGGTAGAAGGTTGAATGTGGGTGAAGTTAATAAATTGACATTCAAGGCACTATAAAAACCTTGTTGAGCCTAATTAGGAACAGAGTAACTGTTCCTTTTTTTATAGGTAATGATACAAGTGAATGATAGACAGTGTAGTCTTCAGTACTATTTTTTTTTATTATGCCTGACATGTTGCACCTGTCTCACAGAAAACCGACATGGTATAGCAGCTTGCTGCTGCATTTCGTACGGTGAATGAAATATCTGGAGGTCCAAATCCCCATACCCCTCCCAATAGGGTAGTTTCCTATATTGAATTTGATACATTATTTTATAAGCAACAGAAAATGATACGCAAAATAAACCCTTTTATTAAAACACAATCAAAATTGGTTCAGAAATGTGCCCACAGTCATGACTTTAAATGTTGGTATGAGGAAAAGTGGATGCGTAGTAGGGATATCTCACCATCTTGCTTGCACACGTGCACCATAATGAATATTTTACACAGTGACGTCAAAGTTTATGTCGTCTGTCATTTGACAATTACCCCTTCTACAGGATTTGAATGGCTTCTAAGTTATTTATTTTTGGTCCGATTTATAAAATTCTTTCTGCAATATGTTTTGAGTACCGTAACTTATTGATTTAAATAATAAAAAAGCTAGTCAACTACCCTATTCCCTAATTACCCCTTTCCTCTAAGGTCTGCAACACACCCAAGATTATTCTGGTACTGTGGGCATACATGGGTGGTAGAGATCAATTACTATAATTAAGTGACCCACTTGCTCATTTGCAGGGCTATGCTATAAAATAAAAGTTTGCCAAATGATGAACACCAAACCGGCCCATAAACACCACCTATGTATAGTAAAGTACTGCATGGTACTGCACTCCCCTCATCACCCAACGTTGTATGATGTAATACTTAACATTGTACAACTTTGGGTGATGAGCATCATATTGCCCCGCCATTTCACTGGACTCAATGTCCTTTAAACCAGTACACAACAGTGCAACACAAGCTTGGCAGAAATCTTTGAATGACACTGCAAATAACAATAACTTTGTGTTTGTGTTGTTACATCCTATTATAAGTGGCCATGCCTGTTGTGGTTGATATGATATAAAGAAACAATATTTAGAACTTCCTTTTTTGGAAGTCAGTTAATAATGAATTTGATATAAGGGGGCCTGAATTCTTCCATCCCTTCCCAATCCCTTTTATTTAAGTTTTATTTATCCCTTCCATTTAAAGTAGCTAATGTGATCATAATTCTTCTGGAATTGTTGATGTCCATGGGTGATGGATTACTTTTTTTTATGGCATAGGCCAGGAAACGAGCAAGTGGGTCACCTGATGGTAAGCGATCTCCACCGCCCATGTACGCCCACAATATCAAAAGAATCATGGTTGTGTTGCCGACCTCAAAGGAAAGGGATAATTAGGGAATTGGGACGCGGAGGGGGTTTGGGCCTCCTGATATCTCACTCACCATCGAAATACAGCAGCAAGCTGCTACTTTACGCCATTTTTCTGTGAGACAGTAATGACCCGGACAAGCCAGCCCATACTTGCTGTAGACAAAAGTGTCTACAGTGTGGCTCTACCACTCATATCACACTTACCATCACATTACATTTTTTAGACCAGAACACTAGTAACAATTAAGTAGATTACTGTATCATTAAAAATACCTTGTATGCTATAGGTACATTAATGGTATCTTTGCCTATCTCCTTTGATATACAGGTGTGGTGGTATATTTATATTATACCATTGTTTTCAGATATAAAAAAATCTTACACAGTTCTAATTTTCCGTTCTCTTAAAAGTTCAGCTTCTTTGTTGGCTTTCTCATAGTAACCCTCAGTGGTCCAGTGCTCATGATGCCTGGATTTATTAGTGTTGGCCTCAAAGTAGTGAGCCACTCTCTGCAGCTCTTCAGCTCGGCGCAGCTCATTATCCCTGCGCTGAGCTGCCAACGCCTGCAGCTGCCATTGGGGTTTGGGATGCAACATTTTACTGCAACAAGATAAAATTATTAGGCAGTTTTAATGGGGATCTAATAGCTGGTCAATCCTTCACAGATTTTAATATGTGGATAGGATTGACTTTATGAATTAGCTGCATGCTTGCGAGGCATTGACCAAGTGGACAGGGCAAGCATGTAGACATTGCTTTTATTAATTTTATAAAAGATTTTTTATTTTACGCAAAACAAACTGATATTTTTTTATTATTTGTTAAGTTGGTAATGATTGAAGATTAACGGCATATAAAAAATAATTAATTATTAAATCAATTAACGTACAGTAACAACCAGAGTAACAACAAACATTTTATTTATCATCAATAATTGTCATGAGGTATTTATTTACTAATAGTGTACTACTATAGTTACAGTTCTATCGGGAGATGCTAATTGCCAATTCTTCTACATAGTGCAAGGTGTAAACACAAAGCATAAATACCTAGGTACCCACTAAATATATTTAACACATTTTACTTTCATTCTGTAAACATACCTGATTTAAGATTGACACTATATCTGAATCAAACAAAATACCAATAAAATACCTTAAAAATATGCCTTTACTTAGGTCCAAAACAAAAAATGAATCATTGAGATCGATACGAACCTCCTTGGTTCACTGCCCACAGTTCAACCTCCTTCGATACAATGACTCAGTTCATTATTACACCCGAACGTTATTGCTGTCGCGTGGGCGATATAAACACGTAATTGAATCATATGAGGTCAGACATATTATTCAATGTATTTCCTTGTAACAAAGGTAACTATCATTGCCTGTGATCATGCGATTTTTTAAATGGGTAAAATTAAAACAGTATTTGGCCGTTACAATTTACAAACCACAGATAAAAATGACTGTCAGTAGGGATGCGTAAAAAAATCGATATAAGAAACTAATCGGTAGTTTTATATATCGACTTTCTCATAAAATTATCGATAGAAACGTCGATTTTTAACTGCGATTTATCTACAAACGATATTTATTTTCAACTGCCTCCGTATTGTAGTGGGCGAGTAGCAGGCTACGAAGCATGACGCGGTGAGTTCCATTCCCGCACTTAAACAAAATATGTTTGTGTGATCCACAAATATTTGTGTCAGGTCTAGGTGTTGTGGAAAAGCAAGTCCCTCGGATCTGGACCATGTGTGTAACTGTTGGGTGTATTTATTTTTTATTTACAGTAGTGGAATTCATATTAAATTCAATATAGGTATTTTTAACACAGCTCTGGTTTCGTATTTTAAACTTATTCATAGATAATCCTTGCACGCACTTGATGTTTGAGATGGTTCAAGGCAAACAACCTTAGTAGCCTGTTCAGAGAGACTTGCAAGCTTCGAAATTGTATTGTATGAATATATAATTGTTTGAACTTCGAAACATAAATAAAAAATACTGTTTGCTTCTTCACCTAATTTTTTACGAACATAAAATATTTTGCGAACATGATGAATAATTGTGCAAAAAATAACGATATATCAGTATGGCATATATTTTTCACTAGATACTTATCGATACTTTTTAAAAAGATCGATATAATAAATACCGATATATTGTTTTCACTTGCCCATCCCTAATTGACAGATGTAACATATTTCTTTTGTTTAATTAAGGCTTCGCATTATTATCTAATTCGCCAACAACAAGCTTGAAGTATATTTTCAAGTCTGCACAAGAATAATGAAACATCGGTATGGCCGATTTCAAAGTCCCTAAGTTTTTGTGTCCGACAACCTCCGTGGCGCAGCGGGCGAGTAGCCGGTTGCGAAGCGTGAGGCCCTGGGTTCAATTCCCGCACCTAGACAAATGTTTGTCTGATTCACAAATATTTGTCTCGGGTGAGGTCTGGATGTTGTGGGACCGCAAGTCCATCGTAGTTCTTGATACCCACGATACAGGTTTACCTAGTGTGAAGTCAGGACTATGTGTGTGACTGTTGGGTGTATTTATAAAAAAAAAAACTTTCCCGTACGATGATTCATAGAAAATTTTCTCCAAGTCGATATAACAGCCAAAGTAAAGTCTTATTTCTATGTTTTTTTTTTATCCTGGCTCGGCAAAGTGACTACGCTACACCTGATGGTAAGTATAGCGCAATCCATGAATACTGTCGGCCAACGATAGACACTGAATATATCGCAGATCGGCAGAATTATGCCGGCCTGCTTAGTTGCTTCTTCACACTCCGTTTAAAGGATCCCAAGTTATAGGAAGGAGGAAACACGTGCGCCGGCAAGCAATTCCACAGCTTTATGGTCCGACAGAAATACGATTTTGCGAACCTCTTGGTCCGAGCCGAGATGGAAGAGACCACGAAGCTATGGTTTCGCAAGCCAGCACGCGTGGGTCTGTTATGGAAAGGTAAGGAAGGAATAAGGTCAAACAATTCTTCAGAGCATTCACCGTGATACAGACGATAAAAGACGGAAAGCGAGGCAATGTCCCTACGCAGCTGTAGCGGCTCTAAATTTTTTGTGACGTCTATTCCATACAATGTGCATCACCGTTAATAGTGTATATTGCTCAAATCCATACCACTTTAATTTATCAAACACAACTTTAAAATAGATTAATTGCACAGATCCACACCACTTTTCTACAACACACACAACTGATAGTCCTGTATATGAAATAATTAAAATAAGAGAGCCATCGCACTGTCAGAATTCCCGCCCAAATTCCAAATTACGCTGACTAACTAGTAGCAGGGCTGTCAGGAGATTTTTTATAAATATTCAGTTAGCTCTATACATTTTTTAAACGCAGTAATAATTAGTAGTGGGACAAACGGCTTGATTTTCACAACGAAATTAAACGTTGTGCTTATTTTTTTAAGCTAGCTTATAAAAAAGCTTATCACTTAAAACGCCTTTTAATATACTTCAAAAAAAAACTTCAAAATTTTTATCGCCATCATAATTTTTGTACAATAGTTCCAAATCAACGCATTGCCCCCCTCGACATTGTCAATTTTATTATTAAATGTACATCCACTATTCTATATTTACACTTAACATACCTATCTACACTATATGTTACTTACACTTAGAGGTGGGCGTTATAACGAAAAGCTATTATTAAGCTCTGCTTATTATAACAAGCATATAAGTACGTTTGTAAGTTTAAGCTGTTGACGTTATAACGGAACATAGTTGCGTCATGCGTGGTTGCATCACCGGCCGCCGCTTAGCGTTGATCGTTGCCCGTTGGCGCTGTCGTGAAAGCGATCGAAAATACACTTTATACAAAAAGACATAAAGTCGAAAGTAAAACGATGTTATCATAACGATTATGCTACTAAATTGAATTTCGTTTGATTGCATAATATTTATTATTGTTTATAAGTAAATTATTTTTGGTCGCTTATATTTTGTTGTGTTAATTTTTAACCGTTGACCGTTGTTTCGTTATTTGTTAATGTTTATGTTTAAAATTACTGCTTAGTATGCGTTTTGCTGTCGGGAACGAAGCACGTGTTTATGTTCGATACATCACGAGTTCGTTCGTAAGCGAGTTCGGTGTTTTTAATTAAGTATATGAGATTGTTCATTTACTTAACTTATTGTAAATAGTTCAGAGGATTAAAGTGTGTTTAGTGTAAGTAACATATAGTGTAGATAGGTATGTTAAGTGTAAATATAGAATAGTGGATGTACATTTAATAATAAAATTGACACTGTCGAGAGGGGGCAATGCGTTGATTTGGAACTATTGTACAAAAATTATGATGGCGATAAAAAATTTGAAGTTTTTTTTTGAAGTATATTAAAAGGCGTTTTAAGTGATAAGCTTTTTTATAAGCTAGCTTAAAAAAATAAGCACAACGTTTAATTTCGTTGTGAAAATCAAGCCGTTTGTCCCACTACTACTTACACTAAACACACTATAATCCTCTGAACTATTTACAATAAGTTAAATAAATGAACAATCTCATATACTTAATTAAAAACACCGAACTCGCTTACGAACGAACTCGTGATGTAACGAACATAAACACGTGCTTCGTTCCCGACAGCGAAACGCATACTAAGTAGTAATTTTAAACATAAACATTAACAAATAACGAAACAACGGTCAACGGTTAAAAATTAACACAACAAAATATAAGCGACCAAAAATAATTTACTTATAAACAATAATAAATATTATGCAATCAAACGAAATTCAATTTAGTAGCATAATCGTTATGATAACATCGTTTTACTTTCGACTTTATGTCTTTTTGTATAAAGTGTATTTTCGATCGCTTTCACGACAGCGCCAACGGGCAACGATCAACGCTAAGCGGCGGCCGGTGATGCAACCACGCATGACGCAACTATGTTCCGTTATAACGTCAACAGCTTAAACTTACAAACTTACTTATATGCTTGTTATAATAAGCAGAGCTTAATAATAGCTTTTCGTTATAACGCCCACCTCTAGTAATAATAATAATAATAATTGTTTATAAAAATCAAATTGTAATAATCACAATGTACACACGGAATAATTACAATGAAAACTGTACATTTTTATTTTAGAGGTAATTAATGTCGAAAATGACTAATTTGAGGCTACAACATGGAAATATTTAATTACATTTATTATCTATTTTTTATAGCATAGTCCGACAAACATCCAAACGGGTCATCTGTTGGTAAGTGATCTCCACCGTCCATGTACGCCGACAATATCAGAAGAATCATGGGCGCGTTTCCGACCTAAAAGGGAATAGGAAGGTGAGGGGATTTGGCCCTCCGGATATCTCACTCACCGTACGAAACGCAGCAGCAAGCCGCTACTATACGTCAATTTTCTGTGAGACATTGGTAACGACCCGGTAGAGACGGCCCATTCATGTTGTAGACAAAACTATCAACAGAGTGGCTCTACCACTCAAATATATCCAAATTGTGACCTTAGTAAAATGTCTACTTGGTACTATCAAAAATAACTGTCTTATAATATGTCAATTGGTGGTTAAATCTAACTCGAACACTAAAACTTTTTAAAAATTATTTTGGTACTTTGGTACTGGTACTTTGGTACTGGTATTTTGGTACTTGATAAATAATACGGTATAAACCAAGTATAAATAAAAACAAATATGCCATCTACCTTCATAATCATTTGTCAACTCCAAGAACAAATTATGCCATTACAATGTCAACGGTATCAATAAAGAGAAAATGTACAGATCCCACTTTAATCTCATATAACATTCCTAACACATCAACTACTGCCGGTTTTCCCCCATCATAAAACTTATCAATTCGATTTAAATATAAGTACACAACCACTCTCCACTTATACTACAGATAAAAGTTGATAAAACGCCCATTGCATAATTATTACAATAAATATGGTGGTAACTCACTTACCAGCTATGTGTTAGTCTCAGAACGAGTCCAGTCGAGTTTTATCGTCTTAGCTATGTATCAACTCTTGTTTAAGTAATAAATTCTGACATTATTTATTTCCACTTAAAAGGACGACTGCTTGCGAGCTGCCGAGTGACTTATCGGTCAATGTAAATGCGCCTGATACGGGAATTAAAGCAATATGTTTGATTGCTACCATTTATTTTGTAGGAGATGCGACATTAAGCGGATTATACCTACTATCTTTTACCCGTGTTTCATTTATGAATAAGAAGATAAAAACAAGCTCATGCCTCATCAGGCAGGTACGCAAAGGTTTCACTAGTGCTTCATCTACGGTTCGCTGAACTTATTTCCGCCCTATGATATGATATGGGTCACTCCATATCTAGTCCATTGAAAGCCTCCGTGGCGCAGCGGACGAGTAGCCGGTTGCGCAGCGTGAGGCCGTGGGTTCGATTCCCGCACCTAGGCAAATGTTTGTCTGATTCACAAATATTTATCTCGGGTCTGGGTGTTGTGGGACCGCAAGACCCTCGTAGTTCTTGATACCCACGATACAGGTTTACCTATTGTGGGGTCAGGACTGTGTGTGACTGTTGGGTGTATTTATTTATATTTATCGTCATACCGGGTATAAATTCCATTCTCGGGCAACCGAAGAAAGTCATCAGATTCACTTACTATAAAGTCCCCACTTGCTTGTTTACCGGCTTATGCTATAAAAAAAAGATTTGAGTTTTTTCCAAAACGTAAACTCAACACAAATTGTAATTGTCCGACTTGAGATTTGAACCCAGGACTGTACAGTTTCTTAGCTTAAGTAGGCTGCCACTAGACCAGAGGTTTTCAAAGTAGGTAGGGCGCGCCCTCCAAGGGTGGCGTAGAGACCTGCAAAGGTGGGCGCGAGGCCACTGGGATCTATGTGAGCCGTATACGGCTACCCAATCCCCTCTTCCTAATCCCCATTCACCTCTTTATAGCTCGAAAATGTATAATTCGGCTGGTACAGTGGGTGTTTATATGCCACGAAATCACATACTATCAGGTGACCAAATTGCTCGTTTGCTATACTATTAAAAAACTGTTTTCTGAATCACAAGTTCCATCCTTCCTACCTATGAAGAAAGAAACGGGAAGGTTGGAATAATATTGGCGATCATCGAGTGACACAATTTCTCATCAAGTGCAGCGTAGTTACTTTGCCGTATACAAATTGTTTATATTATCAACAGTGGAATGGCAAAATAAGTAAACGACAATTACATAAACTTTGTGGTAACATTTTTTTTTGTTTTCTTACGCAAAAAAATAATATAAACTTACCTACTGGATTTATTTATTCACTTTATTTACTCGCAACTCAGTCCCCGTGAGCGGTCTTTTTCGCGATAAAAAGTAGCCATATCCTAATCCAGGTCATGGTCTACCTATGTGTCAATTTTCATCCAAAACTGTTCAGCTGTTAAGGCGTGATTGACTAGCAAAGATCCAAATTCATAAACAAACGTCCAAACTTTCACATTTATAATAGGATTTAATTATATTTTCTTTCCTAACATATTATTTTTGAACTTTTATCGTACAAAAAAACCTTTAAAATGCTCGACTGTAAAGTTCACGTACTGACACTTTAGCCATTTCACCTTTCCACTGTCGATATGAAGCACTGTGAGTTCTTTCATGACAGCCTCCATGACGCAATGGGCGAGTAGCCGGCTGTGAAGCAAGAGGCTGCGGGTTCGATTCCCACAGTGAGATAAATGTTTGTGTGATCCACTAATATATATTTCGGGTCTGGGTGTTTTCTCCCCGGAGCGGTTGACGTCAGGTAACCTTCTTCCACCTGCCCTTACAGTCACACTGACGTGTGGTGTTTATAGTTTTTACGACCGGCCTCCTACGTGACGTCAACCTCACACTCACGTAGAGCCACGGCTCGGTTGGGTCGTTGCCATTGTCTCACAGAAAACCGACGTAAAGTAGCAGCTAGCTGCTGCGTTTCGTACGATGAGTGAGATATCCGAAGGCCTAAATCCCCTCCCCGTTCTAATCCCTTTATTATCCCTCTTCATTAAAGTCGGCAACATGCCCATGACGTGCCCGTGGAGATCACGTACTCTCAGGTGACCCACTTGCCGGCCTAAGCTATAAAAAACCTCTTTCTTGCGTACGATATACATAATTTCACAGCGTTTTTAAACAGATTGAAATTCTAAGACTAAATCCTTACTACTTTATTCCTAGCGCTAACGGTTTTTTCTAATAATATTTCAAACATACAGACAGACAACAGTGTCGATTTTTTTTTCTGAGGTGGGTCATATTACTGCTTCCTGGTTCTCATCGACGTTAGTAATAATATGTATTAGACATGATCTAAAGTCTATAAATTAACTTAAAACAATTAAATCAATTACACACATTAATTTATTTTTATGAATCTTTGAGTGTTAACTCATAGAAGAAAATTATAGCATTATTATTTTTAATACATACCTACTCACGCCTGTAATCCCCGTAGGGGAAGGCAGAGCGTCTCACCGTTCCATGATGTAATAGGAGGCGAGCCTATCGCCATCCCGGACGTAATTTGGGACTGAGAATTACGTAATAAAAAAAAACAAATATCATTTTTACTCGACCCGTGGATCGAGTCCGAAACATCAGCACAACAGTCGTACCGCGTACGCATTACAACTGCGCCACCGAGGTATTATATATTTTTTTTAAATAACTTTATATGCACGTATGTAGGTAGGTATATGAATATAATTTATTTATTTTAGACACTTTCTTGAATGATAATATTTATAAGCCTAATTTATTAATTGCATATATTAAACAGATATTAAAATATTAATAAAATAATATTTCTAGTATTAATTTGTACAGCAACCAATTGATCAACAATTAACAAATAATAATCATTGGGCAGTATCAACTGAAAACGTAATAATCCAAGTTAAATCCATACGTAATGCAACGTAACCCAACACTAGGTGTAAGCTGCGAGCGGCTAAAAGCTCTTATTTTCATAGTAGCTTCCGACACCGCGGGCTTACGGCCTTCAAGGTGATAGCGGGTCACATTCCGGCCCGCTGAGCGAGACCAACGATGATCGCTGTCTCTTTCTAACCACAATGGCGGTTATACATTATGTTACAAGCCATGAATATTTTCTACTATTTTGGCAGTTTTTTTTGTATTTTAATCACCTCTTTTAGCTTGTGTAGAGTCCGAGTTTGGAAAGTCCGTATTTATATCCGTGCTGAAATATACGATTTGTATTTTTTGTCACTTGTGGGTTTCCACGTACCTAGCAGCGTTTTATTTTAATGTTACATATAATATTATGTGAGTTATATAAATAAATAACGCTGCTATTTATCATAAAAATACAATTACAGAGTCTCGTCTCATTGTTCTACTCATCGGAATTTATTTCAATTCAATTTCATTTGTTTTAAAATTGAAACATTAAATCTACGTTGGGTAGAGTAGTTTATTATACTTGTGGGTCTTTAAAAGTGTTTAAAGAAAGTTTTATTACATTCATAGGTACGTAAAGGCTTCTTCTTAGCTTAATGCAACGAACCTATCAAAATCTTTAATAGAATAAAATGTAATTATAAACTGGCAGCACTGCGCGCCGGCCGTCATGTCAGTCGATTGGAGGCTGCGCTCGCGCATGCCAATACCTCCGCGAGCGTTGTACCCCCGACAGAAACCCCATGCCGTACCTAAACAACTCCACTCAACTCAAAACAACATTGTGCAAACGTGATCGCAAGTGTAAACATTAAAACAAGTGACAAAACTCCACTCAACCAGTGCACTCAAAGTGGTCAAACGAATATTTTTTGTTTGTACGTCTGTGTGTAATAACTGTGTTCAGCATCAAGAAATGGGTTTATAATTGGTCTAAATCAATGCCCACGATGGTAAGTTACACCCATCTATGGGGTTTTAACATAAAAAAGCTTTTGTGTGCGTTAACTCTATATAAGAATTAGAGTTTTCTATGTGTGCGTATCGAGGGAAATGCTTTCTTTCCCTTAACATTTTGAAATTCCATTATCTTTAAATGGCTGTTTTCTCGGATGTATGTACGTGATGTCTATTACCGAGGAAACGGTTTGGTAGATAACTGCGGTTAAACTAACTAGAGTCAGCGGACTAGAAAGTTGTTTTGATGGGTTAAGTCTTCACCAGAACGCGCTATCTAAAGTACATTAAACCGTTCTGTGTTCTAACATTACTTTATCGCTTGTGGCATTTTTTGTTATGTTAATAAAGTTTTGTGTGTAAATGAAACCTTTTGTATAACATTTGAATGGGATTAGGTGTTGGGTTCCAGCGCGTGCGCATGTTTATAAGTGTAAAGCAAAAGACATAAACGCGCGCGTGCTAAATTGACACATAGCGTGAGTAGATTGAGTAAAGTCGTAAATTCGGTCGTACGGCATAAAATAGGATGATAACACTTTATTTTACTGTAAATATGTCTATTCGTATATTACTTTATATTGATATACGTAAGTGGTTTTTGTTCGGATATTTAACGCGTATCTAAAATTATATATAAAAATTTTATGAGAGTGAGAGGTGTGCAAGGATCGTAGCAAGTGGAAATCCGTTGTTTCTGCCTACCCCTGTGAAAAACAGGATAGAGACGTGAGTCTACACGTCTATGTATGTATATATGTATTTAACTCGGACATTTTTAAGTTCTGTGTGGCGTTGCTTCTGTTTATGAGCAGGCGTGGCGCTTACCATCAGGCGAGCGACCTGCTCGTCTCGTCATTCAATGTAATAAAAAAAAATGGGAGGATGACGGGGTAGGTAGTTGTGTTGGATCTCTACTGCCGAAAAAACCAAACATGATAGCCACCAACCAGCTCTTTAATAGATCTCTAATGAGACCTCTGAGGCGCAGCGGGCGATTAACCAGCTGTGAAACGAAAGGTCGTGGGTTCGATATCCGCACAGAGACAAATATTTGTGTGATGCACAAATATTCGCTTTGGGTCTGGATGCTCTGAAACCGTACGTCCATCGTAGTTTCTGATACCCAAGATACAGGTTAATTTAGTGTGGGATCAGGTGTATAAGTGTGACTGTTGAGTGTGTTTATTTATTATATATTAATGGGACCAAATCTATCTAAATATTACATTATTATTATGTACTCAAATAGTAAAATTATATCGATAAAAGACTCTACATTAGTAGATAAAAAACACATAGTTGTCTAATTACGTGGTAAAGAAAAAAATCTAGTTTTTGAACAAGATCATTACATCCACTCGTTACGAACCTTTTCATCTTTTAGTGGCACATAATAGTAGTGATTACATTTTTTTTCTCTACTATTTTTTCTTGTAATTAACCCGTCAGACGATTATGGCGAAGCTCAAACAAATCCTACCTGTATACCTGAACGTCTCAAGGTCTTTTATAACGTGTAATTATTATTAAATTAACTCACGAAAATAAATCGTTGTTTGTTGTATTTGATTACACAGAGACATCAATCCTACATAGTGGGTGTGGATCCTCCCCTTCTAATGTAGAATTGAGTCACAAACACTGGAAATTTTGAAAACACATTTACAATTACACATTACCAATTTGTTATTTTCACAAATAGATCACCACATACACTTTAGTCCCACTGTACTCGGGACGTCACAGCCTTACCTATAACTCAAACTGAAAATACAAGTGTTGTAAATAGCATCATACATACTTAAAAAACTGTATAGATTAATAAGCATAAGCTATTTTATAAGTGGTAGAGTCACGCTGTAGATACTCTTTTTTAAGATATGAATGAGCTGACCGGGCTATTACCACTGTCTCACAGAAAAGAGATGTGAAGTGACAATTTGCTGTTCTGTTTTATGTTTATTATGTCTGACTGCCTTATTTATCACTTTCCTACAAGGTCGACAATACACCCAAGATTCTTCTGGTATTGTGGGTGTCCCTGAACAGTAGAGATCACAAACTATTTAAAGTCCAAACTTATCTCACAATATGACATGTCCAATAAACGTTGTCAATTTAATCCCTCTTCATAATGAGTCATCGTGCCAGAATTTCTGTCGTCATTAATCATCATGTTTTACTCGCTAACTTTTAGATGTAATAACTTACTGGTTATTCTTTTGATGTGATTTCGAAACGGAGAGATATGTAGCTTGAGCAAACCGCTTTACCTATAAGACCTTTGTATATTGACTATAAGCTGATAGGTGGGCATTTTGAGGTTCGCCTAGGAATTCACTTTTTTCAGGGATGGTGTAAAGTAGAACAGTAAGTGAGTGTAGTGACTGCCTCTGTAGTGCAGTTGTAATATGTACGTGGTACGACTGCTGTGCTGAGGTCTCGGGTTCCATCCCTGGGTCGAGATGAAAATAATATTGGGTTTTTCTAGTATTAGTCCGGATTCTGGAATTGTGGCCAGTTTGACAATAGGCTTGCCCCCTATAATATCATGAGACAGTCTCTTAAATAGAGTCCGTCTGGGTAGGGACTATCACTTTGTCTATTTTTACCGCTGAGAAGCAGTGTGTGATGATGATGACTCATGTATTCCGGTTTGAAGGACGTCGAAGCCAGTGAAATTACTAGGCATTGAGACTTAACATCTTATGTTTCAAGGTGATCAGCGCAATACAGTACCGTGCAGTACTTGGTAGTTCAAAGTGATGCGTTTGTTTATGACGTGGCTTACCATCAAGCTAGGGAGCTCGTATCTTATCCAGTAGTATAAAAAATAATATAGTATAAAAAATCTGTAACAATAAATACGATATAGTTTGAAGATACAGCATTGCGTTGTATAAATATTTACAGTATAAAAACATTTGTGATATCGTGTGCTCGTTGAATATTATGTACATATACTTATTAAAATCACGGAATCACGACTTTACTACGTGACGATTTTCTATGAAACAGTAATCGTACTAACATTACAAATAAATCAACTTGTACTATATATTATTATTGGTTAGTAACCGTATAATAAAAAAATATATACATTTTCAACTCTCTGAAAACCTTCGTGGCGCAGTGGACAATTAGCCGGCTATGAAGCGCGAGGCCGCGGGTTTTAGACAGATATTATGATGATAATGTGATCCATAGATTTTTTTTCGGGTCTGAGTGTTGTAGAATCGTAAATCTCTCGTATTACCTGATGCCCATGATACAGGTAAACCCAGAGTGGAGTGCAAATCCACGCATAAAATAATTAACTTCCCGGAATTGAATCTACTGAGTGAACGTCTGAAACCATCGGGTATAGAGCTGTAGGTTAAAATATTCTGCGCTGATGTATCCAACTTATTATTCTATAAGCTAAGCGCGGACCCAGAAGGAAATAATACAAATACCTTTCATCCATCCCTTCTTTCTTGAATCACCTAAACCTGAAGTACTTCTTTGGTTTGTTTAATTATGGTTTCGCATTATTATGCATTTCGCCAACAAGAATATAATATATTTTCAAGTCTTCACAAGAACAACGAAACACTGATGTGGCTGATTCCAGTCTTGTCGAAGGTTTGGTGTCAATTCTCTTCAGTCCGATGCTTCCTAGACGATTTTCTCCAAGCGGATCGAACGAACAAAACCGTTCAATACCCTTGATCAAAAATCACCTAAATTCACTTATTTCAATGTTTTGTACACTGCTCATCACTTCAATGTTTATTGCACAAATCCACAACACATTTATATAACAAACACAACTTTAAAGTAGTTTAGGAAACTATTAAAATAAGAGATCAACTGTACTGTCAGAATTCCCGCCTAAACTATACCCGGAGTAATTTCTTTGGAACATATTATGTAAAATTGAGTCCGCTCCAGTCATCTCTCTATTCTAAAAAAAGTAACTGCCGCCGCCGCTGCCAAAAGCTTGTCACGCTATCTCCTCCGAAACCGCTGGGGGTATGGGGTCGAGACCGATACCAATCGATGCAGAATAATGTGGGGAAAAAAGTAAGATATGTCTCATATTCGTCGGACTTTAATGTTTTTTTTTTATTTATGTTTTGTGGAAATAATGGGAAACGCCCCTAGTATGGAGAAAAATACTCCCTCCGTTCCACCTAGCGAAGCATCCGTGGCTGATATAAGCACATACAAACGCAGGTGCGTAATCTCGATAAGCGTATTTCCGAGAGCAGCGACAGATACAGCTACACTACTGTTTAGAAAGCCTAATGATAGAGATATGTTTTTATGACTTGGCAAAATAATTACCTACACCGGATATCTCCTCTTATTTTACGTGATATGAGTACATAATATAATGTAGTTATAGCTTCACTACATGGGAAAATAAGTCTATAGCTATAAGGCGATAGGTCGTATGCGAGAGTCCGTCTGGGTTGGTACCACCGCATTGTCTATTTCTGCCGCTAATCAGCAGCGTGTAAATACTGTTGTGTTTCAATTTGAAGGATATTGAAGCCAGTGAAATTACTGGGCATTATGAGACTTAACATCTTATATTTCTGAGCGACGAGCGCAGTCCTATGCCATGCAGTACTTTATAAATCAAAACTTTGTGTGCTGTTGCTTCTGTTTATGAGCAGACGAGGTGCTTACCATCAGGCGACCGACCTGATCGACTCTCATCATTGAAGTAAAACAAAAAAATACAAAAAAGTTGATAAAAACCATATCATTACTTGAATTACCTGATTGTCATTGCCTGTTGTCTATTTTGAGCTTTACTGTAACCACACACACTACGTTAATATAAAACATGATACATTCTAGTAAAAACACCGAAACTAAATCAGAATGATTTGGCTTGTAGTTTTTACGAACGGCCGCCTGCCTGACGCCAACCACTCTGGGGACTGCGGAGCTCTATCAAAAACTAATTTCTAAAGTTTTTTAATTCGGATAAAATTTAAATATATACATATGCATCCACGCCTGTAATCCCCGAAGGGGTAGGCAGAGGTGTAACCAGTACACCCACATTTCACCGAGCGTATCTCCGTCCCATGAAGTGATAGGGGGCGAGCCTATCACCATTTCGAGTACAATAACAGACTCCGGGCTCATACTGAGCATTTCGTAATTTCTTTTTCGTTCATAAAAACCCAATATCACTTTTACCCGACCCGGGGATTGAACTCGAGACCTCAGCGTCAACCTCAGTCGTAACGCGTACGTATTACAACTGCGCCACCGAGGCAGACAAATTTAAATGTTGGATCAAAACCCCGATGACACACGTTGAAAAACGCTACCGTACATAAATATGTTAAACAACGAACAAAGCTTTATTTACGACATCAACTGAGAGTTTATCTTCGGTTGGCTACCTGTTGTGATATTTTTTGAGGCCATAGGGTTTCCAACTTTGTCCAAATATAAATAGTACAAATACGAGTTTAAATGACATAATTGACAGTCTGCGTGGCACAATGGGCGAGCAGCCGGCTGCGAAGCGAGAGGCCGTGGGTTCGGTTCTCGCACTGAAACTAGTATTTGTATAATACAATATTTGTTTTGGATCTGGGAATTATGGACACGGAACTGCTTCGTAGTTTCTGATACACACGATACAGGTTTCAACCTAGTTTGGGATCAGGACTATGTGTGTGGGTATTTATTTATTATTTAATTATAAATACTTACGATACATGTAAGAGGAATGAATTGAGTTAATACAATTATAAAACTACAAAGAATTTAATTTGTAACGTCCGAATTGCCTTTTTGACTTCAATTAACCGGCCTTATTCTGTGGTAAAATATTACAATGTAAGCTCCAGAGAGCACGTAAAACAACCAGTTTCTGTAATCGCCAACTCAGAACTTTAATTTATATTTTGAATATGGCGCAAAATTGTATACATATTAGTTCGCCTGCTTGAATGGCCTTTTTCCGGAATAAAAAGTATTTCCTAAATCAACATGATCTACCTGTGTGCCAAATTTCATCGAAATTAGTTCAGCAGGTAAGGCGTGATTGACTAACAAACATCCAATCTCACAAACACCCAATCTTTAATATTTATAATAATAGGATCCTTTTTCTTAATAGATCAATTCTGTCAATTTGTTTTTCATGTACTCGTTTATTCATGGAAATACAGTATATGTGAATAACTGATGTGACAACCCTAACGCCGTATTGGCCGCCAAAAGCAGCGCACCCTGGGGCGAAGAGCCGCGCACGCGACCCTTCCACAAACCTATCATTGATACGAGAGGAATCAACCAGTTGAGTTATTGAGACGGTGATCGTGCGTGCTCTTCACCGATTTATTATGGAACGTCAAACTTTATGGATGCCGCTTTACTTCATCAAATGTGGAAAAGTAGCTTCGAATTGAAGACTCTTGTTCCTATACTATAGACGGAATAATAAATGCAAAAAATACACAGACATTTGGATGTGTATAGTAACGGACGTAGAAAACCTTTGCTTATATATTTACCTATACAGTAGGTAAATGAGTTTCTCTTTCAGTCATTTAGAGTCTAAAAATCCAAAAAAAAATGTTTGTATAGAGAATAGAAACAGAGAGATTATTTCATCCAAAACCGTTCATCTGTTACGGCATGATTGACCAACAAACATCCAAACTACGAACTGTTACATTTCACGAAATGTACACATTTATTTATTTCAATAGTATCTAATTAGGATTATAATAGTAGTAGGATATAGATAGTACATTCCAATACTGGTGGGGTTAACTTAAGGTAGTCGTTATTAATTTGAAACTTCGTATGCGAACGAGGTTTCCACGCGGACCAACTCGTGCGCAAAAACTAGTATTCCCATAAAAGTAAAAATGGATAATTCTATTTCTAAGCAAAGTTTTAAGGTAAATATCGAACTTGGTGGTTTATATAGACTTTAAATCTATAGTTTTAAATTTAGACTTCCGATGATCGTGTGACACGTCAAGCATCAGAGTTCAGACGCGCGCGTCAGTTCCAGCGTGTCTACGCGTTTGTACTATGCATTACATACATCTATGGAAGACCATTCGACTTCAGCTTCACTAAAGGCTTATTTACATTTAAGTACCACATTTACACCAAAATACTGAAACGCAACTCAAGCATTTAAGATTATGTTAAAAAATTTAAGAAGCTTTTATCTATCAACAGTGTAACTAAGTAGCCGTTAGACAGTCGGTCGTTGAGTAGTATTTCAGTATTCGGGTGTTAATGTACATTTTGGAGGAATCATCGAAAGTCATAAGTGTAAATAGTCTTTCATTCATTGTTTCATCCAAAGATTGTGTAAATTTTGTTTCAATCTGCATGAATTACGTTGGATGTGCATCAAAATTGAAACAGTGTAAACCCCACATGCTTCAGAAGAATGTGGTCACATACACATGACAGTAAATGTTTATGTACCGTACCTTACCAAAATCTAGACATCCTAAAATTTTACTGTTAATATTAATCAATCACTCATTTATTAAGATTGATAAGAGCGATCATATCCCTATAAATTAAGTGAAGTGCGTCAGCGAGAATATTAATACTGGAGCGAGATAAAAGGTGTTTATCATTTAGTATTGTCCAAAGTTGTAAGTTGAATATCGACATGTTATTCATTCGATAAAAAATAAATTCTTTATTCATGTCCTAGCTATGCAATCGGATTTGGTACCGCGGGGGGTGAAATACTGTATCGTATAATATACACTACTTAAATTTGACCTTTCTGTAATACGTTGTACATAGCGTCATTGGCGCCTTCAGCATGACAGACATCACTGACGCTTGATGCGACCATTGGTAGTCTACCTTAAAAATGAGTATTTCATACGTTGACTAAGAATCTAATTTCATACATCAACTGGATACAAAAATAATCGTGTTTTATATATGCTTAAGAACAATAAGAAAAAATATCCTCCTGTCAATCACAACAGTATGGGTAAATGTAAACAACTCACCGTCTCTCAAACTACCTACGGATCTAAATCACGAACTCGACATTAACTTACTTGATATTATAATAACGTTAAAGAATTTGACAGAAAAACACGTTATAAGTACCTATTTTCTATCCACATCCTATTATTTACAAGAAACATGACTTCCCAGTGATGTCTTACAAATGAAGGCATTTCAAAAACAAGCTTTACTTCAACGCAACAAGGTCCAAGAAAGCTGTCGGTAAAGTCGTGTGCACAAATTATGTTTGATTACTCTGCTCACGCCATTTCACGTGTACGTAATGATACAGACGGTACAAGGTTAGGATTTGGATTTTTTAGCCATCTGGCTACTGTTTGAAAGAATCGCTTGAAGGCATTGCTTTTTGTTCAGTCGCTACTCACTTCGTCGGTCATTTTATGTCGTAATTTGAATTGTAATGGTGGTTTGTCAAAAATGGCAGCTATAAACATGATGATGTATTTTTATTAATTGGTTTGGGCTTTTAAAATAACTACAAAACGAAGAGGTACGCAACTTGCCTGCACGTATATGTTTTTATGTATGTTCACTCATATACTCGTATGAGACAATCGAAAAAACGCACATAATACACACAGACTGTGTAACGCAGTCAATAAAGTAAAATTTTACGACATATTCTGAAGTGCTGTCATAATTTTAAAATAGAAATCCTTTATTCATGTACTGTACTGAGTATGCACTTTAAACCCAGTATTAGTTTCTCCAAAGTGTAATAAAATAAAAAATACTGTGCTCTCATATTATTATATAGATAATTCTGTGTTCGTGGCGTAGCCTTTGTAATACTATTTGCTCGCGAGCGCGAGATATTGTGGTCAAACACACCGACGTGCAACAATGAATTCTTCGAAACAAAAACGAATCAATATTTATATGGCCATAAACTATTTTACAGTAATTAAATTACTGTATTTATATTAAGGGTAATATATAACCATAGTTTATAATTAGAAATTTAACACCATCAGAAAATCTTCAGCTAGAAAATTCTTGAGTGGTAGAGCCACACTCCAGACAGTTTTGTCTACAGCACGAATGGGCCGGCTCAAATGGGGTCGTTACCACTGTTTCACAGAAAACCGTAGTAAAATAGTGGCTTGCTGTTGCATTTCGTAAGGTGAGTGAGGAGGCCGAAATTCCCCTGCCCTTCCCAATTCTTTAATTATCTCTTTCTGTTAAGATCGACAACGCGCCGATGATTCTTCTGCTTTTGAGGGCTTACATTAGCGGTGGAGATCACTTACCATCAGGCCTGTGCTATAAAAAATAACACTGTAAATCGTAGGTCAGTCTATTGAAAAAAACGATACATTAACCACTAGAATTCACTGCCTATTAAATAATTCCTAAAATCACATGAGCGGCATATTATGCTTAAAATAATGTGCAAGGACGCTTTATGAGTAGGTTTATAGTTGTAACTTGTAATCATGTAAGTCTGAACTCCGTACATGGCAAATAACAAAGGAGGAAACACATTGTTGCCATTATACTAACACCAATGGTGTTTTATGTTTTAAACTATAGATACTGAGGTTATACGTGGACAGGACAATCTGAAACACAATGAATGCAATGCGTTTCAAACTTTGTGCATACTTTGACAATAGCAATATCAGTGATGTATTTATATAAATGAAATGAAGACAGCCTCCGTGGCGCAGCGGCTGAGTAGCCGGCTATGAAACGGGAGGCCGCGGGTTCGATCCCCGCACCTAGATCCACAAATATTTGTTTCGGGTCTGGGTGTTGTGAGACTGAAAGTCTCTCCTAGTTTCTGATACCCACGACACAAGACTCGTATCTTACTGTGGTGTCAGGACTGCTGACAGGTGTGACTGTTGGATGTATTTATTGAATATTATTTTACTGCCGAGCATTGGCCTCCTCTACTAATACGTAAGGTTAGCAAGATTAGTAAGTATAGGAAATTATTTTCTATTTTAACAAAATAATACTATAAATATTGTAATACCTATTAGTACGGCCTTCGCCGACTGTTTATCCTACATTTTAAAGGGCTCAATAATTATCCGTAATAAGAAAGCGGCTGAAATTTTCACTGAGTATACTCGTATGTACGGCAGTTATACGAAAAAATAAATAAATAACCAAAAGTAACATTTAAGGGTGAAGCTACGGAAGACTTAATGCGCGAATTCGTCTCACACTTGACCGGTTTAAAGTACACACTTACACTTTTATAACCGAAGAAGCAAGAAGCCGAAAATGTAGAGTCAAGTATGTTACGGCTAAGCAAACATGACACTTTTTGTTTATGATAAATGTAGTGTTTAAGAAGACAAAAGTCTATTTGCATATAGCGTACTAGCTTTTACTTGCAACTCCTCCACCCGCGTAATTGTTTTTATCAGATAAAATATATATACTCCCCCTCACTTATTTATGTAAATTTCATCAAAATCAGTCCAGCCGTTTAGGAGTTTTTGCGAGACTAACGCACGGCAATTGATTTTAATATATATAGATCAAGTTTTTATTTGAAATTTGAAATGCCATAAAATTTATAGTTATTAAGTAGACTGTAAAAAAAGTACGCAAGAATGTAATGGAATATACGTTCTCCTATCTATCTTATTAATCAGTGAGCCGCCGTACCATGTGTTCAAAATAAGTAGCATGTGGTCTCTGTTATCATTTGACTTAACCCCCTTATTTTGAGCGTACTTGTTGATGTAGAACTGAAATACTTTTATGTCATTATACGTAATATTATAAATGAATAATTGAAAAGGATACCGGTTAAATGAAAGTCGGGCTCACGCACCTAGGGTTACCGAGTACTCACACCTGTAAACGTTTTTTTTAAACTATGGCTTCGCATTTCAATGCATATAGCCAATGTCAAGTATATAATATATTTTCAAGTATTCGTTTTTGAAGGTATGATACCAAATCTATGACACCATGTCGGAGATTTGGTGTCATACCTTCAAAAACGATTCTTCATAGAAGTTTTGCTCCAAGCAGATCGAACGACCAAGGTCAATCCATACAGATTGTCGAATATCACGTAAATTCTAAAATTTCCATGATTGCATACACTGTTTATCACAGTCAATATTTATTGCACAAATCCACACTACTTTTATACAGCAAACACAACTTGCGCCACGGAGGCTGTAAGACAAAACACTATACATATATACTATGCCACATGTTATACAACGTTTTTTTGTAAAATTCTTTATGGGCTTAACCTGAAAAAATATAAATAGCATAAATTTATTAAAATTTTCATCAAGATAGACTTTTTGACATTGACCTGAAGGCCAATTCTCGTAATTTTAAATGTTCAAAATATCATTCCGATCTAATCTCAGCGACAAGAAAGTTGCAAATGGTATTCTGCTATACCAATATTCAAGAACTTAGATTGCAATGATATCGACAGTAGAATACAAGTTGACTGAACAAAAACGGCATTCTGGTAACAATAAATTTGACACATATCTTTATAAAATGCATTTCGTCCATAGACAAACGTCAAAATATTAATTGAGAACGAAATGTGATGAAGGTGAAGCAGTGTTGCCAAGTGCACTGTAATTACAGAAAATCTGCCGTATTTTCACCATCTACTGGACACCGTATTTTTATAAATACAGTGTATGGAAACACAGTATTTTTTTACAGTCAAAATTTCGTATTATTGTTGTTTAATAGACAGGTTATTTAGAAGTAAATCACATGACGCGGGAGTTTGACAGTTCACAAACAGGGAGCGCAATAGGGGTTCTAGTTGAGAGTAAGCGAGATGGTAATATTGAGTTACGGTCAATTGACTTCCAGGATAAAAAGTAGCCTATGTTACTCAGTGATAATGTAGCTTTCTAAGGCCAAAATATTTTTTGAAATCGGTCCAGTAGTTTTTAAGTTTATTTGTTACATACGAAAATACAAAAAATCTTTCCTCTCTAGAATATTAGTGTAGATTCAATTACGAGATTAATCGCACTGTCAAAATTCCCGCCAAAACTCTCGCACAATTCATAATTAATAAATATGTCCTCAGCAGTGTTGCAAAACAAAAAAAAAACCTAATTCGGTAGAATGTCAAATTTCGATAAAATAATTGCAATAGGGTAGTTTCCTATATTGAATTTTATACATTATTTTATAAGCAACAGAAAATGACACGCAAAAGAAACCCTTTTATTAAAACACAATATAAATTGGTTCAGAAATGTGCCCGCAGTTATGACTTTAAATGTTGGTATGAAGAAAAGTGGGTGCGTAGTGGGGATATCTCACTATCTCGCTTGCACGCGTGCACCATAATGAACATTTTACACAGTGACGTCAATGGTTGCATCGTCTGTCATTTGACAATTACCCCTTCCACAGGATTTGAATGGCTTCTAACTTATTTATTTTTGGTCCGATTTATAAAATTCATTCTGCAATATATTTTGAGTAAAGTAACTTATTGATTTAAATAATAAAAAAAAACTAGTCAACTACCCTATTGTGGTTATTTCCGGAAAGGACTGCCTCAGTGGTGCAGTTGTGCCGTTTTCCTTCAGTTATGCCATATAACATCCCTATGAGCCAAATGACAATAGGAAATGTACGGGACCGTTTCCATCGCCCAATAACGACCTCTATTCGTTCCTAAGGAAAAGGGTCTTGACAGACAGGCAGGCAACAAAGTGATCCTTTAATAAAGTATAATAACGATTATTTTTGTTCGTTTTGAGGTACAAAGTCCTTAAAACTAAGTACTGATCACTTTTTCAATTATAACATTAGATCTACTATTTTAATATCAAGGTATTCGCCAAGGTATACCCAACAGGTGTTGAAATCAATCAGCCTCAAAACAAAGGACAACAAAATGGCAGCCACTATTTAAAATTTTAATCAATGCATATTTTTCACTCATTTTTGTCAGAACTCCATAGAGCGCAAAATACAAACTTCGCAAAATACATGGAAATAGATAAATAAATTAAATAAATAAAATACATGGAATTAGTCAAATCAATTAATTAAAAAATCATAACCTCCAAGTACGTAATTTTTTAATCACTGAAATTAGTCATATTGTGGGTTAGTCTTATGAGTTGATAACATTGATTTTGTCGCTTATGACATTTTATTTTAATTTCTAGAATTTAGTCTATGGCAGCTGATACGTAAAATTCGGTAAAATACTTGTCATTGGCGAAATGCATAATAATGCGAAGCCATAATTTCAACAAAAGAAAGACATTGAAAGTTGATCGAATTGACAGTTTATATGCAATTTAACTGGGATGAGAGTTTTGGCGGGAATTCTTACAGTGCGGTGGCTCTCTTATTTTAATTATTTCCTAAACTGGTTTAAAGTTGTGTTTGTTGTATAAAAGTGGTGTGGTTTTGTGCAATAATCATTAACGATGATGATTAGTGTATGGAAACATTGAAATAAGTGGATTTGGGTGATTTTTGATCAAGGGTATTGTCGACCTTGTGCTTTCTATTCTCTTGAAGAAAGTCGTCTAAGAAGCATTGAACTGAAAGGAATTATCACCAAAACTCCAGCAAGACCTTGAAATCGGCTACACCCCTGTTTCATCGTTCTTGGAATATAAGAAAAGATATAACTAATGACTTGGCAGCATGGTCTCTGATCTTAGCCGGTTCCTTATGGAACAAAAAAACACAAAAAAAAAATTAACTGGGATGATATCGAATTTTTAAAGGAGCAGAATGCCATATTTTTAATTAATTCAAAATCTAATCTAAGTTCGGTTAAAATTCATTCGCAGTGTCAGTTAAAATAGGAGAATTGGCCCTCTGATTTTATTTAAAAAACAACTTACTAGGTAGTAGCACCACTCTGTCTATTTCTAACCACCAAGCAGCAGTGTCTAAGTAATGCTGCGTTTTGGTTTGAAGGGCATTGATGCCAGAGAAATTACTGGGTATATACTTAACAACTTATGTCTCGGTGACGAGCGTAGTTTAGTACCATGCAGTAGTACGTTGTAATTCAAAGTGTTGAGTGGTGTTGTCTGTTTTTGGGCAAACGTAGCGCTAGGCTGGCGGGCGACTGACCTGCTTATTTCGTCATTCAGCTAATAAAATATGTAAATGATTTGGTATAGCGCTTATAAATATGACAAAAGGTATGATAAAAATTCTGAGAACATAATATAATCGAATATCTTTTGAGATAATATTCTCAAACTATTTAGGTAGTCGGAGAAATGGAGCGTAAATTGGCTACTAACATCATATGCTCAAATCCAACCTCACCTACACATGGTACACTGATTAACGGACGAGGCAATGACGAAACTTGGTTCCCGTTGCGTGTTGGGGGTCAGACGGCAGGTTGCCCCATGTTATACCAAATCCACCGTCTAATCATAAATGAGAAAGACGGACCCTAGCATTAGGTCTTAACGCCAGGCAGAAAGAAAGATTTACTTGGAGAAATCTATTTCGTCATACCTACCTTTCGGATCGAGTAAATGTGCACAAACACATTACATGTAAAAATCGTATTGGAATTGGGTATAGTGACTGACACGTTCATAGACATATTAGTATATTTTTAATATTCTGTTTATTGATAGTTTTATTAAAAAAGGAGTTTTAGGCCTATTTCATAATATTCGAGTAAGATTTATCTACCAATTTAGTGTGCAAGTACACTGAAAGATAGCGCTGTCTTTCAGTGGATATTAGTAAAACTTTCATTTCAAAGATTTGCGGACAAATATAGGTCAAATGGAGATTAGTAAATTATGCATAAAAATTAAACCTACTCGGTCAATAACAACTCTTGCTATCATCTATCCAATGAAATCTTCCATGCTATCGCTCAACGCCACCAGGACCCGCTTTCTTACTTCCTGTTCACTATGTCATGGAATCTTTAGCAACCACTGTCTTAAGATCTCTAAAATATAAAAGCATAATAAACTCGAATTCATTATCTTAGTAGACAGTTGCATATAAATCAAAATGAAATAACAGCCAGTGCCTTATACGCCAACTCAATAATTAAACGCAATTAAGCGGGCATTACTCAGGATGACATTAATTCAACTAGTAGCAGTTAATTCAACTAGCAGAACAGTTTTTACACACACCTCTATACCAAGTTTGACGATCGCTGGCGGAAGTCTCGTGGCACCGGATTATTGCTTCGACTAAGGGCCGTCGTCTGGCACACCGTCTACCTAACACAAATAATTTTTAACCCTAATAACATTTAACGAGAGTCTATATTTAAACGTGACCATAAAAAGAGGAGTTTCCCATAAAACTGCACATTAAACCCATATACAGTCTATAATTTTATTGAAGTTAACCATCTTTACAAGAAGTCGCGGTATTTACGACTAATTAATTGTGGATTTTTTACTCTGAGCTTTTAAATAAAAATGCGGCAACACCTCTCCGTGCTTCGACTATCAATGAAATATATTTGCATAATATTAATTTTTTCACGTCTTTGGGATATTATTGACATTTTTAATTAAAGTGGAACACACGTATAAATCTTAGATTCTCTATTTTACTTTATCTTGATCAATTAAAACGGACTTGATTTGAATTTCAACATATTTAGAACTTTTTAATGTACTAGCGTTTGCTCGCGGCTTCGCCCGCGTGAACGGCCTTTTCCGGGATAAAAGGTATTTCATCCCATTTCATATTTCAAAAAATATCCAAATTTACAAACTTCCACATTTATAATAGTAATAGGATAGTTTTTCTTTAATCGTCACCTTTTACTTTTTAATCTTCGCATTCGACTTAAATCTATTTTGTAGATTATTTCACGCATATATACACCTACTATGTTAAATCGCTTTATTTAATTTTGGTGTTTGACTATTCATTTACATTGCAGTCAAAATATATTAGAGCCGCCATTTTTTGTGAGCACCTTAGAACCATAACTTTGGATAAATTTCTTAGGATGTTTTTTTAGATCTCAAATTTCAAGATTCATTTAAGATCATTTTCATCGGCATAGCAACTAGCAAGAGATTACCATGGTCTGAAACCTGCTTCCAAACGTCTTTCTCTATTTATAGTAGTTAGCCGAGAGCAGTATCTCCCCAAAAATCTAACCCATGATTAATATAAAACCTTGCAGGATGATTCTAAATCGAGTTTAATCCACTAAAACTGTTTAAGAAACGTCAAATTGTATGATAATTGATATAAGTGAATAAGTTTGGTGGCAAATCTCGAATTAGGATCGTCGTGCAAGTCGGCCTAAGAGCCTATTTCACAATGTCTTTTATCCGCCAGATAATGTATTAAACAGACAATTAAGAATTAGCACCACACCACATACATAATATACTGCTCTACGCATGGTGGAAAATCCGCCATAGTTATCGTTATATCACGTATAGGCTCGTTTAAGCGAGTCGCATTCCGGAATCAGCCAGTGTATAATATACATACATACATACATACATACATACGCACTCACGCCTGTATACCCCGAAAGGGTAGGCAGAGGTGTAACCAGTACACCCACATTTCGCCGAGCGTATCTCCGTCCTATGATGTGATAGGGGGCGAGCCTATCGCCATATCGGGCACAGTTGCAGACTCCGGGCTGATACTGAGCATTTCGTAATAGAAAAACCCATTATCACTTTTATCCGACCCGGGGATCGAACTCGAAACCTCAGCATCAGTCTCAGTCGAAACGCATACGCATTACAACTACGCCACCGAGGCAGTCGAGGCACCGAGAGTGTATATTATATATTTTATTATATCCATTAATTTTAAGCCGGCAAAATTCTGCCGGCATTCGAGGGATGCAATGTCTCTTGACAGTCGATACTATATTTGGAATGCACTGGACCTCAGCCAGTTAAGTTGTTACTTGAAGCCAGTGGAATTACTGGACATTATGATATTTAACAACTTTTGTCTTCTCAGGGTGACGAGCGCAGTTTAACTCAAGTGCTCAAGTGGTGTTGCTTCTTTTTAAGGGCAGGTGTGGTGCTTATCATCAGACGAGCGAGTTGCTCGTTGTCCAAGCTAAGATGATAAAAGTAGCAATCCTCCATATATATTGACAGCACGATGATTTTGTATTTTCATCATCATCATCTTGCTTAATGTCGAACTATTTTGTATTTTACTGTCTTATGTTTTATTTTTTGTGTAAAGTTTACTATACATTGTGAAATGACCTAAATATTATGGTAAACTTGTCCTTTTTTATATTTACAGATTCGCCTAAGAAGACCATAAAGACACATCATGTCGCAGAGAGATTTCTCCGAGGTGGGTCCAATGTTTTATAAATTGCATTAATTTATTCATAACCGCATGCCATTGAACTATTTAACATACAACAAACCTAATTTTAAATACCAAATTAATTTATATATAATATTCATATAGCGAACGTTTGAATTGTGTTATTCAATGACATCATGTCTGAACATGGCCTTGAAGACATGAGTTCAAGGATGTAGTGAATTTGCTTCAAAATTTGCTGATAATGTTAATACACTAAAATTCATTTAATATCTCACCAAGAGCCGTCATATTACATTACGGATCTCAATTTCACGCTGGTCTATTCCACATGTATTCTGTGGTATATGCTATATCAAATGGTTCGTGGCCTAGTGTCAAAGTTTTCAAGCCGCCCGAAGACCTCCGACTTGGCTTAACGACTGCTGTCAGTTGATAATAGCCGGGACCGACATTTCACGTGCCCTCCAAAGCTGAGACGCTCAGAACCACGGTAGAACCACGCTGTAGACAGTTTTGTCTACAGCATGTATGGGCCGGTTCAACCGGATCGATACCACTGTCTCACAGAAAACCGACGTAAAGTAGCGGCATGTTGCTGCGTTTCGTATGGTGAGTGAGATATCCTGAGGCCTAAAACGTCCTCCCCTTCCCAAACCCTTGATTCTTTTCCTATAAGGTCAGCAACGCACCCATGAATCTTCTGGTATTGTGGGCGTAGGTACATGGACGGTGGAGATCACTTACCATCAGGTGACCCACTTGCTCGTGTGCCGGCCTATGCTATAAAAAACCTGATACATATTTGTGTCTAACTATATAGTCGCACCGTACAAATTATGAAAAAAAATGGCTCGTTCCGGCGAGTTGCGTCTCGGGGTAGGTCTCGGAGCCAGTGTCACAAATTAGGTACTACATAAACCTGGCGTTCCTCGAGGAACATAATGTCACTTGATAGTCGACATTATATTTGGACTACACACCTACCATCAAGAACAAAATAGTTGCTGCACCACGCCATGATAAAAAAATATATGCAATATTCAACACACAAATCGCCTACACTGCACATATTGGAACCTCAACCCACATTAGCTGCAAGTCTGCATGTGCCGCCACTTAGGCTCAATATACAAGTGGGTTACATAAAGAACACTTTTATCAGCGCCGTATTAGTGTGACCCCTATGATCCCAGCTATATACAGAAGATATGGCCCTTTAATCCCATTTGGTCGGTGAGCGTCCAATTGTATGTTACCAATTGCCGTTGTTCAGATGTATTGCATTCGACGTGTGAACGTGTATACTTGTGCGTGACTTGCTTGTTCGCCGCCTGTGGAGCCAGTGGTAGGGGACAGCGAGTCAACTCAGATATTTATTTATTTTAAATACTCATATTTTTTAATATACGAGTAAACGCAGCAGCTAATTATTATTATATGAAGAATACTTTTATTTTCTGAATTATTGACTTCATTTCGTTTATACTGACGAGGCAAAATTTTCTGAATTGTTAGGTTGATGATAAAATGCAGTCCAAAATCGACGACAAATATTGGTTTAGTGACAGACACCAAAAAATCTAAATGAGGTTAAAAATACTTTTCTCAAACATTTTATTAAACTATTTATAACTTTATACATTATTTTATACGCAACAAAAAATAATATGAACAAGAAGCTGTTCTGTAAAAACAGAAATAAAATTGGGTAAAAATAAGGCCGCAGTTTATATTTTAAATACGAGCAAACAAGCAAAGGTGGATGCATAGTGGGAAAATCTCACTTATCCATCGCTGCTATCTTTCTCGCACGTGTGTGCCGTAAAGGCGTAACATATATTGTGACGTCACAAGATACGTCGTGCATTTTTCCGTCATTTGATAATTACCCCTTCCATCGGATTTAAATAATTATTAGCTCAAATATTATTGACCCGATTTATAAATTCTTTCAATTATAGTTTTAACTAATGTAACATAATGATTAAAATAAAAAATCAAGTGTAATAATATTTTTAAAATAAAATCTGCTATCATATTGTAAACTAAGCATAAAGTTCTCAGCTTGGCCCACACCAATGACGAGGTAAGTTACACATAAGGTCCGATATAAATTAATGTAATTCAAATGCTGTTAGGTGTAGATGTGACGGATAGCGTGGGCGTGACTCCACCACGTACTATTATAATGGCGTTACTAGAACAGGAATTGATACTTTTTTTTGTTATTAAAACCATGTATCATATCTGGTGCTCGCGCAGTGATGTAAGGTCGCGGATTTCATTTAGAAGGCAGGCAATGGTGTGAAGCTTTAGATTCGAAAAATAATTTGGTTTTGGCGTATCGGTGAAATGTATTCACATTTTCTCTTACAGTGGCACTATAGTGACCATATTTTAAAATAGACTGTAACATATTTTTGTCAATCAGCGGCCGAAATAACTTCTTTTTTAAAATATAACTGACAACACGAGCAAGTCACTCGTCTAATAGTAAGCGTCTGTCCATAAACAGAAGTAACACAACACAGAACATTGAATTATAAAGCAATGCATAGCGCTAGACTTGTTCGTTAGCCCGAGACCTAAGTTGTTAAGTCATGACAAGTAATTCCCTCGCTTCAAACCGATCACAACAGTGCTTACAAACTACTGCTTGGCAGCAGGAATAGACGAAGCGGTGGTATTAACCCATACGGCCTATCGCGTACGAGGACCTTCCCACCTGGTGTATTCATTATGATGCTAATTCTATGTTAAAAATGTTTCTACAATTTCATAACTTATTTTGTTACATTTCAGGTCAGCTGGCTTTAATTGTAAAGATTATCGGATACATCACTTTGATAAACGCCTTGATATCATATTGTGCCGTAAGTTTACCATGGTTATTATTGAATTTGCCATGGCAAAACAATTTTATAGCAAACAAAAAAAATATAATACCAATAATGTAAAATGCAAATAAATTGTCGGTCCAAATACCAAGTTAAATCCAACATCGCAGAAAATAAAACGTTTACATTTCTTTCTTTAGCGCATTGAATAATGATCGCTAATAGGGTGTTGCCACATAGCAGTTTATTGTGCCTCACTTGTGTTCATCGGGTCTCGATCTTTATTGCACTGTGGACGCGGCTTGATAATTAAAAAGCACGAGCACCGCGTGCCGAAGGTTTTATGCCCATATCACTCCAGGCTTTTAAGGATATTATATTTACGAAACCGACGTTTGACACAAAACTTATATATTTTTTTATTATTTGAGGATTGCCAACACAGTTTACATTAATACATACGTACATTAAATAATAATAACAATTGAACCTATTGCAACTCAGACTACTGACAAACACTTATGTCATATAAGTACTTATGTCAATGAAGTTAAACCATAAATTAAAATTAGATTTGTCAGTATGATTTATCCGAATGTTAGGGATACGTAGAAATTTCAGACTCTTTTTTCCTAAAAGTATGAGGAGGAGAAGGAGGAATTATCTTTATCTTTAATTTTCTATCCTAGGAATCTTTCCCTTATTCATACGCACTCACGCCTGTAATCCCCGAAGGGGTAGGCAGAGGTGTAACCAGTACACACACATTTCACCGAGCGTATTTCCGTCCCTTATGTGATAGGGGACGAGCCTTTCGCCATACCGAGCACAAATTCCAGACTCCGGATACTGATACTGAGCATTTCGTAATAGAAAAACCCAATACCACTTTACCCGACCCGGGGATCGAACCCGAGACCTCAACGTTGACCTCAATCGTAACGCGTACGCATTACAACTGCGACACCGAGGCAGTCTTTCCCTTATTCCTAGGAGCGAATCATGAAATATGTCAAGTTTATAAATTTTTCTGGAAAGCTGGATATACAAAGCTGACATCCGAGGTATGGGGGAGTATCTTCCTACGATTTTTTCTTAAATATTTTTAGTTAAATAACTAGTATCTGATGGTAGTTTCAGCTATGGCATGTAAATTCTAATATAATAACACAATCGCGACCAGTGTACTGTTATCCGATAAGGTGTTTCATTTTTTAATCTTCTTATGTAGGTACTCCGTCATCAGACTTTAAACAAATGTATATAGGACTACGTCGCGTCGCAGAAAATAACTACCGAATGATTTTTTTTCAACCAAAATCGGTCCACAATTGGCAGAGAAATCGATGCACATACTTACATAAAAAAGCAACAAAAAAAAATATACATGCCGAATTGAGAACCTCCTTCTTTTTTAAAGTCAGTTAAAAACACCTTCTTGACTAGTCAAGAATGTTGATTCGACTGCGCCCATGACTGCGAATTGTTTAACAAAATAAAACTCACATTCTGAATAAATAAAGTATAATAAAATTAAAATTAAATGTAAATATTTCATTAACTTTATATTAATGTGAATCGTAGTCATTAACTAGGAATTCTTAGGCATTTACCCTTGCATCTTTATGTGTGTATTATTCATAATATTTGTAAGATTTAAATCAAATGTATTGGTTTTCGTCTCCAAAAAAACCGTAGAGTTAAAACAAGGCAGTTGATTCCCGCACTATTAAAAATGTTATATGTCAAGCACGCCTTAACAATTGAACGGTTTGGCATACAGGTAGATCATGACCTGGATTAGGATAAAGGCAATTTTTATCCTGGAAAAGGAAGTTCACGCGGGCGGAGCCGAGAGCATAATCTAGTTGTATAATGACTATAGACAGATCGACTCACTTGTGTATCCCTTGTTATGTGTGCGTGACCTTGTGGATATGTACGTATTTAAATGACAGTAGGTAACACATCATCTGTCTTACCATAGGTACATATTTACAGACAAACATAGTAATGACTATGTTTGCCTGTAAATATATATAAATATATATATGATACCATATATACAAATCACGCACACATGGAAAGACGTGCAAAAAATTTGTTGAATAATGTATAAAAAACACTTTATTTAATATGATTATAAATTTGTATTATTATAAGCATCATTATTAGTAATAGTACATAAGTGGTAGAGCCACGCTGTAGACAGACTTGTCTATAGCTAGAATGGGCCGGCTTGACCAGGTTGTAACCACTCTCACAGAAAACAAACGCAAAGTATCTGTTGGCTGTTACGTTTCGTACGGTGACTGATATATCCGGAGGCCCAAAACCCTCCCCTATCCAATCCCTTTATTCCCTTCCTTTAAGATCGGCAACTGGTGACCTACTTGTTCATTTGTCGGCCAATACTATAATAAAGGATATAAATGACAGTCTCCACGTCGTAAATGAATGTCATTTCGCTCCATAGACCCTACGTTTAATTGTTACATACTCTACAATTTGATACCACTTTTAATATCAATTACAACTAACGACTATATTCTTTGCACGCTCAATATTAAATGCACCTATAACATTTTATTGTAATAAACGTTACTCATGCCCATTATTAAATCCTCATAGGACGCACATTCAGCCATTTTAATGCCATCATAAATGCTTGTTCCCATGTTCTCATGTAAATACTTCATGGCAGAACCTCACAAACTCTCGCCTGAAAGAAAATTATAGAGGCATTAAAACTACTTTACTGCCTCATAATTACAATGACGTGCGTATTTGATCCAGTAGTTCAATTATTAGCGGGTATGTTTTCTATAAAATTTATAGTTTTGCGAATATCGGAGTTGTTTTATCGTCTCAGAGATGAGTTTAGTGTAACAAATGATATTTTTTTTGGCAACCGAATTTTAAAATATAATGCAACGTTAGATACTTGGACGAAAACTGGCCCTTCCCAATATTATGGCTGTCGATAGTTTTGCTTACTAGCCAAAGACTTTAGTGTAGTGTACTAGACGGGCTGTCCGGTACAAAAAAATTGCGCACTAAGTTACGTTTAATTGACCGCAACTCATTTAGTCGCCCGCGAGATAGCGACAAGAGCAGGCGTTGTTGTTTCCATAGTGAATAAAAATTAATACAAAACAAAACAGCCGTATCAATATTACCATCTTACTCTTATGTCCTCTCGCTCCCGCGCCTTAGACGCCACTCCCACCGCGCCCGCCGCGAATGCAACATAATTTTACTTCTGAACAGCCCGTCTATAGTATTAAAGTATTTGTTACTAGCAGTAAAATTATGACACATTCAGTATGGAAGATCTGTCTTTTGACAGACTTTTGACTATTGATAGTAAGCAATAAAACCTATAATCTATCATTAATAAAATATAGGGGGCTGCCATAATTCGACAGGTAATTCGCCGACTAATTCGAGCATGAATACGATCACGTAAGTTCCGTTTTATATGTATATATTTGCTCTCAATTGGTGGTTGGGTCAAGAGTGAAATTCAGAAGGCAGTATTTTTGCACACGGCACGCATTGTGAGGAGGTTCCTCTCTTTGGGACCCTAACCGCCTTGCCGGTGGCTTGGATCTTGGGCCATCGGAGGGTGTTATTTGTTTTTTTTTACATTATAAGAATATATATTTAATGATAGCACACATTACAAATATGCGTATAATAAATAAGTTAGATACTGCTAAAATAACGCCAAATGTTGTATGATAAAAATTCATTTCTTCTGCCGAGCAGTAGTGTGTAAGCACAGTTGTGTTTCGGTCGATTGAAGAACATTGAAACCATTGAAATTACTGGGCATTATGAAACTTAACATCCTATGTCATGTGGCGACGAACGCAGTCCAATGCCGTGCAGCTTTGTAATTCAAGGTTCTGTGCTATGTTACGTCTGTTTATACACAGCTCGAGCACATGCTCGTGCATGCATGATGTTTCGTCATTCAGACAATAAAAAAAATTATATGCCTATTGTTATAAACTACTCTAATATTTAGTGATTTCTTAGGTTTACGCGAATATTACACATTGAAATAAAACTAGTTTATACGGATTTTATCGCGGTTTAATTTTTATTTTAGTCCCGACGTTTCGGATAATAACATGCCCTTAGCATATGCAGAATTGCTTGAACATTGCCTCACATCTGGCTATATGTTGTGGAACAATCAATTCTATGTACAAGTGAATGGAGTGGCTATGGGCTCACCCGTATCTCCAGTAGTCGCCGATATTTTCATGGAAGACTTCGAGGAGACAGCCCTAAGCACATCCCCTGTCTCACCAATATTTTATAAACGGTACGTAGATGATACTTTCACAATTTTACCATCTGACAAAGTAACTGCATTTTTAGATCATCTCAACTCCATTAACAATAAAATTCAATTCACTATGGAGTTGGAACACAATAAATCTCTAGCCTTCTTAGATGTTTTGGTTATCCGTAATCCTGATCAGTCTTTAAGCCATACTGTGTATCGGAAAATGACCCATACTGATAAATACTTGAACGGTGAATCTCACCACCATCCAAAACAGTTAGCTACCGTGGGTAAATCCTTGTTTCAGAGAGCACAAGGAATCTGTGACGAGGAACATCTGGCTACTGAGCTACAGCATGTCAAGCGAGTACTGCGAGACAATAAGCTCCAAATTCCACGCCGCCGTCACAGAAACCGAGTGAAACCAGCCACAGTTGAACGTGCCCCTGTTGTATTACCATATGTTAGAGGTGTCACAGACAAGATTGGCTATATACTGAAGCGTGCTTCTATTAAAACTTATTTCAAGCCGCCCAAGAAGATTAGTCAATTTTTACCATCTGTCAAGTGTCACATACCTCTACAAGAACAGGGTGTATATAAAATAGATTGTGACTGTGGACTCTCCTATATTGGACAAACTAAAAGAAGCATAGGGACCCGCGTAAAAGAACACATAGCTGATGTTAAACACCGACGCTCTACGAAGTCTGCAGTTGCTGAACAAGATTTAGATTAGATTTGATTTTTATTATATTTGATTAGATTTGACAAACCACAAATCCTTGCCAAAGAACACCGATTCCTACCTAGGATGATTCGCGAGGCTATTGAAATTAAGAAACACCCAAATTTCAATAGAGAAGATGGTTGGAAGCTTGCACAAGCCTGGGATCCAATTATACATTTAATTAAATCGGAACCCAAAAGACCAACTGCCAGACCTCAAGATACCGTGAGCTCTTTCTGCGTAGATCGGACTAGTGTCAACTAACTTTTTAAATAATTGAAAATATATGTATAATTTTAAAATGAAGGTAGCCATTGTAACATTAACTTTTCGAGACGACCTACACCTCAGTCTCTCCCGTGACCACGAAGGCTGAAAAGCTTTCGAAACGTCGGGACTAAAATAAAAATTAAACCGCGATAAAATCCGTATAAACTAGTTTTATTTCAATACTCTAATATTTGTTTTATTTCCACATAAGTCATAGTGGCTCGTTCAAGCGAGTAGTATTCCGGGGCCAGCTAGTGTATCTAGTAACTTCAGGCCGGCATAATTCTGCTGACTATGACGTAATATCTCTTGACGGTCGCCAATATATTTAGACTGCACTGTACTGACAGCATCATGTTCAGTGTAGTACTTGTGTGATAATGTATAGTCACTTTGCCTTGCTAGGGTAAAAAATATATTTAAATACGTTGTTTCCTAAAGTAATAAAGAATAATACCTAATTATCAAACTCAATTCATTTACCATTTAAATTGCTTCCTAAAGTGCTAAAATTATACAACAAAAAGTACCGCGACATTAAACTGAAAAATTACGAATCGCAATCTAATAACGAATATAAGAATAATTCCGATGCACTTTTAAAATATTTTACGATCGCACTTAATAAGACCCAACAGTGTATTAGGGGTGTATTCTCAGTTTTATGGATTTAACAGGATTTAATTAACCGTGCGACATCGCGGCGGATGCGTATGGCTTTGTTCATATTTTATTATAGACAAATGACAGAGTAGAATGATGAGTGCGGCTGATAATCTCGGCAGCGGCAATAAGGGGCCGTGTAACAAACCGTGGGGATAAACGGCGCCTGCGCGCAGCTCTCGGTACTGCTACGCAATTACGTGTAGTTAACATTTTGCAGGCATCTATTTCGGATATCGTTCGACTTTGACTATTGTATTTTTCTATCAGACGCCAGCAAACGAGGAAGTAAGTCACCTGATGGTAAGTGATTTCCACCGCCCATGAACATCCACAATACCTGAAGAATCGTGGACGTGTTGTCTACCTTGAAAGGAATGATTGAAAAGGGAAGAGGATTTGGGCTTCCGAATATCTCTCTCACCGCACGAAACGTACCAACAAGCTGCTACCTCACGTCTGTCACCTGTGTAAAGCGTCTGTCGTCCTTTTGAAACAAATTGGAAAAATATGTTCTATTAAATAAGTGTGTTGAGTTGGCTATTTAAGAAATTGCATACGTGCTGCCCAGGATTTTGAAATTGAGCCCAATATGGCGATAGTCTCACCACCTATCACATTATGGGATGGAAATAATATCGGCCAACTGTATATAGCCTAGGTGTATCTCAGCCTACCCATCCGGGGATTCATGCATGAACTTAAGTTATGTGTTATTAATACACTAGTTTTTACTTGCGGCTCCGCCCGCGTGATCGGCCTTTTCCGAGATAATAAATAGCCTATGTCTACCTGTATGTCAAAATTCATCCAAAATAATTCAGCCGTTAGGGTGTGATGGACGAATAAACGTCCAAATATACAAACCCACGAATATCCAAACTTTCGCATTTATATTAGTAGTAGAATAATACGTAAAAACTCGACTTCTTTCCCAGAAATTGAAAAAATTCACCAAAACCCAATACCGTTACAGGCAACTTAATACCAAGATATAGTTTAATAGTACAAGTATAGTTAAGAATCTTTGATAAATCGTAGCCTTTTGTAACCTGTAACATTACGCCTATCCTTATTTGGTCCCCAAGGCCCATGTATTTATGAAGATTAATGACATAATAAGGCAAAATCTTGCGACAAAATTCGCGCGATTCTATAATAAGCCCCCGTTTGTAGTGATGCCCAGTAATAACATGTTATACGCGATCCGGTGAGTTGTTACGGGTTGACGCGTTTAGGATTCAACGATAAAACAAAATAAACCTAACTATCTTGTATTATTTCTGTGAACATTCCTTTTTAATAGTAAGTAGGAGTTTATGTTTTATCTTGCATTGCGGTAGCCTGAAGGTCATTTTAGTTATAAAGTGTTTTAAAATATTAGGTGGTAGGTCCCTAGTGCGAAAGACCATCTGGGTAGGTTAAAGACTTTAATGTGTACTACTAGACGGGCTAAAAGTAAAATAACGTCACATAACGCGGGAGTTTGACAGCTCACAGACAGGAAGCGCGATAGGGGTTCTAGTTGAGAGTAAGCGAGGAGGTAATATTGAGTAACGGTCAACTTAGTGGTACAATTTCTATGTACCGCGCAGCTTGTCTAGTAGTATACATTAAAGTCTTTGGGGTAGGTACATCAACTTTATCTACTACCATTTAAGCAGCACTGTGTTCCGGTTTGAATGACATTGAAGCCAAAGAAATTACTGGGCATCATGAGACATAATTAAATTTTGTGTTGAGGTGACGACCGCGGTGCATACCCTATTTTATAATTGAAGCATCTAAGTAGTGTTGGTACTGTTTAAGGGTAGACCATCTGGCAAACGACCTGCTTATCTCGTCATCTAGCCTTAAAATAACAAATTGATGTTTCCTCTTTTTTTAACCGACAATAAAAACTGGGGAGGTTCTAAATTTGGCGTAAATATTTGTTTTATGTGTATGTATAACCACGCATATCTTTTTACAGGGTGGTCATAAAATTTTACAAAAATAATACCGACACATAAAAAGCTATCGCAGTTTAATTAGTGAATGATTGAAAGTAACGAGTCAAAATTCATTAATCTTATTTTAGCTTTTTAGATTTTATATTTTTTTCACATAATGAAGTTTCAGTCACTTGCTTATCCGATCGAAATAAAAAAAATAAAAACTATTCAGAAAAAGCATCCAACACCATAGTACCGCTCCATAATGTATTAATACGACGGACATGTCTCTAAATTACAAAACTATACATTACATGACATACATTTTTACAACTTACACCGATGTGACCACTTATTACAGTACGGAGCCATTAAATAGAGTACATAATACTACATTCCCGTAAATGAATGCTCAGCTTAATGTATCATAAGATATTGCACCTGTTCTAAGTTCATGTTATCGTTTCCTTCACACGTTAAAGTGCCGCAAGTTGTATTGAAATTGTAGTCCCGACACATTAGTATGCAAAAGCATAATAAAAGGTTTGTTTATAGTTACTTATATAACGCTACTTAAAGTTTTTAATCTTAAATAGGCCGTCCGGGTTAGTACCATCGCTTAGTCTATTTCTGCCGCCAAGCAACATTATGTAAGCTGTTGTGTTCCGTTTTGAAGCACATTGAAGCCAGTGATATTTTTGGGCTGTATGATACTTAACACCTTATATATCGGTGTGACGAGTGCAGTCCAGTGCCATGCAGTACTTCATAATACGAAGTTCTTTGTGTTGTTGCTTCTATTTATGGGCAGGCGTGACGCTGCTTATAACGTAAAAAAAATAGAATAAGAAATATTAATATTTTCACACTAGTATTTAAATTAAAACCAGTATTACAAAACACAGTACGCAGCGGCCGGCACCACAATTACAATAGTTGTTTTACGGCGCCAGTAAAAGTGTAGTTTAGTGGCGATTGTTGCGCGTGCGCAGCTCGCTCACAATGTGTCGTATTTCAACACCTGACGAGATGTCCGCTTCAATGCACTAAACCTCACCTTCGGGAATTAGATTTTGTGCTTAGAAAGTAACGCTGTTTAGATTATACACTTGCTATTGTTATCTGTGGCGTCATTCGCGTGATGCTCATTGAAATAAATAAATGATTGCATTAATCTATTTTATTGAGATGAGATTATTATTTACTAGCTTTTGCTCGAGCTCCGCCCACGTGAAAGGACTTTTCCTAGATAAAAAGTAGTATATATCCTAATCCAGGTCATGAACTACCTGTGTGCTATTTCATCCAAAATCGTTCATCTGTTAAGGCGCGATTGACTAACAAACATCCAAATTCACAAATATCCAAACTTTCACATTTATAATAGATGAAGATGAACATTTTTACATTCATACATACGCTTTTAGATCTGTAATCCCCGAAAGGGTAGGCAGAGGTGTAACCAGTATACCCACATTTCGCCGAGCGTATCTCCGTCCCTTATTTGATAGGGGGCGAGCCTATCGCCATAGCGGGCACAAATTCCAGACTCCGGACTGATATTGAGCATTTCGTAATGGAAAAACCCAATACCTGACCCGGGGATCGAACCGGAGACCTCATTGATGGCCTCAATCGTAACGCGTACGCATTACAACTGCGCCACTGAAGCAGTCGAACAATATTGTTGTTGGTTTAGGGTACTCCTGGCCTTTTCAACGATCTCCAACTTGATCTGAGAAAGTTCACCGTGGCCTTCCCCTCCATGTATATTTGTTTCCACAATCCTCTATGTGCCCAAACCATCTCATTATTTCTTTTTCTGCATACATTCTTTCTTTTTGCCTGGCGTTATCCCGGCTTAATGCCAGGATCCGCCTTCCTATCTTGGTTTGGATTTGGTATTATGCGCGGCAACCCGCCGTCTGACCTCCACAACCCGCATCGGGAACCAAGCATTTCTTTGCATACATTCTTTAGCAAAAAAAAACAGTCTAAAGTAGTTAGCTTTAGTAGATTTTTGCAACCGGTCAAGTGAGACCGCTAGTGTAAAACATACTATTAGGCATAAGGATCAGGTTAGGCCATAATTGTCCAACATGTATTCCATAACTAATTACGTGAAACGTGCAAGTGGTTCACCTGATGGTAAGTGATCGCCACCGCCCATGTACGCCCACAATACCAAAAGAATAATGGGTGCGTTGCCGACCTTAAAGGAAAGGTATAATTAAGGGATTGGGAAGGGGAGGGGTTTGGGCCTCCGGATATCTCACTCACCGTACGAAACGCAGCAGCAAGCTGCTACTTTACGCCGGTTTTCTGTGAGACAGTGGTAATGACCCGGACGACCCGGCCCATACATGCTGTAGACAAGTGTCTACAACGTGGCTCTACCACTCATATAAAAGTATTATCTCGTTTTGAAACTGATAATTATTCGTAGGCGTTTTGTACTGCGTTATGCGTAATACTACTTCACGCCCCATTTAAGCATTGGCAATTGTGCATTCACATTACAGAGGCCCTCGATAAACAAGAAGCAAGATAATATCTATAGTATAATTTTATTGCTGTATATAAATAAATGATATTATATGGGTTGGAAAACCTTTGGAAAGTTGCGGAATAATCTTTAGGATATTAAAATTGACACGGACCGTAGAGAATATATTTTATTTGCTTCAATAAGGTTAAAACACTAATTACAGTAGTAAACGCTAATTGCAAGAGGACACCATAATTATTTATTATAATTTACTTCACAATAAAGCACTCTATCTGTGGTAGTCACTAGTTACTAGCCCCTTCGTATGCGGTATGGGTACCACCGCTCTGCCTTTTTCTGCCGCCAAGCACCAGTGCGAAAGGAATTTGTATTCCAGTTTGAAGGACATTGAAGTCAGAGAGATTATTGGACATCATAGGACTTAAATGCTTATGTCTCGGGTGTGGAGCGCCGTCCATTGCCATGTTTTTTTTTATATTTTAAAGTTCTTTTTAGTGTTGTCAAATATATTTTAATGTATTTGTGTGTTGCTTCTGGTTATGGGCAGGCGTGACGCTTCAGGCAATCGACCTGTCTCGTCATGCGGGTTAGTATATTTATTACCAATTTTTTTTTCGACTATTCACTTTCATACAATTTTATTTTTTACATAGTCAACACGGTCTCAATTTCAATTTCTGAACGGTATCCAAAAATCGAAACAGATCAAATCATTTTTTGTTCGTCATTTACACCAAGCTATTTCAATCTCACGTTTTATTTCCATTCTCGATCGTACACAATGGATCTAAACTAACACCTTTTTTCGAACCAATTGATGAATTGATCAGTTCAATAGATTACACATTAGCCGAGGAAGTGAACGGTTTAACGTGTATTTATTATTTCCTGTAAATATCATCGCGCATTAATAATTACCATTGAGTACTCTTGTTTATCGACTAATCGTGGTGAGAACGAGATCTCGTACGAGGAAGTGTTGTCCTGAATTAAGGCCACGCAGGTTAACGAGTTATTGATTGGGTGATCTTCTTCGTCTTTATACTTAACTAATATAACATGAAGATGCTTGAAACGGTCTTGCGCAGTTGAAATGCGTACGCGTTACGACTAAGGTTGCCGCTGAGGTCTCGGGATCGATTCCCGGGTCGGGTAAAAGTGATATACGGCTTTTCTATTACGAAATGCTCAGTATCAGCCCGGACTCCGGAATTGTGCACGGTATGGCGATAGGCTCGCCCCCTATCACATGGGAGGGAGATACGCTCGGCATTTGGCTGATTTTTACATTATTATAAAAATACACCCGTCAATAGTGCTACCGTAAGGAGCTAACAAGGTCTATTACCCGATCTGTGAGAAGAACCCTCATATTATAGTTCAGGCTAACCATAACTTAAACAACAAGACAAAATACTGCCGATCAAATCTAGTAAAATATTGAAAATCTACGAAACGTTAGACAGTTAACTGTACAGGAAACGAAAGATGTAAAATACATTTAATACAGCTTTGTTTTCGTCCGTATCTCGTAACAGGCACGTTGTAATTCCATGTAAGCTAGAATGCAATATTGCATAAAAGCTTGTCGCAATTCAAAACGCATAAAACAAATCCTCTCCTCTAACAACGCAGGAAAACTTTATTATCGTTTAACAAACCTGTGTAGCTCACTATACCTAGTTGATGCAATCAGCGAAACGAGCATCATCTCCCGGTTTGAGAAAGCGGCTTCAGAAATCTGATTTTCGTAAATAATTTGATTTATTTTCAACATTGTTTTGTTTATTCTCCTGAGTTTATTGTTTTCTGTATTTATAATTCCTATATATAATATCTTTTTATTGTATAAAAACTTTTGCTCGCGGTTCCGCCCGCGTGGAAGTCTGCCCAATCATAGTTCCGGGAGAAAAAAAAGCCCAAATAACTTTTTGAAATGAAATCCTAAATCAGCTCATGAAAATCTCATCAAAATTAGTTCAACTGTTTCGCAGATAAGACTAGACAAATATTTTGGAAAAGCGTGTTTGGGTTTTGATAACATGCAATTTGCAAATAACCATAGGAGCTTAGAGAAAAGCTTTTATATTAAAATGACTGAATCCAGTTATTGACATGAATGTAAGGGTTAAAAAGCAGGTGATGTATTTTTTTTTTTGCTAATGTAAATACGGTAGGCAAATTAGGCCACGGTTTGTAGGTTGCATGACTGTGCGGTACATACGTATGAGATCCACGGTAAACATAATGTATGTACGGACGCCTACATTAACTGATTGCACTTTTTATAGCCGATGAACATGTCGTGACTAGATGTAAAACATACATTTTTTTGTATCGGAAACTGTTCATGGCATCCGCGTCGGTAAGTAACATTGCAAAACACGTTATTATCTTTCTAAAATACTGCTTTCCATCCGCTGACCGTTAATTATAAAGTTTATATGGTGAAATTAATTTAATATTAATTGGTAGAAGCAAAAATTACAGTTACGTTTCGGTAACGTTGCTAAAACTGATGATTGGAAGACTCTCTAATTTATGGTGCGCTTCTATACTTGAGTTTTGATTTGTGTTGTAAATCTGAAAGCGTGTTTGTTTATTGCACATGGATTAGCTACCCGGTGATATCGGGATTTCAATGTAACTAGTTCGCCTCATAGCAGTAGACTTAGGCTGCAAAACCGGCGAGGACCAGGGTTCAAACCCCAAATTGGGCAACCACTAAGGTTTGTTTGGATTCTAAAATCAGACGTACACCCGGTACTGTAATTGGTGACCGATCGCGATATTATAATAGGGTTGCCACCTATAAGTATATATATATACGTCATGCGACGGAAATAAGTTCTGCGTACTGTGGGTGCACTAGTTGCACCTGGTTACAGGCGTTTGTCGTAAGGGACGGCTAAGGATACGCAGCCTTCTTACTTAATGTAGGTATATTTTAATGTAAACGAGTATTCGACCCCGAGTTGAAGTTCAATACGAAATATAGTGCTGCCTTTGATGTGGAAAGGCATCCTTACTGTAACGGGCGCCTGTGTCCCGTAAAAGACGGGCCGTGCAGCGGCTAAGCACAGGAGCATCTCCGGCAGCAATCCGAAGCATAATCAAGATCACCTGGGACTGTCCCACTTGCGCCGCGGAAGGCCACCGCGAGGTTTTTAGTCGGTATAGCTGCATAGGTTTTTTGTCAGTGATCGTTCAGACAATTGGGTCGGAAGGCTGGTGAGTCCAGAAGTACTAACCTCCCTCTCCGGACTTTTAAGGTATCCGAAATCTCTTTTTCTTGTGGGAAAAAGAGTTTTACAGGCGTTAAGTTATGTAATCCTTGTGTACAAACGTTTGCTTTATTTTGGCCAATAAGTGTCACGTTTATAAGTTCTAGTACGAAAAGCAACAGAAACTTCAAAGAATCCAAAAATAATAGGTAACAAATGGATGAGATGAAAAACATGTCCGATGACGTACCTACAATAAGTCCAAAATAGAATCTAGTAATGATGACGATTCATAGGTACTTCAAATACATTTGAAATGATGTTGTAATATTTCCAATATCACAGAATGTCACGGTCCACTCTATTTGTTTTTATATTTATTTTTCCCCGAGGAAATTACAAGTTACAGATACCTTTCCATCGCCGAGGGTTGAGGGATAATTATGCCGAACTTACCAGCCTTCATACCTTTCTGCCTGGCGTTATCCCGGAATAATGTCAGGTTCCGCCTTCTCGTATCAAAGCGCATAGAATTGATTATATTTAATATTATATGTAACCCGCCGTCTGACCCCGCAACCCGCAACGGGAACCAAGTTTCACCATTACCTCAAAAAGATGCACTATACATGTACAAAGTTTATTCAAGTACTTACCAACAATGTTAGATAGTATTATTTTATTTTCCCTTCACAAATAACAAAATAATAAAGTCAAAGGTACCTACTAAACTTACATACGCACTCACACCTGTACTCCTTGAAGGGGTAGGCAGAGGTGTAACTAATACACCCACATTTCGCTGAACTTATTTCCGCCCCATATCGGGCACAATTCGTGACTCCGGGTTGATACTAAGCATTTCATGGTAAAAAAACCCAATATCACTTTTACCGACCCGGGGATCGAACCCGAGACCTCAGCGCAGCAGTCGTACCGCTTATGCATTACGACTGCGCCACCGAGGCAAACGGCGGCGGTAATTTTGCAATAATATAGAATTACTACTGCATAATATAAACAGTAAGCGTACATTACTGGCGTGCTTACAGTAAACATGTTAATATGACTATTTGTCTACGGAATTAGTTTTATTGAACATAGTTAGCTCTTAGAAATTATAGGTGTCTAAATTTATTACCTAATAGATGTTACATTTGAAACTTATTACATTGTTAGAAATTTGTTTATTGTAAGTTTATAAGCTCACACATTTACCCCCGAAGGGACAGGTACTGTTGCAACTAGTGCTGCACCGTTTCGCCGACCTTATTTCCGACCCATGATGTAATAGGGGGCGAGCTTATCGCCATACCGGACACATATTGTAATCCCGGATAATTGATATCTCTCTCTGTAGTCGGCCCCTCATGACTGAGGATCGTGGTCATCATCGGATGGTCCGCATTTCGATCGGATGATATCTCTCCATCGGCTTCTGTTCATCGCATCTCTCACAACTTTATGGAACCCGGCGGCTGATGAGTCTCTGATCTGGTGCGTCCATCGTGTTGGGGATCAACCACGTGAGCGTTTTCCTTCTGTGTTCCCAACCACGATGAGTAGAAACTTATGGAGAACCAAGCTCTCATCACCCTTCCGTACTATATGACCAAAGTATGCAAGTATGCGTTGGTGGAAAATCGAGATCTCGGTGGCGTCGAAATGCGATAATTTAATTTATCATAAACTTTAAATGTTATCCACATACTCAAAATAAATAAATAAGGAAATTTATTATTAAAAGCGCGTTTGCATTTATGACATTTCGACATATCGAGACTCCGTGACCATAAATACGCGTAACATAGATAGATATAAGTGTGGACGGTTGTCAATTGATACAGCCTATAATGTTATTAGACTATTAGTTCTGACACCTAGTTGAAAATACTGAACATTATGGCGGCTTGTCACATCTCTCGTCCACATTATGCGTAGCAAGTACGCGAGATAGTCACAACTGACAGACTCTCGGTGCGTCGAAATGTTACAAATGTGTAGCACCTTTATAGTGCTGTTATGAGGTGAAGCAAATACGAGTACGAAATTATAAGAGATTATTATGCTAAGATCTTTTTGACCTTTTTGTTGTTTGTACAAGGTGACTGTCGTACGTGATGGCAAAAAATACATACCTAATCCAAAAAATATTTAATTGTAGGAATTACAAACTACATTATAAGATACACAGATCTTCTTTTTCTTATAAAATTGCCATACAATTAGGGTTTGACATATAATTTAGTTTTTATAAGGCAGAGTCCAGTGAGGAGTCATCTAATGGTAAGTGATCACAATACCAGGAGAATCATGGGCACAATACAGACCGCGCCTTTCCTCCGTGGCGCAGTGGGCGAGTAGCCGGCTGCGAAGCTAAAGGGCGTGGGTTCGATTCCTGCACCGAAACAAAGGTTTGTGTGATCCACAAAAGTTTGTTTCGGGTCTGGGTGTTGTGGGACCGCAAGTCCCTCGTAGTTCCTGATATCCACGATACAAGTTTACCTAGTGTGGGGTTGGGACTATGTGGGTTACTGTTGGGTGTATTTATTTATTTGATTCTTGTTGGACAAAGTTATATATTACACTTGATGATTTTTTCAGTATACCCCGCGAACGATTTGGTCCGAAAATGATATATTCTATAAAAAAACAAAGTGATTTTTGCCTATGACGAATTTATTACAAACAAAATTGATTTTTCAATTGGTGCCCAATAATACGGGATATTTTTTTATGTAAGCCTCAAGGAAACACGTACAATACAGAGGAAATAAAAGCTATGTAAGTGATTAAAATAAACCCACAGCTATAAAGCTCATCGGCTCATACCTGAAAGCCTCTGCGGTCGTGGATATTACTGCGGCGAGTGTGGTCGCGCATGCGCCGACAGACTGAGCTTTCATTCCCGTATCAATTTACGCGAACGCTTTGAAAAAATCGAACGCAAATAATTTTCATTTATTTTATAACGCCGATCATTTTTTTGACGTCATCTGATCGTTAATAAGATTTTGTGTTCCAATTTTAATTTGATTTATGTAATAACTGTCATTTCTAACGTAAAACTGAATACATTCACTTCCAACAGCTTCCAATTCTTAATTCAAATCTTCTGATGATGATGATAATGATGATGTCTTCCAAGCCGATTTCGGCCACAGCGACTTAACTTTTGCTTAAATGAGTAGAGCTTCGCAGGTGTGCTCTGACATGGCTTACATATCCTATTTTGGCTGTAAATTTGCGCTTACAGTAACTGCACGTTAGGGTATTATTGTCGTAATAGTAAATTATATTTGATGGCGGTATGGTTTTAAGGTTATCACGTCAAATCTTCTATTATAAACCGAAACAAGGTGGAACTTCAATGGAAATGACATCCGGCACACGGCTTTCACTAGTTTATATTGAAATAAACTTATATTTTATATTTACCGCAACATTATCACACAATGTATGAAATATTATACTGCATATCATAGGGAAACTATGACAGCCTCCGTGGCGCAGTAGGCGAGTATCTGGCTGTAAAGCGAGAGGCCGCGGGTTCAATTCCCGCACCGAGACAAAATGTTTGTGTGATCCACAAATATTTGTTACGGGTCTGGGTGTTTCCTCCCCAGGGGGGGTTGACGTTATGCAGGCGGCCAGTCGTAAAAACTACGGCGAATATCATCAAAGCCTGCCCACATTTGGTGGAGGAATGCGTGCATATACATAAACAGACAAATTGAGAAACTCTTCCTTTTTATAGTCGGTTAAAACATAAGTCACGTGCACCACGTTTTTAATTCTGTTTTCATATTTATATGCGTAATATGAATGTTTATGGATCAATTTGTTATATTATTATTCGTGTATTAACCATAAGACCAACATAAAAAAATTATAATCATGACAATGTGATTTAAATTTTCATAGCTACGTCAGCGACGGAATATAATCATTAAGAAAGTTGATATAAAACAGTTATTTTATGTCTATTATGTGTCTTTTTCATCCATAAAAAATCTATAAAAGAAATCCCACTATCATAAACGTTTGATACACTGATTTTATTACCTTAAATGTACATAAATATTAGTGACAATTTAAAATATAAGGTCGACATACACATTAATGAATATAAAATTTTAAGAATATGTTCCATCTGATTGTGTGCTCGGTTGGATTAGATAATTTCACAAGAATTTTAAAACGTTAGTTGCAATAAAAAACAAACAATTTCCATTAATTTTATGTTAAGGCATAAACAACTGATAGTGTAGGTTATAAAGTCACCGATACTTTATACTATGTATCTGTGGTTTTGACGCTGTGCTACGAAATGTTTCATAAAATACGTAGTACTGCAATTTTACGAATAAACATTCATTACGAGGGATATTTCAGGTGTTATGACCATCGAAATGTTATGACACACATATTTAACATTAGATAATTCGTTAATTTTCACCCAAGTTCCAAAATTTCAAATTGACTTTCAGGATACCAAAAAATATATACCTTGAACGTCACCATCGTCATTTCTTGTTAACGAGCCACGTGTTAATTTGTTTATTTAGTGGATAAAGACATACCTTTCCACTAACTGAATAGTTAACTAGATAGCAAAATGTACACACCAGCAGCGGGTCTAACCCACCAAATCTAGGACTAATTCCACTAAGTTGGGAACACTGTGGTACAAGGTGGTAGGTCCCTCGTTTCCGAGAGACCGGCTGGGTTGGTACCACCGCTTTGTCTATTTCTGCCGCCAAGCAACAGTGTGTAAGCACTGTTGTGTTCCGGTGTGAAGGACATTGAAGCCAGTGTAATTACTGGGCATTATGAGACTTAACACCTTATGTCTCGGGGTGACGAGCGCAGTCCAGTGTCATGCAGTGCTTTATTTAAAGTTCTGTGTGGCGTTGCTTCTGTTTATGAGCAGGCGTGGCGCTTACTATCAGGCGAGCGACCTGCTCGTCTCGTCATTCAATGTAATAAAAAAAAAAAAACTGTACTATGTCTGTATAGGAATTAGGTACCACTGCTTACTTGTAAGCAACGTTGTGTTCCGGTTTGAAGGATATTGAAGCCAGTGAAGTTACTGGTCATTAAGATACTTAATACCCTACCCTATGTCTCAAGGTGATGAGCGCAGTGCAGTGTTATGCAGTCCTTTGTCATTCATAGACATAAGATGTTATTACTGTTTATGAGCAAGGATGGCGTTTACTAACAGGCGAGATGCCTGCTCGTCTCGTCATTCAGGCTGATAAAAAATGTAATGCCCCTCTGGACGTAATGATCTATTTATATATTATCTGGTAATCTTTGCATAGATATTGTTATTAAATGAGTTTTCGTTGCAACTACACTTCACTTCACATAGATATATAGCCAACCTCATTGAATAAGTAATTTTCGGTCTTTATTTTTTCATGCAAAATCACCGCTTGCCCGTTGAAAGACATCCTTCTATGGATGTTGTTTTTTCTCAAGAAGGTTCAAGCCACAGAGGCTCCATGATACTGGTCAGCTATAAAACACAAGTTGTCCACCACGCCCACGCTGGCTGGTTTGCAAGACTTTTAAAAATAAAAGAGGATTTAATCCGCGATAATGTTCATCGTAATAACAGGTCGAATATAATTAAACGTATGAAGAAACAAATTCGATACGATAGTTGTTAAAGCTATTATTAAGTTGGGAATTGGGACGATAATGTAGTGTAACAGTGGTTTAAGTTTATTGAAGGCTCCCTGTGTGATTATTAGTACGCATCGCATCAATCAGTTGTTAAATATTTTACACGTCACATGTCAAGTGGTTAAGACAGTAGCGTGCAAAGGAACGCGCCTTGGGCTATTAATTTGACAACAAAAACAATATGGCGACCGATGATTGCGCGCGAAATCGATTGTCACGAACACATTCCTTGCACCGTACGCGTGGACGCGTGGTGCGCACCGGAACAAAAACTTCTATAGAAAACTAATTTTCCCTGGTTTGTCAAGAAATGTTATTAATATAAACAAGTAACACAGTGCATCCTTACTAATATTATAAATGCGAAAGTGAGTTTATGTGTTTGATTATTACGTTTTCACGCCTAAATCGCTGAACCGATTTTGATGAACTTTGGTATAGAGGTAAATAGGACCCTAAAGATGGTTATAGATACTTTTGTCCCAGTTATAGGCTATTTTTTATCCCCGTTATAGGCTACTGTTTATCTCGGAAAAGGTTGTTCACGTGGGCGGGGCGGTGAGCAAAAGCTAGTTATTTAATTAAAATATTGAAGTCCATCCAGATACCAACCTTGATCAAGAGAAGATGCGACGCAGTGCTAGAATGTATTTTTAAAAAGACAATTCTTAAAAATATGTGTATCTGTCTGTATCTAGGATAATACAGATTTGTTTTCATCCTATATTCAAAATCGATGAATTTATGAAAAATATGACAATTATACAAGAGTACTTTTGTATTTGTTTAAAAAAAATGTCAATTTAAATAGTTTTTAACAGAGCGCAAGCGCTAGTATTCAAATGTAAATTAAGACTAGACATCCTTGTTTGTACCTCTTACCTGAAAATATAATTTATTTACGAGCACAGCAAACTTGCCAGCTAAAACAATTCTTAGATGACCAATGAACTATATTAAAACCATGCATCTTTTAATTCCAAATAAGTGAAAATATTTTATAAAATTCAAGCATCGAGGAATGCAAACCAACCCTATACAACATTCAGTAGTCGTCGAGTCAATATGGAAATATTTAAATGTTACCTAAAACAGAATACAATGGATATCTACGGATAGTTATTACCATTATGGCTGACAATTGTGGTCATTATGGTATTCAATACTTTATTGAGTAATTTCCCGATATTACTGTTCGGTTAACCAGAATTATTAACATTAATTGCCTTAAGTTGAGCGCGGAGTTTTCTTCAAGTCCGTCGTGCAGGCATCAAGCTCTCTCCTTATTCTTTTGTTCTTGTAATTATAATAAAGCTATTATGCTTCGTTTACGTGGTACAATGGAAAATTGACTTTTATCAATAATGTGTATAAACATCGATACATCGTCGCTATAATACTGTGTTTGTGTAGCTTTTGTTTTACGCTATTTATGTTCGAAAGTAATGAAACACGAAAAGTTAATTGTATTATATAGGTGATTAAAATTATATTGGACACAACTAATGAAAAAAATGCAATCACATAAATTTTGGTTAACCATATGCATTCCTCGAGATTGGTAAGCTCGGTTTAAAATAAAGAGAGTTACGACGAGACAAAACACTAAAACCGAGAAAAGTAATTCACAAAAATCTGATTATAAGAATTATCTCCGATGAACCAATCGGGATGTGTGAACGGATTGATGAATGTGCTCCCAACGAAATTTATTGAACCGTCCACACTTCCATCGGCACGAAGACACGAGATGTGACGTCACATACCTTCCGACAAAAATGTCCCGTCGAAACATCTCAACAGTTTTAAAGGCATGTGAACTAATGTCAAAGGTCGGGTCTTCCATGGTGGGACCACTTGAAGAGACAGTTGAAGGGAATGAGGGGTCACTCACGAAATGGTAATTGTCGAGGAATGTCTGGAATATGCCGCGTTAGTGTGCGATTTCGCAACAATAACCGAATGGAACAGAAAATCCTGGCAAACCCCAACCATCGCTATAACAGCGCGCTGTATTCCCATCTCGGCCGGTTAACACAGGTAAGTATGGAAGTCGTGATGGGCTCCATGCCTCGGGCCAAACTGAACAGATGCGCGGAAGTCAAATGCAATACGCTTTTTAAAGCTGTCGCTCTCGGCCTAAAAATATTTAATTAAAAAACTTTGTATTCACAAAACAAACATCGGTATTTTGAATGTTCATTATTTAAAAATTATTTGGATACGTCCACGACGAATGGCTTACGAGCGGAACGCACGCTCAACGTTTCCCATAAAATGTATGAACGTGCGTTGAAAAAACCTTTTGACTAAATCATCAAGAAATTGTCCGAATCCGGTCCCAAATTATAGTGTGATTTGTCTCGGCACCAACACACGTTAATTGTTTTATTTCGAACAGGTAAGAATCTGGTGTAATTATCCCGAAAAATAAGCGGGAAAAAATAGACAAAGGATGACCGACGACGCTATTTTTTCTTTGTTTTTAACCCTTATACCTGGGCATTGGGCAGGTTTGTGGGCAGTTGTTTGAAACCTTTCACAGTTCAATGGTGAATTCTGGTTTGAGCTTACAATTTGTTGCCGGGCGAATTAAATTCCCTTTGCGTTATTTTTAAACGTAAAGTCGACTTTATTACGAGACGTTTTAAATATGTTATATGAGCCGGTCTTAAAAATAAAAATTACCTAAGGTACTGACTGTATGGTTGATGTCGCCTAGCAGCTAGCACGTACTGGCTATAAAAACGCGTCGAAAAGATGAGTATGTGTAGCCTTTCCCAAGAATGTAATCATTATGGGCTAACTTATATTCAACCGTTAGACAAAAGCTGTGTTTGATATATGAATTCGTGAGAGGAATGTTCACTAATTTCTTTTGTTGGCTGTGAAGCGTCCTATAACTACTTTGACTTACGAATGTTATATAAAATATGGCTCGAACTATTATTTAATACTAACCGATATTTAAATATTTTCAATTAAATGATTTATTTTTTATCGAAGTTACATTATGTAAAGAGTTTAACAAATAATTTACATTAACTCATAATTACCCTCATTGAAATGAGGATACTAATTAATTGATTGCTGTAATATTAACCTTTAATACTAGTGGCCTTATTTGATTGTACAGCTCTTTTTTTGAATAAGCTAGAATGACGAGACGAGCAGGTCGCTCGCCTGATTGTAAGCGCCACGCCTGCCCATAAACAGAAGCAACACCACATAGAACTTTGAAATACAAAGCACTGCATGGCGCTGGACTGCGCTCGTCACCCCGAGCTCGAACATCATTTCTTAATTCTCATAATACCCAGTAATTTCACTGGCTTTAAAGTCCTTCAAAACGAGACAGAACAGTACTTACACGCTGTTGGTTGACGGCAGAAATAGACAAAGCGGTGGTACCGACCCATACGGCCTCTCGCATACGAGGGACTTACCTTGTAAACTAACCTAACCTAAAAATACATCTTTGAATCGAAGAGCAAGGGCGCGTAAATCTCTTCTTCCATTTCAGTAGATGCAGCCGGTCGCGGCAGCACGCCGAGCAGTGGGGTGTGACCACGCATACATGCAACGGCCATTAAATAGGAAGTTATAAACGCGCAATGAATTCCAAATGATTTCATAGAATACGTTTAGTGCCAACGATAAACGACAAACGGCTAGTTATTAGGTATATACTCGTAGTAGGAATTTAATTTAACAAATCTGTGTAAAATATACGGGTTATAGATCAAGTGGAACAATTCATTTTCAAGAAACCCGATGTTTAATAAAACGGTGATTTGACACATGACTAAATAAGTGTGTCGCAATAAACTAACTGTATTAATTTAATGGCGCTAATTTGTATTGGTACATTTGTTCCTGGTACCATGTTAGCTGCTTTGTCTGTACCATAGTCTAGGTAGCATTGGTGTTCTGAGAACACACCCGTCAGGGTAGAAATTGAGGTAGAAGTCATTCTTACCTCAATTTCCACATACATACGCACTCACACTTATAATCCCCGAAGGGGTCAGCAGAGGTATAACCAGTACACCCACATTCCGCCCAGCTCAATTTCTAGGACACGTTAATGCGTTTTGTATTAGTTAGCTTATAGATTGTAGTATTTTCCTAACTAAGGTCTAATTCCAAGTTTTCTTTGTTTAAAGTTATAAGTTTATCTGAAATATACAAATATAGTTTCATAATCATAATACCAGACCTGTATTATACACGTCCTACGGCTGGCAGAATTCACATACTTTCGAAATTCTTATGGTGAACTTCTCAAGTATGCAGGTTTCGGTGCGATTTTTCCTTTGCCATTAAAGCAAGTGATAACAAGGAATACACATGTATCTTATAGAATAGTCAGAGGTGCATGCTCTGGAAGCTACTTTCGCACCTGCAACTTTCGTCTCGGCAGTCCTAACCACTCCCTGCTGAGCAGGCATCTATAATCAAATGCATAATTGCTATTATTCATTGAGGAGTTTCTATTTTACTCTCACAATATTGAGGTGAACTCTATCGACTACAAAAATAGTCATCAAAATCAGTCCACATATCCGATATCTGGTAATATACATAATATGCATCGAACTATCTAATGTAAACAGGTCGTAAATAACAAATAAACAAACATAACACAAAATTAAAATAAGCGTATACATATACGAAAATGTATACCGCTTAACGCTTTTTATGGAATGGTGAATGCCATTCATTCATAAAATAAGGAAAATAATTTCAAGCCGAACCGGTAAACATTTACCTCAACAGTATTGTCATGAGAGTATTTACATACACGCAACACATTCCCGCTGCAATTACAATGTGATTAGTCCACGTAAAACGCTTAAATACACTTTAATAATAATATTAATCATCCACGGTTATAATATTTTGTATAGGACATCCACTAAGCGTCGCTGGGCGGTCCAAGTCTGCTTTTAAAAAGTAACGTTACAAGATAAATGAAAGGTGGTTTCGAGAAAAAATAATTACCCAATTCGTCTGCCCGGACGGTTATCAGGCGCCTGTTTAAACGAAATTTTAATAAAGCGCGTAAGGACTCGATTACGCCGCTCATATTTCAAGATGGCCGCAACAATCGGTGATCGGTACCGAAAAATCTTCGAGTTGTTTCCCGCGAAAAGTGTGTCGATCAATGTTTTAATGGTTCTGCCGACTTATAGTTAGTTATCGCTATATTGGCTTTTACTCGCGGTTCCGTTCGGCAAAATACAACCTTTCATCAGAAAATGAAGTATAAGCATGAAAAGCCTCTAATTGATAATAATTAAACACAGTAAAATTACGTTTCGGATGTTGCCAGTTTTTTGTGCAATAATAGTTTGACTATTGAAGTGAATATTTGAGATAAAGTCCTGTCTCATGTCTTATTAAAAATGTTATTATGTAATCATATCACGTATGAAATTCCCCATAAAATCTTTTGATTTATCTTTGTTACTCGCATGCAAGATAAAAAGGGTCGTGGAAGTAAAAAGTTGATTCTATGAATCGCGTTGTAGATCTATGCTTGATATAACTTATTACTACAATAGGTAGAGACAGCGAAAAACTTATTTCTCTATTTTTATCAAGTAATATAATTTAACGCTTAATATTCTTAACCTATAAAAACACAAATACAAACAGAATCGTACCGCAATCAAATTATTTTTATTATAAAACTCTAGTTTCTATCTACCTGCGAACAACCGCTGTCTTATCTCTAGGATTTCCGTTCGACCGAACTTAATAGTGTTAGTTAACACCACGCTCTTTTTTTGAGTCTCTACAAGGCGCCTTCTGAGTGCTTAATTGTTTCAACTTGGAATCTATGTGTGCCAGGCTTTTAGATGCAATCAAAAAAATGAAAATCAATTTCTTATATGATTTACATTGCGTGCCAGGTTTGGCATTTACATACAAGTCGAAATACATTTAGCGTAATGTATTAGGTTATATAAATTAAATCCAATAGTGTTGTGGTGTGGTGAGAGGGAATGCGGTCCGTGAGAAAAAATACTCTCGCTTCCGATGCGCTCGACTAGACAGCGCAGGTGGTGAATAAGCCTCATGCCGACCATTTCCAATCGGAAATATTTTGTTTTCTATCGTGTATTGAGTAATGTATACTAAATTGTTCGGTATTAGCCTCCTGAAGTGTAATAAATAGGGTTAGGTCAATTATTTATAACATTACCAGTTTTGGCTCGCGGTTCCACACGCGTGAACGGCCTTTTCCGGGATAAATGTAGCCTATGTCCTAATACAGGTCATGGTATACCTTTGTACCAAATTTCACCCAAAACCGTTAAGCTGTTAATGCGTGATTGACTAACAAACATCCAAATTCACATACAAACTTTACAAGGTGGTAGGTCCCTCGTATGCGAGAGACCGTCAAGATTAGTACCCCGCTATGTCTATTCCTGCCGCCAAGCAGCAGTGTGTAAGCACTATGTTGTATTCCGGTTGGAAGGACATTAAAGCCAGTAAATTATTGGGCATTATGAGACTTAACATCTTATGTCTCGGGGTGACGAGCGCAGTCCACTGTCATGCAGTGCTTTATAATTCAAAGTTATGTGTGGTATTGCTTCTGTTTATGGGCAGGCGTAACGCTTACCATCAGGCAAACGACCTGCTTGTATAGTCACTCAAACTAATAAAAAAATAATAACATCCAAACTTTCACATTTATAATAGTAGTAGGATAGTAGGATTCCAAGTTCTATTTTATGATCCATGGCGGTTAACATTCATTTCATAAAATACTCAACAAGTTTCACTATTCATTAGAACTGATTCAGTGAGTATTTTATTATGTCTTTTCATAATAAAATTTAACATCCGTACTATATACTCAACAAAATATTGATGAATGCATAAAAGTATTTTCAAAACAAAAGACATAAACGCGTTCAACATGTATTACAATGCCCGCCCGATAGGGAAAGTAAAACAAAAACATTAATTCAACAAGTAATTAAGTCTGAACCAATTAAACTCAAGAGCTTTATTGCTCGCATCGAATGTAAGCTTTAATATGCATTCAGAATGCACTCGCTTGTCGATGAACACAATTTTATATTGATAGTATGCTCCAATCGGTTACAACTTACAACCCGTCCATTTTTATTGTTCACACAAGTCTAATATACAGTTATTGAAATGTATAGGGGTTTTAACAATATTTTTACATAACAAACCATTGATTATATTTTCAAATATAAGGCTCCAATCGTCCAAGAAGCATAAGTCTTATAGCTCAGTTCATAGCGATCTGTTAATGAAATCACTACGCTTTAAAAATGACGAGTTTGAGATAGAAAATAACAATATTTAGTATCAAAAAGCTCCCACTGTTACCTTTGTTTAAAATCAGTGTCACCAGGTTGTAGGTCTCTCGTAAGCGAGGGCCCTCTGGGACTATACCACCGCTTTGTACTGTACTGCCGCCAAGCAGCAGTGATTTAACACTGTTGTATTTAGATCTGAAGGACATAGAAGCCAGTGAAATTATTGACCATTATGAGACTTAACAACTTAGATATCATGGTGACGAGCGTAGTCCAGTGCTACGCAACCCTTTTTAATTCAAAGTTATGTCTGTTTATGGGCAGGCGTGGCGTTTACCATCAGGTGAGCGACCTGCTCGTCTCCTCATTCATACTAATATAAAAACCCAAATATCAAATGAGTTGAGTGCATCGAATTACTAATCTTAGATACTATAACTGACCCTACTAAATGCCAGCCCATATAAAATTACTTAGCGTTCCAACCCATCACATCTAACGTTCTTAGGCCACGTATGGTCAGCTAACGAATACTTATTTTAATTAGCTGCCTCAGAGCTATCATAAGCTCTGCATTAATGTGATAAGTAGTCACTAATATGGGAAAGATAATGTTGCTACAGTTCGGAATCAGAGCGAAGATATGCAGTTGAATGTATTAAATGCTTAAAGACGAGTCTAGATTATGTAGAGTATGTGTGGGGAAACTGCGATAACCAAATAGATAAATAATAGTAATATAGCTAAAAAAAACTGTAGTGCAGTTGTAATGTGTATGCGTTATAACTGCTGTGCTGAGGTCACGGGTTCGATCCCGGGTCGGGTATAAATGATATTGGAATTTTATATTTCGAAATGCTCAGTATCAGCCCGGAGTCTGGAATCGTGCCCGGTATGACGATAGGCTCGCCCCCTATCACATCATAGGACGGACATAAGCTCCACGAAATGTGGGTGTACTGGTTAAACCTCTGCCTACCAATTCGGTGATAACAGGCGCGACTGCGTATGTATGTATAGCTAAAAAAAACTATATTTTTAATTAGCTGTTGCCCTCGGCTTGGCCTCCGTGAATTCCGTTTATAAAAAGTTTCATATATTGGTCAACCCCCCTTTTACCCCCTTAAAATTTAAATTTTCAACATCCGTTCTTGGAAGGGCTCTAAATTATACAAACTATAATCTGACCAAATATCTCAGTCCTAGCTTTTAGTAGCTACTTTTGATACAATATCGTGATTAATCAGTGAGTAAGTGAGTGGTATTTTGCCTTTATATATAAAGAAAGATAGAAGATACATAACTAAAATAAAAAATAATTCACCTTGTCTTGAATTACTAGCTATTGTTTACATGTAAAAAGTAAAAGAACCGCATGTTGTACTTACAAAGAAATGAACGTGTATTTTTCTCAACTCAAAATACTTTCAATATATTCCGTCGTTAAGTTATAAACATCTATATTTCCTTTCATAAATACTATATTAATCGGATAACTTACAAAATATGATGTATTTTATTATTACAAAGGCCGGTAAACGTAAAGCAAAATATGAGTTCGTAATGCCTAATGTTTAAATTAATCAACGAAGTACTTCGTATTAGATTAGTACTAGTTATTATTCTGCTGATTTATTATTATTACATTATACATTATTACGTTGCTTTTCTGTAAGATAGTGGTATCAACACGATCGAGTCCGGTATCAGGTTCTACCTCTAACATAGCAATGCAACTTCCAATCTATTAAGATGTATGAACGCCCATGGTAACCGATAAAGGAAGCCCAAAAATAGGAAGCGAGAAATCCCCATACATGTCCATTTATCCGTGGTAGTAAAAAGAATATGGAAACAAATCATCGGGTTCAGTTTTAAGGTTTAAAATTACAACATGGACTGCACACACGTGTCGAGACTCGAGAGTGTTATTTTGCGAAATTTTATTGCTTCCTCACATTTCGTAGTAAATTGTTCACGGTTCAACGTTGTATTGTGCGAACTGAAAATTGCCATTTTATTTATTATTGCGCGTAATAATAGGTTTGTTGGTGAGGATAATTATCTATCCGAATAAATATGTCTAAGGTAAACATGCATTGTAAGTCGAGTTTATTGCGCGAACATTGTGTAAAGGTTATAAACCTCTTCGTATAGAAGACAGATATTCTTTAACATACATTTAGTGTCCACAATGTATTATTGTTGATGCTTACTAGCATTTCTTCAAGTATTGTATTAACAAAACATTGTCATCTTACATATTATGTAATCTTGTAGCTAATTTTGAAGCAATATTTTCTTTGGTTGGTATCATTTATTTGTCACTAGCTTTTGCTCACGGCTCTACCCGCGTGAGTCTTTTTCCGGGGCAAAAAGTACCCTATGTAAGGAAGGTTCCTGGGGAATGCCCCAGGATATATCCTATCTCCTTACCAAATTTTATTAAAATCCGATCAGCCGTTTTGCCGTAACAGAGAGAGTTAGTTTCGCATTTATAATATTAGTATGGATTAGTATGGATAGTATGGATTGGCTTCTACGAACGTAATGATAAACTAACCCTAAAACCCATATGATATCAATTAGAAATAGATCTGTAATTTTTTAATTGGCTTGACACACGCCGTGTGTTTAGATGGCTGAACAGATTTTCTTAAACCTTGCCAAGAACTGCTAAGAACCATCTCGTTTATACTAGCTTTCATACGAAAAACAATGTATGTATAGTATACAACGTGTTACAGAAAGGTGTGGTCATATTTTAGGGTCATTAGACACTCCTTATAGTAAATACCTATGTACCGGATCATTTTAAGCCAAGACATCCTAAAATTTCACGTTAATTTTAATCACTCGTTTATTAAGATCGATAAGATTGATGACACCACTATTAATTATTATGAATGACACTCACTTTTAATAAACTTACGTAATCCTACGAACATACGTACGTAACTTGTAATTTAAACACAAAATAACACCTGCAAGAGACTGTTTGCTGAAGACGATATAGGTACCATCCTCTGAAGTATTTTAAAGATTTCATTGTCGGTTCTTCCATCTATGAATTTGGCTTAATACAGTCGACGAGCCTCTTATAAACCAGTATCAGTTGCACCAACACAAAATACCAATACATAATACTTGTTTTTATTCAAATAAAACATATAACATATACTTCGTAACATCGGAAATTGTCGAACTGACTGCGTCAAATAAATATTGACATTTGACAAATGTTTAATGTTTTTTAAATTATAAAATAATTAAATGAAAGGAGGTCTATAGTATCATTGTTTATCATTTAGTGTTGTCGAAAGTTGAATGTCGATATCGACATGTTACTCATTCGATAAAAAAGAAAATTCTATAATTATTGTACTAGCAATGCAATCGGATAAGGTACTATGGGAGATAAAATACTTATACGCTATACTATACATTGCTTAAATTTGCCCGCCCCTTTTTATAACACGTTGTATATAGTCGGTCCATTTGTTAAGGCGTTACGATGCCACAGACATAAACATACACATAATTACACACACAAAGTAATCAAACTTGTAACATTCATCCATACCCATTTTTGTAGGGAGTTAAAAAGACTAATCATTCTTTACGTATTTCTTAGCTCAATTTTACTATCTTTCTCCAGGTCGAGCCAACTGGCTCAGCTTCTTTGGGCGCTGCGTCTCGAGCATTATTCGTCGAAAAGGTGAGAGCATCGAACGCAGCATGCCAAGCCGGGGACTTCGCTACTGCTGTCGCCTTGTACACGGACGCCCTCACGCTAGACCCGGCCAATCACATACTTTATAGTAATAGGTAAGATAACTATATTTTAAAGAAAATTACGTTAGATACATTGAGAAGTGTAGGTACATATGACATGAGAATGGATTGAAACGATGCTATAGACGATAGCTTTCAAGTAATTTCATGAGACTTAATTCAGCCTCCGTGGCGCAGTTCGATTCCCGCACTGAGACAAATGTTTATGTGATCCACAAATATTTGCTTGGAGTCTGGGTGTTGTGGGACCATAAGTTCCTCGTAATTCTTGATACCAACGATACAAGATAACCTAGTGTGGGGTCAGGACTATACAGTGACTGTTAGGTGTATTTATTTATTAATTTATACCGACCTGTATTTAAAAGTAGATGAACTGAATAATAATTTGATATGAAGTAAAGCAACTAAAGCTATTTCTCTGACATCAAATTAAGTTTTACGACAATTTAATTAAATTTAATTAACGCACAACAGTAATATAGTACAGTAACTTCTCACGAGATGTTACACAATTATTACCTTTAATTTTGATGCATTCAAATCGTACGGTAAAACATGAAGGTGAGTTTTATCGAAACCTACACTTACATTGGAAGAAGAAATAATTATAGTATGATTTCGGACAGGTCAGCGGCGAGGCTCAAGCAGGGCCAGTTTGCAGCCGCCCTGCAGGATGCGACGCGGGCCAGGGAACTGTGCCCAAACTGGCCAAAGGCATATTACAGGCAAGGTAAGCTGCCATTAGCAATATTTTTGTTATTAGCTTGAATGACGAAATATATAATAGATATACTAAACATAAGGAAATCTACAAATGAATGCGTTGTTCAAAAATATTATGTACCAAATTATTAAAAAAAAACGTGATATCATTTTGACGAAATGAGACGAAATTATTCGTGGAAGTTTGAGGAACGACGTTGATAATTTTGGTTTACAAAAAAATTCTTTTAAGATATGCGGAAAACGATTTTATCATCATTAAAATCATTACATGTTTATAAAGTGTTCGGTTATCTACATTGTATTAAAAACTATGAGTAATTGCTTGCATATTTACATAGAACAACAATTCAACATTTATTTCTTCACATGAATGTTTTTTTCCACATTTAGTTGTTGCGTGTTATTATAAAACAGTTATGCATTATTCTACATTCTATAGAACTTTCACTGCTAATCGCTGTTGCTACTATGCACAATATTTCAACGAATTAATGTACTTCATTGTATACCTGCTAGTTTTACAAGGTGGTAAGTCCCTCGTATGCGTGAGACCGTCTGGGTTGGTGCCACCGCTTTGTCTATTTCTGCCGTCAAGCAACAGTGTGTAAGTACTGTTGTATTCCAGTTTGAAGGACATTGAAGCCAGTGTTTTTTTTATTTTATTTTATAGCTTGAATGACGAGACGAGCAGGTCGCTCGCCTGATGGTAAGCGCCACGCCTGCTCATAAACAGAAGCAACGCCACACAGAACTTTGAATAACAAAGCACTGCATGACACTGGACTGCGCTCGTCACCCCGAGACATGAGGTATTAAGTCTCATAATGCCCAGTAATTACACTGGCTTCAATGTCCTTCAAACCGAAACACAACAGTCCTTCACACTGTTGCTTGGCGGCAGAAATAGACAAAGCGGTGGTACCAATCCAGCCGGCCTCTCGCAAACGAGGCACCTACCACCAATTACTGGGCATTATGAGACTTAACACCTTATGAAAGAAAGAAAGAAATACAAAAAAACATATATTTTCATAGGTGTGGCTCTACAGTGCCTGGGCCGTCATGGCGAAGCTCTTGCAGCCTTCAGCTCTGGTCTTGGTGTGGAGCCTTCCTCCCGACAGCTACTGGCGGCGCTTGTGGAGGCATCACTAAAGTCCCCACTCAGGACCACGCTCGAACCTACGTTCAGGCAGCTGGAGGCTATGAAACTGGATCAGTCGCCTTTTGTATTGATATCGGTAAGTGTATAAGTGTTTTTAAGTAAATAATCTGTGATTCTGAGTGTTTTGTATAATTCAAAACATATATTGTATATCACTAGAAGACAAATGTTTAGTTTTCGCCAATATAACTGTTAAATATGCCAATATGACTGCCTCGGTGGCACAGTTGTAATGCGTACGCGTTATGATTGAGACTGACGCTCAGGTCTCGGGTTCGATCCCCGGGTTGGGTAAGTGATATTGGGTTTTTCTATTACGAATTGCTCAGTATCAGAACGGAGTCTAGAATTGTGCCCGGTGCGGCGATACGCTCGCTCCCTATCACATCATGGGATAGAGATGCGCTCGGCGAAATGTGGGTATACTGGTTACACCTCAGCCTACCCCTTCGGGGATTACTGGCGTGAGTGAGTTATTTATAATAAAGTTGATTTGTTTACATTCTTTCTGATCCAGTAACATAGTCCTAGCAATTTTGGCTAACATATTTATAAGTTATCTCGGTGGGAGGGACGGTATTATACTGAAATTAAATATAATAATTGTACAGTACTTATTCTGCAAACGAAACTATACACATAAGCACATATTATACCTCACTCAGACAAAAATAAACTGATTTTTCAATAAACGTTGCCTCACTTTCGTAGTACGCATTTGAAACAATTTCAAATGTCTATCTTCAGAAGGGTAACAACACAACAACAAGGATACGTGAATAATATGAAACTTTAACATTCGTTCTGTCGCCGAAAATGGCGAAGTAAATAGGCACTAAAGTTTCGTAAAATGTAGCGTGGATCGCGTTCCAGACGTCCAGCGATCGAACTTAAACTGTCAACATCGTCCTTTATTAATGCCATCCGATGTGCAGAGTACGACAGGGTATCGAACCAAAAAATAATGTCAACCATTAAAATATCGCCGGAAATATGCGTACATATGTATATACTGACAAAAACAAGGGTGCTCGAGAACGCACCATTTACATAAACATATTAGCTATAAGGACGTACCTACTTTGTTACCATCTCATTTAAAAATGTATATTTTTATAACTTTTTACTTTTACTTCAACAGATTTCTTTAAAATGTAAACATATTTAAGGTCAGCGAACAAACGGTGAGGTAAAATATACGCATAAAAAACTACTCACTGTAGGGCAAATAAATTATTTACTCGTACAAGCATTATTGCATACCTATGTCAACATTGTTCACGCATATAATCTTTAATTGCACAGCAATCAACATATTACTGTACAATCACAAGCACTTTTCTTAATCTTTATTATCCACATAACAAAAGAATAGCGAAACAATACGAAATCCTCTTATTCCCTTCCTGTTATACGTTAACCTGTAGCAAGAGCCAGAGCGAACCATTTGCATACATTCTGTGGAGGACTGACGACATCTGGACATTTTTCGGCGCATTTACCGCCAGACAATGGAACTGAGTGATCAAAGGCCCATAAATACTCGACCGACCCCTCGAATTTACATACAATCTCGCGACAGTTGATCGGCAGCCCGACGTCGACTCGACATGGCGTCTACTACAAAATGGCTACCAGCCTTTTAGATATCGATGTTACAAATTGATAATTTAATGGTGCCATTAAAAATATTTTCGGAGGCCATTTAAATGTGATTGGAACTTTTAACTGAGCTGCGGTCTCGTAGTGAGATCGTGAGGTTAATACTTCCTTTGGTGGTGTCAATTAGTGGCTGAAAAATACGGGCGTGCTTCGTAGAATACATTTTAGCTTTGGGCTCAGTTTATACTTCACTCGCATCAATCTACATATTACGTCATAGGCTTTCATAGTTATAAAATTATATTTAGAGGTGTTAGTTTGGCCAAAGTAAGCCTCCGTGGTGAAGTGGACGAGTAGCCGGCTGTGAAGTGAGAGGTCGCGGGTTCGATTCCCGCAGCAAGACAAATGTTTGTGTGATTCAAAAATATTTGTTTCGGGCCCGATTGTTTTCTCCCCAGAGGGTTTGATGTCAGGCGACATCAAACGACGATAGTTCGTAGTTCACATCCTCATATCGTAAAAACCTCAAGTTAAATATTTCTGTAACATGTGTTAAAAAAGGATGTTGTTTATGGGTGGTAGAGCCTCACTGTAGACACTTTTGTCTACAGCATGAATGCTCAGTAGCTCGTCCGGGGCGTTACCACTGTCTCACAGAAAACCGACGTAAATTAGCATCTTGCTGCTACGTTTCGTACGGTGAGTGAGATATCCGGAAGCCCAAATCCCCTCACCTTCCCAATGCCTTAATTATACCTTTCCTTTAAGGTTAGCAAAGCGCCCATTCTTTTTTTGTATTATGAGCAGTGGAGATTACTTTTCACAGATGACCCACTTACCCGTTTGCCGGCCTACGCTATAAAAAAAAACAACCCTCTATGAGTAGAATAAGGGCGAAGAACAAGAGTTTGACCAAAGTAAAATACTAAATGGTTTAACAATAAGAACATCACTTGTCTCAAATCTACAATAATATAAGTCATCTTGCATTGTCCATAATTATCATACCCAAATATCACATTATAACCGTAAGCCTCTTTTTTGTAAGGCTAGAATTAATATAAACCATTATATTTATTCTAACTCAAATTCATTTTGATCTAGTAGATCATCTACTGCCTACGCCATTTAACTGATACACATTGTACTAGTTTTACTAAGTAAAACTAAAATTCTAACCAAGATATTTCATGTGTCATGCTTTTATGCTACTAAATTCCATCAAACATATACATACAATACGGAAACTAAATTAAAAATGTTTTATAAATTGGTCAAACTTATTTGTCGCTGACAGTAAATGATTTTAAAAGCCAACGAATGTAATACAAAGAGCGGGGATATATGGCGAACAAACGTGCCCTTTAGCGGGCTCAGCTAATGAGTTCAAGACAATGTGTTTATGTAGATAGTTATCAAGTGAGTGCTGAGTGCCCCGGGATATTTCCCAATTAAGCAATTGTTAGCCCTTCAGCATTCGTATCACACACTCGATTTCACTATGTACACCCTATCTCCACATCTCAGTCATACTAGCCAGTAAATGACATTATATATATATAATACATAATCACGGTTAATGAAATAACTGTGACGACAACCGCAAGTCATTCCGTAAGGCGACACAAAAGAATCGGAAGAAATAATAAGAAACGCGCCGTGGGTGTTCCCGAAATAATTAGGTATTATAGCTTTATACCGAGATAAGTTCAAAACGTTGTGGTAAATGTTCAACTGATGTCGACGTAATGGCAACCCTAATGAGATCGTAATATTTCGACGCGCTTTTTGTGCCCGCCCGTGACACTCAAATTCGCATTTCTGAACATTAGTTTATGATTGTATCCTAAATTTAAAATGAAATACATCAATTGCGACATCGAAACTGCCTATAAACTGGATTATTCGAGAAATTTACTTAAAAAATCTTCAGTGGTGCCGACCGACCGTTACAGCAGGAAACGTCATTTTGCTGAGTTCGGTGAAGCTCTTATGTCGAAGTCGCGAAGTTTATATTAAAAGTTTGTACAAACATTAACTTCATTTTGTTTATTGAATTGATTTAAAAGAAACGAAATTATCAATGTGATTTTTTTTCTTTAGTAAGAATATATCTTGATTGAATGAGTTTAAGTGAGCCACCAACATTTAGATTCAAAGCCAACCTCACCTGCACATGGTATACTCTGCTAAATAACGAACGAGGCAATGGAATCTTGGTTCCCGATGCGGGTTGTGGGGGTCAGAGTCAGGTCTGTCGGTTGTGGGCGGGTCACCCTATATAATATCAAATACTTCAGGTCTATGGCTCGAGTAGGTGGGCCCTGGCAATAGGCTGGGATAACGCCCGCGCCCGGCAAAAAGAAAATATGGTTTAGGCGCAGAATGTCAGAAACAGATTCGAAAAAATTCTTATCTAACAATACCATTATTAAGTAATAGGTTTTCCACATATATCATAAATAATTTAATCTATCTTTTATTGCAAAATTCTACGAAGCAGAAAATAATTTTGTCAGAAACGTATTTACTTCATTAAATACCAGCACTGAGTAATTCCAACGATACAAATTAATTTTATTGGTAGTGGCATTCACCACTACTAAGAATATTTAACATTGTAACTGCTTGTAAAGCCTTCTATTTATTGCAATAATAAAATTGTTAAAGTATCGCTTTAAATATTTCATTTTGTAAACAATAGTCTATAAAATAATAATTTATGACGCACTAGCTAATGAAGATACATGTACATAAAGTGGACAAAGCGAATTCAATAATTTCTTTGCGTTTTGTATTGTAAAGTCTCATCACCACCAAGCAAAGGTTGACAACATTAAAGTTAATAACATGCAAACATAGAAATTTTTAACTGTTTCGGTGAAAATGCGATTTTATAATAATAGGTCGCGGGGTCGATTCCCACACGAAGATAAATACTAATGTAATTCACAAAAATCGGATCTGGGACATGGATGTACTATGTGTGTGGACCTTAAGTCCCTTGTAGTTCCGGATACCCACGATACAGATTAATCTAATGTGAGGTCCTGACTATGTGTGACTGCTAGGCGTATTTTTTATTTTATAACTAAATTCTTTCTGTCAGTCACATCATTCCTGTTTTTTACACATCTTATTTTTACAGGTTGTGGGACAAGAGCTTTTGGCAGCAGGCCAGTACCAAGCCGCTGTCACTGTCTTAGAAGCAGCGCTTAGAATCGGTTCCTGTTCTCTTAAATTACGGTAAGATTTAAACGTTTCCATAATAAATTGTACAATTCATTTTCAATAATATTCATATTCATATCAGGCGATCGACTGCTCATATAAATATTATAAATATCTTCATCCACAGCTACTGGAAATAAATAAGTTTGGATTTAGCTCCGAGGGTTTTTTAAGCTTTAATGACGAAATGAGCAGGTCGCGCGATGTCTGATGATGATGCTTGATGGTAAGCGCCACGCCGGCTCATAAACAGAAGCAACACCACACAGAACTTTGAATTACAAAGCACTGCATGGCACTGGACTGCGTTCGTTCTCATAATGGCCAGTAATTTACTGGCCTCAATGTCCTTCTAACCGGAACACAACAGTGCTTACACATTGCTGATTGGCGGCAGAAATAGACAAATCGATGGTACCAACCCAGACGGCCTCTATCATACGAAGAACTTACCTAGTAAAATTGTTCCTGAAAAAAATATTTAGTGTATGTACATTTCACATATTATACATACTGACAAGGGTATTCAAATGACACGGGGGCAGTGTTCTCGTGGGCGAGAAGACTAATGTAGATAGATGTGTTAAACTTTAGCGCTTACCGTATTAACACGCGCCCCCGCGCCGCGCCGCGCCGCACCGTACGCCTGATACGGCATCATTGCATTACATAAATTACTGTGCGTACTTGAGCACACCATTCATCTTAGTTTCTCGAAACTTATCCCGGTTTGGATGGCTTTCCAGTATGTTTCCCGGATTAAGAATTAAATCGCTCCATATTATTACTATAGTCATAGTTGCACGTGGCTTCGAATGTTATTTTAAACCTTATATGCTAGTCTCACGATAAACGGTGGCGTGTCTCAATGCATGTTTTCCTCCTTAAAAAATACTGGAATCTAAGACTGGAACAGAATTTTTCATCTTGCACTAATTAATTTATAGCGTTTCATAAGGACAGCTAGGGAAGTAAATATGATAAAAAAACAGGTCATAATTAACATACACACATACATACGCACTCACACCTGTATTCCCCGAAGGGATAGGCAGAGGTGTAACCAGAACACCCACATTTCTCCGAGTTTATTTCCGTCCATTGATGTGATAGGGGGCGAGCCTTACGCCATACCGAGCACAATTCTAGACTCCGGGCTGATACTGAATATTATGAAATAGAAAACCCCTACATTACTTTTACCCGGCCCGGGGATCGAACCCCTTTGGCACAACAATCGTACCGCATTCGCCACCAACCTCCAAAATCAATTAGAAAAACCTGTAATTTGTAAATGGCTAAAAATAATTTCTTCAAATACAGTTAAGAACCATATCAAACTAGCATTCATATAAAAAATCAGTATACAAATTGGTCCATTCATTTGGACGCCATGATGTATTTGGCTCGCCCCCATCCAATCATGGGACTAAAATAAACTCGACAAAACGTAGGTGCAGCACTAGTTGCACCTATACGTACCCCTACGGGGATAGGGCGAGCTTATATATGTTGTTTTTATAGCATAGGCCGGCAAACGAGCAAGTGGGTCAAATTATGGGCGCGTTGCCGACCTTAAAGGAAAGGGATAATTAAAGGAATGGGAAGGGGAGGGGATTTGGGCCGTCTGATGTCTCACTCACCGTACGAAACGCAGCCGAAAGCTGCTACTTTACGTAAGTTTTTTATGAGACAGTGGCCCATTCATGCTGTAACAAAAGTGTCTACAGCGTGGCTCTACCACTCAATGTATGTATGTATAGTCGCAATCCTTACCTTTATTAACTCCCATATCAATAAGTCGTAAGTAATCGGCATATCCACCAGACTCCACCTCAACATTACAAATACATTTGCAATAAAAAAAGCATATTGTCAGAAGGATCGCGATCCTTTAGCAACAATTTCACGCCATTAACACCGCTCGAACACTGAAGGGGTTAATAAGAGGAAGACAAATGAGCGTGCTCGGATGATACGCACCGCACCGAGATCATTACAGCCACTAACATTATTATTTTAATCACAATCAGTATGTAACCGTTGAAAGTGATAGGACGCATTTAGAGGGTGGTCGTGTGGATCATGGCCCCCCTATATAAGACTCGTGACCCCCTATATATATTTTATTTCAAACCGCTTATTGTTTTAGAGCCACTTAGTTTTAGAAAATAGAAAGGGTTTTTGCGGGTTGATACCGAATTTTTCTCATAAATAATTGTAAGTTCGTGGATTAATTAAGTATTTATTAAAATAGATGACAGTATTAACTTAATATTAATTTAATATCTATTTTGTTAAGCGATATCTATCTGGGTTCTAGGTCATAATTTTTCAGATTTCTAGTTGAATTACGTAATATCCAACAAGGTGGTAGGTCCCTCTTATGCGAGAGGCCGTCGGAATTGGTGCCACCGCTTTGTCAATTTCTACCGCCAAGCAGCAGCGTGTGTTTCGGTGAAGGACATTGAAACCAACGAAATTACTGGGCATTATGAGACTTGACAACTTATGTCTCGGTGTAACTAACCAAGCCATGCAGTGCTTTATAATTCAAAGTTCTGTCTGGTGTTGTTTCTGTTTATGGCGAGCGACCTGCTCGTTTCTTCATTGAAACAAATAAAAAAATATCTCTAAAACCAAATATATGACTCCCTAAATCCAGCTCCAAATGCATCCGTGTGACAGTTGAATAATTTATACATACTTAAAGGGAACGGTTATCTTTTGCGGAATTTCGACGTTTTGATTTATAATATTGGCGCGCAGCAAATAAAAACGTAGTAAATTTGAAGCTGCCTCGTTTTAATAACCACAAAGGTTGTAGCAAAGTAATGGATAGTACAGTGGACTTTGTACGATTCTACATGTGCATGCAAGAGAGAGCTTTATTAAATACGTCATCAAATAATTTATATGCTGACTGTAACTGTGAATAAATAAATTAATACACGCTCATATACGTATGTCGTCAAAGGTACGCTCGGCGAAATGTGGGTGTACTGGTTACACCTCTGCCTACCACTTCGGGGATTACAGGCGTGAGTATGTATGTAAATAAATACACCCAACAGTCACACACATAGGTCACAGGACTATTCCTGACCCCACAGTAGGTTAACTTGTATCGTGGAGACTTGTAACTTAGAACTAATAGGGACTTGCGGTCCCACAACACCCAATTAACCAGAATTAACGATCTTTCTTTCTGCCTGGCGCTATCCCGGCTCAATGCCAGGGTCCGCTTTCTCGTATTTCATATTTCGTATTATAAGGGGCGACCCACCATCTGACCCCTAAAACCCGAAACGGGAAGCAAGTTTTACCATTGCCTCGGCCATTAATAAGCGGAGTGTACCACATACAGGTGAGGTTGGCTTTGGGTCTAACATGTTGATGGCCCACTTACACGCCCAAATCTTAACGAGAATTACTATTTTATTATCCTTGTAATCCTACTTCCTACTATAATAAGTGAAAGTTTGTGAATTTGGATGTTTGTTAGTCAATCACGCCTCAACAGCTGAACAGTGAAGTAGATGTTTGCTGTTACGTTTCGTACGGTGAGTGAGATATCTGGGGGCCCAAATCCCCCTCTTCTTCCCAATCCCTTTATTCTCCCTTTCTTTAAAGGTTGGCAACGCATCCATGATTTTTCAGGTATTGTGGATACTCATGGGCGGTGGAAATCACTTACCATCAGGTGACCCACTTACTCGTATGCCGACCTGTACTATAAAAAGTGGAAATAAAATACAGATATAATGGATGGAAAAATGGATGTTTCCTCCACATTACCATATTCCGTAAAACCATCAACATTTATCCTGATACTCTGACATATCCATTACGTCACCGTGTAATGAATATCAATAAAGTACACGGACGTAACAAACCCCAAAATCTCATCGGCCTCACCCACCTATCAACAAGGACGAGCCTCGCACTTTATGAGGCTATTAAAACAACCGTTAATGACCTGACCAGGGGCCTTGGTTGCTTGCCGCCGAGGATTTTATATCCATACAACCACTACTCCTTGAAAGTCATAAATTAGAAATCGAAGATAAAGTTGTATGATAGAGGATAAAATGTCGCAAAATTAGTATTAAAAGGTGTACAAGGTCACGTTAAGTTATGTCAGATTTTGCTCTATTTTTAGACTTATTTTATCACCTACCAGATCTAGTGCAGGCGGCAGAAGACAGCATAATAAATCCTTTTCTATGCGGAAGCTCAGTAGTATTTTTAGGGTTACCGTACCCAACAAAACCATATTACAGAGCCTATGCTGTCTGATTGTTGGTCAGTATGTGCTAACTTTAATTAGCTGTATATTTTGAACCATTATATGCAGTTATATTATATAGCTGAAATATATATCATTGCGGATGTCCTAACAAACAAAATAAGAAAAAGTAAATATTGTATGGGTGGTAGGGAACCCCCGGTGCGCGGCACTTGACGGGTCTTTTATCCTGGTATGGCGAAGTGACTGCACCTGATAGTAAGAGCAGTTCAAATATAATGTCAACCATTAAAAGACTATGCTTCCCTGGACACGACGGTCGTCAGAATTATGCCGGTCTAAAGTTATTTGATATACAATCCTCCTAGATCCTAGACCGTGACTCGCTGGAACGAGAATTGCGAGTATTTCACAATTTTTGTTATTTGTGAGCAACTTGATTGACTTGGCACAATATTCTACGAAGATATATTATATACGTGCGTAGAGTCCACGTTAAAACTTGTTCAACTGTCAAGTCTAGGACATAAAACAGTGACCAACTTAAATGACAACTGAAATGTAATGTTAGTTAATTGTATGTATAATTAATAATAATACCAGCCCTGTATTATACACGTCCCACGGGCCTACTCTACAGAATGAGAAGGATTAGGCCTTGGTCCTCCACACTGGTCTAATGCGGGTTGGCAGACATCACACACCTTTGAAATTCTTATGGAGAACTTCTCCGGTATGCAGGTTTTCTCATGATGTTTATGCGATACTTAATAATAAATACACACGTAACTTAGAAAATTCAGAGGTGAGGTGATGCATGCTCTTGGGACTGTTTTCGAATCTGCGACTTTCATCCCTACAGTCCGTACCACTCCCCACGGTTCTATCGCTGCATAATTAAATAAATAAAACAATAAATTGTTAATTCTGTGACCCTTATGTTTCCTCAGTGCTATAAAGTTTAAATGATCTACAAAAAGAAATATATGCCTGAAAAAAATACTAAAACGACGGCCATTTGTACTTTTCACATTCTTGGGAGCTTGCAATTATATCACCCTATCGAACAGAAAATGTTTCATCACAATCGGTCCACACTTGGCAGAGAATCAATATAGATATTAAAAAAATGTGATGAATTGAGAAGCTCTTTTTTTAAATAGGTTACAGGTTACAAATTATACTTCCGCCAATACGTTATTAATCCAAATGGAAGAATGACAAAACTTTATTATTCTCAATCGTAACAGCTCAGTTTTGGGAGCGCAAACTGGTTCTCCCACATTTTTCGCTTGCAGCACACGAATTAATCAATCTTCATACATTCACGCGTATCGATTACTTGTCTCTTTATCAGTTACACCTCTTAATTTTACAGTGAATAAACTTATAATTGAGATACAACACTCCAGCATTCGCATTACAACAAAGTTCAGATTCAGTTCTTATTGGAAATAAAACATGCATCGATATAACTTTACTGTTAATTATTACACGAAGAAGCTATCCACATTCCGTTCTTATGATCACTTAAATCAAAACTGATTAAACATACCATATAAAACTAGAACCTAATGCGTCAGACGAATCGAAACCCGTTCCTTCGACGTTGATTGAATCTCTATACATTTGGGAGACGTTAAGTAACCCTTTCGATCCCAAAATTGTCGCGTTAGCTACCTCTGGAATAAACCGCATGGCGTTGTAACACACACCTCGGCGCGATCTTATCTTACACTTGATGGATCGAAGCGGTATCGATACGGCCCTATTCTGTAATGCTTCGATATAAATAGGGAATGTTATATGCGATCCTTATCGATAAGATCTTCGTTGACAGATGATGAGATTAAAATTGTATACGAGCTGGAAGTTAAATTGAGGATGAGACGCTTTATTTTTATTGAATGGTATATTTGTACTATTTATTGCCTTTTGATTTTATACGTTGTTCTAAAGTTACAACGTAGCCTTTACTCGCGTAAGTTTAATACGTAAATAGACTTTATGCATTATTATGACATCCATGAAATGTCATTAAATTACGTATGCTGAAACATATTATGTCAGATGTAGAAGTTCGTCTAGGTGTAAACGTATATGAGCCACTTACGCAAGTCTTACTTAAGCATGTAAGTGACATTTACTATAGTTATTTAGGCCTATCAATGTATACATACAATTTATTATATAAACAAATATTTAATAAATCTCTGCAATATTGAACTATACATAGTTTTAGCGTCTGTATTTTTTTACGTGAATTTATAATACATGACGTTATTATGATTTTTATCGTCGTTGATTGACGTCGTTAAACTGCAGTGAACTTGTCTAATTAAGTCATAGTCAATTTGTCAAGCCTGGACGAAAAATATATCGTTAATCCAGAATACGTAAACTGAGGACGGACGCTGGCAGAGGCGTAAAAGTGTGATGTCAAATTAAAGCGCGTCATGTGATTCATTACTATGGGCTCAAATTAAAATATTTATCTCGGATTATTTTAATCGGTTTCACACGAGCTATTTAAGATCACGCATGCACAAACCGGACGCCCGGACGCACGGACGCGACCGACCCGATGTTTGTCTTGAGCCTAATTATAATTTAACGTCGCCTTTAGTTAAAGTTTTTCTGAATAACGAAGATAACTTCATGCTTTTCGGCGTTGGTATTTTAACAAATAAAAATTATTTTTAATCTTTATTACATACCGATTTCCATATTGGTGCAAGTTGATTTTTTCGGCGCATTTGTGGGGCGCGGGAATGCGCTACTGTTTGTTTCGTGATTTTAATATTTTGCACTGAACTGGTTTTTACGGTTTATTTTGTATTAACAGAATTGTATGCATAAGTACAACTTAAAATATAATGAACCACTAAGTACTGGTGGATGGTGGCTGATATATATATCGACAGCGGAAAGACGAAGTGGCTAAAGCGTCAGTACATGAACTGTACGGTAGAGCATTTTAAAGTTGTTTTTTACGAGGAAATCGATAATTATTGTTGTTATCTTGTTATCGTACATTGTCTGCTTTATCTAAAAACTGATCCATTAGTTTGTAATATTAGTTTTAGTTAAGTGTTGGCACTCAAAGTCTGTGAGTTGTAAATATTATTTGAGTTAATTTGTTGATGTATGTGACTGTTTGTTGTCCAAAATAAAATAAAATAAATTATTATGTAAGGAAAAAATGTGATGCAACAAAATATAAGTTTCAGTAAAAATTACCTAGTAGGTGTATATGAATTGTATCGTAAAAAAACAAATTGAAATGCCGTAAAGTTCACGTATTAGCGCTTTAGTAATTTTGCCATTACACTTTCGATATGTATATTTGTACCCAACTGGAACACCACCATGCACATGGTAAAAATCCCACCATAGCTGCACGTTACAGCGCAGCGCGGCGCGACGCGTCATGTCGCGTTCCAAGATGAGCCAGTGTATACCCAGGCACTACATCCAGGATCATCATAAATCTGTCTACGAAAAACGCAATATCTCTCGCCATTATATTTGGACTGCACATTACTTACCATAAGATGCAGAGTAGTCAGTTTGCCGAGCTAGGATAATAAGTATAAATAGGTACTGCACGAAAGTCAAATAGGAGTGTAAGTGGGCTATCAACATCTTAGGCCCAAAGCCAACCTCACCTGCACGTAGCCGGTAGCACACTCTGCTGATTAATGTATAAGGCAATGGCGAAATTGGTTCTTGGTTGTTGTTCTTGTTGTCCGTCAAATCTATGGTACGATAAAGGTGGACTCTGAAATTTTGCCGGGATAACGCCAAGTAGTGCATGAAAGACTGTACGAGAGTCAAATACCTAACATTAAAAATAAAGGCTAACCGTGCCAATAAATTATATATCCTACTTACTGACATACTTTATCGTTTAATCTACGATTAATACAAAGTACTTCGTTGATTAATATAAATATTACGCATTACAAACTCATATGTTGCTTTTACGTGAACATATTTTATCCTGTCTCTCAAGTATCAGGTACGATAACATTTATCATCGGGTACTAAATGCAGTAAAACTTGTCGTTTATGAAGAAAAATTACTTGCATATTATAACAAGCGACAGCAGAACATGACGTATAAATTATAGAATAGTTATTATTGTTGCTTCTTTTGTATTTGTTGAAGTTGTTATTTAATTATTTATATTTAGTCAACCATCCTACATTATTACAACTTACTAATCAAATGCTCTCTTTTAATGAATAAAACGTGTATACCACAACACAAGCTTTACCTTTATCTCCAGAGGGGTAGGCAGAGATACGAATGGTGTTATTACGATTCGCTGAGCTTATTTCCATCTCATGATGTAATAGAAACGGGCAGAAATTACAATACTAGGCAACTCATGCATGAATCGAATCGAATCATGCATCGAATTTGAATAACTGCATTTTCATGCCCGCCCCATGGGCTGATCTGGCAATTGAACCCAGAACCTCACAAGTTTCTCCAGTTCAACTTACGTATACTGCTACCCGACCATGAGACAACCATAAAACCTGTTTCTTTCTATAAAATTCTTAGCGCTTATTTTAAAATGCTCCAATAAAAGTGTCTTATAAGTCACGTGACATCAAATAAAATATAGGTAAAGCAGCAAAATACAAAATTGTGAAACATTTGTGTCAAATTATTAATTCCTAAATTGACTATTTAACGCGTTAATTGGGGGATATAATTTTAACGGACAAAGTGAAACAGGCTTTTAGAGTAGTTACTACCTTTGGTTACTACCGGTATACTGGGTAGATATCCACTTGAAGCTTAACCTTTAATGAGTATCATTATAAACTTGCTTTATGAAATCATAACATGATAATTGACTACATTACCGGATAAGTGACGAGGCAATCTAGGAAGGAGCAAAGTAGCCTAGTGGGTACTTACTGACTTTAAGAAGATGTTTTTTTTATTGTATAGGTCGGCAAACGAGCACGTGGGTCACCTGATGGTAAGTGATCTCCACCACCCATGTATATCAGAAAAATCATTTATCATTATAATTTTACGACGTCTACGCAGCCCTGCATCTAGGAGCAAACTGGGGCACCCGCCCCGGGCGGCATTTCAGGGGGCGCCAAAATCATAATATAATATGATTAAAAATAAATACTATGGAAGCCTGGTTGGCTCACCGTCGACGGGTAAGAAAAAGGCGCCACACAGGCCCACACCACAAGTGAAAAGTACAAATTTATTAAATGGTTCTTATTGCCCATTCACGAAAAATACCAACCATTATAAACATATTTGTGAGCTTTTTTAAGTAATTTATCTCAAACGCTGGAGAGAGGGGCGTCACTTTCAAGTATCTGCTGAAAAAAAAAGCTAGATCCGGGTCTGCGTCTACGTTAAACAAATCCATGAATCTTAATACGGGACTAGGCAGTGTATATCCATATGCTTTGTATTCTGGTGCTCGACTACTGCTATCGATGAGAGAACTCGCGAAGAACGTTACGCTATTAGGCATTACATCAGTGGTCGGCAAACCGCGACTCGCAGCTCTTTGGTCCTGAGTGCAAATAAAAGTTCCAATTTGGCTCTCACAAGAAATTACAACCGCTATACTATTAATATTATAATTCTTTTGGGTAATGAGTTTGAAGACATGACCACTGGATTATACGCATAATTAGTCTCCGTGGCCCAACGGCCGTGAAACGGGAAGCCGTAGGTTCGATCCCCGCAACGAGACACATGTTTGTGTGATCCACAAACATTTGTTTCTGGTCTAAGTGTTGTGGTAATAAGTCTCTCGCAGTTCCTGATACACACGATACAGGTTCATCCCATAGTATGGGATCAGGACTCATGACTGTGTGTGACTGTTATGTATATTATTGTATTTTTATTTTTAATAAACTTCATTCATCCAAACATCATTTTATTGGCACAGGATTAAAAAGCTATTTGTAAGCATATTTTTTCCTTTTAACAGTGGCTCGGTCTTCAGTGCGCTTTCATCAGCTCATTGGGCGCTTAGCCAACTGGACGCGGCAATCAACTATATGCAGCAAGATCTCGCTGTGGCCAAGTCACTGGGCGACACGGCTGGTGAATGCAGAGCTCATGGGAATCTTGGTGCTGCTTACTTCAGCCAAGGATCTTACAAAGATGCGTTGACGGCTCACCGATACCAGCTCGTGTTGGCTATGAAATGCAAGGTACGTTAAATCGAAATTAAATTCTTTCTGCCTGGCGCTATCCCAGCTTAGTGCCAGGGTCTGCCTTTTTACTAATGTCTCTACTTCGCCCGATCTTGAGCATCCTCCATAGTGAGACCAATAATTCTCATGTCTCCCTCTAATACGTCAGACCAGCGCTTTTATGGCCGTCCGCGGGCACAGGCATTTATGAATGACATACTCCTGTGGTTCCCTCAAAACATGACTGAACCACCCTAAGCGACTTTCCTTTAATTTTTCTGACACGTTACAGTATACTTGCAATTAAGGAATACGAAGTTATTATAATAAATACTTTTACTTTAGTACTTAGTAGCAGAACAATCATTGATCTGATTATGAATTTTCTAAGTCAGACAGATTTTTCTCGTAAAATATAATGGACACTGGCAGTATACTGCACGTGATTTTTTTTTATTATAGTTATTGATTTTAGACAGCATCCGGGGTGCAGTGAAGCGCGAAGCCGCGGGTTCAATTCCCGCACTAAAACAAAATATTTGTTTTCGGGTCTGGATGTTTCTCTCCAGAGGGGTTGAAGTCAGGCAGGCGGCCGGTCGTAAAAACTCCAAGTATTTTTTTTCTGTAAATCATGTTGCGCTGACCCCACTGCGAGTGGGTTAAGTGAAGGTGGAAGAAGATATTTTTTGATTTTGCGGTCGTTACTTTAATCAAAACAAATAAATCTTGTATATTTGTTGCGCTGCACTGCCACATCGCAGTTTGAGTCGGTTTTGTAAATAAAGCACATTATTAGTCAGCCGTTGAACTTGGATCCTGACGGATATCTTTTCGTCTCATCGTGGGCGACGCCGCGAGCAAAAACTAGTTATTTATATTTATTACTTGCGTGATAAAAACACGCAAGGGAAACATTTATTCTTTTATCATAAAAGCAGCGTGACGAACGCTGGATTTATACACAATTGTTGCGTCTCATATTGTGTATATGTCTCGCTATATGTAAATTTATTAGGGTTCTGTACCCAAAGGGTGTCGGCGCATCCCTATTGCAGAGCCATCAGCCAACGTCGTCTGCCTGTCTAGCCGTCTGTATATGTATCTATTTGTTCTACATTTAAAGGGCTCTATCTTTCGAACCCTAATAGATAGCCAGCTGAATTCTTTAAAGAATATGTATTATTATATATTTATGTGTTGGTGTGGGTGTGGGTATGGTATTCTCGGTGCACGAGTGACGAATCCAGCTCGCACTTACCATTTTTTGTAATCCAATCTTGCGAAAATTAATTGGCAGCGTAACAAATCATTGAAAATAAATATTAGGCTTGAGATTGCTTCTGCAAGGGAACAAATGCGCTTAGCACTGCACAATGGCATATTTACATAATGAATAGTAGTAAACCGTCGGATTCCTCCTTTTATAAATGAAATAATAAATGTTGCCAAGTTCGCAGCTGCCATAAAAGCTCGCGCCGTTAATTCCTAGGAGTATAATTCTTACAGTGGCTACTCTAAAGTATATAGTAGTCCTTGCTGGCAAAGAATAAATGTAAGTACATCTAGATAATGTTTCTTTATCAACATTTAAGTAATTTCATATCTTAGAAAATATTGTTTAGGGAGAGATGATGGTAGATAAATGCTATATTATCTGAAATTCGTTTCTGTAGAACGATGCGAGGACGACGCGGATATTTTTGAGACCCCCCTAGCAATAACATATTATTGACATAAAAATTTTGTCAAACTATCACCCATACTATTATTATATGCGAAAATAATTCTGTCTGTCTGTTACGTTTTCACAACTAAACGGAATTTGAAATAGAACTAGCTTATACGGATTTTATCACGGTTTAATTTTTCTTTTAGTAAAATTCGATGTGTAATATTCGCGTAAACCTAAGAAATCACTATGAACTGATTTTAATGAAATTTGGTAAGCAGATATGTTATATCCCGGGGAAGGAATAAGGTATTTTTAACCCCGAAAAAAGAGATTTTGTCCCGGAACAGATATTCACGTGGGCGGAACTGCGAGCAAAAGCCTAGTATCGCATAGTTTTAACCAAAATCAACTTGTTTCTGTAATTTATTCTAAAAATACATCCACAATTAAGCTTTTATAGGTTTATGGTTATCTAATGTAAAATATGGTAATCTATCAAGCCCCGCAACAAGCTCGCAACACTCAATTTTGAGAGCAGACCACTTGTCATTTTAGATTAGTAGATCTTTAATAGCCCGTTGTTTGTACCTATCAGCAAAGGGAGATCTAGGAAGAACAGTTTTTTTAACGTTTTCTAGGAAGTTTAACTGTCTGACAGGTTCGCGACCTGTCGACACTCGACAAGGACAAATTACGGGATGTTTACATCTGGCATTAGATGCCGCTTTTCAAAATAGTTGCATTCCTAAGGACACTGAGTACACATCTCTAAGAATTAAATAAGACAGCCTCCGTGGCGCAGCGGGCGAGTAGCCGGTTGCGAAGCGTGAGGCCGTGGGTTCGATTCCCGCACCTTGACAAATATTTGTGGATTACACAAACATTTGTCAAGGTGCGGGAATCTCGGGTCTGGGTGTTGTGGGACCGCAAGTCCCTCGTAGTTCTTGATACCCACGATACAGGTTTAACCTAGTGTGGGGTCAGGACTATGTGTGTGACTGTTGGGTGTATTTATTATTTATTATTATTATTATTAATTAGCATAAATATATAATGGTATATATTTATGCTAATGCTAATGCCTGACAGCCTCCGTGGCGCAGTGGGCGATTACACGGCTGAGAAGTAAGAGGCCTCGGATTCGATTCCTGCAACAAGCCAAAAAAATATGTGATCCACAAATATTTGTCTGGTTGTTTTCTCCCCAGAGAGGTTGACGTCAAGCAGGCGGCTAATCGTAAAAACTATAAGCCAAATCTTTCTGTAACAGATATAAAGCATGTTGCTCCGAACCCACTGCGAGTAGGATAAGGGCAGGAGGAAGAAGGACATAATGTTATCTTGCGCTTAAACGTTAAAAGACTTATTAAGCAGAAATCCGTATCATATTAAAATACTAAAATTAGATTAATTTTTTAGACTGAGGCCGGCAAACGAACAAGTGCTACCGCCTGTGAACACCTGTAATATCCGATAATTTTGATGCGTTGCTAACTATATAAGAAAAGAAGTGAAGGGGAAGGGATACTTAGGCCTCTGGAAATCTCACTCACCGTACGAAACGCAACAGTGAACTGCCATTTCAGGTCGATTTTCTGTTAAAGTAACCGACGATTGAAACAATTCGCCCTTAAACACACCCGAACCAATAAATGAAACACTGAAAATAAATTACAAAAAACACGAACAGCGTCAATTGAAGACTTCCAACCGTTTACATAATCGGCACCAACAGAATTCACTTTCGTTTCATCTCCCTAGAATACACGTCGTGTCACAAAACCGGTATTCGTATTACACTTTAAAGAAACCCAGCGAATAGTAGAGTTGCCTTTTTATTGGACCCTTTGATGGCCGCCGCTTACCCGCACACGTAGCTCTGCTAATTTGCAGTAAATACGTTGACTTAGCAATGTTTCATTGGTACCAATTGACGCCTATGTGTATGTGGGCTATTGCAAGACTTAATTTTTATAACGCAATTAAATGCGTTTACTATTATGCGAGTGAAAGTTTCGCTGGAAATAGATTACATGAGATGTAGGTTTATGAAGGTGTTGTTGTAATACAGGGCTGTACCATGCAGCGAGGAATGTGTAGTCCCAATATAAAATACAGAAACCCAATTCTCGTAATTAACAATGTTCAAAATATCATTCCGATCTAGTCTGTGTCAAGAAAGTTGCAAATGGTATTCTCATAAACCGATAATCATCATCAAATGTGATCGAAAATAGATTAAAAGTTGCCTAAAGCCAAAACAGCATTCAGCTAACATTTCCTTATATAAACGTCAAAATTTTGACTAAATTGCGATTGCAATGAGATCGAGATGAGATTATATTAAAACCGATCTGAACTTAAAGAGGAGCAGAGTACCATTTTTAGTCAAATCACAATCTTATCTCACTTCGGTAAGTATCAGTTAAATACGAGAATTGGCCTTCAGAGAACTGTATTTTTTAAAATTGCAATGTATACAAAATAATGATAAAATGCCGAAATATTAAAAAAATTACAGCTGATCACCCTTTTTCTCCACTCAGTCTTGAGACTAGATTTGAGGCAGATTTTGAAAAAAAACATAATTCTAAAATAAACACATGTCAATGATATAATAATATGTAGAAATCGTAGATAATACTTACAATCTCCGCTTATTAAGCCAGTTATTAATAACGTGGTATAAAAAAAAGTAATATAAATTATTAACTAAATTAAAATTTTATTCCTATTAAAGTACACGCTGCGTTTGAATATCTTAAAGGTACCCAGGTATTAAAAGTGAAGGAAATACATATTCTTTAGTCATCCATAATGCTAAACTAGTTTACTTGTCCAGTAAAATTATCTTTATAAGATGGAAACATGTGCCGATTAATGCTAGCGAGGACTAGTCGGCTATTTTATTCATAAGTTTTTATCTTTACAAAACTGCGTACACAGACTAGCAATTAATGTGAGTAATTAAATTGTACATACTTAAAAAGCACTTTGCTTTATTTCTGTTTGTTCTTTGGTTTATCATCAAATAGAGTTTTGTACCAGTGATACAGTTTAATACTGAGTATTGCGTCAATTGGTTCACATGCACGGTCCCTTCGATACTTCATCTCCAGTAAGGTTTTAAAACGTATTGCTTTTAAACGTAATTTGATTGAAAATGAGGATAAAGTAATATTATAAATATAAAATTAAACGGCAAAGATTTTGGGTTTATTATACAATGTCCAAGTAAAGGTTATTTAACAAAATTATCACGCTGTCAACACACACGGAAAAATATATGTAAAATGTATACTTCTTAAATTCATTTCGCGGATTTTATACAGTCATTGTGAAACAGGCCCAGTATCTAAGATAAATGAAAAAAAATATTTATAGTAATAATAAATTAGTAATATTAATTTAATAAAGATTAGGTAAATGACAAGACGATCATGGAAACAAAACTGAACCCCTAGATATGTTTGCTGGCCAAACAAGGATTTAAATAATAAAATTTAACGTTCTCAACTAAAGCCTCCCTATACGTATATTACATAAACAGAGTGGTTTGCTTCTCAAAGCGGGTTGTATGCCGTCCACTTGTGAAACAATCCCAAAGAACAAATAGTCGTAAAAAATTATTTACTTAGCGCGTTCCGCTCGGACGGTGCTCAACAAAAACTCGCCCACGGATATAAAAATAACCGCGAAATGTTTGCAACATTGGAATTTATTCGCAGGTAATCCGAGAATGGAGGAATAATTACATGACACAGTGAACACTGCGCTCGTCTCAGACGCGATTACAATCAAAAGAATTATCGTGCGAACCGCCGACGTGTTTTATAAAATTGCCAAGAATTTAATACTGGCCCTATAAGTTCGTAGCTTTAAAATTAGCTATATTGAAATAGTAACACGCGATCTTTTCTCAAAATGGTAGCGTAACGATTACGTCCAGCCTAAATATACTCTGTGAGAACTACCGGTGGTAAATACGTTTATATTATTGGTAACACTGCATTTTTTTCTTATGTGGTACTTGCATGTACTTATGTGCATTTATTTTGAAACGTCTGCGATTTTAATGCGAATGTCCATTTTTTTTATTTATAACTAACTATGTCCATTTTTTTATTTTTTCTGCGTGCTTTGTAGTTCAATCAAGCTTTGTTTTTTCAACCGACGAAATAATGGAGGAGGTTCACAATTCGATGTGTATATTTGTTTTTTTACCTGTAGCTGTTTTTTTTTTGCAGATTATTCGATATCAATTTTTTAACAAAAATAAAACCGATAAAACAAAAATCTAATAATAAAAATGACATAATCCTCCTCCGTGACATAATCCTCCGACAGCCTCCGTGGCGCAGCGGGCGAGTAGCCGGTTGTGAAGCGCGAGGCCGTGGGTTCGATTCCCGCACTTAGACAAATGTTTGTCTGATTCACAAATATTTGTCTTGGGTCTGGGTGTTGTGGGACCGCAAGTCCCTCGTAGTTCTTGATACCCACGATACAGGTTTACCTAGTGTGGGGTCAGGACTATGTGTGTGACTGTTGGGTGTATAATATTTTGAGTCGATATACTATTGCAATGTAATACTAAATTATAAGAAGAAAGCACTGACTCAAAATTGATTATTTTTATTTTCACTTTGTTAGTTTTTTGAGTCGGGTTTATTTTTCTTACAAAGTTATTTTACTATTATTATTAAAACAATTATTAAAAATAAAGTTTCGAAACTGACGAAGTTTGAATCCATCATCCCCGATTTCATCTCCCCAAGGGGTGGAATTGCTTCATGAAATTAAAATGGGACCAACTTTAAGTCATACATACTCTTTCGAATTAGAAAAAAACATCCAAATCGGTCCACACTTGGCAGAGTTATATGTGATTATCCACAAAAATAACTCATCGAATTGAGAACCTCTCCCATTTTTTCATCTGTTAATGATATTTATGTATTCAGATCCATACGGCGCGGCGCCCCTAGCTTATCGTATTGAATGAATTCCCTTCACACATATTTCTCTTAATACGAATCACGAGACAGCTATCGAAAAAACTCGGACTACGTCTACTAATCATCTTATCAAATTCATTGTATAAGACTTGAGAGACATAATCGTCATCCCAATCCACACTAATACACACCTAAATTCTGAGATGTTTGGACAGTTGAAGATGTGGATTCACCATTAGAAATTAGTCTTCTATTTTCAAAACCAGTTTAAATAAGGTATTCCATACTGTAAAGTTCTGGGCACGTAACTTTCGATTTCAACATGGCAATACCTCGCCACAGATGTCCATAAATCGTAAAATAATGACGACAGATGGAAAATCACAGTTGGTGATTATGTAAAGATGCGCCAACAGTTAACACAGTCATACGGCGCGGTTGGGTCTACACGTACCAATCTACCAACCGCGAATAATTTGACAGTAACATGTGAGCCAACCTAGCCGCGCTTCATTAGCGAATGCCTTGGATAACCCGTCCCCGACGGTCAGGTGCTATCTCGCTTAAAGGGTATGCATTTGAATTGCTCTGTCGATGATAAAACCTATTCGATTGCGATTTAATAGTAAAATAGTTGGCAGGGATCGAACTCGAAATGTTTGATCTTTTGCAATTGATAATATGTAAATAATCGATTATGTCTGTTTACTGTAATATAGTAGCGATGTGATTAAAAATCCAAACTTGACGTTATCATTCAATATTTTAATTGATAAAAATGGTTTTACTATAACCGCTCTGATAGAAATGTAAACAAAATTCAGCCTATAATAACAATTTATTGCGTTATATAGTAAATCGCCTCATTGTTCTAGTAGGCAGTGGCAGTGTATTTCGTCTTAAGATATCGTTGAGTTTTTTGTTCTGACAAATCACACATAATTCATGTGTGCCCGGGAGTGGAATTTATGTCCAGTATGGCGATAGGCTCGCCACCTATCACATCATATAATGAAAATGAGCTTAGCAAACCGTGGATGCTCTAGTTACGTCTCTGTCTACACCTTCGAGGATACATACGTGAGATTATGTATGTACCAAAAGTAGATAGTATTATAGAGTTCAATATTGACCATGATTACTCACTTAGTTTCAACCGATCATAACAACAGACTCAAAAATTAAAGTAATTTCAAATTACTACAATAAAAATACTAACATACAGCCAAAACAATCCGTTTAATAATAAGAGTATTATCCTAAAGAATCCTAATTGATAATACCAATTTGACAACTCATATGTCCCTTGATCTCCATGGACACCAAAGCCGCCAAAAAGCGAAATATTCAAATAATCGTTTTAGTACCTGACTCGATAACTAAATCGATTTCGTCAAAGGCCCGACTGAAATAAAATTGAAAAATATTGGTCACTTATTACAGGATAAGCACCAAATAATACAAACAGGTACATTCGGTTAAGTACGCCCAACTTGCGACGACTTTGAACATAAATATCAAATGTAATAATAAGTAATTTGAAAACTTATTTTGCAAGACCATCAGTCGCGTATTTAATATTATTTTGAATATACATGAATTATACATTGCGGAATTGATACTCATTAGATGTTGATTAAATCAAATCGCTGGATCGTGTATAATTAAATACTTTTTTGCTATTTTTAAAATCTAATGGAATACATAATGAATTATAGAGATATGGGTGTTTTTATTTATATTACTTATAATTTGGTTCTTGGAATAGTTTTCCTGCTTATTATAAAACAAATTCCACCCAAACATTACCTCTGCATTTTCCGACGATCTGTGTTTGTCGACACAAAAAACACAACGTGTGTATTTGTTCGAAAGTTCTCGGTTTCATTTAAGTCCGGGGGATTCTGATCATGTTTCATTTATCCTTAAAAAGAATGCATCTGTCTGTATGCTTACATAGCATGTCGAATTCCATTATAGATTTGTTGATTTAGGATTAAAAGAATTTTAAAGTACCTTTTCAAGCTCTAGCCCATGTTTTAAATGTTATAATCCCTGCAACAAAGCCACATTTATATCCTTACCGAATACAAAAAAAAACTTTAAATTTTGTTTACGTACGGTGTATGAATCATCTCATACGACTCCCTCTGGCTCGTTAAATAGTCGACACGAGAATGTTTATTATCCGACGAATAATCAAAAGAAACAAAGCCCACAAAAGAGAATATTATAAAGCTTGATAAACGTACGTCTCATTCGAGTATTATTTATAAAGACCCTTTACAACTTGTCAGATACACAAAACGCTCGAACGACACTGTGTTGCGAGTTCTCTTTAGAAAATCGGACACACAAGATACACACTCTGTGGGCACACTTAAAGATGGAAAACGGGTGGAAGAGATCGTTTGAGTATGTAAATCACTGCGTTATCGTATCATGTTGCACATACTTAATTAGCTAGATTGTTGGAGGGCGTCCGACTTTATTTGCTAGTGATGCCCGTGTGTCGATTTGTCGTAAAGATAGAACGATAGAAACGATAGCTTCCAATTTTAAACTTTAAAACACCTTTGAAATACCGTTTACTATTAATTAATACAATTTACCACTGGCATGACGAGTTTATCAGCCCACTGTTGTACATTGGTCTCTTTGAACATGACGCTGAGCCTAATTTTAGTTTTATCTCATCCAGTTACAACGAGTCGCCTTTTATGCCATTAAACTGTGTACTGTCTGGGAAATAGTATCTAAAGGGCACAGGCCGCGCGAAGAGCTAATCCAGCTATAAAGTTGCTGCCGACACTACTCGGCTGTCTCCGAGTATCAATTGATGTGAATGTATACCCTAATGACCTGCGCTTAACAACTTTTAGGTAGATGTTACGAAGGGTAAATGCACTCAAAGGCCCTCATGAAAGATATTTATTGGAAGGTACCAGGTAGCAAAATATAAATAATAAACAAAAGTTTAAAAGGTTATTTATATGTACTATTACTGCGCAAATAAGGCGGAGGATTTTGGCTATACCTATAATATAATAACAAAACCAACATAATATGTAGCTTAAAAGATGGATAGATATTTTAGCCATGTCTCTATTTATGTACTTACATCTTAAAGTCGCCCAAATGCACTCCGGATCGTAAGAGATTCGAGATTATTACAGCGCGGCATAGTGTTCGAATAAACTTTTACTGCTGGTTTTTATAGGTTTCATAGCTTCTTTGAGTAAGTTGCATTAAGTCCTTTAGGCACAGTAATATTTGGAAGGGAGTAATATTTAGAGCACCAATTTGATGTCACACAATTGCTGTTATACAATGTTTATTGGGACAACGTCTCCATAGAAAGCAACTATTTGTACTTACTAGACTGCAATACTATCTCAGCGACATACACATTCTTTGATAATGCTTATAGTCTTCGTTTCGAAAAGTAGATGCATTTACGCTATGCAATAAATTTGAAAAATGAATATGATTTAAGACTAATAATATATTATCTTTTGAATCTCATAAATTAATCTACCCGTTACTTTTAATATAATTGATATTAAGTTAAATTGATCATACGAGAATAGATTATCGTTAGAGTTAAAGAGACTATTGGCGTTCTGTCGTCAACTTGTTTCTGTTCGTTTTTGGTCGCATCCTCTAGGGAAGCGGTGCACTCTATTCGGCTTTTCTTTGCTTTAATTTTCTTGTTTGTTTTATTTTAGGCCAGGTGATTTTAAGGTGCATAGATAACATATTTCGGTCCGTAATGTGACTTGCTTTTATTTATTCACTTGTATAATATAGGAGCTTTTTGACCGCAACTTTGTTTCAAGGTCGGCCTTACTATACTATGGTAAACGGAGCGGCGCGTCGGTTGCAGGTGGTGGCCCGGAGTAGAGGTGCCTCCACATGCCCATTCTCTGAGTTCAGGCTTTACATTACATATACCCAACCATAGGCAAGGAGCATCCATATTTCGACCAATCCTATACTTAATCTCGGGCTAGCACTGCTTCATTGACTTTATGAGTTTTATATATTGCTATTGGATATTTATGTATTTTATATAAAGCCAACTGCGATAATATAAGGCAACCGTACTTATTGACTCAAATTTCATTCAAATATGTTTAGTCTCTTCGTGTGATTACTTTTGAATTTAGAATAAAAAAGCAATTTGACCAATTGTATAAGATGCAATACCATATTTGTACATACGAGTACGAGTGAAAAAATAACACAACAAATATTTTACGACAAAACAAATGCATAGGTACACACGGTGTATTAACATAAATATTACAGTAAGGCGGAGAATATTTGAATAAATCCCAACTCACAGCGTACCCCTTGTAATAAAACGTAACAGCAGACAGACCAAAGTATTAGAGTACCTGTAAAATTTATAGGATCGCGGGTCGAACAATCCACACATGGTCCCATAAAATGTTATTGTCAGGCTAGCAGCTAGCTCTTAGCTGGTATATTGAAAAGGCGATGCACGCACGAGGTGTTTAGGATTTAACGATTTGACACTCGGATTCTATGTTCAAGAAAGGGCACATGTAAATGTACAGTGCGACAACTATAAGTATTCCCGACGACACTACCAGTAGTGTGGTTTGGTAGTACGGTTGGTCAGAATAGTATTTCGAGCAACTGAATTTACATGATCTATAATGATTTAGTCATGGAAAATTCATCATGTACCTACGTGTGCACTCAGTGGCCCAGTTGTAATGCGTACGCGTTACGACTGAGGCTGACGCTGATGTATCTAGTTCAATCCCCGGGTCGGGTAAAAGTTATATTGGGTGTCAATATTAGGAAACGCTCAGTATCAGCCAGGAGACTGGAATTGTGCCTGGTATAGTGATAGGCTCGCACTCTATCACATCATAGGACGGAGATACACTCGGCGAATATAGGTTATACCTCTGCCTAACCCTTCGAGGATTACAGGCCTAAGTGTGTATGTATGAATAATATTAGCCTTATTTTAACTATCCGACTGCTGGACACGAGCCGCTACTAATAAAAGGGGTTACGCATTAGTCCACCACACTGGCCTAATGCAGGTTGGTAGACTTCATATTGACATACTTTTTAAATTCTTAAGGAAACCTCTCGGGCTATCCTTAACCGTTAAAGCAAACGATAATTAACAGAGAAAATCCTATTTTAACATTTTCATTTTCGTTTTATTGTACCTACTTATTTTTATTACATCTTCCACAGGACACACAAGCAGCTGCAGCGGCTCTCACATCGTTAGGCCATGTGTACACAGCTATCGGTGACTACCCGAACGCACTAGCCAGCCACAAACAATGCGTTCAGCTGGTGAAACAGATGGGGGACAAGCTGCAAGAGGCGCGGGAGATAGGCAACGTCGGAGCTGTGTATCTGGCGATGGGGGAGTTCGATTCCGCCGTGGATTGTCATACACAACATCTTAGGCTAGCTAGGAGATTGGGTGATCAGGTATGAAATAAAGTACAGACATACAGGGTCTGTGGTATCAATCATTGACAATTTCACTTCAATAGCATCGACTCTTTACTTAATTTTATTGTTAGTTTTTTTTAGTCGGTTTTATTTTTTATTAGAAAGCTTTTAGCATGCATTAAAAGTAAAATTAAATCTGTTGCGTTTGATACCACTTGTTAGGATACTACCAAAATATCGCACGTAACCAGTATACAAACAAAATATTATTAAAATCTTAAAGCATTTTTACTTTTACAGGTCGAAGAAGCACGAGCGTATTCTAATTTAGGGTCATCATATCACTACAGAAGAAATTTTACACAAGCCATCGCTTATCACGAGAACGTTTTGAGGATAGCTCAGAATTTAGGAGATAGAGCTATTGAAGCCAGAGCTTATGCTGGATTAGGGCATGCTGCAAGGTAACTTCAAATATCAATAGCAAATTCTATACTGAATGGTTAATAGCCAACCAAGTGTTAAAGTTTTAAGCCGCCTAAAGGCCTTAGACTTGGCTTAACGACTGCTGTCACTTGATAACAGCCGGGACCGAGTTTTTCTCAATATAGCAAATAAGTTAATATTAGGTATAATGTTATTAAATGATGGTATTCACACTACACTCCATTCTTTACAGATGTGCGGGAGATTATGCGCAAGCTAAGAAATGGCATGAAAGACAACTAGATGTAGCACTTGCTGCTAGAGATAAGGTAAATTTATTTCTAAAAATAAGATAATAATAATAATAAACTATTCTTCAAACTACTAGAAGAAGTTTGAAGAATTTATTCATAATATTAATTTATTTTATTTGTTGGTTCTCCTAAAGTAAATAAATAAATAAAGAAACAACACAAAATCCAGTAATTGGAAAAGAACTTGAATGAAAATGGATGTCTAATAACATGTAGACAAAAACAAAAAACGTGTTAATTATTTGACTCCAAATTATATGGTAAATTGAATTTCATATATTTTCTTATCTATTAATAACACTCGCTTGATAATAACCTATAATGGCCTTAAATCAATGAAATTGGAACGAGGCGAGGAAGAAATAACTGCTGGTTCAAGTGGTAGAGCAAAACTGTAGACAGTTTTGTCTACAGTACAAATGGCCCGGCGCGACCAGGTCGTTATCATTGTCTCACATAAAACCGACGTAAACTAGCGGCTTGCTGCTGTGTTTCGTACGATGAGTGAAATATAGGAGACCTAAATACCCCTCACCTTCTCAACTCCTTAATCATCCCTTTGCTTTAAGGGCGGCAGCGCGCCCATGAATCTTCTAGTATTGTGGGCGTACATGGGCGGTGCAGATCACTTACCATCATTTGACCCACTTGCTCATTTACTGGCCTATGCTATAAAAAACTGCCGTGAGACAAAACGATTTTTAAAATAAAATTATCCTTTCCCAGAGTAAATTGGGATGTATGTGTATTAATTGCAGGTTGGGGAAGGTCGTGCATGTTCAAATCTAGGCATCGTGTACCAATTGTTAGGAGAGCACGACGCCGCGCTCAAGTTGCATCAGGCGCATTTGTCTATCGCACGACAATTACAGGTACTCATTTACATTGACATTGGTATGGTATGATACATAATTACTCAAAATCATTGCTAGCTATTTAAATTCGAATAATATATTTCTGTATGTACTTAAATAAGTTCAGGCCTTTATCCCGAAGGTATAGGCAGAGGTGCGACTAGTCCATCACGGTCCGCCGAGCTCATTACTATTCCATGATGTGATAGAGAGCGAGCCTATCACTATATCGGGCACAAACCTATGTGATTTTTCGTAACCTAAAAAACAAACTGTGGTTACCCGACCTGAGACTTGAACCCACGACATGGCCGGTTTCTCAATCTAAGTACACTGTCAGTGGACCACTAAAGCGATCTATATATCGAAATATCATACATATCATACATACGTATGTACGCACTCACGTCTGTAATACCCGGGTAGACAGAGGTGTAACCAGTCCACCCAAATTTCACCGATCTTATTTCCATCCCATGATGTGATAGGGGTGAGCCTATCACCATAGCGGGCACGATTCCAGACTCCGGGCTGATACTGAGCATTTCGTAATAGAAAAACCCAATATCACTTTTACCCCAACCGAGGATCGAACCCGAGACCTCGGCACAGCAGTTGTTATTTAAAATATCTGGAATAATATATAACTACAATAGAAATTTCGTAATATCCAGGCAACGTAAAAATTTAACTTGTCCAATTACAATAAGTAAGTTCAATAGGATTGTCTTTGAAAAGACGTGTCTTAAATCTTATTGTCTGTTGGAGCAAATATTTGTTTAAAGACAGGTGCTAATGCACAAAGTTGGTTGTTGGGCACGTATTATCGTCGCCAACTACGAGTACGTTATATGAACTTGTGTGGCGTTAATATTCTGGGTTTTATTACCAATGAATGTGCTTAACAAAATACTTTAGATATTTTTAAACAACTGATTGATGGGACGAGGTGATTGCTCGTCGAATGGTAAGCGTCACCATAAACAGTAGCAACGTTCACTCATAACTTTGAATTACAAAGTAAGTATATAAGTATTATGTTAAGTCTTATAATTATACCTAATTATTTTACTAGCCTTAACGTACTTTAAACTGAACCACAACAGAGTTTACACTGTTTGTCGACAGAAAAAGAGAAAGCTGTGGTGGTACTTACCCAGGCGGCCCATCTTATACGAGACACCTACCACCTCGTAAAATGATAAACACTCTTAGAATCTTTATCAATAGAAATCTTATAACTTCACAGGACAAAGCTGGCATGGGTCGGGCTTACGGTAACATAGGCAACGCGTACTCAGCGGCCGGCTTCTACGAACAAGCCATCAAGTACCACAAACAAGAACTGACGATATCTAAAGAAGTACATGACAGGAGTTCCGAAGCATCAACTCACGGGAATTTGGCAGTGGCATACCAGGCTTTAGGAGCTCATGATATGGCACTGTTTCACTATCGAGCACATTTGGGTAAGGACGAAATTATGATAAATGATGATACAAGATATATGATACAAATTAAACGAGTTTCCGGTTATAACCTTTATAAATATCATTATCCTGTACAAAATCTTAGTAAATTCACACAAAATACAAATACCGCCAGAAGTTTTAAGGCAGACATCTGTTAGTTGCGACTGCGCGTTAGTATTACCAATATTAGGCATTATATAAATCTATAGGAGATAGGAGACCATCCGAAGATACTGTTGCTAATGCACAGCGTCGCTAGCTATCAAGCTGAAAAGTAGGATGTTGCCAGAGAAGAACCTCACTGACAGCACGTAACGCTCGACGCGACCATCCAATCAAATCGATCCGTCCCACAAATAAGCCAATAAGATTAATGTTAATTGCTACGCCTACAAATGACATAGTTTGATGAGTCAAATTTCGGGATCAATCTGTAGATGCGGGTTTAGATTTATTATAAATCAAACAAAATGATCCACCTTTATATACATTTTTTATATAAAGATAAATATATAAATAATAATAATTTAATTAAGGTAATTAACATTTATTACTATCTATTACCTCTTTAGGTATAGCACGTGAACTAAAAGACGCTGCAGGGGAAGCGTGCGCTCTACTTAACCTTGGAAACTGCCTCTCTTCAAGAGGGGAGTTCGCACAAGCAGTACCTTACTACGAACAACATTTGATGCTGTCGCAAGAGTTAGGAGATGTTACGGCAGAAGCAAAGGCCTGTCATTTCCTCGGATATGCACATTACTGCTTAGGGAATTATAGAGAGGCTGTCAGGTAAGAAATGTGAACATATTTTTATAGCAGAGGTCGCCAATCCAGCAAGTAGATCACCTGATGGTAAGTGATCTCCACCAGGTGGAACAATATAAGATGAATAATTGTGGATGCGTTGAGTTAAAGAATGGGTATTGGGCAAGGTTCTCTCATCTCGATCACTAATTTTCACCCTGCTTTACTTAAACTAAAGATAACGACGTTTAAAACAAATTATTTATTACAGATACTACGACCAAGACCTCTCGCTAGCCAAAGACCTTCAAGATAAAATGAACATGGGTAGGGCATATTGCAATCTCGGACTTGCCCACCTCGCTCTCGGAAATCTGGAAACTGCACTGGAATGTCAGAAGTACTTCCTGGCAATAGCACATATGACACAGCACTTACAAGGCAAGTTCCGAGCTCTTGGAAACATTGGCGATGTTCTAATAAAGATGGGTGATGTGGAGGAGGCTGTGAAGATGTATCAGAGGCAGCTTGGATTTGCCAGACAGGTACGCTTTAATATGTTATATATAAAAGCACTCTTAGTTGCTCTTTTACTGAGTAACTGGTTTGAACTATAATTTACAATTTTAGCTTGTATTACAAATCAATGCCAGTTGTCATAGAAAAATCTCATTAAGGTTATTTCATTTTATTGTAACTTATTATTCTCATTTGATTCGCCAGGCTCGTGACAGATCTCTAGAAGCGGCTGCCTGCGGAGCGCTAGGTCTTGCACGAAGACTCCAAAGAAGGCTTGACGCTGCATTAGGACACCATACACAGGTAATATTGTTTTTTTATTAACTTGAATGACGAGACGAGCAGATCACTCTCTTGATGCTAAACGACACGCCTACCTATAAACAGAAGTAACAGCACATAGAACTTTGAATTACATAGCTTTGAAAATTCTGAGATGTATGCCTTGGGGATCGGGATTGGATCTGCGATCTGGAATAGACAATTGTTGTTTGATATTAAGTTTTAATTTCGTTTTAAAGGAATTGACACTACGTCAAGAGGCGGGAGACGCGGCTGGAGAAGCAAGAGCTCATTCACATCTCGGAGCTGTTCACATGGCACTGGGACATTACTCACACGCAGCAAGATGTTATCGGGTAAGACATTGCGATCAACATAGATCAGACTAAAATAACTGCTCCTTAGGTTTTATAATTTGTTGAAATGCCTATTGGGTGTAAGTGGGCCACTAACATATTAGACCCAAAGCCAACCTCACCTGCACATGGTACACTCTGCTGATTAACGAACGAGTCAATGCCGAAACTTGGTTCCTGTTGCGGGTTGTGGGGGCCAGAGGATTGCCCTACATAATACCAAAACACCGTCAAATCAACTATGGGTAAAAACTGAACGCCCATATTTTAGTCTTAATTTTAGATTATCAATTAAATAACTAACCAAACCAATTTAATAACTAACTGAAGTCTATTTGGCTTATTTGAATCCAAATATACGAGATGGGTAAAACGAAAGGGAATAACTGAAAATTAAATCAATACTTTATTGTATTTTTTTCTAGGAGCAACTTGAAAGAGCCCAAGAGCTTCAAGACTGCGCGTTGGAAGCCCAAGCGTACGGCAACTTAGGTATCGCTAAACTGAATATGGGACATTATGAAGATGCAATTGGATATTTGGAACAGGTTAGTATGTCATCTCCCTCTCATTCGTAGAGGAAGTCCGTGCCCAGTAATGGCATTTATATAATATAGGGCTGGTATATTATGTAGGACTATTAAGATACTCACCTTATTCGTACTACAGCTGTGCTGTGGTGATGATAAAAAAAACCCGAACTTATTAAATGGTTTACTGAAATTCAAATCTATTAATAAATTTAATTGATGGTATCGTAATTGTTAAATGATGTAGAAATTGTGTAGAAGTATAATTTCGCAGCACCAAATTCTCCTGAAAAGATTACCTTAAAAGATTTTATGTGCTAACACGAATACTTGTTTAACGTATTTAAAAATACACATTTTTCTACAGCAACTAGCAATACTAGAACGAGTCAACACCCCAACTTGTCAGTTAGATAAGGCCCGTGCTCTGGGCTCTTTAGGTGACTGTTACGATGCTTTGGGTGATCCTGATGAAGCAGCCAAGTACCACGAACAACATCTATCCGCTGCACTTAAACTTAACAACTCCAGGGAGCAAGAGAGAGCGTATCGTGGACTTGGACTTAGTCACAAGTGAGTATAAAGATATGTGAGTCAAAATAGTAAGGCTTGGGTAACACCAGTAATTAATGTTTAAATAGCCAATAGAAATATCATTACGATGTGAATAATTAATCAAACAAGGATTAAATAACAGAAGTTGGGTAATTTTATCAAACAAATTATAATATCAATCACATTGTTTTTTTAATCGGAAGATATGTAGCTGAGTCTGTCTCTAGTTAAAACGAATCATCATATAATTTTATGAATAATCCTTCTTAAACAAACGTCTAGCAGCTAACTGATAAATCCATATCATCCGATGAAGTAAGTCATTAGCATAAGTAACGCCCATCAGTTAATATTTGTTCCAGGTAATTAGTACTCATGTAAAGTTAAAATACTATATTACAGGTCTGTAGGTAACCTCCAGCAAGCTTTGGTATGCCTTGAGAAGAGACTCGTGGTTTCTCATGAACTCGGTGTGCCAGAGGCAAAGGCGCAGGCGTACGGAGAACTAGGGGCGCTACACATCGCACTCAGCAACCTAGAGCAGTCTGTACTGTGCTTGGAGCATCAGAAGAATATTGCTAAGTATGTATTTTTATAATAATATTGAACGTATATCAAGAAATCAAACTCATAACTTTGGAAGTTTTAAGTGAAACATGATATCCATAACGTTGTAGAAGTTGCAATTGTTTACTCTGGCTCTAGATAGAGCGGGTAAAAAAATATCGAAATGGAGAAAGACAAAAATAGAAATTTAAATAATAATCAACCAATAACCTTTGTCGGTGTAAGGGCCAAAATGTACACACCCATTAACGATGCAGATATTAGTCACGACCGCAGAAGATAATCTTAAAATTGATGATGATGTAAAACTATATTCAATGATGTACTATTGAATTGAAAGAAAATATTGATCTAATTGTAATTAATTAATTGTTCTGGTATCAGGGAACTAAACAACCAAATAATGGAAGCGGAAGCGTGTCACTCGCTCGGAGTAGCGCAGCAAGCGCTCGGAGACCACGCCGCCGCCATCAGACATCATCGCGCAGAACTTGAATTAGCGCATAGGCTTGGACTCACGCATTTACAGGTATTTGAAAGAAAGAAAAAAAGTTTATTATTGGTCTAGATACAAACATAATAACCAAATCATAATACATCATAACAGTATTATGATGTTACATTTATTATTATTTCAATACATTATGTTTATTTATTTATTTCAATTTTATTGATACAAGTATACTTGTGTACTTGTTGTGTGTACACTTTAATTTTAAAGTAGCTTGCTTAATAAAAACTACTAATATAGCAATCTTAAGAAATCGCTTCACGCATAAGTCATAACATACCCTATTATAATGATTCTTGAAAAGTCTAGATAGTACGCTTAATATGAATTGGGATTTATTCTGAACCTTAGGTACAATCGTAAACATCTATAAAACTGTAATAAAGTGATGTAATATTTTATAAGGCTCGTGCATGCGGCGGACTAGGAGCAGCTCACGCATCGATGGGCGCGCACGCAGAAGCAGGACGCTGGCACGAGTCAAGACTACGGCATGCCACCGCTTCAGGTAACAAACCTGCTGTCTTCTGATACTTAACCATCGCACCGATACCAGCTCCTTCTTACTTTTATTATAGTAGAGGCCGGCAAACGAACAACTCGGTCACCTGATGGTAAGACAATTCCACCGCTCATAAGATCCACAGTACCTGAAGCATCATGAATGCGGTGCCGACCTTAAAGGAAAGAGCTACGAGTAATATATCCCTCACCGTATGAAATGCAACAGCAGGCTGCTACTCCACATCGGTTTTCTTTTGAGAAACAATACCGTCGAGTCGGACCATTTAAGCTAAAGAGAAAACTGTCTACAGTGTGACTCTACCACCTGCGACTTATCAGTGATACTGACAATTTCATTGCTTTTACCAGTAAATTTGCCTAATGATCCTAAATAATTATGACAGGTGACGCAAGGGGACGAGCTCAAGCCCTAGCTGATCTAGGCAGAGCTCACCTAGCCATGGGAGCGTGTGGCAGCGCAGTCTCTTACTTACGGCAAGCACTTGCAGCTACTGAGGGATTAGCAGACGCTGATGAAGAGGTACATTACTAAGTTTCCCTTACTCGCAAATAAGACATTTTCTTTATCATTTTTAAGAACTACCTAAGATCTAGTTAATCATGTTGAACATATTTAATAATATTACATTTTGAAATACAAATTAAATAATCCTAAAGAAAAGGAGCTCATATATTTTACGGAGAAGTACGGAGTAGTGATAAAACCAATACACATACCTTCTAATGAAGTAATTTGAAATAATGCATCTACTTGTATTTTAGGCTCGAGTGAGACATCGACTTGGCTTCGCATTGTGGGCTTCAGGAGAGTTGGAAGAAGCCAAGGAGCAACTGCAAGCTGCATTAACCGTTTTGGAATCGAGTGGTGACAAACATCGTGACAAGAAAACTGTAGCTCTATACACTTCTACGCAACATGCTTTGCAAAGAGTTCTGGTTGGTAAGTATCATGGCGAAATTGACGCAAAATTTAAACAAATAATTAGTTGTGTCAATAAAATATAGATCTGAACTGTTATCATAATAAAAGAAGTAAAACTAATTTTGAATAAGTAGGTATAATAATTATGATGGACACGTAATATTGCTCTATGGTTACACCTACTATTGTATAGAAAATACATTTAGAAGCAGCTTAATATATCGACAAATCTGTTACTATCAATTCCAATCTACAAACAATTACTCCTTACTGTACAGAATTAGGTCGACACACAGAAGCTCTTGTAGTAGCTGAAAGAGGTCGGTGTCGTTCTCTTGACGCAGTGACTGAAAGACCACCCGGAACATTGAACCAAGCCAATCTAGAACTACATACTGCACAGAGGTAAGTTATTTCTTTTCACCCATCGGTAATTTTGATAACTGCTCCTAAAACTAGTCTTTATACTCTGAGTAAAATTATTTTCAATACTTTGCTCATTTTAGTAGTCCTAGAATATCGCTTGTAGAGTCAATCAGACTTTAACATCAGTTCCTTTTGAAATTCAAGCGTGAAACCTGCTCAGCTGAAATTATTAAAATAATTCATCTGACCTGATTCAAATGTAGAAGTGTTAAGAAATACTATAAAACCGATTTCCATTTAGTATATTAAGAAAAATTGGCGACCATTAAAATACATATAATAATTATATTTGTATTTCAGGAACAACGAAGATGCAAACAAAGAACGCACTGAGCCGTGGAGTCCAGCGAGTGTAGAACAAATACTTGAGGTTGTCAACAAACAGAAAGCACCAGTGCTGTATTACAGTTTAGCTGCCGGAAGACTGTACGCTTGGTTACTTCAACCACATAAGGGTAAGAATCATAATATCCTCAGGTTTTTAGCAATAATCATGGGCTCGAGCTGGGAACAAAATCATTGTGAGAAAATTTTCTCCATAAATTTTTCAAGTGTATAGTCTATGAAGGTCTCATAATAGAGCAGCGTGATAATCAACGAGATGGACGAAACGCCTGATTCCTTTAATAGTGAAAAGCGCCCGTACCCAGCAGTGGGATAATTAAATACAGAGCTGATATTTTATCTATATATTACGAAAATTAGGAGCTGATATTCGAATTTCAATTTATTAAATTATTTCAGGTATATTAAGATTCCACCAAGTTTCCCTACTCGACGAAGCTGAAGACAATGATAATAGCTTACCTGATGTTAGTCCTGACGACCTTCAACCCAGTAGTGGTAAGAATCTTTAAACTGCTCGTTAATGCCGTATTTCTAGAGTATGAACCAGCTCGAGAATAGTAAGAATGACTCTTGTATTGGCTCTCAGTAATAGACTTGGACCTTGGTCATTACAAATATTTGTATTCAGTCAAATCTTATTTTTTTATTGTGATCTATGGCCACATCACTCACTATGTTGTACTGGAGAGTGTTTGATACATATTGAAATAATATGCTATATTTAGGTGCTACTGGGAAATTGGAGCGGTTCATCGGCGAATGGTCAACTTGGCTGAAGGCAGCCGCTGAACGTAGAAACGATGAGGACCAGTGGGATCCTGAAGAACGACCCAGCACAGGACTTGCCAGAATGGTAAACTTTACACAGTTTGCATACTTTAGAAGAAAAAATTATACATCGACCAATGCGGTTCTATTTTTTATTTAATGCTTGTAGCTTCAAATTTCTGGAGCTCTTTGGTAAAATATTATGTTAAAAATGATTAAGGGCCAAAGCATTTTTGTAGCACAATCCAGCAAACGAGCAAGGGGTCACCTGATGCTAAATAATCTCGACTAAACGTCCACAATACTAGAAAATTCATGGAAGCGTTACCGACCTTAGTTTTAGTTTTAGACGTTTAGTTACATAATATTTATTTTATTTTAGGTGACCCGCAATCATCTTCTAAATTCATCAAACTATTCGCTGAGTTCGTTGTTTAGCGTGGGTTCCGTCGGTGGATCAGTTGCTGGGTCTGTTGCAAGCCTTCAAGGCTCCACTAGGTGACAAATTCATTTTTATTGTATTTAAATCATTTTACGAGTAACTTTTAACTTTTTTATAGCAGAGACCGGCCAACGAGGAGGTTAGTGATTTGATGGTATGAAATCACATGAACACCCAAAATATCAGAAGATTGATGGAAGTGTTGAGGAAAGGAATGTGGACCGGGAAGAAGATGGTTATTTGGGCTTCTGGAAATCACTTTATGTCAGTTTTCTCTGAGACAATGGTGCTACCCCGGCCGAGCCGGTCATTCGCACTTTAGACAAGATTATCTACAATAATGCTCTATCACTGAAATAATGACATTGTTATATAATATCAATATATCAAACAGACTATAAAAAACACTGACTACCAACCATGATATCTCAAATCCTCAGGTCAAGCGCACAAGGTCCACGCAGAAAGCAGCCATCTTGGCAAGGACCACCTTGCCTCAATTCACTATACCAGATGCTACTTGCTCCATTTGAAGACTTATTACCAGCTTCCTGCAATAATAATCATGGTAAGTTCTTCTGTTTTTATGCTACTTTACTGAAATATTGTAGTATCAAACTTGTAACTGTTTTCTATCGACGAAATCACTGATTAGGTTATTATTAATTATTATAATAAATTTAGTTTTTCCTATCAGTCAGTATAGCATTGATGAAAATCTCGCCACAGTGACTCATTCCTGGGAGTCCCATTTCAGGTCCACCCATTTATATTGGACTCGCAATTTCGATTAATGTGATTCTATTATATTCTAAGTTATTGCTATATCTATGTTCGATAAATACGAACCAATAAGACTCATACTTTCTTTTATTATCTTCATTAAATCAGGCCAAAATAAATAATGACATTTGTTTCAGCATCCCACGGTCGTCGAGGATGTGGTGGTCGTCGCGAGATTGTAGTCGTAGTAGAAGGAGCTCTATACGCATGTCCATGGGGAGCCCTCCGTGGTACTTCAGACACAGAGCCGATGTGTGAGCGATATGCTCTACTAGCTGTACCAGCGCTACGTCCTTTACGACATCAGCGACATCTACGAGCGAGGCCGCAACATGAACATGGTATGTAGTTCAAGATTTGGATTCGATGGTCCGTCTAAGATCGTAGCAATAAAAGGTGCTTTATACTCATCTTCATGGGAAGCTTTTCGTGGTACTTCAGATACAGAGCCACTGTGTGGAAGATATACTCTTCTAGCTGGATCAGTGCTATGTCTTCTACGACGATTACGACTTCTGCAAATTGGCCCGCAGCATGCACATAACATTGGGTACTACGATGTTGATTTTTATTTTGCTGAACATAATCATATATGTGACAATGGAGAGGATTAAATACAACACAATAATGGAATTTTAAAATATAAAGTCTGCATCAGTCCTTTGGTAAAATAAAACAATGATGGATTTCAATTATATAAATAATTTTAAATTTAATTGTTAATAAAGTCGACACTAAAAATTGAGCAATATCAAAATACAATACTATTAAGTTGATTAGGTACTAATAATATTTGAGTTTTTACAAAGTTTAATATTGCAGGTGCATCAACATCCAACAATGCAGAAGCAGGCATGCGTTGCCTAGTAGTCGGGTCTCCGCGAGTCGGAGGTTCTCGCTGGAACAGTGCGCACGCGCAACTTAAAGAAGCTGAACTAGTCGCAGACATGCTCAGAGTCCCACCACTTACAGACTATCAGGTACTTAAAGCTAAAGTTAATCTAAAAAATACAAGTATGTCCGGAGTCGTAAGCAGAGGTACAATTAGTGTGCCTACTTTTTATACTTATTTCCGTACTATAACCTGATTGGTGGCAATCCTATCGCCATATCAGATTAAAAGTTCAGTCCCGAACAGATAAAGTGTATTTAGAAGCGTTTTTAATATATATTTGAAATTTCAGGCGTCAAAAGAAGCTGTCCTCGCTCAATTACCACAAGCAGAATGCGTCCACTTCGCAACGCACATCTGTTGGAAAACTCCAGCCATCGTCCTTAGCCCCGGAGAAGTGGTAAAAATACACAATATTTATTATGAATTGCATGTATAAATAAAATGCTAAAAGCGGCAAATCTATGTATGAATATAAAATGTCACAGAGGGAATATTCTTGTGACAGTAAAGATGAACTTTCTAGGTGGATTCACAAGCTAAACGTCTTCTCAACACGAGCGTTGGTGGTGGCGCTGGAGACACTTCAACTGAAAATGAAGAAGAAAGTATGTTATAAATTAACTTTATTAAAATCTAATTCTACTTCCTACCTACTATGCTAATGTCATAAATGTGAATGTTTGAATGTGTTTGTGAATTTGGATGTTTGGTAATCAATCACGCCTTAACGGCAGAGCGGATTTAGATGAAATTTGACACACGGTTAGACCAAGATTACTTTTTATCTCGGAAAAAGAGATTCACCCGGACGGAACCAAGAGCAAAAGCTAGTCATTATAATTCTAAACTTAGACTAGATCTTATAGAATGCTGAGTTATTGGAATCAAGCTTTATTAATTATATTAATTCTCTTAGGTGCAGAATTACCACCGAGTAATGAAGAACTGCCACCAGCATCAGAATTTATGCTAACAGCTTCCGAAATAATGAACATGAAAATTACTGCTCGACTGGTAAGACTCTCGACAATCTTCTCCATTACATGAATATGGTGTTTACCAATGGCTTTTATTTAAAGTGATTTTATAATTACATAGGTATTTATAATTTCATGGAACTGGTTGTTCTATCTCATAGGTGGTAATTTCATGCGCGCCAACAAGCGCTGCACTCCAAGGCTCCACAGCTGAAGAAACCGAGGATATCGCGTTGGCTGGTGAAGGAGTATCGAAGTTGTGTCGTGCACTTCTAGCCGCTGGAGCTCAAGCAATACTGCTAACTCTGTGGCCAGCACCACAGGACACTGCTACTAAGATCTTATATAGATCACTTTATTCCGCTTTATTACAAGGCAGCCGTGTTGCTAAGTGAGTATGCAGGACTTTAATCCCGAGTTTCCAATATTGTTTTGTTAGAAATCAATCTTTCTGGAACATAATTCTTTTTAACGTACCCTCCATCAGTCAATTGTCGACATTTACATTATTCAGTAGATTTAGGTTGTATAGCCAAGCAAAAACATTAATTTATAGCCGTATCATTGACATCTTGTATTTGTCATATCAGGGCACTAGGAGACGCGATGCAGACAGTCCGACATACAAAACATTTCGCCCACCCGTCGCACTGGTCCGGGTTCATGTTGCTGGGCGCCAACGTGCGGCTCAGTAACAAGGTCGCGCTGATGGGACAGGCGCTGTGCGAACTGCTCGCTGCACCGGAGAAGTGCCGGTAAGGATATTAGTTCAGTAATAATAGAAACACGATACAAAGAGTCCGTCACACAAAACACTTCGACCACTCATCGGCCTGGTCCGGGTCCGGCTGGACTCCCAACATGCGGCTATACCTTCGCACTACATATCTTATAAAAATTGATTTTAACACGCTCTGTAAGGTTTCGAGTGCAATAGTCGGAACTATCACAAAATTTGAATTGCTTACTGGCTAAATGTAATGACCGAACTCTGCCAGGTCTGGAATCTGCCTCTGGCAGTTATTCGATTTAGTTTAACTAACATAACAATTATTATGACATGTTATATTTTTAACATATTCTGCTTCGACTGCGCTACAAATATCCACAGGGTTTATAAAGCCTATTGGTATAACATTAAAAAAATCAAAAAGGGCATCTTCGCTATATAATAAACATGTTGCAGAGATGCTTTACGAGTCTGCCTGCATTTGGTAGAGAAGTCTCTACAGAGAATAGTGAGAGGGCAGAAGAACGCGATGTACACGACGCAGAAGAGCATCGAGAACAAAGCCGGGAACGCTACTGGGTGGAGGGAACTGCTTATGAGCGTTGGATTCAGGTCAGTATTATGGTTTTTAGGATTTTATGTTAACAACCAATTTTTCTCAATATAAATCTATTATATGCTAAACTATTCCTTGATTGTCAAAGGCCACAAGCGGTATAAATTGTAATTTACGATTTTAATTTAATTTGGCAGGTTATTTTAATATCGGCTTCATTAGAAATTGTCCATTTATTTGTAACAGATATCCTTATACATATAATGCTGCGTAAGTATCAATTAAACTTATTATTTGATCTCCATCAGGTTCGAGCCCGCAGCGAATGGAATTCCGTCAAGTGTATTCTTCCCGCAAAGTGATCCTGAAGAAAGATTAACTCAGTGTTCAGCAAGTTTACAAGCTTTATTGGGTATGTTCAAAAAAATATTTTTTCGTTCTATTCTCGACAATTATATAATTTGATGTTTAATATGATCATCTGTTATATTATTTGTATGTAATATTCTTGTGCAGGATTAACACCAACAACACTGCAAGCGTTATCGAAGTTGATTTCAAACGGTGACGTAGCTGATGATATCATCGGAGTGGTCCGCTCCGTCATCTCACAATTCTCAATCAAGAACTCTGAAACAGACACAATTGAAGTAGCCGTTAACGTCAGGTATTTTACCTTCCATATTCAAAACTTCTTGTGTCATATACCTCTACATTTATTAAAAACAATTATAGGGTCTCCAGTAAATTCACTAATCCAACGACATTTAACATCAAGGCTAACTTCACATCATTTTCTGTGAGAAAGTAGTCCCAACCCGGTCGAAACAGCCCATTCGTGCTTTAAACAAAACTGGTTACAGCGTAGCTCTAGGATTATATTCATAATATTAACTTGTATTTTACTTGCAGACTATGGCGTGTGAACGGCTGCCACGAGCTACTGGCGTCACTGGGCTTCGATCTAGCTGAAGTGGGACAAGATGAAGTCACCCTTCGTACAGGGAAAGCTGCCAACCGCCGGCACATACAATTTGTCCTACAAGCACTACTGGCTCTTTTCGGTAATTGAAATCCTACCTACTCTACCTTCTTTTGGTTTTCTTTACTTCAGAAGACTGGACCTAAAATCAATTAAAATCTTATAATTTAATTTATGATATTGAAAGAACAACACGATATTATATTTTCTTCATAAACTTTGCAATTTTCCTAAACTTAATTACTCCAGTATAATTTGGATATAATTTTTCATTCAATGCGATATGATGCCACCTTGGGCCCAAGCTTAAAGCTATAAGATACATTTATTTATTAAGAAGTGTTTCTTAATCGTTAGTGTTAACAGCATATATATTTATATTTACAGATCTTCAAAAGCTGTGTCTTATGACAGATGATGAAGATGTAGTTATTTTTGATATTTCTCTCTACAGATACACAAGAAGCACCACGAAGCCTGAGCTTAGAGTCGAGTTCGAGCGTGGAATCATTGGCTTCTATTGATGATGGCGACCTTGAACCGCATTCTGACGGAGAACCGCCGCCTAGGCAACATAGACGTGAGTAATCATTTTAAATTAGGGATGTCATCTATTATATACAGATCGTACTAAAATTTCCTTAATGTTTTGATCCCATTAAAATCTTTAAATGAATGTAAATTAGTACTATACAAGAGTATGAGATTGAATGCAATTTTTATTAGTTCGTCGTCGATTCTTTGATAAGAAATTCCAGGTAACAACTGCATTTATACTAATTGAACTTTTTCTCCATAGAAGAAAGCGTATCATCAGTGCCGCCTCCGCCACTTCCTCTCGGTTCATGTGGAGGAGCATTCACTATGTATGTACGAGGATCTACAGCATCTACAGAAGTAGGACGTGGTGAACCTGATGGTAGAACCGCGCCGCCACCAGCGCCACCACCTCCAAGGTACCGTGGCGAGAGCGACGCCGCCTTCACACCATCCCCACCAGCTGCTCCACCACCACCCACCACGGCACCTCCCAGAGATGTATCACTAGCTCTCGCCCATCAAACCAAGATTAGAACCTTATACACAAGACGACCACCATCTGACGATTCTGACTGGGAGAGCTCTGGTCATGATACAGTATTGAGAAGACGCCCAGAACATTCACATCCGAGGTATCTGGATGCCTTCTACGATCTAGCCTCGGCGCAACCACGAAGAACAGAGGAAGAAAAGAACGAGCAAACGTTAACCCAACCATCAACATCTAAACGTGTACCACGACCCAAAATGGGAACTGGTAGTCGAGATTCTATGGCTCAAGTGCGGCATATGAGCGGGGAACTGACCCCAACAATATCTGAGGTCTACCACGAGAGGAATATTGGTTTAGGGCTAGCTCCTCCACTATCAGAATTGTTATTAGCAGAAGAGTCCAAGAGCGAGATGCGAACGGCGAGTTCGAGTGAGAATCTTCTGTTACAGAATTTGGAGAAGTTAGGTCTTTTAGGTGACACAAGTGAGAATGAGGAACGGTGGTGTGGAACAACGTCATCACGACCTTGGCTATCAGCACCACCTCTAGAAACTGACGTGCAAAGTTCAGACTTAACTACAGCAGAAATAATAGAACGGCAAACAAAGTTTAAGAAGGATTCTGAACCGAAGAGGAAGGAAGAGAACGTGTATGAGTTGAAGGTTAAAGAAGATGCTCCAGGACCAAGTGGTATAGAGAAACGTTCTGTCTCACCCTTTTCAGAACTTTCTCGTAGGGATGAAGGAGATGGCAGAAGCATAGCCGACTCCCACTCATCATACAAGGCTTTAGTACTAAACCCTAGAGCACCTTACCTCCCCGAAGAAGCAGAAACCAGTTTAAGCACACCTGCAGAAGGAGGAAAGACCCATCCTCGACCTAGGAGGCCGCCCGTGCCTAGAAGCAGACCTACGTATACGACTCTAGACTTTCCACCGAGTAAATGATTAAGATATTATGTAAATACATACAATTTAGGATATTTTTAATTTGTAATGACTTTAATTTATTCGATATATATTAATTTTCAAATATGGCTATGACATGTGTAATAAATATTGGTATTGTGTTCTAAAGATATAGGGACGTGGACGTTGTTGTTTAGGTATGTATAAATAATTTAAGTGCCTATTTATATACAGATAAGGACTGATTTTGAATAGCTTGATAATCGCTAGGATGTACATTTTTATTATATTCTATTACCTAATACTTGACTTGATTGTGACTATTACAAACCCTTGCCATTATGTACCTATAATGTAAGCTACGCCTTTTGTAAAAAGTCATATAGCAAATAAAACGATGAAAATTATGTATACCTAATACTTTTATTTTACAAAAGAATGCCTTATCATCACAGGAGTCTAAAGACTTAAGCCAAATAGTAATAAAATATTGTCATATGCTGCATTCTGTTTTGCACAAAACGCTTGTCTCGACAGTCTCCATAAAGTAGAGGCGAATATTTAGCTCCGAAAAGATCGGCCGCGGTTCCGATCTTCGCACCAAGATAAATGATTATGTGATCACAAATATTTGTTTCAAGGCTGGGGTTCTATGACATTGAACTCACGAAAGTGGTTTGTTGTTCCTGATACCGCGTCATACTTTTACTTATCTAGACAACGTGTTACCTACAGTACAGTCGGTACATGCACCTGACAGTGAGTGTTAATGTACCGGATCTTATCAAAATCTAGACATCCTTAAATTTCACGCTAATTTTAATCACTTATTTATTACTATCGATAAGGTCATAAATAAATAATTCAAGTGAAGTGCATTAGCGAGAATAACAATGCTGGAGTGATATTTTCTCCATATATTTACGGAGCTTCATTCAAAGTTTTAAACCAATGTCACTATAATTGAATAAGGCTAGTATTATAGAACAACACTTCAGTGAGCTCTTTGCTGAGTGTTGATTTCAATACACGTGATTGGTTTATTTTTGGCGCCAAACGAAGACCAATCACGAGTACTGAAATCGAAACTAAGTAATGAGCTCACCTAAGTGTCGTTTTATAATACGGGCCGACTGTACTTGAAATAGGGCGTCGACAACGCGACGGTCCGCGCCTACCTTGATGTCTCACACCCTAGTATTAGGAATGCTGTATTGGCAACAATTCAACGTGATTTATGCTAATCACAAACCAAAAACTTTACAATAATCTATAAAACACTTCGAATACAAAACATCCTTAGATAATCTCTCTATTCTAAAAAAAAGTAAAAGCTTTTTCACGCTATCTCCTCCGAAACCGCTGGGGGTATGGGGTCGAGACCGATACCAATCGATGCAGAATAATGTGGCGAAGAAAGTAAGATATGTCTCATATTCGACGGACTTTAAGTTTTTTTTTATTTTATGTTTTGTGGAAAAACATGGGCGACGCCCCTAGTACAGTACAAAAAAAATTACATTATAAACTTAAATATACTAGCTTTTGACCGCGGCTCTCTCAGCGTGAATATCCTTCCTGGGGTAAAAATAGCTTATACTGCCTAATCTGGGCATGGTTCCGTACAGCCTTTAAGCCTTAACTGATTAACACCGCCGTGGTAGCAGTTCGTAGGTTATAGGACCTTTTTAATAAACGTTGGGAAACCCTTCATGGATACCGCCCCACCACATGGTCTAAAACCCAACGGAGTTCCTCCGGGTGCGCTTGTTCCGTCGGGGCTGCGGGGCGCTATTGTACTCTTCCGCGGCCCCAACGGAGCGGCGCCGGCAGATAATAGGACCTACCTACTCTATTAGAAAAAGAATTCCTGTAATGTCTTATTGGTTTAATTTCTATTCGTTGAGGCAGTACGATACAAAGGACAATGATGTCAAACATAAAATCCCTCTATGTCTGAAAAAGTAAAAAAACGCAAAATAGGAATTTATGTTTGATGTCATTTTTCGAAAAACTAAATCTAAATCATGCACATTGAGTTTGTTCCGTCAGGTCTTCTCAGGCAGGGTCGCGTTTGTTTGGTGATAACTTTAAAACAAAATGATTCGGAAATACTTATGATCCGTTTTAAAATAAAGTTAAATATAGACCTTGTGTTTCCCTAAATAATATAGTTTTAAAAACTGAACCAAAAGCAAACTGAGTTTGACTAGCTGGATTGTCAGAGCTGGGTCACGCCGCGCCGCGTAGAATGTAATGGTAAAGTAAGCCTACTGAGTTTATTTCGCTGGGTCTTTTGAGGCTGAGTCGTTTTGGATCCGGTGGTAGTTCTAAAACACGTGCCGTTTCGTTTATGCCCATGGTCCATACCGACCCCCTTAAAACTAATAACAATATTAGACTTGTTATTAGTCCATAATAAAAATATTCAAAATGCATAAAAATAAACTGATAGTTTGCTTAGTGTATTGTTGATGATGCTATGTATGTATAATATGGTTTCTGATAACTAGGTACATATCTTTCTTTTATTTTGTATTGATTTGTCATAAGCGCTAGTTTAATTGCCTACATGACCAATAAACGGTTTTATTCTTTTTTTAAACCGTCCTTAATCCGAATCGACATACGAGGTATGTGCTTTACGATCATTTAAATACATTAATTGCCACTTATGTTATCAGATGAAATTGTACCTCAAAATTATTACCCACGGCATGTACTTGTAACATTTAATTTACCCTTGTACGCGTATAAATATTTTATTACGACATTGGACAACAAATATCGAGCGGAGTCGATTTCCGTTCTATTAAAGTCCAAACTAAACGAGTTACTCATATAATAATAGCGCGGGACAGTTATGCGGATATGACGATATGTTTTAACCATTCTTATATTTATCAATATGCCTATGTCAATCACACAATAATTATTTAATTAAAGAGCACGAAAAAATTAAGCCAATACTTATCTTAAAATTAAACGGAAGATTAAATTGAAGTAGGATTGCAAAAGGATAAGTAAACTGCGATACATATTTTTATTTCATTTTTACATAACATAACTTATGCTCACACCTTTATCCCAGAAGGAATAGGCAAAGGTGCGATTATTGTTACAACTAGTAGTACCTAATCCGATTGCGTTTTTATGATATAAATAAACATTATCTTTTTTATCAAAGGAGTAACATATCGATTTTCGATTTGCAACTTTGAGAAATAGTAACTGACAAACAACTGAGCTTTTACCTCACTCCCACAGATTACTATATAAGCAACTAAACTACTCACTCCGGAATTGTTATTCTCTTTCACGCACTTCACTTAATTAATTAGTGATTTGATCGATCTTATAGATCGTAATAAAGAAGTAATTAAAATCAGCGTGAAATTATGATATGTGAATATGATCACACCTTTCTGTAACAAGTTGTATAGCATTTTTTTTTGTATATTGATACGTACAGTCGTGCCATGCATAAGGGAAATAGGTATGCTGGGCAATAATTTCTTAAAGTACCTTTACCTTAAATTCCAACTACTTGTGCATTTGTCATTCAATTGTACCTTCAGTATACATTTATAACCTAAGTATAGGTTTACCAATTAATTGCAAGTTAGCTTAGAATATCGGTCGCACAGGAACCAGTTATCAACCCGTGTAATAACCGGAACTAAAACGATAACTTTGGTAACTGCTTGAAAGACAGAGCCGGTCCTAGCGCTTTACCGGAATTGCACAGTTTTTAGGGTTCCATAGCCAAATGGCAAAAACGGAACCCTTATAATTTCGTCCGTCAGTCAGTCTATGCGATGGGGTGGAAGTCTCTGATTTTTTTTATTGTTTTCGATAAGCTAGGTTGTATAGTTTTTTTAAATATGACATATTTTCGGTTACACTACGGAACCCTTCACGGCGCGTGGTTCGACACGCACTTGACCGGTTTTTTATTACCTTGAAATAATTACCGCCAATGTCTCGTGTCGAGGCAGCATAATACGTCTCTGAACTAGGATGTCCTGGATTCAATTCCCTTTCCCAGAAAACACTTTTTGTAAATGCTAAAACGATTTAATCTTCAGACTAGAGAGTTAATGTCGTCAGAACTGGTCATACAAAAACCTCATAAAATTTTGCTGGAACATGCATAAAATAATAAATGAAAATACACCCAACAATCACAATCTTAGTTCTGAACCCACTCTAGTCTATCCATTGCCTTATTCATTAAGCAGCAGAGTGTACCACGTGTAGGGGAGGTTGGCTTTGGTGGCCCACTAGTTTATGATGTATTAAAAAATCTTGATACATAAAAGAAAAGAAAAATCAGAAGAACAGATTCACTCGGAACTTACATATTATTATGTAGTCGATTTCTGGCAAACATTCATAGTTCGTGAACATAAGTTCCTTTTATGTCATATTTGACAGGAATCTGAAGTTTTTAGGTACCTATCATACAGAATACGGACAGCTCCGTGGCGCAGCGGGCGAGTAGTCGGCTGCGAAGCGAGAGGCCGTGGGTTCGATTCCCACACCGAGACAAATGTTTGTGTGAACCACAAATATTGGTCTCGGGTCTGGGTGTTGTGGGACCGCAAGTCCCTCGTAGTTCCTGATACCCACGACACAGGTTTACCTAGTGTGGGGTCAGAGCTATGTGTGTGACTGTTGGGTGTATTATTATTATTATTATTATATATACATAGTTGTTCCTCTGCCTACCCCTTCTAGTATATCAATGTGAGCTTATGTCGTGTCATATCACAAGAGCTTAATTTATAAAAAAATCTGTATTATAATTTTTATTTTTGACCGCAACATTTTATGTATGTAAGAATGTAATGTGTGATGTGAATAAATATGTAATGTATATATAAGACTCGAAATGATGTATATTTTTTAAATGTTAACGCGTTTAATATGGACTATGGTGCGCACACAAAAATATTAGGTATGTTTAGAAATATAAAGTTTTTGTCATAAGTAGGTAATTTGCGTCTGCAACTAGATTCGTTAACACGTAGACAATAAATGCAATGCAACATGTGCAAATTAAACGTAATCATTTAATTATTTCGAAGGGATGGGAGAGGGGCAAAGACTAAAAAGTACACTCACGAATCACGATTCACCGGCTTAGGCTTTATTTCAGCCCCATGATGCGGTAGGAAACACATATGTATTGAAAATATTGGCCATTGCAATAAGGGTGAAAACGTAGAGTTCATACTTAGACACAAATAATATGGCATCTTAAGTGTGTGTGCATGTGTGCTTGCATGCATACGTACGTGCGTTTGTGTGTGTGTGTGGTGCAGTTTTTTATTTGATAGCTGGGTTAATTAAAGTGGTTGTTAGCTATTTGAAAAAAAACTGTTTAGCTGTTTAAAAAGACTTCGAGCTTTTTAATTGAGTAGTTCAATACTTTACATTTAATATTTTATTATTTCACAAGTTAAGAAGTAAATTATAACAATGTACTTCCTAAATAAAAGGTTACTTGATATACAAGGAAATATACGTACTCGTATCAATAATATTATTCTGAAGAATATGAACACGCTAATGTTTTTGGGACTAAGTTATACCTGCCTTACCTGTTAGTAGAATAATAAATTAAAATTATTGTGTTCGATGCGAAGACATTGATTCCAATTGTCTATGCTCAGATCTACCGACTTAAAATGATTATGGATAATCATACTATCTAGATAATTAACTAACGCTGACTAGATTTTACGACAGTAAACATTTATACTCTACGAGCACTAAAATGTTATTTTATACTACTAAGGTCATGATTATAAAACCTCATTTAAATGGAGTAAGGTTCTCGTACGACACAAGCAAGAATAAAACAGATAATTGACAATTATGAGGACGTGTTGTACGATTCTTTTCTGAAACTCTATGCGACGGTCTCTTAAACAAGAGTTTTTGGTTATATTCTCGTGTGTGTCATGCGATAAACTCTCTCTTTTTTAATGGGACTTAAGAACACTGTTTTGCCTAAGATGTTATTCACATACCTAACTATGTGGTCCTAGTTCCTAGTAAGTACTATTGTGTGCAGAATACATACATACACACTCACGCCTGTAGTCCCCAATGCATCATGAATGGGTCGGCTCGTCCGGGTCGTTACCACTGTCTCACAGAAAACCGGCGTAAAGTAGCAGCTTGCTGCTGTGTTTCGTACGGTGAGTGAGATATCCGGAGGCCCAAATCCACCTCCCCTTCCCAAACTCTAAATTTACCCTTTCCTTTTGGTGTTGTGGGCGTAGGTACATGGGTGGTGGAGGTCACTTAGCATCAATTAACCCACTTGCTCGTTTACCGGCTTATGATATTAAAAAAAACTGTGCTACCGAAGCAGTCAACGACACTAACTGATGATAAGTACAAAACGATAATGCAATTTGTCATAAGATATTGGACTACATAATCTTTATTCAATAAGAAATACAACCTATTATCATCGGATCAACAAAGTAAATCTGCTTATCCACAATTACTTCTTTCATCCGTCCCGCCCGATCTATGCAAAGGAGCATATACATTAATACAGTTCCAAATCGGATTAGATACCGTAAATCTACGTAATTATCATATTATTGTGCTCTGTGAATGGCATTGGTTCGAAACATAAAGGACTTTGCACAATGGAAGGCGAACCTACGTCGCAGATAAGGCTTATTGTTGACCTATGACTACTAGGAATTTCATAACATTCCTACTTTCTATGGTTAAAAATGTTAACCTTTACTATTTTGCGCTGCATGTACGACAAAAATCTTAAAACAGGGCCGAATTTAAAAGGATTTATTTTGAAAAATATTGATTTTTATTTCATATGTTAAATTTACAGTTTCTACTTCTTATCTTACCTACATTGTTTGTATGATAAAACAGGTTAATTAACCCAGAGCATAAAATGTGTAATCAGTGAACATTTTTATTAAATACCTAACACTATCTTATTATTTAGTATAGTTTTATTTTCTCAATAAAATCTTGCTTTCTTTCTCTTATAACTTATGGAGAAATAAAGAGAACAAATATTAAGCTAAGATGTTATGTATGAATTTTACTCGTACATACAGTTTCGAGATATTTTATCTAAATGTGGGTGTTTTTTTTAAATAACATACATACTTAAACATGTTTAAATAGATTATAAATAACATACAAGTACGTAACATTACAAATATTTTGTCCAACTATGTAATTACTTTACTGTATCAGAACGTTTTCTGTCTTGCAGCTTTCTTTAAATTAACAAATAACTTTTGTTTCACAAATTCATTTCGTCAAACCATTTCTAATATATATTTTGTAAGATTTCGCAGAATTTTAGTGTAAAGCAGAAATATGTACATAATTAAAAATTATCAAATAAATAAAAATAGCATGAAACAATTAACTTATGATATTAAGTAAACGACTCGCCCTAGTTTCGGTCCAGTGTTACACACTGTGTCTTATGATTGTTATTTCTAGCTGTTACTTGCATGATTATTGTCTTTATTTTACGGCCATTGTATTCAAATTGTCTCGTATTTCCTTGTTCAGCTTCGGAAGGGTTACTGTAACTCTAAAGGTCTGTACACGATTATATTCACCTTTGCGTTACTCAGTTACGATTTTTTGCGAACATCCTAATATTAACATACGTTATAATGCTTACATCTATGTTTAATCAAGGTTGCGTTATGAGCCTGATTGTAATTTGAAAAAGTACATACATACAAACATACGCTTTCACGCCTGTAACCAGTACACCCATATTCGCTGAGCTTATTTCCGTCCCATGATGTGATGATGGGGGCGAACATCAAACACTCTATTTGGACTGGGTAACCCATGAGGGCACAACTATGAAGTTGTTGATCAAAGATGTTGATACAATACATACTAATATTTCGATAACATTATGTCAATCTGAGACTATTTTAGGATGGATTGAGATTAAAAAAGTTTGAGTGGTAGAGCCACGCTGTAGACAATTTTGTCTACAGTATGAATGGGCGGACTCGTCCGGGCCGTTATCACTATCTCACAGAAACCCGACGTAAAGTGTAAAGTAGCAGCTTGCTGCTGCGTTTCGTACGGTGAGTAAGATATCCGGAGGCCCAAATGTCCCTCCCATCCCCAATCCCATAATTAACCCTTTCCCTTAAGATCGGCAACGCGCCCATAATTCTTTTGGTATTGTGGGCGTACATGGGCGGTGGCGATCACTTACCATTAGGTGACCCACTTGCTCGTTTGCCGACCAATGCTATAAAAAAACATGATACCTCTTGACCACGGTTTATGTAAGGTTTCAGCTCAGATAATGCATATCCGTAAGCGCCTTAAATCCAGGGTCGACAGCTATACCCCAGGCACAAATTCTAATTCAGAACAATACATGTGTGATTTATCGAATTGGAAATTCAAGTTTTGATACCCTAGGAATTGAACCTAAGACCTCGCTGTTATCAACCTTAGTCCACTGCAACTAGACTAATGAGGTAAGACCAAAGACATTTGTCATGTCCTATTCAGGATTGGAAGTCTAGTCACTCAGAAGTAGGGCCGGTCTCGTGGGGGAAGCGTACGAGTATGACCATTCTCTGAGTTTAGTCTTTTTTTACATACACACGCACTCACGCTTGTAATCCCCGAAGGGGTAGGCAGAGGTGTAACCAATACACCCACATTTCGCCGAGCGTGTCTCCGTCCCAAAATGTGAAAAACCTAATGCCACTTTACCCGACCCGGGATCGAACCCGAGACCTCAGCGTTAGCCTCAATCGTAACGCGTACGCATTACAACTGCGCCACCGAGGCAGTCAGTCAGGCAGTTTAGTCTTTTTTCTGGCTTTATATACCTAACCATCGACAAGGGATGTCATATTTTGATCACGCTCCATCTTAAAGTTAGATTGGGGACGGCACGGCCCAAAAATCTCATGTTACTAAGACCTGAATTCCACCTTTGCAGCTGTATATCGTAAAGATATCAGCAAAACTTTAGACAGTTTTGTCTTCAGCATGAATGGGCCGGCTCGACCGGGCTGTTACCACTGTCTTATAAATAAATGACGTGAAGTGGCAGTTTAGTGTAGCGTTTCTACAGTGAGTGTGATATCCGGAGCCCCAAAGCCCCTTCCCCTTCCCAATCCCTTAACCACCCCTTTCCTTTAAAGTTGGCAACGCGTTCATGATTCTTTAGGTAATTTGGTTGTTCATGGGCGGTGGAGATCACTTACAATCAGGTGACCCACCTGGTCGTTTGGCGGAAAAATTAAACATCATAACGAGACATAAATGTATAAAATAAAATAAAATGTTAAATAACTGCATTCGTGTTAACGATGAAGGTAATTTAGGGCTTCATCACAAAAAACATCACAACAAAACATAAAGAGGAAATTAAATATTTCACTCGTTCAGACAAAAGACTTTATCGTGATCTCTGAACCTGACACAGTTAAAACATTAACACCCGGGCGTACCACTAACCGTGTGGACTTGCGCATTCAAATTTTAGATGGCAATTATGACAGTGTTAAAAAAAATTGTCTTAAATGTGTCCGACTTGCAAGATAATATACAGAGTATTTTGTAATGTATCACAAACATATACCTATGATTTAATATTTTTTTCTTAATTTACAAACATATAGTTACAAACTTTCATACCAAAGTTGCATCTCTCCGATATCTAAATACAGTTCTACGATTAAAATTTTGGCTTCAACTATTTCAATAATACGAACCCAAAAAAACACTACAATTGACAACAGCTACTTCTGGTAATTATATAATTGATAACCAATAAGGTTAAGGTTTTGATATTCTTTCGCTATATCGGGAATCTAATTTTTATCTCAGAAAAGACTCATGTAGGCAGAAAAGGATCAAGCCGTGAGCATAACTAGTTAGAGAAATAAAAAAATATATAATGAAAATAACAAGCAAGTTCCTAGTATCAGCATTGTAACAAATGTAGAAAAATATTCGTCGCAAGCGAGCACCAAAATCCACCATATTTGGAAAATAACAAAATTTATCGACGTATGAATCAGGCACACGGCGAAATACCTTGGCTGTCTGATGTATATGGTTAAACACCGTCCATTATGTGCTTATATGTGTCGCCATACATTGTAATAAAATTAATTTATTTTGTTGTTGAAAATTACATATTTTTATTCCTTTTTCCTATACTAATGTATTTTGTATTTATATTTCTTCTTATGTGTTTATTGACAGCCTCCGTGGCGCAGCGGGCGAGTAGCCGGTTGCGAAGCGTGAGGCCGTGGGTTCGATTCTATGGGTGTTGTGGGACCGCAAGTCCCTCGTAGTTCCTGATACCCACGATACAGGTTTACCTAGTGTGGGGTCAGGACTATGTGTGTGACTGTTGGGTGTATTTATTTATTTATTTTTACACACAATAATCATCGGTAACTATTTCAATATAAGTATTGTTATCAGTAAGATATAATAATATATTATAACATATAATAACAGTATAATAGTATTTTAAATTATAAATATTACCATTATGATGGATATTCTATGTTACATTAGGTCTACGTTTCGAACGTCGTCGTATCATTTTATAGCATGCCGCGTATGTTTCCAAAGTCCAAAAAAATAAAGCGTATACACCTAGCCGTCATACACATAGTCCTGACCTATATATACTAAGATAAAAGTTTTAAGTCATTGGTATCAGGAACTACGAAAGACTTTCACTCTCATAACACCCAAACCCGAAACAATTTGTGGATCGCACAAACATTTACCCCAGTTACGGGAATCGAACTCGTGGTCACATATTTTATAATATGATATTAACTGACGAATATCTACATATATAGTACCGAGTTATAATGCGGTAGGTAAATTACTTTATGCATCAAAGCTTTGTACACACATTCTTAATTGTTGACAAACACATTATACCGCTCGGGGGCGCGTAAAATCATAAAAAAGTAATTGCACATAATAGTTAAATTAAAACATTTGACCTCGTAGTATTTAAATCCTTAATTATTACATAGTACGTTTTAATTTGTGGCAATATATCTTGCATTCCCAATGTAAGCGATGGATTAAGACATTTATTAACCTTCGCTACTGTTTCTATACAAAGATATATTATTCAAAGTATCACTCGCATGACTGCAAACCTAGCATTTATTAGGACATTTCTTAAACCTTGCACAGTTACAAATATTCACATTGTCATTGATCTCGATATAGCAACAGAAACACGAACATTTAATCAAAATAGTTTTGCCGTTCTGCCTCGGGCGACTTAAATAATACAATGTCTTATAACGTTTGTACAAATGAATAAATGTAAATAAGAAATTGACATAATCGCGGTCTAGGTCTGTCGGCAGACCGATTACTATCCAATAGTAATGTTTATCACCATGTAATTTATAACAAATAGACAATACAACGCACCATTTAGGTGAACTAAGCAATGTTAAATCAGTCTAGTATGCTCAAAAGTCGACAGTAACAATCGCTGAGCTACAAAAAAATATTAAGTACTCTGATTAATGTAAAAAAGCATGAAAATAAAACACAGTAACGTTTATAATTTAAAACATTTATTTTTGAAACAGTATTTTTTTAGATATGAATATCCGCAAATAACCAACCTAATTCTTGGTAGTAATATTTTACATCTCTGTGAATTAATTCGGAATCACAATTATACAAACGGGCAACATTATTACTGTAATAGACCATTATGTAGATATAGTTTATTTGTATATTCGTATATTTATGAGGTGTGAACTGCCTAGGGGAAAACTTAATTCGTGACTATTTGGTGTTACCAACGCACTGTTACCTCCTTTAATTATATTCAGTATCAATTGATATACGAGACATTATATTTAAATATAATTTATTTATTAAGTTTATGTCAGATTAGTTAACTTACGGCCAGCCTCAATGGCGCAGTGGGTCAGTAGCCTGCTGTGAAGCGAGAGACAGTTGGTTTATACCCGCACTGAGCAAAAAAAAATTGTTTGATCTACAAATATCCCGGTCTGGGTGTTGTCTCCCCAGAAGGGATTATGTCAAGCAGGCGGCCGATGTTAAAAACTACAAGCCAAATATTTCTGTAACATGTGTTAAAACCCATGTTGCGCTGACCCTACTGCGATTGATATACGGGCAGGTGGAAGAAAGAGAGGTAATTTACAGCCAATTTCATCGTTATAAATCTTTTAAGAGGCACAATAAGGACTTTGGAATAACATAAGTACACACTTATTAATAACTTGTGTCCAACCTATTAGGTTTATTTCTATTTTATTTACGGAAGTAACCATAATTGTGATAAAACCGAATAAAAAAGACAAAAAACCAAAATAATCATCAAAATCGGTGCGTAGGTGACGAAGATTTAGTCTGTCATCCCCAATTTCACTCCCTTAGAGGTGGAATGGGACTGACTTCGAACTAAACATATAGACGCGTGTTTTTCTTTGATTAAATAAATCCACATTTTGCTATCGTAATATCGGGTACACATCCAAAAATATATCTTCTTTGAATCGAAAACCTCATAAAGAAGCGTCATGTAGAAATCAAATAGCACAACCCAAGTACGCTGGCGCCAGATCAATCAGGTAAGATACGAGTAGTAAGGAGATCAAAATATTTCATGTGATCTCCAAACATCAAAGCCTCAGCTCAAAGAGAAGCTCGCACCCAGAGAAAAAATATTGTGCTAATATATAGATATTATAATTTATACCACATAAATTATACCAGTAATTCTTATCAGTCACAAGCACGCCATATGCTTCGGATAGATTTATTTTTCATATAAAATATTTATCATTAAAATTATTAGGTACACACCCGTGATACAAAAACACTTGTAAGATTGCGTGTTAATCTAAGGCCGTATCAGCATTCCTAAGGCGTAGTATAGTGTAAACTACAAGTAGTATAGCTGCGACGTAGATAGTTTTATCTACAACTAGGAACCACTAGGAAAAAACTCTACAGCATAAATCAGCCGGCTTGACCGGGTTATTACCACTGTCTCACAGAAAACAAACATGAAGTACTCGTAGCAGCTTGCTGTTGCGTTTCGTACGGTGAGTACGGGTTCCCTTTATCCTCCCTTTATCCTTAATTATCTGACAACACGTCCATGATTCTTCTGGTATTGTGGGTGTTAATGGATGGTGTAGATCCACTTCATTAGGTGACCGGCTTACGCGTTTGCCTGCCCATGGTATAAAAAAATTCCTATAATGTAAGTTCAGTTTCCAATCAAAAGTGTCCTTTAAAAATTATTTGCATTCATGTTGAATTAATTTACTATCCGAATGTACTCACGCATTACATATGATATGCATGTTAGTCTATAATTATTATTGTATGAATAAAATTGTAGACAATTTACCAATTACATTATGCAATGTAAATACTATCACTCCATTTCATATCACCTATGATTACATAAGCACATGCCTATAGGCTGGAGTAGGCAGGGAACCCATGATTCGCAGAGCTTAGGTATTAGGCAGCTACCCGGTACTTCTCGACAGTTTTTTGTGAGACAGTAGTAACAAGCCGGTCCATTCATTCTGTAAACAACATTGTCTACAGCGTGCCTCAGCCACTGAATCTGAGTTCTGAAGACTATATAATACTGACAGCCTCCGTGACGCAGTGGGCGAGTAGCCGGCTGCGAAGCGAGAGGCCATGGGTTCGATTCCCACACCGTGACAAATGTTTGTGTAATACACAAATATTTGTTTCGGGTCTGGGTGTTATGGGACCGCAAGTCCCTCGTAGTTCCCAATACCCACGATACAGGTTAACCTAGTGTGGGGTCAGGACTATGTGTGTGACTGTTGTTGGGTCATACACCCATGTATGTATAACCCCTACTTTAACTTAAATTTGAACTGACGAAAGTCAAATTTGTAAAGTCAACTTTAAAATATCTGTTAAGAATATTTACAATAGGAATACAATTAATTTACCAAATAAATCTGTCAAGCTTAATTTTATAATTTCATTAAAATAGGATGGCTCTTAGAAAAATTAAGTGTAGAATATAGTCTACTAATTTCTCTAGGTCTCTTTGGAGTCAGTGCCGCGCCGCGCCGCATCGGTGCAACTGTGGTTCAAATGAAATTGCACTGATTCAAAAATACTCCTATAGGAATTGTTATTTTTGATCTTTCTGTGTTATTTTTTGAAGTCGGTTCTTAAGTTTTGTTGAAACTTACTTAATTTTTCCATTTTAGTGATAGGTACAGCTATGCATGTAAATTTCAATACAATGACACAATCGCTATGACTATGCTGTTATCCGTTGAAGAGTTTCATTTTTTTACTCCGTCGTCAGATCTTAACCAAATTTATATGGGACAACAATTACAGCTAAACTCAATCGAATGATTTTTTTTCTAACAAAATCATAAATCTTAGATACCGATCTACTTTAAGTCAAACGGATTGATGCATGAAATAAATGAAATTACAATGTTTCCTTATTACCTGTAATTATTACGCCAAGATGGGGTCTCAAAATTCAAGCTAACATCAAACAAGAGAACTCTCATCTAAATAAATTAATAATGCAAAGAAAAAATCAATAGATATAATTTTATGATGCACTTATTATGGAATATTATATGTGGAACACGCTCACAATTTAATAATTAATAACTCCACTTGAAGTTGTTTATTTCTATTAACGCCTATTTGAAACTCTAATAAATTAAAGTACATTACTTACGTTATTTTATAGCCATAATCATTTTTATTCCTTTACGGACTTTGAGGCCCATTTAACCGAAGAGATATAAGAGTTGTAAATTATTGATGATATAAAAATACCACCACTACCATCTACGGCTATTCATCGAGCCTGGTCATGAACATATAAAAATCCACATGTGTAGTTTTTACGCTATTTTAATATGTAGATCACCTTTACAACTCTTATATAAGGCTTTATATATTAAACACGTGAACTATAAACCGTAAGCAGAAGTTCCTTTCAAACCAAATATTTGAGAATGTAGTTCAACCTTTTTTCTTGGCTTTCACGCTTTATGTTGGCAAAAACGTTCTAAAGATTTCGGGCACCAACTAGCCAAAATTAAACACAATATACCTAATTCCTCCTTTCCTATTATTCCACCTTTTCGCTGAAGACAAAACATACATTCGACTGACCTAATTCAGAGGTTCATGACCTAGTCGTTACAAGATTTATTCATAGATAATGTATCTTGATTTTTAACGTATTTCGTAATGAGAATAAGATTATTTGCATGCTAACAACTAACTAGACGTCACAAGTCGTGGCTCAGATAATGCGACCGAAGATAAATCTCGAAACTATGTGAATAAACTGCATAATTAAACGAAATGGCGCAGACTGTACTATCATTACTAGCCGTTTAATGTGACAAATCAGTGCAAACTTCTCTAAAGGTTACATTGCACTGATGATGCAATAACTTCTCGATTCTTTTGTGTTTGTGCCGCAAGTTTTTCGCTTCAGATATCAACGAACTATTTTTGAGAATGACATTTGATTAACATTTCAGTAGCAAGGAGCAATAACATAGCGTAAATTGATGACTTGAAATACCATTAAATAAACATTAAAAATAAATATTTTTTTAGGATCGCGTAATAAGGCTATCGAATACTGGTTTCATAGATATATTGTCATGATTTTTACAGCTACCGTGGCTGAGCGGGCGAATAGTCGGCTGTGAAACAAGATGGGCTCGTGGGCCGTGGTCGGCCGTGGGCTCGATTCCCGCACTGACATGTTCCCCTATCGTGGACGGAGATACGCTCGGCGAAATGTGGGTGTACTGGTTCATCGTCTAATATCGACGTAATCATTATCGTTTCGAGCTCTATCACCTCATTAGTCTAGTGAGAGCGTACTAAGGTTAAGAATAGTGACGTCCTAAGTTCAATTCCCAGATCGGGCCCTCACAATTCGTGTTTGAGTTTCCGATTCGAAATATCACGCAGGATTTGCCCGGGATTGGGGGTAGACTTGCCTCCTATCACATCATGGGACGGAAATAAGCTCGGCGAAACATGAGTGGCAAAACATGCAGCACTAGTGACTCCTCTGGCTACCCTTTCGGGTTTAAGGGTGTGAACGTATCGTACATACATTACTAACATATACATTATTATTTCCCTCATATGCGAGAAGCCATCTGGGTTGGTACCACTGCTTTGTTTACCTGCTTTGGCTACCTTGTTTATTGAAGATTATGATGGTTTATAACAGAGAGATCAATTTGTCGACCGGTGATCAACGAGTCCACCTATTGCTAAGTAAAATTGATTTAAAAACACATTAATTATGTAAAATTATATAATGGTTGCCATATATGAACATTACAGACACTTGTGTAATTATTGAATGAATTTTGAATGTATAAGTAATACAAGCCTGAGTAAGTAATAACTTGCATAGCCGGCCCATTCGTGCTGTAGATAAAACGCTCTACATACAGCGTGGCTCTACCACTCACTGAACTCAAAGAGATCTCTGAACGGGGAATCAAAGCGAAGACGAAAGCGTCACTGACACCAAAGTCTGACGCTTGACTCGGAACTTGAGTCAGACTTGAACATCGGGAGTCGACGACTATATCGAGCAAAATAATATAAAATTGTATAAGGATAATAATATTACGTTTATTAATACTATAATAACTTAAGTGAATGCACTTTTTTATTAAAATAAAACGGGCGATCGGAATGCAGTTAAGCTTGGCCCAGGTTTGAAGGTTTACTTGATTTACAAGTTCAAAAGCTAATGATATCGAGGACATTTGTACCTACTACATGAATAATCTGCATAGTTTGATTGCAATCATAAATAATATTCCAATTAATGTCCTTAATTAATTAGACAACCGTGCTATGATAAATGAACATACTATCATGACGCTTATTTTAATAATTTATGATGTGGCTGTTTGCAAAGGTTTTTGATAGGACATATTTATATACCTATTTATGTAAATTAAAATAGAATTGATGGAGAAATATAAACTTTACTTATTGATTTCTAGAGTGTTATGGACCTAATTAAAATAAAATCTTATTTAGGCGTTCCCAGGCACGTCAATTAACGTTAAGTGTGCATTAGCTATTTTAAGAATTGGATTATTTCTTTGAGAAGTGAATTAAGATTATTTATGTAACTAGTAACGGAGCATACAGCATTAAGTAACTTTAAATGTGGAAATAATCTATGAAATTACTTGATGACAATTAAACTTAAATCACGTCGCTAAGGGCAGTAAACCACCATCTTTTATTCTACTTTTAAACACAAATATAAGCAACACACTCTTATCTCTTAAGGGGTAAGCAGACGGGCAACTATTAACCCACATTTCGCCGCTTTTAATTCGGTCCCGTGATGTGATAGGGGGCGAACTTATCGCCATACCGGACACAATTCCACGCAATTTATGTGTGATTTTACGAATAAAAATTCAAACACAAATCGTGATTGCCCTACATTAGAATAGAACCCAATTAAAACCAATTAAATATTGACATATATGACAGTCTCCGTGGCGCAGTGGGCGATTAGCCAGCTGCGAAGCGAGAGGCCGTGGGTTCGATTCCCACACCGAGACAAATGTTTATGGGATCCACAAATATTTGTTTCGGGTCTGGGTGTTGTGGGAAAGCAAGTCCCTCGTAGTTCCTGATACTCACGATACAGGTTAACTTAGTGTGGAGCAGTATGCCTAGTACCAGTTACAAATACGTTTACAGTTTTCGATTTCGTATAAAATTACTACCGTCAAAGTCTCAAACTAGTAATTCATACGGTAATAAAGGAAAGAATCGCTTGAAAACAAATTTCATATTCGACTATTATAAAATAAAATTAACCAAATTATTAAGTTTAATTCATTATAATTCCCATTAGGGGCTACTAATACTTGACGTATGGAGAGAAAACGAAAACTTTCATCGTTTAGCAAAACTATTAAAACTTGTATTAGGCCTACTGGAATATGTGTGTGACTGTTGAATGTATTTATTTATTTATTTACAGCAAATCTTTAGAACCTGCCGAAACACACACTAATCATAATAAATACCTAAACTGAATGAGTTTTACACACCAATAACTAAATCTCATACACGACCCGAACATACATTAATTCAAATTACATACAATGATAGATAAGAAAAATAAATATACAATGACATTGTAATAGCACGATTACAAAAATATTAATCACACATGTCACGATCACGTGACAAATTCCGATTCCGTATTTTTTGCAAGCAGTTGAACGCATGCAGTGACAGTTGACCTGACAACCTTGCTAGTAATGGGTGCAGGCTGCTACTGGGAATTTGACGTCAAGCTTGTACTAGACTTGTATGTCTTGTAGGCTGTAGCGTTTGTCACACTTGGTTAGGCCAGTCAACATCTTCGGTCACTCATGGTGATCATAGGGTTGTTAGTTATTTCTTGTGCCCAAAATCACATCAATCAATAAGAGACTTGAAATATCTGTGTATCTCTGTAACATATATGATATCTGGCTTCCAATAAATTACAAGCTTTGTTTTAATCCGATTATTTTATGACCTAATTATTTTTGTTCCAAATTTTGGAAACATTAAAAAATAAAATATAATCATACAGTCATACAAATGCACTAAAATAAAATGTAAGCGCCTTATCTTTCGGAATATGTAGTGTAAGTGCACCTATAATTATCGGAGTACGAAAATATGACATACACCATTCATTTGACAGCCCCGTGGCTCCGTGGACGAGTAGCCAACCGTGAAACGTAAGTCGTCGGGTTCAATCGCCGAACCCAGACATATATTTGAATGATCTACAAATATTTGTTTCAGGTATCGGTGTTATGAGACCATACATCACTCGTATTCCTTGATTGGTACCTACGACACAAAATAATCGTATCTTACTGCGGGGTCAGGGTTATGTGTGACTGTTTGGTGTTATTTATTTATTATACAGCACGCAGTGGATCGTATTGAAAACGTATTCATTTCATACAAATTTCTGGTATACGATTACGTAATATGTATCGAAAAATTTCGCAGCAAGCGCACTGAACGCACATAATTAAGTCTCTTTGATCTCATAAGAATGTAGCAACCCTAAAGTGTGACCTGACGCCCTTGACGCCGGTCACGTCCGACCACACTCAGCTAGTCTACCAAAGATATTAGATTGGCTTTTACTCTATAAGGATAGATAAATTATTTATGCTGTCTAATATATCGAGTATTTTATGTGAAGATAAATCTACATTCCTTGAGAAGTAATAAGAGCAAGAGCACTTTTTTAACGTCACTTCTAGTTCATGAACATACGTGAAACCTTGTCTTTTATAATATCTATGAACAGAATTATTTAAAGATAGAATGGAAAGTTTTTGTTGTAGTTCGTATTTAACTTAATAAAATAACAATATCAAGACGAAATAAAAAAATAACATTATTCAATTTTGAGTCAATGCTATTCTGTATTTCTTTGGTCACGCTTTGATAAATTATAACACCGACTCAAAATTCGTTAATGTTTTTATTTAATCACTTTTCGCGAAAGAACCATTCCACTCAAACCGCTTTGTGAAAGGAGATGTATTGTTATATATTACAAAAAGATATGTGACCAATAATTATTAGTCGGTTGAATAAAAAATTTAGATATTTATGCTCTCAATTCCATATTTAAACATTCTTACAGCTTAACTTCGCTTCGTACCACCACCTCTACTTGCCAGTTTGTATACAATCTTCAAAGAGCATTTTGAACCCTGACATTCTTTGAATATAAGATTCTCGGATAGTAGTACAAAGTTAGGCGTGGTCGTATTGAACTATGCCTTTGTTTTCTATTGTAAAAAACAAGATTGTTCTCCTATGTAATGAATTATTAACGTGGCAATGGTAATTCGAAGATTTATTATGTAATTAAAAGTACAAGTCATTGTGTTCAACTTAATTTAATCGAATTCTAAAAGCGAAAGCTAGCTTCGTTAGAACACAAATTTAACAAGTTAAGGACAATAATAATTATTAGTTTCCGAGCACATATCCGAAACAATGCAATAGATGGATCTGAACAAAGACTTTAATGTATACTGTCGTTACTACTGTCTCACAGAAAACCGGCGTAAAGTAGTAGCTTGCTGCTGCGTTTCACACGGTGAGTGAGATATCCGGAGGCCCAAACCCCCTATCCTTCCCAATCCCTTAATTATCCCTTTCCTTTTAGGTCGGCAACGCACCCATAATTCTGTTATTATTGTGGGTGTACATGGGCGGTGGAGATCACTCACCATCAGGTGACCCACTTGCTCGTTTGTCGGCCTATGCTATAAAAAAAACTGTTAGACAGGCTGTTTAGAAGTAAAATTGTGTCACATAACGTGGGAGTTTGATAGCTCACAAACAGGGAGCGGGAGAGGAGTTCTAATTGAGGGTAAGCGAGATGGTTATATTGAGTTAATAAAAATGAGTATACCGACCATCAAATTACGGGCATATGAGTAAACAATGGCAATACCCGTCCACTGTCTGCTCAATACTGGTATTATATAGCTAAGTTAAAGGTACACCATCCAGACACATCCAGAAACTGTACCCGTAATGGCGATTACTCCTGGATTATTTATTTGTTTTTTATTTTATAGCAGAAGATAGTAATTTAACATCCACAATACCTGAATAATTATGGATTCTTCGGCAACGCAGAGGGAAAAGGATGCTAGAGTGATAGAGAAACGGATGGGTATATAGGCCTCCGGATATCTCACTCAACTCACGAAATGCGGCAGCAAGCTGCTGCTGCTTCACATTGGTCTTCTGTGAGACAGTGGTCACAACCCGGTCCAGCTGACCCACACATGCTTTAGATAAAACTGCCTACAGCGTTGGTCTGCCACTACAACACCACTACATATAGCTCCGCGGGGATTGGTAAGGACTTCCGAGACGAAAACTGCAAATTTTAAACCAACCCTAAGAGCATACACTTCTGACTTTTCTAAATTACATAACATATATTCATTGTTAATTATCGCTGACTTTAATGGTGAAGGAATCATCGTGAGGAAACCTGCACAACTGAGAATTCTCCATAAAGTTTCAAAAGTCTATGAATTCTGACAATCCGCATTAAGCCAGCATTTGGAACCAAGACTTACCCCTCTCATAAGTAAAAGAGGCCCGTACCCAGCAGTGGGACGTATGTAATACAGAACATGTATATTGATCCTGGAATGGATGGCTGTGGACACCGTAATATAGAGACTGCATTTACCATGAATTGGCGTAAAACCTTGATTAAAAGTAGCTAAACCCGCAATGTACCAAACATTGCCAAATCAAAATTTTATAGATCAAGGGTCTGACGTGAATAATGTTCCGTGTTTAGCTAAAACATAATAAACATAAATTTCTCGGCGCATTGCATTCCAGCTCCAAAATAGACCTTTCTATAATAATATGACCTGTCACAAGAACTGATGTTGACGCATGAGTTGGTTAAATAAGCATATAAAGGTGTGATCATCAGTGCAATATTTTTCACGTTGCTGTGTGTATAATTTTTATAACTGTTTTCATAACGTTCATAACTGCTGATGTATCGGTCATTTATACGGCCGTTAAAATAAATTAAAGGTAACAAAAGAGTTTACCAATTAATTCTTTTTTACAATATTGCAATATTGTATTTCAATTTAACCGCGATACTTTATATCAGTGTTGCTGTAGATATTTAAGAAATTACGTGGTTGATACGAACAACGAATCTATAATGACCATAGGCTCGGCCACTAATAATAATTAACGTGGTAATTCTGAAAATACTAATAACGAAATCGACCTTATTGGCGGAATGTTGGTCTTGCACCTTGGTGCACATTTTGCCAGACCGTCTATATTTTCTAGAATATAGATTTCTATGTAATTGACTAATGTAACGTGCACAAATACTAGGCGGGTAAAAATAAGACACAAATCCAACAAGATAGTTGAAGACTGAAAGAAGTTGCAAGTCAAGAGCCTGCTCTTTCCTCAAAGACGAAACACGCACCAACGATTCCTCTTACCAGAGGAACTATCCATTAAATACTTACCATCAGATGACCTACCACAAAGTTTACCCCTCTTCCATATAAAAAGGCCTAAATGATGCTAAATTTATATACACAGACACAACTACGAAAGTAACTAGCTAAATACACTAATAAAAAAGATGGCTCTGCGATAAAATTATTATAGTCCCCATAAAATAAAATATCTGCTATATCGTTGCATCCCATCAGAAACACGTACTAACAAACATTACGTAGAAGCAAAAAAGTACGCAAGTCGCAACTGAGTATAGTTTTTTTCACACGAAAATTTGTTGTGCTTGCGTAAGCGTATCTTTAGTTGCAAGAACTCATGATATGTGGTCAAGCCTTAAGATTAACAAATATTTGATATGGATCACGAACTTGGCTACACATGGGCGGAGGTACGTACTTGACATATCCCTGACATTTATCAATATGATAGTAGGGACATAGTTTCTAGGTTTCTTCCTTATTTTTCACCACGTCATTATACATAATAGGTCTTTACCTATGAAGTTGACGTTCTGTACGAAAGAAGGTATGTTTTTCCATCTTTTTTATTTATATTAATCAATGTAACCACTAATACTATCGATGCATCTTTGCCAGCGCAGTAGCAATTTATCAATGCTCTTCTTGATGAAATGCAGACGGGTGTCAACAAATTCTTCAAAGGCATTTTTACTGCCTCACGGGAATTGAATTTTTTGCCGTCAAAAATCTGTGATCAAAATCAGTATTAAACTATACTTTTTTAACACATGTTACAGAAAAAATTGGCTTATAGTTTTTACGACCGGCCGCGTCACCTGCCTGACGTATAATTAATGCTATTCAATAATTTTCAGTTTTAATGAAATGCCTAAAACGTGTCTCTCACGTGTAATCGACATTGCTAGTAACAATGTTCAGGACAACATTCACTGACGTGTCGCAACCTTTCATACGTTAAATTAAATTACATTTACCACATTCCACTGTAATTAAACCGAAAAAAATATCATAAATATGTCACATTGAAACGGAAGCGTGAACTATGCAAGTGGAAAACGCATGCAAGGCCACATAGGTACTTCTTATTATGTGATACAACCAAAATACGATTTGATTAGTATACATTGCGTATTTATATTTAAAATGCGGATAACAGCAACTGATTTAAGCATTAATGAATTCACAAAAGAAACAAATTACCAATAATGATGTGGTAAAGGTATCAGGTTAGTAACCGTAGCACTTTTTTCGCTTTTAGCGTTCCGCAGAAAATTGCGGTAATGGAACTATGGACTATTAAAAGAAATAATTTATGTATCGTGATATTATTTAAATGATAACATGTGTGTTGATGTAGGGTGGCCACCTCAACTGCACGTGGTACAGTCTACTGATTAACTGACGAGGCAATGGCGAAACTTGGTTCCCCTTGCGGGTTGTGTAGGTTATACGGCGGGTCACCCCTATATAATTATAAAGTAGCCGTCAAATCATGATGGGAAGGCGGACCCTAGCATCAAGCGGGGATAACGCCAAGCAGAAAGAAAGTTACACTAACTTGAGATCTTTAACTTTTAATACAAGCTACTTAAATCATATGACTATAAAGGTATTTTGTAACTAATGTCTACAATTTATTTACTCATTAAATTCTCAATTTTCTCCGCAGTTTCATAAATCTGAATGAATGGTAGAATATGTATATAATTTCAGCTAGCCGAGATATTGTAAATTATTTTATGAGGAACCACAACAACTACATACATGTCTCGCGCTTCACCGTTGATTTATTCGTTTTGATTATAAAAGCAAAATTAACAGCTTTTCTTTGAACATAGTTAGAAATCATATCGATTAAACCAGCTTTGATATAAAAATACGCATTCAAATCGGTCCACTCTATGAGATACTACAATTTCACAGATATACAGAAAAACTTAGAGGTCGAACTTATTTTTTTTATTGCTGAGATCAATCGCCGCTACCGCTACCGCTTATGAACAACACCAACTTGAACCATGAATCATGTCCTTAAATGAAAAGGATAAGTAAGGGATTGGTTTTTTTTATATTATAGGCCGGCAAACGAGCAAGTGGGTCACCTGATGCTAAGCGATCTCCACCACCCATGTACGCCCACAATACAAAAGAATTATGGGCGCGTTGCCGACCTTAAAGGAAAGGGATAATAAGGGATTGGGAAAGGGAGCGGGGATTTGAGCCTCCAGGTATCTCACTCTCCGTACGAAAGGCAACAGCAAGCTTTTATTTAACATCGGTTTTCTGTAGGACAGTTCACATTGGTAACGAGTCGTTCATACTGTAGTGACCAAACTGCCTTCAGCGTGGCTCCACCAATTATACTGTAACACCCCACTTTTTTCGGTGGTTAATAACCAGTTTAAACCTGTAGCAGCAGAATAAATCACGATAGATATTAAATACTATCAGTACTACTACTTTAATATCATAATGTAATAGCTTGTTAAATTATTAAAAGTGTTCGTCTTATTGTTGCCCACTTAGATACGAATCGCTTATTATGTTGAATTCTTCTTAATAAAGAAGCTTTGTACCTTTATTCTTGGAAATTGCATTACTGAACTATGCTACAATGAATACGTTTCAGATCAATTAATAAGTAATCTTCTTGACCATCCGGAAAAGACATAAATGCACAATATTTAATAAATAAACTTTTACACTTCTTTTAAATAAATTACAACTACTTATTTGCCAACAAAAACAATATGGCAAAATACTCTTCACAATTATAGTACATCACGCAATTATTTCAATAAAAAAATACTTATGGGGCAACACGATGACGTTTAATTGCATTAAATTATAAACGGATGCCGTGATGCCTTTAAAACTTCACAATTGCTGTATGAGACTATTATTTTGGGCAAGAAAATGAAATAATAATTACGTGATATAAAATTAAATGAGGATGTTCTGACCATCGATGGGTTGGAACATTGATAATGAAGGCAGGCGCGGCGGGTAGCGTGTAATAACTGAGATAATCTGGCAATACAAGTAAATAAATCACACTATGGTTTTGTCCGCTACTTTATTATATACCCTTGCCTTGAGTACTAAATTTAAATCAGTGACAAAAAATACTGAAGAACAATATGTTGTATCATTTAAAATGACGCACCCAATCTTTAAATATTGTGTGGATTTAAATACGAATTTTAATTTTAAATTAGACAAACTATGTAATGTACTTAAAAATAGAAAAAGTTTAGAATAAATATATAATAGAAATAGAATAATTTTACAAGGTAGTAGGTCCATCGTATGCGACAGGTCGTCTGGGTTAGTACCACCGCTTTGTCTATTTCTCCCGCTAAACAGTAGTGGTTACGGCACTGTTGTGTTTCGGTTTGAAGAACATTGTAGCCAGTGAAATTACTGGGCATTATGAGACTTAACATTAAGATGTTCTGTGGACTAAACAATTAGGTGCGTTGGAGTGACAAATGCAGTCCAGTGCCATGCAGCACATTGTAATACAAAGTTCTGTGTGGCATTTTGTCTGTTTATGGGCAGGCGTGACGCTTCCCATCAGGCGAGCGACCTACTCGTTTCGTCCTTCAAGGTAGTAAAAGAATGAACCCTCAGGACCTAGAGTCTAGGATGCTTATTAAATAGTTAGACAAATATTCGTGGACTGTGAACTATAACAGTAGCCCAGTATAACTAGTTGAACCTAGAAGCGGACCTACGAAAAAATCACTTACAATAATTACTCATTGCGTAAAACCATGACGTATTTTTTTTGAAATGAAATATAAAAAAGTACAAGTTATTTTGTTTTTTCATTAGTCATAAAATGTCTGCAGCATATATTCGCGCAATATTCAACGCACAAAATACTTGTAAATCGTTTTATTATACATAAAATTACTCTTCGAGCATATTTAAGGTGAAATGGATTATGTAGAACCTTGAAGTGCAGGTCTGAGTTGACCTTACCTTTTTTATATGTATCGACATGACAAAACAAAATGCTTACGTCATATCACGATCGATTGAAAATTCAGAGAAAATAAACTTACAATATTGAAGGGAGCTTATGTCAGAACATTATATCAAGGTAATGTTTTGTTGTTACCGCAGAGATCGGCAAACGGGCAAGTGAGTCACCTCATGGTAAGTGATCTCCACCCTCTATAAACACCTACCATACTGGTAGAATCACGAATGCGATACCGACCTTTGAAGCATTTGTGCCTCCGGAAGTTTTACCTATAATACGAAACGCAGCATGCTACATCTTTACGTCCGTTTTATGAGACAGAGGTACTAACCTGGTCAGGCCGGCCCATTCATGTAATCAAAAGTGTCTACACCGTGCAACCACTTACAAAAAATGCGTGAAACTTTTAGATATATATGTGTGTGAAACGGTGAAATGAAACATTTTTGAAATTTCACTAGTAAACCATGTAAGTAACGTAAATGTGTAATTATATTGAATTAATATACATAAATCAATAAATAAATAATATCATATAATTTTCATTTATCTCAATTAGATTTTTTTTACTTTAAGAGGGTCATATAAACATCATTGATAAATATTATTTAATTATGCTAAAAGATGGTCGATTATAATAACTTCTCAACACGTTCCAACTTTGGCCATACAAATGATTTAAACGCGCAACATAGCAATTAATGTTTTGTGTTAAAATCTTTTCCACCGTTATTTTATTGATATTACATACATACGCACTCACGCCTATAATCCCCGAAGGGGTAGGTAGAGGTGTAACCAGTACACCCACATTTCGCCGAGCGTATCTCCGTCCTACGATATGATAGGGGGCGAGCCTTATTGATATTCTTTACAAAAAATACCATAACATTAGACAACTGTCTAATACTATCTAAGCCACTTGCCTTACCAATTACCAAGGTGATTAAAAACCCATTATCGATAATGAAACAGTCCTGAGGTCCTTTTTATAGTGGAGGCTGGCAAACAAACAAGTGAATCACTTGGTGGTAAGTGATCTCCACAGCCCATGAACATCCATAATAGCTGAAGAATCATGAACGTGTTACCGACTTTAAAGAAAAAGGATAATTAAAGGAATGAGAAGGGGAAGGAAATTCAGATCTCCGGATATCTTACTCACCGCACGAAACGCAACAGCAAGCTGTCACTTCACGTCAGATTTCCGTGGGACAGTGGTGGACGGTCGAGCCGGCCCATTCATGTAGAAAAACTCTCTACCATTGCAGTAACTAGATAAAGAGCTTTATTTCAAAACGGATAAACAATGCATTTTTCCATTCAACCCGTTCCACTACTCCATTTAACAACAAATATTTTTAAGGATGCTTAGCACCAAAATATCCTTGAAGTAAAAAAACCTAAAAATGGAAAACTTCAATAGAGTTGCAGTGACCTTACAGTGTCCAAAATAATAACGATGTATTATTACGTTGTTGACTTCCATGCTCCATGGAGACTTCCATGGCGCATTTCTGTAATCCGCAAATATTTGTTTTCGGTCTGAGTGTTGTGGGACCTTCGTAGTTCCTGATACCCAACTATAGGTTAACCTAGTGTAGAGTCAGGACTATGTGTGTATTTATTTATTAGTAGTAGAATTCCAGTATCTTCAGCCCGTTATAATTCTGTCAACCATCGTGTGACGCAACGTCTATCAACAATTGACAATATATTTGGACTTCACTGCATTTGTCATCACTAAAGTATAGTCACCAATCCGTGCCACGATAGAAAAAATCTATCTGAAACTATATTTGAAGAGGCGCAGCTGCGCTCAAGACAATTTGACTACAGAATAGGCCGGCTTGACCGGATTACCATCACAAGGTGGTAGGTCTTTGATATGCGAGAGACCGGCAGGGTAGGTACTACCAATTTGTCTATTTCTGCCGTCAAACAGCAGTTTGTGTATTTATAGTATTCTAGCACTCTTTTTAGTATTTAAAACATCGTGAGGAAACCTATATACCCGAGAATTCTCTATAAGAACTTCGAAGGTAAAGCCTACCAAGTACCAACCCGTATTAAATCAGCGTAATAGACTAATTTCTCTCATTAGAAGAGGAGGCCTATCTCCAGAGAGTTTATACAGGGTTTATGTTAAGTATTATGTGGTATTAACCCTCCCACGCACAAACAATTATAATGAAGATCAAATCCAACCACAATATGCTTTCCCACGAGTTAAACACATTACATACATGTACAAATATGCCTGCCTCGGTGACGCAGTTGTAATGCGTATGCGTTACGATTAAGCTAACCCTGAGGTCTCGGGTTCGATCCCCGGGTCGGGTAAAGTGATATTGAGTTTTTCTATTACGAAATGCTCAGTATCATCCCGGAGTCTGGAATTTGTGCTCGATATGGCGATAGGCTCGCCCGCTATCACATCGTGAGATGGAGATACGCTCGGCGAAATGTGGGTGTACTAGTTACACCTCTGCCTACCCCTTCGGGGAATAGAAGCGTGAGTGCGTATGTATGTATGTATGTATACATGTACAAATATATTCCGAATACAAGTCGCATTATCATATTATTTACTCATATTGGTCCGGATACGGAAGTTAAAGCTATGTCGTGGGCGTCATATTCGGAAGATATCATACTTGCTAATAACATGTATTTTAAGTACATTTTATTTTTAAAGGTTAAAGTATATGTACTTATCATATGATACTTCGCATATCTGGAAGCAGTCTAAATATTGTAGGCTTATTAAACAAAAGCTTTGAAATACCCTATAATATATGAAAAATGAATTGCTATAAAAATAAGTCACGCCTCATAAGCCTATATACGTGGTAAGCAGAGATGCAACTAATACAGTTACGGTTCGCGGAGCTAATTTCTATTTCTATACAAATTCCAATCATCCGCGCCAATCTCCTATATATCGGCCATGCTGAACAACAAGTAACAAGTCGGGAATACACGAGACTGGCGGAAGGTAATAACTGCGCCAGAGTAGTTTATAGCTCAAAAAGCCGACAGCGTATGTGTATTGCAACAGCTCAATAGATTATTTAGTTCGCATAGTCGCTTAAAATATCACTACTATCTGTCTATGGCTGCCCTTAGATTCAAGAGTTTTCCAAACCGTTATATAGTTTTCAGTATTAAGTTATGAAATCTAGTTAACAAAGAATAAAAAATGACTTGCGGCAACAATACTGACACACAATCTGTTATTACATTTAAATGAAATTTACTCTCAAGTCAGTTGTAATTGATTGTCTGAAGCTGCGTTTACTCGCGATTATGTTGATGACGATGACGCGATACTTACACTGATGATATATATTTTACTTGGACAATTTAATCTTGAAAGTCATAAAATAATTTCTTAATTCCTCGTTGGCCTTTAATGTTAATTATTGTTATGCCCATGGATTTGGTGGTCTCAAGTTTTTGTAATTAACGTACTTTAACAGATGTTTAATTTTGTTCTTAAGATAAAATGTAGAGTCAAGAAAGCAACAACAAATCGATCAGATATTATATGTATTTTTTACGATTTTTAAGAATACTGTCTGTGCTTTGTTCCATTTCACCAAGATGATCAAAACACGGTTCTCTGTGGTTGCTGTATCATATATGAAGTATGTAATGGGAACTGCTTTATGTATGCCATTGATACGTAATATAACGTAATATAAGCTCGCGCCTCCATCTCCGAAGAGACAGGCTAAGGTGTAACTAGTACATAGCCAAGCGTGCATAGCCAGTTGCACTCAATGATCGGTAAACTATTAGTTAGTTAAGCAACCCGCTTAGAAGTATTTCAACTGAGCGTCTTCGTGCTTCGGTGGGCAGGTAAAAAGCCCGCTCCGGTTGTTCTCAACTGATACCAGTCATTAATCCAGGTCGGAGTCCTTCGGGTGGCTTGAATACTTTAACACTGGGTTGGCCACTAGCCATTCGATATAGAAGAAACCGACTTCAAAATAAAAACACTGAAAAGTGAAAAATAACAATACGTATAGGTTTCCTTAGAGTCTGTGTCACTGCCGGTCAAATAAAATAGCACAGACTCCAATATATCCTCCATATAAATTTGATTAAGATCTGATGACGGAGTACGGCGTCAAAAAATGAAACTCCTCAACGGATAACAGCACGAATAAAATTACTTATTTTCTTAACGGTTGTAATATAACTCAACGCAATAAGCGTCAAACAAAGCATTCTATAAATGAATTTTTATTCATTTTTTGCGGAAATTACTCGAATGAATCGTCGACCCATCTCACCACTGATGTGTACCTGCCCTATAAATGTTAAAGTACTAAAATAAACCTGTAAATTAATAATTTAAAAGGTCAAATCGCTTACTACGCTAGCACAAAAACTACTCAAATATCAAAAATTTACTCAGATTTTGTATAAATCTTAAATTCTTATGCGACTAACACGAAACCGCCGGTTTTCCGCGTAATTGAAAGATAAATATTAGTGTGATATTTAAAGCAATAAATTAAAAAGCATCAATTTTCTTCCATATTCAACAAAAGCCTATATTTTTCATTTAATAAATTACTTTAATTACGTATTGGAGTAAAACATGGATGAAAGATCACATATCTTTAGTTCACCTTTTGGTAAAGGCGTGAAAACGTAAAGCCATGCAATTTTCTGTTAAAACCCATCATTTAATTTCAATAAAATATAATTGTTTCACAAGGTTGTGTGGGAGTTTGTGTGGGAATGGCCATTTGAGTAGATCATAGGCCATCTGCTACCACCGCTTTGTCTATTTCCACAGTATATAACAGTGTGTAACTAGTATGTTCGAGTTTGAAAATCATTGAAAACATTACTTCTATCTACTATCATGGCCCTTAACTTCTCTGTCTCGGTGTGATGAGCGCAGTCCAGTGTTATGCAATACTTTGTAATTTAAGTACTTTGTAAATTCGATGTGGTAGCGCTACTATTTGTAAGGAGGCGAGCGGCCTGCTCGTCTCATCGCTCAGATGAATAAAGAAGTCATCAAACATCGCCTAATTAGTCTAGTGGCAATGTACTCAAGCTAAGCAACCGTCAGATCATATGTGTATGAACAATTTGTGTTTGAGTGGTAGAGCCACGCTGTAAACAGTTTTGTCTACAAGATAAATGGGCCAGCTCGTCCGGGTCATTACCACTGTCTCGCAGAAAACCGGCGTAATGTAGTAGCTTGCTGCTGCGTTTCTTTCAGTGAGTGAGATATCCTGAGGCCCAAATCCCCATCCCCTTCCCAATCCCTTATTTATCCCATTCCTTTAAGGTCGTCAACGCGCCCATGATTATTTTGGTATTGTGGGCGTAAATGGGCGGTAGAGATCACTTACCATCACTTGCTCGTTTGCCGGCCTATAATATAAATAAAAAATAATTTTCGCAATGTATGGGACAAATATAATGCCTCTTGTATGTCCTACTCAACACTACGCCACATGAGCAAGTGGGTCTCCTTATGGTAATTATTTTCCATCGCCCATGCACACCCACAATACCAGAAGAGATGACTCTTCCATCCATGTGTTGCTGAATAACATACATACATTAATTAATACATACATACATACATAAACTGACGCCAGTTTCCCATAGGGGTAGAGATTAGTAGAGACAACGGATTTCCACATGCTACGATCCTTGCATACCTCCTTGGCCTCCTTCACTCTCATACAATTTACATAATATAGATAATTTAATAATCATCATCATCATCATCATCAGCCACAAGACGTCCACTGCTGGACATAGGCCTCCCCTAATGCCTTCCAGGCCGACCTGTATTTAATAATATATATGAATAAATATATATAATAATAAATATGAGATAGTAAGGAGGGAACTTGGGCCTCTAGATATCTCACTATCCATGCCCAATGCAACAGTGAGCCGCTATTTTCCACGTCGGTATTTGGAAGACAGTGGTAACAAGCAGGTCGAGCCCACCCATTCATGCTGTAAAAAACTGTTTACAGCATGCTTTAATACTGACGAAGCTTATGTCAAACATTTTGAGCCTTACATGTCCCGTCTCAATTATACATGTCTTAATATGTGCCTCCGTGGCGCAATGGGCGAGTAACCAGCTGTGAAGTGCGAATCCGCGGGTTCGATTCCCGCACTGAGACAAATGTTTGTGTGGTCCACAAATATTTGTTTCGCGTCAGCGTGTTTTCTCCCCAGAGGGATTGACGTCAGACAGGTAGTCAATCGTAAAAACTACAAGCCAAATCTGTATGTAACATGTGTTAAAAAGCATGTCACACTGACCCCACTGCGAGTGGGATAAGGGCAGGTGGAAAAGAGCGATACATGTCTTAACATAATCTTACGCAATCCAATCTGAATCTCTGACCACACACGATATAAAATCTAATACTGACAACTAAACTAACAACGGTATTGCATAGCTTGATCATGGAACCTAATTTCCAAGATATAATTAGCTGATAGATTAAAAATGTTTTACAATGTCCGTACTCCGTACAAATTACAATCACGGACTACAACTGACTTATATCATTGCAATGTCAAATACAATGGAATTTGTTATGTAAAAGGAACGTGTGCAACCCCTTTCTTTGCTTATATTACATTTTTAAATAATTATATTATGAACCCAAAATACTTTTTACTGTTTTTCAGTAGACTTTATATAGTATTGGACCAAACCCACAAACATCAAATATCATGAAACTTTTACTTTGATGTTCTTTTATTTAACTATTTAAACCAAATCTTAAAAAATCATATTACTTCAATGGTATTGCAAAAGGCCGGCAAATTTGACTAGATTTTGCACGATTAGACTTACGGATTCATTTCAAAAGACTTATAGCTACAGGTGTTCTTTCATTCTTTCTACCTGGCGTTATCCCGGCCTAGTGCCAGAGTCCGCCTTCTCGTACTATAGATCTTAGGGTATTTGGTAATATATGCGGCGATCCGCTGCACCGTCTGACTTCCACAAACCGCAACGGGAACCAAGTTTCGCCTATACACATGTTGATTGTCCTAAATGGAAATCCAATCCAATACAACCCCTAAAACTAGCAAATGACAACAGACGGTACGATAATACTAATATATCAGCCATGTATCATACACTATACCACTGCTGGGCATGGGCCTCTTCCATTATTAAAATGGATTAGGCCTTAGTCCACCACGCTGACCTAATACGGGTTAGTAGACTTCACATACCTTCGAAAGTCTTATGGAGAACTCTCATAGCACGATATACCATATCAATGAATAAAAATTATTGACTATATAGGAATTTAAGAAATTCTTTAGTTGAAATGGAAGAAATAAATCTGACTAAGAAACCGTGTTGAAATCCCAGGTTAGGCAATCAAAGTTTGTGTTGAATTTCAATTCGGATAATCATGAGTTGCCCAGTATTAGAATTTGTGTCAGTTATGGTGATAGGCTCAACCTTTACCACATCATGGGACGGAAATAAGTTCGGCAATTTATGGGTGCAGCACCAGTTGAACCTCTACCTACCCTTTAGGCGTGAGCTAATGTTATGTTTTAAAATCAAAAGAATGCACACTATGAGACATAGAGTACCAGAGGATTTGGTTACTTGAATGTTTTGCGAACCATCGAATTTGACCAGTGACCACTGAATTGGAAGCTATGAAACTCATAAATTTGCTTAATAGCTTATACCTACAAATGTAGACAGAATATTTCAGCACATAAATTACTCTACCACGAAAACAATCCACCAAGAAAACCTCATCTTTAACAGATCTTGAAGCCCTTACACCCGTAACAAAGAGCACAAGACTTGACAAAACTATCACAGCGACTTCGCACGTTTGAAACACATGTTACCGTAAAACAACACTGGAATCATACGCGGCTGAACACCACCGACTGCCATTGAAATGTGTATGATATTCGCGCATTATCAATGGCATATTCCAATACTTTCACGTGCACGGCCAGCGGCGCGTGCGCACCCCCTCTGCGGCCACGCCGAAGTATAAAAGCCAGCTCCCGCCCTCATTCCGTACAGACGCAAGTTGCACCTCAACATAGCGATTCCTGGAAGATATCAGTCTTCCAGCAGCGCTATATAACGATATAAATAACTTTATCTATCTCTTATCTTTCTTCTCTTTCACTTCTGTGCTAACTACATTACAAAAATGAAATCCACGGTGAGTACACTCTCTTCAGAATATCACTGTTTATCGGTTGTTTTGTTCTAATAAGACTTATTTCTTTTGATCAACACTAATATTAAGTATAGGTCACAATGTCAATCAGACAAATGAAATTTCAAAGGACAGTAAAATCAATTCATTGGTTATAATACATATTTCACCATTTCAGGAAGTTTAGTAAAAACAGTTCTCTCGTATCAATTAATTTTCGTTCATTGTTAAATCTGAAGTAACTTGTTGTTTACGAATGTCTTGCCCAACATCTTATTTGTCGTCCAGTGCAGGATACCTGACCACTGTAACGCACTATATTGACATTACCAAGATATTAAGCGTTATAATTTCACACAACAACCAAAGATTTTTATGCCAACAAGAAAAGGGAAATCTTTCGTTTAAATGTAAAGCAAAATAGCGAAACAAGTTTTAAAATATAAGTTCCCTGAATGGACTAGATATTTACCTAATTGAAAATAAATATTAATTAAATTGCACTATTATAAACTTTCTTCACTCGTTAAATAAACTAACTTACTAAAGCTTTTTGCGTAATAGATCACATTTTACAAAATATAAATTCATTAATACTTGGATTACGATATACATACAGTCTACAAATACAATTTACCGCGAAACTGTACCTAATTATTACATACATTAACCGGGTTATTTCTAATAACGACTACATCACACGGTCCGTAAAAAGACTACATAGCGTTCAAAGATCATTTTAGTTTAGTTTTTATAATAACACTTAATTTAATTTGTCCGGCATAACGTGAACAACCAGGCCTATGTCGAAAATGAAAATTTTAACGACGCGCACGCGACCAGCGGGTCATTGTCAGCAATCATTCAGTTTTTTACTTCGCGGTCTATTTCATAAACAATTCAAATGTTAATAAAAATGTATTTCACATATTTAGACCCGTGATTTGTTAATAGCTTTAGCTAAGCTTTGTTGAAAAACTTTAGTATCTCGTTTTTCATTCAGACACTTTATTTTGTGCAAAATTACAGTCTCATCATATTAATTACGTATTTATACAATACCTAAATGCGTGTTTTCCTGCGCTTCTTGTTTTACATAAACTGTTTTTTCAGATTAACATTCCCAGCTTGTGCGAAATGAAAGACCGGTTTTATGAAGTCTACAACCATTGTGGTGTAGAAAATTACTGCTTAGGGTCAACTTCTTTGGCCTGTATAATTGTTTCATTCAAAATCATTCTTTATTATAAAAAATGTATCGAAATTGTATGCACATGGCTTACTCATATAATAATTTGTAATTGCACCTGATAATAATAAAGACTCGCTATCTCCACGCAATTTACGCAAATTCTATGTTGTGTTGGTGTGAACCGCTTGAAACGAAATACATATTTTTGCAACAGACCAAAGTGGTTGAGGTAGAGACTACGTTACATTAGATTTCTTATAGAGCCTAAACGTTGCCAAGCTAAAGAAATGTAGCATATATTGTAAACTACAGATATAAATTACAAAAAAAATAAGTTAAACAAAAATGGAGATCAACGCACTATGGCATCCATTTCATACAAGTGTCAATGTCGTTTATTGAACATTTTTAAGATATCAATCTGAATTCACACGTAGGCCGTCTTGAAGCCTTAAATAAAATGTAATTAATTGGACATTAAAGCCGTAATGAACGCGTCTGCCTTGCCCCGAGTAAACGATGTCACGAAAGAAAATTATCGCTCGAGACACGTGCTTCACCCCATATACGAACCCAATACAATAAAATTATCATATAGTAAAGGACTAAAGCAGAAATAAATTATCTAATCAATCATGGTATTACTCAGTTCATGATAAAAGCACCGAAGCATGAATAGCAATATATTTTGCATATTTCTTGTAAAACAAGAACTGTACACCGTTGTTATAACTGTGCTCACCGGGGTCCGTTGTAAATAGCAAATTTGATTGCCAGGACAATAAGCTAAACATGATATATAAATTTTATGCAGTCATAACAAACACCTAAAATACGAATGCACAAAACAAACAACAAAGCCTAATAATGAAAGTTAAATTCAAATCAATTGTGTAGAGTCTATATAGAGTTCATTCTTTTTTAATAAACTATTTTTGGTTACATGTCTTCTATTCTTTTTACAATCATTTACAATTTATCTAAATAAATTATGAGAAAATTACTACGAAACCCGTAAAATGCTTTACGAGGAACTAAAAGACCGTTTAATATGTCAATTACTACCATAATCAAATCGAACAGACCCATCTTAAAAATCCTATTAAATATCAATAAATCATAGCGTGTAAATAGTTGCTGACCCGTAAAACGAAGGTGTTCACAGGACACCCACGCTCAAAGTGCTCAAGGCGAGATAGTCACCCATTGCTGCCATATCGTTCATGCTCCATTTATGCCCACAATGTCAACCGGACCGGCTCTTACTCACATACTTCTTCACTTACCTTGTGAAACCATTATATTGCATTTTAAATCACCCTCGCCGACTCTAAGTGGCAGTAATTGCAGACTTCTTAATAATTTTATGAGCGTTAATGATTTATATATTTTACTCTGTTGTCTAATACAACACGCGCAAAATAACTTAACTGAGCTGAAGTTAGCCACGAGTACTGTCGCATTGCGGCTATGGTTTTCAGAGAGGGAAAACCATATATCGTAACATGGCCCGCGTGGACTATATTGTAACGGAAGAGAACGGAACCGCCGCGCCACCATCCATTTAAAAATGAATGGGTGAAAAAAAAAACATCGCCGATGTTTATTCCTTTCCGTGGCGCCGTAGTATGGCGTGAGGTGTAATTATGGTGAGTGAAGTGGCTATCTACTCGGTGGTAGGCCACTCGGATATGCGAGAGCCATCTGGGTTGGTACCACCGTATTGTTACATTGTTACATTTCTGCCACCAAGCAGCAATTTGTAACCAATGTTGTGTTTCGGTTTGAAGGATATTAAAGCCAGAAATTACTGGGCATTATAAGACTTAACAACTCAAGTCTTAGGGTGACCAACGCAGCCAAGTATCATGCTTTGTAATTCAAAGTTCTGTATGGTGTTGCTTCTGTTTATGAACAGGCGTGTCGCTTACCATAAGGAGAGGGATAGGATACCATAATCACTCAAACTTATAAAAAGAAACATTTGCCCGGCCCAAGCCCGGCCAAGTTATTTTGCCCACAATATGGATGTTAGTCTAAACTAAGGAGTATGTCGATTGGCCAAGTATTGGTAGATATAACATAGCGATGGCAATACAGACGCAGTGAGTCTCTCAGTGGGTAGACAGTGGAGGCACACCTAGCAGGCTGCGCCAGTGTCGCTCGCCTCGCCACTCACCACAGCTTTTTGTCTGCATTCCACCGCGTATAAATTTAGAAGGGCATACCCACGCGCCCCGCACCACTAGTCCACTATCTATACCATAATTACAATTGAAACGCCCACCGATAGCGTTCCGCACTTATGTGATATTTCAATAAGCAATGCCAAGCTCAAGATACAAGACTATGTCCTCATGATCACGAATACTCGCGAATTTTGTGCAATTAATAAATATATATTGGTAAAGATTATATTACAATGTAGTTTAAACTCTTCCTGCCCTATAAAACTACAATACTTAAATAACACATCGCGTAACGATTGTATCAGCCATCAGCTATAACCTTATTGGAAAACAACTTTTCCGAAGGTCAATTTCGTAGTCCATAAGCGTCGTTTCGATGAATTTTATGTAGCGATTACTTACTTTAAATGTTTTTGCATATTTTTACATACCAACAGTGAGGCGAGGAGTAACGTTCAATTAAATGTGATTAACGATGTGCTGTAATATGCTGGTTACGACTTAATCATCAATAAACACATTAGTTAAAAAATAAATTTGTGTGACGTCGGTGAATCATTGGCATAGTTTATGGTAGCTTTATTGCATTTTTTTAAATAATGATTGCCATTTTTATATATTATCTAACAAAACCATTAACGTAAGAATACATATACATGTATACATTAAACACATTAGAGACATGCATTTATTATTTAAACTACCGAGCCAAACATAGTGTAATACGAGTAGAGCCGGTATTTGTCATGCTAAAAGGACAAAAAATAGAAAAATGCAAAAGTGTGTGTTGACAACCGAGGGTAACCACAAACCAGTATGAATGTGAGTGCGGGCAGGTCCGGAAGGTTCGCTTCCTGCTCTGCGACCTTCGGCTAGCCTTCAGGCCTTGACGCCATTCACTCAATGCGCTGAATTACTTTTATATTAATTGCTAAGCAGTGGGCGTACATACGAGTACGTTTGAGCTCTTTGTTCTGTATCAGTTCTGATTTTGTTTCCATCGGTCTCGATGTTCATCATGATTGCAATCCTCCTTATTTACTTTGCCTTTAAGTTGCCAAGTTCCCTTCTTTCTTAATACTTATGTTAAATTTTATTCGCAGCTGCAAACTGTCATACATCAACATTGTCAAACAAACATAGCAGTCATAAATCATTTTATAACAACTTCCCCTGTCCATTACATCCATACTACTCAGCGCTAATCTACGATGCATTGTAAATGCATCAATAAAATGAAAACAAATGACAAGCGCATCTTAATCGCAATCGAGCACGCAATCCTTACCAAGCCATGAATAAATATAGGCGCGAACAATAACTCTTACTTTTAGTTTAAACTTGTATACTGAGTCATCCTCATCGACACGGACAGTTTATAAACTTATCTTATTTAACCACCTCAAGTAGTTACAGACGCGTTAGACTTAAAGAATATATAAACCATATTTGTGACGTGCACTCAAATAGTTTTCAAGGGCGGGTAATACTTTTTTAGTTAAATATTCCAACCGCGTGTGATTTTATCGTAGCACGTGTAGTGAATTGTGTAAATTGTCTTGCTGGTTCTTTAAATTAATGCTATAAACAAAAAGGTGTCAAATTAATCCACCCAATTCATGCGTACATTTTAACATAAGTTACATAATTTGAAATGAAATCATCCATGATCCAAAATATCAGAACGACTGTAACACTAATATATCTGACACATATTTCTCTTTGTTTTGTGGTTAAGATTAGGTTCTCACGTGGAGATTATATCTTTACCGCAAGCCCTGACATCATTGCGAGAAATTAGGTCCACCGCAAATTCCTCGCTTATGCACTCATCTCATTTAATATACATCAAACTTATAAACGCTTTAGATAACCTCTGGAACTGGTTTTAATTCATAAATATAATTGTTTTATTAGTTGCTATGTAATAATCCTTATTACATAGCAACTAATAAAACGTGAACTTAAGCTTAACTTAGCCTATACTATAAAAAAAAACTTACGACATGTGATTTAATTCTCATACCTGTTCCAGAAAATATATAAATAAATATCTAACCACTTTCAAATAGCTCCTTTATTTAGACCTATCAATTCTATCAAATAAATTAAAAATAGGTGTTTTTTTAGATACTTAGATTCATGCAGATGCAAGGCAGAGTATAATATTATTTGTCTTAACACTTTAATTACAGAATAGAATTAAAGTAGAGAATCATTTAATAACCTTAATCGACGTTCATTAATATATAGGCATTATTTGCTTAGAGTATCAATATAAAACGAAACTAACGGTACAATATTGCAAACGCCACACTTAATGATCGTAAAAACTACGCAAACCGTGGTAAATTTACATAGTAAACACACGCCATAATTTCTGTATTTCCAACTATGTATTGACACACAATATTTATCCACAGTTAGATGCATGCATAAACTAAAGACAAACCGTACATATATATTCAGTACGTTCTAATTCAATTGACAATTACTAAAACATTTAACACAATTCAACATCTGAAAGAGCGTCTCATATAAAAAATAAAATATGCAATATGGCACTAAGATAATTAATGGTAGGTAATGAAAATTATGATCGGCAAGCGTATAAAATAAATGAGCATAAATCATACAGCAGTGTCATTCACATCTTTTCTTTACATGTGCAATGTCATTGAATCCAATATCTATAGATATACCGCTTATGCAGTGTGTTTACAAGTGGTGCTGTCAAAATAATCTTGCCACATTTGTGTGGACATTTTTAACGTAAGGTCCCAGTAGCAATGAATTAAAAGTTCACAGACATAATGACATTCTTCAATAGTGCTGTCACTTTAAACTCGTTCCAGTGTACTGCCATATTTTATGCTTGACCTTTTTAAATCAGTAACCAGTAGCACTGCTCTACTTGCAGGGTCGTGGAGAGAATATCTTTAAATACTAAAGTAATGTGTAAAACATTCATTATTGATTAGGATAAGACTACACTTTTATGAAATAATCCCAATATAGATGCAGTACAATTCTACATGTCCTTAAATTTGTCGAAAAGCTGAAGTAATATAGTACCTATTCAGCATAACATCGACAAGACCGGGAGGTAAGTGATCAGACTGACCGCCCACTGTCCACGGCAAGCTTCTACAGTCTATAATATAGACTGATATATACTCTATATCATTCCACATAAACGTATTCAAATAGGCATTTATGATTATAAATTGGCTTATTCGCAGTAATTTTCAACGCAACCATGTCGATATTTGATATTGCAGTAAATTTTACGACATACAATTCAATTCCCACCTCCATTCTGACCTATGTTTCGTAAAAGACAATAACCATTAATAAATCTTGACGTGTGTCAAACACGATAAACAATAACACGAGTATGAGCTCACAAATAGTAAGCTAATCTCAGAATTATAACATTAATAGATTATATCTTATTATTGCGATTAAACTTATTAAACTGCAATCAATCGAATAATTGACAATCTATTTTGTTCTATACCAAATCTCGGTCATCGTTTTGCGTGTCAGTCTCTTATTTGTATCAACACAATTATCAATATTCAAGTTAACTTTATAACTAAAGCGCAACGAACACCTGACCAAAACGAAGGTGACTTACTCACCGGGACTGGATTATACAATATTATCAAGTTGTCCAAGCTTAATAAGAGGTTAAGAACAAGTACCATGACTCGCAATTAGATTACATAGATAACTACAAGCACCAGCCATTACTTTAATTTCTTGTTAATAAAAGATATACAACATTCAGTAAGAATGCTGCTTGCCAGGATCATTTGATCTTCTATTTAGAAAGATTGACAAATATTGATAACTGATAAGGTTCGTTGTAACCAAAATTGAACTGTCGTATTAAATCATGTCTTTACGGGCACAATAAATAAATCGGACTGCAAATTCTCAATGAAAACGAAGACATTAATCATTATTATTGTTTGCAGATTGTAGCTGTTTGTTTGGCTTTGGCGGTCGGCGCTCACGCGTCCGGTTGGACCGGTCCCCCGGCCAACATCGCCCTCTCTCAAGACGGACGCAACATCCTCGACACCCCCGAGGTAGCACAAGCGCGTGCCGCTCACATTGCCGCTCTGAGCCAGGCTTCCCAGAACAACCCCAACCCCCACGACGACGGATCCTACGACCCTCGCTGGGACAACGAAGAGTACTGGCAGCAGTCTGAAGGCAAATGGAACGGTGCCGCCGCCGCCCCCAGCTGGAACGCCGGTGCTCACTCTGGTGCCTGGAACGGTGCCCCCGCCGCGCCCGCTTGGAACGCCGCTCCGGCTCCCGCGTGGAACTCTGGTGCCCCCGCCCCCGTCGCTGAGACCCCTGAAGTAGCTCAAGCTCGTGCTGCTCACCTCGCAGCCCTCTCCTCCGCCGGCCCCGCTCACCAACAGTGGAGCGGCCCCTCTCACCAGCAATGGAACGGCGCTCCTTCATGGCAGGGTGGTTCTCAGGCTCACCCTCCCGCGAACATCAGGCTGGCTAACGATGGCTCCGGTATCCTGGACACCCCTGAAGTCGCCGCCGCCCGCGCTGCTCACTTAGCTGCTCACGCGCAGGTCGCGCACCACGCCCCCGCCCACGGCCACGCCCACGCTCCTCAGCAGCACTGGTGAAGCCCTTCCCCTCTTCCTCTCTTCCTGGGCTCCATGGAGTGAGCTGATTCGTAACTCACGGCCCCGGTGGTCGCGTTCGCCATACGCTCTTGGTTCACGTCGAGGCGCCCTCTTTTTCTTCGATCTCTTCTCTTCTTTTAAGAACTGTTTTAAGTGCTAGTGCGTCAGTCTGTCTTCCTTCTTGTGGCTTTTTGTTACTTTTATAAGAAATTTTCTATTGAGCGAACTTTTGTACATAATAAATAACTTGTATGTATGCGTAATTAACGAATTATATGGAACGGAAAATACCTGGTTGTTTCAATCATATAATAACCGATAGTTACCTATCGTAGAATAGTAACCCACGATGCTAACGGTGAAATACCGAGAGCTAATAAATGATGTTCAGAAGCGATAATGGAAAATGAAACATAACACGGTATGTGTTTATGTTATCCACTTACACACAATTATTGCAAATAACACTCGTGGGTACACTCGTCGCGTGGCTCTTCCCTAGTATAGCAAAAGCGTTAACTGTAAACTTGTAAACAAACACAGGGTATACCAACCAAACGTAACGTGAAACAGTGTGACGTAAATGGACAGATCTATACATATATATATATATATATATATATATATATATATATATATATATACAACGTGTTATAGAAAGGGGCGGGCAAATTTAATCAATGTATAGTGTAGGGTATAAGTATTTTATCTCCCATAGTACCAATTCCGATTGCATTGCTAGTACAATAATTATACAATTTTCTTTTTTATCGAATGAGTAACATGTTGATATCGACTTTCAACTTTGGACAACACTAAATGATAAACAATGATACTATAGACCTCCTTTCATTTAATTATTTTATAATTAAAAACAACATTAAACAGTTGTCAAATGTCAATATTTATTTGACGCAGTCATTTCGGCAAGTTCTGATTTTATGAAGTATGATTACGAGTTCAAAAATATGTTGTATTTGACTAAAAATAAGTATTATGTATTGTTACTTTGTGTTGGTGTAACTGATAAGAGGATCATCGACTGTATTAAGCCAAATTCATAGATGGAAGACCCGAGAATGAATTCTTTAAAATGCTTGTAGAGGATGGTACCTATACTTTCTTCAACACACAGTCTCTTTCAGGTGTTAATTTGTGTTTAAATTACAAGTTACGTACGTATGTCCATAGAATTACGTACATCTTATTCAAGTTTATTAAAAAGTGAGTGTCGTTCATAATAATTAATAGTGATGTTATCAATCTTATCGATCTGAATAAACGAGTTATTAAAATAAACATGAATTTTTTGGATGTCTTGGTTTTGAAAAGATCCGGTACACAAGTACGAATTGTAAGGTGTATGTAATGACCCTAAAATATGACCACACCTTTCTGTAACACGTTGTATATATATATATATATATATATATATATATATATACGTACGTAACATTTTATGACGCGGTAATTGGAAACAAAAATAAAACTAAAAGCATCCACAGTAACCTCGTGCAACTCATAAATGTGTCTAGGTAAAGTGGGAATTAATTAAGATTTACAATATTGTACATTCAATGATAAACATTAGGCATCCAGTAGATATTTGAAAATTGTACATAATAATGAGTAGTATTAACGGATAATTTCTGCTTTGTAACTATATTTAACAGCTAACAGTTAGTAAATTTAGATCATTATGTTATTTGTCATTATCATCAGCCCATTTTTTGCCTGAAGCTCGATCTTGAAATCGATGTGACATTATAAGCAAAATAACTTAGTCTCGAGAAAAGTCGCGATTATTATTTTCAGAGATTAATGCTTACGATCGACAGGAGCTTAAGAGGCGGGTGAAGCTTGAAGTGTCTAACTTCAGTCCGGCTAGGTTATGTTGTGTGTATTGTATCTGTAGAAGATATAAATTAATTCTAACAGAAAAATCATTACACAAATACAACACTCGTTTACAGACAGAACGGTACTTGCACTTGTTTTAACAACCATATTTATGAGTATGAAATCCTTTTTCACATATAATAGAGCTAATTTGATTAATTTACAACAGAAAATTGATAGTTTGAAACGTTATTTACGATCGTGTAAAACACATAATTATACGGATAATAAGTAGTAACGAATGACCCGAATGACTAGAAAATGTATAATTTTGCTAACGATAGTTACTACGAGGCGGAGCAAGGTCGATCAATCAACCGATATACACTACCTATTAAACGATTACACCAGGCTACTACAAATATTAGCCCTGTGAAATTACATTACTAATGCTTTATTACGTTATAAAACTCACATCATTCGTGAAAGTCACTCCGGAGTGTCTGTTTAATTGTAACAGATTTTAATGCCACTATTATCAATGTAATCGATGAAAATGATGGTGTACACTCAAAAGGAATTCGGGATACGTCCTCGAAAATCAAGCACGAATTTCAGAAAGGTAAGTGAAAATAAAGATAAGTTACACATAATGGTAATCGTTTTGATTACGATTGTTGAACGTTATTCCTTAGCAAAACTATTGGACAACCCAAAACAATCAAGATGTACGGTACGCTTGGGATACAAAACACGCTATCAGGAGTAGAAGCGAGGTAAACGACACTTAATACGTAAAATTGTTTGTGCCTGAAGTTTTTAATAACAAAACAATAACTAAAAACGTAGGAAAGACCATCTCAAACAGAAACACCGAGTACAAGGGATTATGAGACACTCAATTTCGCGGATGACTTAAGACATTACTTGCTAACGTCTACACTGCACGGTCTTCGTTATATTGGAGAAAAGCGGCTCACTTGGTTCGAAAGGTAAATATAAACTATATTAAACTAGAGAGCATGTTACAGATTGAGTGAAATCTAAGTGATCCAGAATCATAGAAATACCTCAGCACTGATCGCTAAATAAAGAAACTTAAAGCAAAAGTTAGAATATAAAAGGCTAGAGTGCCTTTAAACCTAATTCGAAGAATCTTTGTGAAATTTGCGAGATACTACCTCTGCAGTACTGATTATAAGCATATTGTTACATATCGATTGTATTATCTTGTAAAGCTTAGAGTATTGTAAAGAATATTGACTGGGAGTATGACAGATTATTTCGATCTATTGACTGCTTTGCGTAACACCAACCGTGAAGAAAAACTGTCAGCAAATAAACTATTACAGGTTCTTCTGGCTAGCTGCTTTTGGATGTTCGCTCGTATGCGCTGCTTTCTTCATATTAAACGTTTACGCTAAATGGCGAATGACTCCAATGATTGTGACCATTAATCCGGAGAACATGCCGTTGAATAGCTTACCTTTTCCTGCGATTACCATCTGCAATGTGAACCAAGCTAAGAAATCCGTAGCTGAGCGATATCGAGACTATGGGTAACTACTTATGTTTGTTATGACTTTATTTGAATTTGACTAATTAATACACATGTTGATATACATGTTGATATCGTATCATAAGCCGAATCACAGCAAAACTTGAATTAAAGAAAAACGGTCAAGTGCGAGTCATAATGGGCCCTCCAATAAATATTAAAATGAAACATCACACAAATATTTATGTTTTAATATTTATTGGAGACCTTTAATATTTTATTATATTATTACCGACAATAATTCTATTGGCTATTTTATGAAAAACTAAAACTTTATTTAGGTGCCATTTAGTTGTGACTGCACTTAATTTAGTTAAGTTTGTCGTTTTAATATATTGATCTAGGACTAAATAAAAAAAATGGGTTTCGTTTATCCGGGTAAAAAAAAGAATAAACACCTTAACAAAATTTGCCGCATTTCTGAGCAAATTGGGATCAAACTTTAACTGTACTGTAGCAAAGCTAAACTGTACTGGCATCGACAACTGTTTTAATTTTAAATGATTTTAAGAAAACTTCTGTAACTCTACATCAGTATAATACTTCAGAGATTCAGTAGACAAGAAACTGCTACAAAGTTTGTGCACGAATCAAGAAGATACAGAAATATTTGAGAATGAAATAGCAGACAGTGCAGACTGGAATCACACTCGTTCTTTCCTGATCAATGTAAGTTATCTTTATAGCAAATAACATCTATACTAATATTATAAATACGCTTGCATGAGTTTGTCTTCTTTTACGCAGCAACGGATCAATATAATTTGTTTTTGTAGAGATAGTTTATGGGCTTTTTAAAAACGGTTTACTTACTTTTTATCCTGGAAATACGACAAGAAAGAATATGATATTTGACTATGTCTAATTTGAATCATTATTTTATATGCAACCAACATTAATACGAAAAAGAAACTGTTTTGCAACAACAGAAATTAAATCGGGTACAAAATGAGGTCACACTTCATTTCTGAAATATTGGTACAAGCAAAGGTGGGTGCTTAGTGGGCAAATCTCCCTCACACGCGTGTACCGTAATGGAGTGACCTGGCTTGTGACGTAACTTGTCATGTCATGCATCTTCTTTCCATCATTTGACAACTACCCCATGATTTGAATGGCTTCTAACTTGTTTATTTTCGACTTGATTTATATAATTCTTTCGATAATTGATTTTAGGGAATGTAACTTATTAATTAGGTATTTAAAAATAATCGAGTCTTATACCCTATTCCACGCGGGCAGAGCAGCGAGGAAAAAGAATTGATTCAGAAATCAAACAGTTGTTGTTTCTATATAAAACATAATATGAATAAATTGTTAGTAAAACAAAATATGATACCTACACAAAATATGCCAAATTAACAGGTCCAATTTATTGAGACCTTCACTTCTATAAAGTTTAATACCGAGAAAATTGGATTTAGTAGAGCACTGGTGTCCAATCGTAGCCCAAGGCCAAGGAATTAGGTATTTCTTAAGAATAAGTAGTTATTTCGTCAGCTAATACACGAACAAAGTAAAATCAAGTACAAGTTTATGATTGCCGAAGCGCATAACTTTAAATCACAGTACTGTATATGGGGAGTGGACAAACAGGTCCTGGATTCGGTTATGGGTAAAGCAATATTTTGCTGGAGCTTGTTTATCACTGGATTCTTCAGATGCACTGACGTCATGCAGTACGCACCGGTATGACTTGCCTATAACTTGAAGTTATTATTGACTAAATTCATGTAATATAATTTAAGGTTCACGATGGAGTCACAGTTAACATCTAAATATCCTACTATCCTATAGCTAATCTCTGACGTCATGCAGTATGTACTGGTATGAACTTGCCTATAACTTGAAGTTATACGATAGTTAACTAAATCTCTTGCAATAAAATCTAAAGTTCACGATAGATCCGATATTTCAGGTGACCCAACCATGCAATGAAATGCTATCGTTCTGCCGTTGGAATTCAGAGATAATGCATTGTCAAGACTTGTTCAACGCACAACTGACAGACGAGGGTCTTTGCTGCACGTTCAACGTTGTTCATAGAAACAAAATGTTTCGTAATCCGTAAGAATTTATGTATTTCTTAAGAGATAAAAATCATTGAATTATGCAAGGAACTACTTGGCTTCTGATTTAAGATAATAATGCATTGAAGCAAGCGCAGCGTGGGACGACCCCTGGCTAGATGGAGCGACTTGCAATGCGTCAATGTGAGTCAAACCAAAATACATATACTTTGGTACATGGAAATATGCCTGGTTGAAGGAAGAATAAGAGAAAAGTGTATTGAAACTGCCTGATGATGATAATTAAGGTTCCATACCCAAAGAGTACCCAATATAGAGCCTACGCCACGCCGCGCCGTTAGTCTAGCCTATAATAAAAGGCTCTATCTTATGAAACGTAATAGGTAGCCATGAAAATTTCATAGAATTTTTGTTATTATGTCGAACATCTTACAAATAATAAAAAGAACTGACTGATAGTGATATCTTCTGCTTTCCCACATACCAGAAGAATAATGGAAGCTTTGCTAACCAATAAGAATGACTATGAAATAATACAATTTGCTATTATTGGATTATAGCATCAATATATTTCTGATTAGTCTTGTTCATAATAAATTATACGTAATTTACAAAATCAAAGTTAACGTTATGTATACCAAAAACAATATAACACTGCAAAATGCAAAATCACTATGCTATCAATATAGTGCAACAACTATAAATTGGCGGTGACGAATATTGGAACTAATTGAAAATGTATCTAATAATATATCAACATTGGAAATCGGCTATACAGAATATGTCACTCGTTTGCCCCCTTTTCATAAAAAAAGTCGTTTATATGTATACCGTAAGTGATAAAGCCATAGACAGTTTTGTCTAAAGCATGAATGAGCCATCCGACCGGGTTGTTACCACTGTCTCACAGAAAACTGACGTGAAGTAGCAGCTTGCTGTTGCTGTTCGTACGGTGAGTGAAATAACTGGAGTCTCAAATACCCTTTCCCAAACCCCTTATTAACCCGTCATTTTAATGATTTTTTCAGATATATGAGTACCACTCATCTCTACAACTTATAGTTATTTTTAATTAGGCTTAGATGACTTGACGAGCACGTCACTGCTGATTGTAAGCGTCACGCCTACCCATAAACAGACGCAACACTAATCAGGACTTCGAATTATGAAGTACTGCATGGCACTAGATAGCATCATCACCTCGAGACATAAGATGTTAAGTCACATAAATTCCAGTAATTTCACTGGGTTCAATGTCCTTCAAACCGATACACAAGTGCTTAGAAACTGCTGCTGGGTGGTGGAAATAGACAAAGCGGTGCTACCAACCCAGACAGCCTCTCGCATACGAGGGATCTACAACCTAGTAGGTAAATTGTCTCTTTAGCCGACACTCTGTTAGGTACATGGACGAGCGTATGTTACATTGCAACTTCTTAGATTATTTATCTAACGCGATATCTTGCGGTTAAAATTTAATAGGACATTGCGAACACGCTCTTAATAAAATTTTCTTTTTCCAGCAAATCACTAAATGACATGAACATAACATTTCCATCACCAGCTGTGGACTGGACACCAGAAGATGGTTATCCATCTGATGCTCCACCAGATGGATTTCCATGGAGACCCAAAGGTACTTACTTTATATCAGTAGAGTAGATGATTTGTAAAGGAGTTAAGAGGCATATGCAACAGTGGGATAATATAATACAGGGCTAATATTGATATTACATATACGAGTACGTTTTACAAAATTAAATAATATGTCTTCTTATTTCAGGAATAGGCACTCAACATGGCTTGTCAGTAATTTTAGATGCAAATATTCCAGAATATTATTGTGCTTCTACAAAAAGTGTCGGGTTTAAGGTAAAATTATACTTTGTACTTTCTTCACGACGAGACGAGCAGGTTGCTCGCCTGATGGTAAGCGATACACCTGCTTATTGACAATACCAACATTACCCAAAACCTAAATGACTAAGTACTGCACCTGATAATAACACTAACTGAACTAAAGTGTTACAGATACTACTCCACAATCCGACAGAGACGCCCAAAATAAGAAATCTGGGTGAAATTTACGGGCCTGGTATAGAAGCACGCATAGCAATACAACCAAGAATACTGGACGCGGTTCCAACTCTTCGATCCATAGATATTAATAAAAGATTGTGTTTGTTTTCTAGCGAGAGGGAACTTGTTTTCTTTAGGCAAGTCTAATCGAAATTGAATGATGTTGTTTGAATAAATAAATAATACACCCAACAGTCCTGACCCCACACTAGGTGAACCTGTATCGTGGGTATCAGAAACTACGAGAGGCATACGGTCCCACAACACCCTGACCCGAAACAAATATTTGTCTCGGTGCGGGGATCGAATCCATGGCTTCTCCCTTTGCCAACTACGCCACAGAGGCTGTCACAAAACAATTAGTTACGCAGATAGTAGTTTAAGTGCCGATTGTGATGTAAAGATTTCGGAATTTAATCTGACACATATCTTCATAACGTGAGAATATTTTTATAGCGGAAAAGATAACGGTTGTTATAATACATTTTATGAGTATAAAGAGTTATAAATTACTTCAAATATCTCGTAACATCACTTAAGATCTCTACCAAAATTCAGTTAGATTCCAATAAGAAGCTAAATCGCTATTTTTAACCCCCAACAAATAAGAGAAGTATTTGTGTATCTGTGGCATCGTAGCACACGAAAGATCAGATTTAAATGCGGTTTTTGTTTTGATTTGAGTTCGTGTTATTGTGAAATTGGGACTGTTTTCCAGAGTAGGCCCGCCCCACTGGTTTAATCGAGATGATTCTTACCTATGTTTTACAAAAACTGTTTAGCCACTACAAATATTTAATTATATAACGTTAGGGATTGTTAAAGGCAATACAGGTTTACAGGAGCTGATTTGATGTCTAAATTGCCGCCCAGCAGAACGAAATTAACAACTTTCATCGAATATTAATAATTTTCCTATAGGTACATCCCCGAAAGAGTAGCCGGAGGTGCAACTAACACCCTGGTGGTGACTGGTGAGTCTATCGCCATACCGTGCACAAAGTCCAATTCCGGGCAACTCATATGATTTTTGGATCGAAATCTCAAACACAGACCACGTTGCCTGACCTGGAATTTGAACCCAGGACCTCACGAGTTCTCAGCCAATTGTGCTGCCACTAGACCAATGGGGCGATACTCTACACTGTAGAGTCTACAGTCTCTACCACCCTCTAAACTCAAAACCTACAACTTCGTTCACGTTACGTTTACGTTTCTGCATGATGGAGCGTCATCGCCACCTATCATCAATGATGCAGTCAATCGAGATAGCGTTTAATTACGTTTACATTTCACAGAACATACACGTTGAAAAACTGCGAAATGGAGTGTGAAGCACGAGCCATGTTGGATTTATGCGATTGTGTTCTCTATTACATGCCTAGTAAGTATTTTATTAAGTATATTATTAATTTTATAATAGCATAAAACTTAAGCAGGTCGAAATAATTATAAAATCTAATTACCTACTTCCTTATAAACAAATACCTTGTTCAGTTTCATCATAGCATAGAATTACGAGTATGTCTTTACCGTACGGTAGGGTCCTTTATATTGCTAATTCCGTCTTTACCCCCAGACCCCCGACCCGTTTTAAACCCCCGAGCACTGGCCCACGCGGACGTGATGGCCTCCAAATGCCAAAACCCAGTAACTAAAAATATATTTTTCTAAATATAAATCACAAAAACAATTTCCATAACACTCAGAGTGACAGTAATTTCGGTAATGATTATTAATATTAAAAAATTCCTTACAGAGAACAAAACAACTCGTATATGCGGTAAAGCTGATGCCAAATGTTATTCAAATATGACAATACTCACACCAAAAGGTAATATATTTCACAATATTAACATAAACGTTGTGTAGATATTGTATATTTTTAACCGACAAAAAAGAATAGAAAATTCTCAATTCGATGCATAACTTTGACCACATATAACCCACATAATCCGATATTGATGATTCTTTCTATATTTATTCGATAAGGTATACATCAAAATTGGATTATTAATTGAAGTAAACTAGTTGCAGTTTTTTTAGAAGTAAGCGAGGCAAATTAAATTGTTACCACCCATGAACCCACCCATGAAAAACTACAATTTATAGGAATAATACGACGTGTGTGCGTTGCCAACATTTGAATAAATGAATGACAATAAAATTGGAGCAGAGTATCTGTTGGGCTTCGGCCATTTTACAGAGCGAGCGTAATGAACGCAACAGCAAAGCTACACTACAGACTAGATGATACTATGGAGATGCTCATTTCACAATGGTTTTCTGTGAGACAAACATAATCGTGAATCGTGCCCATACATACTGTAGACAACCTATCATGTCATAAGACGGAAATAAGCTCGGCGAACTATGTGTGTCCTCTACTAACTATACCTCTGTCTAGATTTAAAGGGATATAGGCAATTTAATAACCAATTTATAAATATTTTGTAGGTCGGGAATCGGCATGCGAAGAGTGCCTTCCAGCTTGCACAGAGATTGCTTACTTGGAGCGAATGAGCTGGGCTCCACTGAAAAAGTTTCTCGTGGAGCAGTTAGCGCGTGGCATAGGCAACATAAGCACGGAGTATTTTACGTAACTACTCATTAATACCTTGTACAATTGACAACAACGTTCATCTTCACAAGTGGTAGAGCCACGCTGTAGACAATTTTGTCTACAGCATGAATGGGCCGGCTCGTCCGGGTCGTTACCACTGTCTCACAGAAAACCGGCGTAAAGTAGCTGCTTGCTGCTGCGTTTCGTACGGTGAATGAGATATCCGGAGGCCCAAATCCTCCTCCCCTTCCCAATCCCTTATTATCCCTTTCCGTTAAGGTCGGCAACGCGCCCATAATTCTTTTGTATTATGGGCGTACATGGGCGGTGGAGATCGCTTACTATCAGGTGACCCACTTGCTCGTTTGCCGGCCTATACTATAAAAAAAAAAAAAAAAATCTATTATAGAATCTCTACACTAGAATTTGAGGATGGAACACAGAATGTCTTTTTATAGCAGAGGCTGGCAAACGAGCAAGTGAGTCATCTGATGGTTAGTGATCTCCACCGCCTATAAACACCTACAATGCCATAGAATAGGGGATTTAGGCCTCCGGTAATTTCACTCACCGTACGTAACGTAACAGCCAGCTGCCAGTAGGTAGTACCTAACCAGGTCGAACCAATCCATAGATGCTGTAGGCCAAATTGTCTACGGTGCGGCCCGCTCTACCATTTGGCAGAAAAGCTAGTTTCAAAGTATAACAGTGTAATTAAAAGTACTTATATCTGTGAACTAAACATATTTAACAATATAAAGTTCTACAAAGTTAATTTATATGCCTACCTATTGTGAAATGATAGGCATACATTATAGGTACCTATGTAAGTACATAACTATAAATAATCAACGTGTGTAAAATTGGTAAGGTTACCCGATTAGCTGCGAAGAGAATCTGGTTGCGATTTTAAATTTACTACATATTGCATTAACTTAGTTACGCGTAATGTACTTTAGCAAACAGGTGTTTTTGTAGAGAACAAACCTATGATTCTGTAGTGGCATCAGGGCTTTGAAAATGATTATTGTAATACTTTCAGGGAGAATATGCTCGTGATACACTTTTATTTCGAAGACAATACATTTGTGAGATTTACTAAAGGCGAAATATTTGGACTCACGGAGTTTCTTTGTAAGTTTTCAAGACAAATATTTCTTGACCATACTAGGTAGAATAGGTACGCAAAGTAAATTGACCGACCAGAAGTTAAAAACGAGCTGGGTCGCGTAGAGGGTAGATGAAGTGATTCAACTTCAGCCCGGCCAAGTTATTTTACGTGTATTACACTTCGGTAACTGCCTTGCAGTTGTAATACCTACGCGGTACGGCTGCCGCGATGAGGTCTCGGGTTCGATCCCCGACTTCCGAGTCGGGTAAAAGTGAAATTTGGTTTTTCGAATTGCTGAAATGCTCAGTTTTAGCACGAACTATGAAATTTGTGCCCGGTATGGTGATAGGTTCGTATCAAATCGTGTGGCAGAAATAAGCTCGGCGAAATAGGGGTGTACGTAGTTATACTTCTATCTACCCTTTCCTTTCACCTTAGTGTGCAGCAAACGAGGCGCCGCCTGAGTCATATGTTGGATATCTGCTTCGAAGTACGTAAATATCATGTATTTATTTGAGATAATATATTATAAACTCGTCAATATAAACATACTAGCTTGTGATCGCGGCTCCGCCCGAGTGATCAGCCTTTTCCAGGATACAAAGTGACCTATAACCGAGATAAAAAGTAGCCTATAACCGGGATAAAAAGTAGCCTATAATCATCTCCAGGGTCCAATCTATTTATGTACCAATATTCATCAAAATCGGTTCAGTGATTTAGGCATGAAAGCATAACAAACAAACAATCTCACTTTCGTATTTATAATATTAATTAGGATAATATTTTTATTCACTATTACAGCGAATACCGGCGGCCTTCTTGGGCTCTGCATGGGGTTTAGCGTGATGAGTGCTGTGGAACTTCTCTACTATCTGACACTACGAGCTCTGTGTTTGGCGCGACAGCGTCGGCCGCAGCATCCATTTACAAAATAGTACCTACAATATGAAACTAGTTTTTATTTAAAATAATAAGTCATTTAAATAAAATACCTACAAATAGTGTTAGAAAAGAAAATAAAAACCCTATAGAGAAATGTAAAAATAATTAGTTACATTCTATCTTGAAATACTATTATCCTTTGTAGTGCCTTCTGTTTGTAATTCTTGAGAGGTTTCCATTTTAATGAACTACATTGTTTGCGACAGTGGTCGGCAAACGAGCAAGTGGGTCATCTGATGGTAGGTAAGTGATCTCCACCGCCTATGAAAATCCACAATACCCGCAGAATCATGGACGCGTAGGTAAGCTTAAAGGATGGTTAAGGTACTGTGATGGGGAAGAGAATTTGGGCATCCGGATATCTCACTCATCGTACGAAACGCGACAATAAGCTGTGCCTCAACCATGAGTTTGTCTCGGTAAAATCGCTAGCGACAACGTAAAATATTTGTATGACAAAATTTAGTTTCTCACGTATTCGCTAGAGTCGCCACTGAGTTTTTCATATAAATATATTACGTCGTCGCTAGCTATTTTACCAAGACAAACTCATGGTTAGCCTGCTGATAATTACTTAACGCCAGTTTTCTGCGCGATAGTAGTAGGAACCCCGTTGAAACCGTCCATTCATTTCGTAGACAAGATTGTCTACAGCGTGGCTCTACCACATACCAGGTGTCAGTGGATCGCTTCCGGAACCGAAACGGTATTAAAAAATAAACAGAAAACACTATTCTTTTGCTTTTTACTTGCTATTTAGGAAACGTAAGCCCACAATGCATAGCGTACAAATACTAAAGTCGGGGTCATTAACACGCGCGCAATACGTCGCTTTAATACTCAGTAGGCACATCGCGCCGCGTGCCGCGGTGCACAACTAATTTCGAGCGTTAATTGTTTTTCTGCTTATTGGCTTTACATTACATTATTAAGAAAAATACGATTTAATTTTTAAATGAATGAAACGTCATTGTATTTATTGCTCCAAACAAGACTGCGTAAAAAATAAAAGAAAATATGTCAACTTATTTCGTGATATTTTAATGGAAGTCTGTAGTCTGATGATTAAATATTTTTCTTACCTATACTCTCCACCCAGATATACTTTTTCTTCTTGCACTTGCCCTTAGCCAACTCGCGGTGGGGTCGGCGCAACAAGCTTTTTAACACATGTCACAGAAAGATTTGGCTTGTGGTTTCTACGACCGACCCGCCTGACGTCAACTCCTCTGGGGAGAAAACACTCAGACCCGTAACGAATATTTGTGGATCACAAAAACCATTTTTCTCGGTGCGGGAATCGAACCCATAGCTATTCGCCCACTGCGGAGGCTTTATACCCAGATATACTTATTTACATAAAATATACATTTTACTAAGTTATCCGTGTGGATTTCACTAACGTCAAATCTATAGTCTTATGGCCGTTCCCAATATTAATCTTCAATTTCACGATAGATAGCTATCGTCAAACATCCGCATTGTTCTATCTACTGCTTGGAAACGTCCCTATTTTTTAGATATGCACGTCGGATACTATGATAGCAATAGATAGGCAGTCTATCTGGGCCCTCTTGTGCGTTATGTTCATACAAGCTGAGAAAGAGGAACTATTGTTTAATTTATGTTAGAAAATATGAACATATGATTTAGATTAGAAATATAAGTTTTAATTTAACATTTATCTATAATTCATAATTTTTACCACTGTAAATGAAATAACAATAACAAGAAATACTTATTATGTTGCAAAACACAATGTAATAACGAAACGTTTTACTGTCAATACATTACGGCTCTGAATACAAGTCCTTTGAACAAAAATCCCAAGCGAATTTGGGGGATTTTACTGAAGTGGGGAATTATTTTGTTCGCATTAACAAATATTGATATGTCTCTTGCACTTAATTTAATTATCAAAACGGTGCATTATTATTATTTATAGGAATTTTAGATTTTTTTTATATTTTCTTTTAGATTTTTACATAATTTATTTAGTTTTTTGTATTGCAGTGCAAGTGCCATGTAAGCCTTGTATACTCATGGCTATTTCTTCAAAATGCGTTATTTATTTCGTTTTTTTACAGCCGAGGATATCTGTTTATCGGTCAAAATCTACCGATAAAGAAAAAACTAAATAACTTTATCGACAGATAGCACATAAAAAATATTGGGACGCTTGAACTCTCATTTTCATAGTGTTGTATATCTGTAGTCAGCTATCAGTCCTCTCATCAGTAGACAGCAATGAAGAATAGGATTACCTATCATTAGTAAGTTTATTGGGACGGTAAAACGGTAAATAGATAAAATTGTCTATCGCCGGTATAGCAAAACTAGTGACAGACAGAATATAGGGAACGGCCATAAGTCGCCAACCAACGCTTGTTCCATAACTGACGGATGATTAAACTCACATTAACGCCGAATTGCACAACGATCCTAAATCGAGATTTACCACTAAACTTATTTACTCAACTCAAATGTTCATACGAATTTACCTTTCTTGAACGGGTTTAGTGGGTTAAACTCGATTTAAGATCGTCGTGCAAATGGGCTTTAATGTATAATATTTAATCTATACTATCACAATACATACATCATACTAATATTATAAATGTGAATGTAAGTTTGTTTGTTACGCTTTCACGCGAAAACTACTTAACCGATCAACATGAAACTTTGTACACATATTCTTGGAGGTATAAGAAGTAACATAAGATAATTTTTATATAAAAAAAAATATCTATTTGTTTGTTACGCTTTCACGCCTAAATCACTGAACCGATTTTGATGAATTTTGAAGTAGAGATAGATGGGACCTTGGAGACGGTTATAGGCTAGGCTTAATTCGGAAAAGTCTATTCTAACGGGCTGAGCCGCGGGCAAAAGCTAGTACATTATAAAACAATGAAAAATACAAATTCTCTGTAAAAATATTTAATTAATTATAATAAAATTATTATGTTACATAACTACATTTTGCAAATAAAATCAGTCTCTGAAAATATGTTTGATGTGTTAAATAGAGGAACAAATAGAATATGTCGAGGTATATATACATTATACATACATACAAACATGAGAGAAAACACAGATCCTCAAATAGCTTGAAACACACCAATAATTTCTATGCAAGTAAAAATACGCAATATAATAATATGCGCAAAATAACTTCAACGGACTGAAGTAAGTCAATTTACTCAACCTCTACGCCTCTAGTCCATATAGACTGACGCCGCTTGTGACTAACTTTAGGCCTGCCGAATTATACTGTCTAGTTATAGTACAACTATAGCAAACAAACAACTTTTAAAAATAGATTCACTCATCATCAAACATAAATCTATTTTAAGAGACTAAAGTTACCCGCCGACAGATTGGCGGCACACAGACTGAATTCCATAACAATAAAATCAAGACTCAACTTAAATTCTTTATTATACGGCTATTTTAGTATAAAGATAAATGACTTTTTTATACTATTATCGGCCTTAGTTGAGTTTGAGCTTAAATTGTTTATCTACACTGCCACTCCACCAGTCTGCCTTAATCCATACTATATACATATTTACAATAGATTGACACACCTCATCTTTTAAATCTACATACTTAAGCTCACGAAATGAGCAGGCAGAGGTGCATGCAACTAATGCTGCACGCATGGTTCACCGCGCTTAATTCCGTACCATTATCTGATAGGGAGCGAGTCTATCCCCATATCGAAAACAAATTTTTGAATCAAAAATCAAAAACAAGTTATTATTGTGATTGTGCTATATGAGGTTTGAACCCAGATTTTGAATGGTTTCTCAACCTAAGTAGGCCTAACACTAAACCAATGAGGTTGTTGATTAATGATCTTTTCAGCCTGAGTTTTCAGAAGGACCTGCGCAGACAGGGAATTTTTGTCATCCGCCGAAGCGTGGAATCAACATAGACGGTGTGCGATCATTTGTTGGAGATGTTTAGTGAAGCATACGAATGGAAGCAAATATTCTGAGATCGCGTTTTGTTCTCATTTCTATCGATGTCCACAATTAGAGAGACTTTTTACATACGCACTCACGCCTGTAATTTTCGAAGGGGTAGGCAGAGGTGTAACCAGTACACCCACATTTCGCCGAGCGTATTTCCGTCCCTTATGTGATAGGGGGCGAGCCTATCGTCATACCGGGCACAAATTCCAGACTGCGGGCTGATACTGAGCATTTAGTAATAAACCTAATACCACTTTACCCGCCCCGGGATTGAACCCGAGACCTCAGCGTTAACCTCAATCGTAACGCGTACGCATTACAACTGCGCCACCGAGGCAGTCTTTTTGTATGTGGTACTTTTAGTCCCTTGTGTACGTTATTGCGGTGCAGTTGTAAGCAATCTATTTTAATAGACAATAAAGTACCCAGAGGACTGTACCTCGTCTGCACAGGCCCTAAAGTACATGCCATTCACAGATTCTGAAATCCATACTAACTACTCCCAATATATTTTTCAGTCATATTCACTTAAGTTCCACAACAATGCTGTAGAATATATTTCGGATCATTTGTGCACATCTTGCTATAAGCTATGTTGTTGTACTCAATTTTTGATTCGCGTGATAATGGAGCCGAAATATGTTTACACACTATGGTTGTCATTTAACTTAGTAGTAGTTTGTATTTCCAAGCATGGTACTAGGATTGTTGTCTGGGCGGGCCTTGTTGCGGAGGTGCGGGGGGTGCGGGCAGCGCGGGCGCGTCCGGCGGCTGCAGCGTGCGCGTGCGCCGCCGCGTGTAGTGTTGCCACAGGAGAATCGCTTGGTCGTCCATGAATTTACATACCTTCAATAAAAATGGACCAAACATTTTAATTTTTTTTTTAAAGCTGAAAATAACTTTAAAATACATAATAAATTGTTTTATGCTTCTTCATAGTGTATATAAAAGGTCTCCTTTACATTTTTAAATATTAAGGATGGCTAAATTGTATTCAGTTGCTCAATATGGTACAAGGTGGTAGGTCCCTCGTTTGCGAGAGACCAGCTGGGTTGGTACCACCACTTTGTCTATTTCTGCCGCCAAGCAACAGTGTGTAAGCACTGTTGTGTTCCGGTGTGAAGGATATTGAAGCCAGTGTAATTACTGGGAATTATGAGACTTAACACCTTATGTCTCGGGGTGACGAGCGCAGTCTAGTGTCATGCAGTGCTTTATTTAAAGTTCTGTGTGGCGTTGCTTCTGTTTATGAGCAGGCGTGGCGCTTACCATCAGGCGAGCGACTCGTCATCGTAGACCTCGTCTCGTCATTCAATGTAATAAAAAAAATATGTTTGCTGCTAAATATAATTAAAGATTGTTGATAATGTCGGCACCTAAATCAATAAAATAATTTAAAAAATCATAGTCCCATGGTGAGGTCTAGGACACAAACCACGGAATTATCATTTATCATAAACATATAATTTTTTTATTCACTCAAGTGACGAAACAAGCAGGCAACTGGCCTGATGGTAAGCGTCACACTTGCCAATGAACAGAAGGAACACCACATAGAACTTTGAATTACAAAGCACTGCATGGCATTGGACTGCGCTCGTTACCCCGAGACATAACATGTTAAGTTCCAAATGCCCAGTAATTTCACTTCAATGTCCTCCAAACCGGAACACAACAGTGCTTACACACTTTTGCTTGGCGGCAGAAATAGACAGTGGTGGTAACAACCCAGACGGCCTCTCGAATATGAGGGACTTATCACCTTGTGTTAATATTACTCTTCGTACCTCATCAAACATCATTGATTTACTATTTTTGTGTATTGTTTCAAATTATAACAAACCTGCGCAGAGACACATTCTCTTCTGAACGCTTCATGCTGCAATAACTCCAGGAAGTGCAGACACATGGGGTACTTGAGATAGCGGGCATACTCAGGCTCTCTCCAATATTGTAAGTATTTTAGGTAGTTGACAAATGTCTGCTCTTTGAGGTAACCTCTCTGAGCTAAAACTGATCAAAGAAATGTAACATGAAATAAATATATGAAAACTAATATAATTTTTATTTTCTTTATAGAAAAACTTACAGTGTATGTAATTTGGATTTGCCAGGCATTGTACAAATTCTAGTTCCACTTGAAATCTTATTCTATTCTGCTCCTCCGTCTCCGGCATAACTAAAAATCAGTAATGGAAATGTATGCTTTACAAATGTATTCAAACCATTATAAAATAACGTAAACGAATGAAATCTAACTTGAAATATTTACCTTTGCCAGCCATCATCATGAACGGTTTAATTTTTTGAAGTCTTATGAAACAGATATCATAATAAATACTGACTCATCACGGAAATTATTATATACATAACTATTTAAACGTAGTGATAACTATTTCGAAAATTATCTAGATATCAGAAAATCTAAAAACATAGGTCTTCGAAATTCGGATCAAATAATTACCCACAGACTACTTAGAGATACTACGTATCAGACAGCCAACTGTAGAACAAAAAATTCATTAGTGAGTTTTAGTGTCATTTGACGTTTCTTTTTTTTCTGTCGAATACATAATCCACAGACTACATAAAATTTGCTTACTCTATGGCTTATTAAATGCAAATGGCAAAGGAACTAGTAACGTACAGCTCAAAACGCTAGGCTTATACACCAGTATAATTTACTGTTTTATCTCATTTATTTAAGTAGAGGAAAATTAAATAAAAGTACACATTATTTATTAAAACATTTATTTTTATAATGTTCATAAGCCTTTTTTTGCATCGCATTTTCCTTGCTGAACTTTAGAGCTTTTTTGGCTCTACGGTAAGTCAGTTTGTTGTTTTGCCTTTGTAGATTAATGGGCATGTTGGTGTCAAATCTGCCACTTTCTTAATTTACCGCTTCCTGGAAGCTTTCACACTTCGGGGTTTATCCAAACCTAGAAAACCATAAAGTAGTTAGTCCCAACTCAAAGCTGATTAGTTAATTCCATCATAAATGATGTGAAGGTCTAGTATAGTAGTATATTGCTTAAATAAATTTATATATAATTTAATGTTGATTGTATTCCTGAGTAACTAATAAAGGTAACTGAGAAATTGCCCAGCACATCATACCTCTAGTGCACCAAATTCACATAATAGCATCTACTGCTTTTCCACATATTAAATCCTATGTATGATATTATAAATTTTGTGAGGATGTATGGATGTTTATTATTCAAACACACATACACTGATAGCCCATGTTCTGTAATATACATACAAAACAATACCCTTTCTTTGGGTACATTAGGTAAGTTACCTAGGATTTGAGTAAAGCCACATGGGCAAGAGATAATCTAAGATAATACAGATTCACTAACCTGTAAAATGTGACCGGCGCTTGACATCTGATTGTCCAGACGTAATTATCTCTGGGTTAACAGTTTGCTAGAAAAGTAAAAATTATTGTAAAGTTCTTGTTCGGAAAGATATTAAATAAACAAATAATATGTCACAAGATAAATAAGAAATAAAAAGGTAACACTTTATTACTTAAATCCAGACTGGTTAATGGATTTCCTGGTAAATTCTGGAAGTCACTTGAGCCAGAAGCAATAATTTCTGAAAAATACACCAATAACTTATTTATATATTTTTTTAATTAGGGATGTGTTTTACGAACATTTAGAAGCACAATGTTTGATCGCCTCATCAATTATCAACTATTGGTCTAGTAGAAGCATTCTTAGGCCGGGAAAATTACAATTTGTGTTTGAGTTTTCAATATGAAAAAAACATATATGAGTTGTCCAGGGTTGAAATAGAAGTAGGAATAGGATCATGAGACAGAGAAGTAAGGTCAGTAAACTGTGGGTGTACTAGTCACATCTCTGCATACTCTTTCATAGATACAGGCGTGATCTTATATTAAATTATTATTGCAATTTGTGTATATACAAAAGGTAGACATTAAAAATATTATATTTACCAACCTGTCAATGGTTTCAGCTTGACACAATATGTGTGGTCAATGTGTCTTTTACGTGAGTAGCTATGATCAGTACTAGGATCCATATTTTCTGAAATTGATAAAAATATACTTTAGTATCTAAGAAATCTATTGTAATCTCAAGTTGTCATTATGTTACAATTGAGAGTTTTGCATCACTTGATGGGTTAAAAAATACTTTGGCAAGGCAAAGCTATAATAAGAAAGTAAAAATAACTGCATTAGGATATCACTATTCCAAAAACAGTGAATTTTTTTTTATTAAAAGTAATAACATGTATGTTAGTGTAAGTGGGCCATCAACATCTTACACTCAAAACCAACCTCATCTTTTTGTAGTACTCTCTGCTGATTGGCAATGGTGAAATGTGGTTCCCGTTGCGGATTGTGGGAAACCAAATCGCCCCACAGAATACCAAATCCACCGTCAAATCTAATGGGAAGGCGGAACCTACCATAACTCATATTAGTATACGGCATAGTGCAGCAATATACTACTGGCCAAACTATACATAGAAAATAGAATAATAGACTTACCAGCGTAATCTTGAGATAGTATTCCACTAGAAATCTCTTTTTCAGTAAACAAAGAAGGATATGCTTTGCCTATGAGACGTGATTTGCAGGTAATGAACTTCTTTTCGAAATGTTTTTGACAAACAAAAAGCTTCGAAAGTATAATAGTATTCTAAAATGTCCAAAAACGCCGGTCAATGTCACTTGTCAATCAACTGTCAAATAAATCCGTCCAGCATTCGCTTACTCGTCAGCCAATTACGTCCAAGAATGAAAACCCTAAATGTCATACAACATTAAAACAATATGGCGCTATGTCGAGCGTTTCGTTGTACGTAGATTAACAGCCGTGTAATTACCCAAAGTAATTGCCCAGCACATCATACCTCTAGTGCACCAAATTCACATAATAGCATCTACTGCTTTTCCACATATTAAATCCTATGTATGATATTATAAATTTTGTGAGGATGTATGGATGTTTATTATTCAAACACACATACACTGATAGCCCATGTTCTGTAATATACATACAAAACAATACCCTTTCTTTGGGTACATTAGGTAAGTTACCTAGGATTTGAGTAAAGCCACATGGGCAAGAGATAATCTAAGATAATACAGATTCACTAACCTGTAAAATGTGACCGGCGCTTGACATCTGATTGTCCAGACGTAATTATCTCTGGGTTAACAGTTTGCTAGAAAAGTAAAAATTATTGTAAAGTTCTTGTTCGGAAAGATATTAAATAAACAAATAATATGTCACAAGATAAATAAGAAATAAAAAGGTAACACTTTATTACTTAAATCCAGACTGGTTAATGGATTTCCTGGTAAATTCTGGAAGTCACTTGAGCCAGAAGCAATAATTTCTGAAAAATACACCAATAACTTATTTATATATTTTTTTAATTAGGGATGTGTTTTACGAACATTTAGAAGCACAATGTTTGATCGCCTCATCAATTATCAACTATTGGTCTAGTAGAAGCATTCTTAGGCCGGGAAAATTACAATTTGTGTTTGAGTTTTCAATATGAAAAAAACATATATGAGTTGTCCAGGGTTGAAATAGAAGTAGGAATAGGATCATGAGACAGAGAAGTAAGGTCAGTAAACTGTGGGTGTACTAGTCACATCTCTGCATACTCTTTCATAGATACAGGCGTGATCTTATATTAAATTATTATTGCAATTTGTGTATATACAAAAGGTAGACATTAAAAATATTATATTTACCAACCTGTCAATGGTTTCAGCTTGACACAATATGTGTGGTCAATGTGTCTTTTACGTGAGTAGCTATGATCAGTACTAGGATCCATATTTTCTGAAATTGATAAAAATATACTTTAGTATCTAAGAAATCTATTGTAATCTCAAGTTGTCATTATGTTACAATTGAGAGTTTTGCATCACTTGATGGGTTAAAAAATACTTTGGCAAGGCAAAGCTATAATAAGAAAGTAAAAATAACTGCATTAGGATATCACTATTCCAAAAACAGTGAATTTTTTTTTATTAAAAGTAATAACATGTATGTTAGTGTAAGTGGGCCATCAACATCTTACACTCAAAACCAACCTCATCTTTTTGTAGTACTCTCTGCTGATTGGCAATGGTGAAATGTGGTTCCCGTTGCGGATTGTGGGAAACCAAATCGCCCCACAGAATACCAAATCCACCGTCAAATCTAATGGGAAGGCGGAACCTACCATAACTCATATTAGTATACGGCATAGTGCAGCAATATACTACTGGCCAAACTATACATAGAAAATAGAATAATAGACTTACCAGCGTAATCTTGAGATAGTATTCCACTAGAAATCTCTTCTTCAGTAAACAAAGAAGGATATGCTTTGCCTATGAGACGTGATTTGCAGGTAATGAACTTCTTTTCGAAATGTTTTTGACAAACAAAAAGCTTCGAAAGTATAATAGTATTCTAAAATGTCCAAAAACGCCGGTCAATGTCACTTGTCAATCAACTGTCAAATAAATCCGTCCAGCATTCGCTTACTCGTCAGCCAATTACGTCCAAGAATGAAAACCCTAAATGTCATACAACATTAAAACAATATGGCGCTATGTCGAGCGTTTCGTTGTACGTAGATTAACAGCCGTGTAATTACCCAAAGTAATTGCCCACAGACTGCCCACAGACTATGACAGTCACAGACACAGAGTACTTTATATATGCGGTCACAGATGACAGAACACCTGAGAATACCTTACACTTTACAGAACACTTTTTTTTTGTTGGTTTATTCCATAAGGAACCGTCTTAGATCAGAGATCATGCTGCCAAGTCATTAGTTATATTCTTTTCTTGTATTCCAAGAACGATGAAACAGGGGTGTTGCCGATTTCAAGGTCTTGTTGGAGTTTTGGTGTTAACTCCTTTCAGTTCATTGCTTCTTAGACGACTTTCTTCAAGCTGATCGGAAGCACAAGGTCGATCAATACCCTTGATCAAAAAACACCTAAATTCCCCATTTTAATGTCTCCATAAACTATTCATCATCGTAAATGATTATTACACAAAACCACACCACTTTTATACAACAAACACAACTTTAAACTAGCTTGGGAAATAATTAAAACAAGAGAGCCACCGCACTGTCAGAATTCCCGCCAAAACTCCCTTACAGAACAGGCACAGAACAATTTTACGATGACAGCAAGATGACAGCGATGACTATAGTATATTTATCGTAGAGGAAGTATATATTTATCGTCTTTTATCGTTGACTGATAGCCGTTCCCAATATTAATCTTCAATTTCACGATAGATAGCTATCATCAAACATCCGTGTTGTTCTATCTACTGCTTGGAATCGTCCCTATTTTTTAGATATGCACGTCGGATACTATGATAGCAATAGATAGGCATCCCAAGCGAATTTGGGGGATTTTACTGAAGTGGGGAATTATTTTGTTCACATTAACAAATATTTATATGTCTCTTGCACTTAATTTAATTATCAAAACGGTGCATTATTTTTATTTATGGGAATTTTAGATTTTTTTATATTTTCTTTTAGATTTTTACATAATTTATTTAGTTTTTTGTATTGCAGAGCAAGTGCCATGTAAGCCTTGTACACTCATGGCTATTTTTTCAAAATGCGTTATTTATTTCGTTTTTTTACAGCCGAGGATATCTGTTTATCGGTCAAAATCTACCGATAAAGAAAAAACTAATGGCCGTTCCCTATATTCTGTCTGTCTCTAGTTTTGCTATACCGGCGATAGAAAATCTTATCTATTTTCCGTTTTACCGTCCCAATAAACTTACTAATAATAGGTAATCCTATTCTTCATTGCTGTCTACCGATGAGAGGACTGATAGCTGACTACAGATATACAACACTATGAAAATGACAGTTCAAGCGTCCCAATATTTTGTATGTGCTATCTGTCGATAAAGTTATTTAGTTTTTTCTTTATCGGTAGATTTTGACTGATAAACAGATATCCTCGGCTGTAAAAAAACGAAATAAATAACGCATTTTGAAGAAATAGCCATGAGTATACAAGGCTTACATGGCACTTGCACTGCAATACATAAAACTAAATAAATTATGTAAAAATCTAAAAGAAAATATAAAAAAATCTAAAATTCCCATAAATAAAAATAATGCACCGTTTTGATAATTAAATTAAGTGCAAGAGACATATAAATATTTGTTAATGTGAACAAAATAATTCCCCACTTCAGTAAAATCCCCCAAATTAGCTTGGGATTTTCGTTCAAAGGACTTGAATTCAGAGCCGTAATGTATTGACAGTAAAACGTTTCGTTATTACATTGTGTTTTGCAACATAATAAGTATTTCTCGTTATTATTATTTCATTTACAGTGGTAAAAAATAAGAATTATTGATAAATGTTAAATTAAAACTTATATTTCTAATCTAACTCATATCTTCATATTTTCTAACATAAATTAAACAATAGTTCCCCTTTCTCAGCTTCTATGAACATAACTCACAAGAGGGCCCAGATAGACTGCCTATCTATTGCTATCATAGTATCCGACGTGCATATCTAAAAAATAGGGACGATTTCAAGCAGTAGATAGAACAATACGGATGTTTGACGATAGCTATCTATCGTGAAATTGAAGATTAATATTGGGAACGGCCATAAATAACTTTATCGACAGATAGCACATAAAAATATTGGGACGCTTGAACTGTCATTTTCATAGTGTTGTATATCTGTAGTCAGCTATCAGTCCTCTCATCAGTAGACAGCAATGAAGAATAGGATTACCTATCATTAGTAAGTTTATTGGGACGGTAAAACGGAAAATAGATAAAATTTTCTATCGCCGGTATAGCAAAACTAGAGACAGACAGAATATAGGGAACGGCCATGAGTTTATTTAGACTCCTATCGACCTTTATGTTTAACCGATTTCTATAAAGAAAAAAAATTCATTCTTCAGGTCATTCAAGTTATTTCGCGCGTTTAGTATCTGATTATTTAATATTATATATTTTTTAAATGGTACAGAATTGTATTCTAATGGCCGTTCCCAATATTAATCTTCAATTTCACGATAGATAGCTATCGTCAAACATCCGTATTGTTCTATCTACTGCTTGGAATCGTCCCTATTTTTTAGATATGCACGTCGGATACTATGATAGCAATAGATAGGCAGTCTATCTGGGCCCTCTTGTGCGTTATGTTCATACAAGCTGAGAAAGAGGAACTATTGTTTAATTTATGTTAGAAAATATGAAGATATGATTTAGATTAGAAATATAAGTTTTAATTTAACATTTATCTATAATTCTTATTTTTTACCACTGTAAATGAAATAATAATAACGAGAAATATTTATTATGTTGGAAAACACAATGTAATAACGAAACGTTTTACTGTCAATACATTACGGCTCTGAATACAAGTCCTTTGAACAAAAATCTCAAGCGAATTTGGGGGATTTTACTGAAGTGGGGAATTATTTTGTTCGCATTAACAAATATTTATATGTCTCTTGCACTTAATTTAATTATCAAAACGGTGCATTATTTTTATTAATGGGAAATTTAGATTTTTTTTATATTTTCTTTTAGATTTTTACATGATTTATTTAGTTTTTTGTATTGCAGTGCAAGTGCCATGTAAGCCTTGTATACTCATGGCTATTTCTTCAAAATGCGTTATTTATTTCGTTTTTTTACAGCCGAGATATCTGTTTATCGGTCAAAATCTACCGATAAAGAATAAACTAAATAAATTTATCGACAGATAGCACATAAAAAATATTGGGACGCTTGAACTGTCATTTTCATAGTGTTGTATATCTGTAGTCAGCTATCAGTCCTCTCATCAGTAGACAGCAATGAAGAATAGGATTACCTATCATTAGTAAGTTTATTGGGACGGTAAAACGGAAAATAGATAAAATTTTCTATCGCCGGTATAGCAAAACTAGAGACAGACAGAATATAGGGAACGGCCATTAGTCAACGGTACAGAATGCCTACCATATTTTTATATGGCAATACATTTTTGAAAGCCATATTTTGCAATTACTCGCTCTCTCACTCGTCCTTGTTCTCAGTCTCACTGCTCACGACATGCTGTCTCACTCCAGTCTGCGAGAATCCGCAGTTCAGTCATTTTATTATTGGCAACTATTGGTCAGTGTCAGTGGTGTCAGTCATCATCAGTCATCTAAATACTATCTAATTTTTTACTGTGCCTATTCACATTGAATCCTTTGTGATAAATAATTTCTTTGTTTTATTTAATTTATGTTTTTATACGTTTTGTTTACGTAGTTACATTTTTGGTTACATTAATCATAAGAATAATTGAAGAACCATGTCTGGCCGCAAATACATCCCCAACCCAAATGATTTGTTCGAGGACGACGTCGACGATGATACTTTCGTTAATAGTTTTCGAACTCGAATACCTCCACCTCAGCCAGCCAACAAACCTTATGGAGGTCACATAGCAGAACTGGAGCGTCAACGGCAGACTATGTTGGAAAGACAACGAGAAATAGAGCAAAGAACGTTAGATTCTTCTGCAAGGAGTATAGGTCTGCTACGTGATTCAGAAACAATAGGTATTGCTACAGCGGAAGAACTCTCCCGACAGCGTGAACAACTACAAAACACCAATAAGAGGCTCGACGAAATCAACACAAATCTCAACTATAGCCAAAAACACTTGAATGGCATCAAATCAGTTTTCTATGGCCTTAAAAATTATATATCTGGAAAATCTGAACAAACACCGCCCAAAAGTCAAGCTTCTCCAAGTTCATGTAATGCTGGTGCCAGCAGTAGCAAAATTAATGACACATTAGACAATTCGCCCCAAATGACTAGTGAAGAACGGTACAATTCCCACCCATCGACTCGCTTACGTGATTTTGATCAGCAGCAAGTCACTGCTCCAGTTACTGACAGCCAGAGGGTCAATGAAATACTGGATGCTAACCTAGATGAAATGTTGCAGAACATAACAAGACTTAAAGGCATTGGAATGGCTCTTGGAGATGAAATAGAAAAACAGAATGAACTGATAGACACCATACAAGATAAGGTTGAACATGCTGATATTAAAATTGGTAAACAAAATAAACAAATGAATAAGCTGCTTGGAAAATAGTGTATACACATTTACATAGTTCTACCTGAATGGCTTACTAATCTGTTAAATAATTTTAAATACATTATGTAAAGTTTGGTGGTATTTTCATTCTATGTAAATAAAGGATATGATCCTAGTTTCCAGATGTTGGATTTCCATCCATTCAATTTATTTTCCTTATAAAATAGATTACTTATCACTTGTATTTTTTTAAATTTGCTAATCAAAAAAGCTGTGTTAGTAGCACCAACAATTCATTTGGTGGCATTTTACAATTATGATAAACATCAACCAATGTTAATGTAAACCTTGTACATTTTTCTGATAAGATAAACAAACATATTGTTAGGATATGTATTTTTGTTACTGAACTGTATTTTCCTAGATATGATCCTGTAATATGTTAATTAACAATATAAAAAAATGTATTTAGAAATATGGAATATCAATTTTTTTAATAATGGAATGTAAAAAAGTAAAGGGCATCATCATTAAGTTATGAATCATTATAAATTAATATTTTTGTTAAACCAAGGATGGAATCACTAATGGGCTCAACTAAAATAAACACTGTAGCTGATATGCTGCAGTACTATGCTGAGAATGAGTCCATTTTGATTCTCTGATTATTTTTGTTTCTTTTAAAATGTACCATTTTGAAATGTATAACCAAATAAATTCTATTTTGATTTTATATATATTTTTTACTAGGCCTGTATTATAGGTATGTATAGCTCCCACTGCTGAGCACTTATTAAATATATCCAAGGTTTTTGTAATTGTAATTAGGTAATTGGACTGTATTTGAATATAATTTTTCAATAAAAATATTTTTAATGACATATCAGTTGATAACAAACCTTTCCATCATTCATGAGTCATACATAACACATGGGCATTGTACATAATAAGGATATTGATCTCTTTTATAAATAACCTAAACAGATTCAAAGTACTTCAAGCAAAATGAAAGTAAAATATTTATTGAAATTATTTATTAGAAAAATTAGAGAATTCTAAATTTCCAATGGTGTAAACTGCAGCTACATAACATTAATTGTGTCATATGCATGCTCAAAAAAAACATTGTCTACTACTGTTTCTAAAATCATGTCATTTGCATCCACATCATGAATTTTATTGTGTCTTTGTAACACCCTCCTATTGGCCAATCTCTTTCCACATATATTACAACATACTTCATTGTTACCATGGGACTCTATATGTATCTTTAACCCAGACGTAGTAGCAAAACCTTTAAAACATATGTGACAGTTATGAGGTCTTTCCACACTATGTGCATGAGCAATGTGTGTTGTTAGACAGTGCTTAGTAACAAAAGTTCGTTCACAGTCTTTTTGTAAGCATTTAAATGGTCTTGGTCTCTGTTGTCCTGTGTGAACATGCATATGTGCCCTTAAATAAGTCGCCCTTGTGTACATTTTTGGACACTCAGGACATCCAAATTTTTTTACTTCATTATGGCTCTCAATATGCTTTATTAGTGTTGATTTTGCTGTAAAACTCTTACCACAAGTCACACAAACAAACAGCTTTCTGTTGCTTGAATGTGCAACTCTAAAATGTTCTTTAAGAGATTGTCTATACTTGTAGGTTTTATGACAAAAGCCACATTTGAACTGTGCACCATCTTTATGGGACATTAAATGTTGTCTCAGACCATTTGATGAATTAAAAACCTTGCCACATTTTGGGCAGAGAAATTTCCTTGGGTCTGTATGTTTAGCTATGTGACATCTCAGGCTATGAATCCTAGTAAATGATTTAGCACACACATTGCATGAATATCTCTTCTCCCCTTCCTTTCTTAGAGGTTGTTCAGTGGATGTGATCTCTGTTACAGGAGGTAAGGGTGTCAATTCCTTATTTGTTGATAAAGAATGTTCAAAATCTAGTGTTGTGTGATTACTAAACAACGGCACATCGTACTCATGGTCCTGGTAAACCACATTAATATCTATTGAATCAATGTCAGTCCTGTGTAGGTTGCTGGGTGATTGCATCATAAATATCTGAGATAAAGCTGTGTTGGCTTTTAAGCAATCCAGTTTAAAGTTGTACGCAACTAAAGCTGTCGATACACACGATGAGCAAATCCCTTGAGGCCAGTTTTCCTCGTCATTATTCTGAAAACATTAAAACGAATCATAAATCTTTCATGCCAAACTTTACGAACGTGTACCATCACATGTCCTAATAATGTGATTCTCACCTCCAGACAGTTAAGGAATACTAATATATCTATCAATTTAATTTTATTCATCTCGTGTTCTATTAAGTCCTGTATGTTCTTAAACAATGATGAATCGGATTCTAAGAGACAAGTTCGACATATGTTTTTCGTTAATGGTAAAATTAAACCAGAAAACTCCATTGTAATATTATTTAAAGGTGGATTAGGGCAAAGTTTGAAATATTCCCACATACACTCAAAAATTATTTTGAAATGGCGAATCAAGAATCAAAAATCAGATGAATGGCGATTAGATTTTTTCAGAGTTGCCAGTATTCCTCAGATTATGATATCACTTAAATAATGCCCAACAGTTTATCTTACACACAAATTTCAATTAAAAATAAAGTAAATTATATTTATGTACAAAAAGTAACACAAAAGTAATAATTTCAATCGTTTATTTTTTTATTTATTTTTAAGGCTTAGGCCGGAAAACGAGCAAGTGGTTCACCTGATGGTAAGTGATCTCCACCGCACATGTACGCCCACAATACCAAAAGAATCATGGGTGCCTTGCCAACCTTAATAAAGGAAAGGGATCATTAAGGAATTGGGAAGGGGAGGGGGTGTGGGCCTCCGGATATCGAACTCATCGTAAGAAACGCAGCAGCAAGGTGCCACTTTACGCCGGTTTTCTGTGAGACAGTGGACAGATGACCCGGACGAGCCGGCCCGTACATGCTGTAGACAAGTGTCTACAGCGTGGGTCTACCACTCACTCTCAGTTTATCATGGGAGTAATATACATATCAGAGCCAAAAGTGACATAAAATGTTAAAATTTAATGGACTGGTAACACAGATTTTTTTCTTACATTATTTTACGGCTCTGATTATTTGTCCTTTGAGCACGTCTTAAATATTTTTGTTATTCCTTTATTTTCCAAGAACGACGAGGCACGCGTCATCACGCGTGTGGTCGATTTCAAGGTCTTGCCGGAGTTTTGGTGTTAATTCCTTTCAGTACGATGTTTTTCAGATAACTATCTTCAAACTAATCGAACGCACAAGGTCGACCAATACCCTTGCTCAAAATTCACTTATTTCATGTTTCTAATGTTTTCATCACCGTAATTTTTATTGCACAAATTCCAATGACAAATTCATACATCTTCTTCTTCTTTCTTCTTTTTTTATAATTCGTGGCTCCACCGTTTCATCGGTGATTTTGCCAATTTCCAGTGGGTGGTAATTATAAACACTTTCGACCCGAAGTTACGAATAGCAACAATGACACGACGGGTGTATTAAATATCAATAAGAAAAAGGAAAAAAATAATAATAAAAGTAAAAAGAGGTTTAGGGCAAATCATTTTTTTTTTTTTTTTGGTTTTTGTTATGTACATTTACACTAATCATCTAATAATATTTATATAATAGTCAAAGAAATGGTCAAAGAGTATATATATCTCTGCTCTTACAATAAACAATATGCCATAGATAATACACTATAAACAGCTGAGAAATAAATACACCACAGAGTACTTTATTTATACGTATTCTCCCTCTATGATTTAGACGGACACAATCTAACATACAATAGAGATACATACAAAGAGGATATAAGTATACATACACATCACTTGTATATCACAAACATAAATAAAATACGATAGTGGAATATAAGATCAAGGAATAAAAAATTCAGGGATATAGGCTTTTATATGGAATTCAAAATGAATTGACATTCTAATTTCAAAAAATTGCTAAAAAAAAATTGAAAACTTAGAGGTAAAGGTTATTATTTTTAATAAATTTACATAGGTATTTTACTTGGCTAGAGAAGACTGTGCACAATAAGACCTTGACATTCACAGGTCGGGGGAATTCTGAGGGAAGGATATCATAAATAGGAACAGGCACTCTGGGACAGTTGAAGAACAGATGTTCTACGGTACCCTCATCTATTCCACATTCACACAGCGAATGGTCGCGAACACGAATCTTGGCAAGAAACACGGGGGAGCAAACATGGCCCAGTCTTAATCGGATGATAGTTGAGGTGAGCTTCTTGCTAATCCGACGGTATTTAAAAAACCAGGGTTTTAGTGGGATATGGGGTTGTATTGATCCATAATGTATCCCTTTGATTGTTCTTGAGACCTGCCATTGCCGATCCCAAGATACCATTAAATCAGATTTAGTCCCACTTAACAAGTCTCTGGTATAGCAATGTTTATGAGTGTCCATCCCTGAAGAGATAGCATTACGAGCACATTGATCAGCAATTTCATTGCCATGGATGCCGGAATGACTTGGGATCCAAGCCAGAACTACTTCAATTCCTGCCATATGGCAATTAAAAAGAATATTTTTAATTTCCAGGGTCAGGAAGAATTGCTGTTTATGGAACGGAGATTTAAGAATGTCCTGAAGTAAACTAAGAGAGTCGGAAAAAATTATACTTTTACTCAGACCATGGGAAAGAACAAATTGGACTGCTTCCAAAATAGCTATTGCTTCACCGGTAAATATTGTGGATTGGGGAGGGCATTTAAAGTTAAGTATAATCTTGTATTTAGGAATCCAGACAGCTGCTCCAACAGGGTCAGAGTCAGAAGTCTTGGAAGCATCTGTATATATAGGAATCCAATCCTTCCATTTCTCCAACAGTATTTGGTTAAAATTATGAGCTGCATCTGAGTCATTTTTTTTTATTCCGAAATAAAGAATAATGTTGGGTTTGAAGATCAAGGATTGAAAGTCAAATGTAAAAAGAAAATGGGAGTTAGTTTGCAAAACTTTTAAATAGGGGTTAGAATATTTTAAATAGCTTTTGACAAGAAGAGGGGGGGGTTTGTGGGTCCAATAACTGGAATTATGGACTAAATGGTTAAGATGGTGGAGTTTGACATGAAGGGGGTGGGATGATCTCTGAAGGGTGTTAACAAAAAATCGGTCACAAAGGAATTGCCTGCGGAGAGAAAGAGGGGGTTCTAGGCATTCAATTTGAAGAGCATTTATAGGAGAGGATTTCATGGCTCCTGTTATTATGCGGAGACATTTTGCCTGTAATTTGTCTAGCAGCTTTAGAGTGGCTTTGTTACAAGGCTCCAAAAGGAAACACCCATAATCAAAGTGACTGCGGATAATAGCATTATAAAGCAGCTTCTGGTTATATGGGTGGGATCCCCATCGGACACCAGAGACCGCTCTCATGACATTAATGCTTTTTTCACACTTGTTTTCTAAATATTTTAAATAAGGAATGCCTGATAATTTTGAATCTATGATTACGCCAAGAAACTTTACCTGATTTTTTATTTCAATTATTTGTTCATCAACAGATTGTAACATATTAATTATGTCACAGGTTAAAAATCAATTTAGTCGATTGTTTGAATTTTTAAATTAACGTTTTGACATCCCTAGAGCTGCGCGCGCGCTGAGCGTGGCACAACCCTAAGCGGATCTCACTTTCTTCCCTTCGTTTCGATAGACAAGTCGTGGAAATGTAAATCCACAAAATTTTTAATAATCCTTGATTACTAGGACATTAAAAGCATGTTTTGTTGTAAAACAGCTTTATGGCTTAATATAGCCATAATTATTTATTTTTGGTAAGTCATATTTCAAATTTCGTATTTTTAATGTCAACCATATTGGTTCGTGTTGTGCTCAAACGTGGTTTTTTTTTGGACTTACAGATGGAAAATCTAATTAGGACTTTCCATGGCCTTATTTTTGGAGAGGATATTTCCACATTTTGTTGCCGGTCAGTTTTCATGAATATTTGGGTAATGACAGTTTTGTTGAATTTAGTATTTGAACCTAGGATTGATGTGAAATGTTTTGTTTACAGCAATCGCGGCCGTTTTCTACCGTTTTCTACCGTTAACCCCGTTTTCTTCCGTTTAATCCTGTTTTCAACCTTTTTACCAATTTTACTACTTTTGAATGAATTTTCCTACGTTTGCTTCGGTTTGCTTCGGTTTGGCTGCAGTGATAATTCTTCTTAAATTTGGATGCGTGTTTTGGCTACCTTGTGCTGCAGAACATGTGGACTCATCTTGGAAGTCGGATTTTAATTTAAGTGTAACATTGGGAATGAGAACTGTAAGTTAATTTTATTTATTTTAACAGCCTTCAGCTGAAGAACATCTATCTCAATTTATCAGCATAAAAAGTGCAACAGTGACAGTGTATTTTCTGTAAATTTGTAACCAGGGAATAAACCAAATTCTTTTATCAATGTTGGTCTAATTCTACCCCCCTAAAGATTAAATTTCCCAGCCTCTAGCTATTCTATCCGAGAGCATTGTTTCATGGTGGCTTGTCTGCCTGGCGCCCGAATATTAACTCAATACATTTTGTTTAAAAATAAATAAAACTACAACTTTTCTTGTAACATAAATTATAACTATTTTAAAAATTTTTAATTTTTTTATTTATTACATTTGTCGCTCTGCGAACAGGGACTTGAATGGTTACTGTATTGTTTAACTCAGTCATTGATGCACTTTTGATCATATTATGTACTAATTTTAAGTGGCTAACGCACAATTTTTGTTGATGCATTTTGTTACGATAAGCATTTAGCTTTCACTTTTGACTGACACTCTGTGCAGGCTTTGTTTACTTCAATTACTATTTTGCTATTTGATATTATGCTTTCTATAAGCTTTTCAAACTTTTATGAATGTTGTTCATGAGGTTTAGGCCATAAAATAGTATCACTTTTACTTGACAGTTTGCATTATTTCATATTGCTTTAGCGTTCACAATTTAGGGATGTATAAATGTGTGCTTTCCATTTTATTGTATAGAATCATAGCCTTTAAATAAAAACTACCACTTCGGGATTGCTGTTGTCAACTCTGCAGATCATGTATGTACTTAATAATAGTTTATATTATATAAAAAATGTTACAAAGATTTCATAACCTCAAATGTTCACAAACTTTAATTTATGTTCACACATTGTGTTCACTAAGTGTTACTTTGAATTGCGATTTAACTTTATATTAGAATAATATTTAGCTCACCTTAACTGTGTTATGATTAGGACAGAGTTCAGTCATCTTATGTTGTATTTATATACAAATTTCACTTTTACTTCTGCGGTAAACAAATTAAGTTTCATATAGAACTTGTTTCTGTTCGTTAATGTTAATATAACGGTGTTAATTATAAACATAAGTGGTTTTGTGAGTCACTATTGCACTTTCTAAACAAAATAATAATAGATTTAAATTTTGAAAACTTTTAAAAACATTACACTTTGGAAATATTACTTTTGAAAACTTTTGACTTCTGTCAAATTAATTGAAAACAATTTACACTCTCACTTTATAGGGGATTATTGTTTAGTGAAACTTAGTTATTCATAATTTATTTACTCAACTTTTGGTTTTGGTAACTATACTCGTTTTGAGTTCGGTTTTGCTTGGTTATTTTGAAGTTTTTGATCATGGATGTGGAGACTCAAACTTTTTCTATGCCTGATGATAGGGAGGATGTAGTACATGCTGCTGCACCTGGTGTTTCAAATATTTTACCTGATCCGGATAACTTAATAACTTTATCAAATATTCAGGAACCTTTTTTATCTTCAATTCCACATTATTCTCAAATTGATACTTCAGCTTTGTTAAATGAAAATGTTAGGAGGAATTTACCTCGTGTTACAAAATTACCTGATCTTAAGAAAAGCAGATTATGTTTTGATGGCAAGACGTGTGTTAGAGAATTTATAACTCAAATAGAGGAATATTTTTTGCTTAGAAATTTTGATGAACATTTATTTTTGGCTTCACTTACTGATATTTTATCTGGTACAGCTACTAAATGGTATAGAGGTATACATGCACAGATTTCTTCTTGGACTGATTTAAAGGTTGCGTTGTTACAACGTTTTGATAAATTTGATTTTGACTATTCTTTGGAATATGAACTTCGTACAAAGAAACAAAAATTTAGTGAATCATTACCTGACTTTATTACAGATATTGTTGATATGGCTTGTCGTTTGAATAATACTATTTCGGATATAACTTTAATTACTATAATTAAACATAATATGTTACAAATTTATTTGCCTTATTTTATAGGAAAGAATATTACTTCAATTGAATCCTTTATTCAATTCGGGAAAGAACTTGAATCCTGTGTTGTTAGAAAACCTGTAAAGGAATTTAAATCTGTTAAATTTGAGAAACCTTTAGTTAATGCTGTCAATGCTGATGATGGTATTACTTGTTTAAAATGTAAACTTTTTGGTCATTCTTATAGGGATTGCTCTACCCATCCTGGGATTATGTGTTTTGGCTGTCGTAAGCCTGGGATACTCACTAAAGATTGTGATGTGTGTAGACCTAAAAATATTTCTACCCATCCAAAAAACTAATTAGTTTCCATCGATCACGGATTTCTGAGAAATTGCCTAGTGTATCGATGGTGAATAAAAATTTAAATGGTATTAAAAAGAAAGTTATTAGTTACATTCCATGCTTGGTTAACAAGTCTAAGTTTGCACCTGATGACTATACAATTAAAAAAGAATTTTCTGATTGGTTAGATTACTTAAAAATATTTTTTAAAATTCATAGTTCAGCACCTATTCTTTTTACTACTCCTAAAGATTCTAGACCATATTTAAAGTTTTTTGTTGATAATAATTCTTATTCTGGTTTATTGGACAGCGGATCCAATAGATGTATTCTTGGTTCTAATAGGCATTTACAATTTCTTAAATTTGGTTATACAATTAAACCTGATTCAAGTTTAGCTTCAACTGTAGATGGTACTCCACGGAAAGTGTTGGGAACTTTAGATTTGCCTGTTAAATGTGATGATAATATTGAAATCATACAATTTTTAATTATACCTTCATTTAGACCTTCAATTATTTTGGGTTTTGACTTTTGGCTTAAATTCGGTTTAGCGAATGATTTGTTAAAGAATATTATACTTGTTCCAGTAGACAACAATACAATTTGTTCTGTAACTGCTGCTGAATCTCTTTCTCCTTCAGAGAAACTGAACTTATCTAGTATTATTTCTCTTTTTGAAGATATTTCTTATGAAAAGAAAGGCTTAGGTCTTACTCACCTAGTTGAACATAAAATTAATACAACTGGTGAACCTTTTAAGCAACGTTATTGGCCTTTGAGTCCTGCTAAACAAAAAGAACTTTATGATGAAGTTGATGTACTTTTAAAAGAAAATATTATACAACCTTCTAAATCGCCTTGGTGCTCTCCTGTTCTTGCCGTTGAAAAGCGAGATGGTGGAACCAGATTGTGTTTAGATTCACGTCGTTTAAATTCTATGACTATTAAAGATTCTTATCCATTGCCTTATCCTTCTAGAATTTTAGATAATCTTAAAGGTGCTAAATATATAAGTACCATTGATCTTTCCAAAGCTTTTTTGCAAATACCTTTAGAGAAGACTTCTCGAGAGAAGACTGCTTTTGTTATTCCTGGTCGTGGTTTATTCGAGTTTGTGCGGATGTGTTTCGGACTTACTAATGCTCCAAGCGAATTGCAACGTTTAGTTGACAAACTTTTTGGTCCAGAATTTGATAGTGTAGTATTTTGTTACTTAGATGATTTAATAATTGTTAACTCTGAATTTAAAACTCATATTGAATATTTAAACAAAGTTTATCATATTTTAAAAGACGCTGGTCTTACGGTTAATCTTAAAAAATGTAATTTTTGTAAAGACAGACTTCGTTATCTTGGTTATGTTGTAGACAAGGATGGATTACATACGGATCCTTCTAAGTTAGATGCTATTAGGGACTTTCCTCGTCCAGTTATTGTAAAAGAACTAAGAAGTTTCTTAGGACTATGTTCTTATTATCGTAGATTCATTTCTAAGTTTGCTGATATTGCTTCACCTTTAACTAAACTTACTGAGGGAAGCAAGAATTCTAAAAAACCTGTTGTTTGGAATATTGATGCTGAAAATGCTTTTTCTAACTTAAAATTAGCTTTAATATCTGCTCCAGTTTTAAACTGTCCAGATTTTGAAAAACCTTTTTTCTTGCATTGTGATGCTAGTTCTGTAGGAATTGGTAGTGTTTTGACTCAAGAAGATGATAAAGGAGATCAACATCCTGTAGCTTATTATTCTCGATCTTTAAATAAATGTGAAAGGAATTATAGTACTACAGAAAGAGAACTTTTGTCTATTTTAGATTCTATTGAACATTTTCGACCTTATGTAGAAGGAATGAAATTCACTGTGATAACAGATCACGCTTGTTTAAAATGGCTTTTAAAACTTAATAACCCTTCCGGTAGACTTGCTCGTTGGGCTGCTAGAATTTCTCAATATACCTTTGATATAATTCATAAAAAAGGATCTCAACATGTAGTTCCTGATTTTTTATCTCGTATAGAAGTATCCACTATTGACTTTGCTCCTGTAACTTTTATTTGTCCTGATGAAGATATTCATGACCCATGGTATAAGAAAATATTTATTAATTGTCAGAAATTTCCTAGTAGATATAAAAACTTTAGAGTAGAAGATAAAACTTTATATAGATTTTGTAAAAACAAATTTAATCCTAATAGTCGTTTAAATTGGAAAATTGTTATACCTAAAGAACATATTATCAATACAATTCGTGATAATCATGATAATATTAATTCTGGCCACTTAGGCATTCATAAAACTTTATTTAAATTGAAACAACATTATTTTTGGAAAGGAATGTTTGCAGATGTTCAGAAATATATTAATAATTGTGATATTTGTAAAGCATATAAATCTTCTAATGCTCCTCCACATGGTTTCATGATTAATCCTAAAAAAGTAGACTCTCCAATGGTTTTATTGTCAATGGATATTATAGGAATTCTTCCTAAAACTTATTCTGGTCATCGTTATATTTTATCAATTGTAGATGTTTTTACTAAATATTGCTGGATTTTTCCAATGGTAAATGCTACTTCTAAAATTATTTGTAAGATTCTTGAGAAAGAAATATTTCTTAAATTCGGTACTCCAAACTTATTCATTCTTGATAATGCTTCTCAATTTACTAATAAATTATTTAAAGATTTCTTAAAAAGCTATAATATTACTAAAATATTCTATAACACTCTTTATACTCCACAGAATAATCCTGTTGAACGGTATAATAAAGTAATCGAGTTTTGTATCTCTTGTTTTGTTCAGAACGATCATAGGTCTTGGTCCAATTTTCTTCCTCATGTTCAATTGTCTCTTAATAATAGTGTTAATTTAGCCACTGATTTTACACCAAACTTTCTTATGTTCGGACGTGAACTTATTTTTGATGCGTCACTCCATCGTTTTAGTAAATCCGTTGAAGATTTATCTCACCTTGAGTTAGGTAGTCGTAATTCTTTTGCGTACTCTTTAAATTCACTTAGTGAAGTTTTTGTTAAAGTTCAAGATAACTTACTTAAAGCTTATAAGCGTAATGCTATTTATTATAATAAGGGAAGAAGAGTCATTTCTCTTTCGGTTGGTGATATTTGTTGGAAACGTAGTTTTGTACAATCTAATGCACCTGCATATTTTTCGGCTAAGCTTGCTCCTAAATTTATAAAATGTGAAGTATTAGAAAAAAATCTCAGATAACGTTTATGTTTTGAAAGACTTGGCTAAAGGTTATACTGGTCGTTACCATGTAAAAGATATAGTTAAATATTAAATTTCTAATTTTGAAAACTTGAATTTAAGTTCTTGGCTTTTATATTCTGATAGAAGACGTATATCTGTTTGTGGATGAATTAGATGAAAGAATGATTGGTTATTATACTATGGAAGAGATGTATGTTATGAAACTTCTTATCGCTATATATAATTCAATTCTTATTTCTTGCTAAAGCTATTTAGGAGATTTTTTGGAACAAATAGTATGCTACGCTCCAGCGAAACTTTGCTAATTCAGATCCAACTGAAATAGATCTTATTTTTTTATATACTGTTTTTGTACAAGGATTTTTTCATGTCATTTGTACACATATGTTTGTTGTAGGAACTTTTACTCCTCATTTTGTATTGTTAGCATTGTTCTACTTCTATCTGACATTTTGTTAGAAATGTTTCAGGTTAGAATTATTTTAATTATGTGTAACTTCTACATTACAATTTAACTTTAAATTGTATTTTGTTAGAAAACCCTTTTCTCTTGTTTGCTAACATACAACTTGCACCCACAAGCTTCTTTAGCTAGTGTAGGTAGCACTTTTGTTAGACAAATCTCGGATTTGACCGACTTACACGCCTTTGCGTCAGTCACTTTTGTTTAGCTCTGTACGCTTCTGCGTCAGACACCTTTTGTTCTGCACGCTTTTGCGTCAAGCACTTTTCTGTTATGCTCGCCTTTGCGACAGACCCTTTTAGCTTTCGCTTTCGCGTTAGTTGTCTTTATCTGTTACGCCCGGAAAGTCGGAGTAGAGTTGTGCCGATCGTAATATGATACTTATTTCTGAGAGATTTCTCCAGACCTTTTGCTTTTGGACTTGTGCTTTCGCCAAGTTTTCTTTTGTCTATTACGCTCGGAAAGTCGGAGTAGAGTTGTGCCGATCGTAATACGATAATTTTCTATGCTTTCGCGTTCAGAAAGTCTGAGTTGAGTTGTGCTGACCGCGAAATGTCATAACTTTTTGTTTCAGGAAATTTATTCTTGATGTAGCGTTATTGTGGGAGACAGCAGCTAATTAGCTTTACTGTTCTCTTACAATGAAGGTGTTGGTGTTTGACGGGTTTGAGGTAGTTACGAGTTAGCGACAATTTGTCTAGCTAATCTCGCGTGGTGTTAGAAAAGTTGGTTACAGCTAAGAGTAAGCGACAGTTGTCCAGCTGATCTCGATGGCGTTGATGGTTGGTAATAGTTTGATTTGGGAGTTGTTGAAGTTCGAGTTAGTAGTAGTTTGAGTTAGCGGTTATTTTGACCTAGCTATTTCATGGTGAGAGTTGTTGAAGTTGGTGTGTGGTTAGTTTGATTTAGCGGTTATATTGACCTAGCTATTTCTTGGAATGAGTTGTTAGATGGGAGAAGTTGGTTAGCTTGTAATGGTTTAATTTAGCGGCTAATAGTGCTTAGCTAATTAAAGATTGAGATGTTCGGTGGGTTTTATTTTGTTTAATCTTCTTTCGAAGATGATTTGTTTGATTTTCCCTTGAAGATGTTTTGTTCTTCTTTTGAAGAGGTTTTGTTCTTCCTTTGAAGATGTGTTGCTTTTCCTTTTGGTATTCTTTTAGAAATTTTTCGATGATGTTTGGGATTTCCTTTTTAAACCTCTTGGTGTTCCTTTGGAATTGTTTTGAAGATTCTTTTGGCGTTCTTTGGGAGAATTGGTTTATCTCTTCGGTTAAAGTTCTAACTTTGTCTTTTTCCTTGAGTATCTTCTCTTATAGATAACTTAATCGTTTTTCTCTTGAATATTATTCAACTGGTTGTTCCTTTAGAATTATCTGTTTGATGTTTTCATTTATGTTAAAAATTTCGTTTCAGACTTCAGTCTTAGAATATTTTGGCTCAATTTCAAAGTTCATAAAAGAACTTCGTTCTTTTATTTTTTGGGAAAGTATGTGATGTAACATATTAATTATGTCACAGGTTAAAAATCAATTTAGTCGATTGTTTGAATTTTTAAATTAACGTTTTGACATCCCTAGAGCTGCGCGCGCGCTGAGCGTGGCACAACCCTAAGCGGATCTCACTTTCTTCCCTTCGTTTCGATAGACAAGTCGTGGAAATGTAAATCCACAAAATTTTTAATAATCCTTGATTACTAGGACATTAAAAGCATGTTTTGTTGTAAAACAGCTTTATGGCTTAATATAGCCATAATTATTTATTTTTGGTAAGTCATATTTCAAATTTCGTATTTTTAATGTCAACCATATTGGTTCGTGTTGTGCTCAAACGTGGTTTTTTTTTGGACTTACAGATGGAAAATCTAATTAGGACTTTCCATGGCCTTATTTTTGGAGAGGATATTTCCACATTTTGTTGCCGGTCAGTTTTCATGAATATTTGGGTAATGACAGTTTTGTTGAATTTAGTATTTGAACCTAGGATTGATGTGAAATGTTTTGTTTACAGCAATCGCGGCCGTTTTCTACCGTTTTCTACCGTTAACCCCGTTTTCTTCCGTTTAATCCTGTTTTCAACCTTTTTACCAATTTTACTACTTTTGAATGAATTTTCCTACGTTTGCTTCGGTTTGCTTCGGTTTGGCTGCAGTGATAATTCTTCTTAAATTTGGATGCGTGTTTTGGCTACCTTGTGCTGCAGAACATGTGGACTCATCTTGGAAGTCGGATTTTAATTTAAGTGTAACATTGGGAATGAGAACTGTAAGTTAATTTTATCTATTTTAACAGCCTTCAGCTGAAGAACATCTATCTCAATTTATCAGCATAAAAAGTGCAACAGTGACAGTGTATTTTCTGTAAATTTGTAACCAGGGAATAAACCAAATTCTTTTATCAATGTTGGTCTAATTCTACCCCCCTAAAGATTAAATTTCCCAGCCTCTAGCTATTCTATCCGAGAGCATTGTTTCATGGTGGCTTGTCTGCCTGGCGCCCGAATATTAACTCAATACATTTTGTTTAAAAATAAATAAAACTACAACTTTTCTTGTAACATAAATTATAACTATTTTAAAATTTTTTTAATTTTTTTATTTATTACAAGATAGAAGTATGGAGGGAAGAGATCTTTTACGGGAGAAAATGACAGCTACACATTTTGGGATTGAGAGAGAAAGGTGGTGTTTGTTAAGCCATTGGTTCAGATAGAATAATGCAGAGTTCATCCTGCTAGAGGCATCTATTAAGGATTTGGCAGAGGTGTACAAGACAACGTCATCTGCATACTGCAGGACGTTGACAAAGCAATTGACAGATTTGTCAAGTTCTGCTGTATAAATGTTGTATAGTAATGGGCTGAGGACTGAGCCCTGAGGAAGACCTCTCCAGACCATCCTTGAGGAATGGTCATGTTTATCGGTATTTAGTACGATAGACCGGCCCATGAGGAGGTTGCAAACTATGTTGATCATCCTCGCCAGAATACTCAGCTGTAGCATTTTCTGCCTGAGTAAGGGAAGGTGAACATTGTCATATGCTGCGCTAATGTCAAGAAAAACGCCAATGACATTTTCATCATGGGAAAAAGCTAACCGGACATCAGTAGTGAATATCGACAAGTTATCCATAGTGCTCATACCGCGTCTAAAACCAAATTGAGAGTTGGATAAGAGCCCTCTGTTTTCTATAATCCATTCTAAACGGTTCTTAACCATGTGTTCCATTATTTTGCTTAATGTTGAGGAAAGGGCAATAGGACGATATGAAGAGGCTTGGTTGGGGTTCTTACCTGGTTTCAGAATAGGGATAATAATTTGTGTCTTCCAGCAGTCTGGGACTATACCATTAAGGAAGATATGATTTAATATATTAAGGAAGTAGGATTTAGAAGATTGGGAGGCCATGAATATAAAAGAGTAGGGGATGCCGTCAATGCCGGGCGCTGAGTCCTTAAGTCGTTCGAGAACACAGGAAAGCTCAGCTAGGGAGAAGGGATCATTGAGTTGATCACTGGGATCAAGAGGGAGGGCCGAAGGGAAAGAATCTTTAAATGGAATTGTTGGAGGAGCCAAGTTGTAAAAAAAATCTTGAAGCCAGGGATCAGTATTATTGGAAGGGGGACTGGGAATATCGCATAAAGATCTGCGAAAGATTTTCAATTTTTTCCACACTAATGCAGGCGGGGAGCGGGGAGAGAGGGATTGACAAAAATTTGACCAGCCCTGAGTCTTTTTCTTAGCAAGGATCCTCTTGGATCTAGCAGTTGATTTTTTAAAATTTATATAACTTTCCATTGTCAAGTCTGATGCAAAGATGACTTCATCTGTGTTGCGTTTCTTCACAGCCTCTGTGCAGTCGGCATCCCACCACGGAGGGGACGGGATTTTACCACAAATGGAATTTTTTAAGGGAATTGATGAATCGGCTGCTAAGATCAAGGCATCAGAAAATGTACCATATACTGAAAGGTAGTTCAGATCAGTTATAATATGAGGAATGGATGCTATTATATTATCTAGGTGTTGTCTGTAGCAACTCCAGTCTGCCTTGGAGAGCCTGTACCTCAAAAGAGGCTCGGGCACCAGCCTGGGAGTAAAGGAATTGTGCCAAGTAGACAACAATGGGAAGTGATCACTGCCATAGGAAAGAGGAAGGATTGACCAAGATATATTAGGGGATAAGTTAGGAGAAGCAAGAGTGAGGTCAACTGCACTAGTGTTCTGGTTCGGGGGGACTCTTCTTGTCGACGACCCGTCATTAAGAACGCAAACATTGAGTTCGTCAAACATTTGCAGGAGAATTGTCGAATGGGCATCACTATGGCGGGATCCCCATAGGATATTATGAGAATTAAAATCACCCATAACGAATATTGGGGGAGGAACTGTTAGCAGGACACTACGTAGGTTATTTATAAGATTTACATTGGGGTGGGGAATATAAATGGAGACAAAGGAAATGTTTAGTATTCTTGCAGCAACTATTTGGAAGGAGGGGTCATGGGGCGGGAGTTGAATCTGGGAATAGGTAATACATCTTTTAATAAGGAGAGCACAACCAGCCCAGCCATCATCTCTGTCGTTCCTGAGACAGCAGTAACCGGATACCCTAAAGGGTGAACCAGGCCGTAGCCATGTCTCAGAGACGGCAAAAACAAGGGGACTGTGAGTATTTATCAAGTGGATGATTGCGTGTTTTTTATGACGGATATTTCTACAGTTCCACTGTAGAAACTTGTGATCCATTGAGGGAATTAAATTGGGTGAAGAGTTGTTGTAACAGGGAGAAGACGTTAGGGGGAAGGGCATCACTAAATTTGGAGGAAATATTGAGGAGGATAGAAAGGAGTAGTTCGACAAGGTTGTCGTTTGGAGATGGGGAGGAGCAGGATGTTCTAGGAGCGAAAGGTGGGTCTATTGAGACTGGAGAGGAAAGTGCGCAGCCGTTGGAGAGAACTGATTTTGGGGACTGGGTTAGAACAGAGTGGGCATATGTATCATAGCCCTTTTCACTAGGGGATCCAGGCCGGCGGTCAATGGTAACAGTTTTTTTATATGACCGGTTTGAAGAGGGATGTGTAGGTGGGGTTGCTATTTTGGGAGAAGGAGAAGCTGGGGTGGGGGATTTTGCAGCATCTGCAAAAGACCTGCGAGCAGGACGGAATCTGAGGGAGGCTTCAGAGAAGGATATATTTTCTTCTGACATAACCATTTTGATCGATTTTTGCCTCGAATGCTCGGGGCAGTTGGGGTATGTAGCCATATGGTTACCAGAGCAAAGTAAACAAGAGGCTTGTTGTTCTGGAACTGGGCACGAGTTACCTCTATGCTGCTGTGCACAACGGTAGCACCGAGGCTGAGATCTGCATTGGGAGGTGACATGGCCAAAGCGACAGCATTGACGGCATTGGATAGTAGGGAGCTGGTAGAGAGAGACAGGTAATGAGGAATTAAAACAGAATACTCTTTCAGGGAGGGAACAACCTCTGAATGTCAGTACCACTGTAGTGGAGGGAGACCATTCTGTAACGCCGTTATTAACCGTTTTTTTATTCATCCGGCGAGCCTTGAGGACTTGACCACAGTGGTCTGGATATTGCAGACCTGTGATCAGTTCATCAAGGGACCAATCGGTAGGTATATTCCTTACGATTCCCATGCGGGACAGATGGAATTTAGGGATCATAGCTGTGAGATTATTCTGGGAGATAGTGGGGGAGTTAATAAATTTATTGGCAGTGTCAGCCGAGTCAAATACTACAGAAATCTTTCCTCTGCCTACGGATTTTATACCTCCCTGGACAATGCCTGAGACATTGGCCTGGTACAGTATTCTGGCAAGTTTTAGGGTCTGGATAGATGGATTATTATTACCACTAATATGTACAAGAAAAGGGCCCTTATCAGCAGAAGAATATACGAATTTATCGTCATAATCTGGACATGTATAGACATCCTGAACAGACTGAGTTGGTGGTGTAGTTTTTTTGGGGTTGACATTGTCATTTTCAGTATCTAACATAGGGCGTTTGAGGGCCCTTTTATTTGTAGACTGGGGTAATTGCTTGAGACCTCCATAGCAACAGGTCCGCCGCCTCCATCCGGAGGTTCATCCTCCCCTACCTCCATGCTATGGGGCTATTTTAGCGATAAATTAACTTATTGTCAATGTATCTTATGTCTAATTGATAAATAAAAATATGTTAGTACAAAAAACGGAGTTTTATTAATAAATTACAGTTTTAATACAAGGACAGACAACACAATATAGTTCACCACATACCTAAGCACTAACAAAAACCAACATTAAACGAGTATCTCAAGAGAAACTGATAAACAATTCGGAACTGCCGTAATCACGTGTCTAACCTAGAACAACGACGGGTCGAACCCAAATTCATACATATAAATATCAACACACAAATCTACACTGTCAGAATTCCCGCCAAAACCCTCCCACTGTTTTTACGTAGCAGGGCTGCCGCATACCGCCTCTTTTATTAAATTATTTAGCCACAGCCCACATCAGTAAAATAAGCAGTAAACTTAGAATAACAATATACAGAAACATTTAAGTATAATAATATATCATACTAATATTATAAATGTGAATGTAAGTTTGTTTGTTACGCTTTCACGCGAAAACTACATAACCGATCATCATGAAACTTTGTATGTACATATTCTTGGAAGTATAAGAAGAAGAAGATTCGGGTTCGATCCCCGGGTCGGGTAAAGTGATATTGGGTTTTTCTGATACGAAATGCTCAGTATCAGCCCGGAGTCTGGAATTTGTGCCCGGTATGGCGATAGGCTCGCCCCTATCACATAAGGGACGGAGATACGATTGGCGAAATGTGGGTGTACTGGTTACACCTCTGCCTACCCCTACGGTGATTACAGGCGTGAGTGCGTATGTATGTATAAGAAGTAACATAGGATAGTTTTTATGAAAAAAAAAACTATTGTTTGTTACGCTTTCACGCCTAAATCACTGAACCGATTTTGATGAATTTTGATGTTGAGATAGATAGGACCCTGGAGACGGTTATAGGCTACGATTTATTTCGGAAAAGTCTATTCAGGTGGGCGGAGCCGCGAGCAAAAGCTAGTAACTATATAAGAAAGAAGATTGCCATACTAATAACTACTCACTAATATTATATTTATAAAATTAAAATAAATAAAATATGTTTTATTTTGAACTCTGAGAATCCATAGTGTGTTAGTAACAATATTTTCTTACGGATTATGTTAGTAAAAGGTACCCTTTATTTGGAGACTAATTCTATAGTAGACATACACCTACGTACACAATGGCCTAAAAGTGGCGAGTCATACCGTTCAGCAATCATTTTCAGAATTGAATTGGAGCTAGCCCGTATTCTGTAGAGCATTGACGCGCAAAGAAATAATTTGTGCTTGCTTGTGTGAACATACCTGATGCACTGCAGAAACGGGGAGGACCCATCAATATCCTGAATCCGTTATTATACTGGACTCGTAGAGCGCTGATAGCCCGTTGTGTGTAGTTAGTCCACAAGCTGCACGTGTAGAAAACTTGGCAGCATGATTTGAATAATGTTATTTTAACAGCATCACTACATCGCGCGAACCTACGTGTCACCATATTACATCGAACCACCAACGCCCTACGTTCCCTTTCGATATCTGCTTTATCTTTAATGTCATCGGTAACGTAATGTGCTAGATATTTAAATACATGTACGCGTTTGAGTTCACAACCATATAGTTTAATGGCTGGTACGGACTCCGTACACTTACCTGCAGCCTTAAATACCAAGAACTCACTTTTATTTACATTATATATCAATCCATGCACCAGGGCATAACGCTCGCAGGATTTTAGGAGTTCTCTAAGTGCCCTGACCGTTGGGCTCAGCTGCACCATATCATCAGCGTAGCTGATGTTATTGGCACTGGTATCATCAATACGACAACCAATCGACTTGCTACTGAGCTCAACGATCAGGGTCGTTGACATAAATATTAATTTTCGTTTCGGAGACGTATGCCCCCCTGATTCACCCCACAGTTCAAGCCATAAGAAGTAGAGAGCTTATCCGCACATCTTACATTATTCATCTGTATGTGGTTGTGATACTAGTACTGAAAGATGCGCAATAACTCTGCCGGTACTTTCCTCTCCCGTAACTTATCCCACAAAATATCGTAGGAAACGAGGTCAAAAGCACGGGAGAGGTCAAGGAAACAAGCATAAACAGGTGTTCGTCGCTGAGTGTAATATTGAATAGTATTTTTCAAGCCAAGAATGGCTGTTTCAGTGGACAACCCAAGTTGAAACCCAAATTGTGCGTCATGAATTTTGAGCAGTTGTTCTAACTGGATACCTCACCTTTGTCAAGATTGTAGCCAGTGAGATGGGTCGATAATTACTCTTGTCTGTCGGCTTTTAACATTTCGGAGAGATATTTTAATAAACCTCTCCTTTTTTATTAGTATCGTGATAACCTTAGTCAAAATATTGTATAGCGATGTTCATTACGAAAGACAATGTACAAAATTACTTGATTAAAATGTAAAGCGAGGCAGTATGTTCGAAAAACTATAGCGTGTCCTTCGGGCGAACTTTATAAAAATAATTAGTGATGTTCCCTGATCAATTAATTTAAAAATCGACTAATTTTAGTTATATTTTCAATTATTATTCCAAATATTATGTCGATTAAAGTAAACATTCTTTAAGTATATTTATATATTAGCGTAATTTTTACAGTGACATTGACACATTAAATGTACGAAACACAAAGTAAACTGCTACTTCAAGCAAGGCATTTCAGAATTGCGATAAAGTGTCGTTATACATCGTAATTTAAAAAGTAACGATATAGATATAATTTCACCACTTCAAGTTGCCATTTTTAAAAAGATATTTGGGGAAATGTTGTTAAAATAGATCATTTTGGGGAATTTTTCTTCTGCTACGGGGGAACTTCCAATACTCAATCTGGAGACCTTGAGTGGTCTGGTTCTGATTCGTAGGACACGAATTTCAAATGGGTATTTAAGAGTACCCTCTTTTTTGTACTGACCAGTACAAGGTCATACTTCAAATGAGGCTAGGCATCTTGAAGCCTAATCGCCCATTCTCACTCTTTCACACACACAGCCCGCGTCTTGGAAATAGTAACAGAGTAATGCGACATTTTGTGAGTGGTAGAGCCACGCTGTAGCGAGTTTTGTCTACAGCATGAATGGGCCGGCTCGACCGGGTCGTTACCACTGTCTCACAGAAAACCGGCGTAAAGTAGCAGTTGCTGCTGTATTTCGTACGGTGAGTGAGATATCCGGAAGTCCAAATCCCCCACCCCTTCCCAATCCCATAATTATCCCTTTCCTTTAAGGTCGGCAATGCGCCCATGATCCTTTTGGTATTATGGGCGTACATGAGCGGTGGTGATCTCTTACCATCAGGTGACCCACTAGCTCGTAATCGGCCTATGATATTAAAAAAAAACATTAAATCTGAAGAAATTTAAGCAAAAAATTAAGCCATTCTTACATTCTATCGTCCTGTACAGGACAAATATAATGCATAATGTCCTACTCAACACTAGGATTCAATCAATTACTAGCAATTGATGGAACATACTTATGCACATATTTAATTTATTCCCAAAATACTATTGGCTCAAACTAAATTTTAGTATTCGCTTAATTTTTTTCGCTTAAATTTATTAAATCAATCGTGTAGTTGATAGTTGATTCGATTATCAACATCACTAAAATCAAATCTACTTCAAACTCCTTTGACGTGTGGATTGTGTCGTGGTCGGGCTGGAATTTCTCCAGTTTCATAATTACTTTACATATTTTTAATGAATTTGCCACTCATCCACACGATTAATAACAAAGTTTTGTGTTTTATTTATAACAGAAGGTAAGCAGCGACATAAACTGTTTATCGGCTGTTACATGAAAGTTCTAACCTCAACAGTCGAGTCAACTTCTTGATTTCAAGTAGTTTTCTAGATTACCAAATTAATAATTTTCTAATTTCTTTGTCATTTTGGGTGAAATGAGAAAAGTGCTTGGTTGTTTTTGTGTACATTGTGTTGTTTATTGATAGGTAAGTAAAGAAGACGAAGCAATCATGAGTAGGTTCTTCGCAACTGGAACAGATTCCGAGTCTGAGAGCACCAGTGAGGACGAGCCAGTAGTACGCGCCCCAGCGCCCGTCTACACAGTAAGTAATCGGTTATATTGTTAGAAAAACTAGTCTATAATAAAAGTACATTTTCTTGAAAATTTATGATGTGTGTGACACTACTAGAAAAGTGATCAATGAAAGGTTTCATAATATATTCATGATGTTACCAGACCCATCTTTATCCAATTAAATCAAAATAACTTTATTTTCATTGGCTCTACTCGGCACTTAAAAACACATATATATTATGAGAAACACTGGTTATCTTGTTGTTATTATACATAAAATCTAAACAAAAGCAAGCATCAGAACAATATGTGTTGAAGCAATGATACAATTTAATTTACTTTGTTTTGATTTACTTGGTTTTATTGGTTGAATTCCAGGATCTATCTTGATACACAAACTAAGATTGTTTATTGAAATGTGCACTTAATAACCATGATTCAATATTTATCTACACAATAGGGTAGTTGACTAGATTTTTTATATTATTTAAATCAATAAGTTACGTTACTCAAAATCTATTGCAGAAAGAATTTTATAAATCGAACTAAATATAAATAAGTTAGAAGCCAGTCAAATCATGTAGAAGGGGTAATTGTCAAATGACAGATGATGCAAACTTTGACGTTACTGTGTAAAATGTTCATTATGGTGCACGCGTGCAAGCGAGATAGTGAGATATCCCTACTACACACCCACTTTTCCTCATACCAACATTTAAAGTCATAACTGCGGGCACATTTCTGAATGAATTTTCATTGTGTTTTAATAGAAGGGTTTCTTTTGCGTATCATTTTCTGTTACTTATAAAATAATGTATAAAAGTCAATATAGGAAACTACCCTATTTCAAAGTCTGTTTTAATATGTTGTTACAAAATTCTTTTTTTAGTTCAGTGATGATGAGGAAGAAACCAAGCGCGTTGTGCGCTCAATGAAGGAAAAGCGTTATGAGGAGTTGGAAGGCATCATACATTCTATTCGTAACCACCGCAAGATCAAAGACTTCTCCTCCGCCCTCGCCTCCTTTGAAGAACTCCAGAAGGCCTACACCCGAGCTGCACCTGTTGTACAAAAGGAGGAAAATGGTATTGCTCCAAGGTTCTTCATCAGAGCTCTGACAGAGTTGGAAGACTGGGTGTCAGGTGCTTGGAATGACCGTGACAGTAGGAAAGCCTTGTCCAAAGGCAACAGCAAGGCTCTCACGTCCCTGAGGCAGAAATTGAGGAAGTACACCAAGGACTTTGATGCAGAGATTAGTAAATTCCGTGAAGACCCTGACTTGCCTGATGATGATGATGAGCGTAAAGGTAATTCATAATAGATATGTAATTCTTTAAGGCTAAGCTCCACTGCAAAAAATTTAATACATGCTTTTCCCGCAATTGTGCAACACATGGATTCACATTATTATAAACTAGCTTTTACTTGTGGCTCTGTCCCCATTAATGTTTTTATCTGGAACAACCTCCGCCCCTTTAAAGTATTTCACTCCATAAGGGGTTAATTTTCGAAAAACACATGTGAGGAGGTTACAAAGGTCTTGAAACTGTATATTATAGTGAATTTTCATTCATGAAATCTTTTGACACGTCTTTTATGCAATAGTAGAAATATAATATATACAGATTTTAGTTCTGTTACATAATTAAAAAATGCAGCCGCGAATTGGAAAAATCGCGAGGATTTTTTTCGCAATTTGTGTTAACTAAGATTAGTACCTACACAATATAAACAGCAAGCATAAAAATAGCGTGGCCCATTTTCGCAGTCTTTACTTAAAAATTTAATTTATTGTTGTGTGAATTGTGTTTCATTAAAAATAATTACTTTCATTGGGAACTAAAAAGTTATAACAATAAAAGTAAAACCATAATTACATTTAGATACATCATCCTCTGATGAGTCTGAGGACGAAGACAAGCCAATCAAGGAGAAGCCGAGGCCGGAACCACCGCGTCGCCCGCCGCCTCAAGATGATGAATCTTCTGACTCTATGGACTGGGGATCCAGCTCCTCCTCCGACAGCTCAAGCTCTGATGACGAAGCCCGTGGTGCTGCCACTATTCGTGAGCGGTTCCTAAAGAGAACCACTGAGAGGGAAGAAGATGAAGAAAGGGACAAGCGTAGAGCGAAAAGACGCGAGGAGAGACGTGAGAGGTCGGGTAAAATCAGCAAACGTGACCAAGCTGATGATGGCGGCGAATGGGAGACTGTCAGGAAAGGAGCCGCCACTTCGGATAAGCCTAAGATGTTCGCCAAGGTATGTGCTAAGATAACAAAAAACCAGCAATTTAACAAAATAAAATATAACACTTAATAATTATGTTTAAATTTTTAGGACAGTGACATTGACGCGGCTCTTGTAGTGAAGAAGCTAGGAGAAATCAGCGCTGCACGAGGTCGCAAACGTACCGATCGTCGTGCTCAGCTAGAGCTTTTGCATGAATTGCGCACTGTTGCCCTGCAACATAATCTTGGTGATGCGCTTCAATTGAAGCTGCGTGCGGCTATCGTTGCCGCCCTCTTTGATTATAACCCTAAAGTTTCTGATGCGATGAAGCCTGAATACTGGTCCAAACTCGTGGAGAATGTAGACCATATGGTTACACTTCTTTTGGCTCACGAGGATATGGTCCTCAGTGAAACAATCACAGAAGATAATGAGGAACTGGTAACTCCGCCATACCGTGTCCGCGGCTGTGTGCTCACCGCTTTGGAACGCTTGGACGACGAGTTCACCAAGTTACTTAAGGAGTGTGACCCTCACTCCAATGAATATGTCGAACGACTTAAGGATGAAGTTCGAGTTTCAGCTCTCATAGATCGTGTTTGTCAGGTTGTAGAGCGCGATGGCTCTCCACAAGAAATCTGTCGCGTATACTTGCGCAAGATTGACCATCTTTATTATAAATTTGATACTCGCGCCGTGCGTAAGGATCTTCCTCCAGGCGAGGAGACTACTATCAAGAAAATGGAGCGTTTCTGCAAGTATATTTATGCTCATGATGAGACCGATCGTCTCAGAACCCGCGCTATCCTGTCGCATATTTACCATCACGCATTACATGACAACTGGTTCCAAGCCCGCGATCTTTTGCTGATGTCACATCTCCAAGAAACTGTCCAGCATTCTGACCCAAGCACTCAGATTCTTTACAATCGTACTATGGCAAATCTAGGATTGTGCGCATTCCGACGTGGCAATGTCAAGGAAGCTCATGGATGTCTCGCTGAGCTCATGATGACCGGAAAGCCTAAAGAACTGCTAGCTCAAGGTCTACTGCCACAGCGCCAACACGAGCGTTCGAAGGAGCAAGAGAAAATCGAAAAACAACGTCAAATGCCATTCCACATGCATATCAATCTCGAGTTGCTCGAGTGCGTATACTTAGTGTCGGCCATGTTGATAGAAATTCCGTACATGGCTGCTCATGAATTCGATGCTCGCCGCCGTATGATCAGTAAGACGTTCTATCAGAACCTGCGAGCCAGCGAGAGACAGTCACTCGTAGGCCCGCCGGAGTCCATGAGAGAACACGCAGTCGCTGCTGCGAGGGCGATGCGACGCGGCGACTGGAGGGCTTGTCTCAACTTCATTGTCAATGAGAAGATGAATGCTAAGGTATTACAATATCAATAAATTATACGAAATATGCAATTAATTTTGCGCCTTCTTACAATTATTGTCTATTTCAGGTTTGGGATTTAATGGTGGGCGCCGATAACGTCCGCGCAATGCTCGGCCGCCTCATTCGAGAGGAGTCGGTCAGAACTTATCTGTTCACCTACGCACACGTGTATGCCTCACTGTCCCTGCGTTCGTTGGCAGACATGTTCGAACTACCGCGGCAGCGTGTTCATTCTCTCGTGTCCAAGATGATCATAAACGAAGAGTTGTTGGCTTCACTAGATGACCCGAGCGAATGCGCCATACTGCACCGCTCAGAACCGACCAGGATGCAAGCTTTAGCCCTACAACTGGCGGACAAGGTTTGTATTGATGATTTCTGGTTTTATAGCATTGCTGTTTTATTTACCCCACTAGTTAGTGGCAACTTATTACCTTAATGTAAAAGTAATCAGTGTCAAAGGGGCACACCTTAATCAGCTCATTATTTTAGTGACATGTGACAGCAAGGTCAAGCCCCAGGTTGAACAATAACATTGAGTTCACTATTTGAAAATTGACACATGAAATGCCTGATGCGTCTCTATCCACATAATGGTATGGAATCGGAAATATCTCGCCAATCCATACGTGCAACGTGCGTGCGTCCGTGCGGCAATTGGCGCACTGGTTAGTTGGTTGCACCTCTGCCTAGTCCTTAGGGCTTAAGCTTATGTTATGTGAAGGAGACCCAATATAATATAATCAGTGACATGTACCGACATTTTCAATTGGATTACCCAACATTAAAGAAAACACTAGATTCGCCACTTAAAGTTCCTTGGTCTTCTCTAATTTCAATGATGAGCCACATCAAATATCCCTTACAGAATAGTTTTATACAAATTAAGAATATCAAAGTAAATCAGTCCAAATATTTTTAATATTTGGAAAATAATGAACAGAAATATGTTTTGGTTGAGATTTATTTAATAGCAAATTAATATCATAGACAGTGTCTATTTGTCTCTATGGAATTCCCACCACAGCTCGCCACTTAATTTGTAAAGTTTAATGGCAGAAACCCATCGATAATAATATTAATCGTGATATTATTAAATTAATGGTTTAAAAAAAATGTTTTTCATAGGTTGGCAACGTAGTTGACTCGAATGAACGCATCTTCGAAAAGCAAGGTTCGTTCTTCCAACGAGGCGGTGCACAGCGCGGCGAGGGTCGGCAGCGTGACAGGCAGCGCGAAGGATGGAACCGACGTCAACGCAACCGACGTCGGGACGACGAGCGCGGGGACGAGTGATAGCTGGACTTCTCATACATGAAATATAAATCAAACTGACCATAGTCATGTTGAACATCAAAAAACACTCAATGTAACATTTTCTATTTAAAATCCCCTAAAATAAATATGGTGGTATCGCCAAACACAAATTCTTTTAATGCCAAAATATGACATATTGGTCTGTTTTTTATACTATTTCATTACATTATCCAAATTACAGTTCAGTTTGAAGGTATTCCAGTTTTCTAAACAGGAGATCAATCAGTGTATTATTTTGTAAATGGTGTAACAGCTTAGGTTATAAATTACATATTTTAATTTTATATCATTCATAACTGTTGTGTATGTTTATGATATGTAATATCCTTTGTATTTTAAACATACAGGTAACTTGATTTAGGGGTTATTATTCTAATCATATCTTTTATATATTGTATTTTTCCGATTTCTCAGAGATCTCCTATGGACCTGCTACCCAATAAAATATGACTCAACCTAACGTGTTGTTATTATACTGATACGCCCCAAACGAAAAATTAAACGCGAAAAATAATAAGATTGATGAATGGTGCTAGCCTTACATATTAAATACGTAGAGCAGACACAGACATTACGAGACAGCCCTAGCGAATCTCGCGGGCTATGGTCGGTAGCTATAGTGTCTGCGCACAACCACAACTGCACAGTATTGGTAGTGCTTGCCATCAGGTTAGCGACCTGCTTGTTTCGTCAGTCAAGCTAAATAAAAAGCTTTTCGGGCGAGTTTGTCGATAGAACGATCACCGCAGTAAACCCCAAAGAGGTAAACCCTATCTTAAACAAAATAAAGCCTACCACTAACAGCCGCAATCTCTGGCGATGATATCGTGGAATCATAATTATTTAATTGCATCCGTAAGCAAAGGCAAAACAATATAAATATACCTTTGTCTATATATTTCTTTTTCCTAAAATACTACAATATGTTCTGTATTTATGTCTTTTGTATCTAAATCTGAATAATACTGCAACAGCCGAAAAAATCTTAGCAACCGTTGACTTACGGCCGTTCCCTATATTCTATCTATCGACAGATTTGCTTACTATCAATAGTGATTTGACAGATCTTCCATACAAAATGTGTCAAAATTTTACCGCCGGTAAGCAAATCTGTCGATAGACAGAATATTGGGAACGGCCATTAGTTTATTCAGTAAACGTTAGATAATTTTTTATTTATTTTTTAATTCGTGTAAAGGACTGGCTATAGTATTTCGACCATACTGCCTCGTGTTACGTGTAAATAGAAAGCATAGTACGTCTGCTCTCGAATCGTTTTATTATTGCATTGTAATTTCGTTTTAAATAGAATAACTAATAGTCCTGTCACGTTTCTAAATACTGTCCTCAATTTAATATTATGTTTGTAACAAATATCTTTATATTGTTATTATGGTATGCTAAAAAGTGATGATGGTTATAAATTTTTAGTAATAATGAATATTAGAATGTCATATTTGCAAATTGCAACACGACGAACAAAACGGAATCAGTTTTGATGGCGGTGGGTTCGGTCATCATATTTTGCACTTTGCAGATAATTTACTGACACTAACTGCTAAGTATTTTTGTTACCTATTTCACTACCTAATTATGGTGTTTGTGTGGACCTAATTGTATATTGTTGGAAGTAAATATAATATTTCCTATTTGAATTCTGTGAATACGATTTGACAGATTTCAATATGGCTGCAACGAGGAGATTACAAAAGGTGAGACATCAATTTTTACTTACAAAAGAGAATTTTTTTTACATTACTGCCTCGTCTAAAAGATCTGTTTCATAGAATAATAGCTATTATGATTGTTGGAATAGTGTTAATCAATAGTTTATCTTATTTAAAAATGTGATTGCAAATTATAAAATTGTAGTGTTAGTGAAATTTGCGCTAATGGAAAAGCCCGAAGCAACAGAGTTGAAAATATGTCAGTTCAGTCTTTTCTTGATAATCCCTAGCTTCCTTAATATGTCAATAATATTAGTCTAAAATGTAATCCTAGACTAATTTTGTGACGCCAACATGAATTGTTTAGAATCTTGACATTGCCGGCGTGTTAGTCCGATAATGGGTTAAATAAATCACATCTGTTTTTAGGAACTAAATGACATTAGACAATCTGGTCTAAAGTCCTTCCGGGACATTCAGGTGGATGAATCCAACATTCTGACATGGCAAGGTTTGATTGTACCTGTAAGTAGACACAAATTTTATCATACTAGCATTTTTTACAATGTTACTATTTAACTTAGGACAAACATGCTCATAAACTTCCATATATATTAACAACTACTTATAAAAATCCAGTAGTTTATATTGGAACTAAAGTGTATTACAAAACTATTGTAAGTTGTCCCAAGTGACATTGTAATATGGTGCCGCTTAAATACTCCTCGGCTGTTGCACACTGCTCAGGTATCCAGTTATTAAAACAATAATAGTATAAAATTATAGCTGAATAAATTAGAACAATGAAATATTATTGTGATTCCAGGACAATCCTCCTTACAACAAAGGTGCATTCCGCATTGAAATCAATTTCCCTGCAGAATACCCATTCAAACCACCCAAAATTAGCTTCAAAACAAAGATCTATCACCCCAACATAGATGAGAAGGGTCAGGTGTGCCTGCCCATCATCAGTGCTGAGAATTGGAAGCCTGCCACCAAGACTGATCAAGGTATGTTATTTTGGATTTATATGATATACTTGTAAAGTTTATATTTCTATCTAAGTTTTCAGCTGTCCTTTTGGACAATTTTGCCAACTTAAGATAGGCCTAATACACACTACACGAAAGAATTAAAAACTATAACAATTATTTGACCAAGTATTTTTGCATTTTGTAGACTGTTTCAAAGTATAGGTTTTTGATATATCAACCAAACTTAAGTAATCTCTGTGTCAGGGGTAATTTTTCATTATATGTATCATGAAATTAGTTTTCGATTCACTCACTCAACTTTCAACTAACATAATATTGTGATTGATGGGGCCATAATCTAAAAATAAAATAGAATAATATTGTGGTCTATTGTGTATGTGAATACATATTATGACTAATTCACTACACAGTAGTAGTAATGTGTAGCTGAAGAAAACTTAAAACTCAACTTCAAAAAAAGAACACTAAGAAGTAAAAAATTAACAAATTCTATAGGACTCTTTGAATTCGGTGCATGTGTCACTGCCGGTTAAATTGCATAGACTTCAAAGGCACCTATAAAATTTATTATTTTTAAAATTTCAGTGTTATTTTTTTAAGGTATGTTTTTAAGTTTTGTTAATAATTTTTTTTTGTTGGACCTACAGCTTTGTCATACGTAAATTCTAATATAATATCACAATCGTGACAATTGTACTGTTGTCCATTCTATCACAAAACATATTTATCTTGCTAATTTTGAACCTTGCTACACATAAAAAATGGATTCTGCTATATAGCCATTTTCAATAAACCATCTTAGTTTGGTTATCTGGATAGATCCCACAAAACAAACCAAGTAATTTGTATGTATGCCCTTCAAACTATATTCTTATTGGCTTATTTGCACAATCTATCTGGAGTATCAAACTAAGATATTGTATTGAAAATAGCTGTCAGAATACTATTACTCTAGATATTCAGAATGCTATAGATATTTTACTTTTACATAACAATTACTTGTAAAATAGTTTGTGACTCATCAATGAAATATCTAATCTGCAATAATTATTGAGTATGTGGTCATTTTGAAATTATGTGTATGTGATTAATTAAAACATTTATCTTGACAGAACAACACAATCATTTGATAGTATATTGATTGTAACATGAATCACAGTGATAAAGCTTCGTATTACACTTTTTCACTGGTGTTTATTTATATGATTCTGATAACATTCTGCAAAGAGTTTGTAAACAGTCTTGGGGTACTTTCGTCCTTGATAAGTTTGTGTAGAGTCCAAAAAGTGTTCTTTATTTTTTAGCTTAGGCTGGCAAACAAGCAAATGGGTCACCTGATAGTAAATGATCTCAACCGCCCATGTACGCCCACAATACCAAAAGAATCATGGGTGCGTTGCCGACCTTAAAGGAAAGTGATAATTAAGGGATTGGGAAGGGGAGGGGTTTGAGCCTCCAAATTCAAATAATTTATTCTGTAAATTGGATCATAAATATCACTTTTACATGTCAATCATTTTTTATGCTATATTACATTTACGATATCCGGATGTCTCACTCACCGTACGAAACGCAGCAGCAAGCTGCTACTCTACCCCGATTTTCTGTGAGACAGAGGCAATGACTCGGATGAGCTGGGCCATACATACTGTAGTCAAAAGTGTCTACAATGTGGCTCTACAACTCGGAAAAATGTGTCAAAAATTAATTCAGTTTAACGAATACTGAGTAACAATGTGTGTTATTATTTACAGTTATTCAAGCACTAGTGGCACTTGTTAATGATCCGGAGCCGGAACATCCGCTGCGTGCAGAACTGGCCGAAGAGTTTCTTAAAGACCGTAAGAAATTCACAAAAAATGCTGAGGAGTTTACCAAAAAACACAGTGAAAAACGGCCCACTGATTAAAATAGACAAATGAATAAATTTACTAGCTTGTGTCTGCAGCAGTGGTAGGCGCATACCACTATAAATAGAGTACATAGTAAGGAATCTTTGAATGTTAATAATATAATGTGCATATTTAAGTCTCTTACATATTGTGTGGTATATCTACTGTGTGTACTGTGTTGTGTGAAGTACTGAATGGATAACTTACATTACTATGGGCTCTGTGTATTGTGATTATCTGCTTGATAATATTGGTGGCTATTTATTATTTTGCATTTAAGTCAATATTTAGTTACCTAGAAGTATCAAGCTATATGTAAAACCATTGCTATAGGTTCAAGTTATTTTCACACATACTCTTACACTGTTACTAGCAGTTGCTTATAATCCATCACTGTTTTGCTTGCAATATACTGGCACTGTTGAAAAAATTAAAAAATGTCTAAAATATTGATTAGAATTTATTGGATTTTATATTAAATTTTGCCAATATTAAATTGTATTAGGATGTTTTTTAATTAATCTTCCTTTTTTTATATATACTGGCAAATTTTGTGTATGTATGTCTGCATTTATGTGAAACATTATTAGATTGTACAGCTTAAACTTTTCTGCTGGTCTATTGTATTTGTCTATAGGCTAATGTGTAATGTGATGCTGTTAATAATTATCTAATATAAACATAGTTGATGAACAATTAATGATTGAACACGAGTTATTAAATTACACAACTTTAATAATATCCCTATGATTTAAATGCTGTAGACAAGAGTTATGTTTGAGACTAGTTGCTATGTGGTCTCAAACAGTATAATTAAAACATAAAATGGTGATTGGGTTTGCAGCATCTTACTGATGCGCTGTATAGACAATTAATATACTATAATAGTTTAAATTCACTCTCCAATTCAATGTGTTACTTGGTAAACATGCTGAAATGATCAACATGAAAACATTGGAAATATATATTTTTTTCAAACTTAAACTCATGTTTTACTGCAATAATCACAGATCACATAATTTAGGTCGTATGTATATACGTACGTACGTATATACTACATCGTGTCCCGATATTTTAGTTAGTGTGCGCCATCGAGCACTATTTAATCTATGGACAATGATGATGATGTTACAATGGAATAATATATAGCACAATTTTATAGCAGTCATAGCTCAGCGGGAGTTGTATGGACTATCGAGACTTAAAGTCGCAGGTTCGAAACCAGCCACAAGAGCATGCATCTCTGACTTTCCTAAGACTGTTAGTATCAATTGCTAATTATCGCTAGCTTTAACGGTGAAGGTAACATCGTAAGAAAACCTGCATACCTGAGAAATTCTCCATAAAAATTTCGAAGGTATGTGAAGACTGCCAACTCGCATTAGGCCAGCGTGATGGACTGAGACCTAACCCCTCTCATTCAGTAGAGGAGGCCCGTCCCCAGCAGTGTACGTGTGGGACGGACAGCATACAGTGGGACGTGTATAATGCAGGGCTAGTTAAAAAAAAACAATTTAATGTAATAATTTATTGTATTATTCAACAAATTCATATACATCTTCATGAGTTTTATCATGTGTTTGTATTTTTAAATCTGTATATGTACACTTTTTTCTATAATGGTTTACTTGTTTGTCACAGTCAACATAATCTATTTCATTATTATTTACATTCAGCTTGTCAATCTTTGGTTTCTTCACTTGAGGTTCCAAATCCATACAGACATTCATTCCCAAGTGTATTTGTAAATTACCTGCAAAAGTGAAAATACGTCCATAATATATCTTAATCTTTCACAATAACTGATATGGTAATGACATACTCTGTGGTAATGACTATATGTATGACGAGCCTGATGTAATATGAGGTGACAGGTACGATCCTCGCACTGAGATAATAATTATAGTCCTTAAATAAATCAGGTCTGGATATTTTTCGACACCGAAAGTCTCCTAGTTTCATTGGGGTCATTACTCATTATTATATGACTGTTTGGTCTGGGTGTATGTATTAATTATTATTAATTACCTTTAATTTTATTAATACAATCTTCAAGGTATTCCTTTCTGTTATTATCCTTAGCTAGAGTAGGCTCCACCGTTAACATATAATCTGGTCCATAGTTAGGCCAGTCATCATGTTCGGGTATACTGTCGTCGAGATCTACTCCTGCCACCATTGCTGTGATAGATGTCCAAAGACGAGCAGCGTTCGTATGGTTGTATCCACCTGGATAAATAATGTTAATATCAGCCCTATGTTGTATAACATAGAGATAGTATTATCTCGATGCATGCCTGCACAGGCATACTATATGAATGATATAAGGCATTATTCCACCACACTGGCGATGAATGCATTAATTGTACAATAGATAGATCGCATAATTCTATCGCCTATGGGGTAAAGGAGCCCGGTAGCAGAGTGAGTTATGAGTGTTACGGGGATTTGACGCTGACGTCACGCAAGGGCCTTGACTGTGCACTCGCTGATCTACATCTTCCTCCACTGGCGATATGCCAGTTAAGTGGTCTATCTATAGTAGGTACCCAAGTCACTTTTTGTACCTACAGCAGAGGTAATAATATGATGGCATTTGGAGAATTTACAATCGTGTTGTAACACTGTAGTTTCGATATACTATAATTCCCTAAGTATGTCACTATTGATATTTCAACAACAATGAAGTACAGTGCGACAGTCATAATTTGATAAGTGACCTCCACCGCCCATGTACGCCCACAATACCAGAAGAATCATGGGCGCATTGCCGACCTTACAGAAAATGGGTAATTAAGGTATTGAGAAGGGGAGGGGGGTTCGGATCTCACTCACCATACGAAACGCAACAGACAGCCGCTATTTTACGTCTATTTTCATTATTCGAGGTGTTTGATATCCCTTAGTTAACTTGATAATTTCCGGACTTACCTCCACCAAGGAGCATTGTAGGCTTCTGTTTATTAAGCACCATGCGTACACATGTGCAATATCCTCGGGTCGTGAGTTGTGCGCCTCCGTGGGGGTCGCGTGCGAGTGCGTCAGCACCGCATTGCACCACTATTGCGTCGGGACCGAAATAACTGTATACGTCGTTTAATACTCTAAAACAATTTTATTACATATTATCTTTCTATTATGCATCTACGAGTACTAAATATACTAGTAAAATTTAACTCATATTTTTATTAAGATTGAGTGACTAAACTAGGGTCGCTCGCCTGATGGTAAACGTCACGCCTGCTCATAAACAGAAGCAACGCCACACAGAACTTTAAATAACAAAGCACTGCATGACACTGGACTGCGCTCGTCGCCCCGAGACATAAGGTGTTAAGTCTCATAATGCCCAGTAATTTCACTGGCTTTAATGTCCTTCAAACCGGAACACAACAGTGCTTACACACTGTTTTTTGGCGCAGCGTAGGTATTTCTAATGGCGGGTTCAAAAGTTGAACTGTCACGCAGTTCCCCACTGTAAGAGACATCAACAATCTAACTTTTGGCTGTGAATGTAGAAATAATTTAATTTGAAGAAGTGACCAAGCGATGTCCCAGACCGTGGCAGTTAGAATTCAATCTTTTTAGAACAAGAAAGTTCGAGACGTGCCATTCATACTTACTTCCCGAAAGCATATTCAATTGTATCATCGGAATACAACTCATGCAGTGGAAAATTGCACGAATAACCTTTCCCAGCTGATGAACCGATATCATCAATAGCGCCACTGCCAGGGTAAAATCCTGGCTCATATTTATGGAATGATAAAGTAAAAACCGATTTGCTCGTACTATATGCGTCTTGAACTCCATTACCTGAAGAATAATTTGCGATATACACGTTAAACGTCGTTAAAAGATATCATACGCGCAAAATAACTTGGCTAAGTTGAAGATAGTCACGAGGGGCGTCACGTTGCGGTTATAATTTTAAGAGACTAAAGCCATGACAGATTTAGCCTACGAACGCAACGTAATAAAAACATTATAGCATTTTATTTTTTCGAATGGATTTGTGCTGTTAGCCTATACCTATTGCTTCACCTGACAATAATGCCGGCGCTTTGGCGCTCTAGCCAGAAATATCTATAGTGTATTTAATAATACCTACACCCATGTTAAACATGTTTGGGACGTCGACGGAGGATTTATAACATCTGCTTGAAAACAAACTTAGGTATTGTATCGTACGTTGCATACGATAAGTATGTTTCTAAATCTTACATTTTCATATAAAATCCAGTGTCTAATGAAATTATGCGTTGCATACGTTGCAAACGTGGCTTAAAATATACATACGTAGTCCTGACTCCTGACTCCACAGTAAGATACGAGTCTTGTGTCGTGGGTATCAGGAACTACGAGACACTTTTGGACTCACAACACTCAGACCACACAAATTTTTCTTGGTGCGGGGCTCTCTCGTTTCAAAACTCGCCCGCTGCAACACCACTTAAAGATTGTCTTTGGTTTAAAGGGTGACGGGATGCGTATAGGGCAGGTGAAGTGTCTAACTTCAGACCAGCCTAGTTATTTTGCGCATATTGTAGTTAAAAATAATATTCAATGATGAGTACCATGATGAACATCCAAATCTATGTAAAGAATCTTTGGAAACTTTTTAATTAATTTCTCTATTGCTATTACTATATCATTAACGTAACAGAATCCATCCGCACCATACCTAAAAACAAATGCATTACAAAAAAATATATTACTATATAAGTACTATATATTGAGAGGTAGAGCCACGCTGTAGACACTTTTGTCTACAGCATGAATGGGCCAGCTCGTCCGGGTCGTTACCTCTGTCTCACAGAAAACCGACATAACGTAGCAGCTTGCTGCTGCGTTTCGTACGGTGAGTGAGATATCCGGAGACCCAGATCCCCCTCCCGTTCCCAATCCCTTTCCTTTAAGGTCAGTAACGTGCCCATAATTCTTTTGGTATTGTGGGCGTACATGGGTGGTGGAGATCACTTACTCTCAGGTGACTCACTTGCTCGTTTGCTGACCTATGCCATACAAATAATAATAATAATATTAACAGTATAGTACTGTACTATTAAATAGAGGTATATTGTGTGCAGGTTCAACACGCAGCACCATAAATAGGACTAATTCAACAGGGGCGCAAGCAGCCAAAATCTTAGAATTTATTATTTAGTTAGAATACAATTCTTTATGGATTACGAATTTAAAGCCATTAATGCTTGTTGTCAGATCTTGTAAATCATAATTTATGTAATGGTGAGGATTTTAAAACGTCACTTTTCCAACTCTGGCCACCAAAACCTCGAAATATATCTACTCTGGTAATTAAATACATACATACGCACTCATGCCTGTATACCCCGAAGGGGTAAGCAGAGGTGTAACGAGTACACCCACATTACGCCGAGCGTATCTCTGTCCTATGTGATGTGTGTACGCATTAAAACTGCGCCACCGAGGCGGTGGTGATTAAATAAAATTAATTCTTAATTTAATTCCAGAAATTATTAAAAGTGATTTTTACTTGGACATTTTCAAAGTCCGAGTCTGGAGGCCAGACATTTTCTAGATCAAGTCACTTGAACATTAAATCTATAAGTATGTAAATGTTTGTCTAAATCAATCACATTTGACAGTCGGCATTATATTTGGACTGCACTGTATTTAACACCAGTCCAGTGTAGTCACTTGGCCATGCCAGGATAAAATAAGAACTCTTGGATTCTGCGGAACCCACTTTGAAATCGCTGCTCTAGATGTCTTGTAAATAAGGATAAGGGAAACTGGAATGGACCGACGTTTTTGCACGATCCATCTCACGACACTATAAAATGCGGTAACAACTCCAAGCAGCATATACCGGTCTAAGGCGACCGCTTCCGAAACGATAATAAAACACTATCTTAACATAAACCGAAAACACTATTCTTTTATTTTGGAAATGCAAGCCAGCAATGTAAAACTAATGCTAAAGTCGGGGTCAATGACCCGTGCGCATTGCTTCAATACTAAGTAGGGACATCAAGCACGCGCCGCATTGCACAGCTGATTCCGCTATTTTTTATGCACCTAACATTACGTTTAAAATAAAAATAGATTTTAATTATTACATGAATGAAATGTCATTGTATTTATTATCCAAACAAGACTGTGCGTGAAAAAAGTTTTTTTTACAAACACAGGTCATTTGGAGTATGTGATTTTTTGTTTGTTGAAATCACAAATTGTGCCACATGGTGGTTCGTGGAAAAACCACTTCAATGATGTGTTACCTCTGTGCATGATGCCACCCTCCACACCAGTTAATAGCAACATCGGCTACACCGACCATCAAGCATTTAGCGGCAGTCAGCGTACCACCAGCTATGGTTGACACCAACTCAAACATGTTAGCCACTGGTGGACAGTCATATCCTGAAAATTCATTGGTTTATATCACTATAATTAGTTAAAAGTAAGTTGGGGAGTACAAGTGGATGAGGTTTGAGTCAATGGTTTCTTTGCAAGGCATTTAACATGTTGATTGCAATGCGGTAATAATGGATTATCCAGCCTTGCAGTTCTCCACATTATTGACACCCTCCATGTAGCCGGCTGCGAAGCAAGAGGCTGTGGGTTCAATTCCCCCACTGAGACAAATGATTGTGTGATCCACAAAAAATTGTTTCGGGTCTGGGTGTTGTGGGACCGCAAGTCCCTCGTAGTTCCTGATACCCACGATATATAGACCATGGGCTCCTTTTCTCCACACTTAGCCCACAATATATATTATATAGTGAACATGAACTCCTATGTGGCTGCACACACAGAGCACTTAGAAATTAGTACGAAGAGTATATGGCCTACACCTAATGTATGCTAGGGGGAAAACATAACAGATGTGTGAGCACTGAGGCCTCAATCTCCTATAAATTTTTAACACAACTAGAATGTACCACCTACATTAAACCCACCACCTAGTTTAAATGTTTGTTACACTCAATAAATATGTGTGTAAAAAATACAGCCACAGTACAGTAAAATACATGCCAGGCGTACAGCAGCCAGTCTACATTATATACGGCGCGCACTTGAAAAACCCAGCAGATGTTCGCGACAGAGTCAACGCATTATTAGGTACTCTCCTAAGGCTCGGCTTGCCATGCTTATATAGAAAAATATTTTTACCAATCCCATAATCTTCATCGTGAGAGTTTGTCATATAGTCATCTTCAACATCTTCAAATTTTTTTAAGTGATCCAAATACAGGTCGGAGTGAAACTCTTTCAAGTCCTCATAACTAGCTGATGAGGATCTTACAACTTTTATATTATTTTGAAGACCATATGCCTTATGCAGATTGTTTATTAAACTGGCCTAAAACACAAATTACAAGTCAGGAATTTTAGGTAAGTATAGCAACTTAAAAAAAATTAAAAATCTTTCGTCGTGGTCGAAAATTGAATTTCAGATAAATACCCTTCCTGGAACGGCCGGTAAACGATTGCACTCTTGAATTAGTTTTTCATCCCATATATAACATATTCGGCTTTCATTCATTTTAAAATTTTAACAAATATTTTATCAAGGAATGCCTAAATCTGGAGCCTAAAGAGATGAGTAATCAGTAAGGCCCAAAGAGTATTATTTTATTCTTGAATAAAGAAGTAAGGCCCACTCGCAAAGCCTCTCCAGATCAACAAAAAAAAAGTAAACAACAAAAAAAACAAAACGCAAACAGATAACTCTTTAGTGATGTTCATAGATGATGATAAATATCCAATTAATCATTAGTAAATCGATTACAAAAAAAAAAAAAAAATACTCTAAATAATTGACTGAAAAATCTAGGCCAATGGGATGAAATGAAATTTTGGGACGAAATGGATGATTGTCCTTAGTCGTAATGTTGCCGATCTTATTACTTGGTCTCAGTTACACGGTAAACAGTTTTCGAAAAACTATGTAGTTTTAATATAGTTAAAATAATCCAACGAAAATATTATCTATAGTTTGATACAAAAAGAGTAAATGCCGCCTTTGTGATAAATTAATCGAATATTTTTTTATTTTTCTTTATTACTTAAAGAGTCGGATCTCGATCTCTAACTCTGTGGTTCAGATCGTTTCGGAATGGTTTCGGAAGTTAATCTGTGGTTTCGGATGCTTTTTTTCATTGAGGTAACACAGTGGGTAACACTATACTCTTTTTTTAAAAAGAAACGTTCTTTATAGCGCCATCTGGCATATAGTTCAATGAAAAGAAGCGGAATAGAACTACGTGGCAACTGGCACCTCAATTTTAACCTAGTTCATACGTGGTTTATATTGTGCATATCAAGCGACTTAAATCGTAATTTATTTATGGTTGTTATATCTTAATATTTTGCCTTGTTAACAATAATAAATCATAAATTGTTAATAATATTAACATAACAACTTAGCATTTAAATAACACCATAAACTAAAAAAAGACCGTAATCTATGGCAAACAAATTTAAACTGATTGGTTAAAATATATTTGTTTAGCCAATCCGGATAAAGCAGCATCTGGCAGAATCAAGAAAAACAAGCGTCCATTTTCTACAGAAATCTTATCAATCAATCTTGTCATTTTTAAAGAATCGAATGAAAATTTGCAGTCTTTTCGTATTTTTTATGTGTAAGAACGTGATATTTGGAACTTTTAATCGCCAAAGACATAATACACATTAAGAAAATGTGGATTTCGTGACATAAAATTGACGAATCACATGATAACTCGTTGCGATCCTAATATGACAAGGTCTATTACAAAATATTGGTAACTTGAGCCAGTCTGTTTTGTTTGTGTCAGATTATGATACTTATTCGATGCTGTTTTGTAGTGTTATTACAGTGATTATCAAGTTCAAGTGGAAATGGTTCGAGGTTAGTATATTTATCTAATTATGCCATGATGCACATAATGTGTGGTCGGAACGGTGTAAGGCGTCCTTTGTTCGCGGTATGGCGATTGATAATACCCTCCTCTAAGTTTATTATAATCATATATGAATATTAATTATGTTAACCCCAACCTAAATCTAAGTGGTATACAGGTAAGAAATGTTAACTAGTAGGTAGGTACATCGTACCCATTTATTATTTTAGGAATGGTTAAAAAAATACCCAGCTAAAAAATATACTAACATCATAATATCAGCTACTGTAAATTCTATCTATAATCAGATAAATTTTAGTGTTTCATGTTATTTTAATTACTTGTATAAAAATAGTAAAATTTGCTAATTATTAAACACTTACTGTAAGTTAGAGATTTACATAATAGTGCAGAAATATAAAATAATGCCACAAACATAACCTGGAATCATCTTTTATTCTTCAATTATATAGGTATGGGAAACAGGTGTGAGTCTTATGTATGTTGGTATATATTTTGCATTATTTCCTATTTAAAAGATTATGAAATGATTTATTTTTCTTGTATATTTTATTGATAATTTATTCTATAATTAATACTATTAATAACATTAAAGAAATGTTAATATGGTGATAATGTATATGCATAACCATACATTATTAAGAAATGACAATATTATTGTATCTTGTAGTAAACCAATATTAGATGTCATGTTTTATGGAAATAACATTTATGTTTATAAAATACTTAAATATAACAGGATTTGAAGCTATAATTATTATCTTGATAAATAAAGGTTGATAATTATTATCTTGATAAATAAAGGTTGATAATTAATATCTTGATAAATTAATAAATTTAATGAAAGTGAATGAGGCCAAAGAGGTATGCAAGGATCGTAGTGTGGAAATCTGTTGTCTCTGCCTACCCCTATGTGAAACAGGCGTGAGTCTATGTATGTATGATAAATAAAGGTTGATAATTATTATCTTGATAAATATAGGTTGGTAATTATTATCTTGATTAATATAGGTTGATAATTATCATTATCTTGACCAAAACAGGATTTGATTTTGGAATTGTTATGTCACATACATAATCCCTATTAAAGATGCACAAGATACCTGGATACATAAAAAGTATCTGGAATACAAGATACTTAGAAGTAATCTATTTGAGATATCAGATACAAGGTACTTTAAGAAATAGAACTTGAGATACTAGATACAAAATACGTATTTTCTAAATACTTTCTTTAAGATAAAATACTATTTTTACATATTTTTATTATTTTTAAACATATTTGTTTGTGTTCTACAATCCATTTTTACGGTTTTATTTCTTATTTGAAGCTGTCTCCTGCGCGTGTTTTTTTCTACACACTACACACAAAAAACTGTTACGCTACTCATCTTTGGTGATGAAATTTTGAGCATAAGCATGGGATTTTTTTAAATGTTCGTTCCTTATAAGTATTGATGAAAATCAATAGTGCTTGAACAATGGCAGGCAATGGTGTGGAACTTCTTGCCAACTTGTTCAACCGCATCCTGAACACCAATCAAAAACCTGAACCTTTGGCGGATGAGTTTTATCACTCCTGTATACAAGGTTAAGGGTAGTGTTCAGGATTGTGATGACTACCGTGGCATTTTTTTTTCTTTATTTTTTAAGCTGATGTGCCACATCATGAACCTCTTTGAATGCATCCTCGAATCGAGGTTCTGCCAAGAGTGTACTGTATCCAAGTGAAAATATGGCATCACACCTGGAAGTGGCACCATGGACCTGGTGTTTGCGATCAGATCGCTGGTCGAGACTTCTTCGACTGTGTGCCCCGGAAGGCAATTTTGTAGGTTAAGGGTGTGCGAGAAGCCTATATTGACATAATCGGGGATATGTACCTCTGATCCAAGTCTCTGGTACGGACTATTGGTGATAACAATGGTCTCTCTCTGGGATTAAGGGTGAAATGGTTCAACTTCAGTGAGCTGATCACCCGTACCCTATCTGTGCTACTCATAAACATCCCCACCAAAAATACAAATACAATGGTCTCTTCCTGTCACTGTAGTCCACCAGGGCTCAGTGCTGACACCCATTATTTAGTGTTGTGTTGGATGTCATGATAGCAGATATACATGAGCAGCCACCAATCAACATGGGTGCTCACGTATGCCGATGACATAGCACTGGTAGATGAGGACAAACAACACCTAGGGCACAGTATGAACCTGTGGAAGGGGATGCTAGAAAACAGCAATCAAAACCTAAATATGGCGAAGTACATGGCCTGCTGGAGTACAGACCCGGATAGGGAACAAATTGGCCATGAAAACCGACAAGTTTAAATACCAAGGGTCTGTTTATAGGGTTTATAGGTTGGAGGCTGTCATTAAAGCCAAGACAAGGCTCCCTAGCCCTTCCCATATCCTAAGTGGAGGGTTGCTGCCGGGGGTGAGAGAGAAAGTAGGCAAACAACGTCAAGCAGCCGGTACGTACCACGTATGGGCTGAGCGCGGTCTGCCCTGACTGTCCTGACGTCAGCAGGTCTAAGGATCATCTGTGGCGGGGCTATCAATGGGCGGGCTGCGCTGGGCAGTAGTGGTCAACTCTGCAAGGTGCAAATCTGGAAGAGCTGTCCACGATACCTCACAGACGCGTCTGAGCTGCAGCTAAAACCTCAACAGTGGAGAACATCTCCCAGGGGATGTAGATATCTAGCCAAGCCGGCGCTATACAGGCAGCAACACCTCAACTGGGATTAAGGGCGATATGGTTCCATCAACGTGAGCCGATCACCCAGTCTGTGCAACTCGCAGGCGTCCCCACCATTAATATTTCTGCATTCTTTGTAGTAGTTGGATATAACCGAAAACTTATCGAACACTTCCGTATCTTGACTACTTGATATTTAGATGGAGTTAGTCTATAGTACCATCAAACAGAGTGAGGTATACAGGGATAAATAGAGCCAAAACTTATTATTTTTAACTGACTTCGAAAAAGGAGGAGGTTCTCAATTCGGCGCGTACATTTTTTTAATAACAATTCATTAAAAAAAAATCCTTCGATAGAGTTTAGCTGCGATGTGGTTTCATATAAATTTGGTTAAGATATGATGACGGAGTACGGACTAAAAAAAAACTTCAACAGACAAATAATTTTAAATTTGCATGTTTAATGGGTTGCGATAATATATACATAGTAATTATAGGAAGACGACTGTGGTTTTCAGCCAGTAGCCTGATGGCTGCTCAGGAGGGCGTGAAGACTCCACATCGAATAGAACTGTGTGAGGACCAGCCTGTCAGGCCTGTGCGCAACTATAGAAAGCGCAGGTAGCTCAGAACATTATAAAAATTACTTTAGTTTACAGTTTTTCTGAGTTAATTATGTTTGCATTCGTAGCTTTTGGAGTTCTTATTGTAGTTTGCTGCTACCTCGAATAGTTAATCCATTAATTACTTCCACTATGCCATTAGAATAATGCGACTAATACCTGTTTAAAAAAAAACATACATTATGGGCTAAGCCAACATGTCGAAGTATTGCGCTGTTATGTTAATATCTCGAGTAAAACATAAACGGCCATATTATAAAACATAGATTTATTTTAAACATGCAAGATACATTAGTTACTATGATAGCCCATATAGCTAAACCGACTGATATAAACCCAGTTTAAAGTTAGTCTTATTTTTATAATAAGGCCCTAAAATGTTCTCTGTGTTCTCATGATCATTAATTAATTGCACATTATTAAAATAATCTGTTTGCATGCAAAATTTGTGGTTGTGTGATAGCACGAAATGGGTCGCGCTATCAATCATAATTACGATATTTCTTTATCTATAGAATCATAGCCAACGTGCAGCCAAAGACTGAGAATGAAGAACTCGATTCTGAACCGCCTTTAAAGAAAACTGAATTAAAATCTAAACCGTTGAAGACTAGTAACGGCATTACCAACATGACAAACGGACACTCTTTGCGGTCGAGGGCAGCTCGGGCGACAGCCCGCGCCGCCGAGAGTCACAAACTTACAGAATACTTCAAAGAAGAACTCAAAGCGAAAATCGAGCCTCCCTCGCCCCCATCCGTGGAAAAGACTGTCAAGATGGAACCTAAAGTTGGGAACGGCAACGCAAATCATAAGCTTACAGAATACTTCCCAGTAAGACGCAGTGTCAGAAAGACTTCCAAATGTGTTATGGCGGAGAAAATGAGGGATTTGGAACGGGCTGTCAGGGACCAGAGAGAGGATGGTTTACAGGTAATATTTTTAAATAATCACTTTTTATATTTTCCATTTCAAAGCATGGATGATGTACTTAGACGCTTCCACTTCGCTCAATCTTGAGTATTCCCCATAGTGAAGTAAAAGATCATTGGCTCATATGTTCCTATATTGGGCCCATGTGAAGCGAGAGTGGAACTTGAGAGTGCCACTCAAACTGGTATTAAGGGTGAATTGGTTCCACTAACGTGAACTGACCTGTCTGTGCAACTCGCAGACGTCCACACAATAAATAATAATATAAAATATTCCTATAATACGTCACGCCAGCGCTTCTAAGACCGCCCGCGTGATCATAGCCCTGGCGTACTCCTTCCAGGTACTCCTGGCGTATTCCTGGCGTGCCAGGTTACGACCTGGCACAGGAATTTGCAATTTTAGTACTCCTATGGTTTCTTGAAAACGTGATCAAACTATCTTGAGCAACATTTCAGGAATTTATCTGACACGGCGCATGAATGCACCGGAGCATGGATGTTATCATTCTTAATTATCTTCGATTTTTATGTGATTGTCGAATCAATATCGAAGGTTGCGGTGAGACATCGGGACGAATATTTGTGTGACGTGAAAAATATTTATTTCTATGCTGAGATATAAATTCTGACAAATCGTTAACTACTATAGAGATAATAACATACATTTAATGGATGAGATGTCGTCGAGATAAAATAGTTTCCTGCGAATGTAAGCGATAACGATTACTTCTAGCCCCTTATCAGTGCAACTGAACGGCTTACAAGGTCGCCGGTTAAAATGATCTAACTACATACTGAGTAACATTGATAACTCATTTAAATACCAACAGCCATATGTTTTTGGATTGATAAATATTTCGTGTCAATAGTCGTCAATCAATTTCAGTCCAGTTCTTTAATGATAATGTACAACAATACAAGTGAATGATGAGACGAGCCCGTTGCTTGGCTGATTGTAAGCGTCACGCCTGCATATAACCAATAGTAACACCTATCAGAACTATGACTTAAAATACTGTATGACATTGAACTACGCTCATCACCCTGAGAAATAAGATATTAAGTCACATACATACATAGACTCACGCTTGTTTCCCATAGGGGTATACAACGGATTTCCACTTGCTACGATCCTTACGCGTGCACCTCTTTGGCCTCCATCGCTCATAAAAAAAATCATTTAGTCTCATAGTGCCCAGTAGTTAACTGGCTTCAATGTCCTTCAAACCGGAACACAACAATGCTACCAGAAAAAATAGGCAAAGGGGTGGTACCTACCCAATGTACTCGCGTATATGAGGGACTTTAACCATCTAGTAAGTAATGCACGTTATGAACGTTAGTGTGGCACTCACAATTTAATAAAATAGTTGATCAATTTCTTGTTTTGTTTCTGTTGTAAGCAGGTAGCGTATTTCGACGGCAAGGGTCGCGGCGTGATCGCTACACGTCCGTTCGGTCGCGGTCAGTTCGTTGTGGAGTACGCGGGCGAGCTGGTGGGCGTGGCCGAGGCGCGCGAGCGAGAGCATGCGTACGCGCAGGATCCCACCGCCGGCTGCTACATGTATTACTTCAGGCACGGCGATCAACAGTATTGGTTAGTGGAGTTCATTTATAACTACAATTTTTTTTAGTGTGTCAGTCACAATTGCCTATGCCAGATCCCGCGGACGACCCAAAAAACGCTGGCTTGACGTATTAAAGGGAGATATGAGAGCCAATTGTCTCACTACTGAGGACGCTCAAGATCGGGCGAAGTGGAGGCATCTTAGTAGAAAGATGGACCTTGGCTCTAAGTCGGGATAACGCATAACGCCAGGCATAAAGAAAGACAAGGACGGCTAACGAGCAAACTAGTTACCAAATGGTAAATGATCCCATTAAATTAAGTATTTTGTTTCCCCGGCACACTCATAAACGAAATGTATTCCCTGCCACCTCACTCCATTGTTGGTACATAGTGATATAACACTCTTGTCAAGCCATCACATTTTGATTTCAATTTCAATCCATTGATGAAAAACTATCTATCTCATAATAACTATCTCAATGCTCAGCTAGAAATTACTATGGGAAGCTTAAAAACCATGGCCAGAGATCAGTAAGGCATTCGGGCGCACTGCTAAAAGACCCAAAGAGTATAAAGTTTGCTATCATTATTGTAAATAGGTAGGTATATGTCTCCAGCGTCGCATTGGCGTGCGCGCTTCAAAATTCGTACATAAAAGAATATAACTTATAGTATGGTATAGAAATGTGTCAACACAAAACTACTAATATATTTTATTTGCGAACATAAATACGAAAACTTTATGTTTATTAAAGTGGTTGGATTCGTCATGCGTGTAATAAAATAATATAAATGGTCAGGCTTTAAATGGTATGATGTAAATTATTTGACATAATCCGGCTGTGAATGTGGGTGAGGGAGACGCTGTCTTTTTATTATTGATTCAAAAATGGTACAGTGAAATTATACATTATAAGGTAGGTACATCCGTAAATGTTAATTTTTAAAAGATGTAATAGCCATTCGTATACATGATTCATGTTTATTCATACTCTAATTTAATGTGTGATGTCATACAAAATGTAACAATTGCCAATTCCACAATACAAACGGTCCAGAAATGTATGACACAATGGTCACGTCAATCTGTGTGGGGTGATATAGGAAATTATATAAACATGAATGTTGGAAAGACGAAAGTGATGGTATTTGGAAAGGATGAATATATGACGCCGTGTGATTGAGAGAGAAAAAGTGGAACAGGTGAGAGAGGTTGTATACTTGGGAATTTTGTTTACGAGAGATGGAAAATATGATAGAGATATTGAAAGAAGAGTGAGTGCGGAGAATCAGGTGAATAGGGCACTACACGCCTGTATGAGTAGCCGGCAAGTTACGGAAAAAGCTCGACTGGCCGTGCACGGTGGAATGTTAGTGCCAACTTTAATGTATGGAAGTGAAAGTTGGGTGTGGCAGAAGAAGAATGAAAGTCGTATAAATGCAGTAGAAATGAGAGCTCTGAGAAATATGTGTGGTGTAACTATGAGAGATAGAGTAAGAAATAGTGAGGTAAGAGAGAGGTGTGGTGTGATAGAGGATGTAGTGATGAAGATTGAGAAAGGAATATTAAGATGGTTTGGGCATGTAGAGAGGATGGACGAAAGAAGATTGACGAAACAAATATACATGGCGAGTGTCAATGGTACAGTTGGGAGGGGAAGGCCTCGGCGATCTTTCATAGATCAAGTTGGAGATATTCTCCAGAAAGGCCAGGTCAGGAGACCCTAAACCGACGTGCATGTATGAAAAATTTAATGAGAGTGAATGAGGCCAAAGAGGTATGCAAGGATCGTAGCAAGTGGAAATCCGTTGTCTCTGCCTAACCTTATTGGAAACTGGCGTGAGTCTATGTATGTATGTATTTAGTACTTAACCCATGTATCGAATGGAGTGTAAATGGGTCAACGACATCTTAGGCCCAAAGTGAGCTTCTGGTACACTCTGTTGGTTAACCGACGTGGCAATGGCGAAACTTAGTTCCCGTTGCGGGTTGTGGGGCTTAGACGGGGGGTTCATACTACATAATACAAAATCTACCGTTAAGTCATGGTGGGAAGCGAACTCTGGCATTAAGCCGGGATAACGCCAGGCAGAAAGAAAGAACCAATATATTGAATATATAAAAATAAATATTATTCATTGTCCATTATGTGTTTACACACATCATTCATCCGGTTGGGTTAAAACTTTCTATAGTTGTTGGCACCTGTGTTAGCGATGCCACATGGTGCAGTGAGAGGCCGCAACGTAGTGATTTTGTGGGTTTGTAGTCGCAATGGTCGCACTCATGCCACTTCGGCACGATGTAGTATCTCCTTCCTGCGCGTATAGAAATATCACAGTACTATATGTAGGGTGCTGCTGCGGTGCCGCCTCGGGTCTTATGGTATGCTGAATTAATTTTGGAGAGTTGTATTTTTAACCCCCGCCAAAAATGGAGGTGTTATAGGTTTAACCCCTTTGTCTGTCTGTGATATCTTAGGCCTTAAACGAAAATACCGATTTGATAGCGCTTTTTTCTGCGTGAATGCTAGTTTAAACGGGAAAGAATTTTGAATAAAATGAGTTCAGCCGTTTAAAAGTTACAAAATATTGTGTTTTTCTAATGGATTTTGGGGCTTCAAACGGTTAGGTTAATAATAAACCCTATTATACAATAGGGTAGTTTCCTATATTGAATTTTATACATTATTTTATAAGCAACAGAAAATGACACGCAAAAGAAACCCTTTTATTAAAACACAATATAAATTGGTTCAGAAATGTGCCCGCAGTTATGACTTTAAATGTTGGTATGAGGAAAAGTGGGTGCGTAGTAGGGATATCTCACTATCTCGCTTGCACGCGTGTACCATAATGAACATTTTACACAGTGACGTCAATGGTTGCATCGTCTGTCATTTGACAATTACCCCTTCCACAGGATTTGAATGGCTTCTAACTTATTTATTTTTGGTCCAATTTATAAAATTCTTTCTGCAATATATTTTGAGTAAAGTAACTTATTGATATAAATAATAAAAAAAAACTAGTCAACTACCCTATTGTTAATGTGAAAGTTTGGATGTTTATGAATTTGTGAAGTTGGATGTTTGTTAATCAATCACGCCTTAAACGGCTGAACGGTTTTGGATGACATTAGCACACAGGCAGGCCATGTCCTGGATTAGGACATAGGCTACTTTTTATCCCGTAAAAAGTCATCCACGCGGGCGGAGCTACGAGCAAAAGCTAGTAAATAATAAACACACAACAGTCACACCCATAGTCCTGACCCCAAACTATGTTAACCTGTATCGTGGATATGAGGAACTACGAGAGACTAGCGGTCTCACAGTACCTTAACCTGAAACAAATATTTGTGGATCACACTAATATTGGTCTCGGTGTGGATATCGAACCCATGGATGGCCTCTCGCATCGCAGCCGGCTGCTCGCCCGCTGCCACGGAGGTTGTTCATAATAATGAATTTTCATTGTTCATATGAATGTGTCTATTGCAGTATCGACGCGACAGCGGAGACGGGCCGTCTCGGTCGGCTGGTGAATCATTCGCGTAACGGTAACTTGGCGACCAAAGCTGTGTGGGTGGACGGGCCGCGCCTCGTGCTGGTGGCCGCGTGCGACATCGCGCCCGGTGATGAGCTCACCTACGACTACGGCGACCGCTCCAAGGAGTCGCTGCAACACCATCCCTGGCTTGCGTTCTGACCTGGGTAACGTCTTATATTGTTTAGGTTCCTCTGCTGGCTAAACAAAATGAAAGCGGGCGGAGAGGAGAGGGGAAAAACGGGGCAGCTCTTACTGTGTTTCAAGTAAAGCGTAGAGGATATAGTGTACTGGCTAAAGCGGAGCGTAGATGTGTGCTGGCGCATTGTCACGGGCGCCAGGGAGGCGTGTTACATTCGAGATGGGACTGGTGTTGCCAATCCTTGCTCGCCACAAACCACTCACAATTCTGCTTGTCTCTGCTGCGTTGACCCCAAAGAAAAATGAGACTTCTTTTCTCATGCCTTGACTTATGCATTATTGAAGAAGAATAAATAACAATATCCTATTGGTTATTTACGAAACTTCTCTCGTCTCCCCATATCTCCGTTTTGGTTCATCTGCCCTAAATAATATAAATGAACTCAGTATTAAAAAAGGGATTAAAATTATTATACTCATAATTTTTTAAAGTACCTAATTGAATAGGTTTTTAGTTGGAATGCTGGTTTAATCCTTGGTCAGCAGTGTTTCAGTAGTCTCTCATAGCATGCTGGGTCGGTGAGCTTGTGTCCAGCATACACTACTTTTGAATTATATGCATGTAAAAACTAAAAAGAAGACCAGTCGCGCTTCCCAAAGGTTGCCTTAGGGAATAAAAATTTAACAATTTCTTGTGTTGTTTGCAGGTATTCCTACTGAAATCTCAATTGGACTACTAAAAATTATTTATTAATTTAGTTTTAGTGATTATGAAGTTTGTTTGTTATAAAGTTTTCTGTTTGAGAATCGAACGTTTATGTAATGTACTGTTAAGTATTGAGACAACGGTGGCCTAACACTTATTTTGATATTTATTCGAGTGGGTGGTTCACGGTTCTTCTGCCTTATGCCACTCGAAATCAAAAATATTCCTAAATGAGTGTTGAAACAAGACTGAGGACTGTTTGAATGTACGCTGTAAACGGTTGGCAGATTATTTTGCTGACTGTTTTATTGAGGCGTTGATGAATTCAAAATATTTTATGACTGATTTTAGATGCGTCCCGACGTTACTTACTGACAGTTGTTTTTTTGTTCTTATCAAACAGATGCAACTTTTTGAGTGATCCAGCGCCACTGGTGCATTTTTCTCAACGTAAATGCAAACTTTTGTATCGATTTTTGTATGCAAATGTAGAATTTGTATGCTTAGCAGTATTTGAAAGATTAAAAGTAAATCTCGAATTGTGACTTGAAGGTGATTTCTATTGCCTCGTCTCAATGTTGTTGAAATTAAAACTAATCATGACGGCGAATATGAATATTCGAAATTTAGCCATTCAATAAAAGGCTTTATTAAATACATAATAAAAACTGTACGACAATCCTCATTTAACACTTCCATGGCAAAATGAGTAACGAGGAATCGCATTTTCCGGGAAAAATGAGAAGTAATCCTTATAAAATTAACATCAAGTCAAGCCAGAGATGCTGATATAATGTACAAACGTCCTAAATGGACGGTGAAACTAACTAATGTCGTTCAGACGGCAAATTGTTCAGACTTATACAGCCTCATATCAACACGCTAACATATGAAATAGACGCGCAATTGCTTGATTCTCATGTTATCGATAATAATATCAAGTGGTATTTTACTCTTGAAGTCGGTACTTCAATATTGAGCTGCTGATTGTGGTCTTTGAAGTGTGTCTGTAAATTAAAGAGTATGAAATTAAAAGTAACTTTATAGATCTTGCATTATAACGCGTTTTATGATCGCCTAAAAAGTTATCGATATGTCGCTGAATTCAACACTATTGACTCATTGTCAGTCACGACACAAACTCGAATAGTTTACGTATTTATAAATTAGTTAGAATTATTTTAATGTAAGTGTATTGAGAAAGGCGTGAGGTTGTAAGAGTTGCTCACTGTGTTTATGATATTTTGTTAAGTCTTAAATATATCCCAAAGTCCAGAGTGTAAAACTTTTTTTACCATCGCATATTTTGAATAAATGTTATACGTAAAAGTTATATTCAGATTTAAGAGATGTGAAAAATTATTTCGTTACACTATTAAATAGAATAAATGTAACTAAAAGAAACGGTGGCGACCTTCCCTACGAAATTACTATGCATACCCACCTTAAATAAGAAGTAATCGGCCCACCGATGCTAAATATTAAATTATTCCATGAAATCATTGTCAATGAAATCATTCATTTTAATTATTTAATCATAAATTCAACTATGTATATTTTTCGGGAGCCGAAATTTATTTTAAGTTATAAATCGAAAATTATCTTTTGAAACACCAAAACCTTATTAAATGGTGGGCATAATAACCTTTACCGTGGAAAAGGAAGTAATGCCTTATTGTTGATTTGTGGAGATTTAAACGTCCATTTTATTACGACACCTCAACATTTAACCGTAATTAAAATAAAGATCTTGCATTTTCCTTGTTATGTGAAATCATTGGAAGATATTCTTTGGAATGTTTGTGTTAAATGATTATAAGCGTACGTGTGATAGAGAATGCATCATATTATATAGTCTATTCACCAAACCTGTTCCAGAAATTTAAACAAATATATACCCACTTTACAAATAATTCCTTTGGACCTGTCAATACACCAAATACAATAGAGAGAACTGAAAAGTGGGTACGAAATCATACACATTACACGATGGCATCATCAAAGACTCGAAACATTTGTATAAATTAAACGTGACATTGGCGGAATAGCTACACTATGCTCGTCGCCAATCATCAAAAAGAAGAAATGTGGGTAGATATTTGATCACATTTCTGGAATAAGTATAGCTATTAGACTATAACTAGAGATGAAGTGAGACCGAGGCAATTGGAGAAAAGACGAGAAATGTATGAATGTACTCTAGCGTTCTTCTCATTTTGATGTGGAGTCCCAATAATCGATAGGTATAGTTGTTAGAATATGAGATGAAATGTCGATGATGAAAGTTATAAAATTAATATAAATCGAACTTCCACATGAATTAATTTGGAAGGAGGCAGAACACGCGACAATTTTGATACATTTCAAAAGCTAGAGGGAATTTTGTATGACTAAAGTTTTTATATATATATCTTAGTATAATTTGTAATGTAAGTTGAAGCTGGTGGGATAGCCGTATTCACCAAAAGTTATTATTAATTTATAATAGGACTTCTTATCAATAAGTGTGCCAGTCTTTATGTCTATGTAGACCACGAGACACTTCCATTATTCTTTTGTAATTGTCGATTATTTTTTGGCATTCACGGTCTGGTTTCGGAACAGTGACGGTGAATAAATAATGAATCTATTCATATACAATCCGTGGGAACTTCCATTGAGCGGGAATAAAGTATATGAATCGAACCAAAATTTAATCGAACTGGATTAACCGATTTAGAGATGGCATAGATTTAAATAGTGCATGTGAGTACTTTAGTTTGTGTGAAAACCAAGCGTGCCACATTTTAGTACCTACACTGCGGTAACGTCAAAAGCGGATTAATTAACAGACTACTCGTGAAAAATACGTTGCCAAAGATGTCGGCACACTAAGACATACGGTATCTATTTAGATCTTTGGTCCGTGGGTGACGCATTATCACTGTTGCAAGGTTGATATTTTGCATTGAAGACAACTGCTTTATAAAAATGCATGTTCGTCCCAGTGTTTGATAGATAAACTTGATAACATCAAACTCTGGTTTGTCCCACCCAAATGTTTCTGCAAACTTCCGTAGAAGTTAGAACTAAATAGAAACACATCCTGTCAATCATGCATCAGTAAGAATAGTAAGGTTTTATCAACCGATGCTTTAATTAAAAGCAAGTGAAATATAGACAAGTTAGCTAATTAGCAGTAAATGGTGAGATGAAGACTGGCCCGTCTTGTATAGTTTTACTATACCGATCGTGCACTTGAATTTTAACTATTTATATGATGTGGCTGGTTCTTAAACATTATAGTATTATATGCAGCTATAATTTATTACGGCACAACATTTCGTCACCATTTGCAACACATGGTCGATCTATATCTCCGAATCTTTTTGCTTTATCCCCATTCAGATGTTTTGCATCTTTATTTGATTATTTTTGCCGCTTCTCTACTATTCTGTCGTAGACCCAGCCCACATTGTTATCTCTTATGCCGCGGCTCCACGTCGGATCCAAATGCACCAATGTTATGTGTCGGAGCCAATATCCCCACATGGTTCGGTGACAAACGAGAGTTGGGACATTGATATGAGCATTACATGCTAATGTAATGACATGCCGTTTCGGTTTTTATGACACATTAAAGGCGAGGGGAATGAAAAAGTTGGCGATCGAAAAGTATTGGAGCCTTAGGTCATACAAATTTGGTGCTAAGCTAGAGCCCATGTGGGACCGCCGCATTACAAAATATACAATATTGCTTTCGTAGTTTCTGTTCTCTGTATTTAACTAAACGCCTTTTGTAATTTCCTATCCAATTTACTACGCACACAGCTCGCTGTACCGCCGTCGATTTGGCTTATATTTTACTCAGTTAATCGAACTTTGTTAGTTGCCTATTGTACTAAACACCCGTTTTAGGGCTAGGTTAAATTGTATCTGTATTCGCGAAGCATTTTGCAAATGTCATCCTCTTGTAGATATTTCAGTTCATCTTTGCACGTCTCATTATGTGTCCGTGAGCTTGTACCTAAATATGTAGTTTTGATTTGTGACGACTGACGCGTGAGCCGTCATTCTATAAATCAATGTACAAACACATCAAGCATAAGTAACAAGATGTGCAAAGTGAGTTAAATTATCTACAGTTCTTTATTATTCTGGACTTCAGTAAGTTGCTAAATATAATATTTAGCCATAATAAATTATATTAATTTGTATTTGTGTACAGTTTTAACTATCGCTAAGTAATATTGTTTTATAGGCTTATTGAATGCACTCAGGATGATATTGCTATTTTGATATTAAACAAACTTTGTTTATCTGGTGCCCGCTCATAGTACTAATGTTTGATCACATTGTCTAGTTTTGTCAATTACATAATAATTGGCGTATGACTTTAGATACATGTCGCCGAACCTTTTTCACCTTTGTCCCGTGCCAAGAGTACGGGTGAGATGTTGAAGTGATAAAACAAATATAAATTATTTTCATACATTTTTGCACCAACGCCTTCAATATAGGCTGAATTATTTGTTTTAGTGCTTATATTGTTAATAGAATTTAATATAATTTTTAGACCAATAAGCCATCATTAAATTAAATATTAAGTAATATTGTTGTATTAGATTGCTGCACTCACTGCATTGGGAAATGTGTTTTATTGTACAGTATGTACGTTTAGATTAGGGATGCCCTGTTACAATACGGATATTTATAAAAGGTAACGTCGATATCGATGCTGCTATAGTTCATAGGACGAGATCGATTTGGATAAGACCTGCTGTTGAAATAGTCTCTCAGATGTGACAGGTTAATTTGGAAACTAAAGAAATTTTGAACTATTATTTTTAAACAAATGTATTGACTCGGCAAATTAATATCTCTGATTCCGATTTATGGTTATCAGTTGCATCCCTAATTTATATACTTATACATCAGATACATAACATCCAGATTCCGCTATCATTAGAGCCTATAGATAAATCGATATTTCACGCTCGATATACACTGCAGTTGATGATCAGTTTTAAATCTCATGTCTCTTCATATTACACAATGATGCCGGTTTTGGTTTATGATAGATGTAGCCAATAAATACGATCATTTTTATATAAAAGAATATATGTATATTTTTATATGAAGTTGTGTTTCACATCGAAAGTATAGCTAATGTAATAATCGTTATTATTCCTTGTGAAATATGAAGTGATGACATAGTCGATTGGAACCATTATAACAGTATTGTTAACGGCTATTTTCCTATATAGCGGTGTTATGAGACTTAATAATTTATTTTGGAAATATAGGGCCGCTACTGCCTCGCCCTAAATTATCCGTAGAGATTGAAATATAAAAAAATTAACTTCCACTTGTGTTTTCTTTGGTTTATACACTGTGTAAGGGGACTGCTTGCGAAGCCAAAACGGTAATAAAACACTACCGTAACATAAACGGAAAACATTATTATTTTGCTGTTTACATGTCAAACTTAAGCCAGCTATGTAAAGCGTACCTACTAATGGTAATGAATCAATGATCCGCGCTACAATACTCAGTAGACATGATATAAATAAATTAAGTCTTTATTCACGAGTTCTACGAAGAGAACATTAGTTCCAATACGCGTAGCAGCTATTGTTTTTAAAGGCTAAAGGATGTCACGAGGCGTAGAGGGTGGGTGAAGTTCTTTTGACTACTATCTTCAGTATGGTAATTATTTCTAGGGACGCAAACGGTATATCGATGTTTCTGTAAAAAAACATCGATGTTTCGAGTCTATGACCATCGATTATCGTTGTTATTTGGAGCGATGTTTTACATCGATGTTTTCACAGCACAGGCTCGACACTAGTCAACGTGTTAAATGCACTGTCATCTTATCAGGTTTTTCATGGATTTGAAAAAAAAGATCATGTTATATCAGTCTGTTATTCAGAAGCGTTATATTTCTATAAATAATTACAGGACACATCACAGTTAAATCACTGAGTATATTTATGCGATGGTAACATTGTGATGTAGTTTCAGGTAATAAAGCTGCGTCTGCGTTTCCAGCTCTTGTAGTGACTTCACTACGGGTGCCATTTGGGTGACGTGGTCCTGTGAACAAAATATTTTAGTCTTAACGATTACTGTTTTAAGCCACATTTAGATGGGGAGAGTTTAGCGCATGACACAGACGAGAATGTAACAGGAAACTCTTGTTTAAACCAGATTTTAAGCAAAAATAAACATTCTAATAGGTCCACCGCTATGCCACATACACACCCACACACAGAAGGGTTAAATTTACATCCCACTGTTTTGTAAGTGAGAAAAATAAATTAGTTTTTTTTATTAGTGCACATGCTAACCTGATATCCAGAGCCAATTTGCTTCCTCTTCTGTCCGTACACAACTTTTCCGTCAAACTCGTTGCACGGCACCTTCATGTCGGGTTCGACCTGTTGGATCGTTATGTTCAAGTGGTCCTCGATGTCGGCCAGGTACTGTCATTAAAATTATAATGATGGAAATACATGTATTAACAAGAAGAAAATAAATAAAAACGCATGTTGCGCCGACCCCACTGCGAGTGGGATATGGGCAAATGGAAGAAGAAAAATAAAATTATACAGTGTGTAACAAAAACCCTGTTGGCTCTTTTTGAGTCGTCAAGATAGTCGAATAAAAATAGTTAAATTAAAAAATAAATAAACAGAAGCGAGATATTATCCTTTCACAGGTAACTTAAATAACCTTAAACATGGCACATGAGCGATGTCTGTTTCATTCCGTTCCGTCGAATTATGGCGGACCCGGAGCACATACATACATACATAGACTCACGCCTGTTTCCCATAGGGGTAGGCAGAGATAACGGATTTCCACTTGCTACGATCCTTGCATACCTCTTTGGCCGCATTCAGTCTCATTAAAAATTTCATACATGCACGTCGGTTTAGGGTACTCCTGACCTGGCCTTTCTCGAGAATATCTCCAACTTGATCTATGAAAGTTCGCCGAGGCCTTACCCTCCTCCATTTGTTTCGTTAATCTTCTATCATCCATCCTCTCTACATGCCCGAACCATCTTAATATTCCTTTCTCAATCTTCATCACTACATCAATATTATTAGCCAAATGAGTAGTATTTCAGTATTCGGTCAATAATAATACGTCAACTCTATAAAGTACACTTATTACATCACTGCGTTCAAATCCATTGCTTCTATTGTCACAAGACATAGTGTTAAAAATAAATAATATTTCTTAAAATATTATTTTTTTATACCAGACAACATTGTAAGGCAAGTATGGACGGAGTGCGTAGGGCTGTTTGACTTGGCGTGTAAGAGAAGCTTATACTCAGCAACAGGTGGATAAAGGCTAATGATAATGATAATACCAGCAGCGGTCTTCAAATAATGAAGTTGAAAAGATATAAATAACATTAATACCTGGGGTTCATTGTACCACATGCAACATCCTCTAGGCCTGTCATCTGTCAAATTTGTGTTCCAGCAGTTACGACCACGCGTCGAACACCATTCACCGTGATACCAAACCTTTAGGAAAATATAATTTTTATAATGATTATATATTCGAACCCAACTTATTAAGTGACAATACGTATGCACTAATAATATAGAAAAATCATATTAATCTGTTCTATTACACTAACATAGACAATAATAATTAAGGATAATTATTAGGCGCCGTCTATTGGCACTCTAAAATAAATGTATTTGATTAGAGAAGTTGTTTGCACGTTACCTTCTCAGGCACGGTAGAGACGAGACTGATGGCGAGCCCCATACGTTCAGCGCGACCGACACGACCGATACGATGCACGTAGTTGGACTTCTCATCCGGCAGAGTCACGTTGATCACTAATTAAATAAATAGATAAATAATAGATTCGTCTTGTTCTCCCCAGAGGAGTTGACGTCAGGCAGGCTGCCGGTCGTAAAAACTAAAAGCCAAATCTTTCTATAACATGTGTGAAAAATGTATGTTGCGTGCGCCGACCCCACTGCAAGTGGGATTAGGGCAGGTGGAAGAACAAGAATAATACGATTTGTCTTAAAAAAAATATGGCTAGGTCGGAAGCGAGTAAGTGGGTCACCTGATGGTAAGTGATCTCCATCGCCCATATAGCCCACAATACCAAAAGAATCATGGGAGCGTTGCCGACCTTAAAGGAAAGGTATAATTAAGGGATTGGGAAAGGGAAGGGGATTTGGGCCTCCGGATATCTCACTCACCGTCCGAAATGCAGAAGCAATCTGCTACTTTACGACGGTTTTCTGTGAGACAGTGGTAACGACCCGGACGAACCGGCCCATCCATGCTGTAGACAAAAGTGTCTACGGCGTGGCTCTACCACTCAAAAGATTTGTTCATTGTTCGTAATCATTTCAATAAACAAGCCCAATCACAATCTACAGATCGTTCGTTCCCCACAAATGAGCAAAACAAACATAATAATTTGTGGCTCAAGAGTATTCACTACATCCAATGAAGACCCAAGAAATGTCTGTCCAAAGAATCCAAATACTATTTGTATAAGGGGTTGCGCACTAGTTTTACGATGTGGAGAATACCCTTACTTCGTATTATAATCTCTGAGAATGCTAAGTGTGTAAAATTTCTTAGTCGATACTTACTGAACGGCAATCCCGAGATATCGATACCCCTGGCGGCGACGTCAGTGCAGATCAGGAATTTCACCTGTTTCTGTTTGAACTTCTCCAAGTTGGCTTTACGTTCCGGCGGCTTCCTGTCGCCGTGAAGGCACACGCATGTGAACTCGCTGCCGTACGACTTCAGATAGCGTTCGAGGTTGTCACAGTCCAGTTTTGTGCGACAAAAAATTATGGCTCTGTGGAGAAGTTATGTTTATAAGTATTATAGAAATACTTTAAAATGTTGACTGTCCTGCTTTTGTTTGCATAGTTTTTTTTTAGTATAGGCCGGCAAACGAGCAAGTGGGTCATCTGATGCTAAGCGATCTCCACCGCCCATGTACGCCGACAATACAAAAGAATTATGGGCGCGTTGCCGACCTTAAAAGAAAGGGATAATAAGGGATTGGGAAGGGGAGGGGGATTTGGGCCTCCGGATATCTCACTCACCGTACGAAACGCAGCAGCAAGTTGCTACTTTACGCCGGTTTTCTGTGAGACAGTGGTAACGACCCGGACGAGCCGGCCCATTCACGCTGTAGACAAAATTGTCTATAGCGTGGCTCTACCACTCGTAAAATCGGATACGTTGCCGAGATTTAAAGAAAGAAATGGAGAACGGGAAGGAGAAGGGAGGGGTATTTAGCACTCACGAAATCCCACTGAGAATACGAAAAGCAACAGTATTTTATGAGGCATTGCTATGCACAGTCCAGCTGGCCCAACATGCTGTACTATCTACAGGGAGACTCTATCTCATAAAAACTATGTCTAACTTGATTAATAAACCAATACCAATTATCCAGTATCCCCCTATTGAACTACAATCCGGTATCCGGCCGAATATTAGACTAGGCCGGTTAGGCCAGATACCAGATTATTTATCGAATAACGGATTCATCTCTAGTATTAAACACTGTAATGTTAAATACCTGTCCATCTTGTGTTCTCTAATGGCACGGATGCAGTATTCTCCTTTGAGTATCTTAACTGCTTCAGAGAGAGTCTCCGGAGTCGTGTTGCCGCTTCGAATGTTGTCCTTAGCATGCACGCCATCGGTTTGTAGATGCCTAATGGAATAAATTAAGTTTCATAAACAAATGTAATATCTAACATGGGGTATTATAATAATGCCTACTAATACTAATACTGCCTCGGTGGCGCAGTTGTAATGCGTACGCGTTACGATTGAGGCTAACGCTGAGGTCTCGGTTTCGATCCCCAGGTCGGGTAAAGTGGTATTGGATTTTTCTATTACGAAATGCTCAGTATCAGCCCGGAGTCTGGGATTTGTGCCCGGTATGGCGATAGGCTCGCCCCCTATCACATTGTGGGACGGAAATATTCTCGGCGAAATATGGGTGTACTGGTTACACCTCTGCCTACCCCTTCAGGGATTACAGGCGTGAGTGCGTATGTATGTATGTATTATAATAATAATAGTTTAATCGCTGTACCTGTTCCAGAAATGAAAACAAATATCTACCGACTTATCAGTTATCTTTATTGTATTTGGTGTATTGACAGGCCCAAACAAAGGAATTATTTCTTAAGTAGTTTGGTGAATAAGACTATACGTTATTTAGTTTTTAGTGCTATGTTTAGAACAGACCAATTGGTGATAAAGAAATTTACGCATAGCACAGACTTCGCCTAAGCGTTGTTTTTAAATAAAAGCGTAAGGATACTCACTTGCGAAGTGTCTCCCACAGTAAGTCCTTTTGTGGGTCCACATTCACTACTACATGGTGTACCGTATCGGGGACAGCATCTTCTCCTTTCAAATCCACCCATGTTGGGAAATGCATTATTTTGTCCTAAAAAGATAAGAATTTTTTGTAAGTAATTACAAAATATTGCGTCATGAGGGCACTAGTCTATGGATATGATAATCAATTATACCTTGCCTATTGATTTTATAACCAATAGTAAATAAAATACAATTGATCCCTTCTTCTGTTCAATTGCATTTAAAACCGTGGCAGCATTTAATATCTTAATTATCACTATCGGTAAGAAGAAAAACAAGAAGAGTAGTGGGAAGTAGCGCTATCTTCCTCGCACGCCCGCACCATAATTGCTGTGATGTCATGCTTTGTATCGTGCATCCTTTTCTGCCATTTCATACCTGCCCCTTCCACCAAATTTGATAAGCTTCTAACTTATTTATTTGACTTATTTTGACCAGATTCATAAAATTCTTTAAATTTTAGTTTTATAGTAACTTTCAACTATAGATTTCTACTGTAGAGTTTTCGGTAAGTAAGTGATAAACACAAAATAGGAAAATAGAGTCTTGGATCCTGTTAGAATGTAATATAATAATTTAGTCTCACCGCCATTTTCTTAACTTCAAACGCGTGGAGTGTTGCTGAGCACACGATCATTTGCAGCCGCCGTCCATCGGAAGTGATCTTTGGTATTTGACGATGGAGGCGTTCAATCAGTTCTCCATACCCAGCCTTAAGTAAACCATCGGCTTCATCAAGTACGAAGAACAGGCAATTCGTGAGAGCCAGATATCCTATTGAAGATATAAAAAAAATATCTTAGGAAATGATTCATAGACAACTTTGAGGAGGAATGACTACTGATTTTGTCAGCATGAGGGTTTATTTTATTTATGATTTTGTACGGGAATTAGAATTTGTACCCGATATGCCGATAGGCTCGCCACCTATCACATCATGGGACAGAACTAAGTCCGGAGAAGCATGGGTGTACTAGTTGAAGTGTCTTATTTTTTTTTTTACTGAAATGTATCCTCAATAGTCGACATTTATAGTCTATATAACTTATCAATCTATTCATATGGTGTGTGATTTTTAAAAGCATAAACTGAAGTCCTTATTTCATTCTTCTATGGCCAGCAATTAATCCATCATACGCACTCGCACTCACGCCTGTAATCTCCGAGGGGGTAGGCAGAGGTGTAACCAGTACACCCACATTTCGCCGAGCGTATCTCCGTCCCTTATGTGATAGGGGGCGAGCCTATCGCCATACCGGGCACAAATCCCAGACTCCGGGCTGATACTGAGCATTTCGTAATAGAAAAACCCAATACCACTTTACCCGACCCGGAGATCGAACCCGAGACCTCAGCGTTGGACACAATCGTAACGCGTACGCATTACAACTGTGCCACCGAGGCATTAATCCTTCATAATCTGTTATTATGAGTGTTCATGACCAGTGGAGAGTATACTCATTTGCAGGTCTCTGCTATAACAAAAATAACTGTTAACTTAATAGAAAGACCTACCTCCCTGTATAAGATCTTCAAGCCGTCCCGGCGTGCCAACGACAATGTCGACTCCAGCATTCAGTTGATTGATCTGATCCTTAACATTGATGCCGCCAACTACAAGCAACTCGCGCACTTGAGGATTGTCTAGATGTTTCTTGAACTTAGTTATTTGAGTGCAAGTTTGTTCGGCCAACTCGCGGGATGGCTGTAAAAAATTGCAGTAATGATGCTGGATCCACTGCCATATTCGTAGAAATAGGCGGCGGTGCATAATGCTCGACTGCGAGCGGTATGGAGTCATTACGGGGTAACTAAAATTAACTCGCAACACGCTTACTTAGAAATAAATAAATAATTTGAATTTAGTGGTTTGTGAATTTGTATATTTGTTAATTGTTAATCAATGACGCGTTAACGCCTAAACTAATTTGGTTGAAATTTGGCAAATAGATCATGACCTATTTTAATTCGGTAGATATTCACGCAGGCGGAGCCGCAAGTTAAAGCCAGTTAATAAAAAAACAACCCTATATTCTTGAAAAAGTGGCCGCCATTTTGTTGTTTTTTGTTTTAAGCCCGATAGAGTTAAAAATTGTTATCTGGGGTGCCCAGTAGTTACAAATTACAGATTCGATGTAAGCATTGAAAAAGTGCCCGTCATTTTAGTTTCTTTTTATAGCTGATTGGCTTCAAAACAATATCGTAGTCGGAAATATTTAATTTAGTTACAATGTTAGTAGCGGCGTAGGCGTTATTGTATGCAACATTTGGTTTTTAATGCCGAAATCATACATACATTTTTTCTACATCGGATATCACATATATATTTCCATCAGGAATTGATCAACATGAGACCAGATCCTGCTATAAACAGTTCTATTAAAACTTAGTCGTTTAAAATTCTGGGGGTATTCATAGAACATAAAATGACGTTTTCGGTCTAACGAAGGTTGTTACGCAGACGGAGCCGTGAGAAAAAGCAAGTAGTGTAATATTTTTTTATCTTTGCTATGTAATCCTACTATTATTAATGTAAAATTACAGATACATGTTTGCTAGTCAGTCATGCCTTAACAGTTGAACGGTTTTGGGTGAAATTTGGCACACAGATAGACCATGACCTGAAGTAGGACATACTTATTATCCTGGAAAAGGTCATTCACACGAGCGGAGCCTCGAGCAAAAGCTAGTATGAAATATTATAAAATGGAGAGATTTTTCCTTATTATTAAATTCCATACCTCAATAATGATGGCATGCGGAGCATTGTTCGCTGGTTTGGTTTCTGTTACACCAGCAGCAACTGCATTCTGTTTCACATTCTCTTTGGGCGCTTGGCAAATGGCTATGTAGTCACTTGGTGGTGGGTACTATATAAACAAATAATTTTATGTGATTCCTGTTATGAAGTAAATTTAGACCTTCTTTCCGAAACAAAGTTATATGATTAAGATCTTATTTATTACTAGCTATTATCATATTTTAATATAAATATAGGTTAGTAGAATTCTTCTTAAAAGTAACTAATTGGTTACTAACATTGATTAGTATAAGCACTAGTAGAAGAGGACAAACGGCGTTTAATAGAGCAAAGGGTGAATCTGTGAATGGGACACTTGAAAATGACTGTCTTAAATTTAATGTGGCGAAGGCAGAGTACATGACCTTGTGGAGTACAGACCCGGATAGTATCCTGATAGGCAACGAACTTACTGTTAAAACAAACAAGTTTAAGTACCTAGGGTCTGTACTGAACTAGTTCGGTGACATCAACTTCAACGAAGGTCCGTATTCGCACCGCTTGGGCAAGTGGCGGAAGGTCACAGGCGTTACTTGCGAGCGAAAGATCTTTCAGTTTGTACTCCCGTAAGGGTGTGAGAAGAGGTTCACCCTTGGGCCATGTCAGGGAGATTCACGTCGCGGAGATGAAGATGCTACAGTGGATGTGTAATGTTACACAGCTGGATCGTAAACGTAATGAGTACATTCACTGCATACTCGGTGTCCGCTACGTAGCAAAGAAAACATTTTGCGGCCGATCCAAAATGTGCTGCTAGCTTGACGTATTGGAGGGAAAGATAAGAGCCGATTGTCTCATTACAGTGGATGCTACTCAAGATTGGGCGAAGTGGATGTGTTTAAGTAGGAAGGTGGAATTTGGCATTAAAACAGGATAATGTCAGGCAGATAGAAAAAATAGGTTAGTACAACATCAGTGCTATTTACAAAAGCCAAGTATTTAAGTACCTCAGACCACAGATAATATTGACTTCAATGTGTATGGAAACTATGCCTTCCAATTTTTACTATGTGGTATGTATATATTTTACAAATGTTGATATAGTAATGTGCAATATATATAATATAGTGCGCGTTGGTGCACAATTTTTTGCGCAAGATTTGCCACGCGACATAGTATGTTGTACATTATCTTATTAATGTCTATGGTCTGCGGCCAGCATAAAATAATGACAATAAACTAATTTTATAATATTTTTATTTTTACCTTAAAAGGTGTGGCACCGAAGTTGAAGCTCATTTCAGCGTTTTTCAGCACAATTGCTGGGAAGTAACATTCTGAACGTCTGGGTGCTTCAATCTTGAATGCCACACCCAAGTCTTCTCCATTCTTTGAGAAACGGATCTCACCATTATTCAAATTAAGCATGCAACCTAAAAAATACATTGATTTTATATAATAACTAGCTTTTGCCCGCGGCTCCGCTCGCGTTGCAGCCTTGGTTAGATGGAAAATGTTATATTCTGTACTAAGCATTGTCCCAGAAAATAGGACTGTATAGCAGAATATTTTAGCTTATTGTAATCAAGGCCTGGTGGAAATATGTATAGGACATTTTATGAAGCAAAAACGTTTATAAATGACTAGCTTTTGCGCGGCTCCGCCTACGTGAACAGCCTTTTCGGGATATAAAGTTGGCTGTGTCCTAATCCAGGTCATGGTCTACCTAATATCAAATTTCATCCAAAACCGTTTAGTCCTTCAAGCATGATTGACTAACAAACTTCCAAACTTTCACATTTTTATTTAATAGTAATAGGTATTAGGATTTCGGCATTAAAAAGCAAATAGCGCCCACAATTCTAACATCGGAACTAAATTACGCTTCCGAATAAGATGTCGATTTTGAAGTCAAATGGTTATAGAACAAAAAAAAATGGCATCCGCTTTTTTCAATTCTAACATTGGATCTACCAGATTAACTTTCACGTTTATAATATATTAGGTGTAGGACTAGTATGACTAGTTCTAAATATTTATTCTTAACATACAGTTTTAATGCTAACTGAATGTAAGTCTGGCTGAGGGGGCACTGTGGTCACAAGTTACAATAAAATATATCCTATGTTACTTATGGATGTATTAGAGAGAACTACATGTTTTCAAGTACAGGAGTGAATTTATAGAATAGGATTAGTAGTTCCAGAGAATTGTTCCCACATTGACTACAAAATCGATATCTGGGGAGCACAGTGATCACAAATCACATTCAAATAATATGTCCTATGTTATTAGGGGATAGTGTAGCTTTCAATTCAGAGAAAGAATTTTTAGATTTGTATACGTAGTGCCAGAGAATTCCACCCATATTAATTACAAAATCTATATCTGGAGAGAACTGCGGTCATAAAACACATTAAAATATGTCCTAACTCCTATGTTACTAAGACATAATGTAGCTTTCAGATTGTTAGAATTCGTTTACTAGTTATCTCTGTACACTATATATTTACAAACACAAAAATATTTCTCCTGTATACATTTATATGTAGGGTAGATAAGTACTATTATTTAATGTTATAAAATTATAATTAATTATTAGGCTTACATACGACTATTGCATTATACTTTCCATCAGGTGCAGACTGCAGTTTATTAACATTGCCATGCCATGTTAATATAAACAAATATTCTGTTGCCATAATACTAGTTTATCAGATAACTCATATTAGGTGATTGGAATTACTCAAATATTTTTCCATTTTATTTTCAGAATTTTTGTTACTGTTATTATTATTATATTTTAAACTATGGCTCTGCCGCTTTGGACAATTCCCCCAACATCAAGTGAGGCAAATATGTGATAAGAACTGAAAAGATTAACCAGTTGTTACTGTTATGTTATTTGTGATAAGATTTTGACTCACCAATAACATCACTCATGCCAAACGCTGAACCATAGTCATCAAATTGTTTTGAGTTGGACTTCTTGCCTGTGCCACCAAAACCAAAGCCAAATCTGTCTGTTCCAAGATCAAGCTTCGCCTGAAATATTAATATAACATGAAATATTGATTTATTATTAGAGTTATTAAACTAACTGTTAAAAACACGCAATTCCCGAGTAAGCAGAGGTATAGCTAATACACCCATTTTTGGTAACTAAGAGCACTGAGCAGTCATTTACAATCTGCCACACCAATTTTATTTCGTGACATCTATGTCTTGGGTGACGAGCACAGTCCATAGCCATGCAGTATTTCATATTCTACATTCCGATTAGTGCTTCTGTTTAAGGCATGATTCTTGCCATCAGGTGAACAATGTGCTCACCTCGTCATTTACGCTAATAAAAAAATAAAAGATACTAAACATACCGCTTGAGTGGACCATCCAACACGACACAAGCCCTCGTCCGTCACAGTAGCCTCATAATAATAAGCGCCTTTGCTGTGAACTCCCTTGGTAGACCTGCAACCATGCCACGCTTTCGCGTCTCGCGACTGGCACCGTAGACCGTCTGGTGTCACCGCCAGTGCATCCGTTCGATCAAAGAACGACATCGTCCACTCAGTTGCAACATGTTTTATCACCTTCCCCGTTTTCCCTTCCTGTATGTCTCTCAACGTTTCCCATACTATTTGCAGTATGGGTAAACAAAATGCACCAGTTTTTCCGCTGCCGGTTTCGGCTGCCATAAGCACGTCTCCACCGCCGAGGATTAGGGGAATCGCCTCAGCTTGAACGTCTGTTGGTAACATCCAATCCATCTCTTCGGTCGCCTTCCCCAGCTCGGGGAGGACGCCGAACTCTTCAAAAGCAGTCATTGCTAATAGAAAGCTGTTCAATGCGGTCAAATAATGCGGTGATTGATGTCAGAAACAAGGACTTGACACACATGTAAAAAAGTTGAAAAAAAAGTCACAGTTTCCCAAACGTTGGCTGAGTATCTATAGACTACTACTAAAGATGCCGCAGAAAGAGACAAGGATACAATTTCGAGGGTTACCGCGTCAAAAACAAATTACCCCACAATTTGTTTTGTTACGTGACGTCATGTACTACAATTTCTTGAGAAATAATAGGTTCTTGCTTTTGTGAGTAAATAATACAACATGGTTATTTTCAATTACCTTTTATTATATATATATTATTTTTATTAGCTTTAGATGAGACGCGCAAGTCACTCACCTGGTGATAAGCGTCACACCTGCCCATAAACAGAAGCAACACCAATCAGAACCTCGAATTATGAAGTACTACATGGCACTGAACTACGCTCGTCACCTAGATACATAAGGTGTTGTGTCATAATGCCAACTAAATTCACTGGCGTCAATGTCCTTCAACAATAACATAACTGTTGAGGTAGAACCTCTTTGATTTATGACGACGTAAATATAGTTTAAAATTATCTGTCTTGTTCTTCTTGGTTCGGTTGTTTGGTTGTCAAGGTATTTTTACTGTTACTGTTTTTTCTGTTGTCAAATATATATAATATAATATTTTACCTTGTGCTAATTATTGTTTTCTTCTACACTGCTACTGCATTGCGCTATTAAAATCTATGCGCTACAAAAATAACAACATAACAGTAGTAACACACTGCTGCTTGGCGGTAGAAATAGACAAACCGGTGATACCCACCCAGACGGCCTCTCGCATACGTCTACATCTCGTCAATGTACATAATAGTTTTAAAAATGTTAAACTCAAAACATATGGACCAAACTTATGAGTGGCAGAGCCACGCTGTAGACACTTGTCTACAGCATGGCCTGTTAACAACTTAACACTGATGTCCGGGTCATTATCACTGTCTCACAGAAAACCGGCGTAAAGTAGCAGCTTGCTGCTGCGTTTCGTACGGTGAGTGAGATACCCGGAGGCCCAAACCCCCTCCCCTTCCCAATCCCTTATATATCCCATTCCTTTAAGGTTGGCAACGCACCCATGATTCTTTTGGTATTATATATACGCCATGAGCGGTGGAGATCACTTACCATCAGGTGACCCATTTGCTCGTTTGCCGGCCTATACCATAAAAAACATGGATTATAACTTATTTAAATCAAAAGTTTATATTATTGATCTGTAATGTAAATTAAAAAAAAATACTCTCAATTTCGACTGCCTCGGTGGCGCAGTTGTAATGCGTACGCGGTACGACTGCTGTGCTGAGGTCTCGGGCTCAATCCCCGGGTCGGGCAAAGTTCCCGGGATGCGATTTTCTATCATGCTATGCTTAGTATCAGCCCGGAGTCTGGAATTGTGCCCGGTATGGCGATAAAGTTCGCCTCCTATCACATCATGGGAGGAATATAAACTAGGCGAAATGTGGGTATACTAGTTAGGTACGCCTCTGCCTACCCGTTTCGAGAAAACAGGCGTGAGTGCGTATTTAATTTAACTGTATTTTCTGACTATTTTCTGTGACTGCCTCGGTGGCGCAGTTGTAATGCGTACGCGGTACGACTGCTGTGCTGAGGTCTCGGGCTCAATCCCCGGGTCGGGCAAAGTTCCCGGGATGCGATTTTCTATCATGCTATGCTTAGTATCAGCCCGGAGTCTGGAATTGTGCCCGGTATGGCGATAAAGTTCGCCTCCTATCACATCATGGGAGGAATATAAACTAGGCGAAATGTGGGTATACTAGTTAGGTACGCCTCTGCCTACCCGTTTCGAGAAAACAGGCGTGAGTGCGTATTTAATTTAACTGTATTTTCTGACTATTTTCTGTGACTGCCTCGGTGGCGCAGTTGTAATGCGTATGCGTTACGATTGAGGCTAACGCTGAGGTCTCGGGTTCGATCCCCGGGTCGGGTAAAGTGGTATTGGGTTTTTCTATTACGAAATGCTCAGTATCAGCGCGGAGTCTGGAATTTGTGCCCGGTATGGCGATAGGCTCGCCCCCTATCACATTGTGGGACGGAGATACGCTCGGCGAAATGTGGGTGTACTGGTTACACCTTTGCCTACCCCTTCGGGGATTACAGGCGTGAGTGCGTATGAGTGCGTATGTATTTTCTGAATATTTGAATTCTGTGGTTACTTATTATTGTGACAAGAATTACCATTGTTATATTAAAAAGCCTTTACTCTAATATAAATACCATTATATATCGGTTTGTGATCCTAATAAATAAAATAATATTTAAAATATAATTAATTTAGGTACTTTTTCTATTGATTATTGCTATACATGCTTAAACTAAATATTTACCAGAATAGGTACAGCATTACAAAGCAGTACAGTCAGTTTCTTCTTTTTGAATAATACATTTTTCTCTAAATGTTGCTAAAAATTATTGATGATGGTTTTGGTGTGTTTATCAATGTCTTGTTGATTGAATGAAACAGAACGATTATATTTTTTGTTTCATGACAATGTTTAGTATTTGAAGTATATCAAACTACTTTCATAAACAAAGTTTGACAGTTGACGTATAGTTGTCTATCGTCTTCCTGGTAAAATTAATTAAAATTTATGTAATAGTACAAATGCATGCTATAGTTTGCTGTTGATAAGAACTTCGACTAGTTATTTATATCATTTTCTATGAAACTATGGTGCGGTGTAGCATTATAAGGTGAAAAAGTGATAGTGGAAAGAAAATGCCGACTTATCTTTTCATTCGTAAGTATACCACGCTTTATCAGTAATAAGGCTTTTAAAAATATGATATATTGTGTTTAAAGTATCCTTATCGTAAAATTCTTCGTGGTAAAGCATTAATCAAAGCAAATATCATTTATTAAAATTGTCAAACAAAATTACTCCGTTTGGTATTGCCGAAATTTCAGAATTTTCGAATTATGAATTTTGCAGTATGCATTAATAATAAAATTCAATATAAGAAATGTATTAATTATGTATAATAAAATGACTCGTTTCAGTTTTCCTGAAGATGTTTTACTGTAGAATTGGATTGTATCAACAAGATATTGATATTGGACACCAAAACCATCATCAATAATTTTAGCAACATTTAGAGAAAAATGTATTATTCAAAAAGAAGAAACTGACTGTACTGCTTTCTAATGCTGCACCTATTCTGGTAAATATTTAGTTTAAGCATGTATAGCAATAATCAATAGAAAAAGTACCTAAATTAATTATATTTCAAATATTATTTTATTTATTAGAATCAGCAACCGATATACAAAGGTATTTATAAATTATAATAAAGTAAAGGCTTTATAATATAATAATGGTAATTATTGTCACAATAATAAGTAACCACAGAATTCAAATATTGAGAAAATACAGTTAAATTAAATAGGCACTCACGCCTGTTTTCCCCAAACATACAAAAAACAAAAATACCTAACTAGTATACCCACATTTCGCCTAGTTTATATTCGTCCCATGATGTGATAGGGAGGTGAACTTTATCGCCATACCGGGCACAATTCCAGACTCCGGGCTGATACTAAGCATAGCATGATAGAAAATCCCAACCCGGGAACTTTGCCCGACCCGGCGATTGAGCCCGAGACCTCAGCACAGCAGTCGTACCACGTACGCATTACAACTGTGCCACTGAGGCAGTCGAAAATTAAAGTAAAAAATTATAATTTACATTACAGATCAATAACATAAACTTTTGATATAAATAAGTTATAATCCATGTTTGGTCCATATATTTTGAGTTTGACATTTTTAAAACTATTATGTACATTGACCTGCTTCAAACTGTAATGATGTACATTTTATAGACAAATAAATTACTAAGGGAGATTTCTCACAAACTACATACAGACCATCGTATGCGAGAGGCCGTCTGGGTAAGTATCACCGGTTTGTCTATTTCTGCCGCCAAGCAGCAGTGTGTTAATACTGTTATGTTGTTGTTGAAGGATATTGACGCCAGTGAATTTACTTGACATTATGACACAACACCAAAAATATCTGGGTGACGAGCGTAGTTCAGTGCCATGTAGTACTTCATAATTCGAGGTGATGCTTCTGTTTATGCGCAGGTGTGACGCTTATCACCAGGTGAGTGACTTGCGCGTCTCATCTAAAGCTAATATAAATAATATATATATATATATATATAATAAAAGGTAATTGAAAATAACCATGTTGTATTATTTACCCACAAAAGCAAGAACCTATTATTTCTCAAGAAATTGTAGTATATGACGCCACGTAACAAAACAAATTGTGGGGTAATTTGTTTTTGACGCGGTAACCCTCGAAATTGTATCCTTGTCTCTTTCTGGGACATCTTTAGTAGGAGTATAGAGATACTCAGTCAACGGGTTTTCACCTCTTTTATTGTATTATCTATGGTATTCACGTAGGGTTTTCACAAGTAAAATTGTTCTCTGGCTTTCACTAGGTACTAGTTACTACAGCACACAAATTATTTTTAAAGGAAATATTATACTGAGACTTGAGAATCTGAGCAAAGTTTGACACTGGCAAATGCACAAACTGCGCCTGCCTAATGAGAAAAAAAACGGAAAAGAAAAGGCGCAATTTTTAAATGTTAAAATATTTATTGTAAAAAATTCGTACGATATTTATTTAGTGTGAATAGTCTGTGCATATTTATATTCCGCAACTAATCATTGTAATTGCCCAAGATGGGGGGGGCAAAAAAACGGAAAAAAAAAGATAGGCCAGGGTATGATGAGACGGAGTTGGATGGATCTGATTCATCCTCACATAAGTCTGTCGATGCCGTAGATAAGTATAAGACATTTCAAATACCTAATTATCATAGAATGTATCCTGAAAATGGGGGCAATTTTGAGTACATTGTATTTATTGAAAGCATAGAAAATAATAAACCTCTTGGAGACAGAGATATGATGTTTCTTGCAAATAACTTGAAAAGGTACAATAAAGGTATAAAACAGTTAGTGCGCATGAATAAGTATAAGGTGGGCGTCATTTTTGACAGTGCAGGTATGGCAAATGCTGCGCTTTCGAATAAGAAATTTCTGGAATTGAATAAGCTAAAAGCAAGTATTCCGGCTGCCGCTACTGAAACTACTGGTGTCATACACCATGTTCCAACTGATTTATCAAATGAACAGATTTATACTGCACTCACTAGCACTAAAAATATTATTTCTATTCGTAGAATAATGAGGCGAGTCAAGAATGATGACAACACTTTTCTTTTGCAGCCCACAAAGTCTGTATGTATAACATTTTCTTGTCCAAGTTTACCAGGGAGTGTTGATCTGAATAGTTGGCGTTTTGAGATCACACCATACATTCCTCCAGTCAAACAGTGTTTACATTGCCTCAGGTATGGTCACTTAGCAAAATTTTGTAAAAACTCTGAGAAATGTTCAATCTGTGCTGGCAGTCATAATTATAAGAGTTGTACTGTTGCTCCAACAAGTGCCAGTTGCTATCATTGCAAAGGAAATCACATCGCTATTTCCTCAGAGTGTCCTGTAAAGCAAGATAAAATAAAACAAAACAAAGACAAGTTCAATAGAAAATCATTTGTGGATGCTGTCAATGAAAAATCATTTCCTTCACTGGGTGGCAGGAAAAAAAGTCCTACTGAACTTTTTATATCACTTTTAGACTCTGATCACATTCTCAAGTTACTAGTTGATTCTGTTGTTAAAATGATTACTATGAGCAAAGCAAATAATGAAACTAGCATCTGTAGTAAAACTATTAAAGAATTTCTTATTCAAAACATACAACAAGAACATAAAGCTTCCCCTTAATTTTTCTCTTTTTATGGATTATTTAAATATTGTACAATGGAATGCCCAGAGTTTATTATGTAATCAACATATTTTTTCATACTTTCTTTATGAGGAAAATATTCATGTTGCTGTCTTATGTGAGACGTGGCTGAAGTCGAGTCATCACATTAGCTTTAAAAATTATGCAATGGTAAGATTAGACAGTGGCAACATTCATAATGGAGTTGCCATTTCAATACACAAAAGCCTTAATTTTAAGAACTTAGATACTTTTAGCGATAATTCCATTCAGAATATTGCTATTCGCTTATACTATGGTGATAAGGAACTCACTATAGTAAGTGTTTACAGTCCCAAGTTATGTTCTCCTCCTTTGACTAAACACAAATTTAACAGTCTAATTCAAAGTTTACCTGAGCCTGTACTTATTGCTGGAGACTTTAATGCTCTTCATCATAACTGGGGTTGCCTAACTTCTGATACTCGTGGATCTGATGTATTAGAATGTGTAGATGATAACTTGTTAGTTATTCTAAATGATGGTCAAATGACAACAGTAGGTTCTCATAAATGGCGACAAAATGCTCTTGATCTGACAATAGTTTCTCCTAATTTAGCATTTTCTTGTGATTGGTCTGTGCACAATGATCCTCTAGGAAGCTATCATTTACCTGTAATCACGAAGTTATTTGTTAGCAATGTTTTTAGCAGCCAACAAATGACTTTACCTGATAGTAAGCCATATCCTCAACAAAATAATTATCGTATTATTAATTGGAATTCATTTAGCATGATAATAGATAATATGTTGAATCATTTTCATTATGATCAGGAAAATCCATTGAAATCATATGAAGAATTAATGAGTTTATTAGATATAGCTATTCAGTTGTCTATGCCAGCTAGACGTAGTCGTCATGACTCTCAGAGTCAGACCAATACTTATTTTAATAGTAATAGGAGACCTTTACCTTGGTGGAATGCCAGATGTGCTTCTGCTGTTGAACAGGCCAAGCTTGCATATATAAATTTCAGGCGCAATTCAACTGAAGCCAACTATATAAACTTCAAAAAGCTGCAGGCTATTAAAAAATTGATTCTCAAGCAAGAAAGACGGAAAAGTTGGGAACATCTATGTGAAAGCTTTAACAGAACTACTCCAATATCTAGAATTTGGTACTATATGAAAATTTTTAAGAGGGTAAATACTAACTATAATTCCTGTAACAAAATAGATTGGATTTTTGATTTTATTAGAAAGTACACACCTTCTACTGTTGAGGCTGAATTAAAATTAAATGATAACTCTATTACTGCTTCCAATTGTGAATATCTTACGGAATTATTTACTTTTGCAGAGTTAAGTTCAGCTATTTCTTCTAGGCGAGATACAGCCTTTGGCCTCGATGGTATTTCATATAAAGTCCTAAAGCATTTGTCAGATAATTCAAAGCATGTTTTGTTAAATGTATATAATCTGTTATGGAGTAATTCAATTATCCCTTCAAGTTGGAAAATAGATTGTTTAGTGCCAATTTTAAAGCCTAATAAAGAGAAAGAACAGGCTGATTCCTATAGGCCAATAGCTTTGACATCATGCATGGGAAAAGTTTTTGAGCAATTATTAAAACAAAGGATCGAATTTTTTATAGAAAGTAATCATATTTTACCATCAAACCAGTTTGGATTCCGTAAAGGTTTTGCTTGTCGTGAAAGTATTTCTCACTTACATTTCGATATTTTCAATGCATTCAAGAATAATCATATTTTAATAGGTATTTTCTTTGACATTGTTGGGGCATTTAATAATGTCAATCACCATATTTTAGCATCTGAATTAATGACCATTGGTATTCCTGAAAAAATGGTGCAATGGATTTTTAACTTTTTGCATGGTAGAGTAGTTTATGTCAAATTTCAGAATCGACTTATTGGACCCAGGATGTCTTTCAAAGGTGTGTGTCAAGGAGGAATTCTAAGTCCTTTAATATTCATTTTATATATTTATAGACTTAATTTAATACTTGGTTCTGGTGTTAGCAATTTACAATTTGCTGATGATCTTGTTGTTTATGCATCAGGGGATAATTTAAATGATATAGTTGATACTCTTGATGCAGCTTTGACCAAACTTCACAATTACTTTAGATATCTTAATCTTGATATTAATGTTGAAAAAACCAAAATGGTAGTTTTTAATAAAATTCGTCCTTTTAAAATCAAAATTTTTTATGATCAGACAGAGATTTCACAAGTGTCAGAAGTCAAATTCTTAGGGGTCATTTTTACTAATAATCTTTCATGGAATAAATATGTTGATTGTATTATGGGAAGGGCAGGCAAGGCATTCAATATTTTAAAATCACTTGCAAGAACATATTGGGGATCTGATCCAAAAATTTTACTTATGCTTTATAAATCCCTAGTTCGTAGTCACTTTGAATATGGTTTTCTGTGTTTTGCATCTAATAATAAGCTAGTTCAGAAATTAGATATTCTGCAAAATAAAAATCTCAGATTAGTTACTGGTGCTATGAGGACGACTCCTATAAATTCACTACAAGTAGAGTGTAACACTCCTCCTTTATTATATAGATTTAAATATCTAAAATATTCTTTCATTCTCAAATTACTATCTACTGTTAATAATTTATTATTTAGAAAATTGATGAATTTTCATCATCAATATCCCTATGTTCCCACTAGCAATGTACCTTATCCACTTCATGATTTTTCATTCATGTTGCATCTTGATCAACAATATAAAATTCACAGGCCTGAGAACTGGCCTTGCTATAGTGACAGTTATGAGAGCAAATTTTGTTTTATACCAATCAACATAAATAGTGATATGAAGAGTAAAGACGCTGTTTTAGCCGAATTTAATGAATGCAACAAAATTTTTACCGATGGTTCCAAGTCGAAAAATGTGTCAATGGCGTTATATATTCCTCATCTGCGTTTTGGATTTGGTCGCAAACTTCCAAGTGAGTTGAGTATCTTTTCTGCAGAGGCTTTGGCCATCCTAGCTGCACTGCAATATATCAATCAAGCAAATGATCAACATTGGCTCGTTATAACGGACAGCATGAATGTTTTACGTGCCTTGCAGAATAATATCTTGGACAGTAGTATGAATTATATTGTATATAATATCAAGAGTCGTTGGCTTCATTTGAGGAAACAAGGCAAAGAAGTACAGTTCTTCTGGACACCTGCGCATGTTGGAGTTAGTGGAAATGAGCAAGTTGATTTTTTGGCAAAGTCAGCTGTTGACAGTGACAGCGGCAGCCCTGTTGACGATGTTGCCATACCATTTTCAGACATTAAACCAATATTAAGAGAGGTTTTGCTTAAAGAGTGGAATGAATACTGGCTAAATTCATTAAAGACTAAAGGTACCTTTTATGCAGCTATTAATAACCACGTGGGACGGTGTCCTTGGTTTTGCAGATCCAAATTTAACAAGCATTTTAAATTCTATACCGTTATGAACAGACTTCGATTTGGACATGGTTGTTTTAAGGCCCATCTCAGTCGAATGCGCATTATTTTATCCCCCATATGCACAGATTGCGATCAGAATGTTGATCAAACAATAAACCATATATTGTTTGAATGCCCTGCCTTCCGTGTACAACGGATTTTGCTTATTGATAAGCTAATTGATTTCTATGGCAAAGCTGAGCTTGTCCCGCGCTCTATTGTAGACTTACTGAAAAATACAGCGATTTACAATGCTTTGTATGAGTTTATAAGCAATACTGTAATACATATATGAACAAAAAAAAAAAAAAAAAATTCGAGTATATTTTGATCTAATAAACCCATAAATGGACTATTTTTATGAAGACTTGGCTACGGCCTGAAAATTATAACAATATTATGAAGACTTGGCTTATGCCTAATTATTGAAAGGGAAAAAAGGATTTGACGAACTTATTTTGACTTGATATACTTTTAAATGGACTGTTCTTTATGAAGACTTGGCTACGGCCTGAAAATGAAAATATTATAAAGACCTGGCTTAGGCCTAATTATATTATCTTATTTCTTAGAAATGTTACACATGACGAGGCTGTACGGGCTAGAACCCTTTGCCTTCCCAATAAAAGGGAAAATTGTGGGGAAAAAAAAAAAGAAAAAAAAAAAAAAGAGAAAAAAAACGCCGTCAGCTGATCCGCTGTCAAAATGGTTAAACTGTGATTTTTCTATAGCCTCAAAAAATATTTTCACGGTTGTCATGAAATTAAAATATTGCCAGCAAGTATGGAGATAGAAGTGTTGGATACAACAAAAACAACTAAACCCCGCAAATTATCTCCCATTGGAAAGACTCTAATTTATACAACCGGCGGCCTAGCCGTGGGTGTTAGTATAATATGTATTCCATTCATTTCTCCTGCTTTGAGAAAGGTTTGTCTACCTTACGTTCCTGCAACGACAGAACAACTTTCAGGAGTTTCGAAGGCTTTATCTGGCCGTAGCGGAAGACTTTTAGATGTTGGCTCTGGTGACGGAAGAATAGTTTTCACTGCTGCCAAATTAGGCTTTAAAGCTGACGGAGTAGAATTAAATGCCTGGCTCGTATATTATTCGAGGCTAGCAGCATTACTGAACTCACAGTACAGGAGTGTCCAATTTTACCGCAAAAATCTATGGACGTTTGATTTAAAGCCTTATAACAACATAGTAATATTTGGTGTGGAACAAATGATGCGTGATTTTGAAAACAAGCTATTACAGGAGACTGATAATGGTACTGTAGTAGTTGCATGCAGGTTTCCACTGCCCAATATGGTTCCAGTGGAGACAATAGGCCATGGTGTTGATACTGTATGGAAATATGTTGTGAAGAGATAAGAATAGAAGTATATGAATGTAAGTACAAACAACTTATGGGTTGAATTAGAATCTCTAAGAAGACTCTTAGAATCCCAATATTTATTCTGGCAATTTATATTTGTACTCTTGGCACAGGTTAAAATGACAAACATTGAATTAAAACGAATTTATACAGATTTTATTGTGGTTTCATTTTATTTTAGTCCCAATGTAAAAATCCGTAAAAAAAGTATAAATAGTTTTTATTTCAATGTGTAATATTTGCATAAACATAAGCTATTAACTATACAAACATTATGTAAGGATGTTCACAAGTTCTAGAAAAGCAAACACATGAGAAAAGATATATAACTGTATCAATATGTTCTATATTATAAGAAGTTATTTACATATAATTTTTAGTTTCTTAGTAATAAATTATCATACAAATGATGTTTGTTTAAAATTTCCCACTCCTCTTTCTGCCAGTATATTTTGTGTCAGGTTTAGTGTCTTTGCCTTGTTTCCTTCTCCTTTCTTTTTTTTCCATAATCCAAGCTCTTGTGTTCTTTAATGGTTTACCCCTTACTCCCCTTGTGGCCTCTCTTTTTGCATATTTCACTTGTAGTCCATTGTCTGCTTCTTCAGTACCTGTTATGAAATTTAAGCATGTCATCAAACAATGGTGTGAATCAAAGTTTCATGTGGCCAGGGAACCTGAATTGTAGAACTATAAAGTTGACAGTATGGACCTTCATTTTCAGATCTAAAGTATAAATTGGGGGATGGGATAGGCCTGGATCAATTCACTCAACTTCAAAATCTATTTTAATTTACAAGCTGTGTCTGTGGGGGTAGAACTGGCAGTTGGACAAAACCAACATGCTGCTTGAGGTGCCACTGTACTTTGTCTCTAGGCCATGACCAAAAAAGTAAGACTACCACTAGTGTAAACTATCCTAAGCAGATAAGCATAGCCGTGTGCCAGTTGCCTATCATGAAAAGACCTTAAAATCTACTTTTTAATAGTTACACTATTTACCTAATGCTTGTGGCAGTGGTGCAGACCCTCCTGTCATTAACACCAAGAAGAATTTCTTAGCTTTGGCAGAGTTTGGATAGTCAATAACCACACCTCCATAGAAACCAGCTTTCATGGCTTGTGCGGTCAACAAATCCAACTGACTCTCATTCTCTGGGTAGAACTGAAATACTGCCCTGGCTGATCTGGACTGAGAAAAACAATAAACAGTTTAAAAAAATAAGTGAGAAACTACTGGTTTGTATTGGCTTGAATAACTAAATGAGAAGATGCTCGTCTGATAGTAAGTGTTATTCCTGGCCATAAACTGTAGCAACATCACACAGAACTTTATAAAGCATTGAATGGCATTGGACTGTGTATGTCACCACCAAACATATATTTAAGTACTACCACCAGCCATGATTTCATGAAGAATGATTAAATAATACAAGCATATTGCAGTTAGATTTTCCAAACTTAAGTGCTTGGTGACATTGACTCGTCTATTGAAATTATAATTAAATTAAAAAAAACTGCTGTATAAGTACTTTGTGTGTAGTATGAGGGACTACAGTAAATAAAAAAAACATACCAATGCAGAAAATAGAGTAGTAAAGAATTTATTAAGCCTCTTGACTGGATTGTGTGATTTCTTGTCTGCATTGAACAGCCATTGTATGGCAGACACTGATACAGCCCCATCAAAACATCCTGCTCTGAATGGAACACCCTCTCCCATATCTGCTAGGACTAGATCACCTTCCGTTTCTCTATCTAGTGCTACATCTGTGTGAAAATAATGATACAAAATCAATATTTAAAATCTTTAAATGCATTTGCTGTTAACTTATTGAGTTTTAAATCATCCCCTCATTTTTTTCCCATAAAATGACGAGGATGTACCCTGGATGGTCCATCTTTAAATCTTTGAAGTAAAACATATAGCTTCTTACACAATCAAAATCATCGAAAATTGGTCCACATTTGACATGTATATAAAAAATAACACCAGAGTTAGAAATTGCTTTATGAAATTATACTCTTGAAAGCATATAGTGAGAGATTGAATGATTCAAATGTAGAAACCAAATTTAATTTACACAATTTTTACATTATTATTCTTATTATATTTAAATTGGTACAACATGGTTGATAAAATTTTCATTAGGTAATAGGTTTATGACAAAAAAGACTACTGATAAAAACATCTTAGATTAGAATAATGATTATTAATAATACCTAACATAGCCCTTGATATGTCCATTCCAATCCACATGTGTCCGTTTTCTTCTAACACTGATCCGGACAAGCCTGAACCGCATCCTATGTCTAAGAGCAGGCATGGTGAGTCTTCTGGTAATAAAAGCAACTCTATACATCTCTCCGTCATCTGCCCTTGGATATCTATTATTCGGGAACTATGGAAACATAAAGTTATGTTTTGATTGAAAAGGCTATAATTACTTATGACAATGTTATCAATAAAAAAGAATCAAAAAGATAAAAATAAAGGTAACTGTTAAGATAGAAGAATACGTACTTTTGTGTGTACTTTCTTGCTTCTTCTTCATTGTAAAACTGTAAATAGAAACAATTTTTTTTACAACATTTAACAATTGAAATTCCAAATGGGTGCATTATTCCGACATTTAGACAATATTACTTACAATTTCAGGCGGAGCCTGATGTTCAGGACGCCTAGCCATTATGTTAGCTTAATATTTCAGTAATATCACAAAACTGATTTACGAATACGATGATAAACACCAATAAACACGAGATATAACCTCAAACCCTATTCACTATTGAAAGAAAAATAAACATCTAGGAGGTAGTGTGTTGCGTAGGACTTACAAGAGGCATTTATTCGTCCCGTACATGACTAAATAATGTAAGAGCTATTTTTTCAATGACTACTTCAAATTTTACGTCGCTCCCATGACGCGAGCTGCGTGCGTGAAAGAGAGAGAACGAGCGAGTGAGCTTTATGACACCTCGCCTCATTTGAAGTGATAACTTGTATTGGCTGAGTACAAAAAAGAGGTAACTCTTACAAACTCATTTAAAAATCGTGGGACCGTAGAGGGAGTATAACTAGAGTAATTCATAGCTTTTGTCGCATTCGCAAAAGAAAAAGAGCTACTTATGGTGATATCGTATAGAAGAATGAAACAGAACGATTATATTATTTGGTTCATGACGAATGTTTAGTATTTGAAGTATATCAAATAACTTTCATAAACAAAGTTTGACAGTTGACGTATATTTGTTTATCGTCTTCCTGGTAAAATTTGTTAAAATTTAAGTAAAAGTACAAATGCATGCTATATTTTGCTGTTGATAAGAACTTCGTATAATTATTTATATCATTTTCTATGAAACTATGGTGCGGTGTAGCATAAAAGGGTGAAAAAGTTATAGTGGAAAGAAAATGCCGACTTATCTTTTCATTCGTAAGTATACCACGCTTTATGAGTAATAAGGCTTTTAAAAATATGATATGATATATTGTGTTTAAAGTATTCTTATCGTAAAATTCTTCGTAGTAAAGCATTAATCAAAGTAAATATCATTTAATAAAATTTATAACCAAACAAAATTACTCCGTTTGGTGTTGCCGAAATTTCAATAAATTATTACCCCATATGATGGGAAATATTAATTTTGCAGTATGCATTAATAATAAAATTAAATATAAGAAATGTATTAATTATGTATAATAAAATGACTCGTTTCAGTTTTCCTGAAGATAATGTTTTACTGTAGAATTGGATTGTATCAACAAGACATTGATATTGGACACCAGAACTATCATCAATAATTTTTAGCAACATTTAGAGAAAATGTATTATTCAAAAAGAAGAAACTGACTGTACTGCTTTGTAATGCTGTACCTATTCTGGTAAATATTTAGTTTAAGTATGTATAGCAATACTCAATAGAAAAAGTATCTAAATTAATTATATTTTAAATATTATTTTATTTATTAGGATCACAAACCGATATATAATGGTTTTTACATTAGAGTAAAGGTTTTTTAATATAACAATGGTAATTGTTGTCACAATAATAAGTAACCACAGAATTCAAATATTGAGAAAATACAGTTAAATTAAATACGCACTCACGCCTGTTTTCCCCAAACGGGTAAGCAGAGGTGTACCTAACTAGTATACTGTATACCCACATTTCGCCTAGTTTATATTCGTCCCATGATGTGATAGGAGGCGAACTCCATACTGGCATAGATACATAATACAAAGGAAAGATTGCTGATTACGAAGAACGCCCCTTGGGCATAAAAAAACGTTACTAGATGGCGACGCGGCTCACTACAAATATATTAATCCTGAAATTAAGAAATATCGCATTTTGTTGTTCTGGTTCATTATATTTATTTATTTTGAGAATCAAAATACAACATTTTCATTAAATCCCTTCCGAAAATAGCAAATTGATAAACAGGTAATTTTATGATTTGATTCGTTGAACATGAACCAACCTAGAACACAATTTAGTATCCTTAAGTCCGGTAGATGGCGCACATTTGAAAATGTACACTTATCTTCTTTTAATCAAAATTTACGACTATTGTAAATCACATAAAATAAATGTTATGGAAAATAAAATAAATTGTAAATTGAGAATAATAAAAAAAATGTGACAATAAAGTAAAATGTCTGCCTCGATGGCGCAGTTGTAATGCCTACGCGTTACGACTAAGGCTGACGCTGAGGTCTCGGGTTCGATCCCCGGGTCGGGTAAACGTAATATTGGGTTTTTCTATTACGAAAAGCTCAGTATCAACTCAGAGTCTGGAATTTGTGCCCGGTATGGCGATAGGCTCGTCCCCTATCACATAAGGGACGGAGATACGCTCGGCGAAATGTGGGTGTACTCGTTACACCTCTGCCTACCCCTGCGGGAATTACAGGCGTGAGTGTGAGTGCGTATGAATTTAATTGAAGTTTTTGACCATATTGATTAATTATTATCTTCAGACTTAGACAATGGTTTAAAGAATTTTGTAATTTAGAAAAATATAAAATTAAAAAAAATACTTTACATACATACGCACTCACGCCTCTAATCCCCGAAGGAGTAGGCACGAGGTGTAACCAGTACAAAAAATACTTTATGCATTGAGTAACAAGGTTGATTTCATTCTGTTTGTTTACAAAAGGCAGATCCAATACACGGCGATATCATTTAACAATATACTTCAGGCATAGTTGTAATAAGGTCTATTTTACTTTTTAGTTCATTGTTAGTCCATTTGTCGACGCGTTTACAAAGGATATTCGGTTGGATACCTACATATTGTAATCCTTTTTTTCTTTTTTTTATCCTTTTTTTTTTTTTTTATTATATGTTCACAATGTCAAACAGCCAAAGAAGTGTGGGAGAACCTAAACAAAGCCTTTGACGACAATGGATTGACCAGAAGGGTTGGTTTACTTAAGGATTTGATAAACACATCTCTAGAAACAAGTAACAATGTTGAAGATTACTTAAGTAAGATAATGAGCACAGCACACAAATTGAGAAATATAGGCTTTGAAGTGAACGATGAATGGTTAGGCACATTGATGTTGGCAGGCCTTCCCGACTTATATAAACCTATGATAATGGCACTTGAAAGTTCAGGTACAAAAGTGAGCGCTGATCTTATCAAAACAAAACTGCTACAAGAAATTAAGAGTCCCGAATCAAATGCTGCCTTTTATACACATCCAAGAAAATATAACCAACGTAAACCTAAGCCAGCCTATAGTCAAACCAACTCAGTCAAACCTAAAGGACCCAGATGTTATGTGTGTAATAAACATGGTCATTTTGCCAGAGATTGCCAGAACACTAAGAATACAAAAAGAGAAAGTAGGAAAGAAGAAAGCACAAAGTTTGTGGCTGCTTTTTCAGCATCAGATAGTCAGGTGAGTGAAAAATGGTATATAGACTCCGGTGCATCAATGCATATGTCTGGCCGAAGAGAGTGGATGTACAATGTCACAGAGCCATCAGTCAAAACTATCACTGTAGCCAATAAGGAGCCACTGTCAGTGCAGGGAGTTGGAAGTATCGATGTTGATGTTTCACAAAGTAAAAAGATCCAAGTTAATAATGTGCTATATGTTCCAGGATTAGCTGCCAATTTACTTTCTGTAAGTACTATTGTTAAAAATGGTTGCAAGATAGTGTTTAATGAAAAAGGATGCAATATTTATAGTGAAAATGGTAAGATGATATGTTCTGCAACATTGACAAATAATCTATATGTTTTAAATACTAAAATGGATGTGAGTACACATCTAAGTACAAGTAATGAGGATAAGAATAATGTTGATCTATGGCATCTGCGTATGGGCCATTTGAACTTCTCAAGTGTGAAGAAATTACCTACCTGCTCTGATGGAGTTATATTGAGTGATGCGAAGAAAGTGTTCACAGGATGCTCAACTTGTCAAGAAGGTAAACAAACAAGATTGCCATTTAATCAGTCTGGGAGCAGAGCAACAGCTCCTCTGCAACTCGTTCATTCTGACCTGTGTGGTCCTATGGAAAACCTATCTTATGGAGGTATGAGATATTTCATTACTTTTGTGGATGACTATACTAGAATGGTACATGTCTACTTTCTCAGAGATAAGTTAAACATTTTAAAAGTTTTTAAAGATTATAAGGCAAAAGTAGAAAATGAATTAGACTCAAAAATTAAAACAATAAGAACAGACAATGGTAAGGAATATTGCAATAATATTTTTGATGGTTTTCTGGCAACACATGGCATCATTCATCAGACCTCAACCCCCTACACACCTCAGCACAATGGTTTGGCTGAGAGAATGAATAGGACCCTAGTCGAAAGAGCCCGATGCATGATATTTTATGCTGACTTAGATAAACCTATTTGGGCTGAAGCCGTAGCTACAGCGGCATACATTGTCAACCGCTCCCCAACTAAAGCATTACAGGATGTATCCCCATATGAGATGTGGAAAGGTAAAAAGCCAAACCTTTCCCACATGAAAGTCTTTGGTTCCGTGGCTATGATGTTTGTACCTAAAGAAAAACGCATGAAGTGGGATAAAAAGTCATATAAAACTATTTTTGTAGGCTATTGCGACAACACTAAAGGATACCGGTTGATGGATCCAAAGACTCACAAAATCACTAAAAGCAGAGATGTTGTTTTCTATGAAAAGAGTAGCTTGGTAATACCTGAAAAAAATAATATTTCAGTGCAAGTGCCTACCGATGACAGTCCAGAGGTCATCAGTCAGATTCCTGAACATCAAGCGTGTGGGGAGCAGTCAGATGTCAAGGCGATCCCACTTCAGTCATTCCGAGATTCTAATGAAGATTCAAATGTGACTGGAGCTGATAATGGGAGCTCAAGTGACTATCAATCTGACTCAGATGAGTCTTACCAACCGCCTAGGTATGTACAACAGGATATTACCAGTAATGTGACGCTCAGATCAAAAAGGCAAGCTGATGAAAGCAGAAGCGGTCTTCTTTGTTTCCTCACAAACCATTCAGACCCGCAAACTGTTAATGAGGCTTTATCATCACCTCATGCAAAGGAATGGTTAAAAGCAATGGATCAGGAATACATTTCTTTAATGCAGAACCATACATGGAACTTAGTGAATTTACCTCCAGGAAAAAAGGCTCTGCCATGCAGATGGATCTTCAAAAGCAAAACTAATCAAACTGGCAATGTAATAAAATACAAGGCGAGATTAGTAGTAAAAGGCTATGCCCAGAAAAAGGGTGTTGACTATGAAGAAGTCTACTCACCGGTGGTAAGGTATACATCCATTAGATATCTGTTAGCCCTAGCGGCAAAATATGATTTTGAAATAGAACAGATGGATGCCATATCTGCATTTTTGCAAGGGGAGATTGATACTGACATATACATGCAGCAGCCAGAAATGTATATTAAACATGAAGGTCAGGTATGTCACTTGCAAAAATCTCTATATGGACTTAAGCAGGCAAGCAGACTATGGAATTTAAAGTTAAGTAATGTTTTGAAGGAAATTGGTATGAGGCAATCTAAAACTGATCCGTGTGTTTATTATGATATTAAAAAGGGGGCATTTATCACAGTATGGGTTGATGATATATTAATATTTACTTCTGATAAGGAAATGATGAATGTATTAAAGGAGAAAATGAAACAACATTTCAATATGACAGATCTTGGTAAGGTAAGCCAATGTGTGGGGCTTACTGTAACCAGAACTAAAGGTACCATTATGTTGGACCAAGAGAGGTACATCACTGAAACTCTAGCAAAATTTCAGATGTCAAATTGCAAAGCTGCCAAGACTCCATTTGAAGTAGGACTCAAATTTGTTAATAATACACAAGAAGAAACTCTGAGTTGTCCATACCAGCAAGCCATCGGAAGTTTACTTTATATAGCACAGGGAACCAGACCAGACATATCCTTTGCTGTGAACGCACTCAGCAGATTTAATAAGGAACCGAAGTCTGAGCACTGGACTGCTTTGAAAAGAGTATTCAGATATTTGCAAGGTACAAAAAGTTTCAAGCTAACATATACCAAACAAGGTGAAGATAAAATCACTGGATACTGCGACGCAGATTGGGCGAGTGACGCCCGTGACCGCAAATCGTGCACGGGCTACATATTTATGTTACAGGGAGGCGCGATTTCTTGGGGATCACGTAAGCAGCCAACTGTTGCTCTGTCTACGGCTGAGGCGGAGTACATGGCCATGTCCGCTGCTGCACAGGAGGCACTCTGGCTACAACAGCTGCAGCAGGAACTGGGCCAGCAGCCACAGGATAAAGACACTATCACTATCTTCAGTGACAATCAAAGTGCCATAAAACTCAGTGTTAATGACAGTTATTTACCTAGATCCAAACACATTGATATTAGGTATCATTTTTTGAAAGATCATGTCAATAAATGTAATTTAAAATTTTGCTATGTAAAGGGTGATTCAAATGTAGCTGATATATTGACAAAAGGTGTTATTAGAGATAAGCATTACTTTTGTGTTATAAATATGGGATTGTTGCGTTCAGAGGAGGGTGATGCGATTGGAACGCAACCATAGACACATTATAATCTGTGGTTTTGACGTCTGTGATCGCCGTTAAGTTTCCCGCGAAAATAATAACGCTCTCTCCCCTCTGGTCTCTGCTCCGATGCGTATAATTTGTAATAGTTAGTAGTAAACCAGTGTATTCACAAAAGTGTATTTTTCTTTATCACAATCCTACAGTATGAACCGATGTACCGACTAGATCGGCGAATAAAGAAATCTTTAGCCGCGAATATAGGAATTAGGTCGCATTTTTTTAAACCGCGAATAGTGAAAACGCGAATGAAGGAAACGCGAATGAAGGAAGCGCGAATAATGCGCTTTTACTGTACTTCATAAAATGGTCGTCTTTTATGAAATACACCTAAATATGCTTCGCCCACCAGTTTGAACGGCAATTTCATATGTAAAGACCTATTATTATACCTTTAAACATAGACAAATAGAAAATCTTTAAATAAATGCGATACATCCATCGGAATAAGATAACTAGAACGATAACTCTCATATGAATCTGATAAAAAATACGGCTCCACTTACACATGCAAAGATAAAGCACACGTAACACTCATACACGCAACAAACATTAATGAACGTTCAAAATCAACTTTATATCATAAAGTTAATGTCTATATTGCCTATTTATTCTAAGGTCTAAATATTAAATTTCTAGATCGAGATACGACGTTCTGCACTGCGCAAAAAATTAGACGTATCAAGTGTCAACTAGGGATTATTATGCACAGACATTTATAGCCCCGCCCCCTTGCACAGAGTTTTGGTGGGGTAATTTTTTGGCTTGAGTTACGTTTCTTCTCATCTTATTTTGATGGAAACATCACTCCCTCACTCACTAATCAATTAAAACTTCTAAAGCTAGGATCATGAAATTTGGTCAGATGACCAAATTTGATACCAATCACAAAAGGGGAGCTTGGGGAGGAGAGTTAAATTTTGTATACAGACAGACACACATACGCACGCACACACCAGACCAAAGCGTCAATTGTATTATTGAAACTTTGCAAATAATACGCACTCACGCCTGAAATCCCCGAAAGGGTAGGCAGAGGTGTAACCAGTACACCCACATTTCGAGCGTATCTTCGTCCCACGATGTGATAGGTGGCGAGCCTATTGCCATACCGGGCGCGCTGCTACGGAGCATTTCGTAATAGAAAAGCCCAATACCACTTTACCCGACCCGGGGATTGAACCCGAGACCGCAGCGTTAACCTCAATGCTAACGCGTACGCATTATAACTGCGCCACCGAGGCAGTCATATCATCGCAAATCATCTATTTGAAAGTTGTTGCCGCTCTGTACAACTACATTACATAAAACAGTTGGCGATGCAAATGCGTTTTAATGGATCATCATCATCGCTCTAGGTATTTCCCAAGTCTTCTTATAATCTTTATCTGCCATATACAAATTAAATTCTTATCTATGTCATCCTATATAAAGTCATAGCGAAGTATACAAAGATTGCCGAAACTATATATGAAAAAAATTAACGTTTTACGTTGGAGATGGCCGAATCACTGAATTAAAATCATACGACTTTGTTTCGGTTTAAAATATTTAAATATTCCATATATATAACTTAATTTAGTAAGGTACTACTTAGAAAATTCCAAAACAAAATTATAAAATAGAAATTGATGCTGGATTGGAACCCGAGCGTCAAGGGGTGGCGCGTAAACTCTAAAACCAATACGTTAAACTACTTTTAGCTTATTTGACTAAATTGTAATAGTGTTTCTTACACCAACTGCCAGTATATGCCTAAAACGCATTTACACTTATGCCATCACCTACAAGTTTTTCACTGTTCTATAGATGGCACTAGTACGACAAGAGTTTTATCGATTGATTGATAGATGGCACTAGTAAAACAGGTATATCATTATAATTCAGCTAGTTTATTAACGCCATCTAAGGTGTATAGTGGAACTACTAGGTACCGGCGAACATTATTAGTTTTAAGTGAGTTCAGATGTAAAGTACTGAGATAGCAGTCTATGCTTTTCTAATGTGTCAATGATACTGGCGAATCGCCATACTGGGCACAATTCCAGACTCCGGGCTGATACTAAGCATAGCATGATAGAAAATCCCATCCCGGGAACTTTGCCCGACCCGGGGATTGAGCCCGAGACCTCAGCACAGCAGTCGTACCGCGTACGCATTACAACTGCGCCACCGAGGCAGTCGAAAATGAAAGTAAAAATTCTAATTTACATCACAGATCAATAATATAAACTTTTGATTTAAATAAGTTATAATCCATGTTTTTTTGATGGTATAGGCCGGCAAACGAGCAAGTGGGTCACCTTAGTGGATGGTAAGTGATCTCCACCGCTCATGTACGCCTACAATACCAAAAGAATCATGGGTGCGTTGCCGACCTTAAAGGAAAGGGATTGGGAAGGGGAGGGGGTTTGGGCCTCCAGGTATCTCACTCACCATACGAAACGCAGCAGCAAGCTGCTACTTTACGCCGGTTTTCTGTGAGACAGTGATAATGACCCGGACATCAGTGTTAAGTAATGGTGTACATTTTATAGACAAATAAATTACTAAGGGAGATTTCTCACAAACTACATACAGACCATCGTATGCGAGAGGCCGTCTGGGTGGGTATCACCGGTTTGTCTATTTCTGCCACCAAGCAGCAGTGTGTTACTACTGTTATGTTATTGTTAAGGGTCATTGACGCCAGTGAATTTATTTGGCATTATGACACAACACCTTATGTATCTGAGTGACGAGCGTAGTTCAGTGCCATGTAGTACTTCATAATTCGAGGTTCTGATTGGTGTTGCTTCTGTTTATGTGACGCTTATCACCGGGTGAGTGACTTGCGCGTCTCATCTCAAGCTAATAAAAATAATATATATATATGATAAAAGGTAATTGAAAATAACCATGTTGTTTTATTTACCCACAAAAGCAAGAACCTATTATTTCTCAAGAAATTGTAGTATATGACGTCACGTAACAAAACAAATTGTGGGGTAATTTGTTTTTGACGCGGTAACTCTCGAAATTGTATCCTTGTCTCTTTCTGCGACATCTTTAGTAGGAGCCTATAGATACTCAGTCAACGGGTTGGACCATTTTATACTCTTAGAACTATCGATGCAAATTAATGTTACCCAATTCCAAATCATAGTGATGGAACTAGTTCATTTTTATCGTTCCAAGGAATGGAACTATTTAAGACATGAATAATTATTACGAATGTGATTAAGTGAGAAGCTGTGGTGAGTTGGTTCTAATATTGTAATTCGAGTATCTTTTTCAGGGTGAGGAATGGAAATAAGGCGAATAACTACTCACGAGTGCTGGATGCATCACTACTGTCAAGTGTCTGTCAAATATCAGCTGTCATGATAAATAGCGCGGGAGGCGCCTGTTTGTAGACCGTATTTCATATTATACCTATAATAATTTTTATTTGTTATTTCTTGCATTTTAGTTTAAAGTACATACATAAATATTGTAAGTTGTATTGTATTAGTATAATATGCCTAAAGTATTAAGTTTGAAAAAGGTATGTTTAAGACCAGTGGCTATTTATTTGTTTACACAACTATTTTGGTTGAATAATAATTTTTTACCTGTTTTTATTAGGCACAAGGCCCGGTAAATAAACAAAAACCTATAACGCAGTTTTTTAAAACTGCATCGCCTCATAAATCCCAATATTTGGGTTCAGAAAAACCAATTAAAAGAAAGGCTTCACAACATGATCTTTTCGAACACAGCGAAAGAAATGAAGAGAAGAGCTTAAATTTTGAATCGAACGGTCTATGCAAAAGTGTATCTAAGAAACGAATGGTTGAGTCTCCTAATGATCCTCCACAATCATATAAGAATGGACTTTCTGGAATAGATAAAAGATCACCAAAAAAAGAGAATGTTTATACAAAACAGTCCCCTGTAAAATTATTTGACAATGATGATTTTGATCTTGAAAATATTAAAAGAGCCAAATGCAGGTCACCATTATTTCCACTTAGTACTGATAATATTGAGGAATCAAAAAATTGTGATAAAAAGCCCATATTTGAAAATGAAAATCATGTATCTGTTATAAATGATAAAGCTAGAACTCCCATAAAGATGGCACAAACCAAAAATCATGTTCTAAAGAGTCCAAGCAGTTCTGATAAAAAGAGAAATTCAAGCCCCAAGAAAAGTCTTGAAAAAGGTAGAGTATATTTTAATAGTTTTGTATAATATTATTATTTAAGGTATAGGTTGTTGTATTAAGGCAGATTAGAGGGCACCAGGCCCCAAGGAAGATCACATGTGCGCTGGACTGACCAAATTTAAAACACCATTGGTGGTCCCTTGCATGAGTGTACCAGAATCAGTAGGAACCGGGAGCGATGGCGAGAAGTCGTGAGGTGAGCCACAGCAGTCCATACCAACCACAGTCACTTTGTCAAGAAGATAATATTATACAATACAAGTAAAATATGTTAATGAATTTTGTTATAGCAGTGGATGTCAAATGAGAAAGCATCACCTAATGGTAGTATGTGATCTCTACCACAAATGAATATCCACAATACCTGAAGAATCATCGACAAGTTGTGGACCCTAAATACCACTGAACAAATCTGTATCAGAGAATACTTTTTTATTATATTGAGAAATTTTATCTGTGGAACATTTATCTAATTACTAGCTTTTGCTCACTGCTACTACATAAATATCCTTTTTTGCAAAATATTTTCTATAACTTAACCCTGTTTTTATGGTTTACCTGCATGCCAAACTTTGTCTCACTACATACAGCCATTAATATGTTATTAATTAACAAACATTAAATAAATAAAAAAAACTCCTATGGGAAACAGGCTAGGAAATAGGCATGAGAAATATCTGTACTACCATATTTATAATATTAGGATTTTTCCTCCAAACAGAGTCACATGATTCACCTCTGAATAAAACAAGATCACCTAGCCAGAAAGGTTTGGCAGAGTATTGGTCACCCTCAAAATGTGGTTCCACTGCTAAAATATTGGAATTCAACGAAAATGAGTTTGGTGATGCATTTGGTGATGAATGGCAAATTGATGAAAATGTAGAGGTAATGATTAACTATATATTATGGTATGCTAATCAGCAGCACCGTCACAGATTAAAATCATTCTAATCAGCTCAGCTTATTGGTGTGTTGTGGCTTGTGTCACAATACAGTATTAAGCTGAGCTGGATACCTAATAGGGTAGTTGACTAGATTTTTTTTATTATTTAAATCAATAAGTTACGTTACTCAAAATCTATTGCAGAAAGAATTTTATAAATCGGACCAAAAATAAATAAGATAGAAGCCATTGAAATCCTGTAGAAGGGGTAATTGTCAAATGACAGACGATGCAACCTTTGACGTCACTGTGTAAAATGTTCATTATAGTGCACGCGTGCAAGCGAGATAGTGAGATATCCCTACTAAGCACCCACTTTTCCTCATACCAACATTTAAAGTCATAACTGCGGGCACATTTCTGAACCAATTTTGATTGTGTTTTAATAAAAGGGTTTCTTTTGCGTATCATTTTCTGTTGCTTATAAAATAATGTATAAAATTCATTAAAGGAAACTATCCTATTGTTGCAGTGTAGGTGTGCAGCATTTCCTTACTATATGTAGTTTCATTTAATTTATAAGGTGTGATTGTTGCATGTGTACCTATAACTGTTACAATAAACCATGCTTCCTTTATTTTTTTCAAATTTAATAGAACACTGGCAGTGATTTCTGACAAACCTACTTCCACCTGCCCTTATCCCACTCGCTTTGTGGTTGGATTTGGCTTGTAGTTTTTACAAATTGCGGCCTGCCTGATGTCAACCCCTATGGAGATTTCTGCCAAACTAATACAATAAAATTTATTTATTTTACTACACCTGTTGTGTTATTATGTGCGCGTTTTATATGCAGCCGGCATACGCCACGCGCGTTGTAACAAAAATCTATAGAAGGATGCGGCGCCACACACCAGTGGGCCTAGACAAGTGGCAAAGTTTGATATGCTAGATAACATAACATAACGTAAACTTATGTCAATCCCATGCAAATGCGATAAAATAAACTGTATTACAGGATCGCAAAGAAGACTTAGATCTCAGCACCATGCAAAGATGTGAAGTGACAGATGTAAAACATTATCCAAATAAATTAGAACTGAGACTTAAAAATGCTAACTGTAATGAATGCACATGTATTGTTGAAGGAATTTGGTATGTGTTTCATTAAAGCTGTGATATAACTAGACTATGTAATATAATGTTAAGCTAAGGATATATTATAATTATTCTCTAGCTAAGGATATATTATAGTTATGCCTATCGGCATACCTGAGCACAGTTCCAGACTCCGGGCTGATACTGAGCATTTCGTAACAGAAAAACCAATATCATTTTTACTTGACCTGGGAATCGAACCCGAGACCGTACCGCCAGCCCCAGTCGCAGCGCGTACGCATTACAACTGCGCCACGGAGGCAGTATTTATTTTATTTACTAGGGGCGTCACCCATGTTTTTCCACAAAACATAAAATAAAAAAAACACTTAAAGTCCGACGAACATGAGACATATCTTACTTTCTTCCCCACATTATTCTGCATCGATTGGTATCGGTCTCGACCCCATACCCCCAGGGGTTTCGGAGGAGATAGCGTGACAAGCTTTTGGCAGCGGCGGCGGCAGTTACTTTTTTTTAGAATAGAGAGATTAGGAGCTCACGGTTTCTCAGCATCAATATGTTTCCACCAGACCAATGAGGTGATCTCTCTAATATGGTTTTAGGATGCATACTCCTATAGAGAGAGGTGACACGGTGAGTGTGTATGCGACACGTAATTCTACAGGGCAATATTGTGTAGACAATATATCTGGATTGTTAGTGTTGCGTCCGGATCACCTGATATCCAGCACTAGTGTGGTCGCCGGCGTGTTTTGTAAACGGAAGGCGATACTACAAGAGAGGTGGAGGGGGATTGATTCCGCTAATACAGCTGTGAGTATGTCTTTAGATAGATATTCTTTATTGCACACTAAATAATGTATTTAATGGTTGTTGAAGTTGTAAATGGTTTGCAATAAACAGATTTTTTATTAATGTGCATTGATTTCTCCGCCAATTGTGGGCCAAGTTTTTGGAAAAAAAATGATTCCATAGAGTTTAGCTGCGATGTGGTCCAATATAAATCTGGTTAACATCCGATGATTGAGTACGGAGTCAAAAAATGGAAGCCCTCAACGGACAACAGTACATTCGTCGCGATTGTGTTATTGTATTGGAGTTTACACGATATTGCTCTACCACTAAAAAAAATTAAAATAAAATAAGTATTTACAAAACTTAGAAACCAACTTCAAAATAAAAATACTGTCAAGTCAAAAATCAACAATTTTTATACGTCTCTTTAGAGTCGGTGTCTGTGTCGCTTCCGGTCAAATAAAATTGCATTTATAGGTCACAAGTGCTACTAGTATTTCCTGTGGTATTCAAACTTAAATACAGAGATAGATGGGATCCTCGAGATGGTTATAGGTGGGAATAGGCTGTTCACGGGATCGGAGCCGCGGGCAAAACCTAGTCATAAATAAATTATGAACGATACGGGCAAATATTGGTCTCGGGTCTGGGTGTTGTGGGACCACAAGTCCCTCGTAGTTCCTGATACCCACGACATAGGTTAACCTAGTGTGGGGTTAGGACTATGTGTGTGACTGTTGGGTGTATTATTATTATTATATTGATATCGCTGGGAATTGTTGGATATATAACTTATTCTTTAATATTTGTTTTTTTTAGATGACCATAGGTGTCTTAATTCATGAGTTAGTGCAAAAAGTTTTAACACACAATATCATGACTATAGAGCGAATAAGCGCAGAGGCTGATTTGATAATAAAGGAGTCAATACAAATGTTGTACGACGCTGGGTTGACGGAGGAAGAGACTCGTTCTAACATGCAGTTGTATTTACAACCACTTGCTAAGTTCATGCAGGTGTATGTGGATTCAAAGTCAACACATGCCACGGTAAGTAATGTCAAAGTAGTTATGACTAGGGAAGTATAGGTAATTCAAATCATTGATGCATTCCATTCATTTCACAATGACTATATGTGCCTGTTAATACATGTACATTTTTACTTATATAACTATAAGTTAGCGAGATGAGTGGCGATGTCCTCAAATGCTCTTTTATTCACATATTTTCAATTAGTTCCAACATTTACCATCATTAATTTATAGTTATTGCACTTTACATATTGAAAAGTTCAGGCACGCACGGCAATATGCGAGCGAATTGTGGTGGTGTGCTACGGTATGCAGCAAAATCTTATTGGATCCTAATTAGCGATATTGTGCGTCACATTACGTTTGACGTACGTTTATTTATTAATATTTTAATATCTCGATTGAATAAAATTAATCCGGATTGTCCTATGCGGAAAATCTATTTCCGAGCAGTAGTTATATTATATACGCGCACACATACTAGGTACTATCACCTCCACTTTTGCTTATTTAGGTATTGACTTTCTATATTATTTCAATTTTTACAGAAGAAAGTTGACAAAGACAAATGGAACGGGCACATAGATAAAGTGTTGGATATAGAGGAGAATCTCTGCTGCCCACAATTAGGTTTGAAGGGGAAAATTGATGCCACGCTACAAGTGACTATTCATGATAGAAAAGGTATGTTGTCGACCCAATTATTTTCAGCAAAATATACCTAAAGAATTTAAGAAATAAGCTGCCGCTGCTGCTTATGCCGAGGTCTCTTCAATCTTTATGACCGCTCTGAAGTTAGTCACGAAAACAAAAACTGCTACGCCGCTGGTGAATACCTTCAGGCCGGCCAAGTTATTTTGTATTATACTTTTTAGCGCCTCAAAAGGCTGTGGTTCCATTAGAACTGAAGAGTGGAAAGGCATCGATGTCTGCAGAACATCGCGGCCAGCTTGTGTTGTACGGAATGATGCTGAGTCTGCAGCGAAATGAGGACCCCACCACGGCCACACAGCGAGGACTACTGCTGTATTTGAAGTAATTACATTATGTACCTGTAAATGGCTAGTAGCCAGCGCCGAGTGCCGACGGACTTGAGCTGCTCTTTTCTGAGATATCGTTGCTCTTTTTATTCGTTAATTATTTGCATTTTTTTAATATAAATATAGATAATTCAACTCATTTCTGCACGTATTGCTATGATTGCTTAAATCTTGATGTTTTGTACAAGTTGCATAAGTTAACAAGGTGGTAGGTCCCTCGTATGCGAGAGGCCCGCTGGGTTGGTACCACCGCTTTGTCTATTTCTGCTGCCAAGCAACAGTGTGTAAGTACTGTTGTTTTCCGGTGTGAAGGAGATTGAAGCCAGTGTAATTACTGAGCATTATGAGACTTAACACCTTATGTCTCGGGTGACGAGCGCAGTCCAGTGTCATGCAGTGCTTTGTTATTTAAAGTTCTGTGTGGCGCTGCTTCTGTTTATGAGCATGCATGGCGCTTACCATCAGGCGAGCGACCTGCTCGTCTCGTCATTCAAGATAATAAAAAAAAGAACAAAAAGTTAAGTTTAAAATGTCAAATTAAAAATAGTGCTATCTTCCTCTGACACAATGACTGTGTATCCCTGTCAATAGCGACGGTTGACCCGTCACTATCACAAGCCTACCTAAGCCAATGTGACAATATATCTATACCTACATATTTATGTTTCATATTATGATATTTATTCATTTTAAATTGTTGCAGAGATAATGTGGAACTGAAAGAAGTGAGTTGCGGCTACCCTGAACGTCGGGACTTGATGATGCTCCGAAACCAACTGGTGCAGTACCTTGCTGCAGGACCCGGAGACGCTTGTCCTGGTAATTACAACTGTTTAATATATTCGCTTTATATTGTTCGCTTATAGTCACGGAGGATGAATGATATAGTAGATATCTGGAGACCCAAATCCCCCGCCCTCTTTCGAATCCTTTAATCATCCCTTCCCTATGGGTTGGGCAAGTTGCAAGTTGAAAAGCACCACTTTTTGAGCGGTAGAGCCATGCTTTAGACATTTGTCTACAGCATGAATGGGCCGGCCCGACCGGTTTGTACCACTTTCTCACAGAAAACCCGACGCAAAGTAGCGGGTTGCTGCTACGTTTCGTACGGTGAGTGAGATACCCGGAGCCCCAAACCCTTCCCAGTCCCTTTATTATCCCTTTCCTTTAAATTTGGCAACGCGTCCATGATTCTTCGGGTATTGTGTATGTTCATGGGCGGTGGTGATCACTTACCATCCCGCCCATTTGCTCGTTTGCCGGCCTTTGTTATAAAAATGACTTCACGCGTGCTGCGATTAAGCGCAACATTCAGTGTAACGCCCCAATATACACTATATGATCAATGCGCACCGCGATGACTATGGCAGTATTTACGAACTAAAAATGGGCACGCTTGGTATCTATACAAATCATTGTTTATGTTATTTCTACTATATTATTCGTCATCTGTGCTTACATGCGTATATCTGTGATTCTATGTGCATGCTTTTCCTATTGCTATGCACTGTACAATTCGTCGCTCCGCTCAGGTGGATGTAAGTTTATACGCACTCACGCCTGTAATCCCCGAAGGGGTAGACAGAGATGTAACCAGTACCTAACCTACATTTCTCCGAGCGTATCTCTGTTCCATGATGTTATAGGGGGTGAGCCTATCGACATATCGGTCACAATTCCAGACTCCGGGTTGATACAAAGCATTTGATGATAGAAAAATATAATATCACTTTACTCGATCCAGGAATCGAACCAGAAACCCCAGCGTCAGCCTCAGATTCGTAACGCATACATTACAACTGCGCCACCGAGGCAGTGGATGTAAGTTTCCGGGATAAAATATATACTATGTCCTAATCCACGTCATGGTCATGGTCCCTGTGTTACATTTTATCCAAATACGTACAGCCGTTAAAGCGTGATTAAACAAAAATCCGAACATTCAAATGGATAAACCTCCAAACTTTCACATTTATAATAATGGGAAGTAGGTTTATAATACCGTTAAATTAAGGTTTATTTATCCAGATCAAGTGACCGATATAGAAGACGCTGCGGTGTTGTTACAACAGAGACTGCCGGATCCGGTGAACCATCATAATGCTTGCAGCAAATGCAGTTACCTTAATATCTGCTCTCTGCATCTTTGGTAAGTACTAAGTAAAAACAGGACTGTGTAAGGGGACCCTGGACATAGTTTCGGGCCTTTTGAGAAATTTTAAAATATGTTTCTTTTTCTGTATTCTGCCATCAGGGAAATTACTTTTAAATAGTGTTTAGCGAATTGGTTTCGTGATTTAAATAAAAAAAAATATTGGTACTCTGTTGTCATATCGGAATATTATCATCCGTATTCTAAGTCTACCCTCCTAAAAACGCCCTAAATCGACAATGTTGTTCGAAGTTGATTACATTTTTTTAGGCATACAGACGGCCCTAGCGTTGCGGAAACACATCCATTATACAAGTTACGCGGTGAAGCTCTGGGACATCTGACGGCGACTCACATTAAGTACTTTCTCCATTGGACTGCGTTACTAAAAATGGAGGAGACAGAGCAACTGAGATCTACTCCGTTGCGGTCGTTGTGGACTGACAGCGCTGAAAAAAGGTACGGCATATCATCGTGAACGTTATTGTAGCGCACACTCATACACACCAAAGATTACGCATAATATAGTCGATATGATATATACTTAGATCTGTTTAGAAACCAAGCAAACCAAAGTTATCGCTGTGCGCATAGATTTTTTGATGCGCGTTGGCGCGTTGCAGTTACTCGCGGCACACGATGGGAATACTCATGCGAAATCTATATATTATCCGTGATACACATATGTATACAAACGTCATACATACCTTTTTGGTCCTTCGAGTTGGATATTTTTTTATAAATAACTTGTTTATGCTATTTAGAAATTATTTGATTAAAGATGCTTTGTATATTATGTAGCAATAATTAACAACACAATATTTTTGTTTACCATTTAGACAAAAACGCGGTACATGCGCGGCGAATTTAACCCTTCAAGAAGTGAAGCCATCGGCTGACAGATATCTCCATATTTTTATACATCAAGGTAATTTTAATTTTGTTATATTAAAATATTTAATCCATGTAAAATGCCCGGAGCAATTGAAGTAAGTCGCGAGTGGCGTATCTGCTATTGACGAACTTTAGGCCGATAAAGTTAATTTGCGCGTATGTATAGATAGATGAAGACATATGTGTAAGCCTTGCCATGTGTGCTTGTAAAAAAATGTAGTTTCAAATTATGGGGCGCCATGCGTTAGCCATCGGCACGCAAATTAGACACGCACACACAGTCATTGTGATAAAAACACAACGCACACATACCGCGCGCACAAATTAGTTGAAGTATTTAAAAAACTACATAAGAATATTTAAAAAAATGGATTCTTACAGGAAATTCTGCAGCTGAAGATGTAAAAAGTACAAAAGGTCCACAAGAAGGTGAGTTTTCAATAGTAAGCATAGACAATCGACCATGGATCGCTGCTGGAGTCGTTCTACACGCAAAAGATGGAGAGATGCATATACTATTAGAACGGTAAATATTGTAACTAGCACGTAAGCACCTGGCTAGGCTAGACATTAAAATAAAACCAACGTAGAAAAAAACTAAGCATAAAATTAAACAATTTTGAGTAGATATTATTCCATTCCATAGTAGTAGAGTAGATTTAATTGGTAATGATCGATAATATACTCAGAATTTTTTAATACATATTTAGCTTTTTAGTTTTTTTAAGTTTTTATTTTTTAATTTCCAGCGATCTAAGTCGTCGATTAAATAAAAATACAAAATATCATATCGATACCTACGAGTCGTACGCGACTGTTGTGGCGAATTTAACCAATCTAGGAGTACTTATTGAGGACAGTGAAAGAGCGGAGCGATTGAGAAAGTAAGGGAATTATTTATGAATTATACTCGATATCCTGACTTCATAAAACTGACTTAGATTTTTTTATAGCATAGTTTGGCAAACGAGCACGTGGGTCGCCTGATGGTAAGTCATCTCCACTGCCCATGTACGCCCACAATACTAAAAGAATTAAGGGCGCATTGCCGACCTTAAAGGAAAGTGATAATTAAGACATTGGGAAGGGGAGGGGGATTTGGGCTTCCGGATATCTCAATCACCGTACGGAACGCAGCAGCAAGTTATATAATTTAAGAAAAAAAGTAGATGTGGGTGAGATTCCTACGCGATTTCTTTATACTTTTTTATTAAAGCCTGCAAAACATCCATAATTCTTCTGGTCTTGTGGTCTTCATGGGTGGTGGAAATCACTTACCATCAGGTGACCCACTTGCTCGTTTTACGGCCTTTGCTACAAAAAAGAGAAAGGTCTTTCGATGCTCGACTTTATTTTTTGGAATGCATACTGTACTTACTACCACGGGGATTTTTTCCGCTCTAAGATAAAATATTTCAATAAAATTAAATGCATAATCACTATTTGCAGACTGATTATCGATAAAGTGCCACCAGAATTCGATAAAAAATTACCACGAGAAGTCGGCAGACTCGGTTCTAAGTTAATGCGGACATTGAACATCGAACAACAAAGAGCAGTGTTTAAAGTGTTAGCTGCCAGGGACTACGCACTGCTGCAGGGATTACCGGGAACAGGTAACGTAATCGTACTAATATTATAAACTAGCTTTTGCCCGCGGCTCCGCCCGCGTAGCAGACTTGGAAAAGTTTATTTTATGTACTATAAATTCCCACAAAAAATAGGTCCTTGTGGAAATAGATATGTAGAATCTGATGATGCATGATGATCCGTTTCCGTGACCACAATTCTAACATCGGATCTTAATTACGTATTTGCGACTACGATGTCAATTTTCCACCCAATCAACCTGTAAAATAAAGAAAACCAAAATTACAGTCACTTTTTCTGAAAACTGAAAACGAAGAAGCCGTGCATGCGTTGCATGCGTTTGAATTTTTTTAATGCTTTTTTTGGATGCACAATATATTTCGGGCCTCCATCATCATCATTCTATGCTAATATGATAAGACGTAACTGATTGAGCATTTACGACATGCCTCGTCACACGCATCTATTGATTAATTTACTCTGTGAACACTTGTTTTTGATCACTTATCCAAATTGTATTCCCTTTCAACCCAAATACCAATTTCTTGTGCAAACCACTGGCAGAATGCTACAAATCAAAGAACGTAAATTTTTATTTGTTACTGGCCCTAAGCCAACAACATCACCTGCACATGGTACACTCTGCTGATTTACGGACGGCGCAATGGCGAAACTTTGTTCCCCTTTGACGATTGTGGGCATCAAACGGCGGGTCGCCCCATAGAATACAAAATACCGTTAAATCTATGGTACGAGAAGGTGGACGCTGGCATTGAGCCAGGATAACGCCAGGCAGAAAGATACCGTAAGTAACAAGGTCCATTTTAATTCCAGGTAAAACACAGACCATAAGTGTTCTTATACAAATGCTAGTTGCGTTGAAGCAGCGAGTGCTTGTGACTGCTCATACACATTCAGCCGTCGACACTGTATTGAGCAGGTATTAAGGTTTTTTTATTAGTCTAATGATACGCCTATAATAGGTTTGCCAATATTTCGCAAGCATGTGGCCACGTCCCAAGCGTCCTTTGTTATTTGAAAAAATAAATCTAGATCGGAATTCTTCCCAGATGGGTTGACGTCAGGCAGGCTGTCGGTAAAAATTACAAGCCAAATATTTCTGTAACATGTGTTTAAAAGCATGTTGCGCCGACCCCACTGCGAGTAGGATAGGGGCAGGTGGAAGAAGAAGAAAACTAGATCAGAATATAGATCGGTGACAAGATTACACAACCCAAGCCAAACACCCGATCCACATGATGGGATCTTTAATCTGGGCAAGCGTGTCCAACGGCTATGCACTATACATAAGTATTTATTCTATACCATGACATAGACGATTATGCTTTGTTATATCTAAAGTTAATCAAAACACTCACAACTCACAAATATCGTGATAGCCGGATGGCAGGGATCATAATGTTATTGTTAGAAAAAGGTCCTAACCTTTTTTAAACACAGGTTTTTAATCGCTATGCTTGGTAAATTTTTCGTATTATTTATTTTTAGTGCAGGAGACCCTACTTTACATGGACGTTAGAATATTTTTTATAGTATAATATTGGCGTTATATTATGTGTGCTGGGTATTTGCCACCTCTACTAATGAGATAGTTTAGGCATAAGTCTACCACGCCTTTACATAGCTTCGATACTGTCTATCGATATTTTCCTTCCCTGTAAAACGCACGATATACGATAAATACTCGTAACTTTGAAGAATCAGAGGTGTGTATCCTGAGGGTTGGGATAGAATACACGACATCCGTCTCAGCAGTCCATTCCACTCGTCGCTAGGCTATCGCCTTTTATAATATTTTAATTGACAGTAATTTATATTATAATAATCAATTTAGCTCCTGTTTCATAATGTTGTAAGTAAACATCTATCAAATAAACTATAACTGCTGCATTGAGAAACGTCACTTAATAACTTTAATTAACTTTGTCATTTCTTAGAATTCTATTATTTCCACACTCACAGTCAGTTAGTGCTTTACGCTCCATTACTGAATACAGAAAATGCTTTATGCTGTGTTACTGGGTACAAAAACAATATAAATTGGCGTTTTGATTGAAATTGTATGTGTTACCCTAGATATAAATGTAATAGTGTAATAGGGTTGATGTATGAACTTGAATTCGAGTATTAAATGTATACGTAAAAGTAAATAATACAAAAAAGATACCCTATTACGAAAACAGAATCAAAATTGGTTTTAAAATGAGATCATCAATTAATATTTCAAATATCGATTAAAACGCGAGTGAAATAAAGTGAAAGAGTAGTGAGGCCATCTCGCTATCTCCCTCGCACGCGTGCGCCGCGTTATGACCATCGTATATGTATACGTCATCGTATACGGCGTGCATCTTTTTATTTGAATAGATTACAGTTTTAAATAGCCTATAACTTAATTTTTTTTGACGATATTAATAAAATTCTTTCTATTATGAATTATGGGCAATGTAAGCTATTGATAAAAATCATAAAAAAGTACATACCAATTACTACTCGCTGTCCACAAATTTATAAGAAATTGTGAAACAGGCTCTTATCTCTCTATGCTAAAAAATCCTGCCAAAAGTTTGTCACGCTATCTCCTCCGAAACCGCTGGGGGAATGGGGTCGAGACCGATACCAATCGATGCAGAATAATGTGGGGAAGAAAGTAAGATATGTCTCATATTTGTCAGAATTTAAGTTTTTTTTTATTTTATGTTTTGTGGAAAAACATGGACAATGTATATAAAATATATTAATATAAAATAGTAGTTAATATAAAATATATTTTCTATATTTTTTCTAGGCTGCCAGTATGTATGCGAATAATTCGACTGGGCTCATCGGCACGCATCGGTCCATCTTTACACAGATGTAGTGAACAAACATTGCTTGAAAATTGTAAAACCACAGAGGAACTAGCCAAACTCTATGGCTCTATGGTATGTGGATTATTTGCTTTAGAAATTAACCAGACACAGTTATAATGAGCCAGGTAAATATTTGTTAGTGTGTATGCGAGGGTTTTTGTGGAAACCAAATACTATTTACCTTGACAAAACGAGCAGGTGGCTCGCCTGATGGTAAGCACCACGTTTAGGTGCCCATGAACAGAAGAACCTTACAGAACCTTGAAGCACTGGCATTGGACTGCGTTTGGCACCCCTAGGAACACTGAAACTCAACAGGCCTTGGTCGCAAAAATAGATAAAGTGGTAGTACTAACCTACATGGCCTCTCGCGTATGAGGGACCTACTATGTACATATTTTGCATAAAGGCGGCACGAGGTATGAGCCTAAAGGCGGAATGAAAGAGCCTGGGGAGCCGAAGTTTCACGATTACCCAAAATATTAAACAATTATATATATAAATAATAAATACAAAAAGTATAAAGGAGTCAATCTAGATGCCAAAGTTTTATAATATTTATTTTCAATATAAAATTAGCTGCACGTTTGAACTTATTAACGCCAAACGGATATAATACAGAGCTAATATATTATACGTAAAACAGGAAGTGGTGGGTGTGACGTGTTTGGGAGCGGCGCATGCGATGCTCGCCAGAAATGTTTTCGACGTGTGCATAGTAGACGAAGCAACACAGGTAAATACTCTTATATAGATTCATCGACTTATTTTTACACGTATTACTATATACTAGTGCTAAATGTGCGTTTCGCAACACGCAGTAAGAACACATCTTGTGGCTATATCTTGAGCGTGTCACGGCCGCAAAAAAACTTTGTATTACGAAGCCGTTTTTGCGGTCGCCGTCGTGTACAAATTATCAGATATTTTTTATAGTGTAAAAGTGTATATATATTGTTATATGCATCTTTTATAATCCTTATTTTTTCAGGTATTACAAACTACTGTGCTACGACCATTGTTCGCGGCAAAAAGATTTGTGCTTGTGGGTGATCCCGAACAGTTACCGCCTGTTGTAAGAAGTCGCAATGCAAGGTACTACAAACTTGTCTTTCATAGAGTTTTTTTATATAAATGGTGGTCGCCTCTTTGGTCTAGTCGCAGCGTTGTTAGGCTGTGAAACCGTTGAGGTTCTGTGTTTAAATCTCAGGTCGGGCAATCACAATTTGTATTGTTAGTATTTCGATTCGAAAAATCATATAGTAGTTGCAATACAGGGGGGATTGCAACTTGTGCCCGGTATTGCGATAGGCTCGCCATCTATCATATCATGGGACGGAAACAAGCTCGGTGAACCGTTGGTGCACTAGTTGCGCCTCTGCTTATGTATGTACTTACATAGCATCTGTATAAATGTATTATCCTCTGGCTTTAGCTTATTCATACAACGTGTCACATAAAGGTGTATCAAATTTAAGCAATACTGTACTGTAAAACATCAGTATTTCACCCCTGTAGTGCCAAAACCAATTACATTGTCAGGACATACATAAATAAATCATTTAATTTTTTATCGAATGATTAACATGTCGATATTCAACCTACAAATTTGGACAACACTATATGATAAACAGCTGATACGAATGAAGCCGATACTAGGCGCGCAGAGGTAATACAAATAATTTATAGTGATGTGATGGATCTTATCGATCTTAATAAACGAGTAATTAGAATTAGCATGAAATTTTAGGATGTCTAGATTTGGTAATATCCAGTACATAAACTCTGACTCACTGATCAACTCACTGATAAGTGTATGTATCGAGCCTTTAATATCATTTAAGGTTAGTTACATACACTTACCAATGACCACATAATTTTGTAACGTGTTCTATATGTATAAATGGTGCTCAGAGTTTATTACAGTCAAGTGAATTTAGTCAAATTGCTTTGCAGTGTTGTCAATAAAACATTGTTGCGAGCCAAGTACAACTGATATAAAACATCGCAGAAATTAACAAAAAAATATTTCGATGTCCATACTACCAATTTTGTTCGTTATAGTTTCCACTAGTGCCTTCTGCTAGTCAATGTATGGAGAGATAACTGAATCTGTCATCGTTTTCGTAAACTATCAATTATTTTATATCAATACTTAGAAACTACTCCATTTTACGTGTCATGTGCATGCGGCTTATAAAAGGAGGGATAATATAACACAGGAACAAAGTTTAGACTACAGTCTACCTAACGTATGGTATGTATTTTACATTCCTAAAAGAATTCGTTTCTATAAGTGATGGAGCCACATTAAATACACTTGTATACAGCATGAACGGGCAGCTCGACCGGGTTGCAACCACTGTCTCTCAGAAAACCGACTTGTAGTGGCAGCTCGCTGTTGAATTTCGTCCAATGAGTGAGATTACCAGAGTCCCAAATCTCTCCTTTCCTTCCCAATCCCCATTCCTTTCTTTTAAGGTCTTAGGTATTAGTGCGAGATACCGTAATAAATACATTTTCATCTTCTTCTTTTTTCTAATAGTAATATTTTGCATTGCAGTGTAACAACGAAGGTGATTATAATAAGATCATCATAAGAAATAAGATTAAGAACTGTAAAAAAATGGGATAGTAATCACGTTACTAGCATATAGTATGTATATACGTTTTTTTATTGTCTCCAGGCGTTTGGGCATGGAAGAGAGTCTGTTCCATAGACTAATGAGCGAGGAAGCGACGTCGACGATAAAACTGCAGTACCGTATGAACCAAGCGTTGGCAGATGTCGCAAATCTAGTAGCATATAATGATAAACTCCAATGTGCCGACCAAAAAGTAGCTCAAGCAACACTTAATGTAGATTTACATGTATGTATTACAAATATAGTAGTTATTTTGTTTGGTGATATTCTAATGAAAAACAAAAACATGACTAAACAATAATTCGTTTAGTCGTGTTTTTGTTTTTTACTTCAATTTTATTCAATTAAGTTCTTTTCTAAAACATTCTACGTGTGGATTTTAAAGATGGAATTATATGGTCGAATACGAAACTATTAGAAGTTTAAGCAGGTCTAAGGAGTCATGAGCGAATAAAATGGTATATTTACATTTTTTTTAAAGATTCTTATTTGACCGGTAAATCTTATTTCTTTTTTAAATATGCCACATTGCATTTTATTACACCAATGGATTCTGTTGCTAATAAAAACGAATACTTGCAAATGTATTATTGAAAATGGAAGGAAATTGCTCATGTTCACAGTTTACGTAAATTTTTTGTATAAACTAATTAGCTGCTTACTAGACCACTTTTCTCTATTTCTCATAGTCTCTGATTTGGCCATACAATCATGTCTTAAAAATCCACCTGTATATAGAGGTAGATTTAAAATTAACAAAATATTGAATGGCCGGACACGGATCAGAACCGCGGCATGGCGTTCTGTTTAACGCGAAGTCCTTGTAGGAAACAAACTAACTAAAGATTTAAAAAATCCGACCTCAAAATACGACTCGCGGTTTGATGTCGGTTGAAAATTTAAGCAGTGTGCGAATTGATTTAGGTTTTTCTTATTAATAGAACCATATAAAATGTAATTCATCTATTACGATTTTGTATGCCTCTGATCAAACCTGCACACACAGCTCACCGCAGAAGGTAACCAATATTTGTGGGCGCATTATAACTAAAACCTATTACAGAAACTATCATCCAAAGACGGTTGGTTGAAGACAGTGTGTAGTCCGGCACCTGAGGATGCTGCAATATTCCTCAACGTGGAATCAACATCAAGCAATACTGACAAAGACAATTATATTAAATCATGCACAAATAAAGAGGAAGTGTACTTAGTTCTTGCCATAGTGGATGTTTTAAAAGAGGTGATTATTTGAGTTGTAAAAAGTTTATTAAAGTTAAAGATTAATCAAATTGGGCTTTTTAATATCATCTTAGATTATCAGGCATTTTCAATTACACTTTTTTATGATTTATGAAAATATAATAACCACAAACTCCATTTATTAGCAGCCAAATAAGCCAAATGATGATGATGATTTCCTACAAATGAGTCAATAAGAATAAAGTTTAAATGCCACGCCTACAAACGACATAGTTCAATTAAATCTAGTTGCATGCCTGCCTAACTCTTCAGGATACAGACGTGATCTTATATCTTATATCTAATAATATTATACAGGGTGGTGTAAAAGCCAGCGATATTGGAATAATAGCGCCATATCGCGATCAAGTGTCGCTGCTGCGGCGGTCGCTCGCGCATCGAGGCGTTGAGATCAGTACCGTCGACCAGTTCCAAGGCAGGGATAAATCTGTTATCATATACTCTTGTACCAAGAGAGGCTCAGAGGAACGGAAAATCAAGGTAAATAATAATACATTGAAAATCTAATTTATCAATTAATTATTTACTATACGACACGTTACAGAAAGGTGTGGGCAAATATAAGCAACATAATATGTTATGTAAACGTACGTATAGTGTATGATGGAAGTATTTCACCCCCCGTAGCACCAAATCCGATTGCATTGCTAGGACATAAAGCATTTACTTTTTTATTGAATGAGTAACATCGATTATCGACTTGCAACTTTGGACAACACTAAATGATAGAACATAGCTGATACGAATGAAGCAGCTACTAGGCGCGCAGAGGTAATACAAATATTTTATAGTGAAATGATCGATCTTAATAAACGAGTGAATATAATTAGCGTAATATTTTGGGATGCCTAGTTTTTTTATAAGATCCGGTACATAAAAACTCACTGTCAGGTGTATCGTGTATCATCATCATCATCATCATCATCAGCCACAAGACGTCCACTGCTGAACATAGGCCTCCCCTAATGCCTTCCAGGCCGACCTGTTGGAAGCGGCGTGCATCCATCGTGGATACATAACATAATTGATAATGACTCTTAAATATGACCACACCTTTATGTTACATGTATCTGTAATTACGAGTGTAACATCTGATAATATTTATTGTTATGTGCAATAATAAGAGATTTCATTTTAAATGGATGCAACGAGTTTGGTTATTTTAGAAAATTGTTTGATATTAAATTAATGATTCTAAAATGATGTTCCAATGCAGGCAAACGTACAGTTATCTCTGTTTGTTTGTCACTCCTAAACTTTGACCTATAATTATCTTACTTATTGTAAATTGTGTTTGTACAACTAATTTTTAATCAATTTGCAGGAAGGGGAAGTATTAAATGATCAACGTCGTTTGGCTGTGAGCGTCACTCGAGCTAAACATAAACTCATAATATTAGGAAATTCAGAAGCATTACAACGTTATGTGCCACTACAGCGATTAATAAACGCGTGCAAAACTTTTCAGGTGGAACAAAACGCAATAAATTATTTAAGGGACAAATATGGAACATTGATTGTATAAAAATAGTCAAATAAAACGTATGTATGATATAATGGGAAATTATGTGAAGTTTTATGACGAAAGTGGTTTTTTAAATAAGTATTAAAGCATGTGAAGTTAATCTCTTTTTAATTAGATCACCTATATTATTTTCTACATGTATATTAAAAAATACGTGCATAAAGACCCCCATACACTATAAAGACCCCACATATTATGTTTAGAAAGGGCAGGATATTCCTAATACATTTAAATTAATATTTTATAGTGTCGGACTGAACCGTCATTTTATTTATAGTGTTATAAAAATCCCTCAGTCCTCAGCGTCTCGATAACATGGTCGGTCCACAGACTACTTAGAGAAATGTATGTGTCGATCTCCTATATTCTAAACTAACAGGTATTTATTTACCTATGAAATTGCTGTTATGTACGAAAAAAGTTACAAGTATTTATTTTTTCTTTTTGAAGTGAAAACTCCTTTAGCCGCGTTGGACACTTTTCGGTAGGGGGAAATCTTATGGGTTCGCGTCACCGACATGCTCATGACGCGCAGCGGCCGTGTGCTGTGCACACACACTTTGTTGGATGGGTGAAGTCTCGTGCGTTCGCGTCACCGACATGCTTATAGCAGTATATCTGTAGCTATACAGCTGACGTATTGTGCAACATTACTACTGTATCTTTTATGTGAAATTGAATGGTTATTTTTTTTTTTATTTAAAAGTTCAATGTGTATATACTGTGCATTGTTGAAATAGTGTTTTTGTTTGATTGTTATTTGATTTTTTTTATTGTAGAATCATTGTGCAGTACAATGTGAAAACCAGATTGATGTTGATAATTTTAATTCAAACATTATGAAATTACAAAGTATTTGGCATGTGACGATGCACAGCATCTGTGAGAGCGCGTCCACTTCCCTTGTAGCATTTCCGGTCAATTTCTAATGTTTCCGCTCCGTTTCAGCCAATCAGCGTTAAGTAAAATGTCACGTGGTCACAGGGGATCGCTTGCGGTGCGCTTGCACCATCTTGCTTCATAGCGTCATTTTTCTTGAAAGAAGCAACATCGATTGCGAAATAATATTTGATTTTGACAATTGCAAAATAAATTATCATAATTATATTTAATTTTTTTAATTATAATGGTCAATTTTTTGCTTAAAAATATAGTTACTACATTTTTTAGTATCAATAAATAGTGATATCGGCAGTGGAAAAAGCAGTGTTTCGGTGGGTAGTGAAAACTAATGTTTAGTTATGAGTAATCACAAGTATGGTGATTCCGGGCGCACGGTTGACGACGGCGCCAACCTGCCGGCGGATGACCGCACCGCCGCGCCGCTGCTGCTGCCGTTAATAGCTATTGGAGCGCCAGGATAGGTCTCCGACTCTGCGCGAGCGACGATCTTCGATGAGCGTCTCCAGCGTTTCAAGCTTCGCAGATATCTGAATATTTTCAGACTCAGGTAAAGCGAAATCGACGTGGTAGGTAAGTCACAAATTGAATATTTAGCTTATAAAGTGAGCTTTATTGTTGCATAAATACGGTTCGGTATCCACGGCGGATCGTAACACGTCTCGCGGGTACCCGCGACTGACGCATCTATGCTATTGCCCTACACTAGTATGCAACGTTTTTTATATTTAATCGGCTTGCCGCAGTTATCGCTAATTATCCGGTTGTGCACTGCAGTTAAATTTGGGCTTATTTAATATGATCATGTAAAGCAACTCACAAGCCCTCCAACAAATTGGCAATTCGGTTTGGAGGAATGTGTTGTACTCAGACGCCCTAAAAACTTATAATGCACCGCCGGGGTTCATCATTGAGACATTGTTACGGGTTCTTACCCCTAACAATTTTTAATCTTTTACATGGTTAATTCAGAGAGGATCGTGAAGGCACTAATCAAAGCCCTACTTGCACATCGTGAATTCCTAAATTATAATTTACAACAAATAGTCGGTTGGGCAGCTGCTTCGAACACAGTTTTTATCACCTTCGACCGTGTTTAACAAAATATCTAGGTTATTCTAACCTGATTTAAAAATGTCATAATAAGGAAGAAGTGGTGTACGTTGTTTGCGGAAAACGAGCAGAGTAGATAGAAAATCATCGGGAGCGTTTGCTGAACGAGTTGTCTAATAAGAACTTGCGAGACACATGCTGTGCATTGTCTCTGCTTAATGATAGAAGTTTTATTGTTACGTAAAACTTGTACTATTTCACGTTAAAGAGTGTAAACAAGTTAACTCGAGTGGCTTATGTTAAGCTCCCTGGATACAGCATAGCTTCTAGCATTCTCTAAGCGTTGCTGTCAAACCAAGCTCCAGATATATGTTAATCAGTCTTAGCTACAAATATATGTATTCCGCCCATGTACACCCACAATACCAGAAGAATCATGGGCGTGTTGACAACCTTAAAGGAAAGGAATAGTAATCGGATTGGGAACGGGATTATTTCGTCCTCCGGATAACAAGTGGCACCGATAAGTGAATTGGACCTTGGTACAACCGAGAGACGACCACGCATGAGCGGATTTTGGGAGGCTTCCTGCGAGCGTATCGCAGGGAGTGGCCTGGCGCTTTGGGCTCCGTAGGACCTTCCCCGACCCGGGGATCGAACCCGGGACCTCGGATTTAGCTTAATCGTAACGCGAACTCAAATCTATATCGCCAAGCATTTTCCTGCAAGATACATGTAATTCTTTGTGAGGAATGCTCAGACAAACAAAAGGCGATCAATAACTCAGTAACTCGTCCATGCAGGAACGGATATTACGGAGGCTTCCTGTGAGCGTATCGCAGGGAGTGGCCTGGCGCTTTGGGCTCCTGGCCCTTCTCGGATCGATAACGAATCGATAACGAGAATGCACCTGCCATTTACCTCCAAACCTCTGCTGATCTCCATCACAGAGGCTACTACGCCGGTTCATACGCACTCACGCCTGTATTCCCCGAAGGAATGGGCGGAGGTGTCGCTAGTGCACCCATATTTCGCCGAGCGTGTCTCCGTCCCACGATGTGATGGGGGGCGAGCCTATCGCCATACCGGGCATAGGTACCGGACTCCGGGATGATACTGAGCATTTCGTAATAGAGGGTCTCAATACAACTTTACCCTTCTCGAATCGATAACGAGAATGCGCCTGCCATTTACCTCCAAAAACTGTTGGTCTACCCATCACAGAGAATACTATGCCGCGCCGGTCGGATACCAATCAGTCAACCGGCATGTCGCAATGAATTGAGGTAGTTATGGAATACCATCAATGTGTGCTCGGGATGTCTGTAACTCGGCCTTTTGTCGTCAATGCTTCTGCAGAATTTCATCAGCGATCTCTGAGACTGGTGTCTCCAGATGATGAGTGCGGACTGTTATGCGCACCAAAGAGTTTTTTCATAGCTGACGAACTAAGGAATGTGGATAATCGTCTACTTGGACGAATTCCTGATAGTGGGACAGTTGGTAAATCTGCTGCAGTCATAGGTAAATATACCCCTGGAAACTCAAGACACTGGGGCGGACCATCAACTCTAAAATTTTCAACCAAGAAGGCGCCTACACAGCCGTCACCTACAACGGTTCCCCAGAAAACTTTCCAGACTGCGAGGCGCCGTCTGGTTTGGTACCGCTTAGTCTATTTCTGCCACCAAACAGCGGTGGGTAATCACTGATGCATCCTACTACGGGTGGGGAGCACAATTAGACTACCTCACAACGTCAGGCACTGCAATAAGGAATTGTTTGCAATCCTGGATGCATTGAAGCATATCAGTAGGCGTAGTACAAGTTTTAATAGTTTTCTAAAACCTATTAAAACATATTTCTTTTCTATTGTTGTATACTCTAAAAGGCGACTCACATAGAATAATAAGTACTGTGAATTTAAATTATAGTATAAGTGCATAGTGATAAGCCAGAGGTGTATCTTATTTCAATAAATGAATAAATAAAACGATGACAGTTTTCGTCTGCCACCATACGTCAAGTATCAGTGGCCACTAGTGGGAACTATTAAATTATGAATTAAAATTAATAATATGGTTATTTTTATTTCATATTAATCGAATGGGAAATTAGTTTTCAAGCGATTCAACGACTACTTCGACGGGTCGCCATGTAACGCTACGGCTGGACATCGCACAGTCGGTTCGTTTGTACAGAAAGATGGTGGGACGCGATCCATGGTTATACTCGGGATGACTTCCCAGCGCTTGACACTGTTGGATAAATGGTGTATTTCAGTTTCTGCTGAGTACATTCTAGACAAATTCAACAATATTGCGGATAGACTGTCTGAAAAGGACGTACAGGTCCGATTGACAAATTCTTCAACTAGCTTTTACACAAATATTCCATCAGGTCGGTATTCCTCAGATAGACCTAATCGCGATGGTATTAAGGAAATACGTGACGACGGACTCTGCGGAAGGGGTGTTAGTAAGTAGGTAACGTCAATGCGGAAGAAAGTTTTTCGGTTACTAGATCTACATCGTCGGTCACGCGGCACATCGATAAAAAATCCAAAAGTGGGATCAGGTATCTAAATATAGATCAGACCATCGATTTACCGTCCTCTCAAGTGTAGGACTGTTAGTTTTTAAACTCTTGAAAATTGGAGTTGTAATAATGTTACTAAGAGTGGTCTGAAACCGGAATATCTTTACTTGGATTTTGTTGAGGAGGATGTTCGTCACAAATATACCCAGTATTGTATAGATGAATCAGGTGATGTGGAACGAATCATTTTGCCTATAAACATCAGAGTAGTGTAGATTTATTTAAATTTTTGGGCCATCTATTTCTTGTAAAAATGTTACTAGCTTATCCTACTATTTTGTAGCACAAATCAGTTGTTTTAAGTTTTGAACGAGCTAATAATTATTAAAATTTAAACTAGAATTTCTTGGATTACAGTAATATTGAAAGCTATTTCACTTCGAAGGCCTAAAGTAGAGAACATTTGATTCAAAGCGGCTTAATTGACTAGTTGCCGGCGAACTGGCCAAATTAGCATGTGCTCCTCCTAGCGTCAGGAAGGCTTGCACATGAGCTCACACATAAAAATCTCTTGAATATGGTGAGAAGAGAAATTACTGTACATTAAACCCATCGTTTGGTTCAATGACTGATACAATATGTTTGTACAGGCAATGATCGGGTTGGATATTAAATATAGTAAATAATAGTAATGTATGCCCTAATTATTGGATTCGAAGTAACCAAATTGGGGACCGAATAACGTACTGCGAAATGCAATAATGCCATAGTTATTTCAATACGAGGCCCTAATCAGGGTGTCTCGCAAACAATTATAGGAAATTGGGTAAAGTCCTTGCTCGGGGTAACGGGCAAAGACAAAATACCTTTGCGAAGTTTTATCAAAAGCAAATTAGTGGTAGGTGGGTCTTAGCCATCAGAATCAGACCTTTGCTAAACTTTGAACCAGTTCCATAGATTGATTAATTATAAATTGATATTCATATCTCTGTTCACGAATACTTAAAGCATTCTAAAAGCTTATAGCGCATATTTATAGTGTTAAGTGTTAATCATCATTAATGATTTATAAGGAAAGCACAATATTATTTCTTATATATTTCAGTTGCAGATATGTTTTTATTTTAATCTGAATCTTCATCACATAGCGTCGTAGCGTGGTCACCAGGAGCTATAAACAGGTCTCTCACAGATGCTGTGCATCGTCACATGCCAAATAATAGTTCAAGTTTTACATAACAATAAAACTTGTATTATTATGCAGAGACGATGCACAGCATCCCATTCAGATCTCCTGGTGAGAGACTTCTATGAAGCAAGATGGTGCAAGCGCACCGCAAGCGATCCCCTGTGACCACGTGACATTTTACTTAACGCTGATTGGCTGAAACGGAGCGGAAACATTAGAAATTGACCGGAAATGCTACAAGGGAAGTGGACGCGCTCTCACAGATGCTGTGCATCGTCTCTGCATAATAATACAAGTTTTATTGTTATGTAAAACTTGAACTATTTTAATACTAAAAGTTCTAAGTTTTCACTTGTATCAGCAGTCTCTACAACTGCCAATTTTGTTATCTATTTTATATTATTTATATATCTTTATTGTGCAACACTAAGAGTACAAGTATGTGAAAAATAATAGTACAATTGGCGGCCTTATCGCTCAGTGCAATCTCTTACAGGCAACCATAACCATCTTCTTTATTTCTATGATGATCAATTCTATTGATGCATCTTTGTCAGCACATTGCAATTTATCAATGCTCTTCTTGAAGAAATCGGCTGGACGGGAGGCAACGAACTCTTCGAACGAGGTAATTGAATTTTTTCCCCACTAAAAGTTGTCGAAATTCTAGAAAAAGTCTATAGGCGCCAGGTCTGGTGAGTACGCTGTATGACTGAGAGCTTCCAACCCCAGCTCTTATAGTTGAATATCGTCTCTTCTGAGCGTGGGGTCGCGCGTTGTCGTGCAGGAGCAGCGGGAACGAGCAATTTACCAAAACCGGCTGAATATGTTCGAGCTTCTCCGTTTCCAGCTTTTGACGGCCCCTGATAGGTGGACGCTAGACAGGTCCGGTCGCGGCTGTGTGTAGAAATCGCAGACCTAGATCTAGTTTAGAATACTCTTTGAGCGCCTGTTTCACTACCTTTGAATCACATGCTCTGAGTAGATGCTTCTCAAATATTAGATAGGTACGTCAGCACGTACCTATCTAATATTTGAGATAATACCTACTCAGAGCATCAGCATGCTGCGTTTCCATATATAGTATAATACTCTTTGGATGCTGCGTACGGAACAAAATATGACGCCTTTAAAAAAAAGTAATATTCTGACATATATACCGGAAAACTAGGTACTTGCAAAAATAGCTGTCTTTGAATATTGTGAAATAGGCCCATAATGAACACAGATTAACTATTAGTTACTACGTAATAATGAACAAAGTAGATAGAAACTTTAAGACTTAAGTTTTTCTATACATTGTACACTTTTTTTCGGGCATAAACAGTTTTACTGTATGACAGACCTGGCAAGTGGCAACACTGTCATGACATTTGACATTTAAACTTTAATTGATTAGGAGTTTTGGCGGGAATTCTCACAGTGCGGTGGCTCTCTTGTTTTAATTATTTCCTAAACTGGTTTAAAGTTGTGTTTGTTGTATAAAAGTGGTGTGATTTTGTGCAATAAACATTAACGCTGATGAATAGTGTATGGAAACATTGAAATAAGTGAATTTAGGTGATTTTTAATCAAGGGTATTGTCGACCTTGTGCTTTCGATTCGCTTGAAGAAAGTCGTCTAAGAAGCATTGAACTGAAAGGAATTAACACCAAAACTCCAACAAGACCTTGAAATCGGCCACACCCCCGTTTCATCGTTCTTGGAATATAAGAAAAGAATATTATAACTAATGACTTGGCAGCATGGTCTCTGATCTTAGCCGGTTCCTTAAGGAACAAACAAAAAAAAAAAAAATGATTAGGGATGTCAAATTTTAATAAGCAAATCGATTTTTGAATCAATTCTATCACGAGCAAAATATTGATTTGAGTCTCGATTAAATCTATCTTTGAAAGAGCGACTAATCGAGCTATTAGTTTTTTTTAAATGATTAACTGAGCATAAATTATTAACTGGTTCTATGTTATGTCTAATTGACAAGTTATTCACGAATCTAAGTGTTTTCACTTTCAATTAACCACTTAAGTAGTGTTTTAAGGGAATAAAATTCGTGTTTTCTCTTTCGAAGACATGTCAAATCACTATCGCCGTGGCGGCGCGGCGCGGCGAAAGTAGTCCGAAAGATGGTTTACGCGGTATTTACAGATCGTATTCGCTTAATAAACGACAGCGACATTAACATTATTTCTCGGCCTCTATCTTGACCGTCGCGTTGACTTCTTAAATGCGTGAGAGTTTTATGTCTATAAAATTCCTACATTATAAATAGAGAGTATAAATTACTGCTCGTTTTAGTATACACTAGGTATACTTGTAATTTTTTGCTTGAGGATTTAAATTTATCTTAAAAATATTGGTTCGATATTTGAGGTTCTAGAATCAATGCACTGAATCTATCCAGTGCTTCTAACCGACAAAAAAAAAGATTTTCCTGAAGAATGATTTTTGATTTAATCGATTTTTAATCGACTTGCTTCTTTGACTTTGACGTCTGACGGACGAGCCCACACGGACACGACACGATCACGCCAGCATCTCTATAGTAGTCTGTGATCACGCCCACAGACTACTTAGAAAGAACTGACGTTATCACGCCGTCGCGCTTCGCCGGGAGATCTCTTATCAACTGCCTATCAATTTTGTTGTTATTTTTATACCTATCTTATCAGTGTGATGTAATAAACGTTAAATAAACGAATTTTACGTCGTATGACTTGCGGAACATTTGCGTGACGATTATCTGTTCTTTTATTCATCCTGCTGAGTGCGAGGCGGTAAGTTCACTTCTTACGATTAGAGTTTCGCTAAATACCTACTTAAAAAATTTAGAATTGTGTCTGGATCAGTAATAATATATTAGTACACAGCTTGTTTTTTTCCCTTGGATTTATGTATGTATAAGTGTTTTTTTATTTATTTTAAAGTGTTTTGTGGGATTTGTGAATAAAGTAAATATTATAGAATATATTTTTTCAAGCATGGAAAAAATGGTGAAAGCAGTCGCAGTGATCACGATTAGCGATAGTTGCTTCAAAGACAACTCTAAAGACGGATCAGGTCCAGCTCTTGCAGAATTCGTCAAAAAACTGTTCCCAGAGGCAAATTTACACACAATAATCATTCCAGATGAAAAGGAAATCATAGAGCGTGAGCTAAAATACTTTTGTGACAGCAACTTGGATTTAATATTAACAACAGGTGGTACCGGGTTCAGCAGTAGAGATGTCACTCCGGAAGCAACTAAAGCCATAATCCATAAAGAAGTTCCAGGTATAACGGTAGCAGTTACTATAGAAAGTTTAAAGAAAACACCCATGGCCATGCTGTCCAGAGCCGTTGCCGGCATTAGGGATAAAACCTTGATCATTAATTTCCCAGGCAGTAAAAAAGCAGTTACCGAATGCTTTGAAATAGTCAAACCAGTATTACCCCATGCTTTAGCCTTAATTACTGATGAAATGTCTGAAGTGAGGACTATTCATGATTCAATGCAGTTTGGTCATGTATGTCCACATCACAGTAGTGTAGATATTAGTAAAGTGGCCTTGAGGCCTAGGGAGTCTCCGTATCCAATGCTAGAGATGGCTGAAGCATGGAAAATCCTTGATGAAGTAATGACACAATGTACGGAGCGTTTGGAGATTGTTACATTAGAAGAGGGCTTGGGCAAAGTGGTGGCACAAACACTATGTGCAAAGGAGCCCATGCCACCTTTCCCTGCATCTGTTAAAGATGGTGAGTAATCTAAAATGATATTTCAATTATTAATTATGAAGTACTGCATGACACTGAATGCTCATTACCCTAAGACATAAGGTGTTAAGTCCCAGAAACCTACCTACCACTTAGTAAATATGCTTTTAATACAACATTTAAAGTCAGTAGAGTCACACCTATCTGACTTTTAATTTGTTTGTGCATCACATAAAACCGGCTGAATGGATTCTAATAAAGATTTCACTTTTTGTGAAACAAAACTCCAGTAAACATTTAAAATCATTTTTTATCCGGCAAATGGTTCCAACAGGACCGGAACCATGGACAATAGTTAATATTTAATATTAAAAGTGACATTCACAAATTGATGGTCCTATCATCATCATGAGACGATTATTATTAGACTTATTTTCCCCTATCTACTCTCTCAGGGATACAGGGTTATAGTGTAATAGGTTTATTATTATTATTATGTTTTGTATGAAAATTATTTGATATCTTATTAATTTATGGACTTGAAAGGTGACATTTCACAAAGGTGATGATAGTAAATGAATGTAATTAGTAGCTATCTTGTATATTTTATATTTAAAAACATAATACTCGTAAATACTTGGTTGATAAGACATTCGTAATTTATTTTGTCCCAACTTTGTTCACAACAAACATTGAAATACTGCAATTAGTTCCACTATATGTTTATTATGTTTACTCAACTGTTGAACATTGGCGGATGTATTTTGCAACGAACAATCTAACAGACGTATGTAGATAATAACGAAGCAGGGCCATGATGATATGGTATAATCCGTAATGAAACAACAAAGTTCGGAAACATATACAGTATTTAATATGTAATTTGAAATAAGTAGTACTAAGATGTACTTGTAAGTAAAATCGTATATTAAAAGTGTTTTACTTTTACTATGAATGTTGTTGTTCTTCTGAAATTGTATGTTATAACATACCATGTTCCAAAATAAAGTGTTGCCCTTTAAACCCCGGACAATAAAAGGGGCGTCATAAGTTAAACCCCTTGCCTCCGCCCTTTCTGTGTGTGTCTGTGAATGGAAGGAGCAGAAGAGGGCGCCTGATGAGAACTTATGACGATCAGTTACTGATCATCTCCGAAATAGGCATGTCACGAGTACTCTAAACCAGCAAAAGAGTCAATAGAAGTATGTCATAGCTTGGACCACTCAATAGCCTCTGCCTATGGTAATGGGACAGAGGCATGTGTATGTATGTATATTCTCCTGGGTAAACATGTATTCCGATATATAATAAACTGTATACATTATGTAACAAAAACGCTGTTGGCCCTTTCTAGGCAACTTTCTTTCTTCCGTGAAGACAGACATATAGACAGCTTAATAAAAATAGTTACAATAAAAAAAAACAGAAGCGAGATTTTATCCTTAAACAGGTAGCTAAGAAAATATAAAAAAACATATTTAAAAATATATATTTTTATCTGAAAAGTGATGAACAGCTGACTCATGTGACGTACTGACGGGCGTGCATGCAACGCGGCGCGTTTGATGTACGTAGACGCCGCAACTTGCTATCTCGCTCTGGCTCTGAGTCATCGGTCTTACAGAGGTAATCAATTAATACGGTTCACAAACAATAAAATAATTGATTATAAAAAATAAATGTTATTATTTTTATAGTCCCATTTTCGTGTGCGAGTTATTTCATTACGTTTGAATATCGATTCTAATAGCACAGTTAGAACGCCCAACAGGGTTTTTGTTACATATTGTATAAACCCTCAATAACATACATACAATTGTATTAACAGGTTACGCATGTTTAAGTTCTGACGGAGTAGGAGTACGTCGCGTCCGTGCAGCTATAACCGCTGGAGATGCTCCCACTGTACCATTGTCTATGGGGGAGTGTGTTCGAATCAACACAGGCGCGGCACTTCCCGCCGGTGCTGATTGTGTTGTGCAGGTAAAGTAGATCATATACGACTTGATACGGTTATTGAGTGGTATAGCCACGCTGTAGACAGTTTTGTCTACAGTACGGCTCAGCCGGGTTGTTAGCACTGTCTTACAGAAAACCGACATACAGTAGCGGCTTGATGTTGCGTTTCGTACAGCGAGCGAGATATCCGGAGGCCCAAATCGCCCTCCCCTTTTCAATTCTTTAATTTTTACTTTCTTTGAATGTCAGTAATGCGTAATAATTCTTCTGATATTGTGGGCCAAATCAGTAATGCGTAATAATTCTTCTGATATTGTGGGCGTTTATGGGCGGCAGGAATCCCACTCAAATGACCCACTGCTCGTTTGCCTAAGCTATAAAAACGCAGTTTCTTAGTTAGTAATGTACTAATAAAATACTGTTTGGAGTACGCAGTAATAATGACGGAGCAAAGCTAAGACCAGGGAGGCAAGTTTATTTGGTAGTCATGCTGTAGAGTGTTTTTCTCTACAACACAAATGGGCCAATTCGACTTGGGCAGTCGCACCGTGTCAGAGAATTTTGTGTATAAGATTTCTGAAGGCCCTAATACTCCTGCCCTTCCGAATCTCTATTTATGTACTTCCCTTTTTTGTTTCAATGTTTATGCATTTGGATATTTGATATTCAATCACGCCTTAACAGCTGAACGGATTTGGATGAAATTTGCCTCATAGGTATACATACAATGACCTGGATTAAGACATAGGCTACATAGCCGGGATCAAAAACTCTAATAATATGATTGAAATCTTGCAGGTTGAAGACACAAAGTTAGTATCAGCCACTGATGACGGGCAGACTGAACTACAAGTGGAAATACTGAAGGCGCCACAACCGGAGCAAGACATCAGGCCCGTCGGCTTTGACATACCTATGGGAGCTACACTCGTTGATAAAGGTATTGCTTGACATATAATAATATGAATTCGATTAAGTTACAGTAAAATAAAACTACAACATTCTCAGTTTAGTTTAAAACAAGGTTAATATAACGATATATAGATCATAGATTCCCAACGGGACGATACCGCCCATGAGGGCGGTAAAAGATACAGCGGCAAAAGGAAGTGGGGCGTACCTTATCCGCACCAAAATATTTATATATTTTTTTGCAGTATTATACAGAGATTAAGCCCCCAGATGCAGTGTAGTCCCTTTGCGATGCCGTGATAGAGGAGTGACCTTATGTATGTTATCTATTTTGCAGGTGAAATATTAGATGCTGCTAAAATAGGTGTTTTAGCTGGTGCCGGTTACCAAAGTATCACAGTACGAGTCAATCCCAAGGTACTTTCTATAAATATTTAATATGACGACTGCGTACACAACTAGTGTGTTTTTAAATATTCGTCGTATTTGCGGGAGGCACACACTAGGCTTGATGTGTTAATAGAGTTTAACCCATTAAACCAGTTTAAGAATGGTCAAATCGTATAAAAATTTGACATAAATAAGTTTCGAGGTAAATCTCGATTTAGGATCGCGCAAGTCAGCCTTAATAATTAATCAAACAGGTCTTATTGGTTATTTTCAATAAAAGTTAAAGAGCTGGCATAAAGTAAATGCAACCCACGTACGTAAATAAATAGTATTTTTTAAAATATAAAGGTGGCGATATTATCAACCGGTAACGAATTACAAGAACCTTCGGAGAGTAAACTTCGACCAGCGCACATCAGGGACTCCAATAGAGCGATGTTAAAAGCTCTGCTTAGGTAAATAAAATCATTATTATTAGCATACATGCTTACATATATGAATTCACGGTTGTGTCCCCGAAGGGGTAGGCAGAGGCTTAAATACACGTAACAAAAATATTTAAGCATATTATACACTTGGTCAGATTCCAAAAAAACTAAAAATATTTTCTGAAACATCTTGTATAGAAAACTTATAACGAAAAGTAAAAAAATTGTTTTGTTAACTTTTAACGTTTTTTTTTCATGTGTTGCTCTTCAATCCTACACATTGAATTATCATTTAACAAAAAACAGCAAAAAAAAAAATGACTTTTTATTTCTTGTTAACTCTATTGAATATAGAAAATTTGGCGGAACTCCGCATGAAAAATATAAAAAAAATGTAGTATAGAGACAAAATGCAACAAACGTTTTCACCGCCAATTTACAATTTTCCCACTGTACTTTATATAATTATTTTGTTTGCAGGGAGCACGGATACGAGAGCATAGACTGCGGCATAGTTCGCGATTCCCCTTCTCATCTGGTGTCGCGTATATCAGCCGCGCTCGCACAGGCTGACGTGCTCGTCTGTACCGGCGGCGTGTCTATGGGAGAGAGGGATCTCTTGAAACCTGTACTGCTTAATGTAAGTTTAAAATAATAATTCATTCATCAACTTTCATAGATCAAGTTGGAGATATTTTCGAGAAAGGCCAGGACATGAGTACCCTAAACTGACGTGCATGTATGAATTTTTTATGAGAGTGAAGGAGGCCAAAGAGGTATGCAAGGATCGTAGCAAGTAGAAATCAGTTGTCTCTGCCTACCCTTATGGGAAACAGGCATGTGTCTATGTATGTATGTAATAATAATAAGTATCGTCTGTAGTTGAAATTTTATCATTTGAGTGGCAGAACCATGCTGAAGACAATTTTTTCTACAACATGAATGGGCCTGCTCGGTCAGGTTGTTACCTCTGTCTAACAACACACCGACGTAAGGTAGGCTGGTTGCTAGGTTTCGTACGGTGAGTGAGATATCCAGAGGCCCAAATCGGGGTGGGGAGGGGCCCCTTTCCAACCTTTTAATTATCCCTTTCCTTTAAGGTGGGCAACGCATCCATGGTTTTTATGGTATTGAGGGCGTTTATCGGTGGCGGAGAATACTTAACATCAGGTGACCCAGTTGCTCGTTTGCCGTCTTATGCAATAAAAAAAGAAAAACAACGCTGTGAACCTATTTATTGCATTTTTTTCCATAATATTTTCTGGTATTAAAGCATTATATATGAAAAGATGAAACCCAAAGCAGGAAAGATGAAACATTTACCCTGTTATTTTGTAGGACTTTGGTGCCAAGTTACATTTCGGTCGCGTCCGGATGAAGCCCGGGAAACCGAGTACATTTGCGACCTGCGTTTTCGAAGGAAAAACAAAATTCATTTTTGCTTTACCAGGTATGAAAATATGTTTTGTGAGTGTTAGAGCCACACTGTAGCCAGTTTTGTTTACAGCGTTAAAGGGCAGGCTCGACCGGGTAGTTAACACTGTCTCACAGAAAACCGACGTGAAGTAGCGACTTGATGCTGCGTTCCGTACAGTGAGTGAGATATCCGGAGACCCAAATCCTCCTCCCCTTCCCAATCCCTTAATTATCCCTTTCCTTTAAGGTTAGCAACGCGCCCATGATTCTTTTGGTATTGTGGGCGTACATGTGCAGTGCGTATCACTTACCATCAGGTGACCCACTGGCTCGTTTGCTGGCTTATGTTATAAATAAAGGTATATGTATGTATATGTATCACTAAATTCTATCATGTATCATTAATGGCCGTTCCCAATATTAATCTTCAATTTCACAATAGATAGCTATCGTCAAACATCCGTATTGTTCTATCTACTGCTTGGAATCGTCCCTATTTTTTAGATATGCACGTCGGCTACTATGATAGCAATAGATAGGCAGTTTATCTGGGCCCTCTTGTGCGTTATGTTCATACAAGCTGAGAAAGAGGAACTATTGTTTAATTTATGTTAGTAAATATGAAGATATGATTTAGATTAGAAATATAAGTTTTAATTTAACATTTATCTATAATTCTTATTTTTTACCACTGTAAATGAAATAATAATAACGAGAAATACTTATTATGTTGCAAAACACAATGTAATAACGAAACGTTTTACTGTCAATACATTACGGCTCTGAATACAAGTCCTTTGAACAAAAATCCCAAGCGAATTTGGGGGATTTTACTGAAGTGGGGAATTATTTTGTTCGCATTAACAAATATTTATATGTCTCTTGCACTTAATTTAATTATCAAAACGGTGCATTATTTTTATTTATGGGAATTTTAGAATTGTTTTTATATTTTCTTTTAGATTTTTACATAATTTATTTAGTTTTTTGTATTGCAGTGCAAGTGCCATGTAAGCCTTGTATACTCATGGCTATTTCTTCAAAATGCGTTATTTATTTCATTTTTTTACAGCCGAGGATATCTGTTTATCGGTCAAAATCTACCGATATAGAAAAAACTAAATCATTTTATCGACAGATAGCACATAAAAAATATTGGGACGCTGGAAATGTCATTTTCATAGTGTTGTATATCTGTAGTCAGCTATCAGTCCTCTCATCAGTAGACAGCAATGAAGAATAGGATTACCTATCATTAGTAAGTTTATTGGGACGGTAAAACGGAAAATAGATAAAATTTTCTATCGCCGGTATAGAAAAACTAAAGACAGACAGAATATAGGGAACGGCCATAAATTAGTTACTAGGTGGTAGGCCTCTTGTATACGAGAGGCCGCCTGGATAGGTACCACTGTTTTGTCTGTTGTGTTCCGGTTTCAAGGACATTGAAGCTAGTAAAATTACTGGGCATTATATGATTTAATATCTTCTTAATTTAATCCAATAATGTAATGTCTCGAGGTGGCGAGCGCAGTCCAATGCTATGCAGTGTTTTGTAATTCAAAAATCTGTGTTGTGTTGCTACTCTGTTTATTATTTGTTATCAGGCGAGCGACATGCTCGTCTCGTCATTGAAGCTAATAAAAATGAATAAAGGAACAATGTGACAGCTCCGTGGCGCAGCGGGCGAGTAGTCGGCTGCGAAGCGAGAGGCCGTGGGTTTGATTCCCACACCGAGACAAATGTTTGTGTGAACCACAAATATTGGTCTTGGGTCTGGGTGTTGTGGCACCGCAAGTCCCTCGTAGTCCCTGATACCCATGAGACAGGCTTACCTAGTGTGGGGTCAGGACTATGTGTGTGACTGTTGGGTGTAAAATAAAAAAATTGTATCCGCAGGTAACCCAGTGTCTGCATACGTGTGTAGCCTGTTGTTCGTAGTGCGTGCCCTGCGCGTGTCGGCGGGCCGCGGCGGCGCGTGGGCGGCGCTGCGCGTGCGGCTCGCGCACGCCGTCACGCTCGACCCGCGGCCCGAGTACGCACGCGCCGAGATACGACTGTCGGGGACTGATGAACTGCCCACGGCCAAACTGCTTGGGAATCAGGTATTATATTCCATTTTAACCGATTACAAAAAGTAGGAGGATGTCATTTCAGCGCGTTTTTTTTATACAATATGTAACAAAACCATGTTGGGCGTTTTAACTGTGATGCCAGAATCGATATTCAAACGTAATATACGAAAATTTAACTATAAAAATAATATTATTTATTTTCAAAATTGAATTAATTTATTATTTGTAAATCGTATTTCGATTAATTACCTTTGCAAGAGCGATGATTTGGAGCTAGAGCGTCGCGCGTGAATCCATCTTCGCCAATACACACAAAAATAAGGTTTAAATAACAATTTTTGTAATAACAATGTACATTTATCTAAGCTACGTGTATAAGGATAATATCTCACTTCTGTTTATTATTATTTTTATTTACTTATTTTTGTAAGCTGTCTATATGTTCTATCTTTACGACTCAAAAAGGGCCAACAGGGTTTTGTTACATACTGTATATCGATTTCTTTGCCTATTGTGGAGGCCCAAATCTCCCGTGTCTTCTCAATCTCAATTATCCCTTTCGTATGAAGTCGATAAAGCGACCATGATTCTTCTGGTATTGTGGCCGTTCATGTGAGTTGGAAATCACTTACTATAAGTTGACCTACTCGCTCGTTCCATAAAAAAAATATTACACAATATGCATTCATTCTGACTACGAAACCATTTACTGTGCGTGGTTTGACACGCCCCTGACCGGTTTTTTAATTCATAATTGCTATGATTGATTACGTTACATTAGCAAATGATAAGATAGGACAACCTCCGTGACGCAGTGGGTGAGTAGCCGGTTACGAAGCGTGAGGCCGTGGGTTCGATTCCCGCACCTAGATATATGTTTGTCTGATCCACAAATATTTGTCTCGGGTTTGGGTGTTGTGGGACCGCAAGTCCCTCATAATTCCTGATGCTCACAATACCTAGTGTGGGGTGTGGGGTGTGTTAGGACTATGTGTGTGACTGTTGGTGTATATATTTATTTATAATATTGTATCGACAGTGCAGCAGTCGTTTACTAAGCGCGTGCGGTGCTAGCGTGTTGTTGGAGCTGCCGGCAGCTACCGACAGCACGCCGCGCCTGCCCGCCGGCGCGCTCGTACCCGCACTTATAACGGGACGACTTGATCTCAGCGCACAGTGAACTGCAACACTCATCGATCACGGGTAATATTATACAGGGTTAGTCGGAAACGGTGTAATAAACCGTGGCCAACTTAAACTATCACTTATAAGGATGTTTACAAAATATATCTCATCTCGAAGAAGAGCCCTGTAGCGCGATTTTTAAGTTCACGACTAACGATAGAACTAAAATACGAACCCCATCGTCGTGCTAGACTAAATGCCGTCGGTGAAAACTTTTTTATTAAATCTATAAACATCAATTTCTTTGACCCTATTGGACTTATTGAAAAAGTTGTTCAGAATTATGGGCATCTTTATGTCCTTTCGGCTTAGTACACTTTTTCTGACTAACCTCGTAGACTAGCTTTTGTTAGCGGTGCCGCCCGTGTGGATATCTTTTTACGGGATAAAAAGTAGCCTGTTAATCCAAATTATGATCCACTGTTGTGCCAAATTTCACTCAAATCCGTTCATTTATTAGGCCGTGATTGATTAACAGACATTCAAAATCATAAGCATCTAAAGTTTCACATTTATAATATTAGTAGGATGTCGTATGTTACTTTAAATCGCGTGTTGATATTGATCGAGATGAAGACAGTCTACGTAGTAAAAATTGGCACGCTTGGTTCCTATATAGATTATTGTACTTACATCGTATATTATCCGTGATCTGTGTTCACTCTTAGCGTCCATAATGTAAATGTATTACATAGAGCCTTGTAATAGTAAGCCAACGATTTAGCTACGTTTTCACGCGCGACTCTAATCTTGGCATGCCTTCGTATAGACCATTCGTGTGCTTCTTGCTATATGTGTTTTTATTATATTGCACACGAATCTAAACCATATATATACAAGCAAACGCACAAATTAGCGTATTTATATAAGAATTTCATTAAAATTACATGGAGCTCTTCTCAGACACGAAATTATATTGTGAACGAAGCAAGAACTCACAATATCGCTCGTTTAGTGATTTGCGATCAATCGATGCAAATGGTTTTACTATAGGCCTTAATAAGGTTAAAAGGTACACGCGGCATCGAATTTGATCGATTCGGTGTGTGTACGTGAAAATTTGTAGTAATTTAAACCGTAGACATTCCGCTTCCTGTAAAGGTTTCCGGGCCAGAATTTTATATTTGAAATATTGTTCTTGATCATGTTTAGAAAAAAACGTGTGCGCCATGTAGGTCTTTTGTATGCAATGCGATGTCTCGAACACAGAAAACAAAGCTGGAAACTTAATCAGGACCCCAAAAGTCTGCGGCCAGGCTTAATGTCGCTAGCTGTTGAGGTATTCACTTATTTGCCTCAATTATATTCTCAATGTATTTACATCGCCAGTCAGTCGACACGACGTCGATCAGATTCGCTGCCGTGTGTACCTAGCTTTATTCTATTTTATACAAGTAATATTATTTTATTACTTGCGCCTGTGCTAAAGTAAATTACAATAGGCGCAAGTGGTTCTAAAATCCCAAGCGGAATTTGATAGACTGTATTTTATAAACAATCGAATTGTGTATACAAAAATGATTATTGGGGTGATGATTCTCAGTGTTGATCGCTTGAGCGAATGAAATCAATGTGCTCAGTATTTTGATGAAGTTGGACCTTAGCAAGGTCGAGTTTTGTTTAGGTAAAGCTCAAAGTTAGCGCTCGGATACATGCCATTGCAAACGACCAAACAATAAAAGATATCGGCATATAACACCATCGCTGCCCAAGAGGGTAGCAATAAATTGGAATAAAACTAGTTTATACGGATTTTATTGCGGTTTAATTTTTTATTTTAGTCCCGACGTTGAGTCAATGTGTAATATTCGCGTAAACCTAAGAAATCACTAGGTAGCAATAGTTTTTCTGGGCCGGCAAGATTCTAAGGTCCGTATTCACAACAACACTTAAGTAAGCTCTTTGCCAAGTGTCCAATTCTGTGTACATGATTGGTCTGTTTTGATTTAGCGCCAAAAACTAACCAATGACGTTTAGAGAAATAGTCACTATGCGTTCGCGCTCACTATGAGGGGGTTTTAATTTATCCCCGTATTCATAAAAGTTCATCTGCTAGATATACCCATGCAATGTGTTATGGATCATATAATTAAGTCATAGCTCGCGATGCACTACCATTGGCTAGTGTCGCAATTACTAAATTAACCGCAGCTCCGTGCGGCAAATCAATCCCAGTGGTGATTCTTTACGTGCAAAACCTACACGTAACCTAACGTTAGTGCGCAGGTACGTGCGCAAAACCGTACTAGGTGGTAAGGCCCTCGTATGCGAAGGCCGTCTGGGTGGGTACCACCACTTTACCCATTTGTGTTTCATTGGACATTGAAGCCAGTGGAATTACTGCGCGTTATCATAACATCTTATGTCTCAAAGTTTTATGTGGTGTTGTTTCTGTATATGGACAGGCGTTGCGTTTACCGTCAGACGAGCGACATGCTCGTATCGTCAGTCTAACTAATAAGAAAAGAAAAATCCTTCCACATTTGGGCGCATGGGTTATGTTCCGATACTTCTTATGTGTCTACATTTATTAGGCCAAGTAGATCTCTACGTAGAAACATAATATCTATCTGTCAAATATTATCAATTTATATCATAATTGTTTATTTAATTTATATATTTTAGTGCATAAAGAACCTGATCTGTACTTATATCTGATTAGAATCTCGTATACACTAAATAAGTAAAATTCTGAAATCTTGCCACATATATAGCTTTATTTACAAAAGGTAAAATTATTGAAAAATATTTATTTTTAGAAATAAGGTGTTAATTCTGTCCAAAAAGTCTGATTTGGTAACTTTATGTTGAGTGATAACATGATTTATTTGGCAAACAATGATCTAACGATGTGTGACCAAGTCACCAGTCTTCCAATTATTTATAATTATTTTATTGTTCCTAGTTATTGTGAACGGTGATGGTATATTTGAATAAAAACCAGTTATAATTGTTTTTACAGTCTTTCATTTAATTTCACCTGTAATACAGTACTATTATTTAAATTATGCGCATGCGCAATCTTCCTATATTTCTAAAATATAGACATGTGATGATGACAGTAACGGTTTAACGGTAGGCATGGTAGAATCTCTGCAAGATTTGGAAGAAATGCTGAACAGTCTTAACAGTTCTTTAAGACGAATATCGCAAAACGCTAGGTGTGTTTTCTTCACTAGCGGAGCGAACACACACGTCATATAATATGCGACGGCACACGCAGTTCCCGAAAATGATGATGCTACCAGCATGATGATCATTATTTGACAGCCTCCGTAGCGCAGTAGGCGAGTAACCGGCTGCGAAGCGAGACGCCGTGGGTTCGATACCCACACCAAGACAAATGTTTGTCTGATCTACAAATATTTGTTTCGAGTCTGGGTGTTGTGGAACCGCAAGTTCCTCGTAGTTCCTGATACCCACGATACAGATTAACCTAGTGTGGGGTCGGGTCTATGTGTGTGCCTCGTTCTAGAGAGAACACTACAGGTGTGTTGCACCACAAGAGTGTATCTATATATTTTTTTACGCACTTGTATAGATTCTAGCGTTGTGTAATTAAACCGCTCTGAAGATAGCTACGTTGTCGTGTGTACGGACGAAAATTGACACTGCGCTTGCGCTTCTGAAGCGCTCCTATATAAAACCGCTGCGTACAAGCGCGCCTCCTCCATCTGCATTAGTTCTTCGCCATGACACGTTACATCTGGTTTTATACGGCCTGCCACCTATACGCGTACGTCGTTGTTCCTGCTGGGATCAGTGTTCCAATTGATCCACTAACCGCTGGCTTCTTTATCCTGTGCGATTGAACTGGTGCGAGTCGTTGGGAGTCGTGGAAATCTGATTCGAGAATCACCGTACGAGACCACGTGCTGGGAATACTACCGCACAATCACCGTACCAGAGTGCAGACTCCCATTCACACGCTATCCGTGCTGCCACGTGGTGCCAGATATCACGGGGCAAGCTGACGCCGCTGCATTCCATGCCTGGACACTCCCTATGCTATACAATAAATCCGCAACTAAGTTAGAAACATACATAGAGTAAAGTAGGTATAGACATGACAATAATATTTTTTTGGTATAAATTTGTACTAAGTAGATGAATTTCTAGGTTCAATTATATATGGGAAATAATTGTTTATTTTCCAATTTATCGTTATTTCCCATAATATTTATAAATTGCTTTAAAACTATAAAAGGAATAATAAAAAAATATTCCTCGTTTTTATACACACTTTTACCTTATAATTTAATCATATATGCTCAATATGGCTATGTCCAACAGCGGACAAATATAAGCTGATGATGATGATAATGATTTTATATAACAAATATCATCATTCTGATAGATATGTTACACTAGGTCTATTTTTCCGAACTTATTCGCTTTATATCGTTTTACAGCCACGTGCTGGATATGTATCAGTTCGCCAGGATTTGGAGTCCATTGACAAACCAGTGACTCCGTTTGCTTAACAACTGCAGACGAAGTACCAAGATGTAACGCTAAATACAAAATATAGCTCGATACCCTGTGTTTTAAGTGTATTATACACTACCTAAATTCTTGAGCCCCAGTAATAAAAGAAACATTTTACAAACAATATTAATTTATTTATTGAAATTCATAACACTCTGACCATGCACACTCAGATCGACACATCTCTCGCCCCCACACAACATTATCATATACAACACATAGATGAAAATTATGAAATTGATCCATAGTTTTTTGTTGAATGATCAAATGTGCATTGATTCAAATCGTCAGTAATACTTATAGCGTTCATAAGAAGCAAAGGTTCACGTTATATAAAGGATATTTAATTTATTTTTAGTAATTACAGTATGTCGTAAAGACAGCTTTAGTTTCCTAGGGAGTCGTTCGGTGCATACTCGGTGTCTCTGTCGATCCTGGCCAACAGGAGTTACAGTGGCGGGTATGTAGGCGGAATAATCTCTAGAATATATCAATTACCAGTAGACTTTCGTTAACCATTACTTAACACGAATGCCTTAACTATTACTAAGGATTTATAACAATGCACCCTTGGTATGAATTTGGCAAATGTTACAAACCATTTTTGTTCTACATACTGATGTAAGAGATTTAAATGTTCCCATAACATAAAATCATTATATTTTTATTTATGTGACGGATTCGTATTTTGGCTGGTTACAACAACGCCATATAGCATAATATGTAAGTAGTAATATCATTATTCATGTAAAACACCTGAAGGATTTCTCAATGACATTTGTTTCTTTCACAATAAGCATGCCACATACCAGTGCTTACTTATTTATAGTATATACTGTTCAAAATGGTTATAATATGTTCGGCTATATCTAGACATTTACATCCAGTATACTACAATGATCAATATAAAAAAGTCTGATATGGAATAAATAAAACAAATGTGATGTTGGAGTGCACAGTAAAAGAAGATGAATAAATTTAAGAATTGATTTGGGAGCGAGTTATTCCTCAATTCTAGACTGTATTAAGGCAGTGTTTAATAAAAAATACTCACTATTGTTTAAAACAAAACATAAATTTTGTCCTTTTAGAACGATCAGAGATTATCAAGAAACACTGCCTTACTTCATTGTACGGATTATTAATAAAGAAGTAATGTCCGTATAAGTACAGTATGACAACATAAATCAAGCGCTTCGGCAACGTTAATTTTTTACGAATTAGTATGAATAGGCAATAATAGGGTGTAAGTGGGCCTCCAACATTTTAGGCCCAAAGCCAACCTCACCTGCACCTGGTACTCACTGCTGATTATCGGACGAGTTAATGGCGAAACTTAGTTCCCGTTGCAGGTTGTGGAACTCATTTAATACCAAATACCGTCAAATCTATGGTACGAGAAGGCGGACCTTGGTATTAAGCCGGGTAACGCCATGATGGAAGAAAGAAAGATGGCGATAAATGGCCGGCCATGCGGGTCCGATCAGTCACTCAACAGAACAGTAAGTACATTATATAATGTAAAAGGTTTGTGTTTATATTTGGTCATCGTCACATGTCTGTATTTTCGATTACCCAAAGTTTGCTGAAGCGCGTAATTTAGATTGTACTGTACAATACCATTGTATGGTACACAACAGATGTGTGAATGTTAGACAACACGTTGCACTTCGAAGAATCTCTTGAGGTAGTACACCTGCCCAAAGGTCATGATTAGTAGTACAGAAGCCTCGAAGATGGACCACATGACCACGCGCGAGTTGGTGCTCTCGTTTATTGAACGGTGAATGCGGTCGCGGACCTGATAGAAAACATTTCATTTTTATCTTGCATGGCATAGTAGCTAATTATCTTATAGTAAGAAAAGTGCTGTCCAAATATAATATGGGCTGTCGAGATATCATCGTCTCGGCGTTCCTAGACGGTTGCCATAATAACGATGGCGTGGAATAACTGGATATAAGCCGACCCTGGAACGCGATTCGTCGGAATAAGTCTATAAGGCGAGTTTTTCACAATGTATATAGTTGTTGCTATCTAGGTAGGTACAAGTATGTATCAAGTTGACAGCCTCCGTGGCGTAGCGGGCGAGTAGGCGGCTGCATAACGAGAGGCCGTGGGTTCGTTTCCCATACCGAGACAAATGGGATCACTAACATTACTTTGGCTGTTTGTGGTAACCTCCACTCTGATACACTGGTTTTACTTGTCCTTCTGTAGTAACCCCTCCCTTCTAACCTTGTAACAATTCTAAAATGCCTACCTGCATGTATTCCTGTTCATGTTTGACAGTCTTGAGTGTGGTGCCAAGTTCTTTGATCATTTCCTCCAGTTTGTTGTGATCTACCGTATCCTCTTTTTCGCCTGCTTTTGCTTGTGACTCTCCAATTTCCAAGTTAAACATCACAACCTATTAACAGAATCAAATTAGGCCTAGCGCGCATTACAGTGTGGTGATCTGTGGTATGTTTTTGAAATTGCAATGGAAATATATGAAATAGATTTAGTTAGCGCACTGTTCCATGAGTCTTTGCCATTTGTATCACAATCTTCATACATGAAACCTGGCCACAGACTACAAGTCTGCATTTGTGTTTATTAATTATTAAAATACAAGTATCTGATAATTATCAAATAATTTCAAACCCTGTATATAGATAAATATAAAACTATAAATTGCTGAATATGTTATGTGAAAAATAATTACCTTAGGTGTCATAGTAGACATTTTGTTGCTGAAGCAATATGTGTATCTCCCTGATGTCTGTGCTGAGAATGTGTAGATGCCTGATGACTCTCTCTCAGCCTTGTGTATGACCCTACCATCAGGACCAGTTATTGTCATATCTATGTCTAAGAAACCACCTTCCGCTATCTCAAATGACAGACCTGAAAAAAATTACAAAAATAATGTGGTAGAGCCGTGTTGTAGTTACTTTTGTCTACAGCACCAGTTGCTAACTTTTTACAAGCTACCGAATACTCAACAAACACCTTTTATGTTATGGAACCCTACATTAGATGATGAGCAAACATATCAGAAATATTTCATCCATGTATGAGTTCAACTTCAATGAGGTTGGATATTTACGGATTGGATACAAATGTAACTAACTGACAGGGCCCTAGTGATTTTTCCATGGAACCCACTTTAGGAATTGCAGAATGAATGACTAACTGGGTTGTTATTACTGTATCACAGAAAACCTATGTGAAGTAGCAGCTTGCTGTTTCATTTTGCATGGTAGGTGAGATTACTGGAGGCCCTAATTGCCCCTTCCCTTCCCAATTCCCATTCCTTTCCTGCACATGGGTCACCCATATGCTCGCTTGCTGGCCTTTGCTATAAAAAACAATCAGTGTGGAGTGGAATCATGAGCTTAATGACTTTACTTATTAGTGCTGAGTGACAAAATTGCATTCAAATTTGTTTGAAATACAATAAATGCCATAAAAAATTACCACGTCTCATGTGTGCAATTCCATCTGGATAGGTAATAAATACTACTTGTATTGCTGCTGCTATGTAATATGAGCATGGCTGTATTTAAGTTTGATGGACATTCAAGTCAGTGAAATGACTGGGCATTATGATACTTAACATCTTATGTCTCAATGTTCAACCAGTATGTTGTAATTCAAAGTTCCGAGAAGTGTTGCTAGTGCTTATGGGCAGGTATGGCGCTTACCATCAGGCGAAGGACCTGCTGGTCTCGTCATACAGGCGAATTAAAAATGTGTCAAAAAAGAAAGTTGAAAATTGATACACGATTATATTTTATCACTACACAAGACAGAAACTGCTATTTATATCCTAGGTTATAATGATAAAGTATTTATAAATTTTCCGAATTTAAATAAATTTATGAATACATATTTAAATATGTTTAAAAGTGTAATTAGTCTTACCCATCTTAGTGTTAGGCTCAACATTCTCAAAAAAACACTCTTCGGCATGAGCATCCACTGTGATTGTATAGCACTGTGTTGTACTGATCATACTGCTCATTATAACAGCGAGGAGCCATAACGATTTCCAACTGCACTCCATTTTCATAAATTATAATTTATATATTACTAAATTGCCTTTTTGATACGAAAAATGCGAATAAGTATGTTTTTTGTGCTAGAGCCACGTAACTTGCCAAATGTTGACAAATGACAACTTGACAAGTTTATAGTAATCATAGGGATGTTTAATAAATATCAATACAAGATATATCCATAGCTTTTGGATTTATTGATTTTAGGTAATAATATTTCGGCGATACATTTAATTGTAATAATATGTATATTTCACCAAATATTTGTTTGGATAATCCGAAAATATAAGAACACGGTTCCTGGCTACGGGACGGTGTGCTTTGGGCTTTGGGCCTATAGAATATACATATACTAATTTTTTTTAAATTGTTTAATGGACATGATCAGCAGTGTGACAAAATAGTACTGTATTGCACATTGAACCGATATTATATATTCGTAATAAAATACCGAAATCGATTCTTTTTAGAATTGTTATGAAAATATTTTATCACTCCGACATCCCTTTTACGACAGATTATACTTCACAGTTCAGAAATGTGCCTTTTGTGCTCCTTTTTATTTTGGTGATGTCTAATTGTATTATTGTTAAAAATTGTTTTGAATAATTATTCTTTTAATTAGGGCATTTTTAATATCTTAAGAGAGTGTGTAAACAGCATTAATTCTTGTTTTATGTTATGGCAACATTCATGTAGTTTTGCTATTAGCCGATAGAGGTCAGGACTACTTAGAAAGAACTGACGTTAAAGAGGTTTTATTCGTGACGTTAAAATCAACTAACACAGAGTACATTATATATTAGGGTACAAGTTAAAATGCGTGACTTTTGCTAACAGATGACGTTAAAATATAATATAACTATAATATGTTAATAAAAATATATATTATTGAATAAATACTGTTAAAAGTATGCTCTTCGGCAATCTTCGTCTATTTCTGATATAAGAAATTTCAACTTTTATTATATAGGTAATATAGTTAGACCTTTTACACTAGAATATGCACACTTTAAATTGACGTTCCTTAGATTATAGTATCTTGTGTTGTCTGATTGTTTGCAAACGAGCCAGTCAACTGATTACAACTGAACACCATCCATCTGCCTGCCAGCCTGTATTAGTCTACTACTGCTGTTGTACACTACCTTTCCCAGTACGTGTCAACCTTCTTGCCTGACTATATGAAGGATATTTTAAGGTAGGCTCGACAATTTCACTGATATGATGGAATAATACACGACATTAAGTTGCCACTTATGATAATTACTGTATAAATTACTAGCTTTGGCTCGCGGCTCCGTCCGCGTGAACAGCCTGATCCAGGATAAAAAGTAGTCCATATATAAGACATGTATCTACCATGTGCCAAATTTCATTCAGAACCGTTCTGCCGTTAAGGCGTGATTGAATAAATAACAAACATCCAAATTCACAAACTCACAAACATCCTAATTTTCACATTTATAATAGTAGTAGGAAGTAGGATAGGATAGTATATTTACGTAATTATATGTGCATAATAAAAATATGATTATCATGATCTAGAATCTTCTAAAAGTGCGCCAAAGGTGCTGTTATTTTTGTGATCACTACACTTTTTTATAGAGATGGTCTTTTTTTCTAGAAGGAAATGTGTGTCGGAAAATAACTAGACATACCGGTGGAAGGCGGATGGGCGGTTTTTATGAGCGAATTATCCATACTAATATATTCGAAAATAACTGTTTGTCTGTCGGTCTGTTATCTTTTCACGCATAAACTACAGGACCGATTTGGATTAAATTTGGTACAAAGAAAGCTAGCACCCTAGGGAAGGCCATAGGTCATGCTTTTGTCTCAAAAAACCTAACGGGGGTAAAATAGAAAAATTATATGGGGAACTTATCATTTCTCAAGTTAGGAATATAAAAAATCATATTGAATCTTTTATAGCAAATAAAGAATTACGTATTTCAGTGATTTTGTAAAATCTCTCCTTAAAACCCAATTTTGGCATTTGGGGGCCTCCATAAGGCCAGTACCTGGGATGCTCATAGAGAAGAGACAGAACTGCACACGAGTCTTCTAAGTTACGGTGCGTCGCAGTGCGAGCTCATGTATGTTTATCCGGGGTATCAAGCTCCGTTGCCCACTTCATCCCATTACATGACTTCATGACATGTTTTACATATGGCTATTACGTTGGCAGACAGTTGCCTCAGAGCATGTCATAGATCCTCCTTGGTTACTCCAATAATGTGCAAATCGTGTTTTTAAACAAAAAACTTACTTTGGATATCGAATTCATGCGTCATACATTACCTACCCTTTAGCACCTCCCTTCCCATTTAGATGACGACAGTTTAGTTTAGTTTAGTCGCACGGCTGAGGCAAGAATTAAAAAAACTTTCATGTACACGTGGCCGCGTCATAAAATTTCAAAAGAAAGTATCTTACGACGTGTTTCTTTCCTCATAAATGACAGTTTTCTGCATCAATGGTTTTCTGTCATATTGTCGCCTGTGTCGTACTAGACAATCACTCCATCTAAAAAACCATACAAACTGACAATAATTATCTGGGTTCTTCCATAGTACACGTTTATTATATTACATAATTACATAAAAACACTACATAAACCAGTTCTTTTATTAATTAAATTAAACGACCGAACGTACCGGCAGAATTCCAAACTGGATTTTTATGGTTCCGTAATCATTGGAAGCTTTTTTACATCTATATGCTTATTAACAAAATTATTACCTATATAACATCTAGTCATTATTTTTGAATGTTGTATAGCAAAACTCCTAAAGAAAATAAATGGAAATTATCATAGATGATGGTCTACACTCTACGTTAACGTACCAATCTTTAGCTGCTTCCACCAAACGTTGCTGTGTTGGCGCAGACTTTATTTTGCACTATAAAACTATGAGTAGGTACGGATGAATGGGTGAGAATTTCATTATATATACGGAAAGAGAATGCCGAGAGTTACGGCTCCTACGATACACAAAAAGCAGAAATAGATATAGCGGTGGTATAGACGCATACGGCCTCACGCATATAAGGGACCTACCAGCTATATGAAGAAGCAACTTTTTAGTTACGTACGTCGTAGTTTTTCTACAGTCAGTGATATTGTCGGAGGCGGTTATTCGCCCACCTGTTCCTATACCCATTAATCACGGCATTATAACTTATAACACACTGCAAAACAAACTAACCTTTTAATAACTCATAATTTATTAGTTATTTTAGTATCAGGTCACTATATTTATAAAGAAGTCATTGTTTATAAATGTATCCATGAATATATTTGAATAATGGTGAAGATCAAGTTTATTTGTTACATTTATATTTGTTATTTGTTACGTTTTAAACATGGAGTATAAAGGCGGACTGAATGCTAAAAGCATTCTCTACCTTTGAACCTTTGGGCGGTGCAGATATGTATAAGGTAGGTGCAAAGAAAATACGACAGGATACACAAATAACACACGAGTATAAATAGATATAAATATACATATAAGACAACTAATGATACATAAAAATACATATTATATATGCTATAATAAAAAATAAATAATCTAATGTGATGATTCTGTCACCTCGCTCAGCAGTAGCTGCCGAACTCTCATTTTGAATGCCAACCGGAATGTGGACGACCTGATTTCGAGGGGGAGTGCGTTCCATAGAAGTATGGATTGAATGGCGAAGGAAGCATGAGTAAAATCAGAACTATGAAGGGGACACTTGAGAAGATTAAGTTAAAATTAATTGACTTTGGTAACTGTACACATTTGAATTATTGAGAATAGATATCAATTGTTATTTATTATTAATAACTATTTTTTTATAGTTTTTTTATTCAAGTATGTAAAACATTGTAGCAACGAGATACTACGCATTGTAGTCATGTTACAGAGTATATTTTAGATATAAACTTCGACATACTCGCCAAAACTATAATACATATTTATGGCATATATTTTGCCCGATGTACCTGTCTTAACTTCCTACTCTAGTCAGATAAAAAACTATTATGGCATTTGCCATGCTTAGTTGGTAACGTGGTACTAAATTATCATTTGCAGTTGCTTTTATAGTAAAAATATAAAAATAACCGCGTTAAATTATACTTAAGTGTTATTCGGAAATATTCTTAGAATTCTGTTCTGTGAGGATCCAATATTATATTTTTAAAAGTCGGTTCTCGTAAGTCATGATTCACTGTAGAAGTTCCAATTAGGCAGAGTCACGACTTTTACCATACCGTCTACTCTGCCCAGCTGGAGTCTTTTTTTTATTTTATTGGCCCACGAAGGCAGTCTACGAGTCTCTGGGTAAGTCTCAAAGCATAATATCTAGATTCTTATGGGCCTGTAAGAGAATCCTTTAACGTAATTTTGCGAAGTCTAAAGTTGAATCTCTAGATTCTAAACTTTGACCTACTGCTGAGTTGCGGGATCGCATATTTGTATAGATCCCTTCGTGTACGTGTAGCTGTTACTAGGCTTGGAAATTTCTTTTCAGTGACGCCAGAATAATAAAATGGAAACTATTACGGGAATTTATTTGGCAAAAATCTCGACATAATGCGTTACACGTGTTTAATATTCACACAAATTCAATATTCAATATTCTTTTTAAATACTTACTTAATGGAATATGCACGAATATCTACTTCTACTTTATGTTACTTCCTTATGTACACAAAGTGATGTGTTAATCGCCTCATTGTACCAGTGGCAAGCGGCATCATATCATATCATAATGGGTTATGGACCGGAAGCTCCTGGGTTCTAGTCCTATTACGGAAAAAGCGCTGTTATTTTTTTCTATCATGATTTGTCTCTCCACTGGCACTGACTTTAGCCAGGATTTCATCCGAAAATTGTTTAACTTTTACGAGGCCGTGTCTACAATTTTTTTAAAACGGTGTTTTTTTTATAGCATAGGCGTACAAGTGTATTCTGTTATATTCTTGCCTGTGTCATACAATACATAATATTTCAATATCCATATCCTGATATAGATCCTGGCTTACACGAATTCCAGTGGCGGGTGTGTAGCCAGTCGTGATGGTGTCTAGTAGAATTATTATTTGCACAGTACAAGTAATAATATAGATTATGAATCATACTAAAACGGCTTTGTAATGAAGATACATTAATAACGGTTTTATAATTATACACTATCAAGAAGTCAATAACGCTTTAATGATAAAGGAAAATCGTAAGAAAATTGTATATATTAAATCAGTGACAGGTTTTTCATAGCTCAAGCCTTGAAGATGCTACAAACAGGTACGGATAGAAAACCAAAACTTGATCGTGATTCCTTGGAATTTCGGTCATTTGTTAATATGTGACATAATTAATATACAATTAATTTTAATAAAATTAACAGAGTTTGTAGTCTACCAACGACTGTTTTATACATAATTCGACTTACGCATGGCGGTCCGCCTCGGAGGAGGCGATAGGAGAAAAGGAGGGATAGCAGGCGAAAAAAGAGATGGTGGTACTACGAGCTGGACTCCTTCAAGAAGGACTAGCGAAAATATACCCAAGAGCGTGAGGCCTTTATTAGGAGTGGGACACTCGAAGCTCAAATAATTATCTAATAAATAATTTGGGTAAAACTTATTTTAAGTATTAACGTAATTCATACGCACTCACGCCTGTAACCCCCGAAGATATGTAAACAGAACACCCACATTTCGCCGAGCTTATTTCCACTCCATGTTGTGATAGAGGTATGGCGAGCCTATCGCCATACCGGGCACAATTCCAGACTCAGAGGTGATACCTTTTGAGAGGTGAGCATTTCGTGATAGAAAAATCCAATATCACTTTTACCCGACCTGATCGAACCCGAGATCTCAGCACAGCAGTCGTACCGCGTACGCATAACAACTGCGCCACCGAGGCAGTCCTTATTACAAATATCCATTCCCAGTTCTTTTATGAATATTTAGGTATTATTTATGTTTATACAATCTACACAAGAGATTCAAATATTTTATATTATATAACATTAAAAAAAGAATATATAATGCCTTGTATGACCTTCTGTCCTCTTTCATACTTGTCTCTAAACAGGTTTGTTGGTGAATACGAAAAATAAAACATTTTATTTGTTTATGAACTTCTTTTATATCAAAATTACCTAGATTACAATACGCGCAAAACAACTTTTCCGAGCTGAAGTTAGTCACTAAACTCTACGCCCGCGCCCCCCATTACCCTTTAGTCTTTACCAGAAACTTAGTCTTTGATCTTTAGTTAGTCTCTGAAAACAATAGCGCGATACTGCTCGGCGCTCGTGACTAATTAGAGATCGGCAAATATATTTGCTCGTATTTATACATTATGGGACTTACTTATAAACTTTAAGTAGGTAATGCGTGCTAAATTATCACTTATAGCTACTTCTACAATATGTAACAAAAACACTGTTGGGCGTTTTAGCTATGATATCAGAATCGATATTCATACGTATTGAAAATATTCGCATAAGTAAATTGGGACGTATTTTTATCGTATTATATTTAATCATTATTATTAAGTATTTATTTAGCATATTTAATTTTAAACCTTAAAATAATTTATTGTTTGCAAACCGTATTTCGATTGATTACCTCTGCAAAAGCGATGACTTGGAGCCAGAGCGAGATAGCAAATTCCTGCGTCTACATAAACCAAACGCGCCGCGCGCGCCCATCCTGCTTCGTCAATACACACAGAAATTCAGATGTTAATACTTAGTTTTTTTTAAAACTGTGTAAGGATAATATCTCACTTCTGTTTATTAGGTATTTTTTAATTTAACTATTATTATTAAGCTGTCTATATGTCTATCTTCACGACCCAAAAAGGTCCAACAGGGTTTTTGTTACATAGGTACCGTATAATTAATAAATCAAAATCGTATCACATTTTTATACTAAAACTACTTGTATTCAACTAAAAATCAGTTAGCTACTACGAAATAATAGAATCCAATTCGAAAATTATGCGGTAACCTTTCACATTCAATTTCCAGTTGCACTGGCTTCCTGGCGAAATCTCATCTCATAAGTCTTTGCTGATGGAATATCCTCGATGACCAAATCCTGTTGATTCTCTCTTTAATATTAATAATAAACATTGAAATCATTATGAGCGTAGCATTTATGCTCCCAAAATATGTATTGAAATAATTCTTCGCCACGTGTTAGACAGTTTTACAGCACGAATGGGCCGTGTCGACTGGGCAGCAGTGGTTGCGTTTCGTACGGTGAGTCAGATTTCCGGAGGCCTAAATAGGTACGCCATCCCCCTTCCCAATCCCTATTTCTTTCCTGTAAGGCTGGCGATTTCTTCTGGGATTGTGGGTGGTCAAATGGGCGATGGAGATCACTCAGTGACCCACTTGCTCGTTGGCCGGCCTCGACTATAAAAAAGTCTATATTCAACAAAAGGAAAACTGTTTTTTAGTAGCTAAGACTACTGTTTATGATTTTTATTTAATTAATCTTCGCCAAGTTATGTATCTGCAAACTTTAAAATATTTAAAATAATTGCCACGGCACATCACTGTCCGTCGAGGACTGCCGTGATTGTCTATACACTAAATTTAATTCTATTTTTTTTAATCAATGTCGAGTTTCCTGAAGGAGCCCATGGTTCCATAGATTTCTGCGTCAGACACCTGCGCGGGCACTGCGCACAGCTCGTTGAGGTTGCGCAAGAACTCGCGACTCTCGTCGATACGCTGTCTCCACTTCCTGACGAGTATGTCTATGGATTCCTCTTCACCGCCCCATTCCTCGGGCAACACGTTCGCCGAAATATGCTCCAGTAGCTCGTCTGTTTTTGTGTGTAAATAATACTGTGAACGAGAAAAAGGAAGGTGATTAGTTAAGTTCTCTAAAATTGAGTAGATTTCACTTAGAGTTCTTTTAATTCTTCACTTCTTCGCGAAAACTTAATGCCTACCTATCCTAATCCTAATAACCTATCTTTACTGCGTATACCTAACCATTGGTGACGGTATATTATATTAGTATTATTTATTTAGGTATATCGTTTGATATCCATAAAAATGACGTAGATGGGAGTGATTTGTCTTTGACTCACTCGATGAAAGAGCAGTTAAAAATGCATTACGTGCCATTAATGAAAACATGACCCCTCCAAACAAAACAAACTTCAATGAACTTCCTTAGTCATCATTTATTATTGTGTTTATTGATCAGAAGCTATAGGGACGACAACTTTAGAACAAGAATAAAAGTGTATAATAGAAACTGTATTTGGTTTTTCTAGGTCAGTGACGAGGAAGTGATACGGTGGTATTTATTATAAAATCCGTTCTCACAAATACTGCTCGCTAGTAACAGTCGTTATCAGGACAGCAATAAAAATATTACGGATTTGGTTACCTAAGACTTTTCGTATTGAGATTAAATTTGTTTTGGAGGTCAATATATCCTTGCTTTGAGACTGCTTTCAATATTTACGGAAATTGATAGTAGATATCGATGCCATTGATCAAAGTAGGTGGTACACAAGGTTCCCGCGAGTAGTAAGTGACTTGGTAAGTGACTTTTTATAACCATTGTATTCTAATGAGAAGAAAATGCGAAGTTTCCATTGTTTTGTATTATATCAAACTAAGGTAATTGTTTGCACTAATTATTAAAACAAGCTAGATTTTTACAGTATTTATGAATGTGGTTTATGCAATGATAGCTTTTGTCCACAACTCCGCCCGTGTTAAAGTATTTTTCTTACTGAAAACCCAACAGCTCTCGGGGCTAATGAAGCTTCCTATTAGTGAAAGAATTTTCAGAATCGAACCAGGAACTCCAGAGATTACCTCTACAAACTGCTAAGCAGCAGTTTGTAACCACTGTTATGTTTCGATTTGAAGGACATTGAATGCGGGGACATTACCGGGCGTTATAAGACTAATTAATATCTTATGTCTCGTGGTGTCGAGCGCAGAAAAGTGTCATGCAGTGCTTTGTAATTCAAAGTTCTGTATGCTTCTGTTTAAATGGGCAGGTGTGGCGCTTACCATCAGGCGAGCAATCTGCTCGTTTCGTCATCCAAGCTATAAGTATTTATGAGGGGTAGAGCCACGCTGTAGACACTTTTGTCTACAGTATGCATGGGCCGGCTCGTCCGGGTCGTTACCACTGTCTCACAGAAGACCAACGTAAAGTAGCAGCTTGCTGCTGCGTTTCCTACGGTGGGTGAGATATCCGAAGACCCGTATCCCCCTCACCTTCCCAATCCCTTAATTATCCCTTTCCTTTAAGGTCGGCAATGCGCCCATAATTTTTGTATTGTATTACATGGGCGGTGGAGCTCACTTAGCATCAGGTGACCCACTTGCTCGTTTGCTGGCCTATGCTATAAAGAAACACAAACAAACATACTCACAAAGTATGTAATAACATGAATGAATAACTTTACCTATTTATAATCTGTGTGGAATGACTAGAAATGAAAAGAAGTAGGCACTACCTGCACAAATGCGCAGAGGAGTTTTATACTCTGAAAACTTAATAAAAAAACTAACGAAAAATCGCGATTCAAGTACATAATATGTAGGCATAAAAAAAATACGACATCTAAACCTGCTAATATCAACAATTTACCAAAATAACCCAAGTCGTTAATGTTTTAAAAACTCTCTAATGTACTTGCGAAGAAGTGTAAGAGCGTCATAGAATTATACAAATATGGAATAATATTAACGCAAGCTGCTTATATTTGACGTAGATGTTATGATAATTATTAATGTAAACAGTAACAAAATCATAATAGGTTGCACTCCACGAGTATGGTACAGCATTTTGACGCTACCAGTGGTCCTCTTATGAAATTTACTGTTTCAGCTTCTTGTTACGAAAATATATTACAACTAGCTTTTGCTAAAGTACCAAGTACCAAGAGATTGGTGCAATGCTGTTATAGTACCGCTCTATAAAGGAAAAGGCTCACGGCAAGACTGTAGAAGCTATTGGGGAATTAGCCTGCTCAGCGTCGTTGGTAAGTTGTATGCGAAAGTGTTGATTGAAAGAGTTGTGAAAGAAACCGATGAGAAAATATGGGATGTTCAAGCGGATTTTCGAAAGGGAATGGGATGTACGGATCAGGTCTTTTCTCTACGAGAAATAGCCGAAAAGTTCCTGGCTAAAGGTCAGAAGGTCTACTGTACCTTTGTAGACTTAGAAAAGGCCTATGATAAAGTGGTGAGTAATGCACTTTGGTCGGTATTGTCCATGTATGGGTTAGACAGCAACTTTATTCGAGCTCTGAAATCCCTTTATAGGAACTCCAGAGCTTGCGTAAGAATAAATGGGTCATAGACTGAATGGTTTAACATCCAAAAAGGTGTTAGACAAGGATGTGTAGCTGTACCATGGCTGTTTAACTTATTTATGGACAATTATCGACTGGCCGTGCACGGTGGAGTGTTAATGCCAACTTTAATGTATGGAAGTGAAATTTGGGTGTGACAGAAGAAGAATGAAAGTCGTATAAATGCAGTAGAAATGAGAGCTCTGAGAAGTATGTGTTGTTTAACTATGAGAGATGAAGTAAGAAATAGTGAGGTAAGAGAGAGGTGTGGTGTGAGAGAGGATGTAGTGATGAAGATTGAGAAAGGAATATTAAGATGGTTTGGGCATGTAGAGAGGATGGATGAAAGAAGATTGACGAAACAAATATACATGGCGAGTGTGAATGGTACAGTTGGGAGGGGAAGGCGTCGGCGAACTTTCATAGATCAAGTTGGAGATATTATCGAGAAAGACCAGGTCAGGAGTACCCTAAACCAACGTGCATGTATGAAAAATGTTATGAGAGTGAATGAGGTCAACTCATTCAACACATTCACAATCACATTTATTAGTAGTAGGATTTATAGCCATTGCAATTGGTATAGGTACTCGTATTTTAGTAAGTAGGGTAACTGTTTAAAAGTGTCTAGACTTCTGACCCCAAAATAATTTGGATATTTTTTGAGTGGTAGAGGCACGCTGTAGACAGTTTTGTCTACGGCATGAATGGGTTGGCTTGTTACTAACCGTCATCCGAACATCGTTACTACTGTCTCACAGGAAATTGACATAAAGAAGCCGCTTGCTACTGCGTTTCATACGGTGAGTGAGATACCCGGGGCCCAAACCCCCTTCCCCTTCCCAATCCCTTCATTATCCCTTTCCTTTAAGGTCGACAACACGCTCATGATTCTTCTGGTACTGTGGGCGTAAATGGGCGGTGGATATCATTTACCATCAGGTGACCCACCTGCTCGTTTACGGGCCTATGCTATAAAAATAAAAAAACAAGAATATAATTGGTGTTTTATTTTTATTATCACATTTGTGGACTACTAAGTGGTAGGTCTTATGTATACGAAAAGCCGTTTGGGTAGTTACTATCGCTTTGTCTCTTTTTACCGCCAAGTAGCAGTGTGTAATCATTGTTATGTTCCAGTTTGAAGGGCATTGAAGCTGAGAAATTACTGGACATTATAAGAAAAATGTCGCCTATATCTCGGGATGACTAGCGTAGTGCAGTGCCATGCAGTACCTACTTGTCAGTGGCGACTATCAGGCGAGCCACCTACTCGTCTCGACATTCAAGCGAATGCTAAAAAGGAATTTAAATATTCTTGGATGAATTACCCGTCTTCTAATCTTTTCATTGACACAGCTGCGCATGAGTTGCAGGGAGGAAGCAAGGAACGGCGGTGCACCCACAACATGGATCCTCTTTAGCCTCTGAGGATACGCTGCCTGCGCCAGTTGAATGCCACGTCTAATAGCACTAGCTGCTGTTGCCACACGTGCCACCAGGGATCCACGCACTTGCGACACCTGTTTAATAAATATGCCCTTGGTGATACTAGCGATCCTTGACCCTCCTCTTCGTGATGATTTGAATAAAAATGTTGGTATTTTTTTGAATGGTGATTTTATAAATTAATTTTATTTGTATCTAAACCGGATTTTGAAATTCCACTTATGATCGCGTTGAGGTCTACCAAATACCAATAACAAAATTGAATTGAATAGAGTGCTTATTGGACATAAATATGATATTAGATATAAAGCGGTTCGTGCCATTTCCAATAAGTCAACAGATTTTTGAGAGGTCCTGTTTACTTTACTTTATTTGGTATGCTGTAGATACTTTTATCTACAATATGAATGGGATCGGCGAAAACAGACGCGACATGATAGGTTGCTGTATGTTTCGTACGGTGAGTGATATTTCGGGAGGCTAAGATCCCCAGGCTCCTACATAATTTCCATTAAGGTCCTCAACGTATTCTATGCGTTTGAGGGGGTGGAGATCACTTACCATCAGGTGACACACTTGCTCTTTTGTTGACCTCTGCTATAAAAGACTATATTAAGGAACTGTTTGATAGAGTGTAAATGAGCCACCAACTTGTTAGGCCTAAAGCCAACCTAATCTGCACGTGGTACACTTTATTATTTAACGAACGTGGCAATGGAGACACTCAATTCCCGTTGCAAGTTGTGGGGGTCAGATATAATGCCCCATATAATACCAAATACCATATAAATCAATGGTATCTATGGTACGAAAAGTAACATCAGGCAGAAAGAAAGAAAAAAATAACTGTTTGATAATAACCTCGTATATGAAGACATCACCAGTGATAAGAACTTCGTCCCTCATGCGGGCGTCGCTGATGAGGAGTACAGCTTTAACTGTCGCAGTCACATCGCAGGAACTCTCGGGGTAACCAGCCTTTATTCTGAAGATCGTCACTCGCAGCCCATCGTCTGTCAGCTTCGGTAGAGTTGCTATGTCCCTGATTATTGAAATTAAGACTTTTCTTTTCATCAGAGATTTGTGAGAGATTGCAGAAGTCAATGATTTATTTCTGATGAAGTATATTATTTTTACTAGTAAATGTTATATCATGATATTGCTTATGGCTCTACCTTTACACCACAATGCATAGTATCTCAATAAAAACGTGTTTGAATGCATTAAAATAACATTTCTTTGGTGCAAATTATATTAGTATAATCTGTGTACACGTGTCATTTAAAAAATCTATAATGTTAATAATAGAAAACAAATGTAAGTAAGCAAAGCTAAAATATTCTGACATTTGGCTAGGATGATTCGGAAAACATTAATTTGGTCATTGAAGATGTCTATTCCGGGATTTAAAAAATCGTTGAATAAATAATTGCAATTCGCCTTCGATCTTTGTCTATTTTTAAATTTAATTTGCATATTGTAATATGATAGGTAATAAATAATAATTAGTAGATTAATAAAAATGCGTTGATACCGAGATTTTAGTATTTCATTAAAATTGTTATCTTATTTTTTTATAGTATAGGCCGGCAAACGAGCAAGTGGGTCACCTGATGGTGAGTGATCTCCGCCGCCCATGTACGCCCACAATACTTAAATAATCATGGGCGCGTTGCCGACCTTAAAGGAAAGGGATACTTTAGGGATTGGGAAGGGTACGGGTTTCTTAGTGTGAGGTTCATTATTTTTCTTCAGTAATAGCAAGTACTAGGTAATAGCCAGAGGTGGATTTGCCCTATGGTCCAGTAGGCCCGGGCTTAGAGCAGCCAGATATTAGGGGCGGCCAATCGTGACAAAAAAATCACTGATAATAACAAGAGTCTATATGATGGGTGCTGAGAAAGGGGCGGCGGTACTTACTACATAGCCTGGGGCCTAGGGAGGCCAATACTGCAAATCCGCCACTGGTAATAGCAATATATCAAAATCTGTAGATGACGTCAACCATTGCTTGTTACAATACCGACGCGACGGATGATGGAATCCACGTATAATGTATTATAACACTAGGTACTGCTGGCAATCCCTCCCGTGTGAACGGCCTTTTCCGGGATAAAAAGTAACTTGTATCCTAATCCACGTCTTAGTCGTGTGTGCCAAATTTCATTCAAAACCGTTCAGATGTTTAGGCGTGATTTGACTAACAAACATCCAAATTCACAAACTCACAATCATGTAAACATTCTCATAAAATAGTAGCAAGAAGTAAGATAATTCGTACAATGTGACGTACATGAATTTGCAAACATCGTTTAGTGGCGGTTCGCTCAGCGAACGGTGCTGGTACAAGTCGCTGTGGCGCGCTCTCGCCAGGCAGAACGCCTCCAACTTGGATCTTGCTCGATCTAAATCCATGCGGCATCCTCTCACGAACAATTCCAGTAAGTGACGGTCTGTTGCAAGAGAAAAAAGATATCAGAAGAAAGAATATTGTTAAAACATTGTTTCTTATAGAAAATGTTGTGCTAGTTATATTCTGGTAGGTATCAGCACAGGATATGTAGGTAGTATCGATCTGTTCCTGTTCTATCAAGGGGTGTCAAGAAGTCACAGTGGGTTTCGTGAACGTTTTCGAAGCTATATGTTATCGATATTAATGTTACAGATTGTCCTTTTTTAACAATAAATCAGGTACGATTTAAAACTATAGACTCGTATCAATCTTTTAATGTAGAGTCATAATATTATTTGCATCGGTTCTAAGTTGGATGCAAATAACATTTCCTGTTATAAGGCCTATACAACAATATTACTTCCGAATACTTAAAGCGGTTTAATTAACTAAATGATTGCTGATTTGTGAATAAATAATGTATGTACATATATGTAATTAAATAAATACATAATTTATACATTGCTCCACTATTTCTAGTACCATGAGTAATAATAAATTCGTGATTTATGTCTCGTTTATAATCTGTTATTATGTTCAGCTATTATTATGTAGTATTTTCTTATTATATGTACATATATTTTGATAACATATCTCTCCCACAGTCCAAAAACCGGTAGAGTATAAGTCAAACACCGAGTATTCTGTACCACCTTAACTTTTACTTTTTATACTTTTTTATATTTGTTAGGATATCCGTCATATAACACAATCCATGAAAAATTCAAGTTACCCAATTATTATATTTTAGAATATAGAGCCACCGCGGCAACCTCTAGCGACAGTGGATTGAAGCGGTTGTGTCAACAGTGCGTAATGGCGCTTACAGTCAATGAGTTTGCCAAGGTGTGTGATTCAGTCAAGTCTCTGTCTATGTTTGCACATGTATTTAGATAGATACTAAGCAGCTACTACTTTAAAAAATCAACTATTGACGTTGGTTGTGATATAAAAATACATATTCTGCTTTCCCCAAGGTTATTAGAGGCGACAATTAACTTAGAAAAGAGGATTATTGCCTTTAAGACCGGACAACAAAGTCACTGTCGGATTATCTACACCTAAATGCTCGAACACATGCATTAGTCCTTGCTCACTATGTGGTAGGCCTCTCGAGAGGCCGGCTTGGTTGGTACCATCACATCGTTTCTTCCGCCGCCAAGTAGCAATGTGTAAGCGCTGTTGTGTTTCGGTTAGGAGGACATTGAAGCTACTGAAATTACTAGGCATTATGACACTTAACTTGTGGCGAACGCAGTCCAGTGCCATGCAGTGCTTTACAATTTAAGGTTCTGTGTGATGTTGTGTGTGTTTATGGCGAGGCGTAGCGCTTAGCGACCTGCTCGTTTCTTCATTCAATTTAATAATAAAAAAACAAAGACTTCAATGTATACTACTGACAAGAGGGGCTGTTTAGAAGTAAAATTGCGCCACATAATGCGGGAGTTTGACAGCTGACAGACAGGGAGCGGAAAAGGGATTCTAGCTAAGAGTGGCGCAATTTCTAGTAGTAGTACATATAAATTGAAGTCATTGTTCTTAGCCGTGTCTTCACATTCAAATTGTATCAGAAATGCCAGTATATATATAGTTTTTTAACCGACGATATAAATGGAGGAGCTACACAATTATACGCATAACATTTTCCAGAGTGTCTCGATTTTGATTATCCTTTTTCATTCGAAAGGGTTAAAGTTCTAGTTAAGTTAAAGTCAGTTCCCTTTCAATTGCAAGAAGAAATTTCACTCATAAGGGGGTGAATTCGACGATGAAAGAATAAAATTGCGACATTTATGATGATTCTTTAACAAGAAATTATTTTTTAAACAAAATAAAACTGAATAAGAAAAATCTACCTAAATACACTGTCATACATACGCACTCACGCCTGTAATCCCCGAAGGGGTAGGCAGAGGTGTAACCAGTAGACCCACATTTCGCCGAGCGTATCTCCGTCCTACGATGTGATAGGGGCCGAGCCTATCGCCATACCGGGCACAAATTCCAGACTCCGGGCTGATACTGAGTATTTCATAATAGAAAAACCCAATATCACTTTACCCCACCGAGGCAGTTTGCTACCTAAATAGCAAATAAAATTAACTAAGTATTATTAATTAACCGACTCAAAATTGATTAATTCTAATATCTTATTTTTAGCGTTTCAGTATTTTTAATCGGTTTTAATTTTGGACATAAGCGCTGCTTAGACTTTGCACGAATTTAGTTTGGTGATGTTGTACATAGTCTTTAGATACCGGTCCTTCACAGGACAGACAAACAGGTCATTCTTCGCAGTAAACTGGTTTTGATAGTCCCGTTTCAGATAAGCCACTTGGCTAACACCCGTTTGCCAACTGTGACAAAATCAAGTTATCTAAAATTATTCTTGAGAGGTAAAGCCACGCTGTAGACAGTTTTGTCTACAGCACGACTGGGTCGGCTCGACCGGGTCGTTACCACTGTCATACAGAAAACCGACGTAAAATAGCGGCTGCTGCTGTATTTCCTACGGTCAGTGAGATATCGGGAGGCCCAAATCCCCCTTCCCTTCCCAGTCCTTTAATTATCCCTTTTCGTTAAGATCAGTTCTTTCTAAGTAGTCTGTGGTTAAGATCGGCAACGCGTCCATGATTCTTCTGGTATTGTGGGCGTACATAGACAGAGGAGATCACTTACCATCAGGTGACCCACTTGCTCGTTTGCCGGCGTTTGCTATAAAAAATGTTTATAAGTAATTTGTGCAAGATTTTTTTGACTGGACCAGGTTGAGCTTTTATTGTATTCAAACCAAATAATTTTGTTAATTACAAAAAAATAATAATTGTGAAGCTATGAAGAAGAACCATGACAAATTAATAATAGATGATTTTAATTTAGGTATACATTTGTATTCGATGCTTTTTAGTTTTCGTTATACAACAAAAATAATTGGTGGATATCTAGAAACTATAAAAACGAATGTTTAGAATGATATTTTAATACGCATAATTTAGTAAAGTGTTACGTCGCATTCACCTATTTGATCTTTTAAAACAAGTATTTTATTTTTATATCTGGTTGCGGTTGTAACCTAACACATATACAAATAAAGCGATTTGAATGCAGTTTCTTCTTTGGAGACTGGTTTAATCGAGATGTTTCTTAGCTAACAAATCTTGAATCTTGTATGACAAAAGTTAGATCAAAAAGTAACATACAGATATATACGCACTCACGCCTGTAATCCCCGAAAGGGTAGGCAGGGGTGTAACTAGTACACCCACATTTCGCCGAGCGTATCTCCGTCCCACTATGTGATAGGGGGCGACATACAATAACATACAGATGTTATTTGAATTGGTGTTGAGAGGTTTAACTGTTAGGGTAGGTTGTTTTTAAATAATAGGTACTATGGTTAAACGGCGACATTATATTTATATAGTACGGAAATAAATGTGCACGAAATGAACAACCCTTTTAAAAATATTATTATTGTTGTAATAATATTAGTCATGGCCCACGAGTTAATAAATAAATTATCTCGTAAATACATTAAATAGGCCAATTCTCGTAATTTTAAATATTCAAAATATCATTCCGATCTAATCTCAGCGTCAAAAAAGTTGCAAATGGCATTCTCTTAAACCAATAATCAACGTCAAATGTGAACATAGATCGTAATGAGATTGAATGTAGAATAAAAGTTGACTGAAGACAAAACGGTATAATGCTAACTGCTAATGCTAGGTGCATTTGACGTTGTTTATTGGTTTAAGAGAATGCCATTTGCAACTTTCTTGACGCCTGAGACTAGATCGGAATGATATTTTGAACATTAAAAATTACGAGAATTGGCCTCCAGATTTGAAATGGAGTACGTACCTATACCAACTTCATTTCAAATCACTGTAAATCGGCATCGCAATTGCGACCGATGAGAGTTATTTTTCTCCATCTTTCGACCGTCGTTTATCGGAGCTTTACATCGCTATATATACTTGTAAAGAAAGCAAAAACCGGAATAGCAAGTGGCGGGTCAGAGTTGTGGTTAAGGAACTTAGTTCAAACCTCGTTTTGGGTATTTTAGGATGCAGTGCGATCCAAATGAATATGGCGTCACTTGCCTTTGCTTTAGTATATTATTTAAAACTGGAACTTAGAGAATTGACATGCGGTGGCGCCTCTAAGCTGGGGTCGGCGACTCTATCCCGAGTCGGAGGAAAAAAGAGCAGCCGCTCCTTTAACCATAAATTATAGGTGCGTTTCTATACATAGGTAGCCTTCCAAGATTTAATACAAGTGACCATGGTTGAACATAGTTTCTCGGGATTTTGCTGTCTGACGCCTTCCAGGATAAGTAAGGAGAAGCGATTGGTGTTGTTAGGCTACCGCTTCACGGCCAAGTTTTGTTAAAGCCTTGTATTATATTGTTATTTTCTTGGCTTATTATTATTGGTACATTTTCAAACGAGGCCATAACTTATACGTGCAGTAATTTTCTGATTAACACCATGAATTAAACTCAATTTAAATGCATCAGGTATTTCAAGTTTCAATACAATTATGAGTTGTCAGTAGCTATCTATTGTTGTATTTCATAATTTTCGTTTACAACGATACTGGTATAGACTAAAAAAACCGGTAATGCTAACCCGTTGTGGTTTATCGTTTTTTAATGTGTAAGCTTGGTAACTACAAATTACATTATGTTTTTATTTTTTATATAAATGAGATCTGGAAATAAAATAATCACGTTTCCGGGAATTCTCGGATCCTGGGAATATTGGGATTTCTCGACACATAGAATTTGTTATTACTCTAAGGCCCACTTGCACGACGATCCTAAATCGAGTTTAACCCAATAAACCAGATTGAGAAACGTCAAATAGTATAACAATTTTACAAAAGCAAATAAGTTTAGTAGTAAATCTCGATTTAGGATCGTCGTGCAAGTCGGTCTAAGTCTTGACACATAGCTCTGGGCGACTGACGAGGCTCTTTTAATTCCATTAGGTTTCTCGGGAACCACACTAGTCTTTACTTACGACGATAATAACTCTAAGGTTATCTATAATTATGACCTATTATTTATTACGGAAGACATGCGAAAATTGCGTTTATGCGACCATTTTGAATTCCTAGTCTTTCATTTATTATTCATAAACAAATACATAAATATCAGTGGCGGAATAAGCCCGTCGGAGCCCCGGGGCGGCAAGTCTACTGGGGGTCCGAGGCGACACATCTATTTGGAGCCTCTGATGAGGTTGATTTTTGCTCATAGGCTTGTATGAGGTTTCGAGGTTCGGAGGCCATTTCATGGCCCCCTAAAACCGCTATTGTCCGCTATTATAATTTTAATTATAAATTTTCTCTTAAATCGTCATTGAGAAACTCGACTGACTATCACCCTATTATGAGTAGGTATAATCTGCACCATGACTCGTAGCCTATAGCTTCATACTTAACTCTGGTGTAAAATAACGCAGATAGTTTAGTTCCAGTACATTACAGTATTATTATCATTAAGAACTCGTTTGACAAAATAAATTATTTAATAGTTATCCTATTCACAATATAAGTATCAAGTATCTAGTCTAAGCAAGTATCTACCGTGTATGCTTTTTTACTTAATATTGCTGTAATTAAAATACGAGTATTACCATGTTACCACATGTATTATGTTAATATAATCATGGACCCATCTCATAAGTTTAGTTGTAGTGAACATTTTGAAACTAGTGATATTCGATACAGGCTACGTCCGGAAAAAAATGTATTGAGTTAGTACATTTTAAAGTGGTAGAGCCACACTGTTTTATCCACAGCATGAATGGGCCAGCTCAGCTGGGTAATTACCACTGTCTTGCAGAAACCCGAAGTTAAGTAGCAGCTCACTGTTGCTCACTCACGGGAATATCCGGAATCCGGAGGCCCCATTCCCGCCTTCCCTTCCCAATTCCTAAATTATCCCTTTCTTAAGGTCTGCAGGCCGTCCATGATCCTTCTGATATTCATGAGCGCTGGAGTCTGGCGTTCCATTATTATCAAACGGCTCACTTGATCGTTTGCCGAAATATAATCGCATAACACACATAAGTTGCTGTATACAGTTTTATCTACAGCAAGACAGGGCCAACTCGGCCGGGTTACCACTGTCTCACAGAAAACCGACGTAAAGTAGCGGCTTGCTGCTACGTTGATGTTGATTGAAATATCCGGAGGACTAAACCCCCCACTACTTCCCAATCCCTTAATTATTCCTTTCCTTTAAGGTCGGCAACGCGCCCATGATTCTTCTGGTATTGTGGGCGTACATGGGCGGTAGAGATCACTTACCGTCAAATGACCTACTATCTCGTTTGCCGGCCGATGCTATAAAAAAAGTGCTATAACTATCCCAACGTTGTTAATTCCTATAAAAATAGATTTTCTTGGCTTTGAAACCACAATAATTATAACGACAATTTAATCGCGACATAGACCTAAGGATAGTTAACTATGGTATACTTCGTTTCCTATTTCTGTTATGCATAGATATAAAAATAGCATTATGCGAACTGCGCCCACCTCATTACCTTGTCAACGAAACAATATATCCAACGTCCAATATATTTCCTCATAGCGCGATGTTATAGCGTGCATTATTCAAATTATGCATGTGCAGCATGTCTGAGTAATGGTTATGCAATTAATTTACAATTATTTTGCCAACTTGGTCAAGGCACATTGTTGTACGAATTCACGTAATTTTACGAGTTCGAATAAAGATAGAATTAAAATGCGCGTAGTGTAACCCCGTGAGGAAGCGTGTAAAGAAGTTCCATTGTCCAACACAATGAGTGAGGTAAATAATGCCATTTGTTTTCGTTACTCATATGCGGTAGAATGATATAAATGTCCGATTAGCGTACCATCTAAACAAATGGGTTGTTTAAGTTAGTTAGTCATTGGCCAATTACCTGATACTTCAATGCTTGAAGTTTCCTAATGAAACTGTAATATATAGAATTTATTGTATTCAAATAAGTCACACAGTCCTATGTCTTACTTTCGTCAGGATTAACTCCAGCAGAGGGCGGCTACCTGGTGATGGATGGATGGAATTAAACTCATGCTTTGTCCTCGAGATTAGCAATAAGTTTATATGTAGTTGAGTGTTGCCAATCTGCATCTATAGAGATAGATGAAAGATAGAATATAAAACACGTTTTTTTAATAGTGTCCAGAATATCAAATTATACCCATTCGGTTAGATTACCAATGAATCGGTTGACAGTTTATACGGCTAAGGAAATACTTGATTTCATTTTGGTAGTTTTAAAAACAAGCATATTTTGTTCTAGGTTTAGGTCAACATAGCTTAAAAATGTCCACTCTCTTTTTAATATTGCATCATATCATTACCGTTACTCAATCCTGTTATTTAGAGTTCATATACTTTATTAATGGACAAAGGTTATACTTAATTTTAACATACGCACTCACGCCTGTAATCCCCGAAGGGGTAGGCAGAGGTGTAACCAATACACCCACATTTCGCCGAGCGTATCTCCGTCCCACGATGTGATAGGGGGCGAGCTTATCGCCATACCGGGCACAAATTCCAGACTCCGGGCTGATACTGAGCATTTCGTAATAGAAAATACCACTTTTACCCGACCCGGGGATCGAACCCGGGACCTCAGCGTTAGCCTCAGTCGTAACGCGTACGCATTACAACTGCGCCACCGAGGCAGGAACTTAATTTTAATGCTATGTAAATAGTCTAAACGTTTGTGTTTGTTGGATGTGGCTGGTGACTGGTCCCGTTATGGACTCGACCGGTTGAGATGCTATTTAGGTATTTACAAGAATAGTACTTATACAACTTTTTATGTATTTCTTATTGTATCCAAAGATGTGGCCAACATTCACGGTTAACGGCTTTTAAAATAAAATTAATTATAAGTTAAATAGACCACCATGTCCTCGCATGTTGAAATATCAATGTTTATATTAATCAATATGTACTATCTAGTATTTTAACATCTCAGTTAAGTTATGGAAAACTTGAATTACCAAAGATAAGTATTTGCACATAGTTGTAACGTTGAAACCGTAGCTGTCCGTGGCGGTTTCATCCGCGCCCATGTTACTGCTCCGCTGCAATGGGTCATAGCGTGATATATATAAATCTTCCGGAAGAAAATGTCTAATTGATAGTGAAAACAGCATCAAAATCAGTTGCGTAGTTTAGGAGGATTTAGCGAATAAACTGACAGACGCGGAAAGCTACTTTGGTTTATACTATGTTTAGACGCGAAGTATTTTCACGGCGAAGGATATAAAATTTCAAAAGATAAGCTGACGCTGGTTTTTGTTTTAGTTTGTATTTTAAAGTATTACAGAATAAAGGCGGGATTACGTTTAACAATTAACGTAGCAAATAAGTTTTCCTCAGCATCTGTTATAGTTTCCACTAGCGATTGTTTACGAAAGCCGATCGTGTTTGGAATACGAATTGAGCTGAGTATTGCGGAGTTTGTCTGACATATGTTGCAATTACAAACACGACACTTATATGTGCGCGTGGAATAGAAATTTGGATCAAGCCGCAATAGGCCAGTGTCGTTTGTGGTTACTGATTAGACTCCGACAATGTATTTACGCTAAGTGATATTTAATACCTATCTAGATTATAACGTATGATGCTATTTAAAGACACTACAGGGATAGATAGATTCCACCTGCCCTTCTCCCACTTGCCCTTATCCCACTCGCAGTGAGGTCGGCGCAACATGCTTTTTGACAAATGTTACAGAAAGAGTAGACTTGTAGTTTTTACGTCAAACCTTCTGGGGAGAAAACAACCGAAACACATATTTGTGGATCACACAAACATTTTGTCACGGTGCGGGAATGGCACCCGCGGTCTCTAGCTTTACAGCCGGCTAGTCGCCGTACAAGTACGGAGGCTGCCGGTTTGTTATAAGTAAAATAAAAAATAAATAACCCGTAGATTTACTCTATGGCTATAAAACACCGTAGTAAGAACCGGTAAGTAAACCAGCTAAATGTTATAATATATAATGTGGTATTATTGTAGAATATTATTTTGATAATTTACATTTATAAAAATTAGAATAATTCATGCCACCGGTTTCGGTTCATAGCGTCTAAAATTAGAAACAAGATTATGGAATTTTACAGAAATGCCTTTTTAGGGTTCCTTAGCCAAAACGGAACCCTTATAATTTCATCATGCCCGTCTGTCCATCTGTATGTTACAGCCACAGAACACATTTCCTGTGTTCCTTGATCACGGCCATTTTACTCGGAGGCTATTAGCACTATATGGATTAAATGTGGATGGTAGTGTAATTTGAGGTTAACTGGCATAATATTATGCTCAGTATTGGACGGCAGTAGGCTGATGTAGATTAAAAGGTACTTCAAACGAGAATTGGTTTCTAAAAGCTGGGCTGTACCTATAGTTTTTGAGATATGGGATAATTTCGAAAAAATATTCATTTCTGACTATGGAACCCTTTACTGTGTGTGGTGCGACACGCACTTGGTTGGTCTTTTATTAAATAATTATGTTCGTTGAAATACTGGATAGTACATTATCTATTTACGTATCTAATGAAATAAATATGTCCATGGAATTCTCCTACTACGTCTTATTGATGCCATTTTCAAACCTGTTTTTGAATCAGTATGAGTTATCTACTGGTAAGTTTACCACAAACACAGCTGATAGTAATAAACATAGTAAGCTAAGCAGTTTCAATAATATACATTATAAGATGTAATTCATAACAAATCACGGAAGGGAATAAATCGTATGGCAATCAAACAGTAGGTATAAATTACAAATCATTTATTAAATATACCTAATGATTATAAAAACAATTAAAAATATACACGATTGGCGTAATTATTTCCCATCTGATCTTCAAAGATTGAGCAGTATAATTCCATTTAAGTATATATTTATACGTTTGATATTACATATAATATAAAATATGTGTTGTATGTTATGCATAATATTAGAGTTATTATTACTAGGTAGGATACAAGGTTTTTGACTTTTGAAGCTGAAATTACTTTGTAGCGTCTCATGTTCGCATCAAGTTGACACAAAGTTCTACAAATAGCACTTTATTTTTGGAAAATTCACTGGTTTCTGAGGTGTGTTTTAGTATAGTGTATATTTACTGTTTGTTTCCTGTATTTATATATAAAATTTCATCTCCACTTGTGACATTTCGCCGCACTAAGAAGCATGACTATGACAAACACGCGTTACAAACTAGTACAACCACATTAGCATAATAACTAACAAGTAAGTACGTGTGACAGCCACGTCTCTCCATCCGGCAAAATGTCAGGGCAGTGTGGACGCATCTTTATATCCCGAATATATTATATCCTATCTTTCGTGGGACTAAAGATTTTAATGTTTGTGAATATAATCTTAAAATGGAGACGTCACGTTGGGAACACTTGGTTAGAAGAGAGGATAGAAGATGGTGTAAGTTTCGCAAAAAGCTCTAGTAATTGCAGAATAGTGATCTATACTGCTTAAATGATCTGTGGGTAGACCAGAATCCTTTTAGACCACTTTGTGGGGCAGTAGCGGATCCGGAGTTGGAAGGGGCTCAAGCCTCCTCCAAAAGCATTTGGGTCCACTGGCACATCTCAAATTAATCTTGATATTATCCTACTTTCTTAGTACTACTATATACAAACGTACAATATAATTTTCATCTATTATCCTTATTTAGTCAGTTTTAAGTAGGTATAGTACATTCTAAAAAAAACTAATTTTGGGTCAAGCCCCACCAAACCAAAATCCTGGTTCCGCCACTGTTGTGGGGTGAGCCCGATATTTGTGAATAGCGTGTGAACATTGGACAGGACCGTTTGATATTGCTGGAAAAGAGGTCTTTAACCGGCAGAGGATTGATAGAGGGCAGAGGCTGATATGAAATTTTGATTCTTATTACCGATCTGTACAAAAGACTATGCTATTCATAAACATTCAATTAATAGGAACCTAAACAAATGTCTAGTCAGTGATTTAAATTAGGTATTTGCCGAATAGAAGAAAGTGTCAACAGCACGAGGTAGGAATAAGTTTTGTCTGGGTTGACCAAATTTTAAATTACCGTTCCCAGTTATTACATCTGGGAGGTGGTTAATGAGATTCTAGGCGTGGGCTAGATTTTATAGATACAAGGTAATATACTGTAGGTTAAATGTTTATGATTAAGGAAGTATACTCGTCTGTTATGCGTTTCAACATAATATTTAAGAATAAAAAAGGTTTCGAAATAAAATTCTTAGAAAAATTGAAACGAGGTATTTTATAAGGTAAATGCTAAGGTTATAACTATATTATCCATTTATCACCGTAAAATTTTATTACTTAATTATTTCTGCCGCGATCTGAACTTTGTTATATGTTTATTTACCTAGTATTTTTTACAAAACAAAATAACATTCTATTGTTTTGCTTTATTCAGTTTAACAATTTTAGAGGTTAGTTCTATCTAGGTAGTTGCTTATATAAGCTACTTACACTATTCCTTTTATTTCCTTTTTTTAGCTTAAGTGACGAAACGAGCAGGTCGCTCGCCTGATGGTAAAGCGCCACGCCTGCCCATAAACAGTAGAGTAACACAACACCAAACTTTGAACTACAAAGCACTGCAGATTATTGGACTGCGCTCGTCACCCCGAGACATACGCTGTTAAGTCTCATAACGCCCAGTAGTTTCACTGGCTTCAATGTCCTTCAAACCGTAACACAACAGTTATAGTTATAGCTTACACACTGTTGCTTGGCAGCAGAAATAGACAAAGGGGTGGTACTAACCCAGACGGCCTCTCGCAGACGAGGGACCTACCTCCCTTCTTTAATTTAGTTTTAAAGCGGCTATAGGTCGTTGTAATTATATTAATAGTCGTAATGGCATACGTCGATCAATACACATAACATATTATTATGATACTGTTTAAGTACCTATGTTGTATGTTCAAATTTTCCACTTGTTTGCTCAATTTATTAATAACTTAATACATTAATAAGATCCGTGTTATAAATAACCACGCGTTAAAATAGAACAACAAAAAATATTGGTAGCCTTTTTTTATTCATGGTGTACAAAATTATATTCATCCTTGAAATATTTGCTAAAGCTAATAATTTATGGATTTAAAAATTATAATGGATTATTGTGCTCATAATTTGTTTGTCGCTTAAAGCCAATAGGGTAGGCTCGCCCTTTATTACATCATATGGAAAACTCGAGCCAGTGCCAGCCCGGGAGGAATTTTCAGTAAAACGAGATCAAAATATGGCACCCCTAGCTCATGTTTTCTTTTAATATGTAAAGCCTGAGCTCTGAGAATGGACATACAGAAGCTTCTAGCCCGTGCTCGACGCGGCGCGCGCGGGGTTTACATTACGGTTTTACATTTTTGTTTACCGCTTTGGGAATATTTTAAGTGTGATAAATATACAAGTATGGTCCTGTTATCTAACAAAGATAGTATGAGAAGTTATGTTGTGTAACATTTTGTATAATCATGAACTTCAACCAACAGTGTAACTGAATTGGCGTAGGCTATATAAATATACCATATCAAATGGCAAAAGCATCTGAACTAATAATTTGATATCTAATCGTTAACATAAACATGTAAATATACATAATTATTGATATACGAAACACTCAGAAATTATATCAGAATATATAACATACATACATATAAAATACATATAACAGCCTCCGTGGCGCAGCGGGCGAGTAGCCCTCTGTTCGTTCGATTCCCGCATGGAAACAAGTGTTTGTATACATATACGCACTCACGCCTGTAATCCCCGAAGGGGTAGGCAGAGGTGTAACCAGTACACCCACATTTCGCCGAGCGTATCTCCGTCCCTTATGTGATAGGGGGCGAACCTATCGCCATACCGGGCACAAATTCCAGACTCCGGGCTGATACTGAGCATTTCGTAATGGAAAAACCCAATACCAGTTTACCCGACCCGGGGATCGAACCCGAGACCTCCGCGTTGGCCTTAATCGTACGCATTACAACTGCGCCACCGAGGCAGTGTTTGTGTGACCCACAAATATTTATTTGTGGTCTAGGTGTTGTGGGACCATAAGTCCTTCGTAGATTCTGATACCCACAATACGTTAACCTACGGACTTAGGATATGCAACACGACATATCTCGCGCGCGACAGAAATAACTACCAACGACAAATATCTCGGGTAAAAGTCATGTTAGGGTTCCTAGACAAAATACCACAGCGAGGTTGGAAGTACTATTTTCTCTACTTTGTGTCTACTTTTGACAAAACGAGTCGAGTATTCTATGCAACCATGTAAGGATTTGAACCTGAGACCTCGCGGTGTTCACTGTCACTAAACCAATAAGGCACACACGTTCTTATAAAAATATTTAATGTCTCTACCACACGCAAATCTTAGACATTGACTCCGCTTTTAGCATTGACCGCAAAAATAAATTACTGTCACTAATGTCATCAAGACTTTGTTTAAAAATTCAGAGCGTAGGTTGTGTTTTATTGCATATTGTATCCCGAATAATGACGGAAATAGGAAGTGATTTAAGTTAATATGATAATATTACCTAATTGTGTTGCTAACTAAATGTTCAAGTTCAAATCATACCTAATGATTAATAAGTAATAGTAAGTAGTTGTCAGTACTTTAATATCATAAGGTGATATACCTTCTTTCTCTTGCTCTTTTGTACATTTCAGTAACTGATATGCGATTTTTCACGATTAAAGCATGAGTTTCATATTTTTCGGTTGGATAAACTGCAAATGAATTGCCCGAGGTTGGAATATTTAACCGGGATGGCTATAGGCTCACCCCTATCTTGATGTTAGTTTCATAGTTAGGTAAGTACGATGCAATATATTAAATTCCTGATGGCAATAAGTATCGAGGTACTAAATATGTAAGGAATATAAATAAGTATTCATATTTGTCGAATAATAATTAACTAAATAGTCAAAATTAAATATGAATACCTATGACTTTTGTGTAAGTCGACCTTACGAATATCTTAGGCGTATTACATATTCCTACTTTAAAAAAAAGAACAACTTCGATTTAAAAACAAATATTTATTTTTGAAATATTTGAACATAAAGTAGATTACTTTTATCGCAAAAAAAGTTGCATAAGCTGAAAGTTCTATTGAACAATAATTTACCTAAATTATCAAAATACTTACGTTACTTATGAACCATTATCTATACCCTTATTCATTATAGTCTAAATTGGAATATTCTAATAAATATTATTAGTAAGTACCTAATAAGCGTTCATTACATCATTATCCAGCACCAAGTATTTTTGTACTATGTTGTCGGATCATTTTTATCACATAAGCAGATTTCATATTAGGTACTTCTGCCTACTTGCAATTTAGCTCATTAACATCATAGAGATTAATAATAGGTAATTCGAAGATGATATGTGTAGAAGTTCAATGTGCGAGTGTATTTATCTTTTAATTTGATTACGTTTTAAAATATTTTCTATGACTTACCAAACGCTTCAGGCTGCGGTAGATGAGGTGATGCAGCGAGCATGCTTTGAAGGTCTCTCACACCTCGCTCCAGGTCGCCAGGGCCTTCACTTAACTCCTGCTTTATCACCTCCGCTTGTTTCAAAGAAGGTCCTTGCAAAAACGCCATTTTACACCACGATACAATTCATACGTGACTACGTTTAAAAAGCTTTACAATTTCAAATCGATTGCGTACTTCAGCTGAGTTAGGACAAAACTGCGAACGAATCGAGCTCAGCACCTTTTATAAACAAGCGCGCCGATCCGTAATGTAAAGATCGTAGAGGCAATTCACACCGACGTACATTTTTTTTCATTTAAATACAAGTATTTATATTTGGAATGGCAGCAACAGTGGAATGGATAAAGAATTATTTATAAAAAAAATAAAAATAAATATGAATTAGATATTTTACGCCGTTTAATTTATTTTAATAAATAAGTATAACACTTTATACCATAAATAATGAAGACAATTTTAGTAGTAAAAACAGCTTTCCGTTGGTTTTTATATTTCATATTAAGTGTTAATAACGCGTGGCCTTTGAATAAGAATAGTCATTATGCACATTATAATTGATTTATAAAGTTTATCATATTTAAATAATTATATCTAAGGTTACTGACCATTTAATATAGTTTTATTCTTCTATTAAAAACGTATTAGTATTATATCAATAAACATTGGCACCTGTGTTATATATGTAACGTATAAGTTTTTATTAATACACGTTACTTTATTATTGATATCTGGTTTACAGGTAATATAAGTTAGAGTTTTATGTTTCCTAATGATATTGGAGCTTGATATACGTCCAAATACTCATTTCGCCACCTTATACAATACTATGTACCTAGTAGAAACTTGATAGAGATAAACGTAACTTAACACAATGCCATTATAATTTATATAGTTTATAGTGTTAAGGCTTTTTAAGTTTGTTTTCATAAAAATAGATGTGTTCGTTAATTCCTGTATTTATTTTTAAGATCTCATGGAGTACCTAAATGTTTAAGTAAGTATCAAGGACTTAATACGTTTTAATACTAGGATCTATTAGGTAATTTTTATATTATTTTAAGGTAATTCGGTAGTAATTACTAGCATTTTACTCTATTAATTCCTTTTCTCCAAAGTTTCAAGAAATATACCAATGATTAGAAAAATGTTTTTACAATATTTTTATTGTTTACGTGGTGTGTGACCGCGCTCTTACATCAGTAAGTACTTATTGATGACGCGCGATGCATACTGTTGATTAATTACAAAAAATATTGTCATGCAATGTTTTTTCCACTGTTCGTATGTGTAGTACTTGCTAAAGCAGGGCAGCAGACATAATCACACTTGATGACTTGGTAGAGGATACTGGAATTTCTTTGGAAGGCCAACTCTCTAGGTTTGACGGCCATTCTCCTATTTTGGAACTCTCTTTAGACATAGTGAACTTCAAATTGTTCCATCTTTTAGATAGGTATATGGCCAACATTGATTAATGGCTTTTATTATATAATACTATATCAGCTATGTATTATATAAGGCTCACTGCTGGGCATGCTCCTCCTCGAAGAATGACAATGAGTAGTTTGAGTGGTAGATAGTTTTTTCTACAGCACGAATAGCTCGACCAGGTCATTATCACTGGCTCACAGAAAACCGACGTAAAGTAGCGGCTTGTTGCTGCGTTTCGTACGGTGAGTGAGATATCCGGAGGCCCAAATCCCTTTCCCTTTCGCAATCCATTAATTATACCTCTTCTTTAAGGTCGGCAATACGCCCATGATTCTTCTAGTATTGTGGGCGTATATGGGCGGTGAAGATACTTACCACCATATGAGGATTTTTGTATTGACCTGAGGCACATAATCGAAATGGCTCTTTCATAAAAGGACTTTAGTTCTGAGGTTTATTCTGAGGGTTAACTAGGTATATCATAGTGGCGCATTATAAATATGATTAATTGCCGGAAAATAGTATTCTTAATTGGCAATTTTCTTCCAAAACTCATTTATATTGTATCGAAAACAGGGTAGTTTGGACCATTAATATCGCAATTACAGGGGCAAGGTCCTATGCAATCGAAATTGTTATTTTGAAAATAAGTACATGTAAATTAATAAATCATAAATAATTGAAGGTGAATAATAATTATGGCTCATTTGGAATTTTAATCAAACGAGCTACCCTGCTACCCGAGACAATTGCGGATATAATTTTTTAAGGTTGGAATTCGATATTGGAAACCTATTACATACACTCTCAAATAAAACTCCTCTACGTTTTGGTCTATGTACTTATGACCTATTTTGATAACATTTGCATTGACTTGGCATTGACCACTTGACTTAAAAAGGCAGGTTGCTCAAATCGTCGGCGATCCCGATCTCACGGACAATATAGAATCTTTAAAACTGCGGAGAGATTTCGGGTCTCTCTGTGTGTTTTTGTCGACGTGCGTAATGACCCCTATTCAAAACGGCGCAGTGCTAAAAGTCCCCCTAAATAATATACAGTCACAATAAGTACTACAGTCACAACAGTGTGAATTGGCGTCTAAAGGATACCCTTTTACTTAATTTTCATGATTTTATTGTTTGACAGTGTCTGCAAATTGGTCACATATAAATTTAGTTCCACAAAATCGACGAACTCGTGGAAGAAAGCTCTGTTCAAAATGAAATAGTACCTTTGTTAAGCGATGTCCATCCCAGGTGCTAGCCGTGGCTAAAAACAGCTTTTCTAATGAGGCCGGAACTATGCTTTATAAAACTGACGGTGATGAGCTACCGTTTACCGTCTCACTCTGCTGAGCATAATAATGTAATTCTTTGTGCTCTTTGTAATCTTTGATTTTATTTGTTTGCATCAAGAAATATTAAAATACTTATACAAGTTTTTTTATTACAGCGCCCTCTATATTTATACATAATAATAAAAACGGACTTTAACTTTCCTATTCGACGCGTGATGGCAGTGAACCGATAATATACATTTATTTACTTTTGCAATACTGAATTAAACGTCAATGTCAAATGTCAACGGGTGACTCAAACGGCGGTCATTCGTATTTCAAATAATAACGGTAGAATTGCTAGGGTGTCGATTTGGTGTTGTTAAAAAATAAACAAAAAGAAGACATGAAATGATGGGATGTGATAATTTGTTGCAAAATTAAGTACTATAATGGAGCCATCAAAAGAAGCTATTACGGTGCGGATAACTAGACTGAATCGCCAGATATTAGGCAAAGTAACAAGTGGCACGAGTAAATTTAATAAAAGGACCCTAGACCGCGAGGCACTCTTGGATGCTCTAACTGTTTTGTATGATGAGTGCAATGATGATCCCGTCAAAAAGACTGATGAGCTGGTGCGAGCTTTCGTCGATAAATGTAAGCAGAAAGTGCAGTTTTGTACCCGTTTTCTTAACTTATTCGAAACTTTTTCGTCAGCTGAAAACACTCTTAACTAAATATTTCTTTTTAGACTACGTTGCGTACTAAAATTTCATTACTATTATCAAATTATATGTAAATTGTGTATAAATCCATAGACCGCAGCACATTGGCCGACCTGCGCCGCACTCGGGTTTGTTATTCGGACTTTGAAGTGCTACAGACAATCGGTCGGGGATATTTTGGTGAAGTGCATGTAAGTTCTTCGTTCGAAAAATTAACTTGTTTACACTAACAGAAGTATCCAATAGTACCTATTTTCTCAATGTGTGTATGTTTTATACTACAAATTTAAACTTATTGTCGGAATGCATGCACAATCAGCTCAGTGGAGAATCGCACGGACTGTTGAGGCGAAAGTGTCTGGTTCGACACCAGCATGCACCTCTGACTTTTTTAAGTTACATGTGTAATTATTGTCAATTGTTGCTTGCTATAACAGTGAATGAAAAAATCTGAGGAAACCTGCATACCTGAGAATTCTTCATAAGAATTTCGAAGTTATGTGAAGTCTGCCAACCTGCATAACGGCAGTGTGATGGACTAAGGTCTAACCCCTCTCATTTGCAGAAGAAACTCATGCTTAGCAATGGAACAGTGTAATACAAGATTAGTATTTTATTTATGGGATTAAAGGTGAAATGGTTCCATTAACATGAACCACCTGTCATTGAAACTAGCAGACGTCCCCACCATCAATACAATACAAATACAATATTATATTTTGCATAATGCCAATAAGTCAATATTGATAAAGTTTTTCTTACCTCCTTCTTTTGTCAGATGGTAAAAGAGAAGCAGACAGGGGATGTGTACGCATTGAAAACATTACGCAAAGAACAGGCCCGTAAACAAGAAATCACTTCTGTGGAAGATGAGAGAGATGTGCTTGCCACCACTGTTAGTCCATGGCTTCCAAGGCTGCAGTATGCCTTTCAGGTACAGTATAAACTTAGTTCTTATTTTTTTTATAATAAATGTCAAATGAGCAAGTGGGTCACCAGATGGTATGTCACATTCACCATCCATGAACTTACCATAAGAATCATGGATGTGTTGGTGAGCTTTAAGCTAATTTTGTAATTATATAATAATAGTAATGCTTTTTTTATGCTGTATCAGTTAAGTATCTAAACTTTCCCATTGTAATGCCATTTGTGCATCTGAAGAATTTAGTACATTTCAAGAACTGTTAAATTCAATACATATTTCACTTTTTTTATGGCAGCAAACTAGCAAATGGGTCACCTGATGGTAAGTGATCTCCACCGCCCATGTACACCCACAATATCCAAAGAATCATGGTGCATTGTCGACCTTAAAGGAAAGGAATTGGGAAGGGGAGGGGGTTTGGGCCTCTGGATATCTCACTCACCATACGAAACACAGCAGCAAGCTGCTACTTTACGCCGGTTTTCTGTGAGACAGTGGCAACGAACCGGACGAGCTGGCCCATTCATGTTGTAGACAAAAGTTTTTACAGTGTGGCTCTACCACTCAGAAAAACAAAACTCACATTATGTAATATTAGTTATTTAGAAATTGTACTACTATCAATTATTGGTGTGGATGATAAATCCCTCATAGTTCCATAGCATTCTCATAGTTCATACCCACAATACAGGTTAACCTAGTTTGGGGTTAGGACTTATGTTTTACATAGGGCATGTGACTGTTGGGTATATTTATTTATTTCCCCCACTGCACCATGGACAGTGCTGAACATTTTTCCAATCAATATTTAAGACCAATGTACTCGTGACACAGGACAGCAACAATTTGTACTTAGTAATGGAGCTGTGCTATGGCGGCGATCTGGCGGGATTGCTGGCTCGCAGAAACCATCCCTTATCAGAGAGAGACGCTGCATTCTATGTTGCTGAAGTCGCTCATGCTCTCAAAGCACTGCATGGCATGGGCTATGTTCATAGAGATGTCAAACCACATAATATATTGCTGGATCGGTGAGTACTTAATTCATACTATAATTACATCAGTATTCATAAATCTTACTATTTAGTGTCATAGTGCGTGCGCTCACACGGGCGGATTCTGTATATGTGATTGGTATTTTTTTGCCACTAAACAAAAATGTACCAATTACATATAGTCTTAATCTAATCTTATCTTTAGAGTGAAAACCTCGTCTCTATGAAAAAGATAACTTTACAGAGAAAAAAAACTGTGTCAAGGATAATGTTATTGCCACAGTATATTAAAATAAACGTGATGGTCCCATTAATGGTCATAAATGGGGTGACAAGTTTTCTTTCCAAAAAATACTATAAAAAAACCTTTGCATTCCTGAACTTTTCACTCTAACGTGAAGATATACAGAAGTCTACTCAAGTCAAAGATCTCACTTAAGTTTTGTTGAATATGGATGTTAGATATTGATTACTTGGGCAGATTGATTGTATAATGTTTGAAAGGACAATTTTTTTGTTGTAAATCTTAGATTTAGCAATCACCAGTCATTTGACTGAAGTAGTTAATCACTGCTGTAAATTGCCTATACCACTACTGATTTCTATTATGGTGGAGTATGGTGGAAATGTCGTCTATTATGATTACAAATAATATTACATGTCAACTACTGCAACTTGTAACTCTGCCGCGATTTCAAGAAGAACCATATGACTTTTTAACTAAAGGATTTGAGGACTTTATTACTGAGTAGAATAATCCGAATATTTTCGAAAGCGCGGCAGAGCTACAACCAGAGTGTAATGTTTCCTGTGGTGTATGGTATGTAGATGCGGTCACGTGAAGCTAGGCGACCTGGGGTCTGTGGGTCGGTTGTCGGACGGCGGGTCGGCTGCCCCGGCGGGTACGCCCGACTACGTGGCACCGGAGCTGCTCGCCGCCGCACACTGCGCCGCCACGCACTCTGTGTGTCTCCAGTATTGTGGCCGCGTTGTTACACAGGCCATTGTGGGTGGTTCGCATGCGCTTATGCTTCATACCTAACTGCACAATGCACACGACAAATGATGCCCCTGATTTTAAGCACAATATAAAGTATAGCCTTAACAATAATTTTCAATAAATGATCTTATTTTAATTCTAATCTAGATATCACAAATGAACCAATTAAAATACAGTTTGAAAGTATTACATACAAATTACTTTAGTTTGATTGATTGATTTCCGGGATCTATCTGGATAATTAAACTAAGACCGTTTACATAAAATGGCAGTAAGATAAACTTTGTAATGCATAATAGCAGCTAGAAATTGTACACAGGCACATTAAGTTTTTTAATCACCGTAGAACATTTCTTAGTAATAAGTAATTGACTAGACACACCTCAAAAACCTATTATCATAACTTAAACTCTTTTGTTATGCAGCTATAAACTGAATATGTTATGTAATATGTATTTTATATTTGTGTCCCATATTATCCCTATATCAACCAACTATGCAAATTATAACTCATTTTGGTGAGTAGAAACAAACTAATCTCTAGATATTTGTAGTTTCTTTTAAATATCTAGTTAGAAACAATTAGCGAATGCATACATGTATCAAAATAATTGTATTGACAAGGTTTATTTGTAACACTAATATTACATTAATAAGGTATTTCGTTTTATTACATAACACTGGCTCAATGCACTGAATTAACATAAACAGATAATGTCAAATGTCAAGGTAGTCTGTACACTAATACTGGATAAGTAGTGCACTCTGTAACACTGTATATACTATACAAATACATTTTTAAGCATTTAATTATTTGTATTTAAGGGGCTTAGTGAAATTGTAGTATAATCCAGGAATATTTGAGTTATTGCTTTCATCTATAGTATATAACATTTTTTTATACTGGCATGGCAAGTGACTACACTGCACCTGATGGTAAGTCTAGTCTGAATATAATGGTGACCGTCAGAAGGCATCCGATAATCGCCAATTTTGCCATTATAAATATTAAAAGATATTATTTTTATTTGTTCCGAGAGTGGGCTACCAACTTCTGAGGCCCAAAGCCTATCTCACCTGCATGTGGACGAGCCATTGGTGAAACTTAGTCCCCGTTACGGGTTGTGGGCATCAGACGGTGGGTCACCCCATATAATACCAAATCTATGGTACGAATCTATGGCATGAAGCCGGGGTAGCGCCAGACAGAAAAATAAAAATTACTACTACTACTTTTGTTTGTTTTGAAACCTGGATTATACTACTATTCCACTAAGCATCCTATTTGTATATTAACAAAAAAAATTGTACAGTCGGCGTGTGATTACTGGTCTCTCGGAGTGGTTGCGTTTGAGCTTGTCACGCTGAAACGGCCGTTCTCTAAAGGTGATGAAGATTCAATGATTGAGATACTGAGTAACATACAAAGGTAAGTTAGGCATAATATTTTACTAATGCGGAATTTACACAAGTCGATTCCCGCCATATGACAAGGCCTTGTGATACTGGAGTAGACTGCAGCTGTCTGAAATCACAATCGCCAAAGTTAACTATCTTTTGACGTCTGTCGTGTCTCCACAGACCGCATGCTACTAAAATCGACCGTCAAAAAGGGTCAGTCGCAGGCGATCGTTCGCCATTTAAAGATGAGATCTGTATCTGTCCTGCTTAACAGAGTGGCTTGCGATTTAAGTCAACTGTGAACATTTTAAGGATATGCGGTTCCGTGAGGCGATTAGGTTAGCGACCAGCCGCACGAATAAAATCGACCAGAGTAAATCCCCCATTATTGACACTTTGTGTTTTCCTTATAGTGTTGTATCACTTATTGAAATTTTCATTATTTATTATTATTTTTAGTGTCTCGTTAAAAGCAAACGTAATCTGCAATGCTGCTTTAACTTCTTGTAATTTTTGTATTATTCCCTTAAATAAAATTCACTTAGGCAGGCATCATTCTGGCAACTATTTTTCTTCCACCTACTCTTATCCCACTCGCAGTGGGGTCGGTGCAACATGCTTTTAACACATGTTACAGTAAGATTTGGCTTGTAGTTTTAGTTGTAGTTGTAGAAAACACCCAAACCCGAAATAAATATTTGTGTATCACACACACATTTGCCTCGGTGCGGGAATCGAACTCGCGCCTCTCGCTTCACAGGCGGCTACTTTGCCCACTGCGCCACAGAGGAATTCTGGCAACTATTGGGAGATGCAATGTTTCTCGACAGTCCGCTGTATACTGCACTGCACGGTATTTAATATCAGGTGCAGAGTTGTAACGTTGCAGTGCCTTAACAATTCAAATGTTATCAGATACGAGCGTGACCCAGCAGCCGAGCCCCCTTTCGACCCTTCCCCAAGTGGCCCATCAGCGGCGTGGCGCTCACTAGTGGGTGGGTTATTACGTGTACAGCCGGCTCGGAGGTACTCCTACCTCGACACTCTTCAGCATCAGGCGCTCGCTCATATCAACGTGCACTCCATCAGAGATCAGGTATTGTTTTATGTAGATGTAGTTATAGTTTATTCGCGAAATACTATAGCTGCGCGCTACATTATTGGCAAGGAAAAGTGGCAGAGACGTAATGTGGCCACGTTACTAGTCATACTGCACGTATTACTCGTTGTCATACACACAACTTCCTTTTTTATCGACTTTATGCTGGAGTCAAAGGAGATGAGCAAGAGGGCGAACGTGCTAAGCAAGAGCGAGACGAGTAGCGCAATTATAGCAGTTCTGTATAACCTATCAAATAAGTGTGCTGTATAGGTAATATAGCGGCTACAGGAAGACCAGTGAGAGGAGCATAGTGTGGCCGAGGGGTAAAACACAGATATCGTACGCGAGTAGGGTCAGGAGTGGGGTATGCATATTAATTAGGAGTCAATTCTATCTACTAGGAGTATAATAACGACACCATAAGTAAGCACACATAGGTTGGGTGAGGGTATCAAACGTCGCATTATCGAACCGCATACGATCGCTTAGTGTATTTTACGCTTTAGTGCCGGCCATTATTGGATGAAGCTTAGAGCTGGCAACTTGCTGGCGATGTCAAAATACACGTGTGGAGGTGAATACTAACAGATATTTTTCACTGTTAATACATGTCTACATCGACTTTTGCCTAGCAAGTCGCCTTCGATTCAAAGTCGCTGCTGTGTGTGCTCGCTATTGGATGACTTTAGCCTGTAGCACAAGTACACCAGTCACTTGATATAATTTGTTTCGTATATCAGGTCCCTCCATGGGTGCCGCTGGTGCGTGGTGCAGAGGACACGTCGTGGTTGTGCGCTCCGCCGCGTCGTGACCGGCCGCCCAGCGCCACGCCATTCCGCACTAGACCACCATTTGCTGGACAGCTGCCATTTGTCGGTCAGACATATTGAGACACATAAAACCTCCATGCTTTTAGACATTTTTCATGTTTTAACAGTATTTTCTACCTTACGTAAAATTCAAGAGGGAAAGAGACGGATTAGGGTACTCAATCACATTTTTTTTATAAGTACGACATATTGTTTAAGTCTGAGAAACGTCTAGATGCCACCAGTAGTAATCATAACCATAAATTAAAACTAATGATGTTGCTTTACCATACTTTTGACACATATATTGTTATTATCTCATTATGTCTAAACCATTCGTAGCATGTTCATAATAAACAGCAGTATGATTTTATTTAATAGGTTACTCGTTCGTGGCGCCAGAAGACAACGACGACAGCAGCGGCGGTTTCAACGCATCTCATGACTGCACTGCCATTGATTTAGCCACATTCAAGTGAGTATCTATTTTCCGCAGTGTATTTCGGAAAGAAGGTGCAAACCTTAAACCATATAATATTAAGACGATTTGTAGATTTCTATCATATTGAAAGACAAAAAAGTAACTTATTTTATTACGTTATTTTTATATTACAATCTCATAAATATATTATAACCATCTTTTTCCTGCAACTCTGCTTGCATGATTATGTTTGTCAGTACCCAGATTGTAAAATTGTAAAACTTGGCCGCCATTGTTTTAAGGCCGATTAATTTCAAAATCGATATCTGGAGGGTGCTGTAGCCGCAAATCATAGTTCCGATGTAGTAACGGTAAAAAGTGGCTGCTATTTTATTTTTAACGTGGACATTGTACAGAAACGTTTTTTGTTTGTTGATTTTTCTGTTGTATAGTTAGACAAAAGCTTAGAATCCTCGAGAGTAAAAAAAAAACTAGTCATGAATTTTATGCGGGCAGAATCGTGGACAAAATTTAGTATGTTTTATTTGTTGCCGTGTTTTTTTTGCAGATCTATAGAGAAGCTAGCGACAATGAGAAGCCGTGAAATCACTTCGCTACAAAACCAGCTGGCGGCTGCGGAAGCATCGTCGAGCGCAGCCGCGGAGCGCACGCGCAGGGACCTCGAGAGCGACGCCGAGCGGCAACGAGTGCGACTGCAGGCGGACATCACCGCGCTCACTCTACAGAACAAGTGCGTTTGTTAAACCAATGGACATTTAATCATCGTGCCTGCAGAATTTTATTCAGGCTTCACAAGATCCAGTGTATACACTAACTCATACTGGGCTTCACTTACCATAACTTGAGGACTTTGAGTCTATCAAGGGTTTGTAGAAACAGATGACTAATAGGAGCCATCAAGGGTTGAGGGCACATAGCGGGGGCTGTTATAATGTGTATTATTGTATGTGTGACCTCGAGATGGACGGCAGGTGGTTGTCCTCGTCGCTAGGCTCTGGAAACTTGGAGCCCGGACGCTTCTCGCCTCTGGTAACCGAAGCCGTCTCATGTGCGCTGAAGATGGCCACCGCGGGGTTGTTGGTGGGTATTGCCGGTGTAGAGTGTACATAGTTGTGAACTCGGCCCAGCAGTCACCCGCATGTTTTCCATGGGACCCGGGCGCCTGTACACTGAATCGTAACACCGGTGAGTCCAACATAATCGTTCCGTTCACCCTTCAGGGTGGGAGTAGTAGCGATAAATTTGAATTTACCCGCGAAATCAAAAAATAAAAGGCTTTATAAACCACGCCCAGTCCGCAACCCGCACTCCGAACGACATGGGTACCTTTTTCCCAGCGCTAGAAATCACGAATAGAACTTACATCGCATTGTATGTGCTATTCTAATTTAAACACGCATAAATTTTCATATAAAAAGTATAAGTACAATGATCTCGCAGTTTCGAAAGGGGCTCTCTCTACCTTTACATGCTTTATATTTGTCCAAATCCAAATATAATACATTTATTTTTAGGCGACTTGAGCGTCAAGTGGAGGTAGAGACAGAAGAGCGCATGGCTCTACAACGAAGTAACCAAGAACTAAGCTGCGGTATAGCGGAGCGTAACAACATAGCTGCTAGAGAGGCGCGGGCAGAAGTCGCACAATTACAAGCAGAAAGGGACAGTATGAGGGAAGACATGAGAAGACTAGAAGCGAGGATAGAGGACCTACAAGCGGAGTGTTCACGAGCGGCGGCGAGCGCGGAGCTACAACGAGCACAACACCAACATTATAAGGTCAGTTAATTGCACATACTTAAAATGTAATGTCTGTAGGAAACTGAGTTCATTTTATGTTATGGTCGTACTCTTTTTTGATCGATATATTATTAATGTAATGTCAGTAGGGAACAGACTTAATTTTATATTAGGATCATCCCAGTTTTTAGTTCGATATATTGTTAATGTAATGTCTGTAGGGAACACACTTTATTCTATGTTAGGGTCATAATAGTTTTTAGTTCTGATATATTATTTACTGGAGTGTTATATGCATCAGGATATAATAGAACACGTTCGAGACTTACGTCATAGAAGAGTGACGGAAATCAACGTACGCGCCATTGTGAGCAGACAGATATTCTATTAGTAGCAATTCAAGTAGTACTAGTAAATGTAGCATAGTAGTACACTAGTAGTTGGGTCCATGTGTAGTTGTGCTGTCCCTAACATTTTTAAAAAGTTTCTTAAAAGTCCATAAACAGAAACAACACCACGCAGAACTTTCAATTATAAAAACTGAGGGTTTTTATAGTGAAGGCCGGCAAACGAGCAAGTGGGTCACCTGATGATAAGAATCATGGACGTGTTGCCGACCTTAAAGGGAAGGGATAATTAAGCCAATATTGGCAGGAACTCAGTTGTTGTGTCTATACCAAGACGTAGAGCCACGCTGTAGACAGTTTTGTCTACAGCAAGAATGGGCCGGCTCAACCGGGTTGTCACCACTCTCACAATAAATCGACTTAAAAGTAGCAGCTTGCTGATGCATTCCGTACGGTGAGTGAGATTTTTGGAATTCCTTAGTCGTATTGTGGTTCTTTATGATGGTTGGAGGTCACTTACCATCAGGTGACCCACTTGCACGATTGTCAGGTTCTCTTATAAAAAAATATAGACTTGTCTAGAGCACCCACAGTAGACATACTCAAATGAATGTATCAATAATCATTATTTGGCATCAAAGACTTCAATGTATAGACCGATTGCGCGGTACATAGAAATTACGCACCAAATTACGGTCAATTAACCGCAACTCAATATTACCAAATCAAAATCAAATTGAAATAATTATTGAATCCATAAAATGTTATACATCATATAAATTCAGTCAAAGTTTAATTCTACCACCAGTTCCGAAGGCTGTTTCTTATGTTACGATTTCGCTTACTCTTATATTCACTGTAATAGCTCCTCTCTCCCTGTAGCGCAATTTTAGTTCTAAACAGCTGGTTTAGTAGATATATTAAAGTCGTCGCTTTGGGTCAACTAAGAGCCATTTCACCTTCCAGGACAGCGTGGCTAAAGAGCGTGCGATCCGTCGTCAGACTCTCAGCGGCGCCGAGGCGGGGGCGCGCCTCGCAGCCGCCGAGGCTAATGTAGCGCGGGAACTGCGCGCCAACCAACTGCTGCTAAACAGCCTGCACACTGTACAGGAAGAGAACAGGACTCTGCAGGACGACCTGGACAAGGCTACGAGGGAGTTGGCTTCTACAACGGTACATAAACTAACTAATTGAAAAAAATGTAGTGGCTCTTCATACATCTAACCGAGGAATGATTTCCATTGCCCATAGACATGTGTGGTGTCATTTGTTGGTTTCAATACGATTGGTTTTATAGTTTTTGAGATATGTTGAAAAATTATGTCATTAATTTTTATTTTATATTTTTTTTCATTATAATTATGAGGAGGGATGGTTGCATGTTAAATCGATATGCACCACCTTTTAAATATCGATTTAACCTAAACCCTGCGCTTAGTATTTAGTGCATCTCGTTGTTGAAAATGTATTCCGAATATGCCTTTAAAAACACACAAATGCATACGGTAATAACGCGCCCACGTTTTGTTATCGTTATTCATGGGCGATGGTGATCACTTACCATCAGTAAATGCGCTTGCCCGTTTGATGGACTTATACCCCTCTTTGACGTCGTAGGAATTGCTCGGCGAGACACAACGAAACGCTGATTCATCCTCTGACCAACTAAAAGAAGTTCAACAGCAACTGGCGCAGGAGCGTTTCCGCGTGTCTACTTTACAAGCTCAAGTGCAGGTAACGACTGAAATTGCCTGTTTAATATGTTTGTTTATAATAATTTTGTATTTTGCTGTAAAAATATTTTATTTCACAAGTAACGTTTACATAAAGACTATTAAACAGTGGCTATCATTTATTTAACTATATAATTTAAAAGAATATTCAAATTATTAGGTTTTACTTACGCTTAGAATCAGTGCAGCTTGACAATGTGGATGAGAAGACCATAGTTCGTTAACAATTAAAACATTATTTAAAAAATATTATTTTCTTTGTCCTGATGATATTAGCCTAAAAAACCTAACTGGCAGTGGCACCGGCACCGATTCTAAGACCTTTGGAAATTGTTATTTTTCACTTTTGAATGCAGTGTTACTTGCAGACGATTTTTAGTTTTGTGTAAACTTATTTTCATCATATGAATATCAACCGTATTTGCAAGTGTGTAAGATTCAATTCGGATTCTATTCGCTCACCGAGACAAAATGTTTGTGTGATCCATTAATATTTATTTCGGGAAACATGTGTCAAAAAGCATGTTGCGTCGACTCCACTGAGATAAGGGCAGGTGAAAGAATAATAGTTGTTTGAGCAGGAGCTGGAGCGCGGCGCGGCGGAGTGGGCGCGGCGCGAGGCGGCGCTCGAGGAGCAGAGCGCCCGCACTGAAGCGCGCCTGCACGCGCGCCTGCACGCCGCCGACGCGCGCGCCGCCGCTGCCCTGCACGAACATGCCAGGCATACTGAAAAGGTCTCTTACTTACTTCATCACATTTTTCTATACACAGTACAAATAAAAACTAAAGAAAAATATGTTTTGATAAATAATTAAAAAATACACATCTATTATAGTTTTCAAAACTATGTGCATTAAGATTTATCGACTATAAATCAATAGAATAAATAAATGGGAATTTAAATTGTAAACTATGCTTTGTGCATCAGCAAATGCATTATCCTCTTGCATTATTGTCATTATAAATTATTCCAAAATCAATAGTATGAACCGACCAATAATAATAAATTTGCAACTATGGTGGCGAAACTCATGGTGAAAACGCTGTGTTAATATGCCGTGTTATGCATCCGATTCGCGTAGCGGGGTCAAATGGTGTATATCCCGTTACTTCAGGCCAGCATAATGATGATCATTATCGAAGGATACGACGCCTTTCAAACGTCAACATTAAATTATACTGTACTGTACTTTCTCCTGCCCTAATAACACATATATCCCATAACAGGTGAACACATTAGAACAGCTGGTCCGACAACTGGAACGCGAAGTAACAGCTTTGGAAACACGCGGGTGCACACGGTGTACAGCACGACTCGCTGAAGAACAAGCTAGGACCACCACCGGCACTAACACTAGCACTACTCGCAAATCCACTGGAACTGCTAACACTGAACCGGCAATTAGCACCAAAACTCATATACTACCTACTGCTGGACCCTCTGGAGATGGCAAAGATGTATGTGAAGGTAGAGACAGCTCGGACACAGTTAGAGATACTCACAGTGATACGGAGAGTTTGGTGGATGCGTTGACGACAAACGCTGCGCAAGCGCAACTTACACTACTCAAAGAACAACTTGAACGTGCTGAGGCGCAGTTACAGGTATATTACTGTTTACGTCATAATTTTAAGCCTATCACCATGCTATAGAAAAGAGCAGAAGTACCTATGAATTAAAGTATATTGATCTAATTTACTCACTATAATGTAGAGTTTGCTATGCATATTCTTAATTAATATAACTCTGCTTAGTTTAAAAATTATAGTTATTATGCTTTTGTTATAACCATGGCAGTACTATACAAAGCGCATTACAGGGCTCAATTTCGTTTTGTCTGAACTAATTGCCAGTAGTTGCGCTATACGTCACTTTGGCCCATTTGTTATAATTTATTCCAAAACTCAGGACCAATTGAACGTAATTAATGAAAAACTAGATAGAAATTATAGCATAATACTTTTTATTATTATTTTTATTAGTTATAGTAATTGAGAACTAATTCCAACCGCCATAACATTTTAATATTACCTTACCTTTGAATATTTCACAGGCCAGAGCAGAAGAAATTGCGACTCTACGACAAGAGACTAGAGCAGCTAATTTGGCGAGATGGAGAAAGGTAAGGAAATATTATATGAATTTATATCCATGAAATTTATTTCATAACTGGTGACACACGCATCACCTATCACATCATCGGGCGGGATAAGCGAAACTTGGATGCACTTATTACACCTATACCTACCTCTTCGAAGATACAAGCGTTAGCTTTTATATTATGGAATTTGAAAACTAGTCAAGAATAATTTTCTTTAACATTATTTTTCGTTTCAAGGAAAGAGAATACAATGAGCTGTCAGTGGAAGCCAAGTCTTCTGCTCGTGATCTCAAACGCGTGGAAGAGCGTCTGTCCACTGCAATAGAAGCTCGCAAGTCCGCCGAACAAAAGACAACCGCCTTACAAAACGAGCTCACGACATTACGCCCGCAGTATGAACAGGCCAGTACAGAGTCCGCGAGACTGAAGGACCAGCTAGATAAACTGAAGAAGGCGCATGAAGTGGCACAGGCTGAAGTCGACAGGTAATTCATTTAAAAGGCAGGGCGAGCAAGTGGGTCAGCCAATGGTAAGTGATCTGTTTCTCCCATGAACACCTTTATTACAAGATAATCATGTGTGCGTTGCCGATCGTAAAGGGAAGAAATGGGAATTGAGAAAGGAAGGGTGGATTTGAGCCTCACTCACTGGACGAAACGCAACAGCAAGTTGCTATTTCACATCAGTTTTCTGTGAGACTACCTCTGTTGAGCTGGCTCATCCATGCTGTAAGTAGTAACTTTAAGTTACTCTTGCCTTTTTATCTAAGTCTTGGAAGGAAAATATAGTGTTTGTTTATTTCTACTTCAGCCACATGCGAGCCCATGAACGTAATCAGCACCAGAGCTGAAGCGGTTGCTGTAGCCGAAAACGGCTACGAGGAACACATTTTTTTATGTTGGGATATCGATATTTGATTTATTGTATCGAACATAAAAATGTTGATTATCATCGTTGTATCATTGCCTAGATCTCGGAACGATATCCGTAAGTTAAAGAGCGAGCTGCAGTACAGTGAGAAGAGGCGAATGCATGCGGAGGAACAAGAAGAACTGTCGAGTCGCGAACGAGCTCAGCTGCGCGACGAGTTGCACCAAGTACGACAGAACAACACCGAACTTATTCAGGTACATTACACTACAGTTTAAACAAACAGTAACAGTCTGAGCAGACTAGCCCTAAGCCCACACGAGCACGAAATTTTCATAGACTGAATTCAATTAAAATTAAGTTTATAAACTATCTCAGTCTATATTACGCATACGAAATGCATTATCAATGCACAATATTATAATAACAAACAGTTGTTTATAATATTTATAGCGCGGTGTATGTTTGTCATTTTTATAAACACTATTGTCAACATTCATTATAGCGTCGAATGTGGCTTAGTCTCTCAGTTTATCGACTGCCGTCGATCCCTGTGCAAAATATATACTAGCGTTCCTAGACTTAAAACAATCTGCCGTTCGAATATAGTTACAGTTGTGAATAATAATTATGTGAGATATTTTTAACATTTACAAAATGAATCCATCCGTATCGAATCGTTTCAAGCGTAAAGTATCGGAGAAGCCCCCGCTACGTCCCAAGCCGGTACACCTGCGGGCGGCGGCTAGTGTGTGCGGTGGTGGGGGTCGGGTAGTTGCAGTGGGGTGGGGTGCTAGAGTACGTGTGGGTCTCGTCACAGATCTACTGCAGGGTCGGTGTCGAGCCACTGACGCAGTCATCGCCTCCTGTGCACAACACTTCGCGGTGGTACTTCTGTAGTCACTCGCGCTATTATATTTTTTTTAGTTCAAACTAAATTAATTCATTCAGCATTACGATTTAAATTATGCGCTTCGTCAATCTCAGTCTATTCCGCAAATATACACGCGCGATGATCTAATACAGATTTGTTACATTAGATTATGTACTATTTTATTTTCTGTCAGTGCCTGACCGGATTCATATGGCCGGGTATTCTTTTCCTATTCATTAAATTCTTAAAAAAGTAACTTTCGAAGCGTATAATTATAATTCGTAGTACTGTAATTACTGCTAATATAAATGTTGTAACTAATGAGTGTATGTTACTCGGCGTATGAGTCAGTTCTTTCTACGAGATGTACTTTTCTTCAAAGATTTTATTTAAATATTTTATGAGTGATGTGCTTAATACAATAAAACTTATTGGTAGATTATACAACGTGTTACAGAAAGGTATGGTTATGATTTAGGGTTGCTAGATACACCTGACAGTGAGTGTTTATATACCGAATCTTATCAAAATAGTCATCAATCGACAAAATTTCACGACTATTATTCGCTCGGTTATTGCGATCGATAAGATCAATCATCACATCATTATAAATGATTTGCATTACCTAAACCTAGAGTTCATTCATATGCAGCAGCAGTTTATCATTTAGTATTATCGTATTATTTATTGTAGTGGCGAGTAGAATATCGTCATGTTACTCATTCGATAAATAGAAAATGCTTTATTTATATCCCAGCATTACAATCGGATTTTGTACTATGGGGGGAACATACTTGTATCGTTCACTATATTATATTGACTGCCTCGGTGGCGCAGTTGTAATGCGTACGCGTTACGATTGAGGCTGACGCTGAGGTCTCGGGTTCGATCCCAGGTTGGGTAAAAGTGATATTGGGTTTTTCTATTACGAAATGCCCAATATCAGCCTGGAGTCTGGAATTTGTGTCCGGTATGGCGATAGGCTCGACCTCTATCACATCAAGGGACGGAATTACGTTCGGCGAAATGTGGCTGTACTGGTTACACCTTTGACTATCCCTTCGAGGATTACAGGCGTGAGTGCGTATGTATACATTGCTTTAATTTGTCCACACTTTTCTGTAACATGTTGTATATGTATGGATATAAATATTATAAATGTTAAGCATATAATTTATTTTTTTATTTTTAGAACAACAAAGCATTACAAGAAGCGTGCAGTCTGTTGGAGGAACAGTTGACTGATTTGGAGAGGCTCACTGACATCCACGAAGTAAAAAATAAAGATCTTGAGGTAACAACAATCACATTACTTATTTACCACTCGTAATATTAATTTATTTCTGATAATAGCCGTGTGCCCGATAGATAGGATTTCCCATTGGCAATATGCCTATGCAATGTGAATTCCGTGTAATTTTACTTTTTATTATAAATTAGTCAAACTTACATTTAAAGTTCGAAGGTGAACTGTTAGGTTATGCTTTGTCTGCAAGACAGTATTTGAGTTTCTAGATTTCTTCTTCCACCTGCCTTTGTCCCACTTGCGATGGGGTCAGTGGATCGTGCTTCTTAACACATGTTACAGAAAGATTTGGCTTGTAGTTTTTACGACCGGCCGCTTGCCTGACGTCAACCCATCTGGGGAGAAAACATCCAGACCAGAAACAAATATTTGTAGATCACACTTTGTCTCGGTACGGGAATCCAAACCGCGGCCTCTTGCTTCATAACCAGCTACTCACCCAATGCGACACGAAGGCTGTCATAAACTGATAATCATTATTATATCAGACTTAAATAATAGTTCAAAAAAACTAAAAAACACGCTTTTATAGAAAATCCAACTAAAATAATATCTTAAAAAGCACCCAACGCTTTTTACAATAAAATCATGTTCCAAGTTTCCGTTACATACATACATACATACTTATGAAGCTAATAAAAGCGTGTTAAAAGAAGAACAATTCGATGCGTATGTTTTACGCGAAATCCAATCGAAAAAATCTGATAAGAATCAGCCATTGAAATCAGTTTTGATATATCAGTTAAATTTATAATTATCACAAAGTTAAGTAACCGTGATGTATGACGTAATCAGGGCGAGGTTCAACGCATGCGGTCCGAGCTGGAGAGTTGTCGGGCGCGGCTGACGGAGGCGGAGCGAGCCGCGGCCGAGCGCGCCGCCGCCGCTCACGACGCGCAGCACCAACATCATCGAGCACGCGACCAGGCCGACCACGCCACCTCTCAACTGCAGCTGCTGCAGGTCAACACACAACACACAACACACGACACACGACACACAACACACAACACACAACACATCAGCTCAATTATACATTTATACAGCAGCGTATATGTGTAAAAATATACCACGTCTTATCTATGCATAAAAATATATCATGGAATGCAATAAGTTATGTGTAATAACTACTTATAAATTAATAATTTTCTTTAATTAAGTACTTATTGTACCATTGAAAGGCATAATATTGTTGATTACTAGCTCTTAAAAGTTTCAACTCCAATTAAGATCAATAAAATATCTACTAATATGTGAAGGCAAGAAAAACGCTGACCATAGACGATGCCAAAGAATTATGGGTGTTTTTCCAACTTTAAAGGAACAGCATAGGAATTGGGATGGGGAGGGGGAGTTGGGTCTCCGGTGATCTCCATCAAACGAAACGCAACAGCAAGCTGCTACTTCACGTGAGATAGTGGTATCGAACTGGTTGAGCTAGTCTATTCATGCTGTACACATAACTGTATGCAGCGTGGCTCTACCACTTTAACTATGTATGTTATACAGGAGAGGTTAGAGAGTCGTTCTGAGCGCGTGTCGGAGCTGGAGACTGCGGTGGCGGCGCTGGACAGCGAGCGCGCCGCTCGTGACGCAGCACTGCGCTCCGCCGCGCGCCGCACTGCTGACCTCATGGAGGAGGCCGCCACGCTGCGCACGCGCGCGCATCATCACCACGCGCACGCGCTCGCACTGCAGGCGCAGCTCGCTGAAGCACAGGTCAGGGTTACATACACGCACACATACACCGCATTACAACCACCAGCACGGACTCAATGTGTGTGACTTTTCTAATCTAAAACTCAAATTGCCTGGACTGGTAATCGAACCCAGCACTTAAGCAATTCTCCAGATTTCGTATATTGCCACTAAAGCAATAGGCGATTCATAGTTAAATCCAAATTAAATTTGTACCGAAAAATAAAACAATATAGGCATGTTGGAATTACAAAAAATGCCGGTAAATAAGTATCGATATCTATTTGACATTTCGAGAAAAATATCAAGTTAACTTCGGACTAACTTTTATGCCATTGTATAAAAAATCTCGATAAGAAAGATTTTGATACTTGATGTAAATATCGATTTTTTTTCAGCATGCCTAGCCCAAACAATCTACTCCCCGAAAAATATTTAGTGTGTTAGTATTGATACAACATGTACGTATAGGAGGAGCTATCAGCAGCGCGTGAGGCTGCGGAGGCGGCGACGGCGTGGTGGCGCACCAGAGAGGCCAAGTCTGACGCCACCATGCGACAACAGACCAAACTCATCGACTTCCTACAGGTACATACATTCAGAATCCATGGTAGGAGGGTGCCTCACTGTATAACGACCACCGGACACTAGGAGGAACCCACCATATTGGCTTGTTCAGCCAAGTCGCATTCCAGGAGGCCAATTCTCGGAATTTTAAATGTTCAAAATATCATTCCGATCTAGTCTCAGCGTCAAGAAAGTTGCAAACGGCATTCTCTTAAACCAATAATTAATCAAATGTGAACATAGATCGTAATGAGATTGAATGCAGAATAAAAGTTGACTGAAGCCAAAACGGTATAATGCTACTGCTAATGCTAGGTGCATTTGACGTTAATTATTCCGATTGTCCGAGTTCTGTTTGAGTCTCATGCATGGGGACATATAACCCGGATGAAGATTTTCACAACAACATTTTCATCTTACCTCAACATTTCAGAGAGTTTTCGAAAAAGTAATACTGCCAACAAAGTGTTGTTCTTTTTTAAACAACTGTTTTATTGTCAATAGGCTAAAGTTGAAGAAGCAAATCGCAAGAAGTGTTCGCTGAGTAATAAATTGTTCGGTCGATCAGGCCGTAGGAACGCCGCTTCGCCACCGCTTCGACGGGCTAATAGGTTAGCTTTTTTATCTAATTAATTAATTAATTATTTATTTATCGTGACTTTTTTACATTGTGTGATGTTACAAAGCAAATCTATTGGTAAATGGATATGGCACACGGAATATGGATCTCAACATGTAACCGAGCATATTGAGTAACAAAGCAGAATGTTTATTTATATATTGGTCTATATGGGTACAAGGCACAGGCGACATGACGCGCGTCTTGTTCTGCATCATCACGCGGTGACAAACAAACATATTCAACACAATTTACTGTGTCTCAGTTTGTTACTAAGTGAACACATTGTTTTATATTGTGTTTAATTGCAGAGAACTTCGTGAAGAGGTTGAAAGGCTTCGTGCTAAACTGGCCACAAATAATACCAACGGAGATGCTAAGTATGTCGTTTTTATGTATTTTCTTAACTCTTATTTGAATACGCGCCATATAAGTTGGCCGGCATGATGTTACTAACCACCTCTTTTACGCCTCCTGTATTCTTTACACTCTAACAACAATAACTGAGAAGCTCGTAACTTAACTTCAGAGCGGCCAAGTAAAAGTACATCAATTATATATTATTATGTGATTATAAGTTTTTTTTAGTTGTTAAAATTATAACGGTGTCACAAAAATTGTGTAGAAATTTAAATAATTATTTATTTTTTACAGCTATCCTCCTACGCCTAGAAGAGAGAAACCTAAACCAGCAGCTAATGGGTAAACTTATTGATATTACTTATAAGACTAGGTTTTGTGAATACGCCATATTGCATTATATGTTCTTGTTGGTTATCCAGAGGCAGCTGTGGAGTGCAATGGAATGTAATTTGCTAATCTATTATATAAAAATTAATGTTTCTTTGTATGTTCGTCCTCCTTTGTGTGCTTTTGCCATTCATCCAATTGTGATAAAACTTTGGTGAGTTGTTGTGTGCACGCCAGAGAAGGTTTGTGTGATGAAAAAACTAAAAAAAATTAAATGTACATACTTAAACTTAATAGAAAAATAATCATTGCAGTGAATACCAAGCACATCTAGTCCAGGATAAAGAGCCCGAATTTATGCAATATATTTGCCTAATTGGCCTATTGGCAGAGTGCGTAGGTTGAGAAACCGTTATGGGTTCAAATCCCGGATCGGGCAATAACAGTTTGTTTAAAATTTTAGATTCGAATAAAATAGTATATTTGGAATGTGTACTCGATATGGTGATGGAAGCGCGTATCATACGATGGATGAAATGGTAAATAAGGTCGGCGAACTCTGCATTAGTTACACCTCTGCCTACCCTTTCAGATATATAGTTATGTTCATAAAAATAATAATAAGTTATTTTGTTTGTTTGTAACATTACAGATTTAAAAGCATGGATAGCATAGATGGTGTCGATGAGAATTCGCTACAAGTTGTGTGGTAAGCTAGATTGTTATTTATATTTTCTTATATTATGAGATATCTTGCGATATATCTTGAGAAATGCGAGAATAATTTTTATGACTTTTCTCCATAATTTATACATGCATTCCATGATACTGTATATTATTGTCACAAACCGATTTATAATTATAAAAATCGGATTGAAATATGGGTATTCGTTCACGCGCAAGTTCTACGATGACCCAAGCATATGCAGAAATCTTTAACCTGTCCTTATCCGACTCGCAGTTAGGTCGGCGCAATATGATTTTAATACATGTTACAGAAAGATTTGGCTTGTAGTTTTTACGACCGGCCGACTGCCTGACGTCAATCTCTCTGGGGAGAAACAAACATATATACATATATAAAACTATACTATAAATAATACTTTCTTTTTGCCCTGCCTGCTTAGCATAAGCCGACAAGATATATCACGCGCGAGAGAGAAAACTGTCAGTATCGACTAGTGTTCTGTAACATAGAGAAGGGCCCACATATTAACTCCCATAGATATGTCGAGACATACTATAAAACAAGTCGATAAAATTATCTCGAGGCGTTTATGTTGACTGCGCTGGAGGTTAAAGTAAAATTAATATGACAGGCCAGACGGTGTCCGGGAACGTTTCCGCGGTAGTTGTTCAAACGGAGTGTTGGTACTGACCAGCGGCGACAAGGAGTTACGCGCCAAACTGCACTCCGCCGAGCCCAAAAACTTGCCACAGAACGAGTCTAATAGAGCTTTTACAGTGAGTTGTTACGTTTTTATAATTATCCAACAATTCATGGGTTTATTTCAGTCTTTTACAACAAAGTATTTTGTCACAAGTTATTTAAATGACTTACATCCAGTTTCTGAAAGGTTGGTCAAATCAACATTCAACTAACAGAACTTTGATTTGACACCGCTGTCAAATCAATTCAGAGTTGCTGAAACATTATTGAAAAAAATCATAATATTTGATGTCTCTTTAGTACCGTTTGACATACGATTTTTCATTTTAAATTGAAAGTTATGTTAACTAACATGTGTGTCAAATCCATGGTGTTGATCACGTTTCTAGCAACTCAATTTAGACTTGACATGAGATTTGCCATTTGATTAGTTAATTTTACATTGATCAGCCATCGATTTAGAAATCGGGCGTAAATATTATATTTATTTTATTTTAGTTGTTTTTATTTATACCGGTAAACGATTGAACATTGTTTATTTTCAGATAAAGTTGTGTAACAGCGCGGTGGGTTCACATGCGACAGTAGTGTGCGACAGTATATCGTCTCGTGCAATGTGGGTGTCGCGTGCGTCCGTGGTGACGTCACCGCGCGTCGGGTACGTCGCGGCGCACCTCACTACACTCACGCACGCGCCCAACACTGCGCTCTATATTGAGCCTAATGTACTCGCTATAGGTATGGACATCATTTACATTTACATGTCATGTCATTGTCAATTAACATATTTTTTTAACGAACGAGTGAGTAAGAAAACTAATGGTAAGTGGTCTCTATTGCCTATGGACGCCTACAATACCAGAAGAATCATGAATGTAACCTGGTAACAATCAGTTCTAATCGGCCCATTCACGCGGTAGACAGACTTTTATATATAGAAAAAAATAAAAATAATATAATTTATCACTGAAGTTCACGCCAATACGCTTAACATAATATCTTGGCATAATTTAGTGAATTCGTTTTTAAAATTATATTTATATAAAAAACAAATATGTTATTCGATTGTAATTATTCCTGTACAGGTTGTAGCGACGGTCTGCACTCGTTACGCAGCGGCATCGACATCATATGGGAAACATCACCTCCTTACGAGAGCGTGGGTGCGGGTGCGGGTGGGGGTGCGGGTGCGGGTGCGGGTGCGGGTGTGACGTGTGTGGGCGCCACGAGCGGGCGCGCGCTGCTGGTGTGCGGCGCGGTGTTGGCGCACGCGGGGCTGCTGCAGCTGCACTCCACCGCGCGCCGCGCCTGCGCACTGCAGCCGGCGCTCACGCTCACTCCCGTCACACTGCCTGATCACAACACGCCGCATCTCGTCAAGGTCAACTACCATTTACTTTATTACTTTTAATGACGACACAAGCAGGTGGATCGTCTAATTGTAAGCGCAACGTCTGCTCAGCAGCAGATTATTGCGCATTGTCCCTTCCTCTAGAGATGAGCCAAAAAATATATATTCAATGTTAAAATGTTCAATTTGCAGGCATTATCTAGTGATACAATGGAAGGTCCGTGTGCGGCAGTCGCGAGTGGTCGTCGCGTGTTTCTGTTACGATACGACGCCGCCGCTTCAGAGTTCAAGATATTCCGCTCCTTGACTGTAGACCGACCCCCAAACTCACTGCTACTTACCACTAGATGTCTCTACGTCGCCGGGGAGAAACCTCTCAAAATAAACTTACCATCTGGTGCGTTAGAATCATTCGCCATGGATGAGCTTACGGTCGCCGCAGCAGCTAGAAAACATTCACCGCCTCAAGAAATACTATTGATTCAAGAAAAACCAGTTGAAATTCTCCTGTGTTACGCTGAATGTGGAGTCTTCGTTGACGAAAACGGAAAGCGTACGCGTAACGAAGACCCCAAGTGGAGCTCGGCGGTACACGGGTGGGAGTTCGTCAATCCTTTCTTATATTTAGTTGGAAATGAAAAAGTGACGATACTTTACATAAACGAAGAAGTTTATAAAGCGCCGCCGTGTACATGCGACACGACCTCACTAACGTCCACGGAGACGGACTGTTGCAACTCGCCGCAAATCTTTAACTTGAAAATCCAAGAACCGCAGTTATTAGGCACTGCGCCGAATGGTATCATAATACGATCCAAAACGGATGAAGGTTACGAAGTATCTGTTGTAGAAGGAATGCCCGCATTCAGGAGCATCGGTGCATCCGTCGAATCACTGGAAACGATATCTGATACTAAAGGATCCTCATCAGATTTGGCTCAGTCTATGTCAGATCTATCACCTCAAGAAGTGTCCCAGGAAAGTATAGAAGCGACTACCGGATTTCTTGCAGATATTAGGAAGAAAGCACGGCAACTGCGAGTGAAAAATCGTAAAGAACAAAGCGCAGACGACGTTATAAAAGAGATTTTGACCACGGAAGTAGGTTTAAAACGTACATCTACCGGTGGTAGGAAATCTCCTGCTACTAATTCTGAATTCGATTCCGATTCGACGGAAAGCGAAGAAAGAACGACTAACTCGACCAAGTGTACAGCAGACGTTTGTGCCGAGATTTTTGCGAGACAAGTACGATTCCAATCGAATCGAATGTAATGCTTATATTTTCCAAATGTGAGGTAAAAAAAATTGTATTAAATTTTGGATATCTTCTAAAATGTCAGTTTCTACATAGAAGCTAAAATTATCTTGCATCAAACATTAAAAAAAATAAACTAGCATGTGCGTACTTATAAGCCAGTTATTTATATTTAGTTATCCAAATAATTTATTTGGTAATGTGAGCTTAAATTATACTACAGGTAGTCATACTGTACCTGAAAAAACGCTCAATAGTCACGTTTTAATACGAATTGTACTTTAATATTATATATTTTTTTTATTTTAATATGAATACCGATAAGTATGGTAAGTTTTGTAATTTATATGGTGTCTTAGTAATTTGTATAGATGTGTATTTGCTGTAAATATCGACACAAAACTCGAGTTAAGTGGAGGGAATACTTTTGTGCTCGCTCAGAATTACTACTCGGCAGTTCATTTGCTGCACGAGAATTGTCTCGTCTGATTACATTGGCCGATCCTGATACTGAGCTAGTTTTTCACCAATTAAATGCTACTCGCCAAATAAAATATTACACGATCTGATACTAATGTCGTGCAGACTGGCAGAGGATTGTCTTTTACGATAATTTATTAGGGCTAATCGAACTAAATAACAAATACTTCTGTGACACTACACTAAGCACCGCGTCCAATTACACTGCGAACCCGTTGCACATCGCTTCTGTAACGGACCTCGCAAAATTTACTTCTGCATCTTTGTCAGCGCCATGATATATTGTTCGATATCTATAGTAAATACAAATTTTACATTGTATCTATTGACTACGTAGTGTAGGTATTTTATTTATTATTATTTGTAAGACAAATTGTATTTTTGATAGTTTCTTTTAGAATCCCCATTTAATTTTTTACCCAATATGCAATTAATCTCTTTTAGTCTGCCAAGTCGAGTAAAACTAAAATTTCGGATAGCCCGAACCGTTATCCTGTGAAATATCAAATAGAATTTTACGCCAATAGCAGCTATTTTTTGTGTTGCATTCATGGATATAACATTAGTCAATACATTATTACGTACCTATAATAAAATTTCTCCTGTGATTGATGTGACTTAGCTCGTATTTTTGTTGTATTAAGAAACAATGTTTGGTTATGCTTTGTGATATAATAATGTTAATATAAATATATTTTAATGCATATTGATTTTAATTTTAACTAAGTATACTTTCCATGGCTAAAAATATAACCGGTGCATATATATCGCTAACATACACAATTTACACGAGTCTAGGTCGCAACGACTAATGACCGATTTCAATAAAAACATTATTTTTTTGACGAGTTTGCCCATAAACAGAACGAATACTAATCCAGAACTTCGATTTATGTATCACAGCATGGATTGCGCTCGTCACCCCGAGACAATATGTTATAATTACTTGCACATTGTTTGACGGCAGAAACGGACAAACCTGTGGTAACTACAGCAGATGGAATCTTGGTCTCGCATACGAAAGACCTACCACTTAGTAGTCTCTGGATCGATGTCGCAAATGAGCCCATGAATACAGGAAAACACGCGTATAAATTAATATTTTAGTTTCCGGGGTCGATGTGGAGATTCAGTGCCGCGTGCGAGATTTTTTTTGTGCCCGCTAATATTTGGAGATTAGCCGGCTTCTGAGGCTGTGGAGCCACTCAACCATAAGGAATCAGGATTTTCAATTATGTACTCAGATAACATGTCATGTATGGTAATTTTTATCCGATAAGCGGGTTCGATCACTGGGAATTGATGATTTTATTATAGAGGTACAATGAGTATACTTATTAATTGCGTGCCCTACGCAGTTTTTTCAGTTCAGTTTCCTAGGGTAGCGAAATACTTATTAATCTTTATTCTTTGGCTCTCACTGATTATAGTAATTAGTTGAAATAGTTTAGCTATAGCTATAACTAATCAAAGTAGAACCAAATATGTAATCGAAATCGCAATAAGTTGGCATAGACTTTGTTCAAGTTGCTATAATTATATTTTAGTTATTTTAATTTTATTTTTATATAACAAGCAAACTGAGTAGTTATATAAAAACGCATTATGTGGGTATCTGGAACGAACTTATCCGCCGACAGTAAATTAATTATTATATATTAGCCCTAACCAAAATAAAACAATGACAAGTAAAATTGTTGGAATATTTTATTTACAAACTTATACATTGTACATAACATAATGTGAAGTGGAATTTAGACAGACCGCAAGCAAATCTACTGAAATGTTTATTACTAATTCTTTACCTCAAGAACTCAAATCATTTAAACAATAGTTTTCGAACACGGAACCAACACATTTGCAAATTGCTTACGAAATCAAATTCTTAACATATTGGTGTACTTGACAAATGTACTACGCAAGTGCAGCTGTGGCGTGGCGGCAGAGATCTTTATACAAAAATAATATACAGCACAAATAATAATTATACAGCAAGTTATTATCGACATTCTATGTCTAGTTATTCATATATTTAAGACTCAGTCAAAACAATATCATAATATAATACAAAAAGTTAATAATTACATTAACAGTTGCACTGGGTCGCATTAAATACAAAACGATACTACCAGATTCACACGAACACACTTCTTTATACATTAACGAGACAAATTTTCTAATTTGAGGCAGTTTTCGAAAACCACTTACATACTAGACACCGCGCCGTTTGCGACATATTTTACTAAATAGAACGCGGCTGTGTAAATACTATGTTACATCTCTCACAGTCAATCGATACAACCTTTAGTATGAAGGAATAAATCGATGATTCATTCACACACTGCTACCTTCTTTCGTTTAATTAAATGTCGTAGTTTAGAATCCATCTCAACAAAATTACAAATATCTATTTTTATATTTCATCTTACCAATTTCTTACATAGGAACACAATTTTTGCCACTAACATAACCCATTTAAATATACCCCTTCAATTTCTCTTCATTGGTAATATACCTACTTCATATTATATAGGGTAACATCAATCAATACTTGTATGTACATTTTATTCCGGAGATTCTGTTATGCAAACAATTCAATTAAACGCAGTTTTAACTCAATTAGTTACATATTTCGGGTGCTGCGCGTCGCTCTTTTTCGCTTAGACTTCGAAATACCAAGTGATTACGCACTACATCCTATCAATACGCAAGAAATCTTGGTATGAAGAAACCATAGCCTTTCGTATTGAGCACTAGAATCGAATTAACGTGTCTCGAATCTCTCCTGTTCGAGTTACAAAATCAGATTCGCGATGGATTCGTATCGGATGCAGTCAGGTAAACACTCGTGAACTCTCAGACTCTTTATAATTGATCCGGATGAATTTATGTATACGGATTTATTTCATCATTTGTAGAATAAATAATTACAATTTTAAACATCTGCAGATAATGATATTGTGGTCAGATTGAATGGTTTGTAAATATTTATACAATCTGTCGAGTGGGTTGGTGTTGGGAGTCTACGGCCAGCAGTAGACTGTAGAGTGTAGAGTGTAGATGTATAGTGTATAGTGTATAGTGTGTAGTGTATAGTGTACAGTTTAGTTGAGGAAGCCGCGACACTGTGGAGCTCCACACAAGCAAGGTATCTTTTCGTCCTCGAGCGGGAACTTGTAATCGTACGTGATCTCTTCGTCGACTCCGATAGGTTGTTTCGAGTATATCACAATTTTCTTTTGCGACTCTATCGTTATAATCTTTGCGTAGCAGTTCGGCTGTAAAATAAAATATATTTACAAATTAGTAATATCACTTATGAAATTAATCGCTGCCTACCCAAAATGCACCGTTAAACCTATGGATAAATATATAATGTAAGTCCTACTTTGACTTGAATCGTGCTAATTATTATCATAGTAATGTTTGTGTGTTGCGATAAATCAGCATACGATAGAGAATAATATACGACATCTATTATACTATTTATGATATGTGGTTAAACAGACACTTATTAGTATGTACAGAATGTATGTATACATATCCGTATTGCTAGCTATATAGCAGAGTATAAAAATCATACTCATGTTTCAATTCATTCATTTATTTTATTGCATTTGATGTAATTGACGGACCAAGAAAGGAATTATTTTAATGGTAGGTAGATATTTGTTCATTACTTGTACGAGGTATTTATGTCTGTATATACTGTATATAACTTACATTACAGCTGTGGTTGATGAACCTGGCTAGGTTTCCGCACTTGGTCGCGTCGATGATAGTTTCGAAGTCAATGCGGAACAGGTATGAGCTGCCGATGCCGGTCGCCTCGTAGTGTGCCTCTCGTACATCCGCCACAATAGGTCTGATCATCTGACCCACATACTCGATCACCATCTCGTCCGCGGCTATCGGCTCCTGACGAACAATATTACGCATGATTAAGACATTATCAGGTAAATTGATAATACCGAGCAAATTCCTCATTTTTTTTTCTTTTTATATCATTTTGAAATAAAATATTTCTAACAATATGTGTAGCATCGATATTAGCCAACAGTATTGATTTCTGTACTATAATCATGGATCATCAATGATTTTGCAGTATCGATCAACACTAACTTCTTAAACATTAACACGCATAGTTTTACCTGAGCAAATAATCCCCAGTCGTGAATGCCAGATTTCGCGAACTTGAGCTGCTTCTTTCTGAACTTCAGCTGGTTGAATTTCAGCAGATCTGAGTCGGTATCAGTTCCTGTAAATAAAAAATGATTATTGATCAATTGTGACAATAAATCAGTGTGGCACTAGTTATTTTCATCATCGATAACAACGTTATAGTTACAGCCAGTAGTAGTATTTAGTTGCTTCGCACATAGAATCGAGGAAAGCCGGGTCGAGAACGTACACCTTTAAAGTATTTTCATGCAAAATACAGTGCAGGTATACAAGGCCCGTATGGCGATAGGCTCGCCCCCATCACATCATGGGATGGAAAAAAGCTCGGCGAAATGTGGGTGTACTAGTTACACCTCTGCCTACCCCTTCGGCGTATACAGGCGTGAGAGTGTATGAATGTATGTAGGTATACAAGGTGGGAAGTGATATGTCGGAAGTGTAAAAAAGTGTCGATAATGTATCGATACTTTTTATAAGTATTATTTTCTATATATGTATGATGAAAAAATTACTATATATTCGTTTGATATTGGCATCATATAAAAATATCGCTATTGACATGATTTCGATATTTGATAGGAAAGGATTGAATAGGATATCGATATTATATTCTCTGTAAAATATTAATTTTACGAAAAACCCGACAGCGGCCACTATAGTAATACTTGTACTTCGTCTTTATTATAAATAATACTAACCGAACGCGGTGAGCAATCTCCTCTGGTTGGAGCGCGCCTCCCTGGACAGCAGCTGCATCTTGGACGCCTTCTTGTCGTCAGGCGGCGCGTGCAGAGCGGCCGCGGTGGTGCGTCCGTGGTGGTACTTGTACTTCGCCTTTATCCGAGCGTCCATCTTGTAATAGCCTTCTGTCCGCGCCGAACCGCTCGAGTGACCCTACAAATAATAATTTGAGTTTCGAGTGTCTAAGAACCAGATCTATACTGAGTTATAAAATTAGGTTAGGTTGCAGATGGGCGGCACCTTGTGCCCATTATCTTATGTCTCACTCAAACATTAAACCAAATAGAATCGATTACCAATCACCCTATCCTGTTTGTCACATTACTTTAACGCCCAATTCATCGAATATGCCGTAACTGCATTGCAAACTGCAACGAATGCATGATTCAATGCGCATGCGTCATATACACAATTTGAAATGCAAGAGTTTGGAGTTAGTTATCGATAGTAACCTGCAGATCCTCGTAAATATTGTTGTGCCGTTTGGACTTCTTTCTGGGAGGGTCGTAGCACAGATCCGTGGGTGGGTGGTCGACCCAGTGGGTATCGTTGAGCCAGTATCCGTGCGCGTCCTCCGCCAGCAGCGCCTCGTACGCGCGTCGCAGGAACTGCGCGTCCTCGCGGTCGATGCCGCGCGTCAGGAACGAGTACATCACAGTCATCTCCGTCATAATCTCGCGCGTTTTGAATAACGCTCCCGCACCGGTCACGGCGGCCGCCGCTGCGCTCTCGTACAACCTGCATGATACCACGCACATTTTACTATATATCGTTCAAATATGCCATACGATCAAGTATGTAATTTTAATCCGGGTCGAGGAACCACTGATACAAAGAGACTCAGTGGTTCACTTTGGTCAGTCATTTGCCTAAATTAGGTAAGTTAGGCAACATCTTATATAAATCTTATAAAACATCCCTTATATTACCTAAAGACACTAACATCCTTTGATTAAATGTGAAGAAATATCAACTAACTTGTTTTGTATCTCGGCTAATTTCTTGGTCTCGTGTTTCCTCTTGTAAGGTCGTTTGGTATCTTTCTTGAGCGACAGCTCTTCAACTGGCGACGCGCTTTCCGGCTCCGCCATCCACGTGTATCCTATAATATAAACAATTAAAAGCCAGGCATTATAATTTCTGAAATTATTTAAAAATAAATACAAAATCAGTTATTTTTATCAATATTTTATTCATAGTAAAGTGGACCTCTATGGAGTCGATATATTGAAGGTACACAATGTAAAGACAATAAATCCAATAGGTATTTCATTTAAAAACAACCGAACAGGTGCGAGTCGGACTCCTTAAATTATTAGATGGTTTTTTGTTATTTTTTGGGATACCTGCCATTAGCGTAGGCTCTGTAATAGGGTTCCATTGGTCCACTATTTTTGCTCAAAATTGAAGTAGTTATCGATATGTTGCATTATGAACGATGAATCGTATCGAATATGAGGTAAGTAAGTGCACATACCATGATCATGCTGCAGATGGTTGGCAGGAGGCAGCGGCGGCGTGGGTGGCGTGGGCGACGTGGGCGCGGTGTCAGGCGGCGGGCGGCAGTACGAGTGGTCGAGAGCCACTTGTGACGCCTGGGAGGCTTGTGACGCCTGTGACTGCGGGGAAGACGTCTCCGACAGTGCGCTGCTCGTCTGCAAATACAATACTCAATAAATAGTACATGGTAGAAGATTTGTTGAGAAATATCCTATGCCTCCATAGATTGTCATTGTTTCGGCTTCTTATAGGCCCGCGCATATAAAGAGGTGACAACTATCGCGCTATGTCATTCGTCGCTTCGTCTACTTTAATTTTTAACGCAGATCTTGACGAGCCACCATGCGACTCCGAGCGTGTCAGCGCACGTGGCTTGTTCGAACAATAATACGATGTCGAGGACACTTAAGCGACGCGAATACAACTAAAGAAGCCGGTTGGTTAAGGCCGTTTTCTTTACTTTATAGAAATATCAGCCGTATACAAAAGGAAATAAAGTTAAATTTTATTTGTCGAAATAGTCTTCGTTCGTCTAATCTAATCAACGAGTCTACGATTATCCCAATTTAATTGATTAAATAGAGTATACCTGAATGGTTCTAAAGTATTACTGTAGTATTTTCAACATACCTCCTTAACCCCATTGACACTGACAGTGGTCTCGTTATTACTTTGGTCGCTGAGAGACACATTCCTCTGTCTCTTCTCACTCTTCTTGGACCGCCGCTCCTTCTTCCGCCGAGTCTTGAGAGTCTCTTCTTCTTCGGAAGTTATTTCACCATCTTCAACTTCCGTGTCAAGTTTCTTCTCCGGAGATTTCACGTGGTTTTTAACAGGACTACTTGGAGCCTCGTCTAATTTGCTTTCAGGTTTGCTGAAATGTTTTCGATTATATGAGATTAGATATAAGAAATATCTTAAGTTAGCTGTAATATATGGTAATGCATATTTTACATCGTACATACTTATTTTAGTATATTTAAACAACGACGTTTTCAATCCAGTCGGCTACTGCACTCTAGGTAAAATTAGTCTATAGAGATAATGGTCAATGCACATTATCTAGACCAAAACGTGCACGGCCGCTCAATCTTGAATCTTGTTGCACACGAAATTGAGTGATGCTAAGATTGATTTCGCTGGTGATTTAAAATTAGAAGAGCTGTTTTTATCTTCTAAAATTGTAGATTAGAATCAAACTAATTATAATCACTGTGCTGAACTTTATCTTTCTTCCATGATCAGTCATCAGTAGTAGCTCTTTTTATAACTCTACAACCAATATATTTTTACGTAACTACAAAACTAATAAAGATAAATGATTACCTCTCGTCAGGCGGTTTGTCTGGCTGGGGTTGTGTATCGACCTCCGTCGTTTTCCTTTGCTCCTCTAGGAATTCTCTTTCGATCTGTTCCATATACTCTGTATTGCGTCTTCGTCTCTCCTGTCAATTTAAATATACATAGATACATACATACGCACTCACGCTTGTAATCCCCGAAGGGGTAGGCAGAGGTGTAACCAGTACACTCAGATTTCGCCCAGCTTATCTCCGTCCCATGATGTGATAGGGCGGGGGGGGGGGGGGGACAAGCCTATCGCCATACCGAGCACAATTAGATATATTTATTATTAGATTTAGTAATGTCGAGTCGATGTACAGTTTCAACAAAATATCGATAATTTAATCAATGTTTGTAGAAAGCTGTACAACATAGAATGGGACAGCTTATTCAAGAAAAGTTAAAATACTTTCGTCAAACTTTCCGACTATATAAAATGCCACGAGTAGGTTCCAATAAAATTAAAAAAAAAACAATATCAAATAAAAATAAAATCAATAAATATGAATACAATATTAGAGATTAAAATAGTGTGCATAATGTACCTGGTACTCCCTCTCCTCTTCTGAATCTGAATAGACCCTGTCGAGCAGCAAGTCCCTCGGTTCCTCAGGCGACAGTATCGGCGAGCCGAGTCTGTCCTCCGTGTCCGACGCTTCTACAGGCGGGATTGGAGTTTTCTCTGCAGAATTATAATATTTTATTGTCATTACGTCCCAATGGGGTACTTAATTCTATCAATAATAAATTACAATGTTATGTAAATATGATAGGTCATGGAAAAAAAAATAACTATTCATTTCTGAGTTTATTGGAGTATTAGTATTTAGTTTAGATATATGTATAGTATTACAATATGTAATAAATAAAAAATGTATTTTGAACATGTAGGTCACATGTTCACAAACGTCACCGAAATAAAGTGACGTCATGAGGGCAATAACAGGCGCTTGTCAAACCAGTGTTCCCGAACTTTCTGATTATTTTCCATTCCATCTCCCTGATATGTATTTAATCAAATGTCATGTTCTACGAATTTTATATAATATTTATTATTAATTTTGAATACATATCATCACAAACATTCCAACTTTCTACCGAAGCCAAATCGAAAAGGTATAAATAGAAGTAGACATTGTTGAGAAGAAACTGACCTCTCATCCTGCTCTCTTCTTCGCTGTCGGACGACGACGAGTAAACCCGCCTCAACCTCTCCTTGTTAGACACCACCTTGAACTAACATAACAAACATCAAATTTAGTATTGTACTTCTTATTCAAAATACATTCTTAATCTTATTTTTATTAATCATTGTCCCCGCCCTATCGCTGAGCAATGGCCTCCTTTCATTATAATATTTAAGTGTTGGACAGCGTTACATAGCTATTTTTTATTACAACAAATGCTGACAAATTAGCAAGTGAAAGTGACTTATGGACACTCACAATACCAAAAGAATCGTGGGTGTGTCACTGACTTAAAAGAAAAGAAATGGTGATTTGGAAGAACAGAGGATTTAAGCCTCTGGAAATCTCACTCACCGTACGAAACTCAACATCACGTCGAGGTTCTGCAAGACAGTATTTGTTCAGTCGAGCTGGCGCATTCATGCTGTAGACAAAATTGTCTACAGCGTAGCTTTATCACTTATTAAAATTAATACGTCACAGTTTTTTACAAGCTGTGGCCGCATCTCAGCGTCGACGTCGCCGAAGTTCGTGGTCAGGCTAGTACAGTGAGATAAGATGCTTCAATGAGTTGGTAATATAATAAATTGTAAGTACCTCAAAAAAAAAAACAAAAACTGCAAAACTCGCATTGCAGACGTAGGGAGAAAGGCCGCCTCATTGAAATGGAATTGGGCGAGGCATGTGCTTCGAATGCGTCCGGATCGTTGGACAAAACTGGTTACGAACTGGAATCCAGCGAATGGTCATAGAAAACGCGGACGACCAAAAAAGAGATGGAGAGAAGAGTTGGACGCATTCGAGGCGAAATGGGAGAAGCTGATAGAGCACCGAACCCAGTGGAAGAGTAAAGGGGAGGCCTTTGCCCAGCAGTGGGACACAGTGTAGGTTATAAAAAAAAAGAAATAAAGTACCTCAGCCTCGTCGAGTTCGGAGTCATCGTCTGTTTCGGAGTATATTCTCGGCGCGGGACCTTTCTGCTCACACTCCGACTCATCCGACGACGAGTTGCTCGACGATATTGACGACGTCCTGATACAGTAGCATTATGTACATTTACTTGTTTAAAGATGTACAAAAGCGGACATAATGCCAGAGATATTTTCTATTAAAGTACCTATGGGTGATCCAGAGACAAATACATAATATAGTCATTGTAAAAAACGTATTGCAATACGTTTCATGTCAGTTTCGACGCACTACATGAGAAGCTACAAATAAGTGTACTTATTTGTAGCTTATATCGGTAGAAAATATCGGGTTACGGCAATAGTTGTTTTATAGGCTTGTTAAATAACTGTTTAATTTATTTTACAGACGTGTTTAAAATTATATTTAGGTCCGATTTAACAAAAAAACTAAATATAAAAATTACATACACATTGTAACATCAACGATGATATTATGAAACAATTATGTTAGATTAATATGTTGACTTAAGAAAACAACCAGTTGGAAGCCAGGTGGATGTTATTTTCAGTTGCAAGTTGCGTATTTACTGAATTCAGTGTGCTGAGCTAATCAATTGGATGTTCATACTTGTCGAGATATAATAGAACAATAGATGTTTGATACGAACTTATTTTAGATGAAAAATATTTTTTTAAACGTTTGAATAAAGAGATCAGGACACTGACCTGACGGTAAGTGCCACGCCAGCCTATAAACAGTTGCAACACCACTGAGAACATTGGACTACAGAGTACTACATAGCGCTTGTCACCCGTAACATAAGATTCATCATGCTAAGTATTTTTGATGGCTGTAAAGTCATTCAAACCGAAACACAACAAAGCGGTGGTATGTACATATACCCAGACGGTGACCTTGTATACCTGAGACTTACCATCTAGCAAATAATTTAAATAATCATAATTATAGTGGATAGCCAGTGTATAGTGTAAGTGGGCCAGCGACATCTTAGGTTCAAAGCGAACCTCACCTGCATGTGGTACACTCTGCTGATTAACGAACCAAAAAATGCCGAAACTTTTCCCGTTGCGGGTTGTGGGGGCAGATTGATTCGGTAATATATGCAGGTCGCCCCATATATTACCGAATCCGCCGTTAAAGCATGGTGGGAAAGAGGGCCCTGGCTTTAAGCCGGAATAACACCATGCAGAAAGAAAAGTAATAAATAGCTAACCTTGATGAGCTGCTGGACTGCCGCCTCCTACTCCTCGACAAGTATGAGCCAGTCATCCTGCTGCGCGGACTCGTCGGCACTTCCTTTTCTTCGTCAGAGTTCTGGACCATTTCCTCCTGCGTATCATATTTGTATACATCATACATTTTATAAGAGCGTTGCGACATACCTCAGTACTCAAATTTGGACCTTACTGCATAGAAAATATAGTGGTTCTAGGGTTGATGAAGTGCATTATTTTAGATCATAATATACATATTAGAGAACACAAAAATGCTTGTAAATTAATTAATTATGAGTTAAAATTGAATAGAAGTTAAATTATTTGTGTGCGCTTTGGAATTTTATCGATATCAGCAGTTGAATAATTCAATCTTAATTTGCATTCACAAAAAAAATTACCTGATCGCTCAACCTCTTGGAAGAATCCTCATCCATGAGAACGGGAGATGGTATCTTTCTTTTTTTCCTGAAACTAGGCATTTTGGGTATCGTGGCTCGGAGACCCAAACCGATTCCCACACCATAACCACCGAGATCTAGACCCAACTCCCGCGACTCCATTATCGACTTTATCGAATCCACTGCCTCTTCTTTTTTGTTGGAGATATCCTGAAAATTAAAACGGTGTAAACCCCGGGACGTTTTACAAGTTGTTGATAACAAGACCTTGTAACCTTTACCATTTTCATCGTTGGCGGTAATTATAGTAAAAATCTTTTTAGCGGATGCATTGTATAAAAAATCGGCTTGCTAAAAAGTACATCGCAGCGCTTAAAGGAATAGACCGATTTAAATGCAGTTTATTTTTATTTTAAATGTAGGTTTTATAGAGATGGTTCTTAGCTGTTTCAAGAAAATTTGTTTAGTTTAATAATTTAAAAAAAACAGTTTACACTTAATTGATGGGGATTTTTATGATTATTATTTTTGATCTGTTGCATACAGTTACCTGCAGAGGTTGGTTAGTGTCCTCTTTGGGTTTGACAATCTGTCGCATCTTCCTACTCTGCTCATCCCACCACAACTCGAAGCTCTTGAACGCGGTGTTCTCGATCATCTTCTTGTTGAAGTCCTTCTTCAGTATTAGCTTAAGCTCCGACGTGACACGCTCTATCACGCTGTTTATCGTCGGATAATACGGGTTGTCTAACTCCTAGAATGTGTATAATTAGTAGTTAATATGTATTTAAATCTTTTAGGAGTATAATGCATCATTAACATAAGAAGAAAATTCTAATTTACGAGGCTGCATCATCAATTTGAAAGCGAGAATTATATCGCGTTTTAGGGCTTCCATACAAGATTTGATTGGCAATTAATATACATACATGCACACTAACTATACCCCACAGGGGTAGGTAGAGACTATTGAGTGCCACAAGCTAGGATACTAACACACAATAAAATTGGCCATAATTATTTCAAATTAGCATGCATTTAATTTAAGAGTTATCGCCAACTACTCTTTAGATTGACAATACGAGTAAATTGCTGCTCAAATCGTATCTGGAGAGCTCCTGTGTCACATGAGAAACTCTTTTCGTCTAAACCAGGTTTAAGGGGTAAGAGAAGAGTGATAGGGAAATAATTAGTAACCTGTTGCGGCTGCGTGGTGTCTGGATACTGTGGGTAATGGTGCGGCAGTATGGGCGGTGCGCTGAACCCGCCGCCGTATGCTATCGCCAACTCAGCGGGACCACCGTACGGCGCCGGCGGGTACGCTGCACGGACAACATACAACATAATACCGATATAACACCAAATATATTATGCTATAATAAGGGGAATTACTCCAATGCCATACAGTGCCCTGTAATTCAAGGTTCTGTTCCTTCTGTGTATGGGCAGGCGTGGGCGTGGCTTACTATCAGGCGAGCGACCTGCTCGTTTCATCATTCAAGCTAGTAAAAAAAAACTAAATTAAAATCCATAGGAAGTACAGTCCAGTTCAAATACAATACCGAAAGACATTGTATCTCTTGATGGCCGCCCAAGTATCGGAATGATTATGGAGGATATCTTATCGAAATCATGCATTTTAAATCGATTCGTAGATATCACTTCTATGATTGTTTATTAATATAAAAATAGAACTGCTCTAATTCTACTTAAATATTGTAAACCCTATAAAGCTTTCATTAATAACATAGTAAATAAGTACCAAAAAGAGCAACGCTAGTTTTTTACCCGTTCTCTAGCGAAACAGTCTTCTGTAGGTTCTTGCGGTAGTTATAATTTGACTGAATCTAAATTATGTATAGCACTTTATGGATTTGATAAATTAATTAACTGATTCGATACAACAATCAAACGACCACCTGCACCATAGCGAATTTTACAATATGTTACATTGTTTTGTATGTTTACGGTAGGTGCCACAGATGGTACCAATATTATGGTAGATATGATATACACGTCGATCTATATAGAAACCAAGCCTGCCAAATCTTATTATATAGTTTAACATTGTCATTGGGGACGTATAGATTTGATGGTGCTTATTGGTACATTGCGCTAAATATTGCGCCTAATCGCACCACGCGAAGGGAGTAGCCAAACGAACGCTCAGTACATAATATTATTATTTATTTATTTTAATTTATAATTCTTTATTGTACAACACTTATAGTACAAGTATGTAAAAAAATAACAATACAAATAATAGTACAATTATTGTCGACCTTATCGCTCAGGGCAATCTCTTACAGGCAACCAGAATTAATATATTTATATTTATCTTTTTCCAGAATAGAAGAGATTTTAAAGTTATATTATAAAAGATTGTATTGAACATAAGTAAATTAGACAATGACTACATATTGACACCAAATATTTACCAGTGGGTGGCCACATAGTTTGATAGTAGTGTGGAGGTGGTGCATAGTAATACGCTTCGGCTGGCACTTGCTCCTCGATCTTTGCCTCCGTCGACGACAATGACGACAGTGACATCTGTAAAAAAAAAGTTTATTATAACAACGTAATATCGAGCTATATGTACAGGGGCGACGAGTACACGATTAGTAAGATTAATATGATCGGTATCGACCTTACTGCCCTATATTAGCCATGTCGGAACTGTCGATATAACATATCAACATTTGTTTTAAAATATCGTTAGACGCTTCACATATTTAGACCGCTTTTTATGACATATATAACAAATATAGCTTTACACGCACATTTCCAGGCAAAATCGGCTATATTAGTCACGCCAGAGCATATCAACTAAGCTCAACTGACTGAGATGCAGAAGTAGTCGCCGTAGCCGAAACCGGCATGAATGACATCATAGTTTTTGACATAACATAGAGCCAAAACATATCGATGATAATATATAGGATACACGTGGTTTATCGAATATATCATATTTAGTTTCTCGAATGAAACTGCAGTGATTTTACCGCAACCGGCACGTCAGTGAACCTGACTCCCATCAAGCTATAACATTAATAAAATAACAGCTACTTTATCGATTACACTTAATCGTCTGTATATAACTTTAAACGAGTTCTTAACAAGTAATCGTGGTCAATGCCATACAATTAGTAATTGGAGCTGACCTGGTCGTCGTCGAGATTGTCCTGGTCTTTGTCATTAGGAGGCGCATCGGGTGCGGCGGGTGCGGCGGGCACGGCGGGCGCGGCGGGCGAGCGTCTCGGCTCTTCGCCCGTCAGTAACTCGTCCTCCGACGACGATATGTCCGAACCGATTTTATCTATATCGGGTATTTTCTTGCGTAGATCTTTTGCTCGCTGGAAATAACAGCTGTGTTAAAAGAAGCAAATACAAATTATGTGTACCATTAATATAGTTAAAACAGTACGTTATCGACTCAACTTAATTTTTTATCCATATTATAAGTTTTCTACTTTTATTCAAATATCATGTTTTCTTTTTAATTATTATTTTTCTATATTTCTTTATAAGTATAGTTTTAAATCGGTATATTAGAATCCAAAGTACAAAATTTACACGTTTCCTATTTACTAAATTAAACACTTTTCACAAAATGCTGCAGATCAATAATAATTCAATAATGAGTTCTACTCTTGAGCTTTTCGAATCACATTGAGTAAAAATACGAAAAGGTAAGATCGACACATACCTTTTCTACAGTAATTTTGAGACATTCGAGATAAAGCTCCCTCGACAAGTAAGGCGACGGCGTGTTTGACAACGGCTCCGGATCCATTTCTGTCTTCTGATTCACAGATATTATACTCTCTCTGTCTTCGCTACCTGAAACTGCAACAAACTATTTAAAAAAATCTTCAATAAATTCTATACTTAAGGAATACACAATTGAAAATAACTTAGTTTAACATCAGCGATTGTAAAATCATCTATATTTTTGCTATTTCATTGCTAAAGGGCTGACACCTGACGAATTTAAGCCGGTCATCCTATGTACGATGATTTCTTACAATACGCGCAATTCAAATCAGCCGACCTAAAGTTAGTGACTTCACCCATCATCTAAGTCTCCCTAATCTCTATAAACAATAGTTGTGACGCCGCTCCTGACTAACTTCAAGCCGGCCAAGTTGAAATGGGTTTATTCTATGTTGATACCTTCATCGTCGCTAGGCGGGTTGTGCGCGTCGATGTCGGGTATCTTAGCAGGCAAACGGTCGTCATCCTCCTCTTCTGAAGACATACCCAGTGCTAGGAACGGAGGGGCTAGCCCACCTCCACCGCTCGCACCTTTCAGTAACATTGCTATTCTGCATAACAAAAATACATCATACATTGGTAGTCGATATTAACAAAAAATATATCAGCAATGGTATATTGAAATCTTCTTGAATCGATAACCAAAACGTGTTTCGCCTAACCATTAATAACCATGGTGGATTTAGATCTACTATGTCTGTGGTTACCTAGTATCAAGATCGACGTTCTTTGGTTCGTCGGCGGGTGGCGGAGGCTTGGGGTCGGGCTCCTTGCCGTCGGTATTGTCCTCCGGCGGACGCGGCTCCACCGGCTCCACCACGCTCTTAGGCTCTATCGACGCCTCCTACGTCAAAATACATCGATAAAAGTACCACATTAAACTATAAAATCTAGATTGTCTAAAATCTTAAAATTAAAGATACCAACAGTTTTATTAATGTTACAAAATTCTACAAACATCGACATTCGAATCATGTTTGATATGGAAAAATAAATTTTTTTTTTTGGTAACATTATTTATCGATACTTATTGTACATAATATATTGTGAAAATGTAAATCACATACGTATGAAAAATATACATCACAACACACAACATGCAAGGCATTTGTTAGAATTAATACATGCAACGATGCGCACACAACTACATTACAATATACAGCACTATGATATGCATTGTCTTACCGTCTCGCAGAACCCAGTCTTATTTTAGTATTTTATACATAAGTATTTCATTTCCAAGACATTTATAAAATTAAACATAATATATACCGAATCTACAAAACTATGTATTACAAACATACAATTACATAGAATAACTAATCGACTTGTGTCAAAATAATCCTTATTTATTTAATCCCTAAAGCATCAAATTCTGACACGCTAGCGTTTTCGACATAGTATTCAATCAAATCAATTATTGCATTCATTTGTTGTTTTTATTAAGAGTTATAATATGGGGGGTTTTAAATACCATATTTTATTGAATATTATAAGTGTGTATTCAGTGTATGAATACATCGACAAAGTGCACACATTTTACTCTCCCAATAAGTGCGTTTTTATTCAGATCTAATAATAAGCGGCTAATATTATAAATGTCGTAAACGCTGGTGTGGAACGGTACTGACCATGCTCAATGCTACACTAGAGGCCACTCATTATTGCACGAAACTACTGTTGATTAAAGGTCGATTCAGGAACGAGTATCAAAACATAAATCACATGTTAAACGAAAGCTGATATGTAAATTACTTGTAATATATTAGATTTGGAAACTATCAAAACATTCACATTACAATTCTATAATCAGTTGATATAATGACAGCCAAATTTCAAGGTATTCAACATATCTTTTCACTGCAAAGGTAATGCGTTATTTACAAATTTATAGGATCATGTCTCAAATATCAATAATACATGTATTTTTTGTCAAAAACTATATAATTAATTTTTTTCACATTTACAAACATGTTGCCTGTGTATGAAGTATAGTTTGAGCATTTCACGAAGACATGCGCAATTTGAATTCAAAACTCTATTCTGCTTCCGTGTTACAACATGTACCAGCAATATGTAAGTATGCCCACAGCATCTGTGGACATACTTCTATCTGGTATGTAGTGTACGGCAATGGAAAAACATTAACGTATTCGACTATCACCAGTGTAGATTCCACACGTCTTCGAGTTAATGCACAAATGATACATTTTAATATCGAACTCGGTTTCTGGCAACACGTTGTACATTCGGTAAGTAGTAGGGTGGTAGTGTAACCTTGTGTTCCCGTTCCCGTCGTGTGTGTATAGGAGGGTGCGCGTCGTGTTCGGTCGCGGGCGTGGTCGCAGGCGCGGGCGCGGGCGCGGGCGCGGGTGCGGGCGCGGGCTCAGGCGCACTCTCGGCGCCGCTCGCCTTCCACTCCGACCGACTGCGACTCTTCGACTTTCGTCAACGCAATGACGCATTATCGCCCCGAATATATTACACTACTGACTAATCCTCCTGCTCCAAAGCGAGGGCCACATTGATAATACGTAAGACATACAATGCAAACAAAACATCTTACGTGTTATCTATATGTCTTTCACAGAGCGACGAAGTGACGCGCGCCCGCGGACGTTCTTTGGCTTGCATTGCGATTTTCTACCTTAATATATTGAATTTTGTATGACATGCTTTGAAGGCGTCGCCGTAACCTCGCACTGCACCGTCTAGCGTTTTAGTCTTACGTCTTTTCTATATGACCCGCGCCTTATATCCAATAGCAACGCAACATGCTTGAAAAGGTGTATCCATAATGTTCATAGACCAATAGCGCTCCGCGCTCCTGTGTCCACTTAAATGTAGACATGATGGTTGGAACGAACGAGGTGCTCCGTCGAGTTGGTCTGAATGTTGAGCGAGAATGTCGTCTGAATTAATGGAAATCACTGGTTACGCATTCATTCATATTTCGGTAAAAGATTATAGAAGGCCTCATCGTTTCTGGAAAGCCTTGTTTACAAAGAGTGAAACAGAGAGAAACAAGTTTTGTTGGTGGCATTTTTCGTCTGAACACTCCATGTTACACAAGCCACACAAACACACGTACGCACTAAACTCGTCGCATTTAACGAACTCACTGCACTCTCATTTGTGTTTGCGAAAAATCCGTAATTTATCGGATCGGCCTGGTTGGAGCGCGAACTGCTATACTGGTGCGCACGAACGTTCCATTAAACAGCGATTGCATAGAGCAACTTATTCACGAACATAATGGATACGGCCTTGCTATGCACATATTGCAAAATTTAGTTATGTTTTACGACCGCTTGCCTAATAGTTCACGCACTCCCATGATTATACGTGCGCTTACTTGACCAACGTGTATGTTCGCACAACAAGTGATTAAATACAAAACCCGCGGACACTCTAGTGAATTCAACTCTAGCTGTTGTCGATAGTGACGGCGTGTTTATCGATATTTTTTGTTTAAATGTACCTACCAAACCTGGTGCGTGGAAATGGTTAATAAAAGATAATAAGGTTAAAACACTTCACTTGCAAGTTTCATATTAATTCATAATGGAAGTCTTTATCCGAAGTTTCAGTTAGTATATGTCTATGAGGCCCACATTCAACAAGAATATTAAGAATAAAACGCAAACATTTATGAAGATATTGGTTAGAAACAATCATATCATGTTAGGGTGAAAAAATTCCAAAACAGTGTACTGAAATTACTCAGTTTGCTTTCATCTGCATTATTATAAAATATAGACTAATTTTAAACTTAAATCTATTCACCAAATCTGGTCTAGAAATGTAAACAAATATAATGTAAAGTAGGTACAAATAGTTTCGACTTTTCAATAAACGAAATACAATAAAAATAACTGAAATGTGGGTAGATATTTGTTTATATTTCTGGAACAGGTGTAGCAATTAGACTATAAGTTTATATCAACTAGTGACTAGTTGACCAATGACTAACCATATAAATCGACCAATATAAACTTAGTTTAAAGTTAGTCTACGCTTTATAATAAGGCGCTTATGTTTAGTGAGTTTGAATGTGCTGTTACGTTGAGGCTATTATACAGCGTGTTCAGTTTTATTCGTATATATAACTTTAGTGCAACTTACGTGCGTGTGATGGGTGGAATGGTGCGGATGTCGCCAGTCTCCCCACCACATTCCACTGCCGCCGGGAGTCGCACTCGGCGGGGGGTAACTGTATCCATAACTGTCGGAAATATACAAAAAAAAAATACTTTAATACACGTGATTGTAAATTATGGTGATTTCGTTGTTATTCACAATAGCCAATGCAAATGTTTGCGTATTGATGAGTGAAGAGACTTACCTCTGTTGGTAGTATGGGTCGTATGTGACAGCGGCGGCAGGCGGCGGGTACGTGAGGTCGGGTGCGTGACTGGACGTCGCGAACGCAGCGTCGCTCGTCTCGCTCGCACCGCGACTATATCGCTCTCTGTGTCTATGATATTACAACATATTGATATTTTCAACAAAACACGCAGGCAGTGGAAATAATTAAAACACGTATTTTATGGAATTTCCAAGTTTGTAAATATTATGAAATGTGTATATAAAATTTACAGCACCCTATTAATATTTCGGTTATGATCAAAAGGGTAATATATATGAAATAGATTATTTTACAAAATTATTTATTACTACATGAATAAATATTGATTATACAATGTGTAAAATAAACCCTGTCCGATCCGAAAGCGGCATATAGGTATCCCAATGACATTACCGGGAAAAATAAAAATAAAATATTCTTTAAAATCTATGAAATGAATACAAGTAGATATAAAAGAAATAATGTAAGTAGCTATTAATAAGAAAAATATACATACTTCCTCCTACATTTCCTTTTGCAACGTCGGCTTGTAAAAAGATGCGGTTGTTAAAAAAATACCATATTTAAATAACATTAGGTGCGCCGGGGAAAAGCCAATATGCCTTTTGCTAGACAATATGACATCCTGACATTATAGCCAAACATCGTTATACAATACACGTAAAATATCTTGGCCTAAACTTAGTCCCTCGCGGCGTCCCAGTCATTGTTTTCAGAGACTAAAGAGTGGTGGAAGCAGAGCAGGTAAAGTGAGTAATGGCCTATGACTAATTCCCATTTAACGTAGCAAAGCGGCTCTCCGCTGGCCACTTTTCGCCTCTACGGGAAACGAGACGAATGACGGGTGAATGAAGCCAAAGAGGTATGCAAGGATCGTAGCAAGTGGAAATCCGTTGTCTTTGCCTACCCCTATGGGAAGCAGGCGTGAGTCTATGTATGTATGTATGTACTAATTCCCAATATTCTGTCTATCGACAGTTTTGCTTACCGGCAGTAAAATTTTGACACATTTTGTATGGAAGATCTGCCAATACACTATTGACAGTAAGTAAATCTGTCGATAGATAGAATATAGGGAACGGCCATAATCCCGGAGAAGTTACTTTGCGCGTATTGTATCTGAAGTGCAATAATAGTCTCACTCTGCGGACTATTCTATTCTATATCGAATGGTTAGTGCCCAACCAACTGTCAAGAGTTTTCAAGCCGCCCGAAGGCATCTATCTGACTTGATTTAAAGACTACAGTCAGTTGATGAACAGCCGGGACCGACTTTTTACATGCCCTCCGAAGCACGGAGACGCTCAGTTGAAATACGACTAAGCGGTCACCCATCTACTCTCTCTGCGGTAAAGTACTTATAGTCACCTATAATATCCTACAAGGCGTGATGCCATCTAGCGACACTGACTCACAAATTGAGACAGATCCTGACCCAGATAATACAAAACTATGTAGCTCTCGCGCGTAGTACGGTACATTTTAGTTTGAGCGAGCGTGGCGTTGTGACCCACTTGCTCGTTGGCGGGCCTATACTATATTTTTAAAAAAACCATAGGTAATTAAAAATTATCCGTATGGATCACCGGACTAGTTAAATAGCACTTTATAGAGTCGATACGAGAGTCGCCATTTGTTTAAGGGTCTTTATGAAGTGAACCTTCTGTATTTAGTACTATTAAGTATTCTATTCAAGTACTCATTATACCTTTTCCTATATCCATATTAGTTGGTATAACAAGCTAAATATGCATTTAGCATTTATGACAATATAAATAGGCATATGTAAATCTTCATGGTTCTCATAAAGAAATACAGGATGTTTCAGATAGGTAGTATAGGTAGTGATTTATAATAGTGTCCTTTAGTGTATTATTATAAACCATTCATTCAGATCATAGTCATTTCAACATTACAGTACCTATTACGCTAAAATACCTTATATGTCATGGTGCAGCTTGATGTACTCGTGTGTGAAAACACAATGCTATCATATCACACTTTAAACTCTCTATACATAATATTGCTGCATTCCTAAATTTGTAGGTAACCCTGTGGATTCCAGTCAACTTTAACCCAAATTTTCAGTGTTGTGTACTAACCTCTCTCTATCCCTGTCTCTGTCTCGGTCGCGGTCCTTGTCCCGTTCTCGTTCGCTCCTGCTGCGATGCCGGTGTCGGTACTCTCGCTCCTCGTCCGACCAGCGGGAGTTGCTCTCACCATGCTCCAAGTCTTTGTAGCGGGGGTACGGCTCCTTAGATATTTTTTTTTTATAAATCCTATCATATACTATGCAATCCATGTAAGAGCAAGAACATAAGCAATGAGCTCGACATGCCAACTTTCACATCAAAAGTAAAATTTGTAGGGTAAATTATTTTGCTGCCATAAAACATTGTAAAGTACGTGCGCCAGAAGACTATGTACTCGCCAAGGATGCAGGTACTGGAGTCGCATCGCAACTTCAAGGCAGGGCGTGGTGTTTCGCTGCTTCCGCGGACAAGTGCCACATGATCGCACACCTTAGTGCAAAGTGTTACTAACATAGCCTTAAATTTTTATTTTACTAATATGTTCTGTACTTTTGTATATTTTTGTTAGTTGTTACGGTGTTTAGCTATGGACCATAGTTATCTGACAATAAATGATTTCAGTACATAATAGTATAAAATTCTTTTGATACATCATTATTCCTTAAATTAAGTATTAATTCCGAACTCAGAGAACGGATAAATTACTTTAATGAGCACTGCAATTTCTTACAATTCTCTCACGATATATCAATAAAGAGTACTAAGTAATGAAGTATGACTCACTTTCTCAGTAATCTTAGTGTCTTCTAATCTCTTGCTGAGTGTTGGGTCTACTTTTTGTAGTCTGACATCCTCTACCACGGGAACTTTGGTTGTTGTCGCGACGGGGTAATGTTTCCTCTCCATTGTCTTATTCTCAAACATCTCTTGACATTTTTTACCAAAAGCATCATGGAAAACATCTAGCACCTAAATGAAAGAAACAATATTAAGGGCCAGTCACAATGTAAATGCCAATTTAGACCTGAATTTCAACTGCCTCGGTGGCACAGTTGTAATGCGTACGCGTTAGGATTGAGGCCAACGCTGAGGTCTCGGGCTCAATACCCGGGTTGGGTAAAGTGGTATTGTGTTTTTCTATTACGAAATGCTTAGAATCAGCCCGGAGTCTGGAATTTGTGCCCGGTATGGCGATAGGATATGAGAGTGAATGAGGCCAAAGATGTATGCAAGGATCGTAGCAAGTGGAAATTCGTTGTCTCTGCCTACCCCTATGGGAAACAGGCGTGAGTCTATGTATGTATGGCGATAGGTTCGCCCCTTATCACATAAGGGACGGAGATACGCTCGGCGCGTGAGTGCGTAAGTATGTATGTAATTTTTACCGTCAGATAACGATTACGTACATTTAGTACCTTTAAAATACATGCGATTTAACTTCAGAGGCTTGAAGTGGTACTTATTGTTTGCAGAAACTAATGTAACAGAGAGTAACCAGAGGCATAGATGGCGGGTATTGTAAAAGATTTGAAAAGCAATAGAGACATAAAAGAAATACAAATATCTAGGCTCAGATTGAATCAATCATAACTAACTTTTCTCAAACGCTTCCGAAAATTAAGACTAGTGGTAGTGGTATTACGGACATGATACCACTAAATAAATTGAGAAATACTATAAGTGCCTCCTGATCCATGGACAACATTCACAATAAGTAGTACTTTTACACAAGAAAGGAGACAACATCTATAATATCTTCGCCAAATTGGTATTAAGGTGAATACCAGATTTCTGAGCGCCAACCAAAAAAGCAAGTTGATTTGAGGAACGGATTTTCGACCCACAGCCACATACATGTAGATAGACACATATTTTTTTAAGAATAAGGAATACAAAACCAACTTCTACTGCTGTTTTGTAGATTATTACGAATCACGATTTTACCTCCCTCAGGTACAAAAGTCAGAAAATTGAATACAAATACATTAGGATAGTAAAAAATACCAAACCTTGATTCCTTACAATTAATTAAGTCAATAAATATATTTTTGACCTATGTTAAATAATCTTTCCAATGGATTAAACATCTATGAAAATAGGGTCCATACCATACTACTTACCATATAGGTACCAAACGTGGGTTCACGCAAAAGCCTTTGCAAAATATTTTAAATATGCCAAAATGTTATGGGATGAAAAGTGAATTATGAAAGAAAGACAAAATAAAAACTATTGTTAATAAGACACAAACAAAAACAAGGGATGTTAACTATTGTAGTAAAGAAACTCAAATGGAAATGGATTGGACACACAATAGAGGAGAAGAAGGAGGCTTTTGGGAGAAGGGCAAATGGAGGGATTGTTATGATTGTAAGAAACCGTAATATGAACTTTACTGTTGCACTTTAAGTTTGTAATTATAAACATGTATTGCCTTTAAAATTCGTCTGAATCAAAGGTTATGTGTTTTGAAAAAAAATATAAAAGACTTACTTGGCCCATGACAGATTTCCCATTATATTTGTCTATACAAAGTTTAGAATATTTCACATCTTGAAACACTATTCGTGCAAATCCCAAGTGCCTGTTTGTTATCGGATGATAGAATATTGTCAATTCCTCATGTGGGCCGACCTTGTTCATCATATCGGACAAAAATGCTTTATCAATATTATCATTTAAATTTCCAATTGTTATTTCAATTTGTGGAGGTATTCCTATATAATTCTTATCAATTTTGAACCTGAAATAAAAATGTATTACAAAAATCCCGCTCTAAAGAAAATGTCAATCTGATTTTTGTAGGTTGGTAGTACTGTGAGTAAAGCTATAATAAAAACAAAGACATTATAACCAAAAATATTAATTTTCTCTTAATTTCTAATCAGAACATCTGTTCATTACAAATCTTTAATAATTATTACTGCAGAGAAAGACTACATTGAACATTTATCACTTATTTTCTGTCAAACAAACAGTGCCAAATTTGCATTAAAAACAATGTCTCATTGAGAGAAAAAACATAAAAGTAGCAATTTGCTGTATAGAATTTCATTATTATTTCATAGTTACTCATTAATACTAATAAGGAACAAACTTGTAATGTATATAATTTATCAAGATTTGTTTGGTTGGAATCAATGAAGCCAAAGTTTAATAGTTATTTGTAAGTGTAAAATATAATTCAAATCTTACCTAGGGACAGGCAAGTCTGCTGGTTCTAGTCTATTCCATATCCTGGAGAGTTGAGACCTGGGGTCTCTGCACTGGACAGGAGGATATGTTGAGTCCCCCGGAACTGAGCCATCATATCTGTACAATTTTGTTGCTCCCTTCACAAGGAATGGGTCCATGAGCAATTTATAGTTTCTAGGTGCTTTGTGAAGCACAGCATTGTGACCTGGAGTTCTGTGCTCCATACCTCCATTCATTCTAAAAGACAAAATAGCAAGAAAGTTTTATAAAACATAACCTCTACCATCTACAATATTTTTTATATTTATCAATACATTTCTTCCATGACCTGATTTCATATTCTTGCCACCTGAAAAAGACTCAATTAAATGTATAAACGTATTAGTTTACAACAAAACGTACCTGAAATGTTTAGAAAACAATATGTTACAAAATTTGTTATTCCCTCTATTTTCAGGAATCGGTTACATTATAGCGCAATCTTATCTTAATAATATATAAACAATAAGCTTCACATTCAGATAAACATATTCTTAGCAATACTGCACAAAGTTAACACCACAAAATCGAAATATAAAACTATTCTTTGCAGCAAGCTCTCTCCATGGTGACGACCCGTTTGGAGTTAGATTCCGATAAAAAATATACTTACTTTTTATTGATTCACATGCATATTAAGTCGAAAATTTATTTATGTTATGTTATCGTCAAGAATTCTGTAAGGACATTTTTCTTCCACAAAGATCAGATTATTGAAACACTCGATTGACTATTAGTAAAATGTTTATCATAAAGTATTTCATTTACCGATATATATCTCATACAATAAAGTATTCAAAATTAATATACTTTATGAACATTAATTAGTTCCGTTATGTTGCCTACCTGAGTAATGTCATTCTATTACATGACTCACATTGCCAGATCAGTAAATGGAATATCGAGATTTGATATTTTTTCTTCTAATTAATAAAAAAATATTTCGCTATTTCAACGAATTGTATCTTATTTCTTTCGCCATAATTTAATGTATTTCATTATCTTACTGCTATTAAAATCTATCTCTCTATTGATCGGATTTAAAACATTTATTTTAGGTAACGCAACATAATTTTTCTTTCTACCTAGCGCGGCCGCGGCGGGCGTTAGCTTATTCCCAGAATCAAGTCTGCTTCTTCAAGGAATTTCGGCTGACATTCTAAAATATTTTAAGATCGAGCCAACCTCCCTATTGTGAGCAGGATAAATAGCGGCTGATTGGCTGATTTCAGACAAATCAGAATTTAAATAATTATATCTCTTTATGTATCGACACAATTTTAATACATGAGGCTTTGAAACTGTATTTTTATCGGCTCATTTATGGAATCGATACGTTTATTAAAATCGGTCATAAATGGGATAGATAAATATTTTTGACAAAAATAAGTTTAAAAATAAGTCCATTAAATAAGATTACTAGTGTCCGTACTCTCTCGGGCAAAGCTCTCGGGCATCACTGAACTCAAAACCTTTACATGCTGCGACTTTGAATACTTACCTAAGGCGAATACTAAAATATTGTTTTTTTTGTTTGTTTGTTCCTTATGGAACCGGCTAAGATCAGAGACCATGCTGCCAAGTCATTAGTTATAAGATTTTTTTCTTATATTCCAAGAACGATGAAACGGGGGTGTGGCCGATTTCAACGTCTTGTTGGAGTTTTAGTGTTAATTCCTTTCAGTTCAATGCTTCTTAGACGACTTTCTTCAAGCGAATCGAAAGCACAAGGTCGACAATACCCTTGATCAAAAATCACCTAAATTCAATTATTTCAATGTTTCCATACACTATTCATCAGCCTTAATGATTATTGCACAAAACCACACCACTTTTATACAACAAACACAACTTTAAACCAGTTTAGGAAATAATTAAACAAGAGAGCCACCGCACTGTGAGAATTCCCGCCAAAACTCTTAAAATATTGATTTGTTCTTGCAATGTCAAAGTTTTTTTTTTAATTCTACTATCAGTCGTTGCATCATCACTATAGGTAATTTTTCAGAATTTTAAATAATTTTTATATATATCAAATCAATAGAAGTGTGTGCATTTGTTAAAACTTTAATTCTAAATAGTAAAAAGTGATAAAAATATCGCTTTCAGGCAAAATGGCGGAGAAAATAATTCCCGTGGTCAAGGCGGACGAAGAAGAGGTTGAGGAAGAAGAATTGGTAGACCCTCAGACTGCTCTTAGGGTAGGCTTATAACCTTATACATTATTCATTGAAACTTATTACCTAATGTTCATAATAAATATGTATAACACTATGGATCCCTAAAAGTCCAGTTGTGGTGGTAGGGGTTGAAATTTGCACCCTTTTGTGCCTAGCACCTGAATACTGAAACGCTACTCAACGGCCGACTGTGTAACGGCGTCTTCTTTTTATACAATTTTAACGGATTTAAAGGTTCTTAGTTGCGTTTCAGTATTCGGTTCGGGCGTAAGTTGAACGTGTATTCCAGGCACAATGTAACCAACTGGATTCAAGACTGACACATCAACACTTTTTAAGAACCTTATCGTTTTATTTCCAATCTCCAATCTGTAGTTATTACTGACAGATTAATATGTTTGTAAACTTAACTAAAAAGTCAATGTAATTCTATAGGTTCCAGAAAATGCAATATATTATTAGGATAAGCGGTAGAACCTTGCTGCAAATAGTTTTGTCTTCAGTATAAATGGGCTGGTTCGACTGGGTTACCACTGTCAAACCCGATGTGAAGTAGCAGATTATTTGCTGCTTTCATACATAATGAGTTAAATATTTGGAGGGTGAAATCCCCTTCCCCTTTCCTTTAAGGTCGGCAAGGCATTAATGATTCTTCAGCAGTGGCATAAAGTGGATTTCATCCACACAGAGTTTAAGGAAATTTTGCAACCCCCTTAGGTGTTTAAATTCAAATAGCACCATAATTTTTAATGAATTTCACCAAGAATAAAATAGTTATTGTGTGTTATGCCATCCATTTACTAAAAGGCTGTTATGTGAATAATAATTTTGAGTAATGGTCAAAAAAGCTGGCAATAATTTTCTGAATATAATTCTTCTAAATAACCATAATTTTAATGCAGATTACAAGGTATTACTCTATGCCGCTGTTCTTCAGGTATTGTTTATGTACATGAGTGGTCGAGATCACTCGCCATCAGATGACCCACTTGCTATTTTGCTGGCCTGTGCTATTTAAGACAAAAAATAATTAGTGATAAAATTCTCTTTTTTAGCAAAATAAAGACTATTATAACTACAAGTTTCATAAAGCTTTAGTTTTTATTTAATTTCGGTAAACTAGAGAATTAGTGTCAACCTTATTTATATAATAGACTAGCTATTCATTATTTCCTTTTTTTTAGCTATTTTTATTTATTTTGTTATTGATATTCTTACCTTATATTTTGTATTAGAATTTAAATATGGTTAGGAATTAGAAGTTATTTGCCCATTATTTCTGTTTTGAACATGTTGAATACATTTTTATTTATTTAGGTTGTCCAGCAGACTTAACACTAATAATACAAATTAAATATATGCAATAAAAACATAAAAGACATTGTGTTCATTACATCCATCACATTACAGGAAGATTGCTCCCAGAAGCCTGATGCCCAAAACCAGTGGGGCAAATATCAGGAATGCAATGATCGTGTCAACTCTAGGTCCAACACTGCCGAAACCTGTGAAGAAGAACTGATTGATTATCTACATATACTGGACAAGTGTGTCACCAAAGACCTGTTCAAGAGGTTAAAGTAATTAGATTTATGTCTGTTTGTGTTGAACAAATGCCACGTACAGTAAACAGTTTTGTTGTTTAATTGTAGATTGTAGTTTAATAAATTTATTTATGCAGTGTGGATCAGGATGTCAATGTTTATTTGTAAATAAATCATAACAGGTTTAAGTTTTTTTTAATTTACTAAGTTACTAGGTTTTGCTTGCAGCTCCATCTATGCGTGTCTGAATGTCTTTTTTTTAGGGTGATGTAGCCAAATGTAACTCTTGTCATTTGATCTGTATGTCATAGGTATTTTACTTAAAAACTATTAGTAATAAATGGATGAAAATTCAATAGCATTGGTAGGTGTATTCCATGAACAAAGGTATGGAAAAAGAAATCGGGTGGCTCATCATAAATGTAACTGAGGGATGCCCAAGCCGTGTGTAAGTTTGCGAGACGAGTGGCGCTGTTTGTAAACGCTAATTAATAAATTTTCAGTTTTGACAATTCTTCACGTTTACATTCAGTTCCAAAAATTGCCACCACCCAATGGTCCTATTATAACTGTCGCCCTCTGAAGTGGAGTCCAGGAAAGTCCATATCATGTTGATGTCAACATTGTCGATGTGTAATATTGGAATAGGGAAAACCAGTTGTATATTGTAACTTTTTATTATAGCAAATATATAAATTTTGAAGAACATAAATAATAATCTCATAATAGAAACAGCTTTCAAAAATAAAATTTTAGCTTGGGAACATCACAAACAATTGAAATGGCACTTAAATAACGTCAAAAGAATATAAAATTTCATAATGTTCACAAAATCATAACAATGTTTTCCGGAATGTATTTGCCGAAATGAGCCATTATTTTGCGTGTGAGCAAAATATATAAATTGAAAATGATAAATGCAAGGAATCAATCTTAAAGTCTACACATAAGGAATACATTTAGCGTCTACAAATGTATGTAGAGAAATTGACTTTTAAAACGCACACATACATAGAAGCCTTTTTATATTATATGGGTGTACGCCCCAACGACAAAATATAAACTGGATACCGTATGTAAATACATTGCGTGATGACATCTTGTGCAATGTGCTAACGCGCAGATTATCGATAGGTACCTGCAATAGGGACAACACGTCCAAATGTCCCTTACAACAATTGAAATTACGGGTATAGATATAATTGTGCGCATCGCAGTGACAGTAACAGTATGAAACGCTTAGTTTCATACAGATTGTAGTAATAATGGTCTATGTCTGGCCTCAACTTTCACATCAATGAAAACCATCACTAGTGATTGCATTACATATTTGCGAGTCATTTTGCGGCCTACACCTCATTAATTCATAACAACACAACATTGTGAAATAACATAGAAATAATGGATATTAAAGCTATAAAGAAAATAAGCACACATCAGACTGGCATAATTCTAATACCGCGGCCTAATTATAGGTATACGGCGAAGGTACGCGCTGCCGCGTTTAGGTCATCATATTCTTTTGACAGATTTAACACGATCTTAAATGCTTGAGTTGCGTTTCAGCATTACATTAGCCTTCGCCGAATACTGGTAATTTGACCGTAGCATAAGGAATTCAAATAAATTGAGGCACTACTTTATCCAAAGCCTATACCTAATGGACGCGCTCGGTTGTAAGTTACATACTAAGCATTTACATTATAAACTTTGCAAGTAAAGAAAATAATTTTATTGTGATTATTTATTTGTAACATATAATTTCACGGGTATGAAAACTACATATGTAACTTACGTCCGCATACTAAACCGCTACTCAAACATTTGTGAATGGGTTTAAACACTTAACTGACGCACTCGAGAGACATCAACGAACATTAATTGTCATTAGGTCTTTTTTCATAAAATTCGATTATTTCCACACTAAAACCTAGTTAATGCTTTATTTTCGGTTAATGAATACAGAAAATGCTTAATGCTCCGTTACCAAGTACAGAAACATCTTGATTGACGTTTTTGTGATGTAATCGAATACTAAGAAATGACAATTAGATAAAGTTTAGCGACGTTTCTGAATACAGCTGTAAGTGTACGTACTGCATCCGATTTGAATCCGAGAAATGTCGATCCGATGTAGCCGTAGTACTATTTTTATGAGGGGTGTACTAGATCCGAATTCCACTTCGGATCATATTTAGTAGGTACCTATCGGATGCACTGCGCAAACACTCGCTTCAAAATTGTACGACACGTTACAAAATAACTATTACATATTCGGACAATTGAGTAGCGTCTCGGTATTTGGACATTAATCTACGCAATATAATTACAAAAAATTGTTCATTTTAATTGCATATTATTATACACTACAAAAACATAAAATACCTACATATAGGTAAGCAAAGTGCATGTTATAAAAAGTATTGTCTTAAATTTAAATTGCCATACATAAATTACAATGAGTTTCTCATTCAATACAGTTAAAATTAGGCCTACCATATTACATGAAACATCTAGACTGAGAGGTGGTATCTATATAGATACGGGTTATTTTTGTACATCTTGCTATGTGTGCGTGAGCTTGTGTATAATAATATGTAGTTTTGATTAGTGACAGTGACCAAGGAGTCATTCTATAATTTATTTATAGCAGACCCCAGAGACCGGCAAACGAGCAAGTGGGTCACCTAATGGTAAGTGAACTTCACCGCCCATAAACATCCATAATACCTAAAGAATCTTGGACGCGTTGCCGACCTTAATAGAAAGGGATGATTAAGTCAGGGAATTATCAAAATCTCGAATTTGGGTTTCCGGATATCTCACTCACCATACGAAACGCAACAGCAAGCTGCTCCTTCACGTAGGTATTCTTTGAGATAGTGGTAACAACCCGGTTAAGCCGGCCCATTCATGCTTTAGACAAAACTGTTTATAGCGTGGCTCTACTACATAAACTATAATGGCCGTTCCCTATATTCTGTCTGTCTCTAGTTTTGCTATACCGGCGATAGAAAATTTTATCTATTTTCCGTTTTACCGTCCCAATAAACTTACTAATGATGGGTAATACTATTCTTCATTGCTGTCTACTGATGAGAGGACTGATAGCTGACTACAGATATACAACACTATGAAAATGACAGTTCAAGCGTCCCAATATTTTTTATGTGCTATCTGTCGATAAAGTTATTTAGTTTTTTCTTTATCGGTAGATTTTGACCGATAAACAGATATCCTCGGCTGTAAAAAAACGAAATAAATAACGCATTTTGAAGAAATAGCCATGAGTATACAAGGCCTACATAGCACTTGCACTGCAATACAAAAAACTAAATAAATTATGTAAAAATCTAAAAGAAAATATAAAAAAAATCTAAAATTCCCATAAATAAAAATAATGCACCGTTTTGATAATTAAATTAAGTGCAAGAGACATATAAATATTTGTTAATGTGAACAAAATAATTCCCCACTTCAGTAAAATCCCCCAAATTCGCTTGGGATTTTTGTTCAAAGGACTTGTATTCAGAGCCGTAATGTATTGACAGTAAAACGTTTCGTTATTACATTGTGTTTTGCAACATAATAAGTATTTCTCGTTATTATTATTTCATTTACAGTGGTAAAAAATATTATTTATTATAGATAAATGTTATAGATAAATGTTAAATTAAAACTTATATTTCTAATCTAAATCATATCTTCATATTTTCTAACATAAATTAAACTATAGTTCCTCTTTCACAGCTTGTATGAACATAACGCACAAGAGGGCCCAGATAGACTGCCTATCTATTGCTATCATAGTATCCGACGTGCATATCTAAAAAATAGGGACGATTCCAAGCAGTAGATAGAACAATACGGATGTTTGACGATAGCTATCTATCGTGAAATTGAAGATTAATATTGGGAACGGCCATAAGTCAATAGTGACACACACAGTCATTGTATCTATACAAATACATCACGCACACATAGCAAAACGTGCGAGAATGCCATTATCATGTGAAAAGAAAATACACATCTCAACACTCGGAAGAGTAAAATTATATTATATTGGCCAAGTAGAGCATTAGATTTCTAGGGTATTCTTTTAAAATCCACATTGAATGTGTATGGTAGGCCAAGTTAAAATGCCGCCGTAGCGATGCACAAGTTGCTTAGCAGTTTTATAGACTAGCCTCTCATGCGGTGTAAAAGTAGATACTAGCGTGGCAGACGAAGTGGCGGTGAAGAAATCGAGATTGGAAATTAAAACTCAACCTTATGTCCATCCATAACGGTTGATATTATATAAAGCCCACTCCACATTGGCGACTAATATATCGACATAACGCGAAGTGAGACTGGACTGTCCTCCACATTCTCATATCTCGCATAAAGCCCTCTCTAAAGAATGGCCGAAACACGACGAGAATGGCCAAATAGGAGCGTGTGGATGGCTGTCTAGTCTCGCCTCGTATAGGTCATTTTCATCATGTTAACTTGCCAAAAACAGAGAGGACATGGCCAAAGCGTGGAGCGGGTATAACTATAAACCACTCACGCCGCATCAAATAGCCCGGAATGTTTCCTTTTTTGTTATACTAATATCAGCCGTATACTAAATAGCATAAAGGTGAGTGATTTTCAATCGTCAACGAATCTGGTTTCGCGCCACTTAGTCCATTTGTGCTGATCCTCAATGTTGGATGTCTTTTCCCATTCTAGTTCTATCCGTTGGAGGAACAGTGTGTATTGTGTACACAGTACAGTAAACAAGACATGAGTGTTATGTATAGCGGAAGCTCATAACTGAGTAGATGGTCCTGCGGTAATGGAGCGGTGCGGGAGGGGTGACAATTAATGAAATATGACGTCACAGCACTGTCACACTACACACGTTAACATTAACAGAATACACGCGACGTCTACATGTACCTGCCATAGGGCCACCTACTCAATTATGTACTACCCCTTTAAAATGTAGCAGATCTGCATACTGGCGCGTCATGCCGTGTCCAGTAATGTTGATTAGGATACGATTTTTAAATGAGCTTGTAAGAGTAGACTCTTTTTTGTACTGAGCCAGTACAAGGTTCCACTTTACTTAAGTGATTTTTTAAGTCAGATAAAACTACTAAATAATCCATATAGAAGAGTTGCAACGAAAAGCAACAAACGTCTTCAGTTTTCGGTACGTAAAAGGGCAATATAATGGAATGAGGCGCCGGTGGTCTATTACCGCCGAGCACATTTGTCTGATTACAACCTACAATAGGTGTGATACATCAAGGTGGGAGAGGGGAGCGTAATGGAATTAAGTAGAAAATATAAGTAATGAATGTTTTTCGACTTTCGCGATTTGTATACATACTATAATTATTATTTAAACGGGTCTTAATCACGTTGTATATAAAGGTATAGCTATATTACCGGTATAACTATTTATTTATTTCCCGTCGTTTCGATGGAGTTGCATCGGCTGTGGTCACGGGTTAATAGAATGAGAACTCAGTAGCGTTTTCGTTAACTAAGTTTAGTGGGGGGGGGGGGGGGGGGGGGGTAGAGACAACTACCCTCAATTGATCTTTTTTTTTATCCACCTCCATTATTGTCGGTATTTCCGACACACAACGCTAATAACGTCTTCAGATTGACCGATTAGTTCACTACGGCGCCCATTGCCGTATAATGAACTCCAATAATAAAACTCAGTAAAATAAAAATATTGAGTCAATGTCTACTTTCTGATGTATGTACGTCGACTCGATAAAATTACAATTTAAATCGATTATTAGATTTCGATTATTTTCCACAATTTTATAGCATACAAAGCGTGAAGATCTCATGTCTCGTTGTTGTCTGTATTTATTTCTATTTTGATTACACATTTAATAAAAAAACATACACAGATGTCGTACACATTCGTATAAAAGCAATATCACACTATCTTCGTACTACCGGTAATTACTAACTGGCGCCAACTTGCAGTACGTTGAAACAGATCTCACATACTCGTTGCGGTTTATTCATGCCGAACTTCAGTATCGGCACGTCTTGGCTCGAACATTTGTTACACAACATTCGACCGCAGTGACGACTAGAAAATAAAATTGGAGTTTAAAAACATATCCACCACCCATATTCCACCTGCCTATGTCCCACTCGCAGTGGGGTCGGTGCAACATGCTTTTTAACACATGTTACAGAAAGATTTAGCTTGTAGTTTTTATGACCGGCCGTCTGCCTGACGTCAACCTCTCTGGGGAGTGAGTTTAGAAACATATAAATCATAAAAAACCGTTTCGGGTTTTATCATGAAAAAAGAAGATTCTGTGTCTACCATATTTATCTACCTATTTGACACGACATTGTAGATATAGCACGATTTTGGTTTGAAGATTTTCCAGTGCAGGGGGTTTCTAAATATATCCCATTTCGAGTCGATAAATAAGTAGTATGTGTAGTCAATTTTCATGGCTGCTCTGACGTTAGTTACGAGCGGTGCATTTATTGTTTTCAAGAGAAGGATCACAAGAGGCGAAGAGGGCGTGGATGAGCTTAACGTCAGAACGGCCATAAACACTGACGAGACCTTTACATTATACGTACCAATGATGCTTCCTCATAGTAAGCGTGAATTTTGTGCCGCACTCCTGACACAGATCGCTCTCCGCCCACGGCGCCTCAGCGGGCAACGAGTCCAACAGTCTATGGAGTAGTTGCTTTGTTGCAACCTGTGAAAATTATGTTCAGAACATTAGGCCAATCATATCCGCAAACATCCGTCGAGACCCAACAAAACTCTCTCTTAACTCCTATCCCTTCCCCTTTCGTATGTTACAAGGTCAGTGGTGCTAATTATACGATACGATAAACTATCCCTTTCCAAGGCTAGCAGCGACCTCGTGCGCACGCTTGTAATCTACGAAAATATTCACGCAATTTTTATACTCCAATACATTTTGTTAATCGAACAAGAGGTCAACGCTAATAAATAAGCCTTAATAGGATTTTTATTAAGGATCCAAGTATTAACCCCGAGCACCGTAATTTGGGACAAATGTGTGACTGAGCTATTTTTGTTTACGCAATATCGAGTACGCGATAATTCCAAATGAATGACATATTACCTATAATCCCCAGTGTCAAAAATTAATATCGATATTTTATTTATGACTATTATGGGTTGGATGTATAAAATCAGAGGTCATTGACTTTTTTGTACCAAATTAAAAGAACATCGATCTAAAAGTATTAACAGGACCCAATAGTCACACACATATTCATGACCCCACCACAGTTATGACAGATAAGGTCGAGTCGGAATGACTTGAATCAACAAAAGCTGTAAAGTTCTTCTGTTGATCAACTCAATTGAAAGTCTTTTCAGATAATTCAAATCGCATGCGATTAAGTAGTTGACACATTTTAATCGCAGCGTGTGAACCCCTCTAAGATACGCGATATCATAGGTATCAGGAACTACGAATAACTTTGCGGTCTTACAAGACCCAGACTCGAAGCATATATTTGTTCATATCAGTATCGATACTATCGTTCAAAACCTACTTTTATATGTTGTATTGTAATATACTGTATTTTACCTGATAGTTGAATATCGATATCCCGTCCTTATTCTCTTGCGCGAGACAGGCACCCGCTTTGACCAGCACACGGCACATGGCGCCTTGACCGTTCATATACGCTAGCAATAATGGAGTGTTACCCTGTTAAAATAAATAAAAATACTAATATGTAACAAATATTTAATTTATATATTAGCCGTTCTGTTCTTGATGATCGAAAGATAGCTGATATCTATAGAAATTTATATTCATAGCAATTGTAGGGGTTAAAATGTATCGAAATGATGATTGCGATCTAAAGATATTGAAATGTCTTGTGTAACTACCCATTAGATCAGCAGATATACATACATACATACATACGCACTCACGCATGTAATCCCCGAAGGGGTAGGCAGAGGTGTAACCAGTACACCCACATTTCGCCGAGCGTATCTCCGTCCCTTATGTGATAGGGGGCGAGCTTATCGCCATACCGGGCAGAAATTCCAGACTCCGGGCTGATACTGAGCATTTCTTAATAGAAAAACCCAATACCACTTTACCCGACCCGGGGATTGAACCCGAGACCTCAGCGTCGGCCTCAGTCGTAACGCGTACGCATTACAACTGCGCCACCGAGGCAGATCAGCAGATGGCTTGTAAAAAACGCAATCTTTAAAAGTTATTTGAATCCAGGTTACGCAATCGGTTTTTATCAGCAACTTAGTTATGAATACTTGTTTGCGGAAACAGATCCCCACCTCCTTCTCTAAAGATTCGAAAAAATATGGCATGTGCCATTTCACATTACAGTTGGGAAGTGACGGGTAATACGAATAACCCTCAAAATTCTTCGAATAATGTAATTAGGTATAATATATAAAATTCTGCCATTGAAATCAAAATTAGTATAATACCTGTAAGTCAGTCCTATTGATGGGATAGTCGGGCATGAACTGGAGGAATATTTCACAAATTGTTGCCGCGTTGTCTTTTTTACACCAGCACAGCTCGTGTAGAGGATTGCGTCCTAAAGAAATATAGTTTATCAACCTAAGATTCAGCGGATCTATATCAAAAGATTTCTCGACATTGATCTTGATCTGATTTTATTATCACAAGAGGGTTTTCCGATACTCATTTCAAAGCCCAATGACTCAGAAATTAGTCGGATAACATCTCCCACTCTATACGAGGATGAAATAGTGTTCCCGTTTATTGTATAAAATATTGAGTTATGTAACTTCCCATATTTTTTATTTTTTATTATTAGATTAAATGACGAGACGAGCAGGTCGCTCGCCTGATGGTAGGCGCCACGCCTGCTCATAAACAGAAGCAACGCCACACAGAACTTTAAATAAAGCACTGTATGACACTGGACTGCGCTCGTCACCCCGAGACATAAGGTTTAAGTCTCATAATGCCCAGTATTTACACTGGCTTCAATGTCCTTCACACCGGAACACAACAAATTAATATTATATCATATTATGATGAAACAAACACCGACCGAGAATCAACGTCGCCCATTGATGGTTTTCCTAGGCATATCGGAAACGCAAAACTGTAGGATCATTCCCAATTCGACATGTCAATATATCGAAATAAAATATATAGATATGTCGTAGACAAATATCGATATATCGCCTTGATATATTTTTAATCAATTTTATGAGAATATAACAAAAATTAAACTATATCATCCGCGACGATTATGCATTTAGTTCAAACTAAATTTGAAATATTTGGAAAATTGGCGTACCCTTGAGGTTAGTGGCGGCGGCGTCGATCTCAGTGTCGGCGAGCAGAGCGCGAGCGGCGGCGGCGTGACCGTCGCGTGCGGCCACGTGCAGCGCGTTGTCTCCGGCCGCGTCCACTGCTCCGTACTCGGCGCCTCCGCTCACGAGCGCAGACACGATGCTCGCATGACCCGCGCTCGCTGCCACGTGTAGCGCTGTACGTCTGTACACACCATACGCCATATCATTCGAAATTGATTTCCACAGTACTGCAGTGGCACTTGCAAAAACCGGGACTTGCCAAAAGATATATTTTTAACTTACTTGTGAGCGTCCCTATCATTAGGCCTGGCGCCGGCCAGTAATAAGCTCCGTAGTAATACTTCGTTGCCGGCGGCGGCCGCCAGGTGCAGCGGCGGCGCTAGGGTCGAGTCTTGAACCCGCGAGTTTACATCCACTTCGACAGATAGCAGAAACATCACGCTCTCCATGTCGCACGTTTGTATCGCAACGTGTAGAAAATTTCGACCTTTTTTGTCTACCTGTTATGAAAAAAAAAACAATCTAATCACCACCAATCATAGCGTCAAGCGATAGACGCGCTCATCCATAATCTGCACTTCTGTCATCTGTCTACTAAAACCAAACGTGACCTGCTTGTCGATAGCATTTTAGTGTTCAGTTGACAGATATGCGCGTTACTGGGCACGCATCTATCGCTCGATTAACGTGATGATTGGAAGTTTTCTCAACAAAGTGTCTGCCCGCAAAGTTAGTGCCCACATCAAAACTAATTGTAAAAAAATAATATACAACATTTATTGTTGTGGCTCCTCAAATAAAAAAGGAAGCTTAAGGGGAAGTTACACAGTACAGAATAATGGCAACCAATCAACATATGGTCCATTGCTTCAGATTGCCACTCTGAAACTTCCTAGATATAATTCTGTGACTCAATCTATGGAGTATGGAAATTTATTAAATACAAAAGAGTTTATTCACCTGTTCAGCAGCCGAAGGATTCTTCTCGAGTATAGCTTGCGCTGCTTTATTATTTCTTGCTATAAGCGCGGCGGCGAATGGCGACACACCCTTATTATCTCTAGCTGATAAGTCGATATTAGGCTGTGACAGAAGGAGTGTGATGATCGCTGCATGCTGATTCTCTATCGCAATATGAAGAGGGGTCTTGCCTTCCGAGTCCTTCGAGTTTATGTTAGCACCGTGTTCTAGAAGTGTCTGAAAGGGAATGTATTGATGTAATTTTGTTTATGTATTGGCATGCAATATTTATCGACATGGACTGTCGCAATAATTAGATAAAAAAACAAATTCGCGTAACGATGATACAATTTACATTAAATATTTATGATTTCCCTTTATTACTCTTACAAGCCGTCATATACATCGTACAAATAGAAGAGTGACACTTTCCAAAATAGCCATTTCTGAGCCACAATTATTTATGAACCAATACAACGATATTTAAGTTTTTAACCATTGTTTTTATTTCTCTAAATGGTCTAGGTTTAAATTTATAATTTCTGTCAGGCTTTAAAGACATAAAAATCGATACTTTCAACAGGCATTTTGTGCTTTGAGGATGTGTCACTCTCCTATTCAATGTGCGACTTCTTTCAGTTCCTTTGTTTATTTTGCACCCTAATACCTTTTTATGTTCGATAACCTGTATGAGTCTGATTCCCTTGCCCCATTAGTGTAGTGAAAATGTCACCTGTATGACGTCAGTGAGTCCCCAAGTGCAGCAGAGATGCAGCGGCGTCTGTTTCTCGCCCGCGACGTCGGCCCCCTCCCCCGCCGGCCCGAGTCTCCGCGGGGACTCCACGTCACAACCAGACCGGATCAGGAACGTCGCTAGCGTTTCCTTGTTCTCATCTATAGCCCTGACATCATTTTGCAGATTAAGCGCAGGTTGTGTCGGAGGTTATGGTTATAGACCTGAATGGCGAATGCACAGGTAACTATCGCAGCCGCCGCCATTTCAGTTCGAGGTAGTAATTTACGATTTTCCTACTTTTAATAATTTGAATTGTAACATAACTTATCGTTACAATTTATTTCGCAAAAGACAAAATTGGGATAACATGCCGTTAAAAATGCACTCCTGTAGATCCTACATGATGTGACTTTTTCCATCGGGCACAAATTCCGATACTGAGCTCGTAACCTTTTAAATTTTTTTTATTTTCATATAAAAGTAAATATAAATTATCACTACCATGGGACCGAGCCCACGCCCAATCGATTCCATTACCTAAGTACGCTGTCACGAGATATTTTTGTAGATCAAGACGGACTTCAATATAATGCTTTCTGGAAACTATAAAATTACTACATTAATCATTCACGTACTTGTGCAACAAAGTCTGCAAACATCCGTCTGGTCCTGTTCCCCAACAATCTGCATCCGCACCATTCCTCACTAGAATCTAAAAGTTATAATTATAAAAGTGGACTTCATACACATTAGTTTTCATTTAATTAAGCAAATGTTATCTCGATAAGATTTCCCATAAAGATATTATTACATAAACTAACTGAACTTAAGAGGTATTTAAGAGGTATACTTTTAGTCTGTAAGACATAAAAAACTGTAGGCTAAAGGGTTTAAGATTCAACTTACGCTAGCAACTTCCTCTTGTCCAGAATCCAGTGCCGCCCATAATGGAGGCACACCGTTCGCGTCTAACCGGCTCATATCAACACCGCGTACGCACAGAGCTTCCACTACCAGTCCCAAACGGCAATGGATCGCCAGCTGCAATGGCGTTTCACCTGCTTCCGTACTACGATGAGAAATATTAAATGATAAATAATGAAATATTAACTAATGAAACACTTCATTTGAATAAAGGTTAATTTAATTACAAATAACAATAGAAATAACAGTGTTTATTTCAGAATGTCCCAGTAAACATTATTTATCAAATAAAAACAGCACAATACAAAATCATTTTAGTAACACATTGTGAATAGGCCCTGAGTCTTATATTCGATGAATTGTAGTTTCTTTTTTCTACTAAGACATGCGCACTCTGTTTTGCTTAGCACTGTATAGCTAGTAATACTTAATATCATAAGCAACAATACGCGTTATAGCAAGGTTCGGAATTCGGAGTCCACTTTAGGCATGCTAAAATGCGAAATATAAATCGCATTAGACGTTTTTTCTTCGATATATCAATATTTTCGAGCATAAAATTTTATTTAGAATATTTTATTTTGTGTTGATAGAATATCAAAAATAATATTCTTATAGGATGCAAAAAGTCGATATAATATATCGATATTTTTGCACTTGCGACATGCATAGTCCGTGCGTTTTCGTGAAATACTAAATTATAGTCATCATCATCATCATCAGCCACAAGACGTCCACTGCTGAACATAGGCCTCCCCTAATGCCTTCCAGGCCGACCTGTTGGAAGCGGCTTGCATCCACCGACTTCCTGCAACCCTTGTCAGGTCGTCGGTCCATCTTGTAGGTGGACGTCCTCTGTTGCGCTAAATTATAGTAATTTGGTATTTACTATTTTCAGAGAGTAAGATAGCGTAATATTGTGTTAATTTAAAGGTAAACCGCAAGATGACGTTACTGGTAATACCAAAACAACGAAGTGACAAAATCAAAAGCAAAAGCAATAATACTTACAGAGCATTCATATCAGCGCCATGATCCAACAAGAAGATAGCGGTTCTAGAATCTTCCTCGACAATAGCCTGATGTAACAGAGTGAAACCTTTGCCATTGCGAATGTTAGGATCTGCACCGCCTTCGATCAGTGGAGCCACCAGGTTCTTATGACCTACGAAATTAAAACTATTGTCAACACAAATCGATGAAATTTATTGTTTTTAATATATAATCAGTTACTTTTAAAATTTTACATACCAAAATATTGATTCAAAAGTGAATTAAACGGTGTGCGTTTTTTTTCTCTTTACTAGTAATTACCCTCCCTGCGTTTGCGTTAAATATTGTTTCAATTTTCTATAACATCATGTTATAAACATTTGGACAAAGGACTGCCTCGGTGGCGCAGTTGTAATGCGTATGCGTTACGATTGAGGCTAACGCTGAGGTCTCGGGTTCGATCCCCGGGTCGGGTAAAATGGTATTGGGTTTTTCTATTACGAAATGCTCAGTATCAGCCCGGAGTCTGGAATTTGTGCCCGGTATGGCGATAGGCTCGCCCCCTATCACATTGTGGGACGGAGATACGCTCGGCGAAATGTGGGTGTACTGGTTACACCTCTGCCTACCCCTTCGGGGATTACAGGCGTGAGTGCGTATGTATGTATGTATGTACAAAGGACAAGATCCGACCAATAGTCTCCCGTATGATATCACGAATGACCATAACCTTATCTTTAACAGACATATTCATTTATTTTTTTGCTAATATATATATATATATTTTTTTAATAGACGAGCAGATGGCTTAACTAATGGTAGGTGCCATGCCTGTCTACGAACAGTTCTGGGTATTTGCACCCAGAATTGTTACAAAATACTGTATGGCACTGCATTGCGCTCATTATTGCGAGACATAAGATGTTAAGTCTCACTATGTCTAGTAATTTCACTGTCGTCATTGTCGGATACTACTTTTGCGGCAAAAATAGATAAAATGGTGTTATATATCCAGTCGGACTTTGACACACAAGAGAACTACCACTTTTAGTTTTTCATCATTTATATTGTTTTTATAATTAATAGTAATTTACAATTACACAAATAAACAAAAATCTTAGTCATTAATTTATTAGGACATCTAAAACAGGCAACTATCTAAGTCTGCTGTCTCTCAAACTAAGCGAAAGACTTGGAACTTGAAAGGGCAGGATTTTACCTTCAGTAAGCACTAGGCTGACGGGCGTGTCTCCCTCAGAGTTCTTTAGGTTCAAGTTAGGCACTAAGCTGACATTGCTACGGTCCGTGGATGGAAGATCTCCTTTCTCGACCAGTTTCTTGTGCTCAATAATCGCCAACACTGCGCCTTCGTGATTGTTTAGTACTGCGAGATGTAATGGCGTTTGTCTAAAACATTGTTAACACTCATTGAAATTATAGTATTACGATTTAAATTCTTGGGCAATCTTCGTTTATTTTGGAAAACACGAAGTGAAATGAGGATGATCAAATATTCAGCAGTTATAATTTTTGGCCTCATTTGGCTTGTCTAAGTAACGAGTTTTTAATTATAAAATTATCGGTCGCTTTAACAGTAACATCGTGAGGAAAACTATATATCTGATAATAACTATCCATAAGAATTTGGAAGGTATATATATACCCACATTAAGCCGGCGTGATGGAGTAAGGCGTCCCTCTCATTAGTAGTGGCCTGTGCCCAGGAGTGGGACGTAAATAATACCAGGCTGGTATTTTTATTATAACGTTAGATTATGTTTTTTCTTTTTAAGCGACTGAAGAAACCAAGAAATATGGACCTATTTGTGTATTCGCACTTAGTCGTAAAAACGAGGATTGCCGCATCCCCTAATTTTAATCGTACCTAGTACCTACTATACTTAAAGCTACGGTAAGCGGCTTGGCCGTGCCCTGGCATTTAAGAAGTCCATAGGCGGCAGTAACCGCTTACCTCAAGGCGGGCGGCGCGATAGGAACAGGAACAACAGGTGGAACAGCGTCATTGCCACCAAGAATTATAAAATCAATAGTAATTTTGTTACCTTTTTTGAGTGTTTTACATAGTTTTTTATGTTATTATTACCATTTTCTCCCCAGAGGGTTTGACGTCAGGGAGGCGGCCAGTCGTAAAAACTACAAGTCAAATCTTTCTGTAACATGTGTTTAAAAAGCATGTTGCGCCGTCTCCACTGCGAGTGGGATAAGGGCAGGTGGAAGAGAGATTATCACCATTTTTTTCATTTTATGAGTATCATCTCCTTATTCCTAATAAAAAAACAACTGACACTAACGAGGAAAGATTTCTTCAAAAAATATATTATTTTGTAAACTTACCTGTAGACAGTGTCTTCCTGTTCACCATAAGCCGTCTGCAAGTTGGGTCTCGCCCCGTTCTCCAGTAGTGCTGTAGTGAGTCGAGCGAGTCCGTTGGCTGCGGCCGCGTGTAGTGCGGTCAGCCCAGCTTCGTTGGTATGGTTCAACTCACTGTTCAGGTGACACGCTAGGAATACCGCTGAATCCTGGACAAAACATACATACGCTCTCACGCCTGTACTCTCCGAAGAGGTAGGCAAAAGACTTTCGGTGAGTGAGATATCTAAAGGCCCAAATCCCCTCCCCTTCTCAATCCCTTAATTATCCCTTTCCTTTCGGTTGGCAACGCGCCCATGACTCTTTTGGTATTGTAGGCGTACATGGGCCGTGGAGATCACTTACCACTGCTCGTTTGCCGGCCTATGCAATAAAAAAAACTAATATACCCACATTTCGCCGAACTTATTTCCGTCTCATGATGTGAAAGGAGGCGAGTCTATCGCCATATTGGGCACAATTCCAGAGCCCGGGATGATACTAAGCATTTCATGATATAAAAACCGAATATCAGTTTACCCGACCCAGGGATCAAACGGGAGACCTCAGCACAGCAGTCGTACCGCGTACGCATTACAACTGCGCCACTGTGTTTTTCTGGACAAAAGTATGATGTTATTCGCCATTGCCTTTTGGCTCACTTTTTAGGAACCAGTTGTGGTGAGGGGCGATTTCACTTCACATCACATTTCACTTCACTTCGCATCGATTTAAAAAAGACAGTAGACAATACTAAAGGTTGACTGGTGGAGAATGCCTCAGGCATTAATTCCGCCTATACCTACTTTCTGTATAAAGTGTAAATAAATAAATAAATAGACAATACCAGCCCAACCAATCTGGTCAATTCATGCTGTAGACAAAACTGTTTTCGTGACTCTTCCATTTACAGAAATTATTCTATTGCATGACTGTTAGAGTTCTAGTTCCTGAAAATATAACACCATTCTAGAGCAATCTGTAAAAACATACCTCAAACCATCCTTGTGCTAGTATATGCAGCAAACTATCTCCAGAGCCAGAATAGGTCGGATTAGCTTGACACCCTTTCTCCAAAAGTTTAGCAGCGAATCCTCTCTCGACAACATTTTCCGTCTTCCCCTCCACTGGGTCTTCGGTGAACGCATTTTTATTTGTGACTGGAGTGTCGAAGGGATTGGATCCGTTCATGACCAACGTCTCGCTTGAAGAGATGGACGCTCGTCTATCGTCGACCAGAGCGTAGTACAAGGGCGGGTGCTCGTCATTAAGAGTCCGTAGGTTCGTGTCCAGTGTGGGTTGCTTTAGTAGCAAGTCGAATATCCTGGTGTTTCTTGATATAACTGCTTGATGGAGTGGTGTACTGGAATTATGATAAAGATCTTGTTGGCATGGATAATATTTATAAGTGATTATGTTAGATTATGTAAACTAAACATAATTGTATTAATACTTTTTAGTTCGTTTTATTCTTTTATGTGTGTTGTCATTCAAGTGTCGTACTTGTATATAGAATATTATAAATCTCTGAAATATCAATCCAGTTTTTTCTATTTCCTATAATTAAATTCCAATAGGTTATGGGCCCAGAAACGCAATTATTACGTAATTATTAGTCTATAAAATATATTATATAAAAAAATGGAAACCAAAAACGTACAGGCAACGAATTCTGGAATCTCCATTAATTTCGAGAAGCTCAATGGTATTTCTAATTATGGAAATTGGAAATTTTGCATGCGTATGTACTTAGTACACGAAGACTTATGGGACTGTATAGATGAGTCTGAACCTGGTGTCCCCAAAGTTGCTGATGAAAAGAAACAACAGAAAACGCTTGCGAAATGTTTGATGGTGCAACCGTCGTCATTTTGTCATCTACGAAACGCCAGTACGGGGTACAAAGCTTGGAACAACCTAAAAACTGCCTATGAAGACAAAGGACTTTGTAGACGTCTTGGACTTTTACGTACATTGTTTGGATTGAAATTGGAACAATTTATAGACATGGAAGCGTATCTCTTGAAGATCACGGATTTAGATCAACAACTACGAGACATAAACGCTCCATTGGATGATGATTTCCTGTCAGTTTTGATGTTAAGTGGATTATCGCCAGATTATGATCCATTAATAATGACATTAGAAAATTCGAACATTAAACTGTGCAGTGAAACAGTCAGAAGTAAATTGTTGCAAGAAAATTTACGCAGAGATTTTGACCGGAGTGAAGAGAATGCAATGTATACAAACCGATTTAAAGCAGGTGTAAATAGATATTCTACAAAGGTAAAGTGTTTCATATGTAAAAAACCTGGTCATTATGCGAAAAACTGTCGGACGAAGACTAATGAATGTGAAAAGGCATGCAACGGGACGTTATTAACAGCATTAGCAGTAGACATTAACTCAAATGCTTGGTACATAGATTCCGGCGCAACATGTCACATGACAAACAACAAAAATGTACTACAAAACTATGTTGTTGAGACTCCGCGGTTGATAACAGTGGCCAACAATCAAAAAATGCATAGTGAAGGACGCGGTGATGTAGAGCTTTTGCTGAAAGGCCATAAACAAACTACGAAGATATGTGATGTTGTCTTTGTGCCGGGATTGTCAACAAACTTAATTTCTGTTGGAAAAATTACAGCTAAGGGGCTTGAAGTACGTTTTGACATACGAGAGTGCAATATTTACTGTGGTGAGACTGTTATTGCTCATGCTACAAAGGCTAATGGTGTATATCAACTAGACACAGTGAGTCAACATTTATTAAAGAAAAACGAACTGGCAACGACATGTCAGTCAATAGTTGTGCATAATTCAACGGCGGAAGCACAGTTCATTGAGGATCGTCAAGCAGAGACACAGTGTACTGAGGATCATCAAGCGGAAGCACAATTTACTGAGGATAATCAAGCAGAAACTGCAAATCTATGTGATACAAAGTCATCTCAACAGTTATGGCATCGCAGACTCGGACATCTGAATAAACGAAGTATGGATTTACTCAAACAAGGTATGGCTAGTGGAATTAATTACACTGATAGTAAATATACCCCCTGTGTAGCTTGCATTGAGGGAAAACAAAGCAGATTAACATTCCCGAAACGGTCTTATACTAGAGCTACTAAGAAACTCGAGCTTATACACTCAGATCTGTGTGGACCTATGCCTGTTTCCTCATTTAGTGGTGCTAAATATCTATTAACATTTATTGATGATTTTACAAGAATGACGTTTGGTTACTTTATTAAAACCAAAGATGAAGTGTTATCAGTATTTAAAACTTTCAAAAGGATGGTAGAAAATCAAACTGATTTAAAAATTAAAGCATTAAGAACAGATAATGGTCGAGAATATGTAAACAAACAATTTCAGATGTTACTGAAAGAGCATGGTATCAAGCATCAGATGACTGTGCCATATTCCCCATCACAGAATGGTGTCGCAGAGAGAGCCAATCGCACGATCGTCGAAGCAGGGCGATGCATGCTGCAAGATGCTGGAATGGACCAGCGGTTTTGGGCGGAGGCACTAAACACGGCAATATTTATTAAGAACAAGTCACCAAGTAAGGCAGTAAGAAGCACCACACCGGAAGAATTGTGGACTGGTAATAAGGTTAATTTGTCTAATTTAAAAGTATTTGGCTGTATTGCATATGCGATGATCCCTAATGAGAAACGTAAAAAATTTGATGCAAAGAGTAAGATGCATGTCTTTGTAGGATATTCTACGGAATCAAAAGGATATCGGTTAATTGATCCAGAAAACCCTTCTAAATGTATTAAGTCAAGGGATGTACAATTCATAGAAGATAAAAAATATAAAGATTTAAAAGTAAATCAGCAAGGTTGCACTACTGGTAATTGCTCAATAGATGTCAGTAGTATTAGAATGGATGATCTTATCACTTCTGAAAATAGACACGTAGATCCAGTTATAGAGGCATCAGATTCAACTGCTTCTGATTCTAGTCTTATGGATGACCTCAATGATTCAACATGGACTCCAGATACTACCCTGGATCCAGTTTCGAGTGATTATGAAGATCCTGTAGAAAATTCAAATGTTACGATTGCCATGTTAGCAACGAATCAGTCTGATGAACCACAAACGATACAAGAAGCACTATCGGGACCTGAAAAAGATCACTGGAAGGAAGCCATCATCGACGAATATGAGTAATTTGAAAAAAATAAAGCATGGACCTTAACATTATTGCCTGAAGGAAAGAGAGCTGTAAAATGTAAATGGATTTTTAAGAAGAAACTGGGGTCTGAAGGACAGCTTCTACGTTTTAAAGCTCGTCTTGTTGCCAAAGGATTCACCCAAGAATATGGCATAGATTACAAGGAAACCTACTCACCTGTTGTGAGATATTCTACAATACGTACTTTACTTGCTCTGGCGGTCAATTTAGACATGCACGTTGATCATATGGATGTCAAAACAGTTTTTTTAAATGGAGAATTACATGAAAATGTGTATATGGAACAACCAGATGGATATAAAGCGAAAGATAAGGAAAGTTATGTATTTAAATTAAATAAAGCAATATATGGATTAAAACAAGCATCAAAGGCATGGTACGATAAAATAGATAATGTGTTAACGGATCTTCAGTTCAAAAAATCACTCTGTGAACCTTGTGTCTATATAAAATCTGACAACTCTGATAATCTCATCATATTAGCACTTTATGTTGATGACATTTTGATTTTTAGCAAAGATACACCAGAGAAGAGAAAGTTGAAGGAAGATTTGATGAGAATATTTGAAATGAAAGACCTTGGTCAAGCTACACATATATTGGGAATGCGATTGAAACAAGAACATAATAAAATTGTTCTAGATCAAAAAAGGTACATACAGAAGGTTTTAGAACAATTTAATATGGCTGAATGTAAACCTGTGAGTACACCATTAGAAAATGGTATGAAATTTGAAAAGGGAGAACAAAATGATTCTGATTCAAAGTATAGAAGTCTTATTGGATGTATAATGTACATAGCAGTATGCACTCGACCTGACATTGCACATGCAGCAAGTTTATTGAGTCAGTTCAACAATTATCACTCAGAGGCACACTGGAAAGCGGCAAAACGTGTTCTACGATACTTGAAGGGTACAATAGACTATTACATAGTTTATGAAAAATCTATGTTTACTGTTACAGGATATGTAGATGCAGACTGGGCATCAAATCAGCTGGATCGGCGTTCTTATACAGGTTACGTGTTTAAAATAAGTAACTCAGCAGTGTCATGGGAAAGCCGTAAACAAAGAACAGTGGCTCTTTCAAGCATGGAAGCTGAATATATGGCATTGTGTGAAGGAGCAAAGGAAGCTAAGTTTATTAGAAGTTTTTTAAGTGAATGTTTAGGAACATATTTTTCAGTGAACCTGTATAATGATAGCCAATCAGCACAAAAATTATGTAATAGTCAAATTAATCACAGTAGAAGTAAACACATTGATATACGACATCATTATGTACGACAAATTGTAAAAGACAACATAGTTAAGTTAGAATACTTATCTAGTGAAAACATGCCTGCAGATGTTTTAACCAAATCCTTACCTAAAGATAAACATTTCAGTTGTGTTTCTAATCTTGGTTTAAAGATTGTTTAGTTCAACAATGTACTAGAATAATTTCGTTTATTTTTTAAGACTGTTTAGTTTAAAGGAAGGTGTTAGATTATGTAAACTAAACATAATTGTATTAATACTTTTTAGTTCGTTTTATTCTTTTATGTGTGTTGTCATTCAAGTGTCGTACTTGTATATAGAATATTATAAATCTCAGAAATATCAATCCAGTTTTTTCTATTTCCTATAATTAAATTCCAATAGATTAAATGTGTGATATTACATGGTGGTAGGTCCTTCACATGCGAGAGGCCTTCTGGGTTGTTTCCATCGTTTTGTCTATTTCTGTCGGCAAGCAGCAGTGTGTAAGCACTGTTGTGTTCCGGTTTGAAGGACATTGAAGTCAGTAAAATTACTGGACATTGTGAGACTTAACATTTTATGTCCCAGGGGGTGAGGAGAACAGTCCAATGCCATACAGTGCTTTGTAATTCAAAGTTCTGCGGTGGTGCGTCTGTATATGGGCAGGCGTGAGGCTTACCATCAGGAGAGCGACCTGCTCGTTTCGTCACTCAAGCTAATAAAAAAATATATTTATTGAATTTATAGTAACTGACTAGGTGGAATGCCACTCATATTCGGAGTTCTTCTGGGTAGGTAACACCGCTTTGTCTGTATATGTCGCCAAGCAGTAATGTGTAACAACAGTAACGTTGCGGTTTGATGGGCATTGAAGACAATAAATTACTGGGTAATGGGCATTATGAGACTTAACATCTTATGTCTAAGGGAACAAGTGAAATGCAGTGTCATGCAGTACTTTGTAACTCAAAGTTCTTTTTTGGTGTTGCTATTGAATACCATCACGCGTGTTGGGTGACCAGATGTACAATTTCTTATCTGACAAAAGCCTGATATTTATAAAAAAAAGTCCTAGCTTTTGCCACAACCGCGCATTTCTATCACATGTATTGTATTAATTGAGTTATTATTTACATTTATTTATTAGTAAGGATAAATAAATATATGAGGAATCAATTAATTGTGATTAAATTAAAACAGATAAACGTTTACTGGGGAATTAAAAGTTAATAAAATACGATAAAAATAGTGTCGATATTTTTATATGACGTATTGTCGACATAACCCTATTCTTAACAAATAACAATACACATGCAATAGCTATAATACTTCCTGATATTTCCGATGAATCAAAGGTCAGTAACCCGTTTTACGTATTCTACGTTCGTCTATTGCATGGGTTATATTGTATTTTATAAACAATCTTGCATCAACTGCAGGAAATTGGCCCCTTTCTCCGTAACTAATCCAATGAGTCATCTTTAGCTATATTTTGTTTGCAACCAAAGTTTTTAATATATACTACTAGACATGCTGATTAGAAGTAAAATTGCGTCACATAACGCGGGAGTTTGACAGCTCACAGACAGAGAGCGCGATAGGGGTTCTAGTTCCGAGTAAGCGAGATGATAATACTGAGTTCCGGTCAATTGACCGCAACTTAGTGGCACATTTCCTATGTACCGCGCAGCTTGTCTAGTAGTATACATTAAAGTCTTAGCTTGCAACACAATATGCACGGTCACAAAAATAAACATGATGGAAAACTCCTGTTCTAACAAAAACATAAATACTAATTTATGTTTATCAACGAACAGGGCAAAAAAGTGAATATGTATTAAAAATACCTTTTTAAAAACAAGGTTTTATCGGCCGCCATATTGTGTGTATAACGTTATTTATGCTGTCGTTTTTTCTCACCAAAACCTTTAATTTGATATCGTAACAAAGGGTTTGTAAAGAAAAGACGGTATATCCGTCACTTTGAAAATAAACATAACGTCGCCTTAGACTCTAAGGCTTAGAATGAAAACCTCATATCTACGAAGGAGGTAACTACTAAGGTTACATGAAGAAGAATAAAATGCGCCTAGGAAAATTTATGACCGCAGCATAAATTTCGTTACAAAACATTTTATCATAAATGGCGTTACATGTTATTAATGTTTTCTTGTGGGAAACTAAGTCATGCAGGCATCCAAGTTTTCTTAAAAATGTTAGCTCAATCGGTTGGGTGGAACGGGTTTAAAATTCAGTTGCAATATTTAACCCACACATAGTTAAATAAAAACTTGTAATAAAAACACCTGTTTTTGCGTTCTAGTTTAATTTACCTAGTATGAGAAAAAAGTGACTTCTTCTTGTACTTACAATCCTTTCCTATTTTGTCTGTTGATATCGGCGCCTTTCTGTATCATGACTTCAGCGATCTCCGCCATTTGTTCCATTGTTTCTTCATCACACGAACTTGCAGTCAGTGATGCTATGAGATGTAGAGCCGTGTCGCTTTCCTCTCTGCGAACAAATGTTAAGTGGTTCTTAATATTAATCAGTCTCGTATATTATACAGATTTGTCTACAACATTAATGGGCCGGCTCGACCGTGTTATTACTGTCTCACAGATAACCAACGTGCAGTAGCAGCTTGTTGTTAAGTTTCGCACAGTGAGTGAGATATCCGGAGGCTCAAAAATCCCATTCCCAATCCCTCAATCATTCCTTTCTTTTAAGGTCGGCAACGCGTCCATGATTCTTCAGGTATAATTGTTGATATTTATGGGCGGTGCAGATCACTTATCATCAGGTGACCCATTCATGCTTCAACCAAACCGATCTGCAGCGTGGCTCTACCACTCAATAATAAATAAGTTAGACGCAATTCTGGTAAAAGGGGTCATTGTAAAAATATGACACAAAAGGACGCACTGCGTGTTTGGTGACGTCACTGGCCACGATAGTCGGGACGCCTCGGTGGCGCAGTTGTAATGCGTACGCAGGATTCTATCCCCGGGTCGGAGTAAAAGGAATATAGAATTTATCTACCATAAAGAATAAGTAAATTCGAGTTAACTACCATAACATTGTCATATTTTATTACACACTTGGTAGTAAGATTAGGGTCTGCGCCATTGGTGACGAGGAACTTCGCTGAGAACGCGTCTCGTGCATCAATAGCTCTGTGCAGTAGCGTTCTGCCACGGGGTCCGCGGGCATCGGCGTCCGCGCAGTGTTGTAATAATGTTGTTGCTATGGAGGAGCTGCGACCTCTCAGAGCCAGCTCCAAGGGAAGCTCGCCCCGTGATGACATAGCGTTCACTATGTCCGTCAACTGTAACAAAGAATAGTGTACAATTTAATATCAACGCGCAGGGCTTTTCAGTCTATAAACTACATCATATACACGATGAGCGTGTTTTTAATTTGTTGGTATTTTTATATACAGTAGAATTCGGATTTAACGACCTTCAAGGGACCGGCGATACTATGTCGTACTAACCGGATGACGCACAAAACGGCGGGATTATTTCTTAAGTACATACCTAACTTACGAATACATATTATAAATGCGAAAGGTATTTTATGTAAATAAAACATTTTATAAGAATCACATATTCTGTGACTGTTGGGTGTATTTATTTATATGCTTTATTTTAGGTCGCGATGAAGCTTGAACAACTGTAAATAAAAAAAAAAAGCCTTATATTTCTCATATCTTACACTACTTTTACATAACAAGTATGTGATTTTAGTTTTAAATTTATTATTATTATTTTATTTGAGAACCCCTGAGGTGAAGGCCTCCTCCAGAGAGTGCCAGTTTTCTCTGTTCTTCGCTACTTCCAACCAGCGTGATCCCGCTATCCGTACGATCTCATCTTCCCAGCGTGTATGTGGTCTTCCTCGTTTACGTTTGCCAATTGGCCCCGTCCAAGACGTCAATTTTGTGCTCCATCTATTGTCTTGCAGTCTTGCAACATGGCCTGCCCATTTCCATTTAAGAATTTGTGCGTGTGTGAGGGCATCAATCCTTTTTGTTGTGGATCTTATTTTTGAGTGGCGAACCCGATAATTTTTTTTAATATTTAACATACTGAACCACTGTAACAATGCCTTATCCACCTGCTCATGAGTAGAAGTCCTTACGCGTTTGCATTTCAAAACATTGGCATTAAACAGCGGCTCGATCTTATCTTTATTCTTCTTTATTGTGGATATTGTAGAATGAGATACGCCACACTCCTTTGCGAGGGTTGCATTTGATTCACCGGCTTCTAGTCGGTGTACTTAATATTGCACTTTTTTCTTCAATTGTAAAACATTTTTTGTCGAGAACTCATTTTGTCGAGCTTTATGAACTTGCCACAACAGGTGAAAAACGCTAACTGTGATTTACGCGCGCCAATAACGAGAGATGAAGCGCGCGGGGCTGGGTGAAGGCGCGAGGTATTGCTGCGTAGGTTGTGTAAACTATAAACAAAACATTGCGCGTCGTTTTAACCGGACGTATTATTATAAAAATGGTCGCTATAAGCAGTTGGTCGTTTAAACCGGAGTCGCACTAAACGGTTATATTTTCTCAGTAATTAAATAGGAAACCTAACTTGAGTAAACATTATCGTCGCTAAAACAGGTTAATTATATCTGAATTCTACTGTATAAGTAAACACCACGGGTGATAAAATTCTGACTCCTCAAATATATTCAACATCAAAATTGTCCGTCCACCAATTAGCCTCAGGATAGTTCTGTGGATATTAGTACATAATAGTCATTTTTCCCCAGGGGTCAGAAGGAAACTCTTAATTGACAGCTCCGTCGCGCAGTGGGCGACTGGAGAGCCGGCTATGAAACGAGAGGCCGCGGGTGTAACCCACACACAATGTTGGTGTGATCCACGAATATTTATTTGGGGTCTGGGAGTTGTGGAGCCGTAAGGCCCTTGAAGTTTTAGAAACCCACAATACAGGTTAAACCTAGCGTGGTGTCAGGACCATGTGTGTGACTGTTAGATGTATTTATAATTTATTTATTACCAAGTCAATTTAAACAATCATTTTTTGTTAATGTAGGCCAATGTCACCAATGCAATATTTCGAGTAAACGTACTGGTACATTGCCAAATAAAATCCATGCTTGTTTTAAAAAATGCACAGCGAGCATTTTATTAACGATTTTAATCAATGGAAAAAGTGAATGTTCTCAATTCAATTTTTTTGTATGTATTATGTTCTCCATTCGACGTTTTTTCAAGTATAATTGTAAGTAAACATAACTCTGCCAAATGTGGACCGATTTAGATGATTTTTGAGCCCGCCATCTGACGGTTTAGAGCATTGGCAGTAACTAGTTTTTAGTCTTTCTGTATAACATGTTTTAAACCTTAGACAAAAAACGTCATGTGTTCTAAATTTGACCCCTTTGTCTGTCAGTCTATTTTTTTGTGGCATTATAGCGCCTAAGCGAATGGAATTATTTGAAAGCGGCTTTGTTTAACATTAATCGAGATGGTTCTTAGGCCTTAGCTGTGGTTGAAGAACAGCTCAGTCCAGTCATTATATTTTATCATGGAGAATACGAACCTTAATCTAGAGTCGAGGCCAGCTAATATAGATTTCAGAGGCACATTAAATCGATCAAACGATTAATTAAGTCAGTTATGTGGAACACACGTTTCGATAAAAACAAACGTGAGTATTTCTGATACGTGCCTCAGTTACCAGCGGAATGCTAATGAATTACGTCTGCGTTTCGTCCGATGTTAAGTAATCATGAGCTAACTAAAACAAGCACGTCACGGAACCATTTAAAACGCTCATCGTAATTTCATAGGCATACTTCAAAGGGGTGTACTGATAATAAATCAGTTTTTCCGCTCTGTTCTGATATTTATTATTCATGGCAGTGCTAGAGGTATGCTTGCATTGAACGGCTGAGTTTCCAGATTTTTCTGCTCGTGGGCATTTCTAGAGCACCATTAGAATCGAACCATTGATATGGACTTTAATGGTATGCCATTTTATTGATGGTGTATCATTTTTAATTTGATTGAAATGTCTTTAACATTTTGTGTGAGTGATAAAAAAATTGGGCTAATACATTACGAGTAGTCTATTTTTATGTACAATATCTTTTGAATAAATGTAAATGTAAATGGTCGCGTATAGCCTAAAATTAATTACATACATAATGAATTATTGAAGTCTATTTAAAGGCCGTTAAAACGTTAACACAGTAAAAATTCAAAACATATCGTTCCAAAAGTGGACTAGATTTCAGAATCTAAATAAACTATCGTTATTATACGAGCAGCAATAGACACCTTGGTAAGAATGCGTGGCACACATGCCCTCTTCCATGTAGCTTGATGAATTACAATACGCCACTTTCACGGTTATACAATAGGCTCACAACTCCAATTTGTTATAGAATATTCGATACAGTCAGTCATGGCGCATTCTGATTTGGTGTCAAGTAATAAATCTGTACCATGGATGTAGAGAAACTGAAGTGGCACATGAGTTATTATTAATCGACGCATGCGAATAAGTATTACTATGTTCATGTTTATTTTATTAGAAACAGTATATATGTTCCCTAGAATAATATTTTTATAATAGGTATACATATTTAACAGTAGACAAATAATAAGAATATTAAAAATAGCATGTAATTGTTGTTTATTGCAGATTGCAAACGAGCATGTGGGTCACTTGATGGTAAATAATCTCTACCGCCCATATTACCAGAAGAATCATGGGCGCGTTGCGCCGACCTTAAAGGAAATCGTTTATTAAGGTATTGGGAAGACGAGGGGGATTTGGGTTTCCTGATATCTTACTCACTGTACGAAATGCAGCAGCAGACCGCTACTTTACGTCGGTTTTCTGTGAGTCACTGATAATGACTCGGTCGAGCAAATCCATTCATGCTGTAGACAAACCTATCTACAGCGTGGCTCTATCACTTTCCGAGACTCTACCACTAACAAATAGTATATGTATATTATAATATATACATACGCACTCACGCCTGTAGTCCCCGAAGGGGTAGGCAGAGGTGTAACCAGTACACCCACATTTCGCCGAGCGTATCTCCATCCCTTATATGATAGGGGGCGAGCCTATCGCCATACCGGCACAAATTCCAGACTCCGGGCTGATACTGAGCATTTCGTAATAGAAAACTCCAATACCACTTTACCGGTCCCGGGGATCGAACCCGAGATTTTTTATTTGATAATCACGACTTAATCAAAGTCAATGCCCAATTACTTAGTTGAGAATCAAGTATAGTAGGCACTTCATGGTATTGTATTCATCGATGACATCATAGGTAAATCACGTTATAAATTCCACTAGATAGTGTTAACATGGTATAGGACAGGCGTGAATACAATCATCATGAATAACGAATTGTATCCTTATAAATTCTGATGGGCCTACTCAACATTACACAGGTATTTGCTTTTATTAATTGTACACGGTATTTGATAATGCGAAAAATACATTTTAGTTCTGTAAGATAATCATATTATGCGGGATTACATTTTATTGAAGTAGGTACGCCAAAGGCCAAACGACAGGCGATGTTACCCTCTTTAGTTCACGATGTAATGTCAAGGGCAATCGGCTTAAATGAGCATCGAAGTGGAAGCACATCTCTACTTGTCGGCTAATCATGATAATAGTTAATGCCATCAAAAAAAAACGTAGTAACTACTCGATATTTATTTTATGAGCCAAAAGGAAGTTTCCTTTTCCTATCTGGTCTATTTATTTACGTGTGTGATGGGTTTGTATAGGCTCAGTTACTGTGTGTGCCTTTCGATATATACAGGACGATAGCTGATATTTCACTACCACACAAATTAAAATTGCATATATACATACATACAAACTAATATATATACTAACGCACTCACGCCTATGAACCCCGAAGGGGTAGGCAGAGGTGTAACCAGTACACTCAAAATTGCAGAGCTTATTTTTTTTTTTATTATATTTTATGACGAGACGAGACGAGCAGGTCGCTCGCCTGATGGTAAGCGCCACGCCTGCTAATAAACAGAAGCAACGCCACACAGAACTTTAAATAAAGCATTGCATGACACTGGACTGCGCTCGTCACCCGAGACATAAGGTGTTAAGTCTCATAATGCCCAGTAATTACACTGGCTTCAATGTCCTTCACACCGGAACACAACAGTGCTTACACACTGTTGCTTGGCGGCAGAAATAGACAAAGCGGTGGTACCAACCCAGCCGGTCTCTCGCAAACGAGGGACCTACCACCTTATTTTCGTCCCATTACGTGATGGGGCGAGCCTATCGCCACACGGGGCACAATTCCAGACTCCGGACATGAGCCCGGATCTCCGGATCCGTTCACTATGAACTGAGCATTTTATGATTGAAAACCCCAATATCATAGTGATTTCTTAAGTTTACGCGAATATTACACATTGAAATAAAACTAAAATATAAAAAATATAAATTAAACCGCGTTAAAATCCGTATAATCTAGTTTTATTTCAACTTCAATATCACTTTTACTCGACCCGGGGATCGAACCCGAGATCTAAGCACAGCAGTCGTATCAGTACCGAGGCAGTCAGTTACAAACTAACGTACACACATGTACTATAAGCAAGACATGTCACAAGTGAGCCCAACTATCTATAGAAGTACGAGTATAGGCCCTATGAACTCACAGCGCGATCATGTCGAACTTTTAAATCTTATGGGATTTCCAATACATTGTAAATTATTTAGATTTTAGCGTGTTTTGGTGATAAATAAACAAATAAATAAAATACACTGATGTAAATAAATAAATAATAAAACTGAACGAGCTGAAGCAACCTCTCCACTAATTATACCGGTTGCAAATCGCAATACAAAATATAATATGTTTGCATTTTTATTATTTCCTTAAAACAAACACTGATTTGCGTCGTTTATATTTAAAAAGATCACGTTTTGACTTTTGAATAGTGAAAAATACCGTTTCCTGCTTGTAAATTAATACAATACTTAAATGTTTGCATTTAATCTATTCGTCGTTAACATCTATTCGTATAATTTATGATTAACATTTTGTCATTTAACGATCTCATGCTGGGTATAAACATATTTATTATAATAACGAATTATTATAATTTATTATAATATATAATATTTATTTTTAACTTGACCTTTCTGTAACCTCCGTCCTTCATCGGACATTGTTTTGTAAACAGAGTAAAATCAATTGTTCGGAACAGTATATACAACGTGCTACAGAAAGGTGTGGATAATTTTAGACAATTATTTTTAAGCATAGATTACGATTAAACGCGTTCGTTCCCATCGAAATAAGATAACTAGAACGATAACTCTCATATGAATCTGCCAAAAATACGGCTCTACTTACTTATACATGCACACGTAACCATCATACACGCAAAAAAAAATGAACGTTCTGAATCAACTTTATTTGAGAAAAGTTAATGTCTAAATATTAAATTTCTAAATCGAGATACGACGTTCTGCACCGCGTATAAAAAGTAGCGCAGACGTATTAAGTGTCAATATAGAGATCATGAATAATTTTGTATGAATTGATGAATGAACGAGCTGCACAGACTTTATAGCCCCGCCCCCATGCGCAGTTTTGGTGGGGTAATATTCTGCTTGAATTACGCTTCTTGACATATTATTTATATTTTCATTAGTGCCAAATCCGATTGCATTGTTTAAGACATCATTATTGAGTTTTCTTTTTTATTGAATGAGTAACATGTCGCTATATACTTGCAACTTTGGACAACATTAAATGATAAATAGAGATACCTCATTTCAAATTTGTATTGTTTAAAATTAAAAAATAGTTGTCAAATGTCAATATTTATTTACGCCAAGTTCATAAATGGAAGACCCGGGAATGAAGGCTTTAAAGTACTTCTAGTATATCGTCTTCAGCACACAGGCTCTTTCAGGTGTTATTTGGTTGTTTAGATTAGAAGTTACGTTTTTTTATGGCCTATGCTATAAAAAAAATGTTACGTACGTAATTTTTCCGTAGAATTACAAACACGTTATTCACGTTTATTAAAAGTGAGTGTCTTTCATAATAATTAATAGTGATGTGATCAATCTTATCGATCTTAATAAACGAGTCATTAAAATTAACGTGTAAATTATCCGTATATCATATCTTCTTTACCTTCCAGCATACATTGATCTGAGTCCTATGAAAACAAACAATTTGTTTGTGACGTTTTCTATGTTATTTACGACATCGTTGATGTAGCAGAAATAAGTTTTGGTGCAGGTATGATATTATTGCACGAGATAAACATGATTGTAATATGTAGAGGTGTCCTCTACATATAGCTTAGCAAAAGTATTTATTTTGAAATAAAACTAGTTTATACGGATTTTATCGCGGTTTTTTATTTTCCGTCCGACAAAAGATGTTCAATCTGATGTAGGTATCCGCGATAAAATCCGTATAAACTAGTTTTATTTGAATGTGTAATATTCGCGTAAACATAAGAAATCAAAAGTATTTATTTATTCAATAAACACTAGTACATCTGTCAAATATTTACAGATCACAAAATTTTAAGATTCAAGGCAGAAATCAAAGCAGTCTCATCATTTTGGCTTCTACACTATGCAAGGTGGTAATCTTAATTTATCTAAGATGGACGCTGTGCAATGTCTATTTGGTGACACGTGTGTGCCCTCAGAGAATGTGCAATATCTGCTATATATATTTATGCACGTAGCGGTGGATTCAATTGGTGTATCGTCATTCGTCACGAACAAACTGCCGCGCCGGGGAGTCAGGGGACCGGATGATAACGATTTTGTATAATGACGAGATCAGTGTCAAAGCGCGCCGACTCAGACATAAAGAGTTGTTTATAACTTGATCTCTACTGTATTGATTAAAGGCATTGTGCTCATTGATACATTTTGGAATTCTTTGGACGTGTAGCTCAATTGGAATCATCATAGTGATCTTTCGGTTCTGCGTACAGCGGATACGTTACTGTAAAACATTTTCCCCACAAGATTTTTTACTTTTGTTTGGCATAGAGTTTATTGATGAATTTAGATGTTTTTTAGTCAATCACGCCTTAACGGCGGAACGGTTTCGAATGAAATTTGGCACACAAGTAAACCATGACCGGGACATAACTCTCTATTGATAACTCGAGCACAACACTATATTTATCTGCGGTATGCACATTTGAGTAGGAAATCTCTAAGCTATGCACAATAAAATGCACTGAGAGTAGCATATTACCTGATATCGCAACATGAGCAACACGATCGGTGTTGTGAGTCACCAGTCGACGTTGTCGTGGGCGTGTAACTGGTATCAGGTATGAGACGAGGGACGAGAGACGATTCATCCATATGTTTGTATACATTTTTAAAATCCCTATCGGTATATTGAAGCGTATTGTTGATAACCTCATGGTTGAATGGACGGATTATCTGTGAATGTATGTGACGTTATTAAAGTAGTAGGTATACAAAAACATTATATGAATAGTCTTTTAACTCTTTGAAAGCCATACTAATAAAATATAAACAAATAATATCGTATAGATTTTACATTTCCTAATTATACATCTTTCTCGGAATCATTCATACCCTACACTCTACAGACACCTACTTACTACGCGTACCAAATATTCCGAGAGAGATTCCGAGCTCTATATTTGTGCATAATTTCCAATACAATGCCTGAACAAACAGTATCAACAGTTATAACGCATATTAATAGAAAATAAAACCGCAATACATACATGATAAAACATTAAAAAAATACTTTAAAAATAACATAAATCGTCTAATAACTATGGTGATTAACTGCTTATAGTTATTTACTGCGGTAAAATACTCCCTTTACGGTTCAATAAGACATCCCTCGGTGAATTAATTATTTATTATTGTTAAATCTGAACCACCATGATCGCGCAAGCTTAAGGAGTATTACGAAATCCGCCATCAACCATTTCGCAAATGTATTAAATTGTATCGTAACTCGCAGCAGTAAATTTTGAAACCAAGTAATTTTATCTGCTTGGATTAATATTTATGTGCCAAAGGTTACCAATCGCGTTAGAGATCTAATGATGATGGCAGAAGAATAAGATGATAGAATTATATTAATGAATATTTAGTGTCGACTTAAAATCCGTATATTTATTTTCGTTATTATACAACCCAATAATTACAAGAAATTGTTGATAAGTGCGTTAATATTAATAATATTAATATAAAAACTGTTTTTACACTACGCTGTTTACAAACAACTTATTGTAAGAATGTATACTTCATTTTCTTCTTTTGCTTGGTTATTCTGACCTTTTGTCAGGGTCCACCTTACTACTTAGACGTTTCCACTTCAGTCAATCTTCAGCATTCTCCGTAGACCATTGGCTCCCATATCTTTCTTGAAGACATTAAGCCAGCGTTTTTTGGGTTGGCCGCAGGATCATAGCTTTGGTACGATCTGGCGCAGGTATTTATGACAGACGTGAATAATGATATACTTACATAAAATTAAATTAAATTAAATTGCGTTCCATGAAGTAGCATATTTATCACTTTATTTTTGTAATTATGGTTTATGACTCTTTGTGATTCCTCATATATTACTGTTAAAAACTGAAGTACATAGTATGTAATACTGTAATGCTATTTCCTCGTAATGAGGTAACAAATAATACGTTTCGTAAACATGATCATTCATCACACTGTGCTAAAAACAACCAAGGTTCAGTAGTGTTGTATGCAATAGTTTCGATTTATTCATTATATTTATATACAATTATCGTAATGCTGATATTGTAGTGCAACTACCCATTCTTCTGTGTATCTTCTTCCCAGTTTATCTGGAATCGGGTCCTCTTGTACGTCTTCGCCAGAGATATCTGTAGTGGCATGTCTGTGTACTCAGGTTCTCTCTTAGAATCTATTTTTGCATATCTGCCAACCAGGTGGCAGTCGATTGATGCACGTACGGTGGTCTAACAACCGATAACTACCAATTCACATATTTGAATGAAAAAAACAATGTCTTGATAATATTAGAACCCAATAAGAGGTACAGATTTGGTGTGACAATATTATTAATAGAAATCCACAACTCATAAGCCATATCAAATCTTTAGCTAATTATGTCCGAGAATTATACTTAGGTTACATCACAATAAACAAAAGTTTCAGTTTGATCAGATATTTCTGCAAAAAGTGAGACAGTTTTTGCTTCTCCTGTAAAGTTACTGTTTTGTGCATACGCCTCGTTAGATGTTCTTAGATTAGACACCCTCGGTATGTTATTCTTAGAACTCTATCATTACGTTTATATTCATAACATCATATTAATTCAACTTTCCAGTTTAGTGATCTATCATAATCAATATGTTAGACAAATATTGTATCACATGGTAATTCATAAGTGTCATAAATAAGATTTCATAATTTCATTTAGCAAATCTGTTAAAATAACAAAACAATATTTAATAAATTTTAATGTCAAGGTGATAAAATGAAAAGTGTGACAAATTGTGCTCAGTGCATTCACGCCCTACGTGTCTCCGTAAGTCCTTGTAAGAAATGGCTCGGCTATCCGTTTGGCATTGGTTTCTCCGGTCCATAACTCAGTCAGTTCTTAGCACCACACTAATACGCACGTGTGCTCCGACCTAACAAGTTCTCGTATACAACGCACGTGTGTACAAACTTGTGAAGTATTTCAATTGTGAAGTTTTGTCCTTACGCGACTGTGAATAAGTTTTTAAGTGACATTTAAGAGTCAATGTAAGTGATACACGCATTGTTTATTTAGGTGATCATATTCTTTTGGGGAATTACGTAGTAATTATTTGGGTCGTGGTAAACTTAAATTATAATTGTAGGAAATAGCAATGGAACTGAGTTTTGTACGAGGAAATCAATTTCAATATTAGCTATGTACTATGTGTGTTTGATAATAAACTGATACGGTCAGGGTTATGTATATTCTAACCCAACCTAACTGAAAATAAAAAAACTTCCAAACCCTTAGCTGTTATCGTTGAGGAGTTATTTTTTTCTCTTGTTGCATCCCGTCATTAGAGCTTAACTAAGTTTATATGGTACCACTCTCGGGTCAAACCCTATGAAATACTAAAATCATCAAAATCCGTTTCTATTTGGCGGAGATATCACGTACTCGTAGCATACTAAAAACATACAGACAAAGTGACGCGTTTTTGGAATCGGATGAAATTTTATCGCTCGTTATCATAACAACTCTTGGTTGATATACATGTATGTAAAATAATTCACGTTCATTAGTCTCGGTAATTTTATTACGAATTTTGTAAAGATTATTTTATGACCGCGTCTAGATGTCACCTTGTGGTCGAAATTCGCCTTCTATAATCATGTAATTTTCTTCTATAACATTCAGACATTGACGATATAAACATAAACAATGAACGTTTTATTTTGTTTAATTTAATGTATAACTGTTACATATATTATATATAAATAATTTTCTGCACTTACACTCCCATAATATAATCTTTAAGTAGGTAGGTATGTCAAATCTCACACTCCTCCGTACACGCAATATATTTTAAAAGGGGTCCAAAGTCTTCTATTCACGTATTAGTATATATAGATTATCCGTGTTTTATGTTTCCATAATTGAAACGTAACATAAATTCCATATGTAATGCTAAATCTAATGCGATTATATAAATTCTAGCCTTAAGGTGAAAATTCCATCTTAAAATCGTTATTCTGCCCCCACAGGCTTAACTATTCAAATTGAGCTAAAGCCCAACACATCATTGTCCCCTGGTATTTACAAAGGAGACAATGTTAATGTAAACAACATTAAACATCACCGGATTACATTAAACATCGTCATTGACACACATAGGCACCTACCTACCTTTATTTTCGTCACTCGGTCTGCGGTCAATCCTAACTGCTGCATACGATGACATAACGTCAACAATCTTGATCTACACATAAATGGTTAGAGGTCGGTGTTGCGTATAATTTTTTACATCGTTAATCAAGCACGTGGAAGACAACGTGGAAGTGTCGAATGCGATCTAAATAATAGGAGACTAAACATTTAAATATTGTAAGTAAGACGCGACGCGACGCGACGACAGGATAGATTTGAGTAGTTTTTTTTATAGAATAGGGTCATCTTATGGTAAGTGATCTCCATCGCCCATGTTCATCTCCAAGACCAGAAGAATAATGGGCGTGTTGCAAACCTTAAAGGAAAAGGATCGATGCAAAACGTGAATAGTGCAGTTGCATAACTAGTGGAGAATTATGTTTTACTAGCTTTTGCTCACGGCTCCGCCCGCGTGAGCGGCCTTTTCGGGGGAAAAAGTAGCCTATGTCCTAATTCAGGTCACGGTCTACCTGTGTGTCAAATTTCATCCAAAATCATTCAGCCATTACAGTGTGATAGACTAACAAACATTCAAACTTCCACATTTATTGACGTAGGATTATCGTTGCATTGTTGTAAATACATACATCAATAACGAACTCCAAATAGAATAGAAATTATTTACTTATCGTTTAAAATTGGTGATAAGAGATGTTTGTTTATGTCATGGCTTTGACCCAAGTGGCTATAATCAATAACCAATCAAGAGTATTATCTACTCTACAGAGAGCTCATCTATCGCCTTTTAGGTCTAGTGCAGGGATTCTCAACTTTTTCTGAACCACCGCCTACTTTAGAAGAAAAAAATCCACCGCCCCGTAGTCGGCGATATTATTGCAAATATTTTTTTTATGTAATAAATATTTTGGTGCTGGATCCGATGTTACCGCCCCCAGGGAAATCTTCAGCGCCCACTGGGGGTCGGAATCGCTCCCGCTTAGTCGAGTGTCATTCAGGGTGAGATTCTGATAGAGAGTGAGATCCTTTCAAATTCCAGATAAGGCAATTCTGTTTGGGCCTTTTGATTCTAAAAATCACATGAGAAGCCCGGGATTAGAATTTGTGAACGGTATGGTGATAGGCTCGCCACCTATTACATCGATGGAACGGTAGCAACTGCGGCGAATCGTGGATGTACTAGTTGCATTTCTGTCTACCCCTTTAGGGATATAGGCGTAGCTTATGTTATGTAGTGGTGATCTAAAGTACTCAATCGATGACAAACAAGGAAAAACGATCTGCACAAACAAACTGTAATTTTGTACCTGAATTTATTTAATGTGTCATGACTAATGGACTCATGACTCACTATGACATCAATCTAGGAATATATCAAAGAAAAGTTGTAACCTGAGTGTAAAATGAGGTGTGCAAGTTGTTTTAAAAGAAAAAGGCGTTATGTGTGCTTTATCAGGATACGATACTAAAAACCGTATTAAATAGCTCAAAAATATACTAATGACTGTAAGCAAAATAAGTGGTTAAATACTATTTCACGGCATCCTCTGACTCATTCATTTCTGAAACGTGCTAAAATGTATGTAATATTGATAAAAAGACTGACGGCCTCATACGCATTGCACAGCGAAGTAAATATTTACAAACGTTTATGTCTAATACAGACTTGTTTAGTTTTTTTTCACTATTTAGTTAACTATCTTCTTCTTTTTCCTTCTGCCCTTATCCCACTCATAGTGGGGTCGGCGGAACATGCTTTTTAACATAATATGTTACAGAAAAATATCGCTTGCAGTTTTTACGACAACTCGCCTGTCTGACATCAACCCTTCTAGGGGAAAACATCCAGACTCGTAACAAATGCGAGAATCGAACCCGCGGGGCCATTACTTCACAGCCAGCTATTCGCCCACTGTGCCTCGAAGGCTGTCACCATTTGGATATGAATGATGAATTATGTCTGATTTATAAGATGTGATTTGATACCTGCCTCGGTGGTGTAGTTGAAATGCGTACGCGTTACGACTTAGGCTGACGCTGAGTTCTTGGTTTCGATCCCCGGGCCGCGTAAAAGTGATATTGAGTTTTTCTATTACGATTTGCTCAGTATCAGCCCGGAGTCCGGAATTGTGTCCGGTATGGCGATAGGCTCGCCCCCTACGTCATGGGACGGAGATACACTCGGCGAAATGTGGGTGTACTGGTTACACCTCTGGCTACCCCTTCGAGGATTACAGGCGTGAATGCGCATTTTTATAAGTAACTACATTACACATGAAGGCCTTTGTTAAAGTAACGAAAATAAAGTAATGAACTCAAACTGTCACATACAACGTATGATTTACAGGATAAATAACTTTGCATAGATACTTTTATCTTTTTTCACATTAATAAATGTATGTCGTGTACGCCGATAGGTATAATTAGCCGGTTTAAAACTGTTTGCATGCCACGTGATTATATACGAGTAATAAATACTATTATAATACAACTAGCTTTTGCTCCCCGGCTCCGCCAACGTGAACAGCCTTTTCCGGGATAAAAAGTAGCCTATAACCGTCACCAGGTTTCATCTATCTATGTACCAAAATTCATCAAAATCGGTTCAGCGATTTAGGCGTGAAAGCGTACACAAACAAACAAACTCACTTTCGCATTTATAATATTAGTCAGGATACTGTTAAGTAGGGAAAGCTTACGACTTTGAGCGGTGGTAATTGCGCGAATACGGAATGATGGACTGAGATATGAGCGATACATTAACATGTATTTAAAAATACTAACACCAGAATGTTACTGTCGATTATAGCAAGTGTCATATATTCAAAAGTAAGATCCCTCGTATGCGAGAGGCTGTCTGGGTACCGCTTTATCTATTTCTGCCGCCAAGCAACAGTGTGTAAATATTGTTGTATTCTGGTTTGAAAGAAATTGAAGCCAGTAAAATTACTGGGTATTATGAGACTTAAAAACGTGACTAGCGTATTCAGTGCCATGCAGTGCTTTGTAATCCAACGTTCTGTGTGGCGTTGCTTCTGTTTATGGTCTAGCTTGGCGCTTACCAACAGGCGAGCGACCTGGTCGTCTTGTCATTAAAGCTAATAATAAAATCATTAATTACCTTCTTAGAAGTGCGCATACGGTTTAAATTCACTAACGACGAAAGACGACGACGACGAAAGACCGTTGCTACCGTGCGTTTACAAAAGTCAGTTAAAAATGCATCCTATCCACTTAAAACTGTGACTACCTGTACAAATGATTATTTGTGTATAAAAGCTTATGATTAGACTTATATCCCGGTAGCGGGTTCGAGCTCAAGGAAAAATATATTTTTATCGATGGAAAATTTGGGTGTATTAATTTGTTGTGTAGGGTTACCGTCTTTCAGAATATCATTGTATCTAATCATGCACATGGTGCTGCGGGCAAAGGCTAGTAATAAATGACATACATACATATGAAATCTCTTGAATTATCTTATGGAAGTGTTGTAGTAGATAGTGTATCTGTGTTGTACATATTGGTGTTGCTTGAGAACGTTTTAAAGATTTCATGACTGAACCGTACTATAGGAAAGCAAATACGAACGTCTGATCACTAATACGTTTATTCGGGGACTGGCTCATGACACTTAGTTGACAAGTAGGGAACACAATGTTATATCTACCTACATTTATTAATTATAATATAAATGTTAGAAACCTACATTACAATAACCTAAGATGGCATACCCTAATCAGAATCATTAGGATCAATCAGGATATGAAATTATAATAATTAGATATAAGGGTATGCGTGCTGAAGTTCGTACCTATATTATTTATAGCCATTTTTATCTGCTAGATGACGTAATGTATCACGAACCGGTAAAACTGGTCATTAATCTTTTTTCCGACTCGGCTTCCCCTATCCCGTGATTGGCCGGCCGGGCCGTACCACAATGACTTTACGTGCTTACAAGTAAGAGTGTATACGCACAGCATCTGATCCGAATAGGAGAATATGATAATATATCTTTTTTATTGCTGAGGTTAGGAAACGTGCAAGTGGGTCACCCAATGATAATGGATCTCCACCGCCTATGAACGACCTTAAAGTCAAGGGATAATTAGGAAGAAGAGGGACTGGACCTTCGGATATCTCACTCACTGTACGAAACGCAAAAATAAGCTGCTACTTCACGTCAGTTTTATGTGAGACAGTAGTAACAAATAACAACCCGGTCGAGCCGACACATTCGTACTGTAGACAAAACTGTCTACAGATTGGCTCAAACACTTTCAAACATAATGATCCTAAGTGTGTATATTTAAGACTTTGAAACACGGTATTTGAACCGGATTCGGTTCGGATGCAGTGTGTAGACAGTCTAACTCTGTTTTGAATCCTATTTCGGACACAAAACCAGGTTTGTATATTGCACTAATACAAATTGCGTTTTACCAATTGACCTAAACCCACTATTTGACATTGTTAAGACACCTAAAATAGACATCCGATTTACATTAGATGTTAAAGGCTTGAGGGTTGGCGATTGTGATTGTATTGTATTCGCGAGGCCTTCCATACCTATTCTGGTGAGTGCATTCAAATCACAATTGTGAACTGCTCCGTGAACTTGAGTGTCATTGCCGGTCACCCAAAACAATTATTGTTAAATATGTAGATATCTAACGTAATTTAAAATGATAATTATGACATCAATGGTTTAGATTTTAGACAATTTATGTAATAACATAACATTTGAAGAACAAAGAAGTTACTCGTTAACGGTTACAACAGCTGAAATATTATGCTGATACGATGTATTAGGATTCTAATTTTTTTTTTGAAAGTATCTCGTCACCGTCAACAGCCTATTACTCGTTCACTGCTGGACATAGGTTTCTCCTAATGTACACCAATGAGCTCCGTCTTTAGGTCTTTGTGTTTTAAATTTGTAACTTTGGTTCTACTCCATTCCACTAAGAATTGTATAATATGTTGAATAAAGATCCTTTGCTACGTTACATTACTTTGACCCAACAAGACAACTAGGCACTATACGTAGATGGCACTACAATTATTTAATACTCAGTATTAATTACTAGGGATTGGAAAAAAATATATTTATAAGGTGTCATGTAAGTTTTCCGCCCACTTTACATTTTATTGACCTAAATAAATAGATAGCACGTCGGATTCTGCTTATAAATTGAGTAATGAACTATTAAACTAAACTATAGAGTCACTTACGTTTTAAGTGCGCTTAGTGTGTTACGCTAACCGCAGCGTTACCAGTTACCGCTAACTACTGGAATTAGTCATATTCATAAACATCGTATTTACAAACACTCATTACTCTTTGTAAATGTCCACGTAAATACTTCTTGTACTCATAAGAATAGTTCCTAGGTTTCTCTCTTAGAAAATTCCAAACTCACTTCATTATTATTTTAAGCATTATAGTTTTTAGCATTAGTTATGTTCACTTTGAAATCAATTTTAATTTGCATTACTTTTTTTTATAGTATAGGCCGACTAACGAGCAAGTGGGTCACCTGATGGTAAGCGAACACCACCGCCCATGTACGGCCCACAATACCAAAAGAATTATGGGCGCGTTGCCCACCTTAAAGGAAAGGGATAATTAAGGGATTGGGAAGGGGAGGGGATTTAGGCCTCCACTCCAGTCTCTGAAACCGATATCTATCTTTGGTCGGCCAAGTTTTTTTGCGCGTGTTGCACTTGTTGTCTATGTAAATATGCCAATCAGGTGTTGTTTTAATAAATGTGATTATAATTATGCCGATGAAGATTTCAAAACAATATTATCACATTATGTTGTTGAAACCAACTCCCGAACAAAATGGGCATTCTCCTTTCTAATCATCATTTATAAAATGTACCTACCTAACTAAATTATATTTAAATAGTTACGAAATTATACTTTTTACAATACAACTAAACATAACCTTCAACGCTTGAACAATAGAATTTATGTAATTCTTTACATTCGTTTACATAACGTTTTACGAATAAAATGCAATTTTTCGGTTAGATTACGATAAACTATGCCACGCATGATTTCACAATGTAGACAGGGTTATGTATCCTTAACCTGCCGATAGTTAAAAAAACGTTTGACGCAACTTTCGCATGATGCAAGTGCCATAAAACCGGATTAATAAAACAGTCTAAGAAGGCTTTTAAACATTTTTCATCATAGTGTGCGTCCGCCAGATCAAACACCCGCCCCAGATGTTTTCACATTGTACAATGGGCGTATTAGATCGATTTAAAACTTGTTTACATTTATAGCTTACGACGTCAAACGTTATCTTAATCGCCAGTTGGTGTGATGAACGGATCTCCAGTAATTGCGTATAATTAGACTTTACACTATGATCCTCACAAGATTAAACGGATTATAAAGTTTCATATAAATAATAGCTGTCTCACGCGTTTTATATGCACGGGGGACAAAACTGAACTGAGACTGGAGTAGTAAATATTACTACTCCAGTCTTGTTTCATACAGTTCAACTCCTCCTTTTATCTTTTACATTCTTAAAATGTAAGTTTTCAAAAAATCTTTAGCGGGTCCCTAAACTATCATCATCATCTGACCAAATTTCATGATCCTAGTTTCTGAGATTTCGTGATTAATCAGTGAGTGATTTAGTGGTATTTCGCCTATATAAAGATAGGTAGAAGAGATTAGAGCGGCCGTATAATTAGTAGGTACTGAGCAATAAGGGCCGGTATCAACTAAAGCGGAGTTGGGCGGACAGGAGAGAGAAAACTGAGGCATCGCGGTGTCCACTAAAGCTAAGCGGAGAAGAGATGTTGGAATAAAGGCATCCTGTTGCAGTTGGTGACTCACGAAATGGTTCTTCTCACATGAAGGCACTATGGTTTTCTGTCTTTTTTTCTTCGTTTTATCTGGCGTTATCCCAGATTACTGCGATGGTCTGCCTTCTCGTACAATATATTTGACGGTATTTGATATTATATGAGGCGACCCGCCGCGCCGTCTGACGCCTACAACCCGCAACTGGAACCAAGTTTCGCCATTGCCTCGTCCGTTAAAGACAGAGTGTACCACGTGCAGATTAATACTCTCCCTAGCTAGCCTCCTAAAATAATATATTCTTTACATCAACAATGAAATTCTTATAATAAAAAACAAACAAGCGCAAGCGCTAGATTTTGGTGACAAATTGTCACTAACAACAACACGCATTGAATATCCATTTCATGGTTGGCCAAAAAGTACGCAAGAGCGTGAGTTTTGCAATTCTTTCGACTTTGGTGTTAGTAGTTCGAGCAGTTTCTTCGGCACACAACACTAAACTCGTTCAACTGTTCCAATTAGAGTTCTAATCATTACGTAAGTCACAATAAAAAATCTCAGTACATAATTCATGCAAAATTTGAAACTATTATTGAATCACATACATACGTTTATATAACCCCATACGCCTGTATCACAATGAGAGGCAGGCATATGTGCAACTAGTACCCCACGCCCACGGTTCGCCGTGCTTTTAAATAAAATAATTACACCAACAGTTACACACATGATGACGTCCCATGATGTGATAGGTGGCGGACTTATCGCCATACCGGGTACGAATTCCAATTCCAGACAACTCATGTGTTTATCGAATCGAAAACTCAAACATATATTGTGGTTGCCCGATCTGAGCTTTGGTCCAGAACCTCAGCAGAAGGTTTCCTAAATAACCTAAATACGCTAAACTAGACCAATACGAAGATTATTATTATTGAAATTGAAACAAATAATATAGGTAGTTACATTTTAGGTTGAATTAATTCGGTAGAGTACTATTAGATTATGTAATTAATTAATAGAGTTGTACATTTTTTTCGATAGTTTTAGTGCGGTAAGAACAAACATACATACGAGTATAGTACAAAGTAAAAATTGAAATTAAAATACAGAACTAATTATCTAATTCGATGGTTATATAAGTTATATTATGGATCAATGCAAATATATCATGAGAAAACCTTACAATAGTATTGTTATTCAAATGCTTTTACTTTTTAACCCTTTCGCAAGATCAGTAGAACCAGTCTGAAGCTGGTCCGCCGCCACTTGGACCGAGAGCTGCCCAAGTATCGATACCTCATTACTTTGTTACAAGCTTTAACTTCCAGCTGTTAGTATGTGTCGATGAAATCTTGTACCTGAGTTTCAAACCAGTTCCATCCAATCGATTTAGCTGACATTTTGCACACACTTGGTCCTAGTGGCAATACAATCTGATTATTTTACGTATATTTTTCAAAATGATTATCGTTCCAAGAAGGTATATCCTTCAATACCTTCTTTTCGTACAACCCCATTGATATGAATATAAAATTAAAATCTTTGATGAGTAAACACACATAGCTTGTTCTTGAAAAAGATTTACATATTTTTACTCCATTTTATAACGAATATGCAAAATGCAAATGTTAAACATATCCATTGGACGCAGTAATCAGGGGCATAACATTTTAGGCCACTTTTTATATACCTAGGCTAGAATAAATTAAGATATATTAATTTTGTATATAGAGTAGGGTGCTACGAGTACTTTCTTGGCAAGATCATAATAATATGATAATATAAAGAGTATGTATTAGAAACGTTATATAATTTATTATGCTGATATCTTTTTATATCGATTCGTTTTCTAGATTCACGACATTCTCGATCATGAGCGACAATCGATATTCGATATAAATAATCGAAACAGTTGACAGTACTAGAGCGTGCCGGGGGAAAGGCCGCAGACAAACGTGTCGAGACCTTGAAAATAACACGACCGCGCCAATTCACAACGCAATATTACTAAACGAGTTCGTCGCCATGTATTACCTGTCTGTTGGAACTTGTAACCAATTCGGTAACTGTTGGGTGATCTTAGCGCATTGTTATCACGAATGCATCACGAAATGCCGCGGCCGCATGCGGATTGATACTACTATGGCCAATTTCAATAGAAAACAAGTTTATTGATCGATCCCGAATATAAACCAATGTCATTCGTGGGAACATGTGAATCCAGTTTGTAATTGCTTATTGGAATTTATAGTTCGTCAATAAAAAATTGTGATAAAAACAATATTAAATGTAGAGTTACATACTAGGTTCGTCTAGATGCTATGTTTTAAAATAAATTTAGGTATATAATTGTTACGATTACATGTTCTAATATCCTGCAAGATAGGTATTTGAATACAAGTTTCAAAAGAAAACAATTTTATTTATTACTAGCTTTTATTCGCGGCTTCGCCTGCGTGAACGGCCTTCCGGTATAAAATGTCTAATCCAGGTCATGGACTACCTGTGTGCCAAATTTCATCCAAAACCCGTTCAGCTGTTAAGGTGTGATCGACTAACAAACTTCCAAATTCACAAACTAACAAATTCACAAACATCCAACCTTTCACATTTATAATAGTAGTAGGATGCCACTTTCTTCAACATAATAACTCAGGAAAAATCCAATCAAAGGTCACTTTTGTTCACCGAATAAAAAAATTAATTATGCCTATACCTACTTACAATCATTGATGTACTATATTAAGTATGAAATAATAATAGTTTCACTCTCGGCAGCGATTACTGAAAACATGTGCACGAGCAGCCGTACAACATAACGTAAACTATACCTTTTTTCCCGGGCTGAAAATCTCATTTAAACATACCTTTTTGTGTTCGATTGTGTTATTCCGAAGCTGGTCCCATGTAAATTATATACGATTGTTTGAACAAGAGTTGGAGTGTAAGTAGGCCACCAACATCTTAGGCCTAAAGTCAACGTCACCTGCAAGTGGTACACTCTCCTCGGACGAGTCAATGGTGAAACTTGGTTCCCGTTGCGGGTTGTGGGGGGCCAGACGGTCGCCCCCAGATAATACCAAATCCACCGTCAAATTATGATGGGAAGGCGGACTCTTGCATTAAGCCGGGATAGCACCAGTTTTTTTTTATACGTAAAAGGCTCGCGTTTGGCCACTATCATGCCTGAGGGTAAGCGATGATGTGGCCTAAGATGAAGCACGCTAGCCTAGCAAAAAAACGATTCACTCGCGACTTGAAGACACCCAGATAATATTTATCGGGGAACAGCTTGATCCACAACTTGGCAGTCCATATGATGAGGGTGGAGGCAAAGCGTTTGGTGCGCGTTTTGGGAACGTCTACCATAAATGGGTGGCGGTTTGATGTGTCTCTGGTCATCCGATGATGGAATGGGGAGGAGGGAATAAAAGAAAGAACAATAATTGTTGTCTCGGAGTCAAGGGTCAGGGTCGGCCTACTCATTAGTATTCATTGCTTCGTCTTCATTATTCTAATCTAAATCGTCCAAAAACAAAAAGTCTGTGTCTTTCGTAGTCTAATGACCATGTAGTGTATATTTTACATGTAGTTTTTTGTCGTTACAGATTCCGGTGGATCAGTGCGTCAAAGAAGAAAATTATGTGTGCCATGAAACAGTGCTACAAGTGAAATTTTTCTACAGTGTAAATATAAAATATTTTGGACATATAGTACATTTATGCAATCAAGAATGGAACAATACCTGGGCGCAGTGTTGTTAATAATATTGTCCTTAATAACGACAGGTTTGTAAATTAACCATATGCTATAATAATAATAGTAGCTCTGTATTATACACATCCCACTGCTGGGCACGGGCCTCCTCTACTAAATGAGAGGGGTCAGGCCTTAGTCCGCCGCTGGTCTAATCCGGGTTAGCAGAATTTACATACCTTCGAAATTCTTATGGAGGAAGTTCTCAGATATGCAGGCTTCCTCACTTTTGTTTCCAGCAAGCGGTAATTAATTAATTAATACACACGTTACTTAGAAAAGTCAGAGCTGCATGCTCTTGATGCTGGTTTCGAATCCGCGACTTTCGTCTAGGCAGTTCGTACCACTTCCGGCTGAGCTATCATTGCGGAGCCATACACCCGTTCATTATATTCCTGGACTGGTCGATTACCTATTGGTCCCAATCGGTCCTATTACTCTGCACTGATATTGCAAACTAATTCATAATCGTATTTGAATGAATTTGGTTAACACGTTGTTACGACTGAGCCTGACGCTGAGGTCTCGGGTTCGATCCACGGGTCGGGTAAAAGTGATATTGGGTTTTTTTATTACGAGAAGCTCGGTAGCACCCCGGAGTTAGGAATTGTGACCGGTTTGGCGATAGGCTCGTTCTCTATCAAATCATGGGACGAAGATAAGCGCGACGAAATGTGGGTGTACCACTTACACCTCTGCCTCTCAATCCATATATTGCCTGATAGTTAGTAATTAGATAGATAAATTAGATGTATAAGAGCTAATGACGAGGTTCAAACGAGTTAGTTTGAGACAGGTTGATATTGATAATACTCGGAATGCTATGTGTGTGTGTTAGCTATAATGATGCAAGTAAGTATTTATACTTTACACTCAACGTGATAGTATTAAATATTACATAAGGAAGTCATAAGGATTATGACCAAATATCATGTTTTTGATACGATTTGCGTAGTGTCTAATCGCCATACCTGTTCCAGAATCATCGATATATTATAGTATTTGTGATCGCAGTCCAGAATCGTAAACCATCTACATGATTTATAAAAACTTTTTTTGAGTGGTAGAGTCATACTTTAGACAGTTCTGACTACATCACCGATGGGCTAGCTCGACCGGGTCGTTACCACTGTCTCACAGAGAACTGACATAAAGTAGCAGCTTGCTGTTTCGTTTCGTACAGTGAGTGAGATATCCGGAGCCCCAAATCCCCCTCCCCTTCCCAATCCCTTAATTATATCCCTTTCCTGCAAGCTCGGCAACTTCCCTCTGATTGTTCTGGTATTGTAGGAATGGTATTAAAAGTTAAAACCCGTGGAACGTGTATTATAATCTAAATGACGGATGACACTCATAATTTTTAAAGAAGAAAGTGACAAAAACAATGACTAATTGAAAGATATAATAGCAAAATACAAAACTGATTCCTGTTTTTAAGTTACGACTATAAAGCATAAAATTTATAGTTGTTGTCTAATCGAACTGTAAATTTCGCCTACCTATTATTCGATACTTGTGGAAACGAACTCTAAACTAAATTGAATATCGTGTTACGGATTTGGTTACACACGCGTTTAACAAGTTAGTTTCTTCAAGGTTGTTACATATAGCCCATTAAAACAATGCTATATATACATGTTATGCCATTGCCTTCCGTGAAACGAAAGGTCGCAGTTCGCTCCCCGCAAGGAGAAATCCACAAATATTTGTTGCAGGTCTGGGTGTTGTGGGACCGTAAGTTCCTCGTATTTTTTGACACAAAAATTGTATCTTAATGTGGATACACCACTATGTGTATGCCTGTTAGCGAGTGTTTATTTTTAACTAGCTTTTGCTCGCGGCCTTTTCCGGGATAAAAAGTAGCCTACGTCCTAATACAGGTGTCTACCTGTGTGTTCACATTTATAATAGTAGTAGGATTGTACTGTGATTATTAATAACTAAGATATTGAAGAAGATATTGGCGTGTTTCTTTCTCTTGTCCTGAATTTTTTGCTGATGGAGATAATCATTCAGTTTTTAGGCAGGATAATCCGGCACATCGTGTCTATCTCTTATTTAGGAAGATTTTCCCTATGTGAGTGGTGAGTAAGGTGTGGATCAAGCACCAGCACCACATTGTATCTTTGTTCCTAAAGAATAAGACCTTTTAAATTTAGCAAAATATAAGTCATTCACAGTTCCTTTTCACCTATTGACTTGTGTTAAGCAAATAAAATCCTGATGATTTGGCTCTAATAATTGTCAGAATGTCACTCTATTTACCGAATGTAGCTTCTCAAGTACAGAGTTTTATATTTTCAGTACAAATTCAATAGGCATTTAAAATGAATCATTCGTATTTAATATAATAATATGTAAATTAAATAGCTTTGTACACAGTTCCCGTGTATATTACGCGAAATGAATATATAATACAAAAGGCCGCCTGTGACTCACCACCGATCATAAGTAAATATGCCTATACAATTTAATTTGTACATATTCAGTCAATTTATGTTTTGTCGCATCACACCGCTAAACAAATCGAATAAAATCAGCGAAAATAAGGCGGCGGGTGCCACTACTGCTACTAATCTGTAACCAGGCGTTGGATCTCTAAAATTATAGCACAGGGCGTTGAACCTTCTACCTCTTTCAACACACAAAGAACCTGGCTCTCCCGATATATAAACTGGCTCTTCGGTATCGCATCTCGCCTCACTGCCTTCATGAAACGTGTATTTGGTTACTAATCTTGCAATCACACCCGTAGATTCGTTCACACTGTGGGAAATTTTCTTCCTTAACCAACCTTGTTTGTAAATCTTATTCAAATTACCCAGATTCGACCTACGTAACACGATATCGCGATTAGCAAATACATTTCCTTTATCTTCATGACGTAATGTTAAAGGTTTCAAGTGTATTCCTAATTGAGACAAAAAGGACGCACTAGTTATATCAGAATCTTCTTCTATTGCTAACCGTTGAGTTATATCTTTATGAGCAATAAGACCACAATAAAGTTTTGTGTCAATATAAAAAGGAGCTCCCGGGGCAAAACTACATACGACTCTGACGTCTCCGTTAGGTCTTTTACCATAGGCACAACCTAGTTTAGTTGTATGGGCCCATAACAATTGGATCGTGTGGAAAGTTGAAGGCGCAGGATGACCGCATTCGACATCAGTTTTCGTGAGTTTTTCACCCGCACTCCAAAACCACGCATGGATACACCCAATAATTGGGGACACGAAGCACTCAGTCTGCGGTATGCTGTAGAAAGTATTATGTATATTAACAAAACAGGTAACTTAAAATGTAGTAAGAAGTAGTAATGTACAAATCATACCATTTGGAAGCAGACTTTTTTCTGTACGAAGCAACGCAGCACAGTTCTGCATACTTTGTACACTCAAGTTGTGTTACGTAGTTACTGTCGAGAGCTGAACAAGGTGCTGGACCAGGTAAGCATTGCCGAAGCCACGCTTTAGACATCTTCTCTAAATCAAAGTCATATATAATTTGCTCCATATTGGCTGCAGTAGGCAAATGCCTATATTTTTGGGCTACACCACTGGCTACGTGATTCCGCATTGAATTTACAGTGTTTATCAAAGCAACCCGTTCTATCATACTCGGTACCAACACATTGTAACCCCTATCACAAATGTGAGAAATAGATTTATCTGCAAATACACACAATGTATGGTCCCCATAGCAAGGTCCAACTGCACACCATTTATTTAATGTTTGTGCCACAGGGATATTAAAAGATTTAGGTAACGGCAATTCAGAATCTCCTTCATCAATAACATTTTTTAGATTTCCACTATAAACAAGAAATACTTCAGATGACTGCTTTCTTTTGCCTAATTCGGCGTAAAGTACGGGCAATTCCCAACAAGGATATTGTTCTGGCACATACCACACTGTTTTATTTACTATAATTCCAGTAGTTATGTGACCTTTGATGTCAATTTTGCCGACTGCTGGTGCAATATTATAAAAATCAGCTACGTATCTTGTTGTGGTGTTATAATAGTCGGTTTTAAAATTATAAATAGCTGAACTTGATTCAGTTGTATTACCAGTGTCATTACTAGGCAAGTCATAGCGCAGTGGTTGATGCCGTGGTGTAGATGCATCATCGTATATATATTCATAATCTTTAAAAATATCCAGTTCAGTCGATGTACATTGCGTTTCATTACTTTGATTATCTTGGTAATCGATATTAAGCGTTCTTTCAGATATTTGTTCCTCATTGAAGTCAAAACTGATATCATCTTTCGACGAATCAGTAGTTGTATAATTTTCTTGTTTCATTCTACGGGCTTCAATAGTACTATCAGCAAGGCGGTCATCATACGACGTTTCTTTGAAATCAGCGTAATAATCAGGGCCTACAGACTGACTTGTTCTTATGTTAAGTAGGAACCCAAATACACACAACAACAACAACATAATGGGTTCTCTGGTAATTCAACTCGACCATCTAGATTGCCAGTTTTCGATTAATCAAAACGGTTTATTTAAAATACAGATAAATTAATAAACATCATTGTGTTTTATTATACATAGGCGCTCACGCCTGTAGTCTTCAAAGGGGTAAGCAGACGTGTAACCAGTACACCTACATTACGTCAAGCGTATCTCCGTCCCATGATGTGATAGGGGGCGAGCCTATTTATGGGCACAAATTCCAGACTCCGGGCCGATACTGAGTATTTCATAATAGAAAACCCAATATCACTTTTTCTCGACCCAGGGATCGAACCCAAGACCACAGCACAGCAGTCGTAACGCGTACGCATTACAACTGCGCCACCGAGGCAGTCATATATTATGTTACTTATAGAAACTTTGTTGTAGTGAATTTGGCTTTTTTAATAGCCGGAATGACTAAATGAGTAGAGCCCTGATGGTAGTATTGGATTAATTAGCATTCGCATTAATTTTTAGCATGCGAAGTATCATTTAGCAAATTAAATATATTTGCTAAATTATGTGAAGTCTGAATTCATTCGTCGCGTATTAATTCGTGTATTAGCGCGTCGCTAGTATTGGATTATTTAGCACTCGCATTATTTTTTTTCATGCGAAGTCTTCTCTAGCATTTCTCAAATTAAATACAGTTGCGAAATTATGTGAAGTATGAATTAATTCATCGCTTCTTAATTCGTGTATTAGCGCGTCACAGCAACGGTGGCAACGTGCTATCCCCTTGACACCCGCGGGAACACTGAATTATTCTATCATATTAGCAAATAGCATTAGCAGTTAGCACGAATGATTAGCGTGTTAAGTCACGAGAATTCACATGCTAATGAAATTAAATCTTTATAGCATTAATTGTCATTACTATATAGTAAGCGCCACGCTTGCCCCTAAACAGAAACAACAGCACACATAACTTTGAATTACGAAGCACTGCATGTCATTGGACTGCGCTCGTCACTCCGACACATAAAATGTTAAGTATCACAATGCCCAGTAGTTTCACTGGCTGCAATGTCCAAACGGAAATCAGCACTTAAACACTGCTGGCGGCAGAAATAAACAAAGTGTTGGTATCGACCCAGTCAACCTCTCACCTAGTGAATACCGAATCTTGCTTATTTTAAAATTAACATTTTTAATTACAGACACAAGACAGACATGCAACTACTAACTGATACTTATTACATGTTTCTACATCCTATGGAGAGCACAAGGTGGCAAATTTGCAATCTTTTGCACTAAACTTTAAAAATACAATTAATGCTCTCTAAAATTATTGTAACTGAACATTAATTACCTCATTATTACTTTAGATTACACCCACAATATCTTAGTGTGGGAGTTGAAGCAATTTAGCAACTACACGATGTAAACAAAAACTTTCGGTTCAATGTCCGACAATATCGACCAGATAAACTATAATTTCATAAATACAGTTAGTCATATATTGTCTCACCTAAAAGTTATTCGAGATTATTGCAGAAATGTGACAATGCTATAATTTTGGTGACATTCAATTGAATTACTATTGTTAGACAGTCAGCGGTCAAACAGGGACAAGGTCCTATCAATAAAAACTTCAATAGCGCATGCGTCGTCCTAACCTGCGTAGGAGTTGATATATATACCCATACTCTGCCATATAGTGCAATGAATTATTCACAAAAACAAACATAATATGAATCATTGAAGGAAAACTTGATTGAATGACGACGAATCAAGGCACTTTTTCATAATTCGTAATGATTGCATTTCCGTACGAGCTTAACGTTCTTTCGGTGATAGGATGCGCCAAATAAAACGCAATGATATTGCGAGGTCAACGGTCATCCTCTCTAAATTTAATAGATGTTACAGAAGTCAATGACCTGGATATATTACACAGAAGGATGATAAATTCAACATCTAATTAAACATTTAGATTTGATTTTGGACGTTGCAGGTATAATGTATGTTTGTACGTATAATCTATAATCTATAATAATATAATCTATAATCTATAATATTATAATAGAGGATAAAAGAAATGTTAAAAGTAACAATAAAAATATTATTCATAATAAAGGTTATTGCGTCATTTACTATTTTTTGTTGAAGAACTGTTTGTATGATCAATAAACATTTGTTCTCTCCACATTACAATAAACACCTTTAACACTATTGTTATCTTTCAGTTCTCAATAACTGTGTTGAGTGTTCAATGCCGTATTTAAAATAATCATCAATAGGTATACATACGATTGATAGTGTGAGACTGTTTCCGAATTGCATCCGATTCGCATTCGAGAAATATCGGTCTGAAGTAGCCTTTGTACTATTATAAGGTTGTGCACTAGTTCCAGATTACGTTTTCCAATTTTTTAAGTCTCGAATATCACCAATTAGGATCTTAATCTTGGATTTGGATTCGTGCGTAAACTCTGACAGAAGGCTCTTTCATGGCTTATTCAATCTTTAAAACTTAACTATTAATCGCTACCTTGAAGTTATTCAGTCCACAACGAAGCGTTAATGAGAGTAAATCAATACTATACTTACAATATCTATAGTCATATCGGGCACAATTCCAGACTCCGGGTTGATATTAAGTATTTCACGATAGAAACCCCAATATTACTTTATCCGACCCGGGATCAAGTCCGAGACCTCAGTACCGTGTACGCATTACGACTGCACCGCCGAAGCAGTTTAAAGTATAGAGTTTATTAAAGTTAGTAATTCCATATGCGCAACATATTAAGTATACTTACTAACATAATTATTTATATTTTGATGAGTCATAATCGACGCGACGCATGCGCAAGTTTGACGCAAGGTTCATTCAGTCAGGTGCAATTTGCAAATTATATCAAACGACAGATTGCAGTCCATTAAAGCTCGCTTGTCATGTCACACATAATTTCCTCATAAACACATGGATATCATAATCTACGTGTCCAGTAGAAACCTTGGGTCGAGACACAACTCGATGCAGTACAAGAGTAATGCTGCCTGAAACTGAGACATGCCGCGCCATGGGGGAAATTTAAACGTCTAGGAACAAACTTCATCTCAACTTGTTGGTTTTTGTCACTCTCAAAGGAGCTTCAATTTAAGCCGTTCATTTTTAGAAATATACTTGATCAACCTTAGCTTGAGTTAATTAGATGTAAAATTAATTTAAATGTAAAAACAGTTTTATACTTTAAAAGATATAAACTTCAACTCTTTAACATAATCATATGCACGGTGCATTATGAAAATCCTAATATATAAATGCGACTGTGAGTTTATTTGTTACGCTTTCACGCCTTAATCACTGAACCGATTTAAATGAATTTTGGTATAGAGATAGAGGGAACCCTGGAGACGGTTATAAGCTACTTTTATCCCGAAACAGGCTACTCACGCGGCCGGAGCCACGAGCAAAAGTTAAGAAAGTTTTTCAATAAAATAGAACTTGTTGATCCAAATCAGAATTCAAACTTAATCTAGTATTTTTATTACTGACTGCCTCGCAGTTGTAATGCGTACGCGTTACGACTTAGGCCGACGCTGAGGTCTCGGGTTCGATCCCCGGGTCGTGTAAAAGTAATATTGGGTTTTTCTATTACGAATTGCGCAGTATCAGCCCGGAGTCTGGAATTGTGTCCGGTATGGCGATAGGCTCGCCCTCTATCACATCATGGGACGGAGATACGCTCGGCGAAATGTGGGTGTACTGATTACACCTTTGCCTACCCCTTCGGGGATTACAGGCGTGAGGGCGTATTTTTTATTTTTTTATTTTTATGAATGGCGAAGAATTGCAAGGTTCAAAATAAATGTATCTCCAGATATATGGAATTATAATCACATATTGTGCTTTATTTTGTGGGAATCCAAATAGATGAGATATTAAGTAAAACGTTTTTTTACACTGTCTACAAATCGTATTGAAAAATACCCCAAGCTTATTTACTTAGAATGTACTAAAACGTTCCGGGGACACACTCATGCTAGGTCAATATAAATTAAACACCGTCACGCTAGTTCTAACGACCTTTGTCTATTCTTACCAGTTTAATCCATACATGGCTTTCGGTACATGTGATGTAAGATGCTGTATACTTTATTATGACGTATATTATTTAAAAAAATACTATAATGTAATAATTTCAGGAGTACATCCCCTGCAATGCTACCAATGTCTAATAAATCCACCGACGGGCCAATACTACAACACCACCAAGCGTCTGTGCGTGCACTTCGACCATTCGAACAAATTCATCGTCGACTGTCCTTACTCTACCATGTGTATGAAACAGGAATTTTATCTCGACATACAAAATGGAGGTAAGTCGTTACAAGAGTACTTAGTTCTCATTTAGAGTTTCCTAATTCTTAATAAGAATTAAGAAGTAAAGCTATAAAGAGCTTATAAAATGAAAACATGGACAATAGGTACGAATAAAATAACTTGGCCGGTCTGAAATTAGTTACTAGTAGTTTTGCAGCTACTGTTTTCTGAGATTAAAGGGTGGCAGAAGTTATAAAGGGCAGGTGAAGAGTGTAACTTTAGCCCGGTTAAGTTACACTCATATTTGAAAACTATTTAACAGTTCATATCAACATAATATAGCCGGTATGGAAAATATTAAAATTTATAAATTTGAATTAATTGGATTGAAAGAAGTGACTAGATAATAAGAAACTTGTTGCTTTAATAAGGAAATAATATAAACTGAAATATGAAATATTATGTACATACATTAATGATTGCGGATATTATAAAGTGTCACGCTTAGAAGATTTACGCGAACATTATAAAAACAACGTAATAAAATATTTATCAACTGAACTTTATCGACAACTTTTAGTAAAAGGTCGTATATTTAATTGACTACGAATAGCTTACTACTGTTTATTATTGAAAACTACTTTTATTTTAGTTAGATACTATTTTTGCCTCTAATAAGTTGAGATTGTTTGATATTTGAGTGTGTGCTTACATCATGCCACGAAATAAATACACAATCAAATTAACTCATATATTGTTCTTATTTATAGTGCGAATAAAAGGAGTGCTTCGTGACTGTGCTCCTCAGAAACATGAATATCAAGAGTACAAAAACGGAAGGTGGTTTCCAAAAATGGAAATATTGGAACCGTATACAGAAGGCTGTCAAAATGTGGACGACAAAGGGGAGAGGACAACACCTACTAGGTACCTATCCATTATATTACAAATTAAAATTATCGGCACGAGTCGTGATCTAAAATTGCACAGTGAACAATAGCCGAATCATATGCGAGCGTCCAATAGCCGACGAGCATCGACTGACGAACCAATCACATGAAGAGTCGACGCCGCGCGCTCCTTCATTCCGCCAAACTGACATATAAATTAACTATTGACCGGGTAAAGTTTGTGCTTATAACTCGTGCCGATACCTGTGCTATTTTTACGTGCATTTGACCCAATAAATCCTTAATTACTAGATCTTTCATGCCCTGTAGAACTCAATCAAGTTATTAATTAAGAGCTCGAACCTGTCTTACAGTCTAATTAAGCACAAGAACATAGTTTAACAAATAACTATAGCGAACTAGTTTCTACCGCGACTCAGAAATTAACCTGTCACGAACCCTAAGCGCAATTAAATGTTACGTGTTCATTGATATACATTATTTAATGTTTAACCGAAAATATTTGCGTCAACGTAAATATAAATGTAGGCAAAATGTGTATTTTGCTTACATTTACATTTACGTATTAAGGAGATACGCGAAACGTGGGTGTACTGGTTACAACTCTGCCTACCCCTTCGGGGATTACAGGCGTGAGTGCGTATGTATGTATTTTTTTTTCAATTTTGAGAAAAAGGCCGGAGGACGGTCTCAATTTGTCGCGTATATTTTATTTTGTATGTATGACGCCTAAGACCCCCCTGATCATAGAGTGATCCATTTGTGATGATACTTTATTTAACAAATAAATCTGACTCAATACACTAAAACGCTACAGTCTAAATTAATTTTAAGTAGTTGCTAACCATAATTCACCAACAAACTTCAGTAGCACTGATTCACATTTGGTAATTTGGTAAATATTATTTTTATCTTTTAAGATTTTTAAGTCGGTTTCTTTTTTGACAAATAATTTATTAAGGATACATTAATGCAGAAATATTCATCATCGCTTTTTACTTGTGAATTTATTACACGGCATTTGCACGTACATGAATTTTAAAGAATAAATCTAAAATTATACTAATCTTTTCAAATCTCATCAGTATTCTCACACTTTTAAAAAGTAACCTGGTTGACTGCTTCACAGAACGTAAACTGTTTCGACCATAAGCCTAAAGAGCTAGGTACCTACAGTAAAATATTGGTAACTATTTATTATATGTAGAGAAATACTCTTGTAAAGGGATCTAAGAAATAAGAGCTAACTTGTACGGCTTTGTAAGTAACAAAGGCAAAGCTATATCGAACAACATCCACACTTAACCTCTCCGAGGAATTCTAAGGAAATGCCCATGGAAACAAATGATGAAACAATTCTTCTTCTTCTATCGTGTCAATGGCTATAAATGTTGATATGTAGGTATATATTTTAAAATTTTAAGTTATATCTTCCCGCTCCAAAATTTTGCTACACTTACAGCAACTATGAAACAATTAGTAACATGATAAATAAATTAATTGTTTTGTAATTTTCAATTCCAGATATTGCTACTGTCGCGCAGAGCTTTGCAACTCATCGCCAAACACTAGCCACGAAGGCTACACTGACATCATGGCCGTCATAGTCGTGTTCAATCTAATGAAATACATCAACAGCCTTAGGTAGTGAACAAACTTTGTTTATGTGAATTTATTTATAATTCGTGAAGTGCACAGCGCTTTATGGACTCGCAAGCATTATGTGATATTGAATGTTGTTGACGTAGTCACGGCTGAAAGGACGGACCAGTCAATGAATTTTGTTATTGTTGAATGGATTTTTAAGAGTTTATAAATTGTAAATCTCAACTCAAATATACTATTATTGGTATAGGGTACTATTTATTAAAGTCAAAATATGTTAGTTTGTGCATTTATGTATAGGTATACATTTTCACCTGTAAACCTATGTTTTTACAATGCATTGCATTTGACGCGCAACATGTAGCTTATTATCGAGACTAATTTTATCAACGCCCATTTAACAAAATTGCCTGTTCATTTGATACATTTGGCATGCCGCGCGTTATGACTCACAACGTCTGGCAACATTGCGTGATGACGACAACAGCGTTGCTAAACATGTCGTGAGTCACGTGTTAACTGTTACGATCAACTGTTGTCTAGTGAATACGCCGCTTTACATATAAAAATGTACCTACAATTAATGTCCTAATTACATGAGTGATACAAAAACCTTTGTTGGCAAGGTTACAACTTTTTATACAGGGATCCTTTTAGGATTCTTGTATAGTATATAATAATTCACAATTACGAAATAAAAAAAATAAGTATAAAATATAATTAAAATACAAATATCAACACAAACAACGAAAATTATATAATAATTATGTTACACAGTATATCATTAATTGGTTGTGTTAATGTGATAGAATATTAATATTACTACTTTAATATAGTAAACTAAATATTACTCTTTGAATATATGTAACTGGTGGCGCCATCTGGCTTTTCATATCACAACTAGGTACAAGCAATTGCAACTTCAAATAACTCCTCATACTTCCAAATTTTATGATAAATCCTTTACTGTGGAAGCTGTCAGATTCTGGAATGGTTTGCCGTTGAAGATCAAACGAGCTAAATCTCCATCACTATTTAGAAATTTGGTAAAGAACCACTATCTCGCAAACCTATAGTACTACTACTATTAAAATGTTTAAGTTACTATGGCTTATATTAAGTAATATGTATTAGTTTATTATTTATAATTTATATGAGTATTAGGATTTTAAATATAACTATGTTGTTTTTTTCGTATTTTATTGTACACCGCTGTCTACTTCTCTTCTTGCTAATTGTTTCCATACTAAGGTTGTCTGGAAGAGATTGCTTTTAGCAATAAGACCACCCATTGTCTTCCATAGGATTAGCACTACTTTTATTTTTTTTAATTACTTGCATTGTTAATGGTTTGCAATAGAGTTTTGTATTGTATTGTAAAAGCGTTGTTTAACAAAAATATGATCATTACGTAATATCTCAGTAACTCTAAATAAACATCCCATTTGAAGTGCCAGCATGTAAATTTATACTTGAACAGTAACTGTTGAACCAAAACCATTTTATTTCGTTTTTGATCAGATAGAATAGCAGTGGGCAATTTATATTGTGAAAACGCTAAGAAACATAGTTTGAAATTAAGTAATGTGACATTACTAATGGCATTATGTGATATTATGCCGAATTTAATAATAGTCTTATGAAGTCATGATATAACAAAATTTAACAAGAAGCAAAATGTTGTAACGAAAAATTCTATGATCGTTCTATTTTTTTTTGTCTAGTCACACTTGCGCCATCAGATCTATTTAATTTGTAAATTTTACAGGTTATATGTGTAGAAATATTTAGTGTAAATTTCTTCAATTATTGCCGTGTTTTGCAATAGTATTTCCAGACAACACTATCTAAAACTTAGGCATGTAATTTAACCGCAAATTAATTTGTGATAGAGCCACGTTGTATACATGAAGTATGCATGCTGCATTTTGTTTGATGAGTGAAATTTTCGGAGGACTAAATCCCCATTTATCTTCTCAATCCCTATTCCCTTCCTTTAAGGTTGGCAACGCACCCATGATTCTTTTAGTATCGTGGGTGGAGATCACTTACCATCAGAGCTACTTGCTCGTTTGCCAGCCTCTACTATAAAAAAATATACCATTTAAAACTATTGCAAAATTAAAAAAATAAATGGCAATGAGCACAGTTTAAGTATTTTTTTAGGAACATTTTAACGATTGCAAATGATTTGGTGCAATCCACTCTTATCTTTCTGCTTATAATGTTGCAGAAATGTGAAATAGCATTAAGCAATGGCTAAATTAAGCCTATTATAGTATTCAACTGCACTTTATAAATAATAATGATTGTAATAGCAAAGAAGCTTGCGTAGTTATGGATTGCTAGAACTCTAGTGTAAAAAATCTTGCATTATACTTTTCGCAGTCAGTAATATTTTTTGTATTTAGGTTGCTGCAGATTTCAAATTATTTACGTTATAAAATATTAAAGATTTATCATTTGTCCTTTTCAAACACTCAAGTTCAATTCATTGTTTTTGAAACGTGATCATCATATTAATGACTCGGTTTGGACGCTTTGTTTGATTCAACTCGCATTTAGCTTTAACAATACAAATACTTGTATTCGTCATGACGTCAAAATTCATACATAATGCTATTGTTTCTACGTACTATGTACAAAAATGTTGTTAAGAAAAAAAGTTAATTGGAATTAAGAAAAAGAAATAGATATGATACCCGGCGTTTCATTTTATTTCATTCTCTCTAGTCTACAATACAATAACCTAATTAATTCTACAGCAGACGGTCACGAACATGATGTTATGGGGTTCGACACGCGATACTTCCACGTTTTAGTGAAAATCAATAAAGGTGGATGCCTAGGCGTAAATTAATTTACATAAATAATGGCTTCACGACGTAGCATCATTTGGTTTTATAGTATAAAAAAGTCTTCCTTGCTGAATCTGAGAGTTGTCGTGTGGCATCACGTGTGGTTTAGAAACATATGGAATAGTTTAATTTTAACTTTATTTAATATTAAAATTACTGACGGGTTCCTTACATAAAACTAGTGTAATTGTGTGTTGCAATACCTAGTTCGTTATTTAAAGGTTGTACTTATCATTTGTTATCAGTACTAACAAAATGTCAAAATCTGTAGATGCCGATCGTTGCGTGTTATGGCCGTTATTCTATATAAAGATAGATTTGGTTACTATCAATAATATTTTGACAGATCTTCCATACAAAATGTGTCAAAATTTTACTGCCAGTAAGCAAATCTGTCGATAGACATAATATTGGGAATGGCCATAAGTTGTTACAATAACTTTAACCCTAACCGTCGGATGGTGCAATCCACACTTTGTTCTATTAACGTCGGTGTCCAACTGGCATTGCTATAGAAACAAATTAAATACAATTTCTTGTGTTTAAATACTACTAAAGCATTATAGCGTCCTTTACAATAAGTTTAATAGATTTCATAGTAGGCGACCGCAAATTACACTGATCTATTTTCGTTTCTTCTCAGTTAGATGTCAATTGCCTCGGCGTATACTATATATCTGGTAAGATTAATCTATATAGAAATACATATATAAAAACGAAATACCACTCGATCATTGATTAGTCACGATATGATTTTAGATTGTGTAATGTAAGTACCCGTTAATAAAGGATTCTTGGAAATTTACATTTTAAGTGGGTTAAACTTTGTAACGAGCCTGAGTCGACGAAACTGAGCCTAGAGTGGGAGGTGAATTTAAACTTTACACTGATCATTACTAACATTAGATATTAGGCATGTAGAGAGGATGGGTTAAAGATGATTGGCGAAACAAATCCACATGAAGAGTGTGAATGGTACAGTTGGGACGGGAAGATCTCGCCGAACGTCCTCAGTCGGAAATATTCTCGAGAAAGATCAGCTCAGAAGTATCCTAAACCGAAGTGCATGTATAAAGAATGTAATGAGAGTGTAGGACAAATATTGTAGTACGTAAGTAGAAATCCGTGGACTTTTTAAGAGAACAAGCGTCGAGTAGTGCTGAGTAGGATATACATGAGGCAATACATTTGTCCCGTAAATGACGTACCTAAAAATGTAGGAGCGGCTCTGTCTGCAGAACTGATTGGGATTTTGGAATGTCTGTCTTATTTTTCTTCCTCGCGAGAAAATAAAGTTGTCATTATAACAGATTCCAAAAGTTCACTTCAACATCTGGCTCGATGCAACTCGGCTGTCCGAGGCACACCGACAGCCTATACAATAATGAAAGTAATTTCACAGCTACATATTCAGTCGAAATCTGTCATCCTCCAGTGGGTTCCATCTCATATTCATATAGAGGGAAATGTAATTGCTGATCATTTAGCAAAACAAGCAGTACATGACGGCATTCCTCATTTCATGTTGCCTTGTCATTCAGAAATTGTAAGCCATCTTAAAATTAAGGGTTTTGATTTGTGGAAAGAATATTTTGACAAGAGATCCAAAGAAAAAGGAATTTGGTACAGAACGATTCAACCACATCCTGTAAGAATACCATGGGTTGACAACAGTATTTTAAACAGAAGGGACACTATAACAGCACTAAGATTGCGTTCCGGTCACATTCCATCCAATAAGTTCAAATATCTCATGGGTAAAACTACATCGCCTAACTGTCCTAGCTGTGGTAAAATTGATGACATTTACCACGTATTGATGGAATGTGTTCAGAATCAGTCTCATAGAATAAGTAGTATAGCATGCAATATAGGCGAGTGTAATATTGTTTTAAGTTCGCCCTTAGATGATCGAGCAAAAATAATGTATAATTTAGTTAATGTAAGGTTATAAATGTAAAAATATGTTTGTTATATTATGGGGGCGTCATTATCGCTTAAGGGACAAAGGCCCAAATAAATGATAAAAAAAAAATATTTAGGAGCGGCTCAAATTTTTTACATGTATGTACTATGTCATATTTTATGTCGCGTTAGTATTCTCATGACGCGGGCTGCGTCTGTTAAAGAGTCAATAAGCTTAAAGACGCCTCGCCCTTTTGAAATGGGACATTATACTGGCTCAGTACATAAAAGAGGTTATTCTAACAAACTCATTTAAAAATCGTGTCCTACTCAACACTAGCGTCGAGTCTATTTAATTATTCTGCTGTTAATACTTTGCAAATGTAGAAATGTTACACACATTATAGAACTGAAGAGATGCTTTTGATATGCTTTCAACATTTTCAGTAATCTACGATTATAAGTTTTCAACGTTGTTGTTGTTGGATACAGTGTCAACACATATGTATGATTAAATTTTTAAGTATTGTTACCTACATATAAGTTAGTGCACATAGTTTAGCATGCTCGTAAACTTTAAATGCGAAAAGGGATCGATAGCTTGTTGGTTGAGTAAATACAGGGGATAGCATGTATAAATAACGTTATACATCCAATAATAAGAGAGGGGCAAGTTCTACAAGATGAGATTCATAAAAATAGGGTAAGTAGATTGGGTGGTACTGAATATGGATAGGATTATACATCTAGTAACTGCAATTTATAAAAGAATGCATAAGATATTTATGTGTGTGTTTTAATTCGTCATATATATATCGTCTATACAAAAAAAAAATATAAACTAGATCATTTCAAGGGTACATTAAATAGCAATTAAATAAATCAAATAGCTTATTGGATGGTTATTTTTATATTTCTGCTTAATTACTTTAACGCACTGAGACAGAGTTAGACCGATCATCAAGGTATCATCTTTATATTAAGCGGCACGATTAGTTTTTTTTATAGCAGAGACCGGCAAACGAGCAAATGGGTCACTTATGGTAAGCGATCTCCACCACATCCACGATACCTGAAGAATCATGGACGCGTTGCAGACTTTAAAGGATAGGGATGATTAATTGGAAAGGGTAAGGGGATTATGGCCTCCGGATATCTCACTCAAGCAACCAAGTATATACAAAACATTTATGGATGGAGGATATATGGATTTGATTGGCCAATCAGCGGTTTGGAGACCGACGCGACAACTTGACGACTTCTCTAAAACAAAAAGAACTCAATATTCTCAGAAAGGCACACTTAGATCACCCAGAAAGGAATTCCAATCAGGAATAAGCTATGTTTATCTCCATCCAATGGTTGCCTGTAAGGTATTGTGCCTTTAGCGATGAGAATGCCAATTATACCGACTTGTGTTTTTAAATTGTAATTCTAAGGTCTCCTCAGAGGGGTTGACTTCAGGCAGGCGGCCGATCGTAAAAACTACAAGCTAAATCTTTCAGTAACATGTGTTAAAAAGCATCTTGCGCTGACACCACTACGAGTGGAATAAGGGCAGGTGGAAGGAAAGGAGTATCTTAAGTTGTATATGATCTTGTGTTCAATAAAGTTAAATAAATCTAAGATCACCCAAATTACGGGTAGGTAGTCGATCAAATTGGTGTACAAGCCTCTTTAGCGGAATTATTTAAATATTTAAACAATGTAAGCCGTCATTCAATGGATGACTGATTCTCAAATGAATTTAGTGAATTCATTGGAACAATTACTTGTTAAAAGGAAAAGCGATACTTATACGGAAGACACAATGACAACCACCGTAGTTACCATACAAACACAACTCGTGGAATATACTGAACAACAGGAAAATTTAATTTAATTATTTTTCAATTTCGTAGTAAAAACCATTGTATGAGTATGCAGACATTTACCTCTAATTTAGGGTTTCTAGCTTGAATTAAATTTGATTTTTAATTACTAGGGGCTTTGCCCATGTTTTTCCACACATAACATAAAATAAAAAACTTAAAGTCCGACGAATATGAGACATATCTTACTTTCTTACTCACATTATTCTGCATCGATTGGTATCGGTCTCGACCCCATACCCCCAGCGGTTTCGGAGGAGATAGCGTGACAAGATTTTGGCAGCGGCAGCGGCGGCGGCGCCAGTTACTTTTTTTTAGAATAGAGAGAAATTAAAAATCTCCAGGAATTAAAGTCTAAACGCGGTAAGGTCACGTATTAAGAAAACCACAGCAGTAGTACATTGCAGCGTTGGTCACAACTGTCTATGGCAGATCGTACCACGGGCACGACCTCGTGGACGGCTCAAACCGCGCTGGCTTGACGTATTAGAGGAAGACATAAAAGCCAATGGTCTCAACACGGAGGAAAGTCAAGACCGGGCTAAGTGCAAACGTTTAAGTAGAAAAGTGCACCCTGGCACCAGGCGGAGATAACTCCAGGTAAAAACGAAGCCTGAATGACGGGAATAACAGCAGCTCACTCGTTTGATGGTGTCACTCCTGTTCATACAGTAGCAACGCCACCCAGACCTTTTAATCACAACGTACTACGTTCAGTAACTTCACTGGCTTGAATTTCCTTCAAACAGGAATAAAGCTATTGTTGAGTTGTGGCTTGGTAGCAGAAATATACAAGACATTTTACAAGGTGGTAGGTCCTGTGTATGCGAGAGGACGTTCTATTTCCGCCAAACAGCAGTGTGAAAGCACAGTTATATTTCAGTTTGAAGCCAGTGAAATTGGGCATTATGATACTTTAACAACTTATGTCTCGGGGTGACGAGCGCAGTCCAGTGCCATGCAGTGCTTTGTAATTCAAAGTTCTGTGTGTTGTTGTTTCTGTTTACCCTCAGGCGAGAGACCAGCTCGTTTCGTCATTCACGCTAGTAAAAAAATGCCGCGATAATACCTACCCAGACGGAATCTCACATAAGAGAAACCTACCTAGTGAGGGTCGTTGTTGAGTAGGGTGATGAGGATTGGAATTCATAAATTGTTCTCAGCCTTAGTTCAAATACGATGCCGACTGCCTCGGTGGCGCATTTGTAATGCGTACACGGTGCGACCGACTGCTGTGCTGAGGTCTCAGGTTCGATCCGCGGGTCGCGTCAAACTGATGTTGGGTTTTTCTATTTTGAAATGCTCAGTATCAGCACGGAGTCTGGAATTGTGCCCAGTATGGCGAAGGGCTCGCCCCCTATCACATCATGGGACGGAAATATGTAATCTCGGCGCAATTTGGGTGTACTGGTTACACTTCCAACATTACAGGCGTGAATGCGTATGTATGAATATTTCATCATAAATTGAAATACGCAACATTTGCAGTTCTGACGGCAGAAGGTAACGTTGCCAGTATCCTAGTTTATTATACAAGAATCAATGAAATATTTTATACTTAAATTCAAATTAAAGCCAACGGATGTATGTCTATTAAGATTAGATTTTTCATCGCGACCTATATAATCTACAAGGGATCACTCAACACTCTTCATGCTAAACACATGTTATGAACAAACATACATGATGTATTAAAATCATATGTAGATTTTAGCTACATTTAGTGTTGCTACATAACAATTTCGTATGAAACTACGTCCTTGGATGAGATTGAAACAGGTTTGTCTGGATTTCCTCATTCGTTCTGCAAATGCAGTAGGCATCAAGATAGTATTTTTTTATAGCACAGGCCGGCAAATGCGCAAGTGGGTCATAGTCACCAGATGGTAAGTAATCACCACCACCCATGTACGCCCACAATACCAGAAGAATCGTGGACGCGTGGCCGACATTTCAGATAAGGGATAATTAAGGGATTGAGAAGTCGAGGGGGTTTGGGCCTCCAGATATCTCACTCATCCGAAACGCAACAGCAAGCTGCTACTTTACGTTGGTTTTGCTGTGAAACAGTGGTAACGACCCGGTCGAGCCGGCCCATTCATGCTGTAGACAACTCTACTACTCATTAAATAAATTAATGCTGGGTCTTATTAAGTCTTTTGAATTCAACGGACCGTTAGGATAAGTACAATTACCGCCCATAACGATAACATTGCTTATCGATTAAGCTACGTGTTGAGTGTTCTACAGGAACTAAAACAAACAGGAAACAAATGAGGCCTGAAACGAAGCTATTTGGTATACCAAAAATATAATTAAAAGGAAAAAGCTGTCCGAATATTTTGTGTATCGAAACTTACTCGGTGTCGATATTCGAAAAAAAAACATTACCGACCTAATTATTCCATGGAGAGACGAAGATAAATCATTTATTGTGTATCGACAGGGATGTTGCATCGGATCAATGACCCTTGTTACGACGTCAGTGCATGAATCATTTAACATGCACGTACACACTTAATGGGTTTAAGGATGCGGTTCCTGGTAAGTGGGTGATAAAAATAGAAGACAGAGCAGCTTTCGCCAGTTTTGTCATGCGAGTTACGCCAACTATTATAAACGTAACGATTGGGTCGCAATTGGTCTAGTAGCAACTTACTATTACCACAGCCTAGGAATACATACGTCTTTGGACGACTGCATGGATTCCTAGGCTGTGCTATTACTGAGAAACACGTGAGGTTCTGAATTTAAAATTATACATTAGGAACCTCAAAACTAAAGGGAGTGTAAGTGGGCTACCAACATCGTAGGCCAAAGCCAACCTCACCTGCACGTAGTACACTATGCTGATTAACGGACGATGCAATGCCGAAACTTGGTTCCCGTTCTCAGTTACGAGAGACTCCAAGACGCTCTCAGTTGATCGTTGGGTCAAGAGTACTCAAGAGCCAGATTCAGGAGGCCGTGTTATTGGACACGGCACACATTGTGAGGAGGTTCCTTACTCTGGGGTCTTAGCCACTAGTGGCTTGTATCCTAATCCAAGATGCCATGCGAAATTACAATAATGGTGGTCCCGAAACAATTACACAATAATTTAAGTATACTCAATCTTTTCAAGTACACCAGAAAGATACAATAAAACACTTGCCGAATAGTCCGATTTTTTTACTTTTTTTTTAAAAAGGAGGAGGTTCTCAATTCGACTGTTTTTTTTATGTTTGTTACCTCAGAACTTTCGACTGGGTGAACCGATTTTGATGATTCTTTTTTTATTTGAAAGCTAGTGCTTCCCGTGTGGTCCCATTTTTCAATTTTGTTAAGATTTGATGACGGAGTAAGGAATAAAAAACTCCTCAATGGACAACAGTACACTCGTTGCGATTGTGTTTTTACATGCTATTGCTGTAACTATACCAACTTGAAGTCGGTTTCTAAGTTTTGTTAAACGTTATTTACAGCTATATTATAATACAGAATAGTAATATGACACCCATCATAATAACTTTTTCCCACTTTAAATTACACTTTGATTTATACTCGTGTGGTTTTTAAAAGCCTAAAGTGTAATAAACCTGAGATAATAAATATTCAAAACTTAATACATACTATAACCTCAACACCCAACAGTCACACACATAGCCCTGACCCCATAGTAATATACAATTATCTTGTGTTGTGGTATAATAAATACAGTTTAAGGTTTTTAACTTATAAGCTTTAAAATTTTTGGACCGGTTTTATTTTTGTTATAAACGTGTGAAGTATAAGTAATCCTTAATGCTATGAAGCATTTTAGTAAAAGTATCGTCAAAATGAGTGCATCCTGTTCCGTCTAGAAGTAAGATTCATAATAATGACTTCCAATTGTTTTTTTAAGCTTTTTAGAAGAGATTCAGCATTACTCATAAAACCTAGCACACAAAGAAGCTTAACCTATGTGTCACTACGGAAAAATCTCTTACAATGTTTTTTTTATCATTTAACTAGTAAAGGATGTACAGTCAACATACAATCATATTGTTATCGTATATATTCGTTTCGCAGTGCTCAATGAGGCAGGCAGATCACGTCATTTATTTTATATCATCAGATCTTAACCAAAATATGAGACCAGATTGCAGCTAAACTCTATAGAACGATTTTTTTTCAATAAAATCCTGGACCTGGACCTGCATAATAAAAAGGAAAAAATACGCGCCGAATTGTTGAAGTCGGTTAGAAATACAACAATTCTTCTCCATCAAAGATTTACAACTTGATTGCTTTAGAATTCAAGTAAATAATGACCTACATTTACAGTATTTCAACATATCACAAATGATAAATGCATCTTTACTGCTGGCAACAAACGAAAACATTTTAAAACAGAAATATTTGAACACTAGCTTTTCCTCGAAAATTTTGACAGTCCTTCCGCCGGCCGAACCTTTGGCCAGCCACTGCCTCAACTTCTGAAACAGGGACTGTCGAGCATGGAATTTCCGCAATTCAAAATAAATAGCTGACGGACAAAGCTCTTGTACTTTGTCTGTATTTATGCAAAGCGTAAAGGAACGTAAACGATGATGGGGAGCAGCTGATAAATAACGAAACATTACATTTTAAAAGAATATAGAATACAGGTTCAACAGCCGTAGAGAAGAATAATAAACAACTATAGAAGTGTGGTTGGCATCCGTTTTTGTTAAAAACCTAAATCGCTAATCCTGCAGACATACGATGAGAACACAGACGCCCGTCTGATATCGTCTTAATTTATAAACCTAAACATGACGCAGATTAATTCAATAAAGCAAATCATCAAAAGGAGTTCACGTATAGTTAATAAATAATGTTCTAAGATCTAAAAATTATAAAGTACTTCAGTAAAATAATATCCCGATAAAAATTAGGACCAGCATTTTATTTTATTTATTTGATAATAGGCATACTAGTTTACAGATGCTTTCGGATTAAATTTTCAAGGTGGCAGGTCCCTTGTATGCGTAAGGCCGTCTGTGTTGGTGCTACCGCTTTGTTTATTTCTGCCGCCAAGCAGCAGTGTTTTAGTACTGTTGTGTTACGGTTTGAACAACATTGAAGCCAATAAAATTACTGGGCATAATGAGACATAATATCTTATGTCTCGGGGTGACGAGCGCAGTCCAATGTCATGCAGTGCTTTGTAATTCAAAGTTCTGTGTGGTGTTGCTTCTATTTACGGGCAGGCGTGGCGCTTACCAACAGGCGAGGGACCTGCTCGTTTCGTCATTCAAACTAATAAAAAAAAGTATTATCATAAGTATCAATTACCGCATCTTGGTCTAGTGGCAGCGTATTATGGCTGAGAACCATGTGGTCCTGGGTTCAATTCCCAAGTCGGACAATTACAATTGTTTGACTTTTTGATTCGAAAAAGCACATTACATATAATTTGCCCGGGATTGGAAATTTGGTATGGCGATAGGCTCGCCGCCTATCACATCATGGGACGGTAATAAGCTCGGCAAAACATGGGTGCAGGACTGGTTGCACCTCTGCGTACAACTTCATAAATAAAGGCATGAGCTTATGTTATGGGTCAATTATAATTTTATTAATATTACAAACGTATTGAGGATATACAACGTGTTATAGAAAGGGGCGGGCAAATTTAAGCAATGTATAGTGTAGGGTATAAGTATTTTATCTTCCATAGTACCAAATCCGATTGCATTGCTAGGACAATAATTATAGAATTTTCTTTTTTATCGAATGAGTAACATGTCGATATCGACTTTCAACTTTGGACAACACTAAAAGATAAACAATGATACTATAGACCTCCTTTCATTTAATTATTTTATAATTAAAAAAACATTAATCAGTTGTCAAATGTCAATATTTATTTGACGCAGTCAGTTCGGCAAGTTCCTATTTTATAAAGTATGATTATGATTACGAGTTCAAAAAATATGTTGTATTTGACTAAAAACAAGTATTATGTATTAGTATTTTGTGTTGGTGCCACTGATAATAAATAGCTTATAAGAGGCTCTTCGACTGTATTAAGCCAAATTCATAGATGGAAGACCCCTTAATGAAGTCTTTAAAATGCTTCTTTGATGCTGCTTAAGGATGGTACCTATATTTTCTTCAGCACTCAATGTCTTTCAGGTGTTCATATGTGTTTAAGTTACAAGTTACGTACGTATGTCCGTAGAATTACGTACATCTTATTCAAATTTATTAAAAAGTGAGTGTCGTTCATAATAATTAAAAGTGATGTCATCAATCTTATCAATAATATATTGTATTTTACCAAAAACAAGTATTATGTATTAGTATTTTGTGTTGGTGCAACTGATACTAGCTTATAAGAGGCTCGTCGACTGTATTATGCCAAATTTATAGATGGTAGACCCGACAAAGAAATCTTTAAAATACTTCAGAGGATGGTACTTATATCGTCTTCAGCAAACAGTCTCTTTCAGGTGTTTTTATTATAAATTAAAAGTTACGTACGTATGTCCGTAGAATTACGTAAAAAAAGTGAGTGTCATTCATAATAATTAATAGTGATGTCATCAATCTTATCGATCTTAATAAACGAGTGATTAAAATTAACGTGAAATTTTAGGATGTCTTGGTTTGAAATGATCCGTTACATAGGTACTTAATATAAGGAGTGTGTAATGACCCTAAAATATGACCACACCTTTCTGTAACACGTTGTATATTTCAGTTCGTCAGAATTCATATGTGGATTTCCCAATATAAGATTGAGTAAATAATTTTAATTAAACGTTATAATGGTGGTCAAAACCATTACTTAAATATATTTTATTTTTTTAAATACGTTCATTTTAAATATCAATGTGATGAAAGCTGTAAAGTTATTAAGGACCGTAGTCCGGATTAGGGACCAATTTTTTATATCTCGAAGTAAACGTCAGATAAAATACAAGACGGCAAAAGTTATCACGTTGTCAAATTACTCCTGGATTGGCTGTTTAATGGTTTATCTGGCAGATATCATTTTTTCCGACATAAAATATTCGAACCTAGCTTCCAGTAGTAAAGTACCCATAAAAAGCTTACGTATGAGTTAGGTTTTAGCACGGTTAAGCAGCACAGAGACTTGGTGCAGAGTTCTGTATCACTTTTGTGAGTGGTAGAGCCACGCTGTAGATAATTTTGTCTACATCATGAAAGGGACGGCTCGTCCGGGTCGTTACCAATGTCTCACAGAATTAGGGATTGCAATCCGGAAAAACGGATCCGGTAATCCGGCGGATCCGGCATCATTTAACAGTTACCGGATCCGGTACCAATATACCGGATCCGGTGCTAGCAGTTTGTGGCAAAATAATAAAGCTGTTGCATGAGTAGGTACTCTTTAAATGTGTTGCGCGTGGTGTTCTTGCGTGCGAGTCGTTCGTCGTCGAGTCGCCTCACTACTCTTCGCCAGTACCACCCCGCTCGCTGCCCCGCATCCTTTTCCAAGGGCCTTTTCGGCCGCAGGCTATATTTGCAGCTCTATTAGAAGCCGTTTAGCTGATGATACAATTAACAATATTTGTTTTCTACGATCTTTTTTCAAAATTAATATTGATTTTCTTTTAATACTTTTATTTTCTTACAATTATTACTTAAAATAATTATTTATCGTAAGTTGATTAAACTAAAGAGTTCTAAACTCACTATTGTGATAATTTGTGCCATTCATTCGTTCGACAGATTCATCAAATCATGATGGTATCTGTCATAAATACCTATAAGACTTGTTTGTTAGCATTCTCAAATACTTTAATAATGATTTTGATCTCATTTCATTTAATAACGTAAGGTTAATTGTATCTATTAGATATTATAGTTACTTTATAATTAATATTGTTAATTGTTACTTTTAAATTGATCTATCTGTGAAAGTGAAATCTAGAAAGACTGAGCTACGTCTAAAATTATTACTAGTTATCTACACTACTAAATTTTAATTGTTTTCTTGTTGTCTTAACATTGGTTAGGAAATAAAGTTAATTTTATTTATCTATGATTTATTTTTTATAAACTACCTACATATAAGTGCAGTGACACTTTATTAACTCAATTATTTTGTACTAAAAAGCGAAAATCATCCTGATTTGATCAAAATGACGCCGGATTGCAATACCTACACAGAATACCGTAAAGTAGCAGCTTGCTGCTGTGTTTCGCACGGTGAGTGAGATATCCGAAGGTCCAAATCCCCCTCTCCTTCTCAATCCCTTAATTATCCGTTTCCTTTAAGGTCGGGAACGCGCCCATGATCCTTTTGGTATTGTGGGCGTACATGGGCGGTCGAGATCACTTACCATCAGGTAACCCACTTGCTCGTTTGACGGACTATAAGTACTATAAAAAAACAGTATCCTTTTTATTAACCCCCGACGATAAAGAAGTGTGTTAAAAGTTTGATCCTTTGTCTATATGTCCCCCTGTCTAACTAAGGCATCGTAACGCCTAGCCCTAGACGAATGGACTGATATGAATGTGATTTATTGGTTTGAGCTAGTTTAATCAAGATGTTTTTACTTAAGTTTCAAGAAAATTACAAATAATATTCTGATCGATATCGAGAGTTTGTTAACGGTCAGGTGTGGTCAGGTTATTTACACTTAATTAACACTTCCCCAGTTGCAAGTTGCAACACAAATCACAACAACAATTAGCACCGAACAACTACAGCGGTATTCTTGATATAAAACATAAATCTTAGATTTCAATACTGTATATTGTTTTATTAACCTTAACATTGGTAATTACCATACCTTTATAGTAACAATGTAAAATGAATATTATAAACATATACGAAAGTTAGTAGACCACGTAGCATTTTTTCTTGTTCAATTTGAAATAAAGCTTTACTTTTCCTCATTACCGTTCAGAAGATAAACATGAGATAGTGCGGTGCGACACATACATTGAATATCCCACAACTTAAAGGTCAGTGCTACCCTGGTATTTAACACAAACCACCCAGAGAGCGGGGAGAGAAACGAATAAAAATAATACATCACAGAAGAACCGCCAAAAGTTATTCAGTCTCGCGCCGGCGCCAACATCGATCGCGTGAACAGCCATTATTAACACAAATATAAGAGCCTTATTGCTGTGCAGTATTACATGTCCCGTTTTGCCACTAGGCTTCCTTCCTGTGAATCATGATTCGAGTGTGGTGACTGGTGAGTGGTGAGGTGCCAATTTCAGTCGAATGTGAAACGCAGAGGGACGCATGCGTCTCATAGGCGGCAGTTTTGTATCGTAAATAATAGTTGTAATAAAAAAACTAAATTAATTTGTTATTGTGATATTTGCTGATATATTGAGTTTGAAGTGTTGTTTTATTTATGAACATGGAGTTGTTTGCGTTTTTGTTGATGTTTGTTATGTTATGGAAACGTAAGTAACAGCTGTTTAAATACATGTTGATTATATTTATTTTTGGAGCAATTATCGTGTATCTTAGTTAAGGTTTAATATAATTAGTATTACATCTACTTTTGTCTTCTATCTACCATTTAGATTTTTGCACAGTTTTAAAAATGCATAATGTTTTTCGAACAATACAACTAGATAAACATTATCTGAATAATGTTATATGACGTCTGCACAGTGATAAGTATTTTTATTACATTGTACTTTATCACCGACATTGTTCTGTTTTTAGGTCAAAAACATACAGTAAATTTTATTCTTAAAGAAGTGTTAACTGTGCGATGTCATTGAGTGTATTTTATATAGTACCGTTGCTTACAACAAACACCCAATACACTCAATATATGACCTAACTAAAATATGTTATAATCAAGCTCTAATATCGAAAATTTAAACGCTCATAAACCTTGACTACTTTGATGCACTTTAAGGAAAATGTTGGTACGAAACAAAAAAAGTATACCATTAGTGTAAATGCCATTCTTGAATAAAATTTTAAACCATAGATTATAGAATAGAATATACAAATAATACATAAATATACAAAATTCGTATAGTCCCTATTTGAAAATAATATAGTCGTAATTTTAAGAAATATTAACTTATTCACTTATATTAGTATATATGTTATGTTAGATAGGTACTATTCATTGACATCGTTGCATCGCACGATTGTGGGCAACTCCGGACGCACTTATAACAGAACATCGGCACGTGTGTACTAAATACAACAAAAAAATCAATCCTTTAAAAGAGAACAAAAACACACCGAACACACAATGGGCCGTAAAACGATCGACGAGACCTAATATAGACATACTTATAAGTGAATTAATATCAAGTGGAACGTCGAACTTCGTGATTAAAACTCGAACACATGTGGTATAAAATATTATCACATCTCTGTAGGCGTAATGAAGGCTGAATCAAATATCGAGAGGCTAGACAAAAAATATATTGAGGTCGCATAATTAATCACAGGATTAACTGTGAACAACAAAATGACTTAAGATATGAGTGGCAAACGCGGACATGTTAGGAATAACTATGGTATGTCAAGGAGATCTAAGTAAGGGGGCAACTAATAAGGAATAATATGTATTATTCAAGTACATTAGATTTTATTCTTATTGGTATTTTACTTTGTTAGATCGTGACAGCAATGAGGGCCAATAATAGCCGATAAACTTCTTGAAAACTTAACTAATATGGAAAAATCTATTAAATTATGTAGGTAATAGGATTTTAATTCAAAACAAATAGTTTATTTAATTACAATGGTTTAAATCAGTCCATACTCGTCGACGAGGTCTCATATCTTAGTAGAGAACAGCTCAGTAAGTAACAGACTAATAAAGACATAAAAATGTTCATCCAGTTATTTTAATTATTTGAAACTGCCATTGTTAATTGAGTGTGGTGTTCTTAATACGTCTATAAGTCTATAAGAGAGATTTGCGAACAATTCGCACTAACTATACACGCATTGCAGGTTGAAAAACACGTGTCGCGAGTAGAGACACTTGTCTATTTATAAAGTTGTTTCCTGGGACAATTCATTTGCGATTTGATGCAAAAACACATCATGTATTCGGATGTCTGGAGACATTTTCGTCTAGTATATTGACCTCTTCGGTAAAACTTGGCGTTTATAATACGAATAATACAAATATTCAAAAGATTTTGTTATCGTAATAAATTATGTTTTCTAGCAGAAAACCGTTGGTAATATAACAATCAGTTTTACGTTGTCGTCTTTATTTTAATTTATACCTACATTTTTATGAAATCAAGTCCTTTATTAAGTAATTAGGCAGTCAAGGGCACTTTTACACGTCAAGTTTAGAATATACCGTTGATTCGGAAATGCTCACTGGTCCGAGAAGAAACTCAGAATCAGATGAAACTGAAAAAACTATGTTTATACATGTACAAATATAAATGATATAACCAATCGATTCGTACGTATGTATAGCTAATATGTATATTAAACCATATAAGGATCGGAGCCCGGAGGATATACGGCGGCATAATAGAAACTGTCCCATTGTTCACATTCATTTTTTACTCATAAAAAATACAATATGAAACGTGCTCAGAGACAGTCCTTTACCTGTACGTTGGCGTGTGTTTTAAATAGACTACTGTCCAAATATCGCCGGCAAGAAGACCAAAATGGTAAAGAAAGCGATGTGTAAATGGTAAACGTAAAAGTGAATTATTAAACTGTGACGCAAGTCCACTAGAGAAACTTTCACAATGATATGATTGTGCGAAAAACCTGGTTCGGGCTCTTTCGCTTGGTACAAATCTAATTTATGAAAATCTAATACTACACCAACGCTGGTGGCATATCCAAGGCGAATGGGTTATCCAAAGGGAAGCACGAGTAAGCGAGCCACATCAGAGCCTGTCTGAATGTAGATTTAGACATAAAATGAAGGAGAAGCAATCGCTGCAAACGGCATAGTGGACATCATTGTTTATAAAAATATAATTTAGCTGTCTCTTCTCTAAGACCTGCCCTTATCCCACTCTCAGTGTGGTCGGCGCAACATGATTTTTAACACGTTACAGAATGATTTGGCTTGTGGTTTATACGACCAGCCGTCTGCCTGACGTCACCTCCTCTGGGGAAAAATATCATTTAGCACTTACGTTATTGCAAGGCTTTCTACCCTATACTCTATAGAGTATCGATCCAAAACTTCCAATAGTTAAATCGGAACGTGTATGAGTAGTAAGCGTGTAAAAGTAATGTTTTGGTGTGTCATAAAGCAATAATTACCCAAAAAAAGATCGCTATATTTGCATATTAACGAAATATTTCATAACCACTCGTTTGAGCTTGCTTAACCAACGCCAAATGTCAAGGAAAACTGATGTGCGACTTAATTTCACACAATGTTATTACAAGTGGCCCACCGAGTGAAATAATAACTCAAGATGTAGCGGTACCTACATACTCGTAATATGAAAATATTGAAATAACTCAGTCAATAATGTTATTCTACAAACACGATGTATTCCATAAATAAGTACGCTCTTAAAATTACCAAGCATTCTATTCTACTACCTATTCAATTTTTTTTTAAATCCTCTATTTCGATGATAGATATTCGATGTATAAAGTTTGTACAATTTACGTATGTAAAACAAAATAGTATAATTATACTTGAGATCATATTAAAAATTATTTCTCCATGGCATTATTTCTACCTAGTTCCAGGGTCCGCCTTTTCGTACCATAGATTTCACGGTATTTGGGCGACCCCCACAATTAGCAACGGGTACTAAGTTTCGCCATCGCCTTGTCCGTAAATCAGCAGCACAACCTGTACCACGTGCAGGTGAGGTTGAGGTGGCCTATGATGTTGGTGGGGCACGTACATTCAAAAAATAAATTGTAAAAACATTGTTTCTAACTGCCTCGGTGGCGTAATTGTAATGCATATGCGATTCGCCTGAGACTGATGCTGTGGTCTCGGGTTCGATCGGGTCGGGTAAAAGTAATATTGGGTTTTTCTATTACGAAATGCTCAGTATCAGCCCGGAGTCTGGAACTGTGCCCGATATGGCGATAGGCTTGCCCCCTATCACATCATGGGACGGAGATACGCTCGGCGAAATGTGGGTGTACTGGTTACACCTCTGCCTACCCCTTCGTGCGTATGTATGTATTGTTTCTAAATGTTTTAGCGTCCTGGAGTATGTTGTGCTACAAATGCAGCCCGGAACCAGTGGACTCTTTAGTGTCTAGTAAAACATGCGAGCACTTCGACTACAGTCCAAAGTACGAAGTTAACTGCGACGCGTCCACGATGTGTTTCAAGAGGATCACTTACCTTACTTTAGCAAATGGAGGTTAGTTTACTTTACTTTGATTGTCTACTAGCTTGTACTCGTGACTTCACCCGCGTGAATGACTTTCCCAGATAAAAATATATCCTATGTCCTGATCCAGGTCATGGTCGCGCTCAGGCGTGGGTCCATATATATTTTTTTTATGAGTGACGAAATGAACCGGTCGCTCGTCTGATGGTAAGCGTCACACCTGCCCATAAACAGAAGAAACACCACATAGATCTTTGAATTACAAAGTACTGCATGGTATTGCACTGCGGTCGTCACCCCGAGACATGTTATGAGATGTTAAGTCTCATAATGCCCAGTAATTTCTCACTACAATTTCCCTCAAACCGGAACACTACAGTGCTTACATACTGTTGCATCGCGGCAAAAATAGACAAAGCGGTGTGACCAACCCAGACGGCCTCTCGCATATGAGGGACCTACCACCTTGTAGAGTGGTAAGTCCAATAATATAAACAGAGGCAACGCCACACAGAGCTTTGAATTACAAAGCTCTGCACTGGACTGCGCTCGTCAACCTGAGACATAAGTTGTTAAGTCTCAGAATGTCTAGTAATTTCACTGGCTACAATGTAAATTTTTTCATCAAATTTCCAATTTGTTACTTTTTTAATTAAAGATACCACTTGAAGAGATATTATATAGTTTAGTGATAACGTTTATAGCTTTTGCATTATTCTTACAAGGCAAAACATGGTGGGATCTATTACCCACTAACCCAACACGTTTCCCATTAAGAATAGTATGTCGCAATATGAAGCGGCTGTACAACCTGATCTGCAATAAAAGGGCACGGGCCTACAAGTTAGGAAAATGAGACCAATTACAGAGTCATTGCATCGGACATTAAGGTATTATGGCATTATGTCACTGAACAAGATTTTGTCACTGAATAAGATTTTATAAGGAAATATATAAGTACCTACCGGCTTCTATAAATGTGATGATATTAGACAGAAACACCAAAATCTTTACATAAACGAAACATAGCATTTATGTTAGTTTATTAAAGTGTGGGGTGCATCAAACGTCGATTAAAATCAAATTTATTGTAACAGGCAATCACGTTATTAGAGGTTGTGTCATTTGTTTTCAGTACTGGTTTTGTGATGTATAGCTACGCTGTAGGCAATTTTGTCTACAGCACAAATAGGCCACCTCGACCGGGTCGTTACCACTGTCTCTCAGAAAACCGACGTGAAGTAGCAGCTTGTTGTTGCGTTTCGTACGGTGGTGAGATATCCAGAGGATCAAATCCCCTCCCCGTCCCAATCCCTTGATTATCCCTTTGCTTTAACATCGGCAACGCGCCCATAATTTTTCTGGTATTGTAAGCGTACATGGGCGGTGGATATCACTTACTATCAGGTGACTCACATGCTCGTTTACCGGCGTATGGTATAAACAAACTATCAAAAAATCAAAACCTGTAGATATTTTCAACCTTTGTTTGTTCAAATTTAACCGGCGGATGATGTGACCCACCATAAATGAACTTTTTTGATTAAGGGCGGTACTCCGACTCCTCCGATGATATCACTCACAAGTTTTTTTTAGTTCCGCAGACCGGCAAGTTCTTTGTGGATGAGTGTACTGTTAAATAATACTTCCGTTTAGCATAACGAGAAACCGAAGTGTAAATTCCCAATAAAATATGATTAATAGCACTTATTCACTAAATAAATTTTACAAATCAGTGTAGAATTTAGAGGATATGTGTGAAATATGTGTAGATATAAGCGGCGATAGCCGGAGTGTAAGTGAGCCACCAACACCCCCTAGATCCAAAGCCAACCTCACCTGCACGTGGTACACTCTGCTGAATAACGTACGAGGCAATGGCGAAACTTGGTTCCCGTTGGAGGTAGAGGGTGGGGGGGGGGAGTGTTGGTCAGACGGCATGCAAATGAGAACTCTACCGTCCCGCATTAGGGCAGTGGTGGATTAAGGCCTAACCTCTCTCATTAGTAGTGGAGGTCCTTGCCCAGCAGTGGGCCAATATAACACGGAGCTGATATTGGGTGGTAGATGACACAAAGTATATTTGTGCAAGTATTCGAATATTATTCTTTGCAACGGACAAATGACGACATGAATCATTTATTATCAATTCCCCTTATTAATTGTGAATGGTAATGAGGTCTGCCGTTCGAGGGCATGTGAAGGGTCAGCCAGCTCTAATTGTAGCTCTTTCATTTCAAACTGCGCGGGCGCATCGCTTCAGATGCTTGCTAACATATGCGAATTAATGGGAGATAAAATCATTCTGTTTCCTCCCTTTGAAGATCGAGACCGACCAAGCAAAAATGTAAAAAAATATATATGAAAAAACAAATCATTACTATACTACTACGTTTAAAGTGATGCGCGTCGACAATCTTGGTTCTTATACAATTTAGTACAAATATGCAATCAATGTATCAGTCGTTCAAGGGGAAAATAAGTACCTACATACACAATCTAATGTTGTAACAGGTCAGAAATTAGCACTCACGTCTGAACTCCCCGAAGTGGTAGGCAGAGGGATAACTAGTACACCCACATTTCGCCGAGCTTATTTTCGTCCCATGATGTGATAGGGGGCGAGCCTGTCGCCATACCGGGTACAATACTAAATTCCGGCCTGATATTATGCATTTCATGATAGAGATATCAGCAAAGCTGTCGTACCGCGTACGCATTACAACTGCGCCACCGAGGCAATCGACGACATGTATTAGTACCTAATTAGTTCCGAATAGGTGATTATAGTTTCACTGTTCATATGGTCTATTATAATAACTATGGATCTAGTACAAACTTGTCGTTTTTTTTAACGCTGATCTCATCGGAACACAGTCTATAATTCTACACGTTTAAAATGTCAAAGTAATTAATTATACATATTAGTAATGTGTTGTTTTTTTGTAGCCGACTAAATTGAATTATACATAAAAGTATATATTATTATTATACAAATGATTCATGAAAACTAATGATCAGGTGGGCGTATGTCTCCATTATCACCCACTATCGATTTGCAAAGTTTTCAAAGCTGAAATTAAAGAATCGCATGAATTTGGTAGATTCCAAACTCGACGTCTAAAAGTGCCCTTACTGAATAAATTATTTGATTTTATTTTATTTGGACCCTGGAATTAACCCGGGATAACGCCAGACAGAGAGAGAAAAAAAAGATGAAAATTAATATCTTTTTGTCCTGCAATAATGGGAGCAGTGTACTGTGTAGTGCCGAGTACGTAATTCAAAGTTATGATCAGTGTTGTTACTATTTTATGAGCAAGCGATACCATCAGACGAACAACCTGCTGTCCCGTCAATCCTTTGTATAAACAGCCATTTGTCAAATGTTCCGAAGCAATACTCTACTGAATGTTGCAGGAACAGAAGTCTAATAATAATGATTTCATTCATAATTACAATTGACAAACACTCAGATAGTATCTACTAAAAATAACGTTCATAACATTGTATTCAATCACTGCTGTTGAAAAAATACTTATTCTCACTAGATTACGTACAAAACTTCTGCGCATAATAAAAAACATGTTTCTAATCTATTACTACGACTATGTCCTGTATAGTCCTAGTGCAGAGCAAAGAGCTCCCTCTCCTCTTTCCCTTTCCCTCTGTAGAGTGTTAATTTTAATATTTTGTTTTTATAATGGCAGTGACTGCAATGAGCGTGCATCGCGGATGCGCGCCACAGACATTGAGCGGCGATCAGGAGAGGATCAATGGGAAATGGAGGCACGTGAAGAACATATACGAGGTGTACGACGAGACGTGCTCTGAAGACCCCAGCGACTCTGAAAGAATCACAAAAACTATCAACTGTTACTGTCGAGGAGACAGATGTAATAACGCACACAGAACTACCACACTAGGTATATTCACCATCCTTATAGGGTTATTAACAATGAGTTAACTAAAAACATTGTAATAATATTAATATAATCAGAAATACTCGAACAAACAATTACCAAAGCTCGTTTGCATTGTTAATTAAAACGCAGTAAGGTGATGCGCGGCTCAAAACTGATATTGTATATTAATGTAACACTGACATACCTCATTTATGTTTAGTACAAAGTACAGTAGTACGATTGAAATTTTATCTTGGAAAACAAGAAGGAGGGTGATAATGGTCCAATATATAACATATAACACGAGATAATATACTTATTTTTCTATTATGTGCTTGACAAGGCTCGCAACACCAGTATTTGGCATATTCGTATTAAATTAAATACTTAAACCTGTAGTGCATAGCTTTAATCGTAGTACTGTATTTTTGTAGGATTAAAATATAACCTCAGGCTACAACTAGTGTAACCTGTACAGATATAAGACTCGTTTCAGAAAACTTTCTAAAAGGGTATCATAACCAGAACTTGGCTGCCACACTACCTACTTATACTATCACTGCCAGCAATATATATTAAATGTTAAAACATGCCCATTCCATAATTTAGGCACATTTCATTTGTATTGTGTTCGCTTAGTCATAAAGGCTACATTTGCCCTTAAAAAGCATTGTTCTGTTGGAAAAATATATAGGTGACTTAGTTAGTATACGGCTTGAGCTAGGCCAAGATTGTTAAGGGGAATGACTTCACTGTAATTTCTTATCAGAATGGAGTAAAAAGGAATCACCAGAAAGTTCAATATATATATATATATATCTGTTACGATTTGAGATGAAAAACTACGACCGTGAAAAAACAGACAATATTCTGTGCATTTAATCTTTAAAACATGGTGAAATGAGAGCATGGGCATATTTAAAATCAAATATTATATATTATCTTACAATGATATTTTAAGAACAAGGTAAAAATAATTCCAAAGAGCTTCTAAACTTGGTGCTTTATCGTTAAGCATTGTTACTAGTCATAAATTATGTAATATAATGGTAATATAAGTAAACAAAACTGTGATTTACGTCCCACAGTGTAATATAAGTTTTCATAGTATTTTCCAATTGGAGATATTCTACTCTATTGTTGTAAATGTAATAAATAGTTAAGCATTTAAATACCCACTCAAATAAATCATTCCTGCTTTATTTGTAATTTTATTTTAAATACCCACTCAAATAAAACATTCTTCAGCAGTTATTAGGCTAACTGCGTAGGCATATATGATAACGTTATGTTAGGCAATGCCTGCTGATAATTCCAGTGTGGTTTTAATTAATTTAATTAATTCCTATGGGTGTCAATCGCCTCGAGGGAGCTAGTTTGCCAATTTGGCAACATAGGAGTGATCCTGCAGATGAAACTTATAATAATGGACTAGATAGATGACGTATAAAAACAGGCGTACAATTTGAAAGCGTATGACAAAAGCAGGATATATTATTATGTGCAGATGATGATAAATAACGTTCCGTATTAATATTAATATTTTTACAAGTGATAGAGCCATGCTGTAGACAGTTTGGTCCACAGCATGAATGTGCCGGCTCTTCCGGGTCGTTACCACAGGAAACCGGCGTAAATTAGCAGCTTGCTGCTGCGTTTCGTATGTTGAGTTTCGTAAGATATCCAGAGGCCCAAATCCTCTCCCCTTCCCAATCCCTTAATTATCCCTTTCTTTTAAGGTCGGCAACGCACCCGTGATCATTTTAATATCGTGGGCGTACATGGGCGGTGGAGATCATTTACCATCATGTGACCCACTTGCTCGTTTGCCAGTCTATACCATAAAAAAAAGTCGCAACTGAACCCCTTACTCACGTCGGAACATAAATATTTTCGTGAAATATTCGGCGCGTCGTTCCCAGAGCGTGGTCGAAAATTCAGTACTCGGGCAAATCACTATTCGGAACTTCTCTAAAAACACGTAAAATCCGAGACGAAAATATTAATTATGCGAGGTAAAGCTTTTTTGAGACTATCCCGCCCACACCCACGCCACTTTAACTCCTGGGCACCAGAATCAACAGGGGCACGCATTTTTGTTGACACCGAGTAGTGAAGCTCGGCGGGTCTCTGGGAATGCTAAATTGTCTTTGTTCCGTAACGAAATTAATCAAATAGAACGTTATGGAGGAGTTGGAAATATTAATTGTCCATTTCTCGCCACAGCTAGCGACAAGTCGACTACAAATCATCATATTGTATTAAATTGATAACTGTATTAATAAAATACACTTCCTTATCCTGCCAACAGGACAAAACCAACCAATCGAGCAAAACCCATAAATTTTTAATGAAATGAAATGAAATAATGAAATGAAATGAAATGAAATGAAATAGTTTATTCATCATGTAGGCAATTAAAATAGCGCTTATGACAAGTCAGTACAAAATAAAGAAACTTATGTAAGTACAGAAATCATATCAGCTAATATATACATAACATACATAGCATCGTCAAAATACACTGGGCAACTATAAAGTTTACAATATTTTTATATTAGTCCAGGATTGTTAAGTATTAATGAACACTATACCGATTTAAAAACACAACTGACATGATGAGACACACATACAGATACAAGACAGCTATATTTTAACTAGGAAGATGTTTCTTACGCTATGTCAGAGTGTGATTTTGTATTTGAACAAATCATATGTTATTTGGTAAGTAGCATTTACTCAGAGATGGTGAAACAGATGCTACAAAAATAATTTTGAATTGATATGATATTGAAAGGTGTGGATGGTCTGTATGCACAATTACCTAGCGCCATCTAGTATCTACGTTTAAAATTAAATTTAAAATTGAGCAAACTAGATGTCGCTCTTCACACCATTTGCAATACATTATTAACTACCCACTTTGGATTGTCAATCTCAAGGTGGTGTAATAATAAGGTTTTATTTAATGTACAAAATATAAAAATGACTCACGTTCGCGTGGTTCTCGACTAGACACAGGAACACTACGTCCTCTCTCATCAGACGCACGGCGCCGTGCAGCGGCTGTGGAGTCTTACTCTTCAACATGCGGTACAACAGGGCCGATGACATGTGCGCGAAATCATCACCTGGACGAAAATCGTACACATAAAATATTATAAATTACATACATACGCATTCACGGCTTTAATCCCCGAAGGGGTAGACAAAGGTGTAACCAGTACATCCACATTTCGCCGAGCGTATCTCCGTCCTATGATGTGATAGCGGGCGAGCCTATCGGCATACCGGGCACGATTCCAGACTCCGGGCTGATACTGAACATTTTGTAATAGAAAAACCCAATATCACTTTTACCCGACCTGGGGATCAAACTCGAGACCTCGAGTCCTTCTTAGCGGTGAACGCGCAAACTTGTGTCTTCGTGGGGTTAAAGTGAACCAGGTTCCTCATCATCTCATCATCTGCATAACAATGCATGTTAGCGATAATAGATGACATGTCATTGATATGCAGTATGAATAGAGTGGGCGACAAAACTGAGCCTTGTGGAACGCCAGCATTAAATCATAGTGTCAGAGCAGCAGCCGTCAACAACGAGACTTTGATGCTCCGACCGTCCAAGAAGCTAGCGATCCACTTGCAGAGTCCCTCGGGGATTCCGCACGATGGTAGCTTCGACAGAAGGCCCCCATGCCATACCCGATCGAACGCCTTCGCGATGTCTAGACCGACGGCCATAGCCTCACCCTTGCTCTCTATAGCCTCCGCCCAGCGATGTGTGAGGTAAACAAGAAGATCACCAGCCGAGCGACCGTGACGGAAACCATACTGACGATCGCTAATCAGCTGGTGCTCCTCTAGATACCCCATAAGCTGGGCGTTGATTACTCTCTCCATGACTTTAGAGAGCAAGGATGTGATGGCTATCGGTCTATAGCACGAAGGGTCGGACCGGTCACCTTTTTTAGGGATTGGATGGACATGAGCTACCTTCCACGAAGCGGGAACCCTGTTGGAATTATATGAAAGACGGTAAAGGCGCGTAAGAATGGGGGTCAACTAGGGGGCGCACGTCTTAAGAACCACCGCGGGGATGCAGTCCGGTCCACTCGACTTTCGGATTTTAAGGAGCCTAAGCTCCCGCCTGACCGCACGCTGATTAATGCGGATTTCAGGCAGGGAGTACTCGCACCGGGGAAGTTTTGGTGTAGTGGCTCCTGCGTCATCCAAAGTCGAGTTCGAGGCAAAGGATTGTGCCAGGAGATCGGCCTTCTCCTTTGCACTGTGGGCCAAACTGTCATCGCCCTTACGCAGTGGCGGGAGACTGGATAGGCAGAAGTTACCTTGGACAGCCTTGGCGAGAGACCAGAAAGCCCGACTACCAGACGGATAACTCTCGAGCCGCTCGCCAATTCTGCCAATGTGTTCTGCCTTGGCCTTGGCTATAGCCCTCTTGTTGGACCTAGAAGCGGCATTAAATTTCCGCCTCTCCTCCTTCGCGTTTGGACCCTGATGCCTTTGGGCTTCGTTGTTCCACGCCCCGTATGCGGACCGCTTAAGGCGTGCAGCTTCGGCACAGGTACTATTATACCAAGGCCGGCTGCGACGCCCGACAGGTACAGTTAGGGATGAAAATATCCATCCCCATAACCACTAGGTCCCTGACGCGGTCCGCACAAGCATCAGGATCTTCGAAAGAGAAGCAGAACCGCTTCCATGGGAAGGACGCAAAGAATTCACGCATCCCTTCCCATACCGCCAGACCCTGCGGAACCCCCTCGCTGAAGAGCGATCGGGATATACCGCAGGGACTGAGGTATGAATAAGGCAGTGGTCTGATGACCCCAAAGGGGGGTGGACCACTATGTTTGTCTATCTGTGATGGAACAATGGATATTGTATGTCTTTTTTACAATATAAAAATGTTATGACGTAATTTACCTGTTAGATCATCCCAGTGCGCAGAGATGAGACCAGAGCAATGCTCTTTTAGTGCAGTGGCTGCTATTTCATCTGCTGCTGAATAAAATTTTACACAGGTCCTAAAACACAACATATTTATTATGTTCTGGTAAAGTCATGTCTCATTTATTTTACAAATGTTTTTGAGTTTATAAATGTCACAACAAAAGATTTTAAAAATACTGGTATATGGATTTTAAAAATAATGGTCCAAATTTTAAAATATATAAATAACACACCCAACAATGACACTCATAGTCCTGACTCCACACTAGGTATATAACCTGTATCATATCAGGAAATATGAGGGACTTATGGTTACACAACACCCAGACACGAACCAAATATTTGTGGATCATCATTGAATCCACTGCCTCTGGTTTCACAGCTGGCTACTTGCTTGCCACTGTTTCGCATAAAAGAAATCTCAAAATAGGCTTTAAAAGGTTTTTGATCTACAATTATTATGGACCATTCAACTAATTCTTGCATAAATTGCTATCTATGTGTATGTCATGTGTTGTATAAAGACAATAACAATGTAACTGTAATTATTGACTTAAAATGATTATGATGATAGTTGACACATCACACAATATACCGGGTGTAAGGGGACAGCTTACAAAGCCGAAATGGTAATAAAACACTACCTTAACATAGATGGTAAACGCTATTCCTTTTCAAAAATTAAAATGTAGTGTAGGTACTAATGCAAAAGTCGGAATCAATGACTTGCGAGCATTACTGCGCTCAGTAGGTATATCGCGCCGTGCGACGACCCGCACACCTGATTCCGAGCGACGTTTTATTGGCTATATGTTGCATTATTAAAAAAAGCTATTTTAAGATGAAAGATCAACACTAGACCACAAAATTCAATAAAATTTTGGTTTTTTGAAAATTGCAGCTTGATCCTTCGATTAAATAGAGATAAAAATAAAAAAAATGTTAAAGACATACCAATTGAAATCTATCTTATTTCTATTTAAACTATAATTAATAAGACTTTAATCTTATTGATTATAATTTTAGTGCTCTCCAAAGTTGTGATCTTATCAGTGAGATTTAAAAAAGAGTAAGTGCATGTTGGAATATGATTTTCAGTCATACTTTTACTTATAGGTCACAATAAGGCACAAAAGCAGTTGGTTACATCAACTGTTAATATTGCAGCAGTGGAAGAGGGATTTTATTCTCTTACCTAACCCCAACAGAAGCAATGAGGGCCTGCTCACACTTCCCAACTAATCCATGCAATTTGAAACTAGCGGCACATTTCATTAGCTGCAGAGCAAAACTGTCGCCTCGACTCAGGTCTACCACATCAGTGTATAGCCACTTCAACAGAGCTGCACCTACATCATCCGGGAGTGCCGACCAGTCTGAAAAAAATAATGTTCATTAATGCAATATTTTTCAAATCATGAGTTTAATAAGTAATTTTCAGCCTCTGTAGCATAGTGGGTGTGAAGTGAGAGGCCGTGGGTTTGATTCCGGTAACGAGGCATATGTTTGTGTGTGTGATCCAAGATTTGCTTGGTTATGGTTCCTACTATTAAAATCTGCAACTCAAGCTGAGTAACATAGAAATTAGCTAGCAACATGCCAGGTGAATGGAATATGATACTGTAGATATGTCAAAATATATGAATTTTAGAATATTGAAAACTGCAGTATTTGAAAAGTGAACCCTACAGAACTCATAATAAGGTAAAGTTTTAATTTCAATAAAAGTAATAAGTATAAAGCAAAATTTATGAAACATGAATGTTAGCAATGTTTATGATACAAACAAAATATCTATACTTTTTTTATACACCTATGATAAAATAAGAGTAGTGTAATTATTCTGATAACAAAACATATTATCTGACATTCTGAGTTAAATAAAATAATATCTAAGTGAATTCTATTTTTTTGGCACTGATTGAAATAACATGGTAGTCTATTAACAACATAACAGCAGTAGAAAATACAATCACTGTTCAGCAGCAGTTATACTGTGATAATTATTTATGAATCAATATTTAGGTATTTATAATTTACCACAAGTATGTTGCATACAAGGGAATACCACTGATAAGTCTCGGTATATTCAATGAATTGTTTGTAAAATGTTATTAATAACAGGGGATTTACCTAACTCATCAAGATTTCGCAAAGCTTCTTCATTCCAATCATCAGATCTAGCATTCAAAACAAACTTGTGTCCAGGCATAGACTTGTTCTGCAACTTGATCTTGATATCCGAGTACGTTTCTCTGGCATATAGAGTGGCCACAGTCATAAGGAGCCGCGCTACGAAGCTCGTCTCGCTCAGGTCACCGGCTGAAGCTGCTGCTAGGGTGTACTTCCGTTCCAATTCCGCGCAATGGCTCTGTAGTTTTCCATATTCCTCTTTCAGCAGCGCCAGATGCTGCTGCAACTTGGTTACCTCGCTTGACGCTGCACAAATCGACATTGTAATCACAAGACTTGCCGACAAACACCGCCCACCATTATGAGCGAGCTCAACAAAAACACTTTCGGTTTCGTTGCATCTACTCACCCATGACGAGGTTTTTAGCGTCTTGTAGAATCCTAAAAGATCACCTTGAACGTTTTTTCCCTAAATCAAATACGAAAGAAATTAATCGTAAATTAAAAAGTGACAATTCATCTATTGTCTCCAATTGTCAGTCATTCAAGTCAATAACTAACGTTTCTTTACTCGTTATTCATAGTACATTTCTGAAAAATAAAATCATATCTTGATATTTTTTAATTGCTAGTTCATGCAGTTGTCTGAATTTATAGGATTTCTATAATTAAGTAGTATTTTTCAATTTGTGCACCAACAGTTTATGAATAATTGTGTTTTACGTTATAATCCAAGTAAAAAATATGTTTTTTCTGCGTATATTGGAGTACAAACTTAAAAAAACATAAGACTACGAAGTTGGTATTACATTACGTTTAATTTATTTATATTTTATCACAAAATATTTATTATTTTTATTATCTCCGCAATAAAACCCTAATGATATGGAGAAAGACATATTAAGTATAGTCCAATCAATGGAGCCATTAATTTTATTTAAAATTGAAAAAAGAAAGACATCCGTTGCTCGCTAACTTTGTTTGGTCGTTTAACGACATCTACATTTTATTTCTAAAAGTAATTTTGTACTTGCCACGACTGAAGTTAGCTTCAGTGATTGGCAGTCATACTGGCTAAAGAGGATAATACTGACTTCAATTCAGTCCATGAATGCTGTGAGAATGTTAATGATGTATTTACAGCTCTGATTGATAAACTGATGACATTGACTGGTGGATTAAAATTTCATTTCTCAACAGAAGTATGCCAGATTGAGCGTATATTTATTTAATCATTATTCTCAAATCATTCACCGCTTAGGACAGAGATGAAATCGTTTGCTGCCATAGACGTTGCGTCGTTTGTGCCGAACCCTCGCCACACTCAAAGTCTGCGCACTCATTAGAACTGAAGAAAGATTTTCTTATTATTCTAATAATTGGGACAAAACACATAGACATTACTGTAATAAGTATAAGCGAAACGAAACTCTGGCTAAATTTCTGGTTACACATAATAAGCTACATAACCAGCGTGTAGCTTTATGGCCGTTCCCTATATTCTGTTTGTCTCTAGTTTTGCTATACCGGCGATAGAAAATTTTATCTATTTTCCGTTTTACCGTCCCAATAAACTTACTAATGATAGGTAATCCTATTCTTCATTGCTGTCTACTGATGAGAGGACTGATAGCTGACTACAGATATACAACACTATGAAAATGACAGTTCAAGCGTCCCAATATTTTTTATGTGCTATCTGTCGATAAATTTATTTAGTTTATTCTTTATCGGTAGATTTTGACCGATAAACAGATATCTCGGCTGTAAAAAAACGAAATAAATAACGCATTTTGAAGAAATAGCCATGAGTATACAAGGCTTACATGGCACTTGCACTGCAATACAAAAAACTAAATAAATCATGTAAAAATCTAAAAGAAAATATAAAAAAAATCTAAATTTCCCATTAATAAAAATAATGCACCGTTTTGATAATTAAATTAAGTGCAAGAGACATATAAATATTTGTTAATGCGAACAAAATAATTCCCCACTTCAGTAAAATCCCCCAAATTCGCTTGAGATTTTTGTTCAAAGGACTTGTATTCAGAGCCGTAATGTATTGACAGTAAAACGTTTCGTTATTACATTGTGTTTTCCAACATAATAAATATTTCTCGTTATTATTATTTCATTTACAGTGGTAAAAAATAAGAATTATAGATAAATGTTAAATTAAAACTTATATTTCTAATCTAAATCATATCTTCATATTTTCTAACATAAATTAAACAATAGTTCCTCTTTCTCAGCTTGTATGAACATAACGCACAAGAGGGCCCAGATAGACTGCCTATCTATTGCTATCATAGTATCCGACGTGCATATCTAAAAAATAGGGACGATTCCAAGCAGTAGATAGAACAATACGGATGTTTGACGATAGCTATCTATCGTGAAATTGAAGATTAATATTGGGAACGGCCATTAATGTATGCAAACACGGCATTGCGCATATCCATACCGCCTATTGTTATTGTTGCGATACAGGGTTTCCGGTTAGATTGATTGTCAATCTGAGCAACTCTGTATTATCTTTTGTCAATATATCAATCGGACAGCAGGCTGCGTGCTTCAGTTTCGTCGTGATCGTGGTGACCAAGGTCACGGATTGAACTGATGCCAGACTATACGTGTAATATCCATCTTAGTCTGTGGTTAAAGGTCATTCGCACTAGATGTCACTAGCTTAGCGAAATCTATTTCAAGATAACCTTCAAGTGATTTTGTCAAATAATTGATAACAAGACTTTATCAGACAGTTTAAATGTGTATTGTGTAGTGCATCATTAATTATTATCTACCTCGTATTGTTACGACGTTGAAAATGAGTTCTCTTAATAGAATACTGTTTTCATGCAAATCTTTATCCAACAATGCAAGGTATTATCGAGTGTCAATTCGGCGATGCACTTACATTTTAAATTTGGAACATTTTGCAAGTGAGTTATTTTTGTAGGGTGATTTCTACGAGTGCGAGATTAAACGCAGATGATGGATGGTTTTCGAAACTACTGGTGCGAAGAATTGAGCCAACGAAGGAATCCCATAGTCGTATGCTTAGTGACAAGGAGATTATTTATGCACTTCAAACACACAACATAAGGCCTGATTCTATGGACAGATACTTACAAAACTAGTATGTACTTACAACAATATACATATTTATATGGCTTATTATGTAATTTTGGCGCTGGTTGGCAGCCGGCTTGCGGCAAAATTATGTCTATTATGCAACATTCTTTAAATAGCTCATTGGAAATAATTGGCTTTTACACATACCTATCTATTCAAATTGTTTACAATTATTATTCTCTTGTAAACCTTGACCCTACCAATTAAACAACACTATTGATACACAGCTCTTTGACTTAGCTTTCTGAAGTAGTTTGTACATATGGAATCTGCCAATAATTAAAATGATGATAGGTACAAATTACTTGACAAGACGAAATATTTGTCATTGTTATCATCCAATAACAATAATTAACATCATGATTACATTGTTTTTTGATATGAATATAAAGTGAAAAAAGTTTATAGGATGCCCAACTATGTTTAATTTCTTTTTTATATTACAAACCAGTTCAATATTCTAACTACATATACATTAATTTATGTCAGGGCTTCACTATCCGTAATGCACTGTGATAATATCTGTTTGCCTGGCCTTTCACAGTTTTATTCAAATAATCATACCATGATGATTGATCAACATTCAATTAATTACTGCTTGTTGAACAATTGAAGTAAAATATTGTGAGGAAGCATAAGATTTCTCAATAATTTTATATAATGTGAATTCTATTTAAATTAGATTAAGACAGCTTATTGGTTGAAAGGTCTAACCCTGAAACTGTTAAAGAAAACCCCTACTCCAAAGTAAGATAGTCTATCATATAAAATCTTAATGCTATAATCTAAATCTAAATTCAGCTTCAGCTACTTCAGAACTGGTTTATATAACAACAACTGGTACAACTAATATAAGACTGGGAAAAAATATGTATCAGAGAGATAAGTTATATTATATCAATGTAACATTATTTTATGTATCTTTCCACTCATACATAAAAATGCTGAGAAACAATAATAAATAGAAAAATATCAAACAATTTTCAGAATTTTACTCATGGGTTAATTTTAGTGGTAAAAAAATCCATAAAAATACGAATATGGTTATACCTACTATACCCACTGTACGTTTTCGAACTTCAGATTATTATATAGCATCCAGAAGTACCCCATTAGAAGGACACTTGCTGCTTAAGGTTCTAGCACTCTTATGCCGATCACATACCCAGATGCTCATATAACTTAGGAATTACTAGCCAATATGCTCAAGTAATAGAACATTATACCTGTAATAAAAATAAAAAAAATTGTTAGTTTCACAGAAAAATTGTATGAACATGTATAACAAATTAGGTATAACATAGAATTTCACTGTTAAAATTCTTAACATTACTGCTGTATTTTATGAAAGTTACATATTGTATTTCTATTCTATAGTTCTAGGAATATTATAGTACGGCCTAAAGATAGTTATGATTGGTAGCTGTATTGAGACACTTAAAGTGTGATGGCAGGTGTAGAGGGGGAATGAAATGAAGTGACTAACTTCAGCCCAGACAAGTATTTTTTTTTGTTATTGTATTTGTTTTTATTCTTTTTATTCTCCTAGTAAGCAAGCAGTTGATTTCATCCACTCACACAAAGAAGACATTGGTTGTGAACTGGTTGGATCATGGACCGTTTCTGTTGGAGATATGGACCAGGCTTTACACCTGTGGCGATATGTTGGTGGCTTTGAGAAAATAGACAAGGCAAAAGTCTTGTTTAAGCAGGATCCTGTAAGTCTTTTTTGTTATTTTTTAATTCGTCACCTTGCATGCCTAATACCATCTTTAACAATAATAATACCATTATTATCATATTACTGCAGTGTATAAATCAGCTGATTAAATGTCACATAATTAAATACTTTAATGCAACTCAGCTATGATCTCAAGAAAATTGTTGTCTATTCATATACCTCAGGCAGATTCTCGTAATAATATGACACCCAGGGAGCTTCGGCCAAAATCTGTGAACTTGGCGTAATTAAGAGTATAGGTACCGGCACAAGCTGTGAGCAATAAATTATCCTGCACATTAGTTAATTTATAGTTCTGTCATTTGGTTCATCAGTTTATACACGCAGTCTATCGTACTCTCGGTGTCTCAAGTGAGAACATGTCATTTTGTTTCTGTATAAACACTGCTTCCACTACTGTCAAGTTGAGCTCACGATTCGTTTCGGTAATTAAACCAATTCATCCATTGTCATATTTTTTACTTTATTTTCGCCTTGCTATTTATCATGCCATTTTATTTACCTTTCTGATAGCCATGATAGGAATCTTCGCTTATCTAGCAATATTCTACTCAAGTGCCCTTTGAGAGAGGGCTCTTACTTCTAAATTCACCCACTCTTCTTTAGCTATTCAAACTAGGGAAGTATAGGGAAGTATTCCCTAGAACGCACTCCTTCTCAAAATCAGGTCATGCACCCATTACTGTTGGACAGAGTGGCAGAATCACATTAGTTGGTATTACATATTATCTGTATATGTTTAAAAATTATTGTATATAATATGTATGACTATTTTATTGTCTAAGTTTAAATATAATAATGATGTTGCTTTATATATATTTAGGTAATATCAACTCAAATATGTTTGAGTTATATTAATTAAATTGTCATGTTACATTGATGTTTGATTTCTCTTTTTTTTGTACCTACTTTGTTCACATCTGCATCAATCTAAGGTTGACTGGGAGTGAATGCCTTTGGAGTTTAGGCTGCGTTTATGCATTCAATATAAATTTTGTCCGCCTTTATACATTGTATATAAAGTGTAAAATAGATAAATAAAGAAAATATTTTTACTAGGATTACAGTGCATTGGAAAAAGAACGTAGCACTTTGGTTCGGTCGAGGCATCTGCAGTATTTACTAGCATTCAGTTTCTGGCCGTCTGGCGAGCCACGAGAGCCGAATAATATTTATGAAATTCGTTCATACAGGTAAATATAATATTTGTAATTGGTTTTAGTTATTATCTTTGATATTATTCTTGTCTTTTCAAAGAATAAATTTAAGGTATGTCCAGGTTTTGTGTAGCAGTAGATAAAACACTACTTAATCTATACTAATATTATAAAGCTGAAGAGTTTGTTTGGTTGAACGCGCTAATCTCAGGAACTACTGGTCCGCTTTGAAAAATTATTTCATTTATTGAGGAAGGCTATAGGCTATATAACATCACGCAGGACCAATACGAGCGGTGCACTAATGAACGCGGACGAAGTCGCGGGAAAAAACTAGTTTTTAATAAAATTGTTGACATGTTTTTTTTATAGCATAGGCCGCAGCACACGAGCAAGTGGGTCACCTGATGGTAAAGCTTTTACATTTTTTTGGATATAAAAAGGAATTGAGGAAATATTAATCTCACGTGTTTCTTTTAATAAAAATGATATGATCAAACATCACAAGCTAAATAATTAATGAAATGTCTTGTTTAGTTTGAAACCGGGTACAATGATCGAGTGGGGTAACAACTGGGCGAGGGGTCTCACATATCGTCGCTCACAAAATGAAGCGTTCGCTGGATACTTCTCGCAGATTGGCAGACTATACAACGTTCATCATATCTGGTGTAAGCATTTCATTCATTTAAATAATACGAGTACATTAGTTTTCAACTTTAAATAATCATGTTTATCATTATTTAAAACACAGACATCGATGTAAATAGACATCGCAAGTATTTCATGGTAAAGGCACATTTTTAGTACTTACCCGCTGTAATGTCAAAAGAGCAAGTTAGTTATTAGAAACACCATCGTTAGCAGTTTTGACAATATTTTAAGACACGAAAAAACATTAAATGTGTGTTTTGTCGGTGTCATACTGTAGACAAAATCTGATTATCTTATACATTTCGTCTCGGCACGCGAAGTAGGTACACTTAGGATGTCTATTTAGATCTATGTCTGTGATTTCAAATGCCGGGTTTTTTATTTAGTTCATGGGGAGAAATCCCATTACCTATCGTTCCTGAATATTTATTTGTATCTACACCATGTACCCGTTATTTTGGTAGGTGAAAATTACGTTAAGCAATATACAGGTTGATGTTGATAGAGTCTCATACACAGGTTACAAGAACCTGCAAGCTCGTCGCGAGACACGTGAGAGTACATGGCGTAACCCCGGGTGGGACGAGTGCGTCGCCTACACCGTGCCGCTCATCAGGGAGATGCACTGTCGAATCCTCGAGCCCACCGTATTCTCTCCTACGCAATAACGTACCAGACCGAACGACAAATCTTTATCATACGAATATATTTAGGCCTCACTTGTAAGTCCAGATTTGAGAACGCAAGCAATAACTCAAGGACCTGTCGATATCAGATGAAATTGCTTATACAATTATTATACATAGGTGGTATATATTTATAAAAACTATATTAACAAATGAACTTTCAATGCCATTAAAAATCGAAGCTATTGCCATTTTTCGATCGATATGAACGAAGCATGACCTAACCGATAATAAAAATCCAGATATCAATTCAAATGTAATTTCTTAATGCCAGATTTATACACGGACAGACAAAAGCAACCAACTAATGACTCCCCTCTTTATTGTCGGGGGTTAAAAACAATCCACTAAGCATAACATCTGGGCTTTCCACATTGGGCCTGGTTATTCTTATTTTTGGCATGTACCAAAACTGGAACAATTTAAGGTTCAATGTCAGAGGACTGCTTTATTTCGTAGTATGTAGTCGTAAGCTCGTACCTTTTACTTTATAGCATTTTATAATCATATGAAATATCATGATTGATCAAGGATGCGTAGTGCAAATATTATTTGTGAATGCAATGGTCTCAATATTGTTTCATTTTGTTTTTGTTATGTGTATTTACTATTTACAATAAGTAGATTTTTTTAAAACGAAATTGTGTTTCATTTACATTCTTTCTACATACATACAAACGCACTCACGCCTGCAATCCCTTAAGGGGTAGACAGAGGTGTTACTAGTAAAACCACATTCACATTATAACTGCGCCACCGAGGCAGTAGAGTATATTCTTTGCCTGGTATATAAACAAATGTTGTGGGCTTAAACTGCTTTATGGTCAACAGATGCATTAGAACTAGTTACGGCTCCGACTTCGATGTCTGTGATGTTCAATCAACTTTTAAAATAGGTACCCTATTTCCATGAGGGCAGATCTTTCAGTCCGAATAAATTTTAATCACATTGCCAATAAATTGAACAATAATCGATTTAAGAATTACAATTTAATTAAGAATGACACAAGTTAATATACAATTACCTTTACCATTATCTAATTGGTGAAACGAAAAGTATATCACTTTGTTTTTTGTTGGTGAAAACGAGCATTAAGGGTGACAAAAAAAATCTTAGAATGTATAAAATAAATAAACATCCAGTTTTCTTTCTATTTTATTTACTTTCACTTTGATTTTTTCATTAATAAGATTATATTACAATATAATAATTAATGATAATAATTATTAAAAACTACAAGTTGATCGTGTTATTTAAATATATAACAAAAAATAAAAAGAAAACAACGGTGCACCGAGCGGGTCGCAAACAATCGCAAACTATTCAATAACCTGCGCCCGCCGTACCGCACCTTGTCACATTTCTGTCACAATATTGCTATCTATCTGTTGATAAACGACTATACAATGGTAAAATATAAAAATTATTTAGTTACAATGTACATAATACGTGATAACTAACTACGCGTTTGGTACTTCTATATAAGTTATAATTTATTTTCGATGGTGATCTGTCGAGGGATCTTACGTAACCGATAACATCTAACTCTAGAACAGCAAATGATGGCAGGTTGGGACAGACGCGCCTATGCACTACTCTCGCGCCTTCGCAGTCGGTCTTGGGACGACATTTGTAGGGCTCCGGTAGACTACAACAGCGAGCGGACTACGCATATAACTTTAAGTACCGACCGTCTATTGCCACAAGCGTACATACAGCTTACAATTCAATTCCATAGTGCATAGATTTCAGATATTGTGACCGCAGTGGAATATACTGAAGGAAAAGAATGCCTTATATTTAGAGAGCATTCTTATACCAATATTTCTTACGCCGTTCGCCGGAGTTCTAATCTAAATGTTTTAAAATAATTTATGGCCCAATCGACGTTTGTTATCGACTTTTATACAACGGCTGTTTGATAAAAGATTTTTTATTATATGTTCACATTATTTTGAACGTTTAGAGGGAATGTGTAAAAATAAACACAAATGTTTGTGTCAAGATAAGCGATAATAAATACTTTAAAATCAAAACATACAACATGGAAACGTGGATCCCGAACAGAATAACTCGTATAGACCATTTACACGAGACTAATCTATTATTAACATTGTGTGAATTAGACACTGTCCAGCTCGCTGAGCAGGAGTTCACGAAGTATGTCACACCCGAGAGAAAGTTTTATCGACACGGCCTTGTTTCTCGTTTGTATCGTAACGTGCACCCTACAACAAAGAGGGGGATAGATATAGGGATATATACCACGAGAAAACGAGTGGATAAGATTTTCACGAGGCGTCATGTTAAGTGCGCCGACCACAGATCACGAATGATAATAATATAGTAGATTTGAGATTTATGTTGGTAATCAAGTTTGCCAACTTTTACAAAGTAGACTGACATTGTCATCGCGGTGCACATCGAATATATAGTGTGCGTAGGCGCATTGCACTGAATGGTTGTACACATACGAAGTCTATATGTTATCTATGGTTCGAGATCCCTACCAATAGATTATGAATGTATAAATGTGACTGGCTCAATGACCTCGTGTAAATGGTCCCGCAAAAGCAACCTGCACTGATATACCGGGTTTAAGGGAAACGCTTCCGAAGCCGACACGGTAATAAAACACCAACTTAAAATAAACGGGAAACACTATTTGTTTGTTGTTTACTTGCCATTTTGGAAATATGTTGAGGATAATGACCCGCGCGCATTACCGCGCTTCAATAGTCAGTAGGCACATTGCGCCGTGCGCCGCGCTGCACAGTTCTGAGATGACAACAGTTTTTTACTGGCGTTACATTAAGTTATCAAGAAAAATACGATTTTAATTGTTATTTAAAAGAAACGTCATTCGTCGGTGGCCGGTCGTAAAAACTACAAGCCAAGTTGTGTTGCGCCGACCCCACTGCGAGTGGGATAATGGCATGATTGGCATGGATTTGAATGAAACTTCATTGTATTGGTCCAAACAAGATTGTGTATGAATAATTTAAAAAAAATATGTTTCCTTATTTTGAGATTGTTTTTAGTGGTATTGCGGTGTAATTACCAGCACACTACCACCTGTTTTCGTTTTCGGAAGCGTTAACCGTACACCCGATATAATTAGACCATTGTCCAAAGTTTCCTTGTGATGAGACTTGTTTTTAGGGAATGAAGCGGTTGTAGGCCGATTGTATTAAAGTATTATTATTATGGAAAAAACTATGGATTACGCTCAGAAGTTAGCAGTCGACAGGAGAAGAAAATAGCAATAATCGCTGCGCTGTCGTATGATGGAAAATAATATTTATTTTATATACAGAAGGCATGGGTGACGTGTCGGGTCAAGCTGTTTCTAGAGATTATTGTCATTTACTTGGTCAGTCCAGAGGGAGAGGAGGCTACTATAAAATAGACGACTGCGTGTGCAATGCCGTGTACCCGCTATTTTGCATTAACTAGAGAATTTAAGCGAATATTATTAAAAGTTATACGCGCATATACGGCATTGCCCCACGCTTTCAGCGTACAAAGAGCTACAAATCTCGTTTAATATTTTACATAATTTTACAATCATTTCACGCTGGTGTCAACTTGAAGTCCCTATACAATAAATCGCTAACCGACTCAAAAAAAAACGATCACATCGTGTGATGCTTACAAGCAATGTGATATAGGAAGAAGTCATTAATCAATATAAAATGAAAAATAATTTAAAAAATAATATTTAACTAAATTTGGATATTTATGACTAAAATCGCCGCTATATAACATGTATTCGTCTATACATACATGACTGGTAAGTGAAGATGACAATACAATACGTAGTGTATTAGGACACTAAATTCGATAGTAAATAAAGAAAATAGCACGTGTGCGTCGAGCGTCGCACCTCAATGTACACAAACACCGCACTCGCACCTTACAAATGTAACAATCTATGTATAATAGTTATATTATTAATATTATTGTTTACTTTATATACAGTAACGTCGAAGCCCGCGCGCTCCTCCGCCTGTAAGGCAAATCGTGTGCTCGCTAATACATAATATATATATACTTTATATTTACAAACATAACGGCAGTCGGTCGCACTTGGCGTACAGCACCTGCACATTTGTTACTATTATTTAGTAAAGCGTTGTTACACGTTTAGAATTTTAGAACGTTCCAAAAACAAGCATAATAATTTCGAATACAAACCAGTTACAAACATTCAATAAACTCAATTCTAGGCCAATAAACAAACATCAGTCGGCTCATCGAAAAAAATTCAACTTACTTTTACATACACGCAAAAATCGTTCCTAAAGTAAAATCTAGTGATATGAACATTATAATTTTGACTATCTAACGTTGTAAATAATAATTTCTCGACGGTTCTCTGTCGACGGTGGCGTGTGGGAGCGAGCGCGGGAGTCGACGTCTGACGCGTCACGAGTCAAGTGGCCTACCACAACTAACTAATGCCTTTTGTCAAACATCTTAACGGTACAATCAACATTCCTTCATTACTCCTTCGCCGTGAGCGGACTGCTACATCTAATTAATGCCATTTTGTCAAACAATTTAAGCGTAGGTACACTTCGCGAATCAACATTCCTTGGTTACACTACAAAGTTTACCTTATTTAAACTATCATTTGACGCTCACCTTTCTATTTACCGACACTTTTACAATCTTGTTTGACAGAGTATCAAGATGAAAAATTAGCTAAAACATCTATGGAAACTTATTACAAACTACATTATACAATAGTAGATCAGGAATACTAGATTTTTAGGTTTAATCATAATCCCTAATTAAACACTGTTCCGTCGTTTTTATCGTTTTATGGCATACAGTATGTTCCAATTTCAAAGATGGACGGTCTAATAATATTCAAGAGTTTGAAGACAAACTTATGGCTAAGAGATCGATTTTGTTAGAGAAAATAATATTTATTTTTAAAATACACAATATTCTTTCAAGCTTGTACTCAAAATTGCGGGAATTCGCGAGGGAATTTCTTTATAAATATCAAAAAGATAGTTAATTTGGGAAATCCGCCTGTTTTTTTATCACGTATTCAAAATCAACGGAACAGAGTCGTGTTGTGAGTAAAACATGTAATAGAAAAGCATATCATTCACACGCATTGCAACATCATTAAATAACATCACGCTATCGGTAGACAGACTCGCGCTAAACCACATTATAACATACATTTATATATTTTAGGTGTGCAACAATATGTCTCGGGCATATTTCATTATCAGTAAATTGGTGGATCGCTTGTAGCGGTAAAATGTACCTTAATTGACAGAAATGCAGCCTTTTATCATATTTAGCCATGCATTTATGTTTATTCACATAAATTGCTTTTAGTCTCAAATCTGTATAACAACACTTAACATGTTGTTTGTCCTGTTAACATTCACTGGGTTAAAATGTTTTAAAACCAATTGTATTTTTATATCAGTACATAGATGCCTGAAACACACTGATGCATTGTCAGCGAAGACAAGTAAAGTTGTAACAAATGTATAAATATTATAATTTTTTATTGCATATCCTAGTTTATTCTAAAGTGAGCAATGTTTCCATATCCCTTAGTTTATTTATTTCTTTATTTGTAAATCTTTCTAGGTTCTAGCGATTTCGCTGAAATTTACATTACATGCCTCACACATCTTGGAATAACCTATTATTATAGAAAAACCATAAAAAGAAGTGTCAATTTGGCTGTCACAAACTCTCCTATAATATATTTTACTCCTGTCAAATGGGAACCAATGGAATGGGTAACAAACTAAAATGATAAGACTAATTTTAGTTTGACAGGACTGATATATACTGTAGATTGACACACAAGCACACTGTAGATTGAATTTGAACTAAAAATAGATTAAATTAAACTTTTTTTTTTTATTACAGTCACACACATAGTCCTGACCCCACACTAGGTTAACCTGTATCGTGGGTATCAGGAACTACGAGGGACTTGAGGTGTGGGACCTCACCCAGACCGGAAACAAATTTTTGTGGATGAATTTGTCTCAGTGCGAGAATCGAACCTACGGCCTCTCGCTTCGCAGCCGGCTACTCGCCCGCTGCGCCACGGAGGCTGTCATCAATTTTGTTTTAGTTTCGTCGGTCACAACAGAATTGACACTAATATCAGTTTTTTTAAGCGTAGTCCAGTCAATATAACATCATGTATCGGCACTTGCATGAATTACCGTTACTCCCTTTAAAGTTCAACCAAAATGTAGGTTGACAAAGTATTAATTGTATTATTCAGTTCACTATTTGTATGTAAGCAAGTAAATCTCATAGAATCCGTTATTCAATAGGCAACTTATCATCAAGTCTTGACAACTTATTTAGTCTTTAAAATGTGATGCTTATATTATTCTGTAATGACATTTGTCATTTGCATGCTTGTTTCAACTTTACTCGCCAACTCGGCTACACATAAGCATAATAATGGAGTGCAATAAACTTAATAGTGTAATAGAATAGGAAACGCCCCCCACTTTACACCTTCCTCGATCACAAACTGCCGCACGCATTCTTTTGGAAGACATAACTAAAAATACAATCATAAAATTAATAAATTAGGCATAGTAACCATTTTTTACACTAACTTTTCACTACAAACTTTATGCTGTGGGAGGGCAGAACAGTCTCAGTGTACAATGTGGGAGATGAAATTTAATGCTGCTGCCAAAACATACAGTAAACTCATTACTCAGTAATAATACTATTGGTGGTCACACAACACATTTACACAATCCACTCAATAATTTCCTTTGCGATAATACTAAGTGTCAACTAATGAGGTAGACAGAGTACCACATCTAACGACATCGATTTACAGTCGCGTTCGACCGAGTAGAGATACGTCCGTAACGGGACGAGGCGGGACTTTTACATGTCACGAATGATTTAGTAAAGACTCAAATCAACTGTTAGCCTTATATGAACGGTTCGATAGCAGTCATTGAGATATCAATAAAAGATATCGATATTTCGGAAAAATATCAGCATTTCATTTGTTTTAAAATTAAGTATAAGTTATAAAAATAAGCGCAAAGTGCATGGCACAGAAACTTTGTATAAAAAAGGTTTGATAGCACACTATACGCAACATTGGGAGCAAATGAATCGGTTACGATTTGTGCAGCAAACGTGTCGCACGGTTCCAACACTAATATTCATAGAACAGTCAAAGACCAGTATAATAACGACCACATATCACAAACAACACTTTCGTGTCTTCTTTAATATGCGTAGATTTATGTATATGTGATTGGTTAGTTTTTGGTATATCGTATACGCAAATCAATCTGTAGTTAAGAAGTCATTTTTTGATTGTGGTATGGCAAGTGACAGTCCAAACACAGTGATGGTCATCGAGAGACACAGCGCACCTTGACGGTCAACAGAATTATTCCGGCCTGAAGTTACTGGATATACAACTTACAGAAAGGGGTGGTCATATTTTAGGCTCGTTTATGTACCGGATCTTATCAAAATCTAGACTTCCTAAAATTACACTTTAATTTTAATCACTCGTTAATAACGAGCGATAAGATCGATCACATTCCTATAAATTAAGTGAAGTACGTAAAGCGAGAATAACAATGCTGGAGTGTGAAAAAAGGTAAGCTGTTTATCATTTAGTGTTGTCCAAAGTTGAATATCGACATGTTACACATTCGATAAAAAAGAAAAAGTATTATTGCAATCGGATTTAGTACTAGGGGGTGAAATACATCGTACACTATGCATTGCTTAAATTCGACCACGCCTTTACGCTAGCAGGTCTGAAGTTTTGTTTGTGAATACATGCTTAAATAACATAGACTGCATAAAGCCTGGACTTGGCATATAATTTGCACCGATTTGCTTTTGTATCCTTATACATCAATCGGTGAAAATTATATTTGTCGATGGTAAATTGACAGATAGTGAGGTGAAGTGGTACCGTGCGACAATGTTCGTTCGACGGTTGTCGGTTTTGGCAACAGCATCAGAGAGTATGGTGGGGGAGAGTGTTAGAGCGAGCCGGCCGCGAAGCTCGCCGAGGAGTTGCTGTGTGCGAGTGACAACATCGAGCCCGACAGCGACTGCTCCTCGTCACCGTAGCCCTCGCGGCTGCCCTCCGCGATCGCCAACGCGCTGCCGACAATATACACATCGTTATAATTATCGTTATATTACTAATAAATAGGGGAGATTTTAAGGGTTTATATTTTGAATGGCAGTGCATAATCATACTATCGTTTTTTTCATAGAGCAATGTAACGCTAGTAAGTAGTAAAATCAGCTGACGCTCGGGGTTAACGGCTGTTAGAAATGCGCTAGCGGCACGTGTGCGTGATCGTAAAAAGAATAGGTAGTTTTATTTAGTTTATTGGTATCGTTAAATCTACAAAAATACATATAATTTTTCACATTGGCATTGGACGATCCTTTTTTAGTTACCTATATGGTTTCGACCCATGATAAAAATATATCGATATATCAAAGAAAAGCAAATGATTTATCGGTATTTTTTCAGCATGCGTATAATGTAATATGTTCACCTGAAGCCGAGCCGTGCGCTCTCGTTGTCGAAGTGCGCTCGCTCGCGTTCGTGCCGCTCGTGCAGCAGACGCGTGCGCTCGGCACGTTCGCTCACAAACTGCGCGCCCTCACACTCCATCTGCACAACACATGTATCTCGTTACTGTATCGTAAGGTAAAGTATAGCGGAAAGATGGAGGTTAACTGTCTTCGACCGGCTACACTTTGAATGTGCATTCTTAAGAATTTCTCATCTTAGGCATATCTATCAGACTGATCCACTATCGAAATTTTATAGTACAAATTGAGTGCGCATACTAGGTCGGTCACACTTTTTTATATGATATCGTACTTCTTGTCGTAAAAATGTACTTGTATGGTGGAGTTTCTCGTTAGCTGTCAACTCATCCGTATTTGCGAAATTTCATTAACGTATTAACTTCATACATAAATTTAGTATACGAATCTGTGTGACAGGTATCGAAAAATCTCGCACTAGACAATGCACTTATGATGACTCATATTATGGTATATTATCATGTTTTGTTATATAAATGTCATGATACTGCCAGTGGCGTTAGTGCCAGGGCACATAAAACTAGATTTGTTTATCGTCGCTTAATTAACAATACCGTGCAAGTTAAATTGGCTTAGTTTTCAGGAGAGACAAAAAACTGAATATATTTTATGAACAAGTGTGATGTAACAAATGAGTTGTGCGGTGAAAGAACTATTGGAACATGCTTTGTATGGTTAATTAATTTTTTTGGGTAAAGTTATTGGATACGTGTCAAAAACAATTTATCCAATGACAATATCACATGACCAATTTTCGAGTTACGCGGTATTGTTAGCTAAGCGACGGTATTCATAAAATTTGTTAATCAATGAATATATTTTCTGCATAACAGTTCCAATTTACATGATATGTGATAGTGACCTTCTGTTCGAGCAATGCGCGCCTGACAGCGACACGCTCCTCGAGTTCGCGTCGTTCTCGGTTGCGTTGCGCCTCGGCTTGCATCTTGCTCTTGCTCTGGTACGCCGTCAGCATGTCCAGCTCATGCTCCAGTTGCATCTTCAACTGCTGGCACTCCATCTGACATACAATAATAATAATAGTACCACAGCCCTGTATTATATACGTCCCACTGCCGAGCACAGTCTTTTTCTACCAATGAGATGGGTTAGGTTAAGACGTAAGGGCCACACGTGGATTAATGCGGGTTGAGATTTCATACACTTTCGAGATTTTCATACAATACACTACATTTAAATACACAGAAAACCGACACGATGTAGCAAAAAATAGCACAAAATTACTAAAAGAATCTGTACCATTTGGCTCTCATCAAGCCTGACGGTTTGTTTCTGCAACATTTCAGTGATGCTCTGGTCGTATTGCTCGCCCAGTAGAACCAGCTTGCGCCGTTTCTCATCTTTCAATGTCTTTATCACTTCTTTTTGTTGTTCCTGCAATCGGAATTTTTATGATACATTTACAGTACTCTCGAAACCTTACTCTGTCTTACTGTTATTATAAACGGGAATGTTTGGGTGTTTGTTAGTCAATCACGCCACAAAGGCTGCTGAACGGCTTTAGATGAATGTATGGAAACGTTATTTGTAGTAATATTTAATTTGTGGATACATTAGGGATAGGCAATATATATATAAAAAATAAAGTTTATGTAATTTATATAGCACACAGTAGCTGTACTTACTTTAGGTGTGTTCTGTAATATATGCGCTTTGAGTGCTTTGTATTGGCGTGTCTGTATCTTGCACGTCTCACGGAACTGTTTGCGTATCTGCATCTCTTTTTGCTGTAAAGATAAATGGATACATTTCAATAAAATTATGATGCTATATAATGCCTTTGGCTGATTTACTGACACCTATGGCCATAAATTATAATAATATCTCAGAGACATTGTTACATTTACTACTCTTACTTGTCCAGAATATATGAGGAGAGGTCGAGTGAAATGAAAATTAAAAGTTGTTTACGTGCCGTGCCGTTTTCCGCGTGTTCCTAAGTGATATCGGTCTGGAAAGACCGAAAGCGATATAATAAAAATAGATTAAATGTAGTTACTTTGAGGCTCTTGGGTTGTTGTTTGAGTTGCAGCGCATGTTTCTTGCGCAGTTCATGTTCAGCGCGCTGCATGTACTCGCGTTGGTTGGCGAGCTCAGTCGCGTGCTGATTCGCCAGCTGCTCCTCTCTAAGAACAACATACACTACTATTAAAGTTACGTGCTCCGACAATCTTCGTGTTTTTACGAATTAATACCAATAGGCAATCACTGTATGGCCATACGTGGCTGGTCATTTTGGAGAAAATAAGTACATAATTTCTAATGTAACAGCTTTGCTTTATATCATTAGATCTTCATCATTACCGATTTTTAAAATAGTCAAAGCACATCAAAATGTAACCCCCACTTACTGTACAAAGCAGACATGGGATTTTCTGTAATTACAACTGTTCGATATTTGAAGAAAATCTACATAGAATATTGTACAGTACAATGCAATCCAGAGAAGAATAGGACAGCCAATGTCCCAAGCAGTCACTTGTAAGTTAGAACATATATGACGATTTATTCGACATTATTTAATAAAATCTATTGACACTGTTTTAAAAAACATATTACCGGTTTACATTGACATTTAAGATAGATAGAAGAATATGCCGAAAGTCATTCTTATTCAGAAGTTCATTATAATATTTACCTAAGCGCGTGCACGCCCTTCTGTTGCCGGTACTCGAGCTCTTGAGTCTTTTCGTGATGACGCAGCAACATCGCATGCGCTTGCTCCAACTGATTTTGGCGTTTGTTCAGCTCCTGGAAGTTTAATTATATTTTTAATTTTTAAGGTATGAAGTCATTCTAATCAATGCTTGAATATTTTAACGGATGATGATCCAATGTAGAGCATATTGGATCATCTCAATCAAAACGTTTTCTGTAAATAAGTTACAAAGGACTCATTTACACCTCAATCCATCTCCATTATAAATATGAAAGGTTGGATGTTGGTGAGTTTGTGAGTCTAAATGTTTTACAATAACGCATCAATGACAGTGGACTTGGATGGAAATTGGCACACAAGTGGGCCATGACATGGAAAAGGACATAGGACTACCTTTATCCTTTACTTTATCTCGGATAAGGCATTTACGCGACTGGAGGAACGAGTAAAGCTAGTAATAGAATAACTGACATTAAAACTTCTCTACTGTTACTTCGGTAATGTCATCATTATCGCATTTCGCGTTTTCCGCTATAAATAAACCAAGATTACTAAAGCATATAACTGATATATAATTTGAAAAATTGCATAGAAGTAAGGAGACATGTGGCGACAGCCTCCGTGGCGCAGCGGGCGAGTAACCGGGTGCGAAACGTGAGGCCTTGGGTTCAATTCCCGCACCTAGACAAATATTTGTCTGATTCACAAATATTTGTCTCGGGTCTGGGTGTTGTGGGACCCCAAGTCCTTTGTAGTTCTTGATACCCATGATACAGGTTTACCTAGTGTGGGGTCAGGACTGTTGGGTGTATTTATTATTATTATGTATCGATATACCTCTCGCAGTAACTCCTGTTCCTTGTGGTGCAGCGCGAGCATGCGGCGTCGCCTGAAGCGCCGCAGCTCCAGCTCGAGGTACTCCCGCTGCGAGCGCACCAGCCGCATCTCCTCCGCCGCCTCCGCCTGCTTCAGGTTGTCCTTCTGGGACCTGTACAACAAAACCGTGCATACATTACACATTGGTACCGACCATCATAGAGGCTCGTCCAGGCGAGTTCGCTCTGAGTTCAGCCAGTGTATATCCAGTAATTTAATTATATGCCGACAGTCGAGACATTGCATCCCTCGACGGTCGGCATTATATTTAGATTGCACTGTACTTAATATCAGGTCCAGTGTAGTCATTTTTTGTGATAAATTTCTCGTATCCGAGAGTCCGTCTATGTATGTATCACCCACAGATCATGGATAATATAATAGATAATCCATCATCTATAATATAGTAGATAATATATCAATATACGTCGACCCAATTTTTACAGCATTGACTGACGTTGTCATCACGGTATGCATAGATTCTATAGTACGAAGTTTAAATATAATCTGTGGTCCGTGGTCCCGCCGATATTTGTAGCGCCGAGCAGTAGTGTAAGGTCTCATTAAAGTACCACACATGTGTGCTAGGGCGGAAGCGGATGCGGTGGTATTGTGAAACATCAAACATAATATGGCATAGCCCGGAAGTGGTGTCTCAAGGGTGTGTAGTTCACACTAAAGATAGGGAGGGTTGGTTTCGTCTGTACATTGACCAAATGAAACACCGCATAACAAGTATTACTTCACAGAGGTATTCTGCAAAACAGTGGAGCCACCGTGGTGAAATCTTCTTATTTATGTTTTAATATAGTTATATAATAGTTCTACAGTTGATGATGGTCATGCAAGGAGCTCGTTTATAAGCCCACGAGGTATCGCGCGTGCGAGAGTTAGCTCTAACGTTATTGACTAGTGTAGGCATCGTAACAAGCACCACATATACAAAAGGCACGAGAACACAAGACAAAGTTTTCTCGTATCGTGAAAATCATACCGGCATGTCATTATCGATAGATAAGTAGCGATAGCATGAGAAAACGAGTCGACAAAATTATCTTGACGCCGTATGTTAAGAGCGCTGATCGGTAATGATTATCATTGCTCATAAACACTGGATCACATCCTAGACATCTATCATGCAATGTCGATGCGACGTCTCAACAAAGCAACGTCGACATCTGCGAGAACGTCGACCGTCGACGTCTGCGGGTGGTTGCATATTCCGCCTTTGTATGTATAGCCAGCCATGTAGGTACCTATTTATTTTCTGTTGTCGCGATTCTTTTCAAATCAAATATTTCCTCGTTATAAAATATGGTAGATAAAATTGACATAAAATGCTGTGACAACTTTTGGTTGTGTGGCCATTTTCATGCAGTGTCGACTTTTACGCAAACATCAGAGGCTTGAATCACTGAATATTGTGTTACACTGTGGTATAACTAATTATATAATCAAGTAGTAATTACATTTTTACAGATTCTAACTGCTGTAGGAATGAATTTTATTGGCCAAAGCTATACTTGATACTAAAGTATGGTCACTCTAATTTGAACTTAGTCTAACTAGTTTAACTCTTGTTACGAGTGGTAGAGCCACGCTGTAGACATTTTTGTCTACAGCATGAATGGGCCGGCTCGTCCGGGTCGTTACCACTGTCTCACAGAAAACCGGCGTAAAGTAGCAGCTTGCTGCTGCGTTTCGTACGGTGAGTGAGATATCCCGAGGCCCAAATCCCCCTCCTCTTCCCAATCCCTTATTTTCCCTTTCCTTTAAGGTCGGCAACGCGCCCATAATTCTTTTGTATTATGGGCGTACATGGGCAGTGGAGATCGATTACCATCAGGTGACCACTTGCTTATTTGCCGGCCTATACTATAAAAAAAAACTGCGTAAGAAGTGTGAAGGCTAAATGTGTGTCTGTGCGAGTGTGTGTGTGGGTACGTGCGTGTGCGAGCGTCGCGAGTGCGTTTGCATATGTGTGCGCGTATCTGTCTGTGGGCGTGTGTACGTGTGTGTGCGTGTGTGTGTGTTTCTGTATTTAATGGTTATACTATGAGCATCGTTTCCCTTAATTGTTTGTGAATATGTACATACTGTAATGTTGCGTCGCGCTGCCTCTTGGGCGTGGCGTCGTCCATGCTGAGCTCCCGTTTCCACCGCTCCTTGTTGGCCTTGTACTCGCGCTTGCGTTGCGTCTCGAACGCCTTGCGGTCTTGCTCCTGCCGCGCGTTGATATCCTTCACCAGTTTCTTCTCCGCTGCCGTGTTCTGTTTCATCTTTCGATCCAACTCTTGGGCGTGTTTTGTCTGTAAGTAAAGATGATATTTTTGTAATAATCAAATTAGTTTAGAAAATACCCTTTGCAGCAACAGGTTATAACCAATGAGTTATGTGTATAATCTGGGTTTCGTTAAATTAATGAAGAATCTCCCTATCTGTTTAATATGACATGACGGTAAGAAGTTCTTTCAAAGACTCTTTGGTGACATTCACCGTAATATGCATGTTCAGCCACTATTGAATGACAGAGGCACTTTAACTTAGCATATCTACTCCACCTCCAGCTTCAGCAGCGCCGCCTGGTGCTCGCGTCTCATGCGCTTGTAGCCGGACATCAGCTGGTGTAGTGTGTAGTGTATAGTGTGGGTACCTGCAGCCGCTCGAGGTCGCGCGACAGTTGCTGCAGCAGCGCGTCGTACTCGCGGTCGAGCTGCGCCTTGTGCGCGTCCACGTCCGCCTTGCAGCGCTCCTCCAGCTTCAGCAGCGCCGCCTGATGCTCGCGTCTCATGCGCTTGTAGCCGGACATCTGTTCGTGCATCTCCTGCCCATACCGGAACACACCACACATTACTAAGTATGATGCACTAACATACAAATAAACGCAATATTTCACAATTGCTTGATGCGGCCACATCTAGTAAACTGTTTGTGGATGAATTATCGAGTAATCAATTTCAAATAACATACAGTATAATAATTTATAAGTTATAAGGGCGAGTGCCGATGTTACGCGCCCGCGCTCCCGCCAGCGTGCCATGACCGGACCCGCATTCAAACCGTTTATCAACCGCGCAATACCCGCGACTGCTTACTAACCGCAGCCGCATCAGTGACATAATCGTGCCGGCCGCGCGAGTGTGGATATTATAGCCATTTTGTCACTACGTCTGGTGACTTTCGACACGCTTTGTGAATTTAAGATTATTGAGGGTCTAGTAATAAACTAGTTCTAGTTGACCCGTGCGATTACTTCGCACAGATAGTGGTCAGTTACGTATATCTTTTTTTGGCAAACCCTATAATTTTAAAACATTTGTCCGTTAATAGCGGCAAAGATAAGCTTTAAAATTGTGTTTGAATCATTAAATTCGATGACGAATTATAGAAGTTATGGCATTCCGACAAAAAAAAAACACCATTGAGAAATAATATATAAAGATATTATCGACAAAAATATTGACACTTTTTGAACAACCATTTAGTTGAAAAGAGATGGCATTATTTTAACATTATGGCGTAATACCATAAATATAGGTATATATTAGGAAGAAAAAGTATTCTTTTATTCATTCATAACATAGATAAATAATCTATAGAAAAAACAAGAAACGTAAACGTATGTATCGTTGATGTTAAAAAAATAATTGTCAAATACACTTCAAAAGTATGAAGCGCGCGGGCATAGAAGATAACGGTGCGGTTGAACCGTGGGTGCAGGTGCTGCGCGGTTACTACGCGGCTTACGCGAGATTCCCGCCGCCCGCGACTGTGAGTCGACGGACGCGGGAACACGAGCACACGTCGCCAGAACACGTCCTAAGATTACGCTTCCCTAAATATACACGACAGCCGCTCATTTACAAAGAACAAAGATCTAATCGGCATCAATATACAGACAAGCTGAAGTTAGCCACAGACAGTTTGCCTCGTATGAATGAAGCCTTAATAAATACCATAGGCTGACCCTTGCTAAGTTTGTAGTAGAAATATGTAAAGCACCTGGTTGTGCTCCTTCTGCTGTTTGGTGACGATGCTGGTTGTTCGTATCGTGGCGAAGTTGTTCGCTCCGTGTTCTGATACGAGCGACATTGCCGCGGATACATTATTGCTTATACCTGAAATATAAAAAAATCATGAATAACCGTGAACAAGTTCTACATAAACTGATATTTTAAGGACTTAAAAAAGGAGGCTGTTAATTCGATTGTATTTTATTAACAACTTAATTTATGTATGTTACGAGATACATATTTCCAACAAATGTGGACTGATTTTGATGATTTTATGTTTGATAGTGTTTAAGGGTAGTCCCTAATAAAACTGATTAGGATTTAGTAACAGAGTAAAAAGGGAAAAATTGGAAACTCCTCAACAAATTCAATTAGGATTTTGAATTTAGATTTAATATGTTGATTTTTGAAGTTAAATTTACATCCTTAGAATTATTTTCTTTTTTAAAGATGGGCTAGGTGGAGTAACAATTATATAGGCGGTGTAACGTGTAGGGACTCACTCCTGGTAGTCTGTCGACGCTGCGTGTTCCTGTTGTCGTCGCCTGCGTCGTGTTGCCAGGCTGCGGGCGCGTTCACGTACTCGTGTGCGTGCGAGTGCGCATCACGCTCCCTCTCTCTCTCTCGCGCCTCACGTATCGCGTCTCGGTTGACATAATCGTCTTCATAGTCGTCACCGAGCGAGTCCCTGTTGGCGTAGCCCCGCATCGCGTCCTTGTTCACGTAATCGTCGTTAGGTGGCGGCAGAGGGCTCTCGCTCTCTCTGCGTACGAAACACCAACATGAGTAAAGCCAGCCATTGCGTACTCTGAAAGGTAACGATGCTCTAGTGCTACACATGCGCATGTGACATTACAGCAGGCGAGGATGTGTGTGCGTTACAAATACTATGTAATACTTTCTACAATACAGGATTAGCATGTCATCGGTCTTATGTAAACTGGTGAAAATATTTATTAAATTAAAAAAAGGATGTTTTTATACAAGACTAGTTTATATTATAATACCCATTAGTATAGTTTGCTATCCTTTCACTATCCAAGGAACTATACTAGTCTATTATAACCGAATATCAAGAAGCAAGCAAAGCTACATTTTAAACACATATTGCTACATAAATGATGCCCAATATAGACAAAATAAAAACATGCTAGACAAAGGGAATTTACGACAAAAGCTTTTTATGACATGACAATTAGTGTATCAGGATCAGATGTAAAAAAAATACATTAATCAGAGGGTTCACTTTTTTAAACAATTTACTATTACAACAGTTTCTACATGCTTCTTACATGGACAATTCAAAAACGGAAAATAAAATCGTAATAACTATGTCTACAAGCATGTACACTATGTCTACAATACATCAACTAACAACACTACGATAAAAATTATGTACTTCGGCAATTTTCGTGTTTCACGAATATGCCATCAGTCACACAAAATAAAAAATAGTACATTATCTAATATTGGTAGTACCCGCTACATGTATTGGACGAGACATAAATAGAGTTGCCGAACACAGTGGGAGGACAGTTTTGTCATGCCTCGTGCAGTCTGGTAGGTATATTGTCTTGCCCTCAGACATTCGCTGAGAGGTCTCACCCAATATGTGTAGCAGGGTTAACAAGTCTGTTATTTGGTCATCATCATCACGCGTTAGTGACTTTCAAAGCGGATAACTTTTATCGTAGTATAAAATCGAATTTTCGATAAAGAAATAAAGGTATGTGAGAAGCAGGAATGAGTCCAGGATTCTTTGAGGATGGAGAAGCAACCATGCGATACTGACCTGGCCGACAGCGGCGTGTGTTGATGGTTGACGTGCTGGTACTGCGGTTGCTGTTGATGCTGATGATTCGCGTTCATCTGGCCGTAAATATACCTTCATTAAAATCCATATTACAAAGCTGTTTTTTTTGGGTGGCTCATATTTATTTACATTTCTAATACAGATTTTGTACATAAGGAGATATCATTTCAAGACATTCTTTACCTGTTGGGTAGTGCAGAGAGTTTAAACGTTGGTCCTTTTACAAACTTTTACATGGTCTTCACACATTTTAAATCCACCATATATTTGCCATAAGCCAAGTTCTTCCCCAGAAGCATACATGCGTAAATGATATTATCATTATATAAGTTACGTTCGTATGTTTGTGATATGTTGAGTTATATAAAAGTGTACTAACAGGATGTTGCCTGCGGCGCAGACTGCCCGAGGATGAGCTCTGACTGGATGCGCCGGCCGCGCTGTGCTCGGAGGTGGCCGAGTTAGACTTGGAACTGTCACCACCTGAACGCTCCTCCGCAGTCTCCTCACTGTCGCCTGTACAAATAAACGTCATACACCTCAAAATAACTCTTTTTTTAATTCTAATTATGGTTGTTTGTAAGACAATGTGCGAATGTCTCGCGATTTTATTGCGTTTTATATGTCAGCAAACGAGCAAGTCTGTCACCTGATGGTATGTTATCACCCCCAATAACCAGTACCACAAGAATAATAATAACCATCAATACTTAAAGGAAAGAAATGGGGATTGGAAGGGGGGGGGGGGGTTAATTAAAAGGTGGTTAGATTGAGGCTTCTGGTAATCTCCCGAAACGCCAACAGCAACCTGTAAATTCATCAAATGATGTTAACATACCGATAGCACTCTCGTTATCCCCATCGACCATGAGTATCTTCTTCATCTTCCTGTAGTTAAGATTGTCGAGGTCGCGCACTGCGGCCTTCGTTCTCTGTATGAGATCGACGAGCACATTAGGCGACCGCGGCTTCGTTATGAACGGGTGGGATAACAGCTTGGTGGACGACGGCCGGTCTTGCGGGTTCTTCTGAAGACACGCCTCGACGAAGTAGCGGAATGTGTCCGTCCATTCGGGTGCCTAAAATGGCGATATGATTTTGGGTTAATTCGCCAACCGGCAGCATACTTAGGTTGTGAAACCACTGGAGCCGTGGGGGCTTGGCAACATGAGAATATTTTGTCGACTCGTTTTTTTTTATAAAAACAGCTTTATATAGACAGAGTAAAGTAGAGAAAATTGAAGTTTCAACCTCTCTGTGGTATTTTGTCTACGAACTCTAACATGACGACGTATTACACCAAATACAAAAGATAACTGAAATTGAGATTGATGAAATTTTTTATTTACATACATACGCACTCACGCCTGTAATCCCCGAAGGGGTTAGGCAGAGGTGTAACCAGTACACCCACATTTCGCCGAGCGTATTTCCGTCCCTTATGTAATAGGGGGCGAGCCTATCGCCATACCGGGCACAAATTCCAGACTCTGGGTTGATACTGAGCATATTGCAATAGTAAACCCCAATACCACTTTACCCGACCTCAGCGTTGACCTCAATCGTAACGCGTACGCATTACAACTGCGCCACCGAGGCAGTCAAATTTTATTTATTTATTTAAATAGTGGGTAAAGCCATAGTGCTCTATCAGAAAATTTTACAAGCTTACAATTTGTCAAAAATTACAACTTTTTCTATGGGAAATTGTTCAATGACTTACATTGTAGTGGATTCTAATGTTTTTAGTTTATGTTTGAGTCAGCTTATTTTTCATGACTAATATGATCGTACAATGCATTTATGAGGAAATGTATTTGAAGACAAGGGTATGAAATTATAATATCCCTTGGCGTCAGGTATTTATAATACCAATTACAAATTTCAATTTTAGGAAGTAATTAAAATACAAATATCAAATACGTATTTGTAATTCTAATATATATTTCAATGACAAGTAACTCAAATACTGCCCAGCTCTTGTTATACACAGAGTAGTCACTTGTCTAATATTTTAGCAATAGTAATAAAACAGTTTTAGACAAGGTCATTGAACTTTAAAAAAATCATATCTTTAAAACTATGCAACAGAAATTCGTTCGACTTCATCTCGAAACATATAATTGACCTTAGGCTATCTAATAAAAACGTAAAACAGGATGGCCGCTACTCAGCCAAAATCACACACAGTGCGCGGATGTCGGATGTCGAAGATGTAATTTAATAAATAATAGTTAAAAAAAACTAAAAAAATACGCTTTTATAGTTTTTTTATACTATTATTTATTTTTTAGATGAATTTTCTATAAAACCGTATTTTTTATTTCAAATTGTTTAAAATATTGAATTGTCATCGGTCCTCAATAAGTATGCCAAATGACGAGTTAATCCGACGTTTTGAAGGGGGTCAAAATCATGTTCAAAGATTCTGTTACTGTCAAACATACTTATGAAGCTAATAAAAAGCTATTAAAAACCTGTAACAGAAGTGTATAGCATAGGATAGCAACTCACCTGTAAGGGGGGTGAATCATTTTGCGCGATGTGGTACAGTGCGGACATTGCGTTCATATTGAAGTACGGCGGCTTGCGCTCCGCCAACTCGATACACGTGATGCCGAGTGACCACACGTCCACCTGTAAAAAATATTAGCTTTTCATCAGTGAACTTCTAATATATTTTTAATTTTTTATTTCCTTACGTAGACAGATGAGCGGGCGGGCCCACCTGATGGTAAGTGGTTACCGCTGCCCATGGACCTCAGCAATGCCAGAGCACAGCCAGACCCTTGCCTACCGATCATAATAGTGCGAAAGTTAAAAATTCCCGCTATACATGGGGAGAAAAAACAATGTGGCAACAACCAAACTATAAAGTATATATAAAGCTTTTGGCTCTATCAAATCTGCAATTAATAGGTTATATTCGTAATTTTAGATAAATATATATATTTCTGTCACACACTATTTTTTCTCCTCTGTATAGTCCATTTTTGACTGAATATTGACCAGCTGAAAGTAAAAAAAGATCAATATGTAATGAGACTAGTCCAAAAAAGAGATTAGCTTAAACAATAATTTTGTTGTTTCATTACCTACTGTATATTATTCTATAATAAAATGATAACAAATTCAGTTTATTAACATGTGGAATTAAAGACATTGTAAAAAAACAAAGTACAACTTAAGTACTTCAAAACAAATGACAAAAACTTGCCCTTATATTAGTTGGCTTCATGCTAAGTCAAGGACATGGATTAATTAACATAATATGTTGTAAGACTTGTACCTATTTGTTAGAAATAATTAGACCGATGTGCAGAAATTATTCAATCTTATACAACATTTTTGTGGGTTGGGTCATCTCTGCACAACACGGTCCATTTTATACTAATAATTTTATCAAATAGTAGGCAATTCGACAGCTTCCGTGGCGAAGCGGGCGAGTAGCCGATTGTGAATTGAGAGACTGCGGCTTCGATTCCCGCACCGAGAGAAATGTTTGTGTTATCCGCAAATATTTGTTTCAGGTCGGAGTGTGAGAACAAAAGTAACTCTTAGTTCCTGATACTTCTGTAAACTAGCTTTTAACGATGATAGTATTGATTGAGACTACCTTATGCCATTATTCTAATGTGGCATTGCAGTTTTACACCAATAATCATAGACCTTACCATGAAATCAGATAGTGTGCGTTAACATATAGAGGCGATTTTTTTATATGTGATACACCCCTAATAATCCCCAATCACATAATACAGAAGTCTCCGCATATCAAAGAGCTCACTCAAGTGTTGTTTTTGAATAGGGACGTAAGTCTGTGACTTTCTCAAAACATTGAAGGCCGCTACGATGTCTGCAACTGATCAGTCAGTTATCATTCCTTCCTGATTATAAATTGAATTAAAATTAATAAGATAATTTATGCTGCTATTATTTTAGTCGAATTAAGAAGATAATAAATAAAAAAATTACTTGAATCTAGAGTACCAAGTCTGCATATAAACCAGTCTCCAAGGCGCAATGGGCGAATATTGGTGCAATAAGAGACTGCTGGTTCAATACCCGCACCAAGAAAAAAGTATGTGATCCTCAAATTTTTGTTTCTAGTTTGGGTGATGTGCGACCAAAAGTATCACGTAATTCGTCGATTCCACGACCAACGAATTGTATTTTAGTGTCAGGATTATTTATTTAATATTATAAACCAACCTTCCCGTCGTACTGTCCTTCGTCCATCGCAAGTATCACTTCAGGCGCCATCCAGTACGGTGTGCCGACAAAACTGTTGGCTGGACACTTGATGCTCGCACTGCCAAAGTCGGCTAACTTGACGGTGCCGTTCTCCGTGAGAAGTATATTGCCAGCCTTGATATCACGGTGGATGCGGCCCAGACTGTGCAGATATGAAAGGCCGCAGACAACGCCCTCGCATATCGCCGCGATCTCGTCTTCCCGAAGGGGCCGTTTGTGGACCTGACGGATGATTTTTAAGTGTTTATAGTCCAGTGGAATAAGGAAATTTCTAACATGCTTCAAGGATATTTCTTATAACTAAACAATAATTTATGTAAGGTACATGATACAGCACATACTAAAAATGTGACACGTTTGGATTCATACAGATTAAAGTACTGCGACGTCTATAGAATATTTAAAAAATATATCTCTGTGATATTAAAGATAAGGGTCTACGAATTTTAAGATGTGTATTTTAGAAAATTCTTTTGCATTCTCTCATACCCATTGATGTCATAAAACAACGAAAAAACAATCCTAAAACTTTTACATATATTAAAAGGTCGTGTTAGTAAATATTAAAATTGCTATGTGATTCTAGGTAATATAAATGGACCTACAAAAATCAAAACAACACCACGATGTCGGAAGTCGAATAGTGTTACGCAACCCGAAACAGGAAACAAACTGACATTATTATATTTTATATAATTTGCATCTTATGCGTGCCTCGGCATGCGTATTGAATTAATTAGCGAGTGAGAGGCGCTACTCTATGCCAGCAAAACTTCTTTATGAATTAATAATCAGATATCTAACATTAATATCAAGTCAATATGAAACATTTGTTTCAATTCGCGATCTACTCCTTATTGACCAGGATTCTGCTTGATCTACAAAAAAAAAACAAATTCATATAATCATACATGCTTGATGTGAATTTAAATTAAAAAAATTTAAGTAAATTTTTCCGTATAGTGAAACTCAATACCCTTGCCTTTAAACCGAAACATACATACGCACTCACGCCTGTATTTCCCGAAGGGGTAGGCAGAGGTGAAGCCAGTACACCCACATTTGGCCGAGCGTATCTCCGTCCCACGATGTGATAGGGGGCGAGCCTATCGCCATACCGGGCACAAATTCCAGACTCCGGGCTGATACGGAGCATTTCGTATTAGAAAACCCCAATACAACTTTACCCGACCCGGGGTTCGAACCCGAGACCTCAGCGTTGACCTCAATCGTAATGCGTACGCATTACAACACCGAGGCAGTCAAACCGAAACATGAACATAAAATAAATGTTCATTAACTACAGTCAATCTTCATTCTTCGGATATTTTGAAAATACAGACAAGGGACGACGATGACCTAATATAAACCTATTGGTACATTAGGTTATGCTTCTCTTGAGTGACTGGCCGGAACCGGATGCCCGGGCATTCATTGCATATTTGTAAAAACCGTACGTTTGTTCTTTTTTATTGCATAGTACGGCAAACGAGCAAGTGGTTCACCTGATGATAAATGATCTCCACACATGTACGCCTAAAATACCAGAATAATCATAGGCGCTCTGCTGACATTAAAGAAAAGGGATAATTAAGTGATTGGGAAGGGAGGGGGGATTTGAGCCTCAGATATCTCACTCACCGTACGAAACGCAGCAGCAAGCCGCTAGTTCATATAAGTTTTCTGTGAAACAGTGGTAATAACTCTGTCGGGCCGGCTCATTCATGCTGTAGATAAAACTATCTACCGCGTACCGTGGCTCTACCTGTATTATGTCGCCATACTTAGTAACTAGTTTAATCGTTGAGTGTTAGGCCCGTATTATAAAACAACACTCAAGTGAGCTCTTTGCTCAGTGTCGATTTCTGTACACTTACTTAAAATAGACCAATCATGTGTACTGAAATCGACACTTAGCAAAAAGCTCACTTGAGAGTTGTTCTATAATACGGGCCTTAATGACAACTTTTCTTAACCTTGAAATCTTAGCCTTGTTACGATCGATTAGCCTCTCAGCCGCTATCGACCGGTCTGGTCTATGGGACTTTAGCCGTATCATTTCCAGATGCAGAAATTATAATAGGTCTTTACATATGAAATTGCTGTTCTGTACAAAAATCTTTTTAATTCTATTTGGACAATTTTGCGCGAGGAAAAATCAATACCCGTAAGGTAGTAGGTACCTACAAAATGCGTTTGAAGTGCTTGTTGCCTCCTGTCCAGCCGATGTCTTCAAGAAGGGCATCCATAAATTGCACTGCGCTGGCAAAGATGCATCGATAGCATGGGTGGTTAATTTGATTAACAGAAATAAAAAAGAAAAATTGACTTTTTCCGTACAGAACGGCAATTTCATAGGTAAAAGACCTAATAGTTGCAGAACATAGGTACGTCAATTTCTCCCGTTAACAGAATTGAACCGACTGTCCTTAGTTCTTACTAATAACCTACGCTTCCATCGAAGGCCCGAACAGACCACTATTGTTCAAAGTGTTGGGAGGACAGTCAGTACCTAAAAGAAAAATGACGTAAATACCGTAACATACATTTAAATGTATTACTTAAACTTACCAGTTTCATTCAAAACCGCTAAATTTCGCAAGTTATCAACCAAATCAACGATCGTGTACAATATTTTTTACGTAAAACCTAACAAGCAACGTCTGCATTCAATCAGGACGCACTTATGTAGATAAAATGTTGGTGATTCAACACGCGAGTGAGTATTAGGATTTATTTAGTGTTATTCTTAGAAATCAAAGATAATAATGACCTCATAAATTCAATATGAGAGTTGTGCATTTCGGATGTAAGTTAGTCACGGAGGGCGGTTCGAGGAATGCCGAATGCTCAACTTATTATTATGACGTCAATGAACTTCGGATCATGTCGATATTCTTGATTTCAGAACGTGATTGCAAACCTGAATTTTGTTTACGAAATTTATTAACCGACTTCTAAAAAGGAGGGAGATTGGTAGGTGGATCTGCGTCGGCATGGATGGCGCCGCCTAAACAAAGATCTGTTTACTATCTTTCTTGTAAGGTATTATTGTTATGTGTGAATAAATAAATAAATAAATCTATTTACATCGAATGGTTAGTGGCCAATCCAGTTTCAAAGTTTTCAAGCCGTCCGAAGGCTTCCGACTTGGCTTAACAACTACTATCAGAAGACAACAGCTGGGACCGACTTTTTACGGGCCCTCCGTCCGAAGCACAGAGACACTCAGTTGAAGTACCACTAAGCGGTCACCCATCCATAGTGTGACCGCGCCAAGAGGTTGCTTAACTCGCTAATCGTTTACCGATTAATGAGTGTAACTGGCTATGAGCGTCTCGGTTATAGTTAATTCCTTGCTTTTAATTGGTGTATCTTACTTATGTACAAAAAATATTAAAGATTATCAAGTGCAGGAAAGCGTATTAAAAGGATTAAAATCAGTAAACTTTTGCGATTATATTGTTGGAATTAAGATAAATAAATAAGCTACTCTATATTTGATTACAAATTCGGCCAATTGTTATCGTAATTATACTACGGATCACACCACGTCGATCATAATAATAAGTAGCTATAATTATAAAATCGTGCTGGCCGCTATAGGTACTAACTTTATCAAAACTAATGATACTGAATTTAGAAAAAGTGTTTATTTTTACTTGCTAAACGTGAAAGTCTGAACATAGCATATATCTATGGCTACTGAATATGGCTAGTGTAGTTTAACTAAATGTTTATTATTGTCAGCCTCCGTGGCGCAGTGAGTGAGTACCGTCGCGAAACGAGAGGCCGTGTGTTCAATTCCCGCACCGAGACAAATGTTGGTATGATCCACAAATGTTTGTTTCGGGTATGGATGTTGTGGGACAAGTCCCTCGTAGTTCCTGATACCCACGATACAGGTTAACTTAGTGTGGGATCAGGATTGGGTGTTTATTTATGACTATATTCTACTTTCTGTCTACAAATATAATAATTAATCAAAGATTGAAGATGCGGCTAACACCGATCCAGATCTTTCCACCAAGGAATAGAGTCGACTGCGGCCCTCATATCTGTCCTTTGTGATTATATCTACCATAACATCACGCACATTTGACAATAATTCAGGAGTTATATGTGAATACCACTTGCCTCCAGTTTACTCTAAGACACTTTCCTGTTTTATATTACACGGGGAGTTTCCCGCACGACAGTGGCGAAATTATGACAGAAAACTGTCATTTTTAAGACTTTTATAAGCACAGGTCGGGAAATGAGCAAGTCAGTCACATCATGGTAAGTGATCTCCACAGTCTATGTACACCCACAATTTTAGAAGAATCATAGACGCGTTGCCGACCTAACGAGAAAGGAATTAGAAAGTGAAGGGGGGATTTGGGCCTCCGGATATATCTCACCGTACGGAATGTAACAGCAAGATGCAATTTTTTTCAAAAGTCGTTTACAAAGTTTTTTATAGCACGGTCCGGCAACTGATGGCAATCTCCTACGCCTATATACGTTCATAATACCAGAAGAATCATGGGCGCGTTGCCGACCTTAGAGGAAAAGGGTAATTAAAGGATTGGGAAAGGGGATTTGGGCCTCCAGTGTCTTATGAGACAGTGGTAACAACACAGTAGAAATGGCCCATTCATGCTGTTGACAAAACTACAGCGTGGCTCAACCACTTCCATACTATTTTATTTATTTAAATGCTTTACCTCTATAATATCAGACGCAGAACCGACGCAGTACTCCATAACGAGCCATGCTGTGTGCTCTCTCTTGTAGCATCCTTTATATTCAATGGTGTTCGGGTGCTCCAGTTGTTTGAGGAATCTACGCAAATACAACACATTTATGTTTGAGATTCACTACATAGTGTAGTGTATGGCTATTGAGGGTACTGCTACTATCAAGTATGGTAGACTTAATACTGTCGGTAGATAAGAATCAGGATGACATCTACGTCAGATGGAACCTTATAGATACGCTCGCATCTACGGGGAGCGCAGTTCTCTCCCGACTGGCGAGGTACTTACCCATAACTGAGTGTTATCCGTGTGTGTATATATTATAATCACGTCTTCACACTTGTGTTGTGCGACTGAACTGGGTGCACGGTTGGAGGAGCCCATGTACAAACACGATAGACACGGAACCCTACACATCGTATAACATCGCCTACCGCGTGTTTCGTAAGGTATTGAACTAAATTACTCCCCAAGAGTCTACCCATTGGTGAAATGGATTTCACCGAAAAACAAAAACTAACTTTGCCAAAGCACATCATTAAAATCTTAGTACTGTACATGTGGGTTAAATGTACAGATATTGAGGCACTTTATCGACGTGCTTCTGTTGACATCGTTCGTAATACACCCTGTAAATATTCGACAGCCTCCATGCGCGAATAGCGGGCTATGGATTGCGAGACCCCAAGTTCGATTCACACACCGAGACAAATGTGTATGAGGCTGGGTGTCGTGGGACCGTAAGTCTCTCATTTCATTTCATTCCCGATACCCACGACACAAGACTTGCATTTTAGTTTGACGTCACAACAATGTGTCCGACTGTTTCTATTTATTATAATATAATACAAAAGCAAAATGTGAAACAAAATCATCATACTCACTTAATTTCTTTCAAGATATCCTGCCATTTCTCCTCACTCTGCTTCCCCAAGTATGACATCTTCTTGATAGCCACAATCTCTTTGGTGAGATTGCAGCGAGCATAGTACACCGCCCCAAAGGACCCATGACCAATCTCACGGAGATCGTCAAATATTTTCTCCGGATCATGTTTGCTGAATAATTCAGCAATGTCTGGGTCTTTAAGACTGCCAGGCCGTGGCATTTTTATCTATAGGAAAATGTTTTATGTGAAATATAGATACACTAATTCATTTTGCACATTTTGCTATATGTTTGTGTGAGTTTGTAAATGTGTGGTTTATATTTGTGTGCCAAGGAATGTGTCAGGCATTATCCTGTACATTTAAGTTAATAGTGATAGGCACAAGAAGATCAAATCATAGAATTTATCATTTCATGAAATAGTAATCCATTTCTTGAACTCATGAACTTTCATGAAATGGTCGTCATCATTTCATAAAATAGTGAACTATCATCATATCTACATAACCCATTAAATACCTATTCAATGATTTTTGATTCGATTTTTTTTTCGAAAATCGATTTCGAAATTCGATCCGTTCATCGACGTTTGGTCATATCACTAATGTAAGGTGAACATACAAATGTAGATAATAAAAACTAGAAATCTAGTTAGTTATTGGGAACTATTTCTAATGGTTATTATTTCTAACTGGTAGGTTAGTTAGGTTAGGGAGCTTTGTCAATAAATGCGTGAGCGAGCGAATTGAGCGTGTCGCGGCAGCGGTCGGACAGCACCATAGACGAACTTTTATTTCATTCAAAGTTTTTACTGTAAACGGTCGTGTTATTATGCCGTAAATACTGCATGCATTTCTTTTTGAATATTAAAAACTCCATATGCACAGTTTCCATTATGAAAGTCAGTAACATTTCTTTGAATTTCGTTATGTAGACATCCCACTTTGCTATATTACATCACATAAACAAAGCGCTATCAGCGCCTCCAGTGGTAGATAATACAATTAGTTTTTTTTTATAGTATAGGCCGGCAAACGAGAAAGTGGGTCACCTGATGGTATGTGATCTCCATCGCCCATGTACGCCCACAATACAGAAAGAGTGTTGTCAAAGTTTGTTGCGGACCTTAAAAGAAAGGTATACTTAAGGGATTTCGAAGAGGAGGTAGTTTGGACCTCCGGATATCTCACACCGTACGAAACACTGCAGCAAGATGCTACTTTACCCCGGTTTTCTGTGAGACAGTGGTAACAACCCAGACGAGCCGTCCTATTCATGCTGTAGATAAGTATCTAAAACCACTACCACTCTAGTTTACGATATCTTATGATCCATTTTTTTGCCCATATTATAATATAGCCATGTGTTTAGTTGGTAATATCATGAAATGATTGTTATTCAATGATTTAGACAAAATATATCATCAAATGGTCAACAAACAGGGTAATATTTTGCAAGTGACATAGAAACTCATCACACACACATAGCAAGATGTGCGAGAATTATTCAAATTATCTTTATTACCTATATAACATTTGTAAATTTATAAATGTTAATATTGTCATTAATCTTCTATCACCTGCCTTTATGTGACTTTCAGTGGGTTTGGATACAACATGTTTTTAACACATGTTACAGAAAGTTTTGGTTTGTAGGTTTTACAACCAACATTGTCATTAATGAACAATTTAATTTTTAATTACATTTCCAATTACATTTTTTTAGTAATTATTTGAAATATTCAATAAAACGAAAAATTTAGTCAGATATAATATAAAAGCATTTTATATCTCAAATGCTTTTTGTACTTAATATCACATCTCTCATAAACGCTGTTGTATGCTTTTGAATTTCTCATCTAACAGTTCCTCGACAGGTTATATTTTCCATGTTTAATTTAATTTGTTGTATAGTATGTTTTATGGAAACAGTGTAAAACCTGTTTATTTTATTATCAATAACAATTATCTTGATATACATAAATATTGAATTGGGAATCATCAGATACACACTCCCCATCCATTTAATGCAGCTGAGGATACTCACTGATGTTTTACTAATGTTCTTCTCATTTAGCCTCATTTTATATAAGAATTTCTATAAATTTATCACAAAACTGTAGCTGAATAACACATAAATAACAAACTTCTAATAAAATTTAGATTGAATTTAGTAATTATCATGATTATCATAATATCTTTTAAATCACATTTCAAACCCTGAATAATAGGTTACCTTGATTGATGTATGTATAGGTAATAGATATTTATCACTGGTATAAAGTATCTACAAAATTTCAGATAATTATCATGATGCATAATTTTTGAACCTATCTATGCACCAGTACTTTCAGGCTGGCTAATGGTGCACTACGATGACTAAATGATTATGACCAGCTGAGCCATGGACAGGGCGCAGCCTACTTGTGCACACAATACAGAGCATTACCAAAGTAGTGTGCGGTAAACTTATAATCATTAATTATATACGTTATGTTCTTTCTATGGCTTAAATAACATTTTGTACAATTAAGTTTTTGTTATTGATATATAAATAACTAATAACAGATTTGTTTTATTCCCATTTTATATTAATGTCACTTATGCAAATGTCAAAAAACTGCAGTAGTAGCAGTAAATATTGTAAAAATGGTATTACATAAGTAACCCTGTACTCATATGCTTTGAATCAGAGTACCTCATAGAATTAAAGAAATATATTCTGAAGTCATGTGCATCCAATATAAGTAAAATTCTAAATAAATTAAAATTGTTTGTAATGACTTGGTAACTCAATCAAATACTTGTACTCATAGTTTAATGTAAATTAATGTCATAATGTGCTTAAACAGGAATAATAATAATCTTATAAGTGTTTAAAAATCTCTGTAGTGTTATGCCTTAGTGAAATTAATGAGTTAATTTATAATTATCTATTTTAATTAGTAAACAAGGCAGTGATAGTAAAAGTATATACACAAAAATAAAGTCTGATTTTAATGCAAATTGACTATTCAGTACACCCTATTGAATGCCATTTAAAAAAGACTATAATACCTAGTTGAATGGTTTAAATGACTGGATAGTTGAAATCTTGTCATCACAAAGATGTAACAATGAAAACAGATTGGCATTGTTGATAAAAGGCAAAAACAGTGTGAACATAACACAATCCATTTAGCATGTGAAAAAATCAATGTCATAGTTTTCATTGTGTATCAGAGACAAGGGAAAGAAGTTTGAACATACTGCTTGTGCCAGCTGGAAGCCGGCGGCGTCCGTCAGTTAATTAGAACAGTCCCGTCGCTCCGGGCCATCCTCTGCGCCGCCCGCTATCTGCAATAGTCGGAAATGCTACCGATAACAGCAGCCACGCCAAATCTCAACACTGCACTTCAAACATTCACATAACTCGTAAATAACGACTCCGCACACTGTCCACCGCACACAATATCGCAGGGTGGCAATTCGTCCGTCCTATACAGCACTGTTTAATTTAATTAATGCGAGCTCCCGATAAACGGCGCCGCAACCCACCTCGATGCGACCACCGACCTCGGCTCTGCGCCCGAGCGCTTCATCATTTATAGACACCTCTGCGAATACTCTCACATCCACCCTTATCGACCTTTATCAATCCCATCCCCTGTGCGAGGGTGAAAATTGAAAATATTGCGAAATACTTGGCACTTACATTATAAAATTTCGCTTCAAAATGGCGTTGAGATATCGTGCGCAATGATAGTTTTTTGTTTCATGAGGCACACAGTGTATAATTTTCCATCACTTTTTGAACTCACTTTTTATTCATTAGGACACTTTTTATTTATCATACGGTTCTAATAAAAGGAGCTTCGTCAGAAATTTATAGAAAATTATTTACAACTTTCCCGTAATAAGACAACCATAAATACTTTATTTTTTGTAGAATTCATAGATGAGATAGAGGAGTACGATACGTTCCAAATATGTCATGAAAGGTTCATTGTTTTGAGAAACTAAAATTATACGTGTATTTCTTTGACATAGCCAACAAAATAAAGCAAAACAAAATATAAGTATCCATGTTTAACATAACAGCGTTTTACATAAAAATGTGCACTATGGCAAAATATCTGGTTCTCTATTATGATAAATTTTCAGTAATGGCAACTCGATATTTTTTCAAAATTTATTTTATGGCAATTAATGATTAGGGCTGCCAGATTGTGTAATTAGATATAAAATCTGAATAATAGTTACCTTTTGAGTGTACCTTTTTGTATTTTTATTGTCCTTAAATTAACGTCTTTATGACGCGGTTAATGGATTCCAGGTATAGAAAATAAGACAATGTTAAATTGAAACACCATAGACTAGTAATCAGTTGTTACTCATTAATACTTCAATTCGAGCAAATTCCTACATAGTATAAAATATATGTAATTTTAGGCGATATGACAAATAATTATTATAGTATTTAAATTGTATTTTTTTCATTTTAGAGTTCTGAAAGCCATTTGTGTATAATTTCAGACATATTGTCTTGCCGTATAATTAGAAAGTATTTATTGGCAACCCTATTCTCAACTGACGTAAACTGATTGCCTACAGTACGCGGTTATTAGTTTTTTGCCGGTATTTCTTTATTTTGTTACGAGTTTAAAATAAAGGCAAGTGTAAAAATTGTGTAAATTCACATATTTTACTATAATTCCTTGTGTGAAAGGGCTGAGGCAAAAGGTATTGGCATAAATATAGCCTAGCATCAGTTAGCTTGTCTTGAAGACAATCAAAATGGCGGGACGCAATTCCAACACACTTAAAACTTATTTTGTTCTAGGGTTATGATACATATAAATATTCAAAACATCAGCATTCGCTAGTTTTATTTTATAGTAGCACTTTACAGATTTGATCATTGCTACAAATCTACCATTGTAAGTCACTAATGAAAAAAAAAGGTTTTGCTGATCTCGTAGATCTTGAAAAGAATATTTCTTCTGATTTTTATTAAGAAGTTGTGCAGTGGTTCTCTGAAAGAAATCTTGATAAAAAAGCTATTTTTCAAACTCGAGTGAATTTTTGTATCTTACGACGTTATTTGGAATTTTACCACGTTATTCGGTCTAATGCTAAGTTAGCCTAAAGAAACTACTGCAGTGGATATTGAACTACCAATCTACACCAATTGTAAAAGTTGGCAATAATCACACTTTTTAAATTGACATGTTTCCTATTCATTGTGTTTCCACCAAATCAAAATAATAAGTATGTTAAAGGTCCATTAACACAGAGTTAATCATATAGCAGCAGCAAGAATATAATAGACTACACTTTTATGAGGCAATGCAATTTTATATTAAGTGAATAACAATTTTTTGCCTCTTTTTCTCTAAATCTAAATGAAACTAAGCTGTCTTGCCACTTGTAAGGATGTAAGTTCAATATGTTGAAGGCTTAGAGCAGAAAAATACAACCATTTCAAAAATCAAATCTATCAGCTTATATCTTGTATCCACTTTCATTCTCCTTTAGTGCTACAATCCGGTATCATTTTGTGCACACAATGGCATTTAACTTGTAATCCGCTGGGAAGTATGTTGATGTTAATATAATAACTGTTCAAATATTGGTGTCATAACATTAGCAACTGACAACTTAGTTTTATAAAAAAAATATGGCTGATCATTTACATTCAGCCAGTGTGGATGTCACATTGGAACAGATGTTTGTGTGATGTGCAAATATTTGTTCCAGATTTGGGCGTTGTGAAACTAAAGTCCCTATAGTTTCCAATATACCCCAAACAAGGCATTTTATTGTGGGAGTGGGACTGTCAGTGACTCTATTTCACAATGCCCCTCTTAGAAGAAGGAACAAAAGGTAATTTTAAAATTTAAGGCATAGGGTGGCATGAGTATACATATTTAGGACATGCCTTTGTTCAGCAGTGGATGTTTTGGCTTGTAGTTAGAAAATTGTTTGGATCTGTGTGATATCCAATTTTGAAATATTTTGGTGAATATCAATTTCAGTCATGGCAGATAAGAAAAAAGAAAATGAACCTGAGGGAGAAGAAGAATTCTCAGTTGAGAAAGTGCTTGATCGCCGTGTTAGAAATGGCAAGGTAATTCAAAACTAACAAACCAACATATTAACTTAGAGCCATTACTATTTTCTGATGTTGCACTTGAATTAAATGGCTCTAAAATTGATGGACATTTCACAGAGCAGATTTTGTTTTGAGTAATTTTGCACTCTCTATAGAATATGTGTAACATAAAAAGCACCAAATGATTGAATAGGATGTGATGTGATACAGATCACTCTCCTGAACATGATCACCTGGCATGCCTATTGCTTTATGTCTCATTGGGGTGTCAGATTACTGTACAAACAAAGTAATAAACAAAAAATAGACTTTTAGATCAAAATGTATTGGCTACTGACAAATTAAAATTTGAGTAAGTTATTACCATAAACATTTAAATACACATTCATAAATATTACTATAATGTGTCATAATGCGTGCAAACGCATAGTGATGGTTTCTGTATGTTTCATTGGTCTGTTTTGGCAGCAATAAAAATGAACCAATCACTTATACAGAAATCTAAATTAAGCGAAGAGCTTGCTTGAGTGTTGTTTCTGAATCCAAATGTAAAGTTCTGTGTTTCATTGTTCAAACTGAGTTCATAATACAATGCCAGCAGAACAGGTAAGTGAAGGTGTATTTTAAACCACACTGCCTTTCATGTTTGGAATAGATTCGACACTGTAAGTGGTAATTGGCAACTTTGTGATCTTTACAGTGTGATGTGTTGTGGCCTTTGAAGGCATGTGAGCCACCTGATGGTAAGTGATACCATCCCTGAAATACATCAATGATACCATGTATTTGTTTGATCCTCAAATATTTGAGTGGGGTTTTGTGATGATTGCAGGAAGTCCCTTTTTAGCTTGTAATGCCTGCATTAGAAAATGTGTATGTATGTTTACACCATTAAGTATATGTAAGGTCACATTTATATCCATAAAGGGGGAGGCAGAGATACAACTAATGCACTGTTCACAAACTTATTAATCCATGTCCCATTATGTGATCAATAAGCCTTTCGCATTAATCCTGGTATCAAATTCCAACCCCAGGCAACTCTACAACTTGTAATGCTAACAAAACATGCTACATGTTCATATTTTTTATGTAATTACAGGTGGAGTACTATTTAAAATGGAAGGGATACAGTGATGAGGACAATACGTGGGAGCCGGAGGAGAATCTGGATTGTCCAGATCTTATACAAGCATTTGAAGAGGCAAGGAAAAAGAAAGAGGCTGGTTTGTATCAAATTAAAAGCTTTGTGGTGTTGTGCATCCTGTGCTATTGCAAAATAGCTTTCTTGAGGTTTTGCCTGTAGAAGTAGAGTGTAGAAGTCGATTTTAGTGATTCAAAATAGTTTAATATCCATTATAGTGGATCAAAGTAGTATTTGCAAAATCTGTATTTTTCAACTGAGTATTGAACATTTTTGTTCACAAAAACATCTCACTATTCTATGTTAGTTACTTTAATTAAAACATAATCATTGTGAAGTAAAAAATTACGATCAACATCAAAAACCCAATAAAATTTTGATTGCGAAACCCTACCAAACACTTATTTTTCAAATTCGACTTTGTACCAGTGTTACTATGGTTTCTGCTAGCCAAACGAAATGTAATTGAAATTGACTCAGTGATTTATGGCAGACTTCAGTAAACAATCTTAGTTTGACCGTATTCATAAAGATTATTTGGTCTATTTTGGCGCCAAACAAAAATGGAATAATCACGTGTAGGTACAGAAATCGACACTTTGCAAAGAGCTCACTTCAGTTAACGAGTTGTTTGTGAATACTGGCCCTCGAGTCTCAAAGATTCTATAAATGAGCCAATAAAAAAAATTGATTGAATGCGTACAATCTGCTTAGTTTGATATCTGTGTTTGATGTGGTGACTTGGATTGTGATAATTGGCATGAGTCATACTCGTATATCAGAGAAAATTATTTCAACTTACCATATTATGTTTACAGAGGGAAAAGGAGTAAAAGTTGACAAAGACGCAAAGAAGCGAAAATCAGCGGCAACACCAGATCTCAAAGGTGCTAAAAAAGCTAAAAGTGATGAGAAAAAAGCTTCAGGATTTGATCGTGGCTTAGAACCAGAAAAAATTATTGGTAAGTTGGGGGATTTCATTTCATTTTCATTGTGTCACCTCAAATCAAGATTTTCTTTTTTTTGACTTTGCCCGTTTTTAACATACCTGTACATTTTTGTGTATAATATCAAGTGATGAGTTTAGAAATTATACATACAATTTCATATGTAAGCAAGTACTTAGGGGTATAGGCATAGCCATGGTGGGGCAAGGTGGGGCGCTTGCCCCATCGTATATACATACCTTATGAGTTAACAAACATTAATATTATTTCATAATTACCATGTTGATTTAAAAATACAGCTGCATGGTGCATGTAGTCATACAAACTTTGTTTCTGCTTTGTTACCAGGCGAGCTGTTCATTAATCTTCCCTTGCATTGTGACCCTTCAAGTAAATTTCGACCCAATTTGTTACGCCCTCGCTTACATGTGTTGATTTTATTTGAATTTGCTATGTCTTATTTGCCTTAGTGGCGCAGTTGTAATGCGTACGCGTTACGATTGAGGTCAACGCTGAGGTCTCGGGTTCGATCTCCGGGTCGGGTAAAGGGGTATTAGGTTTTTCTATTACGATATGCTCAGTATCAGCCCGGAGTCTGGAATTTGTGCCCGGTATGGCGATAGGCTCGCCCCTATCACATAAGGGACGGAAATACGCTCGGTGAAATGTGGGTGTACTGGTTACACCTCTGCCTACCCCTTCGAGGATTAAAGGCGTGAGTGCGTATATGAGTGCGTATATGTCTTATTTTGTTAATATTCCACTTCTGAATGTGTGCTATTAAAAAGTATAGATTTTAAATATCTATAAATGTTTTCAGGCGCAACAGACAGCAGTGGCGAGTTGATGTTCCTAATGAAGTGGCAGGGCACGGACGAAGCTGATCTGGTCCCGGCGAAACAAGCCAACGTACGGTGTCCGCAGGTCGTCATACAGTTCTACGAGGAGAGGCTCACGTGGCATACGCCCGCGCCTGACGAGGCCGCTGCAGAGGATTAGACGTTAAATACATTGATTTTAATAAAATAATTTGTAAACTGGGGATCCATTGGTAAGTAGTATATGCCTCGCCTGTTAGTAAAAGTTTTTTTATTACTATTGAATGACGAGGGGGCAGGTCGCTCGCCTGAAGCTGAATGCAGCACCTGTCTCATAATCAGTACCAACACCACTCGCAACTTTTATTACAAAGTACTGCATGGCATTGTACTGCATTACCCTAAGAGATAAGTTGTTCGACAGCTCCGTGGCGCAGCGGGCGAGTAGTCGTCTGCGAAGCGAGAGGCCGTGGGTTCGATTCCCACACCGAGACAAATGTTTGTGTGATCCACAAATATTGGTTTCGGGTCTGGGTGTTGTGGGACCGCAAGTCCCTCATAGTTCTTGATACCCACGACACAGGTTTACCTAGTGTGGGGTCAGGACTATATGTGTGACTGTTGGGTGTAATATTATTATGATGTCTATGTTTTAATATCTATAGTTATTGCTATATTTTAATACTCAACATTGGCAAAATGGTCGAAAAATCGATGGAGCGATAATCTATAATTAGGTTAGAATGGACATAAGATGTTGCATTTTGTAATGCCTAGTAATTTACTTAGTTATTAGCGGAATAAGCCTGGCTTAGTCCAACAGTGGATGGCAACAGGCTGAGATGGTGATTAGTAGAGTAATTTAAGAATATGGGGATTTTGGCCTAACAAATGCTCATACTGGCAACAACACACAAACAATTGCTCAGATATGGGTGGTCATAGAATATGGTGAACATGTTCCATCAGGTAATTCAATTGTTTAATTTCACAATCAATGTTTGTTTAGCCTATTCTATATCACACTGCTGGTTAAAGACTTTTCTCTTCATCTCCTTTCTATTCTCAGTAATGTCCAAAAAGGATTGGTTTTATTCAAATAGAATGTGCTCTATTATACAATAAATAAATCATCTACCTTAAAATATCCGGAAGTTTCGATGTGGTTATGGAAACCACCAAAATCCCGAACCGGACCGCAACTTTGCAGCGACCGTTGCAGTCCAAATGCTTCACATTTATGTAAATCTTAAGCTAGGGTACAAAATGTAAAAGTATAATAGTGAAACTTATTTAATTATTTCTTTTCAGGTAATGGATATTCACAATGATTCCAATTTAGCCATAAAAGAATTTCAAATAAGTTTCAATGGGACTTTTATTTCTCAGTAAGATTAAATCGGAAATAGATTTCAGTTATCTACAGTTTTCCTTACAATTTAGGAACTATTTGCTAGGTAGGCTTATGCAATAAGTATGGTTAAGAATCATATAACGATATGAAGCAGTTACATATTAATAAATTAAAGTACAACTGACTTATTATAGTGTGGTCGTTTGATTCGCGCCCATGTTCAATAAAATAAACATAGATACACATTGCCTTGCAAATGTCATTTTAAAAAGTCGTTGATAAGTCTTTGATAGATCAAAATAGAAAAATAAAGAATAAGTTAACCAGTTCTATTTAAATAAACACAAGCGTCATAAGGTAGCTTTTTAAATGAAATCATCGGATTTTCGGCGACGTTTTTAAATTTGACGGTCTCGAAAGCAATAAAAAGCAAAATAGTGCTTACTCACATAAGTAGTTTTCTAAGCGTTCATGTTGTATCTAGTGTATATTCTATCGAAGGCGACCAACCATATGGGCGACATACGTAGTAAGTGAGGTAACATGTGATGCTGGCATACGGTTTATAGGACATTGTACGAGTTTCCCTTCCCTACTGTAATACACATGCCTTGCATGTTGAGTATAACATTTTGTTAGATAGTATGCAAATAATATCTGGGAGTCTTACTACATAGTGAGTACAGTGACAAAAACGCCGGAAAGCACACCCTTTTTTTAAAATATATCATAGGCCGGCAAACGAGCAAGTGGGTCACCTGATGGTATGTAATCTCCACCGCCCATGTACGCCCACAATACCAAAAGGATCATGGGGTCGTTGCCGACCTTAAAGGAAAAGGTTCATTAAGGGATTGGAAGGGGAGATGGATTTGGGCCTATTACTGGAATCAAGGTTTAACAGCTTGCATGATAGAGGACCCATTAAAAAAAATTCATGGTGCTTATATCTGTCTTCTCCAGTTGTAAATATCCGTACACCTAAGGTTGATAATCCATAGTACATTATTTGGTCTCCCCCTTTGCTAGGGAAGTGGATAATTTATATTTTATTTATTTAATAATATAAATATCATCCCTTTATTTCTACTTGATTAATTTTGCGAGACGAATACAGCATTCCAAGGGGCTCGTCCAGTTTCACTGCTTGGTGTCAACAAAATTTTACTGACAATCTTGGTTTACAGGAGTTACAATGGCCGGTGTGTGGATATTCATCCAGAATAACCTCATCCCTAAATATTATGTATGTTGCCTCACAGGAAGGTCATGGACAAAATGGTCACACTATAACCACACAGTTGTTAGCTGGGGCTATCCCCAGCCAACAACACAACAAGTTGTTATTTGATTGATTTCCGATCGTAGTTAAGTATAAGAAAGTATAGATTGTAATATTACAAGCAAGTTCATTCGTTTCAGAAGATGAATTTTATCAAACAACTATTCTAACACAGTTGTTGACTACTTTATTACTACTTTGTGACAGTGTGCAATGGACATTGGTGGACATCTTAAATATAGGTTGTAGAATAACTTGTACCGGGTTTTAATTTTATTAGCAGATATTTTTTAAGGTGGGGTAGTGTCAATCTCACATGAAATAAAATATGTGCAATTTAACTTGGACGGTCTGAAATTAGTCACGAGCGGTGTCGCAGTTAGTGGTTTAAAAAAAATAGAAACTAAGACTGGAAATATCCTTTGGGTTTTTCTCAGATAGTTGGATCGCCAACCATTTGTTTTTATAAAGTAATATACATCCAATAGCTCTATTGGAAGTATGAGTTGGAAACAGCGTCCGACTGTCTGAAGGCGCGTCCTGTATATCGGGCCAAAACTGGATATGTGTGTAGGGAGTCTGAACCGATACTCAGATCAGCCAGTCAGAAGTAAAGTTGGACACCTATTCCCTTTTTAACTGTGACGGCACACGTGGAGTGGGTGAAGTATTTGTATTGTATAAGATAGTATAGATTCATGAAGGTCTCGACTAACGCCGTATTCAAGAATAATTAAGTGAGCTCGTTGCTATGTGTAGATTTCTGTATAATATTGGTTCGTTTTTGTTTAGCGCCAAAAATTTGTACATAAATTGCCCCTATGCATTCGCGCGAACTATGAGGTTTCATAAAAAGGTGTAATTAAATTAACACCCTGGTGTTCTTAATTATGCAAAGATCACAAACTCCTGCTTAAAAATGCCATCAATACGAGTTATTTCGATAGTGTGCACTTATCGGTTTATATGTTGACGCTTCACACGAATTGAAGTTATTTTGTTTAAAGTAAATATACATATTTCTATAGTGCAACAGCATGACATACAATAAGTGTTAAAAAAATATATTTATTTTTTGATGCGTTGCAATAATATTTAATACCGTGGCTACACGTTGGTCCTAATGTAGTATGTGCCCATATCCCCATGTGTGGTTCAGTATTGGAAGAGAGTTGGACATTGATGTAAAGATGAAAGATTTGTCCAATGATCCTCTAATAACCAACGCGATGTGTCCGTTTTTGTGACACATCAAAGACCAGTGGATTGGAATGGGGTAAGGGAGCGACAGGTATTGAGCCCATGTGGAGAATACCATGGGCTATTCAAAGGAGCCACGTACGTAAGCTTGGAGACCAAGTTGTTTTGCTCATAAGTGTATTATATTTTTCACTTTGACACATTGAGATGTTACGATGTTTAACATATTCTTATAGTATACTATCAGTTCATTGCGTAATAACTTGATATAGTTGTATTGTCTTGTAAAACAATTACGAAAATACGTAATTTTAAGTAATTTATGCAAATAAGTTGTAAGCATTTTGGCAAGGTATAAGAATTGTTAATAAAATATATATGTTTTTGGAAAGTGATAAAAGTATTCAGTAACCATGTTCTGTTTCCTGAGTGTTGACTCAGTTTAATAAGTGAAAATGTTTTTTCACGGATCAAGTTATTTTGTCGCAATGAATTTTGAACGAGCCCTGTTTTCTTTGTCAATATTTTACTTTGTATTCCGCATAAATCAGCGTCCGCTGGCTAACAATGAATATGAATATAGTAAATAATCACTAGTTTTAAATGTACAGGCAATAAAATAAGTTTGCCCATAAAATGTTTTTATTATTTCCTTATCTGATGGTCTAGTATCCCCGAATCCGACCAAGGTCTGGATTATATTTCTAGCTTTTGTTCTATTTATTTCTAATTACGTAATTCGACTGTAATGCGCGTTGGTTAGATAGTACCTATCACTGTCATTATTACGATATTTATTTGGGAAACACTTATGTCAAGTCGAGAAGTTCATGCTGGTGTAAATATTGTGGCTCATAGGAACTTGGCAAGTCGTCAACCCATCATGTACGTAATTGAGGGCTAAGAACAAAGTTGAGTTCTAGTGAAAGATTTGAGAGGTCCTTGAGATAATTTTATATATCGGCACCTTTTAATATGACGTTTGTCATCGCTACTCAATTAATATTGAGGAGCAATATGCCATATAAATTGTAATTGGTTTACTGTACATGATCTCCATATTTTTGTATCTTAATCTGAAAAATACTGTAACACCCGAAAAACTCTAAGCAACCCTACCTAAGACGACTAACAGGGGTATTCTACCTATTTAATTATTTTGAATACATACTTAATATTTTTGAGTGCTTCGCGTCCGCGCTCCGGTGGAGCACAATGAAGAAGAAAGTTTATTTTCGTTTATTGCTCTGGATACCAATGATAGCGAAATCAGTAGATATTTTCTGTACTTTATTTTTATTAAACAGTTCACGGCAATGTTAGATTTTTATAGTACCTAGGTACTGATCGACATGACGAGATGTACGGAGCATGGGGGTTACCTGATGGTAAGTGATCTTCACCGTCCATCCATCAAAGAATCATGAGCGCGTTGCCGTCCTTAAAGGAAAGATAATTAAGGGGTTGGGAAGGGGAGGGGGATTTCGACCTCTGGATATCTCAATCACCGTACGAAACGCATCAGCAAGCTGCTACTTTGTCAGTTTTCTGTGAGACAGTGGTTACGAGCCGGCCCATTCATGCTGTAGAGAAAACTGTCTACTATGTGGCTCTACCACTTGAATAATTTAAATTGAATAATAGGTTTTTTACAGCATGGTTAGCAACTAGCTAGACTGAAGTCTACAATAGGTATATTACAAATGGTATATTTAAAAAAAGAAGTATAAATGTATATTATATTTATTTTTTTATTTTTTTTTTTTTTTCATTTATTGGGGATAACAAACAGTTACATAACGGCAGTATCTTAGAAATAACAAAATCAAAATAGTCTTAATGTAACCAACACCGCTATCCACGATTATATAGTTAGATAGACACATTAGCAGAACTTAATTTTTATTATGTAATATAAACCTAAAACAGTGATTTAACTATTATAGTGATACAGTGAAAGAAAAACATACAAACATGTATTCACAATAAATTACTTTTTCGATCAAAACCAAGAAATAATATAGTTACTTCCGTAAAATAACTTCAAATAGAATGAATAATATATATATAATAATAATAATAATAATACGTGCATACGTAAATAATGACAATGTTTTATGAGACACAATAAACCATTTCGTGCTAATTTATCGAATTTAACGTTCGCAGCTATTCAAACAACAACTGCTCCTGTCGCTCTCTCGCAGGCGATTAAATAAGTTGCGGTCAATTGACCGTAACTAAGTGCGCAATTTCTTTGTACCGCACAGCTTGTCTAATAGTATACATTAAGGTCTTTGATGCCACTTGGAAAAAACGGGGTTATTAAAAACCAGAATACAAGTCGCAACCTCCATCCCGGTAAAAACGCAAGAACGTACCCTTCCACGCCAAGCACAAGCAGTAGAATACCAGATACTGCTACCTACCATTCGTTTCCTGAAGTCTAGTAAAAACTTGTTTCTTATATTGTGGATGTGATAAGGCAAATATATCAATGTCCGTAAAGTGATCATTATAAGATTGCATTAAACGTCGCAAGGGAGCTCGTTCACCAGCTTTAGTTTTACATAGCTTGGGCGCAAATAAGTTATGTGCATAGGCATTACGTATGCGCAGTGAACTGCTAGGAGTACGAATGCATATTTGATTGATCAACCGACTACAATCAATTTTATAATGGCATATGTTGTAAAGGAGCATTTGATCGTGAAGGGTTCTACGAGTTTCTAGAGAAGTCATTGAGAATTTACTTAAGAGACAGAGATAAGAAGATTTTACACGGAAACATTTATAATTTATTGTGCGCAGAAATTTACGTTGTACTAATTCAAGTTGGTTACTGTATTTTTGATAACAGGGGTTCCATACCGGGATGCCATACTCAAGTATCGGTCTAATTATTGATTTATACAATAGCAAATAAGTTGCAGGCCGCTGGAATTGTTTACAAGTTCGCATTATAAATCCATATAGTCGGAAGGATTTATTGATAATACTATTAATATGTGCTTCAAAGTGAAGTTTTGAGTCGAATAGTACACCGAGGTCTTTGATGAGTGTAGTGTTTTCGAGAGGTGTATTACAAAGAGAATAACTGAAATTAATTACATTCATTTTTTTGGTGATGGATATAGATTTGCATTTATTTAAGCTAAGTTGAAGTTTATTATGAAGACAATAAGCAGAAAAACGATCAATATCTTGCTGCAGCTTAAAGCAGTCGGATATAGTATTAATAATACGAAAAATCTTTAAATCATCTGCATATAACAGAAAGTGAGAATTACTGAAACACATGTTTATGTCATTTATGAAAAGAACAAACAATAATGGACCTAATATGGACCCTTGCGGTACACCAGAGGTGACATTAATTACATCAGAAGAAAAACCATTGATTACAACTCTTTGGCTTCTACACATTACGTAAGAGGCGAACCAGCGTAATAGGTCGCCCCGTATGCCATTGTACGCAATTTTTTTTAATAATATGTCGTGGTCCACCTTGTCAAAGGCTTTGCGGAAATCGGTGTAAATAGAATCAACTTGCAGACGGTTATCCATGTTTTCGAACAAGAAATTTGTGTATGTAACGAGATTAGTAACAGTCGAACGGTTTTTTACAAAGCCATGCTGCTCTGGAATAATAATATTGTGTATGCTAGGGTATATAGCGTCGTGAATTAAGCGTTCTAGTACTTTTGACAAGGAGGACAGCAACGATATAGGGCGGTAGTTAACAACCTCATTCTTGCGACCATTTTTATATACAGGAGCTATGTTTGCGGTTTTCCAAATTTGTGGTACAATTCCTTCTTTAATGCTACGGTTAAAAATCAAGTGAAGCGGTATACATAGAGAATTTGCTGTATATTTAAGAAAAAATGGAGGAATTCCGTCAGGTCCTGACCCTTTCTTTACATTCAAGGATTTGAGAGCTGCAAATATGGTATCTTTTGTGAAATAGATATTAGAAATAACTAAATTATTACAGGAAGAAGGTAACGAATCTAATTCTGAGGCGTTGAACACTTGGGATGTGACTCCTTCATAGACTGAGCTAAAATAAGACGAAAAAAGTTTACAGATGCCTTCCGGCGTAGAGGACTCTTTGCCCTCGAAACTCATATTATTTGGAATACCTGTCCTATCATATTTGCTATTAACATAAGACCAAAACGCTTTAATGTCCTCGCACATACCCTTTTCGATTGATTCTATGTAGGTATTGAGACACACTTTTGAAAGATGTTTAAAACGATGACGTAGTATCGAGAATATTTCATAATCCGATGTGTTACGGTACTTTTTCCATTTTATCCATATTTTTTCCTTATTTTTGAAAATATGTATAAGTGGTCGAGAAAACCAAACTGGAAACTCATTCGACTTAGCAGGTCGTAACGGCACATTATTCTTTATGATTTTATAAACGATTTCATAGAATTTCTGAACAGCCTTCTCTAACGGTAGATGAACCAGAGTTGCTTCCCAATCAACGTTATTAATATCCTTATTTATAGCATCGTAATTTGCTTCTGTAAATCGATATCTGGGTACTGAGCAGCGTATCATAGATTTAACTGACAGGCTATGAGTTGTGAGTAGGCAAATAGGTGGGTGATAATTATCTGGGGGAGTTATGGGATTAAGCGGGAGAGTACAAGTAATACTGTCGTCGTTCGAGATAACGAGGTCTAAGATACGGTTCAGGTTATTCCTTATGTTGTTAAATTGTTTACAGTTTAGCATCGACAAAAAATTACACAGGAGTTCATTGGTAGAACCCATATTATATGATACGGTCGGGACTAGCGCACCAGCGCCAGAGTCAACCCAATTGAGGTCAGGTAAATTAAAATCACCAACTATGTAGATGTTGCCGGCAGACAAACCCAAAATTTCATCCTGAAGACTATTTAGAAACGAATAGTAAGTATCAACATGCTGGTTCGGTGGAATGTATACAGCACATATTATATGACACTCATCTCGCACGTTTGAAGTGAGTTTCAGTAAAACATAATCAATATTAGCGGGCAGTGTATGAATATCTTCGCCGGAATGAGAACTCGCTTCTAACGTACACCGTGCGACGTGCAAACCCCGGCGCACGGCGATCAAGACACCGCCACCGTCAGATTTATTGCATGCCGCACGGTTTCTGTCACAGCGGAACACCGCGTACCGGGAGTCGAATAATTCTGTGTCAGCAATATTTGGTGTTAACCAAGTTTCCGATAAAACTAATATATCATAACAATCGATTAGTACGTTACTGAATAAAGTATACAATTTAGTCCTCAAACCGCGGCAATTCTGATAATATATACTTATCTTATTAGCCATTTATATACTATGAAAACATATCGATATAGTGTTATAATCTTACTCGCGCGCATGAATGTAGGAAGAACTCTCAATATATACGTGTATGTAAACCGACTAGTACTATGTACCACCGAGTTTAGTAGTGATATAATACTTCGCATGGAAATAACTGACGCAGCTATTATATTAATATAATGTGTACACAGACAAGAACTGATATTAAACAACATATTAATAAGTAGGATAAATATTGTTAAAGTAGCAAGCCTGCTATTAAATAGCGGACGGTTGTTATAGCAAAAACCATTTAATAAAATTAAAAATAAAACCAAGCAAACTGTGGTCTCATTTTGTAGTAATAAACAACTAGGAAACAATGTCTTCATATTTAAAGCATACCGGAAGGTAGTATGGAAAAAAGTGGCAAATAAACGCTTATCTAAACGTAAACACATAGAGTAATGTGCGATGCGTATTCTGCAGTTTACATTATTATGATATATTTTTTTATCACATTCTCGTAGTTTAAGGTAACTAAAATAAACTAACGTCGATACACTGACAATGCACGTATACAACACTGCGAAAAAAATATTATTATCACTTTGAACACCGAGGCTTGAATTTAAGTATATCCTTTTCTGATCGGATCGCGAAGACCGGCGATGTTTCGTCTGCTCTGGCCAAAATACCACCGTGCTTAACCCAGACGAAACGGTACCCATATCGCTTAGCTGCGTCTCGTGCTTGGCGAAACAAGTTTTTGTTGAATATAGTTAGATGTTCATTAATGTAAATCTTTTGGGGTGTGCCTAGTATGTTGACTTGGTCTGAGGTAATGCCTTTCATTAATCGTGCGGCGGATAAGAAGTTATCGCGTATGGCTTGAGTGGTGAATTTCACGATCACATTTTTTGGGTGTGAGCTAGTAGCCTTCAACTGTGGAACGCGATGTATTGCAGCAATGTCATGACTAGACAATGGATGCTTTATTAAGTTGGCTGTACTTGTTATAATCGTCATAAGGTTTTCACCTCTCTTATCGGGTAGGTTACTAATTTCAATATTGCATCTACGCGACATCTGTTCCATAACTTCTATTTTGGTGGTTAATTCGGTAATTTTATGCTCATATTCCTGAGAAAGAACTGGGAGTTTTTCGAGAGAGCAGACTCGCTTTTCCATCTCGTTTGTTCGCACTTCAATATCATCATATTTATCGCCGATGAATTTAACAGATTTCTTGATTTCTTCAAAATCGTTCAGGAGTTGAGACATTTTTTGATCTTGTTTCGAAAAATATGAGTCAAGAGTACCCAGCATTTTTTCTTGAAATCCTTGTAGATCTCTACGTAAATCGGGTTCATGTGGACATGACGCAGTTTTCCTATATGTTATGTACGGAGGAGGTGACGATTCTTTATCAATTAGAGATCCATCAACACTCATTTCACCAGATTGACTATCACCGTTATCGGATTGATTGAACGTACTATAATGCTGTTTGCTCATAGTAAAGTGAACGCAAACGTTCTCTGTAACGCAAACTACTCTGTGCCCGTTTTGTTGCGACCGAGTGTAGGCGCACGACGCGACGACTCGACTCACGCGAACTGTACAATGACTGAGCGGCGGAGACACCACGGACGACCGACTGTCACTACGGCGCACGGCTTAATGTAATAATTTATTATGGTATTGTTAATAAAAACAAGATATAAAATTTGTTCGTAATACTTGACATACACTTTTATATAGTCGATAACATTATAATTATTAAATAGGTAACAGTAACAGGTACCTGCTGTTTATTATGGAAAATAAATCTTCGTGTTAATGCACTCTTTGCTTGAACCTCTTTCTAATTTGTTGGGGAGATAGGCGTGAAGGCACGTATGTAAATCTTGAAAGAAGAATACTTACGTACAGTATTTTTAACAGCCCCGGATCTACGATTTTTTTGAACCGGGCAGAAACTTGATTTGGCACCTTTTTCTTACAAGCCGACGACCTGAGGCAACTAGGCTTCCGTATGTTAGGCGCTTTGTAAAGCAAGTTTTTAATTTTTAATATTATATTTAATTTTGGCCCCCCTGAAATTGCCGGCCGAGGTAAGTGCCCCGGTTTGCCCCCTCCTAGATCCGGGCCTGATTTTTAAATACTAATAAATATTAAACAAACGTTAATATTTCACCAATAAGCATTCATAGTGTTCACTTAATGAGTTTAAGGCCGATTCGAATACACGATCTTAGTTTAAATCCAGATAAATTTGCAAGTGAGCTAATAAGAACTAACAATACAGTTGACGTGTACAAATTACTTACCTACCTTGATTTCTGGGTTCTATTAAGATCGTTTATTAAAATAGTTCGTTAATCCCTCTAGATTAAGCAATTGCTTTAAAATGGGATTAACTAGTTTGTTTAACTATATGAAGTTCGGAAGAACACACTTTGGCTTAGGCGTAATCACAGTAAAATAGTTATGGCACAAATGTTATATTTTAGCAATAATTTATGATCAACTATTAGTATCAAAGATGATCGACAAGGCGTTGTTTGCTCGCAGAGTCATCGTGGTATGATGAATGATCCCACGAGATATTTTATACGCTAGAGAAAATTTTGTCGATATCGACTAGATTCTTGTCTTTACCGTTACGACACTCCAGGACATAGAGATATAAATAAAGCATGAGAGAACTGGTCGACAACATTTTCTAATTTACCCCGTCGGCATCACTTTAGCCATAGATCTTTAGCTTCGATATAGATGTAGAGATAAGGATAACACAAGAAAACGAGTCGACAATATTTTCTCGAGGCGTTATGTTAAGCGCGCAAAACACTACACTAGTTTATTACACTAAGTAGATACGAAATAATCGGTTAGAAGAAAACTGCTCGCGTCGTGTACTTGTTTGTATGCCACTAGTTCGACTTTGTCTTTGTCCAAATGATGAAAATAGGTACGAGTTCCATTGATCAAAATCAGTTGACCGTTGAATGGAGTGTGATCGCTTTGATTTTAAACGTAAAGTCAATGAGATGCTTACAAAAGGACTTTGTGCACAGACGTGCTTCGTATGCATGAGCTTGTAAATTTCGTTTTGATATTTATAACAGTGATGCGTCGCTGTCGTTCTATATCAAATATCAAATCATAATAACTCGAATTAGAGGTAACCCCGGAGCTACTGAACCAGTTCGCTGCCAGTTTTAGAACCAATTTACTTGTTGAGTTCAACAAATAGTTCTTATTTTTCGCCTCCGAGAAGCCAATTGGTTCTGGAGTGAACTAACAGTCTTTTAACTGAGATAGATTATGGATTCAAGTAGTCTAAAGGTGTCAGTAAAACCGAAGAAGTCATCGGATCCAATTCTTTAGAGCCAATGGCACAAAGGAACTGACTGAACCAACGAAAGCGATGAGTGAATGAAACAGAATGAGGCAAATGGAACCAACGTAACTGAAAGCTAAAGGAAACCCAAATGGTACCGAACGCCAAAAGAACCGAATTTAGCAAGGTGATTTCATAATAACTAAAATACTCTTACAAAAAAAAACTACTGCATATTGCTTTTTTGTCCTTACACGTCGCACAATACTAGCATTCGTAAACTAGTTACTATGGTTAGATAAATTGAAACAGGCAAACAGCATGTATTTGAAGTGATTTAATATAATATACGCCAGGTTAGCATTGACGCTTACTGTACGGGTTTATCACTACAGCACAATTTCAACTCGTGCAGTTAAGAATTCTTTGAATGAATCTCCATCGCAAGATGTTTAGTGAAATGCAACATATTTTTCAAATCTGCTGTAATAATGCATTTTAATTTCAGGCAAGCTTTGTTCTAATATTATTTTGTGTATTTCATCATATATCTGCTTTTCACAATGTCCTAGGTATTGGTTAGTAGGTAACATTGTTATTACGGCCAAAAACGCTTGCACGAAATCTTTGTCTTCAAGCATTATTTCATAAACTTTACAACTAGCTCCGACAGGCATTTCATTTAACAATTTGTTAAGTACGAGAGAAAATATAACGTAAATACAGGGGAATCGTGTGGTTACTTCTTCTTTTAAATAAGACCTAGAAATATTGGCAAAGTCTGGAGCTAGTTTCATTGTTATTTCATTCCAAGTGCAAGTTGTATCATTTTCACTTAACAATTTTGTGTAAGTGGTTATTAGTTTCCACATTGTTACCATTTTGTAGTTTTCTGGTACTGGCAATGATTTTAATTCCTCTTGTATACAACAAAACATTTCATATGGTATAATAACATTTTTATCTATGACGTATTCATTCAAATCCTTGTATAGTCTGAACAATAATTCTGCGAAATTCTCTAAATTATTAGATTCTCTACGCACACTTGTTTCCATGTTAAACAAACGTTTTATCACCGGAGCTAAAATAACGTCGTATCGTTTTCTTTGCTGTTCTATAGTTTTTGTACATAGAAGGTACGCTGAAACCACTTTGACCATTTTATCATAGTCGCATACTCGATTCGCTTTTTCACCTTCGAAGTTAAATAATTCTTTATCAAGATATTCTAGTATGATTTGGGCTACAAATTCTTCATTAATAGATTCCATTACTTCTCTACAATGTTCTGCTAAGGTTCGCATATAACTTTCGTAACAATTAATGCGATCAGCATTAAAGTGATGCAGCAGATGCTTAAAGGCGTTGTAACATTTAATAAGATAGTTTGCCCTGATGATTGAAGGCACTTCGTCTATACGCACTAGCAGGTCAAATATATTAGCTTCATCTGTATGCGTTAAGTTATCTACAAATAATTCTAATAGTGTCCAGGCTTCTTCAACTTTGGCGACATTTTCTTTAGAATTGCATAGTAGTTTAAATGTGTGCTTAAATAACTCTGCACGTATACTGAGATTTTTCGAGGAGTTCCAAATATGTAAGAAGATCGTTTTGAGATTCGTTAGTTCAAGCCTCAAAAAAGCGAAACGAATGCCATGTTTTTGCACAGACACAGGAGCATCTAACAGTTTTGGGATAAATTGTCGACTGAGGTCTGATTTCATATTATGAAATACGGCAAGAAGAGAAGGAAGTGCGTACTGCAAGTAGTCGCCCTTGGCATACCACAAAACGGCATTTGGATCAATTTGTGGTCGTGCAAAATGCATATTCTTCGCAAAATATCTTTGTAAACTAAGGGTAAGTTCATCAATTTCTGTCCAATTTATCTTTGCTTCCTTTGGCGCATAACATTTTATAATATCAATAAGAGATTTTTCAGGTATCAAGCCACAAAGACCACGTATAAGAGACTTGTGACCACCTAAAACGTTGAGGCGTTCTCGGTATGTATTAGCCCAATCGACGCCTAATGATTCTGGCCAGTAAATGCGTAGTTTGCTGTGTAGTAGTCTCATAGATATATTGTCGTCGTTGCATATCAGCTTTACTTTTTCGCTATGTCGCATCAGTAGTCCTGGGTCGTGTTTGAGTGCGTTTACACAAACTTCTTCAGAAGGAGATAGAACAAGAGATTCCTCGAACATGTGTTTCCTCCAAGATTTCTTTAAATTATACAACATCGAAAGATTCGTTTTCCATGAATTTTCTTGTTTGATTGCAGTGATGTCTTTTATCTTTTTTAGTACAAAGGGATAATCAATTAACTCTTTATTCCAATCTTTAAGAAGATTCATAATATTTACTAAAGTATTTGTGAGTTCCATAAATTCAGTTTCTGTGGATATATTTCGATTTTGTATGTTCATTAACAAGTAGTTATACAAAAATGTGAATACTTTTTCTTGCTCTGCGCTATTGAGTTTATTGCGATAATATTTGAGAGTGTCAAATGAAAACTTTTTGATAATTATTTCAGAAACGCCTTCATTATTCAAGCTATTATGAAGGATAATTAAAATAATACAGTCTTGAACAGCATGATCTTTGTCGACATAAACATCCATGTTCTTAAATATTTCATTTAACAATTCCCAGGATTTTTTGTCAGATTTGTAGACTTGTGAATGCTTAATGAGATTACTAACGAACTGGTTTTTCAACCAGTATTCATCATTAATATGGTTGTTTGCATAGTATTGCAACAGCGTTTGCAAATTGCTCTCATTTTTACCTACACAGTTTATAAGCGTAAATAACATTGCATACTTTTTATCGTGAATCGTTTCAACTTTTATCATTTTGGTAATTTCCTCGAAAGCTATATGAAACGGAGCAAACTTATACCATTCATGTTTCTCTAATCGCGCATCCTTCGACAACTTCTGCATGCGACTCGTTACGGAGTTCAAAGGTATGATTTCGTCTTCTGTAACTATGTTATCAATAAAAACTCTTTTTACAAATTCAAACCGTTCTTCTCTTGGTATTCTTTCAATAAGATATGCTATTTTAGGGGATTTTAAAAAAATTCTCAGATAATTATTTCCACTGTCACTTAGATCGTTGCTGGCTTGCTCTAACAGAAAATCTTTTATATCTTCTTTTTTCATATGTTTTGCAAAAGTAGCAATATCTATGTAATTAACGTATTTTTTAAAGTTTTTAGTGATTCTCTCAGGTACTTTTTTCATCAAGAAGGCTGTAGTCCTAGCATTAAATTTCGGAGAAACATATTTGGTTTGTTCTAAGATATCTAAATATTTTTCAGTGTGGGTAGTCAATATGAAGATTGCGTTTTTAGAAAATGATAGCGAACAATTATCTCTTGCTACAATTTCAAAAACTGTTATAGATTTTTCACAAAGCCGTTTGAATATTTTAGGCTCTAACTCGTATACATATTTTTTTACTTTATGCTCAATAAAAGGTATAGAGCAATTAGGGAGCCATTTTAGGGCTTCTTTAATTTTTTTCTCGTGTAGATAAAACTGTTCAACACGCGGTTCATCGTTTAAATAATGCCGGATGCATTTAATCAATTTGTTACCCGCTTTTGTGGTCATTTCTGGCAAAAGTTGATCATCCAAATACTGTGGGTTGATAATGTGGCTATATTGATTATCAGTAAAAAGCCACACACATGTCTGCAATGCTCTGGATACATACAACATATCTTCGGACTTCAGGATGTTAAGTATGTAATCTACATCTTTTTTCTCACTAGCGATATCGATCATCAGTAAATTATCTTGATCGTGCTTGTCGAAGTTTATATCTTCTAGTTTAATTATTGCTTCACCTTTAAGTACCTTTCCTAGCAGTTCATTGTATTGTTTATGTTTCGTTCCCAGGGTTTCATGTTCCAGTGCTGAAGCAGCCATGTTCACTCACTGTAAATTAAACAATAATTATGAGTAAAATGTAATTTTGGGCGCATCCTACGAGAGCCACAACGTATACATCTTATCACAATCAAATCAAAAATCGTATCATTCCGCACAAATTTGCGTTACTCATTATATATTGTGGGTGGTAAATATTTGTAACTGATTTTGCCAGAGTAAATAAAATAACTGGTCTCCATTTTCCTGTTGATAACCGGATTCTACCATATTCTAAAGATGATCATACATATTATAGTGTAAATAAGTTTATAATATTATGTATATATTGTATACAATATGTAACAAAAACCCTGTTGGGCGTTTTAACTGTGATATCAGAATCGATATTCAAACGTGACTGCCTCGGTGGCGCAGTTGTAATGCGTACGCGTTGCGATTGAGGCTAACGCTGAGGTCTCGGGTTCGATCCCCGGGTCGGGTAAAGTGGTATTGGGATTTTCTATTACGAAATGCTCAGTATCAGCCCGGAGTCTGGAATTTGTGCCCGGTATGGCGATAGGCTTGCCCCCTATCACATCGTGGGACGGAGATACGCTTGGCGAAATGTGGGTGTACTGGTTACACCTCTGCCTACCCCTTCGGGCATTACAGGCGTGAGTGCGTATGTATATTCAAACGTAATGAAAAGACTCGCATACGAAAAGTGGACTATAAAAATAATTATATTTCTTTTTTAAACATTAATTAATTTATTGTTTGTAAACCGTATTTCGATTGATTACCTCTGTAAGGGGGATGACCTGGAGCCAGAGCGAGATAGCATGTTGCGGCGTTCACGTACATCAAACGCGCCGCGCCACCGGCTTCGTTAATACGCACAGAAGTTCAGATCTAAATATCATTTTTTAGAAATGTTCATTTTCTAAGTTACCTGTGTAAGGATAATACCTCGCTTCTGTTTTTTTTTTTATTTAAATATTTTTATTAAGCCGTCAATATGTCTATCTTCAAGACCCAAAAAAAGTCAACAGAGTTTTGTTACATACTATATATGCAGGGTAAAAGTGGGCGCGTAGTGGAGATATGTCATTTTCTCATTCGCACGTGTGCACCGTAATGACTATTTTGCACGGTAACGTCAAACTTTGCGTCGTCTACATTTGACAAGTGCTCCTTCCATCAGATTTGAATAGCATCTATTTATATTTGGACGGAATGTTTTGGGTAACGTAACATGTTTGATTTAAATAATAAAAAAATCAAGTCAACTACCTTGCTTGTGCTCGATTTGGCGACAGGCTCACACCTATCCACAGCATGTATCGGAAATCCTAACTTGATAACTAATATTATAAATGCGAAAGTGAGTTTGTTTGTTACGTTTTCACGCCTAGCCACGCTTTCGACTAGTACCTACTAGTCGAATTTCCACTTAAAAAAATAACAACTTTCTGCTGCGTTTCGTACAGTGAGTGAGATATCCGGAAGCCCAAATCTCCTTCGCAATCCCTTAATTTTCACTTCCTTTTAAGGTCGGCAACGCGTCCTTGATTCTCCTGTTATATTAATGGGTGTTCATGATCGGTGAATATCACTTACCATCAGGTGACCTCCTTGCAACTATACAACAACCTCTATACAACAAAGAAGGAGAGGAAGGTTTCTGTCGTAGAGCCGACATCACATGCTTGTACCCTTGTACCCTAAGCTTGTACCTATCAATATGACGATAGTTTATTTAGAGATGATAATATGATATTAATGTTTTTCTATATACGTATCTACCATCACTATTTAAACTACTTAAAAATAAGATTTAGCAAGTGCAACTGCAGATTGATTAAATTTGGATTTCCTAGGAAATTAAATATAGTTTTCGCACTCGTATAAAAAATAAAAAAATATTGAGCTGCGTATATTAACATTCGCGTCTTGCCGTGAACGTCTGACATTTCCAAACTATTTACGTCCGAAGGCATATAGAACTAGGCTTATATGAACCTTTTTTTATTGTCCGAATAGAGTATAGACAAACGAGCAAGCGGCTTGCCTGATAGTAAGCGGCACCCCCGGATCTACGTTTTTTTCGAACCGGGGCAGAAACGTGATAGTGACGCCAGTCGACGGTAAGCCAACCAGTCCGTATGCTAGGCGTTTAGTGGAGCAAGTTTTTAATTTTTTAATTATATTATATTATGATTTTGGCGCCTCCTGAAAGTGCCGCCTGGGGCGAGTGCTCCGGGGGGTCTGTATGGGTGTCAGTCTTGGTTGGTATTTATTATTTATTAATTTATAAGATACCGTAATTCGTGTAAGTATACAGTGTCGAGTAGCTTTATACTATTAAGTTTTTTTGTTGGTTTTAATGACTAAACGAACAGGTCGCCGCTTGATGGTATGCACCACACCTACCCATTATTAACAGAATCAACACCACTCAGAACTTAGAATGGCAAAGCATTGGACTGCGTTCGTCACCTCGAGACTTAAGATTTAAAGTATCATAATCAGGGCCGAGCCGCCCCTGTGTGCGATGTGTGCGCACACAGGCGCCAAGACAATAGGGGCGCCGCCATCAAATTATTTTTGTTACACTTACACAACATAAATATTTCCCCTACCAAAAAGTGCCCAACGCGGCTAAAGAAGTTTTCACTTCAAAAAATAAGTTGAAACATGAAGATTCGTAAAAAAGAGGCGCTTCATGGGTTTTGCACAGAGGCGCTGTGGGGGGTCGGTGCGGCCCTGCTCATAATGTCCAGTTATTTCACTGGTTTCAATGTCCTTCAAACCGAAACACAACAGTGCTTACACCAGAGTGTTTCTACTATTCACCTATAACTTCCGCCAAGCAGCAGACTAAGATATAGACAAAGCGGTTATACCAACCCAGACGACCTATCGCATACGATAACCCTACCGACTAAAAATACCTATATAGGTAAAGACCTATTTGTCGTGGTAGGTACTTTTGTGTTTAGAACTGGAAGAGTAAAAGAAACGGTTAAAATTTACTTGTACATAGGTACACTTAAACCGTAAACACGCACTTGCAATAGATATATATTTTTAGGTATCATTAGTAATATAGATGTAGGTAGTAAGTAATTGAATTCTCGTACGTATATTTAATTTACAACATTTAAATTCACAATTTACGAGGAAAATTTAGGTACCTATACCAAAACAGCATGAGAATGTCAAAGATTTGTAATAACTATCGAAAAAACTAAAACAGCGTGGAATTTACAAATAATAAGTGCCTAAAGTTCAAAAATAGAATTCTCCAATTGCATACTGCAGTGGGCACGCTCTGTATGCCGGTAAATTATTATAATGACCTCATTCACTCTTGATTATTTTATAAGAATATGGTCTCCCATAAATTGTAAATGACGAAACGTAATTCCTTACCTCATGAACAAATAGTAAGATATTTTCTAAAAACTGTAAAGTAGATATCTATTCACCGCGAAAATAAGGAATAAACGAAAATAAATATATAATAAATAGTGTGCACTTATGCGCAAGGCTAACTAAATTCGCACTTCACAACATCATAGCTAAGTATAGATTATGCCTTGCCAGAACAAAATTCTTAATTTAGGTACTTTAGTGTAGTGGCAACGATCATAGTTTAGTAGGTTACTTTTGAAGACTTCAGCATAATATTGTCAAAAGCAGCGGGAATATCACAGTTATAAATTTGCAAATAAAGTTAATAAGAACCGATTAGGTAGGTACGATTAACGGTCTATGTACCGCTACTTTCCGGTACAATCTGTGGTTAGTTAATCGTTTACTATAATCCAACCAAATTTTCTGTGAAGTGGCGAAAATAGGAACTACAGTGCCATGTTGAAATGTCATTAGATTGTCAGCGTCTACTGCTTTCGAGAGCTCCGTGTGTTTTATTGCAATACGACAGTGACGAAATCTTTCAATTCACAGACAAGTTTGTACCACTATACCCTCTACCGTAGACAGAGAAGCTGGTATACGTTTATTAATATACTTACTACGTGGAATTTAATGAATTTTATTTTGTTATATTATCGTTCTTCGAAGCTAGATGGAGCTACTTTCTGCGTTTAAAACTTTGGGAGTGAATTCATACGTGATGTTCTTTGACTTTCGTACTGCCTTAGATTATGAATACATCTTTCGTTTAGTGGCGATTTTGAGTTACTCATTGGCTGCAAGGCAGCTTGGCAATGCGTAGGGCCACGTACCACGAGTTTTAGTTGGTATGTCAACATAAGATTTTGTCTCGGTCTAGCGTGAATATGATGGAGCTGTCACAGGTACGTAGGTGGGTACTCAATAACTGCTGGGTCGTGGTCGTAAGACTGGTGAGGCCAACATAAGGGTGAAAGTGATTTCCTCGCGAAAGCAAAAACCGTTAGTGCGCACACTGATAATGAGTCGAAGTAACCAGGCAAGTCTTGTAGCTTAAGTAAAGAAAAATCATTAATTTCAAATTCCGCATGGAATAATTCCAAAAAAAACGGCAAGTTTTAACACGTAAAAGTAAGTAAATACGATGTGCAATCATTTTCTAAACACATAATGGTAAGAAGCCCTTGGAGCGTTAATTAATATTACGTAATTTTTAAATAATATATTTTTAAAATATAATTTTTGACTTGGCTGCGTTTGCACACTTCTGTTTTTTCATACACAATGGGTGCCAATGGAACCCTGTCGCTAAACCGTCTAGTCTGTCCTAAAAATAAAGGGCTCTATCTATAGAACCGTAATTGCTACGCGCTAGGGTATGGAACCCTAATAGTTAAAAATAGCTGGGCTGGGTGAAATAATTATAATTAATTCTCGTAGTGTACATACTTATTAATAGTACATTTAAAACGTCGTTTTATACTTACATGAGCAGGGGGTAGGTAATACAGCAAAACGATAGGTATACTTTAAAATACAACTATTTATTGTTTTTTTTACAAATGTTATAAAAGTGACAGTAGGTAAACGTATAAACTACCTTTATTCTTTACCGCCATAATCACTAATGTGCGTGGTAGAGCCACGCTGTAGAGCTGTTTTGTCTACAGCATGAATGGGCCGGCTCGTTATCACTGTCTCACAGAAAACCGGCGTAAAGTAGCAGCTTGCTGCTGCGTTTAGTACGGTGAGTAAGGTATCCGGAGGCCCAAATCCCACTCCCCTTCCCAATCCCTTAACTCTTATCCCTTTCCTTTAAGGTCGGCAACGCGTCCATGATAATGTTAGTATTGTGGGCGTACATAGACGATGGAGATCAGTTACCATCAGGTGACTGACTTGCTCGCTATATATATAAACTAATTTGATTATAAAACTGAATTTAATTTTGATTACAGGAATACATAGGTATACTGCGTAGTAAGACTAAAGCGTGCTCATTTATACTTAGGTATAATCAGCTCGCGTTAAAAAATAATGTGTTTTAAACTATATATTAATAACACTAATTACCGACACGGCATGGTCAGACTAACTAAAAGCGAACGAATAATAGTAGGTAACAAACAAGCACACTTTTAAATATCCAAGCTTTAGGCTTCAGAAATTTTCTGTTGATTTCATAATATAATATCTGAATTGACTAAATCATTGAATTTCTGAGAGTAATGCATTTTTATCTCTTCCGACGTATGTGATTCCAGCAATTTTAGAATTTCATCCAAGATTACCTTTTGTTCGTCGTCAGCATATGGCAAGCAGTAATTGATTACCAATAAATAGTTTTCTTTTGATTGATCAACAGCCAACATATGCCTAAACAATAAGTATTGTTGGTAATAAAGATCAAAGTTTGATAGTATATCGAGCACGGCCTGCCCATATAATATGTATATTGATGGAAAATATTTTTCTATGTCTATTTGCAAGTTATCTGTACACACTTTTGCAAATGATGGAATAATTGCTGTAAAAAGTTCATTCCATTTTTCTTTTATGTATTTATTTCGGTTATAATTAGTATGTGCCCCTATATCGTCTGTTTCGTCGACATCAACGACTGGCAAAGAAGATCTATGGGTATTCACTAATTCGGTAAACGCAGTAACAAGTTTCCAAGTTGTTATAAAAACGTAATTTTCTTTGACTGGCAAAGAGGTCTCAAGCTTGTTTAAAATATTTTTAAAAAGATTAACTGGTATAATTTTACTCCGGTCTAAAAAGACATCTATTACGTTTGAGGCAAAAGATCTCATCAAGTTTAACATATTATATCGTACATATTTCTTATTATTATGTTTTATATCCCATAAAGGCAAAAAGTGGTCCATTAAAGGCTCCAGTATTCTTTCGTATCGTTTTGATTGCGTATATTCATCTTTACAAAATAATGAGTTTGTTGAAATGACATCTGCAACTGTACAATTGCTTTTGTCAAATGTTTCATCGATACCTTTTAGCATTACGTCGGCTATGAAATCGGTGTCTAACTGGTCCATGATGTTAGTTCTTACAATCATTCTAATTAATTTTTTTATTATATTTTCTATAAAATCATCCGCGGGCATAGATTTCAGAAATGTGTAACTTTTCGTGTAAAATCTTCCTCTTACTGTAAAAGGCACTTTTGCTATTTCACCTAATACATGATATATCTTTTTATTTTCCTTATGCGATAAATTATCTATAAAATAACTTAACAATGCCCATAATTCTTCGGCTATTCCAACATTTCCTTTAAGACATAAAGCGTGGTGCGTTTTTTCAAATAGAACGGTACGTATAGTTGAGTTAGTGGTTGATTTCCAGGCTTCAGAGAACAGTGGTTTCAGTTCATTCGATTCAAGTTTTGAAAATGCCAAACGAATACCATATTTTTGTAACGACACAGGCGCAGTTAGCAATATTTCCACAATTGGACCACTTTTATTGCTGCTAAGATTTGATAAAACTGAACTTAAAGAGGGAACAGTGTATTGTAAGTAATCGCCTTTAGCGTACAGCAAAACTATTTCGGCTGGTAGGGAAGGTCTTGACAAGTACATTTTCTTCGCAATACATTTCCTTAAACTGAGGTTATGTTCGTCTATATTGCCCCAGTTTATTTTGATGTCTTCCGGTGCATATTTTTTTATAAAACCCTGAAGTTGATCTGAAGGGAGAATTATCATCAAAGATTTAATAACAGCTTTATGTTTACTGGAATCGTCAAGTTGTCGCAAGTAGAATTTTATCCATTCGGCAGTTAATGAAAGCGGCCAGTACACACGCAGTTTATTTAAAAGTATCTTCAAAGATACGGAATCGCTGCAACAAAATTTATATATTTCGTCTTCATAACGTGACAACAGTTTAGGGTTATGCTTAAGAGCATTGATGCATACTGTTTCTGATGGTGACAATATAATAGATTCGTCGAACATGTACTTCCGCCATGCCTTATTAACATGGTATAGAGACGATAATTTTGAATTCCAAGATTTTTCTCTTTTGATCTCGATCAATTCCTTTATCTTGTTTATAATCGTTGGATAATCATTTAACTTCTTTTCCCAATCATTTAGCAGATCAAGAACTATTTTCATCATTTTAACCACTTCGCTGAAACATATTTCAGTAGTAATAGTTTTCTTGTTTATTTTGTTTTGTATATGATTGTATAGATATTTAAAAACTTTTTCACTTTCATCTGACTGTAAATTCTTTTTGTATGCTTTTAAAGTATTAAATGAAAATTTGTCTTCAATAAGTTTTGGGTTTGGTTCGTCATGAATAGCATTATATATTATGATGACTTCGATACATTTTTGAACGTTATTATTAGATTCAATGTAGACTTCCATACTATGGAATAATCGATTAAGAATTGACCAAATTTCACTGTATTTAATTACATCTACGTTTTTAAGCACTTTCTCTATAAATTTAATCTTGAACTTAAATGGTTCGTTTATATGTTTTTCGTAATAATATTGCAGTAATGTATGTATATTCTTAATGGTACTGCCAGCGCAATATAAAAGGACGGTCAACATTGAATTTCTCTCATCAGGCGAGGACTCAGTGCGTATCAGTTTTTTTAGATCTCGATTAGCTATATCGAAGGGAGCAAATCGATACCAGTCGTAAACATTTTTAGGATTCGTCCATCCGCATGTATTAGCTGCGCAAAGAGACATACCAACATTCTCGTCATTGTTAAGTCTATCAGACTTATCAGAATTCATGAACATTTGTTTTATAAATTCAAATCGCCCTTCTTTAGGCATGCGATGGAGAAAATGCCTGACATTATCATACTTAAAGAAATTGCTCATGTTTTCTTTTTCTCTTTGTTTTAGCAGAAATGGTTTTATATCTTCTCTTTTTATATATTTTGCACAAGTTGCGTAATCGATTGCGTTCGAAATTTTTTCAAAATTGTCCAATATCCTTTTAGGACATTTTTTCATCAAAATTCTGCTATATTTAGGACCAAAAGGAGGTATTTGGTAGGAGTCCAATTTCTCAACTACGTTTAAATATCGTTCAGCGTCAATATGAATTAAAGGCAGTGATGCTGTTAAAATATCAGCATAAACATAATCTTTATTCTTTAAATATATTTCTATTACACTGATAGACCTCTCACATAAACGTTGAAGTAAATCTTTTGACACAGAATCCTTATGTTTTGCTACGGCTTGTTCAATGAAAGACAAGCTGCAATGTGGCAACCATTTCAGTGCCATATCGACATTCCTTTGCTCTTCATAATCAAAGAAACCTTCCGCCCTGTTTTCGTCTTTTATATGAAGTCTTATACTGAGCATTACTTTGTTAATAGCTTTGGTTGTCATATAAGGGAATAGATGTGTTCTGAGATAATCGATGTTAATTATATGAGCGTAGCAGGGTTCGGTAATCAACCATGAGCTTCGTTTGACCGCTCTGGAGACATACAACATGTCTTCACATTTCAGCACTTCAAGAATAAACTCTACATTTTTATTTATGCAAGCCACGTCGATTTTTAATAAATTTTCAATGTCTCCATGCTCCGTAAAATTCGTCGTTAATTCTATTTCTTTGTTTGTGACCGCTTCCTTCAATAATTTGTTATAATGTTGATGTTTCTTTCCCAGATTGTCGCCATCTAGCTCTAATAATGCCATATTGTTGTACTGAAAAATAAAATTGTTTTGTAAAGTAACCTTTGATAGAACCCTTTAAACTTAATGAAATTGATTAAACAATTTTTTTTAGTGGTCTGCACTGGACTGCGTACGTAGCCCCATGACATAAGTTGTTAAGTCTCATAATGCCCAGTAATTGCACTGGTTTCAATGTCCTTCAAATCGAAGTATTTTTAAATTCTTAACATCCATATTCTGAAGATGGGGTGTGGGACAGCAGCTTTGAAGCATGTTTATCGAAAAGTTAAATTGGTAATCACAAAGTGACCTATGTTTGTACAATCGTTATATGCTGTCATGATATATCATCATGATATAATATATATTATCATGATATAATGCTTCAAATAACTTTTATTTGACATCCTACACAGATGGAAATGTTTATCGTCAATTTTCCACTCTTAATAGACCTCTACATAAATTAGTTTTTGAGAATTGTATTGTGTATTTCCGATACATAAGTATAGATAGATAAAAAAACTCGGATCGAGGCTTATTTCGAGGCTAACTTCCAAAATTAGCGTGAAGTTTTAAGATGCCTAGATTGTGGTAAGATCCGGTACAAAAACATCAATGTAATGTCTATATAATAACCTACGAGTATAAACCCTAGTAGGTACTATTATAAACTAGCTGTACCGAGCGGTTTCAACCGTAACATATTTGATACTTAGAACCCGCTTGCAGCGCCACCTACCGGGTCCGATTGTGAATATAAACTATCCAGAGACCCACTCAAACAGTAAACACACACACAAAAAAACGTCAAACATAGGTCCAGCTGTCCCCATTTTAGCCATTTACAATAAAACAAATTTAGCCATTCAATTTTATTTATATGTGTAGAAGTGAAAGTTTGGATGATAGTGAGTTGGTAAATTTGTATGTTTGTTAGTCAATCACGCCTTAGCAGGATACATTTTTGGATGAAATTTGGCACACAGATAGCCCACGACTAGAACATATGCTACTTTTTATCCTGGTAAAGGCCATTCACGCGGGCGGAGCCATGAGTAAAATCTAGTATGTAATAAAGTCAGTTGAAAAACGATAATGAAATGAGTAACTGCTATTAGAACTATACCTTCCAAATATCAATGGTACGTCGATACGATAGATATATAGATAGGTACACCATAGAGTAATAACACACACTGAGGTGATTGATTAATGTTATGAAACAATGCTTCTCATTTTTTACTTACTACCTTTAAAATACCTATTTAATCTAATATACGTATGTTAATCACGGTCGCATTACATAAAATACAATAAAGTATAACGAGAAACAGACACTTGACTTTATTGAATTCTACTTTAAACACAATAAATCTTAGTCAAAAAACAATTCTCAAGTTGCATACAACAGTGAGTTTGCTCTGTATGCCGGTAATTTATTTTAATGACATCACTCATCAGGTATGTTTGGAGCATTCGTTTCTAAAACTGTGTGTATCATGTGAAGATAAGCATTGAAACCGTTTTTACCTCATGGAACAGGATGCAACTCGTTAAAAAAACAAATAGGTAACTTTCTCTACAGCTCAGTGTGTAGTAGAAACCGAGAACTTTATGAAGTAAACAATAATATCAAGGTTAAATCTGTACCAGTGACCATTGTATTGATGTTAGTATTATGTTGCTAGTACAAAACTACAAATCAACGCATTAGTTTCGACCCGAAATGGCAACATTTTTTTATTCAACTTTAGATTTTAATCTCATTTTATTTTATGGTAAGAAAGAAAGAAAAAATATTTTGTTGGTACGACACAATGAGGAAAAATTAAAGACATAAAATAAAGAGATCTATTTTGAACCAAATGGGAATTAGGTCAAGGAAAGAATAAAAATGTTGCCATTTCAGTACTTTCCACGGATTATAGTTACATTCTCATAAAATCATATTAACCGATTCTTTTTTTATAAAAGTAAGTGTCGTCACTTTATTTATTTATTGATACGTTGATCATGCCCTGACATATCAATTGTGTATTAAAAAGTGTACATAAATACATAATATGTATGAAATCAAGATGGCGCTGCTGAAACGATTGAAGCCAATCTAAATATTCATACTGATTCGTGTATTTAATAAAATGAGCATTTTTAGAAGAACCGTTCAAATAATAAGCATTTTTACGGTTCTCTCTGATCAATTAGTCTATTCATAAGAGTTATTTTTAATATTTTGATTCGGTTGCTGACGATGTTGCTGACCCATACTCTATCATTTGTAGCTGTAGCTGTTTGAGCGACTCTACTTGATTGTAGTAACGTCATTCGTAACTAGATGGAGTTGCTGTCTATCCGTTCAAATATACTAAGCATATCCATATTATGAAAGAAGTGAGCCGAATTTCTGGAAATGAACTAAGTAAGAAACGTTTATCTTATGCCCTTTAGGTAGGCATATAATATTTATTATAAGTACTAAGTCGCTAAAACACGTTACACTTAAGTTATGAAATGGATAAGAATAACTATATTATATTTGACTGACCATTTACCCCAGCATTTACATGTTAAGGTGATACGTCCATGCCTGGAAGGAACTTAAAAAATCATAACTAACGATAATTATTGCTCCTCATTGACGACAATTACCATATCCGTGTTTAGAATACGTACCCTGTGTGGTTTAAAGAACGTGACTTAATGAAGTAAAGCGTTTAAATGGACAGAGTTTATCATATTTATGACACAGTACAATTTCTATGATTTGGATAACTTTTTGGCGGAGAAAAAGTTAATACCCGAGAGGCAGTACAAAATGCCATTGAAGAGCCTTTGTTGCCTCCCATCCAGGCGATTTCTTCAAGAAGGGCATCGATAAATTGCCACTACGCAAAGATACATCTATAGCATGCGTGGTTACTTTGAATAATATAACCAAAAAAAACATGCAAAAAATACTTTATTTTTTATCGTACAGAACTTCAATTTCATCCTATTACATCAACACATAGCCTTACTTCACTTATCACTTGATCCTAAATTGTTTTATTAATTTCAAACCTCTAAAATAGTATCTAGCAGTACAAGGGATTTATGAGTTCGGAGTTGCGCAAAATAGTTAGGTTGGACATAAAATTTGAATATTTCACTAAGCTGTAGCCTATAAGACTCAGTAAATACTAAATACCTCATTTTAATGGTTAATTTCAAGTATCCAGATCGATAAAAATTAAATACAGACAATACTTGTTTTCAGAATTCAGCAACATGAATCAGGTATGTAAATTGCATCGATAATAATCTGGTAATCTTATTTAATGCTCTCTAAATTCAAATAGTAGCAATTAACCATAAACAATATTACCTAATGACAGTATTATTTTATCAACGTGTTCGTAAAATTTACACCGCGAACTTAAAATGATGGAAGGGTTAAAAATGGAAAGAACAAAGGTGTTTACAGAACTGGCAAAATTAAAATTTCATTAATTTTTATTCATTTGAATATAAATGAACTTGCTCAGATTATCCATTTTAAATTATCATCACGTTTTTAGCTTACTCTTAAGTACACAAACAGTTTCAGTGCAACTTACAGAAGCTTTCATGGTAAGAATAATATTTGTAATGCTCATTGCTGTTTGAACAATTTGCTAGTCAACACCTATTTCAACTTAGCCCTTCGATTGATTAGTGCAACAACTTTATTTTGGCGATGGGAAAAGTTGGAACTAAATGAAAATTGCAATAGAATATCCTATATATACCTATACGTTTTTAACTGACGTAAAAAGAGGTATAACCATGTAAGATCCCCATATTTTTACACAGGTGATCCGATTTTGACGATCTTTATTAGCTTGTATGTCGAAACGAGCAGGTCGCTTGTAAGTGGTAAGCGCTACGCCTGCCCATAAATAAAAACAACCCCACACTTCTGTTATCTTTGAATTACAAAGCACTGTATGTCGATGCACTGCGTCCGTTACCCCGAGATAGAAGATGTTAAGTCTCATAATGTCTAGTAATTTCACTGGCTTTAATATGCTACACACCCAAACACAACAGTGCTTAAACACTAATGCTTGGTGGCAGAAATAGACAAAACGGTGGTGGTGGCATACGAGGGATCTATCAACTTGTTTCATGTATAATAAGTTTGTTTTATTAAAGTCGTTGATTAAATCGATAAAAATTTAACGGTGTGAATTATTTGTGATAGTAAAGGCGGTAAACAGGTCATGGTATATCAAAGGATTAGTAATGTACTTGGGTGTGGTATTAAAGGTCAAAATGTAGGTCAATCGGGTTTAAAGGTCGCTGCTGGATATTATTTTATTGTGTAATGAACGGATTAATAACTAAGCAGTACACATAAAAACGCTATTGTAGTAAATGTAGTGAATAATAAGTTGTCTATTGTGTTTACTTGCTAATTCCGCATTTAGATGAATAATGGCATTAGTCAGCAAACGAGCAAGTGGTGTGGTGGTGTGTGATCCACAAACATTTGTTTCCGGTCTGGATGTTTTCTCCTCAGAAGGGTTGACGTCAGACAGGCGGCAATTCGTAGAAACTACAAGCCAAATCTTTCTGGAACATGTGTTAAAAAGCATGTAGCGCCGAACCCACTGCGAATGGGTTAAAGGCAGGTGGAAGAAGTTACACTTATAGTCGCATTTTTTTATAGCATAAGTCGGCAAAGAAACAAGCGCTCCTTCTGTTGTTAAGTGATCTCCACCGTCCGTGAACGACCATAATACTAGAAGAGAAAAGCGATATTAAATGGATTGGTAGAGTAGGGATTTGGCCTCCCAGATATGCAACAGCAAGGTGCTACAGCACGTTGGTTTTCTGTGAACTGTGAAACAGTAATAACAACTCATTCATGCTATAGTCAAAATTGTCTACAGGTTGGCTCTATCAATAGTAGTGCCACCATGTAGCTAGTTCTTGTTTTATTGGCTTACAATGGCAAACGAGCTGACGGCTAACCTGATAGTAAGTCGTTACAATGGCCCATAGACATTAGCAACGCTAGGGGCACAGCGAAGCCGCTGCCTACCGGGGAGATACCTTTCTAAGCCTCGTTTGAAGAAGGACATGTCATAACGTGGAGGGAAGTTCATTCAAGAATCTGAAAGTGCGTAAGAGAAATGACTTCTGGACGTAGATAGAGCCGATGTGCCTCCGCATGCCCTGGGGCTCCAAACCATCAGTAAAACTAGGGCTGTCTGCTGTTCGAACGGCCCGTCTCTGTAAGGAGTATCTTATTCTGAATATCTTCTTCTGTCTGCAACATGAATAATAATAATGAATACGGTACATGCGTTACGACGTAATTTAATGTATTAATTGATAAATTACTTTACATTATGTTGTTGCAATTAACATATTCCAACAACGTGTAGTAGCTACAATATTAATCCCAGTCTCCCGCGTACAAACAGGTATAGCTCAAACATTATATTTAATTTATTATGATTGTGTAATGGTAGTGACTGTTATCCACTAACTGTTTTAGTGATATATTGTGTATAGTCATCCGTAGTTCGTACCACAAACGCATATTTTTATGTTTGGGTATATACCCAAACACGCAAACAAATATGCAACGATCCTATTATCGTGTACATTGCTCGTTATGTTTGTAAATAGTTTAAGTGCAATCCAAGTAAAGTGCAAAGCGTGTAATCCAATGTAGTAAGAATTGCAACTTATGACTATCGCACAGCAATGGTGTGGAGTGGAGTTTCGGAGGCCCAAATCCTTTTCCCAATCCCTTAATTATCCCTATTCTTGAAGGTCGGTAATGCGTCCATGATTTTTCTGATATTGTGGGTGTTCGTGGGCGGTGGATATCACTTACGATTAGGTCAGCTGAACCATTCGCTCGTTGGCGAGACTCTGCTATAAGAAAAAAGCTCATCAATTTCAATACTTGTATAAATTTTCTTTCCTGAGCGATGGAATATAGAGGTACTATTATAGTATTTTAACACTCACTACGCTAATCTTATGTTAGCTCACCAGTGATAGCGCTTGCACCATATGTCTCAGGGTGACGAGGGCAGTTCAGTGTCATGCAGTACTTCATAATTCGAAGTACTGGTTGGTGTTGCTTCTGTTTATGGGCAGGCGTGATGCTTACCATCAGCCGAGCGACCTGCTCGTCTCGTCATTTAAAGCTAAGCAAATACAAAAATTAAAAAAAAATCATGATTTATTAGCAGCCATCCTCTCAGGTCATCGTTCCGCTTGGTCAGAGGACGTCCCACGCTATGAAATGTATATTGGCATAACATAATCGACTTATATTATCATGTTCACTAATAGACCATAACATTGCTATTTCCCAAAGTATAGTTTGTGAGTGTTTAATACCACACTTAATTCAGGGAAGTAACGTTTACTTCAACGTAAATTACGCACCAAAGTGCGATCACTGTTTTAAAGGAATACGTACCTTTAGAATTTGTTAAGATTCATGTAGTATGCATGCGTGTCGTGTTTAATACTTATTTTAAAGGTCCTGTAGGTACTATGTGTTTTTTTAAAAAGGATAAAAATGCCTATAAAATATAAAAATGCTACTGAGTCGTATAAAAGCAAAGAACATGTTATTTTCAACTTTGTTTGCGATAGGGTACTTACTATTTGACACTCGAGCCCGTGTCATTGGTCAAGAGGCTTAACGCTACTAGTGACAAAATACTATAAAACTCTATAAACATAATTATGCCTGTCTAAATTTATTTGGTAATGTCTGTCTGAGTGGTTAAACGTTGTAATTGTTATCGTGTATTTGCCTTACTTGATGTTGGCGGAATTCAAAGGGACAAAGCCATAATCTTAAAAAAATAATAATAATCGTCATTGAACCTGTGGGCTATAACCTATAATCGCGTGTTTCAAACTCAGCGTTACATATGAGATCCTAATCTATTTGGATCGATACAAGTAAACATTTTCTCATTAACTTTCTTTTCTGCACTATCATCCCTTCGTTCACAATTGTTAGTTACATAAAGACAATCTATAAATCTATCGGCTCGGTCTCTTAAATTTCGTTTAAATCCAGTCTCTAGTAAAAGGCAATCCACGCCCAGTTGCATGGCGTTCTTGCCCCAATATCACATCGGCCTTCTATAATTTATTTATGCCATCGGCAGGTTTATACGTATTTTGCAAAACAAATTGATAATGAATACCAACTCTTGTTGTCTCATGAGTTAGACCCATATATTATACACGTATACTTGTCTGTCTGTATAGGTAAATGTCTGAGGCATCGTAGTATTTAACCGAATGGACCGATTTGAATAGGGTTTTATTTGAAAGCTGGTTTATTGGAGATGGTTCCTTGCTATGTTTGAAGAAAATCTATCGAGCCATTTAGAAATTACACATCTTTATCTAATTGATATCGTAGTTTTAATGGTTAGATCAGTTTGACCTGGGGCAGCAAACGTGGCTACAATTCATCGGATGGTAAGTACAGAACAGTTGACCGACGAGAGAATGTTGAACAGAGAAATTAATTTAATCCGGAAGACCACGGAACGCGATTTACAGGAAAAAGCTATTAAAGCAGGTAAATGTCTGTATTCAGTTAGTTATAATATTTTTGGGTATCCGCGTACATTTTAGTGTTACTAAATAACATTTCTAAAGGAAATATTTAGCGAAATATTCTACTATTTTCGCTATAATTTTTGCAAAATAAAATATAACAAATATTCGTTACTTTGTAACACAAGAGCTGTTTTGTAATTCATTGTGGAATAACAATAGCAAAACCAGTGTGTCTTGATGTATTTTACGTGGTTGGTTACATAAACTTGACCATGCATTCACCGATCTCCGGTATCGTGATTTATGGTTTATTGCAAGGATATGTCGGTAGTTCACTGGTTGGATTTGTTGTTTTATGTTCATTACAATATTCGATTAAGAGTTGTTAGAGAATGGAGATTTGGGGCATTATATTTTGTACTTATATATGTACAAAATATACCTGACTTTTTCATCAGTTTTTATTCTTTAAATGTTAAATCTTAATTTATTGTTCAAATAACTTCATAAACTTCAAATTCATCTATTCTTTTTTTATCTCAAATATCTGATACTAATTGGATTTTCAATATACTTTATGAATGAGTTATTTGTGCTTAATCATAATTTCTGAGTAAACGGGTTCTAGATCGGCACAGCTGCGTTAAATACAGTGTGGGATGTCCATAGGCCAGACGGACCGACGACGTATGAAAGGTGTTTGACAGTAACTGGATGTGAGACGGAGATCAGGCTTATTGACACATTATAGGATAACCCAGTGCCTTCTTAATTGCATTTACACAATCAGAAACATTTATGATAAACTCCATTCAGAACTGATGATTGAACATTTAATTTGGTTGCATCAGGGTGAAAACTAGCAGGCAGACGGAGAGTGTGGATTTTTGAGTGGTAGAGTCACGCTGTAGACACTTTTGTCTACAGTGTGAATGAGCCTGCTCGTCTGGGTCGTTAGCACTGTCTCACAGAAAACTGACGTAAAGTAGCAGCTTTCTGCTGCATTTCGTACGGTGAGTGAAAATCCGGAGGCTCAAGTCCCCTCCCCTTCCCATTTCCTTAATTATCCCTTTCGTTTAAGGTCGGCAACGGGCCATAATTATTTTGGTATTGTGGGCGTACATGGTCGGTGGAGATCACTTACTATCAGGCGACACACTTGATCGTTTGCCGGCCTATGCTATAAAAAAATAAAAAATGATGTATACATAATTGTAAAGGAAGATTATAGTTGCCAATGATCCTCATTATTAGGATATTTATCAAACACTGGGCATTCTCTATTATGTCACAGAACTATATTTTTAATAGCAGAAACATCACGTACGATGTCATCTGGTATAAATGTGCGCTTATGAATTTTCGTAAATATTAACAACGACGTGTGAAAGGACAATTGTAGTTGTTGTAGGAATAGTGATGATTTACTGCTGTAACTATTTGTCTCAAGTGACATCGGACGGTGGCGCTACTGTATCAAGTACCTAATATGATCGTTACGAAGTTTCGGTTCGGTTTTCGGGAGTTGCCGAGCCTGCTCTTCAGCTCGCCTCCTCCAATCATCTAGAACCGTTTTTAGCAGTTTCTCATGTTTACAATTTATAAGCTACACCTAATTTCGAAGACCGAATGATCCAATTAATGATAGGTGAATATAGTATGGTGAAATTATTACGTTAAACAATTGAAAGTGGTACGATTATTATTACACAATTTTATTTATCAAATACTCGGCCCACCGCAGTCAATAACCACAAAAATGTTTTGTATATAAAAGAACGTAACATTAACTTCATATTTGTTTGGATTGTATGAGTTTTTAAGGGCTTGTTTCAAAATAAGTGAGTAAATTTTTATTGCTACATAAAAATAGATGTAAAAGATTAAAAAATATGGTAGTCAATCCAGTAAATAGTTTGCGTGATGTGTGGAGGGTCATACGAAATTCATAATAAATTGTTATGGCCTCCGATTAATTAGTTACAGACAATGCATTTTACTTTTAAATATTTCATTCATGATTGCGTTACGCTTATATACATTTTGCATAAATTCATAGAACTACTTTAGTAGCTGTTACTTTTAAATAAACGCATTGTTATTTGTTAAGGATAGGTATATTAACTGTAACATTATTGTTTGTGAGTTAAGCAGATGGGACCTACAATGTCGGTCGATTAAACGCTTTATGGCATTATTTAAATGTGTTAAAAATATAATTTTCTTTCTGCCTGGCGATATCCTAGCTTAATACCAGTGTCCGCCTTTCTCTATCATGATTTATCTGTGGATTTCGTATTATGGGGGGAGACCCGCTGTCTGACCCCTCACAACCCGTATCGGGGACTAAGTGTCGCATGGCCTCGTCCGTTAACCAGCAGGGTGTACCTCGGGCAGGCGAGGTTGGCTTTGGGCCCAGGGTGTTGGTGGCCCACTCCAATAAGAATATTATTTGTTTTTACTAAATGAAATCACTTGTGTTAGTTATAGTACTTGGTGCAGACAAGTGGGCGCGGTAAAGCCATATCTATCTTACAAGTGTAACACTTCGTATGTCTGGCATTCGACCTGCAAATAATGGTATTCTATTATTATATTACGAAAATTCACAATATTAGTTATAGTTTTAAAGCCTAGAAGCATTTAAGTATATATGATTATTTAGTGGAGAAGATGTTCGGTATAGCACTGTAGTTGCTTTAATTACATTTATTGATAGCCTCCGTGGCGCTGCGGGCGAGTAGCCGGCTGCGAAGCGAGAGGCCGTGGGTTCGATTCCCGCACCGAGACAAATGTTTGTGCGATCCACAAATATTTGTTTCGGGTCTGGGTGTTGTGGGACCGCAAGTCCTTCGTAGTTCCTGATACCCACGATACAGGTTAACCTAGTGTGGGGTCAGAACTGTGTGTGTGACTGTTGGGCGTATTTATTATTATTATTAGCTCGCTTAGAAACCCAATTTCAAGTCCCATATTATCTCAACTGTCATTGTGTCATTGGTGTAACTGGATGAGTTCGATTCCAAACCTTTGTGATTTATTGGTTTTGAAAACTTGATTTACCCAATTTTGTGTTCAACGTACCAAAAGCCTATGTTGCGCTGGTTTTAACTATTTTGTATGGCTGTGATTTTCAACAGTTAGTCTTAAAATTTCATTAAATGTTTCTATGTTAATCTAACTCTCATATAGATCCGATTACCGACACCTTAATTGATTTCAATGACTACAAATAAAACCTTATTTAGATGAAGACTTTTCGCATGACACAGTCGAGGAATAGAAAACTCTTATTTACGAGGCAACATAGTAAACAGTTGTTAGTAGAAAGTTTGTTCTGATAATATTAAAGATCACTATCGCCTTGTCATTACGCGGAGTCGGCTCTACATTTTTTTATGTTGTAGTGAAGTTTCGACATATTTTTTACGACCTGGCTATTCCATTTCACTGCTGGGGTTCCTGTGAAACCTGCATATAATAATTTTCTTAATTAGGTACATAAATTGTCCGCTTGGCAAGTAGAAATATTAAATTTACACTATTTACATTTCTATATGTTCCACTTCGATGCAATTCACAATCTTTATATTCATTTTATAATTTCTATTTCCTGTATGTTTTTCCACCAGCGCTTTCCCACTCGCAGTGGGGACGGCGCAACATGATGTTTAACACATCTTACAGACCGGCTTTACGTTTTTACGACCGGCCGCCTGCCTGTCGTCAACACCTCTTTGAAGAAAACACCCAAATACGAAACATATATTTATGGGTCACATACCTAAACATTTTGTTTCGGTGCGGGAATCGAACACGAGGCATCGCGCTTCACAGCCGGCTATTCGCCCACTGCGCCACGGAGGCTGTCTGATTTCTATTTCCTGTATATAAATAAATAGTGATTTATAATAATGCATCATAATTTGCAATTAATATGCCCATAACTCACTAAAAAGTGATAACTTGTAATTATAAATAACTTTAGGATTTGTATGAAACGTATATTTAGATTTCAATTATTACGGCTGCTTATTTGTCAGTTTTTATTACAATGCGGAAGGCTGACATTAAAGTTCTAGTTTTATTTGATCTATCCTCCCCACACACTAGGTAATAATTTGACACACCTTGTAACATTAGATATTGAACTGTAAAATATTTAGATCATATTTTTATTAGTTCTGTATTATTCATTGCTATATTATTGCTCTTTACATTTATATTCGATCTCTTTATATTTAGATCGTCTCGTCATTCAAGCTAATAAAAAAAAAAGATCCGAAAAAAATATTTGTGGACCCTACGAACATATTGTGTCTCGGTGCGGGGATCGAACCCGCAGCCTCTTGTTTATTCGCTCGCTACGGCACGGAGCATTTCAAACTTGTGTGAACTTCAAAATATGATGATATTCGTGAATCTCTGGTGGACAGAGTCGGTAAGCTATAAAAATCTGCAAGAGATACATAATTGTTATCCTATACCTTTATTTCACAATATGGTCTATCACTATGCTTAGAGCTTAACAGGGACGTCTGTCCAGTCTCAAACCTAAAATAATTACACCCAACGGTCACACACATAGTCTTAACCCCAGGTTAACTAGGTTAACCTGTATCGTAGGTATCAGGATCTACGGGGGACCTTCGCTCCCACAACACCCAGACCCGAAACCAATATTTATGGGTCACACAAACATTAATTAATTTGCTTTTCCAGTGTGCCGTCAACATAATAATTTTAGTCGTGTTTCACTAGCGATAATCGGAGACAGCCTCTGTGGCGCAGTCGACGAGCAGCCGGCTGTGAAACGAGAGGCCGCGGGTCCCATTTCTTAACCGAGACAGAATGTTTGTGTGAACCACAATTATTTGTTTCGAGTTTGGGTGTATTTTCTCCAAAGGGGGTTGAAGTCGAGCAGGCGGCCGGACGTAAAAACTACAAGGCTAATCTTTCTGTGACGTGTGTTATAAAGCATGTTGCGCCGACCCCACTGCGAGTGGGATAAGGGCAGGTGGAAGAAGGACACTAGCGATAATCGAAACCCCTGGTACAGTCGGTTACCCACCGCGCCATGTAGCGCGTCGTAAATTGTCTAACAATAGACACTAATTCAAAGTCATTTTACCCGGGTTTAGTAATATTTTTAAAGACTGAATTAGCTTATTAATCCAATTAATGCAACATTGGTGGCGCGCGACGTGGTTTCTCAATGATCTTCTACGTAATTTCCATGCATATTACTTACATATAAACATTAAAAAATACCTAAGTCTTCATTGTTGGATCTGAAATTTGGTAATTCTACTTCTTTAAGTTTTTTTTATTAGATTTAATGATGAGCAGGTCGCTCGTCTGATAGTAAGCGCCACACCTGAAACAGAAGCAACACCACACAGAAGCTTGATATAGAAAGTTTCATAATGCCCAATAATTTCACTGGCTTCAATGTCTTTCAAACCGAAACACAAAATGCTTAGCGGCAGAAATAGACAAAGTGTGACAAGTGCCGATATGTTCCCATAGTTATCAGCTTTTGCTCGCGTTTCTGCCTCCGGTCTCTTTTTATCAAAACATCTTATATCTTCGTTACTCAGGGATATTATAGATTTATTTTCATTGAAAGATTTTTTGAATCAGTTCTGTATATCTAGAAAGTACCCCGTACGTATTATTATATCCAAACATACACATTTTATCTATTGTATAACCTTTAATGTTGTTATAATCATTAGGTATCTCGCAAAAGAGCGTCTTTAAAACCGTTTAAAAATAAAATTAACTTGTAAAAGTATACCAGATCAATCAAAATATAGATATTTTTTGAGTGGTAGAGCCACGCTGTTGACAGTTTTGTATACAGCATGAATGTGCCGGCTCGTCCGGGTCGTTACCATTGTCTCACAGGAAACCGGTGTAAAGTAGCGGATTGCTGCTGCGTTTTGTACGGTAAGTGAGATATCCGGAGGCCGAAATCCCCCGCCCCTTTCCAATCCCTTCATTATCTCCTTATGATCTAATCTATCTACCTAATCTATATATGATCCTTTTAGTATTGTGAGTTACATGGGCAGTGGAGTGGCTTGTAGTTTTTACGACCGGCCGCCTGCTTGACGTCAACCCCTCTGGGGAGAAAACACCCACACCTGAATCTTTGTGTACCACAAACATTTTGTCTCGGTGCGGGAATTGAACCCGCGGCCTCGCGCTATTCGCCCACTGTGCCACCGAGGCTGTACTATGTAAAGACAATATACTATGTACCTAACATCCAATAACACTGAAATTCATTTACTGTAAGGAAGTACCAAATTTAATATAGGAATTCACTACATTATATCGGTAAGATTGTTATACTTCAATAAAAAATAATTACATCTAAAAAACATAGCAAAAAGTGGACGGCCTCCATAGAGATCTAGAATGATACATAAAATGATATTTGCTATATATCACATATTTGTTAAGATTAATAAGTAGCGATCCGATAAAATCGCTTGTTTGAGTGTTATATGAAGCGCACGCTTGATTTCCAAGCCGATGTAAATATCTGATAGCTGGGTTTATTTTTTGTTTTTAAAGAGATTGATTATCTTAGTTGATTATAAAAGACTGTATATTATAATTTCGTTACGTCATTTTTTATGGATTATCCGTATCAAGCGTAGTATGGGCCACAGCAAACCATGAGAGAGACCACCATGAGACTATCTTTGCGATAACCTTGTCTGTGGAGACTGCGCTTAAATATATACCATACTAGCTTTTGCTCGCGGCTTCGCCCTCCTGAACGGCCTTTTCCGGGATAAAAGTAGCCTATGACCTAATCCAGGTCCATGATCTACATGTGTGCGAAATTTCGTCTAAACCGTTCAGCCTTTATGGCATAATTACAAACATCCAAACTTTCATATTTATAATAGTTGTAGGATTATAATACCTACGGCATCTTATTTACCTACGCCTGCGTGTCTTGGTGCTTCTTCTCAGATCTGTGGACATTTGCGAACCACCAATAGAGTATTTCTATTTAATTATTCAGTAGCTGCTAGATCTCTCGTATGCGAGAGGCTGTCTGTGTGGCCATCGTATGTTTATTTCCGCCGTTAAGCAGCAGTGTGTAACATTTTGTGTTTCGGTTTTGAAGGACATTGAAGTCAATGAATCTACTGGACAATAGGTGTCTTAAAATCTTATGTCTCGAGGTGGCGAGCGCAGTCCGGTGCTATGCAGTGCTTTGTAATTGTGTTCCTTCTGTTTACCGATAGGCGTTGCGCTTACCATCAGGCGAGCGAACTGCTTGTTTCATCATTCAAACTAATTTAAAAAAATATGTATTATTACGACATTAACATAGTTGATGTGTATAAGTGCCTGAAATAGCCTATTTGCTTAATAAACGTTTTGATTCTTGATTTTATAAGCGTAACATAATAAAAATTATTTTATCGGGTAATTTTAATCTGCGACCTCGTGTTTTTTCATACATCCCTGACCGACCTTTAATTGCTACACATACTGATAAATTGATAGAGGCATGAGAGCTAATACGTTATGCAAATATTCAAATACAATTAAAAGATTTTGCATAAAACAAGACAGTTTTAATTGATGGCTCAAGGGAAATGTCGGTTGTATATAAATAAATTTTATAATCTTTTTATTTACAATATATTTTGTAGAGTCATTTTAGTAAATGAAATTGACAGCGGTTATGCGGAAGCATTTGACTTATTCTAGAATATTATCTACGGTAGGTTGCTCCATTAATTTGTCACTTTACGGTGAGACATTTTTGTCACGTCTCGATCTTCGACCTCGTTTGTTTAGAGGAAGGATTTATTAAAATAATTTTGTTTCTTTGACATTACTTTTTAAAATTGTAAACGAGCAAGTGAGTCATCTGATGGTAAGTGATCCCCACCGCCAATGAACACTCATAAATTCCAATGGAATTATAGTGCGTTGCCGAGCTTTAAAAAATTGAACCAATTTAATTGAAGAATACAACATTAAATGATTCCGGTTATAAAATATAGTTTACTTTACTAAGCATCTTTTCACAAGTAACACCACGATTTTTTATCACAAACTTCACCTGCGCAATAGTTCATCTATTGGTCTGATTGGCGGAGTGATGGTGCGCTGCACGCCGACGCTTCATGGGGCGAGCCTATTACCATACCGGGCACAATTCGAGACTCCGCGCATATTAAGCATTTCGTGATAACCTCAATATCACTTTTACCGACCCGGGGATGGAACACGAGTCCTCAGCACGGCAGGCGTACCCCATATGCATTACAACTATAATTAATATTATGTGTACTTATTACATTTATCATTTAAATGGATTGGGCAAGGTGTAACACCTGCTGATAATGATTTTGCAGCTCGCTTGTGTAATGTTCAGAATCAAATGACAACGCAACATAAATTAACTTGTTCATTGCAGACCAGTATTTATAAATTCAATGTGCCATTAATTAAGATTTTCTATATGTGCCTACACTATGAAATAATATATTTGCAATTATAGTTATTATTATCTGGAGACGATTGTAACTTGTGAGCATAAGTCAACCGTCAATGACATTGCTGACACCGGACATAACTATCAATTTATTGAAAGATACACCCAAATCGGAGCATAAATGACGCAGTTTTAAAGTTTCTCCGCTTGTGACATTTCGCCGCACTGATAGGCGTGTCACAAATACGCGTGGCTGACTCTCAAGTGTCGACGGAAAAATCACACGATAAATGTTATGACACCCTTCCATATTAGCGTAACAAGTACATGCGACAGCCACGCCTCTCGGTACGGCGAATTGCCACGAAAGTGTGGACGTACCTTTAGGCTTTCATTATAATTGATTAAACTGTACTTTTTAGCAGTCGTAAAGTATCCTATGTTGTTAACTAGAAGGTAGGTCCTTCGTTACCGAGTGGCCGTCTGGGTTAGTAACTTTGTTTATTTCTGTCGCCAAGCAGCAGTGTGTAAATACTGTTGTCCAGTTTGAAGGACATTGAAACCAGTGAAATTCCTTCTTAGCGCACTCCAGTGCCATGCAGTGCTTTGTTATTCAAAGTTGTGTGTGGCGTTTCTGTTTATAGGCAGGCGTGGCGCTTACTATCAGGTGAGCGACCTTCGCACCTCGTCATTCAAGCTAATAAAAACATACTTTTTTGGCTGTCGCGAAGTATCCAATGTGTGCTGACTGTTACTCCATTCGCTGGATACAGTCGGTACTCGGGGCATAAGCCATTTTTAAGTAATTTATTTATTAAATTTCTTATGTAATTTATTTATTAACTAAGTGTTAACCTTCGATGTACTTTATATACCTGGTGTGAAATATGGGCGTATTCCAAGTAATTTTTTAAAATTAAATGGATCAAATTACTCTTAATGACAATTTGATCAGAGTTTGTTGTCTGCATTCAGTTTCAAACCTATAATTTTCATCTATTCAAATGACTGTTATTACTATAACGATCTACTAATGCGCAAGCACCGGCAATTAAAGAAAGGCCAATGAAATTATGTTAATTACCTTGTGTATTAGGATGTTAAGGTCTATCCTCGTACTGCGGCTCAATTTTATTCCTTTTTATTCTGGCACAGTATCAGTATTGGTGGGGACCTTTGCCACGAAGGCAAACGGAAAGATTGTCGAAGCAACTGTTTTTTTATTAGTTTGAGTGACGAAACGAGCATGTCGCTCGCCTGATGTTAAGCGTCACGACTGCCCATTAACAGAAGCAACGTCACACAGAACTCCGGATTACAGAGCACTGCATAGTACTGAACTGCACTCGTCATCCAGAGACATAAGATGTTAAGTCTCATTATGTCCAGTAACCTCACTGGCTTTAATGTCCTTCAAACCGAAACATAACAGTGCTTACACACTGCTGCTTGGCAGCAGAAATACACAAAGCGGTGTTACCAACCCAGACGGCCCCTCGCATACGAGGAACCTACCACCTTGTAACACATGTTTGTTTTGCTCAATTTTTCTCGTCTCCTTATGGTGTGTCCTATCTTTCTCCATTCGAGCTTCTTTACCACAATAGTAACACAAGAAAGTATGGTAATATGTACCGGTCGAAACTCGCCCTATATTTTGAATTCTGTTCTAGTCAGCTGCGAGATTTGACACTCAGACATTGTCAGTGTGAGGGTAAACGATGAATGTTTTATTATATTAAATTTAACATACGTATTTGTTACAGATACCCTAACTAATATTATAAATGCGAAAGTGATTTTGTTTGTTACGCTTTCACGCCTAAATCGCTGAACCGATTTTGATGAATTTTGGCACACAGATAGATGGGACCCTGGAGACGGTTATAGGCTACTTTTTTATCCCGGAAAAGGCTATTCACGCGGACGGGCCGCGAGCTAACGCTAGTTATATATAAATAGATTACTGCACTCTTTGTCAATATAAACTTTGACTATGCCAAATCTCACACTCCGTGCGCGCGCATATTGCTTAAAAAGAGGTGCGAAGTTTTCTCTTCACGCATTAATATACGGATATTGACAGACATAATAAATGATCTTAATAATATCGTGTGAACAAAATACAAAAGCCGTCGTCCGTCTGTCTGAATTTCGTTATTGTTTCCGCGTCTCAAACACGTTACATCTGATATGTTATAACACGTACATACATGTAAGCAGTACATTGATTTCAATCTTATTTAAAATCATCGTTCAACGCTGCATACAGCTGGTATCTTTTTAGCTTGAATGGCGTAACGAGCAGGTCGATCGCATGATGGTAAACGCCAGGCCTGACCATAAACTGAAGCAAAACCACACAGATCTTTCAACTTCAAATCACGAACTTGAAGAAGAAGAAGAACGCTCTTGGCTTAACGACTGCTGTCAATTGATAACAGTCGGGACCGACTTTTTACACAGATGCTCAGTGGAAATACCATTAAGCGGTCACCCATCCGTAGACTGATCGCGCCAAGCGGTGCTTCACTCGCTAATCGTTTACCAATTAGTTAGTGCAACTGGTTATGAGCCCCTCAATTTGTATTTTTTTTTTTTTTATTATATTGAATTACGAGACGAGCAAGTCGCTCGCCTGATGGTAAGCGCCACGCCTGCTCATAAACAGAAGCACCGCCACACAGAATTTTAAATAAAGCACTGCATGACACTGGACTGCGCTCGACACCCCGAGACATAAGGTGTTAAGTCTCATAATGCCCAGTAATTACACTGGCTTCAATGTCCTTCACACCGGAACACAACAGTGCTTACACACTGTTGCTTGGCGGCAGAAATAGACAAAGCGGTGGTACCAACCCAGCCGGTCTCTCGCAAACGAGGGACCTACCCACCTTGTCCATACCATACTGTAGTATACCTATGTTTTATTATTACACACGCTGTATATTATTGGTATGCGAATTGGCACGTCCGTGAATTTATCAGCGGCCTTGCAGGGTGAGTTAGTAGTACAACTATGTGGCTTGATGTATAAAAATGTATTTTATTGTTTCTGCAAAGTTGTAACGTTTCCACTCCGTGTGTGTATTTTGTATCCGTTTATTTGTCCTTACATGATCATTAATTTATACAATAGCTAATGGTTAATGATTTGGTGTTACATACCTTGTGCTTAGTTATTAATTTATATTATATATATTTTTATATTATAAAAATATAGCAAAAACTGCTCACAAAAAGGTACTGTAATGCTGCTGTTATTGATGCTATTGGAGTTTACAAGTCATTAATTGATAGTACTGACTTTAAGTTGGTTAATTTTGTTTTTGCCTTTTTAGATTATAGGTCGGTTTTATTTTTATTTTAAATTTATGTTAGGTAAGTAGGTACTTTTAATGAAGGACATGAATGAACATCAAAATCGGTAAATGTCTAATTATACATTTTTCATCCTCAATTTCCTCTCCATGGGGATAGAATATCGCTTCAAATTTAATGAAAACAACTTTGAGCTATACCATATCGAATAAAGTAAGAAACCTCAACATCGGAACACCCTGTGAAAATTTATGTGTGGTTGTACGTGGCCATCGAAAGTCTACCTTTAACCCATTCTATTCTCATCCTATTCTGAGTCTGTCGTATATAGACGAAGCAATCTATAATTGTTTCAGTCTGCAATGCCCTACGTCATAACAACTGAAAACTAAGTCATAAATAATAACTTATGTTAATTATTGTAATAAGGAACTTAGGCTGCATTACATTCTAAGAAAACTGGCGCAGTTTGTGACTAATCACTTAATAGCTTGCCTACATTGAATAAATTAATTAAATTAATCCCAGGCGGTGCTTTTAACGAGCCTTTTCAATAATTCACATTTAATTATGAATACTTTTTGCATCCATATTCAGTGTAGGAACTTGTGGTCACAAGGTTTTAAGATTTTTTATAGCAGATGCCAACAAACGAGAATGTTGGTAAGTGATCTTCACAGCTCGTTGTGTATAGAGTCATGAATGTGTTGCCCACCTTTAAGGAAAGGACTGCAAAGGATGCGAGCCCCTGGAAATCTTACCGCACGAAAATCAACAGCAAGCTGCTACTTCACGTTGTCTGTGAGGCGAATCATCAATATCACAGCAGAAATGCAAAAGGTACTTCATATTCAAAATTAAGTAAATGGAGCCAACTTAATAAATAATGAGGAGTAAATAAATAAACCTCACAGTCACACACATAGTCCTGATCCCACGCTAGGTTAACCTGTATCGTGATTATCAGGAACTACGAAGGACTTGCGGTCCTATAACACCCAGACGCGAAACATATTTGTGTATCACACAATCACAACATTTATATCGGTGCGGAATCGAACCCGCAGCCTCTTGTTTCACAGCTTGCTACTCACCCACTGCGCCCCGGAGGTTGTCAAATAGCATTCGTATTTCGCTAAGGTATTTCGATATTTAATAGACGAAATACTGAAACGCATTACTTTTAATCATAGTATTCTTATTGACAGTTACAACCTCTACAGCTTGAAATTATAAATAAAATCTCATTGAATACTTTCTATTCTCAAACATATTTAAATAAAAAATAAACTATAGGAACTTTTAATTCGCTTTCTTTTTAACCGCTTAAAACCTTTATAATTAAAACAAGGTGATAAAACGAAATAGTTAATTACGTCTGCGATGATATCTCTCTCAAGTAAATCTTGGCAATTGTTACTTCTTATGCATTAATTACTTTTAGCAAATACATTATTTGAGTTCAGATTGAGATCTAGATAATTATACGTTCAGTTCAATATGTAATATGTATATTACAATCGTTTCACAATGTATTCATTAATTATAATATTAGACTGTACAGTGCTTTTTATTTCAAAAAGTATTTTTTAAATTAATAAAAATTCATTTAATAATATAAAAAACGACACCTTCCGATTGCGAGACCCAAGACCCAAGCCACCGAGGGTTAGGGCCCCAGAGTGAGGAAACTACTCGCAATGCGTGCCGTGTCCAATAATAATGCCTTCTGCATCTGACTCCTGACCCAACCACCAAGAGCCTTTGGAGATGTTGATTATTGTTTTTGTTCCCTTTGATTGCTATATTATAATTATAACGTACTAGCTGTCCCTCACGCTTTCAATTGCATTCATATTACTGCTCCGCTCCCATGGCCCGTAGCGTGATATATAGTTATGGACCATAATTCGACAAAAAAATCTGGCTTGACCTCACTCGGTTAAGTCATTTTAAAAGTTACATAATCATAAACAGAGGCAATAATCAAATTAAATAGATTGTAGTACGACACTCCACCCTAAACAACTCGGATTAAAACTGAGTAATAAGGCTACAATTACATTTAAAGAACACCGCCTAACTGCGTGTCTACGTGTGTGTCCAAGTATGTGACTAGGCACAGTGAAAGGGTTCCTGGCTCTACGACATAGTGAAGTGCCATGATAAATAATTATTTATATTTGTACCTCTATAATTAATCTAAATACAGTAAGTATCCAGGTACCAGGTATTACTCAATAGTGGCCAAATCTAGGTACGGGTTGCTCTCAATATTATCATGGCCATATTTTGCATAACAGCAAATTCACGAAATAACTATCACAAGATTAACAAGTTAGTAAATCTTCGTTTAACAAAAAAAAAGTTGACATTTATCTTAATTGATTGTACTTGGGTAAATCAAATTTAATTGCGCGTGCCGCCGGCGGTTTCCGAACGAGTTAGAGGCTACTTACAATCTTAAATTATTATATTTCAATCTATTTACGTGTAATTGCCCAAAGCGGTTGTATATCATGGCGACATTTTTAGTGGATATTTTGTTCTCCTGTTTTATCGCGATAGGCGTTAAGTGCTTTGCATCTATTTGTTGTCTTTGAATGTTAGGGTTCCGTAATCAATACAATTTTTTTCAGGTTTATAAGTTTATGATATTTTGATTTCTTAGGTTTACGCGAATATTACACATTGAAATAAAACTAGTTTATACGGATTTTATCGCGGTTTAATTTTTATTTTAGTCCCGACGTTTCGAAAGCTTTTCAGCCTTCGTGGTCACGGGAGAGACTGAGGTGTAGGTCGTCTCGAAAAGTTAATGTTACAATGGCTACCTTCATTTTAAAATTATACCTTTATTTTTAATTATTTAAAAAAGTTAGTTGACACTAGTCCGATCTACGCAGAAAGAGCTCACGGTATCTTGAGGTCTGGCAGTTGGTCTTTTGGGTTCCGATTTAATTAAATGTATAATTGGATCCCAGGCTTGTGCAAGCTTCCAACCATCTTCTCTATTGAAATTTGGGTGTTTCTTAATTTCAATAGCCTCGCGAATCATCCTAGGTAGGAATCGGTGTTCTTTGGCGAGGATTTGTGGTTTGTCAAATCTAAGGTAATGTTTGGAGCCTTCATCTGAATGTTCAGCAATTGCAGACTTCGTAGAGCGTCGGTGTTTAACATCAGCTATGTGTTCTTTTACGCGGGTCCCTATGCTTCTTTTAGTTTGTCCGATATAGGAGAGTCCACAGTCACAATCTATTTTATATACACCCTGTTCTTTTAGAGATATGTGACACTTGACAGATGGTAAAAATTGACTAATCTTCTTGGGCGGCTTGAAATAAGTTTTAATAGAAGCACGCTTCAGTATATAGCCAATCTTGTCTGTGACACCTCTAACATATGGTAATACAACAGGGGCACGTTCAACTGTGGCTGGTTTCACTCGGTTTCTGTGACGGCGGCGTGGAATTTGGAGCTTATTGTCTCGCAGTACTCGCTTGACATGCTGTAGCTCAGTAGCCAGATGTTCCTCGTCACAGATTCCTTGTGCTCTCTGAAACAAGGATTTACCCACGGTAGCTAACTGTTTTGGATGGTGGTGAGATTCACCGTTCAAGTATTTATCAGTATGGGTCATTTTCCGATACACAGTATGGCTTAAAGACTGATCAGGATTACGGATAACCAAAACATCTAAGAAGGCTAGAGATTTATTATGTTCCAACTCCATAGTGAATTGAATTTTGTTGTTAATGGAGTTGAGATGATCGAAAAATGCAGTTACTTTGTCAGATGGTAAAATTGTGAAAGTATCATCTACATACCGTTTATAAAATCTTGGTGAGACAGGGGATGTGTTTAGGGCTGTCTCCTCGAAGTCTTCCATGAAAATATCGGCGACTACTGGAGATACGGGTGAGCCCATAGCCACTCCATTCACTTGTACATAGAATTGATTGTTCCACAACATATAGCCAGATGTGAGGCAATGTTCAAGCAATTCTGCATATGCTAAGGGTATGTTATTATCCGCTAACTTCTTAGAAACAATTTTGATGCAGTCTTGTAATGGTAAGCTCGTGAAAAGCGACTGGACATCAAAACTGACCATGGTTTCTTTGTCAGTTAACTGTAGGTGTTTAATATCACTGACAAATTGGTAAGAATCCTTCACAGATGCTCTAGTGTTTCCTCTGAGTGGTGAAAGCACTTTTGCTACGTGCTGAGCCAATCTGTAGGTTGGTGTGTCTGGAGTACTGCGAGACAATAAGCTCCAAATTCCACGCCGCCGTCACAGAAACCGAGTGAAACCAGCCACAGTTGAACGTGCCCCTGTTGTATTACCATATGTTAGAGGTGTCACAGACAAGATTGGCTATATACTGAAGCGTGCTTCTATTAAAACTTATTTCAAGCCGCCCAAGAAGATTAGTCAATTTTTACCATCTGTCAAGTGTCACATACCTCTACAAGAACAGGGTGTATATAAAATAGATTGTGACTGTGGACTCTCCTATATCGGACAAACTAAAAGAAGCATAGGGACCCGCGTAAAAGAACACATAGCTGATGTTAAACACCGACGCTCTACGAAGTCTGCAGTTGCTGAACATTCAGATGAAGGCTCCAAACATTACCTTAGATTTGACAAACCACAAATCCTCGCCAAAGAACACCGATTCCTACCTAGGATGATTCGCGAGGCTATTGAAATTAAGAAACACCCAAATTTCAATAGAGAAGATGGTTGGAAGCTTGCACAAGCCTGGGATCCAATTATACATTTAATTAAATCGGAACCCAAAAGACCAACTGCCAGACCTCAAGATACCGTGAGCTCTTTCTGCGTAGATCGGACTAGTGTCAACTAACTTTTTTAAATAATTAAAAATAAATGTATAATTTTAAAATGAAGGTAGCCATTGTAACATTAATGTTTCGAGACGACCTACACCTCAGTCTCTCCCGTGACCACGAAGGCTGAAAAGCTTTCGAAACGTCGGGACTAAAATACAAATTAAACCGCGATAAAATCCGTATAAACTAGTTTTATTTCAATTATGATATTTTGTTATTGAAATTATTCACATACATAACAGGCCACGCCTGTATCCCCGAAGGGGTTTTTTTTTTTTTTTTTTTTTGGGGGGACTCCCCCCCCGGCTGCTCCCTCTGATACTTTTAATTCAGAGTATGTCTACCTGAAGAATTCACATACCTTTATTTTAAAAACTCATCAATATAAAAAAAGTGGATTTTACAACATTTTGTATGCCTGAAAAAATAAAAACTAACTACATACATAAGACATACTTTTAAAACTGAGTTTTATCTGATTTATTTAAAATGTACATATATGCGATCTTAGTAATAACGTGTCTTCCTCACGAAACCAGCTTGTCCGTGGCAACTAGAAACATATAATCTTATATTACACACTGTAGTTGCCCTTTTCTATTTATTTCCTTTTATTACGCTACACGTTATATCTTTACAAAATTTTAAAAACTTAGATCTAATAACATTATCTTCCAGCATACCGCTCAGGTTTTCTTTCTTAACAATTTGGTCAACCTCTATTTCAAGATTTGTTCGTTTATACAGATATATTGGGCATTCAGTCAACACGTGAACCACGTCTTCTGTGGCTGCTGGGTCACAGATACATGAGGGGCTCTCCTTGCACTTGAAGCGATTCAAATACTCGGAGAATCCCCCATGGCCCGTGAAAACTTGCGTGAGGACCAGGTCCACCGGCATCTTCTTGATCACTTTATGGGCTACCCTTGCATCAGGGAAAAACAGCTTCGTTACCGATGCTGTTTTTCCAGCCCTGTATCGCTCATTCCATTCGTCAATCGACTCCTGACGGATCTGTCGCTTGACGAACGAAATGGGACATCCGTCGTAATCGGGCCTCCTTTTTAGGGTGGTAGCCGCCGCCTTCGCGAGCTCGTCCGCACGCTCGTTCCCTGCCAACCCCACGTGCGCCTTAACCCAAAAGAGGTTAATGGTTTTTCCGCGCTCTTTGGTCTCATTCAACATTTTTGAAATGTCGAATGCTATGGGGTGGAGGGAGTTACCGCGCGCGACCGTCTCGAGAGCGGCCCGTGAATCGCAGAAGATGCTGTATTGGTGGTATTTTTCCTTGGAGGCTATTTGCACGGCCTTGCGCAGGGCCAGCAGCTCCGCCTGGTAAACGGTGCAGAACGATTCCAGCTTAATTTTGGTGGCTTTCGTCTCGGCGTCGCCATCCCAAAGGGATACCGACGCTCCGACTTGGCCACCAATTTTGCTGCCATCGGTGAATACCTTGCGGGTATTTGCAGCCTCTAGGTCAAGTTCTGCGTCGTTGACCACGCATTTGAACTGCAAAGCTCTGCGCCTGGCTGGATGTTCCAAGTTGGCAAAAGGCACAGGACATTCCACGTCCCAGTCGCCCACTATGTGCCGAGTGTGTCCCTTTTTCACTTCGTATAGAAGCGCCGCTTCTCGGACACGAATGTCTAGCGGAAGGATCCCAGCAAGTAGCAGGGCCGAGTGTAGCGAAACGGTCCTGTAGCCTTTTACCATATTTTGTGCAAAGCCTCGTTGAACCACTGCAAGTTTTTTACGTATGCCTATCTTGTTACTTGCAGGCGCCCAGGCACTGGCTGCGTATAATATTGTTGGTTCAACAACTGCGGTGTAGAGCATTTTTACCACCTCAGGTCCCAGCCCCCACTGCACCTTTGCAGCAGTTGCCAGTCGTCTATGGAAGGTTATGGCCTTCCTACAGACTTCGGAGACGTGCGTGTTGAACGTTAGCTTCTCGTCCACAGTCAAGCCCAATATCTTTATTTCCTTTGACAAGCCAATGTCTACACCCCCCATCCGCAAGATTGGTGAGTCATATTTATGTCGTCGTGTTACGACCATAGCCTTCGTCTTCTTTGGAGCGAATTTCAGCTTATTCTTGACTCCCCAATCCTGCACATAGGCCAGTGCTTCGTTGGCCTGTCTCTGTATCTTGAGTGTTTCATCCCCGTGAAACACTAAAACGACATCATCGGCGAAAGCTTGGCAATAATCGCCCCGGCTGGCTAATCCCTTGAGCAATGGGTCGAGGAGCAGGTTCCACATGATGGGCCCACCAATGGATCTTTGAACGCATCCCTTGGTGGTCCCCCTCGCGTGCTCTACCCCGGCGTAGCGAACCTTTACTTTTCGGCTCTCAAAGTAGCTATTTACTATCCGTCTCAGATTTTTCGGACATCCTTCCTCAGACAGTCTGACCTTGATCGCTGGCCACCAAGCACTGTCGAAGGCTCCCTCTATATCCAGTGAGACTATGGTGATGATTTTCTTCTCACTTAATTTACTTCTGATGTACTGGAGTAGGGTATAGAGGGAGTCTTCCGTGCCTTTTTGGGGCATAAAGCCGTACTGTCGAGTACTCATCCTAGGTAGTAAATGCCACTTTACTCTTCCCACCACTATTTTCTCCAGAATCTTCCCCATCACGGGCAACAGTCCTATCGGTCTATACGACTTTACGTCTGTGTAGTCCTCCTTTCCGGGTTTCCGGAGTACTATGACCGTGGCCGCCTTCCAGATGGTCGGGAAGTGGCCTAATTCGAGGCACTTGTTAGCCAGTGACAGGTACAACTCTGGGTTTTTTCGGATTGCCTGTTTGCAGATGTCTGATGTTAGGCCATCTGCTCCCGGGGCTTTTTTGGGGTTGAAGCTGTCTGAAGCTGCAAGGATTTCATCCATTGTAAATGGCGGGTCCTGATGGTCATTATCCGTACCGTCATTTATGCTATCAGCTTCAGCCCGTATACGCTGATGTTCTGCGTTATCATCTTCCATCCGGTCGTCCGGATAGAAGACTTCCGCCAAAACCTTCGCCGATTCTTCTGAACTTAGGATGCACCCATCTCTTTTCAAGGGAATGTCCTCCTGCCTCTTCGTGACTTTCCCTATCACTCGATAAATGCCATCCCAGACGGTTTCCCTGCCTTGCTTTGCACAGAAGGTCTTCCAGCTGTTTATTTGGGCCTTCTTAGATTCTGTCTCGTACTTCTCTTTTGCTCTCAGATACTCTTCGACGACGAACGCCCTGCGGACTGGGGCTGCGCAGCGGATCCTTCTCCTCCTGGTGACCATGGCCTTTTTCAACGCGGCGATTTCATCAGACCACCACGGTGTGGATAATTTTTTGTGTGCTTTTAATTTTGGGATAGAGTCGCTACATGATTCTACTATTACTTTACTATAATTTTCTACAAACCTGTCTATTTCTATTTTGTTTTGTATGCGCTCTATCTCTTCTGAATTTACGTTGCAGGTGTTAGTTAATTGGGTAAATTTATCACTAAATTTAGCCCAATTCGCTTTTTTGGTATTGAAAATCCGAGTAGTTCTTTTAATTTCAAATTTTTCTAGTTTTCCGAGTCTAATATTAAACAAAATTGCGTTGTGGTCTGAGCTCACCAGATCTTCGTTGACCCTCCACTCGTTCACCAGGCCGAAAAGGTCCTCTGAGCATAGTGTTATGTCCACATGACTTTTGTAATGTATACCACCCCTAAAGGTGTCAAAAGTTGGCGTGTCTCCGTCGTTGAGCACCTGGAGGCCCCACTCTCCTATTGCATCAGCAAGGTCTTCTCCCCTCCGGTCAGTGACCCCTCTGCCCCACCACATACTCTTAGCGTTGAAGTCTCCGACGATGAGGATGTTTGTGGGCCCTAGTTCGCACACAATTCTCCCCAGTTGCTCCAGGTATGGCCCTATGGGTTTGTCTGGTTCGAAATAGAGAGAGACCACGGCGATTTCTCGGTTTCCGGCATATACTTTCACCACTGAGATGTTAAGCGTGGTGAAATTTGGACACTGTATGACTTTGGTGTTCAAGTCAAATACTACAATTGCAGCTTTTACGGTAGTATTGTCCATGCCTGTGTGTTGGAAAATCCTCGTCCCGCCGTAGTCCTTAACCCTACCTCGAGCTCCCACATATGGCTCCTGGAGTAGAGCGAACGCCATTTTTCTGCTCACGGCCTCCAGCATAACCTCCTGAGTAGCAAGTTGCTTTCTCTGGAGGTTAGCCTGGGCCACGAGCAATGGCCGTGCTCCTTCTGGGGGATCTTGGTGTCCACTTACCCCCGAGGCCACCTTAGCAATACGCTATAGCAGACCTCGCCAGGGCATCCCACTTTCTCCTCACCGGATATTCCCCGCTAAAAGCATTATGGTCGGCTCTGTCGAGACCGGCCCTGACGCAATTGCAGCACTTTGGGGGCGCTTGCGCGAGCCAGTCGGCGCAATCCTTTTTAAGGTGAGCACCCCCGCAGTGACTGCATACTTCAGCCCGGTCCCTGCAGAACCGCCTCCCGTGGCCGTAACCGAGGCAGCCAGAGCACTGGACCAACGGAGATTGGTCCTCGATCCCCGAAGGGTTAGGCCGCGGTGCATCTAGAGCTACACCCATTTCGCCGAACTTTTTTCCAACCCACGGTGTGATAGGGGCCTATCATCAAGCATCATACAAATACCAATCCCGGGAAGTCATGTGTTTTCATATCGAAATCATCGTCATAACTCGTGGTTGCCTGACCTTGTATTTGAACCCAGGACCATACGGTTGCTCAGGTTAAGTAGGCTGCCATTAAACCAATGGTAATAAAATACTCAAATACTTGGTTAAGGTCCCGATCTAGCGGTAGTAAACTAGGTTGGAAGGCTGGTGAGCCCGACATCACTATCCCTCCACTCCCGTAATGGGAGGGTATCCGTAAAATGACTTTCTCCGCAGCAAAAAAATTACATTTAAATTTGTTAGGAGTGGCATAGTTCAAATGTCCGCCCACGAGGAAATTTTGTCCACTTTATCTATTAATTTCAACATCCGTCGACCTTTGTGACAGTCACGAGAGCAAGTGTACGATCATATAAACTGATTGCGCCAATTAACTTGAATTCTATATTCGACATCATTGATTTATAGCCATCCGTTACCGTTTTGATATGTATCTGGGATAAATACTTGTGTGACACTTCAATGTAGTTTTCCAGCGTATTTCGGAGGTCATGGGCCCTTTCGATTCGCAAGGTTGAAATGATTTTGATGTCTAAATTACAAGGGAGTGGCGGCCAATGGGGCAATACTGCAATTTGTAGAACAACTCACCGAGTATTGAATGATAGCGATATGGTCGAAACTTATCAACATTATCAATTGACAAGACATCGGCATCTACACAGATTATGCAGCAATTTATTTTAAACGCTTCATAAGTGACTAATTTAAAGTTAAGTGGAAATATACCCGATTACTTTTGACATTTTTAATTTTATTTTTTCAGATTTGTTTTATTTAAAAAAATCTAAAAAAGTACAGGAGATCTTGATAATGATGTACAAAAGTACTACATCCAGAATTCCGATTCTTCTAGATGAAAGGGTATTGGAACATTAATATACTTACCAATAAGGTCAGCATTGATTTTTTTTAGAACATTCTACCCGTTTCAACACTTGCGATGCCATTAGTCACACTGGGTGTGTACTTAACAAATAACGTTAAAGATTTTCATGCACAATTGATTGCTAAGTAAATTAGTGACCATTATCTATGATTCTTGTCAGATACAAATACTAAGTCTTGAAGTTGTTGTTCAACCATTCAAATCATTTTATAATATTTTTTAAATAAATATTTTTTTTCAGTGATAAAATGAAATCGCTCGCCTGCCTATAAACAGAAGGAACACCAATTAAAAGCACTACATGGCACTGGACTGCGTTCGTTACTCCGAGACATAATGCCTAGTAATTTCACTGGCTTTAATGTCCTTCAAACCGGAACATAACAGTGCTTACTCATTGCTGCTCGGCGGCAGAAACAGACAAAACGGTAGTACCAACCCAGACGGCCTCTGGCATACGAGGGAGCTACCACCTAGTAAAAGTTACGTAAGTTAGTTAGTTTGACTGTAACTCAATATTAGTCTTCGGGTAAATAAGCAAATTGACTCGTTTATAAGCGATACAACATGATTGTTGCTAATCACACCCTTTTGTTAACGCATACCGTTGTAGTGTTTTACTACGTTATTAATGTAATATTTTGTAAAGGTACATAAATTATACTACTAGTACTCTACTGAGAGTAAATGCTACGTTTAGGTAGCTTAGATAATAAATATACAGTAATGCATGCGAGTAAGATCTATCTGCCTGCATATACTATGGGCATGTCGCGCCTAGAACTGCTGATAACATGGAAAAGCTAATAATAACAGGGAAAATAGAAGGCAAAAGACCAAGAGGAAGGTGCTCAAAAAGTTGGCCAGATCAGTTGTCGGAACAGCTAGAGACATCAGTCAACGTCGTCATCCATCAAGCCGAAGACTGTAACAAATGGAGAAAATCCATAAATAGAATCCTTTCATGAAATCACGATCCTCAACAATGAGGGAACGATATAGGAGAGAGGCATGCAAGTAAAGTTATTTTCGTAATAAGAATATAATTTTTAAGTTAGTACTTGACATTTAAAACTTTGGTCACTCGTGAATATTTGAATTTTGAATATTTTCTTCCCTTCTGCTTCTCATCATGATTTGATGGATTTCATATTATGTGGGACGACCTGTCGTCGGGAACCAAGTTTCGCCACTGCACATTGTCTCCTCCGTTAATTAGCAGAGTGTACCACGTGCAGGTGAGGTTGGCTTTGGGACTAAAATGTTGGTGGTGTAAACACTTACACTCCACTTGAATAATTTATTTGAATTTGGAATGTATATTTAGAAAAATAGAATTTTATTTATGGAATTCAATTTATCTTAGGTTTGTGTTATACTCATTTGTAACATGAAGGGTAGCTAAATAGCTAATAAGCTAGTGGAAGGGTACCTGATACATATTTGTACCTGACTGGATAACGAACACCGTACACATGGCGAAAAACCCGCCATAGTGGCTCATTCAGTTATGTGATCTTCATGGTAGTCGTTGGGAATTAATGACTGTAAGTAGCTATCTTACATTTAATTGTGATCAGACTGGGTATGTCATGCTCGCTCTAATATCTGTGCTTGTGGCGGCGTCGTGTGCCGGGTCGGTCACTTCCCTGTAACATGGTTGAGGAAGCCGATGGTTGGCACATGCGTCATACTCGTGAACGGGTGTTGCCTGTGTGGACTGGGTCTGCTCAAACTGTTATCTATTGTTTGTTTACACTATATTAAGGTCTTAATAAATTAAGACCTGCGTCATGCTTATGAAGGTCGTGCAGGCTAATCCAATGCGTAGATATCATTTCTGTTATTGCTTATTAATATAAATTGAGCTGCTCTAATTCCAATTAAATATTCTAAAATCTTTATGCTCTTATAATAATAAACTAGTTTTGAAAAGAGCAACGCTTGAGTTTCTTGCCCCTTCTTCTCTAGCGAAACAGCATTCCGAACTGGCGGTAGAATTTTGACGGAATCTAAATAATGTATACCTATCATTTTATGGATTCAATAAATATATTGAATTTGAATATGAATCCAGCAACTAGGGTTCCCGGGTAAACCAGTATATGCTTCAAGTTTAGCCCGGCATCATTGTGGCGTCCGTCGAGGGATGCAATCTCTTCAATTCAGTCTCGACTATCACTTGCCGAGTTCTGCATAAATCTGCAGCTATACCAATATTCGCAGTGGATAAAGGGCCTAATGTAATATGGTTACACACCGGTGCAGTGTTACAATATTTAACTACGTAGGCAGTGCTTACGCTCCCTACCTACTTTAAACAAACACGTAATGACATCAATTTGAAACTGAACGGACACGATGGCCGTGTCCTTTAAACAATTATTATATGTCATAAGCTCCCTTTTATAAGTGACTAGCTTTTGCTCGCGGCTCCACCCGCATGAACTTCAATTTCCGAGATAAATAGTGTAGCCTGCGGCCTGTAAATAAAGCTTTCTGTTCCATTCTCGCTTATGACCTACGGGAATCTCTCACCAACTATTTGGGTTTTAATTTAAGCAAGATCAACTATTGCTCTTGTGATCTTGTAAATTGGATAGCTTAGGAAACGGAAATCGTATAAATAGCCTGCATATATTATTTAAATATGGTATTTCCTATTGAAGGAAATTACAAGGACAATATTCTTCAGGGATTATAACAATCAAGGAATCAGGAAGAGGATAGGCGCTGAAGTGGTGGTACAGGTTCGAATTTAAGATGTTGAGCTCTCAGTCGATCTTAGATCGCCTTTGTGACTCAAAGAGCAAAATAATATTAATATTCTGACAGCACTAGTCTAAGAAAATTCTATAAAATAAAATAAAAATATTGCCTTTACGAAACGAGCAGGTCGCTCGCTTGATTGTAAGCGCCACGCCTGCACATGAACAGACGCAACACCACACAGAACCTTGAATTACAAAGCACCGTATGACATTGGACTGCGTTCGTCACCCCAAGACATAGGATTTTAAGTCCCATAATGCCCTACTACTGAGGATGCCCAAGATCGAGCGAAGTGGAATCGTCTTAGTAGGAAGGCGGACCCTGCCACTAGTCGGGATAACGCCAGGTGGAAAAATGAAAGAATGCCCATAAGTAATTTCACTGGCTTCAATAAGGACATTGAAGCCGAAACACACACTGTTCTTAGTTCTTACACACTGGGCAGAAATAGACAAAGTAGTGGTACCAACCCAGACGCCCACTCACATACGAGGGGCCAATCACGTAGTAGGTGTATTTTTTTACCAAACAAAATATCTACGTGTCGTAATAAAGAGTAATTTTTACAGGGCCCTAACACCCTAGAAATAACATGCCGTGTAATGCACAATGATAATACAACACCAAAGAGTTACAAAAACCTATTAAAACGAAATTAACTATAAATCATAAACCGCTTATCAGATCTTAGATCAGATTAGTTCGTGGGAAAAATAACTGTCGCTTTATTCATTCTGCCATAATTAGTTAGAGTTGATAATTAGTACGGAACGTAGCAATAAATTCATTTGCTGTAATTTTTGTCGCCTTTTAAGGATTATCTGTAGCCTTAGTTTATTTTACTAGTAAATTAACTTAAACTTTAAAGAAAAATATTGTGCGTAAACCAGTGTCATAATAAAAAAAACGCACCGTATTGAGAACATCCTCCTTTTTTGAAGACGGTTAAAAATAGAATTCTCTAATGCTGCATAACAGTGTGATTTATATGAGGATCTTTCTTTTTATTTCTTTTTGCCTGGCGTTATTCCGGCATAAAATCAGGGTCCGCCTTCTCATACCATACATCTGACGGTATTTGGTATTATACAGGGCAACCCGCCGTCTGACCATTGACCGTTTCGCCATTGCCTCGTCTGTTAATCATCAGAATGTACCATGTGCAGGTGAGTTTAGCTTAGGGCCTAAGATGTTGGTGATTCGGTTCACTCACTTATATAGTTTACATTATAAATAATCGGCCATTCATTAAGATATTTTAATTTATCAGTTTTTGCAAGATTGATACGGTTTCCTTAAGTTGTTGTCTCTCTATACTTAGCAATAAATATGCCTATAATTGAGATTTTACTATTATCGCTTAAAATAATTCTAGTTATTATTGGTCGTTCCATAGTTTTATTACATTGATTAAGTTAATTATTACAGATCGTAAAGTTGATATTAATTTATTAGGTGAAGGATATATAAAAATACACTATGTAGATATCTTTTGGAATCTAAAGGCCAAAACAGGCCTACCAGTTTAAACATCGGAGATTGAGTTTATTTTAGGAAGTTCGATGCAGAAGTCGAACGTCTAAGCCGCACATATATAAACCCAGTCACAGTGATCATGACGCTTTTTTGGGAGCTTGATGCATCAATTGAACGCTAAAATGAGAGATTTTGACACAACGATCAAACGCAGTAAACTCGTCAGAACGCGATAAACGCACAATAATGCTGATGTTAAAAATGTAGTGAGTGATATAGGCCTAAAATTACTTTTTATATTTTTATTTACATACCATTATAAAATACAGAAACAACATCGGGAGTAAAAATTCAAAATTTAAACTGATCAAACATTTAAAAACAGAAGTCCAAACATAAAAACGTAAATGGTAAGTAATTGGCGCATAGCGTACATACGTCTTAATCCTCTAAATTCCTCATTCGTTAGTCGCGTGACAACTCTCAGTTAAGAAGTCAAACTGGACAGACAAGTCTGATTTCCGTTAACACGAACGCTAGGAACCCTAACAATGTGCAAGTGCAATATATCACGTTATGTTGGCATGCTAACATATGATTTTATAATTTTAATTTGATTATCTGGCCTTGTCTTTCTGTGCAGGGTTTCTTTAACTATAAACAGCGTGTAGAGGGAGTGAGTTTCATTTATTGCATATCTAATAATTTATTATTACTAGATCTTGGTAGCCTAGTCACGGACTAAAGATTTTACGGCGCGATGCTCCGATTTTAATAAGATCGTATTATATAAATGTACCTTATATGGAATATTTGGGAGGATATTCTACGTGTCTTAAGTGTTTGGATCCTAGGTAGAGTAAAAATATAGTATTATAATTTTTTTAATGATATAATAATTTTTACTTGTTAAAAATTCATCGGTCCTATTCCACCAGGTAAGTGTACCCATGACCTCTACCCAGCCTACAAGTACTCTATCTCAAAACGGGGGAAATAATCGTATGGAATCACTGACTCTTATACCTAAATCTTAAATAATAAAGATGGTAGGTCTTTGTCACATAACACTGGAGGGTTTTGTGGTCTCTTCTATGCGAGAGGCCGTTTGTGAAGAGATGTTTATTCCTGTCACCAGCAGCGCAGCGTAAGCAATGCTGTGTTCCGGTTTGAAGGACATGGGATCCAGTGAAATTATTAAGCATTAAGAGCCATAACATGTCTCGGGATGATGAGCGCAGTGCAGTAAGTAGTATATGGATTACGATCTGGGTGGTTTTACTATTTATGGGTAGGCATGGCGCTTACCACCAGCGTATGTCCTGTTCGTCTCATCATTCAAGATACTAAAAATAAAGTTTAGTGCATATTGTAAAATCTCCCCCTACAGCCAAAATAGCAAACTTTATAAGACATTTATATAAATATCAATCTCGGTGGAAAAGTGTGTCCGTAGCCGGCTATTAACGTGCTATACACCATAATCTGTGATATGATATTGGCCTAATCGACCTTATGTCTTACATTATAATGGCTTCAGCTGAACGATTTATCCGCTCGCTTTGTGAGAAATATCCACCTAATTTAATACATATCGTGCAAAGATTTCTAACAATGTAATAACTCATATCTACTTAATTGATCAGTTGTTTTTTAAGTTTAATTTATTTGTATTTCATATTTCATGGATCCTTCTGGAATTATAGATGTTTATGGGTAAGATCACTTACCATCGGGTTATCCATTTGCTAGGTTGTCAAAAGATATCTTTCGACGTTCGGAATTATGCCGGCCAGGCGTTACTGAATATACACTGGGTGACTCTGAAACGCGATTCGCTGGAACAAGCTACTGTGGCGGGTTTTGCCCCATGTGAATGGCGCTATATCCAGTCTGACACAAAAGTATCAGATACCCTCCCATCATTGCAATCCTATCCTAATTCCTACCTCCTACTATTATTATAAATGTGAATGTTTGGATGTTTGTTAGTCAATTACACCTTAACAGCTAAACGATTTTGGGTGAAATTTGGCACAGAGGAAGACCATGATCTGGATAGGCTATTTTGATCCCGGGAAAGGCCGCTTACTCGGGTGGAACCACGAGCATAACCTTGTTACTAAATATGGCTTTTAAATGCGTAACAAGCCAAATATTTTGAGCATTGAATGTGTATATTATTACATGGTCTAGTTACTGCAGTTAGTTAATTTTGTGTCATAACTTATAATTAATAGAATAATTATATATTTTAATGGTTTTCACTGACTGTTCATTAATTGATAACGACCAATTCGGTATTAATTTTAACGTTGAATTATTAGGACTCTTTACCAAACCAAACCATAATAAATTCAGTCGTATTAGTTATTAATTGTAACTAATTAAGTTTTCTAAGTAAAACACGTTATTATCTTACGTGCACTCTAGGATCAATTCACAGCCGAGCTCAGTATTGAATGACAGTGTTAAAACATGTATATTAAATGACCGCAAGTTGCCCGCCTTCCCGCCTGCCCGCCAAGTGATTGTTTTCCCATGTAACTCATACGACCTGAATATCTTGACCTTTGGATAAAGCATTACATATTTGCAATTTTAGAATACTTTTCATAAGTGTGGGAAGTGTAACAAATATTAGACATTATGAAAATTAAGTACTGTGGACTTATTTCTCTAGAATAAGATTCAATAATTGGCAGAACCACGCTGCAGACAGTTTTTTCTACAGCATGCGCCTTGAAGGGACCGGCTCGACCGGCACTCGAACTGTGTAGTAGGTTCCTCGTAACAATATTCGTACAACTCGGACAATATTCGGATAGGGAACGAACTTGACGTTAAAACATTTTTTTGTGTAAATAGATGTGAATATTAATTTTCAATTTTAGTGAAAATCTCTTTATCTCTAAATAAATAATCTTCGATACATTTGTGTGTAAATGTGTAGCTTTTGAACCACTTGAACGAATGAGGTCATATTTATATTAAACATATTAGTGACGATGGTTCATAGCTCTGTAACATCACGCTTCGACCCATGGGAGCGGAGCAGTAACAGGCACACGCGTGAGTCCACAAAGGACAGCTAGTACTGTATATATTTTATTGTAATCCATAACCTATACTGACAGCAATAGAGTGAATGATATATCTACTATCATTCCCTGTAAATTATTTTATCATTACTGTTGACGTGTAATAACACACGTGTAATGTTTATTGGCTATGAAGGCACGCGCTAAAGATAAGATCTAAAAATGCAGCAATAAATAACTCGCACGGTTAATATTTACGTGTAGTGAGTACGGTTCTAATTTATATAACAGGATTAATATTTTTTCAGCACAAGGTTTTAAAAATCATTGAGCCACTTATAGCTCTTATGTATGTAAATGTAACCTATAACTGTCTGACTACAATGCTATGAATTCCCCAACAACTATTTTAAAAGTATTTTTTTAATAAAACGTTAAAACTTAAAACCTACCTAACCACGCTGTAGACAGAACTGTCTACAGTATGAATGGGCCCGCTCGACCGGGTTGTTACCACTGCCTCACAAAAACTGACATGAAGTAGTAGTCTGCTATTGCGTTTCGTACTGCGAGTGTGATATCCGGAGGCCCAAATCCCTTCTCGATTCCTTTACAACTTATAACAAACTAGCTTTTGCTTGCAGCTGCCCATGTGGAAGTCTGTCCCGTCATAATAAAACCACCTGATAAATCGCTATTTTCTAAGACTTGATTACAAAACATTTCTCTGCTAATTAAAAAAAGTGTATAAATTCAATTCGAACGTATTATACATATACCTAAACCTTCCGCAATAAATTGTCTAAATAATAGTAAAAATCGCATATAAATGCTGCGTAGTTTAGAAGAACTAAGCCGATAAACAGACATACACATGCGAATAGAGACCTTGTTTTATACTACTTAAGATTTTATATATTACGTCACTGATACAACAGCTTGGACAACTCCTGATCTTTATAAAGAAGCTGGAGTAAAGGCGCATAAATCATATCAATTTCTACTATAATTAAAAATAATTAGGAATATCATTAACTTGGTCTTAATAGGCGTCGTAGCCAAAGAGCGATACAGTGCAGGTTTTTACGATAAAAAATAAATAAAAACAATTATATTAATTTGTGACCAGTTGTTGTTTGTTATTGCATTCTTTATATATCACAAGGTATGTTACAGATAAGGTGCCCGAAAGGTCATCGCGTGAATCCAGGCTGGATGGAAACTAGATCGTAGCTGATAATTATAGAGAAATAACATTATACTCTTAATAAAGCTTGAGACTATTGGAGCGTAGTTATATAAAAAGGATCAAACCAATAGCAACTTCAGATGGACATATTAATTTTACTTTGCTAAATTCATAAGCTATGATAGCTTAGCGGGGAGTGGTACGGACTGTCGAGACGCAAGTCGCCGGTTTAATACCAGCCCCAAGAGCATACACCTCTAACTTTTCTAAGTTACTTGTTTAATTATTGTTAATTATAACTTGCTTTAAACGGTGAACGAAACATCGTGAGAAAACCTGCATACCTGAGAAGTTCTCCATAATTTCAAAGGTATGTGAAGTCTGCCAACCCGCATTAGGCCAGCGTAGTGGACTAAGGCCTAACTCCTAACTCTCAATCTATAGAGAATGCCCGTGCCCAGCAGTGGGACGTATATAATATAAAGCTAGTAAAAAAAAAAAAAAAAATCATCTACCGGGTTGTTACCACTGTCTCACAGAAAACCTACGTGAATTAGTAGTTAGCTTTTGTCATTCGTATGGTGAGTGTGATTTTCGAAAGCCTAAATCCCCTCCCCTTCCCAATTCTTTAATTATTCCTTTTCTTTAATGTCGGGAACGGCCAAGGCGTCTATGCTTATAAGGCATTCTGAATGTTCATGGGTGGTAGAGATAACTTACTATCAGGTGACACACTTGCTCGTTTATCAGCCGCTATTATAAAAACTGTGATATTATCAACAAATATCCAAACTTACTCCTCATGTGTTCATGTTTTGAATTTATGATTTAAAGAGACACATGCCAACAAATATGTAGGAAATAGGATCTTGACAGAAGCCGGAAAGGTGCACGTACCTCGTAGCAAATATCATAGGATATGAAACACTGCATATCTGAATACAAATCATAGGAAACCGTCAACAACGCACAACATAATGTTTTGCTAGGAGTAAATAGAGCAGAATTTATAAAAAGTTTCAAATTCAATTAAAATTAAAATAGAAATAGAGCAGCAAAACCTATCGATTTCACAGATTCACAGAGTGAAAGTCAAGGAAATATCGACGGTAATAACTTGTTTGTTAACTGATGCTTCGTTGAAGGCAAGTGATGCCTGCTGAGTGCATAATTACCGCCCCATCTCAATCATATTGACAAATAACTTGAATGCGATACAAAAAACTGTTGTAACGCGTTAAAACTGATTAATAACTCGAGGGTAAATGGAGCGAGAAATCAAAGAATCACACACGCACACTGCACGGGCCGAATGACAGGCAACGTTCACTTGCACTTTCATAGTCTTTATCACAAAGAAGTAATGTTCACATTTGAGTGTCATATTTTCCAAGCGTCATTTTAAAAACATTTGTTAGCCGTGTGACGGACACAGACGGACGCAATGCCGTTGCCAAAGTGCATAATGTACGTTTGCAACAAGTTGTCTTGATACAATTAAATTTTCTTTATAATTGAGAGTTTTTTACGTGCGCAAGTTCCGATCGGCTTTTTTGCATTGATAACGTTTGGTCACGCAAGTACATATCTTTGATCTAGGGCTGTTGATGATACTGTAGTTTGTTTTAATATTAAATACTTGGGGAAATTTTGTTAGCTTAGGTCTGAAGTCGATGATTTTTTTATGTCGCATTCGAGAATCTCAGTATTCAAACAAAATACACACACAAACAATACTACCACTTTGTTCGGTTTTTGGTAGAACAGGTCTTATTATAATACAGAAAAAACTATCTACAGAGTCGCGCTGCCACTTGTAAACGTATGTTTATCTTCTTTTTTTTATTAGCTTCCAGCTTAATGCCGACAGCCAAGCCGCTGCCCACCGTGGAATAAATACCCTTTTTACTACTAAACTAACCAAATAACAACATAATTAATGAGAATTATAATCGTATTGTGTGCTAAGGACACGACTTAAATATAACAAATAAAAATATGATTCTATTCACACCTCACGCCTGTCAATCAAATCCAAATAGAATACAAACACAATCAAATCCATAGATAATAAACAAACGGATTGCATAATAACAGGAACAAGCGCTATTTCCGATGGAATAAAAACGTAGGGCTAGAGTTCTTACATCGATAATTAAGTAACAGTTTTGGTCCACATAAATCGTGTAAAGGAAATCCTGACGTAATTATGTAAGCTAGTGTAGAAATATTAACCTCCAGTTGTATGCAAATTGTGTGTACATAACTATAGATAGATTGGTCTGCGTTATAAATCTAATTCATAAGATTAATATCCCCGGATAGCGTGGGATTCTTATGGGTATGTACATAGACTACATTACCGTGTATGTACATACATTAGCGGATACAGGATTTCACAGAGAAGGCGAGAATAATCAAAGAGAGGGACTTATTTTCCGATTTATGTAGGGATGGGGCAATTTTACAAAAAAAATAACAAAGAATCTGCAGTTCTGTTCGTGTTAAATTGAGAATCTTCATTGATTGAGTTTGTGATGCTGTTCGTAGCTATCATTAGGCGTCAGGAAGTCTGCGACTGTTTTCTCATCCGTGATGGCTCTTTATAACAGTTCTCTGGATAATAATGGTAATAGTTTATGTTATTGAGTATTATTTAAGATTTATTAATATTTCTACTTCACCTGATCTGAATCAGATTTCCGGAGGTCCAAATTCCCTCTTTTTCCCAAACCCCATTCCTTTCCATAAAGATCGGCAACGCATCCACGATTATTTTAGTATTGTGGGTTTTTTGGACAGTGGAGATCATTTAACATTAGGTGATCCATTTGTTAGATTACCGGCCGCCGCTATAAAAAAAAACGAATGCGCAGACCAACCTTTTCCTAATTCTGTCTTTAAACAAAATGAGTAATCGCCATTTCGTCACCCATTCTAAGTGTTTTGGTTGCAACTGGTGACCTTTTTTCCCAATAGTATTTTGGTTCACACGCTGCGCCCTCTGAGGTCTACGTCTAGTATTCATTTGTATCAAGATAATAACCAAATAAATTCTCCAATGGATTTATTTTAATGTAAATCAAGTTTTAAACATGGGTGGAGAAGTCAAATCAATTTCGGAATCGGGTTAATATGGTAATAATTGATCTGATAAAATTTCTTAAATTATCGGCGATCGTGACTCGACGTTTAAGTTTACTTTGTATCTTGCAACCATATTGTACCCGTGCACAACATAGTATTTCTTTGAAAATTATAACCCTGTAATAAATACATACATATTTAAGTTCACCCCTATATCCCCGAAGGGGTAGGTAAAGATGCAACTAGAGCACTCATGGTTTGGGATCAATCATCATCATGGCTCTGGATATCTCACTCACTGTAAGAAACGCAGCAGCAAGTCGCTACTTTATTTCAGTTTTTATGAGACAGTGTTAACGACCCGGCCAAGCCGGCCCATTCATGTTGTAGACAAAATTAACTAACTGTCTACAGCGTGGCTCTCACTCAAAAATGTAATGCTTAGTATTAGCCCAGAATGTGGACATGTGCCCGGTATGGCAATAGGCTCGCAGCCTGTCACATCATGGGCCGGAAATAAGCTCGACAAAATGTGGGTGTATTGGTTATACCTCTGCCTTCCCCTCGGGGATTAGGGGCTGAGTGCGTAAGTATATGTATCGATCCGTATTGTAGGTTAAAATAATTAACCTCCAACAAAAAAAGGGGGTTATAAGTTTGACCGCTTGGTTTGTCTATGGGTGTGTATCTATATGTGGCATCGTGGTGACTAAACTAATGGACCAATTTGAATGCAGATTTTTTTGTATGAAAGGTGGTTTAATTGAGATGGTTCTTAACTGTATTTGAAAATCTGTTCAGCCGTTTAACAGTTACAGAAGTTGTCTAATTGAAGTCGGGGGTTTTAACGGTTAGGCTAGTTATTATATATTTAGGCTGTAATTATCACGGGTTGCCGAACTACAGTAGTTAATAATATTAAATATTTGCACAAAATTGGCGGCAGAAATTGCATGTTATACAAATTAGACGCCAATATTTCAATGTGGGAGGAAAATGAATCAAATTTATGTTTGGATTTAATTATCGTTTATTAATTTGTTTAAGTAATGTTGTGTTCTGGTTTGAAGGACATTGAAGTCAGTGAGATTACCTGAGCACTGAGACTTAACATCATAATAGCGCGTCCACACTTCCGTGACATTTCACGGCACCAGGAGGCGTGCTTGTCACATGTACTAGTTATGCTAATGTGGACGGGTGTCGTAACATGTCTTGTCATTTTGCCGTGACTTGAAACAAATAATGACATAACCGTGAATAACATGTCACGGCTAAATGTTAAGGGGTGTTAGAGCAGATTACTCCGTGACATTTGACAACCGTCCACACTTGAGAGTTTTGTTAGAGCGGGTTTGTTACAGTCACGCGGCGAAATTACATAAATGGAGACACACTTTTATGTTACGTGACGTTGTACTGTAACATAGTCCGAAATAATCTCGTTTTCCGGTGACGATAGCGATGAACAGCACTGTTAATGTTTGATTAAGATATGACTCAACACCTTATGTGCCAATGAAAAAAAAACGGTCAAGTGTGTGTTGGACCACGCACAGTGAAGGGTTACGTAGCGTAACTGAAAATATATAATCTAACTTGTTAAAACCAATTTTTGTTCAAAGCATCTTTTAAGTTATAGGTACTTAAAATTTATATTTAAGATTTTTATTTCCGGATTTTATACCCCGTAGTTTAAAAGTTGGGGGTCACATTTTGCACGACTTTGAACACGCATATCTCACAAAGTAATGACTTATAATAATAAAGTTATTTAGCAACCTCTATATCATTTGTAAGGACCTACCTATACAATGATACCATATATGCCTATGTGCAACGCAAAATAATAATTCCTCATATATAATAATATGTATGGAGGGCCACCCAATTTTTCTTAATTTAACTACATTTTTGCCTTCTGCTAACATGTTTAAATGACACATATTAACGTCAAAATTGTGACTGGGTTAAGATCATATTGATGAATTTAAAAAGGAACAGAATACCATTTTCAGTCAAATCACAATCTAATCTCAATTCGGTTAAAATTCAGTGTTACATAAATACGAGAATTGGCCTTCTCATTCGTTTATTCTACGTCACGGATACAGTTAAACTAATTATTTATTGCATACCATACATAATAAATGACATATGACATAATTAAGGGCATAATTAAAAAATTGTAGATAATCAAACATTACGGATTTATTAAAAATACCTAGTATAATTTCTTTGACGTATTGATTCTGGCCTCAAGGCGTCCCATCCTAAAAAGGTAATGTAATTGCTATAGTTGCAGGTGTTAACCTTCAGATGCAGTTCAATTTTCGTCGATGCCTTTTGGAGTTCCATGTTAAATTTTTTTATTCCCCTTGCGACGCGTTTATGGGTGCGGTTACCCTAAAACTGAAGAATTCATATGCAACGCTCGCGTCGCGCTAAACCTCTATTCAGTGGCAGAGTACGGCAACGCAAGTGGGTAACCTGATGATAAGTGATCTCCATGACTTGACATCCACAGAATAAAAATAATCATGGGTGTTGCCGACTTTAAAGAAAAGGGACGATTAAGAGATTGGGTAGATGCTGGGGATTCGGGCCTCCGGATATCTCACTCGCCGTACGAAACGCAACAGGAAACTGCTACTTCACGTCGGTTTTTGTGAGATAGGGGTATGATAGGGGTAACAAATCGCTCGAACCTATTCATGCTATACATACCTAAACATGAATACAGCATGAACTTTAAATTTGATTTAATAATATTATAAATGTGAAAGTAACTCTGTCTCTATGTCTATTACGATTTCACGGCTAAATGGAATTTTAATAAAATTTTCTAAGGAGATAGGTTACTTCCTGGCGAAGGATTTCATCATGCGGACTGCTAAGTTGTGGAAAAAGTTGCCGGAGTCTTTGTTCCCCGATAAATATAATCTGGGCGTCTTCAAGTCGCGAGTGAATCGAGTTTTGCTAAGCAAGCGTGCTTCATCTTAGGCCACATCATCGCTTACCATCAGACGTGATAATGGCCAAGCGCGAGCCTATTACGTATAAAAAAATAAAAAGGGCATAGGGTACTTTTGTTCCGGAAACAGACAGTCACATGCTCCGAGCAAAAGCTAGTGACATATAAACCAATATGTTCCGATCAGAATTGTTCTTTTTATGAGTCATTAGGATCTACTCCTACCACTTGAATTTGTCATTCAAGTCATTTTTCATCGTGCCTTTCTGAATTTGATTTATGATCCAGGATCTTTCCTTATCTTAACGATATTGCGTTGAAATGATTTACTGTTCATTATATTGGTTTAACTTCCTAAAGCTTAAAGTGCAAGTCAATGTTGGTATTGAGTAATTTTAATATGGAGATATTACCTATATTACAGTACGATTTACTTATTGTTCTAGTGGCAGTACATGGATAAATTAATAGTTAGGATGAGAAACCAGCGAGGTCGTGGGTTCAAAGCCCATGTCGAACAATCACAATTTGTTTTTGAGCTTAAGCGCGACGAGCAAGTCGCTCGCCTGATAGTAAGCGTAACGCTTGCCCATAAACAGAAGCAACACCACACTTTGAATTACGAAGCACTGCATGGCACTGGACTGTGCTTGTCACCCCGAGACATAAGATGTTAAGCCTCATTTTGGCCTGTACTTTCATTGGCTATAATGTCCTTCAAACCGAAACACAACATTACTTACACACTGTTGCTTGACGGTAGCAATAGACAAAGCGATGGTACCAACACACACGGTCTTTTGCATACGAGGGACCCACCATTTAGTTGCCCTGGATTGGAATAAATAAGCTTGGCGGATTTTGGAACCTATTAGTTGTACCTCTGTCTACGCCTTCGGGATATAGGCGAAAAATTGTAATATACTAATATATATATATTTTTGAGTGGTAGAGCCACGCTGTGGACAGTTGTGTCTACGGCATGAATGGGCCGGCTCGTCCGGGTCGTTACCACAGTCTCACAGAAAACCGGCGTAAAGTAGTAGCTTGCTGCTGCGTTTCGTACGGTGAGTGAGATATCCGGAAGCCCTAATCCCCCTCCCCTTCCGAATGCCTTAATTATTCCTTTTCTTTAAGGTTGGCAACGCGCTCATGATTCTTTTGGTATTGTGGGCAACGTATGCCCGGGCCCGGGCGGTGGAGATCGCTTACCATCAGCTGACTCACTTTACTCTCATTTACCGGCCTATGCAATAAAAAAATAAATAAAAATATATATGTGTATATATTTATAACGAATATTATGTGATTTCTGTTTTGTAAGAAACAATGTTTTTGTGACATAAAAGCTAAAAACTTATTTCAGTAAAATTTCATTTCGGTATTTAGTAAGATTTTTTACAAACATCACTTATTACGTGACTTAATAACAGAAATTATTTCACAAAAAAGAATTGTCCGCTGAAAGGTATCATGAGTCAATTTTTTCTCTGTTTTTTATTCACGCGGTGAGACATGCTGTCGTCATAATGCCCCGCTACATTTCCATTTTCAGAATCAATGTGTTAGACAAATAGGTAAATAAATTAAAAATACTTATTGCCCATGTTGGCTTACAAAAACTGCTTATGATAGGTGTTTAAAACTGCTCTCTAACGGAATTAAAAGGGATGGGAAAGTTTGTATTGGAATTAATATTTATATATAACTTGACACCTTTTACTAGGTGGAAGGTGCCTCGTATGCGAGAGGCCGTCTGGGTTTGTACCACCGCTTTGTCTAGTTCTGGCGCCAAGCAGCAGTGTGTAAGCACTGTTGTGTTCCGGTTTGAAGGACGTTGAAGCCAATGAAAATACTGGGCATTATGAGACTTAACATCTTATGTCTCGGGGTGACGAGCGCAGTCCAACGCCATGCAGTGCTTTGTAATTCAAAGTTCCGTGTGGTGTTGCTTCTGTTTATGGACAGGCGTGACGCTTACCATCAGACGAGCGACCTGCTCGTTTCGTCACTCAACGTAAAAAAAAAAAAAAAAACCTGTACTACTCAGTATCACAATTCACGTAACACGTATTGCCCCGTTTCAAACGTCAGATCCTAAGGGAAGAAAGGGGTAGAAAATTTAGTATATAACGCCGGTAGAGCTGCGGGTGGAAAGCTAGTCCCACTATCATACTTTTTATAATTATTGTAAATGTGAAAGTTTGTGAATCTCCAAAGTTTGTTATTTAATTAAGCATTTGTACATAGGTAGACTATGCCCTGGATTAGGTCATAGGATAGTTTTATCCTAGAAAGAGTCATTCACGTGGACGGAGCCGCGAGAAAATGCACGTCAAGCAAGTCATGTCAATCACTCCTAGCGATACAGGATTTAAAATGCGATTTCATGTGTTTTTCAAATTTGAATTCTTTGTCTGTCTGTAGTATGTGTATCTGTCTGTGACATCGTAACACCTTAACGAATGAATCAGGTTATATGCAATTTTTGTTTAAAGACTGGTTTAATTGAGATGACTGCTTCGGTAGCGCAGTTGTAAACCGTACGCGTTACAGCTGAGGCTGACGCTGAGGTCTTGAGTTCGATCCCCGGGTAAAAGTGATATTGGGTTTTTCTATTACGAAATGCTCAGTATCAGCTTGGAATTGTGTCCGGTATGGCGATAGGCTCGCCCCCTATCACATCATGGGACGGAGATACGCTCGGCGCAATGTGGGTGTACTGGTTACACCTCTGCCTACCCCTTCTGGGATTACAGGCGTGAGTGCATATACTTAATTGAGATGATTCTTAGCTATGTTTCACAGATGTTTTTCTAATTGTCGTCGGAGGTTATAAACGGTTGGGTTATAATGAATGGCTTACGTAACAGACTGAGCTCTATTTCGGCTGTAATTTGTGTCATTAACGTGTCATGCCGGTAGGGGTATGCTGAATGTCAGTACGGTGAAGGCATAACATTCGCCGCGGTATTCGGGCTGGCCACTAGCCTTATTTCTCAACTATTCGATCGCCCTTCGATCCCGTTCTCTATTATTTTACGGGACCTTTTGAACGTGCATATTTGTGAAATATGTCTAGTCTCTGAACGGATTAGCGTGGCTGATAAGTTAACAATAATGAGGTAGGTTTTGTATTATATAAATAATATCTAGAGTTATTTATATTTGTTAGTTAAAACTCCATTACTGTAACGTGGCAATATAACATGGTTTTAAAAACGCTGTAAATAATCTAATTCAGCAGACGATGGTAGTGTACCTATGACAATGTCTGTGGCGCAGCGGGTTGGTAGCCAAATGTGAAACGAATCTGTGATATTTACAAATATCTGGATGTTGTGTGAACGTAAATCCCTCGTTTATTGAAAAAGAAAAGTTACAAGTACAAAAGTTGTCCAGAACTATGGGCACTTTTATGTTCTTTCGGCTTAGTACACTCTTCCCGACTAACCTTGAGAACCCACGTTTTCATTGTCCAATATTATTGACGTTATAGAAAGGTTCGAGATATTTGGTAAAACTGCACTACAGACTTCCTGATTGTTGCATGTTTTACCTCTTACGATCACACGTTTAATTATCTAGAACAAATCATAAAGAACATAGGAAGAAAAATGTGCGCTCATGTAGATGATGAACGTACGGAATTCACCGGAAACATTTTATTTTACGATGCTTTGTGGTGACTAAAAACGGAAGTAAGTTGGTATTTATAAAAATACAGTTGATTTCTTTTAAGTTGCATTAGTTACTGAAGTGTGATATGGAACATTGGTTTTTTTAATCTTCCAGAATGTCAAGACAAGCAGGTCGCTTATCTGATGGCAGGCGCCACCACTACTACTACTACTATTACTACTGTATGGTACTGCACTCGTCATCCCAAGAAATAAAATGTAAAGTCTCATAATGAACAGTCATTTCATTCATTTCGATTTCATGGTAACAACCCGGTTGAGCCGCCCAGTCTGGCTATATAACTAAGGTCATTACAGTTCAAAAGATGATAGAGTGAGGCTTATAAAGAAGTACGAAAGAATTTGTATTTCGATTCATAGGCATGTGGGATGGAAACGATCCCTAACATAATGATAACACATTACGAGTGCTATTACTACACATATTATTGAGTCATGAGCCCCTAGTGATTTTAATTACGTTTCGTAATTTATTCATGGTCCAAATACTATATTATTTCTAGACTTCATTTCACTCTCCATTCAACACTAGGTGTGTTAACTTTAGAATCAATAGTGTATCTAATTGCATGATATATTTTATTTGTAACATAGATTTTCTTATTTGCAGGTGGAAATAGGTATTTATATAAGACATATTGTAATTTATTTTTAAATTATATAAATAAATGAATAATGGTAAAAGCAATACACTTGGAGATTGAATTGCGAATAGTGAATTTAAATTTGTTTATGTCTCATTTTGCATTAACGTGCTGTGAATGTCTATGAATAATCGTATGCGAATGATTTGATCTAAAAGAGAACCAACGTTGCCGACGTAACCGAATTAGTAAACTGAAGCAGTGGCCTCTTATCTGACAAATAACCGGTAAACACTACAATGGCATAAATGTATTTGTAAATTACGTTATGGCAATGTTTGAAAATAATTTGAGTGGTGGAGCCACGCTGCAGACAGTTTTGACTATAGCATGAATAGGCCAGCTCAACGCGAGTAGTACCACTGTCTCCCAGAAAATTTAAGTGAAGGTGAAGGAATTTCCGGAGGCTCAAATGCTCGCTCCTCTTGCGATTCCTCATTCCTTGACTGCCTCGGTGGCGCAGTTGTCACGCGTACACAGCACGACGCTGTGCTGAGGGCTCGGGTTCGATGCCTAGGTCTGGTAAAGTGATAATAGGTTTTTCTATCATGAAATGCTTAGTATCAACCCGGAGTCTGAAATTGTGCCCGATATGGCGATAGGCTTACCCCTATCACATCATGGGACGGAAATAAGCTCGCCGAAATGTGGATGTACCAGTTACACCTCCGGGGAGTACAGACGTGAGTGCCTATATGGTCTGCAAGCGCCCAGTATATGTGGTCTGTTATGAATGTACGTTACAATTTGAAGACGCGACGCAACGGTTCGTCTTGTTCCAAGCAAGAGAACGAGAAAAAAGAAAGAACACATTGGCCTGTGACCAGCTGAGCTACAATTCCATTTCTACAAACATATTCACGGCTTTATCCGCGAAGGGGTAGGCAGAGGGGCAAACATGCCAATCCAGGGAAATCATTTGATTTTTCGTATCAAAAAAAATCTTACAGTTGTGACTGCCCGATCTGGAATTTGAACTCAGTACTACTCACGGTGGCTCAACCTAAGTACGTTGTTACAAGACCAATGAGGCAAACTCCTTTTTTATTAACCGACTAAATGAAACTCCTCAAGTGATAACAGCACACGCATTGCGATTATGTTTTTGTTTTGGAATTTACATGCTATGCTATACATATGTCTACCACATACTATTGAAAAGTAAAATAAGATTAAACAAAACATTAAAACTGACTTCATAAATTACTCTGAATAGAACAAATAACAATTTCTAGAGGATTTTTAAGTTGGTGCGATTTCAGTTGACCGGCAGCGGCACCGGCAGTGTTATGTTTTCAAGTCAGATTTTAAGGTTGTTTTAAATAAAAGATTTTTTTGTACAGTATTATCAGTCAAATTCAGAGTATATCTACTTTTATACATAGTTATATAGAGGCTTATGTTTGGATATTGACAAGTTTAACAAGGATACGCAGAAAGACTTATTTAATACCTATATTTACAAACGATTACGCAACAATGCTAAATGCTTAGTTTCAATTATAAAATAAATACATATTTACAAAGCAAATGAACAAAAAAATCTTTATGTAGATAATGTAAACGTTATCTAGCATAGACAATCAGGTGCAGTGAGAAGTCACGATCGCCTCTGAGCACATAACTTTTGACATTTGGTGCAATTCTACTGCGCGTTAATCGGGTCCATTGTTATACACCTACGTTTTACAAGGGCCGAGTCGAAAGCCATTATTGTATATTATTATTATAAAACACGATAGTTGTTTTCCTTATTTTTTTTATTAAAGGCGCTACCGCATAGGTCATAAAACTTGCGTTTGAATATGAGAAGTTGCAATGCGCCTAATAGTTCAATTACAGACCACGTATACTGTAATAGATCACGTAAGTACTATAATATATGTATAAACTAAATGTGTCAATTACCCATAAATTATGCAGTACCTACGCGTTATCGCGTATAAAAAGATACAATAAATATCACCACGCGATGTAGTATAACTTACGACATCTATTACGTTATTCGTAATCTGTAAGTTCTATTTTAAACCTAGAACTTATAGATCATGGATAATAAAAGAGCGTTCATATTAAACCGACAAGAGTGCAATTGGCGGGATATCATTGGCTGTCAGCAGTTGCTTTGCATTAAAATTTCTCATGCATATTTGGTGGCTATAAGAGAGATAATTGATTTTGATATACTGATGACGGCTAATTCATTTGAATTTCGTAGTTCACGAGTTTGCTTGCCCACGGTGGCTAATTTGGTACAGTTGGCCGCATAATTATACACGGTACGCTCAAAGTTACTACAGCTAAGGGCTAGTTAGCTAAAATGAGTAGCAAACTATTTGGCAAGTATACCATACTCTACAGACGTACACCAACCATTTATTTATTTATTTGGATCGCCAGTGGGTGTTACATATGTAAAACCAAACTAGTAGGTATATCATGTTATCTACTCGTAGTTACAGACAGCCACAACTAACGTAAAGTACTGCATCGGATAAAAACTGAAAACTAAATGAATAATATACAATTAAACCGAGAGTATCAACATAAGAAGCAAATGACAGAACTGACAACCAATTTTGGTAACTTCAGGATATTAAACTTAATTCAACTTTGAGTGGTATTGTGAAGGAAATGTAAGGAATTAAATCAGTCTGAATTGACAATATTACGATGATGGAGTAATAATAATACGGTGACCAATTAAAACATAGTTTTATACATGTTTCAAAAAGAAATATCAGTGTGCGGCAAACGAGCAAATAGGTCACCTACTGGTAAATGATCTCCACTGCCGATGAACGCCCTCAATACCAGAGGAATCCTGGACGCGTTGCCGATTTTAAAGATTTTTTAAAATCGGTGGTAGTTAGGTTAGGCTTAGTTTGTCATACGTTATAATCGAGAACATTAGAGATAAATCGGATGTTCAAGGATGTTCATCAGATGTTTCACTGGCTTCAATGATCTACAAATTGAAACACGACTTTGCTGCTTACACTTACACACTGCTGCTTGGCGGCAGAAATAAACAAAGCGGTGGTACCAAGCCAGACGACCTCCCGTATACGAGGGACCTACCACCTAATAAATATATATTTCTGTTATAAACTCACCTATGTCATGCGATAAACACTTCGGGTAAGCGTAGCTTAGATGCCAAAGTACTCTGCCACTAAACTAATAGAGCGATACAAATACGGCCGTGAATCAGTTAATAATTCATAGATTCCTCGAAATATCCAGTACCGGATGTAAGCCTCATTAAAATAATTCCAATGTACGAACATGTCCGTGTCTTTTCGTCCTTTACAATTTTACTAAATATATTAAAGTAAATGTGGACAACCTTCGTGGCACAGTGGGAGATTGGCCGGCTGTGAAACGAGAGGCCGCGGGTTCAATTCCCAGACCGAGACAAATATTTGTTTTGGGTCTGGGTGTGTTTTCTCCTTGGAGTAGTTGACGTCAGCCATGCGGCCAGTCGTAAAAACTACAAACCAAATCTTTTTGTACCATGTGTTAAAAAGCGTGTTGCGCTACCACATTTTATACAGCTATATCGTTTATTATTATATTTATTTGTCATTAGTGACAAATTCCATCGATAGAAGCAGTTTTTTCAGGTCATATTATACTTGTATATGTATATATAATTAAAATGCATGTAATGCATATGAATTTTTATTGCACACATGAGACGAAAAAAATGTATTAAATAAAATGATTGCATTTGTATTAGCCTCACGTACTTTATGTTAAGACTAAAGTATCTAGACTTATTGCTCTTAACACGCATTAAACATGATCTTACGAAAATATTAGCAATGTAGTGTCACGGTCATACAAAACGTATATATATATAGCAGATTACATAATTGAATGACTCTATTGTCACAAAACTCTCTAAACTAGACTAAAATCAGTAAAATTAAGCTTGGTCCTGTCAAAAGACATTTTATATATCAACCTCCGTGGCGCAGTGGGCGAGTAGCCGGCACCGAGACAAAATTTTATGGGTGATCCACAAATTCTTGTTCGGTCTGGATGTCCTGGGACCGCAAGTCCTTCGTAGTTCCTTATACCTACAATACAGGTTAACATAGTGCGGGGTCAGGACTATATGTGTGACTGTTGGGTGTATTTATTCATTATAAATACGCATTCTCGCCTATAATCCTTGAAGAGGTTTTGATTCTTGATTGTGGGCTCCTTTTCTCCGCACTTAGCTCTTAAGATATCAGGCCATTTTGCGTGAAGTTATTCCTGAAGAGGTTGGCTGAGATGTAACTAGTACCCACATTTTGCCGAGCTTATTTGTGTCCCATGATATGATTGGAGGCAAGCCCATCTCTATACCGGACAAAATTCCAGACTCCGGGCTGATACTAAACATTATTAGTATCATGCCATCACAATTAGCTAAGCCATTATAATATGTAATCAAAAGCAAGTATTCAAATACACCCATTTCTAGTCTTAATAATATGTTGATATGTAACAGTGTCTGCAGGATGTATGATGCATTGTACCAGGAATTTGCATTTACTGCAGGTTAAAGTGTCTCGCCTGAACACAGACACGTATTGTTATAATTTTGGTAAGTACTGACAATCGTAGCTTTATTTTCAAAATAAAAAAGCTCATGCCCTTCACCGGAAGCGATAGGCAGTGATTCAATCAGTGTACTCAAGATTCGTCAAGATTCTGTATGGCTCATTATATGAAGAGGTCAAGGACAAGGACGAGTATGTCGCCAATCCACAGAAATTTCCAAGATAAAGGGTAGTTACAATATTTAGGGTAGGTAAAGGACAGCAACAATCGTCTGATAGTTAACGTAATGCTTGCACCTAAACAGAAACAACATACAAAAAAATATTATAGAGCACTGGAAGGCACTGCACTACGCACGTCACCCCGAGACCATAGTTAAATTAATAATGTTGTCTATGCCGAGACATAAGATGTTAAGTCTCATAATGCCCAGTAATTTCACTGGGTTCAATGTCCTTTAAACCGAAACACAACATTGGTTGCACACTGTTGCTTGGCGGCAGAAATAAACAAAGTGTTTGTACGAACCCAGACAGGCTATTGCACTCGAGCGACCTACTTCGTTTGATTTTATTATTTATTAATTATATGTTTGAGGTACTGTAAGATTTGACAAGTCAGCTAAAATTGACCATGCACATGACCATCTGGTGACTTTGTGACCTACACAATGGTCACACGCCTTTGTTACATAACTACTTACTTAACTAGAACTTAATAAGGCTTAAGAAATATTTTTCTAACATTAAACCATTACGTTGCTATTGTTTGTAATGAATGAATGTATTTACATACGCATTATTGCGAAAACTTTGTATGTGTTAAGATCGTAATATAATTTCACACCATGTGGTAAGTGATCCGTTGGATTGCATTTCTCTATTCATTAAAGCGTATAGAATGAAATGCAATACGATACTTATATTTTCACTTATGAAGCCCTTATTATAAGTAGATAAATAAATAATAAATATAAATAAATACATCCAACAGTCAAACACATAGTCCTGACCCCATATTAGGTTAACCTAGGTCGTGAGTATTAAGAACTATGAGGGACATGCAGTCCCACAACACCCAGACCAGAAACAAAAGTGGTAGAGCCACGCTGTAGACAGTTTTTTCTAAAGCATGAATGGGCCGGCTCGTCTGGGTCGTTACCACTGTCTCACAGAAAATCGACGTAAAGTAGCAGCGTGCTGCTGTGTTTCGTACGGTGGGTGAGATATCCGGAGGCCCAAATCCCCCTCCCCTTCCCAATCCCTTAATTATCCCTTTCCTTTAAGGTTGGCAACGCGCCCATGACTTTTGGTATTGTACATGCGTACATGGGCGGTGGAGATCACTTACCATCAGGTGACCCAATTGCTCGTTTGCCGGCCTATACGATAAAAAAAACAATATTTGTGGATAACAAAAACATCTAATAACTCGGTAACAAGCAGGGCTTGTGACCATTATCTTCGAGTACTATGTGGTAGGTTCCTCGTATGCGATAGGCCGTTTGGGTAGGTACCACCGCTTTATCTATTTCTGCCAAGCAGTAGTCTGTGAGTACTGTCTTTTGGTTTGAAGCCAGTGAAATTACACGGGCATTATGGGACTTAATATCTTACATCTCGGGGTGACAAGCGCAGTCCAATATCATGCAGTGGTTTGTAATGAAAATTTCTGTGTGGTATTGCTTCTAATAAAAAATCCTTTAACTTGTTATGGAGCTTATTAGGAATCCGGGTTTGACTTGAAAAATACTAAGTTCCGCCATGTGAGCTTGCACTATCTACCTACTGATGACAAGCGAACTAAATTATATCTACTCTTAAGTTCAATTTGCACGGAAAGAGTTTCTCATACAACATCAGCAAGAATATGTCAGAAAACTGACATTTACGAGGCCTTATTATACCCTCATTTTTCACTTTAGCTATCATAAGCTTGTTGCAAGTACCTAAATAAATATGTTAGCCTAATTTACAGTTAAATTGTTAAGTACGCTATCTGAATGGATTCAAAATGTCTTTTATTACTATTTACTCGAAGCGAAACGCAGTTAAACGTGCACTCAGGACTCTACTATACGTTGTATTGAGTATCAATGGCAATCAAAGCAATCTTTACTGTTATAATTCCGCGTTAACATGCAATGATCCCTATGTTCTACTACTCATGGACGACGTTGATGTCTTTTGTACGAGCGTTCGATAAACTGATTTATGATTGTTTGATTAAAGTGAACTTTATGACACATACATTTTATATAATATACATTTTTATAAAATAATAAATAAATTGATACACATTTATAATTATTTGACAGCCTCTGTAGCGCAACGAGCGAGCAGCCGTCTGTGAAACGAGTAGCTAAGATTTCGATTCCTGCTTCGAGATAAATGTTTCTATGATCCACAATATCATGTATCGAGTCTGAGTGCGTTGGGACTATAACTCCTTCGAAGTGCCTTATATCCACGATACAGGCAACCTAGTGACGAGTCTGGATTCTGCGTTTGACTGTTTGCGTTTGTATTTCGTCGGCCTATTACAGTTTTGTGACTTTATGCAAAACGTTAAGATAAGCAATTAATTAGTTTTTCTTTTATTTATTGCCCTATCTATATTAGATATTTTATCGACATTTCATTCATTTGTTTACACTTATTGTCCAACCAAAATGTATAAAATAAATAGATTATGGTAAATATTGTTAAACACTATATTGCTCGAACGAATATATTGAAACTAGGCCCAATTGAGCTTAGCCTTGTAATTAAGCTACGAACAAAGACACGGGCACGAGCTAGAGTTGCGCAACACGCCTACTTATTTAGTTTATCTCGATGATGTATCATTTAGCACGTAGAAAGTTTAATAATGTATTAATATACGCAACTATACCTCAGTCTTTCACGTGATTAAAACAATGTCATTATAGTGTAGTAATAAGTTCCGCGTGAGGGATTTTGTATATGCTTTATTATTATATTTTTTACGTTAAATAAATACTCTTCTTCTACCTGCCCTTATACCACTCGTAGTGAAAGATTTGGCTTGTAGTTTTAACAACCGAACGCCTGCCCGACATCAACCACAATAAATACTAAAACAAATAATAAATACTTACCAATAATAACCCTAACATCAATAATAAGAAAACGATTTATAATATCCAAATCGCTTAACAGATTTTCTTCTAACATAGCTTAGTTATGTTCTATATATATATATAGCTATAATCTATCATCTAGATTAAACTAGTTTTGAAATAGTAAAAAAAACGCATTCGAATTGGTCCATTGGTTAATATTACGATGCCACAGCCGGATACACAGACATACAGACAGACAAGGGGTCCAATTAATAACACCCGTCTTTTTATTGATGGTTAAAAACAGCATTCCTTCAACGATAAGTAACGGCCTGGCTGTGCCCTTGACATTGCCGATGTCCACGAATAGCAGTGAATGCTTATCATCAGGTGGGGAGCTTCCTCGTCTGCCTATTAAGACAATCAAATGTGTACAAACATACATGACTGACTGTGTGTGTGACTGTCGGGTGTATTGGGTTGAGTGTACAATTAGTACAATTATACACTCAACCCAATACACCCGACAGTCACACACACAGTCAGTCACAGTCCTGACCCCACACTAGGTTAACCTGTATCGTGGGTATCAGGAACTACGAGGGACTTGCGGTCCCCCACAACACCCAGACCCGAAACAAATATATGTGGATCACACAAATATTTGTATCAGTGCGGGAATCGAACCCATAGCCTCTCGCTTCGCAGCCGGCTACTCGCCCACTGCGCCACGGAGGCTGTCATATGAAGATGAGATCGAAACATAGTTAACAACATGTTATCCAGTTCATTTTTGCGTGCGTTTTTATGTGTGCGTGGTGTATTTGTTTTTTTTTTTATATAGCATAGGCCGGCAAACGAGCAAGTGGGTCACCTGATGGTAAGTGATCTCCACCGCCCATGTACGCCCACAATACCAAAAGAATTATGGGCGCGTTGCCGATCTTTAAGGAAAGGGATAATTAAGGGAATGGGAAAGGGAGGGGATTTAGGCCTCCAGATATCTCACTCACCGTAGGAAACGCAGCAGCAAGCTGCTAATTTACGTCGGTTTTCTGTGAGACAGTGGTAACGACCTGTACAAGCCGGCCCATTCATGCTGTAGACAAAAGTGTCTACTGCGTGGCTCTACCACTCAAAAAAAAAAATGTTGATGTGTTTATACTATACTATCATCTTGTATACGATACTATCAAACTATAACTTTAGGGTTTTGTTCCGTGATGAAGGCGACAGTAAAACGTGACCGACATCACCCACATACCGCAGTGATCTGAGTTCGACAAAATGAGAGGTGGCGCAACAAACCTGTCGACTTGTCTCGGACAAATTGTTCCTACTTATGGAATGCAGGATTTATGAATATTTTCCTTTATCACAAGGATATTGACTTTATACATTAATTGACTTGATACGTGTCGGTATTTCATGTTTTATTGTAACTCATATATATATCTGCTTCGATAGTTATGTACTCGAACAATTATAATGTATAGATGTCATTTAAACCATTTATTTTTTCTATATTCTTCATTGATATCCTTTTGATTTTCGGAAATTTGAGGGATCAAAGATACAAGATAAGGTAAGTGTGAGGCGGATACAGGAGCAAGGGTTCCGTACCACCCACTATGAGTGGTAGAGCCATGCTGTAGACAGTTTTGTCCAGTTGTGTCAGTTTACCACTGTCTCACAGGTCTATGTAGGTTGCGACAATGGTGTGCGAGAGACCGTCTGGGTAGGTACCACCCTTTTGTCTATTTCTGCCGCTAAGCAACAATATGTAATCACTGTTGTACTCCAAACAGAAACAACACCACACAGAACTTAGAATCACAAAGCACTGCTCGGCATTGGACTGCGCTCACCACCCCGAGATGTTAAGACTCATAATGCCCAGTTATTTCACTGGCTTGAATGTCCTTTAAACTGGAACACAACAGAACTTACACACTGCAGCTTATCGGCAGAAATAGACGAAACGGTGGTATCAACCCAGACGGCCTCTCGTATACGACGGACCTACCACCTTGCAAGATGGTTATGAGTAAACTGCATTTGAATAGTTTAGACGATCGTCTAACATTCATCACTCGCATCAACAACAAGCAAATAAAATATGCTATATTAATAAATGTATACATACGTACGCACTCACGCCTGTAATCCCCGAAAGGGTAGGCAGAGGTGTAACCAGTACACCCACATTTCGCCGAACGTATCTGAGTCCCACGATTTGATAGGGGGCGAGCTTATCGCCATACCGGGCACAAATTCCAGACTCCGGGCTGATACTGAGCATTTCGTAATAGAAAAACCCCATAACATTTTACCCGAGCCGGGGATTGAACCCGAGACCTCAGCGTTGGCCTCAATCGTAACGCGTACACATTACAACTGCGCCACCGAGGCAGTCTTAATAAATGTATACAGAGTTCAATTTCATTTAGCATATTCCTTTTGTGTGGTCGCGATTACTCATATAGTAATTAATAATACTACTGAGTATACCTTTAGTCACGGATAACTGAGACATGTAACACATGTCGTGTTTGGACGAACGATAAGATAATTGTTGTAATAATTCAATTTAGTGACAAAAACGCTCTTCAGAGTTAAATAACTTCATAACCTGTCAGATGCAACACTCACGATTTTTTTGCACGCATGTTGTACTTAAGCTTTTTTAGAATTCTGTCTTTTGCGTAACTTTATGTACAGTTTATAGTTACCCACGAATGTTTGTTGTATTGATAAATACATGAAATAATTTCAATGCTTGTAACTTAATTAAAAAAATATTTGGTAGGTTAGACTAGATTTAAATTGAACCCATCGTGAAATTATTTTATTTCTATATTTTTACTCTACTTTTACTGTCTCACAGAAAACCGACGTAAAGTAGCAGCTCGCTGCTACGTTTCATACGATGAGTGCAATATCCGGAGGCCCAAATCCCCCTCCCCTTCCTAATCCCTTAATTATCCATTCCATTAATGCTGTAGACAGAACTGTCTACAGCGTGGCTCTACCACTCAATAATAATAATCGTAAAAAATCAAATTAGGTACATACATTCACTTATAGGAAAATTACACAACATCTATAACCGTAATCGCAGCTAATTAATTAAATAGATCGAAATTCTAACTAAGTGATAATCTGTTTGTAAAATATTATTTTAATATTAAGCAAACTTAATTATGATTATTTGTGAATGTCACATTAAACCAACAAACAGTATCCGTGTACAAGTATAATAGAAGCACATAGTCTGTAAGAAAAAATTACTTTATTCGCATATTGAGATATCGAAATATCGTTGTTAATGGCAATATTGTTTTCACTTCTTTATAATAATAAAAGTTGAGTCAAATTCCGCGTTAACATGCAATAAACTCATATCGGCTACTTATGGAGTTATGGACGACGTTGATGTCTTTTGTACGAGCGTTCAATAAATTGCTTTATTTATGAAAAGTTAAATTTTATGCCCTTGATTTTTAAAGGTTGTTGGACCTCCTGCGCATTGTTGTTTAATTAAACTGAACTTTATGTCGAATAAATATTATCAAATTTTATAAATTTGATACATATTTATAATTATATATTTGACAGCGTCCGTGGCACAGCGGGCATATAGCCGGCTGAGAAAGGAAAGTTCGCGTGTTCGATTCCTGCGCCGAGACAAATTTTTGTGTACTACACGCACACGTAACTTAGAAAAATCTAAGCGGTAAGTTCCTGGTATGCGCTTTAGGTTGTTGGTCCGTTGTATGTTAAATGCTGTCTGGTTTGGTACCACCGCTTTTTCAATTATACCGCCAAGTAGTAGGTAAGCACATTACTGAGCATTATGTTAAAATCTTTTTGGGTGGCGAGCGCAGTCCAGTGCCATGCAGTGCTTTAGTATTCAAAGTTATGTGTGGTGTTGCTTCTGTTTATGGCAGGCATTTACTACCAGCGACCAACCTGCTCATCTCGTGATTCAGGTTATTAAAAAAGAAATAGAGGTCTGTGTGGTTTGGTCGAACTCGCGACTTCCGTATCGATAATTCGTACCACTCCTTGTTAAGCCATCGCCTATTTATTTAATTGTTTTTATTGCTTAAAATATATACCGCAACAATATCCGATACAGGACTTAAACCTGCGGCATTTCGATATCGGTAATGAGGCACAAAGGTGGTCAAATAGCTAATAATAAACCCGGTGTACATAGTTTGTATAATGTAGTTAAGTTACTTAAGTTTTTCGAAACTAAGTACTACATATCACGGTCTAGCGGTGAAGGAAAGTATGAGGAAACTGCGTGCCATTGAAATTATAAATTATTACGTTGCGTCACTTACTACTTCATACAATATTTTATACCATAGACACGTGGCGTATAACATTGGGTCCATATTTTTATATCTAATTATTATGGAAACTACAAAATTATTATTTGAAATAAAACTAGTTTATACGGATTTTATCGCGGTTTGATCATAATTTAGTCCCGACGTTTCGAAAACTTTTCAGCCTTCATGGTCACGGGAGAGACTGGTAAACTAGTTTAATTTCAATGTGTAATATTCGCGTAAACATAAAAAAACCACGGGTTATACATTAATAAAAGCATTTTTTATAGTATATACCTGATGGTAAGTGATCTCCACCGTCCATATACGCCCACAATACCAGATGAATCATGGGCGCGTTGTCAACTGTGAAGGAAAATAATAATTAAGGGATTTTAAGGGGATTTGGGCCTCCGGATATCCCACTCACCGTGGGAAATGCAGCAGCAAGCCGCGACGTAAAGTAACGTCGATTTTCTGTGAAACAGTTGTGAAGATCCGGTTGAGCCCGCCCATTCGTGTTGTAGACAAAACTGTCTACAGCGTGGCTCTACCACTAAACAGACTTTTAGAGCTTATGTTAAAATAGACTCTACAAACTTAAATATAATTTGTTCGTTATTTAAATATGCCTAGATAATTATACCAATAATAACTACGCATATGATATTTTTATATAATTATACATAGACAAATAAATTTTCGTATAACATATTCGTACGTACGAAATCTGCAGGTGATTGATCATTTACTTTAAAGGGTAACCAAACTTTTCTGATTTATATTCGATTGACGTACGTCCACACTTGTGACATTTTGACGCACCGAGAACCTGTGGTTGTACTAGGTACTTGTTTTTTTTATGGCATAGATCGGAAACGAGCAAGTGGGTCACCTAATGGTAAGTGATCTCCATTGCCCATGTACAAACAACAGTACCGAAAGAATCAATACCAAAATGTTTGTTACTTTCAAAGAGGTGTCAAAGGATTTGTGTCCGATATGACGATAGGCTCGCCCCCTATCACATCATGGGACGGAAAAAATCGTCGGCGTAATGTGTGTGTACTAGTTACACCTCTGCCCACCCCTTCGGGGAGTACAGGCGTGAGTGCGTATGTATATGTAAAAAGACATTCACGCGGTCGGAGCCGCGAGTAAAAGCTAGTCATATATATAGTAATCTGGCAGACAGATGGATAATCATAATTACGTTTTCTCTTTAATTATTATTTATTTTAGGTAATCTTAATTAACTTATTTTGTCATTGTGGTATAAACATTCTATAAAACAAACCATTTTTCCTGATAATTTATAAAATAATTTTGGTTTTATGAAACTCGAAATCTCGTCCATTTTCCAAACGAAAATATATTAATCCGCCTATTAGGATATAAGCAGTTAATTAACGCATATATTCCTTATACTAAACTACAAATCTGGTATGCGATGTGGAAACGATCAATATAAACACGGGTAACAAATGGCAATATAATATGAGGGACACATTATCTTACTCAACGCGTCTTTCGTCTCCATTAAACAAAATATTGACAGCTTGCCGATCTTCTTACGAGGTTTTAGGACATCGGATGTAAATTGTTTAGACAATGTCACATCTTGCTGTTTTTAACCTTTTTGATGAGAAAGTTTATAATAATAACATAATTATACTCGTAAGTTGTAAGTTGATAAAGTGTAAGTAGCCAACAACATCTTAGCCCCAAAACCAACCGCACGTGGTACACTCGGCTGATTAATGGACGAGGCGATGACGAAACTTGGTTCCCGAAACGTGGTTACTATTTTTAAGTTCATAGGGCCGCAAACTATCAAGCGGGCCAACTGATGGAAAGTGATCTCTCCAATATCCCAATCTCCTATGGAGTTGGGCCTCCGGATATCTCACTCACCGTACGAAACGCAGCAGCGAGCCGCTGCTTTACGTCGGCTTTCTGTAAGACCACTATCTTACAGAAAGTCATAAATAAATTTCACTGTAAACACATAATAATACATAATACTAGCCCTGTATTATACATGTCCCACTGCTGGGCACGGGCCTCCTCTACTGAATGAGAGGGGTTAGGCCGTAGTCCACCACGCTGGCCTAATGCGGATTGGTAGACTTCACATACCTTCGAAATACTTATGGAGAACTTCTCAGGTATGCAGGTTTCCTCACGATGTTTCCTTCACCGTTAAAGCAAGTGATAATTAACAATTAATATACACGTAACTTAGAAAAGTCAGAGGTGTATGCTCTTGGGGCTGGTTTCGAACCTGCGGCTTTCGTCTCGACAGTCCATACCACTCCCACCTGAGCTATCACTGCATTTTAAACAACATGTAAATACATGATCTATCAAAATAGGAAGAAAATGCTAATGGTACTTTATAAAATGTTTCTAATTAATGGTTGGAATATGTGAATGAATGTCAAATGCCGTTAGAGTTTTTTTTATTAGCTTTAGATGACGAGACGTGCAGGTCGCTCGCCTGATGGTAAGCGTCACGCCTGCCCATAAACAGAAGCAACATCAATCAGAACTTCGAATTAGGAAGTACTAGAGACTAATCACGAGTGGTAGAGCCACGCTGTAGACAATTTTGTCTACAGCATGAATGGGCCGGCTCATCAGGGTCGTTACCACTGTCTCACAGAAAACCGACGTAAAGTAGCAGCTTGCTGCTGCGTTTCGTACGGTGAGTGAGATATCCGGAGGCCCAAATCCCCCTCCCCTTCCCAATCCCTTATTATCCCTTTCCTTTAATGTCGGCAACGCGCCCATAATTCTTTTGTATTGTGGGCGTACATGGGCGGTGGAGATCGCTTACCATCAGGTGACGCACTTGCTCATTTGCCGACCTATACTATAAAAAAAAAAACTGCATGGCACTATCAAAGGTGTTAAGTTGGTGTGATATATGCCCAGTAATTTCACTTCAATGCCCTTCAAACCGGAACACAGCAGTGTTTACACACTGTTGCTTAGCGACAGAAATAGACAAAGCGGTGGTACCTACGAGGGACCTACCACCTAGTGATAGTGTGGTTTGAAAGTTTTAAACATCGTCTTTGTATTGAGTCTACGCATGCATTCTATCCATCAAGATAAAGTATTGGGTTGTAGCCAAATTTCCTTCATCATTAGGCAATGCTGACAGACACGGTGATATGATGGATTACTAAATAGTAGAAAATGTGAAAATTGTGCAAGACTTCGCTTTTACAATAATAGTGTTATTCGATTATTATAAACGAAATCATTAAAATTGTGTCAACCATTAAAAATTCTGACACTAGTTATTAGAAAAAGATCTTTAGTTTTGGCTGAATAAATCTTCAAACATAACAAAGTACTATCTCCATTAAATCACATTAAAATCGGTTCAGTCGTCTAGTCTCTAAGATGTCAGACACACAGGTTGACAAAGGGTTCAAATTTATAACGCCTCTTTTTTGTGAGGGGGGCTAAAAATTGAATTATGTCAATAATTCTATTCTATATCGAAAGGCTAGTTACCAGTGTATTTTTTTTTAAAACCGCTCGAATCCCTCCGATGACTGCTGTCAGATGGTAATAGCCGGAACCGATTTCTATGGGGCCTCCGAACCACGGAGACGCTCAGTTGAAATACCACTAAGCGGTCACCCATCCATCCATTGACCGCGTCAAGAGTTGCTTAGCTCGCTAATCGTTTACCGATCAGTGAGTATAACTGAATATGAGCGCCTCAAAAAAAAAACCTAACTCAAAAATATATAAATAATAAATACACCCAACAGTCGCACACAGAGTTCTGACCCCACACAAGGTGAACCTGTATCGTGGGTATCAGGTACTTCGAGGGACTTGCGAAAGGTCCCACAACACCCAGTCCCGAAACAACTATTTGTGGATCACACAAATATTGGTCTCGGTGTGGGAATGGAAGTTACGGCCTCTCGCTGCGCAGCCAGCTACTAATCCACTCCGCCACGGAGGCTGGCGATTTCAAAGTTCACGAACTTGAAAGGAATTGGAAAGGCCACTTGTATATGTTAAATTCATGGGCAATAATTCGTTCCGGACATAGTGGATGATGGCAGAAACTGAATAAAAAAATGTTTAGCCTAAGTACCTGTATTTAATCTTAATCAGCCTTGCTGTCCCATTGCTGGACAAAGACTTCTAGTAGCACCCAACTCGACTCGCATTGTACGAATAGAAAAAAAACCGCCATAGTGTCTCGTTCCGGCGAGTTCGGGGCAGTCGATGTATATGCAGTTAAGCAGCGGAATGCAATGCCCATTCGAGCTAGATTGCAGAGGAGAAATCCGATGCGCCCCAAAGGAAGCACAGGCAAGATGAGAAAAGAAGTGTCCTAAAAAGCAGACGGCCAGAGCCTAAGTACCCAAACTCCTCTCCCAACGATACAAAATCGCCTCTATTGGCCGGTATAATTTTGTCAACCGTCGACAGATGTAATATCTCTTGATGGCCGACGTTATATTTCGATTGTACTGTACTTATCATCAGGTGAAGTACGAGTACAATCACTATACCATACCAGAATAAAAATGAGGCTCATTCCGGCGAGGCTTGTTCCGGGATTAGCCGGACAGTACATCTGGTAAGGCAGGTCAGCATGGTAACAGTCGAAAGATGCAATGTCTCTTAATACATATATTCATTAGCTCACACCTTTATACCCAAAGGTACCCCTTTAGGTAGGACAAACAATTAAACGATCTCTTTGTGGCGTGACTAGCGAGTAGGTGAAAGAGAAAAGTCATGGAAGTCATGGGTTTTTAAATTAGGTGTTTAAATACGGTGTTTATGGTCAAATTCCGTTTTTATGACCAATACAGGCGACTCTAATCTCTATTCACCGGACCCATCCATGTGAATTATGGAAAAACAAACAGTAGGTTATTACGAGTTACAAATACGTTCACAGTTTTCGAATTCGTATGAAATAACTATTGTCGAAGTGTCAAACTACTTCAAACTGTAATAAAAGAAAACTTCGCCCGAAAACTAATTTCGTATTCGACTAATGTGGTATAAAATTAACCATATTATAAATTTTCATTTATCATGGTTCTCACTAGTATCTACTGCTACTCGATGTATATGGAAAAAACGTAAACTGTCATCGTTTTAGAAAACATATCAAAACTTAATGTTAATGACATTTACATATCTATACAGATTGTTTATATCGGAATGTAATATAATAGAAAACTAATAACTGGAACATATAGGTATCAAGTTCATAAATAAAAATAATTGGTTATAAAATAACTACTATGCTCCATCAAATATTTAAATGTGGCGCCAGAAAAACATGTTAAAAAAACAAGCCTTTTGAAGTAAAGGAGTTTAGTTTCATGACATGTAAAAAGAACAAAATCCAAGTTATAAAGAAATACATTTTAGTAAGACCAACTTTAAAACAGGTAGAACAAAGTAACATGCACAATATATCAAGTACACAAAGCAAGAACGATCTAGAATAATTTCGTTCAAACTTGTGTTTTTAAAACCATTTTAAACCTAATTAATTTGATATACCAATTCATCCCTATAACCCGTTCCGGCGGAAACACGGGCACATCTCGCAAATTAAAAATTACAGCATTGCACTTGTCGGCCAACTAATTGTTTCCAATTACGAACGGCCAAGCGGGGTGTTCCATATATAAGGGGGCGCAGTGTGGCCAATCGACATTCCGACTCGGAAGGTGGTTGCATTCACACATCGCTTAGGCGAAATTTTCTAGGCGAGTACTGACTCCAGCAGCGCCTAAGTTAGTTCGTTTGAGATCTCTGTACACTAAGAAATAAAAACACTAATCATGCAGTCTATGGTGAGTACTTTTTATTACTATTGTTTTAATATTTTGCATATAATAATATTTATTTAAATATATGGTAAAATCACTTTATCAATAGTGGAAATATACTATCTTTCTTATATCATTTAATTTTCCATAAAAATAGTTTTTCTCCAATATATAAATTTTTGCACCTTTTTTATATTAGTAATTGTTCAAATAGACCAAACAAAAGTTGATGTTACCAGTGCAAAATAACAAATTAAGTGACCGAAAATCGTATTTCATATATATAACCATCATTCTTATTATATAACTCCATAAAAACATTACAACTCTGCAAACATAAAGTTTGTATTATATATAAATACTTAATTCGTTCGTAATGTACCTACATAGCGAAAATGTTGAAAACTTGTTTTAAATACGCAGTTGTTTTCCCCAGCTTCAAATTAACCACATACTAAATGTCATCAATTTAAAATAACTTATTTCCAAAAGTTACAGTTGAACCCATATTCGTATATGTCTAATTACTGTTCTAAAGAAAAGTGAATCATAAATCTATCCAAAATAGGATCCCACATCTAAATAATTTACAAATCGAAACATAAACTAGTAATTAATTCAGTAGTGAACAGGCGTTCGGCCCAACCCACAATTTGTACTTACCGTATAAATCTTTTGAATCATAAAATCATTGGATTATGTCAAGGTCTAATGAACAATTGATGAATTACATCCGAGAGAGGGCGTTGCCAGCGAACTAACTGTGATTAAGAAAAGAGCCAGATCAAATCGATTCATTACAATATATTTGTGAAGAAAGAAAAACTATAATTTAAACAAATTAAAATTAAAATGCCTTCTAAGGTCAGTCTTCAATTCTGACAGCAAAACCATATTACAAAAATCATCAAAAAAGCATAAACAATTAGTGTAACATTAAATATTACTTATTTAAATGTATATAATTTTTTTACTGAAAAAGCGCCTAGATCTCAAATTAATTAAAGTTTCTAATATATTTCATATTTATTACAAAATATATTCAGTATTTACAATTAAATGCTGTAAAAGTTTTAAATGCTTCTTTCAACGCAACAATAAATAACTGCTTCATTCAAATGTAAAAACTACTTTCATTTAGTTAATTAGCATACTAATTTGTGTGATAAACGCAGCGGATGCAAGTTGGGCGGGCGCGCATCTTCGCATTCCGCACGCGGTAGGCGGGAGTGTTTCATGATACGCCTGATGCGAATTAACTAACGGATGATTCATTCAGCGCATTATTTATTCGTTTCATTTATATTCAACGCGGGCGTCTCGATATGTCTACTGTTAATGTTGTATTATGGAAATTAAGATAGTTGATGCCGTTTTCTTCCATTTTATAAGTTAATGAGTAATTTAAAAATCATAATTTTACGGATTTTTTAAGATCCCAAAAAATTTAAATAATCATCTCATTATTTTTACGAATATCTTCATTTGCTGTAAACCTTTGTTTTAAATTAATAATCGGGCTCATCATTAGATTTTCTCATCCAAGTTTTATCAGAAATCACTCTAAATATAATAACAGCAAACGTATTCACACTTTTCAAGACAAGCGTGTTCCTTCGTAAAAACAATAGGTACGTATCTAAAATGAAGTGTGAAATTGTCATTTCCATGGTTAGAATTGACCTTTGCAGCCACTTCCTTGCCCCCAGCTTCCTCTTAAGCAAGAGCATTGCATTACACGGTTGTGCACCAGTTCGCCGAATGATAATTCCGATCTATTGCAAAATGGTGTTTGGCAACAGAATGCAAAGGCGAGTCGATATGAGGCCGACGCCCACAAATTATAGTGTTCGCTTTGTTTGATGTCCTTTGGTTACTTTAATCATTTAAATGGTTATTTAAATCACCGTCTAAAAGAGTAAACAGGAATGCAATAGTGAATAGGGATAAGAAATATATTGGGACTAATAGTAACATATTATCTCCAGCCAAATTGTTATCTTAAATTCATAGAAGTTTATTTATTTTTATTAGTAAATCAGTTAATATCGTGTGTAAAAAACTAAACCAGTTTTGTTCCTATTTACCCATACATCCCCTTTGACTTACTGAGTGCCAAAACCTGACATGTAACATGCATTACGAATGCAAAAATCAGTTACAAAGATTTTCCGATAGGTTTTTTTATACCCGATACTATGTCCTGAATGTGCCCTTTATCCGTAACGAAATAAATCATAGGTTGCGACACAACTTGTAAGTTATTTATGAAATATATAAGTATAACGAAAATTATTCGTGTCAAAGTACGTTTTCATTGACGATTAATATAACCTTATACCTACATGAATAATAAAATAGATGTCAGCATTAGAAAGATAAATATAATACAGTAGAAATATATTTCAAGACAGGTCTTTTCCAGTGCAGCAGGGCTGTGTCCATAATTATACAACGTTCAATTGTGTATGAAATGTCCCCATTCGTTTGCACGACCGATCAATGCTGCCAAGAGCCTGCCAAGAAATTAGGTTAGGTTTAAGCGCACAAGTGTTGAATTATGATCTAAACCCAGTGACCGGTAGTCGCCTGTTGAAATAATATAGCTTCATTGTAAATTAAAGATGCAGTATTAGATAGGAATTAAAGATTATTGAATAGAGTGATGAAGTTTAACTATTTTGAGATTTATTTTATAGTTTAAGACAGAGTTCCGATAGTCGCGTCAAGCGTTAGAGGCGTCAGTTAGGACGTCTTCTGTCAACACGTTACTGAAGGCATCAGTGACGCTGTGCATTAGTAACGTTACTGTCGAATGGTCTTCTATAGATTTACATACTGCATAGTACAAATGCGTATGACACTTAACACAACCATTGGAAGTTTGTTTTCATCTTGGTATTGATCGATACTTAGGCTGCCGACTTTTGTGATAGCATTTCTATTAGTTTTCGAAGCACATGTTCAAGTTGTTATAGTTAATTTTGTGGTATAACTATTTCAGACCAGAAAACACTTACGTATTCAATCAATATAATTTGAATGTGAGATTAAAGCAAACGTGTATTTATTTAATAATTAAAAAAGTTTATTTAAATTCTAAGTTTTATAGATCACTTACAACTTCATTATTTTAATTGCTATCACACTCGAGCTCTTTAATAAGTTTTAGTTAATATTCAAATTAATACTGTTTGCTTGTACCTTACAAATATTTCCAACAACACAAAGATTTTTAAACACTTACTCCAAAACGCTACAAGAGAAATCGAAATATAACTATTTTTTTTATAAAACTGAATGACGATTCGCTTGCCCGATGGTAAACGCCATTCATACATACAAAGTTTCTATACGGCGTTACACATAAGGTGTTAAATCTCATGATGCCACGTAAGTTCAGTGGATTCCTTTAAATCATAACACATTGCTGCATGGTATTACAAAGATACAAAAAGATAGTATCTACTCAGATAGACCATCGCATAGGGGAGCCCCTACCACGTAGAAGAGGCTGAAGCTCTATTGACATTTTTATTTAATATGCTGAAAGATTTTCTTAAGCATCAGTCATTGTATTTTACATTATATAAATTAACTATTCGTCACACATTTCACATAACTACAATATTCTTAGATCGCAAACATTTTCATAATTAGCAGTTACTTTAATAGGACACTTTCTATATTGGTTAACCGTAGTGAATCAAAACTATGCGGTTTCACATCAGGTATCAATAATTTGCTAGTATCGTATTGCGTTTGGTGCGTGCTGAATTTAGATTTTGTAACGTGACATAGCAATTTGTATTTCGGCTTTGTTAGTACACCTTTTGTACCTGTATTCTCATAGATTTATTAGTTTAATATACTAACATACTAGGTTTACCTATTTTCAGTACTTCTTCTTCTTATCTTCTTCTTATGTACTTACTTTGTATACTTTATTGAGACTCATAGATGTTATATAAATTCTATACATTTATATCTGCTATATTTTCTGACCCTCAATAGATAGTGTATCACTGTTAGTCTAGGCTAAATTCTGCCCACTTAAAGAAAATAGTATTTTATTATATGCCAAAATCATTGATTTAATTAGCTACATCTAGGGGCTACAATAGGCGACCTTACAAAAGCTTCCAGACAACCTTGCCTTATGTATAAGTTTCGCTAACCGGCTATGATCTCCTATACTTCTTATCCCTTAATAATAAGACCAAAAAATGTTTGCAACTCCTGGTTGATTGTGACATATGTGTAAAAACATCACTGAATCAAGGTGTAATATTTGTAAGGTTGCAATTTGTTACGCCTGAATAGAACAATGGATGTTTGTTCATTTATCTATCGAACAATACTCAGCTAATATCAATCCGCAGTTAACAATTGAAGAAATTAGTAAAGGAAAACGATTAGCATGCAAACAACGGAACTGAGAACATTATTGACATTTGAATTAAAATTTGTGTTGTACCTACTTGCTGTTTCTCGCAGTTTCAGATGCGTGTATGTTTTTTTATATAAATATTTTGGTAGAACAATTCGATTAATATTCAACTAAGCTATATTAGTTACATAACCATATTACAACTTTGAATTATCACCATCGAACAATATTACGCGATTTAGTAAATGTCTCCATTTATGCCACGCCCAGGAACGTTACAAGCACTTTGTTAGATCAACACATTGCAAAATTATCCCCTTTCACAATAAATCTCGGCGCTTGCGTCATTTTGAAGCTCTAGTTATTGACTGTTATGTAACTTATGAAAAACTTCAATATAGAACCAATTCGTTCTGTTAAAATTCGGTTCAATGTACCGCGGGAAAAGATAATGTTGTAGTGAATCAATTGTGAATACTTTTTTTGATGAATGATAAAATGCAAGATTGCATATCCAAGATTTCATGATTATTTTCCAATTATTTATTATTATTGAACAATCGCGTAGATCTGAGATCCAATATGTGTATTATTTGATGTACCGAATATTTCCTTTTACTGATGGTCTCTTCTTGTATAACTCTATCTATAATTCTGCAGACATGATTTCTTTTTTTGCGTGTGCGGTACAAATTTGGTCTGGTTCATCTGTTTCGTAAAATTTCGTTTTCTAAACCCCCCATTCACACGTAGTATAAGCAAGTGAAGAAATAAGGTTAATTGTTATGCACTATATTTACTATAATATTATGAAAAGGCCGTGCGAAATCAGATTAACAACACAAAGTGTGCATTTGTGATTATCTTATGAAACGATGTTCGAGACGGAGATTAGAGTCTCATCGCTTGTAGAATTAAGATGACATGTGATATTGTGAGGCGTTTTGTTCATTGTAGATTTGTTCGATTATAGTTTTTGCTGAAATAAGCTGTTTTATACGCAGATTCGTGGCCTGGTTATATTGACGAAGAATGATATTCTCCTGGAATGTATCTATTTATCATATCTTATTCTATATTAGGCTTAGTATTAAATTCAATTGCCCAGAATGAGTGACGATACTAATTGTCAGTCGCAATTGCTATGTCACCTTACTATTTGCAACTGATAAATAAACTATGTGATTCTCTTTGATATCAACTAATAGCTTGATTGTGGGTTTCAACGATAACAAACGGGCATAACCTACTTCCAGATTTATTAGTAAATATTCGAGTATTAAATTTGTGAAATCGTTTGTACAGAGCAAGTAATCACTGTCGTTTTAATCCTGAGGGGCTAGCACGGAAACTTGCGAAAAGTTATTCGAGCTGTCATCGACAACAATTTCTATGAGATTTTGGTACAGCGCCTCTATCGTACGTAAAAGAAACTAATATATATGGAATATAGACCAATGATATTTAAGGAATTATCTATCGAGCCCTCGATACCTTTACATTACGTTTTCGATAGTTTTCTGTGCTAGCCCCTCAGGTTGGAATCTAGACAAGTATTTAGTCAAGTCTTGCCGTCATTTGGCGGTTTAAATCTGTTGTTTTGTTTTACCAAGTTTTACCTAGTGTTGATTGAAATCCTAAAATCTTTGTTAGTTGTTTGCCTTTTGGTAATGGTTTACTTGTAAAGCCGATTTTTAAATTATTTTAAATGTTGGATATATATAGTGATAGATTATAATTAATCATGTTAGTGAAATTCGCGGAAAATGTACACATACTACATAAATTTTAAGTTAGTTAGTTAAGTTTTACCTCCTTTTTAAGTTAATTAAAAATAATAACGTATTTAATATTTTTAATACATGGTTCTATCATGCGAGTCTATAAAGAAGAAATCTAGGGCGAAAATCTTTACTCGAATATTGTGTTTTTATTCACTGGTGATAAAAAAGATTCTTGTTACTTGCCCAGTGGTCCGTGTAATAGCCATAATGAGTAATGGGAGACATTTCCTTTTGTGAACATTTTTATTATTTAATTGGCACGTAATTTTACAAAAGTCCATGTAGTTGAGTAATATTATGTTGATCCGGAATAGAACTATGCTTGTTTTTGTGGTGAGATAATTTCAAGCCGTAAAGGAAAAAAGAAAGTAATATTGTAATTAATTTATAAATAATAATATAATAATACTAGCCCTGTATTATATACGTCCCACTGCAGGGCACGGGCCTCCTCTACTGAATGAGAGGGGTTAGGCCTTAGTCCACCACGCTGGCCTAATGCGGGTTGGCAGACTTCACATACCTTCGAAATTCTTATGAAGAACTTCTTAAGTATGCAGGTTTCCTCACGATGTTTCCTTCACCGTTAAAGCAAGTAATAATTAACAATTAATACACACATAACTTATAAAAGTCAGAGGTGTATGCACTTGAGGCTGGTTTCTTTTCTTCTTCTTCTGGTTACTTTCGTCTCGACAGTCCATACCACTCCCCGCTGAGCTATCACTGCGTTTTTTTAAATTTAATTAAATGATTATGCACTATGCTAAGTCAGAATTATTAAAACTTAACCAATAATTTGACTTGCAAAGTCGATAAGATTCTAAAACAAGGACGCACTAAGTTAATCATTATAAATCGATTCGTATGGAACAAACAAATCTAATGCAGGTTTGAGATATTTTAAAATTCACTTTTTATTGAAACTTATTCATATAACTCGCGATATCGTAAAGTGGTAATTAATTAATTAACTTATTCAAATACGCGTTGTCGAAAGTGGGCAATTATACACGTCCCAGTGATTCGGTGCGTTAGTGAAATAGTTGGTAATGTTTTCATATTCGCGTGAAATCGGGTCTCGCTCCGATAAATTCGCGGCCAATGTCAATCAACCCTATAAAAGTATTTTGTAATAAGGTCTTAATGAAGGGCACCGATGTCGATGTGTTATTGTATATAAAACGCAACAATACATAGGCTTTTTCGACGCTTACCTGTCGCATGTAATTTAAAGATCTATTCTATTCTATTTTTAGATTATGGCCCCATCGATTTTCGATGATTTCGCCAATGTCAAGTATTATAATAGCAATATGTAAAAATAAAGATCAAAACGTAGACATCTTTAAAAAAAAAGAACAATTTAAAGGTCCAATTCCGATGGTCACGGAAAGCGTCAGTGACATCAGTGGGAATTAGAAAAGCGGGAAAGATTTGGGCCTGCGGAAATCTCACTTACCGTACGAAATGCAACAGTAAGCCGCCACTTCACATCGGTTTTCTGTGTTTTATGCCAATCTCCGTAATAATTTTCCTATATCAATATTTATTACATTTTCTCCCGCAGATTATCCTCGCAGCCACCCTCTGCCTGGCGCAGGCCTCCTACTACGCTGGTGCGCCAGCCCACATCCAGCTAAGTCCTGACGGCAAGTACCTCCTGGACACGCCCGAGGTAGCGCACGCTAAGGCGGCACACTACGCTGCGCATGCGCAGGCCTCCACCGGACACGGCGGCGCTTGGGCGCCCGCCGCCGGCTACCTCGGCGGCGGTTACGCCGCTGGAGCTCATTATGGCGCTCCTGCTGCTGGTATGTACCTTACGGATTAGTTTAATATTAAACTAGTGTACTAATAAAAGCGACGATGATCGGGCGGGCACACACACACACACACACACACACACGGATGATACACACTGTCCAGACAGCAGTTGTGGGTTCAAAACCAGCCCCAGGACACACGTCTGATATTTCTAAGTTACGTGTGTATTCATTGTTGTTTATATCGTGAGGAAACCTGCATATCCGAGAAGTAATGCATACATGGTACGACTGCTGTGCTGATCCCTCGGGTTCGATCCCCGGGTCGGGTAAAAGTGATATTGGGGCTTTCTATGTGCTCGGTATGGCGATAGACCCGCCCCCTATCACATCATGGTAGGCAAATAAGCTCAGCGAAATGTGAGTGTACTGGTTACACCTCTGCCTACCTCTTCGGGGATTACAGGCGTAAGTGTGTATGCATGTATGTTTTGTATAATTATGAAAATAATTTGACATCAATAAATTGCCCCTCAGGTCTCCTTAAGTACGGCCCCGCTCCCCTAGCCCACGACGGCCGTGTGGTCGACACACCCGAGGTGGCCCACCTTAAAGCCGCTCACATCGCCGCCCACAATGCCGCGTACGCCGGAGCCGCGCACGGAGCCCTCGCCCACGCCGGTGCCTATGCCCCTCTCGCTTACGCCGCCGCACCCCTCTCCCACGGTGGTGGCTATGCTGCCGGTTACGGCAAATGGAACGGTCCCCAGGTATGTCTTGTTCAATTCAGTTTAATAAGATAATCAACGATAAAATTATTTAATTCTATAACAGACATTTTATAGCAAATTAAAATACTGTTTTTTTAATGATTGGAATATTAAAGCATTGCAATAAAGTTAGTATAGTAAAGTTAGCAAGTAGCCGGCTGTGAAACGAGAGGCCGCGGGTTTGATCCCTGCCCCGAGACAAATGTTTGTGTGATCCACAAATATTTGTTTTGGTTTGAGTATTGCGGGACCACAAGTCTCTCATAAATCCTGATACCCACGATACAGATTAAACCTAGTGTGTGGTCAGGACTATGTGTGGACATGCTGACATCAACCCAAACGCCACTCTATTATTATGTTTGTCTAAATCAGTATTTCTGCTACTAAATCTCTGAAGAAGATATCTAATCTTTTTTATATTCGCAGGCCAACATCCAACTGAGCCATGACGGTCAATACGTAGTCGACACCCCTGAGGTGCAACACGCCAGAGCTTCCCACCTTGCCCAATACGCCGCCGCCGCGCACGCCGCCGCCGCCGCCCCCGAAGAGTCCTGGGCCGCCCACGGACACGGCCACGGCTGGCACTGAACCCCCTACCTCGGACCCCTGCTTCCGTCACAGCCTGATTTATACTTTTTATACAAAATGTCGATGAGAAAAAAACCAAAAAAAATATTACTTTAAGCTGTATAAAGTTGAATGTGAACTGTGTACTGCAAACTTGTAGAGCGAACTTAAAATGTATAATAAAAAACTAATAATATTATATTTTATTTGTTTTCTTTTCCATTTTATTTTTATTCGATATTTTTACGCAAATTCTATGGTGAGACTTGCTCGTGGGGATCAGACGAAGGTTCGCTCCATAAAATGACAAATTCCGTCAAATCTACCAACACCAGGTAGAAAGAAGAATGCAAAACTTATTTTAGTAAACGTAAAACTTAGTTCAAGAATTTGGCGCCTACTATAAAAATTACTATTTATATTGCGAAACATGAAAACACCTAACCAAAGAAGACCCTTATAACTTTAGTTATTCAAAACCTAATTCCTAAAAAAAAAATCAATTCTTTATAGGATTTCTATCATTATAATCCATAGTTAAATATATAAATCGTCGCTTAGCTAACAATACTGCGTAACTCGAAAATTGGCCATGTGATATTGCCATTGGATAAATTGTTTTTGCCGTGTATCCAATAAATTTACACAAAAAATAAAATTTACCATACAAAGCACGATATTCAAATACTCGTAGTTCTGTCACCGCCTAATTCATGTTCATGTGTTCATGTTCATAATGAATATTTAGTTTTATATGTCTCTCCTGAAAACTAAGCCAATTTAACTTGCGCGGTATTGTTAGCTAAGCGACGAAATGCGAAAGTTACTCTGTCTGTCTGTTACCGTTCACGGCTAAACTAATGGGCCGATTTTGATGAACTTTGAACCGCAAGGATAGACATAGGCTGCCTTTTGTCTCAAAAAAAGCCGACAGGGGTGAAATCGGGTTAAAAGTTTGTATACGGGTAAATCAGGGGTTCAAATGTTTTGTGGAGAAAGAATATTATTTTGCACAAAAGTTCCTTTAATGACGTAAGTGAACACTAAGAAGGGATTCTTGACCAATCATCCCGATAGTGATAGGCTCGCCTCCTATCATATCATGGAACGAACATAATCTCGGTGAAATGTAGTTGTACTAGATACACCTCTGCCTACCCGTTCGGGGATTACAGGCGTGAGTGCGTATGTATGTAGAAACATTTTGGACGGGATGATTCATAAACTTTATCCTAACGAAGAGATACATGATCAAAAAAAGACATTTTAGAATTGATAAATATCTTCCTGGAAAAACTTACTACTAACCTACTTTACTAACCAGTCGAATTTTGTTTACGTAAATAAATTTTTACGAAATAATAAAAGAAAAATCTGGTTCAAATAAAATAAAAATAATAGGGTACTGACAGAGCCGACGTGATCGATTGCCAGAACAACATAAACCCCCCATACTAACACAACTTGCAGTGTCAAATAATAATCCGTACATACTACGGCAGTGGGCACATTAATGGTATCGCAACATGGTGTCGGCACTATACTGGGTGTAAGGGAAACGCTTCCGAAAACGAACACAGTGGTAGTGCTGGTAATTACAGACATGATACCACTAAAACATCGCAAAATAAGTCTACTTATTTTATATTTTTTCAGCCGCAGTCTTTTGAAGCAATATATACAATGACGTATCCTTCAAATAATAATTAAAATCTTATTTTCTTAATAACGTAATGTAAAACCAATATAAAAAAATAGTTGACGCTCGGAATCAGCTGTGCAGCGCGGCGTACGACGCGATGAGTCTACTGAGTACTGAAGCGTGGTAATGCGCGCGGGTCTTTGACTCCGACTTTAGTATTACTACGTTTTACATTGCAGACTTATGTTTCCAAAATGTCATGTAAACCGCAAAAGTATAGTGTTTTATTACTGTTTCTGTTTCGGAAGCGATCCTTTTACACCCGATATATCGGCATAAGGAGTGAATTTGATGTGCACGTAGGTAGTAATGTATCGAAACTTGAGCCCAACATAAGCCAAGCAACATGTATCAAAACTTGTGGCATAGTGCGGACGAGCCTTTAGGCGACTTATTTATTTTTAGTGACTTGTATCATAGTGCGGACGAGTCTTTAGACGACTTATGTATTTTTAATGTTTTGTGCTATAGTCTGGTCGCGTCTTTAGGCGACTTATGTATTTTTAATGTCTTGTGCTATAGTGCAGACTAGCTTTTAGGCAACTTATGTATTTTTATCAATCTAGAGCCCTTTTTGATTGTCTCACATAAAACCGACGTTAAATAGTGTCTTGCTGCTGCTTTTCGTTTTTTTTATGGCATTGGCCGGCAACCGTGCAAGTGGGTCACCTGATGGTAAGTGATCTCCACCGCCCATGTACGCCCACAATACCAAAAGAATCATGGGTGCGTTGCCGACCTTATAGGAAAGGGATAATTAAGGAATTGGGAAGGGGAGGGGGTTTGGGCCTCCGGATATATCACTTACCGTACGAAACGCCGATTTTCTGTGAGACAGTGGTAATGACCCGGACGAGCCGGCCCATACATGCTGTAGACAAAAGTGTCTACAGCGTTGCTCTATCACTCAAAATGAGTACGATTTGTTACGATCGTACGATGAGTTTAATATTTGAAGGCCCAAATCGCCTCCCCTTTTCAATCCTTTAATGTGACAATGCGTCCTATTGGAAAGTTCTATTATACGCAAGTTCTATTGGAAAATTCTATACTATTTTTGTTCTCAGTGCCTTTTACAAATGCAAGAGGAAATTTGAGTGGAGGAATATAATGACAATAATTTTGGTAGGCGCTTTTTAATAAGCCTGACCCCTCTCATTCGTAGAGGAGGCCCGTGCCCAGCAGTGGGACAGTAAAATACAGGGTTCGTAATATTACCATAAAATAGATTGATTGGTTTTAATGAAATTACATTAGGTACTAGTAATTTTGACGTCAGGCAGGCGCGCGGTCGTAAAACTGCAAGCCAAATCTTCCTATAACATGTGTGAAAACATGTTGCGCCGACCCCACTGAGTGGGATAAGAGAAGGTGGAAGAAGAAGAAGACTAGTAAGTAATAAAGCGGCCCTGGCATTGATCCGGGAGGCTGAAAGTAAGGTAAGGAATAAGTATTGCTGTAATATTAATTTAATTTCAAAAACTCGTAACACATGCCCATATGACATGTACTCATAGAAGATAGATGCTGGAAAGATCTCTACAATACTTTTTAAATTGTAGCAGAGTAAAGTGACTCTATTGCACCTGATTTGTAGTACAATGCCGTGAAAATAATATAATATCAAGCCATAATTATTTAAAGCAAGAAAATGGTCAGCCTCAGTCGTAACACGTAGGCATTACAACTGCGCCACCGAGGCAGTTTCCTTTTTTATAATCAACAAACAAGCAAGTGGGTATCCTGGTGGTAATTATATTAAAACTTGCTAACTGCACGAAACGTTACAGCAAATATTACTTCTTGGCGACTTGCTGTGAGACAAAGGTACCATTCATGATGGCAATAACCAGTCAACAGTGCCGCGGCCCGAGACGAACGGTGATTCAAAATCAAAATATGGAGCCCGTTGATCATATCTTTGTTTGAATATGTAAAGATTGTCCTCAGAGTATGAACATGCAGAGACGCCTCTGATACGAGTTCTTGTACGGCTACTCAATTAGTTCTATAGTGGGGCCGACCCCGGCGATAAAATTGTGTACAGCGTGGCTCTATCACATTCTAAGCGCAGTGTGGGCCAACCTCGAGCCCGCTGGACCGATGACGTAATAGACGTAGCGGGAAGCGACTGGATGAGGAAGACGGAGGACCGTCAAGGGTGGAGCCAACTTGGAAAGGCCTATGTCCAGCAGTGGACGAATTCAAGTTGATGATGATGATGATGTGGCTCTATCCTGCTAATCTTAATGTGAGTAAGAAATCCGCAGGCCCAAAATCCTCTCCCCTTGCCCACCCCTTAATTATCCACCGCGTCCGTGTTTCTTTAGGTATTGTGAATATCCATGGGCGTTGGAGATCACTTACTATCAAGTGACCCACTTGTTCGTTTGCCGTCCTCTGCTATAAAAAAGTAAAAGTTTGGATGTTTGTGCGTTTATGAGTCTGGACTGGAGTGAGTTATGGATTTGGATGTTTATTCATCAATCACGCCTTAACGACTTAACGGGTTTGGATGAAACTTCGCACATGGGTAGACTTGGATGACCTGGATTAAGACTTAGAAAAACCCATTCAAATGGGTGAAACGGCGAGCAAATGCTAATTTCAGGCGCTTATTAACCGACTTCGAAAAAAAAGGCGGTTCTCAATTTGGCGAATTTCTTTTTTTTCTTGCTATTTTAAGTATGTACATCGTTTTCTCCGGCAAGTATGGACCCATTTTGTTGGAAAATATTTAATCGATAGAGTTTAGTTGCGATGTGATCTCATATAAATTTGGTTCAGATTTGGTGTCGGAGTACGGAGTAAAAAAATGAAACTCTTCAACGGATAACAGCTCAATTATCGTGATTGTGTTATTGTATTATGGAATATATATGCCATAGTTGTACCTACCACAAAAAATTAAAAGGTAAAATAAGTTTTAACAATACTGAAAAGTCATATGAATAACAATTTCTATAGGTCTCTTCGGAGTTGTAAATGGTTATATTTGACTTTTCAGTGTTATTATAAATTCATGTTTGCTACAAAATTACTTTCATTGTCATGTTTACCTAAATTTTTGATGTTGGTAGTCTTTCTTTTGTTTAATTATGGGTTCGCAAGCTGTCCTAGTCCGGGTCATGATCTACCTGTGTGCATTCCATCCAAAACTGTTCAGCCGTTACGGTGTGATTGATTAACAAACATCCAAACTTTATACATTTACATTTATTTTAGTAATACTCGTATTACATAATTAATTGCCATGTGAAAATCTATACGCAGGTTTTGCATAAAGATATCAATTTTCCAGTGATACAGTTTCAAATGTTAGGTTACATTGATGTTAATAAGCTAGGCTACCCGTATTGATATCTAGGGCACGGTATCAAGTCAGATAGGTAACAAAACGCTACATAAGTAAGTGTTGTTAATAACCTAGTTGTTCGACTGAATGACGAGATAAAAATATTGTACGTTAGTATTTATGTATACCAACTGTTTTACTGCCTCGGTGGTGCAGTTGTGATGCGTACGCGGTACGACTGCTGTGCTGGAGGCCTTGGTTTGATCCCCAGGTCGGGTAAAACTGATGTAGGCGACGCGTTATAGCTGGCCGGCAGATATTATATTTATAAAACATTGTAAGCCTTCGTTTTTTGAAAATAAAAAATCCAGATGGTCGAGACGCGTTAGGTGTGCACAGGGCGACAACGGGGTAGGCGCGGGGCGCGGGAGGAGGCGAGCTCCGAGCGTTTTGGCGCCATCAGGGGAGTTTGAATGAGTTCACGTAAGAGGGCGCCGCAGTACACACCTATTGTTTTATCGAGTACCGATCCATACGGCCTTTTTTTATAGCATAGGCCGGCAAACGAGCAAGCGGGTCACCTGATGGTAAGTGATCTCCATCCACCATGTACGCCCATAATACCAAAATAATCATGGGCGTGTTGCCAACTTTAAAGGAAAGGGATAATTATGGGATTGGGAAGAGGAGGAGCATTTGGGTCTCCGGATATCTCACAGTACGAAACGCAGTAGCGAGCTGCTACTTTACGCCGATATTCTGTGAGACCGTGGTAACGACCCGGACGAGCCAGCCCATTCATATTGTAGACAAAACTGTCTACAGCATGACTCTACCTCTCGCATTCGAGGAAACTACCACTTAGTATCGATAGTGAGGTATATTTGAGTGCCTTTAAATATCACAACTGAAAAAATATGAATCCTAAAGACTTATGTATAATATATCTTTGATGAATTTCTGTGTTATAACGATACAATCAAAGCACTTAAGATTGATCAGCCGGTTTTAAGTGGTACAATCCTTTTTTTTTTGAGGATAATGTCATCTACATATCATTTGCCATAACTTTGTTCAGGGTTTTACACAAAGATAATACAAAAATGACCAAGAAATAAAATTCATAAATTTTTTGGTACAACATCGCACAGAAAGTATTGGGTTTGTGTTTAACGGTAGTTACATACACTTACATACAGTGAGTGTTTATGTACAGGATTTTATAAAAATCTATACATTCAAATACTTAGCGCTAATTTTAATCACTCGTTTATTACAATCGATAAGATTGATCACACCCTTTAATTTAAGTGAAGTGCGTGAGCCAGAATAACAGTGAGACAAAAGCTTAATGTTTGTCAAAGTTGGAAGTCTAATATCGACATGTTAAGCAATCGATTAAATAATAAAAACTTTATTTATTCCTAGCAATGCAATCGAATTTGATACTAAGAAAATGGTACTTGTATCTTATTAGTATATGATACAAGTATAGTATAGTATAACGTATAGTCGTTACTTAAATTTGACCACACCTTTTTTTCTTTCTTTTAACACGTTCTATACTTACATATAAAATACTTGTCCTGCTTGACTGGTTCATCAACGCCCAGGGACCAAACCGCTTGACCTAAAAACCTCAAAACTTTTACAACGTATTCCTTTAACAACATAAATAAGCAATATGAAAGGACTTTTGAATTAAAGTTTGTTTAATTTTCGTTTGTTTGTATTTATCTATGTATATGTTTAAGGTTATAATTTACTTAATTTCATTTACTAGTTTGGTCTGATTTTTATGAAACTTAGTATTAATTGTCATCGACACAACGAAACACGGCATTATCCTGCATTAGCATTATCCATTATTTTGTTGTGGGACCGCTAGTCCCTCGTAGTTTCCGATTCCCACGATACAGGTTAACCTAGTGTGGGGTCGGGACTATGTGTGTGACTGTTGGGTGTATTTATTTATTTTATTTTATTTTTATCTAAAATTCAACACCTAAAGGGGAAAAATGGTAAGAAAGTTTGTATGTGAAAAATACTTTCTATCCTCAGACAGACGAGGGCAAAACAGCAAAAGTTTAAACGACTAGAGTTCGCTAGCGGCTCCGCCCGTGAACGGCCTTTTCCGGGATAAAAATGTCTATATCCTAATCTAGGTCATGATTTACCTGTGCGCCAAATTGCATGCAAAACCGTTCATCCCATAAGGCGTGATTGACTAACAAACATCCAAACTTTCACATGTTTTACAATAGGATATTTTTTTAAAGATAAGTATTATAAAATTTGTCATTCCTTCATCTAAATGCAACATAATATGTATCAAACATCGTGAGGAAACCTGCATAACTGAGAAGATCGACATAAGAATTTCGAAGGTATGTGAGGTCTGCCTACCCGCATTAGGTCAGCGTGGTCGACTAAGGCCTAACCCCTCTCATTCAGTAGAGAAGGCCGGGCCGGCCGTTGCCGAGCAACGTGAGACGTGTATAATACAGAGCTAGTATTATTATTATATCTGTCTTCATGGACTTAAAATAATCTATTAAATTGATTATAAACCCGGTATCTCCCACTATAGGGCAAATGCCTTCATTCCTTAATTCAATTGAATTAAACTAAAATAAGTTTTGAGTGATAAAGCCACACTGTCGACAAAATTTTCTACAGCATGAATGGGTCGGCTCGTCCGGGTCGTTACCACTGTCTCACCGAGGACCGGCGTAATGTAGCAGCTTGCTGCTGCGTTTCGTACGATGAGTGAGATATCCAGAAGCCCAAATCCCCCTCCTCTTACCAATTCCTTAATTATGCCTATCCTTTAAGGTTGGTAACGTTCCAATGATTCCTTTCGTATTGTGGGCGTTCACGGGCGGTGGAGATAACTTACCATCAGGTGACCCACTTGCTCGTTGCCGGCATATGCCCTAAAAAAATAAAAAAGATACTATTGTATTAAGACTTTATTAAGTGATTCGATTTTCCCTGTTGTGAATTACCGTACTGTCGTTTGTCAGATCACGCTTCGGTAATCCCAACTTCAGTTATATGTTCCAAACGCTAACGACTTAGCCTTATGATTCATATTAAAATGAATCGAGCATTCTTATATACTAGGTTTAGCTTGCGGTTCCAGTCGCGTGAATGTCTTTATGCAGATCAACGCCCCACCCCTTTATTGATACATTTCCAAAAATCCATTTTTAGTGGAACCACACAAACTTTCATCTGACCAAATTTCACGACCCATCTAGCTTTAGTAGTTTTTGTGATTACGTGATTAATCAGTTATTCAGTGAGTGAGTCAATGGTATTTCCTTTTATACAGTTTTTTTATATTATATCACGACACAGTAAATTCCGAGATTAGTAGGCGAAAGTTAGATACTAAATAAAAGCTGGTTCTGACTGTAGCTCTCACTTTCAAGGTTAGTATTAATATTATTAATTTACAGTGGTGAAGCCACGCTGTGGACTAGTTTGTCACAGTATAAATAGGCCAACTGGACTGGATGGTGCCAATATGTCACAGAAAACCGATATGAAGTGGTAGGTTAATGTTACGTTTCGTACCATTTGCCATTTTCCTTTAAAGCTACTTCGATATCCTTCAAACCGGAACACAGCAGTGCTTACACATTGTTGCACAGAAATAGACAAAGCAGTACCTACCCAGACAGTCTCTCGCATACGAGTGTTCTAGCACCGCCTACTTGCCTTTCTTTCTCTTTGACGTTATCCCGGCTAAATATCCACCTTTCTCCATCATGATTTGACGGTGGATTTGGTATTATGAAGGATCACCCGCCGTCTGACTCCCACAACCAGTAACGAGAACCAGGTTTCGCCATTACAATTTTGTCTACAGCATGAATGGACCGGCTCGTCCGGGTCGTTGCCACTGTCTCACGGAAAACCGGCGTAAAGTAGCAGCTTGCTGCTGCGTTTCGTACGGTGAGTGAGATATCCGGAGGCCCAAATCCCCCTCCCCTTCCCAATCCCTTATTATCCCTTTCCTTTAAGGTCGGCAACGCGCCCATAATTCTTTCGTGACCCACTTGCTCGTTTGCCGGCCTATACTATAAAAAAAAACATCGTCCGTTAATCAGAAGTAGGTATACCACGTGCAGGTGAGGTTGTCTTTGGGCCTACGATGTTGGTGGCCTATTTACCCTCCACCAACCAACCTACTAAAAATCCTACTATTAAATGTGAAAGTTTGATTGTTTGTTAGTATATGGATTTTGGATGTTCGTTAGTCATAGTCGCTTTAATGGCCATGACCTGGATTAGGTCATAGGCTAGTTTTTATCCCAGAAAAAGCCACGGGCGGAGCCGCGAGCAAAAGTTAGTACTTATATAAACTTGTTACAAGATGTAACGTGTATTTTGGTCTCTGGATGCAGTAACAGCTATTTATTGATGAATCATGATCTTGCAAAAAATTATCGTCACTTCCAAATAAAACGGTTCGAATACAGAGCGGATAAAATCATATTTTATTAGGTAGTAATGGACATGTATTGTGATTCAATTCATATTCTGTGACTCTTTTTTTTCTACGTATGTGCATTGTTATAATTTGTGATGATTAGATTAACGTTTCGTCGTTCGTAGGACAAAATCACTTGCTTGTACAATTGTGGGTATGCGTTGTTTGGACATCTACCTTCTGTAAGTAGTTATTCTAAGCTGATAGTCTGATAGCGTCGCGGTTTTCCTGTGTTAGTCGCGTTACCTAAAAACGTGCATTTTTGGATTCGTTCTCTGCAACAACATTCCCGGTCGTGTGACGTATTGGTTTTGTTTTATGACAATCGGATCAACTGGTGCTGGTCACACCACCTTACCTTTACCTTGTACACTTTTGTACCCAACCGTACACAAAAATCATCCCTAAATCGACCACCGTACACATTACATCGTACAAGGTGTTAGGTCCCTCGTATGCGAGAGGACGTTTGGGTTGGTACTACCACATTGTCTACATCTGCCACCAAGTAACAGTGTGTAAGCACTGTTGTATTCCAGTGTGAAGGAGACCAACTTATGTCTCGGGGTGACGAGCGCACTAAAGGTTCATACAGTGATTTGCAGTGCAAAGTTCTGTGTGGCGTTGCTTGTATTTATGGTCAAGCGTGGCGCTTACGATCACGCGAGCGATTTGCTCGTCTCGTTATTCAAGCTAATAATAAAAAAACATGGTAAAAATCCCTCATAGTGGCCCGTCAGGCGCATCACGTTCCAGGGTCAGCCAGTGTACTTATATCTAGCAACTCCAGGTCAAGGAACGTTATGTCTCTTGACTGACAAATGAAAATGCACTCTACCTAACTTTGTAGTCACTTTGCCGTGTCAGGGTAAAAAAAAACTAAGTTTGGTCGACCAACGTTAATTAAGACGAAGCGTAATATTTCGAACCATCATCCTCGCTTTTGTAGTAGGTCATTTACATCCGATAGGATGATTAGGCGTAACATACACTGTAGATTTGTAAGTGCCGATTTATATGAAGCTATTTTCTAGCTCTAGTGGATGCTAAAGACCTGGCAAAGTGAGGAAAAAGGTGGGCTCTGGCTACATTCCTTCCTTCCACCTCCCTTATCCCACTCGCAATGGAGTCGGCGAAACATGTTTTAAACACATGTTACAGAAAGATTTGGCTTGTAGTTTATACGACCGGCGGCCTGCCTGACGTCAACTGCTCTGGGGAGGACTCTGGCAACATTATGGATTTGAAATCTAAAATCACATAAAAACTAAGAAAGGCCGTCTGGGTTGGTACCACCACTTTGTCTACATCTGCCACCAAGAAATATTGTGTAAGCACTATTGTGTTTCGGTTTGAAAGACATTGAATCCAGTGAAATTACTGAGCATTATGAGATTTATCAACTTATGTCTTGGGGTTACGGACACAGTCTAGTGTCATGCAGTGCTTAGTAATTCGAAGTTCAGTGTGATGTTGTGTTTACGGGTAGGCGTGGCGTTTACCATTAGGCGAGCGATCTGTCCGTATCATCATACAAGCTAATAAAAAAATATATAAACCTACGTGAAATTCAGTTGCAGCTCGCTATTCTGCCTTACATGGCGATCAAATTTCCGGAGGCCCAATCCTCCCCTCCTCAACCCCTATTCCTCTCCTTTAAGGTCGCCACCGCATCCATATTTCTTCTGGTATTGTGGGTATTCAAGAACAGCGGAGATCACTCACCAACAGATAAGCTAGTTTTGGCGGGAATTCTGACAATGTGGTGGCTCTCTTGTTTTAATTATTTCCTAAACTAATTTAAGTTGTTGTGTTGTTTAAGTGGTGTGGTTTCGTGCAATAAACGTTAATGATGATGAATAGTGTATGGAAACATTGAAATAAGTGAATTTAGGTGTGTTTTTGACCTTGAATATTGATCGACCTTGTGCGTTCGATTCGGTTGAAGAAAGTCATCTAGGAAGCATCGTACTGAAAGGAATTAACACTAAAACTCGGAAATCGGCCACACCCGTGTTCCATCGCTCTTGGAAAATAAGAAAATAATTTTACTAATAACTTGGCAGCATGGTCTCTGATTATAGCCGATTCCTTATGGAACATACAAACAAAAAAAAATAGCTAAGCTCCTGGTCAAATATGAAGTCAGTTAAAAATAGGAATCAAACTCATCATTTTTCAATTCACGGTCGTCGCAGACAAAGAACTACTAGATCATTAAGGCGATTTTGCAATAATGCAATGCTTTTTATTTTCCTTATATTTTTGTAATCGCCTAAACTTTGTAACATATGTGAGTGTTGCATAAATTCCTCCCAAATTGCGGTTATACTTAATCTAAAATTACATGGATTTCAATTTTATTTTAATGTACAACGTACAATGCAACGTGATGTGGGTTTTATATATATTTTTATTAGCTTTTGCTCGCGACTCCGCCCACGTGAACATCTTTTTCTGGAATAATAGTAGCATATGTCCTAATCCAGGTTACGGTCTACCTGTGTGCCAAATTTTATCCAAAACCGATAAGCCGTTAAGGCATGATTGACTAACAAACATCCAAAGTTTCATATTATTATTGTTTTTTTTTTATTATTTGTTCCTTAAGGAACCGGCTAAGATCAGAGACCATGCTGCCAAGTAATTAGTTATATTCCAAGAACGATGAAACGGGGGTGTGGCCGATTTCAAGGTCTTGTTGGAGTTTTGGTGTTAATTCCTTTCAGTTCAATGCTTCTTAGAAGACTTTCTTCAAGCGGATCGATAGCACAAGGTCGATCAATACCCTTGATTAAAAATCATCTAAATTCCCTATTTTAATGTCTCCTTATACTATTCATCATCGTAAATGATTATTGCACAAAACCATACCACTTTTATACAACAAATACAACTTTAAACTAGTTTAGGAAATAATTAAAACAAGAGAGCCACCGCACTGTCAGAATTCCCTTTCATATTTATAATAGTAGTAGGAGTAGTATAGTAAAGCTTCACTTACACGGAGAGAGGGTACCGCATTACTTAAGCGAGATTATAACAGAAATCTCTCATTTATGAAGCGCGCTATGGAATATGACAACGAGAATGTAGAATGTGGTTCCATAAATCAGACGTTTGTATTTTTTTTTATACGAGCAAGTGGATCACCTGTTGATAAGTGATCTCCACCGCCCATGTACGCTCACGGTACTACAAGAATCATAGGCACGTTGCAGACCTTAAAATAAAGTGATCATTAAGGGATTGAAAGGGGAGGGGGATTTGGGCCTTCGGATATCTCACTCACCGTACAAAACTCAGCAGCAAGCCGCTACTTTACGTCGATTGTCTGTGAGACAGTGTTAACGACTCGGTTGATCCGGCCGATTCATGTAATAGACAAAACAATATACAGCGTGGCACTACAACTCAAAAAAAATCGGATTCTCTCATAAGTCGTACGAGAAACTCTCTCCGTGTTATTGAGGCTTTACTTTTTTTAAATTATTAGCTTGAGTGACAAAACGACCCCTGATGGTAAGCGCAACGCCTGCCCATAAACAGAAGCAACACCACACAGAACTCTGAATTACAAAGCACTGCATGGCTTGGGACTGCGCTCGTCACCCAGAAACATAAGATGTTAAGTCTCATAATGGCCAGTTATTTCACTGGCTTCAATGTCCTTCAAACCGAAACACAACAGTGCTTACACACAGCTGCTTGGCGGCAGAAATAGACAAATTCACTATTGTACAAAAACTTTAATGTATACTACTAGACAGGCTGTTTATAAGTAAAATTGCCTCACATAACGTGAGAGTTTGACAACTGACAGACAGGGAGCGCGAGAAGGATTCTTGTTGAGAGTAAGCGAGATGGTAATATTGAGTTACGGTCAATTGTCCGCAACATAGTAGTACAATTTCTACGTACCGCGTAGCTTGTCTAGTGTATACATTAAAGTCTTTGCTATTGTATAGTAAAGTACCGTATTTATCAATAATTTGGTGCAAGTAGGTAGTATTATTTCATTACAATAATAAGGCCTAGATCAAGGCCAGGTAAAGTTCGTACACTATCAATTCGGTTTCTTTGTACTACAAACTTAATTACATAATATAAGTGAAAAAGTACGATGGATTTTCCGTTGAGTCCTCAGTTACAGATCAGTTGAGTTAATGATCAGCTTAGAACTATGATTCATAATTCCATACATAATTATTCTACTAACATTATGAATATAACATCTTGTATCTTTATGAGTTTTTTAAATTTAATGTTTCTTAGTCAATCAGACTTAATGGCTGAACGGATTTAAGTGAAATTTCGCACACGAATAGATCATAGCCTGGAATAAGACATGGGTTACTTTCTATTCCGTAAAATAGGTATTCACTCGGGAGGAGCCGCAAGTATAAGCTAGTATAATATATTATTGAATAGGCTTACATTCAGAATTTCATTTCTGTATTGTGATAAATTCAGATTTAAAAGGCTTTTTTTTTATAAATAACACTTTTTGCAATGACGTTCTAGGGCACAGGTGTTAAATATGCAAGAAAATCTCTTTGTTTCTGCCTGGCGTTATTCCGGCTTGATGCCAGGTTCATCTTCCCATCATGATTTGTTGAAGGATTTGGTATTAAGTGGGGCGCCGTCTGACCCCCACAACACGCAACGGGAACCAACTTTCTATTATATTGTCTAAGATGTTGGTGGTTCAATAAAAATAAAATAGACCTTTTATTACACAAACATTTCACCGTAAGACAATAAATAGATTATTATATATTATAGTCCAAAAAGATCACTAGGAAGTTTAAGCTAATAAGAGTTTTTTTTATGTGCTCTTGTCGGAATATGATATATATGAATAGCAGAGGCAAATCAAGGACATTTTAAGGTCTTACTGATTGTTATTTGGATCGTTACTATAAAAGTTAAATGTTTATTTTTATTGCATCTTCACTGTGTATATAAAAGGAAGTCAATCACACATGATCTTACGAGTTTATTGTTTAAATGTTTTTAAATATCCATATCTGATTAATTTTGGATAGATAGACTCAGGTCTGTAGCCCAAATGGATATGTTCAAAGAGCGTATCCACAATTCACACAAAACATTTCTATCTCATTTGGTGGAGAGTCGAGCTTGTCGTCATAGCGAACACATACATTTTTACAGATTTAACATTGAAGCCAGTGAAACTACGAGATGTTTTAAAACTTAACATGTTGTGTATTAGTGTGACGAGCACAGTCCAGTGCCATTTTTTTTAATTTGTATTTGTATCGCCAACGCAACGTACATTAATTGAGTAAGATAATACTTACAATAGTAGTCTTAAGCTAAATGTCGTTACAATGTGGGGCGAACACGGCATGCACATTAAAGAACAAAAGAACTTATAGAAATAGGATATAGTAAAAACATATCAATAATAATAATGAAAAGTTACATTTTATAATAATTTTCTATGATGCCATGCATTGCTTTGTAATTCAAGGATTTGTGTGATGTTACTTTTATTTATGGGTAGGCGTGGTGCTCTAATGGATACATGGTGTGTAAGTGGGCTATCAACATCTTAGGCTCAAAGCATTTGGTTGATTATTAGGCGAGGCCATGACCAACCGTGGTTCCCGTTGCGGGTTGTGGTGGTCAGACGGCGAATCGCCCCTCATAATACCAAATCCATCGACGAATCATAATGGGAACGCGGACCCTGGCATTAAGCCGGGATAACACCAGGAAGAAAATAAGTGGTGCTTAGCATCAGGCGAGCTACCTGCTCGTTTCGTCATTCAAGGTAACAAAACAAACAAAAAATGACCACTATGGATTGCCAATCATAGAAATCTGGTCATACTCGATTCGCAACGTAGGTAAGTGTGCTGGTAATACCAAACAAGGAAGTGGCTTCATTTTATATCGCCTATCATCTCAAATGTAGGTAATTCAAACGCGTAGATTACATGAAATTTTAACAATACGCTTACGCGGTTGTGACGTCATAGTAACAGTAAAAAATCGGAGGTCGAAAAAACTGGTAAATTAGAAGAATCCCCCAAAACGTACGAACAAAAAGTTGGTTGCTGGCCAAATTAGTTCATAAGTATCACATTATTATTTTAAACTGGTAGATATATTACCACTATTTCACAGAAAAAGTAATGTTTCAAGTAAAGTGGAAGTTTCATATGATGAGTTAAATTACCAAAGGCCTAAATTCCCAATCCCTCTTTTGTTTTTTAATAGGGCAACTGTTTTCCCCTTTTAAGAGACCAATAAAACCATAACAACCGGTTTCTGAAATGTTGATCAAATCAACATTCACTAACAGAACTTTGATTTTGACACCGTTGTCAAATCAACTCGAGTTGCTGAAACATTGATTAGTGTAAAAATTAATAACATTTGACGTCTCTTTAGTACCGCTTGACATACGAATTTTCATATTAATTTAAAAGTTATGTTAGCTAACATGTGTGTCAAATCAATAGTGTTGACCACGCTTCTAGCAACTCAATTTCGACTTCACATGAGATTTGATTAGTTAATTTTACTTTGATCAGCCTTTCAGAAACTGGGCGTAAGTATTTTTTATTCGAATTTAAGTAAGTAAAATCAACTCCCCAGAGTCGTCAATTTTCAAATTGTTGTATTGGAAGAATTAATAAGTAAAAATGGTAAATTAACAATGATACTTTTCCGTGTACCTAATGACAGTTTTTAACTGACTCCAAAAAGAAGCTTTGTAATTGGTCACTTTTTATGTATTTTTCCGCGTAACTCCGACATATAAAAATATGCACTCTTACTAGGCCCACAGTTGCATATTAGTATTGTGAGATTCATGATTATTTTAGGGATCGCGCCATATACAACGTGTTATAGAAAGGGGCGGCCAAATTTAAGCATTGTATAGTGTAGGGTATTAGTATTTTATCTCCCATAGTACCAAATCCGATTGCATTGCTTGGACAATAATTATAGAATTTTCTTTTTTATCGAATGTGTAACATGTCGATATCGACTTTCAACTTTGGACAACACTAAATGATAAACAATTATACTATAGACCTCCTTTTATTTAATTATTTTATAATTAAAAAAACATTAAACAATTGTCAAATGTCAATATTTATTTGACGTAGTCAGTTTGGCAATTTCTGATTTTATGAAGTATGATTACGAGTTCAAAAAATATGTTGTATTTGACTAAAAACAAGTATTATGTATTGGTATTTTGTGTTCGTGCAACTGATAATAGCTTATAAGACGCTCGTCGGCTGTATTAAGCGAAATTCATAGATGGATGATCCGACAATGAAATCTTTATAATACTTCAGAGGATGGTACCTATATCGTCTTCAGCAAACAGTCTCTTTCAGGTATTTTATGTATAAATTACAAGTTACGTACGTATGTCCGTAGAATTACGTAAATCTTATTCAAGTTTATTAAAAAGTGAGTGTCATTCATTATAATTAATAGTGATGTCATCAATCTTATCGATCTTAATAAACGAGTGATTAAAATTAACGTGAAATTTTAGGATGTCTTGGTTTGAAATGATCCGGTACATTGGTACTTACTATAAGGAGTGTGTAATAACCCTAAAATATGACCACACCTTTCTGTAACACGTTGTATATTTGACGCCGACGGTGTTCTATTTTCAAAATGATGTATGAGAAAAATTATTTACAAATTAAATAGAATCAAGCTCGGCGTCTAAACTATGTGCTGTAGTTTGACACAGGCTTAATACTTAGTTCTACGTTTTATGCGATATTGAGTCGCAGGTAAAACCTTATAAAATAGGTGTGAAATGTAAGGAACAAGATCCAATTTCAAAGTTTGATGTTCTTAATAATCTACACTAATATTATAAAGAGGAAAGATTTGTATTTTTGTATGTAACGAATAAACTTAAAAACTACTGGACCAATTTTGAAAATTCTTTTGCCGTTTGAAAGCTACATTATCACTGAGTAACATAGGCTACTTTTTATCCCGGAAAAGGCCGTTCACGCGGGGGGAGCCGCGAGCAAATGCTATTTTTTATAAAGCTGTGGCAATATGTTAGCAGAATACTATATGAAGAAAAAAAACGAAACATTTATAGTTTCTTTTGTTAGTTTATTGGTCAACACACGGAATAATATAGTTTTTTAAAAGGAATAATAATATGCCGCCAGTTTTCACCATCATTCTCTATAATGGAAATTCATCAGCGTTTGATAGGTATGTCGCGTCGTAGGCGCAAGAGGCAGATTGAAATTCAAACATTGACATTTGAAATTACCTAGCGTTGAGCGAGCGAAAAGGACATTTCTGATTCGATGATTGCATTCTGGCCATTGACAGAGAACACAATTATTGTGCCATTGAGCTCGGTCGATCATTGCACCGAAGATACAAACTTTTTTTGTAGATATTCGACTACTATTATGCCATGTTACATAAAATATTTTTTATTGTTGTATTTGTTTTATACCTAATTATATTTTTTATGGTGGAAGGATGTAGTGTCAAATGATATAAGAGAGTGTCAAGTTACTGAAGACGACGCGACGTCGAGAACAGAGCGAAATGGAGAAGAAGAATAAGGAAAGCTGACCGCACCACCATGTTTTATATACTTGACATTATTATACATATATCCATAAACTATACCACACCATGACATGAGGATTTTTCTGCTTTATCATTTAGAAGAATGTGTGTCGCGGCAGGCATCTCGGCTCATCATACAAAACCTGTGCGGACGCAGTGCTTGTTGTCACTCGCCCGTCTTCTAACGTGCGCGACTCATCCTCTTTGACTTACGGTTGTGTTGTGATTATCTGTGACAGTGACACACATTCTAGGTTTGAATATGATCTCTCTTTTTAAATTTGGAACTGTTATTTATTTATTTTTAAATGAATTCGATAGATTTTGGTGTGTTGAAAAATAATTTGTACGTACGTGATTTACATAATATAATATCGGATTAATTAATTTTAGCTGCCATAAAACTATGCATAATAGTATACCTCCTCTTCTAATTCATGTTTATATTAAATAATAAATATTGAATCTATTTAAAAAGGCATCAAATAATGATGATAAAAATTATAGCGTAGATAATATTTTTGGCTTTAGAAATTAGTTGCTTATATTTGAAATTACTTTCTATTTCATTACTATATAAAAATACATGCTCATTATGTGGACCACCGTGTACAAATTGCCTAGCGATATGATCTAAATCAAAGTTGAAGGCTGTAACAGTAATTATTACGTTTGCCGATATCCTAGATTGAGTTTTTGTTTACTGCAAATTACGCGTTCGGAAGTTCTTAGTTGCGGTTTTCATAAGTATGGAAGTAAACGTAGATATTTAAATTTATTACTTATGTATAAATATACATAAAAATATAAATATATAGCAATGATAGCTCAGCGGGGCGTAGTACGGACTGTCGAGACGAAAGTCGCATGTAGGGACGTCTGACTCTTTTGAGTTACGTGTGTATTAATTATTAATTATTATTGCTTGCTTTAACGGTGAAGGAAACCTCTGTATACCTGAGAAGTTCTCAATGAGAATTTCGAAGGTAAATGAAGTCTGCCAACCCACATTAGTCCAGCGTGATATATATAATGTAGCAGTATTCCTTTTTAAATCTGCTAAATATCTTGACCTAAAATAGTACATAGCATACTTATGGGACGTTTCATAAACTTCTAAAGAATTTGCGTAAAAAAATAGAAAAAAGGAAAGGTGTGCAAAAAAATATTTTTCTAAATATTTATATCATGTCGGTTAAAAATGAAATAAGATTAGGATGTGAATAAAATAAAATAACTTAATTACATTCCTTCAGGTCTATTTACTATGAAACAGTGATACTACTATAATCGAGCCCACCCATTCATGCTTTAGACGAACTAGCTACAGCGTAGCTCTACCATTCATAGAAACTCTACATTTTAATTATTGATTTAGTTCGAAAAAAATATTTCACATCTTATACAAAAACAATGTGCCGAAATGAAAAGTTTCCCTTTTTTGATGTCGGTTAAAAAATAAATTATTGAATTCCAGTTTTAAAAGTCAAGTATATTATGTGTTAAGTTTCTCCTGACATGGAATTAACGTCCGGTTCTACTCAATCTAGCTTAGTCCGAGTTCTAAGACCTGGTTTTGTTTATATATTAAAAGGACATCGGCCTTCTATATCATTAAAGGAAAGTGTACGCGCCGCATCTTTTTTTACCAGCTGGAATGACGAAATGAGCAGGTCGCTGACCTGATGGTAAGTGCCACGCCTGCCCATAAACAGAAGCAACACCACACAGAACTTTGAATTATAAAACACTGCACGGCGCTGATGGGCATTCGTAACCCCGAGACATAAGATTTTAAACCAAACACAATAGTGCTTACACAGCTGATTGGCGGCAGAAATAGATAAAGCAGACCATCAATTGCCACCGCCACCATCCGGATTCTTCTTCTTCTTAGTCGGCTACTCTTGGTCTTGGTCTTGGTCATAGCTGTCAAAATGGTGGTAGATGGAGGGTCATCAAACATCGTCAGTCTTCTTGACGGCGATCGCAGATTTAGCAATGGTTTTTCATTGTTGCCGGTTGGCAGCGTTGCGTGTGCACTTTATTATGGAAGAGTGTGTTGCCGTTTTAATCATATCAGTCCAGCGAGTATCCGGATGGGTACCAACCAACCCAGACGCCTCTCGCATACGAGGGTTCTACCATACCACCGGTTTCCAGTGATAAATAACTTAAGTCTCTTCTATAGATATTTTCCTGTATGGAAATAAAATCTAGAACATATCTTCTTTAGTCTCCACTTTAATTACGTTAATAATTATGACGTGTGTTTATAACATAATATACTTAATTAGTTGTGTATCCAATATTATATACATAGTAGTTTTCAACTTATTATTGCACGCCTTGCTGTCGTCTCGTGTGCGTGATATAATCTTTCTTTTTATCCCACTCGCAGTGGGGTCGGTGCACTTTTTAACATATGTTACAGAAATATTTAGCTTGTAGTTATTACGACCGGCCGCCTGCTTAACGTCGACCGGTTCTGGAGGATCATGATAGACCGGGATTGCTGCAGATTCCCCGCATTCTGTCTTTGTTTCCTATCCCGTTTGGGGCTTGAAGTCTCCTCAAATCAAAGTTCCCACGGCGTCTACGATAGCATGTTTTCGCACTGCCGTCCGTCTCAGGATCACACTAAGAAAATGAATGAAGGCAGCACATCCCCCGCTGCCACGCCCCATATTTTCCCGAATTAGTCGCCTTTTCCGACAGGGATTGGTTGAATTCTTCAATTCACTTCCTGTATCCATGATATCCTCTACCACTTAAAACAGAGAGGTGACAATAAATTTTATGCAATTCTATTTTAGTCTATGGCAAGAATGCATGTGGTAAGGTTAATCCTAATGATGCGGGAGTAATTATAAAATCGATAAGTAAATGTCCTTATTTATAATCGTTTCTTCTCTCTCTCTTCATGCATCAAAACTGGCCATGTGCAAGTTGGACTCGCGTACCGACAACGAAGCTAGAGTAAAGGTGGATGCAACACTTCTAATACCTATGTGAAGCTCAATTTTGTGAGTTTGTGGTCGGATTTCTGTGATAAGAACAGGTACCCTTGGGCTTTACGGATGAAAGAGACATCGAACCACAAATAGTGAGTCAGCGATACAAATTTCAGATTTTCATACAAAAATACCATCAACCGTTCTGACTTTTATTTTATTTCAGTATGATAACCATAAAAATAATGGGCTAAGATTAAAAATCGACATTTGTATATGTTTTATCAACTATCTCTTCACAATACATGGACAGATTTTCCGCGAATCAGGCAATCATTTTAAAGATTGCGTAGAGATTTTATCATAGGCACCTATATTTTATGATAGTACCTAAGGTTCTTTTATTTTGTTGTTAATGGCATTTAGGAAGTTATGGTTGTTATTTAAACGATATTATTAAGGCCACGGTAGTCGTAAAGCCATCATTCAAGTTCGCATATGCAAGCAATGTCAGTCCTTCAGAGCCTTGACAGGCAAGTCCTTCAGCGCCTTGATGGAAATAAGTAGGTACCTAGTAGTTTATACATAATCTAATGTTATAACTGATATCCTTCGAATTATCATCATGATCGTAGCGTGCCCAAGAAAAAAATATAAAAAATTATGCACATATACACAGTCTTCAATGTATACTACTAGATGGACTGTTTAGGAGTAAAATTGCGCCTCATTACGCGGGATTTTGACGGCTAAGCAGCAGATGGAAGGGTAATGAAGTATATGAAGTTGCGGTTAACTGACCGTAATTTAGTGCGCAATTTCTATATACAACGCAGCCGGTCTACATTCAAGTCTTTGTACACATCAATTTTATTATTATTTTATGTAACCGTACTGTTAAAAGAATATTGTGTTGTTATTATGCATGCTCTATGGAATAAATCATCGTATAAAATAAATAAAAATATATAAGTCTGCCAACCCGCATTAGTTCAGCGTGGTGGACTAAGTCGATTATTCATTGCTAGAGAAGAGCAGTGCCCAGCAACGGAACAGTATACAGGGCTGATATGATGTTACAATAAAAATGTTTTATTTGTTTTGTATCATTTTATTGGTGCATGTGAATTATACAGTAGGACAGTAACTGTTTGCAGACGTGCGGAGAATAGAATAATAATACGCGAGTCAAATTCCGTTACATTATTTTTTTGTATTGACTGAACAAATTGATTGTGTATGCACCATAGTCTAATTCGAGGACGATAAACGAGCACCATATTCATCGCTCTTGTTACGCATACATAGCTGTGCAGTCAGATGTCTTAATAATAATAAAAAAAACCAACAGTCACACACATAGCCATGACCCCACAGTAATATACGAGTCTTGTGTCGTGGGTATCAGGAACTTTCGGTCTCACAACATCCAGACCCGAAACAAATATTTGTCTACGGGGATCGAACCCGCAGCCTCACGTTTCACAGTCGGCTACTCGCCCACTGCGTCACGGAGGCTGAACTTAAAAGAACTTATATTCGGGCAAATACAACTCATCCTTTACAGTTTTTAGGGTTTGAAAGAGAACCTGGAACCTGGGTGACTACCGTCTCATCTTGTTTTAAACTTGTTTTACTAGGTGCTAGGTCCGTTGTATGCTAGAGACCGTCTGGGTTGGTACTACCGCTTTGTATATTTCTGCTGCTAAGCAGCAGTAGGTAAGCACTGTTGTTCGGTTTGAAGAACATTGAACGCTGTGAACAGTGAAATTACTGGGCATTATGAGACTTAACAACTTATGTCTCGGAGTGACGAGCGCAGTCCAGTGCCATGCAGCTCTTTGTAATTCAAAGTTTTGTGTGTTATCGCTTCTGTTTATGGGCAGGCGTGACGCTGATCATCAGGCAAGCGACGTGCTTGTCTCGTCATTTAATAAAAAAAACGTATAAAAATAGATAACAGAATGCCCGAAAGTTTGTGAGCAAGTAGGTCTACTGATAGTACATAAATGATCGCCGCCTGTGAACATCCACATTACCAAAAGGATCATGGGGGAATGTACTGGGAAGGAGGATGGAGATTGTTAGTTGAATTTTTGCACCCTGTCATAGTAACCACAAAACGTCACGGCGCGGCGTATCATATCTCAGGATTTTTTATATTCCAAAAAATCACATAAAGTATATTTTTTACAGGACACGAGAAAATACGGCTGGTTGAAACATGATAAGGGCAGCCGAGGTATGTTGCACATATTATGTAATATTAAGTCTATAACACACTTTTGCTTAAATTTGTGTCGATAAATGTAGCCAGTAGGTGTTATGCGGGTGTTCTTTAGGATTCCGTGTCTAAAGGTACCAACGGAACTTTATTACTCATATTTTTTTCCGCGGGGAAAATCCCATTTATACTTTCTCAGCCTCGGAGGAGGATAGATAGCTACACCGGACTCAACAGCCTTCCGACCTAGTTGTCCTTACACGAGCGACCGCTGGATCGATCGCTTACTATAATCCCTTGGCTGTTATACCGGATAAAAACCCCCCGGCGGCCTCCTTCAGCGAAATTGAGACGGTCCCGAGGGATCCTACGCCATCTAGCAGTCTGTCTATTTATGTGTTCTACCTTTAAAAGGCTTTATCTTTTGAACCGTAACACCTAGGTATAGGTTGAAAAATTCATATAAGTTTGTGTTATTATAGCGGATTTCTCAATAAATAATAAAAAAAGTAGACATATAAAGGTGTGGATACGGAACCCTAGGATCGCGACTTCGACTTGCATTTGACCGGTTTTTAAAACTCAATTAGTACAAAAAGGTTTAGGTTAGATTTAGGTTTATCTACCAGTGAAATAATTGTGCCCAAAAATTAAAAGCGTATTAATTTTGTATGCTTCATGCAAATTGTCACGTATTTATTAAATAACACATACATTTTATTAGATAAGTCTTAAATTTAATTCCTAGACATACCACGAAGTTCCAAGGGTCTTTGAAACATATAATTGTTCTAATTTTTTTTTTTTTTTTTTTTTTTACTAGCCCTTTATTATATACGTCCCACTGCTGGGCACGGGCCTCCTCTACTGAATGAGAGGGGTTAGGCCTTAGTCTACCACACTGGCCTAATGTGGGTTGGCAGACTTCACATACCTTCGAAATTCTTATGAAGAACTTCTCAGGTATGCAGGTTTCCTCACGATGTTTTTCCTTCACCGTTAAAGCAAGTGATAATTAACAATTAATATACACATAACTTAGAAAAGTCAGAGGTGTGTGCACTTGGGGCTGGTTTCGAACCTGCGACTTTCGTCTCGACAGTCCGTACCACTCACCGCTGAGCTATCACTGCTATCTCTAATTATTTAATATATAAAATTCTCGTGTCACAATGTTCGTTCCCATACTCCTCCTAAACGGCTGGACCGATTTGTATGAAATTTTATGTGCATATCGGGTAGGTCTGAGAATCGGCCAACATCTATTTTTCATCCCCCTAAATATTAAGGGTGGTCCACCCCAAATTTTTTATTTTTATTTCATAAACGAAAATTTGTTTTTATTTTTTTATGATACAGCATTAAAAAATACATACAACCCTAAATTTTCACTTTTCTACCATCAACTCCTATTTTTTAATAGTCATTTTAGTATTTTTGTCAAGCGCGTCTCTCACCGGGGGCGCCCACCTGGCTACTTTAATCCTGGAAATAGGCATTCAGGCGGGCGGAGCCGCGGGCAACAGCTAGTTTAATATAATAAAATGTATTGCTTTTTTTGCCTATGGATGATTTTTATTAGATACATCCATAACTCCACCCACAACTGTAGGCGGAAAAAGGTCTAAGCGAAAAATGAGAATTATATTATGCTTTGTCATAAGCAACGCATGTTTAGGCGGTAGATAATAAATGTTGCTTCTGATCAATTGTACAATTTTTTTTTTATTTTTTTATTTCACAATGGCACCACTTCGCTTCCTAGACACGACCTTCAAATTCTTCTGATTCTATCCTTCTGATGATAGACACTAAGGATTACGTCACACAATGGACAAAACTTATCTTTTATTTTTTATTTATTTATTTTGGATCGCCAATAATTTTTTTTGGATATGTACACACCACATATAAAACTTATTAAGTAACAAAAAAATATAACATATTACCCAGTTACAGTTATCTTATATATAAACATTCCATTTATTTACAAATATGTATTTTAAATTACAAGAAGGTAAATAACGAATTTCATACATATTTTTATAATATACCTAATATTATGTGGAAAGGTTGTTGATTCTGACTACGTTAAGGCTTCTCCTAAAATTCTGTCGTTAATAGTAGCGGAAGACATAAATACAACACTAGGTTCCTAAGTTACAGACTACTGGCATTAACAAACATCCGTATGAAAAAATCTAAATATACAAAATGTATTTATTTCAAAGTACCAATATCAATGATTTATTGCGCAGAACACGCCTTATGCGGAAACATCCGAGTTTTATTTCTACTCACGACTGTGGTTTCATTGATCACCCCATAATTACTGACGCGATCCAATAAAAAATACGTTTGAAAACGTAATCATGTTGTCATTATGTCTAGGTAAAATTGATTCTTCGTTGATAATCGGAATTGCGTGAAAATATCGCCATCGTTATCTTTTCCTGCCAGAAGCCGTGGCTATGTACTTATTAATAACAACGTAGATTAAGTCTTTTTTTACTGAACTTGTTAAGTAAAAAATTGGTAAGGTGCTTATTTGGTATGTTTTTGTACCAAAAGGCATACAAATTCGTTTTTGTTTCAACATAATAATCTTAAAGTAGAATCAAGGATTCTACTTACATTTTCCGAATAGGATATAAAAGCGAATGTAATCTAACTATTGTTTGAAATTGATATTTTATATTTCAATTTCCTTTCTATTGTATTCAGTTTTTACGCGATAAAGGCATTCGCAGAGATTCGCCGAGCTTCGGTAATCGGCGTCAAAGAATGTGTGCCATTTTCTATCCTGGCTTACAAGAGTTACAGCGGGTGTGTGAGTTAGACAGCCTATAAATACTGTTTATGAATCGTAAACTGTATTGTATGAATATGCTTCTTCTTCTTCCACCTGCCCTGATCCCACTCGCAATGGGGTCGGCATTTAATATGCTAAACATTTTTGTCTTGGTGCGGGAATCGAACGCGGGACCTCTCTTGCTTCACAGCCGGCTACTCGGCCACTGCGCCACGAGGCTTTTATGTCTGTCTGAATATATTATATGATTTTCGCTGTATTGTATTTTATGACGTCTGTTTTCGCAACTACACAGTTTCATTCACATTTGCTAAAATCGACATAAAATTCATCAGAAAAGTAGTTAAACTTTATATTAATCTACAAAATTAGAAATCGACTAATAAATCGATTTGGATTGTTATTGATTATTGATTCATTATTTAATTTTGATTGCATATGAAGATCACAATTCATAATCAAGGCTAGCTTTATATTTCGTAAGGGTTAATAAATCTGCCTTTCTAATATTAATACAGTACTTATTGTATTATGGATATTTAAAATGATTGAAGAATTGAATTGAAAGTGTTTTGTGGCAAAATATGATTTTATTGCAAGCTATAAAAATAGCTTTTTACTAGCTTAAATGACAATGAGGAGCAGGTCGCTCGTCTGATAGTAAGCGCCACGCGAGTCCATAAATAGAAGCAACACCACACAGTACCTTAAAAAACAAAGCACTGCATGTCATTGGACTGCGCTCGTCATCCCGAGACATAAGATGTTAAGTCTCTTATTGCCCAGTAATTTCCCTGGCTCCAATGTCCTTGGAAAGCTAAGCACGGCTGTTTGACGGCAGAAATAGACAAAGCGGTGGTACTAACCCAGACGGCCCCTCGCATACGAGGGACCTACCACCGAATAAACTAACCCGTATTATTAACTTTGTCTTTACACTTTGGTTAATTAAATTATGTTAGTATGACATATTTTATAAGATTATGAACCTTATACCGTTTTTGTCACACAGCGAAAACTATACTGATGTTTGGAGATTTTTGTCATGTTTTTTTTATTCCGCCCACGTCCAAGTCATCAAAACAATTGGCAAGACGCGCCTAATGTAAATAATAATAAAGTTGTTTAAAAGCATAACGTTTAAACCTTTATAGATTTCTGTAATGCTCGAAACGACGTAAAGATATGTCTCATAATGCCCAGTAATTTCACTTGCTTCAATATCCTTTATATGAGCCACAACAGTGCTTACAGATTGCTGTCTGATGGCACAAAATAGACAAAGCGGTACAATATCCAGACGGCCTTTCACAGACGAGGACAATTTTATTTCCAGGCATGCCCATGTCCGATCAAGGAAGTGGGGCCGTCCATGGCAGCGTCCTGCGGTGGCCAGTTCTTACTATTCATGAGCGTGTTAGAATCATTCATCAACGGCAGATGTGATCTGGCTGATCCTTGTAACAGATTCGAGAGCAAGGACATTTTGGATGAGAGTTATGACTTCGTGGTAGTTGGAGGTGGTACTGCTGGCTCTGTGGTTGCAGCTAGACTGTCGGAGAATCCACAATGGAAGGTAAGTGTCATATGTAAATCGACGACATACATTTTTAGAATCTATATTGAATTTGTCTAAAATGAGCTACAAAATTCACTTTACTTTAAACATTAACTTCTATTTCGAAAATAATCATATAAATAAGTCTTATGATTAATTTTACAAATATATTTTACATGTCGTTATTTTGGAAGTCTGAACTAACATCTATACAAATTGAATAGTAAACAAAAGATAATAATTGCTTAATTTTGAAAAAGTTAATTTCTAAAGTTAGTTATTGTTTTATTCACACAGTTAAAAAATTCAGGAAGTTTATTTCACATAGTGTTTAATATAACGGAGAAATTTCCTTGGTATGCAGTACAGTCTCTGTTGGTGTCAATAAAAATACATTTTAAGAAGCGAGAAAGTTCTTTTACAGCAATGTGCGAGTTTAGTACACAAAAGTAAAAATATTTTTTAAATTACGCTTTTCATAAAATAAGTTGGAAAAATGCGGTCAGTTGTAATGTCCTTGAGGTAAACAACCGCTATCTTCACACTTGCACCGTTACTGCTCCACTGACTGGAAATTTTATGTTCCAATAAAAATAATACTAATAACAATATGTATATGTATTCATTTATACCGGTTTAGCGATGACCTGAGGTAACATTAAATATATAGATACACCCAACAGTGTATCTATATATTTAATGCTACTCATAAAAATGGTAAAATAAAATAAGCTACGAATAACTAGGTACACATAGAAACTAATTACATGCATGTAATTTAAGCCGTTCAATTGGAGCCATATAAGTCTCCAAGCTACGATCACTATACCTACTAATAACTACTCACTATATTATGTGTATAATCCTCACTTATAAATCAATGTATGAAACACATTTTGCCCATTATCAATTATTTTTTTTGGAAAATAAATTTTAGCTGATATTTCATTTCCGTTTGTGTCCAAGTAAACACATCACACTGAGCGAATTTTCAGCTTAGGTACCATTGTGAGTATGCGTTGTTTGGGCATGTACCTTCTTACAGTAATTATTCTATGAAAATAAGTTAAATAAAATTTAAAAACTCATTAAATAAGTAAATTTCAAAAACCACCATAATTTCTACATAGAGGTATTTTGGAGTCGTTATAATTTGACGTCGCGCTTGACGTTTATGTATAGCGTGCAACAATAACGAATAAAATCTACCATCAATGATCTAACACTTTCTTCTTCCACCTGCCCTTATCCCACTCGCAACATGCTTTTTATCACATGTTACAGAAAAATTTGGCTTGTAGTTCTAACGACCGGCCCCTTGCCTGACGTCGACCGCTCTGGGGAGAAAATTATCTAACATAAATCCTGTTAAGATTATATTGATACTGTAAAAAAAAAACATTTTATGGGAAAATATTACGAGATTAGCTCGCAGAGCATTACACATTACAATACATATTACGGCTATATTTACGGTAGGCAGCGGCTTGGCTGTGCCCTGGCATTGTGTTGTGCAGGCCAAAAAAAACGGAAAACATCATTAATTTAGTTACGGAAAATTAACTTAGACACGGCCATGGTGCATCATCGCTTTATTGCCTTCTAACTCAAACTGGTTTATAATTACCGTATTGTATAAACGTGTGCGAATTCAAGACTTTAAATAATTCTAAAATAAAAAAAACTATAACCTTATAAAAAACCGTTGTTCTAATTATGGAATATAAATATGTTGCCACGTGTTAAACTTTATTATATTTCTATTATGCAACATATAAAAGCGGCGAAGTCTCAATGAGGAGTGTACGAACTGCCGAGACGAAAATCGCAGGTTCGAAACCAGCCCAAAGAGCATACACCTCTGACTTTTCAAAGTTACATACGCACTCACTCCTGTAATCCCCGAAGGGGTAGGCAGAGGTGTAACCAGTACACCCACATTTCGCCGAGCGTATTTCCGTCCCTTATGTGATAGGGGGCGAGCCTATCGCCATACCGGGCACAAATTCCAGACTCCGGGCTGATACTGAGCATATCGTAATAGAAAAACCCAATACCACTTTACCCGACCCGGGGATCGAACCCGAGACCTCAGCGTTGACCTCAATCGTAACGCTTACGCATTACAACTGCGCCACCGAGGCAGTTTTCAAAGTTATTTGTGTAATAATTCTTATTTATGGCTTACTTTAGCGATGAAGGAAACATCTTATGGACACCTGCATATCTGAGAAGTTCTTCATAAGATTTTCGAAGTTATGTGAAGTTTGCCAATCCACATTAGGCCAGCGTCTGACCCCGTCTCATTCAGTAGAGGAGGCCCGTGCCCAGTAGTGGGGCGTGTGTAATACAGGGTTGGTATTATTATTATTATTATATTCTTATTGTAGATACTTACTGTATCGCATTTTTATTACGAAATTATAACAGGGAAAATACGACTCTGATCGTGTTGTGACTATCGTGTATTCATGCTGCATGTCGACTATCTAATAAATAACTTAGGTTCGGCAAAATTATGAACACTTAGGCTATGTATAGAGGATAAATTTATCAAGAAATACTTAAAATTTTAAAAATGTTTCCTTTAGGTGCTACTAATGGAAGCCGGAGGCGACGAGCCCACGCAATCATCAGTACCAGCGTGGGTCACAGCTTACTGGAACAGTGAAGACACTGATTGGAATTACTATACTGCACCGCAAGAAAAGGCCTGTTTGGCAAAAGGGGGAGTTTGTTCATGGCCAAGAGGAAAAATGTTGGGTGAGATATATTTTTTTTCTCGTAGTCTTCACAACTGAACGTGCCTGTCTTGATGAGCTATTTCCATAGAACTGTCTCTTTAGCTTGTCTCAGGGCACTGATGGCTAAGACAAAAAAAGACCTAGAAAAGATGTAGCGACCCTTACTTTTGTACGCACTCACTCACGCCTCTACTCCCCGAAGGGGTAGGCAGAAGTGTAACTAGTACACTCACATTTCGCCGAGCTTATTTCTGTCCCATGATGAGATAAGGGTCGAGCCTATCGCCATATCGGGCTCAATTCCAGACTCCAGGTTGATATTAATCATTTCATGATAGAAGAACCCATATCACTTTATCCGACCCGGGGATCGAACATGAGACCTCAGCACAGGAGTCGTACCGCGTACGCATTACAACTAAGCCACCGAGGCAGTCGACCTTGACGGTGACCTAGTAAATTTAATCTTCTATAGACTTAGGTCATAGATCATTAAAATTGTATTAAAGTGACCACTTCTTAGACACGGTATCGCCTGTTTTTAAGATGACGCTAATACAGACTTCCGATGATCGCGTCAAGGGTCCATCGCGGCTCTTAGGACTTCTTAATGTTGGTGGTCCACTTTACACTTACATTCAAACAAGTAGGCGATGATATATTGATGGCAAACTTCTACGACTTAAATCGGGATACGCATTCCAAAATTTTATCATAGGAATTTAGATTTGATAGCCTCCGTGGCGCTGTGAGACGATAGGCCGCGGGTTCGATTCCCGCACCGAGACAAAATGTTTGTGTGATCCAGAAATATTTGTTTCGGGCCTGGTTGTTTTTCGCCCAGTGGCGTTGACGTAAGGCAGGCGGCCGGTCGTAAAAACTCCAAATCTTTCTGAAACATGTGTTAAAAAGCGTATTGCACCAACCCAACTGCGAGTAGGATAAGGGCAGGTGGAGGAGAAGAGAAGAGGAATTTATATTTGAATATAAATAGTGCCTTCATTTCACTCTGTGAGGTTAACGTTTTGATTTGTTGGTGACCATCCGCTCGTACCTATGACGTCAATCTTACTTGCGAATAGTTTTTAATTAGGTACCATATGTACAATTCTGCAAAATAATGTACATAAAACGGATTTTAAATTTAATGCGTGACGTTATTAGACTTGGGTCATTAAGTTTGTATATTTACATTATGATCGTTTTTGTTACCACACATAATGTGAGTAAGCTAAAGAATTGTAGAAGTTGCTGTCTTATTACTAAATTTGATGTTGCTTGCTATACCTATTATTACTAAATTGGATATTGAAGTTAATAGGCGTTAGAAATGAGTGTCCGAACCGAAATCGTAAGCGAAATTGGGCTCCTCATATACTTTCGGCCGTAGCTGAAACCGAGACTTAGGTAGGTAAGTTATAATAAAAATAAAACCAATTGAAAAGGTTGTCTGGAAGAAATCGCCACTTGCGATAAGACCGCCCATTGTAGCACCCTTTAAGCTACCTACTTTATTAGGTGTGCAATAAAGAATATAATATCTATCTATCTATCTATCTATCTAAAAAAAGCTAAGACACAAGACCTTGTTAAGCAATCTGGTGGGGATTTTTGGGTTCTCTAATACTTAACCTGAACGGAACATGAACCTCCGATCTGTGTCTCCAGTTCAGACAGTTGTTTGCGAAAACTATCTCTTCTCGATTATCTTTGGTTCACCAAGGTTCAGAGCCAAGTATATGAGGACACAACTTGTGGGAGACGACGCTTGAAAACAGCAGTATGAGACTGTAACAAACTTTGGGTCCATTAAACGTTGCCCGTCTCATTTATCTCAAAACCCATATGATAACGAAAACTTTTCCTTATCTTCTTCCCTATTTGTAGAAAAACGAACATAGGTATGATGATTAATTAGCTTAGGTGGAATCATTTTCAAACAAACTGTAGTTTTTCTGACTTTGTCTATGGAAAAACCTACAAACATTGCTAGTTAATCCTTTATTTTTTATTATATCTAAACGATCAAGTGAGTCAGCTGATAAGTGATCTTAACCGCCCATGAACACTCACAATACCAGAAGAATCATGGATGCGTTGCCGACCTTAAAGGAAAGAAATGTAAATTGGGAAGGGGAGAGGGATTTGGGCCTCCTCTTTATAAGGGAAGGTGATCGCCTACCATTCAGGACAAGGCAAAATCTATTACCAGATACTGTTTGGCATAGTGGACTTTTTTTGCTACCCTGAAGACCAGGTAGCTCGCCTGATGCTAAGCACCACTTATTTTCTTCCTGGCGTTATCCCGGCTTAATGCCAGGGCCCGCCTTCCCATTATGATTTTACGGTGGATTTGGTATTATGTTAGGCGACCAGCCATCTGACCCCCACAACCCGCAACAGGGCCCAAGTTTCGCCATTACCTCGTCCGTTAACCAGCAGTCTACCACGTGCAGATGGCTTTGGGTCTAAGATGTTGATGGCCTACTTACACTTCCAACCAAGAACAATTACCAGGTACATACTCGTAATATTATATTCAATATTCATACTATCGATTTAGGCGGATGCTCATCTATCAACGGCATGATGTACATGAGAGGCCACGCGGCGGACTATGATGGATGGGCGGTGAATGGAGCCACAGGTTGGTCCTGGTTTGATGTGCTGCCATACTTCCTCAAGAGTGAGGATAACAAGGAGATCGGCAATGGAGTGTCCGGCCAGTATCATACTACAGGCGGGCCGCTGCCTGTGCAGAAGGTATGTAGTATGGAAGGCATTAAAATATGAAGTAAACAAATGAAGTAATTTAATTGTCCTTGAAATAATGCCGGGATCCTACTTGCAATGAAACACTTCACATAAACTGGAACCGACTACTGGAACTAGGTATGTGCATGGTAATAGGTAAGAGCAATGTGTATCCGTCAATCCTTTAAGTTTTTTTTTGGGATCAAACACCATTAATATGCCTAATATCAACTAGCAGCTTTTTATTAATCTGTCCCACCAGGCACGGGCGTCCTCTTCTATTGAGAGGTGTTAGGTGAGCGTGCCACTATGACCTAATGCGGGCTGTTAGACTTCACATACCTTTGAATTTCTATTGAAGTAACAATTACTGTGGAATGCTTTTTTCTATTTCGGAATTTCAACAAATTGTTAGCCGCAGTTTACCTGCACAACTCTATTGATTGATTGATGTTTGCCTGATCCCCATTTTGCTTCGAAACATTGTATTTTTTTCGTGTCTAATACCCAAAAATATAATGAGCTCATGAAGTGCATGCTTAATCTATTATTTTAGTTCCGCTATGCTCCTCGATTTGCTCATGATGTTGTGGCAGCCGCCATCGAGCTGGGCTACCCACCGACTAGCGATCTAAATGGCGAGACCATCACCGGCTTTTCATTAGCACAGGCGTTGAATGAGTAAGATTACAAAACTATTTCTTTTCATACTGCTTCATAGTAGATATTACAATCAGATAACTTATTTATTCAGAGCATCGACATAACTGACATGGCATATAAAAACAAAAGTTAAAGAAAAAAATAAACTAAACAACCTTCTTAATACATTACACACCTCTACACTAATTTTTTAACACATGCCTCAAAGCCAAGACCCAAACGTGTTCGCAGACCTGTTAAGCGATTCGGTATTGATACTTGATAATTATATTAATGTTGTTTATTGTTTTAACAAATACGAACTTCCGGAACAAACATATTTGTATTTCGCTACGAATGTAATGCTCCTTGATAACAATACAATTAAGAAGATGACAGCGCACGATCCGGTATTGAGTCGTGTCCAAAGAATATAATACTCTACGAGTCGTGTCTATGTTTACGTCCAAGACGGTTGGCCTGCAGAAATTGATATTGAGCAGTTAAAACCCTTTTTTACTAGGAGAATTGAGTTATATATCGAGTTGGGTTGTTTAATGTGGGGTCATCGCCTGATAATACCCGACTCGTGTAGAGCGCGCATTTTGCAGGAGTTACACGAACCTCACATGGGTATGGTTAAACTAAGGTTAAAACCAAGTCGTATGCGCGGAGCTATGTATGGTGGCCAGGCATTGATAAAGCGGTGGAGGCTACGTGCCCCGCGTGTGTTACGTGCGCTGCAGTGGCCTCTGCCCCGCCAGCTGCGCCTTCGCAGCCGTGGAGTTGGCATCAGCGTCCATATGAGAATTCATGTAGACTTTTTAGGGCCTATTGGCGGATACATAAAGTGCATGAAGATAGAGAAAAATAGTAGATATTACAATCAGATAACTTATTAACTGACATGACATATAAAAACAAAAGTAAAAAGAAAACAATAAACTAAATAACCTTCTTAAATTACACTTCAGTTACTACTTTGACCTTTATTTAAACTCGGTTTGAAATGAATTTTATAGCGATTACAAATTCATTTGCGGCTTCAAAACCACGTAGGATTTTACCACCTGTAAAAAGCTACTCTATTGTAGGAATAACACATTGTGCCTCGTGTCGTGCCTACATTGTGATTGTGTCGCGGCCGTTTTTGCTTTCGCTATGGGTGGTGTGTTTTTAGATCTCAAATAAACTTGGTAAATGGTAATCGCTATCAAATGCAATTGAAACAGGAGTTTATATAGTATGGGTTTCATTCCTCGAGCAACTTAATTTTAACCTGCGACTTTAATAATTTCTATCTTCGTTTACGTATAACCGTCTTTAATTATTGTGAGAAAACTACTGTGGACCATGTAATTTCTAATTCTATTAATCGTATGTAAAAAAAAAATGTTTCACAAGTAAAAATAAAAATAAATAATAAAGCCTCGTTGTCCTAATGCTTATAAACGATTACCATAATTTTAAATTGACTATGAATAACCTACTATTGAACATAATATGTTATTACTTTGGCTTTTGGCATATTATTTAATCAAAAGTGGGTCACTAACATCCTAGGCCCAGAGCCCACTTCACCTGCACGTGGTACACTCTGCAATTAACGGACGAGGCAATGGCGAAACTTGGTTTCTATTGTAGGTTGCAGGGATTAGACGGCGGGTCACCCAATATACTACCAAAAACCGTCAAATCTATGGTACGAGAAGGCACACCCTGGTAATAAGCCGGGATAACACCAAGCAGAAAATAATACTAAATATCCTTGTTTCAGTGGAGGCACCCGCTTCAGTACATCACGTGCGTATTTAAGACCGGCATCACATCGGGAGAATTTGCATGTTATATTCAATGCCCTCGGCTCGAGAGTCATCATCGATCCTACTAGCAAGAAAGTTACTGCCATGGAATATATTAAGAACGGGGAAGTCAAAACTGTTCGTGTTGATAAAGAGGTGATTAATCCTTAAAGTAGTAGGTATATGATTGATCTCATTGCCAAAGAAAGTATTTTACTAAGTGGAAGAGCCACGCTGTAGGCATTTTTTTCTACAGTATTAATGGGCCGCCTCTACTGGGTTTTATTTCCTAATCCAGGTTATGGTTTGTGGCAAATTTCATTCAAATCCGTTAAGTCATGATTAAATAAACGTCCAAATTCACAATCTCACAAACATCCAAACTTTTAAATTTATATAACTAGTAGGAAAGTTGGAAGGGGGATAAGCTACTGCTACAGCATTGGAATTTATGCTACGATCATTGAAAAAGGTCGTTGACGAACAGCACTAACTAATTTTACAAAATTATAAAAGGGTAATTGAATCACTCTAATTGATCATTGTCTATGAATTTTAAGCCACTAGGTACTATTCATAAAAAATCTATACCTACCGTATTAATATTATTCATTCCCTCTATTATATATTATCCCAGGTAATTCTAGCAGGAGGAGCATTAAACTCACCACAGATACTGCTCCTTTCCGGCGTGGGACCTAAAGACACCCTGGACAAATTCAACATTCCCAGTATCAAGGACCTGCCAGGAGTAGGGCAGAACCTCCACAATCATGTGGGAGTGACGCTAGACTTTACGTTGAACAAGGAGCCTGATGTACCCCAGTTGAACTGGGAGACTGGTATGGAGTACATGCTGAAAAGGGAAGGGCCGCTCTCTGGTACAGGAATGTCTCAAGTGAGTATGATTTACATAGCACTCATCATCATCATTCATCTAGTGGTTACATATACCGAGAAACCGGTGAAGTCCAGCCCACTTAACATGAGCTTTCGAGATCGAATGCGAAAGAAAATCTTTGTCGATATCCACTAGTTTCTCCTTTATACCGTAACGTGCATATAGAAAGTGATAGAGATAGCACGAGAAAATGAGATAATGAACATTTTCATGTGGCGTGGATACAGCTCGGCATGACAGCTTTGATAGACATATAGAGATAGCACAAGGAAACGACTCCACAAAATTTTCTCAACGCGCAGGTTAAAATGCCAGGTTGGGAATTCTTTTGTGTTTGTTTTCGAAGTGAAATATCACATTCGAATTCTTCGGGATTGAAATTTAAACGTTACAAATGTTTATCTCATTGACATCGGAAGTTTTTAAGCATTAAGTTCAAAGAGTATACGTTTAATTAAGTTATTATTAAAACGTTTTTGTACTATTTCTATTAACCTATTCTACGAAAACAAACAGGTCACAATACATAATATACAAACCTGTATTTTTCTATGCATTATTTGATCCAATTTGTTGCTACTAATAATGCTTTATTCTATTGATGATAAGCGGTCCACTATGGTTACTTAGAAAATAAATACTTTCTCTCTACATGTTATATTATAGCTAACAGGCATAGTCAACTCCCGCTTGGCAGCAGCTGGAGGTCGTCATCCGGACATTCAATTCTTTTTCGGAGGTTACTACGCTTCGTGCGGCGACGCCCTCGTTCCTGAACAGCACGAAATTGACAAAATTGAGGAACGTAGACACATCACGTAAGTACTTCAAACTATAATTACTCACTATGCCTGCGGTTCCACCCGCGTGAAAGTCTTTTTGGGATGGGACTATGTCTATCCAGGTCATTGTCTACCTCAGTGCCAATTTCAAACAAATCCGACCAGCCGTTACGGCATGATTAATTAACAAGCATCCAAATTCACAAACATCAAAATGGTTACATTTATAATAGTAGGCAGTAGTAGTAGATAAGTAGTAAAATTGCACAGTAGAATTTAATTTCTAATATTTGTTCATGGCATGATAAAGTGACTAAACCACCTTTTTTATGGTATAGGCCGGCAATTGAGCAAGTGGGTCACCTGATGGTAAGTGATCTCCACCGCCCATGTACGCCCACAATACCAAAAGAATCATGGGCGCGTTGCCGACCTTAAAGGAAAGGGATAATTAAGGAATTGGGAAGGGGAGGGGGTTTGGGCCTCCGGATATCTCACTCACCGTACGAAACGCAGCAGCAAGCTGCTACTTTACGCCGGTTTTCTGTGAGACAGTGGTAATGACCCGGATAAGCCGGCCCATACATGCTGTAGACAAGTGTCTACAGCGTGGCTCTACCACTCAAGAATTGGCAAATACAATGCAATACAAAATATCGACCGTAAGACATTGCGTCCCTTGACGTTCTATTGTTTCTGCCTTATCCTATAAGCAACAGGTGTCAATCTATGTCATGTACCTAATATTTGTTCCAGTATATCAGCAATATCTCTACAGCCTCGCAGTAGAGGTTACCTGACTCTACAGTCAGTGGATCCAGCACAGCCGCCGCTCATGCAACCAAACTACTTCCTCGACGAACACGAACTAAACGTGCTCGTCGACGCCGCTCGAATAGCTTACAGGCTTTCCAACACTACAGTAAGTTTTACAAATGTATAAGAATATGTTTTTGTTTTAGGGTAATCTTTAAATCTTATTTATGTATGGCTGACTGCCTCGGTGGCGCAGTTGTAATGCGTATGCGTTACGATTGAGGCTAACGCTGAGGTCTCGGGTTCGAGCCCCGGGTCGGGTAAAGTGGTATTGGGTTTTTCTATTACGAAATGCTCAGTATCAGCCCGGAGTCTGGAATTTGTGCCCGGTATGGCGATAGGCTCGCCCCCTATCACATTGTGGGACGTAGATATGCTCGGCGAAATGTGGGTGTACTGGTTACACCTCTGCCTACCCCTTCGGGGATTATAGGCGTGAGTGCGTATGTATATGATATTAATTAGTCTTTATTTAGTCTAGTCAATTTAATTCCGTTTCAAGTGAATTTAATAGCGATTATGATTTCATTTGGCTTCAAACTCGCAATATTATTACATCTCCTCTACTGTATGATAGGGGTTAGGCCTTAATCCACCACGCTGGCCTAATGCGGGTTGGCAGACTTCACATACCTTCGAAATTATTATGGATAACTTCTCAGGTTTCCTCACGATGTTTCCAAGATTTTTTATTGAATTCGGCCATTAGACAATGAGAAATTACAGATCCTTCGAGAAAAATACGGCATGGTACCAACCGAAGGACACGGTAAAGATTGTCCCGGCGGTGGTCCAAACCCTACGGACGAGTTCTTCAAGTGTCTGGCGAAATACCACACCGCGCCAGAGAACCATCAGGTCGGCACCTGCAAGATGGGACCAGAGAGTGATCCTATGGCAGTCGTTGATATGCAGCTACGGGTCTATGGCATTGATGGTATATTTTTTAATATTTATCAATAAATACACCCAACACATGTAGTATTAACGGAACATTATGATACGAGTATTGTGTCGTGGGTATCAAGACCAGTGACTTCAATGTATACTATTAGATGATTTGGTCCTCCGGATATCTCACTCACTGCACAAATCGCAACAACAAGCTGCTACTTTACGTCAGTTTTCTGTGAGACAGTGGTAATAACCCATTCATGCTGTAGACAAAACTGTTTATGGTGTTGCTCTACCACTTAAAACCTTCTATCATATAACACCCAGAGCAGGGTCCATGGCATTGGCACCTTTTTATTACCAAACGAGCCTCTTATACACTCATCCCCTTTAGGGAAGTCGACGTAGGGTTTCAGAAACGCCAAGCTGCATACATCTCACGTCCAGGCTGAGCACAACTTGCATGATGGTCTTGGACACAATGGACGACTAAGCTAGGCAGCAGTTGACAATACGGAAACGTGCAAATCTTGAAGAACGCCACGATGCCACAAAAGCATGTCTGAACTACAGCCAAAACCCCCAACGTGAAGACTAGTCTCAGACGGCTACTAGTGAATCAGGTTGGGATTAATGGTGAAATGGTTTCACTATTATAACGTGAGCCGATCACCTATCTGTGCAAGACGTCCCTACCATAAATACAATACAGTGGGGTTGGATTGTCAAATCCATATCAGGCAATGTCTTCTCGACCCCCCCGCCCTCTCCTCATATGGGAAAAAAATCTGATTAGGTAATGACTTCATGATGCTTATGTAGCTAGCAGGTGTGCATGATGAGAGCAGAAAGTAATCCTAAGGCAGTAACTATATGCTCGGGTCCGTGGCGTTGATGGTACCTACATTTCTTTCTTGATAAATGGTCCTTTTGAACCCTCTTAAGTGAAGGTATGTGCAACATAGAACTAACTTCTTAATGGGTCAAATTTCCATTAGGGTGAAGTCAAAAGCTAGTATCTATTAGTACTATATACTTGAAGTAATTAGCCGTTACATACTTAACGAGAGTATGTTAGAACACCGAGGTAAGTTATGTGAAATAATAGATCAAAATGAACACGGCATACACATTTGTAATGTATTATACAATTAACACAATATTTATGACCCAATTAAAAAGATAATTAAACTACATATTTCACAATGTTATAATAATAATACTAGCCCTGTATTATATACGTCCCACTGCTGGGCACGGGCCTCCTCTACTGAATGAGAGGGGTTAGGCCTTAGTCCACCACGCTGGCCTAATGCGGCTTGGTAGACTTCACATACCTTCGAAATTCTTATGAAGAAATTCTCAGGTATGCAGGTTTCCTCACGATGTTTCCTTCACCGTTAAAGCAGGTGATAATTAACAATTAATACACACATAACTTAGAAAAGTCAGAGGTGTATGCACTTGGGGCTGGTTTCGAACCTGTGACTTTCGTCTCAACAGTCCATACCACTCCCCACTGAGCTATCACTGCTATCACAATGTTATGCTAAATAAAAAATAATATTGAAATAACAATGACGTCATTATTTTTAAATGTTTTTTTTTATAATTGTTATAAAGTGAGTAATGGTAGATGTAATCTTAATTAAATTTCCTGTAAATTTTAGCGAGTAGTCAGTTATTTTGGATGCCAACATGATTGACGAACATGAAACCAACATCATTTTTTTGACTGTCTTGACTTTTTGTGTGTACATTTACTTATTTTGTGTTTTTTGCAGGTCTCCGCGTTGCTGATGCATCTATAATTCCGACTGTGCCATCTGGTAAGTTATTTAATCTGTTGATAAAATCTTCATCTTCTCCAGGAAGTTTGTTCCGACTATTAGCGAAAGAAAAAGAACATTGATTGAATCATAGACAAAAATGAAAGTTGATTTATGGTTGAATCCACGGACAATAGTCTTTTAGAGGAAACCTGTAATTGGTCTCCTTTATCTATGTGAATGAATATACTCTAGCTGTAAGTTTTCCAATAAAAAATCCTACTACTATTATTAATGTAAAAATTTGGATGTTTGTGGGTTTGTGAATTTATATGTTTGCCCTAACGGCTGAACGGTCTGGAATAAAATTTGGCACACAGCTAGACCATGACTTGGATTAAGACATTGGCTACTTTATATCCCGAAAAAGACCGTTAACACGCTGGAGCCGCGAGCAAATGCTAGTAAAATAATAAACATAAAATTTTACTTCTAGGTAATACGATGGTCCCAGTTATAATGGTGGCAGAACGCGCTGCGGAATTCGCCACGATACGGTACCAACAATTCAAGCATCAACCTACCAATCTCGGAAACAGATTCGGCGGAGGCGTGAGCAGTAGCTATGCAGGGAATGATGCTAATAGGTATATATATTTTGTGTTCCTGGACTCGATTACTATAATTCCTAATACCGACAGACGGCCAGATGGACAGGGTGAAATTATAAAGGCTACAGTGGTCAAGATTCGACTTCTATAATCAAATATGTACCTAATCTTTCTATACAGTCGCCTAGGGGATTTGAGATTCAGACAATGTCAGTGTGAGCGTATATAATGAATGTTTTTGGAACACATACTACTATAAGCATCGAAATAAGATAACTAGAAAGATTACCTCATATGAATCTGCCAAAAAATACGGCTCCACTTAATTACACATGCAAAAGTCAAATCACACGTAATATTCATACACGCAACAACAATTAATGAACGTTCAAAATCAACTTTATTTCATAAAAGTGAATGTCTAAATATTAAACTAGATCGAGATACGACGTTCTGCACTGCGCAAAAATTAGACGTTTAAAGTGTCAACTAGCGATTATTATGCACATACTTTTATAGCCCCGCCCCCTTGCGCAGTTTTGGTGGGATAATATTTTGCTTGAGTTACGTTTCTTGTCATCTTATTTCGATATACCCTACCCAATTTTGTCAAAACTTTTATTATGACCGTTACTTATATAACACAATGGAACTTGATTTACAGATGGTCTAACCACGGAGGTTACAACCAAGAGCGTAAAGACGACAGAATTGCACAGAACCAAACGAAATACCAGCGGTGGGACCAAAGATGGAAGCCGTGGGACAAAAACTCTCACAACTGGGACCAAAGCAGTAGTAAGCCTTACACATACACAGCCAGCTGGCAGAAAAAAAATGACGTGCCAGTACATAGCCAGAGGTATAATTCTAGATAAAACGAGCTATGTAAATTAAAAATTAGCTTTATTAAATATTTTATTCAGTATATGTGGTCTATTTCTTTCCGTTCCGTTTGCCTTTTGGTGCGGGTTCGGGTTCCGGTTCGGATCTGTGGACAAAATATTCCATTAAATAAAATAATTATTGCACAGGTATGGATAAATAAACATATATAAATAAATACACCCAATACAGCCTCGGTGGCGCAGTTGTTACGACTGAGGCTAACACTGAGGTCTTGGGTTCGATCCCCGAGTCGGGTAAAAGTGATATTGGGGTTTTCTATTACGAAATGCTTAGTATTAGCCTGGAGTCTGGAATTGTGCCCGGTATGGCGATAGCTTCGCCCCCTATCATGGCATCATGGGCGGAGACACGCTCAGTGATATGTGGGTGTACTGGTTACACCCCTGCCTACCCCTTCGGGGATTACAGGCGAGAACACTCTCGTGTGTATACACAAGTATACACCCAATAGTCACACATAGTCCTGACCCCACACTAGGTTAACCTGTACCGTGGGTATCAGAAACTACGAGGGACTTGCGATCCCATAAAACTCAGACCCGAAACAAATATTTGTGGATCATACAAACATTTGTCTGGGTGCAGGGATCCCCGCTTTCCTTGTAGGTCGGCAACAAGCCCTTAACTTATTATGGATATTCATGGGCGGTGATCATTTACTATTAGGTGACCCACTTGTGCGTTAGCCGTCCTCACTCATAAAAAGCTAGTAATAGAGTACTGACTCTTCACTGCCGTCCGGTGTCTCTGGTATGGTGATGTTTCCTCGCGAGCTGCGCCTCGTTTCCTGTAGTTCGCTGGAGTCATTTAACACTTCTTGTTCCTGTGATATAATAAGTATCGGTAAGATTCGTATTTTATACTTATGGACTTGTGTAATTTATAACAATTTGTTGATCCGAGTTATATTTCTTTAACAGCATAAAGACTACAAAATAATAATTTTGTTTAAAAAATCTTTCGAGAAACAGTAATATAATCATTCACTTCAGAAGCTTATGCACGACTTACACCAGTATGTTTTTGAAGTTTAGAAATTATGATCGGAGGCATTCCAACTTTAACTAGCTGTCCCGCGCAGTTTCACCCGCAACATATAATTGACAGTTAGAAACCGATTGCAGCACCGCCTACCGAATCCGGTCCAATTGTGAATATAAACCATCCAGGGACCCACTTGAAGCAGACATAAAAAATATCAAAATCGGTCCGCCTTTAGCTTAGCAACAAATTTAGCCATACATTTTTATTTATATAGATTTCATCAAGATTACAAAGGTTAAACGCAAGGTAGAATGAAAGATTCAAATGAAAAAAACAATATAAGTAATAAGTTTCAGTACTTACAAATTCTTTCTCGTAGACTATTGTATGCAGTGTGGTGTCATCGTTAGAGTTGTTTAAAACAGAGGAGCGGGACCCGGCGCTGCTTCTGTTCGACTCCACCGAGCTGCGCGTGCTTCGACGTGGTACTACTGGCACTAGCAGAATAAAACAACAAAATTCAGAAATTCAAAATTCAAATCATTTATTCTGTAAATTGGATCATAAATATCACTTTTACATGTCAATAATTTTTTATGCTACATTACAGTTACGACGGCATTTCGGGGCTAGCCATGAGAAGAAATGCCGAAACAAACTCATGGGTTATGGCCTCTTTGTCCAGACATTGTTTTACAGAATTATGCGAGTGTAACGTACAGAAATTCCTGGATTGGCCTTTTCAAGAATCAACATGTCAGTATTGCCTTATAAAATAATATTGCGCCAATAACAAACTTATCAACTCAGCCTGTAATCAACTAAGGCTTAACCCTCAATCATAAAGGAGGCCCGTGCATGCCAGTGGGACATGTATAATACAAAGCTATTAATCCAGTCTGGCCGGGTGTTTTACCGGTAATTCTATGGTAGAATTATCTAAACGACAGTGTATTTTAATGGCATAATAGCTCTTATTGATAATGAATTAAGTTTCAAATTTGAAGGGCATGTCGAGTGTCAATAAGGTTGATTTCGGCTTGGCAAATCAGTTTACCGGTAAACTGCCGCGCCAGAATACTTCCTCTATTATAACACATATTCTGTGAAAATGTCAGCCACCTACCTATTACAGTTCCATATGGTGAAATGGTTTAGTTAACGTGAGCTGATCACCCGTCTGTGCAACTAGCAGGCGTTCTCATCATATATACATAACAGAAGGGCTAGCACGGAAAACTATCGAAATAATGTTATGTTATGTTATTGTTAATAATGTAAAGGTATCGAGGGCTCGATAGATAATTCCATATATATCATTCGTATATATTCCATATATATTAGTTTCTTTTACGTACGATAGAGGCCCTGTACCAAAATCTTATTGAAATTGTTGTCGATGACAGCTCGAATAACTTTTCGCAAGTTTTCCGTGCTAGCCCCTCAGTTCCTATATAGGTAGGACAGATCGTTCCGTTCCGTTGGTACCATTTAAATTTACCTAAAAATATGAAAGTACCTTTTTCCTTCTCTTTCTGTTTTCTCCCGCCATTAGAGCCACTAGACTCGGTACTAAAGCCGGACTGCATGCTTCGTGCGTTCACAGATTTTCGTACAGTGACGTTTGACGTATCGAGATCTTGTGGGGGTGACTGAGTTTGTTTGGCTGGCTTCTTCTTCTCTTTGGTTTCGGGTTTGTTTTTTTGAGCTAGAAAATAAATTATTGCAAGGTTATTATAATTGAAAGCTTATTTCCACAACCAAAAATAAATAACAACAGTAGGTTGATTTATCTTATCAACCTTAAATTATTAATATAATTTACAAGGTCCCTTGTTTGCGAGAGACCGGCTGGGTTGGTACCACCGCTTTGTCTATTTGTGCCGCCAAGCAACAGTGTGTAAGCACTGTTGTGTTCCGGTGTGAAGGACATTGAAGCCAGTGTAATTACTGGGCATTATGAGACTTAACACCTTATGTCTCGGGGTGACGAGCGCAGTCCAGTGTCATGCAGTGCTTTATTTAAAGTTCTGTGTGGCGTTGCTTCTGTTTATGAGCAGGCGTGAGATGTTATGTGCCCAATTTGGCCCATATTGATGTTCAAAATATTAATTGGAGCCTCATTTTTTAATCAATTTTGGTAAAACATTACCAAAATTCTAGTAGAGGCGACTACTCTATCGCTTAATATACTGACAAATTGTTTATTCCATATAGCTGTAAGATTATATGACTGGTTGCCAGTAAAAAAAAAGTTCCCTATTTTTTTCCATTAAGTATAAAAAGGTAACAAAATAATACATCTAAATACCTCTATCAACATCTTCCAGGGAGCGTTGTGATCTAGTTCTTTTAACTCCCTTGTCAGTGTCTTCTGCGCTGTTTCCTTTCAGTTTCTCTTTATCTTCTTTGTTTCCTTTCGTTTTACCTTTATCTTCTTTAGCTTTATCCTTTTTATTAGGTTTAGCAGTATCTGACTCACTGGACTTCTTGGTCATTGACAGCTTTTTTCTTCTTCCTATAATATTATTTTGTTTGTTTGTAGTACTACGGCATTATTTTGTAAAGCTTATCTTTTTAATTAATATTTTGTAATTTACACCAAAATTTTGCTAAAGCTTAATTAACGATCTACGATAAATAATTATCATAAATTTACATACATTGCTCGTTACAATAATTTTAACAGAGTTTATAATGTGAGTAAGCACTTTTTTACCTTTAGTAGTGCGAAAAAAATCATAAAACTTTATCGTTTTCGACCGCTAAAAACGTCACTGAATGTATGATGATTTCATTTAAAACACTACGTTATGACGCAGGAATAAGGTTAAATTTGATTTATTTAATCAGCACTTATGATCATATTCTTATGTTTTTATTTTGATGTACGACACTTTAATGACATTTGTAAGGAACTGAGTATCTTTGTTTATATTATCGAAGAAGTAAATAAACAAACAAATACCACCAGCAGCCACACACATATTCCTAATCACACATTAGGTATAACCTGTATCGTGGATATCAGGAACTACGAAGGACTTACGGTCCCACAACACCCAGACCCGAAACAATACATACATACATACACACTCACGCCTGTAATCTCCGAAGGGATAGGCAGATGTGTAACCAGTACGCCCATATTTCGCAGAGCATTTCACCGTCCCATGATGTGATCGGGGGCGACCCTATCGCCATACCGTGCACAATTCCAGACTCCGGGTTGATACTGATCAGTTCGTAATAGATAACCCCAATATTACTTTTACCCGACTTGGAGATCGAACCCGAGACCTCAGCGTCAGCCTCAGTCGTAACGCGTACGCATTAACTGCGCCACCGAGGCAGACGCAAACCCGAAACAAATATTTGTGGATCACACAAGATGATTTACCTTTTGTAATCTTAGCTTTTTTCACCGGTGACACCTCAGTACTCGAGTCTGACTGTACTTCAGAGGTGCCTCGAGCTGCTCGACCCCGAGTGTCTGTTCCTGAAGAACGTTGACTGGATTTGGGACTGGTGTCTGATTGTCTCTGTTCTATAGAAAAAAAAGCACTATCTCTTAATTTATTACTTTTAACTTCTTCAGCAACTTTCAAAAGTGGTAGGTTCCTCGAACGCGAGGTCGTCTGTGTTGGTACCAACGCTTTGTCTATTCCAACGATTATGCAGCAATGTGGAAGCGCTGTTGTGTTTCAGTTTCAAAGGACATTGAAGCCAGTGAAATTACTGAGTATTATAAGACTTAACATCTTAATTATAGGGGTGATGAGCACAGCCAGTTCCATTGCTTTGTACTTCAAATTATCTGCGAGTTGAATTTGTTTATGCGCTTACCATCAGGCGAGCAACCTACTCGTCTCGTCATATATCTCGTTGAATATTTACGCGTATTGTATTTCTTGAATGCCAATAAGTGCCAAATCATATTTTTTATGTTATATGTACTGTAAAAGTAATCTAGCAGTAAATTTATCATAATATTGCAAATAAATAACATATCATAAACCCATGCCTATATCTTTGAGGGGTAAGCAGAGGTCCAACTAGTGCACCCATTATTCGCCGCGCTTACTTCCGTCCCATGATGTGTTAAAGGGCGGGCCTATCGTCATACCGGGCACAATTTCCAATCCCAATTCATGTCAGATAAACAGAATAGAAAACGATGAAAATTACCTTCAGTAATTTTGGAAATGGCTTCAGTTGGCGAGGACTCATCTATCTCCACTTTTTCCTCTATAGTTTCGTTTATGACCACATGTGTGCTGCGTGCTATTGGTTGAGCTGTAAAATAAATTTGTTATTAATTAACGCCCGTATCTGGTAGTCTTAGGTGATTTTTTTATTAATATTTGTCAGAATTACCGCCATAACAACACATATTATATTGTATTCTGTGAAAATTTAAACCAACTTACTATTACCAGTCGAGAGATGGAGCTTTTTAAAGGTAGGGCAGATATACAGAGAGGCGACATAGGCTCTGTAATAGGATTCCATTAGTACTCTTTGTGTACCCAGTCTAGTTTTTTTTTTACTGACTTCAAAAATGGAAGAGGTTTAATAAAAATACAGCTAACAGTCAAATACATGGTCCTGACCCCATACTAAGATACAAGTCTTGTGTCGTGGGTATCAGGAATTAAGAGGGACTTTCAGTCTCACAACGCCCAGGCTCGAAAGAAATATTTGTGGATCATACAAACATTTGTCTCGATGGGAGATCGAACCTGAGGTCTCTCGTTTTAGTACCGGTTACTCGACAGTTCCTCGGAGGTACTTAATACTTACAGGACTTTTTTTCATAAATAATAACTTTATCATAAGAACTAACGTAGAGAGGTACCGAACATGCGGCCTCTCATTTCACAAGCAGCTACTCTCCCGCTGCGCCACGGAGGTTCTCAATTCAGCGCGTATGATTTTTTTAATAAATCAAATATAAAACGTAAAATAACTTACGTAGAGAGGTTGTTGCACGCCCTATTGTCCCAATAGTATCTTCCTGCAAAGTACCTTCTGTGAAACCTACAAAAAGAAAAGAGATCGTAATGTTAATTTTATTATTCGGAAAGTATATAAAACACCTTTCCAATTGAATTAAATAGCGACTACAGACTATATGCGGTCTAAAAACATGTCACTCATATATAGCAAAAGCAACGCATAATATTTTATTTTTAAACTAGATTTTGCCCGCGGCTCTGCCCACGTGAGTATATATAAATCTTTCAGAAGAAATTGTCTAAACGATAGTGAAAACCGCATCAAAATCCGTTGCGTGGTTTAGGAGTTAGAGGATAAACAGACAGACGCGGAAAGCAACTTTGTTTTATACTATGTATACATTAACTTATTATGATATTATGTCTTCCTATTTGGATTCCTTACGTCATCTGCCCCCCCCCCCCCCCCCATTAAAAATCAGCGCTTCAGTGCGGCTCAGTCTCGTACTGAAGCACGTAGCTGAAAGAGGGGTTCTGTTGTTGGAGCTACATACATACTTTGTTGTTTTTTTTTATTTTATTAGATTGAATGACAAGACGAGCTGGTCGCTCACCTGATGGTAAGAGCCACGCCTGCCCATAAACAGAAGCAACGCCACACAGAACTTTAAATAAAGCACTGCATGACACTGGACTGCGCTCGTCACCCCGAGACATAAGGTGTTAAGTCTCATAATGCCCAGTAATTACAGTTATTGTATTATGTTTACAAGTATTGTTCCAATTAAAAATGTATTTTCTTTCTTACAAAGTTGTTTTTGCGCTCACAATATAGGCACGATGTGTTATGTTTGAAGCACATATAAATTTATATCGCTATTAAATTCATTTAAAACGGGTTATACCTGTGTTAGACATTTTGTTGAGACTTGCTCGTTCCGTCGCTTCCAATGCGCCTAAGTATCGTGTTAGATTTCGACACGATGTCTTGTCTGGTAATTTCTAAAAACAAAATACACAAGTCACTAGGGCAAGAACCTAGCGAAAATCTATGAAAATGTACGAATGTGCAAGAGGTTAAAGAAATATGTCAGTATCGTAGCTTGTGGCATTCGATTATCTCTGTGTACCTCCATAGGATACAGACGTGAATGTGAATGTGTATGTGTGTGTGTGTGTGTGTGTGTGTGTGTGTGTGTGTGTGTGTGTGTGTGTGTGTGTGTGTGTGTGTGTGTGTGTGTGTGTGTGTGTGTGTGTGTGTGCGTGCATGAAAATGTTCACTATAACTATTATAATGACCATATTGATGATAACAGGCAGCATTTTTTTTTAAGTAGTGGGGGACTCCCCCCGGCTGCTCCCTCGGACACTTTTAATTCAGAGATTGTCTACCTGAAGAATTCACATACCTTTATTTTAAAAAATTATCAATATAAAAAAATTGGATTTACAACTTTTAGTATGCCTGAAAAAATAAAAATCTAACTACATACAAAAGACATACTTTTAAAACTGAGTTTTATCTGATTTATTAAAATTACATGTGTACGATCTTAGATAATAACGTGTCTTCCCCGCGAAACCAGCTTGTCCTTGACAACTAGAAACTTATAATCGTATATTACACGCTGTAGTTGCCCTTTTCTATTTGTTTCCTTTTATCACATTACACGCTATTTCTTTACAATATTTTACGAACTTAGGTCTAATAACATTATCTTCCAACATACTTGAGGGGCTTGCACTTGAAGCGATTCAAAAACTCAGAGAATCCCCCATGGCCCGTGAAAACTTGCATTAGAACCGGGTCCACCGGCATCTTCTTGGTCACTTTAAAGGCTTCTCTAGCGTCAGGGAAAAACAGCTTCGTTACCGATGCTGTTTCTCCAGCCCTGTATCGCTCATTCCATTCGTCAATCGACTCCTGACGGATCTGTCGCTTGACGAACGAAATGGGACATCGGGCCTCCTTTTTAGGGTGGTAGCCGCCGCCTTCGCGAGTTCGTCCGCACGCTCGTTCCCTGCCAACCCCACGTGCGCCTTAACCCAAAAGAGGTTAATGGTTTTTCCGCGCTCTTTGGTCTCATTCAACATTTTTGAGATGTCGAATGCTATGGGGTGGAGAGAACTTCCGCGCGCGACCGCCTCGAGAGCGGCCCGTGAATCGCAGAAGATGCTATATTCGTGGTATTTTTCGTTGGAGGCTATTTGCACGGCCTTGCTCCGCCTGGTAAACGGTGCAGAACGATTCCAGCTTAATTTTGGTGGCTTTCGTCTCGGCGTCGCCATCCCAAAGGGACACCGAAGCTCCGACTTGGCCACCAATTTTGCTGCCATCAGTGAACACCCTACGGGTGTTTGCAGCCTCTAGGTCAAGTTCTGCGTCGTTGACCACGCATTTGAACTGCAAAGTCCTGCGCCTGGCTGGATGTTCCAAGTTGGCAAAAGGCACAGGACATTCCACGTCCCGGTCGCCTACTACATGCCATGTGTGTCCCTTTTTCACTTCATACAGAAGTGCCGCTTCTCGGACACGAATGTCTAGCGGAAGGATCCCAGCAAGTAGCAAGGCCGAGTGTAGCGAAACGGTCCTGTAGCCCTTTACCATCTTTTGTGCAAAGCCTCGTTGAACCACTGCAAGTTTTTTACGTATGCCTATCTTATTACTTGCAGGCGCCCAGGCACTGGCTTCGTATAGTATCGTTGGTTCAACAACTGCTGTGTATAGCATTTTCACCACCTTTGCAGCGGTGGCCAGTCGTCTGTGGAAGGTTATAGCCTTCCTACAGACTTCGGAGACGTGCGTGTTCAAAGTTAGCTTCTCGTCCACAGTCAAGCCCAATATCTTTATTTCCTTAGACAGACCAATGTCTACACCCCCCATTAGCAGGATTGATGAGTCCTATTTGAGTCGTCGTGTTACCTTCGTCTTTTTAGGAGCGAATTTAAGCTTATTTTTGACTCCCCAATCCTGCACATAGGCCAGTGCTTCGTTGGCCTGTCTCTGCATCTGTAGTGTTTCATCCCCGTGAAACACTAAAACGACATCATCAGCGAAAGCTTGGCAGTAATCGCCCCGGCTGGCTAATCCCTTGAGCAATGGGTCGAGGAGCAGGTTCCACATGATGGGCCCACCAATGGATCCTTGAACGCATCCCCTGGTGGTCCCCCTCGCGTGTTCTAACCCGGCGTAGCGAACCTTTAATCTTCGGCTCTCAAAGTCGCTATTCACTATCCGTCTTAGATTTTTCGGACATCCTTCCTCAGACAGTCTAACCTTGATGGCTGGCCACCAAGCACTGTCGAAGGCTCCCTCTATATCCAGTGAGATTACGGTGATAATTTTCTTCTCACTTAATTTACTCCTGATGTGCTGGAGTAGGGTATAGAGGGAGTCTTCCGTGCTCTTTTGGGGCATAAAGCCGTACTGTCGAGTACTCATCCTTGGTAGTAAATGCCACTTTACTCTTCCCACCACTATTTTCTCCAGAATTTTCCCCATCACAGGCAACAGTCCTATCGGTCTATATGACTTTACGTCTGTGTAGTCCTCCTTTCCGGGTTTCCGGAGTACGACCGTGGCCTCCTTCCAGATGGTCGGGAAGTGGCCTAATTCGAGGCACTTGTTAGCCAGTGACAGGTACAACTCTGGGTTTTTTCGGATTGCCTGTTTGCAGATGTCGGATGTTAGGCCATCTGCTCCCGGGGCTTTTTTGGGGTTGAAGCTGTCCGTCGCCGCAAGGATTTCATCCATTGTAAATGACGGGTCGTGATGGCCATTATCCGTACCGTCATTTATGCTATCAGCTTCAGCCCGTATACGCTGATGTTCTGCGTTATCGTCTTCCATCCGGTCATTCGGATAGAAGACTTCCGCCAAAACCTTTGCCGATTCTTCAGAACTTAGGATGCATCCATCTCTTTTCAAGGGAATGTCCTCCTGCCTCTTCATGACTTTCCCTATCACTCGATGAATGCCATCCCAGACGGTTTCCCTGCCTTGCTTTGCACAGAAGGTCTTCCAGCTGTTTATTTGGGCCTTCTTGGATTCTGTCTCATACTTTTCTTTCGCTCTCAGATACTCTTCGACGACGAACGCCCTGCGGACTGGGGCTGCGCAGCGGATCCTTCTCCTCCTGGTGACCATGGCCTTTTTCAACGCGGCGATTTCATCAGACCACCACGGTGTGGATAATTTTTTGTGTGAATTTAATTTTGGGATAGAGTCACTACATGATTACTATTACTCTACTCATTATTACATACTATTACTCTACTATAATTTTCTACAAACCTGTCTTTTTCTATTTTGTTTTCTATGCGCTCTATCTCTTCTGAATTTAAGTTGCAGGTATTAGTTAGTTGGGTAAATTTATCACTAAATTTATCCCAATTAGCTTTTTTAGTATTGAATAGCCGAGTGGTTCGTTTGATTTCAAATTGTTTTAGATTGTCCAGTTTAATATTAAATAAAATTGCGTTGTGGTCTGAGCTCACCAGATCTTCGTTGACCCTCCACTCGTTCACCAGGCCGAAAAGGTCCTCTGAGCATAGTGTTACGTCCACATAACTTTTGTAACGTATTCCACCCCTAAAGGTGTCAAAAGTTGGCGTGTCTCCGTCGTTGAGCACCTGGAGGCCCCACTCTCCTATCGCATCAGCAAGGTTTTCTCCCCTACGGTCAGTGACCTCGCTGCCCCACCACATGCTTTTAGCGTTGAAATCTCCGCCCGTGAGGATGTTTGTGGGCCCTAGTTCGCACACAATTCTTCCCAGTTGCTCCAGGTATGGCCCTATGGGTTTGTGTGGTTCGAAGTAGAGAAGCCACGGCGATTTATCGGTTTCCGGCATATACTTTCACCACTGAGATGTTGGGCGTGGTGAAATTTGGACACTGTGTGACTTTGGTGATCTCGTCAAATACTACAATTGCGGCTTTTACGGTAGTATTGTCCATGCCTGTGTGTTGGAAGATCCTCGTCCCGCCGTAGTCCCTAACCCTACCTCGAGCTCCCACATATAACACACCTACTACTAACAGGCAGCATATTAGACATAATAATATTGACGATTATAATATTATTTACATATAAATAATGATGAAACTATTCACGATAAAAATGCTATTGTTGGCAATACTAGTCTTAATTCTATTGTACCCAGCTAAACTAAAATAAATTAAGTAATATTTAATTTAGACCACTTTTAATTTAGTTAGTCCTGTCAAATTAAAATTAGTAAATACTTGTCATTTTAGATTGTTACCATTCGTTTGGCAAAATTAAAGTATTTTAGTTTAGTTCATGATAACAGAATTGACAATAATGATGACAATTTAACGATAAACATAATACTGTTGATGATATTACCATTAATGGCAATGACGATAGCCACAATGACGGTGATGAACATACTCCCGTTAATGATGATGACGATAATAAAACTCACCAAACACAAGTCTCTAAGCATATTGGCGAGTTCTGTGGTGAGATGCGCATCCCTCGGCGGCGACAGCAGCGCCAGCATGCGACACGCGAGCGCCGCCTCCGGAGCTGCGGGGCGGCGCACCACGGACTGACACAGCACTGTCGCCATGCCGCCTTGACTGTCTGTTAACTGCACATTAGGTGCTATTTAAGAATACTATTCAGATGTGTGATCAATGACAATCTAAGGCATGTTCCACAATTGATAAGACGGCTGACAGTACTGATACAGTAAAACTTGGTGAATAGGAATGCATGGGTGAACTTATTTATTTATTCTCGTAAAGGAAACAAACAGTATTAATATATACATATATATATATATATGATAGTAATTTGACGAAAATAGTTTTCAACATTATAAAAAAAACAATTGAGAAAAACTGATTTAGTTAATTTACACAGATACATAGAGATAAACTGCAATTGACTAAAAACCCTCTACACATTTTGGACAAAAATTATATTAAGCTTGAGATGACATTTTGATTGATCCATTCACTCTCTCAATATAAATTTCGTCTTGAGAATGCCGAGCCATCCCTACATTCATATTCACCCCGTTTTACGGTACTGGATTTTCGTTCTAAAATACTTTCCAGCACAGCTAGGGATGTTCCAAAGTATCGCCGTTACGTTGGCCATTGGTGCTACGATATTTCTCATTTCGGTTTTTACAAAACCAATCACTGTCAAGAACTGACAGTAATACTAAACACACATAGGTTGTTTCTTAATTGTTATAGAATTTAGTATCTTCGCCTTTTTTAAGTCCATCTGCGCTGATCAATAGATCTTACCTCATGATTAACTCTCGTCAGTGACACGATGAACCTCACGACAGCTTCTTGATCGACCTCAGACAACGGAGAGCTTGACGGCGCGTTAGCTAGAGTCCGAAGGGTAGGCAGAGTTGCTTTCTAGGAACAAACAATAATAAAAGTGCCCAACAATTATAGTTAGATCGGCTCATTTGTGGACGCCATGCTATGTGTGTGTGGGCTTGTAAAAATGTAATTTTTTGTGAATTCGACGCGTCAGCGTAGTAGGCATACTCGTACCACTGCTGGGGCACGGGATTTCCTACTACTGATAAGAGGGTTTACGCCTTAGTCCACCACACGGACCTAATACCGGTTGGCATACTTCACATACCTTCGAAATTTTTAAGTAGAATTCTCTGGTATGCATGTGTTCTTATGATGTTTTCTTCACCGTAAAAGCAAGCGATAATTAACATTGTCAGAGGTGCATGCTCTTGAGGATGGAATCACCTCAACTCTGTATCACTTCGCTGAACTATCGCTACTTCTGAATTATCTATACCATACCATATATAAAATACCATAGGTAAGATTTTGTATTGAAAGGGCACTTTTGAAGAAAAGGAATGGAGATGAGAAGAGGACGGGGGAGGGGGGCTGTATTTATTATACATTTACTGTTTGGAGGATACCTAATACATTTTTTTTATAGTATAGGCCGGCAAACGAGCAAGTGGGTCACCTGATGGTAAGCGATCTCCACCGCCCATGTACGCCTACAATACAAAAGAATCATGGGCGTGTTGCCGACCTTAAAGGAAAGGGATAATAAAGGATTGGGAAGGGGAGGGAGATTTGGGCCTCCGGATATCTCACTCACCGTACGAAACGCAGCAGCAAGCTGCTACTTTACGCTGGTTTTCTGTGAGACAGTGGTAACGACCCGGACGAGCCAGCCCATTCATGCTGTAGACAAAATAGTCTACAGCGTGGCTCTACCACTCGTAAAATTTATCAATTCTCGACTGTATAGCATCAATGGTGAATACCTCGCCATATTGGATCGTTCCGACAAGTAACGTTCTGGGGTCAGCCAATGTCCAGTTCAGTATCTAGTAAGGTACTTCAAGTCGACATAAATCTGGCGACCGTCTAGGGACCGAAACGTGTCTGAACTATATATGTGCCTTACTGTACTTATGATTATGTGCAGAGTAGTCAAGTTTCCATTCCAGGATGAAAAATGAACTATCCGGTAAACTAAATAATTTATAGCAAACAAACCTGTATTTGATCTTGTGCGCCATCCACAGTGGCTGGGAAAGTTTGGAAGAACACGCCGATTGTCTGACGCAGCATATCTTCGTCGACTGTGATACAATTTTTTATTGGGTTTGAATCAATTTTAAAGGCAAAATAACAACATTTCCATAGAATATCTTTCATTTATTTCTGCTTGGCGTTATCCCGACTAATACCAGGGTTCTCCTTCCTATCATTATTCGACGGTGGATTTGGTATTATATGAGGCGACCCGCCGACTGACCCCCACAACCCGTAACGGGAACCAGTATTACAAGAAAAACATTACTTTACATTAGCTCCGACTATAAGTCCGAAGAGGATGGCATGAGGTGTAACTAGTGTAACCAAGTTTCGCCGAGCTTAATCTGTCCCATGATGTGATAGGGGTCCAGGGGTTCCCCATAAGTGATTGATTTTTCGAATCGAAAACTCAAACACAAATTCTGATTGTCTGACCAGGGATTTGAACCTAGGGTCTCAGTTTCTCAGCCTTGAGTTTGTTGCCTCCCGTCCAGTCGATTTCTTCAAGAAGGGTATCGATAAATTGCCACTGCGCGGCAAATATGCATCGATAGCATGGGTGGATACTTTACATACAAATGAAAGAGATACAATAAATATACTTTAACATTTTTCGCACGCAACGGCAACTTTATAGATAAAGACTTATTATTTTGAAGTAGGACTCTTTGTATATAATTTCATACAAATTATGTAAAAATAAGGTATAAGAAATGAAGTATAATATTACCTGTGGCTGGATTGAACCAGAGCAGCAGCAATCTGCTAAGTATGGATGGTGATTCCAGATGTCCCAGATGTAATAGCCGACACATACCTTCAACTATTATCAATCTGTATGCAGCACACTACAAGAAAGAAATAAAAGTAATATTATATCGTCGCCATAGACCAAAGTTAGTTAGCAGCTATCGGAAAGCCTGGTTTCAAAGTGGAAACTTATTTTAAGTATTACAGTAATAAATATTGAATACTCACTGTACCATCCATTATTTTCAACAGTAGTTCAATAACAGTGCTGTGGTTTGGTGATAGTGACAATGCAGATTCGGATAGGTTACCTGCATAGATATAAAAAATTATAATTTCAGACTCTACATTTGTTTTACTTCTTTTGAATCGTGACTTAGTTAATTAGTTAAGCCTAAGGCTACCTAAGGCTTTCCTTCTTCTCCATGCAAGCTTAAGAGCAAAGCCTAGTGGAGCGGGGATACTGAATTTTTATTAATTTTAAACTAATGTTACAACATTTTTTTATGTGATTAAACCAAATTATGAAACTAAATTGCTTTTTTAGGGAGTCCAAAATGATGAGCTTGGCAACATTCAATCGTACAACTATAGCGTCGCGTCTGTGGGATTTCTTTCATGAAAAGGACTCTACAGGCTGTGGTGAGTTGATATCAAAGTGTAATACGCAAAATCACTTTCTAGAAAACTTAAGGCGGATTTATAGACCAGACTTAGGCCGACTTGCACGACGACAATCAACGTAAAATTGTATATTCTTTAATGTGTCGTTATACAGTTATTTGTCTGTAGAGTATACTTACCTTCCTCGTCCGTAGCGTCGATGTAAGTGCGTCCCCGCTTGGTGGATACATTAGCGGACGCGTCGATAGCTTCGTCTTCGAACACTCTAGCGCCGTGTACGCACAGTAAGTCTACTATACACTGCAGTACTGTACACACTACACTCTCGTTTGTTGTGTCAATTAACTGCGATCAAATAAAAAAAAACTTTATTCTCGAATTGGTAGGCAGAGATGTAACTCGTGCACATCCGTATCGTCGAGCTCATTTCCCTCCCATGATATGACAGGGGGTGAGCCATCCCGGCCACAATTCCAGACTCTGGGCTAATACTAATCATTTCTTGATAGAAAAATCAAAAACCCAATATCACTGTTACCCGACCCGGGGACCGAAACGGAGACCTCAACACAGCAGCCGTACCGCGTACAACTTTTCAAAGATAAACTAATATTCCCTAAGCGCAAATTTTTTATTCCCGTTCTGTATAATATGGTTCAAATAATAAATGTATACTACTAGAATATAACTTACATTAGCAAAGAAGAATGCTTTATTCTCCTTGGCAAATTCTTTATCCAGCATTCCATACAATGCAACCGTTTCTAAAGCTGTTTCCAGTATATCAGGATTTTGGAAGATTTCCACCTAAAAAAATAAGCATAGCATAAGCTTCATCCCCGAATGGGTAGACAGAGGTACAATTATTGCAACTACGAATACCCTAGCTTTTTTCCGTCCCGTAATGTGATACTTCGCACGCGAGAGATAACTATCGAAACGGATATCGCGGGTAAAAGTCTCAACATTCGATAAAATTACGTCGTCACGTTAGGATTCTTAGACAAAACACCATAGAGAGGTTGAAAGAACTATCTTCTCTACTTTATTTCCACTTTTGGCATTACGATTCGAGTATTATATGCAACCATGTTAGCTTCCTAGACATATGGAGATAACCAGATGAAATTGGTTTATCACAAGTCGATAAAGAGTCGATAAAGTTAGCTCGTGTTGCATATGCTAAGTCCTTTGATGTTAAGTATAGTGCGGTCTAAATAGTATAATGTCGATAGTCAAGAAATATTATAATAAGGTTAAACAGGTATCACGCGTGATCATCTGACATTTTTTATCGAGGGGAAATGACTGCATCGAATCTGGTGGTAAGTACAGTACAAATGTAATATAGCTAATCAAGTGACCATCTGTCGATGGTCGCCAGAATTATGACAATACTTTGCAAGCGTGCGTTTCGTTGCGGGATAAATACAGCTTTGCATACCCAGATTCGCCGAACTTCATTGCTTGGTGTTAAAAATTGCGTATTATTGTCGATCCTGGCTTATTAGAGTCACAATGGTGGATGTTTGGGCTCGTGAGTAGAACTGCAATGAAACTTATTGCTACTTTTATTTACCTCTAGTTCGTTAAATATCATATGCATCATGGGCGTGACTGCTTTTAGTTGTGGCGTGTCCAGTGCACAGTTGAGGATCGTCAAACATTTTCGTAATGTCGGCACATCAGATAACTTCTCTTTTATTGTCTAAAAACAACATATAATATATACGCAGATAAGGTTAAGCAGCAAATTCAATGACTACGATATCGGCGTGTGATTGGACGAAATTGCCCTATTCCTAAATAGGCATGTTGGAAGTGCAAAAATCTATTGATATTTAAAAAAAGAATCGATATCGGTAATATCAAGATAACGATATAGCGAAATACATCTTGATCATCATTATGGGATCTTAAAAGATTATCGAAATATAGGCTTTACATTTGGATGACCTTTCATGGCATCCTATTTTTAAAAATATGGATCTGATATGATTTCGTTGCTTGATAAAAAATAATTATACATTGATATATTGAATAAAAATTTATCCTCAAAAATATGGCAAAAGACAAAAAAGTCGATACATCGAAATATCGATATTTCCTCGACGTCCCTAGGGCAGAATAACACTGCCGAGTTGTTTTTATATAACTAAATGACAAGATGAGCAGTTCGCCCACCTGATGGTAAACGCCACGTTTGCTCATAAACGGTAGCATCACCACCCAGAACTTTGAATTACAAAGTACCGCACTGTGTTTTGTTTGTCATCGTGATAAATAGCTTCAAAATCCTTCAAACAACAGTTCTTACAATCGGTGTAGAGAAAGCAGTGATACCTACTCAGACGGACTCAAGCCTAAGACTTTATAAGAGATAATATGGTACAAGTAACTATTGAAGAATAATAAAAAACAACAAAAAAAAACCCAACTGTCACACGCACAGTCCTGGATCCCTGTCTTATATTGTAGGTATCAGTAACTACGAGCGACATCGATGTCACAACACCCAGACCCGAAACAAATATTTGTGGCTCACACAAACATTTGTCTCGGTGCGGGAATCGAAGCCATGGCCGCTTTACAACCGGCTCCTCACCCAAGACCTATATCCCCCACTCCTCCCTAATACCCCATTCCTTTACTTTAAGGTTGGCAAAGCATTCTTAATTCTTGTAGTCCCACTTGTCGAGTTTTTAATTATCCTATATAAAAACCAAATGTGCGCACGGGGCTGCCAATGCCAAGTTAATTTCACTACTTACAGTGATGGTAGGTAGTGGCGGCGGCGTGGGTTGTACGCTCAAATCTTCCAATTTCTTTTGTATGTCTTCCACCTGAAATCAGAATAAGAGGCACGTTCTGGCGAGTCGCGTTCCGAAGTCAACCAGTTTATATCCAGTAACTTTAGACCGGCATAATTCTGCCGACCATCGAGAGATGCAGTGTCTCCTGACGGTCGACATTTTGAACTGCGCTGTACTTAAGCATAAAAAAGATCCAATTTTATCGATTACACATTCCTCTAGAATCCTTTATCTAAATCAATCAATATTAAGTTTATGACCTGAATTACATTTGTAAGTTTACGAAAAACTTGAGTAAATGCTTTACATTATATATATGTTTCACCTGGACGAACTATTAAATCCGATATATTTCCCAAATGATAGCTTACGTAAGTTAATGATATTTACAGGAAGCTTTCATTCTTTCTAAGTACTATTTCAATTGTTCAACTACTAAATCACATGCTATTTGAACAGTCTAAATAGACTTTCAATCGAATTGCTTAACAAAAACCATCGATTTATTTATTCAAGTCAGTTCAACAAAAATCTAACCATGTGAACACACTAGTAGGGTGATAACAGAGTCGTGGCTGGCGCCAGTATCTGACGCAACCATCTACCATTTAGAGCTCAAAGACAATTTCATGTTATTGGTACATCATTAACTTACTTTGGCCTTACATTCCGCCGCTAGAGCGTAGTTCTGATCTCTGACAGCCTCCTCTTGTGCCTCTATGGCCACGTTCAACGAAACGCGAAGTTTTGCTCTCTAAAAATTGAAAAATACGGTATAGTAAAGTTTTTAGTTTCATTGGTTATATATTTTTCGCTACATCGGTGTTCCATGATTTCGCCAGTATCGAGGTAGGAAAAGACACAGTAATGGGCACTTGCTCGTTTGTAAAAAAAGAAACACCTAATAACCTGCATTTTAACTTCGGTACTGTCGACTGGCGGCGGTAGTGCTTCGGGTATATCTACATCGGGCGGGTCTCGTAATGCCGATATGACGCCACTTATCACTTCCATCCGTGGTGATATCTCGCCCACAACCAGCTCTAATGCGGACACAAATGCCCGGATCACGTCTGAATTCAACGGGCCGTAGTCCCCTGAAATGAAAGCAAAATAGTTATCTTTACCCGACATCAAAAAAAGAGGAGGTTCCCAATTCGGGGCGGTTTTTTTACTATAATCCCTGTAAATGTGTGTAAAATTACTGGGCATTATCTTAAGATTTTACGTTTAGTTTCTTTTTTTATGAGCGTTAATAAGATTTGATTTATCTGAATGTTTTTTTTTATTAAATCGGTTTACTCTGTGAACAGTTATGAGTAGTTGTAAACATTTAAAAAAAGTATACACGCCGAATTGAGAACCACCTCTTGTTTGTCGTCGGTTGATGATACGCTGCATTAATCAGTTCACTCAGTTTTACATGCAGTAAAATTCTAAGGCCCGTATTATAAAACACCACGTTATTGGTCCCGTTTTTGTTTGGCGCCAAAAATAGACCAATCATTTGTACTGAAATCGACACTTAGTAAAGAGCTGACTTCAGTGTTGTTCTATAATGTGTATGTATGTATGTCTCGCGTAAAACTGGCAATATTCAATACTGTTGTTGAAAGTATTATTTTCTCTACATTATCTCTACGATACCATGTTATACGATGACATATAGATATAACCAGATAACATAGGTATTTCACTACAAAACGAGTCGGCAAAATTATCACCTACGATAGATACATTGTCTGTCGTTGGTCAACTCTATTCTTGGATTGCGCTACACTTACCATCCGGTGTAGCGTAGTCACTTTGCCAAGCTAGGATAAAAAAAACTCGTGTTGCATATCATGCTAAACCCACAGGATAAAAAAGATGTTACCTGTCAAAACATCAGTGATGAGAGACTGCAAGGCCGTCCTGCCTGCAGGATCTGTCGCGTCATACACACGCAGCATGCTGCCCAGCTCATGCAGGACGTACTGTCTGGTGCTGAACCCCACTGGATCATCACTCTCAGATGGACATGGAGATTCCACTATACTGATGATATTAATTATAAGATTTAAAAAATCCTTTCAAAGGATTTTGATAACTATTAACGATCCAGAAGCCTATACTAATATTATAAAGAGGTAAGATTTGATTGTTTGTTTGCATTGAATAGGCTCCGAAACGACTGAACTGATTTGAAAAATTCTTTCACTGTTGGGAAGCTACACTATCCCCGGGTGACATAGGCTACTTTTTATCCCGGAAAAGGCCATTCACGCGGGCGGTTCCGCGAGCAAAGGCTAGTTAGTAATAAAAACACTATTAGGTATTCATTTATTTACGTAACTAAATCTCGGGGCAAGCTACCTGCTCATCAGAGGGCTGCAGGTCGAATCGGGCCGATCCGAAGCAAGAGTGGGAGTGTCACCCAAACTGCTATTAAGGGTGAAATGGTCCCACTAACGTGAACCGATCACTCGTCTGTGCAACTCGCACACATCCCCAATATAAATAAATAAAAAATAAATACACCTATCGGTCACACACATATTCCTGACCCCACACTAGGTTAACTAACCTGTATTGTGGGTATCAGGAACTACGAGGGACTTGCGGTCCCACAGCAGTCAACCAATATTCGTGGGTCATATGAACATTTGTCTCGGTGCGAGAATCTAACCCACGGCCTCACGCTTCGCAGCCGGCTACTCGCCCACTGCACCACAGAGGCTGTCAACAAATCAATACACACTTACGCTCTTATGTATCCAGTGAGCACAACTAAATCCGGTAGAATAGTTTCAAGTGTCTCATCGTCGTCAATTTTCTGAAGATGTTCAGACAAATGTCGCCAGAACCATGCTGTCTCTTTGTTCAATTTCTCAGCTGGTATGAGACGTAATGTCTTATCAGTCGGTAGCCATTCCATTAACTCTGATATGGGCAGACGTCTGAAAAAGATGTATATGAGATTTTTTTTTTAATCCTGGCATAAAAGAGTGCTGTTATGAGCTTCCTCCTTTGTCTGTCTGTGAGTGTGTTTTTTATATTTATAATTGTAGAGGTGCTGACTGTGTTGAGACTGCTTCAGAGGCGCAGATGTATTGTGTACGCAGTACGACTGCTGGCGGGTAAAGTGATATTGGGTTATTCTATCATGAAATGCTTAGTATCAATCCGGAGTGTGGAATAGGGTAGTTGACTAGATTTTTTTTATTATTTAAATCAATAAGTTATATTACTCAAAATCTATTGCAGAAAGAATTTTATAAATCGGACCAAAAATAAATAAGATAGAAGCCATTCAAATCCTGTAGAAGGGGTAATTGTCAAATGACAGACGATGCAACCTTTGACGTCACTGTGTAAAATGTTCATTATAGTGCACGCGTGCAAGCGAGATAGTGAGATATCCCTACTACGCGCCCACTTTTCCTCATACCAACATTTAAAGTCATAACTGCGGGCACATTTCTGAACCAATTTTGATTGTGTTTTAATAAAAGGGTTTCTTTTGCGTATCATTTTCTGTTGCTTATAAAATAATGTATAAAATTCAATATAGGAAACTACCCTATTGTGTAAGCTCGCCCCCTATCACATCATGGGACGGAAATAAGCTCGACGAAATGTGGGTACACTAGTCGGCCTGCCCCTTCGGGGAGTACAGGCGTGAGTGCCTGTGTATGTATTGCAAGATCGGAAAACTAGCAAGGAGGTCACGTCATCGTTTAACCCACCACCCATAAACATCCATAATACCTGAAGGAACATTTTTTAAAAGATTGGTAAGAGGAGGGGGATTTAGGCCTCTGGATATCTCAGTCACCTTACGAAGTGCAACAACAAGCCACTTTAGGTCGGTTTTAGGCGAGACAGTGGTAACAAACCGGTCGAGCCAGCCCATTCATGCTGTAGACAAAACTGTCTACTTTAAACTTTACCAGCCTGATGTTGGTGATTATTGCTTTGAGAGACTAAAGGATGACTGGAGGCGTGGCGGTTGGAGTGACTAACTTCAGAACAGCCAAGTTCTTTTGCGTGAATTGTACTATACAAATAGGGTAGTTGACTAGATTTTTTTTATTATTTAAATCAATAAGTTACGATACTCAAAACCTATTGCAAAAAGAATTTTATAAATCGGACCAAAAATAAATAAGTTAGTAGCCATTCAAATCCTGTAGAAGGGGTAATTGTCAAATAACAGACGACGCAAACTTTGACGTCACTGTGTAAAATGTTCATTATGGTGCACGCGTGCAAGCGATATAGTGAGATATCCCTACTACGCACCCACTTTTCCTCATACCAACATTTAAAGTCATTACTGCAGGCACATTTCTGAACCAATTTCGATTGTGTTTTAATAAAAGGGTTTCTTTTGTGTATCATTTTCTGTTGCTTATAAAATAATGTATAAAATTCAATATAGGAAACTACCCTATTGTATAACAATATTAAGTAACTCACTTGAATAAGGATTCCAGTAGTTTCCCAGCTACATACTGAGAATCTTTAGCGTCGTGAGCGTTATCCAGCCGTATTGCTTTTAACAGATGTATAACGTTGCCTTGAAATGAACTCAGCCAACCAGGAATCAATATTTCCTCTACTACTCGCCGTACACGCAGAGATCTCTCTGTGAGACCAACCTTAAAAGATACTTATCTTATTAACCGACTTTATAAAGGAGGAGATTCTCAATTCGGCGAGTTTATTTTTTTAATTACACTATAATGGACTGTACATTTTTGATTCAAAGTTTTTCTTCATTTACGTTTGTTGGATCGTGTTTTTTTTTTATCTTAGCACAGCAAAGTGTCTACACTGGACCTGATGTTAAGTACATTGCAGTCCAAATACAATGTCGACTGTTAAGAGACATTGCGTCCCTCGACGGGCGGCAGAATTATACTAATGTTACTGCATATGCACTAGCGGATCCAGGGGAGTGGGGGATCCAGGGTTCGGTATTAAGGGGCTCAAGTAAAGTCAGTAAAATACCATTTTAAAAAAAATTACCTTGTAAAATTAGGGGTTAGGTATTTGTGGATTAAATTGTATTGAACTTGCAAAACATAAATATACAATCAAAAATATGCTATGATGTAACGCCGAAGAGTTTTTGTACTTACTTTACCTCTTATTAATTCTTTGCCAAAGTGTCACTAATAAGCTTAATAAAATGATCAAAGTATTAACTGACGATATAAAGCTATAGAATCGTAGTGTGACGTCAAAAGCGTCGTCCGACCATTTAGTACTGTCGGCACTTGTAACAATATCACCTGTTTCAATTAAAAAATGACATTTATTTGTCTATATTATTCTTGCTTATGTGAATAAGAACATATATAATAGGGGAGCATACCTTAAGCGTCAAAACACGTTGTCTCACTCGTAGTTGAGTCACATTGATGGCAGCTATATAGAGAAACGCGGCGCGCCTCACTGCCTCGTCCACGTCACAAAGCCGCTCCAACACGAACTGCACGTTGCGCGTGCATTTAGCTATAGACATCACTACGGCTCTGTAATAATGACATTTTTTTAAGACATAAAATAAATACATATATACGCACTCCCGCCTCAAACCCCGAAAGTGGTAGGCAGAGGTATTACCAGTACAACCACATTTCGATAAAATAAATACATACATACGCACTCCCGCCTCAAACCCCGAAAGTGATAGGCAGAGGTATTACCAACAACCACAACAACATTACAACCACATTTCGCCGTAATTATTTCCATCCCATTATATGATACGGGGCGAGCCTATCGCGATACCGGGAACAATTCCGGAACTCTGGGTTGATCAGTATTTAAAATTTTGCAATTTGGTTGTATTTCCTATTTATTTTTACATAATCTACCTTCTGACTGAAGAGCTGGGGTCACAGCTCATGTGGAATCGGTACGCACGCGTCACTTCATCATCAGGCTCCATTGGATTCTGTAGTCGTTCCAGAGCCAATGCTGCGCGACAACGTACAGCACCGCGTGTGTCTTGAAGTCTTTGCATCTGTGAATATATTACAAAAATAATATAAATACTTTTTAAAATGGTGAAATGAAATAGTTTATTAATCATGTAGGCAATTAAAATAGCACTTATGAAAAGTCAGTACAAAATAAAGAAACTTATGTATAGAAATCATATCAACTAATGTATACATAACATACAAAGCATCGTTAAAATACACTAGGCAATTACACTAAATTATTTATTTGTTGTCTTTTCATTTTACATTAGTAACAATATTTGTAATATGGAAACGTCCATTATTAATTATTAAATATTTTGAGTCATTATGGCCCACTGCATTTGCCGCTGCATTTACTGCTGGTGCCGCACTTAAAGTGTTAACTAATTTTTATTGAGCATTTTTGAGTATTATCCTGTGTGGGTGCGAGATGAGGTCTGTCCTTGGGCGCCATATCAAAGATATGCACGTCACGGAGATGACGATGCTGCGCTGGATGTTTAACGTTACACGACTAGATCGTATACGGAACGTGTACATACATACATAAACCACTGGAGAATATCGGACACAGATGCCTGAGCCAGATCGTACCAGGGATACAATTCCGCGGACAGCCCAAAAAGCATTGGTTTGACGTATTGGAGGGAGACATGAGAGCCAATGGTCTCATTATGGAGGATGCTCAAGATCGCGCAAAGTGGAAGCTTTAAAGTAAGAAGGACCCTGGCAATAAGCCAGGATAATGTCAGGCAGAAAGAATAATTAAGTATTAGACAGCCTCCGTAGCGCAGAATGCGAATAGCCGGCTGTAAAGTGTGAGGCGGTGAAACGAGAGGCCGTGAATTTGATTCCTGCACTGAGACAAAATGTTTGTGTGGCACAAAAATACTTGTTTTGTGTCTGGGTGTTTTCTCCCCAGAGGATTAAACGTCAGGCAAGTGTATGTCGTAAAAACTACAAGTTTTTTCTCCCCAGAGGATTAAACGTCAGGCAAGTGTATGTCGTAAAAACTACAAGTTTTATCTTTTTGTAACATGTGTTAAGCATATTGTGCCGACCCTACTGCGAGTGGGATAAGGACAGGTGGAAGAGTATTGAGTGCAAACTGCCTACCTGTGATGTAAGTAGTTTATCACATAGATCATCGTCGAGTGAGGCATCTTCACCCAGAGCTGACAGCACAGCTGCCAATAGCTGACTAGCTCTATACCGTACTGACTGGCCTGACACACATTGACACTGAAAGATAAACAATATTGCAAGACTAATAGCCTTATTGTACCAAGATCTAGTATGTATGGTGGGGACATCTGAGAGTTGCAGACTGGTGATCAGCTCACATTGGTGGAAGCAATTGACTCTTAATCTCAGATACCAAGAAACCTACCTACTATAGTCTGTTTCCAGGGTTTTATACACAAAGGGTACTTACTAATAGAGCCCTTTTATAAAACCCATGCTGACTATATATCTGTCTTATGTTTAAAAATCTCTATCTATTGGTCTTTAGTATGTAACTGGCTGAAATTTTCACAAAATAAGCATAAAAATTAGTACTAATTAGTAAAATATGGATCTTTCAAGGTATGTAACTTTCAAATTACTGGATTAAATATAGGCATCTATTATAATGAGATAAATTGTTATCAACTTTAGACATACAATGTCGAACATTGGTGTAACATCGAATAACACTGATTAGCCCAACCATATATTAATGACATTATGACCGTATTTACAATCAACACAGTGATCTCTTTACTATGCAGTTTCCTGTATACATGATAGATGATGGGTCCATCTTTGTTTCTCATCAAAACAAATACAGAAAACCATAATTTAAAAATATCATTATAATGGACAGCCTCCATGGCGCAGCAGGCGAATAGGCGGCTGCGAAGCAAGAGGCCGTGGGTTCGATTCCCACACCGAGACAAATGTTTGTGTGATCCACAAATATTTGTCTCAGGTCTGGGTGTTGTGGAACCCAAACCCCCTTGTAGTTCCTGATACCCACAATACAGGTTAACCTAGTGTGGGGTCAGGACTATGTGTGTGACTGTTGGGTGTATTTATTTATTTTATTTATTTTATCATTTATTCGTAGCAATGTACATTTACATGGAATAATTTTTTTTTAATGTAAGTGATATTGTGCATTTGTTAATATACTATACTGTAGTTCTATTTCTTTTTAGATTATGGCCCAATCCATTTTCGATGATTTCACCAATATCAAGTTTAAGATAATAATAATAATAACTAACAAAAAATATCAAAATGAAGACATCTTATACTATACTCATATACCGTAATAATGCAATGAGTATAGTTCAAAAAACATTATTTGTCACCATTGCTGCATATATTTCATGAACAACCCATCGTTATTAACAACAAAAATGTGTACTTACATCAAATATAATATCAAATATGAACAATAAGAATTCCTCCTCATCATCCAGAGATGTGCAAAATGTAGCTACAAACTGCACAACACGGTCAACGTTGGCACTTGTGTCTCCAAACATGAACAAATACATTAAAGCATTCTTAAAGCTCTCCCTGAACGTATCTTCATCTAACTGAAAAGAGATTTTTTTATTAGTCTTAATGATGAGACAAATAGGCCACTCATCTGATGGTAAGTTCCCAAAAACAGAAGCAACACTGATTAGAGTTTTGAATTGTGAAGTACTGCATGATATTGGACTGAGCTCGTCACTCCAAAATATAAGACAGTAAGTCGCTGCCCAGTAATTTTACTGGCTTCAATATGCCTTAAACCAGAACACAGCAGTGCTTACACTCTGCTGCTTGAACAGAGTTCTAATTATTGTTTAAAGTTCTTTTATGATAAAATTGGCTCTATTCATGTGGTTAAAAAATATGTATTGCTTAGTAAATGTTGGTTACTAAGATCACAAGGATCACTAAGAGATGCTTACAAGTATCAGACAAAGAGCACTATTATGTGTAGTGTATTGTTTACCTTTTTATAAAGTTTTGTCATCTCCTTTACATATTTCTTGTGTTGAACAACATTGTATTGCACATTTTGGAATATTTTGAACATTACAGGATTGTTTCGTGGGTTCGGTCTCGCCGCTGCTACTGGCTGCGGCACTTCCGCGTCCGTTGGAGGCATTTTCATTTATTATTTTATATACGCGAAGCAGATTTCAATCAATATACGATATTAAGTAGCTTTTTAATAATAAATCAAACGAAATCGAACAATCTACGAAAAAACCGTTGAAATTTTGTTTATATTTTTTTTTTGTTTTTGTTTGTTTGTTCCATAAGGAACCGGCTAAGATCAGAGACCATGCTGCCAAGTCATTAGTTATATCTTTTCTTATATTCCAAGAACGATGAAACAGGGGTGTGGTCGATTTCAAGGTCTTGCTGGAGTTTTGGTGATAATTCCTTTCAGTTCAATGCTTCTTAGACGACTTTCTTCAAGCGAATCGAAAGCACAAGGTCGACAATACCCTTGATCAAAAATCACCTAAATCCACTTGTTTCAATGTTTCCATACACTATTCATCATCGTTAATGATTATTGCACAAAACCACACCACTTTTATACAACAAACACAACTTTAAACCAGTTTAGGAAATAATTAAAACAAGAGAGCCACCGCACTGAAAGAATTCCCGCCAAAACTCCTTTTGTTTATATTTTTGACGTTTGACTGCACGACAATAGGGATTAAATATAAGCATGTAATATCGAAACAATCGTTATATCGATAGGATAAATACTCCATAAAAATTGTTTTTTTTTTTAAATAATAATATGGTACATAGGCGCATAGCATCTTTCGAACCGAGGCAGAAAATTGATATGCTAGGCGTTTTTGGAGCATTTTTTTTTATTTTTAATCATATTATATTATTATTATGATTTTAGTGCGCTTAGAAGAGCAAGGGCAAGCAAGCTTATTCTCTACGACCTTGTGGGCTTGTAACGCGCCCTTGTAAATTAACGCGAACGTGTTTCGTTGGTTTCCTAATACATACATACGCACTCACGCCTGTAATCCCCGAAGGGGTAGGCTGCGGTGTAACCGGTACACCTACATTTCACCGAGCGTATTTCCGTCCCTTATGTGATAGGGGGCGAGCCTATCGCCATACCGGGCACAAATTCCAGACTCCGGGCTGATATTGAGCATTTCATAATAGAAAATAATAATATCACTTTACCAGACCCGGGGATCGAACCCGAGACCTCAGCGTTGGCCTCAATCGTAACGCGTACGTATTACAACTGCGCCACCGAGGCATTAAAATTGGCTGGTTTCCTAAAATTGGCATTAATGTTTTCTAAGCCAATGTCAAATTTTATAAACACATTAAGGATGCGTTATATGCTTCTTATGAACATTTGACATTGGCTTAAAGAATGCCATTCAATGCTGATTTCGCGAAGTTTGCGTAACGCGGTAGCGTTACGAGTTTATAGAGTCATTGACAATATGATATAAATAAAAACAAATTAGGGGCTTTCACGAAGTTATCGTAATACATGCGCGTTATGTATTTGTGCGGTCATAGAGAATAAGGTCCCATGTCGAAAATTCGACATGTCGAAAACCAAGATTCGCATCTACAAAACTGTTTTAAGTCCGATCTTGATGTATGCAAGCGAGATCTGGACACTATTCCTTAAAAAAGAAAATAAACTTTTAACAGACGATGGAGACGAAAATTATGCGTAAGATTTTAGACCCGACCCAAAGAGAAGACGGGTGTTGGAGGATTAGAAAAAACCGGTAGGTCGAGGAGCTGATCGCTGAACCTAACATCTATGATGTTATATGATGAAGCCAAGGCCCAGAGCCTCCGCTGGATAAGCTAACTGGAGAGGATGGGAGAGGATCGTAGTATGAAGAAGGCGTATCTTGGAACTCCCGATGCCCGCCGACCCGTCGTCTCGTTGGCCGGCCTAGATATCACTGAAAGAGCGCTGTAGAGTCAAATCTACACGAACTTCAAGTTACTGATTGGCAGGAGTCGGCTGCGCGAGACCGACAACGATGGCCTTTTCTTGTTTCGGAGACCAAGACCCACTTCGGGTCGCTGCGCCAAAGAAGTAAGTAAGTACATATTCCATGTTCGCGATTTAGAAGTGTCCTAAGGGCTATCCCCGCTGCATGTAAATGTATAAGTGTGATGACGAGCGTAATAATGTTAAAGTAAAATGTTTATTATTATTTTGAGGTCTTACCGTAGTTGGAAAAATATCGATATTCATACATATCAAAAGTTTTAATTAATATAAATACCTCGCATCCCTATACATACAAAACAAGGCAAATAGTTCAAATCTATTCAGTCTTGTCGTAATAAGTATTATATCAGTTAATAATTATATTTATATTAGTCACATTATCATATTCAATTAAAAATAATGTGTTTTATTACTTTTTGTAAAAAATACTGCCTGCCTCGGTGGCGCAGTTCGATCCCCTCGGGTTGGGTAAAGTGGTATTGGGTTTTTTCTATTACGATATGCTCAGTATCAGCCCGGAGTCTGGAATTTTTGCCCGGTATGGCGATAGGCTCGCCCCCTATCACATAAGGGACGGATATACGCTCGGCGAAATGTGGGTGTACTGGTTACACCTCTGCTTACCCCTTCGGGGATTACAGTGAGTGCGTATATGTATATGTAAAAAATAAAATTAAAAAATATGTCAGTATTTTCTCAAGGATTTACGTGGTCTGAAAAAAGTACTACTAGATGGCGCTCACCAATTAAAAAATGATTATTAATTGTCTTTTTTGAAAATAATACTATAATAGATGGCGCGTTTTTCAATTAATTTTAAAGGGTCACAGTATATTATTATAAAGAAACTATTTACTAGTAACGAACGCAAAGGATTTACAGCTTAGAAAACGGACACGCTCTTTCACGGTCACACCTTTCCTTAACTAGTTTACACTCTTTGAGGGTTACACATGTATTCCGGAAGAAGGTGGCAGCCAAAGAGGTGGTAGCCTATGTGCCTACTACGCTCTCATGATCTGTGATCCCGTCACATGGAGCGTTAGGAATAACTGATAAGGGTTGAGACACTGAGTTGTTTTTGATTATAACTACTGGAGCGAGCATATCGCAAAAAAAATTACTAACTACAGTAGGTAACTGTAGCAGTCGTGTGTCTTTACAACAGAAACACACTAAAATATATTTTGATTTCCCGAGACCACCAATTGAGGTACCCATCTAGGTACTTTTTTTTCGAATGGATTTGTGCTGTTAGCGCATATTGCTTTTACCGCTTTTACAGCTTACCTGACAATAAAGCCGGCGCTTATGGCGCTGTAGCCAGAAATATGTATAATGTATTTAGTAGCGATTTAGCACAAAGGCGCCTTTTAGAAGGTTCAGACCTCAGCTTGAGCAATCGCTGGGGAGTATAGTTTAGAGCCGTCTCTGTACGTCATTGTGTCGAGGACCAGTTGTGGGCGGTCTTCGGACCCACAAGCGTGTCCTATGTCGGGGTTCGCGTATTATTATTGCGATTCGGATTGAGTAAGGAAAGTGCTGCTTCGATAGCGACTATGATGGAGTCGTTGGGATCTGCCAAAACATGTTTGGGACGACGACGGAGGAGAGGTGGGTACCACAAGTAGGTAGGTACTTACTGAGCTATCCACAGTCGGTCCTACCTTATTCTGAACGGAACGCCCGCGCCCTCTCCAGATGTCAATCCGGCTAACTCAAGTAATTCCGCCTCCATATTTCCATTATTTTAGTTCAGTTTCTACGTAACTATACTAAACCATTAGGTCAACGTTAAGGGGCGCTATATTTTAATCTCACTTCACCCTTATAAAAGTAAGACCGGCACTGGTAGGTACCTACCTAGTACATAAGTACAGTCAAGACCAAAAGTCGTTGAACACAACCAGATTTCCAAAGACCTTATACATCATAGAATACATAATATGTAATTCCGACATTTACCGCTTTTTTTTCTTAAATGACGAAACGAGCAGGTCGCTCGCCTGATGTTAAGCGCTACGCCTGCCCATAAACAGAAGCAATACCACACAGAACTTTAAATTACAAAGCACTGTACATTGGATTACGCTCGTCATCATGAGACATAATATGTTAAGTCTCATAATGCCCCGTAATTTCACTGGCGTCAAAGCGGTGGTACCAACCCAGACGGCCTCTCGCATACGACGGATCTACCAACTTGTGATGTTCATCCAATTTGGCGCTAATCTTGTTGAGTATCTTACGATATTTATGGGTTATGGTTTGGATTTGTTCATAGACTTTTGGTGGTGACTGTACCAAGTAAAAGATACAATGTATACGTATTTATACATTGTATCTTTTTTAAACGTATTCTGCGGAACCCTATTAAGTCTACGCTGCGTGGCGCCGTCTGTTTGTCTATCTGTTCGCCTGCAAGCCCCTCCACGGCTATTATAGTTCGCCGAGCTTACTTCCGTTCTCTATTGTGGAAGGGAGCGAGCTTATCACATTCTAACTAGACCCCCGAGGGCCTTGGGTCTGTGCCCAGCATACCCAATACATTTACATATGGTAAAGACAGAACTGCTCATGACTTCACCGGTTTCACGTGTACAGTTACATAATATAAGAAAAGTATATAATTTGTGTAAAAGTTTATTGTGCTGTTTTGGTAATACAATTTAAATGAATTATTCGACTTACTTATTATTTACAAATCACATGAATTGATGGAGAGTATAAAAATTAGTAAATAGCTACAATATTATTTCCATTGATAAGCGAATGTGAATATTTTAAATTTTATTTAAGTACAACTTTAACTGCCGTACTCAGAGACGTTATACGTATCAGTAGTTGTTAATTTAGATATTTCTTAGAATTCGTGAATATCTCAAGGACGTCATTAAATATTATATCTGTACTTACTTAGTAACGAAAATAAAGCATTTTTACACTAATTAAAAATGACTAATTGGCAATTAAAGATACTTAACGATTCTGAGTGCATAATGAAACTCAATTTTATAGTAATTATTAACGTGTTTTACGGTGAAAATGCATCAATGAAATTCTTTTTCTTTTTCGGAACTATAAAGTTGTTTTATAGAATTGGTAAAATAACAATCATCAGTTTGAGTAAGATTATAATGACTTAGGAAATACATTATATATATAGTTTATTCTACGTTCCTTTACATTTTTTGTGTGTGCATTTTAGTCGCTTTTGATTTGATGACGTTAATTAAGCCTTTGTTACATTTTTTCCAAAACTAATTTCCAATTAGGTACCTACCTCAAAATCAGTACAAGAAGGTCAAGATATATAATATTTATGAAATTAAATCGCTTAAGCACGTAATTTAATATTACTTAAATCTTTTAACTCGAAACAAAGTTAAGCTTTTTCAATAATACTTTATTCTAACTAAAGAATTATATCGTAATAAAATTGCTAACTAAGTATATTTTTTCATTCGCTTCCAATAAATAAACAGTATTTTCAATTGAACTAAAATTAAATTACCTCCCATGTTAATATCATTAACTTATTACCTACGCGTACAATGCCGTCATTTTAAAGTAGAAAAAGCATCGAAAATAAAAAAGTTATAAAGCTAAAAGTTATAGAGCGCCTTAGTCCTATCACTCAAGGTCATCGATAAGTGAATCCAGCTCTTTCTGTAGTGTCATAGATTCTTCTCTTTGTTTGAGTACGTCGTCTTTTAACCTGTCCACGTTGGCCATAAGAAGCGCGTTACCCTTTTTGAGTGCGTGTACTCTAGTTTCATGCCTTTTAACTCGTTTCGTGAGATTTTCCTTCTTATTAGGCAGCGGTGCATCCTGAAACATATTAAAGAATAGTTTTACAGTGATGTTGCCTTTTATTTTTAAAAAAATCTTTTGATTTTAACGATTGAGTCACGAAGAATATGCTTTAGATATTTAGGCAGTATAGGGTATATATAATTGCATATTTTTATACTGGTATGTAGTTTTCCAGAAACACTTTGACACGTTTCTAACCGTTTGATCAGATTTTAATCACTCTACACTCCGCTTACATTCAGAATTACTACGATAAGTTTAGATCTATGCTCGTAATATATTTGAGTTTTTAACAGTCGATAGTAATCTCCTCTTAAGAAATACAAAAATAAGTCTGAATATCGACTTACCTCTGGTTCACTTTCGCTTTCCGTTTCACTCTCAGTGTCCTGTTCAGTTTCTGTTTCAGATTCTTCTTCTTCTGACTCAGACTTCTTCTCTTCTTCTGATTCCTCCTCCTCTTCTTCGTCTTCATCGTCTTCAGATCCGACTTCTTTCATCATGGCAGCCATTTTGTCCACCTCGCGTTTCAATTCTTTGTATTTTCGCTTCTCTTCCCTTGAAATAAAAAAAATTATTTAGTATATTATTTGCTTATAGTAATGTTGCTTAATAGTAAATGCAATTTAATAGCGTATTGAAGAGTAAAGTAGGTAATTAAGTATCGACAAGGATGAAAAAAGACAGCGTTATTATTAAGTAAGTTAAATAGGTACTTGTCTAGGGAATGTGGAAAAAAGTATTTGCCGAAGGTTAAGTGAGGCTATAGGTATTACATCTATAGGTATTACATACCACTGGTAATGTTGAAAACAAATATCTTTATTAAGAGTCAAACTTACTTTTAACATGTTAGTGATCGTACTTAGTTATAAGTACATATTGATTATGTATTAGGATACATAATCAATATGTAAAAGAGTCAATAAGGTTCCATATCTTATGTCGAAAGCTTGAAAAAGTCTTGGTTACAAAACAGTAAACTAATTAAAGTTACTAACTTGAGCGCCGCCTGCTGATTCTTGAGCGCCATCTTAAAGCCCATACGCTCCCTCTTCATATTATCCTGTTTCTCCTTCAAATGTCTGACCTTATTCCTCATATTGCGCACCTCCTTCTCTATTCTTTTCTGCTTCTTTTCTTCGCTCTCCTCCTGTAATTTATTCGATAAAAATATGAAGTATTTAATCTTGGACATAAACTTTTGCCCGATGACTGTTGGCGCAGAAAATACCAACTGTAAATACTTTTATGTAAACATTCGATGGATGACATCGTAAATGTCGCTGAAATTTAGATCAGAAATCATTCAATTGTCTGAAATCAGATATCTCATACTTCTTTCAAACTAAATATTTTGGAGAATATACCTAAATATTCAGGAAAGTTGAGTATTGGCGCTTAATATTTATACTGTAATATTAATAGAATGGATGTATTAACATTATATACCTCTTCTTCTTCAGATTCAGGTTCTTCTTCGAAACTGTCATCCTTGGTGACGGATAGTTGCTTGATGGCGTGACTTGAACGCCTTGATCCCACAGTTGTTGGCATGATACCCTGTAACATTGATAAAATTGTATCAGGGTCGTTGCTGTATCTCTCATTTCCTTGATGATTTATAAATAAATATCATAAAATTCACTATTCACCTTGATGAAGATACAGTGTACGACCAATGTGATGTAATTAGGTATAACTTTATAAATAATTTTAGTAAATTTGCATCAGCATTATTTAATAGTGATTATTTTTCAATATTAAATGCATAAGATCTTTCAATAAAGCAAATTTACGTTGATTGATTTAAACCAAAACTCTGAGCTAGTGTTTTAAAATTATTTATACAATATTAGTATATATATGTATAGGTACCTAATTCTAGTTTTTACTCATACCTCACCATCCTCTGTGTTAGTAAAAGCGGCATTAGTATTATTATTAGTATCCGTAGCGTTCTTCCTAAGCTCCTGTGCCTCCGGAGAGTTAGTGTCAATGTTCAACAACCTACATTGCTTCTCGAAATCGAGCTGCCTTTTTTGATAATACGACATCGGTTCCTCGGATACTGATAACTCTTCTAACTTGTTCTGAAATTGTTAGTGAAGCTTTAGCATCTGATTAGATGAGTTTAATAGTTGGATAAACTAGTTTTTATTTTATTTTACATTAACTTCTTTAAATTACCGTTATGATGTATGATAATTGTTATTATTCTGGATATTATTAATAGCTATGGTGAAAGATATATTCTAAAATCAGTATTTGCATTTTAATTAATACAAATTAATTCATTTCAACATAAAACTGACGCGTTACATTATTTTAATATAAGGCTTTCTCTCATTCTTTAAAAGCTTTACTATTAAAATGTAGTATATCCTTACCGACATAGCCTGTTCAAGTTTCTTTTCCAATTCTCCATTCTTTCTTTTAACTTCTTCCAACTCCGTTAATGCTGTGTCTCTTTCTTCGGCAGCTTGTAAGTATTGCTTCTCAAGGTTATCAGCAGTCTCTTTAGCTTTTTCGACTTCCATTTTGAGGTTAGTTACCAATCTTTCATCGTACGCGTCTGTGACTGATATCACTGTTTTGTGTTGTTCCTGTTTGATGATAGCTCGTTCTCTCGCTACTTCTGCCTCTAAGTTTTGTATCCTTGTTAAGAGTCGTTTGATTTCCCTCTCTTGCGCTTCTTTGGTTCTAAAATAAAATGTTTATCGTGATTATACGATATTACATATATTCAACTTTTGTCAGAATGTTTCAAACCTTTCATAGGATACATAGTTATGTCACAATAAAAGTTAAATTATATTCTTCCTCTTCCACCTGCCCCTTATCTCACTCGCAGTGGGGTCGGTGCAACATGATTTTTTTAACACATGTTACAGATAAATTAGGTTTGTAGTTTTTACGACCCGCCGTTAGCCTGGCGTCTAGCCTTCTGGGGAGTAAACACCCAGAACCGAAACTAATATTTATGGATCACATAAACATTTGTCTTGGTGCGGGAATCGAACCCGCGATCTCTCGCTTCACAGCTGGCTACTCGCCCACTGCGCCACAGAGACTGTCACAAGAAAAGTAAATTAATAAAAATAGAAATCAGGTTTAGGGCCACTTTCCAAGTTTTTTGTTTACCTTAATTCCATAGCTAGTAGCTGTTTTGTAGATTGCAGATCATCTCTGACCTTATCAATGTCATCCATTTCATCAATTTCCTCTTCATCTGGGACCGGCGCTGGTACTCCCTGAAAATAAATTACTGGGCATTATGAGACTTAACACCTTATGTCTCAGGGTGACGAGAGCAGTTTAATGTCATGCAGTACTTCATAATTTAAAGTTCTGATTGATGTTGCTTCTGTTTATGGGCAAGCGTGAAGTTTACCATCAGACGAGCGACCTGCTCGTTTCCTTATCTAAACATTATAAAAAAACTGAATAACACGTCACGATTCTTATTATTTTTTACGAGAAGGGATTCCAGTCGTTGAATTTTTGAACCAGTATAGAATTACGAGTTTACAGCATTCGTAATTAAAAGTGTTATTTGTACTTTAGTGTGAGGAAATAAGTTTATTTTCTCAATGAAGACACTTTTCTTTACCGGAATTATGCTAGTAAATTGTATAAATACTTAGGTATTTATAAGTATACTAAGTTATAACAATTATTCAGTGGTACCGAGATATCTGATTAAATAAAAAACTATAATAATGTAATTAATAATATTTCACCAGGCCAGACTTGATAATAAAAAATACAATAAAATTTACTTTTGTTATGCATGTAGAACGTATTGTTCAACGTACATACGTATACATTGTAGTGAGTGTTGCTTTAATGGGTACGCGTGACGCTTACCATCAGGCAAGCGACCTGCTCGTCTCGTCATTAACGCTAATAAAAAAACAATTAATTACCTCGGCTACATTAACACCCGACGGTGAAACTGCTAAGTTAGCTTGTGACATCGACTTTTGTACTTGTTCTTCTATTGTCATTTGTCTCCTAAATTTCCTAAGGCCTTCGAGATTCGGTTTACTCCTGTCATTTGTTTTTGTTTTCTTCAACTTCACTCCCTTAGAAATCTCTTTTAGTAGCTCATTGTGTGAGTTTGGTTTTTCTGACTCGAATATAAATTGGTCCTTACTTTTAACAACTGCTGCTCTGGTGATGATGGGACTTGATCTGGAAAATATAATGATAAATATAGAAGGGAATAATAATTCCATTTCTATCGATACGAAAACTTTAACTCCATTAATAATATAAAAATTGCTAGGGTCGAAAATTGGAGGAATCTATAGAGATATATTTGTTGTTTACGCTGAATTGACCCCAAATAACACTTTAATTATTTAGTAATTCAGATATTGGGTTATAAGTGGGCCCCCAAAATCTTAGGCTCAAAGCCAAACTCATCTGCACGTGGTACACTCTGCTGATTAATGGACGAGGCAATGGCGAAACTTGGTTTCCATTGCGGGTTTGGGGGTCAGACGGCAGGGCGCCCCACATCACAGCAATCATGACCTTGGCATTAGCCTCGGATAGCGCCAGGCAGAAAGAAAGAAACGAGGCCAGATTCTAGCATTATAAATTGTGGAATTATTCTAATTGCAGATAATAATAATATTTCAAATTAAAAACAAGTAAACGTCGGTGTATCTGAAGGTATACTTGACGAATAAGAGGAAGATATGAGAGTCAATGGTCTGGTGGATGCTTAGGGTTTGGTGAAATGGAGGCGTCTTAGTAAGAAGGCAGACCCTGACACTAAATGATATAAAGTAAGCCAGGCAGAAAGAAAGAAAGTCTTTAAAGGAATGCTTATTGGACAAACCCTTGTTTACTTTCTTTATAAATAAACGATTCTGCCAGAGGTTTATTTTACGCTTTATTCGATAACTCGTCTATCCTAGGATAGATACTTTATCTTCCTTACTTATACAATATTTTATTTGTTAATTCATCAACATTTTTAGCTTTCTACCTAAATATCTTAAGCTTTAAGTGTGAAAGTTACTAACCTATCGTTGCATTCAACGTGTTTAAGTTTTCTGCCCTGCTCGACTTCTTTCATCATATCGCTCCAATCAGGTCGTTTTCTTGGTCTGCTGCGAAGCTGTTCTATTCTCTTCAGTTTATCAGGGTCTATGGGCGCCTTTTTGAACTCAGGTGGTGGAGGCAGCTTCGGAGGCAAAGGCGGCGGCATTGGTGGTGGAGTTGGTTTCAATAAACCTGGTTTTAGATTGCGTAGTTTTGGTTATTTAAATAAATTCAATTAAATAGTGTAAATATGAGGATTTTATAAAGCGTAGGCCGGGAATCGAGCAAGTGGGTCACCGGATGGGTAAGTGATCTCCACCGCACATGTACGCCCACAATACCAGAAAAATAATGGGTGCGCTGCCGACGTTAAAGGAAAGAGATAATTAAGGGATTGGGAAGGCGAAGTGAATTGGGCCTCCGGATATCTCACTCACCATAGGAAACGCAATAGCAAGCCGCTACTCTACGTTGGATTTCTGTGAGACAATGGTAACGACCCGATCATGCTGGTTCATTCGTACTGTAGACAAAATTGTCTGTAGATAGACTGTCTGTGTCTGTAGCGTGGCTCTACCACTCAATAATGTGGATAAAAAGGGTACATTTTTGATTGAAATAAATTTTTGAAATAAATATCGCTAATTTATTTTAAAATTTAAAAATTTCTAAATTATTGACGATATTATTGCAAAGAAGGGTATTATTTACTCTTAAATAAGTACCAAAATATAATATAATATTTAAAACTAGCTTTTGCTCGCGACTCCACCCGCGTGAATGTCATTTTACGGAATACAAAAAGTACCTAAGTAACCTAAATTACTCCTTATTACATCAGCTATCTGCCAGTGTAAGTCCCGTCAAAATCGGTCCAGCCGTTCCAGAGATTAGCCGGAACAAATAGACAGACAAACAAACATTGTAAAAAATGTTATTTTGGTAAATGTACCGTATATACGTATAATATTACAAACAGACACTCAATTTTATTTATTTGTATAGATGAATAATCACATAATTTGCCTCATATTTATACTGTAAAATACTATCCTTAAATTATGTATTTTTCAAAAGTAATAACACCTATTGATAAAAATAGGAACAAACCTTTAAAATGCGGCCCGTGCACTTCCGATTCGTCCGTCTCAGCCATGGTATTAATTATTACTTATACACAGACAATTTACACAATTCAAATCACCAACAGATCACTAAACACAGATTAAGTAGATTCTGAAGTATTTGCATAGACTTCGATAGCACCAAGTTTGCATGTTAACTAAGCATTGCGTTTGCACCTGACGCGCGCACGCGATGCACCCGGAACAGTCTCATACTATTTTGGATCGCATTTAGACCACAAACCAGACTAGCGCACAGGAGATCAAAAGGTAAAGATCATTAGACGAGCCACTTGAGAGGGACATGTAGCTTCCTATTGCAGTAAATACTCGCAGTGTCTAGTTATTTTAAGGTAAGCTCCGAGACGCAAAATTAACGCAGTTATGGAAGTTATTGCAGTTCAATACACTGTATAATGCCACTGCATTGCTTAGAAGTTTAGTTATATTTGTGATTACTTTGCAATAAAATACAATGTTTCTTTTAAAAGCATGTGTTATAATGTTTTAAAAGTGATCAAACTTGAGATTCTATAAATAGGTATATTTAGTTTAAATCTGTGAATAGGAGCAAGTTTTGCTTAACTACGAGTATTACATGAAACGGAAAAGACATTTAATAATTATTTCTTCTGAAACGTAAACGATAAATTGTATTATATAAACGAATTGATGAAAATAATCAGTTATTGGTCAACTTCCTTGAAGCGTATCATAATGAAATTCATAATTAATTAATATTATGGACGTTTTATGTTTTTTAGTGTTTCATGGCTCTCGGTATTTGTTTGATTTAGCAGGATTTACTCGTAGCTCTATATATTTTTAAACATGGCATTGTATATTATATGTATATACCTGCAGAACCTTTCGGTATAGAAATGATAGAAACTGAAAATGGTTTCCCAGATTATTGTTTTAATTTTATTTCTAAACAAACTTTTACGAAACAGATTTGGACATTTAAAAATGGACATTTGTCACAATAAAATTTTATCTTAAGATATGTGTAATCGTCGACATAAATTATCTCATTATTACTAGACACTGATGAGTGCCAAAATCGAATTGCATCGATATCTTCACCTAAAGTGTTCGTATAGATAGGTGATTGAATGCGCAGTACTACACAAGCTAAATATGTTCTAGGGCGAAAGTGCCACTGTGTCAATGTTGTTGTCACAGTTAAATAGATTGAAAGTACTGGCAAATCTTTAATTAACACTTGATTCATTGTATCAGTTATAAATTTATCTAAATAAAGAGTGCAACGTCGATGCACGGCCATCTGTTTCGTTTTATGTAATCATCTGAGATTCGACGTCCGGTTCGTATGTTTTATGTATAAAAACACCTGTTTTAAGATCAAAACTTTATTAATTTCCACAAAAATGCGATCCTAAAGTTTTTTTTTAATAACCTAGAAATATTGGCAACTGTTAAGAACAAAGGATTTTTTTAGAATAACTTTTATGGCTTGTATGTATGTACTATGTATATTATTATGCAACATTAAAAGTTGTATGTGTATTTTAGCTTAATCATATCTACGGAAAAATGACATACTTAGCGATTGTTAGTTAAGTGATATAAAAAATAAAATACTCACTTCTTAAGCTTTCATTCTTGGTTAACGTGTGCCCTTTGGGAATGTCATTTGCCAGTGTCTTGTCGATGTTCTCTTTAACTCGTTCAAGGAGTGGATCTCTCCATTTTTTTACTGACACTTCATCTTTGGAAGGTTGTTTTTGTAGGGGTGGCTTTCTCAAAACCTAAAATGATCACAAATCAAACAGTTAATTTACGTAGCATGTCTACGTTATGAAATTTTCACGCGACATACATTCGTTCACTATCGAATTATAGCTTTCTAAATGGATGTCAACAAATTGCAGACTTCAAAAATTCTTTGTATTCATATAAAATAATATTTATAGGCTATCTAAAAACTAAAGTAATAAATGTACTCTGTTATATATAAAAATCTATGTTTTGAATATAAATACCTACACAAAACAAACATCGTAGTTTATCACACTTTTAGGTTTTAAATCATGCAATAAAAATTATAAAATAGTGTTTTTCTATCTTAGATGCTGCTTAATGTTTACCTTTGATGGTGTCTTTTCCATGGGAGTCGGAGGCTTGGTGGCCATTTTTGTTTCCTTGTCTGTAGATTTACTAATTTCGTCTTTTGAAGGTACTTTTGTCACCGACTTTCCCGGTGCTTTATTGTTTTGCTTCTCAACTGTAGTAACTTTTGGTGTAGATTTTTCGACATCAGCTGGTTTTGCTAGTGATTTCTCTGTCGAACTGGTTTTGGCAGGCAACTTTTCAACTTTTGTTACCGGTTTTTCAAATTTCGCTATTGGTTTTTCAACCTTTGACGCAGGTTCTTCAACTTTTGTCGCTGCCTTTTTAATTTCTATAACCTTTGGAGCTGATTTTTCAGCCGGGATCGTTTTAATCGCTGGCTTTTCTTGTGTTACCACTTTTGTAATAACTTTTTCTGGTACGTTGATTTTCACTGATGGTTTTGTATCTTTGGTAGAACTTCTGTCATTTACGGCATTACTTACTTTTTCTATGCCATTTTTATCTTTTCTATCAACAATAGTAACGGATTTTTCCTTGGCTTTGTCGTCGATTGTTCTCACACTTCTCAACGTCGGCTTTTCAGGCGCTTTTTCATTGAAACTTCTATCTTCTAATTTTGGTACCGTTTCCAATGTCCTTAGCGCAGATTTTGTGAATTTTGATTTTTCATCTGCAGGTTTTGAAGCCTTGTCTGCTTGTTTCGGTACAGAACGTTTGATGAGTTTCTCTTCTACAGCTTCTGATACACCATTTTCTGATTTATCTCTTATAGTAGCTTGTTTTTTCAGTACGGCTATAACATAGAAAATTACTTTTATAATATAAATTTGTCCACCCATATATTTTCAAAAATATTTGAAAATGTCAGAAGAATTTGCTGTAACAAAACACTTCCGAACACTGCAAAATTCGCTAGAAACTGAAAAATATTTGATCGTTTCTTAGCGTAAGCTGCTTATTCATCAAAAGAGTCATGCGAAAATTCTGGATTACTCTCAAAGTCGAATAATTTAAGGAGCTATTCCTAAATATCTATCTACGACATACTCTAAAAATATTATTTCTTCTTATAGAATTGAATTTACATAGCTAGTTTTAGTTAACTACGTACATATAATAATAATATAGTGTATAGAAATGGATTATTGTGAGGAATTTGCCTATCTGCATGTACATTAGGGTAATGTGACTATTCATATTTGAATTATTCTCTGTTTTTAAGTAATAATAAGGGTAGAAAGAATACTGGAATTGATGGAAGCACATGTTTCGGCCCCGACGCTGTGCAGTTTGATGGCATTCACGTACGTAAATAAACATGGCGGCTGCCAAAATGGCCGACCTTCGCTATTTCAGCGTGATTACATGTCAAATTCTCTATTATCCGGCCAAGTAAATACGGAAAGTTTGTTGTATTCAGGAACTTTTGAAGACCGTTGCAAGACCTTTGTTAAATCAATAAAATTGTGTAAATATGATAAATAAATCTTTATTTTTAAACACATTTATTGTTTTACATACATCTAATATTTTCCTTTTTATTATATGACTAGAGTAACTATTTAACTAACTATATTCATCAGCAATTTTTTTTGTGTACCTAAATGATATTTCTCAACTTTGTCACTTTCCAGAAAGCCTTTTAGTAATAGGTACATTGTTAAAAGGTTAGCAAAATAATGTATTTTTATTATTGAATTTACCATTTGGTATCTCAACATCTGATACATTTACAGATATTGTAGTATTGGAATATTTGTACAAATAACCTCAATAGAGCTTAAGGGACGATAAATTCTTAGAACGCGGCCCCGTTATTTGGTTGCCAAGTACCTACACATTTTATCACATTCATATTCTCAAGATTCGTATTCATTTTCTTGATAATATATCGTATTAATTCTTATAAATAAGTCAGCCACTAACCCCAACATCTTCGTTTATTTTGTAAAAAGTCTGTCCTCTCTAAAAATATCGCGGTCGGCGTCGGGACGGAAATATCTTCGTAACATCTCCGACGTTGGAAAACGTCACGGTATATAGCAAACGTTAAAACTTCAATCTCATTTCGCTTTTGTAATCGTATAAATATATTTTTACTCTGTTACAAATACATCATAATTTGATAAAGAAAACGAGGACCCTGATTGATTCAAAATTTAATCACCGCGACACGTTGAATCTACGATTTTCGTTCTAATCCACGCAAGATATAAACTTGGCACCGCTTCTCTCTCTAAAACATTATTAAACTTTAACAACTTTCACCTATTTTTATTATCTAAATTCATTGTGTCACGTGGTACGGAACACAAATAGGCACTTGTTATTCGCCAAAAACTTACATCGTTTTTCGTACACATCAATATAGAAACACTGTTTTGAGTTCTTAAGTCCTTTAGCACTGAAACACAGCACGTAAATTTCGGCAGCAACTGGCGGCCGAAACGTTTACAACTGTTCCCGTAAGTGGGCACACTGACGTTGCGTTCCAAACTCCAGACTAACAAACTTGTGAACGGTTTCAGAGAGTCAATTATTCAGAGCTCGTGTCCCCTGCCAAACTTTCTGGCAAGTGGTTGACGTCATCATATATGTATACATATTTCAACATCCACAAATATACATTCACAAATAATATGCATAATGAAATATCGCCTTCTTTCAGAGTAGAGTCGGGAAACACGCTCATCGCTCTAGGCGTCCTAGATAAACTTTAAAATTTATTTAAATTTTTATTGATTTTAAGCGCCTTTGATTGTCCGTTCTTCTGATTTTCTTTTCCTAAAAACGAATGAATTGCTAAAAAAAAATGATACCTACTCGAATCTATAAACAATAGCACCTTACTCTACATTGTTCATATACAAATGAATAGAATCAAATACGAGTATATTCATATTCAAACATCTAAGGAAGTGTATGTGAATATATACTCGTATGCATTTAGATAAATGGAACCATGAGTTATGCAAACTATAACTAGGAACTATTTATAAGTCGAAGAGGTGTACTGTAGCTAGTTTCTGAAAAGGTTGACTTGATCGAGGACCATAAAAATGAGTACGTACCTAACCTAACTCAATAAGCATTAGATCTTTGTCACTTGTGTGATGGTCACTATTTACATTATTTACACTATTTACAAATACGTTTATTTTCTCGAAGCACAAAAGATGGTCCCTCTTAAGCACTTGATCAACACTTGACGGGATATCCTACCCACACAAGCACCCACAATGGTATCTCCTGTAAGCCAGGATCGACAATAGCCTGCATATTTAACACTATTGCAGTGAAGCTCGGTGAATCTATATGAATGCTAACCTATGTTTATCTCGTAACGAAATTAATCAATATTTAATATCAATATAAGTAGAAAGATGTTAGAACATTTATTTTCCACTTCCATCAGTAACAAAGCGGGAGACAAAATGAACGAAGGACGTATTAACCTCAAGCATAAAGACGTTTACAACTGGAGAAGCCAGAGTAGATCACCGATGTTATTTAATGGGTCCTATCATGTCGACCGTGAATCTTGATTTCAATAGTAGGTACTCATTAACACTTACAACATTCACCTATTTCCCCTGGCGTTGTGGTATTCATGGGTAGTGATCACTTACCATGAGGTAATCATCCACTTAGTTGTATGCTGTCTTTTTGGTATAAATAATATAATTATTATGTGCAAGCAACGTTGGAAACAACTTTGTAAACAAGTGGTTTAGAACTTCTATGGTATATGCTATCTCGAGTACATGCTCATTAGATCAAATAAAACTAACAATAGTATCATGCCCAACAATGATCTGCTTTTAAGCATCTACTTTGGCGCTATCGCTACTACGCCCACATTTCAGATGTGACACGCTGAAGGCGCCAGATTTTTCATGAAAATGTGTATATTCTGCATTTACGACACAGTAACATTATTTCGTCTGCAAAATTAGCTACGTGTTTACTCGGCTTTTTTATTCCTACGTCATTCGAATCTACAACGGTTTTCATCATCGCTTATAGATTTCTTTAATAGACGTATGGTTATTTTAGATTTTTACTACTCTGGCTAATCACTCTTTGTAACGCTGTATTGGAAAATAGGCAAATATTAACATTATAAAATATTAACCGATCAGTCTTACGGGAAATACTTGCCGTGAAGTTCATTCATTTCGAGTGACCAATTGACAGAATGTGACCAATAAGGTTTCTGGTTATCTGGAGGGTGACGATCCGTGGCGGAAATCAGGACCAAGTGCTGCAAGTCTCTGGCCCGATGAGACACGCGTAGGTATTTACCGTCTATTCCCGTTGTCCGTCAATTTTTGTCCAACAGTGGACATCAGTGGATAATTTCCCTGCAACATGATTGAGGAAGCCGATGGCTGGCATTATTAGGATTTCTACAACGAGCAAACCTTTTCTTTCTGTCTGGCGTTATCCTGATTTAATACCAGTATCCGCCTTCCCATCACGATTTTGGATTTGGTACTATGTGGGGCGGCCCGCCGTCTGACCTCCAGAACCCGTAAAGGGAACTAAATTTCACCATTACCTCATCCGTTAATCAGCAAAGTGTAACTGATTGGCTTTGGATCTAAGATGCCATTGCCCCACTTAAACTGCTTACAACGAGCAAACCATGACAATAATAATTAAATGATCCACCAATGATGGACAACGGGAATAGACGGGTTTGATTCGAAAACAATAGTGATAATACAATACAATACAATGTTTATTGATACGATGTTTACAATTGTTTAACACTTTACACTATTTTAAGGTTTACTTATATAAACATTGTCGAAGGTTTTTTTGCTAAATTTTTACCGCGATCCCCACACTAAGCTAGGCTTGTATCGTGGGTAATCGTTAGTTACCGTTGATAGTTTGTGATATCACAATTTTCCTTAACGTATTGGTTTCTTTGTCCGATTATTTGATTAATGAACTAGTTTGTAATACAGATAATTCATTAATAATTAAGAAAATATGTTCATAAAACTTCATGTTTTATTGCCTTATCAACATCACTTCCAAATTGATTTTTGCTGCTCTAATTTGATCATAGCTCTGATTAAGGACGGCTACCGTCTCGACCGATAAAGAAGTGGATAAATAAATATATTTCTAATTTTCTAATAACATAATTCATAATGCTTTTAAATTAATTTATTCTAGGTTTAAGGTTAAATAAATACTAGGATTCATAGATTTGAATCTCTAATAGTAAAAATCGTTGATAGAACTTTTATTTCATAAAATTCGAGGTAAAACCGGGTATTAGATATTGTATTGTATAGATTTTAAATACACGTCATCAGTGTTATACAATTTTCATAGCATGTGGATAAACAAAGGTTTGAGAACGTACACTTTGACAATGCAAAATAAAGATGTAGTGGATTTTATCCAAAGATTTGCTTTTGTTTAAACAATTTTATAGTTGTTGATGATGTATTGTTTATTTTCAAGGCCGGTCCTACCATATGGCGAACAGAAGAGCTGCTCCAGCACTGGAGTAGAGGCACCTTCCCATGTCCATTTTCTTTCAGGCTTTATATAAACCAAACCAAGGGCTATGGCGCCATATTTTGAACTTGCCCTATGCTCATATTAGCCTTAGGCCGGCACTGTTTGTTTGCCTTTAATATCAATGATACATTTTAATTTCAGAAACCTTATTGAGGTTTGTGGCAAAAATACTTACGTTTCAAGGGCTTCACGACAGGCGTGGCGTCATCAACACTGCTAGTCCTGGAGAGGCTCTCCACCGGCTTTAGTTTCTTCTGGGTCCAGGCCGGCGGCGATGCGGTGTCTTTCTCCTTCACCCACGGCGGCCGGAAACTCTCTCGCCGTGGTGGCGCGATATTGTTCAAGTTGCCGATTGGCATTGTGTTCTGTGATCCAAACTATGCTGTCAAGTGTTTGTGTGTTATATGTGTAAGATTCATAGAAAATACAGAATATTGATTATTATGTTAACGTTGTGAATGAGTAGTAATATTATAAAATCTAGATCTGGTAAATAAGTATATAAAAATTTAAGGAACTGACGTAATAATTATTTCTTATCCTTTCTGGCTATGATTAAATTTCTAACTAGTATTAGAGTCAGCGCAAAGTATTGATTGTCTCGCAACTAGAAATTGCCGGTTGCTGAGTCTGGGACTAAAGTATCAGCAGATTTTGCCGGTAGTGGGAACAAAACTGCAATATTTTTAATTAACATAACTATGTCTGATGAAAAAGTCTAATGATCTCAGTTTTCTTATCACGTCTAGTGACAGGCGCGTGCTTCAGAAACATCTTCTTCTTACTTCTGTCAGGTTCTTACAAAAAGTGCCATCAATACGCGGATAGCGTGCGCTTTTACTAATAGTTAGTTTATAAAACAACTAAAATATAGTTTACTTCGGTAACAAAATGGCAGAACTTAACTAATTTTAGTTTAGCAGTACTGACATACATTGTAGGCTAACACACGGGTAACAATCAGGACACTGTAGATTGAGTTTGAATTAAAACTAGCCTGTAATAAAAATAACTTAATTTTAGTTTGGTTTTAATTTATCGGTGATTTTGACTCTAAAAAGACCATAGCATTTACAATTTAATGCATATCATACATGTTATTTTAATCGTGCATATGATTTACGAGATTATGTTAGCAGATCCCAGCTGGCGCGAGTTGGCCGAACATCGTCCATTCATTCAAACAAAATAGATATTTTTAACGCAGTCGTCACAAGCACTCCGCTAGACTCCCGAACACTTGCCACCGATAACTATAATAATATATTAATAATGTTTACTTTATTATTTTACATGTGTCACGTGCAAGGGATTCCATACACGCTGACTCATTTGCTATTATAGTTTAAGTTTTCTTACTACGTAGTTAATTATAGAAATGTTATTTTTATTTAATTTGTGTTGCTAAAAATATTAAATATTACCTACATTCAATTTTAATATAACGAAAATTCCCTAATCTTTGCTATTTTTATTTTTTCTTTTTAAAGATATACTTTGCCCATAAAATATTTAAGCTATGACGTAACCTATTCAAAATATCCTTATTTATAATAAATTCAATAATATGAAATTCACAATGTCAAATTTCACAAATCGTTTAAGTTTTTCCTCACAATCCCTAGGGCCCGCCCTAGGGCGGGTGGCAAAATCAAAGATACTCGACATATGTATATCATTTATATACATACCTTTTAAAAAGGCATTTGTTAGTAATTCTGCAGCTATGTCTTAGATTTATGAAATTTTGTGGAAACTTAAATGGGTTTTGTGTTACTCTAATGTTTTCTTTTATCTTGTAGGTATGTAATAGTGTTTTGTTTAGAAAAATAAAATAAACAAAATAAATATGATTTACTTTTTTAAAGTTGTGTTCTTATTGTTAATATGTATGCTGTGTTCACCTCACATTGTAACGATATTTAGCTTTAGACTACCATACTAATGCCCGAATACTACCTACGCAAAGGCTGACTGTCTAACGACTACTTAATTTTATAAAATTTTGCCCGATAAGAGCGTCTTAAATTGTTACGCTAATGTGGACGAGTGTCGTAGGATGCACTGTGTTATTTTGCCGTAACTTATGACAAAACCATAGATTATGACATATTGTCACGGCGAAATGTTACAGAGTCTCAGAACGGATCGCTTTGTGACATTATGTCGTAACATTTGATAACCGTCCGCACTTGAGTTTGTCGAGCGTGTCTGTCACAGTCACGCCTCTCTGTGCGGCGAAATATCACGAATGGAGACGCACTTTAAGATGATTTCATATTATGTTTACGCAGGAGTACTTTAGTGTTAAAGCAAAATAAATTAAAATGCCTTGTAATAATTGCAAAAGATTTCGTAGCCAAATAGGAAGCTAATATTCTAATAAGTTTCTAGTAAAATAATGTAATTAGTAAGGCATAGATCATAATTAACGTGAAACTGTTATTTGTTAGTTAGATTAATATTTTGGCTTCTGTTCATTTATTCCAATCTAAATGACGTAATATTCCAATACACAAGTAACAACTACATAATATAATAATGTATTTTGGTACTCCTGCATTATATTAATATGATGCATGTTTATATCCTATTATCTTACTTCCTACTAATATTATAAATGAGAAGGTTTAGATTTCTCTCCCCAGAGGGGTTGACGTCAGGCAGACGGCCGGTCATAAAAACTAAAAGCCAAATCTTTCTGTAACATGTGTGAAACGCATGTTGCGCCGACCCCACTGCGAGTGGGATAAGGACAGATAAAAGAAAGAAGGTTTAGATTTCTGCGAGTTTATGAATTCAGATCTTAATTAGTCAATTACGCCATCACGGCTGGACGGATTTTGATGAAATTGAGTAAACAGGTAGATCATCACCTGAAATAGGACTTAGGCTACTTTTTATCTTGGAAAAAGACGCTCACAGGGATGGAGCCACGAAAAAACGCTAGTCAAATATAAAATGAGTACATATAGTACTGTTCGTATTTTATTATTTTGTATTAATCTCTTTATATAATTGATTGAGAAAATATAATATGCACAGAGTTAAAAGAATAACAAAACAAACTTCTGAATGTATATGTATAAAATGCAATAAATATTTATCCTCACATTCCTTATATTTGGCAATGTTAAATATCTAGATGAAGATAAGTTCACCTTATAATGTCACATTCACATTCAAATTACGATGAACTCAGTAGAGTCAGAGTTCTTATTGTTTTGATTTCGTTTTTTACTTGTTCTCGCAAAAAAAATTATTTTTATAACTAAATGGATATCAAATGATCGAACGCATTATTATTTGTCTACGTTGTCTATCTGTTAGATCTCTGCGATTTATAATCTAATGATTTATAGATACAATATTTTCTGTTGTGGAGTCATTCACTTTTATAAAATTGTCGTCACAAATATATTTCACCCGATAAATTCATTCTAATCGTGCTGTCTACATAAATAAATATTTGATACATTGCTTTCTATACCGCAGGTTTGATATTATTGATGTAATTCGTGCATTACGGTAATTCTTTAACGTTTTTATAACTTTTTAATATTTGCTATGAAAAATAGGCAAAGAAACAAAAATTGACTTAAATACCCGAACACAGTTAGACATTTCTATTAAAAAATCATCGTGAGGAATCTTGTATACATACTTGAGAATTGTCCACAAGAGTTTCCAAGATATGGGAAGTCTACCAACACGCATTAGGCCAGTGTGGTTGATTAAGGCTTAACTCCTTTTATTAGTGGAAGAGGCCCATTATTTACTTTATAATAGTATGTCAATTTTATTGCAACTCGCAAGAGTCATCATATGGTTGGTCGTCCTTAATTTTGGTCTGCACTGATCTTACCATCATGTTTCTAGATTTTATAGAGCCAAGAAATAAAAATTGGCGCGAATTCTGACAGTGCGAATGGCCGCTCATTTATATTGTTTCATAAACAAGTGAGAGGGGGATACGTTGAATAAAAGGGGAATGAATTCACGCAATAATCCACAACGTAGAGAACAGTGCAACTAGTCTGCAATAAATATACGAGTGAAAAGATTTAAGAAACTAACATCTAGACGAAGAACTGTCACCTTTTAATCGATTTATGAAGAGAAAATCAGAGATGGAAAATTAATTATTTCTTTCTGCCTGGCTTATATCGGCTTAATGCCAGGATCTGTCTTCCTCCATCATGATTCGACGGTGAAATTGCTATTATGTGAGGGCGAGCCGCCGTTTGACCAATTCAGAGATGGAAATTCATTAAATCAATTTATTGAAAGAAACAAATTAAATTATTATTAAATAACATTATTTGTAATCACAAAATTAAATAATCAGATTACATAGATCTTGATTACTACGTGCATCAATAAACAGTGATAGGTACCGTGTTTATAGTTATGTTATATACATAAAACTAATATATAAGTACGTCTTCACATCCGCACCATACGCGTCACGTCCGGCAACAATTCGCATCATAAATAAATATTAAAATCTCTTTACATTATAACTTATTGAGGCATTTTTATTATTAGCTATTATAAATATGTTATTTTTAATACTTAGATACCTTTACTTTACTACTTAATAAAACTTAACTTTTTTGTAGACAACTAGTCTAATAAGGGAAAAGAGATGTTTTGAAAAAATATAACGAGCTAATCATTTCCCTATTACTTTATAATTACTTCTAAATCGGTATCTCTATATAGATAAATGTAAAAAAAAAAACCTAACAAAATTGCAACTTATTTAACCATTTCACAACCGAGTATCTATTTCACCGTTCTTCAAATAGACTAAGCTTTCGCAGGTTAAGGGACATTGTCTTACGTGTGTGGCTGTGTATGTGTTATTCCTTTATTTCACTTTACGCACTTCGTTCACACCGGTAACGCGGAACTATTCAACTGTCCATATCTGGAGGCTCAGGAGCGGTATACGGACGCGGGGCTTGGATCGCGCGTAGACTGCGACTAGCGCAGGAATTTCATATGAACAATCCTCTGGAACTTATAAATAGGTGCGTCGAAACGCGTGTGCCGCGAAAATTTCAATAAAACTTTGGCTACCGTTATCTAGCCAATTAACGCTATATTGACTCATATATACATTTTGTTAATATTTAATATTTTATATAGGTATAAATAAATTATTGTCGGATTCAGCTAATATACTAAGGACATTTAAAATAAAAAGTTCATAATCCGATGGCAAGACTTAATAGTCAAACCATTGGTTATTGAAACACCAGAGTAATCAATCTTCCAAAGCCTGTCGTGTCCAACAATACCGCCTTCTGTATTTGACTCTTGACTTCACAACCAATTTGGAATGGAGATGTTAGTAAAGTCTATAAATAAATAGCATATATACATAGGAACGCACTCACGCCTGTAATCCCCGAAGGGGTATGCAGAGGTGTAACCAGTACACCCACATTTTGCCGAGCGTATCACCATCCCATGATGTGATAAGGGGCGAGCCTATAGCCATACCGGGTACAATTTCAGACTCCAGGCTGATGCTGAGCATTTCCTATTACCAAATATAATTTTTAGCCGACCCGAGGATCGAACCTGATTAATAGGAGAGACTGGCAAACGAACAAGTGGGTTACATGGTAAGTGAGCTCCACTGCTCATGAACATCCACAATACCTGAGAAATCATGAATGTGTTGCCAACCTTAAAGGAAATGGATAAGAGATTAGGACAGGGAGGGAATTTGGGCCAGCCCGTCGTCTATAGTATTGAAGTCTTTATACGTAGGTAATATTATTCTAGAAATCAAATCAAGTGTAGGTATGAGTGATATCCAACAAGGAACAGAATCAATTAATAATCTATTTATAAATGCCGTAATCTTAATTAACGGTGCATCACGATATGCTATCAGGGAAACAAATCTCGGAAGAATACGTACTAATCGCAATGCGATGCATCAATCATTAAAATCCTACTAATATTATAAATGTGAAAGTTTGGATGTTCATTGATTTTTATAGCAGACGCAACGAGCAAGTGGGTCACCTAGATAAGTGATCTCCACCGCCAACACCCACGATACTAGAAGAATCATGAAAGTGTTACTGACCTTAAAGGAAAGAGATAATTAAGAGTTTGGGAAGGGGAGGGCGGATTCAGATCTCCAGAAATCCTACTCGCTGTACGAAATATAACAGCAAGTTCCTTTGGATAGTAAATCGAGCCTACACAAAATTGTCTGCAACGTGGCTCTTCCACTTGTGTTTGTGAATTTTGAAGTTTGTTAATCAATCACACCACGGATTTAGATGATAATATGATGACATACATGTAGACCATGATTTGGATGCTTGTATTATTCCAGTAGTACGTTCCTGTGGAATAATTTTAACGTTCTTTTAGATAAATAATAAATAAAAGCACCCATCAGTCACACACATAGTCCTGACCCCACACTAGGTTAAACCTGTATCGTGGGTATCAAGAACTACGAGGGACATGCGGTCCCACAACACCCAGATCCGAAAGAAATATTTGTGGATTAGACAAAGATTTGTCTCGGTGTGGGAATCGAACCCACGACCTCACGCTTCGCAGCCGGCTACTCGCCCACTGCGCCAGGGAGGTTGTCAAATGATGATAGAAAAGATTTCCACGTAGCGGAGTTGCGAGCAAAAGCTAGTTAAATCATAAGGGTCGTCGTACATCTCATCGTTATGATGCCACAGCATCACAGACATTCAGTTAGCTGATTAACAATATAATTATGTAGAGTTACCACGATTGAAAAAGGTGGAGATTATAATTTTCAATAAGTGTCAGAGTGTCTGGACCAAGCGATGTAAATATACCTCACTATAAATAGAATATCAAAAATAATATAGTTGTATGAGTTCTCAACATTTATTTCTTGCTTAGTATGTAATTTCTCATAATATAGTTCAATACGTTATTCTTTTAATTTGAGGTAACAATGTGATTCCAACTAAAGCGCTACCTAATTTCTACTCAGCTCTGCTAAGAATCAATCTCTGGCGACATCAAAGGAACGAGGATTCCTATTTGGCTTATAATTTTGGGCTTTCCTCGTATAACTTTTTATTATCCTACCATTTAAAATGTACGTTGTTTTAATAGAACTCCAAGATTATGTAAGATAATCGTATCTAGCTACTAATATTAATCTGTGATCGTATCTTTACTTATCTACCTTTTGCTGAGTCGATTATCGATCGCCTCCCAGCAACTGTCTGTAATACATCTTTGTTTGACATCTACAGAATATGTTGTTATTGATATTGATTGTAGACGATAGATGTAGGTAGTTCCCCGCGTTAATTACTTTGACGATTAAGCTCTGTCCGCTAATTCAAAAGAGATACAGCAATGGTGAATCGCGCGGCTGAAATACAACGTGGCTGTAAAGTAAGTAAAGGGAGTAGGTTTTGTATTAGGAGTACAAGTGGACCATAAAAAAATTGGTAAATTTTAATGTCATTGGCTTAACGCATAAGAAGTACGAAGTAAAAAGAATGTTAGTTTTCGATAAATCAGTTCCAATAGAGCTATAAATATTGAAAAAATCAGTAAAGTTGCGATACCACTGCTACGAAGTAACAGGATTTAGATTTTTGAATGAGATCATACATCAACTACTTTTTTGTTTATGGCGAGACGTGTATGAGTCACTTCACTCACTACGTCGTGAATTTTACAAAGTAATCAAAGGATATTTAATATGTTAATAATTATTAATTTTAATACCTCATTATTATTTAATGACATGGATTTCCTTAAGATTTTATTTTATATCGTAATATAAGTTACGTATAAACAGGGACTGTACAGGGGATTTTTATAGGGAATTTTTGTGACGTTTAAGAACTCATCTTAATCAATCGTCTACTTAAAGATTATCTACTTATAATGTTATTGACAGCCTCCGTAGCGCAGCGGGCGAGTAGCCGGCTGCGAAGCGAGAGGCCGTGGGTTCGATTCCCACACTGAGACAAATGTTTGTGTGAACCACAAATATTGGTCTCGGGTCTGGGTGTTGTGGGACCGCAAGTCCCTCGTAGTTCCTGATACCCACGACACAGGTTTACCTAGTGTGGGGTCAGGACTATGTGTGTGACTGTTGGGTGTATTTATTTATTTATTTATTTATTTATTTAGAAAACAAAATATTTTGATAGTCTTTTGATTTTATGATCACTATATAATAACTGTTATTTAGAAAAAAATACTTTGATAGGTAGTATCTAATTAGATTTTATGATCACTATAGAATGATTACCTTCAAGAAATACCATTTTTATTAGTACCTAGTAAGACACCCTTAGAGGATTCCATAATTTCTATTTCTTAATTAGTGCCTGTTTCGAAACCTCTGAGTACCTAAATGCTATTTACCAAATTAATAAAGTAATTATAATTATAAAGTAGGTATAACGTTTATTATAAAGTATTTGTATAATTCAGATTTCATTCGGAGTCAATTATTGCCTTAACGATTACCGTCTTTTGGCAACAACCAGGACTTTACATGCCAATCTCCGAGCTTATAAGTCAGGACAAAAAAATATCACTTCAGCAAACATGGTAAAAACTAAAGCAGTATATCCTTTTTCAGCATCCAAAATCTGGTGTAATTATGGGCCTGATTTCCTAGGACGTCCGACCGTCGTCGTCGCCGCCGCGGCGCCACACTTCCGCGGCGCGCCCGACATTACGCAAGCGTCGTGCATGACCCCACGCCACTCCACGCCACTCCTGTCAGCTCACGGGATCACTCGGCTGTTAAATTGAAGGTTGCAGAATGATGCTGCCGAGTCTTCAGACGTTTAATTAAATCGTTACGTAACTGCTGTTCCCAAAGAGAATTGAAATATAGATAATCTGAAATTGTGTTCTATTTTTATGTTACCTGTAAATAAATTAAATTAAAGTATTAGGTATACATATTTTTTACTATGCTGACACAAAATAGAGTGGTAGAGCCATGAATAGGCCGGGTCGTTACCACAGCCTCGTAGAAAACCGGCGTAAAGTAGCGGCTTGCTGTTGCGTGCCATACGGTGAGTGAGATATCCGAAGGCCCAAATCCCCTTCCCTTCCTAATCACTTTATGATCCTTTCCCTCACCTATTTTTCTGTATTGGCAATCTATATTTTTATTTTACCAGAAAAACATTAAAAATGATATATTGATTAGTAACATACAATCGATTCCGTGAAAAAAAGTAATCCTCGAATAGAAAAAAAACTTATTTAGGTAAACGCAGCAAAACCTATCAAATATTAAATTACGCTAAAAATATAATTATAAACTGCCTCAGGGGCGCAGTTGTAATGCGTACGCGTTACGATTAAGCTAACTTTGAGGTCTCGGGTCGATCCCCGGGTCGGGTAAAGTGGAATTGAGTTTTTCTATTACGAAATGCTCAGTATCATCCCGGACTCTGGAATTTGTGCCCGGTATGGCGATAGGCTCGCCCTCTATCACATCGTGGGACGGAGATACGCTCGGCGAAATGTGGGTGTACTAGTTACACCTCTGCCTACCCCTTCGGGGAATACAGGCGTGAGTGCGTATGTATGTATAATTATAAACTAACCGTCAAACCCCTTTCACGTTTAATTTGACGTTTAAACGTTTATATTGGCATTACTAATTAAGTAAACTATGTAAGTTTTGTATACAAAAAATTCAATAATATAAAAAATATCAAAACTCACGGCAGTCACGGCTCTCAGTTATACAACGTGTTACAGAAAGGTGTGGTCATATTTTAGGGTCATTACATACACCTTACAATTAGTACTTGTGTACCGGATCTTTACAAAGCCAAGCCATCCAAAAATTTCACGTTAATTTTAATCACTCGTTTATTAAGATTGATAAGATTGATGGCAATCACTATTATTATGAACGACACTCACTTTTTAAAAAACTTGAATAAGATGTACGTAATTCTACGGACATACGTACGTAACTTGTAATTTAAACACAAATTAACACTTGAAAGAGACTGTGTGCTGAAGACGATATCGGTACCATCCTCTAGAAGCATGTTAAAGACTTCATTCTCGGGTCTTCCACCTATGAATTGGGCTTAATACAGTCGACGATCCTCTTAAAAGCTGTTATTAGTTACACCAACACAAAGTACCAATACATAATACTTTTTTTAGTCAAATACAACATATAAACTCGTAATCAATCATACTTCATAAAATAAGAAATTGCCGAACTGACTGTGTCAAATAAATATTGACATTTGACAACTGTTTAATGTTTTTTAATTAAAAAATAATTAAATGAAAGGAGGTCTATTGTATCATTGTTTATCATTGAGTGTTGTCCAAAGTTGAAAGTAGATATCGACATGTTACTGATTCGATAAAAAAGAAAAATCTATAATTATTGTACTAGCAATGCAAACGGATTTGGTACTAAGGGAGATAAAATACTTATACTCTACACTATACATTGCTTAAATTTGCCTGCCCCTTTCTATAACACGTTGTCTAAGTAGTGTATTATTTAAGGTCACGGCGGGTTGGTGCTTCTTCTCAGACCAGTGAGCAACGGTAGATTCTAAACTTGACGTGTAAAAGTGTCTTTGGGGGCCTAATTAATTAATAAATGATTTTATTTGATTTCCCTACCTATGACGTAAGACTCGTATCTTGATTTTTGGGGTCGTTTCAGGTCAGGACAGGTCAGGACTATGTAGTCTGTAGGGTGTATTTATTAATATTCTATGATTTATTTGTCAGAGCGTGATTGAATAACAAACATCAATGATTCGTAGGTACTTAACCTAAAAATTGTTTAAAGGGCAACCGTAACTCCCCCAGTCTGTTTCCCTATGTGAATTACTTTTTCTGAGAACATACTATATAGCCACACATGATTTCCACTATATAAACATTAGTAGAATCTTCAGTAATTCCCTAAAACCGAAATAGCCGAATGAGTAACATGTGATGTTTTCTTCCTGGTACAAATATGTCACGCTTCCTTTAAGTTTTTGAATATAATCTTTATAGTATATTCACGCCATTTTCTTTGTCGTGACTATGGATGATAGCTATATGGCATTACGCTACGACCCATACCGTTTAATCAGAAAATAAATTATAATTAATGATCAACTGCGCAGGTGATTTTTTTTCTCACGAATCATGTCGGTACCTGTACAACAACTGAACAGTAAAAAAAAATGGTCAATAAACGAAATGTTATCCACACTTTACAGTAGAACGTAATCAGCCGATGGGCTATTCGCCGGTATGAAACCAATATGATTACATCTAAACAGTTGTTTGACAGCCTCCTTGGTGTAGTGGGCGAGTAACCGGCTGCGAAGTGAGAGGCCGTGGATTCGATTCCTGCACCGAGACAAAAGTTTGTGTGATCCACGGACATTTGTTTTGGGTCTGGGTGTTGTGGGGCCGTAGGTCCCTCACACTACCTGATACCCACAATACAAGTTATTTGTGTAGTGACTTATAGAAACAAGTACCGTCAAAATTTCATCCATATAGTGCCAATAGTCTATTACAAAAATGGTTGTGACATTGTAGTGGACAGTAGACGGACAGACCGGCTCCCTTTTTGCTATGTGGCTACGGAACTCTAAAAATGCTTGTACCTATTAATGAAAAAAACAATCAATAGCTTACTATTAAGAATCATAATAATAATATCAGCATGCTATGCGATCAGTACCTTGAGAAAAATGTATGTCATTATAACTCGTGATTTGTCTAGCAATGGACATGGCATATGAGATGAAGGTCAGAATTCAATAGGCTAGTACTAATGACGTAAGACCTTTGATTACATTCTCATTTTAATTGTAATTGCCGGTTGTAGACGTTACTCTCATTCTTACAAACGTAATTTTTTGATGCATACAGACCTGATAGTGAAGTGATTACCGGATTTCTCTATACAATGGTCATTGCCAAATGTCAGTAAGTGTTATACAATATACATCCTAGTTCGTACTATCCTGCTAATATTATAAATGTGAAAGTTTGGATATTTTTGAGTTTCCAAATTTAGAAGTTTTTTAATCAATCATGCCTAAATGACTGAACGGATTTTGATGAAATTTGGCACACAGGTAGACCATGCCTTGCATTACTTTTTATCCCAGGAAAAGACCCGCAAGCAAAATTTATTACTAAGATAAGATTTTATTAGGTCTTAGCTTAGGGGATACAATAGAGGATCAACTAACACGCGTTACAACATAACGGAACGTATAGCATCCGCCTCATTTCGGGTTTGGTATTATTTTGAATTTGATAAGTAATTATGCAAACGATCAAAAATATACGGTGTGACAGCTCCGTGGCTCAGGGGACGAATAGCCGCCTGCGAAGTGAAAGACTGTGGGTTCAATTCCCACACCGAGACAAACATTTGTGTGATCCACAAATATTGGTCTTGGGTCTGGGTGTTGTGGGACCTACAGGACTATGTGTGTGACTGATGGGTGTATTTATTTTATTTATTTCAGTAAGAGTTTGACATGATTTGTATCTGAAACTTTCGAGATAATCATTATCAAGGAATATGTTATTACCCTATGATGGTTGCGTCACAAGACAACTTATCATTAGTGACAATTTATTCACAAATACCTATAAATCGGCCGAATTATCTATAACGTATGTGGCGCCTCAACTACAGTTTTATATAAATCCCCTTGTGGGTGATTCCGGCGCATAAATTGTTAGACCCTCTCAGAGGCGAGTGTTGTTTTTTAATTGCCAAAGAGGCTACTAAGTTTAGAAACTATATTAAGGTGAGTTGTTTACATAGTATTTATTATTCAATACTTTTTACGATCATATATATAATTATATATCCGAATATTGTGTATTACCAAATAATTAATATGATATGCTTTAGTAATCTTTAAACATAATTTTATTTCAACGAATAATATTAATAATAAATTTAGATATAAAATATTTCAATTTCGTACATTTTATTAAATATAGCGTGGGCCGGCAAACCAGCTAGTGCGTCACTTGGTGGTAAGTGATCTCCACCGCCCATAATACCAGAAAAATCATGGACGCGTTGCAAACCTTAAAGGATAGGGATAATTATGGGATTAGGAAGGATTTGGACCTCTGGATATCTTAATCACCATACGAAACGCTGTAGCAAACCGCTTTTTTACAGTTTTCTGTGCGACAGTGTTAACAACCTGGCCAAGCCGGCCCATTCATGCTGTAGACAAAACTCACTCGAATCACTTGAAAATACCACTCAGAAACAATAGATATAATAAACAATCATTTTATATATTATTAACTTAAATATTATGTAAGTAAATAAATAAAAAAAAAAATTGCTAATGTTAATGTTGTGATCTCCTAATAAGTTGGTATTTCCAAAGCACTGGTAGATAAATACAAACCGACCAAGTGCGTGGACCGCGCACAGTGAAGGGCTCCGTGGTGGCATCGAAAATATCCCATGTATCAAAATAATATGATATTGAAACCAATTTTCTTTGGAAGCACCACTTAAGTTATACTGCCTTGAATTTTTCCAGTATTTTCAACTCAGTAGTTTAACAGTTAGAAGGAGGGGGGGGGGGCACGTAAGACACGTTTATATATCTCACAAACTAATGACTTAGGTATATAAAAAGTTGCAAATGGTAGAAGAGGTTGCCTTTGTCTATTTCTGCGGCAAAGCAGTAATGTGTAATCATTGTTATGTTTCGGTTTGAAGGACATAGACGCCAGTAAAACTACTGGGCATTATGAGGTTAAACTTATGTCTCGGGATGACGAACGCAGTCCAGTGCCATGCAGTGTTTTGTAATTCAAAGATCTGTTGGAGTTGCTTCTGTTTATGGGCATGTTTATCGCTTACCATTAGTCGAGCGACTTGGTCGTTTTGTCATTCAAACATATAAAAAAATAGATGTGTAGGACAATGATGCTGAGGGCACTTAATTTAATATCAAACAAATGCAGTGAATATAAAATTGTTCTGCAAATACGATTTAAAGTTTTTGCTAATTCGTTCTTATAGCCATAATGTTAAAAGCAACAGGTGTGTCTTGTTATTTGTTGTATTTCTACCGGTTTAACAAGATACCTATATTCTATTTCATCTGTCTGAATAACGAGTGTAGATAATTGATTACTGTATATATTCAAATTGCTACAAATATATTTAGTAAGAATCTGTCTGTTTGTTAAGTATACAAAGATTGTTTGTTTGTAAGTATTTTGATCGTAGCTCCGCCTGCGTAACTGTTCCTCGCGGTTTCATCACAGGTATACTACTGCACTGCTCCCATGGCTCGTAGCATGATAGCAAATAAACATTCCGGAATAAATTCTCTAAATCATAGTGAAAACGGCATCTAAATCCGTTGTATAGTTTAGGAGAAATAAGCAGACCAACCAGACAGATAGACGCAGATAGTGATTACGAATTTTTGGTTTGTAGTTAAATCATAGACTAAACATATCAAACAGACATCGCAAGTACTTCAATCAGTGTGAAAACAATGTATAACTAACTATCTGTCATCATGATCATCAACCTTCTGCCATCATCCTTCTCGGTAGTATTTGACTTAGGGCGCAGTCTCACTAATACGCTACCAGGGTTGCGCGGTCAACAAAATATATACAATTATTGCGTTACTATGGTGAATATCTCAGCTGTTGGTTTGGTTGCGCCACCAAGCATTCTACTGACTATACGACTAGGTTACCGCCATGACACCCTAGGTTGGGGCCTGGTTTAGACTTAACGACCGATATGTTAGGAAAAGTCAACTCTCACCCTCATATTAGGAAAATTCACACAGTGATGCCAAAGTTAGTAATCAAATTCTGGATTCAGTATGCACAAGACCAAGATCGTCTACCGTCTATTGGGTTTAATAATAATATAACGTTTATTGTTTTAATTTCAACAATATAACTGAATAGATACACGTGTAGGTTTACAAAGCAATGTTATTATAGTAATTGTATGCATATTGTCTATATCACAGAACACAGGCATCTATTTATGTGTTCTGTGATCTATATAGAATCTCGTATATTTATTCTATGACTTGCTGTCCCATACAGTTTCACCTGCATGCATGTTACTGAGCCGTTCCCGCTCTCTGAAATGTTCTAAACCTGCTAATGAGAGTCTGATCAAAATCGTTAAATAATTATTGTATCATAATAGCTTAATTATGGAACTTTCTGTCATAGTAGAATTTGTATAAGAGTGTTCAAAATGTAAAAAAATTATTACTGCTATTTTATAGCCTTTATCACAAATTAACTGGTGAATCGACTTATCGATTCACATATGCCTTATGATGACATAAAAAAACTCAAAGTTAGTATTACTTTTACAATATATTAAGCCTGGCGTTATTCCGGCTTAATGCCAGGGTCCGAGTTCGCATCCTAATTTGATGGTGGATTAGGTATTGTATGGGGTGATCTGACGTCTGACCCCCAAAACCTGTTCTGAGCACCTCCGGTAACAAACACTTCGCCGTGACATGTCATTCAAGGTTATGTAATTTTTTGTGCTAAGTCACGGTAAAATTACATAGAGTATATTACAACACTCGTCTACTTTACTAGTGCGTGTAACTACCAAATGCCCGCCTCTTGGTGCGGCGAAATATCAAGGAAGTGTGGACGCCCCATAAGGATCTTCCTATCTTATTTTAAGCCAGCTCTTGCTCGTGGCTTCACTCGGGTATAGGTCAGAAAACGTCATCTACGCTATCCTAATCCGTTCAGCCGTTTAAAGAGTGGTTAATTAACAAAATCACAAACATCAAAACTTTCACACTCAAAATATTAATGAGATTCGACAAAATAATGTCTACAATCTTTATTTTTGTCAGTTCAAGTATTCAACATTAAAATAAGAAATGGCGTAATATGTATAATCGGTCTCGTCGTTACTTTAAATGCTATCAATCGGAATCTGACATGTGCTGATTTTATTGATTAGATATTAATTATAATCTAAGATAGGTTCTTGACTTTGGCAATCACAGTATCGTATTCGTGACATAATGAAAGTCCACGCCGCCTTCAATAAAATATTTTTCCGAATTCCAAACAAAGCTAAAAATAAATAAAACAAAAATAATTAAACATAAGTTCATGCCTGTATTACATTTATTTATACTAGTAGTTGTAGTAGTCTAGGTGTTTTCTCCCCAGAGGGGTTGAAGACAAGCAGGCGGCGGGTCGTAAAACTACAAGCCTAATCTTTCTGTAACATGCGTTACAATGCATGTTGCGCCGACCCTACTGCGAGTGGGATAAGGGCAGGTGGAAGAAGAAGAGGAGTAGTACAAAGTGGGATAGTAGAAAATAGGATTATAGTAATAAGTTCGAATCATAATCTCGGATTTTGATGAGATGCAGTGCGTAAACAATCTTACGATCACGTGAACGAGTTTTTTTTTTTAATGGTTACCTTTAATTTTATTGTTTCAGAAAATGACGAGCTTCGCGTTCATAGTCATTATTAGTATAATCAGCTGCATATCAGCTTACCCTAGTCCACAAACTTATAGTAATGGTGAGTATAAGAATACTTTAGGAGTCCGCTATATTAAAAACTTTTTTTATTTGCTTGAATGACGAGACGAGCAGATAGCTCCTCCGCCTCCTGCCCATAAACAGAAGCATCAGCACTTACACCATAAATCTACGCCCTTATTGTTTTACTTAATTTGTTCCTTTTATTATTTGGAGTCTAAGTAGGCCACCAATATCTTAGGTCAAAATCACCTGCACGTGGTACACACTGATGTTAAACGTACGAAGCAATGATGAAACTTAGTTCCCGTTGCGGGTTGTGGGGGTCAGATGACGGGTCGCCTCAAATATAATACCAAATGCCGTCAAATCATGGTACGAGAAGACGGACCCTGGATTAATCCGGGATAACGTCACACAGAAAAAAAGAAAAGTTATTATTATTATTCTGCCATGATGAATTTCATGTGGTTGTCATCTGCAGTATTTTTTTTTAATGTTTTTTTTTTGTTTAGACTGTGCGTAAGAAATGTAAATAAGGCTATTTGGGTTATTTATATGTATTTGGGTTCGGTTGGTATCCTGTAAGTACGGGACCCTAAAAGATAAAATTCACATGACGTTTTCAACTTAGCTCTATATCTCTTCCTGTAAGCATACCTGAGGCGGCGATCCTAGAACATGCACAAATCGACTGATATATCATGTAATAAGGCTTTATTCTGTCTGCCAACCTACATTAGGTCAATGTAGTGGAAGACTAAGTACTAACCTCTCTCATTATGTAGAAGAGGCCCGTGCCCCGCAGTGATACGTGTATTATACAGTGCTAGTTTTATTATTATCTTATTAAATTAATTGTTCAATATTTGTGAAAAAAAAATTCAAATTTTCTATTCTTGATTTTTTCAGAATACAGTTTCCCTTTCATAAGCAAGTTGGAATGGGGCGGCAGGCAGGCGAGGTCAGTGACCCATCTCAACCATCCGGTGCAGTTCGTGATCATCCATCACACCTACATCCCCGGGGTGTGCATGACTCGAAACCAATGCATAACCAGTATGAGATCCATGCAGAATGTCCACATGAACACCAACGGTTGGACGGACATTGGATACAAGTGAGTATAATGGATGTTTTTTATTGATGGATGTGGCATATCATTTCTAACATAACTCGTAGACAGTGAAACAAAAATTTAACTTAACATTTCATTAGAATATAATGCATTAAACAATATAAAACTATTTGTTGTACAATGCAAACACAAATATAGGAAAAACTCTCAAACGAAATTAGATAAATATAATATTTGTCGCGTGGAGTTTAAGTGGGCCACCAACATCTTAGACCCAAAGCCTACCTCACCTCACGTAGTGCACTCGCTGTGGCGAAAGTTGGTACCCGTTGCAGGTTGTGGGGGTCGATAGCGAGTCGCCCCATATGATGCCAAATCCACCGTCATATCATGATGGGAAGGCGAACTCTGACATTAGGCCGGGATAACACCAGGAATAAAGAAAGAAGAAAGCATAAAATAAAATAAAAATATACCAACGAGGCGAGTCAAAGCTAGTATATGGCCCTTACTTTAAACTTTTTTATGCACTGATTAGTTATAACCGGTTAAAACACTGTTTTTGTCTATTTCTAGCCACTTTATAAATCGCGTTGACAGAGAAAGACAAAAGAGTGTTTAACTAATCAATGTTATGCATTGTAAGTAATTAATATTGTTTATAAGTAAGGCCCTATGTTTAAATAAGGGTTCCTTAGGTGCAAGTTCCGTGGGGTCAACGGTTTCAAACCAGAACGCACGGATATTAATCGATGATTTAAGTTATTACGTTTCTTTGTTTATATTATAGTGCGTAAGATAAGAAATCGCGTCACGCATACGAAAGTATTGATATCCTTTCCAGATAAGATGATATATCACTTTAATAGGTACATTGTATGTAGGCCGGCGAGACGATTCGAGTAAACATTTTGTTAGCCAGCCCGGTCATCGACTTTAGAACCCGCTATAGTAATAATGTTGTATGAAACCCTGCAATATACGTACTCGTACACTATTATATAGCCCGCTTTGATAGGGACAGTCAGTAGTAGGGTGTACATACTGTTAGGGACGTGACTCAGCGATTGTCCGAATGTTTCCATATTTCCCGGATGAATGAGTCCAACATAGTTGTCCCACCTCACCGCAGTTTTTCCCTGCGAAAACAAAAACACCAAATTGACCCTTGGCCAATAAGATTAGCATTAATAATAATTGATTGTTGACAAATGTTAGTAAATACGGAATTAACAAGCTTTTGTGCCGCTTCGTGACATTTCCAGGCATGAGAAACACAACGCCAGTGCTGCGTCGTCATCTTTGTTACTTTTAGTAGAATTTCATGCAGTAATCTGATTTTTCAGCTTTGCTGTCGGAGGAGAAGGGTCAGTATACGAAGGACGTGGTTGGGACGTAATCGGCGCCCACGCAGCTGGATACAACAGCGCCAGTATCGGCATAGTCCTCATCGGCGACTGGGTTTGTAAGTACTCTTTCTTCTTATCTTTATCAGCTTCGCATTTCCATTGCTGAAAACAACATTGCAAAGTGGGTCAGGACTGGTTTCTCATCACGCTATACGGGTTGGCAGGTCACCAATGCTACGTTGATCCGCAGGGTGCAGTACCGAGACAAAATGTTTGTGTGATCAACAAATATTTATTTCGGGTCTGGGTGTTTTCTCCCCAGGGGTTGACGTCAGGCAGGCGGCCGGTCGTAAAAACTACAAGCCAAATCATTCTGTAACATGTATTAAAAAACATGTTACAGAATGCGACCCCACTGCGAATGGGATAAGGGTAGATGGAAGAAAATGAATATTATATAATAGCTAAACTCCTGTCATATGTTTAACAGCAAATCTTCCGCCTGCAAGACAGCTGCAAACTACACGAGCCTTGATCGAAGCCGGCGTGCGTCTCGGGTACATTAGTCCGAACTACAAACTCATCGGACATCGTCAAGTATCCGCCACTGAGTGTCCAGGTACCAGACTCTTCAACGAAATATCCACATGGGATCAATTCACGACGCTATGAATTCTGACCGATGAAGATTAAATCGCTAGCTTTTAATTATGGATTTGTTAATAAACTTCGTTACGACATGATGATATAAATTAGTTTTGAATGAATTTCTCCTATAATATGATAATAGATAAGCTTATGTTTGTATACCGGAAGTGCAACTAGCACACACAGTTAATGAGGTTATTTTCGTCCCATGATATGATAGATGATGAGCCTAACGCCATACCGACGACAAATTTTGAATTTTTGAGTTTTTGACCAGCTCGACCAGTACACTAGTACCTATACTTCACAATGCAATGTTATTACCCATCACTGGGCACGGGTCTGCTCTACTAACGAGAGGAGTTAGGCCATAATTCACCACGCTGTCCTATTGCAGGGTGGCAGACTTCATATACCTTCGAAATTATTATGGAGAATCTTCAGTTACGCAGGGTTCTCACGATCTTTCCATCTCTGTTAAAATGAGCCATAATGAATATATATTATGTAAGGTATAAAGTCAGAAGTGCATGCCCTGGGGCTGGTTTCTAACCTGTGAATTTTGTCTCAACAATCCAAGATTATAAAAGCATCAGTTCAACTGGGACTGATATGGAAGTACCACTCCCAATTGAGCTATCGCTTTTATAATTGTTTGTTATTACATTTGTATTTTGTTGACAAGTATGTAAGTTATATTTTGTGATATAAGGTAATATCTAGTTCTAGATTAGCATTATAATTATATTACTTGATTAAATTATTGATAATTGTTTGTATTGTATTTTATTACATTTGCATCCATCGAAGACTGGACATAGGTTTTTCCTATGCACGCCAACCATTGCAATCTTCTACTAATACAATTTATTTAATTTATAGTAACTCAACGGTTTTACATAACATAACGTTACAGCTTACGTTTGTACCCGAAAGTGTGGGTAGAGGTACAATAAGTTTTGAGTGGTAGAACCACGCTGTAGACACTTTTGTCTATAGCATGTATGGGCCGGCGCGTCCGGGTCATTACCACTGTCACACAGAAAACCGGCGTAAAGTAGCAGCTTGCTGCTTCGTTTCGTACGGTGAGTGAGATATCCGGAGGCCCAAACCCCCTCCCCTTCCCAATTCCTTACTTATCGCTTTAAGGTCGGCAACGCACCCATGATTCTTTTGGTATTGTGGGCGTGGAGATCACTTACCATCAGGTGACCCACTTGCTCGTTTGCCGGCCTATGACATTTGACCTGCGGTTCACTGAGCTTATTTCCGTCCCATGATGTGGTGGGTAGCGAACCTATCGCCATATTAGGCACAAGTTTCAATCCCGGGCAACACATTCGTCATATTAGGCACAAGTTCCAATCCCGTGCAACTGATGTGTGATTTTTTGGTCATCAGTAAACCCAAATACATTACCTGACCTGATATTTGAGCCCAGTACCACGGATACTGTGTCTAAGTACTCTGCTACTAGATCAATGAGATAGCCGAAAGAATAATGCAAGTCTTATAAATACACACGATCAAAACGTCGCGTCATAATGACCGGCGAGTCCAAAGAATTCTCAGTTCTACCTTATCCAACAATGATGTATCGAGGCGTGATTTACTCAACATGAATTATAGTTGAAGCACAGGTCTGACACTTCTAAAATATATCAAGTTTACCAAATATGCATTCTGACTAGAGCATCGCCTCAGATAGCAAAATATTTAACCACCGACACCGTATCTTTTCCTACCTCGACATTGGCAAACTCATCGTACTCTAATGGAGCAACAATGTAAAATTGACTAGAGCACCATAAAATCCATGTGGTCCGGTAAAACTGTAAAAGAAATCCGAAAATAACAGTCAATCTTGCACGAGGTATTAAAGTGTGCAGTAAAAAGAAGCGTCAATTATTATGGCAATTTCGATATAAACCAAGTCAAGCTAGTAAAACTACTTTCACTGATTACTCGAAACGACTGAAGAAAATCATTAAACTTACACAAAGAGCACAAAACAATTACATTATAAAAACATCAACTAATAAACCTAAAACAACCTGGAAAATTATTAATCATTTAAAACTTAATTTGCCGAGACATGCTATTAGAAAAATTAAACTTAACAATAAAGTTATCACTAATCCTACTGATATTGCAAATGCTTTTAACACATACTTTGTCGATAAAATCATACCCATTGTAAATTCTGGTAAAAACGTTACGTCTCTAATTGAAAATAGATTAAACTCTTTCTTTTTAGCTCCATGTCTCCCAATAGAAGTTTTTAAAATAATAAATTCCTTAAAAAATACAAATAGTGTGGGTTATGATGGGTTAACTACAAAAATAATCAAATCGGTTGCTAGCGAAATTAGTACGCATTTAAGCTATATTATCAATCTTTGTATTGACATAGGTATATTTCCAGAAGCACTAAAGATATCAGTAGTAAAACCACTATTTAAAAAAGAGAATAAGGAACTTATGCAATACTACAGACCAATCTCTCTTATAAGTATAATTTCTAAAATATTTGAGAAACACATATATAAACACCTATACACCTATCTAGAAAAAAATAATATATTTACTGACGAACAAAAAGGATTCCGCAATAACAAAACAATTAATATGGCTGTCTACGATTTTATGTATAAAGTTATTACAAATGTTGATAAAAACACTCCTGTTAGCACAATATTCTGCGATATGACGCAGGCGTTTGACTATGTTCGCCATGATATTTTAATGGAGAAGTTGGAGGCATACGGTGTTCGCGGTAACGTGTTGAGTTTAATAGAATCATATATTAGTAATAGAAAACAATACACAGAAATAACTACAATAAACAATCACACAAAACGTGAAGAAACATATAAATCATCAATACGTATCGTCGAATACGGTGTGCCTCAGGGTAGTGTCCTGGGCCCTCTATTATTCATTATATATATTAATGACCTGCCCAAGGGTGTTAACCAGTATGTAACATTGTTTGCAGATGACAGCACCATAACGATACCATGTATAAATAAAGAAAAATATAATTTTGACATTAATAATTCTCTGACATCAATGATAAAATGGCTAGACAATAACAATTTAAAGATCAATCTTGACAAAACAAATATTATGCACTTTACGCAAAGAGGATCTACAATGTCCAATTTAAATATAAAATATAATAATAAAAATATCAATGAAGTTAACGATTCAAAGTTCCTTGGTATAATAATAGATAAAAAACTTAATTGGAAAGCACACACAGAAGCATTAATAAAAAAGATTAGTAACTCATCTTATGCTATACATAAATTGGTTCCAGTGCTTAATGTTGATGCCCTTCTTACGGCGTACCATGGATTAGTTTCATCTAATCTTCGATATGGCGTAATTTTCTGGGCTAATTCTACTAATAAAGAACTTGTATTTAAAGCTCAGAAACGATGCATAAGGAGTATGTTTAAAATGAAAGTTACTGATAGTTGTAAGCCATACTTTAAGAAATACAAAATTTTAACGCTACCTTCCCTTTACATTTTAGAAAGCTCAATATTTGTAAAAAATAATCCTAATTTATTTCCACGGATATCTGACCAAGTCATTCGCAATAGACGCGATAATAGTAAGCTTTGCCTACATAAATCGAAAACCGCGCTAATGCATAATAGCATATTTTGCATGGCGCCAAAAATATATAACAAAATCCCTAGGCTCTGGAAGGAGCTAAATAATAAAATATTTAAAAATAAATTGAATAACTTCCTGATAGATAAGGCGTATTATAATATTGAGGATTTCCTTCGTGACAAAATGGATAACTGATGTACTGCTCCATTGATTTAATAGGATTTAATATATTTTGTTAGTTTGACTTGATTGACATACTTATTGATAGTTTGAAATTAGCGCCTTACCACTGATAAATACAATGTTATTTGAAATGTAATAAATAATTTTATGGTAGTAATATTAAGAATGATAATGATCTAGTGACTTTTTTAAATAATTTGTTTAATATGTGCCTAAATTTGTCTAATTATGCCCTAAATTCATATGATATGGTAATCCGGGCGCGTGTCCAGTTAATGTGACTTAGATTTAGTATTTAAATTTCTTTTATATTTGTATGCTACAATGGCTAAACATGATTGCCCTGACTTTGTTATTAACATCCTGCATACCTGTGTGTGTATACTCATGTTTAAACAAATAAAAATATCTTATCTTATCTTATCTTATTAGAGTTACAAATAAGTTCAGAGTTTTTGAATTCGTATAAAATTACTATGTAGCACCAGAGTGATTCGTGATATCTTGTAGAGTAATTTTTATTTATATTGTTTATGACGATTTAAAGTACCATGGCCTTTAAAACAATAAAAAATAAAAAGGGCCATGTGGACCTACACTACCAGAAGTACCGTTATTTTCATAGTAGAGGACGGCACGCGAACAAGTGGGTCACCTGATGATAAGTGATCTCTACCACCTATAACCATTCCAGTACCAATAGTAGCAGTCCTAAAAAGAAAGGGATATTTAAAGAATTGGGAAGGCGAGTGGGTTTTGAGCCTCCGTATATCGCAGATGGGTTGTCGGTCTTTAAAATGCTTTATAGTCATCGGCCACTGGTTCTTCCCTAAAGTTGTTTGTTTTCTATTTAAATCGACTGAAGGGCCGATTGATCGTGGAACTAAAGGATTCACTGAACAACTAAAGTATTTACAAGCAATGAACATGATCGGCCAATGAACATACCTTCCTGAATAAAATATATTTTGTATAAATATCTATTATTATAAGTGCTTCTCAATATAATCCTATTCTAATATATACTATCCTATAATGATATATTACCCAGATATAGTGAAATTTTCAATATTAGAAAATCTACTTATATGTTGAAATAAAACTACTTTATACGGATTTTATCGCGGTTTAATTTTATTTTATTTCTTATCCTACCTAGGATGATTCGCGAGGCTATTGAAATTAAAAACCAAATTTCAATAGAGAAGATGGTTGGAAGCTTGCACAAGCCTGGGATCCACATAATTAAATCGGAACCCAAAAGACCAACTGCCAGACCTCAAGACACCGTGAACTCTTTCTGCGTAGATCGGACTAGTGTCAACTAACTTTTTAAATAATTAAAAAATATGTGTATAATTTTAAAATGAAGGTAGCCAATGTAACATTAACTTTTCGAGACGACCTACACCTCAGTCTCTCCCGTGACCACGAAGGCTGAAAAGTTTTAGAAACGTCGGGAATAAAATAAAATTAAACCGCGATAAAATCCGTATAAAGTAGTTTTATTTCAATGTGTAATATTCGCGTAAACATAAGAAATCACTACTTATATGTGTTTAATGTTACATCAACATTTGGTAATTTTTTTTTTATTTATTAGGCCGGCAAACGAGCCAGGGGGCCACGTGATGGTAAGTGATCACCGCCCATAAATAGGTACATACATACATACATACGCACTCACGACTGTAATCCCCAAAGGGGTAAGCAGAGGTGTAACTAGTACACCCATAGTTCGCCGAGAGTATATCCGTCCCATGATGTGTTAGAGGGCGAGCTTATCGCCATGCCGGGCACAATTCTAGACTCCGGGCTGATATTGAGCATTTAGTATTAGAAAAACCCAATATCACTATTACCCGACCCGGGGATCGAACCCGAGGCCTCAGCGTCAACCTCAGTCGTAACGCTGCATGCTGTATTACAACCGCGCCACCGGGGCAGTCTAGTCAGTTAGCATTTAAATAAATAGTGCAAAAAATGGACGACGTATTGAATCCGACGCGTTTTTAATGTATGACCACGCATATGTATCTTTTCACTGAGTGGTCCGATTTTCTGATAATTCTTTTTGTATTTGATGAGTTATCTAGGTATATCTCATATTTGTAACTTCTAAAAATCCACACCTAAGGAGGTGCAATGGGTTTTAAGACTAAGGCTTTCTCATAGAAGTTTAGTCCATAAATATGTTTAATAATGTAAAATTTTCATACCGATAAATACGATTAATGATCATTAAGAAAGTCGGCGTAATTGCCGGTCTCAGAGACGCCAATTAAGTTTAAATATTCACTAGCAGTTCTTCCAATCCAATTCCAATTTATTAGTATGGCCGTGTCGTGACAACGACAATTTCGCCAATGTCGAGTGCGGAGTGAAGAAAGCACACATAACATATTTTATTTTATAAATTTTACTTGTTTATTGATTAAATACGTTACGACTAATGGTTTATCCTAGAATTGAAGATTCTAAACAAAACATATAAAAACAACAACAAAAAAACAAAAACTAAGTATCGAGTATCGACTCTACCGCACAGAACTATTTTAGTCTATAGCAGTTCTTTTGGAATTTGATCATACCTCAAAGACGTCATTTAAGATTATTTATGTACCTACTCAATAACTGAATATACAACATTTTCTGTACTCGATAATTGAGCATAAAGCATTTTCTGTGGATGACTCGAAGTGTGGAAATAATCAAATTCAAAGTAATGGTACCTATTAGGTATAATTTTTTGGTGGATGATTGCCAAGGAGTCCCTACGACTTACGATAAGGTTGTAGATTAATTATTAATTATTTTAGGTACCCGCTTTGTCATTTAATCCTTTAATCATCTTCATTGATTCTTTTATATGACAACTAATTATTACCTACAGAATGTTTAGCTCATGGCATAAATAAACGATTCGCAGAGACCCACTTGTATTTTGGTAGGTAATTCCAAAACCTAACGATAATGACCTTCCTATTAAAACATTAGGTAATATTCTTGTGGGGATTTATTTGAGGAATTTGTACTATCGAGGTTTGCACTCAAAATTAATTAGGAATATTTAGTAGTAGTATTTAAAACATGGCGAATTATCAGCATGAAAGAACCTCCTCCGTTCTTTCCGTGGGTCAAAAGGTAAAAATGAAGTCTCAAATTATTCTCTTAGTCCTGAATCTGCCAATACAAGTGTCAATAAAATCGGATTAGCTGTTTCGATGATTAGGCCGGATAAACACAGGTTTTTTAAAAAGCGTCTTTAAATTTTGGTAACGTTTCAGGAGCTTAAAAAGTTTTTATTTCCGAATCACAGACAGAATATATTCTATATTCTACATTATTTAGGTATACGTACCAAGATACTGTGCTGTAAGATAGTATATTATGCAATAATCATGAATGAAATGAAAATAAAAATGAATCGTTCTGTTCAATTTATATATCAAAAGTCAAAGACCAAACCTGCACTAAACATAAATTTTCTGTACATCAAATAGAACAAACGAAACGTTTGTTTAATTGTGAATACTATATGTCCCCAACAGAATAATTAATTATTATATGTTACAAGACATCTTAATATTTTTTTCATTTCGCAATTACCGACGACTAGGATGCTATTTTTTTAAGACAAACGAGTTATGCCTCAACTTCAGCACCTCTTGTTAAAAGCTCATTATTCATAAAAAGCCCCGGAACAATAAATTTATAGGTGTTAGTTAAATAATTCTAGGAAACTATAACTACGTAATATTAATGTTCGGAACCATATTTCCGTAAATTTGTCTCAGAAAAGGTCGCACTCGGTTCAAACATCCCTATAGATGATGAGAGCGTTATCAAGCCACGGGAAAGTACCGTAAGCGAAATGCTTCTTATAAAATAAGGCGAAGCACAATGTATTGCAGTGTTTCTGCGCCTCCTAACAAACAAGGGTTAAACAAATAGTATTGCCAAGATGCTTGGAAATATTGTAGTTTATTTTACCTTGTTTATTGTGTGTACGCCTGTGTTGGGACGGCCTAATTTTTACAGTGATGGTGAGTTGTAATGATGTTATTTGTTGAACGTTGTATTTAAGCAACGATACTTATTCCTATAGTAGGCACCTTTAAGTTGATTTTTCTGGCTACAGAACCTATGCTGTTTAATTACTATATATTTTAATATTATAATTATTTAATGAAATAAAACTTAAAAGCTTTCAAAATATCGGGACTAAAATAAAATTAAATCGCGATAAAATCCGTATAAACTCGTTTTATTTCAATGTGTAATATTCGGGTAAACATAAGAAATCCCTAGAATTATATATTCTTTATTTATATTCAATTATTTTAATGCGACGTGAATTAGTATCTTGCTGTTGCATTTCGTACGGTGACTGATTATGATATCTGGAGGCCGAAATCCCCTTTCCCTTCTCAATCCCTTGATTATCCCTTATATTATTATCTTTATAGTCGTCAAAGCGTCCATGACTCTTCAGGTATTGTGGATGTTCATGGCCCACTTGCTAGTATACCGTCGTCTGCCGTAAATTAAAATAATTTACGTATCGAGAATTCACCTAATCCTACTACTATTATAAATGTGAAAGTTTAGATGTTTGTGAGTTTGTATGTTTGTTAGTCAATAATGCCTTAACAAGTGAACGGTTCTGGCACACATAACCTGGATCGGACATGGCTGGCTGCTTTTATCCTGGAAAAGGCCGTTCACACGGGCGGAGAAGCGAGCAAAAGGTTTTAGAAGGTAAAAACTTCCTGATATCAAGTTAATTGAATTATATAGTTTTTAATAGGTGAGTACTGGATAATCGATAATCTAGTGTTGAATATTTATGTCTAAAACAACACAATACAAAATTAGGAATCTTTGAATACGAAGATGAAAGATTCCAATTTATAACATTTTCTCACTTTATAGCCGCAAACTCATTTCCGTTCTGTTCACGGGAGTGTTGGCATGCCAAGCCGTCCACAGACACCAGACCCATCACAAAACCAGTACCATATGTGGTGATCCATCATACGGCTATCCCCGGCGCCTGCAACACCTCGGCGCAATGCATGGTGGACATGAGGGGCATGCAGAACTACCATAACAGCATGGGATGGGGCGATATTGGATACCAGTATGTATGACATTCTGCTTGTTAATAACTTACAAAACTGTGATTTGTCTGTGTTCGAACATCAAGCAAAAACTATCACGAGAGTATCCTGTCTTCATACCCGTCATTGTAACTCCTGTAAGCTGGGGATCAACTAGGTATATTTAAAACAAATATATTTTTAAGTACGAGTATTCACAAGAAAAATTAAACAGCGGTGTGCCTGATTTCAAAGTCCTGTCGGAGTATTGGTGTCAATTCTTTCAAGTACTTACGTTCTTACGAAAATTTCATCATAATCAATATTCTCCAAGCAGAACGAACGACCAAGGTCGATCAATACCCATGGTAAAAAATCACCTGAATTCACTTATTTCAATGATTCCATACACTGTTCACCACCGTCAATGTTTATTGCACAACTCTACACAACTTTTATACAAAATAGACTATATAATAGTTTAGGAAATAATAAAAATTAGAGATCTACCGCACAATTAGAATTCCTGTCAAAACTCAACTTATAAGAGTTAGAGCTACAAATTGAGTACAGTAGGTAATTACCTAAAACACTAAGAAAACATGATATCATTTCATTAACGATCGCTTTAATTAATTAAGGCTTTAATTAAGAACCATGATTAAATCTGCATTTCTGAGAGGTCTCCATAATGATATCCAAAGCAAATGAAGTATACCACCCCGTGTTAGATCATGTTGGTGGACTAACGGACGGTATTTATTAGTAGAAGAGACCCGTTAAAAGCAGTAGGACAGAAATGATACAAGGCTAGTATTATTATCTTTATTTATTCTTTTTGTTATCTTTTTTCTTTCTGCGTTGTCCCGTCTTATTGCCAGGATCCGCCTTCTCATATCATAGCTTGACGATATTTGGTATTATATGGGGCGACCCGCCGTCTGACCCCCACAACCCGCAACGGGAAGCAAGTTTCGCCATTGCCTCGCCTGTTAATCAGCAGACTGTACCATGTGCAGGTGAAGTTAGCTTTCGACCCAAGATGTTGGTAGGCTAATTACACCCCAAGGCTAGATTAAAAAGAAAATATTTGTCAAGTAATTCCAATCAAGTTTCACTTCAATAACATACTAATGATACGATTAAATACACGTGTTATGGATATAATGATAGTTATTTTCCAGAGCAGTTATTTATAATTTAATTACTGTCGCTGTAAACATACTCTCAGTCGCTTAGAATAGGCAACCGAGCAACAGGGCCACCTAATGGTAAATGATCTCCACCACTCATGAACGCCCACGATACCAGAAAAATTATAAACGCGTTGCCGACCTTAAAAGAATGGGATAATTAAGGCGTGGTGGATTTGGGCTTCTGAATATTATATTATCTCTCATCGTACGAAACGCAGCAGCAAGCCGCTACTTTACGTCGGTTTCCTGTGATACAATGGATTTATTTTATATTTACTGTACTCGTATGCAGGAGGCCGTCTGGGTAGGTACCACCGCAATATTGTGTCTGTTTTTGGGTAGGCGTCGCGCTTATCATCAGGTAGCGACCGGCTCTTTTCATTATTTAGGTAAAAATAAGACAAAATATTTTGTGGAGTCAGAAAGTGCCATGGGAGGGAAAGTAGGCGAATAGTTGGCTGTGAAGCGAAGGCTAGCGCGTTCGTTTCCGCACCGTGACGAAATATTTATGTGATATGTGTGTATTTGTGTGTTCCACAAATATTTGTTTCGTGGTCTGAGTGTTTTCTCCGCCAGAGGGTTTGACGTCAACCAGGCGGCCGGTAGTAAAAACTACAAGCCAAATCTTTTTATAACATGTGTTAAAACCATGTTGCGCCGACCCCACTGCGAGTGGGATAAAGGCAGGTAGAAGAAGAATGTTTCAAGGGAAGGAGATACTATATGTTACGTGATGAATGTTAGATTGATCCTCGTAACATAAGCTCACGTCTCCGAAAATATGTGACGCAGTCGAAAAATGTGTAACACCCGAATAAAGCAGCGTTAAAAATATAGTATAAAAAATAAAATCGAATAATACAGTTCATTTCGCAGAACCTGCACTAATCTTTGATTATTTATAATTTACATACGTAGTAGTTCTATCATATAGTAAACATTCGTAGTTCAAGCAATATTGAACGACTAGCAAAGATTCATACTCGTCATAGTGTAAACAATTGATAAGAAAACTATCAAACACGCCATTTGTATTTTACATCTATATATGAATAGTCAAGTCAATTTCACTGAGTATTTACTTAAATGAACACATCAAGAACATGCATTCGTCTTCTTCCAGCTGTCCTTATCCCACTCGAAGATGGGTCGGTGTAATATGTTTTTTTAACACATGTTTCAGAAATATTTGGCTTGTTTTTACGACCCGCCGCCTGCCTGACGTCAACCGCTTTGGGGAGATGCAATAAAACACAATCCTGGCACATGTATTAATATTACAAAAAAAAAACAATAACATAATAAAATGTTGCCTATTAAAGAAATATATACAGCAATCAAATTTACGAGTAAAATTAAAATAATTGTAAGATAAATTAGTTAAAAACAGTAAGAAAAAAACTAAAATTTTTAACAACAAAGGGTTACATATAATTAAAAATATTAATTAAAATGGAAGGAAATCCCCAGTTTTTTTTCATCATCACATGCTTGGAGTTGTAAATAAAAATACATTATTATGTACCTAATTTTATTTATAAACATGAGATGTATAATTAAACAACACGTAATATCAGTATTCAGTAATCGATGTATGTTTCGTCATTATGTTATTAACAAGTTATTAAAATAATGTATAACATCACTCAATTACCAAATAGTTTATTTCGTGAAATTAATCAATAGAATGTCTATCGTTACCAAGTGTTGCCTCTACTAAAGACACAGAGACACTCGAAATGCCTTTTTGATCTATCATAAAAATACAAAACGTTTTTATTTATTTTAAATTACAACCCTGTTGTTACGTCATCGTAAGCTCACGCCTGTATCCTAGTAGATGGGCATAGGTGCATCTAGACCTAATTCACCCGCGGTTCACCGAGCTTATTTCCGTCCCATGATAAGATAGGTGACTAGCCTATTACCACAATGCCCACTAATTCTAAACCCGGGCAACTCATGTGAATTTTCAAATCGAAAACTCAAACACGAATTGTAATTGCCCGACGCGAACTGAGATTGTAAAATAAGACGGAAGACCTCACCGGCTTCTTAGCTTAGGTACACTGACAGTAAACCAACATAATGGATTATTTTATTAGCTTGAATGACGAGACGAGTAGGTTGCTCGGCTGATAGTAAACGCCTGCCCATAAACAGAAGCAACATAACACAGAACTTTGAATTACAAAGCACTGCATGGCATTGAACTGCGCTTGTCACCCCGAGACATAAGAAAATGCCCAGTAATTTCACTGGCTTAAATGTCCTTTTTTTTGTTAATACTACCAACAGTCACACACATAGTCCTGACCCTACACTAGGTAAACCTGTATCGTGGGTATCAGGAACTACCAGGGACTTGCGGTCCCACAACACCCAAACCCGAGACAAACATTTGTGAATCAGACAAACATTTGTTTAGGCGCGGGAATCGAACCCGGAGGAGGACGGAGGCTGTCGCACTGGAGTGCTTACACACTGTTGTCTGGCGTCAAAAATAGACAAAGCAGTGGTACTAACCCAGACGGTCTATCGCATACGACGGACCTACCACCAAGTAAAATGCCATTATACTATCGTTACACCGTATATCAAGCATTTGATTACAATATTGCAGCGTTATGATCATCAAACATTAATAGATTAGGCATAAAACATTGTATAGCTGAATCTAAATTACCTACTTTTTGACTCGTGTTATTACAGTTGTTAGAAACGTGAACATCGGCATATGTGTTATTGTTATGTATATATACGTGTTTATTGTACATACAATGTACCTACTACATGCCTACGTGCCTCAGAAAGCGTCATCATACGCTTATGATTGGTCATTGTCAAAAACTTGGATCGTTCGTTCGTAACTAGCCACGCCTATCTATCATATCTACTCGTATGTCTATGTAATAAAGGAACACCGAGACCCCAGATTAGTTAAAATTTACCCACATTAAGACTGCCTCGGTGGCGCAGTTGTAATGCGTACGCGTTACGATTGAGGCTAACGCTGAGGTCTCAGGTTCGATCCCCGGGTCGGGTAAAGTGGTATTGGGTTTTTCTTTTAGGAATTGCTCAGTATCAGCCCGGAGTATGAAATTTGTGCCCGATATGGCAACAGGCTCGCCCTTATCACATCATGGGACGGAGATAAGCTCGGCGAAATGTGGGTGTACTGGTTACACCTCTGCCTACCCCTTCGGGGATTACAGGCATGAATGCATGCGTATTTATCTTGATATAGATTCACTAATCTAATAAATACCAGCCCTGTATTATACACGGGCCTCCTCTACTGAATGAGAGGGGTTGAGCCTTAGTCCACCACGCTGACATAATGCGGGTTGGCATATTTCACACACCTTCTAAATTCTTATGGAGAACATCTCAGGTATGCAGGTTTCCTCATGATGTTTCCTTCACCGTTAAAGCAAGCGATAATTAACAATGAATACATACGTAACTTAGAAAAGTCAGAGGTGCATGCTCTTGGGGCTGGTTTCGAACCTGCGACTTTGGTCTCTACAGTCCGTACCACTCCCCGCTCAACTATCCCTAGTTGCTAATCTAATAGCCGTTCCAAATATTCTGTCTATCGCCAGATTTACTTACTGGCAGTAAAATTTTGACACATTTTGTATGGAACATCTGTCGAAACACCATACATAGTAAGCAAGTCTATCTGTAAATGAAATATAAGGAACGGCCATTAATACACAAGTTACAGAAAGGAATATTGACGTAAAATATAGTAGAGCTTCGATGAGTAGAGCACTTACTTTTATGTCCAGTTAGTTCGCGAGCCCATTTAGACGAGGTACGACTACATAAATTATGCGGTTCGGTATTGTTCATTTTAGACCCAAAGCGAACCTCACTGCACGTGGTACTCTCTGTTAATTAACTAACAGACGAGGTATTGCCGAAACTTGGTTCCCGTTACGGGTTGTGGAGGTCAGACGGCGGGCGACCCATACGAACCGACCAATCGACCGACCCGACCAAATACCGTCCAATTTATGATACGAGAAGGCGGTCCTTGCATTAAGCCGCAATAACACTACACACAAAGCAAGAAAAGACAACAAAATATCAATAAAAAATAACACTGAAAAGTAAAAAATAACCATTTCTATAGGTCTCTTTGGAGTTGTTGCAATTTCATTCGACCGGCAGCTGTACTGACACCGATTTTGACTTTTAATTCTTATTTTTTGAAGTCTGTTTTTAAGTTGTGTTAATTTTTTTTTTTTTTTTTACAGCTATAGCATGTAAATTCCAGTACAACAACACGATGACGACGCGATGACTATGCTGTTATCCGTTGAGGGGTTTATTTTTTTTACTCTGTTATCAGATCTTAACCAAACTTATAAGGCATAACATCGCAGCTAAACTCTATTAAATTAATTTTTATTCAACAAAATTGGCGGGAAATAAAAAAACATAATACATATTCGCAGAAATGGAACCCCCTACTACATTACGTTACAAAAGGATGTATGTGATTTGTCTGCAAACTAATTTATACCTCACCTGTATATTCTCTGACCGTGACCTTGCCGAAATACGTGCAAAAAAGTGAACACTTAAGTAACTGTCGGTCGGGAAATAACCGGCGACCCAAATTCATAACACTTTTTAAACTTGAATATCATAATGGCGTAATACTTAAATTCCGGCCAAAAAAGACACGCGAAACAACCTGTCAGATATCACAACGTGTAATAAGAACTGTGCTTATAATATAACAATGATAAAACTGACTCAAAAACTAAGAAGCTAAAAATTTTACTAAATTATTCAATATTAAAACGACGAAAATTACGGAGGTTCTCAATTTGGTTATTTATTTATATATTATATTTATGTTCACACATAACTCTGTCAAATGTAGACCGGTTTGGATGATTATTTATTTTTCGAAATCGTATAGTCCAAAGTTATTTAAATTTCGAGAAGAAATTCCAACCCTAAGGGGGTGAAATTGGGGATTTAAATTAGTCTTTCGTTCCCGATTTCGTCATTTATGCACCGATTTTGATGATTCTTCCTCTAAAAATAGTAAAAAGAATAACTATTAACAAAAATAAAACCAGATCAAAAATATTAAAAAAATGAAAATGACCGATTTTGAGTCGGTGCTATTGCAATTTGATTGTTAAATACGTGCCAAATTGAGAATCTCTTTTGTTTTTTCGTAGGTTTAATTGAACGCAATTCCAGACTCAGAACCTATGTGTGTGTGAAATCAGTACATTTGTTTTTGTTTGTAAGCTAACAAATGCTCGTCAGTCTACAATCATATATTTTCAATTCATAGCAAAAACATCCCATTACAAAGCTTTTGTGTAGAAAATATTAAGTATCTTAGTTTTTTACTAACCCAGCATGATAAAGTGACTACACTAGACCTGACGTTATGTACAGTGCAGTCCAAATATAATATCAACCGTCAAAAAACATTGCGTCCATCGACGGCCAGAATTATGCCGGCCTGAAGTTACTGGATACAGGTTGAACGGATCGGAACGCGACTCGCCTGAACGAGCCAGTAAAGCAGATTTTTTCATTGTGTGTACTATGGTCGCTATACAGTCGGGTAAAAAAAGTATAAGGTATCCTCTCATTAGGGAAAGCAGCAGCAGTTTTACTTTCACATAGTTTTCTGTATCTCTACGATATCGAACCTAAAATTATTCCTTATATGACTGACAAGTATGTTTTGCGGTTTTAATTTTTTGTAAAAAAAAGTATGATTCGTTATGGTTTTTGTGTATTTGTGCAGGTAGTTTAATTTTTCTTCTAATGTTTATACGTTTTTTATAGTTTCTGTGTGGGCAGCGAAGGCGTGGCATACGAGGGACGTGGGTGGAATGTCATCGGAATTCACGCCATACAAGCAAACAACTTCAGCATTGGCATCTGCCTCATCGGTGACTGGAGAAGTAAGACACAAATATTATAAGATTTTTTAGTCGCCGAAATGACGAGACGAGTAGGTTGACCGCCTGATGGTAGAGAATATGTGCAGTCCCAAATTGTATGTATCATATCGAATGGTTAGTGGCCAACCTAGTGTCAAAGTTTTCAAACCGCCTGAAGGCCTCTGCCTTGCCTTACGGCTGCTATCAGTTGATAATAATCGCGGCCGACTTTGTACCTACGTGCCGTCCGAAGCACGGAGACGCTCAGTTGAAATACCACTAAGCGGTCACACATTCATATAATAACCGCACCAAGAGTTGCATAATAAAATCGTTTACCGATTAGTGTCTCTCGTATAAGTCGTGCAAAGTCCCTCGTAGTTCCTGATACCCACGATACACCTTAACCACTAGTAGGGTCAGGACTATGTATGTAACTGTTGAGTATATTATTTATTATTTATATATACTCAAGTACATATTATTATAGTATAGCTACAACACTATGCGCTTACAATGTGTATACATACATGAAACAGTAAATATCTATTGTATATTAAATCTTAGCATATTGTGATATTATTAGGATGCATAACAATGTATTGATTCAGTGTTAGTTTTTGGCTCGATGTGCATGTTGTAATGCCAAACTCTAATGTGATTGTACTACCGTATCAACAAAACAAACGCTCATCTTTATGCTCCGTAAGTACGTAGCGTTGTATCTATTTATTAAAGTTTATTTATTTATAGATAAGTAGGTATAATTCATTGATGGCGAAACGTAGGTGCAGCACTAGCTGCACCTTTTTTAATACCATAGACCGGCAAAGGAGCAAGTGGTTCACCTGATGGTAGGTGATCTCCACCGCCCATGTACGTCTACAATACCAGAATAATCATGATCACGAATAATTAAGGGAATGGGAATGGGAAGGGCTGGGGATAGAGCCCTCCGGATATCGCACTCACCGTACGAAATGCAGCAACAAGCCATTACTTTACGTCGTTTTTTAATGAGACTGTGGTAACAACTCGGTCGAGTCTCATTCGTTCTGTAGACAAAGCTGACAAACACGTGGCTTTACCACTGTGTACCCCTTCGGGGAAAATATCGTGTCTGATCTCGCTCGCCTATGATTAAGTATGGCGCTGTTCACATTTGTCGGATGTCGGGGCCGACAACCCTCTCCCCGCTACCCCGTCTACTTCGTCAACGTCCATTGTGCACAGTCGCCTCGCGTAGACTTTTAAAAATTGGCACCAGCTTCGACCGTGGCCGACAACTGATTATTAACTGATAGTGTGAACAGAGGCGCCGATATCCGACACCCGACAAGTGGGAACGAGCTCTTAGGGGTGGAAATATTTATATACATGGGACCACCACCGCAGTAAACTATTGATACAAAAAAATCATCCAAATCGGTCCATATATGGCGGAGTGATGCGTGAAGATACATAAATAAAATATTCAGACAAATTTAGGACCTTTTTTTTGCGTCGGTTAAATTAATATTTTCTGCCAGCGAGTACTGAGTACACGTGTCTGTGATTACCCTTCTAATCTCCAGTCATCATAGCAGGGCTGCATTTAGAATCTAATAGGTAGCCTTTATTCTTAAAGCTGTTAAAGCGTGATTAATACATACGCACTCACGCCTGTAATCCCCGAAGGGGTAGGCAGAGGTGTAATCAGTACACCCACATTTCGCCGAGCGCATCTCCGTCCCATAATGTGATAGGGGGCGAGCCTATCGCCATACCGGGCACAAATTCCAGACTCCGGGCTGATACTGGGGTATTTCGTAATAGAAAACCCCAATACCACTACCCGACCCGGGGATCGAACCCGAGACCTCAGCGTTGGCCTCAATCGTAACGCGTACACATTACAACTGCGCCACCGAGGCAGTCAGTTATTGCTAGGTACTAGGATAGGATAGATAGTTCAACCACGGGTAAGTGTGAATTGGAAATTAAACTAAATAAATCCTATAGACTAGAGTTTTGTAAAAAAAATGCTATTTACCTTGACGTGATTTTTATTTTATGCTATTCAAAATTAAAAGAAACGTTTTGCCGTGGTGTTACTTACATATGTACGTGTTACAAATAAATTCAGATTTCAAATTCATATAAAATTACTAATAATGAAATATCAAACTAATAATAAGTCTTGTAAAATTGCAAAAAAAAACAACGAAAACTTACGAGTATTTCATATTACCTTGACTAATATTATGTTAAACAACATATAACAATACCATTACTATTAGTTTTAGTTCATCAGTCTCCCCAGAGGGGTTGACGTCAGGCAGGCTGCCGGTAGTAAAAACTATGAAAACATAACATGTGTTAAAAAGCTGCGCCGACCCCACTGCGAGTAGAATAAGGGCTAGTGGTTCCGCTAGTCATTATATGTAGAGAAATCGAAGACTACCCGTATTAATGAAACCTTGTAGGTACTAGACCTACAGGCTGCATCTTAGTCCTAGATAGTGTGTACGGCCCTGCATCATAGGCCTTGGACGTTGACACTAGTAATATCAATTATTTTTTTAAAAGCTGCGTTACGTTATACTGGTACGTACAACAAGTCAGTAGGAAGTGGCCTCAGTATTTTTTCAAATTACGATAATGAATACATTAATGTAATCTTTTACGTAAACCGCATAAAAATATTTTAGTCGATTAGGTACACATATTAACTTTTCAAATTGTTTTCAAATTGCAAAATCTTTGCTAGCTTTAACGGAAGGAAAGCTGAATACCTGAAATTCTCCATAAGATATACGATGCATTTAATCTCCGAAGGGGTAGGCAGAGGTGTAACCAGTACACCCATTTTTCGCCGAGCTTATTTCTGTCCCATGATGTGATAGGGGCCATAGATCATTCTTTCACTCTTCTTGTTCCCCATGCCCTTATCCCACTCGCATTGGGTTGGGAAAGATTTGGCTTGTAGTTTTTACGACCGGCCGCCTAGCTGACGTCAACTGCCTGGGGTCATTCCTCTTGATATTTTTTTCACTAACGAAATTTTTTATGAATGCAGACGAAACCCCACCGGCGAGCCAACTAGCGACAACGAAGGCGCTCATAGAGTCCGGAGTACGGCGAGGCATCCTCAGCCCTGACTATAAACTGATTGGCCACAATCAAGTCATGCCGACGGAATGTCCTGGAACCGCACTGTACCAACAAATGACTACTTGGGATCACTTCCAACCGGGAACCGTGGATTTCACTAAATATTTTGAATAAAATAAAATATCATAAACTTAAACGTGTTTGTTTTATTATTTTTTATATTGGCTAAGTACAGTGCAATCCAAATATCTTTATGATGTCAACCACCGAGATACATTATTACGCAATCAGCTTTATGACAAAAAAATAATCTCATACTTACGCACTCGGTCTGTATTCCCCGAAGAGGTAGGTAGAGGTGTAGCCAGTAGGTACACCACATTTAGCCAAGCTTAATTTCGTCACATGATGTGATAGGAGGCGAGCCTATCGGCATACCCGGCATCATTCCAGATGCCGGGCTGATACTAAGAAATTTCGTCATAGAAAAACGCAATATTACTTTTACCCGACTTGGGGATCGAACCAGAGACCTCAGCGTCAGCCTCAGTCGTAACGTAATCATTACAACTGCGCTACCGAGGCAGTCAGTCAGGCAGTTTCTGTCATTTATCATTTAAACTGAATTTGTAAACAAGTTGTCACTATGATGTAGTTTTTTTTTTTAGTATAAGCCGACAAACGAGCAAGTGGGTCATCTGATGGTAAGTGATCTCCACCGCCCATGTACGCCCACAATACTAAAATAATCATGGGCGCGTTGCCAACCTTAAAGGAAAGGGACAAGTAAGGAATTGGGAAGGGGAGGGGGTTTGGTCCTCCGGATATCTCACTAAGCGTACGAAACACAGCAGCAAGCTGCTACTTTACGCCGGTTTTCTGTGAGACAGTGGTAATGACCTGGACTAGCCGGCCATAGATGCTGTAGACAAAAGTGTCTACAGCTTTATGTTATAAGGTCGACAATGCATCCATGACTCTTTTGTATCGTGAGTGTTCATGGCGGTGGATCACTTAACCCTCCACAGAACTCAGAAATAGCTTCTGTGCTTTCTGTGCGTTTGCTCGGCTTTCTGTGCGTTTGTTATGCCCCTTCACTGCACAGTGTACAAGTTACGTAAACATGTTTTTACATGTTTTTTTTATGTTGTAGAGGTCAGTATACTGTAGTGTGATACTCGTGGAAGCTCTTTTTTTTGTCTATAATTATTTAGAGGCTTTGAATCAACAAGATTAAGCCAGCCTCATCGTAAAAGCTCAAGTGGAAGATCTTATTACATACAAAAAAGCAGAGGCTGGCAAACGAGCGACGGTAACCGACGGTAAGTGATCTCCGCCTTAGCCCTTAGGCAGTCGATCTTTGAGTAGTGTTTCAGTATTCGGGCGATAATCCTCCTCCCCTTCCCAAACCCTTAATTATCCCTTTCCCTTAAGGTCAGCAACGCGCCCATGATAATTTGGTATTGTGAGCGTACATGGGCGGTGGAGATCATTTATCACCAAGTGACTAACTTGCTCGTTTACTGGCCTATGATAAAAAAAAAATCTCATGTGTGGTTTTCAAATCTAAAAATCAACAGTTACCGCATTGGTATAATGCCTTCTGATATGTATTTTTGTAGTAGAGGCCGGCAAACCATCAAGTAGGTCATTGGTAAGGGGCCCTTGGTCTGGTGGAGGGTTCCTTCTCTCCACACTTATCTTGAAAAATGTGTGTACAGCTAGTACGAAGTCTAGCCAGCCTAATTCCGACCAGAAGTACAGGATCGACCTGGTGTCTTCACAGACTTCACGGAGTGACCTTGGTGTACTGAGGATTTCAGCCCGTTGTGTAGATACTTACCTACCTACCTACCTTACCTTACGTAGGTACTTTCACATTACAGGATGACGTGTGAAGCTGTTTCATCGGCCCACAGGCCTCCTCTACGAGTACATAGGGGGCTATCGGTCATACCTAGAACATATAAATGTTTGTTAAGTGGGTAATGTCCAGCGAAGATGCCTACGATATGCGTAGGCATCAGCGCTGTATCATCATTTGTAATGCGTGCGTCCGAGTGTGGCACCGTTTCTCGGAATGCATGTATTGATATTTGCCCATTGATTAGCCTGTTGTTTTAAAGTTCTGTGGCGTAAACATGACCTTAGCTGGTTAAAGGGTAATGAAGTATTGGTCTAGGACCGAGCACCGGTCGGTCCGACCTTCTCTAAGCCAGCACGACTACTAAGTCGTTTCCTAGAGAGCTACTGTGCCTGGTCCTATGCCAGAATCTGCAAAGAAGCAGCGAAGATCGGAAACGTCCATGTAGAGTATGCTAGGTATAGAACAAGTATCGTAATTAACTATAAAATGAATCCATAGTTGTTATTGTTTTTTATTTATTATTGTTTCTTGTACTTTTTGTTAGCAACGCTACAATAATAAATGTTCTTCTTTTTTATAAACTTTTTATCCACGACTCTATCTTACTCGTAGTCGTAGTAATTTATATTCGTTTTATTATTAATGGATATTCTATGATACAGTAGTTTACTAGGTGGTAAGTTCCTCGTATGCGAGAGGCCGCGCCGCCTGGGTTGGTACCACCGCTTTGTCTATTTTTACCGCCAAGCAGCAGTGTTTAAGCACTGTTGCGTTTCGGTTTGAAGCAGATTGAAGCCAGTGAAATTACTGGATATCATGAGACTTCACAGCTCATGTCTCGGAATGACAATCGCAGTCCAGTGTCATGCAACGGTAGGCAGCGGCCTGGCTGTGCTCTGGCATTTCTGAGGTCCATGGGCGGTGGTAACCACTTCTCGTAATTTTAAATGTTCAAAATATCATTCCGATCTAGTCTCAGCGTCAAGAAAGTTGCAAATGGCATTCTCTTAAACCAATAATCAACGTCAAACGTCATTTAAAATTACGAGAATTGGCCTCCAGGTGGGTCGCCCGCTCGTCTGTTTATCTAGGGCAATAAAAAAAAATGCAGTGCTATATACCTTAAAGTCGTGTGTGGTGTTGGTTCTATGTTGTGGTTGGTTATGGGCAGGCGTGGCGCTTACCATCAGGTGATGACCAGCTCGTTTCGTCATTCAAGTTAGTAAAAAAAATACGATATGTAATCCATCAACAAAAATGTTTCCGTTTCGTATGCGTAAATAACTGTTTAACGCCGTTTACGTTATTGATTGACGTCACTATGTGAAATTACCGAATACAGGAACTGGAAATAATTGAATGAAAAGAAAGCATTGTACTTGATCAAGATAATTTAATATTGTACGGCCTCAGCTTGTATTATTTTTATATACGCCTTATTGTATAGCTAAACTATTAAATTAATTCAGTATTTAATATTAGTCTCGTCACTAGCTGTAAACACTACTTATTAGTAATTTGTGGATAGCGTTGTGGGTAGTATATTTAACCTTTTCAATATGAATTAGTATATTGTTAATGTATAATGTACTACTGTTTGTTATCCTGAAAAAAAAGCAAGATATGGATCAAGTACAGTATCTTGTAGAAGCTTGTATATACATATAAGTTAATACGTTAATTTGACTAAAATAAAACATAATTCAGAGAGTGTGCTGTCATTCGTAGAAATACCATTTTAGGGTTTCATTGCCAAATGGCAAAAACAGAACCCTTATAATATGTAATTTCAACATGTCCGTTTGTCCGTCCATATGTCACAGCTACTTTACTCGTAGACTATTAGCTCTATGTATGTCATGAAGTATACAACTTCTTGTACCCTACAATATAAAGTGTATAAAATAAGATAAATATATATCTCTATTCTAAAAAAAAGTAACTGGCGCCGCCGCCTCCGCTGCCAAAAGCTTGTCACGCTATCTTCTCCGAAACCGCTGGGGGTATGGGGTCGAGACCGATACCAATCGATGCAAAATAATGTGGGGAAGAAAGTAAGATATGTCTCATATTCGTCGGACTTTAAGTTTTTTATTTATTTTATGTTTTGTGGAAAAACATGGGCAAAGCCCCTAGTATTTTTAAAATAAAATCGCCTTGTACTGACTTAATCCTATAGGTTTTAAGTTCAGTTATCGAACGCTTTGGACTGCGAAGCAATATGGCTCATGATACGCGCCCTTTAGTAGTCTATATAGATGGCCTTTTGATATAACGTTACAGTAAGTATGAGTAAAAAATACCCTAGGGTACATAATACATATATTTAACTTATCACTTGAAATACGTCGACACTTGCCTACTTAAGGGTTCCGTATTCAAAGGCTACCAATGGAGCCCTTTTACTAAACTGACTAAACTAATCCTGCCGCGCCGCGCTGTCTATCCGTCATACTTTAAAGGCTCTACCTAAGGGAACTGTAATAGATAACCGGCAATTTTTTTACAAAACATGTGTATGTGTAATTTTTATAGCAGAGGTCAGCATAGTAGCAAGTGGGTCATCTGCTGATAAGTGATCTCCATCGTTCATGAACGCCTATAACACCAGAAGGATCATAGACGCGTTGCCAACCTTAAAGCAAAGGGATAAATGAGGGATTGGGATAGGGAGGGGAAATTTGGGCTTCTGGATAGATCATGATAGTCGATATCCTAACAAATAATAAAAAGAACAAAAAGTAATTTATGGAGGCAGTACGGAACCTTCGGTGTGCGAGTTCGGCTAGCACTTGCCCCGTAAGGGTTCAAATGCAGAAAGGCTTAAATAGACCGATATCCTACTACTATTATTATTTATTTAAGGTATATCCATATATTGCAAAAGCCAAATTCCAATACATGCGCCAATTACCGTAAACACAACACTTCAATTAAACATTACTGCTTACCACTAGCAACACATGGCAGCAAAACAAACATTCAAAAATTATAAATGTGAAAGTTTCGATGTTTGTGATTTTGTGATCGTGTGAATTTTGATGTTTGTTAGTTAATCAAGCATTAACATCTGAACCGTAACAAACAGCTACGGGAACCAAGTCTCACCATTACCTCGTCCGTTAATCTGCAGAGTGTACTATGTGCAGGTGAGGTTGGCTTTGGGATGTTGGTGGCCCACTTACACTCCATAGTTAAAAAATTGAGACAGCGCGGTGTAGGCTTAAAAATACGGTCCCAATGGCACACTTTTTTTATTAGCTTGAATGACGACACGAACAGATCGCTCGCCAGGTTATAAGTGCCTGCCCATAAACAGAAGCAAAGCCCAACATAATTTTGAATTGCAAAGCACTGCGTGGCATAAGACTGCGTTCGTCATCCCGAGACATAAGTTGTTAGTCTTATACTGTGTTATATAGGACTCTATAGGGCTGTATTGGTTTTTGTGAGTGGTAGAGCTATACGCTGTAGAGTCTACAGTGTAGACTGTTTTGTCTACAGCATGAATGGGCCGGCTCAGCCAGGTTGATACCACTGTCTCACTGAAAACTGACGTAAAGTATGGGGTTCCTGCTGCGTTTCGTACAGTGAGTGAGATATTCGGAATTATCCCTTTCATTTAAGGTCGCCAACGCTTCCATGATTCTTTTAGTATTGTGAGCGTTCATGGGCGGAGGATACTTGCCATCAGATGACTCTCTTGCTCGTTATGCCAACCTATGTTATAAAAAACCCCTAGGGAATACAAAACTAATCATCAAAATCGATCCACATCGCGTAATATTAAAAGCACAAATTAATTGAAAACTTGTAAAGTCGGTTGAAAATTAATAAAAATGTTAATTTAAGTCTTCTATTCTTATATTTGAGTCATCATTAATCTTAGAAAATTTGTATACCTACCAATTATTTATCTATTCATCAGTATGCAACACATAATCATTCACACAGTTACGAGTGGTAGAGCCACGCTGTAGACAATTTTGTCTACAGCATGAATGGGCCGGCTCGTCCGGGTCGTTACCACTGTCTCACAGAAAACCGGCGTAAAGTAGCAGTTTGCTACTGCGTTTCGTACGGTGAGTGAGATATCCGGAGGCCCAAATCCCCCTCCCCTTCCCAATCCCTTAGTATCCCTTTCCTTTAAGGTCGGCAACGCGCCCATATTTCTTTTGTATTGTGGGCGTACATGGGCGGTGGAGATCGCTTACCACCAGGTGACCCACTTACTCGTTTGCCGGCGTATACTATAAAAAAAAATATGCAAAAAAGTAATGATGTAGAAAATTGGTAATTTAAACGAATATCTCAATTAATCTAATGAATCGCGGAATGAAAGGAAATAAATTATGCTTTGAAAAGACATTTCATGGTATTGGTCTTTCATATCTGCTTTTGATTTTTATGACGTAGCGTATTGTTGTCAGCCCAGTTTCAATTTGAAAATAATTTGAATTTAATTCGTAAAAACGTTCGTGAGAGGTTTCACGTTGTTTCACGAAAACCGCAATTATTTTACGTACACAGACATTAACGTCACATAATGTACTGAGTGACAGAGACGAAGCTCTACGAAGCCGAAACGAGCCGATTGTCTCCCTCTTTAGCTCGATGTCCATTATTTACCGCCCGTAAAAGTACTTAGTAATTGTAAATTATGTAAATTGTAAATCAAGCTTCTTACGGCAGTTTTACGTTTACAAATCAATGAATGTTTCATAATGGTAAAATTAACAACTGATGTATGGCACGTATTGTAATTGTCGACCTTCGGTCATTTAGAACTAGGAGGTATTTCAACATATCCATGTTCTGTTGTGAACGTATTGTCGCATAGAGATATTAATTATCTTGCTATACCAGCCCTGTATTATATACGTCCCACTGCTAAGTACCATGCGCCTCTAAGAATGAGCGAGGTCAGTACTTAGTCGACCATGCTAGCCTGGCAATGCGGGTTGGCAGACTTCACATACCTTCGAATTCTTATGAAGAAATTATCAGGTATGCAGGTTTCCTCACGATGTTTCCTTCACCGTTAAAACAAACAATAATTTACAATGAATCAACACGCTAATTTAGAAAGTTAGAGGTGCATGCTTTTGGGGCTGTTTCCGTACCTGCGACTTTTGTCTCGGCCGCCTGTACCACCCCCAGCTGCAATTTTTACCTATATAATAAACATTTACAAACTTTTTTTATCAGTAAATTAGTACTAAAAGTGTCTTGGCCAGCATCAGGATACAGTTTTATAGACTGTAGCATCCTCAAATCGCAAAGATCTAAAAGACTGCCTCGGTGGCGCAGTTGTAATGCGTACGCGTTACGATTGAGGTCAAAGCTGAGGTCTCGGGTTCGATCCCCGGGTCGGGTAAAGTGGTATTGGGTTTTTCTATTACGAAATGCTCAGTATCAGCTCGGAGTCTGGAATTTGTGCCCGGTATGGCGATAGGCTCGCCCCCTATCACATAAGGGATGGAGATACGCTCGGCGAAATGTGGGTGTACAGGTTACACCTCTACCTACCCCTTCGGGGATAACAGGCGTGAGTGCGTATGCGTATGTATGCTAAATTACTGGGCCTTATGACACTTAACATCTTATGTCTCAATGCCCAATGCCATGCAGTACTTTCTTGGTAATTCCAAATTTTGTGTGGTGTTGCTCCTGCTTTTAGGTAGGCGTGGTGCTTACCATCAGGCGAGTGACCTGCTCGTCTCTTCATTCAAGCTAATAAAACAGAACACCGAATTAAGAGTACCAATGACCTTCACGATTTGAAAACGATACATCGATGCACTAGAAATTTTGCGGCAAAGAACAAAAAATATTACACATATATTTTTTGTACAGCGATTAATTCAGTAGGTTTCCCAGAATGATCTTGTAGCCCAACCTCATTTTTATCTTAGTTACAATTACAAATTACATTTATCTTAGTTACAAACTTTATACTTTAAAAAATTTGCGCTACAAACAGGCAGACAAGCAGACAGTTCTAACTGCTAATTGGTATCTACAAAAAAGTTGCATAATACAATCAAACTATCCTTTTACATAACACACGAGGAAAGCTATACCTAACAAATGCTACATGTGTACAGGTTCTGTGAACTTCAAACCGATTCATCTTCATAACACAAACAACAAACCAAAACCATAACGTCACAAAAAAGACGCAATCAATTTGAATGTCGACGATTCGGGCATTTGAAACCAGTTCGGAAAGCCTTTTATTCTTACCATCCAACTGTGTTTGTTACGGCTTTTCGTCCATACGAACTCGACGTACGCCGCTGGGGAATCACCTCAGCGAGTAAATGACTATAAAAACATGTGTATAGCATATATTATACTAAGTTTATATAGTGAGGTAGCAAACGCAGCATCTCATTGCTTGTGTCATCGAGTCCTTAAATCGCGGACGAAACTTTAAAAAGTATTTATAAGAAAGCATACTCGGTATATAAACGTGTTACGTGATATATTTGATTTGTTGTGTTCGAGTGATTTAAGTAAGTAAACTATATTTTATCGATTAATATTATAGCAATAGCATACAATTCGATTAGTAAATAGTAGGTGTAATCGCTACGTGACGTGTTATAACCAAATTAAATCTAATATAAATAATTATATTTTTATGATTTATACTAGATTTATGTCAGAATTCATTTTTATATCGACAATGCAATTATACATATTACGATTTCTAGTATTTAATATGACGTGAATGGCAAGAATCATTATTGTAATTAATACTATTTTGTTTTTAATAATTAAAGAAATATATTTCTATTATTATTTAAAATAATCTCAAATTCCGTAAGTACCTATCTATTAAATGCTGTTTTTTTTTCGTATAAAATCTCTCTGATCTGTCTCTCTATCGATAACATACTATTTTTATAGAATCATATTTTTAACCCCATAATTAAACTACTGAATTTGGTTATAACTGCATAACTACGAACCTAATTTCTAAGTAAATAAATAAAAAAATGCCTAAAAATCTGTATACATCATCGTATTTTTTCAATGCTTTGACCAAGTTTCACTATAAGTGAAATTTGAGTATTTCATTAACTTCTACTTACATACTCCATAACAATATTTTATCCTTACTTATTTATTTTTATTTTTTAGTATAGGCCGGCAAACGAGCAAGTGGGTCACCTGATGGTAAGTGATCTCCACCGCCCATGTACGCCCACAATACAAACGCTTTACGCCGGTTTTCTGTGAGACAGTGGTAATGACCCGGACGAGCCGGCCCATACATGCTGTAGACAAGTGTCTACAGCGTGGTTCTACCACTCATAAAAACTTACTATAAAGATTTAGGTACATCATATACTACTAAGATTATCGATAATTATGTGATCTATACACATAGATAGTAATAAATAAAATTTAATTAGAAGTAACCAATACCGATAATATGTCCACCACCCACTAGATCCCAGATCTCGCCACATGCAAAAGAATATACTCGGTTTTAATTACTACGAGTTGGCACTTGGCACAGATGGTCTAAAGCTTGGCACCCACGACGGCGAGCGACGACGCGACATAGTTAAAGTAGGTACTTTACGCAAAGTGGCACGGCCGTACTGGTTCGGACTGGACGGACGCGACGCGACGGTTTAAGGACCGGAATAGTGGGCGGAGACCTTTATTTTTATATATAAGTCGTGTACATACCATTGTAATTTATAGAAGATATATTATACTTACATATATATATATACATATATACATACGCACTTACGCCTGTAATCCCTGAAGGGGTAGACAGAGGTGTAAAACCAGTACATTCACATTTCGCCGACCGTATCTCCATCCTATGATGTGATAGGGGGCGAACCTATCGCCATACCGGGCACAATTCCAGGCTCCAGGCAGATAATAAGGATTTCGTAATTAAAAACCCAATATCACTTTTAACCGACATGGGGATTGAAGCCGAGACTTCAGTGTACGCCTCAATTGTAACGCATACGCATTGCAACTGCGGCATCGAGGCAGTCTTATACAATATATCTAACTCCCCGACAATCTATTGTAGAGACTCATTTTCTTTAGTAAAGAAACAGAAGTATATTATTGTATATTTTGCTTGCGGTATCGCCCACTTGAATGTATTTTCTGGGTTATATAGTATTTTCCCATATAAAAATTCTCAAGGAAAAAATGTCACAAACTTTGGTAGGCTTTTTGATCCTTGTGGGGATAAAAAATATTAAAAAGCCTTTTTTAAGCTCCATTTATACGGAGAGAGTTTCGTTTCTTGGACTTCATAAAACTGTCATCTTCGATGCAACATTTACGATAATCTTTTTCAAATTACATGACTTGAGTTCATAAATTACAGTTTTGTGATATGCCTCTGTCATGGGATAAACTCTCCGTGTAACTCATTTACACTTTTTCAGTTCACTTCTTTAGTTCTAAATCAAAATATTTATTGAATCCATAAAATTTTATACATTATTGGATTATTTGTTTAGATTCCGTCAAAACTCTACCGCCAGTTCGGAAAGCTGTTTCGCTAGAGAAGAACGGGCAAGAAACTCTAACTCTAAGTGGTTATCTCATTTACTATCCTGAGATAACCTATTATGAATAGATACGCTGTCAAAATTTAAACATTTAGGTTTTCGACCATATACTCTTTTAGGTCCAGCGGTTTCAGTCGGCCATATAATGTTATGCGTGTAGATAGAGTTAAATGATTACAGCCGATACGTAGCACGATAATCATATGTATTAGTGATACGTTATCTATTAGAATATGTTGACATCACGTTCCCATACTCAAGTGACACTTCATTGTGATAAACATGTCTGTTAATAGTTCTTTATTTGTTACAGATATAAGTTGGTTTCAATCTGCCGTTCTGGCATCGATATGGTATTGTCTGTGTTAGTTTTGTGCGTAGCTGCAATGACGGCTATCGAAGGATTTCCATCTTTATTGCCAGGTAAGCAAAGTATATTATTGCTAGACTAAGATTTTATTTATATACATTGAAAGAATAATAATTGGTGCAATTATGCGGTAGTGCCGAGCGAAATATAACAAATTAAATAGAGAACATAATTATTTTGCAATTCGAATAAAAATCGGTTACTTTTCAATACTTTTCCATTCGACCATATGACATATAACCAATGTTTTAATAACAACAAAAAGCTATAATTTAGTCGCGCATATCTTTTTGCTTCAAATACAAGTATATGAGACAATAAATGAGGAATCAAATCCTACTACCATTATAAATGTCAAAGTTTGAATATTTGTGAGTTTGTGAATTTGGATGTTTGATGATGACGGTTTTAGGTGAAATTTGGTATGATCTGAACTAGGACAAAATATACTTTTATCCCAGAAAAGGACGTTAACGCGGTCAGTGCCGCAAGCATTAGCTTGTAGTTTATGAAAGGTTTGTTTATAAACCCTAAACATATATATGTATACATTTTAGTAGTATCTCAATAGCTTAGAGAGTAAACGAGCCATGAATTAGGTAGTAATATAATCAGTATCACTTTGTAATAGATAGATAGTCGTACAAGACGCGCAAAATAAGTTGACCGAATTGAAGTTACTCCCTTCACACCTTAATTATTGTTCGTGGCTTCCCCTTACCTTTATCCCTTCCGACACCCTTTAGTCTGATAATCTTGAATTCCTCGATATCTCAAAAGCGTCGGTCCAAGTTATTGCCAACGGACAGTAGTCGCTATAAAATTAATATTTGTTTGTTTGTATGTAGGACATCTCTGGAAGTACTATCTGTAACGTGAATTACTATTTTTACATAACTAATAACTCCGAAAGTATCGGGTTCTTGTCATTACATTTCTAGAGCGATTTGTAACTGCGCTTGAAGCTGAGATAGCCTTTGATTCACCAATTATTGTTTTAATAATAATTTATTTTTTATCGATTAATCAAATCTTCTATAACGTGACCGGACGTTTTTTTATTACTATTTAGGTACTAACTAAATTCGTACTATGACTAAATAGTTGATACTATGACATTTTAATCTGATTATTTTATCTAATTTTAATTAAATGTTACGGGAAAGAAAATAATTTTCGTTAGTTTATTTCTATCCCATAACGTGATAGAGCTCGAACCCTATCCTCATACCGGACACAAATCCCAATCCCGGACAGCTTGTGTTATAATAACCTCCGTGGCGAAGTAGGCGAGCAGCCGGCTGCGAAGCGAGATGTTATGGGTTCGATTTTCGCACCGAGAAAAATGTTTGTGTGATCTACAAATATTTGTTTCGGGTTTGGGTGTTGTGGGACCGCAAGTCCTTCATAGTTCATTATACCCACGATACAGATTAACCTAGTATGGGGTCAGGACTAAGTGTGTGACTTGGGTGTATTTATTATTTATATCATTCATTAAATTTTATGGGGAAGAAACTTCTTCCGTTAGCTTAATTCCCGGAACGTGATAGGCGGCGACCCTATTGTCATACCGGACACAAATGTGTTTTCCCGACCTGGGATTACATTTCTGACCCATTCATGCTGTAGACTAAAAGGTCATACGACACTTGACACACATCCCTTACGACTTACACCTTTATAATCATTTCTTACAGGACAATCCACAGAAAACGAAGTAGTCTCTTACAATTTTCCCTTCGTAACCCGAGCTGGATGGCAAGCAAGAGCTCCTAAAGTAAAAACGCCGCTCAACGTCCCTGTACCATATGTGGTTATTCACCACTCCTACACGCCACCAGCATGCTACAACCACGAAGCATGCTGCACAGCCATGAGATGGATGCAGGACTACCACATGGATGAGCACAACTGGTGGGATGTGGGATACCAGTGAGTATATTACAATAAAATTCTTGTGTAAATAGATTTACCGGAAACGGCTTGACGTTCTGCCAATGTGGAGTGAAATTTTATATATAGACAACGTTTTGTTTTGGTGTATTTTCTTTTATTATGAATGACAAAACGGGCAGGTCGATTGCTTACCATAAGCGCCACACCTGCCCATAAACAGAAGCAACACCGCACAGAATGTTGAATTACAAAGCATTGAATAAGTTTTTAAGTCGCATAATGCCCAGTAATGTTACTCCAATACGAAACACTACAGTAGTTACATAATCCTTGACAAAACAGTGGTAGGTACTTACCACGACGGTCTCTCGTATACGAGGGACTGAATAATCTTGTAAAATAGTATAGGCAACCGACATTAATGATATGGTCAAACGTCAATGAACAAATCAGTAGGAAAATTGACTATTTCATGAAATGATCAATTCTACGATTTGGTGATGACCACGACTAAAACATACATTTTAACAAATTAGGTAGCAATACAAAATAGTCGTATAAACATAGAAAAATGAGCGTACACGAGGATCCAGGTAAATGTATAAATAATACTAAAAGTCCCCGCGAATTATATATGTTTTGTCCAACAGTAATGAAGAACTTCCTGATATATCCTTCCGGCTTCCGGCAGTTGATACGTAAATAATTGAAATAATGAACCTACTTATGCAGTAGCCATATTGTAACATATAATATAATACTAGCCCTATATTATACACGTCCCGCTGCTGGGCACGTGTTTCTCTACTGAATGAGTGGGGTTAGGCTTTAGTTAACTCTGGTCGAATCCGGGTTCGCAGACTTTACGTACTATCGAAGTTCTCATGAAGAACGTCTTAAGCATGCACGTCTCCTTACGAAGTTTCTTTCACCGTTAAAGCAAGCGATAGTTAACAATGGATACACACGTAACTTAGAAAAGTCAGAGGTGCATGCTCTTGGGGCAACCTACGATTTACGTCTCGACAGCACGTACCATTGCGCTACCGATGCTTTTTCATTCATTGAGTCATATTTAAGACCAATATTGAGTGTACGATGTATTTTATTGGTTTAATGATTGGCAATAAATATTAAGACCAAAAGTATATTCAGTTGCGTCTTTTCAATATTGTTGAAAGAGCGTAATTACAATTTGAAAACTCTCCAATTTGAACAAAGCGACATCTAGCGGCACAGCATTGGTTTACATCTAGGTTTATATAATACTACAGCAAATGCTCCACCCGCGTAAATGTTTTCCAGGACAAAAGTACCTTATATCCTTATGTAGGATATAACACATCGCCTTACCAAATTTCATTAAAATCCGTTCAGCCGTAAAATCGTAACAGACAGACAGACAAACTTACTTTCCCATTTATATTATTAGTATGGTTTTTTGTTACCTAGCTTCGCGGTGGGCAGCGACGGCGTAGCTTACGAAGGTCGTGGATGGAACACGCTTGGGGCACATGCTCTACATTTCAACACTGTCAGCATCGGCATCTGCTTGATCGGAGACTGGCGAAGTAATTAATTTTTAATTATCCATAGGTTATTTTAAAAGGTCTTTCAGATGATTAAGTTACCACGAATTACTTTATGAAATAGTGATGTAATATCACGTACCTAACTTTTTCATAGCTTTTAAAATGGAATAAATATGAAAAAACTACTATGAAAGGAATTCTAAGATGGTATGGGCATGTAGAGAGGATGGATGAAAGAAGATTGACGAAACAAATATACATGGCGATTGTGAAGGGTACAGTTGGGAGAGGAAGGCCTCGGCGAACTTTCATAGATCAAGTTGCGAGATATTCTCGAGAAAGGCCAGGTCAGGAGTATCCTAAACCGACATGCATGTATGAAAATTTTAATGAGGGTGAATGAGGCCAAAGAGGTATGCAAGGATCGTAGCAAGTGGAAATCCGTTATCTCTGCCTACCCCTATGGGAAACAGGCGTGAGTCTATGTATGTATGTATGTATGTATAAATATAAATCCCATCAATTATATGAACTACATGCGAGATAAGCACAGTACAATAAAGTACAGTACTACAATTTAAATTATGCGCTTCGGCAATCTTCGATTTTTACGAATGAAGTTTACGCATATTTGCAACAAATGTCCCGCCGCAACATCCGGGTCACTCACATAAGAGAAAAATAAATATAGTTAACAGGTCTGTATTACGTCATCAATCACCACGCGTTCGTATTTCCTAAATAGACAAACATTACCGAAGTGCCTAATTTAAACATTACTGTATAATTATAGCGCCTATCCATTCTTAATATTACTTATTACTCAAAGATGCTTTGCTTTGTTGCTAATTTTACCAAACTTGTAGCGTCTGATCACCATACCTTTTCTAGAAAGTAAACAAATATGTAACCACTTTTCAAGTAGTCATAGTAGTCATATAAATCAAATAAAATTGAGGTAATTGAAAAGTGGATAGATATTTCTTTACATTATTGGAATGAGTATTCGTATTCCGATTGGAACTTAGTACTTAATAAATATCTTATTTAACAGACACAGCTCCACCAGCAGCTCAACTAAAAACAGCAAAGGCATTGATCGCCACTGGTATTGAGCTTGGGTTCATCAAACCTGACTACAAACTAGTGGGACATAAACAAGTAAGAAACACGGAGTGCCCAGGCAATGGGTTATTTAACACCATCAAAACGTGGGATCACTTCTCCGAGCACCCCGCTTCAGTAGAAGAGTTGATATATGTGAAGGAATTGCCAGAAAGCACGAAAATTATGCTCATAGACCATAAAAATAATACCACTGTATAATTTAAAATCCACCAAGTGCGAGCCGGTCTCGCACCACTGTGAGTTCCGTATCAACCATCTTAAGTTATCCTTTTTTTATTTGTAAGGATATCGACCATAATAACACATGTTATGTAAAAAAATGAACTTTGTATGAAACTTTACTTTAACTTTTGCACAATATGCCCGATTTAGGTCATATTCACACAATATATTTGTTTTGTGACGATAGTTCATAAGTAAAAAATACACTACTACTACTACTACTACTACACGGGAGTTAAGCAGTACCTAATTTATATAAATCAAACCAAAATTCTACTCACTCGCAGACTCATTTAACACAAAATCTTAAAAACTACTAAAGCTAGGATTATGAAATTAGTTTTTGTTTGGACATTTATATTTTAAGGGAGAAAAGATGGGGGTTGAACTTTGTATGAAACTTTTATATGAAAAGAAATACGACTGTAAAATTGAGTACAAATATTCCTTATTAAAAGTAATTAAACATGGGTTTCACATTTTTTTAACATTATTAATGTGATAGTTTGGATGTTTGTAGATCAATCACGCCTTTTCAGCCGTTAGAATGGAATTTGGCACACAGGTACACAATGACATGAATTAGAACATATGCTACTTTTAACCCTGAAAAAACATTCACGCGGGCGGAGACGCGGGCAACAGCTAGTGTATCATAATAATAATTACAAGTAATGAACCTTTAACAAGAGAATATTTTCAACGTTTCACTCATTTTTACATACAAACGAAAATATATATGTAATGCGTGGCATTCCGTGTAATATTACTACAATGCTCGTAAATACGGCTGTGATTGTCTTATACTATTATTTAGCATTAGTAATAACATGTAAAATAGCATAAAATTGGCAATGTCTAGACTCTACATAAAATAAATTCTAACATAATAGAAAAAATCTCTACTAATTTAAGTTACTAATTTTATTATTTGAGTCAATTTCGTTCAAATAGATTCGTTAAAAAATTTACTACTAGACTACTAAGATACTTAATTTATTAATCTGATGTAAGTATACAAATTTGAAACCTTAAACTCCCCAAAGGGGTAATCCTGCTAAAGACTAGGAGTCAGCGCAGACCAGGCGGGTGATGTTTTGTGCTAATAATAAAATAATGATGACGATGAAGGTAAACGTAGTGTAGGACGCTCTGCTGCATAGTGAACTGGCGACTTGAAAAGCAGCTAGCGGATGGCTACCGTCTGCCCAAGACTGGGATTGTTGGCGTTCACTTGACCAGGTTATGTTTAACAGTAATAGACGGCGATAGGCCTAGATGAATAAAATTAAATCAAAATATCATGCACGTGATGAATACTCGCTTAAAATCCGCGAACTTGTGCACGCTACACCGTTCTCCCCTTCATCTTCGCTGAGCATACTGCGCCGACATCACATTGGAGTGACATAAGTACAGGAGGATAATGAAAATGGAACTATGTACGATGTATAGTTAAAATTGAAATATACCCCCTAAGTAAATAGACATCTATAGCGAATCAATGAGGCTTAATAGTATGTAAGCATTTCCTACTATGTACGTACAACTGATAGTTTTCTTTTTAAAAGGCTTAGAAATTTTATACTCTTATGAATGGTCTTCTACGCTCAATATTAAGTTATTTGTTTAGAATAAGATTTAATGATAAGTACTAATAATATGTAAACTTATGTAATTTGTAGCTACTTACCTACTTTATTAAACCCTATAAATAAATATTTATTATAAAACGACCATCTTTTATTTACCCATCTCAAAAATTACCTGTATAGAATTGTACTCCCTAGTAGTTCTTCCTCCACCTGCCGTTATCCCACTCGCAGTGGGATCGGCGCAACATGTTTTTTTAACACATGTTATAGAACGATTTCACCAGTATTTTTACGGCAAGCCCGGCCGCCTGCCTGACGTCAACCCTTTGGAGCGAAGTATGTAATCCTATTAGTAAGGAAATTAAATGTTGTTAAATCCAATTTAATATGATTTTTTTAAATAGACAGGTACTTACCTGTTATCTTCTAGACTTTCTTTCTATCTGACATTATCCTGGCTTTATGCCAAGGTCTGCCTTCTCATCACGATGGTTGAATTAGGATTATGAGGGGTGACCCACCGTCAGACCCAACAATCCGCAACGGGAACATAGTTTCGACATTGCCTCTTTCGTTAATCAGAGTCTTGTCACATTATGTAATGTAATGCTTATTACTCATATGGTATCATTTTATTATGACAAATATCACTGGAAGCATATCAAAATATATCTGTTTACAATATTTTTCAATCACTTTCAATTCGTAAACAATGAATCACGACAAGGGACTTCACACAATCTGTCACAATACCAAGAAAAACTACTATTAAATGGAAACATATTTAATGACAAGATGATTTTCACAAAAATAATTGTTTACTATAATTAATACTTATCTAACGTTTATAGTAAATACTTTCCATTCATATTATAGCCTTCTATATAGATAAATTATATTTAATGGATATTTTTTAATATTTAGAATATTATTTGGTTAGAGACCAGACTGTTCTATCGATGATATCAAATATTGACACAATATCGAGGCTACAAAACTTTAATAGACAGATATAAAATTGAGCTTCTAGTTACAAAATATTTAGTATTTTTCCTAGTAACTATTAGACATGTGAGTGATAATGAAGTATAAGGGTAGCGCATAACTGAGTATTTGGTCCTGCGGTAGTGAACCGGTGCGGCAGGGGTGAAATGTGACGTCACAACATTGTCGCGCTGCACGCGTGATGAATAGATATCACCAGACTTCTATGTATCTACTAGACGGGCTGTTGAGAAGTATAATTGCGCCATAATTGACGGCTGAGGCGGGGAACGGGAGAAGGGAGCTAACCTAATTCTAGTTAAGAGTAAGCGAGATTATAATATTGACTTTGGGCGCAATTGCTATGTATCGCACAGCCGGACTGAATATACGTAAGTCTTTGGGATACACACCCCTCCTGCACAACTCTACTACCATAGGACTACCTCAGTTATGCGCCATCCTTGCGGTTATTATAATTAGGTACATCAAGCATTACTCACGATGACGCGATGATAGTTTCTCTAAACATTTTTCTAAAATACTGTACACGTGTTTGATAGAAGTCGCGAAAAATAAGTTGACCGGGCTGAGTTAGTCACTTCACTCGTGCTCTACGCCTCCCGTCATGATTTTATCTCTAAAAGCTCGCATGCCGTTAATGACTAACTTTAGACCCGCCAAATTATGTTGCGCTTGATGTATGTTGTTTTTATTAGAACAAAAAGTAAATAAATTATCTGTTACATAGATTTGTACAAATATTCGTATTGTTTAATACTTAATTAATATATATTTTTCTATTTTTAGTAGACAGGAATGAAGACACTGATACAAAATAAAATGAATAGGAATAGACCTACTGATATTATATATTTATTACGTTTGCTCTATGGCTTGCGAACTATATTTAATGACATATGTTTTATGATAGTGAAAACCTATCGATGATAAGTATGGTTTCTAATTAAAGTAATAGCGCCTTGGATTTTAATACATATTGTTTGTTTAAAACATTTTTAATAAAACACATATTTATTAATTAATAAATATGAGGAGATGGGTAGTTGATTATCGATCATCAATGATGGAATGAAAAATATATCAGAATGTGATTTAAAAAACCGTTCGTACAAAACTAACAAAAAATATCTCTCGAAATAAATAAACATGTTCATAAAATAAATCTGGATTCTACATTCAAAAACATTTCATGTGTTCATAACACAGATCGGAGAAGTTATGCTGGGCTAAAATGTTTCACTTAGGCCCGCGTCCATCACGCCCCTTTAAAAATACTTATAACAAGCATAAAATCACATTTATTTTACAAACACCCATTATAACACAAAGCCTTAACGATTACATAGTATAAATAGAACTTTGACGAGAAAAATACAGAATACACGTTTTACATTTAATAAAAAATTGTAAATAATTACATGCTTCATAATGGATATTAATAATTACACATAAATATAAATCTAATAATAGTAATAGAAAATATAAATAAAAATATTTCTACAGCACTTTAACAATTAAGATAATTTTTTTTTTTTTCCTATCTCTACTATAATTTAGTATCTATCTCTTCAAGTCTGAGAATAATATAAATTTGCAATTAAATAGTGTGTATCAACGTATAGTATGAAATACTTAATTAATAATACATAAATAAACAATATTACATGGAATGAATATTTATTTATTTTAAATACCTATACCTTCGACTGACGTTATGATATTTAAGTATGCCTGTATCATTCGTTAATAATAAATCGGTATAAAAATAAGTTTATATGATAAGGTTGTCCGCCTTGCATTTTATTATATTCTGCGTTATTTTGTTTCAGACTAATGATAAATATATAACTAAATGAATTCTTGCAAAAAGTTTAGATTTATAATATACGAGTTTAGTTCCTTTTTCTTTGACATTATAGGTACTACGTAGTACTAAGTATTTGTAAACATTATAATAACAAAACAGCGATGCAATGTATTATAAATTAAGTATGACTGGTTAGGTTAGTTACACTACATCTAAACCTAACTATCACTAAACAATACAAAATACTAAGTAACGATTCATGAATACATTGCAAAATATTATTTGATGATTATATGTATTTGAAGCTCGAACGAAATACATAAAGGCATTGACACAAATTGTGATATAAGTCCATGTTACGAAGACTTGTTAGAATCTCATAAAATATACTTATCTGACCCGAGTACCTATACTGTTTTTTACTACCCATCAAAGAATATTGAATTCCCTATCAATGTTTATTGTATATATTGGATATAAAGAATAAATTTTATGGATGAAAGACGACTTACGAAAGGTATTTATCGTGCGATTGCGAATGGGAGAGTCGGAAGAGGGCGCCCGAGGAGAACATATGCGGATCAAATAAACGATATTCTCCGAAGGGCACGTCACGAGTACACTCAACCGCCGAAAATGTATGAGAAGATGTATGAATGTGGAAGAGGCTTGTGGTACTTAATAGTCTCTGCGTACTCCCATGGGACATAGGCGTGAGTGTGTATGTATGTATGTTTAAAGAATAAATTAGATTTGTGGATAGCCACACACTATTATTTTATTTATGCATATTAAAGTGACTACAATGAACTTGATGTTAAGTGCACAGCAGAATTATGCCGGTCTAAAGTTAGTGGATATACACTGGCTAATCCTGGAACGCGACTCGCTTGAGCCAATATGGCATGTATGGCAATATGTATTTTGCAAAAATTTGCTAATATGTAGATGGACAAAATGTGTTTCATACATTGATTTATAAGTGAGGATCATAAACTCTAATTGAAAGGCTTAAATGTTGTGTACTTAGTTTCTATAAGTAGTTATTCGGAGGCTAATATCCATTTTTTTTATCTTGGCACGCATCATTACTGTAATTCATAAACCCAAATCCCTACAGATCCATAGCTAGACTTAAATTATATAAGTACCGACACCTCAGATATAGTGATGTCAGAAAAACCTTATGAAATTATTGTTTTTTTGCGGTTTCGAGCTTTTAAATACCTCCGCTATAAATATTTTTGGTCGAACAAAATACATATATTTTTTTATTGTTATATATTTTATTTTAGACCTCATATTTAGAAACAGTGATATCGATATAATATGTAATTTAACAGAGAAAAAATATTATCAGTTATAGATAAGTACGATTTATTTCATGATATAATGAAGAAGGCACAGGGGGATGACTTTTCCATATCGATATGAGTCTTGAAAACAGATCACGAATAATATAAACTTGTGCACTCCCTTCGCGATTGAGCGCAATGTTCAGCGTAGCGTGCTAACGTGCAGTATAAAACCTATGCGCTCTGCAATATGAACGTTAGACTAGGAAGTATAAATTGGCATGCTTGGGTTGACACTACGATCTGTATAGACTATAGACAGATCAACATAATTATTATGTCGTATTTATGACCTATGGGCGTGAATACATAGTCCAAGTCCAACAATACTTTATTTTCTGAAACAAAATGTGGAGCCCCGAGCGGTATTTATATGTATACATTGAATGCTAGCATACCTGCTAAGGTGGTTAGACGACCGATTTACAGGTACCAGGTGAGAAAGGTAAATTAACCTGTATCTTTAAGTACCTGTACCTAAAGTAAGTCTGAGCTCTGGGCACTTACTTTATTGAAAAATTACTAGGTATGCATTAAAATAGCTCTCAATTTAAGCAGTTTCAAGCAGCTGAAATGGAGACGCTGCACTGGCTTCACATCTCCGTGAAACAAATTTTGTCGCGACAGTCTATCATTTTGGAGGCGACTTCTCTCATCCAAATCTTCTCAAATGAAAGGTTAGCTAAATTTTAATTTGTGTCTTTTAAATAATCGCAGAATAATATACGAATGATTTGTCATGATGATAACGACTAATGAATAACAAATATATTTATTCACAAATAATCTTGATTATGTACATTACATAAAATTTGTTATTACTAATATTTACGCTCATATGAAGAATGAATATATTTATTATGACCAACATAATGTATTAAAACCATAGCTTATTTTCGGTAACGCAGTAAAAATAGTATTGGGTTGATGTATGAACTTGAATTCAAATATTAATGTATACGCAATATAGAAAAATACAAAAATAAACCTTATTACGAAATCAGATCAAAATTAAAAATGAGACCACTGTTATATATTATCTGTATTCTTCGGCTGTCATAATAATTAATATTGTTCCAATGTGGGTATGACAAAATAAGATGTCAATAAATAGTTTTGCTTCTGATCTGAATAATGTTGTATCTTTTATTGGCGACGAGTGAAAATTAACGTAATTGTGCGTATAATGGCGTCAAATATCGCAAACATAGTGTTTCCAGGACAGTTTAACCCTAAAACTGATAAATGGAGTAACTATAAAGAACAATTATTGTGTGCTCTCGATGCCGCGGGTTATGACGAAAGCAACGTTAACAAAGCTCGTTCCTTGTTTTTGTCTCAATGCGGAAAAGAGACTTTTTCTTTAATTGCTTCACTTCTAGTTCCAAATCGTCCTTCTAATGTGGACTTTAAAGACATATTGAAAGTGTTGGATCAGTTTTATGAGCCTGAGGTTAACGAAATACTACAAGCGGGAAAATTTCATAAACGCCTACAATTACAGACGGAAAGCGTACAAGATTTTGTTGCGGCAATTAAGTTATTGTCCGTTAAATGCAATTTTGTGGACTTAAAACGTCAGTTGAGAGATCGCTTGGTATTAGGAATACGCGACGATCGCTTGAAAAGGGAATTACTAAAAACTAAAGACCTTACATATGAGACAGCATTACAGATATGTCTTAATTATCAAGTAACATTCCCTGATTTATATCCTGATATGGAAGCGACGAAGCAAACTCCGTTTCATGTTACTGAACCTATGGATATTGGTAGGATTCAAGCTAATGTATGTCGACATTGTGCACGAGTGTATAAACCCGGAGAAAGGTGTCAGTTTGTTAAAGCTAGATGTTTCTACTGCAAGAAATTTGGACATATAGCAACTGCATGTACCAGAAGATCGGGTAAAGTACATGACATTTCTAAGCTTGAAGACAGCAGTAAGGTGGCAACATGTGACAATGAAAATATGATGGGCATATATGTCTGCTATGAAAATTATCAACCACCGATAACTGCAGCTATCATCGTTGAAGGTGCTAAATTACTCATGGAAATTGACTCGGGCGCATCAAGAAGTATAATATCTGAAGATACATATAGAAAGCTGTGGTCTTTTCCTCCTCCTCTGAGGCCTACTCATATCAAACTTGTAACATGGACTCAAGAAACATTGAAAGTACTTGGACAAATAAATGCACATGTCATATTAGGTGAAAAAGAAGCCCGTTGTGATTTGATTGTTGTGTCAGGCAAGGGACCGAGTCTATTGGGGCGTAATTGGTTCCAGACATTAAATATTCAGATAGCAGGAATAAATTGGTCAGAAGATAATATATCAAATTTAGTGAATGACTTTCCTGAGTTGTTTGCTGATGGGTTGGGACAATATAAAGGTCCGCAAGTTTCATTACATGTACGGGTGGAAGCAGTACCGAGATTTTTAAAAGCGCGTGTGATCCCATTCTCTTTAAAACACCAAGTGAATGAAGAGTTGAGAAGGATGGTAGATCAAGGAATTCTCACACCAGTGAAGTACTCTGACTGGGCGACTCCATTACGCATTGTTAAGAAGGATGATGGATCCCTACGTATTTGTGGAGATTACCGTGCTACGGTAAATGCAGCAATTGATGTTGATGCATTTCCGCTACCTAAGTCTGTGGAGTCTTTTGCTAAGTTAAGTGGTGGTCGAATTTTCAGTAAGTTAAAGACTTAAAACAAGCTTACACACAAATGCAAGTTGATGAGAAGACAGCAATGCTATTAACTCTTAACACACCTATTGGATTAATGAAAATGAATCGACTTGCTTTCGGAGTAAATGCAGCTCCAGCTATTTTTCAGCGAGTAATGTCTACAGCCTTCGCGGACATGGAAGGAGTGGCATGTCTACTAGATGATATTGCTGTTATGGGAAAGAACAAAGCTGAACATGCAAAACGTCTATATGAGGTTCTGCATAAGTTGCATGATATGGGCTTTCGCCTTAACGTTTCTAAGTGCATTTTTGCCGCTGAAAGCATTACATTTCTGGGCCATATGATTGATGCAGAAGGATTGCACCCAGCACCAGCCAAAGTAAAAGAGATACTTGAGAAGCCAGCTCCAACGAGTAAGGAAACTTTACGAGCGTTTCTGGGCTTATATAATTTTTATGAAAAGTTTTTACCAGATAAAGCTACATTGTTAGAACCATTATATAGGCTATTGGATTCCAAAAGATCTTGGACTTGGGGCGAAACTGAACAAACAGCTTTTGATACAGCAAAGAAATTGCTATCTTCGGATTTAACTTTGGTAGGGTATGAGTTAGAAAGAGAGTTACTTCTCATATGCGATTCATCGGATTATGGTCTTGGAGCAATTATTGCACACGTGATGGATGATGGTTCTGAAAAACCTATAATGATGGCATCAAGAACGTTGCAGAAGCATGAGAGGCGTTATGGGCAAATTGATAAAGAGGCTTTAGCCATAATGTTTGGATTATCAAAATTTCACGAATATTTAGCCGGTCGCAACTTTTGTATTATTACAGACCATAAACCTTTGATTGGACTGTTTAATCCTGCTAAACCTATCCCTGATCAAATATCCCCAAGAATGCTACGCTGGTCTTTAAAATTAAGCTGTTATCAGTATACCATAAAGTATAGAGCGGGAAAATTGATTGGTAATGCAGATGCTTTGAGTAGATGGACGGCACCAACAGCAACTGTAGAGGAGAAACCTCTCAGGGAAGTGCTACTATTGGAGGAGACACCGACGGGTTGGGACCTAGATGCAAATAAAGTAGCATCTGAAACGAGAAAAGATCCAATTCTACGCAAGGTCATGTTTCATGTGCTTCACGGTTGGCCACGTTCAAACACTGATCCAATCTTACGACCATTTTGGCAACGCAAGGAGGCTCTTTCACATAATAAAGATTGTTTATTGTGGTGCAACAGAGTCATTATTCCGGCGTCTCTGCAAAAGGAGGTATTAAAATTATTACACACTCCACATGCTGGAATCGTGCAAACTAAAGCTTATGCTAGAGGATACGTTTGGTGGGTCGAAATGGACAAAGAGATTGAGAGAGTTGTATCAGAGTGTCACCAGTGCCAAGCTGTTCGGAATAATCCACCTAAGGTGCCACAAACGTGGGTGGTATCTGAAAAACCATGGAAAAGGTTGCATGTGGATTTTGCTGGGCCGTTTCAGGGTAAAACTTTCATACTGTTGATAGATAGCTATATTAAATGGCTTGAGGCAGAGATTGTACCATCTTTGAGTAGTACTATAGTGATTTCGGTTCTCAGGAAAATATTTTCTACTCAAGGACTTCCAGATACTGTGGTTTCAGATAATGGTAGGACTTTTAGTTCAAGTGAATTCAACACTTTTTTAAAAAAGAATAAAATTCGACATTTGTATTCTCCACCATATCATCCAGCCTCTAATGGTCAAATTGAAAGAGCTATACAATCTTTTAAGAATAAGTTAAAGAAGTTGTCTGATTCAGGGATGCCTTGGGATGAGAAACTTTCTAAAGTTTTATACTACCTTCGTACAGTGCCATGTTCGAGTACTGGCAAAAGCCCAGCAGAGATGTTGAATGGCCGCAAATACAAAACATCTGTGTCTATTTTGCATCCGGATTTGGTACAGAGTCCCACTGAAATGCAATTGGATACTGCTGCACAAAGCTCACCAAAGAGGTCATTCAGGGTTGATCAGGCAGTAGTTATTCGAATGTATGGACAAGGAGAAAAATGGAAGAGAGCTATAGTGGAGATGGTAGAAGGTCCTACTTCATATATGGTGAGAACAGAAGATGGTGAGTTGCAACGAAGACATGTGGATCAAATATTAGCTCGCAGTCAAGAGGAATCTGGAGAGCCTCATGGGGTGTTTAGACCTCCATCATGTGATCTTGGAGGACATTCTGATTCGGAATCATCTGACCCACCCATTGAAATACCCCCTCCTGAGCAGTGGCCAGATATAATTGGAATACCAAGTTTATTGAATGATAATTAATTAATGTAGCAGTAAAACTGAGTTCACCTTGTTATTCATTGATTGATGTAATCAGATAATTATGTATGGGGGAAAGATATGTTATATATTATCTGTATTCTTCGGCTGTCATAATAATTAATATTGTTCCAATGTGGGTATGACAAAATAAGATGTCAATAAATAGTTTTGCTTCTGATCTGAATAATGTTGTATCTTTTAACCACAATTATTATTTCAAATATTGATTAAACGCGTGTAAAATAAAACGAAGGTGTAGTGGAACCATCTCGCTAACTCGTTACGACCATCGTACGTACATCTCATATTCTTTAGTTTTTTTGTAACTTGCAACTCGATCGTTCGACATAATTATATAGATGAAAATAATAATAAAGTTGAATTGAGCGGTCTAGTGCTGACGTTCCATCATAATACCGTTATTTATGAATCAATAAACTATTCCAGCACATCACTGAAACAGTAGAGTAGCCGATATCCGTATTTTCGCAAAGTCGCAAAGAGTTGCGCGAAAACTGAATTGGGCCTCTGTTTATCCAAATTGCGACGTTGAATAAAATCGCGTTATAATATTATAGTTTGATATCTCAAGTGTTTCCGTAACACCAAGCATCTTCGCCAAAATACGTATCTCTACGACATCATACAAATATTATAAATGTGAATGTAAGTTTGTTTGTTACGCTTTCACGCAAAAACTATTTAACCGATCATCATGAAACTTTGTACACATATTCTTGGAGGTATAAGAAGTAACATAGGATACTTTGATGAAAAAAAAATCTATTTGTTTATTACGCTTTCACGCCTAAATCACTGAACCGATTTTGATGTAGAGATAGATGGGACCCTGGAGACGGTTATAGGCTACGTTTTATTTCGGAAAAGTCTATTCACGCGGGCTGAGCCGCGAGCAAAAGCTAGTTATATATAAATTTAAGATATGTTTTTCTGACAATAATAGATGTTATTATGTATATTTGACTCCATTTATCCGGGACTTTTTAGATATAATATAATTCTTAGAACATCAATGTAAATATATAAATAATGTTTATTACAAGAGTGTACTTACGAGTATATAATTAAGGCCGGTCACATATTACCAATAATGTCCACATACTATGTATAGACAGTTTCTAGGCTCACATTTTACAAAATAAACAATCATTGAATGAAATGTACAACTAAAAAGCACGTGTATAAATACACTTATCATTAAAAAAAATCTCTCAAGTGAGAAAACACATGAATTAATTTTGTTAATGTAACAGACTATTAAGACAAAATTAGCCGCATACAAATAGTCGCTAATATGCTCTGGCCTACGAGTAATATGATACATTATGCAACATTTCATATTTTATACATTATATATTTTTAGATAATTTATTCATTCATTTTCATTACTCTATTTCAAATAAAAAACTTAGATTTACATTCGTGAAGTTAAATGTTATGACAACTTAATTTTAGCAGAATGATTGTGTCGTACAGACTTAATACAAATACTAATGATGTTTACGAACTTACACTTGAATACTGAATCGCTAATCAACGGTCTCACAACTAACGGCTAGTTATTTTCATACAATTTTAACAAATAAGAGGGCTCTACATGTTTAAAACTATTTTAAATGCTGGAATAGTGTTTTAGTATTCTTGCGTCAATCTCTTTATTAAAGAGTGCTGTACCGCTCTCTACGGGCCTCGTCTAATGTCTATACGCTTTTCGTTCACCACATTGGCTTAATGCAGGATGGTAGGCTTCACATACTTTTCAAATTCTTATAGTGCACATTATATTTCATTATTTTTTATAAATAATACTTTAAGAATTCGTTACATTTTTTGCCTAAGGAAAATGTTCGAAAATTGACTTTTTACAGATATCATTTACATCTAAATAATGTAATCGAACAAAGTATAAAAACTATAAATAAACGTATGACGTGGTGCAGCGGGCGAGTAGCCGGTTTTGAAACGAGAGGCCGCGGGTTCGATTCCCGCACCGAGACAAATATTTATGTGATCCACAAACATTGGTTTCTGAGAATACAGGTTAACCTAGTATGGCGCCAAGACTGTCTATGACTATTGGGTGTATTTATTATTATTTAGCTTTATTTCAAAACACGATCTAGTTAACAATAACTCAATGCACATACAGCCGTAGGTACTACCAACATAACAAATAACTTCACTTTAGCAAATCACAACATTAATAAACATTTCATCATGTAATACATCAATGATCCGAGACGAATTGATCATTGTCTATTATTCCCCCTACAGAGGACGACCTCGAAGTAGAATACTACATTGACTTTGAACTCTATTTGTTCTCAATCAAGGTTTGAACTTGTAACACAAGATCTCTGGCAAGTGATAGCACAGCGGAAGCATCGTGACGTTCGGCCATCTCTGCGGAAAACATGGGCTATTTCAGTTGCAATTAAAACATGCACAATCCTGTGATGTAATATTGTGGTTGGAATGTAGTTTGCTTGAGTTGAGATTTTATACAATCCTAACGTGTTTGATGATACGAATTTTTAAGGATCTATTTTGATATATGACATAAGAACTCAAATAATAATTGTTTACGTTGTAAGTGGAAATTTAAATTGAGGGGTAATTTTGGCAGAATGAGTTTAAGAGAACTGTAATAAATCAGTAAAGGCCTAAGAGATCAATAGTATTTACACGGTGCACAAAATATTTCTAAACATAAATCCTTAAATGAAACTGTCAGGAAACATACGCCCACCCCAATTTGATACATTAACGCCCAAATACTGAAATACTACTCAACGGCCGACTTTCTAACGGCTACATATTTTCATAAAATTTTTACAGATAAGAGGGTCTTAACATGTTTTACATGATCTTAAATGCTGGAGTTACGTTTCAGTATTAAGGCGTAAAAATCACATTTACAAACAGTCATCCAAACTACGAGCACACCAAATACGCACTCACACAAACACACATCATCCACATAATGATTTATCAGCACACATCAATTCTCTATCAACTTTACCCAGTTCTCTTTCTTTTCTTCTTTTTCATGCTAATAAAGAATTATTATTATTATTTGTTTCTTCATGACGCTATCCAGATTTGGTACCAAGTTCCAGCTTCCTACTGAAAGGCTTCCACTTCACCGCTTCTACGCCTTATGCATCCTTTGTAATAAGACCATTGATACTCACATCCTTCTCCATTCATATCTATCTATACAAAGGTATAAAACTCACCGTTGAAGAACTTGATTATGTCAGTGAAGTCCATGGTGTTAGCTAGTATGACATCACGGTATGTCTCCAGCAGCGCCAGCGCTATGAACAGCACCATGTGCTCGGAGGCGACGTGCCGCGCCGCCCATATCAACTCCCACGCAGCGAACACCTTACGTATACAAGCAGTTGTTGAAATGAAAACTTTTTTAGCCGCGTTGGGCACTTTTTGGTAATTGTTGCTCGGAGTGTCAATAGATGTGAAAACCAGATTGATGTTTATATTTTTTTATTAGCTTGAATGACGAAACGAGCAGGTCGCTCTCCTGATGGTAAGCGCTACGCCTGCCCATAAACAAAAGCAACACCACACAGAACTTTGAATTACAAAGCACTGCATGGTATTGGACTGCGCTCGTCACCCCGAGACATAAGATGTTAAATCTCATAATACCCAGTAATTTTGCTGGCTTTAATGTCCTTCAAACCGGAATACAACAGTGTTCATACATTTCTGATTGGCGGCAGAAATAGACGAACCAGTGGTACCAACCCAGAGGCCTTTCGCATACGAGGGACCTACCACCGTGTAATTAATCAACTTTTAATCGATATTTCCAGATCGATACCAACTCCAATTGAAAGTTGACAAAGAATTACATAAGGCCTCTTTCACAATGTCAAGTTCCGTATAGGTGAAGGGAATACGAGAACTCCTTTAGAGAGCCAGGAGTACTAAGCAGAGAAAACGCCAGACAGAAAGAAAAAAGATTCTATTTTCACAAAAGGCTTTCTTTTTCCTGATATTGGTGTAGCTTATAAAATAAAGTAGAAAATTATACATAGGAAATTGATATCTTCCTTTCATACACGTGAGTCAATACACAACAATAATTAACTTTGACATACATACATACGCACTTACGCCTGTAATCCCCGAAGGGGTAGGCAGATGTGTAACCAGTACACCCACATTTTGCCGAGCGTATCTCCGTCCCTTATTGATAGGGGGCGAGCCTATCGCCATACCGGGCACAAATTCCACACTCCAGGCTGATACTGAGAATTTCTTAATAGAAAAACCCAATACCACTTTACTCGATCCGGGGATCGAACCCGAGACCTCAGCGTCGGCCTCAATCGTAACACGTACGCATTACAACTGCGCCACCGAGGCAGTTAACTTTGACATATCGATGATATTATCAAGGAATTCGACCGTGATTTGAAAGTAGGTCGTATATCTTTCTAAACAACCTACAAGTGCAGAGATCAAGGTGAACGGACAGAGGGACAACCCCGGTTTAATAGGACAATTTACACAATGCATCTCATGCGCAGTGCATTTAACTAAAATGTAGGCATAAAGATCCGGTCTTTATTCTATTGTGATAACAATCATTATTTCATTCGTACAAAGGAATATAATGAATAATACTAGATGACACTTGATGACACGAATACTTCGCACCTATAGTGGTCAATTACGTAATATAATAGAGTAGAAATATTATTCATCTTTTTTTGGCAAAACCTATAAATTAAAAACATTTGTCTATTTTAAATTAATAGGCTTTCTCCCTATCACATCGTGGGACGGAAATACGCTCGGCGAAATATGGGTGTACTGGATAAACCTCTGCCTACCCCTTCGGGAATTACAGGCGTGAATGCGTACATAAGTTAATAGCAGCAAACATACGTTTTAAAATTGTTTATGAATCATTAACTTTGATGAAGAATTATAAGTTATAGCGTACCGACAAGAAAACACCTTTGAGAAATAATATATCGAGATTATTAAGTATTACTGTGGATATTTGTTGAAGGCATTGCTATAGATGACGTAAGTTTTTCATCGATTCTGCAATTGAAAATTTAATTTAAGTGGCAGAGTCACGCTGTAGAGAACCTTGTTCACAGCATGAATATGCCAGTTCGACCAGGCTAGTAGTAATTTCTCACAGAAAACCGACCTGAAGTAGCACCTTGCGAAGTTTCGTACCGTGAGTGAGATATTCGGAGGCCCAAATCCTCTTCCCCTTTACAATCCCTTAATCATCCTTTTCTTTTAAAGTCGACAACGCCATTAGAGAATGGTCATGGAAGATCTGTCAAAACAGGTTTTTTAATAGCATAGCCCAGCAAACGAGCCAGTGGTCCACCTGATGGTAAGTAATCTCCACCGCTCATGTACGCCCACAATACCTAAAGAATCGCTATACTGAGAATTTCGAAATATAATAACCGAATATCACTTTACCCTGACCCAGGGAATCCAGGACTTCAGCACAACGGTACTGTTGTACGGCGTACGTATTACAACTGCGCCACGAAACGTTTACGAGTTGCACAGACGCGTGATCAGTTCATGATAGTGAAACTATTTTACACTCATCAATAACGTATTACAATGATGATGAACTCACGTCCTGGTAGAGAAGTTCCCGTTTGAAGTCAAGAAGGAACCATCGGTAACAGAAGTAGAAGTGTGTGTAGTCACCGTGAGCGTGCATCAGCTCGTACAGCTCGCAGTCCAGGATTTGAATCAACGACCTGGATGAGATAAAATATGCGATAGAAATCGCTAATTAACGGACGAGGCAATGGCAAAACTTGATTCCCATTGCAGGTTGTGAGGATCAGACGGCGGGTCAGCCCACATGCACCATCAAATCATGATGGGAAAGCGGACCCTTATATGCAGCGGCTTGCGGCATTGCTGAAGTCCATGGGCGGCGGTAACCACTTACCATCAGGTGGGCCGTCTGCTCGTCTGTCTATCTGGGCAACAAAAATACCCTAGCATGAAGCCGGGATAGTGTCAGGCAGAAACATTTGAATAGCATGCGTACCTCCGATTACCACCTTTGACAGCCTCCGTGGCGCAGTGGGCGAGTAGACGGCTGCGAAGCGTGAGGCCGTGGGTTCGATTCCCACACTGAGACAAATGTTTGTCTAATCCACAAATATTTGTTTCTGGTCTGGGTGTTGTGGGACCGCAAGTCCCTCATAGTTCCCGATACCCACATATATCACCACAGATACAGGTTAACCTAGTGTGGGGTCGGGGCTATGTGTGTGACTGTTGGGTGTATTTTTTATTTATTCTATTTTACCTCATGTCAGCGAAGTGTGCGTCCATGGCCTGTCCCGATGGGAAGTTGTCGATGGCGCGCGTCATGAGCCGTGCGAACAGCGCGTGTGACGCTGCCTCGTCGCGCATCGTCACCAGCAGCGGCGCCGCCAGGTCGCACATGCCCTGCATGTACCCTGACTCCAGGTGCTCCCACACGTACCTGTACCACGTACACCCACGTACACCTCAACATCATCTCACTCAAGAGGTACAGCCACGCTCTAGACACCAATAACATAAGAACGCCCATTGCATCACCCTTACTATATGATGCTAGACTGCCTCGGTGGCGCAGTTGTAATGCGTACACGTTACGATTGAGGTCTCGGGTTCGATCCCCGGGTCGGGTAAAGTGGTATCAGGTTTTTCTATTACGAAATGCTCAGTCTCAGCCCGGAGTCTGGAATTTGTAGCCGGTATGGCGATAGGCTCGCCCCCTATCACATCGTGGGACGGAGATACGCTCGGCGAAATGTGGGTGTACTGATTACACCTCTGCCTACCCCTGCGAGGATTACGGGCGTGAGTGCGTATGTATGTACGTATGTATGTACTATATGATCCTCGTTTATAAGCTACATACTTTATTTGGTGTGCAATAAAGATTATTCTATCTATCTATCTTGATGGTTTGTCTACAGCGTGAGTGGGCCGGCTCGTCCGGGTCGTTACCACTGTCTCACAGAAAACCGACGTCAAGCAGAAGCAGGCTGTTGCGTTTCGTACGATGATATCCAGAAATCCAAATTCCCTCTCTTTTCCAACCCCTTATGTAGTCCTTTCTTTTATAGTCGGCAACGCATCCAAAATTATTCTGATGTTGAAGGCGTTCATAGGCGATGAAGATTATTCATCATCATTTATTTATCATCAGGTGACCCACTTGTCCGTTTGCCGAAATTACTATAGTTTCAGCAAACGAAATAAAATTAAAATGGCCATAAAGATTGAGGAGACCTCTACCTATGCTAAGAGGTGATTCTCATCCTGTTAAATGACGAGAGTATCATCTCCCTCGCCTGATGATAAGCGTCATGTCGGCCCATAAACAGAACCAATACCAATCATAACTTCGACTTATGATGTTCTGCATGGCACTGGACTGCAATCATCACCCCGAGATGTTAATTCTCATAATGACCAGTTATTTAACTGGCTTCAAAATTATTTAAACCGGAACATAACAATGCTTACACACTAATGCTTGGCGGCAGAAATAGACAAAGTGGTGGAAGCTACCCAAACGGCCTCTCGCATACGAGGGACTTACCACCTAGTAGACTTTTAGAGATTAATAGATTACTTACGTGCACATGATATTCCTCAACTTATCAAGATTCTCATCGGTGAAAAATGGATAATTCCTGTCGCATCTCTGCACGTCTTTTTCTATTCGATGTAAGTTTAGTGCGAAACTCTCCACCAATTCATTCTACAAACATTAAAAAATAAGATGTCATAGTTCTACTACCTTAATACCTATAATTTATGACAGTGAACAGACACCTACCTACAGCGCATGAAAAACATGCACAGCAGTCATTGAATTATAGAATTATTTGTACTAAATTCTATGCAATCTCGCACAACTACAGCGGCACAAAAATGATGCACGCGTTCGTAATTAAAGTAAAACCAATTCTAAAATTCGATGACTATAGCTCGTACAAGCCGTGAGGTGATAGGTTCACCTTAAATGTTACACACCTCAATAATAATTGAGACAAGGATAATGCTAAAGTACATCATATAATTTACAAAACAAATCTCATAGCAACAGCATAAACAAAAATTAAAGAGTATCCGTAGGGAGGCAGCTCTAAATAAACGCCGTAAGTAGGCACTTCAATCTGTATGAAACCAAGCGTACTTCATCACATGCAAGTCCGTACTCCATAAGAATAAGTTCTGGGTAAGGACAGAATTAAAATTACTGATCCTGGCTAACAAAAATAGAGATATATAAAGACATCTTGGAGGTTGGCGAGATTCTAGGTTAGCCAGCAAAATTCTAAGATGGGCCAGTAGCACCGGCCTACCCACTTGTTACGCTTGTGGCCGTATACTACTTCGCATGCAGACTTCTTGTGCGACGCTCTAACGTGATCGCGATCTCATCTGCATCGCAACGATGCGACATGGCACGTCATACAGATAGAATACCTACAGCATCCATTTAGATCTTCGGTCCGTGGGGGAGGGCTAGCCCAGTAAGACAGCCAGGCCTTTCAGCCGTTTCTTGATTTGTTATTTAGCAATGTGAGGATGTCGCCAATACCTACTTATTTATTTTTCTCAAACGAAAACAAATAAAACATGCTACGGCGTCTTCTTCTGAAGATGACATTCTCTAACGACGGCACGATCATTTCTGCAAAGTTTCACCGGAAAGCATAGCGAACAGTAAAGAAATGAAGTCAACATCAGTAAGCTTTACGTAAAGTAGTAAATACCGCAGCGACAAACCAGAAACCGGCCTATATACGAATAAAAATAGTACAACTCCTTTTAATCCATTTGCAAAAATCGATGATGGGACAAAGTCGCATGGTTGGTAGCAGCATTCTACTGAATGTTATCGGTGATGTGCTACTGCCTACTGTGCGACTTCATGCACTTTGTTAATCGATCAAGAACCCACCGTTAACAAAACTGTTGAATTCAGGGCAACTGGCGGCAGAATAGTAAGAATTCACTTTTGATGGCATCGATTGGATATTGTTCTTAGTTAATGGATAAAGGCAACTTTGTATGAGAAGATACTTGAATGTGGAAGAGATAAAAGATGTGACTGGATCGTAGGTTGTGGTGTAAAGACAGCTAAGAAATTTCGCATTAAACTAATAAATCGTTTAAAGCTGCTTTTGTAAGAGCTATTAATATCAATCTACGTAGCCCTCTTCTATCTATTATAATTTTTTTACCGATTAACCAACCAATACCAACCCGACCAACCGACCAATAGTCTCACACATAGTCCAGCCCACACTAGGGTAAGCTTTATCGTGGATATAAGGACTACAAGAGACATACGGACCCACAACACACAGATCCGAAACAAAAATTTATGGATCACACAATCATTTGACTGAGTGCGGAAATCGAATCCACGGGCTTTAGCTTCGCAACGGACTACTCGCCCACTGTGCCTCAAAGTTTGTCACACTACGCAAGTATGCTGTTACTAGACCTATGCAGTGATAAGAACAAGTAAAATTAAAATACTTACAGAATAAACTCCTCCATTAGAGCTGGCAGGTGATACGCAGTTGGAGCGAGTTTCCGGTCTCTGATCATTAGTAGGTTCGAGGGTATCGAATGATGCTCCTGCAGAATGTGACTCCTCGCGGACTACTCCCAATGGACTTCGCGATGGACTAACTGTAGCTAAACAATGTGAAACAAATAAAACCATTTAATAAAGCATTGGGATTGGAGACATAACTCATATGAAGAGCAAAAAAAATACAGAATATTATTCTCTTTTACAATAATTCATCCCATATAAATGTGATTTCTCATGCAAAATAAATAAAACATTGGAAAAGAAAATTAAAATTCGAGGGATTTTACAGATATTTTTGTCCGCATATTATGGTTGCTTCATCAAACCATGATATGGGGAGTGCTAATTTTGTTAACCTATTGAAAGATTATCGTCTAGAAAAATAAACTTACTTACCCGTAGTACCACCAGATGCTGGTGAACCAGCTGCCAAATCCACAGAGGGATTCGTTATGATCACACTCGTATGCTGCTGCTGCGGTTGGGTCTCATCCAAAGACGACCTTACATCGTTACCATTAAGGTTCACATTCGCACTATCAACACTGCACAGTAACCCTCTTCCATCACCTTTCTGAACTATTCCTTCCGCAAGCCGTTTGATCTCTGCTATGCTTTCCCTCCTCATATCAGGGTTTTCAACAACACTCTTTATATGAACTTCAGTATCGCTATCTACTCTAGTATCACCGCTGTCAGTCTCTCCGTTAACTTTGACATTGTCTTTATCGTCCCCATCCATCTCTATGTTATCTACTTCGTCTATACTCGGCGCTCGTGATAGTACAGGTTTTGCGTCGAGTTTCTTTTGTTCAGTGTCACTCGGTTCTGGTGACACGATAGGTGGATTGTCTGATATGACGCTGCAGTCATCTTCGAACACCTATAAGTGTAGGGAAGTTTGGGTTTGAGTCAAAATATGCCTGGACAAATAAGTAGAGGAATATTTTAATGAAATGGTTGTATGACTAGGTATGCTATATCATGCAAAAAAGTATAAGATGCGACAGTAAATTTTGGGATGCTACGTTGAGCTGTCTTTTGTGTAGAAAGTAGATTCTGGAATCTTGAGATGAAGATATGGTTGGCTACTCCTAGCATTTGTCGCAGCACTATCTACCCTTGAAGGATCTTCCTCTTTGCTAAAGATACTACCACACGTTGTACAAATGTAAGTAAAACTATCAATGTAGTCACCTCTCCAGCGTCCGAGGATTCTGTTGGCTGCACCTTGCCAGCGGCCTCGGTGAGCCTGGCGATGGAGGCGGCGGTGGCTTCACGGTCGCGCTGCCGTACTATCGCCTCCACGCACAACCACTCAGACATCGTAGTCTCATACTGCCGGCGACATGCTGCGTCCTGCTCCACACGTTCTTCTGCTGTTGAACCAAACCTGGTGAAGAATCAACAATAATGTGATATAATATATATAATAATCATACTGAGTATTTGTTCAAAAGTGAGTACTCTCCGGTCAAACCATTTATACTATGGACAAAACTGCCAACAGCGTGACTTGTTAACTCACTCGTAGTACCCCAGTAGGTACGGCCAGACCTCCCTCCTGATGTCGTGCTGTACGCCACCATAGTATACGAGTCGGTACACCTCGTCCTTATCGCTTATTACACCTCGCTCGTCCGTCATCGACCGCCATATTTGCTCCGTCAGACCAGACTCCACGCCATCTGTAATACAAAAGCAACAGACGTGAGTACAGAGTTTCTAAGGACATGTGTCTCTTAAAATTAAAACAAAACATAAGGTAGTTAGATCTCGGAAGCGTAGTGACGATTCAAATAAGACCCCGAGTGTTAAGAGAGTTAACTAAGAGTTTATTAGTTAATACGACCCGCGCTTACAGAGTTCGATGTGAGAATACTTAATCAATTTATTCTAATACAAAATGTGGGACCAATATCTAAGTTGGTGTTCTCTGGCGACAGCACATCACGCCATGTCTTGTCTAGCTGATAACGACAAAATTGCTGCGTCAGAGCTTAAGGCTCTACCACCGTGATGGGTTCGGAGGGTTAGTTAGTTCGGTACTAACCTCCAGAAATAATAATAGGATTAACTAATCCGCTGAGATGTGTCCGCACCGTCGACAAATGGCGGCAGTACGCGAGCCAGCCGTAAAACGCACGCGATATTATCTGACGGCGCATTGTACTGCACACCAGCTCGATTGACGCCGACTGGAATAAGAAAACAACTATAGATTACTATCTAGTATCTACAATACAGCAGCGATAGCTCAGTGCAGAGTGATAAAGTCGCAGGTTCGAAACCAGCCCCAAGAACATACCCCTCTGACTTATCTAAGTTGTGTGTGTAGTAATTGTGAATTATCGCTTGCTTTAACAGTGAAGGAAACATCGTGAGGAAACCTGCATACTTGAGAAGTTCTTCATGAGAATTTCAAAGGTATGTGAATTCTGCCAACCCGCATCAGACTAGCGTGGTGGACTAAGGCCTAACCCCTATTATTCAGTAGAGGAGGCCCGTGCCCAACAATGGGGCATGTTTAATACAGGGCAAGTATTAGTATATCTACAGTACAAACAATTTAGTCATATTAGTTTAGAATTTGTCAGTTACACGGTGGGCGCCAGTACCACAAACTACGGTTCCTTCGAACAAAATTATTAGATGAAGCAATGGGTAGATTTTAATTTAAAAGCATTATGTAATCAATGGTATGGCTAATATTTTACAGAATTTATGGCACGCTCTGTAATTACCTATTAAAAAAAAGATTTTCCTAAATTACCCAAGAACTTACTGCTAAATATTTGTAAGTATAATAAAATATACCTGTTCAACTGGCTGATGTTGCACAGGCGTGGGAGGTGGAATTCCATTGATTCCTGCTGAAGGTGGACAGTCCACTGACATGGTAGACGAGTCTGATGACGTAGTCGACGTGGATGCTAGAGGTCGACGGGGAGTGCGCGGGGGAGACTGCACCGCTCGCTCCAGTAGAGAATGACGCATCGCTGTAACAAGTAATATAACTACTGAACATGCGATTCTGAAGACAAATGCTAAGTAACTGCAAAGCGTAGACTGAATCCTAATGGTATAATTAAAGACGCGTGATAGCAAGAGCCAAGCCACGGATGGGGCGCACCGTGCAAGCTACTCGTGTATATGACTTCGCACACCGTTGTCTCGTCAAAACTGTTCTACTTTTGGAGACACGCCGCGTCGTATACACGAGTAGATTGTGCTTTATCCGTAGCTAATCTCACGCTACCACGTGTCGATTGACTATACTATTAGTGCTATAATAGTAAGTCGCAAGGCGCAGTTCTTCTATTGTCGAAGTACTATAATAAAGTAGTCTGCGGCAGCAATTTGCAATACTATAGTCATTTTCGGAATCGTACCCTAAGATTCAATATAGTTTGGTATCGTCGATGTATAATGATGAAAATTTAATATGTTATTTATTAATTCGTTTTTTTTCTCTATTGTCATTAGCTTAAAACAATCTGTATAATATATTAATATTATATGAAGGAGCCATGTTCAAGTTATAGGGTATATAAATATATCGAAAGATATATACAGCATATATTAAACAAATAGAAGTTTTAGAAAACTGACCAATTTATTTACGGTATAACAAACACTAATTGTATCATATTTTGACTTTACCTTCTCTATCTGCAATAGCGTTGTTGACTATACGGAACACATAGTCGCCAGCCGCCTCTTCCCATTCAGCCTCCTCAGTCTCTCCACTCTCGCAAAGACTAGGCATCGGACGTCTTCTGGCTTTACTTCGACCAAATACCTTTAATTACAAAATAAAAAGGTATGAATCAAATCAAGCATTTATCTAAAGAAAGATCCGAGTTGTAATGAGGCCTACGAATTATCCTGAATGTTACATAAAAAAATTCAGAACAAAGACAGCGATACAAATAAAGAACTTTCTTCTAAAATTGAAGTTCGTTGTACTCTGTAATTGCTTTATGTATAATAAATACTTCATAGTATACCTATCGAAGAATATTTTAAAGATAGCTCACCGGGTAGTGGTACGGACTGCTGAAAGTCGTAGGTTCGAAACGAGTGAGACAGTATAATACAGGGTTGATACTATTATAACATATAGAATATGCGATATCTTACCTTACCGGTACCTCTTTGCGACCATAGCGGCGGGTCAAGCTGCCCGTGTGGCAGAAGACCCGTCTCTAAATTACTTAGAAATGATAATAAATGACCGCCTGTAAACAAACAAATTAAACGATAACAGCGTAATTAAAAAAACATAGCCATGTTATTTGAAGCTACTAGTAATCCAAATGAATATAATTTTTGTTCGTATGCAGTTCGGTGCCGCAGGTGTATTGCGTACGCGTTACTATTAAGGCTGACGAAGAGGTCTCAGGTTCGATCCCCGGTTCGAGTAAAAGTGATATTGAGTTTTTCTATGACGAAATGCTCAGTATCAGCCCGGGGTCTAGAATTTGTGCCCGCTATGGCGATAGGTTCGCCTCCTATCACATCAAGGGACGGAGATATGCTCGGCGAAAAGTAGGTGTACTGGTTACACCTCTACCTAACCCTTCGGGGATTACAGGCGTGACTGCGTATGTATGTATGTATGTATGTATGCAGTTAAAGTGTCGGTAGAATTACGGTCCCAGGCAATAGGCCGGGATAACGCCAGGCAAATGATCCAAGGTGGGCAATGCTTTGACTTTGGCTTTACCAATATCCATGGGAGGCCGTGAATACTTACCATCAGGTAGGCCGTCAGCTCGTCTTCCTTCGTAGGCTAAAATATCCTGTATAATCAACGTACCTTTCGGGAAGTGTATAGGCGGTCTTTGCACGCCGTCCTGTCCGACAAGTATGAGCGCGTCACTCGCCTGCGACCGATGCACGTGGACATAAACTACCTCCCACACGCACACTTGCAGCGACATCGCCCAGTATACACTGCACAGTGAAACATTTTCCACATTAGAACATTGTTTTTAATAAGTAAGTGGGTCACCTGACGAGTGACCACCGCGGCTCATGAACACACACACTAACAAAGAATTAATGGATACCGATATTAGTGGAAATGGAAGGTACTACGTTAGGAGATTATGCAATCTCACTCACTACATGAAACACAACAGCAAAGCTACTTCACGTTCTTTTTTCTATAGTTTCTTTCTATCCACGTATATATGTATATATATACGTGGACAGTGTTGTCTTCTATAGTGGAAACAGTTCATTTATGCTGAAGATAAAACTGAGTACAGCGAATCTGTACCACATTCGAACATGTATTTACAATTTACATAAAAAAATCAAATGCTAGCCCTATATTATGCACGTCCCACTGCTGGGCTCCTGTACTGAATGAGAGGGGTTAGGCATTAGTCCGCCACGCTGGTCTTATGCGGGTTGGCAGACATAAAAATATCTAAAGAAGGTAAAATATCATGGAGACAAGTAAAAACTTTTTAGAGAAAAAGTAACTACGATATTCATACTGTTAAGATTGAAGTAACATTGAGGAGTTTCAGCAAGAATAGAAGAAGTTGAATGAAGCAGTAGACAGTTTTGTCTACGGCAAAAGTGGACAGGTTAGACGCAGTCGTACTACTGTCTCACAAAAAACCAACGTGAAGTGGGAGCTTGCTGTTGTATTTTTAACGGAGAATAATATTTCCGGAGGCCCAAATCGCCAATCCTCTTCCCAATCTCCATTCCTTTCCTTTAGGGTCGAGAATGCATCGATGATTCTTCTGGTATTGTTGATATTAATTAGTGGTGGAGATCACTTACCATCAGGTGACCTACTTGCTCGTTGGCCAATCTCTGCTATAAAAGAACAACAAAAAGCCGTAAAAGACTACATGAAGTGTTTCATTACTACAGTGACTAGAATTGATATAATGTACATAAACAATACGTACTTACCAGTCAATGCACAAAGGTCCAGAGCACCATTGTCTGTAGACGGTGCAGGGGGTTGTGCTGCATAGAACACACGTGTTTTGGCACGCGGACGCATGCACTAGGTGACAGCGGAGCAAGCTATACACGCAATATGCATACACTACACGAGCACTACACGATCACTACATGCACAAAACAGTCAAATGTAGCAGGTAGCGTGTTGGTTCATCAATTAGGTGTATATCGTGTTTGTCTACAAAATTAATCATTTTATGGCTGATCCTGATAAACTAGTTATCTTGCTTTATTCAAAATGTAATAAATATAATTATAAAAGTCCACTCTAAACCAAGTTATTTATACGTTTAAATTCTAATGGACGGGGTGAGTGTCAAAATTTTAATAACGTGACCCTTGCCACGCAGTATTATGCATCCTTATGCATAATATACGATATGTGATGTTGTGATATCATCATCATTGCGATGCATACGTGAGAGCAGATAGTGAGACGTTCCCACTATACGCCACACTTGTCATACCAGTAGGTCTCATGGTCTTTGTTAAAAAAAATAGTTTTTGTAAATTTTCTGCTACGTATGAACAAAATAAACAAAGAAAACTAAACTCCAAATTAAAAAAAAACTTGTTTTCAACACGTACAATGGACAAATTTTACAGTGTCAACAACTGTAGTAGGTATTTCAGACAAAGCTAATAACAATACTTTGTATGTAGTTGCTGTAATTATCAAATTTTTAAACGAATTTAAAACTATTCAATTAGGTTCAATGAACTAAAAGAGAAGTAGACAATGAAAATCTAGGACCTGTAATAAGCTTTATTGAATCAGTGTGATTGAGTTTGTGAGGTTAGTGGGTATCTTCGTGACCCATCGATTTGTCCAATATATACGATACGAACTCGTTACAGAAAATATACGAGGAGAAATAGAAAAGGAAAAATATACAAATACACAGATAGGAACTTTGATAAAAAAATTACTCTTGAGAAATAAAATAATTACGATAACCCAAATAAAAACGCTAAAAATCTTGCTACGTTCTGAAATACGTCCCACTGATTACTAATAATATATATTTTTATATCGACGCTAAATTAGATTGTCCTCGTATTATAGTTACACAATCCGTATCCTTAATACGGCCTTCGTATACTCATGAAAAGATTAAGTCCACACAAAAACATAAGTATAGCGGGGAAAAGCCTTTTCTTTGTAATAATGAACCGGAACAAACTCGCGTAATACGCTTCGTTCACACCACATAATTAATCTACAACACTCAATGAAAGAACATAAAGCCGGATACACATTAGCGAATTGTTATTATAATTATTACAAAGATCATAGTGGGTGCATGGATAGATAACATAGGAGCCCTAACAAACATTTTTAAAGAAAGAATGACTTTCCGGTTGCAATGAGCCTATAATCATCATCAAATGCCACGAAAGACGCACGCTACGTACTATAACATAAAAAGTACTTACATCTCGTGACATGCTAATTTTTGTAAGCTCGAATGTGAGTGTTACATATGAAAAAATGTAGCGTAAACGTCATCCCATGGGTCATAAGACTTTGAAAAACACGAATGAGATAAAAGCCTTCGACATGTGATGACAGCAACAAGTCCGCTTTATATTAAATTGTATAGGTAGGGATGTTTTCAAGTATGTGACAAGACACAGAAGAGCGCAATGTGTGGCAGATTCCATACAATTGCATATAAAGCGGACATGTCGTTGTCACCTACCTCGCGTCGAGCTTCGCGGACTTCTGTCTCAGTCGCACATCTCAAAATCTACCTTTAAGATACAATAATTACAATTCGTTTTTGAGTACTCAGCTTAACAGACGCAACAAAAGAGACTACTTCATAATAAAATAAAGTAAGAAAGAAAGTTTCTTAAAGCGGTTAAGAAGAATTCAAAACATAAAAAGAGAAACTTGTACACGGACAACAACGATGAAGATTGTTCGTTTCTACTTGGAGGATTACGGGCCGAAGGAACGTTTTTCATATGTTAACTTTGTTTCTTTTCTACAATAATTCAGACAACGCATATATATTGTTTTTTTTGTCCTGGCAAGGCAATATGACTACACTATACCTACCTGATGTTAAACACTATGCACTCCAAATATAATATCGACGGTCAAGAGACATTGGGACACTTGACGGTTGAGAGTATATTGGTGACCTGAAGTTACTGGAAAAACGACTGACCGCGAAACACGACTCGCCTAAACAAGCCACTATGTATGTGGTCCCTTGGCACCTGTTTTAAGTTTTACGACTCGTCTCATCGGAAAAGTTTCTTTGTTCCACCAATCTCGCTACGAGACTATTCGTAGAGCCGTAGAGGGTATGACATTTTAGGCGGCTTCCAGCGGGCATGGGTAGAGGAAAGGCGTCGCTCATTTATCTTTACCTAATTAAATCAAACTGGCTAAAATAATGATATCAGCCCTGTATAATACGCTGCTAACTGTTGCCACCTTAACATAAGCGACTCTAGATAATTTTGTCGACTTGTTTGGCGTGAAATAACCGATTTTATCTAGTTATCTCTATATATCTATCAACGATATCATGGTTGTACGTAAAACTCGAATCGTTATATAAAAAGTATAGAAATGTTGTCTATGAACTCTAACATAACGTAATTATATCAAATGTTCACACTTTTCTGATATCATTTTGGTCGATAGTTTTCTCATTAGCGCGGGGCACATGCTAGCCCTTCTGAACACGAGTTATCTCTACTAGTAAGATGGGATATGAGATGGAAAATGTCTCTAAACGTTGAATTCAATTATGAATTCAATTATAAACTTCAAACGTATTTATAAAACAGCTATAAAGATATTGTAAGCTAGACACACTTATATCAGCTCCCTTTCACCCTTCACTACTGGCGCTTTCGTATTTACACAAGGACCAACATCATTTAATACATTGGAATTAAACATTCAATAAAACTTATTTTACAACTACCTAATTAGCTCTAATTCCGTCACGCATACTTTTTTCTTGTAAATGGTGATTGTATTGTAAATTGCTTTTATTTTTTTAACATTTCCTCCAGCCCGTAAAGCACTTCAAACTAAACAAATAACACTACCATGATAATAGAAGCAGCGGTGATAAATGTACCTTTTGTCAACGCTTTCGCTTTCCGCATATCCATTCATGAGTTGATTCGGTGTCCATTTTATAACTAACCCGGCGGCTGTCTGATGAAGACTTAAATAACCCGGCATTGGTTCCTCCGTGTCTTTCTACAAAATAGGTTAAGTATTTTCTTCAGCCCCGGATCTAGGGGGGCAAACCGGGGCACCCGCTCCGGGTAGCAGTTTCAGGGGGCGCCAAAATCACAATATAATATTGAAAATTAAAAACGGTTCTTATTGTCCCATTCACGAAAAATGCCAACATCCAACAGAATACATCCAACAGTCAAACACATAGTCCTGACCCCACACTAGGTAAACCTGTATCGTGGGTATCAAGAACTACGAGGGACTTGCGGTCCCACAACACCCAGACCCGAGACAAATATTTGTGTATCAGACAAACATTTGTCTAGGTGCGGGAATCAAACCCACGGTTCACGCTTCGCAACCGGCTACTCGCCCGTTGCCCCACGGAGGCTGTCCAACGATTATATATTTTTGAGATTTTTTAAATTATTTATCTCAAACGCTGGAGAGAGGGGCGCCACTATCAAGTTTCCGCCCCGGTTATCACAAAGCAGTATCGGCAATCATTTAATTATTTCCGAATCAAATTATATATGTATTTCCTTCTGCCTGGCGTTATGCCTGGACTTAATGCCAGGGTCCGCCTTTTCATGCCATAGATTTGACGATAATTTGGTATTATATTGAGCGACCCGCCGTCAGACCCTCACGACACACCACGTGAGCCAATTTTCACCATTGCCTCATCCGTTAATCAGTAGTGTACCACGTGCGAGTGAGGTTGGCTTTAGGCTAAAATTTTAGTGGCCCACTTACACTCCAAATAAATTACATTAATGATAAATAATTTCATCGCTACTTATAATTAAATGAATGCTAATCTATTTTCAACAAAATAAACATAACATCAGAATGAACTTACCGGTTGTACTTTAACATTATTTTTGCCGTAGAGCAAAGTGGCTGTAGAGTTCTGATGTAAACTTTCCACATAATCTTTGGCACTTGAAGTTCCCACTTTTCCAGTAACTGTGTTGACATACATAATAATGTTTTCTTTTAGTTTATAATATTAAAGTATGTAGAACAGTCTTAAAAAACTAGAGAATTGTGTATAGATTATTACCTCAGTATTACATAGCAGTAACGAAGTATTTATGGAAGCCGATGCTAGACTTTACCATAACAAAGTTAGTATTTATAAATGTTTATTTATTTATTTAACACTTTATTGTACACTTATTAAACATAAAAACATACATGGAAAGGTACAAACGGCGGCAAATGTTTAATTAATTTGTATTATAAATATATTATTATTTTATAATCTTTAATCGTACCAATAACGTATTATAATGTTTTAAAGAAACTTCAATTAAGATAAACTAGCGCCGGCTTTCCTTCGCCACTATTGCTTATGTATGATATGATAAATATCATCAAATATCTATATTTTATTATATAAGAACAAATGCTGCCTACGCTATAAAAATAGCACATGAGTACTCATATAAAGCAGCAAATAAAATACCAAAATGTGTTAAGACTAACTAAGCCATTAATAAATACAACTGATTTCTACAGCAAAATGTTGGTACAAACCAAAATGTTAATGAGCAATATTTTTTATGATATTCACCTGCACTGGTAGAGCTGCTGTCATCAGAAGAGGCATTTAAACTACGTTTAAAATTCAAAATTGGTCTTCTGACCGACGGTGGTGTTGTAGTTCCGGCAGACATGCGATGTCTTTGGACCTGGCAAGTTATTAAAACAACTTCAAAATAAAAAAACCTAGGATAAACCACCATCATTATTGACAGAACTGACACCTTCAAATATTATAAATGCAGGTTTTAAAATATCTTCTTTCTACTCTCCTGAAATGAATTTCCCAAAATCTCACCAATTCATCAGCAGGTGGATCGGACCAAAAACAGGCCGGTGCTTTTGCTTTAGAATATTCCAACGCGCATGGTCCGACTAGAAGGGAGCTGAGTATGCTGCCGTAGTCGGGGTCGGCGACTAGCGCGTCCCGCTCGTAGTATCGAGTTGCATTTGTCACCAAGTGCTCGATGATCTTGGCCAGTTGACGTTCAAATAGAGCTATACGAATCCAGAGGTATCTGTGTACAATATTATATTTATAAATATTATATACGCACTCACGCCTGTAATCCCCGAAGGGGTAGGCAGAGGTGTAACCAATACGCACCCTCATTTCGCTGAGCGTATCTCTGTCCCACGATGTGATAGGGGGCGAACCTATCGCCATACCGGGTACAAATTCCAGACTCCGGGCTGATACTGAGCATTTCGTAATAAAAATACCCAATACCACTTTACCGACCCGGGGATCGAACCCGAGACCTCAGTGTTGGCCTTAATCGTAACGCATACGCATTACAACTGAGCCACCGAGGCAGTCATGAGCATGATGAGTTTATAAATATTATATTATCGTAAAGTTTATTGTAACTGAAATATGTACGTAAATTATTTATTCATTTTGGAACTTTAGTCCGTCTGATTTTATAGCCATGTTGCGGTAAAATCAATTGTGATATCACTTGGATGAAAATATGCAATGCTTTCGCATTGAATTTGAAACTCTACATAAAAAGAGAAACATTGTTAGTTGAAATACACAATCAGATGGCTGAAAGATAAAACTAAAACTAATTTCTTTTTAGGTTTATATTGATTAAAATTCATATATGGACCCTGGCATTAAGCCGAGATAACACCAGACAAAATTAACGTTCATTAGAATTTACTAAAACATTATCGATTTATAGTCTTTACTAAAACCTCGTTTCATGAATAAGCTCTATGCCGTACTTACACACAACAACAAAAAAACATTTATCACAATAAAAAAGAATTATAAAAGACGGCAATCTAGCAAGTGGGTCACCTGATGGTAAGTGATCCTCCAATAAACATCCACAATATTTAATGAATCATAAACGCGTTGCCGACACTAAAATAACATACGGTTGACTAAAAGATTGGGAAGTGGACGAGGGTTCGGATCTCCGGATACCACTCACCTTACGAAACGCACCAGCAAGCTGCTACTTCACGTCGGTTTGTCTGTGAGACAGCTCTACCAACAAAGATCAACTGTACGTATATATTTTGTACCTGCTTTAATTTGAAAAGGAAAAGGACCAAATAGGAAACCAAACTTTCCCCCGGGGTCAATATGGCTTTACACTAATTAAAATCCCTGGAAGAAGTCGTAGTAGGTACCTAATAGGTATATTAAGTTGCAAACTTTTACGCTCCCGACTTCATAGAGCCGGTTACTTAACTTTACCGTGTTACATCTCCAGTCTTCAGAAATCGAAAAAGTGTTTTTTTTTATCTAATTTAGAACTTTTAACGTGGCATTGATTTAATGGAAATTTTGTAATATTCATTAGGTAGTCCTTTCTGCCTGGCGTTACCCCGGCTTCATGCCAGGGTCCGCCTTCCCATAATGATTTGATGGTGGATTAAATATGATGTAGGGTGACCCGTCGTTTGACCCCCCCAAAATCCGCAGCAAGAACAAAGTTTCGCTATTGCCTCGTCCATTATTCAGCAGAGTGTACCACGTGCAGGTGAAGTTGGTTTTTAGCTTAAGATGTTGGTGGCCCACTGTAATCCTATTAATAGTATTACTCGCCTCATTGGGTTAGAACTTAAGAGGCAGCGTACTTAGGACGGTGAGGTCCGGGGTTGAATTCATAGGTCGGGTAATCACAATTTGAGTTTGAATTTTCGATCCACATAATAGCCCAGATTGAAATTGTACCTGAAATTGTCATAGGCTCGCCTCATATCACCTCGTGCGACAGAAATAAGCTCGACTAACTATGCGTGCACTGGTCGCACCTTTACCTACCCTTTTGGCGATACAGGCGTGAGGTTATCTTCATGTTATGTATGTTATTATGTTAAAAATAAATTATTTTTAATAGTGTCTTTGGCTAGACGAAAATCTAAAATAATAGGCACTTGCCTAAGATTGCCTTGTTTTGATAAGATTGATACTTATCAATCTTATCAAAACGTTATGGTATGGGAAAGCATAAACTGGCAGTAGCGAAAGTATGGACTACCGTAATACCTTTTATGAGACAACGGAAAAGCTACTTTCTGACCCGTGTATAAGACTGAAAACTGTGGCAATGAACAGTAATGATATACACCAGTATATAGTGACGTCATAAACCAAAAACAATTTTGTAAAGAACAATCATTACAAAGGTACATTTTATAGACACTTCGTGCTGTTGCGTTTACGATGTTTCGAAGGACGCTTGGAGAATGTGAGTCTTAGAGCCTCTGTTTCACTACCTCTGAGTAATTGCTACTTACCAAATAACATATATGACACGTTCAAATACAAAAGTCACACTCTTACTTAAATACCGAAAGGAAGCCATTTTTGACTATTAGGTATTTTCAAAAATAGGTGTCTTTTAGTTAATTGGTGGTTAATTTTGAAATATATAAATACAACCAACAGTCACACACATAGTCTTGACACCTAACCTCACATTAAGATACGAGTCTCGTATCGTGGTAATACGAGAGACATTCGGTCTCACAACACCCAGACAAATATTTGTGGCTTACACAAATATTTGTCACGGTGCGGGAATCGAAACCGCGGCCTTTCACAGCTGGCTACTCACCCACTGCGTCACGGAGGCTGTTTTGTGAAATAGGCCCTTAATCAATGTTGATTAACAACATGAATATAAAAAATGAAAGCATTTACTCTATATGAATAATTGTTGTCCATGGTTTCACTCGCGTGCATGTTACTATTTCGATCCCAGAGTTCGTAGCGTAATATTATATAGCAGTAATATATAAACCATCGTCATGACAAAACAAATGAATGGTGGAAATATGACCTCAAACAGTCAAGTTGTTCAAAAGTTACATGGTTGCAAACAGACGCACCAACGATTATATACAAACAAGTATCTATTATGATTAAAAAATGAAAACTATTTAAATTAAACTAATAAATCGACAGCTTCGTGGCGCAGCGGGCGAGTAGTCGGCTGCGAAGCGAAAGGCCGTGGGTTCGATTCCCACACCGAGACAAATGTTTGTGTGTACCACAAATATTGGTCTCGGGTCTGGGTGTTGTGGGACCGCAAGTTCCTCGTAGTTCCTGATACCCACGACACAGGTTTACCTAGTGTGGGGTCAGGACTATGTGTGTGACTGTTGGGTGTATTATTATTATTATTATTATTATTATTAATAGGACTATAGGGGACGTCTTTAATAATTCAATTAATTTGATAAAAGCACACAAGACATGTATTAATCTTTTAAAAGTTCGATATACCAAAAAAACTTTATCTTTGGTGATGAATTTTACAAAATTTTAAACAATTTACCGTTTTAATTTACTGTATTTAGTATACTACAACAAATATAAAAATATACGGACGATCATTGGTAAACGCAGCTATTAACGACCCATCGAAAATTGGCAGGTATTACCGAACCTATAAATAAATTAGCATTTAAACGTTTCTACAAACATTTGAGCTAATAAACTAACTTTAGTGTACTTGAACATTCGGGAAAAAGGTAAATTACGTTAATTACTGTGACCACAGCGAGAGGACAGGTCATTCTATACTAGCCCTTGTTCCATCAGGCAAGTACGTAAATGATTTTGTTAAGAGTTTTTAACCATAATATTAATACCTACACTTATTCTGTATTATTAAGTACATTAAGATATGTGTAAATTATTCGTTTCATATTGCATTTTTATATATTTGAAGGTTAAAATTTAATATTTAAATAGAACGGTATAAGCTTCAATAATTTTATTGATGGCAGCTATTACCGATCCCTGGGTCGGTTATGGTGGAACATTATTAGTTGTTATATATAGTTGTATTCTATTTTCCGTTGATATGTGATAATAAAGCAAATAATTTTATATACCATTTTAATCTCCAACAATTGATCTTGTTATAAATCTATTAGCGACATACTATATTTTGCTTAGTTTACTTACTAAACCATGGTATATTTACCACGAAATAATAAATTATTCAAAGATTGCTATTGTAACTTAGCATCAATTAATTGAAATTTGACACACTTACATCAAGACCTGGATTAATATATTATTATATGTATGGCTAGGTTTAGTCCCGGCTCCGTCCGCGTGATTGTCATTATTGATATAAAAATTTGGCTCTGTACTAATCCAGGTCATGGTGTATCCGTGTGTCAGGTAATTCAAATATAAACAAACAAACATACGATACGACTTAAATTAATCTTATTTAACTGTTTTTTAAATCCAAGTTAATTATTTACTTAGAAATGTTAAATTGGAAGTTTAAAAACTAAAAACGACTTTAATCAAATTATAAAATTGTATCATATTCTAACAGTCGGTAATACCGTCATAAAAATCGTTAATAGCAACTTAGCCGTTACTATGCGTCGGTAATAGAGACAATTGACTTATTAACCTCATTATTTTTTTATTATAATATATTGTTCTATTTAAAAGTATTTAAAGTAATAAACGTAAACTATATAAACATAATTTACATATAAAAATAAAACTGTGTGTGTGAAAGCAACTGTTAGTCTTAATAATTTACATCAATTTCAGTTGTCTCTTATGAGGGTCGTTAATACCTGCGTTTACCCTATATATTTTAACATAATTTTATATAATGCATTAAAAGAATTATATTATTGTAAAAGTGATGAGTTTATTTTTATACAAACTCTGACCAATTGATCAATAACGTGATATTTTTTTTCCGCCTATTTGCATGAGGTGAGAGAGGTCAATTTAAATTTGTAACACGAGATTGTACGCAAGGCACGTAAACAAGTGATTCGTATGGAAAATGGGCAACGGCGCGGCTCGGCGTGACGCGGCGTGGCGCTTAACGTGGAAAAATGTATTCGTCAGAGGGCATGGAACAAATCGGCCGAATAATAGGACACCGACCATGGGAAGTTTGCCTTAGGCTTAATTTGTTGAAATACGTAAAATATATAATTATGCTAAAATCATTTATAGCCAATCAAATATTCAGCTCGAGTAATTATTATTATTATTTAAAACGCAACAGTAAAGACGTGCAGGTGAAAATTTATACCTCTGCATGCAAATGCTCTAAACATAAATTCATTTTGGACTAGAATCAATATGCACCTTGAACTCCATGAAAGTTTATCGCGAAAATAGCACTACTGCGAATGAAACCTTGCAATATTTCAATATTTAGTATTGAATTTCAATATCATCATGCAAATAAATAGAATCATGAAACTTTTCCCCTTAGTTTTACCAAATACTCTGTTTTACTAGGTGCTAGGTCCCTCGTATGCGAGAGGCCGTCTGGGATAGTACCACAGCTTTGTCTATTTCTGCCACCAAGCAACGGTTTTTTTTATGGCATTGGCTGGTAAACGAGCAAGTGGGTCACCTGATGGTAAGTGATCTCCACCGCCCATGTACGCCCACAATACCAAAACAATCATGGGTGCGTTGCCACCTTAAAGGAAAGGGATAATTAGGGAATTGGGAAGGGAAGGGGGTTTGGTCTGTTGGATATTTCGGCAGAAAGAAAACGATTCTTGAGTGATTTCACAGGGTTTAATTAAAATAATAGTTTAAACACACAGGAACAGCGAGAGAGCAAAAGGACATAAGACTTGTACATAAAACTAGAGGTTGCGTTTAGAATCAATATATTATTCTAACATGGTCCTCCGGATATCTCACTCACCGTACGAAACGCAGCAGCAAGTTGCTCCTTTACACCGGTTTTCTGTGAGACAGTGATAATGATCCGGACGAGCCGGCCCATACATGCTGTAGACAAAAGTGTCTACAGCGTGGCTCTACCACTCATAAGCACTGTGTAAGCACTGTGTGACAGTGTGTAAACACTGTTGTATTTCAGTTTTAAGGACATTGAAGCCAGTGAAATTGTTGGCCATTATGAGACTTAACAACTTACGTCTCAGTAACGAACTCTTATGGTACGAAGTTCTATGTGGTATTGTTTCTATTTATCGGCAGGCGTAGTGCTTAGGCCGTTAGACGAGCGACCTGCTCGTTTCGTCAATCAAGAGTATAAAACAATCCGAATATCCCGTGAGTGCGTGCCGGCTAACCTTAGACTCAATAATATTCCCGCTGGAGTTTTAACAAAGTCTGCAGTGTTATTGCTGAAGGCTTACATAATTAATTTTATTATTAAAAGCGAATCCAAACGAAGGCACCCACTGGACATAGGAATATTTCTAGGTACGATTTCACTATGACAGAAAAATTAAATAAAAACCACACACAACAGTCAAACATATATCTCTGACCCCGCATTAAGTGTACCTGTGTCGTGGGTATCATGAACTAAGAGGGGCTTGCGGTCCCACAACATCCAGGCCCGAAACAAATATTTGTGGACTACAAAAACATTGGTCTCGGTGTGTGTACTTAGAATATTACATTTTCTACATGCTGATCTAATAAAGGCATTATTATTATCCATTAATCTCAATATTCAATACGACAATATTGTTAATCCGAGATCAAATCACGTTACTCGTGAGGGTAGCGGATAATAAATATATTCCTATTTATCATACATATAATTTATTATGCGTATTATTTATTGCGTATGAGTGCGTATAATTTATTATGTATACGCACTCACGCCTGTAATCCCCGAATGGGTAGGCAGAGGAGTAACCAGTACACCCACATTTCGCCGAACGTATCTCTGTCCCATGATGTGATAGGGGGCGAGCCTATCGCCATACCGGGCACAATTCCAGACTCCGGGTGATACTGAGCAATTCGTAATAGAAAACCCCAATATCACTTTTACCCGACCCGGGATCGAACCCGAGATTTCAGTGTCAACCTCAGTCGTAACGCGTACGCATTACAATGGCGCCACTGAGGCAGTGTTTATTATGTATAATAATAATAAATAATAATACTAGCCAGGGCTAATTCAGGAATTATACATGTTCCACTTCTGGGCACGGGCCTCCTCTACTGAATGTAAGGGGTTAGGCCTTAGCCCACCACGCTGGCCTAATGTGGGTTGGCAGACTTCACATACCTTCAAAATTCTTATAGAGAACTTCTTAGGTATGCAGGTTTCCTCACGATGTTTCCTTCACCGTTAAAGCAAGTGATAATTAACAATTAATACACACGTAACTTAGAAAAGTCAGAGGTGTTGCTCTTGGGGTTGGTACCGACCCTCCGACTTTCGTCTCGACAGGTCCATACAACTCCCCATTGAGCTATCACTGTTATTGATTATGTAAAAACCAAAATTGAAAGCCTTTACAATGTTGTTCTAGTTATGCATCACTAGCACGGATTTATCCTTGTTCCTCGCAACGATACTAGTAAGTACTAAAGAACACACTAAAGAATAATTTCATTAGAAGTACCCTCCAAGAAAGATAAACGACAGTCATCATTATTGGTTAAAATGGTACTGATATATAGCCGATCACGAAGAAAAGAATAATATTTTATTAAGTTAATACATATTACTCTCATCGCAAGCTTCGTCTTTCCTATCAAATTATTGAAAATGACCATAGAAATAGTCCGTATCCACGACTGTACACAAACAGACACACACTCGCGTAAATACTAATCAAAGTTCGCAACTCTACGACATGATTTATTTAGGCACCCAATCGTATTTTCCTTGTTGATTCGACGTCGCGGTCCCAACCCTCAATTTAGCCACGGGCGTTCTAAATGAGGTGAGCCAGTATAATATTTGAAAATAACGATATTTTGTGTGAAAGCTTTGTTTTATTTATACATTTTAAAAACAGTTTTTTAAAAAGAAAGCATTTACCGAGAAGCAGCGGTTTTTTATTTCATTAAAATTGTTGGTTATTTATAAATTACATGAACATTTTTTCTATTGTTACTGTGCAATTCATTTACAGATCTTCACACTTACTGAACTAAAGTTTATCTGACCGTCGCGTCGCGTCGTAATTTTTTGATCAAGACCCTGTATTCCATTTGCTAATCTACAAACGAGGTGCGGCGAGCTACTGTGTGAAGCCCTGACACCCCAAAACCTATCCTATATCTATCCTAATGTAAATGTATTAAAAGGAGAGCTCTTGGTTTTAAATATAACTGGGGGTCTGGATAAACCTGAGCTATTTTTGTTGCCAATGATTTTTGTTTTTGACTAGAATTATCCCAGCTTAGTGGTAGGGTCCACCTTCCTTCACCTGATCTTAAGCTTTTTCCCTAGTGAGATCATTACCCAATGATCAATAATTAAAAATATTTCACCAATGAACATTACATAAGCATATTATTATTCTTATTCAATCGACAAAACTAGAATCATAATCATACATACGCACTCGCGCCTTTAGTCCCCGAAGGGGTAGGCAGAGGCGGAACCAGTACACCCACATTTCGCCTTATTTCCGTCACATCCGGCGAGCCTATCGCCAAACCGGGCACAATCTCAAACTCCGGGCTGATACTAAGCATTTCATAATAGAAAACACCAATATCACTTATACCCGACCCGAGGATCGAACCCGAGACCTCCACACAACAGCCGTAACGCGTACGCATTACAGCTGCGCCACCGAGGCAGTCAATATAACTAATGTCTAAAATCCGATGTACGTGAAATTATTCTTAACTCAAATCATAAAACTAAAACTATGTTCGGGCACGTTTAAATAAAACGATTGAGGTTAAACTTTTCACTGAAACTGTGATTAAAAAATTGGAATCATTGGAAATTACGTACAGTTTTCGACCAACGATTTTTTTAATTGCTATATATTTATAAAGCTAGGTATCCTACCTATTGTATAATATTTTCTGATTAGTAATCAATCGTTCACTACTTAAAATATATTTTCATATAATTTACCAAGCAAGCCACTGAGTTCAGATTATACTAATAATTATAAGACATAAAAGCTCAATTTACCCATTTCGAGTTATGAAAGGGCTCACAGAATTATAACTTCGTTGACCAACAAGCCACAAAATATTCACAACAATGTCTACAATATTAAGTATATTACTCCCGGACCAACTACAAAACCCTCCATTCGTCGGAATATATACGGAATACGTAATTGCATATTTGCAGAGTGCTAGAAAAACAGCCAAACGTAACAAGGGTTGCTTGCTGGTATAATAAAACGCACACGATAATAAATCAAACGATATATTTATATACAACTAGCTTTTGCTCGTGACTCCTCTCGTATAAATGTCATTTCCGGGATAAAAAAGTAGCCTACGTTCTAAGCCAGGTCATGTCCTAATGCGTGGCGTGATTGATTAACAAAATTCCAAATTCACAAACTCACAAACGTCCAAACTTACACATTTATAATATTATTAGTAAGTAAGTGTAAGTGAGTCACCGACATCTTTGTTCCAAAACCAACTTCATCTGCACGTGGTACACTCTGCTGATTAACGGACGAGGCAATCGCGAAACTTGGTTCCCCTTGCGGGTTGTGTTTAATTTTTAGTAACTTTATCAAAAGGACTAAATTTTGCCATAACACCACGAAGGATACCGTATGAAGATATTATTTGTAACGTTGAGAACGGTCTCTTCAAAAACAACTTGAAAAAGGAAGATTCGGAGGCGATACGTCAAGACATTTCGTCTATATTACGTCAAAAGAAAGTGCCGAAACCAAATCTTCCAAAACAACAATATATCGCTTTAAACAACTTGCGATCACAGAAGGACCTAACTATTCTCCGTGCGGATAAAGGGAACGCGACAGTAGTAATGGATACGTCAGATTATAATAGTAAAATTGAACACCTTTTGTCGGATGAAAGTACTTATAAAAAAGTCAAAACAGACCCGACCAACAAAGTTTTAAAGGCTACTAGCTCTTTAATAAAATGTTACTCCGACACATTAAATCTAGACGTAAACTTACTCGTTCCTTCGTGTGCAAAACCTCCCAAACTGTATGGGTTACCAAAAATACACAAGCAAAATGCTCCTCTACGTCCTATTGTGAGTCAGGTCGACACACCAACCTACAGATTGGCTCAGCACGTAGCAAAAGTGCTTTCACCACTGAGAGGAAACACTAGAGCATCTGTGAAGGATTCTTACCAATTTGTCAGTGATATTAAACACCTACAATTAACTGACAATGAAACCATGGTCAGTTTTGATGTCCAGTCGCTTTTCACGAGCTTACCATTACAAGACTGCATCAAAATTGTTTCTAAGAAGTTAGCGGATAATAACATGCCCTTAGCATATGCAGAATTGCTTGAACATTGCCTCACATCTGGCTATATGTTGTGGAACAATCAATTCTATGTACAAGTGAATGGAGTGGCTATGGGCTCACCCGTATCTCCAGTAGTCGCCGATATTTTCATGGAAGACTTCGAGGAGACAGCCCTAAGCACATCCCCTGTCTCACCAATATTTTATAAACGGTACGTAGATGATACTTTCACAATTTTACCATCTGACAAAGTAACTGCATTTTTAGATCATCTCAACTCCATTAACAATAAAATTCAATTCACTATGGAGTTGGAACACAATAAATCTCTAGCCTTCTTAGATGTTTTGGTTATCCGTAATCCTGATCAGTCTTTAAGCCATACTGTGTATCGGAAAATGACCCATACTGATAAATACTTGAACGGTGAATCTCACCACCATCCAAAACAGTTAGCTACCGTGGGTAAATCCTTGTTTCAGAGAGCACAAGGAATCTGTGACGAGGAACATCTGGCTACTGAGCTACAGCATGTCAAGCGAGTACTGCGAGACAATAAGCTCCAAATTCCACGCCGCCGTCACAGAAACCGAGTGAAACCAGCCACAGTTGAACGTGCCCCTGTTGTATTACCATATGTTAGAGGTGTCACAGACAAGATTGGCTATATACTGAAGCGCGCTTCTATTAAAACTTATTTCAAGCCGCCCAAGAAGATTAGTCAATTTTTACCATCTGTCAAGTGTCACATACCTCTACAAGAACAGGGTGTATATAAAATAGATTGTGACTGTGGACTCTCCTATATCGGACAAACTAAAAGAAGCATAGGGACCCGCGTAAAAGAACACATAGCTGATGTTAAACACCGACGCTCTACGAAGTCTGCAGTTGCTGAACATTCAGATGAAGGCTCCAAACATTACCTTAGATTTGACAAACCACAAATCCTTGCCAAAGAACACCGATTCCTACCTAGGATGATTCGCGAGGCTATTGAAATTAAGAAACACCCAAATTTCAATAGAGAAGATGGTTGGAAGCTTGCACAAGCCTGGGATCCAATTATACATTTAATTAAATCGGAACCCAAAAGACCAACTGCCAGACCTCAAGATACCGTGAGCTCTTTCTGCGTATATCGGACTAGTGTCAACTAACTTTTTTAAATAATTGGAAATATATGTATTATTTTAAAATGAAGGTAGCCATTGTAACATTAACTTTTCGAGACGACCTACACCTCAGTCTCTCCCGTGACCACGAAGGCTGAAAAGCTTTCGAAACGTCGGGACTAAAATAAAAATTAAACCGCGATAAAATCCGTATAAACTAGTTTTATTTCAATGAGTAATATTCGCGTAAACCTAAGAAATCACTAGGTTTAATAACATTATCCATACTAAAAGTTTACTCTGAACCCTGATCTCTGACCTTTCGAAAAGATTCATTGTCTTCATTGATTAAGGTCTAGAGGGCTTACCGTAAGCCTCTGTTAATGATTTGAAGAATCACTCCGCGGAGTTTAAACTTTTCTACATTTAAATTAGAAAATGTTGTCAAATTGCAATTTAAATTACAATTTTGCAAATATGCAGTCTGTGATGTATTTTTTTAATACCAAGTTTTCGTAACTTTGAAACATATTATCCTATTTTGCAGCAGTGATAGCTCAGCGGGGAGTGGTATGGACTGTCGAGACGAAAGTCGCAGGTTCGAAACCAGCCCCAAGTGCATACACCTCTGACTTTTCTAAGTTATGTGTATATTAATTGTTAATTATCACTTGCTTTAACGGTGAAGGAAAAACATCGTGAGGAAACCTGCATATCTGAGAAGTTCTTCATAAGAATTTTGAAGGTATGTGAAGTCTGCCAACCCACATTAGGCCAGTGTGGTAGACTGAAGGCCTAACCCCTCTCATTCAGTAGAGGAGGCCCGTGCCCAGCAGTGGGACGTATATAATAAAGGGCTAGTAAAAAAAAAAAAAAAAAACCTATTTTAAATAAAAAGATTTTTAGATAAAATCGCAGTTAAAAATGCGTAGCCTCGAATCCCATTTTTAACAGAGAAAATATTAAACAAATTCATTAATGACGCTTATTTTCTTCAAATTAACACAATTTTAATAAGAACATGTTTCTAAAAGCGGCAACACGGATAGCGCGGAAATTAATTTTCCGAGTTGGTCGCAGCGGCACGAAAATTTAATTTTCATGATAAATCATACTGGAGTAAATACCGAGGGAAATAATTGCGCTCTGACTGCGACAAACATTAAATAATTTCTATTTTAATATTAAAGAGACGTGAAAATATTGTTGTCTTCTGTCTATATGACTGGATTCATATGTCTTACAAGATAATTGTACGTTCTAATTAAATTAAAATATCACAAAGATAAACATAAAATATCGTTGGTTGCGACGAGTCTCACAAAAATATCATATCCAAAATGTTATTACTTTACTGATCTCACCTACACTTACCTATACGATCCAGTGGTAGAGCCACGAGTTTTTTCTTTACCACTGTCTCGCAGAAAACCGACGTAAAGTAGCGGCTTGCTGGCGCGTTTCGTATGATGAGTGAGATATCCGGAGGCTCAAATCCCGCTCTTCACAATCCTCTAATCATCCCTATCCGTTAAGGTCGGAAAAGCGTCCATGATTCTTCTGGTATTGTGGGCGTACATGGGCAGAGGAGATCACTTACCATTAAGTGACCCACTTGCACGTTTGCCAGCCTATGCTATAAAAATATAGTGTGATATTCAATATTCAAAAAAAGCTTGTTTCCAAAGACAGCGCCGCGTATGCGAGTTTGAAGTTCCTAAGGTTCAAAGATCCTAAGTTCTTGCCACTCTCACCACTCTCTCGTTCATAAAAGAAAGACGATTGTTTATGAAAAAGCGATCCTTCTCAGAGTGAGGCGCTAATTTAGCCATAAAATACTTACCGGCGTCACTTTGAGGAAATGTCTTTCTCCAAACAATACCTATGCCCTATCATATTCATTAGTTCCTCTGTTTTTATTATAATGACGAGATCCTCTATAAAGAGCTTTCTGTAATGCGGACTTAACCTTAACAAAGGTTTATTGCAAACTTCCTAAATTCATTCATTAATTTATCAATATTCCGAGATAAGTATTTATTCTATAACATCTGTACCCATCAAACTATATTAGCATGGCGAAATTTGGACACGATTGGAGATCAGTACTCAGATCTAACAAACATCGGATATGTGAGTCACTCACCTAGACTGCGGGGGTGCCTGTGACAGTAATGAACCAGAGCCCCTCTTGCATAGAGGCGGTCGAGGCATGGAAGGCCTTCGTTCCACGCCTGACGCTGACCGCGTCGCTGGCGCTCCTTCTGCTGCCAATACTCTGGCAGACACCAACGCAGCTTCGGGACAGTGCTGTAAAATATACACTCAATTCGAACATGGACATGGTACATGATGTCTATCAAAATAAGGATGTCGGAACTCGTTGGTTAATAATGTTATAATTTTATTAACGAAAGAGATGCGTACAACTTTATTAACGCGTGTCACCCGCCCCTGCGAACAACTCTTTTGTTGCAACGTATATTACTGTTTCTATGAACTTATTTAAATTCTTGTGATATTATTAAAAAAGTGTTCAAAGTATGTTTACTTTTGTTAGTTTTGTTATACTAACGATCATATTGCACTTTGTGTAAAAAACGACAAACCTATCAGAAAATTCACGGAAAATCGATGGAAAAATTCATTCCAGAATCATGTACAAACTAAAATGCTGTATTCGTTTTCAGTACGCTGTCCCTTACACTCATGATACTTATAGTCTACTATACGTAAAGCCTTTTCACTTATAATGAAAAGACCACTTACTATGATGATTTAAAATTACTGATGCCCAGGATCCATAATAATATATGTATATATGTATAGTCTTGGACAACATTTTAAAGAAAACAAAACGTAATATTTCTATTTTCCGTACGGCTAATGAAGCTATCTACAATACACATCATGTTTATGTGTTGTTTCTTTGCTCAAGGCGATAGCTGTTGTTAAGTTTAAGTGGTAGTCAAGAAAGTGCTTAAGGTATATTTCTTACAACAAAAAGCGAAGGCAACTAAATCAAGAGCACTCGGTACGCCTCAGGTAAGATTTCGCCTAGTTTTAATGCCCGGAAACAAGTAACTAAATACTTCAGTATATAGTCAGAAAATGTACAAATTATATTTAGCTGAATAGTATGATATCTACGTGATCTGAGTTAATCGATTTCATATTTGTAACGCTGTATAATAATAACGATGCGACGCGACGGTTATACACACTTTATTTACCTACATTGTAGAGGAAAATTACCTACATTGTAATATATTTTTACATTTATGCATTTTTACAGCGGTAATGTTTAAAGTGTTTGTCTGAATGGTGTATTTGAACGGATTTCATATAAATTGTTACCGACTCATGCGATCATGGTATCTATGGCTTCTAAGTGCTATTTTATAAGACTAAGTTTTATTTTATACCCTAAGGAAGATCAATTGATACGCAAGTTCCATAAGAATCATAACTACTTGAGATCCAATTACTTGTTACATAAAACCTTACTTACATAAAAACCCGAGAAACCACATAAAGTTACAATCAGCAGTATATACCTACACCCACGAATTTTAGCATAGTTGGGTAACTCGGTGACATTAGAGTTATCGATTGTCCTCGATTAATCCTTACAATATACCGCAGCAAACCCATTAACTCTCTGAAAGGAACGCGTGCAAGCCTACACCACAAGAATACAAAACGCTACTTCCATTAGACGAACTATATTCGGTTAACACTAACCTAAAAGTGGTATTTTATATACCGAGCGTGGAACTTCAATAGCATCGAGAAGGTATAAATTATACATTAATCTGTTCTTCTAAAACGGTTAATTTTCCCTGCCTGTTTCAGTAATAAATGAATCACTTACCATTATTAAACAATTAATCAAATGAACATCAGTAAAGGCAGTAGCAATAATCCATTTATTTTCGCTTCGTTAATTAATAACATTTTATAGCAACGAGCGCTAGCATTCCCATTACTCTTAACACTGAAGCAGACTAATCAATTTATATAATTCCGAGGAACAATTTCTGCGTAACAACAAAGATACTGAATCTCGTTACATTTTATACATTGTTACACATTTTAATCCCCTTTCCTTTACCTTGGGATATTTATTATACTACAGAGTAAAGTGCGTGAAGTAATTTTATTTTCACATCACGTATGATATACATATATACAGGCAAAAGCCTGAGGCCTGCTAACATCGTATATTTACGGTGGCCGTTTTACCGGCGACCGATTAATCCTTTTATCACAATGTAATATCGACAAACTTAATAATGAATTGTTAAGTAAATGTGAACACGGTCGACAGTGGGTTAGTAAAGTAGCAAATGAGTAATATATTTTCTATACCATTCAATTAAAATTAATCATTATTGTGATAAAATGTACAGATAAATGTGGTAAAAATTATTTAGGTACCTCAATCTGGAGTCGACATAGCATGTGTAAAATATGCAGGGAGAGTTTAAATAGCGTGGATGTGTAAGGCAGCTAAGTACCTTATCCGTGAAAGATAAGATAAAAAAAAAATCTCAAAACCATCTAGAGCTTTACATAATTATATCTAATGAACACGCCATGCTAGTGCGCTAGTGCGCATAAGGTTTTACCTCTGTCAATCGTATTGAAGACCCGTGCTAACAGTGGTAATAAAATAAATAAATAAATACACCCAACAGCCACACACATAGTCCTGACCCCACACTAGGTAAACCTGTGTCGTGGGTATCGGGAACTACGAGGGACTTGCGGTCCCACAACACCCAGACCCGAGACCAATATTTATGGATCACACAAACATTTGTCTCGGTGTGGGAATCGAACCCACGGCCTCTCGCTTCGCAGCCGGCTACTCGTCCACTGCACTACGGAGGCTGTCAGAGTAGCTTTCATTAGCTTTAGGTAAAACTAGATCATCATAATTATTTTCCAGTACGAATTCACCACCGACATATTGTGGTCTCCGCAATGTCTTCAAAATGATTTCGCATTTCTTTTTATTCACATTACTTTGGATTTCGCCGATCATATTATTTAGTATCTTTTATATAGTATCTTTGTACTATAAAATTAATCATGATTCCCATCCGTCTGTCCTATCCTCCCACTGCGGCACACATGCCCAGGCAAATTGTATTAGAAAGGTGGTATAAACAGATTATAAATTCCGTACATCTGTAAAACAAAAGGTTTAACATCCATCCAAGCGTTAGCTTCAGTCTTTATGAATTGATTAGGACCTTTGAGTTGCTAGCCTGACAGCTTAGTACTATTTGGACAAAGGCAATATGTCCTTTAAAATTATTTTTAGTCTCTTTAAATACTTTTTTTTGATAGTATATATAGGCAGGCAAACAAGCAAGTTAGTCACTTGATGGTAAATGATCCCCACCGCCCATGTATGCTCTCAATACCAGAAGAATCATGGGCGCATTCCGATCATAATGGACAGGGATAATTAAGGAATTGGGAAAGGGAGGGGGATTTGGCTCCGGATATTTCACTCACCGTACGAAACGCAGTAGCAAGCTGCTATTTTACGTCGTTTATCTGTGAGACAGTGGTAACGACTTGATCGAGCCGGTCCATTCATGTGTGGACAAAACTGTCTACAGCGTGCCTCTAAAGTCTAACACTTAAATTTAGTAATGACTATAACAAATAAAACGCACGAAAGCCCAAGTAAAGCCTTTAACTGTAAATTATATGAGTCTGAATAATGTATTGAAACTACTCTAAGCTACAAACGTTCAGTACCAGTTCATGTGGCGCACCACTTTCCGCTTTTATGTCGGGGATACTATAAAAGCGCCATTATTGCATAGTCGCCGCAGCGGAGGCAAATCCTTTACGATAAAAGTGCAATTATTACTATAGATATTCAACTCACGAGGCAGTTGTTGCGATATCGAACATTATCTATCTGTCTGGTGTTATCCCAATTTAATGCCAGGGTTCGCCTTCACGCATTATATTATGTGGCATCCCGTCGTCTGAGCCACTACAATCCGTGACGGGATCCAAGTTTCGCCATTGCCTCGTCTATTAATCAGCAGAATGTACCACGTACAGTTGAGGTTGACTTTGGACCTAAGATGTTGGTGTCCCATTTATAAATCCGATATCGAACATTATATGTTACATAATATTATTTTTTAACTAAATTTTACAATAAAATTATCAACTTTTTCCTGAGGAGAGCTATAAACTTTTATTGACGTCTAGCCTTTGCTGGTGGCTCCGCCCGCGTGAACGGCCTTATCCGGGATAAAAATGGCCTATGTCATAATAAAGGTTATTATTGGTCTACCCGTGTGATGTCACCGTGATAATTCACAAACATCCAAACTTTTACATTTATAATAGTAGTACTAAGCATTTATGTATCCGTTTGGAAACTGTTAAACTACAAAAATAAAGTTTACCAATGTAAATCGATAAAATTATACGAAAAATATTTTTTATAACTTTGATATACAAGAAAAATGTAACAAATTCGTCAACAACTTTATACTCTTAAAACTTTACGGTCTGTTGTGTATAACTTATAATCCTTTTCGTCCGTCTTGGAGTTAACTTTTCAGAAAGAACCACAAAGTCCCACATAATTTATAAACAAGTACCTACCTTAAATATAAACAACACCTTTGCAAACTTTCAATGAAGAAGCATTTTCCAAATACATATTGTTGCTTTAAAAAACTCATCGTCACTCAGCCTAAACCATTATAGATGGAATCTTGAATTTTTAATAAGTACGTTGATACGTCTCCCTGAGAGAAAAAAGGGGATTACAAAGTTTATATGGGAAATAAGATACGAGTATTTTTTGTTGTTGTTGTGAGTGTTAGAGCTATGATGAAGATAATTTTGTCCACAGCACGAATGGGCCGGCTCGACCGAGTCGTTACGACTATCTCACAGAAAACCGACGTAAAGTAGTAACAAGCTACTGCATTTCGTACGGCGAGTGATATATCCGGAGGCCCAAATTATTATCACTGGCTTTTAGGGTCGGCAACGCGCTCATGATTGTTCTGGTATTGTGGGCGTACATGGGCGGTGGGGATCACTTACCATCATGTGTCGCACTTGCTCGTTTGTCGGCCTATACTATAAAAAATGTAACACAGGCGGCCCCGCGAGCAGAAAGCTAGTCAACACACAAATCTTATTATGTCTTTAATACATTGCAGTCGCTTAAGTGTAGCTGCTCAACATACAAGAAGTAAAATATTGCATGATTGTTAACAATCCATCATCTTATTTTTTAAATTGTTACCACAACAACAAAAAACAGTTTAGTACAAAAAACTAAATTGCATAATTTATAATTTCTACAGTACAAGTCAACTAAAATAATAATTCAATGAACAAATTACACACCTCCAACTTTCTTGACTATTCAATACTTTGGTAAATAATTCAAACTCTTGTTTCATAATGTCCAAACAACACTACTTTTCAAATAAATACATATAAGACGGAAGTGGTTTAACCGGCCCCATTCATAATGTAGACAAAACTGTCGACAGCGTGGCTCTACCACTTAAAGCATATTATATTAATCTTGTTTATCTTTCTACAACGTTGTTGAAAACCTTTTGTAAAGTTATTCTATTTAATACAACATACAACTGTATTGTATTAGTCTCAAAGTATCATTATTTCGTTTAATTAAGCGTATTTTCTTTCATTAATAATGTCCATTCAAAATATGTATAATTAAATGCAAACAAGCCACGCGGTATGAACATCAAAAGGGGTATGAAATGCTTTGTTTATGAAAAGTTGGTCTCGGGTTGTTGCCACTCAACGAGATACAGCGTAACAACTGACTTTTTCATTTAACACTGCTTTGTGTAAAGTATGAAGGCGTTGAACGTACGATGTAATATTATGTAGGCGCTTTCAAACTTTTGAACAGCCGTTCAGTAATGGTAAACGTTAACCCAGGGTATTACCGGTTATTATTACTGAACAACTTTTTGTCGGGAAAATGTCAATACCCGCGAAGCAGTATAAAATGCCTTTGAAGAGTTTGTTGCCTCCCGTCTAGCCGATTTCATAAAGAAGGGCATCGATAAATTGCCACTGCGCGTCAAAGATGCATCGATAGCACGGGTTACTTTACAGAACATATAATTATGTTCCAGCAAATTAACATCGACTAAAAAAACGACTTCTATCATAATCTAATGTAGCTACTGAGAAATCCTGTCATATGGTTTATAGAAGCTAATCAATTAATTATTGTAATGTATACATGTTGTTGCTGTTAATGTTATGCATTAAACAACATGTTATGTAATGCTTTTAAAGGAAAATTTCACCTCATTCCGATGAGCTTATTGGGTACGGAGACCTAAACATAAAACCCCATTTTCATTTTTATGGTATTTATAAATAAATTATGCTGAATAGAGACAGGTAGACACTCCTCATGTTCATAAATACAAATATAAAGCCAACATCATTTTAATAAATTCGAAGCAATTTATGAAAATTCCTAAAGATAAATACGGTTTTTGCTAAATTGCTTTACTAAGCGAATTTAAGGGTCCTTCACATAATCCTGTATGGACGGAGTCGAGCGGTATGATAGATAAAGTTTTATATTTAATTCCACGAAGTGGTCAAGAAAGTGGGGTACTTAAATGATATCTTTGATCTATGTATTTTAAACCATAATAAATTCAGTCAATGATTGATATCACTGACTCAAAATTGTTTAGTTTACTTGTTAGGTCTTTAGTTTTTAGGTCGGTTTAATATTTCGTTAGTTTATATTTTACTATTTTTTAGTAAAATAATAACTATCCAAATCTGTGCATATAGGTTTTTATTCATCCCTGATTACATTCAGTGTTTCTTCATTTGCCTGCATAACGACGAGCAGGTCCCTCACTTAAGCGCCAGGCCTACCCATTAACAAAAGTACTGCATGGCACTAGACTGCATTCGTCACTCCGAGACATAAGATGTTGTCTCATAATGCCCAGTTATTTCACTTACGTTAATGACCTTCAAACAGAAACACAACAATGCTTCCACAGTGCTGCTTCGTGGCAGAAATAGAGAAAGCGGTGGTAAAATAGAATTTATATGAATTAATAAATAATCGGAACGACTCGCTCGAAACACTGTTAACATATAAGCGAGTACTTTAATCAAACAAATGCATCGTAACAATGAGTACACGAACAATCCCAACATGTCCATTAATGGTTTATTGTGTGGGACAGTGGCTCTCAATCTTATTCGAACAACCAATACATTATCTCGTTTCAGCTTGTTAGACAGTGTTATCTAATGCATCATGAATGTTTTTCACAGTATGACACACTTTACATTGAGAATTTTGTCATGACAGCCTCCGTGGCGCAGCGGGCGAGTAGCTGGCTGCGAAGCGAGAGGCCGTGGGTTCGATTCCCACACTGAGACAAATGTTTGTGTGAACCACAAATATTGGTCTCGGGTCTGGGTGTTGTGGGACCGCAAGTCCCTCGTAGTTCCTGATACCCACGATACAGGTTTACCTAGTGTGGGGTCAGGACTATGTGTGTGACTGTTGGGTGTATTTATTATTTATTATTATTATATGGACGGCATACACCGAAACCGACGGATGGATTCAATATTAAGTTATTTAGGCTCACCGTTTGTATCCCCCAAAAGTTTAAGCAGGGTACAATTAGTACATCTATTGTTCACCGAGCTCATTTCTGTCACACGGAGTAATTTTAATATGTATGGCATATATATATATATATATATATATATATATATATATATACAACGTGTTACAGAAAGGTGTGGTCATATTTTAGGGTCATTACATACACCGTACAATTAGTACTTATGTACCGGATCTTTTCAAAACCAAAACATCCGAAAATTTCACGTAAAATTTAATCACTCGTTTATTAAGATCGATCAGATTGATGACATCACTATTAATTATTATGAACGATACTCACTTTTTAATAAACTTGAATAAGATGCACGTAATTCTACGAACATACGTACGTAACTTATAATTTAAACACAAATTAACACCTGAAAGAGATTGTGTGTTGAAGACAAATAGGTACCATCCTTTAGAAGCATGTTAAAGACTTCATTCACGGGTCTTCCATCTATGAATTTGGCTTATTACAGTCGACGATCCTCTTAACTTTTATCAGTTACACCAATACATAATACTTGTTTTTAGTCAATTACAACATATTTTTAAACTCGTAATCATACTTTATAAAATCAGAACTTGCCGAACTGACTGCGTCAAATAAATATTGACATTTGACAACTGTTTAATGTTTTTTTAATTATAAAATAATTAAATGAAAGGAGGTCTATTGTATCATTGTTTATCATTTAGTGTTGTCCAAAGTTGAAAGTCGATATCGACATGTTACTCATTCGATAAAAAAGAAAATTCTATAATTATTGTACTAGCAATGCAATCGGATTTGGTACTATGCGAGATAAATACTTATACCCTACACTATACATTGCTTAAATTTGCCCGCCCCTTTCTATAACACGTTGTATATATATATATATATATATATGCATAGCGAATATGACACAAGCATATAAGCATATAATACTATATTATGCTTATATAGCGGAGCTCCGGAACTATCCGTAATAATTAATTTAGAACTTTCAGCACAAAGTTCCCGAGCCAACAAGTTAATTCACTATACACATAAATATAGACTGCCTCGGTGGCGCAGTTGTAATGCATACGCGACTGTTGTGTTTAGGTCTCGGATTCGATCGGTCGGGTAAAGTGATATTGGGTTTTTCTATTATGAAATGCTCAGTATCAGCCCGGATTCTGGAATTGTGCACGGTATGGCGATAGGCTCGCCCCCTATCACATCATGGGACGGAGATACGCTCGGCGAAATGTAGCTGCAATGGTTACACCTCTCCCTACCCCTTCGCGGATGACAGTCGTGAGTGCGTATGTATGTATTAAAAATAGATACAACCATTATATTCAAAGTTAGTATGAAAGGGTGTAAGTTTAGTTTGAAAATGTTCAAGTGTTGTTGAAACTAATTTTAAATCATAATCTACGCACGATCACTCCACTTAAATCCTTGAGAATTTTCCATTACATTAATATTTTATGTAGTAAAGTTGACTGTTTTGTATTTCATATTTAATAGCTTTAAAACTTTATTCTAAAGCAAGTTTACTTGTAATTACCTACCTACCTTTTACTAGGTGGTAGGTTCCTCGTGTGTGGGAGGCCTTTTGGGTTGGTACCACCGCTTTCTCTGTTTCTGCCGTCAAACAACAGTGTGCAAGGACTGTCAGTGCTTTGTAATTTAAAGTTCTGTGTGGTTTTGCTTCTGTTTATAGGCAAGCGTGGCGCTTTTACCATCAGGCGAGCGACCTGTTCGTCTCGTCATTCAAGCTTATAAAAAAAACACGAAAGAAGCCCCCTATATCCTAAATAGGAAACTGTTTTAAAAGAAGTATCTAAACCGCGGACCATAATCTAAATCCATCGCTATAGAATTCAGTCTCGAACAATTTTAACAATCAAATGGCCTATCCCTATCCATGGGCATGCCAATAAATAAATAAATACACCCAACACACACATAGTCCTCACCCCACACTAGGTTAACCTATATCGTGGGTAACAGGAACTACGAGGGACTTGCGGTCCTACAACACCCAAACTCGAAACAAATATTGTTGGGTCACTCAAACATTTGTCTCGGTGCGGGAATCGAACCCACGGCCCCACGCTTCGGAGCCGGCTACTCGCCCACTGCGCCACGGAGACTCAATGTGCACAGATTGTGAATTTTTGTTTGCCAGCCACTACTATAAAAAAAAACAAAATTTCTGTCCTTGACATACGAATATTAGTAGAATATTTGAGTGAACGATTCTCTTACACACAATTCTTAGTAGACATTTCCTATAAGACATACGCAAATTGTATTATGAACCCGACCGTCTTCCGTCCCGTACTCCGTAGTTAACGAACATGAATAAGTAATTAAGTACAGTGTAACTTGTAACAGACAGATCGTTTAACGACTTAATTGTTTTAGTTCACAACGTGTGATATGTTGCCAGGTATAGCGATATATATGCGAGACAACTCAATTTTCGCCGATCTTTTCTCTTCACACGCTTGATGGATTGATGGAGTATGGCACGTTTCAAATTCGTACATATTCGTACGTATTTCGCTTATTCAGTTATTTAGACACGGCGGAAACTGATTTCTGGGGATATAATAAGTGCAGTCCGCGAAGACGCACATTCTCGGTACACCAAACTGCTTACGTGTTTGTTACTATAATTGGCGACACGAAAATAATTTTAAAATGAAGCGAGGTCAAAATATAGTGCCCCTTGCCTATGATATGATATATCTAAATCCTGAACTCAAGGATCGGAGGCACCGGTGCCGACCACTCCTTTCACCATAGGGCAGGATCGACCCTGATTGATATATACGACAATACTACTAGCATTATAGTGCACAGCTACTATCCTGCCCACACATCCGCCACTGTAACACCTGTGCACCAGGATCAACAGTAACACGCCTTTTTGTTGACACTGAGTACTGAGTAGTGAAGTTCGGCAAGTCTCTGGGAATGCTAAATTGTCTTTGTTCCGCAACGAAATTAATCAATATTATAAAAAAAGGAGTTATAAATAAAAAAAGTCCATTTGTAGTGCATAGAAGCAGGAACAATTTGAGCATATAATCAAGTATGTATGCACTGTAAGCGGTGCGGTGAATAATGCACGTATCTTCATAAACTTCTCAAATTATATTAAAGAATAAATGATCGTAGATTTTTGTATCCATAAGAATGTAACTAAAACATATCAACATAAACGACTATCGCCAGTATTCATATGAGGGCTTTGCTAAGTGTAGATTTCTAACCGAACGTGGATGATGCATTTTTGATAAATTCTAATCTTGAAATGGTAAGATATTGCTGCACCTCCGTTATTTACCTCAAACTGACTTTTTGGGTATACTCGCAGTTTTTTATAGTAATCTGGTAACACATAACGAATGAACATACTTGCGCCAGCTTGTTACACGAAATCGATAACCACGAGTGGTATACATTGCACCGTGTGTGAGTTGAATATTCAACGCCATGATACATACTCGTAGGTACTTGGCTATTGAACCCGTATTTCGTCAATAACTCAATGTTTATAGACATTACGGTTTTAAGAATGAAAATGTTATATCAGAATCAGATTATCTTAAGTTGAGAAAAAATATTTCGCCACTATTATATGACGAAAGTTGTCTACATTTCTTTTTTTTATGGTATAGTTCTTAAACGAGCAAGTGGGTCACCCGATGGTAAGTGATCTCCGCCGCCCATGTACGCCCACAATACCAAAAGAATCATGGGCGCGTTGCCGACCTCAAAGGAAAGGGATAATAAATAACATAAATACAATCAATACAGTCGAATAGTCGGTGCATTGTCGGTGCGTTGCTGGCCTTGTTAAGAATAAGTCTTGAAGTCATTAAAATCTTGAAGTCATTAAAGTCTTGAACTTTGATATAAATCGAAGTTTTATTAAACGTCTTTCTACTAAATCTCAAACTTTTGGTGGTTAAACTTTATAGAACTTCAACCGGCATTACACCTTGTAAAGATAGAGCGGTCTGGTTAATCCTAACTTGACAGAAAAAATCAACAACGGTTGGCAATGTTGAATTGTAATTAACGCTTTGAATTTCTGAGAATTCGAACTATACCCGCCGCCCTCGCTTATTATCAAATGTCATAAATGAAGTCAGGAACAACTTCAAAGTGCTGATGCTGCACTAGTTATTAACTAGAAACGCTTTGTAAACCTACAACCACCATCATGAACGTGATTAGCTAAAACTATACTATGACTGAATATTTATCATGTACGGCAAACAAAATTATCTAATGTTGAGATATGTTATTTATTGCTACAAGAATTTTTAAATTTTTCACATCATTAAAAACATACGTACAGAAAATTCGATTACGTGGTTGTAGATAAATCAAAAGAAAAATCAACTCGGACAATATTAAAATAATGATATTATCAGCTTTGTATTATATTGTACCACTGCTGGACACGGGCCTCCGCTACGAATGAGAGGGCTTAGGTCTTAATCCACTACGCTGACGTAATACGAGTTGGCAGACTTCCACACACCTTCCAAATTCTTATATGTAAAAAACTCTCAAGAATTGAGGTTTCCTCACGATGCAATCGATAATTAACAATGAATACACGCAGTAACTTAGAAAAGTTAGAGGTGCATGCTCTTGGGATGGTTTTGAACCTGCGACTTTGGTCTTGACAGTACACCCCTCCCCAATACAATATTAGTAATGATAACAAAACGCAATATCCTGTTAGTTATAAGATATCTGCACAAAGATGAATTGTTGAATAAGAGTTATTCCAGCCAAGAAGAGATAAAATCTTGTTAGTGTAGGGCTCCATCGTAAGAATACAGACCTTCGAAATACCATTAAACCGTTTACTGCCGCGTTGTGAAAACAATTGGTCTGTCACAACAGAAGAAAAAATAACACTTATATGGAATTCAGTACATAAGGACCAACGAATAGGTACATAGATCTTGTTAGCGGAACTAGAATATAAGCATGAAAGGTTTAATTAAGCCTGCATTATAATTATAAATAAAAACTATTTTTAGCCCATAGGCTGGCCCGATAAGATCAACACCATGGTGTTGATTACCTGTAATCGATTGATTGTCATCATCTGCCTACCATAAAAAATAATGGACGGTAGAACGCGGCTTAGATGCACCTACCCCTGGCATTGCTAAGGACCTTGCGTGACCGTAGATGACTCACCACTTTAAAACCAAAAATTTTGTTTTTGATAAAAAAATAATCATAAACATAAACCTTAACAACTAATTACCTAGTACAATTTCGCTAGCTTGATATCGTGGTTATTACCCATTTGGCCGGGCGAAATAATATATTAAAATACACACCGGCAACAGAAATACATTTTCCGGCCATGGCCCACCTGCTATTATTATAGTAGTTGTTGCCTTTGATGTCCCGGTCTCCGGGCAAAGAAACACATTTATAGTATTAAAATAATTCTCTAAATTAATTTCGCTAACCCTACTGAAGACTGTGTCGTAAGGCTTGTAAATGTCAAAGGTATAAAGTGGTTATTTTACTTTGTTGTAATTAGCATTTACCCGGGCTTGCTACTTGGAAATTTCTTACGCATAGTTTCCCCGATTTAGGTTTATCTACCTTATGTACGACGATGTACGAATATACGAAAGTCGTGATGTTGAATAATTTAATTTGACAATAATATAGATCATTTGTGCGCTCAGAGATGCGAGCACGAACAACTTGCGAAAACGTATTCGTATCGAAGAAGTGTCAAAAATTTCTTTGAAAGTTCTCGATTCGAATACTTATTCGTAAGTTGTTCGTGCTCACCTCTCTGTTCTATGTGTGCGTTGTATGTTTGTATAGGCACAATGATTGCGTGTACGCGTCAATAGGTAAAGGTTGAGTCTATGGGCTGACACGTTACTACCACATAAATTAAAAGCTCGCGCACACATACCAAGGAGTTCACGAATGAATACTATACACTTATTAATCGGTAAATAATTAGCGAGAAAGCAACCCTTGGCGCGGTTAGTTTATGGATGAGATTTCGATGATGATTATCGATGATATTTCAACTGAGAATTTCCGGGCTTCGGACTTCGGGCAGCTTGAAAAATTCTCAATACTAGGTCGGGTCACTAACCATTCGATATATTCTATAGAATAGTAGGAGTTCACTGTTTTAACATCCAATCACATGGTCAAATACCTAATACGAAGTTAGATAAAACATATGTATTGTATTAAGCACCAAATCATTTAAGTACCAAATGGTATATTGAATAAATATTATTTTAATTACCTAAAACCTAAAATCGTATAACATATTTTCGTTTTGCAACAAGTCGATTAATATCATAAGTTTGAAGCAACATTGTGATCCAAGTGAAATTAAAAGCAAACAATGAACCTCTTAATTCAGTCTGCATTTATTCTCCTTAAAGAACCACACAATAAGTTACGCCGCGCCACGAAACAACGGTATCCAAGCGAAATTTGATATTGTTTACTAAAGAAATGCAACACCAGGGAGATGTCTCTTGATTAATAATAATTGTTTTATAAGATACATTTGTTTACCTCAAATTACAATTATTCTTATCTCGCCTTCTTAATAATTAGCTCGGAGTTAGCTTTCTATACATACATAATAAAAAAATTGAGTATTCGTTTGTGCGCGCCTCAAATAGAAACGGCTGAACGGATTTCTATACTGGTTTTGCTATAGGGACTAGCTAGTGAGGGAATTCTTCAATAATTCAGTCAGTTGTTTTTAAAAAGTAACAATACCGAATAAACAATACATACAATGCGACAACTATAAATTGGCGTAATGAGTGATGCTAAAGCGCTCAATTAGTCAATTTTTGACAGCTTTCCCAATACATTTTCAATGAGTTCCATCGCTTTTCACCGCCAATTTATAGTTGTCGCACTCTACGTAACATAATCCTACACTTATACACTTACCTTGGCAATCTTGTGCAACAAAGCAGTTGTGGAGCTTGTCTTGAATAATCCGAGCGCTCGCCGCCGCAGCCCCTGCCCGAGGCACGCCTCGACAGCGCCACATAAAGCAGTCACCCCGCCGCTTTCTTCATGAACGAACTTTCTGGTAACCGCCTAAGGTAACAAACATGATGTACTTTAACTATAATATTTAAACAGGACCTCCTTTTAAAATCCGGTTCAAAGAGAAATGAAATTCGTTACAGGGCAATAAATAATACTCTCCGAACTTCGTAGTTACTTAATAAAACTGTCGTAAAACACTATTTTAATTTATAGCTAGTAACACACCAGTCAAGTGGCTATTGCGGTAAAGGGGCATGGATGTGTGTCCCGCATTATATGTGTCCTTGCCGTAGTTCTCCATGTGCCTTAATAAGAATTAAGAATTTTAAAACTCTTAATAAATAAATAACTACCGACCAAAATATTTAAAAAATATGTACCTCTTCCATTAACTGCTTGACTTCTTTTTTTACGGCGGCGATGAGCCGCTCCTTCTGTTCGGCGCTCGGATCATTTGTCGTTGCCGCTGGCATCTCCTCCGATGATTCGTTATCAACTACGATAAAAGACAATCTAAAGTTCACAAGTAAAAGAAAATTAAATTGGGAACGCAATGCTATAGGACCAATTTCAGCCAAAGCGAAGCGACGATAAATAAACGAACAAAAATGCTATCAAAGGGTTCTCGTGGCAGCGTACGCCATTCTTTGATATAGGTAAACGAAATTTTATTTCGATATATACGAGAAAAGAAAATTACGGCACACTGCAAACCCGAGGGAACGATGGTTGGACGTCTGCGCCAAGAGACGAGTATCTATAATATATCTAGAAAAACATCTATAGACTATAGGTATTTTTCAGAGGTCTAGCATTGTGTGCGTGATCTTGGAAATATGTAGATTTCATTTGGGTGATAATGAAACGTCATCATATTTGGTCTTGTACATAACTCATTGTAAGTGGTAGAGCAACGCTGCACAGTTTTATCTACAGCATGAATGGGCCGGGTCGACCGCGTTGTTACCACTGTCTCGCAGAAAACCGACATGAAGTAGCAGCTTGTTGTTGCGTTTCGTATTTCGAGGCCCAGATAACAGGATCCCTTCGCTTATATCCTTTTTCCTTATGGTCGGCAAGGCGTCCTTGATTATTCAGATATTAAATTTGAATTATGGATGTTCATGGGCGGTGGATTTCACTTACTATCAGGTAACCCACTTGCTCGTTCGCCGGCCTGTGCTATAAAATAAATCAATAGTCACAGGATTATTCAGTACTGTATCTGTACAAACACATCGCGCAAAACAAAATGTGCAAAGATGAACTGGAATACATATACCTAAACATAATAATAACAAACTTAATAGGTATTATTCCTATAACAAGGTTCGTATAACCTTCGACTCAATTAAAGCTAAGGGTGTTAATAAATGTATCCAAATATTAATAAGAAGAGTTCGAGGTTCCCCTGTAAATTATATAATTTACATAAAATATCAAACACAATGATAACCTAACTTCAAGGTTGATTCTTATAGAGTGAATATTGGATTTATACAGTACATAACAAAACATGTTTTTTTATATATTTTTTATTAGCTTGAATGACGAGACGAGCAGATTGCTCGCCTGATGGTAAGGGCCACGCCTGCTCACAAACAGAAGCAACGTCACACAGAACAAAACAAAGCACTTCATGACACTGGACTGCGCTCGTCATCCCATAATGCCCAGTAATTTCACTGGCTTCAATGTCCTTCAAACCGGAACACAACAGTGCTTACACACTATTGCTTGGCGACAGAAATAGACAAAGCGGTGGTACCAATCCAGCCGGCCTCTCGCATATGAGGGACCTTCCACCTTGTAATTGTAAAGGCGATTGCAATTTATTGGTCTCGTGGCAGCATACATAAGCTGAGAACCCAGCGAGGTATAGATTTCAAATTTTAACGTTAATTCAGCTGGAAAAATATAAACTTAAATGCCTGGGTCGGGCAATCACAATAAAAATTGTGTATGACTATTAAAATAAAAATCAGCCATGGGTTGGCCGGAATTGGAATGTTAATAGATTCGCCCCTTATCACCTCTTTTACACATTACAATAAATAAAATTGAACAAAACCTTCAATGGCAGGTGTTATTCAGTCTAATTAACTACACATGTAGTAGGTATACGAAACTCGAGATCTCAATAATGTGATACTATGACACAATGACCTAAAATACCAAGTTAAACACGATCGAGTAAATGAGGTGGGTGCGGAGTGAATAGGGAAGGGGCAGTTTAATCAAAACGCCACCAGGTCAGATGAGCTCTAATATTTTACAAAGATTTATACGTCAATAACGTTCCCAGCTAGAGCGAAGGTAAACGAACACCCGTTTCTCCTACACGTTTATAAAAGAAGATGAGGCAAATTATCTCTATCATACCAATATATAAAAATAAAAAAACAGTCGTCCCAAACTTCAAAATGGTGTTTTGTATCTAGTGTATTGTCAATGTACCCTCAATCGACGAAAATGTATGAGAAGATGTATGAATGTGGAAGAGGCGAAAGAGGTGTGTCAGGGTCGTAGCTTGTGGTACGCAATAGTCTCTGCCTACCCCCATGGGGCATAGGCGTGAGTGTGTATGTATGTATGTATGTATGTAATGTCAATTGACGGGACAAAAAACATGTCCCATATATCAATATCATGAATCATGGGCGCGTTGTCGACCTTAAAGGAAAAGGATAATATAGGAATTGATAGGGGAACACGTACGTTGCGTACGAAATGCAGCAGCAAGTTGCTGCTTTACGCCGGTGTTCTGTGAGACAGTGGTAACGAGCCAGTCGAGCCGGCTCTTTGTGGTGTAGACAAAACTGTCTACAGTGTGGCTTTACCCCTCTATTTATATGATTTTCGACCCTGCGTCTTGGGAGGATCTTGTTGCAGAAAGGTTAAAATGGCGATCTGCCATCTGTGATAACATTAAAAAGTTTGAAAAAAAAACCGCCTTCAAACGCTGGACGAAAAACGCCGAGTACACAAAGAGAGACCCAAGCCTTCTTACACGTACACTTACAACTCCGCAGGTCAATTCTACTGCCACACGTGTCGTAGGGTTTTTAAAACCAAGTTCGGTCTAGCAAGCCATATAAGGGCTCATAATAGGAACAATCCGTGACCGAGGGTCCTAGGGTCGCCGTCATCGAAATCGATGAGGAGGACTATATATATGATTTACGTAATTACTGCTAAATCCCCTGCGATTTTAACCGTCTGAACAGACTGTCAATCGAATTGATCAACAAAAACCATATAGCTTTTGTTGATTGAAGTCAGTTGATAAAATTGAACCATGTGAACCGGCTATTAGAAAGATTAAAATGTTGCGCGAAAACATCCTAAATTGCTTTTTAAGTAGAAAGTTGAAGGTTTCTACCTTTTTCAAATGTCGATTCCGCGAAAACAAATCGTCGAAGTCTTGAATGTCGGTGTCGAAATGAAATTAATGAAATTTTTGGCTCGAAAGAAAATTAATTACCGTCTTCAACCGCCTGACACAGTATTATTTAGTACATGAAATAAGTATTACTAAAACGATGCTGGAGATGGAAATATGAATAAAAGAATTATACTATGATAGTGAGTGAGGGAAATCATGTTTTTTTAGAAAATCCTATAATCTCATAAATAAATATGTCTCTATAGTAAACCAACTATCGTGAACAATAGCTACATGCCTTGTTAGGAATAACTGAAAACTTGAAATTATTTTCAAACTTCTTATGAATTCTTATTACTTTTACAGTTCCCGAAGTGGTAGGCAGAGGTGGAACTAGTACCAGTACACCAGTGTACTAGTACACCTACATTTCGCTCAGCTTATTTCCTTCACATGATATGATAGGGGGCGAGCCTATCGCCATACTTGTAATGTCTAGAGAAATCAAGTGCCTTAATAAAATTGTAGTTACGTACTTATCTCATTTAGCTTTACGTTTAACTTTACGGACGTCTTTGTAGGACAAAACAGCTTTTAGGAATCAATTTATAAATATGAATTTATATTTACTAGTCAATCTCTAAACTAACTATAGTTTGTTTTTTTTATCCTGGCATGGCAAAGTGACTTCACTTGAGGGTAATTGGGTTCAGCTCATTTCAAATATAACGTCGACCGCCAAAGAAAATACGTCCGTCAACATTCGTCAGAATTATGACCCAAAGTTATCTGATATACACTGTTGTATATGCTATTATCCCGGAACGCGGCTCTCCTGGGCGAGCCACTATGGCGGATTTTTTACCATGTGTACGGTGGTCGCTATCCAGTCGGATACAAAATTATATCAAATACCCTTCCACCATCAGATTCCAATAATGAGATAATAATATGTAACGTAGAAGGTACATGATATATCTGATTAGATTTCACGACAAACTGGCATTAGCAATTTTAATCATCTGAATTGGCAATTGTCCATTCCTCTTTCATTCAACATAGCTAGTACTAAATAATAGGGAATTTTAATTTAGATAACGTGACAACCCCAATTTCCCGCTGTCTGTAATATACATTATACATTTCATGAAAACTCGAATATAAAGCTTTTATTTGCTCGACTTCAGCGTAAAAAACCAAGATTAATCGCATCTACGTCGCCGACTGCTGATTTTTTATAAATTTCGCTGAGAGGGCTCCGAATGTCGTTAAGTATGCCCTGAACGATCAATCATGTAGTACCTATGTTTTTAGGATTACCGACGTCATGAAACACTATTAGCGAACTACTACAAAGTTGGATGTGATTGGGCTGTTATATTACACGATAACTACGCTAAGTATTATTTAACTTCATTTCGCATCTTTTGACCTATTAAAGAATATTGAACGTTTAATATGCTGTATTATTTTTCTCTATAGTGGCCGAATGAAATGATGGGCATACATTGCATATTCGTAAAAACTAAACACTGCCGAAGCGCATAGTCTATATCGTCGTACTGTACATGTATTTAATAACTTTATTTAAAATTATCATCATAAATGTTGGATTTACTCCAACACAATAAAAATCCAGGCGAATTAATTACAATGACACTGAACAATACAAACGTTTAACCATGAAATTACATACATATGCACTCACGTTTGTAATCCCCGAAGGGGTAGGCAAGGATATTACCAGTACACCCACATTTCGCCGAGCGTATCTTCGTCCCATGTGATAGGGGGCGAGCCAATCGCCATACTGGGCACAAATTCCAGACTCCGGGCTGATAAAATTATGAAAAACCCAATATAACTTTTTCCCGACCCGGGATCGAACCCAAAAACTCAGCGTCAGTCTCAGTCGTAACGCGTACGCATTACAACTGTGCCACCCAGGCAAGTCTAACTATGAAATGACAAATGCTTAAAAACACGACCTCATAAGTATAATGTCCGGTACACCACACAGATTGTGGCAGGCATTAAGTCCGCCTTTATACATATTGTGTATATGAAAATTTAAATAAAAAAATAAATATTGCTGACTATAGAGGATCACGTTGGTGTCTACTCTACATAGAGCAGTCTTCAAATCATCAATCCCAAGCACACAAGTTAAATATCCTGACGTTCAAACAAAACTACTAGACCTAAAAAGCTGAAATTATGACGAAATATTCCCATAATGACATACTAGAACTAGGTAAGTAGTAAGAAAGGTTTTATTTAAAATCCATCGCTGAAGGAAAGTGTTGGGAAGTTTTTATGGCGAAACTACTCTTTATCCAAGGAAAGACCCACGCGAAGTTGTTTGATAATAGTTATATGGGCATTTCTAATATACAAAGTTGTTAATTTTAACGGTCACTTAGAACTATAGAAACGCGACTTTAACGATTCTTCTTGGTGTACATCCACATCCACATCTGCTTCACAACAAATGTGTAGTTAGATTTTAGTTGGATAGCTGAAGCTGAAAAGCTAAAAACTAATTACTCTCGTAAATAACCTAACTGTTAAAAACCTCCAACATAAATTTAAAAATATACATTAACTTTTAAACAATTGAACAGATTTTCTTTAAATATACCTGAGAAACATCCCCAGAGGTATTGACGTCAGGCAAGCAGCCGGTCGTAAAAACTACAAGCCAAATCTTTCTGTAACATGGGTTAATAAGCATGATACGCCGACTCCACTGCCAATGGGATAAGGGCAAGATACCTGAGAAATATCTTAATTAAAACAACTTTCAAATCTTGCAATTCGTTTAGGGACTACGATGGCATAAACACAAACATATACCCACACACATACAAGCAAAGGGGTCAAACTTATAATACCCTTCGTTTTTCTCGGGGGTTAAAACCAATAAAAAAGCTTTACGTTGCAGAAAATATTAGATCGAAAGACGTATTGTATAATAGTTGTGATATAATTCAAAACTAGCACATTGTAGTGCCTACAGAATTGTAAAATCCTGCAAACGGAGATGGTGACAAGCAAAAGCTTTTAAGACGAAAACTAAAGAATTCACTTAACGGCTATTGTACACTCTATTCGTAAATAAAGGTACTCTATTCGGAGTACGCCCTAAACCTGAGCACGAACAACTTAGAGAAGGGTTTTATGTGAAATAAACTAAGTAGTTATATACTAGAAACAGCCATCTAGTCCCTTCATTAATTTTGTGACCTTCGCACAAAGAAACTCGAAAAAGTAATAACACCAAAACGACTTATTTTACAGGCTAGCTTTTAATTACGCTCTTAAAATAACTCGATGGCTTAATGCGGCGCTTTTCTAAATTGACTTTCCAATTTTTCAATATTTTCAATTTTCAGTAGACATTGTCTAATGATAATAATCTGTATAGTCTGTATGAGAAGGTGCATGAATGTGGAAAAGGGATAAAAGCTATGTCTGGATCTGGCTGTCGATAAGTCTTTGCCTACCCCCATGCGATGTAGAGACAATAAATACAGTGTGTGTTACACACAGACTAAATTTATTGTCTTATTTAAAGGGATGCCGTGTCCACTACATAAGCGGCACGACCGTTTTTTTTCGTCGCTTATAAATTAACGATATGAGGATTTTTTCGTCCCTTGTAGGTTTCGCACGATAATTCAATATTACAAGAACTCTACGTAGCTCAATTTATTATATCAAATAAAGAAGTTAACATTTTTATTCTTACTACTTGGCGTTATTCCCGAATAGTACTAGGGTCCGCCTTCCGACTCTCCACTTCACCCGACCAACATTAACATGTCTATTGAAACGTAATAATTAGACCGACTTATTAATCTGTCTAATTATTATTACTGATTATTATCAAATCTGTTTAGAATTTGTATTGTACAAGTTATGCGCTTTACCAGTCTCCCATGTATATTTAGAAACAAAAATTGTATGGTGCGTAGTATGGTGATGATGATAATGATCCAATATAGAGAAGAATCAGACACCTAAAGAGGCTCGAAAACCTGAACATTGCTTGCATAACTTTTATCATAATACTGTAGGTACGTTTTGGGCTATGCAACCGAGACAGCAGACACGTGATGACAGCTACACAATTTTATATAAGTACTAGCTGTTGCCCGCGGCTCCGCCCGCGTAAATGTCTATTTCCAGGATTAAAGTAGTCTAGTGGGCGAGAGCGGTGAGCGCGGCGTGGGGGGGGATCGCATCAAGTGACTCCCATCAAATCCCGTCCCGTCGAGCGCTTGACAAAAATACTAATATCGCTATTAATAAATTGGGGTTGATGGTAGAAGGGTGAAAATTAATAAAATTAAAAAAAATGTCCAAAAAATACAAAAAAAATGTTAGGGGTGGACAACCCTTATCACTTAGGGGTATTAATGATAGAAAGCCGACCAAATTGAAAATCAGTACTACTAATGATCTTTTACATTTTGTGACTATACAATTTGGTCGCATTCGCGATATTATCACTTTTGTTGAGTTTCGGAACGCGACATTAGATCCTCCAACGTGCACGCGAAGACTATTTTGATAGATATGATTGAATTTGAACTTTGTGCAGCGTTAATAAATTGCAAATTGACTCTTTGAAGTTAGGAACACACCTACATTTCTTAGAGAACAGTGAGTGATTATAATTTAATATGAACTTTATTGAATAGCAATAAAGTTCAAACTGACTCATTTTATTTAGAAAACGTTTATATGGGAAAAAGAAAAGGGTTGTTTTTAGGGTTTTCCCGGCAATTATACCTTCAATTATACCTTAAACCTTCCCTAGACCTCCACGAATATTTCAAGACCAAGATAAGTTAAATCCGTTCAGCCGTTCTTGAGTTTTAGCGAGACTAACGAACAGCAATTGATTTTTATATATATAGATGAGGCATGTGACAACGATGTGCAACAGTTTCCATACATATCCATAATATGTTTGAAATTCGGTGTATTGTAAATAAAATATTTTTTTAATTTCGTAGAACTCGATGTATATTTTTTTTCTATGGAGTCTTACACTATATTATACTGATTTGTTGTTTTTGTAGAAGGTTAAGCCGTGATGTTGTCAATTATTATTTAGTCTACAGCTACGTTCTACTGAATAAATGAACTTGTCACTATCGTCTGACTCTCGTCTCGTGTCGTGGTCAATGAAAGTATACATATATCATTCAATAAAAGTACCTATATTACAATAGTCTCTCACGGCGAGTATGCCATCTTTGCGTGTGACAGATGTGCATTGTACGAACACAGAAGCCGCCATTCGCCATTAAACATCCATTAGAACTGAAGTAATATGACGCGCATACAAGTTTGTAACTATTCAGGCATGCAACAATGAAACTTCCATTAGACTGACGGGTTTCACGGACCAACTTTATAATTCAACAAACTACTTAGTTTATTACATGTCATATCGTATGCTTTATGAGTTCTACCCATGGAATTGCATTAGAGATAAGATATACATCAGATTACTTTCCACATTATATCGATTCAGTACAATCGTATAGATTGCCTTAAATCTCTCACACAGAAAAGTCAATTGACTTAATCATTTCTTAAAATTCGATTATTTTCATACTCAGAACCAGTTTATTATGCTTTATGCTACTTTACTGAGTTACAGATAAGCTTTACGCTCAGTTACTAAGTACAAAAATAATCTTAATTGGCGTGTCTGTGTCTAATTTAATATGCAATTGCTAATCTACAAATCGAATCGTATGAAATGGCTAATAAATACTTATACTTAATCGACGTCTCTGAGGACGGCAGTTACAGTTTTAGGCATATTTCGAACTTATATCTCGCAATACAAAATGCTCAAACAACCTGTTGATTCGAGCAAATCAACTAAAGTCAAGGGATTTTGTTAAAGGCGTTGTCAGGACATAAAAAACATGCTGGTTATGAAAGGATAGAGAACTCCAAAATACTGTAAGTACTTTGATTTCTAGTTTCAGATTTTATGAGGTATCCGATATCTCCATAACAGGACTTGGACTTGGACCTTACTCGAAATTAATAAATTTATCAGTCAATGATAATAATAAAAGGGTAAGGTGCAGAACAGTATACGATTGTCAACAAATTATTTTGAAATCTCCTAATTCTACCTTGTCATCGGAGTATGACCACATAAATTGCTCGCGGATAAACTAAATGGAAGTAACTCTATAAAGATTAATACACCAAAAGATAATACAGACATATTGGCAGTTCGTATAATTAATAAGCACAAACAGTGTTACTCAGAGCTTCGTATTTTTTCTGCCGTAGAGCCCGTAGAGCTCACGAAGATTTTATCGACCATTGCCAAACATTAAAGTTGCTTAAGTTTTATAGGCATTCCACGAAGACAAACATTACAATATCGTTATACCACCCTATTACAGGGCAAAGATATAAATATAGGTTTGGGCGAGTGAATAAACAAAATGTGGTAATTGAGGTCGAGTGAGCTCCAAAGTAAATTGCCTAAAGCCTTGTTTATATGTAAAAGTGTGCGCATATTCGATCGCAACATACGAAATCTTTCTAAGAAAGTAGCTTTATTCTCCAAGCTCATACCGTGCTTAATACACCGTGATGTCAATATCGACATTGTGGGGTCAAGGTTCATAAAGTAGAGGTTTATCCAACGGCGAGATATTTTAGAAGGTAAGAACGATAATAATTTAACCTTATACATAAGTATGTTTGTAACGGATTATTTATTCACCAATTATTATTACTATTATTTATGGTGGGGACGTCTGCGAGTTGCACAGACGGGTGATCAGCTCACTTAAATGGAACCATTTCACTCTTAATCTAGTCTGAGTGGCATTACCACTTTCGCTTCAGATCGGTTCGATTTCCCTGCATCCCTCTGTGGGATAGTCTCCACCGATAGGGTTTTGGCTGCAGTTCAGACAGGCCTTTGGGCATTAACGCTATCTTCCAGGTTTGCACCTTTCAAATATCCACTTCTGCCCAAAGCAGCCGCCCCTTGATAGTCCCGCCACTTTGATCCCTCGTTGCCCCTCGTTGATCCCTCCATTGCGTCAGGCCGTCAGGGCGAACTGCGCTCAGTCTGTACGTAAAATGTACCTGCTGCTTGGCAATTTATTCACCAATACCAATATGTTAAAATAGGCTCCACTTGCCTGTGCGGAAATATTTAGACCATAGTTAATCACCATAGTGACTCGTTTATAGCAATGAGTTTTCTTTTTATATTCTTTTTTGTGTTCCTCGCTCTTAGGTAGATATTTGGATTATAAACGTGATGGAATTTTGTTATTCCTATCTTCTATGGACCGTAATATCTCTGAGACTACGTCAAGTATGCAGCCGGTATTATTTTCTATTGAATGCCCGGCTTTTGGACGATGCCTACGTACAGTTTGGTCTAAATACATTTACCTATACTACCTATTTAATGAAAAAATATTCTCTTGTACGTTATATTAGAATAAGTCTCACAAAATAATAACAAAATTGAAATCTGTTTTGTCATATTTACGAAGAAATGAACAGGTGGAACAACAAACTTGTAAACACACACTAAAATTAATAATTACAGTTTAATGTATGGAATTAAACCAAGTCACCCTTATCATGCAATGCTATAAAAACAAGGTTGCAAACATCATTCACATGGCTGATCTTCGCCCACGCTACTTGTAATCGTAACGTCAAAACGTTAATAAGTACAACGAATATATTAACAGCGCCGTAGGAAAACTTAAAACCCATTTACCTATACACTGAAAATACTATACCTAGAAAGAAAAATATAGTTAAAAAGAGCCAACAACTTACCTTTATTTTGGGCGGCCATTATCCTCTCGCGTAGGCGGGGAGTGGCGCATAATTTACCCGGGAAATATTTCACATTTCACCCCGGTACCGTTGTGTGCGCGTTCGATGCTTGTTTTGGCCGTTCAAAACGTGTTTGTGGTGCGAAATGATGATTTCAAATGGGTTGTTTCGTGGAAAAATCGATGTGGCGCCGCGCGCAGTGAACTGCTACGGGCGAGTGATAAGCCTGTGCCGCCGCCAGCCTGAGTGCCGTACCTATTCTGCGTACATAGTACATACATACGTACCAATCTGTATTACTAGCCAGCTGATGGGTACATACGATTGATTTGTAGTCTGCCACGTTTTTCGCTCAGTATTCTTCCGTCTTAGCAACTTAGTAACGGCAAAAATTAATGCAACTTTTACCTGGAATTCAAAATAAGAACAGATACATAACGTTTATCTAATGGGAATCTTTTGGGTTACACGGTGATGCCGAAGTATTGTATGGAAAATGGCATTATTGTGCCTAGGTACCTATTTAAAATAATTATAATAATAGATATTATGTACTTACGAGTAAATGAGCACTACATAATAATTTGATATCTAGGGGTAGAGAATACTTTGAAACCAATGGTCTGTCATTAAGTCTAAGCTGGAAATATAGCTTAGTTTTATTTTAGGAAATCGAACGTTTAATCACTTCGTAATAGTGGTCCGGAGTTATCTAAATTTTTACCTACCAAATATTTTTCAAACCTAAGTATTACCTCTCTTACCCGACTAAGACAAGTAGTGTTGAAATGTATGCGTTTCAGATCTAAAAAGAACACAATCCATTTTTACATCGTCGATGTTGGTAAAATATTTTTGCGTCGACAATGCCAAAAATTAATTTTCCATGATTTTCCAACTAGTATCAATTCAAATATGGCGGTATTTCCCCAACTACTTTCTTTATGTCCTCACTGGCAAACATATAGTAAACCATACAGCTTTTATGAACTTATTTCTGTATAATATAATACAAGTGTTTTTTTTTTTTATAAATTAATTATCCATACCCATTTTTCATCTTGTATTTAAATGACGGAAAGACAGCAGTGTTAAAAATAGCACAGAAAAATAGTTTTTTTTGTACAATTGTTACTAAGATGATCTGTCAGGAATGGTTTATGATTTTTTCTCTTTTGTCGCTCAATGTTGCTAGTCGGTAAAAATTCCTGGAACTGCAAGAAATTTGAGCCTAATGCGGTAAGATTGCGGTGTAACACATTGACGATTTTTGGCGAATTTAAAAATAATTTACATACACACACATATTTTATTTAAAACTTAATAATATTAATATAAAGAAACCGCAGGGCAATTTGTGGCGAGCTGATGTGGAGTAGCAACCCTACGTACCCAAGTGCGCCCGGGGGAAGCTCCTGTGCTTGCCTGTGCTGTGGCCCACCTCCACTGGCCGACTGGAGTAAAAACTGATGAGGAACAGATTCCCCAACTCTGGCTTGCATTCATCGGCCAGTTATAGTGGAATCGCGAGAGCTTTATGTCGAAGGGTGAATGTGAAACGTAAGTGGTTAGTAGGCATCATGAAACCTTAAGGGAGCAAATGATCGTTTTTTTAAGCCGAGTGACACCTCTCCACCCTTTAGCCACTCATCTGGTGTTGCTCTCGTTTGTCTCTTTTTAAGTGACTATTTAGGGAATAGAATAAATCAGTTTTTGTTTTGTTCATCGCTACTATAAACAGTCGCTACTATAATAGTCCCACACCAACTGGAGACAGTCCTAGGATGCACTGCTATATTAATAGTGTGCTAGCCGTCGGGTATATTTTAAAAGGAGATGCGATTAAGCGGAGACTTGAGGCGATCCAACTTTCAGAATATCGGCGTTGAAAAGTATTTTTTTAAAGCAGTATTGGAAGCTTTGATTTATAAGAAAGTCTCGTATTATGAGTCCAAGCCTGTCTGACAAACCTACGTGGAACAGCTTATAAATCAAGCCATCGCGCCAGATTTTGTCGAATTCTTTCGATTCGATTTAGCCTCGATACGAATAGGTTTTTGTTTGTTCAGGTTTGATAAAACGTGTTCCGTAATACGATGAACCTGGTGAACGCATGAGTGATTGGCTTGGAGCCGTGGAGTGGTGTCACATTACAATATTATATTTATCTAACGGGCCTTTAAGTGTTGGCTTTATTCTCACGCACGCCTGCTAAAAGTCCGGGTCTCTATAGTTCCGAAATATAGTAAGACATTCTACTTCTACCTGCACTTATCCCACTCGTAGTGGGCTCAGCGCAACATGCTTTTTTTAACACATATTATAGAAAGATTTGGCTTGTAGTTTTTACGACCAGCCGACTGCATGACGTCAACCCCTTTGGGGAGAAAAATATAGTAAGATGTTATAAAGAAAAAATACATGAGTATAATATCGCCTTCGGTTATTATCGTATGGGAGTGTAGAGCGATAGTGTATATTTTTTATTTTATTTACCCGATATTTCACAGGCCACGCCGGATAAAATATTTGCAACCGGGATTCTGCTATTTACATTGGTACCACTTTTTTGACACGTCAATAACGTCTAATAGACTGGGCTGCCAGATTATATATTGGGATACAATAACTGTATGATTGGATGGCTGCTTGAAAAACAATACCTCTGGACAACCTTCTTTTTAATATTTTTCATCCAAAATATAACACTACCATGCGAGTGGTGATATATTTTTATACGTATAGTGATGTAAAAGTAGTCTCAACGTCATAAGCTTTTTTTATACAAGGACTTGGCTGAATATTTTGAAAACAATTAGTGACAGCCCTGTTATTTGTATTGAATTGATTGTATTGGATTGTTTATCTGTGTGCGGTGATAAAAGAAAACAAATTTGAGTTTTGGCGGGAATTCTTACAGTGCGGTGGCTCTCTTGTTTTAATTATTTCCTAAACTGGTTTAAAGTTGTGTTTGTTGTATAAAAGTGGTGTGGTTTTGTGCAATAATCATTAATGATGATGAATAGTTTATGGAAACATTGAAATAAGTGGATTTAGGTGATTTTTGATCAAGGGTATTGTCGACCTTGTGCTTTCGATTCGCTTGAAGAAAGTCATCTAAGAAGCATCGAACTGGAAGGAATTTTCACCAATACTCCATCAAGGCCTTGAAATCGGTCACACCCCTGTTTCATCGTTCTTGGATATTATGAAAATAATATAACTGATGACTTGGCAGTATGGTCTCTGATCTTAGCCGGTTCCTTATGGAACAAAAATACAAAAAAAAAAAAAAAAAGAAAACAAATTTAAATAACAAGAATATTGAAGATGAGAGAGGCTAAAATGAGTACCCACTTATCAGGAGGAAGATTGAACGTTGCCATATTCCAAGAAACTACTAGAAGAGAGCTATTGAACTTGCTGCAACAATACAAAGGACCAAAAGTAAGTGAAAGAAATCCTTGTTTTCTTTTTCTATAAGCCGAAATCTTCAATGGATTATGTTGTCCCCTGACAGACTATTATGTGTTTAAAAATTTGCCGTACACAGCAGACGACTACGCACAATTATTATATTGTTATTTATTTTCATCCACCATATATGCCCCCAATAACCCTTTTGTCCCTGAAAACAATAGTAGCATCGCTGTCAATTTCTAACTTCAGGCCGGCCAAATTATTTTAAGAGTATTTTATATTGCCACTAAAGCAGTTAAATAAAGTAAACATAGAATGTGTGCATGAATTTTCCATACAAACACTGACTTATCAAAAGAAAGTTTCGATCTCATTCATGGCAGTATGAGCCAAGACCCCTTTACAATCTGCTTAAAAAATATTGTGTGTGTGCAAGAACAAAATTAACTAATGTTATTTCCATTGTATTAAATTATTATTAAAATTTGACCATGAATGAATCTAGTTATAATATATTTTAGGTAGCTATCTGGGATGATTGGCTGTCAGGACCAGTAGGTCTTGTAGCTCAGTACTCATTCTTGCAAGACCATGAAGTGACAAATATGTTTCCACTGAGGCCTGGAAACCTGCCTAGCATATCAGTCAAACACATAATCTTCATTGCGAGACCCAAGCTGGCACTGATGGACCTAGTTGCCGACTATATTCTATCTATTAGGTAAGTACTTACAGTAGGATGACATAAATTATGTGGTAATGATCAGTTTGTATAAATACACAATTATTATATGAATCTACAATTAACGGTGCTCAGTTACTCAAGAGAACAGTATGTTTACATCATGTTGCAGATAGTTGTAGTCATATTTATGGGTTGTCACATACACATGAACAGTGAATGATTATGTACCAGATCTTATCAAAGTTTAGAAATTAAGTGCAGTAGGTGAGCAGAGAATTACAATGTGGAGTGAGACAAAAGTGCGTGGCAGTCGGACACAGAATCTAATCACATACAACCTCCATGCAATACAAAACTCCTTACGTGTTTAAAGGACTACACCAAAATCAGTTTGTGTGTTACTTAAGTTTTAATGTGATAAATTTTTGTGATTTATTAAGATAATTACTTTTTATGAAGCAATTGTATTATTTCACACACACACACACACTCTCATGATTTGCCTAGAACCCTACAAGCCGAAAAAAACTATTGACCTATGTTGAAACTATTTATTATTTGGCATGTGACGATGCACAGCATCTGTGAGAGTGCGCCATACTTCCCTTGTAGCATTTCCCGTCAATTTCTAATGTTTCAATTAGCTCTGTTTCAGCCAATCAGCGTTAAGTAAAATGTCACGTGGTCACAGGGGATCGCTTGCGGTGCGCTCGCACCATCTTGCTTCATAGCGTCATTTTTCTTGAAAGAAGCAACATCGATTGCAAAATAATATTTTTTTGATAATTGCAAAATAAATTATCATAATTATATTTAAATTTTTAATTATAATGGTAAATTTTTTGCTTAAATATATAGTTACTACATTTTTTAGTATCAATAAATAGTGATATCGGCAGTGGAAAAAGCAGTGTTTCGGTGGGTAGTGTTAACTAATGTTTAGTTAAGAGTAATCACAAGTATGGTGATTCCGCGCGCACGATTGACGACGGCGCCAACCTGCCGGCGGATGACCGCACCGCCGCGCCGCTGCTGCTGCCGTTAATAGCTATTGGAGCGCCAGGATAGGTCTCCGACTCTGCGCGAGCGACGATCTTCGATGAGCGTCTCCAGCGTTTCAAGCTTCGCAGATATCTGAATATTTTCAGACTCAGGTAAAGCGAAATCGACGTGGTAGGTAAGTCACAAATTGAATATTTAGCTTATAAAGTGAGCTTTATTGTTGCATAAATACGGTTCGGTGTCCACGGCGGATCGTAACACGTCTCGCGGGTACCCGCGACTGACGCATCTATGCTATTGCCCTACACTAGTATGCAACGTTTTTTTATTTAATCGGCTTGCCGCAGTTATCGCTAATTATCCGGTTGATGCACTGCAGTTAAATTTGGGCTTATTTAATATGATCATGTAAAGCAACTCACAAGTCCTCCAACAAATTGGCAATTCGGTTTGGAGAAATGTGCTGTACTCAGACGCCCTAAAAACTTATAATGCATCGCCGGGGTTCGTCATTGAGACACTTTTTTACGGGTTCTTACCCCTAACAATTTTTTATCTTTTACATGGTTAATTCAGAGAGGATCGTGAAAGCACTAATCAAAGCCCTACTTGCACAGCGTGAATTCCTAAATTATAATTTACAACAAATAGTCGGTTGGGCAGCTGCTTCGAACACAGTTTTTATCACCCTCGACCGTGTTTGACAAAATATCTAGGTTATTCTAACCTGATTTAAAAATGTCATAATAAGGAAGAAGTGGTGTAGCTTGTTTGCGGAAAACGAGCAGAGTAGATAGAAAATCATCGGGAGCGTATGCTGAACGAGTTGTCTAATAAGAACTTGCGATACACATGCTGTGCATTGTCTCTGCTTAATGATAAAAGTTTTATTGTTACGTAAAACTTGTACTATTTCACGTTAAAGAGTGTGAACAAGTTATCTCGAGTGGCTTATGTTAAGCTCCCTGGATACAGCATAGCTTCTAGCATTCTCTAAGCGTTGCTGTCAAACCAAGCTCCAGATATATTTTAATCAGTCTTAGCTACAAATATATGTATTCAAAACAAGTGGCACCGATAAGTGAATTGGACCTTGGTACAACCGAGAGACGACCGCGCATGAGCGTATCGCAGGGAGTGGCCTGGCGCTTTGTAGTACAAGTTTTAATAGTTTTCTAAAACCTTTTAAAACATATTTCTTTTCTATTGTTGTATACTCTAAAAGGCGACTCACATAGAATAATAAGTACTGTGAATTTAAATTATAGTATAAGTGCATAGTAATAAGCCAGAGGTGTATCTTATTTCAATAAATAAATAAATAAAACGATGAGAGTTTTCGTCTGCCCTCCATACGTCAAGTATCAATAGCCACTAGTGGGAACTATTATGAATTAAAATTAATAATATGGTTATTTTTATTTCATATTAGTCGAATAGGAAATTAGTTTTCAAGCGATTCAACGACTACTTCGACGGGTCGCCATGTAACGCTACGGCTGGACATCGCACAGTCGTTTCGTTTGTACAGAAAGATGGTGGGACGCGATCCATGGTTATACTCGGGATGACTTACCAGCGCTCGACACTGTTGGATAAATGGTGTATTTCAATTTCTGCTGAGTACATTCTAGACAAATTCAACAATATGCGGATAGACTGTCTGAAAAGGAAGTACAGGTCCGATTGACAAATTCTTTAACTAGCTCTTACACAAATATTCCATCAGGTCGGTATTCCTCAGATAGACCTAATCGCGATGGTATTAAGAAAATACGTGACGACGGATTCTGCGGAAGGGGTGTTAGAAAGTAGGTAACGTCAATGCCGAAGAAATTTTTCGGTTACTAGATCTACATCGTCGGTCACGCGGCACATCGATAAAAATCCAAAAGTGGGATCAGGTATTTAAATATAGATCAGACCATCGATTTACCGTCCTCTCAAGTGTAGGACTGTTAGCTTTTTAAACTCTTGAAAATTGGAGTTGTAATAATGTCACCAAGGAGTGGTCTGAAACCGTAATATCTTTACATGGATTTTGTTGAGGAGGATGTTCGTCACAAATATACCCAGTATTGTATCGATGAATCCGGTGATGTGGCACGAATCATTTTGCCTATAAACATCAGAGTAGTGTAGGTTTATTTGGGCCATCTATTTCTTGTAGAAATGTTACTAGCTTATCCTACTATTTTGTAGCACAAATCAGTTGTTTTAAGTTTTGAACGAGCTAGTAATTATTAAAATTTAAACTAGAATTTCTTGGATTACAGTAATATTGAAAGCTATTTCACTTCGAAGGCCTAAAGTAGAGAACATTTAATTTGAAGCGGCTTAATTGACTAGTTGCCGGCGAACTGGCCAAATTAGCATGTGCTCCTCCTAGCGTCAGGAAGGCTTGCACATGAGCTCACACATAAAAACCTCTTGAATATGGTGAGAAGAGAAATTACTGTACATTAAACCCATCGTTTGGTTCAATGGCTGATACAATATGTTTGTACAGGCAATGATCGGGTTGGATATTAGATATAGTAAATAATAGTAATGTATGCCCTAATTATTGGATTCATGAAGAAACCAAATTGGGGACCGAAGAACGTATTCCGAAATGCAATAATGCCATAGTTATTTCAATACGAGGCCCTTATCAGGGTGTCTCGCAAACAATTATAGGAAATTGGGTAAAGTCCTTGCTCGGGTTAACGGGCAAAGACAAAATACCTTTGCGAAGTTTTATCAAAAGCAAATTAGTGGTAAGTGGCTCTTAGCCATCAGAATCAGACCTTTGCTAAACTTTGAACCAGTTCCATAGATTGATTAATTATAAATTGATATTCATATCTCTGTTCACGAATAGTTAAAGCATTCTAAAAGCTTATAGCGCATATTTATAGTGTTAAGTGTGATTATCATTATCTGTGCAGGACGGATGTATATAAGTAACGTATAATGTTTTATTTTAAATTGCCATTGTATAACTTTATTAATGTTGCATAGTGTGTTTGTTTTCAGTTATGAATCGTATTGTTACTTACTTGTGTAACTAGTTTCTATTTTATATCAATAGAAATAGTTGTGTATAATTTCGTAGCATAAGTAAGTATATAAGATTAATAATGTACATAGAAAATAGTGTTTGTTTAAGTATGTTACAGGAATGCAGAGGGCGCTGCAAAATAAGCACCGCCTCTCCCCGCGCGGGCGCGTGCGCACCGCACCCGCCCGCGAGCGCCTGCGCAACGTTCCGGCGTTGTGCGCGCGCTCTGATTGGCCGAGCGCCGCGCTCCCGTTTGGAGTGTCGATCGGGAATACGGGCCAAAAAGGGGCCCAATTCCCGCTGAAATTCAGTTCGGTCCGGCACTCCAGAAGAAAATCAAGAAAGAAGAAGTCAGCAAGTAGCAAGTCCGCAAGTAGTCAGCAAGTAAGAAGAACGTCTGGGAACCAGGAATCACGACGCAGCCCACGCCGACCGAGAACGGAGCCAGCATCGTCGCTCCACGAAGAACGCTCGCGGCGTTTGAAACTCAACTGCACTTTTCAGTGCAAAGCGGCTAGTGTACTTTTTAGTATAGGCTATTTATTGTTTCTGGTTCGCGAAATAAATCCGATTTCCAAAGTGTCTCTGGATCATTGGTTTTCCTGCTCACGCAATCCCGGCAAACCGTTGTGCACCGTACACACACACCCACACACACTCACATACATACAGTCCACACTTAACACCTGAGTACCAGTACGGTCGTGCACATTATCATTATCATCATTAATGATTTATAAGGAAAGCACAATATTATTTCTTATATATTTCAGTTGCAGATATGTTTTTATTTTAATCTGAATCTTCATCACATAGCGTCGTAGCGTGGTCATCAGGAGCTATAAACAGGTCTCTCACAGATGCTGTGCATCGTCACATGCCAAATAATAGTTCAAGTTTTACATAACAATAAAAATTAAGATCTCCTGGTGAGAGACTTCTATGAAGCAAGATGGTGCAAGCGCACCGCAAGCGATCCCCTGTGACCACGTGACATTTTACTTAACGCTGATTGGCTGAAACGGAGCGGAAACATTAGAAATTGACCGGAAATGCTACAAGGGAAGTATGGCGCACTCTCACAGATGCTGTGCATCGTCTCTGCATAATAATACAAGTTTTATTGTTATGTAAAACTTGAACTATTAAATAAAGTCTCTTCACTAATTCAGTGCTAAGCCATTTGCTACTTTAAAATGTTTTATTCACAGATCTAAGCAAACAACACCAATAGAATTCCACTTATTCTTTGTACCAAGAAAGAGTGAGCTGTGTAAGATACATTTAACAAACAGAGGTGTCATTGGCAACCTTACCATTGAAGAGTTTAAATGTGATATAATACCATTTGATAATGATGTCATGTCTTTGGAACTGCAAAATGATTTTAGGTAAGATACACATAAGATTATGCCTGTATCCCCAAGGCAGAGGTACAACAATTGCGCCCACGGTTCGCCGAGCTTATTTCCGTCCTATTATGTGATAAGTGCCTCGCCTTACCGAGCACTAACTCAAATCCAGGACAAAATAAAAACGTAAAATTATATAAAACTAGTTTTTCTCGCGGCTGCGCCCGTGTGAACGACCATTTACACGAAAAATAAATAAATAATTGGCTATGTTCTAATTCAGGTCAAGGTTTACTTATGTGTCAAATATCTTCTAAAATCGTTTAGCCATTAAGGTGTAATTGACTAACAAACATCCAAACTTTCACATTTATAATAGTAATAGGAAGTAGGATTAAATAAACTTAAACTAAAGTAGTAACCATATATGAACTGCTAAATTTAATGTTGATTTCAAAATAAATTTATCTAGTGATTTCTTAGGTTTACGCGAATATTACTCATTGAAATAAAACTAGTTTATACGGATTTTATCGCGGTTTAATTTTTATTTTAGTCCCGACGTTTCGAAAGCTTTTCAGCCTTCGTGGTCACGGGAGAGACTGAGGTGTAGGTCGTCTCGAAAAGTTAATGTTACAATGGCTACCTTCATTTTAAAATAATACATATATTTCCAATTATTTAAAAAAGTTAGTTGACACTCACGGTATCTTGAGGTCTGCCAGACCTCAAGATACCGTGAGCTCTTTCTGCGTAGATCGGACTAGTGTCAACTAACTTTTTTAAATAATTGGAAATATATGTATTATTTTAAAATGAAGGTAGCCATTGTAACATTAACTTTTCGAGACGACCTACACCTCAGTCTCTCCCGTGACCACGAAGGCTGAAAAGCTTTCGAAACGTCGGGACTAAAATAAAAATTAAACCGCGATAAAATCCGTATAAACTAGTTTTATTTCAATAAATTTATCTTTTACACACAGGGAAAATTATTTAGAAGGTGATTCAACATGCATATACAATGCGGCTCAAGCACTACGTACAATACAACAATTTTATGGAACCATACCTCGTGTGTTTGGCAAGGGGCAAGCAGCAAAGCAGGTAAATATAGAATATTGATCACTATTCGTCATTTTACATGAATTCTACGTAGTGCAGTGGGCGAGTAGCCGGCTGCGAAGCGTGAGGCCGTGGGTTCGATTCCCGCACCGAGACAAATGTTTGTGTGATCCACAAATATTTGTTTCGTGTCTGGTGTTGTGGGACCGCGAGGCCCTCTTAGTTCCTGATATCCACGATACAGGTTAACCTAGTGTGGAGAAAGGACTATGTGTGTGGGTGTTGGGTGTATTATTTATTTATTTAATTACGACCTAAAACAACTGCGCCCGAATACTGAAACGCTACTCAACGGCTGTCTTAACGTCTACTTATTTTCCTGACAATTTGTTTTGCTATATTAAGGGTTTTTCACTTTAGTGAATATGTACCCTGGTACATGGACAAAACTCCACAAATCGTATACTCCATAAGCATCAAAAGTAGCTGATCAACTACTGCAACATAACGCGGTGTGCAACTTAAGTTACAAATATCGGTGGACGCCATAGTAACGAATTTGCTGAACACGCTCGTAATACATAATTTGGTGAACTTTTATAAAATGTAGATTCTAGCTTCAAGTTCACCGACTTTTGTTAAATTGGCGTGTTCATGAGATTTTGTTGCTTTTATTACAAGTATATGATACGCGATATCTCAGCCAAATCTGGACCGATTTTTATGATTATTTTTATATTCGATAGGGTTTACTCAAATAATTATTTCATACAAATTTGGTTAAGATCTGATGACGGTGGACCAGGCAAGAAATAGAAACTCCTTAACGGATAACAGCAAACACATCGCCGTAGGTAATTGTATTGAAGAATACATACAATACATGTTCCCAGTGCTAAAAATTGTAAATAACTTAAGCTCGCACCTGTATCCCAAAAGAGTAGACAGAGGTGCAACTAATGCTGCACCCACGATTCACCTAGCTTATTTCTGACTTATTATTATAATAATGTGATAAGGGGTGAGCCTATCGCCACACCTGACATGAACTCCAGGCCCGAACAACACATGTGTGATTTTTTTAAATCGAAAACTCAAACAAATTGTGATTGCCCGACCTGGGATTTAATCAATGATTAAATAAATGATTTCTATTCTATTCAATTCAATATAGTGGTCGTGTATCTATAGGATTTTGGGGGTGGATAAGCACTTTGGGTCCCGGAGAACTAATTAAAGTGTCGGGTCGTCTGAATAGATAAAGATATGTAGAAATTCTTGAAGATACTTTGCTTCCAACAACAATAATGTACTTTCCGGGACCTATTAATTATATCCACGATAACTGTTCTATACATAAAGCCAGTAGCGCCGGACGTGGTTTCAAAATAACCAAAATGAAATTATAGAGTTGCCATTCCCAGCAAATAGCCCGGATTTAAACTCCATTGAAAATGTATGAGGTCTTACACGATTTTAAAACATTTTCAAATCCACAAACTCTACTTTACCTATGTGAAATAGTTTGATTTTATGTGGGTTATATTATGTGTATGTATGTGGATGTTAATAATAAATTAAACAAATAATACGTTTTCATATTTATTTATTATCATTATCAAATGGACCCTAGATTAAATGTGGAGCCCTGAGAAATAGACATATTTTAAGTAACAAATGAATTATAACATTGTAATGTGTAACGTTAGCACATATGTGGTTTATTTTTGAAATGTGTTATTAAGCTTTATTGAATTTATTGTTATACATTTATATTTATAAATTAGGTTCAAATTCCAGGTCGGGTAATCACAATTTGTTTGAGTTTTCGATAAAAAAAAAACACACATGAGTTGTTCGGACCTGGAGTTCGTCTCAGATGTGGCGATACGCTCACCCCCTAACACATTGTTATAATTATGAGACTGAAATAAGCTTGGTGAAATGTGGGTGCAGCATTAGTTGCATCTCTGCCTACTCTTTTGGGGATACCAATGCGAGCTTAAGTTATTTACAGTTTTTAGCGCTGGGAACATGTATTGTATTAGCCGTTAAGGAGTTTCTATTTCTTGCCTGGTCCACCGTCATCAGATCTTAACCAAATTTGAATGAAATAATTCTTGGAGTAAACCCTTGGAGTAGACCAATTTTTATGATTATTAATACAAAAATAATCATAAAAATTGGTCCAGATTTGGCAGAGATATCGCGTATCATATACTTGTAATAAAAGCAACAAAATCTTATGAACACGCCAATTTAACAAAAGTCGGTGAACTTGAAGCTAGAATCTACATTTTATAAAAGTTCACCAAATTATGTATTACGAGCGTGTTCAGCAAATTCGTTACTATGGCGTCCACCGATATTTGTAACTTAAGTTGCACACCGCGTTATGTTGCAGTAGTTGATCAGCTACTTTTGATGCTTATGGAGTACACGATTTGTGGAGTTTTGTCCACGTTCATTGACTTTTGGCGTTGACTGTACGAAGTGCTGAATGTTGTAGAAGAAAATAATACAGTTGACGCAGTTGTAATGCGTACGCGGCATGACTGCTGTGCTGAATTCTCGGGTTCGATCCCCCGGGTCGGGTAAAATTGATATTGGGTTTTTCTATTTAGAAATTCTCAGAATCAGCCCTGAGCCTGTAGTTATGCTTGGTATGGCGACAAGCTCGCTCCCTATCACATCATGGGACGGAAATGCTCGGCGAAATGTGGGTGTACTGGTTATACCTCTGCTTACCCTTTCGGGAATTACAGGCGTGAGTGCAGATGTATGTATATAATAAATAACAGCTATTTACTTGCAGGTGTGGGACCTCTTGTGCCGCCTGAATAAAGAGGAACAGGGCTCAGGGAATAAAGGGGCCCCTACGTCATGTGTCGACCAACTACTAATTCTGGACAGAGCTATAGACTTCACTAGCGTGATGGCTACACAACTCACGTACGAAGGGCTTATTGGTAAATTCATTTATTTATTCATTTGACTACCTCGGTGGCGCAGTTGTAATGCATATGCGTTACGATTGAGGCCGATGCTGAGGTCTCGGGTTCGATCCCCGGGTCGTATAAATGTGATATTGGGGTTTTCTATTACGAATTGCTCAATATCAGCCCGGTGTCTGGAATTGTGCCCAGTATGGTATAGGCTTGCCCCCTATTACATCATGGAACGGAGATACGCTCAGCGAAATGTGGGTGTACTGGTCACACCTCTGCCTACCCCTTCGGGGATTACAGGTGTAGTGCGTATCATTTATTTAACTTAGGGTCGACTTCCTAATGAATGTTATCTGTTAGATACCTAACGCGTCAAACTAATTGACGAAGTATAGATTTACCAAGATAACTGTGAAATGGCAGGATAAAGACAATGTTCCCAACTTAGTGGAATCATCCCTAGATTTGTCGGGTTGGGCTGAAAAAAAAAAATTACCTGAAATAATTTGTGTCATAACACCTGAAATATCACCCATATTTTTTTTATTTTTTTACCATGTTGGGCGTTTTAACTGTGATATCAGAATCGATATTCAAACATAATGAAAAAACTCGCATACGAAAATTGAACTATAAAAGTAATCATATTTATTTTTAAAACTTGAATTAATGTATTGTTTGTAAACCCTATTTCGATTGATTACCTCTGTAAGAGCGATGACTTGGAGCCAGAGCGAGATAGCATGTTGCGGCGTCCACGTATATCAAACCTGCCGCGTCCCCAGGCACAAATACACACAGAAATTCAAATGTAAATAAGATTCTTTAAATATGTTCATTTTCTAAGTTAACTCTGTAAAGATAATATCTCGATTCTTTTTTATTTAACTATTTTTATTAAGTCTATCTTCACGTCCCAAAAAGAGCCAATAGGATTTTTGTTACATACTGTATAACGTTGTTGCGCGTGCAAATGTCGCTATGTATTTATTTTTAATTTTCGGTTCTTTGTGCTGTTTTGATAATGTTTTCAATACGCACATACTGTAAAAACAGCTATGTGAGAAATTCAATATTATTCAATATGTGCGTATTAAAAAAATGATAAAAACAGCACAAAGGACCGAAAAAAAATAATACAAAGCGCAACGACGATAAGCTACTAAATTGTCATACATACTATGTGTACGATGCTCGCGTTAAACTGCTACATAATAAAATCATTGTACAGACGAAATCTACGGCATTAAAAGCGGTACGGCGACGTTCCCGGGACAAAAGTTCGTAAGCGCCGACGATCCCAACCCCGAGGTGTCCGCAGCCGAGAAGAAACGCGTCATACTCAACTCTAGCGAAGAACTGTTCACGGACCTGCGCGACTCCAGCTTTACCTCGGTCTGTTATTCTATGATCAAAAACTACGTAAAGAAAGTATTTGCGGCAAAGACCTGAACATGATATCAATTGGCCGTCGCTTAACGAAAAGGATCCAAACAGTGCCACTTTTGAGTAACTAAACATTAAAGTTTAAATATGTTTATTTGTTGATGGCTAGCATGACATTTCTCATTATTCTAACAAAATATATTATTACTAGCTGTACCGCGCGGTTTCATCTTGATAGGCTTCAAATATTGAGGGTGTGAGTGACATGAGAAAAATGTTAAAAAGTAAATTAAAAACCTAGAACCCGATTGCAGCGCCATCTGTCGGGCTGATTCGTGAATCTAAACCATCCAGGGCGCCACCCAAACGCATTCAAAAAATCATTCAAATCGGTCCAGCTGTTTAGGAGGAGTTCAGTCACATACACACGTACAGTATAATTATATATATAATAAAGATATTAAATAAATGTAAACGTCAAAGTAGATATCAACAAAAAACCATTTTATAAACTTTAATATTTAGTTACTCAAAAGTGACGAAAGTGTGAAAATTGATTAACAAACATCCAAAATCTCAAACTCATGTACATACAAACTTATGCGTTTGTTGTATTTTGTGGAATTTGTGTTAAATTCATATAATTGTATTCCATTAGGTTGGAGCAACCCTGTCGAAGAAAGCTCGCGTGATCAAAAATCAGCTGGATGAGCGGCATAAAGACAAGTCAGTGCAGGAGATAAGGCATTTCGTGGACCGTCTGCCGCAACTGCTGGCGAACAAACAGTCGCTCGCCACACATACTGCGATCGCTGAATATATTAAAGAGGTATATTTTAAATAGATATTGAGTATTGTGTATACTTATTAGGTATACTGCCTCGATGGCGTAGTTGTAATGCGTACGCGTTACGATTGAGGCCAAAGCTGAGGTCTCAGGTTCGATCCCCGGGTCGGGTAAAGTGGTATTGGGTTTTTTTATTACGAAATGCTCAGTATCAGCTCGGAGTCTGGAATTTGTGCCCGGTATGGCGATAGGCTCGCCCCTTATCACATAAGGGACGGAGATACGCTCGGCGAAATGTGGGTGTACGGGTTACACCTCTGCCTACCCCTTCGGGGATAACAGGCGTGAGTGCGTGTGTATTAGGTATCTTCAAACTTTATGCCCGGTCCGAAGTTAGTGACCTCACCCGCCCTCCACGCCTCCACTGACCCTTTAGTCTCTTGAACATTAATGTTTTTTTTGTTTTAATAATGTTTATGGTTTGAACTTGAATTTGAGTTATTTTATTGTGTTTCCTTTAAGATCGGCAACGCTTCCATAACTCTTCTGATATTGTGGACTTACATGGACAGTGGAGATCACTTACCATCAGGTGACCCAATTGATCGTTTGACAGCCTATACTATAAAAAAAAACGTCTAAACTTTCACATTTATAAGTGTAAGATGACTGATGGTCTATGTGCTCGCCGTCTCGGATTAAGGGTGAAATGATTCAACTTAAGTGAGCTGATCACCCGTCTGTGCAACTCGCCGACGTCCGCACCATAAATATAAATACAAGTGCTCGCCGTTGTGTAATAATGATACCTACAAATCCCAAGGATAATTTAATTGTTGTGTTTAATTTTGTTACAGACGACGGATAGCTTCGACTTTCACGATACAATACAATGCGAGGAGGACTTCCTCAACTGTATTGATAACGAGAAAGTGTCTCCTTATATTGAAGATCTCATCGCACAGAAGGCACCTCTGACGAAGGTATGAAATTTATTTCCTATAGATGAGTTCCTAATAGGTTTGATGCATGTATTTTTTGTGCTTTTAATCAATAGCTTACATTACGCATAATTCTTATTAAAAAGAATTTTGTTAATCCATTTAAAAATATTTAAGTTAAAGACTATTTAAATCTGTTGGAGGGCATGAGTGTCGAATGATAATAAAAAGACGCCATATACGATCACGTCAACTTATACGATGGTCATAATGCGGCACACGTGTGCGAGGGAGATATTGAAATGGTTCCACTACTCTTTCATTTTATTTTAATCAATATTTGAAATATTAATTGTGGTCTCATTTTTCAATAAATTTTGATTCTGCTTTCGTAATAGGGTTTCTTTTTTATATAATTTTTTATTGCGTATACATTAATGTTCGAATTAAAGTTCACTCACCAACCCTATTGTATTGAACACTGTACTTGATAAAATTCTAAACTTTTAAATATATTTTATACCCTAAGCTGGTCTAAATGGTGGTTACATCATTACATCTAAGTTTACATTGTGACATATAGGAGGTAGCATAGTGAAAGTCACAGACTTAAAATTTCCATAGACACCACATGTATGTAATGTATACTAATGGTTACCTATGGTTTCACTTTTTTTGTTATAGAGCGTTAGGTCGCTTTCAAAATAATAAATATAGAAGTAAGTAAGAAAGAAAGAAGTAAATATTTATTTAATAATTATCACCCAGTTAAGAGTTATTTTAAAATTACTAGTAATTTTTGTAACGAGTGATTAAATACTAGGGCACCTTTAGGGCACGGCCCTTATCTACTGATTGAGAGGAGTTCAGGCCTTAATACACCACGCTGGTCTAATGCGTGTTGGCAGACTTCACATACCCTCAAAATTCTTATGGACGATTTTTCAGGTATACAGTTTTTCTCACGATGTTTCGTAACTAACAATGAACACACATGTAACTTAGAAAAGTCAGAGGTGTATGCTATTGGGACTGGTTTCGAACCTGCGACTTTCGTCCTCGACAGCTTGTTTACAAATAATATATTTTCGATAGGTCCTTCGTTTGATCTGTCTTCAATGCGCAACGGGATCTGGTCTTAAACCCAAAGTCCTGGAATATTACAAGCGAGAATTAGTTCAAGTGTATGGGTTGAATACATGGCTCACGATATGCAACTTGGAGAAATGTGGATTACTGAAACCCCAGTATAGTACTCGTCAGTATGCTGTGCTCAGGAAGGTACGAAAATCAAATAAAACTCATATACAATACAAATATCTTGAATGAATGATGAATTTTTGAATGACTTTTTGATTACCCTGAGTGACGTGATTAATAGATTACTCGCTTATTGGTAAGTGTCACGCCTGCCTAACACCGACAAAATTCGGAACTGTCTATTACAAAGTTGTACATAAGTATAAGTCTGAACACATAATTTAGTCTCATAATACCCAGCCATTTCAGTGGCTTTAATGCACTTCAAGCCGGAACAAAACAGTGCTTACACTGCTACTTGGCTGCACAAATAGACAAAGCGCTAGTACCTACCCAGCCGTATAGAAGTGACCTACCATCTAGTCTAGTGCATAGGTACATGTAATCCTAATTGATTACGGTTGGAACAACATACCCTTTGCAGTTAATAATAATAATACCAGACCTTGGGTACAGTACTCTTTATTCTAAAAGGATTTTTACATTTTTAAATATTACATTTCTAAAAAATAAAACATTTAAAAATATAAAAGTGACACCCTCCAATGGCGAGGCCTAGGACCCAAGCCATCGGTGGTTAGGACCCCAAAGTGAGGAACCTCCTCACAATGCGTGCCGTGTCCAATAACACCGCTTTCTGAATCTGGCTCCTGACCCAACGACCAATCGAGAGCCTCTGGAGGTGTTGGTCGAGGCTCTTTGGTATCAGCCCATTAGCAGAAACGACTATCGGGACAATGATTGTCGAGTCAACGTCCCACATGTGAGTAACCTCGTGTGCCAATACCACACCAGACCATTATACCAGACCTTTATTATTATTATGTCCCACTGCTGGACACGGGCCTTTTCTACTAAGGAAGAGGATTAAGTCTTATCCACTAACCTAGTAATGCGGGTTGTTAGACTTAACATGCCTTCGAAATTCCTATGGATATTTTTTATATAATTTTCCTCACGATGTTTTCCTTCACCGTATAGCGATCGATAATTATTATCAATGAATAAGGTAGACACGTAACTTCAAAAGTCAGGAGTGTTCACCGGAACTAGTTTCGAATCCGCGGCATTATTAACGATTTATTTAAATGACAAAATAATTGCAGACTCTACATCTGACCATGGACGAGTCGGAGATAAATGCAAAAGAGAAAATGTATTTGTTAAACAAATATACACCTTTGACGGTACGACTTAGCGAACATATTGCTAAAAACAAAGGCTGGACCGGTGAGTCATTTGCATTATAAATAACAAGTGATAACAATGTACTGTTAATTCATACGTAAACTCAACTAGAACACTCATATCATTTGTTAAAATTATGATAAGGTATCTGTTTAATATGTAATAAAAACTGGTCGCTATTGTTTTGCGCTTTACTCATGAAAAATAAATTAATAATTTCTCTCAGATAGGTAATTATCCAAATTTTCAAATCTATTTAGTCATTATACTATGCCTAATACTAGCTTTTACTAAAAATAACTATTAATCATACAAACCCTCGTAACCCCTTTCTCTCCTTAGGCGTTGAATTTTAAATATATTTTTAATCATGGCTACAATATAAAATCTTCAACCTATCAAGATTACAAGATACTATCCTTAACGGTCAGGATAGGATTTTGCCTTTTATTTGAACAGATAAATTAATAAATTATCATGTATCGATAAAATTGAATATTGTGGGCATGACAGTTCCTAATAGAATTAACTAATTTGAGACTACCAACCGACTTAATTGGCAGAACTCATATTAAGTCATATTGCTTATGACTAGACTATTAAAATATTCGTTATCGACATAAATTAAATCCATCTGTTAATGAATGCAGCGATATAAATATATAGAGAGAGCAACGTTCTATTGTAAGCATGAACAGTTTGGCCCAATTTCACTAGAGTGAAGCCCATTAACGCAAATTTACATGATGTAGTGCGGACATTGAAAAACAAAACATGTATTATAGGTACAATACGTGCAAAATAACTCGGCGGCCTGAAGTTTGTTAGAGCCTAACATCCGTATTCATAAACGTTACTATGAGGTCTTATAGTTCCCGGGATCGCTTTGTGGCGATTTTTGTTTATGATTTGATTGGTCACATATACAAACAAAATCACAGTCGAAGTGACAAAATTCACCCCGGGCAAGTTATTTTGCTCATATTTTACAATACAAGTAAAGCACAAACAAGACTAGGCCCGCGAAATTTTGTTTTGCCGAAATACAATAATATATAGGTGAAGCCACCTTAATCCACCTAAGAGCCTTAAAATAGGCTTATGGCGTACTTGTAATACGTTCAATATGAAGAGTGGAATATAATACGTACAGAATAACTTGGCCGGACTGTAGCTAGTCCCTCGCGGCGTTGCGGCTGTGAAGTGATAAACTTCCGGTCGGTCAAGTTACTTTAAGCAGATTGTGCACAATAATAATTTTAAATTATTATTATTTTAGGTATTCAAGACATGTTAGGACTTTTACCAGGCCATACTCTAGACGAGCTACAGACATTTCAAACTCGCACGGCGCGCCGAAACTCTGTGTCCAGCGAAAATTCCTCTTCTATAGAAAACCCGCGAGTAATCCTAGTATTCTTCATTGGCGGATGCACGTACCATGAAATATCAGCTCTAAGGACCATCAGCCAGCAAGAAGACTCCAATGTGGAGTTCGTTATATTAACGACTAAAATGATCAATGGAACTACATTTATTGAATCATTGATGGAATCTGAACAATAATTTTACCAAATAAACTTATTATTAATAGGTTTATTTTTAAGCTAAACTCTATTTACTGGCTTATTTGACATAAACACAGACATGGATCTAAATAGACATCGCATGTAGTTCAATCTGTATGAAACCAAGCATGTCACATTATTATAATAAGAGTAACTCAGTTATGTGAAACACCCTTGGAACACTTTACGATGACACATGATGATTACAATCCATTTGTTTTTTTTTTACTTAACAATTTTGTTGTCAGTTGACGTCTTACTGCACTACTATCGAGTGCGAGTGATTACGCATGCGCAAGAGCTCCAAATACGTCTGTGCTCCCGAAGTAAGTACACTTACAAATTACGATGTCTATTTAGAGCTATATCTATGGTCGTAAATTTTAAACTAGAACAGTCCTGTCTCTCCAGAGGGAGTGACGTCAAACAGGCAGCCGGCCGTAAAAATTACAAGCCAAATCATTCTGTAACGTATGTTAAAAAGCATGTCGCGCCGACCCCACTGCGAGTGGGAAAATGGTAGGCAGAAGAAGGAGAAAGTCTTGTACTCAAGGCAAAGATAATATTCATATGTATGTACATAGCCTTATATTGTTAAAATGCTTTTATTTAGTGTAATATATTCACCATGTGATTTTATAAGTATTTAATAAAAGATGATCTTGTTTCAAATATATTTTTTATTCTGTGTTCACATTTTCCAAGATACTGAATGAAATGAAACCGTGAACCATTAATCTTGGTTTATTAAAATTTCATATTCATAACTTGCATATAATATAAACTTCAATTTGATCAGTTTTTTAAATAAACTTACAAAAATCCTGCATGCTTACTACCTATATATTACAAGTTTAAAGCTTCAGCATAATAAAATTAATTTCATACAGCAACTGCATGTAATGTAATGACTATTCTCATAAGTATTCGTTACTTGTATACTTTGTGATGTTGGACTTCTTTGGTGGTGCAACACTAACACCAAACTTTTTGGCCAGAGCCACCAGTTTCTCATTATCATAACCGACACTTTCCTTGTAACATCTCAGCATGAGAGGCATCACTGTATCTAATATAAATTTGAAATTTTTCTGTGCATAACTGGAGTCATTGCCTAAAGAGAGCATCAGACGAGAATTAAATATAGCATGAATACATTCATCTAAAACATCCATCATATCTTTCGTTACAAGGTCTAAACCAACTTTCTGTACAGTTATTACTGACTGTGCAAACCATATTGTACTGCTGGATAAATCCACCCATGTTTCGTTTATTATGTACTTAGCTAATATAAGGCCCAAAGATTCCATTTGTGATAAAAATTTATTGACACCAGCTTTAGTATGCATATTTACTGGTGTCCATTTATCTTCTGACACTTTAGTTTTCATTGAATCGACAATTTTTTCTTTATACTCTCTCAATGCTTTTATTACTGGTGTCCTCAAACAGCTGTTCAATTGAAATCTCAAATCTAATCCAAACTCACAAAACAGTGTGCACTGATCTCTCAAACTTAGTACACACTCTAAAACTGAATCTAATGCACATTGTGGTGTGAACACTTGTTTAATAATTTGACTCATTAACATTCTAAGTTGCATGCTAGCCCAAACTACAAAAGCGCTTATTTTATTCTTAGGGAATAGTGCTATGAACTCTGTTAAGGCATCACTCAGTGAGCAAAAGAACACTTCTCCCACTTGTTTAACGTAAGTATTGATGGAGCCCTCTAATTGGACCGCTTTTACATGTACTTTGACAGTATGACTACATATAGCTAAAAACAGTTCACACGCTTGACTTGTCATGTTAAACTTATTGAGTATAAGGATGGGTTGCCGAGTAGACTGCAGCCCACCTCTAGGACTCCAATTATGTGTAACATCTAATTCTTTCAACAATATTTCCATTAAAACTTTTTGTTTTTGCTCAATTTTTTTTAATATATCTGATTTATGTGGGTGTGTCTTATATTCATCTGTATGTAAAGTTTTCTGCGCAGATACCATCAGTTCGTATGTTTTCTGGAAATGTCTCTCAACAATGAGCACATCTAATTCTTCTGTAACATCAGACAACCACTCTGGCAGTGGAGGTACTTGTGGTGAAGGCAACTCTTCAACAGATAAACTGGGTGACTCCAACATTTCAGGCTTAGGCTTTTCTTGACTTTCCTTTTTCTTCTGTTTTGAATTTTCTTTCTCAATATACATTTTTTTTGCCGTCTCAAACTTATCAAGCCAGTCTTTTTTTATAGTAAAACTGTTACACTGAAACACTCTTGTGTCTGGAAACACTAAAACTTTAAATGCTTGCTTCACAGTACCCAAATCTCTAACATTTACCACAGCAAGAGTACTTATAGGATAACTGGCTTGAAACTTATATCTCATAGGCCCTCGGCGGTTTGATATCCAAGAGGTCAACATGACACTGTCATTAAATAAATAAACATGCATCCTCTGCAAGGCAGTGTTTTCTTCTGCATCTATTTCTAATAAGTCTCCTTCGTGAAGCAAATTTCTGTCTGGGACGTCTAATAAATTTATGCAAGAATCAACCTTTTCCATGATTAGGTTGAGTTTGTTTTTTCGCTGTTCCTCGACTCTCTCCGCTTCCATGTCATGGTTTTCGAGCGATTCTCGAGATAAAGTATTTTCGTTACCTAGAATTGACGCGTGGGACAGTGTAGTGAGTACAGAACGCTGCTCGCTAAGTAAATGCGAGAGCTTGTACATTTCGGCTTCTAGGTGGGATATTTCCGTCGCCGTCTCGATGAACTGCATGTAGTTCTCGTAAACATTTTTTTTGAGAGCATTTGCGGTTTCGTCAGCCAGACTTTGGATCGTTTCCTTCTGCTGTTGGAGCTCCTCCCCTCCGACGCAGGACCTTGCAAGCTCCTTTACGTAACGCTCCGGAACAAAGTCTGGCACGGCGAAATTCTCCATGTTAACGTACGAAATCGTTACACATAAAAAAATATAACTTTAACCCGTAATATTATTAGGCTCACTCATCATTCGATAAATCGAACGACAGGACATATTTCTATCAAATTAAAATGTCAAAATTGCGTTTAGTTACATCAATGTGCCGCTAGTAGGCGTTGACGGTAAAACGTTTTATTGCATCTTGCTTAAAGCAAGACTATTATTTTTGGCGAAGTCCTGTAATAAAAAAAAGGTTAACGGATTTTGAAAATGAAACAAATAATAGGTACCCATAATAAAAATATTAACTGTGCAGTAAGAGTTAATAAATCCAATTTCAGTGGCAAATCCGTAGTTATAGTCAGGGCTCTCTAGGATAGCAATAGCCTAGAGTGTGAAATTGACTGCTGAGGCGGAAGTTGCGAGTGTGATCTCAGCCCCATGGCCACAAAACTTTTTCTTATCCAGTTATGTGTTAATTTAATGTTATCTATCGCTCGTCAGAACAAAGATATCAATAGAAAACCTGCATCCCTGGGAGGCCTCCATAAGAACTTCGAAAGGAATGTAAGCCTGCCAAAACACATTAGGCTAGGGTGGTGGATAAGTTCGAGTAAGACTCGCGCCCTAGGTTTCTGTACCATAAACTGTGTAGGCATCGTAGATATATACTTAATTTAGATAATTTTTTATTTGTTGTCTTCTTTTAGTTCTGACTGACTCATCAACGCCCAGCCCTAAACCTATAACCTAGCTCTAAACCCTTGGACATAGAAAGTTGAAATTAATTTTTGCACAGAGGTTCCAGTTAAGATGTATACCTACCTATACCTACATGAAATAAAGAAATATATTTTGAAATTCAACCCCTAAAGGGGTACCTACCTAAATTGGGGGATCAAAATTTATAAAAACAATACCTAATAAATAGACATTAACATGTCGACTGGTAACTTCATAGGTGATTCCCAAAAAAAAGCAAATAGGTACGTATTTTGCTTAGATGTATTTTGCGAATTCAAAGTCAACCCGTTGAGTGAAAGGCCTAAACCTAGAAATCGATATGAGTGTCATTATTGAGGTTTGTTAGGAGGTTGATTATGAAAATGACATTTGTTTTGGAGTCCAAGATGGTAAACATGATATAAAATTAAATCCCTATAGGTAGTGGTAAACGAGTACCGTAATATTGAGTTACGGTTAATTGACTTTTACTTAGTGGCGCAATTTCTAAGTACCATGCACCCGGTCTAGTAGTATCATGGAGATAAAAAGTACTACGTACAAAAGGTGCTTACTATGTTTGACATAAATATTATAGGAATTAACTTTATCCTTCCGAGATAAAGTTCATTTTCCATTACCAATTTAAGTAAGTGAAAAACGGTCCAGAAAGGAGTGACTTCTACGTAGCGGTATCCCTCTCGCACACATGGCCACTGTCCATATTTAATTTTATATGGATAAGGACACTGCGAAGTTCAAGTTTTCTCTTTCAAGACCACTTCTTCAGCATCCGTCAACCTTCCAGTTGTTTTATATATGTGTAGGTCGGTCCCTACGTACTTCGCGATGTTTCGAAAAGATGTAATGGGGCGAAGGTTATACCGGATAAATATATTCAAGCGGGTACAAGTAAAAGCTATAGTTTTATATAGTTGTCCAAATTATGAAAAAATCTGTAGCATCCCCATCATTGTGTTCTGGTGGAGAAGTTCGAAGAAAACAAAGTGAGCTTTTATGGGTTCTAATTTTTATAGCATAGGCCGGCAAACGAGCACGTGGCTTACCTGATGGTAAGTGATCTCCACCGTCCATGAACCCCCTCAATACCAGAATAATTATAGACGCGTTTCTAACGTTTTGGGCCTGATGACTTCTCACTCACCGTACGAAACTCAGCAACAAGCCGCTGGTTTACGTCGGCTATCTGTGAGACAGTGGTAACAACCCGGTTGAGGTCCATTTATACTGTAGCTAGACAACACTGTCTATAGTGTGGCTCTACCACTTATACCATTCTTCTGTTTAATTCGTTTAGGTCATTACGATATGTATTAAAAATTGCCTTAAGTACCTAACAGAAATCGAACAATGAAATTATTATTAGTATTCTTACAAAAAGGGGAAGGTTTTGAGATAAGAAATAAATAAATTGTAAAATATATATTACTATCAACGATCATTTTATTTTCAAAAAGTAACAAACGATGTAAAAGCATCAAAGGAACATTGAATTCCATGTTTTTTCCACAAAGCAGTGTAACTTGTCACAAATTAGTTTCGTTTCGGTCGACATAATGAAATAGCAGTGAGAAAAAAGGCAGAGATTAAATTCGAAATATATTAATCAGTATCAACGTTAATTTATTTAAAAATACAATACATAAAATATTTATAAATCCGTGAAATGTCAGCGTAGGTATACTTTCTTTTTGACTGAGTTCATCACATTTATATCATCTCTTTCTCTAAGCGCTCATAAAATAGAGAGAATACGTATTATGACGCCTTCTGTGTTTAGACTTTAGTTTATATTCAGTCTACAGAAAGCTGAACTCGTTAGATACCTATAATTTCATTAAAAAATATATCTTTACGTGTTGTGATGAAACTAGTCAAAAATAGAATATAACACCGGCGTTATCAACATATCGATAACCATTAATCAAGAATCGATATTATTCGCTTAGAATCGATTATTTATTCCTTTTTGTCTTCAGCTACTTTAGCTGGGGGGAGGACAGTGGTGGGTTTGTTTGCGGGATCGACGACCTCTGGTTCGGGTTCGGTCTCTGTGAAGTTGCCGTTCCTCTTGAACCTGTTATAGTAGCGGGCTGAAGCGACTACCGATTGAGATTCGTAGCAGTTGACCAGAGCGTCGCCGTTGCGTCCTAGAAAATAAATTTAAATGACAATCATGTTGATATATTCCCTGATTTCTCCATTTATTGTCCCTGACATCAGAACTTAAGCTAAGTACATAGATGAAGATATTTTTTTTTAATGGCCTGGACATGTGACCAGGAACTATATACTTATTAGTTTAACCTTCCTTTTTTATACTATACATACGGAAGTCACGTACGGATTTCCGGAGATTTATTTTAGACGATAATAGTGCTAGGTTATTAGCAACTAACCTACTGGTTACTTAAGTAAACCACTGGCAAGGATTACCGTTTATGACCCATCCTTATATCTAGCGTTGTCTATTTATATATTGTTTGTATTCTATTTATGTAGTCTGTGCGTTTTCTGATAAGAGTTCTAACTTTACATCTGCTTTAAAGTCAGTCACTTTATCCGCGATGTACGCCTTCTGTTACTCTATAGTTCTGTGCCTAACTTCAAAGTGGCCATAAAGATTGACGAGACCTCTATCAAGTATTTTATAGCAAAGTTCAACAAACGAACAAGTGAGACCTGATGGTAAGCGATCTCCACCGCCCATGGATAATATCAGAATAATCATGGATGCGTCACCCACCTAAAGTAAGTAATGGGCACCTACTGAGAAGGGGGGGGGGGATATTTGGATCTCCAGTAATCATACTCACCGTACAAAACACAACTGCCACCTCACGGTTCTCTGTGACACAGTGGTAACAACCCGATCGAGCTGATCCATTCATACTGTAGACAAAAATATGTACAGCGTGGCTCCACCACATATAGTACATAAGCCAAGATTGTTTCTTGATTGTTCTGAATATCACCACTACTAGATTCCATATATCCATTTTGAGTAGCAGAGCCACTGCTGCATTTCGTACGGTGAGCGTGAAGTCCGGCCGCCCCTCGCCTTCCCAATCCCTTAATTATCCTTTTCCTTTAAGATCAGCAACGCACCCTTGGGTCTTCTGGTATTGTGGGCGTTGGAGATCACTTACCATCAGGTGACCCACTTGTTCATTTGCAGGCCTATGCTATAAAAAGTTATAATATTATCAAGTAATTACAGTTTAATAAATAAATATAAATTAACCTGAAGGACAAGTACAGACAGCCAAGTGCCGTCTCGCCATACAAACTGCTCCAGATCCACACTGAGTGTTGCCGAGACACGGATCCACGCAGCGGTAGCCCACGCACGCCAAGTGGTCTGGGCATTGGGAATCCAGCTCGCATTCACCCTATAAATATAAATTAAAATAAAATAAATTATGGATTCTCGAGAGTTCGCCATTTGAGAGTTGGTACTTGAGGTTAATTGATACTGACGCGTTCACATGAGACGAGCGCATTGCCGATGTATCCAGTAGGGCAGGTGCAGACAGGTCGCTCGGCGCCGGTGCGGTCGTGTCCGGGAGTGCACTTCGCGTTCGCACCGCAAGGGTTCGGCTCGCAGAGATCACCTGCCAAAACATATTATCAATCACCATATACCGTAGGACCTCATATTGACGTGACGCGCCGGTCGACCAGGGTCGCCACCCATTTTCATTTTAATCGCATTTTCAAAAAAAATGTTTTTCCTTAAGAAGAATTTAAAACGAAATCTTTGTTTTCTTCCTATTATACAAAAATACTTAAATGCAGTACTTACTAACAAAAAAATAACGAAAGAAAAACAGAAAAGCAAACAATATCATCAGATACTTGAGTCTTAGTCTAATCTAGCCAATTTTAACTGTTCTATTGCATCTTTATTAGTCAATGATTGTTACCATGATTGAGTAAACTCTATATTTCATTACATTTGTCCGGCATCAGTACTTTAAGTGATAGTAGCTGGTATGTATGTGATAGACTTACGAGCTTCAAAAGGTCTGCAGAAGCTGAAGGGATCTCCAGTCATGGTCTTAGGGCAGGAGCAGACGGGCGTGAGGCCGCGGAGATGGCACTCAGCGTTGACGCCGCACGCGCCGACGCACGGGTCCACGCACGCGTTGTAAACACACGCCGGTTTGTAGCTCGGACACTCGCTGTCAGACTCGCACTCAGCGCTGCAGATTTTGAAGGGATCGCCGTGGTAGCCCTAGAGGTGAAATTATAATTTGTGTATGTAGAAATACTGTTCTTAAATATATCGTAGTACACATGTTCGTAGCGCTAATTTTCATGCGCTCTGTGTTTGTTGCCGCTCATGTGTTCATATTCTCGTTTCGTCATTCAAGCTAATAAAAAAGTAGGTTATTTTCGTTCCATGATGTGATATCGAGCATAAATTCCAATCCCATACAATTCATGCTAAACTACACAAAAATTTTGTTTGCCCAGGCAATAAATCGAACCTACTTAGTACCCGACCTTTATCACTGTCAATGTGAGCTGGTACTACGACGATTAATCTCGATGGTAACAGTTTACCCTTGTAAACCTACCCTGGGGCACTTGCAGATGGCGCGATGTGCGGCAACAGTCTCGCAGTCAGCGTTCACGCCGCAGTCTCCACACGGGCTGATGCACTTGAAGTCGCGGCACGACTGCTGAGCTCCGCACTCGCCGTCCGACTCGCACTCGTGACGACATCCAGTCAAAGGACTGCCCTGTGAATATACAAGTTTATATCAAATCTCGGTTATCTCGATCGGTATTCTCAAATTTCTTGGAAAATGTTGTTTTACAACGGAAATAAGCTCGAAGAACCACTTCTGCTTACTCTTTCGGGAATTTGGGGAGCCGGACCATTCACGCTGTAGATAAAACTATCTATAGCATATGGCTCTACCACTCAATATTTGTTATACACCCATACATTTGTTGCTTATTTATTTGAAATAGATGTGCAAGCCAATGATGATTAAAACAAACTAACTAACTATAAGAGTTCTTGGTGGACGTCGAACTTTAATGGTCGCAAGTTAGTTAATTATATCGCAAAAATACGTATCTTGGCTTCATAAATCGTCAAGGAAATTTCCCTCCAAATGCACTTATTAAGGTTCGTTATTGTGCAGCACAGACGATTACAAGTGCATAGTGGACAGTTATAATAGTTATATACTTCGTTATTGTGCTACATAGACAGTAAGTGTAAATAGTGAACGTTTATATACTTTGTTATAGTGATTTAACAGTTACAGTTCTAATCGTGATTATGTCTTGACAGTTACAGTTTATATAGTGAATATTATGTTTTAACAGTTCTATTTGTGTAGTGTTTATAAGTGTCTAGGTCTTTAGTGTTTTAGTTATTTTAAAGTGTTTACAGTTACAGTTTTATTTGTTGTACATACAGTAGTATGTTATAGTGAAAATAATTTGTATTATGTGTTTTAATTAAATAAACAGAGGGGTTCTTCTCGTCGGTATAGCCGGTGGCTAGGATAGGGAATTCCGCGATATTTTGTCCTTTTCTGACACATAGGTCCATCTCGCTCCTTCGCTAAGTGAAACCTCACTATGCGTTGGAGCGAGATGGAGCTGAATTTTGTATAAAAAGCGTGCAAATTCTTTCAGCGACACAGTTTACAGGAAGATTTCGGGCTGAAGAAAAGTAATGGAAGAATAGTAACCACCAAAAGTACCAAAGGGGGGCGTGGCTTTTACAGTTTAAATTCAGTGTTTTCTTTCCTATACAGTCCACTCTCACAGACAAAGCAATTTTCATTGCGCTGTATTTTCTTACGATACAGTTTCTGCCCGTACTGGCCTTCCGGTGCCTTTTGTACATATACGAAATATTACAGTATATGTATTGCAATTTTCATTGCAAACCACCAGTACATAAGGGCCTATAACACATACGTACACACATACCACTTACACAATACCCAACGTACGGGATACAGTAAAGTCCCGTACATTTTGGTCCTTCGAGCCGGATAATTATATAACCGGTCTACAGGTAAGTGGTACTAACGTCGAATTCCTGCAAGAATCAAGATGCCGGTAACAAGATCTCGTCACAACAGCGTACAGCGTCAACGTTCGGCTACCGTTTCTGCGACCGCCTCTGCCACCGAAACCACAGAACAGACAGAACAGTCGGCGAGCACAGGCACCACAGGCACAAGCGCCACCGTAACGGAGACAACACAGGCGACGGGATCTCAAGACATCACCGTACAGGAAATCGCTATCCAAACAGAAGTCACGGCCGAAGCCACGGCCGCCGCCCCTCAAGAGCCCGTCCATACAGAACGCTGCAAATCGCACCGAACCAAGAAGTCGGCGCGTACAGTCAAGCTGGCGCAAGCAAAAGAAGAACTCCTTCGTCTACGCATAGAGCTTGCCGCCACCCGCATTGCAGCGATGGAAGCGGAGTCTGAATCCGATAGTGAAGAATCCATATCGGATCGACAGACAACGCATCGAGTCACAGAATGGCTTGATCGAAGCCAACGGGAAGTGTTGGCAATAGAAGCGCAGCCGCAATTAATTCCGCCGATGCAGAATGAAGCTACGGTTACAGTCGCGCACCCAGAAGCCACGCCCCCCGAACCCACAGTTACAGTAGCGACGCCGCGCGTCGTCGAGCCGCCGCCCGCTACTGAAATACAGCAACAGAACATCGTAGCGCCGCCTCGTGTTATCAAGCCGTCGCCCGCTGCGGAGAAACAGTACAGTGTAGCGGAACCTCGTGTCGTCGAATCGTCGCCCGCTACAATCAACTTAACAGAACTTGCGTCAGCGATCGCCCTCGCCGCAAGAACACCGCACCCGCTGAACCGACAATTCCACGAGTTGCCTCAATTTAGCGGTGCGCATCAAGAATGGCTGTTATTCAAAGCAGCATTCAGGGATTCAAAAGGATCATACACAGAAACAGAAAACATCGCACGCCTGCGGAAAAGCCTCAAGGGACTCGCCAAAGAAGCCGTCGAGAGCCTACTTATCTACGGCGCGCCTACTGAAGAAATCCTTCAGACGTTGGAAACTCGCTTCGGACGACCGGACGCGATCGCGGTAGCCGAATTGGAGCGGCTACGCACACTGCCACGCCTCACGGACGCGCCTCGGGAAATTTGTACATTTGCAACACGCATCGCGAACATCGTCGCAACATTGCAAATGCTAAAGAAGAGCCATTACCTCTACAATCCGGAAGTAACGAGAGCGATCGTCGACAAGCTTACGCCCGCGTTACGATACAGATGGTTCGACTTCGCAGCAGTGAACTCCGAAGATGAAGCGGACCTACCCAAGCTCTCGCGTTTCATGAATACGGAAGCGCAGAAATGCAGCCCCTACGCGAATCCGGAGGCAACAACGCGCACCACCGACACTGAAGCGAAAACGCAGCGAGTTCCCAGGAAACAGAAAAGTTACACAGCGGTGGATCAACGAAGCGAATCCACGTGCCCGGTATGCGGAAAACCCGGACACAAGACAGAACAGTGCCACACGTTCAAAGAAGCGGACAACAACGCGAGGTGGCAACTCGCCAAAGAAAAACAACTTTGTTTTGCGTGTCTTCAACATAAAGCGAGGACTCATCAATGCCGGGCAAGAAAGTGCGGAATCGACGGGTGCATAAGAAGTCATCACGAGTTGCTACACTTTCGACGCAAGCCTACAGTAACAGCTGAAGAACCCAAAAGTGAAGTGGTCACCAGCACGTGGTCAGCGGTCAAGTCACAATCTTATTTGAAAATCATACCAGTGCAAGTGTCCGGGCCAAAGGTGAAAGTCGACACTTTCGCCCTACTCGACGACGGATCGACGGTTACACTCGTCGACGGGGACATTGCAAGACGCACCGGAACCAAGGGGCAAAGTGAGCCACTTCACATCGAGGCATTCGGCAACGCGGAATTTGAAGCGACGAACTCCCAGCGCGTTCGGTTAACGCTACACGGAGCTACAGACAGTCATAGTATACAGGCGCACACGATATCGAAACTTCGTGTCGCACCACAGAAGATCGCCGCTTCGGATCTCGCAGGTTGCACGCATCTCGTCGACATCGCAGCTCAGCTCAAGTACGCGAATGCTACACCCGGCATACTCATCGGTCAAGATAATTGGCACTTGTTGCTCGCTTCAGAAACACGTCAAGGAAGGCGCAATCAACCTGTAGCGTCGTTAACGCCGCTCGGGTGGGTGCTCCATGGCTCAAGAACGCGTTCGCTCGGACATCGATTACACAGAGTTCATCACCTTCGGCGCATTGAAGACGACATGGACGAACAGTTGCGACAGTACCTCGCCATCGAGTCTCTCACCATTGAACCGAAAAAACCGAAGAGTGACCCCGAAGAGCGCGCACTTGTCACACTACGGGAGTGCACACACCGGCGGGAGGACGGCCGCTATGAAACAGCGTTGTTATGGAAAAACACAGATCTTCCGATGCCACAGAACAGGGAGAACGCCTACAAGAGGCTTCTCAACACAGAGCGCAAGATCGACAGAGATCCGCGCCTACAGGAAAAATACAGCAAACAGATGTCCGCGCTCGTTGAAAAGGGCTACGCCGAAGTCGCTCCAGTCTCCACACAAAAGGGCAAGACATGGTATCTTCCGCATTTTCCAGTCATCAACCCGATGAAGCCGGACAAGGTGCGAATCGTACACGACGCGGCGGCGCAAACCCGAGGTGTCTCACTCAACGATCACTTGCTTACAGGACCGGATTTGATCCAATCATTACCGGGGGTGATTATGAGATTTCGTCAACACCCCATAGCGGTTACAGCAGACATTGCCGAAATGTTTATGCAAGTGAAGATTCGTGCTCAAGACAGGGACGCGCTTCGATACCTGTGGAGGGGCGATGCAAGAGGCGATGCAGACGTCGTCGAGTACCGCATGACTTCACTGATATTCGGCGCGACATCTTCCCCGGCAACGGCAATTTACGTCAAAAACGTCAACGCCGAAGCATACAGAGACAGTCATCCCGCAGCTTATCGCGCAATCGTGAAGAATCACTACGTCGACGACTACTTGCAGAGCTTCCCCACAGTTGAAGAAGCGATACAGACATCGGTCGACGTGCGCGACATACAGAAAAAGGCTCACTACGAGCTACGACAGTGGGCGTCGAACTCGCCGGAGGTACGCCGAGCACTCGCTACAGATGAAGACAGACAGACTACGTGCCTACACGACGGCGCGACTACAGAACGGGTACTCGGACTCATTTGGAGATGCGCTACGGACGAGCTAGCTTTCAACCTAGACCTAGCGCGCCTGCCTCCCGGAGCGATCGACAACGACGCGCCAACCAAGAAAGAAGTTTTGAAGATCATCATGTCTCTCTTTGACCCACTCGGACTCGCCGCGCCGGTGACATCAAGAGCCAAACAGCTACTACAGGAGATATGGCGACGCGGAACCGGATGGGATCAACCGATCGACAGCGACTTGAGGACACAGTGGACAGATTGGATCGGCTATCTCAAGCGACTCGCTGACATACGAGTCCCCCGAAGTTATCTACACTACAGTCAAGCCGTCCGCCTCGAGTTACACACCTTCGTCGACGCGAGTGAAGTCGCATACACCGCTGCGATATACTGGCGTATCACAACATCGGACGGAGAAATACACACATCGCTCGCGCTCGCGAAAGCACGCGTCGCGCCGCTCAAGTTAATGTCAATTCCACGTTTAGAATTGCAAGCAGCCGTAATGGGAACTCGTATGGCGGCCGCGGTCGTCGAGGAACACGATCGCAAGCCCGACGCGAAAACTTATTGGACAGACAGCAAAACAGTTCTCACATGGTTGCGAAACGGAGCCCGCGCATATCGTCCATACGTCGCGCATCGTGTAGCGGCAATAGAGGAACACAGTACAGTAACAGAGTGGAGGTGGGTCCCCACCAAATTAAACGTCGCGGACGACGCTACGAGGGATGTACCGCAACATATAGACAGTGAACACAGATGGTTCACAGGTCCGGAGTTTCTGCGCAACGACCCGGACAAGTGGCCTACAGAAACTACAGCTTCACCGATCGAGACCGGCGAAGAAAGAACATTGGTGGTGCAACGCAGCCCTCTACACTCGCTCGCCGCGGCGCTACCGGCGGTCGATCGTTTCTCCAAATGGGAAAAGTTACTGCGGACTACGGCGCGCATCCTGCAATTCATTCATCTTTGTCGGCGCACAACAGCGTCGATAAATTACAAAAGAAACAAGCGAAACAAAGAAAAGGATGCAGCGTGGACAAAGCTGCCGGCAAAACAGACAGCGCGCGTACCCCGCGCAACACAGAAAGTCGCGGCATGCGACAATCAATATCACGCCATAGATGGCACACTTTTACGACGCGCGGAAACGTTGCTGATTCGACGGTGTCAACAGGACAGCTTCACCGAAGAAATTGCGACAATCAGCGGTGGCGGCATCCCTCCGGCGCAGAGTCGTCTACACAACCTGTCAACAGAGGTAGTGAACGGAGTGCTCGTCATCAAGTCTCGCATACAAGCAGCGCAAGACGTCCCGGAATACACCAAGAGGCCTGCAGTACTCGACGGGAGACATCCCGTGGCTCGTCTCTACGTGGACTACGTACATCGAACCTTACACCACGCAGGCGTCGAGACTACGCTCAACGAGTGCAAACAGCGATACTGGATTGTGCGGCCGCGACCTACAGTGAAAGCAGTGATACACGAATGCTTGATATGTCGCATTCGAAAAGCATTGCCGCCGACGCCGTCTACAGGGAACCATCCAGCGTGCCGTCTGGCACATCATCGACGTCCGTTCACATACACCGGCGTGGATTACTTTGGACCGCTAACAGTAACTATAGGGCGATCCACACAGAAGCGGTATGTGGCATTGTTCACGTGCCTGACGACACGCGCGGTGCATCTGGAAATCGCAGGGTCTCTGACGACCGACTCTGCAATCATGGCTGTAAGAAGGTTCATCGCGCGGCGCGGCGCTCCGACCGAAATCTGGTCGGATAATGGTACTAATTTACAGGGTGCTGACAGGGAGCTACGACGCTCCATCAACAGTGCAACGAGCGGCGAGGTCAACCGACGCGGCATTAACTGGCGCTACATTCCCCCTAGCGCCCCCTTCATGGGAGGAGCGTGGGAAAGGCTTGTCCGCAGCGTCAAGACAGCGCTCACTACAGTACTCCACGAGCGACACCCGTCGGAAGAGACTTTGGCAACCCTAATTGCCGAGGTCGAACATGTGGTCAACAGCCGACCGCTCACACACGTCTCCGTTGATCCCGATGATCCGGAGGCGTTAACTCCGAACCATTTCCTGCTCGGAGGCTCCGCCAACGCGGTGGCCCCGGGCGAATTCGACGACAGCGATGCAGCAGGGCGCAGCCACTGGCGCGCCTCGCAGCGCCTCGCCGACCTCTTCTGGGCTCGCTGGATGCGCGAGTATCTCCCGGAGCTCCAACACCGGCGGGAGCCTCACGACCGAGGACAACAGCTGAGCAACGGGGACCTCGTACTCATCGCCGACGGGACGCTGCCGCGGAATGTGTGGCCGCGAGGCGTCATCTCCCACGTCTACCCTGGACCGGACGGCGTCGTGAGAACAGCGGACGTGCGAACCAACAGTGGAATCCTGCGGAGACCCGCCAAGAAGCTGGTCATACTCCCGGTGAAGAGCGAGGCTGCACGGCAATAAGTTCTGCGCCGTCGGCCCAGCGACGACGCACGGCGGGAGAAATGTGCAGCACAGACGATTACAAGTGCATAGTGGACAGTTATAATAGTTATATACTTCGTTATTGTGCTACATAGACAGTAAGTGTAAATAGTGAACGTTTATATACTTTGTTATAGTGATTTAACAGTTACAGTTCTAATCGTGATTATGTCTTGACAGTTACAGTTTATATAGTGAATATTATGTTTTAACAGTTCTATTTGTGTAGTGTTTATAAGTGTCTAGGTCTTTAGTGTTTTAGTTATTTTAAAGTGTTTACAGTTACAGTTTTATTTGTTGTACATACAGTAGTATGTTATAGTGAAAATAATTTGTATTATGTGTTTTAATTAAATAAACAGAGGGGTTCTTCTCGTCGGTATAGCCGGTGGCTAGGATAGGGAATTCCGCGATATTTTGTCCTTTTCTGACACATAGGTCCATCTCGCTCCTTCGCTAAGTGAAACCTCACTATGCGTTGGAGCGAGATGGAGCTGAATTTTGTATAAAAAGCGTGCAAATTCTTTCAGCGACACAGTTTACAGGAAGATTTCGGGCTGAAGAAAAGTAATGGAAGAATAGTAACCACCAAAAGTACCAAAGGGGGGCGTGGCTTTTACAGTTTAAATTCAGTGTTTTCTTTCCTATACAGTCCACTCTCACAGACAAAGCAATTTTCATTGCGCTGTATTTTCTTACGATACAGTTTCTGCCCGTACTGGCCTTCCGGTGCCTTTTGTACATATACGAAATATTACAGTATATGTATTGCAATTTTCATTGCAAACCACCAGTACATAAGGGCCTATAACACATACGTACACACATACCACTTACACAATACCCAACGTACGGGATACAGTAAAGTCCCGTACAGTTATATATTAGAGAAAACAAACAGTACAAATATACCATACCCTGTATCCAGGCAGGCAAGTGCATATAGCCTGGTTGTTAGCAACGTGGCATTTGGTGTTGGGTCCGCAGGGAGACGGGTGGCAAGCTTCCTCTGAAAACAAAGGAAATATTACATACCAACGCCAAATGTACTGGCTTCCCCGGTGGCGCAGATGTAATGCGTACGCGGTACGACTGCTGTGCGAAGGTCGGGTAAAGTGATATTGGATTTTTCTATGATTTACCAAATGCTCAGTATCAGATTCTGGAATTGTGCCCGGTTTGACGATAGGCTCGCCCCCTATCGCATCATGAGACGGAAATTAGCTCAGCGAGATGTGGGTGTACTGGTTACCTCTGCCTACCCTTTTGGGGATTACATGCGTGAGTGCGTATTGTATTTGTATTTATGGTGGGGACGCCTGCAAGTTGCACAGACGGGTGATCGGCTCACATTATTGGAACCATTTCACCCTTAATCCCAGTTTAGGTGCTGCTGCCTGTACAGCGTTGGCTTGGCTAGATATTTCCATCCCTGGGAGATGGTCTCCACCGTTGAGGTTTCGGCTGCAGCTCAGACGCATTCTGTGGGGCATCGTGGCCAGCTCTACCAGGTTTACACCTTGCAGAATTGTCCACTACTGCCCAGCGCAGTCCACCCATTTATTGTCCCGGCGTGAGTGCGTATGTATACATACAAAATGTTTATATTGTGAAGTATTTAAGTATGCGGTACCTGGATCAGCGATTCTGCAAGAGGAGAATGGGTTGCCGGTGTAGCCAGGTGGGCATGTACAAACTGGAATGTGATTGCGGACCTGTAAGAAAAATCAACTTGTATCAATGGTCAATCTTGTCTACGGCTGTGGCATAAGAATGATGTAAAACATGATGTCATTTTTACAAGGTGGTATGTCCCTCGTATGCGTGAGGCCGCATGGGTTATTACCACGGCTTTATCTATATCTGCCGTCAAGCAGTTTTTCACCATATGTGTACGGTAATTGCTATCAAGTCGAAAAAAAAATTAATTTCGCACCAGCTATATACATATTTTCATATTATAAAAAGCTAATGAACTATTTAAAAAATATATATTTAAAAGCGTCGTAAAAGCAGACTTCCCTTAGTCGCATCTTGGCCATCAAGTATGCCGCGTGACTTAGTACTACTACGCACCATATAAATCTATGGGAAAAGTAACGCACGGCGCGGCGTCACTAGTGGTCACTAACGGTCAAGGTGACATTTAGTAGGGTGCTGATAGACGAGAGCGTCACTGACGCTTGACGCGGCCATCAGCAGTCGGCCTATTCAGTGCATTATATAATGAATAACAAGGAAATAACTCTATAAATTTTGTCCACGCGAATAAATTAATGTTAATTCCTTAGTAAGAGAGAGTTCTTGAAGTACTCACATCGCAATTTGCGTTAGTACCACAGGTGCCTTCACAAGGGTTGACGCAGTGCTGGTTCACGCAGGTCTGATGGCTGCGACACTCGCTGTTGTCTGTTAAAGTTTTACCATACGTTAATCTTGCGTACTAATATTCCTCATCCATAATGATAGTAGGTCCCTCGTATGCGAGAGGCCGTTTGGGTCGGTACCCCCGCTTTATCTATTTCTACCGCCAAACAGCAGTGTGTAAGCACTATTGTGTTTCAGTTTAATTGACCTGCAAATTGCAATGCAATAACACGACTACGTTTTTTAATCAATATTAACTTCTATCAGTTATGCTGCAAGGTCCCAGTGCCATAACTTGAGACTGATTACTGCTGTTCTTTCTTCAAATAACTACATAAAATAAGTACTACATTAATAATATTTTTTAAATATAATACACAAAAATATAAACACGATTTTATTATATCTAAGAATTTAAGCAAATGTAGTAACTAATAACAAGGGCGCAAGAAAATTAATATCCAGTTATTTTCGTTTACAAGACTTACCGACGCATTCAATCTTGACGCACTGTGAGAGGGGATCTCCGGAGTAGCTAGGCAGACAGGCGCAGACGGGGCGAACGCTGCCATGGATGCAATGGGCGCCGACGCCGCAAGTGTGAGGACCGCAGGTCACCAGGTTGTCAGAGATCGAGCGACCATGCTCATAGAGATCGCGACCAAGGTAGTTTCGGCCGTAATAATTGTTATATCGTTGAGCTGCGATTAAAAAGTATGTAAATTTAATACATACGATTCTGTCTTTACTATATAGGCACGTGGGGTACTAGCCCAAGGCCTCCAGGCTTAAAAGTCCATAAAAAATACAACACAAACATAATCTACCATGACATCTTTGGCAATTGCGTTCTAAAGAGTCCTAGAACACGAAGTTCTCAAAGGTGCCTACTTGGCTTGAAACATGCACCACTGGAGTAACATAAGCACCATACAAAAATAACTCGAACCAGCAATAAATAAAAATCTCTGATAAGTTGCAATCGTTCGCCTTTCCAACGGCAATGAATCACAGACACAACCGTGATACAATAAAAACTTGCTCAGAGTTTGGTCCACTATTAAGGAATTGCATTTATGATATTAGAATTATTAATTTATAATTCTAGACAATACAGTATCGCTTTGTAAATAATCATAATGAAAACTGAATAAATATTACGACTCATGAGACTAGTTCACACACCTACGCACCGACAAAATCAACATAATCTAAATACATAATGATCATCACCAGACAAAAACAGCAAGAGAAAAAACCATAAACTAGACCTTGGCAACTGAGAATAACAAGACATCGCCCACTTTGCACCTCACAACAAATGGACCGGAACTTGGTTTTGTTGTATTAATTAAAGCTCAAAATTATAAATTCATAACGCTATGAATGTGGGACGATTCCGCGTGGTCAATAAATTCGCAACGCTCCCATATAGGGCTATGGGATGGTTAGTAAAATAAATAAAAGTATGATAAAAAATATATCAGTGATGGATGATGACGGCATTGAAACGTTACGTTACCTAAGTGTGGACCTTATTTGGAATTTCAGGATTGTTCCAAAAACTGCGGACCGATCTGAATGCTCATAGATGCAATGAACTTCAATGCAGATATGCTCAGAATATTCACAATTGCTCTCTCAATATTATCAATCCCGAATCGAATGATTGTCTATCGAGGGAAATTTAACGATAATGTGATCCATTCTGATCCATTATATCTCTATCTACCTATAGCTTCTTTGTGTGTATAACTAATGTAGTTGGAATATAAAGATAATACATATACTAAGTCCTGACATTTCGTAATATATACCTACCTACCTATTAATGAAGTCACATAATTACACATAGGTATTATAGTTACAATGTTTTGTACAATAAACTGATTCAACAGTCCTTGGTACACGAAGAGGACGGCCAATTACCTAAGTATGTGATCCTTCCCACCTACACTACGTCGGACATAAAGGGCACCAGAGCGTCTTTAATAACCTCATAGGTTACGTAGTCACGTCACCTAGTTAATAAAATAAAATAAGTAATCCTAACTAATATAAATGCGAAAGTGAGTTTGTTTGTTTATTACGCTTTCACGCCTAAATCGCTGAACAGATTTTGATGAATATTGATACAGAGATAGATGGGACCTGGAAACGATTATAGGCTTCTTTTATCCCGGAAAAGGCTGTTCACGCGGGCGGAGCCGCGAGCAGAAGCTAGTAAACTTATATATAAGTTAAAGCTTCAAAACCCGAATCGCTGCAGTAGAGAAGCTTCCCAATTTCCCTCGTACTCAAATCGTAAACATTTGTATGAGTCCACCATCGAAATAAACCCTATTAAATACAAAAATCAGTCAAATTTCATTTACTGCCGAAATAGACAGACGTGCAGGTGGCCCACCTGATGGTTAGCGGTTACCGCCACCTATGGGCTTTAGTAATGCCAGAGCAGAGCACAGGCAAGCCGCTCCTACCGTTTGTCAGAGTTATGCGTGAACATACATAAAAAGCATTATAACTATATAGAAGTATTAAGAACCTTCTTCTTTTTGAAGTCGGCTAAAAATACTAGAAGTAGATATTGCAGAGGAATAAGGATGCTCAAGAAAGGGCGAAGTGGAAGCGCGGATACTGGCACTAAGTCGAGATAACGCCAAGCCGAAAGATAAACTGAAAGTAGATATAATTGAAAGTAGATACTACAAACTTTATTATCTTTATTGAGAATAAGATAATGTGTCGAATTATTATGAACTGTTAAAAGTGCTGGCAGTACTAAATAATAACACAACGGTTATGACGTCACACTATTATTATATGACGTTATATTGTCTGAGATACTCTGACTTATTTAATTATTCAATTATAAATAATATACACGTTATTTAGAACGATCTAACATGTTCAATAATAAATATAATTACTAATGTGAACTATTTGTGAAAAGGTATAAATAAGGTGGAATAATTATTGTCGGCAGTCAGTTGGTTGCTAAACGGAATATAAAGTGTTACTCTGCCCAAATAAATGGAGAAGGTCGTGTACATTGTGTTTCAATTGTTCTACTTCGTTACAGAACATAATACTAATGTATATATTTTAAAATAAACAAACAAAAAATACTACAAACATCGTTAAGCCGAAACGAAAGTATTTATAGAACTTAGAAAATCGTTCTATCCATCTTGTGCTCCAAAGAACCTTAAGGTTTCAATGATGACACCAAAAGGTTAGTAGTTTCTATTATCCGCCGACACCAATTTCGATAGAATATACATACATCATATTTACATGCTTATTCCTATAGGCGACCGACTACATGGCGTAATATTTTTGTAACCTTTATACAAATTGAGTGGATTATAAAACGATTTCAAAATACATACTTACCTACTTCAAAAATCAGTATTACTTAACAACAGCATTGGATCAACAACTAAGTATTAGATATTTTTTCTCGATTTTAATTACGGGGGCTTGTTATATATATCTACATAATAGTAGTTAATACATACCGTTAACTCCTACTTGTAGCGCCAGTAACACCACCGGCGCCAAAAGCAATAGCTTTTCGGCCATCTAAAAAAACAAATTGTATATGTACGTTCTGACAACAATGAAATTACAAACAAGTATATCACATTGTTAAAATATAACAAAAGAAGAGCGAATAGTACAACCATACATTGAATTGACAACACAAATGAATAATGATCGGAATAGATATTTTGTACATTCGGTCTATACTACTTATGTAGACAATACATAGGTACCAAATAACTATCAAATTACGTTTACAGTCCATTAAAAACCTCGACCGAATATTCAGTTACTGATCTATAAGATGGTTATATCATTTTAATATAATTACTTAAATCGTTCATAAAACTTTATGCCTTGCGCGCGAAACACAGGATCAGATTTATTTTATTTTATTTTATTTTATTTCGCATACCAATAAGAATAAAGAAATAATAAAATGAAATAGTTCAGCTTTTAGCGACAGATTCCAATTAAACAGTGATTTTTACTGATTTGTTAGCTTAGTGAATGGGATTCAAAATTAGGTTCTAATATTATGTTGCAAAATAACGTATGCAACGTTACCATATATTTTTTTACTAGCGGACTCTGAAAAAATCTTACTTTTAATGGCTCTACATAAGATCTACTTATCTACATCTGATAGTAACATAAGTCAATCTACTTAAAAAACAATTTACAATAGAATATTTAATCTACCGCACAAAGAAATCATTTAATAAGTGGACAATAGGAACCTTGAGTAAATAACTAGGTACCCGATGAATCAATGGAGAATCTTATATGGGCCGCTTGGTTATCCTTTATATTAGATAGTTATCTACTTAGCATATATTTAAATTAAAAAATACAGTTAAAACACAAGTTGCTTAAAGTATACTCGCTGTTTAGATGTTTGCTTTTCATTGTTCGTTAAAATAATGAAAGTAAAAAAAACAGAAGCATAATATTATAAGTAGGTAATTCAGATAAATATCAAACAAATCAAATTAATATTCTCTTTACCGAAAATAAATCTTCCTTCAACGTAATCGATCACAAACACGCAATTGGCAAATAATATATTTTTTAAATAAATCCCACTGCACAACACTTACGTTTGTTCGTCTGTCTGTGTCGCGATGAGGAAACAACTCAACGGGCACCCAGCTTCGTCCTTATACCTCCTTTGGCGCCTACGCTTCAAGCCTATAAAATCGCAACTAACTTTTATGAATACGTTAACGTCTTTTAATTAATACAAATAAAATATTTTTTCAAACCTTACAAACCTTTTTGTTGATATTAAGTAATGAAATCAGTTTTTATCCTTCATTCATTATTTGATAATTTGATACACTTTACTTTCCCGCCTTATTAGGCATTCGAAGTGTAAAGGTAGTTAACTGAAACGTGTAGTCAGAGTAATGACATCATAATTCATTTCTGTGCCATTATGTCTGCCCGAGATTTGATAATATTAGTCATTGCGTAATTTAAGCATAGATATGCATAATTGCAAGTTTTAATATGACGGAATAAAAAGTCAGGTAGCGAATATTGCGAGAAAAATGGATAAACTAGAATCGTTTAGAGAATTCGAAAGAAAGTTAAAAGCTTTATATACAATATTTAAGCACTTCACAACCTGCTACTTCCGTACATTTGGTTTAGTACCTATCACGGATTACGTATAATACCTATAGTTTAGCAAGTAAGTTTATGGCATAGAACACTAAGCCCCTTTTTTATGGATTTATGGGGGAGGTCATTTTTTTGTTTAGGCCGTTAAACGAACAAGTAAAGTTGGCTCTAGCACTTACAAACGTGGTGATCTTCAGAAATACAGAACATCTGCTTAGCTTGGTAGTAGCCTGGTATTGTATCGATCCACTTTCGTATGTTTACGTGTACATGGTAAGATGTGGCATGTGGCATTGTAATTTGAGCACCATTACTTATGAAATATCGTTTTATTATTGATCAGCTTCACCCAACTTCAATTGTAAATAGGCCCAACAAGAGAGAAATGTCTAATCGATATCTTGTATTACTTATTCGCATTGGTCTAGTGGCAGTGTAGGTACATACTAAGGCTGAGAACGGTAAGATTCTGGGTTCAATTCTCAGGTCGGGCAAAGACAATTTGTGTTTGAGTCTTTATTTGAAAATCATATAAGCTAGGTCGCGTTTGGATTCAGCAGTAGTTTTAAAATATAAATACCCATGTGGACCATGGGTCAGCGCCCATCGTGAGATATTGTATTTTCGTAAAGCTGGGCCAAAAACAAGCCCACTCAGTTTGACTAACTAGAATCTAGATCTTCTCAGGGCTGGATCGCGGCGCTTAGAATCCAGCAGTAAGCAGGTCGCCTTGGATCCGGTGGTAATTTTAACCAGTCCATATCCATATGACGCTATTCTAATTGACTACATAATCAATGAACAATTTCATTTCATCACATCCTGGGACGGAATAAGATCGGCGAAACGTGGGTGCAGCACTAGTTTCACCTTTGCCTATCCCTGCGGGGATAAAGGCGTGAGCTTATGTATTATTTCTTCTCCAACATTGATTGAAGCCTGACGTCCCAGCTACCGCCCGGGTGTGCCTTCTCTTAAACCTGGTTACATGACTACACGAATGTAACACTGTCGACTATTCATGATTCATGAAACTGTTCAAGGTCGCAATGGCTGGTGAATAGCTACACATAACATTTATAGGAATGTTTTAAGTGAGACCTTACTTGGAAAGTGGGTGTTCTTCAGGTGAATTAAATAGTTGTAAATAAAAAAGACATCATGACTATAATTTCTTACAACCAACCATTTAAGAAAAGCATTTAATACGCTAATAAAAATCCATGAATCTGATTTACAATCGTGTAAATGTAACACAATAAATACAATCTACGATAATAAAATCAACCTTAAATGGTGCTCGACAACAGCCTCTCTTAATTATTCCTACATCCTGAACATCATCAAAAATATACGTAAAATATGTTTCAAATACCAATTTTTACATTTGGTTATGGGCATGCACTGAAGAGTTATTAATGGTTTTTTTTTAAATGATTCATTCGACCCACATGTGATTACGTAAGATATTGTTAATGGTGGTTTATTGGAACTTTTTAGCTTTATGGTGTTTTGAATAACAAACTTGTTTGGAGTAGGCATGAGTTTTGGTCAGCGATGATGAACGAATCGCATGAAGCTTTGGCGCCCCGCTTTCCTTAATTCTGACATTCAGATCGAGCGCAAATTAAGTTTGTAGATACTCACGACGTGCTCATACTTGTATCTAAGCTGATATGTTTTTTTTCATTAATTTGAGTGACAAGTTGCTCACCTGATGGTAAGCTAGCGCCTGCCCATAAACAGACGCAACAACCACACGAAACTTTGAATTACAAAGCACTGCATGGCATTGGACTGCACTCGTCACCCTGAGACATAAGATGTAAAGTCTCATAATGCCCAGTAATTTCAGTGGCTTCAATGTGCTTCAAACCGGAACATAACAGTGCTTACACACTGCTGCTTGATGGCACAAATAGACAAAGCGGTGGCACCAACCCAGGCGCCCTCTCGCATACGAGTGAGGCACCACCTAATATAATTTAGTCAGCTTCGGGCTCACAACACCCAGCTCCAATAAAATATGAATCAGATAAACATTTGTATCCGTGCGGGAATCGATCACGCAGCCTCTTGTTTTACAGTCGACTACTCGCCCACTGAGCTGTCAAACGTGTTATTTATATAATTTGTTTTTTATACATAACTTGTCCACAGACTTGGATTCTTTTTTTATATAGCAGAGGCCGGCATTCGAGCTAGTGGGTCACCTGATGGTATGTGGTCTCTACCGCACATGAACATGAACAATACCTGAAGAATGGACGTGTTACCGACCTTCAACGAAATGGATGTGGAAGAGGAAAGGTATTTGGGCCTCCGGATATCTATATCTCCGTACGAAACGCATCAGTATGCTGCAACTTAACGTCGGTTTTCTGTGAAAGGGAAAACCCCGGCCGAGCCGGCCCATTCGTGCTGTAGACAAAAGCCTACAGTGTGGCTCTATCATGAGTCTGTGGCTCTACGAGACTATGCCGCCCACATACCCGCCACTGTAACTCCAGTAAGCCAGGATCGACAGTGGCACGCATATTTCAACACCGAGCAATGAAGCACGGGAATGCAAATATGTCTTTATCCCGCAACGAAATGAATCAAATAGAAAATTAGGGAGTACTTGGAAATAATAACTGTAATTAGGGTGGAGTTGGAAATAATAATTCTATATTGTATATTTTTATAGCAGAATGCCGACAAACGAGCGAGTCATAATGGTAAGAGATCTCCACCACATGTATGTGTATACATTCAGAATGCCAATGGAGTCGGACCCTGAATGCAGAGGAGTGTATGTCAGAGTAGCACGAACACCTCGTATACCTTATTTGTTTATTCCATAATTTACTCGGCTATTAACAATAACCAAGGATGTTCTGTTTGTCAGGCGATCACTAAAATTTATTCAATATAATAAATTGTTCCACTTTTCCATATAAAAGAGCTATCTATCAATTAGGCGGTTTTGGATGCCTCCTACTTAAATATTACCATACTAATGACCTATCTACTGTCGCTAAGGAATACAGGATCCTCTTGAGCTATTTTAGGTCATAAATACATTAACGTATGGGTTTTTGGATTTTATTACCTACTTAAACAATTTGAAGGAAACATCGTGAGGAAACCTGCATACATACCTGAGAAGTTCTTCATAAGAATTTCGAAGGTATGTGAAGTCTGCCAACCCGCATTAGGTCAGCGTGGTGGACTAAGGCCTGACCCCTCTCATTCAGTAGAGGAGGCCCGTGCCCAGCAGTGGGACGTATATAATACAGGGCTGGTATTAATAGTATATAATTTGTTTAAACAGGTGAATTGCATTTCTTTGAAGTTAAAACATGTATCTAGATATTATTTTATTATTTCATATTTACGTGCTTTGTATACCCATGTGATAATAAATAGCCGATTCAGAAAATGTTTCATGTTGGACCAGCTCTATGTACCGCAAAGGCCAAAGAGTATTTTGCGATGTAGCGACTGCTTATTATCGAAAAACAGGAACAATACAGCGGTTCTAGTAAAAACACCTTTGGCTTTATTAAGCAAAATACATTTTATAATAATATAAACTCATTCCTTTATTCCCGAAAGGATAGGTAAAGGTGCAACTAGTGTTGCACCCACTTTTCGCCGAGCTTATTTGCGTCCCATGATTTGATAGGGGGTGGAACCTACTCCAATTCCGAGCAATTTATGTGTGATTTTTCGAATCGAAAGCTCAAACACAAATTGTGATTGGCCGATCTGGAAATTGGACTCAGGACCTCACAGTTCTCAGCCTCAGAAGTTCGCTGCCATTAGATTAGTGAGGCGATTGAGGCGACATTTTTAATAGTAACAACATACATTTTTAGTACTACTTGACACCCTTTTCAACACTTGTTCTTTATGTGGCTCTCCAATTACTGAAGGTTAACCCTCCAGCTTAGAATATTCTATTTCTGCAGCGATCACGATGTCCGATTTCTTCCTACGCACAACTCTTCTTTTTCCGGCTGTCTAGCCCATTATAAGTTGCAGGAGCTTATATCTTTTGTGTCTCAGCACATGTCCACGATATATGCAAATTTTTTCATTTTTGTGATGAGCAAGAGTTGACATTTTTGGACGATCCGACGCAGAACTCAACACGGGAAAGGAAAATTGTATAAGTAGTAGAGCCACGTTGTAGACAGTTTTGTTTGAATGGGTCGCCTCGACCGTGGTAGTACCACTGTCTCACAGTAAACGGCGTGAAATAGCAGCTTTCTGTTGCGTTTCGTACGGTGAGTGATATTTTCGGAGGTCCAATCTCTCCCCTCCCAAACTCCATTTCTTTCCTTTATGTCGACAACGCATCCGTGGTAGTATGGTTGTTTAACATGGAGATTACTTACCATTAGGTGACTCACTTACTCGTTTGCTAATCCATGTTGAATGTAAACTGTACAACGACCTTACAAATAAAAAATCCGCAACTCACTAATTGTAAGGTTGCCATACATTTATTTATTTATTCTTCTTTATTGTACAACACTAAGAGTACAAGTGTGTGAAAAATAATAGTACAATTGGCGGCCTTATCGCTCAGGGCAATCTCTTACAGGCAACCATACATCCTTATTTCTCCAGATTTAAAGTTAATTTGTAGAGTGAAACACATTCATCTAAGAATGGGGATATTCGATTTCATAACTTAAATACAATCTGAATCGAAAAAGATGAACAATCTGTTTTAATTTTTGTTTCAGTGAAAAACCCAAATGTCAGAGATGTCAGAGATGTTTGACGGTCATGTCCAACATCGATAAACTGATGATATGCCTTAGTATTCATACCACTTATGGAGTGGACTCAATGACTTTGTAGTTAAATTGTAAGATGACTCACTCATGCACTGATTGTCCGCGTTGTTGGACTCCATTGAAGTTATTTGTTGACTGCATAGTTATCTTTTGGTCAAGGAAAAATTTACAGTATTTGTGAAGTTAAGCGGCTACGATGCCACAGACAAAGGGATCAAACTTATAACATCCCTCTTTTCGTCGGGGTTAAAAACCATTACATAGATCCAATGAACGCTTGCCCAATAACACGTTTAAACCCATCTTAAAAAAAAAACATGTTCCATATAAATATTGATTGTATTTACAAAATATATGGTCTAATATAAAAGTTACAAGGCACATACATACGGTAGACATGTTCATACTTATCACATAGCAACCGAGCGACGCGGCTTTGTCCACTCTATGTACTTACATTATTATTGTCCATTATATTTACCTAATGGACAATGCTAAAAGCAAGCAAATTGGAACGTAACAGTGTGACAATTATAAGTTGGCGGTGGTAAGTTTTGGAACGAATTATAAATATATAATATAAACTGTCAAAATTGAAAAACCCAATAAGCGATTAACAACAGCGCTATTAATCTCGATACATTATAACTGTCTCATTGTATATTTTAGAACAATTTCAAATTCTGACAGATTTAATTTCAATTTCAGAGAAAATATCGTTAACATGTCCCCAACATAACGAAATTATATTATTATTTTGTATAGACAAATAAATACACACATAGTTCTGGGTTCCAGGCCCCACATTAAGATACGACTCTTGTGTTGTAGGTATGAGGAGCTACGAGAGGCTTCCGGTCTCACAACACCCAGACCAAAAAGAAATATTAGTGGATCACACAAATACTTACCTCAGTTCGGGGATTGAACCCGCCCCCTCTCGTTTATACAACCGAATACTCTTCTACTGCAAATGGCATGGATGCTGCTAAAAACATAATAATTATTAATAGAGGAACTGTGTTTGAAGACATGCCGTTTTGTTTCTACCTACCGCTTTTCAGCGTGAATTCCAATATAGCTGTTTTATGTTTTTCATTAATTTTAACCGTAGCAGAAATATTCAAATTGCACTTTGCTTACTTTTAGCATTGACCGAGTACTTTGTATTATAGATATTGTACACTTTTTACGGTTTTGTTATCATTTTATTTTATATGGCTATGAAAATTATTTGGCTTTAGCCAAGCTAGGCAACATTGTCTAAACTTAAACAATATTCGAAAAGTGCACAAGTCTTAAAGCTTAAAAAAACCCAGGCGCGGATTATGAGAAGTGTCACGGGGGTAGCGCTCCTATAGAATTTCAAAACTAATCAGAACCAATTATTTATGTCAAATTCTCACAATTCGCGCTTAGATATGTTCACGACATATACAGAAAAACCTATATCCGCCATCTTTCTGTACATGGTGAAGGAGTGGTCACAAAACATTACAGTGCGAATAATTTCGCATAAACGGTTAAGACTAACTAAAAGCTGACATAAATATGCGTAAAACTAATATATTAAAGGTACATAACAGAATGGTCGGGTAGTAGTTGAACATTGGGGTACAGACCAACATTTCTATAGATGTCAAAAGTAAATTTTTCCATAGAACCATAGCAAAGGGATATTAGAGACGTAAAATAAGCGCAAAATAACTTAGCCGGGCTGAACGCCTCCGTCATGCTTTAGTCACTAACAATAACCGTAACACTGCTCGTGATTATCTTCAGAATGGTTACTTTATTTTGCGTATATTATGTAATACAAAAATACTATGATTGATAATCATTATTATTCGATAGATGTTCGTTGATTTATAAAAGTAGGTACTATGCTTTTATCAATTACTGAAAACTGAATAATTCATCCTTGTATAATATTCATACCTCAGTCTGTACAATAATCAAGAATATACGACTTATATCCGTTTAAATGGAATAATTCAGCCAAGCAGATCTTACAGTAACACAAATTTAATAGTGTTGTGCTAAAATAATGTAGTTATGTCGGTATTTTTTTGCTAGTTAACATTTTTAATGGAAATAAGACTAGCTACGTGACAAGTCATAAAAAATTTGACAGAAACAACACTTGAACATAAAAATATCTACGCAATTTTCAGAGTATTCTAACATAAGATTATCAATGGTCAAATATCGTCACGGCATGATGGCTATTTTAATCGTCCAAAACAACGATCAAAATACTAGATGAGCGTAATTTACGATATCAGTCGTGATATATCCAATGTCAGAGTTTAAATTAAAAAAAATCCGACTCGACTAGCCGTCCACCGATTTTAGGATTCCCACTGAAAGCGTCTAAGTCCGCACCATGGTGGGTGCCCTGCACCACAGTTAACTATATATAGTAATACAATACGCGTAAAATAACTTGGCAGGACTAAAATTACTTAATCACTTCAGCCGCCTTCGACACCTCCCTTCAACCTTAGTATCTGAAAGATAGCCGCGACACCACTTCTGACTTACTTCAAGCCAAGTTATTTCGCACGTATTGTAAAGTTGGTAATATCTATCGTGGTCTTTATTCCTTATTTGGCAGTTTATTGGACTGTACTGGGCATAAGAGAAATGCTTTCGAAAACTAAGAAGGTGGAATAGTGTTCTTTATTACGGGCATACTACAACTAAATAAAACTACCTACTTTTTATGGTAACGGTCATTAACCCCGAGCGTCAGCCGCTTTTTTACTAGCGTTACATTTATCTGTTTTACGATTTAAATGATATTTGTCTATCCAAACATGATGCTTTATAAAAAAATAAAAAATAGGTAGTTTAATTTCGGGCTTTATTCAATGGTATCACGTGCGTAATCACCAGCACTGCCACCTGTCTTCGTTTTCAGAAGCGTTTCCCTTACCCTTTATAACGTAAAAATCATGCAGCCTGTCATTTTCTTTTAAGCCATTGAAGCGGTTGATATTCAGCCGAATACCAGTATTCCAACGTTATTACCGTACGTTATGTGTTTTTGTTTTTTTTTATTGCCTAGATAGACAGACGAGCAGACGGCCCACCTGATGGTAAGTGCTTACCGCCGCCCATGCACCTCGGCAATGCCAGAGCACAGCCAAGCCGCTGCCTACCGTTGTGTGGTGAGAAGATTCCGCTCGGGCGCTCGACACTGCGCACGGTACCGTTCAATTATGGCCATTCCCAATATACTGTCTATCGACAGATTTGCTTACCGGCAGTAAAATGTTGACACATTTTGTATGGAAGATCTGTCAAAACACTATCGATAGTACCCAAATCGATAGACAGAATATAAGGAATGACCATTAGACGCCTTCGTCGACAGACTGTACGTTTTTACTATGTGGGTCACCACGATTTAATTACCAAAAGTTGCTTAATTTAAAGTAAAAGTAAGCGTAATATATACACAGATATATTTTTTTAATATTCATGCAACCTTCTCATATGCTATTAGTTTTTGGGCACGACTATTTTATACCTTAGGAACATAATATTTTATTTACTAGCTTTTGCTCGCGGTTTCGGGTTCGTAAAAGTCTTTTTCTGGGATCACAAGTATTTTACAGCCTATAAAAAAATAACATCATATGTATGTTTTCTGCGTTTCGCATATCATATAATGAAACCTGCATCGAAAACTGGTCAGTATTGTGCGCGAACAAATTAACAGACAAACAGCAGACTACTGTTTTATTATATGTATGTATAGAATATAGATAAACGTTTCACAAAGCTGAATATCATCAATGTACAAAATAGAAGTGCATTATGTATTTAATAAAAAAATAAATGCACAAATATAGTATAAAAATAAAAAAACAATTCATTTTCTATTTTCAAGATTTGATTTTAAATTTAGTTGTGAAGTCACTTATAAAAAAATATAATTTGTTTGTGCACAGCTTCTACGCAGATCTTAACGAAGTATTTAGAGATCTAAAAGGTCTTCGGTCTTATGGACCTTTAAAAATTAGTATTATTGGTATTTAGATCTTATGCCAGATGAAGTAATGTCTATATTTGACTATTTTGTAAGGGCTAAATGCGGAGAAAAGGAGCCCACAATCAAGATTCAGTTACTCATGTTTTTACATAATGTACTGTAATGCCTTCTTTGACATGATTCTGTAATTTATCATCATTGATTTACAAGTTTACAAGTTGTGCGTTTTCCATACCACAATATCACGCATTTTGAACCAAAATACATTTTTCACTTACTTCATAGTACGATTAGCGCCATTCCTATTTACAGAAACCCGCCGGCACAAAATTATCAATTTACATCGAACATTAAACGGATGCTCGTTTCGTGTCTGTCTGTCCGAAATGTGAATACCTTTAAAGATACATACATACGCACTCACTCCTGTAATCCCCGAAGTGGTAGGCAGAGGTGTAACCAGTACACCCACATTTCGACGAGTGTATCTCCGTCCCATGATGTGATAGGGGGCGAGCCTATCGCCATACCGGGCACAAATTCCAGACTGCGGGTTGATACTGAGCTTTTCCGTAATAGAAAAACCCAATATCACATTTACCCGACCCGGGGATCGAACCCGAGACCTCAGCGTCAGCCTCAGTCGTAAAACGCATACGCATTACAACTGCGCCACCGAGGCACCTAAACATAATGTATGAAATAATATTGTTGTGCTGGTACGTGTCTGCTACATACGAAGTCTGTAGATATGAATGGAGCTTTAATCATAGTACTGTATGTATGAGTGTTGAGAACACAATAACGGTATGATCATATACACTAAAAAGTATTTATTTAAATAGGATTAATAACTTAACGAGGTTTGGGTGACAGACTAATCAATGGATATCGCATGTCTTGACAAAAAACGATCACATGGCAACTTTTTTACATGTAATTTATAGGGTAGTTGCCTCAGCTTACGCAATACAGTCTCGCTTATGCCCCGTTCTAATGCAGACGTTTTGCTGAGAGTATAATTTATAATAATTATATCGTGTTAGCGCGACGCAAGTCATCGTCGTCGCTCGAAATTATTCGTCAAGACTCATGAGTAATCAACTTGTGGCGAATGAGCTGCTGGCGTTCCTGCAGCAGAAGCTGGATGTGGTGGACGAGGTGTCCGCTGTCCAGATCTGCGCGACGAACTTCAGCGAGGAAGACATCGTTGCCTCCAAACTGCTGCTGTTCACAGTGTTGAAAAAGTGCGATCAGATGGTGTCCCGCCGGCGTGACGGGACTAAGAAAAGCGTGCAGGACATAATTACGCTGCTTAAGGAGACCGACCCGGACGACGTGCCTACGTTTGTGGCGAAGGACCTAAACAAGCTCCCTCCCGTCACTTTCGATCATGTCGACGTGACCAGCCTTCTCAAGGGTATTGTCGTTTTGAAGGCGAGTCTCGCGGATGTGCAGGTGAGGTTGGTTCCATCTGAAAACACCGTCACCGATTTGCGCAAGGAAGTAATTGAGTTGCGCAATACTATGGCGGTAATTAGGCCACCACACGATGCACCAAACATCAACATGCGGCGTGGAGCTGGCCTCGACACGTCATTGGCTAGCTTTGCGTCAGCAGTTTTGTCGCCGATGCATTCACCGTTTGCTGAGCCTGCGGAATGCGCTTCTAGCGCGCCCCGCAGCCCCGCAGCCCCGCAGCCCCGCAGCCCCGCGCCCTCCTCGCGGCTCCTTCACGACACGCCGCCCGAGTCATCGACCTCGCTCCGCTGAATGTTTCTGCAGCACCATCGAAATCAAGGAGGGATTTCGCCACCGTCGCCGTGGGCGCCTCCACCGGTCCTAATTTGGCACCGGACCAAGCTGATGATGGTTTCGTGACGGTGCAAAGAAGGAAGCGCCGTCAGCTAACCAGCGCGAACTGCTGCGGCATAGCTTCTACGGAGCCTACCATCAATATGCGTGCCGCACAGCCGAACACTCCGGTGTACATCTCTCGCCTACACTACACCACTAAGGCGGAGAACATCGTGGAGTACGTGCGCCAGAAGACGAAGTACTCGCCGAGGGTGCAGATGTTGGAATCGCACCGCAACGTGAGTTTCAAGGCGTTTGTGGTGCGCGTTCCAAACTGCTATCTGCACATCGTTATGGAGGAAAGCTTCTGGCCGCAAGGGGTGGTGTTCCGTCGCTTCCGCGGACAAGTGCTACAAGATCGCTCTCAGATACAGTGTTTATAGTGAAGTGCTACTAACATAGTATTAAGTTTATATTACTAACATAAAGACTGTAATTATATATTATAATACAAAATAATACGCAAAATACTGCATTGTGAAAACAGAATAAAAAATTCTTTTAAAACTGCGATTAATATTTATTGGTATGAGCAAAGATGGACGCGTAGTAAGGATATCTTACTATCTTTCTTATATGCCTGCAACGCGTAATGACCATAGCGGTCGGTGACGTCACGAACCGCATCGTTTTTGTCTGATCTAGTGTTGCAGATATTTATGGGTGAAGATTATTATGGTGAAGATCACTTACCATCAGGTGACCCACTTGCTCGTTTGCCAGCCGTGGCTATATAAAAAAATACAACTACCTCTACCACCAAATTTGAATAACTTCTAACTTACTTTTGAGCTCATTTATAAAATCTTTCGATTTTGGGTAACGTAACGTATTTATATTAAAACTAGCTGTCCCGCGCGGTTTCACCCGCAACTACAGCAGCGCCACCTACCGGGTCCAATTGTGAATCTAAACCATCCAGGGCGCCACCCAAAAGCATACAAAAAAAAATCATTTAAATCGGTCCAGCCGTTTAGGAGGAATTCAGTCACATACGTACAGTAGAATTATATATATAAAGATAAGAAATAATCGAGTCAACTACCCTATTGGCGTTCCGTGTCATTCAATTCTATGGTTAGCACAGTTTTGTTTAACCTCTATTGACAGACCGATGCGATATCCAATATATTTTCTTCAAAAACGTACGATACAGTGGCGATCTCCACCCGTCAAGCTAAATTATATGTTGAGATATAAGCGACGCAGTTATCAACGGGATATCAAATGTTATTTTGTACTATTCGTCAAATGTACCTGCGTCGCAGCATACGCTACTCTGTCGCTAAAGAGCGCAATATCAAAAGTCATGTTGTACATGAATCGGCACGAGTTGTGAGCATAATGTGAGTTGTCAGTATTTCATTTAAAGTTCTGATTGGCGGAATGAAGGAGCGCGGGACGCCAACACTTCACGCGATTGGTCAACGGTCGTCAGTCGTCGTCTACGGGACTCTCGTGTGTCATGTACAATAGTACAGTAAGATCAGTTGGGCAAAATCGAATTGTCACTACTGTCCATCTGTGCTCACGATTCGTGCCGCTAATTATGCTATAGTTCGTCACACGCTCGTGCAGTGACGTATACGTTACGAAACCTGCGTAGCCATCAGCAAACACCCAGCATGAGTGAGTCGGTACGGTGCAGCGGTATCGGTCACAGTTCCTCGTAGAATGCGACACGCGTGTGCGTGGAGCCTTGCTTGAGACGTCGCAGCGTGGAGTACTTGTTGTCTCCGGCTGAATGTTGCGCTCGATGCAGCCGCTCCAGCCGCTGTAGTGTCGCGCCGCCACTCATCGCCCCCGCCGCCGCCGCCGCCGCCGCCGTCACCCCCGCCCCCGCCCCCACAGACCCTGCAGACCCCGCATCCACGCGTAATGACGTGAACTCACATCGAAGCTCGTCCAGTTGCTGTTGTAGGTGCTTTGACTTCGCTAGGTATTCGACCCTGTGGACGGAACCATGCATTATACAACGTGTTACAGAAAGGTGTGGTCAAATTTAAACAACTTATAGCGGGGAGTGGTACGTACTAACGAGACCAAAGTCGCAGGTTCGAAACCAAGCCCAAGAGCATACACCTCTGAATTTTCCAAATTACGTGTGTATTCATTGTTAATTATGGCTTCCTTTAAGGGTGAAAAAAATATCTTGAGAAAACCTGAATACCTGATAAGTTCTCCATAAGAATTTCGAAGGTTTGTAAAGTCTACCAACCCGGCTAGAGGCTAAGGCTATCGAGTTGGACTAATAAGGCCCCTCTGATTCGATAGTAGAAACCCGTGCTCAGCAGTGAGACGTGTATAATACAGTGCTAGTATTATAATTAGTATTATGAAGTGACTCACCTCTCCTTCTCGATCTCGAGCGAGAGGCGATGTATGTGGGGGTCGGAGTCGTCGGGCACGAGCTGGTAGGAGTTGAGTTCTGGTTCTGGTGCGTTTCCGTTGAGTGCGTCGCTGCGAAGCTCTGCGACTGACTCCGAGCCGAGCTCTGCCGGCAGCGAACATGTCGACGGGAACGGACTAGACGCCACTGCGGAAGACTGAACAATGGACACATTATTTTTAACTCTAGTTACATGATTGTCGTATTTGTCCAGACAAATAATCGTTTGGAACCAGTGAAGTTTAATGACTGATTCCAGCAATGAAAATTTGTTATTGATTGAAAAAAAACATACGCATACGCATTAACGCCTGTAATCCCCGAAGGGGTACGCAGAGGTGTAACCAGTACACCCACATTTCGCCAAGCGTATCTTCATCCCATTATGTGATAGGGGGCGAGCCTATCGCCATACTGGGCACAATTCCAGACTCCGGGCTGAGCGGACTGAGCAATTCGTAATACAAAAACCCAATATCACTTTTACCCGACCCGGGGATCGAACCAGAGACCTTAGCGTCAGCCTCAGTCGTAACGCGTACGCATTACAACTGCGCCACCGAGGCAGTCATTGAGCATTGAATAAAAAACACAAATTGTCCGGGATTAGGATTTTTGCCCGATATCGTGATAGTCAATATCAGGAATTAAGTTCGAGGAGTCATGGACATCCCACATATTCAAGTTCAGAGATGAACGTCGTGGGGTGCAGGTTACACACCAGCTTTTTGTGTAAATTTTCTAGTCGGTGCGCTTTATTTTTTATATGACAATTTCGACCTTATGAGAAATAAAATAAAGTCCAGTTTGGAATACAGTAAGCAAACAATCATTCAAACTCACAGGAGGCAGCGAGCCAGTAGACGTCCTGCTGAGGAAGTTGAGTAGTTTCTCCTTGGCCTGCTTCTCTGCGACCTTGGCCGCGACGAGCTCTGCCTTCAGCCGCTCGGCCTCGGCGGCGCGTTTCTCCGACTCTTCCACCAGCCTCGCTGTCAGGTACTCCGCTTCACGGGTCTTACGCTCCAAGTGCACCTGGAATTAACGTAAATGAATTAAATAAGAGAATTGATAATATACTGTCAATTCTCGACTAATCTAAAACCAAATGAGAATCACAGAATATTGAAATAGCGACCTTTGCATTGACGCAATAAATTAACTGGTCCGGTTTCCGGCTTTTCATACCATAAATTTGACGGTATATGTTATTATATGGCGTGATTCACCATCTGACCCCCACAATCCACAACGGGACCCAAGTTTCAGGATCGCCTCGTCCGTTAATCAGCAGAGTTTACGTGTAGGTTAGGTTGGCTTTTAACCTAAGATGTTAGTGGCACGAGAAAGCGGAACCTGTTTCAACTGGGATAACGCCAGGCAGAAAGGAAAGAAAGTTGAGGCCGGCAAACAATAGTTGAGAAGTATACATAAATGTGTTGCCAAACTTTAAGGCCAGGTATGGGGATCGGGGCAGGAGGCTGGACTCTCTGGAAACCTCGCCCACCGAACAAAATTTTTAGCTCGTCAGTTATAATGTACTTCATACCTTCTCCTCCTCAGTCTTGATGGCAGAGAGCCTGAGCCGTGCGTTTTCACGTTCAGCATCAGCCGCCTTCTGCGCCAGGAGTGAAGCTTCCTCCTCCGCCACCCGACCCTTCTCCGCCAGCAGTTCCGCCGTCTCCTCCGATCGACGCTGTCAATCAATATATACACAACATTTTATATTATTGTACCTAATTGTTAAAACCTTCAAAAGCTGACATTAAAGCAAATCGCGGATTTTGTTGTTAGCCATTGAGGACCTTCGAATTTTCTCCATCGGATACACCGTATAAAATTTATGTGGGACTAGTGTTTACATTCAGAACAACACAATTTATGAGTGAGTGAGTGAGTGAAGGAGTCAGTCAAGACTTTTTTTTATACAAGGTATTACAGATTAATGTAGTCATATTTAAGTCTCGTTCAGGGCCGCGCCGACCCCCCACAGCGCCTGTGTGCGAAACCTATGAAGCGCCTCTTTTTTCACGAATCTTCATTTCTCAACTTATTTTTTGAAGTGAAAACTTCATTAGCCCCGTTTGGCACTTTTTGGTAGGGGAAAATCTTTATGTTGTTGTGTAAGTATAACAAAAATAATTTCGATGGCGGCGCCCCTATTGTCTTGGCGCCTGTGTGCGCCGCACACATGGGCGGCTCGGCCCTGGGGCCCTACTCCCAAATGAAACATCCGAATCTTCGGGCCCGACCGATACTTGACCGATGTTTACATTAATATCCTACTACGAAATAAGTTCGGATTCGCGCATGTCGGTCGGAGTCAAAGACAAGCTTCGTATGAGTTGTTGAATGAACGACGCAGATTAATAGTGTTGTCCCACTCATAAATTGGTTATCGACAGTTTAAAAGTGTCATTTCAATATATTTTATTAGCCAAATTACCGTATATTGATATTGTTAAAATAAACATAATTTATTAATTTATTCAACTAACTAATTTTCAATAAGAAAAGTGAAATATCTGTTACGATTTTAAGATTTACTCAAAATCAAGGCAGAAACAACGAACGTCTTTGCTAAAATTACCAACCATTAAAAAAAGTGAACAAAATACGCGACGAGGATTTTTTATAAATTCTCAAAAACAAGAATAAAAACAAACATTCTCACTAACTTTCGACTGCGGTACTTATATAAGCGATAACAACGTAGGTGATTATTCTTGTATTTTAAGATTTGTGCGTATTAAGTGCTGAAGTTTCAAGTGGAAGTTGCAACATAACTCCGACGTGAACAAAAACAAACTAAGTAATAGGAGTATATTATAATAGGACAAAAGCTTTTTTGTGAGAAGTACCCTGTGAGTTTATCATGTTTGGGTTTTGGAAGAGACTTATTTTAGAAGAAACACTCGTCAAGAAAACATGTCTTCACCGACACCGGCGCAAGTTGAAGCTCTCCTCAATTTCTTAATGGAGCACCGTGATTTGGCTCGAGGAGTGTTAAGGAGTGCGGACGGTCGTGTGCGTTCCCATCAATTGTGGGAAAATATTAGCACTACGCTTAATGCCATGGGCGGGTGTATTAAAACTACAAAGCAGTGGCAAAAAGTATGTAAGTTTTTAATCAATTTTGTAAATATTATGAATACCTATTGTAAGGCTAGGCTAGATAATATTATGAATACCTGTTGTAAGACTAGGCTAAATCATCAAGTCTGAAGTAAAATTAATATTATATATACATATTGGTTTTGATTGTGCAAACAGTTATTAGAAAAGCATATTGAGCAAGTTACTTATAATTGTTAAATTTGGTTATACATCTTTGATCAAGATATATTAATACATACATACACACTCACGCCTATGTCCCATGGGTATAGGCAGAACATATTAATGTTATTAATATAAATAATTGTGTTAAGTTTTATAAGTGATTGTATAATTAATGTATTATTAGACTGTAATTTGCTTGTAGTAATTGTAGGTAGACCTGTCATAATATTATACATGCCCATTAAAAATCAAATGTGAAATATTATGATTAACTTCATATTATTAATATTAACACAAATTGGCTAGAATTAGTTTAACATTTTATTATTTTATTCTAGGTATGGACTGACAAAAAATATTTGGCTAAGAAGGCAGCAGCGGCTGCACGAAGGTCTGCATCCACTACTGGTGGAGGGCCATCTACAGCTCCGCAGCTGTCTCATTGGGAATCAATAGTGATTTCCATAATGGGAGACGGATTTGGTGACCCGCAGACTACAGCAAGGGTGCCTGCTTATGTTGAGGTTATTTAACTGTATTATATATTTTTTATGAGTCTAGTTAAGCTACACTAAGTCAGTTACATACAAAGTTTTACTTATTTTCAAAAATGAAGGAATGTCTCCTGTGACTTTTGGTTAGCCCCTCTTATGTGTTAACAAGGATCCATGCGAGTCATAAATTCACAATGTGTTTTCTATTAGATCTAGTATTCTTACATTTAATGTATTAATCTCATGTATTTTTCAGAGAATTCACGGTTCTCTATCTGAGCCAAATGCTGCCTCTTCGCAAACTCAGCATGAAGGAGACCTCGTTCAATATGGTATGTAGGACAAAGCATGCATATTTTACCTTATACCAATCAATCGTGTACATATTACCACCCTGCAAATATTTATGATTTTTTATTAATACGAATACATTAATTATTCTATTTCAATTGGACATCGATTAACGAAAAGGATCTTATCCACACAGTGTCACATTTGAGTAACTAAAAATTTAAGTTTAAAAAATGTTTATTTGTTGATGGCATGAAATTTCTCATCATTCTAACAAAATATATTGTTATTATATTAAATCAAGGCGAAATTCAAAGCTATTAACAAAAATACATTTTATAACCTTTAATTGTTAGTTACTCAAAAGTGACACTGTGTGGATTGGATCCTTTTCGTTAAACGACGTCCAATTTTAAGAATGCAAGTGATGATGAATGAAGGCTGTAATATACTTTGGTTTTGGCTTGCAAAAAATGTACTTATGGTTATTTCTGTGGTTCAAATGTTTTATTTGTGATTAGCTTCCCAAGATCTATATGTGTAGACATTTTGCATATCTTACTCGTTTACCTATTCTGTAAATTGGATAATTGTATATCACTTTTACATGTCTAATATATGTTTAAATAATGGCGTATCTCAGTCACTAGTCTTCATCTCATATTGTCATCATACATTTTATTTTTTGTAATTTTAATTTATAAACGATGCTTAAATGAGTAATACTTTGTAAATTACTTGCCAGGAGAGGAGCAACAACACACAGAGCCAGAGAGCCAGCCAGACCTGCCACAGAGTCAGAGAGTCAGCCAGATCTGCCAAGATTCTGCAATTCCACATACTCCTCGTGACCAAACACCACGTAAGGGCATTATCGTAACTTTAGTTATGTGCGTAGAGTGCGTCATAAATGGACCACTAACATCTTAAGCCCAAAGTCAACGTCACCAAATACCGTCAAATATATGGCACGAGAAGTCGGACTTTGGCATTAAGCCGAGATAGCGTTAGGGATAAAGTGTGTCATAAATGTGTTCTTAGTTGATTAATTGTTTTTTAATATTAGCGAACACGAATTTATTGTAGATTATATAAAATGTTATTTTTAGGTACAAAAAGGCCAAGAACAATTCGGCGACTTATCCGAGAAGACGGATCAGTGCGGGAAAGGCTATTCCGATACGAAGGAACAAGAAATGAGGAACTTGCGGGCATAAAAATGGCAGTTTTAGAGCATTGCAGGCTAATGCAGCAATTAATTGAATCAAAAAATGAGGAATTGGGAGGCCTCAGGACAGCTTTTCAAGAATTGATTGGGCTGATGCGACAAATAATGCAACAACCACCAAGAAACGATTGATTATATAGAATTAATATAACTGTTGACTGCCTCAGTGGCGCAGTTATAATGCGCACGCGGTACGACTGCCGTGCTGAAGTCTCGGATTCGATCCCCGGGTTGTGTAAATTAATATCTTAAGTCAACTCCATCAATTATTGTTAATTGTTCTTTACTTTATTGTTAGTTTAAGTAATAATAAGTTTTATGTCTCCTTATGTTAATTTTAAGAGTATTATAATAATTTTATGGGAAGTTTTAATAAATATACACCCAAAATATTTCAGCCAAGAAAATAATAAAATTAGACATTCTTACTTATGTATATTGTTTATTTTACAAATATCAATCAATAAATAGTCCATACAGATAGTGTAACTATGAGCTGGAATTTAGAAGATGATCTACTAAATTCTAGACAATAGTTGCACCAACCTGTCCCTTTCTCTTTGTCCCCTCCTCAGTGCTTCTGTGGACGAAGTGGTTGGATAGTTTGTGATTGGCTGACTTGTACCTTGTCGGTCGCTTTCTTCCTGGAGATCATCCGGTAACAATGGAGAAATAACCATTCCAGCCTTAACGCACATATTGTGCAAAACACAGCAGGCTAAGATTATTTTGCCTGCTGTTTCTGGTTGGTAATGAAGTTCTCTCGCTGCCAAGAGACATCTCCATCGACCCTTGAGAATTCCAAATGTACGTTCTATGGTGGAACGAGCACGTTTATGCACAGCATTATATCGGCCCTCTGGACTGTCCTCTTCAACATTAGCTATAGGTGTCAGTAGATACTCGCGTAGAGGATATCCTGAATCACCTGTTAAAGTGAAATTATAATGGGTAAATTTTAAATATAATATTTATTAAGTGTCTCAATTATTTTTAAACAATTGTTTTTTTTACCTAATAGATAAGTTGTTTCCATCTGAAGTCTTTCCAGGTGGCATTTGATCTCACTTTGAGACCAAATAAATGCATCATGTGTCGCTCCCCCATAACCTGCATCCACATTCAGGATGACACAATCTGAGTCACATATCTGAAAACAAAAATAAAACTGTATTTAGGTATATTTATAAATACATCTAGTGGCAAGTATGAATTAACATTTCAGTAAACTTACCACTTGGGTGTTAATGGAATGGAAATGCTTCCTATTAAAAAACCGCTCCTCCTGCTCACTAGGTCTTATTAAGGCAATATGGGTGCAATCAATACACCCAATCACACCCGGTACATTGTATATCTCATAAAACCTGAGAAAAAGCAAAGAATTAAGCATAAGAAATAAATAATAAACACAATCGAAAAACGTCAAAACTTACTTATTCTTGATGGCATTTCTTTCGACTGCATTTTGAGGAAATTTTATATACTTTCTAAGTATGTTAGGGGTGTTGATTGCTAATGTAACTTCACGTAAACACCGAGAGACAGTTTGCTGGGCCATCGGGGCGTCGGTGTTTTGTCCCACAGAACCTTGATAGCTGCCCCGAGCATAAAAGTTCAGAGCAACCAAGACCTACAAAATTATAAATTAATGTTATTCATGAGAGTTAAGTGATCGTGTTTCTTTTTGGTAGCATAGGTGGGCAAACGAGATAGTGGGTCACCTGATAGTAAGTGGTCTCCAACGCCCATGTACGCCCACAATACCAAAAGAATCATGGGCGCGTTGCCAACCTTAAAGGAAAAGAATAATAAAGATATTGGGAAGGGGACGGGCATTTAGGCCTCCGGATATATTACTCACCATACGAAACGCAGTAGCAATCCGTTACTTTACGCTGGTTTTCTGTGAGACAGTGGTAACAACCCGGTCGAGCCGGGCCATATGTGCTGTAGACAAAACTGAATATAACGTGGTTTTATCACTCTAAAAAGTTAATGTTGTCCTGCAGGAACGACAACAAAGTTATAGTCTCAGCAGTTAGAAGGAAGTTATATATACCTTGGTAGCGGGTTCAATTCCACGGCGATTACGTTTCCTCGGTAATAGTGGCACTATTTCCTGGCAGAGTTCTTCAAAAAGTGACCGACTGAGTCTATAATTGGCTATAAACTCAATGTCGGGTACTAAATTCGTACTAAAAGAATCGCGAAGGCGTCTGCGATTCCTTTTGCGCTCCAAACGCTCTTCCAAGAGTGCTTCCTCCGCCAAATACATCATTTTGCTACAATATCAAGAGCAAACATTCATTTTTCCACTTGTATCACAATTACAAATTAGGTCTTTAGCACTAATCTCACAAAAATGTATACTTACGATAATCACACGATAACTATTTTGCTGTCGTAAATTTTGACATAAAACGACGACAAAACACTTGTCAATATCAAATTATCGGTCGGCTAAAATGCGTTTAGAGTAAGGTTTACGATAAAATAACTGTCAAATAAAGTTCGGTCGGACTGAATGATAAGCCCGGTTCGACCGACCGACCGAATGAAGTTTGTAGTAGGAAATGTCCGAACTTTCGGCCGAAACATCGTTTTTCGTCATTTGGGAGTAGACCCCCTGGTCTCGTTATATACACCTTATAGTGAATGTTTATGTACCGGATGTTATGAAAATCTATACAACTAAAATTTAATTTTAATTCACTCGTTTATTACGATTGATAAGATCGATCACATCACTATTAGGTAAGTGAAGTGCGTGAGCGAGAATAATAATGCTGGGGTGATACAAAAGCTAGCTGTTTATCAATTAGTGTTGTACAAGTCGAGTATTAACTCATTCGATAAAAAGAAAATGCTTTAATTATGTCGTAACAATGCAATCGGATTTGGTATTATGCCGGGTGAAATACCCACACGTTGCTTAAAAATGACCACACCGATCTGTAACACGTTGTATATAGATATAGATGATGTAGGTACGTTTAATGAGCTCTCACCAACGCTTCATTAGCAAGCCGTATCTCCTCCTGGTACTGCAGCAGTCGTTGTTCCATCGCGGCTCGCTCCCGCTCCGCCGCCTCGCGGAGTTGCTTCTCACGCGTAAGTTTGTTTCGTTCTATTTGCCGCCGCTGGAGAATGCAATTATACTTATATTTTAAGTTTTCGCAGGATTTCTGACAGTTCGATCAGTCATATAATGTATGTCTGTAATCATCTGTCGATAAGATAATTTAAGACAATCGCCTTATTATACACGGTATTATATAACAGTAGACGGCCTGGATGTGCTCTGGCATTGCCGAGGTCCATGGGCGGCGGTAACCACTTACCATCAGGTGGGCCGCCCGCTCGTCTATTTATCTAGGGCAATAAAAAAAACAATATAACCTGACCGAAGAGACGTCGCTTAATTCACATAAAAAAAATGGGGAATGGAAAATCAGCGGCGTCTCTACGATCATAGTATGTCGAGACCCTTACCAATTTCTCCTCTTTGGCTTGTGCTTTCATCTGCTGAACTTCCATCGTGTCTGGTTTCCGTCTCCTCATGTATAAATCATGATTTCCGATGCATAGGTCTAGGATCTAAAAATATAAACGAATTGAGATATTCGACCACTGACGTTTCTTTATTTTAATACCACTTCCACTTCAATAATATGACTTGTCTACCAGATTTATAAGTGGTGTACAACCATTTGTTTACTCGAAAGAAATCTTTAGCTATTTTGGCTCTATCATTACCTAGTTTACATATAGTCTCTTATTATTATATTCTATGAGTGGTAGAGCCACGCTGTAGACAGTTTTGCCTACAGCATGAAAAGGCCGGCTCGACCAGGTCGTCACCACTGTCTGACAGAAAACCGAAAAAATTGCCGCTTGTTGCTGGGTTTCGTACGGTGAGTGGGATATCCGAAATCAAATCCCGCTATATTTACCAAACCCTTAATTATCCTTTTAAGGCAACGCGCCTATGTTTCTTCTGGAACTGTGGGTGTACATGGGCAGTGGAGATCACTTACCATTAGGTGACCCATTTGTTCGTTGCCGGTTTATGCTATAAAAAAAATATATATTCTCTTATTTCACAAAACATTATGACTAGTTCTATACAGGCTAAATACAGTAATCATCAACAAAATGCTCTCGCACTAACCACGTGTTATTCAAACTTTCCTTACCAACTTGTTCATACCCTTGGGTGAGAAGAATATAAAGTTGTTGACGGACTTGTCGACGAACTTGATCACGAACTTCTTTTCGTCGAACGATATGTGCTTGATCTCGGACCACGGGAACGTTGTCTTTGGCGTCAGTTTGTTATCTTTCTCGTATATGTTAAGACCGAGGGCAGTCACGCCGAGATATAAATCGGTATCTTTTTTGTTCTAAAAGAAAAACAATAGTTTATTTATCTTTATATATATAATTCTACTGTACATGTGTATGTAACTGAACTCCTCCTAAACGGCTGGACCGATTTGAATGAATAGATTCACAATTGGGCCCGGTAGGTGGCGCTGTAATCTGGTTTTAACTAGCAATTATATGTTGCTGGTGAAACCGCGCGGGACAACTAGTATGATATAAAATCTTAATTAATTCCGATAAACAATGAGCGTGTTTAGGCGAGCAAATTTCTGAGTAAGCTATGTTACTTTTTTAATGCTGAGTATGTGCTGAGTATGTAGAACTTGGCTTACTTAGAATTTCCATCGCCCATAACACGAGCGTTTCTTTTCTGGTTAAGGTAGTACAAGCTTGTGCAGCACAAAACTAGCGCTATATCAAAAGCTTTTATCATCATTCTTGTAGATTTCAGAAACTAAATTAATATTAATAGCCCTACGTCCCACTGCTGGGCACGAGTCTCCTCTACTGAATGAGAGGGGTTACGCCTTAGTCCACTACGCTGGCCTAATGCGGGTTGGCAGACTTCACATACCTCTGAAAATCTCATGGAGATATTCTCAAGTTTCCACACAATGTTTCCTTCACAGTTAAAGAAAAACACATCTTTAAATCAAGCGATAACTGACAATTACACACGTAACTTTTCAAAGGTGCATGCTCTTGGGGCTGGTTTCAAACCTGCGACTTTCGTCTAGGTAGTCAGTACCACTCCCCGATGAGCTACCACTACTACACTGCGTGCACAGAAACTACATGCTTTGTGAATTTGCGTAATAAATACACTAGTGCTTCATACTTTAATGGCAAAGTAGTTGACTCCATACATGTCCAAATCCTGCGCGATCTTCAGATATTCCATCTCGGCCTCATCCCGTGACATGCCTTTGTGATCTGCGTACCTATAAAATGTTTCATAAAAAAAAATATTAGCTTGAATGACGAGACGAGTAGGTCGCTCGCCTGATGATAAGCGCTACGCCTGCCCACAAACAAAAGCAACGCCACACAAAACTTTGAATTACAATGCAATGCATGACCTTGGCCTGGGCTCGTCATCCCGAGTCATAAGTTGTTAAGGCTCATACTGCCCAATAAGTTCATGGGCTTCCATTTCCTTCAAACTGGAAAACAACAGTGCTTACACACTGTTACTTGGCGGCAGAAATATACATAGCGGTAATTACCCAGACAGCCTCTGGCGGGACCTACCACCTATTTTCATTATCTTTTATGACTATTTCTCTTTTATCCTGGCACGGTAAAGTAACTAAACTGCACCCTAAAATTAGAATTAAAAGTGTTCTTGAAATGGTCGTAAGTATTGCTTTTATTATAAATTGTTAATATTGTACGTATTGAATGCTTACGCGTAACAACTGAGGCTGACGCTGAGGTCTCGGGTTCGATCCCCAGATCGGGTAATGGTGATATTGGGTTTTTCTATTACGAAATGCTCAGTATCAGCCCGGAGTCTGGAATTGTGCCCGGTATGGCGATGGGCTCGCCCCTTATCACATGATGGGATGGAGATACGCTCGGCGAAATGTGGATGTACTAGTTAAACCTCTGCCTACGCCCTCCGGGATTACAGGCGTGAGTGCATAATATGTTAATATTATACCATATCTTGATCCGGTCCTCCCACATCTCGGGCGTCATCTGGTACTGGTCGATGACTCGCTGCGGCAGTAGGTCCTCGCTCGCCAGCATGCCTGGCTTGTACGCACTCTCGTCGTAATCACCGTACTGTCAACATTACGGGCTCATTTAATAATAATTAACGTGTTACTGGTCAAACTCTTTAGTTTGTGACGTGTATCTGCCTCACTTGAAGTTGGCAAATTCACCAAAAGGGCAAGGCCCAAAAAAAACGTACTTGTATTGACCAAATTTCAGCATAGGTGTTATGTGTAACATGCGTTCCTAAGTTGGAATAACCCCTAATGTGAGTTTTATGAGTGACAGAATTAATTATAGCCAATATGAAAATTTATTGTTTTCGATATAATTATGTATACTAATAAATATTAAAGTTTAAGTTTTTAGGATAAAAGCATTAAAGTTTATTTTATAGATTGTAAAACAATTTTAAAATATTGCCTTTTAAAAATAATTAAAATACCTTAGCCTGTACTGCATAGCTGGCCAACAGCACTGAAGCTTCAGGCGGGCAATATATGTCCATGCTGAGTATGGCTTGCTTCACTTGCAGGAACAGTAGATGCTGTGTCACCTCTTGGATCAACTCTTCCGCCACGTCTTCAGGGTATAACTTGCATAGCAACATGAATGGTGTACCCGGCATTTGTGACACACATTGGTCTTGTACTGGAAGTAATAAATTTACATTTAAAATTCATTTCACATTTACTGTCTAGCTCAGAAACGTCCAGTAACTAATCGTCAGTTAGTAATTGCTTAAAATTCGATTATTTCTATTCACAGAGACAGTTACTGTTAATGATTTATGCTTCGTAACTGAATACAGCAAATGCTTTATAATCAGTTACTGAGTACAGAAATCATCTTCAGTTACGTCTCCTACTCCTCATATGACTGTGCCTGTACAAACGCTGAGAACTGTGAGGAAAACAATCACAAAGGACGGAAATAACCTCGACAAAACATGGGTGTAGCACAAATTGCACCAACGCCAACCCCTTCAGAGATAAAGGCTTACTATACATATTTCATTATGATCATTCAAAGTAATCTAATTATGTAGCAAAATGTATATACCTCTTTTATCCAACTTCAGCCAACTTATAAAATGTTTTGTGTCTTCGAATTGTAATCCGAAGAACCATGTTTCCCGCAAGCCAATAGTTCTGCATACCAGTTCAAACAGGTCACGGCCAGTTGCACGCCACTGTTCAGAATTGGAATAATTTAAAACTGAAAATCTTCAACTTTTCATATTATTACTGACTCACTTGTTGATTATTTACACTAGTATTATTTGTTTGATATATATACAGCTAATATTACTAAATAATGGAACTGATAATCAATCATTATTGTTCATATGGTTTATACCTTTCTAAGGTTTATACTTTATTCCAATAATAATTCTACCATTTAGTAACTTAGATCAAATTTAAATAAATATGCTTTCAGAAGCATTGGGGGTCATTAGACTATATTAAATTATACGAATAATCGAGGTAACAAATCTTACTTATATTCTTTAAGAAATAATCTTAATATCTTCGAGGTAATAAGGCTAATATCTTGGTGAGAGGGTACCTGATCATTTTTTGTACCTGACTGGATAACGACCACCATACATATTATCAAAAACCCGTGAGCAAAAATAAAAAACACATCAACAATGATTTAAAACCTAAATGTTTCAGAAATTAGGTGTTTCTGTAAAATTATATAATTCATGTAATTTTGTTTATATCACTGTACAAAATAAACAAACGTAAAGATTATTTAATTTCATCCATCATCTCTGTATATACCTATGTATGTAATATCCTATGTCAAAATACAAAAAATTAGCAATCTGCAAATGCACATCAAGTAAGATATGAATACAAGTAAAACTATAAGCAAGACATAGTATTAATGTGCATGAATATATTACTACATTGTAGTCACTAATAGATACCGACTCCACTTGCAGCACTTTGATAGGGCCAACAGACGGACACTACTGATATCAATGCTATTTGGTTATCATAACAAACTGTAACAATATTGTTTCTGGACTCTCAGTCAAACTGTGTTATCAAGTGGTTGGTATTTATTAACTTTATTTAACATTTTATTTATACCATATAATCATTGATATAATAATCATACTAGATTAGAAGTTACAAACAAAATAACATTGTATATATGGCTGTATAATATGTCTAGTAACTTTTGCTCGCGGCTCCGCCCGCGTGAACAGCCTTTTCCAGGAAAAAGTAGACTATAATTGGGATTAAAGTAGCCTATATCCAGGATAAAAAATAGACTATAACCGCCACCAGGGCCCATCTATCTCTTTATCAAAATTCATCAAAATCGGTTTAGCAATACTTGTACATTTATAATATTAGTAATAATTTACTGCAACAATAGTAAAAAGTTTGAAAGTATTAACATCAATTTATTATGGGCCTCGGCATATTATTATAAAGTTCAGTAATATTAATTAATGCAGTTAATTAATAATTGTATATATTATTAAATTCTCTTAGCTGAATTCCTAATGTCAATAATTAATCTACAAATATACAATGTTCTCTCATTTTTTTGAATGATCTTTGGTTTGTCACCTGTATGTAGCATTTGTATCAAAATGTCGAAGTAAATGTAATATCAAATTAATTAAAAGACAAAATGTTAAATATAAAAATGTTACTTCATAAATTGACTGTATATTGTATTATCTGGTGATTAAGATTTAGGTGCACATTTTTTATATACAACTCAAGGAAGAAACAAGCAGGTTGCTTGTGTGATGGTAAGTGTAACACCTTCCCACAAACAATAGCTGTTGCTATTGTGTTATTCCACTCAGAAACTTGAATTAAAAAACAAAACACTGCATGGCACTGCACTGCACTCATTATTTCAATATAGAGATGTCAGTCTCATAAAGCCCCATAATTGCACTGGCTAATTGATTAGTAATTGCACATTGCAAAACAGACCTAAAATCTGGTACAAACTAATATAAAGTATTATAACATCTTTGCATATAATACATAATGTGACCTATTTTTAACCTTTCATTTGAAACATTTAGGGTACAATGTAAGTAATGTATGTGTAATGTATGCACATTTTATCAGGCTTAAAATAATTATAATTGAATTAGTCAAACAGTCAACAATATAGTATACAATTGTACCAATATTATTAGTTTAGATTGTGCTAGAATTCATAGACTATTAAAATAGTCAACACAACTATTATACATCCTTTTTTTAAACTCAACATATCCTACCGATACTGTATAGCTAATAGGTGTAATATACATTAACAACAAGTAAGCATTCTAATAAAAAGAAGACATATAGGATATGTGTTTGTATGTTTACTTCATCACAGCCCACCTCAATAATACATGCACACAAACCTAAGTGCTAAATGAGTACTATTCTCATTATGACCATCAATTTACAAGCGTTAAGTAGTTCCACAGGGTATATGACTCACAATGGACCCGTTGTTACTCCGAATACCGCATACCGTAAACAAAACAATACGGTCATATAATATATACAAAAAAAAACATTTTTTACCTCAAGGTTGAACTCCAATTCCGCATCTAATGTGCATACTTTAACCGGGAATGATTTCGCAGCCTTTTTCCTTCTGAAAGGCGGCATTATTTTATCTCATAGCTCGATTACAAGGATCGCATTAACACAAAACGATAGGTTATGATTTTTCCAATGCTATTTAATTAATAAAACATCAACGTCTGGTGTTTACGTAATGTGCACTCGATAGAGGAATGCGTGTAATTTCACATTGCGTACTATTTCCAGCGGTTATTATTTACAAACAAGAAAAACGTCAATGAAACAAGCGATATGAAGGTGAATGAAGAAAAATTTATCGGAAATGCTACGTTTCTTTACGCTCAATATTACGTATCAACAAGAATGTAAAATAAATTAATATCAATTATTGCGTAGAACGAAACTCAATACAAAACTGTCAAATTGAATGAGTGAATGATAAAAAAATGTTTTCGAATGTTACCAGATCAATTAAATACCATTTTGACAATTTATATCTGTAAGTTGGTTATTCCGTCTGTCAAGTCATTATTGACAATTATACGCAGCTAACTTCACTTATATCCACGGCTGTTAATCTACGTACAACGAAACGCTCGACATAGCGCCATATTGTTTTAATGTTGTATGACATTTAGGGTTTTCATTCTTGGACGTGATTGGCTGACGTGTAAGCGAATGCCGGACGGATTTATTTGACAGTTGATTGACAAGTGACATTGAACGACGTTTTTGGACATTATAGAATACTATTATACTTTCGAAGCTTTTTGTTTGTCAAAAACATTTCGAAAAGAAGTTCATTACCTGCAAATCACGTCTCATAGGCAAAGCATATCCTTCTTTGTTTACTGAAGAAGAGATTTCTAGTGTAATACTATCTCAGGATTACGCTGGTAAGTCTATTATTCTATTTTCTGTGTATAGTTTGGCCAGTAGTATATTGCTGCACTATGCCGTATACTAATATAAGTTATGGTAGGTTCCGCCTTCCCATTATGATTTGACGGTGGATTTGGTATTCTGTGGGGCGATTTGGTGTCCCACAATCCGCAACGGGAACCACATTTCACCATTGCCTCGGCTGTTAATCAGCAGAGAGTACCACAAAAAGGTGAGGTTGGTTTTGAGTGTAAGATGTTGATGGCCCACTTACACTAATATACATGTTATAACTTTTAATAAAAAAATTCACTGTTTTTGGAATAGTGATATCCTAATGCAGTTATTTTTACTTTCTTATTATAGCTTTGCCTTGCCAAAGTATTTTTTAACCCATCAAGTGATGCAAAACTCTTAATTGTAACATAATGACACTTGAGATTACAATAGATTTCTTAGATACTAAAGAATATTTTTATCAATTTCAGAAAATATGGATCCTAATACTGATCATAGCTACTCATGTAAAAGACACATTGACCACACATATTGTGTCAAACTGGAACCATTGACAGGTTGGTAAATATAATATTTTTAATGTCTACCTTTTGTATATACACAAATTGCAATAATAATTTAATATAAGATCACGCCTGTATCTCTGAAAGAGTATGCAGAGATGCAACTAGTACACCCACAGTTTGCTGACCTTACTTCTCTGTCTCATGATCCTATTCCTACTTCTATTTCAATCCTGGACAACTCATGTATGTTTTTTCAAATTGAAAACTCAAACACAAATTGTAATTTTCCCGGCCTAAGAATGCTTCTACTAGTTATAATAGTTGATAATTGATGAGGCGATCAAACATTGTGCTTCTAAATGTTCGTAAAACACATCCCTAATTAAAAAAATATATAAATAAGTTATTGGTGTATTTTTCAGAAATTATTGCTTCTGGCTCAAGTGACTTCCAGAATTTACCAGGAAATCCATTAACCAGTCTTTATTACCAGTAAGTAATAAAGTGTTACCTTTTTATTTCTTATTTATCTTGTGACATATTATTTGTTTATTTAATCTTTCCGAACAAGAACTTTACAATAATTTTTACTTTTCTAGCAAACTGTTAACCCAGAGATAATTACGTCTGGACAATCAGATGTCAAGCGCCGGTCACATTTTACAGGTTAGTGAATCGGTATTATCTTAGATTATCTCTTGCCCATGTGGTTTTACTCAAATCCTAGGTAACTAATTAATTTACCCAAAGAAAGGGTATTGTTTTGCATGTATATTACAGAATATGGGCTATCAGTGTATGTGTGTTTGAATAATAAACATCCAAACATCCTCACAAAATTTATAATATCATACATAGGATTTAATATGTGGAAAAGCAGTAGATGCTATGATGTGAATTTGGTGCACTAGAGGTATGATGTGCTCGGCAATTTCTCAGTTACCTTTATTAGTTACTCAGGAATACAATCAACATTAAATTATATATAAATTTATTTAAGCAATATACTACTATACTAGAACTTCACATCATTTATGATGGAATTAACTAATCAGCTTTGAGTTGGGACTAACTACTTTATTATTTTCTAGGTTTGGATAAACTCCGAAGTGTGAAAGCTTCCAGGAAGCGGTTAATTAAGAAAGTGGCAGATTTGACACCAACATCCCCATTAATCTACAATGAATATACAAAGGCAAAACAACAAACTGACTTTTACCGTAGAGCCAAAAAAGAGTTCAGCAAGGAAAATGCGATGCAAAAAAAGGCTTATGAACATTATAAAAATTAGTGAAAAAATAAATGTTTTAATAAATAATGTGTACTTTTATTTAATTTTCCTCCACTTAAATAAATGAGATAAAACAGTAAATTATACTGGTGTATAAGCCTAGCGTTTTGAGCTGTACGTTACTAGTTCCTTTGCCATTTGCATTTAATAAGCCATAGAGTAAGCATATTTTATGTAGTCTGTGGATTATGTATTCGACAGAAAAAAAAGAAACGTCAAATGACACTAAAACTCACTAATGAATTTTTTGTTCTACAGTTGGCAGTCTGATACGTAGTATCTCTAAGTAGTCTGTGCTTATATCATAACACCACCACGTGTGTGTATTTTTATTTGAACTCGTGCTATGAAATAAAAAATATGGGTAAATTCAGATCTAAAATAAAGGGAAAGACGAAGGGCAAAAGATGGCAGAAAGGACAATCATCGAATTCCAACCCGAAAACTCAAAAGTACCGAGAAATGGCGAAGTCCCGGTTTTTTCAAGAGAATTTGGGTATGTTTGTTTATGTATGCACAAAATATCTTACATGTGACAATAAATAAATGAAATGTAAGATAATCTTACCTTTAGGCATAGGCACAATTACAACATAACTGTATCATCATAACAACCCTATAACCTACATGGACAACAAAAACATTATTTTATGTGTGCTTGTAAAAAAGATTCCAATTGTACAATCACTACTTTTTCATATAACAGTTTTTTCATTATATGAAGGTTTTTATAAAAAGCATAGAAAACGATCTTCCTGAAAAAAATATACAAATAAAAGTGCATGACGAATATTATGATATGATGCACTTTTATATGTATGTTTTTTTTCAGGAAGATCGTTTTCTATGCTTATTATTATAAAGAAAGTATAAATTAGAAATAAATGGAGTTACATGATAAAATATTATCAAGTTCTCTAAAATATTCTAGTGTGTACAATTTTTCACATGGGTGAATATATGGTAGAACAAGTAGATAGTTGAGAGATAAGAATCAGATAACTCTCACTTTCTTTTCTTTCTGCCTGGCGCTACCCTGGCTTAGTACCAGGATCTGTTTTCTTACTTAAACACTTCCATGTTGTTGGATCTTGAGCTTCCTCCATAATGATACCATTAATTATCATGTCCCTCTAATATGTGAAGCCAGTGCTTTTTGGACCATCCCTAGGGCCATATGTACGTACATTAAAGTAAAGTTTGCTAATTTGTGAGTTTGTTTGTACAGGGTAATCTATGAGCATCTGGAAAAGCCACTGTAAATATGATAGTCATTACAACAATTAGTTAAAACAAAATTGTTCACAGGAAGTACTGGGTTAACACAGCAGGCTGTCTCGAAACATGAAGCCATGATGACCTATGGACACAGCACAGGGAAAGCAAAATCGGATAATGAAAATGAGTTGACTATTGCTAAAGAACTGGAGAATATGTCCATGAAATCTGGAGAAGATGGCTCAGATTCAGAATATTCTGGAACAATGAGATCTGGGACGTACAAAACATTTCAAACATTTGCATCAGATTGGAGTCAGTGTTCTAATATTAGTTTTAGCAAGTAAGTGCCAATGAAATTATATATTTTTTCTTATCCTAAATGAAAGACAAATAGATTGCATGCCTGTTGGTAAGTGATATGCTTACCCCTAATAAATGTTTGTAACTCAATGCAGAACTTTGAATTACAAATCACTGAACTATGCTTGTCACTCAGAAACTTCTTTTAAGTCTCATAATGTCCAGTCATTTCACCAGCATTAATGACCTTTAAAAAGGACATAAGTACATAGTTACATAAGTAGAGGAACCTACCCAGATGGAGTCACATGCAAGATACCTATCACCTAATAGAATATACAGAAGTAACACAGTTTTCAACATTGTATTGGGAAATTTGTACATAACTAATCACTTGTTCCCCTCATAGATTACTGAATCGGTTTGACTCAAACAATGCTCTACACAAGGAGATGTTGGCGGTGCTTGCTGCAGTGACCGAGGTGATCAAAGAACAAGGTGGAAAACAAACCAGCACTGAATACTTTGCAGCACTGGTGAGATATTCATGATCAGTTAGGAATTCAATTTACTCACTAAATATGGTAGTTGTCTCTATTTTATATTTAACTTTTATATAAAGTATATTACCTAAAATCGGAACTAAACATAATTGTATAAATTCTCTAGTAAATATATAAGTTACTCGAATATCAATTATTAAATGACGGAAGTGGATACACTTACTATGACCATGACGTCACCGCCGTTACGATGGGGCGTGCGAGAGAGATAACAAGATATTCCGACTGCGTGTCCACTCCTATCTTCAAAATATCAATAGCTGATTTTACCATCAATTTTCGCACAATTTGTTCATGGTATTTGTTATTTCATATGCATATATATTATGAGGCAAGTACCATATCGAAATAACATAATAATTTACCAAATGTATTATTTGTATCATAATAATTTTTAGATGGAAACCCTCAAAGCATCAGAAATCGAAGAGAACTTAGTCGCAACACTAACTTTACTGTCAATGGGTATAAAGTCAGTACCTCAAGGGGTACTCAGAAAACAGTTCTCTGATGCAACAACAACATTCACTGACATACTAGAAAAGAATGCGCAGTCAGAGAATGGTGCGTTACTGCGCAGTGTTATTGGATGTTTGTCAGTATTGTTAAGGGCACAAGAATACGCACTATGGGGTGATTCGTCTACAATGCGAGTGTTTGAATTTCTACTGGCTTTTACATTACACTCAAAGCCCAAGGTGAGTATACTTATTCTGTAACTTTGTTTTGACAGGTTCCGTGGCGCAGTGGGAGCGGGTGGCGAGTAGCCCATTGTGAAATTTGAGACTGAAGGTTAGATTCCCTTACCGAGACAAATGTTTGTGTGATCCACAAATATTTGTTTTGGATCTGGGACCGTTGTGAGACCGCAAGTCTCTCGTAGTTCCTGATACCAACAATACAAGTTCACCTAGTGTGTGATTATGACTATGTCTATGACTGTTGGGTGTATTTATTTTTTATAATAGATTTGATAATAAGAAACAATTTTTTTACAATTGGAACACGTTTCTTAGGTGCGAAAAGCTGCTCAACACGCTGTCACTTCCATACTTCGGGGCAGCTGTTTCATGATACCGTCGGAAGAGCAAAAAACGAAGGTTGGGAATATAATGCATATATTTTTCAACACTTTGTACATGCATATCTCACAAACTATTTATTTTTATTTTATAGTATAGGCCGGCAAACGAGCAAGTGGGTCACCTGATGGTAAGTGATCTCCACCGCCCATGGACGCCCACAATACTAAAATAATCATGGGCACGTTGCCGACCTTAAAGGAAAGGGATACGTAACAGATTGGGAAGGGGTGGGAAATTTAGGTCTCCAGATATCTCACTCACCGAACGAAACGCAGCAGCAAGCTGCTACTTTACGCCGGTTTTCTGTGAGACAGTGGTAACGACCCGAACGAGTCGGCCCATTCATGCTATAGACAGAACTGTTCATAGCGTCTTGATATTGGCGCCCCACTCACCAGCGTTTGAGATAAATTACTTTAAAAACTCACAGATATGTAATGGTTGTAATTTTTCGTGTATGGGACAATAAGAACCCTTTAATAAATTTGTACATTTCACTTGTGGTGTGGGCCTGTGTGGCGCCATTTTCTTACAAAACGGTGAGCCAACCACGCTTCCGTATTTTTTTTTATTTTTAATCATATATGTATTATTATTTTGGCACCTCTTGAAACTGCCGCCCGGGGCGGTTGCCCCAGTTTGCCGAGGCCTGTTGTCTACGGAACCCTAAAAAAAGTAATATTGCAGGTGCCAAAACTACACCCAGCTGCCAACCGCGTGGCGGAATATTGTCTATCCCAGATAAAAGCTGAAGCATTGCTTTCCGGTCACCGCACTGTTCTACACACGCTCACTTTGCTCAGAGATGTGCTCCCTGTGTTTAGTAAGGAGCATATTAAGGTACGAGATTGTATTTTTGTTATTTAACTTTGTTGTAGGTATGTAAATAGTTACGAAAAGTATTTATCGGGTAGGGTTGGAAGAGGGCGCCCGAGGAGAACATATTCGGATCAAATTAATGATATTCTCCGAAAAGGGCACGTCACGAGTACCCTCAACCGACAAAAAAGTATGAGAAGATGTATGAATGTGGAAGAGGCGAAAGTGTTGTGTCAGGATCGTAGCTTGTGGTACTCAATAGTCTCTGCCTACCCCCATGGGACATAGGCGTGAGTGTGTATGTGTGTATGTATGTAAATAGTTAATTATGTTTTCAAATTATTTTTTGTTGTAGTTTGAATGTATTTTATGAATACTTTAGTGTACTTTGTATTTGTGATTCAATAACACGTTGATAACGGAGTATATTAAAAAAACATACTATTATAATATTTATATAATCACGTAGTGTTTGAAGGTATAAATACGTTTCAACCGAGTTGCATCCACCGTGGTGACGGGTTAAAACGTCGGAAAATATTATTTTATTTTATTTTAATATATTCGGAAAACTTACAGCTAGCATACATACATTGTTACATTAACATGAATATAAGAAGGCCATTTAAAAGTTTCCACAGATAATTCCACATATAATGCGATTAATGCCCGTTTTCACCAACGTACCCTCAAAAACGTCCTAACTAATGATCCCTTAACCTAAGGAACTTCTTAAATATATCCCTTACCTAAGTTTGTTTTCATGTAGTTAACCGCCACCACCACCTTAGAAATACTTACTTACTCCCTAAGTGATGGTGAAAACAAAATGATCACTTAAAATGTCTTAGGGGCTCACCTAAACTTAGGGATTGATGGTCAAAAAGGGCATAACACCCGATAACAATCAATATTATAATAAGTATACAAATCACGAAAGTTAAAAAACATTTAATAATCATAGGTACTACTTTTTGCATAAAATACAGAACCAATCATAAAATATTAATCCACAGACAACATGCGAAGCCATTCTATCCCTGATGACCCACAACAATGTGTACATAAAAACATGTTGTCTACACACACTGCATGCGTTACTGTCCGTGCCACGCGAGGGCAGTAACTTGCCCAGCTCACTGGCCGTGCAACTGACCCGCGCGCTACTGGCCGCTCGCCCGCCGTCCAACGATGCCGGACAAGTACTCGCATGGGCCGCTGTCCTGCAACAGGCTTATTGTTGTCTTGCTGGGTAAATGTATATTATACTAATGAACTAATATGATAAGTATAACATAAACCCCACCGTTAATCAGATAAACATTTGTAACTCTTGATCGGCTAAACAGATTTTGTGCTAACATTTTTCACCTACCCTGATCCCACTCATAGTGGGGTCGGCGCAACATGCTTTTTAACACAAGATTTAGCTTGTAGTTTTTACCATTAGCCGTCTGCTTGACGTCAACTGTCCTGTGCTGGAGAAGATTTTATTCAAACTCTTCAGAGGCATTTTGTACTGTCTCTCGGGTATTGATTTTTTCCCCGCCAAAAAGTTGTCCAAATTCTGGAAAAACTAGAAGTCTGTAGACGCAAAGGCCTGGTGAGCACGGCGGATGACGGAGACGTTCCAACCACAGCTCTTGTCGCTTGGAGTTCGTCTGTTGTGCAGTATGGGGTCGCGTGGTTACTTTGATTCATAGAAATAAAAACGATAGAAAAAATATACTTTAACTTTTTTCGTACAGAACGGCAATTTTATTGGTAACCAACTACAAGTTCATTATGAAACTTATTATAACAATGTTGTTTACAGACTGGATTTGAATCTCTGTATTCCGAATCTACCGCCGTTCGTAAACATTTGCGTGACTGAACTGTGGTTATCTGACGTTGCTGATATTAACTCCGCATCGACTAATGCTCTCAAGGTAATCATTTAAATAATTTTAAACCCGTTTAATAATAGTTTATATTAGTTAAATTTAGTTTGTTTTTTATTTCAATTTAGTTTATTAGACACAATTGTGTCTCGGTGGTCATCACTTACCATCAGGGGCGGTACCGGCTAATTCGCCGAATTATGCAAATCGATGTTCGATTAGAGAGCCAATGATTCTGTCGTACCGCCGAACGACCGTCTAATAGCCAATACGATGAACATCGATTTATGACGACACATAAACTTCATTAAAACCGATTTATTTGAATTACTTAATGCCGCCCGCGGGCGATTAATCTGAATAGACTTGAACGCCGGCAGAGTTGATGAAGTTCGGCAAATTAAGCGGTACCGGCCCAGGTTCAGTGTTTGCAGAAGGCCAAAAAAATTCAATTTTATAAATCTAATATTATGTTATATTCACACAGGCTATTCTAATCGATTGCGTTAAGCCCGCACTGGAAGATGAAGAGATATTCTTGAGGCATAAGTCTCACATCGACACTTTGTTCAAGACTATAGGCACTGGCCTGGACAATCCGTTCAATCAGGCCATACGACATGTCATATTGACTATTGCGGTGTGTTTTGAGGTAATTGTTTTGTTTACTTTTTATAAGAGATCGATAGCTAACGAACAAGCAGGGTTTTTTTTTAAATAGCTGAATAACGAGACGACCAGGCCGCTCGCGTGATGGTAAGCGTACCCGTACCCGGCGACCCGTAAACAGAAGCAACACCACATAAGCCCAAGTTTAAGGTGCAATTTTTATAATAATTGACGTCTACATGTTTCCAATACTAAGGACAGTGTTCCCAGATATAAATTTATATAGACACCATAAAAAGAAGATTAATCCATTTTATGGTACTAAGAATAAAATTATGCGATTCAACAATCTTCGAAAATACGAATGTGTGATCATGATAGCAAATACAGACTTGTTACAACTTTAGATTATTTTTTCATGTGAGTGACAGACCCGACCCGGGTCCCATGGCATTTATTGTATATTCGTGAAAAACCAAGATTGGCATAATAACTTTAATTATAGTGCATATAACTTCCAACAGATCGCAAACGAAAGAGCATCGTATGCACTCGTCCCACTACTGAAAAAACTGAACGACCGCCGCGAGAGCCACAACTTTCATAATGATAAGGAAGTAGAGTACGCGACAGGTTGCGCTGTCAAATCCCTAGGACCTGAGTTTGTACTCAAAATTATACCACTGCGAGATGGCCCGGAGACCATAAACCTAGAACGAAGTTGGCTGCTTCCAGTATTGAAGGAAAAAATAACAAATTCCAACTTGAAATACTTCGCTACTGAGATTCTGGAGATGGCCACGTTTTGTAGGAAAAAGGCTCGGGAACTGACCCAAGCCCAGGATGTTCCGGGATCTCATACATATGAACTACTTTGTAATCAGCTCTGGGCGCTGTTGCCAAGTTTCTGCACCAATCCTATGGACATTAAGGACAGTTTTAAGTTTGTGGCCAGGGTTTTAGGTGAGTTTTTATATCGATATTAATATATTTCACGAAGACGCGAATTTTAGAAGAATTTCCAAGTGGCACAGTTTACGTGTGTGACCCAATTTGCTAGATTTTCCTATTACTATGCAATGCATAGCTGTTAGTACTTAAAATTTAAAGTACGTGCAAAATAACTTAGCCAATCTGAGGTTGGTTACTTCACCTCTCTATACCTAAACAATAGCCCCAGCGTGCAGTAGGGGTAGATAACCCCACCCCAATAATAGTGGTAATTGCAGTATGATGACGTCATGGTTTACGTCGTCTGTCATTTGATAATTCCCCTTTCACAAGACCTGAATTCCTTCAAAATTTATTTTTGTACGGACTAGGGGCGTTGCCCATGTTTTTCCACAAAACATAAAATAAAAATAAAACTTAAAGTCCGACGAATATGAGACATATCTTACTTTCTTCCCCACATTATTCTGCATCGATTGGTATCGGTCTCGACCCCATACCCCCAGCGGTTTCGGAGGAGATAGCGTGACAAGCTTTTGGCAGCGGTGGCGGCAGTTACTTTTTTTTAGAATAGAGAGATATATAAAATTCTTTTGATAATATGCTTCTGTTCAGGTAACGCAACTTTTTTTTATATTACCCTTTAGTGTCCTACTGCTGGGCAAAGGACTCCCCCATTTCCTTCCACTGTTCCCTGTCGTGAACTTTTACTTGCCACGTGGTATCGTAGGCGTCTAGATCGTCACGCCATCTCTTTCTAGGCCTGCCACGCTGCCGCCGGCCATCAAAAGGCACCCATTCAGTAGCTATTTTCGCCCATCTGTCCGGATGCATACGAACCACATGTCCTGCCCAGTTCCATTTTAGTTTGGCCGTCTCTTTTCCCACATCCGCAATACCTGTTATGGCGCGCAAATCAGTATTACGTACGCGATCTATTCTTTTCACTCCAAGAACACTGCGTTCTAAGGCTCTTTGGCAAATCTTGAGCTTGGATTTCTGTGACTCGGTCAGCGACCAGGTTTGAGCACCATAGGTCAGGATAGGCAGGATACACGTATCGATGAGACGTCTCTTTAATGATAGAGGAAGGTCTCCCTTCATAAACTCCTTCATGGACCAGTAGCTCTTCCAGGCGTTATTGACTCGACGTTTGATTTCTTTGTCTTGCCTGTTTTCGAAGGAAACTAACTGGCCTAAGTAAATGTACTCATCGACATAATGTATCTCCCGCCCATCCACTTCAACCCTGCGTTTGGTATTGTTGGTCATTAATTGTGTTTTCGACCGATTCATCATTAATCCAAACCCAAGACTTGTTGTGCTTAGTTCCTGTAGCTTCTGTTGTAATTCGAACGCAGTTGGGGCAAAAAGAACGATATCATCCGCGAAACGAAGATTTGTTAAATATTTTTCGCCGATTTTGATGCCTTTGTTTTGCCATGAGACGGCCAAGTTTTGGAAAATTCCTTGTAGCGCGCACGTAAATAACTTAGGCGACAATGGATCGCCTTGCTTTACCCCTTTAGTTGTTGTGAATGCTGGACCAGATGAATTTAATTTTATTGACGCTGTACTATTATTGTATACTTAACGCAACTTATTGATTTTAAATAATAAAATAATAAATCGATTCAACTACCCTATTGGGTAAATATGAACTAAGTGAGTCATTGTAGCTCTAAATAAAGAAATCTAATCGTGTAAATCTAAAAGTGACAATTTGTTATAATTTTGATAAGTATTTGCATGACCTTTACCTCAATGTAGAATGACTCAAAGGGCTTATCAAAGACTGACGGTGTGTTAGTTTGTTCTTGACCTTTTCGTTGTATTACATGTTATTATTATTGAACTTGACCTCGAAGAATTTAGAACAACATTCTTGTCTTATCAATAAAATTCTTGAACAAAATACAATATGTGCAATTGAACTTGGCCAGTCTGAAGTTAGTCACCAGTGGCGTCGCAGCTATTGTTTTCAGAGAACTACAGGGTGACGAGGGGCGTAATTACCAAGTGAAGTGACCGTCTTCACGCCGATCATGTTAAATTGGGCGTACTGTACATGATACAGCTTAGAAATTACGATTAGAAAATATTTGTATTCTTCACCTAATAAATTTCGCATAAACTTGCTTCCAACCATTTTAGATTTAGATAATGTAGAAAAAACTTAAACTACTAACTGTGTTGCATCTCCTTAATATTAATTTTCAAATTCTTTAAATTTTATAATCTGTGAAGAATGTATCGACGTTCTGCACCGCGCAAAAAATTAGACATATCAAGTGTCAACTAGAAATTATTATGCACAGACTTATAGCCCCGCCCCCTTGCACAAAGTTTTTGTGGGGTCATTTTTGTGCTTGAGTTACGTTTCTTGTCATCTTATTTCGATGATTTCATAGCTATTTAATTCACCTTTGTAAATTAAACACAATGTTTTGAATGTTTTTGACAGTTTATTTTAATAATAAATTGTTCTTGACCATCGTTTTTTTTTATTTCCACAGGTAATGTACTAAAAGACAACCCAGAATTTCGTCTATCAGTGATGCAAGCTCTAAGGAAGTTGATAGTATGTTCTGTCGGCGACGAGGAGGCTACGAGTGAGTTGAGCAGATTCGCTAAGAACTATCTGCCTATATTGTTGAACATATACATGTCGCCCGCAAAGGGAACCAACGCAGAGGGGCAGAGGTTGGCAGCTTTGGAAACTATTGAGGTGGGTTTATTTATATTTTAAGCCAATTTAAAAATAATGTCAGGAATTTATCAGAATTTTATTATTAACTATTTCTTTTTTATATCTGGTGCACTGTATTAAAATCAAATGTTAGGCTTAATTTACAAACATAGATATAACACACTTAAGGCAAGTGTACTTACTTCGCGTAGATATTAATTCAAATTAAATCAAATCATTTATTCTGTAAATTGGATCATATGCTAGGTTACATTTACGACGGCATTTCGTGGCTAGCCATCGCTATTTAGAATAAGTGCTCTTTTCTTTATTTTTTATTTAAATTTTTCGCACATGCTTTTTAAAGTGACCTTTGCAAGGAACTGTGTATCTTTATATATTTAATTAAAGGTATCAAATACCAAACTTCTGTGAGCTTAATCTTCCGTTCAAATAAGAATAATTAGTGATTAACACACTAACAAAACATTTGACTATCCGGTACAGATGTACTTAAGAATAAGCGATGAATCACTACGAGTTGAGTTATTCAACAACGCTCTTCAACAACTGGACGAATCGAAAGACAAACATTTCCAAAGAGAATCCATATTGGACATAATCCGTGTACTAGTTTTATACCAGAGTAAACTACAAATGGAGAGATTGTTTGATAACTGGGTTTATCCATTATGCGAGACCGTATTACCGGATCCTAAGAAGTTCAAGCGAGCGAAGAAAGAAAAGACTGAAGCTATGGAGCAAGGTGAAGATAATAAATCAAGTAAGTAATATTGATTTTCGTACCCAAAGGATGTATATATATATTTTATAACAGATTGCCGGTACACGAGTATGTCGCTCAGTTGATCTGTCGTAAAAATCCAATTCTGTAAGACAGTGGCAACAACCCGGTCGAGCCGGCCCATTCATTCTGTAGACATAACTGTCTTACTGAAAAAGTATTCTAACATATTTGACAAAAACTGTATTTATAGAATTTTACCTTCTAGCCGAACTTAGATACAAAGAAAAAGCACGTCTCATAGAGATGGAGCACAAGAAAGCGTACAGGATCCTCGAGGAAATATTCAAGAGTGGCGATGAGACATGCACGCTGTTCCTGCAGGCGAACCGCAAGAAAATAACAAAAATGCTCATGTCGTCACTCAACAAAGTCGCTAATAGTAGCAAAGCGGCTAGGTTGAGGTAAAGGTTCTTTTAATTTTAATGTTTTTTTTTTATAGCTGAAGGTCGCCAAATGAGTAAGTGCGTCACCTAGAGGCCTAATATGCATCTCAGGATATTTATCGTGCGTGAGTGAAAAAACTATCGACGGAAAATATATCGAATGTGGTACTGTGTTAAAAGGAGGAAATGACGATGGAAGGAAACGGATGTTTTGTTTCTTCGGCAGTTTCGTAGATAGTACGAAGCGCATCAACAAGGATGGCACTTCATGTCGATGTTCTGTAAGACTGTGGTACCAGCGGTTCAGCGCCAAAAAATGCTCACGATTACATGAATCGCGCACAGTACGAGTACTCTAAGTCGTTACTTAGAGTACTCGTACTGGAATACGGGGATTTAGGAATACGGGGTTATATTTGGATGTCTCAATTTAAATTTTCAGATGTTTAGAATACCTAATACAACAATCAAAACACCTGAATGCCGATAGCAAACTGTTCAAGAGTGCTATTGCGGAGTCTGTGGTGTGCACTCGCGACATAAACTCGAAGTGTCGCGATACCGCACACTATGTAATCGCGAGTGTTGGGAATGTGCTCATTACCAAGGAGGGAGGTTGGTGCTTTAATTTCAGTTTTTTTAAGATCAAATAGTGTCACATTTTTCAGTTTTACTATATATATTTTTTTATAATAATATAGTTCGGCAAACGAGCAAGTGGATCACCTGATGGTAAGTGATCTCCACTGCCCATGTACGCCCACAATACTAAAATAATCATGGGCGCGTTGCCGACCTTGAAGGTAAGGGATTGGGAAGGGAAGGGGAATTTGGGCCTCCGGATATCTCACTCACCGTACGAAACGCAGCAGCAAGCTACTACTTTACGCCGGTTTTCTATGAGACTGTGGTAATGACCATACATGCTGTAGACAAAAGTGTCTACAGCGTGGCTCTACCACTCACAACTATGTTTTATTTTAATCCTGGCACGGTAAAGTGTCTCCACTGCACTTAATAGTACGCCCGCAATCTAAATATTGAAAGACGTTGCGTCCTCCGAAGATCGCCAGTTATGTCGACCTAGAGTAACTGGATATACACTGACTAATGGACTATGGTGGAATTTCGGGAATGCGACTATGGCGGGTATTCCACCATGTGTACAGGGGTCACTGTCCAGTCGAGTGCTTATACGTATTAGGTACACTCCCGCCAGCATAATTGAGAATATACCTAAACCTACTCACTGCAATAATAATTAATTATTCAACCAATTATTTTTCGCTGTTTAATAATAAAATAAAAATCATTAATTAATTAAAATCAGTAAGTTATATAAGAATACATGTTTAGAAAGCGTCGCTATCATTTACGCTGTCCCAAAACATCGATATGTCGATATTTATCCCATAGCTATCGACAGGTAAACAAGCCTTCCTCGATATGGTAACGGCCGGACTATCAGCGGAGTTACCTCGCATAGTAAGTGCGACGCTTTACGCACTCGCTTCTGTGCTCTTCAATTTCTCAGAAGATATGGGACTGGAGAGGCTGCAAGGACTTTTAGAAATGGTCACGAAGCATATGGTGTGCAATAACAGAGAAATTGTTACTGCGTCTATGAGCTTTCTTAAGGCAAGTTTTTTTCTATCGTTTTTAGAGAACTTTTAACAATGTTTATGTCTGCCCTATACGATAACGTAAAAATAAATCTCAGTTACATATAGACAACAACTAACAAAATTAAGAAAAAATTGATAAATCTTAAATAAAAAAAGAGATTCTTCCACCTGCCCTTATCACACTCAGAGTGGGGTCGGCACAATATGCTTTTTTACGCATGTTAGAAAATGATTTGGCTTGTAGTTTTTACGACCGGGCGCCTGTCTGAGCCTGTAAGCCCTCTGGGGAGAAAACATCCAGACCTTGAACAAATATTTGTGGATCACACAAATATTATTTTTCCGTGCGGGAATGGAACTTATTTCAGGTCATTAATGTGACAATTTATTCACAGGTATACACTAAAGTAATTCCAACGGAAATACTGCCTGGAAGTCTCCCACTCATTTTCAAGACACTATCGTCTATGTCCGAAGATTGTAAGAGGCATTCTCGACTCGAAATAGGCTACTTCCTCACTAGAATGTTGAGGAAATATGGTGCCGACACGGTAGAGAAACTTATACCAAGTACTGATGACACCATGTTAAAGAGACTCAGAAATTTGAGAAAGATGGACAATAGAAAGAAGAGAATGAGGGAGAGTCAGAGGTGAAGTATATATTTTATGGCATAGACCGGCAAACAAGCATGTGAATCACATGATGGTATGTGATCTCTACTGCCCATGAATAGTAACCCACAATACCAGAAGAATCATGGACGCGCTGCTGACCTTAAAAGCAAGGGATAATTAAGGCATTGGGGAGGTGGGATTTGGGCCTCTGGATATCTCACTCACCCTACGAAACGCAACAGTAAGCTGCTACTTCATGTTGGTTTTCTGTGAGACAGTGGTAAAACTAGGTCCAGCTGGCCCATTCAAAAACAAAACTGTATATAGCGTGGCTCTACCATATGTATATTTTTCGTGTGCCGACTTCATGTATCGACTTTAGACAACGTTTTGGGTGGCTTCTAAGCGTTCCACCAAGCGAGCAGTATGGCCGTGTCCATAACACATTATATTGTGGCAATGACTAGGATGGGTCATCTAACCTCTTGCAACTAAGCGTGCCACTTGCGATGGTTTCGAACCTAAGACCCGTCATATTAAACTTCTCATTTGTTGATTTGATCTGATAAAGCTTTTTTACTGTTCATTATAAAAACTCTAGCTACATCTACACCCACTGACATTAGATTATATTTTTAGTCTGTCTGGTGTATATAAGTTTATTTATCTTTTCTACTTTACAATCCATACTCAATATGCAATTATTAAGTTTCTTCAACATTTCCCGGCATTACTCTTGGAAATTACATCGCTCTTCCTGCCTTACTTGAGCTCACCTTACGCAACAGTCACACACACCCCACACTTAGATACGGGTCTTGTATCCTGAGTATAACGGACTATGGGGGACGTTCAGTCTCACAACACCCTCAATTTGATAATTTCATTTAACTTTCGTTTCGGACGGATCGAACCCGAATGATGGAATGTTTGACAATACAAAATTTTATCACAGAAACGAGTCAAAATCACAATCAGATCTCGACATACCAATCAAAGGCACTTCCAAGACCTTAGAAGAGATTCTAGCGGATTCCGATTCTGAGATGGAGTTCATGGACGAGGACGAGCCCAGCTCCAAAACGTCCAAGCCCAAAGCGAAGAAGGCGCGCACTCAAGCCTGGATACAGGACGATCCCGATAATATAGTCGACTTGGCAGATGTATCAGCTGCTAGGAAGATCACTGGTAAGTTTTAAATCGACTTTATAAAAGGAGGTTTTCATTCGACTGTTTTTTATGTAGGTATGTTACGCGATATCTCGAAATGTGGACGTATTTTAATGATTATTTATTGACCATAACTTCATGCTTATTTACTAACTACTGAGTTATTTTATTCCAAACAGCAACGGACCCTAAACAGAAACAGAAGACAACAGAAATCAAAGCGCAGAAGAAGAAGGACGGTGGGTTCAAGATAGCGCCTGATGGAAGACTCATAATTACTGATGAAGACTTCGATGATGATGATGATGAACAGGAACCAAAGCCCAGCGGTGATATCGATACGGATACTGATGACACTGGTAAGACCACAGACATTCATGTAAAAGGACGCAAGTCAAGCAATCTGCATGAAACCAAGCGTGTCAATAGTTGTCTTAATTATATTAACCGAAAAATAACGGATAAGGTTCTCAATTCGCTACGTATATTTGTTTTTTTTTTTGTATGCATATCCACGCAAATTTTGTTTGATCCGATTTGATTATTATTTTAGATTCCAAAGTGTATAGTTCAAAATTGGTCTCACCTCCATCCCACATGTGCTACCAAAGTGAAGTTACTTTCAAAACTTTCATCTTTTCAAAAGACCTTTGTCAGCCGTGATAGCTGCTGTGGCCAGCAGCCGGATTTCATGGTGTACAGCAGTTGTTGTGGCCAGCATTTCATGGTGTACAATGCATGTGACAACTCGTAGAAGTACATCACTGAGTGGGATCGTACCCCCAATGATCCCATCTGCTGCTAAAGGAGATGAGAAGTTACTGACTGACCAGTGTCTCCCACCCTGTAGGTTAATTGGAGAATTTCACCACGGTATCCCGTACTTGTCCTAAGATCACAACTCACTGGTTAGGTTTTGATCCCATGAGGCGGCCTGTGTGTTGGTAGACGCTATGCCCTGGAACTTGGAAGCCAATTACCATAATATGGACATACTATGTCCTATTTTTCTGGCGGGCGCAAACGTTCTATTGTGGGTTGAAATTTGCCCCTAGAAAGGTCAAAGTCTAACTGGTCGGCCTGCATGGTACTATCGTGAAAGAGTGACCAGGTTGGTGAGTCAGAGTGCATGCTTGAGGAATATCGTAGCATTGCGTACTGTCGCGGTGCGCAGACATTCCGCCTGACACGATCTCAGAAACCAGGCGCTGCCCCGAGTTGCCGACTGAAAAAAAGGTAGCCTGGAAAAGATCACTTTTAGTGATAAGGCCGCCACTTGTGGCACATTTATTATTAAGCTGTTTTCTGTTTTTGTTGTTGTTGTTGTGTGTCTACAATAAAGAGTTACTATCTATCTAACTATCAACACTTCCCACCCTGTTGGTTAGAGGCAAAATCTTGAGATTGTTGAGTTGAATTGAGTTCTCTGTTCATTGAGATACATGAGACGGCTTGAGCAGCCGCGACCGATCGCAGTTGCAAGACCTACTATGAATGCTCTCGACTTCTCGAGCTGTGACTCGACTCTGACCCCCTGTTTTGTTGTTATTCGCCAGTTATAGTTCAATGGACGATGTTGAGTTGTCAACTGCTATAGAGGTAGATAACTACTGCTCGAGCAGATGTCATTGACTGCTCGAGCAGTAATAAATACACCCAACAGTCACACACATAGTCCCGACCCCACACTAGGTAAACCTGTATCGCGGGTATCAGGAACTACGAGGGACTTGTGGTCCCACAACACCCAGACTCGAAACAAATATTTGTGGGTCACACACACATTTTTCTCGGTGCGGGAATCGAACCCACGGCCTCACGTTTCGCAGCCGGCTAATCGCCCTATGCGCCACGGAGGCTATCGGAGTTGACAATGACTGCTTTAACGCTTTGTGTAAGTTGTTCATTATTCTATAACGCCAGCTGAAAGATTCCACATTCACGTATAACCATTTATTTAATTTAATGTAGGTATTTGTCACAGATATCATATTTAATTATCTTTTTGCTCTCATCTATATAAACTTTAACCGTGTAAAATCTCACCCTCGCGCGCATATTGCCTTAAAAGAGTCTAAAGTTTTCTCTTTACTTATTAATATATGGATAATAGATAATGATCACGCCCCCATACAGGTGTCGGCTTTATACATAAATAATTAAAATTGTTTAACATCAGATGATGATACGCAAGACAAAAAGCCATCGAAACTTCTGAAGCCTGGCGCTAAAAGGCGATACGATGATATCCTGAGCATCAAGAGCGGCAAGTCGGGTCGTAGCCGAGCATCCACCGTCACCGTCGGCTCCAAGTATAAGGCCGGCGGGAAGGGCATACACAGGTTAGTGTTTGTTAGCAAGTCTACAAGTTACAACACGAGTGCTCGACTGTGAAATTAATTTCGAGATGAATCGGGTACTGCTGACATGGTATCTGATACATATTTTTTTTTTTCAATTTATTGTTATGAAGGGCTTTGTCGCTGAGCGACCATATCGCCCAATCAGGGAAGACAATATATATGATACATATTTGTACCCAACTGGATAGCAACCACTATGCACATTGTGAAAACCTGCCATATTGGTTTGTTCCGGCGGGGCACGCTTCAGAGCTTTATAATTTTATTTTATCGATTGTCTGTTTATATAATCAGCAACACAATTTTTTAGACCATTGGGCTCAGCGGCATCAGTGGCTTCGTCTATGGGCGGGGATTACAAGGCCAAGAAGGCGAAAGGAGACATCAAGAAGAAGGGCAAACACGATCCTTACGCTTACTTACCACTTTCTAGGCAAAATCTCAATAAGAGGTGAGTAGTACACACACAGCAGGTGACATATTGTATAGAATTCACATTAGCAATTTTGTAATACGTTTTGTAATTGAAGCGACAAAAATGACAATTCCACAATTGTATTTTTTTTTAAAAAATCTGTTCATCAATAAAAAAAAATATTGTTATTTTTTATAGAATTATTATTATAGGAAAATTATATATGTATATTTTTGTTAAACCACAATCAAACTAACACGAATTATAAACAAGTTTAGCAATAATATCATTTTGTTATGCGGCTATTTTATAAACAAAATAATTATACAATTGAAAGTACATAACAACAAAAAGTGTATGTAAATTGTAAACAATGTTGCACAGACATTAATTTACAAATCTAATCAACGTTGAATAATGTGTAGTGGAATTTAACTACACGTGTCATAGCATGAACACATTCGTTCCGCAAAATCATAGCATATAACTATTTTTAACCACAATACTATTGTTTACAGGAAAAAAGCTGTCACATCGAAACAGTTCAAGGGCGTTGTAAAATCCAAGACTAAAGGTGGTAAACTGAAAGGAATGCGGAAATAGGATTTGTAAAGGGCTAAACCGTACAGTTCGTTTTTAATTCGAGAAACTAAATTGAAATTTAGGCAATGTTTTTTAATTACAATTTGTTGGTGGCAATCCGTCTGTAAAAAATTGCCAAGTTAAAGGTTTGTAAAGTCGATAAAGCCCTATAATGATATTTGCATCTGTCAAATTAGTCTTCCGGAAAAGACAGACAAGCAGCTTATTTTAAAGGGGGAGTTTAAACCAAGTTTATATCAATTCTAATCAAATTACTATGGTACATATTTATTTGAAGTTCTAGTAACTAGTTGTTATGGGTTATCATAATAATTAATTAACCCACTTTAAAGTTGACTACGTTTTACAATAAGGCCGTAAGTATTAAACGGAATAAAAAAATGACATTTTCTAAACTAGATAGAAAAAGAGATACTATAATTTGTAACCTCAACATTGATTCTCGTCTAACGTCATCATCATGATCTAGAATGATTGCTTCTATGTTGTCTTCTCTAAAGTGTTTTCTGTCAGCAAATATAAATAAGTAGTGAATTAAGACGCTACTAGTGGCCAGTAAGAATAGCAAAATTTATCAGCAAATAATGTCATATTGGGCAGCTTTAAAAGTTTCATAGCTAATAAAATATATCTGCAGCAATTTTAGTATTAAATGAGCAAATTCTTTGTCAGTTTACTTTTGGCGCTCACCGGCCGCGACAGTGAGTTTATTGACGCAGTTCTAACCTATCCTACCAGTTGATATTATTTTCGTACTAACCAATTGTATAATCTTGCTGACCAAGTAATAATTTGGTGTTAGGTAATACTATAGCTTTGCTAATCCTATATTTAAATTGCGAATCATTTAATTTAATAATTATTTTCGTTTTTAACTGGGACAGAATGGGGAAATCCTTTTGGTTCCGAACTGTAATACTTGAACTTTCAACTGTCGAGATCTTTCTCCTCCGTTACAATAAAATTATTCTAAAATGGAACTGAGTCTAAACACAGTAAAAGAATTGGCTAATTTCATCAATATTCATGGCCGAAAAATTGATGATTCCAAATTGTTTTACATAAAAAATATGTTAATTTTAACAGTTTTCCAGTATGTTCTATGGGGTAGAATTTCCCGTACTATCCCAGTTAAAACCCCTTACTGTACCTATATTCAAAATTTAAAAAAAACAAAACACCCATCATCGGATGTTATCCCTCCATACACTAGGATCCCCTGCTTAAACTCACTGGAGCATTTATATGGTATGGCTCATACCAATACCCAGAAGAATTTATTTGGATTTAAATTATACCTAATTCTAAAATACGATGACAGGCCACGCCGCCTGTGGTTGTTGTAGTGTGGATAGTTGTATATCCACTCTAATATGTCATTTGTTTGGAATCATGATACATAATAAACCCAACAGACCAGACACATAGTCCTGACCCCACAGTAGGTATAACCTGTATCGTGGATATCGGGAACTACGAGGGACTTTTGTCTCTGTGCGGGAATCGAACCCGTGGCCTCTCGTTTCACAGCTGGCTACTCGCCTGCTGCGCCATGGAGGCTGTCAATATTGAAAAAAATACTTCGGTGGTCGGCGTGGACAAAACTCCATATAAATCCCCCAATAGATTCAAGCACAGGAGCCTAATAGACAGAGATGTTTTTAATTGAGAAAAAAAGCTGTCAAAAACTGAATAATCCTGATATTCAATAAGCTTGGTAACATAAACAAACATTTTATAAGAAATTGATAGTGCCCAATTCTAAAAAGAAAATCGTATTCCTATATTGACAAATGCCATTAACAAATGATTTCATACTTCTCTGTACTAAAGAATTGTAAAAATTAGTTCGCATATGAAATGAAATTGTGCTATACAAATTAAAACTTGTGGCAAAACGCTTTGACTATTTTAGGCCGCTTGAAAAACATACATGTTTCTTAAACTTTCAGAAAGTTAATAGGAATAATAAATCAAATTACACCATTGTAAAAATATGATATATGTAGTTCGCGCGCAACTCTGTAGCCTCATTTATATTATGAGAGTTGATTGCATGACACGAGATGAGAATATAACAGAAAACTCTTTTTACGAGCTCGCGTCTGACGCGGCCTCGTACTTAACAGTTATAACATTTTTATATATTCTCGGTATATGTCGTATGGGAAACTCTCTCCATTTCGTCATAATATGCAGATTGTAAGAACGATGCAGTGTTGACGGTCAGTAGTATTGCCATATGTTTACAAGCACCCCACAAAATGGATCTGGCAACACTAGTGAGCGAGAAAGTGTGCTACGTTTGTACGTAATATCAGTGACGCATTGTTCGGCTTAGCCCCGTGGTGCAGGAAGAGGTGATTAGCACTGGTGCGCGACTATGTATAATGTATTTTGCCTGAAGGATAAAATATATTAATTAAAAACAAATTGTTTATCTTATTGTTTGATTTACAATACACGCAAAATAACTTGGCCGCACTGTTATTATTCACTTCATCCGACCTCTACGTCTTCCGATACTCTTTAGTCTCTGAAAACAATAACTGCGATGCCGCTCGTGACTAACTTCAGGCCGGCCAAGTTATTCTATTCCCTTTGTTAAGACTCGTTAAGACTGCTCTAAATTGAAATAATGTGTCAATAATTCAATGCGTGGTGTAATGACGAGCCCATAGCCTTCCAGGTAAGTTTATATCCAAGGACGAAAGAATAAGATTTTTCTGGAGTTAACCAACTAGGTATAGGGTTGGAACCCTACATAATATGGTGATATACCCTACCCTTCCACCTGCTCTCATCGAACTCGCAGTGGGTTACACGTTTTTAACACAAGTTACAAAATGATTTGGCGTGTAGTTTTTACGACCGGCGCAGCGGCCTGCCTGACATCAACCCCTCAGGGGAGAAAACATGCCCCTCTGACTTCTAAATTACGTGTGTACTTATTGTTCATTATCGCTCGCTTTAGCGGTGAAGGAAACATCGTGAGGAAACCTGCATACCTGAGAAGTTCTTCATAGGAATTTCGAAGGTATGTGAAGTCTACCAACCCGCATTAGGCCAGCGTGGTGGACTAAAGCCTAACCCCTGTCATTCAGTAGAAGAGGCCCGTGCCCAGCAGTGGAGCATGTATAAAACAGTTAGCTAATGTATAATAGTAGCTAGTTAAAAAAATAAATATCGCTCGCTTTAACGGTGAAGGTAACATTTTGAAGAAGCCTGCATACCTGAGAAGGTCTTCATAAGAATAACGATGGTACCGCCGATTAATACACACCAATACAAATAAAGAATCACGGCCGCTTTGCCAACTTTAAAGAGAAAGGATAGTATGAATGTGCTGACTCGATCGGGTAGTTACTATGGTCTCATAGAAAACCAACGTGAAGTAGCAGCTTGCTGTTGCGTTTCGTACGATAGGTGTGATTTCTTTAATTAGGCCTTAATCGTCCCTCCCCTTCCCTATCCCCTTTCTTTTCCTTTAAGGTTGGTAATACCTACACTTCAAATTATTTTAAAATAGTGTCACGAGTATACAATAAATATCAGATATCCTCAGTGGTGCAGTGGGCGAGTAGCGGGCTGTGAAGCGAGAGGCCGTGGGTTCGATTCCCGCACCGAGATATGTTTGTGTGATCCACAAATATTAGTTTCGGGTCTGGGTATTTTCTCCCCAGAGGGATAGCGTCAGGCAGGCGGCCGGTCATAATAACTACAACCCAAATCTTACTGTAACATGTATTAAAGAGCACGTTACGCCGACCCCACTGCGAGTAGGATAAGTGCAAGTGGAAAGAAAGAAAGAAAAGTGTCATGAGGACAATAAAAAATTACTATCGGCCAAGTACCTACGGGAAATATTCTATAATAGCCATTACGGATTATAATATTATTTATGCTTCCTCGGTGGAGCAGTTGTAATGCGTACGCATTACGACTGCTGTGCTGTATTGGGTTTGATCCCGGGTCGGGTAAAAGTGATATTGGATTTTTTGTTACGAAATGCTTAGTTTTAATCCGGAGTCTGGGATCGTGCCCGATATGGCGATAGGCTCACCCCCTATTAGATCATGGGCCGTAAATAAACTGGACGAAATGTGGGTGTATGTAGGTACCTATGTATGTTTTTTTTAGTTTAGCCTTTAGGCACTAGGTGGTCGTATACGAGGGGCCGTCTGGGTAGGTAGGTACCACAAAACATAGGAACCATTTATTTCTGTGTTCTATGATAGGTACCATCACTTCATCTATTTCTGCCGTTATGGTTTAATAGTCAGTAAAAAAATGTGCTACGAAATAACATTGGTTGCTTAATAAGCAAAAAATAATAATTTTATCACAGATATTCTAAACTGCGCGTGTGGTAAACCCAGACATCACCGATTTCTCAGCCTAAGTACGCTACCATATGACCAATGAGGCGATAAATAATAATAATAATTAATAAACCCAACAGTCCCAAAGATAGTCCTGACCCCACACTAGGTTAATCTATATCGTGGGTATCAGAAACTATAAAGGACTTTTGGTCCCAGAACACTCAGACCCAAAGCAAATATTTGTTGATTACGCAAACAATTATCGTGGTGCGGGAATCGAACCCACAGCGTCTCGCTGCGCCACGGAGGTTGTCGAGTAGGTAGTGTTTAATACTTAGACACAGCTTTAATGCCAATTTATTCGCCCGCCTGGCATAGTGTCGGCATTAAGGGATTTCAGCCGAGAAAATATCAGGTTCCATTCTCAGGCGAAGCAACATTTTCTGGAAGGTTTACGAATTAAATATATTTTAGTTACTACAGAGTGTTCAGGTCAATACAATATGTCACCGATCCTACAGCAATCCAGCCAGACTATCAGGAATATTGGGTACTGTGGACTATGCTTAACGATTTACGAATGTCGAGCCAGTATAGCTATTATCAGAACGTCTTAGGCCATGCAGCAGCCAGAGTTTAGGGGCCTTATTTAACTGACGTTACGGAAGAAGGAGATAATTCTCAATCCCTGTTTCTACAGCGATAGCCTTGATTCTAGAAAATTGACAATGAAGTTTCACTGCTTTAATGTGCGTTTGCAAGCATACTTGTTTCCCGAACCACAGCTTCGTGTTCTCCTCTATCTCGGCTCGTATTAAGAAATTCGGAGTTATACTTCTGCCGTACCTACCATTCTGTAACAGTACCTAATCTGTAACAGTTTGCCGGCACTCGTGTTCCCTCCTTCCAACAATATAGAGAGTCCTTTAAACATAGTGGAAAGAAGCATTTAGCCAGGTCGGTAGAATTCTTGTGACGTTGGTCGTCACTATTTTGGATCGCACTGGACTTACTATCAATTTTAGAGTAGTCATATTGCCGATCAAATTTAAAATAATGTGCATTGTGCATGTGAGTTGCATGTATATTCTTTTTAAAAGCGATTTGTGGAAGAAAAATATCAATATTTCGGGTCCTCATCATCCCGGGGGCTGATGCGTAGTGCTCGTGTGCCTTTGTGGTAAAGACGCTGATTTCGTCATTTGAGGTCACCATCAGACTTAAGGTTTTTGGCCTATGCGCCACATGCCCATAGGATAAAGACGGAAGTGTCTTCGTAAATGAGGCGTCAATTACTTGATCGATTGCGATTGTGGAGCCCGCTCTCAAGCCACCCGGCACAACATTACAGAATGCCCAGACACTTTTCCGGAGGACTCAAAGGCGTACTCCAGCTGTACACAGAGGACAGGAGGTCTGGATTGCTGAATGATACTTATTTTTTTTATTTAAATACACGTATATACAAGTGAAGGGCTCAATACCACATTAATATTTTACAAATGTCGAGAATTGTAATTTTATTTATAACATTCATATCAATATAGATATTATTATCGTGGGTGATGTTTCGCAACAAAACTGAAGCAAACCTGTTAAAGAACTTACATCCGCGCTCCAGAGGTGTCAAATAAAAATTAAAACAAGTTGCTTTAGTTATTGAGGTATTTGCCTTTATTTTCAGAAGGAGGCGATTCACTATTACTGATATACTTATTTTTAATAATATTTATATTTTTACATGGAAATTTTCATCACATTAAACCATTCATTAATCCTAGGCCATTTATCAATTTAGTATAGTATCATCATTAACGAGTAATATGTCATTTCGAAAAAATACAACCATTCTGTAATAATCTATTTTTTAATTCTCCATTGACACATGCCGACTTGCGCATCGGACTAACGATTTAAAAAAATCTTATAAATAATATACAAAATAATACAAACATTAGTTCGCGTCTCGACAAAAAATGAGATTTAACGTCATCGAAACTTCGGTCCCTCGGCGGGAACGAGTCGCGGCAATCGAACGCTTCGCACAGGAGTCCCCAACTTTACAGGAAATAAATATACAGTTAGAATGCGAGTACACAACCGGTGATTGCTTATGTTCAGGTGGGGCTCAGCACTTCTCGTCCGCGAGCAGCGCGGCGTCCAGCGCAAAGCCGAGGTCGAGCACTGGCGCGGGCGTCGGCCGCTTGCTGTGTTTGAGCGAGTGTCCCACGTGACTCACGTGACCCACGTGCCCGTTCAGTCCGTGCGTGTGTCGCGACGCACCGAACAGCTCGTTCAGCGCCTGATGCACTTCTTTGCTGCCGTCGCTCGCCATGCCCGTCACACCCGCGCTCCCGCCCACGCCAACACCCGTTACGCCACTACACGTCACTATCAGTTTCCGCACTTCAGGCTTGCTACACTTACTGGCATTCATATGCACCGTTTTGGACAGGGACAGCGAGTTCTGCCCGTAGTAGTAACTGTTCGATCCGCCCGTCGATTTGCACTGAGATCGCGTCAGTGAAGACTTTATGTTGCTCCGGACTGTCGCGAATTTTTTACCTAGAGTAACGGCGCCGCCCGAATGTGATGCGTTAAACGTGCACACTGCGAGCGGACGCGGACACGCCGCGTACCAGCACACGTCGGTCGGCACCAGCGTCGGCGGGCCTTCGTCCGCACGCTCGTCGAGCGGCGCCGCGTACAACGGCGGCGATACTGCGCCCGGCACTGGTGCCTCCGTCGACAGTGGCGGCTCCTCTGGCAGCAGGAACGTGTCGGTCGGCAGCGGCGTACCCAACAAAGCGTCCGGCAGAACAGAGTCTGGGTCCAACAGACTTGCGTATATATTATTGACTTGCTGTTGGTCCGTGAGACCGTTGAAGGCGTTCAGGTCCAGCGACGCGTTGACTAGCAGCGGTGGGAGGTTTAGCGGGGCGGCGGAGGGGTGCGCCGTGTGCGCAGGATGCGAGGAGTGAGCGGGGAGTGTGGGGTGAGCAGGGGGCGCATGCGGCACGGCAGCTCCCGCGTCTCGCGACGCGCGGTGCTCCGCCAGCAGTGTGTCAAAGGGTTTTGAGCGGCCTTCGACAGTTCGCCGTAGCGATAGCGCGTGCGCCTTGCAAGTGAGCGAGCGCGTGCACGGCTTTGGGTTCTCGGCGGTAACGACGCCACAATGTTTGTTCGGATCGTACTCGCGTAGGTTGAACTTGCTCTTGCTAGACTTGGAACGCGCGGCCGCTTTAGAGGTGGGAGTGACGGGTGCAGCGGGCGGCTTGGCGACGGTCGCGCTCGGCTCGGGCGCGAGCGGCAGCAGTGGCGACGTGCTCGGCGCCGCGAACTGCATACTTGAAAGATCTGCGTCCGTCATTGTATAAGCAGGCAGAGGCGCGCCGGGCAACGCGTACAAATCCTGAGCCTGCACCGGGTCGGTCGGCTGCGGGAAATTGATCTCCTGCATGTTACCGATGTCCCTGATGATATTGTTCCAGTCGGCAGCGTTTGTGATGTCATCTGCGCTCTGGATTCCCTCAGAATTCATTATGTCAAATATGTCGTCAGTGATGTTCTCGCCGAGCGGCAGGTCCTCTGTGTCCTGTATGCTGACGACAGGCAGCTCGCCACTCTCCATGCAGACTTGCAACTCGCCGGTAACGGCGGCGGAGGTGCTCGGTTCTTCTAGGTACTGTAACTCTGGCTGCGGGAGCACTATCCTCGAAAGCGGCGCGGTGGCGGTATGCACAGGTGACGTCTCCATCTTGACGGGCTCCGGTGGTGGAGGAGGCGGCGTTTCCTTTTTATGCCGGCTGCGATTACGGACTATGGTAACGGGCGGCGGCGGCGGCAGCAAAGGTTCCGTGCCGGAATGAGACTCCATTAAGTGTCTATAGGCCGCACTACACTTCACCACGGCACCGCACATATGACACACGACTGCGTTCAGGTTGTCCATCTGCGGGAACACTCCATGCAAGCTCATGGAGTCATGCTTGAGGCGGTTGAGGCGGGCACGTCGCTGGCGCGCTCGCTCCGGCGCCTTGTATGGATGGTGATCCGGCGGGCGACGCGAGGACGCACTGCTCTTACCCTCGGCCGGCTGCGGCGCGACATCATCATCCCGTCGTGGTGACTCGTACCCGATCTCACTGGTCCACTGGTCCCACGGTTTTTCATTACACTTTAGGGGACTGACTATCTTATGCGGGAACGGCGGGTCGCCCGACATGGTGTACCGGTTGCCGATGATCCGTTCGTGACACTCAGGCGGTCGCCTCACGGCCCGCCAGCCATAGCGTATCCAGCCTCACTCCTGTTAGGTTATTACCCCATATCTGCCTCGAGAATGCTGGCCGTCGTGGGCGCTTTCAGGGTCACATCGTAACGTGATTGTTTACTTCATTATTTACATGTATTTGATTAAAACGTGTTGTGATTGTCTTAACTTTTATATTTACAGGGACAGATGATCTATCTCATTGACAGCTGATTATGCAGATTGTAAGTTTTTCTTGAGCACGGAACACTTCCATAAATCGACAACAGTTTTTAAATAGTTCTTCTCCTTTTGATTGAAAGATTTCCGTGCCTATTGAACTCTATTTCAGTGATATTAAACTGGTTACACACAAATAAAATGTCTAAAATTTCTGTTTGGTTGGTTGTAATTTACTATAGAAAGCATCAACACTTTTTTGAGTATTTGTAAAGACCGATATAGTCTCTGTATTTCATTCCCAACTCACTCATTTTATGAGTGAATGTAACAAATTAGGCATGATATTCTCGACGTCGTGACTGATAAATGGAAAAGGAACAAGTCCATATTGCTACTATAGACATAAATGCTACTTTTTCTGATTGAAACATGTGAAACCGTTGACTGAGTTTAACATGTGAATCGACATTTGACTTGACTTGTAAGAGTGTCGGGGCGATCCGAATCCCGTGTCGGAAATCAAAGACAACTAAGTGTGTGGCAACCAAGCATGTAGATATAGCATTACACGTAGTATTATCTATGGCTACAATGGAGAGATCTGTTAGTCCAGAGTTGCTACATCTCCATTATTTCCTGAAAATATTTGGACTTTCTAAAAATCTCGACCTCGTTTCTTTAAAAAATCACAAAAAAACACGACACTATTTATTAGTAATTTTAGCTAGTGGGATGGTACTTGAAACAAATTTGTACCAGATTGGATAGCGACCATCGTCCACATGGTTTAAAAACTGGCCATAATTATTGTTCGTGGCTCGTCAATTCGAATTCAGATGTAAGGTTTCAAGCCATCCAACGAGATGTTGTGTAAATTAAGTATGATTAAATTTTTTTTTTTTTTTTTTACTAGCCCTTTATTATTTACGTCCCACTGCTGGGCACGGGCCTCCTCTACTGAATGAGAGGGGTTAGGCCTTAGTCTACCACACTGGCCTAATGTGGGTTGGCAGACTTCACATACCTTCGAAATTCTTATGAAGAACTTCTCAGGTATGCAGGTTTCCTCACGATGTTTTTCCTTCACCGTTAAAGCAAGTGATAATTAACAATTAATATACACATAACTTAGAAAAGTCAGAGGTGTATGCACTTGGGGCTGGTTTCGAACCTACGACTTTCGTCTCGACAGTCCATACCACTCCCCGCTGAGCTATCACTGCTATTAAATTTTAGTTAAAATTAACTAGTTAAATTTAAGTATGTACAAAAGATTAAATAAGTCCTTCGGATCCCACGTCTACCGCATATATTGCAGCAAATTTTTGTTTAATAAATGTGAGTTTTTATCATCTTTTTGTTGTGCTATATGTATGTGTGTGTAGAAAAATAAATGGTTTAAATGGTTTTATGCGGGCGCCAGACATAGCTTCAAATACGCAAATACATAAAAACTCGCGAAGTGTGGCACAGGTATTTGCGTATGTGTACAAAGTTTGAAGAAACATTTGCACTTTGCCATCCCGTGTCGGTTTTTGAGCGCACATAAAAGCCTGCTACACTTGCGCAAGGTCTAGTTGTCTGTGTTTGTTAGCTAATAAATAAATAATAAATTTATTCAAAAAATCTAGATGCAGTTGGGGTAACGAAACTGTCCTAGAATTTAATGGCTAATGGCACTTAACTTAACACTTAGCTAAATGTAGGCAAATTAATTTCCAAATTCTGGTAACCAAGATCCAGAAAATCTCTCCGTGTTTCTAAATGCCAAATATGAAATGTTGTACAAACTAACCTAAATGTTAAATATTGATTCGAAGTTAATAACATAAGTATTGAAGAGATTTAATATTGTTTTATTGTCCGTGGCGCAGCGGGCGAGTAGTCGGCTGCGAAGCGAGAGGCCGTGGATTCGATTCCCACACCGAGACAAATGTTTGTGTGAACCACAAATATTGGTTTCGGGTCTGGGTGTTGTGGGACCGCAAGTCCCTCGTAGTTCCTGATACCCACGACACAGGTTTACCTAGTGTGGGGTCAGAGCTATGTGTGTGACTGTTGGGTGTATTATTATTATTATTATTATTATTGAAAACTTAATGCGTACGATTTTTTTCTAGGATATTTAGCAAAATACGATTTTTTCTATTCGATCCCTAAAAAATAAAGTTGGCAACACTGCGCAGTCCTCAAAATTCCGTCAAAATAAAGATTTAATTGAAAAAAAGCGCGGGAACACACGAAAAGAAAAGGCGCAATTTTTAAATGTTAAAATATTTATTTTAAATAATTCGTACGATATTTATTTAGTGTAAATAGTCTGTGCATATTTATATTCCGCAACTAAACATTGTAATTGCCCAAGATAGGGGGGGGGGGGGGGAAAAAAACGCAAAAAAAAAAAAAAAAGATAGGCCAGGGTATGATGAGACAGAGTTGGATGGATCTGCTTCATCCTCACATAAGTCTGTCGATGCCGTAGATAAGTATAAGACATTTCAAATACCTAATTATCATAGAATGTATCCTGAAAATGGGGGCAATTATAGGTACATTGTATTTATTGAAAGCATAGAAAATAATAAACCTCTTGGAGACAGAGATATGATGTTTCTTGCAAATAACTTGAAAAGGTATAAAACAGTTAGTGCGCATGAATAAGTATAAGGTGGGTGTCATAATGCTGCGCTTTCGAATAAGAAATTTCTGGAATTGAACAAGCTAAAAGCAAGTATTCCGGCTGCCGCTACTGAAACTACTGGTGTCATACACCATGTTCCAACTGATTTATCAAATGAACAGATTTATACTGCACTAACTAGCACTAAAAATATTATTTCTATTCGTAGAATAATGAGGCGAGTCAAGAATGATGACAACACTTTTCTTTTGCAGCCCACAAAGTCTGAATGTATAACATTTTCGTGTCCGAGTTTACCAGGGAGTGTTGATCTGAATAGTTGGCGTTTTGAGATCACATCATACATTCCTCCAGTCAAACAGTGTTTACATTGCCTCAGGTATGGTCACTTAGCAAAATTTTGTAAAAACTCTGAGAAATGTTCAATCTGTGCTGGCAGTAATAATTATAAGAGTTGTACTGTTGCTCCAACAAGTGCCAGTTGCTATCATTGCAAAGGAAATCACATCGCTATTTCCTCTGAGGGTCCTGTAAAGCAAGATAAAATAAAACAAAACAAAGACAAGTTCAATAGAAAATCATTTGTGGATGCTGTCAATGAAAAATCATTTCCTTCACTGGGTGGCAGGAAAAAAAGTCCTACTGAACTTTTTATATCACTTTTAGATTCTGATCACATTCTCAAGTTACTAGTTGATACTGTTGTTAAAATGATTACTATGAGCAAAGCAAATAATGAAACTAGCATTTGTAGTAAAACTATTAAAGAATTTCTTATTCAAAACATACAACAAGAACATAAAGCTTCCCCTTAATTTTTCTCTTTTTATGGATTATTTAAATATTGTACAATGGAATGCCCAAAGTTTATTAAGTAATCAACATATTTTTTCATACTTTCTTTATGAGGAAAATATTCATGTTGCTGTCTTATGTGAGACGTGGCTGAAGCCGAGTCATCACATTAGTTTTAAAAATTATGCAATGGTAAGATTAGACAGTGGCAACATTCATAATGGAGTTGCCATTTTAATACACAAAAGCCTTAATTTTAAGAACTTAGATACTTTTAGCGATAATTCCATTCAGAATATTGCTATTCGCTTATACTATGGTGATAAGGAACTCACTATAGTAAGTGTTTACAGTCCCAAGTTATGTTCTCCACCTTTGACTAAACACAAATTCAACAGTCTAATTCAAAGTTTACCTGAGCCTGTACTTATTGCTGGAGACTTTAATGCTCTTCATCATAACTGGGGTTACATAACTTCTGATACTCGTGGATCTGATGTATAAGAATGTGTAGATGATAACTTGTTAGTTATTCTAAATGATGGTCAAATGACAACAGTAGGTTCTCATAAATGGCGACAAAATGCTCTTGATCTGACAATAGTTTCTCCTAATTTAGCAGTTTCTTGTGATTGGTCTGTGCACAATGATCCTCTAGGAAGCTATCATTTACCTGTAGTCATGAAGTTATTTGTTAGCAATGTTTTTGGCAACCAACAAATGACTTTACCTGATGGTAAGCCATATCCTCAACAAAATAATTATCGTATTATTAATTGGAATTCATTTAGCATAATAGATAATATGTTGAATAATTTTCATTATGATCAGGAAAATCCATTGATATCATATGAAGAATTAATGAGTTTATTAGATATAGCTATTCAGTTGTCTATACCAGCTAGTCGTAGTCGTCATGACTCTCAGACCAATACTTATTTTAATAGTAATAGGAGACCTTTACCTTGGTGGAATGCCAGATGTGCTTCTGCTGTTGAACAGGCCAAGCTTGCATATATAAATTTCAGACGCAATTCAACTGAGGCCAACTATATAAACTTCAAAAAGCTGCAGGCCATTAAAAAATTTATTCTCAAGCAAGAAAGACGGAAAAGTTGGGAACATCTATGTGAAAGCTTTAACAGAACTACTCCAATATCTAGAATTTGGTACTATATGAAAATTTTAAGAGGGTAAATACTAACTATAATTCCTGTAACAAAATAGATTGGATTTATTATTTTATTAGAAAGTACACACCTTCTACTGTTGAGGCTGAATTAAATTTAAATGATAACTCTTATTACTGCTTCCAATTGTGAATATCTTACGAAATTATTTACTTTTGCAGAGTTAAGTTCAGCTCTTTCTTCTAGGCGAGATACAGCCTTTGGCCTCGATGGTATTTCATATAAAGTCCTAAAGCATTTGTCAGATAATTCAAAGCATGTTTTGTTAAATGTATATAATCTGTTATGGAGTAATTCAATTATCCCTTCAAGTTGGAAAATAGATTGTTTAGTGCCAATTTTAAAGCCTAATAAAGAGAAAGAACAGGCTGATTCCTATAGACCAATAGCTTTGACATCATGCATGGGAAAAGTTTTTGAGCAATTATTAAAACAAAGGATCGATTTTTTTATAGAAAGTAATCATATTTTACCATCAAACCAGTTTGGTTTCCGTAAAGGTGTTGCTTGTCGTGAAAGTATTTCTCACTTACATTTCGATATTTTCAATGCATTCAAGAATAATCATATTTTAATAGGTATTTTCTTTGACATTGTTGGGGCATTTAATAATGTCAATCACCATATTTTAGCATCTGAATTAATGACCATTGGTATTCCTGAAAAAATTGTGCAATGGATTTTTAACTTTTTACATGGTAGAGTAGTTTAGGTCAAATTTCAGAATCGACTTATTGGACCCAGGATGTCTTTCAAAGGTGTGTGTCAAGGAGGAATTCTAAGTCCTTTAATATTCATTTTATATATTTATAGACTTAATTTAATACTTGGTTCTGGTGTTAGCAATTTACAATTTGCTGATGATCTTGTTGTTTATGCATCAGGGGATAATTTAAATGATATAGTTGATACTCTTGATGCAGCTTTGACCAAACTTCACAATTACTTTAGATATCTTAATCTTGATATTAATGTTGAAAAAACATTAATATCATTCAAAATGGTAGTTTTTAATAAAATTCGATAAAAAAAATTTATGGTCAGACAGAGATTTCACAAGTGTCAGAAGTCAAATTCTTAGGGCTAATTTTTACTAATAATCTTTCATGGAATAAATATGTTGATTGTATTATGGGAAGGGCAGGCAAGGCATTCAATATTTTAAAATCACTTGCAAAAATTTTGATTATGCTTTATAAATCCCTAGTTCGTAGTCACTTTGAATATGGTTTTCTGTGTTTTGCATCTAATAATAAGCTAGTTCAGAAATTGGATATTCTGCAAAATAAAAATCTCAGATTACTGGTTACTGGTGCTATGAGGACGACTCCTATAAATTCACTACAAGTAGAGTGTAACATTGTAACTTTATTATATAGATTTAAATATCTAAAATATTCTTTCATTCTCAAATTACTATCTACTGTTAATAATTTATTATTTAGAAAATTGATGAATTTCCATCATCAATATCCCTATGTTCCCACTAGCAATGTACCTTATCCACTTCATGATTTTTCATTCATGTTGCATCTTGATCAACAATATAAAATTCACAGGCCTGAGAACTGGCCTTGCTATACTGACAGTTATGAGAGCAAATTTTGTTGTATACCAATCAATATAAAAAATGATATGAAGAGTAAAGAAGAGGTAAACGCTGTTTTAGCCGAATTTAATGAATGCAACAAAATTTTTACTGATGGTTCCAAGTCGAGAAATGTGTCAATGGCGTTCTATATTCCTCATCTGCGTTTTGGATTTGGCCGCAAACTTCCACGTGAGTTGAGTATCTTTTCTGCAGAAGCTTTGGCCATCCTAGCTGCACTGCAATATATCAATCAAGCAAAGGATCAACATTGGCTCGTTATAACGGACAGCATGAGTGTTTTACGTGCCTTGCAGAATAATATCTTGGACAGTAGTATGAATTATATTATATATAATATCAAGACTCGTTGGCTTCATTTGAGGAAACAAGGCAAAGAAGTACAGTTCTTCTGGACACCTGCGCATGTTGGAGTTAGTGGAAATGAGCAAGTTGATTTTTTGGCAGTCAGCTGTTGACAGTGACAGCGGCAGCCCTGTTGACGATGTTGCCATACCATTTTCAGATATTAAACCAATATTAAGAGAGTTTTTGCTTAAAGAGTGGAATGAATATTGGCTAAATTTATTAAAGACTAAAGGTACCTTTTATGCAGCAATTAATAACCACGTGGGACGGTGTTCTTGGTTTTGTAGATCCAAATTTAACAAACATTTTAAATTCTATACCATTATGAACAGACTTCGATTTGGACATGGTTGTTTTAAGGCCCATCTCAGTCGAATGCGCTTTATTTTATCCCCCATATGCACAGATTGCGATCAGAATGGTGATAAAAAATAAACCATATATTGTTTGAATGCCCTGCCTACCGTGTACAACGGATTTTGCTTATTGATAAGCTAATTGATTTCAATGGCTAAGCTGAGCTTGTCCCGCGCTCTATTGTAGACTTACTGAAAAATACAGCGATTTACAATGATTTGTATGAGTTTATAAGCAATACTGTAATACATATATAAACAAAAAATCTGAAAATGATCTAATAAACCCATAAATGGACTATTTTTATGAAGACTTGGCTATGGCCTGAAAATTATAACAATATTATGAAGACTTGGCTTATGCCTAATTATTGAAAGGGAAAAAAGGATTTGACGAACTTATTTTGACTTGATATACTTTTAAATGGACTGTTCTTTATGAAGACTTGGCTACGGCCTGAAAATGAAAATATTATAAAGACTTGGCTTAGGCCTAATTATTTTATCTTATTTCTTAGAAATGTTACACATGACGAGGCTGTACGGGCTAGAACCCTTTGCCTTCCCAATAAAAGGGAAAATTGTGAGAAAAAAAAAACAGATTTAATTGAAGTGTTTTGGCGGGAATTCAGACAGTGCGTTGGCTCTCTTGTTTTAATTATTTCCTAAACAAGTTTATAGTTGTGTTTGCTGTATAATAGTAGTTATGTGCAATAAACGTTAACTATGATGAATAGTTTAAGGAAACATTGAATTAAGTGAATTTAGCTGATTTTTGGCCAAGGGTATTGATCGAGCTTGTGCGTTCGATCCGCTTGAAGAAAGTCATCTGAGAAGCATTTTACTGAAAGGAGTTAACACCAAAATTCCGGCAAGACCTTGAAATCGGCCACGGTTTCGTCGTTCTTGGAAAAAAAGAAAATAATATTACTAATAATTTGGCATCATGGTCTCTGATCTTAGCCGGTTCCATAAGGAAAAAACAAAAGTAAAAAAAAACTGATGTAATTGTCAAAATCATAGATTATTTATGTCAAAATTCTTATTGCTATACGTCCGCAACGTTAAACTAAAAATGTTAATAAATAAAATTAAGTAACATTTTGTTATGCTCCGAGCATGCCGGGTACTTTTTTGGTGCATCACCACATACCGGCATATTCATGTGGATCAGAAGTTTATGCAAATCTGTCTTCCTAGGTTTACCGATCGGTATAACCTTCCTAGATACTGTAGGTTATGTGGCCCGGGTCGAGGGGATCTCGATGCAACCTGCGCTCAACCCGGAGTCGAAGAACACAGACTACGTTTTCTTGTCACGATGGGCCGTCAGAGATTACGATGTAAACAGAGGTGACGTGATATCGCTGATCTCGCCGAAAGATCCGAATCAAAAAATAATCAAACGTGTAGTGGCCCTTCAAGGCGACGTCGTCAGCACTTTGGGTTACAAGAACCAATATGTGAAGATCCCAGAAGGCTATTGTTGGGTAGAAGGTGACCATACAGGTCATACACTTGATAGCAACACGTTTGGTCCAGTTTCGTTAGGTTTAATCAATGCTAAAGCTGTATGTATAGTGTGGCCTCCTGAGAGATGGCAAAACCTAGAAGTAAAGTTGCCAGAAAACAGGCGGCCCATTAGCACTGCTACATAGTACAAGTAATGATATTTAAATGATGGTGTAAGTGATAGAATATGAGTTTTAAATATTTTAAAGTAAATATGATACTTCATATATTATGGACACAAATATCAAAAGTCCTGAAGTACGAATGAGTATGAATTTCTCAATGCCCTTTTATACAATACCATTCATGTTTTACTAAAAAGTGCAAGTAAATTTAAAGATCTCTTTCTACTAGTCTCTAATGTTCAGTGTTGTGATTTCTTTCCCGTGTGATTTTATAACATAGTATGAATTATAAATTTGTTACAACAAAAAGCTTAGCCATGTCCATTAATTTATAAAAACTTGTTCCTGTTATAACAAAATAGATGAATAAAAATATTGTTCAATATTTCAACATGTTTTATAGTAGTTAACACCTATCCTTATAAATTCCAAAAAATATAATTGAACAAAGCAAGTATCACAGAAGCAGTCAACACACTAGTCAATATATTTTTGACATATTTTATTAGCCTGCCTGCCTACCCCCATGGAACATAGGTGTGAGTGTGTATGTATGTATGTATATTTTATTAGCTGATATACCAATATCAATTGGTATTACAGAAGCCCATCAATATATCCCCCCAAAGATGTAGGTAATACTAGTAGTACATTTAGTTTGAACATTTCTAGAGCTTATTTTTGTGCTATAAGTTTTCGAAAATTTTTGCATACCAGAATAGAATACCTATAGAAGTTTTCAAACATTTTAGTTGTGAAAATTTGTCATACAAGTGCATATTAATATAAGTATACATACTTGAATAAAACTATTTGGAAGCCAAGGATCTGCCATTCATTGATTAGTTTGATTCTCATCACAATATATATTAGTCTTTTGGCAGAAAATGGTATAATGTTTCCTGTGAAATTTGTCTTACTCCTCAAAATGACAGTAGGTTTGTTATGCTTGGCTTTTGTGGTATGAGTATAATCATTGGTGATTGAATTGCCTATATTGAAACTACTTGTAGTTAAACAAAGGAGTCAAGTTCAAGTTTTTATTTCACATTATCACAGAATAAAATAAGTTAATTCATGGTTTCAAGGCCAAAGCCTTTCACAATTCTTATAACATTATCATAAGAAATACCTCTCCTTATTATTTTGTAAAACCCTTTATTTGATAAATCTATGACTGTGGATCCGGTTCTATTCTGATCTAAGCCTTTACTAAGAGTCCCACCATCAAATACTGCACCGAGGTGGTCATACAAATGTTCAAATTCTCTTATAGATAGAGTAGATGGTTCATTGCTAAAATTAGCACTTGTTAGTGCAACTGGCATATTGAATATTTTGGTCATCTTATTCATAAAGTCATGATTGGGTATTCTTATACCAATTTTGATTGTAGATGGATTTAAAAATGGGTTATCTAAGTTTTTAGTCTTTGCCAAGACTATTGTAACAGGACCTGGTAGTAAGCTTTGTAATAGTTCATCACTTAAATGTTCTGCTTCTCCCCATTTTCTAACATCTGTGATATATGTCACACATATAGCAACAGGCTTGGCTGAATCTCTGCCTTTTATTGTATATAGTTTTTGTATAGCCTCAGGACAGTTGGCACTGCAAGCCAATCCATATATTGTGTCAGTGGGCACCGCTATGACCTGGCCATTCTTTAGAAACTCTGCAGCCTTCACAGTTGACAACTCTTCAGAGCATTGTATTATTGGAGTCATCTTTTCAATCCTCATCTTTGGAGACGTATTTTTAAATCTAATCATAAAACTACAGTCTATAAATTTTCTTAGTAATTTCATACTCTTAATAATTAGCTATAAATTAGGATAATTAAATATGTAAAACTAATCCCGCCAATTATGTGCGCACTTATGATTACAACAGCGGTAAAATGTTGTCATAGGTTCATCTGCTGACCGAGTCTGTAACTGCATGAAGAAAGCTCTTCCATGACCACACTTTGGACACACAGCATCAGTTGAATCTACGTTTTCCCAGGCAGCCGCTCCTCCCATAATATAATCTAATTCCTAGAACAAATAATTTCATTAGACATTATCTTAGAAACGTTTGGGCGTGGAATGGGATGATGCAATAACCACCAACCTTTAGTTTCGGGAATGTACGGGACGATACTTTCTTCCTAATATTGTAAACATAAGGGCACGTGTTACAAGCGTACCTTAATGCGGATTCTGGACCTTCTTCCACCATCAGCATGTTAGCACACGTTGGGCAAAACGACATTATTTTATCGTAATTTAGAAAAAAACTTTTCTTCTGTCTTATTACGGGTTAATATCTAAGTTGTAATGTTTAAATCCCAAATATTAATATTTGCTAGAAAAGCAATGGTTATATCATAACAATATTTACTTTTTTATAGCATTATGCAGGTTATCTTCCGTTTCACTCAGAAACCAGTGTTGTGATACTGTTGATAGAAATGCCCCAGCTCTAGTGTTACACACAGAGTACATTTATTTAAACTGTGTTACGTAGGCCATACAAGAGGAATCACATTTTTCCCGTACATGACGAAATAATGTAAGAGCGGCTCAATTTTTTTGATTGATTACTTTAAATTTTATGTCGCGTTGCTCTGTTACTGTTCCCCTATCGTGGGCTGCGAGCGTGAGCCGTGAAACATTGAGATTTGAGAACGAGCGAGTAAACTTCAACATGCCTTGCCTTATCTGAAGTGTTACTTGTACTGGCTCAATACAAAAAAGAGACTACTTTCTTTTACCGTCTCTTTACCGACCGAAAAAACATCGTGTCCTAGACTCAACACTAGCCAGCTCTAAGACCCAGCTAGCCTACACCTAGTTTATGTATGAAAATTCCCGCTGCGTTTTATCGAAAAATTCCTCTTTTCCTATTGAAATTCCCCTCAACAAGCAATGGGTCAAATGCAGTCAAACGGGTGCGTGTTACAGGCATTGGCTAAATGCATAACAGTGCGAAGACATCATAAAAAAGAAGAAGAAAAACTTTTTTGTGTCAGTTTCGCCCTGTATTGCCAGGTCTCTTGATTTTTCAGAAAATCGAGTTATTCTCCTAGAATATTCCAAATATTTTTTTTTTGTAAATCAGTGTTACTTAGCCGGTGTTACCACGATGTTAGAGTAAAGACAACACTTAAAAGTCCTAATACATTTATAAAGCTCAAAGTAATCAGTTTGTGGTCTGATATCTCTTTCTTAGAGCAGCACAGATACCATTGGGTTTTACGTATGAAAGAGACACCGAACCACAAACAGTGATATAGCCATACAAAGTTAAGTTTCAAAAAGTTCTTAGTAATATTGGTTTCACGTTTACTTTAGCTTCGTGAGTGTTATTCTTCCACTTACACACACACACAATCACACATACTTCTAATCACTAGGTCTTTATTGTACGATTAAGCTAATTTTATTATCTAGGAAAGACAATTTTATTTGTATCTGAATATAGAGTACTTCGATTTTACTTGACTCGGGGTGAGGGTGTAATTACTACTTAATCCCTCCTCTCCTGGATCCGCGCTAAATTGTCCGAGCTTGTAATATTTTCAAAATTACACCTAGCATTTAGCAAGCAACACTAGTCACTAAACTTGTCATTCATGACAATTGACAAAGATTGACAATTCATGTTTGCTACCGAGCGGTGAGCGGTCGTATCACAGAACAATATTACTCCTAGCGGAGGGTCGTATTGTTCGTTTTCTGGGTGTGTTTATGGCGTGATAAATTAATAATTTATTGTGATAATAGCGGTGGTTGCACACCGCTAAAATATTGAATAAATAGTGTTTAATGATGTTGCGGTATTTATTGGATAAGTTCTGGGACGAAGATGTGTGGTTACCTCCTAATACTACCTGGGAAGATTTGGAACCCAGGCCCAATAAAGCGGTAGTCTATAATGACTACAGGCACCTGCTGTGGCCGTTACCGCTGGCCATGGTGCTAATAATTCTGCGGAATGTAATGGAGAAGTAAGTAGCTCCACTTTCAGTATGAACTCGTTAGAACTTATGCCGTTAACGAACTAGAAACACGTTTGAATAAATAATTCGTACGGTGCCGTGACTCACTGTTAGTCTATTTCATGAAAACATTGATTTAGCATTATTAATGCAGATTTAGAAAAAAAAACATTATTTCTTGATTTCAATGTATTTTCAGTGATAATATGTAGTGTTACAGAAAAACACTACACATAATCCTGGGTATTTACGACTTTACCTAGTTATTTGGGGTTGATGTGCCCTTATTTTCTGATAGTATAAACTATATTATACTGTACACATAGTCTTAAAATTCATAAAATCTGCCATCTATGGTATATTCATCTGTACAGGTATTATGCTTTCAGGGACAATATGGATGCGATTTTCCCATCAAAAATAAAATTATTATTCAATCCAGTGACAAAGAGTTAAAGGAAGCCTGAGCTAGTTACTCTGAATCACATTATATATTAAATTTGATGTGATGGAAGTTAGAACATTATTCTCCCTAGAGGGGTTGATGTCAGGCAGGTGGCCGGTCGTAAAAACTACAAGCCAAGTCTTTTTGTAACATGTGTTAAAAAGCATGTTGTGCCAACCCCACGTTGTGCGAGTGGGATAAGAGCAGAAGGAAGTTTGAACATTATAAATGGATAGTTTATTGATAACAATCCAATTAAACATTTTTATTTCACTAGGCATAAATAACTTTGCTAATTTAACTACTTTATTGGCTTCCTCTAACCCCTTTGCTGTTGATTAAATAAAGTTATTTTTCTTCCACCTGTCCTTGACCCACTTGCAGTGGGGTTGGCGCACCATCATTTTTAATGCATTACAGAAATATTTAGCTTGTATTTTTTATGACTGGCCGCCTGCCTGATGTCAACCTCACTGTGTAGAAAACACCCAGACCCAAAATAAATATTTGTGGATCACATAAACATTGTTTTTCGGTGCGGGAATCGAACCCGCTTCACAGCTGGTTACTCGACTACTGCGCCACAGAGGCTGTCTAAGAATAGAATTGAAAATATCTGATCAAAAATTGTTATTGAATCCATAAAATAATATAATATAATCCATAAAATTATTATTAAATTAAACATTATTTAGGTTCCATTGATTTTTTACTCTACCGTTAGTTTGGATAGACTATAATTCTTCATTCTTAAAACATTGCTTTGCCACTGTTTTCCAATTGACTGCAGGTCATCCAAATGCCTGTAAATAACTTCAGACCGGCCAACATTTTTTTTTATTAGTGTAGAAAATAGGATTACAAGGAGTGAAAGAGAGGCCTTTGCCCAACAGTGGGACATAAATTGAGCTATTAAAAAAGATACAAACAGTAAATTAGTATAAAAGAATCATAATACTTAAAACTAACACATTAACCAATAATCAACAATATAAGAAAACATTATAATATTTTGTGCACACTGTAACATTCACATTCATACATACATACGCACTCACGTCTGTAATCGTCGAAGGGGTAGGCAGAGGTGTATCCAGTACACCCACATTTCGCCGAGCGTATCTCCGTCCCACGATGTGATGGGGGGCGAGCCTATCGCCATACCGGGCACAAATTCCAGATCCCAGGCTGACACTAAGCATTTCGTAATAGATAAATCCAATACCACTTCACCGACCCAGGGATCGAACCCGAAACATCAGCATTGGACTCAATCGTAACGTGTACACATTACAACTGCGCCATCTAGGCAGTCACATTCATATGATAATCATATTGTTTCAGGTACTGGTTTGCACCATTTGGCAAGTCATTAGGTATTAAGAACACTAGACCAAAGAAGGCACTCAATAATTCTAAATTAGAATTTGCCTACCAGACGTCACCTAAAATTAAACATAAACAGGTATGTATTTATATAACCAAAACTTACATATACAACGTGTTATAGAAAGGGGCGGGCAAATTTAAGCAATGTATAGTATAGCGTATAAGTATTTTATCTCCCATAGTACCAAATCCGATTGCATTGCTAGTACAATAATTATAGAATTTTCTTTTTTATCGAATGAGTAACATGTCGATATCGACTTTCAACTTTGGACAAAACTAAATGATAAACAATGATACTATAGACCTCCTTTCATTTAATTATTTTATAATTAAAAAAACATTAAACAGTTGTCAAATGTCAATATTTATTTGACGCAGTCAGTTCGGCAATTTCTGATTTTATGAAATATGATTACGAGTTCAAAAAATATGTTATATTTGACTAAAACTAAGTATTATGTATTGGTACTTTGTGTTGGTGTAACTGATCACAGCTTTTAAGAGGATCCTCGACTGTATTAAGCCAAATTCATAGATGGAAGACGCGATAATGAAGTCTTTAAAATGCTTCTAGAGGATGGTACCAATATCGTCTTCAGCACACAATCTCTTTCAGGTGTTAATTTTTTTAAATTACGGTACATAAGTACGAATTGTAAAGTGTATATAATGAACCTAAAATATGACCTCACCTTTCTGTAACACGTTGTATATCTGTGTTTTCATTAGTATATGTTATATGGAAGATATGTTATTACAGTATACAATGTTACGCCTATGTATCTTATAAAAAGAATAGATTCTGGAGACATAATGACCATTCAAAAAACTATATAAATATTCATCATAATGATTATAGATTCTGTGTTATCAAAATTAAAAAATACACTGCAAGGAAGGACTAAGGAGCTATGCATTGCTCAAATAAAATAATATTTAGGAAGTCTTCGACTTATACAAAAGAGTTATTAACTGAATTTTAAAATTCAATACCATTTATGCTATGCTTAATAATTATTATAATTATACCTGAGAAGCTCTTCATAAGAATTTCGAAGGTATGTGAAGTCTGCCAACCCGCATTAGGCCAGCGTGGTGGACTAAGGCATAACCCCTCTCATTCAGTAGAGGAGGCCTGTGCCCACCAGTGGGACGTATAGGGACATACAGGGCTAGTATTATTATTTATTATAATTATTATAAATAATAAAAAATTGTGAACTCAGAAGAATTACAAACATGAAATAAAATATGATTGATTTGATAAATAATACATTTCTCTATATTAAGATTAAAATTATTAATAGTTGTTATATACATTAATATTTAAGCCAAAAACCTAATTCTATAAGATTAGTCTTTCATAGCATACTTCGATATTATTAACAAAAAAATATTCGTATTTGTAACTATGCTGTTACTTAGAAACACTCCTTGTATGTTTTATGGACATGTGCATGCTATATGTGCTTACAATGGTATATAATTATGCATGTGTGTCATACATCTTATACACAAGGAGAATATAACTTTACTTATACATGCATGTATGTGCATGCATGTGTGTACAACAAAAGTATAAAATCAATAGATATTAAAACTCATTTGTCATAGTTCAACTCAAGTTCAATAGCATAAAGGACATGCTTTTCTACAAAGGCACATTCTTTTAAACAGTAGCAGACTGAAATCTGAACAGAATAATATATTGTGGTATTATGGCGGATATATTATCATTTAATCTCAGGGTTGGAGTGCCTAAAGCATTCACCCGAAAGTCCGGTGACGCTGACAAAAGCTCTGACTCTCGTCGACTATCAGCATGCTCCAAAAAAAACCCTATCCTTGATGGTAAGTACAGACACCGTAGAGCACCCCATCCTGAAATAAAGCTATTTTTCATTTTGATATCTCCTATACTACCATGAGCTGATTTGTGTATTATTACATATGTGTATTTACACTGGTCATATTTATTGTATCCCAGTACATACAAAAATGAAATTCTGCTTTAAAAATTACTAATGAATGCATTTATGTAGGTATTTAATTGGACTACACTATTAGTTGATATCTTAATAAAAAATACAATAAACTTACATAAGTAATATTACCGATTTGACATATTCTATAATGTATTTTCTTGCCAATCGTACTTTTTAATTGACAATTATGCTATAATTTGTTCCGTTATTACCAACTTTATTACATTCTAAATTACTACTAATTCCGTAATATTCAATTTTATATCAAAAAGGTGTGATTAGTATAGCTTAAAAATGTAGACTTAATGTTTTTTTTTAAATTATTGTTGTGTGTGAAGCTTATTTAATCCTATAACCGTGCTTCCTTTGTTTTCAGTTCTTTTTGAACAAGGACGAGGTAAAATAACACTTATTCATGCAATAGATGATAGTATTGACTTAGTTAGCCAACTAAAGCGGCGGTCAGCCTTTAAGCGAGTGTAAATTATATAATAATTTCTCGATTAATTACGGATATGGAAACCAGTGAAATTAATGGGCTTTATGAGACTTAACATCTTATGTCCCGAGATGACGAGCGCAATTCAACTCCATGCAGTGTTTTGTAATCCAGAGCTCTGTGTGACATTGGTTCTGTTTATGAGTAGGCGTGACGTTCAACATCAGGCGAGTGACCTGCTCGTCTAGTCATTCAGGAAAAAAAAATTATCCTGTGCAATTTCGTAACTAATGTAAGATAATATTTTTAATCACTATTTATATCAACTGTAAATATGATATTTTTCCTCTGTATGTGAGGTATAAGGTAACTAACAAACACATCAATGTTTATTGTACGTTATATCCGGAATATTAGAAATACAATCCAATTCTGTTTGTAAAATAAAAAATTTAACATCCATCGTGCACATCAATAAGTGCCTTTTAGTTTTTATTAGCTATTAATTATTAACTCGCCGCTCGCTGGAAGTCTGACCCCGTCCTTCAAATGACTACCATAATTTACGCTTCATAGATGACCACAGGCTTAGCAATTAGTAGATAAGAAAAATATCTATTCATAATGTAGTATACATTTTAAATCACATTATTACTGCACGGCATATTTCATTTACGTTCGTAGCTAACATCTACACATTGTTAACAACAACACACAACATTTTTAACACATACATACATACGTCTGTAATCTCGAAGAGGTAGGCAAAGATGTAATCATTACACCCACATTTTGCTGAGCTTATCACATGATGTGATAGGGAGCGAGCTTATCGCCACACCAGACACAATTCCAGACTCCGGACTAATACTAAGCATTTCGTAATAGAAAAAACCCAATATCACTTTTAGCCGACCCGGGAATTGAACCCGAGATCTCGGCACATTTTTGCAAATATTTTAACACTTTTTTGCCATTGATTACAAATATTATTCATGCAATTGGTTATTATAAATTCTTATAATACACCATAACCGAGGATATTATGATTTGCGGATCAACGGATTGCTGAGGAGGTATCGTTCGATATAGGTACTTTTGTCGGTATTTTCGGATTTTGAGTAGCATTATTTACTGATTAAACTACTTAATTAAAGAAAGTCGACACTATACCCTATTAGGGCCCCGTTAGATAAGAGATTGCTTTTAACGATCTATTTGTTCCGGAATCCGGAGGATCAAATTCGCTCTCTGTCAGGCGGAAAGATTTTTACGTGGTTGGCAAGGCAACGCGCATTGATGCCTCACTGATGATTTTATGATTGGTGGTGTTGCACTACCGGTTACCATAAGCGGTTAGGCTTACCATCAGACCCGACCTTAAGTTGCATGTTGTAGTAGTGCTGTAGTAGTATACAACAATGATTCACCGATGGCTACCACGTGTGTATAAGTTATCTGACATTATCGAAGATAACAACACATAATTAAGTATCATTATTTTTGTGTGATTAATTATGAATAATTCTTAATGATATCCATTCCAATTTTAGATTATGGTTCCATCTGTTTCATGATTTTGAAAAACATGGTGGTTTTAATTTTATCGGCTGTTATGTGATAAGATATTCTAACTTGAAAATCGGTTTTCTTATATTTTTTTATTAGCTTGAATGACGAGCAGCTCGCTCGCCTGATGGTAAGCGCCACGTCTACCCATACAGAGAAGCAACGCCAACGCAACATAACTTAAAATTACAAAGCACTGAATTGCGTTCCTCACCCCGATATATTTCACTTGTTTTAAACCGAAATATAACAGTGCTTACACACTGCTGCTTGGCGGCAGAAAAAGACTAATCAGTGGTACCAAACCAGATTGCCTCCCGCGTACGAGGGATCTACTAACTACCCAACTAGTGTATTGCATGGAGCATGTAAAATGTTACATCAATTAAAGTCATCAATCTAGTCTAACGCATTATCTGACTGTTAAAAGTATAATAGCACATGGTTAAGAAGTTCCTAAAATAATCAAGTTAAATATTTAATTAAATTTCCACGAAGATTCAATTAGTATTCTATAGTTAAATGGGGCCTCGTGCGTCGACAGAGGATCTCGCTTTCACTGCCCGTCAACAATCAGTTTACACACCAATGTGGGTCGATGGATTGACATTTCTGTTACATAAACCATTGTTTATTTGTGCCTATGCTTGATTAGTCGAAGACTAATAACAAAAAACTAAAAAAACATACTCTGCAATTAATTATGAAGCTATTGAACTCATTTGCCGAATATTTTGCCCGTATTCAAAAATAATCCATGATGCATGATGCTCTTAGTTTCAGTGTAGATTACCTACTTGTACTCTATTTGTAATTGGCCCGTTTTTGTTTGGCGCCAAAACTGACCAATTACGTATACAGAAATCACCACTATGCGTTCACGGGCACCATAAGACCTCATAAGAGTTTTGGCGGGAATTATGACAGTGCGGTTATTCTCAAATTTAAAATGAGTTTTGTTTTATAAAACTGGTGTCGATTAGTGCAATAAACATTGACGGTGATGAACAGTGTATGGAAACATTGAAATCGAATTTGTTCGTTCGATCTGCTTGAAGAAAATCGTCTAGGAAACAGCGTACTAAAAAGAATTAACACCAAAACTCCGACAAGACTTTGAAATCAGCCACACCGATGTTTCATTGTTCTTATGACGACCGTAACATAACAGTGCTTACACACTGTAGAAATAGATAAAGCAGTGGTACCAACCCAGGCGGCCTCTCGCGTACGAGGGACCTACCACCTACTAGACCACCTCATAGTTTCTTAATCTAAATAAGCTGCATACCTGTGAGACGATAGTACATACATACATACATAGACTCACGCCTGTTTCCCATAGGGGTAGGCAGAGACAACGGATTTCCACTTGCTACGATCCTTGCATACCTCTTTGGCCTCATTCACCCTCATTAAATAAATAAATAATAATAAATGAGACGATAGTGAATATTACAATAAATACTGCGGTTGTTCTGTTTTGTGGTAGAAGTCTCACTAATCTTATTTGCTATGCATCTTATGTCTGCTATGGGCTTATATCCCTGTTATATAAATTTGTTAGATTAGCGGCAACCTTGTGTTCGATTAATGCGTAAAATTTTCACAAGTTGTTAACAATGAACTCTTTGGTCAATGCAAACGTCATCGAGGTCGTCCACGATCCGCTTCAGCACTTCGACCTCGTTGAAACTGGAGAGAATCGTCTTAAAATTAAGTGTTTTCTTAAGCCGCTGATCGACTAGCCACTAACACCGCGCTTTAGGGCTTACCAATGAAACTCTTTCGAGTGTGTCACTCGAATTGTTTTTAAAACAGAGGTGGGCAAACGAGCAAGTCGGTCACCTGATAGTAAGTGATTTCCACCACTCATAAATGCCTTAATTCTAGAAAAATCCTGGATGTATTACCGACCTTAAAGAAAAAGGATAGTAAAGGGATTGTGAAGTGGCCTGGGGGTTTGCACCTCCGGATATCTCACTCACTGTACGAAATTCCACAGCGAGTTGCTACTTCACGTCGGTTTTCTGTGAGATAGTAGTAATAACCAGGACATAGCCCATACATATTATTTTGCAGCGTCACCAAGGTTGGCGGACTGTTGGCTTGCAGCTTGAATCTTTTACACCTCTAAGGGACTAAACCATCCTATTGTCGTCCACTGCTGAACATAGGCCTCTCTAAGTATGCACCATTTGCCAACCATCCCTATCTTAGGCAGCCCTTATCCATTCGCTACCCGCTATCTTTTTCAAGTCTTCGGTCCATCGTGCAGCAGGGCGCCCCACACTACGTTTTCTTAAGCGCGTCCAGCACGTCTCTACTCCACCGATCATCCGGCCGTCTGGAGACATGACCAGCCCACTTCCACTTCAGCGTGCTTATTCTGCGCTCAATGTCAGTGACTTTGGTTTTCTGGCGGATGATTTCTCGTTGTAAATTTCGGATTTTATCCACCAGAGAAATTCCAAGCATTTCCCACTCCATAACATGCTGAGTGACTTTAAATACAGATTCAGTCAGTCCACCAGTAAGTGTCCACGTTTCAGCTTCGTATGTCATTACCAGTAGGACGCACTCGTTAAAATCTGGTTTATTAAGGATTGAGGAATCGAGAAACTTTACTTACACCCTGAATGCTGCTCAGCACAACCGAATTCTTCTCTCTACGTCTTCCCGAAGGTGTGCCTGCCTAGTTGAAGTATTCTTACATAACCTCGAGAGTAGCATAACCTACGACTACAGATCTCGGGACGATGAGACCGTGGAACATGATTTTCGTCTTTCCAGATTCCGAAGCCTCTCCGTCTTGAAAAATGCATTGCATTTCTTCCAAATCCTGCAGAGACTCTGCTATGCTGACAATGTCATCCGCAATTCGCAGGCGAGAAATGTACTCGCCGTTGATATTAATGCCTTGTCCTTTTCAATAAGCGTCTTCCAACGCGTTAGTTTCAAAGAGATTACGCGCCTACCTTACCCCTAATATTTTATATTACATATTAATTTCGACTTTATACCAGTTTTTGAAATAAAGAGTTTTGACGGAGGGACAGACAGACGGACGGACAGAGGGGCGCACTGACGGACAACAAACTGATCCTTTAAAGGTTCCATTTTTTCCTTTTGAGATACAAAGCCCTAAACATAAAATCATGATCTGATGAATTTTGTAAGTAACTGTTGGAGTAAACGCAAACAGCAGCGCCACCTAGAACCTCACCGGAAAGTCGTCACAGCACTAGTTTACTCACCACATCACTACGCTCTCTCTATTTTGTCTCTGGCTGACATACCGTTCAGCCGACATACCGAAAAAATGAGTCGATATTGTAGAATTACGTTTATATTTAATTAAAGTTGTAATCTTAGTAATACAGTGCTTTATTTAACAACAACAGTAACGTTACATTATTTCGGAACCATAAAGGCAGGTCCAACACGCTCGTGCCAGTTTTTTTATGTGACTTAGATAGCAAATATATTGTAAACGCTAACGGTTATCCGCAGATACTAGTTACAAACAATGCTGGTAGAAACTCTAGTGTATTGTCTATTGAATAACATTTAAATGGCACTTCTTTAAAGTTCTAAAGTGCTGTCTGTTTTAGCTGCACTTCAAACTTTAAATACATTTAGTTTTTTTGCTAGTGTTTATTTTGTTTTAAATTATCATAGTTTGAAATATTTTTTCGTACATACATACGCACTCACGCCTGTAATCCCCGAAGGGGTAGGCAGAGGTGTAGCCAGTACACCCACATTTCGCCGAGCGTATCTCCGTCCCTTATGTGATAGGGGGCGAGCCTATCGCCATACCGGGCACAAATTCCAGACTCCGGGCTAATACTGAGCATTTCGTAATAGAAAAACCCAATACCACTTTACCCGACCTGGGGATCGAACCCGAGACCTCAGCGTTGGCCTCAATCGTAACGCGTACACATTACAACTGAGCCACCGAGGCAGTCATATTTTTTCGTGGTTACTATAAACCATTGGTATTGTTTATAATGTATTTATACAACAACGAGTAGTCATTTTGATGGTCGTTACAGAATGGTTTGTCTTTTAAACCGCACCCGAACAATTTGTACCTTAATTTGTCTTACGCATGCACACAGTTTCCGTGGTAAATATTAGTATAGTTTTTATTCATACAAATGCATTAAATGTTTTTGTGATCCATTAATGCTGTACTTCGGGCAATACAGGGCAAGTCTCTTGTAATTTATGAAATCTATGTCACAGGGAAACATATTGTATAATCGATACTATGTGTACGTTGCGTGCTTTATTACCGATATGAATCAGTTTAATCACCTCGAGCCTTTTATTTTACATAAAATAATATTTAATCGTAAGTTGCAGTGGTCAAATTCACTTTTGGTCACATAGAGTTTTTTTAAAAACCTTTATCTGTACACACAATATGTCGTTTGTCTGTCTCAACGTGCAAGAGTTGTTACAGTAATAAAGCGCCGACCTCGTACTGTAAAATGTCAAATTAATAGAAAGTATTCTAGCGCCCCCATATCTACAAATTGTCTTAAGTGATTCAGGAATGTGTTTGGACTACGAAATAGGCCCTGGAGATCAATTAAAGATGGTCACGTGAATGAGGTCCTAAGGGACTTATTGTTTGTTCCCGTTGAAATAATTAATATGATTATTTTATAGGGGGAAATTTTTCCTTCCTCACCTTTCCTTAACAGAACCACGCGTGCTGGCTTGCGAAACCATAGCTTCGTGGTCTCTTCCATCTCGGCTCGGACCAAGAGGTTCTCAAAATCGTATTTCTGTCGGACCATAAAGCTGTGGAATAGCTTGCCGGCGCACGTGTTTCCTCCTTCCTATAACTTGGGATCCTTTAAACGGAGTGTGAAGAAGCAACTAAGCAGGCCGGCATAATTCTGCCGATCTGCGATAGATTCAGTGTCTATCGTTGGTCGACAGTATTCATGGATTGCGCTATACTTACCATCAGGTGTAGCGCAGTCACTTTGCCGAGCCAGGAAAAAAAAAAAAAAAAAAAAAAAAAAAAAAATTACGTAAATTAAACGCAATTTCTATCAATTGACTTTTTAAAATTTATTTTTATTGGTTAATTGACGAGACGAGGTCGCATGCATGATGCTAATCGTCACACCTTCCCATAAACAGAAGCAACGTCACATAGAACTCTGGGTTACAGAGCACTGCATGGCACTGATCTGCGTTCGTCATCCCGAGACATAAGATGTTAAGCCGTATAATGCCCAGTAATTTCACTGGCTTCAATGTCCATCAAACCGAAGCACAACAGTGCTTACGCAGTGCTGCTCGGCGGCAGAAAGAGACAAAGCGGTGGTACCAACATAGAACTCCAGAACTCTAGCATACGAGTGACCGCCTAGGTCACCTAGTGACTTTTGTAACTTTAAATTAACAGAAACTTATGTGCGCCATATGTTCTCGGGATCTAAAATGCTGAATTTCCTATCCACACTACACTATTTTGGTGTGCCTTAATAACCAGTAGATTTAGTTATAATGTCAAATGGTTTCGCCACAAGATCAGCGTGTACTGAATGAATCTGAAGTATGGAAGTCAGTCCGCGCGTTGATTCGTGACCCGTTTCTACGGTTAAATAAAGATCATTAAACAATGCAGGGTTGTGCGCACCGAATGAATTACGATAAGTTCAACGACACTGATAGCCCTTCGATGGAAAGTAATTATTCAGTATTGTCATGTTGGTCGTTAGTCACCGGCTTATCTGGATGAGGGTGTTTTGTGACGCGTGTGTTTGATTTCGTGAGAGTTCACGTGCTTAATTTTTATCGACTCTGCATGTAACGTTTAAAGCACGGACACAAATAAATAAATACACCCAACAGACACACACATAGTCCTGACCCCACACTAGGTTAACCTGTGTCGTGAGTATCAGGAACTACGAGGGACTTACGGTCCCACAACACCCAGACCCGAAACCAATTTTTGAGGATCACACAAACATTTGTCTCGGTGTGGTAATCGAACCCACGGCCTCTCGTTTCACAGCCGGCTACTCGCCTGCTGCGCCACAGAGGCAAATATCTGCACGATTCGTGAGCGCATCCTAAATCTGCTTATTTAAGGTTTGTTTTATCCTGATACCTACTGCAAAATGACATAGATTGGCGGATTTAAGGAGCACGGGCCGCAGACATTTCTCGCCTTTGGTTCATTAATCGATTCTCGTCGTCTATTGGACTCTCAGTTGTCATTTGGCTACTGTACACTGCCCCCACTACTGTCTATCTGTGCTCACAACTTGTATCGGTAATTAGAAGATGACAGTCAGTCTGTGGCTAAACGTGGCTATAGAGGGGAACGAGTAATTCTCTCAATTCTGATTACGGTTATTCAACCAACTGCCATTCGGCAGCAGGCGTCAATTTGATTTTGAATATCTTGACTTGAAAATTTACATTCTTCCGCCTACATAAGTGGCTCGCATATACTTTTTACCTCTAGAACGAACTTCTAGATTTGACATAATATATTGTTTCAGTTTTTACAGTAAGGAACTTACTATGTTGTTTATTACTTATTATATATTTCTTTAAAAATCCACTTACCGAATTTGTGAGTAAAAAAGCAGATCACAGCTCTAATCAAGTATCTACATACGCTAGGCTAGGCGCCGTATATGAGACAATGAACATCCATTGAGTGTACAATTAGCGCCTACGTCTGCGGCCGTCTAAAACAGGCCTTCGGCCATCATTTGACCTAGTTTCCCTGCGGCGTACACCTGACTTCTAGGTCTGATTTTTTCCCACCGACGGACGACCTTTCAGCTTAAACTGTCAAGGGCGCAATGTTAATTGTGCTAGATTTATTTTATGTTGGCAACTGATTTTTGCATCTATCGAATGATGATTTGACATGGATAGGTTGGTTTGAACATGTGGAGATTATGGATGAAGGCGACTTACTTGAGGTAAGGTCTTTACCTTAGCTAGTTGTCTTTACAACACCAGAGAAAAATGTATGTTGATAAAATAAATAATCTCTGGAAAGGGGCAAGTCGGCAAGTACCCTCAACCGGTGAAAATGATTGAGTAGATGTATGAATGTGGAAGAGGCAAAACTGTCAGGATCGTAGCTTGTGGCACATAATGATATTTGCCAACCCCAATGGGATACAGACCGATCCCTGATGGGATGAGTGTGTATGTAGGTGTGTACGAATGACAATAGATGCGTTGAAGTCTCAGATCTTTCCTGACATACATACATATTTCATAGAAATATATGAGTTATAATTTTAAATCTCAGTAGCATTGATTCATTGTTGATTGGCTGAATATCTTAATTTTTTAATCAAAATTCAAGTTATTACTCGGCCTGGGAATCGAGTCTAGCATTTCACCGTACACCGCCTATGTACGCTGTAACTAGGCCGACCAGGTGATACGTAACATAAAAGATTTTCACGAAAATTCATTGTCAGTACCTATTTGTAAACTATAAATTTTACGTTGGTGTCCGTGGTTTATACATTAATCTAATAGGCGTCGTAAACGTCGCTCCGTTTGAATCATTACTTTGCGTAAGTAGTTGACGTTCATACTCATACTCTGTTTTTCAGCACGATGTAGGTATAATTAGCATTGCGATTACCAAAAGCTTTATGAGTTTTAATTTTACGGCTATCGTGTTTATGGATTAGAATAAGACTTTCGGATGTAACTGTATAAACATGCATTTGACTTTTACTGTAGTTCAGGGATTATAGAACGGGCACGCTTGACCGGAATAGTGCTAGTGTTGTAACAGATCATAAAGTCGCAGCTTGCTGTTCCATTTCAGTCAATGAGGCGGAGCTATGGATGACCAAAAAATAAGAATACAAAAATTGTATATAATTCAACTGTGTTTTTGACCCTCGACAAAAAAGGGGTGTTATTACTTTGACGGAGTTTGACCCCTTTTTCTGTAATCTATACCTACGAATAATATATATTATGTCTGTGGCATTATAGTGACTGAACGAATATACGTCTGAAGCTTCCAACTCTTCGGTAATCGTGTTTGGGCTCATTGAATAGTTTTCGATACATAGTTGGCATGGTGATTAGGGTCAGATAATAGAGTAGGAAGGTGGTCACAGGATCTCAACTTTATTTTAATCATTATTGATGTTGTGGATTTGAATCAAAAACATTTCCGTATAAATAAATCAACCGATGATAAGTCATATGACACGAAAGGCTTTGGGACAATATTACAATGGGTTTATTGGTTTAATCGTTTATTAATTTCATATCTATCGATATGTATGGACATTGACTATTGATCAGCTATAATATTTATCAGTCTGTAACTGTTTCGCAATCTTGTATTTATGTGATATACCTGCACTGAATACAATTATTATTAAATAATTTATACGAGTGTGATTTATTTTTAATATAATTTTTGATATATGTATTAAAAAATAAGGTTTTTTTAATAGTAAAAGATTTTGATAGGTATTCAAAAAGAATGATTTTAAATTGGTCACAATTAGTACCGAAAGTGCTTTTCGACTTTTCGATTCGAAAAATCACACATGAATTGTCCGGGATTGAATTAGTTCCCGGTATGGCGATAGGCTCGCTCCCTATCACATCATGGAACGGAAATAAACTCGGCGAAAGGTGGATGCACTAGTGGCACCACTGTCTATCCCTTCGGGGATCAAGGCGTGAGTCTTACGTCTTAAGTCTATGTCTATTACAAATGAAATGAGTATCGGATGATAATGACGCGATTAAAGCCTGGAGGTGAGTGGTAGAGCCACACTGTAGACAATTTTGTCTACAGCATGAATGGGCCGGCTCGTCCGGGTCGTTACTACTGTCTCACAGAAAACCGGCATAAAGTAGCAGCTTACTTCTGCGTTGCGTTTCGTGCGTTCGTCGGTGAGTGAGATATCCGGAGGCCCAAATTCCCCTTCCCTTCCCAATCCCTTACTTATCCCTTTCCTTTAAGGTCGGCAACGCGCCCATGATTATTTATGTATTTTGGGCGTACATGGGCGGTGGAGATCACTTACCATCAGGTGACCCACTCGCTCGTTTGCCGGCTTATACTATATAAAAAAAGGTGACAAATTTTTATTATGGCACCTTTTCACGTGTGCCAATGAACTATTGATAACGGTCATCGCTTATCCATACGTGGATTGAGATAACATTGACGGCTTACGAGTTATAACTACAGCGCATCCTTTTTTACGTACGGTGTCCAAAGTCTATAGTTTATGACAAGTTATTTTTTATCTTTATGCCGCCGGGACGCCACATATGTGCCAGTACTGATGCGAGTAGTTAAAAAATAATACACGCAACAAATAAAAAAAAAAAGATTCTAATACTAGGTAGGTAGGTACTAAGGTAGGTCTAGGTACTAAACATATTGGTCCCAATACATGTTGTATTGGGACTACTTATTAGAATGCAAAATGGTTTTTCTTATACAATTGAATGACGAGACCAGCCGGTTTTTTTTTTAATAAGATGGGGGGACTCCCCCCCGGCTGCTCCCTCTGATACTTTTAATTCAGAGTGTGTCTACCTATTTAATTCACATGCCTTTACTAAAAAACTCATCAATCTAGAAAAAAAAATGAATTTTACATCTTTTAGTATGCCTATAATAAAAAATCTAACTCTTAGACATACTATAATACTGTGTTTTATCTTATTTATTAAAATACATTTATACGATCTTAGATAATAACGTGCCTTTCTCACAAAAACCAGCTTTTCCGTGGCAACTAGGAACATATAATCTAATATTACATACTGTAGTTGCCCTTTTCTATTTGTTTCCTTTTATAACATTACACGTTATTTCTTTGCAATATTTTAAAAACTTAGATCTAGTTACATCATCTTCCAACATACTGCTCAGGTTTTCTTTCTTAACAATTTGGTCAACCTCTATTTCAAGGTTAGTTCGTTTATACAGATATATTGGGCATTCAGTCAACACGTGTACCACGTCTTCTGTGGCCGCTGGGTCACAGATGCATGAGGGGCTCTCCTTGCACTTGAGACCAGCAGGTTAGCCGTTGGGAAGTGCCACTTATTTACTTTATTGCAACTTATTTTTTTTATACACTCAGCGTCGTATTAGGCCATGTAGGGGCCTTGGCCACCCCGAGGTTTGGGGCTCTTTTTAAATGACGACGACGCCACAAAAAAGGATGTTTCACGTTATTTTTTTTAAACAGCCTAGATACTTGTCAATAAGTGAAAAAAAAACATTTCGGGGTTTTGTCATTTGGGGGTTCCCATTAAGCCAGGCCTCGGGCCTTTGCCCTGCGTGACCATAGACTAGAGACTGAAGACTGTATTGTTGCAAAATCATTTTTCATGCAAATGTTATAAATATAAATAGCTTGTTCTGTAAGCGTCATTAGCTGCCTTGCACGACACTGCACGCGCCATGCAAAACTTCATCGATTTAAATTGAATTGAAATATTTTACATGATTGTCATTGAACAATATAGATCCTATTGTATCACGTTCACTAACCTCAACCCTCACCGTCCACACGCACGTTTTGCATGTTGATGGCATTTTATGCAATATGTCATTTTTGATAATGCCCAGGTTGAAATGGAATAAAATAAAAAATAAAAAAATTACAGTCTTTAGAAATACTGTAGGTTTTATGCACCGCAAATGCGTTTCTTCTTGAAATTGAAGTGAGAGCAACTTAACCTTTCGAATGAAAAAACAACCGAATTCGGATAACTGTGGATACGTTTAGCATTGAGAACCTCCTCCTTTTTTATCGGTTAAAATATACTCTTTACGGTAGCCGATTAAAAGTATAGTTTTAGGGATCGGTATATTCACTAACTTTGTATGCCAATTGGCTTTATTATAAACCATGTTTCGGAACCAGCAAAGAGTACTTATCTATTGAATATAGGCCGGTAAAGTCATTTTGAGCGATGCGTTTCAAATAGTTTCGTCGTCGTAGCATTCTTAATTCGTACTCAAGTTCTATAGATTATTAAAATGTAATGTTAGTTTAGCCTTGTTTAGACCTTGCCAAAGTGTGAAATACCTCATGTAAACACCAGTATTTGAGAGCATACTAAATGCAAGTAATGTAGCTTAGCCATATTAAGATTACATTGTTGAATTTGATTGTTACATAAATATCACGAGACTAATCCAGCTGTTAAGAAAATGCTCGACAATGAAGATAATACCTACTTTCGGCAAATCATGCTGATTCTGATGCCAGCGACACGCAATTTACTATATTTAGATGTACTAAATTGAGTATGTACTAATTAAAGATCAGTAGGGCCAGTACTAAAAAAGTACCTCGTTTAGTTTTGTCATTGTGAGTCGAATTTCTGCGCATACGGAAATGCAATACTTCGATGTATCAACGTGCATGGTACATACGTAGTATAGCTGAACATCATTATTTTTTGGCCATCCTGGAACGGCAACGTGATGCACACTGCACCTGATGGTAAGTACAGTGCAGTCCAAATAATCTTGACCGTCACAATACTTTTAGTAATTGAACGACCTGAAGTACATGGATTTACACCGACCGATTCCAGAATGTGCCTCGAAACAAGGTTTTCAGCAGTCCAGTAGGGTACCAGCAAGTATCAGCACCAGCTTATGGTGACGAGAAATATGAAAACGTTACTCTATTTAGACATTGATCAAAATAAGCGTTAAATAGCTTCTTATTTGTTTTATGTTCTGTATGTGCCAAAGTAGTACCTATTAAAGACAATTATATTGCATGATTTATACGCCACATTTCTCATACATATTAAGCTGTTGTTATGGCTGTACTGTTTGCTAAATGTACCATTGACTGTTCCATTGCATGTGCAGTTGCATTTATTGATTCACTTATTTCATGCTACAGTGCAAACTTGCTCTCAAAATTAACTCTGGCGTGAAACTAAAGATTCACGATACGTTTAGTATTTGCGAGGGGTTCGTCATCAGTGTTGCTGCCCCACTTGCGCGACGATCTTAAATCAAGTTTACCCACTGAAGCAGTTTAAGAAACGTCAAATCGTTTGAAAATTTTACATAGGTAAATTAGTTTGGTGATAAATCTAGATTTAGGATCATCGTGCAAGTTGGCCTAAGTAAATAAGTTTAGTGATAAATGTCGATTTAGAATCGTAGTGCAAGTGGGCAAAGAAATTTAATAATTTTTATGCTCACATTATCACATCAACCTAAATATTTGTGATGCTTGACGCCTATGAACTGCATTTTACTTTTATGCGTTTATTTACGTATGCACTGATTATTATAAGTAATATACAACAATTTTTTTTACTTTACATTCGTTTGTATTTAATTTTTATGACTACGTCAAACATAATCAATTAATTTGTAGAGCCTTTTCAGGTTCTTTTTCCTTTCTACCTTATAGCCTATCTTATATTATTTTGTATCCTGGCTTAATGCCAGAGTCCACCTTCTCGTATCATAGATTTGACGGTACCTACCTATTTGGTATTATATGAGGCGACCCGCCGTCCTCTGAGTCTGACCCCCACAACCCGCAACAGGAACCAAGTTTCGCCATTGCCACGTGCAGGTAAGGTTGGCTTTGGGCCTAAGATGTTGGTGGCCCACGTACAGTTCCATAACCTTACCAGACTAATATACTAATACCATCCTTGACTTGAGAAAATAAAATAAAAAATATTTATTTATTTTCAGATATGTGCGCTAGCAAAGCAACTGGACATGTCGGAGCGGCAGGTAGAACGGTGGTGGCGGCTACGGCGGAGTCAAGACAAGCCCTCCACGCTGGTCAAATTCTGCGAGAACTGCTGGCGATGTACCTTCTACTTATACAACTTCTCATACGGCATGTTCATACTGTGGGACAAAGAGTGGCTGTGGGACATAGACCAGTGTTATATTGGATATCCACACCAGGTAATACTGCTGAATATTTATATAGTTTGATTATATTATGCGTACCTTTATAACACATTATCAAATAGTCAATTAATAAAAAATGTCACAAGTATTGAAGTACCAATACGAAAATTTTAGGAATAATTAATTTAAGCTTATTTTATACAGTAGTGCTATTTTACATTGGTAGCTACAATTGTATGCTAGCTACTTGTTATCAGCATACTTTTGACGAAAATGTGTGAAAAGTATTACAAGATAATCTTAATATTATATCCAATGAATATGTGTTAACTCTGAACTATAGGCACAAGTTATAGTTTTTGCGTCTAATAATAAGTCGAGAGAGATAAAACATACCTGGATGATGAGTTGGCTATTCAATAATAAGCTAGTTTGTTTCAATTTTTAAGAATATATTTTTATACCAGGTATTAAATATCGAAAACTTCACATATCGTTGCTACACGCGATGAGTAAATCAATAAAAAAATATCAAGCTATTATTATAGACCTGTGTTGCTGATTTTTTATAAACTCACGCATGTATAGTGTTTATCCGAAAGGGTAAGCAGAGTTGCAACTCATGCCTCCACTGTTCGCCAAGTTTATTTTCGTTCCATGATGTGACTGGTATGCTATGGTATGGTATTCAATCAAAGTAAAACTAATCACTGGTCTAATTACTGTCCAAGTATATCAATGAAGCGATTTAGGCTAATATCTTCAATAAATGTAATTAATATTCGTAATGTGTAAATAGCTATTGTTCAGTTCAATTGACTTCGATAACTTTGATAAAGATTACTAGTACTGGTTGACCTTAACCAGGTAAGCTTTTAGAATGCGATCTTAAATATTTGAAAGTGGTCTAGTGTTTGTGTGACGGATACAATCACAAGGTGGTAGATCCCTCGTATGCGAAAGGCCGCCTGGGTTGGTACCACCGCTTTGTCTATTTATGCCGCCAAACAGCAGTGTGTACGCATTGTTATTTGTTGTGTTCCGGTTTGAAGGAAATTGAAGCCAGTGAAATTACTGGTCATTATGAGACTTCACATCTTATGTCTCGGGGTGACAAGCGCAGTCCAATGCTATTCAGTGGTTTGTAATTCAAAGTTCTGTGTGGTGTTGGTTCTGTTTATGGACAGGCGTGGTGTTTACCATCAGGCGAATGACCTACTCGTTCCGTCACTCAAGTTAAAAAAAAAAACACTTCTAGGTTCAATTCACCCGTCGAAAGCGCCATATTTTTTATTTGAATTCTTCAAGTAACTTACCTGTAAGTTATACAGCCCCACTGGAGCTAGTTCTGTCTCAAATCTAAACCAAAGTCAAATGGCAAATTTGCTGTTGCGTTTCACACGGTCAGTAAAATTGCTGGAGCCTCTAAGAAATAAATTTCTTTTGTTTTCGTAAAAAGTCGGTAATGCACCCAAGATTTACTTGATTCTAGTACTTATTTGCTAGTTTTCTGCTATGAAAAAACGAGTTCCGGCTGATAAAACGTTCATAGAGTCAAATTGCTTTTGATCTCAGGGTTTGACGAGCGACATCTGGTGGTACTACATGATATCGTCCGCGTTCTACTGGTCGCTGACGATCTCTCAGTTCTGGGACGTGCGACGCAAGGACTTCTGGCAAATGTTCGTGCACCACATCGCTACCATCGCGCTCCTCTCGTTCAGCTGGGTCTGCAACCTGCACAGGATCGGCACATTAGTCCTGCTATTACATGACTGTGCGGATATATTCCTCGACGCGGCGAAGGCGACGAAATACGCCAACTACCAGAAGTTATGTGACTTCCTATTTGCAGTATTTACGTTATTATGGATTGTCACTAGAAACGGGATATATCCGTTTTATATTATTTGGAGGTTAGTTGCATTTTGATTTGCGTATGATACTTTTAGAAAACTGTAGAAGCCATAAGAATACGCGCTCATGCTTGTAATCCCCGAAGGGGTAGGCAGAGGTGCAACCAGTACATCCACATTTCTCCAAGCGTATCTCCATCCCACGATGTGATAGGGGACGAGCCTATCGCCATACCAGGCACAATTCCGGACCAGTTTGATACTGAGCAGTTCGTAATAGAAAAACCCAATATCACTTTTATCCGACCCGGGGATTGAACCCGAGACCTCAGTACAGCAGTCGTGCCGCGTACGCATTACAACTGCGCCACCGAAGCAGTAGAAACCCTAAATGCTAATCATGAATAACAGCGTCACTTCTATAATAATCATATGATTTAACACCATTTCCTCCAAAATGAAGTTATAACAAGCAAGGTTTTTTACTCTAATTCGGCCCACACTTTTTAAGAATTTGTTGTTTTTATACATAACCCTCGTATGTCCAGTACGTCTATCCGTGCGCCGATGTTGTTGCCGATGTTCCCTGCGTACTACATCTTCAACGCGTTGCTGTGTCTACTGCTCGCGCTGCACATGGTGTGGACCTGGCTCATACTACAGGTCGCGTACAAGGCCATCAGTGCTGGACAGGTAATAAAAAAAACAAATAAAACAAAATGGCGGCCACTTTTTAACTCCATCATTAGATCTATGATTTCTGACCAATGCCTCGAGCTTTAAAACAATGAAAAATTTAATGACTGCCACTTTTTTTATTCGAAAAAACTGTATTCATTTTTCACGTATATACATGGTGCTCCTTTTTTTTCCAGCTGGTCAAGTATCGTCTATTTTATTTATTTTTAGAAATCGGATAAAAAAACTTTATTTTGTGTAAATAATACACTATTTCGGCACCAAATGGAACTAGTAACACATTCATTGATATTTCGAAGGTTTCAACTTGAAGCTACATAACTTTTCCATCAATATTACTTTAATAACATTTAAAATTATTAAATTATTATTATTAGTTATTAAAAAATGTTAGACTCAAAATGAATTCACAAACAAAAATTTACTATGTTGGTATCGCATAGTACTTGAAAAAAAACGAATTAGATGCCTCAATAAAAAAAAATCGATTCGATAAAAAAAACGTAGAATAATTCGGAAGTGCGATGAAAAACAGGATTTGGATTTCCCGAATTATAATATACTATTACGCGTAAGAATAATTTTGTTGTCTAAAGTAGTTTTCTAAATATTTTTACTAAACAAACGATGTAATATATTCAAATTATTAAATCAATTTATTCAATTACGAACTCCGACCCACAATTACCTCATCAACTGTGCCCAGAATTGGACATTACTCTTGGATTAACGACCTTTTTGTTTACTCGATTTCTAAAAAAGAAAATTACCTATTTTCCGTCCGTTTTGCGTTAGAAACGTGTCCTTTGAATGTTACACGAAAATGGTTGCACTCAAATTTATTAAGGAAAAGAAAACATAAACAACAAACAATAAGTATAAACTGCTAGAAATATAACCATATGCACCCAGTATAACAGTTATACACATGTTGTTGTGCGAGGATGTTCTGATCATACCCACTGCTTGTTCACTAAGGACAAGCAAAGTAATTACGAAGTGCAAAGTTTATGCAATCAAAAATATTTTTAGCTAATTTTTATCGAACTAAAGAAGGCTAATTTAAAAACAGCCATGGGGCACTTATTCCATCAAATCTAATACTATCGAGATCTCAAAACCAAGCCATGTATGTTCCTTTGAACATTTAAATATTTCAATGTTATCATCAGTAATATCTTAATTTCAGATGGAGGGTGATATCAGAAGTTCTAGTTCAGAGTTAAGCGACAGTTCGCATCAGTCAAACCACAGCACGCCTAACCGCGTCAAAAGTAAGAAGTAAGTTGTTTTGTAGATGATCATTTGCACATGTCATTCATACTGCAATTTACCGCTTTATGGTGTCAATTCACGGTATACATCGTGATATTTAATTAACTCTTCTAAGGAATTGTATACAAGGTATGACATAATTAAATAATAAAACAAGATTATAGAAAACAAAACTAGATGTTTCTGAAATTTACGAATTTCGCACTTACACCTTCGACCTACAACATTGCCGTCGAGTTGTTAAATTCATTCATCTTATAATTTCTAAAAAAAATAAAGATAAAATTAAAAATCACGATGTATTTTCTTCATTCTTTTGTTTAACCTTATGGCTTCGCATTATTATGCAGTTCGCCAAAAATTACTTACATTCACTTCTTTTTTTTTTTATAGTATAGGCCGGCAAACCATCAAGTGAGTCACCTGATGGTAAGCGCCCATGTACGCCCATAATACAAAAGAATTATGGGCGCGTTGCCGACCTTAAAGGAAAGGGATAATAAGGGATTGGGAAGGGGAAGGGGATTTGGGCCTCCGGATATCTCACTCACCGTACGAAACGCAGCAGCAAGCTGCTACTTTACGCCAGTTTTCTGTGAGACAGTGGTAACGACCCGGACGAGCCGGCCCATTCATGCTGTAGACAAAATTGTCTACAGCGTGGCTCTACCACTTAAATGTATTCATCTCTCTCTCTCTCTTTCAACTCTTTCAATGTATTCATTCACCGTCCATAACCTTCAATGTTTGTTGCACAAATCTACACCACTTTTATACTACAAACACAACTAAAAACTAGCTTGGGAATTAATTAATATTCCCGCCAAAACTGCCAACGATGTACGCACTCACGCCTGTAATCCCCGAAGGGGTAGGCAGAGGTGTAACCAGTACACCCACATTTCGCCGTGCGTATCTCCGTCCCACGATGTGATAGGGGGCGAGCCTATCGCCATACCGGGCACAAATTTCCAGACTCCGGGCTGATACTGAGTATTTCGTTATAGAAAAACCCAATACCACTTTACCCGACCCGGGGATCGAACCCTAGACCTCAGCGTTGGCCTCAATCGTAACACGTACGCACTACAACTGCGCCACCGAGGCCAACGATGTATTTTAGAAAAATTGATTTAATCAACTTGTAGTAGTTAAAAAGCATGCTATTTAATTTTTATTAGTAGGTTTGGTTTGATGGTTATATGGTTTCAGTCCGACAGCCTCAGTGGCGCAGTGGGCGAGTAGACGGCTGTAAAGCGTGAGGCCACGGGTTCGATTCCCGCACCGAAACAAAAATATTTGTGTGACCCACAAATATTTGTTTCGGGTCCGGGTGTTTTCTGCCCAGAGGGGTTGACGTTCAGGCAGGCGGCCGGTCGTAAAAAATACAAGCCTAATTTTTCTGCAACATGTGTTAAAATAAAAAGCATATTGCGCCGACCCCACTGCGAGTGGGGTAAGGGCAGGCGGAAGAAGGTATAGTTTTCATCAACTTATAGTAGTAAACAAGTATGCTATTTTAGTGGTAGGCATGGCTTCAATGGGTTTATTAGCTATACATTACGTTAAAAAATACGGTTTTAAATTATTATTTGAGTAAAAAGTATTAGTATTATCTGTCCAAACAAGACCATGCGTGAAAATAATTGTGGACGTATCGCGTCTTTAGTGGTATCGTGTCTGTAATCACCAACACTAGCATATGTCCTCGGTTTTCGGAAGCGTCTCGCTTACACCCAGTATTGGGCTGATAAAATATAGGATATAGAAAAAAATATTTTATTTACGGCAGCAATTTATAAATGATTTGATTCCAAACATCGATCGATATTTGGTTGAACCAATCTAAACAAGTAAATATTTGTAAACTTTATTGTGATTGGCTGATGTGGTTCGTTTCCGGTATCGATGTGCAGATTTTGGCTAGCATCGTTTATCAATTCCGACTGTTATGTTTTACTAGATTAGCTTGATTGTCATTGCACATTAAAATTAATTTAAATTAAATTGTCAATTAACTCGATACATAGTTATTTATAATATCGATGTTTGTTCACAGGGAGACATAGAAACCGAGCGCAGTGGGCGACTGGCTCGCCTGCACGAGCGAATCCCCTCCAACACTAGTCTAAGCGACAACACTATTGTTACCAAGCGAAGCGGCGAGCGGTCAGCAGGCAAGACCACATCGACTCTAATATACAGAGTAATATCAACAAAATTATCAATACTTTGTGCACACTTAATGGACTCACTATTTTTATTTTTGAAATTGTGAGGCAGTACAGTTGCTATTTTAAAATTACACACATATGAAGATAGGAAAAACATTAGAAGAGAAAAAGCTTTTCTGTGTTGAATCCATGACATCTAATACGTGGAAGCTTTTCTGTAATAGGAAACAAGATGCCAGTGAAACGCTTTCTGCACTTACCTTCGACAGTTGATATGTGTGGCCGCGCCGCAAGTGACTTTCTCCAATTCTCAGCCTTAATTCCTTACCTAGTATAAGATAGTTAGATCCAGTGTTCTTTAATGAGCCTTACATTAGCAGTTAAATAGCCTAAACAAAAGCAATCGTGATTAGTGACATCTGTATTAATTCTTTATAGATAGTCTTTTTGAATCAATCGATATTTCAATAGAGTTTTATTCCTCGAATGCTCGATAGCAGTTTCTAATAGCTAATGAAACCGCAATCAAGTCAATTTAAAATCTTTTTAGAATACATTTCGAATTTCAGCACTTGTAGTTTTCAATCCTAACTGCTTTGGATTACTGAATTTAATTGCGAATCTAAGGTAAAACTATAGTAGTATGTTCATTCGCGTAAATGGTGCGTTTGTTTTTCCTTTTTCTTTTCAATAAATAATTATCGATTTCGATGTATTAATTAGAATATGAGTACATCTTATAATTTATTTCTTATGAAAAGGTTGTATAATATTTAAACTTTAATAATAATATGCTTTAAAGATTCACGACATATTTATAGAGACGTATCGGTAAGAATTTATCGATGTTTAGCGAAGTGCATTTGTCGATAATTGTATTTCGTTGTGCTCGATAAACGTAATTTTATTTTGAAGTATTAAATGCGTACTTAGAGTGTAACTAAGTCCTCTTGAGCTGTCGTCCATAGATAATATAAAGATTTTTTTTACAAGATAATCTTAATCTTGTTTCGGGCGAATTTGTTGATGGTATTGTTGGTCATTCTGAGAGTTTGATTTCCTAATTGAAATGTATTGTATTTTCGCTAGATATGTTTACCAAAGTTTTTCCTAATTTGATTGCCATATATTTATTAATTCGATGATTTCCATGGCAAAGCTTATATTTAAGATATACAGAAAGGTTCCTTGATGTTTTGATAGGGGAAAATACATAATTATATATATAAAACAATGTTTTCTAATTTGTCTAATACTATCTAAATTGCGTCAAACCTTGTATCCAACAAGATTTAAATAATACGATAACCTATCTGAAGTTTTTGCCAATAGACAATACCATAAATATGCAATATAAAAAATGTTTTAGTGTATAATTAAATTTACGTATTTAAATTATTTCAAAATTACTTAAATGACACGATTTAAACTTATTTAAACTTATTTTTACGTAATGTTCCTTGTTGCATTTTTTTAAAGTTTGTTTACGTGTTGACTTTATTACACCAAATTGTTTATCGTAAAAAATATTACTTATTCGATTAAATCTAAAATTACTTAAGCGCACTTATAGGCTATATAGTTTAGATTATATTATGAAAATTGAAGTTCCTTTGTTATCAATTAATCTTATACAGAAAGCAGAGATTACCCCATTTTATGAAAATAAACACGCCTGTATTTAATAACGACACTTCGAAGGGTTAATTTTTCTGTATGCACATGATTTTTCCGTTCAACACGTTCCGAACAATCACGTATATGCGTTCGCGGGCACTATAAGACCTCAAAGAAAGGTTTCTGAATAAGGGGGCTAGTCTTTATAGTCAACAAAAAAATATTTTACAAAATTTTCTCTAGATTACCATTAATAATAAATGATTTGGAAACATTATTTAGTTTTTACACAAATGCCAAGAACACTATTTAATTGGGGACCACATAGTGTTTAGATTTATTCTTGCGAATATCACAAATAGTTAAAAACGACTTTCCACAAATTGTAAGTCTCAAAGTAGTAAAAGTAATATGGTATAATTTACACAAGAAATTTTTATATTTATTGTTAACTAGTAACTTTACTTGAACTCTACAGTTGATATGATTAAATAATATTTTGGATTTTTTCGCGTGTATTTTCTGTACAGGGAAATATAATATTGTGCCTACCTACTTTTATAACTATCCCCTAGGCAATGAATGTCTTATGATTCATTTGTCCAATTATTGGGATGATATGTCATTGATGCCCAGAAATTTGCGAACTATTCGATAAATACTTGGCTTCCGCAGAACCCAGTTTAAGAATCGCAGAACCCAGTTTATTAATCACTATTTCATCAGAATGTTAAATGTTAAATGTCTCGAAATCATTTGGAATTTTATTTCCATTGAAGTGTTAGCTAACGATCCATCTACTTCAATATCTTGGATTTATAAACACTACTTTCTTCTGTCTGTATTAAAATTGGAAATTGCGCGATTTGATCCAAATTGTTATTTACTTTAAAATATTTTATGTTTAATGTATAACTATTAAATGCAAATAGAAACCGAGGTGATGGAATAAAAATATTCTTAATGTTTTGTTTCTCACTTTTTCTCATATCTATATCCGGCACTATTTTCTATGCAAAATAACGTGATTGTCTATAAGTTACAAGTCGGCATAATAATTGCGCTTCGCGAGGATGTTCGTCAGTCTCCAGTAGTTATAGTTTCCCTTTCAATATGCACGAAATCATGTGCAATAATATTGGCGGCATTATTTGATGCTATGACTTCGCTTCCATTTTGTGGCTATATTTATTTTCAATTACATTAGATTACAATTTAAAATGTATGTACAGTACTCCGATCAAACTTATGCGCTTCGGCAATCTTCGGAAAAAACTAACATGTGATGATGATGATGATGATGATCTAATATAGATCTGTTAAAAAAATTATACAGTACTACTAAAATTAAATTTGAATTGTCTGATCAGGCGCGAATAGTTGAATGTTGCTTGCCTATTATGTCATAAGCAGTTATAGCTTACCGGAAAGTGGTACGGACTGCTGAGACGAAAGCAGGTTCGAAACCAACCCCAAGTGCATGCACCTCTGACTTTTCTAAGTTACGAGTGTATTCATTGTTTATTATCGCTTGCGTTAACGTTGAAGAGAACATAGTTAGGAAACCTGTATACTAACCTGAAAATTTATTTATAAGTATTTAGAAGGTGTGTGAAATCTGCCAACCCGCATTAGTCCAGCGTGGCGTGCCTAGGAGTGGGATAGTATAATAAAGAGTTATTATTATTCAGACCAATAAACAACGAAGATTGCTGAAGCGTACCATATGCGTAGTACTGTATAGTAATTATTAGTATATTAATTTCGTCACAATTAATTGTAAATTATGTCAGCTAAGTAACACAAATAAATACATCAGTTGTTAAAAGTGATTCTTAAAGTTTGTCGTTATACAGCGTGCTACAGAAAGGTGTGGTCAAATTTAAGCAACGTATAGTGTACGATTTTACATATAAACGTAGTAACAAATCCGATTGCGTTGCTAGGACATAAATAAAGCGTGTTTTTTTTCTTTCAATAGTGATGTGATCTTATCGATCGTAATAGACGAGTGATTAAAAGTAGCGTGATATTTTAAGATGCTTAGATTTTGGTAATATCCAGTACGTAAATAAATACGCACTTTCAGTGTATATAACACACCCATCTTTCTGTGACACGTTGTATAATGAGTTTTTAAATTTAAATATAATTTTAAAAACTCTGACAATATTCCCCTAGAATATTCCTGCACGTTAATTTACTTAATTCTTATTATAGATTTATATTTCGCATCTTGTGATACTCAACGACATGAATTATTTGAATACAATATTAATAAATTGAATATTTGAGACAGTATGGTGTGAACGATGTTATTCAAATGTGAGTTATATTTGTATGTTTGAATTAATTTATATTTAAAAATGTGTTATCTGCGAATATCTTAGGAATTTAACGCTTCCTTTTAAACACAAACTACGGATTAATTGATGGAGTTGATACTAAAATCACTATGAAAATCAAGCGTGCCAATTATTACTATGTAAACCAGAGTCATCGCCTGCGCATAGGTTATGTATAGTGCGTGTCGGGGCGTTGTGCAAAAAGTTGCGCTTAATGTCGGCACGCCTATAGTCTACAAAAGCATATCATAATAGTTGCATACAATCGTAGGTTTTAAGTGCGTAACTACTAACTAGCAGATCTTACGCAGTATTGTAGGTATATTCGATGTAGACTAGCATATCTTCGCAGCCTGGTTGGTTTCAATTAAATATCGCCTCTATTGTTATTATAATAAGGTCCCATATCAATCGTATCTGTGGTCAGTTTCTTATTCTGTACTAGATATCAAAGTTCGTACAACTGTGAATGTATTTATATAACACTTGGTATGATTTAATACTTTTCTGATATATTCGCAGATAAAAAATTGAATTATTCTATAAATAATATTAATTGAACGAACAAACATTTCATATCAATCAATATAGCGTAAATATCGCGTGTTTGGAGTAAATAATATATTTATTATTATTATAGCTTATAATAATCAACACATCACAAAGATGCTTATTGGAGCTTGCAATGCGATGGCCTTCTGCTCGTGTTACTTAGTTCAATGCAATTGTGCTATTTTTATAACTTTTGGTGCTACTTAAACGATATTGAGTTCTACTTAATTTTTTAAGAGTCAATTTATCTTTAAGAAAATTGTATGACTCCTTAATTATCGTATTTCATACAATACTGATTAATAAAAAGCTTATTTTTTCGGTTGTGTAAAACTTAAACTGAGTAATGCATATGAAGGTCAGCCTTATAGTAAATAAGTAATTGCTAAGTTATACTGTACAGGTAGTCTTCAGACTACAATTTTCCTTAATATATTTTAGCTGTAATGACGTAAGTTAGTTAGTTTAATTTAACAAACAACCTATTCCATTGTGTTAATCTTTTAGTAAAAAAAATATTTAATATTATATGAATTCTTGTTGCACAACTGAATTGAATGATACTTCAATGTCTATGTAAAATGATAATAATTCCAGTTGTAATATCCAATTATGTTTCCAATATTGTTAGTTCTCAAAATTCGAACTGTGTCAATTTATTTGTAGATATAAATGTAATACACATAATTTTTTTTAGTTAGAAGTTTGCATCTATTTTCTCGAAAACTATATATCTTATCTATTGTTTAAGGTAGAGTTTAATTTTTATTTGCATAAAGCCGAATACTGAATAATAGGTATTTGGCTTGCGTCGAATAATATTCGAATATTTGGTGTGCAGTGTTCAGCGTATGCTAACGTAGCATTTTTTTTGCATCATAAAATAAACTCTGACAGTTTGTTGCCAAGAAGATAATGCTGAAAATATATATGAATGTATAATTTCGAGAAAATTATTTGTCGAGGTTGTGTTTTTCGTATGTTCTGTTATGTTAATTAATTGTTATAAACTTTAATCAATATATTTAATTAAAGGAATACATTTTCTCCGATGAAACAATAGTTAGTAAATAGAACTTATCACCTTTTATAACAAAATATATACAAAAGTTGTATCGCTATGCCAAGTATAATGAACTTATAGGCTATCTATAGCGCAGTAACTTGTTCGTGAGATAACAAATCCTTGAATTAAAGTACATTTTATTTTAAACTTGATCATAATTTAGTTAGTAAACGATTTTTTTATTTTATTTTGTCTATGTTAAAATTGAGAATTATTTTATAATGTACAAATGTTCATGTAATGTTCAAGATAATTTGGTGCCTTTCATTTATATTTAATGTTGATGTTAAGACGCTAAGAGTCCATGTATAGATCACATATAGAATATTGCTATGCAAATAAACTTCAACTTAAATTATATCTAGTACGGCCAGAGGCTTATTGTCTTATACAACGTATTACAGAGAGGTGTTAGTATATTCACCCCCGTAGTACGCAATCCGATTGCATTGCTAGGACATTAAACTAATCTTTACTAACTTTTTCTTTTAATAGTGATGTGATCTTATCGATCGTAATAAATGAGTGATGAAAATTAGGTAGTGTGAGATTTGATATGCCTAGATTTTGATAAAAAAATAAAATATACCCCCAACCGTCACACACATAGTCTTGACCCCACACTAGGTTAACCTGTATCGTGGGTATCAGGAACTACGAGAGATTTGCGGTCCCGCAATACCCAGACCCGAGACCAATATTTGTGGATTACACAAACATTTGTCTTGGTGTGAGAATCGAAGCCACGGCCTCACGCTTCGCAGTCGGCTACTCGTCCACTGCGCCATGGAGCCAGATCATAAACACTCAATGTCATGAGTATGACATAATAAATATAACATGACCACACCTTTCTGTAATACGTTGTATATACGTAAAACTTAGGTATGAAAACAATAAAGATTATTACATAGAACATATGTACATGTGCGTCATAACAGAATATCAATGTATAGTGCAACAACAATAGGTTGGTGGTGACAATTTTTTAACTAATTGCAAAGGTTTAGAATAATACATACATTACAAATACATATTATACACATAAGAGTCACAATAATAGAATAGTGTGAGAAAGAGATATTGGGTGTTTCTACTACGAAATGCTTAGTATCAGCCTGGAGTCTGGATGTGCCCGATATGGTGGTAGATGACCCCCTATCACATCATGGGACGGAAATACGCTCGGCGAAATGTGGGTGTACTAGTTACACTTCTGCCTATACCTTCGGGAAGTACAGGCGTGAGTGCGTATGTATGTAATAGGAATTAAAATTTTAAACCGACCGTAAATCGACCAATGAGCTTTCGACGATAGTGTCACTCACCTCACCTACTTATGATTGTCGCACTGAGTAGTCCTCGTCAATCTTAATGGCCACTTTGGGGCGGTACCGGCTAATTCGCCGAACTTCATCAACTCTGCCGGCGTTCAAGTCCATTCAGAGTAATCGCCCGCGGGCGCTATTTATTAATTGAAATCAATCAGTTTTAATGAAGTACATGTGATGTCTTAAATCGATGTTCATCGTTTTGCCCTTTAGACGGTCGTTCGGCGGTACGACAGAATCATTGGCTCTCTAATCGAACATCAATTTGCTTAAATCCGAAGTTCGGCTAATTAGTCGGTACTGAAGTAAGTCATGAGCGGCGTAGCATTTATTGTTCTCAGGGAATAAAGGGTAACGGGAGGTGTAGAGGGCTAGGGCGGATTCAGAGCGGCTATAAAGTGTGACGAGAAATAAGAATGGTAAAGTCGACCTGTCAACAGTAACTGTCACTTAAAAATATAGGGTTTTTAGGTAAGAAAAAAAAACATTTTGCATAAAAACTGTTTATACTGCATGATTTAACTGAATCTTTGTATTATAAATTGAAGGTATACAAGTTGAAATTGGGTTTAAAAATAATTTTAACTCAGATGTCATAATATGCCTATTCTTATTCGGATCGCATTATTTAAAGATTGAAAAAAATATAAACGTCAGACTTATCAGCTATGTTGAGTATGATGTTTATTTAAGCTGCCGGGAATACACATGCTACGTTGTGACACAAAAGCGTATCAATTTCGACCTATCATTGGTCGCACATTCCATAACAGAACTTGGTTTATTCTCGACTCGAACGATTTGAAATAGCAAAAAAGCAAGGTCTAAAACAGCATGTGTAGTCCAGGAGTATGTTGAATGGAAAAAAATAAGTTTATAAATATAACCCAGTGTGTATAACATATTCTATATGATATGAATTAATTATGTACGTTGATCTCTATCGCGAAGTTGTCAAAAGAATATATAATTTATTTAAAAATTGTTTTTCTTTTTTACGTTCACGGTTGTTGAATAAAGACATCTACAAAATAAAACGTATTTGTGCTTAACGGAGTATATATTTTAATATAATTAGGTAAGTACCTTAATTTACATATTTTTGTTGAATAAAAAGTATTGTGTAAAAAATAATAAAGATAATTTGCAATTTAATTGTTTAAAGCTTATTACAGTAGAGGCGTCATACGATGTCACTTTTTTTGGTGTGGAGACAATCCATCGTCTCGAGGTCGCAGAAAGACTTCAATATATTATACTGCTACACCGGCTGGGCTGCGCGACACGAAGAAATTCTGCACTAAGTTACGGTCAATTGACCACAACTCAGTTAACAGTGAGTGTTAGGCAGGCCGTAAAAATTACAAGCTAAATCTTTCTGTAACATGTGTTAAAAGCATGTTGCGCCGACACCACTGCGAGTGGGATAGGGGCTGGTGGCATCAATCAAATGAAATCAAAAATTCTTTTGAACTCGAGCAAAGCAGACTCGATGAAAGCAAAGGTTAAGGTTATGTTGTTGAGTAAAGCTTCGACTTGCCCACGTCAACATTATTAGGATAATTGAGAGTTGACTTTGTAAAGTGGTAGAGCCACGTTGTAGACAATTTTGGCTTCAATATGTATGGGCGCGATTGGGATAGTATCACTGCATCGTCTCACAAAACAAGCGAGTGACAGGACATGCAGCTGGCTGGGGCCTTATCTATCAGTACCTATATTTAAAAGCGAAATACCACTCACTCACTCACTGATTAGGTAAGTAATCATAATATATACTCGTATATGCTAAAGCATAGCAATGCCACGACATTTGGTCAGATAATAGTTTGTGTAATGTATTTACCCTTTTTAACCCCTTAAATTTACATTCTAAGGCGTAAAAGGAGTTGAACTTTGTATAAATAAATAAATAATACCCAACAGTCACACACATAGCCCTGACCCCAGAGTAAGATAAGAGTCTTGTGTCGTGGGTACAGCTTTATATCGTATAATGTCACATGTTGGTCTCTCGATCAACCACAATCGAACGGCACGAAAATTCGAGTCGTGTTTATTTACGCCACATTCAAAACCCTCTAGTGCGTTTTATATGGTAAGTGAGATTACCGGAGGCCCAATACCGTGTGGATTTGGGCTTCTCCTCCCTTACCTATTCCTAAGCGGTCGGCAACGTTCTTTTGGTATTGTAGGAGGTCATGGAAAGTAGATCACTTCAGGAGTTGTTCATTTACCATCAGGTAGGTAACTACACCCACCCACACGTTTGTTTTCCAGTCTGCAATTAAAATAAATCCCCATGGCGTATCTTGGTAAAGTCATATATTTAGGTTTACGTCAGGGTCAGTTTTGAGCATGCAATTAATATTAAAGACCAGAACGCTTTTTGCGCGAATCTTAACACATTAATGATTTATAAACTTAATTATATTTCAAGGGTACGAACCTTTATTTAAATTAACAAATTTAAATCAGTCAATTTAGAGTTAACCTTAGAGAATAAGTAGTTAACTTATTATGTTGTTTTGACCTCAGGGCTCTCTTAGGCTATGTCCTTCGGCTCACAGTTTTGGACCCTTTTAGAAAATACAAAAATACTTGTTTTTTTCAATATGATATGACATCACTGATATAACTTTTACCTATACCTAAGTGTAAAAGTGAATTGCTCGGAATTGCTTTCCGAATATATTTATAGTTTCTGGGCTTTGGCATTTGTCAGGCCAGGAGCCCTGGGCCAGTGCCCGGGGTGCCCATATAGGGTAAAGACTAAACTGGTAGACATGAAGAAACTAACAGATTTGGAAAACATGATGAACGTGAGCAAACGGGCGTCTGCTATCATGCTTTCCAAATCTGCGTTTTTCGTTCCATCACCGATTCTATCCCCTTAGAAGTTTATTTTTTCTTGAAATTGAAACGGGACCGACTTTGAAGTACACCCTATTGAATAAAAAGTTTCATGATGATCGGTTAAGTAGTTTTCGCGTGAAAGCGTAACAAACAAACTTACATTCACATTTATAATATTAATATGATGTGCGTAGAAATGAGAACCTCCTCCGTTTCTTTCGTCGGTTAAAAATCACTCATTACTTCTGAAAACTGTATTGGCCTGCATTATTCTAATTAACAGGTACTTGAGTGTCATTTATGGCGCAAAAAATAACCAATAAAAATAACAAAAAGTTGCACCTCGGCCGATGCAATCAATGTAGGCCTCGCAGTCGATTTGTACGTAAATAACAAATTGCACGTGTTTTGTGTAGTAGTTTAGTGGATTATCGCAGTAAAATAACATCATTTAATTTTATTCGTTCTTTAATTACAACTGTGTCGTCTAGTGATTGGATATTTGAAAACGATGTAGTTTTGAAAGCAGTCACCTTAGTTTTATAAATCAGTGTTCTGATATTATAGATATAGCTAGATAAATTTTAAATAAGACAATGCCTGTTTAAAGTTATTGCCTGCAACAACCAGTTAATACAATAATTAAATCATCAGTCAATTGCTCTCTTTTCAATAACTAAGTAGTTACATTTAATAGTGATCAATATAATACTAACCTTGTATTACACACGTCCCACTGCTGGGCACGGATCTCCTCTACTGAATGAGAGGGGGTAGGACTTAGTTTACCACGCTGGCTTAATCCGGGTTAGCAGACTTCACATACCTTCGAAATTCTTATAGAGAACTTCCTAGGTATGTAGGTTTGAGAATTCCTCACGGAAATTAACAATTAACCACATGTGACTTAGACAAGTCACGAGGTACTTGCTCTTAGGGCTGGTTACCACCAGTGGCTTTCGTCTCAACAATCCGTACCACTCCCCGCTGATCTGCTAAAGCCTAGTAATGCCACGAAATTTAGTCAGATAATAGTTTATGTAATGTATTTACCCTTTTTAACCAATCAAATTTACATTTTAAGGCGTAAACGGGGGTTGAACTTTGTATAAATAAATAACACCCAACAGTCACACACATAGTCATGACCCCACGGTAAGATACGAGTCTTGTGTCACGGGTATCAGGAACTACGAGAGACTCAGTCTCACAACACCCAGACCCGAAACAAATATTTGTGGATCACACAATCATTTATCTCGGTACGGGAATCTAACCCGTTACACAGCCAGCCACTCGCCCATTGCGCCACGGGGGCTGTCTCTAAGTACACTGTCATTAGGTGACATGCTACTGAGACAATGAGTAATATACTTTTTTATTAGTGTTAATTACGAGACGAACAGGTCGTTTGCATGTTTTTAAGCGTCGCCCCTAACCTTAAACACAAGCAATACAATACATGGCACTGAACTGCGGTCGACACCCCGAGACATAAGATGTCAAGTCTCACGATGCCTAGTAATTTCACTGGCTTTAATGTCTTTTTTTTATGGTATAGGCCGGCAAACGAGCAAGTGGGTCACCTGATGGTAAGTGATCTCCACCGCCCATGTACGCCCACAATACTAAAAGAATCATGGGTGCGTTGCCGACCTTAAAGGAAAGGGATAATTAAGGAATTGGGAAGGGGAGGGGGTTTGGGCCTCCGGATATCTCACTCACCGTACGAAACGCAGCAGCAAGCTGCTACTTTACGCCAGTTTTCTGTGAGACAGTGGTAATGACCCGGACGAGCCGGCCCATACATGCTGTAGACAAAAGTTCTTTAAAGTGGAACACAATAATTATTACACACTCCTTGTATGATGTATCTATGCTACTGCTAACAAAGCGATGGTACCAACCCAGACGTCCTCTCACATAGGAAGGATCTACCAACTAGTTGTTGTTTATGTTATTTGTGATTCCAATATCGTAGAAGTTAATTATTTATATTCTAGTGTATATAGGTATGTGGTTACAGAACAATTGTATATGATAATAATTACTAAGTATCTTAACGCGTTACAGCCGACAGTTTCATTAACGTTATCGACACTACCGCATGTCTTGAAACAGGCATTGTACTTTTGAAACTTCTTTTTTTTATGTCATAGGCCGGTTTAAACATAAGCACTAAAACTTAAAATGTAAATATAAGTACCATGTGAGCTTCGATCGACTCGCCAGCACAAATCGTCCTCGAACATACATTACATACATTTCTTTCTCGTGTTAAAAAATCGCTGTTTTTCAATAAAAACACTGAACTTTCGTACAGTTTTGTTCAAAATGTCACGAATAACGGAATGGTTTTGGGCTGAATCGGTGTGGCTGCCCGCGAATATGTCGTGGGGTGATGTCACAAATGGACCAGAGAAAAGTGTGGTGTATACAGAACTTAATGACTTCCTTCCTATATTCCCTTTCTTTGTGATAATTTTTATTTCTAGATATGTGTTGGAAAGGTTAGTAATTTATGTACTTTTTTATTTTATAGCATAAGCCGGCAAACGTGCAAGTGGGTCATCTGATGGTAAGTGATCTCCACCGTCCAGGTACGTCCACAATACCAAAAAAAAGAATCGTGGGCGCGTTGCCGACCTTAAAGGGTTTCTGGATCTCTCACCACCGTACGAAATGTAGCAGCAAGCTTTTACATTACGTCGGTTCAACAAAGACCCTTACTGATAAACATTCATAAGCACTGATTAGGTAGTTAAACACTGTTTTAATCTATTTCTAGCCTTTATAAATCGAGTCGACAGAGAAAGACAAAAGAGCGTTTAACTAAACAATGCATAATGGACCAGGCCAAAGAATATAATACTCTCTACGAGACCAGGCAATTGCGAAACTTGGTTGCCGTTGCGGATTGTGGGGGTCTGACGGCGGATCGCCCCATTTAATACCAAATAACGTTAAATCTATACGAGGTATAATCTGTACGAGAAGATGAACGCTGGCTTTAAGCTGTGATAACGCCGGGCAGAGAGAAAGAATTCAAAAAAGAGACGAGCAGGTTGCGCACCTAATGGTAAATGCCACGCATGCCTATAAACAAATAAATAACACCACAACACAAAACAATGAATTACAAAGAACTGCATGGCACTGGACTACGCTCGTCGCCTCGAGTCATAAGATGTTGAGCCTTACAATAATAAGTTAAATCCAGCGAGCATAATAGAGCATTATTATTATTTATTGTTATTGTATTTGTATAGGTATAAACATGGTTTATTTCCAGGTATTGTTTCGTACCATTGGGCAAGTCATTAGATATCACAGAAAAACACACTAGAAATATCCCACATAATGATAAATTGGAGGCTGCTTATTTGGAGTCGCGAAAAAAAACAGATGTACGTATAACTTTATTTTAAATAGCTCGATTAAAATTTTTATATGACCGCGCCCGACAAATCGAGGCTATTATGAATTTGACCGCTTTGTCTGTCTATAGGGGTATATAGATAAGGCATCGTAAGAGCCTAAACAAAAATACGATTTAATTGCAATGACTTGAATATATAGGTACTACTAGACCGGCTGAGCGGTATATAGAATTAGCGTCACTTAGTTTTATGTTTTATGGCATAGGTCGGAATCGAGCAAGTGGGTCACCTGATGATCTCCACCGCCCATATACGCCCCCAATACCAAAGAATCATGGGCGCGTTGCTGACCTTAAAGGGATAATTAAGTCATTGGAAAGGAGAGGCTTTGGGCCTCCGGATATCTCACTCACCGTACGAAACGCAGCAGCAAGATGCTACTTTAAATTGGTAGTATTGAGTTACGGTCAATTGATTATTTGAGTGGTGTTAGCCACACTGTAGACACTTTGGTCTACAGTATGAATGGGCCGGCTCGTCCGGGTAGTTACCACTATCTCGCAGAAATCCGACGTAAAGTAGCGTCATACTGCATTTCGTACGGTGAGTGAGATACCCGGCGGCTCATATACCCCACCCCTTCCCAATCCTTTAATTGTATTTTTCCTTTAACGTCATGATTGATGAATAAAATAAATAATAATAATAATATATACTTCTTTACGACATCCCAGTAGAAATGACGGAGGATTTACTTTATGCTACCGGACTTCGAAGGATTCAAATGGATTCAAATTAAACTTTAGAAAATCTGTATTTCCAGTTCACAAAGCTCGCCAAAAAAATTAACATGACTGAAAGACAAGTGGAGAGATGGTGGCGATTACGTAGCAACCTAAACAAGCCCTCCAAGCTCGTTAAGTTCTGTGAGAGCATGTGGAAGGTGGTAATTTACACATTGCTCGCTTTTTATGGGATTTACGTTCTTTGGGATAAAGAATGGCTTTGGGACCACGAGAAATGTTATAACGGATACCCGCATCAGGTGATCAGATTTTTATTTAATCTAATAAGTAATTAACTGCAAAGTTGATTTAATTACAAGACACATACAAAATGGTTGCATTAGTCTGATATTAATATCTTGACTGATATGAGATGTGTCTTCTTATGTACTTCTTTAGTGTTTCAATAATATTTATGTTTCCCAGGGTATTACAGATGACATCAGATCGTACTACATGTTCCAAACCGCCTTTTATTGGTATCTGCTGATATTTCAGTTCAGGGCTGTGAAGCGCAAGGATTCCTTCCAGATGTACGTTCACCACTTCATAGCCATATTGTTGCTGTCCATGAGCTGGATAAACAACATGTATAGAATCGGTACCCTGGTCCTCTTATTGCACGACTGCGGGGATATCGCATTAGAAGCTGGCAAAGCGTTGAAATACGCTAAATATCAAAACGCATGCAATTACACGTTTATAATGTTCATAATAATTTGGATTTTGACGAGGATCATTATTTATCCGAAGTTAGTCATTATGTTGTAAGTATTTCTGTGCTATCTTTAAATTTTATAATTGGATCAAGTTCTGCCAAAATGTGGAATTAATGTCGAGAAAATAACTTTTAAAGTCCAACTTGTGATTGCACATAAGTATTTCATACTACGTGAATGCAAGTTTGTGCTCGTCGCTTGAGAGCTTTGACACATTTTAAATTTGTCATTCATTTACTTAGAATAATTCATAGAATAGTTCAAACGTTTGTGGATCATTAGTGCTAAACTATTTTACGATATCCTTTATGTAGGTATGTGTGGGTTGCTTCATAAGTACATCATAATAAATTGTTTTTCTATGTCGGATATGAACAGGTCTTGCGCTGCATTTTGCTAAGTAGTAATACACAATATAAAAGAGTGCCACTGATCTACAGCATAGATACATAATACAAAGGAAATTGTTTATGTATGTCTACAGTAATTTTTGTGCCTTGTAAATAAGTATTCAAAGATCTAAATACAACATTTTTAAAGTTTGAACTATTATTTAGACTTCGAAAGGACGTAGCTTTAAGTTTAATTTTTTTTCGGCCATAGGCGTCTTTATGAGAGAAATAAATTGAAACTTTCAACAGCCATTGTGTAAATATGACTTTTTTGATAGTGTCACTCTTCTATTCAATAAGCAATACCTATATAATATTCTTATTAGTTTGGTGTAATTAACTCATTTTATTGGGAGCCTGTAATTTTAACATCATAATAACGTTTTTTCGTACAATACGGGAATTTCATAGGTAAAGACCTACTTTTTAATGATGTTCTATTGTTTCAGTGCCCCGGATTATATTAGGACTGCAATATATTATATCCTTAAAAGTCTACTGTGGATATTATTTGGCCTTCACATTGTATGGACTTGGTACATAGTACAGATATCATATAAAGCCCTGAAAACTGGTGGGGTAAGGAATATAACATCGACAATCATTCGGTTGTTATTAAATGCATATTTTAATATTTGGCGCCCTGGGCCTCATAAATTTTTATCGGATGAGTACGAGTTAAAAATATGTTTTAATTGACTAAAAATAAGTACTTAGGTACATATTATGAATTGGTGTTTTGTGATAATAATAGCTTATAAGAGGCTTCTCGGTTGTATTAAACAAAGTTAATAGATGGAAGACCCGAGAATGAAGTCTTTAAAGTGCTTCTAGAAGATGTTATATCGTCTTCAACACATAGGCTCTTTCAAGTGTTAATTTGTATTTAAATTACAAGTTACGTACGTATGTCCGTACACGTTGTTCAAGTTTATTAAAAAAAAGTGGGTGTCGTTCAAAATTATTAATAGTGATTTCATCAATCGTATGATCTCTAGTAGGTACTTAAACGAGTGATTAAAATTAATCAGAAACTTTAGGACGTCTCGGTTTTGAAAAGAACCGATACATAAATACTGTAAGGTTTATGTAATGACCCTAACATATGACCACACCTTTTTGTAGCACGTTTTATATCTACTTACTAAACGTCGCGCAAACTAAGCTAGCGCAGCGCGATTATGGATCAGCTAAAGTTGTGTGGGCGCGCTGTATACCACCACACCTATATGACGGGAATCCTCGTTGTTCAATCCAGACAACGAGAGGTATTATGAATTTATAATTGTGTATGTCATTCAGGCGATAAAAAATAATAATTAGGTAGTTCTTTTTATTACTTTGTTATCAAATACAGTAGTTCCGTGGCTCGGTGGGCGGATAGCCGGCTGTAAGGAGAGACCGCGGGTTTGATCCTCGTCCGATACAAATGTTTGTGTGATCTATAAAATATATTTGTTTCAGGGCTGGGTATTGTGGGACCGTAAGTTCCTCGTAGTTCTTGATACCCATGATACAGGTTAACCTAGTGTGGGATCGACTATGAGTGTGTTTAATTAAGTATTTTTCTTTTTAGATGGAAGGCGACGTCAGGAGTTCAGATTCAGAAGAAATCGAAATCTCGAATCACACTGATTGAAACGTATTAATAATAAAAGTATTTTTCTGTGTATATGTCAAAAATAAAACAAAATGAAGCTAAAGTTTATTTTTTTAGTAAACATACCTAATAGTGCTAGGGTTCCGTGCCCAACGAACCTTTTTAGTTATTACATAGCCTACGCTTGCGCGTCATCAGCTAGTCTGGCTGCCCTTCTTTTGACCTGTAATACCTAGATAGTTGGCTAAAATCTTCGCAGCATATTTGTTAATAACATTTTGAATAAAAGCAAAGTTTGAGAATACGGGTACTTACAGAACCCATTGTGCGTGACTCGGACTCGCACATTTTTAAGTACCTAATAGAGCCATGCTGTAGAGTATAGACAGTTTTGTCTACAGCGTGAATGGGCCGGCTTAACCAAGATGTCACCACTGTTTCACAGAAAACCGACGTAAGGTAGAAGCTTGCTGTTGTATTCCGTACGGCGAGTGTGATTTCAGGAGGCTCAAATTCTCTTCCTCTTCCCATTCCTTTAATTCCATAATACTTATTCCTTTCCTTTTAGGATCGGCAACGCGTCTATAATTCTTCAGATATTGTGGATGTTCATGGGCTGTGGAGATCAATTCCATCAGGTGACCCACATAATATGATGTCATAGGTGTGAAGTCTATCGCCTCGAGCACAAATTCTAATCCCAGACAACTCATGAGTGATTTTTGACAATGGTAAAGCCAAAGAACTAAAATTGATCTTAATGTATAAGTATTAACAATATTTTAACATTAGGACCTCAAAATCGTAATGCGACCTGTAAACCATATAATCCTACTACTACAAATAAATGAGAAAGTTTGGATTTTGTTAGTTTGTCAATCACACCTTTATGAGTGAAATTTGGCACACCGGTAGACCATGATCCCGATTAGAACATAGGCTATTTTTTATCCCAGAAAAGGACATTCACGCGGGCGGAGCCGCGAGCAAAAGCTAGTAAAGTATAATTCAACTGTGTTCGTTTTAAACATATTTAGTTATGGCATAGTTAGTTAGTTAACACGCATCAGTCATTTGCGAATACTTGCAACGTGATATTTTACATTGGATATTCATACCTATGTTGTTGATAGTTTTAGACTACGGGGCTTCAAATTACCTCTTAATTACTGAACATAATATTCGGCCTTGTTTTAGTTTTGACTAGAATTGTCTGATCCTGTGATTTGAAGGTTCAGATCTTGAGGATTATGCTTGAAATTTGCGGGCCCAGTGAGGACCGCCCCCCCCCCCCTAATTATTATTATTATTATTGTAATACCAGTATGAATCTTGAACGCATTTCACTCACAAATACACAAAATCTTTCTATGAACAATGAATATTTTTCTGTAAATTTCTGTACAGTGCAGCGGTTTCTATAAATCATGTCTTTTGAGGATCGCTTTAATACCAGAATTGTAGTTTTCTGAAGAGAAATGGATATTTACGTATATACATAAATTGTACATAATGCATTTTTTACATACAATTAAAAAACATTCTGCTTGCTTAAACAGCAACGTAAATAAATAATATATAATATATACACGCACCCATGCCTATATTCGCCGAAGGGATAGCCAGAGGTGTATCCAGTAGGTAGATAGGTAGTAGGTAACCTACACCCCCATTTTGCCAAGCTTATTTCCGTCTGTTGATGTGATAGGGCGCGAGCCTTTCGCAAGCAATAAGCAAATAAATAAACTTATATTCAAAAACACAGCTTGTGTGCAAAAATTGTTTACCGACCTACTTGGAAAACAGTTAAAACATACGAAACGGAAACTCTATGTGGTCGACTATTTCATGACCTTTTCGGATCGAAGCCGTCACCCGGGGATCGCGCAGCGCGAAAAAAATAAGCAGAAATCAACCTTAATGACCTTCAACCCGCCCGCCAACTTTGAGATTTAAATGTGTTTAAAAATAAAAGTTATTATGCCATAAACATTCACTGACGTTTAGCCAATATATCGTAGAATACTGTAGCATTTTTAAATCTTTTACCGGGAACACTTAATAAATATAAAATAACCTATACATAATATGCCAAAAATAAATAAAATAAAGATAGATAAATTATATACCTATATAATTACAATAATAATTTAAGGAGATGTATAAAACATAAATGATTATTGTTGCGACGAGAGATAATATTCCTCTAATTGTTTCTTAGAACTGCACAGTGAAGGAGCTCGTCGTATTGACACAGGCAGTGAGTTCCACAGGCGAACAGCCTGAACTGCAAAAGAACCGTCAAAGAAACTACTGCTATGTAGCAGGGTTTTGAGTGTGAGGTTCTCTGAGGACCTCAAAGAGCGAGAGTGACTGCTGTCAAGAAAATTGAAGCGTTCCTTAACATAATTAGGAGACGCAGGATTAAACAGAATATTGTATAGAAGGGATAGTATATGAGAATTCCAGCGAAAACGAATAGGGAGCCACTTGAGTTTAGAACGAAAATCAGATATATGGTCATATTTGCGCAAACCAAATATAAACCGTATTTAGAAATTTTAGAGATGCTCAAGTTTATCAAGTTGGACTTGGGTGAGATCTAAGTAACAGACGTCTGCATAGTCAAGTACGGGAAGAAGTATAGAGTGTGCAAGCATAATTTTAGTGGCAGTGGGCAAGAAGTTTCTGAGCCTCTTCAGTGAAGCAGCTGACGCAAATAACTTTCGGCTAGTAGCTGCGAGCTGTGGATCCCAGGACATCCTGCGGTCCATTATCAAGCCAAGATTTCTTACGGATTCGCTAATCGGAACTGTAATCCCGCTAAAAACTATTGGGGAAAGCGTGGACCACTCTATTTTGGCAATTTGCCGAGAACTTCCCATGATTATTGTTTGCGTTTTAGCAGGGTTTACTTTTAGGCCAAAGCGATCGTTCCACTGAGATATGCGGACTAAGTCGGTGTTCATAGCCATGATTGCGGTATTAATATCGCTTAATGGAGCGTGGCAATACAGTTGGAGATCGTCTGCATACAAGTGGTAGGAAGAAGTAATGTGTTTGGATATTGAATTTATAAAAATTGCGAAGAGTAAAGGAGATAGCACGCCGCCTTGTGGTACACCGGCAGATGTGTTACACCAGGAAGAAAATGAATCTTCAAGACGAACACGTTGACGGCGACCGTACAAATAGCTGTGAAACCAATCGATTACCGTCGGAGATATGTTAATAGAGCGAAGTAAGGCAAGCAGGATATCGAAATCAACAGTATTGAAAGCATTGCTAAAATCCAATAACACAGCACAGTTAACTGGCCCTTTTCCATACCAAGGCGAATGTGGTCAGTTATTTTAACAAGACCAGTTACTGTGCTGTGGCCAGGACGAAAGCCAGATTGGAAAGGATTTAAGACGTGCTGTTCGGAAAGGAATGAATTTAATTGATAGTGAACAAGACGCTCAAGAACTTTTGATAAAAAAGGAAGAATAGAGACCAGACCGTATTCAGTAAAAGTTTTAGGATTTTTTTTTTAGGAAGAGGTATAATCTGAGCGTCTTTCCACATAGAAGGGAAACTGCTGCTTTCAATGGAAAAGTTAAGAATGTGGCATATTGTCGGTAGAAGAAAATCTAAAATAGGCACTAACATATTACGACTAATGGAGTCCACACCCATTGAGTTAGAAGAGATAGAAAGAATGCTAGACTTAACATCACGAGCGGTAAATCGATTAAAGACAAAAGGAGTATGACTGGGAATTGGTGAAGAATTAAGAAAGTTGATAGTTTGAGTTTTCATTAACACGTCAATATGGGACGAAGAAGAGAAAAACTGGTTTAAATTATTGATATTGAGATTATTTGGAATAGTGTCTTGTCGAGATTTACCAACTCCCAGAGACCTCAGAAATTTCCAGACTTTAGCTGGATCTTCCTCGGTGACAGATTCGTGAATATGGCGACGATAGGCATCCCTACACATCCTGTTGCAGCGATTCCGCAGGGCTGAACATTTTGACTTAGATTCATCACTGTGATGGCGCTTATGTTTGGATTTAGCAGCAGCTTTTTTGTGCATTAAGCGTCTGAGGTCATTAGTAAGCCACGTAAATCGGTATATCGGTAAATTGGGTAAATTACTTATAGATGTGGTAGATCTCCTGAAAAATATGTAAGATTTGCATCACTGTAGGCTGCGCTTAAAATAGAGTATTTTGTTACATACAACCCTTTTTTTTGTACCTATACTGAAGACGACTAGAAACTGGCAATTGTATGAAAGAACTGTCATTTTTGGATCGGCTTTGGAGGTGTTGAGTGTTCGTTGCTCCGCTGAATAAACTAAGATTCATAAATCATAATTTAAAATATCCAGAGAAAAATCTAGTGTGATATAATGTTGAGGCAGTTTCTCGATAAGTTCTGGAATGAAGACGTTTGGTTACCTCCGAATACTACGTGGGAAGACATAGCACCGGGGCCCGACAAAGCTGTGGATTACACCCATTATACGCACGTTTTTATTCCTATACCGTTAGCATTAGTGTTTATGGTAGTGCGACACATACTCGAAAAGTAAGTACAAGTGCAAATTTATATGAATAATAAGTAATTTGTCATGAATTCCAAAAGATAACCTGACGCTGAGTACATTAACATATCGCGTGAGCAAACGCGTGAGGCGGCTTGTGTGATGAAACATATCTGTTTGTTCATTCTATTTTTGAATACAAAATATTTGCTGCAATAGGCTGCATTATAATCAATGAGTTTTACGGATGATGGCGAGGCTTATAAAAATTTTGCTCGTTTCGCGTTTTCCTATCCTACTTTCTGGCGTTCCTGGCAAATTAGTCATAGAAAATAACTAGATTACCAACAAAATTGTTATTTTTATAAATGAATGTTTTTATTTTTCTATGTTAAGCAAAGACTAATGTATACTACTAGACAAGCTGCGCGGTACATAGAAATTCTACCACTAAGTTGCGGTCAATTGACCGTAACTCAAAATTACCATCTCGCTTACTCTCAACTAGAACCCTTATCACGCTCCCTGTTTGTAAGCTGTCAAACTCCCGTGTTATGTGACGCAATTTTACTTCTAAACAGCCTGTCTGATAAGTGGTCATTTGAATTGAGGATAAAGGATATTTAGTACCTAACTTATTTTACAATGCAAACCACATAATTAAATTCTTTAAGCTTATTTTTTCCACTCAACAATACTTTGCTTAGGTGGGCTTACATTAAGCAATATTTATTCACTCATATATTAGGGTTTTCATTTTCTTGACTTTTTTGTATTCCTAAAATAATTATGTTATCCCATCAATAGCTGGGTCCCAAGTTTTTTTTTTAAATAAAATGCTTAAATGTGAGTTTTCTGTAATATGTGTACTTGCCAAGTTAGTGATTGACAATGAAATGGAATACTTTTATTAATCTACAGAATTGGCTGCAATTTAAAGACTGGGTTATAATATTGAGAAATGCTTTGTGTTTTTACTTTAAGCTATGTTTAAAATTTAGAATAACAAAACTATGATATTGTAAAGTAGGATAATGTTTCATTGCAGCACTATTACTGTTTTGTATGGAAACATAAAAGTTTATGATGGTAATAAGCTTATGCTTGGCTCTACTTGCTAATTTATACTATAGTGCAATTTGCCTTGCCTGTATCTGTATGTAATAGAGCTGTATTGCATAATCTGTTCTCTTTTCTTTACTAACTTATGAAGGTTCTGTATTTATAACACCTGTATTTTTTTTATAGCATAGGCCGGCAAACAATCGGATTAGCCAGCCCATTCATGCTGTAGACAAAAGTGTCTACAGTGTGGCTCTACCACTGAGAATGTTTATAGTATTTAACATCAGTTTATATGATCAATCTATAGTATGCTATTTTGGAAGCCAGTGACGTTACCGACACCTAGCTTCCCTATTTAAAAACATTACTATAAGATCTCTGCGAATGCATAGTGCAGATTTTGGTACATGTGATTAGTCTGTTTTTGGCAACACTCACATAATATACAGAAATGAATACTTAGCAAAGACCTCACTTAATGGGCATTAACATCTTACGTCACGTTACGAGTGATGAGGACAGGGCAATGGCATGCAGTCATTTGTAATTCAGAGTTCAAAATGGTGTTACTTCACTGTATGGGTAAGAGAGCTACTCATCTTGACATTAAATTGAAAAAAAAACATCATGTTAATATTAAAACTTCTCTATGTTAGGTTATTGTTTGAATAAATCAACCCTTACAGCTAGGAAAGGCATGGGGTAAATCTTTTTGTTATAATATTCTAGTATATTTTAGTAAATTCAATCACACATGTTTACATAAGCTCACACCTGTATTACCAAAGTGGTAGGTAGAGCTGAACCTAATACACCCATGGTTTTCCCATTTGAACCCAGAAAGGACCTCACCAGTTTTTCAGCCTAAGTATGCTGCAACTAAAATGAGGGGTGATTAAATTCAATAAAAATGCATTAAAACTAATACAGGTATTGTAAAGACATAATGCGATGTCATAAACATCTTGTAACTGTACAGCAGATAACCCGTCTCACATTTCACTTAGATGAAGGTTAACTCACTTATCTAAATTATTTATACAATTTAATAATAAACACTGTCCATCCACCCACTTTGTGTGATAAAAAATATTAAATCTTGAATGTTTTTTGCATTTGACTTCATATAAAATAGTTACAATACTGATATTTTCTTTAAGTGAAATTAATTCAAAGCTAGTAGTTTTTTTTTCATGATAGTTAACTAGTTAGATTGGTGTTATTAAATTATGATGATAACATTAAAACTGTTGAGAGATGTTGTGTTTCAACAAGCACTAGAATTATGCAGACATCTATAACTTTTTCATACTTATACTAAATTATTGTAATAAGTCTTATTCTGCATGGCGTTATCCCTGCCTTTCACCAGAGTCCGCCCTTCTTCTTAGATGCTTCCACTTTGTACAGCCTTAAGCATCATCCATTGAGAGACCATTTCCTTTCATATCTTCGTCTAATACGTCTAGGCAGCGCTTTTTTGGCCGTCAAATTATTGTAGAATGTAATAGAGTATTTTTCACAAAAACTTTCAATCATTACAAAATTTTTAATATAATTTTTACAAAGCCTATATGTAATCCTACTACTATTATAAAGGTGAAACTTTGGATGTTTGTTAGTCACTCACGCCTCAATGGCTGAACGGTTTTAGATAAAATTTAGCACACAGTTAGATCATGACCTTTTCCCCCGGAAAAAGCCATTCACGTAGGCGGGGCCGCGAACAAAAGCTAGTTCATAATAGTAATAATTATAATTATTTACACTGTCTGCAAGTTATATTTAGAATCATCCGGTGTCGTGTGCCCGTTTATGAGTTAAGTGAATAATATGTATGGAGTTGGAATGCGGCATCGCTGCCCGCATAGTAGCAGTGACAGACTCTTCCGGGTCACCCAAGACGATTTGATAAATGATGGAGGAAAATTGGGCTACCTTGTCCATAAGCCGTTTGCACGAATTACTATTCGTGAAATAATTCATGGACGAACTAAGTCAGTTATTTCACTCGCCTTCTAGGGCTCACGTCACTGTAAACAATAGTTACGACGCCGCTCGTGACTAACTTCAGACAGCCCAAATTATTTTGCACGTTACTGGTAGCGTTACTGTTTTACTAAGATATTTAAAAAGTAAAATAATAGTTAAATTCCTTGACACAATGGTAATAATAAGTATTTACATATTTTATAAGATTACAAGGCATTTTTTCTAACAACTAGGAACCTCTATTAAAATAATCTTATATCTTATATATCGTAATAAAGTGCTAGGAAATGATGACAAACTCATTATGTCGTCGTTGAAAAGCCACGCCAATATCAACATTATGCAAATAGGCATTTTATTATCTATTGGAATTTATCAGTATTGCTGATAACGTTTCTGAGTTGAGATCCGCATAACACGAGCAACGATAATTTTTAAACTAAATATGTGCTTTTAGTAACTGTAATTTTTAAATTAGCTTGGGTAGTAAGAAGTGCGAGGAAACTGTCCTAATGAAGACACTTGTGTCAAGTTGAGTCTTTACTTTTAATAACACTACTATACTAGTACTCAACTCTGTATTTCCATATGGGTATGAGCGGTACAAGCCCATGACCCCCTAGCTTAAGCAAAGACAACAAAAAAACTTTAGAAATACTTTCTAAAAGTCTAAAACGGCTTTGAACAATAGCTACGTAACTCCTAGTGTAACATTGTAAGATTGGAAATAAGTACTGATTACGCAAAATTTATTAAAGCACTCGTTCTTCAGACCGGGAACGAACATTGACAAGGCTCCTATCTATCGCTGTAAACATCAATCATAACCCCCACTAAAGCCAAGGCCTACGACACTAAGCTTTTTGGCATAATATGAATAACTGAGCCTGACATACTTTTAGATAAATACCAAGCCTAGTATGCGACGCAAGAATTTATTTATAAAGAAATTTCCTCCCGCAAAAACACTCGAGTGGATTTTCATGGTCACTTGTAGCATTAAATGTTCCTTTTCGTTGTCGTGTATCTCATAGGTAGTCTGGTTTTAGATTTTTGTAATATACTTTTTATTATCGTATATCTTTATAGCTTATACTCGCATATCGATACGCACTCGTAGATTGATTCATCCACTGACATTTATTAGACTAGACACAAACGACAATGACTACGTCCGTAATAAAATTAGAAACGGACTTCAAATAAAATCACTGGAAAGTAAAAAATATCAATTTCTATTGGTCACTTTAGAGCCGGTGCCTGTGTAGACGCCGTGCCGCGCCGGTCAAATAAAATAGCAACGACTCCAAAGATAAATTGTTATTTTTGACTTTGGTGTTCTGTTAAAACTTATTTTATTTTTATTTTTTTCGTGATAGTTACAGCAATAGCATGTATATTTCAAAACAATAACACAATCGCGACGAGTGAGTGTACTCTGTTAAGGAGTTTATTTTTTTTACTTCGTACTCTGTCATCAGATCTTAACCAAATTTATTTGGGACCACATCGCAGCTAAACTCTATCGAATGAAATTTTATATAACTAAATCGGTCCACAATAAGCGTCGGAGAAATCGACGTACATACATTTAAAAAAAAAACGCGCTGAATTGAGAACTTCCTCCTTTTTTGAAGTTGGTTGAAGTTAATATTAATTGTATAGGCCCGTGATTAAACTAGACAACACATTTACGATTATCAATGTACATACATATAATCTTGTTCATCATCAAATAACAGATGAGGGTATATATTATCTCTCATACTGTATTTCGTACTATATATTACTAAAATGGTGCGTAGAGAGGCGTAGAGAGTGGGTGAAATGATTCCCTTCAGCCCGGCCAAGTTATTTTGCGTGACGAGATCATCTTCGCCATTACTACATTATTAAAAGGTAATGAAGTGAAAGTTGGGTGTGGCAGAAGAAGAATGAGAGTCGTATAAATGCAGTAGAAATGAGAGCTCTGAGAAGTATGTGTGGTGTAGCTATGAGAGATAGAGTAAGAAATAGTGAGGTAAGAGAGAGGTGTGGTGTGAGAGAGGATGTAGTGATGAAGATTGAGAAAGGAATACTAAGATGGTTTGGGCATGTAGAGAGGATGGATGAAAGAAGATTGACGAAACAAATATACATGGCGAGTGTGAAGGATACAGTTGGGAGGGGAAGGCCTCGGCGAACATTCATAGATCAAGTTGGAGATATTCTCGAGAAAGGTCAGGTGAGGAGTACTCTAAACTGACGTGCATGTATGAAAAATTTAATGAGGGTGAATGAGGCCAAAGAGTTATGCAAGGATCGTAGCAAGTGGAAATCCGTTGTCTCTGCCTACTCCTATGGGAAACAGGCGTGAGTCTATGTATGTATGTATGTATAATAATTATTTAATTCTGATTATAACAGATTCTGGTACGAGCCGTTCGGCAAGTCACTGGGCATCAAAGACACGAGGCCACGCAAGGCACCCACCAATCCAAAACTAGAAGAGGCTTACAAACAATGTTCCCGACTGAGGCAGGTATGTAAACAACTAAATACCAGTTTTTACAAGGTGGTAGGTCCCCCGTATGCGAGAGGCCGTGTGGGTTGGTACCACCGCTTTGTCTATTTCTGCCGCCAAGCAGCAGTGTGTAAGCTCTTGTGTTCCGGTTTGAAGGTCATAGAAGCCAGTGAAATTACTGGGCATTATGAGACTTTACACCTTATGTCTCGGGGTGACGAACGCAGTCCAATCCCATGAACTGCTTTGTAATTCATAGTTCTGCGTGGTTTTGTTTCTGTTTTTGGGCAGGCGCGGCGCTTACCATCAGCCGAGCAACCTGCTCGTTTCGTCACTCAGGATAATAAAAAAAAACGTTAATTATTATACGTATAATAGCGAGACCAGTAAATTAGTGGTAAACAAGTAGGTCAGGTGATGGTAAGTGATCTCCATCGCCCTTAAACACATACAATACCGGGAAAATCATGGATACGTTGGTGACCTTTAAGAAAAGGAATGGGAATTGAAAGGGGGAGGCATTGGGCCTCTGAAATCTCACTTACCTTGTGAAACGCAACAGCAAACTGCCCCTTCACGTCGGTTTTCTGTGAGACAGTGGTACTAACACAGTTGAGTGAGCAGAGCCACATGGATGCTGGTGACAAAAGTATACAGTTACGACTGAGACCATATCCCAGGGGATGTCGATATATAGCCAAGCCGACGCTATACAGACAGCAACACCTCAACTGGGATTAAGGGTGAAATGGTTCTATTAACGTGAGCCGATCACCCGTCTGTGCAATTCGCAGGCGTCCCCACCATAAATACAAATGCACACTTTGTTTTTGTTTTATTGCATTGCCGACAAACGAGCAAGTGGGGTCACCAGATTGTAAGTGATCACCACCACCCATGTACGCCCACAATACCAAAAGAGTCATGGGCGCGTTGCCGACCTTAAAGGAAAGGGATTGGGAAGGGGAGGGGATTTGGGCCTCCGGAAGTTGGTTAAATTAAATACTGAATTGAATGAAGTCTCAGAAGTCTCTCGGCCTATCCACTCTCAAAAAATACAATTCCATACACTCATGTTGATAGTTCTATGACTCTGAGTCCCTTAAGCTATACATAAATCCGCAACGAACGTTTGAAGTTTGGAACAGACATAGAGTAAAGTAGCTATAGAATAGCAATGACAATAATAATATTCATATAAAATAATACAACAAAAATTAATTTGTGAGAAAAAGCATATATTCATTGTATTTATCGTAATTTCCTAGAATATGTATGTATGTGTAATGTGTACGTGTATATGTAAGTAATAAATAAAATAAATCTGTGTAGCTTACAGATATAACAGACATACATACATACATACATACATACATACATACATACATACATACATACATACATACATACATACATACATACATACATACATACATACATACATACATACATATATATATATATATATATATATATATATATATATATATATACGCACTCACGCCTGTAATCCCCGAAAGGGTAGGCAGAGGTGTAACCAGTACACCCACATTTCGCCGAGCGTATTTCCGTCCCTTATGTGATAGGGGGCGAGCCTATCGCCATACCGGGCACAAATTCCAGACTCCGGGCTGATATTGAGCATTTCGTAATAGAAAAAACCAATACCACTTTACCCGACCCGGGATCGAACCCGAGACCTCAGAGTTGACGTCAATCGTAACGCGTACGCATTACAACTACGACACCGAGGCCATATAACAGACAACTGCACAAAAAACTGTAATTAACTCTAATAGTCATAATTCATAAACAATTGGTTGTTATTTAAAATAAAATTTTGAGCAGTGTCCTATTATAAAATTACCAGTTTCTGTCTTCTCATTAAGACCGTTAGTGGTAAATCTGCAATTGGCCTTATTTATACCTGTACATATGCCTAATGGTTACCTCTTTTGTATTAAAATTAGATTTTTCAAAAAATAAAAAAAGAAATATAGAAAATTTTATTAAAGTGATAAAAAATATTCAAACAGTACGTCAAAACTCCAATATAACATGTTGCCGGTTCCGGCATATCCGGAGGTTCAAATCCCCTTCCCAATCCCATAACTATCCCTTTCCTTTAAGGTTGCCAACGCGCCCATGATTCTTTTGGTATTGTTGGCAGTGGAGATCGCTTACCATCAGGTGACCCATTTGCTCATTTGCCGGCTTATGCTAAAAAATAATTAAAAAGTTTCTGTAATAAAAAAAATATCCCCTTTAATTAATTTATACACGCTTTTACCCACGCCTATAATTTAATCATAGTGGTATAAATTACAAATATTATCATTAACTGCCTCGGTGGTGCAGTTGTAATGCGTACGCGTTACGATTGAGGCTAACGCTGAGGTCTCGTGCTCGATCCCCGGGTCGGGTAAAGTGGTATTGGGTTTTTCTATTACGAAATGCTCAGTATCAGCCCGGAGTTTGGAATTTGTGCCCGGTATGGCGATAGGCTCGCCCCCTATCAGATCGTGGGACGGAGATACGCTCGGCGAAATGTGGGTTTACTGGTTACACCTCTGCCTACCCCTTTGGGTATTACAAGCGTGAGTGCGTATGTATATTCTGGTTCGCCGGCTGCACGAATCTACGAATCGGGCCCCGGCCTGATGACCAGTGGTCTACAGTGTAGCTCTGCCTCACCGGACTCTACTAAATAATAGTCTTTTCCAGTTCACATCCCTGGCGAAGAAGTTGGAGATGAGCGAGCGTCAGGTGGCGCGGTGGTGGCGTCTTCGCCGGTCACAGGAAAAGCCGTCGACCCTGGTGAAGTTCTGCGAGAACATGTGGAAGTTCACCTTCTACCTGCTCAACTTCTCCTTCGGTATATTTGTACTGTGGGATAAGGAGTGGCTGTGGGATATCGACCAGTGTTATATCGGATATCCGCACCAGGTAACGGCATTGTGGGTTTCCGTCTTGTGGTTTTGGGTGTTTTGGATGAATTTTTGTAAGTGAAGGTCTTAGATGATAGGTTTTATTAGTGCGTAAGTCAGAAATTCTTACTTGACAGGGAAAAATAAAAGTGAACTACTACTCATCTACACACTAACTAACTAATCACGAATTCTCAAAAACAACGAAAGCTATGATCGTTGGGTCAGATATAGTTTGTGTACTGAAGAGGCCTGCTAAAAAAATATTTTTGGACAATTCCATTTTAAGGGGGGAAAATGAATATTTGTCTGATCCATAAATATTTGTTTCGGTTCTGGGTGTTGTGAGACCGAAAGATTGTCGTAGTTTTTAATACTTACGACATAAGATAATCGATTCTTACTGTGGGGTTAAAGCTATGTGTGGACTGTTGGGTGTTATTTATTTGTTGTGTTGTGTTTGTGTGTTATTTATTTATCTCTACCGTCGAGACTCGAGAGACGTTCAATCCCTTTAAATGCCAGACTGACCCAGAAACACTGCTTGCCACTGTCATTGGGGCAGAAATATGTATCAGATACCCTCCCAATGGATGGATTCACTGATGGGAGGCTCCCAGTAGCAATAAATCCAATACGAATAGATTTTTTTTTATTTTTCAGGGTTTAACTAGCGATATCTGGTGGTACTACATGATATCGTCCGCGTTCTACTGGTCGCTGACGATCACTCAATTCTGGGACGTGCGGCGCAAGGACTTCTGGCAAATGTTCGTGCACCACATCGCTACCATCGCGCTCCTCTCCTTCAGCTGGGTCTGCAACCTGCACAGGATCGGCACGCTCATGCTGTTGCTGCACGACTGCGCTGATATATTTATAGAGGTGTGTTCCACTGACATTAATAATTTGCCATTTATTTACCATCGACAAAATGTTGCTCCTTTGTCTGTCTGTGGGTGTGTTTGTGTCTGAATTGAATTTTGTTTATTGAAAGTTGATTTCAATCAAGATGATTCTTAAATATATTTAAAGAAAATCGATTACGTCACAGTTTTTTTATCTAAACCCTCAATGGTTTTTTTTAATAACAGAGGCTGGTTACGAGCAACTAGGTCACTTAATGCTATGCTTCACCCCATGAACACTCACAATACCAAAAGACTTAAGGATGCATAGCTAACATAAAAAAAATGAATGGGGATTGAGAAGGTAAGGGATTTGAAATATGGGCCTCTGGAAATTTCACTCATTGTACGAAAGGCAATAGACAGTTGTGATTTCACGTTATTTGTGAGCTAATGGTACCACCCTGATCGAGCTGGCTTATTTATGCTGTAAACAATACTGTCTAATGTGTGGCTATACTGTATAACATACTGAACAAGATCTAACTTATATTTCGAGTCTATCATTACATCTGTACATTGGCAAAACTGCCGAAAAACAGATGCTGCAATGACAAATCACCAAATCCTATTTGACCAACGTGATAGTGATAGAATCAAGCTCCAACCCCAAAACCCTCTAAAATAGAGAGAAGCTTGTTTCGGTAGTAGACAGGCTGAAGATGATGATGCATGTTTTATCTATAGCATGAATGGGCCGGCTCAAATACACATGTAACAAGACAAAAAAAGTTTTTTAATGATAACTTTGAAATGTAAGTTATGTGCCCTGTAAAGCTGGTTTCGAAGGCGCGACTTTCGTCTCGACACTCTGTATCGCACTCCACATGGCCATCGCTGCATTTGAATAACAAAAATTGAATTTAATTACAGTCGGTGAAAGCGTCAAAATACGCGAACTATCAACGTTTGTGCGACGCGTTGTTTATAGCGCTAATCTTCGTGTGGATACCAACTAGAGTCATTATATATCCATTCTACATTATTTGGAGGTGAGTGGCTCGTAATTACAGGTTGAAATATTAGCTTACTTTTTTGGGTTCCATAGCTAAAGGATGCCAACTGTCTATCTTTTATTTAATGAATTGTTTCTTTTGAACTGTAGTAGCAGTAGCGGATTAAGCCGGTCTTAGGAAGCCCCCAAATCTCATACAAGTCAAGCCTACGTGCAAAATAAGCTTACTGGGGGCTCCAAATAGATTTTCCGCCCGGGGCCCCATTAGTCTTGTCACCCCGAGCCCCCAATGGGCTTAGTCCAGTCCGCCACAGTGTAGTAGTCAGCTGAAATGAATACCCGCCAAAATGAGGGGTAATTAAGTAGTGTGTGTTTGGGTGTACGTTTGTGTCTGTCTGTGGCATCATAGGATCAAAGTTTTAGTTTGAAAGCTGGTTTAATTGAGACGGTTCTGAGCTATGTTTGAAGATAAACTGTTCAGCCGTTTAAAAGTTACAGATGTGTTTATAATTAACATCGGAGATTTTTAACAGTAAATTTATTTGCAATAATTATATTCTAATAGTTTTTGTTCGCGGCTTCACCCGCGTGAACGTGAAATTTTGGGATAATAAGTATGTCATAACCTAGGTCATATTCTACCTGTGTTCCAAATAGTATGCACAGTTCACAAACCTTCAAAAATTTCACATTTATAATAGTAGTAGGATTTCACATACGTAATCAAACCCTAATAATAATTATCATAACTCTATATTCCAGTACGTCTATCCGTGCGCCGATGTTGTTGCCGATGTTCCCTGCGTACTACATCTTCAACGCGTTGCTGTGTCTACTGCTCGCGCTGCACATCATCTGGACATGGCTCATACTGCAGATCGCTTACAACGCTTGCAAAGCTGGACAGGTCTGTGATTACATACTTTTTTTATAGTATAGGCCGGCAAACGAGCAAGTGGGTCACCTGATGGTAAGTGATCACCAAGCATTTACGCCCAAAATACTAAAATAATTATGGGCGTGTTGCCGACCTTAAAGGAAAGGGGTAAGTAAGGGATTGGGAAGGGGAGCGGGATCTGAGCCACTGGATATCTCACTCACCGTACGAAATGCGGCAGCAAGCTGCTACTTTACGCCGGTTTTCTGTGGGACAGTGGTAACGACCCGGACGAGCCGGCCCATTTATGCTGTAGACAAAACTGTCTATAGAGTGGCTCTACCACTCAGACTTCATACTGTTGAATTCTATATATGTACATCTAAATAGATGCCACATGTACTTCAATCAGTTAAAACCAAGTGTGCCATTTGTTCTGTACCTGATGGGGCGTCAGAACAGCAATTTAGTGATAAAAAACAAACTGGAATCATGTAACATTTTCGGTGAAGGAGACCACACCTACGTTAAATATGTACATGGCGATTCTATTTTTATGAATAACGTTTCAAGCGGATACGATCTAGCAATTTTTGTATCTGATTTTTTAAACCCATTTTCAGTATGCTACTATATATTGTTTCCTGGCACAGCAAAGTGAAAGACTGCACTGTGTCTGATGGTAAAAACTGTGCAGTCCATTTTGACCACACCCTCCTGTAACACGTTGTATAATGTCGACCGTTGAGAAGTATTGCGTCCCTGGAACGGCCGGCAATTATCGCCGCAAATGGTCTCGCAGGAAAGAGTCACTATGGTGAGATTTTGACACCGAGCAGTGAAACTCAGTGCGTCTCTGGGAATTGTCTTTTTCCCGCAATGAAATTAATAAAATAAAAAGTAAGGGAGGAGTTGGAAATATTCTCCATTATGTTATTTCACTGGTATAATTAATTTCAGATGGATGGTGACATCAGAAGCTCCAGTTCTGAGCTGAGCGACAGTCCTCAGAACTCCAATCACAGCTCGCCCAGTAGGACTAAGAATAAAAAGTAACTATGTTTTCTAAAACTACTTTCGATAATACGGAGAGCTATTCAAGGAATATCGACTTTGAATTTTTGGAAAGTCGTGTGACTTATTTAAATATATTGGCTTCTTTTATATTGACCACAAACCTTTTTTGGGGATAATTCGTTAGGTTCAAAAAGTTAGGCAGGGATCCTGACTCAGGATGTATAGACATTATGCAGCAAAAGTATGTGAAGATATATCGGAGACACTGACTCGCTTAAAACTCGTATGTTAACATATAGCATATTTTTTTTCAGGGTTACTTAGGCACCTCGTGTTAAACTGCAGGAAAATCTCGGATCACAGTTATCTTCTGCTTATATTTTAAATATATCTGCATAAAAGGCAGAGCAGGTATACTGTACTAACATTTTGATTTAAGTTGTTACAAATAATACATTATACATAGTTACTTGAATGTTGAGAATAAATATCGATAATATTATAGTTTGAACTAGTTTTGCGCGCAGTGCTATGTGTGCATGATGTGATTGTATAAGGACAATGATTGTTAATAGGTACAACGGAACGGTGCGCGTTACTAGCTGGTCACTTAAAACCGCTTATTCATAAGCTCAAGCACACATAACAAGATATGTATAAATGAACCGAACTATTTACAGCTTCGTAGTAATGATCTCTAGAAGTTTTATAAGTACCTAATATTATTGTTTACTATTTTGGTACTTTGTATTGCGATGAGTTTGATAAGTCTGTTTTTGGAACCGCGTCATAAAAAGTGTAATGTTTTCATAGTGAACTATTCTGACGAAGATTCATCTATTTATCGATATTTTGTAACAACTCAAAGTAATATAATATAATTCGAGATTTTATTTAATATTCAAAAAAATATATACAACATATTCTCACCTCTGATAGCACTTAGTGTTGTGTACATACGATATCTCGATAGTCCAAGACTATCGATACTGTAAAACAAACACGTACCCATAATACAGAGGCCAAATATAACAAGATGTAAGTTTGTGTTTTAAACGTCTATTTATTATATTTAATATTATATGCTATTATATATTATTTAGAATTAAGATTATTCTATGAATATTTAGCCTATTTCAAAACAATAGTTTTATAATAAAAATTGTGCTCTGAATAAAATTGTTCAACTTGTGTTGCTATATGTCACTATATTAAGGTGAGATGTCAACAAACTTTAGTCACTCTGTTTCATTTATCAAATATTAATCGATATATCCCGAAGAATTTAAAAACTTTGTTCATTACAAGCTTTTATTTAACTTTACCTGTGGTATGTTTGGGTCAAATCTTATAACTTAATTAAACCAGTCTCACCCAACTGATCAGGTCAGAAAAAGGTTGTCTGGTAAAGATCGCTAAGACCGAAATAAGACCGAAAATTGTTACAATTTTATTAATTGTTGTTTTTTAACTGTAATATTCTACAATTGAGTGTTATTAATCTAACTATCTATCTGATGAAGGAGATTTTCACACACTGTGGTGCAGCTGATCTATCTAAGCAGTTTACTATATTCAGTTATGTATTTAAGTTTATAAAATCTCAAGTGGTTTTATTTCTACTTGAGATCAGTTATTGCAGCGATGAACCCAGTGAAAAAATATGTAGTCTAATCTCTAACTTACAAATAAGTATAATAAAATAAAGGCAAAATATTCATAGAGACCATAGTGTTGTAAGCTCAATGTTGTAGGTTAAAGTTATAATTTGTCTACAAATGAAATGGACCAAACAAGCTTGTTTACAAACCAAAAAACAAAATAATTATAAAACACGTTAATTAACCGTATCATATACTTTGTAACGGATAATTGTGTTGAAATAGAAATAAAATAATTTCTAGAGACAGGGTTATACTACTTTAACATAATACAGGCAAAATAAATGACCGACTTGTAGTTATTCACTAGTAAGTCGCGGCTATTTATCAAATACTCAAGGGTGGAGGGAAGTGTACACGGCGGTTGAAGTGATTAAGTTTAGCCCGGCCAAGTTTCTCCGCATGTATTGTAGTACTTCAAGATATATTTGAAATCCTGTCTCTAGTTATCATAATTGAGATTCGCAACGAATTGCTATAGACTTAGAGGCTTCGTTTTATTCCGATTTTTTATATTATATTTTATATTAATTTACAGTACAACTGGCTAGCTGTAGCTAGAGTTTTATTTATCGATAAATAACGGGTATACTGACTTTTATATTGGCTACACAAGACAATGTCTATATCTGGAACGGTTTAATAAAACTTTACCCAAAAGAGGTACTTGATACATTTTTGTACCAAAAACTGAATAGTGATCACTGTAATGGTGAAAAACCAGCCACAGTGGCTGGTCAGGTGAGTCATGTTTCAGGTTCAGCCAGTGTATATCCAGGCAGTCATTACATTTGGACTGCACTGTACTTACCATCAAGTCCACTATAATAACATTGCCGTGCCAGGATATATATAGAAATCTTCTAGAACTCTCTTTTTATGTACCAAAATCGCATAAAGGAAAGGTCTGTATGGCCAAGTATATCGCAAATACACTTTGTATCAATAGGTTGTTATATTCAATAGTTTGATACAAGGCTGACTACGCCGCATTTTAAACAGGGACCACGTGTAGTTGGATACTATATTTTTTAAATTAGTTTCTGAAATTTCAAAATTCGTACGTGTGTTGCCAAATATTTATTTAGTAGTTGCCAGCGATAAAAAATGTTATTTTTCAGTGTAAAATGCGTAGATTTGCTCCATCATTAGTCATAAAACTTTGTTACCCTTAATGATATTATACCGAAATTAACAAAGAATTTTAAATAGATATTTGTCTAATAAAGATTGTATATTTTGGATGTGTATTGTAATTTAATTGATGTATTAATGTAGGGGTATTGACACGAATCAGTTTTACACAGCTTGGGTGCCACTCATACAATATCTTTGGCTAATATTGGATCAATTTTTGGGCGTGTCCCTACTCGTTTAATACTTAAAAAAAAACATTCAATTGTTTCAAAAACGGTGAATAGCAGTGTATTGCAATGTAACAACTAAGGAGGTTGCCGGTTTTACTTCACACCCCCAGGACCTCGGACTTTTCAAAGTTAAATATACAGCATAGTTATTCTTTCTTGCCTTGCGTTATCCTGGCTTAGTTCCAGGTTACATCACAATTATTATTGTTCTTTCTTTCGCCTGGCGTTATCCCGGCTTAATGCCAGGGTCCGCCTTCCCATCATTATTTGACGGATTTGGTATTATGTGGGGCGACCCGCCACCTGACCCTCACAAACCGCAACTTGAACCATGTTTCGCCATTGTCTTCTCCGTTAATAAGTAGAGTGTACCACGTGCAGGTGAGCTTGGTTTTTGGCCTAAGATATTGGTGGCCCACTTACACTCTCATTGTTATTAAATTTATACTTCCTCAAATTAATTCTCTTGCACAAAAATTGTTAAATTATTATTTAATTATTAAAACCAAGTCAAGTTGTTTGATTTTTGATACAAAATCATCCAGTCTTTAATCAAATGTGCACTTGGCAACATTTTTAGTTTTTAAAATCAAGTTATTGATTAAGTAATTTAATGTCCCTACCATTCCAGTTTTTCAAGAAGTATTATAAAGGCGTGTTAGGTTACTGTTTACACTCTGTGTATAGCTGACAATAATATGGTTTTGTGTCTTTACCCCAGATATATGTGGCTTAATGTAAACAGTACAGTGTGGCTTATATACTAGTGTTAATTCTGTAGCATTTTACTGAAACTAGATTTTCTAGGATACTCTTCAGATAAGTTTCTTTCCTATAAATACGGTTCAATCTATCCTGTTTTCTCTTTAGGGAATTTAATAGTGCTATTTATAATTGTTCTATTACAATTATATTCAATCTATCCTGTTTTCCTTTTAGGGAATTTAATAGTGCTATTTATAATTGTTCTATTACTATTACAGTTATTATTATTTTTCTATTCAAGAAAAATATAGTGTTTTTGGTATGTATTTTTTACTAACTTCCTTAAACTATATAGTCCTATTGATGCGATTTAAATGTTGAATTTATTTTTTTACCTTTTTTTAAAATAAGTTCTTCCACCTTAAGTTGTAATTGATAGCAGTAGGATCGATTAAACAGATACATTTTTATCTGTTCTATAGGTAATTAAATATAGACGGTCTCAAGAAATAGCTTTCCTTTTATGTTACATAACCATTCAGATTATTTTAGTAGTAAAATAAATTATTTTTCTTTTTTTAAATTCGTCTGTAATGGTCATGATATAAATGGATAGGTGTTTATGGGTGGCAGTGATCACTTACCATCAGGTAAAACACTTAAACCTTTTTGTAAATAAAAAAAAAACTTAACATTAATTTTGTTTCTATACATTTCCAATAATTATCCTTTCAATTGCTAACTATCAACATACTGTTGTTTTTAATATTATAAACTAAGTTAATTCTTTATTTTAATTGTAGTCACATTTGTTTTGTGGTTAGTGCGTAACATCACATTGTCCGAGTGTGACGAGTTGTGCAAGTTAATATAGAAAGTAAAATTCTTTTTCATATCTATTATTTCCCATCGCTTTTAAGTTTTTGGAATGTTGTAAGTCGGTTATGCTAAAAGTTAAAACCAATTTCTGTTTGGTATATGAATAGATTTAACAAATTATGAGAGATTCTCACTTATGCATGTGTGAAAGTGACAGACTCTGGTTAAAAAAGCATATTTTAACTGACATTGAGTTCTAGCCAGGACGCTTTTTTCCATTGCATTTTTTAACCCTGACTCGGCAAAATGACTACGCTACACCTGATGGTAAGAACAGCTCAATCCAAGAATAGTGACAATCAACTAAAAACGAAATCGTAGGCCCGTAAAATTATGCCGCCCTGCTTAATTGCTTCTTCCATTATTTTAATTCATTATCCAAATGGACTCGACTGTATAGTGACCACCGTACACATGATAAAATCTCCGCCATATTAGCTAATTCTGGCAAGTAGTGTTCCGGGGTAAGCCGATATACATCCGGTTATTTCAGGCCGGCAAGATTATGGCGCGAGGCCTCTTGACGGTCCAAAGTTTATTTGCACTGTACTGCATTATACTTATCACTGAGTACAGTGCAGTCACTTTGCCGTACTAGGATAAAGAAAATGGTACCTCTAGGCCGGCATTGGGTGCTAGAATACACCTAAATCCCTAATACCTAAGTTATATGTTGATCTTTTTGTTTATTAAAGATTGATTATTGGATTGGGGTAGCCAATGGACTCCCGAATGATCTTAGCGAAATTCTTCCCCTCTGTCACGACCCTGGCGACCCTCTGTTGGACCCACACTATAGCTAGCCCTCATTGTTATGGGAGTAAAACATAGAAATATAATTATTTAATATTTTGGTAGGTATATTCGAATGTATGTTGATCTCTTGTATTTTGATGCACTTCTTTACTTTCCATTTTTAACCTTTCTGATTTTTGTCTGATATGTACCTAATGTTTGTATTTCATACATTAAGTGAATATAATTATTTACCATATTCCAAATCCAAGCAATTTCAGTATCGATATAAGATACTATGCGATCCAAATACCTATTAGGGAAGTGGGCTTGTCAACTGTCATTTGAAAAGATCGGTTAACCAAGTACCTATAGTGTTTTGAAATATTGTTTTAAAGATGTCTGTTTATTTTTAGTTATTGCTATCTTAATAATCGATATTGGCGAAATCATAACAAATTGATGGGGCCATAATCTAAAAGTAGAAGAGAAGTATAGTTACAGCGCCACTTATCTTCCAAACTTATAGTTGCCGCACTATCGTATTTTAGTGCATTATATAACTGAGTATTAGTATATATGTATATATATATATATTTATTGTAGTCATAATAGAAAAGTTATTCCTATTATTATTTGGGTCGCATAGTATGGATTAAGTGTCTATAATATGCATACAAATAAATTGTATATTGCATTAGAGTAATAAGATAATACTTTTGATAATGGTCAGATATAGGTAAACCCTAATTTTTCTACGCTATACTTGTCTCGGTATGAATATACTAACACTTGTAGGTACTGATCCGAATTAGTCTATATTTGAATAAGATTAATTCGATTTTTTTAGATAGTAATCTGGAGTAGTTTGATAAATTTTCGTTTCGATTTCGTCAAAAACTTAGTAATTACCTATATACAATTAACCACGCAGAAAGCGGAATATAATATGACTATTTTTCATACAAATTGCTTATGTATAGATATAGAAAATATGCTATCTTTCAGCGTTCTTAGTTGTCGTGTTTTATTATTAGCCGGTGTTTTATTAGCGTTTGTCGAGCGAGCGCGTTCCTCCAACACTTGACTGGAAGAACGCGCATGCTCGACAAACGCTATTAAATAAAGAGGCCTTATGCGATAATGTTAGACGAATTTGTTTTCATTGAGTAGGTACCTATTTATTTGCATGTAGGTTTTAAATGGTGTTTACGTGGCATGTTCGTAATTGTGTACGATGTAATGTATAGAGGTATCCAGGCGACAGCTAAGTCCTTAAATCGTGTGTATATTTTGAACTTTATCTCTAACAAAGTTCTAGTCAAGCTAACGTGGTTAACTGATGTCGGCTGGAAATAAAACACTGTATTACTTATAACGCTCTCTGATACGTAATACACGATGATTATTATTGTAACTGTGTTTGGTTTGAGAAATAAATATGGATTTAATTATGAAACATTTTATTGTCTACGACCAATCAACTCAAATAATAGGTAAGTACATTAATTAAAATTAACCATACATCCAAATGTATGCGGAGGCATAACGGATACTCTTTGCTAATCATATTTTTATTCACACTACCGTCTTAACGGTGGGAACTATCGAAATAGTCATCTTATTTACCATAATTAACACTAATATTTACATAGCTTAAACAGTCTGTCTAGTCATTACACTTCTAAAATGTATTTTGCATCTTAGTTATCCTCGTCTTCGGACATGGACGACGAATGCTAGAGAATAGTGAGGTTTATCCTCCTATCATGGATGGTATCCATGTGGCGAGTCTTTACAGCTCGCTGGGCGTCGAACGGAGTACGAAAAGCGACCCTCGCATCACCAGTCGGTTGTCCCCGCTCATTGTATCTCCTGATCACATCGTCATGCGTGATTTCGAACTCTGAGAAGAACTGTAGTATTTCATCGATAGATGCTCGGAATGGTACATTCTCCATGGACACCACGCAGCCAGGCTGTCCAAAGTCCTCCAACGCCGGGTCGTGATCTTCTTCTCGTCCGTTCTCTTTGTTTGCTGTAAAGCCTCCGCGACCACGGCCGAAACCGCGTCCACGCCCGCGGTGTTCAAAATTGCTGCGGCCTCGGTCAAAACTCCCGCGGTTTCGGAACCCGCCTCGTGTCTGTTCAAAACCGCCGCGACTCTGATCAAAACCACCACGATTGAACCCACCTCTTTCGAAGCCGCCGCGATCAAATCCACCGCGTCCTCTGAACGGCGGCCGAGGGCTATATGCACCTCGTATCTGCTCGAAAAATACTGGGTTTGGTGCAGCTCCGAGTAAACCTTCTGGTTGTTTCGGACCTTCTAGAGCTTCCTCGACAACACTTCTTGGAACAAGGTCCACAGATACTCTGCAACCTTCCAGATTACTACCGTGTTTAGTAGCGGCCATTCTCGCCTCCTGCGTGGATCTGAACTCGCAGAAACAATCTCCGGAGGGCAAGCTATTTGTGTCTAGCATAAGATGGATTCGTGCAGGTACTGCACCAGTATCGGAGAGGAATGTGACTATAGTGCGGTCGGTGGCATCGCGAGGGAGACCTTTCATTAATACGCAGTCTAGTGGTTCGTCGTCCATTTCTGTAGTTATAGCATGTTGGGTAGGTATCGGTCCTGGCACTGTTTCCATTTGAGTCGGAAATGGAGGTCTGTTCCCCCAAGTTGATGTCGCAGTTCGCGGATCAATAGCAGCTGCAGCAGGAAATCCACCAAACTGAGGAGCAACGAAATTCGGGGCCGGAAAAGTTTGAGGCACGTACGGGGCTCCAAAAAAGTTTGCTTGCGCCGCAGCTTGCATGGGTGCTGGGATTTGCTGTTGCGCTGGTCCGTCGAATTTCTGTCGACGTTGTCGAGGGTCTCGCGGCACTATAATATCCTGTGGCTTTTCCATCGGCGAACTGAGTCCCGATTCAAACATTTTGTCGTTTTGTTTGATTTTTTCTTTTTCAAAATCTTCATCTGATATGGGTGTTATGGTGGGTTTACGTCGACCAAAAATGTACGTCTCCTGCCTTTCGAGGGCCAGCCTCGCATCATCTGGTTTTGCGAATTGTACGTATGCTATTTTGGAGCGTGAAATTCGACAGTCGTTTAACATAATGGACAGTAAGGAGAAATCGCTAAAAGCTTTTATGATGTCATGTTCTTTGACGAAGTTTGGCAAATCTGTAAGTTTGAGAACACTGAAATGTGGTCGAGAGTTCTCTTCCGATTCTACAATACTTAAACTGACTTCTTCGTCATCATTTTCTTCGCGAAAGGGTAAATACGAGTCAACAGCAGATTCATAGCTTTCGTCGTCTAGAGGTTCAACAACTACTTGAGCACCTTTCAATTCATTACTTTTGCGCTGCAAAGCAAGATGTTTCGAGCGTAATTCGCAGAACCGAACAAAGATATTTCCTGTTCGACGACCCATGTTGTCGTTGATCATTTTTATTCCATGTTTGTCTATTAGGAATGGGAAGAAACGACGCACGTCGCCGTAACTAGTGTGGTTCGGTGCGTTTCTAATAGCGACGCAGCAATCTCGTTGCAGATCATTGTTTTCAAATCGTGATTGGCGGTTTTGGCGGAAACCACCAGGACCTCCACCACGTCCCATGCCGCCGCGGCTTGCCTGACTCCTACCTACGCCATTTGATTGAACTTGATCGCCTTGGAAGGCATTTGGGTTGCGTTTCTTACCGAGTTCCTGCAATTTATTGTAAGCCTCTGCTATGGTAGGATCGGTAAAACGATTCATAGCTGCTTCCGTATTTGCCACTACCATTGGGCCATTCAAAATGTTAGGCGAACTGTTTGCTTGCATGGGGAGTCCCTGGACGGGATTCAATGGGTTCCCAAAGGAAGGTGGGATAGGTGCCATCATGTCAACAGGTGCGACATCGAGCGATTTTTCTTGCGAGCTTCCCGGTGATTTGCGTTCATTTCGGCGGTCTCGAGACCGACGGGAAGGCGACCTATCTCGAGAACGGCTGCGATCTTTCCTGTCTCGTTTACGGTCACGACGGTCTCTGCTGCGACTACGGTCGCGACGCCGGCGATCTCGTGACCGGGATCGATCTCTACGATCCCGTTTCCTTTCCTTCCGATCTCTGTCGCGTGACCTAGACCGAGATCGCGTACGGCGCCGGTCTTTTTCCTTACTGCGCTTCCTTTCAGATTTATCTTCGTCTTTATCGTCATCTAAATCCTCTTTTGCCGACGGACTGAATAACGGCGGTGGTGGTTCGATGACTGCCGGTTGGGGTATTTCTTGAAGATTTCCAAGTCCAGGAATGCTTTGATTGGAAAGCGGGTTATTGCTGAGAGCAGCTGAAAATGGACTAATATTTGTGATGGCAGGAGCCGCTTGGCTGGTTAAAGCTGGTTGTACGGGTACATTAGTAGGTGGAGCGGATACGACGGGCGATGGCGCTGCGACAGTTACCGGAGCAGCAAGCGTGAGGAGTGGTACACTTTGGCGCGCCGCCTCGATTACTTTGTGCATTTCGGAGCGAGAACTGAGCAGCAGCTTAACTTGAATCTCCTTGATCTTCCCTCCATCCAGCATCATAGCTTGACGCGCATCTTCGTCAGTACTGTAACAAAAAACAAGTATGTATAACCTAATTCTCAGCCTAAATATCATCCTGGTTTAAAAAATTTAAAGGTTTATGAAATGAAACAATGGCATGTCAGTAAATATTTTATTGTTGAACACAAAACACAGTAATAACAATAATCACGATTGTTTTTAGGTGCACAAGCATGTAACATCATCTATAAAATCTATGTGGGTAGATATACAATATCTAATTACAAAGAATTTTCAGTTCTCCCACAATAGTGGAATCTAGATAGGTATAGTTTTAACAAAAAATACATGTCAACTTAGCAACTTAATTAATATAATGTTATATGTTAATAGCTTTTAAAATAGCAGCAATTACTCTGCGGAGAGTGGTACGCAAGTACTTTCGGAGTGAAAGTCGCAGGTTCGAAGCCAGCTCCGAGAGCATGCACCTCTGACTTTTCTAAGTGTATATTGCTTGCTTTAACGGTTTGGCTTAGAACTAAACTATTATCTACGTGAGCATAAAAATTTAACATAATTAAACAAAGCGTCACATCCTGACATGATGATATACCTATACTATAGATTCTATAGTTATATTCTCTTTGGGATGATCTTGTTATGCACTCCCGTCGACCACCCATGTATCATAATTATCTGTCGATGCTAGTCAACCTCTCTGTGACCCTAACATGACGGAAGTAATTTTATCGAATGTTTCATTTTTATCAGAGATAATTTGTTGTCGATCGTTCTCTCGAGCACGAGATATGTCGTGTTGCATATGCTAAGCCCGTAGACGTAATTCAGCGGTGTTTGGTACCTGCATACGTACGTATAGGTATTGGGTAGTGCATGGAGTACCTAACTAGTCCAATGTTTTGAAGATTGTTTTTTTACCAGTTATTCTTTCATTTAATGAAAGATAGGTGGGATACTAATTATGACAAATTCCTGTCTAAAATGAATGTTAGTTTCCTAACATTGTACTTTGTATTCGTCAATTGATTTGTTTTCAGGTTAAAAACGTTTAAAAAGTCTAACAGACCGATAAATCGAAAATCAATCTTTCGAAGCTCGATGTATGCAGGAGTAAATCACTCATTCAAATCGCTTCAAAAATTGATTCTTTGATAAGGAATCTAAATTACTTGTCAGATCTATCAACCCTCAATAAGCCAGCGTAATGGAATAAGACCTCACCCCTCTTTAGTAGTAGAAGCATATGCCCAATATTAGGGCAGTGTATTAGGTAATGATATACCTAGGGCTAATAATATTACTATCAGTTTATTTAAACCGCCTTCTTGGGACCATTGTATTTTTAAAATGGATGTTAATTATTAAGACACCATTCATCAAATAATAAATCAAGGGAAACAACATACACTTCAGTGAAAATATAGATGACTCAAAAGAGGAATATAGATTTGCTCATAGGTACTCGGCAAAAAGGTAGGTAGGTATGTAGGTAAAGATTAGGTATTCAGTGATATGGCAAAGTAAATAATCAAGATTTTTTTACATGTGTGAATAAGTCATTTAATATTTGCAATATAAAGAAATGTGTAGTTTACTGTTTTAACAGTTTACCGCCAGATTGTCCGATATTTGCGTAGGATATTTGGTTCCCTTTTTTGCTCCATGTCGTGTAGTGTGCTCCGTGTCAAACCATCTCTCTGCATTGATATCGACATGGAGCAGTACTTATCGTAGTTGTAAAACGTTTTTTGGTCATGGGCCAATAAATACGAAGTAGGGTGGCAACTCGGGCCGCATGTCGGGTTTGCCCTCAATATAATCAAATACAAAATTGCTATTGGATTGATTTGAGAGACTTAATTCAGCATTGTTTAGCGAAACGTCCGCACGTATCTTCGATTTTCGACGCGTTTGACGTCAAAAATAATAAATACACCCAACAGTCCCACACATAGTTTTGACCCCATACTATGTTAACTTGTATCGTGGGTATCAGGAACTACGAGGGACTTGCGGTCCCACAACACCCAGACCCGAAACAAATATTTGTGGATCACACAACAACAAATATTTATCTCGGTGTGGGAATCGAACCCATTGCCTACCTCTCGCTCCGCAGCTGGCTTCCCGCCCATTGCGTCACGGTGGCTGTCAAAGGACATGGAGCAATTGAAAAAACGATGTTTTGAACATCTCGTTCATTAGATATCTAGGTACTAGTTTCATTATTCGTGCAGTCGAAACCAAGTTTTAAGTTAAAAAATGTTTGTTTACCTACTCTCCCTGCCAATGCAATCGTGGTTGATTCAGCACACCTACCTAATTTGACACCTTAATTTTTTATGTCTTTTTTTAAGTCATTTATCACAGAGAAAGTTAAGATTTTTCAAATATTCAAAAATACTTATATAACAGCACGGCCTTCTCTTTATTTACTACTAGTAGAGTCTTTCTCGCGGTTTTACCCGCGCGCATTTTACTACCTACTCCATCCACTCCATAGGTCATAACTCATAATCCTTCCGGAAGAGATTGTTAGTTAGTGAAAACTGCATCAATATCTACTGTGTAGTTTGAAAGAACTAAACGGAGAAACAGATAGACGGGGACAGCGACTTTGTACATTGTAAGTACCTCACTTTAAACTATAAGTTTTTTGAAAGTATAAACACTTTGTAAAGTATTTTGTATCGCTAGAACTCTTGAAATATTAACAAGAGTTTTCCCCAGGTTTTGCTTATGTATATTAGAAAGAACACCTACTTACCTATTTTAAACAAATGAGACTTATAATAGTATTTCAAAGAAATACTATTATTTAATATATGACAGTAGGTACAAACTGCCCTGGGTGGCGCAGTTGTAATGCGTACGCGTTACGATTGCTGTGGTCTCGGTTTCGATCCCCGGATCGAGTATAAGTGATATTGGATTTTACTATCACGAAATACTTAGTATCAGCCCAGAGTCTGGAATTGTGCCCGGCATGGAGGATAGACTCACATCACCTCATGTAACGGAAATAAGCTCGGCGAAATGTGTGTACTAGTTACACCGCTGCCTACCCCTTCGGGGATTACAGGCGTGAGTGTGTACATATATGACAGTAAGTAGGTACTACAGGTGTGATGACAGTACCTAATGGGTAAAACTAAATATCACAAATTTTACTTATTTCCTGCTTACGTAGTACAAGTTCTTATCAAATTATTCATCGTAAACTATGCAATAAGCCTAATCACAATATGCTATTAATAATTGTGTAGGTACGTAGAGAATTATGGATTGAGGCCCTCAAGTGAGGGCTATAATTAATATTATTTCTTTCTGCCTGGCATTATCCCGGCTTATTGCCAGGGTCTACCTTCCTACTTAAACGCTTTCATCTCGCCTGATCTTGAGCATCCTCCATAGTGAGACCATTGGCTTTCATATCTTCCTCCAATACGTCAAGCCAAACCCTGGTACGATCTGACTCAAGTAGACGTAGGTACTCCTGCGGTTTCCTCAAAACATGACCAAACCACGGTTAACGGATATTCCTGAAGTTTGGTCTGCCACGTCGCGGAGACCAAGGCTGCCGCGGATGTACACGTTACTTATAAGATTTAGTCGTTGCACATCCACCGCAGCATCTTCATCTCCGTGACTTTGATCTCCTTGACATGGCGCACAAGAGCAGGCCACGTCTTGCACCCATAGCGCACAGGCCAAATAATGGTCTTATACATGGTACCTTTAAATCTCATTGGAATCTATCGGTTGCAAGTAACACCTATGACCTCCCGCTACTTAGACCAGGCGGTGCCAATACTAGCTCTTACGTCGAGGTTCATGTTACCGGACTCACGCAGTACAGACCCTAGGTATTTAAACTTGTCCATTTTCACGACCCGTTCGTTCCCTATCTGGATACTATCCGGGTCTGTACTCCAACAGGTCATGTACCCTGACTTCGCCTCATTCAGTTTGAGACTGCCCTTTTCAAGCGTCCCCTTCCACAGGTTCACTCTTTGCTCTAGACGCTGTTTGACCTCATCAACCAGTTCTATGACATCGGCATATACCGATATATATCAGCACCCATGGTGGCAGTTTAACTCGTAGGATCCAGGATTATGGTTTGGGGGGTACTATACCTACTTAAAATGGAATAAGTAAGGATAAGCGATGAAAATTATATTGTAGGTAGTATATAGTAGTACTAAGAAAGTAGGATACTATCAAGATTAATTAGAATTTAAAGCTTTAGCACGATCTTTCTACTAAAAGTTTATAAAGTTACCTATTTCGCTAAAAGATTCGTTATTTATCAATTTTAAGTACTTATCGCCTACAGCAGTCCGAACCAATGACTCCGATCGGAGGTACCTACATATCCCCAATGTCAACATAGGCGTCTGGCATGGCATGCCCTTGGCTCTTAGCGCCTACCAGATCGCCTGCCAGCGCACACCATCGAAAGCCTTCTGAAAATCCAAAAAGCAATACGCAGGGGCTTTATCTTCATCCTGTATACCTCGACCAGCGATCTGGTCGTGAATACCGGAACCTTGATGCTACTTCCGGATGTGAAGCCGTTTTACAGGCTAATACACTACATTTTTGGCGGTGCCCGGTTTAGAGAACGCATTTGAAGAGCTTTATTTTTTTATTGGCTTTCAAAGGCAGACGAGTCGACGGCCTACCTGGTGGTTAAGTGATTACCGTCGCCTATAGCCATCAGCAAAACCAAGAGTACCTACCGCAAAGCCGCTACCTACCGTGAAATACATTTTGGTGTATGGTGTCACAACTGGCACATAAGCGTAGTTCTCACAATACTAAACACTATCCTTATACTTATACGGGAGTTATAAAACTCAAGCGCCAAGGGTCGGGCAATTGTTTGGTGTTCAGGATGCGGTTGAACAAGTTGGGAAGAAGCTCCATATCATAGGAGCCCATCACGTTCCACGCCGTGATAGGGATGTTATCAGGCCCCACCGCTTTCAGATTAATTATAAGGAAAATAACCGAGAGCCTCGTCAGGCGACATGGGGACAACTTGTCCTAAATCCGGGTTCATTATTTATTTATTTAAACTTTATATACTTAACATGTATAAGGGTGGACTTAATGCCAAAGGCAATCTCTACCAGTCTACCTGTGGGTGATGCAGAGACGATATAATTTAGGGGGTGTATTTTGTGATTATTAATATCGTATGAATTAGCATTCATAGGTATAAAGTAATGAATTGATGGTTATCCTATATTTTCGGTAGCTGAAGAAATATTAGTAAGTTAATATTTTAATAAATAACTAATATTTTAGCGTAATAATTATTATTAAAACTTTAGTATTTTTTACTATGTACTATAATTTCTATTTAACTATTAGGTACCCACGCAGGTACTTACTTTAATTAGGTGGTAGGTCCCTCGTATGCAAGAGGCCATCTGAGTTGGTACCACAGCTTTGTCTATTTCGGCTGTCAAGCAGCAGTGTGTAAGCACTGTTCTATTTCAGTTTGAAGGACATTGAAGCCAGTGAAATGACTGGCATTGAACTTATTTCTCGGGTTGACGGGCTCAATCCAATACCATGCAGTGCCTTGTAATATGTACAAAGTTCTGTACTAGTTTCGTTATTCAGGGTAGGTAGTAAAAACAAAACAAGAACCATATTCTAAGGATTTAAACCCCATTTCTATGGAAATTTCTCGTATGATAAGAGGCGAGAATATCGCAGAAAACCTACCTACCAAATAACTGATTAATTACTTTATAGGTATGGATGGATATGGATGTCATTTAGGTCGTTTTTAACAGCCTTACAGACAGACAAAAAAGGAGGAGGTTCTTAATTCGGCGAGTTTTTTTTTCTGTTTTCATGTATGTACATAGATTTCTCCGCCAACTGGGGACCGATTTTATTGGCAAAATTTCGATAGAGTTTAGCCGTCCCATATACATTTCGTTAGGATCTGATGACGGAGTATGGAGTAAAAAAATTAAATTCCTCAACGGACAACAGTACACTCGTTGCGATTGGTTATTGTATTGACATTTACATGCTATTGCTGTAACTACCACTAAAAATTTAAAAATAAAAAAGTACCTCATGATAAAATTTTATATATCTACATATAATGAAAACTTAATCAAACTACATAATTGAATTGAATCCTGTTTTACCAAATAGTCAATTCAATGTCAATAGTTTTGAATCCGAAGGTAGGTAATTGAAACTCACTCTTTGGCTGATACAACTCAGAATCAGCAAGGGATTCACGACTAATTTTCCCGGGATTCAAACAACGGGAAACATTTTCGTCCCGGGAATTTAGTGTTAGTAAATACGGGGATTTGTAAATAAACAAGTAGAAAAATCGATAAATCCTCCGTCAACGAGCTATTATAACAAATAGGTACTTACCTAACAATCCGAGGAACCTACCAGTTTCATAAATAATACTGAAAGGGAAATTTTAAGTTCATTATTATGACTGATGAAATATTAGGCGTGTTTTAATCTTGTATAATTGTCATGATTTTTACAATGCTACATAAATACCTGGTACGATTGCAGATGCAATGATAAGGAGTCAACACTCGGTTATCCGAACCAGTATCCAATAAGTATGGTCCAGTCGGAGTTGGATAACTTCCACTGCATACATTATTGCAAATGTATGCTTATAATATAGATAGGTACATATGTATTTTGTTTTGTCTTGTTATGCTATATAGGTATTATATGTGTGTCATTATATGTAGAAAAAAAAATGGTGTATTATTCCGAAAGAATACACAAGTGATAGTCGAGTGCTCCAATCGATGGGTACCACGGTCTATTTCTGGCACCAAGCAACAGCGTGTAAGAACTGTTGTGTTCCGGTTTGAGGGACAAGCCAGTGAAATAACTGGGCATCATGAGACTTAACAACTTATTTCTCAGTGAGTATTTCTGAGTGACAAGCGCAGTCCAGTGCCATGCAGGTCTTTGTAATTAAATGTCCTGTGTGGCGTTGCTTCTGTTTATGGGCAGGCATGGCGCTTACCATCAGGCGAGCGACCTGCTTGTCTCGTCATTCAACCGAATAAAAAAAATAGAAAAAACCCGTATGTCGCATTGTAGCAATGTGGTAAAAGTAGATACCTACATTGAAGGACATTGAAACCAGTGAAGTAACTGGGCATTATGAGACTCAACACCTTGTGTCGAGGTGACGAGTGCAGTCCAGAACCATGGAATGCTTTGTAATACAAAGTTTTGTGTGGTGTTGCTTATGTTTATAGGCAGGCGTTAGGCTTACCATCAACAAAAAGCAAAGATAATATTTCTACGTCTCTGCTTTTATTTTTAGTTATTACTATTATAGATATTGGATGAATCGAGGACACCTAAATTAAAATATATTTATAGATGAAAATACCAATATTAAGTAAGCCAACCTACAACAAACCGAAGGAAAAAAAACATGACGAAACCGGCATATCTAAGGAGGCAACACAACTTCCTGCAGCTCGCCTTTGTATCGCTATCTCACTGTTTCTTATCAGATCTCTCTTTCAACAGTGAAACCCAAGGGTATCTACGCCCTGGCGCCTATAATCCCTGAAGGGGTAGGCAGAGGTGTAACCAGTACACCCACATTTCGCAGAGCTTATTTCCGTCTGTAGGAAGGTAGGGCGCGAACCTATCGCCATACCGGGCACAATTCCAGACTCCGGGATACTAAGCATTTCGTAATAGAATAACCAAATATCACTTTTACCCGACCTGTGGATAGAACCAGAGACCTCAGCACAGCAGTCATAACGCGTACGCATTACAACTGCGCCACCGAGCCAGTCAAGGGTATCTGTACTACTCGTAATAGAGAAATCAGACCACAAACTGACAAAATTAATCTTCAAAAAGATTTTTTTGAGTGTTGCCTCCACCTTTACTTTAGCTTCGTGGAGTCTATACTAATGTATACGCTGTATATCGTTCACCACTACGCTGGTCATTAGACCAGCGTAGTGGTGAACGAAATGCCTTGCCTCTCTCAAACACGACAGGGCTGATATTGTATTATTGAACACAATAAATAAAAATAGTAGAGTAGCAGCTCGTTTAATGGCGGATTTCAATAACGATCTTATTTTGATTATCCGGATAGAGCCCGGAAAGCTAAGTAATTTATACGCTTGACCTTAAAACTGACTGAACTTGAATCTGATTGGCTCATTATATCTATCCGGGAAATTAAACTAAGATAGTTGATTGAAATCGGCCGTAACTCATTTCGAGATTGTAATTCAGTTTGAATAAAACTCATTTACCGTTAGGTGTCACAACATAAAATACACAAAAATATATGCAATATTAGCGTAAACACACCTAAACGCGACACAAGAGCCGCTCGCATCGCTGACGTCATAGACACATTAGAAAAGCATGACATCGAATATTCTGATGATCTCGTACCCTCATCCGCAACAAAGTACACGTCGATATCCGAGCGAATAGTATCAAGAACAGTAGGTATTGTCAGAATCTCATTCATTATTTTAATAATAGGTACCTACTTGTGTCAGAATGAGAAAGGCAATAAGCGGGTGACATCAGGTTCGTACCGCCCGCGCCTCATCGTACGCGTTGAATTCAATGACGTCATTCGTGCACGCCAATGTAATATTCATACATTTTAAAGTCACATCACCCACGATACTTTTAGCATCGGCGATTTGATTTTCAGAAGCTCGTTGCCGTGTCTGAATGCTCCAATCACACATACAAACGCCAGTCGCAGAGATCAAGGCGTTTTTCGGAAGTGCGATATAGCAACCTAACGCTATTCCGCACACATTCGGATGCCAGTCGCAGGAATTCAGTTAAACTTTGGTACCTGTGGAACAGGGCTCAGTTTAATAACGGAATACTATGCGCAAGTGAACAGTAAGCGCGGGCGCGTGTTTATACTTCTTCCGCTCTCCCCCGCACTTCACCTCTCCGCCAGCCGATATCGATAGTTGCTAAAACGCGCGACACTACGATCGAACGCTGAAAGTTGCCAAAACGCAATATAGCATCGATGCAGTCGCTAAATAGGCGTTCCCCGAACCTAGAAGTGTCGTCTGTGCTATGGCCCTACTGAAATATGCCACTCTTGCAGCGCGTTTTAGGTGTGCCTAATTTCTTTGCTCCACCCCACAGCTAGGTAAATATAGTACAATGTGTATATTATGAAGGTACTTACTAAATACTGTACCACAATAATAGTTGATAAATATATAGGTAATATGTACTCAAGTATACGTATCTAATAAATAGTGTAAAACAAAGTCGCGTCTGTTTATCCGCCTAATTATTGTAAAATACGTAGCAGATTTTGATGCAGTTTTCATACACGATCATTTATACAATCTGTCCCGGAAAGTTTATATACCTATGTACCACACTATGACCCATGGAAACGCACCACATGCGCGCGGCTGAAAACGCAAAGAACAGCTAGTAAGCCTTCTCCGATTATTACAACAAACTAAAAATCTTGAACAATCCTAACATAATATACAGCTCAAATTACAATCCTTTTAAATGATTATTATTGATTACATATCTAACTTAATGTTCCAAAGTTGATGTTATCTATACCATATCTAGATTTAGCAAAGCAAATCAATTCCATACACTGAACTACAACCCCCAATAAAACCTCTATTTAACGAAGACGCCGCTGAGCTCTCGTAAGTCAACCCGTGACCACGGCCGATGCAACTCGGTCGAAACTTTGGGAAATAAATAAACTAGGAGATTTATACCTTCTATAATACGACGCGATTAACACCCGTTTATTGAAAGCAATTCCTAATCTATATTGGTATTAAAGGCTATCCTGCTACAATGGTTTTCCTCGTTCGTCAATAACCCCTCTCAGGCTGTGGTATATCAAGCTCTTGGTAGGGACCCAACTCTCCGGTACAGGGATACCAAGCGGTGTACCATAGGACTCAATTGTTAGGCCCGTTGCTCTTAACAATTACATCAAAATATTGGCTCCTACTTTCATACCGCACATTTACAATAATTCTACCAGTCCCTAATTATTGATTGATACTTGTTTTTGAGGTTTCCGAGATGAGCGCCAGGTATACACACACCAGTTGCAGAGCCTGTGTGGGGCAATTGTATTACAAGCGAGCGCCTCGGCATCTCTTATCCATCATCACGCGGTTACGATTCAGAAAGTTGGTTGTGATTCAGAAAGTTGCGCTTAAGGGGTACGACTCGCACTGCACATGCATAGTCACATCTTGACACGGTGTTGTCATTGAGCATTCGGTGAAGTAATGAGTTGTAGTAAAACCTTTATTTATTTAACTCACCACGAACTAACTTTAGTACCTACTAACGTCTAACACTACGATCTTTCAAGCATATTATCAATGGGTAAGGTTCTGTTAGATCACTACTGCCTGGTAAAATAACTAGATCCCGATCTTTTTAAATTCTCTGCACCCTTATCCTACCACTTAGTGGAAAGAGTCACTTGCTAAAAGGTCAACTCATCCCATTGTAACAATGACCTCGGCATTTGTTCGCATTGATAGAATAAAATCAAAGACGTTGTAATTGCCTACCATAATCATAAGATCTTCTGGTAGGTCCAACCCAGCAAAAATATTTTAGATATCTTATTAAACCTTTATAAGAAGCCATCTAGGCCTTAGATTCTAGGGTACGCCCGACTAAGTAATACAAGGTACTTATACTTAACAAAATTATTTATCGAATAGAAAATTGTAGTATTGTGATAATCAAAACTTTGCCTGTTAGATGCGTTTCTGGTGGACAATAAAGATATTAAACAAAATAAATAAATACAATATTTACACTGTCGCCTAAGAATTCTCCATGAAACTGAAATGATGTAGGTACCTAAATTTATGAAGACGTCTGCGAGTTACACCAACGGCTGACCAGCTCACGTTAGTGAAACCTTTACACCCAACCAGCTACTTAAATACTGCGATGGAGATCTTTTATTATCTTACTTTTAATAAGGATGTTCCTCGAGGGGTTGACGTCAAGCAGGCGGCCGGTCGAAAAAACAACAAACCAAATCTTTCTGTAATATGTGTTAAAAAGCATGTTGCGCCGACCCCACTGCGAGTGGGATAAGGGCAGGTGGAAGAAGATTTTTAATAAGGTATCCTATAATCTACTTTAACGCAAAAGAACCATCATATGGCAATGAAACCTAGTTGTTAGTATTAGGTACTACTACCAATGCAAGATAGCTGATGATAGGTACCGTTTTTGTTGCAGGGAAGAAAGCCTTCGGTGGCCTTCTTTGGCGCTTACAGGAGGATCCCGCTGTAACCTGAGTTAGATATTAGGTACCTAACTACATAAGCACGATTTCCTAATAAATAATCTATAATCTGCATGGCTAGAAAATCGTGACTATTACCTAAGTACTTATTTTAAACTTCCAGAAGCTGATTTAAGTTTCAAAAAAACATACATAGGGGTAACACATTAGAAGGTGACATCAGCCCGAAGCAGGCATAGCAATGCTTAATAAGTACCTATTTTTTTTCATCTAGGCGTTCTTTTCGCAATTAAAAAACATTAATAATAATAATAATAATATTACCAGCCCTGTACACCACGCTGGCCTAATGCGGGCAGACTTCAAACACAAAATTCTTATGGAAAATTTCTCAGGTATGCAGGTTTCCTTACGATGTATCCTTCACAGTAAAGCAAACGATAATTAACAATGAGTAACTTAGAAAAGTCAGAGTGCATGCTCTTAGGGTTGGTTTCGAACCTGCGACTTTAGTCTCTGCCTGACGGTACACACTTCATTTTGACTGCAATGTATTTAACGTCAGACTATACTCTAAACTTCAACCTTGTTTAAGCAGGCCAACCATGAATTTGTCTTAGTAAAATCGCTAGCGACGTCCTAAAATATGTATATGAAAAACTCAGTGGCGCCTCAAGCGGATACGTGAGAAACTAAATTTTGACACAAATATTTTACGTCGTCGCTAGCGATTTTACAGAAACAAACTCATGGTTGAAGCACAGAAATATAAATTTCTGCCCATATTTAACGTCAATAAAGTTACTCCAAATACAACATAGATTAAAGTGGATGGATATTTGTCGTAAAAGCTTGACGATTAAGGTATACCATAGTAGTTTCATAGTTGCTTAGTTCGTGCTTCGGTGTACTGCAAGATTTTGATATTATATAGATATTCAATAGTTACACTGGTCTAGTGGCAGTGCAGCGTATTAAAGCTGATATCCGCGAGGTAACTGCAACTTTCGAATATTCGATTCGAAAAATCACACATAAATTGCCCGGGATTGGAAGATAAGCTAATCATGATATAATCATGGGACGGAAATAAGCGTGCAGTAACGCGGCTGCAGCACTCGTTGCACCTCTGCCCACTCATTCGGAGATAAAGGCGTGAGCTTATGTATATAAGAAAAAATATGTATTTATTTTATATTCGTATACAATCCCTATGTACAAATATCATATTTTCAGTACTCACGACAGTAATAACTAATAAGCCCTAAGCATCTATCCTTATTTCGTATGAAGAATTCAATGAAAGCTTTGTTTTAGCAGTATAAATACAGACACAAGTCGTAAGTCCAAATGGGCAGTAGTGGAGGCAGTTGCGTTGAGTCCAATAGACGCTGCGTATCGACCTTACTAACCAAACCTAAACACTGTGAAGCGTCGGTGCCCCGCGCAACATCATTCCACCAATCAGACATATAAATGAATTACGCAGGTAAAGTTTGTGCTCGCGACTCGTGCCGATACCTACCTATAGTAAAACTTTGTAATACTTCTGCCACGGTCATCGCGTCCTTAGTACAGTTCAAATATGTATAGTTTGTCATTGAAGGTATATATATCGTGCTAAGCGGAGTAGGTAGTATTATGCAAGTGGTGGGCACTCGGACGCGAACTTGAAGCATTAACGTCGTCGATATCGCTATTTACGTAATTTAGAAACTAAATTTATATTTAAAACTTTGTAATACTTCTGCCATTCATCGATTCGTGCAGGTACCTGTACCTACCTTATTACCTAGACAGCATTGCAATAAACTATCCGTTATCAGTATTATGTCACGTAGTCGGTAAGGTGAATGCAAGGTACCTAAACTAAACGAAGCAAGTAGCAACAACAATATAAGTAACCTGATTGATTATATTTACCAGTTATAAGCATATAGTTTTTTTATATATATCACGAGAGCCGTGGTGTCTGCGACGTGGCATATACAGCTCCAGGAATGTCGCTAAAGTGGATAAGTTTTGTTGTGAGGAACCAGGTACGATCCCACGGAAGACAGCCAAACAGTATTAGGTATACTAGTATTAGGGGAGACATGGGAGGCAAGGCTCTCACTAGGGAAAGTGCTCAAGCCCAGGCGAAGTGGAAGTGTCTAAGGAAGAATACGGACCCTAACAAGCCGCGAAAACGCCTGGCTGATGTTTAATTTTAGTTAGTAGATAATAGTGTTGCGGGGAACGAAGATGTAATACCCTTTTTAAATTACACGACACTACTGGTCAGTAGTGCGGAAGGGAAAATGAATATTCCCCACGTGTTGTGGATACCGGTAGTATTGTTTGGTGTGTAGTGCGGTGAGATAGATAGAAGGCAAAAAAAGACGTTTTTGTCTAAGTAACGTTAGATTTTTAATACCATAGGTAAATAGTGGGTATTTTTTAACATTCGTCTTGTTACCTTTTTCCCCTGGGCGCCGTGTTCAATGTAAAATGTTTATAGATATCTAGACGCGCTTAACAGTTTTGTTATCCAGCCAGGCCTATACTTTTATATATTTAGATGACGTAATTTATAGAGCTTCTTGTACGAATAGTTCAATATGCATATTATGTATGCCCCATAGTAAAACATTGTGTTTTGGCTTCATCAATATTTAAAGTTGCCAACTCCACGGATAAGTGTGTTGCGATAGTCTTGATGTGCCCATTCAATAGTAACTATACTTTCTATACACAGTGTTATCGCGGATTTCCGTCATCAGGGTTTCTATAGTAGAAAATACAAAGCGGAATCGTGCAATTTTCGTTTTATTTCGTGCACGAGGGGAAGCGCGGTTCTTATTCTATTCTTAATGAGACTTTACTGACAATATGTATAGTCACACTGCGACGACGACAAATCAGGACGAAGAGTTTCTATACTGAATGACGTTATGGCATGATCAGAAAGTACAGTCGGAGAGCGTTCATTCGAGAGATCGTTTATTCTTTATGACTGCGGCGCACACACCTGCTGTGTTTTTAAGGGCGCATCGTGTTAGCTACGCGATTTTTTTGCGGGAAAATATGCCTAGCATAGTATAAAAACTAACGGCAAGAGTCGTGAGTATAAATCTAAAACTGCTGGAAAGTAAACAATAACAGAGTATGCCAGTCTTATATAAGAGCATCGTCTGACGAACCAATGGCGTGAAGTGTCGGCGCCCCGCGCTCCTTCATTCCTCCAATCAGACCTATAAATGAGCTACTGCGCAAGTGCAGTTTGTGTTCACGACCCGTGCCGGAACCTCTGGTAATCTATTATTATGGCGCCGTGTTGATTCAGTTTCTTCTGTATTCGGCAGTCCCTCGTTTTACTTTATGCTTTGACGATAAATTTCTAGTGAACGAGGCAAAATAAAAGATATGGTGCGATCGGTCTTCGCAGTTACGCGGTGAATTGTTGCGAGTTGCTAGTCGCTACCTATATCGTAGTTCCGATAGTTTCTCGGCGTCGGCAGGAAGGACTCGTTGCATTAAGATTTGATGCGAATTTGGGTATATTAGTCGCATATATACGATCGATTTTGATGTTCGTATGAACAACAACAAGTGATTCTTAGGAGCTTGCACTCCCGTATTCATATATGTTTGTACAACTTTAAAGGTCTTTGGAGCCTCGGCATCCGCAGTAGAGGGGGCGTGACAGTTCAGTCTTCACGTCTATATATTTCAAATATCTATAGTTTGTCATTGAAGGCATCTATCGTGCTAAGCGGAGTAGTATTATGCAGGTGGTGGGCACTCTGACGCGAACTTGAAGCATTAACGTCGTCGATGGTCACTATTTTAGTAACTTTAAATTAAGATTTAGATAGATTGAGATGGATTACTGCGAAATATCTGGTTTTTCGTCAAGATCAAACATGATAATCTGAATCTAAAACTGAGGTCATAGCCAAACATGACCAAGCAATACTTAAGATAGAGATGTGTGGCGGGATAAGAGATTATTATAATCTTATATAAGTATGAGTTACTTGTTATACTGGCTCCCCTCGGTGCTTGATATAGCGGAATAGCACGGATGAGCTCGCACCAGCGAACTTTGAGAAGTGGCTTATCCGTAGTAACGCAGACGCGTCCGTAGTGGTGCGCCGGTATCAGTCGCGAGATTCAGTAAGTTCAAAGGTGCGGTACGAGCTCTCCTTCACTTTGTTCACGGCATTTTGAAATGACATAATAGTTTGGTATTACACGCAGCCACGGACGGACACGCGCCGTGGGAAGAGCCTCGGTGCGATGCGTGACAGTCCGTGTGTCTGTATGATCCGTAATACCACGCAACGTGGGAAGCCGTCTTTAGATACCAAGTTTAAGTCTATAGGTACCTATTATACCAGAATGTTCTGGTATAATAATTATCGTAAATAGCAGTTTTTGTCTACCATATGTATATTACCTGAAACATGTCTGCGCGCGTTTTTTATTAAAAGTTTCGTTTACCCTAATCCGGCGTTTATCGCCAGTTACCAAATGTGAAATTATGTGTTTTTTTTTGTTCAAATGCACCAATGCAACGGTCGAAGGGTGCTAACCAACCAACCAACATGTAGATAGATGTTTGTCCCCTTTGGTGCAGGAAGGTGTCGCCAAGAAAGATTTACAGAAATTATAAAACAATAAAGTATCACTATATTCTTAACAATACTTACCAACATCAGCGGTTACTTCGTTCCTCAACCATTATTAGTAATGGGGTTTAGAAAATAATTATTTTCCTGTACTTAATAATGTATACGGTAATGAAGCCACCTTTCACAATTTTACTATGAAGAATTCCATTTAGCTCGCTATTGAGGTAGCACATTCGTGTGAACAAAATAGTTATCAAAATCTCTCTTTTTTAGCTCCATACAGTCTTCTGCTCTTTTTTATATGATCCTCATTATCAGATGCTAATATTATTCTATCATACATCCATGTTGTATTCACAATATTGTAATACTGCAGCACACCCATTCAAAAATATATTCGCTTATAGTTGTTTGACAGTCAATGATTATGTATTCATACAGGTACAATTTTCATGTTGACGGTCAGTGTAAAAAAAGTCTTTTTTATTTCATTTATTGTAATCATCTTACTAAGTTTATTTATAATCTAACTTAGTGTAATCAGTCTCTGGTTATATTTTCAATGAAATAGTTCAAAGTAAATATGAACTAGTTGTGTGATATAATTCTGTACCTATATTTGAAGATTTTTTTTATAGCTACCTGAACGCAATGAACGCATCTCCGAGCTCGCCTCCTACGATGTGAACACCCCCCTCTGGTATCGAGAGGCCCCGAAAGAAATTCCTAATGTCCAGAGCGTTGGCCGACCACGGCAGGTTCTGCAGCCGTATGATGACACTCATGATTGCCGATTATCTTCTCTCCTATAAACAAAAGGAAAAAGACCTGTCCATTTTTCGATTTAAATGATGCATATTTATCTGTTATAATCAGGGATTATATTGATTTGACAGCCTCCATGGCGCGGTGGGTGAAGCGAGGCCGCGGGTACGATTCCCACACCAAGACAAATGTTGGTGATCCAATTTTTTGGGTCTGGGTGTTGTGGGACCCACAAGTCCCTCGTAGTACTTGATACCCACATTACAGGTTGACCTAGTGTGGAGTTAGGACTATGTGTGTTACTGACTGTTGGGTGTATTTATTTATTTTGTTTGTTTCAGGTCTGGGTGTTTTTCCCCCCAGAGGGGTTGACGTCAGGCAGGCGGCCAGTCATAAAAACTACAAGCCAAATCTTTCTGTAACATGTGTTAAAAGTGGCCAGTTGTAAAACCACATGACAATTTTTTATCTGCAATGAGGATAAGAACATGTTGGCTGACCCTATACAGACATCAGCAATAATATGAATATCATTGATAAGTATGAAGTAACTTTTAGGGTTCAGTACCCAAAGGCAGCTTATAACAGAGCCTACGACATACATACATACGCACTCACGCCTGTATTCCCCGAAGGGGTAGGCAGAGGTGTAACCAGTACACTTTTTTCGCCGAGCGTATCTCCGTACCTTATGTGATAGGGGGCGAGCCACGCACGCATTACAACTGCGCCACCGAGGCAGTCTACGTAGTAATTATCAATTAGTCAATCTATTATTTTTCCACTCTTAGCGCTGTTTCACAATATCCAAGTAAAACGTTACCTTTCAAATAAAGTATAAGGCTGTCTTGCTCAACAATACTTAATTGTATTCACCCACTGAATATGTTTATGAAACAAAATATTAGGAAACTTATTAATGTGACAAATATGATTAACCTCTGGACTGTGAAGCCAAATTGGCTCCTGGTGTAGGATATTAACTGTTTTACACATAAACACAGGTTTCATTTGAAGGATTGTTGAGAAAGCCGGCCTCTCGACAGCTACATTCAAATGATCCTCTCTCAAAATAGATAAGAACAATGTTAAATTTGTACCACTTCCTAAACTGACTGTCTAATATGTTATCTGGTGTATACATTTTAAACACATATCATGAAACAGGCCCTTAGTGAGCTAATGGTTTATAGAAACTAGTCAGAAATAAATGAAGGTCGAAGATCCCTCGTATGAGAGAGGCCATCTAGGTTGGTATCACTGCTTTGTTTATTTCTGCCGCTAAGCAGCAGTGTGTAAGCAGTCTTGTGTCTGGTTTGAAGGACATTGAAGCCAGTAAAATTTCTAGGCATTATGAGACTATGACATGCAATGTTTTGTAATTCAAAGTCTGTGTGGTGTTGCTTGTTTATGGCCAGGCATGGCACTTGCCATCAGGCAACAACCAACTCGATTTGTTACTCAATCTAACTAAAAAAAAATATTCCACAAGTTTTTTCTGTCATGCAAAGTTGAGGGGACAGGAAGAAATCTCTTAAACTTAAAGGCTTATGGTCGACTTTAACCTAAATACAGACTGTAAAGCAGAATAATATTCAAGAAAAATCAGCAATCGAAGCAAAGTATTTAGGAACAATTATTTATCAGTATGTACCTATGTTTAACAAATAGGTATTATAACAATACAAACGCAACTATGGCGGCCAAAGCGATGGCGGCGCGGCGGTTGGCGTGGCCCTAAAAAGATATACGTATTACTCAGAGAATGTCCATCATCAAACCAATATCGTACCTATTTAAAAAGAAGAGGTTGCTTTTTAATATCGGATATTCATTATTATTACATTGTATAGTACGAAATATTCCCTATTCAGTCAAATGAATGACGTGTTATAACTTGAGGTTTCCTTCTAGCTTGTAATTATTTGATCAACGTAGTAATAATATGCGCATCTGTAATATATGTTAAAATAACACCAAAATATGCTACAAAGCCAACACAGAGATAATAAATAAACCAGAATAGTCCGTCTGGCAAACAAAATTTCACACCAAGTCTCCGTGGTTTCATCATCACTTGCCTGCAAACTTACCTACAAATATGCTAAAATCTCGATGTCAAACACGCGTTTACCAAAACAATAACATTATAAACACAAAATAGTTCACGCGAAGATGAATATCACATACGAAATTTTAAAAATCATTCATAACATGAAACCCATTGGCGAAATGCGGTCAATGTAACAATGTAACCAAAATGGCGGACACCAGCGCTAGTGTTGGGTATGACGTACAAGAGGATTTCATTTATCCCGTACATTACGAAATAAAGTAAGAGATGCTCGATAATTTGTCACGTAAAACTTCAAATTTTACGTCGCGTTACTCCTTTACATCAATAGTAGGCGCGACTTTTTTATATTACGTCAATCACACTTAGAAGACATGGCAATACAAACGGTTACAAACCACTTTATCCATATACCGCTAAGCTTATACACGCCTCATTCGAAGTAGATCATTGTACTGGCTCAGTACAAACAAAGAGCGATTTTACAAACTATAAAAAAAATTGTGTCTTACACAACACTAGGTCACCAGTGTGGCTACCGAAAAATTACACATCGTGCTTTATGTTCGATAAAAACTGCGAAATCACACCAAATTTTATTTATAAAAAACAGTCAAATGGCTGCCAATACTAGAGGTGGCTAATATAACGAATAGTTATAATAGTTACGTTTTTTTTTCAATAACTATAGTCGTTTTAATATGGAGAATTTTAAAACGCTAAATTTACAAAGAAAACAATTTCATATTATTCAAACAGAAGAAAAATCTGAATTGAAAAACACGCCATCTGGTTGCACATGGCGTAACTAAATCGATGTTTAGAAGGCAGAGAAATTACTACCTATGGGCTATGGTAAATGAAAACAAAGTCGATGACAATGATTGGCCTGTTCATCCACTTTGTAATGAATTCTGAGTTATAATTCGTCATTCATATAAGTTATTCATATGAACGTTGTGATAAATGAAAACATACTGCGTTCAAAAATAGTTTATTAGCATTGATATATTACATATAGATAGAGCCATGGCGTGACCGCACATGAGACAGCTAGATTTTTTGAAATGTTGCTACGTTACATATATTTCCCCATTTCATGTTTGGGAAAAATATCACAACTGTCAAATTCTTGTCTTTTAAGTTTAAACTCACATTAAAGTAACGAAAAACACAACTATGTCCAGCATTTAGGAAAAACGTTGGTAACTCAAAACTATTTCTTCTTAATTAAAAATGTATTTTTTATAGCATAGGCCGGGCAACGAGAAAGTGGATCACCTGATGGTAAGTGATCATCCATGAACGCCCATATAATACCAGAAGAATCATGGTCGCGTTGCCAACCTTAAAGAAAAGGGATAATTATGGGCTTGAGAAGGGAAGGCGATTTGGGCTTTCGGATATCTCACTCACTGTATGGAACGCAGCAGCAAGTCGTTAATTAACATCGATTTTCTAAGAGACAGTGGTAACAATTCGGTCGAGCCGGCTCATTTATACTGTAGACAAAATAGATGAAAAAAAAATGCTTGTAGCTTATGAACCCGAACTATATGTATCACTCATATGGGTAACTGAGGTTGGTAAAAAGAAATCACTATCTATAATCACTATCTATTTTAGTTAAGTATTAATTTACAAACAAAACAAAACTCTGTTATAAAATTTAAAGACAGCCTCCGTGGCGCCATGGGCGAGTAGCCGGCTGCAAAGTGAAAGGGCGTGGGTTCTATTCCCGCACCGAGACAAATGTTTGAGTGATCCGCAAAAGTTTGTTTCTGGTCTGTGTTATGGGACCACAAGTCCCTAGTAGTTCCTGATACCCACCATACAGGTTTACCTATGTGGGATCGGGATTATGTGTGGGACTGTTGGGTGTATTTATTTATTATTATTTATTGGTGCGGGTGAATATGTTTAGTGGCAGTTTTCTATATCAGTATACCGTTTCAGAAAATCAGCATATTCAGTTTCATTATTTGATAGTAAATCGAACGCTTTTGAATACATTTTCATCTTACACTTTAGCTCTGCTACACCACTTTCTAACGGAGCTAGTTTTTTTTTCTAATCTACGTTTTGATTCACGCACAACACGCAATGTTTCATTAGTTTCTGATCTGGCTTTTCGACCTATTTTTTTTTTTTTTGTTATGGGTTGATGCCAATGCAGATGGACTAGGTTTTTCTGTAATGTAAACATCTTCTGAGGTACCTGGAGGCACATTTAATTAAATAAATAACTTAAAATTTGTAACGTGACAATTAACATTTTTGCAGGTAATGCCAAAAAGGTATGCCATCAGTCAGCTATTTTATTTAATGTCTAAACTGCAAGAAACTGAATACAAAGTCTATCATAAATCTCAAATCCACAGGAATTACAATATAAAAATCAGCTGTTTAGCAGCAATTTAATGGGGCGACCTGTAATATAGTTACAAAATTTACCCAGCATAGACTTCGCTCAGTAGTTTGCAGTTCTTGTAAAACGTTCAGACCTTCTGAGCTCACAACCTGTGATATAAAAAACTATTTTAGTCAAATCAACATTATGATATACTATAACTCAAAATTACTAACACCCAGACTTACACCCGAAACATATATTCAAACTAGCTTTTACCCGCGGCTCCGCCCGCGTGAAAGTCTTTTTCAGGGATAAAAAGTACCTAGCCTATGTGGAAATACAAAAATGAGAAACATGTGTCACATTATATTTAAAGTAGAGCATATTATGCATCTACCACTTACTTAAACTTAATTAATTTAACTAAACGGCACTAACGCTATCTATAAGTTACCATTGTAACCATATTAGTTGGTGTTCCAATGCTACCACATGCATATATACAAATTTGATACCAATTCGACCCATAGTTCAAAAGATAAAAATCACTGCCACCAGCGCCACCTATCCTGTACTAACGTAACTATGTTCGTCCGAGTGGTCTCGTCGCTCTTTATATGTGTGCAAAGTTTCATATCAATTGGGCTAACGGTTCTCGTGTTTTAGGTGAACATACATACACACATACATTCGCTTTTATATATATAGTACATATGTATCACATGTATATGTTTCGTTGGCGCTGCTTCTGCATGTAAAAAAACCAATTTCTTTTTACGTTTAAATGATCTTTCACTGAAATGTTCACAGCACATTTTGGTAAATTTTGTAGGCTCCCAATTTTATCTACCAGTGGCTTTTACCCATCGAAGTCTCATTTTCAGGTCAGAAGGATACCTAAAATAATACAATAAAACATTTTTTTAATAAATCTGGGTAAATAAAATTTACAACCTGGCCATACCAAACCTATAACTGATTTTAATTTTTTAGTAAAAATACTCTATTAATCTGTATTTCTAACGGGTTCGACTGTAAATCTTTCTTTATGTTTACTTATCTTTACATCACATGTCATCACAACAGCAAATTAATAACATTTTCAACTACTTACGAGTGAAAGCTTATGCCGGCAATATGTCGTTCACTACGGCTTTTACAGCCTAGCAAGTGTGCTAGGCTGTAAAAGCCGTAGTGAAAAAAAGAATGGTGGCGTGTAGTGACACGCCACCATTCTTTTTTTGTCAATCAATGTGTATATTTACTTTAAGCGTCTTCAATTCCTTTATTAGCTCGCAAAACTTATTGAATAAAATTTTCTGTCAAACCAACCGACTGACAATATGACAAACAAATGAATCTGACTTATTGACAAACAAAATAACGACGGGGACAAAAAATAAGCCTTTTGTCTCTCTCTTTTACCAATGTTTCGTATCTCGCGATCTCGTTTTCACTTTACAAAGTAGAATAATGGCTCCATCTTTAGGTAATATATCAATGGTTATTAGTATTCAAATCAGAGAACAATGGTCATGACATGAGACATGAGACATGAGAGCCAATGGTCTCGCTATGGAGGATGCTCAAGATCGCGTGAAGTGGAAGGGTATAAGTAGGATGGCTGACCCTGGCAATAAGCCAGGATAACGCCAAGCAGAAAGAAAGTAGTATTCAAATAATACAATACAATACAATACAATATGCAACATAAACCCTGTTGGACGTTTTAACTGCGACATAAGAATCGATATTCAAATGTAACGAAAAAACTCGCATACGAAAATGGGACTATAAAAATAATCATATTATTTTTTTATAATTTAATTATTTTATTGTTGGGAACCGTATTTCGATTGATTACCTCTGCAAGAGCGATAAATCGGAGCCAGAGCGAGATAGCAAGTTGCAGCATATACGTGCATTAAATGCGCCGCGCCCCGTGCGCGCCCGGCTACGTCAGTGTGACACATGAGTCAGGTGTTCATTACTTTTCAGATGAAAATAACTTTTTTAAATATGTTCATTTTTATAGGCTACCTGTGAAAGGTCAATATCTCGCTTTTGTTTAGTATTTTTTTAATTTAAATATTTTTAGTAAGATGTTTACATTATCACAATGATCAGTCACAATGTCTATCTTATACATATCTTCACGACCCTAAAAGGGCCGACAGGGTTTTTATTACATATTGTAGACAAAAGCATGCTACGGGGTACGGGCTATATACATTTTCTAGCTAGCTACTTTTTACGTTATGCTATAGCTTGTTGCTGGGGTACGAGGGTACAATTAAAGCACGTTCGGGAGTGCTATTTAATAACACGAATACTAGCTCAAAATACACTAGTTTCTGAAGATAAAATTAAACGATTTTCTGTATAAAATGATTTATTACGAAGCCGGAAATTAAAAAGCATAAGTAAGCAATAAGCACGTAATTTATATAAAAACAGAACGAAACGTAATTAAACATGTTACTTGCGTGAACCGGCCGAGGCAGCGTGCAATGCGGTATTATTACAGTGTGCGATAGCGCAGCGCCACTGCTGGTTGTGTGCTACCACGCCATATTGCCTACAACTACGCTAGTTAAAAAAGCGAGTCGCTATTTCTAGCGCAGATTGGAAATCGATATACCGCACTATAGCGCTATGTGCTATATTAACTACCGCTAATTCAGGTATCTTCTAGGGTACACACACGTACGTGGTCCATTGACCATTACTTTCACCATTTTATTTGTATCGTTAAGGCACTAAATGGCATCATGCGCGAGATGTTAACCCATAAGCAGGAATACGAATACGTGCTTATTCCATACTCAGTGTCCCTAAACTTATTCCAGCTGTAATATATATTATTTTATCTGGCAAGACTTGGTAGCTATATTTTTTATCTGTATTTTAATTAAAATTTGTTAGCCTGTCGTTTGGATTGTCATTTGCGGTTAGAGCATTTCTTCTGATAATTTGCAAAAAAAACAATATTGTACATAACTAAATTATTAGAGTTTATAAACAACTGTCTACATGTGTCGTGGTTAAATATAGTAAGTAATAAATTTCTCGTATAAATTCGCCTTCGTTTTACGCGTTAAGCTATAACATACGGTTTCTTAATAAGTCATAGCTTCGTTGGTAAATATTTTAGTATTTTATGATGAATTGACCATAATATTGTAATAATATGCATTAAAGTGGAGACGTGTGCGACTAAAATTAAATATTTCCATCGTGTCGTCTTTATCTAGTGTGTATACAGCTCTTGTAAGGATTCTCATAATTAATCAATGAAATAAAATAATTCAGTGTGGATTCAATAACTCCTAAAAGCAGTTTTACTAGACTAGTTATCGGCACATAAAGTAATTCAAAACACATTAATAAAATTTATTCCAAAGTGCCTATCCAAAATGTCATATAAATAAAGCATTTCCATTTTATAAGGTCATTAAATAGCTAATACAATAAAACCGTGTACCAGAAAATTTGCCAAATAAAGGTTGGCTTTTATATTTCAGGTGCAACAGAAGAACCAAACTTTCCAAGTCGAATATTGAAATAAAAAAAAATGTTGTAAAATTATTGCTCAATATATTTTTAGTGGTTAGATATAAAGTGTTAGTTTACAAGTTGACAAATAAGGGAGAGATGTGTGATAGATATCCAGGCTACTTGTTCAGTGGGACTCCAGTTAGTAGCTGGGACAGGGGATTTAATACATTGGAAAATGTGAGTACAAATATTTACAAATAATATTACATTATATGAATTGCTGTTCTCTTCCACCTGCGCTTATACCACACAGTGTGGTCAGTGTAACCTGCTTCTAATACATGTTGCAGAAAGATAAAACTGGATTCCTATATGAAAATAATTTATTTTAATGTTGATTGTTTTAGTTGTGATTAGTTTTAATACTGATCCTTTTACCGCTAAGTCATATCTTTGATCAGTAATATTAATTCAGAGTTTGTAATAATGAACAAGGTAAAAGTATGAGACAAGATCAATGTTTCGTAATAATTATTAAGAAAAAGTGTATCAACCAATCCTTATTTTATTAGGAATAACTGCCTCACTTAGAAATGTCAGTTAAGTGTAAGTATACATAAGCCATATTTTCAGAATCAATTATTTCTCAGAGAGGTCAATTCAGATTCAGATTTCTGTACCTAGTAATACAGCATGAAGCATTTTCTGTATGAGCTAATGGTTTTGGCTATGATTGTGTAAGTAAATAAAATAGCTTAGGCCCGTATTATAGAACAACACTCATGTGATTGGTCTATTTTTGGCGCCAAACAAAAACACTTAAACTTTTAACCAATGGTTGGTGCAACCTGTTTTTTTTTAAATATGGTGCTGTGGTTTGGGAGGTTTAATTCTATTCAAGTTGAGTTGGCTCAGCTTATTGACTGCCCCAATACTCTCAGGGAAAGGGTGGCTCAGTTCCCGTGCTGGTATCATAACCGTTGTATGTACTTACTTATGGCTGTTCCCTATATTTTAGATAAAGATAGATTTGCTTATTATCAATAGTGTGTTGACAGATCTTCCATTCAAAATGTGTCATCATTTTAGTGCCAGTAAGCAAATCTGTTGATAGACAATATTAGGAACCGCCATTAGTTAGTACTAATATATGCCTTACTATTATTGTTGCTTAATGCGATTTTCCCATTATCTTTCTATTATTTTTTCTGGCCGTTTTTGTACCACTGCTGGGCAAAGACGTCTTATCCATCTTTGCATTATCCTCTGTTGAGAGCCTATTTAGGCCAGTCCTTCTAAAAAGAGTTAAGTTTGCCCCACAATCTCCTAAGCCTGGCACGATCTCTTGCTGTTCTGTTCTTGTTTACTATTATTGTATTTTAATTACGAAATTACACCCTCCATAGCGTGGTGGGCAAGTAGCCGGCTGTGAAGCAAGAGGTTGCGAGATCGATTTCTGCACAGGGACAAATGTTTGTGTGAACCAAAAATATTTGTTTCGGGTCTGGGCTTTTTTCCTCAGAGGGGTTGATGTCAGGCAGGCAGCCGATCCTAAATACTACAATCCGAATAATTCTGTAACATGTGTTAAAAAGTATGTTACGCCGATCCCACTCGCAGTGGCAGGTAGATGAAGAAAAAAATTACGATATAATGATGAATATGAGTCTGTTTTTTTTTTAGGTAATTAGAAACTCCAAGTGCTTAACAAAAGTATTAAGAGACAGTTCATTTTATATTCATATCATTCCGGCCCCAATAAAATTAAATTTACAAATTATAATTAAGAATGTCAGCCACATAGATGTTGAATTTAATCTAGTTGGCTTATAATTTATGCATTCAGTTTTTGTTATTTGTGAGTAAATTTTTTCATTATCAAATATTTATTTTTATTGTTCATAATTTTATTTTAACCTGAATTATTGAAAATAGAAATTATTCAGCAAGCATTTGGACACATCATTATGTAAGCAATAAAAATACTACAAATTAGTAGTAAATATTTGAGTATGTTACAGAGTTAGTTTTCAGTTATGGGTTTTTGAGAATTTACTTTTGAGTTTCTATCATAGCTTCTATTTCTATAACTTTTTCAGATCTCTGTGTTGTGTGCGAGAAATTCTCCCATTGTTCCTGATCCACAAGATTTGTATCAAAGTGTGGGTGATTGTTTTTTTAAATTTAAATGTTGTTCCTGGCAGTATCTCCAGTCGTTTGGATTGTTTATATATGGTTAGAAAAGGAGAAAAAACTTAGTAAGAGATATCGATAATCTGACATAACTTCCATACATGGTCTGAATCATGAGACACTTGGTTCAATGCCTGCAGTGGCGTAGCATCGACTGCTCTCCGCCCTTCGCCATTGTAGGGTATAAGTTTTTTTTAGGGTTCAGGACATACAATTGCCTTATTGGAATTGCGGCTTAATTACTCTGTATGTCACCAGGTTCTTAATTTTAAGGGGACGTGAAAAGGACTTATTCCAACCTTACTTACTAATGGCAGGTAGTAAAATAGGCCTCTGGCATAAGGGAGTGAAAAGCTGCGGGAGTAGTAAATCGGTAGAAAAGTCTAGCCCGATGCGACATACCTCTGAGACCGTTCAGAGAAACTGTACGAATTTCCTTGTGTTAGAAAGAGGTACGACAAGAAAATGCCATGTAAATGGCACGGCTAGGAAATTATGAATAGATGGAAAATATGTAATTTTATATACGACATTTGCGCTTGTTTAGATCTGTCCAAGTAAACATTACTTTTCAAACAAAATCTATAGTAAATTATGACAGGATAAACCAATAAGGTACTTCTTTTTTAATTGGCTGCTAAATACGTTATTTGGTTGATAACATTTAAACGGACTTTGTGGAACAGGCCTTTAGTATAATTAACTCGGGACAAGCAATTCTTCTTCAATACGACCGTCATTACCATTGTCAACAGATAAATATAACGTAATCTACATTCCGCGAGATTTCTTTAGCAATATTATTAAACATTATTACCAAGCTCTTTCATTATGTATACAAAAAAAAAGTTCGCTAATGACCCACTCAACAATCCATTATTAATGAGCTCTACAACTAAACCTTTGCTAAAGAGGCAAGTTCCATTTTACATTGGAAATGTGCCAGGGCCCCTTGTCGCCACCAAACGCCAATGCAAGATACGTATCACGACCACGCGTTACGATATGAATCTAGGATAAATATAATATCGATAATTTTAGAACTCTACTTTAATAAAACAAAGTAGGCACACCACACACAATGTAATGTTTAAGAAATGTTGAAATATTAACGCAGTTTTGACTAAGCCAATTCAATTTGTTATTTTATTGATTTAAGATGTAATACGCGGTCGAACAATTTCGGACGGCCATTTTGTTATAGTATTCGAATTCGGGACTTTTTTGTGCTAGCCCTGTATTATACACGCCCCACTGCTGGGCACGGGCCTCCCCTACTGAATGAAAGGGGTTAGGCCGTAGTCCACCACGTTGGCCTAATGCGGGATGGCAGAATTCACATACCTTCGAAATTCTTATGGAGAACTTCTCAGGTATGCAGGATTCCTGAAGTTATTTCGTTCACTGTTAAAGCAAGCAATAATTAAGAATTAATATACACGTAACATAGAAAAGTCAAAAGTGCATGTTCTTGGGGTTGGTTTCGAACCTGCGAATTTCATATCGACAGTCCGTGCCACTCCCAGCTGAGCTATCGCTCGCTGATTCGGGATTAGATGGTTTATTTTTATTTGATTTGTGACATAAAGAGTGCGATTTTCGACCTACATATACACTTAGGCCCGTATTCACAAACAAGACTTATGTAAGCTCTTTGCCAAGTGTGCAATTCTGTGTAAGTGATTGGTCTGCTTTGATTTAGCGCCAAAAACTAACCAATGACGTTTAGAGAAATCGTCACTATGGGTTCGTGCTTGCTATGAAGTGTCATAGTATAGTTTATGAATACGGGTGTAACACACGTCGCGATCCCTTGTCTCGATCTCGCACTCCAAATGTTTGCATACAAACCCGACGTTCGCTGTCGCCAGATACGCGTCGTGTGTCGCATTCATCTGTCTCGTCGCATATTTTAAAACAACCTCTTCGAAGATGTAAGAATTAAAAAAAGAAAATAAGTTAAAAGTTTATTTCATCGAGTTTTTCTCAGTGGTCATACTGTAAAATACATTTATATTTCAGATTTTTTATTTTAACGTTCTTTGAAAAATATAATAAAAATAACTTATAGGGTTGATGTGTGAACTTGAATTCAAACATTAATGTATACGCAGAAAAAGAAAGCATATTACGAAAACAGAATTAAAATTGGTTGTAAATTTAGACCACAAATATGGATTTGAAACGCGTGTGAAAAAAAAATAAGAAGTAGTGGGACTATCTCACTATCTCCCTCGTACACGTGCGCCGCGTTATGACATCGTATAGGTTGACGTCATCGTATATGGCGTGCAGTTTTGTATTGTTATTCGATAATTATGCCTCATAAAAAAATACATGCATCAAACCTATTAAATCTAAATTTATTATTAAATTTATTGTCCTAAAAATCCCGAATACAATTCGAAAATGTTGGTCTAACCTTAAAATTTAACTATCACAATTCACAGTTGAATCCAAGTTTGTGGAATCTTTCTCATAACTGACTTTATTATGAAAGCGCAGAAGGATATTTATATCCTAGCGCTTTTTTGCTCTACTTTTTAATCGGAAAATTACGAATTGTTGACTTTTTTTATGGTATAGGCCGGCAAACGAGCAAGTGGGTCACCTGATGGTAAGTGATCATGTACGCCCACAATACCAAAAGAATCATGGGTGCGTTGCCGACCTTAAAGGAAAGGGATAATTAAGGGATTGAGAAGGGGAGGTTTGGGCCTCCGGATATCTCACTCACCGTACGAAACGCAGCAGCAAGCTGCTACTTTACGCCGGTTTTCTGTGAGACAGTGGTAATGACCCGGACGAGCCGGCCCATACATGCCGTAGACAAGTGTCTACAGCGTGGCTCTACCACTCAAAACGTGTCTGATGAAAATTGATTCAAGGACTGGTAATTCTTCGGTTATTCTGTAACCTTTCACTAGCTTTTGTTCGCGACTGCAGGTGTGACAGTCTTTTACTGGAAAAAAAATAACCAATGTCCTTCATGAGTATTTCAACTACCTTCATACCAAATTCCATCAAAATCAGTTCAGCGGTTTAGTCGTGAAAACATAACAGATAGTACTACTTACTTACTTTCGCGTTCATTCCCTCGCGATTCAATGACTCGCTCGTGATGAAAATCTAGCAGTAAAACTTGCTAAGGTAGGTTTATGACGTGTTTATCTTCTGATGATGTATTACAATTTAATACTGATCTTAGGGATACTTGAGGAGTCGTTTTTAATAAACTTACAATACGTGCAAAAAACTTGGCCAGCCAAGGGCCTTATTCTCTATGATCGTGTGGATTCGTAACGTTAGTTAACGTGATACGAGTATATGATCTTATAAGTATATACGAGTTTCTGCGGTCATAGAGAATAAAGCCCCTGAAGATATAGCTACGAGGGGCGTCGCAGCTATTGTTTTCAGAGACTAGATGGTGACGACGAGAGGCGTAGAGGGCAAGTGAATATTGAAGAGATTAACTTCAGGCTGGTCAAGTTATTTTGCGCTGAATTTTATACATTTGCTCGCGGCTCAGCCCGCGTGAAAGTCTTTTTCCGGAATAATTGTAAAACACGAGTATTATTATATTTTAAAGTCAGTATCAATTTCACAGTGTTAATAATTTATTTTATTATGACTCTTTTAAATCATAATTCAATACGCTATTTTTACAACTTACATATACGCTTTATTTTTGTATTGTATTTAGCTCTCTCATTCTTCATGTATACGTTTCTGTACCTTCTAACATCTTTAGTACGGAATTCATTCAATTTCATTTCAATTCAATAACGCTTGAACCTCATTCTGATTCAGTATTATTCACATTAGCAAAAATGCTATATCATTCTCTATTCATACGTGTTTGGCACTTATAGAAAAGTATAATGTTGACCTCAATGTATTATATCATTTTTCAACATGCTTTGACAAATTATCTAAGTAAATCCAATAACATCTTTGGAATATTGCCAATGTTACCTGCGAGAAGAAATTGGATTCTTGTGATTGTTTCAATGAAATGTTAGTTTGTTTTACGAGTTTAGCCGCTATAAGTCTTATATAAAAAAGAGAAGTTAGAATTAATAGGTATATCCCGTAAACATATTTAATCCCCTAAGTGCATACATCTGTGGCTTATCTAATTGAAATTATTTTGGTAAAAAAATGTTTATTTAAATAAATACATGAGAACATGTCCTGTGGATACAGATTAGTTATTGCCCCTCTCGCATATTATACAAAACGCGTAAAATTACTTGTTTTAGATTTTCAGAAGTTAGTCCCCGGTGGCCACTAATAGAGCTTTAATGAGAATTCTTCTTAATGCCAAATATTATCCGTCGATTAGTTACTTACGGCTATTTTTTATTTAAGGAAATGAAAATCGAGTGAGTGTCAAATCGTTTTGACAGCGGCGTGGCGCGACGTACCGGGTCACGGTCGCGCGTGTTGCCCTAAATATTTTTTCGTTTGATTGTGGAAGTTGCCGGCTCTTGTTTGTTTTGGAATTGATGCTACCATTGCCTCAGGAGCCGCTGTTAGTGGGCGGCCGTAATGTTTTTTAATTTATTCGTTTATTTTAAGGCATTTGTTTGTCTTGTTTTATAGCTAGCCCAGCGTTTTTGTGTGTTTAATTTGGGAATTGGATTATATTATAAGCGACCGTGTTTGATCGTTGCTTGTTTTGTATACGTTGTTTGAATTGAATCTTGAAATAGGTACTCAGGCAAGCGGCGCAGCTTAGGCTCTTTGAAAGGATTCCGTTGGAACAATTTGGGTTCGGATCAAAGACTTAAATGCATACTACAAGACAAGCTGCGCGGTACATAGAAATGGTACCATAAAGTTGCGGTCAATTGACCGTAACTCAATATTACCATCTCGCTTACTCTCAACTAGAGCTCCTATCGCGCTCCTAGTTTATGAGCTGTCAAACTCCCGCCTTATGTGACGCAATTTAAGTTCTAAACAGTCCGTCTAGTAGTTACATTAAAGTCTTTGGTTCTGATCCTTAAAAAGGATGCACCAACCAATTTTAATGCTGTTTGCATAGAACTGTTTATTTTTTAGTTTATTATGTGTTTATGATCGATAGCACTGAAAAATAAATATATCGTAAAAGTTTAGATAACTCACTATACCTATTTAGGAGTCATTGAAATACGAGTAGATAGTGAATAAAGCGTGATCGATTAACTGCAGTGCCTCGGTGGCGCAGTTGTAATGCGTACGCGTTACGTCTGAGGACTCGGGTTCGATCCCCGGGCGCGTCGGGTAAAAGTGATATTGGCTTTTTCTATTACGAAATGCTTAGTATCATCCCGGAGTCTGAAATTGTGCCCAGTATGGCGATAGAACCGCCCCCGATCACATCGTGGGACGGAGATAAGCTCGGTGAAATATGGGTGTACTAGTTTCACCTCTGCCTACCTTTAACGGCATTACAGGTGTGAGTGCGTATGTATGTATTAACGTGCATCCAAATGTTACTGGGATAGTTGTAATATACTAACCAAAAGGGTAATACCGGTTTCCAGCAAATTCAACAGCAGTACAGAGGCAGAGCGGGCGCGGGCGCTCGTTGTTGGGGCAGTATGTCTGAGGGAGGCGGCGTGTCCGCGGCCGGCGGCGATACATGCAAGACTAATCTCATTGTCAACTACTTACCGCAGACGATGACTGAGAAGGATCTGTACGCGATGTTCATGTCCATCGGTCCGATCGAGAGCTGCAGGGTTATGAAAGATTTTAAGGTGAGCTTACGGTCTTTGTCAAAAGCAGTGATAGCTCAACGAGTAGTTGTACAGACGGCCGAGATGGTAGTCGCAATCTGCATTAGGCCGAGTAGTTAGGGCGAGTAGCCAGCTGCGAAGCGAGAGACCGTGGGTTCGATTCCCGCATCGAGAATAATGTTTGTGTGATCTACAAACATTTGTTTTAGGTCTGGGTGTTATGGAATCGCAAGTCCTTCTTAGTTCCCGATACCTACAGAACAGATTAACCTAGTGTAGGGTCAGGAGTCCTGACTCAGGACTATGTCAGTGTTTGACTGTTGGGTGTATTTATTTTGTAGTATCAGTAGATCTTATCAGAAGAGGAGGCCCGTGTGCAGCAGTAGGACGTATATATATATAACTAGCTTTTGCTCGCGGCACTGCTCGCGTGACAATTTTTCCAGGATAATTGTGAAACACGTGTCTGATTATTTTTAATTAGCTAAAAACAACCGGGATACAAAAAACCTATGTTCTAAACCAGATCATGGTGTATCTGTGTGCCAAATTTCATCAACAAAACCGTTCATCTGTTACGGCTTGATTGACTAACAAACATACAAACTCACAAAGATCAAAACTTTCACGTAATTATAATAGTAGGAAGTAACTACTTCCTAAATGACAAGGCTGGCTATCCTACTGGATACCAGCCGTAGGATACCAGCCTTTGTAATTTATTTGTGTGTGATTCCAGACTGGGTACAGCTATGGCTTCGGTTTCGTGAACTTCACGCGCGAGGAGGACGCTGCAAGAGCCATAGACACTTTCAATGGTTACCAGCTCAGAAATAAACGGTTAAAGGTAACTTTATTATTTATGACTATAATGTTTATTTCTGTTTTAATAGCATAGGCCGGTAAACGAAGAAGTGGGTCACCTGATGGTAAGTGATCACGCCCATGTACGCCCACAATACCAGTAGAATCATGTACGCGTTGCTTAAATATAATAATTATATTAAAGGAGTGTGATAACTTAGGGATTAGGAAGGGGAGCGGGATTTGGGCCTTCGGATACCTCACTCACCATGCGAAAGGCAGCAGCAAGCTCAAGAGCGAGATAGCAAGTTGCGGCGTCTACGTACATCAGTCAGTTGTTCATTACTTTTCATATGTTTTTTTTTAAATATGTTAATATTGTCTATATATCTATTTTCACGACCCAACAAGGGCCAACAGGGTTTTTGTTACATATTATATAATTAAACTTACTCCAGGTATCGTACGCACGTCCATCAGGCGAAGAGATAAAAGACACGAATTTGTACGTGACGAACCTGCCGCGTGCCATCACCGAGGACCAGCTGGAGACGATATTCGGCAAGTACGGCCGGATAGTTCAGAAACACATACTGAGGGACAAGAACAACGGCACGCCCAGAGGTGTGGCGTTTGTTAGGTACGAACTGTTTTGTGTTGTATTTTTTTATAGCAGACACTGGTATACGTGGAACTGGAAACTATCTCCATTGCCCAAGATACCAGGAGAATCATGGGTGCGTTGCTGATCTTAACCGGCATCATCTAAGGTCCAAAGTCAACCTCACCTGCACGTCGTACACTGCTGATTAACGGACGAGGCAATGGCGTAACTTGGTGCCCGTTGCGGGTTTTGGGGGTGAGATGGCGGGTCGCCCCCACTTAATACCAAATACCAATATTGGAAATTATACTTCTTACACAAGCTTTAGAGAACGGAAAAAGGAAACAGTACAAAAATAGTGTGGCAAACTACAACATGTCATGCCAGCACAAAAAAATAGATTGCGTTTTTAATACCCAACAAAATCCACCGTCAAACTAATGTGGAAAGGCGAACCTTGACACTAAGCCGGGATAACGCCAGGCAGAAAAAAGAAAGAAAGAATGATAATCTTAATCTTAATTCGTTATCAAATAAATGTAATTGTATTTTCCTATAACCGCCTATTTTTTTTTCTTCTGTATATTGTACATAGACTTGGCCCAAAATGAAACATCACCTTTAGTCATCCACCTAAAGATATTAGTGTAAGTGAACTCTATTTGTTTTTCTCGCAGATTTGACAAAAGGGAAGAAGCGCAAGAGGCGATAGCGGCGTTGAACAATGTCATACCAGAGGGCGGTACTGAGCCGCTATGCGTTAAGGTAACATTGTTTTATCGCCTTAACCCTTAACCCATATCAGTAGGTGACCAAGCAATTGCACGCAAATTATACCAACATTTTTTTTAGCATAGGCCGGCAAATGGTCCTCCATAGCTCAGGTAACAATCCGGGTTGAGCCAGCCCATTCATGCTATAGACGAGGGTCTACAGCATGACTACCACTTATAAAGATAGGGCTGATAATATTATTGCTATTGGCTTAGTGGTTAATAATGTCCATTGTTATAGATTGCCGAAGAACACGGCAAGCAGAAAGCGGCGTATTACGCGGGTTGGACGGCGGGCTTCCAACATAACAGAGGTATTAATTGTTTATACATATTTTTATTTTGTTTTTATAGGTGGCATAAAGTTTATCTCGTCTATGGGTATTTTGGTCCTTCGTGCCGGATCATGGAAGTAGGTAAAGATAATTCAGCTCAATGTTGCACGTCTTGTTATGTGCGTGGAATGTGTTTGTAGAGTGTTGATGAATGTGTGTCCGTACGATTTAAATTATGTATGTGCTTCGTTAATGTTTGATTTTTACGAGTACGCAAAGAATTCCCGGCCATCCGGGTACGGTCAGCCACTCAAGAAATGGATAAGACATCTAATTATGTACCAAGTTTGCATTTGGTCATCATGACCACATGCCCGTATTTAAATATACACGAAAATTTCCGAAGTGGATAATTTTAATCGCAGTACTGTATAGTATGACGGCTGATGCACAAATTTAAACTGCATATTTACTAGCTTACGCATATAGCAATGCGTGCATACATGAGCCGATCTATCTATATATATCATTAAAAAAATACATAATTGAATAGGTATTAAGGTAATCGTAAACAACGTAAACGTTTTGACAGTTGCTACTATAAATGATTACATAACATAAAACAACCATAGAGGTGCCATTTAAGCATTTATGTATAAAATTAATATAATTTATAACAAGTATTGAGACGGTATGATATACGTACGATGTACCAATATTTTTCAAAATACATTTTCCGAGGCCTCAATTACATTTGTAAGTTAAGTTATACTTACTCGTTTACGGTAGAGTTGTGTAAGTGGAATTTTTGCACCTGGACAAACTGCTAGATCTGACATTCGTTTTCAAACTTCACTTTACGTAGTTGAATAGTATTTAATTTTATAGTAAGCAAGAAGTACAGTAAAAGCTCTCTATTTGCGGGGTATACGTTCCGTAAATATGCTGCGAATACAGAAACCGTGAATATGGAATGGTAATTTATATGGGATTATAGGGGATACGTTCCTAGGTGACAAAATAACAAACAATTACATATAAAAAAAACAATTGAAGTTTTTCACTATATTGATTAATTATTAACTTCAGGCCTAAGCAATGGTTTAAAGAATTTTAAAGTTTAAAAAATATAAAAATATTTGAAAATATTATTTAAAACTTTATGCATTGAGTAATAAGATTGATCTCATTCTGTTATAAAAACACCGACCGCGGCGAAGGCGGCTTGTGTCAAAGGCGGAACCAATACAGCTGCGGTATCATTTAACAACATACTTTAGGCATAGTTGTAATAAGGTCTATTTTACTTTATTATTAGTCCATTTGACGACACGTTTACAAAGGATATTCGATTGGATACCTACATATTGGAATCCTTTTTATCAATGTGTATGTACCGATATACCGACTAGATCCGCGAATAAAGAAATCTTTAGCCGCGAATATAGGAATTAGTTCGCAATTTTTTAATCCGCGAATAGTGAAAACGCGAATGAAGGAAGCGCGAATAAGGAGCTTTCACTGTACTTACAAGTTGTTTACATTTGTAATTTCTTCGTAAGTATGTACACTTACATTATGAGTTCACATGTATAATGGACAATTGTAATTGAGGGCTTACAAATGTACAAATTTAAATGTATAAAGAATGTGTAAAATTAATACAGTACGCATTGCACTTCTACTACTTGTTTCAGAAAGGCGTGGTCACATTTAAGTAACTTATAGTATACGATTTAAATATCCCACCCCCTATTACCAAGTTTGATTGCATAGCTAGGACATAAATAAAGCATTTTTTATCGAATGAGTAACATATCGATATTCAACTTGAAACGTTGCACAATACTAAAGAATAAATAGCTGATCATTTGTCTTACTTAGGCATTATTATTCTCGCCCCACACGTTTCATTTATAGGAATGTGATGTGAATTAGTGGTTAAAATTAACGTGAAATTTTATGATGTCTACATTTTGATTAGATACGGTACATAAACACTCACTGGCAGACGTGGTATGTAATGACCCTTAAATATGACCACACCTTTCTGTAACACGTTGTATAATAATAAAAATTGCGCACGCTGCCTCGGACACAGTTCCCATAGTGCCACAGCGTCACCACAGTCTTGATCAACTGGACATGCTGCACAGCCGGCAAGATTACACGACCAATTACGGAATGTACGGTAATCAATCGAATAGGTTCCTACGTCGCGACTTTTACAATCAGTCGTCTTACATGAGCCACCATCGCCCGTTTTGAAAAGGGCTTTACTGTAAAAAGTTCCGTCTCTCCGATTCAAGGATATAGACGGCAGTGGACTTTTAATTTTCTGTAGTGTATAGTGTTCTTTAATGTAAGATTTGGATGTTGCGAGTGTGATTTTGAAGTTTATCGGATACGTTTCGGCAATTCGTGAAAGATAGAACCTTCGGTTGACATAAAATTGAACAGAGTATTTCTTTTCTAATAAATCATATTTTATTTATATTTTACTATTTAATGAATGAACAGGGTTTTTTGCCACCAGGGATTGAGATGATATTGTCAGATCTCTTTGCGGGGAAAAGTTTCTGTTATAAATTATTTTTACTGCAGCGATAACTCGGTGGGGTAACAATAGTACGGAATGCTAAGACGAAAATTGCAAATAAGAAACCAGTTGGTAGAACATGCACCTCTGGGTTTTCTAAGTTACTTTTGTATTCATTGTTAATTATCGCTTGCTTTAACAGTAAAGGAATCATTGTGAGGAAACCTATATACTTGAGAATTTTTCATGAAAATTTCGAAGGTATGTGAAGTCTGCTAATTCGCATTTGGCCAGCGTGGTGGACTAAGATCTAATCCTTCTCATTCATAGAAGAGGCCCGTATAATACAGGCATATTTTTTTAAATGCCTGTTTTAATTTTGTCTACTTGATGACACATTAAACGGCCAATGTGTGTATACACAGCATGATAAGTTTGTATTTGGATGTCTTATACTTTGCCTGATAGATAACGTTTACTAGGAATTTGTGAAGCAGGGCTTGGAGCCAATAAACATGAATAAACCTAACCACGGCTTATAGAGACGCGAACATGCACTAATCGAAACGGAGTGAGAAGACAGTGAAGTGGCAGATAACTTTAGTCCAGTCCAATCAATCGACTTCTGGTGAGCTGATTTTTTTACCCTCACTTTATGAAAACAATGTTTCACGTGAACTTAATATTGTCTATAATAGACTCATATGATTTAATAAAACTACTATTTGCTGTACTTCAGTAGCGATGATACAAAAATAATAAATTCCAATCTCATACTCGTAACATTAAGAAATAATTTTGACCCTTACTTTGCAATTAGTTAAACCCTCTCCACTGTTATGATCCTAAATGCTTCTTACATAAACTAAGTATAATATAGAAAAAGACTTGAATGTAACAATAAAGGTTTATGTGTTACGGTGTTGCCAGTGTTGTGGACATTTTTTGCTCTTAAAATTCATAAGCGGTAAAATATATTGTATTATATTCTGTGACATTTAACATCTTAGTTATTTCTCTGGAAAAATTATAAGCTTTAATATAGAAAATAAAATCATTATATAGGTAACTGTCGTGGTTAACAAATCATCTCAGTTTATTAATTATATAATTGTTTTAATTTCCTGCAAAGATTGATTACCATTTGAATTTTTATTTTTGACCGTTGGCAAAAACCCTTTTTGTATTTACAAAAATTGTCCTCAACGATTAGGTCTATGACTGACATGACACGTTGAAATTTAATCTTAATAAAATGTTAAAAAGTTTGTCTATACTTCTTAATAATTAGAGTCTTCGTGTTTGGCTGTATGTATGTTTTGTTATAGTTTTGTTCGTTAATTATGCCGGTCTCGAAAGGTCTATATTAAAATAAAGTTAGAATTTATTAAAAAATAAATACCTTTTTGGTATATGGTAGTTTAGTGTTTCGATACTCATCGCATCAGTTTTAATTGTTAATAATATATTACAGTTATGGTCTTCCAATATAAGTTAGATGCTATTATTGAAGTAAATGTGCAATGTCTCATATATTAGTGTTATATCGATTCTTTATTCTACTAAAAAGTTAATTATGCCGATTAATATACAAATGATGCCAACGATATTTATGATATACATGAATTCTCACTTAAATATAGACCTGTCGAGTAAAAGAAATATAATTTCAGCTATAGGTATTTTTTTTTTATTTTAAGACCAATTTGTTTTAGAAATTATTAAATTACTTGACATTTTTTAGATATATAGGAATTTTTAATACCCTCTTTCATGCACACAATTAACATTCAATTGAACATGCACTAATTTTAAACAAATGAGTATGTTTTGTCTGTATTTATTTAATTTTATTCATGTTATTGGCTCAGTTTATGTTGTTTTTGGATTTATATTATATGTTGTAGTGATTTAATGATTTTAGTATTTGTTAATTATGTCAATACTTTGGCCTTACATTGAAGATATAATTATGGTACATTACCTGAGGGACCCCAGTCTCAGCACAAAAAAATCTGTTAAAGAAATTCTAGGTGTTTCTAGAATGTTGTTAAAATGTATTGTAGCAGTTGCATTGGAAGTGTAATACTTGGTATATGGGGTGTTTAATATATGCTTTATATCAAACTTTGTGAGCTATTATCACAGACCAAGGATATAATCTAGATGTCGTATGTAATACTACTTCGCGTGTCCACATCTTGCGTAACTTGATGTGCAATACGCCAATACGTACTATTTAATCTGCTCACCAAGATGACTTCAGTCTTCGTGGTAACGACTTACACGATTGTTTCCATACAGGTTGTACCACTTACGTGGTCTACTCATATCCATGTCTGTGGTAGTAAATTTTAACAGCAAAATGTGTGTGAACAAGAGGTTTTACGCCATCCCAAACAAGAAATAACATTTTGCTTTATTAAACTACATAATATATACAAAAAGATTAGCAGAATAAAACTATGTTATTTCTTTTCATTGTGACAATATGAAAATTAAAGATTGTTCTAAACACCCTGTATACCTCAGTTAAATCAAATACTGATATAAAAGTGAACTTATGAAATAATATACCTTATCATCTAGTTATTTTACAGTGTTTATTTAGTTCTTTTTATAAAACTAAGATTTACTAGTTTAACTTCAGTGACTATTTTCGTGTGAGTTGCACCCATGTTTGTATTTATTATAGATCCTGTATTTTTAGAGTATAATGGTTTGCGTTGTCGCGTTTGGTAAATATATTCCAACATAATGAAGATCATATTTTTACGTATAAAAATTTCGTATAAGTAATGCTTCCTTTAATCTTCCAATTTAGTATAGGAATTGAAGGGATTCTGCGGCAGACCCCCGACCGCATTTACAGTGTCCACCAACTATAGCGCTACTGGTTTCTATGTACTTCGGGATATGACCCTATTTGTTCCCGTAGCTGGTTGCAGGAGTCAGACGACGGGTCGCCCCATATAATACCAAATACCGTCAAATCTATGGTATGAGGAGACAGGTCCTGGCATTAAGCAGGGATAAAGAAAGAGTGAGGTCAGTCCTAAACATTAATTGAAGTTTTAATTACCAATTAATTAATTTTTTAACATTATCAATGGTTTTTTTTTTATAAATGTTGATGATTTCTGTCTGAAACTTCGATCAATGGGTTTGTTATCTTAGAGTTGTTATTTCGTAATTAAATGCATTTATGCGGTTTTATTACCAAACGCGGCGACGTTAAATACATTATGTATAATAATTCTGATTATGTATTCCTGTAAATACCTATTTATTTGTATAACTGAATTATTTATATAAACATAGTTGTGCTAATGTCAATTTATTAATTTTTAACATGGGCCGTCGCACATACGAAAAATGTTTTTTTTTTCGAATCGCTAGTGGCTGTGGGCAATCGAAGACACTGGAGTCAGGTAAATGTCTTAATTATTGCCATGTTTCATATAATTTTTAGTGAGTTACGTGGTGTGTAAACTCAAAGTGAGTGAGTTAAATGAACCGTAACATAGCTTTTACACGACTTGATCTGTTACTTAAGGTTTTCAAGGTGAGGACTGTTATACAAATTTTGCTTTATTTATGTATTCTTATTTATTTGATTTAGGGTAATTCAGAACTTTGGTACTGTTATAATAATATATGACTTTTGTACCTAAATAGCTGCCCCATGCGGTTTCATACGCAACATATAATTTAAAGTTAGGGTTCAAATATTGACGGCAGGGTGGGTGTGTGTGGGTGATATACGAAATCATAAAAAAACCAGGCACCCGATTGCAGCGCTAATTGTGGATGTAAATCATCCAGGGACACACACAAAAAAAAACATCAAGATTGGTCCAGGTGTTTAGGAGTTTTTGCGAGACTAACCCACAACAATTGATTTTTAAATGTCATGTTTTTTCTCATTTATTATAATTTTTGTGTGACCGATGGCCCATATTGTCGGCTTATGAAGAATCGTTATGATGTGCTCAATAAAATAATAGTTGTCTGTTACAGTACATAGCTAGTTACATTGTATATGGAAATCGATTTAATATAACTTTCATATATTTCAGAGTTTAGATCATAAACAGTATTTATGCTTGACGACCGTGTGTTATATATTATATTATGTGTAATAATGTGTTAAATAGTAGTGTCATAGTTCTAAACAGTTTCACTCACGCAGTCCTGCCCCCATACTAGGTTAACCTGTGTCGTGGATATCAGGCACCCAGACCAAAACAAATATTTGTGGATTACACAACCATTTGTCTCGATGCAGGAATCGAAACAGCGGCCTCTCGTTTCACAGCCGGCTCGAGTAGCCGCTGCGCCACGAAGAAAATTGTCTTATTTTAATTTCGATATTTTTGTCAACAAAACAAAATGTTTTTATATGATCTCTAGCTATATTTGACACATTATTCCACAACGTTATCCCTTCGTAATTAAACATTTCAGATACTTAAATATTTTTCTTTATTTTGTATGTAACATACAAAGAAACTAAACGTCGCGTCGATAAATATACGCTAATATGTTTTAAGGTATTATTACCCTTTAAATTTTACTTTTTAATTTTTTTGTTATATTTTAGGCCTTGGTGTATAATACTTACATAAATTTTAAATAATTTATAACATGTATTGGTGTTAGTTTCCTATAAAAAATTATGTCTCCTGTCATAATTAACGCCGCGCTGTGTGAAATAAAAAATGTTAATGATAAATAATATTACAGTCTTCTACTGACTGAATAACTTAGATATATCAAATATCTAACGATTTGAATCTTCGATACGAAGCAAAGAAAATACGAAACTTAAATAAAAAAAGGATTTTGCACGATATTTTTTTCTAATTTATGTACTTACTCTAATTGGAATTCATAAATTCAGTTCAGAATCTTCTGTTCGGACGTGTGTCGCCACTTACCAGTTGGCGGTTTATTTCGTTTAGAATTTAAAAGGTAATTATTTTATCAAGCATTAACATTACTTATACACCTTTATAAGCTTTAATTATGTCAGGAGCTAGTACATTGACAATATTCAGAGGTGATGTCTACGTTCTGTAGTTGTTTCGGAGTCTATCAGTGTTATTCATGTCCCCTTGATGATGGTCCTTTCCTCGATATATGTGAATTGTGTCAGGACTAGTGACGTGCGCACATTATCGATGTCGAGAACACCGACAAAAGAGTCTGTTATAATTATAAATTAGGTTACTTTTTTCACTCTTGTTAACTATATCAATATTATTATTACAAATTATAATCGTTGTTTCACGACATTAACAAATAAATTGTAAAATTGTCATTATTTACAAGAATTTACACAACAATCACTCCAAACACTAATTGAGACTCTTAATATGTTCCTGACACTTTTCACAATGTTTCTCGCCTCTTTTTAGGTTAGGAAATGAATATAGTATGATAATAGTATAAATTATATGGAGTTCAGTGAGGAAACTGCTTATAAAAGTACAAACATTAATTCTTGTCTCCAATAATTATGACATAAGTTGTGTTCAGTACTAACAAATATAAATAAATAAATAAATAAATAAACATGGTCGCTGAATTATTTGCTGTGTGTACGTTGACAATTCTGTACCATTAGACTTACAATAAAAACGCTACTTTGTGTATACTACTTTGTTCATACGCCGCGTCATAAAATAAAGTCGAATATAGAGTTTTCAAGACATTTCTTCTCCGGACCGACCGACCCTAAAATAGGAGCTTGTCAATTCGACATTTTTTATATGAAAACTTATCCGAGTTCGAGTATTGCCAATGAAACAGAAAAAGTTCTGTCTAACCTGTTACACACTTAAGATGAGTTATTTTTGATGTATCAGATAACTTCTCTACAGTTAGTTGCGATATGATTGAAGCAAAAATTGATGGTTTACTCGTATTAAAGAATTACTATATAGACTTGGTTGAAGCAAAATTCCTCTCTGAACCACTGTAAATAATTCTAGAATGCTAGTGTTAGTTTCCAAAATGTGAATTGTGCCTAAATGAAGAGTAATTTCTAAGTACCAGCGGTACGTATATCTTATCGTGAGATATCTTGTTAAATGATATTGTAAAGGCATGTAAAGGGGCGTTATTCTTAGACCGAAAATTCATTTTTAAACTTTACTTACTTGGTTTTGTATGTCTTACATACATGTTTACACCTGAACAAACTTCTAAATCTGACTATATTTTACAGCTTACGTAATTTAATGACATTTGAATTACACTTGTAATTTTTACTAAGCTAATTATATAAGAGAATTTAAGAAGAAATTACTTAGGAAAACAGCGTTGTAAGTTGCTTACTTTAAATTTCTTTAATTTACGTAAGCTGAAACATATGTTGGACCTAAAAGTTCCCCAGGTGTAAACGTATATATGTACCACACGCAAGTCTTACGAAAGCTCGTAAGTAAAATCTACAAATGTAATTGAGGCCTTAGATAATTGACATGGAATGACAAATAATCGATTTGTTGTTTATGATAAATATGAATGCATAAACAATTGTTATGAGGAAAGACTCAAACATTTAGTTAGTACATATTTTTAGAAAGGTATAAGCCCACTTCCCGTTTTGGGTCCAACATTTGGAAGTTATTATTTAACTATGCGTTGACATCAAATTGAAATGGTACAAGTCGATGAGTACTTTAGAATAACGCCTCATATTTCATATTATACTTAAATAAGGTGAAAATGCACACAAGAATGAATCAACATGAATCTTGTATTGCAATTATTACACAGATGGATTGACCAAACCAAACTGTTAATCTCAAGGTTAATTTATGTCCAAAATTTATAGAACTGTATTCCTTCTTTTAGTTGTCAACAGTCAGTTTATATGTGTAACAAATAAAATCCGATTTTCTTTTTTTACCCTGTTTCGTTTCTTTCGTGTTCAGTTTCGTTCACTGTTTACACAATATAATATGTAGATTGCCGTTGTTAGTTCATAAAGAGACTTCAGTTTAAATATATCTGAGATGGTCAAGTCGGATATTGTTAAAACGAATTAAATCGTCAAACCAATTAATGTAGCAGGTATGTTAAAAGTTTATTTTAATTACATTAATTTCTTGTTTGCATTTGATCTTACAAATACTATTAAAGGCTAGGATTTCTAATTTGTGTATACATGTTGGTACTTTACTACGATGAAAGTTTTGTGTTTCGGAAATTTTGTATTTTTACGCTTTTGTATGCATAAGCAAACAATGACCTTCTACAATTCTTCTTCTTCTACACTTCGTCAGGCACTCGGAGTTAAATGTGTAAAATAGATAACTACATAACTGTATCATATGGATGTTTTCCAAAATAAACTTAAATTTCCGAAATGCTTAACTTTCAACGTAGTACTGTAAAAAGTTATGTTTTGGAATGCTCAGATGTTTAGTAGCAATCACGCGTGTTTGTTTTTAGAATTTAAAAAAGATATGTATTAATATTAGGTTTGTGCCGTATCACAGGTTTTGTGGAATTTAAAAAACACTGCCTTGTTTTGTCTGAACTTCAAACATCGATGTCGATAAAATGATTGTAATTATCGTTGTGTAATAGTGGCTAACAATTGGTTATGAAATCAACCCTAATGGCATGTTTGAAAATAACGATTTAAATGTGTACTTATGATTAATCTGAAATTATTAATTACCTATGTACAATATTGAGAATATATTTTCGAAGTAACAAGTTTTATGGTTCACACGATAATTATAGTCAAAATGAGATTGTAGCTTAGTTGGATAATGTAATTTTATCTTATTATACGATGTTGCGAAATTTCTAAAGAATACGTATTTTATAGTTAATTTGGGTGGTAAGTATCTAAGTACCTATTATCCATTCTATTTAAGGTGAACTTGCACATATTGCCACTTCACTACTCGCGCACGCTGCAGCCATCGAATTTTACAATTTGTTGTATGCATTTTTATGCAACCTCCTATCGTCCGCCGTGCCGTAGATAGGTGGATAGGTGTACGTAATTTCATATATCGTATTTTAAATTTCAATGACTGCGATGCGAGCGTATTGTGTGGTGCGAATAGGTGTATGTTCACTATTACCTTTATTTTGAATAAACCTCAAGACAAAGTTCTTTGATGATACATACGCATTATATTTCCTTATTTAATAGGCCTTAGCTTCAAGAATACTTTTTAAATGTAATATCTATTTATTTTTGGTAAATTCATATAACAATAAAAAAAGATATAAATTTTATTTTAGTGGACGATGACATCTATTAACATTATTGAACAACTAATATATTATAATGTCGTCTATCGTCAACATTTATTAATAGTATTGTTTTGTAAACTGTTTGATTACCAAATAGCGGATCGAGATTTTAAAACGTTCGTGTGACCTGTGTCGAATCAAATGATTAACGTGAAATGTTCTCTTCCAAACTCTGGCCAAAAAGTCATAGAGATGTAAAATAAACTATTATTCATTAATTAAGAGTTTTTATTGAACCATTTTGCATATTTGATATCACTCAAAATTGTTTAGTAGCTTTTTGAAATATATACTTTAACCAAACTATAAAGGCCTCACACATAATTAAAGTCTTCAAATTCCAAAAAATCATATATTGTTTTTTGAAGCTAAAAGAATGTCAACCCGTTTTATCAGTTCTTTGATATACAATTCGTTGAATTAAACCATTCATTGTTACTTTTGTCATAAACTTTACAGGCGACTATGCATGGGGCTGCAACAACTGCACGATGACAGACAACTGGGAGGGTTTTCCAACACCGCCGCTAGGTGGCAGCCATCCAACAACACCACGCAACGGCTGCCGTCCAGGAGCCTGTGCTAACAGACCTAACTATCCAGTCCCTGGGAAACTAACTCCAAGATCAGGCAGGGGGAGAAACCTCCCCTGGGGACCAGGTTTCAACGGCGAGGAGCGGTTTAAAGGCCAAAGATGTAGGCCCGGCCCGTCTCCATATTGGTAACATAAGAGTAATGTGTTTGACGCGGTCAGACACTACGATTGATGTGTGCTGTATATATAGCTCTTTCGCACGGATGGCGTTTGGCGTGACTGAAATACTTAGTGGTAACTATTCTGTTGTCACACGTCTAAATTAAAAACAGATTAAGTATTTTTTTTATTTAGTCCGGTGTTAGCTCAGTCAAATTTATACCCGACGAACTTAATTAAAATTAAGTCTACTAAATATAATTTTAATCCTTTCAAACTATTATTTAGTCCATTTGTTACACACTAATGCGACAGGAGTAAACCTTTTTTAGTTTAGTTGGTGACAACAGAATAGATACTATTGTCTTTCCTGGTGTTCATCCTGGAATTAATGTTGATGTGTAGTATTTTTTTGCCGCGATAACATAGTACATTGAATATAAGTCAGTAATGGTTTCAAATGCCTTATTGCAGCTCCCAGAAATAAGCTCAGGTTGTATGACATTTTTTTTTCTGATAGATAAATACATCCATTAGTCACAAATAGTCTTCACTTCACGTTAAGATATGAGTCTTGTGTCCTTGGTATCAAGAACTGCGCTAATCTCAATTTCACCATACACAGACCCGAAATAAATGTACTTTGTAGATAACACAAACATATTATGCCCCGATGGGGATCGAAACCGTCGCAACGAGATTTTAACAATCGGCTACTCGCCGGCTGCGCCACGGAGGCTTATATTGTATGTAAAATAAGATGATGGATAAATAAAGACGGCTGGCTTGCTAGTAGATTGTTACCATTGCCTGTGGCCATTACGTATAATTACCAGCACGAGTCAAGAGCACAGATGGACAGTAGTAGGAGCAGTTACGAGTTTAGGACCCGTATTCAAGACCAACACTCATGTGAGAAGTGTCGATTTCTGTACACGTGATTGGTCTATTTTTGGCGCCAAACAAAAACGGACCAATCACGTGTACAGAAATCGACACTTACCAAAGAACTAACTTGAGTGTTGTTCTTGAATACGGGCCTAATAGAGAACGAGCAGATACTGATGAACCATAAACGTGAAGCATCGACACCCTGCATTCCTTCATTCCGCCAAACAGACCTATAAAATGATTACTCCGCAAGTGAAGTTGGTGTCACGACTCATGCCGGTACCTTTACAACATACGTTTAAAAGGATTTGATTCCAGTTAATGTAATTATAAGAACATATTTAAAGCATTTTACCAGTAATTTATTGAGTGTAGTTATATTTTAAACAAACGCCTCCGTTGTGAATTAGTGACGGCATATAAACAAGGTATGTTACTATTTAACATAAAATGAAAATGTGCGTGATTGTTTTTATGCTGGACATGTGGGCTTTGTAAATATACGTGTGTGTACGTACTCGTACTTGGTGTTCGTCATACAATTTTATTTCTGTATTTTACCTGAATGGAGTGCAAAACTGTCAGCCGTGCAACAATATTCCCATAATATGAGGCACTTTATTGAAAAGTTTACACAGACATAGATCAAAATAGATGTCCCAAGTGTACCTACTAAAGGTTGGCTGGTAGAGATCGCTATTAGCGATAAGACCGCCTATTGTTACATTTATAATTTTGTTTTGTTTTTTCTTTACATACTTACAGTATTCTGCATGGTGTACAATAAAGTGTTATCTATCTATCTACTTCGCATGCCGAAATCAAAACGAAATCCTTGGCAAAATCTTGGGCACGCGTATTGTGATTTAGTCTCTACTCGTCGATCTATGCCTTTTCCTGCCGTACAGTATTGGAAAAACTCATCAAATGTGCTTCTTATCACTAAATTACTCTTGTCACATCAGGTAAAAAAAATGTAGCACGCTCGGTGTTTAAATTAGCGTTAATGACGAGACAAACGACCTGATGAACGAGCCTGCTAAGCGTCACGCCTGCCCATAAACAGTAGACCACTAATTAGAACTTAGGTGTATACAGATAAATGTACTTGAAGCGTCTATTTAGATTTATATCTGTGGAGTTAAATGTTTTTTTAACCTCTACGTCCACCGGACAATTCTAATGGTAACAGTATAGTACAAACCATGATACTATTGAAAGCTCACTATCGCCAATTACAATGGTCATATCATAAAAGTGATATAATTTTGTTTCTGCATCACCTGTCATTCGTCGGATTGTTGGGTAAAAGGCATTAAAATAATTTTAGAGTTTGAATCTATCGGACGCACAATGTCCATCGTTGCGTAGCCTTTCCATCTCCCCCTATGATGGAGAAATCGTTGGTGATTATCACCATACCACCAAAAAGTTAACGCTTCGGGTAGTTGACTAGTTTTTTTTTATTATTTAAATCAATAAGTTACTTTACTCAAAATATATTGCAGAAAGAATTTTATAAATCGGACCAAAAATAAATAAGTTAGAAGCCATTCAAATCCTGTGGAAGGGGTAATTGTCAAATGACAGACGATGCAACCATTGACGTCACTGTGTAAAATTTTCATTATGGTGCACGCGTGCAAGCGAGATAGTGAGATATCCCTACTACGCACCCACTTTTCTTCATACCAACATTTAAAGTCATAACTGCGGGCACATTTCTGAACCAATTTATATTGTGTTTTAATAAAAGGGTTTCTTTTGCGTGTCATTTTCTGTTGCTTATAAAATAATGTATAAAATTCAATATCGGAAACTACCCTATTCATGTGGTATGTTACAACAAAGAATGGTAACACCACAACAATGTATTAAAGAAATCATTTTTTTATGATAATGACTTGGTTGAACGTATACGTTGGTCAAAAGGTGTTCATATCGTGTTTTTAAGTAGAGATTACATGATTTTGTTTTATTTCTTTCACGAGGAATTTTGGTTTAGTTTTTATGAATTAGTAGTTTTTTCTAAATGTAATAATATGTTATTTGTAAACCGTTTCATTGCTGGCAAAGTATATATTTTGTCTTATAATTTTTCTACATGTGGTATTTGAAATATACATCAGTATTTACTAACTGCTCTTCTTAGTTTCGTCCGCGTGCATGTGCCTGCCTCGGTGGCGCCGTTAATAATGCGTACGCGGTACCACTGATGTGCTGTGGGTCTCGGGTTCGATCCCCGGGTTGGGAATAGTGATATTGGGTTTTTCTATCATGAAATACTTAATATCAGCCCGGAGATTGGAATTGTGCTCGGCATGGCGATAGGCTCGCCCCCTATCACATCATGGGTTGGAAATAAGCTCGGCGAAATGTGGGTGTACTAGTTACACCTTTGCCTACTTCTTCGTGGATTACAGGCGTGAGTGCGTATGTATGATAGTTCTCCGCTCCCATGAGCAATAACTTGATGTTGATATTATATAGGTATGAACCATCCTTTAGATCAGAGGTTCCCAAAGTTTTTTTCTCATAGACCACTTTCAAAAGCGTATATAGCGTAGGCCGGCAAACGAGCAAGTGGGTCACCTGATGGTATGTGATCTCCACCGCCCATGTACGCTCACAATACCAAAAGGATTATGTGCGCGTTACCGACATTAAAGGACAGGGATAATTAAGGGAATGGGAAGGTGAAGTGGTTTTGGGCCTCCGGATATCTTACTCACCGTACGTAACGCAGCAGCAAGTTGCTACTTTACGTCGATTTTCTGTGAGACAGTGGTCACGACCCGGACGAGCCGGCCCATTCATGCTGTAGACAAAAGTGTCTACAGCGTGGCTCTACCACTCAATATGACAATAAAAAGTGATGTCATATGGCGTGATTGATGATTGGTGATCGTGGTCCTCACAAGGGCCAACGTAGCTTATTTCATATACCTATTTAGACAACAAATTTCATTAGTTCTTGGTTAGTGATGGAACGGACCCTAGACTTGAAAATATCTTTAATTTTTTATCTGTAGTTTTAACCTTTCTTTAACGATGATTTGTACATTTTCCCATTACTTATTTTATTTGTTTTCTGTAATTACCGAAATATGCCTGGGTATTTGTTTATGGTTATCTAAGTTTCTTTTATTTTTTAAAATATAACATATGAATTGATCGTGTGGTTTTAATGTCGTCATTGATTAGGTACTTACCTACTAGTTGTTCCTCTATTCATTTTTAGATTTATATTATTCAGTATTGCGCAGTACTCTTTATTTATAAGTTTATATTTAACATTTTTAAATATTACATTTCTCAAAAACAAAACAATTAGAAATATAACCACCGGTGGTTAGGGCCCCAGTGTGTTCTTCCTCACCTTCTCACAATGCGTGCCGTGTCCAATAATACTGCCTTATGCATCTGACTCGTGACCCAACCACCAATTGAGAGCCTCAGAAGATGTGTGTCGAGACACTTCGGTATCAACCCATAGGCAGAAATGGGACAATGATTGTCGAGTCCACATCCCACATGTTAGTAATCTCATGTCTGGCACATGAGATCTAGATATTTGGACATTTTATCTTTATCGGCTTTTACAATGTTCAGATCATTATACGGAATAGTGATATAACAAGTATTGCCCGGCGCGTCAATCGATCTATTACTACATATATATCAGGTTTATTGGCAACAATAGTCCTAATAGTATACTATACTTAATACTATAATAGGAATGCAAACCATTTAAAGAAAGGCTTCTTTAGAAAACATTATGATTGATGATTTCGACTTCAAAAATGACAATGATATTATTTCGGGTTTCCGGCAATGCCACTGATGCAGGAAACGTAACAGGAAAGCTATTATAGATGTACCAAGCTAAGTGTGAAATGGCAGAAAATGGAAATATAGACAGTGTAACCTACTTCGTGGAATTATATTAATAAACATGTCCCACTACTGCGCAGGGGCCTTCTCTACTCAATGAGAAGGGTTTTTTTTTTTTTTTTTTTTTTTATTTAGTGGGGCGCTATGCCCCACTCTCGTACCCCCTATCCAGGACAAGGGATCGTTTTTTCGGGTAATATTTTATTTCTTATCATTTATTTGTTTATTTAAACTCCTTACAATCTATCTCAATCTAATAAATCTTACTCTCTATATATGTATCTATCATCTAATATCGTACCATACCTATTATATCTTAAATCTATTTATCTTATCTATATTTATCTTAAAACTACATAGATCTTAGCTATTTATTTTATTACTAATCTTATATAACATTAATTATATAATTAGTAACTATCTTATTACCTATTCCTATTATTAACCTTATTTGCTACTGTCTTACAATAATTTATAAATCTATGTATTTTTGTTTTTTCCTTTAAAATCTTAGGTATATTGCTTATATTTAATCTTATTTCTATTGCTTGTTCTAGGTCGTACCTATCTTTGGCGTGGATGGGACATTCGAGCAGGAGATGTGGGACCGTCTCCTGAACGTCAGGGTCACATTGGCACGCCGGGCTCTCCTTGCACTTGAAACGGTGCAAGTACTCGGAGAAACCGCCGTGCCCCGTGAAGACCTGCGTCAGTATCGGATCCAGGACGATCCGCCTTACGACCCTGTGCGCCTCGACAGCGTCCGGAAAGAATAGCTTCGTAACCGAAGCCGTCTCTCCATCCGCGTATCTCCGGCTCCATTCGTCAATCGAGTCCTGTCGGATCTGTCGCTTGACGAATGAAACCGGACATTTGTCGTAGTGCGCACGGGTCTTCAGGTGCTGTGCGGCATCTTTAGCGAGCTGATCCGCCCTCTCGTTTCCCTCCAACCCCACGTGCGCCTTTACCCAGAAAAGTTCAATTTTCTGGGCGCGTTTCTCGGCGATATTCATCAATTGTTGTATTTCAAACGCTAGGGGGTGAAGGGAATCACCTCTGGTGATGACTTCGAGGGCGGACCTGGCATCACTGAAGATACCGCACTCAGGAAGCCCGCTGCGGAGCGCCTCCTCCACGGCTTTCCGAAGGGCGAGAAGTTCCGCCTGGTAGACGGAGCAGTACGGCTCCAGCCGCAACTTTCTGGTACTTGTCTCGGTGGCGCCGTTCCATATGGATAGCGCCGCTCCGACTTTCCCGTCTATCTTGCTTCCGTCTGTGAAGATACTAAGACCCTCACCGACGTGCTGGGCCAGTTCCGCCCCGTCCGCCAGGCATTGGAACGTCCCGTTCCCCCGTTCCGCCGGGTGCTCCAAGTTGACGAAGGCCACAGGAGCCTCCACCTCCCGGTCTCCTACTACCTCGCGAGAGTGCCCCTTCTTGACCTCATAAAGGAGTGCAGTTTCCCGCACCCTTATGTCAAGCGGGAGCACCCCCGCCAGGAGCAGGGCCGAGTTGAGAGAGACAGTCCTGTAGGCCTTCGTCATCTTTTGCGCGAAACTGCGCTGGATGGCTCCGAGCTGCTTCCTTACACCAAGCTTCCGGCCGGCTGGAGCCCACGCGCTTGCAGCATACAAGATCACGGGCTCCACCGCAGCCGTGTAGATCGTCCTGATCACTTCAGGTCCCAACCCCCACTGGACCTTGGCTGACCTCGCGAGCACTTTGAACAGGCTTATGGCCTTTGCGCACGCCTGCGTCACGTGACCGTTAAAGGTCAGTTTTTGGTCTATTGTTAGGCCAAGCAGCTTGATTTCTTTGGAGAGACCAATGCCAACGCCACCCATGCGCAGGATTGGGGTGTCGTACTTTAGCTTGTTCGTAATGAGCATCGCCTGTGTCTTATGCGGTGCGAACTTCAACTTATTTCGGACACCCCAATCCCCCACATAGGCTAGTGCCGCATTGGCCTGCTTCTGTGCCTCTCCTGTGGAACCCCCATCAAACACCAGGACGACATCGTCAGCAAAAGCTTGACAATAGTCGCCCCGGCGCTCGAGCCCCTGTAAGAGGGGGTCGAGGAGGAGGTTCCACAGGATTGGCCCTCCAATAGATCCTTGAACGCAACCTTTAACGGTCCTGCGCGCTGACTCGGCGCCCGCGTATCGGACCCTGACAATCCGATCATCTAGATAGCTGGCGACCATCCTTCTGATGTTTGATGGGCAGCGTTCTTCCGCCAATCGGACCTTTATAGCCGGCCACCAGGCGCTATCGAAGGCTCCCTCTATGTCCAACGATATCATAATCAGGACTTTCTTCTCCCGAAGTTTAGTCCTGATATGCTTCATCAGGTCGTAGAGGGAGTCCTCGGTGCCCCTTTGTGGCACAAAGCCGTATTGGCAGTGGCTCATCCTCGGAAAGATGTGCCACTTTAGCCTACCCACCAGCATCTTTTCCAGGATCTTTCCCATCACTGGCAACAGTCCTATCGGCCGATGTGAAGGGTTAGGCCATAGTCCACTACGCTGGCTCGAAATTCTTATGAAGAACTTCTCAGCATGTTTATGCTATGCAGGTTTCCTCACGATGTTTTCTTCACCGTTAACTTAGAAAAAACCAGAGGTGTGTGCTCTTGGGACTGGTTTCGAACTTGCGACTTTCGTCTCGACATTCTGTACCACTGAGCTATCGCTTTTCTATTATAAAATTGTTAATGTATAAAATTATTAGGTACCTTTTATTGATCTATTCCGCGAATATTAGATATTAATGACCATAGACCACAGATAATACTATAAAAACTGTCGCATTTCATACATCGTGTGGTGAAACACGTGAACTAGCACAATTTATAATCTGCGTACTACGATGAAAACGTCAGTCTTCGTAGTAAAATTTGTAAAATTTGGCACCCTTGCTTTCCATTTATAGGTATTGTATGTACGTACGTGGTCTACTATATTATCCGTGGTCTGTGTAAATAATCCATTATTAAAGAAAAATACAGGATAGTTATAGAAATATTTTTATTATAAAGAAAAGTTTGGACACATTATTCAGTCTATATTTGGTCAAGTACCTACTTCAAAAATAGGCATAAGTGTACACGCTTGGCGCTGAGCTGTTATTTCAATACACTTAGGACTCTGACGACTTAAATATATTTAACATGAGTATTTTCGCTGAGGCGTATATGTGTATACCTTATAGCATATTTTAGAAGCTTGTATCTATTCTATCATCGGGAATATTTCGCGAAGTATCGAAACGAGCGAATCATTTATTTTTGGGTTCCGTATCGGATGCTAAATGTACTTTATTCGTTACTAAGCCTACGACGCCGTCGGTCTGTCTTTTGAACCTTTATATGTAGCAGCATTTGAATTACAGACTATGTGAAATTTACGGATACCCGCTATTCTTCATTAGCCTAGGCCATATAAAAAAAGTAAAAATTTAATGCTCAGTCGCGAGTCCAATTGCCAATTCTCATCGGTTTTATATCTGCTCCACTTAAGTACCTACTCTTATGGTTCTTCTGTACTCGTATCGTGTATCTCTATTACATTACTGTTATGTTTAAAAACCGGAAATGATTCCTTTGATCCAAGGCAAGAATTTAGCCACGTCGGTAAAAACGATGTAATGTGTAGGGTCGCAGACCTGGGTTTCCCGGGTCGCCACTGCCAACGACACCAGGCCGCGAAGATACCATGAATCTCCCAGCTGGAATACCATCCCTCCCCCACTATCTCCATTACAAGCAGACGAACCTGGTGAGAGAATGTAAGAATAAGATAAGACATCCTTATGGCTGAAAATTCAATAAAAGAAAGTACCTAATTTTGGAAATCCTAAGTTTGGATGCGAAAGTTATTTAAATTCTTCTGCAGATCTCTACAGTCTAGACGATGATATGTTTCATTAATCATCTTCATACCTAAATCATTTGCTGTTTTCGCATCTCTGGAGAAAATAAATATGGCTCCCTTTAAATAATATTTATTGTAAACACAACCTTGTAATTGTAAGAGCAACCTGTGCCTTAGGAGTCATCCTAAGGCACAGGTTGCTCCTAGTTTGGGAGTCGGGTCATCAATTACTTACGCATTGTAACCTCAGTAGTATTTATGTAAATTATGTTAGAAGTATATTTTAATAAATAAATATACGGTATGGGTTAATATTGAATTGTGAGAACGGACGTGTAGAAGCGCCTCTTCGCGCTTCGGCGCCTGGAGCGACCGACCCGTTCGCCATATTATGGCAGTGTCGGCCCTGCTTCTGCCCATACCCTCAAGAGTTTACGTACTCCTTTTTATTATTTATGTAGGTCCAGCTATCGGCACAAGTCGTGAGCACAAATTTCTACTGCGCAGTAGTCCATTCGTAGGTCTGATTGGCGGAATGAAGGAGTGCAGCGTGCCGAAGTTTCATGGGATCGTTAGTCAATGCTATTCATCTATTGGACTTTCAACTACCTTCAGTTCAGTCTCTCTGAGCTCAACTCATGCCGATGATAATTAAAACCGTGACGGTTTCATATTTACTGAGACTATTTATGTCAAAAATATACTTACTATTTGCATACCCAGCGCAATAAGTATATTCTGAGATGAATCTTTCGAAGAAATTGGGGAAGGAGCGTAAGCAGGTATCTGAGTTGACCACTGGCATGCTGACCTTTCGTAGTCCCAACGATGTTTCACTTTTGCCGTCAAAACCCCATCCTACAACCTAGTTAAAAAAAGCGATATCATTAATAATAAGTATTATAGGTATTTAGTATTTCACTAAATGGCAACCGAGAGCTCTCAATGTAAAATTAAAAGTTATCTATGTGAAGTCTAACAAGTCGAATTAAGCCAGCGTGGTTGCCTAAACCCTCTGATAACTAGGTCTTATCCAGCAGTGGTATAGTAGATATAAAAGTAATGATATGAAGAATTATTATTAACACATACCGTCCCTGTCTTCCCGATGACGTTGTCAATCGCTATCATGTTCTCTGGCCAGAGGCAGGCGGGCTGGATCCAGCTATTGTAAGAAACGGGTTGCTGCATCTCCAGTATTGCGATGTCACGTCGCAACGCCAATGGTTCGTAATCGTCATGGATTATTATTTTACTTAACTGGAAAAATATCACTTACTTTTATTGTGGTTCTATTCTTTTACTGACTTCAATCTATTTGACTAAGGCGCTGCGTACTGCGTGCGCTGCTTTTCCATGGTCTAACTGCCGTACTCAGACATGTTATTTAACTATAAGTATTCATTAGCCATTTCTGAGAAATCCATTAGTTAAAATTATTTCTGTACTCAATACATAGCGTAACTTATAGCATTTTCTATTCTCAGTAACGGGGCATAAAGTATTTTTTTTAATTAGCTTACACTTCTACTCATTAACAGAAGCAACACCATACAACACACCCAATATCAAAGCACTGCGTGGAACTGGACTGCGTTCGTGGAAAATAATTGAATTGAATTCGAAATAATTAAATTCTAAGAAATTTGTTAATGACAAAGTTAATAGACGTTTAGGTGTGCAACCACCTTTCAGGGATACAAAATAAAGATGTGAAAGTAAGTGCTTTTAATTTACTTACATATCTAAACTCTACGCCTCTGACCGATGTCATTAGGTTATATTTGCCCAGGAACACGTTGAAAGTGGCCACGTTCCCGATCCGCCGATCATTCTTCAGCGTCACACAATGTGCTGCCGTGATGATGTGAAGATTAGACACCAGCGTGCCACCGCAGATGTATTTGTTGTCCGCGAACTGCAAATGTAGTTTTTTTTATTAGCTATACGTGACGAAATGAGCAGGCCGCTCGCCTGATGATAAGCGTCACGCCAGCAAACAGAAGCAACGTTACACAGAACTCTTGATTACAGAGCACTGCATGGCACTCAACTGCACTCGTCATTCCGAGACATAAGATGTTAAGTATACCCAGTAAATTCAGTGGCTTCAATGTCCTTCAAACCGGAACACAACAGTCGTACACACTGCTGCTTTGCGGCAGAAATAGACAAAGCGGTATAACTGCTCTCATTATTGGAGGAAGACTATGCAAGTAGCCAAGCAGTGGACAGTAGGTATATAGGTACGTAATACGGGACTTATATTCAAGCGGTTTTTTTTTACTAAATAAAGTCCTCGTTCTCTTCCTTCCCCCTTCAGGTTATACCGCTCGCAATGCGGAACAGGCCAAATATCCTAGGTATTGATATTTGCTGCGATCCGAAACCAAGGAATCACATTGAGGGCGTAATATCCGCCACATCACGTTGGGTCGGAATCCTGAACAAGTTACATACATTTTTTTTATGTTTAATAAGTGTACAATAAAGTGTTAAATAAATAAAAATAAATACATTAGGTTCTTTATGTCCAGTCAACTTTGCCGCTTATACAAAGCGTAGGCACGGCACGGCTCTACGCACCTTTAGGACGGTTCCGCCAAATACTCGCTTGATGTCTTGAACATATTGTAGGGACGGGCTGTCCGCATTGTGAACGATGCAGTTAACGTGTTACATAGAGCTGGAGCTGTTACAGTTGCGTCTCAATTAGCGTTTTCTATCGTCTGTATCATGGTGAATGCCCTGAGAAAAGGTTTGGTCTTATCCCATTCTCATCTATACCTAACAGAACCACGCGTGCTAGCTTGCGGAACCACAACTTCGTGGTGTCCTCCGTCTTGGCTCGAACTAAGAACTTCGAAAAATCTTTTGCTGGATTATGTTAAGCAGTTTGCCGGCACATGTATTTTTTCCTCCAATATGGGATCCTTTAAATGGAGTGTGAGGAAGCAATTAGGCAGGCCTGAATTATTCACCATTTGGAGCAAAGCAATATTTTAGCTTATTCATTATTTTTTCAAACTGTGTCGCACCAAATAAATGTTTTTTCTTTCTTTCTATTGCCCCGACGCGCGACGCGACGATGCATCATCTGCCGTTAGTCGACATTATTCTTGGATTGCGCTCTTCTTACCACCAGGTGCTTGGTTACTTTCTCGAGTAATTTCTCAAAGGTTCTTGCACTTTAATTAATGTTCAACTTTAATACACTTTGTTTTTTAGAAATTTTAAGTAGATATATTATTTTACCGACTAGGATCATTTCACGAGTTCGCGTTTCTGTGAAATTGGCCTTGTTTCATTCTATAATACCTTCGCTGTTAATAATCCTAATTAAACCATAAACCAGTGTAGTTACCTCTGTGTGGTAGAGAGCTACTTGCCACGGCCATTCTCCTTCCAAGGTCGGTACTCCGTTGACTATCAGCGTGGTTCCAGAAGTGACAACACCGCATTTGTTCTGAAATGTATATAAAAGTGTTCGTATCTACAAAGAGGTAGGGACTGTGAAACGACTAACAAATGCCTTCACATGTCGTATATAAATAAAATAAATATGTATGTAAACCCATTTCAAATATCACGGTGCGTTTGCTGTTTTCCGTTTTTTTACTAGCTTGAATGACGAAACGAGCAGGTCGCTTGCCTGACGGTAAGCGCCGCGCCTGTTCATAAACAGAAGCAACTCCACACAGAACTTTGAATTACACAGCTCTGCATGGTTCTGGACTGCGTTCGTCACTCCGAGCCATACTCATAAGTTGTTAAATTTCATAATGGCCAGTAATTTCACTGGCTTCGATGTTCTTCAAACCAAAACACTGCTTTTGGCAGAAATAAAGCGGTGGTAACACAGACGGCCTTTTGTATACCAGGAACCAACAACTTTGTTTGAAGTCTGTTATTAAAATCTGAAAGTCGACCTGTCCACACATTGGTTATGGATTGTTACATAACTCATTCACACAAGGGCTCTGTATATAAGGGACTGTTTTATTGGATCTGTAAACTAGATGTTCACACAAGACATTTCAACCAATACCGAGACAACAAATTTTGTATAAAAACAAGTTTAATAAGTTCCAATACAAAATAAACTATTACCTAACGTTTTTTGACCCAAAGTCACGATTCATTTATGTTATTAACCCAGCAGATCGGGGGAAATACCTGTGGCATTATGTTCTGAACTCAAACAAGTTTTGAAAATTAAATTACAAAAATCTTATATAAATAAAAACGATGTCGTGACTTACTGCCTTCAGGTATCCAAACAAAGAAACTGGTTATGATTAATTGATTTTGGTCCCGTATTAATAATTGACTGGATGATGATTTCAAAAGCTAGTGGGTGCAGATAAAACGGAACTTTTTTTTATTGCCTACATAGGCAGACGAGCAGGCGGTCCACCTGATGGTAAGTGGTTACCGTCGCCCATGGACCTCACCAATGTCAGAGCACAGCCAAGCTGCTGCCTACCGTTGAAGGAAAACTCTTTTTAAGCCTCGGTTAAAGTAGGACAGGAACTGATTTCTAATTACGGTTACACAATGATATTATTGTTGATATTGGTTCTATGAAAAATCAATATTAAAACGTTTAACGTATATACGTGGCTTATAAACGTTAACGTATATAAGCCAATGATTTATATATGGTATATAAGCCATATTTACAATGTGGTAGGTCCCTCGTGTACAAGAGGCCGTCTGACTACCACCGCTTTTTCTATTTCTGCCGCCAAGAAGCAGTGTGTAAGCACTGTTGTGTTTCGGTTACAAGGACATTTAAGCCAGTGAAATTACTGGGCATTATGAGACTTAACATCTTATGCCTTGGGGTGACGAGCGCAGTCCAATACCTGGCAGTGCTTTGTAATTCAAAGTTATGTGTGGTGTTGCTTCTGTTTATGGGTAGGCGTGGCGCTTATCATCAGGTGAGCGACCTGCTCCTTTCGTCACACTAAGGGTACGTTTACTCGTCAATTACATTAACATTATAAAAAAGCGAAATACCACTCACTCATTCACTCACTCACTGAGTAATCACGATTTCTCAAAAACTACAAAATCTAGGATCATGAAATTTGGTCAGATGATAGATTGTGTGATGTAGACGTTAGCTTAAAACGGATTTTTGAAAATTTTCATTTTTCGGGGGTTAAAGGGGGGTTTGTACGTTGTATGAAACTTTTTTATGGAAGGGAATACGACTGTGAAATTAACAAAAAAAGACTGTTACGCGGGCGGAGCCGCGGGTAACTACTAGTTACATATAAAGACTATCCAAACTGACAACTAAAACTTATTTACAGTTTGAGAGTCAAATTCTAACTGCAGATGAGAAAGGTAAATATTGATAATTTTAATCAATGTTCACTATCGACCTGGACTGTTCTACTTCAAAAAGTTCTAGTACTAGTTGAAGTGTAAATTAGTCTTTATAGCACCTATATTTAACCCACAACAAAAAGAGGGTCGATAAAAGTAAGTTTGACTCCTTTTTCTATCTGTGGGTGTGTGTGTCTGTCTGTGGCATCATAGCGCCTAAACGAATGGACCTATTAGAATGTGGTGTTTTGAAGCTGGTTTATCGAGATAGAAATAACTGTTTAGCCATTTAAAACAGATATTTTCCTTATTTGACTTATTTGCTTACTTGACGTGTACCAGAAGCATAAAAGTATTTTATTTCACCTGTCTATTGATAGTTGGCGCGGAAAGATCAGGTACATTTCCCACAATATCACTGGTTATACCAAATCTGAAAAACGATTAAACAGAGTTAAACATTACCTACATAGTTACGTTTTGAGGTGACCGACACGTTCGCTGTGTATGCGTGCTTTTGGAACGAGTGATAGAGACGCGACGTGTAAAATTACTTGATGTAGTTGGTGCAATGGTGTCATGCTCTTCGGTGTTGTGTCGCGCGTCGCTGACACTTGTGTCACGCACCCCAAAGTCTACTTTAACCGCTCATATACCCCATACCAATGACTCTGCGGATTTGCGCCATACAAAAAACACCAGATTGGATGTTTCGCGTGACCGAGATGTACCGTGGCGCGGCGCCAGCGTTTTAATGGTTTCTATTTGTAATTTCAACTTTTTGTTTAGAATACTAAATAGTATAATTACGTGACTTTTTTTAATCGATCACAAGGATTATTTTGGAGTTAAGGATTAACGTGAATGCAAATAATCGTGTCATGCAAATAAACTCAACGAAAACGTGGATGCAATACTATTTTTTTTATTGCATAGTCCAGCAAACGAACAAGTGGATCAGCTGATGGTTAGTGATCTCCACCGCCCATTTACGTCCACTATACCAGAAGAATCATGGGCGCGTTGCCGACCTTAAAGGAAAGGGACAATTAAGGGATTGGGAAAGGGAAATGGATTTGGTTCTCCGGATATCTCATTAACTGTACGAAATGCAGCAGCAAGCCGCTACTTTACGTCGGTTTTCTGTGAGACAGTGGTAACGACCTGGTCAAGCCGGCCCATTCGTGCTGTAGACATAACTATCTACAGTGTGGTTCTACAACTCACAAAATAATTGCACTTCTGCCTCCTTCGGGTATATAGGCGTGAACTTGGGTTATATTATGTAACACAACCATAAAAATATAGTTAAAACAGACATCTAATGCGACGCTTGCTACCTCAAGAGTCAAGCTGAGCCACAGAAGGGCGCAATCTATATACACGACACGGCGAGCCTTTAAAAGTGCTGAAGTTCTAAAAATCAAATGGCGTCGTGTAAACGTGTAGGTTGCGCGCCGTCCATGGCTTGGCTTGGACTATGACGAGTCATTTAACTAAACCATAAGTCTCAGTTATAGTTCTGATTTCACACCAAGTCTGTCTGTGTTCCGTACCAGAAACTACTAGAAACGTTCAGTATTTGGTTATCCGCTAAAATGCTCCGATAGACTATGTAGAACTCACAATGTGATTAATGTAATCTTTAGATATAGTAGAGCCAAGTTTTTAACAGTTTTGTGAGATAAATAAATAGCCTTTGTTATAATCGTCGCAAAGAAAACCCTACTGAAGTAGCAGCATGCGTTTCTTACGGTTTCTGAGATATCTAGATGCCTAAATTCCTCCTTCCCATCCCAATCCTATATTATCCATTACCCCTATGGTTCGTAGCTCATCCATGATTCTTTTCTTATTGTGGGTGCTTATGAACGTTTGTGATGACTTACCATCAGGTGACCCACTTGCTCGTTTCCCGACCTCTGCTATTAAAATAAGAAGCTATCAAATGAAGTAAGGCTAGTACTAGTGTTTATTACTTACATACTTGATGGGAGTACCTGGTTCGGCCCTGTCTGAAACACTGGGCTCTGTTCATTGTTAGGTCTATTTGGATTTTCTCTAATTGGATTTGTTTGTAAAGACCCTTCAGGTATTATCTGCGATATTGGCGGTGGGTTTGTGTTCCATCTAGTCGATGGAGGAGTTTCGGTTATGATTGCTTCTGTTATGGTAGGAGGCGTAAATATTGGCCTGCCGGTGGCCGGTAAAGGAATATCTGCGTTACAAATCTCCCTGCCGTTGAGTTTTAAAATCCGCAATAGTGGTGTGTCCTTCAGAGTGTTAAACTTGACGTAGAATTTGACATCGAAAGGTGCTCCAGGATTGATTACTGTTTCAGTAGTTTCTATTCTGAAATCCTTGTTGTCTTTTGTTGATACCTCTCCTATCCAGTTCTGTGGACGAGTTTTAATCATGAATGGCGTTACCAGAGCGTTATAGACTTGGTGTGTTTTCGGCACGTAACTCTAAACTACTCTGTGGGTAGGTCTCTCGTATGCGAGATGCCGTTTGGGTAGGTGCCACCGCTTTATTTATTTTTGCCGCCAAGCAGCAGTGTGTAAACATCGTTGTGTTCCGGTTTGAAGATAAAAAGAAGATAAGATAAGTTTGTTTTTAAGATCATTAAAGCCAGTAAAATGACTGAGCATTATGACACCTTATGTCTCAGGGTGACGAGCGCAGTTCATCATCATGTCATGCAGTGGTTGGTGTTGATTCTGTTTATGGGTAGGCGTGATGCTTACCATCAGGCGAGCGACCTGCTCGTCTCGTAATTTAAAGCTAATAATAAAAAAAAAACTGTGTATAAATTATCTCATTCGCGATCTTACTGAATTACTCCGTAATATTACGAAACCAATAAAGGGTAAATCTAGTATTTTCGTCAAGATGTTATAAAGAGTTTGTGTGTTTATTTCAGATTCCTTACCACGAGTATCTCTGCCTTGTTATCCAAAATTATGTTTAGGAACACTGAATGAAGCGGGACGTCTGTGCTGAGGTGCATGATGCCATCCCATCTGCCTTGCTCAGATCCTGGCTCTTGGTACTCAAAGACACCAGGACAAGGGGATAGAGGCGCGTTCTGTTCATGACTAGGCACTAATAGCGCCAGAATTACCAGGGCTGTAGTTGCTCTGAACTGGAACAAGGGTTACTGGATTATTACGATTCTAGAAATTCAATATCTCGGACTGCCTCGGTGGCGGAGTTGTAATGCGTACGCGTTACAACTGCATCTGTGCTGAGGTCTCGGTTTCGATCTCCAGGTCGGGTAAAAGTTATATTGGGTTTTTCTATCACGAAATGGTTAGTATCAACCCGAAGTCTGGACTTGTGCCCGGTATGGCGATAGGCTCGCCCCCTATCACACCATGAGCAGAAATAAGCTCGGCGAAATTATTATATTAGTTATACCTCTGCCTACCCCTTTTGGGATTACGGGAATGCGTATTTATGTATGTATGTAAATTCAATATGTAGGTATATTGAATCTATAAAATGATATAGGTAAGTTTATATTACGGATGATGAAATGTTATAGGTACGGTACATTTTGATGTGTACAACCTACAAACAAAAGTGGCACAGTGAAACAAAATGTACATATACACTTTGGACGAAACAGTACTAAAAGGCAACTAACACTTATCACTTTGGATGATTCCTCAAAGATTAATACTTTCTCAAAGTCATAAATGAAAACTGGTCTATAGATTCGGTCCATTTCTCACTCTACTGTCAGTTCGGAAGGTTTTAAAGAGAAGATCTAGCAGAAACTCTTATGTATGTAAACGTTGTAAAAAGTGATTTTTTATAACTTACAGTAAGATAATAGAAGTCCAATTTTAATGGCCATAGCATGAATTTGTGTATTGCGTAAGAAAAATGTTGCTCAAATGTCAGTATAATATAACAAGTTTCTTAAACCTTGAATATTTTAATTTCTAAAATTCTAGGTACCTATAACTAATTTTAATTTTCATATTGATTATTTTAGGTACACTCTGCTGATTAACTGATGAGCCAATGGCGAAATTTGGTTCCCGTGGCGGGTTGTGGGGGTCAGACGGCGATTCATCCCTTACAATACCAAATACCGTCAATTTCCATTAAGCCGGGATAACGCCAGGCAGAAAGAAAGAATATATTTCTATACTGTAGGTCAGCAGGATGTAAAAGACGATGTACTATTAATAACGTAATGGTTGATCTATACTGCAGGAGCACCAGTGAAACCAGTGCTCCAAGGTGGAGACTACCACGAATAGCCAAGTGAAGGCTGGTGACCCCGAATCCTGAAAGTGGGCTATCTGCCGGGGGTGGGAGAGTATGCAGACAGACAACGCCAAGCAGCAGGTACGCTCTACGTACAGGCTGGGCGCATCCCACCCCGACGGTCCTGACGCAATGGTCACGATTGAACAAAGTGGCGGGACTATCAAGGGGCGGCTGCGCTGGGCAGAAGTGGATATCGGAAAGTTGCAAATCTAGAAGATATCCATGATGCCCCAAAGGCGTCTCTGAACTGTAGCCGAAACCCTATCGGTGGAGACCTTCTCTCAGAGGGATGCAGGGAAATCGAGCCAAATCCGAAGCGAAAGTGGTAGTGCCACTCAGACTGGGATTAAGGGTGAAATTTCAGTTAGCTGATCACCGGTTTGTGCTACTCGCAGACGTCCCCACCATAAATACAAATACAAGGCTGCTCTATACGATGGCATATTAATGGTCTATCAAATGGCACGTGGAGTGGTTGCGTAGCATCTGAACGATGGCTAGTGTAGACGCGTATCACCGTCATTGGCCACGGTCGTTTGATGTGTAGTCACATACGATAAGCCAATAGACGCCATTACGCCCTCTATATTATGATGGTCCATCATAGTGTCCATCGATGGTAAATCACCATTGTATAGAGATGTCATAAATCATTTTTAGTTACAATAACTTTACCTTTAACTGAGGGTTGGTGCAATCCACACTTAAGTGTACTGTGGTACATACGAGTACAAGTTAGTTGTAATACGATGCCAGTATTTTTATTGTTTTAAATTAGAAGCTTGATATTTTTATAGTAGCATAATCTAGTTTGTGGACTTTCAGAGGCGGATCCGGCAGGAATCCAGAGTACACTCTAGATCTTCGGGGCCATTCCGCCTGCACCGAAGAAGGCCACTGCGGGGTTTTTAGTCGGTATAGCTGCGTAGAGATTTTAGTTATGGACACAATCCTGCTGTCTTACGAGTGAAGACAACTGAGACGAAAGGCTAGTGAGTCTCGCATAACCGTGATTATCCTCAGGGGAAAATAGATAATTCGAAAAAAAAGTAATTGAGTTAAAGATAGCCTGGCGTACAGCAAAGTGATGTATAAGAGATGCATTTTTTCATTTTGAGGTACAAATCCTAAAAACGCAAAAAATCATAAATAAAAAATAAGTGCATTATAATTATGTTAAAAATCATGATATAAAACACATTTTTCCTCAAACCCACACGTTTTGCCACATAATGCAAAAAACCTGAATATTCGTAATATAAATAGGTATATTATGTACTTGTTTATATATCTTTATGTAAACCGGTTGGTGATCATTTAACTGACAATGGTATCAACACTTGTAGAACAAGTACTTCCTTAAACATTGGTTGTTATTACCATAACTTTTGCTCACATTTGTATCCCCGAAGGGGTAGGCAGGGATTCAACCAGTGCACTCACGATTAGCCGACAGGGGGCAAGTCAATCCCTATACTGGGCACAAATTCCAATCTCAGCCTTTTCATGTGTATTTTAGGAATTTGTAATTTTTGCATTGCTCGACATAGGAATCAAACGAGTGACCTCATCTGTTTTACCTGGATTTATTTCAAAACTTGGTCTTGCTAGTGGTTCCGCCCGCGAGAAAATCTCGTTTAAATGGTAAGTTTAACGACCATAGACAGCGTGTTCTTTCGAGGCATGCATGTAGCCCATGTAACGCCATAGCGTTGTGCCAAAACTATGGAATTGGACGACGGCGCATACTGCATGTCGTAAACACATAGTGATCCGAAAGGCATGCATAAGAGGAAGATGAAAGCGCATGGTGAGGGATATGGCATGATTAATTACCTACCCATTTGGGGATTACAGACGTGAGTGCGTATGTATGTATGTAATTGCGACTTCTTTCAAATAACTCGTGAGATGTAGAGCCACGTGGTGCGTCCATGATTGTTCTGGTAACGTGGGCGTACATGGCCGGTGGAGATCATTTACCATCAGGCCATCCACTTGCTCGTTAGCCGGCCTATGCTATAAAAAAATATTGAAATATTTTGCAACACCACGAATTCGACCAGGAAATGGCAATATTGCGAGTTGTAAAAAATAATAATAATCAATCAACTGTCCATTCGTCGAAACATAATAATTTTTTTGTATTATATAAAAATCCAATATACCATTTTTTGTCCATATTATATAAATCATTTTCCAAGCGAATATATTTTCACTACAAAATTTATTGCATCATGTTTCCTTTAAAAGTGGTTGTGTTTCTAGATATTCATCTTTTTTTCTATCTACGGATCTTTTAGACAAATGTATTATTAAAACAGTTGACAAGAATTGGATAGGAATTTGAAGAAGGGCTCAGGTGATGGTTTTAAATTGATACATTTTTGATCGATGGTTTTGTAAAATAGTATTTTCAATCGCTGACCTAGAGCTCATGCCTTAAATTATGACGCATTATTCAGATATTTAGTAATTTTATATGAATATTTTTTGCATTTCAACCAAGTTTGATTTATATTTTGTCTGCCCGTCTAGGAAAGGTACATATCGGTTTTTGGTTTCTGCGTAACTGGTGGCGCTACTACAAAAAAAATTGAGTTGTTTAAACCAGTTTCCAGTATTTTTTTGTTGCAACAGATTGTTAGGAAGTGAATTGTAAGATCATTATCGTTTTGTTGAAGAACGTTTGATTTTGTTTTGGAGCCCTTTATAAATGACACTGCTACGACACTATTTGCATGGATTATGATGTATTATTATGATTTATGAATAACAATTTAATATTTAAATCTGAAAAGTTTTATTCAACAAAATTATGCAACAATGTAGGTTTAACAAAATGAAATCATAGTACACGTGAATATAGACGAAGAAAAATGAACGCCTCTTGCAACCATTTCCACATTTTTCTGCACATAAGTAATACAAATGCCTCACCATTTTGGCAGAAGTGATTATCCTCTTGTTATAATGTGAACAATAATTAAACAACTAGGTATTTATAGTTATCACAAAGATTCTTTCTGACAACGGTACGACGTTCGCCGTCCGCGCCAGTTAATGTTAAAATGAAAATAATGTGATGAGAATATCCAGTATCCTAAGGACAAGTTTACGGTAGATGAGCTACTCACGTACGTGAATCATCGGATTTTTTTATCAGGGAAAGAGACAACTATATCTCCGCCAGTACATCTTTAATTTGCAAACTAGTTGGCAATAAAGTGCAAGTGATTTTATTGCTAGGTACTAGACCTACCTATGTTAAAAATTTTAAAGTAAGTATAAAATTGATAATTTTTTATCTTTTCTTAATCAACGAAGACGCATAATATAGATATTTCTCACTTGTTTACTTTTATTTTAACAAAATCAATTTTAAATGCAGTAATATCGATACGTTGCATAGTTTTTTTTAATGTTATCTAGAGGCTAAATATAAGATCTGGGGTTCTTTGTTCGTTTCAGTTTGTTTCTTTCAAAGTATGGAATAAGTTCATAGACTTCTTGTCTGTATTTGGCAGTTGTAGTACAACACATAGTACTTATTGAGTATGTAGTAGGTACTAGCTTTTGCTCGCGGCTCCGCACGTGTGAATGGCCTTTCCCAGATCATGGACTGCCTCGGTGACGCAGTTGTAATGCTTACGTGTTACGACTGAGGCTGACGCTGAGGTCTCGGGTTCGGTCCCCGGGTCGGGTAAAGTGGTATTGGGTTTTTCTATTACGAAAAGCTCAGTATCAACCCGGAGTCTGGAATTTGTGCCCGGTATGGCGATAGCCTCGCTCGCTTATCACATCATGGGACGGATACGCTCGGCGAAATGTGGGTGTACTGGTTACACCTCTGCCTACCCCTTCGGGGATTACAGGCGTGAGTGCGTATGTATGTATGGTATTCCTGTGTGCCAAATTTCATCCAAAACCGTTAAGCCGTTAAGGAAGCGTGATCAAACAAACATCCAAACTTTCATTTATAATAGTTTAATAATATTACTTTATCATATACTTATATATACTTCTTACTCGAAGTAAGATAATCTATGATTACTTTCACTCAATATTATACACGATTGGATTGGGACCACAGTATTGATGGTCAGACGCCATAGTGGCTCTTTCCGGCGAGATGCGTTCCGGACTTAGCCAGTGTATCTACACCTAGTTATTTATGGCCAGCATTTGTCCGACTACCATTGATTGACGTTTCTCGATAGCCGTTATTATAATATTTGGACTTTGTACTTTATCATCAAGTGCAATGCCAGACATTGTCCTGCAAACTAGGATAAATCCTGGAGTATAAGTGGACCACCAACATATTAGGCTCAAAGCCAACCTCACCTGCACGTTGTGCACTCTGCCGATTACCGGACGAGGCAATGGCGAAAATTGGTTCCCGTTGCTGGTTGTGGGGGTCAGACGGCGGGTCGCAAATCGTGATGAGAAGGTGGACCCTGGCATTAAGTTGGGATAACGCCAGGCAGAAAGAAAGAAACTAGGTAAACAACTACTCTCTAGGTATCCTTCAGTCAATATTTTTGATTAAATTACAATTTAAAGATGTGGAAGACGCTCAAAGGTTTTGTTTACGAAATTACTAGTCTAGTTTATCAGTACGGACCGTTTCTAAATTATCAATCCATGTTCATTACTGTAGACATACATAGCTTCTGCAAGCAGCTCAGCCCGCGTGGTCTTTTATTTATTTTTTATTTAGCCAGCTCTTTGCGATTTTGCACTGTATTCTTTTATTACAATGAAAATAGCCTATAAAACTCAAGATAGTGTAGCTTTCCCCTAACCTCAGGAAACCCCCTTGCTGTTTTACAATATTTGCACAAAGAAAACTACAAGTATTGTATGTAAGTATAATTTTATTCTAAAAACGATTTTTGAGCACTTTTTTCATTATTTTCAGTCAGTTTTTTTAACATCAAATACATATACCTATTAGAGAGCTTAACTTAGCGAAATCAAGTCCTCGGAGTTTGTAATTTTTGACTTATTAATTAGTTACAGGTAGCGGCACGAATCGTGAGCACAAACTTCGCGTGTGCAGTTTCATTTCATTTAAAGGCCTGATTGGTGGAATGTAGTAGCGCGTGTGCCGATGCTTCACACGATGATAGTTTGTTAGTCAATACTTGTCGTCTATTGGACTCTCAACTGCCAGCCACTGTTAATTTGTGCTCACAACTTGTGTCGGTCTTTATACCAACACGACGTTAGAATACTTCAAAATGAATAAAACCTAAAACCAAATTTTAATTCTATAATATAGGCTGATATATAAAAGAAAACCATAAATAGTAAAAGGGGTTAAAAATAAAGCCGACTTATTTTTTACATTAAAAAAAGCCATGGACTTCACTTATCCTTCATAGATATTCTAAATCTAGCACAACATACCTGCTAGGGCAATATTGATGTAATTACTCATAAAACAATATATCTTTATGTCTTTATGTATGTTCCGACATGGAAAAATTATTTAAATAGTATGTTTTTTAAATAATTACTGAGTGTCAGTAGTGATGTAATAACCAAAATCTAACTATTTTAAAAGTTCCAAGCGATATTAGAATAACTTATATCATCAATTGCAGTATGCATCTAATAGTAGTAATAGTTCGGACCCACCGATTTGGGATTTACCTCTACATCTCTGTATTATTTAGATATGTTGATCTGAAAACGATTAAACACAGCATAGATTGTTTAAGCTAATAAGCACTATTAATATACAAACATACTTTTATACAGATATGGTTGGATTTTACCAGGGGGCTTAGCATATAACACGAGATAATTTTGAAGACTCGTTTTGTCGTGAAAACCAGTTTTATCTGTTTATGTCGGAGCTAACATGGTTGCTTAAAACACTAGACTCGTTACATAAAAAGTAGTATAGTATCGTACAACTCTTTGTCGTATTTTGTCTACGAAAAAATATTACGAAATAATTTTATCGGATGTTGACAGTTTACCAGAGATATGTGTCGTCGATAGTTTTGCTTTGCCTTCTGGTTTAATTTTTTTATCGGACAGCAAAATAATAATATGATACATTCATATTTATATACAACGTGTTATATAAAGGGGCGGGCAAATTTAAGCAATGTATAATGTAGGGTATAAGTATTTATCTCCCATAGTACCAAATCCGATTGCAATGCTAGTACAATAATTATAGAATTTTCTTTTTTATCGAATGAGTAACATGTCGATATCGACTTTCAACTTTGAACAACACTAAATGATAAACAATGTTACTATAGACCTCCATTCATTTAATTATTTTATAATTAAAAAACATTAAACAGTTGTCAAATGTCAATATTTATTTGACGCAGTCAGTTCGGCAAGTTCTGATTTTATGAAGTATGATTACGAGTTAAAAAAATATGTTGTAATTGACTAAAAATAAGTATTATGTATTGGTGTAACTGATAAAAGTTTTTAAGAGGATCGTCGACTGTAATAAGCCAAATTCATAGATGGAAGACCCGTGAATTAAGTCTTTAACATGCTTCTAAAGGATGGTACCTATTTGTCTTCAACACACAATCTCTTTCAGGCGTTAATTTGTGTTTAAATTACAAGTTACGTACGTATGTCCGCAGAATTACGTGCATCTTATTCAAGTTTATTAAAAAGTGAGTATCTAATTATATATTAATATATAATTAATAGTGATGTCATCAATCTGATCGATCTTAATAAACGAGTGATTAAATTTTACGTGAAATTTTCGGATATCTTGGTTTTGAAAAGATCCGGTACATAAGTACTAATTGTACGGTGTATGTAATGACCCTAAAATATGACCACACCTTTCTGTAACACGTTGTATATAATTCTACTGTACGTGTGTATGTGACTGAACTCCTCCTAAACGGCTGGACCAATTTGAATGATTTTTTTGTATGCTTTTGGGTGGCGCCTTGGATGGTTTATATTCACAATTGGACCCGGTAGGTGGCGCTGCTGTAGTTGCGGGTGAAACCGCGCGGGACAGCTAGTAGTTTATATTTTTTTATTAACAAACATGACCTAACTGTTCAAAGCCCCCGATGTCCATTACATAGACTTGTATCATACATTTGAACACTAAAGGATATTCACTTTCCTAAACCTGTCAACTCGAGCCTCAACATTAGTGTTGAGTCTTGCTGCTACAAACACAACTTCACTCAACAAACCATGTTGTATATGTACTAATCTGCAAAAGTTGTATTCGCAGATGTGCACATTAAGCAGTTTGTACGCTGTTCTTGTAATATAATTTTACTTTAAGAGATTTCATTTTATATAATTCTAAATCGTTAGAACTTAGATCAACACTCAGTTTTGTGTACACATATTTCTGGACTACATTCTAGGTTAAAAATGTATTTGTATATGATATGTCTTTGTAACATTTGACAGTCTCCGTGGCGCAGCGGACGAGTAGCCAGCTGTGAAACGAGAAGCCGCGGGTTTGATTCTCGCATCGCGACATATGTTTGTGTTGTACTCAAATATTAGTGTCTCGTAGGTTCCTGATACCCATAACACTAGAATTTTATCTTACTGTGGGGTTAGCACTATGTATGTGACTGATGGGTGTATTCATTTTTATTTTATTTATTTAATTGTCATCCATCTTGTGTAGGTATAGTAAAATTAAAATAAAATATAATTACAAAAAGACATGTAACTTCTGAATACCTGTAGGTATGGATTTTCTTCGAATATAGCAAAGAACCATCTTAATTAAAACACCACTAATCGGACAATTCGTTAAGGTGATATGGTACCACAGACAGATACACACACAGACAACGGGGTCAAACTTATAAATACCCCTCTTTTTGTGGGGGTTAAAATTAGACCGCAGAGGTTGATTAAAACAATTTTTATTCAGAATGTATTGACATCCCTAATCTCAATCCAAAGTTCTCGCAATAATTTACAGTGATCAATTGAAAACAATATTAATTACGCACATTCAATAATCAAATACGTTTTGCTTAATCCAAGGTAAGAATTTCGCCAAATCCGTGAACACCACGTAGTGGGTGGGGTCGCAGCGGAATTCGTTTTGCCTGGCCACTGACAGAGAGACCAACCCTCTGACGTACCAGTATTCTCCTATCTTGAACACCATTCCACCCCCACTGTCGCCATTGCAGACTGAAGTACCTGGAGAAATGGAAAATAATTAGAAACCTATTGTTATACCTTAAAACCTATTGTTCGTTATGAAATGTCTACTTCCCCTTACAATTATGTGGTCACAGATATGCATAACAAGATTTCACAAGATATAAGCAGTAAGCGAATGAGAGAACTAAGCGAGATAAATTAATCATTTTTAAAGTTACATTATCTTTCATACTTATTTATTAATTCAAGTAGACTTTAGATTCGAACTTATTCTACTTTCGTCTTGAAGGTATGTGAAGTCTGCCAACCCGCATTAGACCTACGTGGTGGACTAAGGCCTAATTTTTTATATACTGAAAGGCTACAACAATCCTCCAATCGTATTATAGATGAAGTTAAAATTAAATAAAAAAAGATCATATTAATTTACTAGGTTATAAACAACATTTGTATAGATTTTTGTTAAAATTATGTTACTTTGATTAGTTTGGGCAGTTTGCACATGCATATTTACAGAGTGCAAAGTGCAATAATAATAATAATACTAGCCCTGTATTATATACGTCCCACTGCTGGGCACGGGCCTCCTCTACTGAACGAGAGGGGTTAGGCGTTAGTCCACCACGCTGGCCCAATGCGGGTTGGCAGACTTCACGTACCTTCGAAAATCTAATATGGAACTTCTCAGGTATGCAGGTTTCCTCACGATGTTACCTTCACCGTTAAAGCCAGCGATAATTAACAATTAATACGCACATAACTTAGAAAAGTCAGAGGTGTATGCTCTTGAGGCTGGTTTCGAACCTGCGACTTTAGTCTCGATAGTCCGTACCACTCGCCACTGAGATATCACTGCTTAAAGTGCAATAGTGACTTAATAATTTAAGCAATACCTGGCAATACTTGATTAATTTATTAGACGTAAATACGCATTATAACATTATTGAAGTGATTAGTTCGTAAATTATTTTAGATCTCCATGCGATTGAAAATAACTTAATTAAACTTTGCTGAGGCATTTTCCCAGCCTACAATTACAGATAATATGATTAATTATGAAATATGACTTAAAATTGAGGGAGAGGAAAGTAAATACTGTTACTATTACATGCATTAGTTTATTATTTGGTTTTATAAGCCATTATGAAATAATTTCTATTTATAAAGAAGTCATGTAGAAAGAAGTAAAGTTGTACTACGCTAATTAGGAAGTGCAGCACAATGAGAACAGTGAAAAAACATGCAGCTTTGGCACTAACAACACTCACGGGTTAAATTACGCTGCCTCATTACAGTGCCTTGAAAAAAAACATTATTTTGTAAGTGCTATTCAAGCCAGATTAGAAAAAAAATGTAGTTTTTTGCATGCCAGTAATCATGCATTTCGAGACAAATTAAATTAAGACTAAACTACGGTTGTAAAATACATAATTAAAAAAAGGAGAATGTTATAATGACACTCAATTTTTTATTTATTATTTATGCCTATTGTTAAATCCGATTGAAGAACTGAAATCTATGCGAATATTTCAATTACAAAAGATTAGCTTTGCGGGCAAACTCTTGGTTAAAATACACCAACGTTTTGTTTGTGGGTTTTCCAGAGACATCGTCTAAGCTAAAATTATTCTCCCTTTTTCGTTTATGTTTATAAGCACTACACCAACGACACAATATTGTCTACCTAAATCCTAATTGACGAAAAAAATATCGCAGACAATAATAAGAGTCTTCATCAAAGCAGTAGAATATGATTAATAAGAATGACTTTTATTTGATAAATTTTATTTTTGGTCTTAGTAAACTTTTGTTTCCTATCCAGACAGGATAAGGACTTAAAACGTCTAACCAGAACAAAAGCGGTACATAGCTTCAACTTATGATTAAAAATGTTCTAGACTTTGTGGAAACATAAAGCCTTATAATACGGATTTCAATATCAGTAACAATAATGATTTAAGTGAGTGACAATAAGAAAATAAATAATTGTTATAGCTGGGCAATAGAACTAAATAGCAGTGTCGTGCTTTATGAGAGATCGACGATCATTGTTTATCTTATTACTGTTTTTAATAGTGACTGATTATTGAGATTAGGTCAAGTCGCTTGCCTGATATTTAGTCTGGGAATAGACATCCGGATTTCTTTTCCGAAAGTCTCATCAGACGTATCGGAAGCCATTCGTGTCATACATTCGTTTGAATAGCCGTGCCATACATGCGATCAGATAGGCAGATCGCACGTTCTTTTTGGAAATAAATTTATTGAGTGGTAGAGCCACGCTGTAGACAGTTTTGTCTACAGCATGAATGGGCCGGCTCGTCCGGGTCGTTACCACTGTCTTACAGAAAACCGGCGTAAATTAGCAGCTTGCTGCTGCGTTTCGTACGGTGAGTGATATATCCGGACGCCCAAATCCCAACCCCTTAATTATCCCTTTCCTTTAAGGTTAGCAATACGCGCATAATTCTTTTGCTATTGTGGGCGTACATGGGCGGTGGAGAGCACTTACCATTAGGTGATCCACTAGATGGTTTACCGGCCTATGCTTTAAAAAAAATGGTCTTTAAAACAGGACATGTATGGAGTGAATTCAATCCGATGGTATGATCAGGTGGAAGCAAAAACGGACGTCGATTCCCAGCCGTTCCCACTTTTACGGTTTCAACTTGCAAGTGGTGTCTTCCTCTACTTCATGGGTGTAGCACAATAGCGTAATAAGTGTCGAAAGAATTGAATTTAATGGCAGCTTATATCGCTTGCAGCAATTGTACAGAAATCCAAGATCCATACGTCTAATGAAGACACAAGTTGAAGAGATAATTCCACGAGATAGAACGTCATAGGCCGGCATTATACAGTTAGAATTAGAAAACCCGTAATCGAATACCTACATTTTAATATTTCGTGTAACACATGGAAAGACGCCTAAGGAAGAACAAATGAAGTTTATTATGTATTAAAGTGAGGTTTACCATCTCTGTAACCAGCGCAATAGGTGTAATCCGAGGTGAATCTGACGAAGAATTCGCTATAGGATCTGATGCAACTTTCCGTGTCAACGACGGGCATCTCTACCAGACTTAGTTCTTCAGTAGCCACGCCTGTCTCGTCGAAGCCCCAACCTACGACCTGGAATTGTGGACATTATAATATAAAAAGGAAAAGTTAATATTTCGGGACCAAGTTTTTAAACCTGTCTCAAGAGAATATCTCACCTAACCAATGCAGTGAGAATTTTTGCCGAATTTCAGACTATAAATTCAGGTAAATATTCAGGTTGTATACAGGTCAAACTTATATAATTCTTAGATTAAAGATTTGAAAACGAATTATAGCAGAGATTACCTACGAATAATAATAATATAATACATTGGTATTATATATTGTAAATATTGTAATTATCACGTTTAAACAGTAATAAACGTGTATTTTAGACAATCATGTAAGTACCTAAGTAGAGTACTTAATTATTTTATCAATTGTCGACCCCTTGAGAGTCGCCGTGGTCACTGCGCCTCGAGTAGCCAGTTGTGAAGCGAGAGGCCGCGGGGAATTCCCGCACCGAGACAAAATTTTGTGTGATCCACGAATATATGTTTCAGGACTGGGTGTTTTCATCCCAGAGGGGTTGACGCCAGGCAGGTCGTAAAAACTACAAGCTAAATATTTCTGTAACATGTGAAAAAGCATATTGCGCCAACCCCACTGCGACTGGGATAAGGGCAGGTGGAAGAAGAATTTTCGACCCCATAACTTTGTATGTTAAAACTCAAAACTGTTAATGAAATACGTGGTGCACGATAAGTACTTATTGAAATTGACGTAGCCCAATCTATGGAATGATCCATTAATTAGTCGGCTAATTGACCGAGTGCTCATTTCCTGAACGCACACTCTTATTTAATGATAAAATAATGAAAATGAAGTTTACAATCAAAAATATATTGCGGATCATGTTAATTATTCACAGATTTTTAAATACAAAGTGAAAATTCTGATAATAACCTATACTCATTAGCTCCAGGCCAGCAAAATGTAATTATTTACTTTTTTATTTTATTAGCAAGTTGCTTGCCTGATGGTAAGCGGCACGCCTGACCATAAACAGAAGTAAAGTCACACAGAACTTTGAATTACAAAGCACTGCATGACATTGGACTGCGCTCGTCACTCCGAGACATAACTTTTTAAGTCTTAATGCCCAGAAATTTCATTGGCTTCAATGTCCCTTAAATCGAAACACAACTATGTTTACACACTGTTGCTTGGCGGTAGAAAACAATATCATACCGATCCCTTCTTCCCGATGACGTTGCTGAGATTGATCGCGTTCTCGGGCCACAGACACGCTGGCTGTACCCAGTTCGAGTAACTGACGGATTCACGCAACTCCAAGATGGCGACGTCGCTGTTAAACGTCGACGCATTGTAGTTCGGATGCACTATGATTTTATCCACCTAAGAATAAAGAATATTGTTTTATTCTGAAGATATCTTACCAACCAAACAAAACATGGAGGCACATAACACAGTCGTAAAAAAAATCTCGTGACGTGTATGCTAGGCCCGCAGGTGTGTCAATATCTCGTAAGTGTACTCACTGCATCCGATCCGAATCCGAGATTATGATCCGAACTGGGAATAATCGAGACTTCGAAACACGGAGTTCTGATCTAGTGCGTAATCCCTCATACAGTATCGTATTACAACTACTTCGGATTCGGATTGGATACAATGCTCAAACAGTCTTAGTAATTTTTTTGGTATAGCAAATATAACAGACTTACGAATTTTATCTGTACTCCGTCCACGGACGTCCTCAAATTGTGTTTCCCCAAGTACGCAGTGAGCGTATTTTTGTTGACAACACGGCGGGAACCCTTGCGGGTAATACAATGCGCTGCCGTGATTATATGCTTATGTGTTACCAGCGTACCACCGCATATGTATTTATTGTCTACTGTCTGTGAATAAATAGAACTTTATTTAAGATAATTTAATTAATTAATAGGGTGGGCCATCACAATTTGTGCTTAAGTTTTCCGTTGAGGGTTTTGAATTTCCCGGCATTGGAATTTGTTCCCAGTATGGCGATAGGCTCATCTCCTATCACATCATAGGACGGAAATAATCTCGGTGAAACGTGGGTGCAATAGTTGCACATCTGCCTACTGCCATCTGCCTATAAAGGCGTGAGCTTATATTTATTTATTCTGGCATGACAAAGTGACTACACTGGATCTCATGTAAAGTACAGTGGAATCCAAATATAATGTCGACCGACAAAAGACATTGCGGCCGTCGACGGTCGGCAGAATCATGCCAGCCTGAACTTACTGGATAGGACTTTGGCTGACACCGGAACCGTTTTCACCATGTTGGCTGAGACCTCCTTAGTTCATTATTTTATCTCTATAATATGGAGGAAAGTGGAAAATCATTATTTCCAACTCCTCCCTAACTTTCTATTTGATTAATTTAGTGGCGGGATAAAGACACATCTGCACTCCCAGAGACTCGCCGAGCTTTATTGCTTGGTGTAGAAATATGCGTGCCACTGTCGATCCTGGCGTACAAGAGTTACAGTAGCGGGTGTGTGGGCGGGATAGTCTCGTAAGTACAAATGTTTCAACTTTGAGTAGCGCGCTGTAGACAGTTTTGTTTGTTACCACTATCTCACAGAAAACCGACGTAAAGTAGCAGCTTGCTGCTGCTTTTCGTACGGTGAGTGAGATCCGGAGTCCCAAATCCCTGTCCTAATCCCTTAAATTATTCCTTTCCTTTAAGGTCGGCAACGCTTCCATGATTATTTACACGAGATCACTTTTTCATAAGATCACTTAGATGACCCACTTGCTCGTTTGCCGGCCTATGCAATAATAATAAAAAGGACCCTTCCACCAGATTCTTATTTGGATTCCATTGTATGTACTTATTTTGTGTAGATATATTATGTCATAATCATACCTGAGTTTGGTATAGGGCTATCTGCCATGGCCACTGTCCTTCCAGTGTTGGGGTTCCGTTGACCACCAGTGGGATGGGATTGTTAAGAACTACCCTTCCGCATTGGTTCTGAAAAAAAAATTGTATTGTTAAGAAATTATTGTTTAAAAGATTCTTTTTTGCTTAAGTTTTGAAAGAATACATTTGTTTCTTCAGTAATTTATTTCTACTGGATGATAATGAGTACCGGTAACAAGTAAAAATTACGTAGCTTTAATCGAACTTAAACATAGAAAAGAGTACAGATTCCCACAAATTCCATTTTATTTACGGGTACCTATGGAGGCCCAAACCCCCCTCCCCTGGCCTTCCTAAACCCATTCCTATCCTCAAAGGTCGGTAACGCATCAATGATTCTCCAGTTACTTGACATTGACGAAATCATCGAAATTCGATGGGGCCAAAAACTAAAAAAAAAAAGATCCTCCAGTTATTGTGCCAGTTCTTGAGCGGGGGAGATCGCTTACCATCAAGTTATCCAATTGCTGTTTCCCAGCCTATAAAAAAAAGTTATGGAAATGTTCAATTTACTATAACACTGTAGCAACTCGATACAATGTTTTAAATTTAATGTAGAAATCAACGTGCTCAATTAACAACCCAGTTTACCTTGAGATTAAGTTAAAAATTTTAGTGAAGGCAAGAAATCAATGTTTATTAAACGCGATGGTGAGACCGTATTTTTTGTTTGTTTACAGTTTAAATGCAGAATATGATTTTACTAAATTCGATAAAGCTATATACAGGGTTGACATGAAGTCTTAAATTCTATTTCTATATATAATGGTTAGTGTCAAAGGCTTCTGACTTGGCTTAACGACTGTTGTCAGTTGATAGCAGCCGGGATTAACTTTTTTTGTGCCCTCCGAAGAACGGAGCTCAGTGGAAATACCTACTAACGGTCACCCATCCATAGACTGACCGTGCCATAATTTGCTTATAATCTACCTTTTAAAAGGCTTTGGCCTCTGAATCTGAATAGCAAAGAATAACAGTGGTAACAGTTAAAGTGATAGAGCCACGCTGTAGACAGTTTTGTCTACAATATGAATGGGCTGGCCCGATCGGGTCGTTACAACTGTCTCTCAGAAAACGGACGTAACTTAGTAACTTGCTGCTGCGTTACGTACGGTGAGAGATATCTGGAGGCCGAAATGTCCTCCCCTTCCCAATCCCTTAATTATCCCTTTCCTTTAAGGTCGGCAACGCGTCATTCACGCTATTAGTCATTCACGCTATTAGTTATTCACGCTAATGGCTCTCAGATTATGCATTAATACTATCAAGTAAAACTTGTGAAACAACGTTCAATAGGCAGCCTACAAGGAGAAAAGAAACGTTCCCTTGTAATAAAGCAACTAAATTAAATAATAATAATGCCTCGGTGGAGCAGTTGTCATGAGTACGCGTTACGACTGAGGGTGAAGCTGAGGTCTCGGGTTCGATCCTCGGGTCGGGTAAAAGTGGTATTGGGTTTTTCTATTACGAAATGCTTAGTATCAGCCCGGTATGGAATTAATTGTGCCCGGTATGGTGATAGGCTCGCAGCCTATCACATCACGGGATTGAAATACGCTCTAAGAAATGTGGGTGTACTGGTATGCCTCTGCCAACCCTTTCGGGGATTACAGGCGTGAGTGCGTATGTATGTATGTAATTAAATGAGAAATTTTTATTTACATGTAAACACATTTTATAGTTCATTGTGACTTGATCAAAGTTCACAAGTGTGTGAATATTGTAATGAACCGGATACTGTTATATCTCAGCCAGTCGGCGGGGGATACCTGCATGGTTCTGTTACTGGTTTAGTTCGTAACAACTTGTTTGCACATTAAAAAGTATTAATGTTATGAATAATGAGAGATATAATTTTTCATGTAAGTACTATCCCACAATAAAACATATAATTATGATCAATAATACCTATAATTATGTAGGTACTTATTGTATGTATTGTATCGTAGTACACGAAATAAGTTAGCGTTTTTTTTTTCGACTGAATAACATTTTGTTATTCTCGCTCAAGCACTTCACTTAATTTATTGGGACGTGATCGATCTTATCGATCGTAACGAGTGATTAAAGTTTGCATGATATTTTAGGATGTCTATTTTATAAGATTTGGTACATAAAAACTTGTCACGTGTAAACGCCCTTATGTAAAGACCCTTAAATATAACCACACCCTTCTGTAACACGTTGTATAATGTCTTAAATTTTTTATTTTCATCTATGGAATCAGTATAGTTATTAAAGTTCAAGACAAGCTACATATTAAAAGTGGTCATGTAAGTAATTAAGGAAATATTAAACATTTGAATTTATACTAGGTCTACGACGTATAACAATTGCAGTACCGTGCGTCCACAAAAACAAGTTGCGCTGCATTATGCACTTCAATTTTAGCTGATTAACTGCTTAATCGCATGCCATTTGAACCGTCTGAACAGAATTTCAGAATTAATAAACATAAGCTTAAAATAAAATTAACCTATTATGAGTTGGTACTATTGCAGTTTATATTGATAGCATCGATTGACCCCATCCTAGAGCGGTAAACACCAGACAGGCGTAAAAACTCCAAGCCAAATTTTTCTGTAACATGTTTTACAAAGCAGCAAGTCGACCCCACTGCTAGTGGTTCAACGGCAGATGGAATTAAGGAGTTCTTTTTTGTTGAATAGAGAACTTGTGTAATGTTACCTATCTATAAGATCTTTTATTTAACACCTATGCTTACAAATATACTATTTTGATTTGATTTTAAAATATTTTATTATTATATGAAGTACTGTTTTTAGTGAAAGCAATGTCAAACTCGGTGCATAAAAATAAAAATTTAGATTTTCGAATTTTCCATTCAAATTGAAATTGGGCTAAATTGCTATTTAGAATAAAGAAAGAATCATCAAAATGGGATCGCTCCGTGAAAAGATGTACAAGGATCGCATTACAATTGTATGTTCTTCATATACTTGATTAAGGAGATATGCGGTCCGCCCTGGGCTTCTGGTCGTAGGCGGCATCTTTAAATCTCATACAATGTCAAGCCTATGTGCAAAAAAAGCTCACTGCGAGCCCCAAATAGATTAGCCGCTCTCAGCCCCTATTTAACTTGCCGCCTCGTGTTCTCGAAGGGCTTATTCCGCCACTGGTGATAAGTGGTGGACTGAGGTCCACAGTACATTTGCATTGCACTGCTTAATCATATGTCTCAACATTGCGTCTCTTGACGGTGGCCAGAATTATGCCGGCCTGAAGTGACTACATACACTAGCTGAACTCGGAACGCGATTCCCCTGAATGAGTCACTAAGCGGGTTTTTCACCATATGTACTGGCCGCTATTCAGTCGGGTAATAATATGTTTCAGGTACCCACCAGCAACTTAGATGATCACATAAACATTACCCAATAAAAAAATAAGAAAACATTGTCTCGTTTCTGCACCACCTGTAAGTTAACTGTTAGAGAATGCCTTTGGAATTAAGTTCGCCTTTTTTACATGTTTAGTAATTATATGTTTTTATATTTCTACACTAATATTATAAATAGGAAAGATTTGTATTTTTGTATGTAACGAGTAAACTTAAAAACTACTGGACCGATTTCAATAATTATTTTGCCGTTAGAAAACAACATTATCACATAGTAATAAGATAAGTTATATTTATTACTAGAAAAAAAATTAAATCCATAGAAATCCCTACTAAACCCAACCCAAACTGAAAAAGAAAATATTATAAAGGCGAAACTAACTCTACCAGTGTTACGTTTTCACGGCTTAATAGAGATACGAGTAGGTTATATCCTGGGGAAGGAAATAGGGTACTTCCGTCCCGGAAAAAGATCACGCGGGCGGAGCCGCGAGCAAAAGCTAGTATAAAATAAAAGTAAATAAAAAAAAAACTTGCCTGTTGTCGTCTGTTATTATTAGAGTGCGAATTGTCTGTTTTGCTGGGTATTATGAATGTGGGTTGTCCACCACTGAAGTATTCAGACTCGTCCCCGTTACTGAAACAATATATCAGTCACGTTAATTATTGTCGCAATAAAACTATTAAACTGTGCAGTATCCTGCAGAGCAGAATAGAATGTCTATATTCCTACTGAGATGTAGAAAGCGAGTTAATTAGATTTAATTTTTTATGATTTGCAGTGGTAATACATAGTCGTAAACGGTAGGCAGCGGCTTGGCTGTGCTCTGACATTGCTGAGGTCTATGGGCGGCGGTAACCACCAGGTGAGCCGTGTGATCGTCTATCCGGGAAAATAATTTTATTAATTTTAGAGTGGTAGAGCCACGCTGTAGATACTTTTGTCTACAGCATAAATGGGCCGGCTCGTCTGGGTCGTTACCACTGTCTCACAGAAAATCGATGTAAAGTAGCAGCTTGCTACTGCGTTTCCTACGGTGAGTAAGATATCCGGAGGCCTAAATCTCCCTCCCCTTCCCAATTCCTTTCCTTTAAGGTCAGCAACGCGCCCATAATTCTTTTGGAATAGGGTAGTTAACTAGATTTGTTTTATTATTTAAATCAATAAGTTACGTTACGCAAAATCTGTTGCAGAAAGAATTTTATAAATCGGACCAAAAATAAATTAGTTAAAAGCCATTCAAATCCTGTAGAAGGGGTAATTGTCAAATGACAGACGATGCAAACTTTGACGTCACTGTGTAAAATGTTCATTATGGTGCACGCGTGCAAGCGAGATAGTGAGATATCCCTACTACGCACCCACTTTTCCTCATACCAACATTTAAAGTCATAACTGCGGGCACATTTCTGAACCAATTTTGATTGTGTTTTAATAAAAGGGTTTCTTTTGCGTATCATTTTCTGTTGCTTATAAAATAATGTATAAAATTCAATATAGGAAACTACCCTATTGTGGGCGTACATGGGCGGTGGAGATCATTTACCATCAGGTGAACCATTTCCTCGTTTGCCGGCCTATGCTATAAAAAAAATAAGCCATAAAAATATAATAATAAATAATAATTGGGTTTTTCTATAATGAAAGTATTAAGTCGGAGTCTGGAATTGTTCCCGATATGGTGATAGGCTCGGCCCCTATCACATCATTGTACGGAAATAAGCTCGGCGAAATGTGAGTGTACTAGTTATACCTCTGTCAAGCTATTCGTGGAGTACAGGCGTGAGTGCGTATGTATGTATGTATGTTTATTTTCTGTAACTTACCTCCCGTTGTCATCGAAGTCCAGTACTTCATGCCTCCTCGTTGTAGTACGTGAAGGTGACGCTGTCGTCAGTCTTGTGTTGGTCGGTCTTGAGTTTGTATTGAACGTTTGCGTAGAAACTTCACCTCCAATGCTAAAATATTAAAACACATTGCAAGAATTCTGTTGTCAATCGACTAAATTTTATCCGAAATATAAGTAATTTTTAGTTTAGTCGATTTATAGTTCATAGTCAACCTTAAAAAAAGGAAGAGGTTCTCAATTCCGCGTGTTTTTTAAAAAGATAAAGTCTTGTAAATAAATAATCATTTATGTATGATATTGGGTTAGTTAAACTAAAATTAGGTAAGTGCGTTCGTAATAGCATGTTCACACGGTTCGATTTTAGTTGATCTAGTGATTTGAATCAACAAAAGCTGTATGTTTTTGGTGATCAATTTGTTTGATCAATTAATAAATCGAACCGTGTGAACACGCTATCTATTTGTACTCATGTTTACTTTAATTGATGACAATTGACAATAGTATAGGACACAAAATATACAGAAGTATTATTATGGTTTATTTGTTTGGAATTATTATGAAGTGGGTATTAAATATGATAAATTAAATATAGTATAATTACTTACAATTACTTCTAGAAATGTTCGCAAAACTCAATAATAGTTATCAAATGTCAAATAAAAATGTTCTACGGCTTCGATACAATATTTTTCGAAATACCAGCAAATATATAAACAAATTAAATAGATATAAATCCCATTTATCAAGTTTGTAAATATCCGTCTATGTAGATAAAATTATTACATAATCGATATTTAATAGTTTCAGTAATTAGAATATTATTATCATTGATATGTTGAAAGTCTGCCTCGGTAGCGCAGTTGTAATGCGTACGCGGTACGGCTGCTGTGCTGAGGTCTCAGGTTGATCCCCGGATCGGGTAAAAGTGATATTGGGTTTCTCTATCACGAAATTATCAGTATCAGCCCGTAGTCCAGAATTGTGCCCGGTATGGCGATAGGCTCGCTCCCTATCACATTATCGGACGGAAATAAGCTAGGCGAAATGAGTGTGTACCTACTGGGTACACCTCTGTCTAACTTTTCGGGGAATATAGGCGTGTGTGTAGTAGGTATGTACATGTAACCCGAGACCTAAACGATTTTTTTTAATTTATTGATTGTCATAGATGTTGAGGTAAATTACCTAAGTATTTATTAAAATATATTGTCTTATCGAATTACGTGGTTTCCCTTTAGTCATTTAATCATAAATACACAGGTCGTTTAGTTTTGATGTTAAAATGGAAAATCCAAATTAAATTCGGAATTAGTGGAAATTCTTAGGACATTTAGATATTTACAATCTTTATAAATTGATAAATGAATACACCGAACAGTCACACACATAGTCCTGACCCCGCAATAGGTTAAACTTGTATCGTGGGTATCAGGAACTACAAGGAACTCGCAGTCCTACAACATCCAGACCCGAATCAAATATTTGTGGATCACATAAGTAATTTTCACGGCGTGAGGATCGAACCTCTCGATTCACAGCCAGCTACTCGCCTACTGCGCTACGGAGGTTGTCAATAATAACAATAAATTAATAAATATAATAATTAAATTGCAATACACCTAGTATAGTTAGATTAGTATTATACCGGGTGTAAGGGGACCGCTTCCGAAGCCGAAATAATAAAACACTACCTTAATATAAACGTTAAACATTATTCTTTTACTGTTTACTTGCTATTTTGAAAACGTAAACCAGCAATGTAAAGCGTACTTATACTAAAGTCGGGGTCAATGAATCGCATGCAATCCGCGCTTCAATACTCAGTAGAGCCATCGCGTCCTGCGCCGCGCCGCACTGCACAGCTAATTTCGTGTGACAAATGTTTTTTTATTGACTTTACATTACGTTATAAAGAAAAATAAGATTTGAATTATCATTTCAATGAAACATCATTGTATTCCAAACAATACTGTGCATGAAAATGTCGACTTATATCACTATTTTTTGAAGTGGTACCTTGTTTGTAATCAGCAACACTACCACCTGTCTACGTTTTCGGAAGCTGTTTCCTTACACCCGGTATATATTTACTTACATACTCGAAGGACTAGGCGAGTTCACAGGTTTTACGTACACTGGTCCTTCATTGGAGGGACGTCCCTGTACTGGTCTTGTGTTAAGAGCAATTTCTGGATGACCTGACTCCTGTCTATTACTATTTGACTGAGGCTTGCTGGAGGACTGAGGTCTTGCGGAGCTCGTAACAGGTCTAGACGGCCTCGGAGTAGCTGTGGTTCTTTCCACTCGAGGGGAGTGGGCGTTGCAGATCTCCCTGCCATTGAGTCTTATAGCTTGTAGCGTAGGAACCTTGTTTAGTGTGTTGTATTGGACGAAGAATCTAACTGCCACAGCAGGACCAGGACTAATCTTCATCTGAGTATTTTCTATTTTGAAGTCCATGTTGTCTTGTGTGGTCACGTCTCCTACCCAGTTCTGTAAAAAAGAGAGTTTTAAAGTATGGTATTTAAGAATCATCACTGATGATAGTAGACATCTTTCTTTCTGCCTGGCGTTATCCCGGCTTACTGCCAGCAACTGTCTTCTCGGACCATAGATTTGACGGTATTTTTTCTTTATAACACAGGCCGGCAAACGAGCAATTGGGTCACCCGATGGCAAGTTGATGATCTCCACCGCCCATGTACGCCCACAACACCAAAAGAATCATGGATGCATTGCCGACCTTAAAGGAAAGGAATAATTAAATTATTTGGAAGGGACGACCCGGACGAGCCGGCCCATTCATGCTATAGACAAAAGTGTCTACAGCGTGGTTATATCACTCAAGACAAGATATATTATAGAGATAACCAGATAAAACTGGTTTTTCGTGACAAAACGAGTCGACAAAATCATCACATGGTGCATATGCTAAGCCCCCAGGTGACCTTTTAGCTTGTTTGCCGACCTCTACTATAAAATTGTATTTACATAACTGCGCCAGCTGGCTGACTTGTGCAGCAAACTACAATGATGAGAGGCAATTGACCTTCAATATGACATAATAATACCTGTGATAGAACGGAGCCTAGGAATATAAATTACAATGATAGATGGGTATTACCTATACGTTGAGTGGCATCGCAATTCAAAGAATTCTGTTCTAATGACTTGTGTTTCGGAACTAGTTAGTGATTATTTATTTGGCCAAACTTGGTTCCCGTTGCGGGTTATGGGGTTCCGTCGGCGGTCGCCCCACATAATACCAAATCCACCGTAAATTATGATGGGAAGGCGGACCCGGTAATAAGAAAGTTAAGAACTAGAATAGCTGGTCGCACGCCTGCTGGTAAGCGTCACTTCGAATTATGAAGTGCTGCGTGGTTATAGATCATGCTCTTTACTCCGAGACATAAGACATTAGTGTCATAAAGATCAGTCATTTTACGGGCTTCAATGTCCTCCGAACTGGAACATAATAGTGCTTACAAGGGATCTCCATACAAGGGATCTACCACATAGTTTTCAATGAGTTAGTATTTTATAAGCCTATATTTTATTTCGAAATTTACATTGGAATTTAAATTGTAGTATACTTGAAATAAAACTAGTTTATACGGATTTTATCGCGGTTTAATTTTTATTTTAGTCCCGATGTTTCGAAAGCTTTTCAGCCTTCGTGGTCACGGGAGAGTCTGAGGTGTAGGTCGTCTCGAAAATTTAATGTAATATTAAAAAATAAACCGCGATAAAATCCGTATAAACTAGCTTTATTTCAATGTGTAATATTCGCGTAAACCTAAGAAATCACTATGTAGTCTACTTATTGTCATGTTCTGTTGTAATCATAATCTTGTTGTCTAAGAAGGCAGACTTTCTGTGGACGTTATGGGCGTCAGTGACGTCTCGGCTGCGCGTTAGTACTACAGTCTATATCAATTTATTTGAAGGTGACGTCAGTAACGGTGGGCTTTACTGTTGTCAAATTAAAAGTATAGATGTACCAAGTTAACTGTAAAATGGCATAAAATGGAACTACAGACAGTGTTCCCAACTTACTGGAATTATCCCTACATTTCGCTAGTGTGTAAATTTTGCTATCTAGCGGCTAGTGGATGTTTTAGTGGTTTAGTTAACTACTCAGTTAGTGGAAAGGAATGTTTTCATCCACTAAACCAACAAATTAACACGTCTATCTAGATTTTCGGATCATGGGTATTCAATTTCACTGTTTATACATATTTTTTTTAAGAAATGATGCTGACGTTGAAGGTATTTGATTTGGTATCCTGAAACTCACTCTTATAATTTCTCAAATTTGGCTGAAAATGAACGGACTAGGTGCCTAATGTGAAATATGTTTATCATAACACCTGAAATATCCCTCATAATTAATGATTATTCGTAAAAAGGGATTACTGGAGCGAACAGAGCGACGCTCTTTAATTCACAGTTAGCTTGGTACATCTTTAGGGTGTTGACAGTCGACAGTGTCACTGACGCCAGTGTTAACGCTCGACGAGATCATCGAAATTTTGCTTTAATTTTAGAAATATTGAATACCTACCCCAAGTATGTCAGCCTTGCCGTCCAGAACTATGTTCAGCCATAGGGAGTGCAGCGTGTTGTCTGTAGACAGGTGCACCACACCATACCAACGGCCGGCTTCTGTCCCAGGAGGCTCGTAGTCGAATACATTGGGGCATGGAGATACGGGCGTGCTTTGTTCGTGTGTGGGAACAGTTAACGCTAGAATTACGAGAGCGGCGAACGTTCTAAACTGAAACAAGGGTTAGCGGTTAAAATAGAAAGAAAGAAAGAAACCAATTTATTTGTCACAGACAATGACGCACTTAACATACGGATGTATGCATGTCGTGACCATGACAGATGGGTGACCACTCAGCATATTTCTGGGCTGTGGTTCGAACCGCAACACAGTACTGATTTTCAGTGGTCACCCGGTACGAAGATGCTGTAATAGCAATAACACAACTGATTATACAGGTTGAGAAGTTGTAAACGTTAGTTAGTAATACCATAATATAGTATTACATTACAATGTACAACGGCTGCCTCAGTGGCGCAGATGTCATGCGTACGCGTAACGACCTAGGCTGACGCTGAGATCTTGGGTTCGATCCCCGGGTTGGGTAAAAGTGATATTGGGTTTATCTATTACGAAATGCTCAGTATCAGCCCGGGGTCTGGAATTGTACCCGGCGATAGGTTTGCCCCCTATCACATCATAGGACGGAGATCAGTTCGGCGAAATGTGGGTGTACTGGTTACACCTCTGCCTACCCCTCTGAGGATTACAGGCGTGATTGCGTGTGTATGTACGTAATATACGTGTTAAAATTTCACGCTAATTTGATCAATCGTTTCTTAAAATCAGTAATATTACATCGCTATAAATTAGGTGAAATACGTGATCGAGAATAACAATGCTGGTGTGAGTCAAAAACTCAGCTGTTTTTCATTTAGTTTTGTTTTGCAAGTCGAATATCGACATGATTCTCATTCGATGAATAAGAAAATGCTTTACTTATGTCCTAGTAATTCGGATTGGATTCTCCTGGAGATTAAATACTTGGATCGTACAATAAACATTGCTTAAATTTGACCACACCTTTTTGTAACACGTTGTATGGACTAATAATATAAATGCGAAAGTATGTTTGGTTTGTCCTTTCACTTGACATGGTTTTTTGCTTATGGGCCGAAGAATGACACAGATTTTAGTAACAATAATTGAACTCTGTTGCCTCAAATAAATTAAAAAAAAATCACGTTAATGAATTTCCTACACGGATGGAGCCACGAATTAGCAAAAGTAGTTTTAATTAGCGAGTTGTACCAATCTGAAAACTATTTTTATTTTTTTTATAAAAATTTACATTTACATTTTATAAATACTTGCAATATATAAAAAAGGGCTATAGTCCACACATGCATTCTTTTGCCGGCTCCACAATATCAATGGAAGGGCTTATGTAGTTTGTGCCACTAGTAACCGAGTATAATTAATAGATTGTGCTACATAGATTTGAATTTTACCATGTTCATGTGACTACTGTGTGTAATCCTGATATCCAATATCATCTCTTTCCATGCATGACTGGAGTTCACACTCCCGTGTCAAGTTATACTTGGTATCGACAATAATTTTAATACCATCCATGACGAAACGAGAGATTCCTTAGTCCTAGTGTAGTATAGAATATCCATTCTAATATTTCGAATATAAATTACTACAACTAAGATGAAGCCGTGGATAAAAGTGTGTAATTAAATATAAGCGTATAATAATAAAATAGCATATTATTGCGTGGTATGTTAGAATTTTATGTGCTTTTGGTATAAAACCTTTCACATAAATAATATGAGAAACAGCAACTTTTTAAATACACAAAAGTGTACTCGTAAGTAAAATACTTACGAATACATTTTAGTAGAGGTAATTTCTTTTTCAAATATATAATATTTACCAACACAGAGGGTTGTCTCTCGTATACGAGGGACCGACCATCTAGTAATTGTGGAACGGAACCGAACTACTCATTGCTTCCACGATGATTGATATGATAAAAGTCTAAGCTAAATAAACACGAACAATAGATGATAATACCAATACTTGAGTGATAGAGCAACGCTGTAGACAGTTTTGCCTACAACATAAATGGGCTGGCTCGACCGGTTCGTTACCACTGTCCCACAGAATACCGACTTTAAAGTAGTGTCTTGCTGCGTTGCGTACGGTGAATGAGATATCCGGAGGCCAAATCTTCTTCCCCTTCCCAATCCCTTAATTCTCCCTTTCCTTTAAAGTTGGCTACGCGCCCATGATTCTTCTGGTATTGTAGGTATGTATGAGCGGTGGGGATCACTTGCCATCAGGTGATCCACTTGCTCGTTTGCCGGATTACATCCAATACTAATCCAGGTTCTAAAGCTAGTATCATGTTAATAAACATGTATATCGCTTACTACTCAGTAATTTATTGCATGGATATCATTAGCATACTACGAGGACGTGTACTATATAAATTACCATGAATTATGTAATAATTCTGTCTTAATATAGTGGATTGTCGGTTTTTGTGTAGAGTCGCTATTCGATATTTGTGGTCTGTTCTTTTAATCGGTAATTATTATCGTACTTCTGTTACGTGTTATATGAATGTTATACGATTTTTTTAAGGTTTTTAATAATTATATGGCTAGAATATTTATTTGTTCATGTAAAATGTATTATAGCAACTAGCACTCACAGACTCTCAATTCTTTTATTGGCGAAGGAAACAAATCAAATGCTTCACGCAACTTGGCGCCTTTCATACATTATGATTCTTCTTGAAATACTATGTACTCACTTGATGACTCACTCAATCACTAATAACAAAATCGCCAAAAAATTGAAGGCAACAAACTTGGCAGTGGCACCGTGTTATGAAAATGATGAAGGAATCGTGAGATCAATGATGGAATTTTGTATAATATAATTAACTACATTATTTGAAACATTCTGGGTGTGATTCATATCAATCACCCAAGTACCTTTCTTCTATACGGGCATGTGAAAAGGCGTAACAATTATGACATTTAGGTATTTATTTATTTACACATGATACTACCATTATTAAGTAACCTAATGCGATAATGCACTATTAAGTATTTTTACATGATTTTTCGAGGCTTTAGCAGAGGGGTTTGGCTGCCCCCTTACCCCCTCGTGGTGACGCTCATGTATAGCTACACATTTTGTGAATCAAACGAGTTATGTTTATTGTTTTGCTCAAAACATATTATAGATTATCAACATTTATAGTGTAGACAGTAGTGTGACCTCGTCAGTAGTCACCTCGTCCATCCGCCACGCTATTCATTTGAATACACAGACTCTAAGGCAATTAAAATACTTTTAGACAGGTTATACCTATCAGCTTTAGATAAATTTAATTATATAATCGTCAATTTTGAGAAAAATCTGTCATCGATAAGGATAAAATCGAGTATTTATTTAAAAAACCTGATACATTTCGAGCTCAATATGAAATCTCATTGGCTCTGGGAGGCTAACATTATCAAGAAAGAGTCCTTTTCCATATGGAATATCCTCTTGGATTGTCATGATGATAATTATAGCACTCTCTATGGTTTTGATATAGAAGAATATGAGGGTTTTTGCCAGTAAAATCCGGTATATCCTATCTAGCACTTATGGTTGGCGGGGATCTAATAAGAAACCTGAGTCAAACGAATTTATGTATCCGTTAAATGAAAATAGCGGAGGGATTCCTAGTGATTCCGGGAGTGGTTTATATCTGACCCTGCTGCAGCTCGTACAAGCTTATTGCTTTTTAAGTGGTAGAGTCATGCTATAGACACTTTTGTCTACAACATGAATGGGCCGGCTCTACCGGGTTGTTACGACTTTCTCATAGAAAACTGACGTCCAGTAGCAGCTTGTTACTTGCTGTTGCATTTCGTACGATGAGTGGCATATCCGAAGGCCCCTAATTACCCTCCCTTTTTATAAGAGGACAGCAAACGAGTAACTGGGTCTTCTGATGGTAAGTAATCTCTACCATCCATGAACATCCTTCCCAATCTCTCAATCATCCCTTTCTCTTAAGGTCGGCAACGCGTCTATGATTCATTAGATATTGTGGATATTCACGGGCGTTGGAGATCACTTACTATTTGCCGGCCTCTGCACTTCTTCTTCTTACACCTGGCCTTATCCCACTCGCAATGGGTTCGGCACAACATGCTTTCTATAGTTTTTCGACTGGCCGCCTGCATAAGCCATGCCGGCCATTGTTATTAAAAAGATGCGAGTTTAGTTCCAATAGCTAATCACGGATATAGTAGAAGCTAAATGTTTGATTTTTATTCCAAAGTCTTTTTAATGATGTCGAGCAGAAAGCGCTGAGTATAATTTTGACATAGAAGCCAGAAATATAATAAAACAGCTTTCTGTCTGTCTGTTAATTTGTTCGCGCATCACATCAAACGGGTTCAGATGTCGATGTATATTTAGGTATGTTAAGCGAACTCCATTAATCAATAAGCTACAAAAATTTACGGGGGCGGACGCGAGCAAAACCTCGTAATTGATATAGTAAAGCGTTATTCCATGCTTGAGTCAAGTTTCGATACATTTGTAGAGGAAGGAAAAAGGTTAAAAATGTTTTATGTAATTGTACCGAAAGGCGGAAAAATGCGTACGACTGCAGGTCAGGTTGTGACGTGTATGTTGTTATACATAAAATGTATAAGCGCCGCCTTTATTGTCAGGTGCAGCTGTATAGGCAATATAGGCTATCCATTACGAAAACATATACAATTATACTTTCGATTGTTTAACATCAATAAATAGAGGGGTAAGCTAAGCGAGTTTAAAAATATTTAAGAAAAAGCATACGATAATGGTGGCGCCAACTTGGAAAGGCCTATGTCCAGCAGTGGACGAATTCAGGCTGATGATGATGATGATACGATAATCTAAACTGATTAAAAACGTAAAATAAGATAAGTTCAAGCTTGAATGGCTCGGCAGAAGTGCAACTTAGAACTCGCGGTTCGCCTTATTAGGTATGTGTTCTCTAAACTAAGAGAGAAAGCTTGTCGCATAAACAGCAAAACGTTACGAAAATGCTACAAAAAATTATATTATTTAATGTATCCGTCTCTAGGTCTTTCCTGATTATTGGTTTTCAACGATATCTAAAGTTACTTTGGTGTTTTTATTTGCTTAAAAGGTATAACACGCAATACAATAATTTACAATAATAATTAATACTAAAATATTATTATGTAATATGATATAAATCGGTTATTGGTTTAATACATACGCACTAACGCCTGTAATCCCCGCAAGGATAGTCAGAGGTATAACCCGTACACCCACATTTCGTCGAGCGTATCTCACTTCCATTATGTGATAGGAGGCCAGCCTATCGCCATACCGGGAATAATTCCAGACTCTGGGCTGATACTGAGCATTTAGTAATAGAAAAACCCAATATCACTTTTACCCGACCTGGGGATCGAACCCAAGACCTCAGCGTTAGCCTCAGTCGTAACGTGTACGCATTACAACTGCGCCACCGAGGCAGTTAGTCAGTTTAATCGTTATTGTAATTTTATACAATCTTGCCTTGTAACTTGGGGCCTACAAACAACGGCTAGTTGACATGTATTTAAAGTGCTTTGAGTAAATTTTGTAGGAACATTTTGTGGTAAAGCCACACTGTAGACAGTTTTGTCTACAGCATGAAGTTATCATTGTCTCAAAGAAAACCGACGGAAAGTAGCAGCTTGCTGCTGCGTTTCGAACGGTGAGTGAGATATCCGGAGGCCCTAATCCTGCTCCCTTTCCCAATCCTTTAATAATCCTATTACTTTAAGGTCAGGCAATGGGTTGATTCTTCTGGTATTGTGAGCATTCATGAGCGTTGGAGATCACTTACCATCAGGTGACCCGCATGCTCGTTTGCCGGCCTATGTTATAAAAAAACAAATGTAAAATGTATGTTAAAGTTAACAATAACCACAAGATTTCTCAATGATACGTTGTTTACAAGGAAATGTTTGCAGATACATACTCGTACGTATATGTATATATGTACAGCAGTTTACTGAGCGGCAGTATGTCGTAGAATTAACCATTCCCAGTGACGGACTAAGGCCCGTATTATAGAACAACACTCAAGTGAACTCTTTGCTAAGTGTCGATTTCTGTACACATGATTGGTCCGTTTTTGTTTGGCGCCAAAAATAGACCAATCACGTGTACAGAAATCGACAAAATCAAAGAGCTCACTTGAGTTTTGTTCTATAATACGGGACAAAGTGTATTTACACATATTTATTAAGACAGGATTTAGCTTATTTTTTGTATGAATCTATAATACTGCCTGGAAAAGATTGCTTTTCCCTTTGAAGGAATAGTTTTAGATTAAAAAATATTCAACCACACTGGTCCAATAAGGGCTTCAAACTTGAACAGTTTATATTTTCAGGGATTACATAATAAATATGTGATATAATTCTGATTGCTTTTACTAGAGAGACAGTGGGGTTTATTCCTTGGTTACATTATAATATACTTTTTGTATAATACAAAATCAAATCTCTGTTATTGAACGCCAACCTACGAAAAATATACAAAGCTTGAAAAAAAAAGAATAGGGCAATTGACACAAAGTATTATGTTTAGAATATTATGTTTGTGGATTTCTGGCCCAGCTGACTCCGCTTCAGTCTGTCCCTGTTTGATAATTAGTTAATTTACGACGCAGCCGCGGGGCTTAATGGCAATCTAATTACGTGTCTATGAAACTATCAACACTAGTTAACGCAAACAAATACTTTGTTTACACGAAATTACACGAGCACGAATTGTTATATTTAGCTAGCTAACATAACAGGGTTCAAGCGTTTTGTATATCTTGGGATATTTTCCGGAATAATGTTTTAGTTACTTTTCAGATCACAGTCTGTTTCTGATCATGCTTATTCTGCGGTTGGTATCCTGTATTGACGTGGGTTTCAACAAACTTCCCAATTGTTTTTTGAGACCACTATGATGTTGGGAGGAAATAAAATATGATGAAGTTCTGTATACTTTATTTTTTATTGCGGGCACAGTTTCACTGTTTAACTTATCAGGAGGAGAGTACTATATAAACTATAGTTATAAAGAAGGACTTCTTGTAATCATTAACTAGGTACTAAAACTGTAAGAACAACTGAGTTTAAATTTTACTCAATATAAAAAAAAGGAGGAGGATCTAAGTTTGGAGCGTATGTTTTTGCTTTTTAATTATATTATGTATATCGATTTTATTAAGCGAGTAGGGAAATACATTGCCTTGAAAATCATTTTAGTAGACTAGTAATCAATCATACGAAGTTAGAAGTGCAAGAACCTCAAATAAACCACTGTGGTGGTATCGTAGTAATATTTGATATCAGGATTACTGAATACGTCCCTTTATAATGCACTTGCAAGTTGCACGTGCCTAAACAATGTAGTAGGGAGTTTAGATCGTCTGTTGCCCAAATTTAGGTTGATGTTCGGTTTTTATGAGGACTATGATCTATATAATACCATATATTTGTGCTATATTTGTTTCGGGTCCAGGTGTTTTGAGATTTTATGATCTATATAATAATTAAGAAATATTTGTGTAGTTTGCAAATATTTGTTTCGAGTTTGGGTGTTTTTAGACCAAGTCCCTCGTACTTAGTACCTAATACCAACGGCAATGACTTGTATTTTACGGTGTGCATTAATTTATTATTCTTTTACAAAACAGCATCGAATGCACATAATATATAAATAATGTGAATTATTAGTTTTCTGGTTAATGTTTCAAATATAAAAACTACGCGTCTTGGAGTAGGTTATGACTGTGGTTAAAGATCTACTATTGATACAGTAAGAACATCATGATCCAGAAATCCAATTTTAAATATGACTGCAATAAGTTTTTATGTACGATATAATTTTATAACTTTAGAATCTCGATATTCATTTTTAGCTCGCTTTATGATATAAAAGTCGAAGAAAAATAAAACGTAGTACTGTAAACATAGATTGGAACAGGTTTAGGTGGTTATATCTATTGATTTTTTGAGAATTCACCATGGGAATTGTTTGACGGATGGGTATATAAAACAATGCGACGACAGGGCTACTGTTGAGTTTTAGAGCCTTCGTGGAAATCTTCTACACCGGAAAATAGCATTTTTGATAAAATAGGTATTTTTTCTTTTAATAAAAAATAATTACTTATTGTCTTTCTTTCTTTTTGTCTAGCTTTATCCCGACTTAATGCTGGCATTATCCTGGGACCCTGGGGTCCCCCTTCCTTCTAAGATGTCTTCTCTTCACCCAATCTTGAGTATCGTCTGTAGTGCGACCATCACAAACCATTGGCTCTCATGTCTCTCTCATGTTAATATAATAAAAGAAAAACTATTTTTTATAAATCGTTAATACATTTGTATTTGAACACATTCATTTCTCAGCTGTCAATATAATTATTATAATACTTAAATTATATTAATATAATTCAATTCTATTGCTGAAACATTAAATTGCTATCTATACTGTATCATATTGCAAGAATAAGACGAAATGAAGAGCTAATTTGTATAGTGATTTCTTAGGTTTACGCGAATATTACACATTGAAATAAAACTAGTTTATACGGATTTTATCGCGGTTTAATTTTTATTTTAGTCCCGACGCGACGTTTCGAAAACTTTTCAGCCTTCGTGGTCACGGGAGAGACTCAAGTCTTAATTAAACCGCGATAAAAACCGTATAAACTAGCTAATTTGTATACAATAGGAGCACAGATATATCTGTTATATGTATCAATGCCACTGACCTGATAAATACAAACATGTTTTATGTATATGCTTATAATACAATGAGATAAAATAATAGAAGGTCACTAGTCCCTGACAATATACAACGTGTTACAGAAACGTGTGGTCATATTTTAGGGTCATTACATACACCTTACAATTACTACTTATGTACCGGACCTTTTCAATACCAAGACATCCAAAAATTTCACATTAATTTTGATCACTCGTTTAATAAGATCGATAAGATTGGTGACATCACTATTAATTATTATGGACGACACTCACTTTTTAATAAACTTGAATAAGTTGTACGTAATTCTACGAACATACGTACGTAACTTGTAATTTAAATATAAAATAACACCTCAAAGAGATTGTGTTCTGAAGACGATATTGGTACCATCCTCTAGAAGCATTTTAAAGACTTCATTCTCGTGTCTTCCATCTATGAATTTGGCTTAATACATTCGCCGATCCTCTTAAAAGCTGTTATCAGTTACACCAACACAAAGTACCAATACATAATACTTATTTTTAGTTAAATACAACATATTTTTTGAACTCGTAAACATACTTCATAAAATCAGAAATTGCCGAACTGACTGCGTCAAATAAATATTGACGCAGTTGACATTTGACAACTGTTTAATATTTTTTTAGATTATAAAATATTTAAATGAAAGGAGGTCTATAGTATCATTGTTTATCATTTAGTGTTGTCCAAAGTTGAAAGTCGATATCGACATATTACTCATTCGATAAAAAAGAAAATTCTATAATTATTGTACTAGCAAAGCAATCGGATTTGGTACTATGGGAGATAAAATACTTATATTTATACTATACATTGCTTAAATTTGCCCGCCCCTTTCTATAACACGTTGTATAACTCGAATCAAAGAATCCATTCAACTTGAATCGATATTGATTAATCGGTTCAGGGGTATTGTACAGGCTGAGAAACCGTGAGACCCTAGCATGAAATACCAGGCCGGGCAATCACAGGTGTGCTTAAATTTAAAAATTACACGAGTTGCCCTGGACAGAGAAAGCCTCCGTGGCACAGAGGGCGTGTAGCCGGCTGTGAAGCGAGAAGCCGCGGGTTCGATTCCCGACAGTCAATTGTGTGATCCACAAATAATTGTTTCGGGTCTGGGTGTTTTCCCCAGACGGGTTGCCGTCAGACAGGTGAAAGGTCGTAAAAACTAAAATACAAATATTTTTGTAACATGTGGTAATTTAAAAAAGCATGTTGCACTGACACCACTGGAATAAAGGCAGGTGGAAGAAGAAGACACGAGTTGCCTTGCTACCTGTCTGATCTTTCTGTTCCAGCCTGGCGTTATCCCAAGAGTCCGCCTTCTCGTATCAAAGATTTGTCGGTATTTGGTATTATATGGGGCGACCCGCCGTCTGACCCCACAACCCGCAATGGGAACCAAATTTCGCCATTGTCTCGTCCGTTAATCAGCAGAGTGTACCACGTGCAGATGAGTGCACTATTGCATGTGTGCCTACCCCTTCGGGGATACAGCCCCCTTACAATGCAAAAAATTAAAAACGTAACGTTCCATCTCCTCGCAACGCCTAAGCGATATCGTCTCGTTTTTTCAATACGAATCAACCGATTGTCGTGTTCAGTCTAAAGTCTAAACACGTTGCATTCTAGGTTTATATCGTATAACGTCACACATAGGTCTCTCGACTAATCTCAATAAAACGTTCGTGTCGTATTGCTTATACCACGTTCAAACCCTTGATGTGAGCTTGATATGAATAAAATGAAAATCAAACTATCCATTCAATTTGAATCGATACTAGCTTTCACAAGACACAATTTTAGAACACAACCAATGATGGACGGCGTAGGTGGTGGTAAAGTCACATGGTACGGTACGCCCTGGCTGTGCCAAGTGGCTGCTATGAAGTTGGTAAAAGCGGGTTCGCCACACTATATATGTAGAGCCACGCTATAGACAGTTTTGTCTACAGTATGAATGTGCGGGCACGACCGGGTTACCACTGTCTCGCAGAAAACCCAATTTCCAGAATCGCAGAGGCCCAATTTCTTCCCAATCCTTTTCTTTTAAGGTTTGTAACGCAAACATGATTATTTTGGTTCATGGAAGGTGGAGATGACACTAGGCCGGAACAACGCCATGCAGAAGGACAATAAAGGTAATTGATATGGCATATTAGACCTTACGAATATCATTATGGAGGGCACATTGGTTCCAGCAGCCAAACAACAACAATTGTTACGTAAATAAACAGTTGATTATAATTGCTTGTAATGTTTTTGTGTATCTTGTGTGCGTAATTCATGAGAGTTTTTCTCATCATTCTAAGTACTTTGCCCTTTAGATGACGAACACATTTTTCTTGCGATTATATATTTGTTATTTTTTAATAAAATAATCAATAACGTAGACTCTGTCATAACTGGAATAACGCCAGGCAGAAATAATCAATGAAATATGTATTCACGCCCGCAAACCCCGAAGGGGTAGGCAGAGGTGTAACCAGCACACCCACCGATGTGGGACCGCAAGTCCCTCGTAGTTCTTGATACCCACATATACACTTGATACACTTGATAGTGTGGGGCAGGATTATATGTGTATTTATTTTATTAAAAAACAGAATTTTGATATGTTATGACGATAAAGCTGATGCCTACGAAATGATATAAGGAAATCAGATTTAAGCATAATATATTGAATTAATAAAGGTAATCTTTAACGGAAATTTTTGATGATCATGGACAAAAACAATTCTCTATAACGAAGTAAACAGAAAACTATTAAAAGTTTTGTTAAAGGTGGTGTAAATTACTATTTACTAGGTAGGTCTCTCATGTTTCGGGGTCGCGGAAGAGTACAAAAGCGTACCCACAGCCCTGAACGAACAAGCGTACCCGGAGGAACATCGTTGGGTTTTATTCCGTGGGAGTTGGAAATAACCGCCCCGGCCGACCATGCGGTGGGGTAGTACCCATAAAGAGTTTCCCAACGTAAAAAAGCTACGTATCTCATATGCGAGAGGCCATTTGGGTTGGTACCACCGCTTTGTCAATTTCTGCCGCCAAGCAGCATTGTTGTGTTTTGATTTAAAGCCAGTGAAATAACTGGGCATTATGAGACTTAATCATAGTAATATTATAAATGTGAATGTTTGTTTGTTACGCTTTCACGCGAAAACTACTTAACCGATCATCATAAAACTTTCAACACATATTCTTGTAGGTATAAGAAGTAACATAGGGTACTTTTTATGAAAAAAAAGAAAAACTATTTGTTTGTTACGCTCTCACGCCTAAATCACTGAACCAATTTTGATGAATTTTGATGTAGAGATAGATGGGACCCTGGTGACGGTTATAGGCTACGTTTTATTTCGGAAAAATCTATTCACGCGGGCAACAGCTAGTATCTTATATCTCGGAGTGCTCGGAGTGACAAGCGCAGTCCAATGTGTTAGTCTATTTATGGGCAGATGTGGCGCTTACCATCAGACGAGCGACTAGCTCGTTTCATCAGTTAGGCTAAAAAATGTGGTTTTGATTACTCTAAATCTAGAAAATATCTATACAATGTATATGATTAAGTTCTATGGAGACATCTGGTAAAATTTAGGGCCAAATAGAGCCCAAGATTAGTAGAATCTGATAGTGATGATGATGAATAAATAAATAATTAAATAAATACACCCAACAGTCACACACATAGTCCTGACCCCACACTAGGTAAACCTGTATCGTCGGTATCAAGAACTACGAGGGACTTGCGGTCCCACAACACCCAGAGCCGAGACAAATATTTGTGGAACATACAAACATTTGTCAGGGTGCGGGAATCGAACCCACGGCCTCACGCTTCGCAACCAGCTACTCGCCCGCTGCGCCACGGAGGCTGGAGAATGTTATTTTGTCAAGCGACTATTATATGCGAAGAAGAAAATATATTAAGTTTTGTCTCTCTTATTATTATAAGAGCAAGAAATCAAAAAGTTAATAGTCTTGTGGTGTAACAGACCAGTAGCCGGCTACAAACCAGAAGGTCGTAAGTTCAACCCTATTTAAATCGACATTTTATCGTTGAACTTTGCCCCCATTTAGTACTGTAATTGGAATGAAAGTTATGATATGATTTATACCCAGGTTCAATGATGAGCTTTGCGTCTTTGCGAATAGACTAAAAAGAGGATTTCCTTATGTTGTAGTCCTGAGTACCAGAAACGAAATTTCTTCGGAATCGATGGCGGGTCTTGTATTATAATTATGCATAGAAGTGATTATAGTTGGAATTGCTTAAGAAAAAAATCTTGATCACGTCCGTGATAGCGTCATCCGAATTTCCAAAATTTGGCTGATGACGTAAGGAATAGGGGATAATACATACGTACGTTACCACGAAGCCGATAGCTTTTTGTTGAAAAATCTACCTCCAGGTCGAAAAACCGGTTAGTCATTTTGCCACAATGCTTGCTGCGACCAACACTTCACTGAATTGCAAACTTCCTTATGATTTACTACTAAACACGTATCAAATCACATCACATATTTCTTACCATTTTTATATATAATTTTCCTGTTCCAATATAATAAACGATAAACAACTATTTGTTGATACAAAAAATTTGTAGAACGGAAGCGACGTGCATCGCCCGCGACGGTTTCTTATAGAATGACGAAAAGACAATCATATGGAATTATCTAAAGGCCAAGTTTACGTTGTGATTCTTTAAGATATGTAATTAATACTTCGAGAGTGAGCAAGACGGTTCGATTATTCTTCTTTCGTCGTTTAATTCAGAGTGCGCTCGCGCAAACAGGTTTGCAATGTGTAATGGAATTTGTTATTAAATTCTGTTTATGCTTAATATGTTCACAAAAACCCCGTGTTGAGAAACCCGTACGCTTAAAATCATTAGTCATGATATTATTTGGAACAATTGTAACTGTTATAGTCATTAAAGTTTACGGTGAAGCCAAAAAAGCATATCGCTTAATTGGAAAGGGGTCAAATGATGCCCTCAATTTGGCGGAATATTCCTGTATGATGAACTTTACAATACTTAGTATACTATGAATAATCAAAAATTAATACCTATTTATTAAGGATCGCCTTATTAGTCTAGTGACAGCGTACTAAGCCTGAGGAACGTGTGTTTTTCTACAATAGCTTTCCTGTCTAAGCAAATTATAAGTTTTAATAATATGTGTTTGATAGACATGGTGTCGAAAAATCTTAACGTATTGTATAAAATGATTTTCCGTGGAGTTATGGTTAATATAGGGATTGGTTCTTATTTGTACCACGAATACCACGGATGGCTCAAAAAGCGTTTGCCTGAACTATTAGACGAAGATATGAGAGCCAATGGTCTCACAATGGAGTATGTCAAGACTTGCAGGCTTAGCATACGCAACACGAAATATTTCATAAGCGAAAGAGATAACTATCGACGGCAAATAGTAAGACATTCGATAAAATTACGTCATGTTAAGGTTCGTAGACAGAATACCAGACAGGTTGTACGTATTTTTTCCTCAACTTTATCTCTACTTTTGACATAAGGATTCGAGTATGCAACCATGTTAGCTTCGATAGACTTAAAGGAGGTAACCAGATAAAACTGGTTTTTCACGACAGAACGAGTTGACAAAACCATTTCATGTTGTATGCAAAGCTCCCATACAAAGTGGAAGCGCCTGTTTAGGAAGGCGGACCCTGGCAAAAGGGTGACCTCAGACACAGACTTCCGCTTAGAGGTAGGTTCTTCTGTTTGTAGTACAATGTCCTTACATTCTATAAGTAAACTATAATTTGATAACATTACTTAAGTACTTGAAACTTGAAGAAAGAACTGCAAAGTTCATGAAGTACTACCCATTTAATGAACATTTATTTAGTACCTTTACTTTACTTTGCTCCTAGTAGTAAGTAGATAGATACATTTAATAGAGCGTTGGACACCAACATCTTAGGCTCAAAGCCAACCTCACTTGCACGTGGTACACTCGGCTGATTAACGGACGATGCAATGGCTAAACTTGGTTCCCGTTGCGGGTTTTGGGGGTCAGACGGCGGGTCGCCCCGAGAATACCAAATCCAATGTCAAATCAAGATGAGAAGGCGGACTTTGGCATTAAGCCGGGATAATGCCAGGCAGAGAAAATAAACATAATAATGTAATGGTTATAATTTATTGATTAGGTACAATATTTTTTCAAAACAACGAGAAATACCATAAGATATGAAAGTATTTAGTACCTGATATTCCGCTAGAGGCACTGGAGACTTTTTCACGTTACTTCTCTTACACGTTAATGTTATAAACTATTCAATAGTACATGAGGTCGTAGCCTGTTATGTACAGGTGAACTTTGCATCATAAATTAAAATGTAAAATCTTAACAATTCTCGTACTTCGAAACAATAGCGGCGAGAAATGAGCTAATAAGTCTGTTGTCATGGCAACCGTGAAAATGAGCTGAGAGCCTGCCCGTGATTAGGCAAGTGACGTTGTAGTGCACGTCGGAAAATGCATTTACTGAGCGAAGCAGGTAACTGAGGATAGAGGTATAGTGGGGTTGATTTTTTATAATTAAACTAGCTTTTGATCGCGGCTCCGGCTTTTCCCGCGAAGAAAAGTAGCATATGTCCTAGCCCACGTCATGGTTTACATGTGTGCCAAATTTCACCCAAAACCGGTCAGCTGTTTACGGCGTCATTGACTAACAAACATCAAAATTCCCAAATTCACAAATTGACAAACACACATTTATAATAGTAGTAGGATTAATCTCTGTTATAAACAATAACACAGAGTACTTAATCGTAAAATTAAAAACCTACGGCGTCAATTAGAAAAACGGCTATACACATTCTGTTCAAACATAGCTTATCTACTCATCTCGATTAAACCAGCTTTCAAAAAAAAAAACGCATTTAAATCGGTCCATCCGTTTATGCGCTATGATGCCACAGACAGATACACACACGCACCCACAGACAGACATAAAAGGTCAAACTTATAACACGCCTCTTTTTGTCCACGGTTAATTAAATGAATCTCAGTGTGTTCCATCCTAACCCCTTTCATAGAACAAAGCACTGTTAACGTAATAAATTAAAGCTAATTTGTAGGAACTGCCTGATGAAATTAAATGAAATTAATTCTTCAAAGCATTTAAGAATAGTGCCAATTTAAATCGATAAGAGCCTCTTTAAATCTTGTACCTCTAAAATCTGCTATCTATTCTTACACTGAAGTGGGGGTATATATCAATATGATTACATCTTTCATAAGATTCGTAGAGCGATTTATTGAATTTAATGTGGGACGACCTGCCGTCTGACCTCCTTGCCTTGTCTGTTAAATCAACAGAGTGTATCACGTGCAGGTGAGGTTTACTTTGAGCTTAAGATGTTGGTGGTCCACCACATATTCATTAATAATTGTAATTGATTGCGATCCTCTGTCTCTTTTCGTAGTTATGCCTTAAACAGCATAAGCAACATTAAGTATTATATCCATCTTTTTTCATTTACTCTAATAAATATAGTACTAAAATTATTAAATCCACAATCAATGGTAAAGGTACTTACAAATTCCATTTTATGTTGACCCTAAATCACGTAAAATTCTAACGTAAGCATGGCTCTATCCAATGTGGTAAGCCTTTGAGAAAATTGTATCGACGAATCAGCTGCTACGGATAGCATAAATACAAACAAAATGGGACTTTAATTTTACAAAAATACAGTTTAAAATCCCAACAGCACTAGGACTGATGAAACAATCTCCTCAAACCTTTAACAGACAAAAATGTGTCTTATACAGGTAGCAATAAGGCAAATAGCGTGATGTATAGTTGTTTATGTGTGGTTGCTAATCGGCGTGATCAGGCGCCTTCCATCCGTCTTGGAACGTTCGATGCAAGATTAGGCAAGCGTGGGCTTGGTGATGTGATAGTATTTTTTATCGATATCTATTAATTAACAAAATATATACATTTCTGGAGCATAATCTGCTCTATGGTCACCACTGTTTTGGGTCGCCAGCGCACATAAAGTTAGTTAGTTGGTGCATACGTGTTTACGCACTTCGTCGCCGATTCGCTGAGTCACTGGGCGACTCGCTTGGAATTATAGCTGTGATCAAAAATTCAAACGTAGACCCACGAATAATGCTTCTGTTGATCTAAAATATTGCCTTTAGCTCGCTTACTCACAATAATATTGACAATATCATTTGTCTCGGTGCGGGAATCGAATCCACGGCCTCTCGCTTCGCAATCGGTTACTCGCCCACTGCGTTACGGAGGTTGTCCAAAACATGAATGCCAAGATAAACTGGTTACTTCTCGAATGGAAGCGCCTGTCCAAAAACAATAGCCATACCATCCAGAAACTTGAATTGTAAAATTCTGGATGGCACTATATTGCGTTCGTCACTTTGAGAGGTAAGATATATATTTCCCAGAAATGTCACTAGCTTCCAAATTCTTCAAATCAGAACACAAGAGTTCCGAAACACACATGGCTGGCTGGCAGAGATAGGCAAAGCGGTAGTACTTACTCAGAGGACTCTTGCATATGGGAGACCTATCACCAAAAGTTGTCGCCGAACTAAGCAAAGAGGACGGTAAGGGGTAGAGCCACGCTATAGACAGTTTTGTCTACAGCATGAATGGGCCGGCTCGTCCGGGTCATAACCACTGTCTTACAGAAAACCGACGTAAAGTAGCAGCTTGCTGCTGCGGTTTGTACGGTGAGTGAGATTTCCGGAGGCGCAAATTCCCCTTCCCTTCCCAATCCCTTAACTATACTTTTCGTTTAAGGTTGGCAACGCGCCCATAATTATTTCGGTATTGTGGGCGTACATGGGCGGTGGAGATAATTTCTCATCAGATAGCCCACTTGCTCGTAGGCGTACAATATAAAAAATAAAGAAGTATTTTATTATATTTAGAAACTTCAAATTCCATGTCAGGTATACGGGAAGAACTCGCCAGCCATTATTTTACCGGTACACCCACTCGCTTTGACCCGATATGGTGTCCAGTAATAGCAGCAAATGAGTGCACACTTCATATGCCTCTCTCTGACAACACTTCAATATGTCACGAGTACACAAACTGAATTATTCCAATAAATTACCACCAATTATGAATTGGATATCACCTAAGTGAATACAATTGAATAAATACAATTTATTCATTTCGGAATTGTGCACCGCGGTGATATCACCGCTAAGCTAATATTTTTATGTTTTAATTAGTTCTTGTCACTTAAGGTGGGCATGTTTTGAGGAAACCACAGGACTACGTCAGTCGGGAATGCTTATACCATGTCATACAAGGGGGCTTAGCATATAGAAAGAAATCAAGACCTAGGACTTGCTATCTGAGGTGACTGTCTCGGTGGCGTAGTTGTGATGCGAGCGCGGTACGACTGTTGTGCTGAGATCTCGGGTTCGATCCTCGTGATGGGTAAAAGTGATATTGGGTTTTTCTATTTCGAAATGCTCAGTATCAGCCCGGGTTCTGGAATTGTGCCTAGCATGGTGATAGGCTCGCCCCCTATCACATCATGAGACGGATATAAGCTCGAAGAAATGTGGGTGCACTGGTTATACCTCTGCCTACCCCTTCGGGGATTACAGGCGTGAGTGCGTATGTCTTGTTAACATTTAAATTTTATTGTACAGTCTTTACAATTCAGGATCAAGAATTAAAATCTATAAGGATTCAAATAATTTGTCAAGTAACTACTGTCTCTAAGTATTTACACCATTTGAAAGCTCTATTAAAATACTTTAGTGTAATAACTGTACATAATTAATGAAATACATTTGCAAATGTACACGACGTTTAACTTCATTAATGTAGTTGACATTCTCATTGAAACTTCATGTTTCGAGTTGAAAGCTCACGTGTATAAAATTGTTGAGTGTAATGATATAAGTTTGCTACAAATCTTTTGTCTAACGTAGCGTCAGCAGCAGATGTCGAAAATACATTATTTTTTTATGAATTTACTAAACAAAGGTGTGGATGTACACTGCAGTTACCGTTTATAGAGTAAGAGTAAATAATATTTGCAATATTAAAGTAAAATTTTGGAAATTTTTGTTAAAGCTCCGAAAATCACTATCATGTTGCAAACGTTATTGTTCCAAAAATGTGTCTGCAGTATAAATGCACCTTTTTATTTGCGTTGGAGTGTAAGTGGGTTGTCAATATCATAGGCCCAAAGCCAACCTCACCTGTACATGGTGCACTCTGCCGATTAATGGACGAAGCAATGGCAAAACTTGTTTTCCGTTGCGGGGTGTGGGGGTCAGAAAGAAGGTCGCCAAAAAAAATACCAAATCCACTGTCAAATTATGTTGGGAAAGTGGACCCTGGCATTAAGCTGGGGTCACGCCAGGCAGAAAGAAAACTGTAGAGCATACTTAAATCGTCGCTGTCATAATACAACATGCATGCATGTGTGTATTGACAAAATAAGTATCGATACCAATGAATCAGAATTAGTACATCACTAGTGTTAGTATCGTCAGATAACGGTGGTAAGAAGCTCCTAGGCTCGCAGTTGAGTGAGGGTAATTTTGTTGCGAAACATCTTCTTGTTGGTACGAAGTGCAGGGTTACCAACGGGCTTGTTTTTCGCGGGAAAGCGTTTATATTACTACCGCGTCGCCATGGAGGGGGAGCGAAACGGTTAAGCTGGACTAGCCGGTTTTACGACTCAATATCCCACCGCCTGCGAGATGGTGATCCGGGCGGCTGCTGGGCCGAGTCCCTAACCCCAATTTCCTACGCGGCACTACCAGCTAAAACACCGCAGTGGCCTTCTTCGGTGCTTTCGGGACGGTCCCCGGGTATCCTGAGACAAACTAGGATTGCTGCCGGAACCATCCCTGCCTTGTAGCCCCTCTCCATGGTGGGGGTGTGGGGTGTCATTGTATAGGCCGGCAAACGAGCAAGTGGGTCACCTGATGGTAAATGATTTCCAGCGCCCATGTATGCCCACAATACAAAAAAATATGCACCTTATAGGAAAGGAATAATTAAGGGATTGGGAAGGGGATTTGTGCCTCCGGATATCTTACTCACCGTACGAAACGCCAAAGAATCGCAATTTTTGCTACTTTAAGTTTCCTGTGAGACAGTGGTAACGATCCGGACACCCGGACAGTGGTATCGACAAAAGTGTCTAAAGCGTGGCTCTACCACTCATTGTATCTGGCTGTTTATTTGATCCAGTATCAATTATCACGCAAAAACTACTGGACCCATTGGAATAGTGTTGGGCACACAAATAGACTATGATTTGGATAAAAATATAATATGGCAATGTGCATCTCGATATTGGCTTTGATTCTCGCACGGATGAAAATGTTTTTATGGTGGAAAATATTGGGTTTAAAATATATTGCATATTTTTTATTTTAAGAGCTATGTATTAAAAGTTTGTTAATAAAAATTATAGTAGACAGCTTCTTATTGTCTTCGAAATTTCTCTAACGAAACTTCTGTGGCTTAATAAACTATTTTAAAAATTTACTCCAAATGACAGATTCCCTACCACAAAAATTGGGAAGTGATTTCGGCAAACAGCCACGATATTCCGATATTTTCAGTAAAGTTAATATCGAATAACATTTTATGCGGCTTTCCAAATATTGCGGATAAATCAGCAGAATGCGTGAGCCCTAAACGGTAGGTAAATGTTGCCTGGGAAAAAATCTATACTCATGATTTATTTTTACTCTGTTTCCTTTATGCTGAACATTTAATGCGATTTATTTTGCGTGTTTAGTCACATTCAAGTACGTATATTCCAGTTGAGTACCCACTACCGACTCAATCTGTTATTTCTCAGGAATACTTTAATAAAGAATTTTAAACGAAGCGATGTTTGTTTTCTTAGGCTTAGAAAGCTTTATAGCCTTGTTCCTGTGAGTTCCATCTAAGCCTTGAGAATCTTATTGGAAAATTTCGACAGGATTTGTATTTTATTTCTGAAGGTATGTGAAGTCTGCGAACCCGTATTAGGCAAGCGTGGTGGACTAAGGCCTAAGCCCTCTCATTCTGTTAAGAGGCCTGTGCCCGGCAGTGGGGTATATATATACAGTTTTATTTCTGTGAAGGAGGCAGTCCGATAGACAATGTGTTTTATTTGTAGAATAGGCCGGCAACCGAGCAAGAGGGCCATCTGATGGTATGTGATCTCCACCACCCATGTACGTCCACGATACCAAAAGAATAATGGGCGCGTGGCTGACATTAAAGGAAAGGGATAATTAAGGGATTGGGAAGGAGACGGGGATTTGGGCCTCCGGATAGCTTACTTACCATACAAAACGCAGCTGCAAGGTGCTACTTTACACCGGTTTTCTCTGAGACAGTGATAATGACCTGGATGAATCGGACCATTCATGACGTAGATAGTAGACCAAACTGTCTCAGCATGGCTTTACCACTTAAAAAGTATAATACTAAAGATAGCCATCTACAAGGCGGTAGGTCCCTCGTATGCGAGAGGCCGGCTGGGTTGGTACCACCACTTTGTCTATTTCTGCCGCCAAGCAACAGTGTGTAAGCACTGTTGTGTTCCGGTGTGAAGGAAATTGAAGCCAGTGTAATTACTGGGCATTATGAGACTTAACACCTTATGTCTCGGGGTGACGAGCGCAGTCCAGTGTCATGCAGTGCTTTGTTATTTAAAGTTCTGTGTGGCGTTGATTCTGTTTATGAGCAGGCGTGGCGCTTACCATCAGGCGAGCGACTTGCTCGTCTTGTCATTCAAGGTAATAAAAGAAAAAGATAGATAATAAAATATTTTCGTTTAATTTAGTAATGGCTACCATTTATTTCACATTTTTTAAACAAAGACTCATTGTAGGCTTAACGCATTATTATTTTTTCCATTATCGGAAGTAAAAAAATATAGAATTAAGATCACGCAAAGCCATTTATGAAGCGCACATTTTTTGTCCTCAATTTTTATGATTTTTACTAAATTACCGTAACGGTGCCAAGGCTTGCAAAATGATGTTATCATCCAAAGTGTTGGGGGAGAAAAATGTACATTTTAATCTCTAGGGATTCTATATTGGATATTAAGAGTATATTTTTAAGTGCTACGCTGTAGTCAGTTTTCCTTACAGCATGATAGGGCCGGCTCGACCGTTTTGTAACCACTGTCTCACAGAAAACCGACGTCAAGTACCGACGTACGGTGAATGAGATATCCGGAGGCGCAAATATCCCCTCCCCTGCTCTTAATTATCCTTTCCTTTTATGGTAAGCAACGCGTCCATGATTCTTCTAGTATTTTGGGTGTTCATGGGCTTTGAAGATCATTTACCATCAGGTGACCCACTTGCTAGTTTGGCGGTCTATGCTATAAAAAGAGATAAAGTACGCTTAACGTTATGTCGCAAATAAAGTTTTTTTTTAAGTAACACATTTATGTTACATGGCCTTGCTAAATTGTTACATTTATAACTTTTTTTTTTTTTTAGAACTGCAGTAATTCCTGATTTATAAAGTTACCTAATAATCCTACAACTATTATATATATGAAAATTGGGATGTTTGTAAGTTTGTGAATTTGGATGTTTGTTAGTCAAGCATGCCTTAACGGTTGTACGGTTTTGGATGAAATTTGGCACACAGGTACGCCATGACCTGGATGGACTAGGACCTACGCTTTTTATCTCGTAAAAGGCCGCTCACGAGGGCGGAGCCGCGAACAAAAGGTAGTCAAATTATAAAAGTAATACTGAAAATCACAAACTAACTTAATTATTTAACTATTTAAGTAAGATCTATTAAGTAGAGTAAGATCGTTTACTATTTAAGTAAGAGATGAGCGCTAAAAAGGATTTATAAAATATTCATCCCTTTTTTTTACTAGCCCTGTATTATACATGTCCCACTGCTGGGCACAGGTCTCCTTTACTGAATGAGAGGTGTTAGGCCATAGTCCACCACGCTGGCTCAATGCGCGTTGGCAGACTTCACATACCTTTGAAATTCTCATTCATTAAGAAGGTTAAATAAGGGATGAAAGTTCGTATGGGAAGAGCGTCATTTTTGAAGTTAGAAATGTGGTAGTGGGTATTCAGGGCTGATAGCTCCTAAAATGTTGACGATGGCAATCCCACCAGGCATATGGCAAGTGTGAAATAATGAAGATTATTTATTTATTTTAAGACACAGGGTTTATGAAATTGTAATAATATTACATTAAACCTGTATTGATGTTTTAGATTATTAAATCTAAAGGTTTATTTTGTAGTAAAATATAAAAACTTAATATATATTTCTTATAATGGAAGTGTAAATGTATTATATCACAATCTCCTTATTCTGGCGTATCTGTGTAGGACTGATTCAAAATATTTACCTTTGTTGACTTGACCCCTATTCTTGATATCGTTGTGACAACTAGAAGGTATCCGAAATGGTCGAAACAAGAGACTAGCTCGTATCAAGGTGACGTCATTCTGTCAATATCTCAATTTTCTTATATATAAAATTCTCGTGTCACAATGCTCGTTCCCATACTCCTCCGAAACTGCTGGACCGATTTGTATGAAATTTTGTGTGCATATCAGGTAGGTCTGAGAATCGGCCAACATCTATTTTTCATCCCCCTAAATGTTAAGGGTGGTCCACCCCTAAATTTATTTTTTATTTTTTAGACAAAATATTTTGTTTTTATTTTTTTATGATACAACATTAAAAAATACATACAACCCAAAAAATTTAACCCTCTACGATTAACCCCTATTTTTTAATAGCGACATTAGTATTTTTGTCGAGCGCGTTTCTCATCTTCTTGATGCGACTAGACTACTTTAATCCTGGAAATAGGCATTCACGCGAGCGGAGCCGCGGGCAACAGCTAGTAATATTATAAAATACACCTTCAGTCGATTTTTACTAGCATCTGGGACGATTTAATATTTCTGTTCTTATGCATCTTTTTCTTTCTTCCTGGCTTTATCTTAGTTTATGCCAGTGTCCGCCTTCCCATCATGATTTGGCGGTGTATTTGGTATTATGTGGTCCGCCGTCTGAACACCGTAACGCCCAAACGGGAACCAAGTTTCGCCATTGCCTCGTCCGTTAATCAGCAGAGTGTACCACGTGTAGGTGTCATTGATTTTGGTGGCCCACTTACACTTCTGTGCCGTAGCATAATATTAAATTCCAGAAAAATTATAAGTTTTGTTAGGTTCACTGATAAAATGTTACCCAAATGAAACTAAAACTTTTCTCATTAATGTAAAAAATGAAAGATATACCTAGATAGCATGAATAAAATTTATTAAAAATGTTGAAATGCTATCTGCTGTAAAAGTTTAATTTTATCTGAATGTGTATTTGGATGTCTGCGTTTTTGTGATTTCCTAATTAAAATATTAATGCTGTAACCATGCCACTTTATACCATCTTTCTTACCTTTAAAGGTAGAGCCCTTTTGAACTGTAATATCTAGCTGAAATTTTCACAGAATGTGTACTTTATACCATCTGTCTTACATTTAAAGGGCTCTATTTTTTTAACTGAAACAGATAGCTAGCTAAAATTTTCACAGGATGTGTGTTACTAGTTGTTGTTGAATGTATTTTTCTAGCATAAAAAGGGTCCTATCTCTAATTCATGTTATGGTCTACTTGTGTTCCAAATTTTACCCAAATTCGCCGGTAAGGCGTGATTGATCTAAACGTCCAAACTTTCATAATTATAATATACAAAATTATTTTATGAGTGGAAAAAATATGAAACAGATGTTTGATTATTCTGATTAAAAAATATTTATACTCAATTTCTAAGCCATGTTCCGTTCCATAAAAAGCTTCATACAAAGTTCAACCCCCTTTTCCAACGAAAAATGTAAATTTCTTTTGTAGCGGGCTCCGAAATAGACATTGTCAATGACGACTTATATTTTCGTATCCACTGTGACTATGTGTTGTAACTTAGTGATGCCATTTGGGTGTAATTTGTCACTCGCGACTCAAGTTTGGGACGAGGGCCACGCGATACGATACGATAACGGTGCCAATTTGCGTTTTGACAGCGTACTGAAGCTTATCGTCGTACCGCAGACGGCGTATCGAAACGCCAGAACATAATCTTAATTAAGATGTAGTGGTTTGAACTTTAAGTCAATTCATTTCATAGTAAACGACAGCCAATTCTATTTGTATTTTTTTACTAGCCTGAATGATGAAACGAGCAGATTGCTTGTCCCTCGCCTGAAAGTAAGCGCAGCGCCTGCTCATAAACAGATTGACAACACACAGAACTCTGAATTACAAACACTGTATGGCACTGGACTGCGTTCGTCACACTGAGACATAATGTTAAGTATCATAATGCCCAGTAATTTTACTGGCTCCAACATACTTAAAACCGTAACAAAACAGTGCTTACACACTGCTGCTTGGCGGGAGAATAGGCACCAACCCAGACACCTGGATCACATGAGCAAAGCTCAAAACAAGTGAAGTCTGAGTTGAAGCGGACAAAACTAATGTAGGTATATACTTAAGTGTGTATATAATATGTTAATTTGGTGACGTCACGAACCGTGCCTCCTAATTACTCCTTCCATCAGATTTGAATGACTTGTTAAGTATCTATTTTTGGTTGGATATAAAAAAATCGGGTAACGCAAAACCGCCGATATTTTACGGGCTAAGTGCGGAGAAAAGGAGTCCACAATCAAGAATCAAGATTAACGGGTAATCAAAAAGGTAATTATCGACTAATTTAATTTAAAAAATTCTGTCAACTACCCTGTCAGTAGTGCCGGTTTCAATATCAATAAGATGTAATAAGTAAATAGTGAGAACATTTTTATTAGTTTCAATGTAAATTATTTATTGTCCTCTCTGCCTAAGTTAGGCTGGGTTGTCTTAATGATAGATATGAAAAATATTCCTTCGGGGCGAGACCTTTTCGAAATAAGAAAGCATTAGTTAGAAGGTATTTTAACGGTAATGGCTATGAAGTTTTTTATTCGTTTCTTTAATAGGAACAGGGGCGAAGTAATGGAATAAAGAAGCTGTAATTTTTTCAATGAAAATTTTAATTAAAAAACTAGAGTATACACAAGAGAATTGAAGCTTTATGTTGTAATTACCTCAATTCGTATTCGATTGTTGAAATGTGTTAGAAAACATTTCACTAAACTGGCCAATAGTGTATTTGACTATGTATAATTTTATATAGGTATTATTTTATATGCAACCGATAATAAATTGAGAAAGAAATTGTTTTGCGAAAACAGAATTAAAATATAGTAAAAATGAGGCCGTAGTTCATTTTTTGAATATTGGTATTAAGGAAAGGTAGGCGGATATAGTGGGAAAATCCCACTATCTCCCTCGCACGCGTGCACTGTAATCGCGTGACCTGTCTTGTGACGTAACACGACATGTCTTGCATCCTTTTTCATGACAATTACAATTATTCCTTTCACCAGATTTAAATGGCGTCTAACTTATTTAGTTTTACTGGATTTATATACCTAATTCTTTTTATAATCGATTTTGAGGATTCATTGATTAGAGTAATAAAAATAATCGAGCCGAAAACAAAATCGAATTGAGAACTAACTCGAATTTGGCCAAAACTCCCTTTCCATAATGTGCAGTGTGGTCTGTCGAATCGCCTCTGCCGCCTATATTAAATGAGTATTTTTTTTCAAACTCAGCAAAGCATCACAACATGATGGAAAGTAAAATATAGTCCAAACATTACGTACATAAGCTCTAGGGTACTAGGCTCTTGCTGAAGCAGTAGAAAGAGGTCCAACTATTATATCTTCGATTTATTGAGCTTTATTATCTTGGTATGGCAAAAACTAGACTTATTGTGATAGGTGGCGAGGCTATCGCAACGGGCACAATTTCAGACTCCGGGCTGATACTGAGCATTTCGTAATAGAAAACCCAATATCACATTTGCCCGACCCAGGGACCACACCCGAGACCTCAGCATCAGCCTCAGTCAGCGTACGCATTACAACTGCGCCAACGAGTAAAGTACTAAGTATAAGTACGAGTATCTGTTAAGTACTCTTTAATTATTTCGATGCTTTCATTAGCATTCTATTCGTTACCGTAAACATCATGTACAAAGACTTATCACTCAAATTCATGAAGTCCAAAAGATTTTTTATGACAGGCCAGTAACCGCACGGGTCGGATTTTATGTGCCGTAAACCTCGCTTGTTCAAAGTTTATACGAGCGAGCACCTGTATACCGCTAGAAATGTGAAATTCCAGTGAAATATTAATAAATGTTTGCGCAGTTACATTTTGTCATGTAGGATATTAATTTTTCTCTTGTATAATTTAACGCCTGTATCCCCGAACGGGTAGGCAGAGGTGTAACTTTATATCTATGTTTCGTCGAGCTTATTTGCGTCCCATGACGTGATAAGTGTAGGTATCTATCGCCATATTGGGATTGGTTTGTTATTTTGCGAATCGAAATACTCAAATGTAATTAATTGTGTTTCCAGGATCTAGTATTTGAATCCAGGACCGACAAACGAGCAAGTGGGTAAGTAATCTCCACTGCCCATGTACATCCACAATAACAGAGGAATCACGGGCGTGTTGGCGACCTTAAAGAAATGGGATAAATAAGGGTTTGGAAAGGGGCGGGGTTTGGGCCTCCGGGTATCTTACTCACCGTACAAACCACAACAGCAAAGCTACTTTACGTTAGTTTTCTGTGAAAGATTGGTAACGACCCGGTCGAGCCCGCCCATTTCTACTGTAGACAAAACTATCTGCAGCGTGGCTCTACCACTCACAAAGTAAGCTTATATAATCTGCCTGTAGACCAACGGGCAATTCTTTTATACTGTTATAAATAACTATTAAATGTTCAGTGATGCCTAAAATAGTAAAGTGATTACCGAAATGAAGTAGGACTATAAAAGTATAAAGTAATCGACCGTCTTGACTAGTCTTGAGAGCAAGAATATTAAAGTATAAAGTAATCAATCGTTTTGACTAGTCTTGAGAGCAGGACTATATAAGTACAAAGTAATCGACCGTCTTGACTAGTTCAACCCTCCTGAGAAATCCAGTCTTGATAAATTACACCAAAAAATCACACAAAAATTGTTCCATCTGGCTATTTAATCAAAGTCTTCATAATTCATAGCCGAAACACGCTCGTATCGCCCAATGTGAAAACGCGTACTCTTGTATGTTACCTACATTGTTTTGTGTAGCATTGTAGACGCCGTGATATATTGCTTGTAAATTAATTATAGTTTATTAAAAATTACACAAAAACAGTATATTTTTTTAATAAATATATGCTCAACATTCACATAGTCCTGACGCCACGCTAGGGTAACCTGTATCGTGGGTATCAGGAACTACGAGGGACTTACGATCTCACAAAACCCAGACACGAAACAAATATTTGTGGATCACACTAACATATGTTTCCGTGTCGGAGTCGAACCTACGGTCTCTCGCTTGGCAGTCGGCTACTCGCCCACTGCGCCACGGATGATGTTTATATTGATAAGTACAAATAGCGTAAGTCCTGTTTAACCAATATGCCTTTTTATATCTTAATAATGCTGGTGGGAGTGTACCTGATATATCTACCTTATCTTTTATACGGACTGGATAGCGGCCACCATACATATTGTAAAAAACCCGCTACTAACGACTCAGCCAGTGTATATGCTACTGCATAGAAGTTACTACTTCAGGCCGGCATAATTCTGCCGAACGTCGAGGGACGCAATGTCTGTTGACGATCGACATATTTGGAGAAAACTGAACGTCAAACTGAACATAAAATCAAATTCAGTGAAGGCACATTGTCATGCCAGAATAAAAATAAAGTAATTTTAACACTTCAAAAAATATATTGTGTGGCCCAATGCTGACTATGAGTTGAGTGTGTTTTCTAGCTAAATTCTAGGCGAACTTTTCATTGAGTAGATATAATTACTTTATAAGTACATACATGTTAATAAGATTAGTACAACCAAAAAAATAGGAGTGATTTTGGTTATGAGTAATCAATTAGTGTGTAATACACAAGTTACTGTGCTTTTCTTAAAATTTACGAGATTTTGTTAAATAAGAAAAAAATATGGAACGGTTTCTTTTAATTGTATATTTTAAAACTTAGTAATTATATTTTAAATCAATAGAATTAATTTCATAAGGAACAGAAGTTACAACTTATTTATACATCAAAAATATATCTGCAGGATCTCTAGAAATTATAGTCTCTGCCTTCCCTCTACCTCTAGGAGGTAAAAATTATTCAGTGATAATCTCATAAATATGTGACGCCAAACAAAATAGAAGCAGGTCCGACAGCAGTGTTTTCTGGAATGCAATATCAATAATTAATCAATATATTTATTATAATGAATTTACAATGATTAGCCACGAGATAATCTAACCTCTGCCTTTAAGTACTCTATTCATACGTAAACATTAATCAATTCTAACTTTACCCGAAAGCACAATTAACCTCAGTGTATACTGAAATAAAAGAATTAACAATTATGAGCCAACGATATTCAGGCACTAATTAATTAAACACTCTTTTGTCTCTTTCTTAGCAACTTTATAAATGGCGTTGACAGAGAAGGATAAAAGTGTATTTAACTAGTCATTACTTTATAAGCTATAAGTAAGACTCGTATTCACAAACAATACTTATGTGAGCTCTTTGCTAATTGTAGATATCTGTGTACATGATTGGCCTGTTTCTATTTAGCGCCAAAAATTAACCAATGAAATCGCCAATATGCATCCGAGGTCACTATGAGGTTCCATATTAATGTTTATGAATACGACGGTTAGTCTGCAGGGTCTCTTGATATTATAATCTCTGCCTTCCCTTCACCTTCTACCATGTAAACATTAATCAGTGCTAATCCCGTTAAATGTTCGCTTGATTTATATCAGAAGCGGGATGTTAATATAAATTCCATTATTACGTTCAATTTAACTTTTGACTGATTCTTTGAATTTATTCCTGTTTCGTTCGGTGTATCTATTTTTGTATCGGAGAGTTTGTAGTCCGCAGAGATTACGTGACGAGGTTTCTATTTCAGCTTGTTAAATGAAATAATTTTCAAAGATTTTTACATTTCCGTTTTACTATGGTGGTTTTTAACATAGCTCCGAAAAAATTGAGTATTTTTATTAGAATTCGCAGACAGTAAAACAGTTTCATTTTAATTTTGTATGTATTTCCAAGGTCTTAGAGGTTCCACTTCTAGGGAATTAAACATAAGACAATATTCTTATTAAAATATGAACTTTCATAGCTTAGCAGATAGTACCTAGTACGAGACGAAAGTCGCAGGTTCGAAACAAACCTCAAGAGTATGCCCCTCTGACTTTTCTAAGTTACGTGTGTATTCATTGTTAACTATCACTTGAAAATTGCTTGTGAAATTGTTAAAAGTTCTCTATAACAATTTCACAGGTATATAGTCTGCCAATCTACATTAGGCCAGCGTGGTGGACTAAGGCATACCTCCTCTCATTTTAGCCCGTTCCCAGCAGTGAGATGTGTGTAATACAAGGCTGAAATGAATATTTATGAAAGTTCATAGTGCGATATTAGGTAAAATGTTTGTTTTCATTGCCTCATGTTCCTTACTGATGGGTCCTCACATGGATGATGTAACCAATTTTAGCTGTGAACGTTCGAGAGCAGTTGCTACATGTGAGGACGCCATCCACATAGTTGTATGCGATATTGGAAGGCGGCTTGTTTTTAAGATGTTCCCTTTTGGTATCAAGATCGCGCTTTCGCTTGTCTTCGAACGAGTATACCTTGTCTTGCACTAGTTTCCTCCATTCTAGACGCTTGCCAGCTTGTTGCTCCCATGCGGCTAAGTCAATCCCACACCCCTTCATATGCCTCTTCAAGACATCCTTATACCTCAGAAACTGGCCACCGCTTTTTCGCTTACCTTTTTCTAGTTCTGAGTAAAAGATGCGTTTGGCCAACCTTTCTTCGGGCATTCGAGATAAGTGTCCGCACCACCTGAGCTGTCGATGCATGAGGTATGCTTCCATTCCGCACACATTTGCACGCCTTAGCACATCTGTGTTCCTCACACGGTCATGCCATTTGATGTTAAGTATGTCACGAAGACATCTCAAATGAAACTTATCAAGGGTGCGAATGTGGCGACGGTATAAGCACCAGGTCTCAGCTGAATATAAGATGTTAGATAGGGCAATTGCCATGTATATTTTAATTTTGGTCTCCAGTTTGATGTCATGCGTCTGAAACACTTTGCCTCGCAGCTTCCCAAATGCAGCCGCGGCTGCACCTATCCGACTATTTATTTCAGACTCAATGTCCCCTTTTGATGTTATGGTGCTCCCTAGATACTTAACTTTTTCCACATGTTTTAGTTGCCGTCCATTCAGCTGGACATTAAGTGGCACTAGATCTCCTGTGCCTGCCTTCATGACTTCGGTTTTAGTCACGCTGATTTTCATTCCGAATTTAAAACACGCTCCATCAAATGTAGTCATCAGATGTTGTAGACCTTCAGGGGTTTCCGCCACAAAACAAAGATCGTCTGCATAGATTATCTCCGTGATTATGCCAATAGAGACTTTCGTATGCGCCCTTAGCCTTGCTAGGTTAAAGATACCACCGTCTGTGCGAAAGCGCACACGAATGCCTTCAGAGTTCTCTTTTAATGTGTACTCAACGACTGCAGAGAAGTAGAGGGCAAAAAGGGTTGGCGCTAATACGCACCCTTGTTTAACGCCGCATGAAACGGCAAAAAACTCAGATTGTTCGCCACTAGATGTTACACAGCACTTCATGTCGTCATGCAGAAGCCGCAGCACCTTTCCTCTGGATTACTTGTTTCGGAATTAGCCAGCAGCGTGGTGCACTGAAGAGCCTGTCTATAATGTGCGCAAGTCTCTTCACTTCTAAGTTTGTCGAGATTAAAGCGAGGTGGACGGGTTGGAACCTGTCGACGAGGAAGATGAAGGCGCAGACAAAGTTTAATAACAACGAGACGATGGTCGGTCCAACAGTTAGCACCACGCATTACTCGCGTCACCTTCACCTGTGAGATATCGCGTTGACGCACAATCGCGTAGTCTATCAAATGCCAATGGCCGGACCGCGGGTGCATCCAGGTGGTCTTATGTATCTTTGGCAGTCTAAACATAGTATTGGTGATAGCCAACTCAAATTGGGCGCAGATACTTAGTAATAGCTGCCCATTACTGTTCATGTTACCAATACCATGTCGCCCCAACACCTGGGGCCAGGCTTCAAAGTCTTGCCCTACACGAGCGTTAAAGTCTCCCAGGAGTAAGATTTGCTCTTTGCGAGGTACTTTTGCCAGCGTTCGTGATAGCTCGTCGTAGAATTTGCCCTTAACGTCATCACTACTAGTTAGTGTCGGAGCATATATACTTATGATGTTAAGGTAATTAACGTCATTTAAGCGAAGACGTAAGCATATAACACGATCAGATACACCGACAGGGTGTTCAGTCAGTTTGGATACAATATTATTTTTGATGGCAAATCCCACACCAGATCGACTACGCTCAGCACTGGCGGTGCCCTTCCAGTAGAATGTATATCCACCACCTCTTTCCACTAGCTCGCCTTCATCTGCCAGATGTCTTTCGCTTAAGGCCGCGATATCAACATCGTAGCGGCCAAGTTCTCTAGCGACAATGGCGGTTTTTCGTTCAGGACACGCATTCCCAGGACGGTCCAATAAAGTGCGCACATTTCAGGCGCCACACAACAAATCTTGATTTTTGGTATTATTTAAATGGTTTTTCTTGTTTCTTCGACCACGTAGACACGGATGTGTAGGCAGCCGTGGTTACTACCTCCCATAATTTTGTTGGGGTAAGCAATTTTTGAGACACCTTTTCTAGTCCCCTCCCCGGCTTGGCGGGGGAAGCAGTGCCTCTCTGAAAAGAGTTGCTTCGTCGCAGTGGGTGCTGCCGAATCGCACTGTTACCCCATAGCAGCGCAGAGGCGACCACTCTCCCAAAGCCGCCCGCGTGCAAGTATCAGACAAAGCGCGGCCTACATCGTAACCGGACATCTCTACCTCTACTCATCGCCACAGGTCTTTTATAAGTTCGGTAACCTTTAAGCAGAGACGGTCCAATGCGCAGAATATATTGTAGTGCGAAAGCAGTCGCGCCACCCCAGACGCACTCTCTCGTCTACTCTCTTCTGAATCCAATGGAACGGAAGCCGCTACGATTGGAGAAGAGCTGGATGCAGTGTTCTAGCCAACAGTAACTTGAAGACTGCTGCCTTTGGCCTTTACACATTGCCTTGCTATTCTGCCGAATCCACCAATGTCAAGCGCTTATCAGCTGTCGCGTTGCCTTCTCCGCCAGGATAGACTTTATGCACATATGGGGAGTAACCATATTACTCTTGCCTGAAACCGCAAGTCCCCTCTACCAGGCTTAGCCCACGAGTTGACGTGGTTTACCGGGGTGTGGCCGCTGTGTGCACGACAGCTACTTGGAGCCACTGGTGAGAGATTGTACGCACTCACTCACGCCTGTAATTCCCGAAGGAGTAGGCAGAGGTGTAACCAGTACACCCAAATTTCGCCGAGCGTATCTCCGTCCCATAATGTGATAGGGGGCGAGCCTATCGCCATACCGGGCACAAATTCCAGACTCCGGGCTGATACTGAGCATTTCGTAATAGAAAAACCCAATACCACTTTACCCGACCCGGGGATCGAACTCGAGACCTCAGCGTTAGCTTAATCGTAACGCGTAAGCATTACAACTGCGCCACCGAGGCAGTCAGTTGAGGTGAGAGATTGTGGGTTGTAGAAAGTTTGGTTCTCTGTCTCCATTGAAGACCGACTAAGAGAACTATTACCTCTACTGTCCACGACACCCCAAACTCGTAATATGCTACTGGTGATACCCTAGCGCACTCATCAACCAATCTGAAATTACAACTGCGAATATCACGTATTGTCTATAATCACTATATACTATAGATATACCTATACATACATATATTTTAGGGAAATTCGAGTAATTTGGGTACTAATAACGTGCATTTTGAAATACAATAACATTTTCATTTTCATGAATAATATTTTATTTAATTTTTCCTGTTAATGTCATTGGGATACCTATATGCCGCTTTCGGATCGGACAGGGTGTTTTTACATATTATATAGGAGTGGTTCCTTATTCTCACATAAAAGAGCACTAAGAGAATACTATATCCAAATTCAAGATTTGTTTACAGATTGGTTCATTATCGTTGATTCGGAACGAATGCAGTGATGTACGCGATCAAAACAAGACACTGACGTGAATCAGGCGATAATGACATGACGCTTTGTATGAAATTGTATGGAAACAGTCGTACCTGTCTCGTACGTACCTTTATCTTCTTTCACCTGCCCTTATCCCACTTTCAGTGCGGCCGGCGCATCATGCTTTTTAACACATGTTACAGAAAGATTTGGCTTGTAGTTTTTACGACCGGCCGCCTACCTGACGGCAACCCCTCTGGGGAGAAAACACCCAGACTCTGAACAAATATTTGTGGATCACACAAAAAATTCTCACGGTGCAGGAATCGAACCCGCGGCTTCTCGCTTCAAAGTCGCCTATTGCGCCACGGAGGCTGTCCTGCCTAACATACCTCTATACATGAAATAAATAACGTATAACCTAAATCTTAATTACGTCTTAAAAGTCACCAAATGACCTCAACCCAAATCTGATACGACCGTATGGGGCGCAGAATTAATTTCACGGTTATAAGAACGTGTAGAGAGGTTCCAACATAAATCACAATAGGGACCGACGATAAAGATTTGTGACTCGACCGCTGTACCTAGCCCTTATAATCCCTATTTTATCGATAAGAACCCCCTATTATACGGAGACTTTTCCCCTCTATCCATAATTCTTGTAGTTTGGTAAAATAGTTGAATATCGCACAGTGAGTTATTTGTGTCCGGTGTCCGAAAAATGTACGGAAAATATTATAGAAATTGTGTGGAGACAAAAGTTGAGATTTGTTTTTTTTATAGTATAGGCCGGCAAGCGAGCAAGTGGGTCACCTGATGGTAAGTGATCTCCACCGCCCATGTACGCCCACAATACTAAAATAATCATGGGCGCGTTGCCGACCTTAAAGGAAAGGGATAAGTAAGGGAAAGGGAATTTGGGCCTCCGGATATCTCACTCACCGTACGAAACGCAGGAGCAAGCTGCTACTTTACGCCGGTTTTTTGTGAGATAGTGGTAACGACCCGGACGAGCCGGCCCATTCATATTGTAGACAAAGTTGTCTACAGCGTGGCTCTACCACTCAAAAAACCGGTCCGTTTTTTTGCGCCAAACATAGACCAATCACGTGTACTGTATCTCCCGTATTTATACGGGCCTAAGTTTAGTAATATCCACTGCCCAGTTATTTCACTGGCTTCAATGTCCTTCAAACCAAACTACTCGACTTAAAATTATCGCCACGAACTTTTCTTAAAAAAATAAAATATCATCAAAAGTAGTTAATTTATTTATTATCCATAATAAATGATTATAAAAAATATATTTTAATGAACAATCCAAACTAGATTCTGCAGTCGGAAGATATCATTCGCACTCGGCCTCATGAAGTAGAATCGCACGACGCACATAGCGAAAGTGGTAAAAACTCAGTACCACGACGTACGAGAAAAAATATAGCACTGGAATGAAAAAATAATAAATAATCATATATATATGCACGATTGTAATCCCCGAAGGGGTAGCCAGAGGTGTAACCAGTACACCCACATTTCGCGGAGCGTATCTCTGTCGTATGATGTAATAGGGAGCGAGCCTATCGCCATATCGGGCACAATTCCAGACTTCGGGCTGATACAGAGCATGTCGTAATAGATAAACACAATACCACTTTTACCCGACCCGGGATCGAGTCGAGACCTCAGTGTCAGCTTCAGTCGTAACGCGTACGCATTAACCGAATAAATATATATTTTTGTTAAATAATTTTCAATAATTATTTATATGAAAATATATTTATTCGGTTTAAACCTGGTCGTCTGAGTATTTTTACAATCGCACCATCCGTCATCGCAGTGGAGGTAATCCATATCATCTAAAATAATTATAAACATTGTTTATATAAGTGACGTTAAATGAAACGTAAAGCCTTTGAGAGTGAGAGTTTAATGTATGATATAGGCGAGAATATGACAGAAAATCGTCAATTACGAGGCCTCGTTATAAGAATATTTTTTTGAACTGTATGATGTGGCTTTGTAAATGATAATTTTCTCTTATATTCTCGGGTGTGTCATAATATAAGCCCTGCTCTACAAATATCGTACATTTACAAAATATATTTTTACCTCAAAGGCCGTCAACGCACTGATGCGAACGAATCCCTCTGGTATTGTAGGTGTCAGTCCTGTGTCATCAGGTGACCCACCTACTCCTTTATCCCCTCTCATAACCCTAACATGGTATTTACTCATAAACACGAACAAACACTGAAAAAAGCTATCTCTAATGAGATGAATGCACTGAAACACATTTCTGGAATAATCAGCGCAAAGATGTGCACTTCCCTAATTGAAAAGGGTATTAAATTGCGACAAATTGCGAATCGGATTATTATCTTGAAGTGCAATAGTCATGAGTAGCGGTTAAATTACATTAATACGTTTTATTTTGTGTAATTAGTACGATGTTTCGTCCAGTGCAGTGCTACGATAAATGTGAAGGTTGTAATAAGTTTAATGCACTCGGTGTGTCTACGTACTTAGTATAATAATTAGGGAATTCAACCCCCCTGATGTATGGTTTTAATTTTTTTGATATTATTTGGGAAAATTTGGCTTCGTTACCTTTATTATATAGCATAGGCCGGGAAATTAGCAAGTAGGTCACCTGATTGTCAGTGATCTCCACCGCCCATGAACAACCACAATACCAGAAGAAACATGGACGCGTTGCCGACCATACTTTCTTATAAGATATAAAGGATTGAGAAGGGGAGAGGAGAGAGCGATTTGGGCCTCCGGATATCACACTTACTGTTCGAAACGCAGCAGCAAGCCGCTACTTTATGTCGGTTTTCTGTGAGACAGTGATAACAACCCGGTCGCGCTGGCCGAATCATACCGTAGACATAACTGTCTATAACGTGGCTCTACCACTCATACATATCTGGATTAGAAACATAGATTTATAGGTTACGCCTTTTATAGTGTACTTATAGTTGATCGATATAGAATATGGCGTAAACTACACAATGCCTTAAATATAAAAAGATTTTTTGAGACATAAGGTGCAAAAACAAATAAAAATAAATCAAATATATATATTTTTTTTCAATGTGAGGTTATAATGTCCCCCAAACATCATCCTGAGTCTGCCCCAGTCCAGTTTTCAATTACATGATTGAAATGCAGAGATAGGTACTCACGCGGACGACTGTAAATTATTTTTCAATGGCCACAGCCGTGTTGCGTACTCCTACGAATTCTTATATTTTGTTACTTTTTATGAGTACTATAGCAATGTTATAAATAAACATGGTATTGAAGTACATTTGGCAGGAGACTGAGATATTATTTTGGTTAATTATAAATATTAATTATGAGATTAACGTTGTAGAAAATTATATCAAATTGGTAGTGCTAGGCTGAAGTCGTTTTCGTCAACGTGGTAGAGCTACACTGAAGTCAGTTTTATCAAAATGGTAGAGCTACGCTGTAGACGGTTTGTAAAAGTGGTAGAACTACGCTATAGCTAGTTTTGTCGAAGTTGTAGTGCTAGGCTGAAGTCATTCTTGTCAAAGAGCAAGGCTGTAACCAGTTTTGTGTACAGCATGAATCGCTAGGTTAACCCGGGTGGTACCACTGGTATCACAGAAAATCAAAGGAAGTTTCGTACGTGAATCAGAAATTAAGATTCTCGCACGCTTCAAAAATATTATCTTACCCCTATACATTTCCTTAATGGTCGGTAAGACAAGCACAGCTTATAGGATCACGGCTGTTCATGGGCGGTGATCATCACTTACCATTGGCAATAAGCTTGCTCATTTGCCGGACTGCTTCCTGATTTATTTTAATAGTTTCATGCACGCTTGACCTAGCATTAGAATTCTTGTAACACATGATTAGATATATTTTGAGGTGGATTGTCTTGGCATAACTGACGCTGCTCCCTAAGGAGTAATAAATTAACCAATAACTGAAATAGATTACTAGACGTGGTGTGGTGGGTTTGAATGACTCCATAAAGGATTAGACCAGTATAACTACTACATGTAGAAACAATAGCCAGTACGTAATCAACTGAAACATTAGTTTCTTCAACATTACCAAAAACAGGTAAAATATTCAAAATTGAATAATATTACGCATTCAGTCGTCATTAAATCAACAATAATTATATTATGAACAATATTTCATGCAACAAACAAAGGGAAAAAACATGAAGGGTTTTTTGTGATCAAAAAACCAAACCCAGCTTCCATATAAGGAAAGGAAATATAAATCGTTCGTGTCAGTTAACAAGAATGTAACAAAGAAAAAATTAAACTGACTAGGCACAAAGAATCCAACAATACATGTAATATATTGTGCGGGAGTCCGATGTGTTCATGCAATATTTTTTTATTAATAAAGAATTTCTGCGAGAAGTTATGAGACTTATGTAAGGTAGGAAATCTGATTAGGAGTATTCCGAAAACATAAGCCATGATTATTCGTGATCGTGCCTCATCACCAAAAATCAAGGATGATTTAATAGATATAACAAATACTGAGACCAGGCAAGCCAAATGCGCAATAAATAAATAAATAAATACACCCAACAGTCACACACATAGTCCTGGCCCCACACTAGGTAAACCTGTATCGTGGGTATCAAGAACTACGAGGGACTTGCGGTCCCACAACACCCAGACCCAAGACAAAAATTTGTGAATCAGACTAACATTTGTCTAAGTGCGGGAATCGAACCCACGGCCTCGCGCTTCGCAACCGGCTACTCGCCCGCTGCGCCACGGAGGCTGTCGACCGACAATTTTTTCCATGGTTAGAAACCATCGAAAAAATATAAGAAGAACATAGAGAAAAATGGCACAAACTGAAGGAGACCTTTACCCGAGAGAAAAAATAAGTAATAAAATAAAGAAAAAAACTATTTTTACTTGGAAGTCATATCTAATTTTATTGTACTTTTCTTTGGTTATGGAATAAACGGGCTTTTTATTTTATTTATTTGTTTTTAGACATAAAAAAAGCCTATTTGACTAACTAACTATAACCTAACGCCTTTTTCGCATATTTATCGATCGCGTATATTTCGATATGTGTATGTAAAATATTCATAAAATATATGCCGCTCGATTTCAATCAGCTTGTGGATTTGAACAGTTTTGCCAAACTACATTTAATTTATATTTCAATATAAAAAGTACGGACGATACCGAGTGTTTCGACTAGTTAGTAATATAGGGAACAAAACAGCAAACATAAGCGAAAGCATTTCGCCAGTTGACCTTGCTGAGGTCCGTATTAGCACTAACCGGACTTTGACCAGGATGTGAATGTATTTTTAGAAGTTGTTTTCCTTCACATTTCTGTGTAATCGCTAATTTTATAGTTGTTTCCTGAACTTTTGCGTAGACTTTGCAAACAACAACTGAAACGATAATTGCTATCGGCGGAGTCGAAATTCAAGGAAGTTGAACGTTTTCTTTAATCATGTCTCGTTGATCAGTTATAATATGTTTGCATGTATATTATTATTATTCGATATGTTCAGAGGAACTTTAAATTGAATTGTGTGAGTCATGGAGTTTGAAATATTTATTCAGTTGGATTTATAATGCAATATTTTCTGGTAGATGGTTGGTTATGCTTAATGATTTAGGCTGGATCATCCATAATAATTGTGGAGAGATAATTAGAGAAAACTAAAACTTTTTGTACCTTGTAGAGTGAGATTAAATTTAGAGTAACGTTTATATCCAAATATATGCTAATTTTATATACCACTCCTATGAATAAAATAGATATTCTAACACTAAATTGGTCACTAGTTTCATGAAATATGAAGCCTAAATATATTTTGAAGCTCGTTTCTCAATATGATGTTACATGCAGAGATGTAGCCAGTACGCCCACATTTCGTCGAGCTTATTCCCGTCTCAATATGTGATAGGGGGCGACCTTATCGTCATACCGAGCACAATTCCAAACTCCGGGCTGACACTCAACATTTCGTAATAAAAAAGTCCAATATCACTTTTACCCGACCCGGGGATCGAACCTAAAACCTCAGCACTGCAGCACCATGCACGTATTACAACCGCGGGTCATCGAAGCAATCTCAATACATTATTATTAAGAATAAAACGATCGTGTAAGTAAATTTTGTGAGTAAAATATGATAAGCGGAAACGAGATCTCATATTGTCTGTTTTCCAGTTGCAGTTTTCAACTCAGTTAATATATAAACTTTGCTAAGCTTTATCTAGGGACTTTGTTGAATCCAATTGTATACGTTTTTCAAAGAAAACTTATACTTTACTTGTTTACCGATTTAGATATACTATAAGCGAATGATAGCATCGTCGTTTTCTTCCTGCTAGACCTGGAGGCCAATTCTCGTATTTTTAAATGTTCAAAATATCATTCCGATCTAGTCTCAGCGTCAAGAAAGTTGCAAATGGCATTCTCTTAAACCAATAATCAAATCAAATGCACCTAGCATTAGCAGTAGTTTTATACCGTTTTATTTCAGTCAACTTTTATTCTACATTCAATCTCATTACGATCTATGTTCACATTTGACGTTGATTATTGGTTTAAGAGAATGCCATTTGCAACTTTCTTGACGCTGAGACTAGATCGGAATTATATTTTGAACATTTATAATTACGTGGATTGGCCTTCAGATTCCATTTAATCGCGCTCGGTCTTCTTTGTCTGCATTTTTATTTAGCACGGTTTTCAACTGACTAAGACATGGTGGAGGTTCTTAATTTATCTGTATTTTTTATGTTAGTACGCAATATCTCCGCTAAATATGGACCGATTTCGATGTTTTTATTAGCTTGAATGACGAAACGAGCCGTTCGCTCGCCTGATGGTAAGCGCAACGTCTGCCCATAAACAAACACAACTCCACACAGAACTTTACAAAGAGTTACAAAGCACTGTATGGAACCGGACTGCGCTCGTCATCCCGAGACGTAAAGATGTTAAGTCTCATAAAGCCCAATAATTGAACTGGCTTTAATGTCCTTCAAACCGAAACACAACAATGCTTACACACTGCTGTTTGGCGGCAGAAATAGACAAAACGGTGGTACCTACCCAAACGGTCTCTCGCATACGAGGGACCTACCACCTAGTAAAGTTGTATTGGATAGGATTAACCCCGAAATGATTCCTTATAAATTTGGTTAATATCTGATGACGTAGTACAAGGACAACAGCAAACGCAACGGGATTGGGGTTATGAAGTCGGTTTTTGCAGTTTCAACTTTTTTCTTTACTAGCCTGAATGACGAAACGAAGGAGGTCACTCGCCTGATGCTAAGCGCCATGCCAGCTACTCTCTATCCTTTTCCATCTTAATTATCCCTTCCCTTTAAAAGACGGTAACGCGTTTATGATTCTTCTGGTATTGTGGGTCTTCATGGGCTGTAGATATCACTTAACACCAGGTGACGCACTTGCTCATTTATCAGCTTATGCTATAAGGTTTTGTGTAAATGCCTACTTGTGTAATGTTTTTTTATTTTATTTTTATTAGATTGAATGACGAGACGAGCAGGTCGCTCTCCTGATGGTAAGCGCCACGCCTGCTCATAAACAGAAGCAACGCCACACAGAACTTTAAATAAAGCACTGCATGACACTGGACTGCGCTCGTCACCCCGAGATATAAGGTGTTAAGTCTCATAATGCCCAGTAATTACACTGGCTTCAATGTCCTTCACACAGGAACACAACAGTGCTTACACACTGTTGCTTGGCGGCAGAAATAGACAAAGCGGTGGTACCAACCCAGCCGGTCTCTCGCAAAAGAGGGACCTACCACCTTGTTACCAACTTGAATACTTGCAAGTCTTTTTGACGACGGTCACTCAGATGATGGTGGTGAAACAAGTCAATAGCTTTACAATGTGATGTAATGTCTTGTCGTGGGCATCTTTGGATGTTGCCATACCACCATAAACGATATTCTTCGACTTTGTCGACAATCATGGTAACTTTTAAACTCCCTCGTATGTACTCATGTCGGATTTCAAAGCATCTAACATACTATTATAATATTTACCAGCTCCCAGAAATGTGAAAAGACCGCTGACACACGCCAAATTCGTTAACCTGTGGTGTTCGTCTTTTATTTTCGATGCTGAAAACAAAATCATAATTACAATTTACACCCATTCAGAAGAATAATTGTATCTTAATGTCCTAATACAGTAATCGGTTAACCTCATTTACTACATTTACTCATCTGTGGCTGTAGTTCTCAATGCACTGATCTTATTGAAAGGAATGGGACAGCGTTGCCAGCCCTATAGTACATTCAACTGTACATTTGCAGATTTTTACAAGTATTTAGAGTACTTTTTTTAATATAAATTTAAGTTTAAATCACCTACATAGGTAGTGGATTCAACTATAATACGTTTTTTTAATAACTTTTATTTTGTTTTATTGACATTTACAGTGTTTCTACAGATTTTTTACGGGCATATACAGTTTTACCCTATGATAGAACTGGCAAGATTTGGAAGGAATTTTTTAAGTTATGATCACATTTTTGTGTGAACTTAGATTTTAAAGAACACAACGGCTCAATAAACTATTGTTCCTCTGCTATTGTAGGTATTCATAGGCGGCGGTGACCATACTATTAAAAAATAACATAAAGAAGCAAAAAGCGATACATTTTTGTCTCTGCAAACACTTTAGGAAATAACCTAATTCTTTTAAAGGGTATTATTTAAATTCGCAGATTTATTTATCTAAGAACACAACTAATAGACTCTACTTAGTACCTAGTGAAAGACAGAATACATTTAAACTAACTACAGAAAATCCAACATTATTCACGTAAAGCCCGCATGGCGCTCTGGGACTCGTCTACGCATAATAATCAAACAAACTGGCAAGGGTTCCTTCTAAAGAAAAATAAGAGGATTTAATATTCCCAAAAAGCTTAATTACGGCAGTAGCAACATTTTAGTTAGCAAAAACAAATTCTGATAAAACATTATATTGGTATTATCGGCAAAAAGGATGGTTAAGGAGCCTTAATCTTGACACGTTCATTACTCCGAGACATAAGTTAAGTCTCATAATGTCCAGTAATTCCACTGGCTTCAATGTCTTTCAAATCGAAAACACATCAGTGCTTACACACTGCTGCTTGGTAGAAATAGGCAAAGTGGTGGTACAAACCCTGACGGCCTCTCGCATACGAGGGACTTACCACCTAATAGCACCTACCTGTTTTCATGTTACTTCATTTGGTGTGCAATAAAAAACTTTCTATCTAAATGATACCATCCTACTACTGTTATAAACGTGAAAGTTTGTTTGTGAGTTTGTAAATTTGGATGTTTGTTATTCAATCACGCCTTAACAGCTGAACGGTTTTGGGTGAAATTCGGCACACAGATAGACCATGACCTGGATTAGGATCTATGTCCTAATACTTTAACATATTTAAGGCCCCGGAAAAGGCCATTTAAGTGAGCAAAAGCTAGTAGGATAATAATGTAAATAAATACCTAGTTAATTTAAGTATTTTATCAGTATTAGCTCAGTGGGGAGTGGTACGGACTGTCGAGACAAACGTCGCAGGTTCGAAAGCAACCCTAACTGGTGGACTAAGGCCTAACCCCACTCATTCAGTAGATGAGGCCCGTGCCCAGCAGTGGGACTTGTGTAATACAGGGCTGGTATTATATTATTATAATGTAACTGATATGTATAAACGACGTATTAATGTATGGTCCTGGTGAACTAATGAATAATGACTTACCATCTTTGAAGCGTATACAAGCTCGTCCTATTTTGGTCATCGCAAGCGACACGATGCCCATCCAAACTATAGTGGCCACTAGTAAATACACCTAAAACGCGACAAATAGATATAAATATAAATAAAAGCTCACGCCTGTACAAATGAAAGGTTAGGCAGAGGTGCAACTAGTAGTGGTACCAGTAGAGATTATAAACGGCGTATCGGACACCAATTCCAATCCCTGACAACAGCTTACGTATGATTTCTCAAATCGAAAATTAACATGAAATCTGATTGCTCCACTTGGGATTTGAACCAAGGACTTCATTGGTTTCTCAACCTAGGTATGCCCCGATTGGACTTGGTCCTTATTGGATGAGGCGGCACTGAGTCCCACTTTCTTTCTTTCTGCCTGGCGTTATCCCGGCCTAGTGCTAAGGTCTGCCTTCTCGTACCATAATTTAACGGTGGATTGCTTTCATCCGACCTGCCGCCTGACCCCCATAACCCAACGGGAGCCAAGTTTCGTATTGGCCTCTTCCGTTAACCGGCAGAGTGTATTACGTTCAGGTGAGGATGACTTTGGCCCTAAGATGTTAGTGGAAATTTACATATTAAAGGAGGTTAAAGGAGGAGTTGAACTTTGTATGAGTCTTTTTTATGGAACGGATTTTTTTGTTAATTGTTGCAAGTTTATACCGTACAATAGAATCATTATTTCTTCGTTGCTTTCTAATTCTCTTAGTAGGTTCATTAATATTTTATGAAGAAATATACGTTATGGACTCTATGAGAACAATAAATATATTAAGAACGTTGAATGAGACATTTTTAATATTGTTGTTGTCATGGTCCTATTATATCGCGGCAAATGCTAAAACTATTAAGATGAAGAAATTATTTATCTTTATGTGAGTAAATATTAGATTGTTAAACGCTATATTTTTTTATAGCATAGGCCGGCAAACGAGCAAGTGGGTCAACTGATGGTAAGTGATCTCCAGCGCCCATGTACGCCAACAATACCAAAAGAATTATGGGCGCGTTGCCGACCTTAAAGCAAAGGGATAATTAAGGTATTGGGAAGGGGAGGGATTTGGGCCTCCGTATATCTCACTCACCGTACGAAACGCAGCAAGCTGCTACTTTACGTTGGTTTTCTGTAAGACAGTGGTAAACACCCGGACGAGCCGGCCCATTCATTCATACCACTCAAGAAAACATTATGAAAAATATTCAAGAAAAGCTAATATAAAAATGTAGTAATCTTATGTTTACGCGAATGTTACACATTGAAATAAAACTAGTTTAAGCGGATTCTATCGCGGTTTAATTTCATTGTAGTCCCGACGTTTCGAAAGCTTTTCAGCCTTCGTGGTCCCGGGAGAGACTCTAAAAATGTAGCTTAGCATACAAAATATATGCGTCCAAAGTAAAGTCAGAAATTATTAGAATATGCATAACATTTTAATAATTGTAATTGGGCAGCCGAGTCATTCGTTTTGGGGTCTCAGTGTTCTGGGATCGTAAGTACCTCGTAGTTCCTGATACACAAGGTACTAGTTATACTTAATGTGGTGTATTTTTATTTATTAATATTACTTTTATTCTATACAACTCATTACATAGAAGTTATGAAATAAATACATCGTTTTATGAGTCTATTCTATTGTGCCAAATTCTGGTATTCTGAAAACATAGCAGTATAAGTTCCTTGACGATTTATATTATTTTATAACATAAATGGGCCGGCTCAACCGGGTCGTTACCATTGTCTCACAGAAAACCGACGTAAAGTAGTAGGTTGCTGATGCGTTTCGTACGGCGAGTGAGATATCCGAAGGCCCAAATCCCCCTCACCTTCCTAATCCCTTAAGTATCCCTTTCCTTTAAGGTTGGCAACGCGCCAATTCTGGCATTGTGGGCGTATATGGGCGGTGGAGATCACTTACCATCAGATGACCCATTTGCTCGTTTGCCAGCCTATGCTATAAAGAAATGATAAGAACAGTGCAGTCTAAATATGATGTCATCCATCGAGAGATGTCGAGTCCCTTGACAGACTGGCTGATTCCGGAACGCAACTCGTCTGAATGAGCCACTGTGGCGGGTTTTCACAATGTGTACGATGGTCGTTATCCAGTCCAATAAGACAAAATGCTAGTTGTCATTATGAATAAATGTTTGTGTCATTTCCGAATGACATAATCAAATATAAACATTAAAATACAATTCATTTACCATTAAATTGATTGCAGATAAACAAATGTTTCGTGGTTTATCTTTATTGTGATTATTTGGTCGTTTGTGGGCAATTGAACACTGAATTTTCATTAATTGTTTGTGTTTTAATCGATTTGTGGTATGGTTTGGCATCATAGCGCCCACACTCCCGCTAAAGCGATTCATGTATGCCAGGATCTATAGTGGCTCAATTTGACAAATTGTGACCAAAGCTCAGGGGCGGTTTAAGTTATTTTTTAAGGTAAAGAGAAATTGGAAAGATGAAATAGTAACGGGAGACCAAATATTGAAGTACCTATGCATTTTTTAGAGTGTCACTTAGTTAAGCCAGGAGAAAAAAAGGACCAAGTGCGTGTTGGACCACGTTTAGTGAATGGTTCCGTAGTGTTACCGAAAATATCCTATATCTAAAAAAACTATACTACCTAACTTATTAGAACTACATAATTAAATTATTATTTCGCTTTCAGGTGCATGAAATTTATGTATTGAAACCAATCTTCGTTCGAAGTACCTTTTAACTTGTATTAACTTGAATTTTTTCACAATTTTCCACACCGTAGTTTAAAAGTTAGAGGAGAGAGGACTCATTCACTCACACTTTTTTCATATTTTTTACTTTGGACACGCATATATCACAAAATAAAGACGTATAAAATCATATAGCAAACTTTATATCGTTTTAAAGAACCTATCCAATGATACCAATCATGCCTATGTGCAATAGAAAAAAACATTCCTTAGTTACATGTACTTATAGAGAGCCACCCCATTTTTTTCTTAATTTCACTACACCTTTGTGTAGCGGTTTATAGAATACACCTATTATGCAGATTTCATCCATATAGTTCTAATAATGTCCGAGTAAAATGGCTGTGGCATACGGACAGACAGACTGACTTGACGAAGATTTAAGCGGTCCGTTTTTGTCATTAGGCTACGGGACCCTAAATAAGGCAAAATTAACGAAACGTGAATTGGTTGATAGCACCTTTAATTTCTTTATCATAATGGACGAACTCATTCGATTTTTTATGTGGTAGAGGCGTGGCTCTACATCGTGATGTAGACAGTTTCGTCTACAGCATGAAAAGGCCGGCTCGACTGGTTTTTACAACTGACTTACAGAAAACCGAAGATAAGTAGCAGTTGGCTTTGCATTTTGTACGACGAGTGAGATATCCAGAGGCCTAAATCCCTTTCCCCTATCTAATCCTTTAATCACCTCTTTCCTTTAAGGTCGGCAACGCGTCCATGATTCTTCAGGTATTGTGCATGGTCATGGGCGGTGGAGATTACTTACCATCAGGTGAACCATTTGCTCGTTTGCCGTCCTCTGTTATACAAAATACTCGTAAAGTCGTATTTTATCCACTTAACTTAATCGGGTTTTTTTTATTATATAAAGTTACCAGCATTGCTCTGCAATTCTCCGTCAGTGCTACAATGATCAGCAACACCCCAGCACCAGTTATGCCGCTCAAAACTGCACCCGTTGCAACGCTAATAACTGAAAGAAAGATAGAAAAATATTAATAATAAATAAATACACCCAACATGTGTGACACACATAGTCCTGACCCTGCACTAGGTTAACCTGTATCGTGAGTATTAGGAACTACGAGGGATTTGCGGTCCTACAACGCCCAGACTCGAAACAAACATTTGTGGATCAGACAAACATTTGTCTGGGTGCGGGAATCGAACCCACAGCCTCACGCTTATCAACCGGCTACTCGCCCACTGCGCCACGGAAGCTGTCGAAAAATATAATGTTACTACTGAATACATATTACTTCTTTCTTTCTGCTTGGCCTTATCCGGGCTTAGTTCTAGGGTCCTCCCTGGCAGGGGCCACCATCATCTTAGACCCAAAGCCAACTCTTGTGGACGTGATCCATTCTGCTGATTAGTTAAAGAGGTAATGGCAAAACTTGGTTCCCGTTGCGTGTCTTGGGGGTCAGACGGTGGGTCATACATACATACATACGCACTCACGCTTGTAGGCCCCTAAGGGGTAGGCAGAGGTGTTACCAATACACCCACATTTCGCCGAGCATCGAGTGGCACTAACCCAGTCGTACCACTGTCTCACTGCTTTTGAGTGGTAGAGCCACGCTCTAGGCAGTTTTGTCTACAGCATGAATGGGCCGGCTCGTCCGGATCGTTACCATTATCTCAGAGAAAACCGACGTAAAGTAGCAGTTTGCCGCTGCGTTTCTTACGGTGAGTGAGATATCCGGAGGCCCAAATCCCCCTCCCTTTCCCAATTCCTTTACTATACTTTTCCTTTAAGGTCGACAACGCGCTCAAGATATATCTGGTATTTTGGGCGGTGGAGATCACTTACTATTAGGTGAATCACCTGCTTCTATGCCTATGCTACAAAAAAAAATATATAAGTTCAGTGCATTCCAAATATTGTCATCTGTCGAAAGATGTTGAGTCCCTTGACAGACTAGCTAATTTTAGAACGCTACTCGCCTGAACGAGCCACAATGGCGGGTTTCCATCATGTATACGATGGTCCATCATGTATACGATGGTCCATCATGTATACGATGGTCCATCATGTATACGATGGTCCATCATGTATACGATGGTCCATCATGTATACGATGGTCCATCATGTATACGATGGTCCATCATGTATACGATGGTCCATCATGTATACGATGGTCCATCATGTGTACGTTATCAGTAGTCATCAGGTGACCCATTTTCGCGTTTGCCGGCCTATGCTATAGAAAAACTCATGCCACCTTATTTGTGATAGATAAAAATCTCTGACTACGTGTAGGTTGCGCCTTGCACTGTACGTGGTTTGGCTCGTGCTAGAACGCGTAGTTTTACAGCAACATAATACGTTATCTGGCGGTTACAATCTAAAATTGAATTAAGTATGAATATAAAGTTGTGAAATAGGCCCAGTAGTTATAGTTTTATTTGAGGAATATTGAGAAAATATAGGCCTAGAACTATATCAAAACTAATCTGCAAAATGTATTCACATTTTATTCAAGGTATAAGTATCTCCATTTCACCTAGAATTCTAGACTTGTTCTTTTCCATTACTGATTCACTGCCTCCTTTGGGAACGGATACGTTGTACGAGATCTCTTAGAAGTACTAGATAGTGATTCAGAATATTCATTATTAATGTAAGCCATATATATCTACTTGTTTTTTATGATTTCACGTATTATATAGATTTATTTTTCTAGTGGGAACGTCTGATGGCTAGGAATCTAGGTCGTAGCCAGGATTTGCTTCAAAGTGGGGTAGACTTGCTTAAAGAGGGGCAAAGCCACGAAAGCCCGAAACATCAGCCAGGCACAGGGCAAAAACACAGGTATTTCAAATTAGGCGTAGTAATATTGAAACAATATTAATGTTACTTACTATGGTGGTAGGTTCTCGTATGCGAGAGGCCGTCTGGGTGAGTACCACCGCTTTGTCTATTTCTGCCACAGAGCAGCAGTGTGTAAGCATTGTTGTGTTCCGGTTTGCAGGACATTATGAGACTTAACACCTTGTGTCTCAGGGTGACGAGAGCAGTACAGTGTCACACAGTACTTCATAATTCGAAGTTCTCGTTGGAGTTGATTTTGTTTATGGGCAGGCGTAATGATTGCCATCAGGCGAGCGACCTACTCGTCTCGTCATACAAAGATAATAAGAAAACATAACAACGGTATCTGTGTGGGACAAGCACATCCCTTTGCAATAATTTCGTAACATTTTCTCTGAACAACAAAATAAACAGAAAAGTCTTTAAACCACGAATAAATTAGGCTCAAATTTGTTTTCAGAATTAATAAAATTTCGTACGTAAACACAAAGAGAGTTCATAATTTATTGTAATAATTTTACAATGAATTGGAATATTAATTTTGTACTAGACAGAATTGGAAAATGCTAACATTGAAAATATGGGCACAGTTTGTGACTATGCAAAACTACGATATCTAGACGATCGATCCTTGAATATAAGATAGAAATTAAACTGATGATAACGAAAATAATCGATAATATTGTTGCCAAAATAACACATGGTGGAATTAGGTGGGAGAGGTCGTCTGTGAAGGTACCAACACTTTGTTTATTTCTTCCAGCAAGCAACAGTGTATACGTGTTTCGGTTTGAAGGAAATTGAAAATAATGCAATTATTGAGAATTATGAGAGATGTCTCGGGTTGATGAGCGCAAGGCAGTGCCATCTAGTGCTTTGTAAGTTGAGTGGTGCTGCTATTATTTATGGACAAGCGTTGTGCTTACAATCAGGCGTGCAACCTGCTCGTTTTGTTCATTTAAGCTAAAACAAAATGGTGCCTATATGGCCATGTTAAGAGATAATATACGCAGCACGAGACTATCCCGCCCACTCAACCGCCACTGTAACTCCTGTGCACCAGGATCGACAGTGGCACGCATTTTTGTTGACACCGAGCAGTGAAGCTCTGCGAGTCTCTGGAAATGCTTTTTTATATACGCAGCAGTCATACACATAGTCCTGACCCCACAATATCTTAATCTGTATTATGGGTATCAGGAACTACGAGGGACTTGTTGTCCCACAGCACCCAGACCTGAAACCAATATTTGTGGATCACACGAACATTTGTCTCAGTGAGGGAATCGAAACCGCGGCCTCTCGTTTACAGCGAACTACTCGCCACGGTAGCCGTCCATAATATGATATCAAAATAAAAGGCACTAACATTGTGTGGTCGGAGTTTGATGTATATCGTCATAAAGTTTTCCATGCGTGAGGATCAGAGTAAGCAAAACAGCGCCGACCAGAACTTGGCAGAAGGCTATCAGCAGAACTCCTGGGAACAGGTTGCAAATCCCACAGCAGCTCTCGAAGTGACAGCCAGGCTTGTGGACGGTGAAATGGAAAGGCACGTTGGTGCTGCGGCTTGAACTCCTGTGCCTTTTATCACTGGATTTTGTAAAGTCTTCCGTCGTGCTTTTCGGCATTTTGACATTTGACGTATGGTTTTCCTTATCTAGCAATGTTATCTAGTATAATACTCTTTGCGTATTGTGAGACATCATTTGCGTATTGTCTTTGTTTTTTTATGAAGATGATTATTTACAAACCGAAGAGTCCCCAACAAAAAGGAAAATAATATTATAAACCGAGGTCCCATATTGTTATCGAGTTTGAAGTTTTTTTATAGCATAGGCCGGCAAACGAATCGTCTGATGATATCTGATCTCCACCGCCCATGTATGCTCACAATACCAGAAGAAACATGGGCGCGTTGCCGTCTTTAAAGATAAGCGATAATTATGGGATTGAGAAGGGATTTAGGCCTCCGGATATCTTACTCACCTTACGAAACACAGCAGCAAGTCGCTACTTTACGTCGGTATTCTTGAAGACAGTGGTAGCGACCCGGTCGAGTTGGCCCTTTCATGTTGTAGAAAAACAGTCTAAAGCGTGGCTCTACTACTCAAAAGAAATACAATTACGATATCAGTGAACAGAAAGTGCTCTAAAGACTGACTGAATGCCCTAAAATAGTAGTAACTCAACCGTGATAGTATTACTGGCTCACAAACTGACGTGAAGTGGCAGCTTACTAGCGTTTTCGTATGTTGAGTGAGATTTCCGGAGGAAGCGAGATGCCATGGGTTCCATTTCGTCTAGGTAAGAATCTTCTTCCACCTGCCCTTATCCCACTTGGAGTGGGGTTGGCTCAACATGCTTTTTAACACATGCTACAGAAAGATTTAGCTTATAGTTTTTATGACCGGCCGCCTGCTTGACGTCAACCCCTCTGAGGAGAAAACACCCAGACCCGAAACAAATATTTATTGGTCACACCAATATTTTGAATCGAACCCGCGGCCTCTCGCTTCATACCGGCTACTCGGCCACTACGCAACGAAGGCTGTCTGGACAAGATTCTAGAATATAATTCTGCTAATGATTATAAATACGAGTACAATAAAATCGTTGAAAATCCATAATGTTTTTTTAAAAGGTGATCCCTCATTTCATAATGTAATTGCAGCGAGGTGTACACTGTACTGTACACGCAGGTTTTTATTGATTTTTAATTTTTTTCTCAAGTCTACCATGTTGTTTGTACTGTATTATTTATTACTATTTCATAATGTTCTCGCTGTAAATAACTTCGTAAGTTTTTTTTATTTATATGTATTACATTTTCGAACAACCTCCGTACTCTACCCGCGGGTTCGTTTCCCACACTGAGAAATGTTTGTGTGATCCACAAATAAATGTTTCTGGTCTGGGTATTATCTCCCCAGAGGGCTTGACGTCAGACAGGCGGCCGGTCGTAAAAACTACAATCTTTCTGTAACATGTCATATAAAGCATGTTACACCGACTCCACTGCGAGTGGGATAAATGCATGTGGAAGATGACTGTATTTTCGAAGGAGTGCAAGTGGGCAAACAACATATTAGACCAATAGTCAATCTCACATGCACGTGATACACTCTGCTTATTAACAGCTGAGGCAACGGCGAAACTTGGTTCCCGTTGCGAGATGTGTTGGTCAAACGGGCCGCCTCACATTTTACCAAATCTACCATTAAATCATGATGGATTGGATTTACCGGCGTCTTCCTGGGGTGCTGATATTATGCCGGGATAACGCCAAAAATAAAGTAAAATTATATTTTACACCATTTTAGAGAAAAACACACTCGAGTAGCCTGTTGTTGGATTTTTTGCAAGATATAGCAAAAGTCTTGACACCTTTTGTTAAGTGGTAGGCCCCTCGTATGTGAGAGGCCGTCTTGATTATACCATTGCTGTGTCTATTTCTGCCGCCAAGCAGCAATGTGTCTATATAATCGATATTTTATCGTCGTATAATATAATAATTTATTCTCAGGGACCCTACAAAAGTATATTAGTGAGTGTGCAGCGTTGTAAAAAACCAACTGAACCCGTTATAAAGAACCCCCCTATTTTTTTTCAAGCAGAGATCTACAATACAACTAAGAAAACAAATATGTTGGGAGGAAATTTTACAATCGTTAGAGATACCAGATGTAAGAGAGTAAGTACATTTTTTTGCATGAAATGGCATAATAAGTCGGGTTAAATAATAGTACCTACGTTTAATAATCGTCATCAAGCTTGCTTAGGTCTCAATTAGTAAAAGTGGTCCCGAGAATAGGTAATGGGTTAAATAGGTAGGTAGTGGGAGAATAGGTTTCAGTGTAAGTAATGCCACCAACATCTTTGGCCTAAAGCCAACCTCACCTGCTCGTGGTACACTCTGCTGATGAAGGGACGAGTCAATGGTAAAACTTGGTTCCCGTTGCGGGTTGTGGGGGTCAGACGGCGGATCGCCCCATGTAATACCGATACATGTATAGTACAAAAACGCGGACTCTGCGGGTTCGCAGACTTATGCAGAACTTCTCAGGCATGCAAGTTTTCCTTACGACGTTTCCTTCACCGTTAAAACAAGAGATAATTAACACTTAGAAAAGTCAGAAATGCAAGCTCTTGGGCCTGGTTTTGAACCTGTCACTTTCGTTTCGACAGTCCACACCGCGCTGAGCTATCGCTGCTTCATTATGCCTGGATAAAAAAGCGCCTGATAAAATTTACTTTTTATTTGCTTTGTCAGTTTCGATGTCACGTATCAAAAAAATATTAATTTATTTATAAACAAGAAAATTACAAAATACAAAAGAACCTTAATAATTATAAGCAAAGTACAAATGAAAGTCTTATCGCTAACTGCGATTTCTTCAAGACCTTTAATATAATACAATTAAATAGAAATAATTCAATTTAAAAAATAAATAAAGTTCCGTTAGTGAGTAATACTGAAAAATTTATACAGTCAAAATCGTATCACCAAATCTGTGAAATTTAGCAGAATCCAATCTTTGCACGAACTTTTGCACAGGCACGGTTGACCTATAAACCTGTGTCTAGAGTGGTCTTGTGCAAACAGTCTCCAAACGAAAACTTTTTATTTGAGTGAGTGCCAGCAGAAAATTGCAGGCAGCTTTAGCTTGCTGTAATATCATATTTCGAGTTGCCAAATGCGGTTAATCTACTTCCACTTATGTTTTATTACTAGTTTAGGAACTTTAATATTACCGCATAGATCCTTGTCCAAAAATTTGTACTTTAGTATTTCCGTAATATAAATACGCTTATATATTTTATAGCTTTGTATATCGTCTTAAATGAGATTGAGTGGATGTTTCTCCATCTCTGAGTCTTCTTAACAAATAAAATATGACTCATTTATGATATACTCCAAGGGGATAAAACGGTTGCTTAGTGCGATAAGAATATATCATAAACAATATATAATATCATTTTCCAGAGTTATTAGCCTGCATAACGAAACAAGGAGGTCGCTCTTGATGGTAAGCGCCACGCCTGCCCATAAACAGAAGCAACATCACACAGAACAGTGAATTGTAAAGCACAGCATGGCATTGGACTGCGCTCGTTGAGACATAAGTTGTTATGTCTCATAATGTAAGTTCACTGTCTTCAATGTCGGTCGAAGCGAAGCATAACAGTGCTAACACACTGCTGCGTGGTGGCAGAAATAGAAAAAGCGATGGTACCAACCCAGACGGCCCAGGAAGCCGGAACTGAAAAGTTCTCCATAAGAATTTCGATGGTACCTATATGATGTCTGTATAGGCCAGCGTGGTGGAATAAGGCCTGACCTCTCTCATTCAGTAGAGGAGGCTCGTGCCCGGCAGAGGGACGTGTATAATGGCATGGCAGTCATTGGGAATTAATGACTGTACCTATCTGACATCTAATTGGGTCTGAGTATTTCATGCTCGCTCTAATGTCTGTGCTTGCGGTGGCGTCGTGTGCCGGGTCGATTCCTTTCCTTTAACGTGGTTGAGGAGGCCGGCACATGCGTCATACTCGTGAACGGGTGCTACTTGTATGGACTGGTCTGCTCGGACTGTTATCTTTTGTTTGTTTTCACTATTTTAAGGTCTTAATTGATTCTTCATGCTTATGGAGGTCATGTAGGTTAATCCAATGCGTAGATATCATTTCTGTAATTGCTTGATTGAGCTGCTCTAATTCCAATTAAATATTGTAAAACCTTATGCTCTAATAATTGTAAACTAGTTTTGCAAAGAGCAACGTTGGAGTTTCTTGCTTGTTCTTCTCTAGCGAAAAAGCATTCCGAACTAGCGGTATAATTTTGACGGAATCTAAATAATGTATAACATTTTATGGATTCAATAAATATTTTGAATTTAAATAATAGTTTTTTTTAATTAGATCAGCGTGAAAGCGTACTACTGGGAGTTCGGCAGGTGGAACGTTCAGTACATGATGAACAACATGGGGTGTAATGGCGTATTCCTACCACAGGCTTTGAAGACCACCCAAGTGAAGCTTGACACCGCTACATGCAAATTTCTCAAGGTATTGTTGTTTATTTGTGATACTTTTTAGGTGTTTGTTACATTTCTAAGTATTAGTTACGGGTTTATGTAAGGCTTAGTAAGTAGCTCACATAATATAATATAACGTAGTACCTAGTTGGTACAGAGAAATGGTCATATTTAAGGGTTGTTATACAGGGTACAAGAGAAATACTTCCGAAAACGAAACGAATAAAAAACAAAAAATAATAATTGCGGCATGGTATGGTTTAATAATTTAAAGTTTTTTTTCATTACTTTGAATGAGGAGACGAGCAGGTCGCTCACCTGTCCATAAACAGAAGCAACGCCACACGGAACTTTGAATTACACAGCACTGCATGGCACTGGGCTGCGCTCGTCACCCCGAGACATAAGTTGTTAAGGCTCATAATACACAGTAATTTCACTGGATTTGATGTCCTTCAAACGGGAACACAACTGCACTGTAAGCACACACTGTTGCTTAGCGGCATAAAGGGACAAAGCGGTGGTACCAACCCAGAAGGCCTCTCGACCTACCACCGTGTGATTTTTATGATATAACGCATTTTTCAGGGTTCTTACGTAATTCAAGATATAGATGTTGATGTAATGCAGCACGTATTGCTGTCGACGCAGGAGTATGGCCGCATTTTGTGGATGACAGAATTCTTTTCATATGCGGGCTCAATCTTCTGCTGGGAGTTCGAAACAATCATTAAGCCAGCATAAATAAATAGTGTTAATGTGTGTGTATTTGTTTTAATAAAGCATAGGCCATCGACAAACGAGCAAGTGGGCCATCTGATGGTAAGTGATCTCCAAAGTCTATGTACACTCATGTAATTTTTGAGTGGTAGAGCCACGCCGTAGTCAGTTTTGCCTACATCATGTATGGGCCGGCTCGTCCGCGTCATTACCACTGTCTCACAGAAAACCATCGTAAAGTAGCAGCTTGCTGCTGCATTTCGTACGGTGAGTGAGATATCCGGAGGCCCAAACCCCCTCCCCTTCCCAATCCCTTTCCTTTAAGGTCGGCAACGCACCCATGATGTTTTTATATACGTATTGTATGCGTACATGGGCGGTGGAGATCACTTACCATCTGGTGACCCACTAGGTCGTTTGCCGGCCTATACCATAAAAAAAAATAGGATAAATAAGGGGATTTGGGCTTTCGTATATCACACTCACCGTAACAAACTACTACTTTGCGTCAGTTGTGTGAGAGACAGTGGTAGCAACCCGGTCGATGCAGCACATTCCTGCTGTAGAAGGAAAAAAAAGGCCAACAGCGTGATTCTACCACTTACAAAACCATATCAGCTACTAATCGCATAACATACAAAAAATATATGTATATAGCTGGTTTAAAATTTTAGGCAAACATAAATTTTTGTGTGTATCTGATAAATTACGTATCACAAACGCACGAAAACGTACATTGAATATTTTTTATACATATGCCTAATGTATGTCGTACGAATTGGGAATGAGATGAAATACACCATAAGACGAATTGAAGAAACTGATGGGTTCCAGTTAGAGTTAGAGTTAATGTGGCGTATTACGCAATGCGACTTACCAGGAAAAACGACGGAATAGCTATTGTGGCAAGTTAACAGTGGCAGATCGCTCACCTGATGGTATGCGCCAGGCGCTTGGCCTGCCCATAAGCAGCAGCAACGCCACACAGAATTTTGAATTACAAAGCACTGCATGACACTGGACTGCGCTCATCACCCCGACACATAAGTTGTTAAGTCTTATATCTCCCAGTAATTTCACTAGTTTCAATGTCCTTCAAACCCGAACACAACAGTGCTTACACACTGTTGCTTGGCGGCAAAATTAGACAAAGGGTGATACCAAAACAGACGACTTCTCGTATACTAGGGACGTACCTTGCCGTTAATTCATATTAAATTTTCATTAAAAGTGAGTTAGCCAAACGTGGAGCGATGAAACCATACGAGAAACTTTCAAACAAACTAACAAGCATCTGTATCAGTCAGGTATAACTTATAGCCAGTTACTTGCCTATAAGGAACTTGCTAGGCAAGTTCGCTTCCGTCTGGTCGATTTCTTAAGACAGTTGCACTACAAATTTTGCAGTAAGACATTCGACATCTTAATGAATACCATAGATAGTGCTGATAAACCGCCCGTATTCAGTAATAACACCTATTAAACTACTCGTATGTGTATAATTTATATAGACTTTGAATATGGTCGTAAATTGTACCGGAAGTGACTAGCAAATGCGCGCGGACGATATTTCATATTTTCCCCTACGTAAATATAGAGAAATTTCGAGCATGATTACGTTTTGTTCATTTTGAAGAGATGAGAGTTTAATGTAAGAATTTGTGTTTCCCAAGATAATTGAATATTGCCAAAGTACATAATCATTTTTATTGCATAGATCAACAAACGGGCAGGTGGGTCACCTGATGGTAAGTGATCTCCACCGCCCATGTACGCTCATAATACCAGAAGAATCATGGGTTCGTTGCCGACCCGAAGAGGAGGGGAATTTGACCCTCCAGATATGTCTGTCACCGTACCATAGACACATTAGTTATGTATCTATGCACCGTACGAAACGCAGCAGCAAGCTGCTACTTTAAGATTTTCTGTGCGACAGTGGTAACGACCCGGTCGAGCCGGCCCATTCATGCTGTAGACAGAACTGTCTACACCGTGGCTGTACCACTAACCACCGATCGTAGTACTGCATAGTAAATATGTATGAGTCATCGATTTGTACCTAATTAATTCTCTCTTTGTTTATATAATTTTTTTTTTTTTATTTGTACATGTTGTTTACATGAATACATGATGTTCTACGATGATTTCATGGGTGCTTCGTTGTTGCAATGTGTTATGCCATATGTGACATATAAGTGACATTATTAATTAATATATTTCTGTCAAACTTTTCATATCTCATTTTATTAATTTTATACAGAAATACTTAACTATGAATTATAATACAAGAAATGATGATTAAATATGCGGAGTTCAAGCCCTAAAACAGCAATTAATAAAATTATGAACAAGGATGATCCAGACATTAGGTTGAAATTAAAATGTCCTTACGTAACATGTAAAAATCCCGAATGTAAGGTATCCTGGCATCATCCTTGTCAACTGACGAAAAATGGTTCTCAAGGATTTGTAAGCAAGTTAAGGCCTATGGCATTTGTGATTGGAGCTGCTGAAATAGTAGTTGGCGTTACTTTTTTAATTATCGTGGTTTTTTATTCGAAGAGTTATGATGAATTGTTCGGCATAAAAGAATCTAAAGGTATGTAAGATGTAGAGATGAGCAGCCCAATGGTATCATTAACATTACTTGGTACAGCCGCTAATCTATTATTGTGAGTGTAAACCTTTAGGGTAAAGAATGGCGATTAGGAGGGCACGAGATTAGACCTGTAGACAAAAAGGTCTTCAGTGTAGCTCTATCACTCAAAATACACCACTAAACAGTTATTTCTCAAGAGATGTAAGTAACCTTTCTCAAGTCATCTATAGAGTTTTGTCTAAGAACACCCTAGACTCCTGATTGGTTTTTTTATATTTTCTAGCAGAGGCCGGTAAATGAGCTATTGTATATCACCTGATGGTATGTGAGCTCCATCGTCCATGAACATCCACAATACCTGATGAATCATAGATGTGTTGCTGACCTTAAAGGAAAGGGATAATTAAAGGATTGGGGAAGAGAGGGGGATTTGGGTCTCCAGATATCTTACTCACTGTACGAAAGGCAACAGCAAGCTTATACTTCACGTCAGTTTTCTGTGATTATTTCTTTTTGTACAACAGGGCTGGCATTGTCACAGAGTGACTCAAAACTCTTAATATAATAAATAAAGATTTAAAAAAGACCTCGGTCAATCCGGACAATTCATATTGTAGACATAACTGTCTAAAAAAGCGTGGTTCTACCACTTAAACATACCACTTTCTTTAGCGATTAGAGGTTATAAAAGGAATAAACAGATTTAGGAATCAAACCTAGATAAGATTCACTTTATTGTTCCAGTAATAAGTTTGTTGGTTTTTTATGGCCTGGTAGCCCTTGTTGTGACTGGTATAATGTTGTCCATAGCATTGGTGTTTAATATCCGAAGAATATTATGGGTAAGCGACGTTCTGTTACTATTTGCTTTTCGTTTCTAATGGTGGCGATAGCACGCAGGTTTAAAAATATATATGAGCTATGAATTACAAGCTTTTACGGCGCCGCTCGCGTGAAAGGGCTTTTACGGGACAGTAAGTAAACCTATGTCTTAATCCAGGTCATGGTCTATCTGTGTTGCAAATTTCATCTAAAACCGATCAGCCTTTATGGTGTGATTGATAAGCAAACATCCAGATTCTGAAACTCCAAACTTTCAAGTTTAAAATAGAGGTCCTCTACATACGCACTCACGCCCCCAATCCCCGGAGGGGGTAGGCAGAGGTGTAACCAATACACCCACATTTCGCCGAGCGTATCTCCGTCTCACGATGTGATAGGGGGCGAGCCTATCGCCATACCGGGCACAAATTCCAGACTCCGGGCTGATACTGAGCATTTCGTAATCGAAAAACCCAATACCACTTGTACCCGCCCCGGGGATCGAACCCGAGACCAAAGCGTCAGCCTCAATCGTAACGCGTACGCATTACAACTGCGCCACCGAGGCAGTCTCTAGTATAGTATAATATAGTAAGACTACCAATATTTCCTTTTTATGGTTTCGTACCTAAAGGGTATGGTACTATTTTTAAACCTTAATAGGTAGCTGGTTGGAATCTTCACAGAATATGTTTTGTTATGGCGGATTTCATATCTTTTTCCTCCTGCCCTTGTCCCGCTCGCAGTGGTGTCGGCAACATGCTTTTTAACACATGTTACAGAAAGATTTGGCTTGTAGTTTTTACGACCAGCCGCCTGCCTGACTTGAATCCCTCGGGTGATCCCCTATGACGGATTTCATATCAAATAATAAATATAACAAAAAGTAAAAATTTATGGGTGGCTCCATCGGTGTGGGTGTCCGACTCTTACTTAACGGTTTTGTTTTACTTATCAACCATCATCTTTATTTTCGGATTTTCTTATCTTTACCATTCGTAAAATAGATTATTTAATTTATTTGGAAAACAAAATTTGGTATAGATTTACGTGATTCAGTTTGTTGTCATGATTTAAAACAATAAATATACTTACTATCCTGAAATCCGATAATTAAATTAAAAATAAATACTAGTGTGTTGATATTTTTCATATTTTTTTTCAGTATTACATATTACTGTCGAGTATTTTAAGCGTGCATACATTTGCACTGGCAGTGATAAAGATACATTTCGCTCTTTTGGTGTTGGAAATAGGTGAGGTTTTTTTAAAAGATCAACATAATATATTGAGCGAACATCATTCAATCATCACCTGGAAGAAGAAGAAAGAAAGAAAGTTGTTTATTATTAGAACAGTACTCAACGATACTTTATATTTAGAACTTGAACTTGAAAAATCCTTTGAAATATTTTCATATTTGTTGACCAAAGAGGGATAATTTGTCTTCTTGTAAAAACTACAAGCAAAATTTTTCTGCACCGTGTGTTAATTGTGCCGATCCCACTGCGAGTGGGATAAAGGCAGGAGGAAGAAGAAGAAGACATTTAATATTATTAATAAATAATACATTCTTACTGTCTGAAAATCATACTATGATATTAGTTTGCTTGAAGAAGCAGTTCCGAAAATATTTCTTGGAACCTTTTCAAACAATCTTTGTATAAGTTCTATACAACATGAAATTTGTTTTTGAATGTGCAAGATAATTTTACAGATACGAATGAATTGAAGCTTGATAAACCACAATATATTTTGAACAACGGTTGCGCGTTTGGAATTTTAACTCTTTTGGGATCAGGTAATTTATGATACCTAAGTACTTCTATTTTATTTTATTAAGTAGTTTATATTTGCATTAAAAGAAAAATTATAGACATATTAGTTGATCATTAAACTGTCTCATTTCGCTGGTGGATATACTGGCCTTTTTTATAGTACACCACCTTTTTTATAGCAAAATACAAAATTATTACACTGTCAATATATACGTGGTGGAACATACTCGTAATATGTTAAAGTGTTACTTCCTTAATTGAATGTTTGATACGTTAATAAATTATGAAAGGTTATTACAAAATTGTAATATAAAACTCAATAGATACAACACTGCATTGCTATAATAAATCATTGCAGGAGTTTTTTTTATAGCAAAGGCCGCAAATGAACAAGTGGATCACCTGATGGTAAATGATTTCGACCGCCCATAAACGCTTACAATACCAGAAAGAAAAATCGTGGGCGCCTTGTCGATCTAAAAGGAAAGGAATAATACTAAAGGGATTGGAAAGGGGAGGGGGATTTGGACCTCTGGATATCTCACTCATCGTACGAAACGCAGTAGCAAGCCGCTACTTTACGTCGGTTTTGTGTGAGATAATGGTAACAGCCCCGTCGAGCCGGCCCATTCATGCTGTTGACAAAATCTACAGCACTGCATTGCTATAATATGTAGTAGTGTAATAGAAGTAGAACAAAGAAGTGTGACCCCTCCGTGGCGCAATAGGCGAGTAGACGGCTGTGAAGCTATAGGCCGCGGGTTAGATACTCGCACCGAGAAAAATGTTTGTATGATCCACAAATATTTGTTCCGAGTCTGGGTGTTTTCTCCCCAGAGGGGTTAACGTTAAAAACTACAAACCAAATCTTTCTGTAACATGTGTTAAAAAACATGTTGCGGCGTCTCCACTAAGAGTGGTATAAGGGCAGGTGGGAGAGTGTAGAAGTAGAAAATGTTACAACACTAGCGGATCCAGGGGCTAAGGGACTCAAGCCTCCCCAAAAAGCATTTGAGTCCACTTACAAATCTCAAATTAATCTTGATATTATTCTACGTTCTTAGTACTACTACCTACAATATAGTTCTCATCGCTTATCCTTACATATTCTATTATAAGTAGGTATAGCATATTCTCAGTTTTTTTAATTCTAATTTTGTGTCAAGCTCCCCTCCAAACGAAAATCCTGGATCCGCCACTGTGGTACAACTATTATTCCTTTTTTTGTTGTAGTGGTGCACTTTATGGGAAATGTGACTGTCTTCAGTTACCACAATCTGAAGTACATTAATCCGGTTTTGTTCGAGACACAATCTTGAAATGTGAAAATAAATTTATTAAAAATCTATGAAAGTTGTTTTATCAAATATTTATTGATTGTGTTATTTATATTCTCGGGGTAATTGTTAGAGGAAGTATATCAGCGCAAACAATTCTCAAGAAATTGGCAACATAATAAAATATAACATTGCAAAACGAAAAAAAATGTTCTTCGTATGTCTGTGTACTGTGTGGTGTTGCTTCTGTCTATGGTTAGGTATCGATGGCAGGTATAGTGCTTACCATCAGGCGAGTGACTTGTTTTATGATTCAACCTAATAAAAAAAATTGATCCATTATGGCTATTACGCTACTTCACGTCCGACCGATTCTAACAATATACTTGTAAGTGCGTAGTCTATTCTTGCTCTATTTTAGCTTTCGATGACGAGACGAGCAACTCGCTCGCCTGATGGTAAGCGTCACACCTGCCTAGAAATAGAAGCAACACCAATCAAACCTTCGAATTATGAAGTACTGCATGGCACTGGACTGTGCTTGTGACCCTGAGACATAAGGTGTTAAGTCACATATTGCCCAGTGATTTCGCTGGCTTCAATGTCCTTCAAACCGGAACATAACAATGTTTCAACACTGCTGCTTGGCAGAGAAAAAAGACAAAGCGGTGGTACCTACCCCAGCGGCCTCTCGCATACGAGGGACCTACCACTTAGCAGCTCTCAACATAATACCTAAAGTAAGAATCAAAATGAAGCCTGAAGTGAAGTTCTTAGTGAATAGCACTAGATATTATGTTCTAAAGAAAAATAATGGTATCTTTAACAAAAGCGGGTAATGTGAGCCCGTTTCTATGACTTAAGAGGAAGTTAGTTTTTTTTAAATATATTAGGAATGAAATAAAAAGTAGCAGTTGTTATGAAAGTCATAATGAAGAACCGAGACGATATTCATGAGTTGAAATTGCTATTACCATCCTTGAAGTTTTTTTTTTATATTAGTAATTGACAAAACGAGCTGGTCACTCGCTTGATGAAAAGCGCAACACACACCACACAGAACTTTGAATTGACCAATAAATACCAGAATGTTTCATTCAATTACTAATTAAAATCGATTTTTCTTAATATAGTAATTTAAAGCCGATAAACAAAACAGTTGACACTCGGAATCAGCTTTGCAGCGCGGCGCACGGAGCGACATGCCTACTGAGTATTGAAACGTGATATTGCGTGCGGCTTATTGACCTCGACTTTATGCTATACATTACAGTTTACTTTGCGGGTCATAGTTTCCAAACTGGCAAGTAAAGAGTAAAAGAATAGTGTTTTCCGTTTATGTTGAGGTAGTGTTTTATTACCGTTTCGGTTTCGGAAGCGGTTCCCTTACAGCGTATAGTGTAGTATAGATATCGAATTGAGAACCTCCCTCGCTTTTTTCGTGGGTTGAAAATATCTATCAGTTATAGTGGGACTTCTTCTTAAAAGCAACGTTCACTTATGTCTACAATGTACATCCCATCTTAGTTCTTACGTCGCGTCGCTTGTTCGTGCGGTCGGCGCCTACATAAATAGATTGAAGTAATTCACTCAACTTCTATTTGATTCTTAGCGGTTACCATTGAAATTCGATGTATCTTTATAAATATTTTATTATCTCAGGTCTAGATTCAGGAGTATTTCGTGTAGTGTTTGTTTTAAACACGTGTTTGTTGTTACAAGGGTGTATATGTTGTTTTAGAATCGAGGATCTGTAGATTTTTTGTCTCGTGTGTGACTGATGAACGCCACGATGGATTTCTCGTCTCATTTACATTTAATAGCTGATGGGTCCCTCGTATGTGAGAGGCATCTCTGGGTTGGTACCACCGCTTTGTCTATTTCTGCAAGCAGTAGTGTGTAAGCACTATTGTGTTTTAGTTTAAAGAAAATTGAAACCAGTCATATTACTGGGCATTATGAGACTTAACAACTTATGTTTCGGTGTGCTGAACGCAGTCCAGTGCCACGCAGGGCTTTCTAATTCAAAGTTCTGTGTGGTGTTGCCTCTGTTTATGGGCGTGGCACATACCATCAAGCGAACTACCAGCTCGTATCGTCAAAATTTTTAAAAAATCATATCAATATTTGGCCAAAAACTAATTATGTGAATGAAATGGTTAAACTGGTGTGATGTCTTCATCTGGTTCCAGAGGATCTTCGACTGAAAAGAAAATGTATCTGTTGAAAATAATTTAGTAAGTATTGGAATCGGTTTATTTTTTGTTAATTTTTTTTTCTTTTTCTATTTTTAGTGAAAGAAATATCAAAAGCAGTGAATAAATGTCGGAAGTTTTAGCCTTTCATCTTGATAGGAGTGGATGATTTCTTCAAATTTAAATAGGGCATTCTAAACCATATCGAATACAAAAATAATCATCCGCATCGGTCCACATTTGCCAGAGTTATGCGTGAACATACATAAATACAAATACACACGAAATGCGATGCTAAACGGTTGTCGCCAGTAAAAAAATTGCTCACTCAATACACGAACCAAATTTAACTTTACCATAGTAGCGAGATCCATCTGAAAGCCAAGCGCCATGAATAGTAAGCTGTGAAAAGCGCCACGCACGTATATTTATACATGGCCATCATTAAGAAACGTGGATTGACACCGTGCGTGCCGTATTCACAGAGCGTTTGAACTCACAGAACTGGCTTGCCTTTGACGGTTGAACATATACCGTGAATAGGCTGTGAAGAAAGCTGGGTTATAGGTGGCTTGTTCTGATGTAGAACTAGCTTAAGAACTAGAAAATAAAAAGGAAAAGGGGAAAATATGTTAACCTTATGTGTATGCGAATTTGGATGGTTTTTAATCAATCACGTCTTATCGATTGAACGCGTTGGATGAAATTTGGCACAAATGTAGACCATGACTTGGATTATGGCTTAGGATGCTTTTGTCCTGGAAAAAGAGAGTCTAGCGTGCAGTCACTACCACAGCTATTATTTCAAGCTCATAGAAGCTTATACTTCATCTTGGTTTCGTTCCAGCGTTATCCCGGCATAGTGCCAGGGTCCGCCTTCCTACTACGACGCCTCCACTTCACCCGATCTTGTGCGTGTATATAAAAGTATACAGTTTTGTCTACAGTATGAATAGGCCAGCTAGACCGGGTTGTTACCAATCTCACAGAAAACTGACGTGAAGTTGCTGTTACGTTTCGTACGGTGAGTAAGATATCCGGAGCCTCAGTTCCCATTCTCTTAAATAATAAGAAGAAAGAAAGAAATTCCTCAGATATTGTAGATGTTCATGGGCGGTGAAGGTCACTTACCATTAGGTGACTTACTTGCTCGTTTGCCAGCCACTGCTATAAAAAATAACAAAGCAATAACTCATGGCCTCATCTACCGATTCCATTGTCTATGGACAGCTTCAGAGATATTTCATTTATGAGAGGTACGCTCGTAGAGGGAAGCACGCACTACGGTAAGTAATGGCGCATCAACGCGTTGTGTTCTGCCTTGATTTTAACGCGGTCGGGTTGCTGTTAATTATTTTGGATCATCAGTTTTGGTGTTTGTTCGTGTAAACATACCTGCCGTACTAAATTAAGGCCTTGTTAGTTTAGATAGTAATGCTGCTGTCATGTCGAAATATAGATAAACTGTATACAGAAACAAAAATTTTACTTAAAAATAAGTTTTATCAAAACTTAGAAACCGACTTTAAATTAAAAGCACTGAAAAGTAAAAAATAACATGAGTATTTCAAGACATAAGTTGTTAAATCTCATAATGCCCAGTAATTTCACTAGCTTCAATGTTCTTCAAACCGGAACACAATGTGTTTATACACTGCTGTTTGGCGGCAGAAATAGACAAAGCGGTCGTACCAATCCAGACGGCCTCTCGCATACGAGGGACCTACCAGCTTGTAAAAATTGCAATTGCATTCACTAAACAATACTCTATAAATTGTTCTGTACTCGTAAACTGTCTTTTAAGTATCAAAGCTACAATATAAACGGTTCGCAACGTAATACATCACATCGCGTGGACGGGTAAATACCTACTGCTCAACCAACTTAATTAGATCAATAAACAACTGGCTGGATAGTGGCTTATATTTTACGTTTACGTAGAGTTACGAATTTGGGATAGAACTGCGTTGTAATGAAATGGTCAATTATGTACCTGGCCTTTACTGGAATACTCATCCAGAAATGTAGTCCTTCATTTTTATAGCATAGGCCGGCAAACGAGCAAGTGGGTCACCTGGTGGTAAATGATCTCCACCGCCCATATACGTCCACAATACCAAAAGAATTATGGGCGCGTTGTCAATCTGAAAGGAAAAGGCTAATTAAAGGATTGGGAAGGGGAGGGAGATTTGTACCTGCGGATATCTCACTCACCGTACGAAACGCAGCAGCAAGCTGCTACTTTACGCCGGTTTTCTATAAGACAGTGGTAACGACCCAGACGAGCCAGCGCATTCGTGCTGTAGACAAAACTGTCTACAGCGTGGCTCTATCACTCAAAAATAACTTTGTAAAGGTTGTCTGGATGAAATCTCAGATAGTGATAAGTCTGCCATTTGTACTTTTTTTTATTAAACTTCTGTATTTTACGTCTTCTTGATATCAGGATGTTTAATAAAGAGTTAAAAAAGTGCACATGAACATGAACAAAATAAAAATTTAATAAATGAATGGTACAAAAACAAAACTAATTGTTTAAAAATATATACACCTTTTAATACAAATATATACTTTGCCGATACCTCATTTGGAACAACGTTATGATATACTCTACTACAAACAAAATGTTACGGATTTTTTCCTCACAATAATATGCTTAATGCCTACATCATTCCATAAGGTAATAATGTGTTCCTGTAATTTCATAACGGTGTCTGTCCTGAATTTGCTAGCACAAAGATCATTGTTAGTATTTTTGAGTACGGGTCGTTCGGGTCGTTACCACTGTCTCACAGAAAACCTACATAAAGTAGCAGCTTGCTGCTGCGTTTCGTACAGTGAATGAGATATCCGGAGGCTCAAATCCCCCTCCCCTTCCCAATCCCTTATTATCCCTTTCCTTTAAGGTCGGCAACGCGCCCATAATTCGTTTGTATTATGGGCGTACATGGGCGGTGTAGATCGCTTACCATCAGGTGACCCACTTGCTCGTTTGCCGGCCTATACTATAAAAAAAAGCAAAGTTACTCATAATTCTAGGTAAGCTTTATTTGTCTGCGTATTCCTGTATACATTTAAATGCAAAACGGATTATGTTAAGCCTTAGGATAACGTCTTTACTTGATTAGACTTCTAGAGTGGTAGAGCCACGCTGTAGATACTTTTGTCTACAGCATGAATGGGCCGGCTCGTCTGGGTCTTTACCACTGCCTCACAGAAAACCTACATAAAGTAGCAGCTTGCTGCTGCATTTCGTACGATCTTTAAGGTCGACAACGCGCCCATAATTCTTTATTTATCGTGGGCGTACATGGGCAGTGGAGATGACTTACCAACAGGTGACCCAATTGCTCGTTTGCCGGCCTATGCTATAAAAAAAGTCAATAGAGCTAGCAGATGTAAACTAAGAAGTATAACAACAAAGATTTTAATCCATATGGATTTAGTACCATTTATTCCTGAGCTGTAGAACTTCGCAACACATAGTAATTCATAAAAATATAAGAGCAGATTTGCTTACACCGTTGGTTTTATATAATATTTTACATATTTGTGATGATATCTGTATTCTATTCTATTATAATTTTAGATTATGTGTCTATCAATGTTTAACGACTCCGTAAAGTCCAGTATTAAATAGCATTTAACCAAAAATAATGCTCATAACATAGACATCTAAAAACTATCGTACACACTATAGTGATTGATTCTTTACTTCATTATGTGTCAGCCTAGCTTCGTGTCCGCACAAGTCTTTCTATTGGCCAACATCTCAATTTTTTATTCTTTTCCCCAATTCATCTCTACTTTATTATTGGATTTTTTTACTGTTTTGTTGACATTTAATGTTATCATGAAACGTTTTTTGACATAAACTGTAGTATAAAAGTCTACTCTACTCATTCGTAGCTGAATATTGTTCCTTTGCTCATTACCAGCTTCACGACTTTAGTTTTCTGTACAATTTGCCCAGCCCGGCGCACCGCCTGCCACCTCGTTCCCTACCGACGCGACGTTTTCCGATAATTCAATTCTATCGTTGACAGCGTGTAGTGGTTCTAATTAATTCTGCACAAGATCTGGTTCCCTGTTTACACTTAATAAGTTAAGCATTTTATAATGTTTTTAGGGAGGGAGTAATTCAGGTCCATTTGGCATGATAGATAAATGGGATTAAGCAAAGCCAGTTCAACTTTGTTAAAGTTTCTTTGAAGGTTTCAGTTGTTTGTACGATAATAAATGGGGCTAATACAATTGCTTCTATTTTTAACCCTCGACAAAAAAGAGGGGTGTAATAATAATGCATAATATGCAAATTAATTCGGCTCTCAATATTTATAAATTAAATAGTTTAACACACAATTTAGTTCGTGTTAGCAATTCAGTTTGAAATAACTAGCAAGTACGAGTATATATGTCTATTTAAAACACTATCGAATCCATTGTTAGTTTGAAAAGAGACAAATAGCGCCCGCCCTTTTGTCCCTCCGTCGATCGTTATTCATTTTTGACCACAACAATCGACTGGCGCGGTTGATTGTTGATTTTGACAAACGATTTCGGCCATTCAATTTTTGAACTGAACGCGATGAAATAATTTATCTTCGAGCGTAACATTTTGTAAACTCTCATGGTTAGTATAAATCTATTTAAAGAGGTATAAAAGAAAAAACCACTCACTCACGATATTTCAAAAACTACTTAACCTAGGATCATGAAATTTGGCGAGGTTATAATTTGTATAATGTAGGTATCTGCTTGGAAATTTACATTATAAGAGGGTTAAAGTGGGGGTTGAACTTTGTAAGAAACATTTTTATGAAACGGAATACGACTGTGGAATTACTAATTTTGCTTATTCAAAATAAATAAACAAGGTCAAGTTATTATAAAATTTCACTCACAAAAGGTTAGGGGGATTGAATTTTGTATAATAATAAATACACCCAACAGTCACACACATAGTCCTGACCCCACACTAGGTAAACCTGTATCGTGGGTATTAAGAACTACGAGGGACTTGCGGACCCACAACACCCAGACCCGAGACAAATATTTGTGAATCAGACAAACATTTGTCTAGGTGCATTATAAATGTAGAAGTTTGGATGTTTGTAGACCAATCACACCTTAACGGCTGAACGGATTTTCGATAAAAATTACATACACATGTAGACAATGACTTGGACTAGGATATATGCTACTTTTCATCCTGGAAAAGGCGGATCCGCGAGCAAAACCTAGTTCACATTATTTTCTTGAATATGCATTCACAAATTAAACACTCGCATACATAGCATGTCTAAAAGATAAGAAGGTCATCAGCGTTTATATACCATCATAAATTCACGCCTAACCTGACAGTATGACGTGGTGGCGTCACGTTTAATATAACCGGCGGAAGACACGCCGGACTGGTTTAAAAAACGCGGCGGTTTTTGCGTCATTAAAATAGTGAACTGTTCTCAAGAAACTCTATAGCAGCTCTACTACTGCGCTTTTTACCAACAGTTAACAATAACGTTGGAAATCATTATGTTGAAGAAAGTGTTGAGTAAGACACGATTTTTAAATGAGCATCCATTTTGTACTGAGCCAGTACAAGGTCCCACTTCAAATGAGGTGAAGCGTCTTTAAGCTCGGCGGTATATATGAAGTATGCTGTGGTTTGCCTTATATTACAAGTGTGATTGACTTATTACATAACGAGACGCGCCTTTTAAAGTGAAGCTGTGTTTCGCTCGTTCTCACCTTTTCACGCTCGCAGTCTGCTTCATAGGAATAATAAAAGAGTATCGCGACATAAAATTTGAAGTAGTACATGTAAAACCACTTTGTCTCTTTCTGCCACCAAGCATCAGTGTGTAAGCATTGTTGTGTTTTGGTTTGAAGGGCATTGAAGCCAGTGAAATTACCTACTAGGCATTATGAAACATAATATCTTATGTCTCGGGATGACGAGCGCAGCCCAGTGCCATGCAGTGTTCTGTAATCCAGAGTTCTGTGTGGCGTTGCTTCTGTTTATGGGCAGGCGTGATGCATAACATCAGGCGAGCGACTTGCTCGTCTCATCATTCAAGTTAATAAAAAAAAGATAGCTGTAAAACAGCGGTACTGTCCCATTCAAACCAGCCCATTACAAAACTGGCTACAGCTTGGATTTGCCACTCACAACACACTGGCACTGACGAGTACTATCAGAAAAATGTCGTGCAGCTTCCACAATGTTTTAAATAAACGCTTGATATTTTTTCAAGTGCGTACACAGCTACTAAAATGTCAACGTACCTATTCTCTTTCATCAAGCTTAATTAGTTTCTTTATATCACCTAATGATTATAATTAAACGGGCAGGGCTTTTAATGCTGTAAAAATGCACTTTATTCTTAAGTTTTAATTAAATATTGTAAGCCACAAAGTAAAGGCGCGTTTTTAATCTTTTAAGTAAAGGATTAATTTTGTTATTTGCTGTTTTCGGAGGTGATTTTCTTAGATGGATGATTTTTTATTTTTCATATTTGAGAGAGAGAGTTTCATTCAGACTGCCTCGGTGGCGCAGTTGCAATGTGTACGCGTTACGATTGAGGTCAACGCTGAGGTCGCGGGTTCGATTCCCGGGTCGGGTAAAGTGGTATTGGGTTTGTCTGGAATTTGTGCCCGGTATGGCGATAGGCTCGCCCCCTATCACATAAAGGGCGGAAATACGCTCGGCGAAATGTGGGTGTACTGGTTACACCTCTGCCTACCCCTTTGGGGATTACAGGCGTAAGTGCGTATGTATGTAGTTTCATTCAGAACGTTCGTTTAAATTTTATTCGCCTAATAACGTTATACTCTTTTTTCGTTCAGAACGGCAATTTCATAGGTAAAGACTTATTATGTAGAGTCTATATAATAAGTCAACATTTTAGACCAACTAAATACATTGCGCCTTTCGGCGTTAGCTAGAATTATGCCGGCCTACTTACAATGGGTTCACACGGTACGAATTTGGTTGATTAACTGACTTGAATCAACAAAAGGTATGGTTTTGTTGAGAGATTTGATTGGAAGTCTGTTTAGATGGTTCAATCGGATACGGTTTAAAAGTTGATCAACTAAAATAGAACGGTATGAACCTGCTATTTGTACCTAGATGTTTAATTTAACTCATCCGGCTTCAATACACTCGTAGACAGTATAAATTATTGTACACTATACATTTCGGACCGGTAGCATGTCAATATATTCAATTCATTTTAAAGTTAAAGCATGCTTTTTTTAAATCATTCCTTCATTAGTTGGTTTTATGTATATTTTGAGGGGTTCTTACTCGAAGGGTACCAACCAAACCCTATTACAAAGCGTACATCATACTCTGCTTGTCTGTCTGTGCGTTTATCTATATTTCAGTCTGTCGACTGACGTATAGATAGACGCACAGAAAAATGGGGGGCTAATATTTTACTAGGTGGTTTATTCCACGTTTGGGTTGGTACCACCTCGATAACTAGTTCTGCAGCCAAGCAGCAGTGTGTAAGCACTCTTGTGTTTCGCTTTGAAGGTTATTGAAGCCAGTAAAATTACTGAGCATTATGAAACTTAACAGCCTATGAGTCAGGCTGATGAATATAGTTTAGTGTTATGTAGTGCTTTGTAATTATAAGTTCTGTGTAGTGATGTGTCTATTTATGGGCAGGCGTGGGTGGCGCTTACCATCAGGCTTAGATCGCGTCTCATCATTTAAGCTAATAAAAAAAATGTAAGCGAGCGCAGAATTGATCACGGTTCGTTATTAACCAAACATTAATGGGTGTGAATTAATATAAGATCTATTTTCTTAATGTGATGCCCGAAAATCTTTGTCCTGTATTAGTCGTCTACGGGTTATGAAGAAGATGCGGATATCCTTACACATAATATAAATAACAAAAAGTATTTTAGGGTTATGGCTACAGAACCGTTAGTTCGGGAGTCCGACTCACTTGTCCAGTTTATATATACAACCATTCTGTTTTATAAGTAATTACAGCCTTGTATATAATGCACAATTATGTAAAAGGCCACGTGTGCGAACTTGCCAGTGTAGGTTGACGTAATTTGATCTAGAAAATATTATATTTGTTAGTCTAATTTGAGGCGCTCGGGTATGAGTTGTACTGATCGGTTAACGATTAGCGAGTTAAGCAACCCTTGGCGCGGTAAGTTTATGGATGGGTGACCGCTTAATGGTATTTCTATTGAACGTCTCCGTGCTTTTGAGGGCATGTAAAAAGTCACTCGGCTATTATGAAATGATGGTAGTAGTTTAGCCAAATTGTAGATAAGATAAGACTGGGCCTTCAGGTGGATAAGTGGGTCACCAACATCTTAGGATCAAATCCAACCTCACCTGCACGTGGTACACACTGCTAACTACCGGACGAGGCAATGGCGAAACTTGGTTCCCGTTGCGGGTTGTGGGGGTCAGACGGCGGGTCGCCCGATATAATACCATATACGGTCAAATCTATGGTATAAAAAGGATTAAGCATTTATCATATTATAGCCAGGCAGAAAGATTTATTACAACCGATAGACGATCCTACTTTTCATGCATATTGAAAAAAATCGAATTGCAATTTTTTTGCTCTACCTAAGGAGGCAAGAAGTTTTGGATCAGTTAGTAAACTATCGATAAATCAAGCTGTCAGTCACTTGTCTAATAATTCGAAAACCAATAAATCACGAGCCAGGCGCTTCGGTAAAATTAACTCGCCGGTTGCCACTAGAGATTTTGCCGAAGTCTTTAATGAAATGGCTGTGTGCCAGTAAGTCAATGCTTTAGGATATTCGTAAGCATATTCTAACCACTGTTAGTACTTTCTTGAAATCCAAATACAGTTAGAAGGGAGGCTCAATGCTTTCTTACAGAGTTAGCAGGTACTAGCTGGCAGGTCTGTAGTATGCGAGAGGCCGAAGAAGAAGCCATCTGCGTAAGTACCACCGTACTTACGCAGACGGCTTCTTCATTTATTTACGCCATGAAGTGATATGTTATGTACCGGTACAAAGAAGATTGAAGCTAAAGGAATAGCCAGGTGTTATGAGACTTAACATCTTATGTCTTGACGAGCGTAGTGCAGTACCACGCATGTTTTGAGTGGTATTGCTTCTGTTTATTGTGTAACTGTTCTGTTTAATGTTAAGTACATCAGGCGAGCGACCTGCTCGTCTCGTCGATCAAACGACTATGAGTTAAACCCAAAGTAACCCGAAATGATGGTAATTTGAACATCTTTAAAAATTGGGTTTTCCTTTCATCTATTTTTATAGACCGAATTTCGACCCATTTATGTAGATAATACACAGAATTAGTCCGAATGTTCAAGACGAAAACAACAAAATAATAAAAAATAGAAACGAAATAGAGGCAAAAGTTTTCTCATGTTCTGTAATAGTGTTTTCACATGTGGAGAGCGAAATGACGTCACACGTCCCACCGCAATAATGTTAAAACATAGAATCTGCCTGACTGTAAGGGATTCTTTTTATTTGAATTCAAACTGGTTTAATAGTGATGTTTTTTAGCTACTTAGACTGCCTACCTCTTCGGGGATTACAGGCGTAAGAGAGTGCGTTTCTTAGCTGTTTTATTATAGTAGAGGGCGGCAAACGTGCAAGTGAGTCACCTGATGATAAGTAATCCACCCATGAACATCATACCAGAAGAATCATGGACGCGTTGCCGACCTAAAAGGAAAGGGATTGGGGCCACCGGATATCTGTCTCACTGTACGGAATGCAGTAGCAAACTGCTACTTTACGTCGATTTTCTGTAAAACAGTGGTAGCAACCCGGTCGAGCTGGTCCATGCATGCTGTGGCCAAAACTGTCTATAACGTGGCTTTACCTCTTGCAAACGTAAATGTTCGAAGAAAACCTGTTTAGTCATTTATAAATAACAGATGTGTTTTTTTAATTGGTGTTGGGTTTTATTACCGGTTATCGTTTTTGAAATTACAGTGCCCAGTATAATTAAATTTAAAGTACTACCAATACGTACTAATACCTAATGTATGTGAGTTCTTTATCAAAACCTCTTTCCTAATTGATGTGCTATTACTTACTAGAGACAAAAATTTAAGTTTATCGATGCTTTTAATATAAAATGTTAATATTCTGTTCCCTATATCATTGTTAAATAAATAAATATAACCAACATTCACACACACATAGTCTTGACCCTTCACTAAGTTCGTATTTCGTATAAAATCGGTCCACAATTGGCGGAGAAATCGCTGTAGATACAAAAAAACGCCGAATTGAGAACCTCTTCCTTTTTTAAGTTGGTTAAAAAGAGGCAATGCGAGGAATATCGGGTACAGTTTGTTATCCATACCATAAGCACCCACGCCTATAGGCAGAGGTGTTACCAGTACACCCTCATTTTGCAGAGCGTATCTCCGTCCCATGATGTGATAGGGGGCGAGAATATCGCCATACTGGGCATAATTCTAGACTCCGGGCCGTTACTGAGCATTTCGTAATAGAAAAACCCAATATCACTTACCCGACCCGGGGATCGAACCCGATATCTTTTAGCGTCAGCCTCAGTCGTAACGCGTACACATTACAACTGCGCCACCGAGACAGGCAGTTTGTTATGATATAAGATTTCGATGGATATAATTAAACCGTAGATCGGTATGGTGAACGACAATGGCTACTTATGGAAATGTAGTCGAGTGTCACAGGTCAGGATTCGATCAGCGGAATCCACTGGAAACACCTAATTTACAAACAAAGCTAAGTGCTGTATTTGTTGCTGTCAATTACTAAAATCGGGTACATTTATAAAGGTCTGACTTTTAACAAACTTCTATGTTAGAAGTTTGTTAAACACGAAAGAGTTATTATTAGTTAAAAATACCTTATTAAAAAGTGCCAACGAAACCCTATAACTCTTTTCCGGGATAAAATAGCCTACGTTCTAATCCCGATCACGGTCTACCTGTGTGCCAAATTTCATCAAAAACTGTTCTGCCGTTAAAGGCGTGATTGACTAACAAACATCCAAATTCACAAACTCACAAGTATCCAAACTTTCATATTTATAATAGTAGTAGGAGAGTAGGATTATGGCGAACGACAAATTATAAAGAATTATAGTAAAAAGAGAAGGATGTGGTTACGGAATCTTATAGTCCGTCTCGCACTTGACAGGGTTTTTTACAATAAAGTGTAACTAATTAGAGTTCTTGCGATTGGAGTAGTATTGTACGGTAAATAGCAATTAACTGAAAATATTTTCGTTCGTGTCATGACGTTCGATCAAATCAACGTAAATAATTTACAAGTGTTTGTAATTTGAGGGAGATTCATGCAAAAATTTCATATTTTAACTGGCGCATTAAAGGAGGAGGTTTTTATTTGGCGGTATTTTTCTTAACAGTCTCTGTGGTGCAGTGGCCGAGTAGCCGGCTATGGTACGAGTGTCCGGGGGTTCGATTCCCGCAAAGAGACAAAAGTTTATGTGATCCGCAAATATTTACTTCGGGACCGGCTGTTGTGATACCGAAAGTCTTCCGTAGTCTTCTCTCTAGTTGGTAGGTTCTTCATATGTGAGATGCCGTCTGGCTTGATACCCCCTTTTGTCTATTTCTGCCACCAAGCAGTTTCGGTTTGAGGGATATTGAGACCAGTGAAATTACTAGGCTTCATGAGACTGAACAACTATGTCTCAACTACGAACACAATCCAATGCCATGCAGTACTTTGTGATTCAAAGTTCTGATTGGTGTTGGTTCTGTTTATGGGCAGTCGTGACGCTTACCATCAGGCGAGCGACCTGCTCATTTCGGCATTTAAGCCAATAAAAAAACAGTGCCTCATACCTTCGATAAGACCCGTATCTTTTTGTGGGGTTAGGACTATTTTTGCTACTCTTGAGAATATTCATTTGCTTATTATTACCTATATATTTTAGGGTTGTCTTTATAACTGAATACAAAAAATGTCAGGTTTCAAGCCAACTCTGAGAAACGTGCTCAACTAATCGCTGTACAAAAATATAAGTGTAATGTGTTTTGTTACGGACATTTCTATCGAAGTAGAATTTTTATAAGTTCAGTTTATGTAAAGAAACGTTTTATTAACTGCTATTTAATCATCTTTGACGCAAAATGTCTAGCAAATCGACATACCGATTAAAATAAATCTTTAAGAAAAATAATCCTTGCAATCGAACAAAAGAACTCAACGTATTACTTATAGAACATTCTACAATATCTACATTCATTTACAATATTCTTTTACAAATATACAATTTGAAATCCTACTACTAATATAAATGTGAAAGTTTGGATGGTTGTGAGTTTGTGAATTTGGATGTTTGTTAATCAATCACGCCTTGGCGGCTGAACGGTTTTGGATGAAATTTGGCACACAGGTAGACCATGACCTGGATCGGGACGTAAGCCACTTTTATCCTGGAAAAGGCTGTTCACGCCGGCGGAGCCGCGAGCAAACTAGTGACAAATAAAAACCATTAAAAGCGCTGTCGTCGCGCTGCATTTCGGTCGCACGAAACCTCCATTCCTGAAGGTGTTTGCATGTCGCAAATCGCCAAGATCTTTGTCGTAGGTAAATACCTCACAGGAGATGAAGTTTCGTGGAATAGTAATTTTACCTTCAAATGCTGTTTTGATCTTATAAATGAATCCTTGGAATTAAAATGGTTTTATACCTCGATTGATAAGCAACTAAATTCAGTATTGGAAAATTGACAAGCGTCTGTTTATGCCATGCCTCTTTGTTCTGCTTCTGACAGTTAATTTCCACATGAAATAGCTTCAAGATCATCTTAAATCAAAGCTGTATTAACAGACTTCAAAACAGGAGGAGGTTCTCAATTCGGCGTTTTTTCTTTTTTATGTTTATACATCGATTACTACGTCAATTGTAGATCGATTATGTGGAAACTGTACGCACCTAGCACTAAATAATGAAAAAAAAATAAGAACAGACTTAAAAAAAATACTGATATGTCTAAATTAATAATTTCTAGTGGTCCTATCGGAGTCGATGTTATTTCAGTTATCCGGCAACGGCACCGAATCCAATAAGACATGTCAAAACTTTATTATTTTCGACTTTTCAGTGTTGTTCAAAAGTCGGTTTCTACGTTTTGTTTATTTAACTAGGGGCGTTGCCCATGTTTTTCCACAAAACATAAAATAAAAAACTTAAAGTCCAACGAATATGAGACATATCTTACTTTCTTCCCCACATTATTCTGCAGCGATTGGTATCGATCTCGACCCCATACCCCCAGTGGTTTTGGAGGAGATAGCGTGACAAGCTTTTGGCAGCGGTGGCGGCGGCGGCGGCGGCGCCAGTTACTTTTTTTAGAGATTATTTAGAATTTATTATTTAATATTTGTTACTTAATCAATTGTAAGCGTCTACTGAAAGTATTGCATATCGGCTGTCAAATGGCAGCAGACGTAAATACAGGAGGTTTGAAAAATATCAGTTTAACTGAATTAGTTACATACATACATAAACTCACGCCTGTATCCCTGAAGGAGTAAGCAGAATTGCAACTAGTGGGCCTACGTTTCCCCGAGCTTATTTTTGTCCCATAATGTGTTACGGGCAAAGCCTATCGCCATATCGGACACATATTCCTATCTTGGGCTTCACGTCTTATTTTCGACTAGAAAACTCAAACACAAATGTGATTACCTGACCTGGGAATTAAACCCTAGACCTCATGGTTCTCAGCCTTAATACGCTGCCACTTGACTGATGAGGCCATTAGATACATACCAGTCAAAAATGAATCCGATGAACAACTTACTCGTACAATAGGTGAAATATGAATAGGTTATGGTGAAAGAGCGTTTCCTAGCACGCAAGCGTGCATCGATCCAGAGATAAGATAAGAGACATTTATGTTTAAAATATCCTTCTTAATAATTTAAACATTTAATATAATTGATGTCGTTTAAATAATTACAGCAATTCCGATATCTGTTATTGCAAATTCGTCACAAACTTTTTCTCAGTCAATAAGATTTATGTAACTGTTACAGAAAGTCTGGTGTCTGGTTCTGTTATCTATTTCTTTTTCAAAGTCTATTATTTGAAAATCGAACAAATTCTATTTCCAATTTCAAATGAATCCCTCTATCCGTATCTCTTCTAGGACTAAATCTCGAACTCGAATTTCAGTGTCTTTAAGCTACCATTTTTATTCGAGCCACACTTCAAGAGTAGAAATTATCTCTAGATACAGTTAAACGACGCCATAGATCTGTTGGGAGTAGTACGGAGTGAAAGAAGTCGTAAGTTCAAAACCAGCACCAAGAGTATGCACCTCTGGACATTTCTATGTAACGTGTGTATTCATTGTTAATCATCGCTTGCTTTAACGGTGAAGGTAACATTTTGAGGAAACTTGAATATCTGAGAATACTCCATTAGAATATCAAAGGTTAGTATGATTTTTTATCCTGACACGGCAAAGTGACTACAGTGGATCAGATGCAGTACAAATATAATGTCGACCATCATACACATTACGTCCCTCGACTATAAAGTTATTTTATATACACTGGCTGACTCCGGATGGTCTGAACAAGCCATTATGGGGGGTCTTTTACCATGTGTACGGAGCTCGCGAGTCAGGTACAAAAATGATCCGGTACCCTCCCGCTAGTGAACAGCAATGGCAACACTACAGATAACCGACGTCATGTACTCGAGCAGCTGCTGCCTCGTCCGCGTCTCGGCTCGCGCATCACGCGTTGTTTAACTATACCATAATACAGATAATTTTTAATCTTAAAGAGTGGCTTGAATATTGAAGTGTAAGTGGGCCACCAATAAAGTGGTAGGAACCTTGTATGCGAGAGTCCGTCTGGGTTGGTACCACCGCTTTATCTATTTTGTGTGTAAGCATTATTGTATATGTGATAGCTCAGGTGGGAGTGGTATGGACTGTCGAGACGAAAGTCGCAGGTTCGAAACCAGCCCCAAGAGCATACACCTCTAACTTTTCTAAGTTACGTGTATATTAATTGTTAATTATCACTTGCTTTAACGGTGAAGGAAACATCGTGAGAACAAACCTACATACCTGAGAAGTTCTCCATAAGAATTTCGAAGGTATTTGAAGTCTGCCAATCCGCATTAGGCCAGCGTGGTGGACTACGGCGTAACCCCTCTCATTCAGTAGAGGAGGCCCGTGCCCAGCAGTGGGACATGTATAATACAGGGCTGGTATTATTATTATTATTATGCTTGTCTTGCCATAATCTCGGGACTACAGAGTCCCGGACCTTTGGAAGGCGTGCGTGGAGCCGAAGCCAACACGTAGAGGCCCGTTAGACAATTTTAATTTTATATGGTGATGTGACACCGCCCGGCGGCTATCCTTGTATACACTATAGAAGTGTATCCAAGGACATCCCCCGGTCGGTGTAGGACTATTGTAGGGATGGCCAAAAATTTATATATACTATTTTATTGAGGTGAGGTGTTGATGGATCGGATAACCGGGTCTATGGGAAGGACTATGGCACCTGCCTGACCTATGTTGAAAACATGGATAAAATAGGCAGGTGGTGATTTGCCAAATCAGGTAGATGGGCTCCCCAAAATAGTCACTAGAAAAAGCGACAAGGGAGCAACACCCAGATGAGTGGCTAAAGGGTGGAGAGGTGTCACTGGGCTTTAAACAACGATCATTTGCTCCCTTAGGGTCCCATCACGTTGCCCACTCACCACTTACGTTTCACATCCACCCTTCGAGCATGAAGCTCTCGCGACTCCACTCTGACCGGCCGGTGAAGGCAAGCCAGAGGTGGGGGACCTGTTCCTCATCAGTGTTCACTCCAGCCGGCTAGTGAAGGCGAGCCAGAGATGAAGAACAGGAGCCTCCCCCGGGAGCACTCGGGTACGTAGGGTCGCTACTCCCCAACAGCTCGCCACAAGCTGCCCTGCGGGCTTATTATTATTATTATTATTGTGTATTGTTTGAAGGAAATTGAAGCTAGTGAAATTACTGGGGATTATGAGACTTAACATCTTATGTCTCGGGGTGACGAGCACAGTCCAGTGCCGTGCAGTGCTTTGTAATTCAAAGCTCTGTGTGGTGTTGCTTCTGTTTATGGGGAGGCGTGGCGTTAACCATCAGGCTCGTCTCGTCATTAAAGCTAATAAAAAATGAAATACTAACATCTTAGGCCAAAAGTATGTAGTAATACCAAATCGACTGTCAAATCTAGATGGAAAGACAGACCCTGGCATTAGACCGGGATAGCGCCAGGTAGAAAGGAAGAAAGAGTGGATTGAATAAAAATACACGTATTTCAACAAAGCCTACCCTGCAGGTAATTGGAAATTGGTTCAGAACTGCTAATTGATATTTAACAAGGAACGATTGAACGCTTTGAATCGTTCAGTTCTGTCTTGTTTGAATCGGTTCCGCCAACTATTAATTTTCTTCCGCTGGTATATAACTGTCCAATTTAATGTTGCTTACTCCAGTTTCAGAAATTGATATTGGAGTTCTTGAAAGTTGCTGTTTGTTTGTAGCTATGCTTTTGTGTTGTTTGAGGAGTGTAACTGTGACTGTCTATTCAGCCACTTTCGTATCTGTTACGAAAGTCTGTTAGTAAAATTTACAAATATAATTATGGGTTTAGCTCGGACCATAGACTTTATGTGTACTCCCTTCGCGTTTAAGCGCAACGTTAACCACAACGCGTACTAAAATATCTATGTGCACCGCAATGACAACATTAGTCTAGGTAGTAATAATTGGCACGCTTGAACCTTAGAGAAGAGAAGACTGCAAGTTGGTAAGACTGTAAGTTGGTCGTAATTCGACTAAAACCGAAACACCCTGTATTTACAACATTTTTTAATTACCCGTATTATAAACATGCACCGTAAGGTCATAGCGTCAAACACGTAGTGGTTGCCCGCCGGTGTCCACGTCCCGAATTCGACTCCCAGTACTAGAATACTGTTTAAAAATTTTGGAAATTTAAGGTAAGCTTTCGTCAAATATTTATTTCGGTGTCTATTATATGAAAATATTATTTTTATTTGAAAATTATATTGCATTTTAAAAATTTAAAGTGTTTTTTTTATAAATACACTAGTATTGCTATTTGGAATTCATTATAAATTGATTTGGATCTTACATTTTTTCATCAGATAATAATACCTGGGTAAAATAAAAGAGAGCGTTGTTTCAGTTATGTATAATTTTAATAGTGTTTTTAAGAGCAATGGTTACCGAAATGTACTGATTTTATCGTATTCTTAATACAGAAAATAAATGAAATAATCTTTAAATAAAGTTAACCATTACTACTAAAAGCTGTAAAAATTAAAGACCGTTGAAACTAACTACGCTAAAATTGTGATTTGAATATTTTACATTTGGTAATAGTTTGAAACTCACAAAGACTACCCTTATTAGCAAGTGATTAGTAATTCTACTAACTTAGTATGTATTAGTTCGGTAATGCATGATACATTAAGGTAAATCAGACAGCCACAGGGATGGTCACAGGCTAGTTGGAGCATGATGCAAATGGCGGTTAGAGAAACTGAAATTACTTTCTACTAAATTATAGAAGCATGCTTTTATTTCACAACTTCACATAAAATTTTAAGTTCAATACCTGAAGGGGTAGACAGAGGCATGTATGAATACGTAGTTTTTATAAAATCTTTACACAGCGTTATCTCTAAAACTCTCTGGATATATTGAAAAAGATACAGGTACAAAAGTGTTCAGAACTAGGGGCACTTTTATATCATCTTGGCTTAGTGCACCTCTCCAACTAACCTTGTATACACACCAATTACTAAAAAATGGTAACGATAAAATAAAATACTTATCAGAAATACATAGAAAAGAATACACAATATATCGAAAAAAGGAAGTGTTAAGATGAAAATCTATTTTATTTTAGTATTTTCTTTACAGTCGCAATGCGATTATGTACACGCCAGATGCAACAATGGAATACAGGTGTATTCAATTTACTTCCATAAGTGATTGTAAATATAAATAGTATATTATAAAAGTTGTATGAAATAACATAGTTGAATGGTAAAGTTGGATGGTTGCGTCAGGCTTTTGTATTTGTAGCGTGCACTACGTATGAGATACCATTCGACGATAGCGTCAATAACGCATGGCGTCACTGGTACCTTCAGGATAGCGTTAGTAGTTGACGACGGCACTGATGCTAAGTCTGACGCTTGGCGCGACCATGGGAAATGTTATCATCAGATGGGCAGCTGGCTCGTCTACTGGGGCGATAATAAAAAAATCATTATTCGACTTCGATCGCCTTCCCACCCCCCCTTATTTTTACTGCCTTACCCATAAAAGAGTTTGCGCATTGCATCTTATCAGAACCCGAGAAATCTCCCTCTTAAATAGCCATATTAATATTTGTATGAGGGGTTGCACACTAGATCCGCATTCCGTGTACCGAAATCTCAAATAACTCCAGTTCGGATCATAGTCTCGGATTCGGACCGGACGCAGGGCGTAAACCCTCTAAAGCCTACAGACTACAGTCCATAATCAGTTATAACTTCAGAGAAACATTCGTTTATGAGTACTATAGCCTCAAGGCCTAGTCGCTTACGCCGGAGCGAGTAACTGAAGCGATGCATTTTGAATATATTGTTGCCGAGTATAGGTACCCATCTGATCCGATACAACTGATGCAGGTCGATCTGATCAGATTAGCATTTCCAAGTATGACGCCCTAAGCGATTTTCAGATACGATAAATAAGAATCAATAAGGAAAATCAATGTATCAATATTTCAGTATACCACTTTTATCTTTATGAATAAACAACCGGACTTATACATATAGGTAAGATATGGATAGCACAAAGAGGACGGCACGGCGCAACGGCAACGCTGACCCGACATGATTGATTTATAGCATTTCATTTCGTATTCTGTTCAGAGAGTTGTCAGCAATTTTGTGTTGGAAATATCTGTGAAACACTATAAGATGCATTACGATTGGAAGTCGAATGTAGCCTGTAGAGTGTTGAGTCATACTGGTAACTTTGTTTCGAAATTATTAAGGTGGAAAGAAAAACAGTTTATTTGTCTCAGGAGTCATACTCATGTACAAAGTCAATTAATTGTATAAAAATACCACACAGTTATGGCCATGACAGGGGTCCACTGAGCATGTTCCTGTTCTGTACCGCATACTGCAGCCTACCACGGATTTTTAGTGGAACCATAAGTGGTATACGGACACAAGTAAGCCAATACCTACAGTTAATTTAGCTGCATAAAACATTATGTTAAAAAGTATAAAAATAAAGTAAATAGACGGACCACTACTTATAAATACTCAACGTATTCAGCCAGCACGATATTCTTTCTTTTTCTTAAACAGCCATGATGCAATTGTTGAAATATTCTATGGTCTCATAAAATACAATATATTTTATATGATATTGATTAATATTTCTCATAACATAGCCGTCAAAAAACTACTGAAATCGATTAGAAAAACATGTGTAACTTTTGAACGCCTGAATATTGTTTTAAATAAAAGCTATGACCATGTTGATTAAACCAGCTTTCAAACCCAAAAACCGCATTATTCATTTATTAAGGCGCTACGATGCCTCAGACACACATATAAACAGACAAAGAGTTCAGACTTATAACGCTCCTTTTTATCGGGAGTTGAAAAAGATCTTAGGGTAAACTACGTACTTTCACAAGAACTATTTGTTACAACTTTCTGCTTAATAACAGAGCTATCATAAATAATTCTCTACTTATCTCTGATTAAGACATATAAAGGAGCAGAAAAATAAAAGGAATAACGTTTTCTTCGCCTGTCGCGACCTAAATAGCGTGATTTCCTATGATTATTTCTTTCTAATGATTGATTATAGTGACTAGCCCATAGACGGTAATGTTTTTCTTTTATATTCTATGTGGCTAGTGCTAAGGTTCGTTTTAATTGTTAATATATTGACCAAAGTACGATTTAATTAGAAATATTCAAATGTAATTATTAAAATTCCTCGGTAAAGTGTTAGTATCGGGGCGATTTGGAGTGTTCCGCACGTTATATAATGTGCTAATGCTTTATTAATTCATTTATTAGATTTTAATATGATTTTATTTACCCCCAGCCCATCATATTTCTTTGTCTTAAAGTGAAACCTTCATCAAAATCCGTTGTACCATATATACGTGATGCGCGAGGCTCTACTGTTTTATTATATTTAATGTATAGAAAAGACTAGATAACTTCTCTGAGAAAGTAAGAGTTATTTTATTTACTAGAATATTTAATAGAAATGCCTAATGCCTCGGTGGCGCAGTTGTAATGCGTACGCGTTACGATTGAGGCCGACGCTGAGGTCTCGGGTTCGATCCCCGGGTCGGGTAAAGTGGTATTGGGTTTTTCTAATACGAAATGCTCAGTATCAGCCCGGAGTCTGGAATTTGTGCCCGGTATGGCGATAGGCTCGCCCCCTATCACATAAGGGACGGAGATACGCTCGGCGAAATGTGGGTGTACTGGTTACACCTCTGTCTACCCCTTCGGGGATTACAGGCGTGAGTGCGTATGTATGTATTTAATAGAAAATATATGATATATAACTTAGTAGCAAATAACCTTACGTTTTATCATAAATATCTACGTTCATACGATTTTTTTCAATGCATGTAACGATTTATCGCCATCAAACACAAAATATGACGTTTTAAATTCAATGTTATTTGATTTAAATTTCCTTGGTAAATGTTTTCTGTTCATTTTTATGTAATATCTATCCTACTCTAAGGTCCTGGGGTCGCCGAGTTCTCATTATTTACCCACGTAAATGTGATTCGAATACATTTACATAACCTTTGAATATAAATCAGAAATAATTTAAAAGTGCAAATGGAATGTTTTAGTTTAAAGTAAATACAATTTAATAGAACTACGATTAGGTATAATGTGTAAATAGTAGAATATACTTGAGTGATAGTTTCTACTAAATTCTTTAAACTTATTCTTAAAAATAAACCTTTCTCATCTGGACATAAAGAAAATTAAATAGGTAATTGTTAAGTTTAATTAAAAACTAGCTTTTGCCCGCGGCTCCGCCCGCGTAAATAGACTTTTCCGAAATAAAACGTAGCCTATAACCGTCTCCGTCATCTATCTCTACATCAAAATTTATCAAAATCGGTTCAGTGATTTAGGCGTGAAAACGTAACAAACAAACTTACATTCACATTTATAATATTAGTATGATGTTGCTAATTATTATTGAAATCGGAACAATCTTAAAGACATTTTGATAGCCTCCGTGGCGCTATTGTCGAGTAGCCGGCTGCGAAGCGTGAAGCCGTGGCTTCGATTCCACCACCGAGTCCCTCGTAGTGCCTGACACCCACGATACAGTTTAACATAGTCTGGAGTCGGAACTATATGTATAACTGTTGGGTGTATTTATCTTTAACCATAACCCATAACTATGAACCGGCCAAAATTAGCTTAAAGTAGGTTTTTCAGATATTGAACAAAATAATATCCAACATTTTACTCATTACTTTGCATGTTTATCTGGCCTTCACCTTCTGTCTACGTATGTTACATTATTAATAAAATTTTATTGTAGTCAATACCTTCAGAATTACATGCAACGAATACACAATTAAGTATTGTAATTTCAGTAAAGCTATTGTGCATATGATTTAAAATATCTGAGAATTTGTACGAATAAATGTCTCGTCAAAACTTTGTGACAGGAAGTACCTAAGCGGTCTCTAACAAAAGTTTCTGGAACAGGTTTACGCAAAACAAACATAAAATTTACTGCAAATTAGAATTTGTGCTATTGTACAATTTATTATGTCTGAAATAGGAATTCAACATTACCTACTTTTATTTTTCTTTTAAAACTTTTAGTACAACACTTTTTATCCAATTTACTTGCGTTAGTACAAAGGAGTGTTGTTTTACTTTATCACCTCAACCATTTTTAAGGTCGCATATACTTGCATAAATTGGGTTGAAATTATAGAGGGACTTTTAAATAATTCCGTATGGAAAACATTTACGTATATACACACATAGTAGGACTATCATAAATGTGAAAATTGAAAGGTTAGTGAGTTTGTTAATTTGGATGTTTGTTAATCCATCACGCGCTAGCGACTGAACGGTTTTAGATGGAATTTGGCGAACATGACCAGAAAACGCCGTTCACGCGAGCGGAGCCGGGAACAAAGATAATTTACGATATTCAATAAGTAACTTTATATCAAATGTATTAGAGTACACATGTAAATGAATATTCCAGATGGCGCCAACACCGATAGTGGAAGATAGATTGACGTCAGGACACCGGCTGTCTCACCCACCACCCGGCGATGAGGTGTACGTAACCGGAGTGTCTGGCTACTTTCCAGACTCTGACTCCGTCAAGCACCTCCAGGAAAACCTTTTTAACAAGGTAAGCCAGATCACACTGAACAAGACTTCAAATCACTGCTGCGCCACCAGCACCAGTGTACCTGATCATATTTTTATCCGAATTGACAGCGACCACCTTGGTGAAAACCACGCCATAGTGGCTCGATCAGGCGAGTCGCTTTCCAGGGTCAGCCAATGTATCCAGTAACTTCACGCCTGCATAATTTTATTAACCGTCGAGGAACGCTACGACATTATATTTGGACTGCACTGAAGTTAATATCAGGTCCAGAGCAGTCAACATGCCGTACCACAACAAAAAATAACATTATTACAATATGGTTCATAAATAAAGCCCCATTTAAAAAGAATAAGATACAACGTGGTATATCCCTCGTATGGTAAGTCCCAGAGGCCGTCTGTTGATACTACCGCTTTGTCTATTTCTGCCGCCAAGCAACAGTGGGTAAGCACTGTTGAGTTCCGGTTTGAAGGACAATGAAGTCAGTGAAATTACTGGGCATTATGGGACTTAACATCTGATGTCACGGGGTGACGAGCGCAGTCCAGTGACACGCAGTGCTGTGTAATTCTAAGTTCTGTGTGGCGTCGCTTCAGTTTTTGGGCAGGCGTGACGCTTACAATCAGGTGATCAACCTGCTCGTCCACTAGCTCGTTTGCTGTAGTCTGCTATAAAAAAAAACAATAATAATGATCCAATTACAGGTTGATTTAATATCCGGCGATGGACGTAGATGGAAGCTGGCCCATCCCGAGATCCCGCAGAGGACCGGCAAGATCAACCACGTTAACAAATTCGACGCGTCTTTCTTCGGCGTCCATTACAAACAGGCCCACACCATGGACCCCATGTGCAGGATCCTGCTCGAGAAGGCGTATGAGGCGGTTATTGATGCAGGTTAGATATTTTTTGTTAACTTGAATGACGTAACAAGCTATTCGGTTGTCTGATGGTAAGCGCTACGCCTGCCCGTAAACAAAAACAACACTGCATGGAGCTGGACTGCGCTCGTCACCCCGAGACATAAGATGTTAAGCCCCAGTAATCACTGGCTTCAATATCCTTCAAACCGAAACACAACAGTGCTTACACACTGCTGCTTGATAGCAAAGATAGATAAAGCGGTGGTAACAATCCATATGGCAACTCGCATTCTAGGAACCTACCACCTACTTTATACCATTTGTGCAAAAAAGAAACAGTAAAATCCTTTACTTCTTCCCAACCCTCATCCCTTTTCTAAAAGGTCGGCCACGGATCTTTAATCTAATATTGCTCGTATTCATGGACTTTTTTATCCTGGTGCGACGAAGTGACTGTACAGCTGATAAGTGCATTGCAGTCTAAATATAATATCGTCCGTTGAGACATTGCGTCTCGTCAACGGTCGCCACAATTATGCTGTCATAAAGTGACTGTATATACTAACTGAACCCACGACACGCCTGAATGAGACACTATGCTGGCTTTTCTTTGTATGGTGGACACCCTCTGTGGCGCAGTGGGCGAGTAGCCGGCTGTGAAGCGAGAGGCCGCGGGTTCGATTCCCACACCGGGATAGAGATACAATGTTTCCGTGATCCACAAATATTGGTTTCGGGTCTGGATGTTTTCGCCCCAGAGGGGTTGACGTCAGGCAGGCGGCCGGTCGTAATAATTACAAGCCAAATCTTTCGGTAACATTGTTTTTTGTTCTAATCATGGTCGACCTGTCTCTGTTAAGTGGCGAATGAGTGTCTGCTGGTGAAACATTAATTATAAGGGTTATATCGTGGTCGAAGTTTACGTGTATGAGTTATTCGTTATGCTTATAGAGGTCATGCATCCTAATCCAATACGTAGATATAATTTCTATGATTGCTTTATCATCATCATCATCAGCCACAATACGTCCACTGCTGAACATAGGCCACCCCTAATACCTTGATGCCGACCTGTTGGAAGCAGCCTGCATCCATCGGTTTCCTGCAACCATTGTCAGGTCGTCGGTCCATCTAGTAGGTGGATGGTGGTGGTATATGATTGCTCATTAATATAAATTGTGCTGCTCTAATTCCAATTAAATATTGTAAAACCTTTATATTTTTAATAATACAATTTGTAAACTAGCTTTAAAAGAGCAACGCTGGAGTTTCTTGTCCGTTCTTCTCTAGCGAAATAGCATTCCGAACTGGTGGTAGAGTTTTGACGGCATCTAAATAATGTATAGCATTTTATGGTTTCAATCAATATTTTGTATTTTAATTTGGATACTGACATTAAAGTAGGTATTTAATAATTATAATACAGCGAATAGCGAGTCTATGCAAGTGGTAGATTCAATGTTGAAAACATCTAGAATGCACTATGCTCACTTTGAAAGTTGAATTATTTAATTGTATGTGTCGGACTGAATTAAACCGCAGAGCTTTAATTAGGTTCCCAACTATTATCAGACCACAATTCATTTATCCAATTTATGTGTGGATTAGAGGGATAACGGAGTCAGTTATTTACCAATGAAGTGAGGTCGAGGTAATTTATAAAGAGTATTTGTTATGTTTCATTCGGTAATTGCTTTTCGCACCAACCTTAATCCGATAAGGGTTTTACTGTTTCTTTAACTTGAATGACAAGACGAGCAGTTTGCTCGGCTGATGGTAAGCGCCACGTCTGCTCGTAAACAGAAGCAACACCACACAGGACTTTGAATTACAAAGCACTGCATGACACTGGACTGCGTTCGTTACCCCCAGACATAGGGACGTTAATGCCCAGTAATTTCACTGGCTTCAATGTCCTTCTAATCGGAACACAACAGTGCTTACATACTGTTGCTTGGCGGCAGAGAAAAACGACAAATCGGTGGTACCAACCCAGACGGCCTCTCGCTTACGATACGAGGCACCTACCACCTATGTGGGAGGTTACCTGTTATATTTTTATACCCATCTGGATAGCGCGCACCGTACACATAGAAAACCCGCCATAGTGGTTGTTTAGGCGAGTCGAGTTCCAGGGTCAGGCAGTAACTTCGCCTATTTCTGCATTCATTGACGGACGCTATGTTTTTTTTTATGGCATAGGCCGGCAAACAGGCAAGTGGGTCGCCTGATGGTAAGTGATCTCCACCGCCCATGTACGCCCAGTGTCTTTTTGACACCAACCAGTGAAGCTCGGCGAGTCTTTGGAAATGTTAACCTGTATTTATTCCGCAACATTCCGCTCATAGTATAAATTTATTCATCGTACTGATAATGCGATGCGAAAAAATCATTACTATTACATTATTTTACTTTATGATGTACCTCATTAATTCAAAATTAATTGTATTAATGCAGTGCAAATATTGTAAATCAATTTTGAAAAGAGCAACGATAGAGTTTCTTGCCGTTCTTCTTTAACGAAACAGCATTCCGAACCGGCGGTAGATTGTAAACTTGACTGAATCTGTATGATGTATAACATTTTATGGATTCAATAAATATTTTTATTTAATTCCATTTCAATGAAATTATACCTATTAGATAGAAAAATAGAGAGGAGTTGGGAATCTATATTAATATAAATGCGAAAGTATGTTTGCTGATTTATCGTTCTTTGACGCGGCAACAGAATAGGTAGTTTCATTTCAGGATATTTTTACTAGTATGTTCATAATTACAAACACTACCAACTAGTGATAATTTTCGGAATCGGAAGCGTTTTCCTTACATCCTGTATATCTTAACCTAATAGAGAACTAAGCCCTATTGACCAAATCAAAATTCTAAAACGGGGTAAAAACCACCAAATCTCATAATAAAATAATGTTCCTGAAACTAACTGATCGAAGAAGAATCGTCTTGTTATCTCGAAATCCATTAAAACTTTTACACAGAGAGTAATTATAACTCAATATTGGCTTTACGATCATTCTGTAGGCCTGTGGAATTTAAATTTGTTCATTTAATGTTCAAAGTTAGTGATCCGGCTCGGAGGACGACGAACTGTATGAAGTATTGGTCCCCTTAATTTGTTTAAAGTTACTTCCAGATTACACAGGTGTTATTGTAAAGTCTATTTTGCGTAATAGGATAGCAGTACGAGTACATAAAAATCGATAAAAATCCGGCCATGTGCGTGTCGGACCACGCACAGTGAAGGGTCCCGTGGTCAGAAAATATCCCATATCTCAAAAAATATACAACCTAGCTTATTGATACCAATTTTCATTTGAAGTAGTACCGTTTAAGTTGTTCCACCATGAATTTCTTCAAAATTTTCCAGTTTGTAGTTTTAAAAGTTAAAAGGTAGTCTTAGTGGCACATTTTTCACGACTTTGAAGAACGATATCTCACAAAGTAATGCCTTATATAACAAAAATTATGTAATAACCTCTATATAATTTTGAGGCCCTATATAATACCACACATACCTAAGTGAAATGGAAAAAAACATCCCTCAGTTACATGTACGGAGAGTCACTACATTTTTTTAAATATTGTCACTTCACCTTTGTCTACAAAGATGAGATGCAAAGTTCGTTTTACCGCATCACTATAAAAATATGTATATTAGTTGTTTAAGTTTACGTATTGCCAGCATAAAGTTTAAAGGTGCTTGCTTCCATTCAGTCGCAGTGATTGGCTAAAACAAATTTCACAACATCACCCTAATTGGACCCTAGAGAATATACTAAATGTCTGATGATAGCAGAATAAAGTGGCATAGTCACCAGCTTAAATTCATTTATTGTTTAAATAATTTCGTCCTTATCTCGCATTTTCACGCCACAATACTTTAAAATTCGTTAAATATCACTCGGGGCAAGTTTGCCCAAAAAGTTTTCGCAATACGATACAATTATACAACAAAATGTCTAAATTTCTTGATTAAGTTTTGGTTTAAGGTTATTAAAGCCTTTATGAAAATTAAGTGTTTTTATAATGGATGCATTAGTAGCTTAGTTGAAAACTAAGCGTGATATTTTTTTGACAGAGGTCCGTGGGTCACTCGATGGTAAGTGATTTCCACTTACAATACATCCACAATACCAGAAGAATCATAGTTGCGTTACCGCCTTTAAAATAAAGGGATAATTGAGATATTGAGACACATGGTCCGTATCAATCACCTTAAAATAAAAATAGGACTTTTTATTTCCCTAATTTATTTTGGTATGATAAACCGGACCAAAAACAAGCCCACTGAGTTTGACTAGCTGGATCTTCTCAGGTTGGGTCGTTTTGGATCCGGTGGTAGTTTTAAACCACGTGCCGTTTCGGTAATGCCTATGGTCCATATCGACCGTTAAAACAGAGAAAAAATAACAATAATAATAATACTTAACAATTCTGGACTAATATAAAAATATTGTAAACTTTATAGTTGCCCAGTGTATTTTGACGATGCTATGTATGTTATGTATATATTAGCTGATATGATTTCTGTAATTACATAAGTTTCTTTATTTTGTACTGATTTGTCATAAGCGCTATTTTAATTGCCTACATGATGAATAAAACTATTTCATTTCATTTCATTGGAATTAGAGGGGATATTTGGGTCTCCGGATACTTATCGTACGAGATGCAATAGCAAGTTCCTAATTCACGTGAGTTTTTTTGCGAGATAGTGGTAACAACCCGGTTGAGCCAGCCCATTTATGTTGTAGACAAAATGTCTACAGCGTGACTCTACATACTACTGATATCCGTATTGAAGCGTAATAATCCGGCTAATTGCGAGTCGGACTCGCTCACCCAGAGTTTCATACCCACTCCATATTTTCTGTTATTTTATTATCAGGATATCCGCCATAATAACACATAAAAAATTAATTTCTATGTAAATTTCAGCTAGCTATTATGTAGAAGATGGCACAGTTGTAATGCGTAAGCGATTACGCCTACTATAATGAGGTCTCGGGTTCGATCCCCAGGTCGGGTGATATTGGGGTTTTCTATTAAGACATATTTAGTATCGGCCCGGAGTTTGGAATTGTGCCCGTTATGGCGATAGGCTCGCCCCCTATCACATCATAGGACATAAATAAGCTCGGTGTAATTACTATCATATGGGAAGTATATAGAATTCTGTTTTTAAATTAAATAATCTGTAATAATATGAATTCACATCATATTTCACTCAATAAAAAATACTAACCAAAACAAAAACATACCAATACTGAGGCCTACTCATTATACGAAAACGAAAGAGATCTGAAGACATTTTGATGCTCTTCGAGGTAACCATACGGCATCCGTTAATAGATTTATCATAACATACATACGATGAATAATTCAACACGGGAAATATGCCGTAATCCGTGTACTTATGTTTTAATGGAATACTGATAGAATGCCTTCTAGAGACGTGAAATCAATTCTTCACAATATCAACTTTGTTCCTGATATTTAGAGTTCAATCTTCATTGGCTAATGTATTTGAAGATTCTCATGTCCCTTGTTGTTTCGAGTAGGATTGTATGTATTTTCGGTTTTTATAGTGAAATATGAAATATTTTTGCTTAAAGACCGCGAGTGAATGATTTGTATTCATTGTTGGTTTATAAAAAATGACAAAATACTGGAATCGATATTGGCTGTTGACGAAAAACTAAATTATATTATTTAAAATGTCAATAAAGACTTCATTTTTAAAAATTTAGTTATGTGGTGTGGAGTATGTTTTATGACATAAATGCCTACCTACGTTTTAACTTACTGTTGAATTAAAGCTCATTTTATATACAGTTAAAGTAATACAATTCTTGAATGGAGTCAAGTCATTGGAGCCCAAGACATTTTTATACTGGTAAACGAGCAACTGGGTCATCTGATGATAAGCGATATCCATCCCATGAACACACACAATACCAGAAGAATCTTAAAGGCGTTGCCGACCTGAATGTGGATTGAGAAGGGTTGGAGCAATTTGGGCCTCTGCAATCTGACTGACCATATGAAACACAATATTTTCTATGAGAAAGAGCTACTAACCCGGTCAAGGCGGCCCATTCATAGTGTAGACAAAACTGTCTATAGTGTGGCTCTATCATTTACTATAGTCACTAGGTATCTATAGTATCTAATAAGTTTTTTTTTCAAATAGGTGTGAACCCAAAAGAACTGCGAGACACGAAAACTGGAGTATTCATCGGAGCATGTTTCTCTGAATCTGAAAAGACATGGTTTTACGAGAAAATGCAGGTCAATGGCTTCGGTATTACTGGGTCAGTTATTTGTACTTATCTAACGATTCATGCTACATGCGTTGATTTTTGCCTGAATTACTTTTATTTAAAGTACTTTTTACTATAATTATTTTACGCACTCACGCCTGTAATCCCTGAAAAGGTAGGCAAGGTGTAACCAGTATACTCACATTTCGCCGAACGTATCTCCGTCCCGTGATGTGATACAGGGCGAGCTTATCGCCATACCCGGCGCAAATTTCAGACTCCGGGCTGATACTGAGCATTTCGTAATAGAAAAACCCAATATCACTGCTACACGAGCCGGGGATCGAGCCCGAGACCTCAGCGTCAGCGTGAGCCGTAACGCATAGGCATTACAACAATCTACGGCAATCAGTGTAATTCTTGTATGGCAAAGTTATAGCGTTAATTATCAGGATGTTAAGGATTACAGTCTCAAGCGTAGAACTGACTTTTGTAAAGTACTACAGTAAAAGTTATCCGCCCGGCAATCGTTTGTCTTGGATGTCGATAATAATGATCCAATATGAAAGTTATAATATTACATTATATACTTTCTATTATCTAAAGTTCTGACAAGGCTCGAGAAACTGACCGTTGCATGCATATCTGCACTTAATCTTTTAAACGAAGATTTCCGAAGCGCATATCTTTCATCGTAGTACCTTACAAAAGTTTGTTCTACACTTGAAACTGTAATCCTGATAAGTAATACTATAATTTTGTCATAAAATATTTACAGTCAGTCTATTACGCTTGAGACTGTAATCCTTAACGTCTTGTTAATTAATGTACGCCAGGATTTTAATAATGGATTTAAAATTAAGTACACCGATATAATTAAAAAACTTATCAACTCAACCACAATGGCGATTAACTCGACTAGACTAGAGCACGTACCTAGAGCCTTTAATACAATGGCAATCATAATTGCAGCGTCGCAAAACAATTAAAAGTCAACTTTCCACCGCCGACTCGATCCAACGCTCATTATTACAAATTGTCAGTCCTCATCGAGTTGCGACACGATTAAACTTTAGACCAGCCACTACTTAGATTAAATTATGACAGTAGTTCCGCGTTGGAATGTGACTTCTACGTCAAAATTTGCAACTCCAATTAATTTAAATTCATCAAAGGTTCGGCGGATCAGGGTTTGCTAATTTAAGCTCCGATAATAGAATGGATTTAGAATTATAGTAATTGATACTATAATTTAATTAATTTAGAATTATAGTCATTAGTACTATGTTTTGGATTAATAATGTTGATTGAGGGTCATATTAGAACAGAAACTTATTTAATTAGAATTCGTGTTTGGCTTTTTCAATACGAATAAATCACAGGATAGTTTCCTGGGATTGGAAATTGTTCACGATGTAGCGCTAGATTAGCCATCTATCATATCATAGGATAGAAACAAGCTTGGCGAAACGTAAGTACGAGTAGGTGCACTAGGTTTTCTTTAGGCACAACGAAGTTAAATCTTGATCATAATAAAGTGTTGAAGGCGCTGACGATTGGTTGTCTTCAAGGCTCTGTAGTCAGTCCGTATTTGTTGAATGTAGCTGACTTTTTCGCACTTCCTCTGCCACAAATATGCTCATTAATCGGTCATGCCAAAGACAAGCTTTTACTTGTACAGTCGAATAACATATTAGGACTAGAATTTTTTATTGGTATAATGGTATTAAATTAAATGGTATTATGGTATTATATTTAATTGTAATTTAAGTGGTCGGAATAATTGCACCTTTTCCTACCCCTTTGGGGATACAGGCGTGATGACGCTTAACGCGATCATCAGAAGTTTGCGTTTAGTCGTGAATATGTTTGAACATTATTTGAGCTAAATACCAGTGTAAAGTCTAAAGCCAACCCTTAACTGCAAGGATCATCTTTTAGATCATCATAAATTACCAGCATCTGTTCATTAGTTTTATTACAGTTCTTTGTTTTTATACTAATACTTTTTTCACAGATGCTCCCGTGCTATGTTAGCCAACAGGATTTCCTACTGGCTCGGAGTTACTGGTCCATCTTACACGGTCGACTCAGCTTGCTCAAGCTCCTTGTACGCATTAGAACATGCCTTCAGGGCTATCCGCGATGGTCACTGTGACTCTGCTATTGTTGGTGGATCTAACCTGTGTCTGCACCCTTATGTATCGCTCCAGTTCTCTAGGTAAGTAAGGAGATGGATATAGAGAGTAAGACACGGAGGAGAAACTTATCGAGACGTATCGACAACGTTTTACAGAAAGGTGTGGTCATATTTGAGGGTCGGTACATACACCGGACAGTGAGTGTTTATATACCGAATATTATCAAAATATAGTCATTCTAAAATTTCACTCTATCTTTATTCACTCGTTTATTAATATCGATCACATTACTATGAATTATTATTAAATGAGGTATTGCAACCTCTGCGCGCATAGTAACGGCTTCATTCGTATCAGCTATTTATCGTTTAATGTTGTCCAAAGTTGCAAGTCGAATATCGACATGATATTCGAAATGTAATCGATACTCATTTGATAAAAAAGAAAATACTTTATTTATGTCCTAGCAATGCAGTCGATTTAGAACTATGGAGGTGAAATACTTAAACCGTACACTATACGTTGCTTAACTTTGACCACACCTTTCGGTGACACGTTGTATATTTATTTACTTTAGTATATTCGTTGATGACATAAGTACCGAAATAAATTTAACCCATGCAACATGTTGAAATGCATCAGATTTGTTTGCTCATATACATTCAGAAACGTTAATTAACTATGATTGTCTCTCCGCCATTTATTAGAATTCGATTATTTCTCAGAGATGTCAATTAATATTTTTCTGTACTCAGTAACGAAGCATATAGCATTAACAGGCTGTGTGTGCTAGCTATAAGCTATAATAAAATAAATTCTAAGGAATGATCAATTCATACAGTTCATAGACGTTTATGAATGCGGTAATAAGAGAATTGAAGAAATTATGTCTTACCTACTATGCCTTATTCAACATGTGGATAAGGATAATTAATAATTTTTCTTATTAAACACAAATTTGTTATTGAACAGGTTGGGAGTGCTTTCTCCAGACGGAAGATGCAAAAGTTTTGACAACAACGCCAACGGTTACGCTCGTTCTGAAGCCATTGTAGTCTGCTTCTTGCAAAAAGCCAAGGACTCCAGAAGGTAATTAATTGATATTTGCCTATTTGAACGATGAACTTGTTACGTACCATTTGTATATTCATACATAATTGTAAACCTCGTATTTTTTTATATTTAGCCACTCTCAAAACTATGTTGCTAAGTACATACGGGTCGAAAAAGAACCTCCTTTCTTAATTCGGTTTAAAATAGTCTTAACCATAGTTACCATAAATAAATATTTTGTTCTTAAAAGTACGATAGTCGACGGTTTGAACTTATGGGCGGAGTAAAAAATGCATAGTAGGTATATCACCCTAGCGTTGTGCGGCGTGAAGGGTTGAAGTAAAATGCATAATAATTCGAGCGCCTAAAAATTTATAAATGGACTACGGGCTAAGAGTTTATATGAAAGTCACTGAATTTACCGATTGAAAATATAGTTATTTAAACTATTGGATAATTAGCCTGTACTAATTTAATTGTGGAGATACCATACTCCTTATGCAATTTATTTACGCTCAAAACTGCGTAAAAATTAGTGTTGAAATATGGATTTTCCAACTTCAAAACATTTATTTTCCAATTCTGTTTACGTACAGGCATAGATAATGGTAAGATAAATCAATATCACGCTGAAGTTTCGAAGTTCAATGTCAGAGTGAAGTAATAATAGCCAACGTTTGTATGCAAAAAATACCGACTAGGGGCACTTTAAACTGGAAGTATGACCAGACTAAGCGTTAATTTATATTACATACTCGCACATTAATGACAAACACGGCTCCTTAGAGATAGGAAACTTTAGTTTCCGTTAAGTTTTCAAGGTTAGACTGTGTTGGCTTCTTAAAACAAAGACAATATGCAAAGTTACACATTAGTACAAAGTTTTGGTTAATATAACATGACTTTATGGAGATTCTTATAAAATTGTTTACATTAAACGGCACAGTAGTGGAGTTACGTTAGTTTAGTCTCAAAGCCAACTCACCTGAATGTGGTATACTTTACTGATTAACAGACGCGGCAATGGCGAAATTTGGTTTACGGGTTGTGGGGTCAGACGGCAGGTCCAATAATACCAAATATCGTTAAATCTATGATATGAGGAGGCAAATGCACAAAATGAAAGATATTTTATCAATAACATTCGAATTGCAACTTATTCATCGAGTTGGAATCACTAGTGTAACGGGTCCATGGGTAATTATATTTACCCGTTGAAATATATAAAATCTGTTCGCGTAAAATAACTGGGCTGGCTAAAGTTAGTCACTTTTCCCGCCCTTTATGCCTCCCGTCGCGCTAATACCCGTATACCTATTAACGGGTCAAACCACCGGTGGTAAGGAAATATTCAAACAGATTCAATAAAAAAATTAAAATCATCATGTGGCTGTATAATTTCATAATCTAATTTTTGTATGCATTTGTAACTATTTGTTTGCAATAAGACTTAAAACGCTTTCTAGACCCAGGTGAAAATATAACAAAAAACTGTCAATTACGAGAACGTATCATAAAACATCCTCCGTGGCCCAGTGGGCGAGCAGCTCACTGCTATTCCCGTATCGAGACCAATATTTTTGGGAACTACATATATTTGTTTTAGGCCTGGGTGTTGTGATATCATAAGTCTTTCGTAGTTCTTGACACTCACGATACAGGTTAATAACCTAGTGTGGGGTCAGGACTATGTGTTGGATGTATTTATTTATAAGATTTTTATGTATATGTCTCGGGCTCGTGAATGACGATTCGATTCGATTTCTGTGAAATTCTTGTCTCAGTCGTGCAATATACTTTATCCATACAAATGAGACTTAAGAATGTATTTTGAACAAAACTATAATATTTTCCTTGTATGTCTCAGGGTATATGCTCAACTCCTCCACGCTAAGACGAATTGCGACGGCTACAAGGAACAAGGTATCACGTACCCTGCTGGTCACATCCAGAAGCTTCTTCTGAGGGAGTTCTACGAGGAGTGCTCGATCCCTCCATCCATATTGGAGTATGTGGAAGCTCACGGCACTGGTAAGTTGAAGCTATCTTTTTAACTGCAAAAAAGGTTCAGAATTCGACGCGTATGTTTTTTTTTGTTTTTTTATGTATGTACATCGATTTCTCCGCCATCTGTGGACTGATTTTTATGAAATAAAATATTATATACTAGCTTTTGCTCGCGGCTTCGCACGCGTGAATAGACTACGTAGCCTATAACCGTCTCCAGGGTCCCATCTATCTTTACATCAAAATTCATCAAAATCGGTTCAGTGATTTAGGCGTGAAAGCGTAACAAACAAATAAATATTTTTTTCATAAAAAGTTATCTATGTTATTTCTTATACCTCCGAGAATATGTGTACAAAGATTCATGATGATCGGTTAAGTAGTTTTTGCGTGAAAGCGTAACAAACAAACTTACATTCACATTTAAAATATTAGTATAATATTATATTTAGCTGCGATATGGCTTCATACAAATTTGGTTAAGATTTGATGATGGTGTACGGAGTAAATAAATTAAACTCCTCAACAGATAACAGCTCACTCTCGCAATTATGTTATTATATTGGAATTCAACCTCAGCACAGCAGTCGTATCGCATATGCATTAGGTATAACTGTGCCAACGAGGCAATCAGTTGAAAATGAAGTACTTAACTGTAATTATATTTTCATGCTGGAAAAATATACTTTTTATAATAGACAGATCGCAAAAGAAGCTAAAGGGGCATGAAATAAAAAAAATATAGAACCTGTCGGAATAAAGAGCACTCTAACATAAAATTAAAACGCGAGTTTCCCATCGTCAAGCTTGAGTCATTGTTTTAGTACAAAGAGCAACGATAAACTGTCTTTTGAAAAATAGAGCTCTAGAACTGTTTTGCGACAGGAAGGAAAATGCACGAGCTTTTGAAGAGACATACTTTATCAAACCTTTGTGAGTTAATTTGTTTTCAAATGATGCAAATCTATTTGCTTTATTTGTCGCTGGTCTGAAAATGTGTCCTGTTTTATTGTTAAATGTATGAACATACTCTTTATTTACTGCCGCACCCAAAGATGTTAATTTACATTTACAATTATCAGTTAGCCGTTTCTTAGTATTCTATTATTTCTTATTCTGTAACCAATAACGGATCATATAGCTTTAACTAGCTCTGGTAAAGAATTAATAATAGATAATGAAAATTAATGGATGTATCTGAATGCGGTAGGGTAGCCAGTGTTAAAATTTTAAATACCTATAAAGGATACGTAAGAAGTGAAACTTCCTCGAGTGGTTTTTCTTCAGACTATCGTAATTTTTCAGACATTTAAATAAGATTACATTATTCAGAAATGGAACTAATAGATTGTAAAGTTCTAATAAGTATTTCAATTCACAGACAAGTCGTTCGCGTTTTAGTATTTCAATATTATCCCTATGGTACAACTTCACCTCAACGTACATACAAAGTGCAATTTTGTATTTTAGAACTCGAATAAATTGCAACCAAATGACTTTTCTTTTACAAGCGAAGTTACTCCATTACGTTTTTTCGCAGGTACCAAAGTGGGTGATCCTGAAGAGTTATTGGCCATTGAGGAGATCTTCTGTACTGGCCGATCTGGGCCGTTACTTATCGGGTCAATTAAGTCTAATTTGGGACACAGCGAGCCTGCCTCCGGACTTTGTTCTGTTGCAAAGGTTAATCCTGTTGTTTAATGCAAATTGATTAGTGGTAATGGATTTTCGTAAAGTTTCAAGTGATAGCTATATTAGTACATCCGTTTTGTATGAAATTGTATGAAAACGATCGCTCCTGTCTCAGTCGCATACCTCAAAACCTATACAATTGCATACAAACCGGGCGTGGCGTTGTCATCGAGTACCTTAAAACAAGTCTATAAAATTCAACTACCTAAAACTAAGTATAGGTCGGTGAATATAGGCATTAATAAAATGATATATGTAAAGATTGAAACAATCTATTCAGCCCTAGCGGAGGATACCGACAAAGATTTATAGACATTTTATGTTTGTCCAGATGTGCATAGCCTACAGCACTGGTTACATTCCACCGAATTTAAACTACGTGACTCCTCGTGAAGGTGTCACTCCGCTGATTGATGGAAGAATGCAGGTCATAACAGAGAAACAACCGTGGAGTAGAGGAATGTCTGGAGTCAACAGTTTCGGGTTCGGAGGAGCTAATGCCCACGTACTTCTAAAGGACGTTGCTCGGGAGAAGGTAAAGAATTTTTAAACTCCAATTTGAGTTAATCTTTCTGCTAATATCTATGTTCTAGTAAACACACACAACAGTCATACACATCGTCTTGACCTCACACTAGATTTAAACTGTATCGTGGGTATCAGAAACTACGATGGACTTACTGCATCTCAATACCCAGACCTAATTAAATATGTTTGTTCATCTTGTATCGACCAAATAGTTCAGTTTGTTTGATACATGATGATCCTTCATAAAGAGTGTTAGATATTTAAAATTCCATTTGGAATCTAAATGGAACTAAATTTTAGATGAAGAGAGTTAAGCACATGACGCATATGAGAGTATACTTGTCGACGATGCCGCGTCTTACAGTTTGAAAAAAATCTATGACGTCACTTTGTAAAATACTGTTTTCCTTTATATTTCCATCTATATCATACGAGACATTTTCCATCAAAATAAGTCTTGATTCTTCGGAGAAACGATATTTACACGTCTTTTGGATTCGCATAGTAATATGAATACCATGCTATAGTACCTCTTGGGGTATCGTCTCTGTCGACATTTACAAAATCCACATGAGAAAATAGTAGTGTTCTTAAATCCGGAACCATCATTAGGATAATTGTAATTCGCTAAGTATGGATTAAATGAAAAAAACTTAATGGATAATTAAATTTAATCTTACTTGTTATAATCAATTTCAATTAGGGTCGCTGTTCAAATAATAAACTAGATTTACGCCTCACTTCGTTTTCGTCAGAGTAAGGCAAAATTTATAATTGGATTTCCTATTTCGGGATAAAAAATATATTAAACTGTACCCGATATAAGACCTGTCAAATAAAAATATAATTGAATTTATTAAACCATTTTGAAGGCGGACTTATAGAAAAAAATCTAATTTAAATAATAATGAAACGTACTTCCTTCTAATATTATATGCTATCTACTATTATTAAAAATATGATAGTTTGGATGTTTTTGTGTTTGGGAGTTTGTAAATTTGGATGTTTGTTAATCACAGCTGACTGATTTAGATGAAATTTGGTATACAGGTAGATCATAACGTGGATTAGCACATATGCTACTTTTTATGCCGGGAAACGACATACACGCAGGCGTAGCCGAGAACAAAAGCTAGTATGATATATATTTCCCTGTAAGACGGAAAACTAAACTCACTTTGAAGCAAAATATATAGTCCTTAAGACTTACTTACTTAGTACTTAATATACTAAATAGGATATTTTTATTGCAACACGCTCAGAGAGCAAATTAATCTCATCCTTTTCTCATTAAGGATGCAATCAACACACGAGCACAAGTAGCAAACACTCGTCATTTAATCTTAATTTAAGTTTGAAACTTGTTTTCCGTGTTTAATTCCTTAATCCTATTAGAACGTCCATTTCTCATCATATAATATTTCACTTTAAATTTCTCTATTTCTGTTTAGATTCATTAGTTATTTTCTTAAGTTCTCTTATCCTATTTAGTTCGGAGACATTAAAGTTTCAGGAAAATAACATTTCCAAATTGGTTTCCATTTTATTGGATGAAAACTTTATTATGTAGGTATAACAAAGTTCAAATTTTAAATGTAATTCCGTGATATGAAAATTATAAATATGCCTCAACTCTCAGCACATATTTTTATATCATTACCTGCCCTTATCCCACTCGCAGTGGGATCGGTGCAACATGCTTTTTACACATGCTATGGAAAGATTTGGCTTTTATTTTTATTATGACCGGCTGCCAGCCTGACGTCAACCCCTCTAGGTAGAAAACACCTAGACACAAAACAAATATTTGTCGATCACACAAACATATTGTCGTTGTGTGGGAATCGAACCCGGCCTCTTGATTCACAGCCGGCTACTCGCCCACTGCGCTACAGAGGCTGTATATCTGTATCAGTGAATTATCAAAATAAGAATATAATGATCCTTAATTCTAAGTTATTATAGTAATTTCTTCTATACCACATTAAGATGTTGTTCTAACCTAGGTCAACAATGGTATGCCAGCGGATGACCTGCCCCGTCTCGTCTGCGTGTCAGGTCGTACCGAGTCTGCTGTGGAGAAGATCCTGAATGATTTGGAGTCGAGGACGGTGGACGTCGAAGTAATTCGTCTACTACATGCTATCCATGATGAAGATATTACAGGACACGTTGTTAGAGGCTATTCTTTATTAGGTAAACATTAATAATAATATCCGCCTTGTATTATATTGTCCCATTGCAATTGCTAGGAATAGGCCTTCTCTAATGGAGAGGTTAAGGCCTTAGTCTACCACGTTGACCTAAAGCGGGTTGGTAGACTTCGAATTTCTTATGAAGAATTCTCAGGTATGCAGGTTTTCTCATTATATTTTCGTTCACAACTAAATCATACTATAGCAATGAACATACGCTTAACTTGGAAAGTCAGTGGTGTGTCGCCTAGGGCTGTTTTCGACCGCGACTTTCGTCTTGACAATGCGTACCACTTCTCGCTAGGCCATCTCTAGCAACTATTACAGTACTTTTTCCATATGAAATGGTACAATTTAGAATATATATTTTTTCTAGGATCAACACCAACAAAGAGCGTACAGCTTGCTCGTGAGATACAGTATTTCTCTGGCGTGCGTCGGCCAGTTTGGTTTGTCTACTCTGGTATGGGTTCTCAATGGGCTGGAATGGCCACTGAACTGATGAGGATACCTGTATTCGCTGCTGCTATTGAGAAGTAAGTAGTATTTAAGATTGGTAAATTGATCGAGAAATTCGAGCTATTTTAGAGTTAATTTCAGGAGGTAGACAATGATGAGTATTTACAGATTCTCGCGGTTTACTCGTTGCTATTAGATTCTATTCATCTGGCTTGGTAATTAACCCCATTATGTTTGGCGGTTGATTTCAATAAATGGTTTTAGAGTGAGTGTCCGGAGTTAAAAGGCCACGCGTGCAAATAACTTAGTTTTATTGGTCTTTACGAGATAGATTCAAGATCTATCTAAAATATCTAAGGATCAAACCATGACCAAGTTTATTGAAATCAGCCATTAATCAAAAAAATAAAAATTAAATATTCTAGTAATAAATTACCGGCGATGCCACTCAATTTTGATTCTTAAACTTATTCAAAACTGAGTTATGGAAATACGACGCGTGTAATTGCAGATTAAGCTATACATGGCTACATTAAATTGTAATTATCACTATATAGGTACAATCCTTCTTTAATTAAGACTGTTTTTGTAGGTGTCACAAAGTGCTAGAACCTAAAGGAATTAACTTGACCAAGATTATAACTCACCCGGACCCAAAAATATATGACAACATTCTGAATTCGTTCATCGGTATTGCCGCTGTTCAGATCGGTCTCACTGATGTCCTGAAAGCCGTTGGAATTGAACCTGACTATATTATCGGTAAATATTAATAGAATAAAGTATATTTGAAGAATACTGTAACAATCTTTATACAGTTTTAACAATCTTTTTTTTTTTTGTAATTCGGTCCCTGCGCGCTTTTAAAAGGTGGTAGGTCCCTAGTATGCGAGAGGCCGTCTGGTTGCTACCACCGCTTTGTCTATTTCTACCGCCAAGGAATAGTGTGTAAGCACTGTTGTGTTCCAGTTTGAAGGACATTGAACTACGTCAAAGGTCACTGTCGGAGTGACGATGAGTGAGTGCAGTCCAGTACCACGCAGTGCTTTGTAATTCAAAGTTCTGGGTTGCGTTGATTCTGTTTATGGGCAGACGTGGTGCTTATCATCTGGCGAGCGACGTGCTCGTCTCGTCATTCTAGCCAATAAAAAAGACAGTGTTCTGGTATATTCTCGTCTTAGAAACTCTCCATCAAAATAGTGCTTTAGTGTGGAAGTACCTATAAATAACACCTAACCGTGAAGTTAGAGGAACTGCAACAGCGCGCGAGTAAAGGAAAACTTTAGACGTTGTTAATTTGAAATGGGATACTGAAGTAAACCAATCCCTTTGCGAGTATTTCTTCGTATTTTTCCCTAAGCACAGTAGTTTAGGTATTTTTATACAAAAAGACTGAACTACTAAGTACATTGTTGATTCTTCAATTGTAGATTATGATGATAATAAAATTATTGGATAAATGATCTACGTAAAAATAATATTATCGACTTAAAACTTTCGCGACACCGCCCGGCCCGCGTGAAAATATTTTGACTTCCAAGTTTGTACACTAAATGGCTCTTAATATTTCGTGATTTCTACTATCTCCTGTTATCCCAGTTTCTATTAATATTATACTTTTATACCGGAACAGCAGTGATAGCTCAGGGGGGAGTGGTATGGAATATGAGACGAAAGTCTCAGGTTCGAAAACAGCCCTAAGAGCATACACCTCAGGCTCTTACCATTAGAATTTCGAAGGTATGTGAAATTTGCCAACCCGCATTAGGCCAGCGTGGTGGACTATGATGGCCTCTCATTCAGTAGAAGAGGCCCGTGCTCAGCAGTGGGACGTATATAGTATTATTATTATTATTTATACCGGAAACTGATCCTGACGAGGACAGAGCCGCGAATAAACGCTAGTTAGTCAATGAGTGAATGATATGATGATTTTATGCGTACAATTTTTTTGTGTTATCCTTAATGGTATTCTATGAACAGGTCACAGTGTAGGGGAACTTGGCTGTGCGTATGCTGATGGTTGCTTTACAGCAGAGCAAATGATCCTATCAGCATACAGCAGAGGCCTGGCGTCCATCGAAACTCCCTTCATCAAGGGATCCATGGCCGCCGTAGGCTTGGGCTACAATCAGGTAAGTTTAAATGTCTTAGGAATTGTTCTTCCAAAGTCAAAATTAGTAAGCCGATTGCACAAGACCATTGATTGGATCAGCAAGTTTAGTAATCTGAAGAAAATAAGATAACTTAGAGCGATATTTATAATGATCATATAATTAAGACTGCCTCAGTGGCGCAGTTGTAATGCGTACATGTTACGACTGAGGCTGATGCTGAGGTTTTGGGTTCGATCCCCGGGGCGGGTTTAAATGATATTGGGTTTTTTATTATCGAATGCTGAGTATCAGCCCGGAGTCTGGAATTGTGCCCGGTATGGCGATAGTCTCGCCCCCTATCACATCATAGGACGAAGATACGCTCAGCGAAGTGTGAGTGTAGTGCTTACACCTCTGCCTACCCCTTTGGGGATTACAGGCGTGAGTGCGTATGTATAAAATTAATAAACTTAGACATCTTTACCTATCTACTACGATAAAGAACCATAAAAATAGAACTAATGGTGGGAATATAATTTTATTCAATTTAGAGCCGATTGTTCTATCTTCAAGTAAAATTTATATATCAGTTAAAACCACAAGACGGCGAAATACAAAATTATCACTGTCTCAATATGTACAGAGAAACGTACCTAATATTTCCAAATATATTACCTAATTATTCGGAACTAATCGGTCCAAAGACGGATGTTATGATGATGATGATTTTTCCACCCAGGTAAAAAACATGTGCCCACCTGAAATAGAAGTGGCGTGCCATAACGGCCCGGATTCAAGCACCATCTCAGGTCCTGCAGACGTCATGAAGAGCTTCGTCGCCAAACTCACAGCTCAAGGTGTCTTCGCTAAGGAAGTACCTTGCTCCAACATCGCTTATCATTCTCGCTATATTGCGGACGCTGGTAAGACATTGTTATTGAATGATTTGTTATTGATGTGTTGGTACCACATCTTTATCTATTTCTGCTGCCAAATAGCATTGTGTAAAAACTGTTGTGTTTCTGTGTGAAGGATATTGAAACCAAATTACTGAGCATTGTGAGACTTAATATCTTATGTCTCGATGTGACGAGAGCAGCCCAATGTCATGTGGTGTTTTCAAATTCAAAGTTCTCTTATCTCTATTAAAAAACAAGGCCTATAAAAAGGCTACTTACTCATTTGGCTCTATTTAAACGCTGGAGATTTTTTAAATACTGAATATTTATTATTTATATCTATCCTACTAAAACTGAAATCATTACTTACTAGCTTCTCCGTAATTTTGTTCTACGGTTCTATATGATAGCTATAATTGTTTTATTATTATACTATTCTTCTCAGGTCCCAAACTACTGAAATACCTTAGTCAAGTGATAACATCACCAAAGGCTCGTTCAGAGCGCTGGATGTCGACTTCTCTTCCTCAAGTTCAATGGAAGGACGCCAAGGCTGAACTGTCCTCTGCAGAGTATCATACCAACAATCTTTTGGTAAGTTGATTTTTACTACTATATACCAACATTTTGCTAATGTATTTCAACATTGTATGACTCTGTTATAGTCAACATATTCATAGTCATTTCTTATTGTTTGAAGTGAGTGTAACATGTTTGATGTTCCATTCCTTCATTTGTTTGTCTTCTCATCTTTATACTACATCCACATGTTGCTTTCTATACATTCAATCCATCCTGTCTCTAGTATATATCCTCCCTTTCTAAATCTCCATTCCTTTGCGGACGATATTTCCTCTGGCATTGTCTATGTTCGATGTGCTAATAGTACTTACTACCATATGCCTCACTTGTTCTTTTGCTGACATACTTCTATCTAAAAAACATTTTATTAAATTAATTTTACTTTTTTAACAGAGTCCAGTTCTATTTGAAGAGACCTCCAAGCTGATTCATCACAATGCGATCACGATAGAAATAGCACCACATGGACTACTGCAGGCTATCCTGCGTCGTTCGCTCAAGAAGGACGTCATTAACATTCCTCTTACCCAAAAGAACAATCAGGATAATGTACAGGTCTTATTCACGGCTTTGGGCAAGTACGTATATTTTGAACATTTTATTTTTTAAATTACTTATTATATTTAATAGAATTATTATCCTATTAATTTTTTACAGTCCTTTATGTTCTTTATTTACAAAAGGGTCTTTAGAACCGCGCCTAGAAGATTCTGTGTAAATTATTCATTCTAGTTGGTTGTGTTACTGAGTATTTTATAATTAGTTTTGTAGTGTAAGTTGTATGCGGACATGGCTGTGGCATCCGTTGAACAGGCTTCAAAAAGATGGATGTTTTCAAATTCGTCTGTGTTTTTTTTATCTATGTTATAGCGGGTTCACAGGGTTCGATTTAAGTTGATAAAAAAAACTAAATCGTATGTGAATTGAACTGTCTGAACAGACTTTTAATTAAATCGATCAACAAAGTCCATACAGCTTTTGTTGATTCAAGTAAGTTGATCAACTAAAATAGGACCATGTGAACCCGCTATTACGCGATATATCCGCCAAATGTGGACCAATTTTGATGATTATTATGGAGTAGGAGGAACTCATCAATGGCCCGCTTACATTTCAACATATTAAAAAAGAATAACAATACTAGCCCTGGATAATATACGTCCCACTGCTGGGCAAAGGCCTCCTCTACTGAGGAGTTAGGCCATAGTCCACCACGCTGGCCTAATGCGGTTTGGCAGACTTCACATACCTTCGAAATTTTTATGGAGAACTTTTCAGGTATGCAGGTTTCCTCACGATGTTTCCGTCATATTACATATTATGAAATATTAATACAAATGTAGGTTTACATGTTACGTAATTGAAAATTGGATGCTAACTCGTTCTAATTTACAACACCGAGTCAGTTGGGCGGTATATCGCAGTAATGGATAATTGGCAACGAGCGACCAAAAGGGCACAATATTGCGTCGTCCCTAAAGTGCCTACATGTTATCAGCAACTCTACGTATATAACAATTTAGAACCTATTTAGTTAGACAAAACTGTCTTAGAACCTTCTTAGACAAAACTCAGTGTGGCTCGGCCAAATGTAAAAAGTACAATTTCAGCATAAAATCTTTTGTTTCCAGATTATACGAGTCAGGATTGAACCCACGCTTGGCTAACATCTACCCGAGCGTGCCGTTCCCCGTGTCGCAGGGCACTCCAATGCTTTCTCACTTGGTCGAGTGGGAACATAGCGAAGATTGGTAAGATATATTATTTTGGAATCGTCTCATTGATTTAGTTGCAGCGTATTAAGGCTGAGAACCGAGAGGTCCTGAGTTCAATTGGGAATTGGGTCGATCAATTACAATCAGTGTTTGAGTTTTCGTTTCGAAAAATCTCACATGTTTTACCCAGGATTGGACTTTGTGTCCGGTATGGCCAAAGGCTCGCCCCCTATCACATCATCGTACGAAAATAAGCTCAGCTCAGGTTTATCACTATTCGCACATCTGCCTACCCCGTCAAAGATAATGACGTGAGTTTATAAAAAATATTACAAAGACAAAGCGACGTGTCGCTATCGTCGGATGCGCGTCGCGCATCTTCTGTTTCAGTCGCATACCTCAAACCGTAACTTTACTGTTATAGGGTTAGGCTGGGTTGGTACCACTGCTTTGTCTATTTCTGCCGCCAAGCAACAGTGTGTAAGCACTGTTGTGTTCCGGTGTGAAGTACATTGAAGCCAGTGTAATTACTGGGCATTATGAGACTTAACACCTGTGTGGCGATACTTCTGTTTATGAGCAGGCGTGGCGCTTACCATCAGCGACCTGCTCGTCTCGTCATTCAATCTAAAAAAAAAAAAAACCTAGAGTAGTAATAGTAGTGAGACTGGTTGTAGGTAATTTGGTTGGTTAAAGACTGGTGTATATTTTGAGGTGCGTAACCGGGACAGAAAACCGCGACACGTGACATTCTCATTAGCGAGGTCGCATCTCAAATCCAAGAAAAAAGACTGTTTTTGAACTCCGGGTGTGCCAAAACGAATGCACTTATACTGACACAAAAAATTTAGCATATAGAAAAAGATTTGAATCAAAATGTGAATAGAATATAATTTTTAAAAGTAGTTTAGTTTTTTATAGAAAAACACAGTCGATATTCTTTATATAATAAGTGATAACACTGCTTTTTGAAGATTTTGATAGATATAGCATATGTGTATGTATGTTAACCGGACCGGAAATATTAAATTGATTTATGTTTTAATTAATAAATCTAAGAAAATCCTCCAAAATTCCAACCATAAACTAGTAAATGTTATGCAATGATCTTCGTTATTTAGTTTTCTCAGTAAGTGTTCAATGTAATCTTATGAGAAATAAATAATTCTTAAACCTAAATTATGAAGCTTATTCTTGTGTGTTTCAAATAGTAGTCAGACCTTAAGTCAGGCATGTCAGTCTACCTTAACACGACTGCGAAAAGATATATACCAATATTTTTTTAAATGTTAAGCTCATAATCTTAGTGCGAACGATACGAAGTAAAAACTTATTATTTCGACGCATTTAAAAATACACGCAAGTGTTTTACATAGAATTTATAAGCCCGTACAACTTTTAAATAGAGTTCATAAAATGCATTTTTCTTACGTTAAGAACACTTTAGCTTTACAATTTTCTGTGGCCGCAACCTTAACCTAGTTTACTTTTACTGATGTGACCTATAAAGGAGTGAAACGTGTAAAAAATCCACATAAAAGACATAATTTTTGTTTCTTATTTTAAACTTTTTCTCTCAAGCTGCGTTGGAGGTTATACGTTTCCAGGATTAATGTTTCTCTAGAACAAGATAATTAACTAAGTGAAAAATTAAGAATGATAGCTAATCATTCAAGTTTTAGAAATATAATACTCTAGATATATTTTGGTTCCGCTTCGGATAAAAAGTATATATACATACGTACTCACGCTTTTAATCCCCGAAAAGGTAGGTAGAGATCTATAAAATTTTCTCATTTTCTATTCAATTTCACACACCCACATTTCTCACAATGTGATAAAGGGCGAGCCTATCGCCATACCGGGTACAAATTCCAGACTCCGGGCTGATACTGAGCATTTCGTAATAAAAAACCCAATACCATTTTACCCGACCCGGGGATCGAACCCGAGACCTCAGTTGGCCTCAATCGTAACGTGTACACATTACAACTGCGCCACCGAGGTAGTCGGTGATGCTGGATCTCGGCTGTAAAGCTTATTGTGACAGCCCTATTGTATGAGCACACAGAATCAAATCGACGAAGTAATTAAAGGGGAAAGCCTTAAAACTAAAACAGAAATGGGGAACATAAATACTATTCGTGTAATGATACCGCAGAATGCTCTAATTTCCACTTTGGTCGATTCAACCGATAGCAAGTTGACAGTAAAATTGTGCGTTACCATGCCAAAGATAAAAGTTAATGGTCTATGGAGGTCTCTATTCTAGTTATAGTGACATTTTTGTATAAAAAACATCAGTTCTTTTAATAATACATACCTACATACGCACTCACGCCTGTATTCCCCGAAGTGGTAGGCAGAGCAGTACACCCACATTTCACCGAGCTTATTTTCGTCCCATGATGTGATAGGGGCCGAGCCTATTGCCATATCGGACACAATTCCAGACTCCGAGTTGATACTAAGCATTTAATGGTAGAAAAACCCAATATCGCTTTACCCGAATCAGGGATCGAACCCGAGACCTAAGCACAGCAATCGTACAGCGTACGCATTGCAGCTTCGTTACCGAGGCAGTCGGTAAAATATTTTACAAAAAGCTTTCAAAATATTTGTGATTTTGTAAATATAGATATTCGCTAAACAATCACGCCTTAACGGCTGAACTTCCATCTCGATAGTTCATACCACTCCTCGCTAGGCTATCGTTTATACTACTAATACCTAATGTATATCAATCTATAATAAAACTAGGCGTACGCGTAACCCGTACAAGACATATGTAACCGTTCTAACACAAGCACAAACACGCACATAAATTCAACGTTAATCTCGCAAATAGAAATATTACTTTAGAAAGTCGAGGGCACCAGAATCGGCGACCTCACGTATATTAATCGTTCCGCATCCGTCAAGCTACCACAAACAAATAGCCCGCGTGTGATCTATGGGGGGTACTTTATTCATTGACTCCAATATAGGGACGTCCGCGTTGGCATTTTTCAAACGTCCTAAAATGCCTCTCTTTGCGTTGTGATGAATGAGTGCAATGCGGCGAATGCACGATGGAAATTCTTATACGATTAATCGGTAGGGAATGTGCTGGATAGTAAGGGGTAATTTCCTCTACCCTTCGACCAGGTTTTGATGGCTTTATCTGCGTAGAAAATATCAATGAAGTGTAAAACTTGTAAACATGTTTGGACTTATGACTTTGGATATTTCCAGCCATCTATTTAGAGGTTTTCCAAAAATGTTTAGGGGTTCCCATAAGTTTAGATAACGCTGGTTTAAACGTGCACTGTGCACATCATTTTCTACATATTAATACGTGAAAAGTAAACTTCGGACTTCTTTTTATGCATATTACGCATACGGAGGATTTTGAGATTTGATATAGTTAAATTTTATATGTAGGAGGATTTTTACCTTTATTTAAAATTAAATTCACAAAACGTAACGTTGTTACGTAACGTAACATAATTCGATGTAATGATTCAGATGTAAAATCTGGACGTTTCCTTGAATAATAAAAATCGTAAAAATACTATAATAAAGATTACCTTTCACAGAAAAGGTGATGGAGTGATATTGTAGAAGGAACATAAATTTTATGGTTAATATTGACGAAGGAATGGCTTTTTATTCGAGCGCCAGAGCTGATGGCTTTTGATCGTAAAACCTTTGCCAAGTATTTTGTGAATTAAGAGACGTTTTAGAATAATTTTCCAAGCGATTTATCGATTCTGGAAGTCCGGTGGATGATTGCTTTACAATTTTTTTTGGCAATTTGTTTTATAATGAAAGCAGCAAGGTTTTGAAAAATTTACATTTGTAAGTTCAATGAATACGTGCTAAGGAAATTTATTTTAAAAATGAAACGTAAACGTGACAATATTATAAAATATTCATTCCTAACATTTCAGAACCGGCTGGATTTTATATCCAAATACAATTTATTTTTTCTTTTCTTAGGTATGTGACGTCATACAAAGCACAAGAGAAGATGAAGTCCGGAGAACGAACTGTCAGGATGTCGATTGTAGATGAGGATAGCGAATACATGGCTGGACACGTGGTTGACGGTAAACAATGTTCTTAATACGATGCTGTTAAAGAATAAGATTAAATAAGATGCAGTAAATAGAAAAAGAAAGAAAGAAAACGAAACGACAAACCTTCTTATATCAGGCATACATTATCAAGTCTAGCAATGCTTGACATACTGATATCAGTATCGTCTAAATGAAGCTTTATAAATTAGTCACTTTGCCATTTATCCCGTAGTCTACGTCAGAATTTTACTTTAAAAACCGGTCAGATGAGAGTCGGACTCGCGCACCGACAGTTCTGTAGAGACAGCCAACATTTTTACTTTTTTTATTTATTTCTTAATATTACTTCCTTAACAATTCACATTCTATGAAAATTTGAATACCTTGGCAGTGTGACTTCTTATATGTGAGAAGATAGAGCCCTTTAGGTGTAGGATATATAGACAGACTAACAGGACTACAGGAACTAGGATATATAACAGCATTGTCTAAATGAGGCTTAATCTACGTCATATTAAAGTTTCTTTAAAAAATATAATTTCGCTTCGATGGTACTTTCTTACTTTCATTTATGGTAAAAAAATATTATTAAACGAATATTTGTACTTTCATTATAAATGAAACAGTGTGGATTGCGTGGATCAAACTACCCTTCTCATGATTAATGATGTAATAGATCTTAAGGAGTATAAAATACTTCTTTATACAAAAATCATGTATCTCTGTCTTCAGGTCGTAACTTATATCCAGCCACTGGTTACTTGGTCCTAGTATGGGAAACCCTCGGTATGATGATGGGAGAGTTGTTCACTGAAGTGTCTGTGGTATTCGAGAACGTTCGGTTCCAGAGAGCCACCAACATTCCCAAAGATGGTAACTTAGAGTTCATCATTATGATACAAAAAGGCAGCGGCAACTTTGAGGTAAGAATAAAACCGCATTTACATGGAGAAAGTTTCTCATACAACATATGCGAGAGTATAACAGAAAATTCTGGTAAGGCCACATTGTAAGATTTCTGCTTTGAGTTCCTTGACACTGTCTCTTAAACGAGAATTTTCTGTACCTAATATCCTCGCCTTTTTCGTGTGATAAACTCTACTTATAAATGGGGATTAACTTCTTAGAACGCGATTTTGCACCAGCAGCTTAAATGATTGCAGTCCGCAAATCAAATATTCTATGAATGTTTTTGGTTACCAAATTATTACTTTTTCTAACGCTTAAGAATTCAGAATTCCAAATTTATCTCACAAGTTCATCTATAACTATCGTGTAACTTTTATTATGTATAAGTATGAATGGATAAGCATGCATGATATTTTAGAGGGAGGCATAAGAGCCAATGGCTCACTACAGAGGATGTTCAAGATCGAGAGAATTACCACCACTAAACCGGGATAACACCAGGCAGAATGAAGCAATGTATAAGCATGGCTTTAAATATTTCTTCCATAGATCGTAGAGAGTGGAGCTTCGATCGTCACAGGTCGTATCTACGCGAAGAAGAATGTTGGCCAAGACTATAGGGTTCTACCACACCTGCCAGAAGTTTCTGGACCCAACATCAAACACATGCTTACCAAGGACTTCTACAAGGAGTTGCGGCTGAGAGGATATCAGTACAGGTAAAAAAGACATCAAAATTTGAAACTACGTAGTGCTTTATATCAACCCTGTGTTTATTGCCAGGTTCGGCAATGTGACTACACTGGTCCTGATGTTAAGTACAGTGCAGTCCAAATATGATATCCAACGTCAAGAGACTTGCTACACTCGACAATCGGCAGAATAATGCTGGCATGAAAATGCTGGATATATACTTGCTGACTCCGGAACGCAACTTGCCTGAACGAGCTACTATCTGATTTTTACCATGTGTACGATGGTCGCCATCCAGTTGTATACAAGCACGTACCAGGTATTTTGGCAACAATTTCTATTTTCTCATAATCTCTATTATTCCAGTGGCCTGTTCCGCGGCGTCGTCGGCTGTAACGTTGAAGGTACCCGCGGCCGCGTCGCTTGGGTCAATAATTGGGTCACCTTTATGGACTGTATGCTGCAACTGAAGATCATCGGGCAGGACACCCGTGGACTCTTCGTTCCCACCAGGATTGAGAGGCTCTCCATCGATGCCAATATGCACTACCACGCTATATCGAAGATGAACCCTGACTCCACCAGGAATTCTTTCGAAGCTCGTATATATCCTGACGTTGATGTTATTAGGTAAGTTTATAACATTGTTTATTTATTTCCTGGTTTTAATATGGTTTTGTATTTGTTTAATTGATTTAAATTATAAGTTAGTGTAAGTGGACCACAAGCACTTTAGGCCCAGAGCCAACCTCACTTGCATGTGATACACTCGGACAAGCGAATGGTGAAACTTCGTTCCTTTTGCGCGTTGTGGGGATCAAATGACGGGTTGCCCCATATAATACCAAATACCGTCAAATTTATGGTACGATAATGCGGATCATGGCACTAGGCCGGACACAAAGAAATAAAAGTACAAAATAATTAATTAAAGTCTAAATTTATGGCTTTCACACGAAAACAACTGTTTTTGCTTTATACCTATGTCAAAAAATTGCCCTAATTTTCGTTAAAAAAATATAAGTACGTATATAGCTGACAAAACGTAAGTTTCATTCTAAATCTGAATTTCAAACAGGCATTATTACCCTATGATAACTTTATGGATTCAATACATATTATGAATTTAAACTTGAAACAATCCAAAATTCGTGCATAAAAGTTAAGCTAATGCGAATTTTATACTTATGGTATTACAAAAATAAGTGTAATCTATATTGCCTCCTGTGAGGTTTGAACTCACGACCCCTGGTTTACGAGATCAGTGCTCTACCACTGAGCTAAAGAGGCATGTACCCTATTTGTCATAATAACAATGCATATATGCAGCTAATAGAATGTAGATAAATGATAGAATAATATAAATATTTATTATCAGCTATACTTTTATACTGTTTCACTGCACGTGCAAATTTATTATGGAGAATTTACAGGTATACATGGCTCTTTAGGATGTTTCATTCACCGTTAAAGCAAGCGATAATTAACAATGATTACAACTTAAAAATTCAGAGGTGCATGTTTTTGAGGCTGGTTTCGAATCTGCATCTTTCGTATGTCGTATGTATTTCGTATGTTTTCGGCAGTCCGTAACACTCACCGCTGAACTGTCGTTGCTATGACCTATATTCCTTGCACCTACCATTATCCCACTCGCAGTGGGGTCGGCGCAACATACTTATTAACACATGTTACTGAAAGGTTTGGAATATAGTTTTTACAACCGGTCGCCTGCCTGACGTCAAACCCTCTGGGGAGAAAGCACCTAAACCGGAGATAAATATTTGTGGATCACACTAACATTTTGTCTCGTTGCGGGAATCGACCCCCGTATATTACTTCACAGCCGGCTACTCGCCCACTGCGCCACGGAGGCTGCTATGAGCTATATTAATTATTACAAAATATGTTGCCTGTTATACCCCATGCTTGCTCGCACAATAGCATGCTAAATACTGTGTGGGTTTACTACTGGTATTTGTAGCACATTAAGCTACTCTATGTAAGTACTAACTGCTAATCAAGCCAATAAATTTCCCGCTGTGGAGAAAGCGGAGGGAGACTCGGATGCAATTTCTAGAATGTATCTGATTTGCTGGTTGTGTCTTAGACAATGCAGATGCCCATTATAATGCCTATCAATATAATTTCCAACCGCGCTCATACTTCCGAATTATTAATTTCACAAGCGAATGAAAGTCAAGGTCTACAGGTATTAGTAATCTCTTGAAAAAGAATATACATTTAAGCACATGTAACTAGAATACCAAGATATGAACCGTTTTAAGTACAACAATCAAAATAAATAAACAGACTCTAGCACTAAGACGGGATAACTCTAGACAGAAAGAAAGCATCAAATAATCCTAACTAATATTATAAATGCGATAGTGAGTTTGTTTGTTACGCTTTCACGCCTAATTCGTTGAACTGATTATGATGAATTTTGGTACAGAGATAGTTATGACCCTGGAGACGGTTATAGGGTACTTTTTATCCCTGTTATAGGCTACTTTTATCCCGGAAAAGGCTATTCGCGCGGACGGAGCCACGAGCAAATACTAGTTAGTATATAGCGAGCTTTAGTGAAGTACGAGTAGGTTCAGCGTCTAAAAAGGGCCTCTGCGTACCTTCGGGCATACAGACAAGATCTTATGTTACTGGAAAGTTATTCACTGTTCATTTAAAATCGTATTATAATTGTATCCACATTGTATTAAGATACTAGTGAGTGATTTCTTAGGTTTACGCGAATATTACACATTGAAATAAAACTAGTGGTCTCTCCCGTGACCACGAAGGCTGAAAAGCTTTCGAAACGTCGGGACTAAAATAAAAATTAAACCGCGATAAAATCCGTATAAACTAGTTTTATTTCAAAGATACTAGTGATTTAAAAACTAGATTTCAACGAATTTATATTATTCTCATTGGCTTTGTAAAACGTGTTGGTAAAAATATACTAATATCACAAATTTAGCGTTTTATTAATATTAACAAAATGTTATGTTTTTTATAACCTGATCCTGACGTCTCCTCACGAGAGGTTGATGCCAGGCGGGCACCCGGTCGTAAATCTACCAATCAATCTGTAAAATGTGTTAAACGCATGTTTCGGCGATCCCACTGTGAGTGGGATAATGGCAGGTGGCAGAAGGAGAAGGAGCGTTATCATAATATTTATAAAGATTATACCTTTTGTTTTTTTTCTTAAGGCCGGTATTCGAGCAAGTGAGTCACCAGATAGTAAGTGATTCCCACTGCCCATGAACACCCACAATAACAAAAGAATCTTGGAGGTGTTGCCAGTCTGTATGGAAAGGGAAAATTATAGAGTTGTGAAGGGGCGGGGGATTTGGACATCTGGATATCTCACTGACCGTACGAAATGCAGCTGGAAGCTACCACTTCACGTTGGTTTTCTGTGAGACAGTGGTAGTAACCCGGTCGAGCTAGCTTATTTATTCTGTAGATAAAACTATCTGCAACGTAGCTCTACCACTTAAACTGTACTAACACAAATAAATATTTTAACAGAGAAGCCTATATTAGCCTAGATTAGAAGCCTAGATTACTCTCCTTGTAGAATTTCCATATTATCTGGAGTTCAACTACCAAGCATGATAAAATAACAGTATCTAAAGATCCATTCTCAACTCAGTCAGTGGAAAATCAATTAATGGAATTAATACGTTATGTAAATTGGTTTATTTCAATAAACAGTTTTTCGAAGTCAATTAGACTTAATATTCGGAATCTGTTTAATTGATATTATTGGAGATTAAGCGATGATTAACGATACTTTAATAAATCTGGTTCAAAATTTCAAAAATATAAAAACTAACGCACATTTCCAGTGTCTTCGACTGAGGCTTCACCCCTCTAATTAGTTGAGAAAGCTCGTGCGCAGCAGTATAATACAGGGCTAAGGAGCACTTGTTATACGACGGGGCCGGCATACTTCAAAATTGAGGAAGGGCTGTAGCATCTGGATTCACTTATGCTTCCCAATCTTTTCCTGTACAGGCGGGAAATAGTTTAAGTTTCACAATTGGTCCCACCACGAACCTAGTTATAGGATAATGAGATCTAAATACGGCAACTATTGACCCATATACGTAAAAGCCAGTACTCTGTGGACAGTTATGGCACCTTACCCATCCTTGGCTTTAGCGGATGCTAGCTAGAGTTTATCAGGGAAGGACCGGACCAGATCATAAATAATTGTTTTGCAGAGCTGGAGGTGTCGAGATTCGAGGTCTTCACGCCACACCTATCACCAAGAGAGTGCCACTTGGTGTTCCTGTTCTTGAAAAGAATGAATTTATTGCACACTTCGGAAAGAAAAAGATGAAGGTAAGCTTCGAACTTATATTTTGATGATATAAACTCTTAATAGATATTTTAATAATAAATATATATATATATATATACGCACCGAATGCATCATCCACGATCGTCAGTAATGAGATTGTATATCCCGCGGAGGTGTGGGGATCGAGGCTTACTTTATGCTAAGGACCTGCATAACCGCGAGATAAGCAATCTCAAGGATTATTTCTTTCACAGCGAAGTGGATGTGCATAGAGATGTGGCTACTGAGGATAAAGGATTTACTCCGCTCTCCCTGGCAAAAGAGAACTGGCGGGTTCCTATGGTAATGAGTACTGGTGAACGCAGGGAGGTATGGAAGAGCAAAGAACTACACGGGCGATTCTATCGAGCTCTAAATGGCCCCGATGTGGACCAACTTGCTTCCGTATCTTGGCTACGTTTCGGTGATCTTTTTTGGGGAAACTGAGGGTTTTATCTTCGCAATTATGGACGAGGTTATCAAGACGAACAACTATAAAAAATACATCCTGAAGGATGGTACGGTCGACATCTGTCGGGCATGCCACTGTCCCGGAGAGTCAATCAGGCATGTTATTTCGGGCTGTTCGTATCTTGCTAATCGCGAGTATTTGCATAGACATAACCTAGTAGCCAAGATCATACACCAGCAACTTGCTTTTCATTACCTATATGTACCGATTCTCGAAAATCGACATGCAACGCTGTATTGGGATCGATCTATCATCACGGCCAGGACTATTGTTGCCAATAAGCCAGATATTGTGGTAGTAGATCGATTAGCGCGCCGGGCAATACTTATTGATGTCACCGTTCCACATGACGAAAACCTCGTTAAAGCCGAAAATGATAAAATATCCAAATATTTAGACCTGGCACACGAGGTTACTGATATGTGGGATGTGAACTCAATAATGATTATCAAAGAGCCTCGATCAACACCTCCAGAGGTTGTTGGGTCAAGAGCCAGAATCAGAAAGCAGTGTTATTGGACACGGCACACATAGTGAGGAGGTTCCTCACTCTGGGGTCCTAACCACCGATGGCTTGGGTCCTAGGCCTCGCCATTGGAGGGTGATACTTTTTATATTTTTAGTTGTTTTTTTTAGTAATTTAATATTTAAAAATGATAAAAAAAACCTTTTATAATAAAGAGTACTGTGCATACAGTATAAATATAATAGTGTCTAAGTAAACAATATAATAAATAGACCACACTTAAATCCGATGCCAAATGAAAGTGAAGAAAGCCAATTTAAAATAATATTGATTAAAATGCGATATTTTTACATATCTATAACCACCGGGAATTGCATGCGGGAATCGTGTAATTCATAGGAAATATTACCGATAGCAATTTCTTTATATGACCTATAAGTTTTTTTTCCTTATAGGTTGAAGATATCCTTAGGGCCAACATCCAACTAATCCTCGAAAATATCCAAACCTACAAAGTCAAGAGTATTGAATATGTTGACGAAGAATACAAAAAGAATAATTTCGAACCTCTATTGGAACAAGTTGCTGATGTATTGGGTGATCTGCCTTTAGTACAAGCAGAATTGCTTCTTATATCTGAGGAGCCAATTGAAATGCCTTCTAACATCACTGTAGAAAATAAGAAGATTTCTGGAGAATCCAATACTGTTATATTTATTGGAGCGAATCTTCTGAGCAGACCTGAGGCAAGTATATTATGTCATTAATACTAAAACATAGATACCTATTAATGAAGCAAAGTGCAGTCTATTGAAGTAGTTTGCAGTAATACTAATGAATTTAACTTATTTAACCACATTTATAATATCTTATATATAAAATTCTCGTGTCACAATGTTCGTTCCCATACTCCCCCGAAACGGCTGGACTGATTTGTATGAAATTTTGTGTGCATATCGGGTAGGTCTGAGAATCGACCAACATCTATTTTTCATCCCCCTGAATGTTAAGGGTGGTCCACCCCTAAAAAAATAATTTTTTTTAGCCAACATTTTTTGTTTTTATTTTTTATGATACAGCATTAAAAAAATACATACAACCCTAAATGTTCACCCCTCTACAATCAACCCCTAATTTTTAATAGCGACATTAGTATTTTTGTCAAGCGCGTTTCTCACCGGGGGCGCCCACTAGGCTACTTTAATCCTGGAAATAGGCATTCACGCGGGCGGAGCCGCGGGCAACAGCTAGTTATATGTATAATATTTGCTAATATATTTTTTTACAGATCATAATGTGGCGTAATATTTTATACATCAGATTTTAAAATGTCATTTTTATTAGGTCCTACAACAAGCCGCGGCAACTCTTCGAGAGAAATGCTTCATCATCAGTCGTGAAATAGAACGTCCTGATCCTAAAGAATATGCTGATAAATACGACATCATCACTATACAAGATACCGGAGTAGAATATCTGGTGCTCCTCAGGAAAAGAGTAGGAGCCAGACCTGCGAAATTTGTTAAAATCGTCTCATCAGATTACTCCTTCTCTTGGATCGATAAAGTTAAGGACGAGATTAAAGAAGGCCAGAAAGTCGTTCTTTACAGCCAAGACGAGCATATCAACGGTCTTTTAGGTCTTGTCAATTGTCTGAGGAGAGAGCCTGGTGGTGAAATTGTATGTGGGCTGCTTGTTGCCGATCCGTCGGCTTCTCCGTTCAACCCCGATTTAGATTTCTATGAAGACCAACTGGACAAGGATTTGGCTATCAACGTTTATCAAGATGTGAGTTATTGTTTTGTAACACATTTTCTGAGTGATAAATGAGTATACGAAATATTTATTAATTTTTGGAATAGACCAATTTAATTTGGTTTAGCTTCGGCCATAGCTTAGCTTCTACTGGAACTTGTGATCTATGTTGTTAATGTTTCTGTTCATGTTTTTAGGCTATTTTATTAGATTCCATTACTTGGAACAATACTTATGACTCGATATTATAAGTCACGCAGGTAGCCACATATTTATACATTCTTCTTCATCCACCTGTCTTTATCGCACTCGTAGTGGGGTCGGCGCAACATGCTTTTTAACATACTCGTATGTTACCGAAAGATTTAGCTTGTAGTTTTTATGACCGGCCGCCTGCCTGACATCAACCCCTCTGGGGATAAAGCCACACATTAAATTAATTCATTTTATTTATATCAGGGTCAATGGGGTACCTATCGCCATCTTCTCCTTGGAGATTTAGAAACTGTCCGTGCACATCACGCTTACGTCAATACACTTACAATTGGTGACCTGTCGACGCTAAATTGGATTGAAGGTCCTTTGAGGGAAAACCATGACTTCAAAAACCCGGAGAAAGTTCTTGTCCATGTAAGTTCTTTGCGCTAATATTTAAAAAGCTAGTATTTTATTAAATGTATTGTTACGTACTTAAAAGATATTGGGTATACGCAATCAACAAAAATCCCTTTTAAACACCATTAAAAAAACTAATTTACAAGAATAATCATGTATGTGTTGCCGATTTTAAGGAAAGGGAAAGGGAGGTCGTATTTGAGCCTCCTGGTATCTCACTTACTGTACGAAACGCAAAAGCAAGCTGCTACTTCACGTCGGTTTTCTGTGAGACGGCGGTAACAACCCGGTCGAGTCGGCCCATTCATGCTGTAGACAAAACTGTCTACAGCATAGTTCTATCACTTGTATTATTACATTTACTATTCCATAAACTTTATTTCCCACAAGGTATACTGCGCAGCTCTCAACTTCCGTGACGTGATGACCGCGACTGGTCGTGTGACAGTCGATGCTGTCGCCCGAGGAAGACTGGCTCAGGAGTGTGTGCAAGGGTTCGAAGTAGTAGGCAGGACACCCAAGTAAGTCATAGTACTGCTATACACGTTTGTGGCTGTGAATTTGCGAAATTATTTACGCAATCGAATTAATTAAAATGAATTACTTAGGGAAATCATAAAAACCTTGTAAAATAATGAATTCTATTAAATTTTACGTCCAGCAATGTATATTTTATAATGTATGGTATATAGGTAATTATCATGTCTCTTTTAATTTATTTACTTGGCGCCGTACGTTTTCAACCATCTGTAATAATTTGTCAAAGGTGTTAACTAACAAATAGTTCAAACAAAATAGGTACTCATTACTAAATAAGTACCCATTTTGAACAACATTCTTTTAAATCATTCTCACACCGTAAGCTTCACTGAATATGTTTTAGTGGACTCATGCAATACTAAACGGTATAAGTAAACTAATTTAGGGGTGAATGAAAATTTTCTGTGCACGTTTGTTTATGTTGAAAATATGACATATTCTTTAATTTTGCTAGTTATTATTAATAATTAATAAATACATACACACTCACGCCTGTAATCCCCGAAGGGGTAGGCAGAGGTGGAACCAGTACACCCACATTTCGCTGAGCGTATTTCCGTCCCTTAAGTGATAGGGGGCGAGCCTATCGTCATACCAGGCACAAATTCCAGACTCCGGGCTGATACTGACCATTTCGTAATAGAAAAACCCAATACCACTTTACCCGACCCGGGGATCGAACCGGAGACTTCAGCGTTAGCTTAATCTTAACGTGTACGCATTACAACTGCGCCACCGAGACAGTATAACTGTAACTAGGCAATATTAATTGATTAATAAATAATTTCAACGTTAATTTTGATGGCTTTCTTCTTTTCCTAACCTTTGTTCACTTACCCTTCTTCTGAACACTGTTACGATTATAGATAGTTGAAATAACCTATGCTTTTTCCTATAGCGGGTCTCGTGTCATGGGCATGATAAGAAACAGAGGCATGGCTAACGTAGTCGAGGGAGACAAGGCTCTGCTCTGGGGCATACCTGATGAATGGAGTTTTGAAGAGGCAGCCACCGTTCCTGTCGCATATGGCACTGTTTACTACGCTATGGTATGTTCCAAATAATTAGGGTTTTATCTTTATAATTGCTTTTGTTAATTTCAGATTTTGTATTCCTTAGTTCTAAGAATCCTCAATCGCCCAACAATACTCATAATTCCAGTCGAGTCAATCAGTTACCGACTTTAAAGTTAGGTATGGGATTAGGGAGGGGGAGTTTTTAGGATATTATGCACCTATTTATTTATATTCCTTGATTTTTTGCCTAATTTTTCTAGTGGCAGCATACTTAGGCTGAGAAAGCTGTTGGCGACAAAAACATACCAATCACGTGTAGAGAAATCGACACTCAGGAAAGAGCTCACTTGAGAGTTTTTCTTGAATACGGGCCTAAGACTTAAATAACAGACTTTTAGTATGCCTGTAAATCATTATAATTGTCATCATCAAGTACCTAATATTGAAGTGTTTGTTCAGATAATGGTAGGGCAGATTCAACGCGGCGAATCCATTTTGATTCACGCTGGGTCTGGTGGTGTGGGTCAAGCCGCCATCAACGTCGCCCTTCATTGTGGTTGTGAAGTATTCACCACCGTCGGTACTGCTGAAAAACGAGCCTTCATCAAGAAACTATTCCCGCAGTTGAAAGGTTGGTAACTTATATCCTTGATATATTAATATTATCAATCGGGGAAAATGAGAATTTTCGAAAAGACCTATCAGCTTAATTTCAAGAGAAAATTCATCACACCATAGTACTGCTGCTGTGATCTGAATAATGTATAAACTATTCTTCTTCTTCTTCCACCTGCCCTTATCGCATTCGCAGTGGGGTTGGCGTAACATGCTTTTTAACACAAAATGTTACAGAAAGATTTGGCTCGTAGTTTATACATCCGGCCGCCTGACCGACGTCAACCCCTCTGGGAAGAAAATACACAGGCTCAAAACATATATTTGTGCATCACACCAACATTTGTTTCTGTGTGGGAATTGAACCAGCGGTCTCTCGCTTTACAACTGGAAGCCTACTGCGCCACTGAGTCTGTCATGTATAAACGATTAATTGTAGAAATTTACAATTTCTAGGTGGTAGGTAGAATAGCAGCGATAGCTCAGCCCCAAAATCATGAACCTCTGACTTTTCTAAGTTACGTGTATTACACGTTAATTATCGCTTTCTTTAACGGTGAACAGTAGCAGATCCGGGGGAGGGAAGCTAAGCAAAAGCATTTGGGTCTACTGACAAATCTCAAATTAATCTTGATATTATCCTACTTTCTTAGTACTACTATATACTACCTACAATATAATTTTCATCGCTTATCCTTACTTATGCCATTTTAAGTAGGTATAGTATTAATGCTGCTACTATTAATATATTTAATGCTACTGGACAAATAATATTATTTTTCGACGCTTGTTACAGATAGCCACATTGGCAACTCTCGTGATGCGTCATTCGAAGACATGATTCGCAGAGAAACCGACGGCAAGGGTGTTGATATGGTTCTCAACTCCTTGTCCGATGAAAAACTACAGGTAAAACTTTATATACGTTAATATAAGGATACAGATATTACTGCCTCGGTGGCGCAGTTGTAATGCGTACCTACGCGTTACAATTGAGGCCAACGCTGAGGTCTCGGTTTCGGGTAAAGTTGTATTGGGGTTTCTATTACGAAATGCTCAGTATCAGCCCGGAGTCTGGAATTTGTGCCCAGTATGGCGATAGACTCGCCCCCTATCACATAAGGGACGGAGATACGCTCGGCGAAATGTGGGTGTACTGGTTACACCTCTGCCTACCCCTTCGGGGATTACAGGCGTGAGTGCGTACGGTATATTATATTCAATACAGCGATAAGGTTTCAAGACACCTCTTCACATATTACTTCACATAGTACTTCACATATTATTACTTGTGGGCGTTCAAATTCAGTTCACGTAGGCGTCCTATCTAGCGCAAACTACAAAAATTATAAGTAAGTATATTGCTTTGTGTCGGATTTCGTGCAAAATATAACTTGCTTTAAGAAGTCAACATTTCGGGCTTATTCATGTTCACATTAGACTCACAGTTTGCGGTTTACTAGGAGCCATCAGTTAGCGTTTAATATTATTTAGAATATAGCTTTCAAACTATGTATACAGTACGCAGTTTGGTTAGCTACAGTCAACTGCTGGCTGAATCACCGATTTGCGGCTCTAGCCTCTTTTTATGAGAATGTGAGCTATGTTATTTCCGGCTCAGTGTCGGCCGGCAGACAGTATGAGCTGACTCTGAGCTGAGCTGACTCTGAACTTAGTGTCAACACACTTTAAGTGATGGCCGGAAAACGAGCAAGTGGGTTACCTTATGGTAAGTGATGTTCACCGTCCATGTAGCCCATAATACCAAAAGAATCATGGATGCGTTGGCAACCTTAAAGGATAGGGATAATTAAAGGAATTGGGCATGGGAGTGGAATCTGGGCTTCCGGATATCTCACTGACTGTACAAAACGCAGCAGCAAACTGTTAGTTTACGTCGGTTTCCTGCCCGACTGTGGTAACAACCCGGTCGAGCCGACCCATTCATGCTGTAGACAAAACTGTTTACAGCATGGCTCTACCACTCATAATACACAATAAAATACTAAAGCTGTTTATGAAACAAAGTAAGAAAGAAGATGGCTCTTCTGCCTATACTATGAAAATAAGGATGAATATTTGTACAGGCATCTGTGAGATGTTTGGCGTATCGCGGTCGTTTCCTCGAGATCGGCAAATTCGACATCAGCAACAACACGCCCATCGGCATGTACTTCTTCTTGAAGGAGACCTCCTTCCACGGTATCATGTTGGACTACATATTCGACCAGAGCTTTTCCTTTAGGAAGGTTGGTATTTCTGTCATATTTAAATTAGTTTTTACTCACAGCTATTCCCGTGTACATGATCCATCCTTAGTCATGGTGTACCTGTCTACCAAATTTAATCCGTTCCGCCATTTTGTTCCTCAATCACGCCTTGATTGATTATATTATTATGATGAACTATGATATTTATAATATTAGTATTTTTAAAACTTATGGTGGTTACGTCAAGCGTGAGACGCTGCCATCAGTCAGCACCATACTTTTCAGTTTGGCAGCTAAACACACCGTAAGTTAGTGACCGTACCGTTGAATGGCGTTATTATTCTAAGGGTTTCCCATAGATTTTATATAGTGCGTAGTACTAACGCGGAAACACAGCGCCATTGACGCCAGTGACGCACCCATCGCCAGTTTACCTTTACTATATTACTATTATGACGGATAAAACACTATTATGGTTTAAGACATTTATTCCTCAAAAAGAATTATATTACAATTCATTTGCATGAGAAATACAAGAATAAATACAGTAATGCTTACATTCGAGTGAACATGCGACGGGACGATTTTTTTTTTAAATTTATATTTATTCAATGATTAGTGTTACTCAATTAAACTCTTAATTACTAATAATACAAACACAAAAGTACATTTGGCTTAAGATTTGTTGTGATTGTGTAGTTTGGCATTATGTTGTGTGTGGGTAGATTAAAAACTAAATTCTAACAAAATTGATAGCGAGTGCCGTCACTGCGCAGTGTTACGGCCTTATTAAGTATACAGATGGAATGGTTAATGGGTTTTTTTTACACGTTTTAAACAAAACTAATATTGATTTTTTTACACCCAACAGTCACACACATAGTCCTGACCCCACAGTAGGATACAACTCTTGTGTCGTGGGTACCAGGAACTACGAGAGACTTTCGGTCTCACACCCAGACTCGTAACAAATATTTGGGGATCACACAGACATTTATATCGATGCGGGAATCGAACTCGCGTCCTCTCACTTCACAGTCGGCTACTCGCCCACTGTGCCACGGATGCTGTCAATAACAGAAATAATTAAGCAAATAAAAAACTCTCAAACTGTATTCTAAACATTCTCGTATCAACAGAGGTTGCAAGATCTTCTGCTGACTGGTATTGATAGCGGTGCTGTACGGCCGTTGACTTACTGCACATTTGAAAAGAATGAAGTTGAAACCGCTTTCCGTTACATGGCGGCAGGCAAACATATCGGCAAGGTGAGTAATTGCGATATGTGATTTTTTTGACGAACTCGATATATAAACCGCAAATTAATCTTGTACACTTGTTATTGCATATGACCATGGGGATCACCTGATCGTGACGTGATTCTTACCGCCAATAAACACCCATTACACCAGAAAAGTCATGGGTGCATTGTCGACCTTGAAAGAATACATAGACTCACGCCTGTTGCCCATAGGGGTAGGCAGAGGAAACAAAGAAAGAAGTGGGCAGGGAAGTATTTGAAACTCCGGAAACCTCACTGAATCAAACACACCAGCTTTCAATTCTCTCGGTTTTCTGTGAGAAAGTGGTCGGTCCGATCAAAGCGACCCATTCATGTTGTAAATAAAAGTGTCTGCCACTTCAAAACTGCACTTTTGCATTTCTGCTTGCGGGTAATAAAATTTTAATGAAAATAAGAGCTATAAAAGATATGTTTCCTTATGACTCTCTTTTGGAAAAATCTTTGATGTGTACCTAAATATTAGATAGTATTATTAGGTAAGTTATCACAAAATGGCTAGTCGCAAAAAAAACCTCAAAATCATGTTTTTATTTAGGTTATTGTCAAGATCCGTGACGAAGAACGTGTGAACAGACCTGTTAAACCAACGTCACTTTTAGTTGATGCTCTGCCGAGGTGAGACTTTTAAAGATTTTTTTAATATCAATCAATTTACAATTGACCGCCTCCGTGGCACAGTGGGCGAGTAGCCGGCTGTGAAGCGAGAGGCCGCGGGTTCGATTCTCGCACCGATATTTTTTTTGCTGTGCGATCAAAAATTATTTATTTTGGGTAGAGTATAGGAAGACCCATACTTATTACTAATAACTGCATTTATTACTTTGACCGTAACAGGTACATGTGCCACGAAGAACATGTGTACATAGTGGTGGGTGGTCTTGGAGGTTTCGGTCTTGAGTTAGCTGACTGGTTGATCCTGAGAGGTGCCAGGAAAATACTACTTACATCTCGCAGAGGCGTCACTAATGGCTACCAGGCGACGAGGCTGAGGTAAGATTTATAGATTCAAAATTTATTTGCACTCAATACGGTAGTTGACTCGGTTCCTTTTATTATTTAAGTTAACAAGTTACGTTACCCAAAACATATAGCATAAACGTATAAAAACATATAAAAAATATAAATCCGGCCAAAACTAGATAAAGCCTTTCAAATCTGATGAAAGGGGTATTTGACAGACGACGCAAACCTTGACGTCACCGTGCAAAATGCCATTACGGTGTACGCGTGTGAGCCTTTGTTCATACCAATATTTGAAATCACAATTGCGGACTCATTTTTCAACCAATTTTGATTGTGTTTAACAAATAGGTGTCTGATTTTCTTGCATATAAAATAAATTAATCATAGGAAACCACTCTATTGACATTAATTACACTATAGCGTGAGCGTCAGGATGGCTGGACCAGCTCCCTTAGAATGCAAAAATTCAAAACGAAACGTTCCATCGCATCATCTCAGCTTTGTATCGTATAACATCGCACGTTGGTCTCTCGACCAATTGCAATAAAACGGCACGAACGTTCATGTCGCGTTTTTAAGTCACATTCTAACCCCGCTGATGTTTATTGGTTGATCAATTCGAAAGTTTTAGTATCATCAAAGTATTATAATGCGTATAATGAACAAAAAACTTTAAAGTTTTAAAATAACTTAGTTTGTTTTCTAGGTCAACAGCTTTGTACTATAAATACATAGTTATCCAGAATTTGATAGGTCTTCAGTATTTTTTGCTGAAATGAAAGCAAAATGCTTTCTTTTCGTTTTCATTAACGGACTTCAATAAAGGAGGAGGTTCTCAATTCTGTGTTTTTATTTTAATGTATGTACATCAATTTCTCCGCCAACTGTGGATCGATTTTGTTGGAAAAAATACATTCGATAGAGTTTAGCTGCGATGTGGTTCCATGTAAATTTGGTTAGGATCTGATGACGGAGTACTGAGTAAAAAAATGAAACTCCTCAACGGACAGCAGTACACTCGTCGTGATTGATTATTGTATTAGAATGTACATGCTATTGCTGTAACTACCAATAAAAATTTAAAATTAAAATAAGTTTTAACAAAACTTAGAAACCGACTTCAAAATACATTGAAAAGTCAAAAATAACAATTTATATAAGTATATTGCAATACACCTTATTAATTGTAGTTATAAGATCCAATATGCTAATAAAATAAAACCTAAACTAACCCACAAAAGAGTCATGTTTCCTTCATTTGTAAGTAAATATCCGAAGACTTTATCACGTAATGTTATTAGGGCATGGGCCGGCTATGGTGCAGAAGTCCAAATTTCCACCCACGATGTCACCACCGAGTCTGGTTGCGAAGAGATGCTCAAGATGGCCAACTCCATGGGCATAGTGGACGCAATTTTCAACTTAGCCGTCGTCCTGAAGGATTCCATCTTCCAAAACCAAACTCCGGATACGTTCAAAACATCGTTTGGACCTAAAGCCATAGCTACGATGCACCTTGACAAATTGTCTCAAAAACTTTGCCCTGATTTGAAGTAAGTACATTAATTTTATGTTATTTTATAATTTTGCTCGGAGAATGAACGGCCTAAAAATTTATGTTAGAATAAATCAGCCTTCAAATGAAGAAAAGTGCGTTCAAATCGATCTATTTGTGAAGCCGCTACAATCACACAAACATAATAATAGGTCTTTACCTATCAAATTTCCATTCTGTACGAAAAAAGTTAAACTTAAAGAAAGTATAACTTGAAATACTTATTTTAAATTCTTTCTCTCCTGTTAGTCCATTATCTATGTAGGTAAATTAAGTCTATAATACGCGCGAAATAACTTGGCTGGATTGAAATGTGTTACTTCACTCTCTGAAAACAATAGCTACGTACGACGACGTAATGCCGCGCCACGACTGAATAAATTTATTCCGGCAGTTATTTTGAGCGTATTGTATTGGTTTCTATAATTCTTATAGCAAAAAACGGCTAACGAGCAAGTAGATCACTTGATAGTAAGTGATCTCTACTGCCCATGAACATCCACAATACCTGAAGACTGATGGACGCGTTGCCGACCATAAAGGAAAGGGATGATTAAAGGATTGGGAAGGGGAAGGGGATTTAGGCTTCCAGATATCTCACTCACCGTACGAAATGCAACAATGGTAACAACCCGGTCGAACCGGCCCATTCATGCTGTAGACAAAACTCTATACAGCGTGGCTCTACTACTTACAGATACGAGTATTTGTTTCCTAACAAAAACCTCATCTTCTAGGGACTTTGTAGTATTTTCGTCGGTGTCTTGTGGTCGCGGTAATGCCGGTCAGACCAACTACGGCATGTCCAACTCCATCATGGAAAGGATTTGTGAATGGAGGCAGAAACTTGGCTTACCCGCTTTGGCAGTACAATGGGGTGCTGTTGGTGACGTAAGTAATATTATTACACTCTACACTAATACATTAATAGTCTTTTAAAGGTATAGAGGTTTACAAGGAGATATGAGAGCCAATGGACTCATTACGGAGGATGCTCAATATCGGGCGAAATGGAAGCGTTTAAGATAGAAGGCGGATTCTGGCACTAAGCCGAGATAAATCTAGACAGAAAGACAGTAAAGGTCTTCTTGTTTCTTTCACATGTGTGTTAGAAAAGAATAGAATTTGTGATCGATTGTCTGCTCTGATTAGTTAGTTATGGAACTAAGAATAGATAAACATTACACATATTCTAAAAAATCATCACAGCGACTCGAAGTCCAGTCGAGCCGCGTTTTAACCTATTTTAGTGTACCTATATCTAACACGGAATAGAAAATACGGGATATCCAAGGGTATATAAAAAAACGTTTATATAAGTGGAATTGTCAGCTAAATCAGTATATCTACTAAGATACTTAGTGGCCAGTCAGACCACTAGTTCCATTTCACCACGACTGAATATTTTATCCTTGAACCCTTTTTTAAACGACCAAAAAAAAGGAGGAGGTTCTCAATTCGACTGTATTTTTTTTATGTTTGTTAACACAGAACTTTAGACTGGGTGAACCGATTTAGATGATACTTTTTTTATTTTAAAGCTGGTGCTTCACGAGTGGTCCCATTTCAATTTGGTCCAGTTCTGACAATGGTATCCATGAGAAAACCATATAAGTCTTAAATTTTGCATCAGTATGTGCGCGACAAATGGACAAATAACTCAATATCACGCCAACCGATTTCAATGATTCCTTTTTTATTGGAAAGGATGTACGTCAAGGGTAGTTCGATGAGAGTTTGGTAAGGTTCTGATAATGGGATCCATGACAAAGTAACGGAACTCTTCAATTCTTAGGAGCAAATTAACGATAATCGGCCGAATCTTTTATAAGCTATCCGGATATTTGAGTCACCTACCGTAACGTCGTTATGGTCAAGTTATTGTCGAATATGATGATCAATGGAACTCCTTAACGGCTTATAGTAAGGGTGTGATCTGTGGCAGAATTTCTAACTTGCTGCATTGCAATATGATGCAAGCGTTCTAATTGCATTACTTAAGGTGTAAAAAAATCACTCGATAGAGTTAAGCTGCGATGTGGTCCCATATAAATTTGGTTAAGATCTGATGACGGAGTACGGAGTAAAAAAATAAAACTCCTCAACGGACAACAGTACACTCATTGCGATTGTGTTATTGTATTGGAATTTACATGCTATTGTTGTAAAATTCCCACTAAAAATTGAAAAATAAAATAACGGTTAACAAAACTTAGAAACCGACTTCAAAATAAAAGCACTGAAAAATCAAAAATAACAAATTCTATCTATTCTATTCTCTTTGGAGTCGTTGCAATTTTATCTGACCGGTAGCGACACAGGCACCCAGGCACCGACTCTAAACAGAATAGAGTAGATAGAATTTGTTACTTTTTACTTTTCAGTGTTTTTATTTTGAAGTCGGTTTCTAAGTTTTGTTAACCGTTATTTTATTTTATTAAAATTTGTGATTAAGTTTTCGTTTTGATAAATCTTACATGAGTTGTCTGGGATTGGAATGTGTGCCCCTTGTGGTCTACACTAAACACGTCATAGGACGAAAATAAACTCAGCAAACTGTGGAAGGAGGACTAGTTCTACCTTTGTCTACCTATTGCGTGAGCTTATAAACCCCTTTTTTAAAACGATATCGATGTTCGATCTTATTTTATCAAATCAATAAAATATAATGAAAACAATCTATCTTTCTCTCTAGGTTGGTCTAGTAGCAGATATGCAGGATGAAGACGTGCAGTTAGAAATCGGTGGCACACTCCAGCAGAGGATCTCGTCATGTCTCTTAGCCCTGGACAAATTCATGAAGCTGGGCGCTGCTATAGTGTCATCCATCGTCGTAGCTGAGAAGAAGGCTGGAGGGTCTGGCTGTGGCAGTATCGTGGATGCTGTTGCTCAAATTATGGGTAAAACACCATTCACATAAGTTACCTTTGTTACACTGTGATCAATTCTTATGTCATGAACAGTGGCGCCTCATACTTGTCTTGCTACTTAGCAAGACGTTAACCACCGTGTCTTTAAAAAAATTGGATGTTATCAGAAAGCTGTTTATATATCACACCATACCTGTCTTAGTTAATTCAGCTATCATAAAATAATATAAGAATAGAAAGCAATGCCTCGGTGGCGCAGTTGTAATGCGTACGCGTTACGAGTGATGCCAACGCTGAGGTCTCGGGTTCGATCTCCGGGTCGGATAAAGTGGTATTTAGTTTTTCTATTACGAAATGCTCAGTATCAGCCCGGAGTCTGGAATTTGTGACCGGTATGGCGATAGGCTCACCTCCTATCACATCGTGGGACGGAGATACGCTCGGCGAAATTTGAGTGTACTGGTTACACCTCTGCCTATCCCTTCGAGGATTACAGGCGTGACTACGTATGTATGTAATAGAAAGCATCAACTTGTCAAGTATGAAAATTAATTAACGTACATTACTTATAAATGAAAATAAAAATATAAAATAAGTAGATAGTTCACAGTACAACGTGTTTCTAAAGTGGAACTCTTGGAGTTCTTTATTCCACTCAACCATAATAAAAAGTGAAGCGATGGCAAATAAAAGTTGTGTTTCGCGAAGTTTTATAACTATAAGTAAATTGAGTATTTTGAAAGAGAAAGCTTTAAACGAGTAAATAATATTATAATTAAACTATTTAATCTCCCCTCACTCTAGTTATATTAAGTACCTAGTATATGATTCGAAGTACAATACAGTCTGGAAATATTTTGCATAGGAATAATGGTTCTAGGTGCGTCTACACTTCCGTAACATTTTGTCGCATCGAGAGGTGTGACAGTCACAAACATGAGTGACTCTTTTGAAGTGTGGACGGTTGTCAAATGTTATGACCTAATGTCACAGAACGATCCGCTCTGACAACATTTCACCGTGCCATGCGCACGTCTTTAAAAGAGTTGTTTTCACAGGCATTAAGGACCTCAAGACTGTATCACAGCAGGTGTCGCTAGCCGAGTTGGGTATGGATAGTATGATGGCTGTAGAAATCAAGCAAACTCTGGAAAGAGAGTTTGAAATCTTCCTCACTGCTCAAGATATCAGAACTTTGACCTTTGCCAGGTAACATGTCATTTTTAATGTGAATGGTACCTGGAACTGGATGTCCTTGAATAAAATTGCAGATCTTTAGTAGCCTTTTCACTTACTATATTACAATGGAGAGTCACGAACTATTTATAGGCCTTTTTTATTTTTCAATCTTTGACATCATTGTCTGCTGAGTATATAAAAATTACTTTTTGAATAATCTCCAAAGTTATAGTTTCCAAATAATAAGTTTTTAATATTTCTTCTGAGACATTTGTTATCATCAATTAGGTTAGTGGAACTAACAGCTCAACGAGAAGCTGCAGCATCTACATCAGCGGCCAGGCCCGCTGCAGTTGAAGGTGCTGCTGGATTCCGAGTTCTCATGAGAAACTTCGGAGATGAGAACCTGGTGTCGGAACCTATTATCTACATGCCTACCATGGTCTCCGATGGAGTAGAGGTACTTAGACCCAGTTTATTTTTTATTTTATTTATGAAATGCATAAATCTTAAATATTGATATTATGACAAATTATTACTTTTTCTGGTTTAACAAAACGCCAACAGTCAAAATTTAACGTGGAACATAAAATTTATTTTCTGATTTACCGTCGACATACAATTCGCCATCACTTTCCCAGGGTGAAGAAGCAATCCACGTAATGCAACGGGTGATGTTCATGCTACCAGGCTTAGAAGGTTGCGCTGCAGTCTTGGAACCGCTATGTAGGAGGTTGAAGATCAAGGTCTGCGTGCTGCAGCTAGGAGTCGAACATAAGCACCAGACGTTGGAGCAAATGGTCGATCGGTTACACCAGGTGAAGTTTCTTGAATCTTCTTTTGTTGAAATATGTATCCTGTGAATTACTATGCAATGGTTAATTTGGTTATCAAATTAAAATCTCCAATCGTTGCCTACATGGCACAACAATGGAATGGCACAACAGATTCAACGAATAAGCGCTGTCACTAAACCAATAGGGTTGTATGGGACTTATGCAATAATCATTTTTTGCAAATAATAAATCAAATTATTAAGAACTTCATATTCTGTGTTTTTGTTACTTAGAACTCTGTCCACTTAATACACACAATTTTTAGACGGTGATATCGAGGTTGGCTCCTGGTGCTCCGTTCTGGATTCTTGGTTACAGTTTTGGAACTTTACTCGCTCTGGAATTAGCGGCGAAACTAGAAAGTGAAGGTAAAAATTATATACATAAATATTGTTTTTATTTGGGTAATCAAAATACCAGTAAAATTTACATATATTTAAACAAGCATTGCTAATATATTTTTTATTTAGATTCAATATACTTTTATCATCGAAATTCTTAGATTAGATTCCTACAGGCATATTTATTTCTTTACAGGATTTAAGGGCAATGTATTCTGCCTCGACGGTGCTCCAGAATTCCTTTACGCAATCCTGACCATGACAATCAGCTTTAAGAATGACGTCCAACTTCAAAACAGTCTTCTCTGTCACACCGTAGAAATCGTTGCACCAAGTAATAACATCACGCACGCTCTAATGGAGAAACTAAGCGAAATTGAATCTTACGAAGAAAGAGTTGAATTAGCTATTAAGATGACTCCGGTACAGACGAAATATTCCAACAAATTCATAGCTGATATAGCAACATGCAGTTTCGACCGTCTCAAAGCTGTTCTTAACTTCAACACCAAAAATATCAAGAAATTAAAATCACCTATCGTACTTCTGCGTCCTAAAGAGAATCCTCCTTATGTTGTTTGTGAGGAGAACTATGGTTTAGACAAATTTTCTGATATTGGTATAACTGTACACTTCTTGGAAGGTAATCACGTTAGTATCATTGAGAACAAGGATTGTGCTAATATTATCAATAAAGTTTTAGCTGATTCCGACGGGCAGAAAGGCAAGGTACCTGAAAATGTTGTTACTAATATTGTCGAAAACCAAAGGGAAGTTCAGGTTTAATCGTTTCGAGAATTTGTTCCATGTAATAAGTTAAATTGTGCTTGCTTGTGTTTGCTGTTCGAAACCGATTTCAAATAATTCCAATTTAAATGACAATGGTTAAAGGGTGATAATTATATATATTAAGGTAAATTATTTAATTTTGTGTGTAAATTATTTAAAAAATTAAGTGGCCGTATTTTATTATAACTTAGAAATACCAAATATTAATTTATTTAGATTTAAAGAATTTTTAAGATTTATGTCACAGAGACACCAGTACCGAACAAAATATTCGTTAAGTTGTAAGAAAACTTTTGGGTGGAATATTAGGTATTATAATTCGGGGTAGCTTTTTAACATCTGGGGTAATATTTGCATATTAATTTTGTGTTTTAACTTAGGTTTTTAACATTATTTGCGATTTCGAAGAGTTTATATGGGAATTAATTTGATCTTTGGGGGAATATCAAATTACGTCAGTATAAAATAATGTGCTAATATAAGTTAATTTAATTCGTGGTGTTATAATTTGTACGAAATAAATATTTTTGTATTCTTCTAGGGTATTATATGCAATGATTATTTTCTGTATTGGGATGTCTAAATATACTTTTTTTTGTAAATCTTCTTTTATTCACTATAAGAAAACTTCAACTCATATGCCGTCCGCAATATCCATTTTTTTTCCTGGCAAGAGAAAATACCTACGCTACACCTAATGATAAGTACAGTAAAATCTATTCTATACAACGTGTTACAGAAAGGTGCGGTCATGTTTTAGGGTCATTACATACACCTTACCATTCGTACTTATATACCGGACCTTTTCAAAACCAAACAACCTAAAATTTCACGTTAATTTTAATCACTCGTTTATTAAGATCGATAAGATTGATGACATCACTATTAATTATAATGAATGACACATTTTAAAAAACTTGAATATGATATACGTAATTCTACGGACATACTACGTACGTAACTTGTAATTAGAACACAAATTAACACGTGAAAGAGACTGTGTGCTGAAGAAGATGTAGGTATCACCTCTAGAAGCATTTTAAAGACTTCATTCTCGGGTCTTCCATCTATGAATTTGGCTGAATACAGTCGGCGAGCCTCTTAAAAGCTGTTATCAGTTGCACCAACACAAAATACTAATACATTATACTTGTTTTTAGTAAATAACATCATTTTTTTTTGAACTCGTAATCATACTTCATAAAATCAGGAATTGGCGAACTGACTGCTTCAAATAAATGTTGACATTTGGAAACTATTTAATGTTTTTTAATTTTAAAATAATTAAATGAAAGGAAGTCTGAAGTATCACGGTCTATCTTTTAGTGTTGTCCAAAGTTGAAAGTCGATATCGACATGTCACTCATTCGATAAAAAAGAAAATTCTATAATTATGTCCTAGCAATGCAATCAGATTTGGTACTATGGGGGATAAAATACTTATACCCTACACTATACACTGCTTAAATTTGCCCGCCCCTTTCTATTTAACACGTTGTATAATGTGGTACATCGGGAAACGTTGCGTCTCATGACGTCATATATATATCGGCCTGTATAATTGCCTAAATACACCGGCTGACATCCAAACGAGACTCGCCGCAACGAGCCACTATTTCAGAATTTTGACCATGTGTACGGCGGTCACTATGACCATGGATCTTCTCCTTAATTGTTTACTCTAAACACATGTTCCTTTCCGCCCCTGCTATGAATAATAACATAAGCTCACGCCTTTATTCCCGAAGGGGTACACATAAGTGTAACGAGTGCCACACCCATTTTTCACTTATTTTATTTTCGTTGCATGATGGTATAGGGGATGAGCCTATCGCCATACCGGACCAAATATCAATCCATGGCATGCACAAAGCATCCATATACCTATGATTTTCGAAGTCAAAAACGAACACAGGCCCTCAAGGTTCTATGAGACGAATATAAAATGACTTTAAAAAAATATATGTGTAACTTCAAAAAGTAAGTGCCGCACCGCGCCGTTCAAATTTTATTAAGCACAGACTGACTCTTGTTCGACGAATGACCATACGAATACATATTAACGGGATAAAAGTATCATATGTCCTAATGATCGGTAGTCCGGTCCTAGTGCTGAGGTTTTGGGTAAACGTTATATTGGATTTTTGGAGCCTCAGTGGCGCAGTGGGCGAGTAGCCGGTTGCGAAGCGTGAGGCCGTGGGTTCGATTCCCGCACCTTGACAAATGTTTGTCTGATCCACAAATATTTGTCTCGGGTCTGGGTGTTGTGAGACCGCAAGTCCCTCGTAGTTCTTGATACCCACGATACAGGTTTAACCTAGTATGGGGTCAGGACTATGTGTGTGACTGTTGGGTGTATTTATTTATTTTATGACAAAATGCTTAGTATCAGCCCGAAGTCTGGAAATGTTCCCGGCATGGCGATAGGCTCGCATCCACACAGGTGACCCACTTTGCCGATTAAAAAATAAGATTGGATACCTACTATAAAACACTCGCGCATATTTAAAAATTTATGATAATGACGTCGCAAAAGCAGTCACCCCATTCCCCCGCTAATTTATAAATCCGCCTATCATTTAACAGATGAAACGTTCCGAAACATCGGGCCTGACTGAATGCGGTTAATCGGATAGAAATCAGGATTTGACATCTGATCCAGTGATTTTAGCTGTTGGATGAAATAGCATTATTTATCAATTGAACTAGGGTAAACCTTTAAAACCTTAACACAATGCTTTTCATTATTTATCAATTGAACTAGGGTAAACCTTTCAAACCTTAACACAATGCTTTTCATTATTTTCTGTAATAGAATATTTAATTCGTTTGAGTGGGAGAGCCACGCTGTAGACACTTTTGTCTACAGCATGAATGGGCCGGCTCGTCCGGGTCATTACCACTGTCTCACAGAAAACCGGCGTAAAGTAGCAACTTGTTGCTGCGTTTTGTACGGTGAGTGAGATATCCGGAGGCCCAGACCTCCTCACCTTCCCAATTCCTTAATTATCCCTTTCCTTTAAGGTCGGCAACGCACCCATGACTCTTTTGGTATTGTGGGCGTACATGGGCGGTGGCGATCACTTACCATCAGGTGACCCACTTGCTTATTTGCCGGCCATGCCATAAAAAAAATTATGTACAGTTACTTAAATGTTTCAAATTGTTTTTGTGAAGATTTTAAAACAGAATAGAATTCGTTACAATATATTTTCTTTTTAACGAATTTAACTTGATATAGTGAAAACCCCTCATTAAATATTTTTTACCTAAATAATAATAATATATTTAAATTGTATACTTAGAGTGTAAGTTGGTTACCAACGTCGTAGGCCTAAAGCCAATCTCACCTTCACGTGGTACACTCTGCTGATTAACGGATGAGGCAATGACGAAACGTGGTTCTCGTTGCGGGTTGTGGGGGTCAGACAGCGGTTCGCCCCATATAATACCAAAACGGTCACAGATAGCGGGTCGCGCCACATTATACCAAATCTACCGTCAAATCATTATGGGAAGGTGGATCATGGCATTAAGCTGGGATAACGCCAGGCAGAAAGAAATCATAAATAAATAATACACAAATAAATAACCCCCAACGGTCACACACATAGCCCTGACCCCACACTAAGATACGATTTTCTTGTGTCGTAGGTATCAAGAACTACGAGAGATTTTCGATCTCACAACACCCAGACCCGAAACAAATATTTGTGGATTAGACAAATATTCGTCTCGGTGCAGGAATCGAACCCGCGGCCTCACGTTTCACAGTCGTCTACTCACCCACTGCAAATATAAGTTTTTTACTTATTATACTGACCCACTGGTCTCCTATACTGGTTAAAGGGTTAGGCCTTAGTGCAAACGCTGGCATGGGTTTGGTAGACTTCACATTCCTACGGTATTCTTACGGAGAATAATCAGTGCGCAGCTTTCCTCACAATGTCTTCTTCAATGTTTAAAAAATAATTAACAATGAATACACACATAACATCGAAAAGTCAGAGCTGTGCCCATCGGGTATGGGATGGAACTGAGAGTTTGACCCAAACCTTTGTCCGGTCCACTGCCCGATAAAGTGCGTACATTTGTGACAATTTTCCACATAGAGGCGTGGCTGTCACATATGTACTTGTTACGCTAATGTGGACGGGTGCCGTAACATGCAGTGTGTCATTTTGCCGTGAAATAAAACAAAAAATGATTAAACTTTATATAAAATGTCACGGCGAACTGTTATGGGTTTGATTATGTGTGATTGAAATTAGCGTGAAATTTTAGGATGACTAGATTTTTATAAGATCTGGTACATAAATTCTCACTATCAGGCGTATATAACACCCCTAAATATAACCACACCTTTCTGTAATACGTTGTAAAGTACTTACTACTAGTTTTTGTTCGCTGCTCCGTCTGCATGTGTATTTTCTTTTGCAAATTTTAGCCTTTGTCCTAAGATTATTTTGTCGACTCGTTTTGTAGTACCAAATGTACTCTATGATCTCTATATTATGTTTATCGAACCTTACAGTGACCGGTATTCAGACCACAAGAATATTTTGCCGTTTTGTTTTCTCCTAATATTTCTAGATCTTTTATCGCTCTTTCTATGTCGTTTCGGTACTAACGCGAAACTATTAGCTATCGTTAAAGTTTTCCCTCTCGCGCGTCATACACAATAACGCCTGTAATCCCCGAAGGGGTAGGCGGAGGTGTAACCAGTACACCCACATTTATCACATGTATCTCCGTCCCTTCATGTTATAATAGGGGGCGATTTTTTCATCATTATTACACAATAGGGTAGTCCCCTATGTTGAGTTTTATACATTATTAAAATAGAAAATAATAAGAAAAACCCTTTTATAAAATACGATAATAATTGGCACAAATGTGAAGTTGTAGTTATGATATTAAATATTGATATGAGCAAAGGTGGCCGCGTAGTGGGGACATTTCCATATCTCGCTTGCACGCGTAAACCGTATAGGCCATTTTGCACGGTGACGTCAAGGTTTGCGTCTTTTGTCATTTGAATGACACCGCCCATCAGATTTGAATGGTTTGTAACTTACTTATTTTTTACCGTATTTATAAAATTCTTTTAGCAATAGGTTTTTGGTAAAGTAACTTATTGATTTAAACAGATTTATATACTAAAAAAATCAAGTCAAATACCTATCCTATAGTTTATTTAATAAATACAAAAAAAAAACATTATCATACCATCCAATTGCCGTCTACTGTTGGTTTAAATGAATAAATTGTTTATTCGTTTAAAATTCTAATTTCCTTCAATATGTAAAGCGTTTAGTTTTAATGAAACAGGCCGCTGGGGGCGTAATTGTAATAGTGTCCCTCGACAACGATGCTGTACAGAGGAATGTTAAATGTTTTAAATTGTTCTAGGTATTAACAAAGAAAGTTACTTGTTTTATTTAACACGTTAAAATGTGTCAAAAGAACATGCATTACAATCATCGAAATAAGATAACTAGAACGATAACACTTATATGAATCTGCCAAAAAATACGGCTCCACTTACTTACACATGCAAAGGTAGAATCACACGTAACACGCATACTTGCAACAAAAATTGAAGAATGTTCAAAATCAACATTATTTCATAAAAGCTAATGTCTAAATATTAAATTTCTAGATCGAGATACGACGTTTTACACCGCGCAAAAAATTAGACTTATCAAGTGTCAACTAGAAATAATTATGCATAGACTTTTATAGCCCCGCCCCTTGCACAGAGTTTTGGTGGGGTTTTTTTTTGCTTGAGTTACGTTTCTTGTCATGTTATTTCGATGATTACAATAGTCTTTAATTACAAATACAAATAAACCCAACAGTCACACATATGCTATAAAACGATACGAAGCAACGAAGTTCATAAATGTAGTTTGTAACTAATCCCCCCGTATTCATAAACGTTACTATGAGACCTCATAGGGAGCGCGAACGTATAGTGACGATTCTCTTAACGTCATTGGTTAGTTTTTGGCGCTAAATCAAAACGGAACAATCATGTACACAGAATTAGACATATGGCAAAGAGCTTAGTTAAGTGATGTTTGTGAATACGGGCCTAATTTATTTATGTGGAGTATCATAATCCCCAGTAATTACGCTGGCCTGAATGCCCTTTAAATTGGGGCACAGCTAAGGGATCTTTGTTATCTAGACACACTGCAGAGTGTTAGCCAAGTACAGAAAAGAAATCGGATATGTGTGTTTTTTTACCAAACCAAACGTTCCATAAGAAAATAGCCTAAAGTCCAGTGAAGCAAGGGAAGTGGTCCTCGGTAAGTCCATAGAATTGTTGCCAATGTCACCGTTATTATTATTTACGACCCGCGACCGTAAACTCTGATGCCTGAAATATTTAGTTATGGATGTGGCTCTATCTAACAAGTACTACAAGTATTCATAATGCTAACACGTAATCTAATCTAACTGCACCAGAATACAGGGATCCCAGATATCTTCTAAATAATAAAATAACCGTTCGTCACGTAAGAAGGTACGCAAGAGAAGGTACGTGCGTGAAAACATAATTTATTGCCGGACGAAACACCTTATAATCCGACAAAGTTGATAGCTCTATGCTCTGCGAAACACAAAGTATCCATACTTATAGTGTTATAGTAAGTAATTAATACGTACACTACCGAGAGAGAAAACCGACGTTAAGTAGCAGCTTGCTGATGCGTTTCATACGGTGAGTGAGATATCCGGAGGCCTAAATCCCCCTCCTCTTCCCAATCCCATAATTATCCTTTTCCTTTAAGGTCGACAACGCGCCCATAATTCTTTTGGTATTGTGGACGTATACATGGGCGGTGGAGATCACTTACCGACTCACTTGCTCGTTTTCCGGCCTATGATATAAAAAAAGATCCAATCCGGGATAAAAAATGCAAATGGGCAGCATTGGTAGACTTGGGGAAAAAAAGATTCACAGAGCTCATTTAAGCTACCAACTAGAATAAGATGGTTACCTTCGATAATGTCATATGGCAATCTGTAAATCTATGAATTATAATATAATATAAACGGTAATGACCTCATCAATGTGCAACGCAAACCGCTATGCATAGAAATTCAAAAATTATGGTAGTATGTTGATTTTATATTGTAGGCAAAATGGCTGTTTAGAAGGGGTTTCTCGAAATTTAACTCTTAATTAAAGGAAGGAGGTTGCAAAGTTTAGTATAGGATATTTGTTGTTTGCTCCAAACTTCACACGGATGAAGCCTCGAGGACAAGCTAGTTCCTGATAAAATACTTACCGTATCCACCAAATAGTGAATATTCGCATCTCTCCACATCACAATCAGCAAGACTCTGGAATTTATTGCACGTATCCAACTGTCGAACGGTATGATTTATCACAGACGTGTTAAATTTACCGACGTGCCTTGCGTAGACGGCGACTTATTACTTACAAACTAACAAAACTAATGAATTATTCCTTAGTAATAATACAATCTAAAGATGCACCATTTGCTTACGGCTGGTGAAACGTCGAGAGCATAGAAAGTAAGTAATCTATTTTAATACTTTTAAAAAATTTAGATTGCATGCAATTTTTTTGGTTTTCCGACATCACTTTGTGAACCGCACTCGAGTTGACAAATTCGTGTGCACAAAATTTAAGCGTAACTTTGTCAGTGGGAACGATTAATGTTCTGTAGCTTTGGTATAAGTGTTGATAGTTTTCAATTTCTTTTTTATAACATAGGCCGGAAAACAAGCAAGTGGGTCATCTGACGGTAAGTGACCTCCACCGCCCATGTACGCAAAATCAGAAGAATAATGGACGCGTTGCCGACCTTAAAGGAGATAATTAAGTGATTAGGAAGGGGAGGAGAATTTGGGCCTTCGCATATCTCACTCACCGTACGAAACGCAGCAGCAAGCTGCTACTTTACGTCAGTGTTCTGTGAGACAGTAGTAACGACCCGGACGAGCACATTCCTGCTGTAGATAAAACTCACACCCATAGATCGACCCCACACTAGGTGAACCTGTATAGTGGGTATCAGGAACTACGAGGGATTTGTGGTCCCACAACACCCAGACCCGAAACAAATATTTGTGGAATACACAAACATTGGTCTCGGTGTGGGAATCGAACCCACGACTTCTCGCTTCGCAGCCGGCTGCGAACCCACTGCGCCACGGAGGCTGTCTACTTTTGTCGAGGGCTAAACCTTTCACTATCTACATACTAAGTTGAATGTACTAAATGGGTAAGTTTAATTTGTTGAAACACATTAGGAGCATGCGGCCGTAGCGGATGCGGTCAGAAAATTATACGCAGATATTAATTCAACAAAACGTTTTCATCCCAACACATCTAAAGGGATTAGTACCTTAGGGATTTTACAGGTTTCATACGTTTTTAAGCTTCCTACATAATTTTGTTCGGGGTTAAATAATTGGTCCTTTGAAATTGCTGTTCTGTACGAAAATAGTTAAAGTATTTTTTTCCACTCACTGCCTCGGTGGCGCAGTTGTAATGCGTACGCGTTACGACTGATGCTGATGCTCAGGTTCTCAGATTCGATCCCCGGGTCGGGTAAAAGTGATATTGGGTTTTTCTATTTCGAAATACTCAGTATCAGCCCGGATTCTGGAACTGTGCCCGATATGCCGATTGGCTCGTCCCCTATCTCACCATGGGACGGACATACGCTCAACAAATTGTGGGTGTACTGATTACACCGCTGCCTACCCCTCCGGGGATTACAGGTGTGAGTATGTATTGCCAGTTCGAATTGGGTATATCCTGTAATGACTGTGTGTGTGTGATGAATAAATAAATAAATAAATGTATATATGTATATTATTTCCATATTTTTCTATCCCATGCTATCGATGCATTTTTGTTAACATTTTTGTTATCAGTGGCAATTTATCGATGCCCACCTAAAATAAATGGGCTGGACGGGAGGCAACAAGCTCTTCAAAGACATTTTGTAATGCCTCTGGGGTATTGATTTTTTCCCGCCAAAAAGTTATCCAAATTATGGAACGTAATTTATTAATCCATGTGTTTTATACATAGGCCGGCAAACGTGCAAATGAGTCACCTGATGGTAAGTGATCTCCACCGTCCATAAACGTCCAAAATACCAGAAAAATCAAGAGCGCGTTGCCGATCTAAATGGGATAAGATAATAAAAGGATTGAGAAGGGAGATTTAGACCTCCAGATATCTCACTCACCGTACGAAATCTGCTATAAGACGATACTTTAGGTCAGTTTCATGTGAGACAGCGGTAACGACCCGGTCCAGCTTGCCCATTTATTCTGTAGACAAAACTATCTACAGTATGGCTCTACCACTCATAAATCGGTATAGTTACATGTTTTTTTTAGATTGAGTGGCAAGGTTTGCCTGGTGGCACCACGCCTGCCCATAAACAGAAGCAAAACCACACGGAACTATTAAAAATCACTGCATGGTATTGGACTGCGCTCGTCACCTCGAGACATAAGATATTAAGTCTCAAAATGCTCAGTAATTTTACTGGCTTCAATGTCCTTCAAACTGCAACACAACAGAGCTTACACACTATTGCTTGGATATAGAAATTAAATGAAATGAAATAGTTTTATTAATCATGTAGGCAATTAAAATAGCGCTTTCCAGTAAACAACGTCAAACTTTACGTCAAACGGACGTCAAAATGATATGAATATATTGAATATAATGAATGATATATGATTGCGCTATGTCAGGATTTACGTAAGATATGAGTCACATATGACTTATTATTTCACACTTCATGACGTAAGACTTTTACATAATAAATATGACATACGTATGATGTCCAGTCCAAATCATTATTACCTAACTGACGTTAAGCTGACAACAATGATGGCATAGAGATGTCAAGTTGTTACTGAATTTCTTACTTGCATATGACGTATAATTGACTCCATCATTACGTCTTAACTGATGTTAAGCTGACATAACGATCTCATAGCAATGTCAAGTTGTTCCTTAATCACTTACCTAGATGTGTGCACTCAGCTAGTATCTGTGGTGGACTGTTGAAAATGAATACACTAATAGGATATTGATAACACCACTATTGCGTACTGTTCTAAACTGGTCCTGTATTTGTCCGAACCGAATCCAATTCCTTGAAAAACATGCGAGACCCTAACCAAATCAATGCGACTAAACCATATCGCGATGTATTTTTGTTGTAGCGCCATCTATTAAGATAAAATACAAACTTTTATCGACATGGTTTGCATTAATTTAGTTTTGGTCGTGAACAATGTGACTTCTATTTGACTTAATAATAGTGATGGGTGGTTGGTTCTGAATGATTGTAATCATATATGTAATGATCATATTTATTGATACTCAACTTTGTCAAATTTCGTTAAAACGACTTGCTTAAATTATTTTATTAAACATAAGATTACATGAACTTATTTAAATTAAGATAGGTAAGTAAACTTCTTATTGATTAAGTATTGCACATACATTTTAAATTACAATTAAATGAAGTCATTAATTATTTTTATAAGAAAAAATAAATAATATTTTCTATTCTTTAGTGCAATCATGACAATCCAAAAAGTGAAAATGTTAACAATAACAAGTTTAAATTTAGAACGTTTCAATCAGTCAGAACTTGGACTCGGAATATATATAAAAATATGATGGAATTATTAGGTCACTTTAATATCAAAATATTGATTCATACTTTATGTAAGACTGTGATGGAATTGTGCCGTTACTTTTAAGTCAGAACTTGGACTAGGTATAAACATAAAAATATGATGGAATTATAACATAAAGTTTACGTCAGTACATATGACTTCGATTTGAAGTCACAGCATGACGGTATATGATATATCATGTACGTAGCATTGGAGTCATAAAAATGACGTCATATTAAAGTGAAATTTAATGTCAGTACCATGTCACAATGATGTAATCTAATATGACTTCATATTGAAGTCATAAATAAAGTCACCATAACGTCATGTCTGCGTAAAATTATGTATATTGATGTATGATCTCTGTATGATCTATGTATGACATCATATTAAGGTCATGTGTTCACTGGATTATGACAAGTCAGTACAAAATAAAGAAACTTTAAAATAGAAATCATATCAACTAATGTTTACATATCATACATAGCATCATCAAAATACACTGGGCAACTATAAATTTTACAATATTTTTATTATGGAATAGTCCAGAATCGTTAAGTATTATTATTATTATTTCTTCTTTTTTATGGGTCGATATGGACCATAGGCATTACCGAAACGGCACGTGTTTTAAAACTACCACCGGATCCAAAACGACCCAGCCTGAGAAGATCCGGCGAAACAAACTCAGTGGGCTTACTTTACCACTGGATTTTACGAGGCGCGACCCAGTCCTGAGAAGATCCAGCTAGACAAACTCAGTGGGCTAAAATAGACAAAATGGTCAGAAATAGACAAAACGGTGGTACCAACCCAGACGGTATATTATTATTATTTTTATTTTTTTATTTATGGCATTGGCTGGCAAACGAGCAAGTGGGTCACCTGATGGTTAGTGATCTCCACCGCCCATGTACGCCCACAATACCAAAAGAATCATGGGTGCGTTGCCGACCTTAAAGGAAAGGGAAAATTAAGGAATTGGGAAGGGGAGGGGGTTTGGGCCTCCGGATATCTCACTCACCGTACGAAACGCAGCAGCAAGCTGCTACTTTACGCCGGTTTTCTGTGAGACAGTGGTAATGACCCGGACGAGCCGGCCCATACATGCTGTAGATAAAAGTGTCTACAGCGTGGCTCTACCACTCATAAATCGCTCGGTCGGTCGGTCTCATTGCATACGAGGGACCTACCACCTTGTGTTTAATACGTTAAAGTTACTTTCCACCCACCCTGTACATCAAAGATTCAGCCATTTTCACCACATAGCAATAACAAGCAAATTGAAAATAGGTACAATAAACGCAGCCGTCGGCGAACTGCGAAGTAGTCCACACCTAGAACTAAATTCAGCGAGACAGTCTGCCCTAGAAACGTACGTGTAAGCAGTAACTTTGTTGAAAGTTCCACTGCACTATCCAAATGCTTTCTGTTTAATCCTTTTATCCATTTATGCACTCCATTAATAAGTTACTGTTGTGCTTGTATTGTATTTAAAATTGGCGCTGTACCTTAAAATTCTGTCTCGTTTTTTTTATTTATTTAAATCATTATGATAAGTTACTGAAAAACTATCGCAAATAATAATAAACCTGGTCAACCGTACTAATATTATAAATGTGAATGTAAGTTTGTTTGTTACGCTTTTTTTTTTTTTTTTTTTTTTTATCCTGGCTCGGCAAAGTGACTACGCTACACCTGATGGTAAGTATAGCGCAATCCATGAATACTGTCGACCAACGATAGACACTGAATCTATCGCAGATCGGCAGAATTATGCCGGCCTGCTTAGTTGCTTCTTCACACTCCGTTTAAAGGATCCCAAGTTATAGGAAGGAGGAAACACGTGCGCCGGCAAGCTATTCCACAGCTTTATGGTCCGACAGAAATAGGATTTTGCGAACCTCTTGGTCCGAGCCGAGATGGAAGAGACCACGAAGCTATGGTTTCGCAAGCCAGCACGCGTGGTTCTGTTAAGGAAAGGTGAGGAAGGAATAAGGTCAAACAATTCTTCAGAGCATTCACCGTGATACAGACGATAAAAGACGGAAAGCGAGGCAATGTCCCTACGCAGCTGTAGCGGCTCTAAATTTTTTGTGACGTCTGCATCATTCACAATGCGGACAGCCCGTCGCTGCAATCCGTCCAAGGCATCGAGCAAGTACTTTGCGGAACCGTCCCATAGGTGCGAACAGTATTCTGCACCCGGCCGTGCCTGCGCTTTGTATAAGCGGTAAAGCTGGCCGGGTGCAAAAAACCTACGCACCTTGTTCAGGATTCCGACCCTGCGTGATGTGGCTAATATTACGCCCTCGATGTGGTTCCTTGGATTCAGATTGCAGCAAATATCCATGCCTAGGATACTTAGGCTATTCCGCATTGCGAGCGGGATACCCTGAAGATTGGGGAGGGGAGAGAACGGGGATTTTTTGCACGTAAACGCGCACACCTGGGTTTTCTTGGCATTGAACTCAACCAGATTCTTGGTACCCCATTCCGAAATGAGATCCAAGGTCTGGTTAAGCTCAATGACAAGATTCTCTCGCTGCCTCTCAGTGACTTCCCGGCTACCAGGAGGCTTACTGCAGTAACGCCCATGCACAGTGCTGTCATCTGCATAGCAATGAATGTTACCAAGTGATAACATATCATTGATATGCAGAATAAACAAGGTGGGCGAAAGCACAGAGCCTTGTGGGACCCCGGCATTAACTGACATGAGCTGCGAAGCGTGTCCTTCAACAGTGACACGCATTCTACGCTCATGCAGAAAGCCAGAGATCCACTTACACAGGTTGTCGGGAAGCCCATACGCCGGAAGCTTGGAGAGGAGGCCACGGTGCCAGACCCTATCAAAAGCCTTGGCAATGTCGAGACTTACGGCTAGAGCCTCGCCATGCCTGTCAGCCGCCTCCCCCCAGCAATGTAACAAGTACGCTAGAAGATCACCCGTTGATCGTTTAGACCGGAAGCCGTACTGCCGGTCATTGATCAGCGAGTGATCGTCCAGGTAGCGGACCAGCTGCGCGTTAATTATCCGCTCCATTACTTTGCACATCACTGAGGTTATGGCGATTGGACGGTAGTTGCTAGGGTCCGATCGATCACCCTTTTTTGGGATCGGTTGCACGTTGGCCTCTCTCCAAGATTGGGGCACAATACCGGAGAGGAAGGAAGAGCGGTATAGGCGCGTCAGCACAGGAGACAACTCCGCCGCACACTTTTTGAGAACTACCGCTGGGATACCGTCCGGACCACTGGCTTTGCGGGCATCGAGCGACTGCAGTTCGCGCCGAACATCACAATGCCTGATTCGGACATCCGACATAGAGTGTCCGCAATCAGGCACCGTGGGTGGCAGTTTATTGCCATCGTCGAGCCGCGAATTAGCCGCAAAGAGATTTGCCAGCAAGGTGGCTTTCTCCTGCGGCCCGTGAGCAAGCGATCCATCCGGATATCTCAGCGGAGGCAGTGAAGGTCGGCAGAAATTAGATTGGATGGCTCTGGCAAGGCTCCAATAAGCTCGGCTACTTGTTGGTTGATCAGCCAAAGCACATCCAATCTTGTTAACGCGCTGTGCATCCGCTCTAACGTAAGCCTTCTTACAGGCCTTGGTGGCTTGGTTATAGGCTACCTTGAGAGAACTTACATTGGGATCCTTTTTGGCGCGACTCCTGATCCACTCGCGATACGCCGTCTGTTTCACACTAACAGCGTCAGCGCATTCGCGATTGAACCAGGAGCGTCCTCGGCCACTTCCGACGACCTCCGAGGAAGGAATGTAGTATTCCATTCCTAATCGGATCTCGTCGGCAATAGCATCGGCACTCGCAGAAGGATCAGTGCCCTCAAAGCAGCGCTGCCGCCAAGGGATGGCTGCAAAATATTCGCGCATACCATCCCAATCTGCTGACGAGTAGTGCCAGATCCTGCGCTTTACCCTCACGGGAGGTGGAGGCAAAGCACGAGGCACCGACGATCCAACCAGGCAATGATCAGAAGTACCCAAGGGGGCACTTACCGTCACATTGTACCCAGCTGGATGACTCGTCAGCAGAAGGTCCAGCAGTGAAGGCGCATGACCTGCCACATCAGGGATCCTAGTGGGCTGATGCACCTGTTGCGACAAGTCATGAGTCAGAGAGAATGCATGGGCAGCACGTCCAGCATGGTCAGTCTTGGAGGAACCCAGCCACAACTCATGGTGTGCGTTGAAGTCCCCCAAGACCACCAGTTCCGCTGTCGGATACTGCTCCTGGGCGTCATCTGCCGCCTGGCTGATGTAGTTAAACAGCCGAGTTGTCTCGTCATCCCCGTCATGGGATCTGTAAAGGCACGCATAGATTCGGCTCTGCGTGCCGAGATCCACGCGTACCCACAGTGTGGAAAGGGAAGGATCCTCCATGCAGCGCAGACGGCGACAGCAGACATCCGACCGGACATACAAACATACCCCAGCTCTTCGCTTGAAGTTCTCTTCCAACGAATAGCCGGGATAATGTAGGTATGCCGTATCGGCCGGACGACAAATCTGCGTCTCCGTCAGGAAAAGCATTGCAGGCCGGGCCGTCTCAAGATGGTGGTGGACGGCGCTTAGGTTCGAGTGGAGTCCACGGATGTTAGTGAACTCCATTGTGAACGCGGTGGTGGGGTTGTGCACCGCTGTAAGACCTGTTCTCTTTAATTGCGCTGTCATGTGAAAAAGGAAAAGAAGGGGGAAGAAGCAAATCGAGTGGCTTGCGACATGGCAGACTAATGACCGTGACGGGTACAGAGTCACATAATAGCCGAAAAGAGGGAGACTGACTCGCCGGACGGAAGGGCCCCCGTACCCTCCCGGGATAGGCCGCCGGGACCCCACATCCGGTCACCAACCGGCACGACGGACCTACCCAAGATTATACGCGGCATGGTGAGGCAGCCTCTCAGGTGGTTAACCACGATTGGGCCCCTGTACTATACCGCGGGCGGCCAGCGGAACAACCGTTTATACGGGTCTCCCTGGCCGGCGAGTCAATACACCTCTATCCAACAGTGATCCTATATACTCACCCCAGCCAGCAACCATGTCACGTCGCAAGCCTATCGAGAACCGGATATACACTGGCTGATCCTGGAACGCGATCCACATAATATTATGTGGGTCACTATGGCAGGTTTTACACCATGCGTACGGTGGTCGCTATCCGGGCGGATATGTATATCCTACCACCAGCGCGTGGGGCTTTCACGCGAAAACTACTTAACCGACCATCTTGAAACTTTGTACACATATTCTTTGAGGTATAAGAAGTAACATTGGATACTTTTTATGAAAAAAAAACTATTTGTTTGTTACACTTTCACGCCTAAATCGCTGAGCCGATTTTGATGTAGAGATAGATGGGACCCTGGAGACGGTTATAGGATACGTTTTATTTATTCACGAGCAAACGCTAGTACTAAATAAATCAGCGGTTTAGTACTACTTAACATTCTTGACTATCCACGCTGTAGACACTATTCTTTATTTGCTTCTACGTGAAATAGCAGCTTGCTGTTACTTTTCGTACTGTGAGTCCATCCATACAACATCAATCTTCCTTCCCTTTCCCTATCTCTATTCCCTTCCTTTTTTTCCCTAAGATCGGCAGCACATCCGTGATTCTTCTAGTATTGGAAGTGTCCATCGTGATCATGTACCATCAGATGACAAACTTGCTCCTTTTCTCAACTTCATATTCATTCAAATTAATAAAAAATAAGCAGGTCCCTCGTATGCGAAATGCCGTCTGGGTGGTGGGTTGGTACCACCGCTATGTCTGTTTCTGCCGCCAAACAGCAGTGTGTAAGCACTATTGTTTTTTGGTTTGAAGGAGATTCGGTGCCTCTCGCATACGAGGAATCCTCCATATAGAAGATATAAATAGCTAGTTCATTACGTAAGTAAATACCATTTAGCACACTCAATTGCCTTTTCTAATTTAGTAAAACATTTTCTATAAAATATAACAAATTGCTTTTATAATCTACTTAGTCAGGGCGTCGTAAGAGCTATTTAAAAATTTGCTATACAAAATATCTGAAGAACCCATTTTCGATGTTATCAGTGTCGAATAAGGCAAGGTAATCTAATATACATGCAAATTTGTACTGACACAATGACACTGTTTGAGCACGCCTAGCCTGTCGAAATGGGTAACAAGCCTGGCTGTGTATGAAGTAAGCGAGTGATTACATTATACTAAATTTTATAATGTGTGATTCTTTTATAGCATTACTAGCGATTGCTCGAGGCTCCGTCCGCGTGAACGCCCTTTTCCGGGATAAAAAGTAGCCTATGTCCTAATCCTGGTCATGTTCTATCATACAAAACGGTTCCGATGTTAAAGTGTCATTGAGTAATAATAATAATACTAGCCCTGTATTATACACGTCCTACTGCTGGGCACGGGCTTCCTCTACTGAATGAGAGGGGTTAGGTTAGTCCACAACGATGGCCTAATTCGGGTTGGCAGACATCACATACCTTCGAAATTCCTACGGAGAACTTCTCAGATGTGCATGTTTCCTTACGATGTTTTCTTCACTGTTAAAGCAAACGAAAATTATCCATTAATACACACACTAACTAACTAACTTGACTAACAAACATCCAATTTAATCCAAATAATCTATAGGCCAACATGGCCGACGGCGTTTTCATATGTCCATGAAAAAATTAAATTTGAATTAAAGTTTTGTTGTTTTATGTCTCAGAAAAATACGATAAAATAAAAAAAAGGTCTAGAAAAGCCTCATTAACAAAATAAAGCCTATTTTATAAATGTGTCAACTAGCCCATACCAAAATAGTCGTTACATGAGAGAGGACAGAAGAATGTAGATATATTTTTGAAGGCGATGCAGTTTCAGTTGACTGGCATCGGCAAATTATTGTTATATAATTTTCAGCCTGACTGCCTCGGTGGCGCAATTGTAATGCGTACGCGTTACGACAGGCTAACGTATCTCGGGTTCGATCCCCGGGTCGCGTAAAAGTGATATTGAGTTTTGCTATTACAAAATGCTCACTATCAGCCCGGAGTCTGTGTGCCCGGTACGGTTAGAATGCGGGTAGAACAAATAACACCGGTAAAGCTAATTCAGTGGAGTCATATCGTTTATACAAACATTATATTATTTAGACAGTTATGTACCACAACACTGCTAAGGCCGATCGAAGTTCGCTCATCTCTAGTTTCCGTCACATTCCGCAGATTGTTGCAACATCAGACCACATAACGTTCAATTCTCGACCCAAACTGCAATAGTTCTGCTCTAAAATACGGATAGTTTGTTGTCTAACGTCGATTTATTTTATCCAAACACGACCGATCTCACCTTATTCAGATCCACCAAGTAGCGCTTTAAGCGACATTAAAGCCAGTGAAATTACTGATCATTGTGAGACTTGACATCTTATATCTCGGGTGACGTGCACAGTCTAGTATATTGCAGTGCTTTGAAATTCATACTTCTGTGCGGCGTTGTATTTGTTTATGGGTGGGCGTGGCGCTTAACATCAGGCGAGCGACCTGTTCGTCTCGTCATTCATGCTAATAACTTTTTTTAACGTCTGTTGGTAAGTACAGTGCAATACAAATATAATGGTGACTATGCCGGCCTGTAGTTACTCGTTATATAATGGCTGACCCTGAAATGGGACTCGCCGAAACGAGCCACTATGGCGAGTTTTACCACGTGTACAGTGGTCGATATCGGCAGCAGTACCCACTAGCAGTTTTACGTAGTTCCTGATACCTACGACACAAGATGATAGTATACTACTGTGGTGGCAGGATTATTATGTGGGATAGTTGGGTGTCTTTATTTATTAATATATTTATGGAGTGTAAATGGACCACCAACATCTTACGCCCAACCTCACCTGTACGTGGTACACTCTGCTGATTAACGGACGAGGCAATTGCGAAACTTCTTTCCCGTAGTCGGTTGTGCGCGTCAGATGGCGGGTCGCCCTATATAATACCAAATACACCGTCAAATCATGATGGGAAGGCGTACCCTGGTATTAAGCCAGGTAGAAAAAAATATCAAATAATTAATACTTTTTACTTGTAATGAGTTTATTCAACGTATCTATATACATAGTTCAATTAGATATGTATTCACATTGTTGTAAGTATTATATTATAAAAATTAATCTAAGTATGACACTAAAGTTTATTAAAGAATTTATTTGTCGATAAAACTAATGAAACTATTTAATTTCTACCAAAAAGTGGTTTTTATATTATATACAATAGTTCTAAATAAGTATGGAAAATAAATGCAACATTTAAATGCTCGGCTTCCAATGTCCTTAAACTTCAACAGTCTCCAACTTAAAGACCTTTTTTCTTTTATTCTTATTTTAAGTCTATATTTTTTGTGGACTAATTAAATATCAATTAGAGTGACATTTCAAAAAATATGAACTGCTACAAAAAATCTGAGAATCCTAATTCTGCGTTAGAAATTCGACAGTTTTTTTAATTATGTAATATTTTAATATCACCAAATAAAATTTTACAAGATTTTGGCTTCTATTAAGGTTTTAGTAGTGACGAAACCAATTGAAAACTACATTAATACCAACCTAATGACAATACTTAATTCTATAAAATCCCAGAGCTTATTTAAAAAAAATTAATTACTTTATACGAAAATAAAATCAGGATTTGTGCAACAATCGCTTCTTTTATCCAAGTTTTGTTCAGCTTTGATCCATTTCCCATGACAGTGGGGAGCAACTAAAGCGTAGAAGCGAGTAGTGTGACCAGCCACACCGTGTCCGCTGCAGCGCCATTTTAAATCACGACGCAGCGCCGCCGTTTCACACATGACGCACACCGTGTTACCTGGTTTGTGGACAAAAAAAATGTCAAACGGCAAAAAAAATACAGTCATTGGTAATTTTTGGAAAAAAATAAGAATAAAGAATTATTTCGAAGTATTAATTGATTTATTTCCAAAGATAGTTGGAAGGTGCTACATATCAACAGAAAATTGTAGATCTTTTAATACCGAATGCTTTATAGATTCTCCAGCTTTGCTATAGATATATATTTATTTATAACGGTTGAATTTTAATATAAGTCGTTTTAATTCTAATTCTAAGCTTTATTTGAGACGCGCTACAAAATTATCCTGAAATTACGGCCTTTAACAATTGCTAGGAGGTATTACAACTGTCTTTATGAATTGTAACGATTTGAATAGATTCATAAAACCAAAAAGACGAATTGGAAGTCTCCTGTATATTATTTGTTTCGATATAACTTCAAAATCAATTTGAAAAGTTACTATTTATTACACTTATTCATTTTTTAAACGTTTAACAAACGAGGTGAAATTACAAAGCGCACGGCAAGTTTTTCAGTAAAGTCGATATAAAAAGCCACACAAAAATCTGTACCATATTTCACTTACAGCTGTACAAAGCTATTGGAAGGACGCCGAACAAAACATTTTTTATTGTTTATAAACACTAGGAATTCTCATTTCAGTATGCCTTATACCGAAAGCCGTATGTTATTAGAAAAAAAATAAAAAGGGCCCGAAGTAAACTGAGTGAAATTATAAGCAAAAACGTACCTTCTCTCAATGCCTTATAGTCCGAATCCATGTGGCAAGCCTTCGACACCTTGGTCACCTCGTATTGAGCACAGTACCTGAAATCATTTCCGCTTTATACGTCGGGAAATTGAAACACATCACAATAGGTATATTGTACTTGGAGCGGGTGCGTATTCAGGCGTGGGGGGGGGGGGCTCCACACAACTTTGTAATATTGAACAGTTCATTATGTACGCCATTCAATATACATACCATAACTATTTATTTATCTATGACTGCTTACTTCTAGTAATAGAGACGTATGGGATATATTTTTATGTCTAAGTTTTTTTTTATAAAGCAGACACCAGCTAACGTACAATTGGGTCACCTGATAGCAAGTGATCTCCACCGCCATGAACACCCTCAATACCAGAAGCATCATGTATGAGTTACCGATCCTAGAAAAAAATATTACCCGGGAGAGATTGGGGATTTGTGTGTACCTCTGATTAGCTCTGAAATTTCAGTCACCATACACAGCACAACAACAAATTGTCACTGCACATTGATTTTCTGTGAGACAGTGGTATCACCTCGGTCGAGCTGTTGTCAATATTATCTACGGTGTGGCTCTGCCGCTTGATTAATATTAGGCCGGCACAACGTATGTCAAATTACACTCTTTAATATATTTATTTAGATAATATGAAGAGGCATAGCGATATATCTTTACATTTCTATTTTGAAATGTTACCCTGTGGAATGGTTGATAAAGTGAAGAAAAGTTGGAAACTCAAGGGGAAAATTACAAGCGGATAGCAGCACATGCCGCGATAGCGTAAAGTATCAAGAACTCTCATAAAACATCGTTGCTTCCTTACTTTTTATAATCAAATATTTTGTTATTTGAATACATATTTTATCGGAATAAAGTGACTTAGGGTACTCATATATAAAATATTGTTTGGATATACTAATATCATCACCATCAGTGGCATATTTGTTTATTAAAGATATGTTATTTTTGAACTGGCAATATTTGTAATATATACTTGCTTTGTCAGCGTTTAGTAAGATAATAAATTAAATATAATAATAAATATGTAATATAAATAATATGATATTTAATTATAATAATACTTTGACTGCCTCGGTGGCGCAGTTGTAATGCGTATGCGTTACGATTGAGGTCAACGCTGCGGTCTCGGGTTCGATCCCCGGGTCGAGTAAAGTGGTATTGGGTTTTTCTATTACGAAATGCTCAGTATCAGCCCGGAGTCTGGAATTTGTGCCCGGTATGGCGATAGGCTCGCCCCCTATCACATAAGGGACGGAAATACGCTCAGCGAAATGTGGGGGGAACTCCATTTAAATACTTTTTTCCATAATCCAGTTTCTATCTAAATACATACCTGCCCTATAGATATTTATATGAAAATAAATTTTGTTCCTCGATTCGTTTTCAAACGGAAATAAGAACGTAACATGGAGTATTTCCCGTTTATCTGAATATACTGAGTAGAGGTGTGCCGATCGTAATACGATAATTTTCTATGCTTTCGCGTCCAGAAAGTCTGAGTTGAGTTGTGCTGACCGCGAAATGTCATAAAAAATTATCGTATTACGATCGGCACACCTCTTGACCCCAGTAAGCATGTTATGGAAATATATATTAGCGAATGTAAATTTTGGAGAATTTGAAAACAAGGGTAAAATGTAACTTTTTGGACGAGCCGGATAAGAGTTAAGAGAAAATAAATGTATCACACATTATATTTTGTGATACATTTAATCATCAAACAGCAAATTTATGTAGTACCGATTGGACATATGCTTCTCCATGTGACAGTGATAGTTTACCGAATTATTCTTTATCTGATAAATAACTTAGGGAATAAAAGGTGCCTTATTTTTACAACGATTTATCTACAGCATGAATAGACCGGCACGACTACGTTATTACCACTGTCCATATAGACCCCTAAAAATAAGACAAAAAATTACAATACTTAACAATTCTGGACTATTCCTTCATAAAAATATTGTAAAATTTATTGATGCCTAGTGTATTTTGATGATGCTATGTATGTTATGTATACATTAGTTGATATGATATCTATACCTACATAAGTTTCTTTATTTTGTACTAACTTGTCATAAGCGCTATTTTAATTGCCTACATCATTAATAAAACTATTTCATTTCATTTCATGTCTTACAGAAAACCGACGTGAAATAGCGGCTTATTATATGCTTACGGTGAGTGGGATTTCCGGAAGCCCAAATCCCCTTCCCATTCCCATTCTATATCCTCAACGCATCAATGATTCTTCTAATATCGTGGGTGTTCATGGGCGATGGACATTACTTACTATCAGTAACCTACTTGTTCATATTCTGACATAATTAATCATTCATAATACTTACTCTCTATTACTGACCCCAGAGGGGTTGACGTCAAGCAGGCGGCCGGTCGTAAAAACTACAAGCCGAATCTATCTGTAACATGTGTTAAAAATACATGTTGCACTGACCCCACTGCGAGTGGGATACTTACTCTCTATGGGAGTTGGACTCAGGGTCGTCAGGGTTCCGAAGACGTAGATTTTTTCTAATATCAACAGTGTCGTTGGCGTGACGACTGACCGACAGTGCACCGGGAAGCAGCATCGCAGTTTCATCTAAAAAGTAACACATCAAACATAATTTAGATGATAAGTTTAATTTTATGATTTAGTATATAGGTAAGTTACTTATATAGGTTTTATTTTATTGAGCCGACTGTGAAGCGAGAGGCACCGAGACAAAAATTTGGTTGTTTGTGCGATTCACAAATATTTGTTTCGGGTCTGGGTGTTTTCTCTGCAGATGGGCTGACGTCAGGCAGGCGGCCGGTCGTAAAAACTACAAGACAAATCTTTCTGTAACATGTGTTAAAAAGCAGGTTGCGACCACCCCATTGGGAGTGAGAAAAGGTCAGGTGGAAGGAAGGCACGGCAATGTGAGTACTCTGGACCTGATGTTAAAGACAGTGCAGTCCAAATATAATGTGGTAGCATCCCTCGACGTGCAAGAGAATTATGCCGGCATGAAGTTAATAGTTATGTATACTGAACGATCTCTCGCGAACGAGCGAGCACTCGCCTGAACGAGTCATTATGGTGGGTTTTTCACCATGTAGACGGTGGTCGCTGTCTAGTCGAGTACAAATATATCAGCTTCCCTCCACCAGCAAACATTTATTTACTTATGTTGGTGCAGATCGCCATGTTGCTTTCTAGATAAAATAACCACCATTCCAATAAAATATTGTACTTATACGTCCGAAATAATACAGTGTTATGTCTTGCCATATTGACACACACCAGAGGAAGCAAGACAATATTCTGCCAATACCTAACTCTTTGTAATCTATTTTCTACTTCTCTATATCTTACCTCTCAGAGGGATGTCACTGTCAGCAGAACAGCCATGGTGTTCTTGACACGCCCTGCGCTGCACCAATGATGGGCAGTGTCTGCCACCATGAGCTGGTTGTTGTACGATCCTTCGCGTCCGCACCATGCTACCAGAGCCGCACGCTGTGTCACATTCCGACCATGGACCCCAGTTTGATAACACGCAGTCTATCACTGTGGACAAATTGATTTATAATTTATTAATCTGGATAGTTTTAGCTTTTGAGCCGGGAAACGAAAAGATGAGTATATAAACGAAATAACATAATAATTTAACGTAGTATCAGAAGTCAAGTCTACTGTAAAAATGTATAAATCATATCAAATTGTTTCTGTCACACTAATAGTACTTATTTAAAAAATCTACAACAAAATTAAATCAAGTTCTCTCTAAAATGTATAGGGCTGTTCACACCGGTACCAAGTTTTATCCTGTAGCTAGAAAATATTTTAAAATGTAAAACAGTCATCTCGTATTTATCCAGTATTTAAGTGGAATGTCACAATAATTCCGTATATATATTTAATCGAAGGATCGATCTGCAATTTTCATAAAACCTAAATTAAATTGAATTTCTCGGGCTAGTGCTGACGTTCGACCTCAATGGGAATCTTTCAAATTCCATTATCATACGTAAGTTCCTATTGGTAACGCTTAACGCTCATGGCACGTTTTATCAGGGAATAATCGGAATCTTCCTATGAAATACGACCACTTAAGGCATCTTTATAGGCCGTTATCAGCGTGTCACTACCGGTATTACAACATTCTACCACGAAAGTATTTTTCACATAACCATGAGTTGAATATTCGAAAATATGAACATGCCCTTATATACTTCGGTCATGAATAGTAACATATATTATTATTAGTCAATATTTTGCGACGAAAAATTGGTTGAACAAACTTCGTAAGGCTAAATAATTTTGACTACCTATGGGTTGCACGTCCACAAATAAAGGCAGAAATATTGCAATATTTCAAACTGATATGCCTTTTAAAATAAATCCCTTCGACAAAAACGCATGTTTCATTATTTCAAAAGCTCACACACGAATACAAATTGTTTACGTATGGTATGACTTCAATAAAACAATTGTTTTCACGCGGGTACATGAAACAAATGTGCGACGCGCTCTGATGACTCTACACAATTGGCGGAAATGAAAATATATTTGTGTTACTCGAAAATATCTAAATTTACAGAACTCTAATACTCCTTACGTTTCAAATTGAATTTATTTCTTTTCTGCAAATAGGCGTCGAATGTTTTACGTATAAAAGAATTTAGTGTGGACTAGATAGAGCGGCGATGACCTGACAGGGATGGTAAAGTACGGACTATTGAGACGGAAGCAGCGGGTTTGAAATCAGCCGTCAGGGCACTCACTTCGACTTACTCGAAGATAGGTTTATTCATTGTTAATTATAGCTTACTTTAAGGGAGAGGGAAACATAGTTAGGAAACCATGCATTCTCAATTCAACCTAAGCCATTCTCTATAAGAATTTCGAAGGTATGTGAAGTCTACCAATCCAGATTATGCCCGCGTGGTGGACTAAGGCCTACCCCCTCATTAGTAGAAGAGACTCGTGCCTAACACTGGGCCGTATATAATACAGAGATCGTAGTATTATGAGTATGGATACATAATAAAAAAACTCGTCATAATGATTTGTTGCTGTCAATTTATTCCCATAATTTATTTTCCAAAATGCGTCTATATAATTCGTATGCCAGCATCGCCATTGCAACTAGATCTTTATCACCATATCTGTAGAAATGTAAACAAATATATACTCAATTTTCAACTAAAACCAAATACAATAAAGATATTTGAAGAGTGGGTAAGTAGAATTTGTTTGAATTTCTGTAACAGGTACGGCGACTAGACCTTCCTTTAACCTTAATATAGAAATACAAACGGCTCCAAATACTTAACCCTTATTTAATTTCAAATAAAGCAGGCTACCCTCGCACTGAAGAGATTAAGGCCGCTTCGATACTCAGTATAATTAAACCCGGCACAAATAGTCTTTAGTTTTCCGACGTAATGGACCAAAACGCATGCAAATTGAATGAAGATTTACTACAATTCCCATTTCCGTTCGGAATGGGAGAGATTTAAAATCTGAAACGTCGACAAAACCAAAAACCGGGCCACTTCCAGTGGATTACTGAGATGATATTTAAACCCGGATAACGCTGTCGAATATTGTTGCTGGTTGATTTATAGATAATGAAGGACTGTTACTGGCTTTATGCCTTTATGCTCATCCCCAGAGACCTGTACATAAATATGACAAGGTAACTATTGTTCATGAATGCATTAATGATAGGATAAATGCAACTATAATCACTGTTTTGACCATAATAAATAAATCAGTACAATACGCGCAAAATAACTTGGCCCGCCTGGATTTAGTCACGGAATCGTGGCTATTGTTTTCAGAGACTAAAGAGCGGGTCAAATCGCCAAGTTCATCCCTAATATTAATAATAATACATCTCTGTATTATACATGTCCCACTGCTGTGCACCGCTGGGCCTCTTCTACCTAATGAGAAGGCTTACGCCTTAGACCACTACGCTGGCCTAATGCGGGTTAGCAGACTTCACATACCTTTGAAATTCTTATGAAGAACTTCTCAGGTGTCCTCACAATATTTCCTTCACCGTTAAAGCAAGTGATAATTCACAATGAATACACAAATAACTTAGAAAAGTCAGAGGTAGGTAGCTCTTGGGGCTGGTTTCAAACCTGCGATTTTCGCTTTGACAGTCCGTATCACTCCACGCTGAGCTATCACTAATTTGCATACAAGTTAGCAATAGAGTAGAAACCGTATTGAGCTACTAGAAACTTTGTATTAAACCATTTATCATATTATGTTGCAAATAATCTTCATAGCATAAACCATAGCGATATCTAGCCAAAGCTGTTAGTACCTATCTAATATGACAACGTTAGGTCTCGTGTTTGATCCCTAGGTCGGGTAACGAATTAACTGTTATTCATACATACATAGGAACGCACCTACCATACCTACGCACTGACGCATGTACCCCATGAAGGTGTAGGCAGAGGTGTAACCAGTACACTCATATTTCACCGAGCGTATCTCGGTCTCATGATGTGATAGGGGACGAGTCTATCGCCATACCAGGCACAATTCCAGATTCCAGGCTGATACTGAGCATTTCGTGATAGAAAAATCCAATATCACTTTTACCCGACATGAAGATTGAACCCGAGATCTTTGACATTGAGGGTTTTCGTCGCGTACCTCAACTAAAAAAACCTTATAATTTAATCTTTTCTCCATATTTGATTAAAAATGTAAATCAAGTTAACCGGAAACGCGTCAACGACTCACCTTTAGACAGAACAGTTAATCAATCAAATAATAGTGGGATATAGCATGCAAACAACCGGCACAGATGCTCTCGTTAGGCCATCGACATTGTATGCCGTGCTAATATACAGCTCGATTCAGTAGCTTTGTGCGACGCTATCTGTTATGTTGAAATTCTAATTTCCTGATTGTATTGGATGACATTGCATGTATACTGTTTTCATCTACGTTGGACGAGTCTGTGAATGCATTGATATTGGATGTTGTGGAAAATCCATTTATTTCGTAACATGAAACAGTAAATTATAAGTCTGAAGTAGATGACAGTGTTTAAAAAACTGCAAGATCTAATATTTAAACAAGTAGATGCCGATGATATTGAATAACATCTAATCCATATTATCAATTACGCAATTTTACATTAATGGGCAATCATTTTTGCTGTCATTTTTGTGACGACCAACACTTTAGGCCCGAAGCCAACCTCACCTGCACGTGGTACACTCTGCTGATTAACAGACGAGGCAATGGTAATACTTGGTTCCCGTTGCGGGTTGTGGGGTCAAACAGCGGTTTACCTCACATAATACCAAATAGACCATCAAATCATGATGGGAAGGCGGACCCTAGCATCAAACCAAGAAAAAGCCAGGCAGAAAGCAAGAGTTTTAAGAGTCCTTTTTATTAAAAAAAACAACTAACCTGCCTTACAGTGGGTTCCTATGGTTAGATTTTGATTGATTAACTGGCTCATTCAACAAAAGCTGTATAGTTCTTGTTGATCAATTCGATTGAAAGTCTGTTCAGACAATTTAAATCGCTTGCGATTTAGCAGTTGATAGACTAAAATAGAACCGTGTGAAGGCGCTATCACATAAAACACAGTAGAATTCACAATCAAAGAGAATTCATAGCTCGTCCACGTACTCAATTAAGATCCCCTCAAACAAAGTAAACTCTGGATCTGCGAGGATTACATTAAAACATTCTTACAATTAGGAATGTAAATAAATGATTACTTTCGAAGGGCCGCTTCCTTTTGTCACTCTTTATTTTTGAGTGTTGATTCGTACGCTCTGTATCTAAAGCAGATCTCACCAAAGTATTAAATATTCGTGATAAAAAAAAAATAAAAAAATACTAGAAATTTTTGTCGACATGAACCTGCTCAACCGGGTTGTTACCACAGAAAATTGACATGAAGTATCAGCATGCTGTTTCGTTTCGTATGGTGAGTGAGATATCCAGAGGACCAAATCCCCTTTGCTTACACACTTCTTGGCGGTAGAAATAGACAAAACGGTGGCACCAACCCAGACGGCCTCTCGCTTACGAGGGACCTACCACCCACCCACAGTTATGACAGTCCAATCATAAAATCGTGACGACGCTTGCCACTCCCACTTTACTTGAAATGCTTATTATTCCAGCATAAGAGTTCAGCTTTTACCCCAGAGGGGTTGACGTCAGGTAGGCGGCCGGTCGTAAAAACTACAAGCCAAAACTTTCTGTAACATATGTTAAAAGCATATTGCGCCGACCCCACTGCGAGTGGGAAAAGGGCAGGTGGAAGAATAACAATTCAACATTTGTTCAATGTTAGCGGCTAACTATTAAAGTTTAATGAAGCTGGGCAGCAGCATTTGTGATCGCTTCACTGTACGGGTATAGTATGTGAAAAGCATCTGGGATTAAATAGGAGTTGAAGTTAGATTTCAGTCGCGTAATCTTGAAGAGCCTTTGTCCGAAATCATCCAGAATGGATCGAAATAGGTTTATTCTCATGGCAATTATCTTACAACTTTATTGTTCTTTTTAAAGAATGCTTTTGGATTATACTATATTCTAATAAATAAAAAAAAGTTTCAATAATTGTATGTTATGAATGATCAAAAAGTGTCATCAAGGGGGAACAAGTACCCAAAAAGTACTATAGGTATACTTTTACATAAAGAAAACGGCCTCCTATCTAAACAACACAAACATGATATAACGATCCTTTTCATTACAATGATAGAATATTTTTTTCTTAGCGGAGGACAAAAGGGGAGCATAACTCTTGGTGACAAGCGGGTGGCATTCACAAAACTTCAATTAAGTTGAACAATTAGAAGATCCCGGGACCGCTGTGATTAAACCCCTGTTTGCAATCTCGAACAAGGGTTCAACAACGTTGTAATACATTAGAAAGAATAAAGTTTAATGTTTATTAAAATTAACAAAAATTAAACCGAATCAAAATAACTAAAAGCTATAAATAAATAATTTGGAATCGGTGCTTACTACCTAATCTACCTTTCTACCATTACATTGAATTACCAATTCAGAATAGTTTATTTTTTATTCAGGTTTTTAGTTTTGTGAGTCGGTTTTATTTTTGTTAAAAAGTTATTATTTCATTATTTTTTCATTATCAAAATCAGTGTTTAAATGAAGTTTAAATCTTTCATATCCGATTTCACCCCCTTCAGGGCTAGAATTTTATCTTGAAATGAATAAGGGACCAACTTTGAGGACAAACACTTTGTTCACATTTGGTGATATATGCGATTATACAAATAATAAAATTTATTTATTTTTAAAAAATCTTGTCGAATTGAATCCTCCTCCTCCTCCGCTTTTTTTCGTCGGTTGAAAAATAGTTGTCAAATTAAAGTGATTAAAAAACGTCTACTCCACTTGTTATTTAAATGTAAACTTTACTAGCTATGCCCGACATGTGTTATACTGCATCTTTTTCTTTTAAGTACACAGTCACACAAAGCAAAAGAATTTGATTTTTATTGTCACAACTTTCAATACAACAACTCACCTAAGTTACATCGCCATCGTATAGATTGCGCTACAATATACTACACTGCCTCGGTGGCGCAGTTGTAATGCGTACGATTGAGGCCAACGCTGAGGTCTCGGGTTCGATCCTCGGGTCGGGTAAAGTGGTACTGGGTTTTTCTATTACGAAATACTCAGTATCAGCCCGGAGTCTGAAATTTGTGCCCGGCGCAGCGATAGGCTCGCCCCCTATCACTTAAGGGACGGAGATACGCTCGGCGAAATGTGAGTGTACTGGTTACACCTCTGCCTACCCCTTCGGAGATTACAGGCGTGAGTGCGTATGTATGTATGTATGTATGTATGTAATATACTACAGTGCGATTTTTATTCTCCGAATAAATAGAGGGGTGTAATAAGTCTATCCCTTTCTCTGTTTGTATGTGTTTTACAGTGGTAGAAAATCGCATATGCTGTAGACACTTTTTGGCTACAGCATGAATAGGCCGGATCAACTGGGTCGTTACTACTGACTCGCAGAAAATCAACGTAAAATAGCGCCTTGCTGGCTGCTGCTGCGTTTCATATGGTGAATTAGATATCCGCAATGCCAAATTCCCCTCCCCTTCCCAGTCCCTTAATTATCTCATTCCTTTACAGTCGGGAACGCGGCCATTATTCTTCTGGTATGTGAGTGTACCTATATGGGTGGTGGAGATCACTTATCATCAGATGATCACTTGCTCGTTTGTCGGCCTGTGCTGTTAAAAGTATGTGTCGTATCGTAGTAAGTGCCTAAGCGAATGGACCGATTTGAATGTAGTTTATTGTTTAAAAGCTGGTTTAATCGAAATTGGTAATATCTTTAAAATATGTTTAACCATTTACGAGTTATACACGTTTTTCTAATTGATGTCGATATTGGGTTTTAAAGGTATATAGGTACCATTTACAAAACCACAATAAACTCCAACACACAACGTAGTTCTTAAAAGTACACTATTTTCTCCAGTCTCGAATTCATTCTTTTCACCCTTTTATATATTTTTAAAGCAGACCATCAGGCTAATGGTGTAACGCGTTCAACACGACATCAAGTAAATAACAGTCATCCGAGCTCAAACCCTCTACACTGGATAAAAGGATAATGTAGACGGTATACTTTCGAGAACATTCCGAGAAATTGTCCTTTATGTGTACTTGACAAAATGACAAAGATAACGAATAGACAATAATGGGGGTATAGAAGTAGGTAAGCAGTAAAAGAGTAACCATGTTCACTACTTTAAAACTTATCCGTTCATCTGTCTATACTCATCCAAAACCGTCTGTTCCGGTTGATATCTATCTATTCGCAGTAATCACAATGTTTGGATGTTTGTGATTTGGGTATTTGTTAGTAAATCACGCCTTAACGCGTAACACTTTTAGATGAAATTTGGCACACAGGTAGACCATGACTTGGACATTGAAACCAGTAAAATTACCAGACATTATGAGAGTTAGCAACCTTTATGTCTCGGGGTGACGAACGCAGTCAAGTGCCATGCAGTGCTTTGTAATTCAAAGTTCTGTGTGTTGTCTGTTCATGGGCAGGCGTAGAGCTAACCATCGAGCGAACTACGACTACTTGTTCAGTCACTCAAGCTAGATAAAAAAGATCTCAACCCATCAAAGTATTTAATGTTATTATTAATTTGCACTACGTTATCATTAATTATAACATCTCCGTTACAGCAATAAATAATTTAACATTTTCAGCCATTTGTATAAAACTCGATGTATAAAACCTCATTTTATAATACACACCGCCCAGCCGATTTTAAATACAAAATAAACCCAACGTATTAGTAAACAAGCGTGAGCCTCAACTGCCACGTAGCAAAATACCCAAATTAGCTCCCATACATATGTAGGCGCTTTTTACATTATGCATCGCTTTGTGTGGAACAAAGGGAGTGGGCACGTTGCCTTAAGTACGGTCTCGAATAACAGTTCTATTCAATTTTGCCTGTAGTAAAATTATACCAACTACCTAGTGAATATGCTCCTTGAATTTTCTCAGTCTGTCATCGGTCTTTGTCAGCAAAGCTGTCGTATAAAGATCTGAATCAAGATTATTTACGTATAACATGGAAAATAGTCTTTCTGTGGAATATTTTTATTCTTTTTTATTGGCTTGATTGACTTAACGAGCAGATCTCCCTCGCCTGATGGTAAGCGCTACGCTTGCACATAAACAGACGCACCATCACAAAAACCTTGAATTACAAAGCACTGCATGGCATTTGACTTCGTTCGTCACCCCGAGACATAAGATGTTACCAGCCCAGACGGCCTCTCGCATAAGGGTTATATCACCTACATTTCCAGAATTTTATCGCTGCTCTTTGGTAATTAAAAAAAACTTTAACCTTTGCATGACATGCGAAACCTTCACCGTCCTCAAAATAGCTTTACCTGGTTATAAAGGCACAGTCACCTTGCAATTCTGTCAACCATTGATAATATTAAATTTCCGCTTCGCCTGTCTAGATATTAATTTTTTAAGACTTAAAAGATTGGGCCGAGGCGAACTTCAAAAGGCGGGACAGGGAACAACCGTGCGATCAAAGAAATTAGGGAAAATGTAACTCAGATGGAATATTGCTCTTCCTTGTAGATTTTTTTTTGGTATTAATTTGCTATGGAGATAAAAAAGCAGTTGCATCAGAAATGTGTCAATCACTCATGGTATTTATCTTTATATGTTTATGGTTAGAAAATATATACATATGTATACATACGCACTCACGCCTGTAATCCTCGAAGGGCTAGGCAGAGGTGTAACTAGCACACGCATACTTCGCCTAGCATATCTCCGTCCCATGATGTTACAGGGGCGAGCATATCGCCATATCAGGCATAATTCCAGACTCCGGGTTGATACTGACCACTTCGTAATAGAAAAACCCAATATAACTTTACCCGACCCGGGGATAGCACCCGAGACCTCCGCGTTAAAATGTATACACTAATTATTATTTTTAGATAAACTATATTCTGACAGCTACAGAGTGCTCCGTATCGTACATTTCTTGCTATCCATTGAGAAGATTCCCATATTTCTTCGTACCCGAACTTCTTCGTACTTAAAATCGAACTATGGAATCAAACATAATTATGATATTGTGGACATGCCAACAAAGAGGGACAAAATATAGAATATCTGCAAATTGAAAACCATCGATACGGCCAGTTGGCAAGGAGTTCGCGAAATATCTTGAAGCTTCGAATAAAACTCAAAAGAGACTACCTCGCCGGTCAATTGCGGCCTATTATAAAACTACTCGACTTTCAAACACGTCGAGAATATTTTATGTCGCAGGCATTTCGACTACAGTAGTAATCTCTAAACGAAAAGAGAAAATATCACCCTACTGCGCATGTTTTGTAATGTTAATAAGCGTTAGTAGATCTCTCGTAAACGAGAGACCGTCTGGGTTGATACCGCCGCTTTGTCTATTTCCACCAAACAGCAGTGTGAAAGCACTGTTGTGTTTCGATTTAAGGAAAATTGAAGTCAGTGAAATTACTGGGCATTATGAGACTTAACAACTTAAGTCTCATTAATTACAATTAGAACCACTAATAAGCTCTATAACAGAGAATGTTTAATTTCTTAAGTGGTATGTGGTTAATGCTTAGTGTTCTTATGTGAAACACAGAGAAATATCTTGAGGCGCTCATAACCAGTTGCACTCATTAATCAGTAAACGATCATCGGGTTAACCAACCATCGGCGTGGTCAGTCTATGGATGGATACTGCTTAGTCGTCAACTGAGCGTTTCCGTGCTTCGGAAGGTACATAAAAAGTCAGTTTCGACTGTTATCAAAATCAAATTTTATTTCAAACCGTCAGTATTTTTATTATATATAATGGTCTGAAATATTCATAATTTCCATAGAGACAAATACATGATAAATTACATAATTAGAGTTATATAACTACAAAATTGCATGTGTATAAATGACACAGTCATTAAGCCAAGTCGGAGGCCTTCAGGCGGCTTGAAAAGTTTGACACAAGTTTGGCCACTTATAACCATTCGATAAAGAATAGCGATATCAAAAAAATAAACGGGTCTCAGGTGTTCGGACTGATTATTATAGAGTAAGTAATATAATATAATATTAGACCATAGACACAGATATATTATAATCCTACTGTAAAAACACCTCATGTGTGATATCTTTAAAAATTCGTACTATATTCTAATAATATACTTCAATAAATTTTATTGCGAACAAATAAATAATATCAAGCCGTATTTTGTTAAAACATCGAATTGATTTCATATACATAAACAGACACGTCTTTCCGAAACCTAATTATTGAGCGGAAATTGAAATACCATTTCAAATTTTATACAGAAAATGAGAAGACGATTTCCATACCACAAAAAAGGGAAGCTACTTAAGAAAATATACCTATATTTTTCGGCATAAAAAGAAACATCCGTTGAAATATTCCCTTCTTTTTATGTTAGAATAAATATTAAACATTATATTTTAAGTCTTAAGACAATTAATTGTCTATTCCAATATCCACAGATAGCAAAATCTTATTTCAGGGGCACGTAAACGTTTTCTTATGTATCACAAAGGAATTGAAAGAAATCTAAAAGCTAGCAATAACAATTTAGTCTATTGTGGAAATTTGGCAACAGGCAATTGTGACTTTTTCCTATTTATTTTTATATGCGTAAAACTACGAGCGCTGTTATAAGCATTTCAATGGGCACACACTTAAACGGAAATAGCTTTTATACTCGTAGTGTAAGTGGACCACCAATATCTTAGACACAAAGCCAACCTCACCTGCCCGTGGTACACTCTGTTGATTAACGACTGTTCGACGTTAATCGAATTGACGAGCTTCGAAAAGGAATTCGATATATAATCTTCATGCCAATTGTATTGAAAAGGAATACTCGTACTTCAAACTTTCATACACTCGATAAAAGTCGCATGCCTTATAGAACGATATGTAAATACGCCGCCGAACAGTAATATTCAATATAAGCAATCTCGAAAGGAAGTTTTGCAAAGTTGCATCGATGGCTGAAACGAAATGAATGCAATATTTAGAATCCCTCCAGCTTCACTTATACAACTTTGTGATTCTAGGCTTTTAAGATTTGAACTTTCAAGCCTTATGGAAAGTTGAATAGCTGCACAATATAATAATGTGGTGGTTTTAGTCCACTTCTACGCAGTACTTCATAATTTGAAGTTCTGATTGGTGTTGCTTCTGTTTATGGCGTGACCCTTACCATGAAGTGAGCGACCTACTCGTCTCGTTATTAACGCTAATAAAAAAAAAACAATTTCAAACCTCGACAAATTCAATCACAAATTGTGATGGGTTCTGAATATGAAGTGTAGAGATATTGTAACGTCTTCAATATAGTCTCAGTTAGATTTGTAAATTTTACTTACATCCTTCTCCTATTACTATTATAAATGTGAAACATTGGATGTTTGTGAGTTTGTGAATTTGCATGTTTGTTAGTCAATCACGCCCTAAGATCAGAACCGTTTTGGATCTTAAATAAATATTTGATCGATGTTAATTACAGTTATCTCATTTTGTATGAGTATATTTAAAAAAAAACAATCTTGTTATTATTCATCCTGTTTCACCGTAGCTATTATTTAAGCAACCAGTGTGATTGAAATGAAGGCAGATGTCAAATATCAGCCAATGTTTGTGCGATCCACATTTATATTATTTTCAAGTCTGGCATTATTAGGACACGTGCCGCGCTATGTCTGTCATGGCAAAGAGAATTCATCTCCCCTTTTTACGTAGGTAATAAGTGTTAAGATTTCACGCGGCGCCCCTTTTCTACTAGCCTGAATGACGAAACAAGCAGGTCGCTCGCTTGATGATAAGCGCCACATCTGACTTTTATGGTCACAATATCACACAGAACTTGCATTGCACTGAACTTTGCTCGTCACCCTGAGACATAAGTTGTCAACTCTCATAATGGCCAAACAAATGTTTGTGTGAGCCACAAATACTTGTTTCGGATCTGGGTGTTGTGAGACCTTAAGTCCCTCGTCGTTCCTTATACCCACGATACAGGTTATCCTAGTGTGGGGTCAGGACTATGTTTATGACTGTCGGATCTATTTATCTAAACAATAATTCATCCGAATAGGCACTACTGCTTATGATACGTTTTGATGTAAGCGTCAGATTGTAGCGCACGTTTGAAATTACTTGATGCAACAGTATCTCTATCTCCTATACCGTGTAATGTATCGCCGCCATTTGCCTCAGTTCCGCACCCCAGTCTACCTTTACAAATGAAATTATTTTGATATTTACATTTCAGTTCAAAAAAACATTATTTTAAATTAAAAAAGAATGTTTAACTCATTGAAATCCACGCAACAATGAACGTAATGTTAACCGAGACAATAGAAAACAAAGGCACCTTTATAGCAAAGAACATTTATAGCAAACTTCTGTTTACAATTGTTAGTATTTTGCTCGTACATGTTTTACAGGCTCTAACCATTATATAAATTATAATGTAACCAGAGACGTATTCAGGCGTATATTATAAGGGGAGGCTATTGATTTATACTAGCTTTTTTATAGCATAGCAATAGGCCGGCAAACGAGCGAGTGAGCTGATAATATGAACATTCCTTAAACTCTTCCTCACGTTTTGAGGTATACTCGTATAAACAACAAAATATGTAGGTAGAGAGCTTTTGTATAGTATAGGTTGGCAAACGAGCAAGTGGGTCATCTGATGGTAAGTGATCTCCAACGCCCATGTACGCCCAAAATACTAAAATAATCATGGTCGCGTTGCCGACCTTAAAGGAAAGGAATTGGGAATGGGAGGGGGATTTGGGCCTCCGGATATCTCACTGACCGTACGAATCGCAGCAGCAAGCTGCTACTTTACGCCAGTTTTGCGTGAGACAGTGGTAACGACCCGGATGAGCCGGCCCATTCATGCTGCAGTCAAAACTGTCTACAGCGTGGCTCCAACACTCAGGAAAATCTCCAGGATCTTCAGCAATGCCGATCCAAGGCTAATTTTAAGATGGAGAAAAATATGTCGCCCCTTGCCCATGGTTTTGTAAGTGTAAAGCCTGAACTCAAAGAATGAATATACGGAAGCAACTCTAATCCAGGTTTAGCGTCGGCTCTGATTTTCTGTACCATAAATGAAATCTACATACAGCTATTTTTTTAGTAAAGCCTACAAAAGCAAACCATACATAGGTCCATCTGCATGTATGTGGTCATCATACCTCATGAATAGCTTAAGCCATTATCTAAAACTTATTAAATAGACCATACAATAATCTCCCTAACCCGCTCTACGGTCCCATATTTACATAGGTTACAAGCTGAGGACGCTTGACTGCGTCTATTTTTAAATTCTCACTCGACTGCACTATTAAAACGTACCGTAATAGAAGGCTGTGGTAACACAAAACAATTTCCCGAGCAATTTCTCTACACTCCGCGCCCCTTAATTTGTTGTCGGGCAAAAAATTAGCGCGGCGCGTGATGGTGACGTATTGCGGGTTCTGTACGAACGTTATTTGCACAACCCGTAAGACATAAAAATTGACAACGTGTTACAGAAAATGTGGTCATATTTAAGGGTCATTACATACATCTGACAGTGAGTTATGTACTGGATCTTATCAAAATATAGTGACCATCGTACGTACACACGGTGAAAACCCCGCCATAGTGACTCGTTTCGGCGAGTCGCGTTCCGGGATCAGCAGGTGCCAGTATCAAAAGACACCAAATATAAAAGTGGGCTAGTGAATAAAATGGGAATTGATTAAAAATTTAATAGAGTTTATTAGATAAACCTGTCAATAATCAAGATCGTTTGACCACGCAACTCCTAAATAAGCCCATTTACGTTTATCGTCAATAATTTATAAATAAAAATAAAGTAGAGTAAAAACTAAACTTAAAGTAAAGAGTAAAGCAGAGTACTGGTTTAAATCTTTATTCATTTTACATACGTCAGGCGGTATTCTAAAATTCGTCGGCTCTTTATTTGGAGGTAGAATGCTGCAAGCGCTCCTTGGAAAATGCCTTATAAAGGTGAATGTTGAAAGAAATTCTTTTGGAAACAAGCGCAAGAGTAAGTCGAATATTTTAAGGTAAAAATAAAATTACCAAACTCCGGCTCCATGCCGATATAAAATAAAATATAAATATTATTGCAGACAAAACATAGCACATGTCATTGTATGTTCTGCAAACTCAAACGCTTTCTCGGCTCAAGCGAGCTAATAATACCCTTGCTGACCTCAGCACATAACAATAGTAAGCAATACCTGTTTTTTTACAACGCCACGACCCAAATCCCTCTTCCCTAAAAATTATTACATATATATCTACCCGTTTTGATAGAATTTTTTACTGAAAGTGTTAATAACTTTTTATCAAAATAAAACTAACCAACTTTAAGTCAGTGCTATCCATCATTAACAAAAATAAATGCAATAGCACTGACTCGAAATAGTTTATACTCAGCATTTTCGTTTTGAGATGGTTCTATTTTTGCTAACAAGTTTTTAGGCATAATATAATTATCCACAAAGCATTCCTTCGGAACTAGGTACAATGGTTTCTTAAACTTAACGATGCGCGCTGCAAATAATTTAAACGTAATCCCTAAAGAAGCTTAGCAATGTATCACAAAAATAAATTAAAAATACCATTCTCGCAACATGACACGTTATGAGGGAATATTTAACGCGAATACTTCGTGATTTTCTTTTACAAACCATCCCGGGTGTAATATCAAACTGAAGTCAGAATTTTTGAAATCATAAGGCCTATTTAATCATAAAATTAAATAGGCCTTAACGTTAAATTGCCGTTTCAGTGGATCCCCATCTTAGGTACGGTTTGTCGTTTTCACTTGCGTGTTTCAACTTATTAAGCAAAGTATTGTGTAAGATATAAGTATTTCACCTCTCGTAGTACCATATCCGATTGCATTGTATACACATTCGCGCCTGTAATCCCCGAAGGGGTAGTAAAAGGTACCCATTTCAGCAAGCTTATTTCTGTCCCATGATGTGATAAAAGTTAATAATAATAGTTGATAGTTAGGAGCAAGTTCCATCGCTATATCAGACAAAACACAAATATACAATTCCAGACTCCGGACTGATACTAAGTATTTCCTGATGGAAAAACCCAAAATCATCTTTTCCCGATCTGGGGATCGAACTCAAGACGTCAGCACAGCAGACGTATCGCGTAGGCATTAGAAATGCACCACCGAGGTTGCATTGCTAGGACATAAATAAAGAATTTTCTTTTATCGAATGAGTAGCATATCGATATTCAACATGGACATGGAATTAAAAATTTTGGACAACACTAGATGATGAATAGCTGAGGTTTTGTCTCACTTAAGCATTGTTATTCTCGCTCACGAATTTCACTTAATTTTAGGGATGTAATCGATCTTATCGATCGTAATAAACGAGTGAATAAAATTAAGGTTTTTTTTAGGTTGTCTAGATTTTGCTGAGATTCAGTACATAAACACTCATCGTCAAGTATATAACGCCCATTAAATATGACTACACCTTTCTGTAACACGTTATATGAAAGCGAAATACCACTCACTGATTTAAGTACTGATAAATCCCAAAATCTCAAAACCCACTACAGCTAGGGTCATGAAACTTGTATATAAGTGCGAAGGCAGGAAGACGATGTTAATACTAATGAGCCTCCGACATTTGAAATTGTAAGCACGAAATAAAACGAAATGTAAGTAAAATAGTCAAAAGCTGAAAGTAAATACTCAAATAAAGGTAGCTGACTGTGTAAGTTGGTCGACCGCGAGCGGCGCGGACCCGTGGGCGAGGTTGCCTTCCAAAATATTTATTACATTCCATCCAGCACTTTGTTTTCATAGATTCAACACTGACAGCCTTCAGTTCTCACATTTTTATTGCTTTTATTAGTCACAGACTATTACTACAAATATACGTCTTCAAAACAAACAAAAGTAACAAAATAAATAGTATTTTCTTCTAATCCGCGTTGGACTAGAGTCATTTTATGAGTGGTAGAGCCACACTGTAGACACTTTTGTCTACAGCATGTATGGGCTGGCTCGTCCGGGTCATTACCACTACTCACAGAAAACCGGCGTAAAGTAGCAACTTGCTGCTGCATTTCGTACGGTGAGTGAGATATCCGAAGGCCCAAAACCCCTCACCTTTCCCAATTCCTTAATTATCCCTTTCCTTTAAGGTCGGCAACGCACCCATGATTCTTTTGTATTGTGGGCGTACATGGGCGGGGAGATCACTTACCATCAGGTGACCCACTTGCTCGTTTGTCGGCCTATGCCATAAAAAATATATATATTAAGATATACCTTTGCCCAGTAGTGGGCCAGTGACGCTGATTTTTATATTTATTTGCTTGAATGACAAGGCGAGCAGGTCGCTCACCTGATGGTAAGCGTCATGACTGCCCATAAACAGAAGTAACAGCAAACATAACTCTGAATTACACAGCACCGCATGGCACTGGACTGCACTCGTCATCCCGAGACATATGATGTTGTCTTATAATGTCCAGTACTTTCACTGGGTCCTTCAGACCGGAATACAATGGTGCTAACACATCGCTGCTTGGCGGCAGAAGTAGACAAAACAGTGGTACCAACCGTCTGGGTTGGTCAACCTCTCGCATACGAGGGACCTCTCCCCCCTAGCTCAGTAGAAGAGACCCGTGCCCAGCAGTGGGACGTGGTAATTACAGGGCTAATATTATTCGTATTGACAATCGTTCAACCCTCAAATACCGGTCGTACCTTAACAATTTTTTATGATCAAAGAAGTTGTTTAACTATAATTCGGTATGGAGCCTACGGACTTAGATAATCTTTTATGGAATCTTCAATGGAATAAAAAAATAAAAGCCGAATAAAAACTTTGCAAGCATCTTCAAAATTCAGTGGCGTTTGAGCAAAATATGTAACATCGCTCACACAAAGCATTCACCCTCCTGGCATAATGATAAATTAATATCCTAAAGGCTTTTAAATATAAATCGTTTAAAAATATTATAATGAGCGCCATGTTTCATTTCTTCCCAACGCAACAAGACCGGCTGCTATTTTTCTATCCATTAAGGTCGTATAACACGACTTGGAGAAAACTGTAACCTACATTCTTTCTTTAATAACATACTAGTAACGCCTGTAGTCAAAACTCGACCGTTTGAGAGAAATGGAAATAACGCTATGTACTCGTATTTACATAGGCATCTTTTGTATACATACGCACTCACGTCTGTAATCCCCGAAGGGGTAGGCAGAGGTACACCTCTGTACTAACCAGTACACCCACATTTCGCCGAGCGTATCTCCGTCCCATCATGTGATAGGGGGCGAGCTTATTGCCATATCAGGCACAATTCCAGACTTCGGGTTAATACTGAACATTTCGTAATAGAAAAACCCAATATCACTTTTACTCGACCAGTCAATCGAACCTGAGACCTCAGCGTTAGCCTCAGTTGTAACGCGTATGCATTAGAACTGCGCTACATAGGCAGTCACTGAAGCAGGTAACTTTTGTTTCAACATATTATTTCCCCGTGTGGAGAATTCAAAGATATCTTAGCTCATACAACCATGATCGTTTTGTATTTTTACAGCAATATTATCTGGTCTAATTTAAGCAATGTATAGTGTACGATAAAACTATTTCACCCCCCGTAGTGCCACACCCAAATGAGTAACATGTCGATATTCGACTTGCAACCTTGGACAACACTAAATATTAAACAGATGAGCTTTTGTCACAATCCAGTATTGTGATTCTCGCTCATTCACTTCACTTTTTTTATAGGGATGTGATCGATCTTATCGATCGTAATAAACGAGTGATTAAAATTAGCGTAAAGATTTATGATGTCTAGATTTTGATAAGACCTGGTACATAAACACTCGCTATCAGGTGATGAGCCTTCAATTTGACCACGCATTTCTGTAACACATTGTATAATTAGTATAATGCCTTCTGTAAAATAAAAAGAAAAGGAAATCCCTAACAAGGACAGACTCAGAATCATTTATTACAGCTTAAGTGCGTTGAGGTTCAACACAAAAAACTCGCTCTATTGTAGTTTTGTTTGCTTAGTAGTTACTTAAGCAAACAATTAACAATTAACAATTAACTTAATGTAACCAGTTGGTTACATTAAGTTAATTGCTTTGAATACGTATGAACTATGTAGGCATCCACTGATAGTGAATTAGGGCTTCTTGTGACTATCCAACATGGTATATTCATAGTATGTTCATATAAGAAAAGCTGAATCACTGAATAGATTTAAAAAATGTTCGAAAACTATTTCCTTTCTCTAACACTTTAAATATAATTGCTGCTATATATAGTTGTATTGTATGTATGTATGTATATTTTTACATATTAGGGTAGTATAATATAATATATATCTATTTTATATGTATTTTATAATTATAACAGACATAGTGTAATATAAATGCACCACCGTCCTTACAAAATTAAACCATCTCTCTCCATGCTAGGTTGTCTGGAAGAGATAGCTTAAAGTGATAAGACCGCCCATTGTACATATTTTTTTCTCGCTATTTGTACCAGTTTTTATATTTATTCTTGTTTTTTGTAAATGTGTGTGCAATAAAGAGTTTTGTATTGAATTGTATTGTGTATTATTGAGACTGCTCTTTATTGAAAAAATGAGATTGCTCTCGCCAAAATTTACCAGTTCAGGTTCGAATCCTGTATTTCGCTATGAGAGGTGGCCAATTTTTGTACAATAAGTCGAAGAGAACAATATTTTTTAACTAACTTGAGTGTTTAAGTGCTTGTGTTTTTTTAACCAATTTAAGCCAATCAATTTAGAAAAACATAAGTTCATACTTTCGAAGGTAATTTCACATGTACGTATGTAATACGTAACAATGATTTAAGATTACATATGATTTGAAACAATCCACTTTAAATGCAATAATAATAAGTTCACCACAGAAATTCACCAGGTTTCTTTTTTTTTACCAACACAAAAATCGAAGAGGTTCTTATTTCAACGCAAATATTTTTTATGCGAACAAACACGATTTGATGCAAATTTATTGTCGATTGCCATGGAGCTTCTGAAAATAAAAAAGGAAGAAAGAATAAATAAAAGTATAAAGACATTAGCTAAAATATTGCTTTGCACCGAATATATAAATAAAAAAGATATAAGGAATGAGAGCATGACCTTAAAGAAACTACTATGATAAATTAGGCATTAGGTACCTCAATTTATACATGTGTTAACTCATTTAAACTCGATTGTAATTACCTACACAATATTACCAAGATCGTACCTTCGTCAAAACCCACAAGTTATCCTAAAGTTAGTAATAATTTTAATGAAATGGGATGTCCGTATAATTGAATTTGCATGCTATATAACTTAGGTTTTTTTTATACCAGAGTTCACCACAAATCAGATGGATCACATGATGATAAGTGTTTTCCACCACCACCCATGAACGCCCCACAATTCTAAAAGAATCATGCTCGCATTACCAACCTTAAAGAAAAAAGATTTGCAAGGGGAGATGGGATTTGGGCCTCTGGAAATTTCACTTAGGTACCGTACAAAACGCAACAGCAAGCTGCCAATTCACGTCGGTTTTCCTGAAAGACAGTGATACTACGCCGCCCCATTCATGTTATAGTCACATTTATCCACAGCTGGTTTACACTTTGATTAAATTGAAGGTATATATTTTTTTAATATGTTTTTCATATAGTGAAGTGGATAATTCAAAAGGAAAAACGGAATTAAATAATAATCCGACTAAAGGCAGGTTCATTTCAAATGCATCACACTTCATCTTTCAATATATTGGTTTAATGATAAAGAGAAAAATAATACTGTAATCAAAAAAGTTGAACCTATATAACGGCTTTTTACGTCAAAACTGCTATATGCAATTACATCGATATTTCTCACATCACACATTTACACCAGCGAAAGAAAACCTAAACAACAAGCATCAACATTAAATTCAAGTCCGGAACATTTCTAAGGCCGGTAACAGATATTAAAAATGTTATTAAATGTAGTCCTGAGTGAGCTCTCGTTCCATTTGTCGTTACCAGTACTTCCATTAACAGAAATGTACCCATAAAAAAGGTATGAAGTTTAAAGAATTTTTTAATAATGTTTTGTTTTGGAATGTAAGTAATGAATGGAAAATAGTTTATTATTGAGGTATTCGGCTCAGAACTGAGGCCAATTTATACAACGTATTACAGCTGGTATGATCATATTTCAAGGTTGTTATATACACATGACATTCGTTTTTTTATGTACCAGATCTTATTAGAATTTTAAGAGCATAAATAGACGAGTGATTCAGAGCGACCGTAGCTTGATAGGTAGTCGAATTCTTTATTACCGAAACTGTTCTTAAAAAACCTTCGTTGATTGATGGATGTCCCTGATGTTACGAAAATGCAAATCACAAAAATCTGATCCAATAGTAAAATAATTAAAGACATCAATCACTTAAGTCTGTAACTAAGGCTTAATGATAAAAATAACGTTGGGCTCCAAAAAGTCTTATAAATCTGCTGGCCCCATCGCTATATAAAAATATTTGTATTACATATCTTCAACACGAAACTTTCTGTCGACGCAGAATTTTTATCAGTTATACCTAACCACTATTATTTTATATACATACACTAAATTACTAATGAATCGACATATCGATTGATCGATGATTTCTCAACCAAAATAATCCTTGTGATCGAATAAAAAAATGCGATGCTCGTATCTACAACATACTAAACAAAAAGCCGATATCCTACACCTAGTACCTACTACTACATGATTTTATGCAGGGATATAGTTTATAATCCGGACGGTGATTTTTGTATAGCATAGGTCCGCGAACGAGTGACCAATGGTAAGTGATCTCCACCGCCTATGTACGCCCACAATACCAGAAGAATTATGAGCGCGTTAGCGTCCTAAAAGACTTGGGCCTCCGGATATCTCTACGTCGATAGCTACTTTTCGTCAGGGTGTGAGATAGTGGTAATAACCCAGTCGAGCCGGCGCATGCATTGCGGCTACAGTTTGGCTCTACCAAAACTTATTATCACGAAAATACGACGGAAGGACTTCCACGCGGGTGGAACCGCGATCATCAGCTAGTACTCGTAAATTAATAAATACCACTGTCAGCATATATTAGGTTTGTTGATTGGATCGTCAAATCAAACAAAAGATTGTTCGCAAAGCTTAACTGGTCCTTTACGAGTAGAATCGAAGGCTTCAAATGCTCTTCAACTTATGAAAATATCCCGATAACCGATTCCGACGAGCCCTTAAATTCTATAAAGCAATTTAGGACCGGACCGACACAGGATTTTTCAGATAAAGCTGCATCTTTCCACGACCGTCCGTTAGTTATTGCTGCTTAAGCAATACTTGAGTGATTTGACGATATTGGCAATAAATCTTGATTCCCCGTCCATTGAACGTTTAATACTACCTACATTCTAGTGTCCGTTGCTTAATACCGTAATGTACACTATCAATATCGATACAAACAGACCCACAGAGACGACAAGTCAATATCTTCTAGATTGATAGAAGGACAAAGCTCGCGTGTAATCGGGACCCATTCTTCCAATAAAGTGAATCTACCTCCTCTTAGTTCTGGTTGTTCTAATCAACCTTTCTAACATCATAAAAAATGAAAATAACCATCCCATTTCCAACGCGTCTATACAAAGAATTATTTAGAAAAGTTGGCAACACAGGTGTCGTAATACCACAGTATGCAAACGAGCCCTAAGGGGAAGGATCAGTCTGTAACAGGGGATTAGCCACCGTTATTACTCTTATAAAATATTTTATGTAAGATATATTTCGTTTTGCAGGCGGCCTTTGTATATTTGAGTTGCCCCGGGTAATGTATGTATGCTAATTAATTCTAGTAAATCGAAAAAACAGTATAAAAGCAAAGCATCCAGTAATAATGAAAGAGAAAAAGCGATTTCCATTAAAATTCGTTACATCATCGGCGATTAATCTATAAAATTGGGGATTAAAGGTCGGCAGAAGTTTTCGCTTTTCATCTATTGTTAGATAAGACAGGGATTAAAAAATAATTTACTGGGGTATTTCGCGTAATTGGATCGGAATCAAATTGGGATTAAATCGGTTTTAAAACGGATTCCCTTTTAATATTTACAATTGGAATTTAGATGTGATCGTGTCCTTGGATTACAAGTACTACTGTTATATACCTACTGAGCATTGTGTAATGGGCAACATTAACCTTCGCAAAAATAAACTAAGTACCTATACAAAAATTACTGTACAATATAATCAATGGTCTTCTTTATGTATAGGCACATGTATAAAAGACAAAGTCATGACTAACTCATAATTGCTCAACCCAAACTGTTATGGATAGAAGCTTAAGACGAAGAGATATTGACGGGATACGAGTACATATTTTATATTGTAGGCATTATCTAGGAAGGAAATTATCGAAACTCAAACACTAAAGGGAAAAACGGGTTTAAAATTTGAATTGGGATTGAATAGGCAAAAAAATATGTACAATATAAATCTATACAAAGGACCTTGAAAAGTATCGCAAGAATTAAAATGCACTTTTAATACAAATTGAATAACTTACCGCCACATGTTTCCCGAAAATCGGGACAACAATCACCAAGTTTCAAACACGCGTGGTCACAGTAACAAGGCTTGTCAGTAAGATCTTCTATTATTGCATTTTGATGTGCTTTTTGCACAACACAGGAACTATCCCGGCCTGGGCAACACAAGTTGGCATCCCTACAATAGTTAGCGCCGCAGTGACCCGCCAAGCAAACCGCACTCGCGAAGCACAACCAATAGCGAATCATGGTAATTTTGTTTTTCTTTTTAAAGAGTCTTGATTGCTTCGTTTGCTTTTTATGTTGCCAGTTTGAAATCGCAAGGACTAAAAAATAGATTGGCAGTTAATTAAACAGTGACTGGAGAGGATTCTTATTTTTTCTGGTGTCTTTTGAATTTCGAAGACTTCGTTCTGAAACAAAAAGAAAATTGGTTATTATTTTTTTATTACTTTGTAATTTATGATTTGCTTTTTTAAACACATTGTTTGTTGTAATCACATTTTGTTCTAAATAATTTAAAATATTCCGAGTTGGGTCAATTAATCTATAGGTAATATAAAAATGAATCGGCGCGTGTGTTGCTAAGCGCAAATCTCAAACCTCAGCTGAACTGATTTCGCTAATTCTTTATTTAGAATATTCCTTGAAATACGAGGATGGTTCTTACGCAGAGATTTTTTTTTAAATTGCCTGAAAATGTCTAAACACAACACTTTTCTATACTCCCATACAATCGATTCGTAATAATACTTACTTAAAAGTCAATTTGAACTTTAATACCATACCATAAAGTTTAAGTGTTAGTGGAGAGGTTCCGGGAAGGCAAAACAATTGAGTGACGTTAGTATGGTATAAATATTAGTTTGTAAATGTTAGTATGGTGCGGGTGAAACCGCGCGGGACAGCTAGTTATTAATATAATTATGCGCTCCTGACCAGCAAAGACCTAAATCATTAACTAGGTATAATAAGATAACCTTAAAACGGGATTTTATTAATATATTACTAACCACTATTTTGTTCATTATTATTATCAAATTAATGTAGTGATTAATAAAACGAAAATTTAATTGATTGCCTCCTGTGAGGTTTGAACTCACGACCCCTGGTTTACGAGACCAGTGCTCTACCACTGAGCTAAAGAGGCGCGTATATTTCTAGTTGAAATAACGATAATATATCTACACTTAATATAATAAAACCTCATTTTCCTTAATAGGATTTACAAATACCCACCAAAGTAACAGTAATTTACATATTGTGAAGTTATAATTTTTAGTTTGGTACGGACTGTCAAAACGACAATCGCAGGTTCGAAACCAACTCCAAGGACATCATTACTAGGTGGTAGGTCTCGTATGCGAGAGGCCGTCTGAGTAGGTACCACCGCTTTGTCTATTTCTGCCGCCAAACAACAGTGTTCCGGTTTGAAGTATATTGAAGCCAGTGAAATTACTGGACATTATAAGACTTAACACCTTATGTCTCAGGGTGACGAGCGCAGTTCAGTGTCTTGCAATACTTGATAATTCGAGGTTCTGGTTAGTGTTGATTCTGTTTATGGGCAGGCGTGACGTTTACCATCAGGCGAGCGATCTACCAGTATCGTACTGTATTTATTTAAGGGAAAGAACCAATATTTGTTAAGTCAAGAGGAAAATAAGCACTTACTTTATCTAATCTTATTACTGCTCTGAACATTTGCGAATGTTAGAAAGTTATTTAAAATTATCGATTTAATATTATTGCATTAATAGTTTCAATTAATTAAATATTAAAGGTATTCCAAATCACTGATTCTTCATAGTTAATTCATACACTTTACTGATTTATTTATGTCCATTCATTCGCACATTGATTCGTTTACAGCAATTACCTATAATTCTTGATTCATTCATTCGAGAAATTCGTCAGGTCTAAGTAATATTTTAAACATCATTGAATATTTTTTTTATGATCGATATTAAATCTTTATTACTATGAATTACGATTTGGGTTTTTTAAACAGGCTAATGAAATCGTGAACATCAAACAACAGACATCCCTCGACAAAAATATTAGAAACACATCTGTAATTTTTTAATAAATGAACATATTTCCCACCAGTAACCAATAAATACTGCTAAAATGCTTTCAATAAAAACTGCATTGAAATTGGTCCATTCTTTTAAAACTTTAGGTGCTACGTATTCACACACATACACAGTCACAGATAGAGAGAGACAAAGAGTGAAACTTCTAACACCCCTCTTTTTTATGGGGGGTAAAAACAAAATAACGAATAAACATCATGTAAACATCGCCCAACAATAAGATCAATCGGGTTGTTACCAGTGTCTCGCAGAAAACCTACGTGACATGTAGTAACTTGTTGCATTTCGTACGGTGAATGAGATAACCGGAGACTCAAATCCCCTTCCCCTTTCCAACCCCTTAAGGATACCCTTCCTTTCAATTTCATTACATTTCATTTCTAAGTCGGCAACGCATCCATGATTCTTCGGATATTATAGGCGGTGGAGATCACTTACCATCAGATGACCCACTTGCTCGTTTGCCGGCCTCTGCTATGGAAAAAAACACACACCATAGACTCACAGACTGACCTTAAATCTATCTCTAATGAGTTCCGCGTAGAAAACAAGCGAAGCTGAAAAGGGCATCGGCTTACACTTTATTTATTGCATTAAGTACAAAAAGACGTCTGACCATGTGCGTAAAAGGTAGTTGACCGTCAAGCCGGCCGCGAACCGGAGCTTATGGCCCTCGTTAAATGTTTTCCGATAACTCGATGATTTCAGGCCGAGATTTTGTTTTGTTTTTAATAAATTTCTAGTAATACAATTTAGAAAGTGGTAGGGGAGAGGCCGAGAGAGTACAAGCGTGACTGCGTAAAAAGTGATTCCTAAAATGAATTCCGCGGAACCTAAGGGTCCTTATTTCAATCCTGGCACGGCAATGTGTAGTTTTTTATGTCAAATACAGTACAGTCCACATATAATGCTGATCTTCAAAACGCACTTAGTATTAAACAATTCCACAATTATAAATTTCAAATGGTTTCAAGTTTAGGAAGCCCAGAAATAGAATATAGCCTCAACTTTACGGTGAGCTGATTTCAAAGTGATTTCTCCAGTTGTAACACAGTTTATTGTGGACCACTCGGATGCTATTTGAGATGGTATCGATGATTCAGTAAATATAATTATAATTTCGACCCCAAATACATTATTTCATAATGATAATGATAACGCGACGCGATAAGAATGTGTTACGCCCAATAAAGGGTTAATTGCCTTATTTCTCAGATAGTACCCATAAAACACAATTCAGACGCGGAAAAACAGCTTTGAATATCATAACATATAAATATATATTGTTGGGACGCTGCAACAAGAAGTTCGTGATTGTTATTTAAACTATTCGTGAGGGATTGTTAAATAAGATTTAACGAACCAAATACCAGATATTGGAACCCTGTTTATCAGGATGAAATCAATAAGTAAATAGAAATTAACAAATACATAGGCATGGTTAAAGAACGAAACAAACAATCAAAACTGAACGGTCAAACAATGTTCGTTCATCAAACACGCTGCAGTTTCCGCACAGAATTGAATTTTAAATAACTCCCAAACAAGGTGGTCGGTCCCTCGTTTGCGAGAGGCTGTCTGGGTTGATACCACCGCTTTGTCTATTTCTGCCGCTAAGCAGTGTAAGCACTGTTGTAGTCCGGTTTGAAGGACATTGAAGCTTGTGGAATTACTGCGAATTATGAGACTTAACATCTTATGTCTGGGAGTGACGAGCTCAGTCCAATGCCATGCAGTGCTTTGTAATTTAAATAACACATTAAACAGTCAATTTAGGAAGTACCAATTTGACATACGAGTCTCCATATGTATTGACTGTTGTTTACTGGTGCCTTAACCCAATGGTTTCCTCACCACTAGGTTTCTGCGCCCTGTTACCTCCTGTTAGAGGTGCATGCCCTAGTAACTATCCCAGGGCACGTAACTCTAACATTTCGAAGATACGTGTGAATTCATTGTTAATGATTCGCTTAAAAGATGAAAGAAAGCCCAGTGAGGAAACCTTGATGATATATGAAGTCCACCAAACTGCATAAGACCCTCATGGTGGACTAAGGCCTAAACTATCTCATAAGTAGAGGATTACCGTGCCCAGCTGGGATAGTGTAAAATAGATAGAGATAGAGAGTTGGTAGTGCTGGTGATTGCAACATAATACCACTAAAAATCGAAAAAAAAACTACCTATTCTTTTACGAGCACGCGCACACCTCGCTCGCGCATGTCTAACGGCTGTTAACCCCGAGCATCAGCAGTTTTTTACTTTTACGTTACATTTCTTTATTGTTATATAACCATTGTATTTGCCTATCCAAACATGATGTTGCCTAAAAAAGCAAAAAAAAGTAATTTTATTTTGCGATTAATTTAGTTTTTTTATATCATAGCCCGGCAAACAACAAACCTGATGGTAAGTGATCTCCACGGTCCATATACGCCCACAATACCAAAAGGATCATGGGCGCGTTGCCGACCTTAAAGGAAAGGGATAATTAAGGGATTGGGAAGGGGAGGGGGATTTGGTCCTCCGGGTGTCTCACTGACCATACGAAACGCAGCAGCAAGCTGCTACTTTACGCCGGTTTTCTGTGAGACAGTGATAACGACCTGGGCGAGCCGACCCATTCATGCTGTAGACAAAACTGTCGTAGAGTGGATCCACCACTCAATGTGGTATCATGTCCGTAATCACTAGCTAGTGCTGTTTTAGTTTTCGCAAACGTGTCCCTTACACTCTTTATATCATAACTAATATAATATTCACCAACCGCATCATCCACGATACACACCACCACCTTTTCAAAACTTGACGAACCGTGGTCTAATCTTAACAGAAAGTTAATACATAAGTTAGTCGAGTAAAATCAGGAGATGTAAAGTATATTACACTTCATTAAACAATGATGAAAGTTGGGTAAAGTTGGCGGGGTTGGGCCGCACATACTCTTTGCGACCGAGCTCTAGCCACAGCGTTGTAATATATTTTGATCATTACAAAATTGAGATGTGGAATTTATTTACAAAGAAGGTTATCACTTTTATTATAGTAACGATCATCTTGAAGAATTGTTATGGCTTGTTCAATTGGCCTTCAACATGACAACAATAATAGGAAATTATTTGTGAAATTTCGAGTAAATCATGTTTCTGAACACAAACAGGCAAATATTTTTTTCATGGACGCGTTGCCGACCGACCAGAAAAATCACGCATGAATTTCCCGAGATTGTAATTAATTGTGTCCGAAACTTATGTATATATTATAACTTATATTATTTATGTGAAGAATTAATGCAATGAAAATTTCAATTTTAATAGTGCTTATAGTCTTCTTATAAATAAAAAAGCAATGACAACATAATTACGTCGAATCGTTCTTGCCTAAAGTTTATATAGATGATGTAATTTAACATTAAATATAAATATCACATTTAATCGTATACAGCTCTCTTCAAATTACAACAAACTCTGAATAAATCAATTGCACCGAATATGAGGTTTATTAATTTACATTCATATACAAACGGTTCAAACTCATAGAAACCCCGAACATTCTATCACCGCCTAATGATTATAAATTTACTTGTTATAGAACATCGGAGACCGAACTAATCGAGTTAGGTACCGATTCAATGAACTAGTACCGAATGATTCTCATTCAATGCGTTCGGTCCTTCTGAGCCGCGTTTAATTAGCGACTCTACAGTTCGGCCCAATCACCGGCGGCATGTCGGCACAAAGTATTTGTGTCAAGATATTTATGAACTACCAGCTTTTGCTCGCGGCTTCGCCCGCGTGAACGTCTTTTTCCGGGATATAAAGTAGCCTATGTCATAATCCAGATCATGGTCTACCTGTATGCCAAATTTCACCCAAAACCGTTCAGCCGTTAAGCCGTTCACAAACATCCAAACATTTACATTTATAATAGTTGTGAGATTTATTAATTTCTGACTTCATATAAGCTGCAACTACTGGTTTCGATTAGAATACTGACGATAAAAAATTGTGATCTATTTTTGCATAATTTAATTATGTTCAGCTTCTTTTTTTCTGCTTACCATGCCAAGTTTCGCCATTGCTTCGTCCGTTAAATTAGCAGAGTCTACAAGGTGCAGGTGAGGTTGACTTTGGGTCTAAGATTTTGGCGGCCCAATTAGACTCGTTAGTACAAAATTGTAAAATGGTCATGACAGTATCAATAAATTTTACAAAAATGATATCATTACATCTAAAAGTAAATACGTTAACTGTGACTAGAAAAGACAATCTATTTTCTATCACCATCTATTTTACCAACCTTAAAAAACTTTAATGTGGCGTATCTTTTTCGTAGGTGACGACCAAGAAATAATAGTCGCCATGTCTTAGGCTACTACTTTATGAAGCTTCACATCTTCACGCTTCTACATCTTGAGCGTTCACAGCTCCGTGGCGCAGCGGGCGAGTAGACGGCTGCGAAGCGAGAGGCCGTGGGTTCGATTCCCACACCAGGACAAATGTTTGTGTAAACCACAAATATTGGTCTCGGGTCTGGGTGTTGTGGGACCGCAAGTCCCTCGTAGTTCCTGATACCCGCGATACAGGTTTACCTAGTGTGGGGTCAGGACTATGTGTGTGACTGTTGGGTGTATTTATTTATTTATTTATTTATTTACCTACACTATAAAAAAAATTGTGGCCGTAAAAATTTCACATAGAATAAATTAAAGTACCTATTTACGACATCCATTCAGATCCTTGAACTGTGGTTATACAAACAAACACTCCAAACTACATTTTATTCTCAACTGTTATTAAACCACATAAAAATATTATCAAAGTCCGATTCGGTAGATTTAAGTCCCCGAAGTCCCATATCTTGCGAAGTTTACTCTCAGTACTTAAAGGTCAAGGCATTAGGTACAGGGTATTACTGCCCTGCGGTTTGTGGGGCCTTTGAGAACGGTAACCGTAACATTTAGCTAATAATAGAGTTTGTGATTTAGAAGTTAAAAAGCTAACCGCTTGATGGTATAATCTCTACAATTAATATACATATGTACTCACGCCGAAGGGGTAGGCAGAGGTGGGTACTGGTTACATTTCCTCAAATTTCGTCCCATGATGGGATAGGGGACTAGCATATCGTATGTCGAATATATGAACCATTCCAGACCCCGGGCTGACACTGAGCATTTCGAAATAGAAAACCCGAATATCACTTTTACTCGACCCGGGGATCGAACGCGAGGCCTCAGCACATACGATTATGGCTGTAACTAAACAAAAATATTAAATATAACAGACGATCTCCAAGCTACAAGACTTGAGGTTGGAAACTCTTGGTCTCATAATGGGTGCGTTACCTATTGTTATAAATTAGACGTTTGGAAAGGGGAGGGGGTTTGAGCCTCCGGATATCTCACTCGCCATACGAAACGCAGCAGCAAGCTGCTACTTTACGCCGGGTTTTCTGTGAGACAGTGGTAACGATCCGGGCGAGCCGGCCCAATAATGCTGTAGACAAAACTCTCTACAGCGTGGCTCCAAGTTTATTACAGCTTGAATCATAAGTTGTACCTCTGCCTGCATCATCAGGGATATAGGAATGAACTTAAAAATAGAAATGTTTAAAAACTGATGCTAGGATTTCTAAGAAATTCACTAAAGGAAAGTATAATTTAAATTACACAGTTCAGTGATCTTGTAAGTAGTTCGACTACTGTGATGTGATAATATATTACGATATCTTCCGATTGAACTGTCTTGCATTCTGAATTTACTGCGAAGCCGTGAGCGATTTTGCATTTATAACATCCATTCACTAGTATTTAATATTTATCCCTTTCCTCTAAGGTTGGCAGTGAGTCCATTATTCTTCTATGTTTTTCGGATTGGGCACGGAATGTGCTTCTTCGATAGCGACTGTGATGGAGTCGTTGGGATCTGCCAAAACATGTTTGGGGCGACGACGGAGGGGTTCTTCTGGTATTGTGGGCGTTCATGTGCGCTAGAGATCACTTTCCATCAGGTTACCTGCTCGTTTGCTGGCTCACGCTACTCATTTTTATTTTTGGACTTCTGAAACTCACTCATTCAGTGGTACCACCAAGGCCGCCCATTCATGCTGTAGCCAAAATTGTCTACAGCGTGGCACGAATTAACAAAGAGGATCCTCTTAGTGACCAAAAACAACATTTAAAACTTGATAAATTCACTCTCGTCTCGTATCAACGACAATTATTCCTGTCGCGGAAGTTACGAAACATATGTGCATGTAATTTGCATGTGGATGAAGTCATCAAAGGATTGTTAGATCTTGCCTTATTAAAATTACATCTCGGCTCCCCGATGGATTTGATAACTTGTTTATGTTCCTGAGATCGTTCTGTGTATTTCGTTTTTGAGGTTCCGTGCCGTCCATCTGTCTGTATGTATGACTGACTGTAAAGGGCTCTTATCTTTTTAACCGTAAAACCTTGCTGAATTTTTCATAAAATATATGTATTTCATGTCATCGATTGCTTTAACTGGAGAAGAACTGAAGAATAGAACTGAAGTTCTCCATAGTAATTTCGCCAACACACATTAGGCCATCGTGGTGGACTAAGGCCTACCCCCTTTCATTCGGAAGAGGAAGCCCGTGCCCAGCAGTGAGGTGTGTATAATATAGAGCTAGTATTATTCTTCAAAACATAACTAACAAAACGTAAAACGTAGCTATACAAATGCATACAAAGAGAGCGTGTTGCTGTCATCGTTTATCGGGGTCTCCTGTCTCGGTCGCGTACCTCCAAGCACATCTTAACATTGTAATCATGGTCGCATTAGAGAGCAACACGTCTTCGAACTAACTTCCACGTGTTTGCGTAACAAACTTAACGCATTAGAAATAGCGAACACTCTAGTTCAATGAACAATTTGCGATAGTCAAATCGATGTGTTAATGTGTTAGAGGTATAAGGTAATTATAGGTATATAGACAGACTCCCTGGCGCAGTGGGCGAATAGCCGGATGTGAAATGAGAGACCGCCGGTTCAATACCCACACTGAGACAAAATGATTGTGTGATCCACAAAAATTTGTTTCAGGTCTAGGTGATTTCTCCCCGAGTGGCTGACGTCAGGTAGGCGGCCGATCGTCAAAACTACAAGCCAAATCTTTCTGTAACATGTGTTAAAAGCATGTTGCGCCGACCCCACTGTGAGTGGGATAAGGACAGGTGGAAGGAGAAGTATGTATTCCTGTAGCCCTGTATTATATACGTCCCACTGCTGGGCACGGGCCTCCTCTACTGAATGAGAGGGGTTAGGTTTTAGTCCACCACGCTGGCCTAATGCGGGTTGGCAGACTACACATACCTTCGAAATTCTTATGAAGAAATCAGGTATGCAGGTTTCCTCACGATGTTTCCTTCACCATTAAAGCAAGTGATAATTAACAATTAATAAACACATAACTTAGTAAAGTCAGAGGTGTATGCACTTGGGGCTGGTTTCGAACCTGCGACTTTCGTCTCAACTGTACATACCACTCTTTTATAGGTATACTACAGATAAATTATCAGGTAAGTAACTAAGATGATTTTGCTGGTAAATCACAAATGTTAATGGCAAATGAAAGTTAATTGCAAGTTACCTATCTACCTCCAAGTGGAATTCGATGTTTATAAAAACTTACTACTAAAATGCAATCGTTATGCTCGCTGTTAAAGTAGCTAGATATAAATTGATATGCAGTGAACACCCATTAAATGTTAATGCAGCTAATGATTGCCTTCATCATTGTTTTTTAGTGAAACGATAACACTCAACCGGTCGTGGGTCGTGGGCCCTCTAACCCCGGCTATAAAACAATACATGGGAGTGATGTCGTAAAAGTGACGTTAAATCAAGCAACAAGCTAATGGACAAGGACCCCAATAAAACTACGCACCGCCCACACTAATTTTATAATTATCATACGTTCAACAAATTTAGGTGCGCATTTTGTCTTATAAAGGAACAGAATTTGTTATTATCTTCTAATACATACTGTTTCCCTACTGGGTCCAGGCCTTCCCTAGCAATGAAAGGTTAGACCTTAGTCAACCACCTTATCGGCCCAACCTAGTGCGGCCGGCCTTCGAAATCCTAGTTTTCTGGAGAATTATCTGGTAAGCAAGTTTCTTCACGATTGATTCCTTCACTGTAAAAGCAAGTGGTAATTAACAATGAATATGGTTTTTATTAATGTAGATTGAAAAGTCATAAGGGGGTAAGTACCCTGGGCGCTGGGCTCGAAACTGCGATATCCGTCTCGGCAGACCATTCCCCTCCCCGTCCATTTTATGGCGATTATGAGATACTTATGCGGTTCAAGGGAGGAGTTTTAAATCCACATCCATATTTTTTACCAACTTTAAAAAGGAGGAGGTTCTTAATTCGTCTATATGCATTTCTTATGTATGTTCACGGATAACTCCGCTACATGTGGACCTATTTTCATAGTTATGTTAGTATTCAATAGCGTTTACTACCCATTCCATACTTTTTAAATCCAATGAAGAAGTGCGAGGGAAGTACTCTCAAAGAATAACAGCAAACGCACCGCGATTCAGGATTTTATAGTTTGTTTATGAAATTTTTATGAATAATTCTAACCCTATTGATACGATTCCTTTATAAGCGTATAAAGAAAATAACAAGAACAACTTTACTTAATTAATATATTATTTTATAATCCTGAACAACTAATCCAATATCACGGGATGACAAACGCAGAGCAGTGCTATAAAGTGCCTACATTTTAATTCAAAGTTCTGGGTGGCTATTGTTTCTAGACAGGCATAACTATTATCATCAGGCAAGCGACCTGATCATTACGTCATAAAGGTTTTTTTTTTTTTTTTACTAAGTATACTATCGCACTATAATTGAGCAAACGTATAATAACACCTTAGATAAAGTTCTACATTATATTATCAATGTTAGAGGTTGAACGATGACACAGTACCGAGTTTACTACTATTATAAAGTTTATTCAACTCACGCACCACAAATTATCATACGGAATTGTTTGGGTTAGGTCGCTTGTGGAGATATGTATTTTTTATACAAGTAAATGATATGATGAGCAGGTCGCTCGCCTGATGATAAGCACGCTTGTTCATTACCAGTATACACCACTGATAAATTTCAAAGTTGGATGGCACTGTGCTCGGCACCCCGATCCATAGGATGCTACCGTCCATATTCAAACACAACACATAGGTAAACTCTTTGTCCGGTTTTAGTCAGTTTGGCACCAAAAACAGCCCAATAACACCCAACAGTCACATACATACGTAGTCGTAGGTACACAAGAATCGCTATTAAATAATATTCGCCCGCACTATTAAACGGCACAATAATGATTTTTTTATAGCATAGGTCGGCAAACTAGCAAGTGGGTCATCTGATGCTAAGTGATCGTGGGCGTACATGTACGCCAGGGGCGGTGGAGATCACTTAGCATCAGGTGACCAAGTGGCTTGTTTGCCGGCCTATACTATACAAAAATGGTATAATATGGAACGACCTCCACTACCCGAAAAGGGAAAGTATAGCGCGGCCTAGTAAACAAAATGTCTGTTATAATCTCGCTTATTACGAACGAGTAACGCTATCAGTGTAAATGGCGCCTTAAATTGAATTGCAAAACCAAACCCGTATTTTAGGTAATAACCAACATCAGTAGAATTCGATTTAAACTAAATTGCTTGCGATGTATTCAGCAATAAGTCAGCCACTCGATTCCGATGCAATGTTGCGCAGAAAATCAATGCGAAATTAAATTACGGTGAAGCTTTGTTTCCTGATGTTTCATCTGCAGCCCTTTTGTATTAACTTTGGTCACTTTATTAAAATTGACTATGCGAGCGTTAACCACATATTGTGTTTAATCTATATTGTTTTTTTATATTAAATTGATTTTTGCTCGGCTAACTGAAGTAGATAGGTTCTATTCTCGCATCTAGACAAATGTTTGAGTGATCCACAAATATATAGGTGGTAAGTGGTGGTAAATGTATGATGGTAAGTGATCTCCACCGCTCATGTACGCCCACAATACTAGTAAAATCATAGGCGCGTTGCCGACCTTAAAGGAAAGTGACGATTGAGGGATTGGAAAGGAGAGGGGGATTTGGACTTCCATATATCTCACTCACCTTACGAAACATAACAGCAAGCCGCTACTTTACGTTGGTTTTCTGTGAGACAGTGGTAATGACCCAGCCGAGCCGGTCCATTCGTGCTGGCCACAAAACTTTCTACAGCGTGGCTCTACCACTGAATATCTCAGAAATATAAACAAATTTGCCACTTTAATAATAACAAATAAGACACTTTACACAAGGTACGAAAACTCATATCTCCTGGGAAGGCTTCATTCAGGGTTGTGCGACAACCAAAACAAATAGAAGGGCTGTAAGCGGATTAACTATAAAGCACTACAAGCGTGGATCTAAGTTTCATCCGTGAATTCGATTGGCAATCGCTTTTGTAACCGACTGTTAATAAGAACATACATACGCATCCACGCCTGTATTCCCCGAAGAAGTAGACAGAGGTGTAACCAGTAGGTAAGTACACCCACATTTTGCCGAGCTTATTTCCGTCCCATTATGTGATAGGCCTCCTCTACTGAATTAGAGGGACCTTAGAGGTTAGACCTTAGTCCACCACGTTGGCCTAATACGGGTTGGCAGACTTCACATACCTTCGAAATTATTATGGAGAACATCTCAGGTATGCAGATTTTCTCACGATATGTCCTTCACCGTTAAAGCAAGTGATAATTAACAATAACACGTAACTTAGAAAAGTGAGAAGTGTATGCTCTTGGGGCAGGTTTCGAACCTGCGACATTCTTCTCGACAGTCCATACCACTCCCTGCTGAGCCTATTACTGCTTAAGTACTTACCTTAAATCTAAGAAACTCTACGTGACTTATAATTCGTACTTAAATCAAAAATAATATCAGTCCGTATATACTGGCCTATTGTGATTGATTTATAATGGGTTCTAATGCAAAAAGAAATAGTACAACTAACTGAATAACTAATATAATAACTGAAGAAATCAACATTACAGAAGCTCCTAAATCCTTTCCTTGATTTATATTAGCAGCAAATATGGACAATACATTAATTACCACAAGTACTATTACCATACCATAATAATACCACAATAAATTAAATACCAACAAGCACCAATTTTAAAACAGCCGCAAGGGCGTTTTCATTTTCAAGTACCATCTTATAAAGGTTTTTCTATTTCATGAGTATCATACCTACACGCGTAATCCTACGCCCCTTAGCCCCCCGTCCCACGGCCCCGGAGAGTTATGGAACATGTAAATTATGTATCTCGCCCACATAATATTGCGTGTTCCGGAAGCTTTACTTTCATCTGTACAAAGAAATAAAATTATTCTTTGTAATCTTTTATAATCTTTTGGTAGGAAGTAATCAAAAATTTAGTATAATAACATAACATAAGCTCATACTTGTATCCTCGAAGGGGAAGGCAGAAGTACAATATGGTACAAAATATTTTTTATGCAATAATTGTACATGTACCACCTAACGCCTGCCAATAAATTCTTTCTTTCTTTCTTACAACTAATGCTGTATCCACGGTTTGTTGATCTTATTTCTGTACCATGATAGAGAAAGCCTGTACTGGCACATTTTGACTTGGACAAATCCCAATCTTAGGCAACTGACTTATTGAATCTAAAACTCCAAACCGTCAGTGTATTGAGGTTTGAATAAAAGACCTTACGGGTTTGCAAACTAAGCAGGTTATGTGGTATGCTATGAGGATATGAAATCGTAATGATTCCTTATTGGTACCTATCATGTTTTAACATAACATAAAAGCTTTGTCGCCGAAATGGTTGAGGTACAATGGAGAATGTTGAAATCCTAAATTCGCAAAGCCTCATATTCATAGTTTGAAAACGTAAAAGAGAGCCAACGCGCCGTCTGATCTCCACAACCCGCAACGAGAACCAAGTTTCGCCATTGCCTCGTCCGTAAATCAGTAGAGTGTACCACGTGCAGATGAGGTTGAGTTTGGGCCTAAGATGTTAGTGGCTCACTTACACTCCTGTAAGAAGCACGCAAACCCTAGCATTAAGGCAAGTAAGCCCTATCCAAAACAAAAAGAATCATAAGATTCAGTTCCAATAAAATTACCGTCGAATGAAAACCTTCTCTTTTTTGAAGACAATTGAAAAACAATTTCGTCTGTTCTTTTCATCAAAATTTTCTTTTACGTTTTATGATACATCATACAACTGAATCGCAAGGAAATTATGCAAATTACAAAACGGAGCCCTCAATGGCAAAATACACAGTTGATTTCACTCAAATTCATCTCTTTGATGATTTAAAACATTTTGCGAATAATATTTACTCAATCTCGTCAACTTTTAATAAACATAGGTATGTAATGTCAATTGAGAGGGTTTCAATCACATGTCCCATCGGTCGCAGAAATAATACAGAAGCAATATCTTGTTCAAATATTATCAGGGTCCTAAGAGGGCAGCGCACTCGCTGAGACTTCGATAGAAATCATTTCTAGCGGGTGGTTTTCACTTATAAATAACTGTTCCTAACTTCTGCGTAAAGATTTTTTATAAATATTACGCAATGCTTTTAAATTCAGATTAAGTCAAGTAATAAATAACATTTTTTCACTGATTATTTAGACGACGCTGATGCGACGTGAGATCTAGATTAAGACAAGATGATGATGATCAACCTAGTCGATTTTGATTACGGCGACTGGTTCTTGGTCTCTTGATAACGTTGTGAGTAGTAAATTTTAACCAAATTATAATATGAGAAACACCAATACTTTATTAGTATTTAAATTACTATTAAAACAATAATTTAATACAAATAACTATAAATAGATAAATAAATACACCCAACAGTCACTCACATAGTCCTCCCACACTAGGTGAACCTGTATCCTGGGTATCAGGAACTACGAGGAACTTGCGGTCCCACAACACCCAGACCAGAGACAAATATTTGTGAATCAGATAAACATTTGTCTCGGTGCGGGAATTAAACCCACGACCTCACGCTTCGCAACTGGCTACTCGCCCGCCCGATCAAAGTTATATACTTGTACTACAAAGTAATAACCTTAGTCTATTTGAGAAAGATGTTCGCTTAATGATGGTGATTTAATACAGACCTACTACAACATAAGATTATGTCGTTATTTTAGTATTTAATAACTAAAAGGATTCGGAAGGCTAAGCATTCTTTACATATTCATACTTATTTATAAAACACGAAGTTTACCGAATTGCATAATTTAAATAGTTGTACATGGATAATCGCCGAACCCATTAAATTTTTAAAGAACCCTACAGTTTTATTGGTATACCAAAAGCAAAGAATTGAAGCTACCGTTAAAATTGCACTGACGTTCGTAATCCCGTAGCACATAAAAAGAGAAAAAGGGGAATGAGTACAAGACAAAATGCGGTCACAGGGTGTTTGTATGAACGACGTTCTTGCCTTTTGACATAAATGTTTCCTTAATGACACAAGGGACAGGGAAGAAATAGGGTGATGGAAAATTTTAAATGAATAGGTAATTTACTGAGAGGAATTATGGTTTCGAAAACGTATTGATGGTGTTGGCTTTGAACTGTGAAATCCTAAATACAACTCACACTTCGAATAATGCGTATGCGTTACGACTGAGGCTGACGCTGAGGTCTCCGGGTCGGGTAACAGTGATATTTGGGTGTTTCTATTACGAAATGCTCAGTATTAATCTGGAGGCTGGCCCCCTTTGACATGATGGGACGGAGATACGCTCGGCAAAATGTGGGTGTACCGGTTACACTTCTGCCTACTCCTTCGGGGATAACAGGCGTGAGTGCGTATATATAGGTATCCTTCCACCAGCGTGTTTACTTAGAAAATATGATTCCTATGGGATTTCATTCCATTAGATCCAATGAATATAACGTTGATTTAAGGGCGCATCCGTTTCACTCTCTTTGACTCCTACGGGGACTTAAAAAGAAAAAAAAATGTTTAAATATAAGCTCACGCCTGTATTCACCAAGTGTTAGGCAGAGGTGCAATGGTTTTTTCGCATGGTGTGATAATATCATTATCCTAGCACGAAACCGCATCATGTATAATTCGACCGGGTCGCTACCACTGTCTTATATAAAGCCTGCCTTACCCTGTCTCGCAGAAAACCGACACTGCTTGCTACTGGGTTCTGTACGGTGAGTATGAAACCCACAGGTGACCCGTTTGCTCGTTTGCTGACCTATGCTACAAAATAATCAAAACCAAAACAAAATTGTGATTGATTGGGATTTCAACCCAGGACCTCACAGTTTCTCAGCCTCACTACGCTGCCACTAGACAATGAGGCGATCAATTGTTTAAACAATCTTAAAATGGAGGTCATTGCACCATTCCAGTTTATTATTAGTGTTAGTAATCAGTGCGCGTATCTCAGGCCAGAGGTTAACTGCTGATGATAAGCAAAGAGTGTTTAACCCATATTATGTTGTAAGCAGTTAGATTTTTTATAGCTGATAATAATACTATGAATGGCTTTTTTATATCATAGGCCGGCAAACGAGCAAGTGGGTCACTTGAAGGTAAGTGATCTCCACCGCCCATGTACGCTCACAATACCAAAAAAGGTACGGGCGCGTTGGGCGACCTTAAAAAAAAAAGGATAATTAAAGGATTAGTAAGGGGAGCGGGATTTGGGCCTCCGGATATCTCATTCACCGTACGAAACGCATCTGCTTTACATCGGTTTTCAGTGAGATAGTGGTAACGACCCGGACGAGCCGGCCCATTCATGCTCTAGACAAAAGTGTCTACAGCGTGGCTCTACCAGTCATCAACAAAAATTATAAAATCCTATCTGTCAATATAAAAACATTTGGTGCGTCTGTTTGTGATCGTGGAACTTTGGTAGATACGAACGACTTGACCAATTGAGGTCATATTCATAAACATACGCACTCACGCCTGTATTCCTCGAAGGGGTAGGCAGAGGTGTAACCAGTACATCCACATTTCGCCGAGCGTATCTCCGTCCCATGATGTGATAGAGGGCGAGCTTATCGCCATACCGGGCACAATGCCAGACTCCGGACTAATAATGAGCATTTTGTAATAGATCCAGTATCACTTTTACCCGACCCGGGGATCGAACCCGAGACCTCAGCGTCAGCTCAGTCGTAACGCGTACGCATTACGACTGTGCCACGGAGGCGGTCATAATCATCCCTTGTATTTTTGTTAGGAAGATGGTTTCTAGCTATTTAACATCACGCTACGACATACGGGAGCTTTTTAGTTTTTGAGGCGGTTATAGTTTTTGTTAAATATATTATATTTTACTACATATTTTAGCGGAAGAATATTCAAAGTCGGTGCATGATTGTTGAAGATTTACTATTTCATCCTCTTAGGGGTAGTTTTTTTTAATTTTAAATAAAATACACCAAAAAAAAATACACCCAACAGTCACACACATAGTCCTGACCCCAGCCTAGGTGAATCTGTATCGTGGGTATCAGGAACTACGAGGGATTTGTGGTCCCACAACACCCTGACCCGAAACAAATATTTGTGGATTATACAAATATTGGCCTCGGTGTGGGAATCGAACCCACGACCTCTCGCTTCGCAGCCGGCTAGTCACCCAGTGCGCCACGGAGGCTGTCTTAAGGGTAGATTTAAAATAAAAAAAATGGCTTTGATCCTATCGAATAAAGAAAAAAACACATATACGCGTTGTACTGAGAACCTCCTCCGTTTTTTCGTTGATTAAAAAAGTTATAATGAATTAATAAACAGGAATAACACAATCTCTAATATACCGGCAGCGTAAATAAGTTTTTCATAAAATAACTTCCCAAAGGAAATCTCACGCCTTTCACGTAATCTGTGAACATCAATACGTGATTATGTATTATTCAACTGTTTGTACAATAAATATACTCTATCGCACGAAAAACATTATTACTACTCGAATGATTCTAAAAAAAACTAATCTGGTAAAGTCAGGCCGGCATAATTCTAGCCATAGAATAGACTTTACCAGATTAGTTTTAAAAAAAATTGGCATCTCATAATAACGGTGGCCCGTTTAGAGATGCAATGCGTTGCTTAGCTAACAATACCGCGCAAGTAAAATGGGCTTAGTTTTCAGGAGACACATACAATTGGATATTTTTTATGAACATGTGTGATGTAACCAATAAATTGCGCGGTGACGGAACTATTTTAATATCGTGCTTTGTGTTGTTAAATATTTGTGTAAATTATTTTATTGGATACGCGGCAAAAACCATGTATCTAATGACAATATCACATGGCCAATTTACGAGTTACGCAGTATTGTTAGCTAAGCGACGAATGTCTCTTATGAAGATTGCCATTATACTTGGACTGCACTGTACTTAAGTACCTCGTGGGTCCTGATACTCATAGTACAGATTCAACAAGGGTTGGAGTAGGATTATGTGTGTTACGGTGGGTATTTAGGTGTACCTATTTATTCCAGAGCACCGAATATGCACAAACATAGGCCAGAATAAGTTTACCTATATCGTGGATATCAGGAACTATCAGAGACTTACGGTCCCACATCACTCAGACCCGATACTAACATTTGTCTCGTTGCCGGAAATGAACTTGGGGCATCTTGTTTTATAGTTGAATACTCGTATACAATACATTTTAAATAATAACGAATATAAATGGAATGAACGTCATTATGCCATGCAATTCATAATTTAATTGAATACTGATAAAGTGAATTACATACTCCAATTCATGATTTAAACCTGTATTATAATTAACTCGTGTAGCAAATATATATTACGATATTGAATGAATGATGTAGTAGCCTTTAAACGCAAGTATAATTCGTATATAGTACTACGAATTAAGTTATGCGCTTCCACAACGTTAGTTTATTACGAATTACACTGAATGGCACTGGACTGCGCTCATCACCAGAAGACAAAAGATGTTAAGTCTTATAATTTCTAGTAATTTCACTGGCTTAAAAGCTTTTTAAACCAAAAACAACAGTGCTTACACGCTGCTTCTTGGCGGCAGAAATAGACATAGCGGTGGTACCTACAGACGGCACAGAACTTACCTAAGTAATACTGCATTACCTTAGCGAAGCACCTTATATTTGGGGATATTTTTGTTAAAAAAGCACTTGAAATAATTCCCAATCAACCCTCAGTTGGTCACGTGCTGTACCACATACACAAAAACAGACCTTTCAAATAAACCCTAAATAATAACACTCATTTAAACCTCCCACCCAAGACCACATTTATATTTTAAAATTATTAATGAATAAACGAAAAGGCACGGTCACAAAAACCCTCAAATGTAGAGTCATCGTCAAAAAGAAAGCTTAAGAAAACCAACAGCAACACTTTTGTGCGTTTGTTTATGCGACCATTGTTTGTCGTCCGGGGTATTTTGTACCCTCATTGTCTTGAGACGGGCGTTTTAAGTGTCGAGCATTATTAGGGTTAAATGAATGTTCCGCATCGAAAATAGTTGCGAGTACAAAGAGCTTTTGTAGTGTTAAGTAGATAGTGTATACAAATGATGCTTCATTAGACACTGGTGTTGGATAGCGTCGGGAGTGTTAAGGAATTCTTATCCGTATTACGTGAACGGCCGCTCATCTTGTTTAATGCGATCGCCTGAGTTTGAGTGGGTTTTATTACGGTTGCGACGTGTATTTGAATTTAACTAAAAATTCTAACCGCTTGATTATTGGTTTAAGAGAATGCCATTTGCAACTTTCTTGACTATGAGACTAGATCGGAATGATATTGTGAACATTTAAAATTACGAGAATTGGCCTTCTGATAAAAACTACGCGAATTGTTACTTTACACTACATGACTATTATAATAATACATCATTCTACTTGGATTAATGGTCTAAGTCTTATTTAGATATACTCGTAATTTACAAATATTTAAGCATCCAAACTATCACATTTTTAATGTACATGTATATTCTACTTTTTATCCTGGAAAGTTACCTTCTAAAACCAAATAATTACCGTTTATGTGCTTTAAAATCCCTCTTATTTGGAAAGACAACACGAAAAAGCAGACGGAAAAGTAAAGACCATATCGCATCACTGCATCAGGCAGAGTTTTGAGATTCAAATGAGACGAAGTTTTCTAACGTGCATTGAATAGGTTAAATTACTTTGCGAAGCTAAAAGTCAGGTCGCGACTAACAAGCGATCCCGTTTCCTATGACTTTGACTCGTTTATAATATTTAATAACTATAAAATACTATATGACTGCCTCGGTGGCGTAATTGTAATGTGTACACGGTACGATTGCTGTGCTGAGGTCTCGGGTTCTACCCCGGATCGGGTAAAGTGATACTGGGTTTTTATATCATGAAATGCTTAGTATCAACCCGCAGTCTGTAATTGTGCCCGATATGACGATAGGCTCGCATATAACATCATGGGACGTAAATAAACTCGACGAAATGTGGGTGTGCTAGTTGCACCTCTGCCTACCCCTTCGGGGAGTACAGGCGTGAGTGCTTATGTATGTAAAATACTATATTTTGATATATTTGACTATATTTTTAACCACCCATAAAAAGAGGAGTGATGTAAGATTGACTTCTTTGTCTGCCTGTCTGTGGCATCGTAGCACCGAAACGAAGAAGCTGATTTGAAAGCTTATTTTTTTATTTTAAATGTAGTATAATAAGATGGTTCTTAGCTACGAGTATATTTAAAAAAAGCTTTGTCGAGCCATTTAGACATTACAGTTATTAATTTGAGTACATAAATATACAGATAGCCATACGATTTAGTACGATAAAATCTTGTTAAAATGACTGAAAAAAAAATTAAATTTATTGTTTTTTATTACAAGGAATTTCATGAAATATGGCTTTACTCTAGTTGGAAATTGTTAGATATTTGATACACACACATTACCTAACCTACTCTTACGACGGATTAAATGCTAGACATGATATACGATGAGCCCGTAATAATCCCGGATACAAATTACATGACTGCCTCGGCGGCACAGTTGTAATGCGTACGCGTTATGACATAAGCTGACGGTGAGGTCTCGAGTTCGATCCCGTGTCGGGTAAAAGTTATATTGGGTTTTTCTATTACAAAATACTCAGTATCATCCCGGAGTCTGGAATTTGTGGCCGGTATGGCGATAGGCTCGCCCCCTATTACATCATGGGACGGAAATACGGTCGGTAAATCTTTCATTTGTGTCTAAAAATTTACAATTTTAGGAAGTATAAAGACTTTTTGACTACATTTATTGGCCATCAGTTACCTAATCTTAATAGTAGTAATTTTGGCCAATAACGGAGTCATTGTTAAAGTTATAAAGGTATGTCACAACATTGTCCCTAGTAAGTTGAGATAGCAAGACATAACATAAACTCACGCCTCTATCCACGAAGGGATAGGCAGAGGTATACAACTAATGCACATACGATTCGAAAAGTTTATATTCGTTCCATGATATTGATTGCATTTGGATCCACCGGACTTTGAATCGCCAAATTGCAATGACGACTAATGTATGATTTTTATAATCGAAAACTCAAACACAATTTTGAAATCCTTACTTGGAATATGAACCAAAGAGCTCACCGCTTTTTTATTGCCTTTCGAAGGCAAACGAGCTGACGGCCCACCTGATGGTAAGTGATCACCGTCGCCCATAGACATTGGCAATGCCAGGGGCACAGCCAAGGCCCTTGCCTACCGTGGAAATACTTTTATAAGCCTTTTTTGAAGAAGGACATGTCGTAGCGCTGGGGAAACACCGCGGAGGGAAGTTCATTCCAGAGTCTGAAAGTGGGTGGGAGAAATGACCTTTGGAAACGTACTGTACTGGAAGTAGGTGGTTCCAGGTAAAAAGGACCAATTATAGTCCTACTAGTTTCTAAGACTAATGAGTCGAATAATAAAATTAATGTTTTTTTATTTCCGATCTTTTATTATCGATAACTCTACACGAAAACAATAAATCGAACTTTAAGTTTTATTACGGTCATTAACCTCATTTGAGGCATTATCTTTACATATTCTTTTATGAATAGATAAAAGCACTTTCTAAGTACCTACGCTATCTTAAAATTTGTTTGAAGTTAACTGAAACTTATCGCGCTCTATCTTCTATGAGGTTACGTTACATCCTGTGTGGTTTGAAACTTCTACCAGTATGTATGAAACCTCTTTCGTAACTTAAAATATATTATGTATATACCTAATAGTATACTTATTAAGATTTAGCGGGAATTCTGATAGTGCGGTCGATCTCTTGTTTTAATTTATTGTTAAACTAGCTTAAAGTTGGGTGTGTTGTATGAAAATGGTGTAGATTTTTGCAATAAACATTCACCGTGATGAATAGTGTATGGATTCATTAAAATTGGTGAATTTAGGTTATTTTTTACCAATTGTATTGACCGACCTTGGTCGTTCGGTACGCTTGGAGAAAATGGTCTATGGTCATCGTACTGGAAGGAATTGACACCACATCTCCAACAAGACTTTAAAATCGGCCACACCGGTGTTTCATCGTTCTTGTGAATACTTGAAAATATATAAAATACTTGTCATTGACTATATGCATGGAAATGCGAAGCCATAATTAAACAAAAAGAAAAAAGTTTATGTATTAAAATATCTATAACGCCAAGTTAACATACATCGGTGCGTTATTTAATAGGTCTATTTTTAACCTGGCACGGCAAAGTGACTGTACTGGACCTGATATTAAGTACAGTCCAATTATAATGTCGACCTTTAAATGGCATACCTGGACGGGAGGCAGAATTCTTCGGGTGTAAATAGAATTCGTCCACATAAAAAAAATGTTTTCAATACTTATAAATGGTAAAATATTATTAAACCTCACGCAAAATACATTTACTCAGTTTTAATTAATATAAGTAACGGTATTCATTCACACTTATAAAAAAACAGGAAAAAGTAAATGTTTCTGAAAGTGAAAAAGGTCCGAAACACCTGAGTTTTGGTCAAGCTTTCAAGAATATTAAAGTATCTTTTTAAAATTTCGTCGAAAAGGTACGTTCATTCAACGTTTACTATACTGTTTTAAACGTTTTAATTTCTGTTTATATAACGTTTGCGTATAATTATATTATACACTTTTGATAATTTATTAAATATAAATTACCTTCAAAGCTTTCGATTCAAATAATTTGAATAATATTCAATCAATTTATTATTTTTTAAGTATAAAAGGTTAATATAATTGTTTTATAATTCCCAATTTTAATATAGAATTTATAAAATTCAAGCTGTCTTGCCAACAGTTTAATTAAAATAAAAACAACTTACATGAAACTTCGTCACACAACACTGGCACATAAGAATATTGAATCCTCCGGGAACGTAAAGCTAGCGCGGGAAGCACGCCCGGACGCGACCGCTCGCCGCGAAACACCGGCGAGATATGAACTATCCAAAATCTGAAGTTCCGCAGGGACACACACAGTAGGTGGTCGAGACGCATGATAGATGATCTAATAAAGAGGTTATTGTATGGTAATTTCTGAATTAATAGATAAATTAAGGCCCCTTAATGTGACTTGGATTTTCGGTGGTATTTTTATCTACAGCATTGATCGATTATTATGATTTTACCTCACTACGTTAGTCTCAAAAAAGTGATCAGCAAGGCAGAATAGTAGTCACAGTTTTCACATGAATCTTGATCTGTTGTGTAATAAAAAGGAACTAAGTTATTTTATGGAAAATGAACGCCCAGTAATTCCTCATCCTTTTAACTGACTTAAAAAGAAAGTTCTGAAATAAAACTAGTTTATACGGATTTTATCGCGGTTTAATTTTTATTTTAGTCCCGACGTTTCGAAAGCTTATCAGCCTTCGTGGTCACGGGAGAGACTGAGGTGTAGGTTGTCTCGAAGAGTTAATGTTACATTGGCTACCTTCATTTTAAAATTATACATTTATTTTTAATTGTTTAAAAATTTAGTTGACACTAGTCCGATCTACGCAGAAAGAGCTCACAGTGTCTTGAGGTCTGGCAGTTGGTCTTTTGGGTTCCGATTTAATTAAATGTATAATTGGATCCCCGGCTTATGCAAGCTTCCAACCATCTTTTCTATTGAAATTTGGGTGTTTCTTAATTTCAATAGCCTAGAATAGATAATTTCAATAGCCTATAATAGAATAGAAATAGAATAGAATCATCCTAGGTAGGAATCGGTGTTCTTTGGCAAGGATTTGTGTTTATGTGACACTTGACAGATGGTAAAACACATGTCACATACCTCTAAAAGAACAGGGTGTATATAAAATAGCTTGTGACTGTGGACTCTCCTATATCGGGCAAACTAAAAGAAGCATAGGGACCCGCGTAAAAGAACACATAGCTGATGTTAAACACCGACGCTCTACGAAGTCTGCAGTTGCTGAACATTCAGACGAAGGCTCCAACATTACCTTAGATTTGACAAACCAGACTCTCCCGTGACAACGAAGGCTTAAAAGCTTTCGAAACGTCGGGACTAAAATAAAAATTAAACCGCGATAAAATCCGTATAAACTAGTTTTATTTCAATGTGTAATATTCGCGTAAACCTAAGAAATCACTAAGGAAGTTCTGTATTAAACCCGTTTGTATGTATGTAAATTTATACGCGATTTTCTCAAAAAGTAATGTTCAATTTTGATGGTTGTTTCGCTAACGTAACCTACATACTTTCAAGAAACTTTAAGTGTATATTATGTAAAGTTAACATTATTATGAAGTAAGATAAATTTATACATTTACACCTACTACGTCATATATATTTTTTAATATAAATATTTGCCCATATATCGGGATTATTGTATATGGTGTTATTTTTCATACATTGGTCACTCAATCAATTTCAGTATTTTTTGTGTCATTGTTCGATTGTTACCATCAGTTACAGCGTAATTACTTTGCCGAGATAAAAATATATACATTGAAAACCCAAAGAAAACGGAAAGAGCTTATGTCTCTAGCCATTATTATGGCTATAAAATGTAAAGGTGCAACGTTCATATCCAGGCTACATATAAGCTCACGTCTATGAAGACTACTACTAGGTAGTAGGTCCCTCGTATGCAAGAGGCCTTCTGGGCTGGCAACACCGCTTTTTCTATTTCTGCCACTAAGCAGCAATGTATAGCACTGTTGTGTTTTGGTTTGAAGGATATTGAAACCATTGAAAATTGGGCATTATGATACTTAACATAATATGTTTCGGAGTGACGAGCGCAGTCCAGTGCCATGCATTGCTTTGTATTTCAGAGTTATGTTTAGTGTTACTGCTGTCTACGGGCAGGCGTGACGCTTACCGTCAGGCGAGCGACCTGCTCGTCTCATCATTCAAACAAATAAAAAACAGATGCAAAAATAGGCATAAACCAACCTTGTACCAGAGCAGTAATCTTCTATATTTTGCAATGGAACTATAAATAAATACACCGAACAGCCACACACATAGTCCTGACCCCACACTAAGTTAACCTTTAGCGTGGGTATCAGGAACTACGAGGGACTTGCGGTACTACAACACCCAGACCCAAGACAAATATTTGTGAATCAGGCAAACATTTGTCTAGGTGCGGGAATCGAACCTACGACCTCAAGCTTCGCAACCAGCTACACGCCCGCTGCGCTATGGCGGCCGTCAAGTTCCCTCCATAATAATCATCATAAGACCCCTGCATTTATCATTGCTTCTTACGATACTATATCCAACACTTAAGTGTAAATCTACGACAAAAATCCTCACTTTATAAATCTAGTGCGCCTTTAAGTAGGAACCACCTTACTTTAACAAAATTGAAAGAAACAAAATCGTTACGATCGCCGGCGCCATTTATTCTTTATTATCAAAAACACAATAAAAATTGAACGTGCTCTTTGTTAGAGTTCCATTGTACCCATTAAGCTTTAGAATAGTTGACCATTAATTATATTTTCCTTTTCAAACTGGAAAGCAGCGATAGCCTAGCAAGGCTTGGAACAGACAATCGAGACATAGGTGGCGGGGTCCACCTCAGCCCCCAGGGCACACACCACTTACTTTTCGCAGCTATTGTATGTATTAATTGTTAATTATCGCTCACTTTCACGGTGAAAGAATATACCGTGAGGTAATCTGCATACCTGAAAACTATCGGAATAATTACATACGTATGTGAAGTCTACTAACTTACATTAGGTTAGCGTACTAAGGCTTGACAGTTCTCATTGGTAAAACATGCTCGTGCTCAGCAGTAGGACAAGACTCCTAATAGTGACAGATACTACGCCGGTTTTCTTGATAGAGCCATCTTGAAAATGAAATTGAAATCTGATTAACTGTGGAATCATAACTCTTAAACAACAACAAAAAGATTCAAAACGGATTTTTATTTAATTTAATGATAATACTGCCTCGGTGGCGCAATTGTAATGCGTACGCGTTACGATTGAGGCTAACGCTGAGGTCGCGGGTTCGATCCCCGGGTCGGGTAAAGTGGTATTGGGTTTTTATATTACGAAATGCTCAGTATCAGTCCGTAGTCTGGAATTTGGTATGACAATAGGCTCGCTCCCTATCACTTCGTGGAACGGAGATACGCTCGGGGAAATTTGGGTGTACTGGTTACGCCTGTGCCTACCCCTTCGGGGATTACAGGCGTGCACTCACGCCACTAATGCTGTATGTATGTATAATAACTTAGGCCGATTTGCACAATGATCCTAAATCGATATTTACTACTAAACTGTACAATAATTAATTTACAATAAGAATCACAAAAAATGGGTTAATTTGGCGGAGCTATTGCGTAAAATCCATACAAAAAAAGATACAAACGAATTGTGAAGATTTGTCCACGTTTTTACAGTCGGTTAAAAATGAAGCATAATCAAAGCACAAATCTTAACAAAAATGTACAAGTTATGATTGATGAGTGTAGTTTAATTGTACTTTACGCTGTGACAAAGCTGTTTTAAATCGGACCAGTAGCGAGCGTAATCAATCGCCTTGTCAAACACATTCATAGCGTTGTCATGGGGTCGTTTACCTTTACTTATTTTAGGTTTTGTTTACGTAATGCCTAAAAATTAAATAAGTGGTGGTAATGTGTATCGCTTTGATATGGAAGAATAAAAAACAAACCCAGTTGGACCACGCACAGTGAAGGATTCCGTAGTAGATTCCATATGGGAAAATATCATCTATCTCAAACTATACAACTTAGCTTATTGACACCATTTTTCGTTGGAAGTACCTTTTAAGTTATTTTTTTTTATATAGTATAGGCTAGGCTAAGGTACCTATAACTTGTTTTTTTTCAGAATTCTACCCCGTCGTTTAATTTAGTTTAGTTTTTCATCCCTCCTGGGTATCCTCCTCCATCCTCCCTGGACTAAGGCCTAACCCCTCTCATTCAGTAGAGGAGGCCCGTGCCCAGCAGTGGGACGTATATAATACAGGGCTAGTATTATTATTTATTTTTCATCCCTCAGTCATCTTAATTTCACTACACCTTTGTGTAGCGGTTCATAGAATACACATACATCAAAATTTCATACATATAGTGCTTATTAATTAATTTTATCTCCGAGTAAAATGGTTGTGACTCAGACATACGGACAGACAAACGGACATGACGGAATTGGTAGACATTGATTGGTAGAGCCACACTGTAGACAGTTTTGTCTACAGCACGAATTGGCCGACGCGACCGGTTCGCAATCGTTACCGCTGGCTCACGGAATATCGGCGTAAAGTAGTGGCTTACTGCTTGTTTCGTACGGTGAGTCAGATATCCAGAAGCCCACATCACCCTCCTCTCCCCAATCCCTTAATTATCCCTTTATGTTCATGGGCGGTGGAGCTCATTTACCATCAGGTGGCCCGCATGTCGGCCTCTGCTATAAAAAATACAGACAACTAGACTGTCAAACAGACAAAGATGTCAAACTTATAACACTCCTATTTTAGTTGGGGGTAAAAAAAATAAACAATAAAATAAAATGCAGTGGCACAATTGTAATGCGTACGTGCTACGACTGATGTGCTGAGGTCTTAATTTCGATCTGCGGGTCGAGTAAGAGTGATATTGGGTTTATCTATTACGAAATACTCGAGTATTAGCGGAGTCGAGAATTGTGCCCGATATGGCGATAGGCTTGGTGTAATGTGGGTATATTAGTTAGACTGCCTACCCCTTCGGGGATTACAGGCGTGTGTGCGTATGTGTTTAATAAAATAAAATAAATATCGATGCAATAATATCGATGCATAAATGTCGAATTTAATATTTCATCCCCGCTTTTATCCCCATAGGAATGGCTGATGATTGATTATTTTTACATGTGAATTTTCCCGTTACGTTTTGTACGAATTTCTCAACATGTTTTTTAAAGACATCAAAAATATGTCAACATTGCCTCCTGTGAGGTTTGAACTCACGACCCTGTTTACGAGACCAGTGCTCTACCACTGAGCTAAAGAGGCTTTCATGTACCGAGGCGTTTTTTAATTGTTGGTTTGTGTTTAAATGGATTATAGGTGTTTCATCTTGAACCAGTTTTATAAACTAATACCGAAAAACATAAGAAATTAAGCGGTTTTAGGAAAAAATATAGATAGCGTTCATGTGGTGATAAATTAAAATTTTCATTCGGCACAATTTTTAATTGACTCGGCAAATAACATAAATTTTATTACTAGGTGCAGTAGAAGGTGGTAGGTTCCTTGTAGGCCGTCTAGGTAGGTACCATCGTTTTATCTATTTCGGCCACCAAGCAGCAGTGTGTAAGCATTATTGTGTTTCGGTTAGAAAGACATTGAGGCCAGTGCAATCACTGGACATTATAGGACTAGACCATTCACTGCCGTACAGTACTTTGTAATTCAAAGTGGTGTTGGTTTATGGGCAGACGTGACGCTTACTTTTCTTTCTCTTCCTTACTTCTACTTTACCTCTCCTATTATATGGTTTGAATAGAACTACCATATCGTTTAAGGTAGCCTATAACCTTTCTTCTTAATTTTTAAATCCACGTTTTCACCTTTCACTTACACTCTTTCTCGTGACAATTTCTGCTCAGTTTATCATACGCTCTCACGCCTGTAATCCCCGAAGGGGTAGGCAGAGGTGTAAACAGTACACCCACATTTCGCCAAGCGTATCTCAATCAATCATCAATTGTCCCATGATGTGATAGGGGGGGAGCCTATCTCCATACCGGGCACAAATTCCAGACTCCGGGCTGATATTGAGCATTTCGTAATAGAAAATCCCAATACCACTTTTATGCGACCCGGGGATCGACCCCGATACCTCAGCGTCAGCCTTAGTCGTAACACTTACGCATTACAAATGCGCCACCGAGGCAGTCAGTGTTCAGTTTATCTTTTTATACAAAACAAAAAAATATTATAACAGACTTTCAAATATTCCAGCAGCAGTATTTTCAAAAGCCATTTGTAAACCCAACAAACGAGCTGCTGCATAATATTAAAAATGTATTGCAACGGTATACCATTACGAATTGTTGATGAAATGACAATGGACCACAAAATTTATACCCACGGGAAATGAAGCCAATTACCGCGTTAATTACAATACAACCTACACCAATTACAATACAATTACCGCGTTTTGAAATGACCTTGTGAATTGTCAGATTTGCTCATCTGCTTATGTTGTAATTCGTTAGAGGAGCTAGCAAAACATTTAACTTGGTGCGAGAATCGAACACGCGACCTCTTGCTTCAAAGGCGGCTACTCGCCCACTGCGTCACAGAGGCTCGTTGATGACGTGCAGCTATCCAGAAACTCGTTAGAATTTTCAAAATACCCTTGGGCCGTTTGTTTTTTTTTTATGAAAGAGGGGTAACCGAGCAAGAGAGTCACCTGATAGTAAGTGGTCACTGCCGTCAATAAATACCATCAATACGAGAGGAACTGACGGTTGTTTGTTTTAAAATCAATGAGTCCTGCCTTTTGATAACAATAATTAATTACAATAAAATAATTTTTGCTTTTGTATTCATAACATAACATTGACTCACGCCTCCCCAAAGGGGTAGGTAGAAGTGCAACTAGTGCTCCCACGTTTTCCTAGCTTCCAATATAGAGCAATAATAATTTATAATCTATGTGTGAATTTTGGACACGAAAACTCAAACACAAATTGTGATCACCTGACCTAGGAATTGAACCCAGGACCTCACGGTTGTGAACCTCAGTACGCTGCTACTACACCAATGAGTTTATTTTGTATTCAATGTTTGAAAAAAGAATAGGTACCTTAGTGACTTACATAGATATATCCAGAGGTATCATAGATATGTTTTTTGTTACCATTTTCCCTTTTATTGGGAAGGCAGAGGGTTCTAGCTAGAGGATTCGATCCCGGGAACCCGGTCGTATTTTAGTCCCGAAATTTTCGGGATTAAATTTAATGGATCCCGGGATTTTCGGGTTTTTTTTTTATATAAGTCAATAAAAATGTGCGTGAAACGAAACGTACTTAATTTCATTTGACGTTTTAACGGCCATCTTGTTTACACAGCTTCATTTCATTTGTTTTTTTTTTTTTGCTAAGGACCGGTGCCGGGTTATGTGTAAAAGTGTGTAAAATATCCGCTTCTCGTCGTCTAAGTATTGATATTTTTTTTCCGCCTCTTCATATTTGTGCAACAAATTTAAAAGTATGCTTTCGGATGAGACGTTGGATGCGTTGTTATTCCTTAGATTTTATTTTCGTGGCTTAAAAAAGTAATTCATAAAGTTTGATTGATCTCTTTAGCATATAGTCTTTTTTATAGTATATATAACTAAACAAGTTTTAAGAAGTTGATTTTTTTAAAGTTTATTGTAAAATAAAATAAAAACAAACTAGGCAATTATGAAACTATTTCATAAGTTATTTACAGAAGTGCCCAGTTTGATGTTTACTTTATCAGAAGAAAGTATAATTTTGTTTTGAAGATTTAATTAACGATTTAATATAAAGAGTTGATTTTGATATGTTTAACTGTCTTTTTGTTACCACTTTCTATTACCAATACAATCCCGGGACTTCCCGGGATCCCGAGATTAACTGTAGATAATCCCGAAATCCCGGGAATAGAAAAATCTACCGGGATCGAATCCTCTAGTTCTAGCCCATACAGCCTCGTAATATGTATTATGTGTGGTCGATTCAAGGTCTCCAAGGAGTTTTGGTGTCAATTCCTTCCAGTACGATGCTTCATGGACGATTTTTTCGAAGCGGATCAAATGGGAAAAATTGATTAACCCGCTCCGAAGAAACTCCCCAAAATCCCTGATTTTAATATTTCTATACACCGTTCACCATGGTTAATGTTTATTGCAAAACCACATCATATTTATTCAATTAACACAACTTTAAACGAGTTTAAGAATTAATTAAAAATATTTGATCAACAGAACTGTCAGAATTCCCGCCAAAACTCCCGACAATGTTAATGTTTCAATGAACTCCTTAGGAATAAGAAAGCAATGCAAACAAAGTTTATACAGCCCCATTTCTATATTATGTTGCCAAGCATGAAGAAACTTGTACCTATGTATGCAATAATTCAACGTCTTGATTAAGTTGAAGCATCCATTTCTTCAGTTGAATATTCTCGACTCGATTTTCCTCAAATGCAGAAAACAAAAACGGTCTACAATAGAAAGCCCTACTTAGTACAGAAATCCCAATGATGTGCCGTATTGCACCGTCCGTATTTACAAACGTGATGTACTCTTTCTTTATATCAAATAAAATTTATGACTAACATAAAATGTATAATACGAACAAAACCGATTCATTCCAAAATACCATACGAAATTCATATTTGAAATAAAAGCAAATATAGAGAGACAAATGCCCTTTTCCAATACTTGATGTACCGGTACGTGGCGTAAAATAAAACAAAGCACACAGGATGCGAGTATTCTTTATTTTTATCCGAGCAATAAAAATATCCATCTGGCCATGTGGTGTAACATATCCCCTACAGAGCTTCCTGTCAATGTACTGCGTTCACACCGAAGTGTGAACGCTCCTCGTCAATAGGGCATAAAGCAAAACGCTTTGAGCACGAGGTTTTGGAAATAAAAGAAAATTCTTTATGCATATAGGTATCTGTATACATAAAGTAACGAGAAATGTTCTCTATATTCTCTCAACTTGTGCCATAGTACGGACCGACATTGCGGCGATAGATTTTTTTTTATATAACACTCACTAATTGGAAAACTCTTGCACAGTCAAGTGCAAGAGTTTTCAAGCTGATATCGTGGCCAAGGTTTTTAACCGACTTCATTAATTTTTACATAGATCGAGATGCACACAAAATTTGACCTAAAAGAACTTCAACTTGATTTACTGTGAAACTAAATTTATTGAACATACAAATTCTACGATTTTTGGATTATTATTGTGAGTTTATGTTTCTTCCTATATTAATTAATATAATTGTGTAATATTCCGCAATAATTACCTCATGCTTCTTTCAATGACAACAAAATCCTGAAAATTCATCCTATAACAATAAGATCATGGGCCATATACAGCCTTACTATGCCTTTTAATTCAAAAAAGGCGCGAATGTATATTCGCGTATATAAGGCACCAATAATTAGTGTTACGTTACGGCGTAACATACACCCCTGTAATGTTTTTATTTTGTAAACATATTACAATTAAAACAAATCGCTGGGCATAATGTGCAGAACTAAATTTACCGTGTCTTTTTAAACAGTATCCTTATTTATTATGACTTTATAAAGGAAATGAACTGAATGGCCACAAATAATGTCAGCTAACACTTTTGTAATTAATATTAAGTTAATTATAAGTTGCCATTTTTTCTATATATTAAATGGATAACATTACGTGGTGTCCAAAAATAAATCTTACCTATCGTTAGTAAATATCAAATTCTTTCTTTCTTTCTGTCCCGAAACAGCCTTCCTACTTAATATACTTCCTACACTTCCACTATCGTGTAAAAATCAATAATTACATTCTTCCTTATACGTTAAGTTTAAAATACTATTTAAGATGTAAAGTAGTATTTTTTATTAGTATCTAACTGTTTTTATTACACTTAGCGAACAGAAACCTTGTTCAAGATTATGAGCTATTTGCTAAATTTAAAATTTAAATTTTAAAAAACTCTCGTAACAAAAACGTTTTCCCGCGGCTAAAATATGTAGTGTAGCAGCAAAGAAAATGCAACAAACAACACTTTTTATTTTCTTTACGATTCTATTCCTTTGCTTCTTGTAAACTTTAACAAAAAATGTGACGGTAGTTTTACAAAATAATAAATGTTACAGTTTACGTTTCATGGTTTCGTAGAAAAGTATTCTTGAAAAAAATAATAAAAATGTTTTACGATGACAAATTGATGAATAGTAAAACTCTTGGTAAAGTGTGGAAAGCAGCAAATAACATCGAGGATTCCAATGGTGACGTCTCTTTGCCTCAAATATGGTATGTTTTTTCTTCCTTGCCGTTAAATACTTTAATGTATACTAGACAAGCTGCGCGATACATAGACATTGTACCACTAAGTTGTGGTCAATTGACCGTAACTCAATATTACCATCTCGCTTACTCTCAAATAGAGCACCACGCGCGCTCCCTGTCTGTGAGCTGTTAAACTCCCGCGTTATGTGACGCAATTTTACTTCTAAACACCCCGTCTAGTAGGATACATTAAAGTCTTTGCTTGCCAGTGACCTTTATACTAGACAATGGCTAATGATTTTGGCAAATGCACTAGTGTAAGCAGCATCCTCAACTCAACCTGAAATATTTATAATGCTAGGTTTTGTGCAACTAGACAAACCATCTACCATCTATCCCACGATAGGCAAAATTTGTAGGCATGTCGTAAGATAGACTTCCTATGGTCGCGACACAACCGTCTGTGTCTGCGTTTGCGCGTGAATTACTACCATAGCGTAACAAACGGACAGCACCACCTAGTTATTTTGATCAATCGCTCTATCGGGTAGACTAGAATTTTGTATTCCGATCATAACCACGCCGAAATAAGCGTCAAATAATGTGTAATGATATAACTATATTAATTTATTTGACTCGTCGTCCATTCCCGCGACCCGCACTTTACTCAGCACTTGCGAATAATTTTTTATTCAACTAAATATAATCCAATTTTATACAGAAGATTTAAAAAAAAAATTGAATGGCGCCAAAAATATGAATAGGTAGAGAGAGCAATACGGCCTATAATTTAAAAAAAAATGTGCCAAGATTATTGATTTCTAAAAGGATTGAAATAATTTATAGTGTTGAAGTTGAGTAACCATTGAAGTTTGGTACTAACTCTTTTTATTATTATTACAATAAACTATATATAAATACTCTAGGTTAAAAATGTGGCAGCAAACGTGCGAGCATTTCACATTAGCCATTATGAGATAAGACCTAAAGCTGGGTCTCCTGCACATGTATTGATATATGCTCCTTTGCAAGGTGGTAAATCCCTCATATGCGAGAGGCCGGCTGGGTTAGTACCACCGCATTGTCTATTTCTGCCGCCAAGCAACAGTGTGTAAGCACTGTTGTGTTCCGGTTTGAAGGACATTGAAACTAGTGAAATTACTGGGCATTATGAGACTTAACACCTATGTCTTGGGGTGACGACCGCAGTCCAGTGTCATGCGGTGCTTTGTTATTTAAAGTTCTGTGTGGCGTTGCTTCTGTTTATGAGCAGGCGTGGCGCTTACCATCAGGCGAGCGACGTGATCGTCTCGTCATTCAGGCTAATAAAAAAAAAAAGTTTTTCTCTACATACTACACAAAAACATCTACACAAAACACGTTGTCTCCTGCTCAGGGAGTTTTAGTATGGGGACCAAGGGATCCAGTTTCAGTATCTCTACAGGTATGGCCTCTTCAAACAATGAATATACCGGTACAAACGCAAGACAAATGGGGACAGATCGTTATAATACATGTAGCGTCAACACAACGCATCGTCAGGCACGAGTCAAGCCAGTTACGGCTCATTAACTTGGATACATGTAGCGTGTACACTGTACAGGTGTACAACTATCTTATGTTTTCTCATAGGACACATCTTGTAATACACGACACATTCAACCTAAAACATTATTCTACTCAAATTAAATGCAATTGCTGCCGTTTATGCATTTTACTAAAAGATCGTAGCTAAAAGAATTTGTCTTTAACCGACATAAAAACGTTTATATGTTTTAGGCTTAACTTTTCACAGTGATTTGATATTGATGATTCTTTTTTCATTGACCCCAAATTTTCAAGAAAATATTCCACCCCTAAGGGGGTGAAATCGATAATGTAATTATAAAATTCCTTTCTTAGTGCTCACTTACGTCATTAAAGGAAACTTTATGCAAAATCTCAAGTTTGTAGTCCCAGCAGCTTAGACTCTGCTTTGATGAATCAGTTAGTCAGTCAGGACAAGTAATTATAGGTTATGTATGGATTAAAAAAAAAAAAAAAACATATGTGCCAGTACCTTTGGTATTATTCACTTAACTTCTGGCGTTTTTCCAACCAACCCCAGGATTCACTTGAATCTCGTCCACATGAATAATTATCTAGAATACTATTTCTTCATTTTTATTGCAGTAAAAAGTTAGACGAATGGGTGGGAAGTGAAGAACAAACGGCGTCGAGACGTCTCTCGCTGAGGACGTCGGCGATATTCATCGACGGCGCCGCTAAACTTTACAAACAGGGAGTGCAGAAACTATTTGACGGTAAAGTCCAAGCGAAATAAGTTTTTACATGAGGAATTAATCTTGTCTATTTTGTTTTCTTTTTACAGCATAGATCGGCAAACGAGTAGGTTAAGTTCCTTCTGTTCTTCCTATTGTTAAGGGATTTCCACCGCCCATGTTCGCCCACAATACAAGAAGAATCATACACCTTAAAGGAAAGGGATACATTGAGAGATTGGGAAGGGGAGGGGGATTTGTTTGTTATTGTTTTTTTTTTGTTCATGAGCGCTTGAGACCCACTTTCTTGATTGCCGGTCTTTGCTCTTTCTTTTTGCCTGTCTCTATCCTGGCCCAATGCCAGGGTCCATTTATCAGCAGAGTGTGCAACGTGCAGGTAAGGTTGAAGCCTAAGATGTTGGTGTTACACTTACACTCCTTATCCGTCTTTGCAATATAAAAAATCTTTTTTTTTAATTCAAAAGAATGCAGTCGTAACCAATCTTTAGTGCCAATCTTCAATGTCACAATACACAATTATATATTAAAAGTAGTCAATTAAAACAAACAATTCTTTACAGATATAGACGGTTTGGACAAAGCGATGTCTGCGCGCAAAAGACACCAAAGCGAAGTACCAGGTAACAATACCATTGTAAGCTTTGTCCTCCGTATCGTGAGGAAACGGCAGTTCACTAGAAATACTTTATTCAAATATAAATGACAAATAAACTAACCTGCAAGCTTACATAAAATGAATTGAAATGAAATTATTTCCACGCTGTAAATAGTTTTGTCTATAGCCTGAATGCGGCCGCTCAACCGGGTTATGTACCACTATCTCACAGAAAACCTGCGTAAAGTAGCAGATTGCTGCTGCATTTCGTACGGTGACTGAAGTATCTGGAGTCCCAAATCTCTCTCCCCTTACAATACCATCATTATCCCTGTCCTATGAGGTCGATGGTAACGCGTCCATAATTCTTCTAGTATTGTTGGGCGGTGGAGATCACTTACAATCAGGTGACCCACTTGCTCGTTTGCCGGGCCATCTATATAAATAAAAGATGCTCTAATAAAATTTTGTTGCTTTGATAAGAGAGAACTCTGCTTTTTTCTGTTTTACAAATCCTTCAATTCCAATTTCAAACAATGGTGGCACCAAAAATGATGGGCAGTATGTCAGCTTCATAACTGCATAAAACTTTGAATTTCATTATTTCGATATTCTAGAGTAAATCTAGGCCTTTATACATAAATATTAATATCCAGAATATATTTTTCCCGGACTAAAATGCATTCATGTTTTTTTTTATAGTAACATAAGTTAAATGATACAAAAATACAGCCGCGATGCCCTGGATTTATGCACACTCGACCGGATTTTTATTCAATTTATTAAAGTAGCTAGCTGCACTTAGATAGCTCTTATAACTTTGAATAGCTGAATAAGTTGTTAAAACCTCGGAATACGTATACCAGACCTGTGGAAAATCTTTGCAAAAAGATTCTATGTTTAAAATATTGTACTAGTTTTTATTATTTAATAACCTTAAAGCCAGGGGTAAATTTAAGCGGGATGTTCACGCGAGGAATTTCTCGAGCTAAATTGAGCCACGATCACCATTCAACTAATGAGCGGATCTCGCGGACTGTGGCTAAAGCACAGCGGTACGCTACGAACTACTGTCGAATTTACGGGTACGCATGGCATAGTAGTGAACGCGTAGAAAGACGTGCGGACAATGTTTTAATCGCCTATATACCTAATAATAATTGCTGCTCTCGGAACATTTCTATTTGCTAGGACGGCGCCAAATTACGCGAGTAAATTTGGCCGTGTTTTTTCCGCTGTGATTTGTCCCTAGCCTTATAATACATAAGCACTCACGCCTGTAATCCCCGAAGGAGTAGGCAGAGGTGTAACCAGTACACCCACATTTCGCCGAACGTATCTCCGTCCCATGATATGATAGAGGGCGACCGCATCACCATACCGGGCACAAATTCCAGACTCCGGGCTGATACTAAGCATTTCGTAATAGAAAAACTCAATATTACTTTTACCCGACCCGGGGATCGAACTCGAGACCTCAGCGTCAACCTCAGTCGCAACGCGTACGCATTACAACTGCGCCTCCGAGGCAGTCAATGTATTAATTAATCCTGCCTTATAATGTATCAATAAATCGCTATAAACTATTCTCAATAACTATTCCCTTTAAACAAAAAGTAGGAGTCTTAGCGCCTGCTTCACCACCTTCACCAAATGCTACTAAACAAATAAATTATGACACTTTCAAATACAAAAATCACAATTCAACATGTACTTAATATTATATTATGTATACTGGAAGAAAGATGTCTATTAAGTACTAAAATAACTGTCATTTATGTTATTTGGTGACTAAACTTAACTTGTATATTTTGAAACAGACCCTTACAAGAACAATATTATTTTATAGATTATTCGAAAAACAGTACTACTGACATTTCGGACTCGGTACCAACGCCTGAGAAAATGATGCGGCGCTACTCATTCAGCTTAGGTAAGCAGAAAATGCATGGTATGGACATGGTACATAAGAATAATACATTCAGCATCTTAGGCCTAAAGCCAACCTCACATTCACCTGGTACATTCTGCTGATTAACGGACGAGGCAATGGCGAAACTTGGTTCCCATTCCGGTTTGTGGGGGTCAGACGACGGGTCGCGTTATATAATACCAAATGCCTACCGTCAAATCTATGGTACCAGAAGCCGGACCTTGGCATTAAGCCGGGAGATCGCCAGGCAGAATGAAAAAAGTATATCATTTTCTATTCTTATGCTGCCAAGTTCTTATAGTTAAAAATTGCTGAGTAAATCAACAATGCAGTGGGAGCTTTCAACGTTATAAAAACTGCAAATGATCAATGAGTCCGGTGCACTACGCTTGTTTTTAGCAGCCAAATGTAAATCAGTCGCAGAAATAAATAGTACAGAAATACTATTTACTAGGAGTGGTTGTTGGTTCTTATTTACTAGATCATTAGTGACACGTATGCGAGAGTACGTCGGGGTAGGTACCACCGCTTTGTCTATCTCTACCACCAAGCAACAATGTGTAAGCACTGCTCTGTTCCGGTTTGAAATGTATTGAAGCTAGTCATATTACTGAGCTAATAAGACTAAGTGGTAGAGCCACGCTGTAGACAGTTTTGTCTACATCACGAATGGATCGGCTCGATCGGTTTACTAATGTTTGACAGAAAACCAACGTAAAGTAGCGGCTTGATGCTGCGTATCACACGGTGAGTGAGATATCCGGAGACCCAAATCTGCCTTGTCTTCTCAACCCCTTAATTATCCCTTTCCTTTAAGTTCGGTAACGCGCCCATGATTCTGGTAATGTGCGCACACATGGGCGGTGGAGACCACTTACCATCAGATGACCCACTTGCTCGTTAGCCACTCTATGCCATTTTTTTTAATTAACTTAATCTTATTACTCAGCGTGATCTAGCGCAGTGCAGTGCCATGGGTAGATAGTACTTACTTTCTAATTCAAAGATATGGGTGTTAGGTACTGTTGCGCAGGCATCACCATCGGACGAGCGAACTGCTCGTTTTGTCATTTCGGCAAATAAAATAATATTCCTATCCACCCATGTTGTAATTTCTTAGTATCCTACAAATAGAGAGGTATAAGGCCAAATCTGTTTGAAACAGATTCAAGCTTCATTTCAGATACGTCACAAATAAAGGACACTCGTACAAAATCATCAGACAGCTCGGAAAGATTTGAAGAATGTTCCCCGAGTATCTGCAGTAATAAAACGAGTGAAAGATGGACATTTCGTGGCAACAATAACATATTTATTAGAGACAACAATGAGAATTCCAGTCTCGTAACGTTTGAGGTAAGCGGTTACTTTACGGCGCGGCGTTTTCCTTATGAGTTAGTAGCTTTTACTCGCGGCTCCGTCCGTGTGAATGTTTTCTCCGAACAAAAAATTATCTGTAGAATAATAATAAGGTATAATTTATTTAACAAGCCCAATGTTACTATGTCCTAATACATGTCATGGTCTAACTGTGTGTCAAATTTTATCCAAATCCGTTCAGTCGTTAAGGCGTGATTGATTAACATCCAAATTCACAATCTCACCAATAGCCAAAGTTTTTATAAATGAAATAACTTAAAAAAAAAATGGGTGTTTTTAATAATAGTATGTCAATTTCGGATGGCCGCATTATGTAGTGCTGTTAAGTACGCTTTGCTATAGAGGGAAGTGTAAAATAATTAATTCTAAATCCTCCCTATTTGATTTTTTTTATATAATATCGATCTTAGTTCCCGTTGCGGGTAGTGGAGGTCAGACGACAGGTCGTCCCATGTAATACCAAATATCGTCAAATCTATGGTATAGCAAGGCGTACCTTGTTAATAAGCCGGGATAACGCCAGGCAGATAGAAAGACATGTATGATAAAACGAGCCAGTCGGTCACCTGATGATTAGCACCTCACATGCTCATAAACAGGAGCAACACTACTGTGAACTATGGATTATAAAGCACTGCATTGTATGTGCTAATTTACTTCAGCAGCCATACTAGGGATGAGGGTACAGTACAATATAAGAAGTTAATTTTTCGAAACGAAATATCACAAATCATCTGCTCCTGTTGGCGATAAACTCGCCACCGATCATGGCTCCGGAAGAAGCTCGGCGAACTATGGGTGTACAATATTGATGCACCACTGCCTACTGCCCCGGGGATATAAGCGTGAACTTATGTTATATTAATTCTTAACAGGATTCCAACGAAGGTTGTCAAGATATCCAAAGGAAAGAACAAGAGGTTCAAACTACGCTCTCTTTCGCACCAAACGAGGAAGTAAGAGATGGTCATACATCAAATGGGTTTGATGAAAACCTTCCATTTGGTTATATAATAATCCATGATAATTACCGATCTCGGATTCCGAGTACAATTATTTTTTCCTCAATTAACGCTGACGTTAAGAATATTTTCTGATTTATTAATTTCATCATGTTACGAAGATGATTGTGAAGTGTATTTTTTGTTTTTGTAGTAGTATCAAATGATAACAATTGTTATAACATTCCCGTGCGTTTACAAAATAATATCCATAGCAATTAAGTCCAACATTCTTTTCACTTCTATACTTATAATAATAGTAAGAAGTTTGTCAATATATTCTTACGAAGATTGTAATATATGTAATTAAAATTATAATTTCCTCAAAAAAAAACTATTTTTCTTAAGTCCCGATAAAAATATTGCGGTGGCGCAGTTGCAATGCGTACACGATACAACTGCTGTGCTGACGTCTCAGGTTCGATCCTTGGGTCGGGTAAAGCGATATTGACTTATTTATTAGAAAATTATCAGTATTAGCCGGGAGTCTGGAATTGTGCCCGGTATGGCAATAGGCTCATCCCCTATCACATCATGGGACGGAGATACGCTCGGCAAAATATGTGTGTACTGGTTACATCTCTGCCTACCCCTTCGGGGATTACAGGCGTGAGTGCGTATATATAGATACCTACTTTGGTAAGAGCTTTTTATAGCACAGGTTGGCAAACGAGCAAGTTGGTCATCTCATGGTGAGTGATCTCCATCCTCCATGAATACCCAAAATACCAGAAGATTCGCCAACCTTAAAAGAAAGGGAAAACTAAAGGATTGGGAACGGTATGAGAATTTAGTTCTCTGGATATCTCACTCACCATACGGAACGCAGTAAGCCGATATTTTACGTTAGTTTTCTGTAAGACAGTGGAAATAATTCAGTCGAGCCGGCCCATAGACATAACTATCTACAGCGGTCAGCGTGGCTCTAACATAAAATGACAAAACTAAATTAAAGCTTAAAAGGCATAATATAATATTTTGCGGGACGAACTCAAAAATAAAACACCAAATAACTTAAAATGCATGAAATTCAGTATATGTTGCAATAAGTTCAAAGCAGTACACACAAGTTTCCTTGCATTTTTATTTATAGAAACAGCGAGTGGCGGTCCACTCTGCCCTGGGTAATAGAACTGGATGTTAAAGTAAAAAGTCAAATGAGAACCTCCCGGCAGACATACAAAGGCATCAGGACACGGATTTAGGGTACCTAGATGGGTTACTTTTTTTCTAAGGGTAAGAATATAAGAAGACTGCCTCGGTGACGCAGTTGTAATGCGTACACGGTACGACTGTTGTGCTAAGATCTCGGTTAAAAATGATACCTATTGGGTTTTTCTATTATGAAACGTTCAGTATCAGCCCAGAGTCTGGGATTGTGCCCAATATGACCATAGACTCGCCCCCATCACAAAGTGGAAATAAGTTCGGCGAAATGTGGGTGTACTTACACCTTTGCCTAACCTTTCGGAGATTACACGCGTGAGTGCCAATGAAAATCTTCAAAAAAATTCAAGATAAATAAGCCACATTCGGTCCATCTATTTCTGCGTAGCGTCGTCCAGTTGCACGAATGTCGTATCTTTATGTCAATAAAGACTATTTTCCCGTGACATACCAGAAACGGGTCCAGTACGGCACTCAATTGGAAATGATTTCTCCTTTTGCAGTCTGTGTGGTTACAAGCCTCTTGTTTGATCTATATGCTCTTTAGTTACCCCACTGTGTTGTAGGTACTAATAAATAGATATTAAAAAGCGTGTTAAAAAGAGATGTAGCTAAATAGTCGGACTTGGTTAGTGAGTTCCCTATGGACATAATACTTTCTAGCGGTTAAATGCCAGGGCTGCTTTCACATCATAATTTGACAATAGATTTTGTAGTATTTGGAGCGATCCGCAGTCTGATCTACTTGCTGGATTACCGCCTTCTGTCACACCTCCTATACCACTGCTGGGCATTGTGTTAGGCCTTAGTCACCACGCTGGCGTTATGCGGGTTGACAGACTTCAAAATTCTTCTGAAAATCTTCTCAAGTATGCAGGTCCCAATGTTTCCTTCACCGTTATAACAATAGCGATAATTAACAATATGTACACGTAACTTTGAAAATTCAAAGGTGCATGCTCTTGAAGCTGGTTTCGAACCTGCAATTTTCGTCACGGCAATTCGTACTGATCCCCGCTGAGCTATTACTACTTTTATGTATATTCATGCATGTTATGTCGTATACACTGCCTCGGTAGCGTAGTTGTACCGAATGCGTACGCGTTACGGCTGAGGCTGACGCTGAGGTCTCGGGTTCGATCCCGGGTCGGGTAAAAGTGATATTGGGTTTTTCTATTACGAAATGCTCAGTATCAGCCCGAAGTCTCGAATTGTGCCCGGTATGGCGTAGGCTCGCCCCTATCACATCACGCACAGAGATACGCTCAGCGAAATGTGGGTGTACTAGTAACACCTCTGCCTACCCCTTCGGGGATTACCGGCGCGAGTGCGTATGTACGTATGTATGTATGTTATGTCGTATAAGAAACACTCTACCGTGTACTTGGGGCACAATAAAAATGCTACTAACTCTACAACTCTGCCCATTCCATACACCAGTAACTGTTTACCTACATGAGATAAATGGCGCTGTCCACATTTATCCAGCGTTCAGCTACCACTTCAGACACTGAGTTAGGGCAGGTCAGCTAACATCTTACTAGAGCTCTTAGCTCGCCAACAATAATGTAAAAATATGGACTGTTGTTAGCCAAACACTTCAGTGTTTAAAGTGGACGTTAAAGCAGCGGTTTCATGTTAATAGGCTTTGTTGGTTACAGAACGAGAGGCCACGGGTTCTATTCCTGCGTAGAGCCAAATTTTTGAGTAATCCACAAATGTTTGTTTCGTATATGGATGTCGTAGTTCCTGATATGCACGATATAGAAACACAAATAGAAATCATTTATTTCACACCACACAAATATAGGTTAATCTAGTGTGGGGTCAAGACTACGAGTATGTGTGTGGCTATTCGGGTATTTATTTATTATTCTTGTTGTGAGTATAATACGAATAAAAACGTAATCCAAATGTAACACTTGATAATCATTCTCAGCTCACACTGAAAATAGTTTACAGTGGGTTAAAAAAAGAAATTAGATTATGGTGAATTAGGATTGGCGTTTTTGCCTCGTTGGAACATGTTTAACACCCTTTGTCTCACGATCGGTTTACCAGCCGTGACAGCAGCGGTCCAGTAGAGCTTCAATCGAAATTATTGGAAATCATCTTTCTTATTTTTTACTTTACATAAAAAAAATTGTCTGTTATCGAAGCCATTGGTCATTGATATATAAAAAACTGACTCAAAGGTGTTACTTTTTAGACTTTTAAATCAATTTTAATTTTGTTTTAAGTTATTATTTTACTATTTTTAGTAATTAAATTAATTATCTTTTTATTCTGATCTATGTTTATTTTATTTTTTTAGCTGTAAACTGTATAGATATTTACAAGTCACAGATCTATTTCGAATTGTTGTCTAGGGTTTTTAACGGTTACATTCGGTTATTATTTATGTATTCAAATTGTTTTGTGGAAATTCATGTTCTCAAAATATATTCAGGTGTCCCTCCTGTTCCCCAACCCATGAGTTATGTAAATCAATCAAAAGCTCTCGAGGCCGTCGCTATTCCAAGAGGGCTATAAATTAACTCGCCTTTTATTTAGGAATATGTCCTTTGTCTATATAAGTATTGATATTTTTAACACCACCAACCAATTTGACTATTATTCAATACAGTATGCATCAAAGTATATACCATTTAAATAATAATTTCACTTACTAAATTTATCTCCTAAGTGCAATTGAGGATAATATTTCTTTCACAATTAATTGTAAAATATGAACTTAAGACAAAATTTAAAACTGATTTGAAACATAATGTAGGTATTCAATTTAGAGTCGATGCTATCAATCATTAATTGTAAACCTGCAAATACACTGACTCAAATTTGGTTAGAGTAAATAAGGATCTAATTTAATTTTTTATTTTCCGTTTTTTTATCTGTTTGGTTTTTATTAAAAAGTTTTATGTCTGAGTTTTTACTCCAACCCCATTCACCAACTCTCACTTAATTGGGACTTCACCGAGTTTCATTTTTAATAGTTCCTTGAGTATCTTCATTAGAAGAATGCGAAAATCCAATGAGAATCATATTCGTAAAATTATATTCACTATTTCCATTTTAAAAATACATACATACGCACTCACGCCTGTAATCCCCGAAGGGGTAGGCAGAGGTGTAACCAGTACACCCACATTTCGCCGAGCGTATTTCCGTCCCTTATGTGATAGGGGGCGAGCCTATCGCCATACCGGGCACAAATTCCAGACTCCGGGCTGATACTGAGCATATCGTAATAGAAAAACCCAAAACCACTTTACCCGACCCGGGGATCGAACCCGAGATCTCAGCGTTGACCTCAATCGTAACGCTTACGCATTACAACTGCGCCACCGAGGCAGTCGGTTAAAAATCCCCATATATAAAAAAAAGTTCTGTAAAACCATTTGCATTCATTTCTTGTAATTTCATTACTTTCCAACTGTCACAAGAGCATTTTACCCGAATAATGCAACCAATTTCCACTGAGATTTAGGCTTGGGGTCGGGATACAGTTTACTGTAAAAAATCGAGGGTTTCATGCTGCCTCAGCAACATTTCAGATGGGATTGAACTGTCAGAACCACGTGCTCGTGAAATCCAAAATAATTCAATGACCGGAAATTTACCAGAGTGTTTCGCGGTATAATGTGTTGAGTAAATCGGTGACGTAGTTTCGGAGTAAATTATAAATACAATAAGCGTTAGACGACGCTTATAACAGACGCCGCGCTGATTGTTCGATTTTTATCTAAGGATTTTTAAATATGTCATATTATGAATTCTCTTACACATGACATTACTTACGACCTAGGGGCAGGATATCGAATTAAGAACTAATTTGTTACGGTACAAAATCTTAACCTTTTCTGCAGTTACAGGCCAAAGGGCTTATGCACTGTCATCTTATCATCATCATCTTTATTAGCCTCAGCTATAAAAAATACTCGTGATAGGAACTGCATCAACATTAATTTAACAAAAGTATTTTTTTTGTTTAAATTATTTAATTACAGCCAAAAACGATTATTTTACCTAGAGATAATAAAATGAGACAAGAAACAAGAACAAATGTTTGTTATTTCCACAATATTAATGAATTTTATTTATGTCATTACATAAATAACATGTATATTCAAGAATTACGTTTACTTTTATAACTACTTCTATAAATAAAATAAAAATAGACAGACATCGCTGTTACAAAATGGCATGTAATTAAATAAGGCATTCATTTAGCGCGACGCTACAGGGCCGCATCAAGAGATATTATTCATAGAGCCCATTTATAACTACGGAGACAAAATAAGCAGTAAGTTATAAAAGCACCGATTTAACGATCAGCTGGATTGCAACCGCTAAAAAATATTATTTATTAATAACTTGGAGGCACGCGAACCAGACAGGAGACCGCGACGCACGACTGTTTCTATACTATCTCCTTTTATCTCGGCCACGCATCTCAGCCTTTTTTTTTGTTAGCTTGAAGTGTCAGCTGCATATGGTAGGTAGGTACACTACTGAGTAACGAGCGGGGCATTAATGAAACTTGGTTTCCGTTGGGGGTTGTGGGGGCAGACGGCGCGGCGGGTCGCACCTTATATACCAAATACCTTCAAATCTATGGTACGAGAACGCGGGTCATGGCTTAAGCTAGGATAACGCCAGACAGAAAGAAAAGAAGCTTGAATCGCGAAACGAGCTGGTCGCTCGCTCGGTATCTTCCACGCCTGACCATAAACAGAAGCAACATCTCACAGAACTTTGAATCATAAAGCACTGCATGACACTGGACTGCGTTCGTCATCTCAAGACATAAGTTATTAAGTTTCATAATGCCCAGCAATTTACTGGCTTCCATGTCCTTCAAACTGAATCACAACAGCAGCTTGGTTACAGCTTGGTGGCAGATTAGAATAAAACGGTGGTACAAACACAAACAGCCTCTCGCATATTATTAGTGACCTATCACATAATATACAATATGCGTATGTTTTTTTTTTTATGGAACACTGTATTTTCTCTAAAAAGTTACTAAGACCGACATGTGGTTGAATACCAGATAATTTTAACAGCAGAAGCGGTAACAAACTAGCTATTGACTGACCTTTATACATTTAAAACTTTGTTTTCAATATACAACAATGCTTGTTAAAAGTGTTTTTATAGCAGAAGACGGAAATCCTGTAAGTGGGTCACTTATAATTAGTAAGTGATCACATCCGCCCATAACCGCCCATGATTCTAGAAAATTCATGAACGCGTTGCCGAACTTCAAGAAAAGTGGAAAACTAGGAAAGGGAAGAGAGATTTGGGCCTCCGGGTATATCACTCGCCGCACTAAACGCAACAGCGAGCTATTACTTAACGTAAATTTACTGTGAGACAATGATAACAGTCAAACTAGCCCATTCATAGTCAAAAACTGTCCACAGCGTGGCTCTACCACTTTGTATACTTAAAACAACTTAAATCTACCTAAATCACTTTTACATTTTAGATTCGTGTAAATCAAAGAAATAAAATCGCAAATAAAATGAGTCTTATTGATCAATCGATCTCAATTTTATAGCCTATTGAAAAGTTTCTGTAAAATTGTTAATTTTATGAGTAATATTCGCACGAACTTTGTATTTAATTGCAAACGTATTTCAGTTTGCGAATGCATATAATTAACAAGTTTATTACTTCTGAATACCCACGCTTAAATACCAGCCTGTTTAATGGGTGCATCATTTCGCGAAACAGCGGCAGGCATGGCATAAAATGTGCCATTCGAGTGGAAATTAACGCATCCATCTGCGTCCGTCACCAACAGTCACTAGCCACATGCCTCAAAATGGCTACCAACATAAAATGGCGGTCATCTTCTCGCAGGATTGCCCATAATGAATGAAGCATGTCAAAATCGAGTGAACCTATGATTTACATACATACATAGGTACTCGACTGTAATCCTCGAAGGGGTAGGCAGAGATGTAACAGCTACACCCACGTTTCACCGAGCTTATTTCCTCCCCATAACATAGTAGGAGGCGAGCCCAAATTCCACACTCAGGGCTGATACTAAGCATTTCGTGATAATAAAACCCAATATTATTTTTATCCGATCCGGGGATCGAAACCGAGACCTCGGCACAGCTGTCGTACTGGCTGTTTTAAAGGGCACAAATTGAAAAACCATGTCATCCGACACGTGGTGGATCTAAAAAATAGATCGGGAAGCTCTGACCGGCGTCAAAATAGACAGGACTGTCCAAACAGAATTTTCCAGGCGAATTTTCAAACCTTTCTATCCGAATCAGATTTTGTTGTTTATTTGTTAGGATCCTAGTTAGTTGAAAAAGGTACTATTACATTACATAATTATTGTACCTAATAAAATCAATCTATTGGTACGGAGTTAAAAATATTATGACGATATTTGTTTATTAAGGTGAACCTCATTTGTCTTCATATTTTAAAGTGCTCTTCTTCTGCCATTCCTTATCGTACTCGCAGTGGGGTCAGTGCTACATGCTTTTTACACATTTTACAGAAAGATTTGGCTTGAAGTCTTAGAAGTCCCTCTGGAGAGAAAACACCCAGACCCGAAACAAATATTTGTGGATCACTCAAACATTTTTCTTGTCTGGGTGGGTGAATTAAACCCGCGGCCTCTCGCTTCACAGCTGGCGCTGCACTGCGCTAGAGAGGCTGTCGATATTTCAAAGTGCTAATTTGCGTTATCATTATGACATAGATATTGGGTTTTCTCACGAAGTCCCTCCACCGCAGCTTAGACAAGTCAGAGGTGGATGCTCTTGGGACTGGTTTCAAATCTGCGACTTTCGTCTCGTCAGTCCGTACCATTTCCCACTGAGCTATCGCTGCTTCCACATGTCTGACATATATGGCAAAATAAAAGCCTATTTGAAATGCCGGCAACAGCACCACAAAGCATAGAGCTACCAAATGCAAAACCTACCAAACAGAATGCTTTGAACCAAAAGCCTCATTCCATTGTGCTGTAGAACTATTCATTTTGTTAATACTGAAATGCGGAGATGCACTCTAGATTCAATTTTGGCGTTGAACGAAAAATTCCTGCTGTGCGGAAAATAAAATTCGCCAAAACAGAGCGCTCTTTTTTTTCGATAGACTCGTGAAAAAGTAAAACTTCTCGTTCACATTTCAACGGTGCCAGTTTTCAGCTCCGATTTTTTTTCACATTACCTTAGTTACGTTTGTTAAATTTAGTCTGTCGGAGTTCACATACAAAGGCTTTTTGACTGCTGATTTTTTTATGTTTTAGCACATAGCAGTCATTGTTTTATTTTAGGATCTGTATGCTAGTTTATCTATAAAAATAGTTAAAAATAGAAAATCGCTATCGATATGAGATGTAAGGAGATAAGCACCAATCTGGGTAGTCTTGAATGCATTATCTATTTCTGCAGTATATAAGCACTGTTGTGTTCCGGTTTAAGGGATATTGAAGATAGCCAAATGACTAGGATATTATGAGATTTTACATTTTGTTTCTCGGGTTGACGAGCGCAGTGCAGTGCCATGCAGTACTTACTTTGTCATTCAAAGTTCTAAGTGATAATGATTCTGTTTATAGGCAACCATGGCGCTTACCAGGCGAGGTACCTGCTCGTCGTATCATTCAGGCAAATAAAAAAGATAGCATAGATTGATCCTAAAAACATTAAAAGTCTTGACATGAAATATTTCGACGTAAATCTATACGGATGAGATATTTAAACGTAATCTCGTGTTTTCTTTCTTCCTTCCTGACGTTATTCAGGCTGCTATCAAAATAAATTAGATCCACTACCTATTCGAAACAAAATGTAACTGCGGCACTTAAAGATGTCAATAAAGTTTCATTGTCAATAAGGCGTTTCTTAGAATTCGATAAAACTATCGATGGAAACCCACACTCAGAACCAGTTAAAGCTATGTTATGCTTAGTTACTGAATTCAGAAAATTATTTATGCTCATTCTCTGAAGAATAATCAAATTCAAACAACTAAAATTAATTAACGTATCTGAGTGCGGCAGTCAATCATTAACAACGATTAAACGCGCCCCTAGTCTTTCTGGTATTGTGGGCGTTCATGGGTGATGAACATTCGGTTCACACTAGTCGGTGACCCACTCGCTAGTTTGCCGGCTTATGATATAAAAAAGTTCCGTTACCAAGTACCAAAAATGCTTTATATTCAGTTACTAAGTACAGAAACAAACATAATTGACGTCTTTAAGAAATAATTGAACTCTAAGAAATCGCTAATGAATACTTACACTTAATTAAGGTCTCATCGTACGACAGTGACACGTGTATAAATTGTTAAAGATGTCGTTAAATATTTAAGTAAAGGCTTCATCAATATTCCAACAACGTTGAAATGTATCGACAAAAGTGTAAATTATGATTGATATTCAAAATTACCCTGCTCGCGACTACCCCGATAAGAAGATATAGGGGTGACACGCGAAAGTTACAAAGGAATGTTAAAATTAGAACTGAAGGGATCAGGAGGCCAATTCTCGTAATTTTAAATGTTCTAAATATCATTCTGATCTAGATCGGAATGATATTTTGAACATTTAAAATTACGAGAATTGGCCTCCAGAATCCCGTATTGCAAAATAAATCGCCCGCCGTTTATGAAACCGTTGCTTATCGGTTTATCACTTTCATTTTCTCTGTTCTTTAACTCAATTTATAGAATACATATTAGACATTTATAGAACGTATAAGTTTAATATATAATTAATAACTATGCAGATTCATTCTAAACAGCTTCCGTGGCATAGTGGGCGAGTAGTCGGCTGTGATGCGAGAGGCCACGGGTCTGATTCCCACACCGATACAAAATGTGTTATTCACAAATATAGGTAATTTGTTTCGGGTCTGAGTGTTTTCTGCCCAGAAGGGTTGACGTAAAGCAGCCGGCCGGTCGTAAAAACTATAAGACAAATCTCTCTGTAACGCATGTTGAAAAGCATATTGCGCCGACCCCATTGCGAGTGAGATAAGGGCAGGTCGAAGAAGAAGCAGAGATTCAATCTATATAAACTTACCTAGATACAAGCCATCAATTATTCAGTTTTTTTTAGAAGTGCCTGACGTTTCCCGGGGTTCTGTAAGAGTCCGCCTTCCTACCTAGAGGCTTCTACGAGTATTTCGCTCGGTCTAAAGCATCATCCGAAGTAAGACCATTGTCTCTGGTATCTTATTTAATACATGAAGCTAATCATGTGTCATTGTCTTTACTTCGTATATACTCCCACTTTTGCAAATTCATATGAGAGCCAAAGGTCTCACCATTGGCTCTCATATCTTCTTCTTATACGTCGTCAGCGATTTTTGGGCCATGCGTGAGATCGTACCCCTTGTGCGTGATCTTTATTACAAAATATATCTACTAGTTAAGAATACGTACATACATATGTACTCCCGTCTATTATCCCCGAAGAAGTAGGCAGAGATGCAACTAACGCGCCCACACATCGGGGAGCTTATTTCCGTCCTATAATGTGATAGGGGGCGCGCCTATTGCCATACCGGACACAATTCCAAACTCCGGATACTGAGAATATCGTAACAAAAAAACACCAATATCACTTAACGACCCAGGGATAGTTATCAAATTAAATATCAATATTGGGAATGTAGATATGCACAGATAAAAATAACTTATGATCTTTTCCATAAAAACTGCGCCCTCTTTAATAAATAAAAAAAAACATTTCAACCCTATAACCGTTATGACATGTGCCAGCGGTAGAGGGTTAAAAAATTCTGGTAGGCACTTACTAAAAATAGCAAATAGATCGATGAGATTATTGCTTTTTTAAAGATATCTACGTTTTGATCTTTATTTTTACATATTGCTATTTTAATACTTGACATTGGCGAAATCATCTAAAATCGATGGGGCCATAATCTAAAAATAGAATAGAGGAGATTATTTTTAACGCCATTTTAAATATCGTGGCTGTTTTATAGCCTGGAGTAAGGTCGATCGAGTTGAAAAGAAGAGTAAGCTAGTTGTGAATTAATAAAGGTGAGGTTGAGGTGAGGTGAGGACGCTGGTGACACTTTTGTGCACGGCTGTTAATGGACAGACCAAACCAACGTAAAGTAGCGGCTTGGTAGTGTGTTTCGTATGATGAGTGAGAAATCCGGGGGCCCAAAGCCCACTTCAACGCACCCATGATTCTTCTGATATTGTGGGCGTCCATGGCCAGTGGAGACAATCAGGTGCTCCACTTGCTCGTTTGCCGGCCTATGCTATAAAAGAAACCCCTTTTCGGAGGTTATTTATTTCATCGGCATTCTTCTCGGGGTTCCCTCTTCTGACTCTTCCATTAAATCAGCATTAATAAACAACAGACCATATTATTTTAAAACATAAATAAATGAAATGAAACTAATTAATTATGAATTAAAAGGGTACACAAAACAATTAATTGGTTTTAATCAAAACAAAGTTTTTAAAATTAAACTTTTACTTCAGTTCACCCAAATAAGAGACGGGGTGAAAATTATGAAAGTTTAGGACCCTTTTCCGGAGTATATCTATTGAGTTTATGAACTCCATTTAATGAAATGAATGTTTTGAACAGTTGAATGTGTCCACTGCTTTATCGAATTTTCTAGACATTCCAATTCGTGGGCAAAATATACGCACTCAATATACGCACTCACGCCTGTAATTCCCGAAGGGGTAGGCAGACATTTCGCCGAGCGTATCTCCGTTCCTTATGAGATAGAGGGCGAGCCTATCCCCATACCGGGCACAAATTCCAGCCTCCGGGCTGATACTGAGTATTTCGTAATGGAAAAACCCAATACCACTTTACCCGACCCGGGAATCGAACCCGAGACCTCAGCGTTGGCCTCAATCGTAACGCGTACGAATTACAACTTCGCCACCGAGGCAGTCAGTGAACAAAATATGTTTTGATTAAAGTGGTAGAATTGCACTGGTTTTTTAATTTATGCCGGTGGTATTAAGGGATAGGTTAGCCTTTAGCGGTCATGTTATATCTACACCTTCTTTGAAATAGTATAATTTTTCCATTCTTAATAAGACCGGTGTGAGGCAAGTCTCTCGAAGATCCTGATACCATCGGTAGATATTGTATATTCAAGGCTGCTAGAATATTTATTGGGATACAAAAATTGTATAATCAGGTTAATATTACGTAAGCAAAAACAAAAACAGCGTAAGTTTATGTGTGGATTGCACCATCCCTCGGTTAAAGTTATTGTAATACGCAATTAGTTGACATGAAACAATTAGATATCAATTTATCAATCAATTATCTACAGATTTCACATTTTGATAATCCTGAAAGCGAGATATTAAACGCTTATATAATGTAAACCATTGTTTGTTACAATAAGTTGTGGACTACGGGGGCAGGTGCCCGCGAATCTCGATGAATGGCAGTTCAAGGCACCGTAGTCCAACAATCAATATCAAATAAATCCCATACAATGTCAAGCCTAAGCCTACTCAAATAAATCCCATACAATGTCAAGCCTAAGCCTACTCAAATTACCCGAAAACGTCGCCATGATAATTTATTGCATATGTCATTGCCTAAACACGTAAAAAATCTCACCGGGTCCCCAAACAGATATGCCGCTCCGGCCGCGGGCCTCCGACCACAGGCTTAGTCTATATAATTATTTGTGTCTGGAAAATCATTTCGTATTTGCGGGAAATATAAAAACAATTGTCTCTAATGACAGACCTGAATATATAAGTATAAATTCAGGACAACGTGTGCGTGTTGATTGTATTTATTTAAGTATTACACTTTATACTTGTGAAGGTTCTATAAGAATAGTGTTGTTTTCAGCACCTCTGCCCCGTGGTGGTACAATGGTGATACCGGTACGTATACACATCACAGGCTGGTTATCTTGATCCACCACTCTGAACTCGATGGTAGCTCTTACACCCTGTAAAAAAGATATACCTATTAATTGTCATTATTAGACAAAATAGACAACCACTGTGGCGCAGTGGACGAATAGCTGACTGTGAAGCAAGAGGCTGCGGGTTCTATTCCCGCACTGAAACAAATATTTGTGGTCCGGGTGTGTTTTCCCCCAGAGGGGTTGACATCAGGCAGACGGGCAGTCGTAAAAACTACAAGTCAAATCTTTCTATAATATGTGCTAAAAATCATGTTGCGCCGACCCAACTGTGATAAGGGCAAATGGAAATAAAGTAGAATCCAGTGTAGTGTAACTGGGCCATCAACATCTTAGGCCAAAAGCCAACGTGCACGTGGTACACACTTTGCTGATGAACTGACTAAGCAATGAAACTTGATGCCTGTTGCGGGTTGTGGGGGTCAGACTGTGGATCGCTCCATACCGTCAAATCTATGGTACGAGTAGATGGGCGCTGGCATTAAGCTGGGATAGCGTCAGGCAAAAGGAAGTAGAATAAAATGTCGTATTGGATAAAAGCGGCAATGACCTACCGAGGAGTGGTACGTTCAAAATCAGCCCTAGAGTACATACCTCTGACTTTTCAAAGTTACTTGTGTATTCATTGTTAATTATCCCTCGCTTTATTAGTAAAGGAAAACATCATGAGGAAATCTGAATGCCTAGGTTACGCCTTAGTTCACCACGCTGGCCTAATACAGGTGGACAAACTTCCAACATCGAGATTCTTGCGGAGAACTCTCAGGTATGCAGGTTTCCTCACGATAACTAACAATGAATACACACGTAACTTATAAATGTCAGAGATGTATGCTCTTGAGGTTGCTTTCTAATCTGCGTCTTTAGTCTCGGCAGTCCGTACCATTCTCCACTTGTTATTCCCACGGGAAAAATCTTCTATACAGATACCTTCCCATCCTCAGGGCATAGCTATGCCAGACTCACCAGCCTTCCGAAAGAGTTGTTTTTACCCGAAAAATATAAATAATCATTGTACTGACCACAAAGAACAAGGGCTCGATGAACATCCTGAGAGTGTACTGGACCACTTCACCTTCCAGAAGCGGGCAGAACGTGTTGGTGAGGAAGTTGCAAGTTACTTCCCGATCATCAAGTGGATACTCTATTGGGCGGGGTAAAGGAAACACAGATGCCGTGGCGAGCGTCCTCATCGAATGTATCATGCGAGCTGGAAAAAGATACAATCATTTAAATTTAGAGTATGACTAAATAATATTAAAGTACGTTTAAAAAATACATACATTTATTTACAAAAATACATTTTCCATAGGGGTAGGCAGAGACAACGGATTTCCACTTGCTACGATCCTTGCACACCTCTTTGGCGTCCTTTACTCTCATAAAAATTTTCATACATACACGTCGGCTATTTAAAAAAAATACCTTTTAAATAGCTGAACAGATTTCCTCAAACATACTAAAGAACCATCTCTAACCAGATTTTATACAAAAAACTGCCCCATTGGTGCTTTTATTTAGGCGCTACGAGCCACAGACAGATACACCATATAGTTGAAGCTAGCAAGCGTGTTAATGGGTCAAATGATATCCACCGCCCATGAACACTTACAGTACCTACAAATGAGAACAATCATGGGTATATTACTGATGTGACGTCATAGCTTGACGTATACCTTTTTTTCACACAAACCTTCCAGAGCCTGTGCAGAATAATACGCCATCGGTTTCATCACAATTGAATAAATAATATAAAGACGCAGGACAAACAAACTAACTTTGTTTTATATAGATAAATAAAATATACTAACGAGCTCTAAATATGACGTGAATGATGCAGTCTTCCAGCTGCGGAAGGCTGCAGGGCGGGTTGATGCATCCTTCTATGTACGCGTTGATTGGCAGTTCACCAGCGTTTATTGTACCTTTATAAACATAAATAATAATTATAAATAGCGTCAAACAGTCATACACATATTCCTGAACCCTGAACCCATACTCCCGTATTCTTAAACGTTACTATGAGGCTTCATAGTGAGCGCGTATGCATAGTGACTGTTAACATTATACAACGTGTTACAGAAAGGTGTGGTCATATTTTAGGATCATTACATACATCTTACAGTTAGTACTTATGTACCGGACCTTTTCAATACCAAGACATCCAAAAATTTCACATTAATTTTGATCACTCGTTTATTAAGATCGATAAGATTGGTTACATCACTATTAATTATTATGAACGACACTCACTTTTTAATAAACTTGAATAAGTTGTACGTAATTCTACGAACATACGTACGTAACTTGTAATTTAAACACAAAATAACACCTGAAAGAGATTGTGTGCTGAAGACGATATTGGTACCATCCTCTAGAAGCATGTTAAAGACTTTATTCTCGTGTCTTGTATCTTATCAGTTACACCAACACAAAGTACCAATACATAATACTTATTTTTAGTTAAATACAACATATTTTTTGAACTCGTAATCATACTTCATAAAATCAGAAATTACCGAACTGACGGCGTCAAATAAATATTGACATTTGACAACTCTTTAATGTTTTTTCAATTATAAAATAATTAAATGAAAGGAGGTCTATAGTATCATTGTTTATCATTTAGTGTTGTTCAAAGTTAAAAGTCGATATCGACATGTTACTCATTCGATAAAAAAGAAAATTCTATAATTATTGTACTAGCAATGCAATCGTATTGGGTAATATGGGAGATAAAATACTTATACGCTATACTATACATTGCTTAAACTTGCCCGCACCTTTCTATAACACGTTGTATATACTGGGTAGACCGCTTTAAAATCCGAAACGGTAACAAAACACTACCAGCTACCTTTACATAAACGATTTGCTGTTTACTTGCCATGTTGGAAACGTAATTCTGCAATGTAAAGTGTACTAATGCTAAACAAGGGTTTCATGATATAAGCGCCAATACTCAGTAGGCGGGCCGCACAGTTGATACCGAGCGACCGCGTCACATGATTTTTATTGGCTTGATATTACGTTATTATGAAAATATGATTTTATTTATTATTTGAATAGAATACCACTGTATATGGTCCAAAAAAGACAGTGCGTAAAAAAAAACAAAAAAGTAGACTTATTTCGCGTTTTTTTAGTTGTGCCTTGTTTTTTTTATTGCATAGGCCGGCAAACGAGTTCGTGGGTCACCTGATCAGAAATGATCGCCACCACGGCAGCCACGCCCACAATATCAAAAGGATCATGGGCGCGTTATTAACTTTAAGGAAAGGGATAATTAGGGGATTGGGAAGAGGCGGGGAATTTGAACTAACTGCTACTTTACGCAGGTTTGCTGTGAGATAGTGGTAACGACCTGGATGAGCCAGCCTATTCATGCTGTAGACAAGAATGTATACAGCGTGGCTCTAATATTACTCAAAAATAAGTAATTTTAAATACTTTATAGGCAAAGCCCGAAATATTTTAAGGTTTTATAATCGCTTCGGTTACGGTTAACACAAATTATAATTTGTCATTGCCAAGAAAAATAATTACCTATACCCGCATCGAAACAGCAGGAAAATATATTGCATATTCAAAATTTGTACCTAAATTATAATAATTATTACTGGAAAATATGTGAGCAATTTCATTAATGACACTGTAATGCATAAATTATAAGAAAAGGATGGTGCTTGTTTACCGATATCCGATAATGTCCGCAGACTTAAAGCAACTTTTCAGCGGATATCTGTGGATTTACATTGCAATATTAGATCGGATACTAATACAAAAATGATATATAGGTAATTTGTTTGCGACTTGCGCAACAGTACTTATAGTATCCGGCTGTGAATCGGGAGGACATGGATTCTCTTTCCGTACCAAGACTAATGGTAAGTAGGTACTGCTGCGAAAGAAGGTATTGTGTAATTTTTACAAGGTGGTAGGTAGGTCCCTCGTTTTGCCACCAATAGCAGTGAGTAAGCACAGAGCTTACACACTGCTGTTTGGCGGCAGAAATAGATAAAGCGGTGGTACCAAACCAGACGGCCTCTCGCATAGGAGAGCGCGAGATACGAGGTATAATACGCATTGGCGCGTTACGCTGAACACGCGAAGGGAAGTCAATTATTACGGTAAAAAAAATACAGACAAAGTCAATATTATCCATGGATCGTGTCCGATATCCATATGAAACCCATCCCACCACCAATACGTTAAGAATGTCGCAACGATTTCATGGCCCCTGAAAAAGAACCCTAGCTCGTAAAAACCATTGCCCATTAATCAGTCTGACATCCAATGACAAACATACACAATGCATAGTAGTAAAATATTAATGAAAATATTGGTGCTCATTGCTTGCCTATTTTTAAATGTAGTAATATCGCAATCGAGAACTCCTGTCAGCAAATGTAAGTACAAGAAAATAAGTTTGAATTTGGATTGAATTTTTAAATACCTCGATGGACCCAAACATCTTTTTCATGTTTCATGTTTTCTTTTGGTTTCTAAATATGATCTAATGAGTTTTTAACTGGCTTTAAAAAGGCACTACCTAAATTCAACACCCCCAAATGCGGACCCATTTTGCAGTTCTTTTTTTAAACGCCGAAAACAATGCTTCTGAATTCGATGCGTAGATAGAGGGTATCTTGAGGGTAGTGCCATATAAATTTGGTTAAGATCTGATGATGGAGTACAACGGAACAATAGAAAACTCTTCAACGGACAACAGGCTGTTTACTAAGACTGAGAACCATGAGGTCCTGGGTTCAATTCCCAGGCGGGCAATCACAATTTGTGTTTGAGCTTTCGGTTCGAAAAATCACACATGAATTGCCCGACATCGGAATTTGTGCCGGTATGCCGATAGGCTCATCTATCATATCATAGGACGAAAATAAGCTCAGCGAAACGTGGATGTAGTACTAATTGCACCACAGCCTAAAACTTCGGGGATAAAGGCGTGAACTTATGTAAGTATGTTGTGATTATTTTATTTCCTCCTAGTACCATTCCGAGAAAATAAACACGTCATCTATTTCAGGCATCAGAAATTATGGTGATTTGCCTTTGAACGTCATTATAGACCATTGTTACCAACAGCCCTGCAGAATCCGGAAGGACTCTACGGCTCATGTCCACGTAGAATTTATAGCACGTGAGTAACCTTTGGATTTTACTCCTCAAAAACGAAACCCGTAATTGATAACCTATAATTGATAGCTGTATGAATACATACGCACTCACGCCTGTAATCACCGAAGGGGTAGGCGTAGAGGTGTAACCAGTACACCCACATTTCGCCGAGCGTATCTCGGTCCCATGATGTGATAGGGGGCGAACCTATCGCCATACCGGGCACAAATTCCAGACTCCGGGCTGATACTGAGCTTTTCGTAATAGAAAAACCCAATATCACTTTTACCCGACCCGGGGATCGAACGTCACGACTGAGGCTCAGCGTCAGCCTCAGTCGTAACGCGTACGCATTACAACTGCGCCACCGAGGCAGCTGTATGAATGTATAAATAAATACATCCTACTACTTACTATGAATGTGAAAGTTTGAATGTTTGTGTAGTTGAAGGGTTTTGGATGACATTTGGCACACAGGTAGCCCATGACATAGATTAGGACATAAGGTGCTTTTTATCCTGGAAAAGGCCATTCACACGGCCAAAGGCCGGCTTCGCGAGCAAAAGCTAGTAAAAATATATTATGCTCATTTCAGCTTATTACATACAGTCGGCGACGACCCTAGCGACGGCATACGTCTCGTTTTTTGGCCTGCCTATGTCTTTCGATTTAGGAGATAACAAAAATACGTGCAAGTATGTTGAGAACACTCAATGCCCTATTCAAGCGGGGGGCTTTGTTCGCTTAAGTATCGGAGTATATGTGGGGTCGGCAGCACCGGTGGTAAGTATTATACAGTACCTATGTAACAAAAACCCTGTTGGCCCTTTTTATGCTGTGAAGATAATCATATAGATAGCTTAATGAGGCTGACAGCCTCCGTGGCGCAGCGGGCGAGTAGCCGGCTGCGAAGCGAGAGGCCGTGGGTTCGATTCCCACACTGAGACAAATGTTTGTGTGAACCACAAATATTGGTCTCGGGTCTGGGTGTTGTGGGACCGCAAGTCCCTCGTAGTTCCTGATACCCACGACACAGGTTTACCTAGTGTGGGCTCAGGACTATGTGTGTGACTGTTGGGTGTATTTATTATTTATTATTATTTATTATTAATAAAAATAGTTAAATAAAATAAATAATAAACAGAAGCGAGATATTATTCTTACACAGGTAACTTAAAAAATGAACATATTTAAAAAAAAATATTTGCATCTCAATTTCTGTGTGAATTGACGAAGCCGGGAGCGCGGCACGTTTGATGTACGTGGACGTCGCAACATGCTATCTCGCTCTTGCTGAAAGTCATCGCTCTAGCAGAAGTAATCAATCGAAATACGGTTTACAAACAATAAATTAATTCAAGTTTAAAAAATAAATATGATTATGACAGCCTCCGTGGCGCAGCGGGCGAGTAGCCGGCTGCGAAGCGTGAGGCCGTGGGTTCGATTTTCGCACCGAGAGTAATGTTTATGTGATCCACAAATATTTGTTTCGGGTCTGGGTGTTGTGGGACCGCAAGTCCCTCGTAGTTCCTGATACCCACGATACAGGTTAACCTAGTGTGGGGTCAGGACTATTTGTGTGACTGTTGGGTGTATTTATTTTTATTTATTTATTATTTTTATAGTCCAATTTTCGTATGCGACATTTTTCATTGCGTTTGAAAATCGATTCTGATATCACAGTTCAAATACCCAACAGGATTTCTGTTACACAATGTATAGATAAGTTATTTTAAAACCCCTAACACAAAAATCGCCTACTTGATGTAGTGGCAGCGTTAGACTCTAAGGCTGAGAACCGTGAGATTCTTGGTTCAATTCCCAGGTCGAGCAATAAGTTGCCCGGGATTGGAATTTGTATGGCTGTATGGCGAAGGGCTTGTGATAGTGGATCACATTAAGAGACGAAGATAAGTTTGATGAGTGAGTGCACTAACTGCACCTACCTACCCCTTCGAGCATATAGGCGTGAGCTTATGTTATGTAATACAAAAAGTGGAGTAAATGAGTAGTAACAAAATACTCCAAAATTTTAACTTTTTTTATGGCATAGGCCGGCAAACGAGCAAGTGGGTCACCTGATGGTAAGTGATCTCCACCGCCTATTTACGCCCACTATACCAAAAGAATCATGGGTGCGTTGCCGACCTTAAAGGAAAGGGATAATTAAGGAATTGGGAATGGGAGGGGGTTTGGGCCTCCGGATATCTCACTCACCGTACGAAACGCAGCAGCAAGCTGCTACTTTACGCCGGTTTTCTGTGAGACAGTGGTAACGATCCGGACGAGCCGGCCCATTCATGCTGTAGACAAAAGTGTCTACAGCGTGGCTCTACCACTCATAGTGCTATGAAGTCGTTTAAAAATCAATATACTATCATATTTTTGAGCTACCTTTCCCGCAGCTCCGCTTGGCTCCGTAGTTTATCTGTGCTCTTCTAGAGCACAGATGTGAAAAACTTTCAAATAACTTGTAACTGCCGTACACAATAAATAAGTAGACGCAACATTGTTATGTACACGCAAATTGTCATATGTAACAGATATACGAGTACATTTTAATTACATATAAAATAAGCAAATATAATGTACTTGCAAATAAATAAACACTTGCGTGTTTTGGGATACAATCTGGTTTTAATGATTGTACAGTTATAAATTTGTACTAATGTATTGATTGTACTCTGTTTTGCATCTTAAATAAATAAATAATTAAAAAACCAAGCTTAACTTTGGCAAATTATATAGTACAATTTGGTACAATTATTATCAAACGATCGTTGGTCAATTTTTTTTTATTATCCCACTTTTATTACATTTTCTTATTATTTTCTAAATTTTCGATTAGGCAAGTAAGTAATTCTAAATTCTGCTTCGTGCTCACCTGTGTTCGGTACACTAAAATGTCGATTTTATGATTTCAGGGTTTTACAGTACCTGTGGAATTCTTTGTGGTCAACCAAGATAGAGAGCCTTTGGGTTGTATCAGAGTTCAAATCGAAATAGTAGACTCTATGTAGTGTAATCTAAATAATTTATAAGCAGCAAGGAATGAAAAATAAATGGCAACGACGAAGTTTAACATACTTAAAATTCATATCAGTATTTCCACACAATAAAATTATCCTATCTAAATAGACACTTACACTGTTGCACATTGGTGGTTTCCGATTGCACAGATGCGATAAAAGCAAACAACACCACTAACATACGATTCATTTTGTCGTGAATGAGTAAATTTGAAAAAATGATGCCCATTCATTTTATATACACATATTTAGTATCCTAGATAAAGCTTATCAGCAAATCGCGTGCAGGTGTGTTAAAACGATAATATAGAAATTCAAGATAATTAGACCAGATTGGTATCTATATTAATATAATGTGTTAATTAGGTATTATTTGTTTATTTCATACAATATAGCCCATATTATACAAACTATGATAATGTTTTTTCCATAAGCCTAGTTTTTTCTTCTTCTACCTGCCCTTATCCCACTCGCAGTGGGGTCGACGCAACATGTTTTTAAACATGCACAAAGATTTGGCTTGTAGTTTTTACGACCGGCCGCCTGCCTAAGTCAACCCTTCTGGACTTAAGTCTTGTTATAATAAGTACATTTACATTTTTTCGGTAAGGGTTAATCCATCTTCGATAGGTACCTAGGTAGGTGCTACGATTAAATTATGCACGTCGACAATCTTTATTCATCGTAAAAAACAAACATTTAGTTAAGCCAAGTCTTAAGACCTTCGGGTCGCTTGATAACTTTGACAGTAGGTTGGCTAGTGGGCACTAACCATTCGATATACTTAGTACAGAGGAATATTCTCAAAAAAATCACGCAATAAGCAAGGAAGACTCTATAGCGACTCAGCAATCCCTATAGGGCCTTGAGCATTATTTAATTCGACCCGTATGACAGTACTGGCCGAAGACTAATTTTAGGATAGCGCGAGATTAAAATGAAGAATTAGAATAAAATGTAATAACCGAACTCATAGAATGGGCATGCGAAGGCGCCTCTAACCTCTACTGGCAAGCCCTACCAGCCGGCGGCGTAAACTTATTACTACCTACTAATAGTAATACTTATTAATAATAATACTTATACTTAATACTATTAGTAATAAGTTTACGGGTAATAACTTATTACCGTAAATCGTTGTATGCACTCAGGGCAAAACTGACCAACTTGCTTGCACTTTTTACTTTTGAGAACACCTGCTTAGTCATATTTATTGTAAAGATTAGATAATCGGGTAAGTAACAATGACTAATACACATTATATCGGGCCACAGCTGAACAGTCCGCATCGCATAGACGGAAATCCGTTTCGCAATAATATGATGCGCTCCGCCCCGGTATATACGATATTCCATATAAATTTAAATTGTAAGAAGCTATTTGAGCGTAAAACTCCGACAAACCCTTGAAATCAGCCACACCGTTGTTTCATCATTCTTTTGAAGAGTTGAAAATACATTCAATACTTGCTATGGCATAATGCATAAATAGTCCGAAGCCATAAATAAATAATTAAAAAAACTTGCCCGTTCCCCGCAGTTGAAGTCATCCAGTATGAACTAAAAATATTTATATTGGTCCTACATGAATTGGTGTGAGTACCTACATTTTTAAATCTAAGATAAAACGGGGTTATACATTTGACCCCATTGTGTCTGTGGGTGGCAACGTAGTGCCTTAACGAATTGAAAATATGGGTATAACATAATAAGGTGAAAAATTATGATATACGTAATACGACTCCATCGGGGGCGCAGTTGTAATGCGTACGCATTACGACTGCTGTGCTGAGGTCTCGGGTTCGAGCCCCCGGTCGGTAAAGTGATATTGGTTTTTTCTATCTTGAAATGCTTAGTATCAACCCGGAGTCTGGAATTTTCCCCGATATGGTGATAGGCTCGCCCCCTATCACATCATGGAATTGAAATAAGCTCGGCGAAATGTGGGTGTACTGGTTACACCTCTGCCTACCCCTTCGGGTATTACAGGCGTGAGAGCGTATGTGAAAAATTAAAATAATCTGTATATCGACCAATGAGAGTTTGACGACAGCGCCACTCATTTCGCCAACTTATAATTATCGCACCATAAAACAATCGACAGCGTAGGGGTTTATATACACAAGGCGGAAAGTCGCGCGGTTTTTGTTTTCATATTTATTACGCTATAACATTTTTAATAAATCTTGACCAGCCGGCCAGCAATCGCACGAACTTCCGCCTAAATATGAGCCAAAAAAAACATTATTGCCTTTACTAAATCAGTTTTATTTTGGACGTAAAAATATTTGGCAAAATACCATTCCTATTAATTAAACATAGAAATACGTGTAACGAATTACAACCAAGAAAATCAGCTGTAAAACAAAAAATAAACATAAAAGATTTATTCTATTGTAATAGTTAAGACGCCACATTGAAATAAAAAAATCAACAAAAATTATGGAATAAAATGCTTAAATTACACTGTTAAAAAATGAAACCATGAAACTATCAAAAACAGACAATCAGAAGTGTTATTTTTTCTACAAAAATACTTCTTAGGCTCTGATTACATTAAGTTGTATTTACGCACTTACGTAAGTGACTCACATATATTTACATCTGGATAAGTAATTTAACGACATTTATATTGCGCAACTTAGAATCTTTATATTAATAATTTCTTTGTTAGTCCACTTACGTAATTAGCTTACGTGAGTAAAAGCTACAAATGTAATTGAGGCCTTAAATAAGCCAAGAGACCCTCAAGAAAACAAAGTCAGAATTCTTTATGTCAACATAAAAAGATGTTTTTTTTTCTTAAGGATATGTTACGAACGGTACCACATTTTTACAATAAACATTCACATATAAACTATATTCAACAGTCTAGATAATATCTAGGATACATATACACATAGTATTATCTAAATATATACATATAGAATTATTAAACGCCATTTACACAGTTTGTCGCTCAACATTGTCGAGAAATTAACGAGAAAATTCACGTTTACGATGATCGTACTTCACTGTCAAATTGCATGACGCAGTGATCATAAATAATTAAAACACTCCGTGTAAATGTGGCTTTATGTTCAAAAAGGAGCTACCAAGTGACAAATAATATAGTATAGATGATTTTCAATTATTAAAATAATAACTGCAAGTTCTGTAGCTGTCTCTTACCATTACACTATCAACTATCTTTTACAAGGTATAACTAGTAAAAATAAGAGTTCAGATATTAAACAGTATCTGAAGTATATCATAATCGTATTAATACTTGAAAAAACTAACCAGAGTTTAGTTTACAAACAAGAGCGTTATAAACGCCATTAGAAATCTTGCAATAATTACGGGCCTATATAATATAAGAGTCATTATCAAATATTTTATTCAAAGTACACCTGAAACAAAACTCACGGAAGTATTGTGTATGTCTAACAGCTTATGTACATTGTAAGAAATAAGAACTAATTTTTTAATCTTATTTAATTGTATAACACAATTTAGTAAGTTATCAGATTAGATCAAAGTTAAAAGGAAAAATCAATTAAACACTGGATCAAAAGTTTCAAATAATTTGAAAATATTATAAAAACTAACATTTATAATATCTTAGTTGCTAAACCTATAGCATAAATTGAATGTTTAGTTTTTGGCACTAATAAAATTTACTTTGTATTACTGTAATGAAATGAAATGCAAGTACTGTGGATGTTACCAGATATATATATTAAATCCAATACTGATGTCTATGCAGTTACAGTTTGTTTGCAACTGCGTAGTCGAACGTATACGCAGTGCAGTGTGTATACGCCCATAATCTGTCTACATTTCTTCACATTAATTATACTTATTGTACATCAAAAATATTTTTACATAATAGTACTGTGAAAGAAAGAAAAAAAGACTTAGACTATTACTAGATAACTACTCTTACAACAATCACGTTTTATAATTGAAAAAATCACGACTCTGTCATTTTGTAGTTTTATATACTCTAAACCTACAAAACTAGCTAAGCGTTTCGGTTGCAACTTATATTATGAAGCTAAATAGAGCATAGGATAATAATACCCATATGGTCTCAAGCCCTCAAATTCGGAATACTCAAATATTGAGTAGATCAATTATTTATTACTATAATTATAAATGATGAAGGTTAATAAGGAATATGACCTAAAAATATATTCAGAATCATATTAATGTAATTAAATAAATTTTGGCGGGTCAAAACCTATCTACTACTACCACAACTACTAACACAGCCAGTATTGCGACTTCAACAGTTAATAGATTTCAAACAGTGACAAAAAACCGTAGACTAAATATTTTTTTCTATATGCAACAAGCATTATGGCCAAGATAGGTGGTAAGTTCAATAGCCTCAATATATCCTAAACTGTATACGCATGTTAGTATATTTATAAGCATTAACGCTTGTGACCTACCCACACTGTACACTTCACTTCTCCCAATGTTTAAATATCTTTTCACACATTAACAAAAATATCTTCATTCTAGAGAACAGCCCTATGACTAGACCCACAGGTCCCAAACGACACAAAACGCAAACCTATCCTTATAAACATAAATGCACATGAAATATAACCACTAATCACTTATAATAAGTCATAGAATATCTATAAATCACAGGCTTGTCTTACTGTATAGTAAGTACTTGATGGTTGTCTAAAACTGGGTAACTTTTGTTCTTTGTTCGAACTGATACATATTGATTCGATTTGATGCCAAACTGACGTTAATAAAAAAATTAAATATAAAATGCCAAAAGCATTTTTTAATTATTTGTTCCCTTTTGGTGATAATAAAATGAAAACAACGAAGTATCTAACAATACTTATAAGTATATAAGTTTCTAGAATATTTAATTTTTTCCATTAAAAATAAATTAGTAACACCCGTTGCACTAAATCCAGTTTTAGACCATAGAAAATTGACTAATAACTACAAGAATCGAAAATTGCACTCAAATCACTTCCTATCATCATTAACAAGCACTACAGGTTCAATTTTTATAATTTCACTCAGTTTCTTAATTTTAAACGGCACTAAAGTATTGCAGAAAGGCATAAGTGTAGTCACATTAGCATACTCATCCAGAGACGCAGGTTTTGTGCCATAATATGAATATTCTTCATTTTGCTTGTTCACATCATCATTAACACTGTATGGTAATTTTGTGGTGGACTTCTTAGCCACTGTATTATGAGGTAGCTTGGTAGTAGACTTCTTGGCAACTCTTTTAGCATGTGGTTCAATAGTTTCGTCGTCGTTTTTCCTCTTGGTAGTAGACTCTTCATCAACAATTGATTGTGGAAGACCTGTGGTATATTTAAACAGCATGCCAGTGTGCATCGCTCTGTGATGTGACCTCAAATCTCTGAGATAACTAAACCGGTTGTTGCAATACCAACAGCAGTAGCATTCCAGAAAACCACAGTGCAGCTTAAAATACGCGTAGTTAACAGGAACACCATGGTGGCAAGCATTATGATGCTCCTGTAGAGACGGCACATCCAACCTCAACACATAGCAAATGCAGCATTTTACAACCACCTCGCCTTTCTTACCAAACTCTGGTACGGCATCATCATGTTTATGTGTTAACAGATCCTTTTCAAGCACCGATTTCCCACAACGTAAACATATTTGATTGGCAACTTCCTCCACGGCACTAACCTTTTTCGCGTTTTGTTTCGGCAACACAAGCAATTGTGGTGGTTCTGTGGGGACCGGCGTCGGCTCCACACGGAACGGGTACCCTGGGTGGGACTTTTCAATATGTTTCAGTATCATAGGTCTGTACCCCATGAAGTCGCAGAGTGTACATTTAAATGGTTTCAAATTGTAATGTCTCAGCATGTGCTCTCTCAGGGCGCTGGGCCATTTAGTTTTGTAGTCACAGTACGGACACTCTTTTAGTTTTTGAGACTTTTTCGCGTTGGTAGGTTCAGACTCATCGATGACGAGTTTCTCCTCATCACTGTCGTGGGGGGCACTTCGTTTTCTTCTGTTGACGGTTTCGGGAGTCGGGACACGTTCTTCATACCTGATCACGAGTAGGGAGTTGTCGTTCGGATCGTGCAGGTCAGTGAGTTTATCAGCAACTGTTTGGTTGGGTGAGGTGGTTGTCATGGAGTGTCTCTGTGTGTGTAAGACGGCGTGTACCCATGCGTTGCGCTTGTCAGTACTGCGCAGAGCCTCGCGCGGTCTCGCGGCCTCGCCTGCGTGTACACTCTTGCAGTGGAACTGTGCCTCGTGGTAAGTGTGCGACATAAATGAACAATTACTGCAGCACCAACTGAAAAGATAATTAAACAAATATTAAAAAAAAAGAGATATTTATTTATAACAGGAGGTGGAACGGACTATCGAGACATACTGGAGTTGTGTGTGTACAATAACTTAGGAAGTCACGCAAAATAACTCGGCTGGGCCCAAGACCCTGAGACCCCGAGGCCCATTCGTTTAGGTATTATGATCAGACAGACAGACAAAGGGCACCAGTAGATGTTTAACATGAAGTGTAAACGTGCCCTTTTGGCCTAGTTACTCTTGTTCCACCTGTCCTTATCGCTCGGTGAAATATGATTTTTAACATGTGTTACAGATAGATTTTATTTTTAGTTTTAACATCCAGCCGCCTGCCTGACGTCAACCTCTCTGCCTAATTACACAACAGCGTAATTACTACATAAACTATTTGTAACGCCCCTCTTTTCGTCGGAGGCTAAAACCATAACTCACCGTATCTTTGTCAGTTCGCTCTCCAGATGTTCCTTCATGACCCTCTCATCGTTCAGCGTACAGCTACATTTCGGGCAACAGAACAAACTGTTGCGCGGTGTACCGAACGAACCAAACGCACGTTCGAGCTCTTCCAAATTAACTTCAGTGCCTTCTAAGCCCTTGGACGTAGAAGGTGTTTCATCTGTTTTTGTGTTTTGTCTATTCCTTTCTATTATAGCTGTTTGGTATTCCAATAGCCCCGCGACCCATTTCTCTACGTTAACATCAGCGGGTAGTTCGATAGGTTCTTTAGACTGTCTGTAATGTTCCGATTTGATGTGTTCTCTCAAGCCAGTTTTGTGGAAGGCTTTGTAAGAACAGACACTGCAGCTCCATCTGAAAAATTTATAATGTTAAAAGATTGCTTGCCTTTGGCTGCGCTTCTTAATAATTTTTTTGCCTTTAATTAAAGCTATTTAACTATAACTTAAAGTCTGACTTCAAAAATAAACACTTAAAATCAATCGACGATTCAATAGGCCGCTATCATACTAGGCATTTGTGGAGCATGCAGCGTCAGCGCTGTTCAAACGTTGGCTAAAATACCGGCCTTGAAATTCATTCGCGATTAATTTGCTACATATTCATTAGTGCCTAGAGGAGTTTCTATTTATTCCCTCGAACTTGCTCACCGTCGATGTAAACCCTATCGAAAGCTACAACATCTTCAAATACCATCCACTTTCATTGAAGGAGATATTGTGTAACATACATTAAAAAATATAATCAAACTTTAACTTTAGCTTTATCGAAATTGGTTAAAAAGTAGATATTATTATGAAAGTTCACCTCTAATAAAAGAAAAAGTATACATTACTCACTTTCTATACTTCAACTCTTCATACAAATGTGACTGCATAGCTTCTGCCTTGTCTTCCATAACAGCTGTACATAGTGGACACTTATACATAGTACCACTGGGCTCACAGAACCCACCGAATCTTTTACAAAGCTCCTCGATACCCTGCTCGACATCAGATGTCTCCGTGTCTTCAACTTCTTGCTTCACCAGGTTTAAATTCACGGGAACCGGAGTCGGTGTGACCGAAGCCACAGGAGACTGAGACGTAGAAGGCTCTGGGTTCAAAACCTCCGCCTTCACAACCGGCTCGGTGATACCGCTCTTCTGTTTCTGTCTCATCCATCGCGGCGTACCGTCATCGTCGTCGGGTATCGAGCCCTCTCTATAATAGTAATAAAACACATCCTCAGTTTTGTCCGCATGGGCATTCGTCTGGTGTTTCGTGACGTTCTCCACCACTGAGGTCCGGAACGGGCAATAGTTGCATTTGAACTGCATTTTAGATTGGTGTAATTTGAAGCAGTGGTCCGCCACCTCGGGTCGGAGCATGCTCTTGAAACTGCAGAGGCCGCACTGCCAGGCTTTGAGGTCCATCGTGGGCGCTGATGAGGGCGCAGGGGAGGGGACAGCAGGCGCAGGCGCAGGCGTCACTCCACCCTCTCTCACCACCATGATATGTCCTTCTTTATGCACCTGTGGACATTTCTGTAGATGTTTTTCGACGGCGACACGTTTGAAATGATAATAAAAACAGGCCGAGCACGCATATAGGTCTTCTTCGTGCATCTTCAAGTGACCGATTATCCGAGCCGCCGTCAGCGGTTTGGTTTGGTCGAGATGTTGGTGTGGCGGGCAGTGCACACACAGATAGTCGCTTGTATTGGAGTGCAACGTCTCCCAATGTATACGGAGCATACCCTCGTCGACCGATATGTATGAACAGTTCTTGGTGCCGCAAGTGTACCTAATCCGGTCGGGCACGTACTTTGGATATCGTGTGATGTCGAGAGCCGGCGATACATGAGGCATGTCTGCTCTGGTCTGCTTGTCCGGTGCGCGAGTGGCGATGGAACTGGAAGCGAGATTGACCATTTTGTCGAAGTGTCTCTCGTTGGTCTCGAGATGCGGCACGGGGTTGACGGGCGCAGTCTGCGGCACGGGCTGCTGCTCCGCGTGGAGCTGTAGATGCCGCACCATATTGAGGCGCACCTTCGTGTTGAACTCACACAGACTGCAGTATACCAGGTTCTCCAATATCGGGTTTATTGGCAGTTGGTCGATGTCTTGCGGCCCATAGCGCTTCTGTTTGGCCACGTCAGATGAAGACTTCCTCTTGAGTGTTATGCTCTGTGGCATTTCATTGATAGTATACACGTTATTGTCTCCTTGGCTCGACATCAGGGAATCGACGGAGAAATTACTCGATTTATGCATTTCCTTCATATGTTTTTTCGTCAATGCTGCAGTTTTAAACTTAACTTTGCAAACCCCGCAAGCGAAGACTTTGACTTTGCGATCGGCGTGATCATTTAAATAATGATTTGCTATCTCCACAGCACCATTGAGCTTTCTGGGACATTTACTGTGTGGACATTGCACATTATGAAGAGATGCCAAGCTAGCCATACACATGTTGGCATGCCTTTTAAACCCAGTCACATTTCGGTTGGTGCCGTTACATTTTGGACACTTAAATAATTGATCTAAGGGCACTTTTATGTAGTCACTGGGTTCTGGTACCTTGCTAGTTGAAGCAGTGGGCGTGGTAATAAGATCATCGTCAGATAAATCAATGACACGAGGTGTTGACTCTTCCTCGTCACTGTCCAAACAATAAATTACCGTTTCTATGGATGTGTTTGTCTTTACTCCAGGCTCAGCTTTAACAACGAGGCTTACGTTCTCGTCTAGGCTATTACGTTTAATCTCCGCAGCCGTTCCCAACGGATTGGATTTACGACGGCTTGGACGGTCTGGAGGAGGAAGGATGGCAGGAGGTTCTGGCTCCTGTTCAATATTTTCTGTTAACAATAGTTCACTATCTTCAACTATTCCAGTATCAGTAGTTACATCGTCATCACTAGCATCATTCGTAGACTCAATCGGTTCAATAGATGTCACAGATTCAGTGTGACCAATAAGTTTTTCCAGCGCTATAGATCGCTCCGCTTCTCTGACAGGGTTGTCAATATCACCAGACGTAACGTCCCTAGAGGGCGCCTTTAATTTATTCAAGAATGCTCGGGGTAGCACCCTGAATTCTGTAGAACCGTCCTGGAAAATACATTTTAGACGTAAGTTGTATGTTGTGTTACTCCTTTTATCAAACACAGCGTACCGAAAGCATGAAAGAAAAAAGAAAGAATATAACTGTGTGTGGCTACGGTTAATCTTTCGTATGCAGGAGACTATCTGGGTTGGTACCACCGCTTTTTCTTATTCCATCGCCAAGCAACAGTATGTAAAATCTGTTGTGTTTAGGTTTAACGGGCATTAAAGCCAGTGAAATTACTGGGCATTATAAAACTAACGCCCGGATACTGAAACAATATTCAAGTATTTAAGATAAATCTAAACATTTTGAAGCCCTCTTAGCTGTCAAACTTATACTTAAAATAAGTAGCTGTTAACGGTCAACCAGTACAACAGCGTTTCAGTATGCGGGCGTAAACATCTTATCTCGGGGTGGCGAACGAAGTCCAATGGCATGCAGGGCTTTGGAATTCAAAGTTATGTTTTTTTTCATACCGTCCCATGGTGTGATACGAGGGCGAGCTTTTCGCCATACCGGGCACAATTCCAGACTCCGGGCTGATACTAAGCATTTCATAATAAAAAACCCAATATCACTTTAGGATCGACACGAGGATCGAGCCCGAGACCTGGCACAGCAGTCGTATCGCGTACGCATACAACTGCGCCACCGAAGCAGTCAATAAAATACTCTACAAAAATGTAGAATATTTTGCTAAATAGAGCCTAAAGCCACACATTTATTTAACCACAATACTAGATACTTCTTGTAAGTACTCGTATAATATAATGGAGTGTAAGTGGGCCACCAACATCTTAGGCCCAAAGCCAACCTCATCTGCATGTGGTACACTCTGTTGATACTCGGACGAGGCAATGACGAAACACGGCACCAGATGGGGGTTAAGGAGGTTAAACGGCGGGTCGCCCCATATAATCCACCACCAAATCCACCTTCTAATCATGATTGGAAGCCAGACCCTGGCATTAAGCCGGGATAATGCTAGGCTGATAAAGAATACTTCCTATAAATTAACTTAATATACTATCTATTGGAAACTACTTCTACTTCAAAAACATAATTTGGTACCTTATTGGTGACAACTCTGAGGTAAGCTTGTGGTAGTCTGTCAGGATGGCGAGCGGACGCATGCGCCAACATTTCTGGTTCATTGTCAGCGCCGAATACACATGATGTGCACTGATAAAGCCGAAGACCGTGGACCTTCATGTGATGTAACAGTTCCGAGGCGGACGATAAGCTGGACTGACACATCTGATAATAAAAATAAAAAATAAGTGGCAAAAGGAGCAATAGTTCAGCGCGAAATGGTACGGACTGTCGAGACGAAAGTCGCTGTTTCGAAACGAACCCCAATAGCATACACCTCTGAGTTCTAAGTCCCGCGTATTAATTGTTAATTATGGCTTGCCTCAATGTTGAAGGAAACATCGTGATGAAACCTGCATACCTAAATTTTCCATAAGATTTTCGAAGGTAGGTATGTGAAGTCTGCCAACCCGCATTAGGCCTGTATGATGGACTAAGACCTAACCATTCTCCTTCAATAGATGAGGCCCGTGCCCAGCAGTGGGACGTGTATAATACAGGGCTACATTATTATTATAAGTGGTAGAGCCAAGTTGGAAGCAGATTTTCTTATGGATATGCCATTTTTTATCATAACACGATAAAGTAACTAAAAAAAGCTACACTGGACTATAAGTGAAATACTGTGCAGTCAACTCATTGACCACACGAAACATCCATTATTAAATGTATAAAAAAATAATTAATCATGTACAGAATAAATCATTCTGAAATCACTGCCACTAGATCAGTAAGTATAATAATTTACTGTTGCTTTATTATATTGCATTAACATCACCGCTCTTCATGTTTCCAAGATCAACGATTACCGACGCGCATAACTTAGGAAAATTATATGTATTATTATCATAATAGTATAAATGCGAAAGTGAGTTTGTTTGTTACTCTTTCACGCCTAAATCAGTGAACCTATTTAATTAATTTTGGTACAGGGACTCTTGAGACGGTTATAGGCTACTTTTTATGCCGGTTGTATGCTACTTTTTATCCCGGAAAAGGCCGTTCACGCAGGCGAAACTGTGAGCAAAACCTAGTATGTCTATAAAATTCAAACGTACATTGCATGGGTACGGTGGCGTATGTCGTATCAGATGTTCTCCAAACTGTCCTGGAGTATATGTCCGGAACTTACAAGCACCAGCTTCACCTGAAAGTGTAATAGGTACTTAGTATTAAAATAAATTTTAATCCACGGACTAAAGATCTAAATAATGACCGTATGTATACCATAGGAGTGAGGAGCTTATAATAAGGATGTTGACATATGATTTAAACTAAAAATAAAATGTACTTGTGTTTCTGCTTGAATCATTTTTGAAATAATATGAAAAGTAAACCCTACTGTGAAAGCAGAATGAAAGGGATAGGCAAAGTTTAGTCTAGTGGCAGCTTACTTAGGCTGAGAAACACAAAAAAAACCAAAAGACCTACGGCTGAGTTCCTTGGCGCCTCTTTTTAGACAGTGGGAATTTCTGACGCACCGGTAGATTGTAAATTTGACGTGTAAAATTGCCCTTAGCGGCCTAGTTACGTAAATGGGTTTGATTTGATAGAAACCCCAGGTCCAGCAGTCACAATTTGAGTTATTGATTCGAAAAAGCACAAAAGTTTACCAGTAATGGAATCCGTGCCCGGTTTGCCGATAGGCTCTCCACTTATTACATTATGGCACGGATATAAACTCGGCGAATTGTTTGCAGCCATTAGTCGCACCTACTTCTTAGGACTACAGGCGTGAGCTATGTATGTAAAATATTCTTTTGTCGAAATTTAATAGATTAAGTTAATTCAACATCCTTATTATACTTACATCATTCAACATCAGAATACTACAAAATAAAAAATCGAAGTACAGTACTTGCCTTCAGAAGATGGATGCCCACAAACGTAGTATGGCACAGCTTCTTCTCTAGACATCAAATTATCATCATCAGCGACAGGTGCGGCAATAGTGGTTGTACGTAGGATGGCGTCAAAAGAATGCCTCTCACTGTGTAATCTACTTATGTGAGAGCTCACTAGGTGACTAGAAGTAGCCCTGTAGAAACACAATTTGCACAAATAAGGGCACTTTCCATGTGCCTTAAACACGTGCATGACCAAGTCAATCCCGTTGTTGGCCGCGTCGAAATCGCAATATGAGCAGTTGAGGGCGCCTTCGCCTCCAATACGCTGGTGCGTTGTAGCGTGAAGAAGAGCATTTTCAGCATTGTCCGTTGTAAATGAACAGAACCTTCCAGTGCATTTAAACACTTTTACCAGTTTCTCCTCAGACATCATTGCATTCAGAACTACGCGATGTTTCTTAGACATTACTTCCGCTTGCCATTCTTCGTATCTGTACTGCTTTTCTTCTGGCGTTTCCGTACATAAAACAGGTGGATAGGAAGGGCTCGACCGAGGTAGGTCGACATGAGCACCAAGGCTAACCACACTTTGGATTTTAGGAAACTGTATTGTAGTATCAATTGTAATATCAGTTTCCACAGGGCTAGATATCAATTGGTTCAGTGGACGTACGTTTATATATGGTTTCGGAACTTCTGCAATGACATCACTGGAACTTTTAGTTGGAGAGTCATCATTACATACTTGAGTAGCTATCTCTAACACTGGAAATTCGTCCATGTGTCTATCAAGGAAGTGTTGCAGACAGTCCCTGAAATCATATGCTCCTTGCGGCGTGACAATTACTTTGCATAAGATGCAGTAGCCATCCCAACGCTCATTGTGTTTAGATTGAACATGTTTTTTCATAGATATCAAAAGAGTAGTTTTATAATGATTTTCAATGCCGTTTATACAACATACATACTCCTTAGCGCCAGATTCTTTGTAGCAGATTTTGAAATGAGATACGACCATGACATCGTCAGGCAGAGCGGGCTGATTTAGTTCTATGGTTGTTCTCGTTTGGATTTCGCTATTTTTAGGAATCTGCGGTTCCACATGGCCGATTAAGTGGGTCGCTTCCTCAATATCTTCAGCCTCAAAGTTTTCTTGCTTTATTTTTAATGAATTGTCGTGGTCGCCTACGCACAGGTCTGGCACTGTAATATTTTCTTCAGATTCGAAAGCAATTTTAGCTTGCATTGACGTAACATAACTTTTCTTCTCAGTTTTAACAGTAACAATTCTTTCTTCTTTTTGTGAGACTAGTTCGGTGACAGAAGAATTATCGGGCATTTCGTTAGGGTCATCAGTGGCTCCGCCAATACTTTGATTTGAACGCGAACTTCTTAAAACACGTGGCGCTATCGTTGACTGATGTTTTGCCAAAGTTTTCAAAATCTTTTTAGTCATTACGGCCAAATTTATTGTGTAAACATCTGTCTGTTCATCGTTATGACGACTGATTACATGTGTCTTAAGATTTTCTAATGATACTTGCGTAAAATTGCATTTACCGCAGAGATAGCCTATGAGTTGGCCTGTATTCTCTTTAGGAGGAGGTGGTATATCTAAGTTGAAATAACAGGTGTCATTTGAGCACTGCGAACATGCTTGTTTATATTCTCCGGTATGCATACTGACAACATGCCAGAAGAAAGACTCTAATACTGTCTTACTTTTGGAAAATTCTTTGAAACAGAATCTGCACACATATCTATCCGTGGATATTTTGCTTATAGCCGGAAAATTAACTTCTTGACACTGTTCAATAGCTTCTTTAGCTGTTACTGGGTTTATTCGTGACAGAGGTATTTCAGTATGTGGGTGATGTTTCTTATAGTGGAGAATAATATCATCGCCAGTATATTCGCACAAACGACACGAGTAAGAAGTAACATTTTTCTCAAAACAGTAAAACTTGTCTATGAAACATTCACTATCTGGTATAATTATATTTCTGTGAACATTTACGGGATCCACAACTAAAGAAGTTTCAGCTAGTTTAATTTGTTTCTTCTTTTTGTATTTAGGCTTAATAACGCCGGTTTGCCATGCTTTGCCTCGACGCTTACGTTTAGTCTTCTTTTGTAAGTCCGCTAATACTTCACTGCTACCAAAACTCTTTGAAGACGCTAATGAATTCGTCTCGGAATCTGAAGCTTCTTCAGATTCACTCCCTTTTACAGTACTTGTATCAACAGAATCAGTTTCAAACTCATACGGATCTATGTCTTCTTGTTTGGAAGGAGGTTTAGTCTTTAATTTTGGCACTGCAACATTTTTGGTAGAAGCTTTTAATTTAGGGTTAGCTACTTTACTTTCTTCATTTGTCAACTCTTCACTTAACGAAGCCTTGCGTTTTTTTTTCGGTGTTGTTTTTTTCTTTGTGGGTTTTTCTATTACTATGGACTCTTCAAGTTTGTCCTGATCTTTAAACTTTTCTATAACCACAACCGGCTTAGGATCTTGTATAGTCTCTTCTTTCTTGTAAGAACTTTTTTCGTCTACTAACTTTGCCAGCCTACACATTCTAATACCAGTCGAATTCAACATTTCATCAGTCAAAAACATTTCTTTGATATCTTCTCTAAGTTTTAACAATTCTCTTGACAGTTTTTTTTCAGGGGGAATTTTGCCTAGTCCAGTTGCAGTTCGCATTACGCGTTGCGGTTTTTTAGCCTTGGTATATCTTCCCTTGCCTTTTCTAAGGCCCTTACCCTTTTTAGCTGCAACTGTTTCATGGTCGTCTTTTTTTTCTTCGTCATTTTTCATTAAAAGCTGTTCAGGGACTACTGTCTCCTCAGCGTCTGTTTTAGAGGACGCTATATCATCTATTGCTTTATCTGTGTTTTCTACATTGGTGGATATAACTTCTTCATTTGAGTGTAGTTGTGTGTTAGATTTTTCATCAGCGATGAGACTGCTTACTTCTAGAGTGCAATCATTACTTATTACATTTACATCACCAGCCTTATTAGCAGACTTATTTAGATCTTGTTCTTCATCATCGGATACTATTTCACTGAGTTTTTCTAACTTTCTTTTAATTTTATCATTATCGCCTGACTGTTCCCCAAGCATACTAAGCAGTTGGTGTATTTTTAACTTATCTTGTAAAATAGATAGAAGTCCACCAATGGAGTCTAACGGAGGTACAGCACCTTGATGCGGCAAGTTAGGCTCTACAAAATCTTTCGTTGGAATATCAGCGGAACTAAGCGAAGATGAAACAAATGAATTCATTTCACTATGTACATCATTTGTACTATCTGGTAAATGGTGTTCTTTATTCTTGTCATTGGTTACCTCATTTGTGCTGTCAGCCGCGGAAGTTTCATAAGTTACATCATTGCTTTCGGCTGGTTTCGCTATTTCTTTCTGCGAAATATTATTACAGATTTCTTTATCGTTGTCAGTAGTTGAGACAATAGCATCTTTATTTGGGTTTGTTTTGTTTTCATCAGAATTTTGCAATGACGTTTCTGCGACATTTTTTTCGTCAGTTGATGTTTCAGAGTTAGTTATAGGAGGCGTAAGGTTATCAACTTTACCGTCTTCAAACTTATTTGCTCCATGGGAAATAGTTAGCAATCTACTATTGATTTCATCTAAATTCTCATGCAGAGTTTTAGAATATTTATCAATGCACGAAAGGTTGTTGCCCATCAGATTTTCATCTAGGGGGCCATCTCTAATTTTACTTTGCACATTAATGTCTTTGTTAAAGAGTGCATCAAACGTATTTTCCTTTGAGAGACATACGTGGTCTATATTACTCATGTTACTAAGATCATCATCAAAAGTAATATCTTTGAAATCTTCGCTAGACTCGGTCTTAGAATTATCAATGTGGTTATCGAGATCTGCTATTAAAGCATTTATATTGTCAATAACGGGATCTGACACAACATTATCGAAAAATATTTCGTTCTCATCTGTATTGTTCGCCTTTGAATCTTGCCTACTCTGCTCATTTTGATTACATTCTGAATATTCAAAGTTACGATTTTTTTCCTCGTCACTTTTCAATACAGTGCTACCGACAGCATCTTTGTTCGTTGTCTCTGAGTCCGAACTAGAATCGTATATTACAGCCCTCTTTGGCTTCCTAATCTCAATTTTATTATCACTATTAGCGGCGACTTCTATTTTTTTATATTTTTTGGAAGATCTTGTTAACCGTCTTCTTGGGCTTCCTTCTATTACATCTTTGTCTTCATCTGAACACTGTTTCCTATTAATATTTTTAATAGACTTTGATTCATCCTTTTTGACTTTTGTTTCCACAGGTTCAATTTTTTCATCAATCAGCTTAACTTCATCTTGGTGTTCATTAGTAAGACGTTTTATTTTAGGAATTTTATAGTTCTTCACTCCGTAACCTGACCCTAAGACTGCACCTCTGGCGAGATTGTCAGTGGAATAATTGATTCCGTGTTTATTTTTTTCGTACAAGTGTCCACTGCTCCGATGACTATTTTTATCATATTCTCGGCGCATGCGTGGATCTCTATAATTCTTCCTTGGAGAATAAGTTTGAATGCCTGGTTTTATTATGCTATTAGCAGACTTAACGTTTTGATTGTCAGAATTCTTTTTACTTCTACGATTTTCCTCTGAAATTATTGAAAGGCGTTGCTTTTCATCTGCCTTAGCCATTTCTTTTTGATAGTTTTTGAAATCCATTTTAACTTTCTGGAAACTTTCATTTTTGTCGTGTTGGTCTCTTCCTACGCTAGAAGCACGTCTGTAATTCCTACTTCTGTAATCCGAATCATCAGTAACAACAGTCTCACCAGAAGTATTTTTTGTAATACGATCTTCATTTAAACTTGACACTATAATACGCCCTACACTTGTTGCTCGTTGTTTACGCGAATCGAAGGATTGATCAAGTATCTTCAGCCCTTTCTGTTTGAGTAAATCTTGGAATGTTGAATTAACACTCGTGTCAATCGTAAAAGATCGCCCTGCATGTGATTTAACTGAAAGCTTGTTATCGTTTTCAGTTTCTCTGTTATCGTTTCTACTAATACTACGAGCTCTAGACTGGGATCGTACAAAGTTTTCGTGTAAATCTTGCTTTCTTCCAACGCTTTTGTCTTTACGATATCTATCTTCAATACTTCTTTCTCTACGTCTTGATCTATTATCATAATTATAGGAATCTCCCTTATCTGCCGAGTTTGATTGATCAAAATAAGTTTCTCTAGACCTTGTATGTCCAAAATTTCTTTCGCTTCGTGACATCGATCTACTTCTTCCTCCGTCGTCTCTATCGTGATGCCTATAAGGTTCTGATTTTCCAAAAGATCTATTGTGCATTTGGTATGAACCTCCAGTATTGTATCCTCTGTCTTTATAATTTCTACTATCTCTTTCGTCATTATGAGATCTTGACTCGGACCGTCTGTTCAATCTTGGATCCTTTGAATATTGTTGACTCATGGAAATATTTTGCGTTTGTTCTGTCCTGCCAAATGCATAGTTTTGCGTCGCACCTCCATCAACTCGGCCAAAAGGATGGCTAGGTGTAGTGGGGCAATCTGACATACCAAAGGGGTGGCTAGGCGTCTGTGGACATTCTAAACGGCCAAATGGATGACTAGGTGTCGGAGGGCAATCAGATCTACCAAACGGGTTACTAGGCGTTGTGGGACAGTCGGACATTCCAAATGGATGACTTGGTGTACCAGGAAAGTCCATTCTCGCAAAAGAATTGCTTGACATTGGAGGACAATCTGATCTTCCAAATGGATGACTTGGTGTTGCAGGACAATCAGATCGACCAAATGGATGTATTGGAGTCGTAGGACAATCAGATCTACCAAAAGGATGTATTGGAGTCGAAGGACCATCAGATCTACCAAACGGATGGCTTGGAGTCATAGGACAATCTGTTCTTCCAAACGGATGGCTAGGCGTTCCAGGCATATCCGACCTACTGAATGGATGACCTAGTGTTGACGGACATTCGGACCGGCCGAAAGGATGGCTTGGTGTTGAAGGACAATCTGGTCTTCCAAAGTTCAGCCTCATTAGTGGGATTGGACCTTCTTGCCTCCCAAGAGGTGTAGGCTTAGATGGAGCATCTGACCACCCAAATAGAGGTAAAGGACCATGTCCCCGAATACTGTCGTTATTTTTATCAGCCGCAGATCGGTCATTCTTTCTGCCTAGATTTTTATCAGGGTTATAAGTTTCGCCGTATCGCGACCTCTGTGTATTAAGATCGGCTTGTGAAATATTACTTCTCGAATCATGGTCGTTATTTTCCTCCCAGCGTGGTTTTCGGCTTCCTGTGCCTATTTCAGAGTTCCATGGGGAACATGGAACATCGTTTGAAACGGGGTGTTCTTTTGAGTCCCGAGAGTCAAATAAGGAAAATGACGGTGCATATACATGCTTAAGTGGCGAATTAACAACGTCAAAATCAGTCAAGCGATTTGGTGTCATATCAAATCCTCTAGAACTAGGTGTTATATTAGGAGCAAAATTTATATTAGGACCAGCTGAATTGGACATTTTATCCAAATTCATGGTAGCGAGATTGGCACTTTCAATTTTATTAAGTTGATTTGAATCCCTCCTCATACGAGGGTCTATCAAAGGCGACTGGTTTCTATCTGCAATTTCACCACTCTTATCTAAATTTATTTCATTTTTCTTGATATCTTTACTTTTCTGGCAAATGGAAGATAAGAGAGTAGTGTTACCTATCACAGGAGCTTCCTTAGGAGATAGCAACGGCAGCGTTCTCATATCAACGTCTGCTTTGGAGTTTACTACTGGAGCTTTAACTGGATCGATGGGTATAATGACTGGTTGCGATTTTCCATCGAAATGTGTGTCATCATTATCTGGTGATTTAGGAGCAAAATTGTTGTAAGCATTATCACTTGGAATCTTGGACTCCTTCTGATCCTCATCCTCAGAACTTGCATCGTCATTAATATCTATTTTTGCAGGGAAATTAAATCTTTCGCATTCTTTTTCTGTTAATTTTAGACTTTGCTTCTTAAGGTAATCATCTCTGAGAGGCGACGTAAGGGTATCACCACTAAGACAAGGATTAAGCGTTACAGGTGTAGTTTTTTCCTTATATTTTTCAATAGATATTCTCTTTTTTGGCATGACTCCCTGAGCTTGTGATACTTTGGTAACCTTAGGTTGGTGCAGTGGAGGTGTAACAATATCAAGACTCGGTACAGGCAAAATATTATCAAACAATATTTCATTTTTAAGAGCCTGTAAGATATCTATTTGGGAATCAATATCTTTTTCAAGCGGTTTGTTGGAAATAACTGGTTCATTCAACAAAGGAATTTTAACATATTCATTTTTATCTATTATCGATAATATGTCTACAGATGGTAACTTGTTTTTTTCAAGCGCCCTAACATTTTCATCGTCTAATAACGGTTTATAAAAGTTTGCCTTATATTGAAGAGACGCCTCAGAGGTTTTATCATTTTGCTTATGTAAGTCTGGTAGCTCAACATCTTTATTCGTTCCATTACCTTCATTTTTATCAACAACTTTATCATTTGGTTTTATACCAGTTACATCTCTATTTGTTCCATTATCTTCATTTATATCAACAACCTTATCGCTTGTTTGTTCACTTGTCACATCTCTATTTGTTACATTACCTTCATGTTTATCAACAACCTTATCACTTACTGTTTTACTAGATACATCTCTATTCGTTACACTTACTTCATTTTGATCAACAATCTTATCACTTGTTTTCTTACTAGATACATCTTTAATTGTAGCATCTTTGATCGTAACATTAGTTTCAATTTTATCGACAACTTTATCACTTCCTTCTGTACTTGCTACATATTTATTAGTCATATTAACTTCTTTTTTCTGAACTGATTTATCATTCGATTTGACAATTCCGCTTGTTGCTTTATCTTCACTTTTTTTGGTTTCCATGTCTTTTGTATTTGCTTTCGCTAGCTCATGTTCCTTTTCATTATAATCTTCATCAGCGGCAATCACCACATCTAATGTTCTTGAAACCATGGATTTAAGTTTCCCTGATTTAAGAATTTGTTCACTCTTCGAGTCTGTTTTATTATTCTCCACATCACTAAACATTTCTAAGTCACAATCTTCTTTAATATTCTGATTGGGTTTTGGTACAACTTGATGAGATAACTCACTCTCTTTAGAGTTGATAACTAGACAAATTTGTATTTTACGTGGTTGGTCCTTCTCTGGTATAGATTTCACTTGGTTCTTTGTTTTATCCTTATCCACAAGAACTAAACTGCCATAGATACTTTCTATTGCTTCGCTTTCACTATCAGACAATTCCCCTTCTTCTATTTCGTCCTTAGCTTTTATAGTGGATTTATTACCAGCATATGATTTTAATATAAGGTCCGATATGTCATCTTTTGCACCGGTGTGTTTCAGTTCACTGAGTATTTGAGTTCTCAGTCCCCTTAAAGTATCAATATCAACATCATTGTCATTGCAAGTGATAATTCTGGACAATATGTCTTTTGTATTTAAGGAATTTAAACTTTCTTCGGGTACATTTAACGTTATATTTAAATCTTTAGTTTTTTTCGACGATGTTTTGTGATTAGAAATCTTTTTGCCTTCTCTTTTATTATGCGATGATGAAGACTTTTTGGGCGATCTTCGGCTAAAGAGTACTGGGTCTAACGAAGAATCTTCATTTGTAGGCCTGACTCTTGCCTCTGGCCCTGGAGAATATAATACGCGTGTATATTTCCGTTTAGAATTTAGTTCAGGAGATTTTGGTTTCTCTTGTGAACTAGAAGATATATCTGAAAGTGAAGGGGACTTCTTGTGTGGTCTTCTTTGAAATAGGGCTGGTTCTACTCTACCCGTCATACAAACATCCTCATCACTCGCTCTAACAATTTCAGGCAGGGTATCGGCTCCCTCTTGTATTTTGGATACACGTTTGAGTTTGTTTCTAACTATCTCCAATTGCGAATTATTATCCATTCTAGAAGAATCAGAGTCACTTTGATAAGTGGTATTTTTGGAATTGGGTAAAGTATCTCTCTGTAACAAATTAATCAATTATATTTTCGTAAGAAAATGAACTCGGAAACTATCTGAACGAAAAAAATGTACCTGTTCAACTTTAGCATATAAATTGATCAATACTTGTTCGCATTTAAGCAAATTTTCCATTTTCATCCTAAAACCAAAAAATATTATTATACAACTAAAATATGTAAAATGTGTGTGTGCATGTAGATATCACAATGTAATACTGTGCATATGAATCAACGTCAAAGTGGAAGTATCCCAAACCTTTTCTTCTTATCCAGCAATAGATCTCGTAAAGATCTGATCTTATCGAGCTGGGCTTGGCGAGGATTCGCAGACAGCGAGCTGGTACTTTCCAGCCTTTTGATCATACTCTCCAAAAATGGAATGTACTTTTTCATATCCTCGAATTTGCGATCGTATTCTGACTCCATCTTGTATGCTGAAAATAAATACGAATCGTTGAGAAAAATATATTATTGCCAAATAAGCTTTCACAAACATATAAACATATAACTATTACGCCGTAAACATAACTCGCATGCACTATATTATATATAAATATCTGTAGACATACATACAAACATGCAGCACTGTAGAGTGCTCCATCTCTAAATTGATCAAAATAGGATTAGTGAAGTAATTTTTCCACAAAGTCTACATCGCCTAAGAGATAATAAGATAGCCTATGCATGCTAAGATATCCCACTCTCAACCTAACTGGTACAATCCATAGAAATACTCATTGGAGAATAGTACCGGGTTGGTTGTTAAACCTTACGCTTACGTCTTATTCCTAGTATGATTAAAAATTTCGTTGATAGCAATGCGTGTCAAATAACTGTGGATATAGTACTTATACAGATAACATATTACTTCAGCTACTTCCTACGATACCTCGATAATCATTGTGAAAGTCGCTATACTCGTCTGCCAGACATACCATATGCACGCAGATATTTTTTTTTATGAGACAAAAAGTTATAATAATAATCATCATCATCAGCATAAGACGTCCACTGCTGAACATAGGCCTCCCCTAATGCCTTCCAGGCCGACCTGTTGGAAGCGGCCTGCATACATCGGCTTTCTGCAACCCTTGTCAGGTCGTCGGTCCATCTTGTAGGTGGACGTCCTCTGTTGCGCTTGCCCGTACGTGGCCTCCAATCGAGAACTTTTCTGCCCCATCGGCTATCAGTTCTGCGAGCTATGTGGCCTGCCCACTGCCACTTCAACATGCTAATCCGCTGGGCTATGTCGGTTCACTTCGTTCGTCTACGGATCTCCTCATTTCTGATTCGATCACGTAGAGAGACACCAAGCATTGCCCTCTCCATAACCCAAATAAAAATAAATTAAATAATACTTATTGTTAAATAATTTCACAATTATTGAGTTGCTTCAATATTATTCAATTTCTAATTCCTTCTCAGTCGCGCGACAGGCGAGTCCTTTACGCTCTACGAAGCATCGTTCATTAAGAAAATGCAGAAATTGTGAGGTTGTTTTAAGAAACCTTGCAATTCACATTATATTATACCCATCAATTGCTACATAATTAAGAGTAATTCGCCGATAATAGCACCCAGCAATGAACCGGCGTCAGACCTGTCACTCCGTTTAAAAGGACGTATAACCTATAACTCCACACTCAAGTAAAACTATGAATTGTCTATCTCAGCTTTGCCAGGGGCGGTGATGTTTAGTAAGTGATTACAAATTATCGGCATGCATCATCGCAAGAGTAGTTAAATAGCGGCGGTGTGAGAATCGCTATTTATTTAAGGGTTTAATCCTCTGTACGTGGTTTTATTAATGAGTGTTGTATTACAATAGCGCGGCGTAAATAAATTAGAAATTATTTAAACTCCCAATGAAAACTGTTTAATTTCAATTTATATTTATATATAAATGATGATTGCCTCGGTGGCGCAGCTGTAATGCCTACGCGTTACAACTGAGGCTGAAAAGTGGTTTCGGGTTCTACCCCCGGGTCGGCTAAAAGTGATATTGGGGTTTTTATTATGAAATGTCCTCCGTCCGCAGTCAGTCAATTATCAGCCCGGAGCCTGGAATTGTGCCCGGTATGGCGATAGGCTTGCCCCCTATCACATCATGGGACGGAGATACGCTCGGCGAAATGTGGGCTTACTGCTTACACCTATGCCCTGCCCTTCGGGGATTACAGGAGTGAGTGTATATATATATATATATATAAATGATGATGATTAGCCGTTTTTTTTTAATGTAAGTACATCAATTCAATCAATTTTGTCTACAGCATGAATGGGCCGGCTCGTCCGGGTCGTTACCCGTCTCACAGAAAACCGGCGTAAAGTAGCAGCTTGCTGCTGCGTATCGTACGGTGAGTGAGATATCCGGAGGCCCAAATCCCCCTCCCCTTCCCAATCCCTAATTATCCCTTTCCTTTAAGGTCGGCAACGCGCCCATAATTCTTTTGTATTAAGGGCGTACATGGGCGGTGGAGATTGCTTACCATCAGGTGACCCACTTGCTCGTTTGCCGGCCTATACTATAAAAAAAAAAACAAGTGACATCAAGATTCAAAATTGAATATCTATCAATTCCATCGTTAGCACGGTTAACGAAAACAAGTTCTGTTTTCCGTCTAGGGAAATGCCTCCCCACACCATACAAGAACCACCTCCAAAACAGTTCTCGAATACAGCATTGGACAAAACATTCATCAGCGGCATTATCTATTGCAACACGATATATATCGCGCGGGAAAGAGATAACTATCATCGACAAATATCTCGAGTGAGTGTGATATTCGATAAAATTACCTCGTCATGTTAAGGTTTGAAGACAAAATACCACAGAGATTGAAAGTACTATTTCGGTAACGAAACGACTAATTCTTGTCTCGTCAAAGAACAAAACTAGGCCTACAGTCTTCTAAAAACCCATTTAATGTGTTCTCGAGCGAACTCTAAGTGAGATTGACGTTAAGCTAAGTAGTACCGTTAATTTTAAGGCCGTTGTAGTTTGTGCGATATCAAATTTCGTTTCTTCAGTCTTCGTCTTACTGTCCACCTATTGATTTCGACTCCCCAGAATACGTTATCGTATTACAATGAATGTAAAAATCAAATTAAATTTTTAATTGTCAGTAACAATATAGCAATTTTTATTTTCTGAAAACACAAAATTAACTATATAAATATAGCTGTAACCATCGTTGTAACTGTAGCTCATAGTCGTAAGCTTAATGTTAAGTTATGTTTGACAATCTCGTGTTCAGCTAATTTCGACCATCTACGATGTTCATCCAATTTGAGCGACTTGTTGACTTGTTGACCAACACCCCTATAAATCGTTAGATGCATAGGGGTATTGGTATCCCTATTAATAGACGCATAAACATCCAACGATGTATAGTGTTGGTTTGGATGTGTTTATCGACTATTGTTGTCGTCGAGCACAGGGCAGGCCCTACTGGCACAGATATTAAATCTGACAATCATTAATTGCAATTTATTTGTAAAACTATCAAAACAGATTGCTGACGTCGGCAATACGATTGTTCTTTAAAAATAAAGTTAGGCTCAATCTGTTAACTGAATGAACCCAAAGAGTTAGACCGCGATCGTCACGCTCACGTGGGCGAAGCCGGGTGCAATAACTAGTGTTATAAATCTAATCGAGTTCATGCGTCACAGCTTCGAGCCTATTGATATTTTTTTTAACCAAAATACGATAAATTAGTATCAGACATCTTATTCACCATCATATCAAGCTCTTTAAACATTTCCAATACAATAGTAGTAAATATAACATTTATTTATCTAAATATTTAAATACATTGTGCTATAAAGTTGGTAGGTTTAGATTCAATGATCAATCGCAATTCTACACGTAAGGGCGCAATACGATACTATGACCAAAGTCTAGCTCTATCTAGTACAAAGTTCTTTAATAAATAGGCACATATAAATATCCACAAAACACCTATAAAATATAATAATGCGATATATATGTAGATAGAATTATATTGTATGTATTATTCATAAACGATAAACGACTATTGGGCACATCGAAATGGAAGAACAGCTCTACACAGGAGCCAGGTACATGACCTTTATGACAACACCCAGATTCCGGATCTTAAGTGACAACAAAACGAATTATACCTACTATCGGGAAGTCAATAGTACTAGAAACCGATATGATGTAACTAGTTTTTACGATCTCACAATTTATGGCAATTTTTTTTGGGCTGCGAAAAGAAAGAATGGTCATGTTTTTTCAGAAGTATTATGTAATTTTACGTATGTGACTCGGTTCCTTTGGCGCGGGATGATACATCTGAATAAAAGAAGCGTCCGCGTCGTCCGTCGTAGAGTGAGAGAGGGAGTGATACAAAAATATAGTTATATGGCAGCCGCTAGTCACCATGCTTTAAAAATATAGATAATAAACCCAACTGCGTAAATGGGTGTCGCAGGCGCAGAAACACTCTCACTGTGAATTATTAACATCGTATGTTAGCCCGTTCGGCGTGCTTAAAGATGTGAATGCGTTCACAAAGTGTACTTATGTAAAAATTTTAGGTCTTTTTTGGTACGTGTCTGCGACGTACAATATCTGTTGATATGAAACGAGCTTTATACCGATTAATAATTATAAGCGTTTAGGTATTATCGTCCCTGGTGGATACTTAATTATCGTAATTGATCGTAATAATTTTCCTTAGTTTAAATTTTTATAGTATTTTTTAGTATTATTATTTATAGTAAGGCTGTTTTTTATCTAATATCAATAAGCTAGCAGATGCATCATTATTTTGTTGCATAATCAAATATTAATTAGTCTTAAACAAATTCTAAATATTAAGTTGTTAATTGTAATTATTTTAACGTTGCTTTTTTGCGGTCGCCCTACAGCGGTACACAAGATGGCTACCAATTGAATGTTCCTACTGAATCGCGTAACGTCGCGTCGTGTTTAATTAGCTTCCCCTCGCTTTGCAATCGTCGCTCAGTGATTCCACGCTACTACACATCGTAAACTGATTGAAGTGGCGGCTCGTTGTTGCGTTTAGTACAGTGAGTAAGATTACCGGAGGCCCAAATCCCCTTTCCAATCGTCAGACGGCAACGTATCCATGATGCTTCTCATTGTTGGTATTCATAGGCGGTGGAGATCACTTACCAACAGAAGGCCCACTTGCTCGTTAGCTGACCTCTGCTATAAAACAAGTTTTTTTTCTTTATAAGCACGCAACTCAGTTGCCAAGAAGGAATACCTCAAAATCGCACGAGTTTCGGTTACTAAACAGTTTCCTTGCGAATTTACTTAGTAGAAATAGGTATTATGCGATTTAACATTGGTCTAAGAAATAATTAATATCTAATAATCGTAGTTATAAGAAAATACGTGAGATAAGCAATTGGAAATATTAATAAATGCTTACAAATATTTAAGAAATTCGCACAATATTATAATATTACTATGTAGCTTTAAAAGACACGCGAATGAAACAAATGGGTACTACCTTTACAGGTCTTGTTCGTACGAACCATCGGTACTCGATAGCAATATTTTCCGGCGCATATTTTTTATCGAGCACTATTCGATTTACAACGCTTGGCGTTAGAGTTTAAAACGAATGCGCCTTACTGAGTGCTGTATTTGTGTCCTCGCGAGGGTTTAAAAATCGCCTGCATTACTGTCAGTCCGGTGTGCCTTTTCGTATGTAGAATATCTAACATAAAGACATCTAAGGCGCGACTGTGTAACAAAGATTTTTTTGTTATTACGATGGCCGACAAAATATTATCAAATTCAAAATGATTACATGGATCTCTTCATGGTTAATAGATTCTGAAATATTAATTCTGAAATCGAAACCGAGTTCGACTAGGTGGTATTCGCCAACCGCATATTCGCTTTATATTCTATCTTGATGTGATATTCCCGAGTATATTATTAAATGTAATAAATCTTCAAACGTGGCACCTGGGACCTTAACCTGAAAGTTTATCTCGCTAAGTCTCCGTGGCGCAGTGGACGAATAGCCGGCTGTGAAGCGGCCGCGGGTTCGGTTCCCGCACAGAGTTAAAAATTTTGTGTGATCCACAAATGTTTATTTCGGGTCTGGGTGTTTTCTCCCCAGAGGGGTTGACGTCAGTTAGGCGGCTGGTCGTAATAACTACAAGCCAAATCTTTCTGTAACATGTGTTAAAAAACATGTTGCGCCAACCCCACTGCGCGTGGGATAAGGGCAAGTGGAAAGAAAGATGAAATCTTCAAACGTGGATAAAGTAGACATTTTTAAGATATCAGGATCTTACCCTAAGCCTTCGTATAGCGTCACAAACTATCTTTTAATATATCACTGATCATAATGATTATCGTATTTTTTTGTTGTCTTTCCACACACTTTTCGCTGGAATGTGTTCACATTCAAGCAAAAACATTAGCCTTTTTAGGTTCCACCACAATCGAGTAAAAATATGGTAAGCCAAGCTTTATTTTATCCAGTGTTACGCAATACACCGTGTAACGGAACATAGCACACAAGACCACACAAGCGAACACACGAAAAAAATAGAGGATTCACTTTATTAAAGCGCGTCCTGCCGCGTTAAGAAACAAATTCCAGTATGGTAGTCACTAAAATAAGAAAATTACGGTGAAATACATAAACTGTAACACACGGGAAGAACCACACATTTTCAAATTGAAGATTTGCAATCGTCAGTTTTCGATGTTATCATTACAGCGAATTAAATTATTTAATACAAAAACATAAGTAGGTACAAAAATTGAGGGGAAAAGAAGTAGCCGCGATTATTTTTTAAATGTTTTTTTAGAATGAACTACGCGAATAAATATGCACTACGCGGTGTGGTGCTATACTGTACCGTTTAATTCTTACATCACATCACTCTATCGCACTTTTTCCGGCCAGTAATAATTAAATACGTCCAGCTCGCACCTACGTACGTATACTCGGTATATTTTCTTGGTGTGACTGAGACGGACGGCAGTGCGAAAACCTCACGCTACCGCAAACACCGAGGAGGGACTACGAGGGGGCTTCAAAGCCACAAGACAGAGCTCAGGGGTGGTACCGGCAGCAATCCAGGTATACCAAGATATGGTTGGAACGCCGACATTTAGATATTAATCTCTTATCCATGAATATTATATTAGTGAGCAGCAAGAGAAACAACGAACAGGCGGATTGATACTCAATATTTAGTGTTTGCCTGTGAAACACTCACAACATAGCTCGTACAGCTGTGTAGGTGTCAGGTGAAGGGTTCTCGGATAACTGACCACGAGTCAGGCAGAGTCTGTCTTTTTTTATCCTTGTCCGGTGATTAGGTGATGTCCGGTCAGCCCATATTTAGCCGGTTTTTATTAGGTTGAAGGACTCCGTGGATCACAACCCACCCAGTGTTGGCTCGTGCACCATTTTTCACTTCCGTATCAAGCCCGGTAGATGTCCCGTGGCTCATCTCTTTTTAGTTCAAACATAATAATGTTGTATCACACATACATTATTAGTTTTTACCCTACTACAAAGTGTACCTACTACTCGATAATGGATGTTTTGCGAATAATAATTCAATGCTAAATTAATAATAAAGATACTGCCTGCTACCTAGAGGAAGACATGAGATCCAATGATCTCACTGCGGGGGATGCTCAAGATCGGGCGTATTGGAAGTAGGGAGGTAGTACCTTAGTAGGGAGGCGGACCCTGACACTCAGCCGAGATAACACCAGACTTAAAGAAAGAAAGAGGATAATGAGGAGTCATGACAGTTGAATGGCATATCGTGGCTTAAGCTGGGTCTCTTGCTCATGCTTTTCCCTACACACTAGACAAAACATCTACACAAAAAAAAAAAATTACAACGTGTGTAACGTTGTCTCCTGCACAGGGATTTTTATTTAATGATTCATAATAAATCTGTCAAAGATGGCTTCAGTCGTAAAATCAGTGCTTGTGTTCCGTGCGACGCGACGCTTTTGAAACCTCCCCTCCATCCACGCAGAGGTGAAATGTGTAGATTTTTCCATAAGGAATGTAAAACAAAAATATTGTTTCCATCTAGACAAAACAAAGTTTCTTCAACAAAAATGTGTAGAGAAACAGGGTTTGGATAGATGTTTTGTGTTGTTTAGAAAACACGAGCGGGAGACCCAGCTTTACACAAATGTATGTATCTGTGCGGATATCGAGCCCGCGGCCACTCGCTTTACAGACGGCTACTTGCCTATTGCACCACGAAAGCCGTGAAAAGGGGGTACAAAAAAGGAGTACTGCATATTACAGCTATGTTTATTGTTTTATAAAATGTAAAATACCTATCTATATGGGATTATAAATACTGTGGGATTGCAAGTGGGTTAGAGGTATCTATCGGGATTATAAAAATAGTTCTTTGGCCGGATACCGAATATGGGCCGCCCGATATCAAGAACGCATCTAAGTCACTACGTAGTAGATATTCACACTTAACGTAATATTCTCACGACCCAGGAGTTCTAGGAATTTCAATCTCTCCACGCACTGCTTCGATCTGCAATCGCGATCGCTGGCCGCGGTCCTGCGATCTGCGATCTCTACACACAGCCGCGATCTATTCTGGCGAACTGTTCAGCGTCCACCAATCACAGGCCGTCACCAATAAAATATTATATTTTATGGAACAAATTATAAAGACAAAGGTATATTTGGTTTTTATTTTGATTATTGATTTGCTTTTATTTAGGTAGGTATGCAAGATTTCACGATAAAAAGCATATTATCTAAAACAACCTATTGTTGTTTTTGTATCCAAATATACATTCTGACAGCACTGTGTAGATCGCGGGCAGTATGTAAGATCGCGCGTAATCCCATACAAGTACTAGAAACATTTATCGCGGCCAGAGATCGCGATCGTAGATCGCGTTAGTGCCCACGCAGTCCAGCGAGTTACGCCATTATCCGAGTCCCGGGCCTACTAAAGACGGGAAAATGCCCTAGTACTTATAATACAAATACTGTTTAATGTGCATCGTGAAATTCTGTATAAAATGCGATAATACATAAACCTATTCAACTAAGTTTAAGTGACAATCATAGCTAAATTTGTTTAGATTTACACAGTAGACTGAAGGCCAACTTTTACGTTTTAATTTTGAGGGCAAAGCCGAAGAATTAAAAATCTACTGGCAGCCCTGAACTTAAATAAAGGTTAGTTAGGTACCTACCATGCACATTGATTTATCGCCCAGTGAACTTTTTTCGATCGGCAAATCATACAATTTCAGAGTAGAAACTTATGTAGGTAGCCTACGTAATATCGAAATTTTCAAACAATAACACCAAATTCTTCGGATAATACCACATGCTTCACATCGTTAGCTCTAAATACTGCAATATGGATAGATACATAATAGAATCCTGCAACTAGAGAATTGCAAAATAAAGAATAGTTTTTACCCTCGACAAAAAAGATGTGTGTTATATGTTTAACCCCCTTTGTCTGTTTGTCTTTTCTATCGCATAGGAGCGCCTAAACGGATGAACCTTTTTTGAAATCGCTTATAAGATTTGAAAGCCGTTTTAAATAGTTGTTTCTTATCTATGAAGAAAATCTGTACATCCATTTATGAATGGGTGATGCACAAATCATTAAGTTATCGGTAAATAAACCGAACTGCGAATACGCGAATACGTACCTACCATGTACGAGCACTTTGTAGACGCTGTCTCTAGAATGTTCGTGGGAACAATTTAAAATCGTCACAATTGGAACAAATGAACGCCAATACAAGTGACGTCATAATTAATTATGTATGTTCTTAACTTGTTCAATATTAAAATTTTAGTACCTATTAGGTATCTATTTGACGACTAACAAAATAAGTACAACTTCTGTATCGTTTGTTCAGGCACTAATCTTATTGCACATTCAGACACACACCTCCTGACACACAATAAAACAAACCACGAAACGTTCACACCAAACTATATCTTCAAAAATAACGCCACGCACATTTTTTGATTATTTTTCTTCTTATGTTCACTACAAAATGGAGGGCGAGCCGCCCGCGCCAACCAGCCTCACTATGTTTTGCGTCCCATTGGCGAAACAGCGCGATGTCGAATGAAAACGAAACAAAATGGCGCCGCGCTGCATGCGAGTCAATCGGAATTTTTGTAAAGATGGGGGGTTATTTTTTAAAATATAAATTTCTATTGTTAAGATGGTCGTTTAATTCCAATAATAATTTCCTTTTCATTTATTAATGCCAAATTAATTATATATATTTGTGTTACGTAAGATATGACTAGGTAATATAAAATGAATTAATTATATAACTTCCGGTAAAAAACACCATGTCGACATTACCTACATAAGTAGGTTAGGACTTTATTTTATAACTAAGTACTAAACTAAGCATATATAACTACTTAATTATTATTAGGTAGCTACTAATTTAATTATGAAAATCAATAATTACTTTAGGTAGGACCAAACGTACCTTCTATTCCAAGTCATTTTAACAGATGGCTGTAGGTAGCAGATCCGCTTGAGCAGCTTATAAATTAATAAAAGTGATATTAACTTACTTTAAAAACATCTAAATTACTCGTTCCTAGTATTATGTAATCTACTTAGGTAACTACTTATAATTGTATATGTGACCTACCAATCACCTACATAGACAATGACTACATAGTTCAGCATGTGTAGCTAGATAGGTACTTACAGTATTGATTTTGATCAAACGTTATATATTTTGGTGGCGTTATAACTTTAACCCGAACTATTAATTTTATACACCAATTTATTATATTCATAGAATGTGGTATTACTCTAAGGTGGTACCTATAGTATTTTGTTCAACACAGCAGCGCACTTATTGTTTCGTGTGACGAATTCGACGCCATCATGCAGTATAAAATAATAGTTTCGACGCAATGTAATGATTCACTAACCTGTAGAGTCTATATCAAACGCAATAAACTTTATTTCTAAACTCCGCTATACACCAATATGGCTACGCTCATTTTGAAGAGCTCCAATGTGCTCTGTGACTGTAGTTTATAATTCTTAATAAGGCTATTCTTTGTTCGTCTCTGTCGACACCGGACGGCGACTGTTGAGCGCACCGACATGTAGCGATGCAAGGACGGGGACCCTCGCCCCACCGCTCAGGGCTTCGCTGTCGCTGCCAGCGGCCAATCCAAAAATCATTCGCCCGCCGAACACTGTCTCGGAAGTACTGTGCGACGGCCAACGCTCTCAGTTTATTTGTATGGGTTTTATATTCCCGTGCACACTTTCCTGCTGTGAGCACGTCCACACTCGCAATTCATATCTATCAGTAGAGAATCGTTATTTTTTGTGTTATTTTGTTTTACAAGCAGCCAGTATCGTGCAATAAGGTTGGTAATCAAAAAGGTATGCCAAACGTCACCCAATGCGTATGTCAAACGTAGTAAAAAGCGCCCGTATCTACATACACGCATATTGATTTTTGCCGCAGAATATGCAAGTGAATTCCCAAACATTCGTGTGTGTCTTAGTGTCTTATTGTGTTGTCTGCTTTCGGAAACAGAAGAAATCGTGTTACCTATATTAATAAGCGTTACTAGTATAAATACTTTTTATGAGCCACGTCATTGTGTCCATGTAGATATGTACCTAATTCAGTTGCAAATGTACCTATCAGCTTACCATTGTGTTACTTCTGATTGCCTTTTGAACAGGCTGTCTAATCTAATAAATACTACCTTCGGATAAAGCTGAAAATGCAGATTTAGTACAAGAGGTTAGAAAGTAAATAAAGTAGGTCACCTATCTGTGTAAAGAAAGTTAAGTACATACTTACTGTGGTTACAATATTGTTTCGTATATTATTATACATTATACAATCAGACGTTTGTTAGATAAGAATACGTCGTCTAACAACTAACAAGCGATACATAATACCTATGGCAGCTGATTAATATTTTATTATTGTGCTTGCACAGTTGGTAGGTAAACGTCAGTGTAAAAGAATTGGACATAACTAGAGAGAGAAGAAAAACACGACCGAGGAGTCCGACAACGCCACTTTAAAATCAATAAAGATAAAGTGCTACGTTATTCGGTAACAAGAAATCTTTGATATCAAAATGGAACATAGTGGAAATACAGATATAACTCATTACATAAACATTAACCTAATCGTTAATTACCCCCGACATGAATAAGGAATAGATTTGTAATTCCAAAATGGCTAAACAGATTTTCTTCAATCATAGCTAAATAACCAGTTTCAAATAATAAAACCCGCATTCAAATAGGTACAATGGTTTTTTTCGATGCTACAGACAAATAAACACACACAAACAGGCCACCCTCTTTTTTGTCGGGGCTTGAGTCTATATTATTGGTAGACAATGGTGCTATTTCGGCCCCTGTGTTGTTTTTGGCATATTGTAGGTACACATTATTAAAATACAGTTTTGTTGCCTCAATGATAGGTATTGATGAAACCAGTAAGTTTTTGAATATTGTTTTCAATAATTTATATTATAAATGTGAATTGCCTACATGTTTCACGAGAAGTAGGTACCTAAGTAATACGTATAAATTTGATACCTAATAAAAATAACTTCAATTTTCAACAGTGAATGAGTTTTCCGATACGAAAAAACCGACTTCGAAAATTTACCTATATGCAATAAAATATCTTAATTGTGACTTTTCAGTGTTAATTTTTCAAATCAAATCATTTTTGAAGTTATTTTTCAGGTTTATAAGGAACCTTATTTTTATTTTGCCAATATTTTTGTACGTATAGCAATTAAATTTCAATACAATAACCCATCCGCGACATGTGTGCTATTCGTGGAGGAGTTACATTTTAACCGACTTAAAAAGACACCATCATGTATTTATGTATGTTTTTGGCCTGGCGCGGCAAATTGAACACACTGGATCTGATGTTAAGTGCCTACAGTGCAGTCCAAATAAAGGTACTGTCGACCGTCAACAGACATTGCCTCCCTCGACCGCGACGGACGGCAGAGTTATACAGGCCAGAAGTTACTCTACATACACTGGCTGACCCTGGAATGCAACTTGCCTGATCGAGCCACTTTGAGTACAGTAGGATTAAAAAATATCAGTAGTAATCAGCCAAAGTAAATTCGATCGCGATTTTTTCAAAAATGAATGTAGGTGTAGGTGTGTATCTATACTATAAAGTCTTTGGATTTAGACGATTGTTTCACTAATCCAATCTACATATAATTTTATTTATTTATTTTATTTTATTTTTACATTATAAAGATCTACAGCTAAATTTCAACGTAAATAACAGAGTAGTACGCCATTTATAGATCTCCACGACTATTTGATTGAATAAGAAGCATCACACGTAAACAAACGTAGGAAATTATCAGTAAAAAATTTAGGGAATTGTAAGTTATTCACTAAGATGCTAAAAACACACAACTCAAAAAATCACAAAAATTGCAACAGTGTGAATGTCACTAGTATTAAGGAATACATCCACGACTACTCCACTTGATTTAAAACAATTAGAAAAAGTCAAGGCTTAGCTGCCTTCTAGCCGAACTGACACTCGTAAAGAATAGGTCCAGATCAAACCGCTTACTTAAACTATTAAACTTCCTGCCTGCTCGCACAATAAAGCTATTCTGTCTATAATTGGAAAGGGCATTGGGTGTAGAAATTGTATGAATATGTCTTGTAGCTTTAAAAGGGACATGTAGGGAAAACTTTTGTAAGAGTTCAGCACAATCAATATCAGAAAATATTTTTAAAAAGAAAGTAATGTCAGCTATTTCTCGTCGCTTGGCCAGAGGTAGAAGATGAAATTTCCTACATAAATTAAATAATTGTCAGTTTTGTACGGTATATTCGTGCGCTAGCAAAGATATCTAACGAATTTCTTTTGGATATTTTCGATACGGTCTATGTACTTCTCGTACCGGGGGTTCCATACCTGCGAAGCATATTCCAGATGGCTCCTAACAAAAGTACAATATAGGTATCTACTTTAAGAAATGTTTTATTATATAGTAAATTAGGTAATAATTTTTATGGTCGAGTAATTTACTCCTAGTCATTATCAGATTTTGCTCAATTTATATGAGACCACAATATGATCCACATCGCAAGTAATTTCTATCGAACAAAATAAGTTTCACCAAATCGGTTTACATTCACCGGGGAAACAGATGTACATAATTATCTACATAAAAATCATTAAAATCATACGCATCGAATTGGGCATCCTCTTTGTTGAAATCGGTTTAATGGTACTACTACACTAGTTGCCCTAGATTGGAATTTGTGTCAAAATACGATTGTTACATACATACATACATAGGTACGCACTCACACCTGTAATCCCCGAAGATGTAGGCAGAGATGTAACCAGTAGACCCACATTTCGCCGAGCTTATTTCCGTCCCATGATGTGATAGGGGGCGAGCCTATTGCCATACCGGGCACTAATTGTTAAAATATTAAAAAATCGTGTCTACTTTTAGTTTTTTTAAAAGTCTGAATTTAAGGGAGAATCTAAGTAGGTACATAAAACTCGGATAACGGTCACCTGGAAACACTGATTTGAAGTAGCTCGATTTTCAAAAGGTATGCAGTGCAAGTAAGTAGGCGGCATATTATCTAGCGGCTATTTTCAATAAATGATCTCGGTTTGATTATCCGGATATATATTCCGGTATACCGGAAATGAATAAATCAAAATGAGTAATTTGTACGCTTGACCTTCAAACTGTATTCTGATTGGTTCATTTGGGTGAGCTATCCGGTGAATCAAAGGTAGTTTATTGAAAATAGCTATAAATCTTTGTTTGGAAAATATAAAGAATAAAATCGTCATGCTACTTTCATTTCATTATCCTTCCTTGAGTTAAATTAGATATAAAAATATGGACAGTAAAATTAAATAAATAAACTCACTCAATAGTTACACTCGTTAAAGCCTCAGTTGTATAAATTAGTAGAAACTACTGTACCTGTGAACCCGTGACAACTCTATAACAAAGAAGAATAAAGAATAAAATCGTTTATTGATCATGCAGGCAAATAAAAGAGCGTTTACAAGTCATTAACAAAATAAAAGCAAGATATTTACGCATCAGAAACCATATTATCACATATCATACATAGCATCATCAATAATACACTAGGCAATTATATCAAATCAGTTTATTTATATGTATATATGATAAAATATTTTTATTATGGAACAAGGCCATATTTATATGAATTTTACGGAGGTTGATAAAGATCATGGGCATAATCTAAACGGCACGTGTTTTAAAACTATCACCGGATCCAAGCGCGACCCGCCTAGCCTTCTGGGAAGACCCGGCGTAGTATAAATATAGTGTCTATATCGGCAATTGATCCCCATAATATAATGCCGTAAGACATAATACTGTGGAAGTATGAGAAATATACCTACTAACCTAGCCGTTGACACATAAGTCAATCGTCTTATTTTCCGGACTGCAAAACGATTCATAGCGGTTCGTTCCAGCGAGTCGCGGTTTGGGGTCAGCCAGTATAGACATCCAGTTAGACAGGTTGGCTTAATAATCACCACGACCCTCGAGAGGGAGTTATGGCGGGAATCCAGACAGTGCGGTTGATCTAATTTAGTTAAGTCCCAAAACTAGTTTAAAATTGTGTTTGTTGTATATAAGTGGAATGTGGATTTGTACATATATTATGATATAGTGCATGTCTATGAGACAATGATTAAATCGCCTGAAACAGGCGTATAAGGCCAATGAGATGAACACTGCATGGCATCATTGAAATAAGTGAATTTAGGTGATTTTTTACCAGAGGTATTATTGACCGAACTTGGTAGTTCGATCAGCTTGGAGAAAATCGTCTATGAAGCATAAATGGAAGGAATTGACACCAAGAACTCCGACAAGACTGAAATCGGCCACACCGGTGTTTCATCGTTCTTGTGAAATCCTAAATATTATAAATTGTGAAAGTTTAGATGTTTGTGAATTTGGTTGTTTGTTAATCAATCATGCCTTATCAGGTGAATGGTTTTGGGTAAAATTTGGCACACACACAGAACATGACATAGGCTACTTTTTGTCCCGGAAAAGGTAGTTCATGTAGGGTTTATAAACTTGCTGGAGCTGTGACTACCGCGCGGCTTCGGGCTCGAAGTAACGGTGGAATACTGCGGGGCGGTAAGAAACTGTAGAGCAGGTAATACAGAAAGTTTTGTATTCCATAGTCTGGGTGAATCCGAAATACCTCCGAGCCTGTTCGGAAAAATCTGAAAAATAGGATTTGTGTTTAAAAAATAAAATAACTTCTAAGCTCGTATTTTGGTGTCCGTGAAGTATGTGTTAACAAGCGCATTAAGATTGGGGAGCATTCGGCCGTTTCGGGTGGTGTTGTACGTCACATCGCTTTGGCGAGTATTCATGCTTAGCGTCTATACTCTCTACACTCGTAACACCCTGGTACACCCTGGTACACCCTCGTACACCCTGGTACACCCTGGTAGAGCCTGGTACACCCTGGTACACCCTGGTACACCCTGGTACATATTATTATATCAATGGGTGTAGAGGCACGTGGGGAATAATAACAAGATTCGAGCTACAAGAATACCAAGACCTTACGAGGGCGACTTCCTTCTGGAAATGCGCGCAGTTTGTCATAGAGAATTACCGCCTTGTTTGACCTTTAATATTGTATAAATTATTATGCGGATAGGACTTCTATGATGCGGCCACGTTATTGATAGATTTGTTATTTTCTCGCATATATAGGTAATAATATGTCATACGACAAACTCCAAACTCTCTCCATCTATTGGACTTTAATGACCATGTGGTCAGCAATAAAGGCAAGACGGTTATGGCCGGTACCAGCTTTCGCATTTACAGCTCGTTTTTACTCACTTTACTTCTGATTAGTTGCAATATTTTGTTATTCCCGGGGACTCTAGTTCCCTGTCGTGTATTTATCCATGCGTGTCAGTATTGATATTGGTTTTTACAGGTAGGTGTTTTTTTCTTAACCTTATGGGGGTGAGGAATAGTTAGGCAGGGCTGCTTCTAAAAAAACACCCCTAACGTGCAGTCCCGTACAGCATGTAATTTGCATCCGGAGGCTCTTGCTCGTGAACTTTATCAAATTTTCACCAATTAAGAAAGTATTTATTTATTTTCTGAAGTGGTCGCCTTAAAATAGTGCCTAGATGTGACACAAATAAAGAATATAGTAAACTCGACTTGTTACGCGGAGAGATTGTCGATTCACTGTTTGCTCTGCTGACCTACTTCAACTTGTTTGATACTCAAATAAAATGAAAAAAAATCTTTTACATCGTAACCTAATAGTTAACTAAAATAGCGTTCCGTTTGCTCCTACTAGGCGCTAGGGTCGACTTGTATGTTACAAACAGTCGCTGTGAAATTGGCCTCGTTCGTCACCCGATATTTTAAACAATAGGTTCCGTGGAACCATTAACCAAGCCGGAGACTTGAGAGAAACGCTCTTGTATCGTTTGAGGTAGGCACAGCGTTGAGTAAAGCTAAAAATACAAGTTATCACGCGCGCCGTGGCCGGTAGATATTGATCCTTGGACTTTGTACCTACTCTACTGCGCAGTGCGCATGCCTGATGAAACCAATGTGGAGATATCAACGAGTCGCGCCGCGCCGACTGCCGTCCCCCGCTCAGTAGATAGTCCGCTCGCAGACTGCAGTAGTCGTGGCTGTGAGTCGTAGGTAGAGAAACGTTTGTGTAGCAATTTTATTTACGTTTAACGGAATTAGCATTTGGTCGGCTTTGTGTACGTTATTTTTCTTAGTAATTATTGCATTGCAGGACATCTCGTATTCTATTATTTTTAGTTCCCCATTTGCATTCGCGAGTAGTAAGTCCACAACTTTCGTTAATCGCCTACTTTAAACATTGATTTACCTGTTTTAGCTTCCATGTTTATAATAAACTTGTAAATCAAAAAGAATAATGTGTATTCGTTTTAGTTATTTTTTTTAAAAATGATATGTTCGTTTCATATTGTTAGGAAAATTTGTATAATACGGATAAATTGTGTTTAACTTAAGGTCAGGCGTGTTGTTAAACTTGGGTAGAGTTACTGTATTCACCTTCGTCATACGGACACACGGAGAGCGGAAAATTGGATGCTTACTAACGATAAATAATACTGAGGTTTTGTAAATACATTTGATAATAAAGATGATTAATTGATGTGTTGCATTTTGTAATTTAATTATATTTCAAACAAAAATGACCAAAGATCAAAATATGAAAATCTCTGTACATACACAAGTAACTTAATACAAGTCACAAGCTTCCTTCATATTAGGAGAGAAGATTGAGATGATAACCTAGTGGGATTCATCATTCTTCGACAGATATTTTAACTAATAGCCAGCGTAAAGCCAAAATTACAAGAGGATATAATATAATAATATACGCTAACAAGACACGGAAGAACAGATAATTGCCACCTAACACAATGGTGCCAGAGTCCGACCTTCGAATGTCGGTGAGTGTGAAATCAACAAGACTTGATTATTTTAATACCAATCTTTGTCTCAAAAATGAGTATCAATACCTAACATAATAAAATACACAAACAAGCCGATTGTACTACTGCTTGTTTAGTTAAAATATAAATTGAACCACAACACTAGACTATAAGTTCAGTGAACTCAGAAAACAATGATGTCTGATGATGGATATAGGTACTCGTATACGTTTCGAAAAAATCCACCAGAACCAGGAGAGAAGCCAAATCTATGACAAAACACAGAACAGTGACTATCAGAAAATATGAGTCTAGAGTAGGTACAATTACTGAAGTTGTTTGTAGGATTCTAGCACGTAGAGTAGAAGTGCAAAAAAAGATAAAGAACGGCCAAGTACGAGTTAGACTCGCACTCTAATGGTTCCGTAACACTGTAGGATATTCGCTATATTGACTCATATTCTGTGAAAATTTTGGCCAAGATACCTATTACCAATCAAATGATAGAGCCATTTAAATTTATGACGGACATCAAACACCATAAGCTTAGTTTCATTGGCATCCTTTGGATATGGAAACTAGAAACCAGGTCGCCAGACCAAGCGGATTACATTCTACGACCTCTTCACGACGTGTAATATACTTTTTTTTATATTGGGTTACATTAATTTGGAGCTTTTTACGACCGCGTGTGTTCGACGTTTGAATTGTAGGGTGTTATCCGTACGGTGTATTGTCTACGAAGTTTCCAGATTCTTTTGGGGGTTGGGGTTTTACAGTACGCGCGGTGCGCGGAGTCATCGCAATTAGGGTTTACGGCGACAGTATATAGAGCCCCTTCTCACGGTAGAAAACCGTTGAATTCTTGATATACATACATAGGTACACATTCATTTTATTTTCTATTTTTATCTTAAAGGGAAACTAACAGCTTGGTTAATGGACATTTTTTTTAGAAGGTTGAAGGTTCAGTTGCTCATAGATCCCTCGGTCGCCTCTTACGATCCCCTCGGGAAATGGTAACCCTTACCGCTCTCTGCGAGCATCTTACGAATCGGATAACGTTGTCTTGTTGGCCCGCGCTGATTCCACATCAACGCTACTTCGATCTTTCTTCGTAAATTGCATTAACATGAAATTCAATGCTGCCTTCGATAGTTTGTCACTTTTTAAAATGTTTGCTATACTTAAGTAAGTTTCGCGATTTTTTGCACTTAAGTCATTGTAATTCTAGAGGTGCGATATGTTCACGCTTAACTCCGCCAAATGTGGGTTGTTTTTTTGTATTCGGTAAGGTTAACTCTCAGGATGTCCAATTTAATTTGTAGGGGTGGATCCTAAGAGGATGAAATCAAGGTGAGAGATTAAAACTTCCGACATTTATACACAGATTTTGATGATTCTTTCGATAAAAATAAAATGATTCAACAACTCAATGGTTTTAACTCGGAGGTATCAATTATTGACTAATAAACTACAGTAACATCGACTCGAAATTGTCTAGCTTTTGAGTTTTTTGTACTTTTCTGTAATTGTAATAATAGATGTTTATCCATACGGGAATACTTAGTTCATGACTGTACCTCCGCGAATGTACCTACCAGAAAGTCTGGTTTTAGAGCGGCAAACTTATTTTACGCGTACTATACTCGACTTTCATGCTTCCTCAGCCAAATCTAACACCACTTTCGTCCACATAAGTACCAACACCATCATGACGTCACTATCACGTGGAAACTACCATTCACTTCGGTCGCCTTCGGAAATTTATTGACAGTGCTATCTGTACTGGTGTGGTTTTATTAGAAAACAGATAAGAAAGAAAGTCGATTTATTAGTACCTACAGCTGACAGCGCACATATAATAATTACACAATTAACAATAAAATACTAAATTTGCGCGTTGCAGCTGTCACAGTTAGGTGACCACTCAGCGGACTGTCACAGTCTAGAAATACATTCAGTCGTCCAACGACGACATTTCGACAGAGCAATGCAATGCGAGCCAAAGCTGCATATATGTACCGCCTTTCTACCCAAACACGATTGCTCTGTCAAAACGTAGTCATTAGACGACTGTATGTATTCCTAGGCTGTGGTACTGCTGTGCTATGGCACCATACGACTGCGCTGATTGTAAAGGGTCAACAGGTATCCTGTATTACTGATATTTGCTAACAGTTCTGCCTCGTTTTTTTTATTATTATTAGCTTGAGTGACGAGACGAGCAGATCGCTCGCCTGATGGTAAGCGCCACGCCTGCCCATAAACAGAAGCAACGCCACACAGAACTTTAAATAACAAAGCACTGCATGACACTGGACTGCGCTCGTCACCCCGAGACGTAAATTGTTAAGTCTCATAATGCCCAGTAATTTCACTGGCTTCAATGTCCTTCAAACCGGAACACAACAGTGCTTACACACTGTTGCTTGGCGGCAGAAATAGACAAAGCGGTGGTACTAACCCAGCCGACCTCTCGCAAACGAGGGACCTACCACCTTGTAGTTGTGAAACCGAAGTCAGTATTTCGTAGCACCAATGACCAACATAACGGGTAATACTTTCCAGTATCCCCAGCCGTACTGTAAAGTATTTTAGAACGAAAATCCAGTACTGTCAATAAACTTCCCAAAGCGTTCTTTTTTTTCATTCTCTTTTCAATAACCCCCTCGCACTTTTCATCTCTCATTATCGCACATTATCGTCTCGTAGTACGAGTATTCTTGATATACTACCCCGCAATTGATACAGGCTCAATTCCTTGCCTGCTTAAGTCTTCATCGAGATGGTCAGTTCAAGGATCTTCTGTTAATTAGCAGGGTTTTGCCTGAAGACTTGCACTTAACTGCAATAAAGGATTTAGTATCAAACAATTGTAAAGTTTAATATAAAATTTACAAAAGGAATCATCGTATCTTTAAAATTAAACCAAGATTTCTCAACAATTATTATTAAATCCACTTACGATTGCACACAACGAACTGTGTATTTTTTGTTACAACATATTAAAACAGACTTCTAAAAACACCGCGCCGAATTGAGAACCACCTCCCGTTTTGAAGTGGGTTAATAACACTTTTTTCTGTCTGGCGTTATCTTAGCTTAGTACCAACGTTCGCCCAAAAATCAAAAAATAATTGCCGAGGTCTTTTTGTAGTCGGTGTAAACAACTTCTAGATAGTTACTTTAACTTTCCAGTGTTTTTCAATCCAAGCACCTATCACTGTTTGATAAGGAAGGAACGAATACAAAAATTAAAACAATTGCAACTTTCAAATTTACTTTAATCAATAATTTAAAGCTTACAGGAGACATTTTGAATGTTGAGGCGCGCGTACGCGCTTACAAACCCCGAAAACTGAAATTTCGCCACTATTCATCCACTACGCAATAACCAAAATACTGCGACACATCTGATGCGCCGTTTCGTTTCGTCCGTCGCAAACAAAAAACTAGTTCATGATTAGAGTATTACTTTCAAAACCACATCAAAATATTTGAAACCTGCGCTACAACAAATCCGCCGCCGAATTTCCATGCAGGCATTTAGCGGCGGGGAGCCACATTATACCTCCAAAATAAACGTACAGACATAACACAGTATACATTTATTGCTTGTTTGTTTTGAGCCGAGAGGTATTCGATAGCTTGATGGACGGTAACAACCCTACGCTATTGTCCGCCAATGGTGCTTAGAAAGTAATTGACAAGCTCAGGTCTCAATTTCGTTTAACACAAACCGTATCTCGATAAAAGTTCGTACAGGGGAGCGAATCGTAAAATCTATAAAAAATATATATCCGAGGAATTTCACAACACAAATGTCTGAATGTGGACACACTTGTGCAAATTCCGCGTTACAAAGAAAAAACATTGCGACACCATCGAACTGAAAATGTCACACTATGTCTATCGCTTCCTATCTCTTAATAAGTATATAGACATGTACAATGACAAATATATCCTTTTTTTATTATCTTTCAACGAAAAATCTTTCTCCTCACGAAAATGACTTAGTAACAAAATGCTTACAAACACAACCGTAGACATACATATTATATAGATTTATTCTTCTTCACATCCGTCCGCAGCCACTCGACGCCACCTCGTCGATGTTCGGAAGGAAGGAGCGCGAGACATCTCTTTTAAGACTCGCCTCCTCGTATCTGATCAATCCACAATACTAATGGGACACGAGTTATATAAATCTCTTATTTTGACATTAGAGCTAACTTTGTTGTAAACGCGATAATTTTGGAGTCTGTATATAATTTTGACCAGAGGGCATAGCATATGCCACACAGATAATTTTGTAGACTCGTTTTTTCGTGAAAAACTAGTTTTTATCAGGTTATCTATTAAAGTATATCGAAGCTAAGATGGTTGCAGAGAATACTAGACTCATTATGTCATAAAAATTAGAGAAAATTGTATTTTCAACATGACATAATTTTATCAAATGTTGACACATCTACCAGAGATAATTGTCGATAGTTTTCTTCGTGTTGCATATGCTAGCCCCATGGTTATGTAAAATTGTCGCGTCTCCAACGAGTGAGCATCGAGGGAGCTGACAGGAGGGCTTTTCCAGTAACACAAGATAATTTACGCCGTTCTAAAAAATCATAGCTACCGACATTATCGCGCTAAAAAGTAATACATCAAAATGTTTTCCGTAGCCTACCGTCAGCTGCAACCTATCACGTCGCGTGTATATACAACAGTGCACACCGGAAGGCGACTTCACTCGCATACAGTTAAATTACGAACCAAACATCTAATAAGTACTCGGCAATGCAATCGGCATGAAAACCAAGCGTGTCAATTAAGGTTCATACCCAAAGTGTGCCAATGAAACCTTATTACTAAGCCTACGCCCTCTGTCTGTTTGTCAGTGTCTGTCCTACGTTTAAAGGGTCTCCCATCTTTTGAAATGTAATAAGTAGCTCAAATTGAATATTATTTTGGCGAATATCCCCACAAAGTGTGGGACGCCTGGTCCGAGTACTCTTTAGTGTTGGTATCCGACTCGCACTTGACCGGTTTTTACTACGTACGTACACATAATATAGTGGTTACGCGTTGTTGAGTTGCCCAAGATGTCGACACTTGAAATAGAAGGCCTACGGCGTCTATTGTAGATGTTTGGTCCGTGATTAAATCCTTACACTATTGACATTCAAACTCATAGATGCCGATTGTTCTGTATGTACAAAGTTTCGATTAAAATGTTATTGCTTACTGGTACCGAACACAGGTTTCACAGAGGTGGTGTCAGTATTACCGGAAGGACAGATCTCGCTCTATGCCCTGATACAAAGTGAAAAATTTTGGTTAGTTTCGTTACGGGATAAAGACAGATTCGCATTCCCAGACTCGTCAATTCATTGCACGATGTCCAAATATGTATGCCGTTGTCGAATCTGGCGTACAGGAGTTGTAATGGCGGGATGTGGGCGGACCAGTCTATGCACTGATATAATTAAATCACTGGTTTCATTACATACCCCGCAATGTGTTTTGGAACAAATGTGTGTCAAACCATTGCTAATTCTAACTTAATTGAACTGTCATTAGCAATATCGTTTAACCTAACCGTTATGTAATTAATCATCGTATTTTTATCGAATAGATGTAAATTTTAATCCATATATACACAAATAAATATTGGCATAGTTTCTTTGATATGTTTTAATGACAACATTGCCTATTTCTTATCATGAAACCACCCAAAACCATTAGCTTAAATATCATAACAAGAGAGAACTTGAGACGCATGTAAGTGGAATTAACAAAAACCATTTATGGCGGTAAGGCCTTCAATTGTACTCAATTTTTTTTAAGTATGCTATTTTTTCTTTTCTTTTTTGATGTACAATAAAGCTTTATAAATAAATAAATTGATAGCATTTTCTTTCCAACAATTTTCATCATACATATAAATAACCTAAAACAAAATAATAATGACGTAATCTAAAGTTCATTCCACTGTAATTTATATAATAAATAGGCTTTACGTTCTCATAGACAACGATTTGAAGTAATCAGACATATTGCCGACTATTTTATCATTCCAAATCGATTCACTTTTATGATACATTCGGATTTAAATCCACTGGGTATCATACCCTGGTCATTTTCTCACAGCGAATTTAGACTAGTTCATATATAGAAAGTATTAAGTTAAACAACCATCCAGCAGTATCCAGTGCTAGATTATTTTATTATTGATCGAAGCAAGCGTGTTTGACCATAAACCTTCATTAGTAGTGGACAATAGTGGGGCACTATAATACAGGGCTGATATTTTACCCAAGCGAGGCATGTGTAGCGAGATCTGTCACTCCAAACAAAAATGCAGGATTAAACCGATAACACAAGTCAAATCGAGGTTGTTAGTATAATTACCGACAACCGGCACGAGTCGTGAGAGTGATACGACAGTAGTAACGCAGTTGAGATTCCAATAGACAATGAGCATCGACTGACGAACCAAACGCGTAAAGCGTCGGCGTCTCGTGCTCCTTAATTCCGCCAATCAGAACTATAAGGGAACTACGGCGCAGGCGAAGTATGCGCTCACAGCTCGTGCCGGTACATGTATAATTCCTTGATTTAGTCTTTTCACATGCACAACAAGCGTTTTGTATTGATCCGACCGTCACGCTCATTTCTGCATGTACATAAACAAATAGGGTTTTATCATAACAAACTTACAACAGGGGTTCTGTTATTTTACGACAGATTTATTGTAAGTAAGTTTTATATAACCTTACGAGGATAAGTTTTATCAACGTCACTCACAACAGGGCCTGTTATATGTATTTCCAACGGGGTCCTATTAGTTAATTTACAATACCCGTTGCTATATTTGATAACAGTGTTTGTTAGCAGCGCCTGTGGTTCGGCGTCGTCATGGTAACGTGTAGTGTGGTGTGGTGTGTACAGACCAACAATCTTAATAAACGCCTTATGTGCAACTTAAACTTGCCAATTCTACTATGTACACTGACATTGCCAGTGCCATGTATTGGTGTAATGTCCAAGATGTCGGCACGCGAAGTAAAACACACGGCGTGTATAGATAGATCGGTTAATTTTTGCACATATTGCTATGTGTGTGTGAGCTTGTAAATGTGTAGTTTTGTTTGATAGTGACGTGTGAGGCGACATCCTATACATTTAACGCGCTAACTGCTGTTTAATTGCGAGTATGGCTAACGCACGCCAGGCGTGTTGTAATATCGATGAGTGCGGAAAACACGCCTAGCATAGGAACTTGTGTAGCGAGACGTAAGGCAAGATAATTGATTACAACAGCGCCGTAGTTAACGAGTTAAGTTAATATTAATAGGCACACAGTCATTGTAAACAAACACACAAATCACACAACAAGACATGCGAGTGTGTTAGACGGTTGGTCCGTGTAAGTGTGTAGGTGTGTAGGTGTGTAGTGTTTAGTTGCGTACAGGCGGCGCATGGTGAGGATGATGCGGATGGTGCGGATGGTCGTGATGATGTCGCTCCAGGTCCTCGAGCGCGAGCGCGTTGGGTACGTGCAGGGATGGTAGTTTCCCGGCCTGTGCTCGTGCTAGCAGCTCTGGTGAGAACCAGCGCGCGAGCTGGTTGTCGCCGCCGGCTGACACCGACGCGCCTGATGCACCGCCGCCGCCGCCGCCGCCGCCGCCGCTTATATCTGCGCAACACCTTTCATTATTAGTATACTTCAAGTTGGCTAATATATTATGGACACTCGATCAATTTTCTATTATTGTATATATCGATAATTAACATTAACTAAAAATGGAAGATTAGTATAAATCAGTTAAAAAATATATAACTTAATTTTCAAATCCATCACAAGCATGAAAGGTTAGAAAAAAAATAAAAGGAATGACTACCCCATATTTTATACACAAGCGCACGCACGCGCTCAACACACGTACACGCACATTTTTTTTAATTTACTTTATACCTAGGTAACTGCCATTTGATTACAGCTCCACTGGGGTCTCCGGTGGAGTCGGCCCAATCATGATGTAGACAAAACTGTCTACCAATTATAATAGTGATTTAAAGTTTATCGAGTGGTTTATCGACCATCTTTAATAAAGGATCTTAGTTTGATTATCTGGATAGATCCCAGAAATCAATCACGCTAAGTAATTTGCAGGCGAGACCTTCAAACTGTATTCTGACTCTTGCGCGATTTACGACAGTCAAACTGAGATTGTTTATTGAAAATGGCAGTAAGTAAAATGTATTGGTAGTTACCATTGAGACTTCTCTGGTGCGACTGCACGAGAAGCTGATGTAACGCGGATCCGCCGGACATGCCGCGAGACATGTTGTTCATATTGTTAAACTGGAATTACAATAAATACAGTTATTATTTAACCCACTACTCTCCCCAGAGGGATTGAATACAGGCAAGCGGCCGGTCGTAAAAACTACAAACCAAATCTTTGTGTAACATCTGTTAAAAGCATGTTGCGCCGACCCCTCTGTCCCCTAAGGCGTAATTGACTAACAAACATCAAAATTCACAAACACACAAACATCCAAACTTTTACATTTATAATAGTAGTAAGTTTAGTCGAATACGACATTAGTTATCGAGTACACTATGAATTACTAGTTTGACACTTCGACAATAGTACTTTTATACAAATTCGAAAACTGTGAAAATATTTGTAACTCGTACTAGACCTACTTACTGCTCGTTTCGTCATTGAGTTGTATAAAAAAACAATAATGATACCTAAATAAAACAAGTAAAAAGTAAATATTTAAGTATGTCACGAAACACTCATTACGCGAGCCTGACTCGCACCTGATCAGTTTTTTAGACATAATATGTTTACTGGAGTTCCGCTTAATATAATAGTAGACCAGCATCAAAACCTCTTTTACGTGATGCTCGAACAAATCAACAGACAGACGGCAGATGCGCTACTGTTTTATTATATAATATAGGCTTTGACATCACCAGACTATAAAGGCCCGCTGCAAGGTTCCGACCTCCCGTTTCTGACAAGTAAGCATGACTAATATACCAACGCGAAGAGATCGCGAAAGGCGAGACAAGACAGCCCTCCACGACTTTCGTATTTCGTATCTAGCTTTTGCTCGCGGCTCCATCCGCGTGGACGGCCTTTTCCAAGATAAAAAGTATAAAGCCTATATCTTAATTGCAGATCGTGATCCACCTGTGTGCCAAATTACATCCAAATCCGTACAGCCGTTAAGGCGTGATTGACTAACAAACATTGAAATCCACATACGCACAAACATCCAAAAGTATGACATTTATAATAGTTGTAATTAGGATTCTGAACATGTCTCGGCCAATATAATAGAGGGCGGGTACAACAGTGGTCTCGTTGCGGGGATCGAACTCGCGGCGTCTCGTTCCACAGTGGACTGCTTGCCTACAGCGCCATGGAGGCTGGCATCATGTTCATTGTTAGTTGTAACGGTATAATATTGAATGAAACAAGAAATCTTACCGAGTTAGATACTTGCTGTCTTTGTTGCGGATGAGGGAACGAGCGTAAGCCACCGACCATCTGCTGTATACAAAATATTATTTTGTATTATGACAATCTTTGTTTCTGCCTGGCGCTAATCCCCTCTTAATGCCAGGGTCCGCCTTCCCATCATGATTTGACGGCGGATTTGGCATTATGTGGAAAGACCCGCCGTCTGACCAACTTTCGTCATTGTCTCGTCCGTTAATCAACAGAGTGTACCACGCGCCGGTGAGGTTGGCTTTGGGCCTAAGATGTTAGTGGCCCACTTACACTCGTGACAATAACATTGGTAATACTAAATATTGCAACTACTTTTTAGGTTCCATACTCGTTTAATGGAACCATATTACAGAATCTATACCGTCTGCCTGTCTGTCTGTCTATCAAATAAGCCAACCGTCCATTTACCTTTTTTTATACAACCTAATGACGAGACGAGCAAGCCGCTCGCCTGATGTATGATCTCCACCGCCCACAAACACCATTTTTCTGTTATAGTAGATACTATACCAAAAAAATCATGCAAATAGTGCCGACCTAAATGAAACGAAATAGAGATTGACAGGGGAAGAGAAGATTTGGGCCCGCAGAAATTTCACTCACAGTACGAGACCGCAACAGCTTAGGTGCTACTTCACGCCGGCTTTCAGTGTGGTGTGGTGTGTTAGGTTGTAAAGTCACGATGTCGATGTCTACAGCATCAATGTACCGACTCGACCGAGTTATTATCACTATTTTACAGTAAAACGACTTCAAGTGGCAGCTCACTGTTGCGTTAACCGGAGGCCCAAATCCTTCCTTCACTTTCACCAAATCTCCATTCCTTCCCTAAAAGGTCAACATTCATTGTTCTTAATTCATAACTTTATTAGTAACAATACTAAAAGAGATTATAACGTATTCGTGATTCTTCTGGTATTGTAGGTACAACACACACTTACTTTTACAGACCTCTGCTATAAAAAAGACAGCTATAATAACCCAGTCGAGCCGGGCCATTCTACCATAGCCAAGTGTCTACACCGTGGCAGTACCACTTACAAACCCGATCGTCATAGTTACCTGTTGTTGGTTGAGGTAATGTTGCTGATAATCGGCTGGCATGGGACCGCTGTATCCCATAGGCGGTGCGGCTCCACTTTGGTTGCCCTGTTCAACAATAAAAAATATGATTAGCAATTTACGGCCGGTTTCAATAAAGTAAGTTTGATTCTCGGACGAGGCAAAAAGGTATTCTATAATACTAGCTGTCCCGCGCGGTTTTACTCATATTACTGCTCCGCTCTAGTCTTTCATACAACGTTCAACCTTTTGTCCCTTTTAAAATGTAAATTTCCAAAAATCCTTCCTCAGTGGATGTTTACAACATAAAAAGCATTAACTGCCAACATTTCAAGTTTGTAGTCCCAGTTTAGGTTCTGCATTGATAAATTAGTCAGTCAGTCAGGACAAGTAATGATATATGAAAGATTATAAGTATGTATGAAACCAGTGAGTACAAACCTTGACGATGGCTCGTCCCTGCGGCAGCTTGTTGGGTTGTGCCCACAGCTGTGGTTGCTGTAGTTTGGGACTCGGCGCGTCCGACTCTTTCTCTGCTGTCATCTTGCGCAACACCTAAAACAAGTTCAGTACATTCCACGTATGTCGACTCATTACTGTAGGTGTCCATATTGACAGATAATGCAGCTTCTCGCTACATGTAATGTAACCCTAAACCTCTAAACCAAGGGGTTAAGAATTTATAAAAAAGGTTTTATAAATTCTTAATTATTGCTATATAAATACTCGATATTGGCCTTGAATAATCGAAAATCAATGGAACCATAATCTAAAATTGGAAGAAAATAAATTGTTGCTTATATTTTACTATTGAGTGTTTTAACTTAATCATTTTAAAATCGTATAACTAAGTTGATAAGTAAACTGAAATTTAATTATACAATTACGAATAAACACGTAATAATTATACAATTATATTTACTGAGATAGGAGTCTACTTTATAAAACCAACACAAAAAAATCCTAGGGGTTGAAAGGGGATTTTAAACCTAATTTATTTTTTAGTGTTAAGGCCATATTCTAGAGCTCTAAAGAATGGCTCTAGAACTGTCTCACATTGATCCGCACTCGCAATCAGGTGAAATATCCTATACACATCAACGCACATAAGTAGCAACATTTAGGCGGCGATTTCCATTCTATTTTTTTCCTATTTATTTATGGGACGCTTAGCGTATAGCGTAGCGTATGCCAGTCCCATTCCATTTTAATTTTGAGATATCCTATAAATGTAAACTAGGTCAACAACTAACCGAAGTGGGTGTGAATGAGATCGGGGTGGATTGCTTCGGTTGATGCTGGTGCGGTGGCGCGTGCTGCATCTCATGTCGGCGGCGGTAGTTCTCGCGCTGTTCCTCCAGCTTCTTCTTTATCAAAGCGTTCTGCATTATCGACTGCGTGTGCGCCGCCAATTCGCCTGGAGACGGAATGCGCGCTGGCACTAATTCATAAAATAAAACAAACGTTAGAAGGGGTTCATAGTAAATTATAGCATTGCAATTCTTGACCGTACACACCGAACACGTAGGTAGACCCACCGATTGGCGGTTTCATATCGTTGCAAGTCGAAAAACTTTGTCAACGGCACGATATGAGCAACTTTGTCTCGCTAATTTGTGATTGGCGAGTGTGAAGAGAGGTCAACTGAAGCACGTAAGTCGCTGACATGTCGCTAGGTAACATATAGGAAGTGCAATCCGCCGACATTGAAGTTGCAGACGCCAAACCGCCTCGACGATCTATGTCTGCTGGTTCGATGTATAGACCGCATTATGTAATGGTCAAGGGATATATGATCGCGTTGTCATAGAGGATTTGTAGACAAAATACCAGAGAGGTAAAAATTACAATTATCTCTACTATTGACATAATGACTCGACTCTTTTATGGAACCATGTTAGCTTTCTTTATATAACATTGGCCGGCAAACGAACAAGTGGGTCACCCGATGATACTTGATCTCCATCGCTCACGTACGCCCATAATACGAGACGAATCATGCTAACCTTAATAGAAAGTGATAATTAAAGGATTGGGAAGGGCAGGGGATTTGGGCCTATGGATATCTCTCTCATCGTACGAAATGCAGCCGTTTATTTAGTCAGTTTCCTGTGAGTCAGTGGTAACGACCCCATCGAGCCGGCCAATTAGTGCTGTAGACAAAACTGTTTATAGCGTGGCTCTACCACTAAAGAGCTCTAGCTTCGATAGTAATATATAGATAACAAAATATAATCGGTCATGTACGAAAAAACAAGTCGTCAAAATTTTCTCGAGGCGCTTATGTTAAGCCTACAGGTATTATTACTATGGAGTGTAGAGATAAAGGAGCATATATGAGACTACATATAAAATGGAGCCACCAAAACGTATAAAATAAGAGCGCCATAAATGATCAAAATGGCAATGCAGATATTCCCTGTCCAATATATGAAAGTATAAGGCGAAACCTGGCACTAGCCGGGATAACGCCAGGTAGAAAGAGAGTACATGAAAGTATGGCTGACAGGTGACAAATGAATATTTTAGAGACACATAAGTCTAAGTCTGTTTTCCAATAATCAATTCTTCATTAGAACAAATTATTACTGACGTCTAGTTCATTCCCTTCATTGATATAACGTATGTTATTATTGTACTAAAACAATTTTAACTAACTGTAGGTAATATTTCATTAATTCACAACAAACGAACAGTTTTCAAAAAATGCTAATTAAATAGCCTCACTGGGCCGGAGCCAGGAGTAATATAGTACAAAATACAATGACATATATTCACCTCAGAAGCAATTGGGCGTTAAGCATATAAGTTACTAGCTTTTGCTCGCGGCTCCGCCCGCGTGAATAGACTTTTCCGAAATAAAACGTAGCCTATAACCGTCTCCACGGTCCCATCTATCTCTACATCAAAATTCATCAAAATCGGTTCAGTGATTTAGGCGTGAAAGCGTAACGAACAGATAGATAATTTTTTTTCTTATACCTCCAAGGATATGTGTACAAAGTTTCATGATGATCGGTTAAGTAGTTTTCGCGTGAAAGCGTAACAAACAAACTTACATTCACATTTATAATACTAAGTATGATAATCTAGGATTTAGATGTGTACACTTCTGAGGAGAAATAATAATAATATGTAAAAAGCTTCTACAATTATTTGTATTGGTTATACCTGGATGGTGCACCGTTAGTGTATTTGGACTAGCTCCAATTATGGGTGACACGCAGAAAGCTGCGTCCATTATGAAAACACACGTGTAAATAGCTTATAGAACACTCAGCTACATAATATAATAGATAATATACAACGTGTTACAGAAAGGTGTGTTCAAATTAAAGCAACATAAAGTGTACGATATAAGTATTTCAAAGTAGTGCCATATGCGGTTCCATTTCCAAGACATAAATAAAGCATTTCCATTTTTATCGAATGAGTAACATATTGATATTCTACTTGCACCTTTGGACAACACTAAATGATAAAACAGCTCAGCTTTTGTCTCAAATCAGCATTGTTATTGTCGCTCACACCTTCACTTCATTTAATGGGATGTGCTCGATCTTATCGTTGGTAATAAACGAGTGATTAAAATTAGTCTGAAATTTTTAGATTTGATAAAATCGGGTACATAAACAATAACTGTCAGGTAACAACCCTTAAAATACGACCACACCTTTCTGTAACTCATTATATATAGACTTCTTAGAGCAGCGGTTGCTCTGAGGGGAGTGGTATGGACTGTCGAGACGAAAGTCGTTCATTCGAAACCAACCAGCATGCACCTTGGACTTTTCCAAGGTATGTGTGTATTCATTGTTAATTATCGCTTGTTTTAATGGTGAAGGAAAAATCGTGAGAGAACCTGCATACCTGAGAAGTTCTTCATAAGAATTTCATAGGTATATAACGTCTGTCAAATCGAATTATGGCGTGGTGGACTAAGACCTAACCCCTCGCATTAAGTAAGGGAGACCCGTGCCCACCAGTGGGGTGTGTATAATACACGGCTATGTACATTTGTACTTCCGTCGTATATGCTCAACGTGCTAACGCTTACTATAATATAACCTATGCGCACCGTGATGACAACGTCAGTCTAGGTATTAAAAAATTGGCACGCTTGATTTCTACGCTGCTCGACTTATATGTAATAATATCGAGTATATTATCCGTGAACTCTGCATTTGGCCCATTTACTGTATACTGTGGTCCCCTAACAACTTTGAAAAAAGAGGACTTTCTTAATTAATACCATGGCGCCTCGGCAAACTTTTGTTACTATATGAAGTAGGATTTTGCATTTGGAATGCATAATATTGTGGAGTAAAAAAAACCTACTTTCGGTAATAGTCGGCATAATATACGAAAATTACAAAAGCACAAAATTAACGAGGTAGATAGCTCGAATTTTGCAATAGGCACCTGTCTATGATTGATTTCGTATAAGTATTATTTTATAACAGCAATTAGATTTTTTTTTGTTAAAACAGTATCAACATTGATTGTTGGATAGGGCAGGAATATACATATTAAATATCGGTATGAGGTCTACCTGTCTTATAGCAGACACCGTCAAACAAGCAAGTGGGTCACCTGATGGTAAGTGATCTCCACAGCCCATGAACATCCACAATACCCAATGAATCATATACATTACATTGTCTTGCTGACCTTAAAAGAAAGGGGCAATTAGGGGATTGGAAAGGGACGGAGGTATTATTTACTCACCATACGAAACGCTACAGCAAGCTGCTAATTCACGTCGGCTTTCTGTGAAACAGTGGTAACAACTCGGTCGAGCCTGCCCATACCCCAAAACTGTCTACAGCGAGACTCTACTACTTATACCTCATACCCAAGCCAATGGAAGCGTAGTGAAGCGCTATCTCTCTCGCACATCCACACTATAATTGCAGTAACGTCACTTCGTATAGCGTCCATTATTTTCCAGTATTTTATAATTGTTGCTCCTTTTACCACATTTGAAAAGCTTTTAACAGATTTATTAATGAATTAATTTACAAAATTCTTAGCGTAATCAATTATTATCATTGTTAAAATCTGAGTTATCTACCTTATTACGGTAAGAGTATGGAGTTGTGCTATATGAAATGAACATAAAAACATACCTTGATGCGGTAACGGCGACAGTCTAAGTGGCTGGTGGTGAGGCGGCACGACCAGGTGCGCCGCGCCGCCCACTCCGCCCACACCACCAACACCCACTCCCGTGGGCAGGGGAGAGCCGCCCATCTGTGGACCAAAGTATACAGAGTCAAAGTCAAATTATTGAGCATGGTAGACACGCGACATAGCCAGATTTGTCTACAGAATGCATGGACCGGTTTGACTGGGGTGGCACCATTATCACACAGGAAATCAACTCAATGCAAAAGCTGTTTTGCGTATTCAAGTATAATATGTAGATGCTAGAGTAATAACGGACGCAATGACATTATTTATTGCTATTATTAAGGCCACATTTGCAAATGAGAATTAACTTCGATTGTCTCATATCAGTAGTGATGCTGGTTTTACTAGAAAACGTGTGTCCAGTTTTACTAATAATTGCTAACAATGCCCCTTTATCTGTAAAAAACTAAGTCAGTATCTGTAGCACGAGTGGCCAATATATGGTGATAGTTGTCAATATTCCATTTTTTTTTTTATTAGCGTTTATGAGTAGATGAGGAGGTAGTTTGACTGACAGTAAGCGTCACGCATGCCCATAAACAGAAGCTAAACCATCAGAACTTCGAACTATGAAGTACTGCATGGCACTGGACTGCACACATCACCGTAAGACATAAGATTTTGTATTTTTCTAGTAATTTCACTGACTTCAATGTTTTTTCAAACTGAACCACAACAATACTTACACACTGCTGCTTAGCTTTAGAAATAGACAACCGAAGCGATAGTACCAACCGAAATGGCCTCTCGTATACAAGGGATCATTTAGCAGGTGATTTATTTGCTCATACCTGTCTCTGTTGTTGATGCAGACGCAGTATGGTAAGCAGCACCTCCCGATGTCGACTCTGCAGGCCGGGGTTGCCGAGCTGCTGCATCAGATGCTGAACTGTTATCTCGCCAGCTTTCAGACCTGAACGGATGACAGTTTTTTTAAACAATTACTGAAAATACTACTGCTTTTGTAACTGTTTCGGGTTCATCGATCAAAGATTTATAATTTGTCATACATACGCACTCACGCTCGCAATCCCCGAAGGGGGTAGGCAGAGGTGTAACCAATACACCCACATTTCGCCGAGGGTATCTCCGTCTCACGATGTGATAGGGGGCGAACCTATCGCCATATTCCAGACTCCACAAATTCCAATTCCTGCACAAATTCCAGACTCCGGGCTGATACTGAGGATTTCGTAATCGAAAAACCCAATACCACTTGTACCCGACCCGGGGATCGAACCCACTACCTCAGCGTCAACCTCAATCGTAACGCGTACTCATTACAACTGCGCCACCGAGGCAGTCTATTCTATTTATATTTTGATCTTGATAATTTGAAACCGTGATATAAAAGGAAGGTAAGAAGTACCTTGCACGATGGCCTGCGCCTCAGGCCGCTGCAGCAGTTCCCGATCAAGCGCTGGAGGCATCACACCGGCCACGTGACCCGACATGTCGCCCGTCTGCTGTTGTCGCTACACAACAACAAAACATATTATTATTACACATATAATTTGTTGTATTATGGCATAGGCTGACAAGTGATGGTAAGTGGTATCTACCGTACCTGTACACCCACATCATATATTATATATATATATATATATATATACATATTAAAAACATCAAGAACGCGTTGCTGACCTTAAAGGGAAGGAATTAAGGGGTTGGGAAAGGCAGGGAGGATTTAGGGCTCTGGACTTCTCACTCACCATATGAAACGCAACAAAAAGCCCGATTAAGCATATCCCTTGTTGTAGACAAAATGTATTACATATTTTCAATAAACTTGAATATAATATAATAAATCACCTGTTGCACTTGTAGAAGCTTGTATAGGAGCTCCTGCGGAATGTGCGGTTGCTGCTGCTGCTGCTGCTGTTGGGCTTTCTGCTGCTGTTCCACGCTCTTGTTCAACATCTGTGAACCACGAATTATGTATTTTATATTACAATTATTATTGTTACAGAAAATATACTTGGAAAAATGAACACCGAAAAGCATTGCAGGAGTTGTATGTAGAATACATCCAATTTTAGAATTGAAGAGAGCAATCCATTAGATTCTTATTCGTGTAAAATTATGTAACATTGTGACTTGGGGATATTGTTTTAAAGCTTATATATACCAAGCATACTAGAGGTGTAGCATGTAATGTTTTTAATAATGTAAGCTAGTGAATAGTACGTCGCTGTAATCCATCGGATGTTGGTTACTCTGCGAGCGCCATGGTGTTGTTCTGAGTAGTTAATGCCAATGTTGAACGAGCAGACAGTATGCAGTGGACGCGTACGTATTGTTGTTTGATCAAAGCTCGCACGCACTGTGGTCTCAGGGGTTCATAGTTAACAATGGACGAGGCGTATTCACTTGTGAGTTGTAACAGTGATAGATATATTACATGCTAAACACTTTTGAGTAATTAGCTTTACGTTATGTACATATCCGTTAAGTAAGACAATCGAATAATACATACACATATACATACGCACTCACGCCTGTAATTCCCGAAGGGGTAGGCAGAGGTGTAACCAGTACACCCACATTTCGCCGAGCGTATCTCCATCCCATGATGTGATAGGGCGAGCCTATCGCCATACCGGACACAAATTCCAGACTTCGGGTCGATACTGAGCTTTTCGTGATAGAAAAACCCAATATCACTTTTACCCGACCCGAGGATCGAAGCCGAGACCTCAGCGTCAGTCTCGGTCGTAACGCGTACGCATTACAACTGCGCCACCGAGGCAGTCAATCGAACAACCAATAATATGAAGATTATATTCACCTGCAACAGACTCATTGGCTGCTGATGTTGTTGGTGTTGGTGTTGGTGTTGGTGTTGGTGTTGTTGGTGTTGGTGCTGATGGTGAGTGTGCGGTGCGAGTGTAGAGTGTTGCGAGTGTGTGGTGTGTGTGGAGTGTGTGGCACGCGCGGAGGGCTCGCCGGCCGCCGCCACCGCGTGTCCGCCGGACACCTGCGCCAGCTGTACACACATACACACATACACACATACATACAGTATAGTATACAGTACACAACTCAGCTTAACCGGAGATGATTCTACCGGAAACTGGTAAACACTATAGAGACGAAAGTCGCGGGTTTGAAACCAACCCATGCGGACTTAAAATATGCAACACGACATATCTCGCAAAAGACACTAACTATCGACTATCGACGACGGTTATCTCGGGTAAAAATGTTTGTCGTATTATGATTCATACAAAACACCACAGAGAGTTTGAAAGTATATACTATTTTCTCTACTTTATCTCTACTTTTGACATAACGATTCGAGTATCCTATACAACGATCGTAGGCATCGATAGACATATAGAGATAACCAGATAAAATTTGTATTTCACGACAAAACAGAGTCGACAAAATCATCTTGTGTTGCATATGCTAAGCCCCCAGGGCATACATCTATAACTTTTCAGTTACATGTGTACTGATATTTATTTATTTAAAAGACTTAAACAATGCATAAATCAGCCCTATACGATAGCATAAACAAAAATCTCTTTTACATACAAAGAACAAATATTTACAGTTGATAATGCTCGCTTTAACTGTGAAAAATAAAATCTGCATGAGAAAACCGCTGTACATAAGCTCACTCCTTTAGCCCCGAAGGGGTAGGCAGAGGTGCGACTAGTGTTGTAGCCACGTTTCGATATATATCTGTCCCATATTGTGATAGGGGGTGAACCTAACGACATACCGGGCATAAATTCCAATCCTGGGAATTCATGTGTGATTCTGGAATTGAATACTCATACACAAGTTTTGATTGCCTATGATTGACCTGGGAATTTAATCCAGATCCTCACGGTTCTCTAGTATACTGCCATCAATGAGATGATAAACAATATATATTTCAAAATAATAAACAATGTACATACGAGTCTTTTGAAGGCGGTGAGATCATGGTCGTGGTGATGATGTTGTGGCTGAGGCCGCAGACGAGCCTCCAACTCCTCCAGGCTGTGCATCTTGCCACCCACTGCTGACCCTGAATCTATCAATACACACTTATATTATTAACATAATATCAGTTTGAAAACATTTACTTCCGCACCCAGAGATGTTAATTAACTGTAATTGTTTTTTTTAGCACGACTGGACCGGTTCGACCGGGTCATTACCAATCCCACAGTAACCTATGTGGATTACCAGCTTGCTATTGTGTTTCGTACGGTGAGATATCCGGATGCCCAAAATCCCCTTTCCTTGTAGGCAACGCGTACATCATTTTTCAGGTATTGTGGATTGAACATCCACGGGCGGTGGAGATCATCTATCATCAAGTGACCTAGTTACTCGTTTGCCGGCATCTTTTCATCCAGTATCAGTATTGGCGCATTTTTATAGGATAAAATGTCCTTTACTGTGGTTCAGCGATCTACATAAAAAAAAACCAAAATAGTTTCAGTGATTTAGCCATGAAAACGTAATACACAGAGTTTATCTATACATTTATGATATTACTATGGATGTATATTAGCAGTTCATATCTGTTGCTCGCGGCTCCGCCCGCGTTAACGGCCTTTTCCGGAATAAAAAGTAGCATGTCCTAATCCTCGTCATGGTATACATGTGTGCCAAAATTCATTCAAAATTCATTTTTAGCCGTTAAGCCGTGATTGACTAACAAAAATTCACAAAACTCACAAACATACAAACTTTAACATTTATAATAGTAGTAGGATAGTAGGAAGTGGTATAGTGGTATAGTGGTATAGTGGTATAGTGGTATAGAGGAGGTGGTGGTGTGAGTGCACTGTGCAACACTGACCGGGTCTGGGCTCGTTGGCGCGCAGCAGCAGGTCGAGGAGTGAGGGCGGGTGCGGGTGCGGGTGCGCGCGCGGCGGCGGCCCGGCCGGGGATATCGGAGCGAACACGTGCTGCGCGTCACTCGCCTCCCTCGCCTCCCTCGCCTCCCTCGCCTCCCTCGCCTCCCTCGCCTCGCTCGCCGGAGCAGGCGGCGGCGGCTCCATGCGCGTCGAGCTGTCCAGGTCTGACGGAAACAAACATCACGCTCATATACCTAAATGACGAGTCACGAGAACACCGCAGTTAGACAGATAGATAACTCTTTATTGTACACCAAAAATAAAAATTATACACTATGAACCTTACAACTAAATTATGTTACAAATGGCGGTCTTATCGCTAAAAGCGATCTCTACCAGACAACCTAAAGTTAGAATGTGCCGTGAGAAACACGAAACGAACGTTCGTGCCGTTTCATTGTGATTGATCGAGCAATCAACGCGAATGCAACGCGTTTAAACGGAACACGACAGTCGGTTGATTTGTACAAAAAAAGAGACGATATCGCTTAAACGCGTTGGAACGTTACGTTTTTGATTTTTTACATTCTAAGGCCCGTATTCAAGAACAACACTCAAGTGAGCTCTTTGCTAAGTGTCGATTTCTGGACACATGATTGATCAGTTTTTGTTTGGTGCCAAAAATAGATGGTAAACGCCACGCCTACCCATAAACAGAAGCAACACCACACAGAACTTTGAATTACAAAACACTGCATGGCATTGGACTGCGCTCGCCACCCCTTATGTTTATAAGATGTTAAGTCTCATATTGTCCAGTAACTCCACTAGCTTCAATGTCCTTCAAACCGAAACACAAGAGTGCTTAGACACAGTTTTTTGACGACAGAAATGGAAAACAGTGGTGTCAAGCCAGACAGCGTCTCACACATAAGGGATCTTATCTAGAAACAACTACAAAATGCTGCACCCATGCAGCTGTCTCAACTGCACTACACTTATCACCCAGAGACCAATGTAAGGCTTAATTTCCTCTCACTCTGATCATGAACACTGACCGGTGATGGTTAAGCGCGCTTATCTAACGCACATCGTCGATACCGATAGGAGAATATGTAGGTAAAGTTTTACGATTACAATATTTGGAAAATACGGTCAATTGTACGGTGTATTTACGTAACTTATTATGTTACATGTTAACCATGTCAAAAAAACAAGAAAATATCGATTTATATCGTGTTGATATTTGAAAAAGTAGCATTATCGATTTTTAAATCGAAAAAATATCGATATACCGGTATATCGAATTAGGGGGTCTTAGTTGAAAACCAGCGCCAGGCAATTTACTTCGCTTGACATAATGCTGAACTAAGACACTTTCAGCAGCATATCACAAGACACACTGCCCGTTCCTTTGTACTATTTTTTTTTGCTCTGTATGTTTATAATAGTGTGTATCTTTACATTGTGTATACATGCTGAATAGGTTTTTTCTTTCTTTTTTTCAATTTAAATATATCGCCAAAAAATATCGAAGTATCGCAGAAACAATATCGATATATCGATATTGTTTTCAACACCCATTTTACATGTTTCTGTATACTAACCGTCCACCATATTATGCAGCAGTCTCTCGTAGTGACGCGCATCATTAGTAGGACTTTCGCGACGGAACCATCGGCTGAACCGACTTCCACCCTCGGTCTCACCACTGCCGTTCTGGAAAAAAAATATTAAGGTCATAAGGGACTCTATTTAACAGTTTTCGGACCTCAAGTCAACCTCAACTGCCCGTAATACCGAAAAACATTCAAGGTAAATTTATTTTAATGTCATCATCATTCATCTAATTCAAGGTATTTGATTAACATGTAGAGGGTTCACAGACCAGACCCCTTTACCATGAGATAGTAACAGAGAAAATTCTAAAAGTGTAACGCCCATATTCAAGGATAACATTTATATAAGCTTTCTGCAGTATGTAGATTAGTCAGTTTTAGTTTGGCGACAAAGACGATTCAGACAAAGATATCGCCACTATGCGTTCGCATGCACTATGAAATCTTGTAGAGTAAAGTTTGTGAATAGTAGAGCGACGCTGTAGACATTTTTGTCTACAGCATGTATGGACCGGCTCGTCCGGGTCATTACCACTGTCTTACAGAAAACCGGCGTAAAGAAGCAGCTTTCTGTTGCGTTTCGTACGGTGAGTGAGATATCTGGAGGCCCAAACCGCCTCCCCTTCCCAATTCCATAATTATCCCTTTCCTTTAAGATCGACAACGCACCCATGATTCTTTTGGTATTGTGGGCGTACATGGGCGGTGGAGATCACTTACCATCAGGTGACCCACTTGCTCGTTTGCCAGCCTATACCATAAAAAAATATATATACATGTAGGTAAAAATAACTCACAGTAAGTACGTCAGGTATTGTGTCAAATTTGAGGAATTCGTCAAGGTTGAACTCGGGCTGCTCGTTGTTCGACTGTTGTTCTTCCGTCTTCGAGTCCACGCCAGAGTCCTTGTCCTGTTCACCAATAAATTAATATTATAACAAACATTAATAAAATTAAATGTTCCGACTTAACAATTTAACATATACATTTTTAATACAATTAAATTTCTACTAAACTACATCTACTACTAAAGTATTAGATATTTTTTTAATGCTAGCACAGGCAAAACTGTTTCACTCGTGCAGTCGCCCGTCAAGAGATATCATCTAGACATCTCTCGATGGTCGTCAGAATTATGCCGGCCTGAAGTTACTGTATATAATTAAATAAATAAATACACCCAACAGTCCCACACATAGTCCTGACCCCACACTAGGTAAACCTGTATCGTGGGTATCAAGAACTACGAGGGACTTGCGGCCCCACAACACCCAGACCCAAGACAAATATTTGGGAATCAGACAAACATTTGTCTAGGTGCGGGAATCGAACTCACAGCCTCGCGCTTCGCAACCGGCTACTCGCCCGCTGCGCCACGGAGGGTGTCAAATATACACTAATGCTTTGTCTATTTCTGCCGCCAAGCAACAGTGTGTGAGCACTGTTGTGTTCCGGTTTGAAGGACATTGAAGCCAGTGAAACTACTGGGTATTATGAGACTTAAGACCTTATGTCTCGGGGTGACGAGCGCAGTCCAATGTCATGCCGTGCTTTGTTATTTAAAAAGTTCTGTGTAGTGTTGCTTCTGTTTATGGGCAGGCATGGCGCTTACCATCAGGCGAGCGACCTGCTTGTCTCGTCATTCAAGTTATTAAAAAAAAACACTGGCTAATCCCAGAACGTGGCTCGCCTGAACGAGCCACTATGGCGGGTTTTTCACCATGTGTATCGCTATCCAGTCGAATAAAAAAAATTGTTGGTACCCTCCCACCAGCACGTAATGACGTGAATAACTTCTGAACAAATTTTGATGGAGTTCGTTTGTTTTTATATACATTAGAATATGATAATACTTACGTTGCTAGTGTCAGCAGTTTCGGCGGGTTGTTGCACCGGAGATGAAGTCTCACGCCAGCGCTCCAACGGCGACCGAGTTCCACTGCTGTTCCACTTCTATAAACAATACATAACATCTATATTCATTATAGTGGACATATAAAATACTGTCATATATTAAGTTGAGTAATGTACAATATAAATAAATAAATAAATAATAAATACACCCAACAGTCACACACATAGTCCCGACCTCACACTAGGTAAACCTGTATCGTGGGTATCAGGAACTACGAGGGACTTGCGGTCCTACAACACCCAGACCTGAGACAAATATTTGTGAATCAGACAAACATTTGTCTAGGTGCGGGAATCGAACCCACGGCCTCTCGCTTCGCAACCGGCTACTCGCCCGCTACGCCACGGAGGCTGTCGAAATAAAAATATAATTATGTTTATCTGTTTGTACCACAGATAATATATTTAAAACTTCGTATGTGTACTCCCCTTTGCGTGCCGAGATTAAGCGTAACTCCAATGTGCACTATATACTTTATACGCACTGCGATATGAACGTTAGTCTGCTTAGAAAAAATTGGCACGCATAAATGGCGGGCATAAATGCTCCCCAAGAAAATTTTGTCGACTCTTTTTGACGTGAAATAACTGGTTATTACTTTATGTCGATTGAACCTAACATGGTTGCACATAAGACTCGACTTCGTTACGTCAAATATATTTTACTTCTGTATGGTATTTTAACTATACATGACGTAATTTTATCGAATGTTGACCCTTTTATCTGATCTATCTACCATCGCGCTGTCTCGTCGGCTCATGTTAACTAGGGGGTTTCTATTCAAAGCAACATATATGTCATATTTTGTATATTATTATCCGCGATCTGTGGTTCGTATTCTATACGTGGACACTTGTAAAGTGATATTGGGTATTTCTATTACGAATTGGTCAATATAAGCCCAGAGTCTGAAATTATTCCCGGTTTGGCGATAGGCTCCCCCCCCCCCCCCCAACTTTATCACATCATGCGACAAAATTAAACTCAGCGAAATGTGGGTTTACTGGTTACACGTCTGCCTACCTCTTCGGTGATTACAAGCGTGTATGCATATGTACAATAAAGTTGACAGTATAAAATGTATAGTCAGTTGTTCTTACATCATTATCTTTGTTGTTAGTGGTACCGTTCTTCTTGGGCGGATCGTCGAAACCTCGCAATTCGATCGTCTCCAGCTGAGATGTCGGCCCTCCGCTGAACCTGTTACAAAATATATATGTTTTTTTAATTTATTACTCAAAGCTACAAAGAATCAGACAGTAGGATAGTTTCCTATGTCAAATAAATTTTTGGAGAGCCAAATACCCCACTCCCTCCCTCAATCACTATTCCTTTCAAATCGGCAATGCATTCAGCATTCGTCTGTCGTTATGGGTGTTCATGGGCAATGGAGATCACTTACTAACCGACCCACTTGATTATTTGCTGGCATTTGTTATAAAAAAACAAACACTCACCACTCAGGTTCTTCGTCTTTATCGTAGCGACGGTAGCGACCACCAGATCTACGGTTGTCCTCTCTGTAACAAAACAATCAAATATACAATAAACTATTTCACGTATATATGTATTGTCAAATCGTAAGTAATCGTCGAAATACAATCACAATCAGTAACTTGTTATCACATTATAACAATTGATTGTGACACACATTGTGATTGATGATGTTGAGATTTTTTATATATCACTAGGGGCTTTATCCATGTTTTTCCACAAAACTTAAAAAAAAAAAAAAACTTAAAGTCCGAAATAATTGACAACCAAATTTTATAGAATCGCTTAAAAGAAAAAAAAAATCAGTTCATAATAATTGAATAGTTTTCTAACCTGTCTCTCGGCTTGTCGTTGTTGAACCGATCGTCTCGCTCCCTCTTCATGTCTGAAGAGAAAGCGTCGCGACCGAATGAACGCCGGTCGTATCTGAAACACACGCAATATTTACTATCCAAACATACTTCGAGCTGTAATTGTTATTGATTATTGTTGTAATTTTAAGACTAGTGGTCGACCTATTTTTTGAATTTTCTTCTAGTACGTCAGCTGCGAGATTTGACATTTAGACATTGTCAGTGTGAGCGTAAACATTAAATGTTATACGTTGTATGATTTTTTTTATGGAAGGGACGGGAATTCCTATACGACGGGAATTCCTACGGATGGAAGGGAATACGACTGAAATTGACTGAAGTTAGTCACTTCATACGCTTTCTACACCTCCCATCACCTTACATTATGAAAACAATATCTGCAGCACCGCTCGTGGTGGTATTGTAGGTATAGTGGTACCAACTCTTCTGTCACCACTGTCGTATCGTAATAAAAAACAAGGAGCACTCGAAAGCAGTAGACGCTGATAATCGAATGACATTTCAACATGGCGGCCGTAGTTCCTATTTTCGCCACTTCACAGAAAAGTTGGCCGGACTCATCGAAATAAAATAACTAGAACGAAAACTCTCATATGAATTTGCCAAAAATACTGCTTCACTTAACTTAAGTAACTTACACATGCAAAGATAATTACACGTACAACTTATACACGCAATAAATATTAATGAACGTTCAAAATTCTTAAAAGTTAATGTCTAAATATTAAATTTCTAAATCGAGATACGACGTTCTGCATGCACCGCGCAAAAAATTAGACGTATTAAGTGTCAACTAGAGATCATGAATAAATTTTTATGAATTGATGAATGAACGAACTGCACAGATTTTTATAGCCCCGCCCCCTTGCAGTTTTGGTGGGGTTACGTTTGTTGTCATTTATTTCGATGGACGGATTATATTGTTCAGTCACCTGTCGCCATTGGCGCGATGGTCTCTGTCTCGCGGCGGTCGGTACGGTTCGGCGCGATGTTCGGGTCGATGTTCGGATCGATGTTCGTTTCGGTACTCCCCCTCGTCCCAGGTGCCGGACACGTCGCGTACTAATATACGACCGGAGCCGATGCGACGACCGCCTGCAACCATGTATGAGACCTCAGTTCAATTTCATTTCACCAACCGCGCTATGTTTTCACTTTTAACTAATTTGGATTGCAACAATGTGACTCAATGTGTAAAAAATATCATCAATATTCTATTATATGTCTCCTACTGCTGGGCACAGGCCTTCTCTGCTAATTAGAAGTATTAAGGCCTTAGTGACTAAGACTCATTTCAATATCAATATGTATCAAACTTACAATACTATTATAGTAATGAATAAGAAAATTTAAGAGAAGTGTTCTTTAACAACAGTGGACTGTACTCAACAGACAGGAGTATCTTGCGACTTTAAATCATAAGTGAAGTTATGGCTCTTGGGATTTTATTACTTTGTACAATATAATAAGTACTGCTTATGGTGGGCATCAGGAACTACAAGGGACTTACGGTCCCACAACACCTAAGTCCCAAACTAAATCACACAAATATTTGCCTCGATAGGAGAATCGAAACCGCGGCATCTTGTTTCACAAATACTTGTCCGCTGCGTCATGAAGGCTTGATACTAATAAACAAAAATATTTTCTTCTTCTACTTCCAACTGCCCATATCCCACTCTTGGTGGGGTCCGCGCAACATAGATTTTAACATATGTTACAGAAAGATTAAGCTTGTAGTTTTTACGACCAGCCGCCTGCTTATGTTAACCCCTCTGGGGAGAAAACACCCAAAAACAAATATTGTGGATCACCTAAACATTTGTCTCAGTGCGGGAATCGAACCCGCGGACTTTCATTTCATAGCCGGCTACTCGCTCACTGTGTCATTGAGGCTGTGTTCCGTGCGCATCAATGCAAAAACTTCAAAAGCAGTCATGCATCTAATTTTTTAAATTATTTTTCTTTGAATATATACTTAGTTCATTATAAGAATGTAGGCAGAATAATACGATAACGTGTCAGTCTTCAAACACTTATCACCTGTTTCTGCCATTTGTTCTAGGCCATACAAGTTATACCTTCGTAAAAACTGCTGCTATAAAAACATCCAGTTTTAATAACAATGTGTCATGGGCGATACAACATTCTAAAATTTGTGGCCATGATTTGTTAAGGACGCAAATGTTTTTTTAAGGAATATTATTATTTTTTCTGTGATCTTATTTCTGTGCCAATATTGTTTTACAAAGGCAGGGCCCAACTGGTGCCAACTGCCGGTGGCAGAGACAAATTTATACGTGGATGGATAGTAACCATCATATACTTGGTGAAATACAGAACCTCCTTTTTTAAGTCGATTAAAAGTTGTAACTTCGGCAGTATGCCGGGATAACGCCAGGCAGGAAGAAAGATAGAGTCTCGTGGATTGCTGGTGCGAGAATACCCGACTGGACAGCGATCACGGTATATGTGGTACCTCGTTGCGTGGTCAGCCAGTGTAACTTCAGGCTAGCATAATTCTGGTGACCGTCGACGGATGCGACATCCCTCAAAGGTCGATATTATAATAATATTTGGACTGCATTGTACTTAACATCAGGTCCAGTGTAGTCACTTGGCCATACCAGAATAAAAAAGAACGTCGTGTCGTACCGTGTACATGAGTAGTATGCCGTGTGTTGTCCGTAACTCATGATGGTGTACGTGTGATGCGTGTGATGCGTGTGATGCGTACGTTACCTTGTTCAGTCTTGTTGGTGAGCGGTTGCTGCGTGGCGTTGATCGGCAGCGGCGACTCGGGCCGTGTGCGCGCGACATGCGGCGGCGCGTGCGGCGCGGCCGACGGCGCCCCGCAGCCCGACGTGAACGAGCGTCGCTGCGGAGACAACACGATGCCGCCGCCGCTCGGCTCGCTCTCCTTACGCACGCGCTCGCGCGGGTCCGCAGAACGACGCTCGCGGTCACGCTCGCGACCGAACACGCCCTGTACAACATTTCATTAATATTATCCAGTTCGACATACGAAGCCCCAAATTCCCCCACCTAACCCCTTAAATCCATTGTTTTAAGTTCTTCTGATATTATAAGTGTACATGGACAGTGGAGATCTCTTACCATCAGGTAACACTTATACGTTCGTTTGCTATCCTATAGGTACCTATTATAAAAAATACGACCAGTTTTAAAAAGAACAACGCTAGAGTATTTTGCCATTCTCCTCTGACGAAACCGGCGGTAGAGTGAACAATGTATGCAATCCAAATAATGTTTATCAATTTATGAATTCAATAAATTTTTTTGAATTTTATTTATATCCTACTAAACTTTAACGTTTTTATATGTATAGCAGAGGCCGGCAATGAGTTACTGGTTCATCTGTTATGAAATCTCCACCGCCTATAAACACCCAAAATACCAGAAAAGTCATGCGTTATCGACCTATGGGAATTGAGAAGCAGCGCGAGGATTGAAACTCCACAACGAATTAAGACTCTTTTTTGAAGTCGACTAAAAAGTTTCTTTATCTATTAGTAACCCTCTATCTTTATATATATAATTCTACTGTACGTGTGTATGTGACTGAACTCCTCCTAAACGGCTGGACCGATTTGAATGATTTTTTTTGGGTGGCGCCCTGGATGGTTTAGATTCACAATTGGACGCGGTAGGTGGCGCCGCTGTAGTTGCGGGTGAAATCGCGCGGGACAGCTAGTATTATTTAAATAATGAATCAAACATAATTTTACCTTATGGTTTTCATTGGGCGCATCTCCTTTGGCACCTCGGTCATCCTCGTTCGGTGAATCAGAACGCCTCTTCAACACACTGAAAAGAAAATAAAATTATCAAATTTATATCTTATTTGGAATTATTATTTTTCACATCAGTGGCAGATAAACAGCCTCCGTGGCGCAGTAGGCGAGTAGCTGCCTGTGAAGCGAAAGACCGCGGGTTCGATTCCCGCACCGAGATAAAGGTTTGCGTGATCCAGAAATATCATGTTTCGGGTCTGAGTGTTTCTCCCCAGAGGGGTTGACGCCCGGCCGACGGCCGGTCGTGAAAATTACAAGCCAAATCTTTCCGTAACATATGTTAAAAAGCATGTTACGCGAACCCAGTTCTTCCTAATTTACTGCTTATGTACGCCGTTACTCTATCAATCACCCCTGTATAATATTAACTTACAGCGCAAGCGCCTCGCAGCCGGCGAAAGCGTTCTCTAGATTGCGTTTGACGAGCGGCGAGTTGCGCAGACGCAGCAGCTCCTCGCGGGTGTAGGTGAGCGTCCGCCGCGCCGGTCCCACCGCCAGCACGGCCGGGTCCCCGCCGCCGCCACTACCGCCAGACACGCCGTTCTCCTCGTGGCCTACGACAAAAATGTTCAGTCTTGTATTAAATTGATACATACATATGCACTCACACCTGTAATCCCCGAAGGGGTAGGCAGAGGTGTAACCAGTACACCCACATTTCGCCGAGCGTATCTCTGTCCTTATGTGATAGGAAGCGAGCCTATCGCCATACCGGGCACAAATTCTAGACTCCGGGCTGATAATGAGCATTTCGTAATAGAAAATCAGGACTATGCTATTCCAGCCTTGGTTTGACCCAAACTAGGTCCGGGGATATGATATACATAATAATTGTTCTACAGGTTTGGGAATATAAAAAGTTCGGGATAATAAAAATCATTACGATAGTACAAGTGCAAGTTTTTAGCTAGCCGGTGAATTAATTAGGACATTATTATAATATATAGAAACTCAAGTTCACAACATATCGTTGTGTGTACGCGAGGTGAATGAACTTTACATAAATATTGATAGGTATTGACGCGGCCGCGAAACGACGCGACGATGCTATTATAATTTATAGCATGTTGAAACGCTAGGTATTATTTTAAAACGTGTGTATAATCACTATTTTTCGCATAAGTAGCTGTTAAATATTTGTCGAGTTACCGTTTTTTTGTATGACTTGGGCCGAACTTAACAATATTATCATAATTTAATTTCAATGCATATTAATAACACATACATACGTGCATACGCACTTAGGCCTGCGAAGGGATAGGCGGAGGTGTAACTAGTACACCAACATTTCACCGAGCTTATTTCCGACCCATGATGTGATAGGGGCCGAGCCTATTGCGATACCGGGCACAATTCCAGACTCCGGGTTGATACTGAGCATTTCGTAATAGAATAATCCAATATCATTTTTACCCGACGTTGTGATCGAACCCGAGACCTCAGCACAGCAGTCGTAACACGTACGCATTACAACTGCACCACCGAGGCAATCATAATGATGTCAGCTCCATATTATATACTGTACCACTTACCACTGCTGGGTACATACTTCCTATAGGTACTTATGAGAGGGATTAGACCTTAGCCCACCACGCTTGCTTAGAAACCCTACTTACGATGGAGATAGTTAATAGGATGACCAGATACAATAATACAACACGAATCTCTTACCACCGCGTCATAAAATTTGGAAAAAAAAATCCTATTAGCCGCGTAAATAGGATTTTTTTAAAAAATTAAATGTATGAAAGAACAGAATGCAATGAGTTTATACTACATCTAATAAATTGTGGTATTTATTTAAACGCAATAGCAGATGTGAACCAGATTGGTTGATTTGAGAATTTCAATCACTTGGAGTGATATACCTTTATTTATGTGTAGTTAAATGTTTAATCAACGTCTGTGGTAAATTATTGTATGGAAATGTGGATTTATTTTATGCAGTTTTGTGGGTTTGGATGATGAACCGCGTAAATGAAAACCGTCATTACGGTTGTCATTGTTTTTATTAGCTTTAGACGATGAGACGTGCAAGTCGCTCGCCTGATGGTAAGCGTAACGCCTACCCATAAACAGAATCAACACCAACCAGAACTTCAAATTATGAAGTACTGCATGGCACCGAACAGCGGTCACCCTGAGACATAAGGTGTTAAGCCTCATAATGTCCAGTAATTTCACTGGCTTCAATATACACACTGCTGCTTGGCGGCAGAAATAAATAGCTCAGCATTACTTGTGAATACTCCTTACGCATAACCTCATCCGCCGACCAAAGCCGCGTTATTTGCATTAATTTTCGAGCAAAATGCTAGTAACCATCCCGATGTTTATTTACATGTGCCAAACATCAAATATAGCGCGTGTCGAGGAACGTTATCGCTAGATATCCGTCCCGCGACAAAATAAACACGGCGCGCGTGTCGCCGCAACCGATGTCGATCGCGCAATGCAAATTGCAATGTTTATTTCGAACGCTCCTAGCTACTCGGATCGTTTATTTACATTCGTCAGCGAGTAAGCCGTCAAATAAAGTACGGTGAAAAACAGCGTTTAAAAACCTAGTGTATTTATTTTTATATAGACAGCGTTCGTGTACATAATAGTATTTAATATGTAGGATTGGCATGGCTGTGTTTCGATTCAGATATCATCATAAAATCCTGAGATAAGTTTTTAGGTCCTAAAAACAAAAACAAGAAAAACAAGATACTGTGATAAAGTATATCCATATCACGTTTCGATTCAAAAGTTTCAACAAAGATGAAACAGCAAGTTGGATCAGAGCGTATATCACAACGAGCAATTACTGTGATGCATACTTCCTATTTGCCGAGTAGCAAAATAAACGCAACGCCGCGCCGCTGCGCCCCGCCAACTACACTGGTCACACGACATCATTTCGTACCAGCCTTCGCTCGCGGCTCCGTCCGCGTGAATATATTTTTAACCGACGAAAAATAACGGAGAAATTGTTTCTCATTTTATGTATGTTCACGCAAAACTTCGCCAAATGTAGACCGATTTAGATGATTTGTATTCGATGGGGTTTGCATCGGAGGTGGTCCCATTTAATTATGAAGAAAACAAATCTATTATCCATTATTTATAAACTCTTTATTGTACATTTTAAACAAGATAAAAAGAGTTTATTTATAGACATTTGAGTCAGTTTTAGTTTTGTTAAGTTTGGGATAAAAGTATCCTATGCCCTAATCCAGGCGATGGCCTATCTGTGTGCGGAAACTCATCAAAATCCTTTCAGCCTTTAAGGCGTGATTGATTAACAAACATCCGAACTCGGAAACAAACTTTCAGTAATTTACAATATTAGTAATTTTGTAGGATGTAGAATTCTAGGCCTAGCTGATCCGGATGTTACATTTACTTTAACAGTGCACTAATATATACAATATGTAACAAAAACCCTGTTGTTTCTTTTAACCACGTTATCAGAATCGTTATTCAAATGTAAAGAAATATCTCATTAAGAAAATTCTACCATAAAAATAACGATTGGCGATCACAGGTGGTAGTTACTCGGTACGGCATCTTTTTACTATTACAGCAAGTCGCACTAATACGCACGTAAAACACATAAAATTATAGTATTTAGTAGTATTTCATTTAATATACCACTTTCATTGAGCTGCTGGCCCACCATCTGCCCCATTTTTATGTTAGATTTTTCTCATTAGAGATATTTCCTTATGTTTGAGTATCGATTCACACAACACAGCTAAAAGTACCAACAGGGTTTTTGCTACATGTTGTATAATACATAACAGTTGAACATTCAGTACAGACCGCCGCGCCGCGTCGCGTTTTGCATCTGCTGTCAATTACCATTACATATTTTACATAACACATTATTCGCTCGCTAGTTAGGTAGGACGTCAAGTGTATGTACGCTCATTGTTTTTGAAACGATATGAAAATTAGTTTTAATAAAAAATCATCGTCACGTCCCCCTAAATTTCAAGAGCTAGCATTGAAACACCCAATTTAACGCAGCGAGAAATTATCAAACAGGCATTCGCGTCAAAAATCAAAATTAAGCGTTTGTAAAAGTATTCCGATTTCGCTAGGCAAAGCAACATTTATTTCAACAAGCCACTCTCACTAATGTAGTCGATCGCAATTACAGGACGAAAAGCAAATGAAAGCGTGGTTTATACGAGACATTATCTAGCGTTTATCGTGACCCGAGCTTCCGATGCTGCGACAAAATAGCCCATCGTATGCGCCACATGCCGACTTGTCGCCATGCAGCAAACTGCGCGCAGTGCAGTATTTATTTTGGACGCTAGTGTATTTCAACACTCGTCCAACTGAATTATCAAAACAACTGGCGATGCAGACATGCTTGAAGTTAAAATGAAAGGTGTGGTTAGAATGTATATTGTTTGTAGACAAATACAGCGGTTTGGATACACACGGTGCTTAACACATGCGTACGCAATGAGGTTTTTTTAATTTTTAAAATGATGCATACATACATACGCACACACGCCTGTAATGCTTGAAGGTAGGCAAAGGTGTAACCAGTACACCTACGTCCCAAATTTTGCAGAACTTATTTCCATCCCATGATTTTATAGCGGGCGAGCCTATCGCCATACCGGGCGCAGTTCCAGACTCCGGGCTGACACTGAGCATTTCCTAATAGAAAAATAATATCACTTTTACCCGACCCGGAGATCTAACCCGAGACCTCAGCACAGCAGTCGTCGTACCGCATACGTATTACAACTGCGCTACTAAGACAATCGAGACAGTAAAAAATGGTTATAGAATGAATATATTTAAGGTAAACATGAAAAATTACCATAATATACTACGCATTATCCGCTGAAGGTATGTATGAGTAACATTGGTTATGTAATGTTATTCGTTTTTTTATTCTCTCAAAACAAAATACAACAGTCCTAAGTTACAGTAATTCTTTAGTTACTTTTGGCTTAAACATAATTCACTCAATAGCTTTATATCAAAGGAAATAATAGTTTCCAAGACTATAACCGCGCGATGAAAGCTACCAAAGTCGACTTGTTCAATATAAATTGTTATACATGAATTGATTTAGTTTATTGTCGTTTGTTTACAATTATAACGTACCTACCGAGCAGATCTGTATACGCCAGTTTGTGGTCTTTAATAAATTAATTATAATAATAGGCAACAACTTTACCGTCGTTCGAGTCATTATAAAATTATTTATGGACAATAATATTTTTTTTGACTGTGAAAAACGGCGTCCTCAGATCCGTCTTTTTAAAAGGAGACGGTGATCAGTTTTGACTGAGGCTTTAATGCAACATGTGTGGTGATCAATTAATCAGACCACTTTCCACCAGGTTATTCAAACTTCTTTCATCAGTAAGTTATCTTGCGCCATTCTAACTTCTTCAGTTCGAAGATTCTTCCCGCCATAAAATATTACAAATGACATTAACGATCGAGCTGTAATTGTCATTATGAAATAATTTATCGTAAACACCGAACTGTGCAAGTACCATGCGAGACGCGATAGTATTGTACATATTAATAGACTGCCAACACATCGAGCTTACAATAGGGTTCCCACACGTATAAATTTACATCGGATATTCCGAATTTTCGAAAATAAACCTAAACCGTTCCAGTTCCAGCTTCCCGTACCGTATACCTTCATAGAGATGATTTAATAGTCTACGAATAGTTAAAACGTATAAGGACGGCGTAAACAACATTTTGTTAAATACTATTTAGGAGGTTGCTAATATAATATGTGAAAGATCAACATTTTTGTACAATTTATTACTGTTTAGTAGACTCTTTTAAAATTATTAGGTATAAATCTTTTAATAATAACTCAGTAATGTTTCATGTCTAACTCTACGTTAACATAATTACAACGAATCAAATTATGGAGAATGCCTTAGTCAGGAACAGACCCCCCAAACCAATAACGATTTAACGCTGGCCCCAATAAAAAAATCGAACTTTCAACCCTCAAGCAAAGCTCGTACTAGTTCCTACTTACAGCCACGACCCGTTTGGGAAAAAAATGAAAAAAAAACCATCCCAAATTCGCAGAGACCAATCATGGCATCCGTAGCCGAAATAAATCAATACAGAGACGCACCTGTCGGTCGTTTTGTTCAACGTTATACATGGCTGTTACATGTCCTGATTGAATCTAGCTTGCGCACGCTGCGCGCCCTTATTGTGATATACCTAGGTGGGTGGGCTATGGAGATGGGTGAGGGTGTGTGGGTGTGTGGGTGTTGCATCTATTGACTTTATTGATGTAACGCCTACGGCAATGTTAGCTTTGATATCGGCAAACGTCACAAATCAACATGTACGGTTTAAATCTTGTAGACCAACTTTATAATAATATAATATCAAACCTCTACAAAATGTCCCACTGCTGGACACAGGCCACCACGCTGGCCTAATGTGAGTTTGCAGACTTCACATACCTTCCGAGGTTCTAATTTTAGTCTTGGTTAATAACAACTGATAACAACTACAGGTTACTATGGCAACCCTTAGTAACAGGATAAGGCCGTTACAGTCTGTCTTCAGAGTAAATTATTTCAAGGGATAGATCAGGACTACACACAGGCTCGGGGATAAGATTTTGAACCTCGAAGAACCACTACGTTTAGTTTATAAACTGTACAGCCTTCGCACACCTGGAAGCGTATTAAGAAGTAGTTCGACGACCAACGACAGTAATCAGAATTTGTATTCAAACATCAAAAATCTTACTGTTTAATGTTTGAATGTTTGATCAAATTTATATTAAATCAGGAAGGCCCCGACTTTAGCACACATAAGAACTTTAATTCAAACACAAAATTAAACAAGGAAAACGTAAAAAAGTTCAAATCCACTAGTGACGAGACCTATGTAACTGAAGCAGCTAAGAGGAGCAGCGTTCTTAAAATCATCATTTTAAACAAACGGGAAGTTTATGAAAACTTATGCTGCTCTGATACACGGTGAAACATTATTACTCGATTATCGATACCCGGATATTGACTTGTATTCGATGGCCTTAAAAAAACTCCTTTTTTTAAACACCTGTTTACCAGCTTCTAAAGGATCGGTTTTTGAGATATCCGAATCCCAAATCCCCCTCCCCTTCCCTTTAAAGTCGGTCCACGATTCGACCGACATTGTGGGTGTTCATGTGCGGTAGAGATTATTTACAATCAGGTGAACCAATTGCTCGGTTGCCGGCCTTTGCTATAAAATTAGGAACATAATATTATCGGGAAGATAATAATACAATAGGATAGTCACCTATGTTTTATATGATAGTTTGTGTAATGTATGCTCACTAAGAAACGATTTTTGGAAATTTATATTTAAAGAGGGTAAAAAGGGGGGTTGACGTTTGGGAATATCCTGAATAGTATAGAATAGGACAATCCCCAGTTGATTTCGAATTTAAAGATTGCTGGAGACCCAAGAAATCCTAGTTTATTACAGGTATTAGGTACCCATTGAAATTAGTGCAGTTCCAATTTCTGCGTACTTTTTCCGTGTAAATAAATTGTTATCTAATATCAGTATTATGTATTTAATCGTAGTCATATCAATGAGGTGCTAGTACAAAAATAAAACTATTTGTGTGGAGCAAGTCAAGGTCGAGTCTGCGTTTTTCCGACGCCCCGCAGTCACAGTTTGACATACTTTCACTGAACAATTGTGTACGAACGTTGACTTCATAATACGTCTTCATAGCGCTATAGTGCATACGTGTTGCGAATATAATGAGAGCGAATATTACCTATTAACGAACAATAATGTGCGAGATAAAGATATGGTTCTCGTAATACCTTGTTACTTTTATACATTATACAAGCATACATACATACATAGACTCACGCCTATTTCCCATAGGAGTAGGCAGAGACAGCGGATTTCCACTTGCTACGATCCTTACACACCTCTTTCCCTCTCAAAATTTTTCATACATGCACGTCGGTTTAGGGTCCTCCTGACCTGGCCTTTCTCCAGAGAAAAAACTTTACTTCTTCGCACACCTGTTATCGGTTTATAAAGAATCGGCTTTTGAGATATCCGGCTCCCGAATGCCCCTCCCCTTACCTTTAAGGTCGGTCCTTATTATTTATTTATACATATATTATTCAATAAGTCATAAACTGCTCGACTGCCTCGGTGGCGCAGTTGTAATGCGTACGCGTTACAATTGAGGCTAACTCTGAGGTCTCGGGTTCGATCCCCAGGTCGGGTAAAGTGGTATTGGGTTTTTCTATTTCGAAATTCTCAGTATCAGCCCGGAGTCTGGAATTTGTGCCCGGTATGGCGATAGGCTCGCCCCCTATCACATCGTGGGACGGAGATACGCTCGGCGAAATGTGGGTGTACCTACTAGTTACACCTCTGCCTACCCCTTCGGGGATTACTGGCGTGAGTGCGTATGTATGTAAGTCATAAAGTGGGTCTAAACATCTTACTAGGTGGGTAGGTCCCTCGTGTGCGAGGCCGTTTGTGTTGGTACTACCGTTATGTCTATTTCTGCCGCCAAGCAGCAGTGTTTTAGCACTGTTGTGTTTCGGTTTGAAGGACATTGAAGCTAGTGAAATTACTGGGCTTTATGAGACTATGCCTTGCGGTGATTTTAAACTGTGATTAAACTCGTCACCGTTTTACTATTTTCTTCCACCCATACGACTTAAAATATTAATTGTAGATAAAGTCCCTATTGTCTATGTTGACTTTCATTAATTTTATCCTATTAACGATATTAAATTGTATCTAAATGATATGGTAGGTATATCCAACATGATAACGTTCGAGATGAAAATGAAATATTAAATTTAATCTTATCAGCATCCAATCCTTATCACATAAAATAGAATCGCGGTCAGTACAAACTGCAATATCATTAAAAAATATTCCAAAATGAGCAATAGCATTCTCTTGCATTTTAATCCATGAAAAGATAGCTATATTATGCTCATTAAGTATATATGGGAGCGAATCTTTGCCGTGTAACCATCACATGGTTAATATTCACAGACTTTACTGCAATGTGGCTAATAACCAACCGACCAACTTTTATACAAGTGGTTTTTAGAGACTATTCCGCCCACACACCCGCCACTGTAACTCCTGTGCACCAGGATCAACAGTAGCACGCATTTTTGTTGACACCGAGCAGTGAAGCTCGGCGAGTTTCTGGGAATGCTAAATTGGCTTTGTCCCGTAACGAAATTAATCAAATAGAAAGTTAAGAAGTTGGAAATATTAATTGTCCACTTCCCTCCACAGCAAAGCAGTAGACAAAATAATCAACTAAGGAGGCATTAACCTCGGGCACAAGTATATTTACAACTGTAGAAGCCGGATGTAAAGCACCACGGATGTCATTATACTAATGGTTCCTAAATTTCTAATGCTGCATTTTCTTTCTGTCTGGCGTTATCCCGGTTTCATGCCAGGATCTGCCCTATCGTACCATAGATTTGACGGTATTTGGTATTAAATGGGGCGACCCACCATCTAACCCCCACAACCCACAATGCTACCTAATGCGACACTGTACATAATATTATCTCATATTTTATGGAACACCAAATCAAATGATATCCATTAATGCGGGATTATTTACGTTAGACGAAAATTAATCGCATTCGACTCTGAAACTGCACGGCAATAGAACTTTGATTTGAATGACACGCGAGAATGCCCATGGAGTGATTATTTGGACGCACCTATTCACAAATGATGATTCAAGGAACTCCGCTGATTGCCCACGTATCCCCAATTTAATAATAGCTGCCTTAGACTATGCAAGACTTTGGAGATTACTAAACAATATGAGAATCGAAACATGTATGTGTGTCCTTATTAGTGAAATGATGGCATGTGTTATTGAAAAGTTTAGCGATGACGGCAATCCGCCTACTGACTAGTTAAGGTACCAGACAGTTATCAGCAGTCAAGTCGTCTATGCCCTCTATGGTAGCACAACGGGCAGCAACATTCCGTAGAATCCCGTCACCTAGCTTACAACCTACAACCGTCTGTAGTCGACTTTTACGACATCGGCGCAGGATATGGCACGGATTTATTATTGTCAGTAAACAGCAAAACACAACGAAACAGAGGTCTTGTCAAACTTTTTGAGCGATTTGAAGTCATTTGGTGGTAGGTCCCTTGTATGCGAGAGGCCGTCTGGGTTGGTACCACCGCTTTGTCTATTTCTTTCGCCAACCAGCAGTGTGTAACCACTGTTGTGTTTCGGTTTGAAGGACATTGAAGCCAGTGAAATTAATGAGCATTATGAGATTTACCATCTTATGTATCGGGTGGCGAGCGCAGTTCAGTCCATGCAATGCATACAATTCATGGTTCTGTGTGGTGTTGGTCTGTTTATGGACAGGCGTGGCGCTTACGAACAGGGAAGCGTGTCTCGTCATTCTTCTAATAAAAAAAACTCCCACCCTCGACGTCTCCTATCACCATTCAGACGGTACCTTTACGGCCTTTAGTGGGCGTCAGTGCGTTAGTAATATTAACCATGAAATATGGGAGCTATGAGAGATCATTCGACGGCAGCGTCTCTAACGCACAGCGTCACTAACGCTTACGCTCGACACGGTAATTGGAAGTCGGCCTATAGTCTTTTGAAAACAGTACCTGACTGCTACGCAGCTTATAGCTAATTCAAAGCAGCCATAACAATTAATAACGAGACAACGAGGTAAATTGCAATGAGAGCTCTGCGACTTAATGTAGAATTTATTTATGATTCTGCAAACTGATTGCTTGTCCGTCCAGACAAAGCCGTGCGCAGTAACGCTCTTGTGATGCCTAGGAACAGAATTTATGTCCAATATGGCGATAAGCTCGCTCTCTACCTTATCATGGGACGGAAAAAGCACCGCTAACCGTGAGAGATACCGCCCGGGCTAGTGGGATTTTGTTAAAAAAATATGTTTCAAATATACTAACAAATTATAAACAGATTATTGAAGTATTAAATCATTATACAGCTCAACTTAGTCACTGCAATGTTTTTTACGGAATCTATGACACAACTTGAAACGCTGAAAATGTAGATATGATAAATAATATTTTTACAAACTAAACATTGCCTTTCCTGACAGACAAAAAACGGTAAGGAATCCTGACGACATCACGGTTGAAAGAGCAAGTGGGCTGCAGTAGTTACACTACCGAAACATCTCGCACATGTACGAGCACATGCATACTTACATACACACATACATTATATATTATAGGTATTTACATATCTATAATATGTTTTGAACTGCATTTATTTTTCTATTCACTTATAGGTCACCACTGACTGGGCGGGCAACAATAGTATTAGAGTAAAAAACAAAACCTACATTTTTAGTTTTACTTCTCACGCAACCGGGACTTCTATGAGAGCGTAAAGTCAAAACCTAGCCATTACCAACATAAATTACAAAGGAAACGTGCGATTCTCCAACCGTCGCATTACACAGGTGGCTAGGCCGTGCACATAGGTAAAATAAAAGCAGACCTTTACTAAATAGACTGCATCAAAGCAAAGTGCTTGTTGGTGAACACAATCGTTTTTACTACCTCGCAACAACTATCGTAAACGTAAATTCTCGCACAGTCATTCTGCACCACAATATGCACGGACATTGGCTAAGGTTTTTATACAACATTTTTGATACGCTCCAACGGACAACCTCTTATACATATCAATTATTTGAATTCGTAATTAATCGCGTGTTTGCTACGATTGCAAACGATACTTTGGTAATTAAGAAGGAATAAGGTTTACTCACTCCACGATACTCGTTTGACCCGTTTCGTAGGCGGCCCTGCATGTACCTTCGGCGGCAGATGAGAGGGAACCTTCCTTAGTGCACTCTGGTAGCGGAGTAGGAACGCGTGCACCGCACATTTAGCTGGCGAGCTGATCTTTTCTGGTGGCGTGAGAGCTGCTACCACCGCAACCGTCGTGGATGCTTTACTCGCACGTCTTCTTGCCACTCTCTTGCCAGCCCTGCGTCTCCTACGACGGTTCTTCTTCAACACGTCGCCAACCGGTGGCGGATCCTTGCTGATGACCATCACGCAAACGCGGGAAAATTTGGGGATGACGCGGGTGACACGGACACGACAAAATGGCGGAATGCGGGTTAAAACTTATAACCTAACAAATAACTTAGCTAACTATTAAAAATAAATATATATATAAAATTTAAAACAGGTTAAAATAAAAACTAAATAAAACTTATAAACTAAAAGCGCGTCAGAGAGACTTGGTCGACGCCACACGCGGGGACTACGTAAGATGACGTATGTTCGCGTCGGGAGATACGTAGTGATTTATCGCGATAAGATGATAAGGGAATTATGAGAAATATGGGAAAACTACAGTTTTCACCAAAATCGTTCGCGAGTGACGCGCAGCGCACGGCTCTGTCTCAAAGACTGGTGGATCAAAGTGGCCGTTACGTATTTAATGCACATCTACCCCCAAATCTCCATTATCATAGACTTCCTTTCGGAGAATCTTATTTGCATTACCTACCCTCCTCTGACTGATTTCACATATTTTTCATCTTGACATCATCTACACTAATATAAAGAGGAAAGATTTGTATTTTTGCATGTAACGAATAAACTTAAAAAGTACTGGACCGATTACAAAAAATCTTTTGCCGTTAGAAAGCTACATTATCACTGAGTAACATCATACTTCATACTAATATTATAAATGTGAATGTAAGTTTGTTTGTTACGCTTTCACGCGAAAACTACTTAACCGATCATCATAAAACTTTTTTCACATATTCTTGGAGATATAAGAAGTAACATAGGATACTTTTTTAAAGAAAAAAACTATTTTTTTGATACGCTTTCACGCCTAAATCACTGAACCGATTTTGATGAATTTTGAAGCAGAGATAGATGGGACCCTGTAGACGGTTATAGGCTACGTTTTATTTCGGAAAAGTCTATTCACGCGGGCGGAGCCGCGAGTAAAAGCTAGTAAGTTATATTTGAGACGGTTATAGACTACTTTTTATCCCAGAAAGGGCTGTTCATAAACAATAATTTGACGTGTTATCAATTTCGGTAAATGAATTCGGTTTGGCAATCGTATCAATCGAATAAAATTGAAATATCTGATGTTATCGAACTCTTACAATAAACAGAAACGAAATTGTCGACCACCACTAATTTTACTACATATCTATGGCAATAGAATATTTTCCTATGTTTAACATATTATTTTCTGTTGCAAAACTACGGGAGTTGACCATGGAATACAATACATTCTGTATACCATGGTCTGCATCAGTGAGTCCGACATACTTCCGAGCTAGCTCGAAGAGATCTCTAAAGGTATTTTCCCGTGTAAAAAAGCCATAGACTTGTGCCTTCCTGTACTTCAGTCAGGTTTATGTGCCCTAATATCTCCTGGGATGTTATTGGTTTGGTTTCAATAAACTAGGTTGTATAGTTTTTGAGATATGGGATATTTTCGGTTACACTACAGAACCCTTTACTGTTTGTGGTCCGTGGCACTTGGCCGGTTTTGTATAACAACTTTGTTTTTAAATTTCCTTGGTTAGTTTTGATTTATTGTTTTCTCATCTAAACATGTGGTGAATTTCCAGCGGGATTCTTAGATCAGGTTCGTAAACTATCTAATTGCTTTTTCAATGTCATCCTCACGTTTGAGCCTAGTTTTCAGTTCTATGGCCAATACTCAAGGTGATGGTTCGACAGTAATTTTACGGTTTCACCGTACGATGGAGTGACTATGTACTGCCGAAAATAATTTCAATCTGTTTAATTGTTTTCAACCTATAACACTTCATATCAATACAGCAGATAACACAGTAGGCACTCACCCACACAGGCAAAACTTACCTCTTTTGTTAAGGGGTAAAAATAAACATGTAGGTATATCTAGACATAATGTCCGTTGTCCACAATTACCTATTGTTAATTTATTACTTATAATTATGACTATGTCATTCAAATGTATCAAAACAAACGTAGGTCATATAATTATAGTTCAAAGTGTTTATACACTAACTTCATACGAGACATAATCAATAATTTCACGAATCACCCCACCAAATCAAAGCACTGTCCAGCCAAAACAGTTTGTCAATTCATATCCATAATTAATGAAATCTGCATTCACCCCTTCCATACATAGGTATAGTCAAATACATCTCGTCTCAAACAGCCAACCCTTTACTTTCATGTCAATAACATAATTAAAACATGATGCATCACGAGGGGCGACAGAGCCAGACACACCGTGACATAATTATAAACACATAGTCTATGTAACAGGGGATCTACATACACCCTTGACCTTCAATTCCCTGTAGTATCTCACCCTTGCATGCAAAACCGTTGGGGATTGTTATCATTGACATTGTATATAAAATTGATTGTGCTACTTTCTAGCTGATGAAAGGAGAGATATTGGGGTTTATATTTTATCAGATTTATCCTAAAATTAAAAATGGATTGCAATGCGCGCAAAATTACTTGGGACGGCCCGAATTTACTCATTAGCGGCATCGCGGCTATTGTTTTCAGACTAAAAGGTGGCGGGAGGTACGAGTAGAAGACGAGGAAAGTAATTAGCTTCAGCCCATTCAAGTTATTTTCGGTGTATTGTTATATGTGTTAAAAGAAATAGTCGTGAATCGTGATACATTATACAAAACCAAATGAAGGTAACTGAAAAAAAAACTATTATATCATTGCTTAAAAAATCACATTTTGTTTTTAATCCTGACCCCAAACTAAGTTAAGGTGTTATGGTTAAGTGTTAATATACTTACTCCTTTCACTATTTAAACATTGATGAGCTTCCAGGTTTTTTTATTCTTTTTAAGTACATGATGATGACTGAATCTATTTACAAGGAAAATAAGAATTTTCTTTTAGTCATATTTTTTTGGAAAGCAATTTAGTCTTTTGTTGAATTATTTCAAAAACATTACTATCTATTTGTAAGGAAAATGTGTTGATTTATATTGAAACAATGGAAATCTATATATGTACCTAGTGAAAATGTTTTTTGAAAAATAAAATGTACTGAATCCATATTTTTTATTTGGGTTATTTGTGAAGTTTTTCTCGGAAAATGTTTATTAGGATGTTTGTAACGTAGTACTGAATCGATTATGTCGAGAAAAGGAGATTTCGAGAAAAAGGTCGTTTTGATACCGACTGCCTCGGTGGCGCTTGTAATGCGTACGTACGCGTTACGACTGAGGATGACGCTGATGTCTCTGGTTCGATCCCGGGTCGGTTAAAAGTAATATTGGATTTTTCTATTACGAAATGCTTAGTATCAGCCCGGAGTCTGGGATTGTACCAGATATGTGGGTATACTGGTTACACCTCTGCCTTCTCCTTTGGGATTTACAGGCGTGAGTGCGTATGTATGTCATTTTGAGAAAAGGACATTTCAAGAAAAGGAAATTATGCACCTAAACCAAATAGTCTTATTATACTTCAATTATTATTCTTTTTTGCCGTTATAAAATGAATTAACAACTTTAAATGAAGAATAATAATATTTTTTATTTATTTATGGCCGTTCCCTATATTCTGTCTGTCTCTAGTTTTGCTATACCGGCGATAGAAAATGTTATCTATTTTCCGTTTTACCGTCCGAATAAACTTATTAATGATAGGTAATCCTATTCTTCATTGCTGTCTACTGATGAGAGGACTGATAGCTGACTACAGATATACAACACTATGAAAATGACAGTTCAAGCGTCCCAATATTTTTTATGTGCTATCTGTCGATAAAGTTATTTAGTTTTTTCTTTATCGGTAGATTTTGACCGATAAACAGATATCTCGGCTGTAAAAAAACGAAATAAATAACGCATTTTGAAGAAATAGCCATGAGTATACAAGGCTTACATGGCACTTGCACTGCAATACAAAAAACTAAATAAATTATGTAAAGATCTAAAAGAAAATATAAAAAACATCTAAAATTCCCATAAATTAAAATAATGCACCGTTTTGATAATTAAATTAAGTGCAAGAGACTTAAAAATATTTGTTAATGCGAACAAAATAATAAATAATTCCCCACTTCAGTAAAATCCCCCAAATTCGCTTGGGATTTTTGTTCAAAGGACTTGTAGTCAGAGCCGTAATGTATTGACAGTAAAACGTTTCGTTATTACATTGTGTTTTGCAACATAATAAATATTTCTCGTTATTATTATTTCATTTACAGTGGTAAAAAAAAAGAATTATAGATAAATGTTAAATTAAAACTTATATTTCTAATCTAAATCATATCTTCATATTTTCTAACATAAATTAAACAATAGTTCGTCTTTCTCAGCTTGTATGAACATAACGCACAAGAGGGCCCAGATAGACTGCCTATCTATTGCTATTATAGTATCCGACGTGCATATCTAAAAAATGGGGACGATTCCAAGCAGTAGATAGAACAATACGGATGTTTGACGATAGCTATCTATCGTGAAATTGAAGATTAATATTGGGAACGGCCATTAGTCGATAAGGTTACAAACTCTTTTTTTTGGGGTTATTAATTGAGGAGGATTAATTATTAGTGCTAATAGCCATTAGCAAGAAATATTAAACATATTAGGAAAAATAATATAAGATTATGGGTTTCAGAACAATATTTCGTTTGACAGCCTCCGTGGCGCAGCGGGCGAGTAGCCGGTTGCGAAGCATGAGGCCGTGGGTTCGATTCCCGTACCTAGACAAATGTTTGTCTGATTCACAAATATTTGTCTCGGGTCTGGATGTTGTGGGACCGCAAGTCCCTCGTAGTTTTTGATACCCACGATACAGGTTTACCTAGTGTGGGGTCAGGACTATGTATGTGACTGTTGGGTGTATTTATTGTATTTGTATTTATATCTATATTTTCCAAACAAGGATATACTAATGTTAATCTTAGAATCTCATAACAAGCAGATATCATTCCGTAAGACCTATATTTATACATATTATACAATATCACAGAGACACACCATAATAAGTATTTTCATATTGTAATACAAATAAACCACTCTATTAAGATACTCCTTGTTCCATTTGCCCTAATCCCACTCGCAGTGGGATCGGAGCAACATGCTTTTTAACACATGTTACAGAAAGATTTGACTTGTAATTCTTACGACCGGCCGCCTGCCTGACGTCAACCCCTCTGGGGAGCACTTTAAGTTACTAATTAAACATAACATCTCAAAATTACACTATTGTCAACTGCTTTTTTTGTGGTAAAAAACAAAAAAAAGATCCTTCTACAATTAAGTCGGTAGCTACTAGCTATAATTTGTTTATAGGGTTCCAAAGCCAAATAGCAAAAACTAAACTCTTATAATTTCACCATGTTTCGTTTCGTCACAGCCATTTAACTTTGACATTATAAGCACTATATAAATGAAATTTGAATGGTAGGTGCTGTCGTTGTATCGTTACACAAAGGTGTAAGAAAAAGAACACTTGGCTGTTTTTTTTATATTGTTATTGTTGCAATAAATCGATAAAACCACCGAAATTAGGCCATCATGATGAATTGCTACAAAAATATGATGCAGATGTCTTAGTTAGTTTATCATAAAGTTCCAACGCACCCTGGTTCATCAGGACCACGGAAGTTCATGAACACCTGAACATCGGGACGATAAAACACGAGATAAAATGCAGGTGCTCGAAATACAAGATAAGACTGGAGAAGCACCCGAACCAACTAGCGACCCAGTTACCGATTCCAGATACAATCCGCAGATTAAAAATCCGGCATGTTCTAGAATTGGATATTAGCCTATGACACCTTATGACACCCAGTGGGGACACTCTCTGGCACGAAATACAGCTCCCAACACATCTGCTCATGATAAATAATCTTAATAATCATAAAAAAAAAGTTTATCATAATGCCAGAACATATGATATTTCAATCTTTATGCACACCTTGCTATGTATGTGAGGTAACATTTGTATAGACACAACAACTATGTCTGCATGTCAATTTGTGCCTATAGGATGATGGCTGACATATAACTCACATAAAACAAACTACATATGTATTTTCATTCTAACATACACATAGCAAGAGATGCGCAAGTTAACTGAATTATCTACAAAATGTGAAGCCACCTTTTAAAAAAAACAATTATAAATTATAATAACAATAAAAACATTGAATCACTAAACAATTCTTTATCCCTATTGAATGTTTGTTTTGTTTTATAGGCTGCTTTACAAAACAATACTAAACCATGTCCTTATCAAAATGTCTCATATAAGATTATTTTATAATAAAATTTTCAATGCATGCATAATAATGATTTGGGCAGGATGACGTTAGTCCTTCCTAACCATCGAAAAAATAAGATAACTAGAATGATAACTCTCATATAAATCTGCCAAAAATACAGCTCCACTTACTTACACATGCAAAGGTAATCACATGTAACACTCATACACACTACAAAATTAATGGACATGCAAAATCAACTTTATTTCATAAAAGTTAATGTATAATATAAAATTTCTAGATTGAGATACATTTATTTATTATGCACCATGCAAAAAATTTGACATATCAAGTGTCAACTAGCGATCATGAATCAATATTTATGAATTGATGAATGACCGAGCTGCATAGACTTTTATAGTCCCGCCCCCTTGCACATAGTTTCGGTGGGGTAATTTTTTGCTTGAGTTACATTTCTTGTCATCATCTTATTTCGATGTTGCTAATGTCACCGCTATTGTCTTCAGAGTCCTAAGGGAGACGTAGAAGGTGGGGGAAATTTCTAAGTTCGGCCTATTCAAGTTATTTTAAGCATTTTCAGTTATGATCTAGAAACAGGGTTCTGGACTTTGGGAATAATAACAACGGAAACTGATAACATTTTGGTTCCTTATATTACCCTGGTGCTATTTATATTGTCACACGTTGCTTTTGAGAAATTGGAATAAAAGAAGTCTTACGTTAGTGTGTGTACAAACTATGGAATGTGAGTAGCTACATTTGACTCTAGCGCTCGCGTGCTGCCTCAGCGACACACTTGTTTCACTCTCTGAAGTCACATATTCATTTTCACCTTTCGATCTAACTTGAATCATATCATTCGGAAGGCGTTAAATGCCAGCAATAGATAATATTAAAAATTCTAATTTTAACTTAATTGATTGGCTAATAGCCAGTTTCCGAAACTTGTGAAACAAATTGCATTAAGTTTAGTTAAACTGAAAAATAATTCACGAGTTGAAGTACTGAGTGAAATGAGCAGCTTGCAGGAGTCGCTGAAAAACACCATAGTCAAAATAATGTATTATAATATAGTTACATTTGGATTTCGTTGGTGTGTACACACACTAGGTAAGTGTGGTTTTATTTTGATTAGCTCAGACATAGCACATTACCTAGCACTAAGTGGCATGGTTGCAAAAAGAAAAACAAACTTTACTTGAGAGGGCCTTTTTTGGTCTCAAAATCCAAATCCCCATAACTAGATTTCATTCTCATACCTTATCTATTCTAAACTCTACACTGTTTTGTTGGGGCACAATATAGTCTTCACTTTTGTCAATCTAAGAAGTTTAACAACCTCCTAAATTACTTGTATACTTGGTTACTCATTTGAATTCAAATAGTTTTTATGATATCTTTACTTTCATTTGTTTGTTTTTTGGAAGTCCAATAATAAAAATGTATGTGCCTAGCTATTGTAGAGGTTAAAAAAGACTTTTATTTATAATAAATGGACTATATTTAGCTGATTCATGTATTATGTACCTCTAACTATTAGAGGGGATAATGCATTTACAAGGATAAAACTGTTCTTTGGAAATGTTTATGTACGTAAGCTTTTTGTACATTTAGGAGTTTGTTTGTGACCTACATACTTAAAATAATTATCGTCTAAAAAGAAAATAAACCAACCATAAAAATAATAAGTCTAATATAGTTCCAATGAGCATATTTCAAACAAGAAGCGTGTATACCAGTAGGAACGCATTCTTGTTTTGAGTAAAAAGTCTAGAAAAATCAAGGGAGAGTAGTCAAAACAATATCATTTTATCTCGAAGTGTTTCGCGTGTTATTGGAAGGTAGATTGATAAAAGACGGAATTATAATGGTGTAGAACACTTACCTTCCTGGCTTGAGCCATCCTTTTGGTTTTCGTCGTTTGGTCTCTCCCTCAACGAACACAATAGACTTACAGCTGACATAGCTTGCAGATCTAACACACAATATGCTCAGTCTTCTCTCAATATATTAATTCTACTAAAACTCTATAACAACTTTACAATATTTACAAAATTGTTCAGGAAATTAATCTATCACCTAAAGTATTGTTTATATCACAGACTTTTCGTTTTTCAACAATACGAATCAAAACGTCCACGCACGAAAATACTATCAATATTTGTAATTTGTAGGAATTTAGGTATAATAAACTTATTTACACATTAAAAACTAACTTTAAATTATCTAATTTTAACAAATACGCGCTAGCGGTCACAAGATACTCATAACTAAAAGAATTTGTCAGTTTTCGATGCAAAAATATATAAAACGTCCGCCATATTACACCTTATGGGACGTTTATTATCCGCCCAGATATAATATTATCTGTGTGTATAGAACAGATATGAACGATATTGACATTTATTTCGGTAGAGTTATATCCAGGGTCCGATTGCCATTGTAACAGTTTTTTTGTAATCCGCTTTCTTGCTGTAGAGATCCGTAAGAACCAGATATCGAAAAGGTTATTTAAAGAATAAAATAATATTAAATAAAAAGTGCAAATATTAAACCATCTATTTAGGAAATGCTTTACTATGAGATTTTTGTATAAATTGAGAAGGAAACACAACACAACAAATAGATGGCAACATTGCATTAGAACACGAATTTTAACTTGGTAATTTTACGAAATTTAAAATAACTTAAATTGAACTAAGTTTTTATAGCTAAGTATTGAACCAATTATTCCGATTTATGCGTTTCTTCCGTTGACGGTTTCTTCGGTCTTAAAAATATATAGCAAAGAGTATGTAATAGGAAAATTAAGAGAAAAATATAGAATGATCATGGAAGGCAGAGTAGGGTAGTTTTATTAATCTAAGGGTAGTTTCAATGGTAGTTTCCTAGATAGATTTTTTTTATAATATGACAATAATTTTCCGCGAGCCTGAATCCAATCCATAATTCCCCATAATTCTGTCAACATGCGTAGCTTATGGTAGCATATCACTTCTATAATCTCTACTCTGAAGAGTATAATATTCTTTGCGCTACTCCACAATAATAATAATAATGGGGGGTGCCACATAGTACATTTTGTCATTTTCGTTCTAAATTTAAAATAGTTTAAATCTCTTGTTACAAGATGACCCATAAAACGATATTTGTCAAAATTACAAAAAAAATATGCATTTTTTGTAACAATAGCTATAACACAATTAATTTACACATGTTAACACAATTAAATTAAATTCAGCACAGTAAATTTCTATAAAATACAAAATATATAGAAAGACTCAATACATCATGCGTAAACATACATCAAAGAATGACAACGCCAACTCAAGCAGAAGTTGCCACATCATAAAAAATTAAATGATAGTGGTAGGTTTTTATTTTTATTAAGAAGAAGAATAGTCAAGATAAGTTATAAGATTCGGCTTTGCTAATCCAAATAAATTAACTATTTCATATATATTCGATGAATTTTGTCATACTTAGTAATCACATATTATTATAATCTTTTTCAATAGAAAAAATAATAAAAACTCTTTTCTTAAACATGTTAGAATAAAAATTGTATGCAATGGCAATTTCAGCATTTCCTTTTTCCGTTTGTCAAATTTCCAAATTTTATACAAATTGAAATTTTCATAAACGAAATATATAAACTGTTTCTTTAATAAATAACTAATGCTTGAATTTCATTAGCTATACCAATGCACAAAGCCTGTAAAACATAGTATGTATGTAATGTGTGTATTAAAATGTGGTAAGTGAATAATAGTATTTGAAATTGATCCTTTATAATTTTATGTCATGTAAACTAGCACTGATCCGCCATTGAATTTTAATAAGTTTTAACAAAAGCTTTATTTCACCTGTATGTTTTTAATAGTACGTAATTGATTAATATCCGGTAGGATATAATTGTAATTATTAGTTAAGTGTTTTACAAATGTCCTACCACGAATACCTAACAAGCAGTCCTTACACAATATTTATTTTTCCTAATCCTAATCCGTGGTAAGTACATACCAATTCCAGCTATCTTTAATATACCATTTTGTATTTCAGTACTAATAATATAGGTTTACCCATCTATTGGATTGGCAATAATCATATCGGGAAATTAGAAGTGAAACAAAAAGTGGACCGCCGAAATCAACTGCCGCATTATTATTATATAAAGAGCCACTCTGAAAATGTACGTATATAAACAAAATATGTACCTAGATTGTTCACATTTAATGCTATTCACATACTGCCTATGTATAAATGCATTTAAATCTTAAATAAAATGAGTAATTACTTAATATAAATATCACTTAACAGTACAGCAAATACGGTCTTTGTGATTTAAATATTGTTAGAATCATATATTTGCTTGTGACAAATATTATAATACAAAGAAATATGTCTATCTAATATGAATTAAAAAAATGTTTTTTTTTATTGAGTTCAGTTTTGTCTACAGCACAAATGGGATGGCTCGACCGGAATCTCACAGAAAACCGGCGTAAAGTAGCTGCTTGCTGTTGCTTTTTCGTACGGTGAGCGAGATATCTGGAGGCCCATATCTCCCTCCTCTTCCCTTCCCAAATCCTTTAAGGTCAACGCGCCCGTGTTTCTCTTAGTATTGGCGGCGGCGGAGATCACTTGCCATCAGGTGACCCACTTGTTCAACTGCCGGTCTATGCAATAAAAAAAGTAAACAATATTGTTAGGCAGTTTAGAATATAATCGCCTTCTTGGTCTAGTGGCAGCGCAATTAGGCTGTGAACTGTGAAGTCTTGGGTAATAGATAATTAGGAAATTTAGTTATACATCCCACCTATTTCTGAAGTTAAACTTCTATAAATGTATTGAATGAATTGAATACAGTATAAAAGTCTTCATTTATAGGAATACCTATTGTCTGTCACGAAGTAATGGAGATTACTATAATATACTATTAATACAATAATAAATGTAAAAGTTTGGATGTTTATTGTTTGTGATCACAACTATTGATGTTTGCATATTAATTTAAAAGATTATTGCCACAAACATGACTTAATTATTTACTATGTTTATTTTACTACCTTTCCCAATTGTTTACTATTTCAGAAATACTACGTCAAATGTTAAGGCTGTTCCCCACCTCAATGATCCGCAAAATGATTTGAGCTCTGTGCGCGTAGCTTCGAGAGTCGCGGTCATCCTGGCAGTAGTGTTAGTTTTTATTTGTTATTTTAAGTTTTTGATAACAATGATGTAAAAATAATGGATAACGTATGTATATTCGATCATCACGGATTATTTTGTTAAGATTTATGTGAATCAATAGGTTGGTTCACTAGTAAGGGAGTTATGATAGAAGTAATGCTTGTTTTCTGTAGGTATATATATTTTAGGTGTATTTTCATTCCTAATTCCGCTAAATATGGGCCGATTTGGATGTTTTTTTTGTATTCGGTAGGGGTACTGTGGCGGTGGTCCCATTTGAACTAATAATTCATCCCTGAGGATGAATGACTAAAACTTCGATGTTAATCATCGATTTTGTCGATTCTTTCAATAAATTTATCACAATAAAAACTGCAAATAAAATGCGATCCAAAAAAACTAGGTAAACGCTAAAAATTAAACATTTTTAAGTTTGATATCAATCACTGACTACTAAACTGCAATAGCATTGATGCTGTAATGTCCAATAATATGTAAAACGTTCATAGTTAATTTGTACATGGTAAAAAGTTAGTTTATTTTTACAAGAGTTCAGAACTTTACATTTTAAATTTAATATGCAATTTTTCTATTTTAATTGTGGTCAGCCACAACTCACAGCTTAAGAGATGTTTAAAAAAAATAATGTAAAGAAAAGAACATTATTAGAGTACTGTTGGGTTAATCGTTATTTGTTCGTTAGTTTCTGTGTCTTTTAAAAGTTAACATAAAATATATGTTTTATTTTAATCGTCCCAATGTTAAGTACTGTACTGTGTTGTACTTTTGACTAAGGTTTTTTTTACCCATAATATTGTTATTACATTGTATGAACATGTAATAAATTATACCTTATTTTAAATGTTGCACTTTTCTGTTCCACTATCATCATCATTTATTCCACTTGATGTATGTGTATCCTAACTAAAATTAAATTAATAGTTTTAAAATATTATACGACGGCATGTGCAGATGTTTTAACAGCCGTATACTCTTTTAGAACTATTAGTTTATAGTTTTGTTACATTATTAAATTAAACCGCCATCACCAGGTAAATAGAGGTTGTGCTGCCATCTATCGGATTTATACCAGCATTAAACTGCCGTTAATGCCATCTATCAGTTGGGCAAGGAAATAATTTGACAAACTTATGTGGTTGGCATAGAAACGCAATAAGTGGTCTCTCTATTTCCGTATATAGTTTAATACTCTTTGGCTCTACTCTATAGTAGTCTGTGCAGTCTGTGGTGGTCATGTCAAGTCTTCATGTGAGAGTTTGTGTGCGTTTGTATTTTTTTTATAAGATTTAAAGTTTAGTATAAAGTTATTAAAATGTCTCTAAAGTGGACTGGAAATCACAGTGAATCGGGTATTCTCAGGAAAAGTGAATTTAAAGAGAAGAAAGAAGAGTTATTCGTGTTCGGCTACTCGTGCAAATTGTTCAGGGACGACGATAAAGCTCTGCACGTAGATCAAGGCAAACACCTCATTCCGTGGATGGGGGATGAAACGTTGAAAATCGACAGGTTCGATCCGTTTTTTACTATAAGACTGCTAATTGTGGCGCTAATACGTATAAAAACAATAAATTATCAGAAAAGTTAAAATTTTGGAAGAGCTTTAAGATTTTCGCAGACGATGATGTTTGAAGACCGGCGCTGGAGAGGGTCGGCGTGTGCACCGGCTAGCGACACCCGTATTGTTACGGTGACGGCCTCCGTCGGTATGTATACTTTGCAACGGAATAATTGAGTACGTTATTGTTGATAACACGTTGTTATCAGTGCTAGGATGTTATTACGATTCAGACCAATGCCTTACAGGTTACCAGTAAGTTACCACATTACACATTGCAATAAAATAGTATTATATAAAATGTTAATATTATTACACATAAATAAACCTTAACAAATGGTAAAAATGTACTTAGTGTTAATTATAGCTGATTTTTATTCCTTTTAGAATACAGATCTAACATTACACATTTTTTTAAAACTTCCTATTTAAAAATGGTTGATTCGTTACTATACGGTTATTTTAAAAACTATATAAAAATTGTATTAGTCAGAGTAGCCAGCACTGAAGCAAAAAGGTACAATTTCCACACAGAGACAAATGTTTGTCTGATAGGCAAATATTTGCTTGAGCCAGCCCAAAGATGTCTCATAGTTTTTATTCTTCCTTCTTAGTTAATGTCAACAAGCATAGAGTGTAGCTATTCCGCCAATGTCACATGGTGGGTGAAGATACACGAAGGAGATTGGTATGTTTGAGTTTGAAGAGTGTTGAAGAATAAATGGGTGGTAGAGCCACGCTGTAGACACTTGTCTACAGCATGTATGGGCCGGCTCATCTGGGTCATTACCACTGTCTCACAGAAAACGGGCGTATAGTAGCTGCTTGCTGCTGTGTTTCATACGGTGAGTGAGATATCCGGAGGCCCAAACCCCCTCCCCTTCCCAATTCCTTAATTATCCCTTTCCTTTAAAGTTGGCAACACACCCATGATTCTTTTGGTATTGTACATTTTGTACATGGGCAATGGAGATCACTTACCATCAGGTGACACACTTGCTCGTTTGCCGGCCTATACCATATAAAAAAAAAGTTATTTCACACATCGTTTTTATTAATCATATAACAAAATATTTGTCAAGAGGGTTAGGTTAATACTTCCTGTTGCCAAAAACAGAAGTAGAAAATTACTTCTAGTGTAGGCCAAGCCTGTGAGCCCTAGCTGGCCACATCCATTATAATCATATCTTACTTTAGGGTTAGGCTTATGTGTATATTTATTGGATGTACACATTGAGTGTTATCAAATACAAACTATGTAAGCAAATAATTTAAATATACTGTGTCAAAATATTTACCCAATATATCTTGATAACAGCCTGTTCAGCATGAGGTATAGTTTGTAATATAAAAGCCAAAATTAGGCAGTATTATAAGTTCAGTTCTCAAGTTTATTATGTAAATCTTGACAGGTATGATGCTAGGGGCGCATTGCATGACCTCACGGCACTGGAGGCTCCACCTGGTGGTTACGACTGGCGTGTGGAGCTCACCAAGAATGAGCTTGAAGTGGAACAGCTGTGTGATGAGGAGCGATACAGAGCATTACACACCAATGAGGATGAAGAGGAGATGTATAAAGGTGGGTGTGGTGTCACTAACAGCCATTTTCAATAAACAATTTTGTTTTTTTTTATAACCTTGAATGACAAAACATGCAGGTCCCTTGCTCCCCTGCTGGTAAGCACCACTCCTGCCCATAAATAGAAACAAGAACACACAGAGCTTTGAATCACAAAGCAATGCATGGCATTGAACTGCACTTGTCACCCTGAGACATAAGATTTAAGTCTCATAATACTCATTAATTTCACTGGCTTCAAGGTCCTTCAAACCGACACACAATACTTACACACTGCTGCTTGGCGACAGAAATAGACAAAACAGTGGTACCAACCGAGACAGACTTTGTATACAAATGTCCTTCACCATTTAAGCTTACACAATAAAGATGTAATGAATGGGATATTTAATTATAATATTCTTTTACAGAGGAAGAGTTGAAACGTCTACACGCAGCAGGCTACGGTCAAGTCGGATTCAACTACGATATACCAGCAGAGCCCACGCCGTCGACGCTTCCCGTGGAGGTCGACGAGCCGTTTGTGCCGACTGCATCATTCAAGGCACTGTTACCAATCGATACTTTATATGTGAGTTATGATAGATGCACAAAATCTATTTGATTTTCTCAATAATAGTGTTTTAGTACTGCTAAAGTATCAAATAATTTCATTTAAATACATGTTTGTAGACATAAAACATTTTCCTTATTGCATGGTAATTTAAGAACGTCATATAAAAATTTACATTTGCGATGTACTCACAGTATAATGCAAGTTTACGTTTAAGCAATTTTTCTTTATTCTTCTCACTCTTTGACTGTCATTAATTATAATATTTTATCCCTGACATTATTGGCCCTGATTTCTGGCTATATAGCAACTATATTCGCGCATCTGTAACACTGCACTCGTCTCTAGTTGCGTTCATCAAACATATAAGAGGAAGCAGAACAAATCTCTTCATCGAAAATGCATGCCAATACACTCACATACAAAACTCACACATATTTGAGTTGATATTTGATATTTCCAGTAATTTCAGGTATTTTTTCTATAGAAACAATTGCTAAACATTATCCACTACACTTCACCATTGTATTTTCGTCTTTTTAAAACATTTAACATGAGTTAAATGGGAAAATAAATGAAGAAACCTAGGATGTTTCTTTGGTTGACATCAGTTCCATAGTGTATTGGTTTTAACCTAAACACAAAAAAAAAAAACTATCTCAACCTGTTTTCTATTCAAAATAAATATGTGTTTTGGTAATCTTAGTTTACCTTGGCAGAAGTGCCATGATGGTGATCCAATAAAGAACAGTTATTTTAATAGATTTTGTACCTATTTAACTAACGGTGCGTGACAGGCCGTAAATTGTTGGTATATTAATACTAAGTTGTAACTAAACGAATATTTACAAAACATATAATTTTATAGGACTGTAACAGCTTTGGTAGTAACACAATATTATGTAGTGCCAAATCTCTTGTCACGAAATTAACTAAAATATAGTCTACTCGTATCAAATGGGTAGTATTGAAATAAAATCGCAGGACCTCACTCATTTTAGGTTGTCAGGACTGACATACTGTAGATTGTTACACACAGGACACTGTAGATTGTATTTGAACCAAAACTGAACAATAAAAACTTAGTTGAGTCAGTGGTAGGCGGCAGCTGAATTGAAGAAATCCGACCCTGACGCTCAGTCGGGATAACGCCAGGCAGAAAGAAAGTGGCAACAGAATTGATATTGATATGTTTAATTACAGCCTGAAAGTCAAAAACAAAACGCGATAATAGAAAAAACTGCAAAGTTCATCGCAAGCCAAGGAGCTCAGATGGAGATCCTTATCAAGGCGAAGCAGCGTGACAATCCACAGTTCCAGTTTTTGAATAAGGATTCTGATCTTCACCCGTATTATAGCACGCTCATAGCTCTTGTGAAGTCTGGCAAATGGCCGGAGAAGAAGGCTGAAATTGTCGAAGGTAATGATCATAGTTAATGATTTGTAATAATATAATCTAGACCTAAATTTTAGGTAGGAAGGAAATTGTATAAATAATGTGCGTGTTTATAGGCGATGGAGATTATTTACCTTCAGGGGACTTACATGCTCATCTGCCGACCTTTACTATAAATAAAATTATTCCTTTTCTTTCAGATAAACCTCCAGAAACAGATGAGTACCTACATCCAAGCTTGGCGTCAACTATTATTGAGTCTGTAAGTAAATAAATATTAATAAGTAAACATTTATATACTATGATAGACTATAACTGCAATAGACATTGAAGTTGAAACCGACAACTTGATTCGAAAGCCATCCTATGCATTACATTATTATCTGCGATTGGGAGTCTCAGATGGACAGACGAAAAAATATGTATAAATATTTTCTAATACATTATTACAAATGTTCATATTATGATCCACAGGCACCATCGATCCCATCCATTCAATACAAGCCGTCAGCGGACTGCGACTACATGCTGTTAGTATGTCGCATGCGCGGCTCGGTGCCTGACGGTGACGCTGAGGGTGGCGGCGGCGGCGGCGGCGGCGAGTACATGGAGCGCGCGCCCGGCGAGGTGGCGCCGCCCGGCACCGAGCCGCTGCCGCCGCGCGCCGATATATCGCGACCACCAGTCATGTACAACACTGGTGAGTATTTTTTTAAATATTTTATAGTATAGGCCGGCAAACGAGCAAGTGGGTCACCTGATGGTAAGTGATCTCCACCGCCCATGTACGCCCACAATACTTAAATAATCAAGGGCACGTTGCCGACCTTAAAGGAAAGCGATAAGTTAGGGATTGGGAAGGGGAGGGGAATTTGGGGCATTTGGTTTTGGAATACCAAAAATATCGATGTTACGGTATTTTTTCTGTGATGCATCGATATTGTATGGCTATATATTTATTTCGATGTATCGGTGTGTTTTATTCAGTATCGAAATCATATCTAAATCGATGTTTTTAAAACCATGGAATGTGGACCAAACCTGAAGCCGATATGTCGATATTTTTTCTCGATATATCAAAATCGATACTGATGCCTAATATAATTTTAAGTACTATCTGCCGGGACGAAAGTTTTGAGTTCAAAACTAGTCACAAGAGCTGCCACTGTACCTCTGACTTCAATGTTATATCATAGTTGGAATGTCTTGTAATTTATAGTTCTAGGTGTTGCTGCTTCTATTTATGGGCAGGAGTGGCGCTTACTATCAGGCAAATAAACTGCTCGTCTCGTCATTTAGGCAAATAAAAAAAATACCTTTTTAACATATTGTGTACAAACTATAAACTGGTGTCAATGAAAGACACACACTCGACCTAGTTTAGACAGCAGAGATTACTTGGAAAATATGTACTTTTGTACGGTATGTACTTTAAACTTTGGTGTCGATAAACGTTATCATTATAACAGGGGACAGCACCACTCAGCCCGTACAATCCACGTCTAACCAATATGCGGCGTACTACCACCAATACTTAGCGCAACAACAGGAGCAAATGCAGGCGCAGAAACAAATCAAAAAAACGCAGACTACCACGCCTAAATCAACAGGCCTTAGTCTCATGAAGAATTATAATACAGACTCTGAGAGTGATATATCTGGTGAAGGTAAGAATTTTTTTCTTTGTATCATGAAATAAGCTTATTTGTAAAGTACAGTAGAATTCAGATATAACGACTTCGCTTATAACGACTAACGGGTTTTAGCGACGATAATGTTTACTCAAGTTAGGTTTCAATATTAGTTACTGAGAAAATATAACCGTTAAGTGCGACTCCGGTTTAAGCGACCAACTGGTTATAGCGACCATTATATTAATACGTCCGGTTAAAACGACGCGCAATCCTTTTTTTACACAACCTACGCACCAAATCCTCGGCGCCCCAATTCACCCCGCCCGCGCGCTTCTCCTCTCGTTATTGGCGCGCGTAAATCACAGTTAGCGTTTGTCACCTGTTATGACAAGTTCATAAAGTTCGACAAAATGAGTTCTGTGAAGCGAAGCTGTTTTACAATTGAAGAAAAAAGACCTAAAATAAAGCATAAGTATGTGATTCTTATAAAATGTTTTTTTTATCTATAATACCTTTCGCATTTATAATATGTATTCGTAAGTTAGGTATGTACTTAAGAAATAATCCCTCCGTTTTGTGCGTCATCCGGTTAGTACGACATAGTATCGCCGGTCCCTTGAAGGTCGTTATATCCGAATTCTATTGTACATACATTCTAAAATATCCCTTGACTAGAATTTCTGGGAGCGTAAGATATGCAACACGACAATTTAATCGACTCGTTTTATCTAGTTATTTCGATATGTCTATCGATGCTAACATGGTTGCATAGAAGACTTGAGTCTCAAGCAAGCATAAGTGCAAATACCTTCCCTCCTTTCTGATTCTCATTCTTTTCCTTTAACTTCGGCATGGGTGATGTTTTTTTTCTGGTATTGTGGAAGTTTATTGGTGTTGGATATCATTTACCATTAGGTGACCCACATGAGCGTTTGCCGGAATATGCAATTATACAACTCACCATGATGCAAGAGTTCATTATATTTTTAATAGATTACGACGACGAATCCTCATCGGACGGTAAAGATAAAATCTCCATAGCAACACCACCAGAGGATATTCAAGTAGTGATCGACAAAATGGCTGCGTATGTCGCACGTAATGGCGACGAGTTTGCGGATATAGTACGCGCTAAGAACGATCCAAGATTCACATTTCTAGACTCGGAGAACTTATATTATCCATACTATATAAATCTAATGCAGGAGAAGAGAGGCATTGATGTTAATGGAAAGGGGATAAGATCGAAGAAGTCTTCTGGTGAGTTTCGAGTTTTAATGAACCTGCTTATTATAATAATTGGAATTCATAATCACTATTGTTATTTAGGTTATTAAACCATAGTCAAAAAATATATATTTCGCAAGTTCGTAATTTATAATGTAAAAATAACTATATCCCATACAGCATAAATGATTGCTCCGTTATTATTTATTCAGTTGTTAAATAATTTAAATTTAAATTGATCACTTTCGCAGCACCTGTATCTTTCTCGATAAAGAAACAAAAAGAGCCAGATCCAATTCTACCAAAACCGGCGCTACCATACGAATCTAGTTCCGATGACGACCCTGACAAAGCTGAAAATCAAACAGAGGAATCAGAAAAACCAGAGGAAGTCAACGAAGCACCAAAACAGCTACAACAGTTCTACCCATTAAACCACATACCACCTATTGTGGTTTACAAGATGGAAGGCCAACTCACACAAGACCTACCAACAATAAGAACTATCGAACCTATGAAACCAATCATGCAGAGAATTCAACCAATTCCAGAAGTCAAAATAATATCAAAGCCAGAAATAATGCAAGCAGTAGTTGTTACAACTAAATCAACAGAGGCGGTAAAAGAAAAAACGCCAATTAAAGAGGAAAGGAAAGTGGAAAGGGTAAAAGAAACCAGTCCGTCACATAGACGGGAAAGAAGAAAACACTCTGATCGAAAGAAAGAATACAGAAGTAAATCGGAATGCAGAGAGAGAAGGTCAGAAAAGAGTCCGGATAGAGAATATAGGAGATCGAAAGATGCTGAGAAAGAAAGGAAACGAAAGAAATATAAAGAAGAATTGGTAGTGAATGAAATTATATCTTTGGAAGATAATTCAGATGATTTAATTGATCTAACTGGGGACCAATCAGATTCTAAAGGTGAGATATTTTTGTAGTAGAATTGATATTATTTTTATAATTTATTGTAAAAAAATTGAATAAAATATGTGACAGGCTGTGGCCGACTGTAAAGCGAGAGGTTGCGGGTTCGATTCCCGCACTGAGACAAAATGTTTGTGTAATCCACGAATATTTGTTTCGAGTCTGGGTGTTTTCTCCCCAGAGTGGTGTACTTCAGGCAGGCAGCCGGTCGTAAAAACTACAAGCTAAATCTGTGTAACATGTGTTAAAAAAGCATGTTGCGCCGTCTCCACTACGAGTGGGATATGGGCAGGTGGAAGTAGAATTTTAATAAAATATGTGTATGTAATAATAGTTAATATTTAATGTCAATGTACAGATGCAAAAGTGATTGACATAATACTCGTATATCGGCGTCTAATAAATACACCAAAGTCACACACATAGTCCTGACCTCACAGTAGGTAAACCTGTATTGTGGGTATCAGAAACTACAAGGGACTTGCCACAACACCCAGACCCGAAACAATTTTTTGTGGATCACACAATCTCGGTCTGGGAATCGAACCCACGCCCTCGCTTCGCAGCCGGCTATTCGCCCACTGCGCTATGAAGGCTTTCTTAGTGATCATGATATTTATTACCATTAGCATCAATTTAAATACAATGTTTATATTCTCTTTGGCTTCAGTGTAGTTTTTAGATATCACCACAAATCTGAAGAATCCGGGGTAAAAGTTGAATTGTTCTAGGCGAGTGCGATACAGAAGTAGAACGAATCAAGCAGCAAGAGCGACGTCGTCGCGCGGCTGAGTTCCTCAAGAAGGTTGGCGTGGATCCCGCCGCCGCCGCACTGCCTACCACTTCACTGGCTAGCGCTATGGTATGTGTACACACCTAATATATATGAATACATTTTTTTAGGTTTTGCTCATATTTGATTTTGTGTCTACTTTTACAACATGTTACGGAAAGGTGTGGTCATATTTAAGGACCGTTACATATATCTGACAGTGAGTGTTTATATACCTGATCTTATCAAAGTCTAGACAACCTAAAATTTTACGCTAATTTTATCACTATAAATGATACCTGTGTGCCTAGCAACGGCTTCATTCGTACCACTTGTTTATCATTTAATGTTGTCAAAAGTTGCAAGTCAAATATCGACATCACTCATTCGGTCTTCTTCGCCCACCTGTCCTTATCCCACTCGTAGTGGGGTCGGCGCAAAATGATTTTTTTAACACATGTTACAGAAAGGTGCCTCGGTGGCGCTGAGGTCTCTGGTTCGATTCCCGGGTCGGGTAAAGTGATATTGGGTTTTTCTATCATGAAATGCTTAGGTATCAACCGGAGTCTGGAATTGTGCTCGATATGGCGATAGGGTCGCCCCCTATCACATCATGGGACGGAGATACGCTCGACGAAATGAGGGTGTACTGGTTACACCTCTGCCTACCCCTTCAGGGAGTACAGGCGTGAGTGCCTGACGTTAACCCCTCTGGGGAGAAACATAGACCCGAAACAAATATTTGTGGATCATACAAACATTTTGTCTATGTGTGGGAATCGAAAGCGGGCACTCCCTTCACAGTCAGCTACTCGCCCACTGCGCCACGGAGGTTTCCAAATGTTACTCATAAAATGCTTTATGTCCAAGCAATGCAATCGGATTACTACAGGGGTGAAATACTTATATCGTACTAGTGTACGATATAATATACCTATTCCAATTTGGCTTCATCGCTAATCGAAGATTTATACGGTAATATAGGTATAGGCTATTTATATATTACCTTGCTTAAATTTGACCACACCTTTCTGCAACACGTTGTATAAATCTTCGAATAGCTATGTTTTTATTAAATGTTAATTGTGCAAATGATACATATATGACCAACGAAATGAAGCTTGATTTAATTTATATTAATTATTGTATATTTATTCATCAGGTCGACAATTTGGAGACGAGAAAGAAAAAGGCGGAAGAAGAAGAAAAACGACGCAGAAGAGAGAAGCGCCGGCATAGGGAGAGACGGGGTAAGTTTTGGGTTCTATTACATAGGTACTATAATTCGTTTAAAGCAGCGGTCGGCAACTTACTTTTCATAAAAGAAATGAATAATGAAGGGGTTGGGAAAGGGAGGTGATTTGGGTCATTCTGTCATTGTGCGGCACTAGCCTGATAAAAGGATGCCGACCGCTGGTTTAAACCATTAAATATTATTTTGTAGTGACATTAATACTTATTTACAAATTTACAGGGGAATTTACAGTATTATAGGATGTCGGCTGACGCTAAGTTGTTACAAGTTTAAGTACAATTATGAAGACGTGCAAAATGAACCGATCTATATACTTATGTTTATTTTTTTTGTTATAGAATATGAAGATGAATTAGAAAGATCACATCATAGAAGTAAAAGGAGAAAATACAGGTAATTATTAATAAAATACAGTGTTGAAGGAATTCGAAATGGATTACAAATAGATTTTAGTTCAGCCGTTTGAAACCTTTTTCCAAAAGTGTACTTTAAATAATACTTTTTATTTTGTATGTAGAAAAATAAATAAATTTTAATATTTTCCAGATCATCAGATGAAGAAGAATCGGATTACGATGGGTAATGATTTTTCAATATTTAATATGATATTTTATATATTTTTTCAAAGCATTTAATAATATAATTGTATATTTTATTGACATACAGTTCCAGAAAAAAGAAGCGAAAGAAGGACAAGAAACACAGCACAAAAACTAAAAAGAAGAGAAGGAGAGAGAATGAGATCGAAGAGGAAGAAGGACACACACTCCCACCAAACATTGATCTGTCAAACACACTCAAAGAGTTGCGGACGGCGTCGCCTACAAAAGACCTAGTATTCCAAGACATAGAGCAATCGTCACAGAATTTTAGACAAGAATCGACTGATGAGGAAGAGTTTTCAAGAGAGAAACGCAGAAAGACTAAGAAAGGAGTGAGGGAGTACAGTGAAGGGGAGTGGTCTAGTGATAGTGAAGTAGATTCTAAGTCATCGCCCCAAGAGTTTTAGCTTGTTTTTATGGCATAGGCCGGCAAACGAGCAAATGGGTCACCTGATGGTAAGTGATCTCTATCGCCTATGAATATCCACAATACCAGACGAATTATAGACGCGTTAACAACTTTAAATGAAAGAAATAATTAAGGGATTGCAAAGGGGAGGGGGATTTGGGCATCCACATATCTCACTCATCGTACGAACACGTAGAGGGCTTAACGTGAGACAGCCGGCCGGTCGTAAAAACTACAAACCAAATCTTTCTGTAACATGTGTTAAAAAACATGTTGCGCCGACCCCACTACGAGTGGGATAAGGACAGTTGACCGTAGGTGGAAGAAAAAGAAATAGTAAGGATTAATGTAAAGATCATTTAACGCCTAGATGGCGATATAATGTAAATTAGTTTTAAATTGTGTTTTATAATTGTATTAACTAAGCTTGCTGATCGTAAATATTGACATTGCTCAAGACCACATACATACATTATATTAAATTGACATTTGAACTGAAAAAATAATAATATTAATATCATTAAAAACATTTACACATGTTGAGTCACTGGTTCCCAAACTAGGTCAGTCCTGTATTTTGGGATACCAGTTTCTTCCCATTGAGTTTAATAATACTTATACAAAAAAAAATACAATATCACCCGTTTTTGTCTGACCCCAGACTTTTTTTGATGCAACTAATTTATTTAGTTTATTTTATTGTAAATGTAATATAAGTGAAAGTGGGTCACCAACATCTTAGGCCCAAAGCCAACCTTACCTGCACGTGGTACACTCTGCTGATTCACGGACTAGGCAATGCCGAAACTTGGTACCTGTTGCGCATTGTAGGGGGTTAGACGATGGGTTACCTCACAATACCAAATCCACCGTCAAATTATGATGGGAAAACGGACTCGAGCCGAGATAACGCCAGGCAGAACGAAAGAAAGTAAATTCTGATAAATAAATGTAAACTGGTAATGATAAACGGCATCGTAAAATACGGCTCTTTGGCCACTTAGGTGGAGCTCTTTCACATATTACCAATTTTGAAAACAAATATTTCCAGTCCGCTTATATAGCCGAATAACGAAGATTTGTCAAAGTATAATATTTTGAGTTTGGATCAAACCGTTGTACTATTGATCTTTTACGGCCATTTTCAATAAACGTTCGTTTATTATATATTCTGGGAATTGAATTCAATAAGTTGCCGACCACTGCCATACGTCTATGTATTATTATAAGGTATAATTTATACCCGCACGCAAATAACATGGCCGGGCTGAAGTTAGTCACATCCGCCCGCTATCTACGACTCCCGTCATCTTGAGTCCCTATAAACAATAGCTGCTACTCTGTTCGCAACTAACTTCAGGCCGGCCATGTTATTCTGCCCGTATGGTACCGAGTTTGCGTAAATGCGAGGAAATTCAATTTTACTATAAAGTAACTAGGTGTATAAAGTCCCCAATCGCCACTACAGTAGCGGCACCGTACGGTGGCATTTGGGACGTATGTGAGTTAATGAAGTTCCATAAATATTGCCAACTAGGAACGTGGTAAAGTAGGTGCAATAGGTTTGATGCATTTTTTTAGATATATATTTTTTTAATGATTTTAACCAATAACTTACTGAATTATTGTCCATAACTCGCAATAAAAATATTTTAACTAATCCCCTCAAAAAAAATTAAATATAGTGGAGGGCATGATTGTCAAAAGACAATAAAAAGATGCACACCATATACGATGACGTAAACATATACTATAGTCATAAAGTGCCGCACACGTGCGAGGGAGATAGCGAGATGGTTTCACTACTCCTTCATTTTATTTCACACGAGTTTTGATCAATACTCGAAATATTAATTGTGGTCCCATTTTTCAATCAATTTTCAATCTGAGGGGCTAGCACGGAAACTTGCGAAAAGTTATTCGAGCTGTCATCGACAACAATTTCTATGAGATTTTAGTACAGCGCCTCTATCGTACGTAAAAGAAACTAATATATATGGAATATAGACCAATGATATTTAAGGAATTATCTATCGAGCCCTCGATACCTTTACATTACGATTTCGATAGTTTTCCGTGCTAGCCCCTCTGATTTCATAATAGGATTTCTTTTTGGTATTAATTTCTATTGCGTCTACATTAGTGTTCGAATGTTCATGCATCAACCCTATTGCCGTACTCGGTTTTAGAAACTGCAATAGTGATTTATGGAGCTACAATATCGAAACTAGTGTATTACAGTAATATTATAGTGTTTATACTGGCTGTCACCGTATCGAGCCATTATGGCGAGTTTTCACCATGTGTTGAGTTTTTCACCATGTGTCAGGTGTTCGCTGTCCAGTCGGGTACATAAAAAAAAGGTTTGCGTTGTGACTCGTGAATCAGCATGCTTGGCTACATGTTGAGCAACTAGTAAATACATGGCATCAGGGTGTAAAATAAGCTAAATAGTAAAAATGACGCTGGGTTTCAAGAATTTCCTGGACAGTCTTTTCAAGTGATTGCCGTATAAAAAATAAATATGGTTTAGTTTTTAACAAACTGTGGTACCATCGTTGGCTTATGTAGCATCTTTGAGATACAATTATCTTATTAGTATTGTTAACATAGTGATGTAGACGTATAACACGTTAATAGGCCTTTATAAAATAGAAATGGAATATTCAATTCTAAAACTGAACTTTTGTAATTTGTTTAAATACGAGTATAAAGATTCATCGCAAATCGATAGTGGTATTTTGTACGCGTCATATATAGCTGTAATAAATTATGTGAATTAATAAATATACTTTTATACGATTGGTTTGTTTTATTAAGTTTCTTATATTAACTTAACGTAGATTTTGGGGTGCGCGACCGAGACAGGCGATGGCGACGCATGCCACACTACATACAACAACTGATTTCACACGTCACGATCGCGTCTGTTTCGCGCTCCAAATTTCCATACAATACGGTAGTTGACTAGATTTTTTAAAATAAATAAGTTAGAAGCCATTCAAATCCTGTAGAAGGGGTAGGTAATTGTCAAATGACAGACGACGCAAACTTTGACATCACTGTGTAAAATGTTCATTATGGTGCACGCGTGCAAGCGAGATAGTGAGATATCCTACCGTTGACTAAGTATCTATCCTACGCTACGTATATACTACGCACCCACTTTTCCTCATACCAACATTTAAAGTCATAACTGCGGGCACATTTCTGAACCAATTTTGATTGTGTTTTAATAAAAGGATTTCTTTTGCGTATAATTTTCTGTTGCTTATAAAATAATGTATAAAATTCAATATAGGAAACTACCCTATATGCATAGAAAGGAACTCGCGTCGTGGTTCCTGTCTCGGTCGTATGCTTTTAAACGTACCTTAAGTACCTAATCGTATCATAACAGTTTATATTATAAGAATTTCTTCACTTTATTAAAAGCTTTAATATTTTAATCGTGCTTGAAGGACCAAAGAATTTCCGTTACGTATGTACAGTCAAATTGAGTGAAACGGGTGAATCGTACGTCGGGACGAAACGTAGGTATATTGATATCATCGCATAGATGGATCGACCAAACTGTTCTCAAGCTTAATCTTTGGCCAAAATTTTGTTTATTTTTCATTTACAACACCTATGTCTGTGTAAACCGGTCAAGTGCGAGTCGAACTCGCGCACTGAGGCTTCCGAAACCATAGGTATTCTTAGATGTTTACTTTTATTATTTGCTACGATTTTAACCGACTTCAAAAAAGGAGAAGGTTCTCAATTCGTCGGAATCTTTTTTTAATGTATGTTCCCCGATTACTCGAAGCCGCCTGGACCGATTCGAGAATTTATTTTTTGTTTAATTTTATAGGGACGCTTATTGTATTTTATATGTTTTCTAAAACTATTCAAGTATTTGCGTCTGGTACTCATCATAGCATGTTGCTGAGCCTAATGATGGAAAATATAACTCCTTAACCGTTAGGAGTTAGTGGATAATTCTTTAAATATTATAGGCTCGTATAAACTGCTACTTATATTCGTTTGAGTTTTTCAGATGAGCTGATGATGGAAGGTACAACTCCTTGTTAGTTTGGAGTTGGGGGGTATTTTTAAAGTACCTACTGTAGGTATATACCGCTATTTTTTATTCTTTCGAATTATTTTAGCTGTGATGTGGTCCCATATAAATTTGGTTAATATCTGATGACGGAATACGGAGTAAAAAAATGAAACTAGGTACTCAACGGACAACAGTACACTCGTCGCGATTGTGTTATTGTATTGGAATTTACATGCTATTGCTGTAACTACCACAAAAAAAATTAAAATTAAATAAGTTCTAACGAAACCGACTTCAAAACAAAAACACTTCAAAGTCTAAAATAACAATTTCTATAGGAGTTTCTGTATATCTTTGGAGTCGGTGCAATTTTATTTGACTGGCAGCGAAACAGGCCTTTATCTATACCAGAGTCCGGCAAACGAGCATGATCTCCACCGCCTATGAACTCCCGCAATACCCAAAGAATCATCGACGCGTTGCCGACCATGAAGGAAAGGAGCGTTATATTTTTTATTAGCCTGAATGACGAGACGAGCAAGTCGCCCGTCTGATGATAAGCGCCACGCCTGTCCGTAAATAGAAGCAATGACATACAGAACTTTGAAATACAAAGCACTGCATGTCACTGGACTGTGCTCGTCACCCCGAGTAAGTTGTTAAGTCTCATAATGCCCAGTAATTCACTGGCTTCAAGATCTTTCAAACCGGAACACAACAGTGCTTACACACTGTTGCTTGGCGGCATAAATAGACAAAGCGGTGGTACCAGCCCAGACCGTCTCTCGCATACGAGAGATCTACCACCTCATGTTGATCGTCCGATGTTTGATCGACATACGTTCTCCTCTGGTACCCACTTCTGAGTTCTGAACCTTTTAATCATATTCGCTAAATACCTTCGCAAGTCTCAAGTCAAGTCTATTTCAATGTTAGTTACCACATCATTCTATAGGCTACAACGATCTCAAATAATTGTCATTGTAAATTGAGTTGTAAATTTTCCTCCTTTTGTTTATCGAAATTAACAGTACCTAGGTATTGTAACTAAGCGATGTATTAGTCTTAGGTATTAGTGTGAGATATCGTAATACTACTCTAAGCCGTAATACATAAATACATTTCTTTCTTTCGTTTCTATCACACTATCACCCGGTTTCTCATAGGCTGAACAAATTAACATTCATCTAACACGATCTAACAGAACTTTGATTTTGACAGCGTTGACAAATCAATACGAGTTTCTGAAACGTTATTAAGTGTAAATTTAATATCTGGTCTGTCTATATTATTAATTTGAATGCTATGTTAACTAACAGGGTGTCTCAAATCATTGGTGTTGACCACGCCTCTAGCAATTTAATTGGACAGTTCATTATCAATCAGACTTTGAAACCGGGAGTTATTCTTCCGATGACCAAGGTTGACCCCACCCATACTCCGTAGGGGACTATTCACTGATTAAAAATGTTTTCATTTAAGACTCAAATGTTATACCTACAATATAAGCAATCAAACTAAATTAAACTGCGCGGATTTATTAATCATTTGTATATAACGTGATCATATAATTAAACAAACGATAACCCCTATTTTCAATAACTCGTTAATTTGCAATTCAGTGTATATTTTTTATTATTTCGTTACAGTAAACTAACAAGATAATTTTAACGAAAATATATTGCGGGTTCACATGGTTCCATTTTAGTTGATCAACTGACTTGAATTGACAAATATTGTATGGTTTTTGTTGCTCAATTTGATTGAAAGTCTTCAGTTCAGACGGTTCAAATTGCATGCGATTTAGCAGTTGATCATTAAAATCCGCTGTAAACCGGCTAAAGAAGTTTAGCCGATTGTGAAACGTGCGGCGGCGGGTTCGAAATTCGTTTCCCGCATCGGGAAAAATGTTTGTGTAATCCGCTAAATAATATTTTCTTTTTGGGTTGTTTGGATGAAATAGGAATTGCATTTACATTGGTGAAAATAAATTTCATTCTAAGTAGTAGATTACGCATCCGCTTTGTCTATTACTGCCGACAAGCATCATTGTTTGAATGTCATTGAAGTCAGTGAAATTTCTAGGCATCATGCATGAGACTTAACATCTTACGTCGGCAACGCGCCCATAACTCTTGGTATTGTGGGCTTACATGGGCGGTGGATCACTTACCATCACTTGCTCATTTGCCGGCCTATGACATAAAAAATAAACCTAATTATTTGATTTGCGTCGTGCAACGTCAAGAAAAATGTCTTCTAGCTAGTGCGTCGCTATAAATCTATTTTTAGCCTCAGCATTATTCATTTCAATTGTTATGGTCCTTATCCAGTTATTCAGTCCCACACATTGTAGCAATCACGAAAGCATACTACGCAGAAATGTGCTCGAAGGCTTGGCCGTGGTAATTTACCATTTGGTTGCTAGAGATAGATATTACTGCATTAATATTCACGATTGGGTATGTTCCTTCAAGTAAATAGGGTATATGTTATAAAAGTACCTTCTATCTAGAACTACACTTGTTGGTCAAGGCCGGTCCACAGCTCTAGCGCTCCAGCTGCCGACCCCGGGTTAGAGGCGCTTCCGCATGTCCAGTCTCTGAGGTCAGGCTTTGCATATACCAATATATCCACCGAATATATTCTATAATAAGGTACCGAGTTCTGTACACCAAATCATGGGCAAGGGACGCTATATTTTGATCTTTCTCCATCCCAAAATTAGCTTCGGGCCGGCAGTGATGTGATTATTTAATATGAGTTATAGAATTCCATTCTTTATTGATTAAAACTAGAAATTTTACGAAATATGAGTCAGTAAAATAATCGACAGCTTCTGTCGCGCTATAAGCGAGTAGCCAGCTGTGAAGCGAGAGGCCGCGGTTTCGATTCCCGCAACGAGAAAAATGTGTGATCCAAAAATATTTGTTTCGGGTCTGGGTGTTTTCTCCCCAGAGGGGTTGACGTTAGGCAGGCGGACGGTCGTAAAAACTACAAGCCAAATCTTTTTGTAACATGTTTTTAAAAGCATGTTGTGCTTACCCCACTGCGAGTGGGATAAGAAGAGGTGAAAGAAGGAGGAAAGTCAGAAAATTACTATTTAACTTTAAATACCAATACCAATTTAGCTATTCCTGCATTTGTATACTAAATTGATACAAGTGGTCTAAATATGCATGATAGTACTAGTAGTAGATACTAACTACATCATAATAGTTCCATTCTACTATCGATGGATCGATTCTACTACCCAAGTAGTTTAAAGGAACAGGAAAAACATGGAACTAGAATCACGCACGCGCGGTGTGGCGCTGTGATGCAGCTCGGAGTGCGTGCGTCTTCGTCAAATGCATAAGCTTTATTTAATACAATCATAAAAATTAGGGTTTTTCCTCTAACCTTCGATATTTGTCATTGTAAACTATTTAGATACTGCTAATTCTTGTCACAGCTGTAATCCTACCATCATTGCAAGATATTATTTTATCAGTACTGTTTACAACTGAAAACATTGTTCAGTATGTTTTCTAGATAATAATTGGCTGGAGGTGTTGTTATTAAAACAGTGTGTCCAAATACGGCAAATAAAATATAATGGGCTCACTTTTTTCTTTTTCTTTTTTATTGTATAGGCATAACGAGCAGATGGGTCACCTGGTAGTAAGTGATTTTTATCGCCCATGACACCCACAATACCAGAAGAGTCATGGGCGCATTGCCCTCTTTAAAGGAAAGGGACAAATTCAGATATTGGGAAGGGCAGGGGAAATCGGGCCTCCGGATATCTCACTCACCGTACGAAACGCAGCAGCAAACCGCTACTTTACGTCAGTTTTCTGTGAGGCAGTGGTAACGACCCAGCTGAGCCGGCCCATTCATGCTGTCGACAAAACTGTCTACAGCGTGGCTCTACCACTCAAACAAAACTGTCTACAACGTGGCTCTACCACTCAAACAAATCTACCACTAAAAATGTTGGGGCTAATAGAGATGATAGTAGGTTCTTAAGGCTGTGGAAAATAGGTACTTATATAATTATGGAATTCATTCGTAATAAATACCCAAACTTCTAATTTGGAATTTATTATCATCTGATGCAACGCCGATATATGCCGAAAGCGTCCATCAAGAAACGAATAAGCCAAGCGAAAGATCGATGTTATTGGCGCATTCCTGTAGAAATAGTAAACGACTACTTACGACTTACGAGACTATCCCACCACTGCAACTCCTGCAAGCCAGGATCGGCAAAGGCAATCGATAAATTAATTATTTACGAGTATATTCTGTAGGTACTCGTAAGAACTGTCGTGAATGACTGAAATGACTCATGTCGCGATCACTAGGTAGGGTAGACTGGGTACGGTTGAAACGGTGGACGGTTGAAACAAAGCGAATATCTCGCGAACCGTGCGTGAAGTGGTGAGGGGTCCAAAGGGAGAATGAAGCGGGTGACAATTCGAAACACGAATTTTAGTGTTGCGTTGCTCTTCGCGCGCTGTAGGTACTTGTGTATAGGAGGCCCCATTGTGTTTTTGACGGAAAAGTAAGTATTTTTGGTCGAACATTTTTGCAATTATTATAGTTTTGATTAAAGTAGGAGTTTTGAGAGTTTTGTATCGTTTTAATTGAAGTTTGTAGAATATGACAGTATGATAAGTTTTTATTTAAATTTATTATCTTTCTTACTGTGAACCGTTATATACCTAGAAAGGGGTTGGGGACAGTTGAAACATTATTTGTGGGTACGGTTGAAACAGTTAATTTATTTAATTTTCTTGTTTCTTAGATGTCAAGGGTACGCCGAAGGAAGACTACGAGAGGTCGGGCTGACTTATCAACGTACAAACAAGCATATGAAGATGTGAAAGCCTGATCTTCGTTAAGAACAGCGACAGAAAAAATGGACAGTTCCTTCTTGAGGTCTTCTTCAAAAAAAAATCAAAATATTTATTGAATCCATAAAATGTTATACATTATTTAGATTCAGTCAAAATTCTACCGCTAGTTCGGAATGCTGTTTCGCTTGAGAAGAACGAGCAAGAAACTCCAGCGTTGCTCTTTTCAAAACTAGTTTACAATTCAGTAAACTAGTTTTTCCGACCCCGGCATGGGGACGGTTGAAACAAATTTCTTTTTTTTATGATTTGATTTTACACATAAAATACAATACATTTCTCCCAAATAACATAGCACATTAGTGGACAGATACACGGTCTTTTATATAATATATTTCCGTCATCGCTCCCTTAAATAATCCCGATGCTATGGACAATAAACTGTAAAATGTTTCAACCGTACACAGTATACCCTACTTATCATCTTTATCCGCTGATCTAGTTAAATTCTTAGGTGCTTGAAAATATTCTTGAAACTGTCATATTAAATTTATTATAATCCGGAGTAGATGGTGATGGTGTTGTTTACATTCTTATTTTTTTAGTAACAAAGCATTTTAATTGCCATGGTATAAACTTACTTAGCACCTGTTTCACCTTTTCTTTCTGCCTGGCGTTATCCCGGCTTAATGCCTAGGTCCGCCTTCCCATCATGATTTGAAGGTTGACTTGGTATTATGTGTGGCGACCTTCCGTCTGACCTTCACAACCCGCAACGGGAACCATATTTCGCCAAAGCCTCGTCCGTTAATCAGCACAGTGTACCACGTCGTTGCCTTTGGGCCTAAGATGTTGTTAGTATCCCACTTACACTCCACGCGCTTATTTTACCATCTCTGTGTAAATGTTACTTACCAAATAAAATATGACACCTTTAGGAACAAGGGGACTCTCTGACATTAGTTTATACCAAAAGAAAGATGTCTACTATCCGTGTAAATGCTACTTACCAAATAAAATATTACACGTTCAAGACAGAAGTGGCTATCTGACATTAGTATATACCGAAAGAAATAATTATGTTTACTAGGTACCAAATAGATACCTTTTGAAAAAAATCGGAATCATTATAAAAATAATAAGCAGTTGCAAATTGTAATTGGCGGAATAATCACAATGATCACATTTATTCAAATGTCTGTAGCAGAACTGAATATTGAACAGTCCGTGTGTCCCATTATGAGACTAAGTATAGACTATAGATAGTTTGGCCCATTTATGCATGTTTGTTGTGTTATGTTTGTGAATTTGTGTGGATGGGATCAGGGGATGCGTCAACAGTCGGGTCACGTCGACTTCTACTTATTGGCACTCATAGCGTCTGTATAAACTATGTTCAAATTCAAACAATCCTTAAGAACCGATTCCAAAAAATAGTACTGAAATTGCGATGACTGAAAAGCCAAATCTAACACTAATTTGTAGGTAGATGTCTTTTTTGGAGTCGGTGCCGCTGCCTGCTAACTGAAGTTGAAATGCAATTTTACTGTAAAACAAATTTAAAAAAATATTCGTGATAAAAAGAGTGTGCTGTTGTCCCTTTTTTAGTAAGCGTCATGCCTGCCAATATACACACAGAATCAACAGCAATTGGAACGTAGGATTGCGCTTGTCACCTCGAGACATAAGGTGTTAAGTCTTATAATGCCCAGTAACTTCACTGGCTTTAAGGTCTTTGAAACCGGAACACAACAGTGCTTACGCATTGCTGTTTGCCGGTAGACAAAGCGGTGGTACCTACATAGACCTATGCCTCTCGCATACAAGGGTAAACGTAAAGGTCTAGATACAAATAAATTTACTGGAATATATGTTATTTACCACAAAGCAAGCATCGCCGGTAGTAGAATTACGTTAGATCATTATTTGTTAGTTTATCTTACTTAACTAAAGCCAGCATTATCTTAGATATGAACCTCTCAAGATGTGCTAAACAATCCTATATAACTGCTAGATAACAGAAATGTAAGTTATTATTGAAATTAAAATACGAGCAATTGTATCTTTGAAAAATGGCTACTGATGTGGTAAGTAAAAATTTTGTAATATACCTAAATAAATAAGTTATTTTTGAAGATCAAAATAAATGTTTGAAGATATTAAGACTGTTCATGCGGTGCCGCATACCTTCAAAAAATCATCATCTGAAATGCACTATTGAAAGCATTAAGATTTGTATACAAATTTCTGATAGCATTACTAACAATAAAACACCAATGATGGGAATTGAGACTTGAGAATGTCATGAATACTCTTTATAAATATTTCTATAGATAATACTTAGTAGAGAAGAGCAAGTAGAGCAGTAGAGTTCATCTATACTACTCGAAAACAATCCCGTCTAGCACGGTGCGTTCTCATCGTTCAATTCTACCAGTTACCACTCACTTGCCCTGGAATGAACCTCCTGCCTCGGTATTTCGTAGAGCTACCTTGTCCTTTAACAAAGCTTAAAAATGTATATCTTTGACGTTAGGTAGGTTAGTGGCATAAGAATACTTGTATAATATATTATTTTTATGGCATCGGCTTGGCTGTGCCCCTGGCATTGCCGATGCCTATAAATGGCGGAGACCAATCAGGACGGCTTACTTGTCTGCCTATCTAGGCACTAAATAAAAAGATAAACAAATGCAATATTTTAGGGAAACTATTACTTTTAAAAACAATCAAATATATCCCATTTCTAGTTAGACTTTCGTGAAAAATGAAACTACAATACTGGTTCTTTGACCACTAATTTCTTTTGGTTATCTCATCAATAATGATTTTTTTTCTTATAGCAAAAATCCCCGGTGTCGATGATTGACCCTTCGCAGTTGCTGCGTCCAGAGCCTACGTTCAATGACAAGCCGATCAACGCGTTCCGTGACTATACCATCGACGACAAGGATCCTATCAAGGAGCGCGTGTGCAGAACGTACTATGATATGCACAGCAATGTTACCGTTGACTTTGTCAAACGTAGGAAATTACAAATCTTTAATATAGACTCTAGAACGTAGCTTTTTTTGAACGAAGTTGGTGACTGTAAAGTATCTGAAGAATCCGAATTAAAATTATTACTTTTAGCACCAAAAGCTACATTTGATAGAAACAGAAACATTTCGTTCCAAAAGAAAATCCAAACCTGATTTTATTTCAACAGAGAAGCGAGAGAAATGGATGAAGTTCAACCACTTCAAATCCACGATCAAGGACGCACTGATCAAGCTCAACGATTTGGTCGACGAGTCTGATCCCGACACCGACCTGCCTAACATCGTACACGCGTTTCAGACTGCCGAGAGGATTCGAGAAGACCATCCTGATGAAGACTGGTTCCAACTCACTGGACTCATTCATGATTTAGGCAAGGTATGTGACATCCATTTGTGACACACTGCTTCCATTTTCATGGTTACAATGAGTTTTTAGAAATTATTACTTATGCAGTAAGTATATCATTGAAATTTAGCTTTAAGACCAATAAGTAGGTACCTAATAAAAAATTTACGTAAACTTCTACAAAAAAATATGGTAATTAACACTTTTCTTATTGTATCTTTTAATCGGAAGATACGATGTTCACGTGTTCTTTATGAATAGCACTCACTGAACTATATTATTACACTGTTACCCTACACTAACTCAAAAGGTTTTCTCCTTTTCAGTCTTCTCACTAATTTTGTATTGTCAATCAGCTGGTCCATCTCGAAATTCACATGGAATGAAGTCTGTGTTCATGAGCTTCGGCATATTTATTTTTGCCTTTGGAGGTCGTTGTGTGTGTTAGTGTTTGTGTTCCTCATAGTGGTTAGTGTTCTCCTTTATTATAACTCTACGGTCTCTTCTAGAAGTATTATATAGATGCAAGGTATAGTAAACATTGCATCCTTTTATTTACGAGACATACGTAAATTTTTTCAGTAGTTAGGAATTCTATTTTATTTAGGCGTTAGATTTACACCATTAGCATTCCTTGTCGTATATTTTGTTCATATTGTCTACCTATGTGTTGAGGTGCTATGTTCCAAGTAAAAAAAGACTGATAAACAACTAAAACAGGCATATTTGATATTTTATCGGCTAATTTTAAGACAATGCTAATTAGGCAAAAGTTCAATTAACATCTAAAATCAAAGTTCAGTATGTGTTATCGGATTCTTGACAACAAATAAAAATGTTGTTATTATTTTCATAAAAACAATCAAATTTGTCCATACTTATTATATAATGGATAACCTTCTTGAACCTTTAGCGGGCATTGATATTTTTTAGCACGAGCTTATAAAAAATTTAATGTTGGTGATCTAAGAGTATATCATCTATTATGAAAATAATTAATTAAGATAAAGCAATAAAGCATACCGTTAAAGTTTAAGCATAATTAATTGTTAAGGCTGTTACCTACGTTAAAGACCTTGCCATTTTGAGGTGCGCTCCAGCTCATACAATAGAGTTACCTCAACGCAACCTCGCGATCGATATCCAGAAGTGATAGTAGGTACTTTCTTCTTTTTTTTGTTAAGATAGATCTAGTTTTAAGTAATAATGCGTATCGTACTTTTATTGGGTAACGAGCATTTTGTTTGGTGTAGGCTTCATATGAGTCAATAAACCGTTTCACTAGTAAAATTAATTATACAAGTAAGCGTTTAGCCTTAACATATGTAAGCTTACGTTAAGCCCTCTTATATAAATTTTGCTTGGACAGAAATGTCAATAATTAAACTATAATTTTACTTACGTTGTAAACACAATATACTTTCTGATGGGATCAGCAGATTTCTCTAAAGTTTTTGGATCAAAGTGCCTTAATGTATTTTTTACAATTTGGCGTAGATAACAGCCTTAAGGGAAATAATAAATACTAGTTTTTGCTCGCGATTTTGCCCGTATAAATATTGGAATAATACGATCGATATACTTATTTACTAATGACCGTTCTCTATATTCTATTTATAGATAAATTTGCTTATTATTTGTTTTGAGAGATCTTCCATATAAAATGTATCAAATATTTACTGCCAGTAAGCAAATCTCTCGGTAAATACTGGGAATGGTCACTACTGATTAGACAGAATTATCGAACATTTTACCACTTGCTGATATCGAAGTATCGTCTCTACGTACCCAATCACAGAAGGATTAGACGCGGATTGATTTAACATCGTTAAAAGCTATTTCTTCTCGACCTTGTTAGGTGATGGCATTCTATAATGAGCCGCAATGGTGCGTGGTGGGTGACACCTTCCCGGTGGGTTGCAAGTGGGCCGACTCCATCGTCTATGGTGCCGACAGCTTCAAAGACAACCCTGACACCTACAACCCTAAGTACAAGTAGGTTACATTGTTCCAATATTCTAACATTGGCTCATTAGTCTAGTGGCAGCCTACGTAATATATGACAAACCGTGAGCTCCTGGGTTCAAATCTCAGGTTCGGCAATCATCATATTGTGTGTTTCAGATTTCGATTCGAATAATCACACACTAGTTGGCTGGGAATAGAAATTGTGCCCGGTATGACGATAAGCTAACCCCCTATCACATCATGAGAAACGTGCGTGCAGCACTAGTTTCTTTATTTCTGGTACACGAATATTCTTTCTTAAATTACATCATACAGTATCTTAAAACCTTAAGTAAAGTTTGTCTATATACAGGTTCTCATATTAAATTAACAACTTGTGAAGTCATGAAGTTCAACATCTGCCTACTCCTTTGGGGATATAGGCGAAAACTTATGTATGTTGTTTATGTCATATTTTACAGCACTAAATACGGTATGTACCAGCCTCATTGTGGACTGGACAACCTGCTAATGTCCTGGAGCCATGACGAGTATATGTACCAGTTCCTGCGTCACAATAAGGCCAAGATCCCAGAGAAGGGTCTTTATATGATCAGGTAATTAATTTTTAAGTAGTTAGTGCTGTTAGAAGAGTACTTGATACATACCTGACGACATGGAGAAATATCCAGGCAGTAAAAAAAACATGGAGAAAACCTCGCCACAATGCCTCGTTCCGGCGAGTCGCGTTCCGGGATCATCCAGGTGATTCCGGTGTGTATCCAGTTACTTTAGGCCGTTATAATTCAGGCGATCATCGAGAGACGTTGTGTCCAGTTGCATGACATTCACTTTGACCTGCCCTGTTACTACTGTTGTTACTGTACTTAAATGTCACTATACCGTGACTGATAAAATACTTGCCGGGTGCAAATGGGACTCGTGCACTGAGGGTACCTTACAACTCCCTTATTTTTTGGATTTCTGTGCCTAAAGGGTACCATCGGAACTTTATTACTAAGCCTACGCCGCGCCGTCTTTTTGTCTATCTGTCTGGCCTACGCTTTAAAGGCTTTATATTTTTAAGGGTAATTGGTATGAGATGTTTACAGAATAATTATGTGTTATACACTTATTATAGTGGATATCATAACATAATAAAACAAGGAAATAGTAACAATTTAAGTGTGGTACGGAATTCTCAAAAAAGCGGTTATTGATTGTGTGTTCTGGGTACATACTGAACTGGGGCACACACCTCTGATTTTATCATTTTCATTTGATCATGAAACTCGCCGCGGCGCGCCGGTAGTGTTTTAAAGAGTATTAACTATTAGATAATTCTCAACGTATAGTTTACAATGTTGCAAAATACGTCGCCTTTTTTTAATTCCATTCCATGCGGCCCGTCTCCAAATATGGGGCTCAGAAGCCCCCGCCACCGAAGGACGCTCTCGGCGTCAACGGCAGCAACGAGGCCAACCACCCGTGCTGCCGTCCATCCCGGGGTCGCACGTACAAGAATGTTAAATATAAAGGGCGCTACAACAGCCCCCCGCTACGCGCCCGCGACCCCCGATGGCCCCTATTAGTCGCCTCTTACGACAGGCAAAGGATACCGTGGCGGAATTCTCCAAATGCCCCCAATCCACAGGGCGGGAGACGCCGGTGAGTCGTCACCCCGGCGTCTCCTACGTTTCCTCTGGCGGCGGGAGGGATCGGCTCGTTCCCGATCCCTCTCGGCACTCTCCTTCTGCAAGATTACGGCTTCGCAGAAGTGGGCCACCGCACGCCAGGACCTTCGACTGTCGACCATGGCGGACACCACTGCCGGCAGCGAGAAGTCTCCTCCGACGACTGCAACGAGAGCGCTGCGCTACTCGTCCCAGGCTGGGCATTCTTCCAAAGTATGTTGGGCCGTATCCTGCGGACAGTTGTCACAGTGGTGACACACGGCCGACTCCTCTGTGCCGACTATTTGACACAGGTACCGGCCGAAATTACCGTGGCCAGTCAGGACCTGTGTCAGTCGGAACGTCGCCGCGCCGTGGCGCCAGTCCAACCACTGGTCAAAGACAGGGCGCACTGCCGCGACGGCCCGATAACCCGCTGACGGGTTCTCCAGCCTGAGACGCCACTCCTCCACGGCGGCTCTGATGATCTTGTACCTAAACCAACGTCATTTTTACGATTTAGCCTTAGTTACAGCGTCAACCGGCTACTTACTAAATCAAGTCACATAAAAAATTATAAAGGAATTAAATAAGTGGAATTAATAAGACTGCTTCGGTGGCGCAGTAGTAATGCGTACGCGGTACGACTACTGTGCTGAGGTCTCGGGTTCGAACCCCGGGTCGGGTAAAGTGATATTAGAGTTTTCTATCATGCAATGCCTAGTATCAGTTCGAATTCTAGAATTGTGCCCGGTATGGCGATAGGCTCGTCCCCTACCACATCAATAATATGTATGTATGTAATAAATAAGTAGTCGTAAATAAAATCACAATAATTACCTAGGTACTTACTAGTTAAAAGAACCTACATGTGTATGTATACTAATGAATTCGACTTTGCAATTTGTGTTTAATACCAATGACTTCAGTGGATACTACCAGACTTACGGTCAATTTCATCATAACCATCAATATTACCATCTCGCTAACTCTTAACTAGAAACTCTCTCCTGCGCAATTTTACATGTTTTTTATTTTTTCTAGCTGTTTTGGATTATGCGGAGCTTAATCATTGGATATCAATTAATTAACATTACATCCATGTACTTAATAACAAAGCAAATGTTTAATTTTGTTATTTATTTAGGTATCACTCCTTCTACCCATGGCACGCTGGCGGCGATTACCGCCACCTCACCAATGAGAACGATGAGCAAATTCTCAAATGGGTGCTTGAGTTCAAGTATGTATCGCCTCATGTATTTTTTTTAATTATTAGCTTGAGTGACGAAACGACGAGGTCGCTCGCCTGATGGTAAGCGCGACGCCTGCCCATAAACAGAAACACCACACATAACTTTGAATTACAAATTATTAAGGGATTGGTGAGGGGAGTGGAAGTTGGGCCTCCGGATATCTCTCATCGCGAAACGCAGCAGCAAGTCGCTACTTTATATCAGTTTACTGTGAGTCAGTGGTAACAAAACGGTCGCGCCGTCCATTCATGCTTTAGACAAAACTATGCGAGTTTTGCAATGCGAACTATGCTTTAGATAAAACTATAAGCGTGGCTCTACCACTCAAAATGCCGTAAGTTTTGAGCCAAGCTCTTGGTGTTTATTCTGTATAGTTGAGTAAGTTCTTTAATGAAGAACAATTCAATGTTATTGTTTTTCAACAGCAAATACGACCTGTACACGAAGAGCGAGAAAGTTCCTGACATCGAAGCGTTGTGGCCCTACTATGAAAAACTAATCGACAAGTACATTCCCGGAGTCTGCGAATTTTAAACATCACGACTGCTGCTGTTACGAACGAAACATAATATGTACTAATAATATTAGCTTTAACTAACTCAGTTTCTGTTATGAAGGGTAAATGAGTTTTAAGATTACAATAAAAATCATTTTGAAAGTGCTTATATGCATTGAATACTTACATTACTATCTACCTACTAATAATGTATTCGATGAATGTTAATCTGTTGAATAGTGTTATGAACCAAAGTCTTAATTTAGAACCTTACCATATTGAAATTACAATTGGAATATAAAAAAATATGTACATTATTAAGTTATTTTATATGTATGTACGTATAAAGTCTTCGACGATTACAAAGGTACTTTCGTAACTGCATAATTTTTTAAAAGCTAAATAAGTATTCTCTAAGTCTTAAATATAGTCTACATTTTATATAACGTTGTTATTAAAATATCTTTATACGAAAATGGTAGATATTTCATTTATTTTGAGGGCTCGTTTCATATCTATGTAAATGGTATCAATGTGTATGGTTAAAAAAACTCCCGATATCAATAATTAATCAGTAATTTCCAATCGTAGATTTTTTAAAATTAAACATAGTTAAGAATCCTCTCGATTAAATAAACCAACCGATCAAACAAGCCACAAACAGACAGAGAAACAGCACGCCTATTGAGGAATGTGTGACAATACATATCGATAAACATGTCAAGTAGGTACTTAAGAAATTGGCTTTTTAATGCCAAGTAAGATAAGTGGCGGATAAAAAACAGACATTGCATTTTTTGCAAACGGACATTTAAATTTGTATTAAAAAGGGACATTGGCAATAATTTGCCAGAATTAAAGCAATAGGAAAAAGCAACAATAGCGTGGAACAGGCTGTTCTCGGGTTCGATCATAGGGCACACACATCATAAATGTGTAATTGTTATTATTTTATCGATTGCTAAAACGGCGAAAAAGTGTTTTGAAGGCAGGTATGTAAAGTTTAGCAGCCGTTGTCGGTCCAGGGTGGTAGACGAAAAGCCTATTTCATAGAAAGGGACCCATGCCAAGGAGTGGGACAATTATATCTTTATCGTTTTGCTAGGATCAACGGAATCACATAATTAATTTTTTTTTATCATGGCAAATTTATCGCTGGAACTGACGTAAGTATAAGTAAGGGATTGGAAAGGGGAGGGGGATTTGGGCCTCCGAATATTTCCCTCACCGTACGAAACGCAGCAGCAAGCTGATACTTTACGCCGTTTTTCTGTAAGACCAGGACGAGTCGGTCCATTCATGTTGTAGACAAAACTGTCTACAGCGTGGCACAACCACTCATAAATATAATGTGAACCGTCGAGATACATTAATTGCGTTTCTCGACGGAGATTAGAATTATGTCGGCCTGAAGTTACTGGATGTACATAGGTACCGGCTGACCCCGGAACCCTACTATGGCGGGTTTTTCACCATGTGTACAATAGTCACTGTTCAGTCGGGAATAAAAATATACTAACTCCTACCAGCAATCTAAGCTATGGGTGGACTCGAATCAATCCCTAGATCTATCCCCGGGTGCTTAGCATATGTAACAGGACATATCTCGCACGCGAGAGAGATAATTATACAACAATTATTTCGGGTACAAAGGTCAACATTCGATAAAATTAATTTTTTTCTGTAACATGTGTTAAAAAGCATGTTGCGCTGACTCTACTGCGAGTGGGAGAAGGGCAGATGGAAGATTAAGGTTCGTAGGCAACATACCACAGAGAGAGATGACATGAGTCGAGTATTCCATGCAATCATATTGGCTTCGATAGATTTAAAGAGATGACCACATAAAATCGGTTTTTAAGTAGACAAAATCATGTTATGTGGCATATGCCAAACCCCTTGGTAACTGTAAGTCGTTCATCATTTATCATCACAATCAGCGCGCGGTTCATTCATTGAAGAGTATAACGGTTCTATATATAGATATCCTATCCTTTGATAACATATGGCTATACATACGAGAATAATATTAAGGTAATATGAACCACGAATGAGAAGGGTTTGTGTGTCAGGATCCCAGGATTACCTATGTGTTATATTAAAAAAAGTATATAAAGATAATATAGTTTCTTGCCTAGTATTTTCAATGTGTTTATGATACACCTTTAATGACACTTGAGTACAAGCAGGTCGCTCGCCTGATTGTAAGCGCCACGCCTGCCCAGTGTGCAAGACCACCCAGAACCTTGAATAACAAAGCATTGCATGGAGCTGGACTGCGCTCGCCACCCCGAGATGTACGATGTTATGTCTCATAATGACCAGTAATTTCACTGGCTTCAATATTCTTCAAACCAAAACAAAAGGGTGCTTACACACTGCTGCTTGGCAGCAGAAATAGAGAAAGCGGTGGTACCAACCCAGACGCTCTCTCGCGTACGAGGGACCTACCACCTAGTAAAATAAAATAGTAAAGACGCGCAGAAGAACGCCAAACACAAAGATCTAATATAATAGCTCATAATTTCCCAACAGTTTAAGTAGATACGCTTATTCTTGAAAATAATTTTATTAATTCACGTATAACGAAATTGATAACCACCTCCTGTTCAGGCTGCGAAATATTTCATATTTTAAATAAAAGTAGTGCTTGGGCTTATATTTTTCCGGCTTTTTTGTATTCCCGGGACCCGTGACAAAAATTATTTCGATTCCGGGAATTCCCGGTCCCCAATCCAGAAATATTGAAAATCTTCACTTACATATCTACATAATGTATTCATTCATACATTCAGTACGTACTGTCGATCGATATGCCGTCAAAAAATAAGCAAGCGACTCGGAGATTTGTTCTTAAATATATAAGTATAAAATTAATATCCTTTTTATGTGTTTTCATTTTTAATTATAGCTCGCTTTGCCGGTGAAGGAAAATATCGCGAGTAACTTGGATATTTGAGGATTCTCCATAAGACAATTCTTAAAAGACTCAAGTGAAGTCTACCAAACTGCATTAGGCCAGCTTGATGGACTTAGTCTTAACACCTGTGTCCAGCAATGGGAAGTATATAGGGCTTGTACTATTATCCCATATTTCATCGAAATGTATACCCGAAATTACAGTGTTTTACTATTTTTCACACTGTTAGGTATTTGCTGTAATTATCATTATTTGAATTTATATGATTAGATACGTTGTAGGGGTGGCTTTATTTGATTTTCTAATTATCTTATTAACAAATCCGTTCAGTATTTCCCGGTATTAAGTTCCCGAGAGACACAAGACACTTTTAATTTACCGGTACGGGATCCCGGGAAAACAGCCCTAGTAGTCACATAACGCAAAAACTGAATACAGATTTAAGCAATTAAATTATTTGACGTACCTTATTCCCCAAAGTTATCAAGGGCAAGCGATAACCTCTGGTGCTTACGTCCAGCACAATTATCCCCTATTGCCTTTAAAAATGTTGAGCGGAGCCGAGAGCAGCAGTTTACGCTGAGACGTTGTACTAAGAAAACATGAAGATCAAACATGTAAGTCCAGTCAAGTCATATTTCTGTTTGTATTTACGAATATTTTAAGTCACTTTATTTATTTTTCTCATATCCTTGTTTTAAAAACTTATTACTTACCTCTAAAATCATATTAAAATAAAAATAATTATCTATAATGATTATTAACATTATCACACAACCTAACTTGAAAAAGTGTAGACATCCTTCGAACTAAATTTTAAAACTAAGGACCTATTTTTGCATAAAAATGTTTTTTTTTTGATAAAAATGGTTTACATATTATGATTCACATTCTGAAATTTAGTTTTACTTTCGACATTAATTGTAAATTACTTAATTATTATTTTAATCCGGTTTAAGTCACTTTTAAACAAGATGTCTTGCGAGAGAGCACCAAAATTAAATAATAGTACGAGTAGATATAGGTACTGTGATACACATGCGCCGGTTGAAAATCCGGCCTAATACGAGGCGGACTCGCGCACTGAGGGTTCCGGAGCACCATCTCAAATATTGTTTTCTTTGATTTTATCTGCTAGGAAATCCATAATAATAAAAATATTCAGTAAAAGATATGCGTCATTATACATATAAAAAACCGCTTCGAATTAAGAACTTCGTACTTACATTATTTTTCATCGATTTTTTTTTTAATTATTCTCGAAATAATTTTAAAAATAACTTGCATTTGTAACTTAAATATAGTATAACAAATTGAAATTTTTATTTTTCATTTATTTACATTTTATTTTTTAACTCTAGTTTCTTTTGTATTTATTGTGTTGTTTTTGAGATGTACAAAAGTATTAAGCATTTTTTTTAAGTGTATAATGTTATTTTAGCTAATTATCTCTTGTATTCTATCCCTATAAATTATGTGATTGCGATCAATGAATTGATTTGTTATTTCATATTAAATTAACTTCTTTGAAGCGTTAGTATGGAAGTGTCAAATCACTACAAGGAGTTCAACAAGCTGCTGAGTATATAGCGGCTAGATGGCCCTAAGTCCCATGCCATTAATATTAGTATTGGGAGAAACAGTATCTATATGCAAATCCTATCATGTGCACAGGATTCCCAGGAGACCATGTTGGACCCGTCGGTCCTACTGCGGCCCGAGGCGAAGTTTGCGGATAAGCCGCTTGAAGCATTCCGGGATTACACCGTCGACGAGACCGACCCGATCAAAATGCGCGTTAGGAAGACTTACTACGACTTGCATACTAATATGACTGTGGAGTTTACAAAGAGTGAGTACTTTGGTATATTTCAGGTGCATCATTTTTATGACCGTTAGGAGTTCGTTGATTTCTTTTTTCTGGTATTTATTAGCTTGAATGACAAGACGAGCAGGACGATCACCTGTTGGTAAGCGCCACGCCTGACCATAAACAGAAGCAACACAACACAGAATTTTGCATTAAAAACTCTGCATGTATTGGACTGCGCCATTGTCACCCGCCCGAGACATAGATGTTAGGGCTCATAATGCCCAGTAATTTTCCTGGCTTCAATATGCTTCAGATCGAAACACAACAGTGCTTACACACAGTTGTTTGGCGGCTGAAATAGTCAAAGTGGTGGAAAGACTGCCCCTCGCATAAGAGGGACCTACCACCTAGTTGAATTTTAGCGGTTTTTTATTTTCGTTGATTCCGATAGGACATAGATATTATTCGCTACGTTTACTCTGCGTAAAAACACTTTCTGTTGATCAATCTAGTTTTCCGCTATGTAGGTCCGCCTAGTGTGTAAACTGTAGTATGTTCTTATATGCTGTACATGTGTTTGATAAATTAAAATTGGAGTTTGGTCAAGAATTAAAATATCAATAAAAATTAAACAGATGATATTGGAAGAATCCATATACTTACACCAACATCGTACGTTCTAAAAATAAATAAAAACTGATCCCCTATTAAAGTTTTCACCTTTTTTCTCCAATTACTCAGTACGTATATTAATAATAATACCAGCCCTACATACATGCCTCACTGCTAGGCACAGACTTATTTTCATAATGTAGGGAACATTATTATATCATGTTTTAGATATATTATCATGTTCTCCACTGAACAACACGGGTTGAAAGTAACTAATTCGGGTTGATAGATTTTATATACCTTTGAATTTCTTGTAGAATTCTCAGATATTCAGGTTTCCTCACGATGTTTACTTTTAGCTAACCTTACCTGCACGTGGTACAATCTGTTGATTAACGGACGAGGCAATGGCAAAGTTTAGTCAGACGGCGGGTCGCTCCATATAAAGACAAATACCGTCAAATTTATGGTATGAAAAGGCGGACCCTAGCATTAAGCCGGGGTAACACCAGGCAGAAAGAAAAGTTAAGGCGAGAGATAGTTAACAATTAAACACAACTTCGAAAAATAGGTGTGTTATCTGGGGGCTGGTTTCGAACCTGCAACTTCCGTCTCAGCAGTACTTATAAATTAATTAAATTAAGACATTTCTAAAATAATATCTCTTTCAGAGCAAATGGCGAAATGGTTGAAATTCAACCATTTCAAATCGACTGTGAAAGATGCTCTGATCAGTCTTAACGACATGTTGGACGAGTCTGACCCTGACGTCGACCTTCCAAACATCGTGCACGCCTTCCAAACCGCAGAGAGGATCAGAGAGGAGAATCCTGAGGAAGACTGGTACCCTCTTGTTGGACTCCTTCACGACCTTGGAAAGGTATACATCAGTATATCAGTTTTTTATGCCTGTTATATGTATTTTAATTTTGGAATTGTTATTCAGGAGTTAAGTAACATCTTCTATTTTTTAGTTTCTACAATTATTTTGATTGTGACCAAATTACATTATTATTATTATATGTAATATTTTTATCTCCCTTTCCAGCGGTGAGATTATCTGTACCAAGGCCAAGTACTAAAAGATTAAAATACATAAATTTTAAAACATCGTTAAAAGTTATTTTGTTGTCACTCTGATTAGGTAATGGCACTCTACAACGAGCCGCAATGGTGTGTAACGGGTGACACTTTCCCAGTTGGCTGCAAGTGGGCCGATTCCATCGTCTATGGCCACGACAGCTTCAAAGACAACCCTGACACCTACAACCCTAAATACAAGTAGGTTACTTTGTTACAATATTTTATCATTGTTGTTGTTTAATAGCAAAGTCCGCAAACGAGCAAGTAGGTCACCTGATGGTAAGTGATCTCCAGTGCCCATGAACGCCCACAATACCGGAAGAATCATGGACGCGTTTCCGACCTTAAGAAAGATAGTTTATTATGTTTAGGGATAGTTATATTTTGGAAACATGATAAATAAATGTATTGCATATACGGTAGGTCTGGGTTTAATCCCAAACGCGTTTCAAAAACGTTCGTCTATGAAAAACGAATGAACTGTTTTTCGAATATCGAACAATACGTTTTAAAACGAATTAGCGAAACGGGAAACAAAAAATCTCATGGCGCTGAAGAAGGAACTGTGAACGTAAGACGATAAAGGATATAAAATCTCATTTTGAGAACTTCGTTCTCTCATTCGATTCGAATCGTGTGACTTTTTTAATTTACAGAAAAATAACTAGGTAGGTTCTTTATTCCTGCCGTTTTAAGATCTTTTATTGTTTGGATAGTAAAAAGACGAACCAAAAATTTTTTTTTTGTAACCGTTTTTCTAGTTTGAAAAACGTTTTGTAACGTTTTGCAAAAAACTAGAGCGAGCCAGTACTAACTATAGAGACACTTCACGAAACATCGACAGTTATCAGCTAGGTGCCGTATTTATAATCTCCGATGTCAGTCGGTAAATACCTACCTACAGTTCACCATTGATGTGATATATCCAGTATACACTGGAATTAAAACGTAAACAAAACTATGAAAATATAAATAAGCCATGATACACATTTCGAAAAGAGAATTTTCAAAAAAGATTGATGAAGTAATCAAGAAGCGATATCAAAATGAATGTAATATTTTGCAGCACTAAATACGGCATGTACGAGCCTAATTGTGGACTGGACAATGTCCTAATATCCTTTGGTCATGACGAGTATATGTATCAGTTCCTGCGCCACAACAAGTCCAAGATCCCTGAGAAGGGTCTTTACATGATCAGGTAAATAATGTAATCATCTAAATAAATACAAATCATTAAGCAACGTCTAAATTCTGCCCTCGAATTCTTGACTTTCAGTTGTAATGCGTACGCGTTACGATTGAGGTTGACGCTGAGGTCTTGGCTTCGATCCCCGGGGCGGGTAAAAGTGATATTGGGTTTTTCTATTACGAAATGCTCAGTATCAACCCGGAGTCTGGAATTTGTACCCGGTATGGCGATAGGCTCGCCTCCTATCACATCATGGGACGGAGATACGCTCGGCGAAGTGTGGGTGTACTAGTTACACCTCTGCCTACCCCTTCGGGGATTGCAGGCGTGAGTGCTTATGTGTAAATTTGGACCTGAAGTTGGTCATATAGAGTCCATTAGTCGAGATACTAAAAAAAATATTGTATTATACAAATCCCACTGCTAGGCACGGGCCTTCTCTATTGAATGACAGGGGTTAGGCCTTAGTTCAACACGCTCTGGCCTTATCCGAATTGGTAGACTGTACCTACATACCTCGAAATTCTTTTGGAGAACTTCTCAGGTACCTATATAGGTTTTCCCACAATGTTTAGTTCATAGTTATAGCAAGCGATTAATAATAAATAAATATTTAATACACTTATAAGTAACTTAGAAAAGTCAGAGGTGCATGCTCTTGGGGTTCGTTTAGTCATTCGTCTCGACATTCAGCAGGCCGTACCACTCCCCGCCGAGTTATCTGTTTGTCTTATAATATATTTATTTATTCATGCATACTACGCATACATATTCTACATTTGATTATTGACTTGTCACACCAAGTTTCTCAACTCTTACTAGTATTGTCGTTATTGTATTAGTTGATATTTTTTTTTGTTGTTTTTATCAGATTTCACTCCTTCTACCCCTGGCACGCTGGCGGTGACTACCGTCACCTCATGAATGAGAAAGATGAAAAGATTCTCGAATGGGTGCTTGATTTCAAGTAAGTGTCTTATAAATATTCGTACCCAATCCTTCAATCAATAAGAAGACTTCTATAGTGACGCATACCTGTGCCGCAGGTAATGGATATACGTGCGAAGAAATGTTGCTGTTATCTCACTATTATTATGCAAGTGTGGTTGATTGTGATTTTCAATTACTTATTGTTAATCAATCTCGCCTTAACGGGCAACAGCTGATAGGATTTAGATGAAATTTAGCGCACAGGTAGACCATGGATTAGAACAAGGACTACATTTTATCCAGGAAAAAATATTCACGCGGGAGGAGCCGCGAGCAAATGCTTGTCCTCAAATATTTGCTTTGGGACTTGGGTTTCAAGTGTTGTAGAACGAAAGCACCTCGCTGTAATAGGCAATGTACAGGCAATAGATGTTAGGTAGGTTATATAACGTTTTTTTCTATTTTTTGGAGTTAATTCGTTATGTTTTCTCTCAGAAACTCCTGCAAGAACATCGACGAAGAAAATAAAAATTATACATAATACATTATATTGTTTTTCAACAGCAAATACGACTTGTACACGAAGAGCGAGAAAGTTCCTGACATCGAAGCGTTGTGGCCCTACTATGAAAAACTAATCGACAAGTACATTCCCGGAGTCTGCGAATTTTAAACATCACGACTGCGGCCTTGACAAATAACTATCGCAATATCAGTCCACATTTTATGATTTTGAATTTTAAGTGGTACAAAATCTGAGTTGGTGCTTACATTGACTGAGAAAGCTGATTATTCCGATGAATTGCAGTCTTTTACTTATTCTTTACCATAATGTTATAATCTTTGTTATTTTATAATAAAACAGTTTACACTCAGTATTTGTATTGATTAGCGGTAAATTTTAATAAACTATCTTAATCCTGATTTAATACATAGTACCTACCTAATAGAAAATTGTTCCCACATATGAGCCAACAAGAACAAAACTGAAATACCACATCAGCAAATGACATAGTTTAATTGGTTTATTTTCAGGATCGAACTGTAGATGCGGATTGAGATTGTTTATTGAAATTATCGGTTATTTATCCCATAAAACGTATATTAGTGGTAGAGCCACGCTGTAGACACTTGTCTACAGCATGAATGGGCCGGCTCGTCCGGATCGTTACCACTGTCTCACAGAAAACCGGCGTAAAGTAGCAGCTTGCTGCTGCGTTTCGTACGGTGAGTGAGATATCCGGAGGCCCAAACCCCCTCCCCTTCCCAATTCCTTAATTATCTCTTTCCTTTAAGATCGGCAACGCACCCATGATTCTTTTGGTATTGTGGGCGTTCATGGGCGGTGGAGATCACTTACCATCAGGTGACCCACTTGCTCGTTTGCCGGCCTATGCCATAAAATATATATATATATATAATAACCGCAGGTGTCGCATTATAAAATACAGCCTGCGACAAGGATCTGTCGCCCGCGCATGAATTCAACGGCACGAAAACAGACATAAACACTTGTAATGTAATAAAGTAAAGGTATTTATTTACTCATAAAATGATCACTGTTTTGTACAAGATTATGATTGGATGAGGAACAGCATTCACCGTAATAAACATTCAAGTGTTTCCCTATAAAATTATACAGTGTCTTTATGCAAATTCGGCATACAGAGGTATTTTCATTTGTGTTCGTTGACGCGCATCCACGTTCTTGATTGAAAATTAAAAAAAAACATTGTTTGATATTGCATGCATTGTTTGACTTCAAGTCGGTTAAAAATAACGCTGAAAAGTATAAAATAACAATTTCTATATGTCTCTTTGTAGTGCAATTTCATTTGACCGGCAGCGACATAGGCACCGAATGCAAAGAGACTTATGAAAATGTATTATTAAGACTTAAAGTTATTTTTTGAAGTCAGTGTTTAAGTTTGGTTAAAACTTATTTTTGTACGTGTCCGTAAGGTACGATATCTGTAAATATGAATAGAGCTTTAATTCTACTATCTTACTTCCTACTAGGTACTATTATAAATGTAAAAGTTTAGATGTTTGTGAAATTGTGAGTTTGTGAATTTGGATGTTTGTTAATCATCATGACTTAATATCTGAACCGTTTGGACCCATAAACAGAAACAACACCACACATAACTTGGAAAGGGGAGTGGAAGTTGGGCCTCCGGATATCTCTCATCGCGAAACGCAGCAGCAAGTCGCTACTTTATGTCGGTTTACTGTCAGACAGTGGTAAAAAAACGGTTGCGCCGTCCATTCATGCTTTAGACAAAACTATGCGATGTTTGCGATGCGAACTAATCTTAAGATAAAACTATAAGCGTGGCTCTATCACCCAAAATGTCGTAAGTTTTGAGGAGCCAAAGCTCTTGATGTTTATTCTGTATCGTTGAGAGTGCTTTAATGAAAAATAATTCAATGTTATTGTTTTTCAACAGCAAATACGACCTGTACACGAAGAGCGAGAAAGTTCCCGACATCATCATTTATAATAAAAGTCTTCGACGATTACAAAGGTACTTTCGTAACTGCATCATTTTTTAAAAGCTAAATAAGTATTCTCTAAGTTTTAAATATAGTCTCCATTTTATACAACAACTGCCTCGGTGGCGCAGTTGTAATGCGTACACGTTACAATTAAGCTAACTTTGAGGTCTCGGGTTCGATCCCCGGGTCGGGTAAAGTGGAATTGAGTTTTTCTATTACGAAATGCTCAGTATCGTCTACCCTATCACATCGTGGGACGGAGATACGCTCGGCGAAATGTAGGTGTACTAGTTACACCTCTGCCTACCTCTTCGGGGAATACAGGCGTGAGTGCGTATGAGTGCGTATGTATTTTATACAATGAAAATGGTATTTTACTTATTTAAAGCACTCTTTTCATATTTATGTAAATGTTATTAATGTGTATGGTTAAAAAAACTCCCGACATCGACAATCTGTAATTACAAATAGCTGATTTAAAAAAATTAAACGTAGCTAAGAATCATCTCCATTAAAGAAACCAACCGACAAACTAACTTTCAAATAAAACAACTTCATTTAAATCAATAATTACATTAGGTGTTACGATGCCATAAACAGACAGAGAAACAGCATGCCCATTGAGGAATGTGTAACAATACATATACAAAAAGCAACCATAGCGTGGAACAGGCTGTTCTCGGGTTCGATCATAGGGCACACACATCATAAATGTGTAATTGTTATTATTTTATCGATTGCTAAAACGGCGCAAAAGTGTTTCGAAGGCAGGTATGTAAAGTTTAGCAGCCGTTGTCGGACCAGGTTGGTAGACTTGAATTAATTAAGAGTAACTTGGATATTTGAGGAGTTGCCATAAGAAAATTCTTAAAAGACTGAAGTGAAGTTTACCAAACTGCATTAGGACAGCGTGATGGACTCAGTCTTAACCCCTGTGTACAGCAATGGGACGTATATAGGGCTTGTACTATCATCCCATATTTCATCGAAATTTATACCCGAAATTACAGTGTTTTACTATTTTTCACACTAGTAGGTAACTGTGATAACTAGTATTTGCTGTGATGAACATAATTTGAAATTATATGATAAGATACGTTGTGGGGGTGGATTTATTTGATTTTCTAATTATCTTATTAACGAATCCGTTCAGTATCCCGGAATTTCCCGGTATTAAGCTCTCGACACGATACACTTTCAATTTACCGGTACGGGATCCCGGAAAACAGCCCTAGTAGTCACATAACGCAAAAACTGATTACAGATTTAAGCAATTAAATTATTTGACGTACGATATTCCTCAAAGTTATCACGGGCAAGCGATAACCTCTAGTGCTTACGTCCAGCACAATTATCCCCTATTGCCTTTAAAAACGTTGAGCGAAGCCGAGAGCAGCAGTCCACGCTGAGACGTTGTACTAAGAAAACATGAAGATCAAACATGTAAGTCCAGTCAAGTCATATTTCTGTTTGTATTTACGAATATTTTAACTTTAATTACTTTTAGAAAAAAGTTTGAATATAACTATCATAATTAATCAATCAAAATATACACATTCAAATGTGATGTACTAACAAACATCCAAACTTTCACATTTGTAATAGAGTATGATGTACCTACACAGGATTACCCGGTATCTATATTGGACCCATCCCTTCTTCTGCGGCCCGAGGACAAATATGAGCACAAACCGCTTGAAGCTTTCCGAGACTACACCGTCGACGAGACCGACCCGATCAAACAGCGTGTTAGGAATACTTACTACGATATGCATTCTAATATGACTGTGGATTTTGTTAAGAGTAAGTACATAAACACTTCAGTGTTTTTTAAGATGCAACAATTTATGGCTAGTTTCTGAAGTGACTCAATAATTCCCTGACGCCTGCGGTTGCGGCGCAAACCTCTCTTGAGTGAAATAAACCAGTGGGTCTATAAAACGGAGGTTTATCTACTCACCGACCGGAGTAGGCCCTCTACAGAGGTGGCGCCGTTGAGGCCGCAGAAGAGTACAAAAGCGTAACCGCAGCCCCGACCGAACAAGCGCACCCGGAAGAACAAAACCGTTGGCTTTTAGTCCGTGGGAGTCAAACTTAACCGCTCGGTACGCATGAAGGGTTTCCCAACGTTAAAAATAGGCACCTTAGACATTAACATATTTTTTAATAGTATCAGAGTATTGTATCGGTTTCTAATAATTTTTGAGAAAAAAATATGGCGGACGCTAATATGATATGGTCAGCATAAAGAAAAATATTGGATTGCTACTTCGATTAACGATCAAATTTTCAGTAGTAGGTAATTATTATTTGTAGAAATATACGTTTCCAAAATGTTATGTTATCTTTCTTTCTATCACACATTGACAGGTAAAATGGACAAATGGTTGCAATTCAACCATTTTAAATCGACTGTGAAAGAAGCTTTGATCAGACTTAACGACTTGGTAGACGAATCCGACCCTGATATCGATCTTCCAAACATCGTGCACGCTTTCCAGACCGCCGAGAGGATCCGAGAAGACCATCCTGATGAAGATTGGTTCCATCTTATTGGACTCATTCACGATCTTGGAAAGGTAAATAATAATGCCAATACGCAGAGCTAATTTCCTTTATCTTGCGTCTCGTGGCTCTAACAATAGGGTGTTATTTAGCTACCTACATGCTGTATGTGTATTTTTATCAGGTGATGGCATTCTACGGCGAGCCTCAATGGTGCGTGGTGGGTGACACCTTCCCGGTGGGCTGTAAATGGGGCAACTCTATTGTCTACGGAGAAGACAGTTTCAAAACCAATCCAGACACGTACAATACCAAATACAAGTAAGTAGGTTTTATATTTGGGTTTTTGAGTGGAGACCGCCTTTGGGTAAACGTAGGGTAGGACGTTCCGCGACCCTATGGAATGACGACGCGACGCGACGTCCGGAAAGCGACGGGTAGGGATTAGATGCAGAGAGATAAATACCGAGCATATTATTAAAGCCTATATGTAGACAAGTATATATACTTATACAGCACCTTATGGCGTGTTTGGTGAGTAGCTGGCTACAAAGCGTGTGGCCGTCGTGGGTTCGATTCCCGCACCGAAACAAATGTTTGTGTGATCCACAAATGTTTGTTTCGGGTCTGGGTGTTGTGGGACCAAGCCCCTTATAGTTCCTGATACCCACGATACAGGTTAACCTAGTATGGGGTCCGGACTATGTGTGTGACTGTTGAGTGTATTTATTTATTTATGTATCAACAATCAGCATAATTATATAATTAGATTATGATGAAACTTTTCATTGTACTTATAAAATAATATAATTGAGTACAGAAGTGATATTTTTACATGCCTACATTTTATTTGATAAAAGCGTTTTAGACATGTAAATTGGCGGTCAATTTTATTATGTAATAATTATTATTTATTTTGATTTAAGCACTGAAAATGGGATATACCAGCCGAAATGCGGTCTAGAAAATTTGATGATGTCTTGGGGACACGACGAGTACCTCTACAGAGTGTTGATGCACAACAAATCCAAATTCCCACAGAAAGGACTGTACATGATTAGGTACTAAAATATATTTATATAATAGTCTTTACCTATGAAATTGCCGTTCTGTAGAAAAAAAGTTAACGTATATTTTTTATTTTTTTATGTCTATTACCTAATCAAAGTACTTAACCACCCATGCTATCGATGCATTTTTGCCAGCGCAGTGGCAATTTATCGATGCCCTTCTTTAAGTAATCAGTTGGACGGGAGGCAACAAACTATTCAAAGGCATTTTTTAGATAATGCCTCTCTGGTATTGACCTAAAAAACTTTTAAGTTTTTCGTACAGAACGACAATTTCACAGGTAAAGACTTATTACTTTGGTACGTACACAATATACATATGTATCATTGGTTTTTGTTAAAAAAAAGTTTTAGGTAACTAGGTAGGTACTTACTTCAAAAAACAATCTTTAATATTTATCTGCATCTCAAACATGTGAAATAGCAAATAATTATTGCATGCTTTGTTTTGGCATCGTTATATTAGTATGCAATAATTTTAGTTACTTAAATTGTAGTTTTGAAACTAGGTAATTTTTTGGCATAGGCCACCAAACGATCATTAGGGTAACCTGAACCGCCCATGAATACCCACAACACTAGAAGAACCGTGGATGTGTTGCCGGAGTTGTACCACCACGGTCGGACCGTGGCCAGCGTGATTACCACATTCAAAAACTAATATATAGCAATAGTACCTATATTGTGTGCAATAAATGTGTATAATTTCCGGTGACATCTGCATCCAGGTATCATTCGTTCTACCCGTGGCACGCGGGTGGCGACTACAAGCACCTCATGGCCGATGGCGACGAAGAGATCATGAAACATGTCCTTCAATTCAAGTGAGTATCTTCAAACATTTCGACAAAAGCACAGTTTGTAATACAACGTTAATATGCTAGGTGCATTTGACGTTGATTATTGGTTTAAGAGAATGCCATTTGCAACTTTCTTGACGCTGAGACTAGATCGGACTGATATTTTGAACATTTAAAATTACGTGAATTGGCCTCCAGATGCGTTGCCGCATCTATGACTCGCGCGAAACGTAAAACCGAGCTGCCGCCTGCCACTCATTGGTTTTCTATGCGACAGTAAATAGTAAAAACCTGATCGAACTGGCCCATTCATGCTATAGACAAAAAAGTTAGCAGCGTGGTTCTACCACTTAAACTGTCAATAATCTTGTTTATACCAGATTATATTTAAACCAGTTTGAAACAATATTGTACAGTTTGTACTACAAGTTTTTACCCTTAATATTGCCCGTGTTCTATGTTTAAAGTGAAACTTTTATTAGATCGTCTCAATTTTTTTTGGCCTGTGTGTTGCATGTCGCGTGACGGTCGGCCGCGGAGTAGGGATAAAGTGAAAGGCGCTCGCCAGAGCAGCCAAGGCCAATATGGCGGCGTCTATAGTTCGCACGCTATTTTGTTTGTTTGTGTTAGTGTTATAATGTAATATTAATTCAAAAAAATTTAGTTAAATGTCTATACTGTGAAAAAAAGTTTCACTTTTACCGTGGTTTCATAAAACAACACAATCTTTTTTGAATTTTTCTTATATACTTAAAATTGTACTACATATTCACTATACTTCTCTCTTTATTTTTCAGCCAATACGACCTATATACGAAGAGCACGGCAATTCCAGACATCGAGGCACTTTGGCCCTACTACGACTCTCTTATAGATAAATATATTCCTGGAGTACTTGAATGGTAGAAAGCGCATTATTATAGTAATATTGTTAAATTAATTTTTCAATTAACTAATAATAGTCAGAGTTACAGCTGGTCTGGATATGAAAATATAATTTTATTGCGGTAAATACTGGGATGCTGGGACGTCTGCAATAAAATCACATACATAATAATTTTTTTTATGTACTTAGCACTAGTAAAGATTAATGTTTGATTTATTAATCAGTCTACACGTGCGTACTAGTGGTCCGTATCGGAATATTTTTTATTCTCCGAATTGATTCTGCACAAACCTACTCGATATCTCGCTATCTATGTTTGGACAAACATTTGATAACCCTATACTGCGTAGCTTAGGCTAGTTAACTGTTTATTTTATTATCTATGGATGACGCAGTTATTGAACTTGACATTATGTATTATAATTTGTAACTCAACCTCAATCTTACCGCCCTAAGTTAATTTATTAGAAAATATTGCAGATACCCAAACATAACGGGTATTTAATTATTATTACGTCTTCAACTTCTTTTAATTAATTTGATGTATTAATTAGTTGAAATAACCTTATTTTATGAAATTGTTTACTTCGTCTTTATATCACTAATATACTCGTACGTACAGTTGTACTTTTGATTTCATAAATGTTTTTTTATATTTTTTTAATATAATATCTATTAAAAAAGTACATTTAGAAATATAAAAAACGACACCCTCCGATAGGGAGGCATAGGCCCCAAGCACCAGTAGTTAGGATACCAGAGTGAGGAACCTCCTCACAATGCGTGTCTTGTCTAATAACATCGCTTTCTGAATCTGGTTCTTGACCCAACGACCAATTGAGAGCCTCTGAGATGTTGTTTGAGGCTCTTTGGAATCAGCCTATTAGCAGAAACGACTATCAGGACAATCATTATCGAGTCCACGTCCCACATGTTAGTAACCTCGATTGCCAAATGCCAGGTCTACATATTTGGGTATTTGGTCTTTCGGCTTTGATGAGGTTTTCGTCATGCGGAATGGAGACATCAACAAGTATAGCCCGCCGCGCCAACCGATTAACTACTTCAATATCAGGCTTATTGGCAATACTGTGTACTGTCTGTGATAATAGATCGATCCCAATACAGCGTTGCTTGTCCATGTTCGAGAACCGGCTGGGGGTTATATTGGGTCATATTATTATTGGGTTATATTGGTAATATGATTGATTTTCGCTACTAGGTTATTGTTATTATTATAATATCTGGGCGTGATAATTATTACAGTTAGGTTATTTTGTTGTGTTGATGTAAATATTGATATATAAATATATTGCCCTCTGAAGTTTTCAAGTTATGCATCAATCTCGATGTTACAATGTTTGTAGTATGATTTTTTTAAATGTGTGATTTAATTAAATAAAAACTATGACACTAAAATATAATGTCTTACTTATTGGATATTAGGCTTTATTTAATTTATTATTAATTTTAACCAGCTTTTACTCACGGCTCCTTCCACGTGAGTCTTTTACTGAAAACTCACTTTTATCACAATGAAAAATAGCCTCAGCGATAATGTAGCTCCCTATTGGTTTTTTTTTGTAATCGGATAAGTTGTTTCTAATAAACTCCAAATATTATTGTTTATAATAAATACAAATAGTGTAGATAATAATTTGTATCTATCACTCATATGGCCGTTCCCTATATTCTATTAATCGACATATTTTCTTTCTATCAATAGTGTTTTGACAGATCTTCCATACAAGAGATAATCATTTTACTGCCAGTAAGCAAATCTGTCCATAGAAAGAGAATTGGGAACGGCCATAAGTGGGACGAAAATAAAGAGAATAAGTTTTATAGCATAGGCCATCAAACGAGCAAGTGGGTCATCTGATGGTAAGCGATCTCTACCACCCATGTACGCCCACAATACCAAAAGAATTATGGGGGCGTTGCCGACCTTAAAGAACAGGGATAATCAAGGGATTGGGAAAGGGAAGGGGATTTGGGCCTCCGGATATCTCACTTACCGTACGAAACGCAGCAGCAAGCTGCTACTTAACGTCGGTTCTCTGTGAGACAGTGGTAACGACCCGGACGAGCCGGCCCATTCATACTGTAGACAAAAGTGTCTACAGCGTGGCTCTACCACTCAAAAAACAAATCAAGTCAGCTCAACCCATTCTTGGACACGCCTACATCATAAAAAGACTAATGAATACTACCTAATACTTGCTAATGAATCAAAACACACATATTATAATAAATCAGGAACTTTATTTAAGCTATATTTACAAAAATACAGACATCTCAAAATAGATAATAATTGTAATTAAACTACAATACGATCAACAACCAAGTCAGCAAATTAAGACTACACGCTTCACAAATTATATTCAATATTTATGTACACGCAAAATAAGGGAACTTACACAAGTTATATTCTGTATAGTTACCACCAAAAATTACAAAATAATAATAAATTTAATATTCTTGATAAATAATTCACATAGTTCCTACAGCAAATATCAAAATATCTTATGGTAGAACGAGAGTTACTGGATGAGACGTATATCTGATCCGGCTCGAAGGATCAAAACACTAATCATTTGAAACAAAAATTCACACTCGATACTTGTTACAGTTTTCGAAAAACATCTCATAGTATATGCAATAGCATATTTTGTAATTCTTGATCGCAATTTGTAAAACAGTCTTACGAGTTTTAATAAAAATGCACAATTTAATTGATAATAAATATTGTCAGTATTTCATATTAGTTAATACATTCATAATTGGATTTTAACAGAATATCTAGGTTTTCTTTCATCCCAAAAAGGATATAACAGGATATTTAAGAACATTTATAGATAATTTTAGAAAATCTAATTTTTACACAAGTAAAGATTTTAGACTTTCATTAATTAATATAAGTACAAAAGTGAGTGTTTTAGTTTTTAGTTTTTTTATTTTAGTTTTTATGAAAACATTAATTCAATCATTTTTGGTGCCAAAAATTATAAAGGGAGATTAATAAATTTATATTTAAATACAATTATCAAATAACCATTTCTCACAGCTAGCATACACAGACAAAATACAAACCGTATAAAATTAAACATACGTAATATTTTTAACAAAATAATTGCATTAGGTAATGTTTTTTTGCTTTAACATAGAGCGTTGAAAAAACACGTTCATAAGCGACTTGCGTTTGGGCTAATGAACTCTCGGCTATCTTAATATTAGTATAGGTATACGTTATATTGCATTTTGGTTTCCCTGAAGTCAACTAAGCATCAACCCAAACACAAAAACTCCAAAAACATTTGAACGCAAACTTGAAAATTATTCATTTGGTCATTCCATTCACTCGCTTATTAGTATACGAGATTTAGACGTAATATTTAGGTATTAAGGCATGTATCATAATATCCGTTTACATTTTACCCGCCAAATAACAATCATAATAAATACATACGCTTTCATGTATTTGTTGACTTACAGAGTAATTTTATATAATAAGTAAAAATTACTTGGACATTGTGAAATATGCGCTTAGTTTAATAAACAAGCGAAATACATTTAACTATCAGTTTAGTAATTTAGTTGTTTAATAGACATTTAAATTGTGTTTTATAGTCCGACATGACCATCTAAATATTTACTCGATAAATTTATATTTTAATAGGGCCAACATAGCATTAATTTATTATTAAATAATTGATTATATGCATAAGCAATAGCTGATCGACGAAAGAGTATTGTGATGATAGTACGCAGTCGCTAAATGCCGTTTGTTTTGTCTAGTATTAACTAGGGTTGTAACCCTAAATCAAGACAAGCAAGTGACGGCGGCGTCATATATTAGAAGGGAAGCGCATAACTGAATAGGTTCCTATTGTAGCGGTGCGGTGCGGAAGGGCATGTTGTAGTCTTTATCCTATTCATCACATGTAGCGCGCCAGTGCTGTGACGTCATATTTCATTCAATAACACCCCTCCCGCACCACTTCACTACCGCAGGACCACCTACACTGTTACACGCTACACCTATAATAACAAGTTTCTCAGAATGTCATAAGCGTACTGTATTATTTAATACATTATATATAAGTAAATACTTATATATAGCAAACGTTATTAAACATTATCGATTCATTATTTATCATACAGAGATTATCCATGTATATGTAGATAGTCTACATAAAGCTTTATTTGTCTATGAATTTATAATTAGTCATGTCAGATTCACTAAGTATTTGTTTATTTGTAGTTATTATTATTTAATTTGATTACACATCCAAATACATGATAATATTAATCCCAAAAATATATAAGACTACGCAATCTACGACCTTGTAAGGTTTTATTAAATGTGTTAAGATTTTATAAACGGAGATCTAAATCTGTAGGTTTGCTACAGTTGATATTGTAGTGTATCATTTATTTGCTAAATTCTTACACTTTGGGCCTTACTTATAAACGTTATTTAAGCATTGAATAGTTAAACACTATTTTGCCTTTCTCTGTCTCTGTCTGTTATAAAGTGGCTAGAAAACAGTGTTTTAACTAAGCAGTGCTTAAAAACTTTATAAGTAAGGACATCTATGATTACAATTGCCATTTTAAATAAATAGTGCTATAATTTGAATATTTGTCTTTCTAGTACACAATTAATATGATCGAATATGGCATTGAATTAGTTTATGATCTTTTTGTATTCTAAGTCGTTCATAAAACAATACCAACTGCACACAAACGCTAATTTCCCCTCAAGGTACATAAAATACAAGACACATGCAAATATCAAGGCCGTCTCACTCTTTTAAGGCATCTCACCTATCTTAAACTTAATGCTATTGTTTCTGCCTTAAATAGTATCCAAAAGTGCCGTGTGAACTTAAGGAATTTTATATATTTGATAATTTCCTCGGCCTTTACTCGCTACAAAAATACTAACTTCACTGAGGTGTCGATATATTTTAATTTTCATATTATTGCACACCTCGATTGCGAATGCTGACGACAATGACGATTTACTCTCGTATATCATTCATTATTCAACATTCGTGTATCTATTATCCATAATAGATTGGTATATCGATATCGATTGTAATTGCAAAAGTGTACAATGGAAAAAATATCGACACGTATTAACACACATGTATACTATTTAAGGCAGCACCACACCAAGATGTTAGCGCACCTACAAACCTATCATATCAGTCTTTATTATCGGAAAGACGGTCACACTAAGACGCTCTTTAAGGCCAGTTTAAGGCGATTTTCATGTCCATTTACAGCAGCAAACATTTTATAAATATCACACTAGTATAACAGCTACCTTTAGGAATGTTATTTTACAACCTTCGCGTTGCTGGAGATACTATCGAGACCGACCTATCGTCCATTTATTTTCATATTATAAAACTGTTTACGCACTGCGCCCGATCTGAATCCGAGAAATCTCGTTCGAAAGTAGCCATTGTATCTACTATCAGTATGACGGAACGGATCAAATTTCGTGTTTGAAGTCTCGAATGTTCCCATTTCGGAGCATAATCTCGGGATTTGTAGCGGGTTTGGTTCGGATGCAGTGCGTAAACGCTCTTTTACTCGTGCTATAAAAATACTTTCAGCATTTTTTATCGATTGTGCCAATGAAAAAGCTAAACAAAATCATTATCAGCTGCCATATTAGAATGCTATCACATTATAATTATTGCTCTGATTTTTTGTCGTCTTTTTTATAGTCGGTCTCGAATGTCATAACTTCAAGTAAATGACGTTATAAAATACATGTGTATGTTGTAATATGTAAATTTTTTGTTGTATTATGACGAAATATCTATTGTGGACAAAGTGCATGTCACAGATTATTTATAATTATTTTTATATGTCCCTCTTTAAGTAATATTTTGGATGTAGAAAATCGATTTAACTTTTCTAAACCAACAACAAAACTAAGGTAAAAATGAATAATATCCGATAGATTATAAATAATCTAATCGAAATTACTTGATCAAAGATGCCATATAGTATTGAGTATAAAACCCTCCCACATGGTTTTCAAGAATACAAAGGACTAACGATAAGAGTGGGCAAAGATACTTGGCATATTTGAATAGACGCAAAATGTATTCCTACATTAAGATTGTTGAAATACTTATTAAAAATAGCTTGTGTACGTATTAAAATAGAACGCTAAGATAATTGTTTATTTATAACGTTTTCTAGAACAATTAGAATTCGATTATAAAGTTGAAATACATAATCATAGCCACAATAACGATTTATTTAAATATCGATATTTCGATTATATCAATTAGGTACAGTTTTATTAATATTAATATCCTTCGCAATGTTTATTTGTTTACTAGTCCCTCATAGTTCGTGATACCCACGATACAGATTATTCTAGTACCTACGGGGTCAAGAACTTGTGTGACACTTGTATGTTTTAAAATATATTAGGTATTGTTTCTTTTGATGGATTTCTTAAGGTTTAACCCAAAACAACAACGGAAATAGAATAAAGATTCCTTATTGTACATTTCTCAATTCCTTTAGCTATTATGGAATAAATCACATCGGTTATATATGATACAATTTAACAAATTATTGATACAGGTAGGTATTACTGCGTTGATGTATAGATAGATAGGTTCGTTATTGCACGTCTTGCTATGTATGCGTGAGCTTGTAAATATGGAATTCTGATTTTTATGACAGTGAGGCGTTATAGCCGTCATCCTATACATTTCAATAGGGACAGACACATAATATACATTTTCTCTATACTTATAAACACATCACACTCTGAGTTTTCTAAGTTACGTGTGTTTTAATTGTTAAATATCGCTTGCTTTAACAGTAAAGGAAGCATTGCGAGGAAACCTGCAAACCTGACAAAGTTCTCCATAATAATTTCGAAGGTATGCGAGGTCTGTCATCCCGCATTAGACCAGCGTGATGAATTAAGGCCTAACTCCTCTCATTCAGTAGAGGAGGCCCGTGCCCAGCAGTGGGACATAGAGGGCAAGTATTATATTAAACACATAAGCCACAAAATATAGCAAGACATGCAAGATCGATTTGTGTTATTTATATCGTGTTTAACATTTGCAGTAGCATCACTCTACGATGTCACTTCTCACACACTGTAGTTTGTTTTTAAATGTAACAGTGCATCACTATAGCGATTCTTACAACAATGAAGTATGACTATAATTCTTTTACATATAGTTGTCAATACTTAAGGAGCTTCCTGAGCGTGCATACGTTTCAAGTGCCATCGTACGGTGTCGCTACTGTAATGTAGAAAGCTGTAACAGCTGTCAAAATCATCGCGCAAACTGTGAAATCGAAATTAATTTGAATTGTACAAATTACTTACTAATTCGTTCAACTTAAAACGTCATTTTCACCATTTCCACCGTTTTATCGATGTTAACACCTCGCAGTCTTTGTGTTTATAACTACCATTAACATAATGAAGTATATTTATGTAATATTTTTAGATATTGTACTTATGGTATATTCTGGAGTGTCTACGTTTCAAAGTGTTTGTATATGCTGGTGACGTATGCCATCACTTGCTGCCAGTCCGGCCGCTCTTGTTGGATCATGTCTTGAATATTCTGGAAATAATAGTTATTCATAAGAAAGGATAGTATGATTCAATGTTATTCGAAAATCATTAAAAGTTTGAATGTGACTTAGAATTGCAAACAACTCGGGGAAGTACCTAAGACTTCAGCTTTGAATTAAATATTTACGCACGATTTTGACTAAAAATAGTAAAATAAAAACTAAAAGACTAAAAATAAGATTAAACAATTTTATCTCGGTGCTATCATTGAGTATCAACTCAAATTTTGTAAATTATATTTTTAGCTTGCTAGTTTTGAGTCGATATTTTTTTACAAATTTTAAAATAATACTTATATTATGAAAATTGGAAAATTGTATTCGGTCCTAACAGGCGCTTACAGCATGAGGTGACTAGTACTTACTGCGCGATCTATATACAATATCTAAATACCTACAATGTTTCTAAATACTCACCAAAGTGGTCGGTATGCCAACGGACTCAGCGGCGGCGAACGCGACCGAGAAGTTGGTGCGCTTGTCATGCGGGGAGAGCGTCGCGTACGGAATGCGACCCTCGCCGAGATACGAGTGCAGCAACGCGCACAGAGCCATGCCGTCGTTCCATGATGAACTGAACAATCATGATGCAGTATTTTCTATTTATACAACGTGCTACAGAAAGGTATGGCCATATTTAAGGGTCGTAACACAGACCTGACAGTGAGTACTTAAATGTACCGGATCTTATCAAAATCTAGGCACATCTTCAAATTTAAGGCCAATTTTAATTATGTACTCGTTTATTACGATCGATCACATCCCTTTAAATAAAGTGAACGAGAATGACAATGCTGGAGTGAGACAAAAGCTCAATTGTTTATCATTTATTTTTACCCACGGTCGCAAATCGAATAACGACATGTTACTCATTCGATAAAAAAGAAAATGCTTCATTTATGACCTAGCAATGCAATCGGATTTGATACTACTACACGGGGTGAAATATCTGTATCATATCTATACGTTGCTTAAGTTAGACCACACCTTTGTAGCACGTTGTATATTTATTTATTTAATAAGGTTTAATAAAAACTACATGACCTAGGGTATGTTGTTACAAATAATATCTTAGTCTAATACGAGTCTTAGGATATCTGATGTCATACACACAAAGTCGAACCTGTCTCGCGGAAAATCTCGTGTCTATAAAATAGTTATGCGTTGTAGAGCCACGCTGTAGACAGTTTTGTCACCAGCATGAATGGGCCGGCTCAACCAGGTCGTTACCACTGTCTCACAGAAAACCGACGCAAAGCAGCGGCTTGTTGCTGCGGGCCCAAATCCCCCTCCCCTTCCCAATCCCTTAATTATCCCTTTCCTACGCCAATGATTCTTCAGGTATTGTGGTACATGGGCGATAGAGAACATTTACCATCAGATAATCCAACTGCTCGTTTGCCGACCTATGCTAAAAAGAAAACCCTTTATTATTGGAATTTAAACTCACTGCACTGTGCTGTTTTTTTTCTACTTAATGTCAAACTGGGACAACATTAGGGTATTTATTTCGATAAAAAAGCGATCATAAGGAGTGTGGTTTGACGATTAGTGGATTAACAGTAAATATTCCGTTTTACTCTTTTAAGGGGCATTATATTGCCAATAACTTTGTGAGTTCTATGACTTTGTCTTTTCGTTTGGTCGTTTCATGATGGATTGGTTGTCTGGCAGAAATCGCTTAAAGCCATTGTACATTTCTAGGCTCATTCCTTTGTACTTTTGTTTCATCTGTAATTCTGTGTGCAATAAAGTATTATTGACGATGCATTGCCCATTTTCTTTCTTTCTTTTTATACAGCTTTAATATGTCAAGTTTATAAAGATTTTTAGTATAATTTACCCTACTAATGCTCACCTGAAGTTGGTGATGTCGATATTGTTGTATCCCAAGGTCTTCTGTTGACACCACTTGAGCAGAGCGTTGCGCTTCGACCCGCCATTTTTCACTTGCAACGCGTTCAAAGGATCTTTCCTTTCACCTGACATTCGTAACAAGAATATAACTGATAAAAGATGTAGCAAAAATATGGTGACTATATATCACAGTGTTATGTGAATTATTAATAACCATCGTGAAATGAGAAACAATTATTTTTATACAAAGACATGCATACATAAAGAAGCTAAGCTACTTTGTTTTATTGCTCGACATGATTATAGTTTACAGGAAGACGAACAAATCGACTATCTTTGTATCATACCTGGAACATCTCCAAATGGATAATGATCTGTTTATTTATTTTGCAGTTTTCTTAAATACAATGGGAAATCTTTAAAATATATGTCATAAACCGACGGAACGGCAATAAGTGACTGTCGCGATGACAATTGAACCTTATCTCTAAAAACTTTAATTTACAGTAAATTTTTAACAGTTACAAGTGCGATTCGAGCCGCATTCAGTATTTTGTTTTAGTTATGCTAATATTATAAAGAGATAAGGTTCAGTTTCAATTGTGTCTTTGCCACCAATCAGCACGTCTGCTCGTAAGTCTTCCAGTAGGTATAATTGCGTTCGCAATGCTTCACCTCATACGGACGTAAGTCATCGTAAGTTATATGGGACTTACGCTCGTACACGTGAACACGTACAAACGTAAGTCCTATATAATCGGTATATGAGTTATGGTCGTATGGTTCCGATGTGAAGCTTGTAATTGACTCACAGATGTCGCCGTATGAGTTGCGTCGCACGAACGACTCGATCGCCTTCTGCTGCAGCGAGGCGAGCGCTCGTTGCTCGTCGGGGATGTTGGCGCCGCCGCCTGCCGCCGCCGCCGCCTCTGCCCCCGCAACCACCGCACGTTACCACTTAGCTCTCAGCACTTAGCACTCAGCACTTAGCACGAGCCACACGGCACCAAGCACATCGCACATTGGAGACGGTTTTGTGCATGACTAGTTTTATTATTTTCATTATAAAGAACTGTTTATATTTTAAATTTATAATGGCTTCTGTAAATCTCTACGTAAGTACCTGGTACTGTCATAGTCGACTCGATACCATATAAAAAAAATATATAAGCGAGACACACACCTAAGTCAAAACTCGCAACTCGTAGCGCACGACTGTCTGCGTCTGCCCATCTGCTACAGATACCGGCACGGGTCGAGAGTACATACTTCATCTGTGCAAAAGTGCCGATTGGCGGAATGAAGGAGCGTGAGGCGCCTACGTTTCACGCGATTGGTTCGTCAGTTGATTCTAATCGTTTTTCATTGGATTATCAACTACCACTACTAGGTATACTGTCCATCTGTACTCACGACTCATGTCGTTTATTATGCCAACGTGATTCCCTTTGTAGTCATCCTTCATGCCACTCTGTACCGTCGCGTGCGAGATCTGACTTATGTGGCTGAAGACTCGCTTAAATGTAATAAAATGTTCCCAAATACTAGATAATATTGAACTTAGATTTTGAAATATTTATATTTAACTTAGTTTAATGCCGGTCATGGTCTACGTGTGTGCCAAATTTCATCCAAAACCGTTCACCTGTTAAGGCGTGATTGACTAGCAAACATCCAAACCTGCACATTTATCATGGTAGGTAGTAGGATCAAATTGTTTGTTGCGAATGTGTTGTTGCGAAGAGTAGCTATTGCCATAGTTTTCGCAATTTTTTAATAATATTAAGCGCGTCTAAACTCTGTTTGCACACGTCGTCGTGGCGGGAAGCTTATCATACAGCTTGATCATTCATGAACCTATACTAATATTATAAATGCGAAAGTAACTCTGTCTGTCTGTTTTCACGGCTAAACCGTTTTTTAGAGTGTAGAGTGTAGACAACCGGTTCGATACCACTGTCTGAGAAAAAAAACGACGTAAAGTAAAGACGCTTGCTGCTGCGTTTCGTACGATGAGTGAGATATCCGGAGGCACAAATCCCCTTTCCCTTCCCAATTCCTTAATTATCCCCTCCCTTTAAGGTCGGCAACGCGTCCATAATTCTTGATATTGTGAGCGTTCATGGGCGGTGAAGATCACTTACCATCAGGTGACTCACTTGCTTGATTGCCGTCCTACACAAAACAATAAACGGCTGAACGGAGATTACTGAAATTTGGTAAGAAGATGGTTTATATCCTGGGGAAGGGCATAGGGTACTTATTGCCCCGGATAAAAATATTCACACGGGCGGAGACGCGAGCAAAAGCTATTATGAAAATAAATTAAAAAGATTATTTCATAATATGGTTTTTTTAAAAGTATGCACAAAACCGTCGACGTATAGAAACATGGAGTGAAACATTTCCATTAGTTAAAAGAAATAATGAAAATATTTGCCATTACCTTTTCAGTAAGTGTGTAATATTTATCATCGCTATCAACTGCCAGTGTTAAACATGCCGAATGTTGAAATGGTGGGTAGTGTAGATAGATAAGTATTCGTACCATAACCATAGTAGAAGTAATAAGATAAACCATCAAGTAGTTTGTATATAAAAAAAAAGTTCTTTGAAAATATCGTTATTGTTTGCTAGTTCGTCACATCATTAATTGTTATGTTAGGTAAGTGTGTTTTTTACAAATCTAATTACGTGCGGGTCTTGCGGTGCGGATAGGTGTACGTTCACCTTTAGGGTCTCGACATACTACTACAGAACTGAAGGGTATTTATTATCCATCGCTGGCCCCACATCTTCAAATTTGTACTTATGGATTTATTTTTAATTTCAAAATGGAACATGGGCGACGTCCGGTACGACTTATATTCGTAGTATGTTGAGACCCTACATTTTTTTTAGATAATAGTTACGTGCATGGATAGGTAGACATATCTACATCTACGTTTAGGGATATAAAAAAAACAACTAAACAACACACGCATGCGTGTAATAACTAACAACGTTCGTATGTACATATGTATATAGAAATAAATTAGTGACGTCGCACACAACACGTAAGTTAGAACAAGGCAAGTGGTCGGCTCAAGCGTCCGTCTCATGCCGCGATGCTGCAATAGAAACAAGCAAACTTACATGCAATCAAAGCCGGTGTTGTGGGCACGGAGAAATTATAAAATATATACCTATTTATACAAATCTGAATTGAACAATAGCTATACTATATTGATATTTTAATGCGATTTTAATGTAATGACTCTCATTGTGATTTAACTTTTTATATTAGGCCCACTGATCCTAAATAGAGTTTAACCAAGCCAGTTTAAGAAATGTCAAATCGTTTGATAATTTGTAAGTAAATAAGTTTAAGAGGTAAATCTCGATTTAGGAGCGTCGTGCAAGTCGGCCTTAAGGTCATTATACCTACCCCTACGGGGATAAAGGCTTGAGCTTATAATATATATATATGTTAAGATCATTATTAGTCCAAAATGATTTTTAATTAGCATTACTACATGCAAAGACATCTAAAAACAATTATTATTAAAGGAGACTACGGGAATAAAGAAACAAACTATATACAGGATGTAATTAAAAACTGGGCTATTGAATATCTTTAAAGAAAATGTTAAAACTTCGACAAATGTCAATGAAATTTATTGTTCATGCAGTATTTTGAATACCTAGTCAAACTAATGGTGTATTCACACACAACCGTGAAGGGATCATAAGCTTTTTGGCATACATCGCAGCTTAAGCTCATACATCAGTAATGATTGTCAACTGACGTCATACGCTGTACGTCAAAAAGTGAACGGTAGTAGCACGATTATATGTTAATTATTATAATATTATCGCTTTATTGGTCTAACGGCAGGGTACATAAGTTGCTAACTGGTGGAATCCTGGGTTCGACTCCCAAATCGAACGATAACAATTTTCAATTTCAAATATCACACATGAGTTACTGGGGATTGGAATTTGTACCCGATATTGCGATAGGCTCGACACCTATTCCAATATCATGGGATGGGAACAATATCGGCGAATCGAGGGTGTACTAATTGTAACTCCGCCTACCGTTTCCGGGATATAAGCGTAGTAACAACATAACATAAGCTCACTCTATTATTCCTGGAGTGGTTGGCATAGATGCAATTAGTACTGCAACCCAGTTTCATCGAACTTGTTGGCGTCTCGTGATGGGCGAGCCTCGCCATACTGGGCACAAATTCCAATTCCGGGAAATTCATGAGATTTTTCGAATCGAAAACTCATACACAATTTGTGATCGTCAGACCTGGGAATTGAATCCAGGACTTCACGGTTCTCAGCCTTAGTCCGTTACCACGAGGCGTAATAATATAATGTTATTATAAGTAGGCAATATAAGTGTCTCACCGGCAGTGATGGGCGAGGGTCGTACAGTCCGTGCGGTCGGTGGTTTCGATGAGAAGTTTGTGTTCGCAAGTCCGTTCGCGGGCGTGCTTGTACTCTCTGTGATGCCGTTCTTTATAGAACTGCTGGATGTCGTTACGTTCATTGTTGCTTGCGCCTATAAAAATTTTGATAAAAATATACAACGTGACAGAAAGGTGTGGTCATATTTAAGGGTCTTTGCATATTATTATTCATGATAGTGAGTGTTTACGTATCGGATCTCATCAAAAACTAGACATCTTAAAATTTTACGCCAATTTTAATCACTCGTCTATTACGATCGATCACACCCCTATAAATTAACGGAAGTGTGTGAGAGAGACTAACAATGCTGGAGTAAGACAAAAGGTCAGCCGTTTAACATTTAGTGTTGTCCAAAGTCCAAGTCTAATATCAACATATTACTCATTCGATAAAAAAGATAATGCTCTACTTATTTCCTAGCAATGGATACTACGAGCTGAGAAATATTTATAGAGTATACTATACGTTGCTTAAGTTTGACCACACCTTTCTGTAACACGTTGTATAATAATTATTATTTTATTAACCCACTAAGAGTGTAAATGGGCCACCAACATCTTAAGCCCTTCACCTGCACGTGGTACACTCTGCTGATTAACGGACGAGGCAATGGCGAAACTTGATTCCCGTAGCAGGTTGTGGGAGTCAGACGGCGGGTCGCCCCTTATAATACCAAATCCACCGTCAAATCATGATTGGAAGGCGGACTCTGGCATTATGCCGGAATAACAACCTGCTCGTTTCGTCATTCAAGCAAATAAAAAAAATAGACAAGCATAATAATAATTGTATAATTACCGGCGGCCACTCATTAACGGGCGTGGTAGCTGGCGACTGCTGTTTGGCGGCTTTGGCTGCGTTTTCTATACTCTCGATCAGACTTTTTACCGACAGACGAGAATCTTGTCGACTTACACCTGCCAGAATATTAGTTAATAAGTCACTATTTGTTGACTTTAAATGGCAATAAAGTCGATATCGTATATTTGCTCTGGTAGAAACATATCTACATGTAAAAAACCTATAAAAATGTATTTACACACGATAATTAAGATGTCTTTTTTAAATCAGATCTGCCATTTTGATAGTGTTTTTTTTAAATCTTGATACGAATAAGTGACCGCAACTCGATCACAGCGTAGTCCAGAAGTAATGTCGAGCTTCGAGAGAGGCTGCGTTCTACGACGGTCGGCAAAATCATGACGGCCTGAAGCTACTAGATATAGGTACCTATACAATGACAAAAACTCGAATTCTGTCTCCACAGTAAGGTTTCTTAACCGACTTCTTTTTCGTAGTATTTTCTGTTCTGTATAAATTAGTGTGCAAATTGTTGAACTACCTTAATGAATGGAATTCACAATTACGACAAACAATTTTATAGGAGTTTACCTTTGTTGCGCCTGTGTGAAGCTGCCGTCGCCATGATGTCCTGCAGCGAGGCGCTCGTCAACAGAGGGGGAGGGGGCGGAGACTCCTCCGAGCGGGGAGGAATGGCTACAAAACATACCAAAATATTTTATATGTACACCGCTTATCTTCTAAACGGACAATTCAATTTGTGTTTTTTTATTTTATTTTTTTGAACACCATGTCTATATTCAAGTGGCGGTATTTCCGTAGTGATAGGAATTTACATATTTACTTCTATCTGAAAATAACTTAATTCTAAAACGCATTTCCAACACCAATATACTTAAAAAAACTCAAAAGCCATGTCCTCAAGCAGCATAATATTATATTATGTATAACGCACATTCTCAATATTTTTATTTAAATGACAGATATACCTGCACCTAGACAGTAAGTATAATTTCCAGTAGAATGACTGAACACCTCTAATAATAGAATACACCATAGCTAGTCCATGAGCTCAACGCTCGCACAACTCTATTTAGTGTACAGTAGGATTCAAAATTGTGTGGAGGAGCGGCATTTTACATACATACGCACTCACGCCTGTAATCCCCGAAGGGGTAGGCAGAGGTGTAACTAGTACACCCACATTTCGCCGAGCGTATCTCCGTCCCACGATGTGATAGGGGGCGAGCCTATCGCCATACCGGGCACAAATTCCAGACTCCGGGCTGATACTGAGAATTTCGAAATAGAAAAACCCAATACCACTTTACCCGACCTGGGGATCGAACCCGAGACCTCAGAGTTAGCCTCAATTGTAACGCGTACGCATTACAACTGCGCCACCGAGGCAGTCCGGCATTTTACGGTTCAGTTAAACGACGCCTGCTGCCGCGAGCCGAGCCACGCGAAGCCTCCTTTTCGTTTTTTATTATATTTTTATTTGTTTTTATTGTCTTTAATTTTAAGTAATACTATGCGGTGGCGATTACGTTCGCTTTATCTTTATCAGTGTCATATATGTTCCACAATACCAGTATGGCAGTAAAAGAAAGGTTTTTGGTATTTAATTGTATGACGATGTGCAACCTTTGAAATTTGATTTAGTTCGGTCCACGCGACCTACGCAGCCCGAGCTTAGCTCGTCTCTGAGTTAGGTTGTCTCATCTCGTCCCGCTCAGTACCTGACCCGACGTGCGAGCGAGATAAATATATATATTTAATACGCCCTCACTTTTATAATCCGCGATGGAGTAGGCAAAAGTGAAACCAGTAGGTACACCCACATTTCGCCGATCTTATTTCCGTCCCATATTAAGATAGCAAGCCTATCGCCGGGCAGAATTCCAGACTCCTAGCTGATACTAAGCATATAGATATTTTTTTGGTTAAGTGATATTGGGGGGTTTTCTATAATTATTGTTTTTTTTTTATCTCAAATGTTTAACAAGTGGAATAAATAATTCATGTTGATGTATGACACGCCGTCCGCACGTCACATTGGGCCCTCATTGAAAATCAGCGCTAGTTTTGCTGAGGTCGTTTTTATTAATATGAGTATCTACTATTCCGATAATAAACGTGTTTTCTTTCTTTCTTTCGAAGTACAACCAATTACGTTTAGACGACGCCGTACAGCGTTTCCTATTGGAGTTTTGATAAGTACAACGAATAAGCGGTGTGTGGCATCGTGTACACGTATACTAGGTTGCGTCCCGTCCGTGGTTCGGCTAGAGCTAGCAGGCATAATTTAACTGCATATTTCAATTATACCTATGATCTATCTGTGATTTGCCATAATTTCGTGTTTGAATCATGGTCTGCATTTTTAAGTAATTACAATTTCGTCGCAAAGAAATGTAATACGGCAAATTTGTATTTTAAATGTAATGAAAACATAATGAAAAGCTTCGATAGACATTTATCTGCTGCAAAAAGAAATGTAGAAAATATTTACAGCCTAGTTAGCTTCATCTTTTTGTGTTTGACTATCAAAATATTTCGATAAATAGCTAAGTTTTACTTTCACAAGAGCCATAGCTGAAGTCAAGTTCTGTAGATATAAATGATTATAATGAGAGACAACATAATCAACCTTATTCATAAACACCTATTGACAGCAATTTAATTGTCCTGTGTTTTTTGTCTCAATAGGTGTTTAATGAATTAGGGGGATTATCCACAATCTGATAATAAGCTATGTTAGCACACTGCCATCACCGCAACCGCCACCGCACAAACAACACGACACGCACCGTCCGTACATATACAGTTATTTACATTCATTTCCACATTGGTACTTTTATTTCGATTCACAAAAGCCTTCCAACTTACGTAGAGGTCTCGAAGGCGGGTGATCGTTCAAAGACCTTATAGGATGCGATAGCCGTTTATGCTCCAACGTCTTCCAGTACGGTTTGTCTCGGTAGTTATCATCGTAATTAGATTGACTTTGGAGTGAGTATTTCCGCAAAGGAACTTCAGGCTTGCGCAGTTCCACTTGTGACTTCTTTTCTAAATTCTGGACTATTTCGCCATTGGTTGTTGGTGTGTTCGCACTTGGCGTCCTTGACAAAGATATGATAGATTTTGTTATCCCCGACATATCTTTGACAATATTGTCCGGTTGTTCGCCAGTTGGAGATATCTGATCTTCTTTTTTAGGTTTCTTTGCTCTTCTGGGAACTTTTAGAATTTCCTCTCGCGGGAACGAAGCAAAATCTTCGGTGGTTTGATTTTTGTTGGATATTTTTTCGTCGTCAGCTATGTTTTTATCTGCGAACGCGGTGATGGCGGGACCTATTTCTTCGTAGTAGTTTTCTTCAGATTGCCTTCGAGCATCAGACACGGGAAGATCTAATGTTTTCGTTTCACGCAATTGCACATCCCCTTTTATTAGTGGATCTGATTGCCCTGGATTCTTATACGCCTGTGTTGTGTTAATGACAAAAGGAACATTTTTAATCGGTTGAAAATACTGGTTATCGACGAACCATTGCGGAGTTTTTGTTATTTTACCAACAGTCTTTGAAGAATCTAATGGTTTTCTGGGAGTTTTAATTGGAGAAGGTGTTTTATAACCTGGCAAATTATCACTAGAACCGAAACTTTTCCACGCCACAAACGACAATTTGGCTTTTGATTTCTTTTGGTAAATACATTTCTTTGTTTCATCGTCTGTCTTTGCGTCAGTAACATCTTTGGTTAAAAACTGATCGGTGTCATCATAGTACACTGTTTTTTTATCAGTCGGTAGTTCAGGCTCAGGTAAAGCGGTATTAGTTTTAAATAGTACCGGATGAATTAACACTGGGCTGATTATAATTGGCTTTGTGCTATCTATTTGGCTGTTGACTAATTTGATTGGTGTCACGAATGTTTTTAGTTTGCGTCGAGGTACCACGCTGGGAGCATTTGTGTGGTTCTGCACGGCAACCACTTTAGGCAAATTTTCATCATGACATGGATCGTTAGTACTTATTTTCAGGTGATAACTCACATTATCATCTATAGTTGGCTTTGGCGCTTCTTCTGAGTTTATCTTTTTGTTTAGGCCAAGAAATGGATTATTTATAGGTATAACAGGAATATCACCTACAGATTTTGACTTGACAATTGCATGTTGACCAATTTTATCTTTTACTAATCGGTCATTATCTTCGCCAACCTGCACGATTAGTTCTTTTTTACTTTCAGCACAAAACGTTTTTAGCTGGTAACTGGATAATACTTCTTTTGCTATTGTATCTTCTACAATAGCGTCATGTTTCGAGATGTCTGTTCTCGAATTAGATATACTAGCAACGCTACTATCACTACTCGATTTACTCAAATCTGATCTTTTTATTCTATTGTTACCGATAATTCTCTCTATTGCGGTTTCGAATGTTAGTTTTAATTCTTCGTTGACTCGTTTCAAGTCCTTTTCTACTTTATCATTTGTGGTTACTGAAGAAATAGCCCTTGGACACATTTCTAAAGGCTGTAGAAGATTTTTAGGCTTAGTTTTAATATCATCTGGATATGGATATGGAAGGATAGATTCTGCTTTAACAACTGGTATATTTTTCGCAATATCTACCTTCGACTCTTTGGAAATAACCTTATCAACATTATTATTTTTCTCTAAAGAAGATACAAACACATCGTCTGATCCTTCTGTGTATATTGATATCTGGCTATCAGCCTTTGCGCCATTCAAAAATTCTATACTAGTGGCCTCTTGTAGAGCATCTTTGTATGCTTGGTTTGTGTTTAAATTGTCCATACTGAGGGCTTTTGGTTTTCCGTTGAAGATACCTGTAAGATTCTTCTTGAATACTGGTATATTTTTAGTTTCAATAAGATTACTAGATTCTGACTTTGAAATTACCTTATCACTACTCAGATCGATATTCTCATCACTGATTGTCTCATTTGCTTCATCTAGGGCGTCCTGTCTGATGACCTTTTCGTTAAAAAGGTCAATAGCATCTTGCCTCTTTAGCTCTTTGTTATCAAAGGGGAGTAGGACGGCTTCAGCCACCACTTTATTAGTATCTTCTTCATTACTGCTTGTTGAATATTGTTTTCGAAGATCGTCATTCGTTTTATCTGTCGTTACATTTTCTATTTCTAATTTGAATTGTTCATCCAAATCTTCCATATTGGTGACTGGTGCGGGTACACTATTCGATCTGAAGAATGCTTGGTCTATCAAACTTTTCTCCTTCGAAGATGAATCGGTCACACTATGCACTCTAGAAAGGTATCTAGTCCTTATATCCTTAAAAATTTCCTTCGAGGGTTGCTCGCTATCGCTCTGTGAATCTAAGAAATCCGAGTCTTTGGACAACTCTTTATCCTCCTCTGAATCATTAAGTACGCTATCCATTGATTCTGAGCGCTTTACACCTGTTTTGGCACATTAAATTATGATTAGAAATTTTAAAAGTATGCACAGAACATTTGATGACGAATTTCGACTTACGAGTAGATCATCTTAATTGGAATGGCCATAGAGCAAACATAATACAGGGTGTTACATGAAATAAAGCATAAGACCAATCCAACTTAAGATAGTCTATTTAATTGTTTACAGTTAGTTCTATGAAACTTAAATGTACATTAACGCAAGCTTTACACAGAATTAGTGCATGGGAATGCATGTTAATTCTGCTGCGGTAGGAACTGGAAAAACTAAGAATAATCAAAAGAACCCCTCTGATGGTTCATGCATTTGTTGGAAACAAATATACTAATTTTTGATGCAAGAAAAGAATACTTATATGATAATTTACCAAAATCCAAGAGTATTTTACCATTCACATGCAATTTTATAAAATACCGATAATCATTTTAATAACACATTCTCTCATTAGAAAAAAAATTATCAAAAAATCTATGAGTCCTGTTTAATTCTTTGGAGAAAGTAGCAATCACAATAAATGGAAAAACAACTTTAGTAATAAGACATACTACTAAATGTTATACAAAAACAAAAGTACATGTTAAAACATACTACAACACAAAAACTACGCTGTCGACACGAATGATATTTAAGACTTGAAAGAACAAACTGAAATGAATAATATTTAGTTTACCATCTATTTTGTATGTAATCTATATTGCATTGCAACGTTCACCGGCACTGTACCGCCTCGAAATCGAATAAATAATATTAAAATATATGTTTACAAGATAGACTTCCGATCATCACGTCAAGCAACCGACGCGTACGTCAATGAAGCAGTGTCAATGCCGCCGCGCACTATGCACTACGTAACTATGGAAGACCATACCATACCATTCGATGGTAGCATTACTAACGTATGCGAAACTAGTGCTTTCATTAGGGCGTTGACAGGCGAGGACGTCACAGACGCGTGCGTCTGTCGCCTGACGCGACCATCGGAAGTCTATCTATAGACTACGACCTCGGGTCACTCAAATACTCATTGATCCACAGAATAATAATTACCCCTCTATGTGCAAAACATCTCAGCATACTAGTACACTACTCCTTTGCACATCCTATTCGACCTCTTCATACAGACCGTCAGTAAAGGTATTAATCGACAAGCGAGCGAAACCGTGGTTTTACGTGGTTTGGATCTTGCTTTTAAATATCGATAAGGCAGGCCCATGGTTAGTCAATCCTTATACAATCACCCACACTGTTTGGCTTGCCAGTCGATCAGTCACCGCGATCACCCGCTTGACTCATTCCAACTCACCCTTCATCGAATGTATCTGATCTTCCAACAGCCTGATACGGTCACGTGCCATTTTGTTCTCGGACACGAGTCGTTCCAGTTCGCGTTGGGCTTCCGTTTTAAAGTCGTTCGCGACACGCACCGTCATCAATAAATCGCTTTGGAATTGTTTCCATTCAGCTTCCTGGAATTAAAAAATGCCAGGTTACGCTATTATACAGTCGCTAGTATGTATGTTGGAAATTAGTGTGTAGATTATAGAATTTGTTGGTGGGAGATGCTTATTCATAGAGGACCTACTTAAAACTGTCTACAGCATGAATGGGTCGGTTCTAATGGATTGTTACCACTGTCTCACAGAAACACATGTTGTAGTAGCTTGCTGTTGCATTCTGTACGGTGAGTAAGATATCCGGAGGCCCAAATCCCCCTACCCTTTGCAATCCCTTAATTACACCTTCCCTTTAAGGTCGGTAACGCGTTCACGATTCTTCTGTTATTGTGGATGTTTGGTTAGGTTCAATTGATGATTTGATTGATTGATGTTGAAGTTTAATTAATTTAATTTATTAATTCCATTTATAATGAGATATAAACAAACAGTATGTACGTACGTCCCGCTCCCTGTCCCGCGTGAGTTGCGCAAGTCGTTGCCTGGCGTCGTTGAGTTGTCGCTCGAACTCGGCGGCGCGAGCGATCGCCTCGCCCGCGCGAGACATCAACGATAACTTCTCGTCCGACGCCACTTGCACCTACAATAACAATTACATATAAATATACTATAATAGTATTGTATACACGGTTAGTCAGAAAACGTGTACTAAGCCAAAAGTACCCGTGGTTCTGAACAAACATTTCTAATAAATACAATAGTTTTAGAGATATTAAGTACTGTTTAAAGGTTTTATAAAAAAAACCACGCACACGTAACCATATAATCAGCTGTATTTATATATGGTGTCACGCGATGCGACGGCGCGGTTCCTTTGTATCTTTGCCGTCAAGTCATGGGCTTCAAAACAGCGCAACAGGAATTGCTGTTTTAAAAATTAAAAACTAATATTTGTTATTCTATGAAACTATTTTTATTTATGGAATAAGATAATAATATATGTACATCGTAGAAATCCTTATAAGCGATACCTACTTTAAGTTGGCCGCGGCTTAGTACACTCTTTCTGACTAACCTTGTATAACAAATATATAGATAAAAATAAAATCATAAAGCGTTTATTTACTAAGATATAAAAGAAAAAAATAATAACGTATATTTATGTTATATTGATATTTCTGATCGGGGCTTACTGGACTTTTTAGCTTATCACCACTTTTTAGTTACAAGCACCAATAAAGTCTCGTACCTGTACCTGAAGTTCACCGACATTGTCCTGTAGGGTTTTGATCTCTCCTTCCATCGCCGTTTTCTCTTGCCGTAGCTGTTCTAACTGGAACTCCAGCTCCGATATAGTCGATTTGGCATTGTTTCTCGATACCTGAACAATTTTTTGTCATAATCTCAGTCGATTTCAATAAACGATGTGATCGCTTCATAGGGCTAATGGCAGCGTACTAAGATTCGTGAGGTCTTGGGTTCGATTCCCAGGTCAGGCAATCATGGGCAATCATCATCAGAATATGTTTGAATTATCGATTTGTAAAATGATTTAACACGGGATTGGCATTTGTTCCGGGTATGACAATATGCTTGCCCTTATCGCATCATGGAACGGAAAGAGGCTCGGCGAAATATGGGTGTAACATTAGTTGCACCTCCGTAAAAGCGTGAGTTTATATTATAAATATAAATATACCCAACAGTTACACACATAGTCATGACCCCCAACTACGTAAACTTGTATCGTGGGTATCAGGAACTATGAGGGACTTATGGTCCCACAACACCCAGACCGAAACAATTTTTTGCGGATCATAGAAACATCGCGTGGGAATCGAACCCATGTTCTCTCGCTTCGCAGTCGGTTACTCTCCTACTGCGCCACGGAGGCTGTCAAAATTATGATTATAATGTTCTAACGGGTTCACACAGTTCGATTTTGTTGTAGTTTGTTTTCGTAGTAGGTAATGCTATTACTATTTGATAGTATAGGTGGGAGGTATGTGTTGTGTAGGTATGTGTATGTTGACTCGTACCAGCGCGTCGTCGTGCATCTTGCGCGCGTCGTGGTGCGCGCGGTCGAGCTGGCGCTGCGCGTGCGCGAGGCGGTCGTGCAGCGCGGCGGCGCGCGCGCTCGCTGCGTCCGCGTCGCGCCGCGCCGCCGCCAGCGCCGCCTCCGTCTCCGCCGCGCCCTCCGCCACGCCGGCGCGCTCCGACAACTGACAACCGACACAACATACACATTAAACAGTATCCATCTAGACAAACGTTTAAACAAAATAAGACAAGACCGTCTTATTTGCATACCTTTTTGTATACAACGTGTTACAGAGAGATGTAGACAAATTTAAACACCTTATAAGTGTTGAAATAAAACTAATTTATACGGATTTTATCGCGGTTTAATTTTTATTTTTAAGTGTACGATATTTCACTCCCCGTAGTACCAAATCTTATTCAATTACTAGGACATAAATAAAGCATTTCCTTTTTTATCGAATAGTTAACATGTCGATATTTGTTGAAATATTTAAATAAAACTAGTTTGTACGGATTTTATCGCGGTTTAATTTTTATTTTAGTCCCGACGTTTCGAAAGCTTTTCAGCCTTAGTGGTCACGGGAGAGACTGAGGTGTAGGTCGTCTCGAAAAGTTTTAGTGAAACATTTTAGTGTTTTTAACATTTATGTTAAACACCTGAGCTTATATCTGACTCCAGGTTTATTATTCTTGCTTACACACTTCACTTAAATTATAGGTATGTGATCGATTCTATCACAAAAAATATTAAGCGTGATATTAAAGAATGTTTAGATTTTGATAAGATCGGTACATAAACTATGTCAGGGGTATGTAACGACCTTAAAATATGGCCACACCTTAGCACATGCAGCATGGAATAAGTACCTTAGTAGGTACATGCAGCATCGAATAAATACCTTAGCACGTGCAGCATCGAGTAATTCAGACAGCGTTGTGAGCTGATGTTGTCTCGCGGCTGCATCACGCTCGGACGCATTTCGTTCCAACTCTGCCTGCTCCGCTGCACTCTCCAACGACCTTGAAAACATCACCACCATTTATTACAATGTTTAACCGACTTCGAAAATAGATAAATTGCCCAATTCGACACGTATACGTCCATCACGTGAAATCTCACGTGAACGCAGCTTCTTGCTTCACAGCCTACTGTCACGCTGCACCACGGAGTACTCTGGATTAATAGGTATCTCGCTATATCAATATATATTTTCTTACTTTATCAAATTGCTTTAAAGAATTTTACCTAATCCTTTCTGTAAGCGTTTCATTTTCTTTGGTTTTCTCTTCTAAGGATGTTTTGGTCTCAGTCAATTCAGCTTCAAGTTGTTCTTGTTTCGCTAGTAGCTGCCTTTTCTCTTCCTGTGATAGCTGAAATGAAAATGTAAATATGATATATACCCACTAAGTCTAATCAACAAACCTGTTCTAGAAATGTAAACAAATATCTACTTTACAAATAATTCCTTTGTTTAGACCTGTCATTCCACCAAAAATACAATAGACATAACTGAAAAGTGGATAGATATTTATTAAAATTTCTGGAAAAGGTATAGCAATTAGACAATAGATCGATTACATAGTTTCTATTTGTGTGACTGCGTAGAATAAGTCGTTATTCTATACGAGTACATATCGATACCTGTAATTTTAATTGTCGTAAAAGACATCTAAATGTACTGAGGTATCGATATAAGTCAATAGTGATGGACACAGTCATTGTGTCTATACATAAACATCACGCACACATAGCAAAACGTGCAACAATGCGTATTATCACATTTTATCGACAACGGATATTTCAAATACGAGCACTTAAAATATCGAAACTATATTTTATAGTCTCCCCGCTTGACATAAGCCCTTAAGATATCTCGTGCGCGATATGTATTTTTCTTAAGTCTGGACTTATATCATTTGTGTTTCGTCGTAGTTACCTTCAAAACGGCAAGTAGCTGGTCGGTGTCGCCGAGTACTAACGTTTCAGGTTCGATTCCTTCACGAAGCAACAACTCCTGCAGCGTGTCAACCTGAAACACACCCAAAACCAATGTCACTGTTTCATAGAAATAACCCTTTGATATCAACAATAAGTTACCTACAACATGACGTATTAAAACAAGGAAAATCTAAACGAAACAGACGAAACCGCACACACTAAAAAACCAATACACGTTGCCTTAATATTTCAAAGTGGTGATTTAAGTAGGTAGAGCCACGCTGTAGACATTTTTTTATACAGCATGAATGGGTCAAAGCGACCTCCAAATAACAGTCGTGAGCGTTTCGGATTTGCACACCGAGGGTTGCGTAGCATAATCGTAAATTTTGATTTTGACACAAAATTAGAATAAAAATATGAGAATATAGGTACTATACGTATACTTAAAATGCAATAAATAAAGATAAGCGGTGAAAATTATATTGTAGGTAGGTAAGTAGTTTTGTAATTGTATTATATTGTAGGTCTAAGAAAGTAGGATAATATAAAGATTAATTTGAGATTTGTCAGTGGACACAAATGCTTTTAGGAGCTTGAGCCCCTTAGCCCGCCAACTGGATCCGCTAGTGTGTACACATCGTCTTTACCTTTGTCCTGCTATCCTCTAGTTTCTCAGTCTGTCTGCACAGTGACTCTAGCAGCACTTGCTTCTCGTCTGCAAGCCGTTCATTATCAGCATGTGCGTCGGCTAGCTGCGTCTGAAGATCAGCCAGCTCCGCTAACGTTGCTTGCAGCTCTTCACTTGTACTATAAATTATTTTAATACTTGAAATAATAACTAAGGCTGACTTGCACGATGATCCTGAAGCGATATTTACCACTAAACTTATTTGTTTATGTCAAATTTTCATACATATTGCACTGCCTCGGTGGCGCAGTTATAATGCGTATGCGTTACGACTGAGGCTGACGCTGAGGTCTCGGGTTCGATTCCCGGGTCGGGTAAAGTGATATTGGGTTTTTCTATCATGAAATGCTTAGTATCAACCCGGAGTTTGGAATTGTATGATTTATCTATGACCATGGCTAAGTACAATTTCGATTAAATCACCTTTCAAACAAAAAGAACCGCTTTCAAATAGGTCCATTCGTTTAGGCGCTAGGATGCAACAGACAGATACACACAACCACAGACAGGTAAAGGGGTTAAACTTATAACACCCCTCTTTTTTAGCGGGGGTTAAAAAGTCGATTTGGTGTAGGTAGTTCAGTTGTCAATGATACTTTAAAGTTTAATTTATATAGTAGTTCGATACACCCCGACGTATTCCGTCATTTAACTTATCACAAGGAATACTGATTGTAACCTCGTTAAGTTTTTGTGTTACCATAAGTTCATTACCAACCTCTCAGTGAGGCAGGTTATTTACTGATAAAACATTTGCCCGTTGGTTTGGAAGGGCAACATAGATAAGGCGTAAGACTGGACGAGGACACGGCGCCCCTTCGAAGTATGGTGTTGTACTAAGTTTTACGAGTGGGCCGGCTCCTCCGGGTCGTTACCCCTGTCTCACAGAAAGCCGACGTAAAGTAGCAGCTTGCTGCTGCGTTTCGTACGGTGAGTGAGATATCCGGAGGCCCAAATACCCTCCCCTTCCCAATCCCTTTCCTTTAAGATCGGCAACGCGCCCATGACTCTTTTGGTATTGTGGGCGTACATGAGCGGTGGTGATCACTTAACATAAGGTGACCCACTTGCTCGTTTGTCGGCATATGTAATAAAATAACAAAAAGTGGTAGGTATCTCGTATGTGTGAGACCGTCTGGGTTGGTACCACAGCTTTACCGAGCGACCCCAGCTCATTTCATCAAGCTAATAAAAAACGTATCTTTTTCTACGCGTACGCATTACAACTGCGCCAACGAAGCAATTGTCTAACGACCATTTTCAATAAGCGATCTTAGTTAGATTATCCGGGTAGATGATCGGAAATCAACTAATCAAACTAAGTCGAACGCGTGCCCTTCATACTGTAATCTGACTGGCTCATTTTTGCGATCTATCCGAAGAACCAAAGTAAGATAGTTTATTGAAAATTGCCGTAAATATAAACTTAGTTACTTTTGTCTAATAACAGTAATACAAACAGAAAGATTCGATGAAGTCTGTGGAAATCCCCGAGGAGTACCTAATAAATTGGTTGTTTCAGAATAGATGTCTTGTCAAATGTAAATATTCTGAGTAAATATCTAACAGTCGCGTCGCACGCATACGCCGACTCGCATGCACGCCAGTGCCATTTCTCAGAATCCACAGAAAGACATTACATTTCACTAAGAGCTATGTGTATAATCTGGCCGTTATTAATCCATTCAGAGACCTTTAAAAAAATATTATTTATCATTCAATCATACCGGTCAGCCATATTCATTTCACCAGTTTATATCCAAAAAGTTATTATTTTGTTCAAGACCGTAAAACTGCTACCAATGTATGACGATCATTGTATTAATGATTGCTATCAATTATTAACACCAATTTCTAAGGTATGTGAAGTCTGCCCACCTACATTATAGCAGGGTGGACTAAGACCAAACCCGTTTCATTGGTGTCGGAGGTCCGTCCAATGTAGTGGTATAATATAATACAGGGTTGATTTTAATATTCACCTGTAATGATGTTCCTCCATCTGCAAGATGCGGTCCTGTAGACAAGCGACCGACACCTCGCTTAGCGACGACGACGAGTGCTTGTCCCACTCCGGGGTTGTCGCATCGCCACTGTCGCCTTCACCCTGCAACATATATTACTTGGAATATAACACGAGGTCACTACAAAGCTGCTTACTTATATAATCCTACTAAGTACTATTATAAATGTGAAAGAGTTTGGATGTTTGTGAGTTTGTGAAATTGGATGTTCGTAAGTCAAACATGCCTAACGGGTGACCGGTTTAGGATGAAATTTAGTACACCTGGACTAGGACATAACCTATTCTTTATCCCGTAAAAACACGGTCACGCGGGCTGAGCAGCGAGTAAAAGCTAGTAAAAAATAAAACTTAATAAATAACAACTTTAGTGGGTGGTACCTACTGTTGTTTAATGATCAATGAATAATACGAATTCAATTGTTAAGCTTTCTTTTTAGCTGTTTATTCTTTTAAGTCGATTATATTTTTTGGTTTTACAATTTATTTGTGAAAGAATCATCAAATCGAACGATTCACCCGTTCATATTTGTATGAACGACCAGCAATTTAGATTCCCTTTGGAGGGAAACAAGAACAGCCATTGAACGCCCGTGTTGTGATCTATAGCGCGTTCGACGCTATCGCACATCTATCAAACGCATGTTTGAAATGAACGATAAATGTAAGGAAATCCATATTCGAAATTTTGGACTCTATACGTTTCAGGATAAGTTAAGTCAGACCAGTGCAGTATTATGCAGTTTTAATAATGAAACTCTATTAACATTCGTGGACTGTATTTTGAAATCCAGCATCAGGATTAGGGAACCCCTATGTCAAGACTATTATGTCTTGTTCTTATCGCAGATTTATTGGTTTGGACCGATCACAAGTCCTATTGGCGATAGACTGGCCCTATCACATCATAGGACGGAAATAAGTTCGACAAACGGTGGGTTCACGTACCTCCGCCTACCCTGGAGAGAGATTTGATTTTACTGATGTCAGGCGCCCGTCTGATATGATTGTACCTAATCGGGAAACCGTACACATGGTAAACACCCGCTATAGTGGTTCGTTCAGGCGATGCGTGATCCAGGATCAGTGTATATCCAGTAACTTAACTACATACTTTTGCCGACCGTCGAGTGACGGAAAGTCCCTTGTCGGTCGACATGATATTTAGACATGTATTTAACAACAGGTCCAGTGTAGTCACATTGCCTTGCCAGGATTAAAAAGTTAACAGTAAGCTGTCCGTACGTTGTGTGCGAGCGCGATGGATGCTGGCGCCGAGGAGTGCATCCGTCGCGGCGCCGGCGCGAGCAGCAGTTGTCGCTTCTCACTGTCGGAGAGTGGAGAGTGCGCGACGCCACGCAACCGCGCACGCAACGCTCCGTTCTCGTCCGCCAGACGCTCCATCGCCGCCTCGCGCTCCGCCTCCTGATTCTGCACAGAATAAGAAAAAGTTAAGATTTTGCAAAGACGTAGAGCCTCGCTGTGGGCAGTTTTATCTACAGCATAAATGGACTTGCACGACTGGGTTGATACCACTGTCTCACAAAAAAACAAAGTGAAATACAGCCTGCTGATGCGTTTCGTATGGTGGCTGGTATATTCGGAGGCCCAATTCCCTTAATTATCCTTTCCTTTAAGGGGTATTCGTAGGCGGTTGAAAAAACCTACCATCAGTTGACCCACTTACTCGTTCCGTAGGTTTCGATATTGAAAAAAACTCAGATGATATCTAAATAAATTGTAGTAGAGAAACAACGTCGTAAGTAGAGATAGCGATAAAGCTTAAGCACAAATAGCCAGTTAAAATTCTTAAATTAAACTCTGCTACATTTTGGATGGATTATAAAGCGAAATTGTTATATACATATGACCGGTGACAATTCATAAAATAAATTAAAAATAAGATTTCTTCTTCGTAAAACAAAGTAACTACCTACCTATATCAATAGAAACTATAACATGGCATACAAATAAAGACGTGGTCACATAAAACAAATTGAACAAGTATTTTCACTTACAAGAAGCGTAACAACCACTTCATATGGCACCAATTTATTTATTTTTTTAACTCTAGTTTAGATTCGTCTGCATCTTAGTTTGGCTGGCTACATAGATATACATAATTGAATTTTACAAAACTCGAATGATCTCACCTTCAGCCTTTCAAGTTCAGTTCTTAATTTGTCCGTCGCGGTGGCCTTTTCCATAAGCTCGTCAACCCTCTCTTGCAGTTGAGCACGTTCCATCGCTGTAGCTTCCAGTTCCCTTCTCAATGACTCTATCTCCCGGGTTTCAGATACCAATGACGCCTAAAATCAATAATATTTATCTAAAAACAGCTGGCCAAACAGGCCAATAGCACACGTGGTGAAAAATTTGCCATAGTGGCTCGTTCAGGCTCAGCCAGTGTAGGTATATCCAGTAACTTCGGACCGGTATAATTCTGACAATCGTCGAGGTATGCAGTGACCATTGATGACATTATATTTAGACTGCACATTACTTACCATCAGGTCCAGTAAAGTTACGTTGTCGAGTCAGTATGAAAAAAAAAACAATAGTAGGTTGTTATAAATTGCTGTACGAACCTCAGATGGTACTCTAGGCCTGAGCTCCACCTCTTGAAAGCCCGGCATGTGGTCTGCATTTAGCGTGACGGGCAGACTGACGCACTCCTGGGAGCCACGCTCGTCTACCGACACGCCCAGCTCCTCGGCACTACTGTAATCGTGCCTGACCCGTCCATCCTCATATTCCAAAACATCTGGCAATTCAGAATCCTCTAACACCGCATTATTGTTGCCAAGGTCTTTCTTTTTGTGCGCTTTGTGAAGTTTCTCCTTCGAGCCGAATATCTTCAGCGTTTTTTCTCTGGCCGGCGCGACCTTGTGGTGTTTGGAATCTAAACTCGAGACGGACGGAGCGCCCTTCAAGGTAGCCTCCTGTTTCCCCTGAATAGGCCCTCTACGGAACAACGATTTGAACTTCATCATCTTGACGTTTTATATCATTTTCGTTTTCGTATCACTGATCGAATTTGTTCGAGATGTTCATTTTTCGACGTTCACTGAGAGGATACGCGTGATCGGAATTAGTAATGAACGCGAGATGGTTCGTGTACGCAGAAAACTATCACATTATACAATCTGATAGCGTAGCCGCGTTGTTTACAACTTTCCTTGTTATCTTTACGACGTGATATAATATGCTAATTGATCAATGATAAAGTCAGTACCTACTGTTTATATAGGAAGAGGTTCCTTAAAGAGACATAGTCATATTACATTGCTAGTAAAAATCTCTATAAAACTTATACGAGTATATGCGTTTGGGCATGAAGACACTATGATTCGTCGATCTAAGCTATTGTTAAGCGATAACAATCCTCCAACCAACTTGAGGCTATTATTAGACTCTTAAAAGTTCTCATACCAGCATCATAAATGAAATAAGTGAATAAATTATAGAGGCGATGGCCACGGAGCATGTTGAACGCACATGTTACTTGCGATGCTGACTCAACTGATTTTAATTGAATGGCATTCCGACACCACACTTAATTACGACCATTGCAACAAACTACGTATTCGTATCTGTTATGCATGAACCGCATATAAAATACTTGCTATTCTACAAATCTAACAACGCGTGTTTACAATTAGAAACGGTTACGATAACTACGAGAGACGAGAATTTCAATGGACTTAAAAATATCACGAGCTAAAGTGAATTGTATTTCGAATTAATTTATGTAAAAATATTCAAAGACAATAGTAGTTATTTTATAAATTGTTATTCCGTTTGTACTGATTACAACACAAGTGAAAACCACCTTCATTGAACATTTTGACTTGACATTCATTCCACTGATATAATCTGCGGGATTCAAGGTGGTAGGTCTCTCGTATGCGAGACGCCGTCTGGTTTAGTACTCCCGCTTTGTCTATTTCTGCCGCCAAGCAACTTTGTGTAAGCACTGTTGTGTTCCGGACATTGAAGCCAAGAAAATGAAATGAGATTTAACTTATGTCTCGGAGTGACGATCGCAGTCCAGTGCCATGCAGCGCTTTGTAATTCAAAGTTCTGTGTGGCGTTGCTTCTGTTTATGAGCAGGCGTCGCACTAACTAACAGGCGAGCGACCCACTCGTCTCGCTACAAAGCTACTAAAAAAATCACTAGCGTAACTTTCTTGCGTAAAACACTGCCCAACATTTTAAACATCCACGATCATTGTTGGAAAGTAAACCACACCAACACACGACCATCAAACGTTATAAACTGCATATAAAATACGATACAATTTCCCGTCCACTGTCTGTCAATTTATCTCATATTCCCCTCATTCAATACACGTGCAGTGGGCCTCCCCTCGTATGCAAATATAGGGGACTCGGGACACCTCGCAAGCTAGCCTTTGTCTTTTTAGCTACGTGTATCTATCAAATAGAATATAATGAAACTCGTCACCTTCATTGTCCCTATTGTGTGGTGTGACGTCATATTATATGTACGGGTTATGAATACTTACCTATGGGTCAAGTCGTGTTTATTGGATAATACTTTAATGTATACTAGTAAACGGGCTGTTTAGAAGTAGAATTAGGTTAAATAACTCGGGAGTTTGACACGGAGTGCGATAGGGGTTCTAGTTGAGTAAGCGAGATAGTAATATTGAGTTACAGTTAATTGACCGTAATTTAGTGGTGCAATCTCTATGTACTGCGAAGCTTGTCTAGTAGTATACGTTAAAGTCTTTGGTTACAATGGAATAGATTTAACAATAAGAAATAATATGATGTAGGTATGTATGTGAATCGAACAGTGAGAGGAATGGAAGAGTGGTATTGATCAAGTTGCAACGGTACGTTATGGTACTTATTTTTATAGCATAAGCTGGCAAACGAGCAAGTGGGTCACCTGGTATAAGTAATCTCCACGGCTTATGAGCGCCCACAATACCATGAGGATCATGGACGTATTGCCAACCTTAAAGAAAAGGGATACTTGCTTGATAATTCTACGTAAGCTGAAATAATGCATTGGAATCGCCTCATTGGTCTAGTGGCAGCGTACTAAGGCTGATAACCGTGTGAGGTCCTACGTTCAATTTCCAGGTCGGACAATTATAACTAGTGTTCGCGTTTTCGATTAAAAAATCACACAAAAAGAAGCAAGGCGAAACGTTAGTGTAAAACTAGTTATCCTAGTCACACCATATCGGGCACAAAAAGACTCTGATGCTGATACTAAGCATTTTGTGATAGAAAAACCAATATCACTTGTACCCGGCCCGGGGATCGAACCGGAGACCTCAGCACAGTAGTGGTACTGCATACGCATTACAACTGCGTCACCGAGGCAGCCAAGTCTAATCTTTAGAGTATCTACTTTGATCTCTTTCGTAGACTAGACCATTAGACTAAACTTTATTGCAATGTTTTTTTCTTTTTGTTTAATTATGGCTTCGCATTTCAATGCACATAGCCAATGACGATTGTTTCCAAGCGGATCGAACAATCAAGGTTGATCAATACACTTGGTCAAAAATTACCTTAATTAACCAATTTTAATGATTTCTTATACTGATCATCTCAGTCAATGTTTATTACACAAATCCCCTCCACTTTTATACAACAAACACGACTTTAATCTTTTTTAGGAATTAATTGCAATCCAATTTTGTATCGGGGTACGATGATTTTGCCAATGTCGAGGTAGGAAAAGACACAGTTACAGTAGGTAAACATTTAAATATATAAGATCGACCGTACTGTCAGAATTACCGCTAAAACGTATTGCAATGTCAATAGTTCTACTACTCATATTGGGAGCTTAAATTAAACTAACGCACCTATAACTCTAAAATATCTATCCATTGATTTATGCACATTTTATCATGCACATTTTATATGCCTATTTATGCTGTAACGCTAGACTAAACAATTATTTATAGAAATATATTTTTATATTTAACAACCTTTGAACAACGCTATTGTATATTTAATAATTTTAATTCACATAGTGGTATATTGTGCTAGTAGGAGGGTACCTGAAACATAATTTTACCTGACTTGATAGTGACCACTATACACATGGTGAAAAACCCGCCATAGTGGCGCCATATTTCAGGAAAGTCGTGTTTCGAGCTCAGTCAGTGTATATAAATACACCCAACAGTCACACACATATTCCTGACCCCACACTAGGTTAACCTGTATTATGGGTATCACGAAATAAGAAGGACTTGCTGTCCCACAACACCCAGACCCGAAACAAGTCTATTTGTGAATCACACAAACATAGTAACAGTAGGCCGGTATAAATTCTGCCGACCGCCGCTGATCGTGGGACGTAATATTCTCGATATTATATTTGGACTGCACTATCCTTACCACCAGGTGCAGTGAAGTCACTTTGCCTTGCCAGAATAAAAAAAATGCGTTTTATAATACTAAACATAACCTTATACGTATCCCCATCATCCATTCTTGTACATCCATTTTACCTACTTAATATTGATCTTGTCGATTAAACGTATAGCCATAAAAGTCAATACACTTCATCTCGACCATCCTTTTCACTCCATAGCAATGCCATATAACAGTATCCTACTCATTCAACAGCTTTTCCAAACACGACTAATCTTTCAAACCTTAATTAAAATCCTTCGTGGGAATCGTGTTGCAATAATGCAATTCTTTTGATATTACGAAACTGCATTTACGAATCGAATTGCAGCGTGTCCGTGAAATTGGCTTTGGATATATTCATTTATAATTTTGATATTTTTTGTCCTTATAAAACGTGTGTTGCATGCAAGTTATGGCTTTCGTATAACAAATTACAGACATGAAAACGTCCATTACAATCCCACAATACTTCGAGCTAATTTGGCTCGGTTAATTCAATTGAAACACGCCACGGCTGCGTCCAAATCGCATGTGTCTAGTGATGTGATAATTAGCTTATTAACAAAGTAGATTTACGGTTATAACGTATACCAGTACAAAATCCGAATGCAAGGAAGAATGTCATGCAAAACAATGTGAATAGTTAATGGCAGTATCGTCATTAAATTCCAGCATTTATTGGCCAAGGTTGTTAGTTGGAGGGTAACCGGAATCTATTGCCAGTATACAGTAACACATAACTTTAATACTAAAATCAAAAATGGACTGAGTCCGGACTATAAAGAGTAGCTTTGCTCTACTCGCGAGTAAATCTCTTTCTTAGCCTTAGCACATATAGCACTTATAATGTAGATTCCTATTGGTAAAAATCTTCAGAATGGAAACAAATTTCGAGATATTACAAACAAACAAACTTACAAACTAACTCTATAAAATATTAGCTGTTGCCCGCGGCTCCGCCCGAGCGAATATCTTTTCCCGGGATAAAAATATTCCATTAAGTTTTAAGTTTCATACAAAGTTTAACTCCCCTTTTTACCTCTTAAAATGAAAATTTCCAAAAATCCTTTCTTGTCGGAACCCTACATTATGTACACAAACAATCATTTGTGAACAAATTTCATAATCCTACCTATAGTCATTTTTGAGATGTCGTGAATAATCAGTAAGTGAGTGAGTGAGTGATACTTCGCTTTTAATTATAGAAGATATTTTAGTGTAGATAGGACACTCGTTAATGTTTTCGATATTTTACTACCATCATTAAATAAATTTCGCAGTCTAAACGGTATACTGTTTTCTGCTGGCGCCTTCCAAAAAAAAACTTGCTTTCCTCTATCATTAATTCAGTTCCACAGCGCTGTTACTGTATGCTACTCTACATACTTGCCTTGGCTAACTGGTCATTAAATTTAGAACAGCAAAACAGTGGACTCTTATTGTTGATGACAAAGCAGATTTTTTTAAAGTGTGTACTTAGTTTGTCTTCTAATATCACTCACATTTATTTTTTATTACTTTGAATGAGGAAACGAGCAGGTCGCTCGCCTGATTGTAAGCACCACGCCTGCCCACAACAGAAGCGTGGCACTGGATTGCGCTCGTCACACCGAGACATAAATTGTTAAGTCTCATAATGCCCAGTAAATTCACTGGCTTCAATGTCCTTCAAACCACACCTCTCGGTCATCTGGGTTGGTACCACCGCTTTGTCTTTTTCTGCCGCCAAGCAACAGTGTGTAAGTACTGTTATGTTCCGGCTTGAAGGACTTATTAACTTACGTCTCAGGGTGACGAGCGGAGTTCAGTACCATGCAGTACTTCATAATTTGAAATTCTGATTGATATTGCTTCTATTTATGGGCAGGCGTGACGCTTACCATCAGGAGAGCGCCCTACTCGTCTCGTCATCTGAAGCTAATATAAAAAGATGTTTCTAGTCGGTCTATAAGCAACATCGTCCATATGATAATTCAATACAAAGCTGCCGCTCATTCTGCGTCAGTCAAGAATGTCAGACGCGTATCTGACACGTCATATCACCGCAGTATGGCAATGTGAGGTTCATTTGTATGTGCACAGAGCGCGAACAACGGACATGAACTATCCTAGTTAGGAAATGCTTCGGACCCCGACTACGTAACGCGTCGGCAAAGGTAATGGCGGAGGAAACAAACGTAATTTATGTTATTGAGGTCATGATGTTTGAGTTGAGGCGGCTAATTATATTGTACACCTTCAAAAACAAATTACTTTTTTGATTGGACAGTTTTGTATTCAGCACAAATGGGCCGGCACGACCGGGTCGTTACCACTACCTAACAGAAAGCCGACGTAAATTAGCGGCTTGCTGTTGCGTTTCGTACGGTGAGTGATATCCGAAGGCCCAAATTCCCCTCTCCTTTATTTCATAATTATCCCTTTCCAAGAACCCATGATTCTTCGGGTATTGTGGGCGTACATGGGCTGTGGAGATCACTTACCATCAGGTGACCCACTTGCTCGTTTGCTGGCCTATGCTATTAAAAACCTACTGATTGTTTAGGTATGAATTTTTTTTTTTTTTTTTTATGAGTTCGAGAAATACGTGTTAAATTTTTATATTACACGTGAAACATTTATAAAATATATTACATATACGTACGCATATATTTCGTCTTTAATATTGTAATAAAACAAGGAAAACAATAAAATCAATAGAGTTTCTCGTCAAAACAAAATCAAATTGCATCCGACGCGATTGTCACGATTCCCTCGACGGTTTATGTCGATATCTAGAAATCTACATAGTAATGCCATAGCCCATATGCCGCAGCGAGTCGATTGAGCTCGTCTGGCCTAGACATAGCCATTCTTATCGTAATACTTTTTCGGCCTACCCTACTTTGACGCAGAACAGTTAATAACCTATAAATCGAATTGCTTTCACCAAACCTGTCCGCGAGGTCGCGACAAATCAAATTCCTTACAAGCCATGGTGTTACATGGTATGCAATCATATATTTCATGAAATGACTAGATACACCATTCATCAATATATGGAGTCCATCATCACAGTTTCATTAGCATTTAGCACATTACTCCGGTATAAATGTTGTCATACAGTTAACTCGTTTAGTATATTATGCATATCGCCTAAACTATGCAATGTAAGCTATGTCATCAAATGGCTTGTACTTACTATTTACACAAGGCCATTTATTAAGCTTATACATTAAGTCAGGACACATTGACATTGGGCCAGTCATTTAATAATACAATCACAAGGCATTAAAGAGAGGACTGTCTTTACTCACACAACGTCAATAATGGATTAGTCTCGTAAAAACGGTCTTATAATATTAAGCGCTCTCTTTATCTATTTAGCTAAACTTAATTATCTTTCCTCTCGGCCTCAATCAACTGTTTTTAGGAAATACTTCTGAGCTTTCATTTGATGTGAGTACATTGTTATTTATGTTTATCTATCTTACGCCATTTATCTGTGTCAATGATATTATCTACATTGTGGCAGTTGGGGTTTAATTAGAACTTTAATGTTAATTACATTATTATTCGTACTTTACATTATTATTAGTTTATTATATACGTTGCCAGGATAATATTTACAGTATTATGCTTGGGGTTAGCCATTTTACAATGTTTCTAACACTGCTACCTAGCGACCACAAGTCTACTAATAATGACCGTTCTCAATATTCTGTCTATCGACAGATTTGCTTACTATCAATAATGTTTTGACAGCATCCGTGGCGCATTAGGCGAGTAGCCGGCTGCGAAGCGTGAGGCCGTGGGTTCGATTCCCGCAGTGATAAAAATGTTTGTGTGAGCAACAAATATTTGTTTCTGGTCTGGGTGTTGTGGGACCGCAAGTCCCTCATAGTTCCTGTTACTCACGTTACAGGTTAACCTAGTTTGGGGTCAGGACAATGTGTGTGACTGTTGGGTGAATTTATAAAAAATAAAATCAATAAATTTAAGGTAATATTATCTACAAAAATTTCATTTAAAATGGTCATATTGTACATTTAATAGGTACTGGCCAGTGGCCAGTAACACATAATATATCCAGTGGCTTCAAGGTTGACTAAAAATACTATCGTCTCTCAATTGCTACACTCGGACACCAAAACAGGTGGTTTATACCTTTTGCTACACTCTATTAGGGTTTTAATTTTCACGGCTTTTTCGTATTCGACCAGTCTCCACACTCTATCGATAGGACTACTATGAAGAAATTAAATTAATCATTAGAGTGACCGTTTTGTTTATCTAAACTTATTTGCATACAGATGTCACGCATAAATTAGTAATATGAATCGTTTATATATTTAAACATATGATTTATTGATGTACGTTTATAGAGATAATAATGCGCTGATTTCTGTAATAATTAAGGGAATATAAAATCATGTTTTAAGAATTTTTTATTTGTATTTGAATGCATAAAGGTAATTGAAGTTAATAACACTGTATAACCAAATTACATAAAGCAATTAAGCGCTGCAAATTGCGACTCTACTAAAAATGCGAATAAGTAACGGAGTTTGTCTTGAATAAATCGATATATCGTAATTTACGGCGTCAATTTTATTAAAAATATCGTACTTATTATTAACTATTAATAAATTGATAAAAATAAGAAGATTAAACAAGATGCGAAAGCCGTCAACGATGTAGGGTTGGTATAGATAGGTTGTAAATGAAAATTTGCTTCATCCAGTAGGTATCATAGTATCCATTGAATAGCATTCCTTAGTCCAGAGCAGCTAGGATACCGGTGTGCCAGGGTTAACGACCAGCCGTGGCCGCAGTGGCCTAGGGAGGTCGCTAGCCAATACGGCTCTATGGCGACCGCCTGTACTACACGGCCGTGCAGCAGATGTTGATACTTTATTTAGATTACTATCAATAATAGCTTAATGGAAACTTAAATACCTATGAGTTTATCAGATTCATAATTTCACTAGAATTGCCAGTAGTAAAATTATACCAGTTGCATAAGTTAATCGTTTGAGAAACATAAAAATTCCAATTTATATTAAGTAAGGCTATAAAAGTATAACCACTTAAATATTAAAATATACTCTCTTAATGAAATCGACAAGGATTAAAATAAAAAAATAATTGTCCCACCAGACTGGTGGCGCCGCATACACGGTACGATTGCTGTGACAGGTCTGGGGTTCGATTCCCGGGTCGGGTAAAGTGATAATGGGTTTTTCTATCATGAAATGCTTAGTATCAACCCGGATTCTGGAATTGTGCCCGATATGGCTATAGGCCCGCCCCTATCACATCATGGGACGGAAATAATTTCGTCGTAATGTGGGTGCACTAGTAACACTTCTGTCTACCCCTTCCGGGAGTACAGGCGTGAGTGCGTATGTATGAGTTGTAACACCAACTTTTGCTTATTTGAAATGTCTCTTTCAATGAAACTATTACCTATACAGTAATGTTCACAATCCTTCAACATACATTATACCAACGCAAAAATTAACAAAATCAGTCCGGTGACCCAGAAAAATCTCTTTCAAGCAAGTCAGTATGTTTACAGACAGACAGACGGACCAATAACGCTCGCTAACGGTTTGTTCAAATACAAAGTGCATTTCAAGCACGTACGATTCGAATTATTAGTATTGCTATTTGAATGTTATCGTGGTAAAGTGTGTCTGCTGTTATAATAGTTTTTATTATTGTAATACTTTACAAGAACTTGGATGTATAGATTTACACCATATAAATAACCAAGAAAAGAAAATATATTTAAAAATGGATACAAAAGGGTTTCGTAACGATAACAGCAATTTCGTCAAGACAACTTTACATAAACATACATAACAAAGCTCACGTCTGTATCCCCAGATGGGAAGGCTGAAATACTCGTACAACTAGCACGCCGAGCTCATTTCCGTCGTATAATGTGATAGCTTGCGAGTCTAATAAGCCTTAAGTAATCATTCGGCAACACATAGGTATATGATTTTTTTAATGGACAATTCATACACACATGTGATTGCTTAACTTCGGAAACCGAGGGCCTCACGGATTTCTCAGCCTAAACTTACTGCTAGTAGAACAACGAGGCAACAAATTCAGATTAGAAGAAAAATTTAATAGAACATATTTAGGTAGGTTTAACTATACATAATATAAAAGAATCATGCAAATCGGTTCACCCAGTACGTTTTGATGCGATTTTCACTACCATTTAGTCAATTTCTTCCGGAAGATTTATATGCATATCACGCTATGATTCATGGAAGCAGGGTAGTAATGTTTCATAATTTTCCTGGAAAAAGACTTTCACGTGGGCGGAGCAGCGAGCAAAAGCCAGTAATCTACAAAACCTAAAACACGTATTTTAATTGAAATCATTTATTTTATTTTATTTTTTTATTTATAAACTGCTAACAAAATGACCAGACCATTAATGATGAAGGAAGTGACCGTTCGGAAGTTGTGCAGTCGTGATATACAGCACGACGACTCCGTGGGGTACTTTCTCTGTGTAAACTTTGAACAAACCAGTTTGCGTTACCGCCAAGTGCATTGGCGAATGTAAAAAGTGATATAACCAATTTCGTATTTTAAATTCCGTTCACGACTCGTCCCACGCGTTTGGCCTGTGTCAGTAACATTATCGTAATCAATAGAGTTGAAGTTTTCATTTGCATTATCGAAATTGGCTTAATTTATACCATCGTTGAAACCAATGGATAGACATTGAAAGTAAATAGTACCACTGCATCGGATACAACAAAGCGGCAAAAAAAAAGTCACAAATACCATTTCCTCTCTGATAGGTAAGTTAGAGTTGAGTTAGTACTTAGTAGAGGCTTTTCCGGAGTCGGTAGCAGTACCGGTATAAATGAAATTCCATTGACTCCAAAACAGTAGAAACAGTGAAAATAATATAATAATTATGATTAATATTGACACCTTGATTTACCGTGTAGACATAACCAATTAATGACTCTACATACAATGCGTTTTCCTATAAATAAGTAACAGGAAAACAGCTAAACAAATCTACCACCCAAGTGCCGTGAGCAATATCAATATGAACTCTGTGTAAATTCAACCTCATTGGAAACGCGATAAGCCACGTTACGATTGAATGAAATTAATATACGATTGATGTGCATTTTGAACCAACGCATAAAGTTAGGGTTGCGAGGAGGCGAAATAAAGCCTGCCACTGTTAGACGTGACGCTTCACACTGGTGTCCCAACATTTTTATTTCCGCACCTTGGAATTTTCAACTTTCAAGACGCTGCACGTTCTATGACCGACCATATTTGATCTATGCCACCCTAATGTGCGGCAAAACTAGCTGGTGAATTCATATTCTGTTTTAAGGATCTGGGAACCCTACAGGAAGCGGTAGGACGCGCCGGTGCACCATAGCTTAGGTCATAAGTGAGACGACGACACCGCGGCGCCATGCCGAAGCGTTCGCTACACGTATTATAATGCTGTGCAACTCGTAACATACTTTGAAATATACGCGTGTAGTGATGCGATTTGATGTGAGTGGAGTGTAAGTGTGCTACCACCATCTTAGACTCAAAGCTAACCTCACCTGCACGTTGTACACACTGCTGATAAACAGACGAGGCAATGCCGAAACTTTGTTAAAGTTGCGGGTTATGGGAGGCAGACGGCGGGACGCCCACATAATACCAAATCCACCGTGAAATCATGACGAGAAGGCAGACCCTGGCAATAATCCGGGATAACGCCAGGCAGAAAGAAGTGATACGATTTGATATTTAGGGCTTTTAGGGCTCAGAAGCGATGCATTCGATCAATAGTAAACATTGAACCAATTGAATCCTGCATACCACATTTTAAGGAACTAAAAATACTTCCACTTCCCAGTATGTACGTTTATGAGTGTGCCATTTTTGCTAAAGCGAATATCCACCTTTTTAAATTTAGTAACCGAACTAGACGCAATGACAAAATGACATGTGTACCCCACAAAACGGCATTATTTCATAAAAGTGTACTTTACTTAATTCCTGACATATACAATAGTTTACCAATTATATTTGAATGATAAATGTTATTACAGTCTAAAGGATTATCTTAATGATGTTAAAATTTAGAATATGATTAGCATTATGTTAATACTACATAATATTACATATTATATTTTTCAAACAATTGTATGCCAATATGGCGGGTCATAGCTGTACAAACAATGCAATTTAATAAAATAAAAATTCTACCTATGTACCACAATACTATAAATATTAGGAAATGTTTCTATATACATAGTTCGTAATATAAACTAACACCTGTATGTCAGTGAGATAGACATAGGTGCAACTAGATCTGTCATATTTCGTCGAGATTATTTCTGTCCCGTGAAGTGATAGAGAACAAGCCTATGACCATATTGGGCACAAATTTCAATTCAAATTCTTTATTTTGTTTTCCTCGTTGCTGTTATCTACCGATTAAAGATTGCCCCAAGCCAATTTCTCTTCATGAGACTATGAAATATTTTCAATGGAGATTCGAAGTTCATTTCTCTTGCTTAAACCTCTACTCTTTATTCAAGCCTGGGAAACTAGCTTATATTTTGTAACCTATACTACTTCTACATTGCAATTAACGCTAATGCAACTCAACGCCACCAAATAAAAAAATAATACGTTCGATTGCCGAATTGTGTAACAAAATTGCATTTTAGGTAATAATGACAGTACGAACATTCGTCACCTCACACAAAAGTACAATCTGGCCGTTGCGAAAACTGATGGCAGCCGTGTGTTATCATAATGAGTTTCTGTAATGCTTTCGAAATTAACTGAAACGAGGGTAATTTAAAAAACACGGCAGTTTATAAATAGCTCACTGAAAGGCCTATAGAAGAAAACGATGTATTAAAAGTATGCACATAGATTTCTTTTTGGTCTTGCCAAGTTTTATTTCAGTGCATAATACTAAAACAAGATTTTTGTACAAATGCAAGGATGTAACGACGTTTTCTCCAGATTAAATGAGTTTTAGAGAATTAACGATTTAAGAATCAAGCCTTAAAAAACCAATTACTGTAAGTGATTACGGTAATCAATGATTGTTTTTTTTTATCAATACTTTCAGCTTCATTCATTTTGAACAGTTGACCTTCACTACAAGACTCTTCACGGCTTCGGTTCACCGAATGTATTTAGGCATCTGTAATTTAAAATATTCATTATCGTAAAGCCACGACGTAGTGTTGTCATACCTATTTCATAAAATATGACATTAGCCATTCAACTATCACTGTATCTTGACGTCAAGTCTTGGTGACGGACTGAGGACAGCCGACAGAGTTACCCAACTTTCTAGCAGCCACATAATACATTGAATCACACCGATCATCAAAATCGGTCACAAGCAATGACTAACAGACCAGTGATGAATAAAACAGCCGTGACAAAGACCATGCTGACGTCACATGGCATGTAAACTCGATACAGGAAAGTACTGACAAAAGACCATTATTATATCAAGCGTAGTGAGTGTAGAGAAAAACCATTTGATATTGAAGCGTAATAAGCATATGCGTACCACATGCAATGAGTCGTATGTCGTGACTAAAGCCAATGCTGCCGAATTCAATACTTTCAACTCATGAGTTATTGTTGTGGTGTAATTAGTATCATGAAAATTGTCGCATAACCTTGTGCCGACGCGGCTCAATACGATACATCCTTGGAGTACACTTGGACAAATAGTTGTTACCCAATCTATGTTGTTAGTTGCGAATGGCAATATATCGTTTAGAGTAATAAACAGCACTGCCCAAATGAATGATGTCTCATAAATTGCTTGATATAGCTTGTGTTACCATGTTGCTTACTATAATGTCTAACATTATAAAATACGTTTAATAAATATTTACTGTTAAACATAAAAAAACAGAATACAATTAATGAGAAAAATATTTTTTACTGGGCGCTGCAACGTTTTCCTGTGACAACCTAAATTCCTAAGTTTTTGTTAATTTATTGATCTCGTGTGCCTAGTTGCCATGTCATGACTCTTGATTAAAAATAATTTATGTCACCCAAAAGGTTCCCATTCCCCAACTTAGTTGGACGCTGTAGACACTTTTGTCTACAGCATGTATGACCCGGCTCGTCCGGGTCGTTACCACTGTCTCACAGAAAACCAGCGTAAAGTAGCAGCTTGAGCTGCGTTTTGTACGGTAAGTGAGATATCCGGAGACCCAAACCCCGTCCCCTTCCCAATCCTTTAATTATACCTTTCCTTTAAGGTTGGCAACGCACCCATGATTCTTTGGTATTGTGGGCGTACATGGGCGGTAGAGACCACTTACCATCAGGTGACCCATTTGCTCGTTTAAAGGCCTATGCCATAAAAAGAAACTAAAATTTTGTCAGGTAAGTACTGGAAACCAGTTGCTGCTGGTGTGTGAAAATAATTTCGTTTCATCATTCTAACACTTCGCACGGGTAAAGGCAGTTAATTCAAAACAATGCATGTGCGGCCACTTTGAATTTAAATAGGGAACTTTTACTTATTTAATATTGTAAACCTTTAGAAAGTTAAAGGTGTTTTTGTCATTTCAAAATAGTTTGATATTCTTAACAATAGCCACGTATTGATTGTATTTTGGTATTCTGAATATCACACCAAAACATTAATTACTGTAAGCTTTGTACTATACATACATATATACATAGTACATACTGTTTCCCATAGGGGTAAGCAGAGACAACGGATTTCCACTTTGCGTTGTATGTACCAACCAGTAATAATTGATAATTATAGCTAATATTATTATGTATGTAATCCTATAAATACCAACAATAAAACTAAGGGCCTCCTGTTTCATAATATTTTTTCTGCCTGGCGATATCCCGAGTTCACCTTCCCATACACGGGACGACCCGCCGCGCCGTCTGACCTCCACAAGCCGCAACGGGAACCAAGTTTCACCATTGCCTCGTCAGTTAATCAGCAGAGTGTACCACGTACAGGTGAGTGGTATGGGCCTAAGATGTTGGTAGCCCACTTACACGCCTCCTGTTTCACAATATGCAAAGCGTGATAATTTTGTATTTTGCTATCATATATTTTATTTAACATATCACGCTTACTTGGAGTTTGTGAAAGAGGGGCTTAGAGTGATAGGTAGTCTACCGATGTGTTCCAAATCGAATAAATTTAATCCAACAATATTGTATAACAATCTCAACAGAATTTTATTATTAAGGGATAAATATAAATCCAATGAATCCGAATGTACTCGTGATTTCTTCGCATGCCAACAATATCTAAGATCATAAAAATAAATCGAGGAACTAAACTTATTGTATTGATGTCGTTCAACTTTAAAAGCTTTTTACAGGCCATCTCATAAGATAACAGTTAATAAAAACGTCTCCAGTGTCGACTCAATATATTTTTAGTTTATATTTTATAACGGTCTCCTTATCGTCTTTGGCATAGTTGTCTAGGCATATTAGCATAAAAAATTATATGCATTTTAATGAAAAGAGAAAATACATAATAAATTATATACGTAAACTTAATACAACAAAGTATTAAGTTTATACTTCAAAATAATTGACAGTGGAATTTAATTTTTTATTAAAAAACAATCTCGCTCAATCCCAGCATGAAGCAGTGACAGCTCAGCCGGAAGTGGTACGCACTATCGAGATAAAAATTGCAGGTTCCAACCTAACCCCAAGAGTATGTACACGTACCTCTAACTTTTCAGAGTATGTTACAAATTATCGCTTGCTTTAACGGTGAAGGTAACACAGTGAAGAAGCTTGCATATCTGAAAATTCTTTATAAGAATTTCGAACTCGCATTAGGCCTGCGTGGGAGACTAAGACCTAACCGCTCTCATTCGTAGAGCAGGTCCGTGCCCAGCAGTGGGACAATACAATACAGGGCCGATATTTGTATTATATTATTAATCCCAACAAGTATTTTTTCTGCTTTTAGTGTATACCAGATGATATCGGAAACCAATCACAGTGATAAACTCGCTTACTGAAGTAAAAAATGTTCATAATAAAATCAATCAAAATCATAATAATAATAATGTGATGTATAATATAATTAATACATAACATATTTAAAATCTAAAGCAGTTTTGAGCCTTACTTAAATAGCCTGTAAAGCAAAATGAATTGCAAAAAGAATCAATGCGCAAAAAAGGCATGCAAGAAGGCATGGTTATAACATCCTATGGTTGAAAATTTTGAATTCTCAGTTAGTTACCGATTATAATCTGCAAGGGCCAAGGCAGTATAATATGAACAAGTTCTCATTACACAACATCGCAGCTCTCATATCGATTACGAAAAGAGTTTTAATTTCCCGATGGATTCAACTCATTATACCAGTATTGAGATCATAACTGGTTATATTAAAATCTGTATTGGCAAATTCTCTTTCACCAACACTTTAAACGTCACTTACAGATATTATAATAAGTTCCGCTTTTATGTAATTAACGAGTTCGATTCTCGAGCACAGCATGAGCAGTTTAAAATTTAAATGCATAAGTTAATCTTAGACACGCGGATGTAAACTATGCTAAGGCAAGATGTCCCGATGATGGAGCAAACACTTATCGAGAAACAATGAAAATCACATGGATGATGCGAAACAAGACTTAAATGTCAAATATTCGAACGGCGGCATACGGTATTTTACAGTGACATTAATACATAACGCTCAATTGGTTAGTGCAATATTTTTTTAATAAACTTGTACGAAATTCAAGATTTATGACATTCCTCAAATGAATGTCACAAAGATGGCACCAGGAACAGCAAAAGAAGAAAAAATATAGGAACACTATAGTTTTTTTTTGCCATAATAATTAACCAAAGGAGTCCCTGCTATTGGGATACTGGCGGGAACACTATAGTTAATAGTACTAAGTCTGCGATATCGGAACAACTGGTTACGTATGTAAAGTGTAAGCTACACTTTACATACGTCAAACATATCAAAACATATAATTTTTTATTGCTTAAGTTAACTACAGTCAATAACTTCCACGTATAAGTGAAAATACAATATTCAAATTTGTATGAACAACGGAAGAACTAAAATCCAATATCGTAGAATAAAACCTAGTAGGTACTATTCAATAGGCTATAACCGTCGTAATACCTCTATACGAATTTGTTACTCATGAGCAAGAACTCTCGAAGTCGGTGAGGAAAAAAACACTTTACACCATAATACTCACCTATTGGAAAGATCTGAGATCGATTGCCAGGATGTCTTTAATACAACAAAATACCTATAAAATCTTTCGGTCTGAATATTTCGAGGTAGCATATAACTTCATAGGCCTCATTTTGTAAGTTTCTCGCCAATTGTAGGCAAATCACAATATAATGTCAGTTAGGTAGTCCTTACTGAGCGAAACATTCAACTTGGTTTTGACTAGACACAATGGTAAATAGCTATACGGACCAACGACTTCCGGGTTTATTTAAATTTACTTAGCATATTATAACATACGCATACCTTCATGTCATGGCTTGAGGTTGCACATCACCACTCATGCGTACGCGTATACGAGTATCGAGTCGTTCAGCTGAGAAACGTTATTGTGTAACGGTCTGCGAAAACAAGTCAGCAGTCAGCATATACAAGCAACCACCTATGTTGCTACTGTTTTACAATCTCATTGTATTAGCAGTATAGTAAGGATATACTATTTTTACTTCCTTATTTAGTAAGAAAAGGAACTGAACCATAATACGATCATCGTTGCATATGATTGATAATTTTATTATCAAAGGTCCAACCTTAGTTTAAGAGGCAACGGCAGAATTATTGAGTTAAGTAACCGCTTAATCCCAATTGTATTGGTAGCTTAAAACTGTCTGAATGTAATTATTTATAGACGTGTGTCAACTAATCGATGTTTTTGACTTCATTAGTCTATTACGCATAGTTTCTTGTAAACATAATGTTTTGACTTCGAGTTTTGTAAGCATGAGTCATTTCTCTGTGAAACCAGAGCAATCTCACACCGCGAGTCAAATTGTGTTATAATGTATGAAGTATCCGGTGATTTGTAACCTCTTATGAGGTCGGATTACTCGCGGGCTATGCACGCATTATTGAACAAGAAATAGAACAGTCGCAACAGTGAGAACAAGAAGGAACTCTTATTGCACAATACTCAATAATGCCGTATAGTTTGTAGTAGTATGAAACGACCAATTAAACAATGTGAAAATAATTGATTATAAATATGAATACGCAGTATTATAATTCTGGAATAAAGGCATCTTTTCAAGAAACATGACTATCCAAGTGATGGTAGTGTTTAAAGAGTAGAAAAGTCTGTTTCGAAACAAGAATGGCAAAACCAAGTTTAGAAATGAATAGTCTGATGTGCATTTTAAAATACAGAGGACTTCTCTATATTTTGAAATATACGAACCGTTGTCGCTGGTAAAGCGATTGTATTTTTAATATTAGAATGTATTAACCTTAAATTTTAATATCCCATATATGTAGTATAATACTTTAGAAACATAGGGTTATTTATTTATACATATATGGATCACATCATAATAAAACACTCTATTAATAGTTATAGACGCTACAGATAACAAAGGACATGTCCACTTTTTGTATGGACGTTGGTTTTTTATTCCGAACAAAATCTAACCAACATCAAACTATACGGAAATGATAGTGCCAAAAATGTGAAACATGGAACCATTAAAAAAATAATTTTAGACCCCTCAATTTAATAGAAAAATACAAATTAAAATCGGTAGATATATTTTACTGATGTATGCCAACACAAAACAATAACTACCATTGCATCATATAGCTGACAACACTATATGTAAATCTGTCATTTTTCTAAGTATGTATTGTCATTCACGGTATTCTCGTAGAGAGTATAATATTCTTTGCACGGTATCCTGTCCTGTTTCGTGATTTGTTGATTTTCTTGCATAAAGTGACTTAGTTTTATCACAACGAATTCTTCGATTTTGCACACGATTGGGGTATCTATACCGTAAAGACTTACCCTGATTACTTTTGCTTTTTCTCAACAGCTACTTGATATTGTACCTAAATATCTTAAGCTTTAGGATTGGAATAATTGGGAACTGTTAACAGAATTTGAGATCTTAACACAATTTGCTCTGACGTACATTACAGAAATGATAGATTTGTTAAGATAGAAAACTAATAACACAGTTGATTTTGAAAATGTGATAAATTTGGATAACCACATTTGTTGACTGCCTCGGTGGCGCGGTACGACTCAGGCTGACGCTGAGGTCTATGGTTCGATCCCCGGGTCGGATAAAAGTGGTTTATCTTTATTATTAAAAGTAGCAGGCGATAGTTGACAGGATAGAATTTGTGAATATTATTGCAGATGCATAATTGGGAAAAGGACTGTCGGAAGCTGTGCTCACGTTATGACAATTGTCTGGTATCTCGGATGAGCTCGGCATCAAAATGATATATCTCAACCTGCAGAGTTTCTAAACTCTACACTTATAAGAGAAGACATTGAAAATGAACAAAATTAATAAACAATTGTGTAAAATAGTTTTATTTTAATACAAATTATATAAATAAGTCAAATAAACTGAAACACGTGATATTATATACTTGTGTTTGATGTAAGACTAGTAGCCATTATAAGAATACTCCTATTTTTCTGGCTGTAAATGATTGGTATAGCCTTTTGTCCAGCAGTGGGAGAAAAGCGGCCAAAGAAAAAGTGATCACCATCACCCATGAACTCCCAGAATACGAGCAAATCATGTACAATCAGCCTCCCATCCAGCCGATTTCTTTAGGAAGGGTATTGATAAATTGCCACTGCGCAGGCAAAGATGCTATCGATACATGTGTCGTTATTTTAATTTATAGAATGTAATAAAAACATAACTTTTTTCGTACAGAAATTGGTAAAGAACCTAATAAATGACATTCAAATCTTGACTATTGTTGACTATTCATAAATCCGTCATTCCACGTTGTCAATAAGTTGTCAATTTTGTAGTTTTGTGACAAGTCTACTTTTTTCGGAGGTGCGGCTTAAAAATAGTTTGTTTGATTTATGATATTTTAAAAGATTTATTCGTTTTAGGTGTAACATTTCAGTAAAATAAAAATATTAATATCTTAAAATTGGAGGTCTTTAGAATTAAACTAATTATTACAAAATATTCGTTTTTAGGAGTTCTATCCAAATATCTATAAATTATGTTGGTTAGAATTTCCACTTAATAAAAGCCCATTTTTGGACATATCATTTATAGCGCTACATTGCGGGAGGAATATTAAAATGACTATTAGAATTTTTTCTAATGCAGTTGTTCCACCCTATTTAAACCCATTACTATCACGAAAATGTGGTTTACAGGAATTCAAATCGATGAGATTACTTATATCTAATAGCTAACTTTTAGTTCTAAATTAATAAAAAAAATGCTATTATCGGCACAATAGGAATCTCGTGTAAATTTCAATAGCACTAAAGTTACGCAACCGTCGACTGACGAGACCATAGTAAAAATGTCTAGTTATTAAAATATCATACTGATTTAATATTCTCAACATATAGATTTGTCAAGGAGGTTCCCCTTCATTGTAAAATTAAACATTTGTTATTTAAATAGCACACTATCGCGCATCACACCATTTATCAACTACTAGTAGTTAGCAGGTAACGCTGTGTATTTGAATAACAGGTAAAGGAACTAGTAAACAAAGACTTGCCACAGACGTAGTATTACTCTATGCGTAGCCATTCAATAAATACAAATATTTGTCATGGGCCTTTTGTACCAATGAATCTAACTTGGGCTTAGATTTTTAAATCAAAATCAGGTGATAAAGCAGGATAGTCATTTTTATCAGATAGAAAATCACAGATATAACTCGTTTATAATCTTGTTTTAGTAGGCTTAGTTCTTACAAATGTCTAACAGAAATATATGTTAGGGAATCGGTAGAAGTAGTTATTTTAAGCACTTAGGTTTATGTCTACCTTTTGTATAACATCAACAAGAGTCCTTTAAGGTTCCAGTCTGCAGACCATATTTTCCATTATACAAAGCTAACCGGAACTTCGTAATGAGTGTACTTTAGAGTACTTACTTTATGTATTCAAGACTTTCTTTAAATTGGAGTTGAACTAGTATTTTACATAATTTTTGTGAATTACAGGAGCCATAAATAAAATCAGATCGCTGGTTATATTATACATGATCTATTATTTACGATTGATACCAGATCAAGGCTTTATGTTGATGTAGACTCTGGTCTCAATCCATTATCCAGGATCTGCTAACGGTTTCAGATTACTTGTAGGTGTTTTGCAATGGTGATCTGATTGAAAATGCATCAAGTTAACAATTATATATAATAAGGAAAATACTTTATTTAGTATCAGAGTGTATAATGTAGTATAATGGCCACGTTTATAAAACCACTTAGTGCAATAGACCACGACATGTTTAAAAAATTAGATGTTTGAAACCCCTATGACATAATATATTGTTATCATAGTTACGATTTCCGACAAATACAAACGGCTATGTAAATACGTCTATCTAACGTTTGGAAAGAAGATTGCATCAATATTTAAAGATAATCTATAAATCTATTTTCATGTCAACAATCACCAACTTAATCGCATAGTTGTTGATAATTGACATGAAAATAGATATTTTTAAAGCTTGTGAATTTCGAAGTATGAAAAACGTCTAATCAGTGCAAACAAGCAATATTATGAGGTTGTAAATTTAACAATACCTAAATAATCAGTATCACTCATGGACGTCCACATTGGCAAGGTTCAATAATGACCACAAACGACCGTACAGACGAAAATAATGATCTGTACGGGCTGTTGTCGAAACTCAATCTTCTTGATAGATTATGTCAGTGTTTGGGTCTTCACGTCTAAAACAATATATAGACGTAATGTGTTATTGGCTCTTTCCCGAAATATATATGGAATTCCGCCCAAAGGAGACAAAGGTCAATACAACAAAATTTACCTCCGCTGCGTGTGCGAGGCGTTGGAACCAAAGCGAGTTCATCGCTTATCTTTTCCTAGCTATGTGTTGCTTGGCTTAGTATTATTCTTACTGGCTGGTTAGCTGTCTCTTGCGTCGCTAAATGTCAGAATGCATAAACTTCTTTATACACTTGTTAGGTACGTAAGGATCAGCAGGTATCATACGGCACTTTGACTTTTTGTGTAAGGATCGAGTTAAACGGGGTTTAAAGAGCACGTAAAACGCCGTCATTCTGACAATGACTGATTACAACATCCCTACTGGGTATGACTTTCCTTAAAACTAGCCTAAAAATGCAGATGTATTCAGTGAAATGCAATAAATGTTGAAATTAGACTACAATATAATTTGATTGCTAGTCCGCACTATTATTTCGTAGGTTCACTAGCTTGCGACCAAGACAGCAAGTTTACCAATGATTACCATAATAATGTGCTCGTTTGCGAATATAAACTAAACTGGTAGCTTGTTGTTATGTCGAATTCCACAAAGAAGTCGAAGACCCTATTAACTGTGAAATAATATCTTAGTTTGCAGTGCGGCACCAAACTATACGTAAGGTTACAATTTTGAAATAATCTAGAATAAAGGTAATTTGCTCAAAAAAATACACATGAAATTAATTAAGATTTAACAAGTATAAACATGAATCTAAAGATGTAATGTTAAGTACATCTTAATTTAGTGTAATTTTACACTTCAGCACCACTCTTTACGCGTCTATTATATGCACGTGTGTATACCTAATAGACGTACTCGCAGTATTGAAATAAAACTAACATACCGTACATATTAGGTATGCCATCAACTACTCTAGGGAGCCTATGCTTTTATTCATGCCTTTTGGATAGGTTAAACGGAGGGGATGTTGAGAATATTTCGTAGTAGTTCCCTGTATTATTATTTGTCGACGAGTCAATTTACAAGGTCAGTGCAATGACCGTTTAAACTGATAAGCTCGTTATTAGGAAAGCTATCCATGGTGGCTCTATAGGAAAATAACGGTGCAACATTGGGCATGCTTTGAAATTGCTTAACCTTCTCAGTCAGTGGTACTACATTCAAATTTCGCCTTAAATATTACTTTCTAATTTTATCCAGTCTAGTAACGCCACACATTCAAGTCTAAGTTGGCATCTGTCACATGTAGTTGCCTTTCATCCAAGGCTCTGGTGGCTAACATTGAAATCTTTACAATATATCATGTCTTACGATAGACTTTCTGATCTTGCGTCATATTGGAAAGACCGCCAAAATTACAAAACAGATTTTCTTTAGATGTTCTGATCTAAAAAACCGATGTTTTCATGTCTTTGTTGCCCTACTATACTCTGAAGCTGAACTGTACTTCCCCGAACATTTAAATTGTTATCAGCGAAGACCATGCACTGGGTCGCTTCTTTCAATATGTCCGCTATAAGCACGTCCTTGCTTATCAGGAACGAGTACGATCTTAGAGATAAACTTTTGTGCAAGTCCAACACCCTAGTGAAGTTATAAATTACGCCTACCTTTTACCGTATATACTAAGCGCTAGCTCGATAGTATACAGCATAGATAAGCTGCAGGTAGGTACTTTCCAGTCCTCCTTTAACTTTGAAAAACAATTACAGAAACTCTTGGGTAATCCTATCGTATACGTTTTATATGTCGATGAATACCATGAGCAGCTTCTTCTGCGTGTGTCTATAGCTTATAATTTAGGTTGCAAATAGCAAAAACAGCGTTCATTATTCCTCATCCACATTTAAAAAATAATCAATTCCGGGTAATCTTTGTTATCTTCTAGTCTAAACATTCTCCTCTTTTATTATTTTCTCAAAATATCACTTCCAGCGTTGTAGTTACATAACATACTTATTTTTATTAAGTTTTTATTTTACGCAAAATTAAATGACTATTATGTTGGTATATTAGTAATATTGTTGGTTTGTGAATATTCTATCTGTATGAATATTAAAAAATATTTTATGTTCCTACTTCATACGAAAGAATTTATGTCTCATTCACGAAGACCGTTGTTTCCGTTCAAAAAGGTCAAGCTAGGGACCGACATAAAAAAGAATAATGAAACTTGAGCATCATTCTAACAACGTCTCAAAACTCGACACATCCATATTATGCCGATACGACACTTTTTTTTATGGTACACACACTAGTTTCACAAAGTGACTTTTCTTTACCAAGCTAAACAAATATAAGTACCGATAACAGTAGGTACATCGAGAAAGCGTATGAGCAATAAGACACAAAGTTAATAAGTTCAATTTTTGTTACACGTCTTGAAGTTCGAGACGCTACAATCTAAAATCAACCATTTTCGGTACTAATTCCGATCAAAAAGAACCATATATTATAAACCGCGCACACAATCACACACCATTATCGGCTTCTTATGAAAAAACAGTTTCGCGTGTCACTAATAACTGGAAAAACTACGAAAAACGAAAACCGCCGCCGATCGGACGACGTCCGCGGCCCGCCGAACCAAACAAACTTGCCTGTTGCCGTGTACAAGCCAACGGTCTAACCACAAAAAAGGTACGTCTGCTATTTCATTTTATCATACTACCAATTTAAAAACTTTCCAGTCAATAACACGCACGAAGCGTTGTACTGTCATTGCAATCTATTCGGATAATATCACGAGAGAAAATATTCCCGTTGTGCGACAAGGACAGTCATATGTGTGCTGTTGCTCTGATCTGTGGTGTAAGTGAAATAGAGTTGTGGTTCGAACAAGATAGACATACGAGCAAAGAAACATCTTTAGATCACGTGTGTCAACTAAGTTATTTTATAGGTTCACCTAAAAATCGCCTTAATTCCATTGTTATAAGTATTAAAATTTGATATCTAACATGATAGTTAATAGTATTGGCGCGCGTTTTTAAAATAAAATAAAATTCAATCAGTGATCCGGGACAGATGATACATAATGTACTAAGTATATGAAAAATAAATTATTATATGAACAAAATGACTTACCTTACTGGTAATGATGTGATCCTTTTACGAAAAATCTTTGCGTCATTGGCAATTGTGTAAACATCATTGTTATTGATATTTTTGGTAACTTTTATATTTTTTTCAGCAATTTTAGGCCTCAGAGTCGGTGGCAAGATACTGTCGACTTTCGGCGACGGAGGTTTTGCGGGTGCATGAGACTTTTTCACAATTTGTAGGACCACATTAGCACTTTTTAAGTCATGTCTTTTAGGCTCCTTAAAGGCTTTTGGCCCGCCAGGGTCTGTTGGTGTCGTAGGTTTACTTCTGGCAGGTCTTTCTGGATCAGAAGTATTCTCAATTCGCTGGACTGTTGGTTTCAGTCGATCGATGCTTCGTTTAACCTTAGCTTTAGCTGCTGATTCTTGTGGAGCTAGAAAATGATTGAAACACATTTCAGATTCTGATAGCCAATGTACTTATTTAAAGATACAGTGTATACTTAGAGGTAATCTATTTAATTAATATTAAGAATTAATACTATTATGTGTTACCTACCTGTCCTAGGCCTATTTCTAGTAACAGGCTTGGTCTCTGCGCTACCTATTTTGGTAGTTTCTTCGATTGAACTCGTAGAATAAGCGGGCTGAACCGCTTTGCTGCGGGAACTGAAGGTCGCTTTAAAAAAATTCGCTGAAAATCCTTTGCTTTTTGTAGTAGGAGATGTCAAGCTGTTGGATGGTTGTCTAAAAAAAAACAAAAAGATATTGTAAGTCAGGGGACACCCGGGTTTGAACCGGGGACCTCTCGATCTGCAGTCGAATGCTCTACCACTGAGCTATATCCCCATGCAGTTCTCTGTTGAAAATACATATAGGTTGATAACATTTGTGACGCCCTCTATAGAATCTAAGTTAGAATGTAGTTTCAAATATTACCAATAGATGTCACTAATATAATTTTCTCAAAGTATTACTACACAAAATAGGAAATTGTGAATCTATCTATTTTGGAAAACTTACTGGAGTTTTATATTATTAGGCACCCCTGGCGCCTTTTGCTGCATAACCTCCTCGATCTGAAACAAAGGAATATCCCATTAATATGAAATTATAGCTTAAATTGTAATTCTATGTACTAATAATAATTATTGAAACATCATGAATCATGAATAATTAAAGGTGGAGTAAGTTTGCACATTTTTCTAGAAAACAACCTTCAGCGGAAAGGAATTGCCTTCAAAGATTACTTACAAGGCGACTAAACATGATTCCGATCACGAAATAAAGGACACATGCATTGTGCAACAACTCAAAAGTATCAATGTCGTGCAATTAATTTCTTATCGCTTAAAAATTCTACGTCATATACAAACAAGATAGGTGATTGATTCGATTTACCACGATGAACTGGTACTGACGAGTCCTTCGCACGCCTGTCAACATAGTTAAGCCTTTTACAATCAACGTCACTTAAATTATCCTTTGCTCTGATTTTCTTTTAAGGAGCGAAGGCTAAACATAATATTTAATAGAAACTATTCAATTCAATACGGCGAGTGCAAGTGTCGAATTGACATAAAATAATAAATACAAAAACAAAACGTACTTGTTTTTATATCGGCCTGTATTTTCTGAAAGTAATAATAAGTTCCTTGGTAACAATAACTCAACTTTTATAATATTAACAAAAATAAAACTGTATCAAAAATATTTCTTTCCTTCTGTCTGGCGGTATCACCGCTTGATGCTAGGATCCGCCTGCCCATCATCTGTCTACACTGCAGAGGTCCCAACTATTTTCTCATAGACCACTTTCAAAATTTATCTGGTTCCGGTGGATGTATGGAATATTATGCATATTATAAGCTGGCATCTTATATTGACCACTTTTCACTTCTTCATTTATAGTCTAAGGCGGCCCCTAGACCTACAATAACATTGTGCAATACATTTTATTGTAGGTACAATAAGATTGAAAGGTAATTTGCATCCAAACGATCAATTATATTGCACAAAAATACGAACTGCTCAATGTTTTCGTGTTCAGTTGGAGCATCATGTCCGAACAAGATACAGCATCATACTGTTCAGTACATCCTACTGTTCAGCAATTTATAATAATGTTCCCCATTTTATACATGCTTTTACCGACGTTTTATTTTAGTCATTTACATTTTAGTCATAGAAATATTATCATTGTGATTAATATTCTATGTTACACTAGGTCTACGTTTTCGAACTAAGCTTCTCATCGTCTTATAGCATAGGAGCTCAGGTTTGCTTAAACAACATAGGTATAAAGTTTAGGTACTTAATTATAGAAAGAGGCTTTTTAACTTGTTTAATAAAACATGCTTTAAATTTGGTTAATATTTGATGCAATGAATAAGTAGGTAAGGATATTGCTCTTGGTAGTCCATTTCAGCGGATACATAATGTTGAAATTACAAGTTTATTAGTAATTTAAGGTGTGGTGGATATAACACAATAGTATGATGTATGGTCTAACAGCAAGCTTGTTGCTTGCAAAGCAGCAATCAAAAAATATTTTATGACATTACCATTGATCATAATATTATGTCTAATATCACATACATACATACATCTTATGTCTCAGAGTGACGAGCGCAGTCCAATGCCATGCAGTGCTTTGTAATTCCAAGTTCTGTGTGGTGTTGCTTGTTTATGGGGCGTGGCGCTTACCATCAGGCAAGCGACCTGCTCGTTTCGTCAACTCAAGCTGAAAAAACTTACCTTTTTTTTTATTTATTTTTATTAGATTGAATGACGAGACGAGCAGGTCGGTCGCCTGATGGTAAGCGCTACGCTTGCTCATAAAGATAAAACGATAAACCTACGATTTGTCTACCACTAACGCCAAGCGATCTGAATTACAAATTTTATATTGATGGATTGACTAAGATAGTTTTACCATAGCATTTAGTACATGTTATATATACACCATATTACAAAGCTGACGATATCTATATATTTAGGTAGCAGAGCCACGCTGTAGACATTTTGTCTACATCATGAATAAATGAACAGTATGGATAGGCCGGCTCGACCTGGTTATTACAACCGTCTCACAGGAAATCGACGTGAAGTAACAGCTTGCTGTTATATACAAAAATAATATAAACATAGTAATGTTAAGTAATGTGCACTTTACTTGGACCAAACTTCAGTCCACCCACATGCCACCCTTTTTGCGAGAGGACCAAAAATTTATTCAGCCATTGAACCTTTTTGTTTCGTTTCTAATTATGCCATCAACATATCTATTAGCATGTATCATATCATAAATTATTATCCGTGACATTCTACAAAAACAATTGACAAGTGATTATCATAACTAGACTTCGTGATATGAGGATAGTTTATTATAATTATCCTCCGACAAAAAAGAAGTCGTTATAAGGTTGATACTTTTGTCTCTGTGTCTTCGTTTAGACACTATTGTAGTGCCTGAACCGATTTCAATGCGGGTTTTTATTTGAAAGCTGGTTTGATAGGGATGACTCTTAGCTATATTTGAAAAAGTGAGTGAGTGAGTGAGATATCCGGAAGCCCAAATCCCCATCAGCTTATCCCTTTCCTTTAAAGTCGGCAACGTGCCCATGATTATTCTGGTATTGTGGGCGGTGGAGATCATCACGTGACCCACTTGCGTGTTTGCCGGCCTACGCTATAAAAAAAGATTTCCTCCAACCTCGAAGTCCGATAGCCAGAAAGACAGGCGCAGGATCACAGGATTAATAGCCGCTCACTGGCCTGAGAGAATACAATACGCCATATTTTTACATGCTGTTAAAGTATATTGTGTTCAAAAATCTTATTTCGATGGTTCAAAACATGTTTTATAAACATAAAGAACTAACAGAGACAAAGAGAGAGAGAGAAAGAGTCTAAGTTGACAAAGTCTCCTCTCCCTCTCGCGCCGTCATGGCAAACGGACGTGTCAGTTGAATTACAGAGGAAAAATAAGTGAAAATAGTTAGTGCTAACGAATCATATTAAGCTATAATTTATAAAATACTCGTAATTACTGGAAGTGTAAACAACATCAAAAAAAATTACAAGAAACAGTGAGAAACCATATCATAATCATTTGCCAATAATAACCTAGTTTAGTGTGTGGCCACGAAACTCTCAAAGTAGTGATTTATTAAGTAATGCAGCGCACCCCGACAAAAAGTATATATAGTTCTGTGCCAGACATCCACACTATGTCTGAATGTGATGATAATATCAAACTGTGTAACCCAAAGAAGAAAAATAAAAGAACGAGGGGATCTGATGATGAAGAAGTGTTACCCAGTACGTTCAAGGATGAAATCATGACAGCCCTGAATAAAATAACAAAAGATGTAGAAGAGGTTAAAATCCAGAACAACATTATACAGAAAGGTAATCAAGAAATCACAACGGCGATGACATTTTTAGCAAGTCAATATGAAGAATTACAACAAACGGTAAAAGATATGAAAAAAGAGAAAGTTGAGCAATTGAAATACATTAAAACCCTAGAAAACAAACTTGAAGATTTACAGAGGAACCTTAAAGCTACTACAATTGAAATAAGAAATGTTCCGGTTAGCGCAGCGGAGAACCAACATAACCTGGCCAGTTTGGTACAAAAAACATGTAGTGTTCTTAATGTGGACATACAGCAGAAGGATTTAAAAGATGTGTTTAGAATTAGTACGAAATCTAGCAAGAACACTATAGTGGCTGAGTTCACAACCACTCTAATGAAGAACCGAGTGATCCAGAGTGCTAAACAGTATAACAACCAAAAAGATGGCAGTAAGCTTAATACTTCTGCCATTGGAATAAAAGGTATACCAACGCCTATATATATATCAGAATCGCTTACTGCCAAGAATAATAGGCTATATTATCTGGCTAGAGAATTTGCTAAAACAAACAAATATAAATTTTGCTGGACTTCGTATGGAAAAGTTTATGTAAGGAAATTGGAAGGATCGCCTCATGTTTTGATACGTGAAGAAAGCGAACTATCTGTTCTGAAGGAAAAATCAATATGACTAAATAGCCTACAAATTCTAAGTATTGATTTCGTACTTTGTTGTTTTAAATTTAAAAATATTGTTACCCTACTATTATTATCAGTCTACTATAATTCACAATCAATAATTTACAATTCAACTCACATCTTATGGCCCGACACTATTATTATCATACCCTCCACTCAACAAGAGAATTATTACTATGATTCATTTTTACGCCTGTTAATGCAAACGTCACGAAATAGCAATTGCTCATGTGACATGAGTAATAATAATTTTAACTACTTAATCTTAAATATAACTAACCTAAGTATTTTGTTTACACTAATAATAATAATTATGAAACGTTTTAACAGCCAGTTACAATATTTGAATTTTTGTGGTCAAAGTGTTTTGTCGCGTAATACACTACAAACATATTTGTTCATTAACTACTACTGCGTGAGACAATGGACTTATGGGACATGTGTATTGAATGGGAGATTCAGGACTTTAATTATCAAAACATTAACTTTAACAGAATATAATTATGCGATTAGGACCTATCCTGTACGCAAGGTGAACATTAGGGTTGGCTACACTATAAGGAGTTTTATATGTGAGTCTCAGGTTTTGTTCCATTTATTATTACTTTATCTTATAAATGGCAGGTGAACTTGTTAATATTATTTCAGATATTGAGTCTAGTGGCGAAATTGAATGCGTCAAGTTAGATAATCCAAGATTGTGTTCTGAAGTGTTAAAATACAATAGGAGTTCATTTACTATTTTAACTGTTAATATAAGAAGTGTCCATCGAAACTTTGACAATTTCCTTGTATTTGTGGCTAAACTTAACTTCTCAATTGATGTTTTTGTATTAACTGAGTGCTGGATTAATGGTAATAGTTTCATACCATCTATAGCAGGTTATCAATCATTCTATACAAAAAGGAGTTTTAATCAAAACGATGGTGTAATATCGTACATTAAGGAAGGCACTAACGTTATCGCTGATGAGCATGATATAGAAGAGGGTAATTGCCTAGCCTTGACTATAAATAAACTTTATTCCATAATTTGTTCCTACAGACCACCTTGTTTTAAGAATCCAACGAATTATATTAAATCATTACAAAGTATTATTTCTAATTGCAAAACTGATAATATTGTTTTTACGGGAGATATTAACCTAGATATTACGCCATCAAATTTGAACCACTATGCACTAGAGTACCTAAATCTTATGGCATTTCTTGGGCTACGCCCAGGAATAAGTTTTCCCACTAGGGAAAATACATGCCTTGATCACTTTATGGTCAAGTCGTCTGATAAAATGCGTACAATAGTATTTGACGCCCTTACAGACCACTCCCCCATATTATTACATTTTGAAAAGTCGAAGATTATAGGAAACACAGGTAATAAATATCGAATACGAACTAATGCGGTACAGCTTGAAAATGATTTAAAATCAATTTGTTGGGAATATTATTATAATATTAATGATGTAAATTCAGCAGCTAATTATCTAGTGTCTAACATTCAGAGTATTATTAATAAAAATACAACTAAAATAAAAATTAGTAGGAGGTATAAACCCATCAAACCTTGGATAACCCAAGGCGTGCTTAAATCTTTGAGAAAAAGGGATTTATTACATAGTAGAACAAAGAAAAAAATCAACCAACATAAGGAAGAACTGAAAGCATATTATATTTCATATCGTAATATGTGTAATAAACTGGTGAAATCTCTAAAAAGTCAATACTATAAAACACAATTTAACAACAATAGTGGTAACATTAAGGCAACTTGGAGGTTAATCAAAGAAATATGTGATTATAATGTCAGGGCTGAAATTCCAAAAGAACTCTTAACTATTACTCCTAGCTCCAGTGAGTCATTGAATTTAGTCAACAATTATTTCACTTCAATTGGTGCTGATTTGGCAAATTCCACATTAAAGAAATTGAACACAGAAGACTCTGTACTCGCCAAGGCGGCCTTGTCAGCGAACAGACCTTGTAAGTCTATGATGTTCTTTCCAACTGACTCAATAGAAATTGAAAGTATTATTACTAGCCTCAAAACAAATAGTGCTCCAGGATACGACAAAGTAACCTCGACACTGATAAAAAAGTACAACGCCTTACTTGTAGGTCCTATTACCTACTTATGCAATTTAAGTTTACAAAGTGGTATCTTTCCATCCAGTTTGAAAAAGGCCATTGTAATTCCAGTACATAAGTCGGGCGATAGAATGCTACCTAGTAACTATAGACCAATATCACTGCTTTCTACGATCTCAAAGATCCTCGAAAAAGTGGTCAACAAGAGACTAATTAAATATCTTGAATCTGGAAATTTGCTAGCGAGTAATCAATATGGCTTTAGATCGAATCATTCTACAAATGATGCAGTGCTTAAAATGACGACACAACTGACTACATACCTTGATAAGGGAAGGAAATGCGTTGGGGTGTTCCTGGACCTACAAAAAGCATTTGACACTGTCTCGATACCTATACTTTTATCACGTCTAAATAATGTAGGAATTAGAGGGGCTCCGCTTCTGTGGTTTAGAGACTACATCTCTGCAAGGCAGCAAGTTGTTAAGGTAGATAATAACGTTAGTGATAGCTTTAGCTGCTCGTATGGAGTTCCACAGGGCTCAACGTTGGGTCCCAGCTTATTTCTCATTTATCTAAATGAGTTATGCAGCTACAAGATTAAGAATGCTGATTTATTCATGTTCGCAGACGACACTGCAATTATTTTTCATGGTGATTCGTGGGAGCTAGTTCAAAAATCTGCTGAAGAGGGTCTTAAAAACATAACATCTTGGCTAGAGGATAGCTTGCTGTCACTGAACATTTGTAAAACAAAATATATCTGTTTCGGAATAACCAACGCAACTCGACTACCTGATACTTTTAATTTAAAAATACATACATTTCCTTGTAATAGAAATGATCAAAGTAGTTGCGACTGTGCTGTTCTAAGCAGAGTCTCCGAAATTCGGTACCTGGGTATTATCATTGATGATAGGCTTAACTGGAATAAACATATTTGTTATTTGTCCGCTAAAACAAGGAAGTTGATCTACATTTTTAGGAGGCTACGTCATATTGTTGACACCAAATGCTTAATACAAACTTACAAAGCACTATGTCAATGTCTGTTAATGTATTGTATATGCGCATGGGGTGGGTCTGCCAAATCTTATCTTATAAATATTGAACGGGCGCAACGGGCTCTTCTTAAAACAATGCTAGGGTTACCGTACATGCACTCTACAAATGACCTCTATAAGACCTCCAATGTACTTAGTGTTCGGAAAATATTTATATGTGAAACAATTCGAAGATACCATAGGACTACCGCGGCTACTCATCATAAAACTAATAAAAGAATCCACCGATATCCTCTGCCCAAAATTAAACATGCATTTGCAAGGCGACATTATTATTACTTGGCTCCATTTTTATACAATAGGCTTTGTTCTAAACATGACATTAGACAATGCAGTAATTATAAAGTTAAAGCAATAATCGAAGATTGGATTACAAATATTGACTACGATGACACAGAAAAACTACTTGAACCATATTTGTAATTATTACTAGGTACTACATCTACCAGATACACCACACTCATATAAATAATAAAATACTGTACTCCAGACACTCATAAATAGAAGATTATCCTGTTAAGACGTTTTTTGTTTTGTTTTTTTTGTTTTTTAACTAACCATGTAACATTGTCTGTAATAGAATATATACTAAGTTGTAAGGGAGAACACAGGCTTTCATAGCACAGTATATCATTACTAGTTTGAAAGCCTGGGTGCCCGTATCAGATATGTGAAAGAAATGTTCAATAAAATAAATAAAAAAAAAAAAAAAAAAACTTATAACATCCCTCTTTTTGTCGGGGGATAAAAAACGTATTGGTACCTTGTATTGAAAATCTGTTTATTAATAATACTATGAAGAACTAATAATGGAAGTGGGCCACCAATATCTAAGGCCCAAAGCCAACCTCACCTGTACGTGGTACACGTGGTGACGGACGAGGCAATGACTAAAGTTGGTTCCCATAGCAGGCTGTGGGGGTGAGACGGCGTAATGGGTTGCTCATATAATACCCAATACCAACTGTACGGTGCGAGAAGGCGGATCCTGGAATTAAGCCGGAATGGTGCCAGACAGAAAGAAAGAGCGAAGACTGTGAAGCGAGAGGTCGCGGATTCGATTCTCGCACCGAGACAAAAAATATGTATTTTGGTTCTGGGTGTTTTCTTCCCAGAGGGGTTGATGTCGGGCAGGGAGCCGCTCGTAAAAACTACAAGCCAAATCTTTCTGTAACATGTGTTAGAAAGCACGTTGCCGACCCCACTACGTCTGGGATAAGGGAAGGTGGAAGACGAGCGCCAGACAAAAAGAAAGACTATGAAGAACTAACAATAGAACTCAGCTTTGCAATCTATTAACACAAAGCGTGTTCACCACAAGATATTTAAGATACGGGTATCTTTTTAACCGATTTCATATGGTTTCTGTACGCAACCTTGCTCTGGAATCTTATCTTATCACAATGGTTTATGATTACGCAGATTTCGCGTATCTTTTTGGGAGTCGATATTGAAATTTATTTCTATTGTGTAATTTTTATAACTATTTTACGGATTGTGTAAAGACATCATTTACCGCATTTGATAATAGAGGCCATAGATTGACATTACTTTTTAAGAAATTCGAGTTTTGTTTATCATACATATGACCGAAATATCTACACGGGTCGCCGAGCATATTTTCATCCACTGATGCGATAGATGACGAGTCTATTGCCATATTGGGCACAAATTCTAATCTCGGGCAACGAGTGTATAATACCTATTTGGAATCGGAAACACAAATTGTGATTGCCGGACCTGAGATATTCGGCCCGAAGATTATATTCAATACTATTCATCCTCTATTTTTCTGAATAATTATAATATTTATTATAATTATTCAGAAAAATAGACTGCCTCGGTGGCGCAGTTGTAATGCATACGCGTTACGATTGAGGCTAGCGCTGAGGTCTCGGGTTCGATCCCCGGGTCGGGTAAAGTGGTATTGGGTTTTTCTATAACGAAATGCTCAGTATCAGCCCGGAGTCTGGAATTTGTGCCCGGTATGGCGATAGGCTCGCCCCCTATCACATCGTGGGACGGAGATACGCTCGGCGAAATGTGGGTGTACTGGTTACACCTCTGCCTACCCCTTCGGGGATTACGGGCGTGTATGTATAATATTTAGTCGCTTATTAAAACTCCTGCAAATATCAACTATGAAGTATGAAGCATATCGATGTTATAACCCCATAAAAATTGCATACAAAACAAGTGTCAATTGCATTAATTGTAAGTTTAACTTACGAGCTGACATAAGACTTGCGATGGATTTGCGTAAGTGGCTCACATATCCTCCTAGCGTCCGCGTCATTATTATTTCACTTTTATTTAAAAGTTAAATTAAGCAATCATTCTACTAATCAATCATTAATATACTTAGTTACCGATAGTAATTGTTTTTGGTTCCCGTTACCAGGATATCCTGGAAGATTGAATTTGTCTCGTCCCTTTAGTTTTGCGTCAGGTAGTCGCGTATAGAATTAACATGACGTTTATCTGGCTCTCTATGGCTTAGCATAGTCAACAATTCCCAAGACATCCATTTCCTAAAGAAGCTTCTGAAAGCTTTTATAAGGTGGTAGATCCCTCGTATGCGAAAGGCCGTCTGGGTTGGTACCACCGCTTTGTCTATTTCTGCCACCAAGCAGCAGTGTGTAAGTAGTGTTGTGCTCCGGTTTGAAGGATATTGAAGCTAGTGAAATTACTGAACATTATGAGACTTAACATCTTATGTCTCGGGTTGACGAGCGCAGTCCAATGCCATGCAGTGCTTTGTAATTCAAAGTGATGTATGGTGTTGTTTTTGTTTATGGGCAAGCGTAACGCTTACCATCAGGCGAGCGACCTGCTCGTTTAGTCACTCTAGCTAATAAAAATAATAAAAAAACGAAACTCCAGTTTTTTTCATGGGGGTTTTTGCGTCTGACGTAAGCCAACAGTGCACTATGCATGATTTCATACGACCATAAAACCCAAGCGACAGTATGTGAGGCTTAAAAATAAATTGAAATCGCACAAGATGACGTAAACCGAGCCTTATGCGGACACAATAAAAGTGTAATGAATTTAACAACTCTATATCGTATACCTGTTTGGAAGACTCGGGGACATTATACTTCTCACACGTAACATTAGGCAATACTAATATTGACTTCTTTTGGACTTGGAACAAGGGTAGTTGAAACATCTATATCATACATAGTTTTGTATGCATGAACGGGCTGGCTCATCTGGAGTGGTATTACTGTCGCACAGAAAACACACGGTGTTGTGCTTTGCAATTGCAATTCAAAGTTTTGTGCGGTTGTGTGTTATATTCTTTTTACCGACACTAAAGGAAAGGGATGATTTAAGGGATTCGGAAGGGTAAGGGGATTTGGGTCTCCGGATATCTAACTCGCCGTACGAAACGGAAAAGGAAGTAGCTACTTCACGTCGGTTTTTGAGACAGTGGTATATAGTACAGCTGCCCTAGTATGTAATTTTTGTCAAACCTTATATTATTTTAAAATGTTTAGTGGTAGTTACAGCAATAGCATGAAGTTCCAATACAATAACACAATCGCGACGAGTGTACTGATGTCCGTTGAGGAGTTAATTTTTTTTACTCCGCACTCCGTCATCAGATCTTAACCAAATTTATATGGGATCACATCGCAGCTAAACTCTATCGAATGTAATTTTTTCCAATGAAATCGGTCCACAATTGGCGGTGAAATCGATGTACATTCATAAAAAAGCAACATAAAACGCGCCGAATTGAGAACCTCCTCCTATTTTGAAATCGGTTAAAATATGACTTTTTAGTGTAGTAGCTAGTAGTCAATAAATTCTCGTTGCGTATTGTACCGCACCGGCCCGATATGATCGTAGCAAATTGTGAAACTGCACTTGGGTTACTGATGAGTTGTTCTCACAAACCACAGCTGACTACAAATACAAATTACATATTATAATAACATCGTGGGAAAAAGGACGTGGGTTTATAAACAAGTATTTTAATTAGTTCTGTTCTATATTAAGAAAGGCGCGAGTTGAAAAATCGAGTACTTACGTAATTAAATAAATAATTCATTAAAAAAGTTTCATATCGATTTTATATAATATCTGAGTGCTATTAATTAGACGATTTCATATTTTTTTAATTTACATGTGGCATTAGAATCAAGTGTACAGTTTATAAAGTCAGTAATAATTTTAACTAGTATGGTGTATTTACGCAGGGCATTGCCCTCTTGTGTCCTTTCCTAGCTTCAACTCTAGTATCATCCCTTCACTGTTTAGCACATAGAGTATATTTTACATCTATGGTTCAGCATTGTCATTTAGGTATGATGTGACCCTACAAGTCGACAGGCGTTACGAGATGGTAGGAACGTCCCTCGTATGCGAGAGGCCGTCTGGGTTGGTACCACTGCTTTGTCTATCTCTGCCGCCAAACAACAATGTGTAAGCACTGTGTTCCAGTTTGAAGTACATTGAAGCCAGTGTAATTACTAGGCATTATAATAACATCTTATGTCTCGGGGTGACGAGCGCAGTCCAATGCCATGCAATGGTTTGTACTTCAAAGTTCTGTGTGGTGTTGTTTCTGTTTATAGCCAGGCGTGGCGCTTCCCATAAGCGACTCGATCGTTGCGTCACTCAACCTAAAAATTAATATAAAAAAGGCGTGATGGTAAAACATTGGGCACTTTTCTTGAAATTATACAATGGCGATATACATTCGGCATTAGCCGTGTGACACGTTATATAAGGCAAGATTTAGAACAAGTCGCTTGCAACAGATGACGCCTACGCAACGGTCCTGTGCAAATTGCACCTAGTTGATTCATTGGCCCCGAAGGCCCCGCGGCCCGACGCGACGGCCCCGGCACGGATGGGTTGCGGAAACAGATCTGCAATCGCTAAATCTAACTGTCGCAATAGAGACGGGTTAAAGAAACTTTAATTTGTCTGAATTTGAAAACAGTTTCTTCGTCTAAACGATTTATTTATGGATCATTATTGGTCGCTGGTGGAAGGTTACTTGATAATATACTTGACAGCCTCCGTGGCGCAGTGGGTGAGTAGCCAGCTGCGAAGCGCGAAGCCGTGGGTTCGATTCCCATACCGTGACAAATGTTTGTCTAATCCACAAATATTTGTTTCGGGTCTGGGTGTTGTGGGACCGCAAGTCCCTCGTAGTTCCTGATATCCACGATACAGGTTAACCTAGTGTGGGGTCGGGACTATGTGTGTGACTGTTGGGTGTATTTATTTATTTATATTTTTGTGCCTGACTGGTTAGCGACAACATATGGTGCAAACCCGTAGTGGCTCGTTCCGGAGTCAGCCAATGTATATCCAGGAACATTAGGCCTGCATTATCCTGACGACCGTCCAGAGATGCAATGTCTTTCGACGGTCGCCATTATATTCGGACTGTACTATTCTTACCATCAAGTCCAGTTCTGCAAGCAGCAGTGTGTAAGCACTGTTGTGGGTTTGAAGGTCAAAGACAGTGAAATTACTGGCTATGATTGGCCAATATGAGACTAAGACTTAGTCGTGGTGATGAGTGCAATACAGTGCCATGCAGTACATTGTACTTCTAAATTCTGTGTTATTTTGCTACTTGTCGGACGCGCGTTACTATAAAAAAAGCGACCTGACGACCACATTGAAACTAATAAAAAATCTCTCAGTTATAATGGCTACGCCGTATTCGGTGTATATGTTTTTGATTCCTCATTTATATTTAGTGTAGTATTCGTCATTTAGTTCTCACAATATGTTTTGTGTTGATTGATGACGTTAACTTTATTCATAAAATGAATTCGCGTAGGTTGACGGAACCACCTATTGGCCATACCAATATATTTGAGTAACTCATTCACAAATACTAAATGGTGTTCTGCCTACGGCAAACCAGCTGTCTAATAAATACTAGGTAGTTTTCAATGAATATTTACAACGTTCAGTCAATTATGAAGCCAGTAAATAAAATTTTACTATGTCTACATACAGAGGGATAAATTGTAGACACATACTAAATAATAGTTAACTAGATACTTCATCATTTGCAGACTCAAACCTTAGAGGTACGCACTTAGTCATGAATAGCAATTTTTAAGTTTCAATTCCCCAAGATGAACAAATCGACTATAAAGTCTCATTTAGATGAGAGTTTATCACATGACAAAGGTGAAACTATAACAAACCCTCTCATTTATGCTTTATGAGGCCATATACAACGTGTTACAGAAAGCCGTGGTCAAATTTAAGCAACGCGTGTAAATATAGTGTACGACAGTACGATATTAGTATTTTACCCAAGTAGTACCAAATCCGATTGTATTGTAAGCATTTTCGTATTATCGAATCATAACATATCGATATTCTACTAGGAAATTTAAACAATTTTAAATAATAAACAGCTGGTACGAATTGCTGATTATATACAGATGTATAGTTTCAATAAAGAAACGTATATCGCCGGCACGTAATGGATGGTTTTCTGCTCGCCTATGTCTAAGAATAATGAATTATTATACAAATGTCGTGCGAGACACTATGAGCATCAGGTTTTAGTGTACAAAAAAGTAGCATATGCAAAATATCCGAATATAGAAAAAATGGTCCGTTTTCGTTCACCTCCAAAATTAAATATTCGCATATAGCTACAGAAATATACAAAGATTATAGAGCTGGTGCAAGTGGGATAAGAGCATAAGCGGAAAAAGGACAGCACAAAGAAAACAATCCAAAAGGTATGCTCTAAAAATAATCTTCACTGAAAGTATAGTATAGCTATCACCCGGGCCAACAAACTTTCGTCGAGGTGTATAAACAAAAGTAATTTCAGATAAGCGAATGATCAATATCTTAAAAGCAATTGAAGCATAGGTACAGTTAGTATTCTTTGGTTGAAGTATGTTACTTCTGAAATGTATATTTTTTATAGCTTAGGCCAGCTAGCAAACGGGCAAGTGGATCACCAGATGGTAAGTGATCTCCACCGTCCATGTACGCCCACAATACTGGAAGAATCATAGGCGCCTAAGGAATTGGGAAGGGAAGGGGTTTGGGCCGCCGGATATATCACTCACCGTACGCAACGCAGCAGCAAACCGCTACTTTACGACGGTTTTTTGTAAGGTAAAAAGTTTTTGAGCCTGCCCATTCGTGCTGGAGACAAAACTGTCTTCAGCTTGGCTCTACCACTCAAAAATAGTTACTAAATAACTACTCGTAAGTAATAAAAAATATCATATGTATTTAAAATCAGATTGGGGGTTCTTTGCAGTTAATCGTTTTGCCCCTACAGCGTTGTGCTGATTTTGTTAGCTCCAACTATAAAACTGTTTTATTAAATAATTGAGTTAAAATAATATTGAGACGATATAAACACATACTGGAATCACAATTCACAAGGGTAAGTACATTTTTATCGCAGATATCTTGCTAGGTGTGGTATCAAAGAAGTATTATGGATTCATCAATGTTTGTCATTGTTTGTACATGCGGTCTGTTTAGCTTGTATAGCGAACAATTGATAATTATCAATAACTTGTGTCGATTATACATATGGCCGATGCAAAAAAATGGGATTTGATAACGAGGTATTGATTTATTTGTACTTGGATACAATTCTAATTAGTGTAGTAGTTCAAGACACCACCATTTGACATTCAAAAAATCCTGTCCATCCAAAGGGTGTCTGGAAGAGATCGCTCACAGCGATAAGACCGCCCATTGTACTTCCCTATTGATTAAGTTATTGTATTTCTTGTTAATGTTCTATTTTTGTGGTGTACACTAAAGTGTTATCTATCTATCTATCTATATTCATACTAATATAATAGTTATAGGTGAATACTGAATGTTGATAGGCTCGCCCCCTATCACATCATGGGACAATAAGCTCGCGCGAAACGTGAGTGCAGCCGTAGAAGCATCTATGATTACCCCTTCGGAGATAAAAACCTGAGCTTATGATGTACTTATGTGTAAGAATAGTTAAGTCCTTAATTTAAATTCCATTAAAATATACCTATATCATCGACATAAGAAGTATTACATTAACAGAAAGAAAAAAAACATAAAGAGTGGAAACAGAAACATTTGTCAAAAAGGCGAAAATTAGCAGTCCAAGCTTCGGTTCATTCAAATATTTCATCATATTGATTTAAATATTAAATTATGTTTCCAGAAACATTTATATTTACTGTTTCTGCTCATTTTAATTCTTACATGATAATGTTATGTATTTATTACTAAGACTTATTAAATACCACTTACATTGTAAAAAAAAACTAATCCAATTGAATTACAATTAATATTATTATTGTGTTCCTGGTAGATATTTATAGACACATTCTTATGTAGTATTATGCATACATTCGCTTTTATTTACATTTAATAAGGAAGTAAACACAATAAGAAATCTTGAGTTATATGACGAGATTTGAGGATACACAAACATTTTTTGCCTCGGTGCGGGATTCAAACTCGCAGCCTTTCGCTTCACAGTTGGCTACTCGCCCACTGCACCATGGTAGCTGTCGCTTGTAAACAAATATGTAATAACATTTTCAATTTATGATAACAACCGATAAAGCAAACATTCGAAATGTCGGATTTCTTTTCAACTTCCTTACTGAGCTTGGCTAATTACATTCAACCAAGTCTGTTTATAACATTATGAATACAAATATATATTTAGCACCATATAAGAATGTAAGGAGGTAGAAAAAACAAATATCGTGACAGTAAAGTAGCGATTTAATAGCAGAATGGTGTTGAACCATTAGTTGATATGTAATTTTATTTTATAATCACTTAATTACGTGATATAAATAAGAAAAATGAATTATAAAGTTGTTAATATACTAAACTTGTCAAGATTTTTTACGTCTGAGGTTTTAGTTGTAATAAATAAATGAAATAGACAGTATTATTGTAAAGTATTACATATTTGTCACCTAAATATACATCGGAAGCATGAATTATGCTCTATTCAGATGCATCCGTTCCTCGTCCGTGTGAGGGCAAAAAATGTCTGTGAATAATTATCTTTTTAACGGACGAAAAAAGACGGAGTTTAGGTTCTCAATTATAATACAAATATACATACATACGCACTCACGCCAGTAATCCCCGAAGGGGTAGGCAGAGGTACGTATAACCAGTACGCCCACATTTCGCTGAGCGTAACTCCATCCCATGATGTGATAGGGGGCGAGCGTATAGCCATACCGGGCACAATTCAATTAAATTAATATAATCATTCAAAATATTCAAAATGTTTAATACATACACTAAGGTGTCATATACCAATGTACTACGATTTTCATTATGCACTTAGGTCGTATATTTTCAAAAAACACGATGCTTGCTGATGATGATCTTATATAGATGTATTTTTTACGAAAATATGTATGCAGATCCGTACAGCGCCCCCAGCGGATCGTATTGGAAACGTATTAGTTCATATATTTCTCGTTGAGAATAAGGCTACAAAATGACCTTAGTTGCATATTTATACAAATTCGTTAAAACCGAGGATTGCCCAATTGCACAATTTAAATTTACCACTAGAATTCTGGTTTTACAACTGCAGTTTCAGCGGTTCTTAAAACAGTTAATTCCTAAAACAACAGCTTACAAAACTAGACTAGCTTATCTATCATCATCTCATAAGTGATGTAAAATGCAAAATATTATTAATAACTTTGAAAAAATCAAATAGAAATAAAAAGTAAATTATTAAATATACATCTAACAAAACCCAAAGCAGATACGTTTTCTGTTCTTCGATGAGGAGTTTCCATCTTTCCTCTACTAGTTATCCACTCCTTCATAATATTTAAATTAAATATACGAGTATTTGGGACCACCATTGTAGTAAGTCCTATTGAATATAAAAAGAATCATCAAAATCGGTCTACATTAGGTCCACTAGGTGGTAAATCTTTTCTGCGAGAGGCCGTTGTTAGTTGTTACCCCATTTGCTTTGTTTATTTCTGCCGCCAAGCCGCAACGTGTCCCGGTTTGAAGGACATTAAAGTCAATGAAATGACCTGGCATTATGAGACTTAACATCTTGTCGCGGAGTGATGGGCGCAGTCTCGTGCCATGTAAAACTAATTCGAAGTTCTAAATAGTGTTGCTTCTGTTTATGTGTAGGCGTAACAGTTACCATCAGACGAGTGACCTGCTCGTCTCGTCGTTTAATGTCAATAAAAAAAACATTCAGCGGAGCTATGCGAGATACAAAAACAAATATATAATTAAATTATTATACAGATGATTTAAAGATGGAATTCAAGAAAGAGGAGACCTTCTTGAAGTCGGTTAAAAATGACTAAACTAGAAGTATATACACATTTTATTGGAGTTAGGTATTGTATGTTTTTTCAAACGTACACGAACTAAGGGAAAATATTGGAACTTGGGAATTCCATGTCATAAAATGTAGGCATTCCACGTAGCAATTATTACTGTTTATGAGACTGATGTCATACGAAGAGGAAAGATAGCATCGTCTGACCAAATGCAACGCAAAGTAGCATTTTTATATACCTAACGTGGTAGACTAGGTAGGTTCCTTATTTGCGAGAGACTGTCTGGATTGGTAGCAATCTATTTCTGCTGTGTCTGTCGCTGTGTCTATTTCTGCTGTAGCAGTGTTTTTTTTCTTTTTTTATTAGTTTGAGTGACGAAACGAGCAGGTCGTTCGCCTGATAGGAAGCGCCACGCCTGCCCATAAACAGAAGCAACACCACTCAGAACTTAGAATTACTAAGCACTGTATGCACTGAACTGCGCTCATCATCTCGAGACATAAGATATTGAGTCATATAATTCCCAGTAACTTCACTGGCTTCAATGTCCTTCAAACCGAAACACAACAGTGCTTACACACTGTTGCTTGGCGGCAGAAATAGACAAAGCGGTGGTACCAACCCAGACGGCCTCTCGCATACGAGGGACCTACCACCTAGTAAATGCCAGGTCCTTATATGCGATAGACGGTGTGGGTTAGTAGCATCACCATGTCTATTTCTGCTGCAGCAGTGTGCAAGGACTAATGTATTCCGGTTTGAAAGACATTGAAGCCAGTGAAGTTACCATACATTGTAAGATATCATGTCTCTGGATGACGAGCGCAATGCTATGTAGTGCTTTGTATTTCAAAGATTATTTATTTATTTATCTACCTATAAGCATTCTCTCATTCTCAGGCGAGCATCTTACTCGTCTCGTCATCCAGGGCAATAAAAAAAATATACATCCAAAATTCATAAGATTCCTTGTGTCGTTATGAGTTATTATGAGGAATTTTGGTCTCTTATATATCGATCCAAAAACTGATCAATGTCAAAAAATATATTGGTTTGGTTTTGTAGCTCTGTTGCCCCCTCTTTCATATAAAAAAAACATCTTGAATTTATAAAAAATCTATAACTTCTATGTTAAGAAAGTGAAATAAAACTTTGAGTATAGCACAGGCCCGCAAACGAGCTAGTGGATTACTTGATTGTAAACGATCTCCTATGAATATCTACAATACCATAAAAACCGTGGATACATTGCCTATGGGGATCGGGAAGGAGAGGAGCCTTGGGCCGCCGGAAATCTCACTTACACTTTACGTCTGTTTTCTGTGAGACAGCGGTACTACTCCAGTCGAGCCTGCCCATTCGTGCTATAGTAGACAAAACTGTCTACGCGTCCATGATTCTTCAGGTATTATGGATCTTCATAGGCGATGGAGTTCATTTACCATCAGATGACCCGCTTGATCCTTTGCCGGTCTCGGTATAAAAAAAACGTGGATTTCTGTAACTATATACGTTATTGGTTGATTCTTTTAGCAATAAAACGGACCAATCACATAAAATCTGCGCATAGTAAAGAGGTCACGTAAGTATTGTTTGTGAATACGGGCGTAAAAGTTAATTATACAAAACAAAAAGAATTTGGGTAGTCACTGATTAGGTAATTCTTTTTATTGGCAGATATGGCTGCTTAACCACCCTTTCAGAGAGATTTATTTTGTACAGAATATGGTTTTCCAATAAATTTTAATCACCCTCATTGCTCTATTTAGGTAGTACTACCAATATTTCATATCCATTTATTTTTAAAAGTATCGCTTAAAGTTAATTAATTAAACGAATGTAGGTAACTATGAGTGGATTTCCTTGAAATCCTGCTTTACCTATAATAAGTTTTCCGGCAAAGGGTAAATTCCTAGAGCTTTGCTTCATGAGGTTTCTTTTCAATCTACTTGTAAACGTGTATTATGCGTCTTCATAGGTGTAGAGTAGTTGCTTTGAACTCTAAGGGCTTAGGGCTCCGCACTACTACGACGGAATAGATTTGTATGAAAAACTAAAAATAAATTGTAACATCTGCGACTCTGTTCCGTAATTCCGTTCTGTTCAGTAAAGAAAATTAATAGCAAATAACAAGTAATTTTGCTTAAAAACAATCTTCTACAAAATATGAGTCAATCTGATGATCACATCAGTGAGTTTGTTTTGGTATGTGTATGTTTTATGTTATATTTCTGAAATATTATACCGCTACTATTTTTGAGAAAGTATCAAAATTGGTGTATGAAATAAAAGATTTTCGTCCTTGATTCACTCCCTTAGAGGCAGAATAACTTATTGAAATTATAATGGGACCAACTTTGATGAATCGAATCACTCCGTGAATACGTGTACAAATAAAAAATTGTAATGTTTCGGTTTTTTGCCATTTGGCTGGGGAATCCTTAAAAATAAAAGGGTTTTTCCACGGTTAAGCATATATATCACACATGTTGTGATAAAAAAAATTAAAAAGTCCTAACCATAAAGTATTATTGATAAAAAAACAACTAACCTGTAAGTGCCTTTTTTACGGCACTGATAGTAAAATTTCAAAAATAACTGAAAATTCTCAACACAACAACCACAACGGCAATCAACAATTACAAGTTTCACAAATAAACTTCAGAAAACCGTTTACACTGCAAACCGACACGACCGCGACTTATCAGCTGCGAAACTCGACTGATAACGCAATTACGCCAAACTATTTTTGATAAGAATCAAGTTTAACACTGCGCTAAACCCGTAATTGCGCCCATAGATAATACACGTACACTGACAATTGCGCCAGAGTGCGCCAAACACGATCATTTGCTTTGCGAACGTTCGCCTCCTCGCATAATGTAACAGTCACTGACGACCGCAAGATCCTCGGCTATGCGCCACATTGCGTCAGCGCAGGAGTGGGTGTGTGATATGATAAGCATTTTAGCAAATTTCGTATGCGACTCTGGTTTTGCATGTTTCTAATTCACATTGGCAACGGTAAATACTGCATAATGCATTGCAAATGCTTGTCTAGACTGGACGTCCTCGAAAGATGACGGTTTTGACTCACAACACTGATGAAGCCGATAAATTAAATATAGAATATCACTTATTTGCACTTCTAACGTACCTTTATTCCCATGGGGAAAATCCCGATTATAGATAACTTCCGAGTCCCGGGGAAAGGGGGGATAGTTATGCCGGAGTCACCGATCTGAATCACCGCTGGGTCGGGTCCCTAACCAATAAATCCCTATGCTGTTATACTGACTAAACCCCTCGGTGGCCTACTTTAGCGCAAGGGGGACGGTCCCGGGGGATCCTAAGTATGCTCTGAATTGCTGCCGAAATCGCCCCTACTACTAACGTATACTATGATTATAGAAAGTTTTGCTAATAAAGGGGAAATTACACTTAAAATAGGTAGTAAACTAGCATCCAAGGTCTTGGTACTCTCGCTTTGTCCATTTCTTCCGCCGCAGCAGTGTAATCATTGTTGTGTTTCGGTGAAATTACTAGGTATAATGAGATTTAACAACTTATTTCTCAATCCCTCCTCTCACGGGGCTGGGAAGGTATCCGTAATGGTGATATTATCCGCGGAAAAAAGGTAAAGAACGCAGTCCAGTGCCATACAATGCTTTATAATTCAAAGTTTGGTGTGGTGTTGTCTGTATGGACAGGCGTGGCGCTTACCAACAGGCGAACCATCTGCTCGTTTCGTCATCTAAAGCTAATTAAAAAAACACAAAAAACATCGCGATCAAATTTTGTAGCTATTAACAAGTTCTATGTCGTTTTTAATATTGTATACAAAGTCTTATATCCTTCGAAGGCCATTATTATATTGATGTCCTTTGCTGTCTTACTGAACGACTTTAAACTATGTAGCCTGAATACAAATAGGTACTAACTGTGAGTGGGATCGGCGTAACATGCTTTCTAATACATGCTACAGAATGATTTGGCGTGTAGTTTTTATGTTTTATATGTTTTTTTTTTGACGGCAATCTATCTGTGGATAAAGCTAATAAATGAAAAAAACAACAAGGTAGAGCTGATGTAAGGACATAAAAAACATAGGTCACCAATAAGAGAAATTAATGATATTCTGTCTAGACTGGTCTAAATTAGACTAGATCATAGACCTTTCGAATAATATCAATTCCAATCAGTATTTTTAAGTGTTAAGAAATATTTCAGACGGTTTATGTAACATCGCCTTTACTTTAATGCAACGACACTACTGACTTGTTATACAAGTAAGTTTAAGTTAGTATTTGTATTTAGGTTACACAGTTTTAAAGTCGTTCAGTAAGACAGCAAAGGACATCAATTTAATAATGGCCTTCGACGGATATAAGACTTTGTATACAATATTAATTTAAACGATATAGAACTTGTTAACAGCTACAAAAGTTGCTCACGAAATTTTTTTAATTAGCTTTATATGACGAAACGGGTAGGTCGCTCGCCTGATGGTAAACGCCACGCCTGACCATAAACAGAAGCAACTAACACAGAACTTTGAATTACAAAGCACTGCATCGCACAGGAGTTCGCTCGTTACTCCGAGATATAAGTTGTTAAGTCTCATATTATGCCCAGTAATTTCAATGGATTCAATGTCCTTCAAACCGGAACACAACGATTCGACACAATTACTTGGCGGCAGAAATAGACAAAGCGGTGGTACCAACCCAGACGGCGTCTTGCATACCAAGGGCCTAGAACACCTAGTAAAATGTATGATATATTCTTAATTTAATTCTGACATTAACTTTTTAAGAAATTTGTATCCTCACAGAATATTATTTTGCTTTTTATTCTCTACCACTTCTTGACGTCAAAAATCACTTTCTTATTGTTATTGAAAATATTCACGCTAGAGTTTCTTGCCTGTTCTTCTATAGCAAAACAGCCTTCCGAACTAGAGGTAGAGTTATTGACAGAATCTAAATAATATTGTACTTATAAGTATCATTCTATAGATTTCATAAATATATTTTTTTTACTAATGGCTTTTCTCGTACATATATCAATGTAGATGCATAATATCTAGCAAATATTAACTAACTAAAAAACTTAAAAAAACATTATAAAGATATTGATCTAGTTGTCAACCTTCTAAACATAACAAGGGCATCAACTTGATTTTGGCATACAATATTAGTCACAAACTAAGATTAAATTCAAACTCAATTAGTTTCAACTAACACAAGATTCAAAGGTCTGGGTGGTGTTGCTACTGTAAATGGGCAGGGTTACCATCAGGCGAGCGAACTACTCATCTGACTCAGTTATAAAATAATATAACCTCTTCTTCTTCTACCTGCCCTTATCCCACTCGCAGGGGCGCAACAACCTTATCACATGTTACAGAAAGATTTGGCTTATAGATTTTACGACTGGCCGCTTGCCTGACGTCTCTGGAGAGATTAAAAATAATATAACGTAATCGATAAAATTCCGAGATCATATCTGTAATTCTTAAATGGCTAAACATCTTTGAAACATATAAAGAACCACCTCGAGTAAACCAGTTTAAAAACCATTCTAATCGGTCATTCGTTCAGGCGCTGCATTTTTTTTTATTAGATTGAGTGACGAAACGAGCTGGTCGCTCGCCTGATGGTAAAGGCCACGCCTTTGAGTTACAAAGCACTGAACTTTGAGTTACAGAGCACTACATGACATTGGACTGCGCTCGTCACCCCGAGACATAACATGTTTAGTCTCATAATGCCCAGCAATTTCACTGGCGTCAATCTCCTTAAAACCGGAACACAAACTGTTGTGTTCCGGTTTTTGCAACACTGGTTTATACACTATTGCTTGGTGGCAGAAACAGACAAAGCGGTGATACCAACCAGAAGGCCTCTCGCATACGAGAGACCTACCACCTTGTACAATGCCAAAGAGAGATATACAGCAGGCAGACAAAGATGCTAATAACACCCGTATTTTATCAGTGATTAAAAAGATACAACTGTTAAGAAAAATCATGATTAGCCCGCTCCCTATTTCCCAAGATCAGCCCACATGGATGCATCAATTAATTTTCGTAATCAGGGTAACAATGCATGTTGTAACTTGTGACTTCGCCCACTCGCACACACTTGAATTGTATGAATTTAATTAATATGTGAGTTGTAATTTGTATTTAGACACACATACGCTCACGCCTGTATCCCCCAAGGGATGAGCAGAGGTGCGAATAGTACACCCACAGATCGCCAAGCCTATTTTCGTCCCATGATGTTATAAGTGTCGAGCTTATAGCTATGGTGGGCACTAATTCCAATCCCAGTAATTCATGTATGATTTATCAAATCATAAAAGTCAAACACATATTGTTAGAGTCATTTCTATAGTTCTTCAATGGTTCTATGAATGAACCGACGCTATAGGAGTGGTAATATTGTCTTATTATAGACAGCTCCGTGGCGCAGTGGGCGAGTAACCGGCTGCGAAGCGAGAGGCCGTGGGTTCGATTCCCACACCGAGACAAATGTGAGTAATCTACAAATATTGGTCTCGGGTCTGGGTGTTGTGCGACCGCATGTCCCTCGTAGTTCCTGATACTCACGATACAGGTTAACCTAGTGTGGGGTCATCAGGACTATGTGTGTTGGGTGTATTTATTTATTTCTCATATAAAACTGGCATGCGGTTGGCTGTGCCATTTCGTGTAGACAGTGACATTGCCCGAGGCCCAAGAACAATCCTTTTCCTTTCCCAGATGGTCAGCCATACACCCACTATTGTCTCGGTTTTGTGTGTGTGTTTCATGGCCTGTGGTAATCACTTACCATCGGGTGACCAGCTCAGATGTTTGCCTTACCCTCACGTGGAAGATTTTACTGTGATTTTAATTAAATGCAAACGATTCAAACCATAACTAATTACTTATTTTAAAAAGGTAGGTAGAGTCGTCTTAGCTCTCTACGAGGGTGAAGTGCCATTACTTTCTGCGACTTTTTCTAAAGAAACATCATTTCCTCTGTAATCTAAATAAATAATTAATAAATTTTGGCTGTCTTCAAGGTGACTAGACAGTTGCTACTTTTGCTCTACCCCTGGAATGGTTGACTATTGTAGCCGTTACTTAAAAAAAAAAGTACTAGGACATTTATCTTAAAATGTTTCTTTTATAAAGTATCATTAAACTAACGCGCCGTATTACAACATAAAAGTGTTAAAAAAGCAATAAAGATTAGTTGATACAAGTGCCAACATCATGAAATAAAAATACAGTAGCAACGTAAACAATACTTGAACATTGTTAAAAATTTATTATCACGTACTTGCAAGTGTGAAAAAATCTCACGCCCTATCTAATACGAAAGTCGGTCAATGTCGTCAAATTCGCAGGCTTAAGCCATTAACGCCCACCTTATGTGTATTTTAATCTTTATATCTCGACCATTAAGGTTGGAAATGCGTTAATTTGGTAATGTTTGTATAATGAAATAGTAAATCAATTAATCATATGATTAGAATAATGTCGTGATTGAATGTAAAGCACACCGCGTGGGAAGCGACAAGCGAGCGCGCGATCGCGACCGGAGACACCTACCTGTAGGGTTTCTATGAAATCGCATTAACTCGAATATTCGCGCTTTACAAGTTTATAAGGCTTCGGTGCTTTGCAGTTCGTAAATTCATTGCAATAGTAGCTGTGCTCGACATGTGTAGCAATGCCTCATTTTCTTTCTAAGTAGGTAGACATATACAAAGCAAAATATTATATCTTGAAAAATTAGGATTTATTTTATTTAAAATATCTTCGTAAATATGCCTTACACGCCAATAATAAATAATAGTGAGTGTATGGGAACCGTATTATTATATCGATCAATATTGCTACAGATTTCCTAAATATTTACTCCATCCGTTTTTTACTAGCGCTGTATTATACACGTCCCACTGCTGGGCACTAGCCTTCTCTACTGAATGAGAGGGATTAGGCCTTAGTACACCACACTGGCCTAGTGCGGGTCTTACCTTCGACATTTTTATGGAGAACTTCTCAGGTATGCAGGTTTCTTCACGATGTTTCGTTCACCGTTAATGCAAGTGATAATTAACAATGAATACACACGTAACTTAGATAAGTCACAGTTGCATGCTCTTGGGGTTGGTTTCGAACCTGCAACTTACGTCTCGACAGTCAGTACCACTCCCCGCTGAGCTTTCGCTGCTTCTTATTTAATTATGACTGCATCCATATTTAATAATAATAATTGAGAATGGTTTTGTGCAGTGTACGGGGTCTTATATTGATCATTATTATTGTCAATATTAGTTTCTGCCCAGATGAGTAGACATCATGCTGGCGGCCGGTCGTAAAAATTACAAGTCAAATCTTTCTGTAACATGTGTTAAATTTAAAGCATGTTGTACCGTTCCCACTACAAGTGGGATAAGAGCAGGTGGAAGAAGATTGTCAATATTGGTTTGTCAATAATATTGCGTGTGTGCGGCTAGCCTATCAAGTTATTACTTCCATAGCAAAATACATAAGTAACACGTATCCTAAAGCAATCAGGAATGCGAGACATTTGAATTTTAATGCCTTGAATTAATCTAAATCACTTAATGCCTGCTATTAACCAAATATACATGCAAAAAAAACAGACAAAAAACCAGATTATAATATTTTTTTCTGGAAAGTGACTACACTTCGCCTTATACAGACTGCAGTCCAAGAATAATATCGACCGTCTAGCGACATTATATATGATCAAATGAACTTCGAGAAGCGAAGTTCGATCATTATTATGTGAGTTATTTCATTCGAAGATATATTGTTAACTTGGTAGTCCTTTAAACCTACAAGGCAGCTCGCACTATTTAAAGACTCTAATCGATTGCTTTGTCGATCGATTTCTTTTGATGTTTAATCTGTCATAGCGTTTCCCTAGCACTCCGCGTCACTATGCAGATCATTCTTTTTAGAGAGTAGAAAATTAAATAAATCTTATTTGTGTACCTTTATATTATAAGGGTGAGGGTGGGTTGGGTGTGTATATCTTCGAATGAAATAACTCACATAATAATGATCGAACTTCGCTTCTCGAAGTTCATTTGATCATATATTATATTTCGTTATTTCATTCGAAGATATATTGTTAACTTGGTAGATGTTTAGAGCATCAATAAGGTTTTGAACTATAAACAAAAAACCGTCTCATCAGAAAGAAGTTTATTTAATTTTTTTTAATTAAAGGTCATCTTACAAACAACTTATATAATTTAACTTAGTTTTAAGATTAAATATAATAATCAGTCTTTCTATTTTGAAGCTACTTGACACACTGATTCAGCAAATAGCCTACCTGTTTCCGATAAAGGGTAGGACACAGGACGGTTATAGAATTTGGCAAATGTCTCTGATGTACTTGACCAGCCAGCAGTTCTTCTTATTACGTCAATACTGATCCCAGCGGAGGCCGTTGCCGACGTAGCTGCGTGCCGCGTGCTATGCGCGCTGAACATACCCACATCCACGCCACTCTCCGCTAAAGTCTGTCTTATCCATCTACTAATAGATTGGGAAGAAGCTTTTTTATAAGGTTTTTTATACGTAATAAGGAGATTTGCACTATCACAAGGTCTTAGGCTATGGGTAACGTAAAGGTAATCAATCAAAGCTGTAGCTGGACAAATATTTGTGTTTTCTTTGAAATAAGGCAAATACAAAACAGGCTTTTAATTACATCAGTGATATGTATTTTTATTCCGTCAGTACATCTTTTGACGTTTTCGATCCTAATTAGAGATAAAGTTTGGACTCTATGTGCGGTGCACAATGCTAGGAGGACAGTCAACTTTTTAGTTAGTTTTTCTAAGCTTAGGGTTCTATTTGGGAACCATTGACATATGTGATCTAATACAACCTGCGGATCCCACGTAGTAGCGTATTTAGGACGACAGGGTTTTGTTTTATAAATTCCTTTTAACAGTCTCTTTATCCTTTCGTCCGAGCCTACATCGTTACCTAAAAGTAACGATAGTGCTGAACGATGTGTGTTAATAGTTCCGTAAGAACTTCCCTTATGGAACTCATTATTAAGAAATGTCATTAAAGGTATCACTGAAGTATCAAATACGTCTAGGCTATTCTGCTGGCAAAATGACCACCAAAGTTTAAATGTTACACTATATTGTTTCAATGTGTTGATTGCTACAGAGGAAATCATTAGATCTAATGCTATCGCAGGGACATTCCGGTGTCCAAATGCTAGCCGGAGAGCTTCGCGGCTCCCAGGGTAAGAGTCTTGTGTAATGGGTAAAATGATCTGAAACGAGATTGAAGAAGGTCTCTATTAGGTTTGAAAAATATTATTTCTGAGACTAACATGGTTTTGAGTAGGGGGAACCATGGTTGACCTGGCCAGTAAGGAAATACTAATATGCCTGTGGCTTTTTCTCTGATAATTTTATTTAAACATTTTAATATTAATGCGAACGGAGGGAAAGCATAAAAAAAAATATTGACGCCAGTTTACTGTAAAAGCATCTATAGTTTCTGCATCAGGATCTTTCTTCCACGATATGTATCGCTGACATTTAGTATTCACACGGGAGGCGAACAAATCAATATCTGGTTGACCTAAGTTCCTTTTTATGCTGTCGAAGGCCCACTTGGAAAGCTCCCATTCTATATCAACGTTAACTTTTCTAGACTCTTGATCCGCTTCAACATTATCAAGAGTATTTATATATGATGCAAACAACCAGATATTCCGCCTCTCGCACCACTGCCAAATAGACTTGGCTACATAATTCAGGTGCGGGAACCGAATCCCACCCATTCGGTTTATGTAACATATCGCAGTAGAATTATCCACTCGTAATAAAATTGTACAATCTGAGAGGTCCCGAGCAAAACAATTAAGTCCCATAAATGCTGCTAACAGTTCCAAATGGTTTATATGAAAAGAATGTTCAATCTCTTTCCATCCCCCATTTACGCGTTTACCGTCACAAAAGGAACCCCAACCGGTTCTAGAAGCGTCGGTAAATATTTCTAGCCTAAATTCGTCCTGTGGTCTTAAAGAGTTTTTAGAGGATGATATTTTATTTGCCCACCATTGCAAATCAGGTAAAATGTACTTAGGGAGACAAATTTTTCTTGAATAACTACTGTTCTGTTGTAAAGCTAAGAATTTTGCTCTTTCGAGGCTTCTCGTGTATAGCCAGCCATATTTAATAGCTGGACATGCTGCAATAAGTATCCCAATAAGTTGTGAGAACTCCCTAATGGTACATGTAGGTAATAATAAAAAATTACTTAACAATTTAAAAATATTAGATCTCTTAATTTGAGGCAACCCTAATGACATATCAACCGTATTGAACATAAATCCCAGGAATTTACATGTTTGTTGAGGTTGTAAATTACTTTTGTTCCAATTAATAACGAAGCCCAGACGTTTCAGTAAATTTAAGGTTTCTTTAACATTCTTATAACACTCGTCGTAGGTATATCCAATGCACAAAATGTCATCCAGGTATATTACAGATTTATGACCCTGGGACCTTAGGTAATTCATAACCTCTTTCATTATTTTTGTAAAAACACGGGGAGCGACAGATAGTCCATATGGCATAGCGTTAAAATGATAAGTGTTACAATTATTATTTTCATTTTCCTGAAAATTAAAACACAAATATCTGCGGCTATTTATAGCGATTGGGATTAAAAAGTACGCTTCTTTAAGGTCAATAGTGGCCATAAAACCCTTTTCTGGTATTAGTTTGGCCGCAGTCCTATGGTCTTCCATCTTAAAGTGATTATTAGGTATAAACTTATTAAGAAGTTTTAAATTAAGTATAAATCTTTTATCTCCATTGGGTTTGGGAGCTAGAAAGATACTTGATATGAAATTATTATCGCTCTGATCACATATAGATATAGCACCTAAGTCTAGAAGTTTCTTAATGGCCGAAGACATATCGGCAACCTCAGTTTTCGTCCGCAGAATGTTTTGCGGAATGACTATTTGCCTAGCTACGTTACTGAACGGTATGGAATATCCATCCCGAATCCATTCAAGGATTAGAGAATTTTTGGTAACGTTTAGCCAGGAATCATAAAAATATTGTATTCGCCCTGCGTGTACCTTTAATGCTGCTGAGGTGCGCGTGGAGCTTTGTTCGATGTTTTCGTATGGTTTGCTGGGGTTGCTTTGCGATGGCTGGCTCTAGCGGGGTTGATCCTTCTGGACCCCCCTCGCCCCCCCTGGTTGGTAGATAGCGAGGATGGCCCGTCCAGTTTACCTGGGATCGTGGGCGACTCGTCGATGGCTGTGGTGTAAATGACGATGAGGGTCTTGTGGTAGGTGCTGGTTTTTTAATTTGGAGTCCTTGTTTCTCTATTACTCTGGAAGCTTTAATTTTTTCTGAGAGCTTACTGCCGAACAACAATTCATCTCTATCTACATCTTGTACTACATTTAGGAAACATTTGTCTAGGCCGGGGGTTATAAACTTTTTCCTAGCCTCAGTTTCAATGTGATGGAGGTCGCATAGTATGCGGCAACTATCACTTAACAGCTTAATTGCCTCTAATCTTTTGTTGTCGCCATCAAGGAGCAGTACTAGTGCTCTGTTCACGGCTGTAATTCCAATGCCCAGCTGTTGTTGGACCGATTCAACGCGTTTGACTTGGATCGAGAAACTTCCGAAGAGGCAGCCAAAATCTCTGGATTGAGTTTAGGCGCCTGTAATAGGGAGCAATTTTCCGGGATCAAGAATTGTTTCATTACTTTATCCTTAGATTCTTTGGACAGGCCTTTTCTTAATATCGGCGTCCATAGACGTGCCAAATTGTCGTGAATTTTCTCACCTAGCTTTGGGGATTCCTCCATAGTTTCGCCTAAGGCACATAAAATATCAGGGTCCAATAATACATCACGATCTTCTTCGGGTTGAACTTGTTCTGAAGGCATTAGGACTATATCCCCCGGATTTTCGGGGGCTATTTCCTCCAAGGGAAAATTAGGCTCGATGGGGGGTAGCTCTGGATCTGAAGTCAGAAACAGTTGCATTATCAGTTTTTTTTTTTTTTTTTTTTTGTGGGTAGTTCGAAAATTGTGGCGAAGCATTAATTTAGTATGAATCACCTTTGTGTTAACCCACGGTTAACCTCCAGGTTTATTCGTGACTTGTGTGGACCCACGGTCCACCTCTAGTCAAATAAAGCGATTTTCAACAAATAATGTGTTTATTAATCATTGATTGCCGTCGTGTCAACCCACGGTTAACCTCCTGGCATAATGGCGCTTATAATCTACGCAGATGAGCGTATTATATTATCACTGCGAATCATTTTGACCACTTAGATAAGGAAAAACGACTTACCTTCATCTTTTTCAGAGTCGGATGAATCTATAATAATTCGACGGCGTTTTTTATTTTCTTTCTCTTCCAGTCGTTGTAATTTGCGTTTATAACGACGTATTTTATCGTTTTTATCCCTTTTTGGCATACTGAAAGAGAAAACTTAAATGTGCGCGTGCGATCGCTGCCTCGCACGAAAAAAGAATGATCTGCATAGTGACGCGGAGTGCTAGGGAAACGCTATGACAGATTAAACATCAAAAGAAATCGATCGACAAAGCAATCGATTAGAGTCTTTAAATAGTGCGAGCTGCCTTGTAGGTTTAAAGGACTACCAAGTTAACAATATATCTTCGAATGAAATAACGAAATATAATGGCGTTATAGCCGCCAAAATAAAATAAAATAAAATAAAATAAAATAAAGTGGTAGAGCCACGCTGAAGAGAGTTTTGTCTTAAAAGTGGTAAAGCCACGCTGTAGATAGTTTTGTCCACAGAACATATAAATAAACACCAGTATCACTTATAATTGTTATATTTGCTAAATAACATACATTCTGCGCTGCGTAATGGACGGGTAATTATTGAAAAACGTTTTTGTCATCGTTTCCGTCAGGTGTCTATTAGTGTGGGTGTCAAATGACATAATTATTTTATATTATACGTGTTATACCGTAGAGGTGTTAGACGTATCTGATGACATTAGTGCGATATTATGTCCCTACGTAATTATGGGTTGATCTCGATGATCTATTGTAACTCAAATTCAAATTATTTATTGAATCCATGAAATGTTATACATCATTTAGATTCAGTCAATTTTTAACTCTACCGCCAGTTTGGAATGCTAACCCAAATTTGAATACGAATGTGAAAATGTATACAGTACTACGAATAAAATTGTGCTCTTCGACAATCTTCGTATAACATTATGTATAATTAGGTACTTATTTTCTCTTAAGTTAAGGACCGGATTGCCACACAAGCTATTAAAAAACTCGTAATTTATATCGTAGTACTGTACATACTTTCATCGAAGGATATACGATTTGAAGTCACAGCAATACAATTACCTACTTATTGTGGAAAGGTTTTGTATAAAGTATCCAACAATAACAACGCTTAAAGGCAAGATCCAGTTTCAATTAAAAAGGTCATCTAAGTTCATCTAACCAATCAAATAGAGGAACCCACATAATATTTCAGATACATCCCAATATACATATAGCGACATCTTCTGGCACAAACTTAAACTGTTTAATACTTGCATAACACGGTCAACTAGAAGTACGATAGAGTGTTAACGCACTGCATCCATTCAAGACTCCGTAAAACGGAATTCGAATCGAATGCGAGAAATCTCATTCCAAAGCAAAGATATTCAATATTATATGGAACAAATTACTTTAAATCACTTTGTTCCAATGTAGCTTCAATATTATTTGTAAACGCACTAGATCCGAATTTCGTGTTCTGAAGTCGCAGTTCGGATTATAATCTCGGATATCCGGATCGAATACAGACTACAGTGCATTAAGACTCTTATGTCTAATTAGCTTTTCTGTAAATTATGAATGAAGTTGTTTTGCCATAATCTTCATAGGGAGGTAATAAATAACAAATACGTATGCAATTAATCGTATTTATGAATGACAATATATTGGCGAGCTGAGGCATGAGGCTTTTGCGTCGGCGTAACATTCGGGTCAATACGAGCTTGTAGGTTTTGTTCCATTCTTATTTCTGACGAAGTATTCTAGTGTTAAGGACGATGTAACGTCTTTACATAATGCAGACATTATACGTAAACGTATTTAAAAGTACAGTAACTTTTCCACTTCGGGGCTTTCTTCAAACTACGCAAATAATCAATTTACGACAGCTTGTTCTTGTAATCAGAGTATTTCTTTTAAGAAGCTATATTTTATTCTATTATTTCTAAGTTACGGTATTAATTTTGGATTTAATATGACTATATTCCTATTATAAAAGAAGAGTGTGCTAATACGCATGACTTTTAATTACCTATGGTTTTTATCGAGGTTTGACGAAGGCAATGTATTATTTTCCAATGGTAATCGATAAAGTAAACCATAGGCCAGAAACTACTACACATAATATACATAAGCTCACGCCTATATCCTGCCTGACTGCCTCGGTGGCGCAGTTGTAATGCGTACGACTGAGGTTAATGCTGAGGTATCGGGCTCGATCTCCGGGTCGGATCAAAGTGATATAGGGTTTTTACGAAATACTCATTATTAGCCCGGAGTCTGGAATTGTGCCCGGTATGGCGATGAGCTCGCCCCCTATCACATCATGGGACAGATATACGTTCGGCGAAATGTGCCTGTAGTGGTTACATCTCTGCCTACCCCTTCGGGGATTACAGGCGTGAGTGCGTATATGTCTATATCCTCTAAGGGATGAGCAGCCATACTCCTAGTGCACTCACGTTTTGCCGTGCTTATTTCTTTCCAAAAATATGATAGGAATATAGCATATCGCCATGCCAAGTATAATTTTATTGTTAAATTAAACACGTAAAATTACATTTCGGATGTTGCCACTTTTTTGTTCAAACAAAATAGTGCTGTAGTAAAAGATTTAGTTCATTCATTCATTGTAGTTCAGTGAAGTATTTCATTAGTTCATATGATGAAGTTTTACTAAAAGTCGTAATTCTGGCATAATGGTTAATTTTACTATCTAATAAGTGGTATATATATAAAAGATTGCGATATTAGTAGTACCTATTTATTAATTTAATGTGCATTTAATTTATAGCTCCATTCTTTTGAATTATAAAAATTGGACTAGATCCATCGGATCCATTGGAATTTGGCAACATTATTAATTATTTAATTTTGCTAATTAAAATTTCGATCTATCAATACATCATTCAATTAAACATATACTACCCGGACAATATGTGTTTTTCAAATTAGAAAAACTCAACACAATCTTCGATTACCCGACGTGGGAGTCAAACCCGTCTTCCGAACATCTTCACCGATTTCAATTGTATATAGTACGCTGCTGCTAAACCTATGAGCAACTAAAACATATTACCATAAGCAGGCGGACACGTTACAGTCTAATCTAAATGCTTAACTCATATGAACAACTTCCCATATAGTATTATAGTATTTAATATTTAATATTCGGGCCACGTGGGTAGCGTTCGAATTAATCCTTCACAAAATTTTGATATTCCAACAGCGCAAACGCCTCGAAATTGCTTCTAAATAGTCGATGACTTTACCCGGTAGGCATTCAAAATGCGCCTATAAAATTGTTTGGTATCCTAATATTATTATAATATACCCAATGTGCTTGGGCGTTTATTGCTTGATAATGTTGAGTAGGTTTGATTAAATTAGTACCTAATTTTGTCCTATTATGGCGCCTATTATCAATTATTGAAATAAATGGCAATCATATATGACTACTTATGCGAAACATTGGTTTAAATTCAATCTCTACGCGATATTTTTTTTATAACTACGTCATTAAACGAGGAAGTGGGTTACCTGATTGTATGTAATCTTCACCGTTAATGCTATTGCCGGCCTTAAAGGGAAAGGATAGTAAAGGAATTCCTTTAAGGAATTCAAAGAGGAGTGAAATGTGGGTCTCCGAATATCTCACTCACCGTAGGAAACGAAACAGCAAGGGGTTACTTCGCGATGGTTTCCTATAAAACAGTGGTAAGAACCCGCTCGAGTCAGCCCATTCATGCTGTATATAAGACTATATACAGCGTGGCTCTACCACACAAAAATACGATATTGTATTTTATCATTTTTTAATAAGTTTAACATCTCATTTTGTAATGGAATATTATTAATTTATAATGAAGTTAAACATTAATGAATAGTTACATGTATCTCTCTTTTTATACAACCTCACCAACGACTCTACATGCATATTCTCGTTTTTCATTAAAAATAATCAAACGTTGATTATATAATACTACCATGTATAGTATAGTTATTAATTACTTATAACAGATAAATCACACTTACCCATTTTTATTCTTTGGTTCCATACAGTAAAGTCAAGCATAACTTCCGCTTTCATCACTTATCACTGTTTATCACTTGTATATCACAGTATATCTTTGGATAAGTCAAATTTGTTCACAAATTTCTTTTTAATCACAAACTTAATTTTTTCACAATATTTATCTTCACAACACAAAACCACATAAATTAGCGTAAATCGAAGAGCATGATTTTGAATGAACAGCAAATACAAATTCTAAAGACACTGTTAAAACTTATACTTAATTATCTTTTTTCCGAAAATATCCCTTTCAGAATTCACTTTCATTACAAAGAATTAAAGATAAAAGTTGAAGAAACAGTAGATGCCTCACAAAAAAATACTTAACACAAAACGAAATTGTAAGGATTTCCAATTATTCCGATTCCCGAACTAAAACACACTGACTCCCTTAACACGAAATTCTGTTTTTACATACTATATTAATAACTGAATATAAAGTTAAAGCCGAGATATCGCCTGGTCGCGAGTGGTCGTTCTAACCACCGGGTTCAGTTCAACTGCGCTGTTTTCTATTCACGCGATGACCATCATGCGGCGTGCTTGCGAGAAAGTCCATAATGATTTGACACTTGTGAGCAGACATGCAAGTCAAACACGTAATATCATCATGTATAGATTATCTGGAGACTAGTTTGCGTGTATGTTATAAAAACTATTAAAAATATTTTACACGTTGGCTCCACTTTTTATCTATTTTAATCGATATTGATTAGAATATCCAAATTAAAAACTGGTTTAAAAAGACAGTCAGTCCTTGTTCCTCCTGACATTATCTGGCTCGTAATTCTTTTTAACATATACTAAAGAAAGATTTGGCTTATAGTTTTAAAACCGACTGCCTGCCTGACGTCATCCCCTTTGGGAAGAATACATCGAAACCCGAAACAAGTACTTGAGTAGCCGGCTGCGAAGCGAGAAGCCATGGGTTCGATTCCCACACCGAGATAAATATTTGTGTGTTCCACAAATATTTGTTTCGGGTCTGGGTGTTGTGGGACTGCAAGTCCCAGGTAGGTCCTGATACCCACGATACAGGTTAACCTAGTGTGGGGTCAGGGCTATGTGTGTGACTGTTGGGTGTATTTATTATTATGTTAAATCCATTATAAGTAAATCTAAATAGTATAAGCGCCGCATCAAGCGCCGCTATTCTGAGGTAGTAACGATGTTATAAGTTGTAGGGTTTTTTTATGGGGGGACTCCCCCTCCGGCTGCTCCCTCTGATACTTTTAATTTAGAGATTTTCTACCTGGAGAATTCACATACCTTTATTTTAAAAACTCATTTGTAGGGTTTAGGGTTTAGTTTACACTGTTGTTGATATAGACACTTTTGTCTGCAGTATGAATGGGCCGACTCGACTGGGTTGTTACCACTATCTCACAGGACACCAACGTAAAGTAACTGCTTGCTGCTTCGTTTCGTACAGTGAGTGAGATGTCTGTCTTAAACCCCCTCCCTTTCCTAATGCCTTCATCATCCTTTTCCTTTAAGGTATGCAATGCGTCTATGATTCTTCTGGTATTGTAGGCGTTCATGGGCGATGGAGATCACTTACCATCAGGTGACCCATTTGCTCCTTGGCCATACCTTGCTATAAAAAAATCAGAGCCTCCAGTTTTTCTGACTGTGTCACAACTTACATAATATGATAAGAAATCGATTTACAATGGAAGCCGTTGGTATGTACTTACTAGTCGATCATCTAATTAATTTTTGATCTATGCAAAATGATATTCAAAATAGCAATAATAATAAAAAGGAATTACAAAACATAATTCTTTTTAAAACAATATACCTAATAACATTTACGAATGAGTTCGTTTTATCTACACTATTTTAGGTTTTGTTACTGATAATCAACAAGATTTCTACTTCTAGTCTCTCAAATATTCATAGAATAATTTCTTAATATAGTTTTACGCTTAACCATCTCATAAATCACTATGATGAAGTAATTTAAGTTTTCTCCGGTAAACGTCTGGTAAGAGTGTATTTATTGCCACCCCACTATCACAACGTTAGCGTACTCACAACGACACAGCTTTCCCCTACTTTTGTGTTTAAAATTCTACTTTCAAGTAAAATCATGGTTGCAGTACCGCGTAATGAGCGTCGCCAAAAGAAATCTATAGTAAAGTTTACGATTAAAACAAAAAGTGACGAACTTTCGCGAAATAACTGCTGTTTTATTGATGTAGAAAAACTGTAACTATAAAAGCGTAAAGTTAATAGATGGGAAAAGAGAAATGCTACGTGACGTACCTAGTTTGTACATGCTATATAGCAAAGATGATCGAGGCTTGCATCCATCCGGTCTTGCCTAAGATTATTGTAATGATAAGTATTGCAAATGCTTAGATCAGACAACTCGAGTTATTTAGGATGCTTAGATTAATTTTAAATGCTACACTTTACATGATATGTACAAATTGTCATTTTTATCTGCCTAGGCATTTACAATGCCTGTAACTCTAAGTCACCTTTTACCAACAAAAGTGGATGTTATCTTAACCAGTAAATCTTCAGACTTCAAAAAAGTAGGAGGTTCTCATGTCGGCGATTTTTGCTTCTGCTCTGTAACGTCGCGCCGTTTTGCTTTGGGTGAATTACCCACTTATTGTAACCGCAATTAGTTTCGAGCTAAAATTCACGAAACGTTCTACGGATGTGACAGTCTTTTGGACTTCGGGTCGTTGTTCTTTAGATGAGAATTTCATTCAATAAAAGTAAAAGTGGTAAGTAATACAAGTTCATCGTGTAATTATTGGCAATGTACAACGTAATTATCCTAAACAATATGTTAATGCCGAAATTGCAGTACGACTTGCTTAATATACAAATACATTACACATTAATACAAATTAAATTAAACATGAGTCCTTCGAGCCGGATGCTCGTTTGCTCTCACTATAACAAAGATACACAACTTCATCGATAACTCACTAATTGTTCTACAAATTTCTCGAAATATTTCAATATCATAAATAAACATCGCCTGTCCTAAATGCTCGAATTATCGATGTGTATTCGGCAAGCAGTGTGGAGTTAGAAAACATCCTGTTGAAGTCAACACTGCGTTGCGTATTGTGCAGAATAATCGAGCCGTGTTGGGTTTCATTTACGTCACGTTGTATCTGGACCGTGAACGGAGTCGCTTGACGGATTTACACCACCTTTGATGTCAGCCATCAGCCCACCCTGCGCATCTTTAATTGAGGATGGATCTGAATAATGGAAGATGAATTTAACCTACTTTTAGTTTTAGCTTTTTATATATATATAAATCTATTGTATTATAAGCGGATCCACCATCCTGTTAGCTTATTGAAAATTAATGTCTTGATTTTATATCACTTATTGTTTATTTTACAATTTTTTCAGTGTGTATTATAGAAAAAGTAACATAAGTTGAATCATGGCGGAAGTCCTGCTCAATTGAAATATTAAACTACTATTTAGTTTGCCTAAAAACATGTTGATTTTAACTTGTATTTTTAAGAAGTATGTTCACTTGCAATGTTGATTATAATATGAATCCTAATTATTTAGTAGCTCAACGACACCTGACATTTAGAAAATCAGATATTAGTCAATTGAGTACTAGTGAATTTTTGTCACCCCTTTAGAGGGTTCGTGAAAAACAGTCAGTCGTCGTTCAGCCACAAAGTGGATACATCGAAGTAAGAGGAGCTCTGGTGAATAAATAAAGTGGTTATAAGACTTGAGTTTCAATTAAAGGAGTTTAGAACGTGGATATTTTCAACAAGTCAGAAGTGGGATTGCATCAAGGAACTACCACTCTTGGTACCACCCTGGTGTGACCGTACGCCTATGACGAAGATCATTGGACAATATACACTAAATCAAGATGCCCAGTGACCGGTCCACAAGTAAACGAGGGTCAAAAGGGAGCAATCGCAGCATCGTGCTGGAAGGATCGTCGAGACGCAGCCGATCCCGGACGCGTGCTCGAGACCAACGGAGTCACCAAGCGGCAGTGGCGTGCAGCACCAATAGGCATGGATTAGAGCGCCGCAGATCTAGAAGATCACCTTCCAGGATCGACACCCAGGAAAGAAGTCGAAGCAGGTCAGTCATCACACCTCCACAGCGGTTACGCACATCGCGTTTGTCACGGGTTCATGCGCAGAAAAATGAGTCGGTAGATAAAATTATCGATCCTAGTCATAGTAGGCAGAGGCATCACAGATTGCAAACCCCTCGTAGAGAAAATGTTTCTAGATCACGCAGTCCAATTCGTTATTGTAATAGTGAAAGAAAAACATCTGTAACGCCTCAACCTCCTTCTATTGATACTGTTAATTGTGAAATACTTAAATGTATAAATGAGTCTTTGAAAACTATTTCGGCCTTAAATCCTCAGAGTAAAGAAAGATTTACAAATAACAATGTGGTTCCAGAGTATGATCCTAAAGCAAAAAATCAAACAATTGATACTTGGTTAAATAAAGTAAAAGAATGTTCTGAGATTTACGCCTGGGATAGTAAACAGACTGCTCATTACGCTCTCCCAAAATTGGTAGGTACTGCAAAAAAGTGGTACGAAGGCCAACCATCGGTATTACTTACATGGAATGAATGGGTCGAAAAACTGAAATCTGCTTTTCCATCATACGAAAATTATGGACATTTGCTCACGGAAATGTTAGCTAAAAGAGCGAGATTCGGAGATGATTTAGAAGAGTATTATTATGAGAAACTAGTAGCTTTGAATCGGTGTGGTATAGTGGGTAGGAATGCTATCGACTGCATTGTGTATGGGATAGACGATAGGTCGGTTCGGTACGGAGCAGAGGCAGTAGGTTTTGAGAATGCAGATAAACTACTGGGGTATCTGAGGGGTGTTAAACATGAACGATTAGATAGATTCAATAAAAAACCGGTACGTTCTGGTACTGAAATCTCGCACAAACCAGTGAAAAATGATGTAGGTAGAATATTGAGATGTTTTAACTGTCGTGAAATTGGTCACGTGGTATCAGGGTGTAAAAAGCCAATTGTTAAGTGTCAAAAATGTAAACGTATCGGACATGATGATCCTGAGTGCAATAGAAACGCTTGGATAGATAAAGCTGAAGTGAAGACGTTATGACTAGATAAAAATACTGACTTTCGAATGGATGACAAATTCATCAAGTCTGTAGATGTTGACAATGTACGTTTAACGGGTTACGTAGATTTTGGTAGTCAATGTACTTTGATAAAAGAATCAATTTTGAACGGTATAGTACCACGTAGGAGATGGCAAGTGAAAAACTTGCCAACTCTTAGGGGTTTTGGTAATGCTTGTGTAAGTGCGTTGGGCAAAACTATAATTTCACTAATGATTGATAACGCTAAATTAGACGTTGAAGTAGTTATTGTTCCTGACAATTATCTAAACCATGATATACTAATTGGACAGACCGCTACGGAGCAGTCTCACATTTGGGTTTTTAAATCAGACAAAGACTTATTGATTACTGACAAACGTATGAAAAATGATACACGACTCGTTATAAAATCTCTCAAAACTGTAACAGTGGAAGGTTCCGTTTCTGTAATGATATTTACTGATATAGAATTTAATGGAATCATTGTTATTGAAAATGGGCATCGCTTAAATTATGGTGTAGAAACTGGTACCTACAATATCAAAAACAGTATAGGTCATTTAACTATTTTAAATAACAATAATAAATTAATTCACTTCAAAGAGGGACAAGTATTAGCTAGAGCTTGGGCTTTCCAACAACCGTTAATATCTACTAATAATACTATTAAAAGTGTTAATAGGATACAAGAGAATCAAAATCCTAGGGTTAAAACTCTACTAACATTAGATGACCTTAATATCGATGAGAATTTAGACGACGACCAGGTGCTTCAGTTACTGAATACTTTAAATAAGTACCGCGATTGCTTTGCCAAAGACTTGTCAGAACTAGGGCTGACAACTGTTACGGAAATGGACATTCAGTTAAGGGATACGGAACCGGTTGTTTATCGACCATATAGGCTGAGTCATTCGGAACGTGGAGAAGTTAGGATTATGGTTGAAGAGCTTTTAAAATATGATATCATAAGGGAGTCTCGGTCACCATACGCGAGCCCCATGTTGTTAGTCAAGAAAAAAACTGGGGACAAACGGCTCTGTGTAGATTACCGCGCCTTGAATAGGAAAACGATCAAGCAACATTATCCATTGCCTCGTATTGAAGATCAGATTGATCGTTTAGCTGGAAACAGCTATTTCTGTGCTTTGGACTTGGCATCTGGTTACTATCAGATCCCTCTGTCTGAAGATAGCAAGAGTGTAAGCGCATTTGTAACGCCCGATGGGCAATTTGAATTTAATAGAATGCCTTTTGGGTTGGCAAATGCGCCAGCAGTTTTTCAGCGAGCGATCAATTTAGTTTTAGGTAACTCACGTTTTGATAGTGCGTTGGCATACATGGACGATGTTTTGATACCAAGTAAGTCGTTTAAAGAAGGCATTGAAAAATTAGAAATCATTTTGCAGAAATTTAGAGTTGCAGGATTAACTTTAAAGCCACAAAAATGTCACTTTTTTCAAAATTATGTCGACTACTTGGGTTTCGAAGTTTCCAACGAGGGTGTGAGACCGGGTATAAAAAAAATAGAGTCTGTCAAAAATTTTCCAAAGCCTAAAGATGTACACAATGTTCGACAGTTTATTGGCCTTGCGAGTTTTTTTCGACGTTTTATTAAGGGTTTCGGGGAAACAGCTCGACCACTTACGAAATTACTTAAGAAAAATTCTGTCTGGGTTTGGTCACATGCTCAAGACGAGGCATTCGCAAAATTAAAAGATTCACTTATTTCGAGGCCTGTACTAGCGTTGTATGACCCCAAACTGGAAACACAAATACACACCGATGCTAGTAAACATGGCATAGGCAGCGTTTTGCTTCAAAAAGAAATCAACGGAGTTTTTAAACCTGTAGCATATTACAGTAGGCAGACTTCGCCTGAAGAGTCTCATTTTTCATCCTATGAGTTGGAAACTCTTGCCGTCATTGCCGCACTAGTAAAGTTCAGGTCGTATGTTCTAGGGTTAAACTTCACCATTGTAACAGACTGTAATTCCCTTAGAGCTACTTTTTTAAAACGAGACATGATACCAAGAGTTGCACGATGGTGGAGTTTGATCCAGGAGTATGATTGTAATGTGGTGTACAAATCTGGCAAAGGTATGATTCACGTAGATGCGTTAAGTAGAAATCCGGTTATAGGTAATTCAGGAGTTATTCAGGCTATTGAATCATACGATATTATGACAATAACGGATGATTGGTTGACGACAGTACAGGAAGGTGACACAGAAATACAACGCATCAAGAAAATACTTTCTGATAGGGAATTTGACGATTTAGTAGAGATACGTAAAAACTTTATCCTTAAACGCGATCGAGTGTATCGAATCACAGATGATGGATTAAGGTGGGTGGTGCCGAAGGGTTGTAGGTGGCAGATACTTCAGAAAAATCACGATGAAATAGGCCATTTTGCGTTGGATAAAACATTAGATAAAATAAAACAACATTATTGGTTTCCTCGTATGCGAAAGTTTGTTCAGAAGTATGTAAATGCATGTTTAGAGTGTGCACATAATAAATTACCGGCAGGAAAAAAGCAAGGATTTTTGCATCCTATACCTAAAGAAACTACGCCTTTCCACACCATCCATGTTGACCATGTGGGCCCATTTGTAAGGTCAAAAAGGAAGAATAGTTATATTCTAGTTATTGTAGAGTCATTTACAAAATTTATTGTCTTAAAGGCGGTTAAAAATACAAAAACTACTTCCACAATCGCAGTCCTTAGAGATTATTTTGGGATGTTTGGTTTACCGAAACGCTTAATTAGCGACAGAGGTACATCATTCACGAGTTCAAAATTCAAAAACTTCCTTTCTGAAGTAGGAGTTCATCATATAAAGAATGCAGTTTCGTCGCCTAGAGCTAATGGCCAGGTGGAACGATATAACCGTACCATTTTAGATTCCATAGCTTCACAAAATCATGGTAAGGATGAAAGACTCTGGGACGACCGACTATTACAGGTGCAATGGGGATTAAATAATACAGTCAACAGAGGTACTAGTAAAACTCCCTCTGAGGTTTTGTTCGGTTTAAGACTCACTGGAATCAGTGAAGGTAACTTGATTTCGGTAATAGATGATGATATCGTTGAAGACACTTGTAATGAAGGTGAAATAGACCTCGATTCTCATAGACTACATAAAATTAGGGAAGAAGTGTGTAAACTTACGAAAGAATCTCAAGAAAAACAAAAGAATAGATTTGATAAAAAAAAGAAGAAAACCAATAGAATTTAAAGTGGGGGACCTAGTGAGAGTCGAACGAACAGCACACACTTTAGGCAAAAGCAGAAAATTATTACCAAAATGTTCAGGGCCATATAGAATAACAAAAGTTTTAGATCATGATAGGTATGAGATTGTAGATACTCCTATTACCAAGAAAGGGGCGCTAAGGTATAAAGGTATATTCGCCATCGACAAAATACATCCTTGGCTTTGTTTCAATGACAAAGACAGTGAATCATCTAGTGATGGGAGTGCTGATGAGTAGTTTATTATAATAAAGTAACAATTATAAATGTATTGTAATGAGAATTAAATTACTTAATATGAAAATAATCTGAAACATAAATTAAAATCGAAATACAATGTTTTATATGTTATGTATGCATGTCAAAGTTTTATGTAATAATTATGAATACTTTACTAAGAAAGTGTAATGATACTCGTTCTTATAAAATATTATTGAAATGTGATTTGTGCAACAACAAGAAATTACTTTTTATCATAATATGTTATCATTGTCATCTTCTGATGAAGAGCACAATAGTTGTACATTAATAAGTGCAAAGTGCACATATTGTATAGATCCATGGCTATGAGCGTTATACCTTTGAAGTGCAATGTGCAATATTGTCATAATCTTGTAATGAAGTGCTATGAGCAATCATTACTTTGTAGTGCAATTTAATAAAGTCTTGTAATGAAGTGCTATGAGCTATCATTACTTTGAAGTGCAATGTGCACATAATATCTTGTAATTAAGTGCTATGAGCAATAATTACTTTGAAGTGCAATGTGCACATTATATCGTGTAATGAAGTGCTATGAGCGATCATTACTTTAAAGTGCAACGTGCACAGAAACTGCTATGAGCGTACCCTCTTTAAAAAGTGCAATGTGCAAAGTATGTTAATAGAATTTGTAATATAAGATTTATGTATGTATGTGTATTTTACACAGTGCTATGAGCTAAAATGTCGAATGATGTGTTTACTGTTTCGTATAGAAATAAATGGGAATAGATTAATGAATTGTAAGTAGCATTTATTTTCATGAATTACCATAAGTAACCCCAATGAAGTTGTATCTCCTCTATTGTTCGCGAGGACGCGAACACGTATCAGGATGGACGAATTGTTAGCTTATTGAAAATTAATGTCTTGATTTTATATCACTTATTGTTTATTTTACAATTTTTTCAGTGTGTATTATAGAAAAAGTAACATAAGTTGAATCATGGCGGAAGTCCTGCTCAATTGAAATATTAAACTACTATTTAGTTTGCCTAAAAACATGTTGATTTTAACTTGTATTTTTAAGAAGTATGTTCACTTGCAATGTTGATTATAATATGAATCCTAATTATTTAGTAGCTCAACGACACCTGACATTTAGAAAATCAGATATTAGTCAATTGAGTACTAGTGAATTTTTGTCACCCCTTTAGAGGGTTCGTGAAAAACAGTCAGTCGTCGTTCAGCCACAAAGTGGATACATCGAAGTAAGAGGAGCTCTGGTGAATAAATAAAGTGGTTATAAGACTTGAGTTTCAATTAAAGGAGTTTAGAACGTGGATATTTTCAACAATCCTTTCAATTAGTGAACCTGGATTGCGATTGCCTGAAGATTAGAAACTTATACTGTGTAAAGTATCATACTTTATAGCAACTAAGTTAGTTCACTTAACTGTATACATAATTTAATATGAATTTGCAGGCAAAATTAATAGTAAAATGAGTATTTTCCATTAAATATATTGTTAAGTTGGTGATCGTCATAAAATTTTAAATACCAATAGCGTCTATTACCGTTTAACAACGGGTGCCGTTCGTCCGTACCCGAGGCAAATGGGGTAATGTAACACCACACCAAACATAGTCAAATCTACACGTAACAACTCATTGAATGCTTAATAACTGATATTTTGATCTGAACTTTAGTTTTAAATGTTATAGACCTGAGGCTGCTTTATCTAAGACTAATCATAACCATGTTTGCAATATCTAGTGTACATCTGTACACTAATACCCTGTAATAGTGAGACCTTTTGTGAGCTATTATCGTAATAATTGTGGGTTCAAAATAGAAATTTGTAGAGCTTTTGACAAAGTTTCTGTTGGTATTTTCGGAGATTCCCGAAATGTTAATGTTTTTTTTTGATAACTAGGTCTCTCTCTAGTAATGGTCCACCTTGGATCGAACGATCTGCCTCCTTCAGTTTCGTCCATGGCGTTTCTGACCACTGAGCTGAACTTGGACGAAGAAGAGTCCTTTACTTAATCGGTCCACCTGGTTGGAAACCGTACTCAAGCTCTCTTGTCCTCCGTGTTCCGAATTACGATCAGCTTTTCGAGGTTCTCATGTTCTCTCCATACTAGTACTACTTATTACCAATAGCTAGGTAGTTGGTTACAAATATGATTAATTTGCATTTAATTACCCTTTTTACCGGACAATTGTGTAGAAATTTCGTTAATTTTTGTTGCTGCTCTGTGCCCGTAATGTAAGATTTTGCGAGTAATTCGACAGCTGTCACGTCCTGCCTATTCATAAAGCTAATAATAATAATAAAATATAAATAATATTATGTATGCAGATCCGTACAGCGTCCCTAGTGGATTGTATTAGGAATTTTTTAGCTTCCAACATATTCCTCGTATACGAATGACGCGACAGCTATTGAGAAGACTCGTACCACTAGGGGCACTAGGGCTACTGCCGTTGAAACAAAGGACTCCAAAAGGATGATAGGACGTGACGAGGGCCGAAGAAGTCACTAACTTCAGACCTGCCATAAAGATTGACGAGGCCTCTACCACAGAATACATAAATGCCTCTAAGTTAGTTCGATCAGTTAATTACGATTATAAGATTCTCTTTCATCACTTACAGATAAACGGCATCTATCAGATTTAAATATAATATGACAACAAAATAAAAAGTCATCACGCTGTCAATGTACGATCGATACGAAAAGTCGTTGAATTGGTACTAATAATACATACTTAATTATTTTTATGGCATAGGCCGGCGAACTAGCAAGTTTATATCTTTTCAAAACACTACATCAACTATAGCTGTAACTGTAGTTCATGCTAGTAAGCTTAAATGTTCAGTAACTTTCACAATTTAGTGTTCAGCTAATTTTGACCTTTTACGATGTTCATCCAATTCGGCGCAAATCTTGTTAAGCGAATTGCGTACATCTTACGATGTATAGGGGATTTGGTTTGGATGTGTTCATCGACTTTTGGTATAAACTGTACTCGGAGAAGTGCGTCAAATTGGTTAATTGTAATTGGTTAGTTAATTGGTTGTCTAATGCATTATATGAGGATTACAATAGGATTAGAAGAAAACGAAGCAACTTATATGCCCAAGTAAAATAAAATAAAAACAATGTTACATAAATAAACAGTCGACAGTCAAATGTGTTAAAACGGTCGTAAAATTACTACAACCGATACGTTATTGTTTGAACATAGTCCAGTAGTGTAACAAAAAAAACTGTGCAGTCAGCTTGTGAATTATCCAAAACCGTTCGCACATTGTCGAGATAAAAAAACCGGTAAAGCTTGTTAGTTCACATAAAGAATGCGAATTAGCTTTTTTCGATGTGTTTAACAATGTTTATTTATGTTGATCCGGTTCAAACACATATCGGTTACACAATTTATGATTAAATAGGTAGAAAGACATGTCTATGTTGATGGCGGCTGGCGCTTAAATGATAAAATAATTTTATTATTGTGATTAATCCAATGTGAGTTTAAAATTTAAAAATATTGGTTTATGATTAATTAACTTGTTTTGGATTGGCGATGATTTATGGTTGTTCTCAAAATAACTCATTAGCGGGTATTTAGTCTCAACCGATACAGATAAGCACATAAATAATACTACGATTAAAGTTATACGCTTCAGCAATTCTCCTTTTTTACGATTCAAACACTTGGATAAGAGAACACTTATTAGTACCTACATAATATTATAATACACTAGCGAATCCAGGCGGGAGTTCAGGGGCTCAAACCAACTCTAAAAACATTTGGGTCCACTGACAAATCTTAATTAATCTTGATATTATCCTACTTTCCTAGTACTACCTACAATATAATTTTCATCGCTTATCCTTACTTATTCCATTTTAACTAGGTATAGTATATTCTCCATTTTTTTATTCTCATTTTGGGTCAAGCTCCCATCAAATCAAAATCCTGGATCCACCACTGTTATAATTGCTCTATATTGGAATATTATCGTCGCCCTTCGTGGTTCCCAAGATAAACGCAGATTGGAGAAGCGCATAATTATAATCGTACTATTGTATAGTATGAAGTTTCATCATCATAATAACTAACAGCTATTATGCTAATCTCTGTTACTGTTTCACTAACTGCATCGTTTACTTTGAAGGTCAAAATATACATAATTGTAAGCAACTAGTGACCAACTATAGTGCTTTATCGTATCATCTGCAGCAATAGCTGTGACGAACAATTTTATATTTTGGTTAAAAAATATTTTTTTAATTATATTTATCATAAATAAGCACTAATTTCGATGTCGCTATTTTCAATATAAGTCCCTACATAATGTTATTATTATGGCTCTATAGTTCAGAAAAGCCAACTGTCTGTTGGATAGCTAGTAATCCAATTTCGCTCATAGCAGTATTTACTGTGATGTGGAATGGCCGTTATTTTATTTAAGTAAATAACTGTAACAAAACCTGACATAATCACCCTGACATGTGGTTTAGATATTTTCCAGACGTTTAATCAACCTTCTGAGGACCTTCATCTCGTATATCCATTGTGACATAACACTGTAATATGAATAACTAGATAAATCCTATAATATCTGGGTATGTACATACATTATCTACCTTCTTAGTTCTCGTATGATTCTACAATAATAAGGAATAAAAAGTATGCAACGATTGTTATGACAACGCACTTAATACTTGTGTCGCACGAACGAATCACCCAATTCACTACTCTACGTTGTCCCAAATCGATAACTGTTCACCCCTCGCTAATAATAGTATCATGCATCGTAAACTCAAATCGTTATCGACCAAGTAAAAATACTAGAAACAGACGTAAACAAGCGCTTAAAGCTATTTCGCTGCACAATTACAATGCGATCGATAAAGCTAACGTCACTCGATACCCACGATTCCCGCCTTTTTTCACGTCAAGACGTTGTCAACACTAAAACATTATGATAATTAACACTTTACGAATGTAGTTACAAATTATATTTACAATAAAAACGTATTTCGATCACATTGTGTAAAGCAAACACTCAGATGTGGCACTCGCTACGTGCGTCGCGTAACTGACTAGTAGAGTAGGGAGACCGGCAGGACGCTAGAGCGCGCGCCCAAACTATTATAACCTAACCGATTGCGATGGTAAGGCCCGCCGGGAGCTGTTGGCATGGACAAGCGGGGACAAAATGTGGGGCCGGTTAATTCATTCATGATAGGGGACGATACATCTCCAATCGCTTCCGCCTTCAACGGCATAAAAACTCTACCTGCGGGGTTGCGGTTTTATGTACAGTTATGCAATTTCGTTGGACATTGCACATTTTGCAGCATGTATTTATGATTTGTAAATCATAATAAATGGCGAATACACAGTGTAAGTATTTACTTTTATCACTTCCGTGATTAAAGTATAGATAGAGTCGATGAAATAAAAGTTCTATTACGAAGAAAGGAAAACCAAATCTCTATAATTTAAATTTTAACGGACAAAGTTTTCGAAATACGCCGTCACAACACAAAACAACCTTAATTTTTTGCTACCTAAGCTTCGTTACGATAATATTAAATTAATATCAAACATCTAAATAAGACTCACGCCTGTTTTCCATAGGAGTAGGCAGAGACAACGGAATTTCACTTGCTACGATCCTTGCATACCTCTTTGGCTTCCTTCACTCAGAGGAAACAGGCGTGAGTCTATGTATTGTACGTATGTATCAAAATAAGATTACGTATCAAAACAATAAATACCTATACATATTATGTTTTACTCGTCTCATTGGACTAGTGGCAGCGTAGTAAGGTTGAGATCCGTGAGGTCCTGGGTACAATTCACAGGTCGGGCAATCATAATTTGTGTTTGAGTTTTCGATTCGATTAAATAAACCTACATGAATTGCCCGAGAATGGCGTTTTTACGTGGAATGGCGATAGGCCTGCCCCCTAACACCATGGGACAGAAATAAGATCAGCGAGACGGCGGCGCAGCACCAGTTGCAATTCTGACTACCCCTTCGGGGCTAAAGACGTGACTTTATGTATACTTTTTACTTTTTTGTTACAATAGGGTAGTTGACTAGATTTTTTTAATTATTTAAATCAATAAGTTACTTTACTCAAAATCTAATGCAGAAAGAATTTTATAAATCGGACCATAAATGAATAAGTTAGAAGCCATTCAAATCCTGTAGAGGGAGGAATTGTCAAATGACAGACGACGCAAACTTTGACGTCACTGTGTAAAATGTCCATTATGGTGCACGCGTGCAAGCGTGATAGTGAGATATCCCTACTACGCACCCACTTTTCCTCATACCAACATTTAAAGTCATAACTGCGGGCACATTTCTGAACCAATTTTGATTGTTTTAATAAAAGGGCTTTTTTTGCGTATAATTTTCTGTTGCTTATAAAATAATGTATAAAATTCAATATAGGAAACTATAGCCTATTGTCGTAAAGCGGGACCAGCTCTAACTTCTAAATGCTGCCACGCCGAGTGGGCATATTATGTCACATACAAGAGTGGTGCAATGGTAATAAAAAGCCGGAATGAGAATTTCGTTCTTCTACGCAGAGGACTGACGACAATCGTAACGTTTGAGAATAAGAATTGAGACGTATCTCATAATGCACGCGAACGCATTGTGGCGACTTCTGATATGATTGCTTAGTTTTTGGCGCTAAACAAAAAGGAACTACAGAAACCTACACGTATTGTTCTTGAATATGGGTGTTAACCTCAAGTCAACCCCAGATGGGTTGTAGATAGGGTTCCCAACTATACTGTTAAAAACAGTATTATACTGTTTTTCACTACATTATACTTTTTTTCGATGACTAAAAGCCTATATAACAATAGAGCTTCAATAAATTTAATAAAAAATGAGCCCCTCATTTATTTTAATTTTTGTTATTAATGAGGCCTATGAAGCTTTTAATAATGATTGTAAATTGATAAGTTGTGCGAGAAGTACTAAAAATATGCCTTTAAAATATATAAAAAAATACTGTTCATTTTTCTACAATATTGTTTATTTTCCTTCTCGGACCTAAATATACTTATTTCTTGTAAAAAATGTTGGCAACCCTAGTTGTAGACGTTAGACAGGCAGCCAGTTGTAAAAACTACAAGTGAAATCTTTCTATAACATTAATTGAAATAAGATAACTAGAACGATAACTCTCATATGAATCTGCATAAAAATATGGCTCCACTTACACATGCAAAGGTAAAATCACACGTAACACTCATACACGCAACAAAAATTCATGAACGTTCAAAATCAACTTTATTTCATAAAAGTTAATGTCTAAATATTAAATTTCTAGATCGAGATACGACGTTCTACACCGCGCAACAAATTAGACGTATCAAGTGTCAACTAGGGATTATTATGCACAGACTTTTATAGCCCCGCCCCCTTGCACAGAGTATTGGTAGGGTCATTTTTTTGCTTGAATTACGTTTCTTGTCATCTTATTTCGACGATAATATGCGTTAAAAAGTGCCGACCCAACTGCGGGTGGGATAAAAAGAAAAAGAAAAGAAAAGAAAAAATTCATTCCACTGTCTCACGGAAAACCAGCGTAAAGTAGCAGCTTTCTGCTGCGTTTCGTACAGTGAGTGAGATATCCGGACGCCCTCGCCTTCCCAATCCCTTTCCTTTAAGGTCGGCAACGCACCCATAATTCTATGAACGCCCACAATAACAAAGAATCATGAACGCATTGCCGACCTTAAAGGAAAGGAATTGAGAAGGGATGGGGACTTGACCCTCCGGATATCTCACTCACCATACATGAGGTAGCAGCATGCCTGTGAGACAGTGTAACAACATGGCCGAGCCGGCCCCTTTCGTACTGTAGACAAGACAGTCTACAGCGCGGCTCTACCTACCACTTTTAAAATCTTTAAGAGTCTTCCGTGTAAGCATGAAGAGGAAAAACTAAAAATTCCTCCTGAAAAGATCTTACTTCTTAGAATATGATGACACAAAAATGTTATATTGGCATACTTTGATTTCGGCCCAGGTAGGTAGTTTTTCGATCCTTATGCAGCTTAGACATGTCCAAAGCGCAAACAGTATTTATACAACGTGCAACATAAAGGTGTGGACATATTTTGTGATCTCATTTCACACACCATATAGTAAGTAGTTATATACCGACATTTTTCAAAACCAAGACTTCCTAAAATAAAATTACACGTTCGTATCCAATATACAATAAGTAACAAAACCCTGTTGTTTCTTTTAACTGCGTTAACAGAATCGATTTTCAAACGCAAGGAAATATCTCAGTTGATAAAACTGTACCATGAAACTAGCAATAGACGGACGCCCGGTGACATAACAGAAATGGTATTTTAAAAGAAATATTAATTAAATCTCTAATTATAACTAATTCACGGCAGTATTAGTCACCGAGCATTAGCCACCGAGTAAGTTTTGTACCAGTTTTGCTGATACGCCGCGCCGCGCCGACCGGCCGGGCCGTTCGCCAATCGATATTATTTCAATTGTGCTTTTCTCAATTGAGAAAACCTTTATCACCTGATATTGGACTTGTGTCAGGCTACTTAGACGAGAAACCGTGAGGTCCTGGGTTCGAATCCCAGGTCGGGAAATCACAGTATTGAGTTTTCGATTCAAAAATCCTGCACTAGTTGCCTGTGATTGGAATGTGTGCCCGATATAGCGACATTACGGGACAAAATAAGCTCTGCGAAGAGTATTAGATGCACTTCGCTTTTAGGGATACCTACAGATGCGAGGTTGTGTTTGTATCGGCGCCCAATCGTAGAATTGCCTACATCATGAAGTGTTTGACATATCATGACATGGCCAAGTGGAAGTATATGATGTCGCTAGCGATTTTACTGAGACAAACTCATGGTTGAGGCATTGGAGGCATTTCGTAAATTGGCCTGGCGTTTTGTAATATAGGTAATATATTTATATGTTCATAATATATTGTACATAATGTATCAATTTCGTATCGAGAGAAATCAATTATATGGACATTCTATAAAAATGGTGATATAATTTCAATATGTACTTGATAAAAAATAATTAAGTATATATCGAAACAAAATAGGTCACCATAAAATGTATAATATTATATTCATATTCTATAAACATGCCTAACTCCGTCGGAGAGTTAATTACAGATTTAACTAACTATGAAATCAAACAAAATAACTATTTCATACAAACTTTATTTAAATCAAAAAATAAAATCTACAATAGGTAATCCTTTTTTCTGTTATGTATAGTAAAAAATTTGTTTCAGTTTCTCAATCATATGGTTAGGTTGTTTTTCCGTAACCACCAAATTATTACCTTACATTTCAAGGCATAAAATTACCCTTCTAGTTACAAATTTGTTACCACATTTTTTTTTCGCCAATCTAATATTCTGTCACTGACGCCGTGCCGTAAACATTGGACAAATGTTAAACATAATTAAAAAAAGCACGATTTGCCATTTGCACCGAGTTTCTTTTATTATAATTATAATAATCCTATGAAAGATATCAACAACTATATCCATAATTTTTTTACAAATTCATATACCAAGGTTTGACAAAAATATAATCTAGTATGAGATCTCAATACTTATTTTATGATTTAGACTGATGAATTGTGACTGGATATAAAAATATTATTTTATTTCAGGCTCTAGACCCATGTAACAACACTTGCGATTAATACCAAAAAAACATGGACATCAAATTAGACTCACTTTTCAGTATACGTGTTTTGTCACATCTTGTGTAAAATGAGACAAGGAATATGAAAAATATGTAATTTATTTTATTGTAAATATAATTTGTTAAATATTCTCAATAGTTAACGACTGCAAGACTTTACTATAAACAACTCAATAAATTACTTTATTTTGTCGTCGAATCAATATACTAGATGTTACAGAAAGGTGTGGTCAAATTCAAACAACATATTGTGTACCATATAAGTATTTCACCCCCCATCGAACCAAATCCGATTGCATTGTTGAGCATAAATAAAGAATTTTCTTTTTATAAAATAGAACGATTGAGTAATAACCATGGTCTCTATCAACCTCGCTTAAAATTAAGTATACATTGAAGGACTTTGTATTTACCTAAGAACATTAATTTGTCGGGGTAGAATCCAATGGTAATGTAAGCCCACTGAGTTTGTTACGCGAGATCAAGCTGGGTCCTCTTGGATCCAGTGGTATTTTCGTGGTACGTGACCTTTCGGTAAATACTTACCTATGGCCCATAACGACTTTGCTGAATATCCATAACAATATTGGACTCTCTTCATGATAAAAATATTGTTAAATGTTTAAAAACAAGCTGTTTTAGTGTATATATTTATTATTATTATATGTATAAACCACACTAGCAGCTATTGAGCTGCTGCTTGTGTGTCTGGTGATTTGGAGATATTATCGAGTCTCTTTTTAAAACAATTTATTGCCTAGTGTATTTTTGAAGATGCTATGTATGTTACATATACATAATAATCACGTACTTCACTTAATTCATAAGGATGTGTTCGATCTTGTCCATCGTCATGAAAATTAGCGTAACATTTTAGGATGTCTATATTTTGATAAGATCCGGTAAATAAACACTCACCGTCAGGTGTATTTAACGACCCGTAAATATATATAAATAACCACATCTTTCTGTAACACGTTGTATAACTGTCAATGTTCTATACCATAGACTATTTGCTAAGAACACGGCGTAAGTGACGGATTATTAAATTTCACTAAACATTTACACAATTATCTTAACAAATTATATTAAAATCCTCTTTTATAGCTAAATTACATTGCATAAATTTTACTTTCAATAAAAAATACATATCTCAATATATCAAAGAACACCTATGTATTTGATGTTTTATCGGTAACGAATGAGGCACATTATTATTACATATTTCACCTATATTTATTATGTACATGAATGTTGGACTCGTTTTGCACTAACATAAGACTTGACAGTCCGTTCTTAGGTACATTTAAACAAAATCATTTCATGACGCGACACTTATGTTCATTTTATAAGATATAAATATTTTACATCAACAAAATATCATTTACAATAAAACCATTTTTTGGTCATTCAAATAAATCAATGGTTTCGTAATCACATTTAAACACAATTCAAAGTCGAGATGTGAGCAGAACAAAAGGAGAAAACTAAAACAAATGTAAAATAGCACGCAACGCACCAAAACTTGCTACATTCATACTCATGTAGGTACTTCATGCGTTCATCAGATATAGTAGCTGTGCAATGTACATGGTACACTGTTTACTCTAAGGATATGTTCAGTTGTAAGTTAAACAAGTTCAATAAGATAATATATTTAAGTCTACATTGCGTCCTCGTGTTCATGTTTCAACAACATCTGAACTAAATCTTAAAATCAATAAAGCTTAATTAGGAAGTACGTAAAACAATTCTTTTCCTAAAAGAATAACCGCTTTGCTAAGTTCCCATAGAAACTATAATTATCATAATATTTGAAAAAAAAAATGGTGATAAGTGTAAACACACATCTGTACATTCAACATCATTATTTTAGCACTTTAATTATTATTTATTTTAGAGAAAGCACTCTTGGTGTAATTCTAATTTTTATAATAAAGTATAATATATTACTCACTATATCAACAGGATATCAAAACTTTTTATTTATAACTTTCGCGATATATAAAATCATTTGACGTCATTTGGATAGAAGTAGCCATCAGTTAATCGCACTGTAGCCTCTGACGTAACTATAATAAGATCAGATTCCACATCGGCCTAAAGATAAATGCAATAAGATAGAAGTTATAAATATTGAGAAAATAAATATCCACTAGGTCTAACGCAACGCTCGTGCTTCCTGGTCCACGTGTCAAACTTACATGTAAACTACTCAGTAATATTCGTTTGTACTATCGTTTAACACAGACGGTGACCTCGAAGGTTACGGCGCACGGCCGCCACACTGGGGAGTGGCGAGTGTGGCGACTCGTGGCCGACAAAACAACAGAACTCTACCGTGTACGACGCGGGCATCTTTGGAACCGACTTCGGACTAAACTAACGAACGACAGCCTCGGCCGTCGCCGTCGCTACTTGCCTAGCCGTCGACGCAAGCGGTTACGCAGCGCCAGCGCCGGCGCCCACGGTCCCGACGCACGCTTACCCAGTGCACGCGCACATCGCTCCGGCGCCAGCTTAGACACCTTGCTCGCCGGCGCCGGGGACTCACGACGTGCACGCTTACCGCCCACCGACTCCAGCGCGAGCGGCGGCGGCGACGCCGGCTCGTTCCGTGAGCGCAACGCACGCGCCGCCAGGCACGCGGCCGGCGGCGGGTCCAGCGTGGTGGAGTGCACCTCGGCGTCGTCTCGCGCGCTATCTGCGCGGCGCGGGCGGTGTCGCTGGGGCGGGTGGGGCGGGGCCGGCGGTGGCGAGGGTGAGGATGGTGAGGGCGCGGCGGGTGCGGCGCGGACGCGTGCGCGTCCCCTCGCGCCGCCGAGGTTCTCCTTCGAGCGCGTGGCCTGGCGCCGCGCCGCCGGGGCCCGCCGCGCCGGCCCCGGGGCGCGCGCCGAGTTTCCCGCCCGCGCTCCCGCCGCCGCCACCGCTGCGGCCGCGCCGCGCAACTCTCGCGCGTACGCTCCGATGCTGCGCGTTATCTTTTGCGCGAGTGGCGTCGTGACGGCGCCCTGCGAGCGCGTGGCTCGTGCGACGCGACGACCCTCTTCTTCGCCAGGAGTGGACTCGGGTGCGCTCGGCGTCGGTTTCTTGGCCGGCGCCGATGCCGGCTTCACCTCGGGAGGCGGCGACTGGACCGCGGCCGCTTGCGAGGGGGCTCGTCGCGTCAATATGACGACTCGATCGAGAGCCGGAGGTGCGGCAGGCGCGGGTCTGGTGGTGCGCGTCGCCGCTTGTCGGGTGTTCGGCCGCAGTGGCGCCTCGGCTTCATGGTGAGAACGTAGCACGCGATCGTTATTGGCGACGTGCTCATCCTTTCGTTGGTCGGCACGAGGTCGTCGTCCTCGCGGTTTGGGCGGTGCCTCCGTCGGCGAACTCGAGGACACCTCGTTGATTTGAATACCGCCGTCGTCGTCGTCGGATGGCACGCGGTCACCGGCGGCGTCCGGCTGAAACGCTTCGGCGATCGGTGGTGGTGATGGTGGTGAATCGTGCGTCTCCGGTTCAGGAGGAGGAGCCGGTTCCGACAATAGCGTCGCCGGTGGCGATGTTTCGCGTGGCTCCGAGGCGGGTCGCTCGACTCTGTACAGTTCCTCAGGCACGGCGGCGAGCGTGTTGACGACGCGCGTCCGATTGAGCAGGCGTGCCATGAAGTAGGACTCTGCCGGGTTGCCGTAGGTGGTGATCGCCTCTGAATCATCTGTTGTTGGAGAATCATCGCGTGGAGGGTCTTCAGTGGGTGTAACAGAGAGACGAGAGTCCAGTGTAGCGCAGGGTGGCAGAGGCGCAGGCGGTGCGGGTGCTGGAGCGGGTACGGGTGTGGGTGCGGGCGTGGGAGGTACTGACGGCGGTCGCTCGGCGTCAGAGTACCGCGTCATGATAGTGAGTCCGTTCTGTGGCATGGGTCGGTCGTCTGATCGCGGTTGGTCTGGTGGCGCGGGTGCTGGAGCGGTGGGTGCAGGTCCTGCGGTGTGTCCGGGCAGACGGGCGGGCGCGCCGCGTGAGCGCAGCACGGTGGCACGCGGCGGACCCGGCGGGTCCAGCATCAACGTCACGACCGACGTGTTGTCAGCGCGCATGCGCGTATTGGACCATCTGGGAATAGAAATACACATTCAATTTCAAATATTCTGTAATAAGCCTAGATTATGTCAATAAATCTGAATGAAAAAAGTCGAAACTCACCTTTCCAAAGCATGATCAACTAAGCTCTTGGAGGGATTTAGCCAGTCTCTGGGTTGGCTGCCGTTGCCGCCGACAAGAGCCGCCTCATTGTGTTTCTCTGTCGCCTGCACTAGACTGACTGCGCCCTCAGGCGATATCATATTCCACAAACCATCCGTGCCAAATATAAGACAACTGTAAATAGAATGAATATAAATTTTAATGAACATATCTACTATCTTTTATTAATAACTTACATACGCAATCACGCCTGTAATCCATACTAATAATAAACAATCTATGGATACCGAGTTATGGACTGAGATCAATTAATTATGACAATAATGGTACATCAGCATGAGTAATATTTACCAATATTGCTATTTTAATACTTGACATTGGCAAAATCATCGAAAATCTAAGGGGCCATAATCTAAAAATATTTATAGAATATTCATCAATAAGTTCTACGATAAAGAGGTTGTACTTCTATTATTCATAATACCAGGAAGTACTTAAAATAAAATAAAAAGAAATTCACCGGAATTTTGTAGGATCAATAGTTAAAACACCAACATCAGGGTCAGGACTGACTATAAACTCATCATTTTGCGGGTTATAACTCCAAAGGTCTCCGAGGGACCTTGCAACGGCCAGGAATGGGATCTCGTCCATGGGCGTATTCTTCTTTATTGGTCCCTTGTGGCCTGGACGAGGTCGATTCCACACAACGCGAGGCACCCCCGCCTTGGACACCACTTTACCACCACATCTTTGTATCCGTTCTATTTCCAATGTAGATTCAGGTTTATGATCTGATGTTAATGGCTTCGCTGCCCATTCCTCGCTACCTAAAAATTTTAATTAGGTATTGTTACTAAAAAAATGCAACTATTTGTTTTTAATTATTTCTTCTGATATAATTGGGCAAATGAATGTTAATGCATACCATTCCAATGTGCCAAACTTTACTACATTCTGAATTTAAGATATATGTCTTACAGAAAGAAATCTAATATGAAGTTGTTTGCTGTTGCGTTTAGGACAGTCAGAGAGGTTGTCAGAGATTCAACAAAACTACCCTCTCCAATCTCCATTCTCAATGTATGAACAGCACACCCCAATATTTTTCTGTATAATTTTATGCCAAATTCGATGGTGACCAATTTACACATGGCGCAAAATCCGCGATAGTGGCTAGTTCAGATGAGTGATGATCCAAAAACAGCATTGTTGACCATTGAAGGACTTCATATCTCGTGACAGCCAACACTAGATATATTTGGACTGTACTGTACTCAAAATCAGGCTCAGTGAAGTCCAGTCACTTTGTAGAGGCTGGATAAAAAAATACCATAACTATTATAGTACTGGGTGTATATGAGTGATGATCACTTATCGGGTGATCCACTTGGTAGTTTGCTTGTATACTGATTTAAAAATGTTTATAAACATGTACATACCATCTTTCTGGTAACCGAGTACAATAGCTGAATCTCCAACATGGCCAATGTATATTTTTCCTCTCCTTATGAATGCTACACTTGCTGTAGTTCCAGCAGTGCTTGGTAAACCTGTTACTGTCTTCGGCCATTTTTCTGTAAAATTATATTCCGTTATATCTCTCTAACTAAACAAAATATTTATCTCGAACTTTCAAAGATTTATCTCATTTAAAAAAAATGCATATAAACTGTAAGTGATTTGATATGAGTTTTTATTTTTTCCTCACCCTGAGACATAAGATATCTCATAATGCCGTAATAATGTGTAATTTCACTGGTTTCAATGTATTTCAAACTGAAACACAACAGTGCTAGCTCACTGCTGTTTGGCGGCAGAAATACACAAAACGTAGTGAAAAGAAAGATAAAACCATATGCTGACAATGTCATTATTATGACACTTGCTGGATTGCATCGCATCCATGCCTCTTCACCTGGCATATCATGGGTTAAAACGAGTGTAAATATTGATTTGTGTTGAAAATGTTTGTCTTATTTAGAACATAACAAGACAGGTTCCTGTATATTATATTCTGAATACAAAGTTACTTCCTTATTATGTGCTCCAAACTCAGTGATAAATACTACTGAGGTAATGTTATCTGTTGCATTTGTTAACACATTTTATCAGACCTTACCTATGATATGACTAATAAATACATGTCTGTAGAAAAGTCTCAGTTAGTTTATCTTGAAAAAAATGTATTAATTTAACTGAGTGAGTGTTGAGAAAGGCTTGTGAAGAAGCCAATGCAGGAGGATACTGTGGTTGATTGAGTATGAATACATTATGATAATCATTTCTCACTGATCCTACCCACTTGAAGCAACATGTTCAGTGTAAATAAGCCTTGTAATTTTTACACCATAATTTGTGATATGCATATTATAATGAGTTATGAAGGCAAAATATTACAATATAGCCTTTTAATACTTTTTGTGAATGTTGACCTTACGCGTAACATTTTCGTAAGAGGAAACCTGAGCCAATATAAAAACCAAAACTTGTAAAACAGCTTTCACTTGACGCCCAATGATTTCCCAAAATTATGCAAAGATAGTGTTACATTGTTACCGTGGGATGTTCATCCAACAGACACCACGACCGAACAATGAACATTTGAAAACTTGGAACGCTCAATGTCAAACTATTCGGGAAAAAAATAATAAGCACCTTCTAACAAGGTCACACTGGGCATTTCGTACAATCACTTCTTATTCTTACGTATCCTCGACTATGTCCATCGCTTATCCAACGCAAATAAAGATATATATAAAGCTTGTAGTGTTTACCTAACTCTTTCCACATGTTCAAGTGGGTCAGCATATAACCATTTCTTATTGCTTTCAGAACATCCTCGTCGTTGTCTGACCAAAACTGTCTCTGCTTCACTATAGAGTCCATCAAGTGTTCCTTGGCAAATGCTGCTGCTTCGCTCCCTCCGTGGCCATCATAAATCCCGAAGAATGCGTACTCCAAGTCCCTCTCATCCTCAGTTTGTTGATAAGCAACGGAAAACAAGTCTTCCATATACTTTCTCCCGCCTTGACTACAATGTCCCGTCACACGCAAATTGACGCCGATAGACGCGGGCATTTTATAACTAAAACACTAAAACTTATTATAACAAAATATTTATGATTTCATTGTAACACAAAACGTTTCCTTCTTATACATTTTGCATTTGCAATTACGCGAGTCGCGACTGACGACAGATCACGTGGACATATTGATCACTACGCGTGCCCAGTAGCTTATGGTGTTTCTAACGAGTTGGAAAGAGAGAAATATAGAACAGTCGTCATGCTATGAAAAGAAATAGACGCCATCACACTTTCCGCCATTTTTATGCCAAGCCAAACTTCGATCTTAATATAGAACTCCTTCAATAATACAAGTTAATATATTAAATGTTTATTTAAAATATATTTTAAAATTATATTTAATAATAATAAAACTGGATTTGTAGAAAGTAGTGTAGATAATATGTTTAATACCAATTAATAAGAATTAATATTGATACAACCATCCGTTCATAAACCATTAAATAAAATACGTTCAGAAATGCTATTTTACTATCATTATTTTATTCAAAAAAATATTAATTATTAAGTTTATATGTTTCACGCTTTTATAGTATCCAAGTGGAATGGATACTTACATCTTTTTAAAAATATCAGATCTCTATAGCAGAGACTAGAGATTCCCAGTTATAACAAGGCGTGCCCCCTTATACAAAAACATCTCGCCCCCCATGCACACGAGTACTTATTAGCATAATCAGTAACAAGTAATTAGTAAAATGTACTCTATGAGCATAGTAACATCCGGACGAGTTGCACTACAAAACAATTTGACCATTGATAATTTGACTCTAGGGAGAGTAGCACATCGAAGGTTCCGTGTAGCATTAGCTCTTTTTATTATTTGTAAGGATATCCGCCATATTTAAGATAAATACTGTGAACATGTTTCAGGCCTATTTTTCTAGGTTTAGGTACCCTCGTTTACGAGATGTCTTCTGGACTGATACCACCGCTTTGTCTTTTTCTGTCGCCAAACAGTAATTTCTATGGACTGTTGTATTTCGGTTTGCAGAACATTAAAGCTATTGGGCATTGTAACCACTGAGCATTATGAGATTTAACATTCTATATCTAGGTGTGACGAACGCAGTATCATGCAGTGATAGGTAATTCAAAGTCCTGTGTGGTATTTATTGCTACTAATTATAGGCAGGTGTGGTGCTTACCATCAGGAGAGGGACCTGCTGGTTTTGTCATTCAGGCTAATAAAAAAACTCTATTTTGGGTTGAAACCAATTTGAAGTCCTATTATTCGGCTCATGAGTCATGACTCTTTATCAGATGCAGATATAGTAAACTAAGAAAGTAGGATAATATCAAGATATTTGTAAGTGGAGTGTGGGCTCAAATGCTTTTAAGGGCTAAGCTCATGCACTCTATTTATTCTCTTATTTATATAGAACATTCATAGGGGGTGGGCGAAAGCCTAACTTCAGGCAGACTAACTTACATTGTGTGCTGTAAATGTTTTGATTAATGTGGTGGCTGTTATCTTGGAATTCAAATTAGTATTCTACATTGCAACAATCCACTTAAACAAATAAAAAATATGTCTAAATTTTAGTAGGCATTTAGATAGTAGGTATTTTGAATCATTTTTGTAAGGCATAACTTCAGTTTTATTAAATAAACTCAAATTGACATAACACTAATTTATTTCTACAAACATGAATAACTTTACACTTCACTCCTACTTAATCTTCCATTACATCCCAAGGTTTCTCTGGTCTGAACTGGTCCCATGGGTTAGGTTTTTTATAAACTTGGGGCTCTTGTAACTTTACTCCACCTTTTATTAATTCATTAAGAAACTGCTCCACCTTTCCTCCTTCTTTAGTTTGTATATCACAGTACATTTCCGTGATACCACTCTCCAAACATCTTTGTGCAAATATTTTGCCTAAATTAATGTATGCACAAGTGTCTCTTACACTGTATAACCTTTTACGGAGTGGCCATTCTGATGACTTGGCTTGTAAAACTGTTCCATTGAGGAAGTGCACAACTTGTGCTGTCACCGTTCTTTGGCTCTGAACTAGGACTAATCTGTAAAGGAAAACAGTATATAATAAGAGTGCAAACAACATTTTTGGAAGAATCTTAGAACAAAAAGTAGGCAATATATGGCATATAACTAACTTGTGCCAATATTGTCTTCCTGGTTTTTCTAAATGGTAACCATCAGGTTTTCGAGCTATTCTCATTCGCTCAAGATTCCTCGGGTTCCTATTCACAAACTCTGTAGGCAAACTCGAATTTGATCTTGCAAACTGTGGATTGAATATAATCTTCCTTATCGTGTTCATTTCTGGTTTACAGTATACTTTTATCAAACTTTGTTTTCGAATATTTTTGTATCTATTAAAGTCTTTAGTATTAATGAACTGAATCATAAATTACATTTAAATTCTAACCTCAAATCCGATACTATTGAAATTTGAAGTTATGACAATTATTGAACAATGTTGCCAGTATGAATTCTCAAAAAAGTAGAAGAAGCTTATGGAAAAGTACGCAATTTGACATAAATGTACAGTTTTTCAAATAGTCAAAGAGTTGTCATAAAACTAGTTACACACTTGGCTAAAGCGTATTTGATTAGCAGTATCGCTATGTTTGGCGAAATATTAGATGTATTTGCAAATATCACAAATAGGTTATCTACACAATATGAACTCACATCCTAAATACACTCAAATAAGTTTGATAACTAGTTAAAGTAGTAGTAGTATAAGTTTGAGGTCATGTAAGTACTTAATTAATAAAAAATGACGAACAAAAATAAAATGATCGTGTTGACAACAACAGCAGCATACGTTTACATGGTACCTATCCTTGCAAGCCAAAAAAAGGTTAGCACTGTTCAACAGCGTAGCAATGAGAATGTAATCACTAATTATGTATACTGTGGACATGCTATTAAGATTTGAGAGTCAACAAAGTGTAGACGCTCAACGGAAATATATGTTGTATTTGAGTCCTTTGATGTGTGACTAAAAACCGATAAGTAGACGGAAACGTGTGTTTTGGTATTTAGTTTCATTGCCATATTTGTTCAAATACCGCAAATAGAAGCAAATAGGCCCTCTGAATTTGCCGTATTCGGCCAAATATAGCGAATAGGTATACAAATACGCTACGCTAAATAAGTATAGTGCCAGCGTAATATGTGTCCTATGTAGAGTCTATTTTATGAAAAAAGTATTTCAGGTGGAGTTTTGGTATTCAACGCGGCTATCTAGGTTATATTGTAAAAAGTGATTATATTTTTAACCGACTTCATCTAGACAATAAAATATAGTAGTTTTCAGGATACAAAGTACAAACAGACAGTAGTTTATAAAGAAACGAGAAATACAACTATGGCTATAAATTTTACTAGACTTTATAATGTTAATTTTTTTTTGGTCATCATTCGAATCGAAATTTAAATGAGATTTCACGATACAGAGGGATTTAATTGACAACCAAATCATACGGTTTTTATATCCCACTGTACAATCTAGCAGCCCTGGGAAACCCGAACGAGCAGTAGTGTTGCGATTGTAATGAGTATAAGATAAAGTGAGATTTCAACTCGATTCATTCAATTATCCAATCTTAATTAACTAATCGCTTCAATGGGCGTACTTTGAATGTAAAGCCAAAGAGGTCATGTGTTTGATCTTGTCGGAATTGCTTGCTTATACAAATGGGTCGAATTGAATGTATTTTTTATTCGAACGCTGGTTTTATCGAGATGGTCCTTACCATCTTCGATTGCTGAAGTTTCCCATAACAAACATTTATATTTTAATTTTTTATAGTTATAACTACGATACATTTAGTTAGGTATTTTATCCCCAACACTTATTGGTTGGTGAACAATGGAAAAAAAACCTAGTACCTATAAATTATAAATATATATTTTTGGACTGAAATCATATCAAATTACATACCACAATTTTAAATAAACCCTCAAGGAAGCCGTGAATCAATTATAGTAATGTATGAAATGTTTTGCAATTAGACAATTGTGTTCCTAGGCATGATTGCAATAGTTTGTTATTATTTCGAACGAAATTATTGTATTCGAATATATAATCACTGCAGAATGGCGCAGTAGTGAGTAGTGACTGCTCAGTCCGTACAACACTAAAAAAAAACGCGTATGTGTATTCACTTCGCCCACCCACACGTTGAGTTTTGATAAGAGAATTATTAGTTTTTGTTTATTCTAAGCACGTTTTGTTACCATATTGGCGGAGGGTGACTATTTTGGGTAATGTGACAGTGTTTGAAGAGTGCTAGCAGCAGCCATTAGAGATTGGGAGTGTGGCAGTTGTTTTGTGTATTTGTTGGGTCGGTGTAGACGGGCGGAACAGTGTTTTGTAATTAATTCATACGCCCACTCAGCGACGGCGGTGTGTGTATGTGTAGTGCGTGATGGTACATCGTAGAACAGAATAGAAGTTAAAATGTCACTGCAAAAGAGCGTGAAAAGCGCGGGTGGTGAAAGAAGCGAGCAGGCTGATACGACGTCGATATGCTCGTCGGTGACAACACAGCCGGATAGACACGGCTTTTTTGGAGGTGCTCAGTATAGTCCAGAACCGTGAGTATTTGCCCCCATGTGTCATTATATCTGACTTATATCTTTCACAGGAAGAGTAAATAAATCTTGTAGCCAACCAAGGAGTATTAAGATAGATATATGCCATGTTGTCAAAAACTTGTAGCAATTAGTTCATCTGTTACCACATAATCACGTCAGAGAAATTCTTCGATTTGCAACAAAAATCGAATAGTGGAAAGTCTCTGAGTAAAATTGTCTGTGTATGCTCCATAAATAAAGTAGTTAGTATTTTACACATATAATTTGTGGCTCTAGAAGGACAATACAATGTCTTCCAATAATACAAAACATAAAGTTCCATTGTACACACATAAATACAAACATAGACTCACACCTGTTTCCCATAGGGGTAGGCAGAGAACGGTTTTCCAGTTGCTACAACCCTTGCATACCTCTTTGGTCTCATTCACTCATGTTGTATCTTCATTATATTCGGTTATTTATTTATGTGAAAAAAACCTTTGTTAAACCCTCCAATTATTAAAGTACCAGTAGAAATCAACAACTCATTATTGTTTATTTTTGTTTGTGAAATTTTATTTCTGAAGTACTTATTATTGTGAATGAATTTTATGATCAATTCTATGTAAACAAAATCTATTTGGGCACTAACATTCCAAATATGATAGTCAATCTGAAAAGAGGAAACTAATATTAGCAAAACCATTCTTATAACTATTCCACAAAAAATATTATCATATTACAGTTAACATTGCAGAAATCGTTTGTTAATCTCCATGAAGCTATCAAATAGCAGTGACAAAATATATGACTAATCAAACACCACAGGAATTAAACTTAAAATGGTGTCATGATAACACAATGTACTATATTTTTTACATTTATATATTTTGAGCAGCGATAGCTCAGTGGCGAATGGTACGGACTGTTGAGACTAAAGTCGCAGGTTCGAATCCAGCCTCAAGAGCATACACCTCTGACTTTTCTAAGTTATGTGTGTATTAATTGTTAATTATCGCTTGCTTTAACGGTGAAGGTAACACAGTGAGGAAACCTGCATACCTGAGAAGTTCTTCATTAGAATTTCGAATGTGTGTGAAGTCTGCCAACCCGCATTAGGCCAGCGTGGTGGACTAATGCCTAACCCCTCTCATTCAGTAGAGGAGGCCCGTGCCCAGCAGTGGGACGTGTATAATACAGGGCTAGTATTATTATTATTATATATTTTCTGTAATAAGTAATTGCATAGAATTGTTACTCGAATAATTTTAATTTCCAAAATAAAATGAGAAATGACTTTTCCTATTTCACAAATATGGTGAAATGCTTTTTGAATCTTTAAAAAAATTATGTGTTAATGAGATTTGTCCAGAAGATAGAACCTTCTAAAGGAAAAACTGACTTACTGCAACATTTTATATGCTGTTACTCTAGAGTTACAACAGAAAAATATTTTGAAAAACAACAACAATTGTTTGGTTGCCAAAATGAACATACTCACTAATTAAAATGCGGCAATATATGCTCATTAGAAGCATTATTGTTATCAAATTAGTATTTTACAAGACAAATAAATTATGTAATTTGAATGATCTTGTTGTTATACTCAAATTGTACCATCATCTTCTCAATTCAAGGAAAGATCAATAAATTTATAGAACATCTAACTAAAAGAAATTTTAGGGATAGGTGTTTTGCAAATCTGTTGCTGTTGTGCGCCTCTGCCGCTACCTAATTTTAAATGAAAGGGATGATTGCACCTAAGATTGATTATAACTAAATGCAATCGAGTTTTGGTATTGTTACATACATACATACGCACTCACGCCTGTAATCCCCGAAGGGGTAGGCAGAGGTGTAACTAGTACACCCACATTTCGCCGAGCGTATCTCCGTCCCACGATGTGATAGGGGGCGAGCCTATCGCCATACCGGGCACAAATTCCAGACTCCAGGCTGATACTGAGAATTTCGTAATAGAAAAACCCAATACCACTTTACCCGACCCGGGGCTCGAACCTGAGACCTCAGAGTTAGCCTCAATTGTAACGCGTACGCATTACAACTGCGCCACCGAGGCAGTGGTAAAAAAAATATTCCATTGTAAATTTGTATAGTTAACAGGTGTTCAAATAAAATACGTAATTTTGAAGATAGACATGCTAGTGTTCAATATCTCTAATATATAATATATAAAAAAATACTTTTGCAAAATTCCGAGATATAGCTGTTTGTCATAAGGGGAACTGGAAACTATATTTAAACTGTCTTCACAGTTTATCTGATGCCCGAAAATTAAGAAATTTTTCTTTATTACATTAAAAGCAACGGAGTGGAACTATTAGGCCACAGTTATCTTTAATTGTTGGTTATTGTAATGAGGCTTCACCTTGATAAAAGTAAGTAAATTGCTGTTTACTAAATGTGAAAGTGTTGAAGAAAGTAGGTTGAAAACTAAGTTCTTAATGTTTTTGTAATGTAAAGATTATGATCTTTTCAGTATGATCTATGTATTTACCAACTCATGATTCCTAAAAACATGTGCACATGCTATTCTTAATTTTTTATTGATACTAGTATACTACTTGACTTTACTTCATTTGAATGTATTGAATATGTATGATCTATACTGTATACTGTATGATCTATTATAAACACAATAATATTTTCCCATACACAGAAGGCAGAGATCTTAGCTCATACCATAGCCATGGGCATGATAAAAATGCTTTCATTTGTTTGGTTAAACCATGTTGTATGGAAAAATCATGTGTGAATTGAATGGCTATTTCACCTGCCGTAATGGCAACACATTATGTTTTTTTTGTACACATCTATGAAAAGTAAATACCTTTCGAATTATGTATTCTCATTTCCGTCTTTTATAATCAATACTAAAAAGGATCAGACCTTTTGATGTTTGCGAATTAATTGTAGGCTATTCTCATGTCTTTAAACGAAAATTTAGATCATGCTAAAGCTGCCTTTGCTTTTTTTATGATAAAGCATTCAAGAAATTGTTCTTGAAACCGTCATTTTCAGCATTTATTCCATCTACGTCGGGTCGACGCTAAATTTTTTATTTATTAACTCAAATGCAGAAAAATCGTCTTTCATAGTTTTTACCGCTCAGGTACGGGTGACTGTTTGACGTCAGACTGTGCCTGGATTTGAAAGACGATCATCACGCCCACACGCACCACTGCACCTTCTTATAAAACCGATCGATAGTGGCACATCTTTATATAACATCGAGCACCAAGGCTCGACGAGGTTCTGGAAGTTGTGTAACTAGACTTCTTGATTAATTCGGATTATACGTAATTAATAATATTTTCATCACCAGTATCTTCACTATATTCTTCGACCTAAAAATTAAACCAAGAAAGGTTCACGGCCACTGTGGTTAGACCAATGAATCGGCAAGACTCTATAAACATGTTTTCAGCACACAGAATTCGTCCATTAATATCATTAATATAACCAAGAATGACGTGTCATTAAAGCGATTGCAGTCTTACTGAAGTTCATTCAAAACGAAATCTCAGATGACTCAGTTGTACAGAAATGTTCATAATGCGACTTCTCATTTTTCATATAAATTTGAATTGAATACGATCAATCAATGCCTTCTTTTTTCATGATTGTGTAGATTACAATAGATTGTTTTTTTTTTCTGGCACGGAAAAGTGACTACACTGCATCCGATAATACGTACAATGCAGTTGAAATATAATAAAAATCACCGAGACCAGTCGAGACATAGCATCCCTTGAGAATCTTAGAATCATGCTTGTCCAAGATATACACCGTCTGACAACCGGAACGTGACTCGCCGAACTTTTTAGTTGGATACAAATATTCTTGTAAAAAATCGTTTCCACCAGCAGTATAGAGTATAGATATGACGGCGGAAGTTGAGATTAAGTGCAAGAAAGAGACAGCGATATAATGCGCCGGACGTCATCGCCCCCGCCTACCTCCCACTACGCTTGGAGAGTATAAAACAGGCCGCTTCGTTGTATCGGCACTTAGGGTTAGAGTGCCTAAATCATTCGCCCGAAAGTCCGGTGTCGCTGACTAAAGCCGACTCTTGTCAGGCTATCAGCAAGCGTACATCCCAAAAAAAAAAATAGTATCAGCACGCATTTCTAACGGATGCGTCTCGGTGCACGGACTGCTGTCTCAGTAGGAGTCTCTGCCTCCCTCACTGCCATTAGTCGGTACTCTTGCTAACTATTTGGCTTGTGTAAAATCTTGATTTACTGTTAATATATTGTACCTAGTATAAAACTATTGTTGATTTAGTGTTGGCTCATTTATTGAGTCATTGATAAGGTTTAAATTAGTAAAACGATTTATATAACCGTACCTATCCTACTGTTTTACTTCTGATGTCTGAGCTAATCCCGACATCAGAAGTGGGATACTAACCATGCCCTGCATACTAGGATCAGATGTCCTGTTTTTTCCTCCGACATGAAAGTTATATTTTCCAATTTAGTTGATACTTTGTCGGCACGGTCCAGTACAGGAAGTCCGTTTACACCACTGGTATCATTTGACCCCGATGATCCCAATTCAGATATTAATGAATGGTGCCAGCTATCTAAAGACATTGTTAACAGTAAATATATATATATATAGGGCAGATTTGATTCACAAATTCTCATAACGTGCGTTACCTTTTTGAACAAAATTCTGTCAGTCTGATTTGAGTGGCCAAATGTGAAGGAACTCTTGACAGCGCAGTTTGATTAACCCATGCCTATTCAAGAGTATTTGATCAAATTCTTAATTTTCAACTAAAATTTATTGATACATCTTCTGAAGCTGGTTTGCGTTTATGGCGATTAATTAAAAATACTCCTAAAAATGTCCCGAAAAAGGCTTGACTCGCTTTGTTCATTGATTTCCGCTACAAGTCATGATAAGAACGCTTTCTTCGTGTAATAACTTTGGAAAAAGAAAGCAGAAGGTCATGAACCTTTTGAATTCGACCCAAAGCGTCTTCGGGCAATTTTTGGCTTTCGAAGGTCATGTAATTGTTGTGACAGTTTCAACTCTTTGTTGATGGGGAAATAGCGTCTGACCTAATTAATATGATAGACATAGGTGGAGATAATGTTAATTGCACAGAACAAATTAGCAATATCAAAGTTCGGGATATTGTCAGTAAGGTCACTTTTCATGTGCTCCTAGATGGTTATGGGACGATGTCTTGTTTGGTCGAGGCATGCGTAACTCCAGTATTTCTGTCAAAATCGGTAGAAAGGGATTATTATTGAAGGACCAAGGAAGCTAATTGTATTCTATTGCAGGAAGTCATTTGACATTGATGCAGATTTAACTGGGAATTGGAGGTTAAGCTGGGACCCATGTGGGTCTGTGTAAGGACGACCCTGCCGGTTCTCCCCTTCGGTCTCCTCCTCCGGTTGAGGGTTGTGGCCGAGACAATGGATCACTTAATGAAGGCTGGTGTTGTAGGAGAGGGTTCGTACTAGTTTGCTATTCCTGTATTACTTCTTTATTCCTGCCTGGCATTGTCCCGGCTAGTGGCGGGGTCCACCTTTGTACTAGGGCGCTTTAACTTCACCCCATCTTGGTCTTCCACTGTGGTGGGACCATTGACCCTGATATTCCTATATTACTGGTTGCGAGGAAAAATTGTGCGTCGACTTTCGAGAGTCGAATAGTGCCCAATACTAAGTCGGATAGCTTTCCTTTATCTTTGATTTAATGATCGGATTGATAACATGCGTGGGGCTCATTACTTTTCTAGCATGGATGTGGCTTCGGTATTCCACCAGTTACTTGTGTCTTTGTCTATTTCTGTCGCCAAACAACATTGTGTAAGCACTGTTGTGTTCCGGTTTGAAGGACATTGAAGCCAGTGAAATTACTGGGCATTACGAGACTTAACACCTTATGTCTCGGGGTGACGAGCGCAGTTCAGTGTCATGCAGTGCTTTGTTATTTAAAGTTCTGTGTGGTGTTGCTTCTGTTTATGAGCAGGCGTGGCGCTTACCATCAGGCGAGCGACCTGCTCGTCTCGTTATTCAAGCTAATAAAATAAAATAAAAAGGGATTCTGTAGAGGAGGCTGCCTTTGTCACCTCAAAGCGTCAATTGGGGTGGTTGGCTATGCCATTCTGTTTGAATAACCTCCCCAGGTGTTTCGGGGAGCTATTAACGGTGTAAGGTGTCTGAGTGACGATGAAATTATGGTTTGTATGGACAATGCCCTCTCTGTGTCAGGGAGAATATTGAGTACTCATATCGGATGCCGGTTTTCCTTCCGAGATTTGTGTGACTCGAACGGATCGGAACTTCGACGGATGAGTTTCTTGAATTAAGACGACGGCTGGTTGATTGTCTAACATAAGCTGGAAACTGAGCTTTCTTATATTATTTGTGAATTACTGAACAATTACCCGAACAAATATCCTGGGCATATGATCGGGGGCGAAACGTTTTATATAGGATGACATTAACCGCGGAGGGGTTTCATGTTCGCTTCCTATCATACCGCGATCTTTGGTTTGGTATCGTATTGTTCATGTTCGTGATGAAATTAAGCGTTTAGACTTGTTTATGAGACATTGGATAGACTTTGCGAAATATGATTGGATCCCAAATATGGCTGGGTTTATGGACAGAATAATTAACTGTTGTATTATTTGCAAACGTCTATGGTGCCCTCGGTCCACGACAGGTTCAGCTTCGACCGATCCCTAAGGATCCTATCCCTTGGCACGCGGTGCAGCTGGAGCTTGTAGGTGGGCTGAATGGTGGAAGTGAAAGAGGGGAATATTGTCCTGTTTAAATCGATGCTTTTCTAAATTTTGCGTTTCTTCAATGCACATATTATTAACCGTCATGCGAACATAATATGTAATTCTAATAAGGGTTGGCAGGATCAAGTAGGGAAGACCCATTTGGTACATGTTCTGGGAGTACTAGCTCCGCGCCCATGGAGTTGATGTTTGGTATTGGGAGTGATTCGTTGAGCATTTCTAAAATATATCTTGCTTTGTCTGATGCCAATAGGACTGACATCAAAATAGCTCGATTGTCCGTATAATATAATAAAGTGGCTAAGGCTGATATTATTGAGTTTAATACGAGAATAGCTAGAGTTAAACCCTTTTCAGTGGGTGATTTTGTGTTTGTCGGTTGTGCGGAGGGACATCAAACTGAATTTGATAGGAGAATAAAGGGACGTATAAAATTGTCACTTTGTTGGGACAATGACAGCTATGAGGGAAACATTGGCAGATCTAACAGTATATGGGCTTGCACACGAAAACTAAAGTAAATAGTACCTAATGGGTTGCAGGGATTTCTGGAAATTTCCCTAATCTATGATCGTCCTACTGAGGATTGATCTCTTACTGTGCGTGCTTCTGACGGAACTTTATCTATTGATTCTGAAAATAATTTATCTGCTGTGTCCTTGCCCAGCTGTATTAATTATTTATTGGCACTGAAGAGGATTTAGTCCTAGTCCAGTGCTCGCTGTAGGGGTCTCACCTACTTTTGTGGGTGACGATCTAGACCAGCATAATGTGGTACTCGCTGTAGGGGTCTCGCTTGCTGTTGTGGGTGACGATCTAGTCCAACATAATGTGGTACTCGCTGTAGGGGTCTCGCTTGCTGTTGTGGGTGACGATCTAGACCAGCATAATATGGTACTCGCTGTAGGGGTCTCACCTGCTTTTGTGGGTGACGATCTAGACCAGCATATTGTGGTATACGCTGTAGGGGTCTCACCTGCTTTCATGGGTGACGACCTAGACCCGCATAGTGTGGAACTCGCTGTAGAGGTCTCGCCTGCTTTTGTGTGTGACGACCTAGACCAGCACAGTGTGGTATTTGTTGTAAGGGTCTCACCTGCTGTTGTGGGTTGATAACCTAGTCCAACGCTTTATGAGCTGCAGGGATCTCATCCATGGGATGGTTATCTAGACCAGCAAATATGTGCTGTAGGGGTATCACCATATATTTAAAAGACGATGACCCAGTCCAGCAGTACTAACAGTATGTCTCATATTAATTATTAATTGATTGAGACTGCCTCGGTGGCGCAGTTGTGGTGCGTGCGCGTTGCGTTTGAGGTCAAGGCTGAGGTCTCGGGTTCGATCCCCGGGTCGGGTAAAGTGATACTGAGCATTTCGTAGTAGAAAAACCCAATATCAACCCGGAGTCTAGAATTTGTGCCCGATATGGCGATAGGCTCGCCCCCTATCGCGTAAGGGACGGAGATGCTCTAGGTGAAGTGTGGGTGTGCTGGTTGCACCTCTGCCTACCCCTTCGGGGATTACCGGTGTGAGTGAGTGAGTCCATAATTATTGAAAATTGACTTTTGTCTAGAGTGAAGAAACTTGCGCGCGGGGACGTGCGATTGTCAGAATGGCCGTGACGGCGGTAGTTGAGATTAAGTGCAAGAAAGAGACAGCGATATAATGCGCTAGCAGCACGTGCACCGGACGTCATCGCCCCCGCCTACCTCCCACTACGCTTGGAGAGTATAAAACAGGCCGCTTCGTTGTATCGGCACTGGCGGACCCCAACCCGGATCGGCGGCCTCTGTTGTATCACCTCCGCAAGGAGGTGAAACGACGCCTCAAAGAGGTCACCGATTCGAGATGGGAATCCCACCTGTCCGACATTAGGCCGACGCACAAGGCGTTTTGGCAACTATGCCGTCACTTCAGGAGAAAAGATACGGCCACCATGCCTCCGCTCAATCGTCCGAATCAACGCCCAGCGTTTGATGACGACGAGAAAGCCGAGTTACTGGCCACCTGCCTGCAATCTCAATGCTCGCTCGATACGGTTCCCGTAGAGCAGGAACATCTTGTTGCGATCGATAGTTACGTCGACAGTAGGAATGCGCTCTCTGCGTCCCCGCCGCCGACGCAATCGCATACGCAGTCCCAATCCGCGCGTCCAATATCCGACGTTATCGTCGTCGACCCGAATGTCGGCGACACGCCACTAAACTTTACCCCCCTCGAACCGGTGACGATCGAAGAAGTCAAGTCTCTGGTCAAGGCGCTCAAACGCCGCAAAGCCCCCGGGGGCGACGGCATTCACAATAGAGTCCTTAAAATGCTCCCCAGCCATCTGCTGGAAATTCTTACTGCCATTTTTGAGGCGGCCCTTCGCAACCGTCTCTTTCCACAACAGTGGAAAGGGGCGGTAGTGATAGGGTTCCACAAACCTGGCAAACCCGCCACCGAACCGACATCTTATCGTCCCATTAGTTTGCTCAGTACCCTGGGTAAGATGTATGAGCGCATCGTCCTCGAGCGCTTAAAATCTTTTGCCAAATCCCACCATCTGCTCCCCGAGGAGCAGTTTGGATTCCGCGAGATGCACAGTTGCGTGCATCAGGTGGTCCGCATCACGGATCACATTCTCGATAATGATCATAGACTCAAACTCCCTACCGGAGCCCTATTTTTCGATGTCGAAAAAGCATTCGACAAAGTGTGGCATAACGGCTTGCTTTTCAAGTTGTACTCCATGAATATGCCCATACAGCTCGTGCACATCATACGAGACTTTTTGTCGAATCGCTCTTTTCGATATCGTGTGGAGGGAACTCTCTCTTCCCGACACACAATCACGGCTGGAGTCCCGCAAGGCTCCGCCCTGTCCCCATATCTCTTTTCGCTGTATACAGCAGACATACCGCGTCCAAAGAACGCCCATCTGGCACTCTTTGCTGATGACACGGCAATCTACGCTTCACGTAGAAATCCGGCTGAGGTGACTCGCCTCTTGCAAGCCGCCGCCGACGAACTCGGCGTATGGTTCCGCAAGTGGCGAATCACCATCAACCCTGCCAAAAGCGCCGCGATCCTCTTCTGTAGGAATCCCCGTCTTACGGTTCCAGCGCGGAATGTCACCATGCACGGCGTGGCCATTCCCTGGACCAAGACAGTCAAATATTTAAGAGTGACCCTTGACCAGAAGTTGACCTTCGTCCCACACGTAAATGCGGTACGTGCGCGAGCCGCATTCGCGATAGGCCAGTTATTTTGGCTCTTAAACAAAAAGAGTCCAATGTCCGTACGCAACAAGATTAGGATTTACACCACTTGTATTAGGCCGATTATGACGTACGCATCGCCGGCGTTCGCTCATATACCCGAAATTCGATTTAAACGAATGCAAACCCTGCAGAATCGTTTTCTGCGTAGGGTCATGGGGGCACCGTGGTACGTGCGTAATCGCAACCTCCACGTAGATGCCAATTTGCCGACAATCAGGCAAGTCACGAAAGTGGCTAGCAAACGTTACTTCGATCGCGCCGCGCATCATCCGAACACGCTCATTCGTAAAGCGTCGATTTACACTCCCTTTGATCGCGCAAAGTGGAGACGACCGCGTTCCGTCCTCACCGATCCCGACGATGCGACCACCGTGGCCATCCGAGAGATGGAGGAAGTTATCACTCAATTACACTCCACAAGACCGTCATTCCGTCCTCGCCGAAGAGGACCTCGCCGCGCTCCCCGAAGCACCCCCGACCCTTCGACCGGCCCGCGTGCCGATGAATTACGATAAAATAGATTATAAGTAGTTTATAATAATCCCCTAAACCACCAATCGCAAATGTCTTTGCCCTCTTCCAGTGGCCGTCCTGAGCCGAGGTCCGTATCCCCCATTAGGGGGGATGCCCTCAGCGAAGGTCACTTAAATTTTAGGGCTGGAGTGCCTACAAGCATTCGCCCGAAAGTCCGGTGACGCTGACAAAAGCCGACTCACGGTCAGGCTATCAGCATTCGTCCACACCAAAAAAAAAAAAAAAAAAAGTATCGGCACGCATTTCTAACGAATGCGTCTCGGTGCACGGACTGCTGTCTCGGTACGAGTCTCTGCCTCCCTCACTGCCATTAGTCGGTACTCTTGCTAACTATTTGGCTTGTGTAAAATATTGATTTACTGTTAATATATTGTACCTAGTATAAAACTATTGCTGATTTAGTGTTGGCTCATTTATTGAGTCATTGATAAGGTTTAAATTAGTAAAACGATTTATATAACCGTACCTATCCTACTGTTTTACTTCTGATGTCTGAGCTAATCCCGACAGATATATTTAAATGAGTTTGTTACTAACTAAATAAATAAATAACTAAATGTATATTGTGCATTGCACTGGAACAGGTGCGGATTTATGAATTCGCTAAGGAATAGGGTAGGCGGTAATGTTTTTCGAAAGGCGAGTATTCTAATTTTGTTCTATTTACGTTCGGAGGACTTTTACCTCAGGGCCAGATTGGTAAAACAAACTTCGGATTTTAATAGTTTTTTGACGGATATGGCAATTCGATATTGGTATCTATTTATTTTTTACATATAACGTTATATTTTGTTTCTATTGACAAGCTTTATAATGTTATAATCAGTTTTTGCTAAAAGAGAGGTATGCTGTATCAGATGTATATTCACGAGGATATGGGATCATTTCATGATGTGGCCGACTTGGGGTAACGACCTGTTGTGTTGAAGATACTCAATATTATACGGGTACACTGTTCACAAATTAACACCTTTAAACAGTTATAAAGTGTAAACATGTAGCCATATTAATTTAGGTTCAATATTCTCGCGTAACTGTACTTGTGTCAAAATATATTTAGCAAAATTATTAATATATAACAGAAAGCTATTTAAGCTTTCTGTTCTTCTCACTGCCGTACTCACCCGACCTTGCGCCTATAGACTTCTACTTTTTCCATTATTTAGACAACTTTTTGTCGGGAATAAATCAATACTCGAGAGGCAGTACAACAGCCTGAAGCACTCGGTGCATGTGGAGCTTTCTATTGGTGAAATAATTTTCAGCATCGGATCAGTAGTTACTAGTTTCAGAGATTGATAGTGTAGATGCAGTCAACTAAACTATAAAAATAGTTAGGTACTGTGTACTAAAGTTCAATTAATTTAAAATCAAAGTGATAAACCCGCGGGCAGTGCGGTTCCAAACTATTAGTACATCGGTGATGGGACACAAAAATAGATATTCTTTCCCAATAACAACCGTGAAGTCGCGTTCCCTTAATGATACCGATGGGTATATTTAAATGTTCTTTAATTAGCTACTTCTGTATTTTTCTCGGAAGTGGTTCGAGGGGCTTCACTGCCGTAACCAATTTCGTTGACAGTTGATTTGTTTCTTTGGAATACGTAATTATATGCCTTTAAATTATTTACAGCTAAGGGAGTTTGTTCCACCAACAATTATTCTAAACTTTACAAGTTTGTTTTCAAAACTCTTAGCAAGTTTTCGTCCGTTCTTTGAAATGTTAGGGATAGTTGTGCTCATTTGCCAATCCTATGAGCGTAGCCAGGGTGGGCATTGCGGACCCCAGCAGGCTATGTCCCACCCCAAGAGTCCGCTAGTGATCACCGAAAACTCTTTTGCCATTTCTAAAATAAGGCACATTGCAGATTCCTACGCCCTTAGCCTTCCTAAAGGTTAGGAATCCTTATTATATCTTAAACTATCTTTATCAATTGTTGGCAAAGTCTCAGGCTTAGTTCGACCCACTGACTAGTCTTGTCAGTAAACACATATCGACGGGTCCCCTGTAAACTAGTTGCCAACTACCACTGCCAACACACAACTTCGTAGCAATAAAGTAGAACTTCTTTTAAGTAATTTTTATAAAATTTTATGTGTTTAAGCTATGCTAGAAATTATTATAACGCTCTACATTAATAATGCAAAACATGGTATTTAAATAAAATATGGTGCTTACAACACATTTATCCATCAATATTATAGTGTCTTGTTGACGTTCTGCGTAAGACGTTGTTGAAGTCTCAATAATCTTTATGGCTGCTCTGAAGTTAGTCACGAGCAGTGTAGCAATTATTATTTTTAAGATACTAAAAATGTGAAAGGACGTGCAGTATACAGGTAAAATGACTATTTTCAGAGCGGCCATAAAGATTGATACGACAAAGAAGTCAAAGTTCACTTCTCTCTCTCTACAAATAGATGACACCTCTAGTACCTGCCTACCTACTTTAAAAGTTGTAATTTATTCGAATGTCTTAAATACTCCATTGAAAAAACAAATTTATCGTGATTTTACAGTTTCAGGGCAGTCTAGGTACACTGCTTTTATAACTAGGCACTTATGAGTTTTTACAAAAGAATCTTTAATAGAATCTAAGAATTTGAAAAACTATTTGTATTCTTCAAAGCTTTTAAAATACAATTTATGTTTGAGTTAAACAATTGGACGTGGTATTAAAATCAACATGTGTGATTCTCATCCAAACAGCTTTAGAACATTTGGACCGCCTAATGAAACTGTGTTGTTTAGAGAAATGAAATGTAATAAGTCTGAAATAAACTAAAACAGTATAAGAGACTCATTTATCACTCTGTATTTACGACTTGCAAGGAATTTCGAGCTTAGGTATATATTTGTTGCTGAGTTTAGTAGCCTCTTTGAGTCATATTTGGTATTCTAAATATGCAAAAAGGATATACTTTTAAACATTTAAGCTTATTCAAGGAGACATTATAGCTTGTCCGTATTAAAGGAGACAACACAACAATACTTTGCTATATGTGTAGATTTCTGTATTCATGATTGGTCCGTTTTGGCGCTAAACAAAAAATATAAATTCTCATGAAAAACTCTCAGGCATAGGAGGTGGTAGGAGTTACAATTGAATAACTGGAAGATATATGTCTATTGTACGTTACCACGTTATGACTAAGCAAAATTTTATTGTCACGCAATATTTACGATACCAAGGCAACGTTAGCCAGTAGTGTATTGAGCCGTTTCAAAAAATTTCTTATTGTAAACGTCCCACTGCTGGGCACGGGCCTCCACTACTGAATGAGAGGGTTAAGGCCTTGGTCCACCACGCTGGCCTAATGCTGGTTGGCAGATTTCACATACCTTCGAAATTTTTATGGAGACTTTCTCTGGAGGTATGAAGGTTTTCTAACGATGTTTCAATCACCGTTAAAGCAAGCGATAACATGTAACTTAGAAAAGCCATAGGTGCACGATCTTTGGGCTGGTTTCGAACCTGCTACTTTCGTCTGTAATCCGTACCCAATGAGATATCGCTACTTTTTCTAACATGTATCTTAATTTTGCCTATGTACATTTCAAACAACATGAATTACTATACTAACTCAGTGGCGTAGTTGTAATGCGTACGCGGTACGACTGCTGTGCTGACGTCTCAGGTTCGATCCCCGGGTCGGGTAAAGGTGATATTGGATTTTTCCAACACGAATTACTCAGTATCAGCCCAGACTCTGGAATTTGTGCCCGGTATGGCGATAGGATCGCCGCCTATCACATCATGGGACGGAGATATGCTCGGTGAACTGTGGGTGTACTGGTTACACCTCTGCCTACCCCTTCGGAGATTACAGGCGTGAGTATGTATATGAATTACTATTGTTTCTTTTTGAAATTCTTGCAGCTTAATTTTACGTCATTAGTCCATTGTATAGACAGAGAGGTCATTTTCATCCGTTATTTCTGTAATTTGCGCCTCTACTCTGAAAGACCGAAACACTAGTGTCTTGTTATTATTATCAACCCATTCGTGATTTAGGACTGTATAGGGCTGTCTAAGGCGTTATTGTTAGTAACATTGAAGACGTTTTTACACAAAGTTGGACAAAAAGTATATAAAATCAAAATGTTCGTGTTGTTATTGTATGCTAATAGTTTAGTGAAAGCTCAGCCATTCGTTGTTTTTAGTCGTGACCGGCATTCGCAGTGGGGCCTTGAGCGAACACTGCTGCTTCTTAATTAGTGGCCAATGTAACTGTAGGAAAACAAAAAATGTATTCTTTTAGAGTAATTTATTGATTTCGGCCTTGGAATGGTTAACATACGTCTCTCCTCTCTTGGAAACCATTGGGCGTTTGTTCGTATGGGAATAATTGTTCAAATGGTAGACGTAGCAACCAGAAGATATCAGATTTGTTCCGACCCGAACATATAATTGAAAATTTAAGAATTAACGTCAAGAGATTTGTTTATTACATTTCTTAGCTACTTCAAATGTTTTCACATAAAATAATGTTTGGTACATATTTCATATCCCATTTAATTCTTTTACTATTTAGTGGTAAGTGTTACTCGCTATCTTTAAATCCAAAGGGACTATTTCACAATGTCCGTTTAAATGTTGACTAGTCAATTGAGAAAGTATAACACCAATTTGAGATACGCTTTCATAAGTTTGTTTATTATTTTATTTGATAAGTAAATTTTACTTGGATATTGTAAAACAAGCGCTACGTACATTATATTATTGTTAATAATATAATGTACGTATAATATTATTATTTATTCCGAGAATAATATTGAAAAATACGCATTGACTCAGACATGTAGTGTTCTTTTAAAAAATACACCCGACGCGACGTACCACTAACACTTGATCAAATAATATTGGGGGACAGCAGAAGGTCATGAAAGCGACGAAACCGTAATGAATTGCTCTATGCGAAGACTCATTTTATTCATTGTTAAATTTTGTGATTTTTCTACAAATCAATAAAATTTGGTTCATTATCTACAAATTTTCTGGTATTGGATGTAAAATAGTACTTATTACATAAATAAATAATACCCATCAGTCACACACCCTGACCCCATAGTAAGATGAAGAAGATCCAGTGAAGTGCCACCATTAGATTTAACAGGAGTCAAAGAATGTATTTAAATTATTTTTTAATCAAGTTACTGCAATTTGTATTTTCTTGGTTTATTTGTTTTGGCGCCCGGTATTAATACCATATCCAAAACTGTTCTGTTCACAAGTATGAGAAAGTTGTGGTGACGTCATATAGTGGGATAAAAGCAAGATAAAAAAAACTTGCATCAAACGTAGACCCGTTAATATGAGAAGGAATTACTCAAGCCGTCAAACTATTATTTCTTGGTTTGTTTCGTCACAAGCCCTGCTTTCTGTTATGACTGCGTGCCTAATTAATTAGTTCCATTAGCTGTATTCTAGTATTACATGATTTCACTACACGTTCACAATGTATCGTTGTTTTTACTTTTCTGTTTGTTTTTTTTGTTGCACAGTGTACATACGTTGTATGAGAATATTCCCAAGCACGTCCCGTCAATATCTCGGTGGTCTGATTATTACCTGTCTATTAGAATGTGAAAGTTATTATACAATGGGTATGCAAAAAGTACTGTTGGCTTGTATTATTATTGCATGGAAATGGAATGGAATTACAGTTATAAGAGCTTTGCGAACTTCTACTTGTCAGATATACATAATATATGTTCGAGGTCTCAGCTGTTAGCCTCCTGCCAGTAATCAAGAACAACTTAATTGACCTCTTAACTAAGTGTAAATTTCTTTATACATGATTGATTCGTTTTACTTTTGCGTCACAGAAGTCATGAGCATCACTATACGTTCGCGTGCATTATGAAACTTCATAATAACATATCGATACAGGGGTTTGTTTCTAGGAGATTTGGTGAACTTATCATAGGTATTAAATGTAACAATGATTAAATAATCATAGCTTGACAAAAGGTCAAGTCTGGTCTGAATATCCGGGTGGTAGACCCTTTATGTAAATTTAATACAGTAAGTACAAAAAAACGATCAACTAAATATGTAATAGAAAGTTGTGCTTTAAGGACATTACTGAGGATGGGACCTTGTCCGTGCAATCGATTTCAAGTTGAAGGTTGACGTCGCGTGATACATTATTAACGTAATAATATAATATGAAGGAATAAATCGACGAAGGTCGTCGGACATTTGTATTTCCGCAGCCAATGAAATACTTATTACTAAGATGATAAGTGATAACGTAAGGTTTAACTTATTAAAAGTTTGCCTTCATTTTTATTTTAGTTTGAGCAATTCTTTTCTTATAAAGTTCATCAGATTTCCATAGTTGTAGACAAGTTTGCCTACAACATGAATAATATGCGTCGGCTCGACGGTGTTAGCACCAATGTCTCACAGAAATCCGAGGTGAAATGGCGGCTTGCTATTTATTGCATTTCATACAGTGAGTGCGATTTCCGGAGGTCAATTTTTTATTAACTTATAACATCCCACTGCTGCACAAAGGTCTCCCCCTCTCTTTCCAATTTTCGCGATCCACTTCCACTACAAGCCGTTGTAGTTCAAATGCATCCAGGAGGTTAAAATAATAGTGGTCTAAATTAGGAGTAATTTATTTTCAATCCCCATCCCTCAAAGAGGGGTCGACAACGCATCCATGATTTATTTACTTAAAGTTTATTGGACAAGACTAAACATTATAAAAGAAAAGTACAATCGGCGGCCTTATCGCTCAAGGCAATCTCTTACAGGCAACTATTTCATGATTCTTCTGGTATCTTTAAGTTTTCGCCACCTATGTATACCTACTTGCAACACATAGGTATACACGTCATTGAGAATGCGTTGCATGCTCTGTAAATTACAGACAAAACAGTATTGAGTTCTGAAGTCTGTGCTTACCTACCTTAGTAGGCAGTCTTAGTTTTACGGGTTCTGTTTGTGAATGAAACATAACATCCGTTTGACGTGACAGATAATTGTACAAAACAATATGTTGTAAGTATACAAAAATAATCCTCAAGATTTGTTGGAAATGAATTTGAATGCAATAACAATGCAATGTATTTTACGATTGCGTAAATTACAATTTACGATTGGCGTCCGCCGTGGCGACCTTGTGCGGACTTTGAATATTTCATTCAAAGCTAAAGCTTGACAAATGTCAGGAATTTGGTGAACTTGGAAATTCTAACTTTGTCCTGGATACTAATGATGCTCTAATGTTTTATACTCTTAATAATAATACTTACCTCATCAGAGTTCATGTTAACACCAAAGGTCGATGAAAACTTCATGCAGACTTCCAAAAATCCTACACGTAGTATTCGTTGGATACATTAGTCGCTTAACATGACTAGCGCTAAAAAGTAGCCGTCAAAAGCTGCTCAACGCTATCGTATAAGTATTGCATTGATTTGAAATAGGAAAAGCAAACGATATACATACCTAAATTTTTACCATTGTCAGTCAGTAAAATTTATTTGTGTTTTCTTAAAACACAACATAGATTATGTAGTTGTAATTGTAGCTAATGCTCGTCAGTTTATTGTTCAGCTACTTGGGACAATCTAGTTTGTATGTAGTTTATTTCGATCTTTACAATGTTCATCTGATTTGGCGTTAATCTTGTTGAATGACATGTGTATCGGATGAAGTGTAGGGGTTTTGGAAAATTGGACGTGTTCATCAATTTTTGATGTTGACTGTACAAACTCTTGTTAGCAGTTAGCACCGTTCACATGCTAACTAATAAGTTATTTTTAACAATGTATTAATATTAAAAATGACATGTTTTTGAACGGCGGAGCCACGCTGTAGTCAGTTTTGTATACAACATGAATGGGCCGGCTCGTCCGAGTCGTTACCACTATCTCACAGAAAACTGGCGTAAAGTAGCAGCTTACTGCTGCGTTTCGTACGGTGAGTGAGATATGCGGAGGCCGAAATCCCCCTCCCCTTCCCAATTCTTTAATTATCCCTTTCCTGTAAGGTCTGCAACACGCTCATGATCCTTTTGGTATTGTGGGCGTACATGAGCGGTGACTTATCATCGTTTGTCATAAGCTATAAAAAAATCCCTTTTCTTTCTACCTGTCGTTGTCTTGGCTAGTGTCTAGGTCCGTTTTCGTGCTACTGCATTTCAGTAGTATCATAAAGGAATTAAATAGGCAGTTTATGTTAATAATAATATCCAAAGGCAATAATGGCCTTTCTTTACTCATTAATCCTTTATCTTGTTAATAGGATGTGCGGATAACGGCATCATGGCTGCTGTCGCAGCTGTGCCACGTCTATCCTAATCCTTGGAAATAAACACTTAAGCACGTACGGTGAATATAGAATTGCGTTCCTTGTTTCTGCCTTTTTGGTACGGTTCTTGCTGAGAATTTACTACGTTCATGATAAATCTATGCGTTTTTGAATTATTTTTGTTCAGTATTTTGACTACCTCGGTGGCGCAGTTGTAATGCGTACGCATACACTACGACTTCTGTGCTGAGGTCTCAGGTTCAATCCCCGGGTCGGTAAAAGTCAATTTCAAGCCTTACAAAAATAATGACTCCATTATTTTTCTGCACTGATTTCCGTTGGTCGGTGCCGCCATTTTATACTTAGTCAAAAGTTCGTTCTCGATATCAATCACTTAGGAAATTTAATTTACAGCAGAGTATTTTCAAACCTTAAATATTATGCAAAAATATTGCCAGATTACCTATATGTAATCTAAGGTTTCATGTTCCATAGCTGATGTTTGTGCGTACGTCCAGTGACGTGATATCCGATTACTGTATTGCAAAATTAGTTTATCATTTAAGCCAAGCATTAAAAAGCCAATTAATTAAGTGTAATTACCGCATCGCCAATACGTTGTCCTTGCTCACCCATTCACGGTTGACATTTTCTTACTGCATTGTTTTTACCATCTACAGTGCTCTGTCATCTACGTGCGGTAATCCGTGGTCACTTGGCTATGTGCCTTTTTATAGCAAAGGAGCGAAATAACAAGCAGGTCACCTTATAACTAATCACCCTTTCTTATCTTCTACCAGCTGCCCTTATCCCACACGCAGTGGGGCCGGCGCAAAATGCTTTTTAACACATGTTACAGAATGAATTGGCTTGTAGTTTTTACAACCGGCCGCATGCCTGACATCAACCCCCCTGGAGAAATCACCGTCTCTTATGAACAACCACAATTCCTCTGTAATGGTTGTGCGTTAGCGTCATTGATGGAAGATTGTTGCGCGTCTTGATGACATCCAAGTCAATGTTCAGTGGGACTAGGAAACTGTCAGGAACAGATACCCTTAGTTTCTTCGGACACATTGTGCCAACTTCCAGTCCGATGCTCATGATACTAGGCCAAATGGAAAGGACACTCCTCAGGTGAAGAGTGTCATTTAGATGGTCAGATGCCGTGAAAAAGGTCGCAGTATATATGCCAAGCGGTCCGGATCTCCAGTGACCGGTCAGCTTGGACTCATGTAGTTGCAATTCTTTGCACTCAGATACCGACATAAAACTACAAGGAAAGTCTTTAATTTCCCTCAAAATATTTTTTCTGCCTGAAACAAGTTAATTCACACACTCGTTTTTAAGTAAGCGTGTCTGGACAGATTATATGCGCTTATCTATCGGTCGACATTTATTTAGGTTGCACTGTACTTGTTATCACGATGCAGTGTAATACTGCAGTTAACGGTTTATATTATTATTATTAGTGCTTGTCAAAACTCTTATACGATACGGCGTTCGGCGTCGTATATAAATGTAATAGGTTGCAATTCGTCCGTAGTTCTCACACGTCGTTTAACTGAATCATTGGTTTTTTTATGGCATAGGTCGGAAGTGCAAGTAAGTGGGTTACCTGATGGTAAGTGATCTCCACTGCCCATATACGTCCACAATACCAAAAGAATCATGGGAGCGTTACCGACATTAAAGGAAAGGAATAATTACGTGAAGGGGGATTTGGGCCTCCGGATATATCACTCACCGTACGAAACGCAGCAGCAAGCTGCCACTTTACGTTGGTTTTCTGTAAGACACTGGTAACGACCCGGACGAGCCGGCCCATTCATGCTGTAGGCAAAAGTGTCTACAGGGTGGCTCTACCACTCAAATATTATTGCCAAGCTTAAAAAAATGTGTAACAACATATGTTACAATGTACTCGATATCTGAACGTTTATGTCATATATCGCCATCATAACAAACGAAATATCCTGAACATAAATAATATCAACCTTGTATTACCTATACAATGTTTCACTGCCTTATACAGGTCTCCTTGACTAATGAGGTGGTTTAGGGTTTCGTCCACCACCCTGGCCTACATATATTATGTATAAATTAAAAAGGGAAATATAAAATGACAATTTGGTATTATTTTTCCGTTCTCGTTTTCCACTTCGTGCCCACCAACCCATATCACGGTGGACAGGCGACGAGTACGGATGCGGTGTGATCACTTCCGACACCTCCTGCCCCTCGTCCCGCTTCCATCCATTTATACCGCACGCGCCGTCAGGTACGAATGGCTATTAAGATTATTAACGTTTGTAAGTAGGCATCGGGATGGTAGGTTCGTTCATATATTATTGCTACATTCTTTCGAAATAATTTAATTTTTGACAGCCTCCGTGGCGCAGCGGGCGAGTAGCCGGTTGCGAAGCGTGAGGCCGTGGGTTCGATTCCCGCACCTAGACAAATGTTTGTCTGATTCACAAATATTTGTCTCTGGTCTGGGTGTTGTGGGACCGCAAGTCCCTCGTAGTTCTTGATACCCACGATACAGGTTTACCTAGTGTGGGGTCAGGACTATGTGTGTGACTGTTGGGTGAATTTATTTATTTAATTTGGTAATTATTCCTGAAAAGTTTCATATATCGTAATAATGTGAAAACGCATGACTAATTTATAAAGGCTGGTGTGATAGGGAGACGTGAGTTTAACGATGTAACTAAAAGTCTTGTAAGAAAAATGTGAAACAGAAGTAAAATATTGAAAAAACGCAGATCTTTTAGTTTCTTTATTGTAGAAGCATATTTGTAATACGCATAACTAACTATAAATCTGCAATGAAAAATTATGTTGAAACATCACAATATGACATAACATAGAAAAAAAATTGTGCGTCGCAGACAAAATCGCAGGCAATACAATACAGCAATAAAAAATATTTTATAGATTCTATTAGATAGTTCCGAAATGCTATAACAATAAATGTTTCTGAAAAGGAGTTTTGAGGTTTATCCATACATTGTTAAGAATTCATATAACCAAAGGAATTTAAATTGTAAGAAATACTTTGGTGTAAGATTTTCAGCAGTACAAGGAATTTTAATGAAAATACTTATTACAGTTGTAATGTAATAACGACTAAGCATGTCAACTTTATGAAAATAATTCGAATGAATCATATAATGAAAAATAACCCTTGTTATTATAGTGAAACTAACTAACTAACTACGTGTATTACAATTTACAATGAATGTTGTCTTCATCTTGTGTATAGTAACCGGTGACATTCGTTATTTACTTAATACAATACCTAGCCAATAAATTTTATACCAAAACACTATTCAGAAACTTTTAGCATTTTATTTTGACTAACAAACCTGATACAAATAAAATAAAACTCATGAAATCTTAACAAACATTCAATCCTGATTAAGAAAGATTACTTCAATAGTGAAGGTCAGGTCTGATCGAGCGTGTAATTAGTTTGTAATGAAATATATTAGTGGACATATTGAGTAAATGATGTAAACAATTCTCGATATTGGTCAATTGCACTCGGTTGATTCTGAAGTAGGACATTTCGTTTGTTGGGCAAAAGGGATTAAAAACGATCTACAGACACCAGTAAATCAGACTGACTGCTTCGGTGGCGCAGTTGTAATGCGTACGCGTTACGATTGAGGTCAACGCTGAGGTCTCGGGTTCGATCCCCGGGTCGGGTAAAGTGATATTGGATTTTTCTATTACGAAATGCTCAGTATCAGCCCGGAGTCTGGAATTTGTGCCCGGTATGGCGATAGGCTCGCCCCCTATCACATAAGGGACGGAAATACGCTCGGCGAAATGTGGGTGTACTGGTTACACCTCTGCCTACCCCTTCGGGGATTACAGGCGTGAGTGCGTATATATCAGTAAATCAGATGATATTATAAAGCATGATGGGTAGAAAATGCCATCAAGTTAATCATTTCGATTTCAGGTGGTCTTCTGGTTGTCATAGGACTTGTCTACATTCAAAGGATCTGCCTTTTAGTATACTCAATATTTTAGATACACCTCGCCCAACGGAACACTTTTATAATCCTACCAAGTAGAAAAGCTATTCGTGTCGCCAATTTCACTTAATCACTTGACGTGTGAACGAACCATCAAGTATCACGTAATGTGTAGTAAAGCTTGAGATATTCGCATGGCGTAATGTCGGTGTCTGTGTGCGACCTTCGTTGGCGTTGTGCATTAATGAACTAATGCCTTTACGCTCAGCTCATTGTTATTTTGGTTGCGACTACCAACCGACCAGCGTGATAAAACCTCTCCGCTTTCTACTGTTATGCATCTTTCACTTTCACGAGATAAACCGTAACATTTTGCGTATTTTCGAATGTATCTTTTTAAACATTTAGACCTTTTTTAATATTATCAATTCAGGGGTGATTTTTGCAATCTCCAAGTAAACATTATTTATCAGATCAAAATAAAATAAAATGGCAAAATACAAAATTATGAGGCTGTCAGTATAACAGAGAAGCATAATATGCCTAAATTGGTACTTCCTAAATTTGCTGTTTGCGTTATCTGGCAGATAAAATTCATGCCTACATTGTAAAATCGGTCCTATTTACTAATGTAAATGAATAGCATAGTTATCCATTTATAATTTTGAATTTATATTGTCCAGTGCAATTTTATTTACGTCATTCGTTGAATGTAAGCATTTCCGGCAGGTTTCCTGAATAAGCGGTCATGATCATTTTCTGATTTATTTATTACTCATTTATATTATGCCTAAATAATCAATGCCTCATTGATATTTTTTTTCAATGAATGTTGTACTCAATTTCATTTCATACTTGAAAGCACATTATAGTTACGACCGCGTAGTATTGGATTCATAATTATTCTAAATTATTAAGATTTTTACTCGTTAATTTTCTTATGGATGACACATGTCGAAACTCTTTCGTATTAACTAAATTACCAAGTGAAATAGTGAATCTTCAAGTAATGGTGTGAGAATGTTATGCCCATATAATTAAGTCAAAAACTGTTACTTTCACACCGACTGTGACAAAGTTAATGCATCTCAACTTTTACGTATTTATTTTATGACAGGTTTTAAATTTTATTATTTATTTACTTTTTAAATATTTCATTGAATAAATGATGATAGACGTCAGGCAGGCGGCCGGTCGTATAATGTACAAGCTTAATCTTTAACATGTCTTAAAAAGTATGATGGGCCGGCCCCACTGCGAATGGGATAAAGGCAGATGGAAGGAGAAGAATTGAATAAATGATGATAAAATGATGAGATCGGGCGAAGTGGAAACGTTTAAGTAGGAATTGGACTCTACTAAGCCGGGATAACGCCAGGCAGAAAAAAATTTATTAAATAAATGAACTTGAACATTGATAAGGCGTATAACAGATATGGGCAACCTTTGGAAAGTTATGGGCTAAACCTTTGGATGTTAATACAGTCGCAGTGGTTGGTAAGTGAGAAATACGGAGGCCCAAATCTCCTTCCTCCTTAATCCCTTTCCTTTAAGGTTGGCAACGACTCCATGATTCTTAGGGTGTTATGGATTTTCATGGACTGTGAGGATCACTTACTATTAGGTGACCCAAATGGTCGTTAGCCGACCTCTGTTAAAAATGCTCTCCGTATGCCGTATACTCATAACCAACTGGACTACTACACCATATATACTCGTAATGGGTGTGGTCGGACGAACAGAGTTCTGAGTAATCTGAGTTACACTCTCAGAATATTTACTTAGTTTTCTTCCGGGACATCTTATCTTGCTCAGTCTCATCTGTATTCGGAATTATATACAGTCAATCAGCACGAGTAGAATTGACCGTACTGTACGATAACTCGTACTAGACCTTAACTTACCTACTCAGAACTTTGTTCGTACATCACCCATTCAAAGCGTATGTTTATGCTCACTGCCGTACTGTTTGTATATTCTGTATACAAAGAGTTTAAATATTAGTGTTATCAATGACCTCAATTCGTCGTCACTTTCTCAACCGGTGTCTAATGTTTCGGAATGAGATATCTAACTCGCTGAAAATTTGTCAGAATTGTAAAAAAATCTTTTCCACGTTCCATCAAATATGTAGTTATCATCCATAACTAGTTCGCCCAAAATGTCTGTGCTGTGTCGCGTCGCTTGTTGGTAATTGGTGTGAAAATTTTGACACGTCTGTCAAAGTTTAAACGACATCGGTTTACCGACCTCAAGACAAGGTCATGCCGCGTGCTTATCATATTAGAACGGACCCCGACGTGGCTGTATTTCTCTCTCTAGCTTACATTACTCATGTTGGAAAATTGAGGGGAACCTTCGACGACTTGATTTGCACGTCGTCGGAAATGTGTATTTACCGCAATTTGGCAAAGGTTAAATTTTGGCAGGATTTTTTTGCAGCGCGTTACAATTTTATTACAATCGTACGTTATTGGTTTTGTTTCAAAAACATTATTGATATATATGATTTGTGAATATATATGTTAGTTTATAAACTAGGGGTAGATGGATTTATTGCTGATTGTAAGTTTGGCTATTATTAGCTTCATAAATCGAGATTGGTGTTTACAAATAACAACTCGGTCCCATGGCAACATGTAGTATTTTATTGGATCGATTTTTTACAGGATCCGTTTTAGCGGTGTATGTAGTAGCTCAATACCGGTGTTTGCGGGATCATGAAAACATCCGGTAAAACTTTGCTTTTCGTTAGTCAGCGCTCGTTCCTACGCCAACATCCAACATTTTACTGGATCGGATTTTTGAAGGAACCGGCTTAGCGCTATACATATCTCAAATACTAGTGTGTCACGAGTGTCCTGTGTCTAGGTTCCTGCAAAATGCTGATCCGGTCGAATTCACTGTTTGGATTCATCGTGTTGTGGTATGAATACGTGTTTAATAATGTATAAAGTATGTAAAAACCTAAATTAAAATGTTTATGAATCCATAAAATTTTATATATTGTTTAGATTCCTTCCAATACTCTACCGCCATTTCGAAAGGCTGTTTCGCTAGAGAAGAACGGGCAAGAAACTCTGATTTGCATAACGTTTCAATACTAATTTATAATTATTATTGAGAGCGTAAATTCTTGACAATATTTGATTGAAAATAGAGCAGCTAAGTTTATGTCATTAAACATTAACAATCATAGAGATAATAGCTACTAGCTACGAGGATTAGATTAGCATGCACGACCTCTATGACAAACAAATTAAGACTATGATAAAAAATTAAACAAACAAAAATAGTCTGAGTAGACCAGTCGACACAAGTAACACAGCATAGCACGTGTAATAATAGAATACCTGCACAAGACACAATATTTAAAAACGTAGTTTGGTTCTTTTTTCAAATTTAAATAGCACCACTATTGGATTAAAATAAATAAATACACCCAATAGTCACTCACATAGTCCTAACCTCACACTAGGTTAACCTATCGTGGGTATCAGGAACTAAATTTGGCGGAGTTATGCATGAACGGTCATAAAAAATACAGATATACAATACATATATACAGACGAATTGAGAACAATCTCGGTTTTTTCGTCGGTTAAAAATGCCACTCCAGGTGTCATACTACTTTAAAATAAAACATTCGATAATACTAATACATCATGACAGTGTTCACGCCCATCATATATCAATTGTTGTAAACGTCTGCGCGCTCCATCTCGAAAAATACTAAAAGATATAAATTTTCTGCGTGTGAACATTCCCGTCCGTTTTACGGTGTCCAGTAAAAATCTGATCTTGCAAATCCTGCTATACTGGACGGCCGCGGCCGTGGAAATAAGCCCTTATTGTAAATACACTTTGGTTGCCAAGCCAATAAAAACTTCGCGGCTGACTATAATGCAAAATCTGCGACCTTATACCCTGGACAGAAATAGCGTGTTTAGTTTATTGCTTCAAATCCCCAATTTAAGGGATATATTCTTTTATAATTTTGCCAGAATTTTATACCAAAGAAATTATTTTCTACAACATAAGTATACAGACATATTGTTTTCGCAACTCGCAGAAATAAAGGTAGAAGAGATGATAACATAGTCGTGAGATAAAACATCGACCCGACAACATTTTTAAAATAAATACACCTAACAGTCACACACATAGTCCTACACTAGGTTAACCTGTATCGTGGGTATCAGGACCTACGTGGGACTTGCGGTCCCACAACACCCAGACCCGAAACAAATATGTGTATCGGTGCGGGAATCGAACCCACGGCCTCTCGCTTCGCAGTCGGCTACTCGCCCATCGCGTCACGGAGGCTTTCATCATTCATGTCTGGTAAAAAAGAAAAGAGGAATTATGTTCGGTTTGTTGTATGTATCGCCTCATTAGTCTAGTAGCAGTGTTTTAAGGAAGAGAACCATGATCTTGAGTTCAATTTCCAGGTCGGGCAATCATAATTTGTGTTTTCGTTTCGAAAAATCACACATTAATTGTCTGGGATTGGGATTTGTGTTCTCTGCCCACTATCCACATCATGGAAGCAAGATAGCTCGGCGAAATGAGAGTGTATTTGTTGCACCTCTGCCTACCTCTTCGGGGATGTAGGCGTGAGCTTATGTTATGTTGTATGTTTTTGTAAATACATAGGTACAAGAAACGCGTCATAGCCATTTCTACCGAATAATTGGGTTGGCGTATCGTGTGATCAGTACCAACTATCCATAATTTCCTTTCCTCAAAGATCGGAAAAATTCATGATTTTTCTGGTGTTATGGATGATCATGGGTGGTACTGGTTTGTGATAATCATTTACTATTAAGTAACCCGTTGCTCGTCTACTGCTGTTTAGGTAAGCGCAGTCAAACTTAACATAGTGATTTTGTTCGAGGCCCTATCTTTAAAATATTCTGACTCTTAAGAGTCGTCTGATGAGCTGATTTCAATCCGAATCTTCACAGCTATCCCAGAGTTAATTCAATAAAAATATGTTTGTATGAGTGACCTATATTATTCATACTCATTTGTGGGAACTGGGGTTTCAAACTAAGATTGGTTATTGATATTGGCTGTAAATGGTAACTTACAGCTCATAACAAGTATCTATTAAAGATATTTAATATTCCAGACCTGAACTGTTCAGTACAGAATGCAGCTGCATTCTGTTGGGAGTACCTAATTAATTGGTACTGCGATATGGTATCTCGTTTGATCTTGTGATTTCTCGCCTCGTATCGTGACTAATGTTTCATTAAAGTTGAATGACCCACATTTGTTATCGCAATCATTTGATATTGCGTTGATAACTACAATGCATGGGTGTGGCCACAAGACACATTTTGGATAGAAGTTTGCTATAACAGGTTTTTAAGAATGTGTATCGCGTGACTCATGTCCAATTTTGGCTTTATCACGCGTGTGAAAATCTCGATTGTACCTTCTCAGTCTCTAGGAAGGATTCTTATCGCTGCAATTCTGCCGTAGACATAATCCGGCCATGTCATAATTGTTTTGGCTTTACTCGTTCTGGGAATTTCCCTTCCCCGCTGACCGAGTGTTTGATAAATTGTATATGAAATAACGTATTTGAAAGACTAACTAGCATTCCAAAATTAATCAATTGTTGTAGATTTAGAAACTAAACATAATACTAGAAATGTATTGATATTTTTTTAAAGGAATTACCTATGTTTTTGTATCACGTTGCACGTGTTACTACGAGTAAAATGGTTTCAAATTGCAGTAGAATGTCTTACTTTGTGTTTTTGAAGTTGCTTTCTGGCTTCATATGATGACTGTATGAAATTGATTAGTCTCAGTCGGCGGCCAGCAACGGTTATTAAGGACACGTTTGTTGGTTAGGTACTTGAAATTTGTGAGGATTCTCGGGTTACGTAATCTATAAATTATTGCAACATTCAGATCGCATAGATTTCTTGTTGTTTTTAATTTGTACGTTGCGTGTTTAGCTAATGTTTTCAATGTTTGCTTTATGGTCATGGTTACATTCACACACGATAAGGGCTAAATGCACAATTCGATTCTAAAAAGTAGTAAATAGTCTGGCATTACTCATACCAGCCGATCGAGTTTATCGCTACTTACGCTTTGCTAGACCACTTGTAAAGGTAAATAAGAATTTAATAGGTACTTGCCGGACCGGTCATGATTGTTTTTTTTAGAAATGACACACTTGAGACTGTTTCGCTAGTGAAGAACATACTGAACATATTGCATAATCATTCACAAGCACTTGTAAAGGGCTACTTGCATACATATTTTATTCGTTGAAATAATTCTTTCAATGTTTGAATAAATTTGATCTGCCATATAACGCATTAGGAAGTACCAATTTGTCATACGCATCCGTATATATTGGCAACGTGATAATTTTGTATTTTGCCGTCTAGTAAGTATGTGATGAATAACATTTACCCGGAGATTGCAAAATCACCCCTAAAAGAAGCACGTAAACTGGGATCTTATTAAGAATCATTATTTGTTACAGGAAAAGGACTGTATCGCCGAGCACTATACTGAAGAGGGAACAGAAATGGCTACGCATGCTGAACAACTGGGAGGCGTTTATGAGCAAGAACTACAAGAAGGTGCGCGAGAGGTGTCGCAAAGGTAAAATTATTATTTTTTCCAATCTGGAGCAAGAGCTTGACGCTGCCGCTTCTCTTCTTCGAATAACTTAGGATGCCACTTCGAAAATAAAAGAATAATCGATAGTACCACGCGCTCTGGATGCTAGATGCTTGTTATTTTTTTTGAATCCATTAATTTGGTGCCCACTGAAATTGCCCCTTGGGGATGGTACTCCGGTTTGCCTTCCCCTAGATCCGGGGCTGCAGATAACAATATACAGTTTCAAGATAAATTAATTTTAATATACAGTTCTGTTCAATTGATGAGTTGGCTAAGTCAAACTGTGTTAAAACCGCTTCTATCGGCAACTATTGCACATATTAAACACATAATTACATGTTGTAGTAAACCACACACATCACTGATTACGAAATGTGATGATTATAACGTCAGTCAACTCTTTTTTGTATATTCAGATTTAAGTAACGATAAGAACTTTCTAGAAGTAAGTATCCTTGAACTAAATATTTTCGTTTTTATTAAATAGTGTAAATAGTGTTTATTGTTAATGATAAAAATCTGGCTAATTTTACAACGATAATACGACAAAACCAGCCGACATATCGGCTCTCTAATAAATTGTCATGTAAAATATATTTTTTGATTGATTTTTCGAATTTCTATATAAAAAATACCAATTTTAATAAAATGTAACAGTTTTCATTTGCACGCAGAAAGCCGCGGCCGTCGCAGTCGGCCCCGTTTGTTATGACAATAGCCGTTAAACGAGGTCCAAATAAAACTATGGCCGGCCGCTGGTTTACAATTACGGCATTAGATTGTCTGTTAGTGTCTTCAGCGTCTCTATACGTACATATAATTCAATGCATCACTTCTGCTATATAAAACACGTTTTTATTTTAAAAATGCATGCTGACTGATCATACTTTTCTATTTTCGGAATAGGTACTGGATTTATGATTGAATACACATTGTTATTGTATAAATCGTGATTTATGAAAGTATGGATTTAAAATGGTTACTTTTATCTTTTGCCCAATGCCATAAATCTGTATCAGAAACTAGATTCTGTCACCGTAATAGTAATAACTAATAGTTGAAAGTATTAATCATAGGCTTAAAGATTTTTTATAGTAATGAAATAGGAATTTCTTTAACTGCGTTGGAAAATACCTTGTTCAACTATTTAAGGAAATATTTTAGGATGGGAAAATAAAATAATAGGGTGACATGTGAAGGAATTCTTTCGTGAAACCGAGACAGTAAAAAAAACGAACGCAGGATGGCATTACAGCTTCCGCTTGTTTCGTTCCGTCTATTCTGGAAATTTCGATCTTTAACATTTTATATGAAACTGGGTCCTTTTATACCGGTTGATAGATAAAAATAAACGATTAGAGACTTTTAAATCTTTCTGTATAACGTTTTATTTTTTTTATTTTCATGCTGGTCTCAGGTAAAATTCTTTTCATTCTTTTTGTACCTATGAGAAGATGATCGAAAAAGCGCTACTCGCAGAAGTGCTTTCTCTGTAGACTATTTATTGCATTAGCTGGGAAAAACAAGATTTTCATCTCCCAAGATATATAAGGAATTGCGGTACTTTCCTTATTCATTAGTTTACACATCTATTCGTGTTACATGTCTTGCACATGGATATAGCCGGGGCAGTGTGGATTCCCTTACTAAGCACTTGTTTGTCAATATCAACCAGGTATACCAGCGTCGGTGCGTCCAAAAGCATGGCTGTATCTCTGTGGAGGTCAACTACTTTTAGAGAAACATCCGAACGAATATGAAGAGCTGCTGCAGGAGCCAGGGGATCCGAAATGCATGGATGATATCCGCAAGGATCTGCATCGACAGTTCCCTTACCACGAAATGTTCATCCGAGAAGAGGGGTTGGGGTGAGTTTTGTTGGCCTTGATTATGAAGACTCTGAATTTAGTTTAAGTCTATCCTAAGCCTATATCCTTATTTAAAATTCGAATAGCTCCGGGCAAAACGATTGCCTATGAAGAAATCCTTCGAAGAAGATTTGTGAATACGGACAAATCTTATTGTGAATTCTCATACTACGCGCGTATTTATAGGTGGCGTTTAAGCGATTGGTCACTTTTTGGCGCTAACTAGAAACTGACCAATCACCTATAACAGAAATCTATGCTCAGCAAAGAGCTCACTTAAGAGCTTCATAAATACGGGCCTCTGTCACTTTTTAATTATCATTGGCCGTAGTTTTTGGAGTTGTTTGTCGATATATTTATTATAAGAAGATCGGCAAATCAAAACATCTGTAGAATAAGATAAAACTTCAATTCTCGTAATAGAAGTTTGGTTCTATCATGTCACGCTAACACCGGTTTAGAAATTTTTGATGTTTTAATAACATAGAGGAAACCGCATTTAAACCAAATGATTCACGATCAAGTTATTTGACGCGACTCGTGTGACACCGCACCTTCGATTAGTTGTTCGTCATTAGCTATATTGTTTGTCATATTACTGGTAAATCGTTTGAAAGGTTATGAAATGAGTATTGTTCCACGGCTTATAAGTTTGTTTATATTTACACTTAACATAAGGAATGTATGTGTTTTTATAGCATAAAGCCATCAAACGACCAAGTGGTTCATCTGATAGTAAGTGGTTTCCACCGCTCAGAATACCAGAAGAATTGTGACGCGTTACCAACCTTACAGGAAAGTAATGATTATGGAATTGGGAAGGGGAGGTAGGGTACTGTGCCTTAAAAAATATTTTTCTTCGGCACGAGAATCGAACCTGCTATCGGGAGAAAAAGTATCCTATATCTTTAAAATATTCAATCTATCACATTTATACTATTAGTAGGATAATTTGATGAATTTCTTTTTTTATAGACAGCAAGAGTTATTCTCAGTTCTCAAAGCGTACTCGGTGCTGAACCCGAAGGTGGGTTATTTCCAAGCGCAAGCGCCCGTTGCCGCGTTCCTTCTAATGCACATGCCAGCCGTGCAGGCGTTCTGGTGTCTCGTCAGCATCAGCGACAAGTACCTCAGTGGGTACTACAACCCTGGACTTGAGGTGAGACTCGTGACTTTCATGAGCTTTTACTTTTTAACCAGAGTTTGAAATTATCCGAAAATTATGATATGATAATTTACCCTCGACTGCCTCGGTGGCGCATTTGTAATGCGTACGCGTTACGATTGAGGCCAACGCTGAGGCCTCGGGTTCGATCAAATCTATGGCACGAGAAAATGGACCCTGTTATTAAGTCGGGATAACGCCAGACAATAAGAAAAAAAATGATAAAGATTTTAATTCGTCAGCATTTTTTATGTAATCTTTTGGTGATTATCTTTGTATTCGATGTAAACTGGTTTACCTCGAGGGTGGTCCCATATGAAGGTTGAGATTAGATGGAGGAGCACGAGGGAAACGTATTTGGGTTTTCTAGACTTATGATTATTCTCTGTTGCGATTAGAAGGACGTTCAGAATACTTTTTAGACTCTGTTATGTTAGATAGATTGGTTTGTTCAAATTAGGTTATTATTATATTATTATCAAATAACCTTAATATAACCGATGATGTTGAGTGTAAATTTTCCTTATTTTCTGCATGTCTATTACTATATTTGGTGAATCTTTGTTTTTAGAACTGATGTCGGTTGTGGTTCATGATTGTATCGTTTTTAAACTGCTGTTGTGTTACGTAGCTATAAACTTATTTTTTTAACGTTTATGGAATATTTAATCTCTCGTCACTTAAACTCACAACTCGCGACTAATGAAGGATCTTGTATTGTATTAATGGTGGGGACGTCTGTGAGTTACAAAGACGTATGATCACGTTAGTGGAACCATTTCACCCTTAATCCTAGAATAATGGTCTTAGCATCTAGCTCTTATTGAGGTACTCTAGCTTTTGCTTGCGTATACCGCCACGAAAGTTTGTTCTTTTATATTAACTGTAGTTCCACTGTGTCATTATGTCTCGTGGTGACAAGCGCGATGCAGTCACTGCAGTGCCTTATTTTATTTTATTTATATTCGGAAAACTTACAGCTAGCAAATTTACTTACATTAAAATAACAAAAGAAGGGCAATTAAAAGTTTTCACAAAAAAATATTGCAGTATTATGTAATTAACAGTTCTTGGTAGTTTTGCATTTTTCATCAGACGAGCGACCTCATGATCTGATCATGCGAATAAAAATTACCCGAATATTTTCAGGTCCTTCAGCGCGACGGTGACATCCTTCACGCGCTGCTTCGACGCACAGCCCCAGCTGTTCACAGACACCTGGTGAAGCACAAAGTGGAGCCAGTACTGTACGCAACCGAGTGGTTCCTATGTGCCCTCACTCGAACGCTCCCGTGGGATAGCTTGCTGCGTGTGTGGGATTGCTTCTTGTGTGAAGGTGTTAAGGTTTGTACTGTAGTTAGATATATATACTACACGCAAAATAACTTATCCTGGCTGGAGTTTGTGATTTCACCCGCCCTGTATGCTTTCCGTCATCCTTCAGTCCTTAATTTCTGAAAACAATAGTCATGATGCCGTTTATGCGTAACTTTGTGCCGACCGGCTAAAATTTAGGATTCATTGTTAATTTTTTTAAGGCCTATATTTGGACATTTTTTGCTTCAGTGCGTTGCTCGGGTTAAGGAATGATTTCAGTCAAATGACTGAAAAAAAAATTTCAGTAGTTCAGTAGTTAGTAACCCTATTCAAAAATTTGAATAGGGTTACTAACTACTGAACTACTGAAAATTTTACACAGTTCGTACATAAATGTATTTGTTTTTTTATTAGCTTAATGCGTGATTGTTACCATAGTGTTTAAATGAAATAATTCCTAATACCGGATGAGGAACAAAGTTATTAATTATTTATTAACACCGTAACAAAAAAAACAACAAAGATTTTTATCATATTACCTAGTATTTAACACGATTAAAATCGCACACTTTTCCGTGTATATGATAGTTATATGCATTTGTCTGCTTTTTTGTATGATTATACTTTTACTTTCTGGTTAAATTATTGCTTAATTAAATTTATAGTTCAATTCGTTCTAACATTAGTCATAAATCATGATTATTAGCAAAGTAATTTCCCGATAATATGTTCATATAAAAACCACGCATATTGCTATTTGATTTCGTCGAAATGGTTATATACGAGGAATGTACTGTAAATAATTATTTGTCGATATATTTAATAATTAAATAATACTTAAATTTCATCCAAGATTCAATTACAATATTTTTGAGTAAATGCTTAACTGAAAAATTTCTCCAAAAGGATCATTGAACATATTCAATTGCACATTATTTTATTACTAAAAGCAAATTGAATTACAAATAAACCCTTACAGAAATTTTTATTTTAAAATGATACAAATTAATATTTCAAATAACGGTATGCAGAAAAATGGGAGCGTAGTAACTGCGCTAACGTTTTGGCTTGTATCGTGCATCCCGTTTTTCCATTCCATAGCTGTCCCTTCTACCAGATTAGAAAATCTGGTAGAGTGCGACAATTATAGGCCAGCGGTGGTAAATTTTGGAACTGATTTGTAAAATGTATAGAATAATCTGTCAAAGTCGAACAATGAGCGTTTCACAACAGCGCCACTCATCTTGCCAATTTATGAATGTCGCACTGTAACTTATTACTTTTTAATGAATTTAAATTTCGGCGTTTCGTACGGTGAGTGAGATATCTGGAGGCTCAAGTCCCTTTCCCAATCCCTTAATTTTTCCTTTCCTTTAACGTCAGCAACGCACCCGTGATTATTTTGGTATTGTGGGCGTACATTGACACATTTACCCTATTCCATAATAATGTAGAAATGAATTAATTTCTCATTCCAGGTCCTGTTCAAAGCAGCCCTGGTAGTCCTGGCCGGTGCCTTAGGTCCGGCTAAGGTCCGCAAGCGCGCGTGCGGTCTCTGCGAGACCCTGGAGGTCCTTCGTCATCCTCCGGAGAGTGTACTCGGCGAGGAGTACCTCGTGTACCACATGCAGCGACTCAACCTCACCGAGGAGGACTTCGAGTTCGAACACCAGAGGCAGACCGCGCGTCGACGCGCCATGCCCAATAGAAGGTCGGTGTAGGATATTTTATATGGATTTATATGAAGTCGGATAAAAACTATGGGGATTTAGTGATTGCGGTGTGATGCAGTACAATGCATTGTTATAATATACTGTAATGCAGTCGGTAATCGGTGTAATGTACAGTTTCTGGAAATGTGGATGTATAAAATTTTGAGTTGAGTTTGATTATGAATGTAATTGAATGCATCTGGGTTTTATAATTATTATACACATGTAATAGTTCAAATTTTATTAGGTTGCTGTATAAATGTGTTGTGCACAAGAATATTTTATTTGGTCTTTGGATCGCGTCAAAACTGGTACACAATTTGAACTAAACTGAGAACTTTTACTTAAAAATGGTTGGTATTTCCTAATATTTGGATACAAAATGTTATGATAAGGGGGCCTGTGTATGCCAGCATGATTTTAAATGTGGTTGTATATTTTTGTATTTACATTTTAACTGATCACCCTTAACTTTAAGGCAACTACACAACTAACTGCAAACTTAAAAATATTGATTTACCATTTGCCAAAGAGAATTCGATCATTATATAACGTTATTTACAGACAAATTCTTTAGAACCCAGATTGGGTCTAGTCTCTAGTCAACACAAATACTTATATTATATTGTACAAGCTGTTGTGCAAGTTTATGGTTTTGAGTTTGTAGTTGTGTGCGGCCGTTTTTTACTAAGTTATTTCTTTATTTAATCGTCAAACAATACAAGGTTAGTCAGAAAGGGTATACTAAGCCGTGGCCAAGGCCAACTTATTTTCCCGCGATTTTTAACCTCACGACTTGGTAGCAAAATACAAAGAAACAGCACCGTCTCGACGACCCCAAATGAAAATACAGCTGATCATAGGGCTATGCATAATTTTTATAAAACCTCTAAACCGCAATATGTCTGAAATTACTGGTTTCTAGATTTTTTTTATTTGCACGAATGGCGAAACGAGCACGTTTGTACAAGTTGGATTTGTTCGAAGAGCTGCAAGTACAAAAGTTGTTCAGAATTACGGGTATTTTTATGTCCTTTCGATTTAGTACACCTTTTCCAGCTAACCTTGTATTACCACAACCAGCATGACGTGCACAGATTGTAAACTAATATATTTAGTTTTTATAGTTTAGAGAGTCTTAACTTTTGTTTAGAGATTTTTATTCATTTCCATAGGTCAATAGAAACCAGTTTATAACCCTGGCTGTATCGTGTTCCGAAGATTTATTTTTATTTAAGGTATTATTTCTATTACACCCTTGAATGGATGAGAGCTCCTCTTGATTCCTACTTAATTTTTTAAGGGTTATTTATATATGTATGTGCTAACATTATGATTACAATTGTACCGTACTAACTCTTATGTCGCTTGGAAGCTTTGAAATATTTGTTGGGAAATTGGTATGGTATTAACTGTCTTTTGGGGAATACCTTTTTGTGATGGTATTTGTTCGTGACCTAAATAGCGTTGGTATGTTGTAAGTTAATTTGGTGAATGAAATAATTTAGGTTAGCGCAGACGGAGTGGCGGTAGAATCCAGAGACTAAATTCGATGACACTTGAAAGTGCACCTTAACCCTTAGAATATTACGCTACGATTCAAGCCGATTGATTTACAAATACTATCAGATCAGTCTTGTCGCCGACATTCCGTCTTTCCGCTGATACTTACTCGAATCTATAGTATGCATTGCTGTCATCCACCCACAATTGAGTGGTTTTTATTTTTCTTAGTTCATTTCGCTATGGATGTCTAATATCTAAATATTATTCTAAATTCAACGGACGGCGAAGCAGACTAGTTTTAGCAAAACCATTTTTATGCGCTTTCACGACCAGTTAGTTTATTGATAAAACTGGTGTTACATTGGTGAAGGAAAAAAAAACTCAGATTATCATTGCATATTTAATTCCAATAGTTTATTATTTTAAAGCAATATATTTCACAGCTGCCACAGTTATAAAATAAAACAATTTCTTTTATTTAAAAAAGTCCTGTCATTTGAAATGTTTTTATATTTGTACCCTATTATCTCCTATGATTAAAAAATCCATGCAATTTAAACTACATTTAAAAATATCTATTGAATAGCCACTGACGCAGTCCTTTTGCATTCAATAAGAGTACTTAACGTACTAAACTTTAGCTTTAATTTCCAGTGGCAGCTGATTCAGCGACTGCTCCTACAAGCGTTATTCAAAGAATAACGCCAGGGATCTGTTCAACACGCTGTGACGCGTCCATTGACTGCTGTGTAGTTAAGTGTATGTGATACAAGACTGTCGCTTCAGCGTCGGCCCGCAATGGACACGACGATGTGACCAAACGATAACGACTGACGAACTGTGGATTAGGGAACGTTTGTAGCATAATATATATAGAGTATTTTGGGCCTTGCAGTGAGCGTACGGAGTCTTAAATAAAAGCAATGGATTTCAGTTTTAAAATTTCGCGTATAGCGAGTAATGTATATCGTAATTTTTCTATTACGATAATTTTTGGACTTTAATATATTTGTAGTTTGTTTCCTTTCTAGACATAGGAAACGCACCTATACAGCCGTATTTAATGTTATACAATGTTCTAAATGAGGATACTTGTTTTTTTAATTACCTATACCTATGAGTCACTATTTTTGTACAAAAATGGTTACTCGATGTTGCCTGTGTAGATGTCATTCTCCCCTGTGTAGATGTCATTCTCCATTAGTAGACATTTAAAAAAATACCCGGTGGCTTAGCATATAGCAACACGACCTATCTCGCGCACGGCAGAGATAACTATTGACATCAAATATCCCGTGTGAAAGTGTCAACATTCGATAAAATTACGTCGTCATGTTGAAAGTATTATTTTTGCTACGTTATCTCTACATGGCGAGTCGAGTATGCTAAGCCCACAGATGTGTGGATATTGTGGAGTGCGATTGTATTTGCCATTACATTCCGTAAGCTTTTAGAATGATTGTTTGATTGGAATCATAATAATTATAAAATGAGTGAAGTAACAGCAAGAGTAAATATGCCATACAAGACTATTGCAGTTTAATAGTTTCACATGTAAATTTACATTAATCTACACATTATAAACAATGGGCGTGTTTGCGCGAACAATGTTCTGAGTAATCTATTTGAGACTCTCAGAATATCGATCTTAGTTCGTAATTATTGTCTACAGTCAAACTGACAGTACTGCACGACTACTGAGTGGCTAACTTAGCAACTCAGAATTTGTTTGTCAAATGAGATTTTTTTACTAAGAAATGATTTAAAATATGCCAGTCTATTACAAGTATGTAAATCTGGCGCATGGATATTAAACGAATAAAATTCAATTTGAAAGTATTTGTCATTCAACGCTTATTGCAAGGCCTTATAGAAGACATTACGTAAATGTGAAGTGAAATTATGAAGTGAAAAGTATTGTTAGGTTTGTTCTAGTGCTATACGGACAAACAAAAATTGCACAAATCTGAGCTTAATTTCCATGTAGTTTTTTTAATAATTAGATTCGCTGTCTTAGTAAATTTGTCCGTTTGCCTCCATACTTTTATTTCCACGTATTTTATTGTAAACATAATTATTATTAAGCTTACAATATTTCCTTTATTCTACTACTTATTTTCTCGAATTTAATGCATGTGCCTCGTAACTGAGCTTGTTCTGCAATTTTCAGATATTATTATAAACTATAATTATTATACATTTTTGAAAATAGTATTTTTGATTTAGAAATAGCTTGTTACGAGGCAGCACATGTACAGTATTGCAAACGCCTAATATATATTAAGACTCAAGAGTCGATAAAGCGCGTGATAGTTGCTAGATTTGTATTTCTTTTACATTTTCAACCACATAATATTTATTTTATTATGAAATATATTTAAAAAACAATTTGCAAAAAGTCACTGGCGTGGTTCCTTTGTAAAATCCGTAACTGATTTCTTATGAATATCAATTAAAATACAAATATAAATATTGTAAAAAGGATTTGTCATATTTTTTGTAGCAACACTGAATTAGTACCAAAACATCCCATTTCGCCCGTATGTTTATCAAATGAGATTGTATTAAAAACGTGTAAAAAACTAAAAATATATTGAAATTATGCCACATATCGTATAAAAATGTAAATAAGTATCAGTGAATAGTGACTGAAATTAATTAAAGGCTCGGGAAGTTCAGAATAATAATACATTTAATATAGTTTGCTGTCATCCCCTATGTGTGTAAATGAGTGACGATATCGTATGCTTATTAAACAAGAAAGCACATATACACGTTTCAGAAATCTACTAAGAGTGTGAAATGTATGTAAATATGTTACTTTTTATTGTTTTTCTATGAATATATTTCTGCTCTATATAATAAAACTTTGACAGCATCGGTAGGTACTGTGAAATAAGTACATATTTTGTAGATCTTGAGTCATATTTTTGATATAATTGTAAAGGTACGATTCCGAACACAACTGCACCGCAGAATGCATTTATAGACATCGAATGTGCGACCGCAGATGACAGTAACTTGTATTCATAAATACATACAGAATTATAGAAACAGTTGTGTCATCTGCGATTTATCGTAGCGCTTGTGTTTGAAATCTTACCTTTATGAAATATTATTTTGATTCGTTCACTACATTTACATACCATTCGAGGTGTCTTTACAAAATAAATTTGTAATATAAACAAAAAGTTTGTGTTATAGATGATAAGACGCTATCTTTACTACTAGCGAAGTACAATTTAGATTTATCAACCTCATTTTTGTGTTATCTACTATTGAAAATATACGTGAGCTGTTTTTCCGTTGTTGTCAAATGAATATTTTAGTTTTCTAAGGAAATTTAAAAGCAATAATAATTAATAATTTGGGAAAACATGTTACGTTTGGCAGGTTACGATATACATTTATTCAATAATATAAAGAAATGTATTTTTCTGTATAGATAAAATTTCATCAAAATAAACATTTTTTTCAAATACATATTTATTTTTGACAGTATGGGCAATTTTGACCCTCATTTATAGTTTTTCGTTATAATTATAGTGAATTGTATATAATCAATAATTTTAGTAAATATTCCCATAACTTTCGGTTTACCTCACATTCCCTCGTGTACGACAGATTGTGAAAATGTATGTTATTATAATATAGCTGCCTGTATGAATAAAACAATAATATTACGATACTTGCAAACTTAGCCGGGTTGTAACTAGTTATTTTCCCTGCCGCCTACACCTCCCGTCACCCTTCAGTATCTGATAATAGTAGGGTGTTTGATTATGTTTAATTTTACACATCATTTTATATGCAACAGAAATTAATACGAAAAAGAAACTGTTTAGCCAAACAGAATTAACATTAGGTAAAAATTTAAGCCACAGTTCATGTGCAGCCAAAGACCATCTATTTTTCATAAATACTTACTGCCCACGATGTGTCGTGTGATTTAATTTCCATCTTACTAAAAAGATCTTGAAATAAAATCCTCGAATCTTTTTAATAAATAAAGGATTTTCTGAAATCATACTTTAAACACATAAGAAAATGTTTTCAAATGTCGATATTTGATGGTTCAATTGTAATTATAACGTACACCGGATAATCGCAGTGATTTAGACGTGGCGTACAAAGCCAAATAAGTTATTTTAGAATTATTCCTCCCATGTACTTGATACGTGTTACCAATAATAATATAAACAAACATATAAATGTGAAACAAATACAATATAAAACGAATGATAATAGGCTATGATTTAGTTAGGCTCATGCAGGCGCGTGTGTATCGGTGCATAATGTTTTTTTTCTTTTTATTTATCTCGTAGTATTAACGGTTTGACAGTTGGTACTGTCAGTGTCACTGTCAACGGTGGCAGCTGGTGACGTCACTATGACGATAGAGATGGCCTTTTGCGTTTGACATATCTCAAGAAACTCATGGTTTCTTTATGAAAAGCTGTTGCTTTTACCTTTAGATTATAGATAATAGTGTGTCACACGAGTGTATTATTTAGTTTTTAGTTGAAAGGCTCGAAACTTTTAATATATGGTATTTTCACCTTAATTTCCTCGTAAATTTAATTTGCATTAGTCTAGTGGCAGCGTACTAAGCCTGAGAACGGTGAGGTTCTGGGTTCAATTCCTATATGGGGTTGTGTTTGAATTTTCGATTGGAAAGGACATATGAATTAACCGGTATTGGAATATGAACCCGGTATGGCGATAGGCTCACTCCCTATCACATTATGGGACGGAAATAAGCTCGGCGAAATGCACGAGTTGCACCTGCGCCTACAGAGATCCTAGGGATAGAGGCGTGAGCTTATGTAAATTCAAATTATTTTTATAAAAGGTGACATATAAAATGTTTATTTGCTATGTATAGCAATAATAATAAGTACCACAAATTAGAATATATGTATGGTAAAGTTTCGAGTATATTTTAATCCCCGTTCTGATCGGTGAACACTGCCATTATGATGTGTTTCCTTATTAAAATATTATATTTTTAACATTCTAACAGCATTATTACTACAAAATAATGTTTTTTTTTCTTAAAAATAGAAGATTTCTTTGTTTTGATCACCGATTAAGTTCGTTTTATGTGTATAACGAATCGTGTTTGATATTGTCACTCTTATGACGTAATTATGAAACGCGACGTGGCAACACATGTCATGACCGTGCACATTTACAACACGCCATGCCACGTCACAATAACAGTTTCGATTGTGTTATTCGATCTAAGTCACGTCATAATAAAATATGTATGCAGATTCGTACATCGGCCCTAGCGGATCGTATTGCAAACGCTTCATATTTATTATCGTATTCGTTGAAGTAACAGTTATCGAAAAAGCTCACACTACGGCTACTAAATTAGTCGATAGCAGTGGAAGTAGGTTATATAAATAACTAGACAGATGAAGTGTTAGAAGATAATTTAAACAATTTATGAATTATTAAATAATTTAAATTTGCCCGTGGGATGAAGTATCTTGTAGCATGTGCACGGTACATATCAGATGTCGACACGTCGCGGTTCAACGATATGTTGCCGCTTTTGATTAATACTTTTAAAAAACTAGACAAATATAGAAAAGACATTTTACTACACTTATGACGTCATAATAAATGTTTTTATAGCGATCGATCGTTCGTGGATTAAAATAAAGATCTTACGCGTTTGGCGTGTTTGTGTGATGTTTTTTTTGTTTCCTTTTCAATGAATTTTAATTGAACGTTATATTATGTGTATCGTGGTATTTATAAGTGATTTTATTATTTGTTGTTATTGCTTGCTAAATGTTTTTAATTGTATTTAATGGTAAACTTGCAAAACTTGTAGCGACATCTACGTAAACTCCATTTCACTTGAATTTAACAGCGATTACAAATTTTATTTGCGGTTCAATAACACGTCTCTCATAGATAGTGAAAGGAATGCGACAGCAAAAACGGCTTGGTAATATAAAGTTGGCACGACACGAGCTACGATGTTAGTACTGCCTGTTTGAACGTAAATGAATTTTAAATCGCCATTAAATTCTGTTGAAACGGAATTTACTATCTTTGTAAACAATCAGATGCTACTATTGTCTGTGTTTATTGAGTGCTGTTATTATATTCAGAGGATCTGTTATATATGGAGAGAAAATCTGTAGATAAAAGAGTCAGCGCAGTCCAACATTACTTGCCAAGGACACTTCCATATTTGTCATTATTTTTTTTGGCTGTATATTTTATATTTATACAAGGCATATAACCCCTCGTGCGTTTATTTATGTTGTTTTAGTTTCATAACTTTACTAAATCAATATTACAATTATGACGGCCAAATAACGCTACAACTTATCTATACTGCACTTTTCAACCTTATTCCCAAGCAATAAAGTTGAAAATTGTGATTGTTGTAAGTTTCTCACGTTTAGCTTTGAGCCTCTGAATATGGCAGTACTATCAAATAAATGTATTTTCCGGTATTTACTTTTTCTACTCAGATGTCTAAAAAAAACGACTTTTGTATTTTTATTAATAAGGCTTGACGCCTTTGGCGGTGCAGGGTTGAGAGTAATTTTAACATGCTTCCTGTCTAAACTATTACTTCTGTATTTATTTTATAATAACTTTTTGACTTTCGAGTGTTAAGATTTAAGTCCCAGAGTTTAAATATTTTTGCAAATTATGGAGAATTAGGAGAGACAATCTCTAATGAATGTTCTTTAAAGTCTCAAACTATGTCAGGGACCAAATAGTACATCATGATAGTTGACTTTCAATATAATTTCGATGAATATCTTCTATTCACGTAATGTAAATAAAATGTTATATCCATTTAGACTGGGACGCGTTTTATCTAATGAAAAGACAAATACTTTTCTTATTACCAGACTTGAGGTTTGATTTCGTTTATATAGGTACTTACAACGTGTTTCAGACAGGTGTGATCAAATTTAATCAAGTATAGTGTACGATACATATAAGTATTTTACCGCCCGTAGTACTAAATCCGATGGTATTGCTAGGACGTAAATAAAGCATTTTCTTTTTAGTCATGACTATCATGTCAACATTAGACTTGAAATTTTCGACAACACTATTCGATGAACAGCTGAGCTTTTGTCTCACTCCGGCATTGTTAATCTCGCTCACACACTTCACTTAATTTATTGAGATATGATCGCCCGTAAACGATTGATAAATCGTAATAAACGAGTAATTAAAATTTGCGGGAAATTCTAGGATGTCTAGATATTGAAAAAAATGGGTACAACACTCACCTGTCAATGTCAGGTGTACGTATGTGGGTACCCATAATATATGACCACACTTTTTTGTTACATGTTCTATATTTTATTACTTCGTATTCCGCAAACTATCGTATTATTCCGTGCACCGCCATAGCTGCCCCTCGAATGTTCCACAATAAACCACATTCCGTATGACAGACTGTATTCCTTTATTGTACGAAACACTTGGGATATCGTGTGTATTTTTGTACAGCGTCTGAAGATTTTCATTTACTGCAATATTTGTGTTGTAAATAAATATTAAATATGAATTTTGGGTTTTTGAATTTATTTTTGATCCCTTTGCAACCCTGTAGTATTTAGAATTTAATGGAGTTAGAAAACTATCGCAAATAAAACGACCACTTATTTTTTATAATTTATTTAATACAAAATCACCACTCTTAGGTATAAATAATACGGCATACAGTATGCACTTTCGTGTGACCCTATGTACAAGTGGAGTAAACAAAACAGATTATAAAACCATGGAATTCAACGACTATCAATATAATATTATTAGGGTCTGTTTCACCCCTTGTGTGTAAAATCTAAAATAAAATATGAAAGAAAAATCCACTAAGTAGGTACTTTCAAAAATAGCTATAGTATAAGAATACGTTAATTGGTGGTTAAATCTTAATCGATTATTGTAAAACAGCCCTTAGTCTTATATTGATCTCACTAATGTAGTTGACCTCAAAATGCGATTATACAGTTGAATCTCAAGGTTATACTAACTTCGTTATCTTCGCAACAGCCTTTGTCATGATTGGAAGCCCTTGTGTATTATTTAAAAAATATTCTATGGTACACGTAGGGTCACAAAATCTATTGGAAATATATACAATTTGTCTGTAATGCTGATGAACCAAATGACACATAAAATATTCTATATTTAATTTCTCGCATTAATTGAGCACCAAAGTTTTATTTGTATTAATAAACATTCGATATTTTGTTTCACGCGTGGTTTTAACTCATTAGTCGGTCGACAATTTATCGATACTAAGGTTAATAATATAAGCGTTTTAAAATCGTTAAACAATACTTATATTATGCTTATATAAAAGAAGACAGTGTAGTGCTAGTTTGTTTGTCTTTCATGATACTTTTAGGCAATCGAAATTTATGTTTATGAGGTAAATAAAATAAATAAAAATAAATAAATAACTACTTATAGAAGGTAGATGTCATTTGTCAAGCAACGCATACACACAACTGAAAATTCGCTATTTTCAAAATATGTTTCATAGTTATTGATTTATATCTGAGGAACATAAACATAATATGTTGCGTAGTTATTAGTATGGTTAACGTAGTTTGGAGCCATATATGGTTATTTGGCTTATGGCCATATTTGGTTGCTATTTAAACGGTTTAAATTTCGTGCGTGTACTTAGTTTCTCTAAGTAGTTATTCTAAGAGTAAAAAATATAATGACATATTTCAACTGTTAATAGCGACAAGCATGTATTGTGGTTCAATTAAATAAAAATGGGTACATAAATACTGTATAAATCAGTAATACACAATTTATTTAAATAAGACTTACATCCTTGTGTATTTTTCAATTAACTCAAACTAAATAAATACTAAATTCAGAATTTTCTATTATAAAATTCACGGGTTATATCTGCAAGACAGGCCCTTTCATATGATAAACGGAGCGGCGGCTTCAGACGTCATCGCATGTAAAATGTGCTCAGATTTCAAACCTTCTCCATATCACACTAAGCATATAAGTTTGCCTTATTCAGATCTCGTTACATACAAAAACTGGCCTCAGCTCAATACGGTTTATCCGTTTTACACATACGTAACACGATAATTTAAAAATTCATAATAACAGAACCGCGCTCCTATTGTTGTTATCCGTTTTGAGTTTTGATTTTCCTACTCTATAGGACTACCCTCGGCGTATATACATATAAAAAGCTATGTAACTATGTAATGAAGGTTTAAATATGTTATGAACCACCAACCAGCGCGCTATCGATAACTCTGGTACGTTACTTTCATATGAAAACTAGAGGTTTCTTTGTATAGAGGTTTTTCGCTTGCTTTAAATAAATAGTTGATTCCACGTTAACCAGTTTTTTTCACATGACAGATTTATAAGGAATGCAATATTTATTTACTACCTTACAATATTTTCAAAACACAAACTTTATTAATGTTTTTTCCTTATCGAAACAAAATGTCAGTTATTTTAATTTTTATCATTTTTTGCAGGATACTAATTTGAAGAAAAAAATGTTTGCTATCGATATTCGCAGTTTACGAGGTACATAATCTGTCGTATCATGTATGTAAACTAGACATAAAAATGAAGTCGGCAATAAGACCCCTATACCGATTTGCTTATATTATTATGATTCTGTATTATGGCTTGTCTATTCATCAACATAAATAATGTGTGGCTTTTTTCTAAGAACTCGTTAAAAGCCCAGAAGTCTTTGCTTGTCAATAAGTGTAAACATGCAAGTGAAAAATTGTCACTGAAACTGAAGCGCGCTAAACAGATACAGATTGACTTGTGTTTGGGTTACTTGAATACTTCACTAGGATAAATATTCTCGATTTGGACATATCGAGAAATAAAAACAAGCATTAGAATCATCTCAGAAATATTTTCGTATATGATGCGATGGCATCGCATTTTCATGCAAAAGAGATGAGAAAAACTTCGATAATATAATCATGGGTTTCGTTTAAAAACATCGATATCGATATATTCTGCACTTACACGTCATTACCAACAAACGAACAAAGCTATCAAATGACTATATCTTACACCGCCAATTCAGCACAAAACAATATTTACAAGATATGTATTTATTATTAAATAATTTACAATGCTGCAGTCTGCCACATAAATATATCACTGCACTAAGCTTTTCAAATATTTCAACTTCTTTTTTAATATATTCCTAAGGTCGTTTAAGACGTCTTCCCTTCCGCTTTTCAGTCTGTTTTCGACAGGATTGTAGTATTTATCTTCTAAGTTTAGTTTAACGAATTCATCTTCTATTGTGGAGGTGTATTCATATTTTGGCCAATCATCGAGAATGTTTTCGAGGAAGGCGATCGTGTTTTGTACAGTTTCGTTGAGTTTGTTGAGTAGTTCCAGAGTTTTGATCTCGTCTGGCGATTGATTGGTTTTCTTTTTGGATTTCTTTGTGTTGGTCGGCGTTATTAGCTCGTTGCAAACGCCGAGGAGGAAAGTTGTTATGCCAGTGAACTGTAACAAGGACACAATGGTTGAATATATGCGATTTCGACGGTAACCATTATATTGGACTGCACTATACTTACCATCAGGTCCAGTGTAGTCGTTTTGTCGTGCCAGGATAAAGAAGGTATATTATTGGAGTGATTTTTGTCTAGTTATGAATCTCCAATTATGATCTTAAATAGTACTTTACTTCTTTTCAAAAGTAGCTTAACAATATTAAGTCAGCACCCACACTATCGACATTAAACCTTCTATTTAAGAGCCATTTATCGATATTAAATTACTTTTATCAGTTTTAAATATAATAATGTACCCTTTATACTCGAAATATATCGAATTAAATCCTGACCTCTAAGTAGTTGGAGAGGGTCTCCAACTTATCCCGCATGGCCCAGCCTGCATCTCCGTCGTGTGATCGCAACTCAGACTTGAGTTCGTCCTCGGCCCATCCTATGAGACGGCACTGTTGTTCGCACAACGCATGCGCACACGCGGCTCGACCCAGCGCCAGCTCGCCCACCATGCGCAGCGTCGTCGCGTATAGCTCCCGGTACGGTACCGGTGAGTTAACAAATGCTGTCATACAGATCAATTAAATACATTACTTGATTTTTTAAATTACTGGTAAAATTATATCATTCTCAATAATTCACCTAAAACGAAGCAATTTATAAATCTATTCACAATAAAATTGATTAAAATATTTTCTAACCCGGTGGAAAGTGCAACTATGAGACGATAGTAAAAAGATGCACAATACAATACTTGACCTAACCACAGTTATGGTGCACGCGTGCGATGGAGATAGCGCTACTTCCCACTACGCTCCTACTTATCCTCTAACCAATTTTGATAATGTAAACTATAAACATTAGGATTTCTTCTTTACTATATTTGCTTTTGGTTACAAATGGACTTTGAAATAGTAAGTAGGTTTGATTTAGATTATTAGTTCCAAGATTATCGATATTTATAACGACTATACAACTATCGACTATCTAATTCTATGTATTTTATCAACTATTAATACTTTTAAGAAATACCACTTACAAATAATCCTAGAAGGGAACGGCGCGGATATACAAATATTCTCCCGCTCGCAATATTTTTCCCTACACTTATCCATCGCTGTACTAAACGCGTCCACACATGTCCGAAGCTCGTCATACTGTGGTCGCTTCTCATCTATAGACCTGTTGTCTGCCAACTCGATACATAGTGCGATAGCCGACAATAGTGCGTCCTTCAGTCGAAGGTACGACACCTCCTGATCGAAGGTGCGGTCCTTCAAGTCAGGGTCATGGCATTGAGGAGGTTCCCAGCTCAGAATTATGTTCAGGTCGCGGTTGTCGCTGCAATGTCAAGATTAACTTAATATTAAATGACAATGTTTCTTAAATTATTATTTTATAGTGTGAGAGTAGTGCTTTGTCTGTACATATAGATCAGTACGTACGTGGGTTGTGTCGGCAGGCGGGGCGGCGCGTGCAGCGGTGCGGGGGGTCCTGCAGTCAGTGAGAGTAGTGCTCTGTCTCGTGCACACAGTGCTCCCCACGCACACGCCTCTAGTCGTGCACCCCACGCTCCCAGCTCCACCACCTTCTCGAACGTGCCATATTTGTACGCGTACGTCAGGTGCTCCACGCTCTGACCATAACACACACAACGCTGGTTAATAAATCCACGCATTTTAATCAACATTCTGTAATCGAAATTAGATTAATAATTTATCATAATAAGGATTTTTGGCTCTGACCCAGCAGTTGCCAGGTGATGGATCACATTTTAGAATGAAATTTCTTTGTTGTCAAACTAGTACATGGAGTTTGAATCGTTACTTGATAGGTTACAGCTTACATCTTTCGCGTGGTGATTGTGGAAGGCACGCGTGTCGGCAAGTAGCTGAAGCGCGCGTGTGGCGGCGCCTGCGGCGGCGGCGCGTGCGCAGTGCAGCCAGCCGACCGACACCAGCTGTATGTGCTTCACCTCGAGCCGAGCGTACGCGCTCTCCGCTCCGCCTGCACTTCCTGGAACACGACATAAGCGCACCTTGTGATGATCACGGCATGGGTTTGCGTACACAGATTGTCGGAACTAACTACAATAAATAACAATTATTTGAAACAAGTACTTAATTGAATAAACAAAATGTCTTACCTAATACATGGTATAATTTGATGAGTAATAACTTAACATGGAAGTTAGCTGGCGAGTGATGCAGCACTAACTCCAAAAGGCACAAAGCTTCTATAATCGGCGCAGAACTCTGTTGTTGCATTGCTGAAAACAAATTACGTACATGTATTTATGTTGTGCTTAACTATTATGATTTGTTATTAATTACTTTGTCACTAGTATTTTTGGTTAAGTTATCATAATGTTTTAAATTATTCCTCTTGAACATAACTTTGGAGCATTCGCAATTTCAATAGTGAATCACCAAACTGACCGATTATCTACCCTCAAATAATTTCATTCCTAGAGAAACACTAACCAGCAAAGAAATAATTATGCGCCGCTAATATTCCGTAGCCATCAGCAGCACAAAACTCTGTAGGGGTTGCCGTGACAAGCCCATGCTCTAGACATCGTATATAGTGTCTTCTGAGTGTATGGGCCAGTTCTATAGCCTCTGAGGCGGGCAGGGGAGCCGCCACCAGCCGCCACGCCGACATACATGAGATATGGCGCTGGATGTCGTCTATCTGTGGATTAAATGGATATTAGGTTTACAATGACTTGTCACAGAGATGCATTTGTTCTCTTTGTAACTGATGTGATAGAAATGAGTGAGCATTTAATAGGCTAGCTAGATTCATAAAATTAAAATAGTGTTCTCAAATAGTAATTAATTTCTTTTGCTCGCGGCTCCACCTGCGTGTTCGGCCTTTTCCAGAATAAAAAGTAGCCTATGTCTCCGTAATGGTCTATCTGTTTTCTAAATTTAATTCAAAACAGTTCAGCCGTTAAGGCGTGATTGACTAACAATCTAACATCTAAAATTTCACATTTTTAATAATAGTAGGATAAAACTAGATATTATGAACAGACACTTTGGCTAAGTTGAAATATCTTCAATGAATTGTATGGGAGCTGCATATTTTATAAAACCTTATATTCAATAGCCATAACTTGCAACATGTGCCATGTTAATTATATTGTTTAATGATAATATGCTTTAATGACATTTTAAATGAAACTTTAATAACACTCACATTTTCTGGTTCACTGTTCTCATCAAAACCCAAACAAGTCAGAAAATCCCTAGATTTATCTTCCCTCTCTTTCTGCGGTATCATTGACAAATACGGTCTCAAATCTGGGACAGCACATGGCTTCTTGGCAAACACCCTTAAATACTGTACACAGAGCGCCAACCCACTGCCCATTAACGAAGAAGGGTCTCCTTCGACTGATAACCGTTTCCACAACTCAAGTCTAGCTAAATATGGTCCACGCAAACTTCTGCCAGCCGTCATACTTTCAACCAACTGGCATATAAACTCATGACACTTCTCTGCTGTGTCATCTGCACCGTTATCTTCAGTTATGTTCTCTTGCATTAAGTGGAAGGCTGAGTCGAAATATGGCATATAGTAGTCCCATCTATCTTGATTATCATAGAGTAACTCTTTACACAGTGTGTTCAGTCTATTCCAGTAACCAAGTTTTTTTAAATACGGTATACAGGCTTGGGAAGTTGAGCCAGGGACCAATTGGGAGTATAAAGGGCTTTCAATAAACTTTAGAATGTCTTCCCATTTCTCTTGCAGTTCTAGTATCATGATGTAAAGTCTCGCCTCTTGTTCAGCCTCCATTTTATTTTCAGTTATAAAATTGTCTACCATTCTTTGGGCTAAAGTTAGGAGGATCCCCTTTTTAGTTGAATCTTCAGTTGTTTTGGCCTGTGAAGGCATTTAACATTTTATATCTTGGTTGCTGTGCTATTAAACCATTCAAAACTTTAATTACCAAAAAAAGATAAATAGCAGTAGTGTTTTAGTACTATATCAATTGAATTATAATCAAATTCATTTTGTGTATGTTTTGCAAACAAAACAAATGTCAATAAAGAATATTCTAATTCTTTAATAACAAAAAGTCTTCATAGTGCATTGTCTTTATTAGCATGTTTCGCAAATGTCTTAGTTTTTTTGGTATTTAAAATTCAACCATGTGTATTTAAGTATTAAACAAACCTGCAAAACAATGCTCATGACTGCCCAGAAGTAGTAAGGATTCTTGGGAGCAAACTTGTACAGGGCCATGGCTGCTCTCTGCTGGTTCCGGTGGTCACCGACCCTCACATAAGACATGAATAGGTGGGAGTACAGCTCCTCACTTGTCGGTTCCACCTTAACTGCAGCCTCATACAGAGTGCATACTTTATGCACTGCAAATTGATTAATTAGTAAAATTTGATGTTTAAACTTATATGTTGCAACACTTCTCTTTTTATGATTTAATTAATATGAAAAAGTGTGAAATTTAGAGAAAAATAAATAAATAATCTCTTATATTGTAAATGCTCTATATTGAATCATAATCATCATGTGCTTGTTTTATCAAAGATAAACAAAGATTGCTTATTTGCATAACAAAAATATTTGTACTAGTCTAACAAAAAATATTATGGAATTATTTATATTCATTGTAGAGTACTTTAAATACTTACAGAAACATAATAACTGTTTAATTAAAAAGATGAGTTGTCACAGTACATAATATTTAATATATTACATCTATGGGATAATTCCCTATATAATTATTTATTTTATATATTTATTTTAAAACCAATAATTAATAAGTAAGTCAAATCAATTTGATTAACTAACTACAAGTTGTTTTAAAACAGCTTACACAAGATATTTTTGAAAAACTGATACTGATCTCAGAAACTCTTAATGCAATATTTGTGAATACTGTATATCTGACCAGGGCTTGAAATTATCAGATAATTAACAGAATGTATGTAAAACTTTATAGATATTAAATGTTTACTAGCTAAGCATAAATAAGTCTGACAATAGTAACACATTCAAAGTAGCAGTCTATAGAACAAAGTTAGTTCTGTTTAAAGCTGTAAATGCCCTTTGGTAGATTTATCACTTATTATCTGTACCTGTCTAAGATTTTTATAAAACAGATTTCTACCAATTTTTTTATTGTCTTCTTTCTCATTGTGCTCTATTGCAGTGGTTGAATAAAATCAAAGATTATAATAAAATAAATAAAACTTCTTTAGGAAACAATATCCAGATTATCTAACTAGAATTATTTCTTAAACACCCATAACATTCAGATACATCGTAAATTCAATTAAGTTATGTCGTAAGCACTTATTTACCGCCATTTTTAATACTTACGTTGCTGAGACTCCCTGTACGATATGGTCATTGCTTGTAACGTGGTATCATCACTGGGCTTCTCATCAGCTAAAGCTTCCAGAATAATATGTGCCTCCGGCGCCTTACCTAACCTAAAAAGTGCCAGTGCCTTCAAAGCCCGCGCCGCTTGCAATGAAGGACTCTTTTTTAACACTTTTTCTGCCTCCTGCAACGCTTTTTTATTATTCCCATTGTCCAACCAGTCTGAAAAAATCATACGACGGATATTTTAACGAAAACTCTACCTTCTCTCCGAGGGAGGTTGTTTCGAAAAATAGAATTTTAGTTACGTAAAGTTTTTACCGTATATAGGACGCAAACGTCGCTCCACTACACCCCCATCGTGCATGTGCTGCGGCCGCACCGCCATTTTTCATTTATAAATATTTTTCTCACTATCAAAAATACGATTTCCGTATTTTTATGGCTTTCCCAGTTCCCACCAGCACGTTTGTTTTGCGACTTTTATCTATGGTACAATTTCGGTAACTGACATTGACGTTTGTTTTAAAGTTGTCAGTGAAAATTATTTTAAGACGATAGACAAAAAAGATTAATTGAAGAACTGATATTCTAGTCTACAATTTAACTAATGCAACAAATTATTATGTAATGGTTGTATAGCTTTGTTTTCAGTTACTGTTTTCAGTACTATCAAAATGGTCAAAACTTTCGCTGATGATTTCAACCGTTGTTTGTTTTATTTACCTACCATATTTTTTTTCAGACGCGACGCGTCACGCGGCACGGCGCGCGGCGCGGCGCGCGGCGCGGCGTTTCAAGTGCCTATAGCCTAAAATCGCCTAAGCCTAAAAGCCTATAGCGCTGTCAAATCCTGGCTTGGTCCCGTTGAGGGAGCTTGGTCCGTTGTATAAATTACTTTTCAATTCAAGACAGTCAATTATTTTTATATTTCCGTTGAGGTGTGAGAAGCAATTTAACCTATATACCAGTTTTGGTACATAAATCCCTTGTAATCTTTAAAACTTAAGAGTAATAACCACTTTTTAAAAATATGTAGGTACTTAGTCTGTGATCCCTTAATCCCGTCTGCCAGTGCCCAGTAAAAACCAATTAGAAGATCAGGATGTATTTCTGTAATCAGAATCTAAAGCAGAGGATCATCACTTCCAAAAAAAGTAGCAGCAGCAGTACAAAATATACCTTTCTATTGAAGCCCGATAACAAAATATGTAAGTAAGTAGATTTGTTACGATTGTGGTCGATGTCCTAATGTATTTTTATAGATTTAGAATTGCTTAATTTATATCTTGGACCTTAAATGGTGCATTATTTTAACCCGTCTTTATTAGCTGGTTCAAACAGTTCGATTTTAGTTGTTCAACTGCTAAATCCCGTGCGATTTGAACCGTCTGAACAGTGTGAACCAGCTATAAACGTAAAAATGTTGCATTCAGGTTTGATCGTGACATAACTAATTGAATCTAATTGAATCTAGTGATTTTGACGTAGTACTTTGAAAACAAATGAAACCACCGCCATATAGTGAAACATTGATTTTAAGAAACGGTTTTACAATAATTTTAATTATGTAGGTATGCTTTGAAAAGCTCAACATTTAGATTACCTACAATTTTAAAAATATAGGGATTATTTGTGTGAAATAAAGCACGTTAAAACATTTTATAACATTTAATTTAATATAAATATAATTTACAAAAGTCAAACTTAAATCTATAGTTTCATTGTCTTATAGCAGATTCATATCCGATAATTTTTACAATGTAATCCAAGCATACAAACACCCTTGAAATCATTCATACAATTAAATCACTAAAGGCAGTAGATTGTTACTTGTAAAGCCTCGATGCAGCTGCTTATTTCGCTCTAAGGTCGACAGTTTCGAATCCAGACTCTATGGTCGATATTTTCGGAGGTATTAGTTCTGGTGGGTGTTCTCTTGATAGAGAAGCGCGTTTATGTCTCGGTGGGGGAACGGGGGCAGGTGGGGGAACTTTCTTCCTCAATAGGTTCTTGATCTTGATGCCACCTCGGTAGTAGTACAGGTAGATGCCAGCCAGTACTCCGATCGCAGCGAGCAGTGTGACAATGACCACCAGAACTCCGTACCAAGAGCTGCCAGTAGATTCCTCTGGCGTTGGTACAGACGGCCGTCTGTTTGGAGGTACGTACGTAGGCCTTGGTCGTCTTGTGGTGGTAGCGTAGCGTTCTCCAATAGCAATGTCAGCACACGCTCTGAATTCTTCTTGTGGTCCACATCCAACCCCTCCAGTCCCGTTGTCACAAGTACCCCAGTTGTTCCCAGCGATATATCTCCATTGCATCACGCAGTGCGAGCACTCGAGATCATGAGGCAGCTGATACTTCATCTCATACACTTTGTTCCCATCTTTGGGATAGTATTTAGTGGCATCTCTACCATCCATTTTGAGGACGTTCTTGTCCAAGCAATCCTGTGTTGTTGACTTCGGTTCATCACACACTCTGAACTCGAAGAAACCGGCGTGGCTAGCAGTAAGTTCAACTTTTATTGTTATCGTGGCATTTGGTGGGTATTTACGTACTATGACGCCTTTATAGAATCGTCCTCCAGGTTCGTGAGCGCGGGGTAGTGAAGCGTCCCATGCGTCGCCACACACGCCACATTTTCCTCCGTTCTTGTTCCATTGACGCGTGAATCCACCGCAGAAGAGCTCATGATCGTTGTAGTTGTGCGGGGTGTCGAAGCCGAACCGCCAGGCGGAGGCGCGCGACGGCGGCTCAATGAGTCTTCCGTGACCGTTGGCTGTTCCCCATGAGATGGCAAGTACCGCGAACCAGCACCATATACTCTGGAAGTATTAAAGTTACTGGTTAGGAAGGATATGATATGATATGCATAAAGTCACGCCTTTATCCCCGAATTGGTAGGCAGAGGAGCAACTAGTGCTGCACCCTCGTTTCGCCGAGCTTATTTTCGAACCAATCCTACCAACCTATCACCGGGCACAAATTCCAATTCCTGACAATTCATGTGTGATTTTTCGAAAACCCCAAATACGAATTGTGATTTCCCGACATGGAAATTTAGTAAGGATAGGAGAGGAATAAAACTAGAAAATGTAACATTATTAATATGAGCAGTTGATAGATGTGTTGCGCTAATGAGTTCAGTCACTTTCTCCGATATTTTTACTCCTCGTTACCGCAGTATGTCAGTGAGTGAGCTAGTACCGTCAAATAATCAAAATAGTCTAAAGAATCTGATACTCTACAAAATATATTTATTACTAGCTTATACTCGCGACTCAGCCCTCGTGAATAGTCTTTATCCGAACAGTGGGTTGTTCGAATAAAAAAGCATTTCACCCCCTAATAGGTTGATAATAAAAAAATCGCGTAATATCTATTTCCTTATTTATTTTTAAGAGTACTCCTAAGAAGTTTTGAGGTAAAAATGTCTATTTTATATTGTGTCTCCATACAAACTTTGAACCCCATTTTACCCCTTTAGGGGTTGGATTTCGAAATATCGCTCCTTATTCCTATATAAGTACCTACTTCATAAAGGGAACCTCTGTGATAATTACAACTTTCTAGTTCCAAAGGTTTGGCCTGGGCATTGTGTTGTGGGACCGCAAGTCCCTCGTAGTTCTTGATACCCACGATACAGGTTTACCTAGTGTGGGGTCAGGACTATGTATGTGACTGTTGGGTGTATTATTATTATTATTGATGAGTCAGTGAGTGAGTGAGTGTGTGAGTCAGTCAAAACTTTTCTTTTTATATATTTTAGATAATAGTAAAATATTATTTTGTACTGCAAGTAGTTCAAGGGTTTGTTGTTAACTGATAGGTACCGTTGTTATTTCAATTTATTCATAATCAATACAATATTGTCAACACGGCCATGATAATTAATTAGTTATTATTTATCATACTAATACTTAATAGCAAACCGAATGAACGGAGTAAAAGATAAATGGTAGAGCCATGCTGTAGACAGTTATGTTTACAGCATGAATTGGCCCGGCCGGCTCGACTAGGTTGTTACTTGTTACCACTATCTCATAGAAAACCGACGTGAAGTAGGAGTTTGGCTCTTGCGTCTTTATTTTTTATTGTTTTATACAGTGAATGAGATATCCGGAGTCTCAAATCCCTTTCCCGTTCCCAATCCCTAATCAGGCGGCAACGTGTCCATGTTTCTTCAGGTATTGTGGAATTTCATATGGGGGAGATTATTTATAATCAGGTGACCCTTTTGCCGGTAAAAAAAATAGTAACATAAAATAATACCTCCCTATTATTTTAATAACAGTATGGATAGATACGGTACGGTGTAAGGTATTAGACAAGTAAGAGTTTCTCACGTTAAAATAAACTATGATTACTGTGATGCAACGCATATTATTGTCTTGAGAAAGTCCGACAAGAGTAAAGCTCGTAGTAACAATCGTTTACCGACGCGATGTAAGTACTTAGCCATCAGCGGAATAGTATATACTGTAGAGAAATTTATATTTGCATGTTGAATTTAATATGCCGAAGCGAAACATTCGGTTTGATGTGTAAGTTCTAATATTGAAAGGTTTGTAAACAATACTCTGTTTTCTATAGAATTCAAATAGAATCTAAATGGACTAAAACTGGATTAAAGAGTGTAATTGTTTTTGTTTATTCAACTGAATGACGGGAAGAGTAACGTTCGCCTGAATATGGTAAGCGTCACGCCTATAAGCAAACAGGCGCAATAATGCGACGGTAGAGATTAACGAAGACTCTCGCATACGAGAGAATTACCATCTACTTATATTTATTAAACTTAATCAATTACAACGTAACTACGATTATAAAACATTTGTAGCATTTCAAATGTTTAAATCGCCATTTTCCACAACTTGGGCCTTTCTTATCATTGTGGGAACTAAAGCGATCGTCTCAGAAGTAATATGTATTGTTTAATTGTTCATTGAATTTTCTTAAGATCTGCAGGAGTGTAGTCTTTCAATAATATTTTATTTCCTTTTGTTTGCGACTCTCCTTGGAGAGTTTCTGTTGTATTTGGGTAAGATAGAGCGTTTTTTAGGCCACTGCTTGTCCTCCATTCCAATTTTAAATAGCGGAAGTTCGTGCCAAACTAGAATCGACTTTACTTAAAAAATTGAGACAAAGTAAAAGAAAGAATTCAGCCAGGCACACCTAGATTAATACTATTTGTATTGTGTGTTTGTAATAGAAGATTACTAGGTACTATTTGTACAGGTAATATAATAATCTTATTATTCATACCCGTGATTAAGTTTGCGGGAACTGTTGGTTCAAATGAATGTTTAACGTAAACCTAATTAGTCCAAGGGTGAGAGATAATCTATTATCTACAATATATTATATATAGCCTCAGTATCTAGTTCTTTAGTAAACTTCATTTGTGCCAGTTATTGTAAAAATTTAAAAGACTACTAAGGTGAATGACCTAGTCTTGAGTACTCCGCTTTTATACATTTGGTTTGAGTTGAGAAGGAAAGTAAAAATAGCAAGTAAGTACATATGACTGATTATTTTTCAAATACTCAAAGTTTTATAACATAGAATATTTCAGTTTTAAAACTTGCAATGTTGTAAATCTTTCAAGTGTTGTAACTTCGTGAAACAACATACATACAACAGACATTATGCGACATCAAGAAGTTTACTGTTTACGTGTAGTAAGTAACAGCGTATTCGCTTCGCATACCAATGGTTGTATTCAGGGCCGCACTCGATTTCAGGAATTGGGTTTGAGCAATGCCTTGAATAAATAATTATAGGTCTTTTTCTTCTTCATTGTAATCTTTATTACTTACACTGAAGGTCGTGCCCATCTTAAAAACTCTATCCACTCTGTCTTCGGCATGGTTCAGGGCAGTGGTAATTATAGGTACTTACTTCAATTTTTGCGATCTGATATTTTAATTTGATGAATCTTAGAGGTCCTACTTAGCGTTTTAGTTTTATATAGTGGAGAGCGCTGACTAGCTGCTCTACAAAAAGACAACGGGTGCAGATGTAGCGAGTCCGTAGCTTGCAGTACGTTATTCTAATGGTTACCTACTGAAACAGACCTCTGTATTCATAAACTTTACAATAAAGTCTTATAGTACGCGCGAACGCATAAAGACGATTTCTATATACACTATTGGTCCATTTCTGGCGCCTAACAAATACGGACCTACACCGAAATCTACGCATAGGAAAGAGCTCCAATAAATGTTATTTATAAGAATTTATATTATTTACATTTTGAGCACGGTACGTAGCCCAGTGTAAATTGGCTACCAACATTTTAGGCCCAAAGCCAACTTCACCTGCACATTGTACCCTATGTTGATTAACGGACGGGGCAATGGCGAAACTTGGTTCCTGTTGCGGATTGTGAGGGTCAGACGGCGGGTCACCCCACATAATACCAAATCCACCGTCAAATTATGATGGGAAGGCAGACCCTGGCATTAAACCGAGACAACGCCAGGCAGAAAAAAGAGGTAGCCAAATTATATTCTCTGTGTTGATAATTATATAAACGTGGCCGTGGTGATAAATATTTAGACCCTTATTACATCCTCGTCAAGGCATCTAGCAAAAAAACATAAATCAAGTCAGTTCTTATGTGCGCTGTTCACAGTGCGCATATTAGAACTACAAGTACCTCAGGTCTAATGAATAATGAAACAGCTGGTGTCTGTAATAAGCACATTTGTGACAAATAAGATGATCTTGATGTACTTCAAACGGTGTTGAAAACACTTCCCTATCATTTAAATAGGAATAATAATTGTCCTGCATGGTAATCTATTTAAATGAAGAACCTGTGACGATGGATCCTTTATAAAATGGAACAAGAATTTTGTTTTTTGTTTACCCGCTTCAAAATTCATACATACGAACTCTTGCCTGTAATCTCTGAAGACGTAGGCAGAGGTGTAACCAGTACACCCACATTTCGCCACGCCTATTTCTGTCCTATGATGTGATAGGCGAGCCTATCGCTATACCTGGCACAATTACAGGCTGATACTAAGCATTTCGTGATAGAAAAACCCGATATCAGTTTTACCTGACCCGGGGATAGAACCAGAGACAGCACAGCAGTCGTACCGCGTACGCATTACAACTGCGCCACCCAGGCAATCCGTGTCAAAACCTATGAGTTTTTTTTACATCATATTATAATTTTGCCTTTTCTCACTTTAGTATTCAAATGTTTTGTATTATATTATTAGAATTACTTCCAAATCTGGCTCAGTCGAGGTGATTGACCCCTACTTAAATAATTGATACGCTGTTAATTATTTGTTTTTTTGCCTGGTAGAATAATTAAATTTCGTTTCAACTTTCAACACCATTATGCAGGATTTAAGTTTCTCTTATAGGAAATGGTCGCGGATTAACATAATTGTCGTTTCTATCGTGTAGCTTAATATGACTTCAAATAAAGGTAGATATATAGGTTTAATAAATATGTAATATGGTATCTCTTTGACAGTTAATTCAGCGTTTATAAAGTCTATAATTTTCTTGCTCCGCATTAGGTTCAATAACAGACATAAGATCTTATTAGATATTGCAAGTGTACGTATTTTCCGGGCCGCCGTAATTCTTGCCTATGCGTAATCCGAATTAATTTGCACTTGACGTTATTGCAACATAAGCTGAACACCCGAAATTTTTTTTTTGTGCCGTAAGGTATTGTTAAAATTCTTCTAAAGTTTAATTTAAATTAAATAAAAAATAATACACGCTCGGTTTTACAGATACTAGGTACTTTCGATGTTTATTTTAGATCTATGTCTGTGGGTCCAGTGCAGTTGTGACTTGTGGTGTACCTATTTATTTTATTTTAGACTACTTTATAATGCGCTGTTTGGAAGATTCGAGGTAATTACTCGTAATAAAGAAATTTAGAAACAAAAATATATACAAGATACGTGCGAAAAACATAAGCCTTCCTTGGCAGTCGGGTAAAAATTCCCTTCTGATATATCAAAATATAATGCCCGTTTTCACCAACCTATGCAGTTGCCCCCTAACGCTACTGCATGTCCTCAAGAAGGATGTCATAAGTTTGAGCCTTATAACTGTCTCTCTTTATGTTGGTGCGTCAGTCTGGCATCGTAGCAGTTAGCACACGAATGAAAATTTAAATGAGTTTTTTTTTAATTGACATGACGCAGCGCATTTTTGTTCATCTAATTGCATGGGTCCATGCAATCGAGCATTAATGTTTTAATTTATGGCAATTATACTTATTTTAATAAGTCAAGGAACATTAAGAAGCGGAAACTGTTAAATAGCACTTTCTTATTTTGCATATTATTTAACAAACGCGTGATATTTGTTCAACACAAACATTATCATTACGTTTAATTTTTACAATGAAATAAAAAACCGGCCAAGTGCGTATCGGACCACGCACTGTAAAGGGTTCCGTAGTTTTACCGAAAATATCCGATATCTCAAAAACTATAGACACCTACATAACATAACTTATAGAAACCTATTTCATTGAAGTACCTTTTCATTTATATTACCTTGATATATTTCAATAATTTTCCACCTCGTTCTTTAAATGTTAAAGGGAGGTTTTCACATTTTTCACGCCTTTGGACACTAACTAATAACTTATCTAAAGAGACATAAAAAATTGCAACTTATATCATTTTTAAGGTCTTATACAATGATACCACACTTGCCACCGTGCAATGGAAAATAACCCAGGCGAGCGACCGGCTCGTTTTATCACTAAACTAATAAAAAATAAAAATAAAGAGTAAAATGACTGTGACATAAGGACGGACATGGCGAAATTATGAAGGTTCCGTTTTTGCAATTTGTCTATGGAACCCTAAAAAAGTGCGATTAAATAAACGCCCATCGGAGCTCATGTCTGACTTTCACTGTTCACGCTTCAATCTCCATATTTACTGCTTCAACAGTATTTTTTTTTTTAAGTGATTGAGTGTCTAAGGAATGAAACAATATTTTCGAAAATGATAATCCGGTGAGGTCAGTGAAGCTAAGCCTACGATTTTAAAGTTACCCACTTAAACCAAACCTTGGAAATACCTCTACTACTCGTAACTTTTTCGAAATAAGCAATAATTAATATAATTAAATAACATACATACGCACTCACGCCTGTATTCCGCGAAGGGGTATGCAGAGGTGTAACTAGTACCTACTCCCACTTGTCGCCGAGTTTATTTTCTTCCCACGATGTGATAGGGGGCTAGTCTATCGCCATACCGGGTCCAATCCCAGACTCCGGGCTGACAATAAGTATTTAGTGATAGGTAAATCCAATATCACTTTATCCGAACTTAATCTTATATTTATACTTTATCACTGGGATCGAACCCAAGACCTCAGCACGGCAGTCGCATGCAGCAGCAGCATAATTAAATTATATTAATAAATTAATCTCGTTAAACTTTATGGCCGCTTTGAAGCTAGTCACTTCATTCGCCCTCAACATGTCATCTCCTAATTAATAACTGCTCCCTGCCCGGGACTCGGGCTTAGAATATAGCACATTTCATATAATATATCTATAACCCCCCACGGTGCGTTAATGCTGCGTTAGTTTTTAGGGTGGATGTGAAAGTAATTTTATTATTTATTTTTTATTAGCTTGAGTGACGAAACGATCAGGTCATCCGCCTGATGGTCAGCGTCTCACCTGCCCAGAAACAGAAGGAACACCACATAGAACTTTGAATTACAAAGCACTGCATGGCATTGGACTGCGCTCGTCAGTCACCTCGAGACATAAGATGTTAAGTCTTAAATGCCCAGTAATTTTACTGTCTTCAATGTCCTTCAAAGTGGAACACAACAGTGCTTACACACTGCTGCTTGGTGGCAGAAATAGACAAAGCGGTGGTACCAACCCAAACGGCCTCACGCATACGAGGGACCTACCACCTTGAAAGATGTAATTTATATTGTTGAAAATGTTACAGACAGTGTTTTTCAGTCTCATGGTATAATCAGTAGGACAAAGACATTTTCTTTTCTTTTTGCAGTAGGATTATTCTATCATCAAATAAGAGACTCAATAAAGACGTGTAAACTAAAAAAATAATTTCCGAATACGGTAATTTAATAATGAAAAATATTATTTTCTGATTAAATTAAATGGGCTTCAAAGCATTTGCTCAAAATAATATTAATACCAGCCCTGTATTATACATGTCACACTGCTGGGCACGGGCCTCCTCTACTGAATGAGAGGTTTTTATTCATTGAAGGCATCGGTCGGTATTCGGTGTTGCCACACGAGGAACAATTGGTGCTTGTTTAGCAACAGGTCGAGCGGTACGTGAGACGTTTCTGCGATGGCGGTCACTATCCGAGGCCGTGTTATGAGGACACCATTTAAACTTGTTACCATTTGCAAATTAACGTAAGTACAATTTTCAATTCCTATACCGCCTTAGTCTATTATAATGGGCTCCGGCTCAATTCCAATGTAGGGCTTTTGGGATTCGGATAAATTATATCGAGTTATATAGGACAAAGAGTCATTGGTAATTTAGGATATCCTTAGAAGATATCATTGATGCACAGTCTTAATAATTACGCTCGACTGTCGTAATATTTCTACATATTTCGTAGTAACTTATTTTACTTACTGATCTTATAGAGTCTATACTTGTACAAACAATTCCTTTATTTAAAACATGTCAATTACACAAAATACGAATTATTTGAAAAGCGGGTAGATTTTTGTATACATATACCTACATTTGGAACAGGTATGGTTTTTTTCATAAACTGTGAAGATTTATACAGTTACTTGCATATTTTATAGTGTGTAAATGTTGTTTGAAATTTTAGTTTGTTATAATACAGCACAGTGTTACATATTCTCCCCAGAGGGGTTGACATCAACAGGCGGCTGCCGCGCCTACAAAAACAACAAGCCAAATCTTTCTTTAACATATTGTTTTAAAGTATATTGTACCGACCCCATTACGTGTGGGATAAGGGCAGGTGGAAGAAGGATAATTCAGCACCGTGTATAACTAAGTCAAAAAAAGGTGTCAAAATTTGTCTTTGAGGCGGTTGGTGCTCCTGATTGTTTGTCACTTAGACTTCGGCCCTTTGCTTCGGCGTAAACTCGGGCTGACTCTACCAAATGTTAGCACCTTTTTATATACGTTTTTACCAGACAGGACAGACATTTACGTATAATGTGAAATCAGATATTGAATATACGATAATTTTTGCGTAAACACCTGCGACTAGGATACGACACAATCGTACGCATGATTTCATATTGAAAACACTGTTTGCGAAATTAAGTACATAGTATTGCAATGTACAGTAACACAAGTCTACCGATTACTAGTCAGCCTTGCTTCATAACGGAAGGGGCAGTGACAAACGGTGAATGTAGATATTACCAGAAATGAACGACTAGAAATCAGTGGGCGGCATTTGAATAGTTATATTTCTGTTACAAACAAATGGATTTATCTATTCCATTTATATCACAGTTTGGATGGATCTTTTGAACAAAACATCTCAGTACCTTTGAGTAAGAAATTCTGTGTTTATCATAATAAACATCACAATATTCTAAAGATAATGGTTTATTTATACTGGGTCGACTACCTACCGACTAATTTTCGTTTATGTTTTAATATGGTACGAGTAGTATACCGTCCAAAGACAGAAACCTCAGCGATCGAATGAGATACAACTCAAGCAGATTCGGTAACATGAAGTATTATTCACCATCTATGTGGTGGTCGCCTTCAAGCTGGGTATTTTGTTCTTACCGTGTCGTTAGATCCATTTGGGGTTAATATTTTTGGGCGTTGGTCACACCTGCAATATGTTGCGAAAAGAAGATTTATAGTAAATGTTAATACTCGTATCAGCCAAGACACGGGCCACCTCTACAAATAAGAGTGGCTTAGGCGTTTGAACTAAGACCAATTAGGCAGGGAATACTGAGTGGTAGAACCACGCTGTAGACAGTTTTGGCTACAGCATGAATGGGCCGGGTCCGGCCACTGTCTCACAGAAAACCGGCGTCAAATAGCAGTTTGCTGGTGCATTTCGTAGGGTTAGTGAGGCATCGGGCATCCCAAATCCCCTCTCTTTCCCAATCCCTTAATTATACCTTTTCTTTAAGTTTAAGGTCGCTAACGCGCCCATGATTCTTTTGTTAATTGTTATTGATGGCGTACATGGGCGATGGGAACACTTACCATCAGATGATCCAATTGCTCGTTTATTTATTCTATAAAAAAGGGAACATAAATGAATAAAAAGCTAAAGCCTTTGTGAGTGTAATGTTAGAAAGGACGAAGAAGGATGGTTAAGAAATTAAATTTATTTACTGCGTTGTGCAAGTCGGTTGTAACAGTACTTATTTGTGTAGCTGTGCAATAAATGTTGTCCTCGATGAATTTTTAAACATACACGTCCTCATAGTATTGCCGAACTTCAAAATGTACCAACCGAGTATATTTACGAAACAATATATTATAGTAACGCAGTAAATGCTACCATTTGTTTCAATATATTTACCTAAGTTAATATATTACAATAATATTTTAATTAATTATTGTAAAATGTACAATATGTTTAAGAGTGTTCCTATTCGAATTTAGGTAAAAATATTTATCTTGTTTGTTTTTTTTTTTGTTCTGCCTCGCAAGTTTCCGTCTTAACGCCCAGGGTCCGCCTTCTCGTACCATAGATTGACGGTATTTGGTGTTATATTGGGCGACCCGCCGTCTGACCCCCACAACCCACCACGCGAACCAAGTTTCGTAATTTCCTCGTCCTTAATCAGCAGACCACGTGCAGATGTTGGTGGCCTACTTACACTCCCACTCCCTTGTTATATAATTAAATAAAAATAATGTATATTACCTATTAGGTAATAATTGTGCCAGTTTTAAATTATTATTTGTTACCATAAAAAATAAGTAAGTACCAATTTAAAATATGATTATTGATAAAAATAGTAACCTAAAAAAACAATATTTTAGTAACTGATCGCTAATGAATTTATGGTATTTTTTTCGACTAAAACAAACATCGTCTTTAGGGTGTTGCAAGAAATACGTGAACTGAATAACTTAGATTTGATTTCCTTGATTATATGCTCATAAATTGCTATGCTATACATAACACCGGAACGTAAAGATTTTGAACAAAATACACACGTCACTTGATTTAGGAAGTAATATTTGTAGGTACGTAATAAAAATTCATAAGCCGAAGTACTTGGCAAGTTTCTAGGGAAATATGTGTAAATTTATTGTCTCACTTCAGCTATTAAGATGTATTAAGGACGTTTGGATTGAGGGCATTTGAGAAATACCGTTAATTTTTCACCGCCCAATATAGATCTCCCACAAGTCAGATTTATTAATCTGATATCTGTTAACTTGAATATAGAATACAACAGTTCATATGTTGATCATTCAGTTGTCGTGCATGTTGGACCTTGGCGAATGGCGATGCACTAACGTGCGACAAGTAAATGCTTGATTTTTGGCAATATACTCGTAGGCCTTGGTATTCTTATAGTTTTAAGTGACTATTCTTTATTTCTTTTCGATTCAAGTCAAGACCTACTTTGACCATCACTTAAAAGTATTTTTTCCCTATTTTTGAATAGGAATAATATAACTTCATAACGTGGGTTCCGATGCCCTCAAGTATCGCACATGCAGCCCAGTCTATCGGTCCAGCTGTAACTATTAGTATTCACGCAACATTTTGTCGCTTCCGTGCGTTGAATGCTATGGAAAAGTGAAAATCGGCGAGATGTGTTACGGAACTTTCCGAATGGCCCGTTTGTTATTATTTGTAATTATCTTAGTTGACAGTTGACACTGTTAAGACATTTTCGTTTGATCAACTTTCTTAATATAATGCCATTTTATAGTATATTTTATTCTGTATTAAGTAGCAACTAGCAAGCTTACTATTTGACTGTAGCGACGGAGATTCAGCGGTAAAGATTGTTTTGTTGTCGTATATTATACCTTTTCGTTATTTTTACATTATAAAACGAATGTATTCTAGGTATTCTACTAGGTGGTAGGTCCCTCGTATGCGAGGGGTCGTTTAGGTTGGTAATACCGGTTTGTCTATTCTTTGTCAGCAGACTGTAAAGCAATAGTGTGTAAGCATTGTGTTTCGATTTGAAGACATTGAAGCCAGTAAAATTACTAGGCATTATGAAACAACATCCTATGTCTCAGGTTGATGAGCCCAGACCAACGCTAAACAGTGCTTTGTAATTCAAGGTTTTGTGTAGTATTGTCTGTTTATATGATAGGCGTCGCTTACCATCAGGCGACCTACTCGTTTCATCATTTGGGCTAATAGGATCTGAAACTATGATGATTTTATATCTAAACCGGGATCATGTTTTATCAATTACGTTGTAAATCTTCTTCTTTTTTGTACATGACGTAGACGAATTGAATTCCATTCAGCGAGCTGTGAAACTAGATAAAATGTATCATCAGAACTAAATGATTCCATTAGTCAAATCACAATGGTTGGTCTGTGTGCTTTCACCTAAAGTGGATTTAGCAACACATGTTCTTTATTTTCCATGGTCGTGCCGTGATTTCAATGGATTATAGATGACATGTTGGTGATACTAACATGGATTTTATGCAATGAGGTAGACGTTTAAAAAAGAAAAGACGTAGAAGATTCAGGTACTTTAAATTATTGAATACTTTAAGGTTCGTCGAGCTTGAGGAACCTAGATCTAGGATATTTGGTTGTATAGTTATTGATATACCTATTTGATAATAAAAATTACAATGGTGTGTGATAAATGTGATAAATGTACCTATGCTTTGAATTGTCCGGATGATGAATTTTCATGATTTTGACATAATTTTTTTAATTAGTCCCCTAATGTTATGGAATTGTTGACCTTGATATATTTTAACAGTCACATACTCTGATGTTTTCTACAAAGTGTGGGCAAAAACTAATTTAAATTCATACTTAATAGGCCCAGTTTTAGTAGGGAATATTAATATACAGTTTTAATTTATAGTACATCCTTTGCTAAAACTGGAATTATACCTTGGCTATGATAAACAACGTGAGATTTGAGCGCCGCGCTGTTCGCTGTCTTGGTCCAGTATTGTACTTGTCGGAGAGTACCTGATACAATTTTTATCCGAATGGGTTTTCACCATGTGTACCACTGTACACATGGTGAAAATACCAATATCGTGGCTCGTACCGGTGAGGCATCTTCCGGGGTCAGCCGGTGCATAATTCACCTCTGACATTCAGTTACATCTGACATAATATTATTCAACCAGACACAATTTGGGTGACCGTCGAGGGGCACAAAGTCTAGAGACTTTGTGTAGTAGTGTAGTGTTTTATTCTCATAGACCACTTTCAAAATTTAGCTGGTTCCGGTGGACCCCTGCAGCTACATTTCTACCATATTCCCAAATCTCGACAAAAATTGTGAAGATTAGATCTAAATATGGACTCCCAAGGGTCCACCTAGACCACTTTGGGAACTAATGGTCTAGACTACTCTAGACAGTCGACATTATAATATTTGGACTGGTCTGTACTTACTATCAAGTGCTGTGCACTTTTTCGTGTGAAAAAAAGTTGCCGACATTAGGTATAATATTGATAATATGCTTTCAGAATGTTTATCAGAAATATTCTATATTGGTTAAAATTTGTGGTAAATGTTTGGAGAAGTTGTTCAAATATTTTTTTATTTAGATAACCTTTCCTTAATTATTATCGCCCAAAACGTAACTATTCTCATTTTAAAATACGATTTAGTAAGATTTTATATTATTTGAAAGACGATAAAAAAATGACGCGTAGAGCCTGTACCTAACTATATGTTGTAGAAAATCAAATAATTTATACATTAATCTGTGATTTTGGGAGGTCATTGAACACTAATCACCCGTCCCCTAACAACGGCCCTGTATTTTGCATTCACCATTCAATTTATTTGTACATAACGTTCAGTGATCGTGTTTTATTTTATTGTTATATTTTTTACATTTCTAAATATAATCGAAAGCTAATATAAAATGTTACTCTTATTGTGTTTGTTGGATTGAAGGTGTTTTAATGCCGATTTAGGTGAAGGTTTCTCGCATTGTTGAACATTGAGCTAAACTGCAAAAACGTGTTTTGCCGTAAACACCAATATAATTTTTATTGTCTTTGCTTTTAATTACGATGCACGCTTTCTGCATATTTTTATATAGTACAGGATGGCAAACGAGCAAATGGATCACCTGATGGTAAGTGATCTCATCGGAAGAATCATTGGCGCGTTGCCGCCCTTAAAAGAAAGAGATTAAGGGGTTGGGAAGGAGAGGGGGATTGGGCATCCGGATATCTCACTCACCCTACGAATTGCAGCAGCTAGCCGCTACTATACACACGCACCAGCTTGTTGTTGCATTACGTACTGTCAGTGAGATATCCGGAGCATAGATACATAATACATGTGTCTTTTCTATGTGTCTATGTCCATAGGCACAAATCCTCTTCTGAATCCCTTTCCTAACGCGGCCATGGTTCTTTGGGTATTATGTTCATGGGCAGTGGAGGAAACTCAGGTGACGTACTTGTTAGTTTGCCATAAAAATACATTAAAGTGTATGCACATTATTACATATTATAATATTATTATACAGAGAAATGAATTCCGTATATGAAACAAAATAGAAAGCCCGCTGTTATTTAACTTTAAAATTGGACGCTAAATTGTATATAGAGACTGGTTAGACAACGTTTTATTTAAAATCTCTAATGCCTAGGCTAAGATACTGGCGTTAAGATTTCACCATCCGAGCAAAAGGGAAAGGTGCTTGTTAGGTGCAAAACGAGTTGTTTTCGACTAATAACTGTTTTACATTGGTAGAACCCATGCCTGTAGGCAGGACTGCAGCTAGTGCCAAAGGTTCGCCAATCTTATTTCCGTCCTATCGTAAATCTCGTCTCTATCTATTCCTGCGATAGAGGTAGGTATAGATAGAGACGAGATTTCCGATTTTGTTTAGATGATGATTTAAATTTCATTTATTATTACCTATCAAAAAAAAGCTGCTTGAATGACGAGACGAGCAGGTCGCTCACCTGATGGTAGCTAAGCGCAAGTTACGTTTAACTATCTATTAGTTAATATGTGGCGCGTAAATGTAATGGTACATATTTCATGAATATAATGGTAAGCGCCACGATTGCCTATAAACAAACACAACACCACACATAACTTTTAATTATAAAGCACTGCATAAGACACTGGACTGGGACTGGGACTGTTACCCCTAAGATGTCCAGTTATTTCACTGGCTTCAATGTCCTTAAAACCGGAACATAACAGTGCTTACACACTGCTGCTTGGCGGCAGAAATAGATAAAGCGGTGGTATCATACGGCCTTTTGCATACGATGGACCTACCTACTGAAATTAGCTGAAAATTAGTAAGTATTAACGTAAATGTAAAGCAAAATAAAAAGACCAATCTATATGGAACAATTATAGCAAATTACCTATATACATCTATACAATAAAGTAAAAAATTAAATCGCTGAGTAATGTTTTGGGCGGAACATTGGGTTGTCACCAAATCACTCAAGTTTGTTACTGATATCCATCACAAAACCTGTTCGTTTGGCTTTATGAATTAAATAAATAAAACTAGATCATAAATAATTTTCGATGACTAATAATACGTTATCAGTAAGATGCCATTTAAAAGCAGTATTATACGGATTTTAAATACCATTGACCGCCATTATATTATAATATTTACACCTATTGGATTTAGAGTTATACGGTATAATTGTATATATCAAAACTTATAAATATATACATATAGATAAAGTGCGTAGAAAGAAATTTAATTTTGTCACTGCCTTTATTAATGAAATCATTTAAGAGATATATTATAATTAGTGATTCATCCCGTCTCCGAGTGTGTTAAATATTTTAGTATTTTATAGCATAGGCCGGCAAACGAGCAAATGGGTCATCTGATGCTTATCTCCACCGACCATCAACATACACAATACCTGTAGAATGATGTGTTGCCGACATTAAAAATAGATATGATAAGGGGAAGGAAATTTGGACCTCCGGATATCTCACTCACTATACGAAACGAAACAGCAACCTGCTGTCAATTCAATTCACGCTGTAGAGTGTAGACAATACTCTCTACATGGTGGCTCTACGAAAAAGATTATTATGTAAGAGTTTTTTTTATTGTATTATAACTCAAATAATGCATTTTTTGTTTTACTCTGGCTGTACAAAAGGAATAATATGGCACCCAAACACAAAAATCGGTTGGTACGCGATGTCTTTACCTACCTACTTTAGTACTTAAGTAATAAAAAATCCTTAGATACAAAATTGGATATAATTTTGTACTAAAAATATCATAATATTAGGCTAAAAAATCAAAGGAAATAAAGAAAGTGATCAAATAACGTTCAGAAAAGTTTGCGACATCCATACTATAACATGACTTTAACTAAGTGGTTCTAGATAACATTCCATGAGCCGGGCATCCGTAGAAATATGAGATCAAATTCGCGTCAGATTTATTACAAATTGCGTATTACATACGCACTAGATATTATGTTAACGTTTAACTTCTAGCAAATATTTCAATAGAATTAAAATTATCATAGAAGATGATTCATTAGTCAGACCTTAAACTTGAATCAAGTTATTTCGAGAATCGTGCGTAAAAATATTGACTAAATCCGGATGTTATTTTTATATACCTTTTGATAGTGCGTAATTTGCGTATGTTCTTAATGATGATCGTAAAATTATTAATTAATACTGTATTTACGCATATAATTTACATTATTTTTCATTTTAGAGATTTTACATATACATAAATGCATACATACGCACTCACGCATGTAATCCCCGAAGGGGTAGGCAGAGGTGTAACCAGTAGGCACACCCACATTTCGCCGAGCGTATCTCTGTCCCACGATGTCATAGGGGGCGAGCCTATCGCCATACCGGGCACAAATTCCTGACTCCGGGCTCATACTGAGCATTTCGTAATAGAAAAACCCAATACCCGGGGATCGAACCAGAGACCTCAGCGTTAGCCTCAATCGTAACGCTTACGCATTACAACTGCGCCTCCGAGGCAGTTTAGAGATTGTATGGACTTTAAATAAATAAATAAATAAATAAAGGTGAAAAATACAAAAATATTCTGTAAGTACCTAGGTACTTCCTTATATATATACTAGGTACGACTAAAGTTATGCGCTACGGCAATCTTTGCTTTTTAGTCTTTATATGTATTTTATTTTTATTATGAATATGCAACCATTTCCGGCGGATTGCATCTGGTCAGTAATTCCAAAGAAAAATAAGGAGGTAAGTACTTCAAGGCACATAATCTAATTTTGTAACAGGTCTACATTTAATTATTTACCAGACACCATCATCACAAATTAGTGTTTCTGAAATGGAAGAGGATCGAAGTTTAAGATTGTTTTTACTGTATAATTTTATTGGCTTTGCAAGTCCTACTTATCTAGGTTTAAGAATTTGAGTAGGTACATACGGATAAATAGTTAACAACAAAAAGAGAAACAACGTAAAAATTCACACGAATTAGCGACGCCACGGTTGGAAGACAAGTAATGTGGAATCATGTGTTACAAACGAATGTAAACACTATTTCATTGTAATAGATTTGTAAATGTATTTCGTAAGTTTTGTAACGGTACACGCATCACGGTAATGCGCGGTGTTTAGTTTCCTTGTGCCACTCTCACTTCTGGAACTGAGGTTTTGTGTGTAGATAATATATTTATACGCACTCACGCCTGTAATCCCCGAAGGGGTAGGCAGAGGTGTAACTAGTACACCCACATTTCGCCGAGCGTATCTCCGTCCCACGATGTGATAGGGGGCGAGCCTATCGCCATACCGGGCACAAATTCCAGACTCCGGGCTGATACTGAGAATTTCGAAATAGAAAAACCCAATACCACTTTACCCGACCTGGGGATCGAACCCGAGACCTCAGAGTTAGCCTCAATTGTAACGCGTACGCATTACAACTGCGCCACCGAGGCAGATAATATATTTAATTACAATAAAACTAGTTTATACGGATTTTATCGCGGTTTAATTTTTATTTTAGTCCCGACGTTTCGAAAGCTTTTCAGCCTTCGTGGTCACGGGAGAGACTGAGGTGTAGGTCGTCTCGAAAAGTTAATGTTACAATGGCTACCTTCATTTTAAAATTATACATTTATTTTTAATTATTTAATAAGTTAGTTGACACTAGTCCGATCTACGCAGAAAGAGCTCACGGTGTCTTGAGGTCTGGCAGTTGGTCTCTTGGGGTTCCGATTTAATTAAATGTATAATTGGATCCCAGGCTTGTGCAAGCTTCCAACCATCTTCTCTATTGAAATTTGGGTGTTTCTTAATTTCAATAGCCTCACGAATCATCCTAGGTAGGAATCGGTGTTCTTTGGCAAGGATTTGTGGTTTGTCAAATCTAAGGTAATGTTTGGAGCCTTCATCTGAATGTTCAGCAACTGCAGACTTCGTAGAGCGTCGGTGTTTAACATCAGCTATGTGTTCTTTTACGCGGGTCCCTATGCTTCTTTTAGTTTGTCCGATATAGGAGAGTCCACAGTCACAATCTATTTTATATACACCCTGTTCTTGTAGAGGTATGTGACACTTGACAGATGGTAAAAATTGACTAATCTTCTTGGGCGGCTTGAAATAAGTTTTAAAACTGTTTAGTTCAAACGTTACAGACATTTTTCTGACTGACGTTGGGGAGTTTTACTATTAGGTGAGGATCTAAGTAAGGAAATGTGTATATTTTAATTTTACTATCATGAATGATCATGCAATAAAAAAAACCAGTCAAGTGCGAGTCGGACGCGCACACCGAGGGTTCCGTAGGTACCGTCCATACCCTTAAATTTTACTTTATGTTATTTTAATGATTTGTAAGGATATCAGCTGTAATATCATATTCTGTGATTTCAGCCGGTCCTATTACGGTTTAAAATATACGAGGTGAAGATAGGAAATATAGCGGGTGCGGTGTGTTAATTATGAATTGATTTAGATTATTTAATATAGCACAACAATCGCCAACGTTCATACCACGTTGAAAACACCGGTTCTCGTCCGATCACCGAAGTCAAGCAACGTCGGGCGCGGTCAGTACTTGGATGGGTGACCGCCTGGGAACACCGCGTAATGTTGGCTTTTTTCCTATTTTTTGTAATAATTTCAATTGTTAGACTACGTTTATTAATTTTTACTGCATCATCGAAGCAGCTACGGTCGGGAGGTTCTCTTATACCTTTGATAGCGGCAAGAATATATATTTTTGAAAGCATGTGTACATAAGTCCGGTAGAAGCATTTACGACCATCAACAGTGATCATCGGTTTGATTTTGGTTTGTTTTTTTTTTATCCTGGCTCGGCAAAGTGACTACGCTACACCTGATGGTAAGTTTAGCGCAATCCATGAATACTGTCGACCAACGATAGACACTGAATCTATCGCAGATCGGCAGAATTATGCCGGTCTGCTTAGTTGCTTCTTCACACTCCGTTTAAAGGATTTATATCGATTTGAGTTAGATGGAGGTTACACACTTTGGAATCAATTCATAGACCCCAGAAATCACCATTCCACCCACAGCTAAAAAAAAACAATATTTGGAACTGGACATACAGTAAAACTACAAAAGTGCTAAATGTAGTCAAACAGTAAAGTAACTTATGATACCATAAATGCCTTCCAAATCCCATATACTCCTCATTATAATTCACTGAAACCATTCAAGTAAAAATTGAAAGTAATATTTGCGTATGCCCCGAGGTCCGTAAAACAATGGACAATAAACAAACAATGCGAGTAGAAACTTGGATCTCGGATGCAGATCACGCGCGTCACTCGGAAATCATCATCGGCTGGTGACTGACCTTACCAGCACACTTAAGGTCTGTGGAAATATCGAAAATAGATCTTGCGTTCTATTGTGGCGTTTTGTAATGACTTGAACAAGTTATTAGTATCGTGTTATATAGTATTATTAATTGATAAATTAATAATAATAATAATAAATACACCCAACAGTCACACACATAGTCCTGACCCCACACTAGGTAAACCTGTATCGTGGGTATCAGGAATTACGAGGGACTTGCGGTCCCACAACACCCAGACCAGAAACAAATATATTTGTGGATCACACAAACATTTGTCTCGGTGTGGGAATCGAACCCACGGTCTCTCGCTTCGCAGGCGACTACTCGCCCGCTGCGCCACGGAGGATGTCAATTGAATGATAGATATCGCTTTATTGGTCTATTGGCAGCTTAATAAGGGTGAGCAACTGCGAGGTCCTACGTCCCAGATCCGAGATCGAATTCTCGATTGGAAAAATCACACATAACTTGCCCGGGGTTGAAATTTGTGCCCAGGTTGGCGATAAGCTGATCCCCATTTAACAGTATGCGACCAAAATAAGATCCGCGAACCGTGGGTTCAGCACTAGTTGCATCTCTGCCTACCCTTTCGGGGATACATGCGTGAACTTATGTATGTGTATTAAGCATAGGGTATTATCATTTAATTTTGTGTACTAGCACTATGATGATCTACTATGGCTAACTTGTGGGTTATGGTTTTGGTTTTTCTGGTATAAGAGGCATTTCGCACTTAGACCAGTAATCCATGACTCTGAACGTTAAATTCACCATCTTAGAATAAGACCAGACACTTAAAATCTAAAAATAGTAGTATACATGCTAAAAATAGACAAATTCTTCGTGTTTATTATAATTAGTTAAATAGTTTACATTTACTTATATTATTTTCACATAATTGCGTAGCCGAGCGTTTAACTACCTGTGAATTGAAGATGCATTCAAAGAACCAGTTTGCACTGCAAAGACTTGACAACAAGGTCGGTCGATTACGTCAGGGAACTTCAAATTGTTATTGTAAAGAAAGTTGTCACGACTCAACACATTGCTTGTCTGATTCTGTATTTGGCAAAACGTGACTAACTCATTGTAGCTGTTAGCGCTGTAGTTACGTGCTTAGAGTCATCGATAGGTAACATAAACTCGTGATTATAAGTGTCGTAGATAGATAAGACAGAAAACTTAGGCATTTTAAATATATCTATTTCTTGATTGAAATAAAATATGTCAAACTGTGATCAAATCGGAAAAGAAACCGGGGTAGTTCCTTTTTCAATATTTTTATAGCACTGCCGGATAATTTAGCAAGTGTTTTCATAGCTAAATCAAGAATATCAGTTTAATCACTATATTAAAAGAATAATCTTAAGATTTTGTGTTTATAACAATAATCTTTATAAAGGCGCTTTCTAACTGTCTTGGATCGTCGATAGAGCCTTAGCTCGACTACATAGTCCATGAAGTAATTCCTATTAATCCATTTCATCCTCATCTGGAATAATAAACGTTTATCTATGACTAGAAATGAAGTCCAAGGCAATAACAAATTGTTATATTTTGTATTTTAAAGATTATTTCGTTACACATTCTTGTCATTCAATTTCACGCCGATTTATCACAGGGTTGGGTAACGTTCGCGTGATAATGGCGGTTTTGTTTTGACACTATAGTATCATGATATCTATCGAAACGAATAAACGATTATGGCCACTGATTCATAAGGCCGTATCGAATTGTGAGCTCAACGAGCGCGAAGTATTCACTTCCTATTGTTTCTTTTTTGTTATACAAGATTTGATAGTCGGTTGTTATCGTTATCGTGAGTTGTTCGTAACTGGAACTCTCTCTGCTATTTTTTTTTTGTTTTAATATTCTCTTCGTTTAGATTGCATTACGAGTGTATAAGTATGTATGAGTGTATAATTTATCCTCTTTTTTTTTAAAGAGGAGTAGAGCCACAAGCCACAGTCATAAAGGTAATAGATGCCGCAAGTAGGTATGTATATCTTCCTGCGTGCCGGAATCAAAATGAAATCCTGGACAAAATCTTGAGCATGTCTGATTTAGTCTGCTGCGGTCACAGGAAGAAGCAATGCAGCCTAACATACGAAAAATCAAAAGCATTGCATAATCTTTTCAAAAGTGGTTAATGGTTCACTTTAAATAGGTCTTGTGACGTTACATCAGATACAAAATAACCGTTCGAGCCATCTAAAAAAAAAGCAACTTTTAAATGGTTCAATATTTTTTCTTCTTTTTTTTACGTATTGACTAACACAACGATAACTTCACGACATAGTTCTTTATTTATTTTTTATTTGCTTGAATGAAATGAGCAGGTCTCTCGCTTGATGGTAAGCACCTGCCCATAAACAGAAGCAACAACACACTCAATTTTGAATTATACAGTATTGCATGGCGCTGGACTGCGTTCGTCACCCCGAGACATAAGTTGAGTCTCATAAATCATAATGCCCAGTAATTTCACTGGCTTTAATGTCCTTATCCGAAACACAACAGTACTTAAACACTGTTGCGTCTATCACAACTTTGTGTGTTTTACAATTCTATTATAAAATTAATTGGAGAAAATATAAAAATAATAATGAGGAGCGGGGGTACATTACGTTTGATTATCCTAGTAATTTGTTTGGAATATAAATGACCTCACATGACCCTGTCAGCATTTCTGGGAATCGGGACACGTCATATGCAGAACTTTGGTGATTCATTGACTATCAATTCGAATCAATTGTAAGATGTTGCTGTCAAAGTGCCATTCCAAAGTTTTAGCATGGAATGTATTATGTTCTATAGTTTTGGTCCAGGGCTGCAAGAATTACTGCTTAGGTGGTAGGTCCTCGCATGCGAGAGGCCGTCCTATCCACCACTTCGCATTTCCATAAATGCGAAGCCATAATTATACAAAATAAAAGAAATTAAACTTCGGGGACGTGGTTTAATAATTATACTAGTAGTAGCCTTAAGTAGCCAGGAACTTTTTGTTTCTAAAGTGGTAGAGACACACTGATAGTTTTGTCTGCAGGGTGAATGGGTCAGCTCCAAGTTCCAACGGGTTGTTGTTACCGTCTCACAGAACACTGACGTGAAGTAGCAGCTTGCTGTTGCGTTTCGTACGGTAAATAAGATATTCGGAGGCCCAAATCCCATTCCCCTTCCCAATCCCTTAATCACTCCTTTCCGTTATGGTCGGTAACGCGTCCATGATTCTTCAGGTATTGTGGATGGTCATGGGCGGTGAAGATCATTTACCATCTGGTGAACCACTTACTCGGTTGCCGTACTCTGCTGTAAAAAAAACTGTTCGGGGTTGATGGGTGGTGGAGGCTTAAGTGTTTTTTTTACGTGGTTTAAATTTTAAGTTTGTTTTTAATTGCTTAGACCAATCATGTACTTCCTTCACACGGGCGGGATAACAAGTGCCTGAATTATTTTCCAAGAATTTTTATACCTGAGTGCTGTTTGGATCGCTAAAACCCTTGGTAGAGTCTCTTTTCAAATGACTCAGGATTATGGTCATTTTAAAGGTTAATAGGGTATAATTAGCCCAGTAAAGCTACGTCCGAAAATATAACTTTCTAAATGTATAATAATTTGATATGTTATTTCAGTTTGTAGAGGTTTTTTCACGCCGGATCGATGATCGTTAATTATTTACGTGTGAAAGTTGCTTCGCCTGTTTTACGAGCCGACAGTTGTCAGAACGCGCACCTTCCTTTATTTTATTATGTTTAATTACAGTTAATAGAAATTGAAATTAGTTTTTGTTTATTATGGTTTATCTAGGGTGAAAATATATGTTCGAATTATTTATAGAAATGCCAAATAACCGTGTGTAGTGTGTTATCGTTTTCATTTGTCAACATATTATTTGTATTCATAAGTACTTATGAATATAAGTAATATGCTACTTAAATAACATATTACGTTTACGTGGATCTTTTGTATCCATTATATAAAATTTTATATTATAAAAAAAATGTACCTAATACTCGAAGATCGACTTCGAAATTGGAAACATGGTTGGAAAAAATATTATTTTTTAACCGACTTCATTTCTGATAAAATTATTTTTGATTATTATATATTTTGATTGAATTAATTTCTCTATTTTATATTACATAAAAGCATTTAATTTTCTAAAGTTTCTAGGTATAATATGTGATTTTTATTCCCTGTTTTTCGCTTATTACTTGAGTACATAATAATGTTTACAATGCGTATTAAAATTTGTTTTCCAACACTATTTGGGTAGGTATATATTTTATGTTATTTTATTCACGTTTCTCACTCGGCAAGGGTATGAATTTATTGCTTGCAGAATTTATAATTGCATGGAAGAAAAGTGTCTTTAAATTGAAGTCATTGCCTACGGCGCATTCATGTAGTAGCATTGTACATAAGTTGACAGAGAATGATACGAAATAACGAAGAACAAGAAGTTTACTATTTACAAATATAACAGACAATGTTACTGGTGTAATTTTTTTATTTGTAATATATGATTTGTTCCGTTAGATCTTAGGTTAGATCATATTCCTGGTTTCTTTATATCTGGAAAACTGACGTTTGAAGAGTATAAAAAACAAATATTGTGTGACTGTCACACTGCATGCTGTTTTGTCGCTTTCTTGAACACATCGGTACCTAGCGCTATTTATATTGCACCCTCCTGCTTTATTTTGATTTATCTTTGGCCAGTTTTTGAGTTAGAACGTTAGCAATACTAACTTTGTTACCTTATTTTAGGTTTTAGTGGAATGTGGTAATTCCGCTATAATTATTCAGCAGTCAGAAATTCTTTTCTAGTGGGCCTTCGTAAAAATATTCCTAATGTAGAGACGTTTCGTCTTTTCCGCTTTGTTATAATTGTATAAAATATTTTAAGCCCGGCAATTACTTTAGCTATGAAGTATATATTCAGTTCCGTTATCTAATTCCAATAACGTTAGTAAACTAAACAAAGGAAGTAATACATTATTACCTTGGACTGCTTGTCGCAATCGTGAAAGTGACTGAACTGGAATGCCTATGTAAATGTACTTGGAGATTTAAATTAGCTTAATAATATACATTTCGTGGATAAAAAATATAGGTACGTCGATGTAGAGTGGCTGATTAATTTGTAATTAATTTAATAAAATTAAGAACCTAACCACAGTTAAATGCAATACCTAGACATTTATTAGTTTTAAAGAGTAGAGAGTAAAAAGGTATCTATTTATGTCTAAGTTTATTAAATTTAAACTCTTTACTAAATTATGATTCGAAATTAATAAAAAGTCATATCAAAGACTTACGTTCATTTTTCACTGCCAACTCTCTCCGTATCCTCAAATGGTTAAAAACAACACACTGATCTATGGAATTTCGTGTTTGGGTATCAATTTAAAAAGTTTCGTCGGAACCGGTTCCGCTGTAAACAGAATAAATGTTTCGTTCGGTAAAGCGCGTGCCTCCTTACTCGGAGCGCATCGGCAACTGCCGAGTTTGGACGGAAAAAATAAACTTTCTCGACCGACCGCAATTTTAAACGGCTTATTGGTTTGACTGTAGTTGCCCTTAGTTTACGTAATTAATAGCTCTATTATTAACGTAATAGGCAGATTTTTGTAGGAGGTATTTCTGTACGTTGTTTTTTTACAACAAACGGCTAACACTTGATGTATTTAGGTGGGCACCTGCGCCTTAGCCTGCAACCCGGATGTAGAAGCGAAGACTAGGTAGAGTTCTACATAGGTACGCGAGAAGACTATTTAGAGTGCTCGTGGAACAGAATACCGAATCGCGATAGATGTCGCGGGTTTTTTATTAACCTGAATGACGAGCTGGGTGGCTCCCCTGGTGGTAGGCATCATGTTTGCTCATAAAAAAAGCAACGACAATCAGGACTTCGAATTATGAAGTACTGCATGGCACTGATCGTCACACCCGACACATAAGATGTTAGGTTTCATTACGCCCAGTAATTTCAATGACTTCAAACCAGAACACAACATTGTTTACACACTGCTGCTTGGCCGCAGAAAAAGACAAAAGTGTGGTATCTTACATGTATGTGACAAAGATATGTACCTACCCAGACGGCCTCTTGCATACGAGAGATCTATCACCTAGCAGGTTCAAGGGTTCGAGCCCTCAGGAGTACCTAATAGCTACATTTTTTCCTTCAGGACCCAAACCTCTGACTTTTCTAAGCTACGTGTTTATTCATTGATAAATATTGCTTCCTGGAAAATGTGATGAAACCTATATATCTGAGAATTCTCCATATGAGTTTCAAAGATATGTGCGGTCTATTAACCCACATTAGACCAGTGTGGTGAATTAAGGCGTAATCCCTGTCCTTAGTAGAGGAGGCCCGTGCTCGGCAGTGGGACAGTATAATACAGATACATTACAAGCTTGTATTGCCTTGCTTCAGGCCAAAGACCTTCTTCTCTTTCCAGTCCTCACCATTTAATGAGTTGTAGGACCAGTTTTTTATACAGTTCTCCATCTCCGTCTGGGCCTACCATGTGGTCGAGATAGGGACTCCCTTCCTGAAGATGGATCCATTGTGTCACGATATTACATCACCTTAAATTAGGGGCTGTAGTAATACAGGGCTGATTTTATTACATTACAGTCAGTACAGGGTACAGATTCACTCGGAGACGTCAATAACTCATTATTTGTCTTTATATAATTTCTTTAAATTCGATTATATTCACACTCAGAGACGGTTAAATCCTGAGTTATGCTCCGTTAAAGTAATGTGACAAGTTTAATATGTATTTTGATCGTCGTGCGAAATTATGCGCAATGCAACGGACGTGAAATGTTTTAAAAAATAAATAATATGTACGTGAGACACATTATACATTTTTATATCTGTTTACCGCTAAACTCTGATGCATCTATGTCTATGTGGTAGCTATTCAGTCGGGTATAAATTGGGATGCGATTTACCTAATTGTAGCGATTTCTCAGAACGTGTGTCTAGCACACACTAGGCTGCATTTCCTTTTATTGGGAAATTCTAGTTCATAAAATATACCTACCTTTCTAGCTCTAGGGTTGGAGATATGATTATGCTAGAATCACTGGTTTCCGACATAGTTGCCAAGAAGACCGTTGTATTGAGTCAAACAGAGATTCCTATACTAACTATAATCCCTCGTGGCCTTTTTGTGAATTTGGGACGATCCCAGGGGAGCTAGTTAACCTTTATTGCCTGAACCAGTCCTGCTTTGTGGACAGTATCTTTGCGTGCTCAGAAGCCCCAATAAGTATAGCGTTTCACGCTGCCGTCTAGTCTATCTCGGGAGTAGTTTTAAAATAATTTAAAAATAGTTCAGCTCATTGGTGCACGCCTTGCTAATGTTTGCGTAAGTGTAAATATGTGTATAGTTTTGATTCGTGTGGCGATGATACGTCAGCTGTCCTCCTACCATCCATAGATACAGTTTAATGGGTCTATACATACACCTTTAGCAGTGCACAAATGAGTTATTTATATTTACTGCTGGAATCTTTTTGCATAATCTGGCGGCAGTCATGTTTTTTTCTATTGCTGCCTGGATGGAAGGTTTCTTTATTCAATAAAAGGAAATTTTCGGTTCAACCATTTATTGAGGTACTGCATTATATGATGCTATATAGTTACAATATTCAGATATTATAATAATGTATATTATTTAATTGTACTAAATTAAGGCGTTCTTTATATTGTTTCTAGAGGCAGTGTGTATAGTATTTTATTGATTTAAACTTTATAGTAGGTACTACCTAGTTATAGTTTCTTCTTCTCGTTTAAATGGCTACGAGCTAAGTATGTAGCTACTCCGCTAATGTAACGTGGTGGGTGAAGATAATAATCGAAAGCGCTTGGTATGTGTAGAGCGTGAAGAAAAAAATATTATTTAGTTTGAATATTGAAAGATACATTCCAGTTGAATTTTATCTAAAAAGCAAAGGGCTACACAATAAATACACAAATATAAACATTCAGCATAAATTATGTTCTATACTCTTTGACAAAATTTAATTTACGAAACCATAAATACAAGAACCAATGATACATCTGTAAAGCGTAATTATTTTATATAGACGTTAGTTTCTAAGGTAGATTTCTATGGGCCAATAGTTGTTAGTAGTAGTTAAATGGTTTTATTATTCTCGTAAAAATGAAGTAATTATTGATTTCCAGATATTAAATTAGCGAGAAAAGCATTAACTTTTACAGTTCCCAATACACACGACACAAGATTATAATAGCATTTGTTATTGTGGGACTATGTGTCGCACTTTTTTGTTCACATGGCACAGACTGAAATCTTTCTTTCCGGCATTTCGAGTGTAGAATGTAGATCGTGGACACCGTCGATTTTTCGCAAAACTAGTCTAAAATATAAATTCATTCAAACTCCTCGATTTTAATTATAATTTCACATTTGGTTGGTGCAGTATATATTTTTTTCAAAATTTCCAAATCATTTATTTTTGTTCATTCCTAGTGACAGGCAAACAGTAAAAGAAAATGAATTGCCTGATCGCCTGACATTCGTGACTTGCAAATAATAACTAAAAAGGCGAGTAAATAAGAGCAAGCCCACAACCATACATTAACCTATACTCAAAACAACACTAAATAGAGTACATAATTTATTCAATTGAAACAATAATATATGAGGCAATTTTATTTGGGTTCAATTTGACACATCATAGTATTTTATAAAATAAACTGTTTGAATACAACACAAGGTATGAATGAATGGTTAAACACAAACATATCAACGATATTTCTATATGTTTGATAATAATTGTTTATATAATTTCTCTGAACCCTTAAATCGCGTACAGATAATGACAAAACGATAATGCTTTACACATAAGCTGATGAAAACGATGGGAATATATGTAAGCAGTATGTAAAGGTATAAAGTGTTTAACTGATGCGTTGTTGTCCTCAACGCCTGGTGACTTGTTGCCAGCTATCACCGTCGGCGTCGCGAGCTGAAACAAAAATTTATTTTTTTATTCATTAATAATCGTCCCAGTGCTGGGCACTTGCCTTCTCCACTGAATGAGAGGGGTTAGGCCTTATTCCACCATGCGGGATGGAAGACTTCACATACCTTCGAAATTATTACGGATAACTTGTCAGGTATGCAGATTTCCTGATAATGTTTCCTTCACTGTTAAAGGAAATGATAATTAACATCATTATTGCTATCTTCCAGATTTGCACCTTTCAGATATCCACTTTTGCCCAACGCAGCCACCCCTTGACAGTGGAGCCCATTGCGTCAGGAGCGTCAGGGCGGGCTGCGGTCAGACTGTATGTAAACCGTATCTACTGCTTGGCGTTGTCTGCATTTGGCATAATTTTGCGCGTAATTTCAATACCGGGAAAATCAATTACATCACGTACTTTTACCAACCGAGTCCTTGTCATTAGTGCTGCTAGACAACATTTTGTGACATACATAATAAGCTCACGCCTGTATGCCCAATAGGGTAGGCAATGGTGCAACCAGTGCTGCACTTACTTTGGTCCCAAATACAGCCACTCGGGATAATTTGAAGGTAGGGTACATTTAACATTTCTCATTAATTGTTATTGGTGTCAACTCTTATTTGGATTTGAATAATATTTGTACAGGCATAGATTAACACAGAGTGCATATGTGTTGTGCATTCTGTCGCGTCAAGCCCACAATATGATTTGCCTCCGAGGCCTACCATCACATAACTATGATACAGTTAGAAATGGGATTTATTTCGGAGGCGTAAAGACAAGTTCAGTGGAGTTAAACAACGACGAAAATCAACAGACAACCCACCACTGACGAGTCACTATAGGTTTTCTGCGCCAATAAAATGGATACCTTTACTAGGTTGTGCCAAAATAAGACGATTTTGTATTCCACTCTCACCCCAAAATATCATAGGATATGTCCAAACAAAAATTCTGTCCCAAGGCCAGCTCTTAATTGCAATTTTAAGATGGAAATTAGAAATTCGACTCAATGGAACTTTTTGTACTAAATTTAATACTAAAAAAGGTCCACACAAAGGTTTTTTTCATAGTTTGCAGGACAAAAAAGTATTAAAAACCATGTTTTCCATGTTATTTAAATGGGAAAACTTAAGTTCGATGGAGAACCTCTTAAAATTGAAATTAAGAGCTGGCCTTGGGACAGAATTTTTGTTTGGACATATCCTATGAGATTTTGGAGTGAGTGAAAGAAAAATATCTTATTTTGGCACACCCTAACCATAATACACAACAACAGAATTATAAACTCGTTAGTGACCAAAGACTTTAATGTATACTATTAGACGGTCTGTTTAGAAGTAAAATTGCGTCACATAACGCGGGGGTTTGATGGCTCACAAGCAGGGTGCGCGATAGGGGTTCTAGTTGAGAGAAAGCGAGATGGTAATATTGAGTTACGGGCAATTGACCGCAACTTAGTGTTACAATTTCTATGTACCGCGCAGCTTGTCTAGTAGTATACATTAAAGTGTTTGTTAGTGACCTTAAAAACAAGGGATAATTAAGGGATTGGGTGTATTTTGGCATCTTGGCATCTCACCCACCGTACGAAACGCAATGGCAAGCTGTTAATTCACATCGGTTTTCTATAAGACAGTGGTGAATCAGTTGAGGTGGCCTATTCATGGTGTAGACATGTTGCTGTTGGTGTTTACTCAGCCGTGTACAGCATGGCTGTTTGAGTTGAGGGGAGTTTCGTATATTGGACCGTGTTATTAACAGTGTTGTCTGACACGACTTTTACGTACGACAAACATTTCTAATAATTCGTACGAGGGCGATGCCTTGCATTGACGCACTAGTATGACAATTGCTAAACTATACCAGTTTGTGAATTAATAATAAATTAATAACACCCAACAGCCACACACATAGCCTTGACCCCACAGTAAGATACGAGTCTTGTGTCGTGGGTATCAGGAACTACGAGAGGCTTGCGATCCCACAACACCCAGACCCGAAACAAATATTTGTGGATCAGACATATATATGTCTCGGAGCGGGAATCGAAACCGCGGCTTCACGCTCACAGTCGGCTGCTCGCCCACTGCGCCACGGAGGCTGTCAAGTCAAATCGGTGTCCTTTACAACTACTGCCTACTTCTATTGCATCCCGGAAATAACAACATCCATACAGTACCCACTGCTACAACGAGCTATCAAATGTCAGTATAGAAGTACAGTAAGTGTGTGTTTACGTTTATCGTCGCGTCGCGTGGGCGGCGGGCGGCGCGGCGCGTCGCGCTCGTCGCGGCGTGGACCGTCGCGATCCTCACGTCGAGGCCCGTCGCGATCGTCGCGTCTGTAACAATAAAAATATTGTAATGTGCCATATAAACAAAAAGTGTAGATAGTATAATATCATTTACTCACTAATTTATCATAAAACATCCAGAACTATAAAGATTGAAAAAATATTTTTTATGTTGCATCGTCAAGAATTTACAAAAATCCACCCCTAAGCGTTTCTAAATCAGATACGATTTACTGCACCGTGCAAAAAATTAGACCTATTAAGGGTCAACTAGAGATCATGAATCATTTTTTATGAATTGATGAATGAACGAGCTGCACAGACTTTTATAGCCCCGACCCTTGTACAGAGTTTTGGTGGGGGACATTTTTGCTTGAGTTACGTTTCTTATCATCTTATTTCGATATATTATTGTACCTTTATTAATACTGCCAACTAAGTTTGTTATTTTTGTTACAATATGTGCAATATAACTTGACGTGTCACCAATCGCGTCGCGGTTATTGTTTTCAGTGAGTAAAGGGTGGACGGAAATGCCGAGGGCTTGACGAACATCGATCTGACCAAATTATTCGCGCATATAGTACTTTAATGGAAGTGTAGCATGTAGATATTGCCTCACCTGTCATCCCTTCTGGGTGGGTATCGGTCGCGGTCGCGCGGTGCGTCGCGATAACGATCGTCGCGCGGCGGTGCATCCTTAGACCGCCATGATCCACGGTCCTGCAATAAAAAAAACCAACTGTTACATCACTATTACACTGCGTACTGTTATGAGAAATAGTCCAAGTAGGTTTTTAAAAAAACACTTTTAAAGTCAAGGGTGACTTTATTGGTCTTAAAGGCAAGTGTCATCGATGGCTGATGGAACCCAACTGACTTATTATTTCATACTAAATATATTGAGCATTCAAAAATGCAGACAAGACAAAATGCAGAATGGTGACGTTCAGCATCTTCCTAGACAATCTACATATATAATAGTACGTACGAACATATACATCGCGCGGGGACAGAATATCTCGTACGACAGAGACGAGGATATAAAAGAAATAGTGTATTACGAGGTCGCATTATAGTGTTACTTACAGGAGGACCGGCGGGTGCGTCAGTCCCGCCGTGATGCCACGCGCCTTCTGGACCGCTCGACCGACCGCCGTAACGAGCTCTATAACACAACACAAATGTTAACTTCAAAACTAATAACATCCATAAACATTATGTTCAAATGTTTCGTTATTTTGACAGGTATATTTTGTCAGATAAAGCAAGATAAATTTAACCCCAATTTTTTAAACCGCATAACACTGTATTATACTTCGTGTTACAGAAAGGTGTGGTCAAATTTAAGCAACGTACATACTATTACAAATATCACCCCTCCCCACCATAGTACCAAATCAGATCTAATTACTAGGATCTAAATAAAACATTTCCATTTTTATCGAATTCCTAACATGTCGATATCGACTTTCAACTTTACAACACTAAACGTTAAACAGCTGAGCTTTTATGTCACTCCAACATTATTATTCTCGCTCACGCACTTCACTTACTTTATAGAGATGTGATTGATCTTATGGATCGTAATAGAAGAGTGATTAAAAGTAGCGTGAATTTATTAGAATGTCTAGCTTTTGATAAGTACTCTCTGTTAGGTGTATGTACTGGGATTAAGGGTGAAATGGTTCAACTTCAGTGAGCTGATCACCCGTCTGTGCTACTCGCAGATGTCCTCACCATAAATACAAATACAATAGGTGTATGTAACGACCAGAGTTAAATGTGACCACTTTTATGTAACAATTATGACCGCGTTCGAAAATTTACTGACAGTACTATCAGTACTGATGCTGGTACTACGAAACGGGTGCCCGGTTTTACTTACAGTGTTGCTCTACTAGTAAAAACATAAGTCAGTAATTATGTAGCACCAATGGCCAACATTAACGGCAATACTTTTTAGTATCACCCATGCATAGTGGAAAGTAATTTATTTAGAACGCCATTCAGTACCGACAGTGTTGTAAGTCAATTATCGTACGCGCCCGAAATATTTACCATAATGTACTAAAATAAAAAAAATGTTTATGGTTATTTTTTATTATTATGTACAGTACTCTTTATTTTAAAAGTTTTTTATTTACATTTTTAAATATTAAATAACTTAAACAAAATAAAACATTTTAAAATATAAAAAGTATCACCCTCCAATGGCGAGGCCTAGGACCCAAGCCATCGGTGGTTAGGACCCCAGAGTGAGGAACCTCCTCAGAATGCGTGCCGTGTCCAATAACACTGCTTTCTGAATCGGGCTCTTGACCCAACGACCAATTGAGAGCCTCTGGAGGTGTTAATCGAGGCTCTTTGGTATCAAACCCATTAGCAGAAACGACTATCGACTATATATTTATTATTATTATTATTATTATTATTATTATTATATGTATAAACCACACTAGCAGCTATTGAGCTGATGCGTGTGTGTCTTGTGATTGGAGATGTTATCGAGTCTATATTTAAAATTGAAAAAAATGTGTCAGTCACCTGTCAGTATCCCGGTTGGCTGGACGTCGTTCGCTGTCATCTCTGGGGCCGCGGTCGTCCCTCGGGCCGCGATCGTCGCGACGTTCGTCTCTTCTGTCATCACGGCGGTCGTCACGTCTAATACAAATGTGTTCAATACAAATTTTAATGCACAACACTCGATGGGAATACTGAATACCGTTATGGAATTACGATGTTCAATTTATTATATCATTTTATGCACTTTTTCTCGCTACATGGATATGTTAACACTGGTGAATAACAGAAATCGTCATAAACGGGTAAAGTTTCGGACATTCACCAACTAGCTTGGTGGATGTTAACATATAGAGTATCTGGTACACTGCATTTCGGAATATTAACAGTAACAGTAATTTATTTATTCCAAAATTCCAAATATTACTCATAAATTTTATGAGAAGTAATATCACAATATTGAAAAAGGAGACTAAGAATACCTAAGTTGAACTAAAATATGTAACAGTTTACCTGTCATCGGGAGGTGGTCTGTCGTCGCGACGCCTATCAGGTGACCGCATGCGACTCGAAGCGGGTGGTCCCCTGCGCCATACATCATCATCCTTGTCCTTATCGGCGGGTGGGCCATCTCTTGGGCCGCGATCGTCTCTCGGGCCGTGATCGTCCCTTGGGCCGCGTTCATCCCTTGGGGCGCGTTCGTCCCTTGGGCCACGTTCGTCCCTTGGGCCGCGATCATCTCTTGGAGCACGGTCGTCTCTCGGGGCACGGTCGTCGCGTCTAAATAAATACATATATGGATTGTTTTAAAACAGAGAAATTTTACATGATTTAGCGAGATTTACGCGAACTTTCTTATCGGGTTTTCTGCAGTTTAGATTTGTCTAAGACGTAAAGATTAGGCCTAAACTGTACTGAATTTGGTACTAAATGGTATTTATGCATTATAATATTTTTTATTTTCAGAGACATAACTTGTATCTCTAGAAATTATTAAAATTAGTAGGGTATAATTCAGAGAAAAAATGGCAAAAGTTTACCTTTCATCTGGTCTTCTATCAGGCGAACGCCCTCCTGCATCGCGGGTGCGACCTGTTGACAACAATATATATACACTTGAAAATCTAACACCATATTTTATACAACATGTTACAGAAAGGTGTGGTCATATTTAAGGGCCGTTTTACATACACCTGACAGTGAGTGTTTATGTACAAGAAATCTAGATATCCTAAAATTTTCACGCTAATTTTAAGCCCTCGTTTATTACCATCGATCACATCCCTATAAATAAAGTGAATGCGTAAATAGCAATGCTGGAGTGCACAAAAGCTCAGCTGTTTTATCATTTAGTGTTGTCCAAAGTTGGAGGTCAAATATCGACATGTTGCTCATCTTCTCTCCCCCTTCGATAAAAAAGAAAATGCTGCAATGTCCTAGCAATTCGGATTTGATTCTCCTGGAGGTGAAATACTTGGATCGTACAGTAAAATAAATACACCCAATAAATACAAGAACAAAAACAAACATTAAACATTGCTTAAATTTGACCACACCTTTTTGTAACACGTTTTATGGACTAATAATATAAATGCGAAAGTATGTTTGGTTTCTCCTTTCATTTGATCGGATTTAGTACTATAGAGGGTGAAATTTAACCTGACGACGTAACACTGAGGGTTAGATGCCCGGGTCGGGTAAAGCGGTATTGGGTTTTCTATTACGAAATGCTCAGTATCAGCCCGGAGTCTGGAATTTGTGCCTGGTATGGCGATAGACTCGCCCCCTATCACATAACAGGCGTAACACATTCGGGCATTACAGGCGTGAGTGCGTTTATGTTTATCAATATAAATATATAAGTAGGCTGGTATGGCAGTAATACTCACTGGGCCGCCACGGCTCGGACTTCTTCTCTGGCTCCTTGCCATCCTTGCGCCAGACATTGCCTGGAGCGGCTTCCTTCTTGAGTCCCCCCGGTTGTCCCCTACGCCATGCATCATCCTTTTCTTTGTCCCCTCCTGGTGGTGGTCCACGTCGCCACTCGCTCTCGTCTTTTTCTTTTTCAGGTGGAGCTCCACCGCGTCTCCACCCATCTCCCTTTTCTTTTTCGGGAGGAGCTCCACCACGCCGCCATGCTGATTCGTCTTTTTCCTTTTCAGGTTGTGCACCTCCACGTCGCCAAGCGCTCGCCGCTACCGTTTTTTGTTCCTCCAATTTGCGTTGCACTTCGGCTTCTTTGGCGCGAGCTTTGGCCTCAACGCGGGCCAACATTTCTTGATGTTCTCTGTTAATAAATAATATTGTTTGATTATTACGAGTTTACAGACAGCGTATTTGTCAGAAATACTTTTAAATAGACGCCAAAAGTATTTTAATATATATGAATTTTATGAGCACTAAACATGCTACCATTTTGTGACTGTCGTAAGAGCAATTAAGTAATAAGAAACACCCTTCAACTACTTTAGGTGTGTTTTTACGATAGCGTGATACATAACATGTTATATTTGGAGTGGCAGAGCCACCCTGTAGACAGTTTTGTCTACAGCATGAATGGGCCGGCTCATGCAGATTGTTACCACTGTCTCAAAGAAACCGGGCGTAGAATAGCAGCTTGTTGCTGCGTTTCATATGGTGAATGAGATATCCAGAGGCCCAAATCTCTTCTCCTTCCCAATCCCTTAAAAATCACTTTCCTTTAAGGTCGGCAACGCGCTCATGATTCTTTTGGTATCGTGGGCGGTGGAGGTCACTTACGTTACGGTGACGGACTAGCTCGTTTGCCGGCGTATGCATTTAACAAAATGTCCCCAACTGGATAGTGATCACCATAATATTTATATTACATAGTGAAAACCCGCCATATTGGTTCATTCCGGTAAGACACAATCCGGGACCAGACGGTGTATATGCAGTTACTTCAGGACACCATAATTCTAGCGACCATCATGGGTTGCAGTGGCTATCTACAGACAACATTATATCTGCACTGCATTATATTTATTATTAGACGCAACGGAATCACTGTCGTGAAAAATTTAAGTCACTACCCAGCCAAAGCAATTTGACATGACATTTAAGTTAAGACATGTGAGATTGCTTGCTAAATAACTATACAAAAAGATGTATGTCCATGCAATATTACCGTTCTTCCTTCTCCTTCCGTTCCTTGAGTGCGGCGAGTTCCTCCTGATGTTTCTTGTCACGTTCCTCGCGTTCCTTACGTTCCTCCTCCTCCTGCAGGCGGCGAGCCTCCTCCGCCGCGCGCTCCTCCGCGCGGTGCTTCTCTGCCAGCCACTACAAATATATTGTTAATTAATATTTTTGTATTTAAAAAGCTCGGCGAGAAAATAGTACATAATTGGAATGTGGTTTCATTAGACCATAATAGAATATTGTCAAAAAGAATAAGTTGCGCAATTAGTATTTTTGCGTTAAGAATGTAAACAGTTAAAATTGTGGGGTTTTTTTTTTTTTTTTTTTATTGGCTTTCGAAGGCAAACGAGCTGCGGGCCCACCTGATGGTAAGTGGTCACCGTCGCCCATAGACATTGGCAATGTCAGGGGCACAGCCAAGCCGTTGCCTACTGTGGAAATACTTTTTTAAACCTTCTTTGAAGAAGGGCATGTCATAGCGCTGAGGAAACACCCAGAGAGAAGTTCATTCCAGAGTTTGAAAGTGCGTGGGAGAAATGACCTCTGGAACCGTGGGTAATAAGACGATCCATAGTCGGGTTTTACGGGTTTATCGTATTGTCTCCCTGGTGAGTCAGTGCGTGTGCGTGTGCGTGTGCGGATGAGTGCGTGATACCTCTTGTTTTCGTTTCTCTTGTCGTTGCGCACGTCTCTCGGCGCGTCGCTTGTCTCGCTCGTGCGCGAGCTTGTCGTTGAAGGCGGCGAGCCGCGCCACGTGCGCCGCGCCGCGCTCCGAGCGCAGCCGCTCCATGAACAGGTCGCGGTGCGGCGCCATGCGGGACATGCGAGTCGCCGTCGCCACATCGTTAGCACGACCCTCTGCACATAAAACAATATACTTAGCGCTGACTAAACAACAAAAACATTCTCACTGCGATGGACCACCTCCAATGGTTACAATACATGCAAACACCAAGTCTTTTATTTCCCAGTTATAGACTTATTCTTATAATATGTGATACATCATACAAAATATTAAAATTTTTGCAATGAAACATGGATTACAGTATTTTTATAATCACACTTGCTTGACCTAAGACTCAAATTCAATGGCACAAAATTTATGACACGCGATATCGGCCAGTTAAAGTGCGTGGCCGTACACGCAACGGCCGGGAGGAAGGATTGGCAGGATGCGATAATTAAGGAGCTCGGGGTATCGCCCTTTTGGCCTGATGCGCGTATACCTCATACTGTAATCCCTCCCCCACCCCTTTCTAAACCCCCATTCATAAGGTGTATATCCATATCCATGGTTCTTCTGGTATTGTAGGTGGTCATGGCTAATGGATAATACTTAACATCTGGGGACATACATGCTTGTTTGCTGACCTCTATTATAAAAAATAAATACTTTCTTACCAATAAGTTGTTGTATGCGCTCTTTCTCCTGTTGCTCCCAGAACGCCTTGTCCTGTACTTGTTTCTCTTCTAGATTCTTCTGGAGCAATGGTATCTCCTCCAAGCGCTTGGCTCTCTCGAAGTAATCAACCTGAATTGCAATTTTTAATTTCATTTTGATATCGATAATAAGAAAAAAGTCTAGATTATTTCTTTAGTATTTTATCTTAGATCCAAATAAGTTGTGTAATATACCTTCTTCTCCTGAGTCTTGAGTTTCGCTTGAAGGTCGCGACGTTCCTTCATCAATTCCTCGGCTTCGCGCTTAGCGATCTTGTCTACGTCCATTTCCTTCAGCTCCTGTTGAATGATTATAATTATGAATGAGTAAGAAGTCCTTCAGTTAAGCAAACAAATAAACTTCAGTTTTTTTTAATTTTGATTATCACGCCTGCCCAATAAAAAATAGCAACATGTGTACTCGCCCACTCGTACTTTAATTAGGCTTCGATATATAGATATATTATATAAGTATAGAAGTCGTATCAAAAGTTATATTTTATATAGATGCCAAAAAAGTCACCCAAATGACAAGTCGATATATCCCAATGGATATCGATAGTTATTAAAAACATCGACACTTAAACCTATATCACAAAGTATTACCTTGAATAAACTTGAATCACAAAGTATTACCTGGTATTGGACTGTCAAAGCTAACAAGCTTTCATAGTGTCTAGTTGCAGTTCAATATCAGTCAAACTAGAACTCAGATTTTAGAAACAGACAAAGCGGTGGTACCTGCCCAGACGGACTCTCGCATACGAGAGAGCTGGCACCTGGTGTGTTGTATAACATACCTCCTCGTTGAGCTTGCCGAGCATCTTCTGTCCGTGCGCAGTTTGTGAGATGTGCGCCATCCTCTCGCGCAGGTTCCGTTCCCTCATGGCGGCGAGCTCGGACGCGTGCCGCTTCTTCTCCCTCTCCTCGCGCTCCTGCTCCTGTCGCCGAGCCTCGGCCGCGGCGGCCGCACGGAGTTGCTCCTCTTGACGACTGATACAATAACACAAGTACACTTGAATGATGTGGAGTGCGTAGAGATAAAGTCGTCGTATTTATAAGTAGTTAAGTTATTTATTGTTCTAAGTTATTACACGTTATGTTGGCGATTCCTTTCTCTATAGTAGTGCGGCGAAGTCCGCGGGTGTAATTGCACTGGAGCTATGTATAATGCGCGTACATTGGGTGCGCATGTGCACTTGTCACGTGTTTTTTTTTGTTTCCTTTTGTATCTTAGGTACATAATATCATTTTTTATTAATTTTGTTTATTGTTATCTGGATTTAAGTTAGATGTATTGGTGTGTTATCGTATGGGGCTGACATAAACAATGTTTAAAAGCCCCTTAAATAAACAGAAAAAAAATAAGTCGTGCCGCGTCAGCAACATATGTACAGTGGAAACTGTACAGAATGACTTATTATGATTAGAATGATTCATTAAATTCATTCGACTATAGATTTTGGGCAAATTAAGCTTTTTTATTAAAACAAGTAATAAGCAAAAAAATTATGGATTTGGATAGTTCAGTTAATATTGTTAATTATATTGAGGTGTATAGTGTATAGTGTGTAGTGTGTAGTGTAGAGTTATTACCGTAGTTCCTCCTCCTCGCGCGCGGTGTTGAGTCGCTCGATGTACTCCTTGCGTTCCTCGATGATCTTGTGTCGCTGCAGCACGCGCTGGTGCTCGGCGTGCTTGTGCTCGTGGTAGTGCTGCACCATGTGCGTGCGCGCCCGCTCGCGCTCGGCTCGGCGCCGCGCCGGGAACAGTACGTGCACGGCGCGGGACAACACCTCCGCCGCGCGCACTAGTTGTTCGCGCACCTACAACATACACATATACACATACACACATACAACATCACACTTCCTTCAAATAAATAATTACACCACTAAATGCTTGTACCCCACTGGTCATTAAGATTGTATGAGATCGCCATTTTAAATCACTTCATGAAGTAAGTTTATTAGATCACAAACTCGAGCTGTGTTATCGCAACTTTTTATCCAGCTCCATTATGGAGTTGTAAGGAATAGTCAAACTGAATTATGTATCTCTTATTGTTACTTACTGTTACTTTTCAATTACAATACTGAATTAACTATAAAAACTTGTTATAATCAGCAATTATAACAAGTTTTTATAATTGTCAGCAGTCAGTCGGTAAACAGCTGATCGAACGCACGCACTTACGTGACTTCGTTACCTACTAATACCTTATGGTTCTCAAACTTTGTGACATAACATAAAATAATTATTTCAAAGATGTTCACGTGCAATCGCTGTGAAGTCGAATTTAGAGACGGAGTCCAGTGTTCGATATGTCAACTTCGGTTCGACTTTCCTTGTGCTGGTATCACAGAAGGTGGATGGCGTAAACTTGGAGACAGAAGGTTGACCTGGAGATGCAGCAAGTGCAAGTCATTGGCGGTGAGTCCTAGTGCTTCGTCCAAGTGTCCTTCAAACTGTGACTTCGATAATATATTGTTGGAACTTAAACAATTATCAGCTCAAATGGCATCGCTACCAGCCATATTGGATAATATAAAGGCGATCCAGTCAGAATTGGCCGATTTAAAATCGATAAAGACTGAAATGTTATCTGTCAGGACCGACATTGATGATATGAAATCTTCGATCGAACATGCTCATAACTCTCTGGAAATACTCACTAGCAAAACTACAAAAGTTGAACGTGAGGTAGAGGGTCTCAAGAAAACTCAGGATGAGTTGTACTCTGTACGGAATAAATTTAAAGAGTTTGAGAATTTTCAGCGGGAATATGAACAAAGATCTCGTATGAATAATATTGAGATTAAGGGCGTGCCTGAATCTAAATCAGAAAATCTATTTGATATAGTGTCAAGAATCGGTAATCTTATCAATATTAATATTCCTCAGGATCAGATCAATTATATAGTGAGAGTTCCGATGCGAGGTGACACACGAAGTAAGAACATAATATGTTCTCTTCTCAACCGCTACATAAAGGACGACTTTGTAGCTGCTGCAAAGAAGCTTAAGGTTATAGCACCCTCTAATATTGGTTTACAAGGTGATTCAAGCATATTTGTAAACGATCATCTTACAATGGACAATAAGTTGCTATTGAATAAAACGAAAGCTGCTGCTAAGGAGCGGGGGTTTGCATATGTATGGGTAAAAGGATGCAAAATCCTTATACGGAAAAACTCTACTTCTCCTATATTGATCATCAAAACAGAAGACGATTTAACAAAGTTTGTCCGCTAATTATAAAAGTTCATAGGCTATTTTACGTTTTGCATCACCATTATATCTATGCATTATACAGTTTGAGAAACACAAGTATTTTTTGCTCAAATTTTTTGTGCCGTTGCAGTTCTATTGTTCTAACACTGCTTTGGGTCGACCGGTTTGCTATTTATTGCAATAACAATTTTAATTTCTATTGTCTTGTAGTTAGGGATTTAATTTGCCTGGCCTTTCATCTTCTACCTTTTAACAAATGTGTTTTTTATTTATTGCTACCGCTCAATTGTTGTATTATTGTACTTAGTAGTTGCTATGATTTTGTTAATTATGCCTATTAACTTTTACTACCAGAATGTACGTGGCTTGCGGACGAAAACACATGTATTCTATAAAAACATATTGTCTAATTGTTTTGATGTTATTTGTTTGACTGAGACATGGCTTGCAGAGGGTTTTGAAGATAGTGAGTTATTCGATAACCGTTACATTTTATGGAGACGTGATCGGAATTACTGTGATACTAATCAGGTGCGGGGAGGTGGTGTTCTAATCGCTGTAAGGCGTGACCTTCCGGCCGAACTTCGTAGCGAGTGGTGTTCGTCTGCTGAGGACTTATGGGTAACGTTAACTCTCCGACACAAAAACCCTAGTGTGGCATATAAAATGCACTTATGTGTTGCCTATATATGCGCCGAAAATCTTGGCCACGGAATGTCTGCCCAATTAGCAAATTTTTCTGAGAATTTAAGTAATATTGTTTTAAAGAATCCTGCGGATAAGTTTATTGTTTTTGGAGATTTCAACCAACCCAACATAAATTGGGTTCCGGCAGAGGAAGGCATTTCTCTCGATCCTGAAAACATACATGGACATGTTCAGGGCGACTTTTTTGATAACTTGAATACCTGTAACCTGTTGCAATACAATTCTTTCTCCAATTGCAATAATAGGATCTTAGATTTAATTTTATCTAACAATGACATCAATGTTACTTGCTGTATAGACCCACTTGTTCCCGAAGACCCGCATCACAAGGCACTTTCCGTTGTGGCTGAATTTGTGCAATATCACACGCTAACTGAACATCCCCGTATCAAGTTTTTATATAATTTGGCAGATTTTGATGCAATTTGTGCTGAGTTGGATGGAATTAATTGGTTGCATGAACTTAATATGGTGTCCTTAGAGGAGGCAGTAAATTTCTTCTATAACACGTTGTACAGATTGCGTGACACTCACATACCAATGAAAACTTTTGTCCCCAAGTACAAGTATCCTGTTTGGTATAGAAGCTCGCTCATCAAAATCATAAAAGAAAAATCTAAACATCATACGAAATACAAAAAATATGGTAATATCTCTGATCAACAATCTTTTATTTTGTTGCGTGAGCGAGCTAAGATCCTTGAAAAAGAGATGTTCATCAAATATATCTCACATATTGAACATAATATCCGGAGAAACCCTAAAGCATTCTGGAGCTTCGTTAAATCCAAGAAACAATCACATTGCTACCCGTCTGTTATTAAATTTGGTGAACGATCCTCAGATAATGGAGAGGGTATCTGCAATTTATTTGGCGATTACTTTTACTCAAATTTTTTATCATATTCTCATTCTGGCAGTCATATACCTATCTATGACTTTGACCACTTTAAGGACATATGTGTGGATCTATCATTTGTGGATATACGTGAGCATGAAGTGCACAAATTGCTAAGATTCATTGACCCTAATAAATCGGCGGGCCCTGATGGTATTCCTTCCTCGTATATAATAAAATGTGCTAAAAGTCTCACTGTTCCTCTAACGATATTATACCGTCGGTCACTTGAGATCGGCTCCGTGCCATGCATATGGAAATCTGCGCATATTACACCTGTACACAAAAAAGGAGTCAAAAACTGCGTTGAAAATTATAGGCCAATTTCGAAACTTTGTTTATTTGCAAAAGTTTTAGAGAAAATTGTGCACAAACAGATGTACAATGCTCTCAAACATAGTTTCGGCGAAGTTCAACACGGTTTTTTAAAAGGTCGTTCTACCACATCAAATTTGATTTTATGCAGCGATTTCTTGACACATCACATGTCTGAATATGGCCAGGTTGATGTAGTATATACGGATTATTGTAAGGCATTTGACCGTATCGATCACAAAATCTTATTGCGTAAACTACTATCTTTGGGGATAAGGGGTAACCTATACAGATGGTTCTCGTCGTATGTCGAGAACAGGTGTCAGACTGTCGTCTTGAATGGTTTCTCTTCAAGGTCATTGTACATACCCTCAGGAGTTCCGCAGGGTTCATTGCTGGGACCTCTTTTATTCACAGTATTTATTAATGATATATGTAATTGTTTCACTAATTCTAAAATACTTTTATATGCTGATGACATGAAAATCCTTTGTCCAGTAAATTCTGTTACTGATCCCCTCCGTCTCCAGGATGATCTTGATAGATTCCAATATTACTGCTACATTAACAAACTAGATATCAATACCAGTAAGTGCTATGTGTGTTCTTACACAAGGAAACTTACTCCAATTCTCCACAATTACTATTTGTCGAACACCATAGTAACTCGCGTTAATACTATAAGAGATCTAGGAGTAATTTTTGACTCTAAATTATTGTTTGATGCTCATATTCAAAATATTGTTAAGAAAGCCTCAATGTTTCTTGGTTTCATTTTTAGATTATGTTCGGAATTTAATGACATCAAAACTTTTAAAATACTCTACTGCTCTTTCGTCCGCAGTCACCTGGAATATGCCTCACAAGTGTGGAATCCGAAATATGATGTATACATTAGTCAGATTGAAAAAATACAAAAGAAATTTTTAAGATATTTACAACATCGCACAGGCAATTATTCTAATAACTACTTTAAGCGATGTAGAACATTTCATATTCTTCCATTGCATGAGCGTAGGCGAATAGCTGACCTAGCATATCTTTCCAACATTCTCAATGGTACGGTCGACAGTCCGGAATTATTATATAAGATTGGGCTGCGCACACCTTCGGCTAGACTGAGAAAACCCAACCTGTTGCATGTTCCACTCGTTAAGTCTATATATCGGCAAAACACATACCTAATTAGAGCCTGCAGATCATTTAATGCTGTTTCTTGTGATGTTGATGTCGATCTTTTCGACACCAACAGTATTAAACTTAAAAAAACTATGTGCAATATATTTTTTGGCGCACATAACACATAATTTATTTAAGTCGCTGATTACCCTCGGCTTATTTAGTGTACTTATTGTTTATATCTGTGGAAACTTGTAATTGACCTTTCTTTGTTTAAACTATTTATTACTCAACATGTTAGTTGTAAGTTTTCCTAATAAAATAAAATAAAATAAAATAAAATTTTGAAATTAATTTTGCATCTCATTAGTGAAAAATAAATAAAAGCGTTTGACAAAATGAAATAACAAAATACACAACGAAGTACTTTAGGAAGACTTTTTTGGGACATTACCTGTTCAGCAGGTGTGGCTTGAAGAATAGCGCCACCGCACGCCTCGTCGGCAGTAGAACACCATTCGCCGCCGCCAGCCTCCACACCGAAATGCACGCATCTGAATAAACATTAAAAATTAACACTTCTAAAAACATCAATACTTTTAAAGCCGTTTAGCTTCAAAATCGATATCTGGAGAACCCCATTACCGCAAATCATTAAAATGGCCGCCATTTTGTTTTCTTTATTTTAAGGCCGATCAATCGGCATCTGTAGATGTAATCCAGTATCAGTATCTGTAGAGCTCATAATATGTGAATTTTGTGAGTAAAAAAGCTACCAGGAAATTTATACTAAAAATGAAAACCTGACGCCCTGCTTTCTGCCACAATAGAAACATAACACGATTTTTAAATCGCTCTGATATTCGCGACTTTTATTAAGGTAGTATATACGATATTTTATAATAAATGAGTACCATTTATAGCCTGTAAGCTCTTACTTATTAGCGTGATCGATGCGTATCTGCATGTCGTTGTGCCGCACGCAGTCTACCAGCAGTCGCTCCAGATGGAACAGGTCGTCGGTGGCGGCCAGCTCCAGCAGTCTGGAGAACTGCACGCACGCGTAGCACTGCGCCACTTGACGGATCAGGCGTACCAGAGCCACGTCAGACAGTGCCGTCGTATATTGGGCGAGTGGAGAATCTGTACAAATAAAGTGCATCCTACAATAGGGTAGTTGACTAGATTTTTTTATTATTTAAATCAATAAGTTACGTTACTCGTAATCTATTGAAGAAAGAATTTTATAAATCGAACCAAAAATAAATAAGTTAGAAGTCATTCAAATCCTGTAGAAGGGGTAATTGTCAAATGACAGACGACGCAAACTTTGACGTCACTGTGTAAAATGTTCATTATGGTGCACGCGTGCAGGCGAGATAGTGAGATATCCCTACTACGCACCCACTTTTCCTCATACCAACATTTAAAGTCATAACTGCAAATTCAATATAGGAAACTACCCTATTGTTTCAATGTGCAGTGGGATAGTAGCTGGTTGTGAAACGCAGTGAGGTATTTGTTTCAGGTTTGGGTGTAGCGGGACCATAAGTCTTTCATGGTTCCAATACCCATTATACAGGTTAACTTAGTGTGGTGTCACAACTATATGTGTGACTGCAGGGTATATTTATTCTTTTAGGTTTAGGTTAAAGATTATATTATTATGGTCCCTACAAAGGTATTTTTTTTTAATTTATTAAAAAACAATGAGTTACAAACATTTGTGCAGGCATATATTAACACAGAGTGCATGTGTGTTGCGCATTCTGTCGCGTCAAGCCCACAATATGATTTGCCTCCGAGGCCTACCATCACATAACTATGATACAGTTAGAAATGGGATTTATTTCGGAGGTTTACTTTAAAAACTATGTACTGTATTTGTATTTTATACTTTTATAAAACTAGCTGAGAATACCAATTAATAGTACATATAAATTGTAGTTTGGTCTTCATTTGTAGAGACCAGACTTTTATTTTTTATTAGCTTGAGGTACTAAACGAGCAGGTTGCTCGCCTAATGGTAAGCGCCACACCTACCCATAAACAGAAGCAACACCACATATAAATTTGAGTTACAAAGCACTGCATGGCCAATGCCAGTCCAATGACTGCGCTCGTAATCCCGAGAAATAAGATGTTAAGTCTCAGTAATTTTAGTGACTTAAAATATCCTTCAAACTGGAGATCAACAGTGAATATACACTGCTGCTTGGCGGCAGAAATAGACAAAGCGGTGGTACCAAGCTAGACGGCCTCTCGCGTACGAGGGACCTACCAACTTGGAAAAATGATCAATAATTATCTTCTTGGGCATGTTCAAGCTAGCCTACCTAAAACATCTACGAAGATAGTGTAGGTTGCATCATCTGTCGGTAAAAGTTTTTGTAATAAGCAATGGTTAACATCATCTACAGATCTTGACATTTGGTAGTACTGATAACATACAATACAGCCTAACAACATGAACCGTTGTTTGTTACAATAATTGAAACTATAACAGAGAGTTGGTGCAACCCAAACTTATATAAGATTAGTGAGTCTGTGTATACTAACTGGGTTCATCGTGCAGTGCCTTGACGATGGAGTGTACATTGTGACAGATGGTGAGCGGGTCGAACTCCACCTCGAGCCACGCGTACAGCTGCTGCAGCTGCGGCGACGCTAGCGATACCACGTTCAGGCGGACCACGTCTGTACAACATACAACAATTACTACAACATGCTGTGTATTCACTATTAGCAACTACATATATACGCACTCACGCCCGTAATCCCCGAAGGGGTAGGCAGAGGTGTAACCAGTACACCCACATTTCGCCGAGCGTATCTCCATCCCTTATGTGATAGAGGGCGAGCCTATCGCCATACCGGGCACAAATTCCAGACTCTGGGCTGATGCTGAGCATTTCGTAATGGAAAAACCCAATACCACTTTACCCGACCCGGGGATCGAACCCGAGATCTCAGCGTTGGCCTCAATCGTAACGCGTACGAATTACATCTGCGCCACCGAGACAACACCTAGTAATGGTAATTAATGCTATTACGATTTAATTAGCATGTGAGTTCTCGTGTCTTAGCACGCTAATCATTCGTGCTAATGCTATTTACTAATATGACACAATAATTTAGTGTTAACGCGCGTGCGAAGGGGATATCACGTAACCACTGTTGCTGCGACACGCTAATACACGATTTACGAAGCGACGAATGAATTCATACTTCACATAATATCGCAATTGTGTTCAATTTGAGATATACTAAATAAGACTTAGCATGAAAAAAAAAAATGCGAATGCTAATTAGTCTAACACTATTAGTAACATCTTCGTAAATTACACTACTAATATTTTAAATGTGAAATTTTGGATGTTTGTTAATCGATCACGCCTTAACGGATTTAGATGAAATTTGGCACACAGATAGAATATAAGTTGGATTAGGATATATAGTAGTTACAGCCTTGATTCTTTTTTATTCTATTTTATATTGAATGGTTAATGGCCAACCTAATGTCAAAGATTTTAATCTGCCCGAAGGCCTCAGACTTAACAACTGCTATCGGTTGATAACATCCAAGACCAACTTTTTACATGCCCTCCAAAGCACGGAGTCGCTTAGTTGAAATACCATTAAGAGGTTACCCATCCATAAACTGACAACTGATGCTGTTTTAACCAATTATTAATCAACAAAGAGGTTTCAAAATTTTAACGATAAACAAGCAGACTTTACTTAAACACAAACTGTTCAAATGATATAGTGGTACTTAACAAGATCGATCACTGTTAATATTGAGTATTTATCACCTTTTAACAAACTAGCCCTAGTAGGTGGTTGGGCCAGCCCAAGCAACACGGCGAGTCTCTGCGCCTTCTCGACAGGACTCTTGTCGGTCTCCACGAACCGATCGAACTCAGGGTGCAGCGATGGTAGAGGTACAGATAGTACCGCAACTAGCACGCGGCAAGCCATTCTGAAACAATCATCATTTACTAGTGGTCACCCACGGTGGTTCACGATTTTTGTGAAGCATAGGCCGCCAAACAAGTAAATGAGTTACATGATGGTAAGTGACTTCCACCGCCCATATACGCCCACATTACTACAAGAATCATGGGCGAGTTGTCGACCTAAAAGGAAAGGGGCAAGGATTGGGAAGCGCAGGGCGATTTAAGCCTCAACTGTAGTTCATATATTTTTAAGTTTGAGCATTATTGAGGTTCTTTTGTCAAACAGTATATATTAACCTTTACTAGCTGTCGATATAATTATTATTCTAGTCTTATAAAATGTTGTACAAGCGTGAATTAACACAGACAGCACACTTTGTTTGCTGCCTGTCACATCCAACCTATATAATAATATTCCTCTGAGGCCTACCATTAATAAGTACAAGAGTTAGAAATGGGATTTATTTCAGAGGTGCTTTATAGCCTGTTTTTAAAATATTTGAGTGAGATTTAACCACCAATTAATGTATAAGACATTGAAATAAAACTAGTTTATATGGATTTTTCGCGGTTTAATTTTTATTTTAGCCCTGACGTTTCGAAAGCTGAAGGCCGAAACCTTCGTGGTCTCTGCCGTGACCGATAAAACCGCGATAAAATCCGTATAAACTAGTTTAATTTCAATGTGTAATATTCGCGTAAGAAATGACAACGTATAAGACAATTATTATTGAAAGATCCTAGTATACATCTTTCTGCAGGGGCCTTATTTTCTATGACCATGTATGTGGTCTCTTAACGTGCCCACGTTACATTAACGTGAATGCGTTGCGTTGATTTCGTGATACTCGCATTCAGGGGTTTTCTATGCGAGTGTCAAATTTTAGAAACGCATTACGGTGCGTTACCTGTTTTTTAAGAACATTTGACAATGCCGATTTAAAGCAAGGCCTGCCCATAAACAGAAGAAACACCACACACAACTTTGAATTACAAAGCACTACATGGCACTGGACTGCGCTCGTCACACCGAGATATAAGATGTTAAGTCTCATAATGCACAGTAATTTCAACGGCTTCAATGTTCTTGAAACCAAAACACAACAGTGCTTACACACAGTTTATATATGTTTATGGGGAATATGGCCCCTGATTTCACGACGTTAACGTAAAACTTGCGCATTACGCGTTTATGCGGTTATAAAGAATAAGGCCCCAGGTATATATACATATATCAGCATGTGACTTTTGTATTACGACATTACACATTTTATTAGATAAGTAGTATTATGGGACTATAGTAAGTAATGAGGCCTTAAAAATGCTTACTTTTGAAGCTCCTCTTGGGTGATGTTTTTCTTCATCTCTCGCGACAGTTGGAACAATTTGAGCAAGGCAGCTGCATGGAACAAGCAGTGGCCTGCCTTCCAGAACACGAGTGCCAACTTTCCATAGTAGTTGGCCATCGTTTTTGCCACAGGAGTCTTCTTGGACATATTCATTAGGTTGTGGATGTCTTCAATAGCTTTATAGGCTTCCTGTTATAATTAAAACAGTATTTAGGATTAGTGCTTAAAATTATTAACGCGCCGCAGTCATCGAATTAAGATACATGTTTAATAATGTAAAGGTAAATGTGAAAATAATCAATACAAACCTGCCACAACTCCATCTGAATGGCACAGTCCAGTTGGAACAGTCTCGTCTCCAAATTCAGTTGCTGAGTCTCAGGTTTGGAGATGCTTACATTACCAGTTTGTACCTGAAAATAATATGTAATAATATTAGTAATATAAATAAATATAAATGATAATAACAATATAATATGAATAGAAAATATTCATTTCTTCAAGTATTTTACCCACTTGCTTGTTTGCTATAATAAAAGGAAAGTGAGTAGGAATAGTCTACAATTATATTTTATAAAATAAATGAATACTATATTAGTAGGACATAAAATACTACTAACATTAGGTTTACAAATATCCTCAAGATGTTTCCTCAGCTTGTCGCAGAGTTTCCTGAACTCAGTCTTGCGCGAGTACTTGAGACAGAACTGGAACGCCATGCGCGCGATGTCGTGGTACAGTGTCTCCACGTGAGCGTTGGTACGCAGTAACTCCAGACATTGGCAGTACGATTCCCACAGAAATTTCACCTGAATTATGAAAATACTGGTGTATAGCTCACATAGAAGTTGGTTTAGGAGTCTAAAGAATATATTTCATGTATTTTTCTCCATATACATTTTCATTTATTTGTTACGTATATTATATTCAATCTAAATCAGCTTATAGTGAAATGTCATTTTGAATAATTCTTATTATTGTAGTAACTACTACTTTACTTTTACTTATTACAATAGTATATTTTAAGATATAAACAATTACTGTTAATAACTTAGTTTTATAGTTTAGACTGGAGCATAATAAGCTGTAGATAAACTTCGACATTTGCCTATAGCTGATGACAGATCACTGAAAATACGAAAAAAAATTGTGTAACACAGTGGTAATTATTCTTGAAACTGGCACTTTTGTAAGACAAAACGCATTCACAAATTATAGTTGAAAATTAATAAAAATTACCCATGGTGTAAGTATAGTTCTATCAGAACGATCCTGCGCATCTTCCCCTGACACAGCACTGAGGAGTATGCTCTCCGGCGTGGCCAGGTTGTCCAAATCGTCGGTTTCGATGACAGCTTGCGTGGACTGCGCTCGTGCCGCCTCTGTGCGCTCTTCCGCCATACGTAGGTAACCTCTGTTAATGTTTCATATTATGTAGTTATGGCACCCATTTCACCCTTAATTCCAGTAGTCATGTTGTATGAGTGCTCATCTTATAGAAGGAGGTCAGTCCACACACATCAATACACAGTTGAGCTTTTTGACAGCCTCCGTGGCGCAGCGGGCGAGTAGCCGGTTGCGATACGTGAGGTCGTGGGTTCGATTCCCGCACCTAGACAAATGTTTGTCTGATTCACAAATATTTGTCTTGGGTCTGGGTGTTGTGGGACCGCAAGTCCTTCATAGTTCCCGATACCCACGATACAGGTTTACCTAGTGTGGGGTCAGTACTATGTGTGTGACTGTTATATAAAACTAGTGTATAAAAAAAAGAGATATTAAAATTGGTGCCTCCAACTTTACTCTAGCTTTGTGAGCTAGACAGATTGTATCACATATTCTTATTCTATTTAGATTTTAAAGGATATGCAGTCTAATATTCAAATAATAAGTATTCCTGGTTATGTGTTACATACTGCCATTATGTTAATACTTGTCTTTTTACCTAAAAAAATCATATGGTCTGGATTACATTTATTTTATAACTTTTACTGACATTAAATTACATAATATTTATGTTGGGAAACATATGTGAGATCTAAGTTACTCCAGGTGTAAATACAGTAAAAGCTCCTTAAGGAAGCGCGACTTCCTTCATTCGCGTTTCACTATTCGCGGATTAAAAAATTGCGACCCAATCCCTATATTCGCGGCTAAAGATTTCTTTATTCGCGGATCTAATCCATAAGGAATCCAATATGTAGGTAGGTTGGATACCTTATAAGGGTATTAAGGATATTCGGTTGAATATCCTTTGTAAATGCGTCGTCAAATAGACTATTAAAAAAGTAAAATAAACCTTATTACAACTATGCCTAATACCTAGTGCCTAGTACCTACATAATATGTTAAATGATATCGCTGCTGTATTGGTTCCGCCTTTGACACAAGCTGCCTTCGCCGCGGTTGGCATTTTTGAAAATGTAAACAAGCAGAATGAAATCAACCTTATTACTCAATGCATACAGTATATTTTAAAATGCGGCCACATTAGACATTCCGTCCTTTGGTAAGAGCCGCTTTGCTTGTTTTATTGTTTCATCTTTCCATTCTTTACAATAATTGTGATCGAGTAACACGTCTCTACCGCTGTCTTCCTAATTTATAACGTCGACTAAAAATGAAAAATGAGTTTTGACTCAAAAAAAATCTGTGTTACCTCTTAAAGTGAAAATAGAAATGCTTGAAGAAACTTTTAAAACCTGCCAAGCAAGAAAAAAATCCCAATTCTTTAAACCATTACCTAAGCCAGAAGATAATAATTTATCAATATGGTCAAAAACTTCAATTAAATAAATTTTTTATTTTGTCATCTAGGAACGTATCCCCTATAAATTACCATTCCATATTCACGGTTTCTGTATTTGCGGCATATTTACGGAACCTATACCCCGCGAATAGAGCTTTTACTGTATACATGTGAACCACTTTCACAAGCCTTAAACAAGCCGTAAGTAAAACTTACAAATGTAATACAGGCCTAATTAATGCTAACAAAAAACTTACCGTATAACTTGTTCCAGCGACCCAACATTCACAGACTGAAACATGTTCCTGTATTGGAACAATCCTTCCTTTGCAATGTGAGACTTGCGGAGGTCCACGCACAGCTCCAGATATTTGAACATGATCGGCTCAAGGACCGACTCAGACCAGTTGTATGCCCATTTCTTGTTACGGAACACCTCTTGCAAGGTGTCCAGGGCCCTGGCAGGCTTGTCCAAGTCCATGAACTCTGAATAAAGATGAAAAAAGTAGAATGAAGAGTTATAAAGAGTTTTGTTTTGTATTGTATTGTAATGAAAAACAATACACAATTAGAATTTGTGATGGCTACAGGCTAATTTTTTAAATTAGGCATAAAAATTATAAAGATGAAATAATATATTAATTTTTATAAGACATGCTCAAATACTAAAATGCTACTCAACTGTTGATTGTCTAATGGATACTTATTTGCACACAATTTCGACAGATAAGAGGGGCTTAACATGTTTAACATGATATTAAATACTTGAGTTGCATTTCAGTATTTGGATGTAATTTAGTTTAATGCCTAATCCCTTTTATTAGTAGAGGAGGTCTCTGACCTGCAGACAGTGGCAGTGGGACACAGTCTCTGACCCACAGTGGGACAAAATATAATATAGGGCTAATATTATTGATTTTCTTAGTCTATTAAATTTGTATCATTAAACTGAAGAGTGGTCATGGACAGCTCAAGCAGTTAGTGAGTGACTGCACATGATCCCCTTGTGTAGTCATAGTAAACTGCTCAAGCATACTGTATCAATTCCTCCACTTTCTGATTGAACTTTGCTATGCAGATAATGTTGATTATAAACTACTTGAGCATCTGGCAATTTTAAAATATTAATCTCTCAGGGAGTACATGAATATAACTTGAGCTATGCTTATACCACTGTATAACAGCATATCATTTCTATAAAGTAATGATTATTTATTTAAAGACATCCAAGGGTTGATTAAACAAGTATAAATAAGTAAAGTTGTCATCAATAAAAGCTGTGAGGTTTTTGTTGATGCCAATGGAGAATTCAATTGAAAGTCTGTTCAGACAGTTCAAGTTAGCAATCAATCAACTAAAATCTAACAGTGTGATCCTGATATAAGAATAATGAGTTGTAGTGCATGTTTTAAGTCTCGGTAGAGTATGAGGACCAAAGGTCATTAATTTTCAGTTTCTGATATAACCACTAGCAGTGTTATTAACTCTTAGTTTTCTAAGCTCACAAAACATATGGCATAATGTGGCGTAAAGTACCTACAGGGACCTACCGTAAACAAAGTAACTTAAATGTAAACAGTGTTCATTCTTTATTGTATGTTTACATCTACTTTACAGTGACGAAGATAATACTAATTGACTAAAAGATGAGCAATTTTATGATCAATTACGCAAAAGTTATGCATGACATGCCTCGTGAGTACACGCCTAAATCTGCATTGGTTATGTGAACAAATTTATTGTTTAGTTTACAATAGGGAAAGAAATAACCTATCAAATATTTTCATTTTATTGATAATAGAATCGTGGCATGTAAAAGATAAATGGACTTATGAATAAAACATGAATGAAAGGTCATATCGTGCAACGTGGAACTTATGAACGCAATACTAACCATTGGCCCGTTTAAGGGCATTTTCCGGTCTTTGACCGTATCGCGCCATGCTTTATTCTGCACTAATCACTTCATTAAAACAATTTTCCGCGTTTATTAACGCCGTGGAAGAATTATACGACAATAATTCTTCGTCGACCGGCCTGCCCAGCGACAGTAGGAAACAAAATGGCCGTTTTAGAGCAGTATGACCAACATAAAATTTGAGATCCTGCCGTACACTCGGTAGAAAGTGCAAAATTATCTATAGACAAATGAGGAAGCAGATCTAACATTATAACAAATTAAGTGTGGTTCTATAATCTAAGGGTTAAAGTGTAGTAGATTTTATATCACCATTTCCGATAAAATGAGACCCTAAATCTGGTAATAAGGCAGGAACATGCTACAAATGGTCACACAGTTCCAGAGAGATTTTTTATTTCGATTTTTTTTGCGTTTTGGCGGGAATTCTGACAGTGCGGTGGATGGTGCGGTGGCTCTCTTGTTTTTATTATTTCTAAAACTAGTTTTAAGTTGTGTTTGTTGTATAAATCTGGTGTGGTTTTGTGCAATAATCATTAACGATGATGAATAGTGTATGGAAACATTGAAATAAGTGGATTTAGGTGATTTTTATCAAGGGTATTGTCGACCTTGTGCTTTCGATTCGCTTGAAGAAAGTCGTCTAAGAAGCATTGAACTGAAAGGAATTATCACCAAAACTCCAGCAAGACCTTGAAATCGGCCACACCCCTGTTTCATCGTTCTTGGAATATAAGAAAAGAATATAACTAATGACTTGGCAGCATGGCCTCTGATCTTAGCCAGTTCCTTATGGAACAAACAAAAAAAAAACAGTTTTTTTTTCTTTACACATAAGACCACAGACTACTTAGAAAGAACTGACGTTCATAATACTAGGCAACAGACTAGGCAGTATGGTTAAAAGACTATAAATAGCCTGTCCTTTGGACGAACCCGGGACGAATATTTATAAAAAAAAACAGTATTTTCAATAATGTGATTTGTCAATGTCGGCACTTGGCTTCATGCCTGAGTACCGACGACTATATATACTTAGGTATTAAAATGAGTTTTGGCGAAAATTCTGACATTGCGGTTGCTCAAATTACTATTATTTGTATTGCATAGGCCGGCAAATGGGCCAGTGGGTCACCTGATTGTAAATGATCTCCACCGCCCATGTACGCCCACAATACCAAAAGAATCAGGGGCACGTTGCCGACCTTAAAGGATAATTAAGGGATTGGGAAGGAGAGGCGATTAGGGCCTCCGGATATCTGACTCACCGTATGAAACGCAGCAACAAGCCGCTACTTTACGTCAGTTTTCTGTGAGATAGTGGTAACAACCCGGACGAGCCAGCCCATCCATGCTGTAGACATCTACAGCGTGGCTCTACCACTCTGAGTTTCATTATCTAGTATAATACTCTTTGACTCTGAGACTAAACTGGTAGATATAATAATTTTAAATATTCATTACCTATTTTTTAAGTTGATCTTTTTTTACTAGATAGTGGTCGCACACCGTAGAGTTTAATCGGTAGGATGGTCTAGGTTCAACGTAGTGGTTATATTATCTTTGGTCTTGGTCGGCGAATGTGCCAAACCTTCGAGCTCGTTCGTAAGGTAAAGGCACCTATGTTGGACGCGGACCAGTCATGGACATTTTTTTCATTTACCTCCATCACTAAGCAAACGCGCAGTATTTTTTTTCATATGTCAACGCCGATCAGTTGTGCCAATATTTTAGCTGTCATACCAACTGTTTTTGACAGCCGACACCCGTTTTAATTCCACCTTTAACGGTTCTTAGTTACGCGGTGTCATTTGGTGTCGGGAATCGTAATTTATTATAAGAATCGCGATGCGAGTAAGTAAACTTAACATCTTATTTTGTGTCAGGTGTATCGTCGTTGTTGAAATTCATATTATTTAGTGATTTATCAATAGTAATACATTACTTTTATAATATAACCCAAAATGTCATTGTCATTGTAACCCTAAAATTACCGGTGTCCTTAACTGGATATTATTAAACCATGTACACCCAATCATGGACATAGTGTCCATAAAGTGAACTTCCTTATTTTTTTTTTTCATGTATCATACGTCTGTTCTAGTATATCTTCATGTTTTTAAGAAATCTGCAATATATTATTAGTCTATCCATTAATGGACATTCTGTCCATGACTAGGTGTCTGTAATAGGTTCAACGTATTTCTAATACAAACAAATTTTTTTTCAACCTAGAAATGGCACAAATGGCCAAGGCTATCGAAGAAGTAAGAAAAGTAGAGAAAATATCTGTCAAGCTCAATGAATTTGACTAGCTGGATCTTCTCAGGATTGACTCGCGCCGCGTAATATCCAGTGGTAAAGTAAGCCCACTAAGTTTGTTTCGCCGGGTCTTCTCAGTCTGGGTCGTTTTAGATCCGGTGGTAGTTTTAAAACACGTGTCGTTTGGGTAATGCCTATGGTCCATATCGACCCATAAAAAAGAAGAAACAAATAAATAATAATAATACTTAACAATTCCGGACTATTCCTTAATCAAAATATTGTAAAATGTAGAGATGCCCAGTGTATTTTGATGATGCTATGTATGTTATGTATACAATAGTTGATATGATTTCTATTTACAAGTTCTTTATTTTGTACTGACTTGTTATAAGCGCTATTTTATTGCCTATATGATTATTAAAACTATTTCATTTCATTTCGTTGCCGCTACAAGGATAGCTTTACATAATAAAAAAACACCGGGAAAAATCATATTGATTGTAATCTAGCTCCAGCTATTGTACTTACATATGAGGAAGTAAGGATACTCGTGAGATGGATAGCCTTTATGGCTGAAAACAATAGGCTAGTTGACACATTTTTAAAATAGGCATCATTTTGTTAATGAGGCTTTTCTAGGCCGTTTTTTTATTTTATCGTATTTTTCTGAGACTTATGAAACAACAAAACATATTCAAATTGAATTTTTTATTGAACATACGAAAACGCCGTCGGCCATGTTGGCCTATAGATTATCTGTGCAATGACGACACATATTATCAAATTTATTTTTGCGAAGATCACTTCGATGTAAGTACTTACCTACATAATATCTTATTATTTTTGTTACAAAAGTCCACAACATGCGATTTGCGAATGGCATTTAGTCGTTTACATAGTGACTGACGTCACGATCATGGCGGTAGCGTTTTCGAAGATTTCAAATAAAGATAAAAAAATATATTTTGTAATTTGAATTTTAAAGACGAAGATTCTACTTTAATGTATTGAAATTGATATATTTGGGTTCCATAAACCAAATACTGTAGGAAATAAACAATTATTTATTAAATTTTGGTATAAGTCAACTAGCCTATTGTGCAATGATGTTTTTTTATTTTACTTGAAGTTGGCTTTCGAGTATTGTCGTGATATATAAGACTGATATTGATAATAATGTTTTTATTCAAATAAAATAACATAGCTGACAGGTTGGCTTAAAGATAAGCATTTCCGTAATACCGAATACTTTTGTCCTTTACTTGATTATTCATATTTCCATAGCCTAGCTGTTCATAATTAGGGGTCCTTCACTGGATTATTACTGTCCATTGATGGCTGTTCATAATTGGATAATGTCCATAATTGGGGGTCCTACACTGGATTATTACTGTCCATTAATGGTGTCTAAGTAGGAGTGTTGTATATTTATAATATTTTATTGTGCTGAGTACTAAACGGAAATTAAACATTGAATAGTGATTGAGAAAAGAGTTTTTCATTTACCTCCAAATCCCAAAGAATGTATATTGAAAAACGAAGAAATTACAAAACAAATACAAAGAAAAATCGCTTATACTGTCCATGACTGGTGACTTTACCTTACTTATGAATGTTCAGACTGCAGTTAAGTATACAATTGATATCAACCAAAGGGGCAGTTCCGGCAGCAATCCACTCAGGATCTCCTGGGACCGTCTCGTTTTTAGTCGGTATAGCAGCGTAGAAAATTTGATTAGTGTCCTGATCCAGCGCTCGTTCGGGATCACAACTAGGTCGGAAGGCTGGCGAGTTCAGCATAACCATTTCTCCACCCCCGAGGTTGAGAAGGTGGATCCTTAAATGGGATTTTTCCCGCAGGAAAATAAGAGACAAATATTGCAGTTTCATCGTTCAACTCTTTAAGCAATGGGCATTACATGTAAATATCTTTTATAATCACCTACAGTTATCTACATCTAAATACTTTGTACAGTGCGAAGTCAGATCTTACGTGTACCTGTTCGTAAGTTAAAGGAACCAGATATTAGTAATGCAAATTATAAATTTTATAATATAACACAAACCGTAATATTTAATATTTAATGATTGCCATATAGAGTTGCAATAATAATAATAATAATACCAGCCCTGTATTATACATGTCCCACTGCTGGGCACGGGCCTCCTCTACTGAATGAGAGGGGTTAGGCCTTAGTCCACCACGCTGGCCTTAATTCTTATGGAGAACTTCTCAGGTATGTAGGTTTCCTCACGATGTTTCCTTCACCGTTAAAGCAAGTGATAATTAACAATTAATATACACGTAAATTAGAAAAGTTAGAGGTTTCGAACCTGCGACTTTCGTCTCGACAGTCCACACCACTCCCACCTGAGCTATCACTGCTTGAGTTGCAATATTTTGCAGCAATAATAATTTAATTCAAAATGTAGTGCCGAGAGCTTAAGTCACAGTCAATAGAGGTAATTTTATCGAAATGCAGGCTTAAATAAAACAAATGTTAGTGCTTATTTGTTTTTTGTATGAAATATCACAATTCTTTAAACTTACATCTAAGGACCTAAACTAAACACTTTAAGCATTTGACTTACTTTAAGTAAAAGCATGCAAAAGCCCAGTTTCAATTAAATGTACACCGAATATAGTTCGTAGGTAAAAACTATACATAATTATATTTTGTACTTTCTCTGAACCCTTTTATTTTCTACAACCGAGTTTTTATATGATAAATTTAGCAAAAAAAACACTGTCCGGTTATACCACTGATGTTAAAACTAAAAAAATAACCACTAAATTACTCATCAACTCTGTATCTATGAATGGGTAGGTAGAGATGCAACTAGTACCTACATGGTTCACCGAGTTTATTTCCGTCCCATAATGTGATAGGTGGCGAGTCTAACTAAGCCATATAAAATAGGCTCAAATTTCATACCTAGGCACCTCATGTGTGATTGTGATTGCCCGACATGGGATGTGAACGTAAGACTCGCTGGTTTCTCAGACTTATACTGGTATGAGACCGAATACTCGTAGATATGTTTAAAATTTAAATAATGACCTTTATATACCTACTGGCAGATGCAATGGATTTAAGCCACAATATAGGCTAAACGAATATTGTAATACCATCTTGACTAGTCGTATTATCAATATTTATTTTATTTTATTGCATAGGTCAGTAAACGAACAAGTGGGTCACCTGATGGTAACTGATCTCCACCGCCCATGTACGCCCACAATACCAATAGAATCATGGGTGCGTTGCCGACCTTAAAGGAAAGGGATAAGGGATTGGGAAAGGGAGGGGGATTTGGGCTTCCGGATATTCACTCACCGTACGAAACGCAGCAGCATGCTGCTACTTTACATCGGCTTTCATTGAGAGAGTGGTAACGACCCGGCCGAGCCCATACACGCTGTAGACAAAAGTGTCTTCAGCGTAGCTCTACCACTCAGAATTTACTTACACTCATGAATGAATTGCATGAATGGATTATTTTTTGGCGGTTCTTTGGATTTTTTTTAATAAAACAATGTCCAGGAACTTTTGCATCGGTAACTCAACTATAACAGTGACCGGTACTGCGAGAGTGTACGTTATTACTGCTGTGGCAGCAGCATCCACCATCTGGAAAGAATAAATAAGTTATTTAAATGCGAAAGTAACACTGTATGTCTGTTACATTTTCACGGCTAAACGGCTGAACGGATTTTAATGAAATTTGGTAAGGAGATAGGTTATATCCTGAGGGCATAAGGTACTTTTTTACATACATACATACGCACTCACGCCTGTAATCCCCGAAGGGGTAGGCAGAGGTGTAACCAGTTCACCCACATTTCACTGAGTTTATTTCCGTCCCATGTTGTGATAAGGGGCGAGCTTATCGCCATACCGGGCACAAATTCCAGACTCCGGGCTGATACTGAGCATTTCGTAATAGAAAAGCCCAATATCACTTTTACCCGACCTGGGGATCGAACCCGAGACCTCAGCGTCAGCCTCAGTCGTAACACGTACACATTACAACTGCGCCACCGAGGCAGGTATAAGTTACCTTTTCCCGGAAAAAAAATCTTCCGGAAAAGACATCACGCGGATGGAGTCGTAAGTAAAAGCTAGTAAAATTATAAGATACTTAAAATGTTTTTGAAACTTCCATGATCTTGGTTCAACTAATAATAACAACAGAATATCTTACGATATCAATCGCAGAGCTGAAGATGGTGTATGGTCGCGCCGCCACGAGGACCATGTTCACGCACCAGTGTATCATCATGACAGAGAGAGACATCCGGGCGAACGTGTCCCATCCGCTCCACGCGAACAAATTCCTTATCTGACCTGCAACATCAACACTTTGTATTGAACGTTGTAGAGTAACAACAAAACTTAGAAACCGACTCAAAATAAAACAAGGTGGTAGGTCCCTCGTATGCGAGAGGCCGGCTGGGTTGGTACCACCGCTTTGTCTATTTCTGCCGCCAAGCAACAGTGTGTATGCACTGTTGTGTTCCGGTTTGAAGGACATTGAAGCCAGTGAAATTACTGGGCATTGAGACTTAACACCTTATGTCTCGGGGTGACGAGCGCAGTCCAATGTCAAGCAGTACTTTGTTATTTAAAGTTCTGTGTGGCGTTGCTTCTGTTTATGAGCAGGCGTGGCGCTTACTATCAGGCGAGCGACCTGCTAATCTCGTCATTCAAGCTAATAAAAAAAAACATTCTAAAGTAGTCGAAGCCAACCTCACCTCACGTGATAATGGCGACACTTGATTCCCGTCGTGGGTTGTGGGGGTCAGCTAAAGGCCTTAAAATTGTCAATACTAATGCTTCAAGCATTTTAGTTTTTACGTACGGCTGCCTGCCTGACGTCAACCCCTTTGTGAGAAAACACGACCCGAAACAAATACTTTTGGATCACTCAAATATTTTGTCACGTTGCGGGATTCGAATCCGCAGCCATTCGCTTCACAGCCGGATTCTCACCCACTGCGGCACGGAGGCTGCTCCTACTACCCTAGTCGATACTGATATTGACAGCTGTCAATCTCGAGCTACTCAACCACATTTGATTAGGGTTGGTTTTAAAGATGTCTACGTTTTGAACTTTATTTTTAGTTATTGCTATTTTAACACTCGACGTTGGCGAAATCATTACTTTATTTTTCAATGTTTAGTGGTAGTTACAGCAATAGCATGTAAATTCCAACACAATAACGCAATCGCGACGAGTATACGACGAGTGTTTTCCGTTGAGGAGTTTTTTATTTTTACTTCTTACTCCGTCATCAGATCTGAACCAAATTTATATGCGAATAAATCGCAACTAAACTCTATCGATTTTTTTTTCCAATAAAATCGGCCCCCAATAGGCGGAGAAATCGAGGTACATACATACATAAAAAACAAAAAAAAAAAAAACTCACCGAATAGAGAACATTCTCCTTTTTTGAAGTGAGTTATAAATAGAATAGATTAGGACTGTTGTGATGTTGTAGCAGAATACTTACTTTCATTATTGATTGTTCCAAGCATATGTGTCGCACACATAATACAGAATATGAACCGCTCTATTCCAGCATATGCGGCTGTGAATGCATGTGATATGAGCGTCCTGATGTACAGGCCTGAGATCAGCCATGATATGTACAACGGGATTATGAATTGGTGTGTGAGCCGGAGTATCTGCAATGAAACATATACATAGTAATACGCACTCACGCCTGTAATCCCCGCAGGGGTAGGCAGACGAGCAACTAGTACACCCACATTTCGCCGAGCGTATCTCCCTCCCATGATGTGACAGGGGGCGAGCCTATCGCCATACCGGGCACAAAGTCCAGAATCCGGGCTGATACTGAGTATTTCGTAATAGAAAAACCCAATATCACTTTTACCCGACCCGGGGATTGAACCCGGAGACCACAGCGTCAGTCTCAGTCGTAACGCGTACGCATTACAACTGCGCCACCGAGGCAGTCTATATACATAGTAAATATTGATTTTGTTACATTTATATGAAGATCAAGAGTCAGTTTCTGAAGTGGTAGAGTCACGCTGTAGACAGTTCTATTTATAGCACGGTTTTATTTAGCTTGCTCGAACGAGATAGAACCGCTGCGTTATGGAAAACAGACGTCAAGTAACAAAAAAAACAGCATTGTATTTACACGGTGACACTTCGTAGCCACGAGGCTATGCCGCCCACATAGCCACCACTGCACCTTTTGTAAGCCAGGATCGACAATGCCGCGCATTGTTCGACACCGAGAAATGAAGCTCGGCGAGTCTTTACTACTTTAGGAATGCAAAGCTGTCTTTATTCCTTTACGAATATATTCAAATAAAAAGATAGAGAAGCGTTGGGAATGTACATTTTTTCTATTTCCCTCCGTAGCGAAGCGGGAGAATTTCGTATGGTGAGTGGGATTTCCGGAGATTCAAATCTACGATCGCCTTCTCTATCCCTATTCCTATTTATAAGGGTCAGCAATGCATCCATGACTCTTCTGATATTGTGTGTTCGTTGTTGTTCGCTGATGGTAAAGTATATTTAGAGCATCAGGTGACCCACTCGCCCGCTTGCCGGCCTCTGGTGTATGTTATGGGTATTTACGGATGATGCTTCACGGCGATCTGATCATCTGGAGGTAATTTAGATGGCATAGACTTGGCAAAAATCCCCAGCATATATGGGGTTACATATAAATGCTTTAGCTTAACGCAAGGTTAATTCCAGATTTTCACTAAAATCTCTGAAAACGATAACAATATCTATAGACAGCTAATGTGGCGCAGGCAGTATGCAAGTATCTGGGTGTGAAACCACGGTTTGGATATGGACTTATGGTCTTAAGTTCTAGGTTGTATTTTAGTTTGAGTTCAGGACTCAAGACAATAAAATTATACGTGACTAGCATTTGCCTTCGACTCCACCTGCGTAAATGTCTTTTTTCGGGAATAAATAGTTTATGTAATCATGGTCTTTGTCTACCCGTGTAACTTGTTTAATCCAAATCCGTTCAGCCAAACTCTCAAATATCGCAATTATTTTTATATGTAATATTTTTGGTTGTGCTTCTTCATAAAGAACTAAATAAAGTTAAGAAACTGTTGTAACACTTACTTTGATTTCTGATATTTTGTAGCTGCTCTCGTTCCAATAGTATTGTAGGTGGGCTATGAACAGGCCCATCATGCAAGCGGGCAGGCTCCCCAACGGTGACGTGTAAAGCCCTTGGAACGATGGTGAGTGGTAGAGCAGTTCTTTTAAAGATCTATAAAACATGAGGTAAATAATATTGATTACTCTTTCCTTATACCGTAATAAGTATATACAATTTTCTTTCTGTCTGGCGTTACCCCGGCATAATGCTAGGGTCCGACTTCCCATCACAATTTGACGGTGGATTTGGTATTATTTAGTATGACTCGCCATCTGACCCCCACAATTCGCAAAGTTTCTCCATTGCGTCGTCCGTTAATCAGCAGATTGTACCACGTGCAGGTAAGGTTGGCTTGGGGCCTAAGATGTTGGTGACCCACTTACACTCTATATACAATATGAAATAAAAACCGTGTTGGTCTTTTTACCTAGTTATCAGAATCGATATTAAATCTCAAGTATTTTTTTTAAAAAGTTTCCACAAAAATATTGTTTCAATCGGTCGGCGGTTCAGCAAAAGTGTTAAACATCGATTCTGATAAGGTAAGGAACAACATTATCTTGTTTATTTTGCGGCGGCTTATTGTGGTCTACGAAGCTTCAACACTTTGATGCATGAATGGGCCGGCTTGCCAATGTCTCAGAAAATAAATTACATTGTTCCATTTCTGTGGTGAAAGATTTCCTAATACTCAAATCTCCCCTCGCCTTTCCAATGCCCATGTATTTTATTATGGATGTATCATCAAGTGAACTACTTGCTTGTTTGCTTGTATCCTATAGAAATAAATTTGTATAATGTATTAGATTTTACAGTTTCAATTCACTTACTCAGGATTTGCAATGAATATCAAAGATTTCCAGTGTTGTATGTACGAGATGACGCTGATTAAGATGCAAGAGCCAAGGAATAAAGCAGCGTATAACGGCAACACCCGTTGCTTCAGTGGCGCCAATGCCAATGTCAAGAAAGAAGCTACTATGTATAGCTGCATGTCCACTGCCAAGAACCTGAGGCAAAAAATCAATGTTTGTGTTAATAATATCAGCCCGGTATTATACTGCCCCATTACTGAGTACGGGCCGTCTATTAATGAGGGGTTAGGCTTTAGTCCACCATCCTGGTCTAATGTGGGTTGACAGACTTCGCACACTTTCGAGATTCTTGTGGAGAACTCTTAGGCATGTCGTTTGAGTGGTAGAGCCAAGCTGTAGACAGTTCTGTCTACAGCATGAATGGGCCGGCTCGTCCGTGTCGTTACCACTGTCTCACAGAAAGCCGGCGTAAAGTGGCAGCTTGCTGCTGCGTTTCGTACGGTGAGTGAGATATCCGGAGGCCCAAATTCCCCTCCCCTTCCCAATCCCTAACTTATCCCTTTCCATTAAGGTCGGCATCGAGCCCATGATTATTTTAGTATTGTGGGCGTACATGGGCGGTGGAGATCACTTACCATCAGGTGACCCACTTGCTCGTTTGCCGGGCTATAGTATAAAAAAAAATGTCGGTTTCCTCATGATGTTTCCTTCACAGTTACGGAAGAGATAATTAACAATGAATACTTACACACGTAACTTAGAAAAGTGAGGGGTGGGACTGGGTTCGTGTTGTGACATGTTCGTGGGACTGGGTTCACCATGTGTGCGGTAATTCTACACATAACTTACCAACTCTGAACGAAGCAATGATTATTTGCATCAAACAGATTGTTGACGAAGAACACGTGATACCAGAATTTCTGTCGGCAAATTTGGCTCTGTGACCCAATGAGTAGGTCTGTCAGGGGCCCATCACGAGCTCGAGGCCACCACGTGGCTCCGTACCCCACCATGAGGAGGTTGACGGGTGCTATCCTGAAAATACGAATTGATACAGATACTTCGGCACATCTGTGCAGGTCTTGTTAGTAGTTATGTGCGGTTAGGTTTGTATGGACACAATATTTAACGGCTTGGCTGTACTCTGGCATTGCTGAGGTCCATGGGCGGCGGTAACCATCAGGTGGGCCGTCTGCTCGTCTGCCTATCTAGGCAAAACAAGCCTGTGTGCCTGTCGATAAGTATATGATGACGTGTCACTGCCAAATATATCAATACTACATATTTACAATACCACGCACACATGGCAGGACGCGCAAAAGTAAATTGAACTATCGATAATATTTTGGTAGTACCTCATCTTTCTCCATTTTTTTATAATGTAATTTGGCAGAAACCACTCTTGAGCACCTATTGTATATTTTATAACACTTATTTTTATCGCTGTATCGGTTTTTGTAAGTGGTAAAATACTTATTTATTATTTATTTTTATTTATAAACTCTTTATTGTACATCTTAACAAAAAAAAAACAAATAATACTAGCCTTGTATTATATACGTCCCACTGCTGGGCACGGACCTCCTCTACTGAATGAGAGGGGTTAGGCCTTAGTCCACCACGCTGGCCTAATGCGGGTTGGCAGACTTCACATACCCTCGAAATTCTTATGAAGAACTTCTCAGGTATGCAGTTTTCCTCACGATGTTTCCTTCACCGTTAAAGCAAGTGATAATTAACAATTAATACACACATAACTTAGAAAAGTCAGAGGTGTATACACTTGGGGCTGGTTTCGAACCTACGACTTTCGTCTCGACAGTCCGTACCACTTCCCGCTGAGCTATCATTAAAAGAAGCACAAAATTAAATAGGTTCAAATGGCGGTAATATCGCTTACTACTTAAAATAAAAAGTTATCAATTTTATAAAAAAAAGGGGTTTTCAGAATCTAGCCTTTGGAGAATCTGCGGTTTTAGGAATCTGGGATCTTATTATTAAGTGGATGAAGATTTCCTTCAATATCCCCGTCAAGATCCTTTACCTGATAATTCTCTTCAACAAATTCGACGGAAAATTCCTCAATGAGAGCGGTGTCTTCCCAGACGATAGCAGCATATTGTACGCGCTTAGAAAACTCGACAGCATCACAAACATGTGGACTATGGATGTGCCTTTTATCATTATCATCCCCATTGTCCCTTTATATGCCTGTAAGATGAAACTATTACGCCCGGTTTCCGAAAGGTTTCCGATCAATGTTAAATTAACTAATCAAACGTCAAATCTCATGTCAACTGGAAATTGAGTTGCTAGAAGCGTGATCAACACCTTTGATTTAACACACATTATAACTAACATAACTTTCAAATTAATATGAAAAATCGTATGTCAAACGGTTTTAAAGAGAGATCAAATATTATATTTTTTCTCACGAAATAACGTTTCAGCAACTAATTGATTTGACAGCGATGTCAACTCAAAGTTCTGTTAGTTGAATGTAGATTTGATCAGCCTTTCAGAAACCGGGGGTTAGAGTGGCAAAAGAAAGCAAGTAAGTAACAAATAAAAAAGAATAAAACTGATTAAAAGTTCCACATCTATGCAACGATTTTAAAGATTGTTTATTCAGTAAGAATAAGTAATAAAATAAAAATTACACATATATTATACCGTCTCAAGAAAACGAAAATGCTATATATTAAATTTAACCATTTTGCTTAAATGCGTAAATATGGATTTTTTGTCTTTCATCTCCAATTTCATCCACGTAGGAATGGTATATTTCTTCAAATTTGAATGGGATCACCATCGGAGTAAACAAAGTCTATTCGTTCTGCTTGATTTTATCTGGGCTTAAGAGTATTTGTGAAAAACTTACCTGTTCGATGTACTCAGGATTCTGCAAATATACCATGGTTTGTATAAGAACCGCATGGACGTATAATATGATCAGCATAACAATCACCCTGCAAGAAGAGATGATATTAAACTGACAACACTTATGCTATAGTATCATCATCATCATCATCATCATCATCATCATCATCATCATCAGCCTGAATTCGTCCACTGCTGGACATAGGCCTTTCCAAGTTGGCGCCACCCTTGACGGTCCTCCGCCTTCCTCATCCAGCCTCTTCCCGCTACGTGTATCAGGTCGTCGGTCTAGCGGGCTCGAGGTCGGCCTACACTACGCTTGGATAGATGTATGCTATAGTATACGAAAAGGTAATCGGTTGTTAAATATTCTAGTCGAAGTCGAAACCATTTTTGTTAAAATGTATTTTTTTTATATATTTTAGTGAAATAGTATTCAAAATGTAACAAATGTCAAAGCTTTAGTATTTTTTTTTAATTTTTTTTTTGTCTCCCGTTTTGCGATGTAGGGAATTGGATTTTTTTTTACAACTCCCACCTATCTGAATATCGTTTATTTAGACAACTTATTACTTAGCGTTCTCAAAACGTCCTAGTTTCCTAGCTCGGTGTCCATAAATGGGTACATAGTGGAGTATTCTTTTTATGGCATAGGTCGGAAACGAGCAAGTGGGTCACCTGATGGTAAGTGATTTCCACCGCCCATGTACGCTCATAATACCAAAAGAATCATGGGGGCGTTGCCGACCTTAATAGAAAGGGATGATTAAGGGATTGGGAAAGGAAGGGGATTTATTTGGGCCTCCGGATATCTCACCATATGAAACGCAAAGCAAGCTGCTACTTCACGTCGATTTCCTGTGAGACAGTGGTGGTGGTTGGGCCGGCCTATTCATGTTGTAGACAAAAATGCCTACAGCATGGCTCTACCACTTGTAAAAGTGGTAAAAGTTATTGTAACAAGCAACGTTCACGTTTAAAGGTTGTACTCGTGGAATTGAAAACTATATCCTTTTTTTTGCGTCAGTTCTAAACTACTCTGCTTACGATTCCATTTTTTTATCCAATGAAATCTATAAAAGCGACACAAAAACCTCAGTGAAAAAATACAATTTAAGAGCAATGCATTAAAAATATCGAAACAAGTTTAATAGATTATATTATGGGCTGAAAGTAAAAGTTAAATACCCGCATAAGATTAGTTGAAGAATTGATGGAGTTTGAGGTAAAATAAGAAACTCTTCAACAGAAAACAGAAAATGCACTGCGATTCCAGTTTTAAAGTCTGTTTTTGAATTGTTTAACTTACAATTACTATTAAAAAGTTTTATCAGAATAAATTCAAAAATCTTTCTATGCTGTACTTAATTTACTAACATAATGAGTGGTAGAGCCACGCTGTAGACACTTTTGTCTACAGCATGTATGGGCCGGCTCGTCCGGGTCATTACCACTGTCTCACAGAAAACCGGCGTAAAGTAGCAGCTTGCTGCTGAGTTTCGTACGGTGAGTGAGATATCCGGGGGCCCAAACTACAATATTCCCAATTCCTTAATTATCCCTTTCCTTTAAGGTCGGCAACGCACCCATGACTCTTTTGATATTGTGGGCGTACATGGGCGGTGGAGATCACTTACCATCAGGTGACTCATTTGCTAGTTTGCCGGCCTATGCCATAAAAAAAATTGTTATGCATTAATTTGTCGCCATTAGTAACCATTGCAAAAGTATGTTTAAATATGTACATACGATATTATTAATTAATTTGTGGCCGTGACCCTCATAAACTGCAACGTTCTGAGTCCAACGTGAATAGCAAAACGAAAAGCCAACATTTGTTTTACAATTAAACTAATAAACAAGAATATAATATGCTATACACATGTTTTTTTTTTCATTTCGACTTCGCACGCTTGAACAATGAGGATTTAAAAAAAATACAATACTTAAACTCACTTATACAAGACCAAGTAAAAACAATTAAAAGCCAATATTAAAATTAGCTAACTTATAAAGTCAGTGCTATTTATATCTTAATTTTAGCCAATTGAAAACCTATTGATTAGATTAGAGGAATTTATGGTTTGTCTGTTTTTCAGTCCGGTTTTATATTCATTGAAAGGTATTTAAATTTAACGGCCTTTAGTCAAATAATTAAAAGCGGTGCATAAACTAGCTACCTACCAAAGTTTTATACCATATGGAGAGGATGGATGAAAGACGTATAGCGAAAGGTATTTATCGTGCGAATGTGAATGGGAGGGTCGGAAGAGGGCGCCCGAGGAGAACATAAACGCCGATCAAATAAATGATATTCTCCGAAAAGGCGAGACGAGTACCCTCAACCGGCGAAAATGTATGATTCTGGAAGAGGCAAATGAGGTGTGTCAGGATCGAAGCTTGTGGCACTCTGTGTAGTACCTAATGTTAAAAACGCTTGCCTAGTTTCAACACTAAACCATCTTTTTATTTTTTGTTAAACTAATGTGAATGTATATCTTATATAGCATCACTATAAACCTCAGTGGTTTTCGAATGCATATACTAACGATTATTGTATTTAAATAAATTAATAAATAAAAATAAAATAAAAAAAAAACTCAATAGTCTCTGCCTACTCACATGGGACATAGGTGTAAGTGTGTCTTAAAATGGGAACCTCTTTGACTTAGATAAATAGAATAGTCAAAATCGCATTAGTCGGAAAAAAGATACGCTAGGTCATACATTGATTAAAGGAACAGAATAATATAGATGTCGAACTGAGAACTTATTTTTGCCGTCTGTTAAAATTTTCCATGTAAATAAACCCTTTAATTACACGTCACCCAACTTTTTTTAATGATTAAACAATAACAGTTTCAAAAAAGACAAACAAAATGCGTCAGATTTAGTTCTTTTGGTTCCTCATTTGCTAAAAATATTTGGTCAAACATATATAAATATCACAAACGGAAATCCCCTGCGCGCGTTTGTTTGTGTATGACTTATTTAATAAATACTCAACGGAATTTTGTAAAGTTCTTAGTAACGGATACATTGTTGTATGTCAGGGGTTTACCTGTTTAGCGGGTTTATTTTTGTATTAACATTTTTGGACCACTAGCAAGCAGCTAGTACAGTGTGACAATCATAAGTTGGCGGTGGTAAGTTTTGGAACTAATTGATAGTGTATACTGACTTATATGACAAGTGGTTCAAGGAAAGCAGGTCGATAGAGGACATCAATACCTATCGATTGAACCACCATGCAAGGATAATGCGAGGTCACAAAGTAGTTTGGATTTTTTCGAAATTTTAATGAATATCGTCCGTTGGATTATACATCGCAACTGCAGCTAAACAATTCGGTCTACAGTTGTGATTTTTTCTTAAATACTACCAATAGTACGTCTCTCGCACCACCATACTACTAAGAGTAAATACGTCGTGGTATTGAAAAGTAATCTTTAGAAAATAAAATTGAACATTGTATTTTCCCCCGAACTTTAATGGGCTCTAGGATTAAATTTTCATAGATCTTTTTTTTCTACATCCTCTCTAAGTAAAAGAGTGCATTTATAGAGAATTAACCCTATAAAATTCACTATACACTCAGCAGGGCATCATGTTAAAGGTTGTACGCGACTGGGTCAAACGCCAAAATTGTTGTTTTTTTTTTAAATTTAATGCCTACTCAGATTCACTTACTTGACTCACTAGTGAGCTTATTTTGGTAAGAGAAGTGATGCAATTATTATGTGTAAAAGTATTTCGCAAATGTTCCATATGAGCATGCATCATGGTTACCTATGTAAGAAATTAATTTTGAGATCCCGGCATACGTCATCCCGGGAGTTGCTACTCCGGGATGTCAACCCAGGATGCCATCCTATTTTCATAAACTTTCACGCAACCAATACGTCCTCCTGGGAATTGTCACTCCCGGATATAATTCTCATTTCAGAAACTTTCTCGCAACCAATACATCATCCTGGAAGTTTTCACTCCCGGATGGTACCCAGGATATCATCCTGATTTCTTGATCCTGATCCTTTCACGCAATCAATAATTGTACAAACAACTCAATCGGATGAATGAAGGGCGAGCGCAAAGAATACAAACAAATTCGGTGAACCGTAGTATTGCACAACTACCTACCCCTTCAAGGTTACAGGCATGAGCTTATGTATGTAACAATAATATTATGACGCTGTAATGCAACTAAACCCAAAGCTCAGGGTTAAGGGAAAGTAAACATCGGAACATTTTCTGTTACCTTCCGGAAATATTTTATTTAATCAGTTTAATTTCAACTTTAACCTTGTACTGTGTTTTTAACTTGAACAGTTTTATTTAATTAATATTTAATTACCGTCTTGTTTCGTTAATACACTTAGTAATATAATACGTTTTCTCAGTGCTTGTTTGTCCAACACGACGCTTCGATTTCAGATAGGTCTGCATTGAAAACATTTTACGGTAAATATTGTTTTTTTATTAGTCTGAATGACGAAACGAGCAGATCAGTCAAGATGGTAACTGAGAAATAGAGAAAAGAGAGGCAATACCACAAAAACTTTGAATTATAAAGCACTGCAGGGCATTGGATTATTTGGCATCTCGTAATGCCCAGTAATTTCATTGGCTTCAATGTCCTTCAAACAGAAACACAACAGTGCCTACACATTGCTGCTTGGGTGCGGAAATAGATAAAATAGTGGTCCCTACCCAGACGGCCTCTAGCATATGAGGGATCTACCGCCTAGTTTGGACAAATAAGCACTGACACGACGAATAATAACCATTTTTTAGGCCCACTTTCACGACGATCTTAAATTGGGTTTAACCCGCAAAAACTAATTTAATTATGTAAAATTTTCATACGGTTTGACGTTTCTTAAACAGATTTAGTGACTTAAACCCGATTTAGGATCGTCGTGAAAGTGAACTTTAATAATTAATTTTAGTATTGTCATTATTTCAGGAATATTCTATGCAAGTGATAGAGTCACGCTGTAGACAGTTCTATCTACAGTAGGATTGGGACGGCTCGACCCCATCGTTACCAACTGTTCCACAGGAAGCCGACGTGAATCTTGTTGTTGCGTTTCGTGACTGAGATATCCGGAACCCTCCTCCCATTCCCAGTCCCCTCATTATCCCTTCCCTTTAAGGTCGGCAAAGCGTCCATGATTCTTCTGGTATTTTGGATGGTCATGAGCGGTGGAGATCACATACCATCAGGTCACCCACTTGCTTATTTGCCGGCCTATGCTATAAAACAGATTTTCACGAAAGAAGTAAGCAGTAGGCATTTTATTACAATATAATAATAAATAATACTAGCCCTATATAACACACGTTACACTGTCCTCTACAGAATGAGAAGGGTTAGGCCTTAGTCCACTACGTTGGCCTAATGCGGTCTAGCAGACTTCTCATATTTCCAAATTTTTATGGAATATTTTTCAGGTATGCAGATATCCTTACGATGTTTCTTTAACCTTAGCAAACGATAATAATTCAAGCAATATACACAACACTTCAGTCAGAGATGCATGCTCTTGAGGGTGATTTCGAAGTTGTGACTTTCGCCTCGACAGTCCGTGGCAGCCTCAACAGTCCGTGGCACTCCCCGCTGAGCTATCGTTATTTATATATTCGGCCTATTGCTCTAAATATCTCATGAATGAATAATATGTAATACAATTTGTATAATTTGGCAACATAACTAGACTTGTTGTGAAATATATACAGGTATGCATAATTTCTACTCAACCTTGTGAAGTTAGGCCAAGGCTGATGTAGTTCAGTACCTTGATTATGTTAGCACTCTAGATTTCGGTGGGCCAATAAAAAACAGACACTGAGAATCAGCTGTGCAGCACGGCGCACGGCGCGATATACCTACCGAGTATTAAAGCACGGTAATGCGTGAGGGTTATTGACCTCGACTTTAGTATTAGTACGCCTTACATTGCGGGCTTACGTTTCCAAAATGTCAAGTAAACAGAAAAATAATAGTGATTCGTTTATGTTAAGGTAATGTTTCATTACCGTTTCGGCTTCGGAAGCGGTCCACTTACAACCGATATATGATGACGGTAAACGAAATGTGGGTACATTCGTATATTAGTTTTATGCTTACCTGCAACCTTGGAAAACAGCTAAGCTGGATAGCCGTGGATCTTTGCTCTCATATGAGACTGTAAGTCTCTGCCAGTTCGCTCGCATGGACCACGCCATTACCAAGGTGTTCTCTGTAATAATAGGGTCTGTTATTGAAGGATTGATTGCTTTACAATCAGCGCTTTAGGATCTGGTGCCAGTAGAATCTGATGTCCACTGGTACCTAAATATAGTTGAACGTATTGGAACATCATAGTATTTTTACCTTTTACGCTCGCAACAAAAATTATAGACTAGTGTTGAAAAGAGCAACGTTAGAGTTTCTTGCCCGTTCTTCTCAATAGAAACAGCCTTTCGAATTGGCGGTAGAATTTTGACGAAATCTAAACAATGTATAACATATTCCTTTCTTCCTTCCACTTGCCCTTATCTCACTTGTGGTGGGTTCGGCGCAACATGCTATTTTTAACACATGTTACCGAAAGATTTGGCTTGTAGTTTTTACAACCGGTCGCCTGCCTGACGTCAACCCCTCTGGGGAGTAAACACCCAAACCCGAAACATATATTTGTGGATCATAAAAACATTGTACAACAATGCATAACATATTATGGATTCAATAAATATTTTGATTTGATTTGAGAGTATACTTACTATTATCCTTCCATATGAAATCGTAGACTGTAGCAAAGATGTTTAAGCATACAATGAAGTACACTGTATACAAGAAGATACTTTGCGACGTGTCTGGTGGTTTTTCTATGACAGTATTATTGTGTGTACGGCAGTAGTGCAATGTCTGAAGAGTGGCGCGTAGGTGGTGTGGCCGGGTACGTTGGGACGTGCATCGCTGCATGCGAACAGATGAATTGATATGTCCAGAGTCTGGGCAACGTGCGCTGACGCAGTACCCGCGGTGGATAACTGTTCGGTTGAAGTGGCTGACGTCTTCTGAGTACTCCTGTTGAGGAACGTTAGTTAGTAGTTAATAGTTAGTAGCAAACTTAGTGTCAAAATGTTCAAGCCACAACGACTGTTCAGTTGATAACAGCTGGAACCGACTTTTGACGTACCCTCCGAAGCACGGCCACGCTCAGTTGTAATACCACTAATATACATATACTGGTCGCGTCAAGGGATGCTTAACTCGGTAATCGTTTACCGATTAGTTAATACAAATGGCTATAAGCGCCTTATTAACTTAAGATAAGAAGAGCATAGTATACCTTGATGAGATCATACGCGACATGTGGGTACTGTGTTGGTGCCAGTTGAAACTTGGCGAGGCAGTACAGCCCATCCTTTTGTGAGAGACAGCTGTGGTAGGCATCCAGGTGGAACAGCCGGGGTAGAGTCGAGTATTCCTCATCTGAAAATAATTCAAATTCTCCATAATTTGGTTGATGTTATTTGATCAAGTATTCAGTTTATTTTTGAGTGGTAGAGCAAAGCTGTAGACAGTTTTGTCTAGAGCACGAATAGGCTCATAAAATAGAATAGAACAAAAAAAATATTGGCCGGCTCCACCGGGTCGTTACCGTTGTTTCACAGAAAACCGACGTAAAGTAGCACCTTGTTGCTGCATTTCGTACGGTGAGTGAGATATCCGGAGGTTCAAATCCTCTCCCGTTCCCAATTCATTCATTATTATCATGCTGTATTGTGACGCGAGCCACAACACAGCGCTGGTTTTCAGTGGATACCTAGGGTGGCGTACGGACACCAGATCAGTCTAATAAGCTCATACCACAGATTGCCAAAAGTGTCATTTTTTGATCCATCTCTTGATCTTATAATGTCCTATTTATCGATCGAGATTGAGATCGAGAACAATAAGTGTCTAGTAGTGGCGTCACTTCTGTAGGATTTGCAGTCAAAATAGGAGTTTAATATTTAAAGTAAGTCGTAAGAATAAAGATTTAGATACACCTAACAATATATTTTTTACTAGCCTGAACATCGAAGCCTGAATGACGAAACGATCCGGTCGCTCGCCTGATGGTAAGCGCTACCCATAAAAACAAGCAACACTACACGGAACATTGAATTACAAAGCACTGCATGGCACAGGACTGCGCTCGTCACCCCGAGATATACGTTATTATATATGCACTCACGCGTGTAATCCCCGAAGGGGTAGGCAGAGGTGTAACGAGTACACCCACTTTTCGCCGAACGTATCTCCGTCCCTTGATGTGATAGGGGGCGAGCCTATCGCCATACCGGGCACAAACTCCAGACTCCGGGCTGGTACTGAGCATTTCGTAATAGAAAAACCCAATATAACTTTTACCCGACCCGGAGATCGAACCCGAGACCTCAGCGTTAGTCTCAGTCGTAACGCGTACGCATTACAACTGTGCCACCGAGGCAGTCATATACGTTATTAAGTGTCATACTCGGTAAGTTCTTGTCTTCAATGTCCTTGAAACACAACCGTGCTTACACACTGCTGCTTCGCGGAAGAAATAGATAATATTTTCAATTTAATTTCGGATTGGTTTTCCTTTTATTAAACTCAGGGAAAACAAAATGTATATCGAATACATTACTAAAACAAAACTAAATGGACCGATCGCGTATAAAACCATTCAAAACGGATAATTGGCAATTTATATTCATTTAACAGGATTTTTTTTTCAAGTATAGGGCCGGCCGTTGGATCAAAAACAGGCTTACTGTAATTGTTTCGCCGGGTCTTTGATTAATTTCGATTGTAAAACCGGTCCTTTTTGGAGCCCACTAAGTTTGACTTCCTGTCCCTTCTCTCACGCCGCGTAGAATGTAATGGTAAAGCAAGTACAATTTAATTTAATATATTTAAGACATAATCTTCTTATATATAAAATTCTCGTGTCACAATGTTTGTTCCCATACTCCTCCGAAACGGCTGGACCGATTTGTATGAAATTTTGTGTGCATATCGGGTAGGTCTGAGAATCCAACATCATCTATTACTTTTATTACCAAGGCCAACATCTATTTTTCATCCCCCTAAATGTTAAGGGTGGTCCACCACTATTTTTTTTTTTTTTTTGACAAAATTTTTGTTTTTATTTTTTTATGATGTGGCATTAACAAGTACATACAACCCAAAATTTTCACCCTTCTACCATAAACCCCTATTTTTTAATAGCGATATTAGTATTTTTGTCAAGCGCGTTTCTCACACCGATTGCGATGACGGGACTAGCTTGATGAGATCACCCCCCCCGGCGCGCCCACCGCTGTACTCTAGGCTACTTTAATCCTGGAAATAGACATTCACGCGGGCGGAGCCGCGGGCAAGAGTTATATATAATATAAATTTTAGCTCTCTACACTTCCTCTCCAATCTCTTACTCCTTCGTGCTCACAATATACGTAAAAAGGGATACAAAGTTTTCTCTACACGTATTGATATACAATAAGTTACAGAAAGGTGTAGTCATATTTAAGAGTCGTTACATACACCTGACAGTGAGTGGTTATGTACTGGATCTTAAAATATAGACATCCTAAAATTAAACTCCGTGGCGCAGCGGGCGAGTAGCCGGCTGCGAAGCGAGGGGCCGTGGGTTCGATTCCCACACCGAGACAGATGTTTGTGTGATCCATAATTATTTGTTTCTGTATCTGTTGTGGGACCGCAAGTCCCTCGTAGTTCCTGATACCCACGATACAGGTTTACCTAGTGTGGGGTCAGTACTATGTGTGAGACTGTTGGGTGTATTTATTTATGATACGGTAATTGTAATCACTCGTCTAGTAACACCGATAACATCGCTATAAATTATCTGAAATACCTCTGCGCGCCTGGCGGTCTAATAGCTTCGTACGAGTATTCGTATCCGGTGTTTATTATTAAGTGTTGAACAAAGTTGCAAGTCGAAGTACACTCTTTTATGAGTGGTAGAGCCACGCTGTAGACACTTGTCTACAGCATGAATGGGCCGGCTCATCGGGGTCGTTACCACTGTCTCACAGAAAACCGACGTAAAGTAGCAGCATGGTGCTGCGTTATGTACGGTGAGTGAGATATCCGGAGGCCTAAATCCCTTTCGCCTTCCCAATCCCTTAATTATCCCTTTCCTTTAAGGTCGGCAACGCACCCATAACTCTTTTGGTATTGTGGCCGTACATGGGCGGTGGAGATCACATACCATTAGGTAACCCACTTGCTCGTTTGCCGGCCTATGCTATAAAAAAAAGATTATAGGCATGGAACTCATTCGTAAAAAAATTACCTGCTTTACTTTCCTAGCATTGCAATCAAATTTGGCACTACGCGGGATAAAATACTTATACTTTAACCACACCTTTCTATAAGACGTTGTATAAGTTACCTAAAAATTAAGACCCCACTAAGAACCCCTTCAAAATCCGAATCGCACGTTTACTATTTTGCGTTGAAGAGTTTCCCATTTTTTCCTCGTACTCCGTCATCAAACCTTATCACCACTACTCTCGAGGTAAGCCCTATCGAACACAAAAAGAGATCATAAAAAGTGAATCTACATTTGGCAAAGATATCACGGAACAGTACACATAAAATACATACGAATTGAAAACCTCCTTTTCGAAGTCGGTAAAACAGTAGTATTTACTGTATGAGTATTAATTAGGACACTGGCGCTGGAGATCAGTTACCATCAGTGCTCGTGTACCGGCCTATGCTATAATAAAAATCGGAAGGTACCGGCTTCTATTCCCAGATGCTCCGAATTGAATACATACATACACACGCCTGTAATCCCCGAAAGGGTAGGCAGAGGTGTATAAGTCCATCCACATTTTGCCGAGCGTATCTCCGTCCCCATGATGTGATAGGTGGCGAGCCTATCGCCATACCGAACATAATTCCAGACTCCGGGCTGATACTGAGCATTACGTTATAGAAAAACCCAATATATTTTTATTCCGAATTTAATATTTTAGTAATAACTAGCTTTTGCCCGCTCCAATATCAAAACAGTTAAGGCGGATGGTATAGGCTATGGCAGCTATACTATAGTTGGTTCTTTTGCCGAATATGTAAGATAAGGCATCACCACTACCGGTTAGCAAACTGATAATTAAATAATCCTGGTTGGATTTAATAGATGGTTAGTAATAATTGAGCTCAAAATGCAAAATATAATAGATTTTAAATTGTCTTTTTTGCTTTGTTTGTTTCATATATATAATAAAAATAATAAAAAAATATGCATTAGGTAAATTAAAAACCCCTTAGTTTAATAAACTCTAGCTAGAAACCTATATAATAGGAAAATACTCGTGAATGCAAAAAAATTTGAGACGTAAACAAATAATTAAAACATTAAATACCTGTGAAATCTCTTGCGTGAATATGTAATACGAACAAACACAACACGATCACATTTAGGACATACATTTTAAAGGTCTTCATTGCACCTCATCACATAACAGACTGAACATGTCTCGATATTGTTTTGTGATATTATTGAGTCCGAATATCAGTAGGCGTACGTGTACATTGAAGTCCAATGAGCCTTTTAGTCACTTTACAATAAAAGAAGGCCAATTGTAGCGTATTTACTAGGTAGTAGGTTTCTGGTATGCGAGACACTGTTTGGGTAGCTCCCTTTGTCTATTTCGACTGTCATGCAGCAGTGTGTAAGCACTGTTTTGTTTTGGTTTGAAGGATATTGAAGCCAGTGCATTTACTGGGCATAAGACTTAACATCTTATGTCTTGGGATGGTTAGAGCATTTGTTATTCAAAGTTCAGAGTTGCTTTTGTTTATGGACAGGCGACCATCAGGTGAGCGACCTGCTCGTCTCGTCATTAAGTTGTATAAAAAAACTATAATTTCTAAAGGTTTATGTGCTGTATATGTCCAGCGTGGTGGATGGAGGCTTAACCTCTGTTATAAGTAGAGGAGGAGTGACCAGTAGTAGAATATAATATTATATTTTTAAATAAGAAATATTATTTTAATTTTAATTTTATTAGTATTTATTACTAGCCTTTCCTCGCGGCTCTGCCCGCGTAAACGGTCTTTTCCTTTTTTAATAAAAAGTAGCCTATGTTACTTAGTGATAATATAGCTTACAACGGAAAATATTTTAAATACAAATCTTTCCTCTTTATAATATTAGTATAGACATAGATACATAATACATATAATGTGTCTATGGTATAGACGAATATAAATTTAATAAGGTGATGTGATCTAGTTATGTTGTGCTATAAGTATGTATGCGTGTAGAAAAAATAAATGGTTTAAATGGTTTTTTTTTATATGATACTGCCTGACAGCCATTCTTGTTTATACTAGAAGTGTACACAAGGACAACCCCCAGTTGGCGTAGGACTTTTTTATACAATATGCCGCGGTAAACGAGCAAGTGGGTCACCTGATGGTAAGAAGACAAAACTATCTACAGCAATTACAATATTAATATAATTATTACTTAGCCGGCAAAAGAAACCAAAAGAATCATGGATTCATTGCCTACTATTAAGGGATTAGGAAGGGGGATTTGGGCCTCTTTGGGTTTTGCCTTCTTTTCTTGGGTTAGCCATGACATATTCTTCATAATTTTATGGGGATGTTATCTTGCTTATTATGATAGGTAATTACTTTTATAATAATAAATTTGTCGCAGATTTGTTGCAATATTAAAGTTATAGTCCCTCAAGGTTTTGTTTTAAAATGCCAATGTTATGAAAGTACAGTACACGCGCCTTTACTTAATGTGTATTTTTTGTATTTTACTAATTTTAACCCACTTAAAAAAAGGAGGATATTCCTAATTCGGCACGCATCTTTTATTTATTTATTTAAATCTTTATTGTACACCAGAACATACACAGTATGATAAAAAAAAACCATAAATAGGCACAATTGGCGGTCTTATCGCTCAAGGCAATGTCTTACAGACAACCATGGGATGGAGAAAAGAGAAAAAGGTAGTCAAAGGCGTACAATCATTAGAAAAAACTTAAAAATACATTTGAAATAAATACAAATATATATATAATAAATAATAAATAGTGATAAAGTATGTACATACAATCATAAATATACACTATATACATATAAAATATAATTGGTATAATATACGTTACTAATATAATAGAATATTAAATAAAACAATGTCACTCAATTGTCAAATAAATTATAGATTACAGAAAGTGTTCCTTAACCATTTTTTTAAAAACTGCCAGAGATTGCGCACACCTTATGGCAACTGGCAACGCATTCCACAACCTAGTCGCCTGTACCGTGAATGATTTATCCATAAATGTTGTGGAATGTGCCGGCATCTTTAGTTTCAAGTTCTCCGATGATCGCAGGCACCTTGTATGCGTGTCATGAAGAAATTGGAAACGAGATTTGAGATAGGTAGGGGTAAGGGGATTAAACAGTATATTGTAAAGAAGAGAAAGAATGTGGGTATTCCGGCGAAGTCGTATAGGTAACCACTTGAGTTTAGCACGAAACTCAGAAACATGATCATATTTGCGCAGGCCAAACATGAACCTTATGCAAAAATTTTGGAGACGCTCAAGTTTATTAAGTTGTTCTTCAGTAAGGTCTAGATAGCTGGCATCTGCATAATCAAGAATAGGAAGGAGCAGAGATTGTGCAAGTAAAATCTTAGTGGACGTAGGGAGAAAATTTCGTAACCTTCGCTTTTGTGAATAACCAGCATATCATACAAGGAATACTTAAAAAAAAAAACAATCTAATGACACTATTGCGTAAAAAAAGAAATAAGTGTGATATTTATAATACTTTATTGTACATTAGATACTTAGTAAAACTAAAAGGACATTAAACTTTTAAACATAGTATAATTGGCGGCCTTATCGCTCAGGGCAATCTCTTACAGGCAACCATAGGATGGAGATAAGAGTACGAATAAGAGAGGGTTGTCTAAGAGTACATAAAATTAGATTAAATTACGGACTATGTAATTAATATCGTCCAACAAATTTAAATATCACATACTTACAAATAAACTTTTTAAAGTAATTCATAACGAAGACGATATAAATTTGACATCAACCACCAGAGCAAGACAAATCCACTCATCTTACTCTACGGTCGACCATCTTCATATAAAACAGCTAATCGAGAAACACACTGAGTTTACTAGACACTTGTGTCTGGTTTTTGTGGATTATTCCAAGGTTTTTACAGTCTCCACCACACAGCGATATTTACATCTTTACGCAGGCAAAATATTGGAGATATTTTTGCATGTTGATAGGACCAGTACAGCTGCCATTGAACTTCGCATAATTTTTTACATTTTTGGTTATTTTACGGAGATAGGATGAAGTGGGCCCTTTGGCTAGCAGTGGTATGAGTTTTATTTATTAGCTTGAATGACAAAACAAGCAGGTTGCTCGCCTGATGAGAAGCGCCATAACTGCCCATAAACAGCAGAAACACTACACAGATCAGAATTTCAACGCACTGCATGTCACTAGGCTGCGTTCGTCACCCGTAAGTCGTAAGTTGTTAAGTCTCATAATGTCATGTAACTTCACTGGCTTCAATATCCTTCAAAGTTCAAACCGAAACAGGCTGCTGCTTGGCAGCACCAATAGACAAAGCGATAGTGCCAACAAGAGGTGAAATATTTTATATTGTCCGTGAGTAGAGTACTGAATATGAAGATGGGTTCGCCTTACACGCTGGGACTCAAATATTTCGTATATTGTTGGCCCCGCGGACACACATCTGTCCCCGCCGCAGTACTGGTGATTTTACACTACAAAACTTAACCCCCCAACAAAGAGAGGTGTTGAGTGGTACCATTGAACGGTAGAGCCACGCTGTAGACAGTTTTATCTACAGCACGAATGGGCCGGCTCGACCGCGTCGTTACCACTGTCTGCCCCTTTTCTTTAAGGTCGGCAATGCGCCCATCGTTCTTGTATTGATGGCGTACATAAGTGGTGAAGATCACTTACCATCAGGTGACTCGTTGCTCGACAGGTTGCTCGTTAGCCAGCAAATGAAATAATATAAAAAAATAATAAAATATATAATACATAATAACAATAGAGCCAGATTCAGAAAGCAGTGTTATTGGACACGACACGCACTGTGAGGAGGTTCCTCACTCTGGGGTCCTAACCACCGCTGGCTTGGGTCCTAGACCTCACCAATGGAGGGTGATACTTTTTATATTTGTATAGTTTTATTTTGTATATTTGTAATATTTAAAAATGAAAAAAACTTTTAAAATAAAGACATACGGTAGGTACATAACAATATTATAAATACGAAAGTGTTTTTTTTTATGTTTTAATGAGAGTTATTGTAACCCGAGTTTCTGCTCAGTTACATTTTATTAAACATATTTTTTATCAGAAACAATGCTTGCCCATCGTTGCCATGTCACGCTGTATCTGAGGACAAAATCGGTATAGTTTGGTTGTGCGAAGGTAAACGGGTGCAAATGGCGAAACTGTATTGAAAATTACCGGATTTAACGTTGTAAAGCAATCCAATCCGCTTTGGATCGTAATCTTTTGGTCGTGTTATTTTTTATTTTAATGCAAGGATGACAAAATGTGATGTCGTTATTTGAGGTCATTTCTGTTTGTATTTTTTGCAACTCCTTCAATAAATGTTACCTCCCACCCTGCAAAGCACTTTGCGCGATTAAAATAAAGACGTAAAAGTAATTATAATCATTTGGAAATAAGTATATAAATCATTACTTGCACGACGATGCTAAATCGAGATTTACCACTAAACTTATTTCAAACATAAGTCAAATTTTCATACTATTTGACGTTTCTTAAACAGGTTTAGCGGGTTAAACTCGATTTAAGATCGTCTTGTGAGTGGGCTTTAATCTATTAAATTATAAATAAATACACCCAACAGTCTCACTCATAATCCTGATCCCACACTAGGTTAACCTGTGTTGTAGGTATCAGGAACTACGAAGGACTTGCGATCACACAAACATTTGCCTCGGTGCGGGAATCGAACCCACTACTACTCGGCCGGCTACTCGCCGGCTGCGCTACGAAGGCTGTCCAAATTTGGCTCCATTCACCCAGCTAAGCTAACAGGAAATTACACGAAACACTCATACCTCGAACAATAGCACACAACACAGATTAACTATTAGTAGCTAGCTACTCAATTTTTCAACAGGCACTTTATTCCTTTTATGTTAAGGTCTGAATATTATTTTGTTAGATCAGAGAGATATACCACGTTTTTTTTTATTTATGGCTTCTCACTATTTCGCTAATGACAGGTATTTAATATACTATTTTCAAGTCTTTACAAGAACGATGATATACCGGTGTGGTCGATTTCAAAGTGTCGTCGGAGCTTTGGTGTCAATTTTAAACGATGTACTCGAAGCGGATCAAACGCACAAAGTCGATTAACCCGCTCCGCAAAAACTCCCCCAAAGTTGCTGCTCATTATAAGTATTTACACTGTTCATCAATTACCACTTTTATACAACAACCACATTTTTAAGGCCCACTTGGACGACAATCCTAAATCGAGTTTTACCATTAAACCTGATAAGAAATTAATTAAGAAACGTCGAATCGTGTGAAAATTTGACATAAGTAAACATGTTTAGTAGCTAAAATCGATTTAGGATTGTCGTACAAGTTGGCCTTCATTAGTTAATGAAATAAACATAAGTAGCGGCCGCATGTCAGAATTACCGAAAAATACCTTGATACAACGTTTCACAGCGCGCAAAAGATTTTATTTTTTGTTTGTTCCATAAGGAATCGGTAAATCATATTTTACAAGAACGATGAGATAGGGGTGTGGCCGATTTCTAGGTCCTACTGGAGTTTTGGTGTTAATTCCTTTCAGTATGATGATTCTTAGATGACTTTCTTCAAGCGGATCGAACGCACAAGGTCGATCAATAAATACCCTTGATCAAAAATCACCTAAATTCACTTATTTCAATGTTTCCACCATCGTTTCCATACACTATTCATCACCGTTAATGTTTATTGTACAAAACCACACCACTTTTATACAACAGACACAACTTAAACTAGTTTAGGAAATAATTAAAATAAGAGAGCCACGGCACTGTCAGAATTCCCGCCAAAACCCCAGCACAAAAGCTCGGGCTTGTCAAGTGTCAACTACAAGTGAGGATGGCACAATGCGACATAAAGTAACGTATAAGTCGTACATAGGCAATCTATATTTATTTCAATATGCTATGTATGTCGGAGAACCTAAATTTAAAGTGATTTATGTAGTCGTATTCGTTTTCCGATTTTATGAAAACAGTATTGCATTTGAGTTTTCGCTACCCGCATATCCCCCACTTTGCGGTGGGATCGTTGTATAAAAGAGGGGCGCGCATCTGTCGGCAGATTAACAAGATTAGGATTTATACCACTTGTATTAGGCCGATTATGACGTACGCATCGCCGGCGTTGGCTCATATTCCCGAAATTCGATATAAACGAATGCAAACCCTGCAGAATCGTTTTCTGCGTAGGGTCATGGGGGCACCGTGGTACGTGCGTAATCGCAACTTCCACGTAGATGCCAATTTGCCGACCATCAGGCAAGTCACGAAAGTGGCAAGCAAACGTTATTTCGATCGCGCCGCGCATCATCCAAACACGCTCATTCGTAGAGCGTCGATATATACTCCCTTTGACCGCGCAAAGAGGAGAAGACCGCGTTCCGTCCTCACCGATCCCGACGATGCGACCACTCTGGCCATCCGAGAGATGGAGGAAGTTATCACCCAAGCACACTCGACAAGACCGTCATTCCGTCCTCACCGAAGAGGACCACGCCGCGCTCCCCGAAGCACCCCCGACCCTTCGACCGGCCCGCGTGCCGATGAAGCTAATACAAATTAGATTATAAGTAGTTTATAAAAATCCCCCTAAACCCCAATCGCAAATGTCTTTGCCCTCCTTCAGTGGCCGTCCTGAGCCGAGGTCCGTATCCCTCATTAGGGGGGATGCCCTCAGCGAAGGTCACTTAAATTTTAGGGCTGGAGTGCCTACAAGCATTCGCCCGAAAGTCCGGTGTCGCTGACTAAAGCCGACTCACGGTCAGGCTATCAGCAAGCGTCCATCCCAAAAAAAAAAAAAAATGTCGGCAGATCAGACGCTGTCCAACAGTGGACACGGCACAACAGGTGCTCTGAACTGTCAGGTAACGTTAAGTACTTATTATAAAGCTTGTTATGATGTCACTCTGATACTGTGTTCATATAATTACTGATTTCACATTAGATAGAGTTTCAATTTATTTTATTGTGGTTATCGGCCCATTATTTTTATGAATTATTTATATTTGTGAAATATAATATTGATAAATCAAAACTACCCATTGTTTATGATTAATTCTCCCATATGTATTTATGTTTAGCTGTATTTTACGTAGGTATGTTATGTATCCTTGCCTAATTTACATATAATATGCACATAATTAACGTAACGTAATTAATATACCATTCAAGAAAATGTATTATATTAAACTTATAGGTACATACGTCAAACACACCTAAACATAAATACATAAGTATAGTATACACAAAACACACATTGAATATGTTGGAGTCTTCGTTATCAGGAAAATATGTAGTACATTGTCAGGTAAAATACGCTCATAGAATACGGCAATTTTAGTTTTTTAGATACGTAGGTTCATACATGCCTGTATAGGCGCATGGCATATCTTATGTATGCTTGATATACCCCCGAAGCGGTAGCCAGAGGTGTAACTAAAGCATCCAAAGTTATCGTACAGATTGACCAACTTTTAATCTCTTCACAGCCAATTTTAGATAATCAGGAATCAAATAAAAAATATAGCCCTGCTTGCTTGGATTCCATTCACTGGACTGATGGATTCATTGGACTTCATAAGCGTTGAGCGTTTTGATTGTGCTTCAGACTTTGGAAGACTAGAATTGCTTTGCTTTGAAAAACGTAGTCTCTTTGGAAATGTGAAATAATCTAAAAGCCTGTCTATTCGCCAGAACGGACGTCAGTGTTGACCTCTCTCTGCACAACGATAAAGGGGTGTCATTTTATGCTTGTGATGATGATTTGATGCTTGTATGCTTCTTATTTCGATGATATAGCCCTCCACCTATTTGCGGAACGTATTTTTTTATAACCCTCTATAGGCTTAGGTATTTGGTAATCTGCCTCGCATAAATCCAGTCCGCTATGAGTTATCTCCCTGGGAAGTAAAACAACTTCCACGTATTATTATTAGCATAACATTTAGCATTTTTTATTATTAGTCTAAATGACGAAATGGGCATTTAGGTCAATAAAAAATTAAAGTCAAGGACCATGGCGGTGAAAACACGCGATACTGTCGAATGCGAAAATTTTACCTTATAATTTCTAAAAGCATGCCTCAACCAGGAATTCCGATTCTGGGCACATCAGTACAAACCAGGGCTTCCTCTGGATAGCCCACTACCACTAGTCGACCAAGGAATCTTTTAAGCAATTGTAGCTCAGGTGCGTAACAGACATATTTGCATAAATAAATCAACAATATAATTTGACAGCCTCCATGGCGTAGTAGACGAGTTGCCGGCTGCGAAGTGAGAGGCCGTGGTTTCGATTCCCGCACCGAGACAAATGTTTGTGCGATCCACAAATATTTGTTTCGGGTCTGGGTGTTGTGGGACCGCAAGTCCTTCGTAGTTCATGATACCTACGATACAGGATAACCTAGTGTGGGGTCAGGACTATGTGTGTGACTGTTGGGTGTACTTATGTTTTTTTTATTGGGAACTTTGGTAGAGTCACGCTATAGACAGTTTTATCTATTTTCGTACTCACCGTACGACACGCATCAGCAAGGTGCTATTTTACGTTGGTTTTCTGTGAGATAGTGGTAACGACCCAGTTGAACGAGCTCATTCATGCTGTAGACAAAACTGTCTATAGCGAGGCTCTAGCACTCACAGGTTTAATAGCTTTAGCTAAGATTGATGGATTTAATAAACTTGAAGAAATAGTCAATGTCGTAGAGCCTTCTAGAATCTTAGAGAAGCCGCACTGATGTCATAAACCAGAGTAATAGTGCTCCGTCTTTTTGGTTCGTAATAAATAGTACTAAACTGTGAGTTTATTACAAAGCCTGGGGCGGGACTGGTGCATCCACTCTACACGTGAATCGGAGTTGGGGATGAGACATAATACATCATGAGATGAGTTGAGGAAACTGTCCAGATAAATAGTGACGTGTTAATGAATGTGAACTATCAGGAAAAACGGCTTCGGTGTTACGGAATCATTGCATCGATGTCCATTAAGTAGGATTCGCACATTGCCTTTTTTGTAGCAGTAGCTGACAAACCAGCAACTGGATCATTTGTATTTATGGTGGGGACGTCTGCGAGTAGCACAGACGGGTGATCGGCTCACTTAAGTTGAACCATTTCACTCTAACTGGATCACCTGATGGTAAGTGATCTCCACCGCCCATGAACACCCACAGTGCCAAATGAATCATGGTTGAGTTAAAGAAAAGGAATAGGTTGGGAATGGAAAAAATTTGGACCTCCGGAAACCCTTACTCAGAAGCAAATACATAGAACTTTAAATTACAAAGCACTGCATGGCATTGGACTGTGCTCGTCACTCTGAGACTTAGGATGTTATGTCTAATACTGGCCAGTAATTTCACTGGCTGCAATGTCCTTTAGACCGAAACACGACAGTGCGTATATACTGCTGCTTGACGGCAGAAATATACCCAGACAGTCTGTCGCATACCTGGTAACCTATTTGTTAGCATGTTTGGTATAATATAATACATCATTTGTGAATATTTTAGCTATCGATGGCGGCTACCTTATAAGGATTAAATGTAAAACAGACGGATAGACAGACAGATTTCATAGGCTTAGCAATAAGGCTCCGTCGGAACTCTAAAAAGAGAATTCAGGAAATACATAATTATAATAAGTGTTAAATATAGAGTTTATTAAAATAATAATATAATTGCCATAATATTTTGTTCATTGTTAATCAATTAATACAGATTGTAAACAACGGAAATTACAGTGGAAAAATGCACGGATGTATTTAAAAACCTTGCCTGTATGACGTGAGAGAGAGGTGATTGTATCTGATAATTTCACTATAGACATTGAAATAACAGAATCAGAAATTTAAGGTGTTTACGCACTGCATCCGATCCTAATCCGAAACTTAGGATATTATCGACTTCGGAAAATATTACGGCTATATCGGACTGAACATTTTTTTTTATGTTGGATCCTGGGTGTACTCTGGATTGCTGTCGAAACCGCCTCTGCATTATGCCGCAGCTCGTCTTTCTCGAAGTCTCTCACAATAATGACGCCTTTCGGAGTCTCCGGCAGCACGATGTTTTTTTCTATCTATATTGAATTCGCAGGCTGCGCATTCCCTCTCCTCGGCCGTACTGGTGTCCCCATTTAGTCGCCTCTTACGACATGCAGGGAATACCCTGCTAAATTCTACCAAAGCCCCATTCCACACGGCAGAGAACCCGCGGATAGACAAGGCCTCTTATTTAGAAACCTTAATGTGAGATCTCATAGTGGAAAGCAGTGTCGATTGCTGTATACGTGTTGGCCCATTTTTTGGCGCTGAACCAAAACGGACTAATATCGTAATCAGAAATCTGTACACAACCAGCTCCCTTAATTGGAGTTCTTGCAATGGTTGAGAGGCACATACAATATGTTTGAAATTAGCTTTTTTAAGTTTTATTTTTGTTAAAACAGTTTTTATTTACTATTTAGTGAAAGAATCATCGTGCATGTATGACGAAGTTTTAGTCTTTCTATCTAAGTTTCACCTCCTTGGGGTAGAATTTTCTTTTGAAATGTACTCGTATATGAGACAACTTCGATCTATAATACCCTTTTGAAAAAATAATCATCAAAATCTGAGGGGCTAGCACGGATAACTATCGAAATCGTAATGTAAAGGTATCGAGGGCTCGATAGATAATTCCTTAAATATCATTGGTCTATATTCCATATAAATTAGTTTATTTTATGTACGATAAAGGCGCTGTACTAAAATCTCATAGAAATTGTTGTCGATGACAGCTCGAATAACTTTTCGCAAGTTTCCGTGCTAGCCCCTCAGTTTACTCTGTGAAAGTCGTGCGTGTTTATACATACAAAAAAGGATTCAAAAATCACGTCATGTTGATAACTTCTTAAATTTTTTGCGGCAGTTATTAAACGGCTCTTTTTGTGCCTGAGGTCAAAAAATACGTCGTGTACATAAATGGCTCTGAGTTTTATACTAGGTAATTATTATAACTGAATTCGAAAGGTGTCGACCTAAGGGCGCCGACCCTCTGCGCTCTGTCAAAGTTCACCAACCTCTAATTGTGTTAAAAGCTATACGTAGTATCGATTAACCGACGGAAAAAGGAGGTTTTTAATGAAACGCATATAATAGGCACAAAACTTGTCTAGTCTTATGTATTATTTTAAGCTGTGCCTGAAGTTAGTCAAGAGCGCTTATTTTTTCAAAAACTATGCCCGGTGTACGGGGACCGCTTCCAAAACCGAAATGGTAATGAAACACTATCTTAACATAAACAGAAAACGCCATGCCTTTGCTGTTTAATTGCCATTTTGAAAACGTAAGCCGGCAATGTAAAGCGTACTAATGCTAAAGTCCATAGTCACATTTGTATTATGTATCTATGTAAAGTCTGAGTCAATGACCCACGCGCATTACCACGCTACAATACTCAGTAGGTTTAAGATGCCTCTATTGGTTCAAACAAGACTGCGTGAAACAATAAGAAAAATAATGTAACTTATTTAGCGATTTTTTTTGTGGTCTGTCAGCACTAGCGTTACCACCTGTCTTAGTTTTCAGAAGCATTTCCCTTACACCTAGTACAGTGATGGGACTCATAATTGGTTGGAACTGTAAACGGCTGATAATATTTATATTTCAAACATAGCTACGCGAACCATCTCGATTAAATAAGCACTCGCGCGCGCTTACGCGATTGTACGCGCTCATACACGCAGACACACTAATAGACAGTCAAAGGGCCAAACTTATACCAGTCTTCTTTTTTGTCGGGGGATAAAACTTGCAGTAGAAATACCTATAATTTTGTTTTGATGAAATAATTTTGGGCAAGGGGCCATGATCGCTACGCAATGGGTGCCCCCGTAGGCGTGGCAGTGGTGATCTCGATGCCTTTTGCGAAGATTGATGGGAGTTTGCTGAGGACTGTGATCGTGGAGGGATGAAGGGAGGTCCTTGCCCAACAGTGGGATGAGATAGTAATTAGATAGATTAATTAGATTTAAATAATTTTATTGGAAATACAATTTCTTGTTATTGTTACAAGAGTGCGCTGAGGAACCTCTGCATTGGTATCTCTAAGAGCACGGTCACAGGCACCGCAAGAGTGTACGAAATTACGATAGTTGCGACCCAGTCCACTATCTGGAATATAAGAAAAAATTATAGTCAAAAAGATCTCTAATGACAGCCTTCGTTGTGCAGTGGGCGAGGAGCCAGCTGTGAAGCGAGAGGCCGCGGGTTCGGTAAATTTATTACCTCGTATCTGCTGGCAGAACATAGTTCATGTCATGGTAATTTTTTTTTATTTTAAATGCATCATACATACATACATACGCATTCACGTCTGTAATTCCTGAAAGAATAAGCAGAGGTGTCACCAGTACACCCACATTTCGCCGAGGTTATTTCCGTCCCATGATGTGATAGGGGGCGAGCCTATCGCCACACCAGGCACATTTCCAGACTCCGAGCTTGTACTGTGCTTTTCGAAATATAAAACACAATACCTTAATCCGACACGGGGATCGAACCCGATCCTAACGCATACGCATTATAACTGCGCCACCTAGGCAGTCACTCAGGTAGAATTGCTTAAAATACTATTTTTTAGACAAAACTAAAGATGTTTTTGACTCAAAATAAATCTATGCAGTGTTAAATATATTTAATTTAATAATATATTATATAAACATATTTTAATTTATTTATGTCAGCGTAACGTTGAGCGCTGGAGGATTTTGTTTCTTTATTTAATTCAGACAAGTATTAAAATAAGATACAATTATAAAGTTTTCATAATCTTATTTGTTTTGGGGTTTTTATCCACACGGATATATGTCAACCCCATCAATTAAAAGTTATCTAGACAGATCATATACAATATTTTTAACTTAATTACCCGTAATAAAATACATAGAAATATCCATTACGTCGCGTCGTGATTAATTGAAAATGCCTATAAGGCGAAGAATGACATTTAAAAACGAACCATTTGACTGTAAAAAATTCTTTGTTCGGTTAAAGTTAATTGAGCAATTAGTTCTATCGCAGACAAAAATGAACGCCTCATTAGTCACAATCACAATGCAAGATCATCCATTGTATAGAAACTAAGTCGCTATATGCCTCTGTCTGTTGTCCGTTTTTTTCTCGTAAATTATGCATTGGATTTAGATGTCGTATTCATTATAATTTAGAGAATTTATTCCGGAAGGTTTATTCTCCCCAGAATGGTTGGTGTCAGGCAGGCGGCTGGTCATAAAAACTACAAGCCAAATATTTCTGTAACATGTGTTAAAAGCATGTTGCGCCGACCTCACTGTAGGTGGGATATGGGCAGGCGGCAGAAGATTCCGGAAGGTTTATATGTAGGTATATTATGCTATAACCCATAGAAGCAGGAAAGTAACATGCCTATAGGATAGCTAGTTTAAAATAATAAAATATTGCGTCGTAAGATAGACTAACGATCTTAATAGGAGCTGTAAGCACTTAGCTAGCAAGCTGATATCTTATGGAACAAGCACCATAATATTATTTAGTGCGCACTACAGTGGCAACGCCAGTGTACGTAGAAAAATTGGCAATTAAATTAAAGTAAAATTGGCACGCTTGGTTTTTATACATACATACGCACTCACGCCTGTTATCCCTATAGGGGTAGGCAAAGGTGTAACCAGTACACCCACATTTCGCCGAGCTTATTTTCGTCTCATGAAGTGATAGGGTGGCGAGGCTATCGACAAACCGGGCACAATTCCGGGCTGAAGACTGAAAGACCTCAGCACAAAAGCAGTTAACTAAAATTAGTTTCAAAAAGATAAGTTGTATTATCTTATTTCGATAGTTGTATTATAGTTTTTCACATATGGGATATTTTCGGTTGTATAATAATCATTCATACTGACTACGGAACTCTTCACTGTGCGTGGTCCGATATGTATTTAGCCGGTTTTTAATTCATAATCATATCTGTTTTTATCGAGATTTTTTAAAATTATCAATTAAGGTTTATAAAGTTTGTTTTTCCATCCAACAAGTCCAAACAGGCAGGCCTGCGCCTAAAGGTAAAAAAATAATTGGTGTAGCTCTCCGTAACTGAGGAATGTTTTTTTCATTGCAGATATGCATATGTGGTATCATTGGATAGGTCCGTAAAAATGATATTGTTGCTGAATGACTTTTTTGTGTCCCCTCCTCTAACTTTTAAACTACGGGATGGAAAATTAAGTGTTTGAACTTAAAATGTTTAATGGTTTCAATAAGCTAGGTTGTTTTTTTTTTAGTATGGAATATGTTCGGTTATTACTGAACCCTTCACTGTACGTGATCCAACACGCACATGACCGCTTTTTTAAATTTCGTAATTTAAGGTAAAAGATCAGCACTAGCCCGCAAAATTAAATTAATTTTGGTTTTTTGTTATTTTTTCGTATATCCATGGTGATTTTTTGAACAAAATCACTTTTAATAAAGGATCCAGTTGCAATTTTGAAAAAAACTAAATTAGGTATATTAAATTTCGCGCGCCATTGCTGATCTTCTACCTTAAGTTTTACTTGTATGGGAGAAAAACGTTCAAATCTTAGGCGTTGGTGTGGGTAAAGCCTTAGGGTTTGTTTGTGAACAATCTCTAAAGATTGTTTTGGTGTTTTTGCAACTCACCCAAGTTATTTAATGGAAACTTATTCAAGGTTCACAGTATTTTGTTAACCCAGGAAGTAGAAACACGTAAAGCTATCTTTGTTGTTCAACTAAATTCAAACCACGTGAAGCCGCACTAATAATAAGTTATGACTTAAAAATTTGAAAAAAATGTATATGCCATTTTCAACTGAATTTATAAAGGAGGAAGTTGTCAATTAATTTGTTGTATTAACCACCTCAAAAAAAGAAAGGTTAATTAGTTTGTATATTTTTTATGTATGTTCACTAGATGGTAGGTCACTCGTATGCGTGAGGCCGTCTGGGTGTGTACACCGCTTTGTCTATTTCTGCCGCCAAACAACAGTGTCTAAGCACTGTTGTGTTCTGGTTTGAAGGACATTGAAGCCAGTGAAATTACTGGGTATTATAAGACTTTACATCATATGTGTCGGGGTGACGAGCGCAGTCCAATGTCGTGCAGTGCTTTGTTGTTCAAAGTTCTGTATGATGTTGCTTCTGTCTATGGGCAGGCATGGCGCTTAGCATCAGGAGGTCAATTCTCGTAATTTTAAATGATCAAAATATCATTCCGATCCATGAATGCCATTTGCAACTTTCTTGACGCTGAGACTAGATCGGAATGATATTTTGAACATTTAAAATTACGAGAATTGGCCCGCAGGTGAGCGACCTGCTCGTTTCTTCACAAAAATTTTAAACTTGTAACTTCGCCAAATGTGGCCCAATTCGGATTTTTTTATTTATTTCATAGGGTTTATTGCGGTAGTGTTAAACTTTGAAAGAATAATTTCACCCCTAAGGGAAAAAAACTTTCTTAGTTTCTTTTCTTTCTTTCTAAATTGTGAATTTGGATGTATGTTAATCAATGGCGTTTTAATGGCTCAACGGATTTGGATGAAATTTTACATACATAACATAACCTACATTAGGACGTGGACTACTTTATATCCCGGAAAAGATATACACGCGGGCGGAGCCACAAGCAAAAGCTAGTTATGATATAAACACGTAAAAAAAATCTGTGGATTACGAAAAGACATCACAATCGAAATGGAGAGCCTTATTCGTTTAGAACATTAGCCGTCGATTAAAAATATTTATTACAACTATTTAGAAATGATAAGTACAGCGCGATAACTATAAGTTAGCTAAATGAGTCGCGATATTATTATATACCCATTGGTTGACTGCCTCGGTGGCGCAGTTGTAATGCGTTTGCGTGACGACTGAGGCTGACGCTGAGGTCTCAGGTTCGATCCCCGGGTCGGGTAAAAGTGATATTGGGTTTTTTTATTATGAAAAGCTCAGTATCAGCCTGGAGTCTGGAATTTGTGCCCGGTAGGGCGATAGGCTCGCCCCCTATCACATCATGGGACGGAGATACGCCCGGCGAAATGTGGGTGCGTATGTATGTACCCGTTGGTTGGTTTACGTTCGATTTTTAATTTTGACCAATTAGTTTCAACCTCCGATTTATAATTGTTGCATTGTATAAAAATATTCCGTGCTAGAAGTTTCTGTAAAGTCTGGGGAAATTTTCACTGTGACTTATGTACACACCGACATAGTGTTGAGTAAGACACGATTTTTAAATGAGTTTGTAATAGTTGCCTATTTTTTGTAATGAGCCAGTACCTAGACCACTTCAAATATGGCGGAGCGACTCGAACCTCACTAGCGCGATCTCACTCTCACGCACGCAGCTCGCGTCTTGGGAATATCTAAAGAGTAACGCGACATAGAATTAGAAGTAGTACATGCAAAAAAATTGAGCCGCTCTTACATTATTTCATGTACGGGACAAATGTAATGCCTCTTGTATGTCCTAATAAACACTACACCGACGTTTGAACACAAAAAACAAGGTTCAACGAGTTATTATATTTTTGTGGGTTATAATGGACTGGATTTTTTTCATGGATTTTAATGTCTTTTTTGTTTATTCCTGTCAGTTTCTTTTGAGCTTTATAAATCTGTGTCTATTATGTGAGCGATTTTCGCGACCTCTAAATATGTGCATGAGTTTTTAATTTATAAGACGTACCTATACCTAACCGTTTTTGTGACATGATAATTACAATGAATATATATAAGTACCTACACACACACGAAGATAATTCGTGATCTGCAGGCCAACCATGAGTTTGTCTCGGTAAAATCGCTAGCGACGACGTAAAATATTTGTATGACAAAATTTAGTTTCTCACGTATCCGCTAGAGGCGCCACTGAGTTTTTCATATAAATATCTTACGTTGTCGCTAGCGATTTTACCGAGACAAACTCATGGTTGAGGCACAGAGGGGCTAGCACGGAAAGCTATCGAAATCGTAATGTAAAGGTATCGAGGGCTCGATAGATAATTCCTTAAATATCATTGGTCTATATTCCATATAAATTAGTTTCTTTTACGTACGATAGAGGCGCTGTACTAAAATATCATAGTAATTGTTGTCGATGACAGCTCGAATAACTTTTCGCAAGTTTCCGTGCTAGCCCCTCAGGTTATTATACAAACTTACCTACTCACTTTACTATATAAACTTTCTGATAATATGTGATATTGAAATGTAATTTTCATACTTAGTTGTTATTATCCTACTAATATGAATAAGTGTGGATGTTAGTGAGTTTGTGTAGTTGAAATTTGGATTAAATTTAACGTATAGTTAGTCCATGATCTGAATCAAAACATAGGCCACTTTTTATTCCGTCAAAAGACATCTACGCGGGCGCAACCTCGAGGAAAAGCTGTATTTTTCCCTCAATCCCAAGTGACCTGTGGTTATTGCCAATTTTTTATTAAAGAAGGTAGGCATCTAAACTAACTAAAATTACGGTGTATTCTGACTGAATAATATAACTTTAACATTATTATGATCTTTAAATTCATTAGTGCAGAATTGCTATATTCCAAATTACAATTTGCTTTGGTTTGCATTTTTTATCATCTGTATCATGGTGAATACTCTGAAGAATTGTTTGACCTTATTTCTTCCTCACCTTTCCTTAACAGAACTACGCGTGCTGGCTTGCGAAACCATAGCTTCATGGTCTCCTAGAGCCAAGAGGTTCGCAAAATCCTACTTTTGTCGGACCATAAAGCTGTGGAATAGTTTACCGGCGCAAGTGTTTCCTCCTTCCTACAACATGGGATCCTTTAAACGGAGCGTGAAGAAGCAATTAAGCAGGCCGGCATAATTCTGCCGATCTACGATAGATACAGTTTCTGCCGTTGGCCGACACTATTCCTGGATTGCGCTACACTTATCATCAGGAGTAGCGTAGTCACTCTGCTGAGCCAGGATAAAAAATACAAGTTAGACAAGTTTTTCTATATGTCTATCTGTATATGTCTGTGCTGTGTGAAATAGACGGTAAAGAATGGGACGAGTTGGGGAAACTGACTAGTTACACTAGTGTTGAGTAGAGTAAATAAGAAGCAGTACATTTGTCCTGTACATGACGAAATAAATTAAGAGCGGCTCAAAATTGTTTCATGTACTATTTCTATTTATTTCAAAGCAGCTAAAGTTAAAAACTCCTATTAGATTCGCGGGAATCCACGTGTGACACAACTTAAATCACGTCTGGCTCAGATTAAAAATAAGTGGTCTGTTAGGGTAGAGATAAATCGCCTTTCTATATTTGTCAATAAACCTATACTAGCGCCGCCCCTTAAAGAAGTCAAAGTGTTTAAATTCTGTTTTTGACATTCCTCAGCACTTCAAGCTACCATCCTTCAATTTATCTAGGTGTCTTTGTAAAAATGTAGTATAGGCCACCTTAGTACTTACACTATCAAAGCTAGAAGTCGAATACACGGTGGGGCGCGCGGCTATCACTAAATTGACCATCCAGTGTATCAACATGACTGCCAGCGACATACGCGCCAAGGGCTGCCACCAGGACCATCCGTAGAACTTTTTTAGAAGACCTGGAACAAGCGAAATATTAAAAGCGTATGACATGACACATGACAGCCTCCGTGGCATTAGGATGACCTAGTATATTAAAATAAATTCGATTGAAAGTGTGCTCAGACGGTTCAAGACGCACGCGATATATCAGTTGATCAACAATATTGAACTGTGTGAACTTGCTATAAGAGCCACGGCTGCCAGTAAGTAGAAATACTGCCAAGAACTTTGAATTACGAGGCATTGCATAGCACTGCAATGCTCTCGTCATCCTTAGACACAAGATTTTAAGGCTAATAATATCACTGGCTTCAATATCATTCAAACCGGAACTCAACAGTGTTCCCAATTTTATTCCCGGGGGGAAATCCCTATATCTTTCCGGCTAAGGGAGAGATGGTTATGGCCGGACTCACCAGCCTTCCGACCCAGTTGTCTTTACGCGAACGATCGCTAGGTCGGGTCCATAACCAAAATCCCTAGTCTGCTATACTGATTAAAACTCTGCGATTGTTTTTTTCGGCATAAGTGGGACGATTCCGGGGATTATGACTGTATTCTGGATTCCTGTCGGAACCGCCTCTCTACCATGCCATTTCCTAGGGACTCAGGAGCTCATCACGACAAGGACGCCTTTCGACGTCATCGACAGCATGATATCTCGTACTGCCGCCCGTCTCAAGGTGCATTCCTACGCTGCGCGGCTGCAACCCCGATCGGCCTCAGTTAGTCTGCACTTAGGAGGTAGGACATACCGTGGAGGAGTTCTACAGAAGCTTCCATTCCACAGAGTCTAAGGCGCCGCGTCAGTCAGTCGTCAACTCGACGTTCTCTTTCTGCGCCATACGACTGCACGCTACGATCTTCGGCCGTGCAGTGCAGCACTCTCCGGCCCAGGCTGGACACTCTTCAAGTGTGTTGTACTCGCATCAGTTGTCATAATGATAACACACGGCAAACTCCTCCTTTCCGATCCGACACAGGAACAGTGCTTACATTGCTGCTTGGCAAAATAGACAAAGTGGTGGTACCTACCATTCTTCCATATGAGACCTACTACATAGTAAATTCAACTAACAATCATGTATCATTGGAAGAAGAAAAGCTGTCACTCACCATCAACATGTATAACTCCCATTAAGAAAGAGAATATCGATGTGAAATACACAAGTCTGTCGATGGCTATGAACGAAGCTGCGAATACTTGAGACGTTTGCTTCGTGGCATACTTTCCCATCTCAATCTGCCACAGCACACCAAAAACTAGACATGTGTGTTGTAGTACTTTTAGCCACTGAAAGGAAAAAGGAACTTACAAAGGTAGAATTGATGTGTGCAACAAGACAAGGGACGACGATGCGCGACGTATGGGAGACTGAGACACTATGCGCCATGTTTAAGGCACTTTTTGAGGTATGACGACGACAATCTGCAGGACAGGAACAGGACACCGCGACGCCTGACTGTTTCCATACAATTTCATACACCTGTCGCTGTCACCTGACTTGCGTCACGCTTCGCGCTCGCCCTGTCTCGGTTGCCTACCACTAAATAGGCCTTAATTTCACACGTCACGGTCGCATATCACTGTCTCGCCCTCCAAACGGTTTCCATTAAAGCCATTCAATATTATACGGACAAGTTTCTATTATGTCCATACAAAGTTAACGCGGCGCTGTCGTTGGATTTAAACCGTACTTGAAAACAGCTTTTGATCACAGTTCCATCCGTGTAAATATCTTTTTTCGAGATAAAATGTAACCTATGTCCGTGCAGTCGTGGAATAATAAACATCGAAATTCACAAACTCACCTACCGAACTTTTTATGAGCAATTACCATCAAGTGAGCGATCTGCCCGCCTCGTCATCAAACGATCAATTTTTTTTTGTTTAGTTCATCTAATATTTGTCACGGAGCTTACCGATTACTTTATGCAACTAGTTTTTGACCAGGAGCAATCTGCGGTTAGAATTAATACGCGATTAAATTCTATATAAATGGAGAGTTTATCCCGTGACACATTCCTGAATATAACTGAAAACTCTTTTTTTCGAGGCAGCCTCACTCACTTTGAAAAATGAATTTTATGACACGACCTCGTCTATTTTGGTTTTTCTGTGATATTCTCCCATAGGTCGTACGATAAATTCCCCATATAAATGGCGCTTTAGCGTGTAATTCGTCCGAACGTTAAACAAAAACGGATCAATCCCGTATACAAAAATCTACGCACAGCTATTCTTTCATAATATAAGATATCGATCTCACCTTATGATCGTTTCCTTTAAACCCTCGCTCTTGGAGTTCAAACTGTAAATGTCCCATAAACAATCCTAAGAAACAAGCAGGCAAAGCTCCCCATGTAGAAGTGTAAAAGTGTGAGAATGATTCCACGCCTTTGAAAATTCTTCTTATATTCCTAAGGAAAAAGTAGGTAATAGGTGTAGTGTATGGTTTTTGAGGGTACCGCCACTATCAAGTATGGTAGACTTGATAGTGGCGAAGAATACCGATGCCATCTACGTCAGATGGCGCCTTATAAATACGCTCGCCACTACGAGGAGCGCAGTCCTCACAGAGTACATTGAATATTCCTCTTCCGACCGGCGAGGTACCCATAACTAAGTGTTTCCGTGTGTGTATATACAACGTGTTACAGAAAGGTGTGGTCATATTTATGATTCGTTCATACACCTGACAGTGAGTATTTATGTACTGGATCTTATAAAAATCTAATCATCCTAAAATTTCACGCAAATTTTAATCGTTCGTTATGATCGATAAGATTGATCACAGCCCTATGAATTAAGTGAAGTGCAACGTGACCGAGAATAACAATGAGTGTGAGACAAAAACTCCGCTGGTTGTCATTTAGTGTTAGACAATACTGATATCGACATGTTTCTCAGTCAATAAAAAAGAAAATGGTTTATTTATGTTCTAGCAATGCAATCGGATTTGACGTAGTAACGAAGAGTGAAATACTTATATCGTACATTATACGTTGCTGAAAGTTTACCGCAACTTTTCATAACGCGCTGTATAGTCCCGTGTGTGTGTGGTGTGTGCTAGAATCGGGTGTAGGGGATGGACACGGAGTTCCGTGTAGAGTTCTACAGTAGGTAATTTTTTAACAAAGGAATGTAGGAAATAAAGTACTTTAAGGGTCTATTTGAACATGTTCTGGTAAGATTTATCCACCACTTAACATAGAAAGCTATTTTTGAAAGTAGCTATATAGTAGATATCTTTCTTCGGGGATTACAGGCGTAAGTGCGTACATACGCACTCACACATAAACATACATACATACATATGTTTAAGTGTGTGTATATTATTTTGTCATGTCAGTCATTTTTAAGTTAACTAATTGAGCTTCGCTGCGCCTCCATAAGTATTATTGTAGATGTATAAAATATCTATATATTATTTCTCAAAGATGTTTTTGGTCGGAACGCCATAACTTCCATAATATTAAAAAATTTAATGATTCATACACCATTTTTTATGTTTGCTGCTATTGACTTAAAATAGACAAACGTGTTAAAATTATAGAATTTGCCAAAAAAAGATGAAAAGGGAACAGTTCCATTTGTTGACAGTGTAATCAACTAATTACTGACCACTATCAGCGCGAAGTATTCGCACGGGTCACCTAGTTTAAATTTAACAGAGGTTTGTTTTAAAAGATATATACTCAGAAGTGGTCCACTGAACCGGGGGAATCCATTCATTGAAATAGCACGTCACAGCGTTCTGAAGAAGCAAAATCAGGAAGCATGCCAGATATACTGGGATGACTTGACGCCGATGTCGCCACAGTATGAGTGTTAGGAAACACGCTAGTATGTACAGATGTAGATCCACTGCAAGGTACCTAAAAAATTAAGATTCAACATAGTTATTATTTTCAAATATTACATCGCAAAATTAATTTGACAGCCTCCGTGGCGCAGTAGGCGAGCCGGCTGTGAAGGCCGGCGGGAATCAAGCCGCGGGTTCGATTCCCGCACCAAGACAAAATGTTTGTGTGAATCACAAATATTTGTTTCGGATCTGGGTGTTTTCTTCCCAGAGCGGTTGACGTTAGGCAGGCGGCGGGTCGTAAAAATTGCAAGTCAAATCTTTCTCCTCCAGATATTCTGAAATGTTGTAATAGGTTTTATTACATAACTTTCACTTAATAGTATCTTTAAAGTTGACGATATTAAGTTCTTTAATTTGATTGATACTTTTATCATAGAATGTCAAACAGTCAAGTAATCTCCCCGCAACGTTTGTATGGAAAAAATACCGACTAACAGCGCCTTAAAGGCTAAGGGTCTTATTCATAATAAAACGCTTATCGAAGGTATAAACTTTCGTTAGTTAAAACGTATTTTAAGCCTATAGAACGTTCAATAAAATTCTTTATTCATAATCGTTTGATAAAGCTCCGATAACTAAAATAGGTTTATCATACACAAAGTTGCCAGTTTACAGAAAATGATTGATTGATTGAATGATTTTAATATGGTTTGTCTCTGAAAAGACTGGAAACAAACTAAATAAAAAGAAAATTGATGGAGTTTTGGCGGGAATTCTAACAGTGCGGTGGCTCTCTTGATTTAATTATTTCCTAAACTAGTTTAAAGTATAAAAGTGGTGTGGTTTTGTGCAATAATCATGTACGATGATGAATAGCGTATGGAAACATTAAATATAGGGAATTTAGGTGATTTTTGATCAAGGGTATTAATCGACCTTGTGCTTTCGATCCGCTTGAAGAAAGTCGTCTAAGAAGCATTGAACTGAAAGGAATTAACACCAAAACTCCAACAAGACCTTGAAATGAGCCACACCCCCGTTTCATCGTTCTTGGAATATAAGAAAAGAATATAACTAATGACTTGGCAGCATGGTCTCTGATCATTCCGGTTCCTTAAGGAACAAACAAACAAAAAAAAAAAGAAAATTGCCATCTCATCAATATCAAATGTCAAGATAGGTAAACAAACAGGAGTTATAAAATTCAACAAGACCTTGAAATCGACCACGCCGCGCCGTTCGGCTGATATTTCGTCGTTCTTGGGAAGAGTTGAAAATATATATTATAGTACTCGTCATTGGCGAAATGTATAATAGGGCGAAGCCGTTATAAATAAATAAAAAGTAATAAATAAAAAAAATATATGTCAGTAGACGTAAAATTAAACGTCAAATATGAAACAGCTGACCGATGTCTGCCATGTTTTTCACTATGGAACGCTTAAAATAGGTTTATAGAAGGGTTATAGCTTCTATAAAATAGTGACACTTTATAAGAGAGTTAATGAGCGTTTTAGCGTTATTGAACGATTATGAATAACAATTTTTATCAATCATCTTATAACGGCCTTATAAAGCTTCGATAACTTATTATGAATAAGACCATTAATGGTTATGAAACCATAACTAGCACATAATTTAATCCGAATATTAATAATAATAATAATAAAATAATTTATGATCAGGCAACTATGGCCCATAGATAAATACCTTACAAACTAACATACGTATAAAATAATTATATCCCTGCACTAAGACGGTGTGCGATGGTGTGGCACTTGTCCGCGGAAGCGGCGGAATACCACGCCCTGCGGCCAGAAGGTTTCCTCCATGACGAGGTGCTGGAGACAATTTAGTACTCGCACCACAAACTCCTTGAAGTTGACATTGCGATGTGACTCCAGCACCTGCACCCTTGGCGAGTACTACTAATACTATGCTCTTGTGAATACAGCAATAAAAGCACCGTATATGTTTATGTAGTTAGGTAGAATATACAATCTTTAAAATGTAATTTATTTTATGCAATTAGCAGTGCCAATTAAAAAGTCTATAGAGTTACCAAGTCGGTGGCAGGCATGAGTTTTCTTTATCAATAATATTGTTTACGAAGAAGACATGGGTCCAAAATTTTCGGCGACACACTTTAGAGTATTCTCCGATAGTAGATGAGGTGACAGGGCCGTCACGCTCGTTACCCCAGAAGGTCGACGCGTAGCCCACTAAAAGCACGTGGACTGGCGCCGTCCTTAAATAACGGAGAAACACGATATTAAATAAATAAATACAATAAATGCCTCGGTGGCGCAGTTGTAATGCGTACGCGTTACGATTGAGGCTAACGCTGAGGTCTCGGGTTCGATCCCCGGGTCGGGTAAAGTGGTATTGGGTTTTTCTATTACGAAATGCTCAATATCAGCCCGGAGTCTGGAATTTGTGCCCGGTATGGTGATAGGCTCGCCCCCTATCACATCGTGGGTCGGAGATACGCTCGGTGAAATGTGGGGGTACTGGTAACATCTCTGCCTACCTCTTTGGGGATTAAAGTGAGTGCGTATGTAAATAAATACACCCAACAGTCACACAAAAAGTCCTGACCCCACACTAGTTAAACCTGTATCGTGGGTAACAAGAACTACGAGGGACTTGGTCCCACAACACCCAGACCCGAAACAAACTTAACCTAGTTCGGGGTTAGGACTATGTGTGTGACTGTAGTGTGTATTTATTTATTTTCCGACGTTCAACCACGTTGTATCGACCGTCGTCACAGATTTACTAGTTTTATATAATACTAGCCTTTACTCGCGGCTCCGCCCGCTTGAACGGCCTTTTCCGGGATAAAAAGTAGCCTATGTTACTCTGTGATAATGTAGCTTTCTAACGGCACAATATTTTTTGAAATCTGTCCAGTAGTTTTTAAGTTTATGCGTTACATACAAAAATACAAATCTTTCCTCTTTATAATATTAGTGTAGATAATATTATAGGAAACATGATATAATAGTTAGGGTGTATAGTGGTAGAGCTACGATGTAGAGTCACACTTATATCTACAGCATGTATGCGCGCCTTGACTGAGTTCTAACCACTGTCTCACTGAAAACGAACGTAAAGTTGCAGCTCCTTGTCGCGTTTTATACTAATCTATACAGTGAATGAGATTTCTGGAGGCCCAAATCCCTCATTCCCATTCCAATGCCCATTTCTTTTCTTTAAGGGTCTATACATTGTGTATCCATGCTTCTTCTGGTATAATGTGTGTGTCATGGGCCGTGGAGATTACTTGCCATCGGTTGACCTACTTATTCGTATTCTGACCTTTGATAAAAAAAACCATCCCCAATAAGTAATTGCTTTAACGGTGAAGGAAACATCGTGAGGAAACCTGCATACCTGAGAAGTTCTTCATAAGAATTTCGAAGGTATGTGAAGTCTGCCAACCCGCATCTGGCCAGCGTGGTGGACTAAAGCCTAACCCCTCTCATTCAGTAGAGGCCCGTGCCCAGCAGTGGGACGTATATAATACAGGGCTAGTATTATTATTATTATAATAAGTAATTACTTAATACGTCAAGATAATATTTGAAATAAATATAGGTGAGTTAAAAATACCTGATAATCCTCTTATAGATGCACATGGGCAACATGTAAAGTCCCAATTTATGTTTTTGCGAGTACACCAGGAGCTGATAGCTTGTTAGAAAAGTTGTCAGCATTATGAATGTATGGACTAGGATGGTTCCGTTTGAAAAGATTACTCCTTCAGAGTTACGTGGTACCTGCAAATAAATTGTAATGATTTTTGAGTGGTAGAGCCCCGCTGTAAATACTTTTGTCTACAGCATGAATAAGCCGGTTCATCCGGGCGTTATCACTGTCTCACAGAAAACCGACGTAAAGTAGCAGCTTGCTGCTACGTTTCGTACGGTGAGTGAGATATCCGAAGGCCCAAATCCCCCTCCTCTTCCCAATACCTTAATATCCCAATGCCTTTCCTTTAAGGTCGGCAACGCGCCCATGATTCTTTTAGTATTGTGGGTGTATATGGGCGGTGGAGTTCACTTACCATCAGGTGACCCACTTGCTCGTTTCCAACCTATGTCATAAAACAATCTGCTTCTTTCTTTCTACCTGGCGTTAATGCCAGGGCCCACCTTCTCATACCATAGATTTGACGGTATTATATGGAGTGACCCGCCGTCCGACTCGCACAACCCGCGACGAGAACCAAATTGCGCCATCGTCTCGTCCATAAATCAGCAGAGTGTAGCACGTGCCTGTGAGGTTGAGATTGAGTACTAAGATGTTAGTGGTCCACTTACACAATGGTACAATTGTGCTATTACCCATATTAAAATTATTAGACTTTCGCTTGTAATTTAGTTGCCACCTCATGAAAGTAATTTTCTAGGATAAAAGTATACAAGTACCTATATTTACTGGATTTTCTCTTAAATAATGGTCAAAAGAAGACAAGCCGATAACAGCTTTGGTTAGGCAATATTGGAAGGAGTTGAGGAAGATCTTTGCTCAGTGGTGGGAAAATGTCAGTTAAAAATAATGAATCCTGCATCGTAATCAGTTCAGCAGTTTTTAACATACTTGACATACTAGTTTAAAATATAAACACACTTACATCTTCCAAATCTTGTGGATTACTCGTGTACATTCCAAAGGGGAAAATTCTGGCATGTGCATACATAATTAGTGCCAATCCTGTTATTCTGAAACGGTATTAGCTTGTATCTTAACTTTAAAAGGACATAAAACATACATGAATGCCTTGGTGATGCAGTTGGAATGCGTATGCGTTACGACTGAGGCTGAGGTCTCGGGTTCGATCTCCGGGTCGGGAAAAATTGATATTGGGTTTTTCTATTACGAATTGCTCAGTATAAAATAATAAATACTCCCAACAGTCACACACATAGTCCTGACCACACACTAGGTTAACCTGTATCGTGGGTATCAGGAACTACGAGGGACTTGCGCTCCCACAACACCCAGACCCGAAACAAATATTTGTGGATTAGACAAACATTGTCTCGGTGTGGGAATCGAACCTACGGCCTCACGCTTCGCAAACGGCTACTCGCCCACTGCGCCACGAAGGCTGGCTGAGTCTATCGCCATACCGGGTACAATTCCAGACTCCGGGCTGATACTGAGCATATTATAATAGAAATACCCAATATCACTTTTACCCGACCCGGAGATCAAACCTTAGACATCAACACAGCAGTCGTACCGTGTACACATTACAACTGCGCCACCGAGGCAGTTTAATAATTTAGTAATAGGTACTTAATAGCGTAATTATTAATAATACCTGGCTCCTTGTAAAGGTAGTAATGCTTTAAACCGTGGATCATCTCCTCCAGAAATATATCTAAGCCTGCTCCAATTGACAGGTATAGACCAGGCCATTAAAAGTTTATTCTCTGTAAGCAAGTAATAAACTTTCAATTTCATTTTCTACATTTTAGATAATTCTTAAATCAGATATGAAGAATGTGCCACAAATCTTCAGACTATGTAGAAACAGAGCTACTTTTTACCGACTTGCCGATAAATTGTTACGAGGGTTGTAAAGATTAATCCAACATTTCTTGTCTCTATTTATATATAAGCGGGGCGGTATTTAAAGTAACTTATATAAAAACAATATCAACCATGTATTATATAAGTTCCACTTAGGGCAGGAGTCATCTCTACTGATGAGAAGGAGTAGGTCTTTGTACAACACACTGGTCGAATTCGGATTCACACGATTCAGATACCTCAGAAATTCCTCAGGATATTTTCCGTAATCGTTAAAGCGAGCGATAATTAACAATGTGTGTCCTAGGGCTTGTTAGAACCCACGATTAACATCTCGACAGTCCGTACCACACCCCGCTAGGCGTAGGCCATCGCCGTTGATTGTAAACCAAATTAAATGAATGTTTTAAAATTACTAGATGGTAGGATTTTCGTATACGAGAGGCCTTTTGGGTGGTTGCTACCTCTTTGTCTATTTCTACCACCAAACAGCAGTGTGTAAGTATTGTTGTGTTTCGGTTTGTAGAATATTGCAGGCATTGCAATTACTGAGATATTATGACACTTAATATCTTATATCTCCGGATAATGAGCGCAGTGACATGCAGTGCTTTGTAATTCCAAGTTCTAAGTGGTATTGCTATTGTTTATGGGCAGGCGTGGCGCTTACTATCAAGCGAGCGACCTGCTCATTTCGTCATAGAGTTGTATAAAAAAATTACTTACTATCTGGTACATCTCCTGTCATAACATCATAAGCAGTTCCGATAATATTTAATGCTAAAATGGCATACAGAACTTGTATGAACAGCGTTTGTTCAGGAGTTCGAGTAGGTATTCTATTTCTATCATAGTATGTCCTGCAATACTGTAGATCGCGTAATGTTGCACGCATTGCATGATGCTGTGCAAACGCGTCCACGCATTTCTCAAACCTGCGTGTAGCGTTGTGGTCGGTGGATGGGCTTCGTTTGTTGAGGCAGTAACCCCGGTGAATTAGGGTGCGATTGAAGTTGTAGCGATTCTCGGAATGTCTCTGTAAACCAATCATCAAATATTAAACACCATGCTCAGTTATCAATAACAATATTAGACTCTTTAATTTTTATTTACCAATAACGTGTTGGACGTGTAGGTCATGACAGTTTTCCTAGGCATTCTAGGAAACATTGGTAGTAAATAATTAGCATACTTAATGCATGCAATTTAGTCGTAAATATGAAATATTGGGCAAAATCTTGTAAACACGTAATATGAATAAGTATGTACTCGATTAACATATTACCTCAGTGGAACAAACGAAAAATGCCTTTTCCTTTCGTAAAATATTGTAAAAACTTCTTAAAAATGTTGACCATAACTAAATTATTGCTCTTGTGCCGTTACAGCAAGTACTAAAATTTGACTTGGTTTATAGATCTGTATCGGTGAATTCAACATATTGACGCACATGGACATGAATTCGTTTGAGAAAATTTGTTTTTGAGAAGAACGCTTGGGCATTTTTCACCAAGATTTTAACAGTGATGAAACTTATGTCATCCAAAAGCTTTTAATGTGTACATTATTTAGTTTTATGAGAGCTAAGTTCAAATTAAGCGTGGAAATGGTCTTTTGGACATTAAAAGAACATTCTAGTACATTATAGGCACGTTTGCATAGACTCTACCATTCTTCTAACAGTCATGAAACTTATGTCATACAAAAAGCTTTGATTTGTACAATTATTTCATTCACGTCGGATTTCTGTGAGTCAGTGGTACGAACCCGGTCGAACCAGCCCATTTATGGTATAGGCCAGTTTTTACAGCGTAGCTCTGTTCTTATCACTTAATTTTGATACCCTACTCAAAATAGAAGTGCGTGATAAGTTTGTCTCTCTGTGCGCGTGTGCGCGTGTGTGCGTGTGCGCGTGTGCGCGTGTGTGCGTGTGCGCGTGTGTGCGTGTGAGCGTGTGTAATATTATAACATCCTACTACCTTAACGTCAGAATGGTTTTCGATAAAATTTGGCACGTCGGTAGAGCATGACCTGGATTAGAATCTAGGCTACTTTTTATCCCGGAAAAGACTCTTCACGCGAGTGGAGCCGCGAGCAAAAGCTAGTAATTTATATTATTGTGGTAAATGGCAATTCCACGTTCCCATGTGTATGCTTTATACCAAAGAAACGTTTCTAAAACAAAATAATAATTCTTCTTTTTTGGTTGCTACTTGCGTCAGTCTTGCGCACTTTACGACTTTAGCTTTAATTTTTTTGCCACAATTTATTACTTACAGTAATCAGTATTAAGATAATAATATTCTTGTTGACTAATTGTCTAATTTAATCAGGTTTTATGTTTATATTAATTTGAAAACTATTGTTTCAGTACAACTCGTTAAATTTAAATGTACATGGAACAATAAACTAAATCTCATTCATAATTTCTCACGGCAAAGTCATTGACATGATTTGATGACACTGTAACTAATCGTCGCTTAGCTAAAAATACCGCATAACTCGAAAATTGGCCATGTCACTCACTAATCATTAAACGCAACCCTTGACGCGGTTAGTCTACGGATGGGTAACCTCTTATGGCCGTTCCCTATATTCTGTCTATCGACACATTTACTATCAGTATTGTTATGACAATCTTCCATACAAAGAGTGTCAAAATTATACGGCCAGTAAGCAAATTTGTCGATAGATAGAATATTGGGAACGGCCATTAGTGGTAACAATTGAGCGTCTTCGTGATTTGGAGGGCACTTAAAAAGTCAGTCCCGGTTGTTATCAAGTAACACTAGGATTTTTATAGCATAGGGCGGCAAACGAGCAAGTGGGTCACCTGATGGTAAGTGATCTCCAACGCCCATGTACGCCCACAATTAAAGGAAAGGGAGGGATTTGGATTTCAGGATATTTCACTCACCGTACGAAACGCAGCAGCAAGCTGCATGCTACTTTACGTCTGTTTTCTGTGAGACAGTGGTAACACCCCGGACGAGCCGGCCCATTCATGCTGCAGACAAAACTGTTTACAGCGTGGCTCTACCACTCAAAAAGGCTTAGGATTTCTAAACATTCCATAAGAAGAAGAAGGATAATTATAATGGTACCCACCTTCATCAAATTATATACATGATGAGGTTCAACCATCGGTGTAAGTTGGAACACGCCGAGACAATATATACCGTCCTTTACAGATAGACATTTGTCATAGTCATCCAAGTGGAAGAGACGCGGAAGTTGGTAGTATTCCTCATCTGAAACAACCATATCATTACAGACGTATATACATAGAACACATGGACCGGGAGGGAGGAAGTGAACTTCTGAGGGGCTAGCACGGAAAACTATCGAAATCGTAATGTAAAGGTATCGAGGGTTCGATAGATAATTCCTTAAATATCATTGGTCTATATTCCATATATATTAGTTTCTTTTACGTACGATAGAGGCGCTGTACTAAAATCTCATAGAAATTGTTGTCGATGACAGCTCGAATAACTTTTCGCAAGTTTCCGTGCTAGCCCCTCTGATTCATTTAATTACCAAAGAGAGAGTATAGAGTATAAATTTCCCGCATTATATTTCTTCTTCCACCTGACTTTATCCCACTCGCAGTAGGGTCGGCGTAACATGCGTTTTAACACATGTTACAGAAAGATTTGGCTTGTATTTTTTACGACCGGCCGCCTAGGGAGAACTATGTTTAATGAATAATACTTTCCCCTAGATATATTCTGGATTCACACCTGATTAGATATTTAGATGATTTAAGACAGGACTAACTACCGCCCTCAGATACGTCAAATAACATTAATGTTCAATTAGTAATTTCTTAGCATTTGATTATATCCACGTGAAGAACTAAGTAGTAGTAGTAAGTGTACACTCAGAACTAAGTAGTTAATGACTTATGCTCCATCACTAAGTAAGGAAAATGATTTATACTCCGTTACTGAGTATAAACATAATTTTAATTGACGTATCCGAGTATGGAAATTGAGTCGAATAGATATACATACATACGCACTCACGCCTGTAATCCCCGAAGGGGTAGGCAGAGGTGTAACCAGTACACCCACATTTGATTTGTATTTTTGTATGTAAACTTATAAACTACTGGACAGATTTCAAAAAATATTGTGCCGTTAGAAAGCTACATTATCACTGAGTAACATAGGCTACTTTAAATCCCGGAAAAGGCCGTTCAAGCGGGCGGAGCCGCGAGCAAAGGCTAATATTATATAAAACTAGTAAATCTGTGACGACGGTCGATACAACGTGGTTGAACGTCGGAAAATAAATAAATACACACTACAGTCACACACATAGTCCTAACCCCGAACTAGGTTAAGTTTGTTTCGGGTCTGGGTGTTGTGGGACCAAGTCCCTCGTAGTTCTTGTTACCCACGATACAGGTTTAACTAGTGTGGGGTCAAGACTTTTTGTGTGACTGTTGGGTGTATTTATTTACATACGCACTCACGCCTGTAATCCCCAAAGAGGTAGGCAGAGATGTAACCAGTACCCCCACATTTCACCGAGCGTATCTCCGACCCACGATGTGATAGGGGGCGAGCCTATCACCATACCGGGCACAAATTCCAGACTCCGGGCTGATATTGAGCATTTCGTAATAGAAAAACCCAATACCACTTTACCCGACCCGGGGATCGAACCCGAGACCTCAGCGTTAGCCTCAATCGTAACGCGTACGCATTACAACTGCGCCACCGAGGCAGTCGAATAAACTATAATTAATGTTTTTTTTTTATATTATTAGCTTGATTGAGGAAACGAGCAGGTTGAGCCGATGGTAAGCGCCACGCCTGCCCATAAACAGAAGCAACACCACACATAGCTTTGAATTACAAAGCACTGCATGACACTGGACTGCGCTCGTCACCCCGAGACATAAGGTGTTAAGTCTCATAATGCCCAGTAATTTCGCAATGTCCTTCAAACCGGAATACAACAGTGCTTACATACTACTGCTTGGCAGAAATAGACATAACGGTGTTACCAAGCCAGATGGCCTCTCGCATACGAGGGACCTATCACCTTTTAAATTAATTGTAATTTACCTTGTATTACGGTGACGTACGTGATGATGTATAAATAACTCGTCATTGTGACAAAAAATAATATCGATATTCTCGATTCGAGGCCACTCTATGTTAATACTTCGGGAATTGTGACAGATATACCTAACTACTCTTTTGATTCGTCTTCTTCCACCTGCCCGTATCCCACTCGCAGTGGGGTCAGCGGTCAGCGCAACATGCTGTTTAATACATGTTACAGAAAGATTTGGCTTGTAGTTTTTACAACCGGTCGCCTGCCTGATGTTAAGCAGAGGTGTAACCAGTACACTCACATTTCGCAGAGCTTATCTCCGTCCCATGTTGTGATCCTACTTTTGTATTGTCAAAAGAAAAGTATCAAGATAAAAGAAAATAAATATTATCATTTAAAAAAAACCGCATTTGAAATGGCCATAAAATAGAAATATAAAAAAATACCTGTAAGTTTTTCAGCTGTCACTCCAACAAATAAAAAAAACAGCGGCAATGTGACACCATATTTATACCTCGGTATCATTATACTAACTAAACGATGCGTATTGTAGAACAATTGTCAAATTATGTGCATATTTCCAAGTTTAACTATTGTTTACGGTGAAATACTTTAGTAGGGGTGACCGAGGACAGTCGTCACAAATCACAGTACGTACTACATACATACATATGCTCACGTTTATATCCATGAAGGGGTAGGCAAAGGTGCATTTAGAGCTGCATTCATGTTGTAAGTGGTAGAGCCACGTTGTAGACAGTTTTGTCTACATCACGAATGGATCCGCTCGACCGGATCGTTACCACTATCTCATAGAACCGATGTAAAGTAGCGGCTTGCTGCTGCGTTTCGTATGGTGAGTATGATATCCGGCGGCCCAAATCCCCCTTCCTTTCTTAATCCCCTAATTATCGGTAACTTGCCCATGAGTCTTCTCGTATTGTTGGTGTACATTGGTGGTTGGATCATATTACCAGTTGCTTGTATGTCGACTGCTGTAAAAAACTCGAAATAATAATAATAATAACAATTTTATAGAAAACTCAAAGGTACTTCCAACACAAATCTACGTCCTCCGTCTGAAGAGTCCTTAAAGAAGTTCTGGAAGAATGTTTGGTCAGATAACGTAAAACATAATAAAAATGCTGAATGGATAAAAAAAGAAGTTGCTCGGACAGAAACAATAGAAGAAATGCCGTTTGAAGATATAGATACACTAGAAATTAGAAATATTATTAATAAAACACATAACTGAAAAGCAGCAGGCATAGATGGCATACATAACTTCTGGATAAAGAGACTTTACACACTTCACAGAACTTTAGCAGAACAAATCAACGATATTTTAAAAGGTAATCAAACTCTTCCAGAATTCCTAACAAAAGGAATTACTTATATGATACCCAAATCAAACCAGACTCAGGACCCATCACAGTATAGGCCAATTACGTGCCTCCCGACCATGTACAAAATTATAACATCATGTGTGGCCAGTAAAATCACTAAACATATCGAAAAATATAATATACTAACAGAAGAACAGAAGGGTTGTAGGCGGGATCATAGGGGCTGCAAAGAACAATTAATTATTGATTCCGTTATATTAAAACACGCACAGAAATGTAGGAAAAACTTATATATTGCATACATTGATTATAAAAAAGCATTTGATAGCATACCACACTCATGGCTGGTCCATATTTTAAATATATATAAAATAAACCCATTAATCGTAAATTTTCTTGAAAATACAATGTTATCCTGGAAAACTACCCTTAAACTGCAAACAAACACAACAAATATATGTATAGATGGAATAGAAATTAAAAAAGGCATATTCCAGGGGGATTCTCTAAGTCCCTTGTGGTTTTGTCTAGCTCTGAATCCATTATCCCATGCATTAAATGAATCAAAGTTAGGTTTTAACATAAAAAATAACAGAACGACACTATATCAAATTACACACTTATTATATATGGATGACTTAAAACTTTACGCTAATAAGTATACAGATTTACACGGTCTATTAGATATAACTAGAATATTTTCAAAAGATATAAAAATTGATTTTGGTTTAGACAAATGCCGAACATTAAACATTGAGAAAGGAAAAATTGTAGGAGGAGACTATGATTTAAGTAATGAAGAAGTAATAGAAGCAATGAAATGTGATGAAATATACAAGTACTTAGGATACAACCAAGCCCGCTTATTGGAACATAAAGCCGTTAAAAATAAACTCAAACAGGAATACAGCAATAGAATTCACTCACTATGTAAAATGCATTTAGGGAGTAAAAATTTGTTTAAATCAATAAACACATACGCGATACCCATACTAACTTATTCTTTTGGTATTATAAAATGGTCTAAGACAGATTTACACGCTTTAGAAATTAAGACCAGAACTCTTCTTACACAACACAGATATCATCACCCTAAATCTGCAATAGAACGATTAATTATTTCCAGAAAGGAAGGAGGCAGAGGATTAATTGAAATAACAAACCTACATAAAAGACAAATTATAAACTTAAAACAATTTTTTAGGCAAAAGAAAGATAGCCGTCAGTTACATAAAACAATATCAGAAATTGATAACCAATTTACACCCTTAAACTTGAGCGAAGACAACACTGAGTTAATTGATAGAGCGAAACATAATGAAGAAATACATAGAAGGTGGAAACAGAAAGAACTACATGGACGACACCCAAACGACTTACAGCAAGCACATATAGATAGAGAGGCTTCTAATAAATGGCTCGATTTCAGCGGACTTTTCCCGGAAACGGAAGGATTCCTTTTAGCAATACAAGACCAAGTTATTAACACTAAAAACTATATAAAAATTATATATATAACTATTATATATATATATTAAAAGATAGAGAAATTAGAAATGATTTATGCAGGAAATGTCATGCTAAACCTGAAACAATACAACATATCACAGGAGCATGTGTCACACTAACTCAGAACGACTACACACATAGACACAACCAACTTACAAATATCATACACCAGAAACTCGCAATAAAATACAACCTCATGCAAGACCCATACACACCGTATTACAAATATAATGCCAGAGCCGTATCAGAAAACCACCTATTCAAAATCTATTATGACCGCACTATTATTACTGATCACACGATATACAACAATCGTCCCGATATAACAATGGTCGATAAACAAAACAAACATGTATACCTAATAGATATAGCCGTACCAAATACCAATAATTTACAGAAAACTATTACCGAGAAAATTAGAAAATACACAGAGTTACAAGAAGAAGTTACTAGAGTATGGAAAATGAATAGAGTCACTATAGTCCCAATTGTTATATCAACTACGGGTGTGGTCCCGAAACAGTTACACAATAGTTTAAATATACTTAATCTACCCAAGTACACATATATTACACTCCAGAAAGCTGCAATATTAAACACTTGCCGAATAGTTAGGAAATTTTTACAGCTCGACTCAGAAAATAGTAATATCACAACTACGCAGACGAATCATAATACATAATTATTCTATGAGTGGTAGAGCCACGCTGTAGACACTTTTGTCTACAGCATGTATGGGCAGGCTCGTCCGGGTCATTACCACTGTCTCACAGAAAACCGGCGTAAAGTGGCAGCTTGCTGCTGCGTTTCGTACGGTGAGTGAGATATCCGGAAGCCCAAACCCAAAAATAAAATAAAAATAAAAACACTTAAAGTCGCACTTTGGTTTGTACCCGTGCGATTTTAAAAATACCCCAGGTAATAACCCTGAGAATTATTTAAAAACAATAATAATAATACACCCAACAGTCACACACATAGTCCTGACCCCACACTAGGTAAACCTGTGTCGTGGGTATCAGGAACTACGAGGAACTTGCGGTCCCACAACACCCAGACCCGAGACCAATATTTGTGGTACACACAAACATTTGTCTCGGTGTGGGAATCGAACCCACGGCCTCTCGCTTCGCAGCCGACTACTCGCCCGCTGCGCCACGGAGCTGATGCGTGTGTAAGCACTGTTATATGTCTTGGGGTGACACACAGTCCAGTGCACTGCTTTGCAATTCAAAATTTTGCATGGTGTTGCTTTTGGCAGAGATTAGCTTCTGGTAATGGGCAGGCGCTTTCTATCAGGTTAGCAATCTGCTCGTTTCCCAATGAACTGAATGCTTCTAGCCAACAATCCATGTCAGGATTTACAAGATACTGTTCTCTAATTGATTGTATTTGAAATAACATTATACCAAATACGTATTTGTATTTCAATTACGTATTTTAATTACAAGTAATTCAAATGGTCATCCAGGGTTGGGCAGTATTCATTCATATGAATGAATGGGGTTAAAATTTTTAGGAATGTCAGAAAAATGAGTCTCGAGAGTGTCGGAAAGCGACGGAAACTTTTTTGATCTTTCTCATTAATAAACTGATTAATCACGATGTTTCAAAAACAACTAAAGCTGGGGTCATGAAATTTGGCTAGATGATACTTTGTGTGATGGCGAGGCGTACTAAGAACGGGTCTTTGGAAATTCACATTTTAAGGGGGTAAAAGGGGGGTTTGAATATTGTATGAAACTTTTTAATTGAACGGAATACGACTGTGAAATTAAGCACAAATATGGCTTATCATAAATAATGAAATATGTGATTCACATTTTTGTTAAATTCCACTTTCAAAAAGGGGGGTTGAATTTAGTATAAAAGTATTTATTTTAACTTTTGAACAACGACCGATTGGGGTCATATTCACACCGTACATTTGTTTTGTGGAGACAATGGTTTATAACTATATATCATCACGCTACGACCTATGGGAGCGGAGCTGTAATCTATATATAAAGCCACCATACCACTCACTGATTGATTAAACACGAAATCTCCAAACTAATAAAGCTAGGATCATGAGATTTGGTCAGTTGTTAGTTTGTGTAATGTAAGGGGCCCGCTAAGAAAGGGTTTTTAGAAATTTACATTTTAAGGAGGAGGGAGGGGTTGAATTTTCTATGAAAAGAAAAACGGCTGTGAAATTGAGTACAAATATTACTTATTAAAAATAATGAGACACGTGTTTCATATATTTGTAACATTCAACTCGCGAAAGGAGACGGAGAGGGTGTTGAATTTTTGGATGTTTGTAGATCAATCATGCCTTAACGGCTGAATGGATATGAGTAAAATTTGGCATACAGGTAGACCAAGACAAGAATTAGAACATAGGCAACTTTTATCCCAGAAAAAGACTTTTATGCGGGCGGATCCGCGGGTAAATGCTAGTAGTAATGTATTTGATAAATATGTACTATGTATACCTGCGTATATAGTAATACGATAATAATATTATTATCGTATTTATTAATTACTTTTATTAATATATTGAATATATTTAAATAATTGTGGGTTATACAAACGTGAGTTACGGTTAAAGTTATCGTAGGTAACATGAAATATGTAAAGACATCTATCGGTTATGACATTTTGATAGTACCTTCTAAAATAAATGATATAACTTTAAGCGTGGATTGCATAATTTGTCGGTTAAATAATAATAACAATTCATTTATTTCAGATAAATAATATCCATATCTTAGCAGACTTCACATCCATACATGCCTATAATCCCCGAAGTAGAAGACAGAGGTGTGACCAATACAATCATATTTCGCCGAGCTTACTTCCGTCGCATTTTTATTTATATTGTATTTATTAGCAATACCATTAGGTAATACACGATACTTAACATAATATAAAAGTTAAATAAATATAAAATTAGGTGCTTACCTTTAAAAGGTATTTACAACATACACAACATAATGTCAACGTCATAATAACCTAATAATAATTGATGTGATAGGGGCAAAGGGGGACACACCAATCGCCATACCGGGTACGATTCCAGACTGATACTAAGCATTTCGTGATAAAATAAAAACCCAATATCACTTTTACCCAACCCGGGGATCGAACCCGAGACCTCAGCCCAGCAGTTGAACGCGAAGATGGGCTTGCAACTGCGCCACCGAGCCAGTCTTCAATAAGTTTTAACTGTAACTGAAGGATGGTGCCATCCACACTTGTGTTCAAATTTAACTTACAGGTTCAAGGCATCAGTAGAGTCTTTATTTATTGTGACTAGTAGTCATTGTATTCCCAAGAGAGTAGGCAGAGGGGTAACAAGTGTGCCCATGGTCTCCGGAGGTCATTTTCTGACACTGCAAAGTATACACAGCATATGATGGTAAGGAATTTCTGTCTAATGATGATTATAGAAAACACAAATTCCAACCCCGATAGTGTTTTTTAGAATCGAACACTCGTATAAATCCGGATTGGAACCTGGAGATGGAATTGCTGACCTCAAGTTCCAAATTATACGACAATCCAACGAAGCTCACGCTGATTTCACATACCTGATATTTTCGCCATATTTACCTGATATTGGATAGCGACCACCTGGAACCTGGTAAAAACCCGACATCAGTGGCGGATTTGCAGTCTTGACCGCCCTAGGCCCCAGGCCATGTAGTAAGCAGCCGCCCTTTTCTCAGCACCCATATAGATTCTTGTTATCATCAGTGATTTTTTTGTCACGATTGGCCGCCCCTAATATCTGGCCGCTCTAGGCCCGGGCCTGCTGGACCTCATGTCAAATCCGCCACTGCCCGACATAGTGACATTCTGGTGAGTCGCGTTTCGAGTTCAGCCAGTATATATCCAGTAACACAAGTCCCGTTTAACTTTGGCGAGATTCAAAGTCTCTCGACGGTCGCCAGTATATCGGGACTGCACTGTAACATGAGGTCCAGTGTAGTCACTTTTACGTGCCAGGATAAAAGAAAAGAAATATTTAAGTAAACTTACTGTAAAGCAGCGATAGCTCAGCGGGGAGTGTTACGGACTGTCGAGACGAAAGTCACAGGTTCGAAACCAGCCTCAAGAGCATACACATTACACACAGACTTTTCTAATTTACATGTGTAGTAATTGTTAATTAATACTTGCTCTTACGGTACCGGAAACATTGCGAGAAAATTTGCATACCTGAGAAGTTCTTCATAAGAATTTCGAAGGTATGTGAAGTCTGCCAACCCGCATTAGACCACCGTGGTGGGTCTAACCTCTCTCTTTCAGTAGAGGAAGTCCGTGCCCAGTAGTGGGACGTATATAATATAGGGATAAATTATTATATTACTGTAAACTGTTTCAGTCTGCATATTAAATTGCAGCAATGAAAATAATAACGTTCCTGGTAATCATCGTGGGTGCTGTAATTGAGGCTCGCGAGTTCACAAGTAAGTTATTTTTTTATTAATGTTGAGCAGTGATAGCTCAGCGGGTACTACGGACTGTCGAGATGAAACTCGCAGGTTCGTAACCAACCCCAAGAGTATGCAACTTTGATTTTTCTAAGTTACGTGTATATTCATTGTTGATTATCGCTTGCTTTAATGGTGAAGGAAACATCGTGAGAGAACCTACATACCTGAGAAGTTCTGAGTAAGAATTTCGAAGGTATGTGAAATGTTCCTACCCTCCCTAGGTCAGCGTGGTGGACTAAGGCTTAACCCCTCATTTGTAAAGGAAGCCCGTACCCAGCAGTGGAACGTTTATATTACAGGGCCAAGAGGCACACCGATATAGAATACACATTGTAATTTATGTTATGGTTTATTTGTTGTACCCCTGGCTTGCCTTATGCTATAAAATATTGTTTCAGATGAAGAACTATTCGCATTCCCGAAATTATTTCATTTAGATGACTATCGAAGATGTCTCTCGCAACGGTATGGACTGTACTGTATGGGTACATTTCACTTGACTCCTATCCAAGAGCCTCACTTCATTTATGATTTGATTAAGGTAAAATTATATCTTTCTTTCTTTCTACCTAGTGTTATCTTGGCTTTAACCAGAATCTGCCTATCCATCGTAGTTTGACGGTGGATTTGTTACAGTGGGGCGCCCCGCTGTCTGACCCCTACAACCCGCAACGGGAACCAAGTTTCGCTATTGGCTCGTCTGTTAATCAGCAGAGTTGAGTTGGCTTTGGGCCTAAGATATTGGTGGCCCGCTTACACTCCTGTCATGTCAATATTTTTAGATATTATCTAATTATTAAGTTTAAGTAAAACTTAAAAATCGTCTTCATAAATTAACACCAAAAAGTAAAAACTGAAAATACTTTTATCCAGAGATTTTTTTGGAGTTACTGGTCAACTATCGAGCGACGCAATGTTTGTGGACGGTTGATATTATATTTATGTTGAACTGCACTGCACCATCAGCAGTGTAGTCAGTTTGCCGTGCCAGAATAAAGGTATACTGAATAATTTATTTTTAGTTGATTGTTCATTAATAGGTAATATGTTTATAATGTGTTTATAAAAATAAACCTCCTTAATGACTTTAAAAAATATGATTGTAAAGGTCGGTGCCAAATTGATTATAAATGTAAATATGTATTGTTACACCCTGCGTTATATAAATACATTTTGGTGGCCCGTATGACGCTATCATGGCTACTAATAATAGCAGCATTATTTACGACAGCAAAACGCGAGTGTTTTTTTTTATTAGCTTGAATGGCGAGACAAGCAGGTCGCTCGATGGTAAGCGCCACGCCTGCCCATAAACAAAGAATGCTACACAGAACTTTGAATTACAAAGCACTGCACTGGACTGCACTCGTCATCCCGAGACATACGTTGTTAAGTCTCATGGCGCCCACTAATTTTGATAGCTTTAAACCGGACCACTTTCAGTGCTTTTACACTGTTGCTTGAAATAATATTATTAAAGTGAATCATATGCTTTTAGGAATATTCAAGCAATCGACATCATTACAATCGTTCTCTAATTCACCGTGGTTTATGTGTGAGTGCGCGCTGTCCTGAAATTGTACAGGAGGTAGGTAAACTCCTTAGATTACTTAGATATTGCTTTTTTATAGCAGCAGTCAGATGGAGAGCAGTACGAAATATCCTGCTTCGAGAAATCAAGCACATTACAGTTTCTTGAGAAGTGTAGTCTCTGGCAATATGAGTGCAACATTATATTAAACATAATGGAAATAACATCTGAGGGGCTAGCACGGAAAACTTGCAAAAAGTTATTCGAGCTGTCATAGACAACAATTTCTATGAGATTTTGGTACAGCGCCTCTATCGTACGTAAAAGAAACTAATATATATGGAATATATATACGAATGATATGTATGGAAATATCCATCGAGCCCTCGATACCTTTACATTACGATTTCGATAGTTTTCCGTGCTAGCACCTCTGAATTTGTTTACTATATGGATCTTTGGACTAGGAAAAATGTCCGTGTTCTTCGGTGAATTTTGCCATACTCATTGGAATCAAGTTTAAAAGCTCTTGTGATTGGATCCTTAAAAGACATCCTTGGTCTTTACATTCAGCTGCTCCACTTCTAAATGTCCTTTGGCTTATGTTGCTATCTCCTTAGTTCCATAATTTGTCTTCCGTGTTGCTATGTGGAAGGAATGGAACGAAGTGGACAATTTATATTTCAAACTACTCCTTTCTTTTTATTTATTTACTAATAAAATTTCCTTACGCGGCAAAGATAATTTTGAATTCCCAGAGACTCGCCGAGCTTCATTGCTCAGTGTTAATAAAATGCGTGCCTCGTTTGGGCCTGTTGGCGAATGTGTAGACTGTGGGCAGGAGCGGCTATACGGATACAGGCATGATATATATAATACCTATATTGTACATTTCACAACCCTAGGTGAAGAATACTTCTGTTAGCGTTCAGCAGTGTATGAACAAGCGAGTTCTTGCCCAAAATTTTCGCGCAACCCTAAACAAATTGCACTACTGCCACCATTACGAAACTGTACCAGAGAGGCCAGACATACCAAAACTCGTCTTCTTATACATCGTCTATGGAATTCTGTTTATGAATATCGTTGGTACGGTGTATGATCTGATTGGAGGCAGTAAGTACATAGCATGCATAGTAAACGTCTAATATACAGTATGTAATAAAACCCTGTTGGCCATTTCTAGGTCGTGAAGATAGATATATAGACAGCTTAATAAAAGTAGGTAAATAAAAATAATAATAAACAGAAGCGAGATATATTATCCTTACACAGGTAGCTTAGAAAAATGAACATATTTAAAAATGATATTTTCACTCGAAAAGTAATGAACAGCTGACTGATGCCGGGCGCGCACGCGGTGCGGCGCCTTTGATGTACGTAGACGCCACAACTTACTATCTCGATCTGGCTTCAGCGCTCTTGCAGAGGTAATCAATCAAAATACGGTTTACAAACAATAAAATAATTAAAGTATACAAAATTAGATTAGATTCTGATATCACGGTTAAAACGCCCAACAGGGTTTTTGTTACACATTGTATAGATAGATTTGCCATTTTCACCAATCTTTAATTTACTGTAATTGGAATAATAATACCAGCAGGAATTAGAGTAGAAACTCTAATGGAGAACTTCTCAGGTATGCGAGTTTTCTCATGATGTTCATCGTTAAAGCAAGCGTAGGTAATTAAAACGTACCACTCCGCGCTGAGCTATTAACTATGGTTCATCCCTAATATCCAACACGTAAAGAAATGGGAGTATTATCTGAACCAAAAAAGATAGCCGACTGTTTACACAGAATAGGTTATATGGTGTTTGGCTAAGAGTCCGATTAGCTGTTCTCCGTTTTTCGCATTATCCTGCCTCAGACGCACACCTCATAGGCCTTAACTGCTCAATAAATGGAGTGGTGTGATAAGAAGTAGTTATAACCCCTGCGTAACTGCTAACTTTTGGTTGAGGGTTGCCTGATTAAAACAGCAAAGCTATAGAAATTATTTAAATTACTACCTTTCAGAAAATAAGCATTTGTTATCCTGGTCGGTCATTTCCAACTGGCGGCAACTGATTTCAACAGAACAAAATGAAAAGGACCCACGACTTGTGTGCCTCCGATCTACAACCGGTACCAGGTAAGAATATTTTTTAGAGCATATACCGGCACACGAGCAAGTGGATGGATGGTAAGTGATCTCCACCGCCCATGACGGCGTTCACAATACCAAGGTATCAGTTGCCGATGTGAAAGCAAAGCCTTAATTAAGGGATTGGAAAGGGGAGAGGGATTTGGGCTTTCGGATATCTCACTCATCATAAGAAACAAAGCAGCAATCTGCTACTATACATTGGTTTTCTGTGAGACAGTGGTAACAAACCGGTCGAGCTAACCTATTCATGCTGTAGATAAAACTGTCTACAGTGGGGCTCAACAGCTGTTACTTACTTCAAGTCAGTTTTCTGTGAAACAATGGTACCACTCCATCGAGCTGACCTATTCGTGTTTTTGACATTACTGTCTACAGCGTGCCTCTACCACTTAAACCAATTAAAATTAGTGAGATATCCAGAGGCCCAAATCCCCTTCCCCTTCTCAATCCCTTTTCTTTAAAGGTCAGCAACGCGCTCATGATTCTTTTGGTATTGTGGGCGTACATGAGTGGTGGAGATCACTCACCATCAGGTACTCTATTTACTCGTTTGCCGCCGTATGCTATATACACTCCCTGTGACTCTTGGTTATTTGTTTCATTTCATTGCCATGATTTAATTTGCTATATTTCAGGGTCATACTATCATTTCTGATATTATGGGCTCATACAGTATATTTATACACGATGATTTATATACAAAACCCGCGAGATGTAGAATGGGTAAGTAATTGTTTTACAAAATACATTTTCGTTCAAGTTCCATACAGCCAACAACGTGATCAAAAAGCTTTGATCTGGGGGGCGAGCACGAATAATTCGCGAGAACGTATTCGTATCAAAATGTCAAAAAAAATATTTGGACCTTCATACAAATGCTATATAGCGTTCTCGATTTGCATACTTATTCGTAAGTTGTTCGTGATTTAAACAGTCAACGGCAACACAGTTATGTTATTTTTGACCGACATTATTAAAGGAGAAGGTTCTCAATACGGCATTTTTTTTAATGTATGTACAATTGATTTCTCTGCCTATTTTGAACCGATATTATTAAAAAAGAATATTCGATAGAGTTAAGCTGCGATGTCGTCCTATATAAATTTGGTTAAGATCTGATGACGGAAAAAATTAAACTCCTCAACGGACAGTACACGTTATTGTTACACAGCGTCGCGATTGTGTTATTGCATTGGAATTTATATGCGATGTAGCACTAAAAAATTTAATTGTTTTATTCTATATTAAAAAACCGTCTTCAGAAAATAACACTGTGCCTGTGTCGCTGCCGGTCAAATAAAATTGCACCGATTCCAAAGAGACCAGATTTCCAATAGATCTATATAAATGATTATTTTTGACTATTCAGTGTAATTTTTTCGAATTCAGTTTTAAGTTTTGTTAAAACTTATTTTATTTTATGCACATGTACGGCCCAGTACTTTTTGAATGATATGTTTTGTAAAATAAGGAACATAGCTTTTGATGGATATTAATATAAAATATTATTTACTAGTCGACAACAGAAACACCTTGGATTATAATTGTAAGCGGTACCACCGTAGGACAACTTTACGTGATTATATCAAGCTTTCTCTGCGCATACAACTTACTACTGAATTCTGCAAAGAAGGAGTTGAATTTCAGTATGATGCCGAAACAAATTATTAGGAGGTTCATAAGGTAATGATCAGAGTTACTTCATACACTCCGAGGCGCTCATAGCAAGTTGCATTCACTAATAGAGAGTTTAATAAACCCCCAGGTGCGATATAAAGATGGGTGATCGCTGAGTGGTATTTTAACTGAGCATCTCCGTGCTTCAAAGACACGTAAAAAGTCGGTCCCGGTTGTTATCAACTGACAGCAGTCGTTAAACCAAATCGGAGGCCTGCGAGCGGCTTGAAAACTTTAACAAAGCTAACCACTAACCATTCAATATAGAATCATTACTAATATTATAAAAGTTTGTTTGTTACGCTTTCACGCGAAAACTACTTAACCGATCATCATGAAATTTTGTACACATATTCTTGGAGGTATAAGAAATAACATAGGATACTTTTAATGAAAAAAAACTATTTGTTTGTTACGCTTTCACGCCTAAATCACTGAACCGATTTTGATGAATTTTGATGTAGAGATAGATGGAACCCTGGAGACGTTTATAGGCTACTACTACTTTATTTCGGAAAAGTCTATTCACGCGGGCGGAGTCGCGAGCAAAAGCTGGTATATAATAAACAGAATAGCGGTACTTTATGTAACACTGAGCATCTAACTTTTTATACACACATTATAAAACCTTTTTTTTTGGCCTTTTAAAGACAAAGACTTGACTGAGTTATCATCGACCAACCCGGATAGATTTATACAGAGTTTAAAATTTTTGTATGTATAGATGTCGTTTATGAAGGGATTTCTCGAAATTCAACCTCTAAAGGAAGAAAAGTAAAGGAGAACGAAGTAGCTAGAGCTGAAGCGACTTAGTAGATTAATACACATACGATACCTATAAGAAACCATGAACGCGGACGAGCAGCGAGCAAAAGTTAGAGTATTTTTTTAAATCGTTGCTTTACAACAGCTGTAGCTTGCATAATTCATATTTAATAATTAATCATACTACTGCCTGGTGTTAACTCAGTTTGATGCCACTGTCCACATTCTCATAACACAGATTTGCGATATTGGGTAATTTATACAAACCTGCTCAATAGTAAAAAACGCAGGGTGCGTTTTTAAAAAGACCTAAAGTGGTTTGGTAAAAATTGTCACCGAAATATCATACCAGAAATATTTTACAGGCTCACTCCAACCCATCTACTCATAGTAGGATACTGTGCAACCTGGTGGATAGACCTTCGCGACGGTCCCCAGTGGTGGGGCGTGGTCGGGGAACAGAGAGACATCTGCCGAAGAAAGTTTTGGGCCCACACGCTGTTAATAAACAACCTGATTGAACCCGAACATATGTGTCAGCTACAATCATGGTACCTAGCTTTAAATTAGGGTTCCGTAGCTAAATGGCGAGAATCTTTACAATGTCGTGTCCGTCTGTCCATCCTTATGTCACAGGCTGTGAATCACCGACATTTCAGTCGGAGTCTAAAGGAACTATATGAATGAAATTTGGGTGGTGGATAGATTACATATCTATGAACCATAGCGGTTCATATAAAATTAATTTAGTAATTAGTAAAATTAAGAAAAATAATAATTGTGTAGATCTCCATACATGCAACTGAGATATATTTTATTCCATTGCACATAGGCATGTGTGGTATTGGACAGGTCTTTAAAACTGATATACAGGTTGCGAAATGACTTTTTTATATAATTAATTAGTTTGTGAGATATTCATGATAGTAAAAATGTGCTTTTAACTACTTTTAACTACGAGGTGGAAAATTATGAATAAATTCAAGGTAGTACCTATAACTTAAAATATACTTCCAACAAATATGGATTTCAATAATCCATTAATTTAGCTTTAGTTTTGTTTATTTAATTTAATTTAGCTTTGTCCATTTCTGCCGCGACAGCAGTATGTGTTCAAATGTTTCTGTTTTAAAGGACATTGAAGTCAGTGAAATTACTGGGTATTGAGACTTAAAATCTTATGTCTCAGGGTGACGAGCGCAGTTCAGTGTCATGTAGTGCTTTGTAATTCAAAGTTCTGTGTGGTATTGCTTTTGTTTATGGGCAGACGTGCCGCTTACCATCAGTCAGGCGACCTGCTCCTTTCATAATTTAAGCTAATTAAAAAATATGTAACTTGTTCATTTCTTTTTTAATCAACGCGAAAAAAGTTTCTACTTCGATGTGTAGGTATATCTTTGTTCAAGATAATTTATGTAAATTACATTGAGTTTGCTATTGAGGATTGGTTTGATTATTTTGTTTATTCTTTGCAGGTTCTTAGCGCTTAACTTACAGATGTATGTGGTATCGCTTATATTTACTATACTGCTGGCTCCGCTGCGTCGACGTGCTCTCCCTATTCTACTAACACTGTTTGGTTTTGCGTGTATTTTGACAAGTATACTCGCTTATATCAACAACTGGAGATCGGTGTTAATATACTTAACTCCCGAGTACGTAATAATGAGTGTTTGTGTATCTTTAAATAACCTAACCTTGAAGCGTTGCTGATCTTAAAGGAAAGGAATAATTCAGAAATTGGGAGGGGGAATTGTGCTATGGATATCTCACTGAACGTCCGAAACGCAATAGCAAACCGCTACTTTACTCGGTTTTCTGTGAGACAGTGGTAATGTCCCGGTCAGGCCGGCCCATTCATGTTGTAGACGAAACTATCCACAGCTAGCCCGTACCGCTCAAGTATGAACAGATTTTCTTCCAAACAAAAAAAATCACATTCAATGGGTCATTCGTTTAGGCGCTACGATACCACACAGTGTCAAAATCTACTCTTTTTTGTGGGTGGTCAAAAATCATAATAATGCATGATTTTGCAAACATACGGCCATGACAGCTTATTAGTGGAAAATTACAGCGTATGTGGGATATCTACTCTCAGTGGCGCAGTGGGTGTCGACTGTAAAAGAGGGCGCGGGTTGGATCCCCGCATCGATAAATATTTGATTTAGAAATATTTGTTTCGGGTTTAGGTATTGTGAGACTGAAAATCTCTCGTAGATTCTGATACATTTGTACACATCTGTCTACATCTCTGGCAATCCTAATTTTCTAATCCTAATCCTATCTAAGTACTATTTGTGAGTTGAATGTGGATGTTTGTTAATAAATCACGCCTTGATGGCTAAATGTATTTGGATGAAAGGCACACAAATAGACTATGACCTGGATTAGGACATAGGCTAATTTTTATTCCGGCAAAAGACATGCACGCGGGCAGAACCACGAGTTAGCTCGTGGTTCTGTCCGCTATTGTAAATATAAAGTATGTTACATGTATATTTTTCAGAATTTTACGAACATCTTTTCACGGAGGACTGAATTTGACACCACTTTACTTGTCTCCAATAGGAAATCTACCCTCATGCATCATAGGCTCCTTGGTTGCACACTTCCAATTTGAATTACGGGATCCGAAAAATATCGTTCAAAAGTTGAAAGTAAGTAGAAATTAGTTTGAAATACTTGTTTGACGGAACAGTCAGGTATAATTATTACCGGCATGAGTCGTGCTGCACCAGTACTGGGGGCTTTTTGGAGTTCAATAGATAATTAATAGGCTAAGAGTATCGACTGACGAACCAATCGAATCGCGTGAAGCGTCGACGAGCCGCGCCGCGCTCCTTTATTCCGCCAATCAAAATTATAGATGAGCTACTGTGAAGATGAAGTTTGTCCCCACGAATCGTGCCTGTCAATGTAAAGATAAATTTTCAATTTGGCTCAATAAAATGCTTTAGATGTTATTATGACGTCGACACTAGAATCTATATAACACTTTTCTGTTGTGTGGTTGTTTAGAATGGTAGGGCCACGTTAGGCCAGGTCGGCTCGACCGAGGTATTTTCACTATCATAAAGAAAACCATTGCGAAGCCATGGTGCCATGCTCGTTTCCCACCGCTATAAAAAAACAGATTTTCTATAGAAAGCCTTCGTGGCGCAGTGAGCGAGTAGCCGGCTGTGGAATGTGAGGCCGCGGGTTCTATGTCTAATCTACAAATATTTGATTTGGGTCTGGGTGTTGTGAGACCGAAAGTCCCTCGTAGTGCCTGATACCCACGACACAAGACTCGTATCTTTGTGTGACTATTGGGTGTTATTTTATATTACATATAAAACTGAGCTTTAACAATATATTTGTAGTATTAGTAGGGGTCCCTTTTCTGTTTACTATTTTAATAATACCTTGTTTCCAGTGGCTTGCATACCCCGAAAACTGGTTCGCACCGGTTTTCATTGCTTGGTTAGCAATGGGAAGATATGTCATGGACACAGAAAGCGATATCATTGCAGCAGCATTTGTTGGCGTCGAAAGATTAGTCTTTTGTATTGTATTCGCCATTGTGTCTATCAGAATACTAAATGTAGACAGTAAGTAGCTATCCAAGGTATCTATCTAGGGTGTAGGTGGGTGTAGGTATCTGTACTCGTCTTTTTTACCGACTTCTAAAAAGGAGGAGATTTTAAAATCGGCCCGTTTTTGTGCTTTTGTTAATAAATTTTTCCGCTATTGGGGACCGATTTCGTTGTAAAAAATCTATTCAATAGAGTTTAGCTGCGATGTGATCCCGTATAAATTTAGTTAAGATCTGAGGATGGAATACAGCGTAAAAAAATAACTTATCAAACTTTGGTATCAAAGGATAACAACATTCTCGTCGCCCGTCGGCACTGTGTTATTTACATGCCATAGCTGTACCTACTGCTTTCTTTATTTTCTTTCCTACAAAGTCATCTCTACTTCGCTCGATCTTGATCATCCTCCGTGCTGAGACCATTGGCTCTCATGACTCCCTCAAGTACATCAAGCCAGCGTTTTTGGGACATCCGCGGGATCGTACTCCCGGTACAGGCATAAACAAAATCTTTTTGTTGGTTATAGGTATTGATTTTTCAGGTTGGCTCGAAAGGCTTTGCTCATGGCCCGGTTGGATACCGTTGAGTAATATTAGCATGGCAACAATGATGACACACTGGGCCATCAATTTGACAATAACTGTTTCCAGACATCAGCTCAATACGTTCTCTTTCTGGAATATTGTAAGTTGCACTCAGTACATACATACATACATACACACTCACGCCTATGTCCCATAGGGGTAGGCAGAGACTATTGAGTACCACAAGCTACGATCCTGACACACCTCTTTCGCCTCTTCCACATTCATACATCTTCTCATACATTTTCGTCGGTTGAGGGTACTCGTGACGTGCCCTTTTCGGAGAATGTCATTTATTTGATCCGCATATGTTCTCCTAGGGCGCCCTCTTCCAACCCTACCATTCACATTCGCACGATAAATACCTTTCGTAAGTCGTCTTTCATCCATCCTCTCATCCATGCACTCAGTTTTTATACAATTACGGATGGAGTTGATCACCTCACCCGCCGTCTACGTCTCCCGTCACCCTAAAAAAGCACTAAGTACAACTTTTTATAGCATAGGCTGGCAAACGGGAAAGTGGGTTACTTGATGGTATGTGATCTTTAATGCTAGTCTTTGGTTTTAACAGTTTATTCTAAACATTTTCAAATTAGTTACAAACTCTTCACCGAAGATCTTGAACCACCGTACCATCGCTTACTTATAATTGTTACACTGTACCTACTTACTTGTTTTATTTACTCCAGGTTGTGGACGTCGTTGCAACCCACGTTTTTACCTATGTAGTTGCTGTGCCTGTTACTGTACTCGTGGAGTCACCAATGCGAAGATTCTTTGATTCTTTTGTTAAATGATGAGAAAATTATACCTAAGCACTGGGTGGAAATGATAAAATTGTGTTTTTATTTTCCTATATGATATATGATTTTTTATATCTTCCACAATAACTCAAAAAGTGTACAAAAGTAACATCATTGTCTTTGGGGGGGAATAATGACTCGATACTGCCTTATGAACTCCAGAGCGAAAAGGGGCGAGAATCACGAGATATTCACACTTGTATGTAGCTTCCGATGAAAAACAGTTTTCGATTTTCTGCTAAACTATAATTCAAATCTCAAAAAAACGCCTTAATCATATTTATTTCTTTTTGATATAGTAATCGAATGGTTTATTTAGTTTTGCGAAATGAAGACTTTGAATATTTTGTGCGCTATGTCCGACGTCTTGTATGAGGACGAACAACTATGCGGCGTGCGCCGCGGCCGTGCCGCAAGAAAAAAGCTCGCGGGTAGCGACCGCTCGCGTCGCGCTGGTCTAATCTTATAGTTATGTTGCACTAATAAATACTATTATAATATTTTGTCATTGGCTAAATAAATTAGTCTCAGCTAGATACTCAGTCAACGGCTTTGTCAACGGTCTCAGCCGAATAAAAAAAATCATCACAAGTTATTTTTTTACCTGTATCCTGTGCACAGACTACTTAGAGATATCCTGTGATGATGAACTTGACATTTGTCTTGACTATACTCTCTTTGGTCTGGAGTTTTGGCGTGAATTCTGATAGTGCGGTGGCTCTCTTGTTTTAATTATTTCTTAAACTGGTTTAAAGTTGTGTTTGTTGTATAATAAATCATTAACGCTGATGAATAGTGTATGGAAACATTGAAATAAGGGAATTTAGGTGATTTTTGACCAAGGGTATCGATCGACCTTGTGCGTTCGATCCGCTTGAAGAAAGTCGTCTAAGAAGCATCTGAAAGGAATTAACATCAAAACTCCAACAAGACCTTGAAATCGGCCACATCCCCGTTTCATCGTTCTTGAAAATATAAAAAAGAATATAACTAATGACTTGGCAGCATGGTCTCTGATCTTAGCCGGTTCCTTATGGAACAAACAAAAGAAAATCTCTTTGGTCTTGAGTCTTGACAGAAAATTGTCAATGACAATTTATTTATTGTCATTTGTCAGTATTGTCAATCATTTTCCAAAGTAAAATACAGTTTAAAGTTTCACAAAATCTTATTTATTAATATCTAGATAATCAGCATTTAATCAACAAATAATAATATTGTAACTATTTGTTATTTTTATACTTTTTCGGTGAACTTAACCTAAAAATGCAAGCTATAACCAAAGTTAGCCTATACCGGAGTCCGTATACAATTTGTTACATATCTGAGGATTTCTTCGTACTTCCTGAAGAACAAATATACAGAAATGTAGGATTGGAAGCAGGTGATTGCTGTGAAATTCACATTAGCGACGAGAGTTCACACAGAAGAAAATATTTGAAACTTACTGCCAGTGCTCTGTTTTTACAACCATTTATGAAAGAGATTGCATGTTCGCGCGCGTTTAGAGCTAACCTTTTATCAAACTTGAACAAATCGAGCGGGTATCCGAAGAGTGGGACTGTGTTTTTAAAATTGATCTTGGAGCCACCGGATCAAGAAATTATTGACTATGCATGGTAAGTACTTTACTGGGATCTGGTTTAGCAATTTTTGTTATAAATCTAGAACTAAAAAGACTTATCCCCCATAGGGATCCTATACTGTATACACCAAAATTTTCTTCTGGCCTCTTTTCATTTTGAGTAGCTACAATTTAATTATACTGTAGTTATGATAAACATAATTTATTAGTTTTCCTGGCACACATCTACCACTGTAAAGTAGGTATAACTATAGTATGTATTGCATATAGTATTTACTTCATACTTCTCTGAATACTTACTACTAATGGGCTTTAGTAATGTTAGTTTTTTATGAATCAGTATGGAATGCCTGGCCATCCAAATCTGGTAAGTCACTCAAGAAAAAAAATAAGCACACATTCATATGTTTGAAATATACCAATATTGCCATAGTAGAGGTGGGTTATAATTTTGTGTGACCTCTTCTACTAATGAGAGGTACTTAAGCCACCAAGCTGGCCTAGTGTGAAATGGTAGTCTTCGTATACCTTCAACATTCGTAGGAAGAATTGTTAGGAATGCAAGGTTCCTTCACTGTTCTAACAGTTACTTACAGTGAAACTCCATAATGACTACACGCATAACATAGAAAAGTCTTGCTCTTGGGGCTTTTTGTGAACCTGTGACTTTCATCTCAGCAGTAATTATCACTGCCTGCTGAGCTATTGCTTTCTAAATATTACATTAATTTATGTCTAAATATTGATATTTAAACAAAACTATTATTATTTATTTTGTCAAGGGTGGCGCCAACTTGGAAAGGCCTATGTCCAGCAGTGGACGAATTCAGGCTGTTTTTTTTTTTTTTTTCTCTCTCTTCCATCTGCCATCAGCCTTCAAAGCTTTCATCAGATATGCTACGACTATTTCTATTTGAGATGCATGTCCAGTGACATGCAGCTTCCATTAATATCAATATTTAAATTGAAGCTAACGCTGCCCTTTTTAGTCGGAATGCATAGTCATTAGTATCCAGCAGTGTTGATGCTAGTAGGTTTTGATGACGCTCAAGTCTTATTTGGTAATTTTTACAAGACCTTTCTATTTCTTGTTTGATGGTCGGAATTTGCAAATACTCATGGACTTCTGTGTTCTTGATGAACCATGGTGCACAACTCAGGTTTTTTAGAATTATTTTCTGGAAACGTTGCAGTATTTCAACGTTCGAGTGACTCGCTGATCCCCAAAGCTCTATGCCATAGGTCCAGACCGGCTTAATTATGCATTTGTAGATTAAGAGTTTATTCTCCAGACTAAGAAATGATTGTCTAACTATTAGCCAGTACATATCTCTGGCTTTTTATTTGCCTGTTCCCTTTTCGCCTTTATATGGTCTCGCCAGGTTAGCCGTCTATCTAAATGCATTCCCAGATATTTGACAGTTGTCTGCTGTGGAAGGAGAGTTTCATCAAGTGTGACAGGTGGGCAGTCCCCTCTTTTCAATGTAAAGGTTATATGAACCGATTTCGCAGCACTAGCTCTAATCCTCCATTTTTTTAACCATGATCCTATTTTATCCAGATGTATTTGCAATTGTGTTGACGCTGTGGAGGGGTCTTTATCACAGGAAAGTATAGCAGTGTCATCCGCGTATGTTGCTGTCACAACCTTTTCTGAAGTTGGTATATCTGCTGTATATATGGTATAGAGTACAGGACCCAGTACAGAGCCCTGCGGTACCTCAGCTTCAATGTCGCAGAGGGATGATAAGCTTTCGCCACATTTAATTTGGAATATCCGGTGTTGCAGATAAGATTTCAATAGCATGTAGGCACTATTTGGAAGATAAAGTTTCAGTTTCTATAAAAGACCTTTGTGCCACACCCGATCAAAAGCCTGTTGTATATCGAGGAACACAGCAGAGCAGTATTCTTTCTTCTCCAGTGCTTGTCTAATTGTATGTGCTACTCAATGTATCTGTTCTGTTGTTCCGTGATGTGCACGGAAGCCAAATTGGTGATCCGTTATTACTTTTTGTTCTTCGAGTATGGGTTGTAAGCGTTGTAGGAGTAACTTCTCGAAGAGCTTTGACAACAGAGGCAACAGACTTATTGGCCTGTACGAGGTTACTTCTGTAGGAGGCTTTCCTGGTTTAATCACCATATTTATAGTGGATACCTTCCATAATTGAGGAAAATAGTGTAGCCTAAGCACTGCATTAAAAAGAATTGTAAGTAGAATGAGACCCTTTTTGGGCAGCTGTTTTAGAACCTCAGCTGTGATCAGATCAAAACCGGGAGCCTTTTTTAGCTTCAGATCTTTAATAGCTTTTTTTAGCTCTCCTGGTTTTACTAAACGTAGTGGTAGTGACAGTTGTTGGTCGCCATTTACGAACTCATCTATCTCAGCTTCTGAGTTGGTTGGGTCGCGATCATTTGGTTTGAATACTTCTTTCAAGAATTGGGAGAATAGCTCTGATTTTTCTGCCGGTTTTCTTGACCAGTTACCATTTGATTGTTTTAATGGAGGCACGTGTTCTTTTGGCCTTTTGAATGACTTAGTGATTTTCCAGAGAGAATAGTCTTCTGTTTTGTGAGGAGATAGGGTCTGTAATTTATCATTTAGGGTCTTATTCTCATTTTCCTTAAGCATTTGCTTTAGTTTCTTTTGTGCTTTGTTAAGTGCCTTTTTGTCTAGACTATTCCTATTTGTATGCCATTGGCGTCTTATTCTTCTCTTCGTCGCTATCATATTGATGATATCTAAGGTGTAATCTTTCTTGTTCTTCCACTTTGGGTTTAACAAATGGAGTGGATAACCAAGCTGCTTTTTGAATTAACTTGGTGGCATGCCAGGTTGTGTTCTCTATATCTTCTTCCGTTTTTAGAGGTATTCGCAGATTAATATTCTCATCAATGTAGTCGCGAAAAGCATCCCAGTCAGTTTTATGATTGTAGAGAGTCTCACGAGGTTCCTTCCAGATAACTGTAGTACTGATTGTACAGAGCACTGGTGTGTGATCTGAAGTACCATCGAGGCATGATTCTACTCTGGTGTAAAGTCCTGACATGCCTTTGGTTATGAAGAAGTCGATTAGGTCTGGAGTTTTTTTGGTGTCCGTTGGCCAGTAAGTTGGTTCTCCTGTGGATAGTACATCAAGTGAATTGCTTTCGACTGCCTTTTTCAACTCTCGTCCTCTCGTCGTTGTCAACCTAGAGCCCCAATAGGTATGTTTGGAGTTCCAATCTCCACCTGCAATAAAGCCAAGCAGTCTATTGCCAAGCGTTTGGAAGAAGATGCTGAACATTTCTACATCGATTCGATGGCGGGGCGGGCAGTACACAGCAGCAATAATAAGTGGTCCCTGCCAGTCATCCACAGATATGATAGCACCTTGTAGGTGTGCATGGTTAAAGTTAAGCATAGCATGTTGTTTTATGTTTTCTTTTATAATAATAGCTGCTCCTGCATGTGATGACCCATCGGGGTGGTTTGCGTAGTATAAGTTGAATCCCTTTATTTTAATAACTTTTTCGTCAGTCATGTGCGTCTCAGATATTAAAAGTATGTCTAATTTATTCTGGTTTAAAAATAATTCAACTTCGTGCTTATTTGGTGGTAGGCCATTTATATACCATGTAGCAATGCGTAGAAACTTCATTTATCATATTTGGCTATGAGAGTTGTTAGGAGTCACATGAGGGTACCTATTTGCTGGATAAGTATATCTATCTTTTCTGATTGTTTTATGACTATCTGTTCTAATAGATTTGATGGCTGAGATTGTGTTTTCTCTGTGTTTTTGTCCCAGTATCTTATGTTCATAGAATGGGATATGGGTGGGTTATGGGGTACGGTAGTTTCACCATTGTCTGTTGACCTTTCTGTTGCATATCTTCTTGTTGACAACGGCGGAAATTCGAGGGAGTTCTTGTGACTGTGTATAAGTATTCGTTGATTGTTTGTTTCGAGTTCGAATTTCTTTGTATACCTGACACCCTTTGTAGTTGGCTGGGTGGTCTCCATGACAGAGTGTACATGTGGCAGGCGTGTTTCTGTCTTTTTTGGGACAATCTTTTGTTCTGTGTCCCTTTGCACATTTAACACATCTGTGAGGACGCATACAATTATTTTTAGTATGTCCATATTGTTGGCACCTGGAAAATTGTGGGATGTCATTTGATTTCCTTGGGTCCTCTATTTTCACCCTTGTGTGATAAATAAATTGTATACCTTTTACTGCTGGGTTGTTCGGACCGGGTTCTATGTTCACAAAAAACATATTTAGTGGCTTCTTGTGTATTCTAGACATGGCGCAGATGATTTCACCTCGAACTTTATTACCCGTTATTTCGATTTCTTCAACAATATAAGGTTTGGGTGTTGTGTGATGTAAGTTTTTGATCACAATTCTGAGACATTTATTCTCTTTTGGAGTAAAAGTATGGCCAATTAAACCATTTTTGCGGACAGTATCTATTAAGTCGTTGTATACTTCCGATGTATGCGTAATTATTCTTAGCTGATCCCTGTTGATTATTTTATAGAAGCTATCCTTTGGAACAGTCTTGTTCAGTAATTCAGTGAGTTTTGATAAATCCTCTATGCCATACAACACAATTGGTGGTGGTTTACTAATTTTCTTTGGTCGATCAAGCTGTTCTTCCATGTCATCTGTCAGGTCCACAGGTAGTATACTATATCTGTTAGAAGTGGCACTTGCTGTTTGTGATAAACTTTCTGGTCTTTCTATGTGTGGAGGACTATTTGATATTTTTTTCCTTTTTGGGTTACGATCAGTAGGAATTCTTTGCCATGAGGGTGGACGAGTATTAGTTTGGCTATTATTGTTACTCTTTGGTGATTTCATAGGAGATACATCCTTTGCCTCAATAGGATTACTTCCGGATGGAGATGATCTAGGTCTTGTTGTGAAAAGAGCAGGGTGGAAAGCCTGCTGCACTAGTTTTTTTATTTCCGCTGCCAGTAGCATTCACTGTAACGGGGGCCTGGTCGCCCACACCCGTGCAGTCTTCGGTAGCATATTTCACACTCGGAGGCCCGGGTACCTGCGAGCGCCGGGCGTTAGCCGGATCGCATGACAAAGTCACATCATATTTACTCATAATTCATTTTTGGATTGGTACATACTCATAGTGTTTTACCAGGACACTATGGCCACTATTTTTGGTGGGATTTAATCCATCAAGGCTTGTGGTTGCCAGTAATCAGGTTAGTTGACCGCCGCCTGTAGCTCGGCGTTGTTGCTCGTTTAGCACCACCCAGGGGATACGTGTAGGGAGGGCCTAGGAATAGGTGGTAAATCCTACAGACGTGAGCAACCCCATCCCCCAAATTCAGGCTGATGATGATGGTGATTATTATTTAAAAATACAAATACATCTTCCTAATAGCAGGCTTCATGACTGTTTCAGGAATGAAAGGATGCTCACATTAATATGGACTAGAGTGGAGATAGAGAATGCATTCTCATGGTTATCCACACTTGGTGGTGCTTATTCCGCATTAGGCGATTACTTTGAACATTGTGTAAGTATATTTTGTTACAGCACACAAAATTACTAACTTTAAAGCAGGGTTTGAAATTATTAGATATATATTTGTCAGTTTTATACTCTGGGTTGTGAAATTATCTTGCTCTGAAGTAATAACTACAACATTAATCCCCCATTGGATACAACAGGGGATCCTAGTGAATGGAAGGTTCTTTTTATATATTAATTATACACATGCAATTGTGGTATTATGGACAATAAATAGTACAAAACTAGTATTTATGTAGGTAAAAAGTATACTAACATTTTCTTTAATACAATAGTGTAACATTCAGTTTCTGTAATTCTGTATAATTTTGCCATGAGCTGTTAATATGTACATTGATAAAATATATTTAACCTCTGAAGGCCTAGGTTAAAGGTGAGCTAATTACAGTTTAATATATGTTGAAAACAGATAAGCATTGAATGGTTTAAAATATATCAGGCCTTTATTGTTCATTATAAGTCCTAGACACTGACCTCTACTGTGCTGTAGTAATGATAATTATCATTCACTCATTAATTCATTTGCGAAATGCTAAATAAGACATCCCATTAAAAAATACATGCGAATGATAATTAATCCTATACTAGCGACGCGCAAATACTCGAATTAATATGCGACATATGAATTCATAATTCACATAATTTAGCAACTATATTTAATTTGCTTAATGCTAAATGACACTTAGCACTACTACTGCATATACAACATGTTACAGGATGGTGTACATATATAGTGTACACTGTACGATAAGTATTTCACCCCCCATAGTACCAAATCTGATTGCATAAATATATTTTTTTATATAATGAGTAACATATTGTCGATATTCGACCTGCAACTTTGGACAACGCTAAATGATAAATAGCTGAGCTTTTATCTCACTCCATCATTGTTACTTTTCGCTCACGCTTCACTTAGTTTAAAGGGGTGTGATCGAACTTACCTATCAACATAAACGAGTCAGCAAAATTTGCGTGATATTTTAGGATGTCTAGAATCTAGACTCTATATAAGATCCAGTACATAACTATTTATTCGGATGTATATAACAATCCTTAAAAATGACCACATTTTCTGTAACACATTGTTTAAATAGAGGTCAGTGATGCTGGAATAAAAATTATATGTTTTTAAAAAGCATGCTTCAACAAACCCAACCCCCTCGCGAATTTCCCTCCTCGCAAAATTCAAGCCCCTCGAAATGTAAATATTTAAAAATCCTTTATTCGCGGATACGTAAAATACACAACATATCAGACCCAATTCCATGATCCTAGCTTTAGTACTTTTTGAGTTATCATGAATAATAGTAGTAGTTAGTTAAAACACATCCATTCATAGTTGCAAAACTGATAGTGGATCAAATCAGAAAAAAAGGATTGATAAATATGTATATGTATTTCATCTATGTTACAGGCTGAAGAGGCAGGAAGAATATCAATAAGACAGTACAAGCTATCCAGGGTGCTTGGTGATGATGGCCTTGCTGCACGAAGTTGCCTATACTCAGCTCTTTCATATTCACAAAAAGGAAATTTGGGTTTATCAAGTCGTGTTGTCCGAACAGTGGCAAAGTTCGCTAGAAGAACGCACGATAAACGCCTAACGCGCATGTGTCAGGGTGTTTGGGCCAAACTTGTATATTTAAAGTCATTGAAAGGATCTGCACAGGGTAAAATTGATAATTATAATGGTAAGGTAGTTAAAAATGGATCATAAGTGTTATTATGACATTTTGTGGTATACATGAGCATGATTTTTATCGTGGTGTTGCCATGTGTCTTGACTTTTGCAAGATGTTTATCCGTGCTGGGGCTCAAATATCCTAATTTATGTGCAATCGGACAGTCTGATTTTCAGATTTTGTCTATACTAGAGCAAGGAAGTCTCGTATGATTTCGTCATAACTCGATTGTTAAGTCTTTAGGCACAATAAGGGATTTTTTATAAACGAGACAACACTACTTATCAGTAATAGGCAATGTTGAATTGTACAATAATTCTGAGTAATTCACAGCATTGTGCTCTTCAATATTATTCCAGGTACCGGCATGAATTGTGAGCACAACTCATGTATTTAATTTGATGGGCGGAATGAATGAAAGTGCGCGGGCGTTGAAGCTTACGTCAGTTGATGCTCATTGTCTCTCATTTGCTCCCACTATTTCTCATTTTTTCAACTGTGTTCACGACTCATGCCAGTAATGCTATAAATTAGGATTGTATAGCTAACTTAATAATTGGGAACACTAATTTAAATATTATAATTAATGCAATTTAAAAATATATATATCTATCCTATATTGGTATGTAAGAAATACAACTCTGTCAAAATACTTTGCAGAGTTTTATGCCATAATATAAAAGGAATCATTTGTCAGTTAATTGGCAGGTTTTTTAGAAGAACAAATGCTACTGATACCTGATTAGTTAACTAGATCATTTCTATGCATAAAGTAATTTAGTAAAACTTGAACTCTTCGTAGTATGGCAAAAGTGAGTGAATAGAGCGTGAATGATTCGCGCAAAATAATTTGCCCGGTCCGAAGTTAGTCACGAGTGGCGTCGTCCCTATTGTTTTCAGAGGTAAAAGGGTGAAGAGGGACGTAAAGATAGCGTGGAATCACTAAGTTCAGCTTGGCCAAGTTATTCTGTGCGTATGGTTTATACTCGATAGTACACACCACAGATAACATATCATAATACTGGATCATTCCAAAATACCGCTGAATATTTGCCAGATGTCCTTATTTGTCAACATTTTAGTGAGCAGGTGCAGGCATTTAACATCCGACCTACCTTAGAAACATGTGAGAGTCAGAATGGCGGGTGTACCATAAGAAAAAAACTGTCTTTATAACAAATTTTCAATCAAATTGATAAAAAAAATCACAGCTTTTGCTGATTCAAGTCAGTTGAACCGTGTGAACCGCCATTAGCTACCAAAAACTAGTGTCAACATGCTCATGTAGATAAAAAATACTCTGAACTGGATACTTGATATGACTTAGTTTGTAACTCCCCGATGTTGTCCACCCTGTGATTTGTATGTATGTGTGTATGTATTTCAGTTGTGATCAGTTGGTGCTGTAAATAAATTTTATTTCAATGTTAATTTTAATAATTGTTTTATTTTTCAAGCATTTAATTTCCAGATTGTATTTATAATGGTGCTGTTATGTGACAGTGCAAGCAGAGCTATGGACGGTGTGCAACCTACTCGCGTACACGACGCCGTATTTAATAGTTATAGGTATATAGAAATTTCGGTACTAGTGGAGAACGCTGCATCATTGCCCTTCGTTTAACTGCACCACTGGGTTTTCCAAATACGATATGATTGGCAATTTAGTTGGGTATAAATCTAAAATTAAATGTATGCCCACATATCTGCCAATGTTCACATGATGATGTGTGATGTCACATATCACCAATTTTTTCATGTCATAGGTCGGAAACGAGCAAGTGGTTCACCTGATGGTATGCGATCCCCACCGCTCATGTACGTCCACAATACCAAAAGAATCATGGGCGTGTTGCCGACCTTAAAGGAAAGGGATGATTAAGGGATTGGGAAGGGGAGAGGGATTTAGGGCTCTGGATATGTCACCGCACGAAACGCAGCAGCAATTTGCTATTTACGTCGGTTTTCTGTAAGACAGTGGTAACGACCCGGACGAGCCGGCCCAGTCATGTTGTAGATAAAAGAGCCTACAGCGTGGTTCCACCACTTGAGTCGTAAAGATCATGTAGTATTATTTAAATTATACCACAGTCGTTTCGGCGCAGAGGACACCCCGTCTGGCGTTTCCCAAATGTTTGCATTACTTATACCATAAAGCTTTATCAGACAGTCTTTACAAATCCAAAATTTATTTTGGTTTTCAACATGGGTTGAACAACAATATAAACAAATCAATAGACATTTTAAAACAATATATTCAATTTCACATAATGCACTAAAAATAAACATATTTGCAACGCCTAGCTTTTAATAAACATTGGCGCAATGTAGGTATATGACCTTAGTGTACAAAAATAATAATAAATAGCACATTTCCATTGGTAACTCATCGAACACAACATTTATAATAAGGTGGTAAAATCGAATTATACGCGGGCCATTTACAATACGACGCGTCATTATGTCTTGTACCACTCCCCCTTCGTAACAATTCGTCTTATTTCCTATAGCCCTGCAGTAAATAATACATAAGAAAAGCTAGGGGGGGATTTGAGCCTCCGGATATTTCACTCACCGTGCGAAACGCAACAGCAAGCTGCTACCCGATAACCCAGCTGAGCCAACCCATTTATCCTGTAGATGACATTGTCTACAGTGTGGCTCTACTACTTAACGTATATTGTGAATGGCCCCTTATTGTATCTAGAATACTAACGTTTATACAGGCTGTTACTTTATTTTGAGATATTTTTTTATTACACACCCATAGTTAAAGAGACCATTTGAATCTAGATTAGCTTGGTCTATAAGGGTGTGTAGTACAGCGTATAAACGTTATTTTTATTACGGTAACAATATTAAAAATATATATATAAACTGGAAAAACCATTGAAAACGAACTTAGTTCCAAGTTTTTAAATACAATAAAAATCATCATTTTTTTCAATCAGATCCGTCTGATACAATCAGAAATTTATAACCAAGATAAAATTTAAATAATTCTTTTTCAAAAAATATGTTTAAATCAGATCAAAACAATACAAAATAAAAACGCAAATCAATATTTATTTATCGTCATGCACAGATCGCTTGGAAAATTAAGTAGTTTTTTTTCAACTAACAATCCTATGAATAGGATATAATATATACACTCCATATAGCTACGTAGGTATATCCACAGACATGAATATAAATAGACCACGTAAGTACTACATTCTGCATAAGTACGGCATCGGCATACGGCATCTAGTTTATATCTGTGGTATGTGGGTATATTCGTGTTATAAGAACAATATTATGTATATTTTTATGTTAAAACTGGCAATATGGTACTTCACACATATTTATAAAGCACATCAAGTCGGATTGCTTATTTATCCAAATTTATTTTTAAATGAATAATGTATAGATAGATCGGTTCATTAATGCAAGTCTAGCTATGTGTGCGTGAGCTTGAAAATATATACATAGTTTTGATTAGTATGACAGTGACGCGTCAGTCGTTGTCTTATACCTATTGACAGGCAAACACAGTCATTGTGTCCATGCAGACACCTGAGGGGCTAGCACGGAAAACTATCGAAATCGTAATGTAAAGGTATCGAGGGCTCGATAGTTAATTCCTTAAATATCATTGGTCTATATTCCATATATATTAGTTTCATTTACGTACGATAGAGGCGCTGTACTAAAATCTCATAGAAATTGTTGTCGATGACAGCTCGAATAACTATTCGCAAGTTTCCGTGCTAGCCCCTCTGATGAATACATAGTAAGACGTGCAAGAATGAGTTGAATTATCTATAGACATTTTCCATATACCTTCTGTCCATTCAGCCCATTTTTATATTTTGAAAACTAACAAATTTGAAGTTTTAAATTGTCTTTCACAGTATGTCCACTATCGTACAATTGATGAATTATAGACATTATGGGTGTAGGCCTCCCAAAATATTGAGAGACTGGGCTTAAATTCAACCTAGTTTATTACGGATTGGTACTATTTAATACTTTCTTTAGGTATTAAATTTTTTTAAACATAAACTACAAGCAACTGAATATATTTTTAGAGTTAAATAGCCATTTTAAGAAGACAGTCTTAGTTTTTGGCTGCGAAACGAGAAGTCACGTGTTCGAATCAACCGGGATAATATTTTATGTAATGCGATAATATTTTTTTTGGGTTTGGGTGTTGTAGGACTGAAAGTCCCTTGTAGTTTTTGATACTTACGACATAAAAAAGGGTATCTTACAGTAAGGTTAAAACCACAGACATAGGTCGAATAGATTCCGCAATTGTACCTAATTCACATACCGAAATCAGTTAATCAGTGAAACGTCAACAAAACACACGAAAAATGCCTTTTGGTGCCGTAAATTATTGTAAAAGCTCTACTGTTTTACATCAATAAATTGGTCTTGTGACATCACATGAGGTACAAAAATACGACACGCTTTATTTCATACAGATTGAAAGTACTTCGGAGTCTATTTAGATGTATGTCTGTGTTTGTATGTATTGTGTATTGATTATTATTATAATTAAAAGAATATCAGATTGCTTGCAGTTCGAGCGTATAAATTGTCACTAATCAGTATGGTGTGTTATTCTTTGGTGCAAACGGGACAAGCTAGAGTTCCCATGGGATCCCAAGCGGGCAGCACGATGGCTTCTTGTTTGAATACATCCAGCACTTCGGTTGGTACGTATTTCTTGTCTATCACCACCTATATTAAAAGTATAAAGTTTGTTATCTCAAGTATGTATCCTACAGATATCAGAAATGTAAAAAGTATCGATATATCGAGTAAAAATATCGGTATTATTATTTGAAAATCTTGTTAAATTATTTAAATAACTTTTTGGCGAGATTTTGTGAAACAATCGATACTTTGATACATCGATAATCTGTATGCCTTCTGTATCCTGTATGTGATAACTTTGATGCTTTTCGCCATACCGGGTACCAACTCTAATTCGCGGCAAATGTGTATTTTTCAATTTTGAAAACTCAACCACAGAATTTAGATTGCCCGACCCGGGTGTAGAACCCAAACCCTCACTGGCTTCATGGCTTTATACTATACGAGAGATATTGAGTAAAATAGAGTCGTAAAACGTGACTGAAATATATATCCAATCATTTTGTTGATCACGTGGACGGAAATTTTATCTTAATATTTTTTTTGATTAAGTCTCATGTTCTAAATTTGTCTGAATAATTTGAATTAATAATTAATTAATAAATTATAATTCTATAATTAGAATTTTGAGTTTGAATCTTTGATTACAAATATTATTTTACATACAGACGCACGCCTGTTTCCAATATTATTTTAGTATAGAAAATGTATATATTTACCTCAAAAACGAATTCCCGGAACCACGGCTCGGTGAGCAGAAGATATCCTTTATCGTATTCTTTGTCGCCGTACGAGTTTTCTACCCGAAACTTTAACGGCGTTCCGTTCTCCTGCATGATACAACATATTAACATACAGTGCAGTGTCATGTAGTACAGACGCAGTCACACCTGTAATCCCCGAAGGGGTAGGCAGAGGTGTAACCAGTACACCCACATTTCGCCGAGCGTATCTCCGTCCCATGTTGTGATAGGGGGCGAGCCTATCGCCAAAAAATTCCAGACTCCGGGCTGATACTGAGCTTTTCGTATTAGATAAACCCAATATCACTTTTACTCGACCCGGGGATCGAACCAGAGACCTCAGGGTCAGCCTCAGCCGTAACGTGTACGTATTACAACTGCGCCAACGAGGCAGTCATGTCATGTAGTATTTTTTCAATTCACAGTTCCAGAAGTGTAAGTGGGCCACCAACATCTTAGACTCAAAGCCTACCTTACCTGCACGTGATACACTCTGCTGATTAACGGACTAGGCTATGCCGAAACTTGGATCCTGTTGCGGGTCGTGGGGTTCAGACGGGGGGTCGCCACTTATAATATACAATATGTAATAAAAACCATGTTGGGCGTTTTAACTGTGATATCAGAATCGATATTCAAACGTAATGATATAGCTCGCATACGAAAATGAGACTATAAAAAAAATCTTATTTATTTTATTTTATTATTTTATTGTTTGTGAACCATATTTCAACTGAGCCTCTGCAAGAGCGATGACGGAGCCAGAGCGAGATAGCAATTTGCGGCGTCTACGTGCATCAAACGCGCCGCGCCGCGAGCGCGCCCGGCTACGTCAGTACGTCACATGAGTCAGCTGTTCTTTAATTTTCAGATGAATTTATTTTTAACTATGTTCATTTTTCTAAGCTACATGTGTAAGGATAATACCTCTTTTCTGTTTATATTTTTTAAATTTAATTATTTTTATTAAGCTGTCTATATCCCTGTCTTCACAACCTAGAAAGGGCCTACAGGGTTTTTTTACATACTGTATAGTGTATAGGCTGAGTGGTCACCTACCTGTCACAGTCATGACGCGCAAATGCCTAAACCATCATCGGTTTTTACTGTAAAATTATTTGTGATCTGTAACTAATAAATTGTCTTTCTTTCTTTCTATATAGTACCAAATACCGTCAAATCTATGGTAGGTGGTAAGGCTGACCCTGGCATTAACCCGGAATTAATGCCAGCCAGAAATAAAGATAGTTCTAGATAATGTTGCTACTATTTACGGGAGGCGTGACGCTTGCCATCAAACATTAATTAGAAAATTACCTGTAATTGGCTGTAAAAGGCTCTACAGATTTTCATAAAAAATAACTAATAACCATCTCGATCAAACATTCAAACAAAAGAAACATAAATTGTTAAGTCTCATAACGCCCAGTAATTTTACTGGCTTTAATATTCTTCCTGAAACACAATACGAATAAACTGCTGCATGGCGGTAGAAATAGACAAAGCGGTGGGACCAGTCTGCCTCTCACATACCTACCATCTAGTAAAAGTTGTTTAGATGTATACTGCCTCGGTGGCGCAGTTGTAATGCGTACGCGTTACGATTAAGCTAACGCTGAGGTCTCGGGTTCGATCCCGGGGTTGGGTAAAGTGGTATTGGGTTTTTCTATTACGAAATGCTCAGTATCAGCCCGGAATCTGGATTTGTGCCCGGTATGGCGATAGGCTTTTTTTTTTTTTTTTTTTTTTTTTTTTTTTAAATGTGGGGCTTTTTATGTCCCCACTCTAGTACCCCCAATTTATATTTTAGGGCCTTTTTACATCAAATATTTTTAGCTTAGTAATTGTGTTAAATAACATTATTCTCTTATCTCTCCTCTTTCTGACTATTATATTTAGTGATTTGCTTATTTGTCCCTTTGTTTTTTAATTTTCTTTAATTTTTCTTCACTTTGTTTTACTGTCTTGTATTTGCGATGTGTTTCACTTCTTGTATTTTAAATTATTTATTATTATCCTGTTTCAATTTACGTTTCTGCTTCTCTCTTCTGGTCTTCGAAGTTCAAATTCTAAATTGCCTGTTCAATCTTAAGTTCTCTACAACGACTTCCTTTCCTCAGTTTTCCTGTAATTTTTATTTCTTTGTTTTATCTTTTAAATTTATATGTCTAATGTATCCTAGTACTATATTTATATAACATTACGTTATATATCTTAGTACTTATTGTTCAGCTTTTATATATGTATCGTTTCCTTTTTTTCTCCATGTTCTTCTATCATATCTATTCTATCCCGTAATTTTTTCTACTCTGCAAAAGGTAGCGCCAAAACCACTTTGCCGTTTCCCTTTGAGTCTTTTTTGTTGTATAGGGTTCCTTTTTTCTATCCTTATACTTCTGAGGCCAAGTCGTTCCTTTGCCGTGCCATCTGGTGTTAATGGTTTCATTTTAGCAGTATCCTATGCACGATCTAGCCAATGCGTCCCACTTTTTCCTAACTGGACAATCCTCACTATAGGCGTTATGGCCCACGTCCGCGAGTTTCGCCCTTTGGCAATTACAGCAGGTCGATGGCGCTGCTGCTAGCCAGTCCGCACACTCGGCCTTTTTGTGCGGCCCGCCGCAGTGACTGCAGGCCTCCAGAGAGGCATGGCAGAATCGCCTCCCATGTCCATAGCCCAAACACTTTGAGCATTGGACAAGTGGGGACTGGTCCTCTACCCTGACTCTCTGGACGTCCACAAACACTGCGCCGGTGTCTGTGAAGGTCCTCCAGACTTCGGGTGACACTCGCAGGATTATGTGGGCCATCAGTGGGTTCCGAGTTCTTCTCCTATACGTGACCTCTATCCTTTCCTTCTCTTTTCCTATCTTATCCAGTAGGTGCCTGTTCTGTATGTTTATTGCCTTCACTATTTCCTCATCAGAGTGACAATTCATGACATGTTTTAAAATGACTAGAGGGTCCTTATTTTTAATATCTTCAATATTTAGAGTTTTTTCATTTTTCCTTATATTCTGTTTAATTTTTGTTAATTCTGATTTATCTTGGCATCCTACTATAACTTTCCTATCTTTTGCTTTTCTTATCCTATCCACTTTTATCCCTTCCTCTTTTGCTTTTACGGCCTTCCTTATCTTCTCCATTACTACCTCTCCCGTTTCTAGGTCATCATTGGAGGTCACTACTATTGAGTGCAGCGCCGTAGCCACCTCAGTCGTTTTGACTTTGGGGGAACCGGCAACTGCACTCGCATACGTTGTTTGGCTGGCCAGATCTTCACGGTGCCTACTCATTTCCTCACTCATTTTTTCCATTGCCTTCTTTGTTTCTTCCATTGCCTTTAGGTGTTCTTCGAGCTTTTCTGCTAATTCACATTTTACTTCTTCTGTTCCCTTTCTTACTTCTGTTTCCGTTACTTCACTCCTTTCTTGCTCCGTCTGTGTCTCCTTTGTGTCTTCCAACCTCTTATATTTTCTTCCTTCCTCCGCATCCTTCACCAGCTGCATCATGCGTAATGCCGATTCTATGATTTCGTTTTTTATTTCTGTTTTTGTGTTGCGGCTCATATTAATAGACATTCTAATTCTATTTAGACGGGCAGAGGCTTCCGTTGTCCGGTCCTTATACGTGCCTTTCGGCTTGGGCATCTGTCGCGCCTGCTCGGCGGGTCTTGGGTCTGAGCTGTCTAGCTTCGATTCAATACTGCGCCGAGCCTGCGCGACGGTTGCTCTTGCCGGTTCCTCGGGACTGGACTCCGGTGAAAGTGGTTTGGCTGCGCCTCTCTTCGCAGGAGTACGGAACATTTCAAATTGGGGGTAAGCGTCACAAAATACAAGTTTGTAAGTGTATAGAGCTTACAAAGTAAAGGTCAATATAATATAAAATTTAAAATAATTTTTTCTTAGGGAAAAATGTCTCATATATTTTTATTTTTATTTATTAATAAAGCAATAATATGTTAGAAATAAGTTTAAATCAATTTTAAAAGAATTTAGAAAAATTTGTATATAACCGGTACCGAGTCGATGTACCAAAATGAGACTAGGGTGGGCGGGGGGTCAATTTTTTGACTTTTCCCGCGTATTTTGGGCGCGCTTTCGCACGGATCGGGTCGGGGGCCCAGAGGGGGTCACAAATAAATGGTTTTTGGATTTTAGGGACGGTAAATTTTGAAAATATTTACGAAAATATGGTAAAAATTAGGTAATTTAATATAAAATATGTGTTTTTTATGTTTCAGATGCGGCAAAAACCACACCGAAGCGGCGGGGCCGGCGGGGGGGATGTAACGACGCAGGAAAATCAACAAAGCCTCTGATAATTTTGAAGAAAACTACTGAAATGTGTCAATTTTATGTGAAAAAATGACAAAAACGTCTTTAATTAAATAATTTATTATATAACTATATATAATATTCGGCACAGCCGTACTATGGCGATAGGCTAGCCCCCTATCACATTATGGGACGGAGATACGCTCGGCGAAATGTGGGTGTACTGGTTACACATCTGCCTACCCCTTCGGGGATTACAGGCGTGAGTGCGTATGTATGTATACTAACGTCAGTGCCAACAGCTGTGAACACCATGGCGTGCGTCATACACGAGTCGCCGTACAGCAGCCGATCCTTCTTCTCGAGACCAATCTGCACTTCAGTGTTGAACACCAGACGGTAGTCGTGACTGAAAAAGATAAATACCGATAGAGAAGTAGGTACGTAAGAAATAATCATAGAGGACCACCCCCCCCCCTTCTTTAATTATACCTTGACTTAAAGGTCGGCAACGCGCCCATGATCCTTTCGGTATTGTGGACGTACATGGGCGGTGGAGAATCACTTACCATCAGATGACCCAGTTGCTCGTTTACCGGCCTATGCTTTTAAAAAAAAAAAAAACTATTAATCCTACTATTCTACTATCCTAGTAATACAAAAACTTCAATGTATACTAAACGGGCTGTTTGAAGTATAATTGCTAGAAGTTATTGAAGCTTTTTACACTTATATTTTACTGTCGCAGTTCGTATGGTAATTTTTTACCGGAGGCCTTAAGAATATGATCAACAAAATAATATGATATCTATCAAAATTATACAACGCGTTACAGAAAGGTGTGGTCAAATTTATTTCACTCGTCATAGTACCAAATCCAGTTGCATTGCTAAGACATACTTTTTTATCGATTGAGTAACATGTCGATAATCGACTTGAAATTTAGGACAACACTAAATGATAAACCACTGAGCTTTTGCCTCACTCTAGTATTATTATTCTCGCGTAGGCACTTCGCTTAATTTATAAGGATGGGATCGGTATTATCGGTCTTAATAAACGATTGATTAAAATTTGCGTGGACTTTTAATATGTCTATATTTTGATAATACCCGGTGCATAAACTTACCGTCAGGCAACGACCCCTAAATATGACCACACCTTTTTGTAACACACTATACAAAACGCGCAAAATAACATAATAATAATAATAAAGACTTTATTTCAGACCAAGGTGTCCATTTTGTTAGTAACAATGTTCTTACAGACTAGTGTTAATAATATGTCTAAACTTCTCACAACAAAAACATAAACATAAACATAAACAAATTCATCACTCACTACTGTGTCATTCCATGAGAAATGGCGCAGCAGTGATTGATGTAACTACAGTCCAGCCGACTGGCGATCATGCTAAGGATGCTGTTGGCGCTGCCACGTACTCTGCGCACCAGGGATGCACATCTTTTACGCATCGTAGCATACCAGCAGTCTACGCGATGTTCAGCAAACATCCCTGATGCACTACAGAATCGCCGCAGCCCCATCACCACCCTGAACGCATTATTAAATTGGACTCGGAGGGCACTGTAAGACTTTTGAGTATAGTCAACCCACAGGCTGCAAGTGTAGAAGGACGTACAATAAGACCTAAAAAGTGTAATTTTGACTTCTGTCGAACAACGTGCAAACCTGTGAGCTATCATAGCCGTGCTGAAATTGACTTACGCATCCAAATCTTCTAAACCATTTTTCCTCTCAAACCGTTTAGACACTTCGCAGCCGAACCACACCGCCTCGCCGCCACGAATGCTGTCCTTTACTGCCCTGAAATAAGGTCCTTTGTGTGAGTGAGATGGCATATAATTGATCATCTATGTACATAAGCTCACGCCCGTATCCCGGAAGGGGTAGGCATAAGTGCAACTAGTACACCCATGGTGTGCCGAGATCATTCATTTCATTCCCATGATGTGATAGATGGCGAGCTTTGTGCCAGTTTAATCTTTAAAATATAATTTAATGGGCTCACTTCATAAGAACCTCTATGGGTTGGTTGTTGTACGCGGTGAGACGTCCGCCAATAACGTTTCCGAGACACTGCAGTGTATACAACTTGCCGAACGGGTTCGATTCTCGCGGGTCATTCACTAGACACACCTGCAAAAATAATAACATGAAATGTCCTTTTCATCCTGACACGGCAGTGACTAAACTGAACCTGATGTAAATTGAGTGGTAGAGCCACGCTGTAGACAATTTTATCTACAGCATGAATGGGCCAACTCGTCTGGGTCGTTACCACTGTCTCACAGGAAACCGGCGTAAAGTAGCAGCTTGCTGCTGCGACTCGTACGGTGAGCGAGATATCCGGTGGCCCAAATTCCCCTCCCCTTCCCAATCCCTTACCCTTATCCCTTTCCTTTAAGGTCGGCAACGCGCCCATGGTTGTTTTAGTATTGTGGGCGTACATGGGCGGTGGATATCACTTACCATCAGGTGATCCACTTGCTCGTTTGCCGGCCTATACTATAAAAATAAAATTTTAAAACGTACAGCGCAGTCCGAGTATAATGTCGACCATCAAGAGACATTGCGACATTCGACGGTCGGCAGAATTATGCCGGCCTGAAGTTACTGGATGTATACTGGATGACGAGTGTCAGCCAAGTTCGCGTAACAAGAAATAACTGAATTACCTTTTCATCGACATCGTAGAGCGGACGTACGTGTGTGTCATAGAACTCCTTGGGTGTCAGTGCGCCGAAATTATTGTACGCTTTCTCCTTGTTATAGAACTCGTATGTGAATTTTTCTGGAGGTGTGCCTGATATATAAACAAGGCTTTAATTAGCAAGGCAATAGTAGAATAATTTAAAAGAATAATTCACCTACTAGGTATAGATGGATTGGTTAATTATTGCATTTCTTTCTATGGTTCTCTCGTACGCGAGAGGCCGTCTGGGTTGGTATCACCGCATTGTCTATTTCTGCCGCTAAGCAGCACTGTTGTGTTCCGGTTCGAAGGGCATTGAAGCCAGTGAAATTACTGGGCATTATGAGACTTAACATCTTATGTCTCGGGGTGACGAGCGCAGTCCAATGTCATGCAGTGCTTTGTAATTTAGAGTTTTGTGTGGCGTTGCTCCTGTTTATGGACAGGCGTGACGCTTGCCATCAGGCGAGCGACCTGCTCGTTTCGTCACTCAAGATAATAAAAAAAGTATGTGTGCGAATTTATAATTATGTAGTTTTGATTTGTGTCAAAGTTGTTTAAGTATATAGTGACATGCACACATAGTAGGACATGCAAGAATACGTTGAATAGGGTAGCTGACTTGTGTTTTTATTATTTGTTGCATTACCCAAAATATATTCCATAAACAAGTTTATAAATCCGCCCAAAAATAAATAAGTTAGAAGCCGTTTAAATCTGAGGGGGTACTTGTCAAATGACAAGACGACGCAATCTTTACTTCGTAGACTGACGTTGTTATCGCAAACTGAATAGCCTAGTTACTTTTTTGTCTGATCGCATGTTATATTATTTAAAAAAATCCTTACCTAAGCAAGTGGCGACAATATTGTATATGACAGCGATTTGCTTGTCGATCGTGGCTTGAATTTCCTCATCAGACGCTTTTGAATCCACTTTGTCTCTCAACTCCTTCGCATATTCACGAAGCTGGAATATAATTGATTTTATTTTCAATTCTAATGGTGAATACCTAATAAATAGTTAAGCATAACAGAATATTAAAGAATCGTCATTGTTTCCTTTCAGGTATACAGACTGGGTACACCTATGTTATGTATACCCAGGTCGTTATTCTGACTGGTTAATTATCAACAGTCGATCCAGAAGCAAAAATAAATAAAAATATAACGTTTAACAAAACTTAGAAACCGACTTCAATTTTAATTTAGTGGTAGTTACAGCAATAGCATATAAATTCCAATACAATAACACAATCACGACCAGTGTACTGTTGTCCGTTGAGGAGTTTTTTTTTTCTCCGTACTCCGTCATCAGATCTTAACCAAATTTATATGGGATCACATCGCAGCTAAACTCTATCGAGTAAATTTTTTTCCACCAAACCGGTCCACAATTGGAGAAATCGATGTACATACATTAAAAAAAAACGCGCCGAATTGAGAACCTCCTCATTTTTTTTAAGTAGGTTAAAATGCTGAAAGTACAAATGAAGCTTATGCTACTGGCTATTATTTATTTTATTGCCCAGGTAGACAGGCGAGCGTGCGGCACACTTGATGGTAAGCAGTCACTGCCGCCCATCACGGCCAAGCCGCTGCCTACCATAAAAATATATTTTACAATTGTTGAAAGTTGCTGGCCCCTGCCGCTAACTGCAACTTTAGGTGATAAATTGCAAGGTTAGCAATCATCATCTTCATGAATCCGCTATATCTTACCTTGGTTTTGATGAGAGCGTTCATGTGAAGACTCCGCCTGGAGCTGAATGACTCCGGGAAACATTTCTTTGGCATCACGCCGTACTTGTTCACCAAGTTCACTATCATGTCCCATTGCCCGCCGTCATTTATGGGGTCCTTAAAAAAATCATTCAGTTAATTAGACTCTAGTCTAAACGCAACACCTTTTAGAATGTAAACGAAAGGCTACAAATTTTTCAAATAAGTCGTATTTTAATACATGTTAATTGCACCAAATACAAGAGAGAATTGAAAATATAGATATTTGATTAGACCTTACATTATTGTACACCATTTTTATGAGCTTGTTACGTTTTTCATACAACTAAACGACGCAGAGACGAGCAGGCCGCTCGCCTGATTTGTAACAGCCATGGCTGACACTGACACTGACTGACACAGACACTGCGGTTATAATTTTTGAGATTCGTTTTTTAATTAAGTATTTTTTTCTGATGATACTAATATACTGTTCGAGTTTAAGTGGGTCACCAACATCTTAGGCTTAAAGCCAACCTCACATGCACGTGGTACACTCTGCTGATTAACGGACGAGGCAATGGCGAAACTTGGTTCTCGTTGCGGATTGTGGGGGTCAGACGGCGTGTTGCCATATATAATAACAATTACCGTTAAATTTATTGTACTAGAAGGCATACCCTGACAACAATTCGGGATAATACCAGCCACAAAGAAAGACAAAAATATACTTATATCCTGTCTATCCTCCTTACATGCTAATTATTCTAAAGCCCCGGATTTACTATAGGCAGCCTCGTGTCGAGACATCGCCTAGAGTAGAAGTGACTGCCTCGGTGGCGCAGTTGTGATGCTTACGCGTTGCAATTGAGGCTAACGCTGCTCTCGGGTTCGATCCTCGGGTAAAGTGGTATTGAGTTTTTCTATCACGAAATGCTCAGTATCAACCCAGAGTCTGGAATTTGTGCCCGGTATGGCGATAGGCTCACCCCCTATCACATCGTGGGACGGAAATACGCTCGGCGAAATGTGGGTGTACTGGTTACACCTCTGCCTACCCCTTCGGGGAATACAGGCGTGAGTGCGTATGAGTTATCATACGTATTACGCTAATACAATCGTAAAACAATAATTGCGTTATATTTGCAAATGCTATCGTGCCGCGACACACTCAATATTACTGTTTAAATTGTATATTTTAGATTACATAGCAGTGTCATATGCAATATGTATTGTAAAGATAACTTTTGATAAGAATTCACTTTGCAAAAACAGTTGACTACATACGCACTCATGCCTGTAGGCAGGGTAGGCAGAGGTATAACCAGTACACCCACATTTCGTCCCATGATGTGATAGGGGGCGAGCCTATCGCCATACCGGGCACAAATTCCAGACTCCGGACTTATACTGAGCTTTTCGTAATAGAAAAACCCAATATCACTTTTACCCGACCCGAAGATCGAACCCGAGACCTCATTGTCAGCCTCAGTCGTAACGCGGACGCATTACAACTGCGCCACCGAGGCAGCCAGTTGACTAATTTCTTTCTATTTGGTATTGGGATTCAAGTGTCTGAATAGGCTATAATACCACTGCAACGCTGTTTCTGAAATTAGACATATCTTACTATCTTTTGCTCGCGGCTCCACCCGAGTAAATGTCTTTCCGGGATAAAAAATATCCTATGCCATAATACAAGTCACATATGAGCCAAACTCCATCCGAATCAATTCAACCATTAAGGTGTGAATAATAAACAAACATTAAATCTCTCACATTTTTAATATTGAGATAGTAGTAAGTAGGAAGTCCTGTGGTGACAAGCGCAGTGCAGTGCCGTACAGTGCTTTGTAACTGGAATATTGGTACTGTTTATGGACAGGCATAATAGCCATTAGGCGAGCGACCTGCTCGTCATAACATTCAAGCTAATAAACAAATCGATACCTTAAGAAGGAAGTTGACCAGCCTGCCATCAAGCTGTTCTCCTTGCTTGGCTGTAGTGACGATGTTGTTCAACCAATAGTGCGATCTCTCTATCTTATCCCAGAAGAATAGATAACTGAAACATTGTAACATGACAGCCTCCGTGGCGCAGTGGGCCAGTAGCTGGCTGCGAAGCGAGAGGCCGTGGGTTCGATTCCCGCACTGACACAAATGTTTGTGTGATCCACAAAAAAATGTTTTGGGTCTGGGTGTTGTAGGACCGCAAGTCCCTCGTAGTTCCTGATACTCACGATACAGGTTTACCTAGTGTGGGGTCACGACTATGCGTGCGATTGTTGGGTGTGTTTATTTATTTAATATTTATATTTCATGACTTTTAAGCGGAACAAAGTTGGTGTCTCAGCTTTGTTTTTTATTTTCGAATTTTATTCTATATCGAATGGTTCGTGGCCAACCTAGTGTCAGTTTTCAAGCCGTCCGAAGACCTCCGACTCATAGCATATAAACGTCTCCAGGCTTCTATCTATATCTGTACAAAATTCATCAAAATTAGTTGAACGATTTAGGCGTGACAGCGTAACAAACAACCTCACTTTCGCATTTATAATATTAGTTAGGATTACCTACATATAATTTTATGGTATTACCTTTGTGAGAACTCAAATTCTTCGATGCCATATTTCTTCATGAAAGGTAGCCGCATCACATTGAGGGCTGCGAACAGCCAACATCTACCAGTGTTCTCTTGGTTCGTCACCGGTTTCCCTTCAGACTCCACCTGTAGATAATAGAAATGTTTGCTTGGGATCGTGCCGAATTATTTTTTTCTTGTTATAGCATAGATCGTAAAATGAACAAGCGGGACACCAGATGGTAAGTGATATCGGCCTTTATATGATGTATACTCTGTGCACTAGCTGTCAGTTTTGAGGTAGTGTTTTGCCGCCAAAAGACATGCCAGTTGTTATATGCAGAGTGGAGACGAATGTAAAACATTTACTCTTGTAACGGATTAAATGGTTAATTAAGAAAACCTTTGTGTGTAATTGGAATATCGTCGCTTAGCTAACAATACCGCGCAAGTTAAATTGGCTTAGTTTAGTGGAGAGACATAAAACTGAATATTTTTTATAAACATGTGTGATGTAACTAAGAATGAATTATGAATTACGCAGTGACAGAACTATTTGAATATCGTGCTTTGTACTTAAATTTTTGTGTAAATTTATTGTATACGCGGCAAAACAATATAACCAATGACAATATCACATGGCCAATTTTCGAGTTACGCGGTATTGTTAGCTAAGCGACGATATTTATAAACCACAATACCAGAAGAATCATGGACGCGTTGCGGACCTTACAGGAAAGGGATGTCACCGCTCGTTTGCCAGCCTTATAGCATATAACAAAAAGTCACTATATCATTCTTCGACTTACAAAGATCTATCACATTTTGTCTGTGTATTGGCTAACTCGACTGGGATAACAGCTTTTGATGAGATCGGCCTGATAAATTCCAAATCCTCGTATCATTAAAAGCTGGTAACGCAATAATAATTCCTTCGAAAATATTATTTATGAGTGGCGGTAACCATAATGTAATGGTTCATCTAACCCAATTACCCAATTAAACAAAATGTAGATTCCGACACTGGTATTTGCGAATTTCAAGCCATCATTATTATTCAGTTTACTCTCGTATTTTGGATGTTTACGGGTGGTGGAGATCACTGACCAGCAAGCGACTCACGTGCTTGTTTGCTAAAAACTCCCCTCCCCTTTATAAATTGGAATCTCTCTATTCTAAAAAAAGTAACTGCCGCCGCTGTCCAAATCTTGTCACGCTATCTCCTCCGAAACCGCTGTGGGTATGGGGGCGAAACCGATACCAATCGATGCAGAATAATGTGGGGAAGAAAGTAAGATATATATTTTTGGAAAATTCCACTTACAAAAGGGGGGAGGGGGGGGGGTTGAACTTTGTATGGATCTTTTTTAATGGAACGGAATACGACTATGAAACTATGCACGAACTTTGCTTATGATAATTAATGAAATATGTGATTCACATTATTGCGAAATTTTATTTGTAAAAGGGGGAGGAGGGGTTGAACTTGATGATGATGATGATCACTCACTCACTGATTAATCACGATTTCTCAAAAACAACTAACGCTGGGGTCATGCAATTTGGTTAGGTGATACTTTGTGTGATGGCAAGGTGTCCTAAGAAAAGATTTTTGGAAATTCACATTTTAAGGGGGTAAAAGGGGGGTTTGAATATTGTATGAAACTTTTTAATTAAACGGATTACGACTGTGAAATTAAGCACAAATATTGCTTATCATAAATAATGAAATATGTGATTCACATTTTGTAAAATTCCACTTGCAAAAGGGGGGAAAGGGGTTGAACTTAGTATGAAAGTATTTATTTTAACTTTTGAACAACTTGACCGATTGGGGTCATATTCACACCGTACATTTGTTTTGGGGAGACAATGGTTTATAACTATATATCATCACGCTACGACCATGGGAACGGATCAGTAGCCTACATATATTGGGGTAAAATTTTAGATACAGGTAGACCAAGACATGGATTAGAACATAGACAACTTTTATCCCAGAAAAAGACTTTTACGCGGGCGGAGCCGCGGGTAAATGCTATGTTAGAAAAAATACTACGGATATTGAAGTTATAGAAAAACACAGATGATAGAAAGTAAGTTAAAAAGTTTTTTTTAGTAATAGGGGGACGCTGTAGACACTTATGTTACAGCAAGACTGGGTCGGATCGTTAACACTGTCTTTCAGAAAACCGATGTAAAGTAGCGGCTTGGTGCTGCGTTTCGTACGGTGAGTGAGATATCCGGAAGCCCAAATCTCCCTCCCTTTCCCAATCCCTTTCGTTTAAGGTTGGCAACGTGCCCATGATTCCTCTGGCATTATACAGTATTGGTATTATCTCTCTATTCTAAAAAAAGTAACTGGCGCCGCCGCTGCTGCCAAAAGCTTGTCACGCTATCTCCTCCGAAACCGCTGGGGGTATGGGGTCGAGACCGATACCAATCGATGCAGAATAATGTGGGGAAGAAAGTAAGATATGTCTCATATTCGTCGGACTTTAAGTTTTTTTTTATTTTATGTTTTGTGGAAAAATTTTGACTTTTTCATGTTCAGATTACGATAACTCTCCAAAAAAGGATCGTAGAATTTTGACATTTCTCCTTCAAACAAGACCTCATTTGTTTAAAAATAATATAAAACAGATTCATATGAACCTCATTTCAAGTCTCTATCTTAAAATTTAGATTTTTAATTGAATTTTAAAGAACGATACTTCAACAAAAATCGGAATGAAGAATCGCGTCTTTTTTTGGTTTTTCTCCTCTTGGATTTTATACAACGATTGAGTCATCCATTCACTTGATTCATTCATCGCCCTTAATGTAAGAAACATTTAATTAGAGATCTTGAATTGATTAAATATTCTTCACAGTAAAACAGTTTTTCACTATATTATTTTATTTTTTTAATTTCGTTTGCTTACGTTAAAAACGTGGCGTTAATATCACATTGCAATAACAAATATTTTTTTGCGAGTAAGCCTTATTAGGGGCCTTTTACGAGTAAAATATTCTCTATTAAGACTTTTTCGAATAAGCCGTATTACTTACTCGTAAAAAGTAAGCGCTCGCGAAGCCCCTAGTTTTAGAAAAAAAATCAACCCGTGTCTCATAATTTTTTATGTTTGTGGTCTATTTTAGTCGTATTACGTTCCATAATGAAGTTTCATACAAAGTTCAACCCCCTTCCTTACCCTCTTTCAATGTAAATTTTCAGAAATACTTTCTAAGCGGGCCCCTACATTACACAAACTATCATCTGACCACATTTCATGATCCTAGGTTTAGGAGTTTTTGAGATATTGTGAGTGATATTTCACTTTTATAACGCGATTCTATAATTTTTTATAAGCAATATTTGTACTACATTTTTTAGCCGTATCTCGTTTTATAAAAAAGTTTCATACAAAGTTCAACTCTCCCTTTTACCCCCTTAAAATGTAAATATCCAAGAATCCTTTCTTAGCGGGGTTTCTTTTTTTATGGTATAGGCCGGCAAACGAGCAAGTGGGTCACCTGATGGTAAGTGATCTCCACCGCCCATGTACGCCCACAATACCAAAAGAATCATGGGTGCGTTGCCGACCTTAAAGGAAAGGGATAATTTAGGAATTGGGAAGGGGAGGGGGTTTGGGCCTCCGGATATCTCACTAACCGTACGAAACGCAGCAGCAAGCTGCTACTTTACGCCGGTCATCTGACCAATTATAGATCAAACACGCCTTACGCCTGAACGGATTTGAATAAAATTTGCCATACAGGTAGGTAGACATGAATTAGAACATAAGCTACTTTTATCCCAGAAAAAGACACTTAGACGGGAGGAGCCGCGGGTAACAGCTAGTTAATTAAACAATTTATATAAGAAAAACAAAGGTGGTGTTATGTATTGCATATCAAAGAATTTTTTCATGCGAACATACTGTAATTGTATTCAGATAAGCTTATTGAATCATCAGACTGATATGCTTATATCTGACTATGTACAAGTTTCTATTACAATCCTGGATTGTATTGAAAACATAAATGACACATTTTAACCAAAAGGTCTTAAACATAACACAAAAAATAAGGTCTTGTGTTTGTCCCGAGTCTCCGAAGGGGGGGCAGAGGTGCAACTAATGCTGCACCCATATTTCGCAGAGCTTATTTCCGTATCATGAAATGTACAAATTGTAATCCCGGGCAAATCACATTTTTCGACTCAGATATTCGAATACAAATTAGGTATGTTACCCGACTTGGGATTTCAACCCAGCACCCCACGATTCTCAGCCTTAGTACACTGCTACAGACCAGTAATCTTTATTTTAAGTTTTTTTATATTTTTAAATGTTAAATCTTATATGAAAAAAATGTTTGAAATATAAAATATCACCCTCCAATGGCAAAGTCTAGGGCCCAAGCCATCGGTGGTTAGGATCCCAGAGTAAGGAACCTCCTCACAAAGTGTACTATGTCTAATAACACAACCTTCTGGATCTGCCTCCTGAGCCAACAACCAAATGAGAGTCTCTGGTGGTGTTGATCAAGTCTCTTTAGTACTACCCATTAACTTACACATATAAATTTACTTTTCGAATGCTCTCACCTTAATGTTGTAGACATGGAGGGTGTTGTCTGCCTTTTTTCTGTTAATAGCCACCTCAAATGGGTCGAATCTTGTGCACACATTCTGTGCCAACTCATTTTTGAGGTCCCCGTAGAAGTCACTCCGGAATTTGGTCAATGTTTCTAATGATAGTGGTACTGGAACAAACAATCTGCTTTATTAATAGAACTTTACAGAAGAACAACAATAGGTAGTGTTGCTTTCTTATTATTTTGATATTATTATGACAGTCTTCTATTACATACTGATCCATTACTAGGTACAGACTTTGCTTTCTAATGATAGGAATTATGCCTTCGTCCCCTACACTGGCCTAATGTGGGTGGTAGGCTTCACATACCGAGATTTTTTTTAGGTAGAATTTACCAAGTACACAGACCTTGTAACCGTGAAGAAAATTCACCACATTAGCAAGTGTTAATTAACAATTGATACACTTAACTTCGATAATTCAAGAGTCTGCTCTAAGGTGGTATTATAAACCACTCCACTTCTGCCTTGATAGCTCTGTTCTACATCTCACTAGGCAATCACCCAAAAATATGTCAAATATAGAAATGATCATTATTTTAATTTTTTATTTTAATATTTATACAAACCAGTAGACTGAATTCCTGTACAATTGCTATCTAAGAGGACCTCTTGTTCATTTGAAGATTGTGTATTTTCGATCATAGAAATCACACTCACTTATGTGCCCGGCTTTTGTATGACATCTTAAAAGTTTATGAACTTGATACTTTTTAATAGAAACTTTTAATATTTTATACATTAAAATTCATGTTTCTTCTTCAGTTCAGTTCTTATGGCCTTTGCGGTGATGTTTAATCTTGTGAAATCCATTTAAAAAAATCACAAATAAAATTATTTTGTGACAATTTGTCAAACATCAATTTTTTTTGTTGATGATTTTATTTTTAAATTCCTCTCTCAAATATTAATTGCCAATGCACATGATTACTTTGCATAGATACTTACAAACGGTACGTGCACGAAAACCGCCTTTTGTTTCAATTAAAATTTACATGACCAAGTATTTTTCTATAGAATTTGTAACAGTCTTAAAGGTTGACCCGAATGGAATTTATTTGCCTTAAACTAAGAAAAGCTGTATTGTAAACGAAATGACAATTGGTTGTTTGCTATAAAATTATTATTCTGGTTAAAAGAGGATAATTTTTCTTACCAGATGACATGGTTCTCGATGATAGCTGCAACAAACTATAATACGTGCGACACCTCACAAATGTCGTGAAAACTGACTTTACAAGCATTTATTTGAAACACAATAAAAAAATGATTTTTTGTACCGGTGACGACGCAAACACAAGAAAAGTAATATCACCGTTGTCCTATTTGACAATAAATAATATTAGAGTAAGAGACAAAATACCACTATATCTTTCCAACTCATTCATTCGTCAGGAAATGCGAGTTGAAAAGGTTATGTTTCGGTCATTGATCTGGAAGCAGCTGGCTTGCAGCTGATCCTCAATTTTTTCGTTATTCTAAGGCGTGGTAACATGTCTATGACTGAGAATTTGTTTGATACCTATAAATATGAAAATAAAAAACAAATCTAGTTAGTTTTTTAATGTCAAACCATAATATCTAAATCTTAATGATTAGGTAATTAATTTCCTTTGAATGATTATTTTCCTTTTGACTCAACTATTTTTATCAAACTTTATGTTTCTAAATTCAAGAATCTCTTGATGTTGAATAACACAAAATATGGTTACGTTTGTAATAAACATATTAAAATCACAGAATATTTAGGGAAGCTAACGAATATATAATATTTTGCGAGATATTACATTTTCATTACCTACGTATAGAGAAATACCCATTTTCTTTTATTTTATTTTGTAAACTGACAACATTCATCTGTAAGCGGGAATTTTAAAAAGAGATTTAATTTGTTATTGTATGTACAGTAATTTTTTGTTATTTTAAAAGGAAGACTTAAATATATATTAACTCTTAATTAAATAAACGAGCAATAATAAAAGTTGTTTATTTATTTTTAATGGTTTTTAGCTATAATCTTTAACAAAACGCAGATATCGAGACCAAAAATCAATAGTCTCAACAATGTTACCCTGCCGTTTTCAGGCATTCATGCGCAATACAGCATTTCCTCTTCGTCAGAACATATTATTATTTATCCGCATTGTTATTTATTTAGGTCAAGGTGTTTGTAGAAGTGACTAAAAATATTTAAATCTTAAGATAACTTAAGACGGTAGCGATGTCGCTGAAAGCTTATGAAGATGCGTGTACCAGAGCCGAACTGTTTGGCCAACTATTGCCTGACAAAGAAGATTTTTTGGAAAAACATAAACATTTGGACGTAGTGGAATTTGAAGAGGTGGAAATTAAAACTACCGAGGTAAAATTATAATTGTAATTTCAAAGACACAGAGAAGATTAACCATTTAAATTTATATTTGTGTAATGGACTATTAAATAAACCTTCACGTAGCGTAATTAGAAAATTAATATTCATTTCGAATAAATTTTCGTAGAAATTGCATTCGGAAGTTTTAAATGAAATTACTTAATTCCTAACTGTGCAATAAATTAACTAGTGATTTCTTATGTTTACGCGAATATTACACATTGAAATAAAACTATCCGTATAAACTAGTTTTATTTCAATGTATCCGTATAGTTTATACGGTATAAACTAGTTTTATTTCAATAAATTAACTCTTGAAATAAAACTATTTTATACGGATTTTATCGCGGTTTAATTTTATTTTATTCCATAGAGAAGATGGTTGAGAGCTTGCACAAGCCTGGGATCCAATTATACACTTAATTAAATCGGAACCCAAAAGACCAACTGCCAGACCTCAATACACCGTGAGCTCTTTCTGCGTAGATCGGACTAGTGTCAACTAACTTTTTAAATAATTAAAAATGAATGTATAATTTTAAAACGAAGGTAGATAATGTAACATTAACTGAGTTTTGGCGGGAATTCTTACAGTGCGGTGGCTCTCTTGTTTTAATTATTTCCTAAACTGGTTTAAAGTTGTGTTTGTTGTATAAAAGTGGTGTGGTTTTGTGCAATAATCATTAATGATGATGAATAGTTTATGGAAACATTGAAATAAGTGGATTTAGGTGATTTTTGATCAAGGGTATTGTCGACCTTGTGCTTTCGATTCGCTTGAAGAAAGTCATCTAAGAAGCATCGAACTGGAAGGAATTTTCACCAATACTCCATCAAGGCCTTGAAATCGGTCACACCCCTGTTTCATCGTTCTTGGATATTATGAAAATAATATAACTGATGACTTGGCAGTATGGTCTCTGATCTTAGCCGGTTCCTTATGGAACAAAAATACAAAAAAAAAAGTAACATTAACTTTTCGAGACGTCCTACACCTCAGTCTCTCCCGTGACCACGAAGGCTGAAAAGCTTTCGAAACGTCGGGAATAAAATAAAATTAAACCGCGATAAAATCCGTATAAAGTAGTTTTATTTCAATGTGTAATATTCGCGTAAACATAAGTAATCACTAAATTAACTCTTATTATTCAGTATATCATTATTCATTATCGATTAACCATGTACTGGATTACTTCCGGCCTTAGTAAAAAACGTAGATAATAACCGATCATACACGGTTCAGGGTGCGGAACCGCGCCGCGCCGAGTCGTGGATGGCCTGTAAACATAAGTCTTTTCATCCATTGCATCTCAGCGGCCGGCAAGACGGTGCAAGAGTCGTTATGCAGAATCATGTATGGGCAACCCCTCCAGCTCGGCGCGGCGGGGCGGCTGGCGCGGTGTCCCACATGTTGGGCTATGTATGACCGGCTTAGCTTTAACTCACGCTATGCCAGATTCCAGGCTGATACTAAGCATTTCGTGATAGAAAAACCTAATATAACTTTTACCCGGGACCCGGGAATCGAACCGAGACCTCAGCACAGCAGTCGTACCGCATACGCATTACAATTGCGCCACCGAGGCAGTCAGATTTACCGCCTGTTTCACTACCCCGAGTGAAAGCCACTAACTAATACGGCTGTGCTAATACTAAGACATGACACGTTCAAATGTAAAAGTCAGACTCATCAATATAAATATCGGTAGAAAGCATCGAAATGTAGAAAGATGTCTATTATGTGCTTTCAAAAAAGCTACCTTAAACTTTATTTACACTTCATATACATGGAGTATAAAGGCGGACTTAATGCTTTAAGCATTCTCTCCCAGTCAACTATAGGGTGATGTAGAGATGTACATGGCAGGTGCAAAGATAGCGAAAAAAAACATATTTTGAATATATACATAAATATATATCAGCATACATAACATACATCATTTCCTTATTAAATACAAGAATAAATCTTACTCGAATATGTTTCATAATAGGACAGTTAGTCTAATTTCACGAACTATAATAATTTTCATAATCTTCGTATAATTTTTGACAGCCTCCGTGGCGTAGCGGGTGAGTAGCCAGTTGCGAAGCGTGAGGTCGTGGGTTCGATTCCCGCACCTAGACAAATGTTTGTCTGATTCACAAATATTGGTCTCCGGTCTGGGTGTTGTGGGACCGCAAGTCCCTCGTAGTTCCTGATACCCACGATACAGGTTTACCTAGTGTGGGGTCAGGACTGTGTGTAACTGTTGGGTGTATTTATTTATTTTATTTAATTATATAAATATTTCAGAATACTGCGATGCTGAATGACACCCTCAAAGAAGGTAGCAGTGGTCTTGCAGAACTGAACACTATATTAAATACGACTCAGACAAAAATCAATCGATTAAAGGTGAGAAACCTCATTGATTTAGTATTAAGTTTCAGTTAAAAAGCGGTAGAGCCACGTTGCGAACATGTTTGTCTACAGCATGATTGGACCAGCTTGACCGTGTTGTTACCACTGTCTCACAGAAAACCAACGTGCAGTGGCATCTTGGTGTTGCGTTCCGTATGGTGAGTGAGATATCCGGAGGTCTAAATTGCCTTCCCTTTTCCAATCCCGTATCATCCCTTACCTTTAGAGTCGGCAAAGCGTCGATAATTCTTCAGGTATTGTGGATGTTTATGGTCGGTGGAGATCCCTTACCATCAGGTGACCCACTTGCATGTTTGCTGGTCTATGCTATAAAAATCTTACCTGGAACCGGTGGTAGATCAGAGGCATACAAATCGTGGGTCGTTTTCGTTTTGGCGCCACTTAGAAATAACTAACCATGATAAACAACGTTTCTTTTTTTCTAGCAAGACCGTAATTTTAATAATTACTTATACGTTGGCTGTTTTAATCAGGCAACCATAAGTTATCTATCGCTTTCGAAGAGGTATTACTTTTAATCCCACCACTCCATTTTCTGAGCAGTAGAGATCTGTTTTGAGGTGCGCGATCGAACCAAGAGACCGCGACGGGTGACAACAGCGACACATGCGATTGCATAGGAAAGGAATAGATATTGGGAAGGGGAATTTGGGCCTTCGGAAATAGTAATTTGTTGATTACCACTTGATGTGAGACAGTGGTACCACCCCAGTGACGCCGCCCCTTCATGTTGTTATGTCAGGTCCTACTAGTTTTTAACATAGTTACTACATGCAGGGCTGAAAGTATATATACCTACCGGATCACACTACACGCAAGCGCTGCAGTCATCAAATTTTTGAATTTGATATACAAAAACCTGAAATAAATCTGGCCGGATTAAATTTAGTCACTTCACCCTCCATCCTCTGTCCGTTCGAATTTAGTTGATCAACTGACTTGAATTAACAAATGCTGTATGGTTTTTGTAGATCAAAGGTTAAAAGTCTTAGTTCAAATCTCATGCGATTTAGCAGTTGATCAATTAAAATCGAACCGTGTGAATCAGCTATTAGCCTTCCGCCACCCTTTAGTCTCTGAAAACAATAGCTATACGTTCTCTTCCTCTGAAGTTCATAAGGACGACTGCATTTTTAAAGGGCCTAAGTCTAATCGTCATTCCTTATCAATAAATGGAAACAAATATCTACTATATTTATCTAAATACTTAAATCCTTTTATATGATGTGTCAATTACAATACAGATAATCATAAGTGGGTAGATATGTGCCCGGGGGTCGTTTTTGATCTCCTATGTGATGTTAATTCCCATCATACTAATGTTTGTGGGACAAACATTAAGTAACCAATCACACTTTTACATTCCAGGGTGTCTGCGGCAGCATAACAAACTTTTTCAGGGTGAAATTGACATCAAAAGACAACCTTTCATATTCCAGCGAACCTAGCTACGTAGGCCAAACGAATTACGACAGAGATTACATCGCACCAACCGAAATAGGTTCTATCAACCAGGGCCTCGGCCCCAACGACAATGAAATGACGCCGCGCGCTAAACAAAATGGCCGACATTCACAAAATGGCCAATACTCGCAAAATGGCGCCGATATAAATTCAGCTTTGGAAGATTTAGAGGCAATGCAAATAATGGACGAACCAGGTCAATTTCGTAAAGCGATTGTTTGCGATATATCTAAACAGGTGAATACGCAGATGAGTAAGTTAGATCAAATGATACATCAAGCGGATAGGGCCCAGGTGTCTCTGCAAAATCAGAATAAGCAGATGCGATCGTTTTTGCGATAAACACAGTAGTGAATTATGCAGTACTGTAGCTAGTTACATGGTTCTTTTATTTGAAATGTTGACATTTTATTGTGATTTTAAGTATACCTAATCAAAATCTGTATTTAATTCTGGTAATAAGTTTGGCTGAGATCATGGACAATATTGTAGATATGACATATAATGCGATCTAAAATTATAACCGTGGTCCGTGGCTGAGATCTATAAACCCGATCACGATCGAGTATAACCCACTAAACCTGTTTAAGAGTCGTCAAATTGTATGAAAATTTTACATAAGCGAATAAGTTTAGTGGTAAATCTCGATAGATCCTAACTATCGTCGTGCAACTCGTCTCTAGTTCCTAAAGTGACTTTGCGTAGTAAACTTCAATATGAAATTAGGTACCAAGAATGCTTTCTTCACGCTGTTCATAACAACAAAGGTACAACTTTTAAGGAAAAGGAAAAAGTAAAAATAATAAAATCAACAAAAATATAAATAGTTTGATACTGATGTGATCGTGAGTCGAACTCACTGGCCGACCTATTCACCATATTATTTCGATTTAACTAAGTTTTAAACGAAAGTAGGTTAAATTGAAGTTTATTTTAAAGATATCAGTCTTATACGGCGAAGATCAAGTCTGACAAACGACTCTCATTGATCGGGAAAATATCATTTAGGTAATTGTGACTTTCTTGAGTCTATTGATATATTTGGTTAGTAAGTATTTTATTAGGTGTGGACTACGGCAGTCTCACTGTCCATAGGAAATGCAATAGTAAAACGTAGTAGTTTTCACATCGGTTTTGTGTGAGACAGTGACGCCACCCCGGTTGTAACAGTCCATTCGTGCTGTAGACACAACTGGCTATAGCGTGGCTCTACCACACTAAATATATTTTTATTCGTCTGTTGTATCTAGCTACGGTACAGTCATGGAATTCTACGCAATAATGTTTAAAATCTCTAGCTTTTTGTAATCGATGTGCCTAACTGTAAGTTTGTATAAATGTATGATACTCAAAATGTTCGGATTAGATTCGTATTTTAGTAATGTTGGTGCTTTTATGATATTACGCGAGTTTATGTAAACTTATGCTGATTGTAATAAGGTTTATTTTAGTGGTTTAGAAACTTGTACTCGTAATTTTTTAGGTAAAGTCTCGCTAGTTGTAGTGTGGAATTCCCCAAAAGTTCCATATTGGTATTATGATTAGATCTATGTTTTATTGAAACATTGATTCGATACAGAGAAATTTTCTGAAACCTGTCTAAGTATACCTTAGTTGTGCAGTTGATTGACACTTAATAAGACGATGTTCTTATTATTATGATTTGAGATCATAATCCAAAAATATTGATATAAATTAAAAATAAATAACAATAATACTAGTCTAGTTATATTATACCAGAGGTTTTCAAACTTTTATCTCATAGACCACTTATAAAATTTAGCTGGTTCCGGTGGACCTTGCAGCTACATTTTTACCATATTCCCAAAACTCGACAAAAAATGTGAAGATTAGATCTAACTATGGACCTCCGTCGAGTCTCCCGTGAACCCCTGGGGGTCCACCTGGACCCTTTTGGAAACTAACGTATTATACTGTCTCAATGCTGGGTATGAGCTTCCTCTACGAATGAGGCCTTAATCCTTATGGTTTATGAAAATAAGTATTAAGTTATTTATTGTCTACTATTATTACTCGCTTCATCATTCATCATTATACTGATAGTTACTTCAATAAAATCGAAACTAGTGACTAAAAGGAAATTTTGTTAATGATATTTTATCAGGTTATTTATAAATTATTTTTATTCCCAATCTATATTATTAAAGTATAATCCAATGTAGCTAAAAACAACCTAGTGTAATTTTTCATAGTGCAGCAGTACTATTTACATAAGTCGCGTTATTGAGTCAAATACGAAAGTTATTCGTGTACTTTAAAATAAAGGTGTAACATTTAAGAGCTTTGAATAATGCTTCCATTATAAATTAAATTAAAAAACCTAATAATAATGCGTGCTAGATGTCGGACCCGCGCTAAAGTGTCTGAGCCCAAAAGTTGTCGAAACATAAAGTACCGGTCTAGGGCAAATCGGATTCGTGCATCGACGTTTCCGTACCGAAAACCTTGAACTTGTACTTGTGGTGGTTTTTACTACTTATTCAAAAATTCGCCATAATGTCATATGTTCTGTGAAAATTACAGCGAGTGACCTTTTACGATTCAAATTATTGATGCCCGTTTTCACCATCAATCCTAAGTTTAGGTGAGCCCCTAAGACATTTTAAGTGTTACTTTTGTTTTCCCCATCACTTAGGGGACCCCTATATTTCTAAGGTGGCCCCTTAACTGCGTGAAAACAAACTTAGGTAAGGAATAGATTTAAAAAGTTCCTTAGGTTAAGGGACCCTTAGTTAGGAAGTGTTTGAAGGGACGTTGGTGAAATCAGGCATGAGCCCTTTAAAGGTAGGACACACAGACAGACAGACGTACGCTCTATAATAGCGTTCCATTGGTACCCTTAGATACCCTTAGGGTACGGACGATTAAAAAATGAAAATTTCACGCCAGCCACTGCATGACCGGACGAAAATGCCTGTAATTTTAACATTTCATTAAAATATTTTACACTGTAGTCATGTTGCTTTTTTTTATAGCAAAGGCCGGCAATCGAGCAAGTGGGTCACCTGATGGTAAGTGATCTCCGCCGCCCATGTACACCCACAATACTAAAAGAATTATGGGTGCGTTGCCGACCTAAAAGGAAAGGGATAATTAAGGGATTGGGAAGGGGAGGGGGTTTGGGCCTCCGGATATCTCACTCACCGTACGAAACGCAGCAGCAAGCTACTACTTTACGCCGGTTTTCTGTGAGACAGTGGTAACGACCCGGACGAGCCGGCCCATTCGTGCTGTAGGACACAAGTGTCTACAGCGTGGCTCTACCACTCATAAAACTTGCTATTGACTTTTTGGATTAACTATATACTCGTTATCAGCGCTAGAAATGTTACTAATTAAATTGTTATGTACTAAAATTAGTACATACAGTCACTGGTTTATAGAAAGGGCGAATAAAGCCTCATTTAATTAATGTTTACTAATTAAGGTTAATTTATTTTCTCTATTTATCACTATAAAATTATAGCGCTGTATCGCTGTTTTAATTTTAACAATAAAGTCCTACTTACACGGGGAGAGTTTTTGAAATGAAATAGTTGAAATGAAATGAAATAGTTTTATTAATCATGTAGGCAATTAAAATAGCGCTTATGACAAGTCAGTACAAGATAAAGAAACTTATGTATAAAAATCATATCAACTAATGTATACATAACATACATAGCATCGACAAATACACTAGGCAATTACACTAAATTGTTTATTTGTTGTCTTTTTATTTTACATTATTAACAGTATTTGTAACGACACACGCGATAATAAACAACATCCTAATCTACGGCACCGCATCGTATGATTCTCGCTGACTAATTTTAAGAGTTGTCTTTTATATTCTTGCCTGTGTCGTGCGATTATCTCTCTCCGTGTAAATGGAACTTCAATCATGAAGGATTGTCATAAAACATGTTCTATAATAGTCTTAGAATAATTAATATTTCCTTATCTACTAACATAAATTAATCTTAAATTCAAAGCAATAAGCCAAATTTATATTTTCCAATTAGCTATCTATAATGCTTCTTCCGATTGTGATGAAATAGTTTTATTAAAACAATGTGTCAAACACGAAGTTATATTTTTATGATTTGTATCAACATAGAATAAAATATGTGTTAAAAGTGTTGTATTATTTTTGGCAAAACATGCTTCGTCATTATTTACGTAATTTGCGACGCGACGACAGTCTTCTTATAGTTTTAATATTTTAAATCCATATTTATCATTCCTTAATATAAATTGTGATAAACACATAACTCAAATCTGTCAACAAATAACCACTTAAACTAAATCGAAATAAAATGGGGGAAACTTCGTAAAGAATATTAAACTGTAATTTCTCATGAGCATTTTTTGGCACAGACAAACACATGTAATTAGGTTAATATGGCAACTTAAATATTTAGGCACACTTGAATGATAAGCGCCAGAAGACGAGAGGAAAATATTACTTCGTGGTGCGAATACTGTACTAGAGCCACGCTGTAGACAGTTTTGTCTGCAACATGAATGGGCTGGCTCGACCGGGTTGTTGAAAACCGATGTAAAGTAGCGGCTGCTGTGCTGCTTTTGTAAGGTGAGTGATATATTCGGAGGTTCAAATCCCCTCCCCTTCTCAATCCCTTAGTTATTCCTTTCCTTTAAGGTTGGCAATGTATCCACAATTCTTATGGTATTGTGAGCGTTCATGGGCCTTGGTGATTATTTCCCATCAGTTTACCGACTTGCTCGATTGCCGGTCCGACAATGCTATATAAAATTCATCAAACATGAATACCACAGTACATACACATACTACTTGGCAGTAGAAATCGACAACGCGATAGTATCTACGGACGGACTCTCGCATAAAAGAGACCTGCATCCCAGTGATTTTATATTCGTTATAATGTGAATGTTTTAGTAGTTTCCTTTCAATAGGTCCGCGTAGCCACAATTCTTCTGGAATTGTAGATATTCATAGATAATGGGCTTACCACGAGCTGGCCCTTGTCTCGTATGCTAGCCAACAAAGTAATAGAATTTCATTCCGATACTTAATTAATGTAATGTGCGAATGTGCCTAAAATAAGAGAAGTCAGATTATTTAAGGATGACTATAAAAAACAAAATAGTGAAAAAATATAATAATTATGTTATCTATGACTACCTACTGATGTAGACATAATATAATTAGACTTAATATAACCGTTAAAAATCCCGATGTGAATCAAAAAAAAATTAACATAAAAACACACAAATACGCACGTACTTACTCACGCTCGTATGCACGAACGGATGCATGCATGCACGCATGTACGCGTACACACACACTGGCAGACAAAGGAGTTAAACTTATAACACCCCTATTTTTCTCGGGGGTTAAAAATTCACCCGGAAGCGATAAAAGCATAATGAAATTAGACGTCAATTAAATTTATTTTCGTGTCGTAGAGACTAAAAAATAGTCCATTTCCGTCAGCCTTTGTAATTACTAGGAAATTTCGCCGTTCCTGAACTCTGCGATCAAAGAAGATCCGTGCGGCATTGGAATGGTCACGCCTGTAGTCACGGCCGCGAAAAAACCAGAACATACCAACCGTAACATCGCATTATATAAGAATCAGATTAATGCACCATGACCTGTCACTACTTCGGAACACGTAGCGTAGCAATGTTACTGGCACTAATTGTTTGCCACCTGTTCGCGTTATCTTTCGCAAATCCATTTCACAAGTACCCATTTGTGTTTCTGCTAGATGTTGGTAATGAAGAACTTGAGAGGGTTAATACGGAACAGATACGTATATCAACACCTGGAGGGTCCATAGCTCTACGGTACCCTGCAGTTGGTACAGGAGATACCATATCCCATGTGAGAGTAAGTGGAATAGATTTTGGAACCGACCTAAAAGCAAATATAGTTGACGGAGGACCTGGTTACAAATACGTTGTGCTAGTATTCATGGGTAACCCAGGAAAACCCTACGATGCAGTGTTGACTGTGCAAACTGTGCCCGATGGGAATACATCAAAAGATATTGAAGGTAATAGTGCCGGTATTGAAGAAAATGATTCAAACGATAGTGCCGAAGATCTGAGTGATTCACAGAACAATTTTAATCAAGAATACTTAGAAAGTTCAAAGGCTGAACAGATGCAGTCTAGTTCTAATGTATTTAATTACGCACATTACAGAAGTGATGATTATAGCGAAAGTGATGGATATGTACAACAGAAAGACATACATAATCCATACAGCGAGAAATTCAGCCCAGGCGAGACTGAAGTAAATAATTACGTAGGAAACGAAGAAGATGAAGAAAGTCTTAACGTTGTCCCAAAGAATCAAGAATATGATGATGATGATGATAATGATGATAATAACAATAATAGTAATGAAAACAATCATGATGAAGATAATAAGAATAATGATGATGATGATGACAACAATTATGATGACGATAGTTCAAGTTATGATAAAGTCGAAGAACAATCTCAAGTTTTTGACGAGGAAGATGATCCTAATTTCAATAATGAATACCTAGAAAAGCCAACGGACTATGAGGACTCTGAAGAACTAGACCAGACGTTTAATGATGAAGAAGTACATGGTGATAAGTATAAAGACTCTAATAACAATAATTATGTAGATATTGACGATGGTTCAGCCGTTGCTTACTAGTTATATGTTTTTTTTCTACTTTAAGCATAAAGTCATGTTTTATTTAGAATGCCAACTCAAAAACTTTATATTTTAATTTTAAATCAGTAATGTTAAAATTGTAAATAAATATGAGGCGTATTTTTATTCGGCTTTTTGTAATACTATGTAAAACCAACCTTTTTATGATTCATTTTTTTTGTTTCCGTTGCTTCGTAATAACATTGGAGTTTTTATTTGTATATTTTTATTATTATAATCAACAAAGACTAAGTAACATTTAACTTGGACTCTATAGCTGTTACTTAATTTTATTTATTGAATCCGTAAATGGGTGTGTTCGGAGCATGGATCCAATTGATGTTTAAATATAGATAAACACTGATTATGAGTATAAGAGTAGGAAAAATTATGTAAAAAGTTTTAGATTGTTAAGTGAAATTAATAAAGGAAATAATAGTTTTACATAATATTGATGTATAACTACTGTTTACTATAAAAATGTAATGTGGAAGAATGGTATCATATGGAGATATGTTTATGTGTCCCTTATGAATGAATGCAAAGGCGAATGCGGCCTGTGTACACTGAAACGAATCTATTATCTGCGTAATCCTTCTATCAATGGATCAAGTCAGTTTAAGTGTTCAGGACAATAAATTGGCTGCTGTTTACATTATTTATATGAATGAAAACACAAGCGTATTGACACAAAATCTTCCCTTTCTTAGCGAATGGTAGAAATACATATGCCGATATTATTTGCATAAAAATATATATAATGTGTCTCCAACAGACGAGGGTTAAAAAAATCTAAAATCGTTCACCAGTGGTGTAGGCGTACACGATCCATTTCGAGATGGAAACGATGTCACAACAAATTGTATATGTCCCGCCGTGATCATCAAATAGCGCACGTCTCAAGGATAAAGGGATAAGGCCGCTATTAACTCTACAGGAGGTCCATTAATCACGATAAATCGGCACGTTCCCGATATTTTACACGTGTATCGGTTATCGTTTTGTATCCGTCTCGATTTTATGAATAACTATCTGTTCGGTGCAATTCCGTACACGTGGAAGATTAGGATGTAAATGTTGATGTAGGACCAGTAAAATATTCATCATTGTAGTTTGTATCATAATAAGGTATGAAAGAATAGATGGATTCAGTAGATTTCATCAATCCTGTAATCAATTGGGAGTAAAAAAAAACTGTTTAAAGAAAATTCGCATCAAAATTTTTACACTGCCTTGGTCTCTGATATCATTCAAACGAGGCCCTTTTTATATGAGAATAATGCTTTTTTATAGCATCGGCCGGATAACGAGCAAGTGGGTCCCCTGATGGTAATTGATCTCCACCGCCCAAGTACGCCCACAATACCAACATAATTATGGGTGCGTTGCCGACCTTAAAGGAATGGGATAATTAAGAGATTGGGAAGGGGAGGGGGATTTGGGCTTTCGGATATCTCATTCACCGTACGCGTTTCTAAGCAAGCTGCTAATTTACTTCGGTTTTCTGTGAGACAGTTGTAACGACCTGAACGAGCCGGCCCATTCATGCTGTAGACAAAGGTGTTTATAGCGTGGCTCTACCACTCACAATTGTTATATATCCTTAGTATACAACAGCTTTAAAGTAGTAGGATCAATGCTCATGATTATATTTTACTCCTCAGATTATGATACTACTCTTATTTCATGCTTAGCGGTATAACACCATGCTAGTTCGGGATAATAAATGTATTTTTTGAAGTGCCCTGACGTATACCGGAATTCCAAGGCACCTGTAGAATTCCTGAATAAGAATAATGGCTGTTGCCATTATGATCATTTATGTCAACCCCACTAACTTTTTTATAGATTTTGGTATATATGTGAATTGATAAAGTATCTAATGTCCAGATAAGTACGTCAGAGGACGGAAGTTCTCGATGTTGGAAAGCGCGGTCAATATGGCATTGGGCAGGACGCTTGGCGAGGAGGTTGGGCAATCGTTCGACATAGTCCACAACCTGGTGTTGGCCGCATGAAGGTACGAGAACACGAGGCAAACCATCAGTCTGGTAGTCAGATGATGTAATTGACGTAGCTAGAAAGTCATGGATGCTAGCGGTCCAGGGCAGTAAGAAATGGAGTGTATTGGGAGAGACCTATAAGCAGTGAGTTTATATGGGCTGAAAATGACGATGAATTGGTAGAGGTGAAAATATGATCATACTAATTAATATTTTCTTTGTTCTTTGCTACCAAGCAGGTGTCTTTTAATTAAAAAATGAAAATCTTTATTATGAATCAAATACAGCGATACAACTTAAATCCAGTCTCTGAGCCCTAAACTTGCGTAGTCATATAGTCCTGCAACTAGTGTATGTCAGGGGTCAGACATTATTGAACTATGCACTACCTACCAAAATTAAAGATAGGGACAACCCTATCTTTAATTTACTACACATCCATTTAGACTCAATTTGATATTTATATTAATATCTGATTTCAAAGTTATTTTTATAAATTCATAGAAACTACTCGATATGTCCTTATTATGTGTATAGGTCGTTGCATTTATGCACAGCGGGTAACGGTCATAGAAAATTCAACAAATACCTATCGGCCTTTGGCAAACATTTTAATTTGAACCTAAACTATATTTTAAGTAAGTATTTATACAATTTTAAAAATATCTAAAACTCATTATGAGTGCCTTGCAATAATTTATTTGTGTATTAAATTCGTATTTCGTAAATAGTTCGAGAATTGCGCGTACGCGACGCACGACACGTATAACGGTCGATAGAAATTCAAATTTTGAAAATCAAGTAAACATGTCGGCGTTCCATAATGCTCATTCGAAATTATTCGTAAAACGGTTTCTTTGGTTGCCTTTGGGACGTCTTGGTCTGAATCCATTTTGATGTCTTCTCTTTGAGGCCATCAACTTCAGTCTATGGTAAATTCATTTTACACTTTATTGCTGAATAAACTAGGCTTATTTTCATGTTTTCTAGCTGTTAATACAAAAATTGTGAATTAATACATATTAGATTTTGTTTTCATATGCAATGTTTGCACCGTTCCGAATGTTTGTTCAATAGAAACATAATATAGTTCGTAATTTGAATGATTTTGATTTATGGTTATACAGAGTGATTAAAACTTAAAACAGTTGACTTCTTATTACGTGAGAAATTTAATATTTTTGTTTTTATTTTCCTATTCTTTAATACTTAATACTAATATGGTAGTCGATTAGAATTACTATTATAGTGTTACTTAGTTTGTGAATCATATACATGACTGAAATGTTTATACTAATTTGTTATATTAGTAGGTACCAATACAGTTAGCTACTGATAGTAATTATCAGGGTCAGAACTACCATACCAACGGAGTCGCCGCTCCACGCATCGGTCTGGAGGGAGAGACCTCAGTTGCATCTCCGTCTTCAGAATTTAGGTTTTCCCCATACTAAACCGCACTCAATATATACTATGTGTAAGGGAAAAGCTTTCAAAAACTAAGAGAGGTAGAAATGCTGGTGATTACGGACATGACATCACTAAAAATCGTGAAATAAAACTACCTATTCTTTTTACGACCACACATACACGCCGCTCGCACTTAAACAGTCAAACAAACATTAACCCCGAGCGTCAGCTGGTTAACTAGCGCTACATTGATAATATATTTGAATTATATTTAGCAATGTAACGCTAGTTAAAATATAGCATAGTTAAAACAGTTAATAAATAGTTATGAATAAGCGTTGTATTTGTGTACACAAACATTATGCTGCGTGAAAAAATAGGTAGTTCTATTTCGCGTTTTTTAAATGTTGTATCATGTTCGTAATCATCAGCACTACCATCTGGCTTAGTTTTCAGAAGCGTGTCTCTTATACCCTTTATATGTAGCGACGGACATCAAATTTCGATTGCTCCATCCTAACACCAGCTTCAGTCCGGCACTGAAAATTATTAACACATCCCGATTTAAGGAAGCAGTTAATAATGTAGGATACGGTTGCTTGAATTGTAAACTAAATTAGATCATGTAATAAGAAACTTGCCGTACAGTGACAAGGTGCTTCCACACTACGGTGACATTCCGCCAAACCGAGAGACGTGGTTGTCTCAAGTACTTGTTACGATAGTGTGGACGGGTGTACAATGCCACTGTGTCACTTTACCGTGACTTAAACAAACATGACAAAACCTTAAATGTCACGGCGAAATGTTATAGCGGATCTCTCCGTGACATTAGATCGTAACGTTTGACAACCGTCTTGAGAGTCTGTCACGCGTGTTTGCACAATCACGCCTCTCGATGCGGCGAAATGTCACAAGTGGAGACGCATTTTAACAGCACAGATTAAAGGTATAAATTTAACATCTAATAAATAAAACAAAGTCGACTTTTTGATTCAGTTATAACACTGGCCACTGCATATTTAGAACAAAAACGGTCGCTGAATGCAATTCGAAATTCAAATGTCACTTATAAAAATAGAACGTCGCCATCACGGCGGGAGCCAGGGGACCGCTAATCGAATGTATAGGTTGTAACGGTTGTTGAAGTACAGAATAAATTGAATGATTTTAATAATTGATTATTAGCAACTTTGTTACCTTGAAATAGATATGTTTTTAGCAAAAACGGTCACTACGGGGTTCTTTAAATGGCATGATGATCATTTCTAAGACAATAGATATTTCTCACAGATATTGAAAACCAGATTAACTTTTGTTATGGATTTTTCCAAAAAACATTCAAACGCACTAACATTACTACGTAACTTTAATGGTGTAGCAATCATTGACAGTGTGATTGTCTTGCGCATTTCGTGTATTGATTATAAGTGGTAGAGCCACGGTGTAGATACTTTTGTTTACAACATAAATGGGCCGGCTCGACCGGGTTATTTATTATCACAGTCTCACACAATACGTTGACATATTTAGCAGCTCTCTTGAAATATACTAGGTAAAGACGTGATAGTTATATTTCGGTGCCATGTTTAGGATCGGTGCGATTTAGGCCGGCCACACTCGCAATACCCCAGGATTTATACAGAAAGTTTACAAACAATTCGTGTTGAATGTTATACGACACAATACAGACGTTTAATTATGACTACGCGTGACTCACTACTCAGTACTCACACAATATGTTTCATTGAGGGCATAGTCCAACTATCAAAAGATATAATTAAAGAAAAAATAACGATAATGAAAAAATCCGATTAGAACAAACTACTAAGGACCTTCTAGATGGGTAATATTGCTTGCCAAGCACGTAATACATTATTGAGAGCAATTTTTATAGTTTAAGACTAGGCTTGATGTGCTTGACAAGTAACTATGTAGACAATTTTTGTTGAAAACTAGGTACTTACCTAATTTGTTATATGACTTGAACGTTGCCAGCATCAAGCAACATTAAACATGCTTGGCATTTTTGACCGTACAGTGAGCATTTCAAGTCTAATCGTCACACTTGTTTCAGAAATGTAAACATATATCTACCCACTGGACGGTCATTGGGTACGCCGTAACAAGGAGTTATTTGAAAAGTGGGTAGATATTTGTTTACATTTCTGGAACACGTATGGCGATTAGAATATACGTACATATAATAATATATCGCACAGTTGAAAAACGATATCTTTAACAAAATAGGGATCTTAATGTCTGTGAGATCCATCACTGTCAAGTAACAGTCTCCGTGGCGCAGTGGGCGAGTAGCCGTTACGAAGCGTGAAGCTGTGGGTTCGATTCCTGCACCGAGACGAATGTTTGTGTGACCCACAAATAATTGTTTCGGGTCTGGATGTTGTGGGACTGCAAGTCTCTCGTAGTTCTTGATAGCCATGATACAGGTTAACCTAGTGTGGGGTCAGGACTATGTGTGTGACTGTTGGGTGTATTTCATTTAATTAAATTGGCTGGTCCCGAAACGCACCATTTGTGCCACCTTGACAGATTGCCATCTTGGCTATTGTAGTGTCCCGTGTCTGTGCCTGGGCTCCGTCCGTCCCCTACACCCAGTCCTGTTGCTCACCACACGTGTGAACACGGATAACACTCTGATAAGGGTACCTCGCCAGTCGGGAGATAACTGCCTCCTCGCAGTGGCTAGCGTATTTATAAGGTGCCATCTGACATAGATGTCATCATTATTCTTATCTACCGCCACTATCAAGTCTAGTCAATTCTTGGTAGTGGCGGTACCCTCAATAGCCATAAACTACATCTATAGTGGTCGCTTTTCAGCTTAATAACTCTGATTAGTATCGAAGCAAACCAATCGCTGAAGCACTCGGCTGAGAGTGTAATCCAAAAACACTGTTCATTTTATTATCTTGGCTAAGACTGCATTGTCCCAAATCAATTTTAATAAAGTCTTATTTCCGCAAAAACAAATTTCTATTTTAAAAATCGTTTGCCACGTGCAAGGACTTTAATGTTTACTTTTAGACAAGCTGCGCGGTACATAGAAATTGTACCACTAAGTTGCGGTCAATTGAACGTAACTCAATATTACCATCTCGCTTATTCTCAACTAGAACCCCTATCGCGCTCCTTGTTTGTGAGCTATCAAACTCCCGCGTTATGTGACGCGATTTTACTTCTAAACGGCCCGTCTAGTAGTATACATTAAAGTCCTTGGCCACGTGGGTAATTAATTATTGTGATTATTTTGTCTTCGTACAATTTTGGTGCAATGCCCTTGACATTTGAACAGATTTTACGATGCTCGTGCCCCAGGTACGAACCATTTGGTTGGTTTAAAAACAGTGTGTAATCCATAAAGCTTTATATTGACCGTAGAGAACAGGAAGAACCCATTTGGCTCATTCGAAGACCGAAGTTTATAGTTGCGATTGTTCTAAGTGTGTTTGGTACTTTTAGTACTGAGGGGAGATTATTAATTTACAATAGAAATCTAAGATTTTATCAATAAATGTAGTAGCACATAATATGAGGAATAGAACATGATGTCGTAGTGTTTTTTTTTATTAGCTTGAATGACGAGACGAGCAGGTCGGTCGCCTGATGGTCACGCCTGGGCAGGTGTGGTGTTGCTTCTGTTTATAGGCATAAACAGAAGCATCACCACACAGAACTTTGAATTACAAACCACTGCATGGCACTGGACTGCGCACGTCATGTCACCCCGAGACATAAGTTGTTAAGTCGCATAATGCCCAGTAATTTCAGTGAATTTAGTGTCCTTCAAACCATAACATAATATCACTTAAACACTGCTGCTTACCGGCAAAAATAGACAAAGTTTGTGATTCTGCTTATGTTATTTTTTTTATACTCGCACGGCAAAGTGTCTATAATATTAATTGGATCAAGAAATACTGTAGTCTTATAATACAGAAAATACCTGGTAGAAATTCGAAGATATGTGAAGTCTGCCAGTCCACATTATGCCAGCGTGGTAGACTAAGGCCCCTCTCATTCAGTGGTGTAGGCTCGTGGTCAGCAGTGGGACATGTTATAATACGGCTAGTAATAATTACCACTATTTATGAGTGGTAGAGCCATGCTGTAGACAATTTTGTCTACAGCATGAAAGGGTTGGCTCATCCAAGTCGTTACCATTATCTCGTAAAGTAGCAGTAAGCTGCCGCGTTTCGTACGGTGAGAGATATCCAGAGGCCAAAATAGGGGGATTCCCAATCTCTTAGTATGTCAGCAATGCGCCCACGATTCTTTTGGTATTGTGGGCGCATGTGGGCAGTGGAGATCACTTACCATCAGGTAACCAACTTGCACGTTTGCCGGCCTATGTTATAAAAAAAATCTAGTTTCTTGCAGTCTCGGTATTAATGGTCGAATTATTAGGTAGCAAAAATGTTAAGTAGGTAAATAGAATGTGTAGTGCGTACGCCCCGGTCAATGAGGGTTATCATACGTTTAATCCGACCATAACTCATCCTGCTATTTCGGGGAATTCCGATATTCTTGTTTATGTTTTACATCGCTGTTTGATTGTATGTAAGTTGGCATTGTATTTCTTAATATGAGTGGTAGAGCCACGCTGTACAAACCTTTGTCTACAGCATGAATGGGCCGGCTCGTCCGGGTCGTTACCACAGTCTCACAGAAAACCGACGTAAAGTAGCAGCTTGCTGCTGCGATTCGTACGGTGAGTGAGATATCCGAAGGTATGTTTGATATGGCTCAATTTCAGAGGTACTACTAGATGTACTACTATACGCATTAGATTACTATACATATTCTGTGTATTCGGCAATTTCTAGTCACCGCTTATGACAGATAATATAGCGTAGCTCTATTTCTGTCTGAGACGGATAAATCCGGAATCGAAATTTAGTACTGAACATACACCAGTTATGAGTGATATAAAGTTCGATTCACTGGGCATTGCCCACTAACCAATCGGTAGAGAATAGAAAAGTCATACAAAAACAGTTATGCTAAGAATCAACAATATTAAGATTTGAGTGATAGAGCCACGCTGTAGACGGTTTTGTATACAGGACAAATGGACCAGCTCGACCGGGTCGTTACCACTGTCTCACAGAAAACCGATGCAAAGTAGCGGTTTGCTGCTGCGTTTCGTACAATATCCAAAATTTCCCTCCCTTTCCCAATCCCTTTCCTTTAGGGTCAGCAACACGCCAATGATTCTTCTGATATTGTGGGCATACATGAGCGGTGGAGATCACTTACCATCAGGTAACCTAATTGCTTGTATACCAGCCTATGTTATTTTAAAAAGTTCATACTCAATAAGACAGCTAACCATATCATGATATCGTCAAACAAATTCTGAGAGCTGATTGTTTTATTAATAAATACTAAAATATCAACAAACAAAGACATACGAGTAATTTGATGAATGAAACACGCAATTTCAATTGATATGTATTTCGTATCTCAATGTTATTGATTTGCGAATGTACATTATGCTCACGTTTCATATCGGGAACAAGGTCTTATTTTCTTAATATGTATTGGTAAAAGGAAGTATTGCTTGTTTTGTATTTAAACAGTTATTTCCTACTTGATAGTAGATGGCATGGCTTGCATAAACTTAAGGCTCGCGGAGAGGCCTCTCCAGGGGTCTTAGCATATGCAACACGACATAACACAACTATCGACGATAAACAGTGGTAAAGCCATGCTGTAGACACAAGTGTCTACAGCACGAATGGGCCGGCTCGTCCGGGACGTTACCACTGTCTCACAGAAAACCGGCGGAAAGTAGCAGCTTGCTGTTACGTTTCGTACGGTGAGTGCGATATCCAGAGGAACAAACCCCCTCCCCTTCCCAATCCCTTAATTATCCTTTTCCTTTAAGGTCGGCAACGCACCCATAATTCTTTTGGTGTTGTGGGCGTACATTGGCGGTGGAGATCACTTACCATCAGGTGACCCACTTGCTCGTTTGTGTTGGCACCACCACTTTTTCTATATAGCAAAGTAGCACTATACGAGTATAAGCACTATTATATTCTGGTTTGTAGGACATTGAAGTCAATTAATTTACTGGGCAATGGGCATCTTATCTCCGGGTGACGAGCACAGTCCAGTACATGCAATGCTTTGTTATTCAAAGTTTTGTTGGTTGTTACTTCTGTTTATAGGTAGGCGTGACGCTTACCTGATTTGATCGCCTCGTCATTCAAACTAATAAAAATAAACTGTTTAGTGGTTATACTCGTAGATAGCAGAGCATTAGATATATTTTATTATTTATTAAGGATGGAAATCTTCAAAACAATACAGCGTGGATGAACGACGTTCAGTATATTGAACGGTATTATCTCTCAAAATTTTTAAACATCTCATATCTTATACCACCTTTCTTCAACCAATATTTCTTACTTTGATGCGGGGATGGTGGTTCTGCGCAGTGTGGGATAGATTTTAAGAGTGACGCATAGAAGTGGTTCCAGTATGCAATGCAATATTTTGAATGGCCTGTATGTAGAAATTAATACACATTGAATCATGAGATTGTGTTTCATTCATTTGGGATTTCCTGTTAAATATTCCACAGTACTTCACTAGTAAACACGTATCAAAGCAAAACATGTTTTTGGTACACATGACCTATAAAAAATATATACACTCGTATTCCTGAGAAATCCTTTATAATGCCGTTGGATTTCGAAACTAATTCTGCTAAAGAGATCAATTTAAGCTGGTCTTATATTTACTATGTGTTATTTTACACTCGTAGTGCGAAATAGTTGATGAATGGTTTCTGCTGACCACTGTTGATTGGACCTTAATATTTTATTGCGCCGGGTTTTCCCATACCACGAAAACAAGCTTCGCCGCGTGTTTTTGTTCATGCGTATTTAGCAAGGATGGAAAGTTTAGTAATTTATTTTTGGAATACAATCAGTGAGATAATAAAAACATGTCTGCATTTTCGCATGTTGTCATTTCCGCACCGAGATTATTTTTGTGTGATCCAAAAATATTTGTTTTGGGTCGCGGTGTATTCTGACCAGTAAGGTTGACGTCAGGCAGGCGGCCGGTCGTAAAAGCCAAATCTTTCTGTTATATGTGTTAAAAGCATCTTGCACCCACCCCACTGCGAGTGGGATAAGGTCGGGTGGAAGAAGAAGGAGAAAAGAAATCGATTTAAAAATATTTAGTATGTCTTACTTATAATAATTGTATAAAAGACTATAGTCAGACTGTAAGAATGTAAGTCAGTAAGACTGTAGTCCCCTCTAAGTGTCAGGCAATAATTGTGGGCAGCTCAAGGATGATGAGCAGACTGGATATCACCAAGATTCCAACTGTCACATTCAATGGATCTGTCATCCCTTGGTGTCCCAGTGTTAGGGATCTTGGGCTACATATCGACTCCACCCTGAGCTGGCGATTTCAGGTAACCTCTGTGAGCCGGAAGGTCACCGGTACTCTTCGTGCTCTATATCGCCTGAAAAATTTCCTCCATTCTGAAACCAAGACTTTGCTTGTGCAATCCCTTATCCTTCCAGTAATCGACTATGGTGATGTGTGCTATTTTGATCTGAATGCAGATCATCTTAACAAACTTGACCGTCTTCTCAATAACTGCATTCGATTTATCTTTAATCTTCGTAAATATGACCACGTTTCCTCTTATCGTACGCAATTACAATGGCTACCGATTCGCCAACGCCGATCTTTGCGAGCACTCACAACTCTCTTCTCGCTACTTACATCCCCTACGCCGCCTTCTTATTTATCTTCTGACTTTATTTATCTTTCTGATAGCCATGATAGGAATCTTCGCTCTTCTAACAATCTTCTCCTCAAATGTCCTCCTCATTCCTCTGACTTGATCCACTCTTCTTTCGCTATTTAATCTAAACTTCTCTGGAACGCACTCCCACTGGAAATCAGGTCGTGCACCACACGAGTGGCTTTCAAATTGAGAGTTCGTCAACTATTGTTGGACGGATTGGTAGAATCACATTAGTTTCTCCTACATGTCGTCTATATTTATGTATTGTATTGTATTTATCATATATTTTTGTATGTTTATATTTTTTTTTTATTTGGCATTGTACGTATTATGTCATATTTTTATATTTTGTATCTTCCTTTTTTTGCACCTCTTTTGTTCATCTCTGCATCACCCTAAGGTTGACTGGTAGAGAATGCCTTTGGCATTAAGTCCGCCTTTATACATTGTATATAAAGTGTAAAATAAAATAAATGAATAAATAAACTATAGTCATGAAAAGAGCTTCCTCTTTCCTCAAAGACCGACAACGCATCGACAATTCCTCTGGTATTGATGGAGTTCATGGGCAGCGTTGATCCCTTACCATCAGGAGAGTCGGTTTCCCCACTCTTTCATCAAAACATTTAGATGTAAATGCATCCCTTGTTTAAACATGTTTCCTAAATAAAACACGTCAGTTGTTATGCCACTTGCCAGCCACGGGATATGAACGAGGTTTTTAAACAAGTCACCCGAGCGTTATGACCTGTCCTTTAAGCAAGGCTTAAAAAGAGTCTTCCTTTAACGGTAGACAGCGGCCTGACTGTGCTCTGGCGTTGCTGAGGTCCATGGGCGGCGGTAACCACTTACCATCAAGTGAGCTGTCAGCTCGTCTGTCTATTAGGGACAATAAAAAAAAACCTGAAAAAGTGATCTCCACCGCCCATGAACAACCACAATACTAGAACAATCATGCACGTATTTTAGACCTGAAGGGGTAGGAATAATTAAGGAATTAGGGAAGAAAGGAGGATTTGGACTTCCGTTTATCTCACCGTACGAAACGCAAGATGCTACTTCACGTCGGTTGTCTGTAAGACAGTGGCAACAACTCGGTTTAGCCGGTCTATTAATGCTTTAGATTTAGACAAAATTGTCTACAGAGTAGCTGTAGGCTGTATCACTTACTTGCTCTTGGTTACCAAATATACAAAATCTATAATCGTCTAGGAGGTTAGCGAGATTCTGGAAAGGCGAACAGAATTCTGGGAGAGGAGGCCAAGCTTAACCTGGCCACCGCATGCTGCATCCATGACCGGTCGACTTAGATCACACGTACACTCCGGAAAGCGAAGTCTGCAGCCGCGGCTACTTCAGGCCGTAGATAACTGGTCAATACGAACGGACTTTTGATTTTAATATTATTGTGTTAAGATATTTGTAACAAAACGCCTCTGGGTCGGTGTGAAACGAAATACGACGTGTCTGCAGATATAAATTGATCCCAGACGGTAGGCCGCGATGTATTTAGATCACCGGGATAAGGAAAGATCTGAATTACTTGTGGTACGGGTATTTCCACGTTACTTCACACTACAGGACCTAATTAAATTACATACATACATACGCACTCACGCCTGTAATCCCGGTGCAGGAATCGAACCCGCGGCCTCTCGCTTCATTGCCGGCTACTTGCCCACTGCAGAGGCTGTCTGTTTGTATAATAAACTAATGCATAAAAATATACTATCTAACGAGTAGCTCAGCTGAAGCTAATTCCATTAGCTTAATATCGTTCCCTTGTCTCGACTATTTATTTTCTTAAAATAGTCTTTGAAAGTGTGTACCTAATAGTAATATGAGATTATATTGTGTTTGTAAACAAAACAAAATTTGGTTTTATAATAATATTAGCGTTAAGACATGATAGTCATATTTTTTTATCTCGAATAACTTTATTTATTTTCACAGCGTGGTTCGATAAAACATTAAGTAGGTACTTAGTGGCGTATAAAATAAAAACAACTTGAGACGTTTACACATTTAAAAAAAGTTCAAAGTACAGAAAGGACTACAAAACCCTTAAAATTTATAAAAATAAACTCAGCTCACAAACGGTATCACTTTAAAGAGGCGATGAAAATTCACCGCCAAATGATACGAAACAAAGTCCTTCAGATAATTTATTTTTAATATTTTTATGCCACTGAGTCAGAATTAACGATAAATTTATGCGAATGCACTTTATGCATACATTTGGTTTAAATACTTAGATAATGCCAGAAGGCGATCCCTCGAGAATATTCAAGAAACGAATCGGCCAGCCAATTGAGTCCGAAACGTATGAGCTTGGGTTCCGTACCATGAATTTAACACGAATTGTTAATACTAGAGCCCTGGATTATACATGTCCCACTGCTGAGCACGGGCCACCTCTACTGGATGAGAGGGGTAAGGCCTTAGTCCACTACGCTGGCCTAATGCGGGTTGGCAGACTTCACATACCTTCGAAATTCTTATAAAGAACTTCTCAGGTATGCAGTTTTCCTCATGATATTTCCTTCACCGTTAAAGCAAGCGATAATTAGCAATTAATACACACATAACTTAAAAAGTCAGATATGCCTGCTCTTGGGAGTGGTTTTGAACTTGCGGTTTTCGTCTCGACAGCCCGTACCATTCCCCAACGAAAATAAAAAAAAACATTACAGCTTTGAGTGCTTTATGTCGTAAATCACACACATAGTTCTTTTTTGATACTAGATACTCTCTGATCCCGGGGGTGGGGGGATGGTTAGGTCAGGCTCATCAGCCTTCCCACCTAATTTACTACTGAGTGACTGCTAGATCGGGACCCTAACCAATTCCTACGCCGGTAAACCGGTCAAAAATCCCGCAGTGGCGCTAGTGGAATGGTTTCGGAGTTTTCTTGGTATACCTGGATGGTTGCCAGTACCACCCCTGCGCTCTGCCTTTGTGGCCCATCTCCTTTGGGGCTTGGAAGCTTGATACTGAGCATTTTGTAATAGAAAAACTCAATATCATTTTTACCGACCCGGGGATCGAACCCGAGACCTCATCGTCAACCTCAGCTGTACGCATTACAACTGCGCCACCGAGGCTGTCATACATACAACACACAAACATATTTTGTTTCGGTACTGCAATGAAACCCATGGTCTCGTTTCACAGCCGGCTACTCCCCTGTTGCAACACGAAGACTGTCGAGCGTCTACTGAATAGTCTTTATGAAAGTTTTAGGTGGAAACGCGATTCAGTTAAGCATGAGACATCTCAGAGTTGTCCATTGTCCTTCAAATTAGAAAGTTTACACTAAAGCCAGTGAAATTACTCTTGTCAATGAGGCTAATAAAAAAAAAATTACTCTGAAGAAAAGGCATTTCAAAAGACCACGTTATAATTTAGTTTGTTATATTTAAATTTTTTTCTTTATTCAGCCCTGTATTACACACGGCCCACTGCTGGGTATGGACCTCTCTACTGAATGAGAGGGGTTAGGCATTACTTGATAGAAAATATTTAATACTCGTGTAGTATAATTTCATTATTTTTATTGCGTAATACCCCTAAACAAGTTTTTTAGTAAATTGCAACTTGTAACCTTGTTAGTTCCCGAGCCGGGAACTCCTCTCCTTGCTGCCATCTGTGTAAGTGGTTCACTGAACGGACAACGTGTACTAAAGGTCATGCAGTATGTAAACAAATCAATATTTAAAAAAAATAATTGTTTGGAACAGAAACTTTGTTACATTGTGCCTAGCAGTGAGAATTACAGTCCAAATAGAGAAACGTTCCACGGTCGCTAGAATTATGCCGGCCGAAGTAAGTGGGTAGGACCTACATAATATACTTACACGATACACAAGCTGACCCCGGAACATGACTTGCCACTACACTGCAAGACATTATGGCGGATTTTTCAGCACGTGTGCCGATGGTCGTTATCCAGTCAGGTACAAATAAGTATATTGGAGTAATTGGGATACCAACATATTAGGCTCAAAGGTGAGGTGGCACCTGCACGTGGCACATTGTGCTGATTCGCGAACAAGGCAATGTCGAAGCTTGGATCCTGTTGCGGGTTGTGGGGGATCAGGCGGCGGATCGCCTCCTTTAATACCAAAAGTGGCAGACTTTCAGAACGACGTTGTAGACAGTTTAGTCTACAGCATGAATGGGCCGGCTTGACTCAGTGAAGTAGCAGATTGTTGTTGCGTTTCGTATGGTGAGTGAGATCTCCGGAGGGGAAAATCCCTTTGCCCTTCCCAACTTTAATCATCCTTTTCCTTTGGGTCCGAGATTCCGAATAAAGCCGGAATAAGCCAAGTAGAAAGAAGATAGGCCGAATATAAAGACCAGGATTTATTACAGAAAATTAATTGGTATGAAGACAATAAATATAAAGCAACTGAAATTTAGCTCATGATGGAAGACTCCGGTCTACAACGGGTGAAATGTACAAATCACACAAATTTTTATTTTAATTTTTAATTTGAACATTATTAAACTATAATGACAATGTACAGTAATAATAATACACCCAACAGTCACACACATAGCCCTGATCCCACACAAGGTTAACCTGTATCGTGGGTATCAGGAACTACGAGGGACTTGGTCCAGACCCGAAAAAAACATTTGTCTCGGTGCGGAAATCGAACCCACGGCCTCTCGCTTCGCAGCCGGTTACTCACCCACTGCCCCACGGAGTACAGATTGTAATAACTCATTACAATAACACTTTTGAATACCTTTCGTGACAGATTGAAATAAATGTCAATGTTTCATTACTGCGTGCACTATATCACGTACAGTTTAAATGTTTACTTTATTTCCGACTTTGTGGTTATGGCAGATCGTCAAGTTTAAACGCGTATATTTGTTAGTGTTTCACTGTATTAAACGAAATCAGGCCGTTAACCCCTGTTGGTTAATTTTCCGCAAATTATCTGATATTTGATATTTCTATTTCGGCGCGTTTGTACGCCTGACAGAGTTTATGGGATTTTACCATTTTATAACGCATTAATATAACAACTTTATTCATTTTTTATCTCAATCTGTCTAGCCGTTGTGATAAAGAGTATTTAAAAGACCAACCTCAGAGTTTCACGCCCGTTCTTTTATGGAGAAACTGCCTTCCCAATTGGTGTAAAAATGAAAAATGAGTTCTAATTAGTGTCATATCATTTTAAGGATTCAATATTTATTTGACTGGATTGCTTTTTTTTCGACTGAATGACGAAACGAGCTAACTTATGGTAAGTGTCAATAAACAGAAGCAACTTTCTTTCTGTCTGGCATTATCCTGGAGTCAGGGTTCACCTTTTCGTACCATAGATTGGACAGATTTGATATTATAAAGGGGCGACCCGTCGTCTAGCCCCCACAACCCGCAGCGGTAACCAAGTATCGCCAGTGCCTCGTGTTTATTAGCAGAGTATACCACGTACAGGTGATGTACATTGTGGAAATGTAATATTTAATTGATAAACATCAGCTAAATTATTAAAGATCAATAAACAGTATATTCACCGTGCATTAATGTCGAAAACTAAAATACACAAACAGCTTTAAATAAACATTTTTTAATTTTCCAGAGTTTTATAAGGAAGCTGAGGAATTCGTAAACGCGTGGCTGCTTGAAGCCAATTGGCTAGCGATCACTATAACGCAAAACAAGTGACTGGCCGCTTTGACTTGTGTCTGGATCTATACTGGATTTACATATCGACCTTTGATTGCTGTCTATTTTGGCACATACCACCTATTGAGAGTCTAATCCCCGTATTCATAAACGTAACGGTAGTATTTTATTACCGTTTCGGCTTCGGAATAACACTTGAATACATCCGGTATAACAGCCCCACAAACAGAAAAAGAGGGCAATCTTATAACACCCTTCTTTTTAATCGGGAGTTAAAAGCATTCATTTACTATAAAAAATACCCCGTGAAACACAATCCTACTACTATTATAAATGTAAAAGTTTGAATGTTTGTGAGTTTATGAATTCGGATGTTTGTTAGTCAATTACGCCTTAACTGGTGAACGGCTTTGGATGAAATTTGGCACACAGGTAGATCATGACCAGGATTAGGACATAGGCTGTTTTCTATCCTGGAAAAAGCCATTCACGCGGGCGGAGCTGAGAGCAAAAGCTAGTATATAAAAGTATACACTTTAATACAAAAGACTACGTAGTCGTTCGAAAGGGACATTGTCACAGACATAAGGGTTTTTTTAACAATACCATTGCGTAAGTATTATATCGTTACATTTAACTTACGTAATCTATTACTCAACTTTAACACGGGAATACTCGGAATGCGGCCTGGCAAAACAATTCCACCAATACAGAACTTTCTCTATGGCTTGGTTATCTAAGTATATACTAAACTTGTCTGTGTGTATGTCAGTAATATAGCTTCATGATCAAATTATTTCCTAGCTAATGTTGATCAAACGAAACATCAACTCTTGTCCGTTGTTTTTGAATAGGAGCTTACTATAAGGCGAGCGAAGTGCTCGTCTCGTCATTCAAGTAAATAAATAAAAAAATATATTCGAATCTAGCTACACAACGCCCCAACCCGCAACTAATATTAAGTCATAGAAATGTTTTCTTTATACTAGAATCTAAGAATTAAAAGATGTTTAATAAGTTCGCAAGCACAACATAATAACACATTTTATAAATATGCTTTCGGGACCATCCAACTTACAGCGCCTTTTTGTTGTAGTTGTTTAAACCCACTAAAAACAAGTATAATGGGATTATGGACACAAAGGCAAATCAAGCAATTTTATAATGTAAGCAAACACATAGAAACGCAAATGTGACTCAATTTGACTTCTTATTGCAAACGTCACTTGCGTATTTTCGAATGCGTTCAAACCCACGGGTGTTAGTTAGCAAGTAATAAATCCAGTGCGTTGGACAGTTCTGAGTTATGACGCAAAATGCAAAACATAAAATGGATCACGCGCTTCGAGTTAAAGCGACGATGTTTAAATACTTTTCCTGGATATTTTACTACGCTTTGTGGTTGAATTTTTGTATCTATGGCTATAGTCGAATTTTTTGAAATGTTGCCAATATACTACGAGTATCATTCAGTTTATGTGAAATTTAATTTTATACAATTTCTTATACCTGGGAATATAAAATAATTATTTTATCTTTTTACCCTATAGGACAACATTAATATAGAGACTAATTTATATACATAAACTTTGCGTTGACAATTACTTAATATATTATTATGTGAGTCACTTGTGTTTAGTGATTTTTATGGTGGCTTGCTGTTTGCTTATATGTATTTTATAATCATATATTATATCAGAGACCGGTGAACGAGCAAATGGGTCACTTGATAATAAATAAATAACACCCAACAGTCACACACATAGTCCTGACTCCACAGTAAGATACGGTTATCTTGTGTCGTGGGTATCAAGAACTACGAGAGGCTTTCGGTCTCACAACACCCAGACCTGAAACAAATATGTGTATAAATATGTGCGAGAGGGCGTGGGTTCGATTTCCGCACAGAGACAAATGTTTGTGTGATCCACAAAAGCTTGTTTCGGGTCTGGGTGTTGTGAGACTGCAAGTCTTTCATAGTTCCTGATACCGACTATACAGGTTTACCTAGTGTGGGATCGGGACTATGTGTGTGTCTGTTGGGTGTGTTTATTTATTATTTTTATTCATATTTCTATACACCATCAATGTTTATTGCACAAATCTACACCACATTTGTACAATAAACACAACTGAAATAATTAAAATATGAGATCAACCACACTGTCAAAATTTCCGCCAAAACTCTACTTAGGCATCGTTAGGCATTGATTACTTTGAGTTTTAGAACATTTTGACACATGACAAACAAAAAGTGGATGAAATAAAATATGAATTTATCATGTTGCATCTGCGTAGAAATTGATTTTTGAATGTTATTGTTTGTGAAAACTTATTAATTTATTTTGACTTTGCATTAGGTAAATAATGTCTTTTTTATAACAGAGTTCAAAGGTCTTTAGGTCTAAGTCAAAAACCAAGACTTTCAGATGACCTGTTGGGTTAAGATTTTTATTAATGTGCTTATTTACGACTGTCAATTAATTTTTAATATAATCACAAAACACAAAATCGCGATAGCTCAGCGAGGAGTGCTGAGAACGGACTGCTGATTGTCTCGTTCGGTCCCAGATTCAGGGCGCGCACCCCTAATTTTTCGAATTTTCGTATGTATTCATTGTTAATTACTCGCTTTAACTTGGAGGAAAATATTGTAAGAAAACTTGCATTCATAAGAAAATTCCATAAATATTTTGAAGGTGTGTAAAGTGTGTAGTTCCAAGAGCACACATCTCTGACTTTTCTAAGTTATGTGTGTATTAATTGTTAATTATCGCTTGCTTTAACGGCGAAGGAAACATCGTGAGGAAACCTGAATACCTGAGAAGTCTACGAAACCGCATTAGGCCAGGGTGGTGAACTAAGACCTGTAACCTCTCATTCATTAGAGGAGGCTAGTGCCCAGCAGTGGGACATTTATAATACAGGGCTAGTAAAAAAATCCTGGTCGGGCAATTACAATTCGCGTTTGAATTTTTAATTAGTGGGTATATTTGTTGCATTTCTACCTACCTTCTCGGGGTTCAGCAGCTATTAAGTAATATTAATAGTCAAGCCTTCTCCTTAACAAAGCTTCCATTGCAGATGTCTTAACCGGTCCGACAGCGACATTATTCTATTACGCATTATATTTATTTAAATAACATAATACTTTGTTTTAGATCCGACTGTGTACTTGAAGATGACAAATACTGTAACTTTTATGTCATTTCACTCACCTCTACTATTTATTTGTAACGGATATTTTCTTATAATACAAAGATGTTTCTGAAATTATTGATATGTTTACTATTTAGTTTAAGGAAATATGTTTAAACATATTAAAGTGTGTCTACTACACTTGTAACAGCAGCACTGAGAGGCGTGACAGTGACACACATACGTGACACACTCTCAAGTATGGACAGTTGTCAAATGTTACGATCTAATGTCACGAAGCGACTCGCTCTGAGACTCCGTATTTAAGGTTTTGTAATTGTTTGTTTTAAGTCACGACAAAATGACACAGTGCATGTTACAGGTGTCCACGTTAGCGTAATAAGTACATAAGACAGCCACGCCTCGCGGTGCGGCGAAATATCATGAAAGTGTAGACGCGCCTTTAGAGTAAATTTATTCTAAAATTAAATGACAATCATATAATATACGAAATGTAGCAGCAAGCCGTTACTTTAGGTCGGTTTTTGACACGGGGGTCAAACTTATAACCCTCTTGTTTGACGAGGATTAAAAAAGGCTAATGTGAAACTGTGATTTCCCGTAATTACACGTTTTAAATAAAAAACATAAGAAAAGGTTTTTATTATTTGGAAAAGAGTTACCATAGTCAATTGATAAAAACGTTGTTTTCTATAATCTTGTCAAGGGTTGCGTAAAAAGCGATCAATTCAACTTTTTGCTACATTTCCTTTGTCATCTGATGTTAATGGGTTTCTTTTGTTTAACAAATTACTTTAATAAACGTGACGCCCTTGTGATTTTCTTCCTTTACCGAATTGAATAGATTTTTTGCTCTTGAAAATTGATTTCTTGCCTTTTGTATCCAAAGGGCGTCACCGAAACCCTATTGCAAAGGTTACGCCATCGGTCTGTCTATATTTTTTTATAGCATAGGCATACGAGAAAATGGGTCACCTGATGCTAAGTGATCTCACCGCCCATATATATATGTATATACATATAATACCAGAAAATTCATAGGCGCGTTGCCGACCTTAAAATAAAGGGTTAATTAAGGGATTGGGAAGGGGAGGGTGATTTGTGCCTCCGGATATCGAACACACCGTACGAAACTCAGCAGCAGCAAGCCGCTACTTTACGTCGGTTTTCTTTGAGACAGTAATGATGACCCGGTCGAGCCGGCCCATTCCATGTAGACAAAACTGTCGACGGCGTGGCTCTACTCATCATCCTACTTTTAAAGGGCTCTATCTTTCAACCGGAATACGTAACGTAACTGGTTGTTTTTTTATAGCACGGTAAAATGACAACACTGCACCTAAGGGTAAGTACATTGCAGTCCAAATAAAATATGCCTTGGTGGGGCAGTTGTAATACGAATCTGCGCGGTGCAACTGCTATGCTGAATTCTCGGGTTCGATCACCGGGTCGGGTGAAAGTGGTATTTGGTTTCTCTATCACGAAATGCTTAGTATCAGCTCAGAGTCTGGAATTGTACCCGGAACGACAACGGGCTCGTCCCCTACCATATCATTGGACAATGATGTGCTCGGCGAAATGTGGGTTTGGGGATTGCGAGCGTGAGTGCGTAATTATGTATGTGAATATAATGACGACATTGCGTCCGTCGACGGTCGGCAGGATTATGCCGGCCTGAAGATTTTCTGTTTATAGACACGCGTGACCTGCTCGTCTTATCATTAATGTTAATTTTAAATGTTGATGATTTTGTATTTATCCATGTTTATTTTTACATACATACGCACTCACGCCTGTAATTCCCGAAGGCGTAGGTATCCCGAGCGTATCTCTGTCCCATGATGTAATAGGGGGCGAGCCTATCGCCATATCGGGCACAATTCCAGAATCCGGGTGGATACTAAGCATTTCATGATAGAAAAACCCAATATCACTTTACCCGAACCGGGAATCGAACCCGAGACCTCAGCGTCAGCCTCAGCCGTAACGCATACGCATTACAATTTACAACTGCGCCACCGAGGTGTTTAGTTTTATTACAACATTTATTTTAAAGTGGATTGAAAATCGGTTCTTAAACAAATATTTAAATTTGATGTTAATAAAGAAAATGGGATGTTTACAGTCAGATAAAGGAAAAACGAATCATGCGTATATCGGAATATTCCAAAATCCCCGTTCCCATTATATCATTCAATATGCATACAAGCTCTTAAACACACTTTAAATTTAAAGTGCTTTTATGCCAGTAATTGTAATAAAAACGAAATAAATAATACATTAATGCGATGACCTTGTTTCCAATTTTTATAAGTGTGGCACTGAGATATTAGTATCAAATGTTTTGTTAGGCTTACCCTTTGAAATTAGATAACTAGAACAATAACTCTCATAAGAATCTGCCAAAAAATACGGCTCCACTTACTTACTCATGCAAAGGTAAAATCACACGTAACACTCATATACGCAAGAAAAATTAATGAACGTTCAAAATCAACTTAATATTTTAATTTAATGTCTAAATATTAAATTACTAAATCGAGATACGACGTTCTGCACTGCGCAAAAAATTAACGTATCAAGTGTTAAGTACTTTTATACAGTCAGACTTTTATAGCCTCGCCCGAGTTTTGGTGGGGTCAAAATTTGTTTGAGTTACGTTTCTTGTCATCTTATTTCGATGGTCTCAATAACTATAATGTGGACCGTCCGTTACCGTTGCGTCCTTCAACGGTCTCTAGAATTATGCTGGCCTGCAGTAACTCGCCGGAATGAACCTGTATGGTGGACTTTTTTTACCATGAATTTAAAAGTGTTAGAGTCACGCTGTGAACGCTTTTATCTGCAGCATTAATCACATAAAACCAAGCTGAAGTGGCAGATTGCTGTTGTGTTTTGACATTGAGTGAGATTCTTCTATTAAGGTCAGAAAGGCATCCATAATTCTTCTAGAGTTATGTGTGTGGGATTACACACGGAGAGATCACTTACGATCAGGTGACCCACGTGCTCTTTTGTTCATTTGCTGGATTATGCTATAAAAAAAGTATTTTAATTAGTTTAGTGAGTTCCAGTCTCGTGAAACCAGGTCGGAAGTGCATTTGAGCCAAGAGCAATGCTATAAATGTTGCACAATACGGTTACCTTGTCGTGGTTAGTGGGCACGTAATCAGGAGCGGGAGGAGGGAGTGAAATGAACTGTGTAGGATGGAGGCGAAATTATGGGTATTATTGGTATAGACGAAAATTTGCATTCTATTTAGCCCTTTTAACACCCCACCCCCTCCACAAAAAAGAAAGGGATGTTATGAACTAGACGTTATTGCTTTCTGTATCTGTTTGTGGCATCGTGTCGTTTAACAATTAACAAATAAAGATTTAAAACAGTTTGCGTTTGATTCTGATGAATAATTGTTGAATAAGTAATTAAATTGACAAAATAATAGGTGTAACAGTAAGATGGTAGTCAAAGGTAATCTCCTTTGCAATTTACATTTGTCTCATTACTTCTGTCCCTTGTGGGTCTCTTCCTCCTCTACGGGTTTCTCAATACAAACCTGTGTCAGTATGTACTGGATGTTTGGAAATAAGTTTCCTGCGGTAATGTCGAATTGTCGACATTTTCACGATCTTTGTGTGGGGAAAGTGTAGGTAGAGGCGTATCCAAGCTGACATCGACCTATTTCCATCAGTAGTTGATTTTCCTTTAAAATTATACTTGGAATTTCGTACCTATGTCGTTCATACCGAAGCTGTGGGTTCGAAACCATTCCCTAGGGCATCCACCTCTGAATTTCTGAAGTTACGTGTGTATTCATTATTTATATATGTACATATATACAACGTGTTATAGAAAAGTGTGGTCAAATTTAAGCAATAGTGTACGATATATGTTTCGTCCCCGCCCTTCGATAATACTATACCCAATTACATTTCTAAGCAGCTGCGCTTTTGTCTTACTCCAGCATTATTATTCAAGCTTACGCAACTACACTTAATTTAAAGGTATGTGATCGATCTTATCGATCGTAATAAACGAGTGAGTGAATTATTTTCTCAAAATTAGCGTGAAATTTTAGGTTTTCTAGATATTGATAAGATCCGATAGTTAAACACTCACTGTCAGATACATAAGTAACGACACTTAAATATGACCACATCTTTCTGTAACAAGTTGTTTAAACAATGAATACAGTGCATGGCTGTATACCTGAGAATTCGGAGAATCTCGAAGGTATGTCAAGTCTGAATATCTGGCCAGGGTGGTGTACTAAGACCTAACACCTTTCTTTAGCATAGACATCGTTTAGTGCCCTGTAGTGGGACAGTGTACAGGGTTCACATTAATATTATTCTACACTAGCAACAGCCTCTTAGACAGCCTCCGTGGCGCAGTGGACGAGTAACCGGCTGCGAAGCGAGAGCCCGTGGGTTCGATTCCCACACCGAGACAAATGTTTGTCTAATCCACAAATATTTGTTTCGGGTCTGGGTGTTGTGGGACCGCAAGTCCCTCGTAGTTCCCGATACCCACGATACAGGTTAACTTAATGTGGGGTCAGGACTATGTGTGTGCCAAATTTCATCCAAAACCGTATTACCTGTAAAGGTGTGATTGATTAACATACATCCAAACTTTTACATAGATATCTGAGCACGGAGATTTTAGCGCTATCCACTTTGTTGTAATTCATCACTAGATGGCGTGGGCGGAGCTGCAGGTAAAAGCTAAAATATATTCTGTGAAAATTTCAACTGACTACTTATTATGTTTCAAAATATAGAATCCATTAAATGTAGGACAACCAGGCACTGGGCATATGCTTAGTCGTTATATAGTAATTAGGAGCGCGGTCGAGTTCTAATGGCATTCTGAAGATGTTCATAGAAAAAGTAGATTCATCAATGTTGCGGTACTTTTGTGCTGTGTTAGTGAGATGAAAGTCACACTGTATACTATACTTAGTTAATACGAAAACAAAAAAACAAAACTAATATTAATGGATCCTAGCTGTCCGAATAAATAAAGATTATTATTATTATAGATATGACATCCAATTAAGATAATTAGAACGATAAATCTCATATGAATATCAAATACGGCTCCACTCACTTACACATGCTAACAAAGTAACACTCATACACTCAACAAAAATTTATGAACGTTCAAAATCAACTTTACTTCATAAATGTAAATGTCTAAATATTAAATTTCTAAATTGAGATACGACCGCGACGTTCTGCACCGCGCAAAAAATTAGACGTAATATGTATCAACTAGAGATCATGAATAAATTTTTATGAATTCATGAATGTACGAGCTGCACAGGCTTTTATAGCCCCGCCCCCTTGCACAAAGTTTTGGTGGGGTCATATTTTTGCCTGAGTTACGTTTCTTGTCATCTCATGTCCATGAGATGCAAATAATCATTCAATAGTATAATACAGATGTAAATATTAATCTTATGTAAGTGATGCTAATACGAACAGACGCCTGCCCTAATTGCATTCAAACCAGATGAATAAATAAAAAAAAATCAGGGCGTGTACCAATCATTGTTGCTCTCATACATATTTAAATTGAAAAAGTTGGTGGACAGGGAAATCGATTATCAAATTTTTCGTTACTAGCCGTGTGCCTTATGAGATTTCATACGTACACCCACTTACGCCTGTAATCCCCGAAGGTGTGGCCATTACATCCACATTTCACTGAGCTTATTTCTGTCCCATGATGTGATAGGGGGCGAGCCTATTGTCGTACGTTTTTCTATCGAGCATTTCGATAGAAAAACTCATTATCACATTTCCCTAACCCGGGGATCGAACCCGAGACCTCAGCACAGCACTCAGTCGTGCCACGTATGCATTACTACTGTGCCACCGAGGCAGTCATTCATTTATGCCCTTCCGAAATCTTAGTCTTTTACGAATATGCAATGTCCGGATTCCCTGGCTTTGCAAAATATAATTACATAATCAAAGGTTACAACTGCTTATAATTAAGGGAATGGGAAGGGGATTAGGGCCTCCTTATATCTCACTCACCGTACTAAACGCAGCAGCAAGCTGCTACTTTACGTCGGTTTTCTGTGAGACAGTGGTAACGACCCGGACGAGCTGGCCCATTCATGCTGTAGACAAAAGTGTCTACAGCGTGGCTCTACCACTTAAAACCTTAGTAGCTTACCTACTTAAACTTACTTCACTTGACAAAGTCACGTATTTAGAAGTGAAACGTTTAATCTCTAAAGGGACACAAGACCTTGGGTATTGTCGTTTACGACGAAAACGTGTCAAAGACGTATCCAACTTAAGTTTAAAAATAGTCAAGTAGGTAACCCGGTCACATACCTTTCAACATTTTTATGGCCACAATATCAAACAGAATATAACAACAATAATTTTGACACCAACATGAATCATGAAGGTACTTTGGTATCTTATTTCTGCGCTTTGATATAATGTTTGTAAAATAAAGGCTGTGAAACAAGGACGTAGGAATATGTTTATTTCTGGTGTTGCCCAGACTTTAAATAACTGCTCCTGGTTATAATAGAGCTAGAAAAAGACATCTGGAAGATAGATACCGGGATTCTGGAAGTGGACAGTAGGATTCTAGTATGAATCAGAAGCGTGCCATGCTACGAATCAACTACTTTTATTCACAGAGTAATCGTGAATCACGTTTTAGGAGTAACGTGTTGGTGCAGAATAATTATAATAGGATTTTTTTGAGAGAGTAAATTAGCAAGAAGGGCTTCATGAATTTGGGAGGAATCGGCGGGACATTTTATTATTTAGAGGTTTGGTGGGAATTCGATAATCATTGTTCGTTCGATACGCAAAAACAATGCTGTCACTTCACGTTCCATGAGACAGTAGACAGTGCTACTCCGATTGAGCTAGTTTTAATACATTAGACTAAATTGTTTTATTAAGTTGGCTTTACCACTGCATTTTTGTGTATCGTATCGTACAGTTAATGCGAAAAAAAAGTAATAGTGAGTCAGTTTATGAATTCAAAGATTGAACAGTGTAAATACGTACTTATCACGTGTTAATAAAATGTCCTCGGGTTTTACACGAGACCTGTGTCCTTTTGCAATTCAGGGTGCTCGCGGACAGTCGTGCACAATCTGTTTATAATTTTTTTGCAAATATTTCTTACCTGTAAACTTATTACAATATCATGTCACGCCTGTGTCTCATATAGCATCAACAACTCAGCGGAGTGGTGCGCACTGCTCTGACGACGGTTGTAGGTTCGAAACCAGCCTCAAGATCATGTTACCTCTGACTTTTATAAGTTATATGTGTATTCATTTAACGGCCTTTTCCGGGATTTAATGTAGTCTATGTCCTAGTCCAGATCATGGTCTACTTCTATGCCAAATTTTATCCAAAACCATTTAGCCGTTTTCAGGAATAAATTAATAAACATCCAAATTCACAAACTGACAAATATCCAAACTTCCACATTTATAATAGTACCTCGTATGATAGAATAATAAGATGTCGCCAATTTGACAGATACACTTTCGGTGCGGTCGACCTCTACCAACTTTTCCATCCACACTCACCTTGCGTGGATTGTAGACTTCAAAATTCAAAAACTTAAATATTCCTTCCTCAAATTAATCTCTTCACGACTTATTTTTCACTCCGCAACGTTCCATTACGTTACATTATTCCTCATTCTATAAACTTAATAACAAATGTTCCAACTTAGTATAAGTGTAATATAACTAGTCACTATCTGGTAGTTTTGCGAGAGTCCGCCTAAGTAGGTAAAACAACATTTTGTCGCTATATAGCAGTGTAAGCATTATTGTGTTCCGGTTTGAAGGACATTGAAGTCTGTGAAATTACTGGGCATTAAGAGACTTACATCTTATGTCTCCGGGTGACGAGCGCAGTGTAAAGTACAGCATGTACTTTGTAATTAAAAGTTTTAAGTATAGCCAAATAAATTAATAATAATATAATATAAACTGTTTTTTGATTCTTTTTGCTTATAAACTATAAATGATTTAAGGTAAAATGTGATAAAGCAATGGTTAGATAGTTAAAACACTGATTTATAATATTGATAAGCACTATAAAAAGTGTTTCATTTTTAAGATAATATAAATCAAAGTCAAAGTGGAGCATATTTCGTTTTATTTATGACAAAAATATTGTGCAAAACCATCCAATTTGTTTATGAGAATCCACTGATATTGTTTTTGGTCATAACCTTGAATTTGCCAAAGTGAAAATCTATATTTATACCTTTATTTGATAATAAATTAACATAGAAATTAATATTCATATAGCCGCGCCTAAATTCCCGAAGGTATCAATTAGATCTGACCCTAGTTTGCCCCCATTTGTTTGATAGTATTTATAAATATTTTGATATAATAATAGATACATACATAAACAGCACTCACACCTGTAATCCCCGAAGGGATAGACAGAGTATAGAGAGAGATAAAACCAGTACATCCACATTTCACCATGATGATGATCATCCGTCCCATGATGTGATAGGCGGCGAGCCTATCACATCGCCTATCGTATGTTTGTTAACATTTGATTACGGAATACGAAGTTAACAAAGAAACGAATAACAACACATAATATTATGTCGTCGTGATTTAGTTTTTGTATTGAAATATAAACTAACTATATGAGTGGTAGAGCCACGCTGTAGACACTTTTGTCTATAGCATTGGCCGGCTCGCCCGGGTCATTACCACAGTCTCACAAAAAACCGGCGTAAATTAGCAGCTTGCTGCTGCGTTTCGTACGGTGAGTGAGATATATGCGGAGGCCCAAAACCCCTCCCCATCCCAATTCCTTAATTATGCCTTTCCTTCAAGGTCGGCAATGCACCCATGACTCTTTTGGTATAGTGAGCGTACATGGGCGGTGGAGACCACTTACTGTGACCCACTTGCTCGTTTGCCGGCCTATGATATAAAAAAAAAACTCAACCCAACACTACAAATCCTACTTTTTTGGAGTTTGTGAATTTGGATGTCTGTTAGTGAATCACGCCTGAACAGTTGAATTTTTATGAAATTTGGCACATAGGTGCACTATAACCTGGATTAGTACCATACATAGGTTACTTTTTATTGGGAAAAGACCAATTACGCGGGCAGAGCCACGAGGAAAAGGTTTCTGAACATGCTGAAGAGTCATAATTTCTTATTTGTTGCAATTTCAGTTGCACCAACACCGAGAGTTAATTTTTGAAAAAAACGAAGGAGATTCTTAATTCAACGCATTTATTTAGTTGTTTGTATGTATAACCACGCATAACTCCGCTAAATGTGGATCAATTTGGATGATTCTTTTTAATTCTAAAGAGTATACCTAGTTTAAAATTAGATTAATATTATTTTCAAGAAGAAATTCCACTTCTAAGGGGGCGAAATCGGGAATGAAAGATTCAAACTTTGTCATTTATGCACTGATTTATTAATTTTTTTTCATTATTATTGTTAGTTTTAAAGTCGGTTTTTAAGCATTAGTTAAACTTATTTTTTGCACCACTTTTACATCTAGCTTTGGTGGTGCAGTTGTAATGTGTACGCGGTATAACTATTGTGACTGAGGTCGGGTAAAATCAATAGGTATCAATCACGAAATGCTTAATATCAGTCCTGAGTATGGGATTATGCCCGGCATGGCGATAGGCTCGACCCTTATCACACTATGGGACGGAAAGAGGCTCGGCGAAATGTGGGTGTACATTACACCGCTGCCTTAGGGGATTAGAGGCGTACGTGCACTTGTGTACTGAAGTATCCCTTCATAAAGAGGGCAGTAGCATCTACCATTAGTAAAATGTATGTCAATGCTGAATAGATTGTGTACCACGTTTCACCTTACAGTTTACGCTTTGTGTTTTCGTTGAATATTTTTGTATATGTATTAGAAAATTGTAATAATTGGATGTAGGTCAGTATGGAAGGAAGTATTCTAATATAGTCCGGTTTTGAATCTCGCCAAATGCGGTTTGAAGTGAAATGTGACTATTAGTTTTATGTGACTGGTTACAGAGATAGCTTCCGTGACACAGTGGGCAAGTATCCGGCTGTCAAGCAAGAGTCCGCGGGTTCGTTTCCCGCAACAAGACAAATGTTTGTGTGATCCACAAATATTTGATTCGGGTCTAGGGATGTTTTCTTCCCAGAGGGGTTGACGTCAGGCCGGGGGCCGGTCGTAAAAAGCCACAAGCCAAATCTTTCTGTAACATGTGTTAAAAGCATAGTTAGTAATAGTTAGTCATTCGTATACAATTAGCCATGCATTTAATTAATAAATGCAACGTTGCGGACCCATGCAAATTAGCCACTTAGACACCGAAGCGACTACCCGCCCCACGCCCCAGTCGCTGGCAGGCTCGTGCTAATAACTTAAGTGACAAATGATTTTAAATAATTAGAGGTAAATCTAAAAAAAGACCTAAGTATTGAGCTGAGTGGTCACGTACCCGTCATAGTCATGACGCGCAAATGCCAAAACCATCAATGGCTTTTACTGTAAAATTAATTGTGATCTGTGACTAATAAATTATCTTTCCTTCTTTCTTTACTTATAAATAAATAAGTTGAAAATATACCTTATGAACATTCGTTTATAAATCATTAAAACAAAGGGGAGACGGTGTAAAGAAAAGTAAGTTTATACGTAAAACTCACATAACTACTGTAAAACGTGATTTTTATTGTAAAATTATTTCCAAAGTTGGTAATCTTTATTTATCGACAGTTCTCGACGCAGCGTAGTGTTGACATACGTGGAAGTAAACAAATACTCTATATGAATCGTGTAAAAATATCGAGAAATCATATTGAAATTACCCGTGCCTTTTCGCCTTGTGCACAGCCTCGTGTCTGAGTGCTGTCAGATTAATGATAGTGATGCAATTTTTTGTGTATAGGTTTCTTTATTATCGACATCGAGGCAATGTGTATTTATTTCATTCTGTCTGGAGTTTACCAGACTGTAAAACCTAGTGCTAGGGAGGCGGCCTACCTACCCTAATATCCTACTACTATTATAGATGTGAAAGTTTGTATGTTTGTGATTTTGAGGAAGGAGAGGGAGGGGATTGGGAAGGAAATGTCATTTGGACCTCCGGAAATCTCACCGTACAAAAAAAGCAAAAAAAAAACTCGCCGGATTGAAAACTTTTGAAGTCAGTTAAAAGGCAATAGCAAGTTGCCACTTTTCTGTGAGACAGTGGTACCGTCCTGATCGATCTGACCCATTCATGCTGTAGACAGAAGTGTCTACAGCGTGGTCCTACAAGTTCTCGGTATACCTATTTAATAACTATTTATTGTGGGACCGCAAGTCCTTCGTAGTTCCTGATACCCACGACACAGGTTTACCTAGTGTGGGGTCAGGACTATGTGTGTGACTGTTGGGTGTATTTATTATTTATTATTATTATTATAACTTCTACCTTTATCATGATTTGAAAATCCACAAGCCGTTAGGAAAATGCATTTATAAAGTTTTATATGCCAATTAATCATAATTGCAACTTGCAATCTTGGATAATTTAATTAATCCTATCGATACTTTATTGGTTCAACTTTTTCGTCGTATTTCATCGGAAATAATTAATTTGGAAGTCGTTGAACTCTCCAATGAAATATTAAACCTGCTTTGTGAAAGAAAAACCCGAAGTTTTGGCTGAAAAAAGTTATTATAAAATTCTGGTACGGCCATTCAAATAGTATGGTATATATTTTTTGGTTATAGCGTACGGCGGTAATCGAGAAACTGGGTCACTTTATGGTATGTGATCACCTCCGCCTATGAACGCTCACGATATTATAAGGGAGACAGATATTTAAGGGATTGAGAAGTGGAGGGGGATTTGGCCTTTAGATATCTCATTCACCGTACGAAACGCAGCAGCAAGCAGCTACTTGGCCCATTCATATCACTAATAAATGTGTTGGATATAGTACTTCATATAATAGAGACTGTTCTACTTTAATTGTAGCTTTAAATTTGTTATAAAAAACCGTTATACAGCTTGTTTTTGAGTTTTCAATTCGAAAATCACACATTAGTTGGCCGGGATTAGAATTGTGCCATCTATCATTATCATGGGACGGAAAAAGATGGTCCCGCCTGTTATCAATTGACAGCAGTCATTAAGTCAAATTGGAGGCCTTCGGGCTGCTTGAAGACTGACATTAAGGCCACTAACCATTCTATATAGAATAGAATAGAATGGGACGGAAAAGCTTTACCAACCATAAGTGTACTAGTTGCATCTCTGACTACCTCTTCAGGGATACAGGAGTGAGCTTATGCGGTGCTATGTTCAATCTGATATTCGATCCCTAGACACGTTTCTCATGCTGGAACTAGACCAATGAGTCGAAAGATAATCAAGATCAAGTAATTAATAGAAATATCTCACGTTGTTTATATTGGCTCCATTTCACAGGGAAGTTGCTAAACATAATAACTTTAATCTATCAGTTCATCAAAAAAGTACTGACTGCGTCAATTCAACACAATAACATAACAAACTGTTTCCTGTCTATTCAGAGATTAATGCCTTGGTTTCTAAATTTTATCATTTAGTTCTATTAATGCAGGTCGCTAATAACAGTTCCATACGGTATATTTTTAGTTGACGGTTATCTGGACGCGACTATCCGAAGTCTGCATTTACACCTGAGCCCCTATGCAAATGAAATTCCGAAACGTAGCTAGGTCTACGTTCTCAAACAGATTTTATTTTTATTAAAATGCATGACATGACGAGCAGGTCGCTCGCCTGATGGTAACCGCTACGCCTGCCAATAAATAGAAGCAACACCACACAGAACTTTTAATAACAAAGCATTACATGCCATTGCACTGCGCTCGTCACTCCGAGAAATAAATTGCTAAGTCTCATAATACCTAGTAGTTTCACTGACTTCAATGTCTTTTAAACCGGAACACAACGGTGCTTACACACTGTTGCTTGGCGGCAGAAATAGGCAAAGCAGTGATACCAACCCATATGGCCTCTCGCATTCGAGGGACCTACCAGCTAGTTAAATCCATTACAATGATAATAGTTATAACATAAAAACTATGATTGAACTATAGGCGTTGGTAAAAGCATGTATAAAAAAGGGGATTTTTTTATTATTGCATTGTGTTATTTTGGAGTTTTAATATTGTAGGAAATAATCAACAATTTTCAAATTACTATTATTATTTTACTTTCAAATTCATCTTAGTTGCACTAATTTTTAGCAACAAAAATAATAATTTTATGGCTATGCTAATCTACTCTATGTATGTTTCGAGCTTCATCGCGGATTTAGAGAATAGGGGCCTTGATCTTTCCTCAAATGAATTTAACGCATCCACGATTCCTCTTGATTCCAAGATAGATTTTTGTTCGTGGGTGGTCATTTACCATGCTATGGACTTCCAGTTTCTCTTTATAGGGAGGCGTGACGCTTAACATCAGGCGAGCGACCTGCTCGTCTCGTTATTAAAAAAAAACAGTTACGGATGTGCCTAATCTCGGAATAAAAAATATGGATCCATCGATACTAATTTATTGCATGGTGCATCTCCTTATCGATAAAAGCATTACAACAGACACCGCCGTGGCCCCGAAATCCTCGAGTGGCCGTACTCCACTCCTTATTCTGGATAATTTCAGCGCGATTAATTTCTATCCTGTAATTTTTAATGCACTTGGCATAAATATACCGTATTCTGAATAATTAAAGAAGGATGCCTCGATGGCGCAGTTGTAATGCATACGCGTTACGATTTTGGCCAACGCTGAGGTCTCGGGTTCGATCCCCAGGTCGGGTAAAGTGGTATTGGGTTTTGCTATTACGAAATGCTCAGTATCAGCCGGGATTTTGGAATTTGTGCCCGATATGGCGATAGGCTCGCCCCCTATCACTTATGGGACGGAACGCTCGGCGAAATGTGGGTGTACTGGTTGCATCTCTGCCTACCCCTTCGGGGATTACGGCCGTGAGTGCGTATGTAATTAAAGAAAGATCGATCTATACAGGTCAAGGTTGTCAAGTAGAAGAAAAAAAAAATGTGTGTCCAGATGTACTCTAAAGCAACATGCATGTGTGAAAAATTTAAATTTAAACGAGAGTGAATGAGACAAAAGAGGTGTAAGGAATGTAGTGAGTAGAAATCCGTTTCTGCCTACCCCTATGGGAAACAATAGTTTTGTCTACAGCATGAGTGGACTGTCTTGACCGGGTTGTTACCACTGTCTCATAGAAAACCTACGTAAAGTAGTGGCTTGCTACGTTTCGTACGATGACTGAGATATCCGGAGGCGCAAATCAACCTCCCCAATCCCTTGATTATCCCTTTCCTATAAGGTTGCCAACGCGTCCATGATTCTTCTGGTATTGTGGGCGTTATGGGCGGTGGAGATTTATTTTTTAGTAGAATTGCTACGGTTTATGACAAAGCGTTGCGTCAACCATCAGGAGAGCAGCCTGCTCGTTCAGGAGAATAAAAAGCCTACAGATATTGCAGTAAAATCTCTTCTTTAAGGAAAACTCAGAATCAGGCCCGCTCGTAAATACCGCGAGCTTTGCGCGTGATGCACCAAGGATTTCCCCAACCAAACGTACTTTAAGTGCTGCTTGCAAATCTTCCTCAATATGCATTGATAAATCGGGGCTAAGTGCTTTGTGATAATGTATTTGATGACCCAGTTTAATTTTTGGTTCTTTGGAGTCGACGGATCAATTTGCGGTTGGGATACTCGAAATAGTTATACCTCTGATGTGACAGAAAGTAGTTTTAAATGTAATCAATTTAACACATAATATAATTTCAGAGAAATATATAATACACTAAACATGAATAAAGAGTTAATCCAGCTGGACAAAACATGGCAGAGCCACGCAGTACAGTCACGCTGTAGACAGTTTTTAACCTCCAATAAAAAAGAGGGTATTATGAGTATGATGCCCCTTTCCCTGTCTGTGGTTGTCACACACACCCAGACACCTCCTCAGGGTCATTAATAAGCTGTTTTTAAGACAATTTAATCTACAAGGTTTATAGCAATGTTTGAAGGAAATCTGTTCAGTCGTTTGAAAGCCTCAGATGTTTTTTCCAATTGACGTCTGGCTATTTAACGGGTAGGTTAAATTATGGGTGTTGAGGGGTGGTAGCGATCATGTACTATCCAAATGACCGCCCATGTACGCTCACAATACAAAAAGAATCATGAGCGCGTTGCCGACCTTAATGGAAAGGGATAATTAAGGGATTGGGAAGGGGAGGGGGATTTGGGCCTCCGGATATCTCACTAACCGTACGAAACGCAGCAGCAAGGTGCTACTTTACGTCGGTTTTCTGTAAGACAGTGGTAATGACCCGTACGAGCCGGTCCATTCATGCTGTAGACAAAAGTATCTACAGCGTGGCTCTACCAATATTTTGAAGTGAGAGAAAAGCTCAGTTGTTTATCATTTAACGCTGTCCAAAGTTGCAAGAAAAGGCTTTATTTATGTCCTAGCAATGTAATCAGATTTGGTACTATAGGCAGTGAAATACTCATATTGTACACTATCCGTTGCTTGAATTTGACCAAACCTTTCTGTAACACGCTGTATGACTGGAAGAAAGCTGTCTATTATGTATTTTCAAAAATAGCTATATGTTAATTGGTGGTAAAATCTTACTTAAATATTATGAAATATACCCTAAATATAAACATGATAAAAATAACTTCCCACAACAAGGATTTTAATATCAGATTTAAATAAATAAATAAATAAATACACCCAACAGTCACACACATAGTCCTGACCCCACACTAGGTTAAACCTGTATCGTGGGTATCAAGAACTACGAGGGACTTGCGGTCCCACAACACCCAGACCCGAGACAAATATTTGTGGATCAGACAAACATTTGTCAAGGTGCGGGAATCGAACCCACGGCCTCACGCTTCGCAACCGGCTACTCGCCCGCTGCGCCACGGAGATTTACATGTAATATTTCGTTGTTGTGGTGCGGGCGTAAGTACAATGCCTTGTTTGTCAATAAACAATTATCATTAATGCCAATTATTCTGTGCGTGATAAACAATTTAATTAATCTTTTATTGTGAGGTTTATTAATTAATATACACTTTTAAGTTACATTGTCTTAACCTCTTGGATTCTTGATAACAAACACGCACTTCTGTGATGGATGTAACAACTTATTGTATTTTATTTATTGTGGGGATGTCTGCGAATTACATAGATGGATGATCAGCTCACGTTAGTGGCACCATTTCACCCTTAATCCCAGTTTGGGTGGCATACTACGTTCGCTTCGGATGAATTTACGAGCAGCCCTCTTAGAGGTCTCCACCGTTGGGGGTTCGGCTGCAGCTCAAACAAGCCTTTGGGGCATCGTGGTGTTCTTCCAGATAGCCGCCCATTGATTGTCCTGTTACGTTGATATTTGGAGAACATTGTGCCAGGACGTACTAAACAAACTTTGCCCAGCCTGTACGTAAAACTTACCTGTTGCTTGGCGTTGTCTGCCTACATACTCTCGCACCCCTCGTAAAAACTATTATGGTAATTAATCTAATTTGAAGAGTACTAAGTACAGTTTAAGACATAGTTTAATTTAAATATGTCCATAAGATTTATTGACACTTTACAAAGTTATAAATATTTTAACAGAAGGGACCAGTTGCTTTTTTATAGCAAACGCCGCTAAACGAACAAAGAGGTCATCTGATGGTAAGTGATATCCACCGCCCATAAGCACCCATATTCCATAATACGAGAATCTAGAAGAATTGCTGATTTTAATGAAAAATAATTAGTATTGGGAATAAATTAATGGGATTGGAAATAAGCAGGTACCCTTCAAACAGCTAAACAGTACTCGTTTTTTTTGGGAAAACCAAAGTTGTTTGCTACAATTATTATTTGAAGATGTAGATATAATTTATTGTTTATGCATATTTATAAAAAATACCTATAACATGCTCTAAAATATAAAATATGAAGACCTTATAATAATATGTATGGACACTCTATACAGTCACATCGCACTACAGAGGGTGCTGGAGCAGAGTAGAAGCGTCTAAGTAGGAAGCCGGACACTGGCATAACGCCAAATAGAAGAAAAAGAAGAGAGATTCCATGATGAATATAAAATTCACAATATGATGACAATGAAGTATCTGTTTACAACCTCATAAGGAAATCATGACAGCGTTTTATTTATCACGAAAATAAATTAATAACGTGGTACAATTTAATACTTTAATGATCACTATTCTTTTGTAATTTTAACAAAAGAATAAAAATAAACGCTGACTCCGATTACTCGGAAAATGAGAACAAAAGAAATATCTTGTGTCATCAACAAATGACATTTTGTATGTAATTGTTTTCGAAAAAGGAAATTTAACAATTATGTTCGTATCAAGTAGTCAGTAAACAGATACAATGCAAATCATTTCTGTTTTCCATTACATGAGAAGAATATGTCTTTTATTTTAATTATCGTCGTACTATCGACGTCATCGTTATTAGTAAATCTAAGAAGACTGTATATGTATAATAAGTTATTCTGTATTTTAAGAAATTTAAAGTAAGCTTATTTTTCTTGAGTTAGCTTAAATTTTTGAACTGGCTGAGCTATAGAGCTCATCAAAAACAACTATTACTTTTTGACAGTAAGAAATGAAACTAAAACATATGCAAATGCTCACCCTTTCCGTATTATCGTTGATATACAATAGCAACAATTATGAAATACAAGATCTGGGATAAATTGGTATATATAGGTGTCGCTTTTGTTGAGCATTTGTTTTCGATTTTCAAATTTAACAGATTATTCCATACCCTTTCATTTAGTCCCAAATTCTGTCACCTACATTACTATCTACCATCTTAAGTTCGATGGTCTATGGTTTAAGAGCCCCGTCATACGATGCGAGTGCCCCGTTTTCACAATTTTGAAAGGTATATTTAAAATGGAACATTGGATATGTCCGTTTCGTTCCTGTTCCGTCGTAGTATTGTAGGACCATAAAATATGCACGTGTTTTATGGCTGTCATAATGACACAATATATTTATGATAAAAATAAAATTAATCGCCACGTACGTAGATAAATGACAACTCATATGTCCAGGTCAGTTCCGGCACATGAAGATGTGAATCGAACGCGCAACCTTACTTTTATAATTCTCCTTGCTTTTGCTCGTGGCTCCGCCCGCGCATACCGCTTTTTCCGGAATAAAAAGTAGCCTATGTCCTAATCCAGGTCATACATGTGTGCCAAATTTCATCCATAACCGTTCAACTGTTAAGCTGTGATTGACTAACAAACATCCAAATTCACAAACTCCAAAATCCAAATTTTCACACTTATAATAGTAGTAGGATCAAGAGCTCCTTTCTGTCTTACTCTTAGGGAGTTGTTATAAGTGTAGATAGATTTACAAATATAATATGACTGCAGTTTCTTAGCAAATACGCAAATGCGTCACCGGTAATGGCCGTTCCCAATATTAATCTTCAATTCCACGATAGATAGCTATCGCCAAACATCCGTATTGTTCTATCTACTGCTTGGAATCGTCCCTATTTTTTAGATATGCACGTCGGATACTATGATAGCAATAGATAGGCAGTTTATCTGGGCCCTCTTGTGCGTTATGTTCATACAAGCTGAGAAAGAGGAACTATTGTTTAATTTATGTTAGAAAATATGAAGATATGATTTAGATTAGAAATATAAGTTTTAATTTAACATTTATCTATAATTCTTATTTTTTACCACTGTAAATGAAATAATAATAACGAGAAATACTTATTATGTTGCAAAACACAATGTAATAAAGAAACGTTTTACTGCCAATACATTACGGCTCTGAATACAAGTCCTTTGAACAAAAATCCCAAGCGAATTTGGGGGATTTTACTGAAGTGGGGAATTATTTTGTTCGCATTAACAAATATTTATATGTCTCTTGCACTTAATTTAATTATCAAAACGGTGCATTATTTTTATTTATGGGAATTTTAGATTTTTTTATATTTTCTTTTAGATTTTACATAATTTATTTAGTTTTTTGTATTGCAGTGCAAGTGCCATGTAAGCCTTGTATACTCATGGCTATTTCTTCAAAATGCGTAATTTATTTCGTTTTTTTACAGCCGAGGATATCTGTTTATCGGTCAAAATCTACCGATAAAGAAAAACCTAATTAACTTTATCGACAGATAGCACATAAAAAATATTGGGACGCTTGAACTGTCATTTTCATAGTGTTGTATATCTGTAGTCAGCTATCAGTCCTCTCATCAGTAGACAGCAATGAAGAATAGGATTACCTATCATTAGTAAGTTTATTGGGACGGTAAAACGGAAAATAGATAAAATTTTCTATCGCCGGTATAGCAAAACTAAAGACAGACAGAATATAGGGAACGGCCATAAGTGAGCAAGTATCTTCACTGCCTACAAGCAACCCCAATTTTAGAAGAATAATGGATGCGTTGCCGACTTTAAAAGAAAGGGATAGGGTTTGGGAAAGGGATGGAGGATTTGTACCTCCAGAATTTTACTCACCGTAGGAAACGCAACAGCAAGCTGCCTCTTTATGTCGCTTTTTAGTGCTACTAACCAAATCAAGCTGCTCTATTCAAACTGTAGACTGTGGCTCAACCACTTAAAAGTTGATTGTAATTAGACTGTAGTACTAAACTTGTACCAACAGAGAATGATATTCTTTTCTCACGGTATTCTTGCCGGCCTATAAAGTAACTGGAAACATTAGTTGGTACCGAAACGGGCTGGAAGGAATGTGTCACAATGATCAGATTTTTACCATCAACGGTGGTAATTATTTCTCCACTCTCCCCACTCGTAATTGTGCCGGCGTTACATGCTTTCTAACACATGTTCCAGATAGATTTGGCTTGTAGTTTTTACGACCGGCCGTCTGCCTGACGTCAACCTCTCTGGGGAATGGTGGTAATTATCAATGGCTGAACTTATTAGACATGTCATAAGTTCAGGCTTATATCCCCGAAGGTGTAGGCAGAGGAGCAATTATTGCCGCACCTACGTTTCACCGAGCTTATGTCCATCCCAATATGTGATAGAGGACGAGCCTATTGTTACACCGGATATAAGTTCCAATCCCGGGCAACTGATATGTGATTTTTTGTATCCAATTATCAAACAAAAGTCGTAATTGATTCGAACCCAAGACCGATAAAAAAAAAATACGTTTGAGCTGACCAGCTCCTACGACCGTTTTAGAACAATGTAGAGGAGACAGCTGGAATACGTAAATAGAAATTCATTGAAATATTATAATTAAAAGTCCAACAGTTTTTCACGGATGAACTTCAAAGATGAAAATACATGATATCAGGTAGTCGAAACTACTTGCCAAAACTTATAACTAGTTTTTTTTAATACACGCGAGTACGATAGCAAATTGGCAATGTTTATGAACTTTTCAATGTCGTGAAATATCTGGCGGATCATCCACCTGCTCTGAGTCATGCGTTTTAATTAGTTTGGCAATTCTCAGTTTGGGCACGCGGATTAATTTTAACCTCTGTAGTTCAATAGTATGTTGTGATAAGTTTGCTTGTTAGTTATAAAGGTATTAAGAAATGGAATTGTTTTGTTTAAGTTTATCTGTGAAATTAATATTGAGTCTTTGTCGTGGTGAAATGCACTGTTCTTTAAAGTGCGTCTCCATATATGTATTTTGCTGTTATAACTGTAACAAACACGAGTGACAAATTCAAATAAATAATACACCCATCGGTCACACACATAGTCCTGACCTCACACTTTTTTTTTTGGTTAATCTGTATCGTGGGTATCAAGGACTACGAGGGACTTGCCAACCTACAACACCCAGACCCGTAACAAATATTAGTGGATCACACAAACATTTGTTTCGGTGTGGGAATCAAATCCACGGCCTGTCGCTTCGCAGCCGGTTACTCGCCAACTGTGCCAAGTGTGGACGGTTACAAAATAATGTTAAGACCTAATCACGGAGCGATCCGCTCTGAAACTCCGTAGAATTTCGCCGTGACACGTCATTCAGCAAAATTACACAGTGCTTATTACGACACCATAGCGTAACAAGTACGTGTGAGAGCCATGCCTCTTTGTGCAGCAAAATATCACGGAAGTGTGGACGGCGGACGCACTTTAAACAGGCCTGTGACCGATGAGTTGGAATTTTTAGCCCGGCCTTATACAACCGGAATATGTGTCTGTATTATTAATCTAAACTCCATCACTATGTTATTTATAATTTGTACGCACTTACGCTTTTTCGCCATTTTCTGTAATCCCCGAAGTGGTGGCCAGATGTGTAACCAGCAAACCTACATTTCGCCGAGTTTATTTTTGTCCCATGATGTGACGCGCCAGTCGTCGATACTAAGGATTTCTTGATAGAAAAAACCCAATATCATTCTTACATGATACTGGGATCGTACCTGAGATCTGACCACAGCAGTCGTACTGCGTACGCATTACAACTGCGCCACCGAGGCATTTATAATGTGTGTAAAGAATTATTAAATTGTATGCGATGGCCTTTAGATTATTCAAAATATTTAGACTGTACCTAGACACATGGTAGACACATTTAAATATTGCTTTAATTTGTTTGTTTATTGGACGAAGACATTCCTTTCCACTTAACTGAGTAGTTAACTAGATAGCAAAATTTACACACTAGCAATGGGTCCAACCCAACAAATCTAGGGATAATTCCACTAAATTAGAAATACTGTCTGTAGATCCATTTTCTGCCATTTCATTGATGGTCCATCTATAATATAATTCTATCTTTCATCTAACAATAGTCACTTCTTTCAGAAGTCTGAGGAAGATCAGCACGTGTATTGAAATAAACAATATTCAAACGAAACTGACGACACGTATTATTATTGGCATTACATATTAATCTGTTACTGACGAGACTCAATTTTGTAATAATTTTGTTCAATAATGATAATTGAACTTTCAACTCGTTCGGATGTACACGTGGATAAGATGTTTATCTTTTCGTTTACACGTTCCTTCTATGTATGGATCAAGGTTGTCTTAATTTCTCCTAATTTTCTTCTAATTTCTTTCTTTCTTCTCCTAATTTGGTTGCTATTTCGTGATTTATATTTATAAGACATTGCTTCACTGATCCTTCAAGGTATCGAAACATTACAAGAACAAGGTCTTGAATTCAATTCTCAGGTCCAGCAACAACAATTTGCAAGGGCGCCAGTAGAATTCTATTAAGATTTCACCGTCTGTTTATCTTCTGAACCGTAATAGATAGGTAAGATACCGGGTTGGTACCACTACTTTGCTTATTTCTGTCGCCGAGTCGCAGTGTGTAAGCATTGTAGTGTTCCAGTTTAAAGAACATTGAAGCAAGTGAAATTACTAAGCAATAGGTATGAAATTTAACATTCACTGTCTCGGGGTGACGTGCGCAGCGGTGTATCATATAGTGCTTTGTAAATCATAAATTCGTATTGTATTGCTTGTTTGTGGCAGCGACCAGGCGAGCGACCTGCTAGTTTCATCATTAAGGCTAATAAAACAAAATGTTTTTTTTTTACATTGATATTATGGTGGATAATCTACAAATAATAACAAAAAGTAAAAAAATTAATTACTTAACACTTGGTTATCTAGACCGACTCGCATTTGACCGATTTTTCAGGACCCGCAGTCTGTTAGAAAAGCTCACACAACACATTCAAATCGGTTCAGCCGTTTAGGAGGAATTCAGTCACATACACACGTACAGTTGAATTAAAGAAAATAAATAATAAAAAGAATAAAAAGATATAAAATTAAAGATTAATAATAATATAAAAATAAAAATAATTTAATAATAATAATTATTAAAAAAATATACATATTTATTTTAATTAATAATTTAATTAATTTTTATTAATAATTTCTTTATTAATATAAAGATTATCAAGTCTTCACAAGAACGATGAAACACCGGCCGATTTGAAAGTCTTATCGGAGTTTTGCTGTTTTTTTCCAGTACGATGCTCCATAGACGATTTTCTCGAAGCGGATAGAACGACCAAGGTCGATCAGGGGGACGACCACGGACAACTTACGAATAAGTAATCGAGAACGCTAGCATTTGTATGAAGGCTCAAACAATTTTTTGACATTTCGATACGAATACGTTCTCGCAAGATATTCGTGCTAGCCCCTCTGTTCCCCTGGTAAAAAATCACCTAAATTCAATGATTTCAATGTTTCCATACACTGTTCATCACCGTCAGCTAATGTTTAGTGCACAAATCTACACCAAATTTTTACAGCAAACACAACTACTTTAAGTTGAGGCAATAAAATAAGGGATCAACCGCATTGTCAGAATTCCCGCCAAAACTCCTTGCTTAAACCTAGTTTAGTTTTAAAATCTTTATCAGTACAGCTGACCAGACCTATTACGTCTATTGTACGGTACATTGTAATGCGTACACGGTACGTCTGCTCCATGTCCACAGCTCTATAGAAAACGGAGATCAAGCTAAAGTTTGGAAGTTTCTTAGGTCATTAGGGGTTGGAAAGTCGCAGCGAGATGTGATTTCTAAAGACTTAAACATCGATCTTCTCAACGAACATTTCTCATCTTCACCCAACATTGACAGGGTACAAAAAATAGAAACTTTAAATCGTCTTTCATCTCTTCCAACTCCTGACTACTCACCTTTTGTCTTTGATCAATTTACTCCCTGTGATGTTAGGAAGAGCATTGTATCAATAACTTCCAACGCCGTTGGAAGTGACTGTATCAGCCGGAATATGATCCTTCCTATCCTCGATGAAATTCTTCCAATCCTATGTCACATCCTAAATTTCTCAGTATCCAGCGGCTGCTTTCCTTCTTTATGGAAAGAAGCCCAAATAATTCCTTTGCCGAAAAAGCAAAATCCATCATCTTTTTCCGAATATCGTCCCATCTCTATACTACCATTCCTTTCCAAAGCACTTGAACGACTCACATTTAATCAGCTAAATTCCTTTCTCTGTAAAAATAATCTCCTCAATCCCTTGCAATCCGGTTTCCGTCCTGGTCACAGCACCATCACTGCCCTGATTAATATTACGGACGATATCAGGTACTCCATGGAGAATAGAAATCTAACAGTTCTGGCACTTCTAGATTTCAGTAACGCTTTTAATACCGTGAATTTCGATATACTACTTGGTATACTATGCTCTCTTAACATATCTCCAGGGGTTCTTGATTGGTTTCGTAGTTACCTGTTTGGCCGCAGGCAGCGTATACGCATTGAGGATACTCTATCTTCTTGGTGCAATACGTCGGCTGGCGTGCCGCAGGGTGGCGTCTTATCTCCATTACTCTTCGCTATATTTATAAATTCTATTTCTAATCCGCTCCTCTCATCCTACCACCTTTATGCAGATGATCTCCAAATATATAACCAGGGATCTCTAAGCACTTTATCGGAGGCCGTTGACTGTATAAACTCTGATTTACAACAAATTAGTCGATGGAGCAGAGCCTACGGACTCCAAGTAAACCCTCTGAAGACTCAGGTCATTGTCGTTGGTAGCTCCAGAATGATTGCAAAGATTGACTGGACTCTACTACCGAAAGTTGTTTTTAATGGCACTACGATTCCCTACAGCAAATCTGTGAAAAACCTTGGGATACACATAGATGAAACATTATCTTGGGCGCCTCAAATCAAAGAATTGAGTCGAAAAGTGTTTGCATCCGCCGGGTCACTGAGAAGGCTGCGTAACTTTCTCCCAACTGTCACTAGAATTGCGCTTGCACAATCACTTCTCCTTCCAATCCTCGACTATGCCGATGCCAGCTATCTTGATATCACGGAGGGCCAGTCAGATAAACTTGAGCGACTTCAAAATTTCTGTATAAGATTCATATTTGGTTTACGCAAATATGATCATGTGTCCGAATGTCGCACTAAGCTCAAGTGGCTTCCTATTAGACATCGCCGGAATGCTCATATTGTTTACCTTCTGTACAATATTCTATACAATCCCACTGCTCCTTATTACCTCAAAGAACGTTTCGAGTTCCTTCACGACTCGCATACACGATTCCTCAGATCATCAGAAAATCTGACGCTGAAAATACCAGCACATTCCACAGGGTTTTACGACAAATCCTTTTCGGTTCAAGCTGCCCGTCTATGGAATGAATTGCCAGCTGTGATAAGACGTGCTGAATCACTAGCTACATTTAAACGACTGGTTAAGGAGCACTATCTGACAATGTAGCTCATCATTGTACTCTCTGAGTATCGACACTTTTATTAACATCCTATTATAATTATATTTGTATGTATTATTTATTTATTTATTATTTAATATTATATATTATTATAAGTATATGATATAGGTATATATATGTATATGTATATATATATTATAATGTTTAAGTTTATTTATATTATTGGCATACTGTAAACTACCCTCGTTTTTTCGGTACCTAAAACTTCTGTCCATCCTAAGGTTGTCTGGAAGAAATCGCTGTTTGCGATAAGACCGCCCATTGTATCACCCTTACTGTATCATCCTCGTCTCATAAGCTACCTACTATATTTAGTGTGCAATAAAGAATATTCTATCTATCTATCTATCTATCTGCTGTGCTAAAGTTCGGGTTCGATCCCCGGGTCGGGTAAAAGTGATATTAGGTATTTCTTTCAGAAAATGCTGAGTATCAGCCCAGAGTCTCGAACTGTACCCAGTATGGCGATAGGCTCGCCCCCTATCACATCATGGAATTGAAATAAGCTCAGCGAAATGTGGGGTTTACTGGTTACATCTCTGCCTACCCTTTCGGGCATTACAAGCGTGAGTGCGTATGTACCTATGTATGGGTTGTGGACCACCAAGTGAGGAAGGCGATTATTTTATGTATAAACTTTTTTTTTCTGCCTGGTATTTTTAATGCAAAGGTCCGGATTCTCATATTATAGATTTGGCGGTATCTGATATTATCACATCGTCTGCCCCCACTAACTGTAACCAAGTTTCGCAATTGCCTCATCTGTTGATCAGCAGAGTGTACCACATGCAGGTGAAGTTGACTTTACTTTATCGTTTTTTCTAAATAAAAGCAATATACTTATAAAAAGGTGTTCCTGCGTAATTCTCATCAATTACATCGGAAAAACTCAGGAAATTGTATTCAGATTGAAACATTTATCGTGTAATTGGTGATTGAAAAAGACAAAAAATAAAGTGACTTTTCCGCTCGAATTGGCAACGGACTAGTTCATTAATTAGGGCAGAGTTTTTATTGATGTTTTGTAACTCTTTTTTTTGTAATAAATTTTCTGCTTTGGGAAGATTAGCTTTAGGTTACAATTAAGCCCCAGGTTGGATCTCTATTTCCTTGCACCGCTGTAGACGCTGAGGACGTCCCAATTGTGAGGGTGTTTTCAAGCACCAAAGGAGATCGGCTACAAAGGCATAACGCAGGGGGAGCACTGGTAGCAATCCAGACAATCCAGCGTCACCTGGAATCACCCCTTGCGCTGAAAGAGGCCACGGTGGGGGTTTTAGCCGGCACATTGGCGTAGGAAATTGGTCCCAATCCAGGCATCATTCGATGTGACCTAAGTGGGAAGGCCGTTGAGTCCTGTATAACTGTCCCTCCACCTCCAGGCTGAGAAGGTATCCGTAAGCTGAAGATTTATGAATACTCGAAACTTCACCGCCTCGTATTCTCGGCATCTATCTTTAAAAGACGCGGAAGAATTACTGACTTTTACCTTTTATACTACTACTGTTCATAAACGACGAAAAGACGGAGGAGGTTCGCAATACGTCTGTGTATAGCTTTCTTTGTATGTTTTCGTATATCTCCGCCAAATGTGGACTGATTTGGATGATTATTTTTGTATTCGGTAGTGTATTTGTACTTTGGTGGTGGTCCCATTTATATTTGAAGAAAACATTTCACCATTACTTAGGGGGTGAAATCTTGGATGAAAGTCTAAAACTTCGACATTTCATATGCACCATTTTGATGGTTTGTTCCACTAAGAATAGAATCATCTTCTTTTTCCCTTATCCCACTTGCAGAGTGGACGCGCGGTCGGGCGATGTTTTTTTAACACATGTTACAGAAAGATTTGACTTATAGTATTTATGACCGACAATCTGCCTGATATCAACCCTTCCGGGCATAAAATATTCCTTGATGACATGAGGTGGAGTATAGTGGTGCATTTAAGTTTGCAGTTTAGTATACGATTTTTTGAAATGAACGAATGCTATCAAAATTCTTCGATATCATCTATGATTGAAAAATTACGCTAATCTATTATCACTACCGCTGCAGTTATTTTAAGCCTTGGTTATATCTTACGAAACCATCTTTGAATCAATTTGTTTTCATAATTGTTGATTGTGAAACTGCCCGCAGGGAAGCACGGACTAGTGACTGAACGGGAAGATTACATGCCTAGTACAAGTTTGATAGTTTTGTTAAACGATTAAAGTTTACGTTTTCTCTTTAAACGTCGTGGATTAATAACCACTAGTGGGAACTATGATGAATTAAAATAATAATATGGTTAATTTTATTTCATATTCATAGTCGAATATGAAATTTGTTTTCAAGCGATTCTTTCCTTTATTACCGTATGAATTATTAGTTTGACACTTCGACGGTAGCAATTTTATATGAACTCGAAAACTGCGAACGTATATGTAACTCGTACTTGGCCTATAGTAGAGATTGGTAGAGTTACGTTGTAATTAATGTCAGCATAAATGGGCCAGCTAGACCGAGTTTTACCTTTGTCTCACAGATAACCGATGTGAAGTAGTAGCTTGCGTTGCGTTTCGTACGGTGGGTGAGATATCTGAAGGCCCAAATCTCCCCTCGTCTTCCCAATCCCTTAATTATCCCTTTTAAGGTCGGCAATGTGTTCATAATTCTTTTGGTATGTGGGTGTCCATGGACGGTGGAGATCACTTATTATCAAGTGATCCAATGTCTCGATTGCCGCCGGCCTATGCTAAAAATATATCTTCAACTGTGTAACTTTTTTTAATAAACCTTCTTTTTATTGACGAGAATGACGAGACGAGCAGGTCGCTCGCCTGATGGTAAAACCAAATAGGAAGCACTACAAGGCATTAGACAGTGCTCGTCACCCCATATTGCGTAGTCATTTCCAGTAAATTTCGTGATTACAAAATAACGATTTCAGGTCAATATTTTTAATATTACTAAATGCTCTTTTATATTTATCACTATGAGTGTTTAACTTAGAAGATTCACAAATGAAAAGTATACATTGCCATTAATTTATATTTCCTCCAAAATTTGTGTGTAAACTTGATTCACTTTGGTTATTCATAAAAAATGAAACAGTGTAAATCCCGCCTATATACGATATTACGACAGGTTTTTTTTAGTTTTTTTAGCGTAATAATTATTATCTGTATTAAATTATTGTAATAATTGTTCTAAATAGGAGATAACAAGCCTTGTTTTGCCCGTAATTCAGGATGATAGTTACCCCTAATTGAATCCTATTTCATTGAATAGAAATCATGTGTAATTGATGAAAGGTACGTATTTATTAAATAATCGCAATATAAGGCCGAGAATAGATGTCCGATTTATTCTCCGATAATCGGATCAATCAAGATTTTAAGTCGCATAATGCCCAGTAATTTCACTGGCTTCCTAATAATATCCTTCAAACCGAAACACAACCGTGCTGAAACACTGTTGTTTTGCGGTAGAAAAAGATAAAGCGGTGGTACCAACCCAGATTGCGTCTCGCACACGAGGAACTTACCACCTATAGATCAGCAGGGATCTACCACCTATGTCAGGAACTATGAGAGACTACGGCCCCACAACACCCAGACCCGAAACAAATATTTGTAGAATACACAAACATTTATCTTTATGCGGGGATAGTGCGTCTTGTTTCATAGCCGGCAACTTGTCTTGAGTGAATCCGATAGTCTGATCGGAGTCGGCAGAAAAATCGGGCAACTGTTTCCAGCCTTATAGAATAGCGTAAATGGTAAGGAAAACCCGTTTTTTATAGGTTCGGAATTCTATTGTTTCCTCCTATCCGGTTGATGGTTACTTTAATTACAGGTTACCTTGACTTATCCTATTTTAAGTATCCGACTGATGTAAGTATTATGGTGATTCGGACAAAAGTGTTCATGTTGTATAAGTATTATCGTAATGGGCTATTACAGTTTATAGTGTTCGGTAACACCGACCTTGATTGGACTCAATCAGTCATCAGTGATGTCGTCTGCGTGTTTATATAAATGCACCAAGTTAACTGAGAAATGGCAGAAATTGGAAATACAGACAGTGTTTCCAACTTAGTGGAATTATCCCTAGATTTGGTGCACCCGCCGCTTATGTGTAAATTTGTTTGTGTTTTACTGGTCTAGTTTATTTATTTTAGGATCGCCAACATGACATACATTTTCACATGTAATACACCGCATCCCGTACATACCCTAAATATAAATTTTGCCATAATTACAGGCGACATGCACTAATGAGAGTACAAAAGAAAAAAATACATTACAAACAAAAACTTAGAATAACCCAGAGGGACAAACAGTATATTTTTATGCAATATTACATTTTCCTATTATTAAGCAGATTACAACTTAAAAGTGCAAGGCATGAGAACTATAATCGCGTTGCGTTAAAGTTTTTAAGTATTTTATACTTAAAAGAAAACTACTCAGTTACTGGAAAGGAATTTCTTCATCCACTAAACGAACAAATTAACATGGCTAGCTTTTTGCATCATGGATATACATGATATACATACAATTTCACTGTTCATACATATCCACATTTTTTTTAACAAATGACGATGCTGACGTTGAAGGTATATTTTATTTGGTATCCTGAAAGTCACTTTTATAATTTCTCGATTTGACTGAAAATAAACGTTATTGACGCTCACGTCTAGCGCTTAACGCGACTATCCTTTACACTATGTTTTATTCTACGTTTTGCGATATTGTAATAATACGTTTGAAATTACTTTTCGATAAAATATGGAAGTGGGAAGCGTCGGAATATGTGTCAAGATTAGATCCTTCAAAGGGCGTTGATGTCGGCAGGCGCTCTCTCGTGAAAACTAGCGAAATACTTTTTGGAATATTTGCAACATGTGCAAAAAACGTGTGCCAACCCATTAGTTTTTTTTATGTCATAGTCCGGCAGACGAGCCCGTGGGTCACCTGATGGTAAGTGATCTTCACCGCCCATGGTCGCCCACAATACCAAAAGAATTATGGGCGCATTGCCAACCTTAAAGGAAAGGGATAATTAAGTGGAACTTGGAAGGCGACGGGGATTTGGACCTCCGGATATCTCACTCACGTACGAAACGCAGCAGCAAGCTTCTACTTTACGTCGGTTTTCTATAAGATAATGGTAACGACCCGGGCGAGCCGGCCCATTCATGCTGTAGACAAAAGTGTCTACAGCGTAGCTCTACCACTTCATTGAATTAGGCCTGAGAATGATATTTCATTAAAGAATCTGTTATTTATTAGCTAGTATATCACTTGGCTTTTTTAGCTGTGGAGTCAGTAATTAGTGGTCATCAAGTACCTGATAATTAAAAAGTGGTAAAAATATGAAATTCGGTATTACACATATATCCTTCAAATATCTTACTCACCGTACAAAACGCAGAAGTAAGCCGCTACTTTACTTAACTTTTCTGTGAGGCAGTGGTAACGACTCGGTCGAGCCGGCCCATTTGTGCTGTAGACAAAACTATATACGGCGTGGCTCTACCACTCAATATACCATAATGAAATCTTATTAATTATAATTTAGTAGAATTTATTTTATTTATTCAGGGCCAGGTTATAAATGTGTAAAGTTTGTTCATTGTACACGAACCAACCACATAAATTCTAGTGTGACCCTCGATTTAAACAACTCTGCCCTTTTCCATGTCTTCGATGTTGTTATTTATAACATGTGGATTGTTTTAACACCGGCACATGGCAGTCTGCTCAGTGTAGTCCCAAGTGCTTTGGACTATGGAATGCGACCTTGGTAGGCCAGAAATAATGGTGTTCCTCAAGTACCCGTTCCCTAGTTCCACACTAGGTTGACCACGATACACCAAAAATAATTATTTGTTGTGGAATGTATTGTATAGATCTTTCATCCATGTATGTGCGCGTGGAAAGGGATGGAGGGAGGGAGGCCTCTGGATATCTCTCACCGTATAAAACACTGCAACAGACTGCTGCTACTGTACGTCGGTTATTTTCTCTCGGTTGCCATGTGTGCGTAAGGCGTTTGTGTATAGTTGGCGTCATTGTCACACAAATCAGAACTGCATATTTACAAGCTAACGCACACATAGTAAGTGATGCACAAATGAGGCGAACTATCTATAGATACCTTAGTACCTATTTGAGGTTAATTTTATTTCTAAAGGTGCATTGGTTAAGATTTTTATCCTTAGATAGAAGTGCTAAGGCTCATGAACTCGGGGTATTAGAATGTTACTTTGTGAACCACACATGAATCTGCTCCTGTAGGTCCTTATGAACAGTGAAGATCACTTACCATCAGGTGACCCACTTACTGACTTGCAAGGTTTTGAAAACGAATGAGGCTTGGAAATGCTGGGAATTTATTTTGGGCCTCCGGAAGTCGTGTTAATATTATATTTATTTCAAAAGACTAAATTCTGCACCACATCTTGAGCTAATTCGATTTTAGTGTTTTTTGAAACCCAAACAAACTTTAAAATCATTTACAAATGTAGAACATAGCAATTAGCAACACATTTTATTACATTCCCTCCAAAAACATTTTAATGGTGACCCTAATATTTTTTTAATATTCCCATGTTACCAGTAAAGAGAGATACGCGAGTGCGCTCCAGCGCTTCGGAAATACAACTGTTTATCGTTGTTTTGTAATACTTAACAGCTCAAGGAACGCTGGACGTTCAACAACAAATGTAGACGAAGAGCCGTCAGTCATAAACATCACTTAATCTTAGTCTATGTTTCGATCACTTTTTGTGTGAACTAAAATCATGAAACTCGCGTCATCGTCACCGAACGCTTTTCATGAGCTATATGTATACTGTGTACTTTTTGGGTGAACAAAAATTGAGAAATTCGCGTCATCGTCACCGCACGCTTCCCATGAGCTATATGTTTACTGTGTATATATGTACATATATATACCTCTGTGCGTTATTAGTATACATTATTTATATAAAAAGAGTATATCTCTCTACATATACAACGTGTTATAGAAAGGGGCGGGCAAATTTAAGCAATGTATAGTGTAGGGTATTAGTATTTTATCTCCCATAGTACCAAATCCGATTGCATTGCTAGGACAATAATTATAGAATTTTCTTTTTTATCGAATAAGTAACATGTCGATATCGATTTTCAACTTTGGACAACACTAAATGATAAACAATGATACTATAGACCTCCTTTTATTTTATAATAAAAAAAAACATTAAACAGTTGTCAAATGTCAATATTTATTTGACGCAGTCAGTTCCGCAATTTCTGATTTTATGAAGTATGATTACGAGTTCAAAAAATATGTTGTATTTGACTAAAAACAAGTATTATGTATTGGTATATTGTGTTGGTGTAACTGATAACAGCTTTTAAGAGGATCGACGACTGTATTAAGCTAAATTCATAGATGGAGGACCCGAGAATGAAGTCTTTAAAATGTTTCTAGAGGATGGTGCCTATATTGTCTTCAGCACACAATCTCTTTCAGGTGTTAATTTGTGTTTAAATTACCTAAAAGTTACGTGCGTATGTCCGTAGAATTACGTACATCTTATTCAAGTTACATAAAAAGTGAGTGTTGTTCATAATAACAGTAGCGCAGCCTCTGTGGCGCAGTGGGTGAGTAGCCGGCTGCGAAGCGTGAGGCCGTGGGTTCGATTCCCACACCGAGACAAATGTTTGTGTGATCCACAAATATTTGTTTCGGGTCTGTGTGTAGTGGGTTGGCAAGTCCCCCGTAGTTGCTGATACCCACGATACAGGTTAACCTAGTGTGGGGTCGGGACTATGTGTGTGACTGTTGGGTGTATTTATTTCTTTTATTTAATTAATAGTGATGTCACCAATCTTATCGATCTTAATAAACGAGTGATCAAAATTAATGTGAAATTTTTGAATGTCTTGGTATTGAAAAGGTCCGGTACATAAGTACTAATTGTAAGGTGTATGTAATGACCCTAAAATATGACCACACCTTTCTGTAACACGTTGTATATTAAATTGGTCATTAACACTTCTTTACAAACCAAAAATAATTATCTGTAAAAGGTATCTGTGTTTCTTGTCGGCTACTTATTTTCAAAAAAAATTTACAGATAAGAGGGTCTTAACATATTTAACACGATCTTAAACGCTTGAGTTGCGTTTTAGAATTTCAGGCGTCAGTCGAGTAACGTCTGATGGCTCTACGCTTTGTAAGTATTACCTAGGCATTGAAGAAATTTTAAGATAAACTTGCAGTTCTGGGTAAAGACTATTATTATTCACGTGAGTTAAAACCATTGTTGATGTATTATGAAATATTTGAAATGTTTGTTTACACTGTCTGCAAGTTTCGTTGAAAAATACTCCACAAACACCTTGAAAATAATCTTGCCTTAGATTTCACTTTATCATATTCATGAAGCTTACCACAAAATTAATATCCCGCATGCACCGTGATTGAAGTCTCCTCTACTTATCATAGGTAGCACATATTTGAACGTGTGCCAGATGTGTCATGCATCCGAGCGCAGTCTCGACTGTTTTAGCTTCTTGCGAAAATTTTAATGAATGAACTGTTAGATTGATTTACGAGCATGTACCTACATGTTATGGGGTTATTGTTTTATTGTGTCAAGTGTTTGAAAACATGGCATCATCAAAAACAGACATCGTGGCATATGTCATATTGTTTTTGTTTCCAAAATGCCCCTAGATTACACAAACTATCATCCGACCAAATTTTATGATCCTAACTTTATTAGTTTCTGAGATTTCGTGATTAATCAGCGAATTAGTGATATTCTGCTCTTAAATATACCTCTATATATATATATATATTTACATTAGAACCCTTACTAATTTCCAGTTATAAGACTTCTAAATAGAGTTTAATAGAACTATTACGTACCTAAATTATTACTGGAATTATAAAATTGGGTAACAGTGTTAATAATTTAACAATGACTTGAAACGGGTCTTTGATCCCTTTGTTAAATAATAAAGGATTATAATAATTATATCAGCCCTGTATTATACTGTCCCATTGCTGGGCACGGGCCTCCTCTACGGATGAGAGAGTTTAGAATCCACCACGCTGGCCTAATGCTGGTTGCCAGACTTCACATATCTTCGAAATTCTTATGCAGAACTTAAGTGTACAGGTTTCCTCACGATGTTTCCTTCACCGTTATAGTAAGCGATAATTAACAATAAATACATACCTACGTTATTAATAAAAGTCAGAGGTGCATGCTCTTGAGACTGGTTTGGGACCTGCGACTTTCGTCTCGGTAGTCCGTACTCCACGCAGTTATTGCTGCTTGCAAAGTATTAAGTAAAAGAAAAGAGACAAAAGAAAGAAAACACTGGACGTATTTCGATGCACGTTTCACTATTATGTTAAGTGAACCCCCATTACCATTAAGTATTATAAATAAATACACTTAACATCCAACAGTCACACACATAGTCCTGATCCCACACTAGGTAAACCTGTATCGTGGGTATCAGGAACTACGAAGGACTTGCGCTCCCACAACACCCAGACCAGAAACAAATATTTGTGGATCCCACAAACATTTGTCTCGGTGCGGGAATCGCACCCACGGCTTTTCGCTTCTCAGCCGGCTACTCGTCCGCTACGCCACGAAGGGTGTCAATAAGGTATTAATAAGATACAAGGTGGTAGGTCCCTCGTATGCGACAGGGCTGGGCTGGTACCACCGCTTTGTCTTTGCCTCCAAGCAGCAGTATATAAACACTGTTGTGTTCCGGTTTGAAGGATATTGAAACTAGTGAAATTACTGGGCTTTATGAGACTTAATATACTATGTCTCGGGGTGACGAGCGCATTCAAATGTAATGCAGTGTTTTGTAATTCAAAGTTTTGTGTGGTGTAAAAAAAGTAAAGTAGTAAGTTATAGCCTTTGCTCGCGGCTCCGTCCGCGTGAACGGGCTTTTCCGGGATAAAAAGTAGTCTATGTTACTCAGTGATAATGTAGCTTCCTAACGGCAAAATAATTTTTGAAATCGGTCCACTTGTTTTTAAGTTGATTCGTAACATACAAAAACACAAAAAATACAAATCTTTCCTCTTTATAATATTAGTGTAGATAGTGTCGAAGTGTAGATAAAAAGTATACTCGTACTTTATATACGACTTGTACATAGAACAAAACTCATGCTCAAGGGCTTATCCTTAGTAGTACATTAGGGGTAACCCGTCTGAGTAGTTTGTAATTTATCTAGCTCAAGTATGCACAGTACAAAAATAAGCTTTAATGTATACTCGACCCTTTTACGCAACATTTTGTAATCCGTGACCCATATTCCAGAAGTTAATTTTAGAGTTAGGTGGGTTTCTTATCCAGGCGATGGTGGTTCAGTAGGCAGTAAGTAGGTTGTGCGTCTCTATTTGGTATATTCGCCATAGAGAGGCGTGGCAAATATTCGTGATAAACTCTCAAGTTTGGACGGATGTCAAATGTCACGGAACGATCCGTTCTGAGACTTCGGAATATTTTACCGTGACAAGTCATTTAAAATTTTGATATTTTTAACCGACTTCACAAAAGGAGGAGGTTATCTTTTTTTCCTTTTTATATATTCGTATGTACATCTATTTATCTGCCTAATTTATCTAATTGTAGACCGAATTTGGTGAAAAACATTCCATAGACATTAATTAGCTGCAATGTGGTACCATATATATTTGGTTAAGATCTGATAACGGAGTATGGAGTAAAGAAAAAAAAATAGTACACCCGTCGCGATTGGTTATTGTATTGGAATTTATATACTATTGCTGTAATAATAATAACATAATAATACTAGCCCTGTATTATACACGTCCCACTGCTGGGCACGGGCCTCCTCTACTGAATGAGAGGGGTTAGGCATTAGTCCACCAAGCTGGCCTAAATGCGGGTTGGCAGACTTCACGTACCTTCGAAATTCTAATGAAGAACTTCTCAGGTATGCAGGTTTCCTCACGATGTTGCTTTCGCCGTTAAAGCAAGCGATAATTAACAATCAATACACACATAACTTAGAAAAGTCAAAGGTGTATGCTATTGAGGCTGGTTTCGAACCTGCGACTTTAGTCTTGACAGTCCGTACCACTCGCCACTGAGCTATCACTGTTTAAAATAAAAACATTGTAAAGTCAAAAATAACTTATTTATAGGTCTCTTTAGAGTCGGTGCCTGTGTCGCTCCCGGTCAAATAAAATTTGTTTTGTTATTTTATTTTTATTTTAGCACGGTAAACCCAGTGCGTGTTACGACCCAGGTCCATATTGAGTATGTGTTCCAAACACTTCATCCGTTTCCATGAACCCTGCATTTTTGCAGCACGTGAGACGATTCACGTGTCCAAATCGTTAAATCACAATTTATGGGACGGGAATCGATTAGTTTACTAACGAGATTCTTCGGTTAATCGATTTTGGAAATGTCATTGCATTAGCTAGTAAGGAGTTGCGTGTTTCTGTCTTGACGGCAAGTCTAGACTATGTTAAGTTTATAAATCAACCGATTCTTATACGATTAAAAACTCTCAGGAACTATGCGAAATCTAAAGCGATATTAAGACATCGTCTTAGTTACCCTTATGTATAGTTCCATACAGTACATGTACCATTAATTACTGAAAAAAATAAATATTAATGTTTACCTTATGATAAGTTCAGAAGAGACGAATCGCTTCAACAAGACAAGACTTGAATCTACAAAAGCTGTAGGGTTTTTGTTGATCAAGTTGATTGAAAGACTATTCAGGCCACACATTTCATGCCCCATATTCAAATATAGATATGAACCATCTTGATTAAACCAGCTTTCAAATAAACAAAAAACCGCATTCAAATCTGCAGGCCAACCATGAGTTTGTCTTAGTAAAATCGCTAGCAACGACGTAAAATATTTGTATGACAAAATTTAGTTTCTCACGTATGCGCTAGAGGCATCAGTCCATTCGTTTAGGCGCTACGATAACATAAACAGATACACACACAACCACAGACAGAATACCTCTTTATTGTTAGAGGTAAAAAACAATAAAAAGATTATGATCTAATTGTTTACAACGTATCTACAATATTCACCAAAATTGCGCATTTCCATTCCTCTTTTACTTTGTAATCAAATATGTTACCATAATACACACGATTTTATTGTGGTGTAATAAATCATTGTATGTGAATTTGCACACGGAACTTTAGACATTTTATTGTATAGAATTGATGTATCGAGAGCCTACTATGAATATTTCGTTGTAACTATTGTATAGGACGGTGCTATATGGAAGCAGCTCATGATTTATTTTTAATTTTAGCATGAATGACGATACTTGCCAGATCGCTCGCCGTAAGCGCCATGTCAGCCAAAGACTTTAATGTATACTACTAGACAGGCTGTTTAGAAGCAAAATTGCGTAACATAACGCGGGAGTTTGACAGCTGACAAATAGGGAGCGCGATAGGGTTTCTAGTTGAGAGTAAGCGAGATGGTAATATTGAGTTACGGTCAATTGACCGCAACTTAGTGGTACAATTTCTATGTACCGCCCAGCTTGTCTAGTGTATACATTAAAGTCTTTGATGTCAGCCCATAAACAGAAGCGACATCGTATAGAATTTTGAAGTACAAAACCAAAACAATATTGTATTGCACCACTTGCAATACATAGTAATAAAATATTGTAATAATAATATCAACGCTATACTGAAGGCGCCAGTGACGCGCCATGCGTCTGCGACGCTACTGTTAAATATAACGGCGTCAAAGAAGCTCACTTCTTGTGGCGGTTGACACGACCATCCGAAAACTAACCTTATTAATAAAGTAAAACATATAAAAGAGCTTTGCCTTACTTTTCATTCTTTCTTTTTTTCTTTATTTTCTGCCTGACATTATCCGAGTTTAGTGCTAGGATCCGCCTTCGTATTAAAACGTGTCCATTTTACCTGATCTTGAAAATTTTTCATAATGAGTCCAATGGCTATCATGTAATACGTCAAACTAGCGCATTTTAGGCCTTCCGTACCAGAAGTAACGTACCTCAAAACTTGTCCAAACCACCTTTTGCCTTTCAAAAAATAAACATACATACGCACTCACGCCCGTAGTCCCCGAAGGGGTAGGCAGAGGTGTAACCAGTACACCCACATTTCGCCTAGCGCATCTCCGTCCCATGATATGATAGGGGGCGATCCTATCTCCATACGGGGCACAATGCCAGACTCCGGGCTGATACTGAGCATTTCGTAATAGAAAAACCCAATATCACTTTTACCCGACCCGGGGATCGAACCCGAGACCTCAGCGTCAGCTTCAGTCGTAACGCGTACGCATTACAACTACGCCACCGAGGCAGTCACATTATACAAAAAAATAATCAAAAAAAATTGCGCATTAAGGTAAACTTGGTCCCACTACTGATTCATTCCATCGTATTTTCAAACACACGCGCCACTATATCTAATTTTAGTGGGCATGTTTTATGTACTCGTACACTATAAATTATAACTCAAATATACTTATGTAATCACGGATCGTTGAACTGACTCGATTAAAAAACCGTACATGCGTAAAATATACTACTTGTCTAATATTGGCACGCTTTACAAGTGGGTAGTTTGGATTTTGAATGGATATTTGGAAATTCAATATTTGGAAAATATACAACGTGTTACATGAAGGTGTGGTCATATTTAAGGGTCGTTATAATATACCTGACAGTGAGTGTTATGTACCGGATCTTATGAAAATCCTATAAACCCACGATTAATTTAATCACTCGTTTAATACGACCGGTAAGATCCATCACATCCCTACATCTAGACTAATATTATTGGCAGACATGTGGTACATTTACAGTTTATGTAGAAACATTTTTAGTAGTAGTGGGTTGGGGGTACGTAGGTGCATACCCACTGTAGATCATATATATCCCACCACGACCGCGTCAAAAGGACAAACAATAGACAGACAGATGTTGTAGGCTTTGTAACAGGGCTCAGATAGTACCCTTTATTGATTTTGTATTTTTTATTGTACTGTATTACTTATTCCACTGTATTACTATTAACAATAATTAATCAGTTACAGGATATGACTGGAGAGGCGTGTGCAACTGGTTGACGTCGAACTGGGATAGAAATAGCCAACTACCGAGTAGGTCGTTATCTTGATTTACGTACTACAAACGTCGTGCTGTGTGGCGATACACTTTCCTAAATAGTAGTTCCTAAAGACAGAGATTGATTTGTTGGGAATCTTAGGAATGTTCTAGGACTTTAAGTACTTCGTCGCGATTGTTAGAATCAATCATCACGCCTATTTCTGGCTATCCAATCTGGACACTTCGTGTTTTTAAAGGAAATTGTTAAAATGATGCAATAACTGATTTGAGTTTGATTCGTCTGTTACTACCACTCCTAAATATGTTTTTTAAGGGATTTGAATGAGAAGGGGGTTTGGACCTCCCGATATCTCATTCATCGTACGCCGGTTTTCTGTGAGACAATGGTAATGACCCGGACAAGCCGGCCCATACATGCTGTAGACAAAAGTGTGTTAATTTAATTGAAAATAGTTCGGTCACATACATAAGTCGTTATTTATATCAGCAGACCAATAAAGAAAGAATTGGTTGCTTACCTTTTTTAATTTTTTACAGGAGAAGTGGTCGAATGAGGGTGAGTCAAGTAATATCTAGTGCTCATGGATACCCATGATACTAAAATAGTTATGCATGCGTGACTTTACAGAAAAGGTACGGGCTTTGGGAAAGGGAGGAGGGATTTGGGTCTCTGCAACTATCACCCACCGTCGAAACGCAACATAGAGCTTCGACTCTGCGTCGGTTTTATATGAGGGCTGCAAGTCCCTCGTAGTTCCCTATACCCACGATACAGGTTAACCTAGTGTGGGGTCGGGACTATGTGTGTGACTGTTGGGTGTATTTATTATTATAATTTAGATAGTGGCACTACCCCGGTCGAGCCGGCCACTTCATGTTGTAGACAAAAATGTGTACAACGTGGCTCTATTTCCATAGTTAAAAGATGACTATCACTCATATTTGAAAATAACTCTGTAATATCCAGTGATATGCCAAACAGCATTCTTATGTCAAACAGTGAATCTATGGGTTAAATGGGAAATGACTCAGACAACTCACAACGATAAAAAAATGAAATCATCGTCAATTCTAATTAACGAAGCTAAAATTATCAATGATCGATTGTTTCGCGAACTATTCCTAAAGGTCGATTCGGATTGAGGCAGTAGATGAGTTGAATGGTCAAGTATATCGGGATAAGAATATTTTATTTTGCTCGATTAATTGTTTGTAACCTGTTTGGTATGTATCGGGAACTACTAGGGACATGTGGTCCGACAACCAGACCCAAACAGATATTTGTGGATCACACAAACATATGTCTTGGTCCGGGAATCGAAACCGCTATAATTTTTATAGTAATATTTTCGTCTCGAGTACAATATTTTTATAATGTTATATATCCAAAATACTTCAAATCCAAAATGGATTACCATTCCAATGAGAGTCCCACCATGCCATCCATAAACATAAAGAAGTCGGTTAATAAAGGGTAATCGATGAAGGTCGCAACAATAGACAATAATAATTAATAAAATTAGGTATTAATGGAAACACTCCCACTGTTGATTACACACGACTTATTAAAATGGTAACATTGACCTATAGAGTCTATAGTATAGACCATTTGTTTTTTTTTGTAATAGCCTTACGCCTGGTTTCTGAATAGCTGATCAATGTTAAATTAACTAATCAAATGTCAAATCTCATGTCAAGTCGAAATTGAGTTGCTAGAAGCGTGATCAACACCTTTGATTTGACACACATGTTAGCTAACATAACTTTCACATTAATATGAAAAATCGCATGTCAAACGGTACTAAAGAGAGATCAAATATTTTTTTTTTTTCTATAAATCACGTTTCAGCAACTCGAATTGATTTGACAGCGATGTCAAATCAAAGTTCTGTTAGTTGAATGTTGATTTGATCAACCTTTCAGAAACCGGGTGTTAATGGCGAAATGTGCAGATCGCTCGCCCCATGTAAGCGCTACGTTTGCCCATAAACAGACACAACACCACACAGAACTTTGGATTTCAAAGCACTCTATCATATCATGGGATGGAAATATGCTCGGTGAAATGTTGGTGTACTGGTTACACTTCTGATTACCCCTTCGAGAATTACAGGCGTGAGTGCGTATGTCCTTAACTACGTTTGAGGAAACTCTTTAGTCTTCTATAAATTAAAGTTTTTTTTTATATCGCGGATTTTTAATGGTTAGTAGTTAAAGCCCTATAAATTTTATTTGGTTTCTTCCCACGATTACTATAACCTCATAGTAATCGTGGGAAGAAACCGAATAAAATATAATTAACATGAAATTCAAAGTTTTGAAAGCACGTGTCAGAACATGCTCCGTTTCAAAACTCACAATTAATTCCAATTAACGTGTTTGCTACTTTTTGTCGTCGTCATTTCAATTGAGGTTAATAATCTGAATGTTTTGATTTACAATGTACTTGTAGTGACTGAAGCTCTTGTTTTAATTATAGTTTTTAGCGTTCCTTAAGGACACAAATAGACCCCTTATGGTTTTGTCATGTCAGTCTGTCTGCCCGTATAACACAGCTATTTTACTCGGGGACTATTATTAGCATTATATCGATGATATTTGGATGGTAGGTGTATTGACAGCCTCCGTGGCATAGCGGGGGAGTGGCCGGCTGCGAAGCGAGAGGCCGTGGGTTCGATTCCCACACTGCTGGTCAAATGAAATTGCACCGACTTCAAAGAGACCTAGAGAAAGTGTTATTAAGTTTTGTTACAACTTCTTTTACTTTTAATTTTTTAGTGGTAGGTACAGCTATATAATGTAAATTCTAATACAATAACACAATCGTGATGACTGTCTGTTATTCGTTGAGGAGTTTCATTTTTTATTCCATACTCCGCATACACTCCATACTCCATACAGTAGCTAAACACTATCGAATGAAATTTTGTTGCAAAAGCAAAGAAACTCGCTGCATTGACAACTTCCTCCTTTTTTGAAGTCGGTTAAAAAATCAACCATACATAGACAGACATGCACAAATGATATCTATACACGTGTTTTGCAGACAGACATCAAGAACATCTCCCGGAATATTGTTAGTTTCACCTCCCCGTGTATCGTTAGACGAAATCACACGTTCATCCAGACACGTAATTGGGGATAAAGTTTTTTGTAAAATATTTTATTTATTTTTCTATTTGGAGTGAAGGGTACATCTTTGTTTTTGCTTTTATTCGCCTGAATGGCGAGAACAGCAGAACACACACCTGATGGTAAACGCAACGCCTGCTTACAAACTACTAATAATAATATTGGAGTAAGACAAAAACCCAGCTATGTATCATTTAGTGTTGTCCTTTTTAAAGTTCATACAAATAGTAGTAAGATGTCCTAGAGGCGTTAAGTACTTATTATATCGTACACTATACATTGACTACCTCGGTGGTAATGCGTACGCGCTACGACTGAGGCTGACGCTGAGATCTCGGGTTCGATCTCCAGGTCGGGTAAAAATGATATTGGGTTTTGCTATAGCCCGGAGTTTGGAATTGTGCCCGGTATGGCGATAGACTCGCCCCATATCACATCATGGGACGGAGATACGTTCAGCCAATTCTGGGTGTACTGGTTACACCTCTGCGTACCCTTCGGGGATTGCAGGTGTGAGTGCGTATGTATGTACTACACATTGCTTAAATTTGACCACACCTTTCTGTAACATAGACGTCGACAAACGACCATATGGGTTACCTGATCGTAATACAGTACCATAATACAGAAGAATAATGGATGCGTTGCCCACTTTAAAGGAAAGGAATGGGGATTAAAAGGGGAGGGGATTAAAACCCCCGAAAAACTCACTCACCGTACGAAACGCTGTAGCAAGCTTCCACTTTACGTCACCATTGAGCATTTATATTTAACCTTATCCTTCTCTGGTAATCTCTTATTTCAACTTCCATTAAGTGATCAAACTTTGTAGCGTAAGTTCTTATCTATTCTAAAAAAACCTAAACGATTTTTTACTTAGTGTTTTCCAATCATGCTATAGGTAATTTCGAGCTATCCCCCTGAATTCAACCCTGCGCTGAGTTGACTAGCTGATTGCTTTCCGAAGGGAACGACCGCGTAACTACAGGGCGGGCCAGCTAGGTCACACACCGTGGAAAACTTCACGGTTATATGCTACGCGGTAGTTGATACATGTGGAAATGTTCATCATGAACCTAAAGATCGTTCACCTGCGAGCTTAGCACATGCAGCACGACGTATCTCACTTGCGAGAGAGATAGCTATTGACGACAACTATCTCGAGTAAAACTGCCAACTGCTAGAAGTTACGTGAGACGAGTATTATTCTATTAATACCTACCAAACGACAGTAATCACATTAACTAGTTTATTGGTTACATTTACAATATCACTGCTTTACAGACCACAACCCCATGTCAGGATTCTCTATAGACCGTTCTCTAATTATAACTAAGACAACTAGGACCGAATAGTAAACCAGCATAGCTACCGCGTAATGAATACTTGGACTATCGACTGAGCACTGATCTTACTGAACTGGAGGCTGACCGACTGACTGCGGGCCATAGATCTCCAGTTATGGTGTTCACCTCCTTTATACCATTTAACTACCCTTCCATAACTTTATGGCACCATTATTATTACAGTGTACCCACGTTGCTTTCTCAGACACCCTCAATATACCAATATTAAGAGAATACACAACGTTCGATAAAATGTCGTCATGTTAAGTTTCGTAGACAAAATATCACAGAGAGTGGTATAAGGGCGAGTGGAAGAAGATTAATACAAATACTCAATCAATGGGAAGCCATAAGCATCTGCTCAGTCACTAGAAAAAATAATAATTACATAATCTAATGTTGTAACAGATCTGAATTAGATCATTACCACGCGTTCGTTATTTCCCAAATATACAAACATTGCCGAAGTAATTCACTTTATTCGTGGAACTTTACCTCATTGGCATGTATAATAAGTGTTTGTAAATAGATATTAACACAAAAGTTATTATCTTTTCATCACAACGTGGTAGGTCCCTCGTATAAGAGACGCCATTTGAGTTGGTACCGTCACCCAGAGACATAAGATGTTAAGTCTCATAATGCCCAGTAATTTCAATGTCCTTCAAACCGAAACACAACAGTGCTTACACAATGCTGCTTGGTGGCAGAAATAGACAAAGCGGTGGTACAAACCTAGACGGCTTCTCGCATACGAGGGATCTACCAACTAGTAAAAAATGTGTACCCAAGTACTAAAGTGTCAACGTCAAAGTCTACGAGGCATAATCTGTCATAACTTCAGTCAAATTCATAACAGTTAACCTTAAATTATCATCAAGGACATACGCGAAAGAATAAAACGTAATGTACGAAATACAGAGTTTTGCATTGAACCAGTTCATTAATATTATAGTGAGCGGTGCCAAATATCGGATTCTGAGCGAATTGTTGATGAAATATTGCCTCCTATACTCAAAACGACGTGAGTGACCATATTTTATGAATTTAGTCAAAGACTTTAATGTATATGTTTAAAGCTGCGCGTTACATAGAAAAAATGTACCACTAAGTTGCGATCAACTGACCGTAACTCAATATTCCTATCTCACTTACTCTCAACTAGAACCCCTATCGCGCTCTCTGTCTGTGAGCTATCAAACTCCCATGTTTTGTGACGCAATTTTACTTTTTAACAGCCCGTCTAGTAGTATTTGTACATTAAAGTCTTTGGATTTATTCTAAATTTCAGCAAGTGTCTAACGCACTGACGATACGATTCCTTCAGACTCTTTTTTTCTTTGCTTAAATGATGAGACGAGCAGTTCGTTCGCCTGATGTTAACGCATAAACAGAAGCATAGAAGTAACGTCACACAGAACTCTGGATTACAGAGCACTGCACTAATTGCGGTCGTCATCTCGAGACATAAGATGTTAAGTCTCATTGTGCCCAGAGTATTTCACTGGCTTCAATTTCCTTCAAACTGAAACACAACCCGTCTAGTAGGATATCAATATAGTAGTAAATATTATAAATGTGAAAGTTTGGATGTTTGTGAGTTTGTGAATTTGGATATTTATTAGTCAATCACGCCTTAACCGCTGAACGGTTATGGGTGAAATTTAGCACATAGGTAGACCATGACCTGGAACATAGGCTACTTTTTATCCCGGAAAGGGCCGTTGGCTAGTTAAATAAATAAATAATCTTCTTTTAATACCTTATTAACCAAGTTACAAATAGGAGTCTGTGTTTTATTTTAATATCTAATGTTTCTTCTTCCACCTGCCCTTATCCCAGTCGCAGTGGGGTCGGCAACATACTTTTAACACATGTTACAGAAAGATTTGGCTTTTAATTTTTACGACGGGCCGCCTTTGAAAAACAAAGATTTCTAAAACAAGCGTTTAACTTCCAAACAAAATTAAAATATATCAAATAAATATTAGTATGTCAAGGTTTATCCATCGAAATACATATCCACCGCAGTGCAACATTCGCATCGGCGCAGTAAATTATTGCTTGAATAACGAGATCTCTTGTTAGTAAGATAATTTTACACGTGTACTTATACGATACATTTCACCCGGATGATTGGAGATTGACAATGACCTGATTGTATCTCGAAGATGAATAGCTTTTGAATCTGAAGGTTGATTTATCACGTAAATGAAATATATAGTCTGAATGAACAGGGGGGGGGGGGCGAGCATGAACAACTTATGAATAAGTATTCGAACCGAGAACGCTAGCATTTGTATGAAGGTTCAAACAATTTTATGACATTTCGATACGAATACGTTCTCGCAAGTTATTCGTGCCAGCTGCTCAGTTTTCTATATTCTCTTTCCACACATTTAGTTCTTTTTAATTATTAGCTTTATATGACGAGAATGGCAGGTCGCTCGCCTGATGGTGAACGTCACGCCTGCTCATGAACAGCAGCAACACAATCTTCGAATTAAGAAGTACTGCATAACACTGAACTGCTCTCGTCACCCTGAGACATAAGGCTTATACACTGTTAATAATGTCCAGTAAATTGACAGGCTTCAGTGTCTTTTAACCCGAAACACAATAGTGCTTATACACTTATGTACTTGGCCTCGCATATAAAAGATTTACTACAGCTTTGTCTTTTTCTCTAGCCAAGCAGCAGTGTATATGCACCATTGTGTTTCGCTTTGAAGGACAGTGAAGCGTGCGAACTTACTGGACAATATGCGACTTATCAACTTATCGGCGTGACAAACAGTCCATTGTCATGCATTAGTTTGTAATTCAAAGTTCTGTGTTGTGTTACTTCTGTTTATGGGCAGGCGAAGCGCTTACTACCTATCAGGCAAGCGACTTGATCGTTTCGTCATTCAAGGTTTTAAAAAACATATAAAATACGAGACATTTTCATTCTAAAATACTCATTTCCGAAATAAAATTCAAAAAGTTCTCAAACGTGCATGTCGTGAACAACGAGAGGTATTATAGGGCTCATACATTAAACACCTTAGTAGAATGGCAAAATATCCTTGGATGACATTTTGCATTCATGTCACAGGACGCAGCAGATGCGCACTATCTGGGATTAGATAGTTACTAAAACTGAAGCGAAACTTTTTACAACTATAATAAGAATATAAATCATGTCTCCTTCCATTATAAAACTACTTGAAATTTTGTTTTTAAGTGAAAGAGCTATGCTGTAGACAGTTTTGTTTACAGCATGAATAAGCCGGCTTGACCGGTTGTTACCATTATCTCGCAGATTACCGGCGTGAAGTAGTAGCTTGCTATCCGGAGGCCCAAATCCCCTTCTTCAAATCTTCCTGTGTAAAAGAACAGTTGTGCCGACCCCTTTGTGAGTGGGATAAGGGCTAGAAGTACCGATCTATCTATGTATGGATGGATGAATATAATTTATCTTAAATGTGGCAGATTTTCAGCAGGAAAATGACCTAAATCGACATTAAAGGATGTGGTTCTAGTCTTTTCCTTTTTATCTTTTAGGATCGAACCTCCTAATAGTCCTCACCATGCTAGATTACAAATAGGATTAGAATTAGGGAATTTATACTCCTTTTCTTTCTGGAAAACCGTATCTACTACCGGGTGGCAACAGAGATCAAAACAACACGTTTTTGACAACACATTTTAAAATACCACAACCAGTTGTTACTATAGTCACGTTGCCAGCAGAATTAATAACTATAATTACTATATATTATTCAATACCTTAAAATAACAAGAACAGGCCTATCAAGTTTACCATTTAATAGACTACCAGAATTATGTCGCAGTTGAACAGAAAAATAGAAATACAGAAGAAACACAGTCTCCATTTTGCTGCAAACCTAATGCGCCGGAGTCACTGTCAGTAGCGGTTATAAACATTGTCAATACTCGAATACTTTAATTTTTTTTATCATAGGTCAGCAAATGTAGGTCAGCTGATGGTACATGATCTCCACCGTCCATGTAAGGCCACAATACCAGAAAAATCATGGGTGCGTTGCTGACCTTAAAGGAAAGGGATAATTAACAGATTGGGAAGGGGAGTGGTATTTGGGCCTCCGGATATCTCACTCACCGTACGAAACGCAGCAGCAAGCTGCTACACTACGTCGGTTTCCTGTGAGACAAAACTGTCTACAGCGTGGCTTACCCACTAATAAAATTCAAAAGGTTATTGTGCCATTAGCGACGCTTTTCCATGTCAATCTATGGTTAAAATCTACCGGTGCTTTGGAAATGGCCACAGGTCTGAGAAGCCTGCAGAAGAAGAAGCACCAAGAAACTCAGCCGTAGTCGTCATACATTTTATTTATACAAGCTAAAAAATATTAATAAAATATTTTATAACTTTTCTTCGCCTGGCGCTATTCTGGTTTAATGCCAGGATCCGCCTTCCCATCGCGGTTTGACGGTGGGTTTGGTATTATGTGGGGCAATCCGCCGTCTGACCCTCACAATCTGCAACGGAAACCAAGTTTACTATTGCCTCGTCTGGTAAAACAGAGTGTCCACGTGCAGGCGAGGTTGTTTTTGGATCTAAGAATTTAGCGATCCACTTACACTCCCTTAACTAAAACTAACTTTTACTTTTGACACCCTCCGCGGCGCAGTGTACGAGTAGCCGACTGCGAAGCAAGAGGCCGATTCCCGCACTGAGACAAATGATTGTGTGATCCACAAAAAATTGTTTCGGGTCTGGGAGCTTTGGGACCGCAAGTCCTCTGTAGTTTCTGTTACCCACGATACAGGTTTACCTAGTGTAGGGTCAGGTCTATGTGTGTGACTGTTGGGTGTATTTATTATTTTATTTTCTTGGATCACCGTACATTTACTACATGCACTTTTGGCATCCCTACTTTTGCATTACATGTGCGCATGCGTCATTGCGCTACACAGAAAACACAAGTTAGAATTTAGAACCAGTGAGGACATAGATATAGTACGAGTAGTTAATGGTTTACTGCAAAAAATCATGATCTGAAAGTATTCCTGTAACACACACGTGCAAGTTTATGTACAAGAGACACCATTTTGTGAAGTACAACTGGTATTTCCCAAAATAAATAAGTATATTGAATTAAGTATTAATATATTTAGCGCCTGTTTCACCATCTCTGAGTAAATTCTACTTACCATATAAATATAATACGTTCAAATACAAAATTCATACATAATAAAAGAAAGATGTCTACCAACGTCTACTATATGAGTATGTTGGTCCAAAAATTAAGATAAAAAAGGCAACAAAGTGGATAACAGCGTATTGAAGTTTTTTGACACCACTCCCCATTGAGCTATCGTTGCTACTAAAAACACAAAATAATTGAAATAAAATAAGACTCGTTCCTAGTCCATTGACTTATGGAACGGAGATTCAAGTTAAATAATATATTACTTTGTTTATTTACAATTTATCGTACATACTTCTTTTTACAAACACGGATAATATATTATATCGTTGTCCTTATTTAAAGTTCATACCTCTATGGACAGTTAGACACATAAGCTATATCACGCCTATATCCGCCTAGATCCACTGTTTGCTAACTTTATTTACGTCCCATGATATCATAGGGGGCGATTCAATTGCCATTCATTAGCTGTCACATCATCATAATGTACTTATGATCACGTATTTATGATAAAACCTTTTTAGCTAAAATCGTCCCTGGTTTCCTTCCTTTAACCAGCCCCTATTCCACTTACAGTGAGGTCGGCGCAACATGCTTTTTACATATATTACAGAAAGATTTGGCTTGTAGTTTTTACGGCCGGCGGCCTTCATCATCCGCTCCGGGGCAAAACAGAGACACGAAACAAATATTCGTGGATCACACAAACATTTTGTCGTTGCGGGAATCGAACCCGCGGCCTCTCGCTTCACAGCCGGCTACTCGCTCACTGTGCCACGGAGGCTGTAGACTTCACATCATTGGCACAATGTTTACGGTCACAGTGACAATGCCTGAATCTCAAAATCTCGCATCTAACGTCATCATCATCATCATTGTATTCCTATGTCCCCCAGTCGGGGCAGAGGGCAGACACAGTGGTTCTCGATCGCGTTCTGTCGCTAGCTGCATGCTTCACTTCACTCCAGGTTAGACCAATTCCCTGCGCCTCCGATACACCTGAACGTCGCTAGGTATTTTTCGGTCGTCCACGCTTACGCCTTCCCAGTGGATTCCAATCCAGAGCTTGAGCTTAGAAGTGGTCCAGGTGGACCGAGGATGAGTCTCGATGGAGGTCCATAGTTAGATCTAATCTTCACATTTGTTATCGAGTTTTGGGAATATGGTAGAAATGTAGCTGCAAGAGGTCCACTGGAACCAGCTAAATTTTGAAAGTGGTCTATGAGAAAAAAAGTTTGGGAACCTCTGATCTAACGTAATGGAAAATAATTCAATAAATAGGTCTAATAGTTGCGACCTCTAGTTATAAATAAAACTCCAATAGTACTTTTAATCAACTTGGCATACACACGAGGAATACTCGTAGGTCGTCGACACTACACGTGGATCTATGTTTGCGATCACCCACCCACGAGACGTAACTTAAGTGACTAACTTTTGATTAGTGGCTAGGAAAACTGGATGCACGTGTGGGAGGTTTAAATTATTTGTGGTATTCTGGTTCTATGGGATATGGCTGATTGTTTTAGGAATTGAAGTATTTTATTGTAGCCTTCGTTTGTTGTGCGAGGTAGTTTACACAAATTGATATCTAGAAATTACAGGGCTTTCGTTTTTAATTGTTAATTGGTTTCAGCGGTTTTTTGCGGGAAAATAAAATTGCGACGCCACTGCTACTAGTGACCCAGTCTGACCTATATAAAGCTCAATCGCGCAGTTTTTCGAGAGGAAGTGTTATTTCTGATTACGCAGATTGAGGTAATAAAATCTGTCGCCATTTATAAACTAATAAAACCCTATATAAAACCCTGACCTATTTTAAATGTTGAGCAGGATTTTAATTTTGTTTTTTATCCTGGCTCGGCAAAGTGACTACGCTACACCTGATGGTAAGTGTAGCGCAATCCATGAATACTGTCTACCAACGATATACACTGAATCTATCGCAGATCGGTAGAATTATGCCGGCCTGCTTAATTGCGTCTTCACACTCCGTTTATAGGATGTTATAGGAAGGAGGAAACACGTGCGCCGGCAAACTATTCCACAGCTCCGTCCGAAAGAAGTAAGAAATGTTATTTAATAAAATTAATGTTAATAATAAATAAGGACTGCCTGGCGCAGTTGTAATGCGTACGCGGAATGACTGCTGTGCTGAATTCTCGGTTTCGATCCCCGGGTCTGGTGAAAGTGATATTTCTATTACAAAATGTTTAGTATCAGCCCGGAGTCTAGAATTGTGCCCGGTATGGTGATAGGCTCGCCTATCAGATCATGGGGCGGAAATAAGATCGGCAAAATGTGGGTTTACCTACTGGCTACACCTCTGCCAACCCTTCGGGCAATACGGGCGTGAGTGCGTATGCATGTACGATATTCATGCCCACGGTAAAAATTTAAACAAAAAAATCTACTACTGCACATTCACTACTTATAATGCATGTTTGAACACGTGTACATTAGGATATAATCTTTTCTATGATCATCATTAATCGAACTGAGCTGTGTTTGTAACCAATAATAAAAATAATTAATTATGTTAATTTTAAAATCCATTTCGTCATCCTCAAATATAGTAGTAAGTAAGATAATTTGTGCACGGTTGGCGATGGGCTCACCCTCTATCACATCATGGGACGGGAATAAGCTTGGCGAAATGAAATACTTTACGTCAGATTTCTGTGAGACAGTGGTAACGACTAGGACAAGCCGGCCTATTCATGCTGTAGACAAAAGTGTCTACAGCGTGGCTGTACCACTCACAATAAATCGAGTCCGAGGGAAAATGGGAAACTCGTCAACGGAAAATAGCAGGTGTATCGCAATATGGACTTTAAAGTAGGTTTTGAAGGTTTTAACTTGTATATTAATATAGTATGTCAAGACATCCCAAGTTCAAATCCTAGGGCTCATGAGCGAGCCTGTCATCTTCAAAATCATGATATATGGTCGAGACTGACTTTTAGATCAAGCATATAAATAAATAAATAAGTAAATACACCCAACAGTCACACACATAGTCCTGACCCCACACTAGGTAAACCTGTATCGTGGGTATCAGGAACTACGAGGGACTTGCGGTCCCACAACACCCAGACCCGAAACAAATATTTGTGGATCACACAAACATTTGTCTCAGTGCGGGAATGGAACCCACGGCCTCTCGCTTCGCAGTCGGCTACTCGCCCACTGCGCCACGGAGACATATAAGTACGTTATTTGTATAAGTTTAAACATACTTAATATCACCAGTTCTAGTTTGGGATGAAGCAAGTAAACAACGTATGGAAAAACAAAGACATGATTGTAATGAATATTCCTTATGGCTTACATAAGTTCAGTGTACTCAGATACGATATTGGAACGAATAATACAGAAATAAAATAATCCGTTTGACCGACACCGGTCACCGACTCCAAAAAGATCTCTAGCATATAGGTTATTAATTATACTTTTTTACTATCTAATTTATTATTCTGTGCTATTTTATTTTTGTGCTATGTAACTGCTATTGCATGTAGAATCCAATACAATAATCCAAACGCGACGTGTGTGCGATTATTCGTGACGTACTACGCGCCATCCATCGAAATAAGATAACTAGAACGATAACTCTCATATGAATCTGCCAAAAATACGGCTCCACTTACTTACACATGCAAAGGTAACACTCATACACGCAACAAAAATTAGGGTCGTTTAAAATCAATTTTATTTCATAAAAGTTAATGTCTTATTCATAATAAAACGCTTATCGAAGGTATAAACCTTCATTAGTTAAAACGTATTTTAAGCCTATCGAACGTTCAATAAAATTCTTTATTCATAATCGTTTGATAAAGCTCCGTTAACTAAAATAGGTTTATCATACACAAAGTTGCCAGTTTACAGAAAATGATTGATTGATTGAATGATTTTAATACGGTTTGTCTCTGGAAAGACTGGAAACAAACTAAATAAAAAGAAAATTGACGGAGTTTTGGCGGGAATTCTGACAATGCGGTGGCTCTCTTGATTTAATTATTTCCTCAACTAGTTTAAAGTTGTGTTTGTTGTATAAAAGTGGTGTGGTTTTGTGCAATAATCATTTACGATGATGAATAGCGTATGGAAACATTAAAAATAGGGAATTTAGATAATTTTTGATCAAGGGTATTGATCGGCCTTGTGCTTTTGATCCGCTTGAAGAAAGTCGTCTAAGAAGCATTGAACTGAAAGGAATTAACACCAAAACTCCAACAAGACCTTGAAATGGGCCACACCCCTGTTTCATCGTTCTTGGAATATAAGAAAAGAATATAACTAATGACTTGGCAGCATGGTCTCTGACCTTAGCCGGTTCCTTAAGGAACAAACAAACAAAATAAAATAAAATTGACATCTCATCAATGTCAAATGTCAAGAAAGGTAAACAAACAGGAGTTCAAATTCCACAAGACTTTGAAATGGACCACGCCGCGCCGCTGCGCTGATATTTCGTCGTTCTTGGGAAGAGTTGAAAATATATAATATAATACTTGTCATTGGCGAAATGTATAATAGGGCGAAGCCGTTATAAATAAAAAATAAAAAAATTTACAGTAGACGTAAAAATATACGTCAATTATGAAACAGCTGACCGATGTCGGCCATGTTTTTCACTATCGAACGCTTAAAATAGGTTTATAGAAGGGTTATAGCTTCTATAAAATAGTGACACTTTATAGGAGAGTTAATGAGCGTTTTAGCGTTATTGAACGATTATGAATAACAATTTTTATCAATCATCTAACTTGGCTTAGAAATCGATGTAAGGAAACAAAAAGGATGAAAAAATGGTGGTCAGGGTTACCATTGTTGTTTGTTCTGAAGTTTGTATGAAAATGTATAAAAAGGTCGAACTGAAAGAAATTATTTTCAGCGTCCCGCGTGGGAAATTATTTTTTTGATTTTGAAAGCTATATATGGACAAGTTCGTGCGCGACCGTCCTGCGGGGTACAAGACGTTGGGGGGGCGAGGTTCTCTAGATGTTAGCGGGGGTGGTTTGTCCAGCGGGGAAGGGAAACATTGCGGCGGTTGACGGTCGCGCACGAACTTGTCCATCTACGTCACACCAGAATCGGGGCTTATGGCAACTGGCAACGCAGCTCTTAGTGTATATTATGTTTCGCGTAATGCTAAAAGGATGTGTAAACCTTGGTTTATCTGGGTTCATTAAGCATTACCCAAGCATTTTGAGTAAAGTCCGAATTATATTTTTTTTTATTAGCTTGAGTGACGACACGAGCAGGTCGCTCGCCTGATGGTAAGCGCCTCGCCTGCCCATAAACAGAAGCAACTCCACACTTAACTTTAATTTACAAAGCACTGCATGACATTGGACTGCGTTCGTCACCCCGAGACATAAGATGTTAAGTCTCATAATGTCCAGTAATTTCACTGGCTTCAATATCCTTCAAATCGGAATACGACAATGTTTACACACTAGTGCTTGGCGGCAGAAATAGGCAAAGCGGTGGTACCAACCCGGACGGCCTATCGCATACGAGAGAGACTTACCACCTAGTAGGTAATAAGTAGAATTTACTTGAACATTGTGAAACAAGCAATCATAGTGCAAGAATAATTTAATAAATGTTCGAATTAATATTTTATAATAATATTTTTATTAACCACTCATATCTGGTTTTTTAGTCACGGAAGTTCACGGTCAAGGTCGAAATATTCGTCTGTGCCTTTATATATTCGGATGAATATGTAATATGTTTAAATAATTTATATCGTATTTGTATCGCCCAGGTGTTCCGGCACGTCTTACGCCATGGAAATACTGGGTACTTGCCATTGATTTTGGAATAATTTTGAATGTAGGGCACTCGCATAGAAATACAAGGATACTTTATTTATGGGTTTTATATATTCTATTGTATTCTAAACAGTAGGGATTTTTTATTAGACGCGCATAAAAAGATGATAAGTGTGGAGGGATTTGGTTCTTTTTAACTCGTTACAAAAAGAGGGATGGTATATTGTATAATAATTATTTAAACGGGTCTTAGTCGCGTTGTATTTGAAGGTATAGATACCTGTTTATTTATTTATTTCCCGACGTTTCGACCGAGTTGCATCGGCCGTGGTCACGGGTTGACTAATAATATTTATAGATCATACATACGCACTCACGCCTGTGATCTCCGAAGGGGTAGGCAGAGGTGTAACCAGTACACCCACATTTCGTCGAGCGTATCTCCGTCCCACGATGTGATAGGGGGCGAGCCTAACGCCATACTGGGTACAAATTCCAGACTCCGGCCTGATACTGAGCGTTTCGTAATAGAAAACCCGATACCACTTTACCCGACTCGGGGATCGAACCCGAGACCTCGGCGTTAGCCTCAATCGTAACGCATACGCATTACAACAACGCCACTGCCTCAGTAGTCCCTATGTTGGGTGTTATTTAATTATTATAGAATGTATACAAATCGCAAATGTCTAAAAACATTTAGGGATGTTATAGGTTTGACTCCTTTGTCTATTTGCGGGTGTGTGTATGAGTGTGAGTGTGTGTGGGTCACCTCATGGTAAGTGATTGCCACCGCCCATAAACGTCCGCAATTCCAGAAGAATCAATGATGCGTTGCCAGAAAATAATTAGGGGACTTGGTAGGTGATGGCGCGCCGACACAGATTTTGGACTATAATAGCCTGTAGTGTCATAGTGTACATGCGATACATAGTACTAAATAGTAGGTCCCTCGTACGCGAGAGGCCATTTGGGTTGGTACCCCCGCTTTGTCTATTTCTATCGACAAGCAGCTGTGTGTAAGCACTGTTATGTTTCGATATGAAGGATATTGAAGGCAGTGAAATAGCTGGGCATTATGAGACTTAACAGATTTAAGTTTCGTGGTGACCAGCGCATTTTGTGCTTTATAGTTCAAAGTTCTGTGTTACTTCTGTTTATGGGTAGGCGTGGCGCTTACCATCACGCGAGCAACCCACTCGTTATATCAATTAACCTCATAAAAATACCTGGAGATAGAGAAGGGTAGCCCCAGCAGTGGTAGTACATATATTAAATTCTCGGAGAGCAGTAAAAAAACCTATGTTATTTTTTGCGTGAATAACGAGACGAGCAGATCGCTCGCCTGATGTTAAACAGAAGCAATGCCACATAGAGCTTTGAATTACAGAACACTGCATGGCATTGAACTGCGCTCGTCATTCCGAGACATAAGATGTTAAGTCCATGCCCAGTAATTTCACTGGCTTTAATGTCCTTCAAACCGAAACACAACAGTGCTTACACACTGTTGTTTGGCGGCAGAAATAGACAAAGCGGTGGTACTTACCCAGACGGCGTCTCGTATACGAGGACCTACCACCTTGTTAACATAACATGCGAGTCTGGCGTGATCCAGCTTTAAAATTGATTTTTAAAGTTCGATTTTACTAGAATTTGGTTAACTAGTTTGACTACCAATCATACGATATAAAATGCATGAATGAGTAATAAAGTATGTTAAACTTGAAATATTACACCAAATAGTCGATAGTCACACAGTTTTATAATAATTACACGTTTTGAGGCAGTTTGCTTACGAGGCCTTCCTTATTTAGGGTAGTGCATTAGAACTCTGAGACGTGGCCTCTTAATATGGGCTGCATACCTAGACTCACTGTCACTCAACGGGCTATGGAGAGGGCTCTGCTTGGTGACTCTCTACGTGATCGAATCAGAAATGAGGAGGAGTGGCTCTACCACTCAGAGTACCAGTTTTCTCCCCAGAGGGGTAGACTTTGGGCAGGCAGCCGGTCGTAAAAACTACAAGCAATTTTTTTCTATAACATGTGTTAAAAAACATGTTGCGCCGACCCTACTGCGAGTGGGATACGGGTAGATGGAAGGAAGTGTGCATTCACTGATGATTTATCATAACCATTGATAAAATTACTAAGCGGTAGATCCCTCGTATGCGCGAGGCCGTCTGAGTTGGTACTACCGCTTTGTCTATTTCTGCCGCCAATCAACAGTGTATAAGCACTGTTGTGTTTCGTTTTGAAGGACATTGAAGCCTGAGACTTAACAACTTCTGACTCGGGGTGACGATCGCAGTCTAGTGTCATGCAGTGCTTTGTAATTCAAGGTTATATGTGGTGTATAAAACGTGTAATGTAAGTGTTAATGCGATATAATAAAGCCAAGTAAAATCGCAGGAAATAGTCAGTTAAATATCCTGATAGCGTCTGATAGTAACTGGAAAACGAAAGGTTGGTCTGATAAGGAAATTTATAACAGGAACTAATTTAAATACGTTACGAGTTTAATAGTTATATTTTATTACGTGGACAATGGTAAGGAAAATTGTACAAGGCCGGCACAGCGTTCTAACTTTCGTACCACACGTGTACCAATTAAATGACAATTTGTCATTATAATTTAAGGTATAGACCATTAATAGCTTGTTAATGATAAATGTTTATTTTCTCTCGTTACTCGTCATGGTATTTGTGGGTAAGAAATAAGAATTCTCGACACATTATTTCATGTATTTATTCATTGGTTTAGTTAGCTGTGGCTGAACAACCCTGAGGTCTTGGTGTCAAATCTCAGATCGGGCAATCACAATTTGTGTTTGAGTAGTCAATTCAAAAAATCACATGCGTTGCCCGGGGTTGGGATTGTGCCTCGTATGATGATAGCAAATTGGCTTGCCCTTTTGCATCATGAGATCGAAATAGGTTCGGCGAATCGTAGGTGGACTTGTTATACCTCTGCCTATCTCTGCGGGGATACAGGCGTGAGCTTATTTATGTTTTTAACTAAGTTTGCGATTGGTAAGTTCAATGTAAGCATAGGTAGAGTACAAAGACTCTATTGTAGAATATTAAATATTATTAACCTAATTCACTACAATGATGATACAGATTCCTTATAGCGGGTTTACACGGTTCAATTCTAGTTGATAAACTGTTAAACAGCATGCCATTTGAAGGATCTGAACAGACTTTAAATCGAATTCATCAACAAAAACCATACAGCTTTTATTGGTTCAAGTTAATTGATCAGCTTTAATCGTGTGAACCTGCGGTTAGTTATATACGATAGCCATTCGATATCTAACATTTTGCTATTGAATATATCGAGTGGTAGAGCCACGCTGTAGACAATTTTGTCTACAGCATGAATGGGCCGGCTCGTCCGGGTCGTTACCACTGCCTCACAGAAAACCGGCGTAGAGTAGCAGCTTGCTGCTGCGTTTCATATGATGAGTGAGATATCCGGAGGCCCAAATCCCCCTCCCCTTCCCAATCCCTTATTATCCCTTTCCTTTAAGGTCGGCAACGCGCCCATAATTCTTTTGTATTGTGGGCGTACATGGGCGGTGGAGATTGCTTACCATCAGGTGACCCACCTGCTCGTTTGCCGGCCTATACTATAAAAAAAATATGATAGAATTGTTGAATATATCAATTTAGATTTAAATCTTAATCCTACTTACTATACTACTACTATTATAAATGTGAAAGTTTGGATATTTGTGAGTTTGTGAATTTAGATGTTTGCAAGAATATCTTCATTGGCTTAACAATATTTTTTTATAGCATAGGCCGTGCCGTTTCATACGGGCAAGTGGGTCACCTGATGGTAAGTGACCCCCACCGCACATGTACGCACTCAATACCAGAAGAATCATGGGCGCGTTGCTGACCTTAAAGGGAAGGTATAATTAAGGGATTGGAAAGGGAAGATGGATTTTGGCCTCCGGATAAAGATATCCGATATAAGTAAGAACTTACCACATGAAACGCAGCAGCAAACCACTACTTTACGTCGGTTTTCATAGTGGTAATGACCCAGTAGAGTCGGCTCATTCGTGCTGTAGACAAAACTGTCTACAGCGTGGCTCTACCACTCAAACTAACTCTGATCAAGGTACCTTCGTATACAAGCTAAGGTATAGGCGCGACTAACAACTACCAAGTACCTATAATTACAAGTTTCCTTCATTAGCAATTGCATTGATAGAAAGTGTGAAACGATTAGACCATACATTATCTTCCATTCCTTCCGCATGTGTGACAAGGACGGTTGCATTCAAAGTGGGTCCTACGTGAGGCACATAAGGTTTCACTTTTGTCCATGACTTTTGTTGTTTGTTAAGTACATTATGGTTTACCGCCTGGTTCCTATAAAAAGCAAATGATATAAAATAAAATAAATAAATACACCCAACCGTGACTGGAGTCTGGAATTGTACCCGGTCTATACCGATTTTTCACGGTGTGGGAATCGAACCCACGACCTCTCGTTCCGCAGCCGGCTACTCGCCCGCTGCACCATTATGCGCCATTTCATATCTTCGGCAGCGAGCCAAACAAATATTTAATCCTATTTCCATTAGCTCCCGCATTAGTCTTGGGAATTGAACATAAATACGCACTCACGCCTGTAATCCCGAAGGGGTAGACAGAGGTGTAACCAGTATACCCACATTTCGCCGAGAGTATCTCCATCCCATTATAGGGGTTGAGCCTATCGCCATACCGGGCACAATTTAAATTTCGTTCTAGTGTACATACAATACCAATTTCCTCAAAGAATGGTAAACAGCCAGTTCTCATTATCCTGGCAACTGATAAAATATTCATACATTACGCTTATCATTGCAGACTTTTCACGAAGTAATATTGAGGATTGGAAATTTTATCAACTATTACCCAATGGGTTCGTGGGATCGGGGCATCCCGCGATTTTCCCTGTTCAACTAGTTATTGTGTATGTTATTTGCATATTTGTGACTGTATCCTGCACCTTTGTTGCATAATCTTACAAAAATATAGTAAACTAGGTGTCCCGCGCGGTTTCCTTCGCGGACATATCACTGTTCCGCTTTATTCATCCCTAAGGGGGTGGAATAGAGGGTGAAAGACTAAAACTTCATTATTTATGCACCGAGTTTGATGAGTCTTCTACCAAAAATAGTTTTTTTTTCAAAAACTAAAACCGACCCAAAAAAACGTAATAGCTAAAAATAAAACTAAAAAGCTAAAAACAAAACTAACCAATTTGAGATTGAACCCGAAACCTGAGCACAGCAGTCGTACCGCGTACGAATTACAACTGCGCCACTGATGCAGTCTCAACAGATGTTTATTGTTATTTGTCAAAATATATAAAATACAACACGCGTATTTCACGGGGCGTAATTAGAAGGGGGCGTCCAGAGATCGCGTTACAAACGTGACTGATTCTTTGAAGTTTAATAAGCGTCGCATATTTTGTGGTTATTTACGTAGAAAGAGTTATCACGGAAAATACCACGTGCGTGATAATAAATCTATAGGTTTTTGTATATACCTACATTGCTGGTGGAATGTACCCAGTTGAATAGCGACCACCGTATACATGGTATATCTTAAGTGGTAGAGCCACGCTGTAGACATATTTGTCTACAGAATGAATGGGCCGGCTCGACCGGGTCGTTATCACTGTCTCACAGAAACCGGTTTAAAGTAGCAGCTTACTGCTGCGTTTCATACGGTGAGTGAGATATCCGGAGGATCAAATCCCCTCCCCTTCCCAAGCATTTACTTATCCCTTTTCTTTATGGTCGGCAATGCGCCCATGATTATTTTGGTATTGTGGGCGGACATGGGCGGTGGAAATCACTTAACACTTGACCAACTTGCTCGTTTGCCAGCCTATGCTATAAAAAACATGATAAAAAACCCGCCGGGCGACGAACGAGCCACGTTCAGGCGAGTTGCATTCCGATGCTAGCTAAAGTGTTTGTTCAGTAACTACAGGCCGGCATAATTCTGCCGATCATCGAAGGGTGTTTGTTAGTAGAGTCTAGCTGTAGACAGTTTTGGCTATAGCACGAATGGATCGGCTCGTCCGGGTCGTAACCATTATCTCACAGAGAACAAAGGTGAAATAACAACTGTTGCATTTACAGTGAGTGATCATCATCATCATCATCAGCCACAAGACGTCCACTGCTGAACATAGGCCTCCCCTAATGCCATGAGTGAGATATCCGGAATCCCAAATTCCTCTTCCCCTTCTTATTCTTTTAATTATCCCTTCCCATTAAGGTCGACATTACGTCAATGATTCTTCTGTTATCATGGGTGTACATGAGAGGTGGATATCTTACCATCAGGTGACCTACTTACTCGTGTACCGGGCTATGCTATAAAAAACAATAACAACATCCATTCTATTCCTTTAAAGTCGCTAACGCATCATTGACGGGTGTCCCTGCGTGGTGGTGATCAAGTGGGTATAAAAAATCTCGCCTTCCCGGGAATAGAGGCGTGAACTGTGAGATTAAGTAAGTTTACGAAGTGGTTTACTATTATATAGTTGAAAGTCATTGATATTTATCATTTAATTCATTTATATTTACACCTAGATAAAGGTAAATAGAGTAATAAATTTAAATAATTGATGCAATTTACATACCGATCAGTGAGTACGTATATAACGTTTATAAAACTCATAAAGTTATTGCTTTACTAGTTTGCATATAGTAATAGTGTTTACTTTTCTATGTTTGATCTTGCTTATTCATTTGATTCTCTTTGCTAAAATGTATTTAAGAATAGAGAGTTAATTTTTATTTTTTATAGCATAGGCCGGCAAATGAGCAAGTGGGTCACCTGATGGTAAACGATCTCCACCGCTCATGTACGCCCACAATACGAAGAAATTATGGGCGCGCTGCCGACTTTAAAGGAAAGGCACAATTAAGAGATTGGGAAGGGGAGGGGGATTTAGGCCTCCGGATATCTCACTTACCCTACGAAACACAGCAACAAGCTGCTACATTACGTCGGTTTTCTGTGCGACAGTGATAATGACCCGGCCCATTTATGCTGTAGACAAAATTGTCTACAGCGTGGCTCTAGCACTCATAATGACATTATATTTAATAATCGCTTCATCATGTTTAAGAAAAAGTTTTAAATGGAACTTTAACCTTTCCCCTTGGCTTTCCTTTGAGTTTTGACAATCGTTCAGCAATTTGAACATTAGACTAACTACTCTGACAAACTGCCTCAGTGGCGCAGTTGTAATGCGTATGCGTTATGACTGAGGCTGACACAGAGGTCTCGGGTTCGGTTCGGGTAGCCGTGATATTGTGTTTTTCTATTCTGAAATGCTCAGTATCAGCCCGGAGCCTGGAATTGTGCCCGGTATGGTGATAGGCTCCCTCTCTATCACATCATGAGACGGAGATACGCTCGGCAAAATTTTGGTGTACTGGCTTACCCCTTCGGGATTACAGGCGTGAGTGCGTATGTATGTATGTACTAACTACTCTCACGAAATAAAAATTTGTATTTAACCTCGTTTGAATCGACCGTTTAACAGAAACGAGCAACCGAATATTAAAACAGTAAATTCTTTGGTATAAATAGATATGCGCGGAAAGAACACATGTCATTATTACGTCACTCTCTACGACACTCGCAAATTGCGTATGCGACCGTTACACTACGTCATAAACCAACTTACATTTACAAACTGTAACTCTTTAAAACAATGCAATTAAGTCTAAATTTGCTTGGCAAATACCTATAAAACTTGGTAATTTTAAACAATTCTACGACATTATTGTGATCGACGATCACAATGACCAAAAAAGTCGTGAAAAGGGTTTAATTGGTGTCGTATTTTTTCCGGCCAAAATGCGGAATTTCATGGAGGTATTGAGACTTCCTGAATTAAATAATCACTTTGACGCATTCGATCGGGTACTGGAGATTAATCTTTCAATCAGTGAGGTTAATAGGGCCTTTTGAAGTTTATAAGGATTATTTATCTGCGCTGTTGATTTCCCAGAATTTTATTGTGAGTTATGAGTTTTATCTTCATTATGTTTATGGTTTAATTGAAGGATAATAATTTTATATTTTCTGGTGGGAGGGTATCTAATCCAGTATACATTTTTGTACCCAACTGGTAGCGACCACGTTGACTTGTACTGACGCATTCTGGGGTCAACCAATGCATATCCAGTAACTTCGGGCCGGTATATTTCTGGCGACTGTCAAGAGCCTGTCAAGATTTACCACCCTCGACGATTGCAAGAAATGTAGTACCTACATACAGTTGCGATGCGATGAGCAGAAGCCGATGGAGAAATATCATCTGATCGAAATACAGACCATCCGATGATGACTACGATCTTCAGTCATGAGGGGCCGACTACAGAAGGAGAGCGAGAGAAGTTCTTTATTCGTTATAAAAACATAAAATCCTTTCCAACTATTAAAAGGCTTCTTTTAGATCTCATTCTTCTATAACTCTGTTTTACTTCTAATGTGACCATTATACGGCTATAATTGTACCACATGTTTGTTTAGAAGCTGTATATTCCGTTACTATACGACTTAAGGATACCTTTATAGCGTTTGTATAGCTAGTATACTATAGTTAAGCAGTATAATGGTTGTTTATACCTTTTTTGTGCAGTTGGGCGGCTTCGTAAACAACAGTTTTTTGTTATTTATTTATTTATTTAGGTTTTCCAGCAGACTTAACACTAATAATACAATAAAACTTACTAAATATCTTAAGTTATAATGCAAGTCCAATTTAGGAAAACTCATCATGCACTTAGTATATGATACATATTTTCGGGCGGAACTTAGGTATTATGTGAGCACATATACATGTATAAAGCACATGTATATATATATAGTACATAGATACTAGAAGGGCTCACGCAAACAGCATCCAACAACAAACAACCCAATCTCTCGAAGCAAAGTAGAAAATTGATACGTAAAATATAGTATATTAATTTATTTACATATATACGCACTCACACCTGAAATCCTCAAAGGATAGGCAGAGGTACACCCTTTTGGCTGTACTGGTGTGTGTACTGTTTCTGTACTGGTTATAACCAGTACACCCACATTTCGCCGAGCTTATTTCTGTCCCATTAATAAGCTCGGCGAAATGTATATGATGCGAGTCTATCGCCATACCAGGCATAATTCCAGACTCCGGGCTGATACTGAGCATTTCGTAATAGCAAAACCTAATATCACATTTATCCGACCCGGGGTTTGATCTCGAAACCTCCGCACAGCAGCTCTGAGGCAGATTCTTTAGTATCGACATTTAAAACGACAAATACCCAAAAAACCTAAATGGTGTGATGACAATTAAATTAGTAAAAAAAAACTGTCGTTTACGTGTTTTTCCTTAGAAACTCGAAGCTAGTTCGATCCACTTTTTTGTTGTATCATAATAAAAACTGTCTGATATCGAACGAATAAAGGTCACTGTAGAGATTTTAATGATAATAATTAGTGCCAGCTACGTGAGCGATAGCGCAGGTTCGAAACCAGTCCCAAGAGCACACACCTCTGACTTTTCTAAGTTATGTGTGTATTCATTGTTAATTATCACTTGCATTAACGGCGAAGGAAACATCGTGAGGAAACCTGCATACCTGAGAAGTTTGTCATAAGAATTTCAAAGGTATGTGAAGTCTGCCAACCCGCATTAGGCCAGTGTGGTGGACTAAGGCCTATCCCCCTGTCATTCAGTAGGGGAGGCCCGTGCCCAGCAGTGGGACATATATAATACAGGGCTAGTAAAAAGTACTAGCTACGACTCGTTACCTTATCCATAGATGTTATAGCAGAGATTTGTAAAAGACAGAGCCACGATTTAGACAGTTTTGTCTACAGTATGAGTGGGCCAGGTCGACCTGGTTATTACTACTATCTCACAGAAAACCGCTGTGAAGTAGCAGCTGGGTGTTGCGTTTTGTACGGTTAATAGAAGGTGGTAGGCCCGTCGTATGCGAAAGGCCGTCTGGGTTGGTAACACCGCTTTGTCTATTTCAGCCGCGACGCAACAGTGTGTAAGCACTGTTGCTTTCTGATTTGGAGGACATTAAAGCCAGTTAAATTACTGGACATTATGAGACTTAACATCGTATATCTCAGGGTGATAAACGCAGTCCAGTGCTATGTAAGGCTTTGTAATGTCAACGTTCTGTGTGGCGTTGTTTCTGTTTAGGTGTAGCGCTTACCATCAGGTAAGCGACCAAGCAGGTCATTTAAGCTAATAAAAAAAGAATAAGAGATCCGAACACCCAAGTTTTGGTAACGTACTTTGTACCTTCAACATTGTAATTGTTGTTGATTAATTTGCAACTAAATGATACTATTATGTAATATGACAATGGATAAGGTCTGTTAATTGACGTCATATGATGTAATGAATACCATAGTGGAACACGAATCCCATATATGATTTACGTATGATATTATCAGTATTATGGATGCTATATAGATTATATCTATCACCAGCATTATAATTCAAAGAAAAAAAAGCGCTAAAAGATCCGTACAGAAGGTTAGTTCAGACCAAAAACAAAAACAATAAAAAGATTTTGCCTATCTATACGGATATAAGTTTTTTTTTATATACAGATATACTAACTCACGCCTGTAATCTCCGAAAGGATAGGCAGAGGTAAGCCCACATTTCGTCATGCTTATTTTAGTCCCATGATGTCTTATGGGGCGAGCCTTTCGCCATATCCAGCACAATTCCAGACTCCAGGCTGTTACTAAGTATGTCGTGATAGAAAAACCCAATATCACCCAGGGATCGAACCCGAGGCCTCAGCAGGGCAGTCGTACGTATTACAACTGCGCCTCCGGGCAGTTTTTTTATACTAGAGGGCAAGCAAAGAATGGGAAATTGCAGGTCGATCATAAATGCCTGAGCCAGACGCCAGCCACGTAAAAGGGGTACCGCGGGCGGCCCGATAACCGCTGAACTGACTTATTAGAGGGAGACATGAGTGCCAATGGTTTCATGACGGAGGGTGCTCAAGACGGTATGTTTAAGTATGATGGCGACCCTGGTAACAAGCCAGAACAATGGCAAACAGAAAGAAAGAAATACAAGGCCAACAAATGAACTAGCGGACCGAGGTTATTTGATTGAACACGCACAATAGCAGATGAGTGGTGGGTGTCTTGCAGATTTTTAAAGAGACAGCCTCGTGAGATTTTACTCACTGTATCAAATGCAACAGCAAGTGTATTTCACATAGGTTTTAATTGGGAGTTAATAGTGACATCGCGTTCAGGTCCGTTTACGCAGATCAATGGGCAAATATCAGTACATGTAGACAACCCCGGGAAACGGCGCCACACCCGGACGCATGCTTAATAAGACGCCTGCTATTACTAGACAGGACGACCTTACGCATAATCGGAGGTAACATTACTGGACATTGCCCACTTAACAATATTTTTTATGTTCTAGGTATGACCGACAGCCCCCTATGTAGGGGTTGCCTGTCGGCAAATGAAACAGTTTCACACGTCATCCTGGTGTGTGAAGGTGTAGCTATACAACGGGTGGAAGTCCTCAACACACCGAGGTCACTTCGAGAAGCCTGTGGAGACATCAAGAGACATCCTGCGCTTCTGGTCGGAGTTAGGCTGGCTAGATTACTAGCTGGCATAAACTTTACGCACAATGGCCCGATATTTCACGGGCTAAGTGCGGAGAAAAGGAGCCCATAATCGGGTCCGTTTATGTTGTAACTGAAATTGTACCGACTCCAAAAATACCTACTTTTATAACGTCAATGTAAGAAATGTTCGTCATTTGTGACATTCGGTGGTCATCGATTATATACCTAACCTTTTTATTGGACGAAATGGCAAATAAACGATATCGAACAAAAAATCATTTCAATATTTCAATTTCTACCGAGTAATCGATACATAATAAAATGCACGTTGAAGTTTGAAGTGGAATTAAAATATGTACGATAACATGTATATACCTATAGGAAAATAATATATAGGTAGTTATAAGAAAATTCAAGGTTTTATATATCTAGACCGTCTGCTCATTCATATTTATATCTTTAGATTATTTTAGTCGAACATTCGGAAGAAACCAGTTTTAATTAAATGTATATCAATGACTAAATATTACACATACTTATGCAGAACCACGTTGTTGCGAATTGCTCTATTTAATTATTTTATATAATAAATAGGCAGAACCTGAAATTTGTATAATATTATATTTAAATTGTGTATTTCAAAAATCTATAACACTAATAAAGGTATTGGATTTGTATAAATTTTCCTCGAATATTCTTTTTAATATTATATCATCGTTATATTTTTTACAACATTTAATATATTATAGAATGTTAAGCAATCAAGTCAGTAAATCGAGCGAAGAGTAAATGTGTGCACGTTTACGTTTCAAATTTAGTTTCTCGTAAGATTGACGCCTATAGGCATATCGACCACATATCAATTTTTTTTCAAAGTAAATTAGATTCGTATATAGTTGTCAGTATAATTTATTGAACTTGTAAAGGATAGGCTGACTTAGGTATTGAATCGGGATCGTCATAATTCAAAGATCACGTGTGCTAGCATGCGGCTATCGGCATCAAGTAACAAGTTGTTCGGAGCAACAGCTGCTAATTCTGCTTGTTTCGTATTCGTATTTTGATTTTTGGCGTATGCCGAGTCAGTGGTCTATTTGGCGTTACCTCGGACACAGTTTGAAGATGCATGGGGTGGACGTAGTTTTTTTCATTATCAGTTTTAAGTACCTAAGTTTAATATATTATATTTTATGTTTCAATTAATATATATTTGTTTAATTTGTATGTACTTAACTGTTTTATTTGGTCATGTGTCCTTGTGGTAATTGCTAAATAAAGTTATTTTCTTTCTTTATTTCTTTCTATTTAATACAATAAAATAGATTAAGTAAGTACGTACATAAAGCAGAACTAGATTTATTTATTTCAATTGGTTTATCTTCTACAATGGTACGCATTTCTTGACACCAAAAACCGAGAACCAAGAACCGTGAAGTTCGGCATGTCTGGCAATAGAAAGCTATATCCCGCAACGAAATGAATAATGTTTGTTTTATGGCCTAAGTTGGCAAACGAGCAAGTAGGTCAACTGATGGTAAGTGATCTCCACCACCGATGTACGCTCATAATACCAATTCATGGGAGAGTTACCGACCTTAAACGAAAGGTATAATTAAGGGATTGGGAAGCGGAGGGAGATTTGAGCTTCCGGATTCATACTCATCGTATGAAATGCAGCTGCCAGCCGCTACTTTACGTCGATTGTCTGTGAGACAGTGGTAACGACTCGGTCGAACCCGCCCATTTGTGCTGTAGTCAAAGCTGTTTACAGCGTGATTTAACTACTCAAAATAGTTGTCTTTTTTAAACCATAGCTTACATTTGTGCATACGTGTAAGCGGGTCACCTGATAGTGTGTGATCTCCACCGCCCATGACGTGTAACTGTAAATAAAGAACGTATTGCTATTCGAAATTTAAAAACTATTCACGTTTTTTTACGCTTGGCAACAGACTACGGCCTTGAACGGCCTTGATAATGTCACTGGACAAGTTGGAGCAGAGTCTTGCTCGCTTAGATAGAGACAGAAATATATCCATTTAGTTAAGGAGGGAAAGTGATAGCAATATCGCAGTTCACCTTTGCGGGTATTGTCTCTTGTAGAAGAAGATGGTAAGACACTTGAAACCGTGGATGATCACTAACACACGTTGTCACAAGATCATTCAATTGGACTTTAACATACGTCATTACTGACAATCATGTCGGAGACTTTTTAGCTTGAATGACGGGACGAGCAGGTAGCTCGCCTGATGGTAAGCACCACGCCTGCTCATTAACAGAAGCAACGCCACAGAGAACTTTAAATAACAAAGCACTGCATGACATTGGACTACGCTCGTCACCCCGAGACATAAGGTGTTAAGTCTCATAATGCCCAGTAATTTCACTGGCTTCAATGCCCTTTAAAACGGAACACAATAGTGCTTACACACTTTATGTGTGAACACTGAACATACATACTTTTCTTCTTAGCGTTATCCTGACTTAATGCCTGGCTGTGCCTGCCCATCATGAGTTTACGGTGGATTTAGTATTATGTGGGCTGACACACCTTCTGACCCGCACAACTCACAACGGAAACCAAGATGCGCCATTGCCTCGGCCTCGTCCGTTGATCAGCAGAGTATACCACGTGCAGGTTATCTTTAGTTTACTTAGTTTTCAGAGTGGTAGAGCCACGCTGTAGACAGTTTTGTCTACAGCATGAATGGGCCAGCTCGTCCGGATCGTTATCACTGACTCACAGAAAACTGGCGTAAAGTAGCAGCTTGCTGCTGCGTTTCGTACGGTGAGTGAGATATTCGGAGGCCTAAAATCCCCCTCCCCTTCCCAATCCCTTAATCCCTTTCGTATAAGGTCGGCAACGCGCCCATGATTCTTCTCGTATTGTGGGCGTACATGGGCAGTGGAGATCACTTACCATTAGATGACCCACTTGCTCGTTTGCCGGCCTAAAATAAAAAATAAAGCTTTGGGTCTAATGTTACGCTAGATGTTGGTGGCCCACTTACACTCCAATTAACATATATATATATATATATATATATATATATATATATATATATATATATATATATATATATATATATCATATAAAAATAAAAATAAATATAGATGAATTGAAAACCTCCTTCTTTTAATAATCAATTATAAAAGGCCTCGGTAAGCTAGAATACACAAGGACATAGAAGGTCTATTCATGCATAGCCTCTAGATACTACTTTTAAAATAACAATAGAGTTTCCTCCATAGATAATAAATACTCATTACTTTCGGTTTCCTCCTAATGTTTTGGTTCATCGGACTTAATCGCTGTCAATGTTACGAACACTATGGCCTTATTCAATGCCACTATTGTTTTTTTGAGCCGGAGCCAAAACTGAGCGGTGACGAGATTTTATAATAAAATATATAATTAATATAATACCAGCTCTGTATTATATGGACTGCTGGTACTACTGCTAGGCTCTACGGATATATTCACAATTCTTATGCAGAGTTCTCAGGTATGCAGGTTCTTTACAGTTAAAGCAAGATATAATTGTATTATAGCATCGTCTTCTTTGGAATATTTTAATCGCAAACCATTATGTACGAAACAAAGGCGTAAGTGGAAATTGTTTAACACATTACGTTCACGACGGCCGACAGAATAATGCTAAGTCTGACTGAAGTTATACACTGTTCATGTACAGAATCAGACTTATAGCGCGGCGTGAGGTACGATATGCCTACTGAGTATTAAAGCACGGTAATGCGTGCGGTTCATTGACTCGACTTTGGTATTAGTACGCTTTACATTGCGGGCTTACGTTTCCAAAAGTAAACAGCAAATGAATAGTGTTTACCGTTTGTGTTAAGGTGGTACTTTATTACCGTTTCGGCTTCGGAATCGGTCTCCTTACACTCGGTACACCCTTCTTGAGAGGTAGTCACGCTGTAGACAGTTTTTTCTATAGCATGAATGGACCGGCTCTATAGGATCGTTACCACTATCTCACAGAAAACCGACGTAAAGCAACGGCATGCTGCTGCGTTTAGTACAGTGAGTAAAATATCGGAAGGTCTAAATCCCCTCCCCTTTCCAATCCCTTAATTATTCCTATCCTTTAAGATCGGCAACACACCTATGATTCTTCTGATATTGTAGGTGTATATGGGTGGTGGAGATCGTTTAAGATCAAGTACCCACTTGCTCGTTTGTCGGTCTATACTATAAAAATAAAAAATAATAACACTAACTGTGGTTATTCTATTTTTTACCCTGTATTTAAAAAAATATTATGTATTGATTGTTAATTATGACTTGCTTTAACAGTGAAGGAAATATATGGAAACCTGCTTACCTAAGAAGTTATCCATAAGAATTTCGAAGGTACATATTATGTGAAGTCTGCCAAACCGCATTTGGCCAGCGTGATGGACTAAGGCCTTACTCTTCTCATTCAGTAGAGAAGGCACGGATCCAGCAGTGGGACGTGTATAATATAAGGCTGGTATTATTATTTAAATATCATGTTTGTTTAGCAGACAAGTCATTTATGTGAAACGTTACGGTCGCCTACGCAACTGTCAACTGTAAACACCACGAGAAATGTTCATAACGTTTCTATTTTAAATAAATCGCAGCTGCTATTACGAACAATGAGTATTTGTTATATAAATCATGGCTACCTGTCTATTGTTAGGTCGACAAAATGTGCCAAAAAATAAATATATAAGGTATTCCAAAATTAAATATAAGAAATTCGTGAGGATAATCGGTATCGGTATATTATGGTGGAAATGGGCCGGTCATGTCTGCAGACGGACAGATGGTCGGTGGAGCAGACATTTGCTGGAGTGGAGAGCACGGTTAGGTAAACGTAGTGTAGGGCGCCCTGCTGCACGGTGGACCGTCGACTTGAAAAAGATGGCGGGTAGCGGGTGGATGCGGGCTGCTCAAGATTGGGATGGTTGGCGCTCACATGGGGAGGCTTACGTCCAACAGCGGACGGCAACAGGCTGAGATAGAATCGGTATCGAAAAACAAATCACGACCAAACAATTTTTTAGAGCAATTTTTCACCAACAATTGTTACAATATGTTTATATGCATTATATGTCGGTCTGCGCTGGAGTCCCGAGCGTCTTGGATCAACTCAACAGTTGTCTGTGAAGCTCTCATACGCCAAAGTGCACTGTACAGTGCATATATTAATTAAGCTATGTAATTATTATAAATATGACTTTACACACATCCTTGTCTTATAATTTATTTTTTAACACTGTATATTTGAGGGTGGCTAAAATGTTAGAGCCACGATGTAGGGGTGTCTTTATCATGAACGGGCCCTCGTCCAGGTTGATTATTTCGTCATATTCGTCGCTTATGTATCGGGGTGGTGAGCACAGTGCAATACCATGCAGTAATTTATGATTCTACTATTTATGACCAGCGTGGTGCTTACATCAGTCGAGCATCCTGCTCGTCTCGTCATTCAGGCAAATAAAATAAATCTTATTCCTTTCTGTCCATTTGTTATCTGTTATTGACATTCAATAAGGTTGAATTCTGCTTGGGAGAGCCGCCGTATGCCCTGCGATACGCGGGTCTGAGCGGTTAAAGTGATATGCAGAAATGCAAGAGAGACCGTCTGGGTTGGTACTACCGCTTTGTCTATTTCTTCCGCCAACCAAGAGTGTGTGAGCATTGTTGTATCTTTCTTTCTTTATAATAATTCAAAGTTCTGTGTGACGTTGATTCTGTTTATTGATAGTCGCGAATTGTTTTGATAGAAGTTATGGCTCGTGTTGTGCACGAATGTCAGCTTTATTAATACCCCGTTTCTATAAACAGTAAACGATTCTTTTTACTTATGAATAGAAGTATTTTCTACGAGGCGTAAAGCGAACCCATTCTAATAAGAAACGTTTCGTAAGTTAGACACTTTTGTCTGCAGCATGAATGGGCTGACTCGTCCGGGTTGTTACCTCTGTCTCACAGAAAACCGGCGTAAAGTAGCAGCTTGCTGCTGCGTTTAGTGCAGTGAGTGAGATATATATAGTTTATCTGTGAAGGAAAACATCGCGAGGAAACCTTCAAAACTTATTTATAAGAATTTCGAAGTTTGTATAGTCTACTTACTTGCATAGGACAGTGTGTTGGACTAAGACCTAATCCCTCTCATCAGTAGAAGAGGCCGTGCTCAGCAGTGGGATATAATATTATAAGTGTCGAAGTAGAAATGTTTCTTATTCACCAAGTTATTTCTAGATTATTATTATATTATATTTCTTAGTCTTATTCTTTCTTACTTTCTGCCTAGCGTTTTCCCGGATTAGTGTCATGGTCCATTTTCTCATACGATAGATTTGACTGCATTTGGTGTTTATTATATGGGGCGACCCGCCGTCTGATCGCCACAACCCGTAACGGGAACCAAGACTTGTCATTGCCTCGCACTTTAATTAACAGAGTGTGCCACGTGCAGATGAGGTTGGCTTTGAGCTTCAGGTGTTCATGGCCTAGTAATGTAATCTCCAGAAAGTGTTAGTCTTATTAAAGTCATTTCCTGCGACCTGACCTTATCCCACTCGCAGTGGGGTCGGCGCGTCATGCTAGTTAACACAAGTTACAGAAAGATTTGGGTTGTAGTTTTTATGATCGGCCGCCTGCCTGCCCTCTGGGGTGTCTAATTAAAGTCAATTAATTTATTAAAGCTTAAATTGATATTGAACTTGACATCCTCCGTGGCGCAGCGGGCGAGTTGCCGGCTGCGAAGCGAAAGGCCGTGGGATCGATTCCCGCACTGAGACAAATGATTGGGTGATCCAGAAAAATTAGTTTCGGGTCTGGGTGTTGTGGGACCGCAAGTCCCTCGTAGTTCCTGATACCCGCGATACAGGTTTACCTAGTGTGGGGTCAGGACTATGTGTGTGACTGTTGGGTGTATTTATTTATTTATTTATAAATGCTCGAAATTTTACGCATAAGTCATTGTTAATTTTCTCACCTATCTACATATTTTATACATTTTACACAATATGTTATTACTTACTTTCCAGAATTCGTGACCTATTTAAATTGTTACAATTTACAAATCGTAATACCACTACGCTGGCCGTAAATATATTACAAGTTGGTTTGTAACGTAGGTAAATATTATTCTGTGTTGGCAAATATATCTCAGATATGCCTGCATAACTCTGGCGATTAGCAAGAGATACATTGGATCTAGCTGGCCAGTGGCCGACTTTAAATTTGGACTGTTTGCAGTCGAGTCACGTTGCAGTTCATTTCCCAGGCCCTGTAGTCATAAACATTACTATGAGGTCTCAATGCACGTGAACGCTTAGTGGCGATTTCAGTGTAAGCGATTGGTCCATATTTGGAGTCAAACAAAAACATATAGAGAATTATACATTTAGCAGAGAGCTTACTTAAGTGTTGTTTTTGAATACGGGAGTAATAATGTAATCAATACTGAATTAAATTGCATTGATAATTTAATAATCATTGATTATGATTATTATTCTTATGTTTAAGCGAATATTACACATTGAAATAAAACTAGTTTATACGGATTTTATCGCGGTTTAATTTAATTTTAGTCCCGACGTTTCGAATGCTTTTCAGCCTTCGTGGTCACGGGAGAGACCACGAAGAGATAGTATAAAATCCGTATAAACTAGTTTTATTTCAATAGATAAGTCCGTGTTATGACTTCAAGTAAAATAAAAATACTTTGTAATATCTTTTTCCCTATTCAAAAATTCATGTCATGTATTAATGGCATATTTTCATCAGCAATATTGCAAGATGAAACTCATAATCAAACCCACAAAGTGTACTTTATTCTACAAACTTGGTCGAAACAACACTGGCGTTTCAAAGTTTCTTAACTGGAAATTAATAATGTTGGCAGAGCCACGCTTCTTGCCACGTGCTCAATGAATAATGCACGCGTCGTACGCTGTGCCAATTACACAAAATTGATAAGTGCATACACAAATAATTAGGAATGGAGTGAAAGTGGACCATTAACATCTTCCACAACCTCCGTGGTGCAGTAGGCGAGTAGCCGGCTGCGAAGAGGGAAGCCGTGGGTTCGATTCCCACACCAAGACAAATGTTTGTGTGATCCACAAATATTTGTGTGTGTGTTAAAAAAAAGTAAGTAAATTAAAAGGATTAAGTCTGACGCATAAGTAAATTATTTTTTCATGAGATTAATTTGTTTTATTTTAAGCCTGTTATGCTAACAATTTTTGTGTCATTATTAATATTATAAAGTAATTTTAATGAGCAATGAATACCAACTGCAGGCCTTTAACATTCAAAAAATATTATAAAGCAGGCACGTATAATTGTTGGGTTCCGTAGCAAAAACTGAACCCTTATAATTTCGTCATGTCCGTCTGTCTGTCCATATGTCACAGACATTTTGCTCGGAGACTATTAGTACTAGGTATAAGAATTAACTATGGATGGTGGGTGTATTCTATGAACCGTTACACAAAGGTGGTAACTCAACCCCCTCTAATTTTTTAACTACGGGGTGGAAAATGTAGCTGTGATGTGGTCCCATAAATTTGGTTAAGATCTGATGACGGAGTACGGAATAAAAAAGGTCGCAGGTCTATAAACAAACGCAGAAACTTGAAACCAACACAGAACTTTGAACTTCAAACAGCTGCATGGCATTCGACTGCGCTCGTCACTGCGAGACATAAGATTTTAAGTCGCATAATGCCTAATAATATCACTGGCTTCAAGTTTCCTTCAAATCTAAAAACAATTAAATAGGCGATTTAATTTAATTCGAATTTTAATCTATTTAAATAAATTTACTATTTATTTTATTTTATTTATTTGATTGTATCGGTATAAATTATAATTACAAGATCTGCTGACTTCTTCATTACAAATTGAAAAAAAAGATTTAAAAAACCTAAATGCAATTATTATATTATTTATTTATTGAATGCAATTAGTCATAGTTTATTAATGCCCCTTATGATTCATGTTGTAGCTGCGGCCCTGTGCAAAAGTTTTTTTCTAATAATCACACGGCTAGCTCAGTCTCTTCCGCAAATTCTAAGTGTTAGCGTACTTGATTAGCTATTAGTGAACAATGCGGTGCGGTTAAGGCTTTGTTTTTTATAATTATAAAGTTATACGAGTTAAATTGTACCTCCACTTGTGACATTTCGCTGCACCGAGTGGCGGGACTGTGCTAATGCTATTCAGTGCTTTGTAATTCAAAGTTCTGTGTGGTGTTGCTTCTGTTTATGGGCACAGGCGAGCGCCGTGCTAGTTTTGTCACTCAAGCTAATAATAAAAAAATATTGACAACCGCCGTGGCGCAGTAGGCGTGGGTTCGATTCTCACACCGATAAAAAATGTTTGTGTGATCCACAAATATTTGTTTCGGGATTGGTTGTTGTGGTAAGTCCCACATAGTTCCTGATGCTCACGATACAGGTGCCCTTTAAGTTCGGCAATATTTAATAAATAATTTCTGATAAATTCTGGTCCTCTACGTGTAGGCTTTGGCCCCACGCACACCTACGAAAGGTCTAGGACTCAATAGTCCCGAGATATTGTAAGACATACATAAAACTAACTGTCTATTCTATGTATCGAATGGTGAGTGGTCGACCCAGCATCAAAGTTTTCAAACTGCCCGAAGGCCTTCAACCAGGGGCGGACTAAACCCTTCGGGATCCCGGGGCGGCAAGACTAATAGGGGTTAGGGCGGCAAATGGGGCCCTGGAGAGCTTTTGTGGCTATAGGCATGAGATTTTGAAATTTGCCGGCCCTCTAAGACCGGGGCCCCGGTCGAACAAGTATTTGGACGTATCATATTTAATTTGGTAAGTAGCATTTACTAAAAGGTGGTGAAACACGCGCTAAATTATATAAAGTACCTAAATGTTAAATAAATGAATGATACAAAGTTTTAATTCTATTTTACATTTATTTTACAATTTGAGATTGGTGACATGGAGTTTAAAATTAACATAATTAATTCTTTTTTTATTGGTTACACACACAGGTCAGTTTGATTAATGATCATCATCGAAAAGCTTATATCCAAACATAGACGTGTCCCAACACGTATTATGAAGTAGTGGTTGTCCAATAAAGAAGGTGTGTATGTATTATATTTTTAAAGTTTACATTTTGACCGTGGTGGGAATCCGCTGAATATCATACATACATACGCACTCACGCTTATATTTCCCGAAGTGGTAGGCAGAGGTGGAGCCAGTAGGGAAACATATTTCGCCGATCTTATGTGCGTTCTATGATGTGATAAGGGGCGAGCCTATCGCCATACTGGGCATGATTCCAGACTCCGGGCTGATACTAAGCATTTCTTGATAGAAAAACCCAATATAAATTTGACCCGACCCAGGAATCAAACCTAAGACTTTAGCACAGAAGTCATACCGCGTACGCATTACAGCTGCGCCACTAAGGCAGTTGAATATCATTAATAGGTTTACTGAGCTGGTTTCCCTTTTTTATTAGCCTGAATGACTAGCCGAGTGTAAAATCATTCTGTAATAAAAAGCACAATGCGCTGGCCCCACTGCGAGTGGGATAAAAGTTCCTAGTAAAGTCATAGCAAGGATTACAATGTTCGCTGGAGGCTAATTTTCAAATTAAAACTTATATTTTTGTATATTACGCTATGGTATGAGAAATTGTGTGACATAAGCTAGGCCCGGATCCAGTGAACGGTCAAGGCAATGACCTCACGAATGAAGAATGTAGGTGAGTTACTGTATACATTTTTGTCTAGTTTGATTTTGACTTACCAAATTTAACAGGATTGTATCAATGTTGTAAAACTAGTATTTGATTAATTGTACTCGAGGACACAATATTATCACAAGAGTCATTATGATTCATGGACCTTAAGTTAAATGTATTTTAAAATAAATTCATATTGTACGAATAAAACAATAAGCAAATACTTACGGCATGTAATTAAATTAATAAATAAAAAACAGTGGCACTCCGGGAGTGCTGATAGAAGTGAAAACTTGAACAATTTCGTGTGTATTTTTTTGAATCCTCAGTTTTTTTTTTGTTTTTTTGCGGTTCGAATAGTTCCGACATGAATATATATCTAAGTCGTAGGTATACACAATATATGTTAATATTATATATAGTTGAATTATCAATGTATTTCAATCCAAACTAACTCTCGTGTAAACTTGGCCAATATATGTAGATACTTATATACAGAGGTGTCGGTACGGTGTCGCGAGTTCAATAGGTTTTTTCCATCTCAAAAAATGCCCAACGCGCCTAATGAAGTTTTCACTTCAAAAACCGTCGAAGTGCGGATCTCTCTCGGACTCTCAGATTGGCGACACATTATTTTTCCCGCGGAAAAAATCCCATTTACGGATACCTTCTCAACATTGGGCGAGGAAAGATGGTTATGCGGGACTCGGGAGCCGTCCGACCCAGTTGTTTTTACCCGAACGATCACTGGATCGGCACTCTAACCATAATTTCCATGCTGCTATACCAGCTAAATACCCCGCGGTGACTTCTTTCAGCGCAATCGAGACGGTCCTAGAGGATCCTAATTCCTGAGTGTGGTCTGGATTGCTGCCGGAACTGCCTCTGCGCTATACCCGTCTCCTAGTGACTCAAAAGCCCATAAAAAAATGACGTCAAAGCCGAAACGCAACAGTGCAACACTCCTGTTTGGCGGCAGAAATAGATAAAGCGGTGGTACCAAACTAGACGGCCTCTCGCATACAAGGGACCACTTAGAAAATTCTGGCATATTCTGTGCTAATACAGATTCAACGATGTTGTATGTTCGTCTACCTCAAAGAAAGCAATAACCCGGCATTGGAATTCCATAAGGAAGTTATAAAAAACCAGACACTAATATAAAACACGTGCCCTGTTTTTATCCTGCAATTTTACAGGCATGATATAATATCAAATGCATTTACGATGAGTAGTAAGATGGGTATGATGACTCATTGGACAAGTGGCTAAAATGGCATTCAAGAGAAGAGTGACCTAAATTAAAAAACGTTAAAATCAAAGTACCTGCTCATTATTCTGCAGTTTTTTAATTTCAACTTCACTTTTTTTAGGCTCGCTCCAATCCGGGCAAATATTGTTTGAAAATTGCCTGACCGGGGATTTTTTTCCTTGACTTTTGTTTATTAATAATTAATTAATAATATCGTTTATTTTCTCAACACAATGGTTGTCTTAAAGTTAATATAACATAAACATAATTATTTATATATACCACCTTTGTGAGAGACTGGTGCCTGAAGTAGGTTTCACTAGAAAACCTGTATCACAGGTCACCAGGGCTCCACCCGCGGATGGATTACAAATACATGGAACAGACCGTGAGAAAAAGACGAATAACTATATATAAAAAAAAACAAAAATTAAACCAACTCAAATATTTGTTAGCTGGAGGCCCCTTGCACGACGATCTCAACCGAGATTTACCTCTAAACCTATTTACATATGTCAAATTTTCGTGTGATTAGACGTTTCTTGAACAGGTTAAGTTGGCTAAGCCGGATCTAGGATCGTCGTGTAAGTGGGTCTGACCCTATTTCTGAAATTAGGATTAAAGAATTAGTGTATGTTTGTGTAAGCAAGGGTGTGGGTGCAAGCACATGAGCAATGTGAAATTGAGGAGTGAGTGTAAGTGTTAATGTGTATGAATGTGTAGCGAGTGAGACGTAAGGAACAGCTATGAATGCAGAATGCAGGTACTTAGAGACTATTCGGGAACGGTCAAAAATTTCTCTGTATTTTGGTAATCTAAAGTCTTTAGGAATTTGTTTACTGATGTATTACAGCTTGATTTATTTTTGTGATATATACTAATAGAGCGATTAATTTTGTTGTATAGATGTGGTCCAAGAAAGCAATAAAATTTGTGAGAAAGCGATGATTTGAGTCGGAGAGTGGTACAGACGTTGCCTTTACGGCGCTTGTCTTTAACTAAATTGAAGTCATACTGCAAGTGAGAGTGTTTTTTTGAAGGGGAATTGATCGCATTTCCCTAGCGGTGGACGGTGTCCTATGCGTTGACACTAGACCAACGCGTTGTTATAGTGATAACGATACTATCGTACTGCCCATATCCCACTCGTAGTAGGGCCGGTGCAACATGCTAGACAACAAATTGACTTGTAGTTTTATCGACCGGCCGCCTGCCCTGTAAACCCCTCTCTGGAGAAAACACCCAGACCCGAAACAAATATTTGTGGAACACACAAATTTTATCTCGGTGCGAGAATCGAACCTGCGGCCTCTCGCTTCACAACCGACTACTCGCTTACTGCGCCACCGAGGCTGTCAAAGTATAAAGTAATAACGGAATAAAAATCGGAATTCAATAATATCTGTAAAATTAGTGTAATCTATTTTGATGTTGGTAATCGAACATCTTACTACTATTATAAATTTGAAATTTTGGATGTTTGTGTTTTTGTGAATTTGGATGTTTTTTAGTCAATTATGTCTTAACAGCTGAACGGTTTTGGACATAATTTGGCACACAGGTAAATCATGACCTGTATTACGACATAGGCAAGTAGGCGGAGCCGCGAGCAAAAGCTAGTTAAAATATAAATTTTGTAACTCATTTTTGGCGTATTTGTAGATAGCCCACTATTTTACTACGCACCTCATTTTACAAGGTTGTGTTTTTAATCTGTCTGGAATTTCAAGAAGTAATCAATGAGTGAACATTGACTAGGAGTGACTCGCGTGCGCTAGCACATGTTGTAGCGTATGCTTGCGAAACTCTATACGCCGGCGCGGCGCCTCAAGGAAACACGTGGCTGCATAGCCCAACGTACAGGCGATAGCAAATCATAAAACTATTTTATTTTACTTAAATTTTATTTTACACTTTTGTCTACAGCATGTATAGGCCGGCTCGTCCGGGTCGATACCACTGTCTCACAGTAAACCGACGTAAAGTAGCAGGTTGCTGCTTGGTTACATTCGGTGAGTGAGATATCCGGAGTCCTAAATCCCTCTCCCCTTCCCAATCCTTGTCAGCAACGCGTCCATGATTCTTTTGGTATTGTGGGCGTACATGAACGGTGGAAATCACTTACCATCAGGTGACCCACTGGCTCGTTTCCGACCTATGCCATAAAAGAAAGCCTCCGTGGCGCAGTTGGCGACTAGCCGGCTGCGTTACCTGCGTAGCGCGAGGACGTGGATTCGATTCTCACACCGAGACAAAAGTTTCGGGTATAGGTATTGTAGGACCGCAAATCCCTCGTAGTTCCTGATACCCTATTACTCAATTTCCCATTAAATTAATTAAAACTTGAAAATATTTGACTTTATTATTCAACTATTAGAGGCAAGTAATTTGTACAACTGTTTTGGGTCATAACTGAAAAAAATAATTGTACATTTGTATTTACGATGTTGTCATTGTTACATGTTGCGGTGTTCCTCAACTTTATTGTTCTGAACTTTGTATTTCCGTTACATTATTGTTACATTACAAAGGCAAACAAACATTGTCTTAATTACAATGTAAAAAAATGTTTTGTGTGAATTGGAACGAATTATATATTTTTTTTGTGATTACCATTACTTCTTACTAGTTAGAAAATAATTTTAAGTCGTTTTATTCTATGTAATGTTAATGACAAAGTGTGGATGGAGATAAAAGCGAAAATTTAAAAACGGTGAAGGCGTTAAAGACAGGTTATAACTAAGTTCATGTGTACAAGGTGGAAGGCCACAACTATGCGAGAGTCCGTCTGGGTTGGTACCACCGCTTTGTCTATTTCTGCCGCCAAGCAGCTTTGTGTAAGCACTGTTGTATTTCGGTTTGAAGGACATTGAAGCCAGTGAAATTACTGGGCATTTTCAGACTTAACAACTTATTTCTTGGGGTGATGATCGCAATCCAGTGCCATGCAGTGCTTTATAATTCAAAGTGATGCTGTATCTGTTTATGAGCAGGCGTAGAGCTTACGATCAGGCGAGCGACCTGCTCGTTTCGTCATTTAAGCTAATATTTTTTTTAAAAAAAGTTGCTTCATCGCATATTTCTTCTTAAGGTTGTACCCCACGTCTACGACCTTGATGATTTGCCTCATATAAAAATCTACCGAAGTGGAGATTCCGTGTGACCGAGATGCAACTGCTGCATTTTTTATGGTTTTTAACCGTCTCAAAAAACAAAGGTCCTCAATTCGTCTCTATATTTGATATACATGTTCACGCATAGATCCGCCGAAAATGGACCAATTTAGATGATTATTGTTGTATTTGATAGATTTTACTGCGGAGTTGGTCCCATTTATTATTATTAATTACAAGATAATTCCATCCCTAAGGGGGTGAAATCGGGTATGAAATACTAAAACACCTTTATGCACTGATTTATTCACCGATTTTGATGATTCTTTCACTAAAAAACTGTACAATTTCATAACTAATTGATATCATCTACACAAAATCGTTTAGTTTTATTATTATCCTTTTAGTTTGTCAGTTTTACTTTACTTTAAAAAGTTTTTATTTTAACTTTTTTGTTTAGCATGTTGTAAATAAATACGTCAAGATTTTTTTATTCGGTCACCTTTGTATTGCCAGTTAGTAGCTTTATATTGTACAGTTATGAAGGATGTTGCTATTTTAATCGTATGAGTAACGAAATTATACTAAACAGTCCGTAACAACAACACCAAGCTAAGTTGTTTACAACATTTACTAATTATTAGATTAGTGATTCCAGTTTTTAATTAGCCTATTAATAATAATATAGCAAACGAGTTAGTAAATTAAATAAATCGATAAAAAATCGGGTTTTACGTTATGTCATAGGCAAATAGAAAAATTATGTATCGATGGCAAAGACTTTAATGTATGTGACAAGCTGTGCGGTACATAGAAATTGTGCCACTAAGTTACGGTCAATTGACCGTAACTCAATATTACCATCTCGCTAACTCTCAACTAGAACCCCTATCGCGCTCCCTGTATGTAAGCTGTCAAACTCCCACGTTATGTGATACATTTTTACTTCTAAACAGCCCGTCTAGTAGTATACATTAAAGTCTTTGATCTATGGTTGTGTTTTGTAATCCATTATTTATGTCATTAGAATAACCAGACGGATGAATCCAGTAAGCTACTCGTACGTCTGCGTCATTTAGAATATGTGTTTGTTAATTTTTAATTGACTTTAAAAAGGAGAAGATTCCTAATTCAGCGCGTATATTTCTTATACTTTTTTATTATGTACATCAATTTCTCCGCCAATAGTGGATCGATTTTGTTGGAAAAAAAATCATATTATAGACTTTAGCGGCGATGTGGTCATATTCATTTGATTAAGATCTGATGAATGAGTTTGACAGTAAAGTCGTCGCGATTGTGTTATTGTAGTGCAATACCACTTAGAAAGCATAAATAAAAATAATAAAAAAAGAAAATACGCGCAAGGAGGATTGTGGGATTTGGCATTTATATGGAGGAGGAGTGCAGAAGATTTCTACCACCAAAAAGCAGTATATAAGCACTATTGTGTTATGGTTTGAAGTAGCCAGTGCAATTACTCAGTGCTTATGAGCAGGCGTGGTGCTTATCATCGGCGAGCGACCTGCTGGTTTCGTCACTAAAATGGATAATAAAAAACACACACTATTTCACCGCTTTATTCCGTCACACGCACCATACCGCACTTGACCTTACTTATTGAAGTTAATAACTCACTTATTAATTCACTCAACGCACAGTCCTTACCGATCTGTTTAGTTTACCGGTGTCGTTAACCGGAGACGTATAAGGTTGGTTATCATAGACTATACTTTAAACGGCGGGGTTATAAGTAGAATGAAAATAATACATTTAAGTGTTTACTTACATACGCACTCACGCCTGTAATCCCCGAAGGGGCAGGCAGAGGAGTAACCAGTACACCCACATTTTGCCGAGCGTATCTCCGTCCCACAATGTGATAGGGGGCGAGCCTATCGCCATACTGGGCACAAATTCCAGACTCCGGGCTGATACTGAGCATTTTGTAATAGAAAACCCCACACTTTACCCGACCCGGGGATCGAATCCGAGACCTCAGCGCTAGCCTCAATCGTAACGCGTACGCATTACAACTGCGCCACCGAGGCAGTTTATTTTATTTAAGTTTATACAGATTTTTATATAGCTAACGCCGGCAAACAAGCAACTGGGTCACCTGACGGTAAGTGATCTCCACCGCCCATGTAAGCCTACAATACCCGAATAATCATGGGCGCGTTGCTGATCTTAAAGGAAAGGGATAATTAAGGGATTAGGAAGGGTAATGGGATTTGGGCTTCCGGGTATCTTACTATATGTGCTAAATGCAGCAGCAAGTTACTACTTCACGTCGGATCTCTGTTAGACAATGGTAACGACTCGGTCGAGCCGGCCCATTCATGCTGTAGAAAAAACAGTTTACAGCGTGGCTCTACGAGTCAAATCAATATTGTGGGTAATTAAAGTCTTTTTATAATTTAATTTTAATTGAATGCAGCATATTAAGGCGTATGTTTTTTTTTATTATTAGCTTATTAGTGACGAAAGGAGCAGATCGTTCGCCTGATGGTAAGCGCTAAACCTGCCCATAAACAGAAGACATACAGCACAGAACAAAATAATATCTGATACAGATATATTTTATCATTGAGACAACTACATTGCCCAGCAACAAGCGATACGTGTCGGATATACTTGTATTGTAATGTTATTGGATCAGTTGGTGTCTGGGAAAGTTTGTTTAAACAACAATAAGAAGACTGAAATAATATTGATAACAATGTTGGCTCTGAATCAGGCGACAAGAAGGGGTGTTCAAAATGTTTATTATAATATTTGACATAAGCGATATAGTTTGGTATATTTGTAATTTAAAAGACAATAAATATTTCAAAATCGAAATCAATTGAGGACGACCAATTTCTTGCTATACTTATAAGGAAAGGATTGATTGTGAAGAGAAGGATTGTGAAGGAGGTGATTTGGACCTTCTAGTAAACTGCTAATTTAAATCGGTTTTCTAAACCGGTTGAGACGGGCCATTCATGTTGTATAGAGCAACTATACCACTTTGTTGTTTTTTTTTTATTAGATTAAGTGACGAATCGAGCAGGTCGCTCGCCTGATGGTAATCGCACGCCTGCCCATAAACAGAAGCAACACCATACAGAACTTTGAATTACAAATCATTGCATGGCATTGGACTGCGCTTGTCACCCCGTGACATAAGATGTTAAGTCTCACAATGCCCAGTAATTTCCCTGGCTTCAATGTCCTTGAAACTGAAACACAACAGTGCTTAGTAACAAATAAGTTTCCATCTTTTTATTTTTGATAATCTAATGTGAATGTATATCTTATATAGCATCACTATAAACCTTTGTGGTTATCGAATGCATATACTAACGATTATTGTATATAAATAAATTAATCAATAAAAAAAAGGATAGAAAATTATAACAATTATGTGTATTTTAGATAGAGAAAGTTTATTGCATAACACAGCTGACAACAGTAAACACAACAGAAAACTCGTGTTTACAAGGCCACGTCATGAAGTTAGAAAAAAATCATCATCATCATCATGACGTGGCCTCATATATGACAGTATTATGGTGTGTGGGACCGCAAGCCCCTCGTAGTTCCTGATACCCACGACACAGGTTTACCTAGTGTGGGGTCAGTACTATGTGTGTGACTGTGGGGTGTATTTATTTATTATTCTGTTATATTCTCGCCTACTTCGTATGTGAAACTGTGTCCATCTAAAAGAGGGTTTAGTTCATCACCAAAACCTTTTATTCTTCTTTCATCTGCCTTTATGCCACTCGCAGTGGGGTCGGCTCAACATGCTTTTTAACACAATATATTAGAGAAAAGTTTGGTCTGTACCAGCAACCGCCTGCCTGACCTCAACCCTTCTGGGGAGAAAACACCCAGTACCGAAACAATTATTTGTGGATCATACAACCATTTGTCTCTGTGCGGGAATCAAACCCGCGGCCTCTCGCTTTCAGCCGGCTACTCGCCCACTGCACCACGGAGGCTATCACCAAAACTTTTTCTGATTTCCCACTTGGAAATCAATTTATCTAATAAGGCATTGAGATAAAGTGACTTATACATCAATGTTATAGGGTACATGTTTATGATTGTCATTGTCATTTATCTGTAACGTCACAAGGCAATAAGTAAGGTTATAACGTATTGTCTCGAGTGGACACTTTAGGTGCGATTTTTCATCTGTCTACATTAATTATTTCCTATAAACGTAATTATAATTGCAAGTTAATGTCATGATGTGACGTGAACAGCCTATAATGATTTGGGAGGTAATCGGCTGTAATATTAATGTAGCCGACTTTAATGACCGAGTGTTGGGTTCATACATGCATAATAATAGTATTAGCCCTGGATATAATAGGTTATATTATTATTATATATATTAGGTTATATTAGGTGTAAAATTGCCGTTCTGTACGAAAAAAAAAAAAAAATTATTTTTCATCTTTTTAATTTCTACATACACACTCACGCCTGTAATCCCCGAAGGGGTAGGCAGTGGTGTAACCAGTACATTTCGCCGAGCGTATCTCCGTCCCATGATGTGATAAGGGGCGAACCTATCGCCACAGGGGCACAATTTCAGACTCCGGGCTGACACTGAGCATTTCGTAATAGAAAAACCCAATATCACTTTCACTCGACCCGGGGATCTAACCCGAGACCTCAGCGTCAGCCCCAGTCGTAACGCATACGCATTACAACTGCGCCACTGCACTGAGGCAGTCTTTTTAATTTCTATTAATAAAAGTAACATGCTGTCGATGCATCTTTTGCATTGCATTGGTACTGACCGCGCAGCAGCAATATATCGATGCCCTTCTTGAAGAAATCACCTGGAGGCAACAAACTCTTCAAAGGCATTTTTTACTGCTTCTCGGGTATTATGTTTTCCCGCCAAATGTTGTTATTTATTGTTTTATATGTGTGATCTAGCTGTTGTATAGATTCTAGCGTTACATAGTAATTATAGATTCTAAGTAGTTTCTAAATAAATATTATAATGTTACTGGTGTATTTTTTTAGATGCATGCTGTGACAGCCTTGAAAGGTTACAGGGTGCACTTATATTTTAAATTTATATGTTTACTCTAGGTAAAGGTAATAACTCTGTGATTACTCTGGTTGTGCTTAACAAATAAATAAATTAATAAGTTCTGAGTGGTGTTGCTTCTATTTTTGGGCAGGCGAGCTACCTGCTCGTCACATCAGTCGAGTTAATAAAAAAAAGAACTCTCTAATTTCTGTACGTGTTTTGTAGGTACATATTAACTATATTTCTACGAATGTATGAACTAATAGTTCTTTGAATATTTTTATATTGCATCATGTATCTATTGAAGTGATAACGTCTCGATAAGTCAATTGTGGCTGATTCACTAACGGACATGTTTTGTGAATGATAAAATGTTTTCACGATGATTATATTTTAGAGCCGAATGACTAGTTCTTGACAATTACATTTCTGCCAAAAATTATTGTTTTAGACTGACAACTAAGGTGAAGGAGGATCTCCATTCATCTGTATATATGACTCAAAACAGTTTAGTTTAATTTTTGCTTCTTAATTTTTTGAATTTTGTTTTATATTTTTATCGACCAAAAATCGGAGGAGGTTCTCAATTTTACGCATTTTTTGTATGTATAACATAACTCTGCCAAATGTGGATCAATTTGGATGATTCTTTTTTCATTCGAAAGAGTATAGCAATAAGTTGGTTGGTGGTATTTTAATTTCAAAAATAAATTTCACCCAGCGGGTGAAATCGGGTTGATAGGTTTAAACTTCGTCATCTATGCACCGATTTTGATAATTCTTTAACTAAAATAAAAAAAATTAAACACAAATAATACTTCAAAACACTACGTAAAAATAAACAATTTTGAGTCAGTGCTATTGCAATGTAATGGTTTTGTCTACAGCATGAATGGGCTGGCTCTACCAGGTTGTTATTACTGTCTGACAGAAAACCGACGTGAAGTAGCAGCTTCCTGTTGCATTTCATATGGTGAGTAAGATATTCGGAGGCCTAAATCTCCCAATCCCTTAATCCCTTTCCTTTACGATCGGTAACGCATCCACGATTTGGAGTTGTGGGCGTTCATGGGCGGTAGAGATCACTTACCATCACTCCACTTACTCATTTGCTGAACTCGGCAATAAAAAAAGAGATTCGTCATGCGTGAGATGCGGCTGACAGTGCTGTCATCTCTCAACGCATACTGAAGGCCCCAATGACGCCACGCGTTAGTGACGGTAACATACATTTACGTAGTGCACAGTACAAACAGACAGACTCAACGTCACTGACGCTTAAGGCGACCGTCCGTAGTATGCCTAGTACTGATACTGGAAAAGATTATGGATAAAGCAAAGTCTAAAGTCCATAACAACATCGTGTACACAAATTACTTGTTTCTTAAAGTATGATTAATCTATCTGTATGACCTACGCCCGGTTTCTGAAAGGAAAGAATTTAAGAAAGGAAGAAAAAGAAAAAAAAAAAAATTAAAGGCCGATCAATATAAAAATTAACCAATCAACTGTCAAATCTCATGTCAAGTCGAAATAGAGTTGCTAGAAGCGTGGTCAACACTTTTTATTTACACATGTTAGTGAACATAACTTTCAAATTAATATAAAAATGTCAAACATTATTGGAGAGATATCAGATATTATAAAAAAAATGTCTTATCAGTAACTCGAATTGATTTGACAGCGCTATCAAAATCAAAGTTCTGTTAGAAGAATGTTGATTTGATCAGCCTTTGAAAACCAAAAGCATTGAACATGCTTCTAGCAACTCAATTTTGACTTGACAGATGATTAGAATATTTTTACATTGATCAGCCTCTCAGAAACCGAAACCTTAGTGTCTGTTTTTTAGAGTTTCGTACCCAATGAATTTCAATTGCATCTTTTTACTAACTCTCCGCTGTCTGTCTGTCCGTCTCTCGGTCTCTCTGTTGTTCCCAGCGCTTTATTTTTACAGTAATAGGAAGGCGACTGTATTCACAGAAAATGTTTTATTATGGCGATATCCTAACAAATCATAAAAATAACAAAAAGTACTTATTTACTAGGTGATAGGTCCCTCGTATGCGAGATATCGTCTGGGTTAGCACCAACACCTTGTCTATTTCTGGCGTCAAGCAGCAATGTATAAGCACTGTTGTGTTCCAATTTGAAGGACATTAAGACCGGTGAAATTATTGGGCATTATGCGACTTAACATCTTATGTCTCAGAATAACGAGCGCAGTTCAGTGCCACGCAACTGTTCGTCATTCAAGCTAATAAAAAACAATATCTTTATATACGCTTTGTTTATTTGATTGTAGCCGATAAATAATATTTGTGTGATACGAAATACTGATTCTTATCTTAATGATGATTCTTCTCAATCTATCTGTATCATCGAAATAAGATAACTAGAACGATAACTCTCATATGAATCTGGAAAAAATACGGCTCCACTTACACATGCAAAGGTGATACACACGTAACACTCATACACGCAACAAAAAATAATGAACGTGTAACATCAACTTTATTTCATAAAAGTTAATGTCTAAAGATTAAACTTCTAAATCGACGTTCTGCACCGCGAAAAAAATTAGACGTATTAAGTGTCAATTAAAGACCATGAATAAATTTTTATGAATTGATAAATGAACGAGCTGCACAGACTTTTATAGCCCCACCCCCTTGCATAGAGTTTTGGTGGCGGCATTTTTTTTGCTTGAGTTACGTTTCTTGTTATCTTATTTCAATAATCTGTCAATATAAAAATATTCCTGATTGATCTATCATCACTCAGCCCGAACTTGTGACAGAAATTCAAAAACCAGAAAGTTTGGATATCTAATGGGCAAAAATAAATTCATTTCTTTGTGAGACTTGCAATACAATCGATGATATTCAACACCTGTTAATGGATATGCCAAACACCAAGGAGAGAGGGACAATAATATGTTCAAAAAAGGTAAAATTAATCATCTGGACGTCGGTACGATCGAGTTTGTTTTGGCAAACCCATTTATCAGTTGAAGCTAAATTGCTTTATGACTTGGCTGCTTTGGGAGGTTCCTAAATAGGTACCTGATATTGCTCTACGTTATTTTGTTTTTATAGGTTAAGGTATGATGGGACTGATATATCCATGTTGGACATGACTAAATTAAATAAAGAGAAAAGAAACGATTTATATATTCATTTTATTCCGTAGCGCGGTGGGCGAGTAGCTGTCTACCGTACTGAGAAGCCGTCGTGGGTTCGATTTCCGCACCGAGACAAATGTGTGATCCGCGCGGGCAGAGTTACGAGCCAAGCTAGTTGATAGCAAAACAATAACATCAACCCATCTGTACAGTCGAAGGGGTCGGCAAAGGTGCATGAAGGGCAAACACACTATGCTCGTGTTTACGTACCTTTATATTGTTATGATCGGTTCGATTCTATCAGGTATAAAATACAGACAACAATATGTTTATCTAACCTAAATCTGAAACACGAGCAAGTGGGCCACCTGGTGGCAAGTGATCTCTACCGCCCATGAATATCATAAAAATCATGGACACATTGCCCACATTAAAGGAAATGTATTAATATGGGGTTGGGAAAGGGAGGTGGGATTTCGGCCTCAGGATATCTCATTCACCATACGAAATGCAACAACAAGCTGCTACTTCAAGCCAGTTATTTATTTTTAGCTTGAGTGACGCAACGAGCAGGTCGCTCGCCTGATGGTAAGCGTCACGCCTACCCATAAACAGAAGCAACTCCCGACAGCACTTTGAATTACAAAGCACTGCATGGCATTGGACTGCGCTTGTCACCCCGAGACATAAGATGTTAAGGCTTATAATGTCCAGTAATTTTACTGGCTTTAATGTCCTTCAAACCGGAACACAACAGTGCATACACACTGTTGCTTGACATCAGAAATAGTGACAAAGCAGTGGTACCAACACAGACGGCCTCTCGCATACGAAGGACTTACCACCTTTTCTGTGAGACAGTGTTATCAACCTGGTTATCCTGGGCCATTAATGCTGTAGACAAGTCTGTCTACACCGTGGCTCTACCACATACAAAATCAAATTTGGAATTACAGTAGAAAATTGGGGTCAGTATGTTAGTTGAGAGTAATAACCTGTGTTATTCAATAGATATTACATTATTACTGATAAGGGACTTCCCTTCACTGAAGATTAGAACTACACTTTCATTTAACATTGATCAAATTGATAGCTATTTATATAAAATGCTTTCTTATTTGATTATCATCAAAATATGAAAATACATTACATCTATAAATAGTATAAAACAAAGTAGCTTTCCGCGTCCTTCTCCTAAACCATGCAACGGATTTTTATGCTGTTTTCACTATTATTTAGACAATTTATTCCTGAAAATATATATGTCTGTGTCTGTAAGATTGTCTGGCAGAGATCGCTATTAGCGATAAGACCGCTTATTGTAACACACTTTTTAAATTATTTTCCTTTGTAATTATCCGTGCAAATGGTGTTCAATAAAGAGTTAAATAATAATGTCTACCACGCTAAGATTCATGGGAGCAGGGCAGTAATATTTCAGCGATGTAACCACGAGGAACATGTAGAAACGTATAAAAATGATATCGTCTCATGGTAAGCGCCGCGCCCGCCTGTAAACAGTGGCACGATCTTTGAATAACAAAGTGCATGGTACTGCACTGCGCTGGTCACTGCGAGATATGTGTTGCTAAGTTTCATTATGTCCAGAAATTTCACTGGCCTCAATGCTCTTCAAACAGGAACACGACAATGCTTACACAAAGTTGCTTAGCGGCAGTCATAAGCGTTGATATTTCGGTGGTGGACAAGTGGTCTAGGTGGCAGGTACGAGAGGCACTCTGTGTTGATACTACCGCTTTATCTATTTCTGCCGCCAATCAGCAGTGTCTAAGTACTGTTGTGGTTCGGTTTGAATGATATTGAAGCAAGTGAAATCACTGGGCATTATGAGACTTAATATCTTATCTCTCAGGATGACTAGTGCAGTCCAATGCTATTAATTCAAAGTTATTTGTGGTGATGTTTATGGACAGGCGTGGGCCAACCATCAGGCGAGCAACCTGTTTTTTTGCCATTAAAGCTAATAAATAGTATTCAGTTGACTTATATAGTAATATACTTATAAACAAAATAATCACACAAAGATACGACAACCAAACAGATAAATAAAATTTGATCATGACTGCTTTTGTTTGGTAATCGAGTATATCACTGACCCTTATCAGGGCAAAGACCTCTGCGACCGTAAGGCAATAAAAGGAAATTCTCAATACAATTTTATAAGTTAATAATGCTAACAAAGTTGACAGCCTTCATGGCGCAGTGGGCGAGTCGTCGGCTGCGAAGCGAGAGAGCGCGGGTTCGATTCCCGCACCGAGACAAAAAATATGTGCATGATCCATAAATATTTGTTTCGGGTCTGGGTATTTTCTCCCCCAGGGGTATTGACGTCAGGGAGGCGGCCGGTCGTAAAAACTACAAGCCAAATCTTTCTGTAAAATGTGTTATTAAGCATATTGCGACTGACCCCACTGCGAATGGGATAAGAACAGGTGGAAATAAAAGAAGGATTAATGCTAACAAAGTTACTTCCAACCCTGTGTTTGATCTAAAGTGCCCTTAACGATAATCTTCTAAAGTCATTTTATCAGTATTGTGGTCGTCAATTATTAGCAATATGAATATTATTATATTTAACTTGGGCAAAAATCGACAATGCCTCTAGATAATTGCTCAATCTTTATTTTTAGGAAAAATTAATATCATTTATTTACGTAACGGATACTGTGATTAGGTTTTTATTCGTTGATCGCTTCTATATTAATGGGATATAGGTATATATAAAAATTGTATGTTCACGCATAACTCTGGGATTGTAAGTGGGCCACCAACATCTGAGGCCCAACATCACCCGCACGTGGTACAATCTGCTGATTAACGGGTGAGGCAATGGCGAAACTTCCTGTTACGAGTTGTGGGGGTCAGACGGCGGGTCGGCCCACATAATACCAAATCCAATGTAAAATAAGGGAAGGCGGACCCTGGCATCAAGCCGGGATAACGCTAGACAGAAACACAGGGTTTATTTCGGCCGTGGTCCCATTTAAATTTAAATGGGGTGATTCGTAGGCTATCTACCATTACATTGCAATAGCACCGAATCCAAATTGTTTATTTTATTTGAGTCTGTTTTATTTTTGATAACACGTTTTTATTTTAATATTTTTAGTGAAAGAATTATCAAATGACATAGTTTGAATCTTTTATAGGTACCCGATTTTACACTCTTAGGGATGGAATTTCTTCTTGAAATTAAAATGAATAAAGAATCATACAAACCGGTCCACATTTGGCTGAGTTATGCGTGGTTTTATACATACAAAAAAATATAAACGCATCGAATTGAGAACCTCCTCCGTTTTTTTCGTCGGCTGAAAACTAATACAAAGCTTGTAAAGTAATTAAAAAGGAATAAAAAAAAATTTGAATTTCACAATAATATGTTGCATTTCACAAGAATTAAAGGGAACAAATAAACTTAAATCAAAACAAACATTCAAGTGCATGACATACCAAAGTTATGGCCAAACTTTCAAAAGTATTTATAGAAAAGTATAACCTTGAAACGACATCTAACCTACCTCGTGGAAGCCCAAAATAGCTTTTACATCGGCATCGCCTGACTTTCTGTACATTTCTTATTTATTTGAAATCGTTAAGTTTGCGTGCCTTACAAAACTATATTTGCGGTTACCAGTTTATGGATAACCACAAATATTTTAACTTATGGCATAACAACAAACCATAGATCGTTAATGATGAAAAAGCATATGGCAATAACATCTAACTTGACGGGTAAAACAAATCAAAAATAGTGTAAAATTTACCTATTTTTAACTGGGGTGGTATAACTTTGACTCTTTTGTCTATCTGCGAGTGTGTGTGTGTTTGTATGTGATCTGTAGCGTCGTAGCCGTGGTACACTCTGCTGATTAACGGACGAGGCAATGACGATACGTGTTTCCCGTTGCGGGTTGTGGGGGTCAGACTGCGCCACTCATAATACCAAATCCACCGTCAAATCATTATGGGAAGGCAGATCCTGACATAAGCCGGGATAACACCATAGAAAGAAGATATATAGGTAAGTTGATGTATTTTGATACTTACCTTTCCTTTTTTGATTAGCTTTAGATGACTAGAAGAGCAGGTCGCTAGCCTGATGGTAAGCGTCACGCCTGTCCGACCAGAAGCGTCATCAGAACTTCGAATTATGAAGTACTGCATAACACTGAACTGCGCTCGTCACCCTGAGACCATAATGCTTAGTAATTTCACTGGCATCAATGTCCTTTAAACCGGAACACAACAGTATTTACACACTGCTGATTGGCAAAAATAGAAAAAGCGATGGTATCTACCCAGGCGGCCTCTCGCATACTAGAGTCCTATCACTTTTTTGGTGCTGACTTGCCATAACCCTACATGATCAATGAACGATTTCTTTTTTCAATTTAGGTACTCCTTTCTGTAGCTTGGAAAAACTGGTTAGACACAGACATAGTTTTACATATCCATAAAAACATATTCGTGTTTAGTAATTATTGAATTGTTTCTTATGCATTACTCATCGTTCGTGTTTATATCACTCTATATACTTTAAAAACAACTTACACGCCGGATTTTAAACAAAACAATTTTTATGTTTTATTTTTATCTGTACTTGGCAAGCCTAAATCAGATTTTTGACAATACATTTTAATGGAAGAGCACTTGCTTTGTCATTCAATCGGCAAAATCTAAAAGGCTTTTGGTGCTAATTGTATTTTTAAAGCAGATCTTATCACATATGCATTGGGGACGATAAAATTGCAAAATCTATGTGTAGTTAAGCATTTTAACTGGTATGAAGATAGTATATAAAGATAGTGAAATGTAATTAGATTAGGTTGTAGCAGGTGGCTGCTTTCCATTAGGAGGTATCTGGGGCCTAACCCCGTATTCATAAACGATACTATGAGGCCTCATAGTGAGTGCGAACGCATACTGATGATTTCTCTAAACGTCATTGGTTAGTTTTAGGCGCTAAATCAATACAGACCAATCATGTACACAGAATTGGAAAATTGGTAAAGAGCTTACATATGTGTTGTTTGTGAATACGGACCTTAGAATAATTACTTATAGAAACAACGTCTTACGAAAGAAAATCTTTCAGTAACATGTGTTAAAAAAAAATGTGGCGCCGATCCCACTATATATACAATATTCATGCGACTGGATAAGGAACTTTATTAGTTAAAAATTCAATCAAATAAAAGACCACCAAGAGTCAAAGAAACACTAGACATCTGCGACGAAATTTTATACTCAAATACAATATACATAGAGCTCTTTGTTCAGTGAAATGAAATAGTGAGCGAGCATTTTTCCGTTTGGTTTAAACTAACCTTTAGATGCCGATGTTGTTCCATATAATAATTTTTGCATATAAAAATCGGAAATGGAACATTGTCGGCGTAGACGAAGACGCCTACTACCGGAGGTATTCTCTACCATGCTACGTTCGGGTGATACAGAGATAAGACAATCTAGGTATAAATCAGGGAAGAGATAAGGCAGATGTAGTCAAGCCGACGCTTGATGATATACGCAAGATTAGAGTAGATCTAGACTAGAGGTAGTTAGACAGTCCAAAAATGAGTCACAAGCTAATAATTCATTATGATGAGTTTTAGTACTAGTTGTGTGCTATTTTTTTATAGTCTTAGAAGGCAGAAAAACTGCCGGCTGGTTCTATATTCTTCGGCCACTAAACACCTATAAATTTACAATTTTGAAGGAGTTTTGGCGGGAATTCTGACAGTCCGGTTGATCTCCTATTTTAAATTAAGTCCTAAAGTAAGTTTAAAGTTGTGTTTATTATTTAATAGTGATGTGGATTCGTGCAATAAACATTGACTGCGATGAACAGTTTATGGAATCATTGAAATTGGTGAATTTAGGTGATTTTTGACCAAGTGTATTGACCGACCTTGGTCGTTCGACCTAATTAAAAATTGTCTGTGAAGCAGCGTACTGAAAGGAATTGACACCAAAACCAACATTGTTCTTGTGAATACTTGAAAATATATTAAATAGCTATCATTGGCCATATGCATAAATAATACGAAGCCATAAATAACAAACAAAATAAACCATTTTGAAAAAAAGAACACAAACAATTTTACATGACGATGGGCCTATTGTTAACGCATGAAAGTACTGTCTGAGTAAATCTCAACCAGGCGTTTTCCACACTTCTAGAAAACAGATAAGACACGGATTAACTTATCTAAAGGCACGCAAGCAGCGTGTGACATGAAAAATCTGAATAATGCCTAGGCATTAACTAAGTAGGTCTAGGGTGAGACTGTGTGATGTAGGCAGTCGGAAAATTTGAATATTTTATCATAGATATATGTGGTTCATAGTTTGCCAAATACAGTAAGTGGTAGAGCCACGCTGTAGACAATTTTGTCTACAGCATGAATGGGCCGACTGGAGTCATTACCACTGTCACACAGAAAACGGATGGAAAATAGGAGCTTGCTCCTGCGTTTCGTACGGTGAGTGAGATATCCGGAGTCTCAATTCCGCCTCCCCTTCCCAATCGCAATTCCCAATTATCCCTTTCCTTTAAGCTCGACAACGCGCCCATAATTTTCTGGTATTGTGAGCGTATATGGGCAATGGAGATTATTAACGACCAGATGACCCACTTGCTCGTTTGCCGACCTATGGTATAAAATAAAATGTCCTGGTAATAGCTCTCCCCTATGAGAGTTTAGTCGTTGCGGGTTAATCTATGTTTATCTTTATTTTTAGTTATTGCTATTTTAATACTCAATATTGTAGAAATAATCGAAATCGATGGGGCCATAAGCTAGAAATAGTATAGAATATAGGTAATATGTTTATCTTCATTCAACATGTGTCAAAGTTGGCAATAATAACCATTACATATGAATTTCTCGTTTATGTGGTCTTAAATGATCCTGCGATTCTGTTTTATTACATTTCTCATTACTTGATTTCTCACCACAATGGTGCGATAGTAAAATAAGTATGGGTAATGACCATTGTGTAATCCGTGTGGTCATCCATCATTTGTCATCATTCGTAACCTTCAGAGCCACGACATATTTCGACGGATCTGACGCCGACGGAATTATTATTCAACTGACGAAAAAAGCGGAGGTTATCAATTCGACGAGTTTTTGTTGTTGTTGTATAACCACGTATAACTCCGCCAATTATGGAACGATTTGGATGATTTATTTTACATTCGAAAGAATATAGCTCGAAGTTGGTTTCAAGAAGAAAATTCACTCCTAACAGGGTGAAATTGGGGATAACAGATTCAAACCGTCATTTATGCACCGATTTTGATAATTTACAAAAGATAGTAAAATTAAAACTTTTTAACAAAAAACCTATAGCTTTTTTTCAGTCAGTTTTTAAAAATTTGTGTTAATATTACTACATTTTTTTATAGCATAGGCCGGCAAACAAGCAAGTGGGTCACCTGATGGTAAGTAATCTCACTTTCAATCTCATCTCAATTTCTGTGAGACAGTGGTAACGATCCGGACGAGCCGGCCCATTCGTGCTGTAGACACAAGTGTCTACAGCGTGGCTCTACCACTCAATCGAACAAGAATGAATATAAATTGAGCTTTTTATATAGAACATGTTAACAACACAATATATGTCCGGGTGATGATCGGCAGCGTCTTTCCTGTCGTGGTGTGTCGTGGGCCTTATGGCTGGAAAGTTTGAAATTACACAATTGAGTAGTTATTTTGCTAACGTATGACGTTCTTTAGATGTTTTTTACGCGTACAAAGATAATGAATCCGAGTTAGAACACGCAATTCAATATTGCCGTTTTTATTGTATTGATAAAACCAGTTTTATAAATACAGTTGCGAAGTTTTCCACTTTATTTATAGAACGGAAGATTTGAAGATATTGCGGATGGTCATGATTATTTATTCTTAAATATAGAAGTTCAACAGTGTTCATTCATAAAAAAATAGAATGGTTTATGCCTCGACTGCCTGCCTCGGTGGCGCAGTTGTAATACGTAAGCGTTACGATTGAGGCTAACGCTGAGGTCTCGGGTTCGATCCCCGGGTCGGGTAAAGTGGTATTGGGTTTTTCTATTACGAAATTCTCAATATCAGCCCGGAGTCTGGAAATTGTGCCCGGTATGGCGATAGGCTCGCCCCCTATCACATTGTGGGACGGAGATACGCTCGGCGAAATGGGCTGTACTGGTTACACCTCTGCCTACGCCTTCATGCACATACCTTCGAAACTCTTATATAAAACAGAGTTTTACATAAGAATTTCGAGGTAACCGGGATTTGTCGCTATGTTTTCCTTTATCATTACCAGCTATCACTCCATCATTTTTCTTTCTTTTTGTTGGATTATAAGAATCGCCGATCATTCGTATTTCTTAGTCATCATGGTTAACACAAAGATTTTCTAAGAGACGATAATCGTTTGCCATCAGGAAATATGGCATGACATCCTCTTTGAGTCAGATTATTCTTTTTTTCCACCTGCCCTTATTCCACGTACAGTGGGGTCGGTGCAACATGCTTTTTAACACATATTGCAGAAAGTGTTGGCTTGTAATTTTTCCCACTGGCCGACTACCTGACCTCAACCCCTCTGGGGAGAATACACACAGACCCGAAACATATATTTTATGTATCACACAAACATTTGTTTTAATGCGGAAACCGAACCCGCGGCCTCTCGCTTCACAGACGGTTACTCGTCCACTACGTCACGGAGACTGTCCTCTTTGAGTCAGATTAACATATCTCGATTACTTTGTTTTACCATTGTCTCTATCTAACGTCCGTATTCAGGAACAACATTCAAATGAGCTCTTGCCTGCGTGTAGATAGTGCACGTGATTGGTCTGTTTTTTTTTTGAGCCAAAAGTGGATCAATCCTTTCAATCCATTCAACCACTAGGTGACTCACTTGCTCGTTTGCCGGCCTATGCTATAAAAAACCCCTTAAAATGAAATATAGTTTATAAAAATTCCAGCTCTTAAATATACATAGCGGAAGGTTGTGGTTATTTGTTCTAAAATCTATATAGATCCATATGTTAGACAGGTGCGATATTTCGCAAAAAAAAACTCAAATGTTTTATATTTGGGTTTCGTTGGAGTATGACGAATCGGAACTGACGGACGGATAAACTATACGGACTTAGTATAGTATGAGCCCTGTATTAAAAAGAGGCCTAAAAAGGGTTTTTTGATTTTTTATTACCATTAATTACGAGACGAGCAGGTGGCTCGCCTGATGGTAAGCGTCACGCCGGCTTATACGCCTGCACGAAGCAACGCAACCCAGAACTTTAAATAACAAAGCAATGCATGACACTGGACTGCGTTCGTCACACCGAGACATAAGGTGCTAAGTCTCATAATTCCCAGTAATTTCACTGGCTTCAATGTCCTTCAAACCGGAACAAAACAGTGCCTACACACTGTTGCTTGGCGGCAGAAATAGACAAAGCGGTGGTACCAACCCAGCTGGCCTCTCTCATACGAGGGGCCGACCTTGTAAGAGTATTCCTTCTTGGCATATGCCTTGGCATTACCGATGAGGAGCGGGAACCGCTTATCATCAGGCGAGCCGCTAGCTCGTCTGCCTATTAGTGCAATAAAAAAATATACCTACCAAGCTACTTTTTTTTTATTATTATATTGAATAACGAGACGAGCAGGTCGCTCGCCTGATGGTAAGCGCCACGCCTGCTCATAAACAGAAGCAACGCCACACAGAACTTTAAATAAAGCACTGCATGACACTGGACTGCGCTCGTCACCCCGAGACATAAGGTGTTAAGTCTCATAATGCCCAGTAATTACACTGGCTTCAATGTCCTTCACACCGGAACACAACAGTGCTTACACACTGTTGCTTGGCGGCAGAAATAGACAAAGCGGTGGTACCAACCCAGCCCGTCTCTCGCAAACGAGGGACCTATCACCTTGTACTGATAAGCAAGGGCCTTATCCACAAATGAGAGGGGTTAGGCCTTAACCCACCACGCTGTTCTAATGCGAGTTGGTGTACTTCACGTACCTTCATAACTCTTTTAAAGAACAGAGTTTTACGTAAGAATTTTGAGGTAAGCAGGTTTCTTCACGATGTTTTCCTTTATGATTACCAGCTACGAGTATAACTCCATTAATTTTATTTCTTTTTATTCCTATCATTCGTATTTCTTAGTCATCGTAATTAACACAAAGATTTTCTGAGGACGATAATCATTTGCCATCAGGAAATGCATACTTTACATGTCTTTTAGTATTCCTCTTTAAGTCAGATTAAAATATGTATTTCTTTTATTTTGTTTTTTTCCAGTACCTTAATCTAAGTCTATTGATATCAATTAAAACTGGTTAGTTATATAGCTATTTAGCTATTCAGTTTGACGAGTCAATTTTGTATGCGTTAAAAAGATTTTATTTTATTATTTTTTATAAAAGTTTCCTCTGTGAAAATCTATGCGCGTAATCTATATATATAAAAAAATTAGTTACAATGCAAATTGAGAACATTCTACGTCTTATTCGTTAAAAAGATAAATTAAAACACCATACATATATAAAGATCATCATAATTGACGTCATTTCCATCAAAACAAGAATCAAACTCTTAATATCACGGAATATACTATATGTACGTCACAGCTCATGTACGGGGCCAATGGGTTAACGAGTCATTTAAAACTTTATAAATGTGTGTTAAGGTTGTAACTGAATAAACAACGGTTTGGCCAAATAAATTATTTTTTTTTATTTTTTTATAAATCACTATCAAACCGGGGCAAAATTTCCTTTCATACATTTTCCTTTCAAAAGCTATCTTTCGAACTTAAAACAATGTATTTATAATGAAATGATAATCCTGTGCTACCATTTACTGCAACCACTGACACTTTCTTTGTTTTTTTTATTAACTTAAATGACAAATCGACCAGGTCGCCCATCTGACAGTAAGCGCAACGTCTGCCCATAAACAGAAACAACACCACACATACATTTTTATTACAAAGCACTGCATGACATTGGACTGCGCCCGTTACCACGAGACATAAGATGTTAAGTCTCATAATGCCCAGTAATTTAGCTTACACACCGGTGCTTGGCGGCAGAATTAGACAAAGTGGTGATGGTGGACAACACAGACGGCCTCTCGCATAGAGGGACCTACCACCTAATGAAATATTATATAGTGATAGTGTACAGTTTAAAGTTGGATAAACCTAAGTCAATTATGGTTATGTAACTTGCCTTATTTTGCCATAAGTAAACTTTTACGAAATACACATCACTAATGCAATACAATTTCGTGTTATAATTAACGTTCACAATGTGTGTTGCAAAAAGACAATTGTAGTTTTTTTTGACATTAAAGTTAGGACATACGTTGAAGGACATACATACCCACTCACACTTGTACTCCCAGAAGGTGTAGAGGTGTAACGTACGCCCACATTTCCCAAAACATATTTCCGTCCCAGGATGTGATAGGGGCCACCGAGGGAGTCTGTCTTCGTATACGAGAAATATATTATTATGTAGATAATATGTTTTCAATACGATCCACCAGGGGCGCTGTACGGATCATACATACATAGCACTCACGCCTGTAATCCCCGAAGGGGAAGGCAGAGGTGTAACCAGTACACCCATATTTCGCCGAGCGTATCTCCGTCCCACGATGTGATAGGGGGCGAGCCTATCGCCATACCGGGCACAAATTCCAGACTCCGGGCTGATACTGAGCATTTCGTAATAAAAAAAACCAATACCACTTTACCCGACCCGAGGATCGAACCAGAGACCTCAGCGATGGCCTCAATCGTAACGCGTACGCATTACAACTGCGCCACCGGCCTCGGTATGATGTCTGCCTAGTCATCATACATATTTTCTTAATAATGGATGACGTGTCAGCTATCCAATAACTCGCAAAAAGCTTAAACTACGGGCACAGAAGGAATATATTTCGAAAGCGAAGCTGTTGCGACGGTTGCTATGGCAACAGCCTTGCCGTACCACTGACATGTGACTACTCGATTTTGTTTTGTATTACAACTTCATTTATGCGGTTAGCTATATCGATATTCGTGTTTATATAATTATTTATCATATTATAAATATGGATCTGTCTTAGACTTGTTTAATTAAAAGTTAATAACTTCGTAAAACAACTTCAAAAATAGATGTGATGTGTTTACTGTTTCCTTTGAGGAGGTTCGCATTTTCCACCGTGCTCCGTCATAAAATATCCAAACGTATCTGGGTATATTCTCAGAGAATCTTCTTCCACCTGCCTTTATCCCACTCGCAGTGGGGACGGAGCAACATGCTTTTGGCCACATGTTACAGAAAGATTTGCCTTGTAGTTTTTACAACCGACCGCAAGTCTGATGTCAACACCTCCTGGGATAATATTCTTGGGGAATACAAAAAATATATACATATACTAGCTGTTGCCCGCGGCTCCGCCCGCGTGAATGCCTATTTCCAGGATTAACTGAGCCTAGTGGGCGCCCCCGGTGAGAAACGCGCTTGACAAAAATACTTAAATGACTATTAAAAAATAAGGGTTCATGGTAGAAGGGTAAAATTTTAGGGTTGTATGTATTTTTAAATGTTGTATCAAAAAAAAAAACATAAATTGTTGTCTAAAAAATAAAAAATAAAATTTCGGGGTGGACCACCCTTAACATTTAGGGGGATGAAAAATAGATGTTGGTCGATTCTCAGACCTACCCGATTACACACAAAATTTCATACAAATCGGTCCAGCCGTTTCGGAGGAGTATGGGAACGAACATTGTGACACGAGAATTTTATATATTAGATATTTATTGTATCCGGTATGGCAATAGGCCCCCTATCACATCATGGGACAGAAATAAGCTCAGTGAATCGTGGATGAAATAGACGCACGACCTGTTCGGGAATACAGGCGTAAGTAGATATTATCTATACAACGTGTTACAGAAAGGTGTGGTCATATTTTAGGGTCATTACATACACCTTACAATTAGTACTTGTGTACCGGATTTTTTCAAAGCCAAGACAATCAAAAATGTCACGTTAATTTTAATCACTCGTTTATTAAGATCGATAATATTGATGACATCTCTATTAATTATTATGAACGACACTCACTTTTTAATAAACTTGAATAAGATGTACATAATTCTACGGACATACGTACGTAACTTGTAATTTAAACACAAATTAACACTTGAAAGAGACTGTGTGCTGAAGACGATATAGGTACCATCCTCTAGAAGCATGTTAAAGACTTCATTCTCGGGTCTTCCATCTATGAATTGGGCTTAATACAGTCGACGATCCTCTTAAAAGCTGTTATTAGCTGCACCAATACAAAAACCAATACATAATACTTTTTTTAGTCAAATACAACATATAAACTACTGACTGCGTCAAATAAATATTGACATGTGACAACTGTTTAATGTTTTTTAATTATAAAATAATTAAATGAAAGGAGGTCTATTGTATCATTGTTTATCATTTAGTGTTATCCAACGTTGAAAGTCGATATCGACATGTTATTCATTCGATAAAAAAGATAATTCTATAATTATTCTCCTAGCAATGCAATCGGAATTGGTACTATGGGAGATAATATACTTATACCCTACACTATAAATTGCTTAAATTTGCCCGCCCCTTTCTATAAGACGTTGTATATAAAAAGAAAAGTCCTGTCACTGACTCAGTTATTGACTCATAGACGCTCAGTCCAAACCTTTGGGCCTAGAAAGCTGAAATTTTGCACAGAGGTTCCTTTTATGATGTATACAAGGGATATTTCTAAATTTAACTCCTAAAGGGGTAAAATGAGAGTCAAAGTTTGTATGAGGAAACAATATACTACTGACATTGCGCAGCGAAACTTCGTAAGAGTACACCTAAAGATAAATAAGCGTATTTCACAATTTTTTGAAAATACCATGGGGGCGAAATAATTTAAAGGGACGGGGGTTGTTCCAGAAAAAGATATTCACGCAGGAAGGTATTACGAAGCCAAGAGTAAAGAAGCTAGTTTGTTATTAAGACGCGTCGAAATCATAACATAAATACACGAAACGTCGGGACTAAAATAAAAATTAAACCGCGATAAAATCCGTATAAACCACGAGTAGTTTTATCTCCATGTGTAATATTGGCGTAAACATAAGAAATAACTACAAAAGAAATACATTTAAAGTCGCTGACATCCACTGTGAATTATTTTAACTCTGTAACATTTTTTTAACATTCTGATACTGTGGGAAAATAACGTAATATGAATGGGTAATTTGGTAAATTATTCAAGTAAATATTTTACAATGTTACATCAAATTAGCACTACACGTGTCAACAATGACTAAGGAGCTTAGATTATATACCTACTAAGGAGCTATAAATAAATATTTACGACTGCGTCACTGGCATAGTTATAATGCGTGCGTGGCAGAATGATGTGCTGAGGTCTCGGGTTCGATCTCCAGCTCCAGTAAAAGTGATATTGGGTTTTTTATCACCAAATGTTCAGTATCAGGCCCGAGTCTGGAAACCCACGGCTTCTCACATCGCAGGCCACTGCGCCACAGAGGCTGTTTTTAAGTTTGTGATGATCATGTAAGTGAATGGATGAATTAAGCCCTTTATTCATACTTTACATAGGCAATTTCAATATCACTCTACATTGCAGTCAATAATTAATAAATCATAGAGTTACTAGATTCTAAATACAAGTAGGCTTCGTCTCTATTATATACAAAAATCGGAGTCTTGTGGTAGTTATTAGATTTATGGTATCAGTATGATAGAGTCAGTGTGATAAGTCAACGGTGTCGAGTGATAAGTAAGTTATTTCGTTATTCTTAGATGTAACCGTGTACAGTCTTGAAATAAATCAATCATTTTACCGATCGAATAAGCAAAGTAGAATAAGACTATAAACTGTGTGGTTTTGGGTTCGATATTTAGGTAGAGCAATCTTATGTGTACGTCAATTCAAATTACATTAACATAATCCAGCTTGTTTCGCAGCTATACCTACTTGCTTATATCGCAATTGAGGTCGCCGATCGCCAGGTAGAGTCCCGTAGAGTCGTATGTAAAAGGCGGAATCGGGGACTGGCCAACAAACCAGTAATAAATAAAATAATACGATCATTGTAGTACGAGTAAATATAAACTGATAAATTGTAAGGATGTAAGGCAAGTTATTTTACAAACTTATGTATAAGTCATAAAACCACCTAATAACAATGAAATAATATGGTGTAATTTAACAGAAGACGGTACGGCCAAAGTTTGAACGGTGCCTCAAAATATGATGTAAAATAATCACAATAATGTTCCATGAGAAATTTCGCCGGGATTAAACAAAGGCTGAAGTGTGTTGACCGAGATTATTGTAGATTTATTCGGCCAAACACAACTTCGGAGTTCGGCGTGAAGTACCGAAGAGCAATGGCGGCCGAGTGGGGGAAGCTAGCCACGCGCCCGTGCCGCTGTCGCAAGTCGCAACACGACGCCAGTTGTCACTCGACAGCGAAGCGAGAAAGACGCGGCCGCTCCGACCTGCGTGTTCTCACAAACTTTACGCGACTAACAAACAGTGCATACTAAAACATTACAACCGAGTGTTGAGTTGCAAGTGTTGTGTGTTAGTGATGACATTTACATGGAACCGTCGGCTCTCATGTCTCCTGGACAAGCTCTGATGTCAGAGGGGATGGAACCGAGGGACCGACTTGTCGAGGAGATAGTGCTCCTCACGTTATTCCTTGTATCGACGGCGGCGAACTTGCTACCACTTCTAGTTTTCTGTCGACGGCCTGGATTAAGAACTATTTCAAATAGGTAAGTTTTTATTGTCTTTAATATTTGTTATATTAAGTTTTGCAAACTTTTGTTAATATTTATTACCGATCATAAAATACAGGAACGCTTGTAAAATAAAGCATCAAGGTTGGCGGCTGTCAAATTAATGCATAATTTAAAATGTCGCCGGAGTCCGGACGTAGCGCTGTCTTTTGATGTGTTAAAGAAGTTGTAAAGTTATGAAACTAGAGAGAGCGATTTGTATATTTAGAATACATAGCGAACTACTTACAGTGCTAAGGACTCAGCGAAAGTCATAATCGACTTTCGACAACACTTACGAATATCAATGAATGATAGAATACTTCGGCTGTTACCCTTGAGTCACTTTGCAAAAGTAATAAAAAGAGCGCATAGAGTAACGCGTTATGTTAATATATACAAAGGCTAAGTTACCGGGCTGATTTAAAAATATTTACTTTTTATGTAGGTAACATCCCCGAGTCGGGCTTGGAGCCAAAAACCACAAGTATTATTAGACGATTAGCGTCGGTGAAACGCTCTACCTGAGCTCTTCTCCTATATTAGTTTTCAATGGATCCTGGACAAAATGATGGACGACTCGTAACTGTATCGTCACGAAACTAATCACAACGTAATATCGAGAGACATTATTTTATGGAACTTCATTTTTGATAATTAGTTAAACGATAATCACGCGGACAATCTGTGATGGTTATTTCCCACGATGTTTCGTCAGACTAGAAGGTCACAAACCGTTTCCCATTTAAAGACGCATAATAAAAAATTGGCCGATCATCGTAACGGTTGGCCGGTACTGGTCAAACGGTTCGGACAGACTTGGTCGAAAATCTACGAGACACATGGGTCAAGAGACTTTCATGCGCTCTTTACACTCACCTTGATCCACTTTAAACACCTCCGGTGATTTGTTTAAAAACAAAGATACTTTACCTGTTGTATACTTTCCTAGATTTATCGGCGACAATAAACTATATCTCGGCACTTGACCTAAAATTGTTGCATAAATAAATCTAACAGAAGTTACTATAACACTGACTAATCGCATAATTTTTTGTCAACATGGACTTCAAAGAACTGGGAGCTTATAATTTACGCAGAATCTTGTTCATAAGACAAATTAAATTCTTTCATAAAGTTTGTAGTAGACTTCCAAAGTAAAATACATTGTTGAAACAAATCAACACCAAAACCAGAATTAAGTATTCTCTTCGACATTGAAAAAATATTAAAATTGCGAAAACCAATGTTGACATTTTATATTGCTTGTTTATTGGTTCCAACTTTTATTGTCAAGGATTTAGAATTATTTCATTCCAAAGTAAATTATTTATTTGCCAAATTCAATCCAAGCACGACTATAATAGTCTGTCTACTTTATTCCATTGTGCTTGCAGATTTTCAACACTGTGTTCTTTTGTATTCCATAATCATGTACTTTTATATGAGAAACAACTTTGGCGTGTGGTGGAATTGCTTGAGCATAATCAGCATCTGATATAAAAACCAAGAATTAATTTAGAGCCAATTTATCGCTCCGACCTTTATAGTTCCGGCTGAAGTCGTTCTCTAAATGATTCGTTTGAATTATAACTAATTGCCGTAAAGTGCAATCAACATGGATTTCGGAAGTAGTTATAAATGTCTTATCACATTTAACTCATTGTCAGAAAATTACTTCGATAAAGTAACGAGTACCTGTCTTGGGAGGCATTATATCCCTTATAATACACCTTTTTCGTTAAATTTATAATACAATATAAATGAAGCGTAAAAGGTGTATCAAGATTGTGAAGAATCGTAATCTAATGCAGTACATCACCTAATATTGTTAAAAGACGATAAGCATCATGTGCAAATGTTTTATTGGTAGAATTCTATTTATATATACAGAATAGATGTGTCATAATTTGACAAGATAATATTATTACAAAAGGTCCCTATTGTTTCGTTGGGATTTATTGTGTTTACCAAATTCATCTTCACCAGAATTTTCACGACTGTATAAGTTATGTAGCCAAAATCTGCCCATCAATCAGCATTTATTTCAACTGTAATTATTTATCTACCACATTACGAGATAAACTTTCGTAAATCCGTTTTGTTTCGAAAAACAAAAAAGAAACCGATAAAATTTAGGTCATCCATACGTTGGATTTATTCGTCTGACTTTCTTAAATAAACACTAAACTTGATTCACCAACAAAACATAATATTGTTTAATAAATTAGCAACAAACGATTTAGGCATTTCCAAATTTTAAAATGTTGTTCTTGTAGAGCGATCGACTAATATACCTTTTCAAGATGTATGTAAGGACATAAAAATTGCATCTTTATTTTACGCAGTTGTGTATACATATATCAAAATTATCCAAGATTCACGAATTTTGTCATCTTGCTCATATTGTATCCTTATGGCTAAACTATTGCAAGTAGAGTGCTCATTAAATTTCGGTACTGTGTTGCGGTTTATCTACCTTTGAACTAACAGTTCTTAGGCCAAAAACTATGGTGTTTCGAATTCAAAACATCGTAGCCAAAAATCAAAGAAAAAAATATTATTCCAACCACACTTTCTTGACAATCAAGAATGATTTCTTAAAACATATCATACTTCACAAACCACCGGCAGTTCAAGACGCCAAATATGTGGTACGTCGTAAAAAACCTATCTACCCGTAAACCACAATCATCATTGGTCGCAAAGAGGCTGGTGTATACACATAAAACACTTAACCGAACTAATTAACCTAACAAAATACAGTCGTCGTTTTATCTGAACTCATTAAATATTGTACCTAAACAAACATTCGACAATTAGCAGTATAGACTCCATTGTAACAAGCTATGGCCGTGAAAACGGACCACGTTCGTAAAATAACCGTTTTTACAGTGAGTCAGCTTTAAAACTGGTATGGATATATCCTTATTAATTATTTCTTTAAAGAATGACTTTTAAATGTATATTTTGATGCATTTTGTTAAGAGCTCAGATCTATCAAGATAATCCAACTTTTAAAGGCTCTTATAACTCTTTTAATTACTATACTCTCATACGCTAATAATAATATATTCTTGTTATAATTATGTATGTACAGTAATATTTAAATAGTACATTTAGGCTAAGGTATTGAATTTCTGCTTTTAGAGGCAAATAAACTTTTTAATCGTTTGAAACATGATAGGCATCAAATCAAAATGCTATACCAAACTGAATACTCATAGAAACATGTAATTTTCGTATTAAGTTATTGATGGCTAAGCTTAATATTATCCAATGAATTAATTAACATTCCAAATTATAAGGAATCATAAATTAAAAAGTATAATATTTATGATTCTAGATGTAAATCATATATCATCGGTAAAGACTCATAAATCATAATGGAAAACAATGCGACATGATAATGTAAGTGCTTCGGTAGCTTCTTGTAATAATAGGCTTATGATCAGGGCTTACATTGATGATAAAGGAACAACGTATTATCTATTAGCACAAGCTGATAATAAAAGAAGTCAATTCCTATTGAACTATTTATGAAAGATTGACGTAAAACGACATTTAAAAATCAATTTTGTGAAAATATTTTTGCACAACCAGCCAAATTTTAGAGTGACGTTATCTCAGGCCTCGTCTGGGCTTCGTCAGCTATTCCAAGCGTTTGGTGACAACAGAGACAAACCACGTTGGCCATGCCAACTTTTTTCGTCTAGTTCAATCCGATGAAATAAAATTTGGGGTTAACGAAAGACATCTGGGGTTTAGACATCTGAATCTTGTTTTGGTAATTAGTACAAACGTTTTGTAGGATTTGTATTAAAATTTACTGAACTTATTAAATTATTTAATATATTTTATTTTTCAATTTGCTTTTGCATATTCTGTTTATAATAATTATATTTTCTTAGTTTGTTTTAAATCAATAATGTTTAGATCGCCGACGTCTTTACGTGCCGGAAGCTTAAGAATTGAAATATCAAGAAAATGAATGCGAAAATTATCCGCGTTTATTTTTATGTTGGGCTGTCTGCCTATATAATATGTAGTATATGCCTATATAATATGTATTCAGATGTGAAGAATTACGAGAATACATAAATCAAAACTGAGTTAGTTAACATGTCAAAAAGTTTACTTTAGAACGAAAATTACAGTCGCTGTTACAATTTATTTATATAATAAGGAAATATTAGCTAAAGTTATTTGATAATGTGTTAAAATTCTATTTTAATATTACATCCTTAAAAATGCAATATTTAATTAAATATATGTTCGACCGTGAATATCGGTGAAAACAACGTTTTTAAATAGTCTAGTATGTAGCAATTAGAGTTCTGTTGTAAATTGAAATCGGCTATCACCACAGAGGTTCCTGCCCTGATAATTTGTTCCTGAGTTTATTTTTATTGCCTTCAGTGGAGTTCTCCGCTTGATAATAAACTATTCTCATGACCCCCACTGACTCATTCAATCCTGACCCCAAACTATTACGCGGCCAATTGATATGTACGGCCGTTGTGGGCGGATAGCTCACTTGTAGAGCTCTTTAATTTGTCTGCTTGTTATTGAATTAATGAAAATTCCAATGCAATATCCTTCGATTGTATATAATAAATCTTGCGTGTTTCTTACTTAGCAACAATAATAATGATTTTATTAATTCTCCTTGGCTATTGCAATTTTGTATGGCCTCAAAATAAGTATGATGGAGTTATTTATTTGATTTATTTTTGAATATGGAACGCGTTATTAAAGGAATTCATTAAAATACATTTAAATGCCTATTTGGTCAAAAGCAATAAAATCAATTCATCCAGTTTCAACTCAATAATGTGTGTAGGTATCATCTAAATTTATGATGTTTGAAGCTAAAGATACAATCGTCGATTAAAAATACATTTACTCACAAAATAAATACCGATGTATCCGTTTAGTTATTCATATAATTTGTAACAAGTTTCGTGTAGTATTGCCTCACGCGCTTATTATACACTCACGATTTTATAAATAACTCGAATACTCGTATATGTACTGATTATTAGGTCTTAAATTAGACTATTTAGGCAACGCAACAGAAATCTCCTTAAACGGTAACTGAATATAATAAATGTCGAAGTTTGAGTCTTTAATCACCGATTTCATATATTTGGACTGCACTGTATTTAACGTCAGGTCCAGTTAGTTTTGTCGTGTAGGATAAAAATTCTCTTCTGAACTCTTGGGATTCCGGGGAACCCAGTTTAGGAATCGCTGATTTAGACGATTATGCGAATTATAATTAATATTGCGGGTTGTGGGGGTCAGACGACGGATCTCCCTATATAATACTAAATACCTTAAAATATGAGAAGGCGGACCCTGGCATAAAGCCGGCATGAGTGGTAGAGCCACGCCGTAGACAGTATTGTCTATAGCATGAATGGGCCGGCTCGCCCGGGTCCTTACCACTGTCTCACAAAAAATCGACGTAAAGTATCGGTTTGCTGCTGCGTTTGGTACGGTAAGTGAGATATTCGGCGGGCAATATTCCCCTTCCTTTCCCAATCCCTTAATTTATACCTTTCCTTCAAGATCAATGCGCCCATGATCCTTCGGGTATTGTGGGCGTATATAGGCGGTGGAAATCACGTACCTTTAGGTGACCAACCTGCTCGTTTGCCAACCTATACCATAAAAAAACGCCAAGCAGAAAGAGAAGAATCTACAAAATATATTTAATGTAAAATACAAATGTCACAATCGTACTAAATGTTGCATTCCACGATACGAGTTCGAACAGTATCTAATTATATATGTAATTAACTGATTCTGTAACGTACTGTGACCCGTTTCTTTTGTTACTTAACACTGTTACAATAAAGCGTTTACATACAGAATTATTGAATCGTCACGTCTCTCAATGCATATTTGATTCAAATGTGTAATAATGTATCTTATCTCAAGAATAAACGGATATTTTTCCATTGAGATTATTAAGATTTCTAAGGGTTATTGCACAATTGACTTTCGTAACAATATAAAATTAAATAAGAACTTTGTTATCTCTATTATGATTACAAAATAACATCATCATCATCATCAGGACAGTCTCGGTGGCGCAGTTGTAATGCGTATGCGTTATGATTGAGGCTGACTGAGGTGTCGGATTCGATCCCCGGGTCAAGTAATAGTTATATTGGATGTTTCTATTACCAAATGTATCAGTACCAGTATCAGCCCGGAGTCTGGAAATGTGCCCGGTATGACGATAGGCTCGCCCCCTATCACATTATGGGACAGAGATACGCTCGGCGAAATGTGGATGTACTAGTTACACCTCTGCCTATCCCTTCGGGGATTAAAGGCGTGAGTGCGTGTATGTGTAATAATGTATCTTATCTCAAGAATAAAAATGGTATGGATATTTTTCATTTTTTATGGATATATGGCCGATTTCAACAAACGATCTTAGCTTAGTTCTCCATTTCGATCTTGGAACTCAACTAATCAGACTAAGTAGTTTGTTCGCATGACCTTTAAACTGTTTTCTGATTGGCTAATTTGTGGAATCGATCTGGAAAACCAAAGAACGCTTATTGAAATGGGGCGATAGCATTTTTTTTCATCTTGGCACGGCAACCACTACTCTGGAGCAGATGTTAAGTACAGACCAAATAATGTCGACCGTCAAGAGACGTGCCGTCGGCGGAATTATGCCAGCCTGAAGTTACTGGATATACACTGGCTGAGTTCGAAACGAAACTCATCTGAATGAGCCACTATAGCAGGTTTTTCACCATGTATACGGTGGTCACTATCCATTCTGATACAAAAGTAACGAGTATAAGGTACTCTTCCACCGGCAATAAAAACAAAAACCCCGTTACACAGTCATGTACCCCTGGTGGGACTCGAACCCACAATCCCCGGCTTAGGAGGCCGATGCCTTATCCATTAGGCCACAGGGGCTTGGAAAACTTTGTCTAAAAACAAGATTATATGCTTGCAAAGACTTTAATGTATACTAGACGGGGTGTTTAGAAGTAAACTTGCGTCACATAACGCGGGAGTTTGACAGCTCACAGACAGGGAGCGTGAGAGTAAGCGAGATGGTAACATTGAGTTACGGTCAATTGACCGCAACTTAGTGGTACAATTTCTATGTACCGCGCAGCTTGTCTAGTAGTATACATTAAGTCTTTGTATGCTAGATATGAAAATGTTTTTTCATTCCATAAATAATCGGAATGTAGAGTACTAAGAAAATTATGGGCTTCAGCTTTATTGCCAGTAACAATACTCTCCCCTCAGCAAGTACTGTAGGTACCCTATAGAGTATTGAATTATTAAGTGAAAATTTTAAGCAATAATTAAATCAGTGAAATGAAATCTTAGATAGGTGAAAATAATAACTCTTACCTGTCGTGTGATTTATTATTTGAAATCTTGTTTGCGAATTTTGTTATCGGTGATATTAATTTTTATCTTATCTGTTATGCAATCCTTTTTTCATATAATATGATATTCAGATTAGGTTACCAATACATATTATTATTAAGTATTATTAATTTAATAAATAAACGTTTTACTAGGTGGTGGTTCCGTATGCGAGAGGCCGTCTGGGTAGGTACCACCGTTTTGTCTATTTCTGCCGCCAAGCAGAGTGTGTAAACATTGTTTTGTTCCGGTTTAAAAGACCGAAAAATGAGAAAATATATAAATTTGATTATCTTCACTTATAAAAATATCTTAAAATATTAATTTAGTAGGTACAATAATAAGTTCAGTTTTTGCAATAAAATAAAGAACAGCCATAATGTTTAAAATGTTTATTTTTAATATCTGGAACATAAAACATACTGGCCAGTTAGATGACATTCTAAATTTAAAAATAAACTCATTCGCGATGGCCTCAAAGTTGAAGACTGCATGACGCAGGATAACCCTACATTATCGAATGGAAGAAACCAATGTGTTTCGAGAACAACAACATTATTATATTGATGTATACTATAAAACATTTATAACGGAAATTATATTTAATATTCCTCTGATTTTATTCATCGACTATCATATGATTAAATGAAAATATTGGTTTTCCACTATCACCTTTTAGACATTCATATAGATTCCTTTTTCGTGTTCCTTATTCAAAGTGCGCTACGACTCTTGGTATACAAGCCGACACGCAGGTCTTGGACGGTTGTTTTCATTAAAATTCTGGTTTAAATCAAAAGACCTTATTTAGTATCTCTTGAAACATCGACTTGCGACCTTTTGACTCGCATAACTCGTATCAAATGAGCAAACCACATTGCCTTGATAAAAATCGTTCTAATCTATAAAATGTCTATGATGTTATTAACAATAGAATATTGTATCATACTAGGCATTTACCTGCCAGGTATTAATCACTGTTTTAAATTAAAATATATTCAGGACTTCTTTCAAATGTCCGTATCTACCAATAACCGTATAATATAGCTACATTTAAAAGTATCTAGTAAACATTTTTCTGCCAGTATGTCACGTGTCTTTTGTATTTAGTCCTGTTATATTTGATGAGTAGAATTTGCCTACTCAGACTTGGTTATGTCGATGTTTAAAAAACGAAGCTCATAACGTAACCATAGAATGTGCTGTTGATAGTCAGTAGGCTCCAACAAAATTGAAAACGGTCATGACCTGTTCAGACGATTCAAATCAAGATACTTGAATTAACAAAAGTTGTAAGGTTTTCCAATCAATTCGATTGAAAATCTGTTCAGACAGTTAATATTGCATGCAACTTTGCAGTTGATTAACATAAAATCGAACCGTGTTAACGCACTATTAAGCAGGCAGTGCTTACTCTTCTACATTTAAGTATGCGAAGCATTTGCCATTTTCGCGCATTGTCATTAATTTAAGCATCTATACTTATAAAAAAACAAATTCCTTTCTATGATAAGAGGCGCCTAAAATCTAAGTCTGTTCGTAATGCGGACTTTCAGGGATTAATGCCAGTGTGGAATTAAAGAAAAAAAAGATAAGAGCACAGAACTGATTATCTTGGATTGTAAAATACTCGTACATTTTTATAAAGCCTATAACTGAGTCATTTCAAGAATAATTTATAACAAGTTATAACCTTCCCCAGAACGATGCGTGCTGGCTTACGGAGCCACAGCTTCGTGGTCTCCTCCATATTGGCTAGAATTAAAAAGTTCGCAAAGTCTTATTTTTGCCGGACTATCAAGCTGTGAAATAGTTTGCCGGCACACGTATTCCCTCCTTCTTATAATATGGGGTCCTCTAAACGGAGTGTAAAGAATAAATTAGGCAAGCATCATTTTGCCGACCTACGATAGACACATCGTCTGTTGTTAGTCGAAAGTATTCTTGGATTGCGCTACACTTACCATCAGGTGTATCACTTTGCCGAGCTAGGATAACAAAAAACATACATATTATTTCGTTAGTGGTAATTTTAGAATGACGTAGTCATTTCGTTGTTTTTTATTTAGGTAAATTACTATTATGGATTCTGTATGACGTCACCTAAGATAAAGAATATGCGGTAATAAAAATATTTTAGCCATCCATTCATAAAAATCCTTTTGAATGACATCTGTATACATTTTGTTATTCATCTGCGTATACGTTGAAAATGTGCGATTAATCATGTTTTGTTTGATTTATATAAGTTTACTGTTTAGTATACAACAAAGTGCAAAGGAAGTCTTAAAAACGTGTTTAAAAATGCCATTAAAATACATTCGTGTACATACAAACATCACGCCTGTATCCCCGACGAAATAGGCAGAAGTACATCTAGCAACAACCACGGTCCGCCGAGTTTATTTCTGTCTCATGACGTGAATGGGGCGAATCTATCGCCATTTCGGGTACATTTTTAAAACTCAAGGACTCTTGTGATTTTTCGAATCAAAAACTTAAACACACATTGTGATTGCCCAGGGGATTTGAAACCAGGACCTCACAGTTTCTCATCCTAAGCAAGCTGCCACCAAGGTACAACACAATTATTCTACTGCTATTATAAATGTGAAAGTTTGGATGATTGTGAACTTGGATGTTTGTTATTCAATCACGCCGTACCTAACTGCTGAACGGTTTTGGACAAAAATTTGCACACATGTAGACCATGACCTGGACTAGGACATAGGGCACTTTTATTCTGGAAAAGGCCGTTCACGCGGGTGGATCACGAGCAAACGCTAGTTAGTATTAAAAATATGTGTTATTCTATAATATAACCAGTTCCAAACATTAGTTCACGTCTGTACGGGTGAAGTGTTGAAATAAATCGTATTTTAATCGATATTAAATCGTTTCGCCGATTGATTTGCTTCGTATCGGCACCGCGGCGTAGCTCTTTTCGGCTCTGATTCACTGTTAAAATAAATCCAGAAATATTGAACCAATCCCGCTTCCGTTTGTTTGCTATTTGATTTCTGTTTGAAGCCATTATAAAAGATAGATAGATAACTATATATTGTAAATATAAATTGTCTAAATTTATATTAATTTATTTATATTAATCTAAATTATGATACATAAGGCGGTCTTACCGCTATCGATCTCTACCAGACAACCTAGAAATTGTGATCAACTGTTTGTGTGAAGTTGTCAGCGATGTTGAAGCGGAATGTGTCCAGGTTTAATATTAAGTGAGTGTACTAAACTGCGGTTGGCGGGTTCATACAAATATTTACAAAAATCTAAGTCTTATAGTATAGGCCGGTAAACGAGCAAGTGGGTGACCTGATGGTAAGCGATCTCCACCGCCCATGTACGCCCACAATACAAAAGAATCATGGGCGCGTTGCCGACCTTAAAGGAAAGGGATAATAAGGGGAGGGAGATTTGGGCCTCCGGATATCTCACTCACCGTACGAAACGCAGCAGCAAGCTGCTACTTTACGCCGGTTTTCTGTGAGACAGTGATAACGATCCGGACGAGCCGGCCCATTCATGCTGTAGACAAAATAGTCTACAGCGTGGCTCTACCATACGTAAGGTGTTGTTTTTTTTTTTAAATAACTGACCTTTGATTTTTAAATGAGCAGAATAATAATCCAATCTTTTCAATATGATAATCATGCGCATACGCATTATTCCACAGCTCAAGCGAAAACTTGAAACGAAATTAGTTATTTAGTTTCATCTCAATATCGTTGGTCGACATTTTATTTGGACTTCATGCTATTAAATACAGTGTTGCAATTTCATCGAGCAAGAATACAAAAAAAAAAATTAAAGTGTTAAAATCTTATGATAAATAGTCTAAATAACTAATCAATGCTCATGTCATGCTTATAAGGTGTCTTATTGTTTATTATCAAATGTAGGACTTTATCAACATTAGGTAATATATGGCATTGGGTTTATCAAAATATTTTCATATCTTTCAGTGGAATTCCCAGACAGATTAGGTTTTACGGGTATGTCATCGTCTGGCCTGTAAGGACCGATTTTTCAATCTCCAAATAAATGTCATTTATCTGATAAAATATAAGATGGTAAAATACAAAATGATCACGTTGTAAATATACAAAGGAGTAATATGTCAAAGTGGTACTTCCTAAATTGAATATTTAATTCGCTAGCTGGCAAATAACATTTATTTGAACATTGATCAATCGTATAAAGGAACTTTAAAGAGTCTCAATATGGCAATACTAGACTCGTTCGCATATTATATCAAGGGCCGGAAGCAAGCTGGGCGAACCGTGGGTGCACAAGTTGCACCTCTGCCTACGCCTTCGAGAACAAGGCGTGAACTTATGAATTATGTATAACATTATCAATTCTCTACCACGATTTTTAGAAAGGAATTCTTGAGTACATGAAACATGAAATATTTCCATTGCTGTTCCAAATTTAAATTATTTTAAAATCGACACTAATAGTACAATATACTGTCTAATTACTTATTCATAATGCCAAAGCCATCAACTGGTCATGGAAAATTGTATGCAAATTACGAGTATCAATGTTAAATGTGGTTCGGTAGAAATATTGCTTTAGATTGACAACAGTGATTTTATTTAAATATTGTATTGAATTATTTCAGTAAGTTAGTAATTGGATATTGAATAAGTACACATGTTTTATTACAAAAAATTATCCAAGTTTTTATTATATTGATTATACATTATTTTGATACATTTTTCTTAAAAGCGAAACTTTATAACTACACATGTAATACAAATATGATATGCAGTTAAATACGCTAGACACAAACCATGTTACATTTTAAAGAATGGGAAAATTCTACGTCTATGTAGAGGCAAAGGAAAACACACATACAGCCTTTAGCAGTTACTCACCCGTTATCATTTAACTAAAGTAACTTTCTACATTTCCACCATATCTTAATGAGTGCGTTGTTGAAATTCCGTGATATACAAAACACAAATGGATACATTTACGTATGTGGGACGCGACACGTCGCCAGTGAGGAAACAATCGAGTACGGCGGCGAAAAACATGGGAAACATTTTAAAATCTATCGATTGTGATTTGGAAAAAATAGAAAATAAGTTTGAGGCGCCGGAGTTGCTTCACGTACTTGTAAGATTGCTGGTAGGAGGGTACATTTTGGTATCTGCTTGGATAGCACCCACCTGATAGCGTTCCGGGGTCAACCTGTGTATTATTCAGTAACATCATGCTGACATAAATCTGGCGGCTGTCGAGGGACCCAATATCTCGCGATGGTCGATTAACATTTTAATTCGACTGCACTGTACTCTAGCAGATGCAGTGTGACCACTTTGTGCCAGGATAAAAAAGTTTATAATAGTAAGTTTCTTGTAAGTTATGTCCATGCCTCCAGCGCCTAAAGATGAACATGTTTGACATGTTTTGATGACAAACGCATGTCAAAATGTTTATTTTGAGCGTGACAAAATAATAAACGTTTCGACATTCGTTTTGTAATAGTCGGCTAAGGGTGTCTGTGTTTATAAACATAAGCGATGATTTACGACGATAGAATTTATGTTAACAATGCTCTATTCCATGTAAGTGCCGGCAATATCGAGCAAATGCTGGCTTTAATACCAACAGCCGTCGATTTCAATTTACAATTCTTGTCTATTTTTGTATTTCTTCACTATTTTTTGACAAAAGAGTGAGATTAAATGTAACTTCGGTTACACTTTACGAATTGTATGAAAGCATTTCTAAGAGCCTGTGGTACGATTCCACATAATGCCCAAAAAGCGCTGGCTTGGCGTATTAAAGTGATACATGAAAACCAGCGGTCTCACTACGAAGGATGCTCAAGACGAGGTGAAGTGAAAGGAAGTGTCTTAGTAGGAAGGTGGATCCTGACAATATGCTAAGTAAACATTAGAAAGCAGAAAGAATTTGAATACAAAACTCTTTCCAAAATTAGGCTTAAAAAGTTTGTTTCCTATGCCTTAATCTTTGCATGTGTTTACATTCGTCTTTGTATAAGGTTTCGATTTCTATCATTTAAAATCGACAGGAGATTGACGTCTGACGAATGATCGACGTATTAACTTTCATTTAAAACAATCGTTCCAACTTTCAATTCACATTCTTCTTTTGAAATGTTAATATTTCATTAATTTTTATAGCGGCCATTTTGATATCGCACGTCTATGGTGTTATGAAATACATTTTAAATGCTGAGATTTAACACATCAAAAAGGATTTTATAGCTAACTCGTATAACAAAGTAATATTAAATTGTGCTGGTTTAATTAGTAGCAAGAAACTGAATTTTTTATTTGCTTTAAAATTATTTTATATTTGCTTTATGCATAAGATGATTTTAATACATTATAGCGGTAATAATTTAGCAGGGAGTGATACAAAGTACCGAAACAGAGGTCACAGGTTCCATCCTAGCCCCCAGGATACCCACCTATGACTTTTCAAAGTGTGTACTTTATCGTTGAAAACATCGTGAAAAAGCTTTCGAAATAATTCCGAAAACCATGTGATGTCTACAAACCTTAGGCCTGCGTGCTAGACTTTCATTAGCCAAATTAGAGGTTTTTTAAGGTTGTCATTATTAATATTATCAACCGAAATAGAATCAGGTAAAAAACAGTCGAATAGTCTATACTTTTATGTAAATACTAGCTGTTGCCCGCGGCTCCGCCCGCGTGAATGCCTATTTCCAGGATTAAAGTAGCCTAGTGGGCGCATCAAGCGAGTCCCGGTGAGAAACGCGCTTGACAAAAATACTAATGTCGCTATTAAAAAATAGGGATTGATCGTAGAGGGTTGGATGTATTTTTAATGCTGTATCATATAAAATATAAAAACAAAATTTTTTGTCAAATAAATAAAAAAATAAAATTAGGGATGCACCACCCTTAACATTTAGGGGGATGAAAAATAGATGTTAGTTGATTCTCAGACCTACCCGATATGCACACAAAATATCATACAAATCGGTCCAGCCGTTTCGGAGGAGTATGGGAACGAACATTGTCACACGAGAATATTATATATTAGATGACACAATGATATCACATGATAATATTTTTACGCCACTCTTGACTTAAAGTCGCTTTGATTTGTTTTTTAAATAAAATCGGCTATACTATTTAACTGCTTGTTTAAAATTTGAGAAAATTGTTTGTAAGGAAAAACAATTATATATGCAGATACTATAACTATTTTCAAAGATCGCTGGTGTTTTTAAATACATTTTCGTGATTCTACTGAGGTTAGATATCGTTGCCTATGGCCTATTTAGAAGCGAAATGCCTCTTGTATGAACAAGTGTGGCAACCACGACACTTCCTCGTGCCAGTTCCAGTACTGTTATGTATTTGAATTTGTAATTTCACTGACATTTGACATATTGCATTCACTTTACATGGCCGTCGGGACTATAAATTAGGAGGCTATTGTTATATATTTTGAAGTGTAATTACTGGGCATTATGAGACTTAAAACCTTATGTCACGGGGTGACGAGCGCAGTCCAGTGTCATGCAGAGCATTATTTAAAGTTCTGTGTGGCGTTGCTTCTGTTTATGAGCAGGCGTGGCGCTTATCATCAGTCATCGTCATTCAATGTAATAAAAAAAAAAATAAGTACAAATTAATACTGATATTGGGAAAAACTACTAGGTTGTAGATCCCTCTATGCGAGAGGCTGTCTGGTTTCATACAACCGCTTTGTCTATTTTTGATGCCAAGCAGCAGCGGTAAGCACTGTTGTGTTACGGTTTGAAGGACATTGAAACCGTTGAAATTACGGGACATTGTGAGAATTATTATTATGTCTCGGGGTGACGAGCAGAGTACAAAACCATGTAGAGCTTTCTAATTCAACACTTAGTATCAGGCGAGCGACTTGCTCGTCTAAAACATAACAATATTAAGTAAAAGGATACTTATGAAGTATATGGAAATATTAGAGATGACGAAGGTAACGGAAAAACAAAATTAAAGTTCAATTTGACATCGGAAGTAACACTTTAGGTTTTGTGTTATGTTCCTCCTAGTCATTATGCATTATAGAGTCATTACAGTAGATTAGAGTCTACCATCAACTTAGCTCTAATCGGATATCCTTTAATGTACCTAATATCCATGTTTTGATGGCAGTTTCAGTGGTAGAGCCACGCTTTAGACATTTGTGTCTACAGCACGAATGGGCCGGCTCGTCCGGGTCGTTGCCACTGTCTCACAGAAAACCGGCGTAAAGTAGCAGCTTGCTACTGCGTACCGTACTGCGTAAAGTAGCAGCTTGCTACTGCGTACCGTACTGCGTAAAGTAGCAGCTTGCTACTGCGTACCGTACTGCGTAAAGTAGCAGCTTGCTACTGCGTACCGTCCTGCGTAAAGTAGCAGCTTGCTACTGTGTACCGTACTGCGTAAAGTAGCAGCTTGCTACTGCGTGTCGGTTGAAATAAAAACGACATACATACGTTAGTTGATATTTCAAACGATAATTATAGTTATTCTATCTATTAGCGGCCTTTAAACAATATTGACGTTAAGCTGACGTGGTTCAAGTTTGGTTTGCAGCAAGCAGAGTCTCAAGCATTCCGCCGGCAAGCAAAAATTCGAAATTATTGGTCATTTTGCCAGTTTGATACATCAAAAAGTTGACTAAAAATTCGGCGTAAAGTTTAATTCGACGATTTTGCGTTTCCCAGACCTCAGACCGTACGCTGGCCTAACGCCAATTTTTGGCAGACAGTTTGACACCGTAAATATATACTACAAGACTAACATGTAAATTGAAATTGAACCATGTTAAATAAACCGAATTAACTAAATATTGATTCGTTTGTAAGCAACTACCAAAAGACAAGAGCCGTGAAATACGATTGAGCAAGTGTTGATGAACGGAATACAGATGATGTGAATCACCGCTATACTATAATTTACTACGTCGTTCGTGCTCTCATATTTACTTTGAACGTGTAATTTCCTTGTAATATTTACACTTCTTATCCTTTGCTTATGTACATAATGTATTACATTGTAATATATTTTTTGGGGCAATTACAACATTCTAATAATAATTATTAATACTTACTTTATTTAAATTTGTTTGATACGTCTCGATACAAGAATCGTTAAAGTTTGATGGCGCATGAGCACCATAATATTAATTGTACTCATTGATTCTGAGTTATGCTTTCTAACTAATAAAATAAATTGAAATAAAACTAGTTTATACGGATTTTATCGTGAACCTACACCTCAGTCTCTCCCGTGACCACGAAGGCTGAAAAGCTTTCGAAACGTCGGGACTAAAATAAAAATTAAACCGCGATAAAATCCGTATAAACTAGTTTTATTTCAATGTGTAATATTCGCGTAAACCTAAGAAATCACTAATAAAATAAAAAAGAAATTTATAAATAGAACACCATGCTGCCCGTTTACTTAATTTTTGATGTTCTAAATTTAAATATATGTAAACGGATCACAGTATTTTAACCAATTGGAGCTCAAGTAACATGATTTATGAATGGATTATTAAACAGCCCATATGTTACGAACATAACCGATAGTATTCGGGTTCTTTCGGCGCAGGATGCTTCGAATTTAAACCGTAACGGAAACGTGTGTGCACTTTAAATTTGGAATGGACGGTGTTTGAAGGAGAAACTCGTCGACCGCGACATTGTTATGCGATGTGAACGGTCCCTAATCAAAAACTGTATTGTTTCAACAAAGTACTTAGAAGATTTACGGTACTCTTAAATTGGTTCATTTTTTCTCAATTCAAACTTTGAAATATCTCCAGCGATTGCTTTAATGTTTTGTCCCACAAATTGTCTTGATAAAAAAGTACTTTACCTCTTTTGAGTTGTGATAAAAATACATTATACTGAAGAAAGCCTAATTTATTTCCAAAGGACAGTGACCTAACAATGCCGGTCGTTGTACAAACTCGTAATACTACTGTTTCACGGAGAATCAACGTAAAATGAAACTTACTGTTAGTCCTAGCCTATTAGGTGGTAGGTTTCACGTATGCGAGAGGCCGTCTGGGTCGGTACCACAACTTTTTCTATTTCCGCCACCAAGCAGTGGGGTATAAGCACGTTTGTGTTCCGGTTTGAAGGACATTCAAGCCAATGAAGGTACTGCGCATTATGAGACTTAACAACTCATGTCTCGAGGTGACGAGCAGTCCAGTGCCATGCAGTGCTTGCTATCCATGTACACAAACGTATCTACAGCGTGGCTCTACCACAGTTATATTATACTAATAGTTAGACCGATCGTTGAAAAATGGTACTTATGTGTATATAGAGATACATGCATATACACACGTACATAGAATTATCAAAGAGGACCATACATTACGCTCCTTTAAGTCCCACAAAATTGTTTCTAATGACCTCTAATATCCTAAAACATTAACCTACAAACGGTTTCCTATTTTCTTTTAATGCTCCTTTTAACTCAACCATATCATTAGAAGCCATAATGAGCAAAGCGACTTACTAGAATGGTCCAACAATGAATCAGTTAAGTCCTACACGATAACTCAATTAAGTTAAAAATGTACGCAAATGTAATGAAATCTATTGTAAAACAGGCCTTCTTTTATTGTCCGCGTAAACTTTGGTCTAGTAAACCCGCCTACTTGTAAAAAAACGATGACTTTTGGAATCTCCGCTTTGCCGTAGAGATCGTGATCAACTTTTTATCCCAACAAATATGGCTTCGACATTTGAAGTTATAAATATTTAAATATTTCGATCGATTAATTTACAGAATCATATAACGGGCTACAAATTGAGTTTGAAATGAGTTTTTTAAGATATGTTGTGGGATTATATTCATGAACGATCACGTTTAAACATGTAATCAAAGTATCAACTTTAAGTACTTTTAAATGTATAGTCTGAGTATTAAAAAAATATTATAGTAGCATAATATAATATGGAAATATTAAGTGATCATTTATATTTTTAAATGCAATTATTTAAATTAATGAAATTCTTATTTTACCACAACAATATTAACACAAACATTTAAAATTATTTAGATAGATAGATAGAATATTTTTTATTGCACACCAAATAAAATAAATTGCATAAAAACAAGGATATATGCTACTTACCATACAGGAAGGGTGATACAATGGGTGGTATTATCGCAAACGGCGATTTCTTCCAGACAACCTTAGGATGGACAGAAGTTTTAGTATACTATAAAAAAATTAAGTGCGTTAGCTAGAATAACAATTCTAGAGTGGGAAGAAAGCTCAGCTGTTTATTATTTAGTGTTATCCAAATTTGCAAGTCGAATATCGAATTGTTACTCATTCGATAAAAAAGTCAATTATTGTCCTAGCAAAGCAATTGAATTTCGAACTACAGTCGTGAAATATTTATATCGTACACTATAATACTCGTATGTTGCTTAAATTTGACCACACCTCTTTGTAACACGTTGTATAAAACAGCAGATACTGAATACATCCTTTACTTAAATTAAGAGATTAACGCAAATACAAAGAAAGAAACTTCTACATTAATAACAGCTAAACCAACTTTGATGATTGTAAATTATAAAGACCTAGATTTTATAAAATCTTCTAACTCGGAGCAAGTTCGCGGAACTAATGTAATATTAATAATTTCATCGAGGCGTGAAATAGGTCACAATAACAAGTGTCAGTTAGACTTTTCCTTGTGCTAAAATGTAACAGGGCTGTCATTTTGTGTCTAAGCATAAAAATAATAAGTTAGGCTTTGGTGTAACGAATCGTGACAAACTTAAGCCCGCATTCGCCAACTTCAATATAGAAAATTTATATTGCGATTCGATATTTAATAATTATTATAAAATAATCTTATTTCTTTCTATCTGACGTTATATTGGCTGAATGCCATGGTCCGTCCTGTTCGGCGTGGATTTGGTATTATTTGGGGACACCCGCCGTCTGACCTCCGCAACCCGCAGCGGGAACCAAGTTTCGCCATTACCAGTCTGTTTATCAGCAGAATGAACCACATGCAGGTGGTTGATTTGGGCCAAAGATTTTGGTGGCTTACTTACAATACAAAAGTCATTATAAATAATAATATAATTATTATGCTAGTGACAGCATTCGTTTAAAATACCGGGAATTGACTAGTGTTTTAGGATTTAAAAAAGACACCCAACAGTCACACACATAGTCCTGATCCTACACTAGGTTAACCTGTATCGTGGGTATCAGGAACCACGAGGGACTTGGTCCCACAACACCCAGACCCAAAACAAATATTTTTGAATCACACAATAATTTGTCATGGTGCGAGAATCGAACCCACGGCATCCGCAGCCGGCTACTCACCCACTGCGCCACAGAGGCTGTCGATCTAATATAAGATAGTCTGGAGGATTAAAAAGTCTTAGTAAGATTAGACTCAATGATATGGTCTTCTAACGCCTGTGTTGAAGTGTGAAATAAAAATATGGCAGGCAGTGCTTTACACATTTTGAATCGATCATTTGCTTTCTACAAGATATAATAATATTGAGTTGTACGATTACGTATTCACTTTATTTTTTATTAGAGCATTTGTATGACAGGAATATGTGTTAGTTTGAAATTTATTAACATTGCTAATATGCTTCATGAATAAAAAATTGAAAAAGTCGCGCACGGTATTTGATGCCAAAATATTAATAGCTTTTATAGGATAGCAACATTTTATTTATATCATGAAGTCGGCTTGTGGTATAATTGGCACTAGTTTTGAATATATATAATATTATATTAACGTAAAAAGAAGTGATATACAAGGTGGTAGGTCCCTCGTATGCGAGAGGCGGTCTGGGTTGATACCACCGCTTTGTTTATTTCTGCCGCCAAGCAGCAGTGTGTAAGCGCTGATGTGTTCCGGTTTGATAGACATTGAAGCCAGTGAAATTACTGGGCATTATGAGACTTGGCATCTTATGTCTCGAGGTGACGAGCGCAGTCCAATTCTATGCAGTGCTTTGAAATTCAAAGTTCTGTGTGATGTCGCTTCTGTTTATGGGCAGGCGCCGTGCTTACCATCAGGCGATGAACCTGCTTGTTTCGTGGCTCAAGCTAATAAAAAAAATACTGATCATGTTTAATATAGAGTTATTTCTGTTAGATTATCATTTTTCTATTATCATTATCTTTAAAGGAAAGAAATGTGGAAGGTTAAGGGAAGTGTTCGCCTAGAACTTTGGCTTATCTACGAAACGCAAAAGCACTTCATGTTAATTTCTATGAGACGATGGTACTAATCCGGTCGAACCGACCGATTAATGTTGTAGATAAAAGTGTTTACAGCGTGGCTCTACCACTTTACAATTCGGTTTAAAACGACATAATATCAAAATGTTCAAGCTACTAGGAATTTTACTTCAATGTTCTTTCACCCATGTATTTTCAAATTACAAAATCTCTTGTATGCTCTTGATGAGAATCAAATCTGGAAAGTCACGTAGACATGATACATAATGATAACGGTCATAAAAATATTAACTAGTATTTGCTTTTACTTATATATAAAATCTCTTAGTAAATGCAGCGGTTGATTTGGCTGTTTATAAAGATTTGTATTAAGCCATGCTTAATTTTTTTAATTGTCAAAAATTCGTCTTCGTTCTCGAACATTCTTCATCCATAACAGCGATAATGGACATTAATGATAAATACAAAATAAATTTGGAACTTGAATTTGGTCGTATAATTGTGGTATTAGTTGCAGGCGGTCAAATAAATTTCACGGTCAAGGCCTTACCCGTACCACGTACCCTCGATACATTGGATTGAGCTAATAAGATATTTTTATACAAAATTGTGACTTTTGTATTAAAATTCAAAACTCATCTTATTTTCATTATTCAGTTGATATATGGCCGATAAAGTTCTAAAACGCTATCTAATAGGTATCAAATATCGATAAAATATGTGTAGATGTCTCTTTATCTAGCAGGATTTACGGATTGACATGCTCTATAAATTGTGTTTTTATAATATTTTATAAAAAAAGACTAGCAAAAAGCAATAAAAGCGTAGGCGTAGCAAAAAATCGAATGTTATTGTCATTCTTAGTCATAGGCCAGCTATATGTAAAACACAATATATATATAAAAGCATTCTAATAGAGGTATAGAGACGAAGATATCTATGATCTATCCTAATATTGTAAATACAAAAGTGTGTTTGTTGGTTTGGCATTCTTTTATGCAGCAAAAAAGCAACGGATTGACATTATGTCGACATAGAGATAAATAGTTTATGGGCCGGAGAGTAGCTTGGTATACTTTTTACCAGGGAAATATGACGGAAAAGACTTCTACAAAGGAGACAGACAGAGAGAGAGGACGCGAGGAGCTGGGAGCAAAATGTAGTAGTTAGTAAATATAATTATGTATATTCTGTAATATCAACTCTCGAAAAAACAATAATATTGATGTTATCCAGAGCAATGGGGCTTGAATAACGAGTTTATTTTGCAGTAATTTACATTTCAGCCTTGTGTATTCGATAAAAATATTTCGAAAGTGTCAATTAGTAAGGGAAACCGAATTTCCAGTATATAAAATACCAGCCAAGTGCGTGTCGGAATACACAGTGGAGGGTTCCGGCCTTGGTTGGTTGGATGAATACATATTGAGTAACCGAAAATATCCCATATCTCAAAAAACGTAGCTTATTGAAACGAATTTTCTTTGCAAGTACCTTTTAAGTTATACTACAACGATTTTTTCAGAATTTTCTACCCCGTAGTTTAAAAGTTAGAGGGCACACATGTTTTACGACTATAGACACGCATACCTCACAATAAAATAGTGATTTAGCAACCTTTATATATTTTTTAATAAACCTTCGATTTATACTAAGCACGCTGATGTGCGATGGAAAAAATCACCCTTCAGTTACATGTATAAAGAGTCACTCCAAAAAAATTATTTTCTTAATTTCACTACACCTTTGTGTAGCGGTTTATAGAATACACTTACCATATTTTTTTATCCATATAGTGCTAATAGTCTCAGAGTAAAATGGCTGTGAGTTATGGATGTACAAACGACCAAACGGAACGGCGGCTAGAGGGGAATGAAAATTATATGGGTTCCGTTTTTACCATTTATCAACGGAACCCTAAAAATATTGTCGCATGTTATCGGGCCATTCGTGTCGCTGCCATAAATCTACGGTATCGTCGAACCTATTTGTGGGTTTCATAATAAAAGTTACGCTCGCTTGGATTTATTGATGTTCATTTATTTTTGGCATCTTATGTAAGGTTTTCATGAAAATATATAAAAATACTAGCTGTCCCGCACGGGTTCACCCGCAACTACAGCAGCGCCACCTACCGGGTCCAATTGTGAATCTAAACCATCCAGGGCGCCACCCAAACGCATAAAAAGTATCATTCAAATCGGTCCAACCGTTTAGGAGGAGTTCAGTCACATACACACGTACAGTAGAATTATATATATAAAGATTGGATCGGTAACTCATTTTGAGTGGTAGAGCCACGCTGTAATCAGTTTTGTCTACTGCACGAATGGGTTGGCTCGTCGGAGTCGTTACCACTATCTCACAGAAAACCGACGTAAAGTAGTGCTTTAATGCTGCGTCTCGTACGGTGAGTGCGATATCCAGAGGCCTACACCCCCTCCCTTTCCCAATCCTTCAAGGTCGGCAAAGCGCCCGTAATTCTTCTTCATGGGCGTACATGAGCGGTGGAGACCATACCATCAGGTGATCCACATGATAGTTTGCAGGCTAATGCAATAAAAAAACCGAAACAACAGTATTTGCATACTGCGGCTTGGTGGCTGAAATATACAAAGCGTTGGCACGAACCCAGATATTCTCTCGCATACATGCATCCAGGATAGATGTTATAACGTCTTTAGTTAAAAAAATCACCCTCAGTTTGCTTCAAACCTATGCATGTACCACCACGTGGCCTTTAAACACCAATTATTGTCGCCGGCTTTCAAATAGCCTTTATGGTCACTGACCTTACCGTAGACAACAATTTGTACACTGTCCGAACAATTACAAGAATTTTGCGAGTAGCTACTATAATTAGAATAGGGTAGTTTCCTATATTGAATTTTATACATTATTTTATAAGCAACAGAAAATGACACGCAAAAGAAACCCTTTTATTAAAACACAATATAAATTGGTTCAGAAATGTGCCCGCAGTTATGACTTGTATGTTGGTGTTGGTATGAAGAAAAGTGGGTGCGTAGTAGGGATATCTCACTATCTCGCTTGCACGCGTGCACCATAATGAACATTTTACACAGTGACGTCAATGGTGGCATCGTCTGTCATTTGACAATAATTACCCCTTCCACAGGATTTGAATGGCTTCTAACTTATTTATTTTTGGTCCGATTTATAAAATTCTTTCTGCAAAATATTTTGAGTAAAGTAACTTATTGATATAAATAATAAAAAAAAAACTAGTCAACTACCCTATTACTGAATTTCCATGTATTACGGAATTTTTGCTTTTCATGAATGGTATTTTTTAAGTTGCTAAGGAGATTGATCTTGACTTCGAAATACACAATCACTGTAATGATATGAGTACAATATTGACTTGACAATACTTTGCAACAATTTCAATAAAATAAATACATACATACGCACTCACGCTTGTAATCCCTGAAGAGGTAGGCAGTGTAACCAGTCCACCCACATTTCGCCCAGCCTATTTCCGTCCCATGATGTGATAAGGGCGAGCCTATCGCCAAACCAGGCACAATTCTAGACTCTAGGCTGATGATGAGCATTTTGTAATAGAAAAACCCAATACCACTTTACCCGACCCGGGGATTGAACCCGAGACCTCAGCATAGCATTCGTATCCCGTCCGCATTACAACTGCGCCACTGAGTCCGCGAAATCGCCTATAAATATAAACTGTACGAGTATAAACACTCATGGAATGACAGAAGTAAGTCGTTGCCCTATTAAAAATTGGGATAACGTAAAGTGATGAGTAACATGTTAAGATAATAAAGACGTGTGAAAGATTTCAAATAATTTATTTAATATTACTTTTATTTAATTAAATAGGTCGCAGTGATGTGCTTGATCTCAAAATGCTCTTTAAATAGTTAATTTAGATAATAATACTCACTAACAGAAGTGTATTTAGAATTGTGGGAAATAAAAACTTAATAAATGACAAGAAAACCAAAAAACATGTCAATCTCCACTATCGGAATTAAAAACATTCTATCTTAATTACAACGTGGCCCGGAAAAATTACAACAAGTGATATCCACCATGTACGCCTATAATACCAAAAGAATTAGGGGTGCGTTGCCGACCTTAATGGAAAGAGATTATTAAGGGATTGGGAAGGGGAGGGGGTTTGGGCCTCCGGATATCTCACTCACCGTACGAAACGCAGCAGGAAGCTGCTACTTTACGCCGGTTTTCTGTGGGACAGCGGTAACGGCCCGGACAAGCCGGCCCATTCATGCTGTAGATAAAAGTGTCTGCAGCGTAGCTCTACCACTCAAAAAGTTACTGGATATATACTGGCTGATCTCGAACCGCGATTCGCCCGAACGAGCCACTATGGCGGGTTTTTCACCACGTGTTGGGTGATTGCTATCCAATCTGAAATATGTAATAGAAACCTGCAAGAAGCAGGTTTGGTTTATCTTACAAGTTGAATTAACCTAATGGTTGATTTCCATATCTTTTTAAAATAAATTATTACTCATTACGTAATAGCTGACGCGTTTGAATTCCAGAGGCAATTGTAAGGGCCCAAGTCCACTTCCGTATGGTAAAACCACAATGTAAAACTTGAAATAGTGAATTTGAGCACATGTTTTATGTCTCATGTGACGTAACAAAGCTGTGTTAAGGAAGTTGGCCCTTATTAAAACGGTACTTATGACGTCATATCGATGAATGATTAATGGCCATTTGCTATTGACTTTATGTCATAAATTATATTAGCTAGGTAAATTTTTCCGATATGTAATTAAAAAAATGTTGTGAAACTTAAGCAATATTTTGATGTTTTTGGACATATTAGACAAGAGTTATTTTCACTCTTAGATGTCATGTGGCAATTCTAGTTCACATAAAAGTATATTTTAAATATATTATTAGATTTTGTTCGCGGTTATGGTCTACCTGTGTGTCAAATTTCATCCAAATCAGTTAAGGCGCGACGGATTAAAAAACATTCAAAATCACAAACGCACAAACTTATAAATTTTACATTTGTAATATAGAAAGAATAGAAAAACATCCAGATATTGAGAGGATGGAAAATGTAAACAAAATAATAATAAATACTATAAATCTCATTTATTTAGCCATGTTGCAAGTTTTATGCCGGTAGGTACATAAGGGATATTAATAATTCATTTATTGAGTATATAATCATTTTATATAAAGAGTCTTGAGATACAAGCACGTGGCTTAGTTCAAGACTCGTAGGAAATAATGTCTATCAGTTTTGTTTTTCATGCTAATAAAGAATTATTATTATTATTATTATTATAATAATTTACAGGGAGAAATTATGGCGCCGTCAAAATGACCATGACACTTCCTTGGAATATAAACGCTATATAAAATATGAGTGTTTTCATTAAATTGATTGCTGCTGAAATACGATTGTTTTTACACGTTTTCAGTAATAACTAGTATTTGGAGGTTTATGGAGCAATAGGGCTTTCATAAATCAGTTTTTATGTTATACTAGCTTTTGCTTGCAGCTCTGCTTGCGTACCGATACATGCACTATATGTGCCCTACACTGTCAGGTGTAGGGTAACAGGTGTCAACAATAACTATACAAAATGTTAACCCCATCGGATGATGTTACGCGGATAAAAGATGAACTAATAAACATTCATTTTTTAAATAACTTATTTAACATAACCATAGTTGGTTTTGAAATAAAAGAAGGTTTGGTTTATTGTCTTTTTTTTAAACATAAGAAAGTAATTGAAAACTTCAATAACATACACGAATAAATTGACGCAAAAGTAACTTAATTGAAATGAATGAGGACGTTCATAAAACTACATTAAAAGATTCTAGAATTAGGTATTATAAGATCAATGAACACTATGGAATTAGTGACATTAGCAATAGTATACGCCGTTCCTAGGTCAACAGTCGCAAGAAATTGAAAAGTTCAATTAAAGTTTTGGCTCAGACCCAGATAAGGTTAAAAACCTCTCTATTACTCACTAATGGTACATTAAAAATCCACCTGTATTTGCTATGACGTATAAATGATTGTGAAAAGTTAGACAAATGAATAATAGGAAGCAAAATAGATATCGATTTGTCAGAACATGCGTCAAGCTTGGCTCTGTTTGGCTCCAGACTGATGTCGATTGGACTGTGAGGTAGACCGGATATATAAAGAAATCTGGGAATGTTTATTAATGTATTCCAGTATTTTGCTTAGAAACACCATGCGTCATAGCAGTCAGAAATGTCATTCGTAAAATACAAGGATCCTTTCTGTGTGATCCTACTATCCTACTACTAATATCAATGAGATATTTTAGATGTTTATGAGTTTGTAAATTTGGATGTTTGTTAGACAATCACGCCTTAACTTCCGAACCGTTTTGAATGAAATTTGGCACACAGGTAGACCATGACCTGGACTAGGATATAGGATTTTTATCCCAGGAATTGTCGTTTATGCCGGCGTAGCTGCGAGCGACAGCTAGTAGTTTAATTTAATCGCCATTTTGGTATAGAGTCAGTTTACTTAGTCTGAGACACTGGTGGGATCCTGACTTTAAACCCAGGATTTGAATTCAATTATGGGCAATCACAATTTGTGTTAGAGTTTTTGATCCGAAAAATCACACATGAGTAAACCGTGGGTGTAGCTGATAAAATAGTTGTGCACAAAACAATTTGGAAATTGAGTGATGAACTGTTTCGATGGCGCAGTTGTAAAGGGCATGCCGTACGACTATCATTGATATTGGGTTTTTCTATCACGAAATGCATAGTTTTTGCCCGGAGTCCGGAATTGTGTCTGGTATGGCGATAGGCTCGCCCCTTATCACATCATGAGATGGAAATAAGCCCAGCGAATTTTTGGTGTACTGGTGTACTACACCTCTGTCTATCCTTTCGGCGATTAAAGCCGTGAGTGTGTAAATATGTACATAATTTGGAATTTTGTTCCCTTATTCTGGGTTTTGATGCATTTGAAAACCCTGCTCATCGACGCAGGTAAATTTAATGTTTACCTTGATGCCGCCACGTTTATTACTACCATTAACCTATTTAGCTGCAACGGTGCTTTACTGCATTAGCGTTCACCATTGATGGATACGGGTTAGTAAGCTGTTGTGCATTCTATTCTTTAGCACGCGTTGGAAAGAGACTTAAGGTTTATGTTTCTGCATTTAAATCAGATGTCCCTAGAATACGCTGCATAACGGCTCTAAAAAGCTAGTCAAGTGCGAGTTGGACTAGTGCACCGAGGGTCTTATTCCAACACCCATAGATTTTCTTCTTGTTTTTAAAATTATTTTTAGAAAGAATTTACCCCAGAGCGGTTAACGTCAGGTAGGCGGCCTTTCGTAAAACTAAATGCTAAACTACGACTACAACTACAAGCTAAATGTTTCTATAACATGTGTAAGCATGTTGCGCCGACCCTACTGCGTGTGGGATAAGGGCAGGTGGAAGAAGAAGAAGATTATGTTAGGATAAGCGCGACAGTAACATATACTTCGTTAAAATTTCAGCCAGTTACCTATTACAGTTCAAAAGATAAAGTGCCTTTTAAAGTTATGGTAGAAAAACAGACAGGAAGTAATTATAGAACTCCATTCGCACCTTTTGGGAAAAAATACTAAATATTAACATTTTTTTTTCTTATTTATTACTTCGTGAATTCCATGAAGACGTGCGAACTTCGTATTCCGTACTTCAATTTGCTTGTGCGAATTTCTTATTGCTATGTACCTACTACATTACTACTAAATACAGAGGGGCTAGCACGGAAAACTATCGAAATCGTAATGTAAAGGTATCGAGGCTCGCTAGATAATTCCTTAAATATCATTGGTCTATATTCCATATATATTAGTTTATTTTACGTACGATAGAGGCGCTGTACTAAAATCTCATAGAAATTGTTGTCGATGACAACTCGAATAACTTTTCGCAAGTTTCCGTGCTAGCCCCTCTGTTAGCTATGTAGAGCATATAAATAGGAAAAAAAGTGCAAATTAAATAACGCATATTATGCATGATAAGCGCGTCTTCGTCACATGAAAAACCTCCGCAACATTACTTGGTCACATATTTACAAAATATGGCACGTCTCATGACTTTCCTTGAAAGCATTTTATATGAACGCTTCTTGTTTCCACAACACGCCCTTGCAACGAGCAAGTCTCAAAAATTGGGTCACCGGGCACTAGGTGAAGGTCGATGCATAGCCAAGAGCCATGCACTCAGGAAAGTTGCGCTGATGAAAGTCCATTCTCCATACTAATGGCTTTTAGTGGAAACTGCTTTATAATGGCGTTGTGGTTATGCTGGATTTATAGCCTTTTAGTTTTGTGATTGCTAGCTTTATTTTATGAGCGGGTATTGTGAGTAAACTACGTTGATATAATATGGCGCTTCTTATGAATGCAATTAGACATAAAAAAAAAATAGTAACGTTGCGGCAAATTTTAAATGGCTTAGCAACAAAGCTTAGCTATATATCAAATATATATTCTAAAAAGTTAATAATAATAATAATAATACACCCAACAGTCACACACATAGTCCTGACCCCACACTAGGTAAACCTGTGTCGTGGGTATCAGGAACTACGAGGGACTTGCGGTCCCACAACACCCAGACCCGAGACCAATATTTGTGGTTCACACAAACATTTGTCTCGGTGTAGGAATCGAACCCACGGCCTCTCGCTTCGCAGCCGACTACTCGCCCGCTGCGCCACGGAGCTGTCAATTTTAAAACTATATATACTTAGTATATTTGCCGATTGAAATTCACTTTTTGATTTGTTAACATTACCGTCCGATGATCCGCCATGTTTGTCTAGCTGCTCGCAGAACAATGGCGGAGTCGCGTTGCTTCCGCGCCAACAATGCCTGTCAACATCATTGTATCAATTTCATGAAACAAGACTTTTTGCCTTTAACGATACACCTGAATACATTCCTAAATTGATTTTGATTGTAACTCAATTATTTCCCTTAAATTCTATTCGTTGTTTCACCTACAGCTAGGCAGGTTTATAAAATAACTATAGTAAAATCTAAGTATAACAATTAAATTGTTACTAACTAGTTTTTATTCACCTAATATTAGGGACATAGTAGATAATTGTTTAGTTCTAGGTAACAATCTACACGATACTCTGTCGAATAGAACCCCTTTCAAAACCAGGCTTGAATCATTCTCGATTTTATCCAACAATTCTATATAACCTAATGCCTTTCGAAAGATATTTTTGCGATACGAAAACTCTTGTGTTATTTATTTTTATAAGTCGATCAGCAACAACTCATTCTCGACATGTTGTGAGATCTTGAAATGATTTGTAATTTTTCAACACGTTTACTATTCATCTTTTGTATATATTATCTACTATTTAGAAAATATACGATTTATGGTAACGCACCTTTTCTGATGTAACTCGATACTTATTTTCTAGTTTTTTTTAATACTATTCTGTCATAATAACAATTAAATAATTATTCAAATAGGGCATAAAGAAGATAGTAGGTATAATAAAATTAACAATTTAAATATAATACGTAGACTTTTGACTCCGACATTGGATTGGCCTTCCATATTCCTTGTACAGTACAATCAAACACGAACAGATGACACGTTTAGCTGTTAGTGTCATAAATTTTAGTGTCACATCTTACAAAATAACCCCCGCAGCTAACCTATAGGAAATATTGGTTTGTTTGTGGTCTATTTTATCTCTCAAACATAATTATTATTATTATATTTGGACATGCCAGGACAAAAAAGCTCTATTTTATCATAGTCAGTAATCTCGGGATGGGATAAGGAAACTCTAAGTATTGATAAACATCAATCCACGGCTCATATCTTATAATATCTTAGAGATAAAAATGTGTAGTTTAAAATACTATTGCACGAATATATAAGTTTTAATTACTGAAATATAAGAAGCAGTAATCAAAAAATTAACGTTGAATAAAAAAAACTATTATCAGTATTTGCTACTCGTATTAATAAAATCACAATAAAATAACTTCTTGAATATTGAATATATCAAATAATTTTTAAAAGGTATAAAGACAAAAGGCAGTAAAAAAAACTAAAACAGTCCCCTTCACGAGTGCACGTGTACTGAACCTCAATATATAGTATATGATAAAACAGATATTGCACTTCCGCCATTCGTTTTGATCGATTTCTGACAATACTATGTTAAGGTTACACTCAATTATGGACTTTCGACACGGATACATAATTAATATTTTCAAGAAGCAAACTTACCTATTAATGAATTATTAGAGGGATTGACGGCCGGCCGTAAAAACTACAAACCAAATCTATCTGTAACCTTTGTTAAAAACACGTGCTTTTAACACGAGAGTGATTAGGCCTTAATTCACCAAGCTGGCCTAATGCGATATCTACGATATTCTTGTAGATAATTACTTGTAGTACCTACTTTAAGCCCCACTGCATCGTACACGACGATGCTAAATCGAGTTTCATCCACTAAACCAGTTTAAGAAACATTAAATCGTATATAATTTTACATACAAATACAAGTAAATAAGTATAGTAGTAAATCTGGATTTAGGATTGTCGTGCAAGTCGTCGTAAGAGTATTACTGGTCCATTAGTACTTAAACATAAAATATCTAATTTTATCTTTAGTACTAATACTCGTATTGTTTATTGTGTGATATTAAAATATAAAACCGTTGGTCTGGGTCGCCACGTTTAAGGGCTAGTTGTTAACGTTGTCTTATGTTTTATATAGTTACTATTATGTATATAGGTACATTGCAAGGTTTATTTATAGGTTATATTTGCTCAATAAAATATACATGATTTATTATTACCTACTATTTCAATATCATATAAAAAAAAACACCCTACAGTCAGTCACACACATAGTTCTGACACCACACTAGGTAAACCTGTATCGTGGGTATCAAGAACTACGAGTGACTTGTGGTCCCACAACACCCAGACCTCAAACAATTTTTTGTGGATCACAGAATCATTTGCCTTAGTGCGGGAATCGAACCCATGGCCTCTCGCTTCAGCCAGCTACTCGCCCGCTGCGCCACGGAGGCTGTCTATTATTATTATTTGCTAAGTTGAAGGTGTATGATAATCCTTTTTGCACTAAACAGCGGATGTCATGAATGTACAATGCTCAAGGAAAATATACCTGAAAATTTTACAAAAGATCCCCTGCAACATAAGGTTCGGCTGATACAATCAATGGAGACAATGTTCTAATAATAAATGAGGAAAATATCGTGTAGACGGGGCCATTGTGGGATTTCGTAATGTTATTTTTGGTTGTGTTTCGGGCGTGTCATGGTGACATGAAAACATACATAGGGTTAGCATCAGTCTGAGATGTATTAGGCGCCAACGGTTTTTTTTAATATGTGGATTAACAATATAACAAGCGATAGCTCAGCGGGGAGTGGTATGGACTGTCGAGACGAAAGTCGCAGGTTCGAAACCAGCCCAAGTGCATACACCTCTGACTTTTCTAAGTTATGTGTGAATTCATTGTTACTTACCACTTGCTTTAACGGTGAAGGAAACATCGTGAGGAAACCTGCATACCTGAGAAGTTCTTTATAAGAATTTCGAAGGTATGTGAAGTCTGCCAACCCGCATTAGGCCAGCGTGGTGGACTAAGGCCTAACCCCTCTCATTCATTAGAGGAGGCCCGTGACCAGCAGTGGGGCGTATCAAATACAGGGCTACTTCGCGTCGTGGCGAGTTTAGACTCGCTTATTTAAATAATTTATTTGAACTTGCACAATAATCGTAAATCGGATTTACCTCTAACCGTAAGATTTGACGTTTCTTAAACAAACTTATTATGGATAAATACGATAAAGATCGTTGAGCAAGTCACCCGAAGTCAAATTTTGAGACTAGCACAATTATTTTATTAAAGTATTTAAACTTTAGGATACACTTTAATGACGTAAAATAGATTATAAATGGCATGGTATCTTTGAAAAATATGTCCTATGTTGTATTTAGGAACGATTTCTTCTCTTCTTCCACATACCCTTATCCCACTTGCAGTGGGTTTGGCGCAATATACTTTTTAACGCATGTTACAGAATGATTCGTTTTGTAATTTTTACGACCAGCCGTTTGCCTGACGTCAACCCCCTTTGGGTGATCTAGGAATAAATAAATAAATACACCCAACAGTCACACACATAGTCCCGATCCCTCGCTAGGTTAACCTGTATCGTGGGTAACAGGAACTACGAGGGACTTGCGGTCAAACAACACCCACACGAAACAAATATTCGTGGATCACACAAACACTTGTCTCTGAGCGGGAATCGAACCTACGGCCTCTCGGTCTTCTGTTACTAATCGATATTATTAATATAGAGACTATAATAGATGAAGTAACAAAAGCGTGCATTATTCAACGCTGTGCGTGCAGAAGGTCACAATGCGACATTCGTATGCATTGTCGATTCAATACACAACGGTTGTCTCCATAGGTGTTTAATGGTTTTTTTATGATGAACAAAGGAGTAAAATATTGTTGATTTACTATTTTAATATTGGTAATCCACGTCGTATTTATATATTCTACTACTACTACTACTATTAGAAAATTATTAAATTGTAAATGTGAAGTATGGATATTTGTGATTTAGGTTGTTTATTCATCAATTACACCTTAACGGCTGAACGGGTTTGGATGAAGTTTGGCACACGGGTAGACTATGGATTAGACACCTGGATTAAGACATATGCTACTTTTGATTACTAAAACCTCACGAGGCGGAACTGTGAGCAAAAGCAAATTATGAATATATATGTGCTCTATATTTGAAACTCTCTAGTTCCAATTATTTTAGTAAAGTGCGTAACCAGTGGGCGTGTAACCGGCTGTGAAGCGAGAGGTCGCGAGTTTGATTCCCGCACTGAGACAATTGTTTGTGTGATCTACAAATATGTTTCGGGTCTGAGGGTTTTCTCCCCAGATGAATATCCCCAGGTAGGTGGCCGGTCGTTAACAAAAGCAACACAACATAGAACTTTGAATTATAACGTACTGCATAGCGTTCGTCACCCTAGGATATAGGATGTTAAGTCTCATAATACTCAATAACTTAATTGGCTCCAATGTCCTTCAAACCGAAACACAACGTGCTTATACACTGCTGCTTGACGTCAGAAATAGATAAAGCGGTGGTAGCAACCCAGACGGTCTCTTGCATTTAAGGGACCTATCACCGAGTATGTATAGACTTTTATGTAGGTACGTTAATAGTAATCAGAGTTAAACTATTAAAAAAAAATGGAAAATTAACACAATTTTACAGCCCATGTTGCGACAATAGAAATAAACAATTTCTAAAAATTAATTCTTGTCTTACGCAAAGTGGTATAAAAATAAAAGTGAATGATTTTGCTTTAAGATTTACGGCTCTTTCTCAAACTTTCGAATATAATTGAAATCAAAGCCTATGTTATCTAGTGTGGGGATTTAAGCGATTACGATAAAAGTTTATAAAACACTATAGTCTATTAACCTGTGCAACAAGAGAGAGTGCGGTTTCTAGACGCCAAGTCGCAGGATCCAAAACAGGTTTCACTCGATACGGTCGGAAAAGTACTAGCCGCCGCGAAAAAAAAGAAAAAAACGCATTCTAAATTTAAATAACACCGCCTATACAAAACAAGATACAGTGGAATAATGAATTCTGAGAATTAATTTGTTTAATGAGACAAGTAATTTATAACAGCCTTAAGGCGCGCGCCACACTACGACGTATCAGACGCCGACGTTTTTTCAATTTTAAATTATTGTATGGGTAAATAAATAATATATATTACTGCGATGGAATTAATGATGTTGAAGATCAGAGTCGTATTCCTTGTACACACCTAAATTTCTTTAACGAAGTAATCATGAAGAAAAATTTGTATTTTCTCATATAATTAATAACATTCGACATTCATAACAGATTTTACCTTTCGGAAACAAGTTAATTGTAATATTATTCGAAAAGTCATTAACAATGGCGTCTACGAAAAAATAGGTTTATTATTCTAACATCTAAGTAATTAAGATAAAGTATGCATGGTTTTCTAGTCACGGAACCGAAATTTTCCACTGGCAAATAGTGTGTGTCAAATTATAATAGTCAGCATTGCTAGTACATATTAATAGCTAATAATTACAACTATTATAACCGTAATGACGAGAGCCGTGTCTTTGTATTCATATTTGGACGGCTAACGCTTATTATTTATGACTAATAGGCGTTAAATAGTTGTTGTATATTATTTTTTGAGTGGTAGAGCCACGCTGTAGACACTTTTGTCTATAGCATGAATGGGCTGGTGGTACGGTGAGTGAGATATCCGGCCAAATCCTCTCCCCTTCCCAAGCCTTTAATTATCCCTTTCCTTTAAGGTCGGCAACGCGCACATTATTCGTTTGGTATTGTGGGCGTACATGTGCGGTGCGGATCAGGTGACCCACTACCCATACCATATTTTTTTACACAACTCAATGATGAGACAAGCTGATCGTTCGCCTAATAAGCGCCATGCCTGCCCATAAACAACGAGAGACCTACCACCCAGTAAAGTCAATCTATTGTATCCTCTAATCTACAATATAATTTAATATACACCTACAGGACACTAGGGTCGACTTGCACGACTATCCTATCGAGATTTACCACTAATCGTATTTACAGTTGTCGAATTTTCATACCATTTGACGTCTCTTAAACTGGTTTAGTGGGTTAAACTCATTTAGGATCGTCGTGCAAGTGGGCCTAGATGGCTAAAACTGGATTAAATGAAAACAAATACTAAATATATTTTAGTTTCGTCGGGTGACAATCAAATTTACATATTTGGCTTTGTGTTGAAGTATTAGAAATGTGGAGCTATATTTTACATTCATCAAATGATGTATCATTTTAATTAAACACGGCCAAATTAATCACGGTCACCTAGAAAGTTTGATTTTCTATCTGCACCATAAATATTATTTTGATATAAAATTAGCAGAGCGTACCACGTGCAGATGAGGTTGGCTTTGGGCCTAAGATGTTGGTGGCACACTTACACTCCCAACTGACATCATGTATAAAGAATAACAAGAATGTAGATTGATTTGGATCACAGTGCTTAGAGAAGAATGTTTACGTAAGCGGATGCAATAAGAGCGGAAATCCTTTACTACAAATTAAATTTACGTAAGTTGTGACATCTAAATATGACGCTAATTATTTAGCTCTAGACTAGCTTGTAGTTTAATTGTTTAAAACACGCTACTGTAGCCTGTGGCTTCGCTCAGATGTTATCGAGAAACAATTTAACCGAAATAACCACTTAACTTCGACTTAATACTTATGTTAAGGTTTGCGTGAGAACTTCGGGTTAGATAATAATGTATATACTAATAATTATGGAAAATTGTAGGTAAGGAATCAAGGCATAAACTCGTAACTTTAATAAAGTATGTGCGTTAAAAATGTTTTAACCCACAGCAAGTTTAAATGGCGGAATTAATTTTATTTTTCTAAATAATTCTGAACTGTTTCATGTATGATTTTGCATTAAAGTATGAAATTTCGCAATCTGCACTTACTATGGATTGGAGGTTTTGCGTAATTACGTCCATTATTATGCTTTGCGTCGAATAGCTTTAGGCCTGTAAGTTTTTTTTACAACAAATGTCAGTTTTTTTTCCTGTTACGGTAAAGTGACTACACTAGACCTAATGTTAAGTATAGTTATGTAATATTTAGGTTATTGATATTTATTATGATGTAGGCAAAAAAACAAATGTAATATTCATAAATATATTAGTCCACGCCTGTATCCCCGAAGGGGTAGGCAGGGGTGCAACTAGTTGCTTAATGTTCGTTAAGATTTTGACGTGTCATGATGTGAAAACCTATCGTCACATCAGATACTAGTTACAATACGATTATCGGATCGTAAAACTAAACTACAGATTGTGATCCCATCTGGGATTTGATTTGAAATCACCAGTATCTTAGGGTCAATATGCATCCACTATAGACACTAGATCAATAAAAATTAAAAGCGTCTTAAGATAGAAGCATGTGGCTTAGTTCAAGACTCGTAGAAAATAATGACCATCATTGTTTTCATGCTAATAAAGAATTATTATTATAATAGGCGAAATAATAATGAACAAAGCTTTAATAATTATTTAAAAATCCCAATAAATCACGACAAATCTCTACGCGTATTTACAAAATAATATTAACCACAAATTATCATATGAAACAAACAAACACGCAGACATTATGCGTATTGTTTAGTTGTTATGGGTAGGGCGGTTAAACTTCCTAGTTCCTACACCGTCCACTACTACGCACTTTCCTAGGTATCATAATACGGATATTAATGTCTTGATTAAAACAGGACCAGTATGGGTCACAAGTTGTGGTACGAGTTCGGTAGGCAAAGGTGTAACCAGTACACACACATCTCTCCGAGCTTATCTCCGTCCCATGAGGCGATAGGGGGCGAGCCTATCGCCATATCGGGCACAAATCCATACTCCGGGTTGATACTAAGCATTTCCTGATAGAAAAACCCAATATCACTTTACCCGACCCGGGGATCAAACCCGAGACCTCAGCGTCGCATTACAACTGCGCCACCGAGGCAGTAAATTATTTTAGAAATATGGTACTTTATGTCATCTTCAATACTTCAAAAGAAAGGGGATATTCTATTTTGAGCAGGGCAACCTTAGCAGTACAATATAATGATAATTGGATATAAAACTAATCAGCGTATCCAAAGGCCCTATTAATCGACCAATTTGTAATGTAGGTCGCCACGAGTCCTTCGCATCGGGCCGAGGCGCGTGTTTATTTTGCCGCGTTGTCATCAATGAAAGCTCCGTAATCATGTTAAGTGGACGGTAAATTCCACTTTGCTATGGCAGGTCATGGGACGGTTTCTTACTGGACATACGAAGGACGAGTTTATTTTTTAAAGTTTATGTTTGTACGGATCTTAATATACGGGAACGGATGAAGTTCAATTTATCTATATCCTTTCGTCGGTTTGAACAATCAGCCATTTTCTTGCACGTTGGCTGGGCGTGTACCCAGTACAAACTAGGTAGTTCCTGGTTATAACCACGTTCTTCCTATGTCGGTTGTAAAGAAGTTAAAGGTACGTAACTGTCATTTTGACCATGTGACGGATGAAGCTGTTTTAAGGAAGGATTTAACATCAATTGAATATTCCTTAAGAATTAGTGTATTAGATGTAACATAGACGCACTCACGCCTGTAATCCCCGAAGGGATAGGCGGAGGTGTAACTACTACACCCACATTTCGCCGAGCGTATCTCCGTTCCATGATGTGCTAGGAGGCGAGCCTGATACTGAGCATTTAGTAGTAGAAAAACCTAGTATCACTTTTACTGGATCAGGGGATCGAACCCGAACCTCAGCGTCAGCCTCAGTCAGTCATAAATTACAATTATACTAAAACTTGTTAGCAAACAATGGTCTTATCACAAATGTAGTAACAGTAAGTGGCTGTAATTGCCGTTAATGTTTATTGTGCAAAACTATGTTATCTCTGTACGTAAACTCGTGTTTGGGGTTTCCCCGGCCTCGATTTTAAGCTATATAAATTCTTGAGACCTTTTGAAGTTTTAATTAATCGTTTCAGTTCTCTTTATGGTCGGTTGGTTTCGGAGTCAATAACAGTGTCAAATCGTGATCGTTCCGGTATTATTTGTAATGAAAATGTCGGAAATACTGCCAAAGCACAAGGTGTACAAGTTACAAGGTGGTAGGTCCCTCGTTTGCGAGAGGCCGGCTGGGTTGGTACCACCGCTTTGTTTATTTCTGCCGCCAAGCAACAGTGTGTAAGCACTGTTGTGTTCCGGTTTGAAGGACATTGAAGCCAGTGTAATTACTGGGCATTATGAGACTTAACACCTTATGTCTCGGGGTGACGAGCGCAGTCCAGTGTCATGCAGTGCTTTGTTATTCGAAGTTCTGTGTGGCGTTGCTTCTGTTTATGAGCAGGCGTGGCGCTTACCTTCAGGTGAGCGATCTGCTCGTCTCGTCAATCAAACTAATAAAAAAAAAATATATATATAATAATACGTAACAAACTTCATTGACTCGACGACATAAAATTGGTCCCAGATACGAGAGTCGTCAAGCTGTCACTCCAGCTCTATCTCTCGCTAGTTACTGGCTAGCTACTGGCAGTAAGTTGATGCATACGCACTCAGGCCTGTAAGCCCCGAAGGGGTAGCTAGAGGTGTAACCAGTACACCCACATTCGCCGATCTTATTTCCGTCGTGCAATGTGATAGAGGCGAGCCTATCACAATACCGGGCACAAATCGAGACTCGGTATTTCATAATAGCAAAACACTTTTGCCCGACCTGGGATCGAAACCCAAGACCACATTGAACAGTAATACCGCGTACGCATTACGCGTACGGAATAAATAATGCTATTTCTTCAATTTCCATATATCTTCTTCACATTCCTTAATGTGTTGCTCCTTAATAAAACAGATCCTTGTTATTAATTTCCAAGACAAAAGTAGGTTAATTTGAAATAGAACAATAACAAAAACAAACCATATCCATTCCATCATTAAAAACCATAGACATAGCAATAAATATTCTTCTAACTCATAAATAAACTCCTTTAAATCTCCAGTCAAGAGCTCTAATAAAATATAAACAGCCCCAAGGCAACAGGAATGTTGTTTCAGTCGGAAATGATTCAGTTTACAGACATTTTTAATGTCATTGAGGTTTAAACGCGTGTAATTTTATAGACTGTAAAAATATCAAAACTATACATTAAAATATGATATATGGAAAATGGTATTTGACACACTTTTCCTTACGATTTCCGGATACGAGAATTTATTGATTGCAACAAGCATGACTATTTAGAAATCAAGGTACACGTTTACGGCTTCCGATTATTGACCTTGTTAGTCCCTAAGACCGTTACGAAATCGGCCAATAACTTAAAATATTACAAGTTATGGAGTGTAAGTATAGCATCTTAGGCCCAGAGCCAATCTTACACTCCGCTGATTAACAGATGCGGCAATGGTGAAACTTGGTTCCCGTTGCGGGTTGTGGGAGTCAGACGGCGGGTCGACCCATATAATACCAAGTACTGTCAAATCTATGATACGAAAAAGCGGACCTTGGCATTAAACCGATAAGAAAGTAGCGATTACAACTTCTATTATATTTGGACTACGTACAGTGTGTTAACATCAATCCTGTGTAGTCACTTTGCCCTGTCAGGATTAAACAAAAAAATACATAGACAGATTTACTTGTTTTCGTCTACTTTAAACTACGCTGAGCTTACCACTCTCGGTGCTAGTACCTTAGTAGCCATTGCACATTCACAATAAAAAAACTACAGCTCATATTCTGCCTTGCTCACCTATTATAATTCTATCTTGCGAAAAATAAAATAAATTGCTCAATAAAGGAATTAATTTGCAAAATAGCCACGTACATGACATATTATTTGATCTTGGCACAATTTTAAATGGCAAGCGATGTCCATATACGAAGCTTTGTGACAGTTGAAAACAATTTGAGACACCTTCGAACAACCGGATACAGATTAAATCTTTGTCGGCTATGTAAGTTGTACGAAGAATTTGGTTAACAAAAAAATATAGGTTCTCAAGTATTTATAATCCTGTAAAACAAATATAAATTAATTGCATACATAAAAAATAATTTGTGGTGACATTAATGTTAAGCAAAAAGATTAAGTGAAAATATTTTTCATTTAAAATTTTTGCGGGCATTGAAATCGTAAAATTAATCTTTTGGTAATATCGTGGCTCTTTAGTTGATGGCATAAAAAATATTTTTGCGAAGAGAAATAATAATAGTCTTTGATCTTCTGAATAGTTGTGGCTTCTGTAATATTCAAAAAACGGTAAGATAGTTTCAATAACATTGAATTATGATCAGAATTAAAAGCTCCAACGAAAACATAATGAAAACAAAAATAAACAAACCATAAGCAAATTTATACTAATCCTTGGATATAGGTGTTAACCTTATTCATTGATTCCATACATTGCAGAATTGATTCCGCCTTAGTAGGCGGAACAAAACTGCACACTCAATTGCACACAATAGAACAAAACTGCACAGTCAATTGCATATATGCATTCGTTAACAGCCAATTTGATTTTTAAATGCTAATCTTTGATTCTGAAGGTCGGATGGACCCCAATGTCACATCTTACTAGACAAGGGCGCTATGTAGATTAACGAACAATCTGGATTATTTAAATAGATAGGCCATGATCGGAAGGTTACTATGGAGACCGGGGAGCCAATAAATGTTCTATGGTGTTTATCATTATATTTTTCACGGTTGACTCGCTATTAAAATTAAGAAGAAAGAACAAATCTCCTTGAGGGTTAATTTACTGCTGAAATCTTGAGTAGTGCTTTCAGTGACAATTGCCTTGAATATTATTTTTGTGCCGGTAAACGGTTGTGTGACCTGTTCATTTTATTTTATGAGAATAATAAAAAAAACATGTATATTTTTTATTTCAAAATATTTTTTTCTAATGAATAAATTATAACACTTTGAGTCATTGTCTATTTTTATGATTACTTTTTATGAACGCTTTTAATCTAACGTTACATGTATTTTAAGTGAACATTAGGATTTGTGTAATAATTTCCATATCTACAATAGCTTAATAATTTATCATGTCGTTTCTTTTTTTAGTAATTATTACCACAAGACCTTTTATTAAAAGTAGACTTTTAGTTGCACGAATCGGTAATTCTTTATCTGTCGATAAGAGCTATATGAATCATTATTCGACATTGAATATGTTAAAAAGACTATAAGTCTATGAAAATTGATTGTTTTATTTGATTAATTATTTTCAGTTTCTTAATATTATAACTTAATTTTGTTCATGGGCAATCATTTCGTTTACCATCAGGCGAGCGTCTTGCACGTCTCGTCATTCGGTTGTATAAAAAAAACATATTTATAAAATCACATTCTTCTAGACGCATGCCAAAACTATAAAACTCATTTACTTTTTTATTATTCTTGGTGTTGAAGATATTATATTCGATATTCGCTTATGATATATTTCGCAATAATAAAGATAGCAAATCGCCTAGATGTTCGAAATTGTTTATTATATTGAATCTATGTCAATCTTCACTGCAAAGGTGAAGTTACTTCGAGAGTAACCTTCCCTTGAAGGCGATAAAATAATTATGCGTGAAATAAGAGTATCAAGTGTTATAAAAAATAATTCGAACACCTCTTTGCTGAAATGTTTTCCTTACACACTGGGAAATTTATATCATAAAATAGCCGGCTATTCACCCACTACACCACGGAGGCTTTATTTAGGAACTTTATTCAATTAATAATAATACTAGCCCTGTATTCCCACTGCTGGGCACGGGCCTCCTCTACTGAATGAGAGGGGTTAGGCCTCAGTCTACCACGCTAGCCTAATACAGTTTGGCAGACTTCACATACGTTCGAAAATTCTTATGAAATACTTCTCAGGTATGCAGGTTTCCTCACGATGTTTCCTTCACCGTTAAAGCAAGTGTTAATTAATAATTAATACACATGTAACTTGAAAAAGTCAGAGGTGTATGCAATTGGGGCTGGTTTCGAACCTGCGACTTTCGTCTCGACAGACCATACCACTCCCCGCTTAGCTATCACTGCAAGCTCACAGATATTTTAAAAACTAGTATTTATTTTCGAAATTTTTGTTGTAACAGGAACGCAAAAATAAATAAAAATCACTTGTGATTCTTTAAGTAGCTATATTATAACTAAGTTGATAACAAAACACGGTCTCGATTAGCTTGAAGCTAAAATTAAATATGTTATGCAAACATCAATATGGGTTACCAAGAATAAAGCTTGATAAATTATTATCAAACGTTAAGCAACTAACAATGACTATTAGCTGTTATGTTTTGCAATTGCAAAAGGCATTTCGTATTCAAGGATGAATTGGACTAGGTTAAGACAAAAATGAGCTTTGCCTATTATTTTCAGGCCACAAAAATGGTTTAATTGGTTTTAGGAAAAGATTATTAATTTCTTGTTTATTTATAGACGTAACAAAATCACGAGACTTGCCCATGGAGTCCTATATATAAGAGTAGATTTTTTGGAAATGTAAACAATAGCTAATCATATTATGACACAAGGAAAAACAAAGTAAATTCAAACTTCCAAAGTCTTGTTTAATAATTTAATGTTCTTCCTAAGCAAGAAGGAAGCTAAAATTTGACATTACGTCCGTTTTAATTATAGTTATTGTAGTCTACTTTCGAGGTCTACCTGAATCAGTTAAAAATTTTAAGGCACTTTATTAGTCTTTGTCTTTTTAATTTAGAAGCGGATGCATCAGATAATTTAGTTTACCGGTCAACTGGCGTTTAATTTTGGTAGTTACTAAAGTTTTTTGTTATATGCATCAGGTAATTTTTACGACTTAAACGTGTAATCTTAATAGCCTGGCTAGGTTAATTGAACAAAGTAATAGTTCATAATATTAATAATGAAGTTGCTAAAATAAACGCGAAACCCAAAACTATTACAAAAATATAATCCATTACATCAAGTTCTTGAAATGTTTCAAATTGCGTAACGTTTCGGAAATAAATAATACTAGGTGGCTTACACGCTGCTGCTTGTCGGCAGAAATAGACACCCAGACGGCTTCTCGCATATGAAGGACCTACCACATTTATTGATATTATTATTGTTATTATTTTTAGTGATAATTAGTATTATTGCTATTTTTAAGTGATAACAAGCATCAATACAATATTTCAATTTACTCTGCTTGAAACATTGAATTAATGGGAAACTAATAACCATTTGTCAAATTATTGCTATAGAATTCATTATAGTCAATTTATTTTGTAAAGAAAATATTCTCTGCTTGTTCCGCCATTCGCACAAAGAAATATCACAAATATCTCAAACCTGATTTCACCACTAGGTTACGACGACCTTTTCCTCTTTCAACTATGTCCCATTTTTAGTTACCTATGAAGATTCGACACTCATTTCCTATAAAACACGAGATGCAATTAATAAAAGTCGTGATTGTTGAAGGATCCTTAATAAGTGTTGAAGAAGTGCCGGTACATAACCACGTTTTCCTCTTGTCGTGTTATAAAATTTATTCGCTTATGTTACCATAAATCAGTTACAGTAGCCGGAAATGATTTCACATATTATTTATTCCTTACGAAAGTATTATTATGTATAATAGATAATATTGCTAATATTGAGACGAAGAATTCTAGAAACCAAGGTTAAATTTACTTTGATATTTGTATTAATGTTTCATGTATTTACTTCTTAATGAGAACAGCAATTAGGTGTTTCTTATTAGGTCGTTCTTAAAGTAAACACACTGTCCCGACCTGACCCAATTACGGACGCAAACAAGAATGGTAACATTGATATCATATTAAATAGCACGTGAAAAGAACTCGGTCACATTGCGTCGATGCGGTCGACGGTTTGCGAAAGTACTCTTGCACACTCCGATGTTGAATATCTGTGAACACATCTAAAACTTGCGAAACACAAAATTAGAAGTAAATCTCTTTTGTAAGGTTGACTTGGTAATTCCTGCTGAGATCGGTCATTGCTTCAGGAAAAGGTTAAAGCCTAAATGTAAAACCAAAAGTCAACGTGTTCGAAATAAATTCCAATATAGATCTAAAGTCGAAAGCAGCGATAAATTGTGTTAGTAAACAAGCATGGTAAACAAGCTGTACCGACCAAGAGTTATTACTCCAGTTTTGATTTCCGTCAAACATATCAAATTAATTAGCGTTAAATCGAATCGTACCCTTGTTACGCTCAAACTACGCTTTGGTTTTTGGGACGCAAACAGCCTTCAATGAAACGCGTTGTTTGAGAACGCGCCTCGAATGTAAACATCAACGCTCGTCGTAAATACTCAATGTACATGTATACATACAACGTACTCATTTTGACTTATGTATTGTTCCAGGTTCGTCATCAACCTTCTGGCGACGAATTTGTTAACGACTACCCTGCTCGCGCCTGCGCTCTTCGGTGAGCACTCAGCGAACGGCGACGCGGTGTTGTGGGTGGAGGCAGGAGATACGGTAGCATCGGCGTGCAGTCTCGCAGCCCTATTAGCAGTAATGCTCATAGCGCTGGACCAGCACCACGCCGTCACCGATCCGCTACGCTGTCACACGCGTCTGCTGCAGCGCCGCCCCGCCACGCTCTGCGCTGCCACCTGGCTCGCGGCTATCTGTGCCGCGGTGATACGCGCCGCAGTCGCTATCGTCCGCCGCTACTGTCCATTCGAGACAACTTTACAGAACATTCAGATGGCCTATTACGTGGTGTACTTGTTGCTGGGAGTAGTCACGCCGATTGCCGTCGTTTGCATCATGTACGCGAGGATATACCGTGCGGCGCGCTCGTCTGGACTGCGAGCGCGAGCGCACGGAGCTAGCGCGCTACAGCTGCATGAACCCCCACCAAACCTGCCGGATCTCATCGAGGAGGGTGAGGGGCTCACGCTTAGAATAGATGCCGCCGAGAATGTCACATCTGGGGAGAACGACCGTAAATTTGGCCCGTTCCTGCTTCCACCGGAGCGGCCGGTTCGTTGCCCTTCAGTCGCCAGTCTTCGCAATTCGCGTAAAGAGGGCAAATCCAACGAAGATCTGAGGAAAGGCCTGCCTTCGGTGAGCTCGGCGCCGTCTCTCGCGGCCCCTCTACTATCGGTACAACAGCGAACATCGCAGCCTTCACAGAACGGTTCGCGGATAACTTCGATACGTTGTAGAATCTCGAACGCATCACTGTTCCGGTATAGAGAAGAATCTCGCGCCGCTCGCGTCGGATTGTTGACGGGTGCGTTGGTAATGCTGCACGTGCCACACGCTGTGAATGCTGTGGTGGCGGCCGCGATGCCCGGCCTGGTGGACTGCGCGCGCACACCTGCACTAGCGTTGCTGCTGCTCGCATCAGCCGCCTCACCATTCCTATTCGCGCTGCGCTCGCGGCGTGTTCAGCGTGAAGCGCGCAGATTGCTACTGCCTGAGAAGAGTGCGTGGGAGAGAGCTTCGGGCTCGGCTTCAGCGGCGGCGGCAGACGGGCAACGTGCACGCGCAGCGCTTGATCTGTTGCGGACGCTATCGCCGGGCAGTGGCGAGACAACAAGTGCGACTGCCGAGGCTGGCGTGTGCCGTAGCTCTTTCAGCTCTGGCGGGAGCACGCAGCTGTCGTCCGCATCGGACGAGTGACCGTTGGCGGTGCGCGTGCTGCCGCACGCTCCGCACGCCGCGCACGCCCCGCCCGGCCCCGCGCGGGTACGATTTGCCCCGCGGCCCACCGCTCTACTCATCTGTGATACTAGGCTAAGCCGCTCCGCGCTCGGCGCGACCGTTAGACTGATTTAGTATTAAGTTAATTTATTATGTCCCTATGTACCTTTCCGCTGAGCGGATAACTTTTTATTACCTGAATATTGTATATAAAAGATTAAATTCGTATCGAAGTGATTAAGCTATTGTTTCAATTTGACTGGAAATCTTAACCCTACGAAATTGGCGACAGTCAATAAAGGAATAAACGAATTACATATTACACAACTAAACCTCTGCCCTTGATTGGGTATACAGAACCATTGATTTATTACATAATGTTCTCACAGTTTCTTTACCATTACATAATCTATGGATTTATTAAAAAAAAAGTCTCAGAGAGGTAGACTATGTGTGTAGGAACTCTAATATCAAAAGCAATGATACAAGTTGAACCCTAAGCATATAACCGTTGCTACTCCCCAGGATACAAATAAAACACCAGGAAAAATTGACCTGATCCACAAATATTTGTTTCGGGTCTGAGTGTTGTGAGACCGAAAGTCTCTACGGTTCCACGACACAAGACTAGTATAGTCAAGTAGGGTCAAAGCTATCTAAATAAATAAAAGTAACCCGTTCGTTACTATTTTTTTAAAATAAATAATAAGGTGATGATGATAAAGATCCTCATTTTCATCAGTAAATAGACAACACAAACTATATCCTAAACTAGTTATATTTGAATTATATTGAAGTTAATTATGAGGTTATATTGAATGTTGGCGAGGTGAGAAAGGTGCCTGGCAGCGGACACTGCGAACCTCCAGGGAGTTGGACGAGGCTACGCTGGACCTGTACTAAGTATATTGCCACCAAACCTTGGTAACTGAATACTACCTATATAAACAAAATAAATCTATATAAAATTTAAGTGTCTGTCCATATTCTGCCTGGCATTATTCCGGCTAAGTACCAGGATGTGCCTTTCTATTAAGATGCCTTTATTTCATACCACCTTGAGCATCATCTGTAGTGAGACCTTTGGCCCTCTTATTCGTCAAGCCAGCGCTTTTTATACGATACGATCTGACACAGGCATTTGGAACCGACATGCTTTTTATTTTTATAAAATAGCAAAAACCGGCAAACGAGCAAGTGACCTGATGGTATGTGATCTCCACCGCCCATGTACGCCCAAAATACCAAAAGAATCATGGGCGCGTTGCTAACCTAGGAAAGGGATTGGGAAGGGAAGGGGGATTTGGACCTCACATGTTGTTTCCTCAAAACATAACTAAACTACCTAAAGCGACAGTCCTGAAGTTTGAAGTTTGTATACCACGTCACAGACACTAGGGCCTTAGCTACAGCTCGCTTAGCTGCATTTCTTACTGTTCGGTACGCATCGTGATCTTTCTGGAAAGTTGGTCGCTCGCAACTTTGAACCGCATCTTTTTCTCCCGAGTCGCATCATAAATCATTTCACCCTGTCTATGACGCGGCCTTCTTTAGTGATACCGAGTTTTGACTTACCAAGAGCGGTGATTGCTAGAGCGGAGTCAGCATATTATACTTGCAAGTGTAACTGCGGCTTCGTGGAAGTTCAGTCGTCTGGAACCATCCAACAACCATTTAATTCTTGGCGGTCGTCACTCAGCGACTTTCCTTTCCGCTACTACCTTAAGACGGCCTATGTCTGTGATTTCAGAATAAAAGCTTTAAGCACCTATGGTTATTACCACAACACGGTTTTTCTAAATCTTTGTGTTTTTTCGGTCTTATTTCCTAAATGGCTTTATCGATTTTTACAAGACTTACCTACATTGGCAGATTAAGAACTGTTTATAGAGTGATTTAGGTAACTTTTTATCCCGGAAATATGATAGGACATGTCCACGCGGGTGGAATCTCGAGCAAAAACTATTTAAAAAATAATATAAGTAGGAAATTAAGGACATCAAACAAGACGCGAGTAGTCAAGGACTGACCTACATATACTTGATCTACTTATTAAACTTAATATAAATTAAGGAAATAAAATTGCTACGTGTTACATTCATTTCTATGAAAAGACGGAAGGTCCCTCGTAAGTGAGAGGCCGTCTGGATAGGTGCCATCGCTTTGTCTATTTATGCCACCAAGCAATAGTGTGTAAAAACAGTTTTCCGGTATGAAGGACATTGAAACCAGTGAAATTGTACTGGTCATTATGAGACTTAACATCTTATGTCTCTGGGTGACGAGGGCAGTTCAGTCCCATGAAGTATTTCCTAATTCGAGGTTCTGATTGATTTTGCTTCCGTTTATGGGCAGGCGTGACGCTAACCATCAGGCGAGTGACCCGCTCGTCTCGTTATCTAAAGCTAATAAAAAAACAACCAACAGTCACATACATAGTCCTGACCTTACACGATAAAGATAAGATTAACGCGTATCGCGTGTATAAATAACAAATAGGCACTGAGTTTCAGAATACCCAGACCTATTATAACTATTAGTGAATTACGCAAAAATTGTCTTGGCGCGGGAATCGAAGTCGTGACTTCTCTTTTCACAGTCAGCTACCTACTGAGCCATGGAGACGGCACTATGGGACTAAGACCTTTGATAACATATATGAGTTCCCTGGGTTTATCATACTAGTTACAGCTAATTTCATGAACTGCATCGACGACCGTTCTGAAAAGTTTTGTCTTCAGACTAATTGAACACGAGAGAAACAGAATGGTTGGCCTTAGAAACTGTCAACACGAAAATTTAGCTCCAAAATAATGTTACAAACCCATGACTTTCTCTACCTGGTGACAACAAAAAATTAAAATAATAAAGCAAACATATTTTGTTTGTTTTGTTTACGTCAACTTTCATTATCAAGGCTAAAAAGCGAAGAACTCCATTAGTTTAGCTATTTTTTTTCCGTGTTATCTATGAAAGTTTGTAGAAAATGAATACTAGAATACGGAATACAAATTAGCGAACATAATTTTGTATTAAGAATAAAATAATTTATTGAAAACTTATACATTGACCATCAGAAGCAATAGCTTAGCGGGAAGTACGGACTGTCAAAACGAAAGTCACAGGTCCGAAACAGACCCCAAGAGCATGCATCTCTGACTCTTCTATGTTACGTGTGTTGATTGTTAATTATCGCTTGCTTTAACGGTGAAGGAAACATCTGCATTTGAACTTAGGCTTTGAAAAACAATCATCCACTCATTGTTTTGGAACACATTCAAAAAACTCGACACTAATTAGGTCTGTTGCTCCGAGCATGGTCCCGGTAGTGAATAAAAATAGCTCGGTGAATCAATGCATCAAATCAATTTAAATTAAGGTGATCGCACATTTATTAGAACCGTACGCACAACATCGAAGGTCATTTTACTTTTTTTTTATAAGAGTACCCGGGAACCTTATAAGTAGGTCACATGATGGTAAGTGATCTCCACCACCCATACTCATGATACTAGAAGAATCATGGACGTGTTGCCGACCTTAAAGGATTAGGAATAAGGGATGGGGGGTGGAATTGGGCTTTTGGATATCTGACTCATCATGCGAAACGTAACAGCACGGTGCTACATCACATCTGTTTCCTGTGAGACAGTCGTAATAAGCTGTAGACAAAACTATCAACAACGTGGCTCTACCACTTAAGAAAATGAAATTACATACTATTATTATTTATTTATTTATTTATTCGAATAGGACGATATGAATACCACTTATACTATTCGATAGGTACAATACAAAAAAATATATTTAATAATAGATTCATCCATCATTCTCGCAAAACCTCAAGCATTCATTCATTATGAGACGCGTACGTTACCGACGATGAGAGAAGATACTTCGAATTTAATATTAAAAAAAAATAGAATACAGTGTGTGACGCGCGTAGATTGTGTGACCGACTTAAACCAGTCTAAATTTAATTTGTAACACTCCATCGACCTATGATAATTTATTGAAATGAGCAGTATTTTAATGATTCCCATAACGCAGAGGGAATTTCCAAGTAACTTCTGATACATATACATACGCACTCACGCCTGTAATCATCGAAGGGGTACGCAGAGGTGTAACCAGTACAATCATATTGCGCCGAGCTCATTTGTCCAAATTCATGATAGCAGACTTCATATACCTTCGAAATTATTATGGAGAACTTCTCAAGTATGCAAATATCCTTACGATGTTTCCTTCACGATCCAAGCAAGCGATAATTAATTAACAAGTTCGTACCACTCTCTGATGATCTATCGCTGCTTAAGATTCTCTATAGTTAGATCTATACCAATAAATAAAACTGAAGTGTCTGTTTGTAATATTAAAATAACCGCTTTTTACTACATGCATATGAATGTATATACGGTACATATATCAAAATAACATTTTTTTCAATTTTTGTCTGTCTGTTTGTTCCGGCTAATCTTTGGAACAGCTGGTCCTATTTTGACGGGACTTCCACTGGCAGATAGCTGATGTAATAAAGAGTAACTTAGGTTACTTAGGTACTTTTTTATCCTGGAAAATGTCATTCACGCGGGCGGAACCGCGAGCAAAAGCTAGTATACAATATATAAAGAAACACTGTTGGCCCTTTCTAGGACGTGAAGATAGACATATAGACAGTTTAATAAAAATAGTTAAATAATAAAAAACCCATAAACATACGCGACATATTATCCTTACTTAAGTAGCTTAGAAAAATTAAGATATTTAAAAAAAAAATATTTTCATCTGTAAAGTGATGAACAGCTGACTGATATGACTTATTGACGAAGCCGGGCGCGCACGCCTGATTGATGATGATAATTTTTATAGTCTCATTTTCGTATGCGAGTTATTTCATTACGTTTAAATATCGATTTTGTAGGCCTAGTATGAGTTACAAATACGTTCACAGTTTTCGAACTCGTATAAAATTACTACCGTCGAATTGTCAAACTAGTAATTCATACGGTAATAAAGGAAAGAATCGCTTGAAATCAAATTTCATATTCGACTAATGTGAATTAAAATTAACAATATTATTAATTTTAATCTATCATAGTTCCCACTAGTGGCTACTAATATTTGACGTACGGAGAGGAAACGAAAACTTTCATCGTTTGGGAAAACTATTAAAACTTGTACTAGGCCTACTGATTAAAACGCCCAACAAGATTTTTGTTACATATTGTATAATTAGGTACAGTCTACAACTGAATATGTCAAGGAACTTTACCAAGTTTAAATCTACTGTCTCTAGGTACCGTCTGCAAATATGTCAGCGAAGTTTACCTAATTTATAACAAGCTGTGTCAACTGTTGATCTTACAGTGGGTGTAATAATACAATTAATTCATTTATTTTTCTTTGCCCACGGCAACACCCGCGTTTTCGTATTTTTCTTACTGAAATGTCTCTTTTAGTACAATAAAAATTAGAGTGTACTGCTCAGGTATAATGTAGCTATCTATTGGAGAAAAAAAAACAGTATCCGATCAGTAATTCCAGAGATTACCTTCTACAAACATATTCATAAGCTCACAAACTTAACCTCTTTATATTTAGCGTAGATAACGTACGTAAGTTGAATCTGCTATAATTAATTTACAAAATACGACACTAGGGGTCATGAATTCAATTACCTTTATACAAATGATTTACTCATTCAATTCGAGTGAGTATAATATTTACGGATGCATGCACTTTTTTATAGCATAAGCCAGCTAACGATTAAGTGGGTCAACTGATAGTAAGTGATCTCCACCGCCCATGTACGCCCGCAATACCAAAAGAGTCATGAGGGCGTTGCCGACCTTAAAGGAAAGGGATAATTAAGGGATTGAGAAGGGGAGGGGATTTGGGCCTCCGGATATCTCACTCATCGTACGAAACGCAGCAGCAAGCTGCTACTTTACGCCGGTTTTCTGTGAGACAGTGGTAACGACCCGGATGAGCCGGCCCATGCCTGCTGTAGACAAAACCGTCTACAACGTGGTTCTGCCATTCAAAAACTTACCAACTGGGACTTACATATTTACTATACTAACAATTACTGCAAACACCGGTAGCTCAGCAGAGTGTGGTACGGATTGTCGAGACGAAAGTCACAGGTTCGAAACCAGTCCCAAGACCATATGACAGCCTCCGTAGCGCATTGGACGAGTAGCCGGCTGCGAAGCGAAATGCTCTGGGTTCGATTCCCACACCAAGACAAATGTTTGTGTGATCCACAAATATTTGTTCTGTGTGTTAAGGGACCGCAAGTCCCTCGTAATGCCTGATATCTGCCCCCTGTGCCTGTGCTAGTGAGAGTTTCTATTGCCCATTGCCCAACTATTATGTAAACCAGTAGGTAATAGAACAATGTACATTGTCTTGCCCACTCGACTTAATGTCAAGGTACTGGATACTACGAAACTGATTTTTATTCTGATAGGTGTCTATTGTACTTAAGTGAATGTCACATATTTTATGCAAGAAGTTGGTAATCAATTTAACAGAAAGAAATATTTGATAATACATAAAAAAACCGACGCGAAGTAGCAGCTTTATGCGTTTCGTACGGTGAGTGAGATATTCAGTGGCTCAAATCTCGCTTACCAATCCCTTTTTTAAGTCGACAACGCGTCCGTGATTAAAGAAATACACCTAACAGTCACAAACATAGTCCTGATCCCACACTAGGTTAACCTGTATCGCGGGTATCAGGAACTACGAGGGACTTGCGATCCCACAATACACAGTTCCGAAACAATGATTTTTGGATAACACCGACATTTTGTCTCGGTGTAGAAATCGACCCCAGGGCCTCACGCTTCGCCCAATGCGCCACGGAGGCTGTCAATCAAACGAAATTAATGAGCAGGAATATACATACATACGCACTCACGCCTGTAATCCCCGAAAGGGTACACAGAGGTGTAACCAGTAGTTACATCCACATTTCGCCGAGCTTATTTCCGTCCCATGATGTGATAGGGGGCGAGCTTATTGATATACTGGGCACAATTCCAGACTCCGGGCTGATACTGAGCATTTCGTAATAGAAAAACCAAATATCACTTTTAACTTACCCGGAGACCGAACCCAAGACCTCAGCGTCAGCCTCAGTCGTAACGCGTACATTACAACTGCACCACCGAGGCAGTAATTACACCTCCGAGGTAATCCACCGAGGAATATTATACAATTTATTTAAAACACGTGCCGCCCATGGTCCATATCGACCCCCCCCCCCCTTGCTCTGAAAATCATATCAATAATGGACTTGTTCCATTACAAAAATATTTTCTAATGTATAAAAATAAACTGCTTTAGTGTAATTGCCTAGTGTATTCTTGATGATGCTATGTATGATATGTATATTTACATGTGTTGATGTCAATATGGTTTGATTATGCCTAAATCAAACCATATTGACATCAACACACAGCTCCGTGGCGCAGCGGGCGAGTAGTCGGCGGCGAAGCGAGAGGCCGTGGGTTCGATTCCCACACCGAGACAAATGTTTGTATGAACCACAAATATTGGTCTCGGGTCTGGGTGTTGTGGGACCGCAAGTCCCTCGTAGTTCCTGATACCCACGACACAGGTTTACCTAGTGTGGGGTCAGAACTATGTGTGTGACTGTTGGGTGTATTATTAAATATCTTGCTTTTACTTTTGTACTGACTTGTCATAAGCGCTATTTTAATTGCCTATGCCCTACACGATCAATAAACGGTTTTATTCTTTTTCATTAATATTTTATTTAAAACTAATCAAAATGAATTTTGTTATATTATTGATGCTCTAATAATTAAAGCCTTACATCTCAAAACAAGAGTTAAAAACACAAAGTATATTTCTGGGGAACACCCAGTTCACAACAGTTATTTTTGTAACAGGAAATGTATTTATAGTTCTCACAACGGGGTTTTTCCATATGAAAGCGAAATAAACAGCGATAGTATCGTTAAACATAGATACGTCCTCGTATGCGAGAGGCCCTCTGGTACCACCGCTTTGTCGCCTATATTTCCGCCAAGCAAGCAATTACTGGGCATTATGAGACTTAACATCTTATGTCTCGCGGTGACGAGCGCAGTCCAATTCCAGCGCTTGGTAATTCAAAGTTCTGTGTGCTTACCATCAGGCGAGCCACCTGCTCGTTTCGTCACTCATGCTAATAAAAAAAAATATTGTTTTAAGAAATTAAAATTCAAATTGTTTATTGAAATAATAACATCATATGCATTATTTCGAATCCACCACAATAACTCTACTACTAGTTCGACTGTTTCGCTAGAGAAGAGCGTGTAAGAAATTCTAACGTTCTGTTCACGAGTATGATGCATGTACCAGCCATCGGCCTCGTCACGTTGTACCATGTTACAGACAAGTAACCGACTCGGTATACGACGTAGCCGCAAGCACAGACATTTGAGCGAGCATGACATACCCAGACTGATTACAATTAAAAGTAAGATGGGTATAAACATTATAGTTGTACCAAGTTAACTGTGAATTGAAGGGCGTCGCTCTGTTCGCTCCAGTATTGCCATTTTACGAATACATTATGAGGGATATTTCAGGTGTTATGGCACACATATATCACATTATGTAATTCGTTTATTTTCAGCCAAATTCCAGAAATTATAAAAGTGAATTTCAGGATACCAAATATAATATACCTTCAACGTCATTTCTATAAAAAATCGTCTGGATATCTATGAACAGTGAAATTGTATACTCTTAATCCGAAAACCTAGACATATTAATTTATTTGTTTAGTGGATAAAGACATTCCTTTCCTAAACTAAAACTTCCACTAGCCACTAGATAGGAAAATTTACACAGTAGCGGCGCGGCGGGTCCAACTCACCAAATCTGGGTTTAATTCCACTAAGTTAGGAGCACTGTCTGTAGTTCCATTTTCTATCATTTAACAGTTAACTTGGTACATCTATAACTTGCAATGACTGCCATGAGTGTCACTTAACATAATAATAATCATATTACTGGGCACTACTTCCTCTAGTAATTAGAGGCGATACCCGCCTACCACACTCGCCTATAGTACGGATCGCTAGATTTCACATACCATCGAAACTCTTGAAGAGAATTCTAGATATGCAGGTTTCCGCACGATGTTTTCCTTCGTCGCGAGCGAGTGTCAATGAATAATGATTACACACGTAACTTCGGAAAGTCAGAGGTGTGTGCCCGGTGGCTGTTTTTGAACCCGCGACCTTTGTCTCGATAGTCCATTCCCCTCCCCCCAGGCTATCCCTGTATCGAAGAAATACAGAAAATAAGCTAAATTACGTAGGGACTTTACTCATGGCGCGACGTGATGCGAGCGATATCGAATCGATTGTCAACTCGAATTACACGTACGTTCTCACGAAACGATGCGATGCAATTCGATCGATTTTTGTGCCTAACAACAATGTAAACATTCTAGTTCTATTTAGAGTGTGGATTACTTGAGCAACTTTTTTGTTTTTATTCTTTATCCTGGCACGGCAGCCTACACTGGACGTAAGTATAGGGCAGTCCAAATAATTATACAATATATCGTCGAGAAACATTGCGTCTCTGGACCGAATTGATAAGGTCTTTGGTTTTTTGTGTTCGTAAAAAAATAATGGAATAAGATCCAAATAAGAGCTGGACAGACTCTCACGACCGTTAAATGAAACCTCCAAAAACCACACGGACAAGTTCAAGTCTACGTTTATTATGATCAAGTATATATATTAAGGTAGAGTTAAGGTAGTATGAAACATTCATTAATATCTTGGGAAGAATAAAGTATAAATTAAACCTCTTTTGCATTTTTGAGTGTCAATGGTTATGTATTGATTTTTTAACTAGTTTCCTAAGTTTTCGTCTCAATTCAATTCATCAAATATAAATCAAAATAGCCAAGGAATCCAGCTATGAATAAACATAGAATACGTAATAATAGTATGATATTAGTAGTCATAAACATAAAATGATTTATGCTTGGTGAAAACGAAACAAAGTTAAAACGCTGGTTCGCAAATATCAACGCCATTCATCTTCAAAACACTCCGGTCAGTCAAATTTACTTTCAATGCCACTATAGTATAATTTAACAGGGCCGCCTCTTAAATAATACATACATACAAACGCACTCACGCCTGTAATCCCCGAAGGGGTAGACATCCAGACTCCGGGCTGATACTGAGCATTTCCTAATAGAAAAACCCTATACCACTTTACCCGACCCGGAGATCGAACCTGAGACCTCAGCGTTGACTTCAATCGTAACGCGTACGCATTACAACTGCGCCACCAAGCCAGTTAGTTAAATAAATAAGGAAAATATAATTTATGCGGGCCAATAACATCTTAGACCTAACGCCAAGCTCGGTACGTGGTACACTCTGCTGATTAACAGACGAGGCAATCGCAAACTTGGTTCCTGTTGCGGGTTGTGGGGGTCGCTCTACATAATACCAAATCCACCGTCAAATTATGATGGAAAGTGGACACGGGTATTAAACTGGGGTAACGCTAGGCACATATAAAGATAAGATTTATCTTATTAAACGCTACCCTAAATTATTATTAGGTTGATATGAATCAGCTACTGAATCCGGTGAAGTCCTCGCCATTGTGACTTGTTCAAGTGAGTTGCGTGCTGGAGTCAGCCAGTATATGCAGTAACTGCAGAGAGGCATAATTCTGGCGACCGTCGAGGACTGCAATTTTTCTTGACGGTCGCCATTATATAAAAAAAAATATAAGCCGGATAACGCCAGGCAGAACGTCACGTCAACCGTCGCATCATGAAGAAAACTCCTAAGGCCCGTATTCACGTACAACACTTAATTAAGCGCTTTGCCTAGTGTCCAATTCTGTGTACATGATTGGTCTGTTTTGATTTAGCGCCAAAAATTAACCAATGACGTTTAGAGAAATCGTCACTACGCGTTCGTGCTTACTATGAGGTCTCATAGTAACGTTTATGAATACGAGGATAAATGCAAAGACTATAATGTATACTACTAGACGGGCTGTTTAGAAGTAAAATTGCGTGACATAACGTTGAAGTTTGACAGCTCACAAACAGAGAGCGCGATAGTTGAGAGTAAGCGAGATGGTAATATTGAGTTACGGTCAATTGACCACAACTTAGTAGCACAATATGTAGCGCCCAACTTGTCTAGTAGTTTATTGAAGTCTTTGGGTAAATGTGAATACCACGTTATGAACTGGAGGGTCACATGCACGATACTTATATCAAAATACGTTCTATAAACGAGTCAGTGGCCAAAATAAATATTGCAACATTTTACGCATAATTGTTAAACAAACCTGGCATAAATCAGAATTTATCTTCCAGTAGTGGTTATTAAATCCCATACACGTGTAAAGATTATTGCTCTACCCTCATACAACTTTGTATGGTTGATGTTTTTGGCCTTGGTATTGCCATAAATCATATATCATGTTTTTAAGGTTCCATACTAGGTAGATTACTCGTATATGACTAGGTGGTAGGTCTCTAGCATGCGAGAGGCGGTCTGGTTTGGTACCATCGCTTTGTCTATTTCTGCTGTCAAGCAACAGTCTGTGGGCACTGTTGTGTTCCGGTTTAAATGACATTGAAGCCAGTAAAATGACTAGGCATTATGAAACTTAACAACTTATGTCTCGGGGTGACGAGTGCAGTCCCGTACCATGCAGTGCTTTGTAATTTAAAGTTCTGTGTGGCCTTTCTTTTGTTTATGGGTAGGCATACAGCTTACCATCAGGCGAGCGACCTGCTCGTCTCATCATTCAAGCTACTAAAAATAAAATAAAAATTCAACGGTACTGTATCACCATCTGTCATTCTATACTTTTGAAACGCTCTATCTTTCGAATTGTTGTATGTAAATTATATAAGTAGTAGAGCCACGCTGATAGTTTTGTCTACAGCATAAATGGGCCAGATCGACCGGGTTATTACCACTGTCTTACAGAAAACTGACGTAAAGTAGCGGCCTGCTGCTGCGTTTTGTACAATGAATGATGTAACGAGCAGGTCGCTCGCCTGTTGGTAAGCGCCACGCGAAAAAAAGAAAATGAAATATTGATTCTTACCTAGGCGAATAGCTGAATGCTAGTAACAGTTTATTTATAGTGACCATACGCAATTACACGAAGAATTACATTCACATGTGCTATATTGATAAGACGGGGGCACGGCCGCGCGTCACGCCATTCATAACGATAACCATAGTGTAAACAACGTAGTAGTGATAACAGCGTACTATAATGTCTATATCACGATGATTTCTCGCGTATTTTTCGACGAGCAGGTCGCTCGCCTTTTAGTAAGTGCCACCCTTAAACAGAATCACGATATCATTGTATCGATGTGGCGGCTGCTGTTTATGTATCATCGTGACGTAGTTCAGTGCGTCTGCACTCAATATTTATATAATAACTAGATGTACCCGACATGCCCTGCACGTATTTTTTTGGTCTAGAACCTTCGCAGACGTACGCAGAACTACTCACCGACGTTTTACCACAATTGGGTGAATGCTACTTTTTTTTATTAGCTTGAATGAAGCAACGAGCAGGTTGCTCGCCTGATGATAAGCATTATGCTTGCTCATAAACAGAAGCAACGCTACACCCAACTTTGAATTACAAAGCACTGCATGTCACTGAACTGTGCTCGTCACCCTGGGACATAAGTTGTTAAGGCTCATAATGTCCAGTAATTAGACTGGCTTCAATGTTCTTCAAACCGAAACACAAGTACTTACTGCTACTTGGCTGTAAAAATTTACAAAATGGTGTGGCAAATGCACGGTGACCCCTTACAATGCAAACACGAAACGTTCAATCGTGTTACCCTCATATTAGTAACACCAGTAGCACCATTATTGGTGTTAGTGGAGGTAGTCGGGGAAATAACTATGTAAAGCGGAGATAATACTAGTAAGATTGAGATGTGGTGGAGGTGATTGCTAAGGTATATAAGAGGGTGTATTATTATTTGAGGGAACTTAGTCGTGCTTAGAACTCTTTCGTGGTAACGCTGCCCGAGTGTAGTTTTGTGTAGAATTGTGAATAATCATAAGTGTAATAAATTGTGAACAGTAACAGTAATATATTGCATTTAATGTGAAAACACTATTAAATCTTTTGGAACATCCTGGCGTTATTTATCTTTATTGAACAAAAAGTTATAGTGAGTTTACAATCGCGTCGTTCCATCCTTATATTGTACTAGTTTTGGGTCGCGGCTCCGCCCAGGTGAATAGCCTTTTCCAGGATAAAAAGTAGCCTATGTCCTACTCCCGGTTATGGTCTACCTGTGTTTCACGAACGTTCAAGTAGTGTTCTTACTTCTTCCCTTCTGAGATGCATACTCGTCAAAATAAGACGATAAAAATCGTACTATCAAGCATCCAATTTCGGCCATAGATGAAATAGAATATACTTAAATGAAAAAAATGCTGGGCCTATGGATAGAAAGCAGGATTTCCTCAAGTTGTCATGGTTGTATGCCAAAGAAACCGGTTATACATGAGTTTAAAAAAAAAATTAGAGCCTAGAGAAATCATAAAGACATGCAATGTTATAAAATCCTAGCTGCCGCGCGCGGTTTCACCCGCGTGCATATTACTACTCCGCTCCCGCGTTTCACACAAAGTTCAACCTTCCCTTTTACCCCCTTAAAATGTAAATGTCCAAAAATCTTTTCTTAGCAAGTTCTTACCTTACACAAAATATCATCGGGAAAAATTTCATACTCCTAGCTTTAGTAGTTTATGAGATATCGTGATTAATCAATGAGGCACTGAGTGAGTGGTAAAAGTTGAAGTCTAGTGAAGGTCTACAAGTAGTCTAGGTCTAAGGTTTCACAAGGTATGCGAGAGGCCGTCTGGGTTGGTACCACCCCTTTGTCTATTTCTGCCGCTAAGCAGCACTGTTGCGTTTCGCTTTGAAGGACATTGAAGCCAGTGAAATTAATGGGCAATATGAGACTTAACATCTTATGGCTCGGGATGAGGAGCGCAGTTTAGTGCCATGCAGTGTTCTATAATCCAGAGTTATGTGGGACGTTACTTCTATGCTTCTGTTTATGCGTTAACATCAGGCGAGCGAACTGTTCGTCTTGTCATTCAAGCAATTAAAAAAAAATAAAAAATGTCTGGTGAGTACGGCGAATAACAGAGAGCTTCCAAACCCAGCTCTTGTAGCTCGGGCATCATCTGTTGTGCAGTATAGGGTCCCGCGTTGTCGTGCAGAAGCAGCGGGGACGACCGTTTGACCAAAGTTGGCTGCGCGATTTGCGAGTTCCGATGTGCTTCTCTTTCGGACCACAATGATGTATATTGTATGTAATTTGTACAACTTTTTGGCGGAAATAAATCCTCGAGAGTCAGTACAAAATGCCTTTGAAGAATTTGTTGCCTCCCGTCCAGCTGATTTCTTCAAGAAGGTCATTGATAACTTACCACTGCGCTGGCAAAGATATATCTATAGCATGGGTGGTTACTTTGATTAATAGAAATAAAAAACATGGAAACAAATACTTTAACTTTTTTCGTACAGAACAGCAATTTCATAGGTAAAGACGTATTATAAATAGAAGATATAGATTTCCTCAATAAATTGTAACGCAATCTATGCCTTTAAATAGGCAATTTAAAACTAAATAACAATTTAAAGCCACAGATTTTGCGAGCCTTACAAAATGCAAAATGCTAATTTCTAAAACCTCGGACAGATCTCAGGTGCTTCCAATTAAAGTCTGATTTATGGGTGTAATTATTTATTCGTAATCGTTTGAAAGCAAATAAACGTGATATATAAACTCGACGGACAACACTAATGACTGGTTCCACGCAATTTAACAAAACTGTTTTATTTAAAGGTGTCATTTTAATATAATTTATGAGAAATAGAAAATGTGTTTTTATGTAAAATTTAATTCGCACGGGATCAACGCATTTTTTTTTTATTAGCCTCAGTGACGAAACGAGCAGCTCGCTAGCCTGATGGTGAGCGAGCTCGCCTGCCAGTAAACAGAAGCAACACCACATAGCACCTTGAATTAGAAAGCACTGCATAGCATTGGACTGCGCTTGTCACCCCGAGACATATGATGTTAAGACTCATAATGCCCAGTAATTTCACTACCTTCGATGTTCTTCGAACCGAAACACAACAATGCATACATACTGCTGTTTGGTGGCAGATATACTCAAATCGGTGCTACCAATGCAGTCGCCCTCTCGCATGCGAGGGTCCTACCACCTACTTCTTTACTTTTGTACTGCCTACTAGTCAAAAACTTGTGAACAGTTTATTAAAAACCCATCTAAATGCAACATTATAAAAATAAAATATAATCATAGTGTTTACGTACATGAGATCACACGATAAATTCCACAGAACTAATATATAGAAACACGTCGATGACTGACGCAAAAATGTACGGACCAACGTGCCTGATTTGTTAATGACCGCATTCGCGCAATGTTTTTGAATTCATTGGTAATAAAATAATTAAATAAATACACATAACCGTAATTTAGTCCTGATCTCATACTAAGATACCTATGCTATGATCTAAAAATCAGAAAAATATATTTTGACAGCCTTCGTGGCGCAGTTGCGAAGCGAGAGGCCGTGGGTTCGATTCCCGCACCGAAACAAATGTTTGTTTCCGTCTGGGTGTTGTGGGACCGCAAGTCCGTCATAGTTCCTGATACCCACGATACAGGATAACCTAGTGTGCGGTCAGGACTATGTGTGTGACTGTTGGGTGTTATTATTTATTTTACGAATCATTCGCTTTTTCACGGCAAAGTGACACGGCACTTGGTGAGGAGCAGTCCAATTACAACGTCACCCGAGAGAGATGGTATGTCCCTCGACGGTCACCGGAATAATACCGGCCTGAAGTTACTGGATATACACTGGCTGTACCCGGAGCGTGACACGCTGGAACGAGCCACTAACCCCGATCTAAGTATCTGATTCGATGTGAAATCCGCATTTTTTTTAGCTTGCTTTAACCGAATTTTATTGAAAGACTAGCTGTCCCGCGCGGTTTAAAATTGCAACTTTTTTATTATTTCAAAGGGTCTTCTGACTGGAGAAATTATTACGCTACAGATTATGTTTATCTAACTTTATTTGAAATTTCTAATTATTCATTCTAATTTTTAATTCTTAGCCTTCTTAAGATTCCAGACAACTTTTGTTGATTCAAGTAAATTATTCAACTAAATTTGAATCGTGTGAACAAATAAGGCTTTTGAGTATAAAACCTACAGTATAATTCTACTGGAGAATGAAAAAAGATACCCGTCAAATTGATAAATTCATGCGTGTTTTGGTTGTTAATATTAGTTATGAACAATTGAGCATCTTTTTAAAGATATTTACGTTTTGATCTTTATTTTTACATATTGCTATTATAGGTAATACTTGACATTGGCGAAATCATCGAAAATCGATGGGCCATAATCTAAAAATAGAATAGAATATTAGTTATATATTAATATTTCACTCAATCCCTCAATACTTTGCAAGGTTATTGATCCCAGAGAAATTGTAATAAATGATAGATCAATTTAATCTGCATAAGAAGATGTGAACTTCAAATGAGATCATCCATTTGTCACCGTTATCTTTGTGAGTCAAGCATGTTTGGTAAAACAGTGTTAAGGCATGTTTAGTCTTCTGCGACAGTAAGACTAAGACGCGTGACGAATCAGGCGATAGCGACAAGTCCGCTTTGTATGGAGGTCGCGCATCCCGGTGCTCTGTCTTGGTCACATACCTCAAAATGTACATAAACAATTACATACAACGCAGGCATTTCGCTGTCATCATGTGTCACCATCTATTGTCGCGGTCGCGCACTTCAAAACAGGCCTTTAGTTGCAAAAAATATATAAAACCTGCTTGAGGATATCTACAGGTATATTTAATTATGTAAACCACTCCCCGCTGAGTCGTCGCTGCTTAATACCTTGTCAAAATATTATGAATAGGTATTTACCTATGAAACTGCTGTTCTGTACGAAAAAAAAAGTTAAAGTATTTTTTTTCCATCTTATTTATTTCCATTATTCAAAGTAACCACCCATGCTATCGATGCATCTTTGCCAGCGCAGTGGCAATTTATCAAAAACCTTCTTAAAGAAATCGGCTGGAGGGAAAAAATTCTTGTACTGCCTCTCGGAATTGATTTTTTCTCGTCAAGTAGTTTATTCATTGTATTCTTTGTGTTATGATAGAGATGCTCGCACATCTGCAGCTTGCTTTGGTCAATCGCTCGTCCCGGCTGCTCCTGCACGACAACGCGGGATCCCTTATTGCACAACAGAAAATCTCCAAGCTACAAGAGCTGGGGGTGTTCTGCGTCATCCGCCATACTCACCAGACCTTGCGCGAATAAACTTATATTTTATTCTTTAATTTCGACAACTTTTACTTATTATACAATGCTAACTTTTGTTCGCGGCTCTACCCGCGTGAATGTCTTTTTTCGGGACAAAAGATTATATTCCTTACCCAGAATATAATCTATATCCAAGTTTCATTAAAATCCGTTCAGCCGTAAAAAAAATACAGACACAGTTACTTTCGCATTTGTATTATTTTTTATGATTAGTTTGAGAGACAAAACCGAGCAGGTCACTCGCCTGATGTTAAGCACAATGCCTGCCCATACCTAAACAGAAACAAAACCACATAGAACTTTGAATTACAAAACACTGCGTGGCATTGGACTGCGCTCGTCACCCAGAGACATAAGATGTTAAGTCTCATGATTCACATAATTTATTATATTAGTATGGAAGTATGAATATACAGTAGTATAACAGAGATTCACCGCAACAAATAACAAACAATAACGTTAGGTAAAGTTACAGTTACGCAACTGGAACGAGACACAGGGTCGAAGTGTTGGGGAGGTCTAACCGCACACTGCATCTGATATTACAATATTGATTTACTTCCAGCCAGCCTGTCTCCAATGAATAATAATCAACATTCAACTATCAGAAGTTTGATCATAACACCGCTGTCAAATAAATTTGAGTTGCTGAAACGTTATTTAGTGAAAAAAATTATCATATTTGACATCGATATAGGAGTATTCTACTATGATAGAAGATATTTGAGTTCTCTTTAGTAGCTTTTGACATACAATTTATCATATTAAAGTTATATTAACTAACATGTTTGTCAAATCAAAGATGTTGATCACGCTTCTAGCAACTCAATTTCGACTTGACATGAGATTAGGTTAGTTAATTTTAGATTGACCAGCATTTTAGAAATCAGGCGTTAGTATACTGTTTTTTTACAGGAAAGCTTAAATAGAATATATAGTAAGCGGGTCACGGGGTGGTAAATGATTTTTGCAGCCCATTTATAAACGTCTTCACTAACAACTGCCAGCGTATCAAGGGACGTGAGCAGAATATACTTAGGTCTCCGGCAAGCTAACATCCCACGCGAAACGTAGCAACGATTTTTAACCGACTTCAAAAAAGGAGGTTCTCAATTCGGTACGTTTTTTTGCTTTTCTTTATGTATGTACATCAATTTCTCCGCCAATTGTGGACCTATTTAGTTGGAAAAATAAACAGTCGATAGAGTTTATATGCGATGTAATCCCATATAAATTTGGTTAAGATTTGATAACGGAGTACTTTCTTTCTGTCTGGCATTATCCCGCTTTCTAATGCCATAGATTTGACAATATTTGGTATTATATGGGGGCGACTGGCAGCAACACCGGCACTGACTCCAAAGAGACTTATAGAAATTGTTATTTTTGACTTTTCAGTGGTTTTATTGCGAAGTCGGTTTCTAAGTTTTGTCAAAACTTATTTTTGCTGTTTTACTTAATTATTTTTGTGTTCTATCTTGCAGCACGAGCCATTCATGCTGTAGACAGAATTTCTGTGTACAGAGCATTGTACACACAGAAATTCTGTCTACATTCACAAGAGCAGCAGCTCTACCCCTTCCAATTTTTTATATAGGTACATCTGCCGTTACATAAACGCCGGAAAACTGTTGCTATTGTTAATTTATTATTTCTGTAAGTTTTTTTGCTTACTATTACACATAATTGTTTGGGGCTAATTAGCATGAAATTGTTCCGGCAGCGTTGTATTGCACTGTCAAATATTAGTGGTTCAAGGTTAGTAACCTACGATTATTTTTAGCAGTAATAAAGTAGTTTTTTAATAAAAAAAAATTTATAACAACCCGGGGCGTTGCCCATGTTTTTCCACAAATCATAAAATAAAATAACAACTTTAAGTCCGACGAATATGAGACATCTTATCAGATCTTACTTTCTTTCCCACATTATTCTGCATCGATTGGTATCGGTCTCGACCCCATACCCCCAGCGGTTTCGGAGGAGATAGCGTGACAAGCTTTTGGCAGCGGCGGCGGCGCCAGTTACTTTTTTTGAATTTTTATAATAATTATCCTCGTGTTTACTCGTTTAAAATATGTATTTCAAGGGTCTTACATATAGACGTTGTTTCAGCTCTGATTAGTTTAACACTGTTTGTCTCTTTCTAGCAACTTTATAAATGGCGTTGTCAGAGAAAGACCAGAGTATTTATCAAATCAGCTGTAGCGTTATATATTTTAATCTAAACATTTTTGAGCATTGACGCTAATTTTCTGAGTGCTTGCGTCTGCGCAGAATAATATCAGCGAACCATAGTCGCATAACATATCTTATTGGTTGATACGTTGATTGGTCAAGGTGATAATTACAAGGTGGTAAGTCCCTCGTATGCGAGAGGCCGTCTGGATGGTACCACCGCTTTGTCTATTACTGCTACCAAGCAGCAATGTGTAAGAACTGTTGCGTTTCGATTTGAAGGACATTGAAGCCAGTGAAATTAATGGGCATTATGAGACTTACATCTTATGTCTCAGGGTGACGAGCGCAGTTCAGTGCCATTGTTCTGTAGTCCAGAGTTCTGTGTGACGTGCTTCTATTTATGGGCAGGCGTGACGTTTAACATCAGGCGAGCAACCTGCTCGTCTCGTCATTCAAGCAAAAAAAATCACATAACGTGAACTAACGTAACGCTACACAGTGCTTGATCAACCTTTATATGCAAGCCCCATAATAATTTGTATACTCCACATATCATTGTTTTTAAAACTATAAATTAAAAATAGTAAACATTCCTCTTGAACCGTGATATGTCATGTTTGTTATGTAAACACACGATTACACTTGCTATCCAAAAAACAATATGAAAAAAGAGTTTTCAACTATATTATACCCTTTTTTAGAAACATTGTTGCAATGTACATAGTATAGGTACTTATTAGTTCATAGTTCACAGTATGATATCAACTCAGTTGGTTCTTTCAAACCATGTGTATATAAAAGCTTCAAAATCATTTTGAGTTTTTTCATAGTAGAGGCCGGCAAACGGGCAAGTGGGTCAACTGATGGTAAGTGATCTCTACTGCCCACGAACACCCACATTAAAGCCAGTGAAATTACTGAGAATTATGAGACTAAACATCTTATGTTTCGGAGTGACGAGCACAGTCCAGCGCCATGCAGTGCTTTCTAATTTAAAGTTCTGTGTGGTGTTTCTTCCATATAAGGGCAGGCGTGGCACTTACTACGAGTATAAGACAAGCGACCTGCTCATCTCGTCAATCAAGCTTAAAAAAAGGTAAAGTTTAATAGTTTATGAGTTTGTTTGTAAGGTGTAATCTCTGGAACTCGTGGTCCAGTTTTGAAAATTCTGTCACCAATAGGAAGCTATATTAACCTTGAGCGCTATAAGCTATTTTAATTCAGCTAAAAGCAAGTTTTTAGTAAGAAAAATACTTTTGTGTGTGCGCAGCCTCAAATCAGCAAAATAAAGGAAGATACACAATCTGTAATAACAAAATAGAGAGCCAACAACCCTGACACTGACGTAGACTCTACAAATATGGATTTACCCGTATCAAGCCAAAAAGAACGTCATGATACACAAAAAGAAAATCATTCACCACTTCATTCATCAAACGGTTTGACACAAATGAGCTATTTTCACAAATACGTCCAAAGGCGTGTAAAGAAACAAAATTAGCAATACATACTTTGTCAAAATCATAAATTGCCGCCATTCAAAGTCTATGGTCAGATCGTTGAACTGAGTGATTTGTGGGTGGGCGTGACCGTGGAATCATTTGGTCAACACAAATGTGTTGTTGAGTTCATTTATGGGTAAATATCGATAGCCTCTCAGAGGTTTCGCGAAAAACATATTATTAACAATCGCGGTTTATTTAAAAACATATAACTTATCGTCTTCCGTGATGTGTTTACGTAAATACTGTAATTGTTATCTGTTGATTTTTTTGTACATCTAGAATGTCTACGTAAAATGATTGACGTTAAATTGAATAAAAAATACATAAATGTACAGTGATCTGTTCCGTCATTCTACGTTTTTTATATTCTGTAAACCTTATCTCATTTTTTGTAAGTTATATATCTAATGATGTAATAAGTTATATATTATTCTATTATGACCTATTAGTCCTGCCATCTTCAATAAGTTTCACGAGAAGGTAGATCCTGATATTAAGCAGGGATATCGCCAGGCAGAAAGAAATAAAGAGGGATCCATCTTCTTTTCATATTCAATCCATCTTCTGTGATGATACTAGCTTGATATCGGTCTAAAATATCCTACTATTATTATAAATGTCAAAGTTTGGATATTTCTTAATCAATCACACCTTAACGTATGAACAGATTTACATAAAATTTGGCACACAGGTATACTATGATCTGGATTGCGTAATAGACTACGTCATACACTTTTTATCTTGGAAAAAGTCACTGACGCGGGCCGAGCCGTGAGCTAAGGCGACTTTAAAATATTTTTGTACAAAACCATAAACTCATATGTATGCTGACGCGCAGGTAATGCAGCACAGGGAAAACTCTGGTTTTCTGCTGTGCTGATATTGTTATCTAAAGATCTGTATCCACTAGAGGCAGCTTCGGGGCGAGATACCGCCTTTAATTATGGCAACTCGGGTGGAGATATTGCCAAAGTTCAGCCTCGTTGAAAATCGTGGGTCTAATGTTAACGGGCTATTTTAATGCACTACACTTAGCATCTGGTGCACCGTAGTCATATTGCCGAGCTTGGATAAATATATAAATAAAAACCAGCCTCACTTTGTCTAAAATCCGGGCTGCGCACACAGAAGCTACTCAATTAGATTAATGGTCATTAGCGGTTAACGATAATGTTTCGAGACACGTAATATGCTGCGACGTAGGCACGTCTATATGTGTGTTACCTATCAGCTACCTGTACCCATAGTGCAAACTTCTATAGTACCTAATTGAACGATCAGAAATTTTACACATGACAAAAATTGGTAAGGGTCTTAGGGTTAAAAGCCTCACTTACACGCAGAGAGTATATCACCCGTCAAACACGAGAATACCAGAATACTTTCGATTTTGAAGCCGCGTCATGCAATTCGATAGAGAGTATCGTATGATACGGCCTCGTAAACTAGAGCATTCTTTTACATACTCGCCTATATCCTATGAGAATCTCTCTCCGTGTAAATAGTCCTTTTTTCTTGACAGAGAATGACTTACCAGGTTTGTCTTATCTGTTAAAATGAAAACGACTTTTCTATGGTATCTGTCGATCGCGGCTGGAGGCTACTTGCATGACCTTGGAACGTTCGTGTATTGAGGCATGCGTGTCGCACCAACGCATGTGCATGCGCCATTCTATGCAGGAAGTCATTATTGCAGGTGTTATAACATATTTTGTGGTTTGAACGGTGTTGATTATTTTAATTTATTTGCCACTGGATTTACCTACTTATTATAAGTGTTTTTACTGGTACCTAGTCTGTCTTTCTGCCTAGCGTTATCCCAGCTTACTGCCAAGGTCCACCTTCTCATCATGATTTGATGGTGGATCTGGTAATATGTGGGGGCGACCCCCCCACTACTATACCACTACCACTGTCTCACAGAAAACCGGCGTAAAGTAGCAGCTTGCTGCACCGTAGTGAGTGAGATATCCGGAGGCCCAAACCCCCTCCCGTTCCCAATCCCTAATTATCCTTTAACGTCGGCAACGCACCCATAATTCTTTTAGTATTGTGGGCGTACATGGGCGGTGGACATCACTTACCATCAGGTGACCCACTTGCTCGTTTGCCGGCCTAGGTAAGGGCGGTACCCGCGGAAGTCCGGGCGGTTTTCGCTTCGGGAACCCGGAGCCGTTCGTAATGTACCGAAGAGGGTGACCACGAGATTTTAGTTGGTATTACCGGTATAAGGCTTACATAGTGCTAGGGACTCTGCCCAGCGGTCATCCAGATATTTCTTCCATATTTCCCAGGCGATTTAACGCTGGGTTGTAAGACCGGTGGGTCCAACATAACCGTCCTGCTTTCCCCCGGGGTAGTGCAGTAGCAATAAAGCATTTTTATCCGCTATAGCAAAAAAGCTTCGACTACTTGAAAACATTTTAAAACGTAAATTCGGTTATGACAGTATTGTAAGCGCCCTTAATCTCCATGCAACATTGTAACAAGTCATATATTGGAGGGTACAATAAATATCTTCGCATGCCCTTTTATATGTGACGTGATATGTCCCCAGCTCGTTACTTATGTTCATCGTAAATCTGATTAAAGTCAAGGGCCGTACCCGAGCCCATTTCCTACTTTAGCCCCCGGTAAAAGACAGGGATGTTATAAGTTTGACCCGTTTTCCTGTAGTTGTTTGTGTTTGTATGTATGCTGGTTTTATCAAGATAGTTCCTTTTTTTTAAATGCATACAAGGCGGATCAAGATAGTTCTTTAATTGACGCATCACCACACATAACTTTACAAGTACAAAGCACTACATGGCACTGGAATGCGTTCGTCGAGAGAAAAGTAAGTATAGTAATACATGTAATATATTGTAAAAAATTGACAGTGTTTTTTTATTACCTTGAATGACGAGACGAGCAGGTCGCTCGCCTTATGGTAAGCGCCACGCGTGCCCATAAACAGAAACAACGCCACACAGAACTTTGAATTACAAAGCACTGCGTGACTGCGCTCGTTACCACGAGACATATTAAGTTGTTAAATCTCATAATGCCCTGTAATTTTACTGGCTTCATTAAAGCCAGTCCAAATAGTTTGCCAAAAACCTTTAGTCCCAACATACGAGTACATACAGATAAACACAAATTGTCAGATGGTAAATTATTGATACACGGTGACATTTTACTTTTTTGATAATATTTATTGTGTTGCTTAAAAGATAAAAACATATCCGGAAAATGTCACCATTTTTTAACAATCTAGACTATAATTCAACAAAAGGGCAATGACACATTTTAGGGTTCCTGATCCAAAGGAATAATTCTTATTAAAGAACCTATGCCGTATATCTGACTGCCAGGCTGTTGAAATATAATTCAAACCCCACAGAATATACATACATACGCACCCACACTTGTAATCCCCGAAGGGGTAGGCAGAGATGTAACTAGTACACCCTCATTTCGCCGAGCTTTTTTTCGTGTGATGATGTGACGGGGGTGGACCTATCGCCATGTCGGTTCACACACGATTCCAGACTCCCGACTGATACTAATCTTTTCGTGATACAAAAATCCAATATCACTTTTATCTCACCCAGGGATCGTACCCGAGACCTCAGCTCAGCTGTCGCAACGCATACGCATTACAACTGCGCCATCGAGGCACTCACAGAATATGACGTGTTATTGTGGCGAATATTCTTTCTGCCTGGCATTATCCCGGCTTAATGCCAAGGTCCGCATTCCCATCATGGTTTCCGTGGATTTGGTATTATGTGAGGCCGCCCACCGTCTGACTCCCGCAAACAGCAACGGGAACCAAGTTTGGCCATTATCTCGTCTATTATAATATATTTTATGCTTGTCGATGGCGAAATGCATAATAATGCGAAGCCATAATTAAACAAAAGAAAGAACTCTATCGTTGCTATTTTCAATACTAGTTACTGTTTTTTAAGAATATAAGAACAATAAACCCATTAGTGGCCATTAGAAATAATTTACATTTCTTCATTGCAACATGCTACCATAAAAATATTTAAATCACAATATTATCTTGGAATTCCCGCCACTGCTATTTTTATGCTATGTACGTAATTAGAAGTGACCTTCTTGTTTTTGGACAGAAGTTCAAAAATAGATCTAATCACTTATTCGTAGTTCTAAAAATAAAACATTGATTAAAATTATTTTAATTCAGATAATGTACGACATTTTTCTTTCATTAATTTTAATACAAACACTGAACTTGGTTGCCGTTGTTGTTTGTAGGGTCAGACGGGTCGCCCCATATACCTAATTCACCATTAAATCATGATAGGAAGGCGGATACGGACCGGCTGGTATAACGCGATTTTAGTTGAGCAGTAGAGCCACGCTAAAGACAGTTTTGTCTACAGCATGAATGGACCGGCTCGTCCGGGTGACGACCCGGACGAGCGAGAGTGGTAACGACCACTGTCTCACAGAAAACCGACGTAAAGTTGCAGCTTTCTGCTGCGTTTCGTACGGTGAGTGAAATATCCGGAGGCCCAAATCCCCTCCCCATCCCATTCCCTTAATTATCCCTTTCCTATAAGGTCGGCAACGTGCCCATAATTCTTTGGGTATTGTGGATGTACATGGGTGGTGGAGATCACCTACCATCAAGTGACTTACTTGCTCGTTTGCCGGCCTATGCTATAAAAGAAATAAAAAAAAGGCCAAGCAGAAACATGTTTTTAAAGTACATTGGCTCACGTGTAACGCAACGTGTAATTCGGTAACATAATTATGTAACATAATATAACATTCGGAAAATCGGTTTACTCAGCAAAAAAAACTGCCAATTCCAATTTAAAAAAATATGCAAATCTAAAAATTTTTTACATCCGCCAACTTTTATACTTGACAGTACTCTTATTACGCATAAACCAAGGTTCAAATCACACAAACTACTTAACAGTGACAAACGCGGTTTATAGGAAGTAGCAATTTGATGGTGAGTCGTCGTCCCAAACATGTTTTGGCAGATCTCAACGACCCCATCACAGTCGCTATCGAAACAACACTTTCCTTGCCCAATCCAAATCGCAATAATAATACGCGACCCGGACACCGGAGACGCCTGTAAATCCAAAGAACTCCTACAACTGGCCCTCGGCCCACAGATGTGCAGAGGCTACCCTAACTATACTCCCCAGCTATTATTCAAGCTGAGGTCTGAGCCTTCTAAAAGGCGCCTCTGTGCTTAATCACTTCTTTAAACATAATATATATTTCTGCCTAGAGCGCCATAAGTGCTGGCTTTATTGTCAGGTGAAGCTGTAAAAGCAATGTAGGTTAACAGCACAAATCCATTCGAAAAAAATAGAGTTGCATCATAGCTCAGCGGATTGCAGTAGGTTTCAACGACAGATGCACATACTGTCGCAGGTGCAAATTAAACGTAACTTACACGCGAATCCAACATAAGTCGAAGATAGCATAAATATTATAGGGATAGCGCCTAACTGCGGTATACTCCGGCGGTAGTGAAGCGGTGCGGAGGGGTGATAATGAATGAAATGTGACGTCACAGTACTGTCACGTGTTACATGTGATAAATATAATACACACGTCAACATTCTCCCCCCGCATAAACCAACTCAGTTACGCTCTTCTTCTCCTTACACCTGCCCTTATCCCACTTGCAGTGGGGTCGGCGCAACATAAGCGATGATGTGGCCTAAGATGAAGCATGCTTGCCTAGCAAAAAACTATTAACTCACGCCTGTAATCACTGAAGGGGTAGACAGAGGTGTAACTCACATTTCGCCGAGCTTATTTCTGTCCCATGATGTTATAAGGAGCGAGCCTATCACCATACCGGGCGCAATTCCAAACTCCTAGCTGATACTAAGCATTTCGTGATAAAAAAAACCCAATATCACTTTTAGCCGACCCGGGGATCGAACCCGAGACCTCAGCACGGCAGTGATCGTACCTCTGACGCGGACGAGCCGGCCCATTCATGCTGTAGACAAAACTGTCATTTGGTTTGGAAAGGAGATCCATTCTAGAGAACTGTACCCTTAATGGCTTCCGGAATTACCATAATGAACCCCTTCTAGAGATCCATTCTAGAGGACACTTTCATTAATGGCTTCCAGCATTACCGTAGTGTGTGGGCAGCAACTAGCAAGGAGTAATACTTATTATTAACCACATTTATACCAATTAGCTTCCAATAATGTGTTCTTATATCTTGTTTAGCAATACAATCAGGTTAATGAAACTTTCCGTTTGTAATTTTGTTGTTTCTCTTTGGTTTATTCCGTTTAAGATCCATTTCCCACTTTGTAACTTGAACTATACCAATATATATAAAATATTATGTAGATCTACATTTAATAGTTAAATCAATACATGAATCTTCCAAAATACACACAAAACTAGTAGGTATAATATTTTTTACAGTCCTGGATCTCCTCTATTAATAAAAGGTTTTTTTAAATAGCAGAGACTGGCAAACGAGCAAGTGGGTCACCTGATGGTAAGTGATCTCCACCACCCATAGACACTCACCACCCTAAAAGAATCATGACCTTCAACCTTAAGGGAAAGGAATAGGGATTGACAAGATAAGCAGGTCGCTCGCTTGATGGTAAACGTCACGCCTGCTCATAAACAGAAGTAACACCACACAGAAATTTGAATTACAAAGCACTGCATGGCACTGGACTACGCTCGTCATTCCGAGACATATGATGTTGGGTCTCATTATGCCCAGTAATTTCAGTGACCTTCAAACTGAAACACACCGCTGTCTGGCGGCACAAACAGAAAAAGCGGTGTTACCAACACAGACGGCCTCTCGCATACGAGGGACCTGCCACCAAGAAAATGTATCTTATATTTAGCCCCATATTTATCTCCTAACCTAATGGTTTAATAAAGATAAAATTATTTGAACAAATGTCGATATCTGAGAAGGAACAAAAGCCCATAGCAACGAGTCTGTAAGGTCTGTAGGTGAATAATTTAGAGTAATCATTTGATATTTTAATCGTAGTTCGTAAGGGCAAACAAATATTATTTTAAGTGACGTTGATAAATAAGTAGTAGTTCGTGGGAGGTTAGATTTATCTATCCTAAGAAACTGATAAGTTGCGTCTCCATTTGTGACGATTTGCCGCACTAGAGGCGTGACTGTGACAAACACGCGATGCGGTTGTCGCAATATAATGTGTCTGAGCAGTCCGCTCTGAGCCAAGTAATATTTCGCTGTGGCACGTTTAAAGTACTGTCATTTTTATTTTAAGTCACGGCAAAATGACCCAGTGCATGTTGCGACACTCGTCCACATTAGCGTAGTCACGGCTCTCGGTGCGGTGAAATTTCACGGAAGTGTGGAAGCAGCATTTGCTATCGACCTGGATATTACCAGAGTTTGTAAAGAGGACTTATTCCACGAAAGTTTTATTTTCTTTTTATTTCAAGGTAAACGGCACACGAGTAAGTTTAACCTGGTCACCTGATTCTTCACCTTGAGTTTTTTAGCGGGAATTCTGACAGTGCTCTGGTGGCTCTCTTATTTTGATTATTTCTTAAACTAGTTTAAAGTTTTGTTTGTTGTAGAAAACTGGTGTGGATCTGTTTAATAAATATTGACGGTGATGAAACATTATGGAATCATTGCATTAAGTGATTTTATGTGATTTTCGACCAGGGGTATTGATCGACCTAGGTCGTTCGATCCGCTATGAAACATCGTACTGTAAAGAATTACTCGTAACACCAAAAATTCGGCAAGATTTTGAAATAGATCACACCCGTGTTTTATCGTTCTTGGAAAATAAAGAAATATAACCAATATAGGCCTTGTATCCATGAAAACCGCCGATGAACATGCAGTATACCTAAAGAAACATGGAAGCGTTGCCGAACTTAAATGAAAGGGATAATTAAGGGATTGGGAAGAAGTGGGAGTTTTGGGCCTCCGAATCATCTTCTAAATAGTCAATTCTACAAACCTTCAAAAGGACAAATGTACCAGATTTAGGAAACAAGGAAATCCATTTAGTTCAGATAAGGTAAAAGATAACATATCCGGAAGAGTCTCTTCGTGTAAAGGTTTGTTATCAAACAATAGAACATTAAGGGCGTCTCTTTGTTATACTTAAAACAGGTGACTAGATGGACAATGAAACGGTCATATTATACTTGTATGTATTTTAAACATTCTTCCACGTGTATCATTATTTCAATTCGAACGTTGAAGAATTTTACAGTCATCAATATTACTGGTAACCTAATGATGATGTCACCTTATTGTGGCAGCGTACTTAGACTTGCGACACCATGAGGTCCTGGTTTAAATTCCAAGACGAGCAATTAAAATATGTTTTGAAATTTTATTCGAAAAATCATAGCTACTCAGAATTGAATTTGTGTCTAGTATGGCTGTAGGCTCGCGATATATCTTAAGCGGGACGGAAGCTTGGAGAACCGTGGGTGTACCTCTGCTTACCCGCTCGCGTATATGGACGTGAGTTATATTTTATGTATGTACCTTATAATACGAGAAGTCAAGTTTGGTCTTAAATCAACAAAGTTCTAACTTTATCATTTAGTATCTAGCACAAAGCTGTAAAATACTCTGGCTAACCCAGAAGCGAGAATTTTATAAGCTATTCAGTATAACGGTTACTACCTATTCGTACTAAACCTATGTATGGTTCAGATCTGTACAGTTTACTATTACATACATACGCACTCATGCCTGTAATCCCCGAAGGGGTAGGCAGAGGTGTAACCAGTACACCCACATTTCGCCGAGCGTATCTCCGTCCCTTATGTGATAGGGGGCGAGCCTATCGCCATACCGGGCACAAATTCCAGACTCCGGGCTGATACTGAGCATTTCGTAATAGAAAAACCCAATACCCTCGATCAGATCGGATCGGATCGAACCCGAGACCTCAGCGTTGGCCTCAATCGTAACGCGTATACATTACAACAGCGCCACCGAGGCAGTTTACTATTAGCAAAGGAAAAACTTATTGTGCCCTCGAATAACTAAATACCCACGTATTTCTTTACCCGCGACGACACTGGACTTGATGATGTCTGCTATAATAATCTGTCTCATTGAAACCATCTCAGTGTTTTTGGAATTCCTTGGGTAGTAACAGCTAAAGAACATTAAAACTTCTTACCTACATAAAAGCCGTAACTAATCGACCATTTCATAAATGCAATAACGGAATAGTAAATGGTCACTAAAATGAGCAAATACCACTTTGGGATGATTGCGTGTAGTTAAAGAAATGATAATGAAATTAATAAAACGACATTGCTCTCGTTTTAACGGAATGACGAAAGGCGTTTAAAAGTTAACTTATAATAGCCGAACCTATTGAAGTAATAATATCAAAGGCGTTGTATCAAACGTGTTTACGATGGTTCAAAGGAATTATTACGCATTTATGACGTTCATATTTACAGCATGTAGCACACATGTAGCGTAGCAGACATGTAGCGGCACACACATAAAAACCGTTTAGCAAAGTTTTTTTTTTATAATTTTGTGTCGGTGCTATTACTGCTATTGCATTGTCATTGATTGATTCCAAATTATTAATTTTTGTTTTTAGCTTTTTGAGTGGTTTTTATTTTTGGTTAGAATGTTTTTTTTGCTATTTTTTGTTATAGAATCATCTTCAATCAACTATACTTATAACCAGTGCCTCAACCATGAGTTTTTCTCAGTAAAATCGCTAGCGATGACGTAAAATATTTGTATGACAAAATTTAGTTTCTCACGTATCCGCTAGAGGCGTCACTGAGTTTTTCATATAAATATTTTACGTCGTCGCTAGCGAGTTTACTAAGACAAACTCATGGCTAGCCTGCAGGTATAGTGTCGCCACTTTCTCGTTTGTAGTTTATAATAATCAGAGGACTTAGAAACAGCGATTCTTTGAAACTATATAATAGGAGGCCAATTCTCGTAATTTTCAATGTTCAAAATATCATTCCGATCTAGTCTCAGCGTCAAGAAAGTTGCAAATGGCATTCTCTTAAACCAATCAACGTCAAATGTGAACATAGATCGTAATGAGATTGAATGTAGAATAAAAGTTGACTGAAGCCAAAACGGTATAATGCTAATGCTAATGCTAGGTGCATTTGACGTTGATTATTGGTTTATGAGAATGCCATTTGCAACTTTCTTGACGCTGAGACTAGATCGGAATGATAATTTGAGCATTTAAAATTACGAGAATTGGCCTCCTGGTCTTAGTAACACTCGAATATGATTCGACACCCTTGATTCCAAGATGAAAGCGATATTTTTAAACATTAATCTTATTACGTTATTAAGATATTAAGTCATCTGATCTCGATGAAATTAAAGAAGCAACACGAAACTTTAATCAAGGACGCAGTGTCTACGATTGCTCTTATTTATGTTATGTAACTTAGTAGCCGCGTCACTGACAGCCCTCATTGCGCAGAAGGCGAGTAGCCGGCTGTGAACTATAAGGTCACGGCTTCGCACCGAGACAAATGTTTCTATGAACCATAAATATGTTGTTTCGGGTTAGGTTGTTTTCTCTCGGGAGGGGTTGACATCAGGCAGGCGGCCGGTCGTAAAAACTACAATACCTCACTCGCAGTGGGGTCGCCGTAACATGCTTTTTAACACATGTTACAGAAAGATTTGGCTTGTAGTTTTGTGGCTCTTTCTCGTTCTAAATGCTTTTCCATCCAAAGGTTGTCTGGCAGTAATCCCAGTTAGCGATAAGACCGCCATTTGTACTTCGCTATAATTTTTAGGGTTCTATTGTTTTTAATTTTATTTTTTTAAGATGTTCAATAAAGAGTTTATAAATATATAAATACTTAGTTAAACCAATTGGGTAGTTTCCTATATTTTATTTTATACATTATTTTATAAGTAACAGAAAATGATACGCAAAAGAAACCCTTTTATTAAAACACAATTAAAATTGGTTCAGAAATGTGTCTGCAGTGATGACTTTAAATTTTGGTATGAGGAAAAGTGGGTGCGTAGTAGGGATATCTCACTATCTCGCTTGCACGCGTGCACCATAATGAACTTTTTACACAGTGACGTCAAAGTTTGCGTCGTCTTTCATTTGACAATTACCCCTTCTACAGGATTTGAATGGCTTTTAACTTATTTATTTTTGATCCGATTTATAAAATTCTTCCATCAATAGATTTTGAGTAACGTAACTTATCGATTTAAATAATAAAAAAAATCTAGTCAACTACCCTATTATCCCTTCGATGATTCTTTTGGTATTGTGGGCGTACATGGCCGGTGGAGATCACTTACCATCAGGTGACCCACTTGCTCGATTGCCGGCCTATACTATAAAAAAAATAGAAAATTTTCCGCACTTTGTGTCTAATTTCATGTACTTTCGTGCTCACATTTCAACTTTGTATAACTTTTGAGTACCTATATAAAATAGGCCGAGAGATAGGCAGCCATTTATTTATTTTTTATTATATAAGACTTAATTTCACACTGACATTTTTATTAGTTAGTATTTTTATTTTTTGTGAGTAGACAGTTTTATCTACAGCATGGATGGGCCGACTCCTGTCTCACAGAAAACTGACGTAAAGTAGCGGCTTGCTGCTGCGTTTTGTACGGTGAGTAAGATATCCGGAGGCCTAAATCCCCTATCCAATCCCTTAACTGTCCCTTCCTATGAGGTCGGCAACGCGCCCTTGATTCTTCTGGTATTATGGGCGTGCATCATTACACATACAATATTACACATTGAAATAAAACTAATTTATACGGATTTTATAGAAGTTCAATTTTATTTTACTAGAAATAAAATTCATGTTTTCTACTTTATGCAAAGTTCCATTAGAATATAACGATTCCGATGGTCAGATATGATTAAATATTAATATCTACTTTTGACTGCCTCGGTGGCGCAGTTGTAATGCGTACGCGTTACGATTGAGGTCAACGCTGAGGTCTCGGGTTCGATCCCCGGGTCGGGTAAAGTGGTATTGGGTTTTTCTATTACGAAATGCTCGCCCCTATCACATAAGAGACGGAAATACGCTCGGCGAAACGTGGGTGTACTGGTTACACCTCTGCCTACCCCTTCGGGGATCGCGGGCGTGAGTGCGTATGCATCTACTGTTAAATGCAGAAGCTCCTGGACTATAAGGATGAAATGCATATTGTTTTATTACGAAAACGTGTCTAATATTACAGACAATGTTCGAGTTATGTCACGTGTATTAGGAAATTGTATTTCATTATAGGTACAATATTTATTACAATAACTTTGTAATAACTCTAATCGCGCGAGGATGGATTCCGTAATTGTTTTTATATACAATATGTAACAAAAACGCTGTTGGGCGTTATAACTGAATATCAGAATATATATTCAAATGTAATGAAATAATTCGCATACGAAATAGATACTATTAATATTTATTTTTATCTCTGTAAAAGCGATGACTCGGAGCCAGAGCGAGATAGCAAGTTGTGGCATCTACGTGCCTGAAACGCATCGCGCCGCGTGCGCGCTCGGCTTCGTCGATATGTCGCATCAGTCAGCTGTTCAACACTGTTCACTGTTCTTTTTTCTAACCTACCTGTGTAAGATCTCGCTTGTGTTTATTATTTTTTTAATTTAACTATTTTTGGTAAGCTATATATATTTACGACCTAGGAAGGACCAACAGGGTTTTTTACATACTGTTTAAGTAAAATTTTTAAAAATATTTAATAAATAACATAAAACATTTATTGTTTACGCTCACACTGACAAAGTCTTTTTTATAGCATAGGTCGGCAAGTAAGCAAGTGGGTCACCTGATGGTAAGTGATCTCCACCGCCCATGTACGCCCACAATACCAAAAGAATGATGTGTGCGTTGCTGACATTAAAGGAAAGGGATAAAGGATTGAGAAGGGGAGGGGGTTTGGGCCTCCGGATATCTCACTCACCGTACGAAACGCAGCAGCAAGCTGCTAATTTACACCGGTTTTCTGTGAGACAGTGGTAACGACAAGGACGAGCCGGCCCATTCATGCTGTCGACAAATTTTAAAAAAATGACTATTTTTCATCAATAGCGTCAAACGTAAGCTTAACAATGGTGTTTGAATCATTAAATTTGATGAAGAATTATGGAAGTTATGGCGTTCCGACAAAAAACGCTTTTAAGATATAATCTTATATATAAAATTCTCGTGTCACAATGTTCGTTCCCATACTCCTCCGAAACGGCTGGACCGATTTGTATGAAATTTTGTGTGCATATCGGGTAGGTCTGAGAATCGGCCAACATCTATTTTTCATCCCCCTAAATGTTAAGTGTGGTCCACCCTTAAATTTTATTTTTTATTGTTTAGACAATAATTTTTGTTTTTACTTTTTTATAATACAGCATTAAAAAATATATACAACCCAAAATTTTCACCCCTCTACGATCAACCACTATTTTTACAACCGCGATATTAGTATTTTTGTCAAGCGCGTTTTTCACCGGGGGCGCCCACTAGGCTACTTTAATCCTGGAAATAAGCTTCACGCGGGCGGAGCCGCGGGCAACAGCTAGTATTATATAGAGATAAGACAAATCCTGTATTTTATACGTCTCATTACTGGGCACGAGTCTCCTCTACTAATTAGAGAATAGTAGATAATACATACATACATGATACCTAGGTAGGTGAATGAGCCCAAAGAGGTATGCAAGGATCGTAGCAAGTGGAGATCCGTTGTCTCTGCCTACCCCTATGGGAAACAGGCGTGAGTCTATGTATGTATGTATGTATTTAATTATTATTGGATAAAAAAGATGTTTTCACTGTATCTTATGTTACAAATAGGAAAACGAAAAAATGATAATTCGTGTCGGACTAGTGATACATACCTGTTTTCTTGTAGGACATTGTTTCATTTGGGCAGAGAACACACTAACCTATTATGTAATATTTTTGTCCTACAGTTAGTAATGAGAAAAATGGTCTTGTGGTATTAAACATTTCTGAGCGTAGGACCGGGAAAACGTACCACGCAATTTGTAAGACAATATGACCGTTAAGTTATTAACTAAGTAAACAAAAAAAAATCAGCTGGTTAGTAATAATTTTTGATTACCTCGTTATCGATACATATTGGAAAGGGGGGGGGGGACTCTTTGATCATACCACACATTTTGTAGGACAAATATGTTTTCGAATAATTTATATAATTATCATGAGATTTAACAAAAAAAAAGCCAGTTAGTAATATTTTTTTTAGAATCATCAAATCGAAATATTTTATCCTTGCTACCTCTGTTAGCTACCACAATCAGAGTTTGCGTACAGGTAATTGTTGGGCGTCTCATCAAAATGAAGCTACTCCCGGAAAATTAGCTTGATAGTAATCAAGTTTAATAATGGCCCGTGGAACCTGTACTATACATGAATAAATTATCATCGCATACATGCACCTAAATTCATCGACTTATATTTTAGCGAATAGAGTAATCAAACGTTGATAAGATATCGGCCGTCAATGACCCGCTAGAGTGAACATGCCATTGTATTGTAGTTTTTACAACTGACCGCCTGCCTGACGTCAACCCGACATTCACATACCTTCGAAATTCATAAGGATAGCTTCACAGTTATGCAGGTTTCCTCACGATGTTTCCTTAACCGCCCATTAAATCAAACGAAATAAACTAAAATTCTAATTCTCTGTTATTATACCGCTCGCAGCGACACTAGCCGACCTTCACGAAAAGTGGGACTGCAACCTAAGTGCTCTTAAAACCCAGCCGCTGGCGTGTGCCGTTTCTTTGCAATTCTCAACGACCTTAAACTTCTTGGAACATCGGTTTTACAGCCGGGGTCATGTATTCTTTTTGTAGAGAATAAAGTCTAAGTAGCTTTTGCAAAAGGCTTAGGACGTATACAACATGTTACAGAAAAGTGTAGTCATATTTATGGGTCGTGACATAAACCTGACAGAGTGTTTATGTACCGGATCTTATCAAAAACTAGGCATACAAAATGTATAAATTAGGTAAAGTGCTTGAGCGAGTATAACAATGCTGAAGTGAGACAAAAGCTCAGCTGTTTACCATGTTGTCCAAAGTTGCAAGAAACGGCTTTATATAAATAAAGCCTTATGTCCTAGCAATGTAATCAGATTTAGTACTATATGGAGTGAAATTCCTATATCGCACACTAGAATTTGTTTAAACTTGACAACACCTTTCTGTAACACGTTGTATAATATATTGTAACTCTTATCGAGTACCAGTGCTTAATCGCAGATTGAGTGGATTGAATAAAAACAATAAAATGCATTTTACATGCATGTTGGGAATTGCAGAGGGGAGCTACTGCAGTAAATAACTGAAATTGAAATTGAAATTCAAAATATTTATTGAATCCATAAAATGTTATACATTATTTAGATTCCGTCAAAATTCTACCGCTAGTTCGGAATGCTGTTTCGCTAGAGAAAAACGAGCAAGAAACTTCAGCGTTACTTTTTTCAAAATTAGTTTACAATTATTAGAGCATAATATTAGTAAGCTAATATTAGTTTTGAGTAAAAGAGATGGCAAAACTGAGTTGCGATGAATTGACCCTAATTCAATGCGCAATTTCAATGTACCACGCAGCCGATCTGAAGTATACATTGAAGTCTTTGTCGTTTTCTTGGGTACGCAAACAAATTTTAAAACGGCGACATCACTTTGCCGTATTGCATTCTTTAAACTCTTATTCGTTGCATATAAATATAAAAATGTGAACAATTTCATGAAACAATGTTCGTTTATTAGCATCTCCGTGTCGAGCCTCGTGACATACCGCATGCGCCATCACGTGCGCCACCTATATATCGATACTCGATAGTTAATACAAAGTATTGAATACCGCTCCACTTTACTAAAAACTCCTTAGATTTTGATTTTTTGAATTATGCAAATCTAGTGACATTTTGTGATTCCGTTTTTATCAGACAGTAACGCAAACCTACACCGTCTCTGTGCATCTCTATCCTACCATTACCGGACACTGTAATTTAATAGGTAGCTAGCTGAATTTTTAAAGAATAATATCATTTTTTTTTTTTTTTTTTCTCGTAGTTCCTGATACCCACGACACAGGTTTACCTAGTGTGGGGTCAGGACTATGTGTGTGACTGTTGGGTGTATTTGATCGTACTAATATTACAAATTTAATAATGTGTTCTTTTATGGAATGTAAGTGGGCCACTAACATTTAAGGTCTAAAGCCAACCTCACCTGCACGTGGTACACTCTGCCGATTAATGGACGAGGCAATTGCGAAACTTGGTTCCAATTGCGGGTTGTGGTCAGTCGGCGGGTCGCCCCATATAATACCAATTACCGTCAAATCTATGGTATGAGGAGGTGGACCCTGGCATTAGGCCGGGATAACGCCAGGCAGAAAGAAAGAATGTGTTTTTTTATACTACCGCTCCATCAAATTTATTAAGGAATAAATAAATTAATACATTCCGTTCGGATTTCAAATTGCGGGGGCTAGTGTAAACGCTGGATATCGATTATGTTCGCATATTGTGCTTTGTAACTGCTCGGATGGGGATCGCAGCGCCATAGGAAACACGCATACCGCACAGTTTTCACTTGAACGCTGAGCAAACATTTTGTCCTCAGATTTTTTAATAGCTAGTTATAAATAAAGAATATAATTAGTTAAAATTAACTGATGACAGAATGGTCTAATTTTAATATTTTTTTACATACGCACTCACGCCTGTAATCCCTGAAGGGGTAGGCAGAGGTGTAACCAGTACACCCAGATTTCGCCGAGCGTTCTCCGTCCCATGAAGTGGTAGGGGGCGAGCCTATCGCCATACCGGGCACAAAATTGCAGACTCCGGGCTGATACTGAGCTTTTCGTAATAGAAAAATCCAATATCACATTTACCCGACCCGGGGATCGAACCCGATCTCAGCGTCAGCCTCAGTCGTAACGCGTACGCATTACAACTGCGCCATCGACACAGTCTTTTTTTATTTATTCGATAGTGAATTCATACCTCAAGTAGGTTTTCATTAAATTTATTTTATTTAATGAACACACATTGCATACTGAAATTGAAGATGAACGACTAAAACTTTAGAATTTATGCACCGATTTTGATGATTATTTTGTTTGAAAATATGAACTGTTTTTTTAAAGTTATTCAGTTATGCAGTTCGGCAGGGAGTTGAAGAAAAACGTGTTTCCGGCGGTACGTTTCGGGTGATATTTGAGTCTGGATATTTGAATAATTCTGTGCAGAGCTACTCGTATCAACTGACTAAGAAGTCTAGACTGTGTTAAGATAATCAAATAATATTAAGATAATTGTGGAGTGAAGATTAAAAGTGGAGAATTACCTACTTGGATTATTTAATTTCATCACAATTTATCTAAAAGTTATAAAATAAGAACTGTAAAATGGCTGCAATATAAATGGCGACATTATGTAATATGCATAGACTAGCATAAACTCAGGCAAGTCTAAAAAAACATTTACTCTCGTTTGTTAAACGAATAGTAGGTATATCATCTACTGTAAAAGGTATTTTACATAAGGTAGATCTTTATTCAATTTATAATTAGCGTTTATAAATACCGACTGCCTCGGTGGCGCAGTTGTAATGAATACAAGTTTCGACTGAGGCGGGCGCCGAGGTCTCGGGTTCGATCCAGGGGTCGTGTAAAAGTGATATTGGGTTTTTCTATTACGAAATGCTCAGTATCAGCCCGGAGTCTGGAATTGTACCCGGTATGCTCGCCCCCTATCACATTATAGGACGGTGATACGCGTTGCGCAATTTGGGTGTATTGGTTACACCTCTGCCTACTCCTTCGGAGATTACAGGTGTGAGTGCCTATGTAATATGTTTATCAATATAGTTGATAATATTCTTATGTACAGTATGAGAAATAAAATGAAGTATACGACAACATATTCCTATACGTGTTTATAATTATGATGGCCCAATAATTATTTTGGATTTAAATTGTAACCCCTACATTTCTTTCATGTATTAAAAAAAACTTGTAAATAGGGATCCGTATAGAAAAAATATCTTTAGACATTTTAGATTTACTATACCAAGAGGTCCGTAACTTCTGTAAGGAACCATCTGATCTGTAGTGGAATTAAAGAAGATTGAACTATCTTACTCATGACAGAATCATACAATATCTATAGTGATTTTTTGACAACCTCCGTGTCGCAGTGGGTGAGTAACCGGCTGCGAAGCGAGAAGCCGTGGGTTCTATTCCTACACCGAGTCAAATGCTTGTGTGATCCACAAATATCGTATCGAAAACCGAAGTAAAGTAGCGGCTTGCTGCTGTCTTTCGTATGGTGTGCGAGATATCCTGTGGGCCAAATGCCTTAATTATCCCTTTCCTTTAAGATTGGCAACGCGACATCATTCTTCTGGTATTATGGACGTGGGCGGTGAATATCACTTACCATGAGGTGACCGACTTGCTCGTTTACTATGCTATAAAAAAATTACCTAGTATCATGCAAGTGTACAAGGTTCTTTAGTATCATCCAATTCAACAAACCAGCTAGTAACAAGACAAATGTAACATCCAATCCTGCTGACTCCGTAATATCGTCTTCGCTCATTCAGCAAAATATAGCTCGTGTAACATACTTTTATATCCATGTCACGTTATACATTGCATCACATACGAGGTAGGTCCCTCGTATGCGAAAGGCCGTCTGGGTTGGTACCACCGCTTTGTTTATTTCTGCCGCCAAGCAGCAGTGTGTAATTGTTATGTTCCGATTTGAAAACCGGCGTAAAGTAGCAGCTGGTGAGTGAGATATCCGGAGGCTCAAATCCCCTCCCCTTCCCAATCCCATAATTACCTATCCCTTTTCTTTAAGGTTGGCAACACGCCCATGATTATTTTGGTATTGTGGGCGTACATGGGTGGTGAAGATCACTTACCATCAGGTGACCCACTTGCTCGTTTGCCGGCCTTTGCTTTATGATACTTAACATCTTATGTCTGCGGGTGACGAGCGCAGTCCAATGCCATGCAGTGCTTTGTAATTAAAAGTTAATGTAGTGGCTTCAGTTTATGGGCAGGCGTGGCGCTTCCTATCGGGCGAGCGAACTGCTCGTTTCGTCACTCAAACTAATAAAAAAAAAACTGGAATCGCAGTGCGTTTGCAGTGTTGTTATCCATTGAGGAGTTTCTAATTTTCCGTCGTACTTCTTAGCTTTAAGCATTTTTTTTTAATCAAATGGGCAACATATCGATATTCGATTTGCATTTTGGATAAGACTAAATGATAAACAACTGAGCTCTTCTCACTCCAGCATTATTATTCTCACTTAAGCACTTCACTTCATTTATAGGGATGTAATCGATTACCGATATTAAACGAGTCATTAAAATCAGCGTGAAATTTTAGGATGTCCAAATTTTGATAAGATCCGATACAAATACTCACTATCAGGGGTAGCGACTCTTAAATATGACCACACCCTCCTCTAACACGTTGTAATATCAGCTCATTGGGACACATGAAATAATTTGTTAAAATTTAATGACCTGCGAATATAAATAACCGTTTAACGTAATTCCTATCACGAAACAATCGTAACCCGAATGACACTTTTAGTTTACAATTACATTCCCGACAGTCCTAAGTTATAACAAATGTATTTAAATAATATAATAATGATATTCATTGTATAAGATTGGCAGAGATAGTAAATATATCGGTAAGTTCACGGTCTTTAGAAATAGATAGATAGATATATAACACTTTATTGTACACCATGCAGAATATTACAGTAAAGAAAAAACAAAATAAATAATAAATATAACAATAGGCGTTCTTATCACTAATAGCGATCTCTACCAGACAACATTTTGATGTAGAAGATTTCAGAGAATAAACAGTTTAATCATTATATTTTCGCTAGCTTTTGATGATGAGATGCGACGCCTGAAAATAAGCGCTACGCCTGCCCATAAGCAAAAATAACACCACAGAGAACCTGCAATTACAGAGTACTGCATAGCATTGTATTGCGCTCGTCATCACGAAACATAAGATATTAAGTATCATAATACTTCACCAGCTTTAATGACCTTCAAACCGAAACAACAGTGCTGACACACTTCTGCTTGACCAATCCAGATGGCCTCTCGCATAAGAAGGATCTACCACCAAGTAGATACTTCAAGCCGACATCATTTTGGCGATCGTCGAGGGACGCAATTTTTTTTTTATCCTAACTCGGCAAAGTTACTACGCTACACCTGACGGTAAGTGTAGCGCAATCCAAAAAAACTGTCGACCAACGACAGACGATGTGTCTATCGTAGGTCGGCAAAATTATGCCGGCCTGCCTAATTGCTTCTTGACACTCCGTTTAAAGGACCCCATATTATAGGGACACGTGTGCCGGCAAACTATTCCACACTTCCCTCCGCGCGCGTGCACTGTGCGGTGACGTCCTTACGCACTGATATAAATAATTGTGTTTAACGTGTTTGGAGATCGATTTCCGGCTTGTGAATTGTGTCTAGTTGTGGCCTTGCGTATATTGGTTCGTAAGTTTTTTGTGCATTTTAATTCGGATTAACGAAATAATTAACGAATTATTTCCTCGGTAAGTGCTTTTATTTTTATTCTGAGGGTGTCTTAAAAAAACATTCTTTGATCGATCAAAGAATTTATTGTCTTTCGAATACATCTTAACTGTTAACAGTTTTTCATATCGTAATTAAAGTATTTTAGAAAGTTATCTCTTTATTTTAAAATGTCGACCAGTAATGATGATCCCCCGGATCGGGGTCCGGACCCATTTAAAAAGAGCGGTTTAACGCCGAGGTCACCCAATTCCGCGAAACCAAAACGATTATTTAGCCAGGTTTCTCCAACGTGTGTTTCTCCTGATAGGTCCAAACGTGTTCAGCGATCAGAATCCGAAAATACAGATTCACCCACGTCCGTTACGAATAGCGACCATGTCAGCTGTGTTAACTATTGCGATTTAGTATCCGAGGCATCGAGTTATTTGGCCAAAATTAATGAACTCGTTAACGATCAGGGCTCCCGAATGAACGTGGCAAATAAGTCAGCGGTTATGGATTTTACGCAGCGGATCACGTCAATTGTTTCACTGCTCGCATTAAAGTCTTCATGTAATGAAACAAAGTTAGCCAACACGCAACGGGAATTAGATATTGTGAAGCGTAGTCCTCCCGTTAATCCATCTAACGAGGACAAAAAGACAACGTACGCGGGCCAACTCAAGCTTCGTTTGCCGAAACAAACGCCAGCTATGGAACCTCGCGCGCCACTCCCTTGTGTAGTCGCATATCCGACGAGCGAACGGTCAGCTGATATCGCGTCATCATCGGCCACCAAAGCGGCGCTGTTTAAAGCAATAAAACCCAGCGACGACGGATTCCAAATTGTCGGCGTTAAAAAAACCGCGAAATCTGGCGTCGTACGTACGCCAAATAAAAAAATTGCAATCTGTCGAGGCAATAAAATCTGCCGGTTTACGGTTAGAAAAACCGAAGGGTCGTCGTCCGCGTTTACTAATTAAAGACGTGCCATCAACAATGGAAGACAGTGCTTTCATATATGCTTTGTATCGACAAAATATTAAGGACGAAATGCCTATTAAAGAGGACGATTTCATAAAATCAATTAAAATTGTTCGCAGGCGTAAATTAGACAACGGGCGTAAATGGATAGGCGTAGAATTAGATTCAGAAGTACGAAAACATCTAGTCACGACAAAAGAAAAATTGTTCATCGATTGGGCAACCTGCCGATTTATAGATGATGTCGAGATAGTCCGATGCCTTAACTGCCAACAATACGGACACGTGCATAAATTCTGCACAATTAAAACACCAACATGTGCCGTCTGTGCCGAGGCACACGATACTAGGGCTTGTCCTCACAAGGCAAATTCGGAGTTTGAACCGGTATGCGCGTCATGTAAGCGTTTTAAAAAACCTCACGATCATCGGTGTGGGTCTCAAAGAGTGTCCCTCTTATAAACATAAATTGGAACTACTTATTCTCTCGACACACTATTAATTAAATCTAATATGGATATATATAATAATAATCTTACTATCGGTAAGTTGAATCTCCACAATGATAGAGTAGCGACGTCGGAATTAGAAATATTAACTCGCGATTACAAGCTCGATATAGTACTTGTCCAAGAGCAATACCAACACGCGCGATTACGTAATAGGATAGTACAGCTAGATAACAGTTCGCGAGCAGGTGTTTATGTATCGGACTCAAGTTTTACCATCACATCAGTGCGTAATCTTATGACGTCACACTGTGCTGTCGCAGAGGTTTCAACACCAGGTTGTAAGGTTTACGTCGTGAGCTGTTATTTTCAATATTCTGACCCTGTGGGTCCACACATCCACCATCTTCGTCATGTTTTACGGTCGCTTGTAGGTCGAAAAGTTATTATAGGTGCCGACGTTAATGCGTCATCTATCCTTTGGTATGGCAAATATCGTTCCACTGATACTGAAAGACGCTGCGCCGTCGAAGATTTCATCGCAGAGATGAATCTAGTCATTCACAATACCCCCGATGCACCACCTACGTATAGCAGCCCTACGGGCGAGTCTTCTATTGACGTCACACTTTCTAGTGGAGACGTTCGCCTCGATAGGTGGCGCGTTCTTCCAGACGCGTCGTGTAGTGATCATCGCCTGATTGTGTACGAGTTCGTATCTGGTCTGACACAAGGTCCTCTTTTTACCAACTTTAACTTTAGATACAAGTCTAAAAGAGCTAATTGGGAATTATTTGGCTTTTTGTTTGCTCTTCATGCCGGGGACTTTACTCGCAATGACCTCTCTCCCGAAACGTGCGCCGCAATTATGTCGGATACGTTTACTTACTGTGCGGACGTTACTATTGGCCGGGGCTCCATCACTAGTACCCGTAGATGTGACTGGTGGAATAACTATCTAGTTCACCTGCGTCGGACGTTTCGCAGGGCGCGTAGGACGTTTAACCGACTTAAAAAACGTCGTGTAACAGGAGAAGTATTTACAGCTGCTTTTAACGCACTCAAAGTTGCCAGATCCCATTATAGGGCCTCGGTACAAAAATCAAAAGGAAATTTATTACGCAAAATTGTAAAACGGTTAGATAAGGAGGGCCCGTGGTCTCCCCTATACCATGAGTTTAAAACAAATAGGTCAATCAATTTGGCCTATGTACAAAACATAAAAATCAACAACACCTATACAACTGGTATTGAGGAGACAACGGAAGCTCTGCTAAACTCGTTAATACCCGACGATACAGTGGAAAGTGATAGCGATTATCATAAACAAATACGGATGTGGGCTGCAGTACCACCGAATAGTCCTTCTTCAGACCTACCATCTTTGGACCAGTTTATGGATATCGTTAGATCTTTGCCACTAAACAAAGCCTCCGGTGAGGATAAAATATCAAATAAAATGATTAAAGAAGCGTGCAAAACAGCGGCTAATTCTATATTAATAGTCTTTAATCGATGTATCGCTGAAGGCATTTTCCCCCGAATTTGGCGTTGCGGTTTTATTCGAATAATACCTAAAAGTGGCGATAAGGCCCCCGACGATCCAAAATCTTATCGACCAATAACATTATTACCATCTTTAGGGAAAGTTCTTGAACGTCTTATTGTACCTCGTCTGGAGCCGGGTGGGCCAAAATTTCACGAGAAACAGTTCGGTTTTTCTATAGGTAAATCTACTGTAGACGCAGCAATATCGGTTAGAAGGACGGTTAGTAATTCGGTACATAAATATGTGTTAGGCATCTTTTTGGACATCTCCGGTGCCTTCGACAATGCTTGGTGGCCAATGATACTACTCAAATTAAAAATCCGAGGTTGTCCTAAAAATATTTATTCACTTATATATTCATATTTTTCCTTAGGCACAACAAAGTTAAAACTTGGTCACCATGAAGTGTCGAAGGCACTGACGATGGGTTGTCCTCAAGGCTCTGTAGTCGGTCCGTATTTGTGGAATTTAGGCTTCGACGACTTTTTCGCACTCCCTCTGCCCCAAGGATGTTCCTTAACCGGTTATGCCGACGACGGGCTCTTACTCGTACAGTCGAATAGTAGGTCGGGACTAGAAAGTTTGGCTAGCACTTGCTTAAACCTGATTTCCGCTTGGGGTGAAAAAAATCGTTTAACGTTTGCACCTCAAAAAACATACCAATTACTTTTAAAAGGCATCTTAAAATCACCGCCGCGAATAACATTTAATAACGTCTTAATTAAAAGAAAAGAATCAGTTTGCTACCTTGGGCTAGTTTTAGAACGGAACTTTTCATTTATAGAACATATTAAAAACGTTGGAGAAAAGTCAAAACGAAACTTTTATGCCTTGACAAGGATATCGACTTCGACGTGGGGTCTATCATTTGGCACATTAAAAGTTATCTATGGAGCTACTTACTTGGGATGTATATGCTATGGATCACCTGTATGGGCTGATAGAGCTACTATCGGTGCCGTACGACGAAAACTGCTCCAAAGCCAACGTCTGGCGTTGATATTCTTGTGTAAGGCGTATAGAACCGTTAGTACTGAAGCTTTACCTGTCCTTGCGGGTGTACTTCCAGTTGATCTGGAGGTGCAGCGTCGCGCCGCTATGTATTACTCAACGAAAGAGAATATGGACAGAAATTTTCTTACGCCGCGTGAGCTATTAAGAATCAATCGACTTTTCAAATCGTGCTCCGAAAATTACAACGATCTAATAAACGAATGGCAATTGCGTTGGGATAATTCTACCAAGGGACGGCATCTATATCAATACTTTCCGTCGGTTCGCGATCGTCTTACAAAAACTTGTCTAAGGTAGATCATTGTGTTTCACAATTTCTCACGGGCCACGGCAACTTTAAGTTTAAACTGTTTTCATTTAGGTTGGTTGATTCGCCTACGTGCCCATGTTCTACACCTAATTGCCGGTACGAACAATCCGCACATCATATTCTTTGGGAGTGTGGTCTCTGGCAACAAGAGCGCAACATTATGTTAGACAGTATGCAAATAACATCTGGAGTTGTATACTATATGGATCTTGTGGAAACTAGGAAGAACTTCCGTGCTTTTCGGCGTTTTTGCCATACCTATTATTGGAATCAAGTTTAACAGCTCGCGTGATAGGACCCACTTAATGACATCCGTGGTGCTTTACATCTGGCTTCTCTAGTTGTAAATGTCCTTGTGCCTGAGGTTAACGCCTCCTTAGTTCATTATTTTGTCTACCGCTTTGCTATGGAGGGAAGTGGACAATTATTATTTCCAACTCCTCCTTAATTTTCTATTTGATTAAGTTCGTTGCGGGACAAAGACAATTTAGCATTTCCAGAGACTCGCCGAGCTTCACTGCTCGGTGTCAACAAAAATGCGTGCCACTGTCGATCCTGGTGCACAGGAGTTACAGTGGCGGGTGTGTGGGCGGGATAGTCTCGTAAACTATTCCACAGCTTGATGATCCGGCAGAAGTAAGATTTTGCGAACTTTTCGACCGCGAATCTGTGGTTCCGTAAGCCAGCACGCGTGGTTACGCACGCGTCTTTCGGTGATCAACATTATAGTTACATTGCAATAAACTTACTATCAAATACAGTATAGTCACCGTGAAACGATAAAACCTTGTAATCATTATCAGCATCGCCGTAGCTACTACTGGGCAATGCCCTGATCGTGTATTGTGGTCATCGCAAATGATGAGACAATCAAAAAATATTCATTATCCTAGCGTGTGTAAAACACCATAAAGTTCAGTGGCTTGCACCGACCCCATCACCTTGGAGAACATCAACAAAAATGCAATTACGGAATATTCTATCGAACGAGAAAATTACAACCCATTATTAGTGGGTGGTTACCTTTATTAAGGCGATGACGGTTTATATGAATTGCATTTATTAACTGCGTATTGATGTATCGTTGACCTTTAATATGATTATTTTTCTATTATACTCTTGATCTGCGGGGGTTCTATATTATAAGTAATCAAATAATAAACTGTTAATAAGATGCACATTTGCTACTCGACCAAAACAATTAGGCGCATGTAGAAATTTGGCTTTTTTAGGCATCGAAATAAGATGACAAGAAACGTAACTCAAGTAAAAAATTACCCCACCAAAACTCTGTGCAAGGGGGCGGGGCTATAAAAGTTTACGCAGCTCCTTCATTCATCAATTCATAAAAATTGATTCATGATCTCTATTTGACACTTAATACGTCAAATTTTTTACGAGGTGCAGAACGTCGTATCTCGATTGAGAAATGTCATATTTAGACATTAACTTTTATGAAATAAAGTTGATTGTGAACGTTATTAAATTTTTGTTGTGTGTACGAGTGTTACCTTTGCATGTGTAAGCAAGTGGAGCCGTATTTTGGCAGAATCATATGAGAGTTATCCTATTTCGATGTTGTTAGGCTTATTTTTAAATATAGCATAGGCTGGCAGTCCAGTGTGGCATCCGAGGGTAAGGGATCTTCATAGCCCATGAACACCCATAATACTACATGAATCATAGTCGTGTTGCTGATATTAAAGGAAAGGGGGTGGTTAAGTTAACGGCAAGGGGATAGAAACTCCAGAGTCTGAATATCTCACTCATCGTATTTAAATTTGCAATAAATTCAACAGAATGAAGGGGAAAAACTGTGGTACAAAAGTAACACGTTGGAAATACCGATTGGTAAACCACTAGGAGATGTGGGGGTCACCAACTACTGTACCAGCAACGGTACAGACTAAAGGGAAAAACACCAGACAAACTTAACTTTTTACAGAGTTTGCCCAAAAATATTTTTGTATTATATTTTAAAAAACAATAAACACATTATATGTTGGTTGTATTCCTTTTAAGGCAAAATTGTGCACATATTGCTCAATAAACCTTATTGTTATTATTGTTTAATAAATAGAATAGACAGTTCTATTTGCTACCGAAAACATCGATATATTTAGACATCGATGTTCCACACGCCTAAATGTTTTGGTCGACTAATATTATATTATACATAACAATAGAACCTAATGATATTTTGTTCAATAGTAAACAACAATAATCACTTACCAAAATTTTTTTTACAAACAAAATGTATTGATCATGCAGGTAATTAAAATATCGTCTATGATAAGTAGTTAGTACAAAAATAAAAATATTCAAGCATCAGAAATCATATTATCAACATATGTATAGGTATTTATATCATAAATATTATCAATAATACACTAGGCAATTACACTAAATCAGTATATTTTTATACATTAGAAAATATTTTTATTATGGAAAAAGTCCAATTTTGATATGAATTTCAATTTCAAGGAATTGAATTTCAAAATTCGATATGGACCATGGGCATAACCGATAACGGAACTTGGTCGTAGGCTAGCCTCTATAAAAAGAGAGGATTTCAAAGTCTCTAAAGAAGTTAATGGTGTATGAGAAACACTTCTCTTTAAGCAGGATAGGGATTTTCCAGATGTGTCAGTATATTATGTAACCGACAGTTGAAAATGTACCATAATCTGTTATTTGTGCAATAAATATCTTAAACATGTCATTACTTTGTTTCATAATAAGACATACGAATAGATTTATGTACAATAATGAGCCACGAGTGGATTTCCGAAGGAACATAATATACATACATACGCAATCACGACTATACTCTCCGAAGGGGTGGGCAGATGTGTAACTAGTACACTCACATTTCACCGAACTATCTCCGTCAAATGATATGATAGGGGGCGAACATATCGCCATATCGGGCACAATTCCAGACTCCGGGTTGATACTATTCATTTCATGTTAAATAAAACCAATTTCACATAACCCGACCCGGGGATCGAACCCGAGATCTCAGCACAGCAGTTGTACCACATACGCATTACAACTGCGCAACCGAGGCAGTCAAATACACATAATAAAGGGGAATTTTCTGGAAAGTTCTATAGAATATGACTGATTATGTTACATCAGAAGGCAGACAAACGATCAAGTGGGTCACTTAATGGTAAGCAAACTTCACTGTACTACATGAACACCTACAATACTGAAGAAGACTCGCCGGTGTATTGCTGACTTAAAGTAAAGGAATAAATATTGAAAAGAGTAATTTTTGCTGGAAATCTGACTACATTACAAACTACTACAAACAGTTTTGTCTACCGCGAAGGTACTGTCTAACTCTTGCGTACGTGCCAGTGTGTGGGTTATTTTATTTAAGAGGTAGCTTGCTTAGTGATTTCTTATGTTTACGCGAATATTTCACATTGAAATAAAACTAGTTTATACTGAGTCTCTCCCGTGACCACAAAGACTGAAAAGCTTTCGAAACGTCGCGTCGGGACTAAAAAGAAAAATCAACCGCGATAGAATCCGTATAAACTAGTTTTATTTCAATGGTAGCTTGCTGTTGCGTTTCGTACGTTGAGTGATAGAGATCTCCCGAGTTCCAAATACCCTTCCTTCCTAATATAACTGGTTTTGTGGATGTTCATAGGCGGTGGAGCTCACTCACTATCAGCTGACCCACTTGCTCGTTTGCCGGCCTCTGCTATAAAAAAAAGTATTTACAGCATTCCGTTGGCACCCTTTGCCTACTGAACGCTAAAATAACGAAAAGGTAAATAAAGGACTGGCTCGGTGGCGCAGTTGTAATGCGTACGCGTTACGATTGAGGCCAACGTTGAGGTCTCAGGTTCGATCCCCGGGTCGGGTAAAGTGGTATTGGGTTTTCTATTACGAAATGCTCACTATCAGGCCGGAGTCTGGAATTTGCGCCTGGTAAGGCGATAGGCTCGCCCCCTATCACATCGTGGGACGGAGATACGCTCGGCGAAATGTAGGTGTACGGGTTACACCTCTGCCTAACCCTTCGAGGATTACAGGGAGCGTATGTATGTAGATAGAACCTAAGAGGTTGTCATCGTCAACCTTTTTAAATGTTGTCATCTTACTATTATTTCATCGTGTTAGCGTATTCTCTTTATTTGTGTATTGAGGGTGTCTGAGAAAGCAGCGTTGGGTACACTGAAATAATAATGGTGCAATATGATTGTGGAGGGGTAGTTAAATGGTATAAAAGAGGTTGTCGCCATAAATGGGGGTCTTTTGCCCGCAGTCAGTCAGACAGTCTCCAGTTCACTAAGATCAGTGCTCAGTCGATATAGTTCATTACGCGGTAGCTCTGCTGGTTTACTATTCGGTTCTAGTTGTTTTAGTTATAATTAGAGAGCGGTCTCTAGAGAATACTGACATGGGGTTTGTGGTCTGTAAAGCAGTAACATTGTAAAAGTAACCAATAAACTATGAATTCAAGTGATTACTGTCGTTTGATATGATCACAGCTAACAATCGATATGTATTGATAATAGTATTTAGATGAGATAAAAATTTAGCAGAGCAGCCAATGAACTAGAGATGTCTCTGCGTGATAGTGACTGCTTATCAGGCTCGCCGTGACTACCTCCCTATTTAATATCACGGTTAAACATTTGAATTAAAAATCTATGTTATTGGCTGATAATGGATTTAGAATAAATCTTATCTTTCGTATCATGTACTTTCATATTACTGCTGTTTTGACCAAGAGGAATAAAAAAATATATGCATTAAATTGATAACCGCCTTTTTATGACGGTTAAAAGCAAATTCGTTATTTTTAGCCCTTTAGTTTTTCATTCTGGATTTTTTTTGTTAAAAATGTGTTTATTTTACTATTCTTAGTGAGATAATAATTAAAATCGATGTATAAATTAACCAGTTTTAGTCTTTCATCCCTGATTTTACCGCCTTGGGGGTCGAAATTTCTCATGAAATTCCAATGAGATGCACTTGAATAATCATTTTGAATGGAAAAAGAATATCAAAATTGGGTCACTTTGTGAAAAGTTATGCGTGGTTACATACACAAAAAAAAAACAAATATACACGTCGAGCACTTCTTTAGTTTTTTCGTCGGTAACGTGTAGCACGTTACACTAACAAATTACCCTAAATACTTTACCAACAACATTTATTTTTATAGCACATTTTTTTTATCTGGATTATATTTTTCAACATCTTAAATTATATTACTAACTATCCTTTGCTCGCGGTTCCGCCCGCGTGAACGGCCTTTTCCGGAATAAAAGTAGCCTATGTTACTCAGTGATAATGTAGCTTACTAACGACAAAATATTTTTTGAAATCAGTCCGGTAGTTTTTAAGTTTATTCGTTACATACAAAAATACAAATATTTCCTCTTTATAATATTAGTGTAGATGAAACGAACTCAATTAATTATCATTGTAAATCATTAAACCTTTGCGTTTATCAACGAACTGTCCGCACAAAACACCGAATTCCATCCATTGTTTTCATTCCGAGTACTTGGCTGTTTGCAATTATTTCTGAGACGCGGCGCTACAAGGAAATGTTCATGTCAAGGCAATTGCTGCGATTCTCGGATGGTGTATCTAATTAGTGTTTGATTGTATATAAAAGTGTTGGCTTGGTAACATGCAATTTGGATGAAAATGGGTCTGTGAGTTAATAATTTACCACTGGCTTTAACGATGAAGGAAAATATCTTAGGGAAGCCTGAGCATTCACGAAAAGACATTTGAAGGTAATGCAGTCTACCAATTCGCATAACTGAGCACGTAGTCACGGGAGAGACCAAATAAAATATAAACCGCGATAAAATCCGTATAAACTAGTTTTATTTCTATGTGTAATATGATATAGAACCACGCGTGCTGGCTTGCGGAACCACAGCTTCTTGGTCTCCTCTATTTCGGCTCGAACCAAGAGGTTCGCAAATCTTACTTCTGTCGGACTATGTAGCTGTGGAATAGTTTCCCAGCACACGTGTTCCCTCTTTCCTACAACATGGGATCTTCTAAACGGAGTATGAAGAAGCAATTAGACAGGCCGGCATAATATATGATCAAACGAGCTTCAACAAGTGAAGTCCGATCGATATTATATGAATCGCATCATTCGAAGATATATAATTCACAACGTAGTACTCCTACCCTGCAAGGCAACTTCGCACATTTTTAAATACTTTATTTTTTATTTTTTCACTGACCACACCATACCTTGAACGTCATTTTTTTTAGAGTAAGTCTAGTCACATCACTGACATGGCATAAAACTTCAGATTAGGGATTTATGGGTGGGGGGGAGTTTATATCTTCGAATGATGCGATTCATATAATATCGATCGAACTTCACTTGTTGAAGCTCGTTTGATCATATATTATATTTCATCGCATCATTCTTCAGATATATAATTCACAACGTAGATGTTCAGAGATGAAGTTTTTTGCTTAATAGGATTAATAACAAAAAATCAGGTTGATCCTTTATTTTTTATTGTTTGTACTTAAACTTTTAATCAGACATTAAACGTTACATTATATCAGTCTTATAGTATATAATTAATTAGTTATCCCAACCTTTGTAATAATTTCTATAAACACTTGATTTATTTAGTTCTTATCGGGTGGACAACAGATGCTTTAGCGATTGAATTGTCTTTAATCAATGGGCGACAATAGTATTTAGCGAATGTATTAGAGTTGACTGTCCACCCAGCCGCCTTCCTAATAGCATCGAGTGAGATGCCCGCGCGACTGGCCGTGGACGTGGCGGCGTGTCGCGTGCTGTGCGCACTAAACTTCGCCACGTCCACGCCACTCGCACTTAACACTTGTTTTATCCGTCGACTGATGGTATGTGCGCTAGCACCTTTGTACGGTCGTTTAAACGTTAGAAATAAATTCGGTACACTCGCAGGTCTCAATTTCTCAGTCACAAGAAGATAATCTTCTAGAGTTGTAGCCGGACAAATGCTTAGATTATCTACAAAATACGGAAGGAATAAAACTGGTTGATCCCGACCCGGGGCTGATGTTTTTATTATATCGGTTATAATAATTTCGATGCCCCTAGGGGTAATTTTAATATTAGAGGTCTTGATCAAAGAAAGAGTATGAACTCTGTGGGCCGTACCAAGAGCTAATAAAATCGCTAGTTTCTTTATTATTTTTTCTATTGAAAGATCCTTATTAGGAAACCAAACAGAGATTACATTAAGTACTGTCTGGGGGTCCCAAGTACTAGAATACTTAGGCATACAAGGTCGTAATTTATATGCTCCCTTTAATAACCTCTTTATGCAGTCATCTGTCCTTATCCTACCTCCGAGTAGTAACGATAATGCCGACCGATGACTATTGAGAGAACCGTATGATGCTCCGTTATTAAACTGTTCTAATAGAAAAGATATTACCCGCGAGATTGACACTTCAAACATATTAAAGTTCCTAATTAAACAGAACTTCCACCATAGCTTAAACGTAACATTATATTGTTGTATCGTATTAATTGACAATGAGCTTATCATGAGTTCGAGAGCGGTCAACGGTGTTCCTCGGCGGATGAACGCCTCCCGCAGAGCACTGCGGCACCCAGGGTAAGCGACTTGTATAGAGGGTGATGTGTTCTGGAATGAGAACGTAATAGATCTTTGTTTGATTTCAGAATAAAGATATCTGCGATTAACATGCTCTGCAACTGAGGATACCAAGCTTGGGATGGCCATATCGGGAATACTAAAATTCCCTTGGCTTTGTCTGATACTATTTTATGTAAGCATTTTAATATAAGACAAAATGGTGGGAAAGCATAAAAGAATCTGTCGCGCCAGCAAAGAGTGAAGGCGTCGACCGCGATGTCGTCTGGGTCTGGTCTCCATGACACATATCGATCACATTTGGCATTAGTACGAGAGGCAAATAAATCTATATCTGGTTGGCCAAGTTTTTGCGTTACCAAATGAAATGCAGTATTAGATAACTCCCATTCTATATCTGTATTAATTCTTCTAGATTCTTCGTCAGCTATATTGTCGAGAGTGTTTACGTAGGACGCAAACAGCCAGATATTTCGTTGCTCACACCATTGCCAAATTGAGCGGGATAAGACATTCAGGTGTGGAAATTGTATTCCACCCATTCGATTAATATAACTGATGGCAGTAGTATTATCTACTCTCAGTAATATTGAACAACCGGAGTAATCGCGACCAAACCATTTTAATGCCAGAAAGACTGCTAAAAGCTCTAAGTAGTTAATATGGTACATTAACTCAGACTTCTTCCATGCCCCGTTTATTTTCTCCTTATGACAACAAGCTCCCCAGCCAGTTCTAGACGCATCAGTAAATATTTCTAATGCAAATTCTTGAGGTCTAATATTATTGAACGTATGTGATATATTTTTTGACCACCAACTCAAGACCTCTAATATTATAGTGGGTAACGTAATCTTTGCGTCAAAGTTATTGTGTTTACGGAGAGCGAGAATTTTTTTTTTTTTTTTTGCCGTTCTAAAATTTTGGTATAATCCCATCCGTATTTAGTTGCCGGACAGGCTGCTGTAAGGACTCCTATGAATTTAGCAAACTCTCGAATGCTACAGCATGGTAAATTGGAAAATTTTCCTATAATAGCAGCTATATGATGGCGCTTATCGTCTGGTAGTAACATGGTTAAATCCAGTGAATTATACATAAAGCCTAAATATTTACAATTTTGCTTTGGTGTTAATGAACTCTTATTAAAATTAATCACTAACCCTAAAGATTGCAATAATTTCAATTTCTTATTCACATTAAACACTGCAAGTAATCGTCCCCTATACACAATATATCGTCTAAATATTGTACAGACTTAAAACCCAGACCTCTAAGGTGTGAGATGACCTCTTTCATAATTTTTGTAAATGTTCTAGGTGCTACGGACAATCCATAAGGCATAGCATTAAATTCGTACAAATACAATGTGTTGTCATACTCGAAATGGTATAGAAGATCCGTTACGAATCCACTCGAGCACGACGTTATTAGACGTTATATTTAACCAAATGTTATAATACTGCTGAATACGTCCAGCGTGTACCTGGTCTACTCCTGAGCTGCTTGTCGCGCTTTGCTCGGGTTCGATGACTTCGATGTTGTCGCGGACTGAGCCTTGCGAGCTGCAGGGGCCTGTCTCCTCTGGCCTCCGCGCCCCCCCCCCTGCTCGACAGGAAGCGCGAAGGACCTGCCCAGTTTTCCTGACAGCGAGGTCTGGTTGATTGAACCTGTATGGAAGGTTTCTGAGGTGCGGGTGTCTTTTTTATTTGTAAACCTTGCTTCTCAATTGCTCTAGAAGCCTTTATCTTGTCGGATAACTTTGCTCCGAATAAGGTGTTATCCCTTTCAGCATCCTTTATAATGGTTAAAAAAGATTTTTCTAAACCCGGTGTGACCATTTTTATGCGAGCCTGAGTTTGGGAGTAGTGGACGTCACTCAATATTCGACAGCCATCGCCTAACATCTTGATGGCATTTATTTTACTGGCACACTGTGCCTCATCACTGGTGATGAGAAGGGTCATCGCCCTATTGACGGCCGTGATCCCGAACCCAAGGAGTTGCTGCGTTACCTCCATCTTTTTATCTCTGTTCCTCGCCATATCAGTAATAGCTGCTGATATTTCGGCGTTAAGTTTTGGTGCCTGCAGTAGTGTGCAGTTAGAAGGGACCAAGTAGTCTTTAATAATCTTATCCCTAGATTCCTTTGAGATTCCTCTCCTTAAAATTGGTAACCAACGTTGAGCTAAATTGTCGTGAATAGTCTCACCGAACTCGGGAGCATCGTCGTCCGCCTCGCCTAGAGCTGACAGTATGTCCGGATCTAATTCCGGAATTGTACACGGCGGTTCGCCAGTTTCTGGCAGGGCGAGGGTAGTCTGCGGCACCGCGGTGCTCGTTGTCGCCAAAGGTACCGCCGACGATGTCGCAGAAATCGCCTTAATTTCGCCATCTAAAATATTTTAGATAGTTCTTAGAATGACAGGTTTGTATTATTTGTAAAACGAGTGATCGACAAAAGCACCTTCGTTCTATCTCACGGATAGACCCCAGGTATGTCGTTATTGCAAATGTGATAAACCCCCCGTGTAGGGTAGGTCTATCTTTTTTGCTTAATTGCTTTCGTGTTAACTCACGGCTAACCCCCAAGCAGGCCTCGTTCGAATTTCGAATCACGGCAGAGAAGAGAAAACCTTTTTACAATGCGACACTGATTATAGTAATATTATATAACTGTATATAACAGTAAACCTTTATACACTTACCTTCATTATTTACGGCGTCAGACTCGGATGATTCTATCACCCGTACCCTGCACCGACGGTTTTTCTTTTGTTCGAGTCTTCGAATTTTTCGATTATAATGCTCGATTTTCTCTTGTGTAGTCCGTTTCGGCATGGTATTTAACGTTATTTTTTCAAAATGAATAGTGACACGTGCTTTCGTTGCCTCGCACGGAAAAAGAATGACGTTCAAGGTATGGTGTGGTCAGTGAAAAAATAAAAAATAAAGTATTTAAAAATGTGCGAAGTTGCCTTGCAGGGTAGGAGTACTACGTTGTGAATTATATATCTGAAGAATGATGCGATGAAATATAATTCTGCCGACCTACGAATGATACATCGTCTGTCGTTGGTCGACACTATTCTTGGATTGTGATACACTTATTATCAGGTGTAGCGTAGTCACTTTGCCGAACCAGAAGTAAAAAAAAAACAGACAGGCCTACCTGTGTCATTAATAGATGAGTCTCGTGTCCTGCTGGACTGGACACTGATCTACTGCTGTAGGTCAGTATCAAACTAAAACCGGATCAATTACGCTAAAAATAAAATTAACTAATTTTGGGTCAGTGCTATTGACAATGATTGGTTATTAAGTGGCCAATGGTGGGTACAGAGCACACAAGTAGTAGTAAGAGAAAGAGAGTACACAAAAAATACTGTTTTTAGCGTAACAACTAACAAAATCGGCGCATAAATGTCCGAGTTTTAGTTTATCATCCCCCTTACAGATCGGTTTCTTCTTGAAATGTAAATGGAACCACTTTTGAGCTACTAATTACTACTAACTGGTCTTTCGAATTAAAAAATAATTATTGACACCGTATCATTCTTAAAGTTATTCGTGATTGTGTATACAAAAAAAAAACAAATGTACGCGTCGAATTGAGAAACTCCTACGTTTTTGTTGGTTAATATTACGTAGCTGACATTATCATTGATTATTTATTATGTACATACAAATTATATAAGTTCAGATTGTTAGACATAGTTATAACAAATAGGAGCTAAATAACTATAACATATCAAAATACGGAACAAGATACAAAACAATTGTATATTAAGGTTATTTCAGGACGGAGTGAGGTCACAAACATTCATAACACATGTTTACCACATATTAGTAGTTAATATCGATAATATGAAGGACTCTTACATCTAGAAAATGGTTATTAATGCTCGCATTTGCACAGGTATGTATTTAGGATGTTTCTGTAAGAATCGTCAATAACTAAGGACCATATTGAACTGAATTTATGAGTCGTAGAGCCACGCTGTAGACACTTGTCTACAGCATGAATGGGCTGCCTCGTCCGGGTCGTTACTACTGTCTCACAGAAAACCGGCGTAAAGTAGCAGCTTGCTGCTGCGTTCTGGTGGAGTGAGATATCCAGAGGCCCAAACCCTCTCCCCTTCCCAATCCCTTAATTATCCCTTTCCTTTAAGGTCGGCAACGCACCCATGATTCTTTTGGTATTGTGGGCGTACAGGGGAAGTGGAGATCACTTACCATCAGGTGACCCACATGCTTGTTTGACAGACATCGTACCAGCACAAACATATGATTGGTAGAGCCACGTTGTAATTTTGTCTAGAGAACGAATGGACCAGCTCGACCTGACAGTTACCACTGTCCCACAGAAAAGCTACGTAAAGTAGTGGCTTGCTGCTGCGTTTGAGTTTGAGTTTGAGTGAGTAAGATATTCGGAGCTCCAAATCCCTTTTTTGTAGCATAGGCCGGCAAGCGAGCAAGTGGGTCACCTGATGGTAAGTGATCTCCACCGCCCATGTACACCCACAATACCAAAGGAATCATGGGCGCGTTGCCAACCTTTAAGGGCGACTTATGCCATAAAAAACTTGATCTATTAGTAAAATGTACCTAAATACAGCGCTGCAGCGATCGAAATAATTAAGCATGTCCGTGTGGTTTATCATAACCTGGAGCCTGTTGTTGTTATCTATCTCTCACGTTATCATTGTATCGATGTGGCGGCTGCTGTTTATGTATCATCGTGATGTAGTTCAGTGCGTGTGCACTCAATATTTATATAATAACTAGCTGTACCCGACATGCGCTGCACTTTTTTTGGGGCTAGAATCTTAGCAGCCGTAAGCAGAACAACTCACCGAAATGTTACCACAATTGGATGAATGGTATTGTTTTTTGTTAGCTTGAATGACGAAACTTGCAGGTCGCTCGCCTGATAAGTATCATGCCTGCCCATAAACAGAAGCAACGCTACACAGAACTTTGAATTACAACGCACTGCGTGGCACTGGACTACGTTCGTCATCTCGAGACATAAGTTGCCAAGTCTCATAATACCATATTACAAAATGTTAATTTTGTAATAAAATTACGCAATGTAAACATTTCTTATCATTATTTCCGTTTGTAATTAAGTAAGAGGGATTAACTCAATTGTTTTTTTACTAGCCCTATATTATGCATGCCCCACTGCTGGGCACGGGCATCGAAATAAGATAACAAGAAACGTAACTCAAGCAAAAAAATAACCCCACCAAAACTCTGTGCAAAGAGGCGGGGCTATAAAAGTCTGTGCAGCTCGTTTATTCATCAATCTATATAAATAAAAATGAATGGCTAAATTTGTTGCTAAGGGCAACACTCGAGAACAGCTGGCCCGATTTTTATGTTTTTTTTCTGTGTGTTGAAGTGGGTGTGTGTCCCTGGATGGTTTATATTCACGATTAGACCCGGTAGGTGGCGCTGCATATGCCGGTTTAATAACAGGGTCCGCCTTCCCATCATGATTTGACGGTGGATTTGGCTTTATATGGGGCGTCCCGCCGTCTAATCCCCACAATGGGAACTAAGTTTCGCCATTACCTCGTCCGTTAATCAGCAGAGTGTCACACATGCCGATTAGGTTGGCTTTGGGCTTACTTTTCCTTTGAAAAAAATAATATTTCGGAATAAACTTGAAATAAAAACTGCAGGTTGCAGTCCTCCAACAATAAATAAATGAACTAAATAAATATACTTACCCATTCATTTAAGTAATATGAATAAATAACATAGAACTTCATAAGCAAACACAAAGAAAAGAACAATAAATTGAAAATGAAAATAATATTTATAAATTTAAACTATAATAAACTCAAAACTTTATCTATTTGTGAAATTGGGTACCAATATTGCTTATTAAAAATAATGAGCCACTTTTTTATTAAACAAATAAAAAAGCTGAAAAATTGCTTTCGTAGAAAAGGGCGTAGGGGGGTTATTAAACTTTGTACATACATATATTAGACTCACGGTGGTTTCCCATAAGGGTAGGCAGAGACAACGGATTTCCACTTGATACAATCCTTGCATACCTCTTTGGCCTCCTTCACTTTCATTAAACTTTGTAATCTGTGTCTTACCATGTAACTTTTGAATATCCTAACCATTGGAGGTTATATTCACACCTTAAATTCATTTTGTAGAAATTTGTAGCTGTCCCACTGGAGCGGAGCAGAAGGGCATACGATTGAAATCGCGCGGGTCAGTTAGTACCTACCTAGTATAAGTAGGTACATCACAATTATGAAATCACTAGCTTTTGCTCGCGACTCCACCCGCCTAAACGGCGTTTTCCGGGTTAAGAAGTAACCTTGATATAACCGGGGTAAAAAGTAGCCTATAGCCGTCTCCAGGGCCCCATCTATCTCTGTACCAAAATTAATCTAAATCGCTTCACCAATTCAGGCGTGAAATATACGAAAAAAACGTTAAGAGAGACAATTTCCCTACGCAGTTGCAACGGCTCTAAGTCATACACAATGCGCTGGCACTGTTCCGCCACAAACTAAACACCCAAATATGCAGAACAGAAATATACAATACAAATATTTAACGGATGCGTGCGAAATAACATTCGTATAATTAGCAAATAGTTTCTGAATGAGTTTAGTTATACAATAATAAAATACATTGAATAAAACTGTCGACGTGAGTCAGTGCGCGTACTTCGAATGTTTTGGAAAACATAAGTGTCCAGGAAACTGATAATACGCAGTTTAATGGTTGGTTATTTGAGATTCTGTTACGCTATGACGTAAGCCTTCTAAATTTGGACACTAATTATCCCCAGATGGGGAGGGGGGACAAATCGGGGAACCTGCCTTGGCCGACAATTTTAAGGGGGTCCGAAATTTATGTCCGGGAGCAATCACTTTTTTTAACCACATCCAAAGTTGATTGTTGAACGTATGTGCTGTTCTAGAGGCCAGAGGCGCCAATGTCTTTAAGTCTCGACTTCGAACAATCGTAGATCCCGGGCTGCAACTATTGAAACGTGACAGATCTGGTAAGTTAATACATAACGTAATCTTAAAAAAAAAACATCTTCGAAACCCCGCGGTGCAAAAGCACTTTCCTCTACAGATAAAAATCTGTAGAGGAAATTTTTCAACTTCCTCTCGTACCCTGTCATTAGACCTTAACCAAATTTATAAGGAACCACTCTCAGAGTAAATCTTCAGAAATATCAAAATCGGTCCACATTTAGTGAAGGTATCACGTAGGTAACATTCATAAAAACATACAGACGAATTGAGAACCTGTTCCATTTTAATGTCGGTTGAACAGTAGTTGGCACTTCAAATTTTCGGTAAGACAGTGATATTATCTGGTACGAGTCCGAGGGGCGGCTGGATCGGGTCCCTTCGGCGCAATTGAGATGGTCTGGATCCTGATTGTACTCTGGATTGCTTTTGGCTACCCAACCTATTCATACGCACTCACGCCTTTACAAGAAGTAGGCAGAGGTGTAATCAGTACCCACAATTCTCCAAGCTTATTTAAGTCTTATGACGTAATAGGGGGTGAGACTATCGCCACACCGGGCACAATTCCAGATTCCGGGCTGATAGCGAGCATTTCGTAATAGACAAACCCAATATCACTTTTACCCGACCCGGGGATTGATACCGAGACCTCAGCACAGCAGTCGTACCGCGTACACATTACAACTGCGCCACCGATTATTCACTTATTAATTCTTTAGCTCAGTGGGGAGTGGTACGGAGACTGTCAAGACCAAAATCGCAGGTTCGAAAACAGTCCCAAGAGCATGCACCTCTGACTTTTCTGAGTTATGTGTAATTGCTAATTATCGCCACTCAGATACACACATTTTGGCCATGATATTTTATACCTACAAATTAATATTTATTTTAAATACTTTTATTACTTACCCAAACATTTGTCAGGATCAGAACGTAGACAGTGAACGCCGTGGTTGCACAGAACATTAACTTTTACACATTTCACATTTTTAACTGTGCTGGCTTAAAACATAGTTTCATGGAAAAGAGCAGCAGCTGGTGACAGACACTACCCATGTTCTTTTATACTCAGAATTCACAAACATATCGAATCCTCATGTACCACGTGTTAGAAGTTACGTTAGATGATTATTATTTTATATTAATAAAACAACCATAATACCACACGACAATAATCACTTTAACTCACAATTTATTGGTCACATTTACAATATCACTACTTTACAGACTACAACCCCATGTCAGGATTTTCTAGAGACCGTTCTCTAATTATAACTAAGACAACTAGAACCGAATAGTAAACCAGCATAGCTACCGCGTAATGAACTCTTGAACTATCGACTGACCACTGATCTTACTGAACTGGAGGCTGACCGACTGACTGCGGGCAAAAGGCCTCCAGTTATGGCGACAACCTCCTTTACACTATTTAACTACCCTTCCACAACTATATCGCACCATTATTATTTCAGTGTAACCAACGTTGCTTTCTCAGACACCCTCAATATACCAATATTAAGAGAATACGTTAACACACGGTAACGCATCACTTTACTAGCTGGTACACTTACTGGTATAAGTACTGTCCGAGGTCAACAATGGACTTAGATAACCAAAGTGTTACTAGACTGCTCAAAGACTAGTCCCTTTTTATATTGAGTGTCTAGCTGTGTCGAGAATAAATTCAATAAACAATGTAAATTACCCTCAAGTTAACGAAATAACCGACGGTACCAACAATCTATACACTTTTTATAGCATAGACTGGCAAACGAGCAAGTGGATCACCTGATGGTAAGTGATCTCCACCGCCCATGTACGCCCACAATACCAAAAGAATTATGGGCGAGTTGGCGACCTTAAAGGAAAGGGTTAATTACGGGATTGGAAACGGGAGGGCGATTTGGGCCTCCAGTTATCTCACTTACGGTACGAAACGCAGCAGCAAGCTCCTACTTTACGCCGGTTTTCTGTGAGACAGTGGTAACGACCCGGACGAGCCGGCCCATTCATGCTGTAGACAAAACAGTTTACAGTGTGGCTTTACGACTCAAAATTATAAATTCAAAAGTAACTCTGTATGTCTGCCTGATACGTTTTCATGGCTGAACGGATTTTAATGGGTAAGGAGATAGATAGGTTATGTCCTGGGGCCTTCCCCATATGTCCTTACATACGGTACATTTTACCCGGAAAAATAAATTGTAGGTACATACATACGCATTTACGTTTGTACTCCCCGAAGGGGTAGGCAGAAGTGTAACTAATACACCCATATTTCGCCGAGCTTATTTCCGTCCCATAATGTGATAGGGGGCGAGCCCAACAAATACCGGGCACAATTCCAGACTCCGGGCCGATACTAAGTACTTTATGATAGAAAAACCAAATATCACTCTCACTAACTCAGGGATCGAACTCGAGAGCTCAGTCGCACCGCGCACGCATTACACCTGTGCCACCGAGGCAGTGTCCCGAAAAAAGACATTTACAAAAGCAAAATATAGTTTACCAATTCATTTCAGTCATCGTATTAATAAATCTCCGACATATTTTTAATTTGAATTAATAAACAGCAAATAATAACAATAACATAATCTAGACCCAAACTAAAATCTAGACAATAAAATTGGCAGCGGCGCGGCGTAAAGTAAACTAAGTTTCTAGTTTCCAATAACATTATTTAGCTCTTTCTATTGCTCAGTAACAGGGTTTAGACGAAGATTACAATTTGCCAACAATTTAGTTTTGTCAAGCTATAGAGTGAGTCTCGTTTTTGCCGACAAATTATGGCCGTGCCCAAAGACTTTAATGTATAGACAGGCTGCGCGGTACACATAAATTGCGCTACTAAGTTACGGTCAATTGACCGTAACTCAATATTGCCATCTCGCTTACTCTAAACTAGAACCCCTCTCGCGCTCTCTGTAATTGAGCTGTTAAACTCTCGAGTTATGTGACGCAACTTTACTTCTAAACAGCCCGTCTACTATATACTACATTAAAGTCTTTGGCCGTTCCCTATATTCTATATACAGATTTGCTTACCGGCAGTAGATTTTTTTAACATTTTGTATGGAAGATTTGTCAAAACACTACTGATAGTAAGCAAATCTATCTGGAAATAGAATATAACGAACAACCAATAGTTATATCACATATCGGGAGATAATATAGCATCCTATGATGGTAGCGGACATAGTTTCTGATTCGAGAGGTCCTGGGTATCATTATCAAGTCAGGCAATTTTTTATTTTATTTTAAATGACGATATGTGCTGGTCTCTCGCCTGATGGTAAGCGTCACACCTGCCCTTAAACAGAAGCAACACCCATCAGAACTACGAATTATGCAGCACTGTATGACACTGGACTGCACTTGTCACCCCGAGACATTATAATGTTAAGGTCAGTATCATAAGGCCCAGTAATTTCATTGGCTGCAATGTCCTGCAAACCATAACATAACAATGCTTATAAAGGTACTGCTGCTTGGCGGAAGAAATAGGCAAAGTGTTTGTACCTACCCTGTGTAGATAAACAGGCTGTGAAACATGAAGCCGCGGGTTCAATCCCCGCACCAAGAAAAATATTTGTTTCTGGTCTGGGTGTTGTGAGATCGAAAGTCTGTCGTAGTTCTTTATACCCACGACACAAGACTCGTATCTTACAGTGGGGTCAGGACATATGTATGCAACTGTTGAGTGTAAAAAAGAAGAATCTGCCAAAAATATCTGCGCCGAATATCCAGAAATGCTATTTTCGCTTCCTATTGTTGTCCGACAGACAGTCACAGTCGCTGTTTTATTAGGTACATACTATTTTTAACACCGAATTCAGGCGTATGGTGGGTGCCTGTGGGTTTTTTCTTATGTTTAGGGTTCAATGTATTCTTGAAACAAAACGACTGATTTTACCGTTAAAAGTACTTTTTGATCACATATTTAGATACTTAGGGATAATGAAAATGGTCCAATGCTTTGGAGCTGAAAAAGGCTAGATAATCTGAGGCTGCCATATTTTTGGCGACATACGAAATATGCATCTATTGGTGGTCGTCACTATTCTGTATTGGACTTTATTTACTGCTAGTTTTAGCAGTAAACAAGTAGCCTATATGCTAGTCCAGGACATCTAACTGTGTGCAAAATTTCATCTAAAACCGTTCAGCCATTGAGGCGTGATTGACTAACAAACATCCAGGTTCACAAACATCCAAACTTTCACATTTATAATAGTAGTAGGATATCTGCTGGCTTAACATAAGCAACTAGAGATAATTTTATCATTAAATAACCAGTTTTATCTGGTTATAACTATATGCCTATCGAGCTAACCTGCCCGGTATTCACGCCAGAAGAAAATTATGTTGTCTTTTTTTTCGAGCTATCTTTTAAATATCATCTTTCTCTTTAAGCCGTGAGAAGCATTTTACTGTACAAATGAGGGACTAGTTGATATCGACAACGATTTCTTTCTCGAGCTTTAGATATTTCACAGGCTTGTGCTTAGCGGGCAAGTGTAGCGTTGTCACATTGCCAATACAAGATATAAAAGCAGATCTGACGGAGAAAGATCATTTCTTTATTTTGCCAAAATTCTGACTAATTTTCAACTACCAATAAATAATAATAATAAATACACCCAACAGCCACACACATAGTCCTAACCCCACACTAGGTTTACCTGTATAATAATAATAATAATAATAATACACCCAACAGTCACACACATAGCTCTGACCCCACACTAGGTAAACCTGTGTCGTGGGTATCAGATACTACGAGGGACTTGCGGTCCCACAACACCCAGACTCGAAACAAATATTTGTGGATCACAACATTTGTCGCAGTGTAGGAATCGAACCCACGGCCTCTCGTTTCACAGCCGGCTACTCGCCCACTACTCCATGCTATCAAGTAACAGATCAGCCGTTATTGCGATGATACTATTCCCCATTATTATTAAGACCCTTAAACGTCGCGAAAAAACGCAGTGTCTAGTGAGTTTACTGAGGTGAAAGTTGAATGCACTTAGTAATGTTCAATGCACACGTTATTGTCAACCAGTACACAGCTTGTAACCGAATTATCCAAAAACATATAAAATAAATTAAGCCGAGTTACCTATATAATTATATTAGTCATAACATTATCGTTTAATTGTGCATATACACAGAACTTCAAATTCTGAGGTACTGGACTGCGCTAGTCACCCCGAGACATAAAATGTTAAGCATCATAATTTCACTGGCTCCAATGTCCTTCAAACTGGAACACAGCAGTGCTTACACACTGCTGCTTTACGGCTGAAATAGACAAAGCGGTGGTAACCTATCCACACAGTCAGTCGCATACGAGTGACCTACCACCAAGTCATAACTGCAATTTAATACAAAGATCAAACTACTAGTAGAAGATTATAAATCAAGACGCGAAAGAAAATCTGAATTTTATTGCGCAATAAACAATTTATAACACTACAGAGTCTATACCGCATTAAAACTATTTTTATCCTTAGCTTCTGTATAGACTACTAGCTTTTGCTCGCGGCTCCGCCCGCGTTAATAGACTTTTCCGAAATAAAACGTACCCTATAACAGTCTCCAGGGTCCCATCTATCTCTACATCAAAATTCATCAAAATCGGTGCAGTGAATTAGGCGTGAAAGCGTAACAAACAAATAGTTTTTTTTTTCATAAAAAGTATCCTATGTTACTTCTTATACCTCCAAGAATATGTGTACAAAGTTTCATGATGATCGGTTAAGTAGTTTTCGCGTGAAAGCGTAACAAACAAACTTACATTCACATTTATAATATTATATTAGTATGATTATTCACATTTATTAATTTTTTATGAATGGAAAATTGTGGAATGACTGTTGATCTATCGGTGAATTTTACGTCAATACGTTGAAATGACGATTATGACGATGACGGATTTAAAACGTTATAAAATAGGCAAAGCAAATGGTCTAATAAACTTGTTTACACAATGTAGGTGCACCTTTGGATAGTATAAACTACTGGACTTAGAATAACTACTTACAGAAGGTAGATGTCCAAACAATGCATACTAACAATCGCGACTTGAAAATTCGCTAAGTGTGATGTGTTTACTTGCAACGTTGGCACACAAACCCAAAAGAAATGTCAGCTAAATTGTACTTTATTAAAAATTTGGTCATTTGTACATGGGTAAAATGTATAAACGTAATATGGTGAGCATTTGTGAGCATATATGGCTCCAACTGAGTGGCTTAAATTTCGTGTGTACTTAGTTTCTATGTATTATTTTTTAACACACCCAACAGGCTCACCTAGTCCTAATCCAACACATGGCATACAATCTTGTGCCGCAGATGTTAAGAACTACAAGGGATTTCATCACCCTACTCGCCGCTGTGCTACAGTAGCTTAGGTTCGGCACAACATGTTTTTTAACACGTCATGTTACAGAAAGATTTGGCTGTAGTTTTTACGATTTACCGCTAGCCTGAACTCAACCCCTCTGGAGAGTAAACACTCAGAGCCGATATATATATTTTTAGTTTCTACAAAAAAAAACGGTGCGGGAATCGAACCCACGGCCTTTCGCTTTCGCCGACTACTCGCCTACTGCGTCACGGAGGCTGTTTACAACAGTGCGCTACAGTGGCTGTAATAATATTTCCAATTGAAAGTGGTAGAGCAGCGCTGCAAACACTTTTATCTGTAGCATGAACAGCCCGTCACTATCGGGCTACTACCACTGTTTCACAGAAATCCAACGTGAAACGGCATTTTACTTTTTATTAATCTTCGAAGGTAAGGTATTATCTACCCTGATGTTAAGTGGTTACCGTCACCCCTGACATTGGCAAAGCCAGAGGCACAGCCAAGCGGCTGCCTTGGAATTACTTTTTAAGCCTCGTTTGAAGAAAGACATGTTGTGGAGCAACCAGAGTTAATTCCAGAGTCTGTGCGTGGGAGAAATGACCTCTGAAAATACACTGTCCTGAACGTTGATATTACTTCTGATACCTACTTATCTATGTTATATTTTTGTTCTGACTTGTCATCAGTACTATTTTAATGGCCTACGTGATCAGTAACGATTCCATTCTTTATAACATTTGTATTTGGTTCCAGGTAGAATGGATGGACTTTCCTCCGGTGACTAGTGGTAGCTAATGTTATTCCTTGTTGTTAAATATGAGCAAAACGTGTATGTTATTCTAGTACTAGCATTTGCCCGGGGATCCACCCGCGTGGACGGCCTTTTCCGGGATAAAAAGTCTATCTACTAATCCAGGTCTCTACATGTGTAATAAATTTCACCCAAAACCGTTCAGCCGTGAAGGCGTGATTGACTAACATACATCCAAATTCACAAACATTCAATCTTTCACATTTATAATAGTATTAGGATTTTGGATGTTCATGAGCGCTGGAGACCATTACCATCAGATGACCATGGTAATTTTCCAGCCTATGCCATAAAAAAACTATGGTGACCAATCTTGAAAGATTCCACCACCATACCTTCAACAATTTCAATATCTTTATAAAATGTCGCACCTCAAGGCAGTGCAAACTTTAAGTTATCGCAACTTAATTGTAAACCTTGTCAGTTAGGGGTTCTAACCTTTCAATGAACACTTTTATAGTCACGGTTAGCCGATAATATGATTTGACTTATCTAGACGCGTCTATGTTTTACACCGATGCGTAATAAGAAAGATATTAAGAAAAAAAAAAAAGTGTGAATGACAAAACGAGCAGGACGCTCGCCTGATGGTAAGCGCCACGCCTACCCATAAACAGAAGCAACACCACACAGAAATTTAAATTACAAACCAATGCAGGGCACTTGACTGCGCTTGTCACCCCCAGACATAAGATGTTAAGTATCATAATATCTTACTGGCCTTCAAACCGAAACACAACATAAATAGACAAAGCGGTGGTATTAATCCAGATGGCCTACCGCATACGAGGAGCAACCTAGTAAAACCTAAACCTGATACCTTTTTAGGGTTCCATATCCAAAGTGTACTAACGAAACCCTATTACGGAGCTTACACCATCTGTCTGTCTGTCTATCCTAATTTTAAATAGCAAAATTCAAAAGATAACCTTTGGGCCGTAATAGGTAGCTGGCTTAAATATTCCCAGAATATATTGTGTTATTATGGCGAATTTCTTCATAAATAATCAAAAAGTCTGTTAATCATTCATGCCCTAAAGATGAACAGATTTTGATGAAATTTGGAATACATGAATTAATTGAAAGGAATCTACTTGTGTAGACCATGACATGACAATGATGTCGGCTACATTTATCTCAGAAAACACGTCCGAAGTATGATGTGGAATACGACTATAAAAGTTAAAGTTTTAAAGAGAGTGGTTCGGTGTAAAAACATCCGTTCTTAGCCTCGGGTGTCAGCGTGTTTTATCGCGAGCGTTATAGCAGACCTCGCTAGCCTATCGACCACCCCGAGGGTCCAAGGTTCGATGCAATGGTCATAACAAATGAGATGGTGTTTTTCCGTAATCGCTATTTTAAGAACAGTACATTTTTCATTGATCAACATGAATGCGTATGTACTATTATGCTTTTAAAATTTTCTCTTTCTTTTTGCTGGCATTGTTCTTGCTTGATGCCAAGGTCGGCTTTTACCGTCTTCCATCTTCTATCATGATTTGACGGTTTATGTGGTATAATGGACATTCAGATCCACAACGCTCTTCACTGCAGTGCAGCCCTTCATAAGGTGTAGGTGTCTAAGCTACTAAGCAGGAAAACTAGGATCCGCATTTAGAAAACTATCATAAGACCGATCTTGTTGTACGGTAGCGAGGCCTGGACACTAACCCTTAAAGAAGAAGGTAAGCTTTTAGAGCCGAGAGGAAAATCATGCGCAAGATTCTGGGCCCGACCCAAAGAGCAGACGGGACTTGGAGGGTAAGAAGAAACTTGGAGATCGAGGAGCTGATCGCCGAACCTAACATCATAGGAGAAGCCAAAGCCTAGAGACTCCGCTGGATGGGCCACCTGGAGAGGATGGGAGAAGATCGTGGTGTCAAGAAGGCGTATCTTGGAACCCCGACTGGCCGCCGACCCGTCGGCCGGCCTAGATACCGCTGGAAGGACGCCGTAGAGTCAGACTTGCGCGAACTCCAAGTCGCTAATTGGCGGGACGCAGCGCGAGACTGGCATCGATGGCATTCTCTTGTTTCGGAGGCCAAGACCCACTTCGGGTCGCTGCGCCAGAGGAGTAAGTAAGTAACTTACGCTCTAATTGCGTTTAAAGTTGCTAGTGTGATTTTAGTGACAGCCTTCGTAGCGCAGTGGACGGGTAGCCGGATGTGAAGCGAGATGCCGTGGTTTCGATTCCTGCACCGAGACAAATGTTTGTGTGATCCACAAATTCGTTTAGCCGTGAAAACGTAACAGACGGACAGACAGTTATTTTCGCAGTAATATTAGTATGCTTATAGAAAATAATATATAGATGAAGATAGATAGATTCGTATAACCTACTAAAATAGAAGCTGCAAAAACATTCCCCAATTTCGGTTATCTAATCACAGTGTATTTAGGGCGAGTAAAACCTCTATAGGTTTACGAATCCGGGTAACTTGTATATCCGGGTAATCCGGTAACGTAATCATTTAACAATAAACTGTGCCAGGATAAAGTGGTTTGTGATGTAGCTCTTTCAATTACTCCCGATATTTGGGCTAAATTTCAGATTTATGTTAAAAATAATACTTTACCGTAGTGTATGCTATCCGATTTTATAAATAAGTGGATTGTGTATTTGGTACACCATACAAGATAATATTTTTTATAACAGAGGATGGCAAACGAGTAAGCGAGTCACCTAATGGTAAATGATCTTCACACCATTCATGAACACCCACAAGAATAATCATAGTTACGTCGCCGTCATTTGAAATAAATACATTAAAAGCAAAAAAATAATGCAAATAATATTAAGCACAATAAACAGCTGCTTAAATTTATTGTTATATAAAGAAATATTCAGAAGAAAATGGTAAAATTGCTAGTTACTTAATATACAATTAAGTAAGTCATTGTATTCGTCATTATCACATCTTGAGACGGAGATACGATCGGCGAAATGTGGGTGTACTGGTTACACCTCTGCCTACCCCTTCGGGGATTACAGGCGTGGGTGCGTATGCATGTAAGTATTGTATTATAATCAACGCTCAAGGCTGCTCTACATCTATAAAACATCAATAATTAAATAGCTTAAATATATTGTAAAGGGTGGTTCTCTGAGCGCACAAATTCTACTCGTCAATACGAGTATTTACATACTGTTGAGAAATAATAACTGAAAGTGATATTTAAATGTTTCCTAGTTACCTCATTACTTAATAAAAAAGTACGTGTCACATTTTCTATTAGCCGCGTACTGACTGAGCGAGCAGCCTCGCGAGGCACTTGCTCTGAGGGTCAGGACGTAGTACCTCGTCCGATGCAAATGCGTTCGCTGCCTTACTTGGGCACGCCTCGGCCCAAACCGAGCATTGTCGGTTATTGGCGATGCTTAAAGGCGCTTCGGTATGAATGGCTCGCGCACTCAGGATGGTTGTATTTTACTTCGCTGGTGCGCGCTATTAATCACCAGCGTAACTAAAAATGTGCAGGCAAGTTGGCTTATTATGGTTTCGCGCGCCTGCTTCGTGTGATTAAACTTCAAAGCGAGGCAGCTTCGCGCGGCAAACGTATGAGGCAACCTCGCGAGGCTGCTGAATCAGTCAGTACAAACATATTTTTCAAAAATTCAGAAATTCTTTTTGTTTAGTGTCAAGGTGATAGTAGTAAAATTACTTGTTTAATTTTTATGTTATTCTGCATCAACTTTTGTGTTTTATATATTTTGTTACGAAATAACATCATAATATTAATTTATATCTTCTGAAAATGGTGTTACTGTATTGTTAGGTTTCAGATGTGTAATTTTCGTATACAAAGTAACCATCTTTTCAAACTTGAATAGCGTCTAAAGTTTCCATCTAATATATATGACAAATAGATGAACCAATTTCTGTTTGCCTATTTATCATTTATAGTGTAGAATTCTTTAAATAATAGTGTCCACAAAGGTTACGCGGAAAATGTTGTTTGCAAGAACGACCCAAATACAGCTCATTGGAGCGAGTGTTTAGTTTTCAAAACATACAATGGCGTGCTATTTATTTAAAGATACACTATCACTTTTCGCAATATTTTGTACTAAAAATACAATAAACGACGAACAATAATAAACAAGGAACAACGAGGCGAGCAAAAGGCACGCACGGGATTGATATGACAGAGAAGTCGGGCACGGCACGTGATGTTTGCCCAATTAACTACACCAGCTGTGATATTCAAGTTCTGTGTGCGACACGTAGTTTTTATTGATGTGTGCAACTACTTGTTATGATATCCTAGTATTGCTCTTTTACATCTCTACCAAAATATTGACTAGATTTTTTTTATTATTGAAATCAATAAAAAATACGTTACTCAAAATCAAGAAAGAATTTTATAAATCAGGCCTAAAATAAATAAGTTAGAAGCCATTCAAATCCTGTAAAATGACAGACGACGCAAACTTTGACGTCACTGTGTAAAATGTTCATTATGGTGCACGCGTGCAAGCGAGATAGTGAAATATCCCTACTACGCACCCACTTTTCCTCATACCACATGTAGAGTGATAACTGCGGGCACATTTCTGAACCAATTTTGATTGTGTTTTAATAAAACGGTTTCTTTTGCGTATCATTTATCGTTGTTTATAAAATAAATGTATAAAACTCAATATAGGAAACTACCCTATTGTATTATAATAAATAACCATAATATAATTGTTATTATTAATGTTAGTTGTTAAAAATATACTAGTTCCTGTTTCACCACCACCTCTGTAAATGCTCAAATAGAATAATATGATGACACGTTCACGTACAAAAGTCAAAAATAATAATTGGTGATAAAATCTTACTCGAATATTGTGAAAAATAGGCCCTTAAATGTTGCATTTGATAACAATAAATCGAATAATTTATTTTAATTGTATGATAAATATGCTTTCAATTGTTATAATATTTTATAGTAATAATATTGGAATTGCATTTCGGTGACAGTAGTGATTTTAAACCTAAAACGAAGAGACAAATAATAACTGGAAAACTATAATAATGTTTGGTGTTTTTTGTGACTGCCTCGGTGGCGCAGTTGTAATGCGTACGCGTTACGATTGAGGCCAACACTGAGGTCTCGGGTTTGATCCCCGGGTCGGGTAAAGCGGTATTGGGTTTTTCTATTACGAAATGCCAAGTATCAGCCCGGAGTCTGGAATTTGTGCCCGGTATGGCTCGCCCCCTATCACATCATGGGACAGACGCTCGGCGAAATGTGGGTGTACTGGTTACACCTCTGCCTACCCCTTCGGGGATTACAGGCGTGAGTGCGTATGTATGTGTTTTTTATATTCCATATAATATTAATGTGACATCATTGTTTCATATACACTGTACGGAGTCGCTGTTATTACACAATGATGTGATATTTACTGCTCGGAAGCAAGACGTAAAAACAATTGGGTGATATATCGCTAACTATATGAACTTAACGTACACAGAACAAAATAATTATAGTTTCTTGGAAATTTTATTCATGTTTTTATTATAATATAAAAAAACAATACGATTTAAAATCTTTATATAAAAAATACGATTCCAGACAACGTTTTTTGGTTGTATTTTTTCGCTATCCTGAGGAGGATGATGACGACTGCGGAACGACAACACATGACCGACAAACCAGGAACACAGACTTCGGAAGAGGTAATTTCTTTCGTCTTTACACGCTATGCCAATTGAATTTGACCTTTATTACTGCAATATAAAGATCACCGATAAAATTTCAACGTTGAATATTCCTACCAATTGATAATCTAGATTGATGGCCAAGGTAAAATCGACTTAACAGCTCAGAGCCTAGGGTAGGAAATTACTCGTATAGCTTCTTCTTTTCACCTCATTCCCGGTCCCGACACATCGGAGCGTATTTAGTGCTTATGGCTCCGATTCAAATTAATTTATATTACCATTGCTTAAAAGCTATTTTAGATTGACGCTATAAGAGAGCGCTGGTATATAGTGTGTTTGCTACAACTCCTGGCATTTATGATTTCCTGGTACATTGCGACGGGAAGAGGGCCGGTACACGGGATGGATGGGTGGACCCCGGATTACGGAACTGAGATTTTATTGGGCGGATTAACTTCTCTGAATGAACACACCACCTACAAATTGCGTGACTTGCCTTTATGGGAGTAACATACACTACCTGGTTTTATTTGCATTTTACGATCAACTTGAAGAAATTTAAGTATCGTACAGAAAGAATGAATTAAAATATAAACATAAAAATCAATCCTAATTACGAAGATGGGAATAATAAGATACCTAGATTTATTAGATTTTTATTGACACCCGTGAGATAACAATAGAAAACCAAAACCAAAGCAATATTCACTCGATGAGATAAAAAAGGTCATAATTTTAATTATAAATTAATAATAATCGTCGGCCCTCTTTATATCCTTAATGATAACAATACTATACTTTTGTGAATTTTCCGCTAACTGTGGGTTATAAAACCTCCCTTTAGTACTACTTCATTTATCTGTGCCTTCAATGACACCTTTGAACCTAATGTGATTTATATACGCACTCAATAAAATATTTTTTATGTATTTTATTACCACAATAATATTTGATGTAAATAAAAAATTGAGAGATAAACTCGCGCCTGTAGGGGTAGGCAGAGGTGTAACTAGTGCACCCACATTTCGCTGAGCTTATCTTTGTCCCATGTGAGCGAGCCTAGCGCCATACCGGGCACAAAACCTATTGATACCTTAAGATTTGATATAATTGTAATAAGAGCAAAATTATCTAAATAAAAATGAATAGCTAAATAAATAAGCGCAAAACTCGAGAACGGCTGGACCGATTTTGACGATATGTTATGTGTGTGTTTAAGTGGGTCTCTGGATGGTTTATATTCGCAATTGGAACCGGAAGGTGGCGCTGCCATCGGATTCAAACAATAATTATATTTTGCGGGTGAAACCGCGCGGGACAGCTAGTCAATAATAGCAATCAGTCGACGGAAAACAGACCTTTGCCACCTACGATAAAACATTCCGCGATAATTATTAGAATTATAATAACTTCAAATAGCGTATCGTGTCATTGTGTCACTGGTTTTTAACTAGAGATATAAAAATATTATGAACTATTACGTCTGTTTGTTTTTGAGAGTGGTAGAGCCACACTGTAGACAGTTTTGTCTACAGCATGAATGAGCTAGCTTGACTGAGTTATTATAAAACCGACGTAAAGTAGCAGCTGCTGTTGCGTTTCGTACGGTGAGTGCGATGTCAAGAGGCCCAAATTCCTTTCTCCTTCTCAATCCCTTAATTATCCCTTTCCTTTAAGGTGGGCAACGCGCCTATGATTTTTCTGGTATTGTGTGCGTACATGGTCGGTGGAGATCACTGACAATAAGGTGATCTTGCTCGTTTTCCGGCATATGCTATAAAAAATATACCCCACACTGCCTTAAAGCAAACTTGTATTTTCATTTCACCAATAAATTAAGCGTGTCGAATAAAGATTCGCATTTTTTTTTACATAGTATAGGCCGGCAAACGAGCAAGTGGGTCACCTGATGGTAAGTGATCTCCACCGCCCATGTACGCCCACAATACTAAAATAATCATGGGCGCGTTGCCGACCTTAAAGGAAAGGGATAAGTAAGGGTTAGGTAAGGGGAGGGGAATTCGGGCCTCCGGATATCACACTCACCGCACGAAACGCAGCAGCAAGCTGCTACTTTACGCCGGTTTTCTGTGAGACAGTGGTAACGAACCGGACGAGCCGGCCCATTCATGCTGTAGACGAAACTGTCTACAGCGTGGCTCTACCACTCAAACGTCGCATGTCTTTTAGAAGTCGGTTAAATATAAAAAACGATTTTATCGTATGAAATAAATAAAATATAAAATTTTCGAAGTAAACCAGACGACCGCTGGCTACCCTTTGTCATCTCAGCCCAGAGATTTGCGGAGCTCCACTGAGCTTCACTGCTGCTCTCTGCTTCACTACCACACTGCAGAACACGTGTCATTGCATTGATGCTAATTCCCTCCCTCAACGCTAATTCCACTAATTAATAATATACGTATGAAGCTAATTATAAAAAATTACACATTCAAATGCAAAAGTCACATTTTGACATATATACCGACAAAAAATAACTATTACGTAGGTAGGTTACTTTCAAAAATAATTCGCCATACGACGAAACAAACGATACGGGCACAAAGCGAACCCCCCTAAATTGAATTTTATTACTAAATCTGTTTAAGGAACGTCAAGTCGTATGAAAATTTTACTTAAGTAAACATGTTTATTGGCTAAACTCGATGTAGGATCGTCGTGCAAATCGGCCTTACAACGTTAATTGATAAATAAATAATTTTCAAATATTATTGAATTTAATCTAGTTTAGAAAGTTTTTGACAAAATAATCTGCACCATTTTCAATCTTGACCTTCAAGAGTTACAATAGCGGGTATTTACGGGTAGGATAATTCTCAACTTCTTTAAAATTGAGGAAGTCCAGTTAAAGAACCAGTAATAAAAATACCGTTACTTAAATTCCAAACAGATCGGAATATTCCTTTGGCCGGGAAACCCTCGGGGTCTGCGGGTTATCGCGGGTCCTTGTGTGGCGCTAGCGTACCAACGCGGACGCACTGGTTAAGGGGGCGATAGCGAAATTAAAAGTAGTAAACAAGACATACCATCTACACATATGTTTATTTCCATTAACAAGTGATCACAGGTTACTTCAGTGTCACGTGTAGACACTTCTGTCTACAGCACGAATGGGCCGGATCGTCCGAGTCTTTACCACAGTCTCACAGAAAACCGGCGTAAAGTAGCAGCTTGCTGCTGCGTTTCGTACGGTGAGTGAGATATCCGGAGACCCAAACACCCTCCCTTTCCGTTAAGGTCGGCAACGCATCCATAATTCTTTGGTATTGTGTGCATACATGAGCTCACTTACCATCAGGTGACCGACTTGCTCGTTTGGCGGCCAATGCTATAAAAAATAAAATAGTACTATACTTTGACAGCCTCCGTGGTTTAATGAGTGAGTAGCCGACTATGAACTTGAGGCCGCGGGTTCCATCGGTCACAAATATTTGTTTCGGGTCTGGGTGAACCGAAAGTTTCTCGTAGTTTTTGATTGACACAAGACAATTGAATCTTACGATGTGATCAGGGCCATGTGTGTGACTGATGGGTGTTACTTAATATTTATTTGTTTATTTATACTATCCTGGGAGATTAGCATATGTAACACGAGATAATTTTATCGACTCGTTTTGTCGTGAAAAAAAAAACAGTTTTATCTGGTTATCTCTATAAGTTTATCTTAAGAACTGGTATTCAAGGCACGAGGTAAATATTGCCGCCTCGTTTACTCCTGCTATCTCTATATCTCTTCTCTCTCCATGCTACAAACGTGAAATAATTATTTTTCTCTCGCGCGTCATATTATCTCACGAGGATATGCTAAGCGCTCTAGGGAGTGCCAGATATATTTTTGTACCAAACTGAATAGCGACCACAAATTAATTTATTGTCTGCTCTAAGTAATCAATTTCAGCTGAACTAATTTTACGAAGGCTTACATAAATAAAGTAATTAAGACACGGAAACACTGACCCAAAATTATGTCGGCCCGAATATTGGTGTTTATAGAGCGTAACTGACGTTACGAAAAATAAATATTATTTAATAGACGTTGTTGTATTGTAGATGATAGAACTTATATTTAGGACGAATAAAAGGTACCTATAAGGTAGTTTTTATCATACAAAATATAAGCAACGATAGCTCATTAGATTTACTAGGTGCTAAGACCTTCGTGTGCGAGAGGCCGTCTGGGTTGATTCCATCGCTTTGTCTATTTCTGCCGCCAAGCAGCCTTGCTGCAATGTGTAAGCATTGTTGTGTTTTGGTTTGAAGGACATTAAAGCGGTGGTACCAATACAGACGGCCTATCGCATACGTGGGACCACCACCTAGTACAAGTAAAAAAAGTAAATGTGATATTGGGTTTTTCTGTTTCGAAATGCTCAGTATCAGCCCAGAGTCTGGAATTGTGTCCGATATGGCGATAGGCTCGCAACATGGGATGGAAATAAGCTCGGCGAAATGTGGGTGTACTGGTTACACCTCTACCTATTCAGGGATTACAGGCGTGCATGTATATGTATATGTAATAAGTGTTATTAATATTTTTTTAATAAATTAAATATGTTACATCTGCGAATTGACAAGCTCACGAGACACGGTCCTCTACAAATAAACTTAGAGTTCCTCAAGTAATAATTTAAAATAACCGATGATTTCATAACAATAATATTCTGTATGACAACAAGGGCCAACAGGCTAAAAGTTACAAAAAACATGTTTTTGCACACAAAAAGTAAGTTCAAATTGATTTGTAAATATTTGACGATTTTTCCAAACGGTTATCAATTTCAAACTATGACTAATCAGTCGTGCCCAATGGAGCGTTGATTGTGATAAAAATAGATTTATGAATAAACTAAAAATATAACAAAGGTTTGTTAAGGTTTTGGAGTTTTCCCGATTTTCAATATAAGTACAGTTAGTATTCTATAATTTTGAATCCTAGAGTGAATGAGTGAGGGAGTGAGTGACTTGGAAATTAATAGCAGAGACAACACAAGTATCAAAAATTTGCTGGCGAGTGGGGATACATTTCTGTTCCTAACTGAATAGCGACCACGGAACACATAGGAACAATTTACAATAGTGGCTTGCTCAAACAGTTTTAGTATATCCCATAACTTTGCCATAATTCTATCAAGGAATGCAGAGACGCGAACGTCGTTTGAGTGGTAGAGCCACGCTGTAGACAGTTTTGTCTACAGCATGATTGGGCTGGCTCGACCGGGTTGATATCACTGTCTCACAGAAAGCAGTGGCATGCTACTACGTTTTGTTCGGTGAGTGACATATCCGGAGCTTCAAATCCGCCTCTTATTCCCGATCCCTTAATTAAACCTTTACTTTAAGGTCGGCAACGCGCCCATGATACTTTTGGTATCATTAGCGTTCATTGGTATATCCCTTACCATCAGATGACCCACTTGCTCGTTTGCCGGCATAAGCTATAAATAATAAAAAACGCAATGTCTCTTGGCGGACGAAATTATTTTTAATGCACCATCAGGTTGATTTTGGTCAATTGTCCAGATATGCAGGATTAAGAAAAACACTAGAAGAGTAGACGCTATAAGACGCTGATGCATTGTCATCAATTTCACGCGTCAAGAATAAAAATTTATTAGTGAATTAGCTTTTGGCATAAGCCAGTTTTAATAATGTTAACAACTAACAAGCGTTTTTGTTTATTATTGTTGTTTTAATACTTCGTTGAATAACAATTTACTGTTATAAGTACTATAGAAGCAAATACAATGATATTAACATGTACTGCGTAGATATAATATGGGCCTTATGTGTTATTGGTTTTAAATACACAAATAGATTTACACCTGTACCAACAAATTTTATCGACAACCTTTGAAGAACATAATATGAAAACCTTTCAATTTTGTATACATATTCTATAAAATATTGATTTAAATTAAATTTAAATACTAGCATTCATAACATATTTGAGCAATCTGAAGTTGCATGTCTTAAAAATCATGCCCCTTACTTATAAACTTTTTAAGCACGAATTAGTTAAAACACTATTTTCGGTCGTTTCTAGCCACTTTATAAATTACGTTGACAGAGGAAGGCAAGAAAGTTTTTAACTAATCAATGCTTAAGTAACGTTTATAAGTAAGGCTCCATGTAAAAACTAGACTCGACACGATTTTTTTCATGGTGTTGATGATTTTATAAGACTGAAATAAAATACAGTAATAATGCGCCATAAAGATAACTGTAACTTTAAATTAGTTTCCATTTTATTACTACGAATAAACTGAACTAAAATAAAGTTTACTCCTGTTAAATGGACCCGTTACTAAAATGACGGAACTTAATAATTATACTTTGACAGGACTGACATACATTGTAAAGAGGGGCCAACCTAACTATGAAATAGCAGTAAATGGAACTACAGACAGTGTTCCCAACATGGAGGAGTTATCCCTAGATTTGGTTGGACATTGGACCCGTTGCTAATGTGTAAATTTTGCTATGTAGTGATTAATGGATGTTTTAGTGGTTCAGTTAACTACTCAGATAGTGAAGAGGAATGTCTTTATCCACTAAAAAAAGCAAATTAACATGCCTAGGTTTTCGGATCATGAGAATACAATTTACTCGTAGTTCATAAATATCCAAAGGATGTTTTTATAAAGAAATGCCGATGCTGACGTTAGAGGCATATATTTTTGGTATCTTGAAAGTTATTTTGATAATTTCTAGATGTTGGAAATTAAACAGATAACTAATGTGAAATATGTCATAACAACTAAAATATTATGAGGAATAATTAATGATTATTCGTTAAATGGCATACTAAAGTGAACAGAGCGACGCTTTTCAATTCATAGTTAACTTGGTACATCTATACATAGATATACAAGAGAAGAAAAACTAAACTAAATGAGAAAATTATTATTTTAGTTTAGGAAACGCAACAGCAAATTGCTACTTTTACGGTTATCTATGAGGCAGTGGTAATAACTCGGTCGAGGTAGCCCATTCATGCTGTAAACAAAACTGTCTACAGGATGGCTCTACTACTTATTAACGGGTCCCTGTTGGTACGCACCGGGCTACCCCGCCGCACCTTATAGATAGCTATCTATAGATACCTAATAGAATTTTATGCGATTTTTTTAGGGCAAATGATACTTATGACAATAAACACATTACGCCTAGAAACAGTTGGTGTAAGGACTATCAACATTATGGCAAAAAAATATGCGAAATTGGGCGCGCCCCGTATAACTCTACCATAGATACCAAAATAAATATTTTTGTGTTGTACAATGTCATGGCCTTAATAAACCTAAACGGTATGTTTAATGTTATTATCTTTGTACACTCAGTTGGGGGGCGTCAGTAACAATAATATTATGTTCACATAACTGTTAATGATCTGTTATTGCCGGAATAATAGAAAACAAAATTAGAACTAAGGCCTAGCCTCTCTCAATCGTAGAGACTAGAGAAGGCCCGTGTTTAGTAGTGGGATAGCGTATAATTCTAATAACTAATAATAAAAAACAACATATAAGAGACTGCCGCAGTTGTAATGCGTACGCGTTACGGCTGAGACTGACGCTGAGCGCTCGGGTTCGATCCCCGGGTCGGCTAAAAGTGATATTGGATTTTTTCTAATCCGAAATGCTCAGTATCAGCCCGGAGTCTGGAATTGTACCCGGTATGGCGATAGGTGCGCCCCCTATCACATTATGGGACGTAGATACGCTTGGCGAAATGTGGTTGTACTGTTTACACCTCTGCCTACCCCTTCGGAGATTACGGGCGTGAGTGCGTATAAAAATGTACTATTATTGGTCCCAATAATGTCCAAAGTTAATATTTTATAATAGTGAACATATTTTATAACCGTCATTCAAAACAGCGGTGGGTCTCCATTCAGCGCTTTTAACCGATTTCAAAAAAGGAGGCTGTTCCTAATTAGGCGCTTTTTGAATTCGTTTTTGACTTCTGTTTTTAATGTATGTACATCGATTTTTCCGCCAATAGTGAATCGATTTTGTTGGAAGAAATTTCACTCGATTTAGCTGCGATGTATTCCCATATAAATTAGGATTAGATTTGATGACGTAGTACGGACTAAAAAAATTAAAATCCTCAACAGATAACATTACACTCGTCGCGATTGTGTTATTATGTTGAAATTTACATGCCATAGCAGTACTTATCACTGAAAAATTAAAAACACAAAATAAGTTTAAACAAAACTTAAAAACAACACTGTAAAGTCAAAAATAACAAAGTCGGTGTTTAAGTTTTGTTAAACAATTATGGAAATACCTTATGTATGTAGAGTGTAAATTTTGTATTTGAAGGTGTTATTTTTATTTCACAATTAGTATTTATTCAAAGGCAGAGGTGGTGAAACAGGCGCTAAATGCGATACAAACAAGATAAAACTTTTTCTGGAAATATATATTTTTTATATTACTAACTTTTTTATAGCAGAAACCGACAAGCGAACACGTGGGTCACCTGATGGTAAGTGATCTCCATCGCTCATATACGTCCACAATACATGAAGAATCATGGACGCGTTGCCACCCTTAAAGAAAAGGGATGATTAAAAGATTGGGAAGGGGAAATTTGGGCCTCCGGATATTTCACTCACCAAGTACGAAACACAACAACAAGCTGCTACTTCACGTCTCACGCCGGTTTTAGGTATGTGGATACGCCGGAATAGTGGTAATAATCCAGATGAGCTATTTATTTGGTAGAAAAAAATGTCTACAGCGTGGCTCTACCACTTGTAAAAGACCAAAGAGAACCTTAAAGCTCTACCTTAAAAGAAAATGAATAAAAAATACATTTACCTTTTAAATTACTTTCATTAAAATAAAATTACAATTCATCATATACTAATGTATTCAACTTAGGTATTAGGTATTCAATGACTATAATCAATATATAAAGATTGAAATAACAATAGGCACGTTTATTTGTATGAAAAACCGTAATTGGAAAACGTTAGACAAAGAGGTGAATGACCTTGCCGCGTGACGCCATGGGTGACGTCACCGCGCGGAGGCTCGCTCTACGGGATTACGTGACCTATTTCGTCAAACTATACATTGACCGTGTGGCCTAATGGATAAGGCGTCGGACTTCGGATCCGAAGATTGCAGGTTCGAGTCCTGTCACGGTCGGAATTAAATCTTCTTTTATTTTTTAAGTTTGATAAATATTAATCTTAAGACTTAATTCAGTAGTAAGACTAACTGAAAAATAGTGTATTTATTTTTCCTAATGTGAATATAATTCTAGGTATGATAAAAAAAACTGAAATAATAGCGTAATTATTTTAATTAGCGTTTCCTCGTGGCTTTACTGTACACATTTGATCATCACAGTGTAAATTGGCTTATTTGAATAGGAATTTACGAGGACTTTTTTGTATATTGCCCATTTTTTTATAATACACCATTATACCATTATTTTTTATATTTATAAGATCAGCAAACGAGTAAGTGAGTCACCTGATTGTAATTACCACCACACTTACTTACAACCACAATTAAATACCCCAACACAACAATAGAATGAATTGTTGAGTGGTAGAGCTATAGACACTTGTCTAAGCATATATGGGCCGGCTCGTCCGGGTCATTACCACTGTCTCACAGAAAACCGGCGTAAAGTAGTAGCTTGCTGCTGCGTTTCGTACGATGAATGAGATATCCGGAGGCCCAAACCCCCTCCCCTTCCCAACCCCTTAATTATCCCTTTCCTTTAAGGTCGGCAACGCACCCATGACTCTTTTGGTATTGTGGGCGTACATGGGCGGTGGAGGTTACTTACCATCAGGTGACCCACTTGATCGTTTGCCGGCCAATACCATAAAAAAAGAATATAACAATATGCAACACGAGATAATTTAGTCCACTTGTTTTGTCGAGAAAAAGCAGTTTTATCTGGTTATTTCTATATCTATGCAAATTAACATGGTTGTATAGAAACTACGACATGACGACATGTTATATCAAAAGTAGATATAAAGGATGAAGTGCTAAATCGCATGCGATTAGAATCGCATTAACAGATTGTTAATCTAAATGATTGTATCAATCATTGACTATTAGTGCTGCGCAGGACACGATTTTAAAATGAGTTTGTAAGAGTAGCCTCTTTGTTGAAATAAGCCAGTACAAGGTCCCAGTTCAAATGAGGCGAGGTGTCTTGAACCTTACTCGCCCGTTCTCACTCTTTCACGCACGCAGCCCGCCTCTTGGGAATAGTAACATAGTAACGCGACATTTTTTTAAATTTTATATATAGCGTCCGGCCGGCAAACGAGTAGGTGAGTCACCTGATGGTAATTGATCTCCGCCGCCCATGTACGCCCACAATACTAAGAGAATTATGGGCGCGTTGCCGACCTTAAAGGAAAGGCATAATTAAGAGATTGGGAATGGGAGGGGGATTTGGGCCTCCTGATATCTCACTCACCGTACGAAACGCAGCATCAAACTGCTACTTTACGCCGGTTTTCTGTGAGACAGTGGTAACGACCCAGACTTGCCGGCCCATTCGTGCTGTAGACAAAAGTGTCTACAGCGTGGCTCTACCACTCAAACATACAATTTGAAGTAGTACATGCAACACATTTAAGCCGCTCCTATATTGTCAAGTCAGGGACAAATGCCTCTTGTATGTTCTACTCAACTACTATAAAACTATTGACTATAACCACTACAGTACCACTGACTCAAAAATGTTTAGTTTTATTTTTAGCTCTTCAGTTTATTGTTGGTTTTATTTTTCTATTATTTTGTGAATTAATAATCAAAATTGGTCCATAAATCAATCAAATCAAAAGTGCATAAAGGTGTTTTAGTCTTTCATCCCCGATTTCACCCCCTTAGGAGTAGAATTATTTCTTCAAGCTTATTTGCAGCCGCTCTCTAATAGATAATTTTATTGTAGTTTTCTCAATTGAGACATTTTCTTACGTTTGAATATCGATTCTGTCGATTCGATTCGAATACTTATTTTCCATAAACTTCTGACAAATATTCAGTATCAACTATCATAAAACTGACTAAAAAAACTTAAAACATAAATTCATTATTTTGAGGCCGGAGAAGCTTACTCGCCCGTTTTCACTCTTTCACGCACGCAGCCCGCCTCTTGGGAATAGTAACATAGTAACGCGACATTTTTTTAAATTTTATATATAGCGTCCGGCCGGCAAACGAGTAGGTGAGTCACCTGATGGTAAGTGATCTCCACCGCCCATGTACGCCCACAATACCAAAAGAATCATGGGTGCGTTGCCGACCTTAAAGGAAAGGGATAATTAAGGGATGGGAAGGGGAGGGGTTTCGGCCTCCGGATATCTCGCTCACCGTACGAAACGCAGCAGCAAGCTGCTACTCTACGCCGGTTTTCTGTGAGACAGTGATATTGACCCGGACGAGCCGACCCATACATGCTGTAGACAAGTGTCTACAGCATGGCTCTACCACTCATATAATGTAATAAATTATGAAGTTTGAATCTTTCATCGCCGATTTCACGCCCTTAAAGGTGGAATTTCTTGAAATTTTCGTGAAATGAGACCAAATTTGAGCTCTTTCGAATGAAAAAAAATCATCCAAGTCGGTCGGGTATACATACAAAAACTAAACGCGTCAAGTAGAGAACCTCCTCCGTTTTTGACGTCGTTTGATTAAGGATAATGGAGGAAAAATTGGCTTAATGTAGGAAGCACATCATTAGATGATTTATCATTTTTTGTGATATGTGATTTTGTAGAGGACGTTACTGATCTATAGTACTTGTACTATTGTATAGCGTGAACTATATTTTTAACCGACATAAAAACACAGGAGGTTCTTAATTCGACGCGTATATATATTTTTTGTATGTATAACCACACATAGCTTCCACGTAGTGATCATATGTTTCGTTCAAAGTGGGTCGCATTTAAATTTCAAGAAGAAATTCCACACCTGAAGGGATGAAGGACTAAAACTTCGACATACATGGCGTTGGAGATCACTTAAGACACAACAACCTAGTACGATTTACAAATACTTTCACAGTATTGCCAAAGTGTCAAACTAGTAATTAATACTGTAAAAAAGGAAAGAATCGCCCGAAAACTAATTTCGTATTCGACTATTATGAAATAAAATTAACCATAATACTCGACGTATCGAGAGAAAATAGAAACTGTCGTTATAAAAAAAACTATCAAAACTTGTACTACGCCTACAGGTGACCCAACTGCTCGTGTGTCTGTCTGTGTTCAGTGACCAGGAATTATAAACCACACCATAATATACATAATTATTCCACCTGCCTTTAACCCAGTGGGGTTGACGCAATATGTTGTTTTACTTTTTAACACAGGAAAATTTGGCTTGTAATTTTTACTATCAGCCGCCTGCCTGATACAAATATTTGTGGATCATACAAACATTTCTGTCATCTCATCCACTGCGCCACGGAGGCTGCCCATCTTAATACATTCAGAATAAATAATATAACACCCACGTTGACACAATATGAACTCCATTTATCTCTAAATAGCATGTGTGTCAGTGTAGGCAGTGTGTTGGGTTAGCTAACCCCTTAAATGATTAATGATCCATCAGTCCAAGCTTACCGGGAATTCAGTAATCGATTCTAAATAATGAGGAAAGAAAGTGGCACTTGTGGAGCAGTATTCAATTCAAATTATCTGCCCACACTTGTTTTTATATTTAGGGTTCATTCATTTAATTTGGTGACTAGTTACTTTTGGTCTAGTATCAGAAATTATAATCGACGCAAAAAACCAAACAGGTTTTCAATTCGTCTGTATATATGTTTTTATGTATGTTCACGCGTAACTCCAACTGAACTTTGGATGATTTCTTTTGTATTCCATAAGATTTATTGACTGAAAAGCTACCCTGACCCGCCGTTGTGGGGGAGAAGCTGTGGGGCACAACCCGCAACGGGAACCAGGTTTCGCCATTGCATCATGCGTTAATCAGCAGAGTGTACCACATGCAGGTGGGGTTAGCTTTGGGTATAAGACTTTGGTGGCCCACTTCATCTCAGGCTCATAGATCAACCTTCTTCCACCTGCCCTTATCCCACTCGCAGGGGGTCGGGGGTCGACCCAACATGCTTGTTAACACACGTTACAAAAAGATTTGGCTTGTAGTTTTTACTACAGGCCGCCTTCTTTACGTTAACCCCTCTGGGGAGAAAATACCCAGACCAGAAATATTTTCACAAACATTTGTCTCGGTGAGCGAATCGAAACCACGGCCTCTCGCTTCACAGCAGGCTAATCGTCCACTGCGCCAATATGTTTGCAAGTAATACGAGAAATTTAGCTATCACGTAGCCACGTAATTGCTTGTTCGATGTACCAATAACTTACTTCACAATGCGATAGTATCGCAACCTTTGATACAACTTCAACACATCGTTCATATAAACGTGGGTGGCTTATACAATATGTAACAAAAACCCTGTTGTTCCTTTTAACCACGTTATCAGAATCTGTATTCATACTTAAAGAAATATGTCAATTAAGAAAATTCTACAATAAAAATAACGATTGGCGATCACCCGGTGGTTTATCAATAGAGGTAGTTACTCGGTACGGCACATTTTTACTATTACAGCGAGTCTCCGCTTTACTAATACGCACGTAAAACACATAAAATTATAGGTAGTTTTTAGTAGTATTTCATCAAAATACCACTTTCATTGATCTGCTGGCCCACTCCACTGGTCCCATTATTCTCATTAGAAATATTTTCTTATGTTTAAATATCGATTCTCATATCGCAGCTAAAAGGACCAACAGGGTTTTTGTTAAATGTTGTATAAACGAGCTTAATGATTATTTACAACTTCCGGAACCCGCGTCGCGGTGGACCTGTCACACTTAACCACTTAGATAACTATGGCATGTGACCCAGTGATCATTCATAAATTGATCGCTTTCAGATATATTACTCATCATTATTTTGTGTAAGTGGGCCACCAAAATCTTAGGCTCAAAGCCAACCTCACCTGCACTTGGTACATTATGCTTATTTACATCAGGCAATGGTGAAACTTGGTTCTCCTTACAGGGAAATATGGTTTTTATATGAGACGACCCGCCATCTGATCCCTGCAATCCGCGACGGTAACCAAGTTTGGCCATTATCTCGTCTATTAATCAGCAGAGTGTTCCACATATAGGTGAGGTTGGCTTTGGGCTTAAGATGTTAGTGACCCACCTACACTCCAAGATTAGTAATAAGATTAGTAGTAAGTAAGGTAAGATTAATAATGCTCGTATTATTTAGAGAGCAAAGATAAAGGATAGAGCAAAGATTTCCACTTATCGCGGACCAATGTCTACTACTTACTACTTCACGATCCCCAGATCCGAAACTTTGCGATCCAATACGACACACCTACTTATGAAGAATTTCTTTATTTCCTAAAAAACGTTTTCGAATGGAAAGAATAAAAAATAAAATTATTTATACACAAAAATCTATGAGTTAACGAAGCCATGAATGAACATCTACACATAAAAGATGTGTGTGTAAAGTTGTTCATTGAAAAATATTTCTAATATAATTAATTCACTTACGAGAACTTGGCGTGGTGTGGGTGGCCATCGATTCCCATCAATCGCCCGTTACGTGACCAACCTCTGTTTATTGATATGTGAAAGTTGACATGGTTGGATATGATACGGCATTTTTTATTTGCTTTAGATGACGAGACGAGCAGGTCGCTCGCCTGATGATAAGCGTCACGCCTGCCCATAAACAGAAGCAACACCAATTAGAATTTCGAATTCTGTAGTACTGCATGGCACTGAACTGCGCTCGTCACCCTGAGACATAAGGTGTTAAGTCTCATAATGCCCAGTAATAGTTTCCTATATTAAATTTAATACATTATTTTATAAGCAACAGAAAATGATACGCAAAAGAAAACCTTTTAAAAACACAATCAAAATTGGTTCAGAAATGTGCCCGCAGTTATGACTTTAAATGTTGGTATGAGGAAAAGTGGGTGCGTAGTAGGGATATCTCACTATCTCGCTTGCACGCGTGCACCATAATGAACATTTTACACAGTGACGTCAAAGTTTGCGTTGTGTGTCATTTGACTATTACCCCTTCTACAGGATTTGAATGGCTTCTAACTTATAGATTTTTGGTCCGATTTATAAAATTCTTTCTGCAATAGATTTTGATTTGAGGTAATAAATTACGTTAACTTATTGATTTAAATAATAAAAAATCTAGTCAACTACCCTATTGCACTGGCTTCAATGTCCTTCGAACCGGAACACAACAATGTTTACACACTGCTGCTTGGCGGCAGATATAGACAACCTAACCTAACTGTAGTCTTCCGTGTTTGTCATGTTTGTACCTGGGCTCCTCCACTGCTGCATCCAGTCCTGTCGCCTACCACACATGTGAAACGGATAACATTCAGTTATGAGTACTTCGCCAGTCGGGAGAGAACTGGGCTCCCCGCAGTGGCGAGCATATTTATAAGGTGCCATTTGACGTAGATGTCATCCTTGTTCATGGTATACTTTATAGTGGCGGTACCCTCAATAGCCATAAACTACACTAACCACCTAGGTCAATTAGAAAACACTCAAATGAAATAAAAACTAGTTTACATGGATTTTATCGCGATTTAATTTTATATATTAGTCCCGACGTTTCGAAAGCTTTTCAGCCTTCGTAGGCAAAGTTAATGTTACATTGCCTACCTTCGTTTTAAGATTATTATTTTTTAATTATTTAAATAGTTAGTTGGCACTAGTCTGGTCTACGCAGTAGGAGCTCACGGTGTCTTAACGTCTGGCAGTTGGTCTTTTGGGTTCCGATTTAATTAGATGTATAATTGGATCCCAGGCTTGTGCAAGCTTCCAACCATCTTCTCTATTGAAATTTGAGTTTTATTTATTTCAATTACCTCGCGTATCACCCTAGGTAGGAATCGGTGTTCTTTGGCAAGGAGCTGTGGTTTGTCAAATCTAAGGTAATGTTTGGAGCCTTCCTCTGAATTTTCAGAAACTGCAGACTTCGTAGAGCGACGGTGTTTGACATCAGCTATGTATAAATGCAGTGATAGCTCAGGTGGGAGTGGTATGGACTGTCGAGACGAAAGCCGCAGGTTCGAAACCAGCCCCAAGAGCATACACCTCTGACTTCTTCTCTCCATAAGAATTTCGAAGGTATGTTAAGTCTACCAATCCGCATTAGGCCAGCGCTGTGGACTACGGCCTAACCCCTCTCATTCAGTAGAGGAGGCCCGTGCCCAGCAGTGGGACATGTATAATACATAAACGTGTATAATACATGGACGTGTATAAAACACTTAAGTGAGCTATTTGCTAAATGTCGATTTCAGTACACGTGATTGGTCTATTTTTGGCGCCAAACAAAAACGGCCCAATCACGTGTACAGAAATCGACATTTAGCAAAGAGCTTATTGAGTGTTGTTTTATAATACGGGCCTAAGAATGATTTGGCTTGTAGTTTTTGCGACTGGCCGCCCGTCTGACGTCAATCTATCTGGGGAATATGTTTATTAATACCATACATTAAAGCAAATACCCTGATACGCTCCAAATTGCACGTAGGCCCGTTTATGCATCCATAACACGAGATTCATGAGGAAATTATACATAAAAACGCTTAGAATCTCAATGTTTGATAAGGTTTTTTATCTTTATGTAACTCTTATCGTCATTGATGACGTTGGCTAAGGAAAAACAACAAAACTTGTTTATGTATGAAGATGCCGTGAGATGAATGATAATGCGATGATATTTCGTGGTAGTTCTAGAGACGTATGTAGTTTTTTTATTAGGATGACTAGACTGGCGGGTTGCTCGCCTGGTAACAATGCGTCACGCCTGCCCATAAACAGAAGCGACACCATCAGAACTTCGAATTATGAAGTGCTGCATGGCACGGAACTGCGTTCGTCACCCTGAGAAATAAGGTGTTAAGTCTTTTAATGCCAAGTAATTTCACTGGTTTCAATGTCCTTCAAATCGGAACACAACAGTGCTTACACACTGTTGCTTAACGGCAGAAAAAGACAAAGCGATGGTACCAACCCAGACAGCCGGCCTCTCGCATACTAGTGACCTACCACTTGTTGTATATGAAATAAAGCCATATTTAGGTGGAGAGAATATCGTATGACACGTTATACATGAATATACATAGCAGAAAACTTATGTTTATGAAGCCGCTTCATACAGTTTTGAAGCAGAATGGTACCCACCCTCGCAAATAACGCTTTTTAGAGTTCCATAGTCAAATGACAAAACCCTTATAATATGGTCATGTCCGTCTGTCCATCCGTTTTACTCGGAGACTGTTACACTATATAGATAAAATGTTGATAGTAGATGTATTCTACGACTGCACAAAGGTAATAACTTAACGTTTAACAAAACTTAGAAACAAGTTATACTATAACTAGTTATAGCAATAGAGTGTACTGTTGTCCGTTGAGGAGTTTCATTTTTTTACTCCGTACCCTGTCATCAGATCTTAATCAAATTTATATGGGACCATATCGCAGCTAAACTATATCGAGTGAAAAAATTTCCAAGAAAATATGTACATAATTGGCGGTGAAATCGATGTATATGTGTGAAATGTAAAAAAAATGCAAAAAAAACGCGCTGAATTCAGAACCTCATCATTTTTTGAAGTCTGTTAAAAAAAATTGGCGCAGCTCTCCACAGATATAACTGAAAAATGTTTTTTTTCCCATTGCACATAGGCATGTGTTCATCATTGGATAGGTCCTTAAAAATGATAAAGAGGTTACTAAATGATTGTTTACATACGTCAAAAGTTTGTTAGTTATGCGTGTCCAAAGCCGTGAAAAATGTGCCCTCTAACTTTTTAACCACCAATTTTGTTACTTTTCTCGGCTTTGCTGTAGTAGGAACTCATCTAAATGAGGCTTCAATCTCACCGTTATTAGAAAGTGTACAATGGAAACACGCTTACACGTGGGCATTTCCTTGAACTGCAAACATTGAAGCTTTTGTAATCCACTCGTCACGTGAAGGGCGTATGCATTCGTGTCGTAATGAGTTAATTAAAACATAAAGCCCTTTGCATAGCCACATTCTACTTATTACAATTTAGCATAGACCGGCAAACGAGCAAGTGGGTCACCTGATGGTAAATGATCTCCATCGCTCATATGCGTCCACAATACCTGAAGAATCATAGGCGCGTTGCCGACCTAAAGAAAAGGGAGAATTAAGGAATTGGGAAGGAGTTTGGGCCTCCGGGCTCACTCACCGTACGAAACGTAGCAACAAGCCGCTAGTTTACGTCGGTTTTTTGTGAGACAGTAACGACCGGTCGAGCCGGCCCGGACAAAACTGTGTACAGCGCGGCGTGGCTCTACCGCTCAAAAACGCGTATTGCGTGTTTATAGATGTTTGCCGACAAATGAATAGTAATTGCCTCGGTGGCGCAGTTGTAATGCGTACGCGTTACGATTGAGTCCAGCGCTGAGGTCTCGGGTTCGATCCCCGGGTCAGGTAAAAGTGATATTGGGTTTTCTATTACGAAGTTCTCAGATCAGCCCGGAGCTTGGCATTGTGTCCGGTATGAGGATAGGCTCGCCCCCTACCACATCATGGGAGGCAGATACGCTCGGCGAAATGTGGGTGTACTAGTTACACATCTGCCTACCCCTTTGGGTTTTACAGGCGTGAATGCGTATGTACACCCAACAGTCACACACATACCCAACAGAAGTATGTATGTATATACGTATGTATGTATTTTAACGTAAATTGAATTCGAGTCCTCGGGGAAAACCGTAACGTAAATAGCAAATTTATTGTTTTTCTTAGAAATTTAATTAAAAAGTACTTTGTTATACCGAAAATATTTGTAAGTGGGTTTGATTGTGAATCGTTTTTGTTTACTCTTTGCATCAGTTAATTATGTGCAAACCCATAAGTTGCGTAATTTTTACATCACTTATATAAATGGTCCGATTTTTGACCAACGTTAAAAGGATATATATCTTAGAATATAAATATATTTTGTATGTATGTACACTATCCAGTCGAGTATGTAAACTCACTATCACTTTTTGTACAATAAATATAAATAACTTCGTCAGGATGTTCAATAAGTTTATTAGACTTTACACATTAAATGCAAAATTATATTACTGTTCACAATTCATTACACTTGATATGATTAATCATTATTCTAACTGCACTTGGGCAGCGTTTCCACGAAAGAGTTCTAAGCACGACTCTCAAATAATAACGCACCCTCTTATATACCTCAATAAATCAACTCTACCACGTCTTAATCTTATTATCTACCCGCTTTACATAGTTATTCTCCTGAGTACCTTCACTAACATCAATATTGTTGCTATTACTAATATGAGGGTAACACATAACTGACAAATATGCAATGATTTAGATGACTGTTTTTTTAGTTTTAAAAGCTTTTCGTGATGGTTCCATATTTTAAGATCTGTTAACGGAGTACGAAATAATGGGACACTATTCAATGGTAAATGAAAAATGTACCACTTAAATACTCATATACTGTGTAAAGTTGGTACAACATATTTTTTTAAATTTTTTCATGTTGCAGAAATATTATACTTTAGTCTTCTTACTTAATTTTCTATTAGTTAGCTTACCTTTAATCCAAATAAAATTTTGGAACTGTAAACCATGTATGAGCGTCCAGCTTTCGGAGTTCAGCAGGAAAGCAATGCTGTTTGTCCTCAGCTGAATACTGTTTCAAACAGGACATTTTTTTATATATATTTTTTATAGTTTAGCCCGGCAAACGAGCAAGTGGGTCACCTGATGTTAAGTGATCTCCACCGACCATGTACGCCATGTAACATTTTCATATTATTTGTTAAGTATGGGAAAACTCATGTAGTATTTCTTTAATTTTTATCTTCACGAGTCCAAACCCATGTAAACCCAAATGAAAAGATGCCCTTTATTGGCTTCGCAAAAGTGTACAAAGAACTGTCGAATTTATTTCGAGCATGCATAACTTTTCTTCCAATTCTAATTACGTTTATATAAAATTCTCAAAATAGCTTGAATCCACAAAAAATCACAAGATTCTGTATAACGTTGTATAATTTGGTTAAAAATATGTTTCGAAGTAACAACAATTAAAAGGTTATGTCACATCTATATCAAGTTACGTCCCATAGGATTGTTTCCTTTGATGAGTTTTATACAGTAGGTATTTTATAAGCAACAGAAAATAATACGCAAACGAAACCCTTTTGTTTAATATATTTAAATCACATCAAAATTGGTTCAGAAGTCAGCCCGTAATTGTGACTTCAAATATCGGTATGAGAAAAAGTGGGTGCGTAGTGGCCATGTCACACTATCTCGCTTGCACGCGTGCACCGTAATTCCCATTTTTAAACGGTGTCGTTAAATTTTGCGTCATATGCGGTCTTAGATTATATACCTATATGCGGTAATTGTTATTTGACAATTACCCGTTTTGCCAGATTGGAATTCTTATAACTTATTTATTTTTGGAACTTATTTCCAATTGTTAGTGGTAGAGCTACACTGTTGACAGTAGTAGTTGTTGTAGTAGCTTGCTGTTGCGTTTCATAAAGTAAGATTTTCCGAGACCAACCCAATAGGATTGCGAATACACAATCAATTCCCAGTTTAGCCATCCGAACATTGAAATCATCCCAATGTATTTTTTGCGTTGAAAAGGACTTAAAATCTTTTTGTAACATGTGTTAGAAAGCATGTTCCACCGACCCCACTGCGAGTGGGCTAAGGGCAGGTGGAAGAAGACATTTATTTTTAAGGCCGCTAGAGTCTATTCCAAAGAACATTAGCGGATATTGGGCCAGCGTTTAGATTTAAGAACCTATTATAGAATTATTCCAAGCCATCCAATTACATTAAAGCAAAATGGAGCCCTAAGACCGTCTTAGGCGAAATAATACGCACTGAATTCTTAGTACTGTCGCGTCCTACTTTTTAGTACATTTCAAGAGCTTGCGGTTCGTATAATTGAATTTTATTATGCTAACTTCAGCCATCTTAAATTGACAGTTCCGCGATAAGGGGTAAGAGTTTATTGCGACCCTTAGAGGGCCATAACCTTCTGACCCAAATCTTGGCTTTCATTGTGTCGCGAAGCTAAATATGTAGCGACTTTATGATTAGGGGTTCTGGATATTTTCACAACTGTGACACAGCGAGCACCTAGCTAATGTTTTACTTTATGCTTATACGGCAATGTAATTATACTGGATCTGATGTCAAGTACAGTACAGTTCAAATCTACACTAATATAATAAAGAGGAAGAGGAAAGATTTGAATTTTTGTATGTAACGAATAAACATAAAAACTACTGCACTGATTTCAAAAATTCTTGCCGTTAGAAAGCTACATTATCACTAAGTAACATAGGCTACTTTTTATCCCGGAAAAGGCCGTTCACGCGGGCGGAGCCGCGAGCAAAGCTAGTAATATATATTTACCTATGAAATTGCCGTTATGTACGAATAGAGTTAATTTTAATTGTCCAACTTTTTATTTCTATTAATCAAAGTGACCACCCATGTTATCGACGCATCTTTGCTGGCACAAAGGCAACTTATCGATGCCTTTCTTGAAGAAATCGGCTGGACGGGAAGCAACAAACTCTTCAAAGGCATTTTGTACTGCCTCTGGGATATTTGTGATTTCATTATCTCGGATAATGACAGTTGTCCATTGTCACTCATTGCGTTTTTTGTGTTCTGATGGCGAAGCTCGCACATCTGCAGCCAGCATTGGTCAATCGCTCGTCCCAGCTGCTCCTGCACGACAACGCGCGACCCCATACACTCGCGCGCTCACTCACCGTACGAAACGCAGCATCAAGCAGCTACATTGCGCGGATTTTCTGTGAGATAGTAGGTACTACCAATCCGGATGAGCCGGCCCATTCTTGTCAATTCATTCATACAATTTTGTCTACAGCATGGCCCTACTATTCAAAAAATTCTCATATTCCTCTTTCATATAAAATTATGTGTCCAAATGGCAAATTTATCTCCATCTTGAGATTAACCTCATTTTTTTTTGTAATCTTTATCATTTATTCTACTACTAATATAAATGTTAAAGTTTAGATGTTTATGACTTTGTAAATTTGTATGTTTGTCAGCCAACTATGCCTTATTGACTACACGTTGTTGAATAAAATTTGGTACACAGGTGGTTTATAACATTGGCTACTTTTTATCCCTGAAAAGATTATTCATAAGTCTATTTCTTGCTTCTTCTTGTAGTGCCTCTCCAACTAGTGAAGGTTGGTAGTCAGCTCATCATACTGTCTTTTGTTCGAGACGAAATATTTCAGCAGCGCTCGCTATCCCTGTCCACTCTCTCGGTGTTCCGTAGCCATGACTGTTTCCTTCGACCAACTTTTCTTTTACTCGCTACTTTTCTATTTCTTTACCATGATCCTAATAAGATTCTCAATGTAATAAAATTAGGTTAGTTGTAACTGAAGTATTAATATACTAGAAAGTACATTTAAATGTTAATGGATTATTTATTAGTATCGGCGTTTAGTTTATAGCGTGCTAAATAGTTAAGAAGATGTAACATTGTAACGTTTGATGAATATAGGGTTAGAGATTTGGCGGGAAGCCAATTTCTGAAATATGTTAGCTACAAATTCTAGTAGCAAGATGATAGGTCCCTCGTATACGAGAGGCCGCCTGGGTTGGTACCACCGCTATTTCTGCCGACAAGCAACATTGTTTAAGCACTGTTGAGTTCTGGTTTGAAGGACATTGAAACCAGTGAAATTCCTGGGAATTATGAGACTTAATAACTTATATCTCGGGTGGCGAGTGCAATCCTGTGTCATGAAGTGATTTGTAATTCAAAGTTCTGTGTAGTGTTGCTTCTGTTTATGGGCAGGCGTGACGTTTACCATCAGCCAAGTGGACCTGCACGTTCAGTCATTCCAGCTAATAAAAAAAGTAATTAGGTGATCTCATCTATCTCATCTCTATTGCTAGTTGCAACTAATACTCATTACATTAGATGCTGAGTTTTACAGAAGCCCTCTAACTAATCAAACAATCACATTAGCTTGACCTTTTTTTCGGATTAAAACATTTTAACAAAAATAAAAAACTAAAAGAAAATATAAACTATTTAGTCGGTGCTATTTCAATGTAACTTTTCTAAGTTATGAAGTGTATTATTGTTCATTATCAGTTCAGTGGGAACTGGTATGGGCTTTAAGAGGTGAAAGTCGCAAGTTCGAAACCAGACCCAAGAAGGCCAATTCTCGTAATTTTAAATGTTCAAAATATCATTCCGATCTAATCTCAGCGACAAGAAAGTTGCAAATGGTATTCTGTTAAACCAATATTCAAGATCAAATGTGAATATAGATCGCAATGATATCGAAAGTAGAATACAAGTCGACTGAACCAAAACGGCATTCTGGTAACAATTTTGACACTTAACTATATAAAATGCCATTATAAAATGCATTTCGTCCATAGACAAACGTCAAAATATTAATTGAGAACGAAATGTGACTGAAGGTGAAGCAGTGTTGCCAAGTGCACTGTAATTACAGCAGATCTGCCGTATTTTCACGCCATCTACTGGACATCGTATTTTTATAAATACCGTATATGGAGACACAGTATTTTTTACAGCCAAAATTTCGTATTATTATTGTATACTACTAGACAGGTTATTTAGAAGTGAAACTGCGTCACATAACGCGGGAGTTTGACAGTTCACAAACAGGGAGCGCAATAGGGGTTCTAGTTTAGAGTAAGCGAGATGGTAGTATTGAGTTACGGTCAATTGACTGCAACTTAGTAATACAACTAATTTACTATACTACAATTTAATTAATTTATTATACTACAATTTCTATGTACCGCGCAGCTTGTCTAGTAGTATACATAAAACTCTATTAAACACATTAAAAAACTAAACCGATATCATCATCATCACAGCCATCCATTTCTGCAGCGATCGATATGTACAAATAAAATGTTAAGTTAGTTTAGGATATAAAGTTTAAATAAATTTATATTTTACTTAATAATTTAATTATTTCCTTTTTTGTACGACATTTTATTGCACTGTAAAATAAACTGTATTTTTTCCCATCAAGCGCTGTATTTTTGGCGCAAATACCGTATTTTAATGTGGACAACACGGTATTTTCAAAAATCTGACTTGGCAACACTGAGGTGTTAACTTTATTCTCTTTTACTGCAAGCAACTAAAAGTAGTCAAAATTGTTCGACTTTGTGTGCTCGTTATTTCAGTAAAGTATTAGAAATGAGTTTACAGCATATATTACTCAGTGATAATGTAGCTTTCTAACGGCCAAATTATTTTTGAAATCGGCCCAGTAGGTTTTAAGTTTATTTGTTACATACAAAAATACAAAAAATCTTTCCTCTCTTGAATATTAGTGTAGATTAAATTATGAGATCAATCGCACTGTCAAAATTCCCGCCAAAACTCTCGCACAATTCATAATTATTATAAATATGTCCTCAACAGTGTTGCAAAATAAAAAAAACCGTAATTCGGTAGAATTTCAAATTTCAATAAAATAATCGCGATTGTGGTTATTTCCGGAAAGGACTGCCTCAGTGGTGCTGTTGTACCGTTTTCCTTCAGTCATGCCATGGAATAGATAAATTAATTAAATAAATAAAATACATGGAATTAGTTAAATCAATTAATAAAAAAATCATAACCTCCAATTGCGTAATTTTTTAATCACTGAAATTAGTCATTTTGTGGGTATTTTATTGGGAGTTGGTAACATTGATTTTGTCGCTTAGGACATTTTATTTGGACTTTATTTTATTTATATTTCTAGAATTTAGTCTATGGCAGCTGATACGTAAAATTCGGTAAAATACTTGTCATTGGCGAAATGCATAATAATGCGAAGCCATAATTTTAACAAAAGAAAGACATTGAAAGTTGATCGAATTGACAGTTATGCAATTTAACTGAGATGATAGGAGTTTTGGCGGGAATTCTTACAGTGCGGTGGCTCTCTTGTTTTAATTATTTCCTAAACTGGTTTAAAGTTGTGTTTGCTGTATAAAAGTGGTGTGGTTTTGTGCAATAATCATTAACGATGATGAATAGTGTATGGAAACATTGAAATAAGTGGATTTGGGTGATTTTTGATCAAGGGTATTGTCGACCTTGTGCTTTCGATTCTCTTGAAGAAAGTCGTCTAAGAAGCATTGAACTGAAAGGAATTATCACCAAAACTCCAGCAAGACCTTGAAATCGGCCACACCCCTGTTTCATCGTTCTTGGAATATAAGAAAAGATATAACTAATGACTTGGCAGCATGGTCTATGATCTTAGCCGGTTCCTTATGGAACAAAAAAACAAAAAACAAAAAACTGAGATGATATCGAATTTTTAAAGGAGCAAAATGCCATATTTTTAATTAATTCAAAATCTAATCTCAGTTCAGTTAAAATTCATTCGCAGTGTCAGTTAAAATAGGAGAATTGGCCCTAAGATCATGTACCTCTGTTTTTTCTAAGTTACGTATGTATGTGAGTGCACTGGTTACACCTCAGCCTACCCCTTCGGGGATTACAGGCGTGAGTGCGTATGTATGTAAAGTTTAGTCATATTTCACGAAGGAATCCTAAACGCTATCTGACACGCATCGATAACTGACACGCCCCTTGTTACATTAGTTTAACCCCGGATAGACTAAATGTAGGTCGCTTTTTAGGGATACTATAAAAACTTTTATCGGGAATAAACTTGAAGACATACGAACTTTTAAAGATTTTATAAACAGAAACGTTGAAGATTGTCTTTTCTTTGAGTATCATTAGTTACTGGTCATACTAATTTTTTACGAGCCCTATGTCATGTACATGTCCCACTGCTGGGCACGGGCCTCCTGTACTAACTAAGAGGGGTAAGGCCATCAAAATACTATCCTGAAAAAAAAGCATCGAAGGTAAATTGATTTTGCATTTGTCTTTGTCACATTCTCTAAATTCTTACAAAATAAAACCGCACTTTATTTAAATGGTGTATATGCTGATGATATATGCAGCTATTTTTTCATATTATAAAACTCTAAGATATTTCATAATGTAATTATTTTTGCCTATTTTGGAAAAAATAATAATTGTAATCTCTCTGTAATATTTGTTTCGTTGACAAAGAGATTGATTATTGACACCCCGTAATAAGCTTCACTCTAGGATGCTGACCACCAATGGTAGGCCTTGACCTCCGCATCGCAGAATATTTGTTTAAAATAATAATTTTAAACAAATAAATTAAAAGTAAATGTAAATGTAATAACAGATATTAATTTTTTACATAAAGATAACTGTCGTATTTGTTTCAGATAACTTTAAATTGCTTCTTCTCCTGATAATTAATTAAATAAATATTAGAAATAAAACAAGGTAAAGAGGAATTTTACGACAATATGACAATATAATGTGGCGGGCGTACCATGCTCCCGGAACACCCAAAAACGTACCAGGCTCACATAAATAATAGGAGTTAGCAAGTTTCATCCCATAATCTCAGTGCGTTTATCCCGCATCCATCCTTTACCAACTGTGCAATGAACTTGGCCATGTAGCCCTACTCTGTTTGTCGATCATACATTTAAAGCCGTGTACATTGCCGCTTCAGTTCTAAAATCCAACCATAAACGTGGAGGAGAAAGTCAATGGATATGTATCTATAAATTTGCTTCTCAGAAAATATTATATGCGAGGTAAGAGCATTCACCCCAGCTAGCATTAGCATCCCGCATCCACGCCCGTCTCACCCACTCGAGTTATTTCGCTCTTTAAGTTTATGAGTCCCTGGTACTACGCATCACGATGCGCGGGGATTTTTACTTATGAAACCGACTTTATGCGATGCACGAAAGAGACACATAATTTTTACACATCAAGAAAACAACACTGAACACGGAGTGAGTAATGCTATGATATTGTTTTCTCAATACCATTTTGTAGAATAAAGTATTACTATAAATCTATTACTAGTCAGATCTCTACTCTACTACTCTTAAAAATATAATGAGTAATCGTTATTGTCATATTCTATTCAATGTAAACTCAGGGGATACAATAATACGCATATAAGCATTTGTAACTTTCTTGACGCTGAGACTAGATCGGAATGATATTTTGAACATTTAAAATTACGAGAATTGGCCTCCTGATACTGGTCCTGTATTATAGATAATGAACTTTTAAACCTATCTATCTATCTTCAACTTGATGTTTTATCTAGTATATTTGATTTGTGAAAACTGTTTATGGCATTTGTTAAAATCATGTTATTGTAACCAAGTGTATTATTATGTGCTGTATGTTTCCTTAGTAATAAGTAAATAAACATTTGTAATACTTTTTTGAAGCTCAAAGTGATAGAAAATGAGTTTCAAAGGTATTAGAAGTGTTGTGGGGTACGTGTTATCACAATAGAGTCAATTTGAAATGAAAAATGTTTATAAGTTAAAAAACAAAGTAAATCTGGGAATAATGTAGTTGGATAAAAATAATCCATGGCTATAACGAAAATAAAATTATTCTACAAGTACGTAAGTTTAAGTTTGAGTTTCCGGGGTAGAGATGTGGGTAGAGACGAGCCACCTTGAATATTTATTTTTTATTTTTATCCGTTTTTTATAAATCTGACCCGACGTTTACGCTTTTTGTTGTAACTTTTACAATAATACATACATACATACATACATACGCACTCACGCCTGTAATCCTCGAAGGGGTAGGCAGAGGTGTAACCAGTACACCCACATTTCGCCAAGCGTATTTCCGTTCCTTATGTGATAGGGGGCGAGCCCATCGCCATACCGGGCACAAATTCCAGACTCCAGGCTGATACTGAGCATTTCGTAATAGAAAAACCCAATACCACTTTACCCGACCCGGGGATCAAACCAGAGACCTCAGCATTGACCTCAATCGTAACGCGTACGTATTACAACTGCGCCACCGAGGCAGTAAGAGTTAGAATAATGTTTAAATTAATTATTCATAATAGAAGTTTGTGTGTAACTTTATTCTCATACATTTTCCATATTTATTTTCTAAGCTATTCCTTATACCTACGACTACGACTTATACCGACGTATAAGTAAATATTTCTAGAAATTTCTTTCAAGATGCATTTTAAAATGTTGAAATAATTTTATGAGATGGTTAAATATTAAGAATTTTAATAGAGTAACGATGTGTAGGGAGGATATTAAAGACATCGATCCAAGGAGGTTTGGAATTGCCGTAGTTAGGGATTTGAATAAAGACTAACCTTAAATCTTATAGAAATACCAGCTGTCCCTCACGACTTTACTCGCGTGAAAATAGCTATGAACTATCGACTCTACATAACAAATATAGGGTTTAATATGACCTTAATCGCTCAAGTGGTTCATACATTATACGACTACATACAACCGCGTATATAAATCTTCCGCAATAACAATGAATTACGCTAGACCAGTAATAATATAATTATTATTTTTCACTTTACAATAGAATCGTACGATGTATGTGAAACAGAAATCAAAGAAATAATCTATTCCCAGTCATTCCCAAATTTGCAAATCAATAAACAATTTTACTCAAGACAGTAATCGCACTCATGATTCTTCGCTATTTCTAGTCTACCCAAACGATTTATAATCCCTACCAACAATGAGCAGGCTTGCACATATTATAATAAACTCATTGTTTTAACCAACGAAAAAAACTGTAGAGTATCAATTCGACGCCTGTATTTTTTTAATATACTAGGGGCGTTGCCCAAGTTTTTCCACAAAACATAAAATAAAAAAACTTAAAGTAAGCAAAAATAATTACCATAAGAAATATCTTAGAGTTTTATGATATGAAAAAAATATCTGCATATATCATCAGCATATACACCATTTTTAAAAAGTGCGGTTTTGTTTTGTAAGAAACTAGGGGCGTTGCCCAAGTTTTTCCACAAAACATAAAATAAAAAAAAACTTAAAGTCCGACGAATATGAGACAAATCTTACTTTCTTCCCCACATTATACTGCATCGATTAGTATCGTTCTCGACCCCATACAGCGGTTTCGGAGGAGATAGCATGACAAGCTTTTGGCAGCGGCGGCGCCAGATACTTTTTTTTAGAATAGAGAGATAACCCATAACTTTTCACAGAATAATCCAATTTTGATGATTATATTTGTATTCAATAATGTTTTTGGTTATCAAAGTTAATTTGAAGAAAATACTCCACCCTTAGGTAAAAACGGGGACTACAACTATGGCATTGCACTATTCTATTCTATATCGAATGGTTAGTGGCCAACCGTGTCAAAATTTTTCAAGACGAAGACCTTCAACTTGGCTTAAATGTCTTTAATTTTATATCAGCCGGGATCGACTTTTTACGTGCCCTCCGAAGTAAGAGGACGCGGACGCTCAGTTGAAATACCACTGAGTGGTCACCCATCCATACACTGACCGCGCCAAGTGTTGCTCAACTCGCTAATCGTTTACAGATTAGTCAATACAACTGGCTGTGATCGCCTCCGTTTTATACACTGAAAATTTGTTAAAATAAAAACTGTTTTAACAAACATAAAATAGTAAAAATCATAAATTAGTAAATTTTGAGTCGGTGGTATCTATTATTGACCAATAAACTATATCTATGGACAGCGACTCTAAATTGTTAGTTTTTCAGTCGTTTATTTTATCCTTACAAAGATTATAATCATGTGTTAGATTATAAGCCGAGCAATTATTATTTAATAATATACATTTAATTAGCAAACTTTGTAACCCAGCTTAATTGTTATTAAGCTATCTTATACCATCAGGCGAGCAGCGAAAGATACAGCTTGTCGGTAAATAAATAAAAAGAAGAACTTCTGTATTCGTTACGTATATTTATTGGCTAGTATTTAATTCAATAAACATAACCATAAGCAGGTAGGAGCATGTCCTTTTGATTACAATATTATTCTTATATAATCATCATTACTATACACATTATTACTAATATTCAAAGGCAAAAGCAAATGGTAGTAAAAATAAAATAAAGTTACTTAACTTGCGAGTCTCAATACGACGGTACTGTTCAGTACGGCGGATCACAACCAAATGCCCCGCTTACAATCCAGAGACAGGTATTTATAACATTCCAAACGTCAAAATGTTTTAGCCCTACCGTCATTTCAGTCTATTAATTGGAATTAGGTTTCTAACTACCTAAATCATCTTTGAACACATTTATTTGTAACTTACAACAAATAAATAATACATTATTATATTAATATATGATAATACGGCCATACTGACAGTACTTCGTCCTCGAAGTACATTACCAGTTGGAAACCAGTCGACATTTATAATAGTAAATAGGTACATAGTCATCAGAGATTACTGATTACTCTTATTTGCCAGACGCCTAGACATGTCAGATACATTCACCAGCTGCCAGTGAGACTAACTGACACCAAACGTGTGGCCAAACAGCTTATAATATAGTACTTGCATAGCCATGTTGGTCCCCTTCAATCACTGCATTGAGATAGACCAACACCAAACAAGTACGACAGCGAATATTTGTACATCTTTACCAGATACCTAGACATGCCAATCACATTCACCCGCTGCTGGTGAGACTAATTGGCACCAAGTAAATGGTCGACCAGCGAAGATGTACTTAATAAATCTCTTAATCAAACGTGTCATCACACTAAGGTATGGATTAAGGTTCGGCATAGTAGCCATTAATCATCATAAACAAGTATCAAGTCTTATTTTATTCATATAATACATACAATATAAGTATAATACAAAAACAAATCAAGTATAATATTTATAATTACACTAATCACAGGGTAGAAGCCATGGCAGTTTCAACAATAATATTTTCGTCAACCCATTCTCCAGGCCAAAACCGTAATTTTTCTTTGGCAACTACAATATTTCTTAGATTACCTAAACCTTTTAGAGCATAGCGATCATTGGGAAGAGTTGAAGAAATTTCGTATGGGCCTTTGAATTTTGCTTTTAATTTATCATTACGTCTATGGTCCTGATTAACGTATACCAAATCACCGGTATTATAGTTCTTATTATTCCGTCTAACAGAATCAAAACGTTCCTTAATTTTTTCTGAAACGTGTTGTAACCTTTGTTTGGCAAGTTCACGATCAGCTTGCACGTTGATAGGGGGCTCTAAATTAATCTCATCTGAAATCTCATTTAAACGAGCTTGTACGATGGGTATGTTTGCGTCTACGCCGATCAGTAAGCGTAAAGGAGAAAACCCTGTGGATTTTTGTACAGTGGTGTTTATAGACTGCTGTACTTTCCATAATCCGTTCGGCCAGTCTGACGATTCACTACACATAGTACTCATCATATTAATTACTGTAGCTACGTAACGTTCGACTTGACCATTACCTCTGGGTGTTCCTGTGGCTATCATGTGGTGCTCAATGTGCAATTGTCGAAAAAAGGTTTTGATTTGATGAGAGCTAAAATTAGTTCCGCGATCAGTGATAATCAAAGACGGTGTGCCAAATAACGTAATGGTCTCTCTTATAATAGGTATTAATTCATGACTATTTAAAGTTTTAAGTGGCTTCAATAAACAAAACTTTGTAAAACCGTCAACCAGTAATAATAGGATATGCTTGTAGCCTTCACTGGTTCCCGTGAATGGGCCGACGCAATCCAAATGTACTGTATGGAACGGTATAGCAGTTTTGTCAATTGGATGTAAGAGACCTTGTTTTGGACCTGAATAACCTTTTTTTTCGATACAAATTAAACAATGATTTATATATTTTTTGACAAATATTGCCATTCCAGGAAACCAAAAATGTTCTCGTATTTTGTGCAACACTTTCTCGTAGCCCACATGACAGTTTTCGTCGTGGAACAGTTTTAATAAGCTAATTCTATATCCCTTTGGTATAAAAAATTTCGATTCTGCAGCAGGACTAGTTTTGTAATGTAACAAATCATTATTGATTAAATATTGATTTGAATCCAAGTCACCAGCTTGTAATTGTGAGATGAGATTCTGAGTCTCTTGGTCATTCTGCTGGGCAATTTTTAGCCACGACTGTGAACCGTCATTAACATCAATAAGGTTAACCTCGGCAAGCGAACATCTACGATTTGGATCTGTGGACTCTACCGGATTGCGGCTCAGAAAATCAACGTGACTAATAAATTTTCCCTTTTTATATTTAATGTCAAACCAAAAATCTTGCACCACCAGCGGGCTACTCTTGGTGATAAATCCCGTTTGGTCATTGTAGATTTTACCGCATTACAATCGGTGACAATTGTAAATTTAATGCCAAGAAGATAAACTCTAAAATGTTTCAGGGCACTGAAGATAGCCAGAGTTTCTAAATCATAAGAGCAATACCTAGACTCTGTCGGACTTGTCCTTCGGCTGTAATATGCCACGACTTTATTTACGTTAGCGACCCTTTGTAAAAGTATTGCTCCGTAACCAATTGAACTGGCATCAGTGTGCAGCTCTGTCTGATACTTAGGATCAAAAATTGTTAAAACTGGTTTAGATATAAGATGATCAATTATATATTTTCGAGCCACATCCTGTTCGGAGCCCCAATCCCATTTTTGATTATTTTTAGTTAACTTAGTAATACAGGCTGTTCGTGACGCGAAATCAGGAATAAACTTCCGAAAATAACTGGCTAGACCCATAAACTGACGAACTTGTTTGACATTCTTAGGTACAGAGGAGTTAACTAGAGCAGTTATTTTTGATTGACTTGGCCTAACTCCTTCGTGGGATATATGTCTGCCTAGATATTCGATGTTATCGACGAAAAATTTACATTTTCTAAGATTTATTGTAAAACCATTGGAACAGAGCGCCGAAATGGTTTTTTCTAGATAATCAAGACCTTGTGTAATGCTATCGAACGGTATTAAAATATCATCCATATAAACCAGCAGGAATTTCAAATGACCGACAGCCTTAGTAATGGCTCTTTGGAACACAGACGGACCGTTACAAATACCAAATGGCATTTTAAGGAATTCGTAATGACCGTCTGGTGTTACAAACGCCGTGTATTTGGTACAAGTATCCGAAATCGGTATTTGATAAAAGCCATTTTTCATATCGATTGATATGTAAAATTTAGATTGTCCTAACTTGTCAATTTGATCTTCAATGAGAGGGAGAGGGTATCTGTCTTTTTCTATTAGTTTATTTAACGCTCTGTAATCTACACACATTCTATCGCTCCCATCACGCTTTTTTACTAAAATTATAGGGCTAGAAAAGGGGGAACTACTTTCTTTAATAATATATTTATCCAACAAATCTTGTATAATTTCTTTAACTTTCTCTCTTTCTATTGGGGCTAATCTGTATGGTCTATATTGCACAATCTCGTCTTTTATCAATTTTATTTCTAATTGGCCAGTCTGTACATTACCAATTGCTTCTAAAACAGAGGGGTACTTTTGGAAAAGAGCTTTAATCTTATCGCGTAATTCATTATCTAAATGTAATAACGTCTCTGAAAGTTCTGAAATGGGTTTAATACGGTATTTTTCGAGGGAGTTCATTTCAAGGCCGGCTTTTTGTATTTTTTTTCGCACTAGACGAGAACCTAACCAGTCTGTTACAATTTCGACATCAGGATGTTGGATAGCATTTCTACCTATTATTAGATCGTATCGACAATCATTGTCCCTAACTACGAAAATATCCAGTTCAATACACAATTCTTCAAATTTAACAGATGCTGTAATTTTTGAGAACACCTGTAATGTACCTTCACCTATCCCATTAATACTTAAGCTACACGGATTGAGGTGACAATCAAGACGCTTAGCTATAGATTCCTTAATGATACTACAATTTGCCCCAGTATCAATAAGTGAATTTATGATTATATTGTTAATCGATACTTGGGATAACTTTAAATCGGATTGTCTAAAAAATTGACTTCTTTTTCGGCCGTAGGAGTGGTAATATCATTTTTTTGTTTATATCTGCAATAAGAATCTAAATGTCCTGGCTTTTTGCAAAAAGTGCAAAATTTTCGTACAAACTCACCAGGTTTTTGTTCTTGCGTACCTGGATTGTTTTTTGCTATATGATTCTGAGTGTCTCTTCTAAAGCATTGCGCCTTGGTGTGACCTGCTTTACCACATTGGTAGCATTTTGGGTCATAATTCGGGGTTTCTATTTTAGAGCGTTTAAAATGGCTAGGACCAGGAGAATCCTTATATTCTCTGCCATTTGGTCCTATAGGTCGTTTCTTAGTTTTTGCGTATGAAGTGAACAGGGAAATAAGTTCGGAAGTAGTTGTAACATTATTGTTAAAAGATGCCATCTTTACATTTACATCGGATATACTACCACACACTAATTCAACTAGTTGTAATTCAGTAAAGTTGATTTTTGTATTACGCAAAAGCCTAATCTTCTCCCTGGCATATTCGCAGTAGGAATCGGCTGCCTCCGAAGTATATAGTACAGCTTTTTGGAGTTTCTCTGACAAGTTCTTTTTTTCAGGGTACAAAGCCTTTAACTCTGTACATAAATTTTCCCAAGAGCGACCATCTGCGGGCTCCCAAGTCTCAAACCAGACTAAAGCAGATCCTCTTAGGGCCTTACCTGCCTTGGCGACAGTCGCAACACTGCTCCAACCAAATTCCTTTGAGAGTACCTCGATGTTCTTACACCAAGACTCAGCGCCCAAATCACTTGTAGTTGCATCGAAAACCGGCAGAGCAACGTCGTCGTCTCTTGACCGAGTGCCGGTAACAGCGTCTTTAATTGCCTTAAGAAGTTCTTGTAAAGCAGTGATATCCATCCTATAATAAGAATATTTCGTGTTAGATCAGTGGATAATATTTCGTGTTAGATCAGTGGATAATATCCCACTTCTGATGTTAGATTATAAGCCGAGCAATTATTATTTAATAATATACATTTAATTAGCAAACTTTGTAACCCAGCTTAATTGTTATTAAGCTATCTTATACCATCAGGCGAGCAGCGAAAGATACAGCTTGTCGGTAAATAAATAAAAAGAAGAACTTCTGTATTCGTTACGTATATTTATTGGCTAGTATTTAATTCAATAAACATAACCATAAGCAGGTAGGAGCATGTCCTTTTGATTACAATATTATTCTTATATAATCATCATTACTATACACATTATTACTAATATTCAAAGGCAAAAGCAAATGGTAGTAAAAATAAAATAAAGTTACTTAACTTGCGAGTCTCAATACGACGGTACTGTTCAGTACGGCGGATCACAACCAAATGCCCCGCTTACAATCCAGAGACAGGTATTTATAACATTCCAAACGTCAAAATGTTTTAGCCCTACCGTCATTTCAGTCTATTAATTGGAATTAGGTTTCTAACTACCTAAATCATCTTTGAACACATTTATTTGTAACTTACAACAAATAAATAATACATTATTATATTAATATATGATAATACATGCTTAGTTTTTATGAATTCACATCGCCAATATACATGCATAGTGTACTAAAATGTTCGATTAAATAACACAATAGCACCTAATCTTATAATAAATCTTTAACCACAATACATACGCTTTAAATCTCGATATTGCTTTATGTGATTCCCCGTAGTAGGTATTGTGTAAACAGGAAAAATTGATTTAAAACACGACTCGAAACAAACTTTGAATACGAAACCCGTTGAAAGATAAACTACTACTAACTACATTGATTAAGTATGGAGTATATTTTATTTTTTCTTTCTTTGGGGCATTAGGCATATTCTTCAATGATAAATAAAATCATTCACACTTCAGACTCAAACCGATTTAGTATTTTGTGATTCGGGTTTTGTTAACTAATCATAATAACCTATAGTTAGTATTCATTGTTACTGCCGTACTGAGCCGTCAGTCGTGTTTTTTTTAAATTGTCTAATTGACGATGGTCGCTCGCTTAATGGTAAGCGAAACAACACCACACAAAACACTGCATGGCACTGGACTACGCTGGTCACTTCGATATGTTAAGTCTTATTAAGCGCATTAATTTCATACGCACTCACGCCTGTAATCCCCGAAGGGGTAGGTAGAAATAAATGACTGCCTCGGTGGCACAGTTGTAATGCGTACGCGATACGACTGAGGCTGACGCTGAGGTTTCGGGTTCGATCCCCGGGTAGGGTAAAAATGATATTGAGTATTTCTATTACGAAATGCCAAATCAGCCCAGAGTCTGGAATTGTGCCCGTTATAGCAATAGGCTTGCCTCCTATCACATCATGGGACGGAGATAAGCTCGGCGAAATGTGGGTGAACTGGTAACACCTCTGCCTACCTCTTAGGGCAATACAGGCGTTACTACGTATGTAAGTATGTTGATTTCAATGAGACTTAACTAACTATTTACTATGGGGTTCGTGAACAATGAAATGAGACACAAAATTAGAACACATGGGTTGAAGTCTAAATAGTCGATGTCAATTTCCTAAATATCTTTAATATGTTGACACAGCTGCGGTACAAACAGTCCGAATAGTTACTACCTATGTAGGTGTAGGAACAGTGTAAAATAATCGGCTAGAATGTATTTGAGCAAGCATTATGGTAGTCACCAGGTGAGCCCCACGGAATCTTGCCAAAACACTGCTTTCTTTCTAAAAGGTATAGAAAATTTACGGCTGTCCTTGAAAAGTCTGTCCGTCCAGGAAAGTTGGCACTAAAACTATAGTCAGATATGTAATTGCGGATGGGTATAGGGAGTCAGACCCCATGTTATTAAGTAATAAAATTATTGGATATGGATTGCCTGTGAATTATGCCATATTTCCTACGAGTATTACATCTATTATTCAATCGACTTTGTTCGTATGTTACTATAAAATACTCTTTTACCATGCCATTAATTCTACAGATGAATTTTAAGATCCAGTTAAAATTGTAAGATCCAGTTGGGAATGAACTTGACTTGACTAGCTTTAAATTGGTTATTTCACCTGATTATTGATATTGGTGGTAGAGCCACGCTGTAGACAGTTTTGTCTTCAGCACTAATGGGCCGGCTCGACAGGGTCGTTACCACTGTCCCACAGAAAACCGACGTAAATTAGCAGCTCGCTGCTGCGTTTTATACGGTAAGAGATATCCAGAGGCCCAAATCCCCCATCCCGTCCCAATCCCTTTCCATAAAGGTTTGCAACGCGCCCATGATTCTTGTGGTATTGTGGGCGTATATGTGCGGTGGAGATCACTTACCATCAGGTGACCCATTTGCTCATTTGCCGGCTTACATAATAAAAAAAATATTATTCACGTCCTTATTCTTCTTATTATTAATATTGTGTAAATACGGTAAGTATTTTAGCCCCTTACAGAGTTTTCAAATGCTTCCCATCGTTCTCTAGATTAAACTGTAACGTTGAAGTTTATATGACAAAATGACGGGTTTTATGACGTTTTTACTACCAACAATGTGAGTTATGACAGGAGAAGCGTTTCACCGACATGATCCAGTTTTGTGGCTTTAAATACAAGTTACGGGCACAAGTTTGTTTACACTGAAATTATTTTAAGTTTTTATTGTTCATAATTAAAACTTCTCAATTCTAAGTAGGCATTCGCTTTGTTATTTTAGGTAGTTTACTAGTTTTTTTTTACGTACGTTCAAACGAGCAAGTGAGTCATCTGATAAGTGTTCTCCACCGCTCATGAAACCCACAATACTATAAAATTCAGTAATGAGTATTGGAAAGGGGAAGGATTGGGGCTTCTGGAAATCACACTAACTATATGCTACTTCATGTTGGGTTTTTTGTGAGACAGTAATGACAACCCGGTCGAACCGGCCCATTAAACTGTATACAGCGCGGCTCTACCACTTTAAATTCAAAGTGGTAGGTCTTTAGGTCTTTCGTATGCGAGAGGCTGTCTAGATTGGTACCATCTTTATCTTTTTCTGCTGCCAAGCAGCTGTAGTGTATAAGCACTCTTGTGTATCGGTTTGAATGATATTAAAGCCAGTGAAATTACTAGGCATTACGACACTTGACAACTTATGTGTCAGGGTGGCGAACGCAATCCAGTGTCGTGCAGTGTTTTTAATTCAAAGTTCTGTGTGGTGTTGTTTTTTTTATAGGCAGACAACCACTGTCTCACAGAAAACCGACGTAAAGTAGCAGCTTGCTGCTGCGTTTCGTACGGTGAGTGAGATATCCGGAGGCCCAAAGCCCCCTCCCCTTCCCAATCCCTTTCCTTTAAGGTCGGCAACGCGCCCATAATTCTTTTCGTATTGTGGGCGTACACGGGCGGTGGAGATCACTTACCATCAGGTGACCCACTTGCTCGTTTGCCGGCCTATGACATAAAAAAAGAAAACATGGCGCTAACTATCAGGCAAGAGACCTGCTCGTTTCGCTATTCAAGTGAATAAAAAAACATGTATAAGATAATATTAGAAACACAATAATGGTACAAGATGGATTGCTTCATTACTTGGATAATCCCACAGCTCGCTTTATACATTTGTTCTCATTTCGTTATTAAAGGACGTTGCCACGTGTAAGCTCTCCAAGCTGACCCTCACAATAATCCTGAAAATCTGTGTCAACATGCAGGGAACTGCCCATTCGAATATGGAGAGGGTTCTATATCCAACAAAATCACACCTGCCTAATTTCTAATCAACCGACCCCGAAAAGGAAGTTCTCAGTAAGGTTATCAACGTGTTACAGAAACGTGTGGTCATATTTAAGGGTCGTTACAGACACCTGACAGTGAATGTTTAAGTACCGGATGTTAAAAAATCTACATACGCACTTACGCCTGTAATCCTGAAAGGGGTAGGCAGAGGTGTATCAAATACACAGACATTTCACCGAGCTTATTAATTCTGTCCCATTATGAGATGTGCTAGCCTATCGTTATACCGGCACAATTCCAGACTCCAGGCTGTTCGTCTTTCCTCTACTATTAATAAATCGGATTACAATGTATTATACATATAAACTTTCCGGAAGAAATTCTCCAAATGATAAAAATAAATAAATAAATAAAAACGACATCAAAATCCGCTACTCGTTTGCGTAGTTAAAAAACTAAGCGGACAACAGATAGACACACGCGGACGGCCTATATACTATGTAATATGATTCCATTTTCATGAATCTCTTCTAAATAGAATTGAGCAAAATAAATTTTTGTTAACAAAATTGGCATTTGATTCATGATCAACCTAAAAAACATGGTATAATTTGTAAAGTGTAATACGATTCATAAACCGTTGAACGTCAAAAATAAGTAGAGTAAATATCTGGAGAATTAGTAAACAAGTTTTGTAAACAAAACGAAGTCCAGTAGTAAGGATTGAAGGATTGGCAGACATATTTCCAATGGGCTTATACATTATACTCGTACCTAGTTTTTTTTTATTGCATAGGGCCGGCAAACGAGCGAGTGAGTCACCTGATGGTAAGTGATCTCTTCCGCCCATGTACGCCCACAATACCAAAAGAGTCATAGGCGCGTTGCCGACCTTAAAGGAAAAGGATAATAATTAAGGGATTGGGAAGGGGAGGGGGAGGGGGACTTGGGCCTCCGGATATCTCACTCACCGTACGAAACGCAGCAGCACGCTGCTACTTTACATCGGTTTTCTGAGAGACAATGGTAACGACCCGGACGAGCCGGCCCATTCATGCTGTAGAAAAAACTGTCTACATCGTAGCTCTACCACTCGTGAATGGTAGTGCCACGCTGTATCTAGTTTAAATAAATTAATTTATTTTACATGTGTGATAGCCTCCGTGGCGTAGGTTCGATTCCCGCACCGACTCAAATGTTTTGTGATCTACAAACATTTTTTTTGGGTTTGAGTGTTTGAATTCTTCAGAGGGGTTGACGCCAGGCTGGCGGCCGATCATAAAAACTACAAGCCAAATCTTTCTGTAACATGTGTTAAAAAATCATGTTGCGCCGAACCCACTGCGAGTGGGATAAGAGCAAGTGGAATGAATTTATTTTTGCACTACGTGTGTCCATGAGATTTTAAGGTATATTACGATTCAAGTATTAAAATAACTTTCAGAAAAACAAATTGTTTTGAATTTGTTATAAAAACAATACTTTTCGTGACAGTTTGACTGACATTATATATTACATTACATTGTACCTCATTTTTATAATGTCAATATGTAATTTTAATTAGTATGTAATTATTGCCGTGGCGTATTATTTTAATTAGTATTGCCGTGAGGCCGTGGGTTCGATTCCCGCACCTTGACAAATGTTTGTCTGATCCACAAATATTTGTCTCGGGTCTGGGTATTGTGGCACCGCAAGTCCCTCGTAGTTCTTGATACCCACGATACAGGTTTACCTAGTGTGGGGTCAGGACTATGAGTGTGACTGTTGGGTGTATTTATTATTTATTTATTTATTCTGTTGGTTTGCTAAATAAAATAAAATAAACACGAGTACTGAAAGGAAACTAATACAAAAATACCTTCGCGGTGAACAATTGAAAAGAAAAATCACCTGGAACAATTTCATTAGGGAGCTTTACCTCGAGAATACAGTGTGGTGTAAAGTTCAAAGACCTGACTTATTTAGTTTAGAGCTATGTTGCTCTCAGGGTTTAGGGTTGGTACATATTAGTTTAGTTACTAGAAACAATTTCCATACATTACATGTGGAAATAATTCGTGAAACTAAATAATATTGTATGAACGATTTTTAAATAAAAAATAATGAAATCGGTTTTTACGTATAGTCTTAGGTGGAATATTGAATTAACTCCGATATTATTGAAATATCCTAATCTAAATATTTCTACTAACAACTTTACCATAATATTAATTGGACTGCCTCGGTGGCGCAGTTGTAATGCGTACACGTTACGATTGAGGCTAACGCTGAGGTCTCGGTTTCGATCCCCGGGTCGGGTGAAGTGATATTGGTTTTTTCTATTACGAAATGCTCAGTATCAGCTCGGAGTCTGCAATTTGTACGGACGGAGATACGCTCGGCGAAATGTGGGTGTACTGGTTACAGCTCTGCCTTCCCCCTCTGGGATTACAAGCGTGAGTACCTATGTATGTATATTAACTGGAATATTAATTAATACTTTTGGAGATGGACTGGAAAAAGACTGCCACACAATGGTTACACGAAGATGGCCGGCGATAGCCTTGGATAGGGAATCGTGGAAGAAGTTGAGAAAGACCTTTACCCAAACTAAGTCCCACACTAATAGTTTAACTGTGATTGTAAATGTATAATGTAAATTGACAGCAATATCTTCTCTTGTGGACAACCTTTAAACATGCTAATGCATACGTCAAAGCAATAAAGCATTTTGTGAAATATCTTTATAATACGCAAATACAAATCTTAATGTATGCGAAATTAAATTTATTCAGCTTATATGGAATTTTAGAGTACGACAATGTACTCTAGCCGAGTGTAATGCATTTGCTGAGAGAACTTTGACCCTTAGAAAACAGCGTTGTTAAATAAATGAAGACCTTTAACTTTTATGCTTGTATCAACAAGAATCATTTTATTACTTGAGTATTTATTTATCTAATAAAAGGTATTTTTAACTTCCTGGTTTATTCTGCCTTAAGTATGTAGTCAAGTAAAAAGAAATCAAAGTCAATCTTTTACGGAATGAATGGGGCATCATGTAGATCTATAAATTTACAAGAATAATAATTTGAAATACTCTTTAAAACAAAAGGTTCCCATTAATTCTAAATTCAAAAGAATTCTAACAATCGCTGCCAATCTCCCGCAGGATGCAATAATCAAAAATTATATACCTAAATTAAATGCATTATTCCATGCAATCCACCGGATGAGAAAAAACGACCAGGATTGTTCCGACACATCCGGTAACGCAACCACCTGTGAACGAGGGGCGTGATATCGAATATTGATCGGTTCGGAAGAGCTCCCGTCGTATTCTGCCGTCCTGGTATTTTCCGATCGGACGGCCATTATCGGCAATCATCGATACGTTTCCAATAACCGATTGAAGTCCCGATTTCCGCGTTCCCTGTTTAAGGCGGAACTAAAAGTGTGATAATCATTTTAATGATGATGATGAATTCATTAATTACATTTAAACTGCAGAAATTAGATATACTTCTTAAAACAATTTCGTATTTTGATTTATTTATTCCTTCGTTAATTCCTTTCCACAAGGTAAAAGTAACTATGTATGTAGTGGATAGAGTACACCTTAATTTAGTAATGAGATATATTTAGTAATAATTACTCCGCCTATAATATTGTAAGGAAATTTTACGCACTACATACGCACTCATACCTGTTATCCCCGAAGGGGTAGGCAGTGGTGTAACCAGTACACCCACATTTCGCCGAGCGAATCTCCGTCCCACGATATGATAGGGGGCGAGCATATCGCCATACCGGGCACAAATTCCAGACTCCAGGCTGATACTGAGCATTTCGTAATAGAAACCCAATACTACTTTACCCGACCCGGGGATCGAACCAGAGACCTCAGCGCTAGCCTCAATCGTAACGCGTACGCATTACAACTGCGCCACCGAGGCAGTCTATTATGGAAATTTTAATCTCAGTATTTAAAATTAATGAATTGCTAGAGATATCTGACGTAAAACAGGATATCCTTAAAAAAAATAGAGTGATGAAATAGATTATAATAGGGTAGTTGATTAGATTTTTTTTATTATTTAAATCAATAAGTTACGTTACTCAAAATCTATTGCAGAAAGAATTTTATAAATCAGACCTAAAATAAATAAGTTAGAAGCCATTCAAATCCTGTAGAAGGGGTAATTGTCAAATGACAGACGACGCAACCTTTGACGTCACTGTGTAAAATGTTCATTATGGTACACGCTTGCAAGCGAGATAGTGAGATATCCCTACTACACACCCACTTTTCCTCATACCAACATTTAAAGTCATAACTGCGGGCACATTTCTGAACCAATTTTGATTGTGTTTTAATAAAAGGGTTTCTTTTGCGTATCATTTTCTGTTGCTTATAAAATAATGTATAAAATTCAATACGAGTGGTAGAGCCACGCTGTAGACAATTTTGTCTACAGCATGAATGCGTTTCGTACGGTGAGTGAGATATCCGGAGGCCCAAATCCCCCTCCCCTTCCCAATCCCTTATTATCCCTTTCCTTTAAGGTCGGCAACGCGCCCATAATTCTTTTGTATTGTGGGCGTACATGGGCGGTGGAGATCGCTTACCATCAGGTGACCCACTTGCTCGTTTGCCGGCCTATAGTATTAAAAAAAAAAAAAAAAATATAGGAAACTACCCGATTGTACTAAACTATATTTCATCTCATTGTACATGTACAAAACTATAAAGGGTCAACAACTTGTGGAGAATTCCAACATTAATTCTCGCTGGTTTGTTTTAACTACTCCAAAAGCTAAATTAGCCCTAAGCCACCCATTTTCTTCTGTTACAAGTCAATAAACTTCTATTAGCCTCAGGAGGGTCGGTGCTCCACCACTTTATTTAAGTGTCCATCTAAAAAATGATTCGAGATCTATGACCGCCGTTTTACCTAAGCTGGACTTATGCAAGATTAAACCGAAGCCCCCTCAGAGAGTGCATCGCTTTAGAAATTAATCAGGGATCTTCATCTTTTCATCGTCTACCTGTGTGCAAAATTGTATCCAAAACCGTTAACCTTTTAATGCGTCATTGACTAACAAACATCCAAATTCACAACATTTAATCTTTTACATTAGTAGGATTGTTTAAATAGTTGCGTGCTATGATAACTATGCAGTACCGGTTTTAGGTCAAGTCGAAAAAAAGGGTTAGCTGGGATTAAAATTATTTTCTTGGGGCACAGAGCCTATTGCACAACCCAGAAACGCGATAACCAGCTCCCAGATTTCTTAATCGATCTCTAATTTTAGTAATATAAAATATGGTCACTGTAGAATACACTACGCTCATGATGACGCAACAGCGAGCTGCTAATACACGTTGGTATTCTGTAAGACAGTGGTAACAACTCGGTCGAGCCGGCTCATTCATGCTGTAGAAAAAACGGTCCACAGTGTGGCTCTACCACTTTTAAATTTTACGTATATATCCGTGTAAAACGGTCACTAAAGATACAAACCTAGATATTGAGGCCAATTCTCGTGATTTTAAATGTTCAAAATATAATTCCGATCTAGTCTCAGCGTCAAGAAACTTGCAAATGGCATTCTCTTAAACCAATAATCAACGTCAAATGCACCTAGCATTAGCAGTAGCATTATACCGTTTTGGCTTCAGTCAACTTTTATTCTATATTCAATCTCATTACGATCTATGTTCACATTTCTATTCATTCCTATTGTGATAGGGGTCATCCTATCGCCATACTGGCTACAAATACGAATCCCGGGCAACTTAGGTGTGATTTTTGTATGGAAAACTCAAACACAAATTGTGATTGCCCGGAGTGGATTTGGACCCAGGACTACGATCACTCAGCCTTAGTAAACCAATAAAGCGAGCACTACGACGTATGTTTCTCTTAGTGATTTTCCTAAAAAATAAGAGCATTGACTTACGTAGGTAGAGCTACGCGAACACCGTGTGAATAAACTTCAGTTTAAACAGAATAAACTTCAGAATAAACAGTTTTCATAAAGTAAAGCGTGCGTGACACCAGATTCATTCGATTTAAATGAACACGTAAGCATTGACACTATCATTTCACTAAGCGTCTGTTTCACCACCTTTGAGTAAATGCTACTTAATAATATCAGCCCTGTATTATACACGTCCCACTGCTGGGCACGGGCCTCCTTTACCAACGAGGGATTAGGCCTCAATGCACCACGCTGGCCTAATGGATATACAATGGCTGAACCGCAACGCGACTTGCCTATGCGAGCCACTATGGCGCGGATGGCATTTTCACCTTATACACTACATTGGTCACTATCCAGTCGGGTATGCTAACTCACTATAACTTTTGTTCAATAGAGATCATTAACTTCATCAGAATGTTCAATAATTTTAATATTCTTTACACATCAAATACGAAATTATATTACTGTTCACAATTTATTACACTTGGTATGATTAATCACAATTCTATCTGCACTTGGGCAGCGTTTCCACGAAAGAGTTCTAAGCACGACAAGTCTCCTCAAATAATAATGCACCCTCTTAAATACCTCAGAAATGTACCTCCACGATGTCTCAATCTTATTATCTACCCGCTTTACATATTCCCCCGACTACCTTCACTAACACCAATAATGGTGCTATTTCTACCTATTACTAATATGAGGGTAACAGGTACAAAAATTATTAGGTTTCCAGGTAAGGATGAACTATTAAACTAGGAATATTATCTTAATAGAATATTGATACTTTGACTCCGGTTTACTTAACACAACTTTTATGTAAGCAAAATATTTTCTTAATTAAACAACTCTTATCTTGGTTTAAAAATCTGCCCTTTACCTTCCTTAATCAGTTTCGAAATATGATACTTTATGAACTTTAGAACAAAGCTAATTTATTTGTATTGTATAGCAAAAGGTTAAAAAGTGACGATGGTTATCCAATGTTATCTACTTTTATAATGCGACATTCTGTTTTTCTTCCACCTGCCTTTATCCCACTCGCAGTAGGGTCAACATTCTCAGTGTGGTCAGCACAACATGCTTTTTAACACATGTTACAGAAAGATTTGGCTTGTAGGTTTTACAACCGGCCGCCTACCTGACGTCATCTCCTCTGGGGATCAAATTATACGACATTCTGTGTAATATAAATACTCATGTCCCTGTATCAATTTGTCCCACATTTTTATGGCAAAATCCGAGCGAATCCAAACGAGCGAGATGGTTGATGGATGACTGCTTCAGTGCCGCAGTTATATTGCGGACGCGGAATGACTGCTGTGTTGAGGTCTCGGGATAGTTCCCTGGGTCGGGTAAAAGTAATATTGGGTTTTCTATCATGAAATGCTTAGTCCAGAGTCTGGAATTGTTCCCGATATCGCGATAGGCTCGCCCCCTATCACTATCCTCTGCTTCCACTTCAGGGATTACAATCGTGAGCGCGTATGTATGTATATATATAATAAAAAATGATATAGTTAACCTTATTACAATTGAACTTTTCAATTTAATTTACAAGTTTCCGTAGTTTTCGATAAATTTCAATAATAAAAAACCAAAATAGTCTTTTAGAATAACAATAACAATTTAAGGTTGAAGTTATGCCAAAATTATTACCAATTTGCGAAGTTAACTTCTGAATTCGTTGATAAGTGGACGCTCTACAAGAGAAGAACATAGACGTGGTCGATTTCTAATACATGTATTTATTCTTTTTTTGTAGCATAGGCCGCCAAACGAGCAAGTGGATCACATTATAGTAAATGATCTCCCCCGCCCATGTTCGTACCCACAATACCAAAAGCATCATGGGCGCGTTGCCGACCTTAAAGGAATGGGATAATTAAGGTAATCCCTTAAGGGAAAGGGGAGGGAGGTTTTGGTCTTCGGATATCTCACTCACCCTACGAAACACAGCAGTAAGCTGCTACTTTACGTCGGTTTTCTCCGAGACAGTGGTAATGATCCGGCCGAGCCGGCTCATTCATGCTGTAGACAAAAGGGTCTATAGCGTGTCTCTGCCACCACACATAATATGCGGTATAATATAACTATAACTAACTACACATATAATATACCATACGGTGTCAATAAATAATACTAACAAAAATTTGCTTTATTTGCTGTATCTGTTTGTCCGATTATTTCCCCTAAACTATGCAAGGGATTTAGATGCCGATTTCACTATCATTTAGAGAATTTATAAACCACTTCGGGCACCAACATCTTAAGCCGAAAGTCAACCTCACCTGCACGTGGTACACTCTGATGATTAACGAACGAACCAATGGCGAAATTTGGTTTAAAATTAGTGTGAGTGACGAATATATTTTATAATCTAACTATTTTTATTAGGCCTATATGTCGTTCTTCACGACCTAGAAAGGGCCAACAGGGTTTTTGTTACATACTGTATATGTAGGTAGTGACATCGCGAGGGACAGTATATAATATAACATAACTTTTGAGTATCTGGACCTGATTACTTGTTTACACCCACGATGTGAGTAATGGCATTAGACCGCTAATGTTACTGTGGTGTTTCAACACTCCATAGTTGCTTGGGGAGATGTCAAACTTCTACGAGTAGATAGAAAGGGTACTGAGTAGGTAACTAGCTCACGTACAATAGTTTTACAGTTTGAAGTTTATTTTGTTGTAGCTTAATATAAAGAATAGTTTATGAACTTAAGCTAAATTTGAAAAAAATGTTTAACTCCAAGAAAACTAAAAAATCTGCTGACTCAATCGCTGTATATTTTTTCCCCTTAAACAGACGAGCCGGCGGCCTACCTGATGGTAAGTGGTTACCGCCGCCGGACCTCAGCAATGCCAGAGCATGGCCAGGCCGCTGCATATCGTTTATACCATAGGCATGCATAGGCATGATCTTACACTACAGAGGATGCTCAAGACCGGGATAACTGGTTGCGACTAAGTGTGAAGTTTACATTCTAAACAAAAGTAAAATTATATGTGGCGAATAAAACTCGATAAAAAAAGCTGTCGCCGCGCTGCATTACGGTCGCGTGAACCTTGACTTCGGCCTTCGACCTTATATACTTCGGCAAATTTTTATATGACGCAAATCGCCAAGGTTATTATCGTAGTATACAATCTGAAAAAGGTATAAGAAGGCTAGTAATACAAAGCTGTCTCCTAAGACTCTTGGCCTACCAAGCACCCGCCGTTTAACCGACGCAAAAAGGAGGAGGTTTTAATCCGACCTCGTTAAACCAGCGGCAGCTAAGAAAATTTACAAAGAAGTTTCTCGTCTTCCTTAAACACTGAATTGCAGGCGTCTTTAAAAAAAACCCAATTTTAAGTTTCGGCATTTCGAGGTCTGAACGCCATTTCTCGTAATTTTAAATGTTCAAAATATCATTCCGATCTAGTCTCAGCGTCAAAAAAAGTTGCAAATGGCATTCTCTTAAACCAATTATCAACGTCAAATGTACCTAGAATTAGCAGTAGCATTATACCGTTTTGGCTTCAGTCAACTTTTATTCTACATTCAATCTCATTACGATCTAAGTTCACATTTGACTAGATCTAGATTTTTGAGACTAGATCGGAATGATATTTTGAACATTTAAAATTACGAGAATTGGCCTGCTGATAATGTCCCGGGTTATGGTGAAGATGAAACTGGTTTAAACAAAGCGCGGCCCCCATGAAGCAGGAGGCCCTGGACGTGTATCCAACGTGCACATAGTGTAAACGGAACTGAATGCATATTAACTGGATCATTACCAAACTTATAAATAAATTCTTAAAACGAAACCTTTGGTACAATTTATTCAATTGAAATATTAGAAACCGAAGCTTTCCATTAACTTTTTATGTAAATTGTTAATTAAATTAGTGATAATATCAACAAATACTCGTGACTTGAAATAACTTCTTAGTAAATAAGTGAAACTTTATTGCATTCGACCATCCAAATCGAATGTTGTTCGATTGCGAACAATCTGGCAAAGTCGGGTGCTTAACCCTTGAATATAGGTCAAGTGAAGCTGTTCGCTCCACTGATATCCACGGTTTGAGGGTTTATACCTAATGTCGTTTGGAGATAAACGCTGGAAAAAGCAATTTCATTGGAAGTACTTACTTTTAAAGGCACATATACTAATGGTTTTCATTTAGAATCGATTATTGTCGCTAGGTAACAGTTGGTATAAATATAGTTTTGTAATAAAATATTTACAGATAACTATTATCAGCGTTAATATGTAGTACCTGCTGTGGAACAACCTTGCTCACTGTGATTTTTTTATAGTATAAGCCGGCAAACGAACAAGTGGGTCATCTGATGGTAAGTGATCTCCACCACCCATGTACGCCCACAGCACTAAAATAATCATGAGCGTGTTGCCGACCTTAAAGGAAGGGATAAGTAAGGGATTGGGAAGGGGAGGGAAATTTGGGCCTCCGGATATCTCACTCACCGTACGAAACGCAGCAGCAAGCTACTTTCTGTGAGACAGTGGTAACGACCCGGACGAGCCGGCCCATTCATGCTGTAGACAAAATTGTCTACAGCGTGGTCTACCACTCAGTAAAATTAAATAAATAAATACACCCAACAGTCACACACATAGTCCTGAAATACACACATAGTCCCCACACTAGGTTAAACCTGTATCGTGGGTATAAAGAACTACGAGGGACTTGCGGTCCCACAACACCCAGACCCGAGACAAATATTTGTGGATCAGACAAACATTTGTCAAGGTGCGGGAATCGAACCCACGGCCTCACGCTTCGCAACCGGCTACTCGCCCGCTGCGCCACGGAGGCTGAAAAATTATTATTAATACACACAGTATTATTAATTTAATAAAGTATAACAAATATTATGAGTGTTAAATTAAACTGAAGACGGAAAAAGCACCATAGCTGTGATAATAGTATAGCAACCGTCTAAAGAGGTTATTTTATGTAAGTATAGAAATTGTAGAGTAGCCAGTCTTCGTAGCGCAGTAGGCGAGTAGCCGGCTGTGAAACGAGAGACTGTGGGTTCGATTCCCGCACCGAGATAAATGTTTGTGTGATCCATAAATATTTGTTTCCGGTCTGGATGTTTCCTCCCCAGAAGAGTTGACGTCAGGCAGGCTGCCGGACGTAAAAACTACAAATCTTTCTGTAACATGTGTTAAAAAGCATGTTGCACCGACCCCACTCCGAGTAGCATAAGGGAAGGTGGAAGAAGAAGAAGTAGTTATAGAGATATTTTCTGTGATATTTGTAACGAATTTATGATCATATCTGTGGAAAAAAGATTATCCAAATGGATTTATAAAATTTTATTTTTATTTCGTTGGAATAAAGGAAGTAAGTAAGTAGAGAGGTGTTTAAAGTCCAATGAATTCCCCTGACCCACAAAATGGCGCGCATGGGCGCGTCAAAAACCTTCTTAACTACCAGGACATCAATATTTATCAAGAGCTGTTCGCATTCCATTGCTCCTGCCTTCCCCAGCCAGCGGATGCGCCAGACGCGCCGGTCAACGAACTTTATGCTAGACAAAGACGAAAAAGGGATACGCGTACGTCCTTCTCTATCCGTATGTCAATGTAAATTCAACTTTGTTTTGTAGATGACAAAGTTTGATTACGTTTGTTACATATGATGTTCAGGTAAACCGTAAGAATGGACTAGAGGATATCCTGTCCCATTCGTAACGGCTTAAATTGATGATGCTACAGAGAAAATTAAACCTTATTCCAGCTAAATTCTAGTAGATTTTTAGATGGTCCAATCATTTTGGTTTTGGTAAAAATGGGATTAGAGCGTGAGAAATTCGGGAAGAAACTTCTTCGGTGTTACTAGGATTGCATAAAATACAAGAACGTTCCGTTCCCACGTTGCCTCTTCGATGCGTTCACACGCTTTATTTGCGTTCTTCGAAAATATCCCATGTGTCGTTTGAAGGTTCATTAATGTGTTCGTTCATTTAAAAGTTGGAATAACAATAACACCGAAATAAAAATGATGGATTGTATCAATTATTATTTGGCGATTTTCTTTCATAATATTTTCAATATTAGATGAAGTAAATTGTATTTTTGATTTCCATAAATCAATGGAAAACTGTTTTGAAGAATGTATTAAAAGTACGGTTGATTAATCAAATTTATCATCGGTGGTATTGGCAATCATCGATAATGGTAGACCGATCGGAAAATACTAGGGCAGCATCACCCATGAGGAGTTGTATCGAACCGATCAATAGATATTCCCCATAGCTATCTATTGGTGCACACATGCATAGAGGAATCCGACAGGTGTTCATTCGCGCCGCTTCCGGACTGAATTGGGGTTCCCTGGCGTGAAATGTTCAGTTCGTTAAAATTATTGAATACTACAAGATTGAATTATGTAAAAAACCAAATAGGTACAACCACACTCAATAATACTTATCTACGATTAAAATATGTACCTGGTTTTCATAAGCGGTCTTAAATAGACAATACAGATATTATTATCTTTACTATAAAGCGCACTGCCGCGATCAGAAAATAAAATACAGAATTAAAAATAAAAATTAATAAAGACAAAGGTTTATTTCATAAATAGCTGTGCCTCTAAGCTCTGCATGCGTGAATGTCTTTTTCCGGGATAAAAGTAGTGTGCTAATTCAGATAATTGTCTATCTGTATGCCAAATGTGTTTAAGTATGACTGATAAGCACTGTTAAGTGTATTTATGTGCACCCATAAAGAATCCGCTTTCGGGATTAAAAACCGATACGACTTGGGAATCGTCAGAAAAAGTACCTCTACTTATTTCAAAAGCCGGCAACTAGTATCCTTTTTATTTGGGAATAATAATCCCTAGTTGCCGGCCTTTGAGGAAAGATTAGGCTCTTTACTTGAAGGTTCCAACGTCGTATCGGTCTGGAAATGTGATAGCTGATTCCATAAGGATGCCGTACGGTGAAGAAATTTTCGCATGAATCGCATCGCTAAGGAACCCTAGCCATCCAGATGGTGGGGATGGAATCCCAACTTATGGCGCATTGTGCGGTGGTGGAATTCGGCCCCTGGTATTAATGCAAACAGTTCCTTTGAACACTCCCCATGATAAGTACGACAAAATATGCCAAGAGACGCAAAGAATCCCAATTGGCCAAACATTTTTCACCAAAGTTCAGCAACCTTCTTCTTTGACACACGAGTAACTGGGACAGTTATTTTGGCGCGAAAAAAGTCGACTACAATAAGAATGATGTTTAAAGATTTATTTGATGTCGACTCGAAATAGTTGTTTGAGGGTCCGTTCACCTGTACATCGATCTGAGGTCACACTAGCTGAGGGATATTCTAATAATATACAACGTATTACGGAAAGGTGCGGTCATATTTATAGGTCGTTACATACACCTGACAGTGAGAGCTTACATATGAGCCGGATCTTATCGAAATCTAGGCGATCTAAAACTTCACTTCGAGAATATACTATGCCTACTAGTACTAAGAAAGGAGTCTAATATCAAGATTAATTTGAGATTAGTCAGTGGACCCAAATGAGGGGGGGGGGGTTTGAGAGCCCTTAAAAGGGTTAGGCAGAGGTGTAACCAGTACACCCACATTTCGCCGAGCATATCTCTGTCCCATGATGTGATAGGGGGCGAGCTTATCGTCATACGGCGCACCAATTCCAAACTCCGGGCTGATACTGAACATTTCGTAATAGAAAAACCCCATATAATTTTTACCCGACCCGGAGATCGAATCCGAGACCAGCGTCAGCCTTAGTCGTTACGTGTACGCATCACAACTGCGCCACCGAGGCAACCAGGTAATTATATATGTTGTATATAAAACTTTGTTGAGTTTGACCTTATCATTATAATTGCTGGTCGGAGGGTACCTATCTTTTTTTTTTGTATCCGACTAGATAGCAATTGTGAAAACCCCGACTTAGTGGCTCGTTCCGGGGACAGCCGGTGTATATCCAGTAACTTCAGGCCGACATAATTCTGTCGACCGTCAGGGAACCCAATGGCTGCCGAAGGTCGACATTGTATTTGGTTAGATTTTTTTAAAGCGCCTAGACAATTGACTAAGAATTTGAACTGATTTCAAGTCCCTTATCAGGCCATACGCCCTAGGCCCGTCCCCGCGTTCCCATAGAGTAAAGAAGGAACTGTAAATGATTATTTAAACCAACCTCTTCTATCTAGAAAGTCAGTATTGGGAAATAAATAACAATAAAATGTTTATAAGCCAGAACAATATTTGTATTGACTTTTCAATTTCCTCAATGCCAGAAGGTCATACGAAGGCTTTTTGTAATTGAATCGAGATTGTTCGTTCTCCAAATGTAAACAATGCAATGTCCCTGATTTAATTGGGCTTCGCTTTACGCAAGTACTTATAAAATATGAAACAAGATGTCATTGTTTTGGGTTTATCAGAAAACACTTTTTTTAATCATTTTCAAACCACATAAAGCAGTGATAGCTCAGTGGCAAGTGGTACGGACTGTCGAGACTAAAGTCGCAGGTTCGAAACCAGCCTCAAGAGCATACACCTCTGACTTTTCTAAGTTATGTGTGTATTAATTGTTAATTATCGCTTGCTTTAACGGTGATAGTAACATCGTGAGGAAACCTACGCATACCTGAGAAGTTCTTCATTAGAATTTCGAAGGTAATTGAAGTCTGCCAACCCGTATTAGGCCAGCGTGGTGGACTAATAATGCCTAACCCCTCTCATTCAGTAGAGGAGGCCCGTGCCCAGCAGTGGGACGTGTATAATACAGGGCTAGTATTATTATTAAACCACATTCAAATCGATAATTTTAATTTCGACAGTATTGAACGTGTGACCCTGATTGCAGCTCAGCATTTCATGGGCTTTGATATTTTTGGCTCTATAGACAGATTAATCCAAACATTTGAAGATCGCTATGAATCTTCCTGCCATCCAAAATAAAAAAGGAAGAATTTATTAGTCTGGCATTAAAACGTGCATTAAAAAAAAATATTATTGTGTATGGTATATGGTAAGACATATCTCGGGACTATAGCATCCCGGACCTTATAGGGTAGACGTGGGGTCCAAACCACGTGGGCCTCTACTCTCTCTCTCTGTTAGATAAATGTTATCTAATACTAGCTTTTGCTCGCGGCTCCGCCCGCGAAAATAGACTTTTCCGAAATAAAACGTAGCCTATAACCGTCTCCAAGGTCCCATCTATCTCTACATCAAAATTCATCAAAATCGGTTCAGTGATTTAGGCGTGAAAGTGTAACAAACAAATAGTTTTTTTTTTCATAAACAGTATCCTATGTTGTTTCTTATACCTCCAAGAATATGTGTAAAAAGTTTCATGATGATCGGTTAAGTAGTTTTCGCTTGAAAGCGTAAGAAACAAACTTACATTCACATTTATAATATTCGTATGACAGCAGTGTATAGTCTTTCGAAGCGAAGCCTTGTCATAGTAGTTCTGTTTATAGGTTTAAAACCTGAAATCAACCCTCCATAACCCGAAACTATATTCAAACCACTTACTGCCATATGATAAACATTTGAAAACCCGACATTCGTTGACCATATCCCGTAGAGGGCTACAAAACGGCCGTCATTTGGTTCGACATTCCCATTTCCGCGTGAGAAGGCCGGGGGAAGGTCAATGGTGATTGACACGGGATTTATTTCATTTGCTGAGATGTAAGCACTCTGTTGCCAAGGCCAGGTCCTTTTTAAGGAAACTCTATGGGGAACGGAGTCAACAGTAGCAAATGTTTATGTATCTACTTACATACTATGACCACCTCAATTGCTTTATTTACGCTTGGTTTCTGAAAGGCTGATTAATGTAAAATTAACCGTAGGCAGCGGCTTGGCATTGCCGAGGTCCATGGGCGGCGGTAACCATTTAACATCAGATGGGCCGCATGCTAGTCTGTCTTTAGAGGCAATAAAACAATGAATGTGGTGTCAAAATCAAAGTTCTAATACTGGATTTAGGCCTCCGAATATCTTACTCACCGTTCGAAGCGCAGCAGCAAGCCGCTATTTTAAGTCTGGTTTCTATGGACAGTGGTAAAGACCCGGACGAGCCGGCTCATTAATGCTGCAGACAATACTGTCTACAGCGTGGCTCGCATCACTCATAAACGCTCTACCTACTCTCTTTACCATTCTGATGTGCATCGGCCCAATATCTCGCGTGCAAGATACTAGTTTATCGTTTGCACCGTGTGACTTGCAACTCATGACGCGACGTAGAGAATGATAGAGAAATAGTGATAACGCGAGAAAACGATACGGTAACATTTTCTCATGGCGTGAATACCAGTCCGGCTTTTAGCTTTGATAGACATGTAAAGATAGCATGAGAAAACCAGTACTTAGCCAAAAAAATCGAGGCCGACAGCCTCCGTAGCGCAGTGGGGGAGTGGCCGGCTGCGAAGGGAGAGGCCGTGGCTTCGATTCCCGTGAATGAATGTTTGTGTGATCCACAAAAAAAAAAATTGTGTCTGGGTGTTGTGGGACCCCAATATCCTCGTAGTTTCTGATACCCACGATACAGATTTACCTAGTGTGAGGTCAGGACTATGTGTGTGACTGTTGGATGTATTTTTCGTTTTACTTATGAAAAGCGCAAAAATGCCGGACTGGCGATTGCAGTCATAATGGGCCTTATTTATAGAGGTTGTTCAAGCACTGATTAGTTAAACATTGTTTTGTCTTTCTATGCCACACTTCTTTACACCATGTATAAAGTTGTAAGAAAGAGTCAAAACAGTGTTTAATTAATCAGTGCTTGAAGTTTATTAGTAAACCCCATTATCTACGCAAAGTGACCACAAGTAAGCTTCTTGTCTAGCCCAAATCTAGTAGACTTATGCATAAACCAAAGGTACACTTGTGTACTACGTAATCATAAGGCCTACGCAGACGAGGAACAGTCCTCGGGATACTTTTTGTCCATAACATAAATCGCTTACAACTGCATCGAATAACTTACACAAGCACACGAAGAACTAAGTACCGCGTACAAAAAGTCCCCCGAATGACCGAAGACATCGATAGAAATTACAATACAACGCACAATATTTCAGACTATCTCAGAATATTTGCTTCCATAGCATGCGCTTTATTAAACTTTCGGCGAACAATATCGCACACTGTGCGCATTGAATCCATATCAAGTTTTCGTCAGATATTTTTTCCCGCTTCGGTGGAGGACAAAAATCCCCCGTCTGGCGAGGCTCTTAGCATGTTATTGTAATTAAACACCGCATTGTAAACAAGCTAATGTTTCAAAACAAAATGCATTAGGTAATGTTAACAAAAACACCATCTAATGTCGAGTATATATTTTCCGGTAAAATAATACACATGATCCTATAAAAGTTTAGAAAAATACAATGGCTGTACATCATCTTACATAAATAATGTTCCAACATGACACGCATCACGCTAACCTGAAACAAAGGTTGTATTAGCAAGGTCGTATCCTACTACTATACTGGGATTAAGGGTGAAATGGTTCCATTAACGTGAGCCGATCATCCATCTATGCAACTCGCAGGCGTCCCTACCATAAATACAATACAATACAATCCTACTACTATTATAAATGTGTAAGTTTAGATGTTTGTGAGTTTGTGAATTTGGATGTTTGTAAGTCCATCACGCCGTAACGGCTGAATGGCTTAGGATGAAATTTAGCACACAGGCAGACTATGATCTGGATTAAGACATAGGCTACTTTTTATCTCGGAAAAGCCGTTCACGCGGACGGAGCCACGAGCATAATTTAGTATCTTTATATTAAGGCAAGGGTTCAGTATTTTAAACAATTGGTATCATCATTAATGAACAATGTGTCTAAAAATTCAAGTGAAGTCGTGTTTGATAAATTTATTCTATGAATTTACTGAGTTTGCACTAGAGAAACAGGCAGTAGATCTAAATAATAGTAGGTAAGCCATAATTTTTATGGTTTCAATAAATATTTAGATATATATATATATTTTATGAGTCTATGGCAGCCTCCGTGGCACAGTGGGCGAGTAACCGGCTGTATAGCGTGGGGCCGCGGGTAATATTCCCGAACCAGGATAAAATGTTGTTTGAGTGATCCACAAATATTTGTTTCGGGTCTGGGTGTTTTCTCCCCAGAGGGTTTGACGTCAGGCAGGCGGCCGGTCGTAAAAACTACAAGCCAAATCTTTCTGTAACATGTGTTAAAAAAGCATGTTGCGCCGACCCTACTGCGAGTGGGATAAGGGTAGGTGGAAGCAGGAGGAGATTAGTCTATACCGAGAAGACATGCATTACATTTTTCAGCAAACTACAATCCTCAACTCGTTTGTAGTTGGTCACGCAGAACTCAAACAAACGCATCTCTACATTCTGTATCCGATTAAATACACGAGGGCCACACAGCTCGTTAAATACGATTCAAACTTGGTAATCCCCAACGCCATCGTTGTGGTCCTCGCTAATTAATGAGAGGTAAGCAGCACAATCGTTGGCAGTATTTTTGGAATATTTTTTTGTAACAAGGACACGTCAATAGTTTTGAAAGTAAGGTGATTACGAATCATCTCAAGGACGTCGATGGATTAATTTAGATACGATTGTGCCAAACAATAAAAAAATCATAAACCAAGGGTTATTTATATGTTATTCAAACCACAGATGCACTGGCAGTGATGTGAACCGAAACGCACTACCTATACCGGGTGTAAGAGACGCTTCTGAAAACGGAGATATACATACACGATACCATTAAAAATTAGCGTAATAATTACATGCTTTTTAATTTTTCCCGCAATCTTGTTTGGAGAAATAAATACAATAACGTATTATCCTAATAATAGTTAATCGATTTTTCTTAATAACGTAATGAAAAGCCAATAAAATAATCATTGACTATAATTTACCTACTGAGTATTAAGCGTAGTAATGCGCGCGGTTTATTGACCCCGACTTTAGTATTAGTACGCTTTACGTTGCAAACTTAATTTCCAAAATGTCATTCATGTCATGTCATGTCATTGTTTTCCGTTTATGTTAAAATAGTGTTTTATTACCGTTTTGGCTTCGGAAGCGATCCCCCTACACCCAGTATAAAAGGTCAAACCAATACTAACAAAGAAGCTAATAAATAGCAAGCTAAGATATATCAATATAGTTATAGTACTTAGATGACTTGCAAACGATCAAGTGAGTCTCTGTCTCTAATGATAATAATATTATGATAAGTAGGTCGATGACTACTAGTCATCGACATCCATGAACACTCACATTGTCAAAAGAATAATGGGTGCATAGCGTACCTTTCAAGAAAGGAATGGGGATGGAAGGATTGAGGGAACTTTCAGTAGGATGGGACTTTTTTGTACCATCTTAAACTCGGGTCGTAGTGACATTAAAATGGCCATTACCCTAACAAAACTCGTGCAACATGATCCTATTGTGAGTAGGATCTCGATCATTTCATCCGACAAACACGTGTCATATAACCTGTCAAATACATAAAAAGTAGGTAAGTAATTATAACGATCATTTGCTTTTTTTACAAATGGACAATGTTTCATGTTTGAATTTACCCAATAAATGGTATTTCAAATTGGGTTACGATTATATATAAAATATTAAAAATATGAGTCTTGTATTACACACGTACCACACCTGAGCACGGACCTCTTCTACTAAGTGACAGTGGTTATGATAATTACGTTTTGAAGTAATAAACGACCGTTTGACTTGGACACTTGTTTATGAAGCCACGGGTTTGATACTAAGATAAAAAAAATATTTGATCCACAAATATTTGTTTCGCGTCTGGGTGTTTTCTCCTCAGAGGGGTTGACGTCAGGCGGCAGCCGCTCGTAAAAACTACAAGCCCAATCTTTCTTTTACATGTGTTAAAAATTTAGCATGTTGTGCTGATCCCATTGCAATAAGAAAAGGTGGAAGAAGACCAGTTCCCAGTGTATCTTTTCACCCAAATTGATACATATACATACATACGCACTCACGCCTGTATTCCCCGAAGGGGTAGGCAGAGGTGTAACTAGTACACCCACATTTCGCCGAGCGTATCTCCGTCCCACGATGTGATAGGGGCGAGCCTATCGCCATACCGGGCACAAATACCAGACTCCGGGATGATACTGAGCATTTCGTAATAGAAAAACTCAATTCCACTTTACCCGACCCGGGGATCGAACCCGAGACCTCAGACTTAGCTTAATCGTAACGCTGCGCCACCGAGGCAGTCACCCAAATTGAATAATACAAAATATGACTAGAAGCTTATATTTTACTTATTTAAAACAGCAAGCATTTGTTATAACTTCTATTCCTCACAAAACATGATGGAATTATCAAAACGTCTGTGTGATTTACGAGACTAAGCGCAACCTTTTGCATGAACTCCGAGGGATATGGGTTAAGTGAAATCAAAGGTCCACTTAGGGTACAACAGATCCCGATCGACACAACCTGTATAAAGCGCATGCAAATGAGGTTGTTAACTCTCAGTGACACTTTCAACCCTGAGGTAAAGCGCGAACAGCAATGGGGTCGAAAACACCCCAGACGGCATCGCGAGTTCGTCGACATTTTAATTGTTGTGCCGTGAAATAATAACGCACTGAGTGATCGACGTCAATGAAATGATTTGTAATTCAAGCGCAAAATTATTTATAGGTAATTCAAGACATAATAAAACTTAAATACCCTCTTGGGTACTTTGTACTTTTCACAATAGGTTTGATTGTATAAATCTATATAAATAAAAGCGAAGTACCACTCACTCACTGATTAATCACGATTTATCAAAAACTACTGAAGCTGGGATCATGCAATTTGGCCAGATGATAGTTTGTGTAATGTAGACGTCAGCTAAGAACGGTTTTTTGGAAATTTTCATTTTAAGGGGGTAAAAGAGGGGTTTGTACGTTGTATGTAACTTTTTTATGGAAGGGAATACGACTTTGAAATTAGATTATAGGGAACGGCCATAAGTGTAGTAAGTCCAATGGGTCCTGGTGGTAAGTACAGTGATGTCTAAATATAATGTCGACTGTCAAGAGACATTGTGTCCTTCGATGGTCAACAGAATTATCTGGCCTGATGATAATGTACACACTAGCTGCTGACCCTGGATTGCCTGAACGAGCCACTATGGCGGTTTTTTTAGCGTGTGTACGGTGGTCGCTATCCAGTCGAATATAAAAATATCAGGTCCCATCGGCGGAATAAAATATTAAAAAAATTGCATTGCAATTTATTATTCAAAATGATTCATAGAAACGACTGTATAATGGTTAATTTTATTGTTACAGAGCATCCATTTCATAACTTGCTTAATGAGAGCTTGTTCATTGATGACTGATCAATAACGTCGGCAAAGCTAATCAACCATATTTATAAATATATAACTACGAAAGCTTTACTGGATTATATTCTATTGTTTCTGTATAATAATTTATATTTTGGTAGTATTCCGTCTGTTTCCCAAAGTTAAATAAATAAATAGGTAGGCCATTACCTAGATTAGGAAATAGGCTCCTTTTTTCCGGAAAAGGCGGACGGAGCCGCGAGCAACAGCTAGTAACAAGTACAAATACGAAACATTCTTCCTCGACATATAGACTGTCTCAGGACAACGTCCCTTTCCGAAAATCCTTGTTGCATGCATGGATGGATTTTAAATCCCCAAGAGTCTATATCTAAACAACGATCTCCAGGAGTGAACGACACCAAATCGGACGCGATAGCTTGCCCATGAAGGCGACGTGTGTATAATATTGTGATATTAAGGCGCGGTGCAGAACGAATGTATGTTTAGTAGGTCTCTTTGTAAAAAAACATCAATTTTCACGTTTTGCTTCTAACTAGCTTCAAAGAACTGCCTCGGTGGCGCAGTTGTAATACATGTACGGGGTACGACAGCTGTGCTAATACCTCGGGTTCGATCTCCGGGTCGAGTAAAAGTGATATTGGGTTTTCTATCATACGAAGCTTAGTATCAGCTCGGAGTCTAGAATTGTGTCGATGTCGATAATCGACATACGACGTTCTGCACCGCGCAAAAAAATAGACGTATTAAGTGTCAACTAGAGATCATGAATATTTTTTTATGAATTAATGAATGAACGAGCTGCACAGACTTTTATAGACCCGCACAGCACAGAGCTTTGGTAGAGTCATTTTTTTGCTCGGGTTACGTTTCTTGTCATTTTATTTTGATGATGAATAAACGAATCATCGCAGGAATTACACCAGGCTCTAGTCTATCTTTTAAGCCGACAATTGTGTCGATGATATTTATCATAAAAGCAAATTACTGTTATGTTCACACCTTTAAAAGTGTAGCGAGCAGTGCTCAAGCGAAGTGTAGCACAATTAAACGGTTCATCAGACACCGGCCGCTCGTCTGCATAGTAATTATGAATGGCTGAGTGAAAAAAAAAACCCATACAATTTAACTTCGAGCGAACTACAGTGAAATTTTATTTTAATGCTCGACATTTATAAAGAAACTAGCTGTTGCCCGCGGCTCCGCCCGCCTGAATGCCTATTTCCAGGATTAAAGTAGCCTAGTGGGCGCATCAAGCGAGTCCCGTCATCGCGATCGGTGTGAAAAACGCGCTTGACAAAAATACTAATATCGCTATTAAAAAATAGGGGTTGATCGTAGAGGGTTGAAAATTTAGGGTTCTATGTATTTTTTAATGCTGTATCATAAAAAAATAAAAAAAATTGTCAAAAAAATAAAAAATAAAAATTAGGCGTGGACCACCCTTAACATTTAGGGGGATGAAAAATAGATGTTGGCCGATTCTCAGACCTACCCGATATGCACACGAAATTTCATACAAATCGGTCCAGCCGTTTCGGAGGAGTATGGGAACGAACATTGTGACACGAGAATTTTATATATTAGAAGATAAGATTAACTGGTTGCATGCTAAATAAGTTCTGAGTGGTACAGTTTTCTCTACAGCATGAATGGGCCGGCTAGTTACCACTGTCTCACAGAAAACCGGCGTAAAGTAGCAGCTTGCTGCTGCGTTTCGTACGGTGAGTGAGATATCCTGAGGCACAAATCCCCCTCCCCTTCCCAATCCCTTTCCTTTAAGGTCGGCAACGCGCCCATGATTATTTTAGTATTGTGGGCGTACATGGACGGTGGAGATCACTTATCATCAGGTGGCCCACTTGTTGCCGGCCTAAACTATGAAATAAAAAAGTTCAGTTTAGTCCCAAATGATAAGCCAACGAAGCGGGGACTCTCGCTGATCGCAATTACCATTGTGGTCTACAAAATAAACCCTATCGTTGCCAAGTCCCCATTAGGTACCTACTTTAGTTAAAGATCTAGAAATGAAATACATACACACTCACGCCTGTAATCCCTGAAAGGGTAGGCAGAGGTGTAACCAGTACACCTACATTTCACCAAGCGTATCTCCGTCCCTTATGTCATAGGGGGCGAGCCTATCGCCATACCGGGCACAAATTCTAGACTCCGGGCTGATACTGAGCATTTCGTAATAGAAAAACCCAATACCACTTTACCCGACCCGGGGATCGAACCCGAGACCTCAGCGTTGGCCTTAATCGTACAACGCCTCATTTTCAGTCAGTCAGTCTAGAAATGAGTTAAGTTTAACATAGAACCGCCGTCAAAAATCTTCACGAGACATCAATGTCATTCAAACCAGAACACAGCCGTAATTTTTTAGTTGGCCGGTAAACGAGCAAGTGGGTCATCTGATGGTATATGATCTCCACCGCTCATGAACCACCCAAATACGCATAATCGAAAAATTTATATTAAGATTATTAGTAGTTGTAAAAAAATCGTAAAACTAATTTAAATAACATGTTTGCGTTGTCGACCTTAAAGGAAAGGGATAAGGTAGGTATAATATGGGATTCGGGAGAATACGTAGAGTTGTGTTCGTTAATCATTAGCAAAATTAATATGCCCCTACCTCTGTAGTTCAGTGGGCGAGTAGCCGGCTGTGAAGCCGTGGGTTGGATTCCCGCACAGAGATAAAAAATTATTGCGTGATCCACAAATATTTCCGAGTGACTACAATATTCTAGTGATTACACACTGTTGTTTGGCGGCAGTAATAGACAAAGCGGTAGTATCTACCTAATACGACGACCCAAGACAGACTCTCGCGTAGCAATGTTGCACGACCTAATTTATATTGTCATTTTTTATTACAATACAAACACACTTTTATTAAGAACTCTTTATTCTTTTCTGTTAATTCTTAAAACTTAAAATAAAATAATATATAGATCATAAATTTAAACTTATTAATAAGTAGGTAGCCAGCACCTACTTATTGTTCTTACTACGGACACCTATTTACATAACAACTTACCCGTACATAATGTACTTGCTACGAAGATACCTAGGTAGGTACTTAATAAATAATGATATTCCATCTTGCTAATGATAATTATTCATATTTTTGTTTCAATGCCTTTCTGACAACACCCCTCATTTTCTGCAATTCATCGAATAACATAACTTAAGCTCACAAAAGAGTCTCTGAAGCTACCCCTTCAGGTGTAACTAGCATACCCAAGGTTCACCAAGGTTATTTATGCCCTATGATGTGAAGGGAGGGAGTATATCACCATACAACTTCTAAACCACACTGTAGGTAATATTCTGTCTAAAGCATGAATGAGCCAGCTCGGCCGGGTCGCTACCACTGTCTTGCAGAAAACCTACGTAAAGTAGCAGCTTGCTGCTGCATTTGATATCTCGAGGCCCAAATCCCCATTCCCATTCTTAATCCCTTAATTATCCCTTTCGGCAATCGATCCATGATTCTTCTAGGATTGTGGGTGTTCACTTACCATCAGGTGACCCATTTGCTTGTTTACCACCATCTCTTATAAAAAAGGTAACAAAATATTTTGTAGTTGTGTATCTATCATAATCGACATGCAGTAGACACCCTATATAACATAATTGTATAAAGACACCCATATAACACCGTTGTTATAAATACACCTATATAATACCATTGACATGTCCACTATTTATTTTTTGCACAGTCAATTCATGGATTTCTTGCTTCCTTTTTTCATCATTAGCAAGATGCAACATTTTAAGTTTGTGTTCTTCCTCCATATACCGTTGTTCTTTTTTGGCAGTCTCCATTTTTAGATGTATCAGTTCCAACCGAGCTGTGCTTAATTTTTCAAGTTTCGACCTGATACTTGTCTTGGTCGGTTTTTCTGGTAGTACATTTGACACCCCAGATTTTAAAGTCTCTGGGTGGTCATATTCTGAAAGAATAATATTTTTAATATGAAAATAAAACAAAAATAAGGTAAGTATGATGTGAATAAAATGTAAATATTGGATCTGCACAGCACACATCTCTCAAGCAAGTGATCCAGATTTCTATCCCTAAATATGTTCATTTAGGGTATGACTAAACTCTAAGTTGAACTGAATGTTGCTGGTTTCTCACCCAGTCCATTGTATGGTGCTGCTATAAGTATGGTGTCCATGATACAAGCTTTGCTTATGGCTATTCCCTATGTTCTATTTACAGATAGATTTGCTTACTATCAATAGAGTTTTGACAGATCTTCCATACAAAATGTGTCAAAAATTAACTGCTAGTAAGTAAATCTATCTGTAAACAGAATATTAAGTATGACCATCAGTCTATATTACATATGCCCCTCATGTAATTATAATAAAAAAAGCAGACACTTACCCTTTTGGTGTTCATCATCTTCATAATATATGTCCTGAACAAATGACTCGTTCAAATCTAAAATGAAAAAAATGCAATAATATAAATTTTCAATACTATATTTTTAATGAATATAAATTATGTAGGGGCAATTAATAGCCTTTTGAAGAAATAATTAGTATGTTTTGTTTAGCAATCTCCACAGGGTTTACATCCATTGAATCCAACAAAACAATATCTAAGGCCCTGCTTCATAATGTCCATTTAAATGTTATCTGCCAGATAACAATTTAGAAACTACCTCACAATTTTAAAACACTCTTGCCAGTGTATATTGACAGTTTAATACTTATTCTTGAATTTAGTAGTTATAATAATGTATACATAATATATAATAATAAGCCTAATATATAATAAACCTAACTATCAAAAAAAAATGTATTATAAAATACACAACTAAATCTAAGATTTTTTCATATTTAAATTTATAAACTAAACTGATACCTACTTGTAACACTGTCACAGTCATTACTTGCTTCGAGATCTTTTAAGTCAGAGCACATGTTCATCACCTTTTCTTCTATGTCACTGAATTCGAGAGGATTTCGTGGCGGTTCTCTGGCTCTGTACATTTCCTGTGCCTGCAGGGCAGCCTTCTTTTTTATATTTTTTTTTATTCCCTCGTATTTTAGCTTTAATGTCTTCCATGACCGAACTCTTGTTGAAATTCCACTAGAGTTAAAAGAACTTTCTATTTTCCTCCATGCATACAACTTATTTCTATTAGATACCGAATCATTCTTTTTATTTTCTACGATTTGTTTGTACTTCTCGATTAACCTCACGAGCAATTGAGTCTCAATAGTATCAAAATTCGCCGAACGCTCTCTTTTCTTTGATTCCATTGCAAGTCTAAATAAACACAAACGAAATTATACGAACCCAAATTAAAAAAATCTGTTTCTAATATGATTCTATAATAAGTAATTGCCGAATAAACTTATTCCATCAATTTAATTTAGCCTGACAGTTGCCTGACAGAAAATGACATTAGTAGTAGTCCGTCCTACTCTATCACTTGTTTAGACAATATATATTTGTTTCATTCAACTCCCTGAAGTGAGCATTGCCAACTGAAGAGTAATAGGCTCTGATAGTCTGATTGCCAACGTGGAATTAATCGGTGAGATAGTTATTCGAAACATAAAATATGACTTTCATATTTGAAAACATACACACCTAAAATAGATAATAATAGGAAAAAGCTAGGTATATAACTGTATATTTTGATAATAAAATTAAGCAGGAAAATTATGAAGTCTGTCTTAAATCCTAACGAGGTACATAATATCTTTACGAGAAAGATTATGTCGTATTGAGACTTGTTTTGGTAAATGAGATAGGTAGGTACCAGTTGCGCCAGTGAAACGGCCAGCTAGAGAAGTTTGCTTTATGGCAGTTTTCCACCAAGATGTTGATGGCATTACACCAAATGAATGAAATAGTTTAATAATTATAGTAAATACTAGACATATGCTACACATAAAGCATTGTTGTTGTTAAGTGTGGAGTTAATAAATAAAGATTATTGAAATTTGAATCTTTAGCATAAATGTTATATGACTTGAAGTTAGTGATTTTGCTAATCGATTATTTCCATAATCGATTCATCGATGTCTATACACAATTCGAAATCGATCAACAGTCAATTGTCTTACATTGCAAAATTTATATTTATAAAAATATTGTAAAATTTATAGATGCCCAGTGTATTTTGATGATGCCTATGTATGTTATTTATACATTAGTTGATATGATTTCTATACATAAGTTTCTCTATTTTGTACTGAATTGTCACAAGCGCTATTTTAATTGCCTACAAGATTTAATTAAACTATTTCATTTCATTGTCTTACACCCAGTTTCTGAAAGGCTGATCAAATCAACATTCAACTAACAGAACTTTGAGTTGACATCACTGTCAAATCAATTCGAGTTGCTGAAACATTATTTAGTGAAAAGATAATAATATTTGATCTGTCTTTAGTGCTGTTTGACATACGATTTTTCATATTCATTTGAAAGTTATGTCAGCTAACATGTGTGTCAAATCATAGGTGTTGATCACGCTTCTAGCAACTCTATTTCGTCGTGACATGAGATTTGACATTTGATTAGTTATAAAGGGTCTCACATTTCGTATTTTGGGACTAGGAAAAATTCAATAGATCAGTTTTGACGTTACACATTAAAAAAATCCTATTGCGATAACTTTGTTCAAACATAACTCCACATAAATTAGCCGTGTTAGGCTCAAAAGCCTGTTGTCTTTAGTTTATATTTCAACTGATGAATATTTTTAATAATCGATTATGTATTGAGTGAATGTCTGATTATTAAAATAATCGGTTATCAACAACACTACAGTACAAGTACCGGCATGTGTTACGCTTGCCATGTGACGTCTCATATCGAGCTCATAGCTCATAGTCCAATAATATTAGTGAAATAAGGGCAAGTATTTTAGAATGAGATAGTCAGCTACAAACTTGTATAAACCTTTATTTTGGCACCCTAAAACTTGTCTCAAAACCTACTTATCGTAGGGTGTCCGCGACTACAGATATTCCAAGGACAAAAGTAAAAAAAAATTATTTTACACATTTATTGCAAATATCTCGTTGGTTCAAGATATTAAAAAAATGTTTAAAGAAAAGTTGTAGAGAATTTAATCCTCTACAATATTTGTAATAGATACAAGTAGCATAAACCTATAGGAAACGAGAGATTTGCAATAAATGTGTAAAATATCGAATTTTTCGACTTTGACCTTGGAATATCTGTCGTCGCGGACACCCTACGATAAGTATGTTTTGAGACAAGTTTTAGGGTGCAAAAATAAAGGTTTATCTATACAAGTTCATAGATGACTATCTCTCATTCTGAGGTAAAACCCCTAATATTCCTGGACTAGTCGTATTTTGACATTGCTGTAACTTTGGTAATAAATACTGAATCAATTTCGAATTTTAATTCTTGCAATTTAGTTTAAAATTACAGAAATTAGTTCAATATGTAATAATATTCTTTAAATTTAATCTTCTAAACGAAATGTGTATTATTTCTTGTTGCGCTCAAAATCTACATACACTAATAATAACTATCATTAATGATTTAAATTAAGAACTAAATATAGACCGGAGATTAATGAAACAATACTACATGATCAAAATTATTTTAATTAAATAATTCTTATAAATACAATATTTAAAGTAAACATAATAAAATCAAACTATATTTTGTTACAAAAATAACAAAGTACCGTCAGTTCAACACTTACATTATTTACTGTTTAATATAATTAATATTCCATTTGATTTCACTAATAAATAATAATTCTTAAATTTTAGAAATACAGATTCTACACAACGAGCTAGGATATAACATTGATTTCAATTATTTTACTACATATACGATATATTTTCAATCCAAATGAGCAAACTACATTTATTTATATAACACCAATAGTATATGGACATAGAAATCTAAGCGATTCAAGCGAACTTAAGGAATTTGGTCAGAGTGCACGTGTACTTAACAACTTCACATTGCTCCGCCAGATGGCATTTAAGACTGTGGAAGTCGTCAACAGATGTCGCTGTATTAAATATTCTCTGACCATAATGCAAGCATATTCATAAATTATACTTATCGACAACTAACATCTATATAAATACGTATGTATCAAATACTGACTCCATCGGTGCTTGTTACAGTATAAAAGCGGTAATAATCTCGACATTTCTGAACCCAAAGCAACCTAGCCCATACTGTGTGCTTATTTGTGTTGTATAAAATTTGTGTCGTTTGCAAGCGGACCTCGCGCTCCGGTAAGATTGTGACTGATGTTGTGTGAGATGACATAATTATGTTTGTGTGGTTATTGTTTAGTACGCGTGGTTAGCAACAAAGAGACCGGCTTCGGCGCCCACACCTGTTACAGATCCGGCCACGTATTTGCCCTGCGACGCCTGGCCGTTACCCTGAAAATAAAGAGATGATTGATAAATATTTACATAGGTTTGTAGCGTCACAGTTGTGGGTCTATCATTACATACATACATACATAAACTCACGCCTGTTTCCCATAGGGGTAGGCAGAGACAACGGATTCCACTTGCTACGATCCTTGCATACCTCTTTGGCCTCATTCACTGTCATTAAATTTTTCATACATGCACGCCGGTTTAGGATACTCCTGACCTGGCCTTTCTCGAGAATATCTCTAACTTGATCTATGAAAGTTCGGTCTATCATTCGCCTGGCATGTTTCCTATTTAGGTCAGCCCTCCTGTTACTTTCCCATATGTTGTCGTTTTGACCAACTCGTTAAAATTGTTTATTTTTACTTGCAATGACAAATAAATATTGTTACAGGATTGTGTTGCCAAGTACAAATTACATATTGTCTACTATAGTTTAAAATGTCTTTTTAAATTTCTAAAATGCTTAGTTGTTAAAAGTAGTCTTGTGTGTCTTAGTTTCTTTGGGATACTCATTTCGATAAAAGCATGCAATCTATGAACTACTGTCATTGTGGTGTATTGTCAAAATATGATAAGAGATGGAGCCCGGTCATTTGTTTTATTTGTGTTACGCGCTATCTACACCTTGACATACCAAGAAAAGGTTATGTATCTTATCTTTATATATATAATTCTACTGTACGTGTGTATGTGACTGAACTCCTAAACGGTTGGACTGATTTGAATGTTTTTTTTTGTATGAGTTTGGGTGGCGCCCTGGGTGGTTTATATTCACAATTGGACCCCGTAAGTGGAGCTGCTGTAGTTGCGCGAGAAACCGCGCGGGACAGCTAGTCTTTATATATATAATTCTACTGTACGTTTGTATGTGACTGAACTCCTCCTAAACGGCTGGACCGATTCGAATGTTTTTTTTTGTATGCGTTTGGGTGGCCTCCTGGATATTTTAGATTCACAATTGGACCCGGTAGGTGGAGCTGCTGTAGTTGCGGGAGAAACCGCACGGGACAGCTAGTTTTATATAGATAAAACTTATATTTCTGTCTGTGATACTAGGACCTTATGTATGACCGCACAAACTCTGTAACGCGCCGCGGTACATTACTCTTAATTACAAAGTTTCTGAGATAATAAACATGGCTATAAATAAATAAATAAATACACCCAACAGTCACACACATAGTCTTGACCCCACACTAGGTTAACCTGTATCGTGGGTATCGGGACCTACGAGGGATTTGCGGTCCCACAACACCCAGACCCGAAACAAATATTTGTGGATTAGACAAACATTTGTCTCGGTGTGGGAATCGAACCCACGGCCTCACGCTTCGCAGCCGGCTACTCGCCCACTGCGCCACGGAGGCTATAGTTACTCCGGACTATGTTTCTGAACCCAAGATAATTATCATGACTATAGTTACTCTGGAATACAACGTTTATGAACTCACGGTAATAAACATCACTTTTGTTGCTCCGGACCACAGCGTTTATGAACTCGCGGTAAGGAATATCGCTATAGTTACACTAGCCTACAACACTTTTGAACTTGCGGCAATAAACATTAATATAATTACTCCGGACTACATCGCTTATGTACTCAAGGCAATAAACAGTGCTGTACTTACTCAGGACTACAACGCCTATAAAGTCACGGTATTGAAAATCGCTATAGTTACTCTGGCCTACAATGATTACGAACTCGCGGTAATAAACAAAGGTACAGTTGCTCCTGACTAAAACGCTTATGAACTCACGGTAATGAACATCGATTATAGTTACTCCGGACTACAACGCTTAGAAACTCACGGCAATAAACAAAGTTAAAACAAACTTTGTAGTTCCATATTGTTTATCTCATATTGATTTACTTTGTACGCAGATGTACTACTTACTACTATGTACTAATATAATCTACGACGAGAAACTATTTCTATAGTGTTAGATAAGTAAATGGTTCTACTATTATACTTTCTAAATTAAGGATGAAATAAGTAAAAACACATAATTAGTTCTTTATTAGACACATTTTGTATCAGCAGTGTTAGCACCATGCGTTATACAATTCATATGATTGTCAATAATAAGTTATGAAATTAAGGTTTAATAATATTATGAATAGAAAAATATTATAAGTATAAGGGCATTTTTTGCGACAGCAAAACTCCATCTACCGCGTATTCGAGCGAATGTGGGCAGAATTTTGCGGCATGGATGAAAGACAGATGAGATGAGATGACAGAAAACGTCCTTAGGAAAGGTGACCTTCATTATGTCACTACGTTACTGTTAATCAAGACAATAATCTTCGGAATATAGTATTTCAGCCACTTACCACTGATAATAGCTGACATAACGATAAAAAAATAACATCAAATTTCTTCCTGTCCTAATTTACCGTTCCCGACAGGGTGTATGACTATGTACTTATACTAACATGTAACATGTTCTCCCCAGAGGGATTGACGTCAGGTAGGTCGTAAAAACTACAAGCCAAACCTTTCTGTATGTGTTAAAAAAAAGTATGTGCGCTAAGCACACTGCGACTGGGATAAGGGCAGGCGGAAGAAGACAAACATTTAATATGTTTCGTTAATAATAATTATGAAGGTACGATACATTTAAATAAAATAAAACTAAAAGCTGTATAGAAAACAAGCGTGCCAATTTTTACTACGACGACGTCATCAAAATAGTGTGCGTCAGTGCGTTACACTAAATAACTGCACGTGATGTAGTTTAAAGTATTACGACCTGTATTATATTATCTGTGTTCAGCGGTTTCAGGTATACTAAATTAATTTGTGTAGAAAATAGTGTCTTATTAATATCAAGGAAGATTATTCCTCGAGATTTTAGAATTATTAGAAGGTACACTTCGAATTACTTTTTAATATGAAGCAAGGATAACTAACGGGTAAAGTATTCGATATAAACATTTTATTAAAACAACAATACTCTTACAAACTAAATACAACGGTGTGAAGGAATGGTAAGTCACAAAGCCATGCACATATTAAAACAACTACAGCACAAATGATACAATAATTTATGTTGGCAATCAAAGGCACATAGAATCGACCATGTTGTTTTTCATATTTCTGGTATCAAATAATAGATGGCGTTGAATCCATTTTTTTTAAATCTCAATGCAGCAGTCGTAATATTATTCAGTCAATATTTTAATTTAAAATCCGATTAATATGCGTGCGATTTGACAAAGTTGGATTTGCTGGCAGCGAGCGATGGGATAGATCCAGCGACGTATTTGGCCTGCACTGCCAGCCCGTTGGCCTATTGTCCAATGTTTGCCAAATGTTTGACGTAAACGCCGTCACGTCAATAGAAAGATAGGTGTGGATTTGTGTAGAAAGCAGCGCCATCGGTGCAACGTTGAATGTGCAGGTAGGAGAAAGAAAAAAACAAATTAGTACAGCTACAACTACAGTTAAGTTCACTTAGATGGAGAGTTTCATACGATTTATTTATTTCAAACATTTTTCATGCTATTTTTACGCTGTCTCATAAGAGTTTCCTAGTATATTCTCGTGTATATCATGCTATAAACTTTCTCCAACTAAATGAGGCTTTATACACATGCGGCCAGCAACTAGTGAGGAATCTGGCTGTATGTGTTCTATTACACTACAAACTAATGCAACACATATAAAGCAATATATAAGTAACAAAATGTTCTACAACTAAGGAAGGATAGCTTACATGCATGGTTAATAATTACTAATTATTATTATGTTAACTGAGTGAGAAACGAAGCGCGGTCTCTCGAATATTTATTGCCTAAAATTGCGGAAATAAACAGTGACGTATAACTTAAATCGTAGTATTGTACTATTGGTTCAGCTTTTGATAGTCAGAAATTAAGAAAATCTATTGTTTATTTTTAAAGTGCTGAAAGCCAGCTCAATTTCGAGGCTTATAGACTGCTCATTAGGCAGGATTCAGCAAAAATACCTAATCCCGGAACTATACACAGCACTACCTCCAAACAATTTCCTCAATCTACCATAATTAAATCATATCTTAAATCCTAATGGTAACTCCACAAAAATATACCTCTAGACTGCACTCACAGACCAAAGATCTAAATGGATTTCGTAAGTACTTCAATCGGTATGTACATCATTTCTAATGGTACTTCAATTCTAATAATTTGTCCAAGGTGTCGGCGCCCGAAATAGGTACCCAGTATAGGGTATCCATTTCGATATTAGCCTCCATACGTCTTTTTCTCTCAATACATTTATAAAGTTGCTAAAAAATAGTGTTTAACTAATCAGTGCTTGAATAACGTTTATAAATAAATAAATACACCCAACAGTCAGACACACAGTTCTGTCCCCATACTATGTATCATCGGTAACCTGTATCATCGGTATCAGGAACTAGGAAAAGCTTATAATCGCACAACGCCGAAACCCTATCGGTAGACACTTTTCCTTGAGAGGGATTTAGGGTAAATCGAGCCAGATCCGAAGTGAAAGTGGTAGTACCGCTCAAACTGAGATTAACGCTGAATTGGTTCAACTTAAGCGAGCTGATCACCCGTCAATGCAACTCTCAGAAGTCCCCACCATAAATACGAATACATCCGTCCGTACCAGCACGTCATCCGTCACCTGTCCACAATTACCTTGGCGCGTTTCAGTAGTTCCTGTTGTCCCGCGAGCACGTTGTCAGGCTTGCCCGCCCACGCGCGCAGCACCGACGCCTGCAGCGCGCGCCCGTAGCTGAACGTCAGCGCCCACGGCCTCTTCAGGTCTACAGTGTTGATCGCGTTCAGGTGCACCGTTGCCTCTTCCTCGGACTGCCCACCGGACAGGAAGGTGATGCCTGAAATTAATGCAATAAATCATACTAATATTATATGTAAGTTTGTTTGTTACGCTTTCACGCGAAAACTACTTAACTGATCATCATGAAACTTTGTACACATATTCTTGGAGGTATAACAAGTAACATAAGATACTTTTTATGAAAAAAATATATCTATTTGTTTGTTACGCTTCACGCCTAAACCACTGAAACGATTTTGATGAATTTTGATGTAGAGATAGATGGGACCCTGGAAACGATTATAGGCTACGTTTTATTTCGGAAAAGTCTATACACGCGGGCGGAGCTGCGAGCAAAAGCTAGTAGGTTATATTTTAGACCATGGATGATATAATAGATTGTGTAAGTGCTACAGCTGGTATGTAAAGTGGAAACCAAGCGTGCCATTTTTTTATGATGTACAATGTTATCACATACACAGCAAAAGATATTTCAGCCATGACATTACTGGTAGGTTCACGGGATTTTTTCCTATAAACAGTACTGGCAATGACAAGCAGTTGGCCAAGGGGATAGATAATTTTTTTTTTCGCTATCTACTGCATCCTGGGCACTCAGATCTTCTCAATTCTCTAATAGCAGCATCACTGCTGAGATACCAGTAAGATCCCAGAAATCTCTGAAATCATATTCTGAGCAATCACAATTAGTTGAATTATCCCAGGCTGAGCAAACACAATTAATTAAATTTAATTAATCACAATTCAAAAATCAGTTGCCCAGGATAAACTGTTGTGCCCGATATGTGAATATGCTCGTCACCTATAACATCACGTGACGGAAATAAGATGTCCGAACTATGGGCCTGTGCTAGTTGCACCTCTGCCTATCCTTACGTGAACACAGTCGTGAGCTTATTTATGGTTTAGCTTACCGGGAACGGCAGCAGGTACAGTCCTGAGCAGAGCTGTGACAGTGGCGCGTCCAATGTCCTGGGGGGTGTAGGATTTCTTGCAAGACTGGCCGGCGGTAACCTACACACAAACAACCATAGCAATACAGTACAATACAATAGCACTGTTATTGTAAGAATGAAGACTGCCTCGGTGGCGCAGTTGTAATGCGTAAGCGTTACAATTGAGGCTAACGCAGAGGTCTCGGGTTCGATCCCCGGGACGGGTAAAGTGGTATTGGGTTTTTCTATTACGAAATGCTCAGTATCAGCCCGGAGTCTGGAATTTGAGCCCGGTATGGCGATAGGCTCGCCCCTATCACATCGTGGGACGGAGATATGCTCGGCGAAATGTGGGTGTACACCTCTGCCTACCCCTTCGGGGATTACAGGCGTGAGTGCGTATGTATGTATGTATGTATGTATGTATGTATGTATGTATGTATGTATGTATGTATGTATGTATGTATGTATGTATGTATGTATGTATGTATGTGTGTATGTATGTGTGTCTGTCTTTGCTAGAAAATATTAACTGATTGATAAAGCAAGTCCGAAGACACACGACACAAATCTAGTGAGTTTATTTTTTATGGCATAGGTCGGCAAACATGCAAATGGGTCACCTGATGGTAAGTGATCACCACCGCCCATTTACACCCACAATACCAAAAGAATTATGAGCGCATTGCCGACCTTAAAGGAAAGGGATAATTAAGGGAATGGGAAGGGGAGGGGGATTTGGGCCTCTCGATATCTCACTAACCGTACGAAACGCAGCAACAATTTGCTACTTTACGTCGGTTTTCTGCGAGACAGTGGTAACGACCCGGACGAGCCAGCCTATTCCACAAAGTGTCTACAGCGTGGCTCTACCACTCAAGCGTGAATTTGGTTGATTTCACCATAAATCTAAATCAATATTATGAATGCGGGTGTGTTTTTTGGTGTATCTACTTTCACGCAGCAACGCAACAACTACGGATAAACATGATTTTTTGCATAGACAGTCTATGGATCGGAAAGTGACATTACACACTGGCTACTTTTTATCCCGGAAATATGTCGGGAAAGACTTACATGCAGGCTGAGCCGTGAGCAAAACTAGTATACCGGGACTGATGGGACCGCTTCCGAAGCCGAAAAGGTAATACAACACTAGCTTAACATAAACGGAAAGCTTTATTCCTTTGCTGTTTAAATTACATTTTGAAAACATACGCCCGCAATGTAAAGCGTACTAATGTTAAACTCGGGGTCAATAACCCGAGCACCAATACTCAATAGGTACATCGAGCCACGCGCCGCACACCTGATTACAAATAGCAAGCAGGTGTTTTTTTATTGGCGTTACATTACATCGTCGTCAAGAAATATACGATTTCAATTATTATTTGAATAAAACGTCATTCAATTTATTGGTTCAAACAAGAAAGCGTATTTTTTTTAAACTTAATTCGCAATTTTTTTCGTGGTATCGTGTCTGTAATCACCAGTCATACCACCTGTTTTCGATTTCGAAAGCCTTTACCTTTAACTCGGTGTAATAATATTACTGCCACTTAAACTATTCATACTGAATCGTAGGCATCCATATTATAAAAATAAATCACAATAGTCATTTCTAACAACTTACCATGTTGGGTTTGAGCAGGGTACCCTCAAGGTAGACATGGTGATCGCTGAGCGCCTTGTACACGGCGGCGAGGACCACCTCGGTCACCTTCTGGGCACGGTCGAGGTCATGCTCACCTGGAAAGTAAAGTTTAATAATAACAAAATACTTATTTCAAATGAGTAGCCACAATATAATATGGAGTTTGACCATATTGATATTCAAATTGATATAATCGAACAAATGACTGATGCCAATATGAGGTCATGGGAAACTTCTACTACAGTCATTTAAAGTGCTTATCCATTTCAACAGCAGTAGGGGGGAATACCGTCGACTTTAAAAATTTAAATTTGAAAAGTCAGCGACTAATTGCTCACTACAATTTGTCTCATGACTCAGGTTAAGGTAGTGTCTCCACTTGAATTGTCTCTGGTCTAGCCAGCGTTTCGATCTAAAGCTATCTCAAATGCTGGGTATCCACTAGTGGCAGCCACCTTAACACTATCATCTAAAACCAGACACTCACCATCAGGCAGCACCTCGGGTTCAACAATGGGCACGATGCGCTGGCTCTGACAGATGGAAGCGTAGCGGGCGAGCACGTTAGCGTTCTCGAGGATGGCCTGGTAGGAAGGTGTGTTGCGGCCGATCTTCAACACGCAACGCCACTTGGCGAAGTGGCAGCCGTCCTTCTTGTACTGGGCGCAGCGCTGGGCGAGGTCATCGAGACCTGGGCAAAAAAAATATATTTGAAAATCAGAGAACCTTTATATCATAGGCCGGTAAACGAGCAAGTGGGTAAGTGATCTCGCATGTACGCCCACAATACTAAAAGGATCATGGACACGTCACCAACCTTATAGGAAAGGGATAATTAAAGGATTGGGGTGGTGAGGGGGCCTCCGGATATCTCACTCACCGTACAAAACGCAGCAGCAAGCAGCTACTTTACGCCGGTTTCCTACGAGACAATGGTAACGACCTGGACGAGCCGGCCTCTTCATGCTGTAGACAAAACTGTCTACGCCGTGGCTCGTGGCTCTACCACTCAAAATGCTAAAATATTGCTCTTTGTTGTTTGCTAAATTGGCCCCTATTTGGTACAAAGCAAATATTTTAGCTTGTCTGTTTAAGGTTTCTTGTTGTTTTCAAACTATATTGCACCAAATAAATGTTGTTTTTTCTTTCTTTCATTACTCCTAATGTATACTAACCTATGTATTTATTGAAAACAAATAACTAAGTCTATATTGAAAACATAATATTTTGACACATTTATAGGGACCTTCAGAACTGGAACCTCGACAGGACGAAGGTAACCGTTGCGAAAAATGTTTCCAAAATATGTCTTTCGCAAGATTCCAATGAGAACCACAAAGTACAAATGAAAGTTACTCTGAAACTGGTCTGTCTCAATTCGCATCGACTATCTTTTGATATAGCATTATTAAAAACTTTATCGCATCATTAAATTACTATGCAATTATTGACTTGTGTATTTCATATAATATGTTTATGAAGTCAATAATGAGTAATAACGAAATTTTATCGATAATATATCATTTTGCCAGCGTGTGGAATATTTTTATCAGTGACTTATGTACGGTCGATTACAACAAACGATTTCGATCCGAAACTCCATATGGATCCCGGAAGTCTACCAATTAAACTATGTTCTTACGGCCTATCTCAAATCTCAATAACCGATCTAAACTCGAGTCTCGGGATCGATCCTATAAATGAGCCAATGAGAACACAGTTTGACGATCACTTACAAAATACTTAGTTTTTATTGGAATCGACCTTGAAAATTAAACTAATAGCAGGTTCACGCGGTTCGATTTTAGTTGATCAACTCCTAAATAGCTTCAGATTTGAACGGTCTGAACAGATTTTCAATCGATCTATCATATCAGACAAAATCATACAACTTTTGTTGATTCAAATCTCTTGATGAAAGCGATTCGACTTGAAATCGTCCAATTATCCAAATCGCACTTGAAGAACCGAACCGGTGATTCAACTTAACATCGTTTATGGAATGTCGGGCATTAATGAAAACACGTCTTAGCGGAGAAAGTGACACTCCAAACTTGCAATAGGTAATATGAACTAATATTATAATAGGGTTAATTATCTATTATTGAAAACGAGCATTAATTAAAGAGCACGAAATAATCGAGTCAAGGTCAATTGCAGAATATAAATTGCTGGCAAAATCGTTATAAATAAGTATTATTTATTTTCGAAACAATAATTTTGTAGGTAAACTTTAAAACTGCTTGTCTCTACATTATTGAGAACACTTAAAATGAATTAAATGATTTAAATTATCAAAGGCGGCAAGTGAATGTAGGTACTTTACATTATCAATATCTCAAGGTAACTTTTAACAATCATGAAGGATATAAAATGACGTTCAATAACGTTTTAGGTATCAAAGTGATGTTTTTTTTTTATTTTAAAATGTTTTTGACAGAGTATGCAAAGTGTGTAATGGATATTTATATCAGATAAACGGTTTGTGACAGTATTCCTTGAATTAAGTGCCTATTTATATTATTTATATTTTGTTCAGGTAGAGCTTTAAGCTTACTGAATGTTGACTGAATTGAGATTAAATTATGAATTATATAAAAATTGGTATTCTGCTTCTCGTTAAAGTTTAGTCCGATTTTGATGTGATTTCATTGCAATCTCAATTCTGACATTTATGTAAAGACGAGAATATCATGTCCAATCGTGTCATTTAAAAAAACTACTTGGCATTATGAGACAACATCTTATACATTGATGTCAAGAGTCCGAGCACAGGGCAGTGCCATACTGCAAGGCTCGTCTCGCCATTCAGCAAAGTAAAACAACTTGGTTATAATTTTTTTTTTTTAGTATAGGCCGGCAAACGAGCAAGTGGGTCACCTGATGGTAAGTGATCTCCACCGCCCATATACGCCCACAATACTAAAATAATCATGGGCGCGTTGCCGACCTTAAAGGAAAGGGATAAGTAAGGGATTGGGAAGGGGAGGGGAATTTGGGCCTCCGGATATCTCACTCACCGCACGAAACGCAGCAGCAAGCTGCTACTTTACGCCGGTTTTCTGTGAGATAGTGGTAACGAACCGGACAAGCCGGCCCATTCATGGTGTAGACGAAACTGTCTACAGCGTGGCTCTACCACTCTTAAACTGCCAATAATGCTCTCAATAATATTTAACGCTCGATTGTCACATTTCTATTGATTGACAGCCTCCGTGGCGCAGCGGACGAGTAGCCGGCTGCGAAGCGAGAGGCCGTGGGTTCGATTCCCGCACCGAGACAAATGTTTGTGTGATCCACAAACAGTTGTTTCGGGTCTGGGTGTTGTGGGACCGCAAGTCCCTCGTAGTTCCTGATACCCACGATACAGGTTAACCTAGTGTGGGGTCACGACTATGTGTGTGACTGGTGGGGTATTTATTATTATTATATTATATTATTTAAATCTATTTTAAATCTAAAATCCAAACGTGATAGGCCATGACCTTTTATCAACAAATATAATGACGTTCTTGATCCGAGGGGCTCGGCTTGTTATCATTACGATAGTGGTATCGACGCCCACTTTCGGTAAACAAGTTCCACCGGTTCCGTTTCGAAATAGCTGTTTAATTAAACTTTGAACATTACAAAGTGTACGCAGCACGAACTTTACGCAAGATGTCATCAGATGAGTGGTAGAGCCACGCTGTAGACACTTTTGTCTACAGCATGTATGGGCCGGCTCGTCCGGGTCATTACCAATGTCTCACAGAAAACCGGCGTAAAGTAACAGCTTGCTGCGTTTCGTACGGTGAGAGATATCCGGAGGCCCAAATTCCTTAATTATCCTTTTCCTTTAAGGTCGGCAACGCACCCATGATCTTTTGGTATTGTGGGCGTACATGGGCGGTGGAGACAACTTACCATCAGGTGACCCACTCGCTCGTTTGCCGGCATTCCATTTACGGGATTCCTTCTCAACTTTGGGAGAGGAGAGATGATTCAAAACTTAGAAACCGACTTCAAGCAATAGCATGTAAATTCTAATACAATAACACAATCGCGACGAGTGTACGTGTGTTGAGTAGTTTAATTTTTTCTCTACGTACTCCGTCATCAGATATTAACCAAATTTATATGGACCACCTCGCAGCTAAACTCTATCGAGTGAAATTTTTTCCAACAAAATCGGTCCCCAATTGGCGGAGAAATCGATTACATACATAAAAAAGGCAAAAAATAAATAAAACGCGCCGAATTGAGAACCTCCTCCTTTTTTGAAGTCGGTTAAAAAGAAAACCACACACAAAGCATGGGGATGGAATCCAAGAGCTCCCCGTCAACGATGATAATTTTTAGAATTACAATTAAAACCTATAATACCACTCACCCTGGGTGGTGCATTCGTCTTCAGATCCGAACAGTGGGACGACACCCTTGTCGACCTTGATGCCGGGGATGATGCCGCGCTTCTCCAGCAGCGCGACCAGGGGCGTGCCGTCGTCAGCCTTCTGGTAAAGGGTCTCGTGGAACAGAATCACGCCGGAGATGTTCTCAGACAGGGCCTGAGGGCAAAGAGAGTTGTTAGAATGAAAGTATACTGAGTAGTGTTGCCAACCATACTGTTATTAACAGTATTATAGGTGCATACTTTATTTTACGTACCTATAAAAAACCATTAATTAATAAAATTACTGTTTATTTTCTTTCATTTACTTTATATATACTTTATTACATGATATAATTTATTTTATTTATTTATTATAGCTGAGATTATTAAAATTAGTTGATAATCTAACTCATTTGGTCTTATCGTAAGGGTAAAACAAATCTACCATAATATTGCAGACTTCTTAAAAGTAGATAAAACAAAGAAGAATGATGCAAGAAAATTCAGATAGTATGATTGCAAATTCAATAGGTCTAAAACTATTACAACTAGAAACTATAGGTAGTTTACAGGGGCCCCAGATTGTACAACGGATGGTGATCGAAAACTTAATATAAGTGTGTTTCTAATTATTCGATTAGTGTAAGCCTCACAGATTTACAGTTTGTGCCCTAAGCATAGCTCTAATGGCAAATATTACCTATTTGTTTCAGCACTGCATGTTTACTAGACTTTTTGAAAGTAGTGGCCACTGGCGATGACTCCATACACCACAATTCCTTTCGGTTTCCAATAAACTTGTCCAAAAGTAAGTAGGAAGAATTGTTATAACGAATCGAAAACGAATTATCCTAATCGATAGATCCTGGTAAACCTGATAGTAATCGGTAAAAAAATTGTTTTGATTTTTTTACGATCGCCACTGCTGTACATCTCTCACTCAGTTATGTGCCAATGTAGAGTGTGAAGATAACGATGCGTCTATTTAACATACTGTTTTCACGCGGTGTGTGTAAAAGAATCTAAAAATATGTTTTTAAACATACCTCAAACTTTTATATAAATAAGAACTAGCTTTAAACCGATGCGCGCGTGAGATGCCAATTTTATTTTTTATTAGTTTGAGTGACGAAACGTGCATGTCGCTCACCTGTTAGTAAGTTCTAACAGTAGGTATCTAGTAGTTTTCAAAACACTAGGTTTTGACAAAAAACGCACTAGAACTAGCGAAAAGTAGTAAGATATTTCAATATTTAACACTGAATATAATCAAAGAAACATAAATGCTATATATAAACTCACGCCTGTTTATCATAGGGGTAGACAGAGACAACGGATGAATATGAATTTGAAGAAATATGAATATAATCAATAATTAATCGATTAGCAATAGAACAAAACATAAAAAAAAATATGAACGCATTTAAGAGTTAAAATTGATCGCTGATTGATTATTTACCTGCCAAATTTTGCTACGAAAATTCATAATTTATACTAAATCGTCACGTTGCATAGGAAACAATCGCGATAAATTCATATTCTATTCTGTAGAGGTAGCACTGTCGCTAGTTTTTTAAGACTTTGTTTTTGCTAGAACGTAATATGAATTTGCGATACCTATCTTAGCAAGTATTGCGCAATTTTTGCTATCACTAGGCTTTGGCAAGATAAATGATAGGCCCGCCGTATGCTGCTATTAATAATTAACTGAAATGCATTAAAATTAAAAACCGCTGATGGACGTACAAATCAAGCAGCGGGACCCTATACAATTAGATGGTGGTCACCATAGTAACCAATTTAAAAAAAACCTAGTTTAAATTTTGTAATAAGACCAATTTAGACATCAGTCATGATACCAATGACGCGGTGGTATCTTCCATAAGTCTATATTTTTCAGATTAGTTTGAATGACGAAACGGACAGGTAACTCGCCTGATTGTAAGCGCTACGTCTGCTCATAAACAAAAGTAACGCCTCACAACTCTGAATTACAAAGCACTGCAGGGCACTGGACTGCGCTCGTTACTCCGAGACATAATATATATGCTCATAATGCCCAGTAATTTTATTGGCTTCAACATTCTTCAAACCTTAGTATTACCTACTATTGCTTGGCGGCGGAAACAGACAAAGCGGTGGCACCTTGTGTTTTTACCACAATGGTTGCGTCATAAGTTTTCATTATTTATAATATACGTCATTAGTTGACACGTTGCCTAATTCTAAGAAAGTATACGTGACTACAAACACGAAAGAAACATCTTAAATATGTATTGAGGAAGTTAGTATCGATTTTCATCAGTCGTGATGCAATTTCCTTGTATATGTCGCAAAATGACTTCGAATAAAGATACTCGAACATTTATGACATCACGTAAACTCTTTTTAACAATACCAGATTCCGGGTTGATACAGAGCATTTCGCAATAGAAAAACCCAATCGCATTTACCCGACCCGGGGATCGAACCCGAGACCTCAACGTTGGCCTTAATCATAACGCGTACGCATTACAACTGCGCCACCGAGGCTGTCTTAACATTTTAAATATTTCATACCAATCCATGATGTTAATTCATTGATGCCATCGTATTTGATCAATATAGCATAATGATTGTATTCAATCTCTAAACGACTATGATAGAAGGGGGATTATAATATGTCAATAACTCTTAGGGTCACCGCAGACCAAGCGGACTTGCTCGCGCAGTTTTCTACTGATTAAGCAAGAAAATTTCGACCCTAGCCAATTTAATCAAGAGTTGAAAATAACATGCAAAAGATAATTGAGGACTATGGTGTTCACTGTTCAGGTAATAGCGTAGGTCACTATGTATTTATTTTGTACGCCACATAAATTATTATTATGGAAAAAGAACCAGTTTATAAAAAAAAAATGGATAAAAAATGGGACCACACATTTTAAATATTGGCATAAATCAAAGGCGGGCGCGTAGTGGGAAAATCACACTATCTCACTCGCACGCATCACCGTAATGGCGTGACATGTCACAAGACAGTGCGTCCCTTTTTCCGTCATTTGACATCTTTCACCACATTTAAATGGTGTATTCTATTTTTAATTATTTGCTTTGGTTAAATAATATTATGTTGCTATCTTATTCTTGCATAGTGGTTTTTTATTTTTATATTAAATTTGTTGAGGTTAAGTGTTTCAATTGTTATGTCTTATTTCATTGTTTTGAAAGTTTTCAAGCTCTGCCTACACCACGTGACATGAATATTTGTACTGATTACTTCTGATCAGTGGTCTCGTATCAGTAAAGTGTTTATTTACTGTCACCGTGTCTTTTCCTACCTCGACACTGGCAAAATCATCGTACGCCGATGGAGCCACAATATAAAATTGGATTGGATTGGATTAAATGGTGTATTTATTTTTTATCGGATTCGATAATAATTTTTTGGGTAATGTAAAGTCATCGATTTAAAATAATAGAAAAATCTAATAAATGCTACATACCGGGTCTGAACTGAACAGCAGTTGGCGGTATTTGCGACGGTTCTCTTCTGTGTTTTCAACGCCAATGTCTTGGAGGCGTTTGCCCATAGTGCCTGTTTAAGATATTAGAACAAGTTATGAAATTGTATATTAATGGCCGTTCTCAATATTCTGTTTACAGACAGATTTGCTTACTAGTAGTAAATTTTTGAAACATTTTTTATAGAAGATCTGCCAAAATACTATTGATAGTAAGCAAATCTATCTGAAAGTTCGAATATATAGGGAATGGCTATAACAAAATGGCTATAATTTTCAGTTATGCAATTATGATTTTCAATAATGGGAGATTGGAGCCATGACAATAACTATTGTTGAACAATATGGCCCATAATCAAGTTAAAACTAAAAAAACAATAGTAGTAACTTAAAAAGAAAAATAAAAAAGTCTCTTTTGAGTAGGTGCCATAACTAATAGCACTAACTCAAAATTGGTTCAAAATAAGTTCACCTTGACATACTGCCATTAATATATGGAAAATTATTAAAATAAAATTGTATTTGATAATGCAGCTACTTTCAATTCTGGGATTTAAGGCGGTTACATGTTTTATGATCAGACATAAACATTAACATATGTATATAATTATATCGCACACATTGACCATCTGTTTGCGATTTTAATATGCATACAGCATAGTAGTTAGTACATATAAGTACTATATTTATCTTAAAAGTAATATTTTACATTTGTTTGGTACATACTCTTCAAGGTATATAAAAAATTAATACATTTAAAGATAAACAAGAAGTGTATGTGAGCCACCAACATGTTATGCCTAAAGTCAACCTCATCTGCGCGTGACACTCTACGGATTGACAGACGAGGCAATGGCGAAACTTGGTTCGTGTCACGGGCTGTGCGTGTCAGACGGCGAATCGCCCCACATAATACCAAATCCACCGTCAAATCATGATAGGAAGGTGGACCCTGGCATTAAGCCGGGATAACGCCAGGAAAAAAGAAAGACATTTAAAGATACACCTGTCTATAATATCGTAAACAATAGATAAATAAAATTATGAACTTTACCGGTGGACTCATCGGCGGCAAGGATACCCTTGCCAGGAGCGACGATCGCCTGAGCGATCTTCTTCAGCTCCTCCTGCAGCTCGGGAGTTGGGTACTGGAAATAGGTGCTCATTGTGGCTGCAACAAACTTACGAATGTAAACATACAAGTGTATCTTCTTCCACCTGCCTTTATCCCACTCGCAGTGGGGTCGACATGTTATAGAAAGTCAACAACACATGTTATAGAAAGATTTCGCTTTTAGTTTTTACGACCGACCGCCTGCCTGACGTCAACCTCTCAGGGGGAAAACACACAAATAGTTAAACAAATATTTGTGGATCACACAAACATTTGTCTTGGTGCGGGAATCGAACCTGCGGCCGCTCACTTCACACGGAGGTTGTAAACAAAGAGTATATGGGATAGCATATGAATAGTATTTGAACTTGACTGGCACATGCTATGCGTTTGAATACTATATGTGAAACCATGGGCGTAGTCACAGTGAAGTACTCGACTAACCTGGGATACCGAAAATTAAGATATTTTCATTATACAACTTTGCTTCCGCTCTGCGATATGATGATACTTTAATTATTATTCCCCCTTAAAGAAAATCTCACCCCACGCAAAGATCCTGGCTACGCCATTATGTGTAATCAATAGTCTAAAATATTAAATCTTGAAATACCTTACAAAACTGATTGCATAATGCAATAATAAGTGCAAATATTTAAAATCTGACTAAGTTCATAACACAGTTATGTACGGTTAAATACCTAAGAAATTAACAGTGTACATAACAAGCAATATATCTTGATTAAATTTAAGTGAAACAGTTGGCACATAGCCATCTTCTAAATTGTCAATTTGGCTCAATTGAAACCAAGCCGAATTGTTCTTACTTTCTACATTCAATGAGAAATTTGACCTAATTGACCCAAAAGCATTCAGATGACCTTCAAAAGGTCATTACTACCCTTTTAGAAGGTGATCTGAATGTTTTCTACCATAAATTTGGTATTCCATTTAAATGACACTGTTTATACTAATATTAAATGTGGTAGTGTTTATCATGTTTCATCCATCATCATAGTAAGTAACTGATCAATATGATTTTGTGCATAGAGATGTAATATTTTGAAATGGAAAGTGCTACTTTAAATCGGTTTTCTGTGAGACAGTGGTAACGACCCGGACGAGTCGGCCCATTCATGCTGTAGACAAGTGTCTACAGCGTGGTTCTACCACAAACTAACTGTAAATCTAACTCTTTTTATGACTGTTTCTAAATAGAGGTAAATTAATATGTATCTACATAAAATCATTTATTTTCATTTACTATTAAGAGTATAAACATTACCACATATAACTTATCAAGTTTTATTTTAATACGATAACAGTTTTGTATAATTATCCAAGTGACCTTTGTAAGACCAGGGATCAAACTTGTTATGTTTTTAAACATGCATAATATCTCATTATTCCTGTAGGTGTGTCTAAGTGTATTTGGAAAATAATGGTTTTAAAAATATGTAATTGGGCCTTACACATGAGTAATTTAATATGATCAGAAAAAAAAACCATATATACATACGCACTCACTCCTGTAATCCCCGAAGGAGTACGCCGAGGTGTAACCAGTACACCCAGATTTCGCTAAGCGTATTTCTTATCCATGACATGATAGGGACCTATCGCCATACAGGGTACAAATTATCCCGGGCAATTCATGTGTGATTTTTCCAATTTAAACAAAACACAAATTGTAATTGTCCGAACGGAGAGTTGAACCTAGGATGTCACGGTCCTCAGCCTTAGCATACTGCCACTAGACCAATGAGGTGATAATGATTGTATATTTATACTAACATAAAAACTTAATATTACTGAAGCAAATCATTTATTGTATTGAAATTAATTAAACAGGCTTGCCTTCTTCTTATCTGATCTATAGAGTTTATGCACATTACAGATTATTAATAATTGTTAACCATAATAACCTCAAGTCACACCAGCTCTTGAAAGAGTAATTAAGTAATTAAGTTTTAAAAAGTTTAAACTTTAATTGCCTTTAATTCAGATATTGACCCATACTCATTTAAGTTTGTTGCATCATACAATTTAAATTCTTATCAATATTTATATAGGTAAATACCTAATTGTTTGAAACCATATATTACACACCAATTTCAATAAACAATCTGAATCTACACAATCACAATCAACACTAATAGGCCAATAAGGACAAAGTTTGAAATTTGAATGCCACACCTACAAATGATATACTTAGTTGGTTTCATTTCAGTAAGGATCTGAAGGCACAGTAGGTAGATATGTACATAAGTTGCTTTTTAAAATATCAGAATCTATTGATTCAATTTAAATTTGATTCAATCCTTCTATCCACAACCTTACACAACAGATATTTTGAGAAATAAAACGATTGTTTATGTAGAATAAATACCTACTTGTACCTACTATGAAGTTATGAACCACAGGAAAGAGAATATTTTATATTAGAAACCCTACCCTTGGTCCCGAAGCCCGGCTTCCATCCTGACTCCGGTGGGCCTTTCCCTTTCCCTTTTCCTTTGGGTGGCATTGTGACTAGTTATAAATAATTAAAAACTTATACTCGACATTGTAATCTATCAAAAACTCACCAAAATAACTTCCAATTATATAAAATTATTCTTTTGTTTTCGGAAATTCAAATTATGAACTATCTTGAGAACTATGAGGCAAACGTCACGTACTCTGTGATTGTTTTTTTTATATGTTGAATAGTGATGTCCTTTATTTTATTATTTATAATAAGCAGAGTGGTACTTAAGGTTAATCGACTAAATAAAAATAGTGAAGTAAAAAAAAGATTAGACCGTTTTATATTAGTTCATTTTGAATAGCATTTTATTAAGAATTTAATAAACGATTATTGAAAAATAAGTTTATTCAACTCATAAATATGAACTTGATAGTACGGATAGATCCTTTCTCATCAAAACTATTTTTTGAGTTGTGTGACCTTGAAAGGTCATTGATATTTTTCAATATTTTGATAATTAAATTGTTTTCCTGATCAGAAAAATGTAGTTTATTGGTTTGTATGATGAAAATTGGTAAAATATCAAATGTGCATTCACTTATCATTTTTGTAAAACAAGAATATGAAAAAATACTAAAACTAGGTACTATAGCACAAAGACTACAATAAAATTAAATAAAGTACAAAATATAAAGAAGGTATTTTAAATAACGCGAAATAACATGGCGCAAGCGAAATATGCAACTCACTATATTATTACAGAGAAAATATTAATTAGTTGTTTACGTAAATTCAAAACATAAATTCATTAGCAAATAAAGTAAAGCACTGTATTTACGTAAAATAAATCAATACCTACATAACCTATCTATGGAAAAAATCGAACCTCCTGAAATAACCACTTTCCTTAACATAAATATATTAATTTTTATATCACGTTTTGTATGTCAGAATAATACAGTACATAATAATGCAAATGAATTAAAGAGAAAAACAACTTACAGTTTATATCAGGTATTTTGTTAAACAAGACACTCCCGAACTGCTTCTACGTTTGTAGTGCTGTCAAAGTAATAAGTCGAAGAGAGGGCAAACGAAAAGGTCATTTGAAGGTCTGGTGATAGCGCAACTCGTAAGGCAATTATATTCACCGAATAGATTGCCATCTAGCGAAAAATTATTAAACCAAAAATAACTACCGTGTAGAGTTGCAGAAATAGTATTAGGTATATTAAACATAGATGGCGCAGCTGCTCAATTTTTCTTTTAGCTATTGTTGGTCTTGTAATAATTGTACTACTTGCCACTAGATGGAGACGTGATCAAAGTTTATAAATATTTCCTTTTAAATTATTATTATTTTTCGTAAAGAAATTGTATTTATTTATATAACTTTATATTTGATCCACCAATAGATGATACAATAGTTTGCTAACAAGGATAATCTAGAAATTGGCACTAGTGTAAAATTAAAGTTGAAATTCTTACTTGTGCCATGCGATATTTTATTTCCATCTAAATGGAGCTTAAATGGAGTTTCCACCTAGATGGTAAAGGCATGCATCGAAGTATACAAGGTACTAGGTTCCTCGTATGCGAGAGGCCGTCTGGGTTGGTACCACTGCTTTGTCTATTTCTGCCGTCAAGTAACAGTGTGTAAGCACTGTTATGTTTCGGTTTGAAGGGCATTGAATCCAGCGAAAAGACTGTGCATTATGAGACTTAACATCATAGGTATCAGTGTTCTGTAATCCAGAGTTCTGCGTGAGGTTGCTACTGTTTATGGGCAGGCGTGATACTTTAACATCAGGCGAGCGACCAGGCTCGTCTCGTCATTTAACCAAATAAAAAAAATACAAATGGTTGGTAGGTAATAAAGCTGCGGGTAAAATATAATCATAAACGTATATTATATGTTTGAACCAGCCACATTGTAGCAAACATAATAAGAACAACCGCCCCGTATCAACTTTTGATAACATTATCATAATCATTTACAACCCGAATGCTCATTATATGTATATCAGTTGTAGCAACGACTTCTGCTAAACCAGGTGACATTCATTTATTATTAATAAATAATAATCAATAATAAATTTAATATCAAAGTGAGCAACCGATTCAGGAAAATAATTATTTTATGTGAAAGATAGATGTATTAACCAATTTAAACCGTAATGAAAGGACTTGTGAAGGTCTAAATCAGAATGATATCTTGCGGTAACCACGAGTAAGACCAGTCTAACGCAGATTTGACACTTAGGAATTATCCTAAGAGGCAGATGGAGTGAGGACCAGTGAACCCATTCATTATTCTATTCATCTGTTCATTGTTAAGCTATCGGAGTTATCTGAGCCATGTGTTACACGTAATGTACTAGGAGCTCGTTTACAATTTAATTGTGTAGAGTTACAGAATAAAGTTTAAGATAGTATGTATCTATAGAGTTAGGGACGTCGCATGTGCTGACGGGGTTTTCTCACCATGTAATTTAAATGGACGTTCGAATAAGGTATTTTAGAATGAAATTGTTACAAAACCGTTAAATTAATTTACAGGATGACGACGTATTTCTCATACCCCGATCTTGAGATTCAGGAGGAATTAAAACAAACCGCAGAAGCAATAGTCAGGCCTGGCAAAGGTATTCTGGCTGTCGACGAAGCTAATGGTATGAAAATAAACAGATCTAGTTCTTGTTACCTTTTATATTGGGTCAAAATTATTCTTAATCAATTTGCCTTCTACGCCTCCTGTGTGCATTCATCTCTTGAAAATAATACCTAAATGCTGCACCACTCGTGACTAATTTCAGAGAGGATAAGAAAATTCATGAGACCTTCTACATCATTTAATCTACGTTCTATATTTTTGCTTAAGGCTACAACTAAGGCTAAATCATCAAAATTACTTAAAAACTTACTTATTTATAATATTTTTCTTTACGGAAATTTCAGTCGCAGCAGTATTGGTTTAAGTGCGCTCCACTTACGTAAAAAAGTATAAATTTCTACTATTTTATTCTCTTTGAGGCAACATTTCTAGTGAATCGACATATCGATTAAAGTAACTCCACATCTAACTTAACGCTTGTGTTTGTATAAAAAACGCAACGTATTATTTTTACAATATACTAAACAATAAGTTATAACAACACATAAAATCACACCACATTAAAACCATGTTGCCGCGCTGCAGCCTGCATCTCGGTCGTGAGGAACCTCCACTCCAGTAGATTTTTATATGGCGCAAATTGTCAAGGTCACTGGCGTGAGGTACAGTCTTAAAACTGCACTTATATCACTACATAGTTTAATACAACATCGCTATCTACGTTTGTCTGTCAATTTGTCCGGTTATTTCTCTTATATTATGCAACGTAGCTATTTAGATGCCGTTTTCGTAATCCGATGCCGTATCATATAAATAATTTATTCCAGAAGCTTTATATGCACCTACATATATCACGCTATGACTCATGGGAGCCAGGGTAGTAACATGCCTGCAGTGAAACTGCGAGGGATACCTATAGTGTATATTATTTATTAAGTGTATTATTCATTAAGCTTAATCTCATCAATATGTATGTATCTGTTGCAGAGGGCATTGGAAAACTTTTAGCTGCGGTCGGATTAGAGAACACAGAAAATAACAGAAGAAGATACCGCCAGCTGCTTTTTACTTCAGACGATGTTAGTTTTAAAATATCTTATACTTTCTGATATGTATGAAATACTTACGATTTCGATCGGTCATGGCAACATAAGACAAAATCTTTAACTAGTGCCCGATATTCTTAGGGACTGCCTTGGTGGCGCAATTGTGATGTGTTACGACTGAGGTTGACGCTGAGATCTCGGGTTCGATCCCCGGGTTGGGTAAAGTGATATTGGGTTTTTCTATTACGAAATGCTCAGTATCAGCTCGGAGTCTGGAGTTGTGACTGGTATGGCGATAGGCTCGCCCCCTATCACATCATGGGACGGAGATACGCTCGGCGAAATGTGGGTGTACTGGTTGTAACCAGTACACCTCTGCCTACTCCTTTGGGGATTTTAGTTGTGAGTGCGTATCTTCTTTGGCTATGATGTATTTTTCATTGCTTTTGCGTATTACAGTTACTATTGCCGAATAAGTATGTATAATCAGCAAAATGATGAATAATTTCAGTCCTTGTCTGATCACATCTCAGCAGTGATTCTCTTTGATGAGACAGTTTACCAGAAAACAGATGAAGGGACACCATTCATCGATGTTTTGAAAAAGAAGGGCATAATACCTGGCATCAAAGTCGATAAAGACGTGGTACCACTATTCGGTTCGCAAGATGAGGTCACTACACAAGGTAAAATACTTTTGAACTAGTGGAGGGATTGTTTACAGTGGAACTCAATGATCTGGAGGGATTATTTCAGCTCATTGCAAAAATTCTACTGCTAGCAGTCGATCCCAGATTACATTTCGTTAGTGAGTTACAATATATTTATTAAATTTCACAAATAAATGAAGTAATCTGTACTAGGCGAGCATAATGGACTAGACCTAACACCTCTCATTGGCAGAAGGTCTAGTCCAGCAGTGCGACAAAATATATTACAGAGATGATATTATAAACAAAATTAAACTACAAACTATATTATTATCATCATTCTACAGGTCTCGATGACTTAGCCCAGAGATGTGCTGAGTACAAGAAGCAAGGATGTCGTTTCGCCAAATGGCGCTGCCCTCTTAAAATAGGTGATAACATTCCTTCAGTGCAGGCCATTAATGACACAGCCCAAGTGTTAGCAAGATACGCTTCCATATGCCAGAGTCAGGGTCTGGTTCCTATAGTGGAACCTGATGTTTTGTTAGACGGTAAGTCTTTTATAAGTGCTTATGCACTTTTTTTACAAATGGACCTATTGTCATGTAGCCAATATGGTGAAAGAGATGATAAATGTTTTAGTGATCGTTAGCTTTTCCTTTTTCCTTTATATTTCCTATAAGTAAGTTGTCTTTTACTATATTTAAAATTACTCGTAAATTCATAACGTACCTAAATTGCTTATTTCTTGTGTATTTTTTTTTATTTTTCACATAAATTAGGTGATCATGATATCGTGAGAACGCAGCAAGTGACAGAAGTTGCTCTAGCTGCTGTATACAAGGCTTTGAATGATCACCACGTCTTCTTGGAAGGCACCTTGCTGAAACCAAATATGGTGAGTTTTTTTATAAAAGAAGAGTTTTTTTTTATATAGCATAAGCCGGCAAACGAGCAAGTGGCTCACCTGATGGTAAGTGATCTCCACCGCGCATGTACATCCATTACACCAAAATAATTATGGGTGCGTTGCCGACCCTAAGGGAAACGGATAATTAAGGGATTGGGAAGTAGGGTACGAAATGCAGCAGCTTGCTGGAGCGAAAAGGCGGACCATGGTATTAATAGTATTATGGAGATAACGCCAAGCAGAAAGATAGAAGATAGAGCAATTTAAATAGATGAATCAAGTAAAGCAAAAGCAACGATTTTTTTATTAGCAGAGGTCGACAAACAACCAAGTGGGTCACCTGATGGTAAGTGATCTCAACCACTCAAAAAAATACACATTATCTGAAGAATCATGGACGTATTGCTGACCTTATGGAAAAGGATGACTAAGGGATTGGGAATAGGATTTGAATTTCCGAATATGTCACTCACCGTACGAAACGCAACAGCAAGCTCCTACTTCATGACAGTTTTCTGTGAGACAGTGGTAACAACCAGGTCGAGCTGCCCATTAATGATGTAGAAAGAACTGTCTACAGCGTGGATCTATCACTTAATTAACTTGAGTTTAAACATTTAACTCAGAAGTGGTATTGATTTGGATGGCTAGATTTGTCAAACGTTTTCGTTTTCTATAACTAGGTCACACCGGGTCAAGGATGTTCTAAAAGAAGCACCACAGAGGAAATTGCTGTTGCAACCATTACAGCTCTTTTGAGAGGGGTTCCTGCAGCTGTGCCAGGTGTGACCCTATTTTTAATATTATGATAAAAGAGCATCTTATATCTACGAATAAAGTAATTTCTAAAGTAGGCCCACTGATTTTGTTTCACCGGGTCTTTTTAGGCTGGGTCGTTTTGGATCCGGCCGTAGTTTCAAAACACGTGTCGTTACAGTAATGTCTATGGCCCATATCGACCCATAACAATGTTATGGATACATTCGTTGATATGATTCCTATACATAAGTTGCTTTATTTTGATTGCCTACATGGTTCATAAACTATTTATTGCATTTCATATAAAAAATTAATCTTATGTGCGGCTGTTGATTACTTTCAAGAGATAATACTAGGTCCCTCGTATGCGACTAGGTGGTAGGTCCCTCGTATGCGAGAGGCCGTCTGGGTTGGTACCACCGCTTTGTCTATTTCTGCCGCCAAGCAGCAGTCGGTAAGCATTGTTGTGTTCTGGTTTGTAAGTCATTGAAGCCAGTGAAATTTTTGGGCATTATGAGACTTATCATCTTATGTTTTGGGGTGACTAGCGCAGTCTGATGCCATGCAGCGCTTTGTAATTCAATATTCTGTGTGTTGTTACTTCTGTTTATGGTCAGGCGCGGCGTGACGCTTACCATCAGGCGAGCGATCTGCTCGTTTCGTCAATCAATCTAATTAAAAAAAAGTTATTCGCTCATTTTCTTACAAGCCCTGCACCTAAAAAAATATAAATATTTCTTGCCAAAATAAATTGCTTCTTCTTGTAAATCTGCTGGATAACTCATATTTATTCCAAACGAACAAAAACAAATGGACAAAAGATGTTCGCAGTAATCCAGCGGAACTTGAATTGTTGTTTAAATTATATTCTTTTGTGCTGTAGGAATTTATATTTTTTTCTTTTATTAAAACGTAATTTTCATAATAAAGTACGGTACGGTACGGTTAATTTTCGGATTGTAAATGAAGATTTTTTTAACGGAATATTCTTAAGTTTGTTATGGCGTACTGTGCACTATCTATTTAAAATATATAAAATGTAAGTCTGACTGCCTCGGTGGCGCAGTTGTAATGCCTACGCGTTACGACTGAGGCTGACGCTGAGGTCTCGGGTTCGATCCCCGGGTCGGGTAAAAGTGATATTGGGTTTTTCTATTACGAAAAGCTCAGTATCAGACCGGTGTCTGGAATTTGTGCCCGGTATGGCGATAGTTTCGCCCCCTACCACATCATGGGACGGAGATACGCTCGGCGAAATGTGGGTGTACTGGATACACCTCTGCCTACCCCTTCGGGGATTACAGGCGTCAATGGGTATGTGTTTGGCTTAGCATGAATGTACTGTCGCCCGGGTTGTTACCACTCACAGAAAACCGACGTAAAGCAGCAGGTTCTTAAATTTCGTTCGGTCAGTGAGACCCTCTCCCCTTCCCGATTTCTTAATTTTACTTACTTTCAAGGTCAGCAACGCGTCCACGATTCTTTAGGTATTGTACCCACAATAGTTGTTCTGGTGTTAATGAGTGGTGGAGTTTACTTACCATCATGTGATCGACTCACTCCTTTGCTGGTCTACGCGATAAAAAAAATAGCTATAAATATCTATAAATTAATAAGATTCCGTTGATTTTCCACTCTACCGCAATTCGGAATCCAATTTCGCCAGGGAAGAACAGGCAGGAAACTCTGGCATTACTCTGTACAAATCTTTACTTATAAGGTATTTTACAATATAAATAAATAAATAAATAATACACCCAACAGTCACACACATAGTCCTGACCCCACACTAGGTAAACCTGTGTCGTGGGTATCAGGAACTACGAGGGACTTGCGGTCCCACAACACCCAGAAACGAGACCAATATTTGTGGTTCACACAAAAATTTGTCTCGGTGTGGGAATCGAACCCACGGCCTCTCGCTTCGCAGCCGACTACTCGCCCGCTGCGCCACGGATATAATTCATTAAATTATAAGAGCCCAATATTCTATACATATTATCTTTCAGTGTGTCAGCCATACCTATAAACTAACAATTCAATTTAATTTTCCCTAGGTATAGCATTTCTCTCTGGCGGTCAGTCCGAAGAAGAAGCCACATTGAACTTGAATGCCATTAACCAGGTCGCATCTAAAAAACCTTGGGCACTAACTTTCAGTTATGGTAGAGCTCTCCAGGCATCTGTCTGGAAGACCTGGGCCGGGAAAGACGAGAACGTTTCTAAAGCCCAGCAGGAATTATTGAGAAGGGCTAAGGTGATGTATATACAACGTATTACAAAAAGGTGTAGCCAAATTTAAACAACGTATAGTATATGATATAAGTATCTCATCCCCTGTAGTACCAAATCCGATTGCATTGCTAGGACATAAGTAACATTCAAATAACTGATAAATTAAAATACTGTTCTAAATAACATAAAAAACTTCAATTTCGAATTTTATCAGATTTAAAACCATTTTTTAAATGTTTCGAGCATATATACAAATAGAAAAGATGCATGTTGTAAAAAATATTTATACCTATTATTTCCACAGGCAAATGGATTAGCATCTCTTGGGAAGTACAAAGCGGGTGTAGTTACGTCAGCGGCCGGTGATAAATGTAACTACAGCGCCAACCATAAATATTAAATTAAAAAATATATATAACGCTAAAGTTCTTTACATGTATACCATAACACATCCTGTTTTTACACTCAAATATATAAATATGGCTTACGCTGAGGCCTTTACGGGGTAGACAGAGAGAACAGATTCGATGATAAGTTTATGCATTTTCGTAAAAGCTTATTTTATATTTTAATGCCGACAAAAAATAACTGTGTCATAAATACGATCCCTTATGATACTAAACTAAAACCGAGGTGTAGACCCGTTATTAGCTTTTTGGCAAAAATCTTTCTTTTTACTTGCTCTTATCTTATACTTATACTTGTTTTTAACAGTTAGGTTATCTCATTCTTATTAGCTAATATTATAAAAGCGAAAGTGAGTTTGTTACGCTTTGACGCCTAAATCGCTGATCCGATTTTGATGAATTTTGGTACAGATATGGATGGGACCCTGGAGACGGTTATAGGCTACTTTTTATCCTGAAAAAGGCTGTTCACGCGAGCAAAAGCGAGTTTAATTAAAATTATTACTCAGATATCGTTTTCTTTTGAACATTGTACAGAGCAAATGTTTACAAAATTTTCATTTCTTTCTGCGTTCTTCCTACCTTCCTGGCCTTTCTTTTAACCTGGCACGGCAAAGTGTCTACTCTGGACCTGATGATAAGTGTATAGAACAGTGCACTCCAAATATAATGTCGACCGTCAACGAGTCATTGCGTTCCTCGATGGTTGGCAGAATTATACCAGCCTAAAGCAACTAGATACACTGGAGGACCCCGGAACGGGAACCACCTGACTGAGCCACTTTGGCTGGATTTTTATCATGGTCGTTATCCAATCCATAAAATGTATCAGGTTGTACCAACCGTGTGTATAGTGTCAATATAGCTTAGATTATTCTCACCTCTTCGATTTGACTGTTTTACATACGCACTCATGCCTGTAATTCCGAAGGAGTAGGCAGAGGTGTAACCAGTACACCCACATTTCACCGTGCTTTCACGGTCCCATGATGTGATAAGGGGCGAGCCTATTGCCAAACCGGGTACAATTCCAGACTCCGGGCTGATATTGAGCATTTCGTAATAAATACCCAATACCACTTTACCCGACCCGGGGATCGAACACGAGACCTCAGCGTTAGTCTCAATCGTAACGCGTACGTATTACAACTGCGCCTCCGAAGCAGACTGCTTTTTTACTTAAATATTAATCATAATCCTACATCACGATTCGCATGAATAATACTCAGAAGGCCAATTCTTGTAATTTGAAATGTTCAAAATATCATTCCGATCTAGTCTCAGCGTCAAGAAAGTTGGTTGGCCGTAAGTGAAATGATATTTTGAACATTTCAAATTACGAGAATTGGCCTCCTGATGTAAAAGACTGCGACCCAGTTCCATGGTGTTTAGTGCTGAGTACTCAGATTATGAATAATGCGTCGGATTTTATGAGCTGTAGTGTTATTAACTTTGTGAATAATGCTCTTTCCGATGAGCAGGATTTGTGTTGACGCGACGCTTTTGGTTTTATTTGTCGGATTCTCTGTATTTATGTAGATTTTTGGACAGTTTGAGCTGGCACTGAATCTAGTAGGATCTTGATTTCGAAGCGAATTTTTGTGTCACAGACTGTTTCGGAGTTTATTTTCGTATCAATGCATGAACTATGAAATATGAAGAGTGTTATAAGTTTGATCTCTTTGTCCGAAGCGCCTAAGCTAATGAACGGATTGGAATGCGTTTTTCCTTAGTAAGTAAGTTATTTAGATGGTTCTTAGCTATTTCTTCTTCTTCCAACTGCCCTTATCCCACTCGCAGTGGGGTCGGCGCAACATGCGTTTTAACACATGTTACAAGATAATTTGGCTTGTAGTCTTGCCGTCTACTCACCCAATGCGCCATTCAGGCTAATATAATGTAGCATAAAAAATGATTGACATGTAAAAGTGATATTTATGATCCAATTTACAGAATAAATGATTTGAATTTGAATTTGAATTAATTAACCAAAAAAATCTGAGCAATGTGAGGTCCAAGGTTCAAATCGAAAAATCACATCACAGTTGCTTGGGTCTGGATTGTTTCGATATCTATCAACTTATGGGTCAGAAATAAGTTTGATAAACCGTAGGTGTTCTACATCTGCCTACTCCCCGGGAATACAGGCGTGAGAATAAGTATGTTAACGTTTAGGTAAATGGTTATTCACATTATTGTACCGGAGGTAATGGTAGAAACGCACACTCGCTACTCCACAATGTTCACTGAACGTGTTGATAACGCTACAATGGCTTAAGATACCGTGTTGACGCGAATGGTAATGACATGTATTTTTAGGAACGTACACCTGAGGGGCTAGCATGAAAAACTTTCGAAAACGTATTCGTATCGAATGTCAAAAAGTTATTTGAAACTTCATACAACTAGAGTGGTAGAGCCACGCCGTAGACATTTTTGTCTACAGCATGAATGGACCGGCTCGCCCGGGTCATTACCATTGTCTCACAGAAAACTGACGTAAAGAAGCAGTTTGCTGCTGCGTTTCGTACGGTGAGTAAGATATCCGGAGGCTCAAATCCCTCTCCCCTTCCCAATCCCTTAGTTATCCCTTTACTTTATGGTCAGCAACGCGCCCATAATTCTTTTGATATTATGGGCGTACATGGGCGGTGGAGATCACTTACCATCAGGTGATCCACTTGCTCGTTGGTCGCCATATGACATAAAAAAAAACTAGCATTTGTATTCGTTCTCGATTCGCATACTTATTCGAAAGTGTTCATGCTCGACCTTCTGAAATTGAATGGGATGGAGCGTTTGGTATGAGGATAATATAAAAAGCAAGGTAAAAATACCATTATTTCTGTATTGGTAATGAAGATTGTTATTGGGTGGTAGGTCCTTCGTATGCGAGAAGCCATCTAAGTTGGTACCACCGCTTAGTCTATTTCTGCCGCCAAGCAGCAGTATGTAAGCTCTGTTGTGTTCCGGTTTGAAGGACATTGAAGCCAATGAAATTACTGGGCATTATGAGACTTAACATCTTATGTCTCGTGTTTTTACTTGGTGCGGGAATCGATCCCGCGGCCTCTCGCTTCACAGCCAACTAAGTAGTTTATCATCACCATAAAATAACAATACAATAAAAACAAAATAGCGATTAAATTATTATTAAGCACTAAAATTAAATCGCGCCTTCTCTCGTCGATAATAGAAATCAGGTCATTTTGCGAAATGTCCTCACTGCCACTTTAGTATTAATCGCTAGGGTTGCTACGTTGTGGGTTTCGTTCGGACGTATATTGAGCGGTTGGTAGTTCTGATTTAAATAGCGGTCGAGCAGGGTTGTGCATTGTAAAAAATGTTCGGTTCAGTAGCGGGTTAAGTTGGAAGCTTTAGTTGGAAGGTTTCGTTCTCGAATGTTGATGACTGGGTTGTGTTTTTTTAATTAGCTTGAATGACGAAACGAGCAGGTCACTCGCCTTATGGTAAGGGCCACGCCTGCCCATATACAGAAACAACACTACATAGAACTTTGAGTTACAAAGCACTGCACTGCACTGGACTGCGCTGACGGCATAGGCAATTTATTTTCAAAAATGTATTAACTACTAGCTTTTGCTCGCGGCTCCGCCGGCGTAAATGGTATTTTCCGGAATAAAGAGTAGCTTATGTCCTAATCCCGGTCATGTTTTACCTGTGTACCAAATGTCATTCAAAACCGTCCAGTCGTTAAGGTGTGATTGGTTAACAAACATCAAAATTCACAAACTCATAACTTTCATATATTTATATTATTAGAAGGCAGTGATAGCTTAGCGAGGACTGGTATGGACTGTCGAGACGAAAGTCGCAGGTTCAAAACCAGCTCCAGGAGCATACACCTTTGACATTTCTAAGTTACGTGTGTATTAATTGTTAATTATCACTTGATTTAACGGTGAAGGAAACCTCTTGAGGAAACCGGCACACTTGAGAAGTTCTCCATAAGAATTTCGTAGGTATGTGAAGGCTGCCAAACCTCGTATGATGGACTAAGGCCTAACCCCTCTCATTCAGTAGAGGAGGCCCGTGCCCAGCAGTGGGACGTATATAATACAGGGCTAGTATTATTATTATTAGAAGGCAGTAGGATCTTGACATTGCAGATTTTTCTAAAATTACCTATTTACGTACCTATTTTTTATGTTCGAATTTATTTTATGTTACTTTAGCATAGGTTGAAAAGTCATTTCATTAGACCTTTTTTACACAATACGTGTACGCTACATTGTCTTTGTTTATTTTATCTTTGTTTGGGTTTTTCTCAAGATCTGAGGGTATTTCATTTGTCATGTTTGTATCTAACATCTGAGACATTGCTTCATCAATCAATCACTTGGCCGGATATAAATTACCCGCCTGAAGAAACTGACGAAGGCCCTTTTTCATTACACATTTCTGAAGATTTTCTATACATTTTTATAGATAAGATTAATATACAACTTACACAGTTTGGTGCAGTTCAAACAAGTTGACAATAAATGAAAGATTATTTCCTGACGGTCCTATTGACAATGTCGCTATAGCTAAGCGGAGAGTGAGTGATCCGGACTCAAAGTCGAAAATCGGAGGTTCGAAACCAACTCCAAGAGCATGCATATCTGACTTTTTGAAGTGGCATATTGTCGCTTGCTTTAACGATAAAGGAAATATCGTGAGGAAACCTGCACACCTTAGAAGTTCCGAGAAGTCTGCTTCTCCGTCTGTCTGTCTGTCCAATCTTGAAACAGCTCCAACTAATAAACAATAAGATTATTATGCTGAAATTTTTAATTGGCCCTAAAAGTAGTAACCCTAGTAAATAAATTCAGTTTTATACAAGTATCCAATTTAAATAACTTAAAACCTGCTCATGGTAGATAAACAGCACATGGTTTACGTTACACGCCATAACTATTTAAATTTTATTAATAATACATAGATACTCACTCACGCCTGTAATCCCCGAAGGGGTAGGCAGAGGTGTAACCAGTACACCCACATTTCGCCGAGCGTATATTCGTCCCATGATGTGATAGGGGACGAGCCTATCGCCATACCGGGCACAAATTCCAGACTCCGGGCTGATACTGAGCTTTCCGTAATAGAAAAACCCAATACTTATCACTTTTATCCGACCCGAGGATCGAACCCGAGACCTCAGCGTCAGCCTCAGTCGTAACGCGTACGCATTACAACAGCGCCACCGAGGCAGTCATAAAATAATATATCCGATATTTCAGAAATATTTTCATACAAAATAAATAAATAAATCATCAAGTTTTTATCCAATAAACTCATTTTATATCAAAACAAATTGACAACATCCTTAAGGGACCAGTGGTCCGACCGAGCTATTGTAACTTTGAAGTACCGAAACTCGGTTCGCATTTTATGAATACAAAGAACTCAATTTTGTTGGCTCATCCCAATGCAAAAGTTATGTTAGGCCGCAGTCAGACTGGCTTCAAATATTTGCACTTGTATCCAAGATTTAATAATTAAATAGTTTTGAGATGTACTCAATGAACTGCGACTTTTTTATAGCGAAAGTCGGTAGAGTTTAGTTTACGAGTGGTAGAGCCACGCTGTAGACAATTTTGTCTACAGCGTGGCTATGAATGAGCCGACTCGTCCGGGTCGTTACCACTGTCTCACAGAAAACCGACGTAAAGTAGCAACTTGCGGCTGCGTTTCGTTAGGTGTGTGAGATATCCGGAGGCCCAAATCCCCTCCCCTTCCCAATCCCTTAATTATTCCTTTCCTTTAAGGTCAGCAACGCGCCCATGACACTTTTGGTATTATGGGCGTACATGGGCGGTGGTGTTCACTTACCATCAGGTGAACCACTTGCTCGTTTGTCGGCCTATGCAATAAAATAAAAATAAAAAAAGAGTTGAAAACCCACCATAATGGCTCGTTGCGGTAAGTCGCGTTTCGGAGTTAGCAAGTTTATGTCCAGTAACTTTATGCTGGTATTTTTTTCCGACTGACGCGTCGAGGGATGCAATATCTCTCGATGGTAGAAATTATAGAGGGATGCGCGATTACGAATAATCTGCATACTCGAATAATTTACTACTACTAATAAACATATTCGACTTGAATATTAGTAACATACTAACGTTCGTATTCGAATAAAATTACTCACTTTTACTCAATAATTTATGTTTACAATCTACCGGTACTTTAAAAATGCCTAGTGGTCTGTGAAGAAAATTAAAAAAACTTACCTACGGATCATGATAATCTTTATAATCGAAATCGTCTCACAAATCACATCTCATAAATATTACCCCAGTGTATACACAAAGTAAGACATGTCAAGCTCATTTGAAAACTAATGCAAATATCTCGAGTAGCCAGAAGTTAAGCTGCTGGCTTTATATTGCCAAGCTAGTTATTTACAGTTATCCACTGACCGCCGCGCCGAGTCTGCGAAATACTGGCCACTCGGGAACCAAACTTTATACTCGGCTTAAAAGTAATTTGAATGCTGTATAGACCAAAAGTTAATATTTCGGATTTTCCATTTCAGATGAATGTATGAAAGAACTATTAATGTGCTTGAAATTATTTTGCATGCACTTGAAATGAAATTATACCTAGTAGAGTATTTTTTATCTTGGCTCGGTAAACACTGCGACTAATGGTCTTGTTCTGCCACCTACCCTTATCCCACTCGCAGTGCGATCAGCGTAACATGTTTTTTTTATAATGTGTTACAGAAAGATTTGACTTTTAATTTTTACGACCGGCCGCCTGACTGACGGCAATTACCCCTCTGGTGAGAAAACACCCAGACCCGAAACAAATATTTGTGGATCACACAAACTCTGTCTCAGTGCGGGAATTGAACCTGCGGCCTCTCGCTTCACAGCCGGCCACGTGCACACCTAACCTAACCTAACCTAACCCCGGTCAAATCCTCTCATCCTCTGTCGACAAAATTGCCTACAGCGTGACCTTACTACTTATAATGAAGTCAATTATAATCTAGAAGTTACAAGTACATCTATAAATGCAATTTTAAAAATATTGATTCAATATCTGTTTTTCTTTTTTGCCCTATTGTCCTTTTGTGACAACCGCAACTAAATCCGCATACGCGCTCAAGCCTGTAACCCCTGAAGGGGTAGGCGAAGGGGTAACCAGTACACCCACATTTCGCCGTACTTTCACCGTCCAGTGATGTGATAAGGGGCGAGCCTATCGCCAAACCGGGCACAATTCCAGAGTCCGGGCTGATACTGACTATTTCGTAATAGAAAAACCCAATACCACTTTACCCAATTCGGGAATCCAACCCAAGACCTCAGCACAACAGTTGTACCGCGTACGCATTACAACTGCGCCACCGAGGCAGTCAGTATACAGATATTTCGTAGATACCGAGGTAGTAGTTTAGTATACAGATATTTTCTATAACATTTTCACGAAAAAACAATAAAATACATTAACTAAATATGAATATGCCTTTATTCGCAAAGCTGGTGTCTAGAGATTCACAAGACGCGCGAACTTTTCAAACTTATCTGAATTAACTCTGCTCGGTGTCAGTCATTCGTGTCATCTCTGCGTCATAATGTCAGAGCTAACTTCTGAACAACATTCTTATCTTAATAAGACAGAGAACGTGGAGTTAAAACTTTGTTTTGAGTGTATTTAAAGAGTTTATTTACAATCTTTCGCATTTCGCAACTAAATTAAGAATTTTTAAATCTTTTGGTTAATTTATAAAGTTTGAATATACATACCTAATCTTAAGTAGTTATTAACCCTGCTACTCATTCATTGTATATTGTCATTGTGTGCAGTTGCTTCATAAAGAGAACACAACCCTAAAACACTTACTTACTTACTTTAACGTGAAAAAGCTATGAATAATACAAAAAGTATTTAAAATCACTGTCGTCATTTTACCCAACAGAAAATGGATATCCACGGAATATGAGCAAAAATTGAATTTCTATTGAATTTTGTGAAGTAAATCGACAAAGCCGCGACCTGAACGGTTTGCAAAGTTCAAAGCAAAAGCTTTTTAGTAAAAATGTTATAGTACATTGATATCATATTACTAGAAGCGACATTACATAGTTTAGGTAACGCAATTCGGGCTTGTACCTCCAATATTCTGACTATAAGAAAGGGTCTCATACTAGCTCTGTATTATACACGTCCCACTGCTAGGCATGTGTCTCCTGAATGAGTAGAGTTAGGCCTTAGTCTGCCATGCTGGCCTAATTGGGTTGGCAGATTTCACATACCTTCGAAATTCTTATAGAGGACTTCTCAGGTATGCAGATTTCCCCACGATTATTCCTTCACCGTTAAAGCAAGCGATAATTATCAATTAATACACACGTTACATAGAAAAGTCAGAGGTGTATGGTTTTGGGGCTGGTTTCGAACCTGCGACTTTCGTCTCATCAGTCTGTACCACTCCCCGCTGAGCTATCACAGCTGCTGAAGATCTCGTACGGCAAATACTCTATCTAAGACCACCAGGCGCAGTGTAGTCACTCTTCCTTGCCAGGATAAAAAAAATACTTTAAAATGGTTTCAAGTGAATGGAGGACCCAGAATCTTATTGTCTGGAGAAAATTAACGAGGAGACCTGACCCTAAATGAAACGGCATAAGATTGACTGAAGAAGAAGAATAATAAGACATGAGGCAAAATCCCAGTGTTTGCCCATACATTGCACATTGCCCACTTAACAAATATTTATATGTTCTAGGTATGACCGAAAGCCCCATATGTAGGGGATGCCTGTCGGTTGATGAAACAGCTACACACGTTATCCTACACAATGGGTGGAAATCCTCAACACACCGAGGTCACTCTGAGAAGCCAGTGGAGACACTAGGAGGAACCTGAGCTTCTGGTCGGAGTTAGGCTGGCTAGATTCCTAGCCGGCATAAACTTCACGCACAATGGCCCGATATTTGTACAGGCTAAATGCGGAAAAAAGGAGCTCACAGTCAAGATCAAGAAGACATCACAAGGGAATAATTGGGATACCTAACGCAGGGCAGAAAGAAGATTGTAAAACAAGTCTTGAGATTCGGATAAGCACAGAAGATTGATGAGCAAATAGTTTAACTAGAGTAGAAAATGTCACATCCTGCAGTATTATATCCTAAAAGTTTTTTTGTCGTAGCGACATATATCTTCCACAAAGGCAAAGCAGAGCGGCGCGGTCGCCTTTTCACTTTAAAAATACACGCTTTATATGTTAACCATAGTCAATATTATCTACTTTGAGTTTTTTCTTTCTGCCTGGACGTATCCCAGCCAAATTTCAGGGTCCGCCTTCTCATACTGTAGATTTGACGGTATTTGGTATTATATGGGGTGACCCGCCGTCTGGCCCTCACAATCACAAGAACCAAGCTTGGATATTGCCTCGTCCGTTAAATCAGCAGAGTGTACCACGTGCAGGTGGGGTTGGCTTTGGGCCTAAGATGTTGACTGTTGGTGGCCCAGTTACACGTGGTCCTTTCTATTTTAATTTTAGATTATGGCTCAATTGGTTTTCTTGTATGTCACTGTATATTATGTACGCATGTGGAATAAAACACCATAAAACAAGAAAGCTAATAACATTATTTAATATTTAATATTATGCGCATTTAAATATACTGACTGCCTCGATGGCGCAATTGTAATGCGTACGCGTTACGATTGAGGTCAACTCTGAGGTCTCGGGTTCGATCCCCGGGTCGGGTAAAGTGGTATTGGGTTTTTCTATTACGAAATGCTCAGTATAAGCCCGCAGTCTGGAATTTGTGCCCGGTATGGCGATAGACTCGCCCCCTATCACATAAGGGACGGAAATACGCTCGGCGAAATGTGGGTGTACTGGTTACACCTCTGCCTGCCCCTTCGGGGATTACAGGCGTGAGTGCGTATGTATGTATTAAATATACTCGTAGACTGCTCTAATAATTGATAAATGATATTGCAATTTTTAAGTATTTAAATGACTATGCAGTATGTGCCTTATTGACGTCATCATTGTTCTACCCTTACACTAGTTCAATTAAGAGTCATCGAACAATATATTCTTATGATTTAAAAATATTGCAGAAACCAACCACCTCATTAGTCTAGTGTCAACAACTTACGGAAAAAACGTGAAACAAATCATAATAGGTAATTTGTTTTGATAAACTGGACCAAAAACAAGCTGGGTTAGACTAGTTGGATCATCCCAGGGCACTGCGTATAAACCAGTGGTATTGTATAATAAATGAATAGTAATTAGTGTGAGGAGGTCTCGGGTTCGATTCCCGGGTCGGGTAAAGTGATATTGGGTTATTCTCTTACGAAATGCTCAATCCGGAGTCTGGAATGGTGTCCGATATGGCAACAGGTTCGACCCCTATTACATTATGGGACGGAAATAAACTCTGCGAAATGTGGGTGTACTGGTTACATCTCTGCCTACCCTTCAGAGATCACAGATGCGTGATTGCGTACGTATATAAGTATGTAAATGCAACAACAATAGCTCAGCGGGGAGTGGTACGGACTGCCGAAACGAAAGTCGTAAGTTCATAATCCGCCCCAAGAGCATGTACTTCTGAGTTTTCTTAGTTACGTGTGTACTATTTGTTAATTATCGATTACTATAGCGGCAAAGAAAATATCGTGAGGGAACCTGAAAACTAAGAAGAAATAAGAAGTTCGAATTTAATTTTCAATTTCAATTTATTTATTTATTTAATACCTATACATAATAATCTCCATAGGAATTTCGAAGGTATATGAAGTCTGCCAACCTGCATTAGGCCAGCGTGGTGGACTAAAGCCTAACCCCTCTCTAAGTACAGCAAGCCCGCAGCCAATAGTAGAACGTGCATAATACAGTATCATGCTAGTATTATTATTAAACATGCAATTTACTGGAGTAAATAAATATAAATAAAGGAACATTATTTCGGTAATAATTTGCGCGCATCGTGAAATACATTTTGGCGACATTCATCAAACCCTTTTTTTGTGAAACGGGTGATTGATTGAGTTTTCCATAACGTTCCTTTTTGCTCGCTACTGTATAATAATATTCCTGGTTTCATATTGATCCATCACTGGTATTTTTTTTAGACATAGCGATATTATATGCTTGAGATTGGCTACCTCGGTGGCGCAGTAATGCGTACGTATTACGACTGCTGTTCTGACGTGTCGGGTTCGATTACCGGGTAAAGTAATATTGGGATTTTATAGCTCTAAATGCTTAGTATCAGCCCTGAGTCTGTAATGGTGCCCGTTATGACAATAGTTTCGCTCCCTATCACATCATGAGACGGCAATAAGCTCGGCGAAATGTGGATGTAATGGCTCAAATTATTCCCTCCTTCCCAATCCATATTTCTTCCCTTTATCGTTGGAACCCCTAATATTCTTGGACAACGGAGACCATTTACCATCTGAATCATCAGGTGACCCACTTGATCGTTTGCCGGTCTCTGCTATTAGAAAGACTATGTTTGTAGTATTTTTTTGTATGTATGTAGTATTTTTTTCTTATTTAATTAATTCTACTCGTATAATTACAAATCTTACGAATATTTGGCTCTATCTCCTTTTTATTTTATGCAAACAATATTCTGCAGAAATTTCGCTAGATACGAATGCTGGCTTGTCGCCTAAAATATTTTCCGTGTACAGCAAAATATTCCAGGAAATATGGTTATATTGAATTCCTTCGGGCATTAAAATACACGCGGAACCTCTAACGGGTTCGGTCAGACGAATGTAATTTCAATGTCGTGAAAAATATTCCGAGTTTTCGCCTACGCGACGCGACGGTGAAATTAAGTTGACATTTTGTGTTGTCATAAAATTCTGCCTTTATGCTATAAAATGAATAGGTAATTGTTATTCTTACGTCCGGTTTCTGAAAGGCTGATTAATGTTAAATTAACTAATCAAATGTCAAATCTCATGTCAAGTCGAAATTGAGTTGCTAGAAGCGTGGTCAACACCTTTGATTTGACACACAAGTTCGCTAACATAATATTCAAATTAATATGAAAAATCGTATGTCAAACGGTAATAAAGAAAGATCAAATATTATATTTTTTTCACTAAATAACGTTTCAGCACCTCAAATTGATTTGACAGGGATGTCAACTCAAAGTTCTGTTAGTTGAATGTTGATTTGATCAGCCTTTCAGAAACCAGGGGTTAGTTTAACAATGGTATGAAATGATTTTATTGAATTGTTTAAAATTCAGTAATTACAATTGCTGTTCTATCCGTACATTTATCTTGTTATATCTCATTACGCCTACAAAAAGGCATGACGTTATCTGTTCCATTCGTAATTACATTTATATAACATTTTGTTATCTACAAAAGTAAAATTAGAGCTATCTCAAGTGAACGGGATAATTAAATGTTTAACGTAAACGGAAATTATGACGAAACTTCATTCTCGTAATATTTATTATGTGGACATTAGGTTTTATAATGAAATTGCCGAAAGTATTTTTTCCATTTGTTTTATTTCTATTAATCAAAGTAATCACCCATGCTATCGATGCACCTTTGCCAGTGCAGTGGTAATTTATCGATGCTATTATTAAAATGAATTGGCTGGACGGGAGGCAACAAACTCTTCAAAGCCATTTTGTACTGTCTCGGGTATTGATCTGTTCCCCGCTAATAACTTGTCCAAATTATAGAAAAAGAAGAATTTTGTAGGTGAAAGGTCTGGTGAGTACGGCGGATGGCGGAGAGCTTCCAATCCCAGCTCTTGTAATTTGGAGGACGTCATTTGTGCAGTATGGGGTCGCGCGTTGTCGTGCAGGAGCAGCGGGGTCTAGCGATTGACCAAAGCAGGCTGCAGATGTGCGAGCTTTTCCATCATTGTATTCTTTGTGTTCTGATTAATTTCATAGGTAAAGACCTAATAAAATTTTTGAACAAAATAATGCCTGGTTTCTGAAAGGATGATCAATGTAAAATAAACTAATCAAAATATCAAACTCATGTCAAGTCGAAATTGGATTGCTAGAAGCGTGGTCAACACCTTTAATTTGCCACACATGTTAGTTAACATTATTTTCAAATTAATATGAAAAATCGTATGTCAAACGCTACTAAAGAGACAACAAATTGCATCATATAGTATATAATATCATATCATAGTTTATAATACCATAAACTTTTCACTAAATAACGTTTCAGCAACTCTAATTGATTTGATAGCGGTGTTAAAATCAACGTTCTGTTAGTTGAATGTTGATTTAATCAGCCTTTCAGAAAGCGGGTGTAGAACTTGGACATTTTGACGATCTTTTTTCATAAAAGGCTATTCTTTTGATACCAACTAAATTAAACTTACCCTAAAAATAATGTAATCAGCCTTTCTGCTTAGTAGTAAATAACCTTACAATTTAAGATAGTTCATACTTACTAATTGTAAGTATGAAGGACAGTTATATTAAGTATGTAACAGAGGACGTCCACCTACAAGATGGACCGACGACCTGACAAGGGGTACAGGAAGCCGATGGATGCAGGCCGCTTCCAACAGGTCGGCCTGGAAGGCAGTGGACGTCTTGTGGCTGATGATGATGATGATGATGATGATGATGATGATACTTACTAATTTCTAAAATTCCGTGCGTAATAGCATTTTTTATACAACTTTATTAACAAATTCCTGAGCCACCTTAATTTTATAGGAGTTCTAAAACATTTAATGAAGGCAACGTTCAAAGTGGTCGCGAAATTTAGATCTTGTTTGCGAAAGTTTAATTGAAAAAAAAAGTAAATAAAAGTTTGTAATTAAAATGAAAAAGTCCATTTGGAAATTTAATAATGAAGTCACTTTGTATTAATATAGATTTTATAAGATTGCTTAAATTTAAATGCTTTTTGATGTTGAAAAAAAACCGGCTACGGGCGAATCCTACTCCCGTATTGAATGATTCAGTACCATTTACTTAAATTATAACTTTTTGTTTTTATTATTATTTGTACTATATTCGCCATAATACATTCTGTGAAAAATAAAATAATAAATAAATACACCCAACGGTCGCAACACACATAGTTGCGACCCCACACTAGGTTAACCTGTATCGTGGGTATCCGTGCGTACTTGCGGTCCCACAACACCCAGACTCGAAACAAATATTTGTGGATCACACAAACAATTGTCTCGGTGTGGGAATCGATCCCACGGCCTCTCGCTTCGCAGCCGGCTATTCGCCCACGACGCCAAGGAGAATAAAATTCAGCAGGTTATCTATTAAGGTTCCAAAGACAGAGCCTTTTAATAAGTAATAGAATAAATAGTAATTGTAATAGGGTTTCGTTGGTACCCTTTGGGTACGGAACCCTAAAACACTGCTGCTTTGAGGCAGAAATAGACAAAGCTGTGGAACTATCCAAATGGATTCTCATATACGACCTACCTTCTAGCTAAGACGGAACACTGTCTTATTCTTTGATAAAATCCTATTTCTTATAAAACATACAAAAGAATCTGCTAACTTCATAAAAATGTCGCTTTAACACTCAAGATGTCGAGTGGTTGTATGTAATTTAATGGAGTTGTATGAGAGACACAGTGGACCAAAATGTGATTACATCGCCACACAATCTGACCGCAGCTGCCCAGACTCATTTTCGGGAATGCGTCAGTTACAAGCTTACAGCGGGTCGTTTTACAACAAAGACAAGTTATTACTTTATAGAAAATCTTTTATGTTAGCAGTTATTATTACTACGTGCCATAAATTTAACGTTTGAAAAAAAAAATACATACATACGTAATCACGCCTGTAATCCCCGAAGGGGTAGGCAGAGGTACACCTCTGCCAGTTACAACCAGTACACCCACATTTCGCCGAGCGTATCTCTGTCTCACAATGTGATAGGGGGCGAGCCTATCTCCATACCGGGCACACCGGGCTGATAAGCATTTCGGAACAGAAAAACTCAATATCGCTTTTTACCCGACCCGGGGATCGAACCCGACACCTCAGCGTTAGCCTAAGTCGAAACACGTACGCATACAACTGCGCCACCGAGGCAGTCATATCTAGTAATATCTACTATCTCGCATTAGGCCGGCGCAACTTAACCTAACTCGTAAAATTGGTGTAGAAGGCAGTTGAACCGTATTTATATATAACTAGCTGTTGCCCGCGGCTCCACCCGCGTGAATGCCTATTTCCAGGATTAAAGTAGCCTAGTGGGCACCCCCGGTGAGAAACGCGCTTGACAAAAATACTAAAAGGACTATTAAAAAATAAGGGTTGATGGTAGAAGGGTGAAAATTTATGGTTGTATGTATTTTTAATGCTGTATCATAAAAAAATAAGAACAAAAAATGTTGTCTAAAAAATAAAATAAAAAATGTAGGGGTGGACCACCCTTAACATTTAGGGGGGTGAAAAATAGATGTTGGCCGATTCTCAGACCTACCCGATATGCACACAAATTTCATACAAATCGGTCCAGCCGTTTCGGAGGAGTATGGGAACGAACATTGTGACACGAGAATTTTATATATTAGACAAGGCTTATAAAAATATAATAGCAGTCTTATCCCTTATTACTTATCCCAAAACCCTGCGTACGGTTTATGATTCGGAACACGGTAGTGCCGAGTCAGCTAGTAAGGACTACGTGACCGCCCTAACCACTATCGTCCTTCTTGTTTGTTACTCGTTCATTCTACATTCATACATACCATACTACGTTCTAGTCCAGATTTGTGTGAAGATTACATTGTAAGCATGAATATGTATAATTGTTGCATCGAAATAAGATGACAAGAAACGTAACTCAAACAAAAAAATTACCTCACCAAAACTGTGTACAAGCGGGCGGGGTATATAAGTCTGTGCATAATAATCTCTAGTTGACACTTGATACGTCAAATTTTTTGCGATGCTGAACATCGTATCTCGATCTAGAAATGTATTAGACATTAATTTTTATGAAATAATGTTGACTTTGGACATTCATTAGTTTTTGTTGCGTGTATGAGTGTTACGTGTGATTTTACCTTTGCATGTGGAAGTAAGTACAGCCGTATTTTTTGGCCGATTCATATGAGAGTTAACGTTCTAGTTATCTTATTTCGATGATTTGTTGGATGTTGTTTTCGTTCTTATATTAATAGATTTTGTGAATTCAATGTGATTATAATAATAATATCCCTACAGCAGCGATAGCTCAGCGGGGAGTGGTACGGACTGTCGAGACGAAAGTCGCAGGTTCGCAACCAGCCGCAAGAGCACCTCCGACTATTTTAAGTTACGTGTGTATTAATTGTTAATTATCGTTTGATTTTGCGGTAGAGGAAACACCGTGAGTAAACCTGCATACCTGAGAAGTTCTCCATAAGAATTTCGAAGGTATATAAAGTCTCCGCATTAGACCAGTATAGTGGATTAAGGTATAACTCTTCTCATTCATTAGAGGAGTCCCGTGCCCAGCAGTGGGATGTATATAATACAGGGCTATTATTATATTACATTGTACTGGGCTAATGTGGGTTATCAGGAACACACCTACGAAATTCTTAGGAAACATCTTAGGTAGGTATGCAAGTTTACTTATGACGTGTTCTTTTACCGTTCAGCTGTGATTAAAGATATAACTCAAAAAGTTAGACATAAGTTTTTTATTTGTCTGAATGATGACACGAGCAGGTCGCTCTCCTGCTTGTAAGCGCTACACCTACCCATAAACAGAAGCAACACCAAACAAAAACTATAATTACAAAGCAAGAAGTTATTAAAACAGGGTTATAGAACAAATCGCTATATACTATTTCTCAAAGGTGTTTTTTCTCGGAAGGCCAGAACTTCCATAATTCTTCATCAAATATAATGATCCAAATACCATTTTAGAGCTTATGTTTGCCGCTATTGGTGTAAAATAGACAAATGTTTCAAAATGATAGGTTTTGCCAAAAAAAGATGAAAAATAAAATCTTTATTATATTACGTAACTGACCACTATCAGTGGGAACTATTCGCTCCGGTCACCTAGTCATATTATAATAGACAAAATTGGACATTTGGATCGGTCGGATATAAATAGAAAATAGGTACAGCAATAACAGTATATTATTAGTGCTCCTTAACACCTCAAATAAAAGTAAACCTTTTCTAGAAAATACAAAAACTAGATAGTAAATTAGATCTCAATAAAAGTAATAGGCATTTACGAGTCTAGTACAATACTCACACAAATGTATTCTTAGGCCCGTAATACTGAAGTGAACATGTAATTAAGTTACAGAGAATACGAATAGAGGGTCAGTGAATAGCACTTGCCATTTGCTGCCAATAAGCGTTAGCTCTAAGTAACAAAGGGTGTGGTTGTAATGATAGCGACTGAAAAATGAAATAATAAATATGACAGCCTCCGTAGTACAGTGGGCAAGTAGCCGGCTGTGAAGCGAGAGGCCGCGGGTTCGATTCCAGTACCGAGACAAAATGTTTGTTAGATCCACAAATCAATTTCGAATCTGGGTATTTTCTCCCTAGAGAGGTTGACGTCAAGCAGGCGACCGGTCGTAAAAACTACAAGCCAAATTCTTTCTGTAACATGTCTTAAAAAGCCTGTTGTGTCGACCCCACTGCAAGTGAGATAAGAATAGGCGGAAGAAGATAAAATAATAAATATAATAATACCAACCCTGCACGTCTTACTCCTGGGCACGGGCCTCCTCTATTAGGCCTTAGTTCACCACGTTGTTCTACTACGGATTGGCAGACTTCACTTTATAAAATCATCTTTTTCTATTTTAGATTATGGTTTTTTTATAGTATGAGCCGGCAAACGAACAAGTAGGACACCAGATGGTAAGTAATCTATACTGGCATTGTAAGCCCAAAATACGAAAAGAATCATGAGTGCATTGCCGATCTTAAAAGAAAGAGATAAGGAATTAGGAGGGGATTTGTGCCCTCGGATATCTCACTCACTGTACGAAACGCAGCTACTTTACGTCGGTTTTCTGTGAGACAGTGGTAACAACCCGGTCGGGTCGGCCCATTAATGTAGACAAAACTGTTTATAAAAATATTTTCTAGATGATTTTTACAGACTGCCATCAGTATGCCCATCGTAAAATAGTAAATGGAATACATATTGTTACATACATATACATACGCACTCACGTCTGTAATCCCCGAAGGGGTAGGCAGAGGTGTAACTAGTACACCCACATTTCGCCGAGCGTATCTCTGTCCCTTATGTAATAGGGGGCGAGCCTATCGCCATACCGGGCACAAATTCCAGACTCCGGGCTGATACTGAGCATTTCGTAATAGAAAAACCCAATACCACTTTACCCGACCCGGAGATCGAACCCGAGACCTCAGCGTTGGCCGCAATCGTAACGCGTACACATTACAACTGCGCCACCGAGGCAGCGTATTGTTACATGGGTACCGAAATCTTTTCTGTAATCCAGCTTGTGAGTCCTTTGGGGCTTTGGTCTCATTAGGCCCACAATCGGTGCCTTCCCAACGGATCCTAATCGTATTGGCTTATCATGCGTCACATTACACCGGCCCTGGTCCGAATTATCCTTGTTCAACTGGTAAAACATTTTATGGCTGGTTCAATATGCCACAATCGGGTGTTGTGGATTACCTATAAAATTGCCGAACTGTACGAAACAAGTTAAAGTATTTTTTCCATGTTTTTTATTTCCATTAATCAAAGTAAGCACCGATGCTATAGATGCATCTTTGCCAGCGCAGTAGCCATTTATCGATACCCTTCTTGAAGAAATCGGCTGACTCGGCGGAAATTTCTACTGACTCTCGAGTATTGATTTTTTCCCGCCAAAAAGTTGACAGTTGGTAAAACATCTGCTTCCTCGTACCGTAATGAATAATACATATTTTTAGAACGAGTTTTTTACATTGATCCCAAAGCATACACACACTTTGAAGCCAGTGAAATTCTTGAGCATTATGAGACTTAACAACTTATGGCTCGGGGTGACGAGCGCAGTCTAGTGCCATGTAGTGCTATGTAATTCAAAGTTCTGTGTGGCGTTGTTTCTGTTTATGGGCAGGCTTACCATCTTCACCACATTCTTCATTCTTACGACCTGCTCGTCTCGTCATTCTATCAAAAAAAAAAAAACAAGTAATCATAAAATCGTCAAAGCACAAGTCCTAACTCCCTCTTTTTTGTGGTCTTTGGTGTGGGTTGAAACAGTTTTAAAATAGTATTTAATCATCTGAAACTTGTCAGAATCCAGAAAATAATACTGAGTACCTATTCATGCACAGCTAAGATCGCTTTGGACTTCAAATCTGTGATACCTCAAAACTCGTATCATTATCGGTTTCAAAGAATAAATTAAAGGTACAATTAAATCGCATGTCAAGTACAGTACTTTCAATTTAAAATAATTAAATTAGGGCGAAATGTGCAAATGCTTAGTGAACAATGAAGCCGCGTCAGCGACATCGCATTAGCGTCGACGAAAATTAATGTTCATTCAAAATAGCCCTTGGGTTTACGGAAAATCAGAGGTTTGTTCAGACGTATTTATAAATATAATTTTATTTATTTATTTATTTTACTGCCTCGGTGGCGCAGTTGTAATGCGTACGCGTTACGTCTGAGGCTGACGCTGAGGCCCCGGGTTTGATCCCCGGGTCGGGTAAAAGTGATATTGGGTTTTATATTACGAAATGGTTATTATGAGCCCGGAGTCTAGAATTGTACTCGGTATGGTGATGGGCTCGCCTCCTATCACATCATGAGACGGAGATACGTTCAGCGAAATGTGGGTGTACTGGTTACACCTCTGCCTATCTCTTCGGGGATTATATTTTACAGGCATGAAAGCCTATGTTATTTATTTGTTACACCATCAGTTTATCACTATTATTTCTTATTGTAGATGAGAAACCTTTAAAATGCGTCTCCGCTTGTAACGTTTCGCTACATCGAGGGGTGTGACTGTGACGGTCGAGACATCAACTCTCACGTGTGGATGGTTGTTAAATTTGGACCTATAAATGACACGGAGCGATCAAATTTGCGACCCCGTAACATGTTCGGTTTTATCATTTTTGTTTTAAGTCACGGTATTAAATAATATAATATGACACATACACCATAATATAATATGACACATATACCATAATATAATATGATAAATAATAAATATAATATGACACAGTTATATTAAGACACCTTTCCAATATAGCGTAACAAGTACGTGTGTCAGCCACACGCATCACGGAGCGGCGAAATGTCACGAAAGTTTGGATGTACCTTTACAAGTGTAACATACATAAGTATGATTATATTTTCCCAAACAAATACGAAATGTAACAAAGTTACTAACTTAATCACACTGACTACTTAGCATCAAGTGAGTCAGCATGTATGCCCAGCCTCTGCTATATTTTACTTCTGCTAGGTTGTCTAGTAGAGATCGCTATTAGCGATAAGACCGCCTATTGTTACATTTATAATTTTGTCTTGTTTTTTCTTTACTGTAATAATCTGCATGGTGTACAATAAAGTGTTATCTATCTATCTATATATTTTTGTAAAATTATACTAAACAACATCAGTTAGTTGACACAAAAATACTTGTAATGTACAAAGAAAACCTCATTATAATTTTAAATTAAGGTAAGTTACCTATTCCGTTCGATATGACGGAACCTTTAAATGTAGTAAAGCGAATGTTTAGATAAAAGCGCTCCCGGAAAATTGTACAAAATTGTTGCAAAGCTAACGACTCGGAAGTGTCGTTTAGACCATGGGTTGACGCAACACTACTGCTATGTGCTGCAAAGGGTCGCGGGATGTCTTTTTTAAAGATTAAACGTTAGAATTTATTGCCATGTGACATTTTTTTGCTAAAACATCGCAAGTATTAGAAATATCTATAATGAAGTACTTTTTCCAACAATACATAATATTACTCTTTTTTATTATTTTATCGTAGGATATTTGAGAATTCTATTAGATGCCTATCTCATTTTTTCAGGTCAGAGCTAAACAGAAAAAAATGTTGAGCTACTCAAAGAGTAACTGTGACTAGCTGAAGTTGACACCATTGAGAATATATCCAGCCTAGTTTTATAAATTACATTTTGTTAATTGAACTACCAGCCACTTAATGAGCGTGTTTTAGCGATCTAAGTTCGATTACCAGAATACGTAACTTAATTCCTCTAGGCTAAGATAACCTTATCTTGCGTAGTATCATCTGTATTCGTTAATACATTTATGGTCGTTCCCAATATTCTGTCTATCGATACATTTGCTTACTATCAGTAGTGTTTTGACAGATCTTCCATACAAAATGTGTCAAAATTTTACTGCCTGTACGCAAAGCTGTCGATAGACAGAATATTGGGAACGACCATTAATCAATCAATAATATCATAAGTAAAATTGACAGTACTGTTCGAGTCGCTTAGCGCCTATGTCGCCAACTTTGAGTAAATGTTACTCACCAAATAAAATATGACATGTTGAAATACAAAAGTCACATTATATTATTGAATAAATATATTACTATATGTACATATATATTAATTGAATAAGTAATGATTATTATTATTATACCGAAAGAAAGACGGCTAGGTACTTTGAAAATACCCATCATATACGTGGTTAAATATTATGAAATAGGCCTTTAGACTTTTATGTTGACTGTCTATTTTATGTACTCAGAAATTTGTTTACCCAAACACGGCCAATATACGGAAACTTTAGCAATAAATTGCGAGTAGACAAATACGAGTATACTAAAGGTAAAACTTTATCCACCAAAACAGGAGAAAAATGAAAGTGAATGCTAAACGTGACGGCGAAACATAAAATATTTGTGCATTACTCTACTCTTTTGGGACACATGCTGCCAGCCGTTCTGCCATCAACATCCCCTTTTTACCTCATATTTTTATTTGGCAGGATTATAAAGGCGATCTCGTTGACGGCGGAAGGGCAATTTTTTCTTGCCTCGCAAATTACATAGATGTAAACGCGGGGATAAAATTATATTATTCGACGTGAAAGATTTAATAAACCAGATGTAAAGTAAAATATATTTCGTTAAGTTATCAAGAAACAAGACTATTATATCGGACATAAATCCAGTTTCAGGAAAAAGTAATTTGATTTAAAAACCAATACAATTGATTGTCCGACCTAGGAATCAACCCAAGGCCATTTCGACCTTATACCTACTTAATAGTATTTATGCCCGTATTATAGAACAATACTCAAGTGAGCTCTTTGCTAAGTGTCGATTTCTGTACACGTGATTGGTCCGTTTTTGTTTGGCGCCAAAAATAGACTAATCACGTATCAAACCCAATATCACTTTTACCCGACCCGGGGATCGAATCCGAGATCTCAGCATCATCCTCAGTTGTAACGCGTACGCATTGCAACTGTATCGCCGAGGCAGTCTTATCAAATACTCAAAAAAATATCAACAAAAGACGTAAAATTATTTATTTGTTCGCCTTAGTAAGCTGGCTGGTGTATTGAGAGCCAAGGGCTGAAGTAAGGGCCTTTTAATGAGGACAACGTCGAGTGCCTCTCACCATTCTCCGATAACCCGGTGAAATGCACAGCACAATTTTAATTATAGGTCGCAATTTAAAAGACTGTTTTATCCCTCAGTCACTGAACCTGATGTTAAGTAACTATAGTGGAGTCCAACATTTGACTGCACTCGTCAACCCGAGACATAAATTGTTAAGTCTAAGAATGCCCAGTAATTTCACTGGCTTCCATGCCATTCAAACTGGAACATAACAGTGCTTACAGACTGCTGCTTGGCGGCAGAAATAAACAAAGCGGTGGTACCGACCGAGACGGTATCTCTAATACGAGAGACCTAACACTACTTTGTAAAACTTATATACAGCTGAATTTTTGTCTGGTTTCCAGTATTGTTATTCTCGCTCACGCACTTCACTTTTTATTTATTTTTTATTTGGGAAACAACAGATACAATTTTACATACAAATAATACAAATATAGTACATACATAATCCACAATAGTTTCCTCAGATTACATAATTTATATACCGTAATAGATACTTAATTTATATAATATAATTTTTAGGATCTTTAGATTTTGTTATGATCGTTTATATATATAGGATAATATATAAACACCCACTGTCAGATAATAATAATAATAATAATACACCCAACAGTCACACACATAGTCCTGTCCCCACACTAGGTAAAACCTGTGTTGTGGGTATCAGGAACTACGAGGGACTTGCGGTCCCACAACACCCAGACCCGAGACCAATATTTGTGGTTCACAAAAACATTTGTCTCGGTGTGGGAATCGAACCCACGGCCTCTCGCTTCGCAGCCGACTACTCGCCCGCTGCGCCACGGAGCTGTCGTATGTAACGATCCTTAAATATGACAACACCTTTCTGTAACACGTCATATATTTTCTTTAGTTTATCAAGCGAGGCACCCGGCTGACAAGATTCTGCCATTACTTATTTTTATGGGTAAAGTGCGGTATATGTTTTGCTATTATGCATACGTTAATCCTATAGTCTTAGAAAACAGGCAACGCCTTCGAAAAAATTGATTTTTGAATAATAGATTTCCATAATGGTAAATATACATAGTAGATGAGATATCATTTGGGCACTAATAAGTCAGTCTAAATGCTCTAATTTGCAAACTATGTTGAAATGAATGATGTAACAGTTTTGAAAACTTTTTTGTGGCAGACAAACGAGCAAGTGGCATCTGATAGCCATTTCCACCTCTGAAAATCCACCATATGACAAATCATGGATACTTTGCCGACCTTAAATTAAAGAAATGGGGATTGGGAAGGAGATATATAAGAGATATTTCACTCAGCGTACGAAACGCAAGCGAGCTTTCTAGGTGGTATGACTCTAGTACGCGAGAGTCCGCCTGGGTAGGTACCACCATATTGTTTATTTCTGCGCCAAGCTGCCGGGTGCAAACACTGTTGTGTTCCGGTTTAAAGGACATTGTAACCAGTGTAATTATTAGTCATTATGAGAATTAACTACTTGTGTTTTAGGATGTCAAGCGCAGATTATTGCCACGCAGTGCTTTGTAATTCAAAGTTCTGGGTCGTGTTGCAGCTATTTATGGGCAGTCGTGTCGTTTACCATCAGGCGAGGGATTTGCTCGCCTCGGCAATCGGTTTTATAAAAAAAGTCGTGTTTTTATGAAACAATGGTGATAACCCAATTGAGCCAGTCCAGACATGTAATGGACGAAAAATGCTACAGCGTGGCTCTACCACTTTGGATCGTTTAATATACTCGTACTCCTTGAGGACGTCGGCACTACAGACTTGAAATCTTGGTCATTTATATTCCCATATTAATACACAAATATTTTCAAAATAGAAAATAGATTTTTTTATGACTTCTTTACAGCATTATTTAATTTCAGTTTTAACATTCCACATTGACAACCACTGCGGTGCAGTGAGCGAGTAGCTGGCTGTGATCCACATATACTTATTTCGGATCTGGGTATTTTCTGATATCTGATACTTTCTTTTATTTTTGTACTGATTTGTCTTAAGCGCTATTTTAATTGCCTACATGATCAATAAACGATTACATTTCACTGATCCTCAGAGGGGTTGACGCCAGGCATGTGATCGGTATTAAAACTACAAGCCAAATCTTTCTGTAACACGTGTTAAAAAAGCATGATGCGCCGACCCACTGCGAATGGGATAAGGGCAGGTGGAAGAAGATTAATATTCCACGTAATACGGTTGGGCCTATTTTAAATGTGTTTTTTTATGTTTCGGCCTTAAGGGCGTCTTAATTAGGACGATGTTGAATGGCACTCAACGTTCCCGACGATGCAACGCGACGCGACGGCTCAAAATGTACAACGGGACGCAGATTTTAATTTTAACAGTCTAAAATATAAGGGTCTTAGTTATTTATCTGGAGTTTTTAGCATAAATAATATTCTAATGTTTTTTTTGCTTTTATACTGAAACTCTCTCTCTCTCTCTCTTTATATGCGGTACGACTGCTATACTGAGGTCTCGGGTTCAATCCCCGGCTCGAGTAAAGTGATATTGGGTTTTTTCAGGCAGGCAGAAAGAAAAAAAGAATAAAGACACAGCGCAACACCTGCCCAGAATCAACACCATACAGAACTTTGAATTACGAAAGACTGCATGGTATTGGACTGCGCTCGTCATCCTGAGACACGATGATGATAATTGATGGTTAAGTCGCAATAACTTCATGTCACATCTCGAGATAAAACCTTTTGTTAAAAAAACTAATCAAGCACTTGCAATTTTCAAACCCCATATTTTATTTAATATTCTGGAAAAAAAAATTACATTTTTATCGAGGATTCAAAGAAATTGGCACCTCCTGTTTGAGTAAGAACCCAAATCAAAATTGAAAACTCGTCGCCAAGTTCAAATTTTATTGCGAACTTTTTATATTTCAACTGAATATACAATCTGAATCAGAAATAACTTTCAGTTTTATTTTCGAGGGCGAAATGGTAATCTGAAACTTATTGTTATAGAAAATTCCGATTCTATCGATTTTGTGCTGGAAGGATATTCCAGAGGCTAGCTAGCATTACTAGCTTGTGTTTGCGGCTCCGCCTGCGTGGATATAATTTTTCTTGGCATTAGTGACGCAAACATCTAAAGTCTGCCTCGACTTCTAACATTTAGGTATGACTTTACAATGCAGAAAATCACAATAAACCTAACAGTCACCCGAATAGTCCTGACCCCACACTAGATTAACCTGTATAGTGCGTATCAGGACTATGAGGGACATCCGGTCCCGCAACGCCCAGACCCGGAAAAAATATTTGTCTCGGTGCAGGAATCGAGCCTAAGGCCTCTCGCGCAGCATACTACTTACCCACTACGTCTCGGAGGCTGTCATGAATATACCACACAAAACGATCAAAATGTTTGAAAACATTGATAATTAAGTAATCTAATTGATTTTAAACAGGTTAGACAAACGCTACGTATTTATTCGTGGTTTTACCAATAATTATTATTGAGAACGAATAGGTACGTGGACCAATAGCGAGTTGGTTGATTAATTATTCAACTGCAATACGTTTCATACCGGATACTTCATACTAGCGTATATAGTTTTTTTTTATTAGCTTGAATGACGAAACGAGCAGGTCGCTCGCCTGATGGTAAACGCAACGCCAGCCAATAAACAGACACAACAGCACACAGAACTTGTAGCTACAAAGCACTGTATGGCACCGGACTGCGTTCGTCACACCGAGACATAAGATGTTAAGTCTCATAATAAGGCTTAGATTTGTTTCAATGGAAATTAGATTTCAACAGTTCGAAGTGTTGATGTGTGGACAGCCAGCTTTGGTCAATAGATTGACTTTGAAGAGTTTTTTTATCCTAGCTAAGCAAAGTGACTACGCTTCACCTGATGGTAAGTGTAGCGCAATCCAGGAATACTGTCGACCAACGACAGATGATGTGTCTATACCTAGTAGGTCGGCAAAATTATGCCGTCCAATTTCTCGGTCAATTTCTTCAAACAGGCATAGTAAAATTGCCACTGCGCTATCAAAGATGCATCAATAGCATGGGTGGTTACTTTGATTAATAGAAATAAAAAATATGGAAAATAAAGTACTTTAACAATTTTGCAAATTCCATTTTATTTTATAATAGCAGCTCGTTAGCTAGTAGGCTATTTTTTACAGTTTGGTCTCCATCATCCATGAACATCCACACTATTATAAGGATCACTAGAGTGTTTGTCCTTTGACGAGGAAAAGAGACGAACTAATACGGAATGCAACAACATAACTGTTAAATCACGTGGGTTTTCTGTGAGACAAGAGTGCTATCTTGGTTCAACCGGCATAGTCCTACTAATTATATCCTACTACTATAAATGTGAAAGTTTGGATGTTTGAATGTGTGAGTTTGTGAATTTGGATGTTTGTTAGTCAATCACGTCTTAACGTGTGAACAGTTTTGGATGAAATTTGCCAAATAGGTAGATCATGATCTGGATTAGGATCCCGGAAAAGGTCGTTCACGTGGGCGAAGCACCGAGCAAAAGCTAGTCATGCTCTAAACAAAAATACAACACAGTAATTACCATTCTAATCAAGAGATACAAAACCCAAATTTAAACGACCAGTCCATTTAAATACTTAATTTAGTAGACAAAGGACCATTAATGAATCTACCGGAATACGCCTCACATTTGTAGAAGTTCTATAAAATAGAGAATTAATTTATATGTAAATCTAGGGATAGAAATCTTGAAACTATATCGCCTTTGATACATGCTTTGTGTGAGTGGTAGAGCCATGCTGTAGACACTTTTGTCTACAGTATGAATGGGCCGGCTCAACCGAGTTGTTACCACTGTCTCACAGACAACTAATGTAAAGTAGCAGCTTGCTGTAAGCGTTTCGTACGGTGAGTGAGATATCTGGAGGCCTATTCCCCTCGCCTTCCCAATCCCTTAATTATGCCTTTCCAATAAGTCGGCAACGCACCCATAATTCTGAGCGTACATGGAGATCACTTGCCACCAGATGACCCACTTGCTCGTTTATATGTTTATCGACCTATGCCATAAAAAAAGATAGGTGGAGACATTTCTAAGGAAAAATTCAAGAGAATTCAATAGATATCGGTGGCATGCGGAGAATAAGTCCAAAAGAACGTTATCTTTCATTAATGTGAGTAGAATTGATGCTTATGACTTGTTTCACAATATGAAATATGTTAGGTGGCAGAAATAGATAAAGCGGTGGTACCAACCCAGACGGACCTACCACCTCGCATATGGAGGACCTACCACCTTTTAAATTTATGCCCTATAGACTCGCACCTTATACCACGGGATGAAAATAAGTTTGGCAAACCAACTATCGCATAGTTGTATTTCTAGTTACCAGTTACAAGCGCCACCTTATGGTATATTATGAAGTATGGTAGCGTTTAATTATACAGTTCAGTTGGGGTACTGGTGTTCATTACGGGCCCGGAGAGGACTCATGGAATTCGACACTCCTATCACCACTTTAATGGTAACAACTACAACTTCAAACTAATTTGAAACAATTTCAATTGCCGACCATTTCATTTCATAAGATTTTTAGTTTCGTAATCTTCAATAATTTAACTGGTTTCATTTTTCTTCCAACCGGGATACAACACTGTAATAGACAAAGCGGTGGTAGCTACCCAAACGCCCTTTTACATACAAGGGGCTTTTTATATCTTTCTGCCTAGCGTTAACTTAATGCCAGGACCTGCCTTTTCATACCATATATGTGACGGTATTTGGCAACCCGCAACGAGAACCAAGTTCTGACAATGCTTTGATCGATAGAGTATATACGTACAGAGAGGTTGGCTTTGGACCTAAGATGTTGGTGGTCCACTTACCACTCCACAAGAGACCTATTATCAGTCTTCTTTTTCCACCTGCTCTTATCGCAGTGGAGTCGGCGCAACATGTGTTTTAACACATGTTACAAAAATATTTGGCCGGCTGACCAGCCGTCTTACAGGACCTCAGGTTGACGTCACAACCCCTCTGAGGAGAAAACACTCAGATCCGAAACTAATATTTGTGCGAGAATTGAATCCGCTTTACAGTCGGCTACTCGTCTATTGCGCCTCGAAGGCTGTCAATTACCAAGTACATAATATTATTAAAAATAGACTAAATTCTTTTGTATCAAATCCACTAACAACAATGCGTGTATCTTCTAAAGAAATATTAAAAGCCTCGTCCCCTTTCAAGAGACAGGTATTAAATTCCCCGTCGTTAGGTACGTGACGCAAGTCGCTCCCGGCCAATTTGTTAACCAAGAGACTTATCTCACAGACCCACATTCACATGCTGCAATTTTTGAAGTGAAAACTTCTTTAGGCGCCTTGAGCACTTTTTGGGTGAACAAAAATCATGGAACTTGCGTCATCGTCACCGAACGCTTTCCAAGAGCTATATATATACTGTGTATATATGTGTACTTTTTGGGTGAACAAAAATCATGGAACTTGCGTCATCGTCACCGAACGCTTTCCATCAGCTATATGTATACTGTGTATATATGTATACTTTTTGGGTGAACAAAAAGCGTGAAACTCGCGTCATCGTCACCGCACGCTTCTTATGAGCTATATGTACATAGATATACATCCGTGCGTTATATATATATATATATACAATTAAATTGGTAATTTACAGTTCTATATTATCTCAGCCTGTTGTCGTCCACTGTTGGACGTAAGCCTCCCCAAGTGAGCGCCAACCATCCCGGTCTTGAGCAGCCCGCATCCACCCGCTACCCGCCATCTTTTTCAAGTCGTCGGTCCACCGTGCAGCAGGGACAAATACAAACAAGTTCAGTTCTATACAAACCAAAAATAATAATCTAATAGCTCGACGATACAATTCACAAGTGACTTAGTTTTCACTTCTATCGGCAGTCCCTAAAGACTGCCCCGCATCTTTTTTTTTATTGATATCATGATCTTAATCACCAACCACCATGTGGTAGTAGGTACATGTCTTAGTTTTCTGAAGAGTTTGCATTATAAAATATGTAACAAAAACCCTGGTGGGCGAATTAACTGTGATATCAGAATCGATGTTCAAACGTAATGAAATACGAAACGCGTACGAAAATGAGACTACAAAAATCATATTTATTTTTTATACTATAATTATTTTATTGTTTGTAAACCGTATTTCGATTGATTACCTCTGCAAGAGCGATAACTCGGAGTCAGAGCGAGATAGCAAGTTGCGGTCTCTAAGTACGTCAAAAGCGCCGGGCCGCGTGCACGCCCTGCTTCGTCAATACATCACATCAGTCAGCTGTTCATCACTTTTCAGATGAAAATAACATTTTTTAAATAATATATTCATTTTTCTATGCTACCTGTATAAGGATAATATCTCGCTTCTGTTTATTATTTTTTCTAACGTTTAACTTTTTTTATTAAGCTGTCTATATGTCTATCTTCAAGACCTAGAAAGGGCCAACAGGGTCTTTTTACAAGTTAAATGTGAAATGTTAGAAAATGGAAATATAGACAGTGTTCCCAAATTACTACTACTTCTCTGTTTTTATTTTTTATTTTATTGATTACTTGTGTTTAGAGGTCATTTTGGACTTGCCAGATAACAGATTTACTTTATAGGTTTCTTATGCATACAAGTTTTTTTTCAAACTAAATGTCCTTCACGGCGAGCTGCATCAAAATAAGGATTAAAGTGTCAACATAAGTGTAAGAGGTAGGTACATAAAGAAGAGGTTGATAAAGCCGTATTGTTTCAAATTATGTAATGTTTATTTATACTAGAATTAACATACATATGCTCTCACAGCCAGTACACCCACATTTCACCGAGCATATCTCCGTCCCATGATGTGATAGGGGGTGAGCCTATCGCCATACCGGGCACAGTTCCAGACTCCGGGCTGATACCGAGTATTATAGAAAAACCGAATATCACTTTTACTCGACCTGGGGATCGAACCCAAGACCTCATTACAACTACGCCACAGAGGCACTAGAATTAAATTGTAACAAATATGAAAAGTTTATACTTTACCCACGAGGGAGATGCCCCGAGGCCCGTTTCATTATTAAAACATATTTTTTAGGATTCACATAATTTTTACTTATTATTCAGTGGTAATGTAATAAACAAAGAAGATGTAAAATGCTTATGATTTACTAATTTTCATTTTTAACTTAAAATATCGGATACATTTTGGATTTATAGTACGTTTGTGCTAAGTAAACTGTATTTCTATAACAAATATGAAGTTTAATATTATAATAATGATAATATAATAATACTAACCCAGTATTATACACGTTCCACTGCTGGGCACGGGCTTCCTCTACTTAACGAGAGGGATTAGGCCTTAGTCTACCAGACAGGCCTAATGCGGGCTGGCAGACTTCACATACCTTCGAAATTCTTCTGGGAAAATTCTCAGGGATGCAGGTTTCCTGACGATGTTTCGTTCACCGTTCAATTCAAGCGATAATTAAATATGAATACACACTTAGAAAAGTGAGAGGTGCATACTTTTGGGGCTGGTTTCGAACCCGCGACTTTCGTCTCGACAGTCGACGCTGCCATGCCACTGCTGAGCTATTGCTGCTTAAATTAATATGGTAGTATATTTATATTTGTGCATGCCTAACATATCTTTTATAGAAGATGCCGGAAAACGAGCAAATGGGTCAACTTATGGTAAGTGATTTTTCCGCGGAATATCCATTATATAACAGAAGAATCATGAAGTTGTTGACTCTAATAGAAAGGAATTGTGATTTAGGGCTCCGGAAATCTCATTAACCTTACCAAACGCAACAGTAACCCGCCATTTCTCATCAGTTTCTTGTAAGACACTATCTTGGTCGAGTTGGCTCATTCATTCTAAAATCAGAACTTTGTACAGCGTACCTCCACCAATTAGTGTTTTTAAGCTACGAAAAATAATATAATTTCCTTTCGTCTTCTTCCACCTGCCAGTATCCCACTGATGTATCCCACCCAATGGGATCGGCACAATATGCCTCCTAACACTTGTTACAAAAAAGTCTTAGCTCTTAGTTACCACAACTGCTCGCCCGCCTAGCGTCCACACTTCTGGAGAGAAAACACCCAGACCTTGAAGCAAATATTTGTAGATCACACCAACATTTGCCTTGGTGCAGGAATCAAACACGTGGCCTCGGTTTACAACTGGCTGCGCCACGGAGGCTGTCGATATCATTTCCTTTAATGTCACTTATTATGAAATCCCATCTTCGCATGTCAGATTATCACGTAGCAAGTGTGGCAGATATCGCCAACGTAAGAAGATCCCTCAGGGTCCTTTGTACATAGCAGTGGAAACACAGAGTCGTTACGTCATGCGATACTAAGGGTCATTTTAAGTTGGATGTGGCTTCGTCTATAATTATACTTGTACGTACTCTCGATGACTGTGCGAGACGTTTTGAAGCTCAGAGTTCTAAAGGATTATATGTGGTATAAATAGGTAAGCGTTAGCGATTTTTTTTAATGTAGGAACACAAAAGACTAATCCTTGTTTCGAACGTACGAGTACATACGCTGAGTACAGAGCGAGATAACGGTAACGGTTTTAACGGTAGGCAGCGGCCTGGCTGTGCTCTGGCATTGTCAGTGCACTTACCATCAGGTGAGCGGACCGCTCGTCTGTCTATCTAGGGCAATAAAAAAAATAAAACAATACCTCGATTAGCACCGACACCATTTCCTGATGACGTTAAAATTTCTAAAGGCATGTGTCTTATTAGCTTTTGCTCGCGGCTCCGCGTGAATGACCTTTTCCGGGATAAAGAGTACCCTATGTTCTACTTCAGGTCATGGTCTACTTGTGTACCAAATTTCACCTAAAACCGTTCAACAGTTAAAGCGTGATTGATTAACAAGCATCCAAATTCACAAACGAAATTTCGAATAGGGGACAAGGACTACAAACGCTTTCTCACATCGATTAGCCCCCATACGCGTAGAAACATTTTCATTACGAAGCGAACGTTGGGGCCTCGTGATATCTCGTTTAATTTCAGACGATAATGAAGACTTTAATCACGGCATCGCCTTTACCCAGCTTGACGACCTTTACATCCCAAGGGAGCAACCACTGTCGTGGATCTTGACATCTTAGAGACAGAACTAGGTTTGTATTTATTTTCTGGAAAGGGTTAATAGTATATATTTTTTCAATTAATATTGCATTTCTGGGAACAGTAAAGCATGATATTCAATGTAATTAATGATCTTAATAAGCAAGATGATTATGAAGCCAAAGCGGCAGAGCGATTCCGGTAGCAATCCAGAGTAAACTCAGGATATACGTTACCATTTGCGCCGAAGAAAGTCACTGCGGTGTTTTTCGGTATAGCACAGTAGGGATTTTCGCTAGGGACTTGATCCAACCATCATTTGGATAAAGACAACTGGGTTAGACTGCTGGCAAGTTATCCCTCTATCCTGAGATTGGGAAGTAAATATCTGGGGGCCCAAATTTCCCTTCTCCTTCTCAATTCCTTTATCCATTTCCTTTAAGGTCGTCTATAATTCTTCTGGTATTGTGTGCGTTTATGGGTGGTAAAGATCACTTAGCGTCAGATGACCTACTTGCACGTTTACTGACATTCCCCACAGAAAAAAGGGTGGTTATGGATCATAAGTAGAAAGCAGAAATTATCTTCTCTCTTTAAATATACTATAGGAAACATGTTCATTATACTATAAGTGCGATTCGAATCACAGTAGTGGCACGGGCGTCTAAGCGTCGTATATCAGTAAATTTTTCCCGTAGAATTTCATAAGCCAAGTGTTAATCGCTCTAAGTTCCATTTATACATTCGATAATGCTTGACATTGAAGGAGAATAAAAAAGGAAGTAAATTAAAAATCACATTTAAAGTCTTTATCTACGAATTTAACTTCTTTATATCACCCTAATGATATCCAATGTAGAAATGGAATCGCCTTGGAGCGATAGATTACGTTTGAACCAAGTCTTCACGAAATGAGGCGCGGGCCAGAGTAGCTAGAGAAAGTGTAACTATTATATGTGCAAACTTTAATCACCCAATTCTCAGCTTGATGTTATGCAGTTAGGCTAACAACATTGGGGGAGACACGGCGAGTAAATACCAAACAACCGACAAACTGATAATATGATTTGAGTTGGACTGGAAACTTAAACTGCGCCGTTAGAGTTTCCATAAATCTAGTTACAGTTCCTGACAGATTTAGTTGCTTTGTATTTAAGCTGTAAGATTAATTTACGGAATTTGTTGAAATATCTTATATTGGAGAATGATGACTACTAAAGGTTCATACCTTTAGTAGTCATCATTTAGTTCCACTACTAACCAGAACGTGACTCTACCACTCCAATACCTATCCGATAAAACCTACGAATCACAACATCTGATGTAACATATGTATGTTACATCTGTAACTTTTTAATGGTTGAACATATTTTCTTTAAACGTAACCTAGAACTATAATCATGATAAACATAGTGAGGAAACCTGCATATCTGAGAAGTTGTCCATTAGAATTTCGGAGGTATGTGATGTCTTCCAACCCGCAATAGGCCAGCTTTGCTGATTGAGGCCTAACCCCTCTCATTCAGGAGACTCGTGGCCAGCAGTGGTACGCGTATAATACAGGGCTGGTATTATTATGGAACCACAAACAGATCCAGATTTATGATATGAAAATGTTAAAATAAATGTTTAAAACCCCTGCACAAACTACCTGACAGAATACCCAATTAGTAAAGTTATGATTACAAATTCTAGTTGGAAAGTGTAGACGTGAACTAGGTCCCAACATCAATCCTGTAATCACACGTAAATTAGTTGGCGAACAATTTCACTAACAAAATGTTGTTTACCACTGGGGTCGAAGTTTTGATGATTCGTATTTCTGGTCCAGTAATAGGTAAGGGTTCTGTTTGAAATGTATACAAAAGTAACTTGTCTAATATGAATTTATTAATGTTTGGGAGATAGGGGTTAGTTGGTAGTAGGCATGTTGGTAGTGCATAAAGTATCTATAATATCGTATCGATTTTGATACATCGAGAAAAAATATCAGTATACTAACGAGCTTAACATTGGGATGACCGTTTTTCGGTATCATAGAAAAATATATACCGAAATATTGACTTGCGGCCTGTGAGGCACTTCCCTCGAAATAATCTCGGATTAGAATCAGCGATTCTCTACTGTAAAATTTCGAATGTCAAAGTAATTTTCTCGAATCTTGTATTCTCAGCTACAATCGAAATAAAATGCGTAAAAATCGCTATTCGAAGGAGCAAAATGTTCCCATTAAAAAACATAAACAGCGCGCGAGGCGTTCCGTTCAACGTAAGTAATGAGATTTTTAATCGCATGCGATAATTTATCATAAAAAATATACTGATAATTATATTTAGATGTATAACGTATTGCAACAAGTGTAGTATACGTGTTTTTTATTATTATAACATAAATAATGAGATAATCAGAGAAGATTTTAAAATAAGTTTTTAAATTGCAAATTCCCAAGATTTGCAGTAATGGAACGCAATATGAAAATCAAAAGTATGGAAAGTTTAAGCGGGAAACCTAGACTAGGTTAGATTTCATGTTATTCTCGTTGTGTCTATTTTGCTCTCAAAATGAATACAATCCAAAAAAAAACTACCCAAGTAGCAGAAGCATTTTCTTCCAAATGGTGGAAGCGGATCTACATCTGCGAAGTGTAAAATTTTCAGCAATATGTTCTAAGCGTGAAGATGAAAAAAGATGGATAAATTTCGGAAAAACTAAATGCCCTGACTGGCGCAAACAAATAGTGGGAGGGTTGGCGTAAAGTACATATAAAATACAGACCAAATTACTATTTGAAGCCCAAAATCCCGCTCCCCTTACCAATCCCTTAATTATCCCATTCCTAGCGTATATGGGCGTACATGGGCGGTGAAAATCACGTAATATCAGGTGATCCACTAGCTCGTTTGCCTGCCTATGCTATAAAGAATATGTTTATTTAAGTATTATTCCAATTAATTAGAATTAGATATTATTCTAATTTGTTGCACTTCTTGCCAAGTAAATAAGTAGGTAAAACTTGAGTAAAACAGGAAATAAAACATAGAACATAAAGTTAATATATTTTAATAAACTACCACCACTTCGGAAATAAATAGGTTTATAAATACATCTTTCATGCTTTGATAAAATGCCATATTCACTTTTCCCGACACACTCGTACCACAAGCTTAGTCACAAGCAATTGCAATCATCAACAATATCAAACACGCAAACAAGCTAGCCTCCTTTAGCATATTTATTGTTTGTAATACATAGGTATTACAAATATGTCTATACATGTATAGACATATGAACTCACGCCTGTATTCCCCGAAGGGGTAGGCAGAAGTACACCTCTGTACCTGTTTTAATGTGGACACCAACATGAATACTACCTAATGTTCTGGTTGCACACAACCACATTTCGCCGAGATTCTTTCCGTCCCATTTTGTAATAGGGGGCGAGTTGTTTATAATATTTACTTTATTTATAAATTTTCAGACATAGTATGATCGTAAAGCGAATGTAAAAAGAAAATTGTAATTTATAAATAAATTAAATTAAATATTTTGACAGTTGACATTGTCATTATTGTTATACATTTACGTTTCGAACGCTCTCTACCATTCGAAGTAACTCTATCAGCAACCTACGAGATATTTCGAGCCCGAGATTCCCAGAATAGCTCAACGTGAACTTCATTCGAAAAAGTTCGAATTCGAGAAAAATCTCGCGAGAATTGCCTCAAATTTGCTCCTTAATTTAAAAAAATATATATATTTTATTAAAATTATATGATGACTACGTAAAGTAGTTGCTTGCTGTTGCGTGTCGTACGGTGAGTGAGTAACGGAGGCCCAAATCTCCCTCGATTCCCAATCCTTTAATTATCCCTTTATTCTTTTAGGTCGGTAACGGGTCAATGATTATTTAGGTATTGTAGATGTTAATGAGCGGTGGTGATCACTTACCATCACGTGACCAACTTGCTAGTTTTCCGACTTCTGCTATAAGAAAAAAGATTTAACTAAAGCTTATTTCGATGTTAGTCATAATATTTTTATGAAAATTGATGACATATCAAACATAGCTTATTGGCAAATGAAAAATATAATAATTAAAGATTATTGCCAAATTAATTAAGACGAAATGTCTCGTAGAACGTTATATGAGCCTGTGGCGTAAATGAGAAAATTTATGGCGTAATATTAGGCAATATACCGCTTAGAAGGATTTAGTGATAAAATTTTATAGTTTGCTGCGAAGTGTGAGGTGAGGCCGTGGGTTCGATTCCCGCACCGAGATAAAGCGTTTATTGCGATCCACAAATTATTTGTTTCAGGACTAGGTTGTATGACCGCTAGTCCCTCGTAGTTTCCGATACCCACGATACAGGTTAACCTAGTGTGGGGTCAAGAATGGGTGTGTGACTGTTGCGTGTATTCATTATGTTATTCTGTCCTCACGCTCGCATTGTAAGATGGATATTTTTATTGATAAAAAAAACTTTTTTACTTACTACCCTACTTAATACCAACTGAAGAAATAATTACTCAACTATAGATAAAAATTTCTATATAATATTGAATGTGTTTAGGTAAAAACTAGTATGTTCACTTATATTGTAGTAAAATAAATATCTCTATATAAATATGTACTCTTAAGTTATCAGTATCAGTTACCAGCAGCTATCACATTCAACACAACAGCGCAAGATTTTTGTAGCATAAGCCGGCAAACGAGCTAGTGGGTCAGCTGATGGTAAGTGATCTCCGCCACCCAGTAAGCCCACAATACCAGAAGAAACATGGGCGCGTTGCGGACCTTAAAGGCAAGGGATAATTCCTTAATTATCCCTTGCCTTGCCCTTGGATTGGGAAGGGTAATGGAAGTACAACGAAACGTAACGAAGCTGCTACTTTACGTCGATTTTCTGTGGGACAATAGTAATAACCTGTCCGAGCCGGCCCATTCATGCTGTAGACTAAACTGTCTACAGCGTGGCTCTACCACTTATCATTAGTTTCAGCATGTTAAAGATTTATGAAAATAAATACTATTTTAGCTTAGCACATCTAAGTAACGTAAATAAACTTATTCCGCTGAATTTGTTCCATGACATGTTCCCCTATATTCAGAAATCTTCCCCTGAAGCCAGAGTAATTGCTGTGATTAATACCCTTAAGTGCACAGTAAATTAAATTTACAGTAATCAAGTTTCGGTAGTTTTTCATCATTTCGCCGAGCGTATCTCCGTCCCATGATGTGATAGGGAGCGAGCCTATCGCCAAAACGGACACAAATTCCAGACTTAGAAAGGATATCGAGCATTTTGTAATAGAAAAACCTAATATCACGTTTACACGAACCGGGGATCGAATCCGAGACTTCAGCGTCAGCCTCAGTCATAACGCGTACGCATTACAACTGCGCCATTGAGGCAATTATATTTGTCAATAGAAATCTTATTAACGATACTGATCGATACAGGTTTAAAAAATCTGACCTAAATATGAGATGAGACAGATCTTTACGAAAATCCTGGGCATAAATGTGAATTACCTACCATTTCCAAGCCCCCACTAACAAAATGTTGTTTACCACTAGGATCGAAGTTTTTATGATTAGTATTTCGGGTCCAGTAATAGGTAAGGGTTCTGTTAACGTGTAAAGTTAACAGAACGCGTACGCATTACAACTGCGTCACCGAGGCTAATCTAATATACCGAAAGAATTATGTCTAGTACTATGTTCTTTCAAAAATAGTTCTCTTATAGGAATTCTTCAACTTATGAATCGCGATATCTCAGGAATGGGCATTCGTATTAATTACCACTTATTTGGTAAAATTCCGGTTTCGGTAACGAAAGTGCAAACACGTATCACAAAGAGCTCTGTAGTTATAGTATAATCATCAGTGTAAAAAGTGGCAAGTGGAACACAAAATACTTCGGAACCTACTGAAAATAAAAACGAACATAACGTCAAACAAAAATTCGAAGTGAAAGTGCTATATTCGCGCGATTACAATCAAAAATAAATCGGCCTATCATAACCTCAAAATTGAACAATCTCAAATTCACATATCACGACTACGTAGTGCCAACATAATAGTTCAAAATATAATAACAGTGACACCTGACGGTGACATTGACATTGACATCTGATATTAGCAGCAAATGAAAGTGTTACCACAACAGAGAAATCAAATTACCCTAAAGTTTACCACGGTGTTACCAACACTACTCACCAAAATAATCCAATCACAAAAATGGAAAAACAAATGGAATTGATACTCAGCAAAATAAATGAAAAGTTCAATGAACAAACAAAAATACTAACAACGGAAATAACGAAAAATGTAATGGAGGCTTTAGACGAAAAGTTAAAAATTTTGAAAGAAGAAAATAATGCTCTCAAATCCAAAGTTAGTAGTCTGGAACAAAAAATATCATACTACGAAAAGGAAAAAAGAAGAAATAACTTGGTTTTTTTCGGCATTGAGGAGAAAGAAAAAAAAGAACTGGAGTTAGTTGATTATATAAAAGACATTTTAGTGGAATCGGGAACGTATTTGAATAGCCAAGAAATAAGCAATGTCCAAAGGATCGGAAAGAAATCGGAAAAGGATCGCCCAGTATTAATAACTCTAACCACATCTTGGAAAAAACATATTATCCTGAAAAACAAGCGCAACCTTCCCACAAACGTGTATGTCAAAGAGGACTTCCCCAAGGACATTCTCGAAATACGTAAACAGCTCCAGCCCAAAGTGGAAGAAGAAAAAAAAAATGGAAACATAGCGTTCATAAAGTACGACAAACTAATTGTTAAAAAACCAGAGACCACGCATCGCGAAAAAAGGAAGAGAGAGACAACTAAGTCACCAACCTTGTCCCAGAAAAAACCAAACACGGAAAATACTGTTAAAATAGCAACATCTCAAAACTCGACAAGGGAAGTAATTAAACCAAGTATCTTGGCATATGTTTCACGCGATAGATCAAACTCGATGCCAGAGCTGCCAAAAAACAAGTAGAGGCCTTCTCCGACCGGAAACCACAACCCGCAAAAATCAAAACAAAAATAAGAAAAACTTCATCAAAATGTTCCCCAAGCCGGCAGGTCACCGAGGGGAAGTCCGACCAACACCCTCCAACAAATTTATCAATTAAAGCCTGTACAAAAAAAAACACCCAAGAACAAAAAAGTCTATATATATGCACACTAAACACAAGAACTTTGAGAACACCAGAAAGTTTACAAGAGCTAGAACTAGCACTTGAAAACATCAAGTGGGATATTCTGGGTATAAGCGAAATGCGAAGAATGGGAGAAGGGATAGAAGAAAGAAGTAAGTATATCTTGTATCACAAAGGTGAAGTTGCTGGTCAAAGAGGAGTGGGGTTTTTGGTAAAGATAAAACTAAGAAACCAAATCAAAGGATTTGAAGGAATATCGGATAGAATAGCTCTCCTGCATATCAACCTACCAAAACATCCTAAAAAATGGACGGTCATCCAAGTCTACTCGCCAACAGAACAAGCAACAAAAACGGAAATATTAGATTTTTACGACAAACTGAGAACAGTAATTGAACACTATTCGGAAAATAACATAGCGCTCATGGGCGATTTTAACGCTCAAGTTGGCGCTCGATTACCAGGGGAAGACCATATAATAGGAAAATACGCTAGAGGAAAAAGGAGCAAAAATGGAGAAAAATTGATTGAACTCTTACTTGAGCAAAACTTAACACTTTTAAACTCCATGTACCGCAAAAATCCCAAAACCAAATGGACTTGGATATCCCCAGATGGAAGAACTAGAAACGAAATCGACTTCATAATCACTAATAAAGTCAGGGCATTTAGTGACACAGGAGTAATACAAAACCTAAATTTCAATACGAACCATCGAATGGTACGCAGCTGCCTAAACGAAAGGAACACTAAAAAACCAAGACCAAAAGCAACATGTATAAACCAATTGAAAACAACGAGTAGGAAGAATGACTCAACAGACATCACAAAAGACCTAATGAAAGCTGTAACCTCAGATATAGACCTAAACGAAAAATATTTAAAAATTGAAAACAAGCTTAACAAACAAATAGTGTCACAAATACACAAAACAAAGAAACCATATTTAAGTGCAAAAACTTTAAAACTTATTGAAGATAGAAGAAACCTAATAATGAAAAAGGAAAAGAAAAATAACCAAAATGAAATCTCTTATCTGAGTAAACAAATCCGCGAAAGTATGAGGAAGGATAGAAAAACCAGAAGAACTGAAACCCTAGAAAACCACATAATGAAAACAGGAGGCATAAGAAAGGCGCTGAAAGAACTTAGAGAAAAGGGAAAAGAATGGATACCAAAAATGAAAAAAAATGAACTACCAACAAATTCACGTATCAAAATTCAAAACATTGCAACAAACTACTATCGCTCACTATACCAAAAACCCAGCCCGGACCAACTAATAACACACTTGCCTGATAAAGAACAAGTTATAGAAAGCTATAGCACTCAAGGAAACGAAGATATACCTGAAATACTTCAATGCGAAATAGAAAAGGCTATAAAAAGTCAAAAAATGGAAAAAGCTCCCGGCCCGGACAGAATTACAAACGAACTACTAAGAGGAACAATCAGTGAGATAAGCCCAATACTAACACGAGTATTTAACGAGACCCTTTTCACAGGCACTATTCCAAGAAACTGGGCAAAATCTCATATAATACTAATACACAAAAAGGGCCCGAAAGACGACATAGGAAATTACAGACCCATATCTCTTATATCAAACGTATATAAAATTTTTGCTAAAGTGTTTCTAAACAGAATAACAAACAGTCTCGACGAAAACCAACCAATGGAGCAGGCGGGATTTAGAAAGGACTTCAGCACAATCGACCATATACACACAATAAAACAACTCATACAAAAATACAATGAATACAACAAGCACATCTACCTGGCATTTATAGATTATTCTAAGGCTTTCGATAGTCTCATACATAAGTATGTATGGCAAAGTCTAAGGGAGCAGGGGATTGAAAACACCTATATAAATATAATAAAAAACATATACAAAGAAAGCAAGGCAAGTATCAGATTAGAATCCACAGGGGAAGTTTTTCCTATTGAAAGAGGTGTTAGGCAAGGTGATCCATTATCACCAAAGCTGTTTACAGCAGTGCTTGAACAAATGTTCAGAAAATTGGAATGGGAACATCTGGGCCTGAATATAAACGGAGCACGACTGAGTCACCTAAGATTTGCAGATGACCTCGTACTTTTGGAGGAAGACCCCAAAAAATTGGAGTATATGATACAAACATTAATAAGCAGAAGTAGGGAGGTTGGACTAGAAATTAATACTACTAAGACCAAAATGATGACAAACTCAACCCCCACAGACATCACAAACAAAGGACAAAAGTTCGAGTACGTAGAGGAATATATATATCTAGGCCAGATAATATCGCCACACGATCAAATGTCAAAAGAATTAGACAAAAGAATTGCGACCGGATGGAAAAAGTACTGGGCTCTGAAAGAAGTGATGAAGAGCAAGGAAATGAGCATTAAGACCAAAAAGAAGACTTTCGATACATGTATCCTACCCTGCATCACTTATGGCTGCGAAACCTGGGCCCTAACGAAACAGCATAGGGACAAACTAGAAAGATGCCAGAAAGGTATGGAAAGAAGCATGCTACACTTAAAATTAAAAGATAGAGTCAGAAATGTCGACATAAGAAATAAAACCAAATTAACAGACATACTAACACGCATTGATCGACTCAAATGGAGGTGGACAGGGCATATGCTTCGATGCAATAAGGAGAAATGGAGCAAACAGGTGACAGTCTGGTACCCAAGGGACAATGTCAGGAGCAGAGGACGACAAGTAAGACGATGGGAGGATGACATGACACTCACTGTAGGAGCTCATTGGATTAGAGTGGCAGGGGATAGGAAACAGTGGAAAGAGTTGGAGGAGGCCTTTGCCGTAAGGCACACCGAAATCAGAGACATTCTGTAATTGCATGATAATGGTTATAAGTTTATATTTAGTTATTAATTTTAAATTTTCGGAAATAAAGGGCTATATTATTATTATTATTATTATTATTTGGTAAAATAGACCACACAAATTGGGGTATAAATAACACTACTTGTGTGGTCTATAAGATTAAGGAATCTAATAGACCGTACGTAATAGTAATCTGTCAAAACCAAGTCATAATTTTAGCTACTGATTACTTTAGACTACGTCGTGGACAATCCTCGGCATAAGTTACAATTCCTCACAACTACCCTTATAACACCACATTGCAAAGGTTATTTTGTAATTAGAAAACTGTAAAATTAAATATTTCCACCCTTATCTTCAAGTTGTTAAGATTCAAGTTTAAGCAAAATGAAATATATTAAGAGTAAAACGACAATATTATATTTGTGCAAAGACGTGAATGTAAAGCTTAGCTCAACATTTAGATTTCATTAGGGGTAAAGTAAATTTTACTTTTAAGCCCTTTATTTATGAAAGTAATGTCTGCTGGAATTTTAATTAAGATTTGCTATCTCGTGTATTAATTTGTTGTAGAAAACACTCTTATAAATTCAAAGACGTAATTGGATTTTTAAATAACTGGCCATCTTAATGTAAGCATCTGATACGCCTTATCGATTAAGAACATTTACTTTTTGTTCATTGTAATCGCATGTTCTTATAGGTACATCCTTCGATACGGTAAGCATGGGCTTGACTGTGACATGGCAATGCTGCAGTCTATGAACGGCGGTTACCACTTACGAGTACCATCAGGTGGGCCGCATGCTCGTCTGTTCACCTGGTCAGTAAAAAAAAACCAAAACCATTCCTTTGCATTCTTGGAATACAAAACTTCATTGCAATCCGACATACATTCAACTCAAGCTATTTTTTTATGTTCTAGAAAACTCACGTTTCTAGCAAACAGTAACCCAGCAATTTGTACAGAATAAACAAAACTGAATTGAAACATATGCGCTGTAAAAACTAAGCAAATGTGTGCGGTAACATAGAGATTATATGATTAATAAACACACAAGGATCCATAAATAATTAAAGAGAAATTGCTGGGTTTGGACTCGATGCGGCTGTTCCCACGATTCCGTTCGACTACGCCATTGGTATTGATGACTTTGAACGGTACACGTCAGTGCAAAACTTGGTGTGACAATTGAAGAAAAAAATCGATCATTTCACCTTCAATAGGTGTTCATGACAGACGTGTTGGTGATTAAATAAATCAGTGTTGATCTTGCCCAGTATGGGGCGGGTGCAATAAACGATTAAAAACCTGAAAATATACTTTTTATACTTGAGGAAAAAATAAAAATCCATTAAGGTGAGATTTAAAAAATCCAAGGAATTGAAATAAAACTAGTTTATACGGATTTTATCGCGGTTTAATTTTTATTTTAGTCCCGACGTTTCGAAAGCTTTTCAAATAATTGTTTTAATAATAATAATAATTATTTTTTAAATAATTGGAAATATATGTATTATTTTAAAATGAAGGTAGCCATTGTAACATTAACTTTTCGAGACGACCTACACCTCAGTCTCTCCCGTGACCACGAAGGCTGAAAAGCTTTCGAAACGTCGGGACTAAAATAAAAATTAAACCGCGATAAAATCCGTATAAACTAGTTTTATTTCAATGAGTAATATTCGCGTAAACCTAAGAAATCACTATCCAAGGAATTATTAAAAGAATAATTACGGTAAAGAAATAATTCGAAAGTTATTATAGGCATTTCTGCACAATATTCATAAAGTTACAATAAAGTCGAGAATTGTAGTTACAAAAAAAATATGAGTACCCAATCCAACGTAAAGTCAATAAAAATATTTTAACAGAAATAGGTTGCAATACTAATAACGTACATGTTTTTTGGGGTATGTGAAAAGCAGTGTTGGGCCTTCCAGTTAGTTTTCAAGTCTATATTGTACAAAATTTTTATTTATGGCTGTTGCTATCCATAATAAATATACAAATACTAATGTACATTTTCCCACAGATGATGGCCAAAGTGAAGACGCAGGGTCTGGTGACCGATTTGATGCCAAACATCAAATTGTTGCAGCTAGCCGGACATTTTCTGTTTAATTACCATGCAGGTTGGAATTTTTTATGGAATCGTAAACAGCATCTGAAATTGTACTTATCGCTATCTTTGAACATAAAGGGATCGTAAAAAAGCTATCATCGACGCTGACATTTCTATGTTTTAATGCTCACTTCCATGAATTTTTATTGCGGACATATTATTTCAAGATCATATGTTCGATTTTTATGAAACCATTAATTTTTTATTTCGTAAAATCTTTCTTTATCAAAAGTAAAATATAAAAAATAATGGGTTTTAATATCGTTAATTACACTAATGCGCAGAAGCTAGATTGCATTTTAAAGATAATTAACACTGCATTTGTAGCAAAGCGAAAAAGGGGAACTTAAAACGGCGTCAGGGATGTAGTAAGGATGATCTTATTAATTATGTTGATATCCGTTAGCATATCTAAGATAAGCCTTTCTTTCCAGACAACTCTGGGATGACCACACTTCTACGGAAGGTTTACTCCTCCGTACATGCTGTCCTGATCTTCATTCACTTCGTTTGCATGGGTATCAACATGGCCCAATATTCTGAGGAAGTCAACGAATTGACTGCAAATACCATAACTGTTTTGTTCTTCGCCCACACTATCATCAAGTTGGGATTCTTTGCTTTCAATGCTAAAAGTTTTTACAGGTAATATGTTTTTTCTACTGTTCTACTGCTGGGCATGGGCAAGCCTTAGTCCATCACGCTAACCTAAGGCGGTTGGTAGACTACACATACCTTCAAAATTTGTATGGAGATTTCTCAGGTGTGCAGGTTTTCTCATAATGTTTCTTTCACAGTTAAAGCAAATAACTAATAGTAATGAATATAGTCGTAACTTAGAAAAAACAGTGGTTCATTCTCTTGAGGCTGGTTTCAAACCTATGATATTCGTCTCGGTATTCCGTACCACATCCCGCTGTGCTATAGCTGCTTGTTATTAATAAAGATTGCTATATACATAATTGACGTATAAAATATTTCATGTCTAGGAGGTATTTTGAAGGTAAGAAGTTATGAAGTAATTCCTTGTTAAACAAAGACTATTAAAGTCTGACATCACAAAGCACTTTCTTAGATGGAAGTAATTGTTCTTTATAGCTATAAAAGGTATTTTGAGTTCCTGTTGGAAAAGCAAAAGGATGTTCAAGTTTTAAACTTTTGGAAAAGGATTTTGTGGTGGCGCATAACTTTTTTGGCGAGGGGCTAAATTGGATAAACAGGCGAATAGTGACATCGAGTGAAATAAATTTTACTCTGAGGTGTTTAAGATGTACGGTTACGCATCGCGCTCTTCTGTCTCGGTCACATATCTAAATTTTACTGGGCATTATGAGACTAAACAACATATATGTCTGAACACAGTCCAGTGCCACGCAGTGTTCAAAGTTCTGGTGGTGTTGCTTATGTTTATGGGTTGCTTACCATCTAGCGAGCGACCTGCTCATTTAGTCATTCAAGCGAAAATAATCAATAAACCATTTTTATGTCAGCGGGATAAATGGGAAGGAAACTAGAAATTATAATTGGGGTGCAAAAATTTGATCATAATGACTCTTCAATTGTATACTGGTAAATTATTTCGGCGTACTTCCGATAATCTGACAAAGTAAAAAATAAATTAATAGAACCAATGTAAAATTGAAAGCAATAAATCGTCAATATTTGTGTGCCATCAAATGAAATCAAATAAAAATAAAGCGCCATAATCCTGATAAAACGATTGAATCACTAAAACGACAGGCTTTATTTTAACGAGACGTCCCGAGGCTTCAGTATTATTTTTAATAGAATTCTGATGAAAGCCGGCTTTTTCGCTCATTCAAAAATAAATAACCTTGCCGTGATTGTATTTTTATTCAATGATGCAAAATGTAAGTGACGAGCAACTTAATGAGTACCCTTTTGAAAATACACTTTACTATGAAGCTGTCGTGGGAAAATCTTATTAAGCGTTTTTCAGCACAATTTGCAACCTAAATAAAAGCTAGACCTAACCGTAAGGAGCAAAAAATCTTCTGAGGCATCCTATCAGATAATTCTCTAATTAATTGACTGCGTCGGTGGCGCTGTTTTAATGTGTACGCGGTACGACTACTGTGCTGAGGTCCCGGGTTCGATCCTGGGTCGGGTAAAATTGATATTGGGTTTTTCTATTTCGAAATGCTCAGTATCAGCCCGGATTCTAGAATTGTGCCCGTTATGGCGATAGGCTCGCTCTCTATCACATCATGGGATGAAAATAAGCTCGGGTAAATATGGGTGTATTGGTTACACCTCTGCCTACCCCTTCGAAGATTACGTGAGTGCGTATGTAATCTATATCACACAATTATTGTTTTCAGTTAGTTGCTAAATAAAATAGTTGCTCCATAGCATCATTGTCGAGTCACATTAGTTAACATTCTAAATTGTAATTATTGTTTTTCATCAAGGACCTTGGCTGTATGGAACCAGTCTAACAGTCACCCATTGTTCACGGAATCAGATGCCCGTTACCACCAAATCTCTCTCACCAAGATGAGGAGATTGCTTTATTTCATCTGTGGCACGACCGTAATGTCTGTCATATGTAAGTGATTATTATTATTTTTAATCATATTAGGTATATTGTTTGAGACATTTCTGATTTTTTATTAGTTCACTATTATTACATGACATTATTATAAACCACCTCTCTTCTTCCACCTGCCCTTATCCCACTCGCAGTGGTGTTAGCGCAACATTAAAAGCATGTTACAGAAATATTTGGCTTGTAATTTTTACGACCGGCCGCCTGCGTGACGACAACCCCTCTGAAGAGAATATTATTATAAGCCATTTCAGAATAGAATTGAAAAATGAGGCTACAAACCTTCCTTGAAACACCCTTTTTATAGCAGAGAGAGGCGAACGAGCTAGTGGCTTACTTGATGATAAGTGATCTTGACCGCCCATGAACGCCCGTAATTCCAGAAGAATCATGGACGCGTTACCGGCTTCAAAAATGGATTAGGATGGGGATGAGGGGATTAGGTCCTTCGGATATCTAGCACACGATACAAAACGCAACAACAAGCTGTTGCTTTACGTCGGTTATTTTCTCTTTCTTTCTGCCTGGCGCTATCCCCGCTTTATGCCATGGTCCGCCTTCTCATACTACAAATTTGACAGTATTTGGTATTATATGGGGCACCCCGCCGTCTGACCCCCACAACCCGCTACGGTAACCAAGTTTCACCATTGGCTTGTCCGTTAATCAGCAGAGTGTATCACGTGCAGGTGAGGTTGGTTTTGGGCCTAAGTTATTGGTGGCCCAATTACTCTCCTACGTTGGTTATCTTCTACTTACAAGTGACTGACAGACAACGTAGAGCGTAAACGCAAGCGATTTAAAATCTTTATCGGCTTATCAATTTTAGTTTTAGTTTTTAATACTACAGAAGGACTGTAGCCCCATCAAATTACACGATTGACTTTCTCAAAGTTGGATCTAACTTTAGTTGGAAACTATAAATTCATCTAATTCGGGTAAAGGAGAACCAACTTGAAAGCATTTGAGTTTATTGCTAACTTTGTGTCTGAGAGAATAATTAATGTCTACAATGAAACAGTACTTAATTTGTTATTATTATGTTTCGTAACTTTAATGAAAATAATTGTAGGATTACGTTTATTCAGACGTTACGTTTGTTTTGTAAAATAATTAACTTTGTTTAATTATCAATTGAAATTATTTATTTAAAACCAAATATGACTATCATAGAAATTGGTAGTGCTTTGGCATACGGGCAGAAGTTCAAAGTGAAAAACTTATTAATCTTTTCTATTATATTATAAGGCTGGGTCACAATTACGTTCTTCGGAGAATCGGTGCGCATGATTGCAAACAAAGAGACGAACGAAACCCTGACAGAGCCTGTCCCACGGCTGCCACTCAAAGCCTGGTATCCCTTCGACGCCATGAGCGGCTCTATGTACGTGTTCGCTTTTATTTTCCAGGTATGAATGATAATGTTAGAGCTACGTTTTTTTTTGTTTTTAACTACAACTAAACCTAGACTATTATTGAATTTTGGGGCTTTTGTATTTCTCTTGTTTATTCTTTTGGCATTTGCCTCGATAGCACATGCAAAAGCCGAAGTTTCCAAACTATGGAAATGTATAATAACTCATAGCACACGCATGCATCAAATACACGATGATCCAAGAAGCATGTGTCAAAGGAACCCGCTTGTTGAATATGAAAGTGGACGACTGGGGATATAGCTATAGTATCTAAAATGGTCCAAAGACGAATGATATTAACTCCAGAGTGACGGGAGGTCTTATTAATAGAAACCGCATGCTAGCCTACTAACCACATATTCATTAGTAAACCCTAGAGAGGAAGTGTCTGTATCAGATGTAATAAGTTTTCCTTAAGTGAATATCTGGACAATGGTCGCAATGCAACTGAACTCCAGAACCATCATCAAGTTAGGAATTGGCTGAAATCACTAATTAGGGAGGCGAGGGAAGAGCTATTAATAATCTTATCGTAACACCTTGCTAGGCACCTTTTACACCATTTTTTCCCCTTACAATTTTTTAGATTTATTGGCTCCTATTCTCAATGGCTATGGCCAACTTGCTCGACGTTATGTTCTGCTCGTGGCTCATCTTTGCGTGCGAACAGCTGCAACATTTGAAAGCGATCATGAAGCCGCTGATGGAACTCAGTGCTGCTTTAGACACGTACAGACCAAATACAGCGGAACTATTCCGAGTTTCCTCGACTGGTAAGTATTATAGAAAGACATGCATAATATGTTACAGCCCTAGATTTTTTGCAATTTTATCATCGTAAGGCCCTAAATTTGGAACTGCTGCATTTTCCAGACAATTGTTTACGCTCTTAAAAGTAATAAACATGTCATTTTGGCACTATAATTTTCATTTTTGTATGTATATTTGTAGGCCTTTATTGCTTTTTAATAGATATCTAGAAACCATGTCAACTATTATTGTTTTTAACCGACTTATCATAGTAACATAATATTTCGAAAGTGATTGCACATTTGCACATTGACAGTCTCCGTGACGCAGTGGGCGAGTAGCCGGCTGCGAATCGTGAGGCCGTGGGTTTGATTGCCGCACCGAGACAAATGTTTGTGTGACCCACATATATTTCTTTCGGGTCTGAGTGTTGTGGGACCGCAAGTTCTTCTTCGTGTTCTTCTTCTGTTCTTCGTAGTTCGTGATACCCACGACACAGGTTAACCTAGTGTGGGGTCAGGACTATGTGTGTGACTGATTATGCTTTACCAGAAACTGACTTTCTGTAGCTTTTACATAAATTTAGTTTTTAAGGTCCACAATCATTAAAATATATTAAAAATCTTGACTTCTCCAAATACAGAAAAGTCTGAAAAAATCCCAGACCCTGTGGACATGGATATCCGTGGCATATACTCCACCCAGCAAGATTTCGGCATGACACTACGAGGAGCTGGTGGAAAGTTGCAGAACTTTGGTCCAAACTCTAACAATCCTAATGGTTTGTCTCAGAAGCAGGAGATGTTGGCTCGATCTGCTATTAAGTACTGGGTAGAACGCCATAAGCATGTTGTCAGGTAAGTCAATTTCAATTCTGAATAAACAGCATCAGCAGCGTGTAGACGCAATGCACCCATAATTCTTTTGGTATTATGGGTGTACATAGGCGGTGGAGATCACTTACCATCAGGTAAGTGCTCGTTGCTCGTTTGTCGGTTAAGCCATAAAAAAAACTAACGGTGTAGACAGAGTTACCGCATAAATGGGCCGGCTCGTGCGAGGTGGTGCCACTGTCTTATAAAAAACTGACAAGAATGGTAAATTTTGTTGTTGTGTTTCAAAGCTAAGATTTCATACATACATACGCATTCACGCCTGTAATCCCCGAAGGGGTAGGCAGAGGCGTACCCAGTACACCCATATTTCGCCGAGCGTATCTCCGTCCCATGATGGGACAGGGGACGAGCCTTTCGCTATACCGGGCACAATTTTAGACTCCGGGCTGATACAGAGCATTTCGCAATAGAAAACCCTATGTCACTTTTACCCGACCCGGGGATCGAACCCAAGACCTCAGCGTCAGTCTCAGTCGTAACGCGTACACATTACAACTACAACGCCACCTAGGCAGTCCTAAGATTTCAGAAGGTCCAAAAGTCCCCTTCATCCTCATTTTCTTAAAGGTTAGTGCATCCATCATTCTAGTATTTTGAGTATTTAAGTTAGGTGGTGGAGATCACTCACAATCAGGTGACCCACTTGCTCGTTTACAGCCTTCTACAATATAAAAAAGACTAACCTAACCATTTCTACCATCGACAAAATTGGACCACATACAATTAGTATTCAAACAAACAATATTTACGGCATTTAAATGAAGTAATGGAAGACAATTACAAAATTATAACCGTCCTAAGTACTTAAGTTGAGCTCTATCATCAAGGCACCTTCATCGATCGGCCGTCAGAGGCACATGGCGCTAATTACGTGAGAAAACACAAGTGTTCAGCACTGGCAATAGACATTGAACTTATAAATAAGGACCGTCTACGTGGGATTCAGTATATTATGAAAAACCAGAGAGGCGAGCACGTACAACTTACGAATAAGTATCCGAATCGAGAATGCTAGTATTTGTATGAAGTTTTTTTTTGTGCTAGCCCCTCTGATATTGGGATTTATTCATAAAATTATAATTGTTACCTATTCTTTACTGTCGAAATAATGGGAAGAAATTGAAATAAAACTAGTTTATACGGATTTTATCGCGGTTTAATTTTATTTTAGTCCCGATGTTTCGAAAGCTTTTCAGCCTTCGTGGTCACGGGAGAGACTGAGGTGTAGGTCGTCTCGAAAAGTTAATGTTCGAGACGACCTAAACTAGTTTTATTTCAATGTGTAATATTCGCGTAAACATAAGAAATCACTAGTGGGAAGAGGTTCTCAACTTGTCTGTTTTTTTAATATATGTTCACGCATATCTCCGCCAAATGTGGACCGATTTGAATGATTATTTCACTAAACATTGTATAACGTAACCGTCAACCTGACGTCAATATAACATTTGTAACTGATAAACGGCTGAACAAATATTCTGCATAAATAGCTAAGATTCTCCTCTGAAATATAGCTAAGAAACATCGCGATTAAATTACCTTTCAAATAAAAAAACCGCATTCAAATCGGTCCATTATTTTAAGCGCTACAGTGCCACAGATTTATACACACACACAAACACACACTCACAGATAGACTATGGGGTTAAACTTATAACACCCCTCTTTTTTATCAGGGTGTAAATAAAAACTTTGTAAAAAAACATCACAAGAATCAAAAAATAAAGAATGGCCAGCAACATTTTGGACTCAAAGCCAACCTCACCTGCACGTGTCTGCTGAACAACGGACGAGGCAATGGCGAAACTTGGTTCCCGTTGCGGATTGTTGGTCCGTTTGTGATTGTTAAATGGCGGGTCGCCCCGTATAATACCAAATACCGTCAAATCAATAGTACGAGAAGACGGACCCTGTCATTGGGTCGGGATGACGCCAGGCAGAAAGAAAAAAAAAATAAGTTGATGGTATCAACCACCTCCTTCTATGACTGTGCTGTATCACCACAGGCCATTAAACTCTAAATAACACTGACTGAAAATTGATCAATTATATTTTTAAATATTTCGTTTTGTTGCATCATAAAGTTAAAAAGTTTTTAAAAGGCGAGATTATTGGAATAAACCACAACAATAGTAAACGAGTAGAGATGAACGAAACAATATCACATGTTATTAATATTATTTTATGCAACGCCAATGTTGTTTTTTTTGGACCCGTGGCAAACATACAATTAGGTAGGATACGGCGTAGAGTAAACTTTGGAATAACCTTTTGAACCATTTCGTCCTTTTAACTGAAACCTCTACAGATTTCCTCGGTCTACTAGATACTTCTCCCAAACTCATCGCAAAGTTGTTTTAATGGTAGCAAACTTTGGAGTCGCAAAATGACCCTCAGTCACCGCAGACGAGTAAACTTTCCTGAACTATCTAACGGCCTCATTGTGGTCTGCCTCTTTATTAAACATTTCATGATGTAATTTCTTAAGTTTACTTACAAAATGTAATGCTTTTACCGCTAGAGTAATATTTAAATCGTGTTCAACTATTCACTGCGTAATAGGAATACTTATTTATTTAGGTTTTTATAAAAATACAAGACATTAAGGCACTATAATATCATGTATTTTGTCATTATCGATGTTTACCCTTACCCGAGATCACATTGACAGCTTCTGTGGCGCAGTTCGATTCCCGAACCGAGACAAATTTGTGTAATCCACAAATATTCGTTTCGGGTTTGAGTGTTAAATGTGTCTTACCTAAAGTTTCTCTCATTTTCTGATGCGACAGATGGACCAAATGGTTTCCCGGGGACTTCCGCGCGATGTTACGCCCAGAAACTGATGTCTTTGACCACAATTGTCTTTATTTACAGATTGGTTGCATCCATCGGTGATACCTACGGTACTGCTCTACTGTTCCACATGTTAGTTTCTACAATCACTCTCACACTCTTGGCTTACCAAGCCACAAAGGTTTGTAACCAAAAAGGAGATTTAATTTTCTATGAACTTCGATTCTAGCTTTGTCAATAAAGTTTAAAATGATATACTTAAGTACTTTCTCTTAAGCATCGATAGCTCAGCGGGTGTGGATTGTCGAGATAAAAGTCGCAGGTTTGAAATCAGCCCAAACCTACAAGGTGGTAGGTTCTTCTTATGCGAGAGGATGTGTAGGTTGGTTGGTAAGGACATTGAAGCCAGTGAAATTATTGGGCAAATGAGACTTAACTTCTTATGTATCGGGGTGACGAGCGCAGTCCAATGCCATGCAGTGCTTCGTAATTCAAAGTTCTATTGTTCCTGGTTATGGACAGGAGTGGCGCTTACCATCAGGCGAGCGACCTGCTCGTTTCGTCACTCAAGCTATTAAAATAAAGCCCTAGGACCATATACCTATGAATTTTCTAAGTTGCTTGCTTTAATTGTGAAGAAAACATAGTGAGGAAACCTATATGTGTTCCTGAGATGTACTATAGAATTTCGAGGGCTTGTAAAGTCTGCTAACCCAGCCAGCTTGGTGGACTAAGGTCTAACCTCTCTCATTAATAGAGGAGACCCAGTGGGACATTTGTAATACAGGGCTTATATTATATTATAATATACATTCTCCTATAAACCATATTATATAAGCTGAAAATCTTAGGCCATCTCACTACATCATTGAACAACGCTAAGATTAGCTAATCTGTGACTGTTGCACCCCCGCGTAGTGCACCTCGGGGATCATGAGTTTATATGGTGACTTCTAGGCATACTAATAGTTTTTTTTGTACATTTTAAGGTATCAGCATCAGCAGTCAATGAGTTAAATGAGTTTAATTACCCCCGGTTTCTGAAAGGCTGATCAAATCAACATTCAACTAACGTAACTTTAAGTTGACATCGCTGTCAAATCAATTCGAGTTGCTGAAAAGTTATTTAGTGAAATAAAATATAATATTTGATCTCTCTTTAGTACCGTTCGACATACGATTTTTCATATTAATTTGAAAGTTATGTTATACTAACATGTGTGTCAAATCAAAGGTGTTGATCACGCTTCTAGCAACTCAATTTCGACTTGACATGAGATTTGACATTTGATTAGTTAATTTAACATTGATCAGCCTTTCAGAAACCGGGCATTAGTCTCTTCTCTAATTCTCTTCTTCCACCTGCCTTTATCCCCCTCACAGTGGGGTTGGCGCAACATGCTTTTTAACACGTCTTACAGAAAGATTTGGCTTGTAGTTTTTACGACCGGAAGCCTGCCTGGCGTCAACCCCTCTGGGGAAAGTCAACCCCTCTGGGGAGATACGGCATGACGGTTTTTTGGGAACCACGCATTCGGTTTTCTTTACATAGTTATATAACAGTTATATTGTAAATTCTCTTTCAGATCAACGGTATAAATGTATACGCGTTCAGCACGATTGGATACTTATGCTACACTCTTGGACAGGTGTTCCATTTCTGCATCTTCGGTAACCGACTCATTGAAGAGGTATGTTCATATTTAACAGTGCCATTTTCTGATCCAGAAATACATTGCCAAAAATGTTATAAAATAGTCTTTTCTGGAAAAGAATATGTGAATGAAAAAAAATGTATATCAACACAATATTTACATACCGTTTTCGCTTCATCTACTTGCATTACCCTCGTATTCATAAACGTTAAAATGAGACCTGACAGTGAGCGCGAACGCATAGTTTTTGGCGCTAAATATAAAGAGATCAATCATGCGCGCAAAAATCTACACTGAGCAAAGTGGTTACTTAAGTGTCGTTTGGGAATACGGGCTTTAATCTCTTCATACATTCTTTTAATATATTCTTTAACCAGAATTCCGTAGTTCTGCGTACCCATATAAAATAGAAGCGTAATATTGTATGTATGCAGAAAAGTCTAGGCCCTCATTTGAATCGTGATAATCTGGAACTTTGTGATTTTATTTTAATTTTACATGAACTAAAACATAGCTAAAATATAATCTCCAAAGAAACATTTGTTCCTAAAAAACTTATATAGTATATCCTTGTTCTTTCCTGTATCAGGCTGAATCTAAACTTTGTCAGGATATTGATGAGTTTGTAAGAAGTTCTCCTTGTGAACGATTAAGATACTGCGAAGTTCAGTAACTACATACATTGGTAGCTAGCACACTGCGTTACATGCTGCCACATGAGTTCATTATTCGCCGTATCTATTAACAAGAGAATAGAGATGTGGATTAATAACGCTTGAGCAGTTCAGTTGAAAGACAAAAGCCGATAACCTTATAGGGCGAAAAACATGGACGAATTTCTTCAATCGACGCGTACATTTGTTTTGTTTTTATTATTATATCTTTTTCCGATTTTGCTGATTCTGTAATTGACAGGTTGTAGCTCAAAGTCAGTTCCATTTAAATTTGAAGATAACATTATATCTCTAGAAATGTGAAATCAAGAATGAAAGACTAACACTTCGACATTTTAACGGTTCGCTCATTCAAAATGAAATATATTTAACAACAAATAAAACCAACTAAAACGTTAAAAATTTAATCAATTTTGCGTTGGTGCTATCAATAATTGACTATTAAACTGCCATAACACCCAAAAGTAGTAAATTTTTTACCATTTTAAAATTAAAATAACTAATTATATTTTTAATTTCGAAAGTAATTGTTGTCACTAGATACAATTATAATATTTTCAGCTCCAGATGTCAAATAATTTTTCATTGTAAAAAAACCATACTGTGTTTAATGTTTTTCAAACAGAGTTCCTCCGTGATGGAAGCAGCCTACTCCTGCCAGTGGTACGATGGGTCCGAGGAGGCGAAGACTTTTGTCCAGATCGTTTGTCAGCAGTGCCAGAAAGCCATGACAATATCTGGAGCGAAATTCTTCACGGTGTCCTTAGATTTGTTTGCCTCGGTAAGATTTCTTCAATTCATTTTTTTCAAAATTATTATGACATCCATAATTTGTTATAACTCTGCAAACTTGTTCTAATATGTCTTTTACCTCTCCAGCTTACTTTCTTTTTCCTGGAATAGTGAAGTTATTAACACTGCTTCTGATGGGAAGTACACTTAATTGCAGTGAAGTCTGAATTCAAAATATAAAGTCCATAAACAAGATACATTGCTTTATCGCCAACTACAAGAAATGCGATGGCCTGCTTTATACATATTAATCGATATAACTAAGACTTTAGCAGAACAGCCACTTACGTTGATTAATATCTTATAATTCTTCTTCTTCCATCTACCCTTATCCCACTATACCGAATCATGGACACGTTGCCAATATTAAACAAAAAGGATAATAATTAAGGGATTGGGTAGGGGAGGAGGATTTGGGCCTCCAGATATCTCTCTCACCGTATGAAGCAATGCCGTATGAATACCGTACCGTATGAAGCGTATGTAGCAAGCTGCTACTTTACGCCGGTTTTCTGTGAGACAGTGGTAACGACCCGGACGAGCCGGCCTATTCATGCTGTACACAAAGCTGTCATAGAAAATAAATTATCAATTTCATATCATTCCAGGTGCTCGGTGCCGTAGTGACCTACTTCATGGTGCTAGTACAGCTCAAATAAAGCTCTGCTATATTACAAACTTGTTTATTGTTTATGAGATGTAATCTATTGTTGTATAATTGAGTTTGGTGTAAATTGTTGTATCTAAATTTATTTTATCTTTTACTAAGTTTCTAAAATTTTAATAAAGCCATAGTAATGAAATACCAAAATATTACTTACTTGCCCGTTTTTATTATTTTGATTTTTTAGTTTAAAGCTTTATGGACATTATTTATTGGTGTATGAGGAGTAAAACATGTATTATAATAATAAAAATATGGTTGATATCAATTGGCCATAAGTTCTATTTCCGCGAGAAACAACATTTTGTGTAAATCGTTAATAATAGTTTATAGTTTAATCGAATTACGATTGAGTTTTAGGTTTTAGTTAGAAATAATGAACAATACGAGTGTAAAGCACAGTTTTATTATTATTGTTATGTAAAACATTCTTTGCTCCATTGTTTGACAAGGAAACTTTGCATTTTAACGAGTATTAAAACTTATTTCAAATTTAGTAGATAACTTAAAAAATCAAGTGGATATTCAATATATTATTGTACTTTATTTAACAGATAAGTAGTATGCTAAACTACTAGGTATTAAATTATTTTAATACCTTGGTCAGTTTATGATTTATAGTATTTTTTAAGTTGTATTGCACTAAATAAATTTATCTTTCTTCCTTCTTTCTTTATTAACAATATTTGTAGGTACTTATCTGAATATAATACTATTATCTGTTAAAATTATCTTTATTTTTTAAAATACCTAAAGGTTTCTTTATTTTTAAATTAAATACCCGTAGAACATAATTATTGTGATAAAGTAATATGTTTTCTAGAAATGCCTGTCCTACAAAAATATTTTATGATAGTGTGATGGAGCGAGACGATTTTTCATAGATTTTTTATTAAACGCACATTTCTGCAATACTCTAATAGATCTTTAAGTAAACTCATATTGTATCGCAAATAGTACTATAATATAATATTACAAACTGGAACTGTATTTTTTGACAAACCTGTATTCTTTTAAAACATGACAATATCTAATAGAATATATATTTGAAATATGTTGTTTAATTGTATAATATTATAAAAAGTTTACTTTATATTAACACAATTGTTTTAGAGTAGGTAGCGGCTTGGCTGAGGTCCATGGGCGGCGGTGACCACTTACCATCAGTTGCGTCACCTGTCTATCTGGGCAATAATGAAAAAAAAAACAAATATTTATGCGGTAGAGATGCGCTATAGTTCAGTTTTATTTACACTGTAAAGCCGTTCTAAAGCCGATTCTGGGCCGTTTTGTTAGAAGTAGTACCACTGTGTCTGTAGCTCAACACACTAGGCTGTTCTCGAACGTCGCCTTTTTACCAGCGTCTGAGCAGCGGCGACGCAACGCGAGAGCGACGTCAGGAGCACAGCAATTACCGAACGCCGTGTGCGAGCCGCGCTGACGCCATCGCAAAAACAAAAATCAAAACTAAACTTTTATTGCCATTGAAGGTATTTGAGCCATCAATTTTCGAAACGATACATACATCTTGACGAAGGAGTAGGTCGAGGTGCAACTAATGTTGTGCCCACGAGTCGTAGAGTTTATTTTCATTCCAACATGTCTTCTGATGTCATAGGGGGCGAGCCTATATACCGGGCAAAATAATTTCCAAACGTAGAAAAATCATGTGTGATTTTTGTAATCGAAAACTCACACAAAAATGATTACCCAACCTAGTATTTAAACCCATGACCATACAGACCATGATTCTTTGTCTAAGTAGGCTGCAACATGAGTTACGAAGCGAACACTGATTATCGATATAAATTAGTGCTTCCCGTTAAATTAAAAAGCTGCTTTTGTCTCGCACGCCCTATTAATAAATCTTGCCCCAAGCCACAATAATTAATTAATTAAACGACGGAATTACGTTAACGCTCAGCATTCGATATTAATATTAAGCAAAATTAATTATCTAAATTGGTTCCTTTGTAAATTAGTTAATTATGAAGTACTTCCATAATTTGCTATCGATAGCTGTAGGTGGATATTAATTTGTAGAAGAAAGGCAGCGGGGATACATGTTACATACATACGCACTCACGCCTATAATCCTCGAAGGGGTAGGCAGAGGTGTAACCAGAACAGCTATGTTTCGTCGAACTTATTCTCCTCCCATAGAGGACGAGCCTATTGCTATACGAGACACAATTCCAGACTCCGGACTGATACTGAGCATTTCGTGATAGAAAAACCTAATATCACTTTTACTCGACCCGGGAATCGAACCCGAGATCTCAGCACAGCAGTCGTACCGCGTACGCATTGCAACTGCGCCACCGAGGCAATCATTACATACAGTTGGTTTTCTAATTGATGTCTGGGGTTTTTATTATTTCAATAAAATAATTACGTATAGACACATTATGCCATAGATAATAAGTGGTGGTGTTAAAGTGGTAGAGCCACGTAGAGTCATTAGGGTTCTCTACAGCACGAATAGGCCGGCTACGTGCATCAAAGGCGCCGCGGCGCGTGCATGCCCGGCTTCGTCAATACGCCAGTCGGCTGTTCATCACTTTTCAGATGAAAATATAATTTTTTAAATATGTTCATTTTTCTAAGCTACCTTAGGATACCTACCTAAGGATAATTATCTCGCTTTTGTTTTTTTTTTATACAACTATTTTTACTAAGCCGTCTATAAAGAAAGTAGAAAAAAGAAAGAAAGAAAGTAAAGAAAGAAAGAAAGAAAAGTAAAAAGAAAAGTAGTCGTAGTAGTAGAAAGTAGTAGTCTTTACGACTTAGAAAGGGCTAACAAGGTATTTTTTTACAGACTGTATAAATAAAAGAAATAGGGTCGCTACGGGAAAATATTTAATATAAGAAATACAAAAGGATACAAAATAATAATTAAATTCCAAATTGTACCTCCGCTATGTTTTAATTAAAGCTTGAAAATGTCTTGTACAGTTTAAGATCTACCGGGCCGGGGTTAAATGGGCCAAATTGATAGCTCTGAAAAGTTCAATTTATATCTTAGAGTTTAATTTGGTTTTACGTTGAAATAAATGGAGATGTTTAATTTTACAGTCGGCCGTTATGATCCATTTTAGTGAAATAAAGAAATTTCTAGAGACTAATTTCGGTAGTTGGGTTTGATATTTTTTTTTGTTATTGAATATTTTATTTATATTGACTGCCTCAGTGGCGCAGTTGTAATGCGTACGCGTTACGATTCGGTCTCGGGTTCGATCCCCGGGTCGGGTAAAGTGGTGTTGGCTCAGTATCAGCCCAGAGTCTGAAATTTGTGCTCGGTATGGCGATAGGCTCGCCCCCTATCACATAAGGGACGGAGATACGCTCGGCGAAATGTGGGTGTACTGGTTACACTCTCTGCATACCCCTTCGGGGATTACAGGCGTGAGTGCGTATGTATGTATACAGTATTGAATATTTTTTAACAAATAATAAAAAAAAAATATGGAAAAACGTCGCGAATGATTTTAATATTTTCCTGATGCCTGGATGACTGAGCCTGATGGTAAGCGTACCATGAGACAAAATGTAAAGACTCATAATGCCCAGTAATTTCACTGGCTTCAAATTCATCCAAATCGAAACACAATAGTGCTTATTGGTTGCTGTTTGGTGGCAGAAATAAACAAAGCGGTGATAACACCCAGACGGCCTCTCACATACGAGACCTACCTACTAATTCGGATCCGAATGCTTTTCAAATGGAATAAGGAAGACGATTAAAATACTGCAACATTAAAAAGACAGACAAAGTCGTTTATAAAGGCTCCTATCCTGATGTTAAGAATGGTTATCGAAGTTAAATAAACGAGCGCAAACGTCGAAGTGAGCAATAAACCAGCATCAAACAAATGGCACATTACATTGAATGATGAGTTTAGCTCACCTGTGTTGACGCATAAACTAAGAGATGGCAGCGTTTCTGGTAAAATTTACTACGTGAGTGGTAGAGCCATGCTATAGATAGTTTCATCTACAGCACGAATGGGCCGGGTCCACCGCGTCATTAACACTGTCTCACAGAAAACCGTAAAGTAGCAGCTAGCTGCTGCGTACGGTGAGTGAGATATCCTGAGGCCCAAATCCTCTCCTTCCCAATTGATTAATTATACCTTTTGTATAAGGTCGGTAATGCGCCCATGATTCTTGCGTTTTGGGCGTACATGGGCGGTGGAGATCACTTACCATCCGGTGGTCGTTTGCTCGCTTGCCGGCCTATGATATAAAAAAAAACACAAATACATGTTTCGGGTCTAGGTGTTTTTTCCCCAGAGGGATTTGAAGAAGGGTGAACAGTAAAAGAACGGGATACCCAAGAGGCGGGTAGGGGAGGAAGATTTTGACTGCCAGATATTATTTCACTCACCGTACGAAACGCAACAGCAAGCTGTTACGTCACATCGCTTTTCTGATAGACAGTGGTAACAACCCGGTCGAGGTAGCCCATTCGTGCTGTAGACAATTCTATCTACACTGTGGCTCTACCATTTATAAGTGGATTTTTATTATAGATTGGTGAATTCAATAACATACTTCTTCTTAGTCGCTACACTCTTGGCAAGTGGTCGTGGTCTTCAGTTCAAGGTCGGTGGTACATTTAAAATTCGTCGCCATTCATCTCGAACTACTGCTTTTCTGGTGCATTCATAGAAGGGACCATTCCAATTTAATCGCTTCCATGTCATGAATTATGCCAATCTCAACAAGTGGTTCTTCCCATGGGTATAAAATTGATAGACGGACATAAATTCATCAGTTATCAGTACCCTTGTTTGTTTGGTAATGATGAATTTTCAAAGACCACTTATTATGAGTGGTACATACATACTTTGTCTTAGTTTGTTCTCTTCGTGCTCTTTGAAGCAGTTATGCGTCTTCTAGGTACATGATGTACCTATTTTGTAAATATTTGCACAGAAAATAAAATATGTTGTGTAGTAAGCTGTAAAAATATGATATCCATCCATTATATACAGTTTATGATTTGAATTTTAGGCTTCCGAGATGTGAAGTAAAAATCTTACATACATACATACATACGCACTCACGCCTATAATCCCCGAAGGAGTAGGCAGAGGTGTAACTAGTACACCCACATTGCTACAATGCTTAAAGACCTGTATTGATGTAGGCAATCGGGACAGGTAGATCACAACGCGTGACGCTGATCAGGCAATATTCGTCAGTTTTGCATGAATTTGAATTGAAACGGTCTACATCCCGCTTCGACAATCATTACACTAGATTAATCTAGTAATATAATTATATTACTATTGAATTACCGTGTCATAGTCATCAGAGTGGTAGAGCCACACTATAGACAGTTTTGTCTACAGCATTAATGGGCCGGCTCATCCGGGTCGTTACCACTGTCTCACAGAAAACTGCCGTAAAGTAGCAGTTTGCTGCTGCGTTTCGTACGGTGAGTGCGATATCCGGACGCCCAAATCCCCTCCCTTTCCCAATTCCTTAATCCCTTTCCTATAAGGTTGGCAACGCGCCCGTGATTCTTCTGCCATTGTGGGCGTACATGGGCGGTGGAGATCACTTACCATCAGATGACCCACTGGCTCGGTTGCCGGCCTATGCAATAAAATAAAAAAAATGTGCAATAGGCTATGTTAGTTAACACAGCTTCCATGTGGTAGTGGGAGAGTAAGTGGCTGTGGAGTGAGTGGTGGCGGGCTCGATTCCCGCACCGAGACAAAAAAGATTGTGTGATTCACAAATATTTGTTTCGGCACTTGTATTTTCTCCCCAGAGGGGTTAACGTCAGATAGGCGGCTGGTCGTAAAAACTACAAGCCGAATCGTTCTGTAACATGTGTTAAAAAGCATATTGGCCCGACCCCACTGCGAGTGGGATAAGGACATGTGGAAGAAGAAGAAGGAACTAATTTTTTTTTTATCTATTTATATGAATTGAATAAATCTCTCTATTCTAAAAAAAGTAACTGGCGCCGCCGCCGCCAAAAGCTTGTCACGCTATCTCCTCTGAAACCGCTGGGGGTATGGGGTCGAGACCGATACCAATCGATGCAGAATAGTGTGGGGAAGAAAGTAAGATATGTCTCATATTCGTCGGACTTTAAGTTTTTTTTTTATGTTTTGTGGAAAACATGGGCAAAGTCCCTAGTTACGTAAACATTTTTTTTTTTTTTATTCTGGATCGCCAATGGGTGTACATATAAAACTTATTAAGTAACAAACAAATATAACATACTACCCAGTTACAGGCAAACACAACTAACAAGGCTAATTAATAGAGAAGGCAGGAGAGGAAAACAAAAAAATATCTACTGCGCATTGGATATGTCTCAGTATTTCTCCGTTTGTATTTCACAAGCAAACATTGTATCGCGCGAATCACCATAACATAAATGTATTCAGATACATAACACATTACTACGGTGTTAGTCTTATTTTAACCCCGGTCAAAAGGGGGAGTGATATACGATTTATCTCTTTGTCTTTCTGTGAGTGGGTGTGTGAGTGTGTTTGTGTCTGTGGCATCATACCGTCTAAACGAATGGTTTAGACGCTAAACTAAACTAATGGTTTTGGTTTATGAATGTCTGCTATCTTGAGTCAAAGTTAAGTTTTAGTTACTTAATTTATTTTGAATATAATAATTCCACAAGAGCTGCACGTAGAAGATTTAATGTGCTACTTGCAGTTACCTATGCAGAAATTACTAGAGATAAATAATCAGTACCTAATTCTAAAAAAATATATACTTTTTTAGAAAATTAACCATATATCCAAATTGAATAGAGAAATGAGGAATGAAATGAAATGGAGGAGATTTGAAATGTATACTCAATAATAAGTTCTCTTTACTCCGATGAAATGCATGACAATCACCATTCCGTATATCTATTTCCTTATAGCTTTTGCTCGCGGCACCGTGTGAATGTCGTTTTACGGGATAAAAAGTAGTCTATGTCCTAACTCTGGTTATAGTCTACCTGATTGCCAAATTTTATTCAAGTCTATTCAGCCGTTAAAGTGTAATTGATGAAATATCAACCAACTTCATAAACTCGCAAATATCAAAATTTTCACATTTAATAGGTGAAATTGAAAACCTACATATGAAATTACCGTTCTGTACGAAAAAAGTTAAAGTATTATTTTCCATCTTTTTTATTTCTATCAATAAAAGTATCACCCATACTATTGATGCATTTGCCAGCGCAGTAGCAATTTATCGTGGCTCTTTTTAAAAAAATAGGCTGGACGGGAGGCAACAAACTCTTCAAAGGCATTTCTACTGCCTCTCAAGTGTTGTTTTTTTTCCCCCCAAAAAGTTGTCCAAAGACATAGGTCTTTGGACAACTTTTTTTGGACAACTAATAATAGTATTAGCAGGGTTTTAAAAAATTACAAATATTTTCCAGCTCGTCTGCGAAACCCTTCTGTACTATTAACTCCTATGTCAGCAGGGTCAACATTTGTCTGAGAGTGACATGTCACTCCGGTGACAAGGACACATTAGGGATAGTTGGGCGATAAATATTGCGAGCTCACCTTTGTCACTTCACGTCGAAAATTCACCAAAAATACGCTTCGTCGTGATAAAATTGAATCTTATGATGTGTCTTATTGGGTATGTCATTTTTGATAAGGCGTCTGATGTGATAAATTTCGGTTTCAATAAGGAACTTAATTTGCATTTTTGTGATGATTTTAAGACTTTGAGGCATAATAGGTACATTTTGGAGCAATGACAGGCCAAGCTATTCTTTCAGCAGTCAGAAACTGGATTCGGATTTACTAGTGCTCACATAAATAAATACACCCAACAGTCACACACATAGTCCTGACCCCACACTAGGTAAACCTGTGTCGTGGGTATCAGGAACTACGAGGGACGTACGGTCCCATAATACCAGACCCGAAACAAATAATTGTGGGATCACACAAACATTAGTCTCGGTGCGGGAATCGAACCCACGGCATCTCGCTTCGCAGCCGGCTACTCGCGCGCTGCGCCACGGAGGCTGTCATGCTATCATTAAATAATAAATATAATAATTCTAGCCCTGTATACACGTCCTACTGCTGGGCACGGGCCTCCTCCACTGAAGATGAGAGCGTTAGGCCTTAGTTCACCATAACGATATTATGCTGGCCTAATACAGGTTAGCAGACTTCACATACCTTCGAAACTCTTATAAAGAACTTCTCAGGTATACAGGTTTCCTCACGATATTTCCTTAACCGTTAAACAAGTGATGATTAACAATGAATACACGCAAAACTTAGAAAAGTCAGAGGTGCATGCTCTTGAGGCTGTTTTCAAATCTGGGACTTTCGTCTCGACAGTCGGTAACAGTCCCCGCTGAGCTATCGCTACTATTAACCTATCATTATTAAAATTAAACTAATATTCGGACTTTTGTTTACTGCTTCAATTTTGACTCTATACTAATACTACCTATTGGAAATAATCTCGGTTGTGATAGTTCAATGCAGCAGCTTTGTCGGGTATTCAAAGCGAAGCAGAAATTGAGTGAAGCCAGCCGAAAATCAAGCTTAATGGCGCGTTTAGATGAGGTTCCTGTCAATATTGAACTGGCTGGTTGATATGTAATTGGAAGTAGATAATAAAGGAAAGGTTTAAATTATTCTAGAATTGTCATAGAATATTAAATAAAATACATCCAACAGTCACACATATAGTCCTGACCCCACACTAGGTAAACCTGTATCGTGGGTATCGAGAACTACGAGGGACTTGCGGTCCCCCAACACCCAGACCCGAGACAAATATTTGTGGATCAGAAAAACATTTGTCAAGGTGCGGGAATCGAACCCACGGCCTCACGCTTCTCAACCGGCTATTCCCCCGCTGCGCCACGGAGGCTGTAAAAACAGTACGTATCTTGTTATAATTCTAAATTCTCAATAAATTTCAAATGTGCGAATAAACGAATAAAGAAATCTATAGCACTTTCTGAAACTTGGATCAATACGACACACAATAGCAAAGATAATAACCACAGAACAAATTGATATAGAATGCCAAGGCCTTAGTTTGTTCGATAACCATCTGACACACTGCTGGAACAGTACGCCAATATAACATTTTAAACTGGCACTACGCTTCCCATGACCTGCTTCTTTCTCGTGAAATATATCGTTTCAAAGACACGTTGGTTGTGTTTTTAGTCTTTTATTTATTTATTTACTTAAATGGAAGTTTACAGCACGAACTGGCACATTGTGTGTTAAAAGAATGAATGAACTCGTATTCGATTTGTCAAGATATGGTTCAGACTCCAATAACTAGCAGAAGGGAGAGTAGCAGAGAAGCTTTTTACGAGTGGTAGAGCCACACTGTAGACAATGTTGTTTACAGCATGAATGGGCCGGCTCGTCCGAGTCATTACCACTGTCTCACAGAAAACCGACGTAAATTAGCAACTTACTGCTGCATTTGGTACGGTGAGTGAGATATCCGGAGGCCCAAATCCACTCCCCTTCTGAATCCCTTAATTATCCCTTTCCTTTAAGGTCGGCAACGTGCCCATGACTCTTTCACACGTACATAGGCGGTGGTGATCACTTACCATCAGGTGACCCAGGCGCTCGTTCGTCGGACTATGCAATAAAAAAAGACAATTTGGGTCATTGCATTGGCTACAAAGCATAAATATAACCAACGATTTGACATGACGTAAACTATGGCTTAAACCGACAATCAAGTCTGTAGAAATACGACGCATTAATAGAATATTATAAATAATATACACATTGCAATTAAATTAGCTAGACTACAAAAAATGCATATTTTTTATTAAAGTTAGATTTTTTAACACAGATACCAGCAAACGAGCAAATGAGCAACTGATGGTAAATTATGTCCAACGCCCATGAACATTCATAATATCCGCACAATCATGGACGCGTTGTCGAAATTTTCAAGTAAAAGGATGATTAACGGCTTGGAAAGGAGAGGGGGAATAGGGCTTCTGTCTATCACATTCATCGTACAAAACGCAATAGAAAGCACCTCGGGTTTCTCTGAGATAACAGTATCAACCCCGTCGAGCTGGGCTAATGATGCCGTAAACAAAACTATCTACATTGTAGCTTTACCACTAAAGCAATGGAAATAGTATTAATCTATGACTGCCTATGGTGCAACAGGTATGTAGTGAAATAGCATATCGTGGGTTCAGTTCCCGCGCTGGGATAAATATTTATATAATCTAGTGTGTTTCAATAAAGAAATCTATCCCCCAACATCTTGTCATATCATATATTTAAATAAAACTAGTTTATATGGATTTTATCGCTTTCAGTCTCTCCCGTGACCACGAAGGCTGAAAAGCTTTCGAAACGTCGGCACTAAAATAAAAATTTAACCGCGATAAAATCCGTATAAACTAGTTTTATTTTAATGTGTAATATTCGCGTAAACCTAAGAAATCAGTATATCATATATTTTTATCTAAGCAGTTTGTATTTTTTGCTGGCGGACCTTTCCGTATATGACATCGAGGTAATCTGTCCTAAACAAATACTTACCTGACTGGATGACAATCAATCGAACCTGGTACCATTGGGAGTAACCCCTGACCCCTCCCTCTGCCTCGAATACTCCATCATGGGTCCGCCCAAATTACCTCTCAATGTATCGATTTGATAGTAAAGCTGAAAATCCGCTGTGTCGCCTTTTCTTAACTAGATTCGTTCTGACGTCAAGCCCTTTGGGGAGAAAATACCCAGACCTGAAAAGTATATTTTTGGATCACACAAACATCTGTCTCGGTGCGGGAATCGAACCCGCGGCCTCTCGCTTTAGAGCCCACTGCGCCACGGAGACTAATTTGATTATGATTAAAAATTTAAAATAAATTGATAACATTATAATTTTATGTGCGTCAAAATATTTACGGTTATTAAAATTATCATTCTTAATTATTATTCCATCAAACTACTGACTACATCGTCAGCATGAGCAGGAAATAGCTTTTTGATTCGCCGACATACGAGATACGAGCATGTTCCCCGAGTGCAAAATTATTTATGTAACCACCACTCCACCAACTTAATTAAGGTCATGTAATGTCGTTGAAATAGGTATTACATCGCAAATGCATTATGATGTAGTACAGAAAATTAAAAGTGTTTTGTAACGCTGAATAAAATAAGCATAGAGGTTTCTTAGGTTTACGCGAATATTACACATTGAAATAAAACTAGTTTATACGGATTTCATCGCGGTTTAATTTTTATTTTAGTCCCGACATTTCGAAAGTCTCTCCCGTGACCACGAAGGCCGAAAAGCTTTTGAAACGTCGGGACTAAAATAAAAATTAAACCGCGATAAAATCCGTATAGTTTAATTTCAATAAAATAAGCAAGTAGGGCAGTTTACGTTAGAGATATTTTTACTAAATTTTAATTTCAAAATCTCAAAAATAAATAGGAGTATTATACGCACAAAATAACTTGAATAATAAATTTGTCACTTCACCTCTATGGCTCCCATCTCAATCTCTGAAAGAATATACGCGACACCACTTGTAACTAACGTCAGTGCAACCAAGTTATTACGTGCAGATTATGATAATTTTAAGTTATAGTTATATAGTTAGTAAGCAGTCCAAGCGCTGGCTTGACGTATTGGCGGGAAATATGAGAGCCAATGGTTATGCCAATTACTATGGAGGATGCTCAAGATCGGGCGAAGTGGAAGTGTTTAAGTAGGAAGGCGGACCCTGGCAATAAGCCGGCACTAAATCATCAAGACTTTCAAAAAATATAGAAATTATCGTTTACTCCAAAATAACCCTCGTTATCGAAAGATCCGCATTCAGGGACGGTTACCGATACCCCATTTTTTGCGGTAAAATTACCAAAACCGTAACGTTATATTATGTTAAACTGTTGTTGTTTAAAGTTAACTAATATCGTTAATTTTAACGTTAAATTCGCGATAGTTATACCGGTAGACATAGAAATATCGGTACCGGTATAAGTACGTTGTTTTTACCGATAACTATTTTTGGTAACCCGTAGCGTTACTTGACATAATATAACAGAAATATTATAAATACCATATTTTTTTATCGTTCCCATAACGGTAATGAGTATCTTTACCATAAAAACGGTAATTCACTCCTTACCCGAATTGGTCTTTGTTATGTCCATCACAAAGTTTTTTGATTTAAAAATTTTCGACTGGGCAGCTTGTTGTTCATTGAATATTGTACGCAAATAGGAACTCAATTTTTGTTGATTAATCCATTTCATACGTCAGTGACTAAAATACTGACTTTTGTTAATTCATATTGGATTTCAACGACCAATAAATAATTCGATTTAGGTTTCGTCACCTCTGAGTAGATGTTATTTACCAAATATAAAATAACGTTTAACAAAACTTAGAAACCGACTTCAAAATAAAGACACTGAAAAGTCAAAAATAACAATTTCTATCTATTCTATTGTTAGAATATTGAAGATTGAGTCCGTGCAATTTTATCCCTTTTTTTGAAGTTGGTTAAACATACGGAACATTCGAATACAATAGTCACACTGTGACATTTAATAAACAACGTGTTACAGAAAAGTATGGTGATATTAAAGGGTCATTACATACCTAGTAGTCATTGCTGTGCTTATGTACCGGATTTTATCAAAATCTAGAGATCTTAAAATTTCATGCTGTTTTAAACACTCGTTTACCACGATCGATAAAATCGATCACATCCCTATAAATAAAGTGCGTGAGCGAGAATGCTGGAGTGAGACAAAACCTCAGCTGTTTATCATTTAGCGTTTTCCAAGTCGAATATATGACATGTTACTCAGTGGATAGTTAAAAAAGAAAAGAAAATGCTTTATTTGTCCTAGCAATGCAATCGGATTTCGTGCTACAGGGGGACACAATATTTATGACGTACATTTTACAACCACAACTTTCTCTAACACGTTTATACCGAAATAAAGATGTCTACTAGGTGGTAGGTCCCTCGTTTGCGAGAGGCCGACTGGGTTGGTACCACCGCTTTGTCTATTTCTGCCGCCAAGCAACAGTGTGTAAGCACTGTTTTGTTCCGGTTTAAATTTGAAATTACTGGGCATTATGACACTTAACACCTTATGTCTCGCAGTGACGAGCGCAGTCCAGTGTCATGCAGTGCTTTGTTATTTAAAGTTCTGTGTGGCGTTGCTTCTGTTTATGAGCAGGCGTGGTACTTACTATCAGGCGAGCAACCTGCTCGTCTCGTCATTCAAGCTAATAATAAATTAAAAAAGGTACTTTTAAAAATTGCTGTCTTATATGCAAATGGGAGTAATATACTCGAATATTGTAAAACAGGCCTTTAAACATTCATATATGTCAATTACTTTAGTTCGGTTTTAATACAAATAATCTGGTATTATTGAATCTTTTCCGCGATGTTGAGTGGCTTCCGAACCGGGGCTTACGAGACCTTACAAAATGAAATGTCCGTTTTATTAAATTCGCTTGAACCTGTATTGTACACTACTATGGCTATCAAATCGGACATTTGAGTGTATACATACGCACTCACGCCTGTAATCCCCGAAGGGGTGGGCAGAGGTGTAACCAGTACACCCACATTTCGCCGAGCGTATCTCTGTCCCATGATGTGATAGGGGGCGAGCCTATCGCCATATCGGGCACAATTTCAGACACCGGGTTGACACTAACTAAGCATTTCATGATAGAAAAACCCAATATCACTGTACTCGACCCGGGAATCGAACCCGAGACCTCAGCGTCAGCCTCAGTCGTAACGCGTACGCATTACAACTGCGCCACTGAGGCAGTCATTTGAGTGTATATGTAAATAAATAAAGAAATTACGGTTAAATTAAAGGCGGACGTAATGCTGGTCCCCTTGAACTGTATTTAACCTGTCCTATTTATTCTTTACAATTGGCTAAGAAAGAATCTAATGAATTACAAAAATATCGAGAGGTTCCATCGGAATCCATTAGAAAAAACAAAATGAATCCAATTGCCAACCATTTAATGAGACAGACAGAACACAATAGCAAAATTCCTCATCGAGGAATGTCTAAATGAAGCATTGGAATCTGTACAACTAGATGTAAGTGGAAACATACGATACAATACTACGGAGTTAATCGCAGCGGTTAAGGCTGTACTTAAAACTAAACTAAGCTAAAACAAAAAAAAATACGTTGGAAAGAAGTTTTTTATAAATCTGCTGACCCAATCGGTGTAAAATATATGTATGTGTATAACAGCTTTATTACGGAACTTTCTCTCCAAACAGAATTTGTATAAGTGCGCTCAATTTGTGTAAAAAAAAGTTTTAATTACTGCTATTTTATATTTTTATTATACATAATAATTTCTATTACTATTAGAACCAAGTAGCGCTCATAAACTCAACTAAATTCAAAAGAGCCTAATATCAATAGTACCTAATACTATTGAAATTACTAGGTGCTTGGTCCCTTGTATGCAAGAGTTGTCTGGGTTGGTACCACTACTTTGTCGTTTTCTGCTGCCAAGAAACAGTGTAATGATTCGGTTCGAAGGACATGGAAGCCAGTGAAAATACTGGGCATTATGACAATTAATGCCTCGGGATGACGAGCGCAATCCAGTGCCATGTATTGTGTCTGTTTATGGGCAGACGCTTACCATCACGCGAGCGATCTGCTATCATCATCAACGCTACTAAAAAAACACCAAATATAGATCCGTATGTATGTCCAATCGCTAGCCTATCCTTAAAATATTTAGAGTGAATTGGAGGCGGTTGTAATGAAATCCTGAACTCATCTGCCGATCGGGAGCCGATTTCAAGTGCTACCACAGTATAGTGAATGGTATAGTCTGGACTAACGACCAGGGTATAAAATATAAACAATAGGAACCACCTGACTATGATGAACAAACTGGAGAAGATTAAAGCCTCATTTACATAAACAGATTTTCTCGTACGGTATAGTCGTTTTACCAAGTGGTAGGCCCTTATATACGAAAGGCCGTCTGAGTTAGTACTACCGCTTCGGCTCTTTGTACCGCCAAGCAGTGTGTAAGCACTGTTGTTTCGGTTTGAAGGATATTGTATCCAGCGAAATTACTGAGCGTTATGAGATTAACATATTGTGTCTCAGGGTGAGCACAGTCTAATCCCATGAAGTGCTTTGTGACTCAAAGTTCTGATCAAGCGAGCGACCTGCTTGCTCGTTTCATCATTCAACCTATAAAAAAAGTCAGGAGTTCTCTAAACGGACGAGCGTACATGAAGAGATTAATGATAGTAGATGAAGCGAAAGTTATGTCAGGATCGCTTAAAGTGGAAATCCGTAGTCTCTGCTTACCCCTATGGGATACAGGCGTAATATTACTATGAGTGTATGTAAAAAGTAGGCCCTGCTTCACAAAGTTCGTTTAAATGAAATCCGCCAGGGGCTGCAGTCTCGACATTCATAACGTTCGCTTATTGACCGGTTTCGCATTTGACGTAAACAGCGTTAATGCGCAGCGGCAACCGATATTATACGCTTTATATTAGCTTCATACGTACGAGTATGTTAGTATGTAACGGAATCTTTGAACATGATTTGGCCCCCCTTCAAAACGTCGGATTAACTCGAAATTTGGCATACTTATTAAGGACCGATGACAATTCAATATTTTAAACAGTTTGATCCGTTATCCTTACTAGTTATAATTATAAACAGGATTAGCGATTTTTAATTTCCTGAGACCCGTAGGTAATTCAAAGTTCTGAATGTAGTTGCCGCTGTTTATGCGCAGGCGAGACGGTTACTATCATGCGAGCGACCTGCTCGTCTCTTTATTCAATACATAATATTATAATAGTTATAAAAATATAAAAAATACGCTTTTATAGAAAATTCAATCTACAAATTGTATCGTGCGTGTTGACAGTGTGATACTTTTGTATTTCATATTTTAGCTGATTTTAAATGTATTATTAATTTGAAATTGGAAGGTTTTTTTTGTGTCTATTGATATAAGTTTGTTTATATTTTAAGCGTAGTATTTTGGGCCAGACTATGAATGGATGGAGAGTCGATTAATTCCAATAGCTCTCAGGTGTTACGGGACAGGTCGTTGGGCGAAGCAATTTAGCAAGCTTTTATATTTAATTAGTTGTTGGGCCCAAATGACACTTTTGGGTATGCTGTTTGGTATTCATTGCTGAACGTTGGTGCTTCAAATAAAGCTCAATTTAGATGGAGAAAGTTTATCGAATGACGCTTACGAAAATATAACTAATAAAATAAGTTTTAACAAAACCTAGAAACCAACTTCAAAATAAAAATGCTGAATACTCAAAAATAAGAATTTCTATAGGTCTCTTTAGAGTCAAATAAAATAGCCCCCTCTCACATCATGGGACGGACATAAGCTCGGCGAAATGTGAGTTTACTCGTTAGACCTAGGTCACAGTATGGCCGGTGTTATATGCTTTCAACACATGTTACAGAATGATTTGGTTTGTAGTTATTATGACCAAACGTAACGCCTGCCTGACGTCAACTTCTCTGAGGAGAGAAGACGCTATAAATAAAAAACGTATTTCATTTAGAGACGTAATTTATAAGCATGAATTTAATTTTTGTACAGGAAACATTAGGGGGTTTCGTGCGTCCATTTGGCAATAATCATATATCAAGCCACTTATGAGCTTTTTAGGGGAAAATCTTAACAGAGTTTCAATTATGCATGCAAATTAAGAAAACACTTTTGTCATGCTTAAACCACGTTGACATAATATAAGCTCACGACTTTATCCTCGAAGGGGTAGGTAAAGGTGCAACTAGTGCTGCACTAACGTTTCGTTGAACTTATTTCCAGCCCATGATAGAGAGGAAGAGCTTATCGTCGCATCAGGCACAAATTCCAATTCCAGCCAATTCATGTGTGATTTTTCGAATCGAAAATTCAAATATGAGCTGTGATTGCCTAACCTGGGAATTGAACTCCGGACCTCACGGGTCTCAGCCTTAGTATGCTGCCACTAGACTAACGAGCCGATTAGGCGATTGATATATTTCATCGTTTCTTTCTGCCTGTCGCGATACCGGCTAAATGCCAGTGTCCGTCTTCCGATCGTGATTTGATGGTGGATTTAGTATTATATGCGGCAACTCCAAATTTCGCCATTACTTCGTCTGTTAATCAGCAGAGTGTACCACGTGCAGGTGAGGTTGGCTTAGGCCCTAAGATGTTGGTGGGCACTTACACTCCAATATCATATCATATCAAACAATAAATTGTGAGATATCGTAGCTAATAAATATATGTGGTTATTATAGTCCAACGTCTTAATTCCTTATCAGGGGGGCGAACACGAACAACTTGCGAATAAGTATTCGCATCATTTGTATGAAGGTTCAAACATTTTTTTGACATTTTGATACGAATACATTCTCGTAACTTATTCGTGCTAGCCCCTCTGTTCATTAGATTCCATGTTTTGAAAACGTGCGTGTTTTGGAAGCGACATTGATTGTCACACAGAATTAAGGCCTAGGTTTTTATAGTCACGACACTTTCAGAACTTTGACACCTTGACGTAAAATATGGACAATATTTAATATTTCACATTCAATTTCTTGTGTAAAAGTTGGGGAATAACATTTTTCGTAATAATTGCCAAGGTTATTTCAAACGTGATGTGAATATATTCAACGTTTTGAGTTGTGTTGCTGTTTATGGGAAGGAAAGGTAAGTACCATTAGGCGAGCAACCTGCTCGTCTCGTCGTGCAGTTGTCTAAAAAAACAACTCAAAGCTTTTTTTATGGCATTGGTCTGCAAAAGTAGGTCACCTGATGGTAAGTGATCTTCACCGCCCATGTACGCCCAAAGTACAATACCAAAAGAATCATGGGCGCGTTGCCGACCTTAAAGGAAAGAAATAATTAAGGGATTTTGTCTACAGCGTGACTCTACCACTCAAGATGTTAAAGTTCAGAAACTATAGTAGTAATTAGTTAGTAAAGCGCTATTTTTTTAACAACAATAGTTCAGTGCAAATAATGCACGAAACACGAAAGTAAACTGCCATAACAACCGATCAGAAACGCGTTGGGGCTCTCAAGCGGCGCTATTACATTTTTATAGAGATCCCACTCCGGTCCTCGTACCCCGACCTCATTTTCCAATAAGACCAAAAGACTACTGTTTGGTGCAAGATAGTATTGAGTTTATTAAAAAAGTAATCTCTTAAAAAGGAATTTAACCTTCAAATACAAACATACATACGCGCTCACGTCTGTAATCCCGAAGGGGTAGGCAGGGGTGTAACCAATACACCCACATTTCGCTGAGCGTATCTCCGTCCGATGATGCGATAGGGGGCGCGATTACCGCCATACCGTGCATAACTCCAGACTCCGGGCTGATACTGGGCATTTCGTACCAGAAAAACCCAATATTACTTTTACCCGACCCAAGGATCGAACCGGATACCTCAGTACAACAGTGTAGTAACGCGCAACTGAGGCAGTCAGGCATATTTTAAACTAATTCCTTTAAAATAGTTTAAAGCGCATGGGGATAATGTTGCTTCTTATTGATGAAACACTAATTAGTACATATAGATACGTCATCACATTTCATGGGTAGTAAATAAATACACACACCCAACAGTCACACACATAGTCCCGACCCCACACTAGGTAAACCTGTATCATGGATATCAAGAACTACGAGGCACTTGCGGTCCCACAACACCCAGACCCGAGAAAAATATTTGTGAATCAGACAAACATTTGTCTAGATGCGGGAATCGAACCCACGGCATCACGCTTCGCAACCGGCTACTCGCCTGCTGCGCCACGGAGGCTGTCAAATGGGTATTAAGTAAATACTAATACCCGATATTGCATGACAAATCGCTTTAGTTCATGACATGCGTCGGTACATCATAACAGAGGCCTGGAGGCATGAGATGTTATTGCCAATATCGGGCCCAGGTCATATCTAGATTACCTATACTTAGGTATATCAGCTTGGCTGAAAACAATGACACTAGGCTGTTTCGCATATTAGTAGGAAAATTTTAAGGGAAGCGCAAGACAGTTTTTCTGTACATAATTTTATGTATCTATACCTACACGGTGGTAGATCCCTCGTATGTGAGAGGCAGTTTGGCTTAGTATCACTACTTTGTTTATTTCAAGTATTATAAGCACTGTTGTATTGCAAGCACTGTTCTCTTTCGGTTTAAACGACATTGAAGGCATGATATAACTGGGCATTATGAGACCTAACAACTTATGTCTCCGGTGACGAATGCAGTCCAATGAAATGCAGTGCTTTGTAATTCAAAGTTCTGTGTGGTTTTGCTTCAGTTTATGGACAGGCGTGTTGCTTACCATCAGGTATAATCGTTTAATAATACCATCGTTTCATTATTGAAGCTAATAATGATGATTAAAAAATCGATAAATTGTTTTAAGTTCTATTTCGATGTCGAGTATATTTTCACACGACCGAAGCAAGAATCTGAGGCCACCTCATCCAGATTGAAAATAAACATCTATGTGCCTGTGTCGCTGCCGGTTAAATAAAATTGCACCGACTCCAAAGAGACCTATGGAAATTATTATTTTAGAATTTTCAATGTTATTTTCATAAGTCGATGTTTAAGTTTTTTTTTAACTTATTTTATTTTTCAATTTTAGCGGTAGATACAGCGTCGAGTTTACTGTTGTCCGTTGAGGAGTTTCATTTTTTACTCCTTACTTACAGATCTTAACCAAATTTATATAGAACCACATCGCAGCTAAATTTTATTGAATGAAATTTTTTCCAATAAAATCGGTTCACAATTGGCGGTGATCGATGCACATACATATAAAGGAAACCCGCTGAATCGAGAACCTCCACATTTTTTGAAATCGGTTAAATGTGAAGAAAGCGAATATATATTAAAAGTATTATTATCTCAGCCTGTTGTCGTCCACTGTTGGACGTAAGCCTCCCCAAGTGAGCGCCAAGTAAAAAGTATAGTAAAACAAAATCACGTGAGAAATATACTGGTTCTCTAAGTACTGGTACTGGTACCCTAAACTAAGTTAATCTTTGTCTCAGTTTGTTCTCCTCGTGCTCTTTAAAAGAGTTATGCGACTTCGATCACGTACCTATTTTGTAAATATTTGCACAGAAAATAAAATATGTTGTGTAGTAATCTGTAAAAATATGATATCCATCCATGATTATGATTTGAATTTTAGCCTCCCGAGATGTAGAAGTAAAAATCTTACATACATACATCCGCACTCACGCCTGTACACCCCAAAGGGTTAGGCAGAAGGGTGCAAGGGTGCTCGGCATTTCGCCGAGCTTATTTCCGTCCCATGATGCAATAGGGGAGAGTCTATCGCCATATCGCTGGTTGATACAAAGCATTTCATGATAGAAATACCCAATATAACTTTACCCGACTTTAAAAGTCACACTTTGACATACCTTCATACTGAAACTAAGATGTCAACTAGGTATTTACAAAATAGCTGTCTTATGCGTTAATTGGTGGTTAAACAGGCCCTAAGTTTCATTACTGATCCCACTTATTCTAACCCTACTAAATAAGCCACTCTATTAACTTTAATCACATAAATGGATGACATATCAATGTTTCTAGCAATCATTATTTTATTACATAGATTTATAAGTCAAAAGATCAATAATACTTTCTGACTTAACTTTTGCCCCTAGCATTGTGAAACACATTTAAACCTGCCGATGTATTTTAAATCTTGGCGTGAAGAGCATAAGATTAAAATTTCTTTGTGGATTCAAGCTCTTAAACCGAACAAATAAAAGTTACAAGCCTCGATTTATAGACTATCGTCGAGATGTCTTTGCTACTTAAAATAAGTTTTTGAGTTATGAAACGTTATGGCATGCCAAAAAATTTATGATTAAAGTCTTATTTTTATGGGGTTTCTTTTTTTCCGTAACTTCTATACTGCATAAGACCAATCAAGACATTGGCTATATAACAAGTCTGTGAGTTAATGTTAAGTCACCAAACAACGGCAGTAAAAAGCATTTAAGCATATACTAAGCTTAATACGGAATAACGGATTGTTTAGAATAAATTGCAATGGGCATTATTTCGGTCCAAAACTGCTATTTTTTGAACATCAAGTTTCATTATTTGAAGCCCCATCATGCTAAATCCTTTGTGACTAAATATATTGTTCTTATATAATACATATATAAGATAATATATTGTTCTTATATAATACATATATAAGAACAATATATTTTACCTGATTCACCTGCGTGCCCATGCTCTACATCTGGCAGGGAGTACGAGCAGTCGGCATACATCCTTTGGGAGTGTAGTCTCTGGCATGATGAGCGCAACATTATGCTTGACAGTATGCAAATAACATCTGGAGTTGTATACTATATGGATCTTGTGGAGACTAGGAGGAATTTCCGTGCATTCCGGCGTTTTTGCCATACCTATTATTGGAATCAAGTTTAACAGCTCACGTGATAGGACCCACTTAATGATATACGTGGTGCTTTACATCTGGCTTATCCAGTTGTAAATGTCCTTGTGTCTGAGGTTAAGACCTCCTTAGTTCATTATTTTGTCTCCCGCTTTGCTATGGAGGGAAATGGACAATTATTATTTCCAACTCCTCCCTAATTTTCTATTTGATTAATTTAGTTGCGGGATAAAGACACGATTTGCATTCCCAGAGACTCGCCGAGCTTCATTGCTCGGTGTCGAAATATGCGTGCCACTGTCGATCCTGGTTTACAGGAGTTACAGTGGCGGGTGTGTAGGCGGGATAGTCTCGTATAGGTTGGTGAAAGGAGTGGCGCTGTCGTCAAACGCTCGTAGGTTGATTTACTATCAATTTAGATTAATTTCGATAAAAAAAAATATACAAATAAAAACAGTACAATATTTAACAAATGTATAAGCCTTCGAGAATCTTCTATAAAAGTAAATATTTTTTCATCGCCAAAGAATTCGTTCCAACAATCAATTTTGTTTCGTACCCGAGATCAAAGCCGTGGGGAGAACATTTGCATACATAGTAAATCAGAGATACCTTTAGGGACTTGGCGTGATCAAATTCAATCAAAATGTTTAGAAATAGATATACGATATTACGCTCCTCACAAAGGAATTCCATTTAAGCTGGGTAGGCGAAAAACTTTTATTTTTATTTTATAAAGTATGGAAATAAAAATTTCCTGGGAAATTGCTGCGTACTCAGTCTGAGAACCGTGAGATTCTGGGTTCCCAGGTCCAGTAAACACAATTTGTGTTTCAGTTTTCGATTCGAATAATCACACATGGATTGTCCAGGATCGGAGTGTGTGCACGATATGGCGATAGGCTCGGCTCTATCACATCATGGGATGGGAATAAACTGGGCGCAATTTTTTTATATAAAGTACACATACATATATACGCACTCAAGCCTGTAATCCCCGAAGGGTTAGGCAGAGGTGTAAACAGTACACCTATATTCCGTCGAGCTTATGATGATGATGTCATAGAGGGCGAGCCTAATATCATACAGGGCACAATAATTCTGGACTCCGGGCTGTTACACGTAAGTAACACTCATACACGCAACAAAAATTAATAAACGTCAATATCAACTTTATTTCATAAAAGTTAATGTCTAAATATTAAATTTCTAAATCAAGATACAATATTCTGAAAAAAAATTAACGTATTAAGTGTCAACTAGAGATCATAAATCAATGTTTTATGAATTGACGAATGAACAAGCTGCACAGACTTTTATAGCCCCGCCCCTTTGAACATAGTTTTGGTGAGATGGTATTAACTTATAATACACAGTATCTACAACCTTCTCTTAGTATACGACCCATTTGTGGCAAAGCTTGTGGTATCCGTTCACTTTCAATTCAATTAGAGCCCATCCACTCCGAAGCTAGGTGAGCTTGTTCCAAAATGCCACGAAATCCGATCTCCGCTACTTCGCTTTCAATTTGCACTAGTCATCTTGTCGAGATTGTACGCCACGCTGTAGACAAAATTGTCTACAGCGTGGCTCTACCACTCAATACGTCCAATAATTTTACGTCCATACAGGCCCATACCCCATACTAATATTATAAATGCGAAACTAACTCTGTCTGTCTATCTGTTACATTTTCACGGCTGAACGCGTAGTATACTTTTTGCCCCGGGAAAATATTAAATAAAAATTATCTAACGGTCCTTTACGTGTTGGCTTCAGCGCCACGCACGCCTTCCAAAGATCCCGGGACTCTGTAGTCGTAGTATTATAGAAAAACAAAAATATATTATTATTGTATAAACATAATAATAATATACCCAACAGTCGCACACATTGTCCTGACCTCACACGGGTATCAGGAACTACGAGTACTAGGGACTTATAGTCAGTCCCACAACACCCAGACCAGAAACAAATAATTGTGGATCACACGAAATTTGTCTCGGTGCGAGACTCGAACCCGCGGTATCTCGTTTCACAGCCAGCTGCGCCACGAAAGTTGTCGTGAAAATGTGTCATAAATCATATTCTAGGTTAACAAGATGATGCCAATTACATAATCAGTAGGGAGTACCAAACTTACACTTTGACAAGTTTTCAAGGTTTATGAATTATGTAGGCTGCCGTAAATTTTGGCTGTCTGACATTCCGAAGATTACTTACTGTCACTAAGAAAGAAAACAAATGTAAGTATGATAATTAAGGTTTTTTCCTTCAGAAAGTCGAAAGAATCTATCTCGTCCCGGGAATATAGTGCCGTGAAATGACTACTGAGTGCTAGAGCCGAATGAATGAATGAATGAGCCGGCTCGTTCGGGTCGTTACCTCTGTCTCGCAGAAAACCGGCGTAAAGCAGCTTGCTGCTGCGTTTCGTACGGTGAGTGACATATCCGGAGGCTCAAATTCCCCTCCCCTTCCCAATCCCTTATAATAATAATACCAGCCCTGTATTATACATGTCCCACTGCTGGGCACGGGCCTCCTCTACTGAATGAGAGGGGTTAGGCCTTAGTCCACCACCCTGGCCTAATGCGGGTTGGCAGACTTCACATACCTTCGAAATTCTTATGAAGAACTTCTCAGGTTTTTTTTTTTTTTTTTTTCAACAGTCACACACATAGTCCCGACCCCACACTAGGTTAACCTGTATCGTGGGTATCGGAACTACGAGGGACTTGCGGTCCCACAACACCCAGACCCGAAACAAATATTTGTGGATTAGACAAACATTTGTCTTGGTGTGGGAATCGAACCCACGGCCTCACGCTTCGCAGCCGGCTATTCGCCCACTGCGCCACGGAGGCTGTCTGTAGGTTTCCGGTACGGTATGTAGGTTTCCACACGATGTTTCCTTCGCCGTTAAAGCAAGTAATAATTAACAATTAATATACACGTAAATTAGAAAAGTTAGAGGTGTATGCTCTTGGGGCTGGTTTCGAACCTGCGACTTTCGTCTCGACAGTCCACACCAATCCCACCTGAGCCATCACTGCTTTTCCCAATCCCTTACTTATCCCTTTCCTTTAACGTCGGCAACGCGTCCATGATTTTTTTGATATTGTGTATGCGCCACATGTACGCCACATGGGTGGAAGAGATCACTTACCATCAAATGACCCACTTACTCGTTTATATATAAAAAAGCAATATCCACATGGATTAAATCTTTTGTAGCCATACCATGAAACTCATAGTACTCACTAGGTACGCCGCTCGTATGAGAGAGGCCTTCTGGGTTGGTATCACCGCTTTGTCTATTTCTACCGCCAAGCAGCAGTGTGTAAGCACTGTTGTGTTTCGGTTAGAAGGACATTGAAGACAGTGAAATTACTGGACATTATGAGATTTAATATCTTATATCACGGGGTGACAAGCCCAGTCCAGTGCCATGAAATGCTTTATAATTCCAGGTTCTGTATGGTGTTGCGTCTGTTCATCAAGTCTAATAAAACTCATGGTGAAATATTTAATGTTGCTTTATGTCTACATATTTTAAAACTACTCTATGTTATACGAATATCTTCTGTTCAGTTCTATTTTTCTTGTTTTTACGAGCGCGGTAAAATCAGTGTGCATTTATTGCTATCAGAAAATGTTCCCCATAACTTCGCGTAACTTAATAGGGCATGGTGAATTTGGATCATGTCCAATAGTACGAGAAGTAATGATTCAGTTCTGAGTCGTCATAATTCTCGCCCATAAACGGAACTAGGAGAGGGAAGGTAAGGAAAGGAAGGGTGAGCTCGACCTCTTAGTCTGACCTATACTTATTGTAAGACTTTATTTACTGTCTTAGTTTAGACGCATTGATGGGTTATTTTTATTTATTCCAATAAATGAATAAGATAACAGATGGAATTATAGTTTTGAACCTACGCAAAGAAGGAAGTTCTTAATTCGGCGTGTATATCTTTTTTAAATAGCTTGAATGACGAGACGAGTAGGTGGCTCATCTGATGGTAAGATGCCTATAAACAGAAGCAACACCACACAGAACTTTGAATTACAAAGCACTACATGGCTTTAGACAGCGCTCGTCACACTGAGACATAGGATGTAAAAAAATTAAGTTTCACAATGCTCAGTAATTTTACAGGCTTTAATGGGAGATTCGTTTAACATATTAGTGCAACCTGCAATGATCGATTCAGCAGGACTACTGTTTTAATATATGTACAGACAGCTAAAAAAAAATGGAAAAAAAACCTATGATATTATTTTTTTTCAGTTTTTTGCAAATATTCAATTCGTAAATAAGCATGTGAATTATTCGTAAACAAACAAGATATTCTTCTCTGTCTTCATCGATTCGTTATAGGTATAGTTTTTAATATATCTTTCGCAGTTTTTACATCTAGATATACGACATGTCATTTTTAACTTCCGACAAAAAAAGCGGGGCTTAATAAGTTTAGGACTTTTCTCTGTCTCCATCTCCCTCTTGTACGTGTGTGTGTCGTAACACCTAGCCGATTGAAGCGATTTGAATGAGCTTTATTATTTGTAAGCTGGTTTTATTATAGCCATGTTTAAAGAAAATCTGTTCAGCCGTTTGGAAATGGCGCATCATTATGTATATACATTATTGATGTCGGGGGGTTTTTGGGGGTTAATTTATTACTATTCTATTTGATTGCGTTCCTTTGTGAAATCCTGAATCGCGCAACCACCCAATCACTAACCTTTGAGCATAAATAATGAAAGCGTTCCCTAAAGTCTCGAAGGATGCATTAGTCTCAACCCACGTCTGCCTATTGTTCGAGCCTTTGTGAATGCGACTTTACAAATGTTTGCGGAGTGGCCTGCACCGACACGAACAAAGCGTTTCGAACACGTTCATTTGATTAGGCATGTTTGGATTGTGGATTGTTCTTTTCCATACATTATGCTTGATTTGTATATTGTTTGACTGCCTCGGTGGCGCAGTTGTAATGCGTACGCGTTACGATTTAGGTCAACGCTGAGGTCTTGGGTTCGATCCCCGGGTCGGATAAAGTGGTATTGGGTTTTCCTATTATGAAATGCTCAGTATCAGCCCGGAGTCTGGAATTTGTGCCCGATATGGCGATAGGCTCGCCCCTTATCACATAAGGTACGGAAATACGCGCGGCAAACTGTGGGTGTACTGGTTACACCTCTGCCTACCCCTTCGGGGATTACAGGCGTGAGTGCGTATGTATGTATGTATATTGTTTGTGTAATCTTTATGATTTGTTTGGCCTTTATATGCCTCACTAGTCAGTACTTCTTTCATACTGAGGAAAGGAGTTTTAGCTGTAGTTGGCGACGCCGTTCCAATACACATTGGTGAACCAGTATTACTAAAGATTGTACCCCTCTAATATTGAAGTCATAATTTGTGTAATTAAAATAAATTAAATAATAATACCATTAAATGCTAATGGTAAAAATAAATAAACTATTATTGCTTTTGATCGATTGACTAACGCCTTCTTTAAGGCCGACTCCTAATGAATGCATCAAGCATCAGACAATCCACACCACACACCACCTGCACATAAACAGAAGCAACACCACTTAAAACTTTAGATAACAAAGTACTGCATGGCACTGAGTTGTGCTCGTCACCCCGAGATATAAATCGTTGTCTCAAAATGCCAAATAATTTCACTGACTTTAATTTCCTTCAAACCAAAACACAATAATACTTACATACTGTTGCTTGGCGTCATAGATAAAGTGGTGGTACCTACCCAGTCGACCTCTCGCATGATAAGATAAGATAAACACCCAACAGTCCAGATAGTCCTGACCCCACACTAGATAAACCTGTATCGTGGGTATCTGGAATTACGAGGGGCTTGCGGTACCACAACACCCAGACCTGAAACAATTTTTTGTGGATCACAATCTTTTTTTTTCGAACCCACGGCCTCTCGCTTCGCAGCCGCCTACTGCTCTACGGAGGCTGAGACCTACGAGTACCACCTAGACAAATCACATCAGTGAATAATGTCAAAGTATCAAGAAACCACAATTACTCGCAGCTGTACTTAAGAAAATATAATAGCGTTAACAAACCAATTCCGAGAATAAATGAAGGCGTCTGAGACGGCGGGCGGTAACCGGATATTGCGTTGTTCTGCAGAGGAAGTAAGGCCTTCCACTGTGACTACGAAACTTGCTTTATATTCGCTACAACGTGACGTGATAAATTGTTGACAAGTGTAGGCATTTCTCGACGTAATCAAAATTGATTGGCGTGTGGTTTTAAACAATAGGGAAGATTCTTATGTTTTTGTAGCAAAAGCTGGCACATGACTAAGTAGGTCACCTCACGGTAAGTACATACGCACTCGCGCCTGTAATCCCCGAAGGGGTAGGCAGAGGTGTAACCAGGACACCCACATTTCGCCGAGCACAAATTCCAGACTCCGGGTTGATACTGAGGATTTCGTAATAGAAAAACCCAATACCACTTTACCCGACCCGGGGATTGAACCTGAGATCTCAGCGTTAGCCTCAATCGCAACGCGTACGCATTACAACTGCGCCACCGAGGCAGTATAAGTAATCTTCCAATAACGCCTACAATACCAGAATAATCAAGGACATGTTGCTGACCTTAAAGGAAAGGGATAATTATATAATTATATTATATGGCCCCCAGATATCTCACTCACCGTACGAAAAACAACAAGCTGCTACTTTACGTCGATTTTCTGTGAGATAGTGGTAACAACCCGGTCGAGCCGGTTCAACAGCGGAACAGTTGGCCAAGATTCCAAAGTGAGTTACATAATGTTTGCACGATTGTAATACTTCCTTCGTTTGATTTATGAGGACGGCCACGCACTACTCTAGCATGCCTTTTTATTTTCTCTCTGTAGAATTACTTGGTATACTTTAAAAAGAAAAGAAAGAAAGAAAAATCATTTATTTGGTGCAACACAGAAATATAAGCTAAAACATTGTTTTGCACCAAATGGGGACCAGTTCAGCATATTTGTAAGCTGGTGGCCTAGCGCTGATTTTCAAGTGTCCTCCTCGGTGGCATATCGACAACATTCACAAGAACTAGAATGTTTTACTTATGTATGTACTTCGTAAACAAAAATGGTTTACAAAGATACCTACTAAGTACACAATAGCCGGCGGCTTATTTTGGGAATTCCGCTGAACGATCTCCATAAACATATAAATTTAATAAAAAGTTTCATAATTATATATGTACCTAAATAATATCTAATATATTGGTAAAGTGGTATTGGGTTTTCTATTACGGAATGCTCAGTATCAGCCCGGAGTCTGGAATTTGTGCCTGATGGCGATAGGCTCGTCTCCTATCACATCGTGGGACGGAGATACGCTTGGCGAAATGTAGATGTACTAGTTAAACCTCTGCCTACCCCTTCGGGGATTACAGGCGTGAGTGCATATGTATGTAAAAATTATGAACATTACAGCAGCTAAATTTCAACAGCGGAACAAACAGCCAAGATTCGAAGTGAGTTACATAATGTTTGCACAATTTTATTACTTCCTACGTGTAATTTATGAGGAAGAAACTTGGTATTAACCGTGCACGCACTTCTCTAGCGTGCCTTTTTATTTTCTCATCGCGAAAAAAGTAATATTTTCGCGAATATGTAAGACAATGTTGGTTAAGTTAACTTAATGGATTTTAGGGGATGATTTATAAGTTAAAATTATTTTTTTGAAGATATTATAGAATACACCATTTTAAAAAATGTGTTAAATTTTAGATCAGCAAAGTGATTATGCTACATCTGATGATGTAACGCAATCCAAAAATATTGTCGACCAGTGATAGTCGATGTACCCATCATAGGTCGACAGAATTATGCCGGCCTGCCTAATTGCTTCTTCACACTCTGTTTAAAGGAATTTAGCAGCGAAGTGCTTGAAATTAATATCAGACTGGGGTGAACGTAACCGTTTAACGTTTGTACCTCAAAAAACCTATGATGAGCGCAACATTATGCTAGATAGTATGCAAATAACATCTGGAGTTGTATACTATATGGATCTTGTGGAGACTAGGAAGAATTTCAGGCGTTTTTGCCATTCCTATTATTGGAATCAAGTTTAACAGCTAACGTGATAGGATCCACTTAATGACACAATGGTGCTTTACATCTGGCTTCTCTAGTTGAAAATGTCCTTGTGCCGAAGGTTGAGACCTCCTTAGTTCATTATTTTGTCTCCCGCTTTGTTATAAAGGGAAGTGGACATACATTATTTCCAACTCCTCCCTAATTTTCTGTTTGATTCATTTCGTTGCGGGATAAAGACAGATTTGCATTACCAGAGAATCGCCAAGCTTCATTTCTCGGTGTCAATCGATCCTGGCTTATAGGAGTTACAGTGACGGGTGTGTGGGTGGGATAGTCTTGATTCCCATCATGATTAGACAGTGGATTTGGTATTATATGGGGCGACCCGCCGTCTGACCCCCAGAACCCGCAACGGGAACCAAGTTTCGCTATTGCCTTGTTCATTAATTATAGAGTGTATCAGGTGCAGATGAGGTTGGCTATAGGTCGGCTTTAAGTTAATATTTAGTAATAATTAATAACATTATTGTTCTTGTTTAATTGGCTTCAGTTCTAATCATGATGCTCCATGACTCTAGATACGAGTATATCTATCCATGACTATAGATAGGCAGTTTGTAGTATAGAAGACGCAGTGATTTTTCAGTTAACTTGAGAAAATATATTGTATTAAATATGCACAAAGCTCACAATGATTTGTGGACAATCGTAAATTTAATACAAAATCGAATTATAAGACTTACCCACTTTCGCAAATGGCTCCAACTACTATCGTGATTCCTATTATTTTCGTCCGTGTTCCAAGTAGAAAGAGCGAGGTTAATTTACAGGGATCTTACACAAAAGGCGTTATCTTACTGTAATATAAAATAGGATGAATTGGCTGTAAGTATGAACAGAGGTAATATAGAATGCAGAGAATAGTGAATAATAATCTTTTGACTGTATCTATTGGAACATTGTGTAGTCGTTTTTGTAAGAGAAGACTAAATAAATATATGAATAAATGCTAATATTTTATGTATATACAACGTGTTACATAAAGGTGTGGTCAAATTTAAGCAACGTATAGTGTAGATATAAGTATTTCACCCCGCGTAATATCAAATCCAACTGTCTTGATAGGACATAATTAAGCATTTTATTTTTTATCGAATGAGTAACATATTGTCGATACTCGACTGCAACTTTGGAAAACACAACATGATCTTTTGTTCCAATTCACCATTGTTATTCTGACGCATTTCTTTTAATTAACAGGGATACATCGTTCTTATCGATCGTAATAAACGAGTGACAAAATAACGTGACATTTTAGATGTCCAGATTTTGATAACATCTGTGACATAAACACTCACTGTCAGGTATAGGTAAGATCCTTAAATATGACCACACCTTTCTGTAACATGTTGTATATAAAAGCGAAATGTATACTACCCTCACTCACTTACTGATTAATCACGAAATTTCAAAAACTACAAAAGTTGAGATAATGAAATTTGGTCAGATTATATTTGTGGGTATCACACTTACCGTATGAAATGCTAAAGGATGCTGATACTTCACGTCGGTTTTCTGTGAGGCAATGGTAATAACCCGGTCGAACCGGCCCATTCATGCTGTAGAGAACACTATATACAGCGTGACTCTGCCACGTAAAATTATTATATTGTTATTTTTGAAAAAACAGATCTCGAATTTTACGAAGGTTTCCATAAAATAGCTCAAGCAATATTATTGTTCTATCCAAGTCAATATATCCAATTCTCCAAATTCACAAACTCACAAATTTTAACATTTGTAATAGTAGCAGGATGACTGTTATTTATTCATCCAATGATCTGTATTCTTATACCTTTATGAATTCTAAAAATATACGAATTTACTAAAATAGCTGTAAATGTATTATGAAATTCACCTTAACCATGCTCAATTTTGCAGTTGACCTAGTATAGTCAGGGCTATCAATATTACCTATGCATTTTTTTTGTTGCATAGGCCGACAAACGAACAAGTGGATCATCTGATGGTAAGTGATCTACACCGCCGAAAGACATTAGCAATGCCAGGGGCACAGCCAAGCCGTTGCCTACCATGGAAATACTTTTTAAACCTTGTTTGAAGAAGGACATGTCATAGTCATGCTGAGGAAACACCGCGGAGGGAAGTTCATTGAAAGGAAAGTGCGTGGGAGAAATTACCTCTGGAAACGTACTGGGGGTAGGTGGTTCCAGGTAAAAAGGATGAACTTTCCTCCGGTGACGAGTGGTGCGGTGATAAAAAGGAGATGATGGGATCATCTCAAACAGTGCCATGTACACCCACAATACCAAAAGAATCATGGGCGCATTGCCGACCTCACAAGAAAAAGGATAATTAAGGGATTGGGAAGGGGAGGGGGATTTGGGCCTCCGGATATCTTACTCACCGTACGAAATGTAGCAGCAAGCTGCTGCTACTTTACGCCAGTTTTCTGTGAGACAGTGGTAACCCAATAGAGCCGGCCCATTTATCTTGGAGACAAAACTGTCTAGAACGTGGCTCCACCACGTGAGTGAGTCTCAATGTGACAGTGTGAAAGTGTTAGGAAATAACAAGACAATATTCCTCACAACTTTTTATTGCACCGTGTAACATTTGTATAATCGTAAGACGTTAATACTAAGATTACCAAACACGAAATGCACACATTTGGCCACAGTTATTTGTTTAACAAAATCTAGACATGTTTTAACATTCGATTTAGACACTTAAACATACTTCTCTTTAAAATAATTATATTAAAACAAGTGTTTCGAAAGTAAAACAAAATTTATTCAATTTTAATCCAAGTTTATCGGCCATATTTTGCTAGGCAATCAGGTAGAGTCGTACTGCTCTATTAAAAATTATCTCTACCAAATGAATTTCAATTAAAAAACAGATGAATGTAGAAATATGCAGTAGGGTCTTATACTAAGAGGAGGCCAGTAACTATTTCACTTCGTAAAGCTGTAGAACATCAAATATGGATTCCACGAAACAATAAATAGATAAAACTTTAATAAATAAATCAACCCCAAACCTTCCTATTCTTATTTATATTCCATAAAAAAATGCAAATTCACGTGTCGATAATCAAAGGATAGAGTTTCAGAACGAAGCCCAGAAGTAACTTGCTTAGCAAACAATTGGATTAAATTAGGGTAGGAAAGTATCGATCATCCAAACGAAATAGAATGGTAGGCAGAAATTTAAAAATAGATGTACTCGTATTAAATTGATGTTGGTCTAAAGTAACTAGATGCAATTTTTCTTCGATGCTATAATGTCGAGCCCAATTTACTGACGACGATTATATTTTACTTTCGATTCTCATAGAACCCTTGAAATCAAAGTAGTTACAGAATGCTCCTTTGTTACTTTCCCCTGAGAATGAAATTATATAAATAAACCAGATAGCATAGAAACTTCAATGTAGTTGAAAGAAAATGATAACTGTTAAATATAATATTTATAAAGCAGAATACCAATAAATATAAATAATAATACATTACAGAGGTATACTATAACTCTCACAAAACACAATGGGGATTATCAGAGACTTGAAGTGGTCTTAACACAGACATCCTATTTAGACAGATTTCTCATACGATATAGGCGAGAATCTAACAGAAAAACGTCATTTCCGAGGCCTGGTATACGATTCCTTTTTCAAACTGTATAATGCGACCTCATAAACTTATTTTCTGTTATATTATCGCCTTTGTCATGCTATAAACTCTTTCTTTCTTTCCACCTGCCCTTATCCCACTTGCAGTGGGGTCGGCGCAACATGCTTTTTAACATATTTTACAGAAAGATTTGGCTTGTATGTTTTACGACCGGCCGCCTGCCTGGCGTCAACCTCTCGGGGAGAAAGTACCGAGACCCGGAACAAATATTTGTTGACCACACAAAAAATTGTCTCGGTGTGTGTTTGTGTTGGCGGGAATCGAACTCGCGGTCACTTCACAGCCGGCTACTCGCCCACTGCACCACGGAAACTACAAGCCAAATATTTCTGTATCATTTATTAAGCATGTTGCACCGACCCCACTGCGAGTGGGATAAAGGAAGGTGGAAGGAGAAGGAGGATTTAAAGTTAACTGTCAGTTCTGAGTGTAACAGTAAGAGATATAAGACGTTTATTGCTTTAAATTACAAATTAAATAATTTTTACGCACATAACTTTATTTGTATCAAACATCGAAATAAGATAACTAGAACGATAACTCTCATATGAATTTTCCAAAAATACGGCTCCACTTACTTACACATGCAAAAGTAATAATTACACGTAACACTCATGCAAGCAACAAAAATTGATGAACGTTCAAAATCAACTTTATTTCATAAAAGTTAATGTCTAAATATTAAGTTTCTAAAAAAAAATTGACGTATTAAGTGTCAACTAGATATCATGAATAAATTTTTATGAATTGATGAATGAACGAGCGGCACCAACCTTTATAGCCCCGCCCCCTTGCACAGAGTTTTGGTAGGGTAATTTTTTTGAGTTACGTTTCTTGTCATCTTATATCGATGGTATCAAAGACAATTTACAATTAATTCGCCTTACTTACTTCTTTTTCTGCCTGGCGTTATCCCGGCTTAGTGCTAAGGTCCGCTTTTCTACTTAAACGCTTCTACTTCGCCCGATCTTGAGCTCCTCCGTATTTACATTTTTACAAAATACATAATCTTATTGGGTGTTTCACATCGCAACAAATTAACAATTCAGGCAACAATATATTCCAAATTGTTTATAGAGTGCCTGGGTGGCGCAGTTGTAATGCATACGCGTTACCACTGAGGCTGACGCTAGTTTTTTGGGTTCGATCCCCGGGTCGGGTAAAAGTGATGTTGGGTTTTTGCATTCGATATGCTCAGTATCAGCCCGGAGCCTGGAATTGTGTCCGATGTGGCGATGGGCTCGCCCCCTATCATGGGATGGAGATAGGCTCGGCGAAATGTGCGTGTACTAGTTGCGCCTCTGCCTACCCCTTCGGGAATTACAGGCGTGAATGCGTTTTGTTTATAGCGACGAGTTTTACATCTAAAATACGTTTATCAAACAGATAGTATTATGCATTTTATAGATAGTACGCAGTTCTAATGCGTACGCGGTACGACTGCTGTGCTGAGGTCTCAGGTTCGATCACCGGGTCGAGTAAAATGATAAGGTTTTTCTATCATGAAATGCTTAGTCTCAACCCGAAGACTGGAATTGTGCCCGATATAGCGATAGGGGAAGCAATCGCGGGCGATTCCAGTATGATTTTATTCATGCGTCAATATAAACAATTTGAATAGGGTTAGGTACCTCTAAATACTAGAAACGACATTGAAGGAAGCACACAGGTTAGAAAAGCACAACACAGAGTGGGTATCACAAGACTCACTAATCAAAAAGCTCATAGCGAGAGAAATATCCTCGCAGTCCTAAAATATATGAAGTAAGCGTATACAAGGATCTACGATCTATATTCCTTAGCATAGCTAATTAAAAACAATATTTATGGCTGCTCTATACGATGGCTCATCCCGATGGCCTACTATGATGGACTATCATATAGAGGGATTAATGGCGTATAATGGCTTATCGCGGGTAAGAAGACCTTGATCGGTTTCCACCTGCACTTCAAAGGATCGTGGCGAATGACGGCGGTACGCATCTACAATGGCCATCGTGCAGATGAGTGTTGAGTAAGACATACAAGAAGCATAACATTTGTCTTGTACATTACAAAATATTGTAAGAAGGGCTCAATTTCTATTAATGTATTATTTTGAATTTTATGTCGCCTTACTCTGATACTATTCCCATGACGCGTGCTGTGTGCGTGAAAGAGTGAGAACGGGCGTGAGAGCTGCAAGACGCCTCGCCTCATTTGAAGTGGGACCTTCCACCGGTTCATTACAAAAAAGAGGCAACTCTTACAAACTCATTTCATAATCGTGTCCTACTGAACACTAGTGCGGATCATCATCATCATCATCAGCCACAAGACGTCCACTGCTGAACCATAGGCCTCCCCTAGTGCGGATGCGTCGCAACTATTAAACCCACCATTAGATGGACCATTGATATACCTTCGGGTAGAGCAGCCTTTACAACTCAAACAATATAATATAGCTACGTTTGAAATATCGAATTATTGCTTGCTATTTTATAAATGAAGCCGCAGGATGAATCTATTGTAATATTATTATTGGTTTGTGTATAAATTGGATTCAATATGCATTCATTTATTTCTACTACTTTACATTTTTAAAAGTAAAGATATTGTAGTTATCTTGAATCGCAATCAATCAAATGCAATCACTCATTATTTATTTATCTAAAATACAGACGAATTGAGAACCTCCTCCTTTTTTGAAGTCGGTTAAAAAGAGTAGAATAGAAAGTGTAAAATCACCCTGGAAGAATTCTAAACACAGAAAATCGAGTACGCGAAGAATTGTGTAATATGGGCAGTAAAAAAATCCATATCTGACAAATAACACTTTCTGTTTAAAATAGGGAATTAGGTACACTCCAAAAATTGTTACTGCATAAATTATATTCAACCGTGATGTTAATAAAATCAAATAATTTAAGGAAATTTCAATGTGTACTAAATTAATAGTATAAATTCAATGATTATTATTAATACCGAGTTATGAACTGTGATAGTTAAACTCGCAAATCGCGTTTAAGATATTGAGGAAAACAATAATTTAAACAATCTGTGGGAAAATATAAAAGAATATACGATAGTTAACTTGTCTTCGGGCATATTTCACAATATTCGAGTAAGATTTAACCACCAATGGTATTTTTTAATGTAATCATCTTTCTTATAACTAGGCATTTTTCTTTCGGTTTATAAGTCAGAGTGTGACTTTTTGTATTTGAACGTTGTCATAATTTATTTGTTAAATAACATTTACTCAGAGGTACTGAAACAGACGCTTAAAATATAATCATAACAATATAATAAACTTAATTTAATCTTACTTGAAGTGAGAAAACTACAACCTTTTTGAAACACCTACATTTTACATCATTAAGGCGCTAATACACAGTGGAAGTAATAAATGCAAGCATAATCCGAAAAAGTATGTAGGTATGCATAAAACTAGAAAACAACTAGACAGCGTGTGTATATACACAAAATTTGTTTTGTGTAGATATTTTTGTGTAGTGTGTAGAGAAAAATATGTGCAGGAGACCCATCTTTAGTATGGGCTTACACAAATGACGCATGAACATTTACTTTACGCATAATAACGAGCATTCACAGCTACTCAAGGTGGTAGGTCCCTCGTTTGCGAGAGACCGGCTGGGTTGGTACCACCGCTTTGTCTATTTCTGCCGCTTACCATCAGGCGAGCGACCTGCTCGTCACGTCATTCAATGTAATAAAAAAAAAAAAAAAAAAACTCAAGTTAAGTACATTGAGACTGTTTTAACGTGTCCCGTATTATTTGCTTGTCCCAAAAATGTAAGCTAAAGCGAAGACGCAAAATATATTTATTATACATTTTATTTAATTAAATAAGGCATGACTCTACATGCGACTTTACTTGTTAACAACTTACTACACTGTGTAAAAGCACCTTTATCTCAACATGTAGGTAAACGTTTTGATAATTTAATAAAAGAGTAGATTTTAACAGCACACTTTTAATTTAAACCTTAAATACTCAGTTCTTGTTTGCATGTATTGTGACGTCATCGCACTTAGAGATAAGATAAGGTATTTTAATCTTTCAGTCGATTTCACTTGCGTTCAGACTAGAACGTCCAAAACAACCGCTAACGTTTTCGAAATTAGTAAAGTCTTCATAGTCCGAGTGTTGCGCAATTTCAAGTGCTTTTCCGCGATTCAATTTTCTAAACCTATTAAGTAAATCTGTCCATACTTTGGACATCACTTCTTTGATATATTCAAAGAGACAAAGAAGTCGAAGGAGTCAGCAGTGCTAAGCAATCACACATCGCGTTTCATGCGAGCCGCCCCCTGCTCCCGTTGAGGAATCGGGAGGGGGCTCCGCACTCCTCCCCCCACCGCTCCACTCCAAAGCGTCTATCATCTCCATCAGCTCCTTGAATACGGCTATAACTCTCCAATTATACTTGGCTGAACATTCAACGTAGCCGCATTTCCAATGTTTTCTCACCAGGTTTACAATGTTCCTTCGCTTCTCACGAGAATCACCGCAAGCGCTTTCAGCAATAGCGAGTTGCTGTAATCCGCTTGCAGCTGATGGAGTGTTGCTGCAGAGCAGATCTTGTTTATTGCCAACCACTAAAACAGGTACGTTCCTCATGTCCCGACTTTCTACCATTTGATCTCTTAGAGTCCTGATGTACTGAAATGTTTCAACGTTAGATAGATCAAATACTAGGATGTACGCCGTGGCGTTTCTAAGTCCATAGAATCTGTAATGTGCCCATTCATAGTAGGAGTTTATTGGAAAGTAAGGGATTACTGGTACATCAGTGATCTTGACTTCGTACAAATGTTCGTTGATGATCACCGAAGGGTAGAAGGTGTGTTTGCGGTCGGTAGGAATATATTCTTCTGAGAAGTCGCTCCAGACGAATTGCTGTGGACAAAAAAGTAATTTAGTAGTGAAAATGTAAAAACTAATAAAATTTATTAAGAGGCTGGTAATATACTTGATTATATTTAAATATTATGTGTGTGACCACTGTGGTAGATAACCCATATAGATTTATCGTCTGTAATATCAGTTTGCTATGATTTGAAAATTGTAAGTTGCGTGGCTCCCTATTCCCAAAATGCAGTCATTAAAGCGTTTAATAACCTATATGCACCGTGCATAGAGGTGGTTAGACGCATGAAAACTTGGCAGACGTCACATGCCTTCAAAATTCTTATGAAGAACTTCTCAGTACTGCAGGTTTCCTCATGATGTTTCCTTCACCGTTAAAGCAAGCGATAATTAACTATTGTATGAATAGTCAAACAATAGTAGTCACGGAAGTCCGTACCACTCCCCGCTAAGCTACTGCTGCATATCGCTGTTTATATAACTACAATATTGTAATAAAATAGTTTGTATAAATTATAGGTTTTGTATGATCGTCGTAGGTGTGATCACTAGTTGGTACTGTCATGGTGCACGGTCCCCATAGTTGGCTAGAAAGTTCTATTATTAGGTTGGTCATTAATCAGTTAGATTTTAGTGCAATGCTCTATATTGTGCTAAAATTACGAACTAGAATCCTCTCCGTCGTCGTCCCAAACAAGTTTTGGCTGATCCCAACGACCCCATCTCAATCGCTATCGAAGCAGCACTTTCCTTGCCCAATCCAAATCGCAATAATAATACGGGACTCCAACATCGGACACCCCTGCGAGTCCGAAGAACTCCCACAACTAACCGTCGGCACACTGATGTGCAGAGACGGCCCTTAACTATATCCCTAGCGATTGTTCAAGCTGAGGTCTAAGCCTTCTAAAAGGGGCATCTGCGCTTCATCGCTCATAAACACATAGTATATATTTCTGGCTAGAGCATCTAGCGCCGGCTTTGTCAGATGAAGCTGTACAGGCTAACATCACAAGTCCATTCGAAAAAAAAAAAACAAACAAACAGTTACTATTACCACAACTTATTATAAAACCCTTTCAACATTGTTACAAATTATTGGCTGTATTATAAAACAATTTACTGTATCGTAATGAAACTTAGAATTCGGGACGGGCGAAATAAAGTGACTCCGTCCGAAATAATGGAATTTAAATAACTAGTTCTACATTTCAGACTTATTTAATTTTAGCATGAGCGGCGGGGAATTCAGATATCTGTAGGTTACACTTTGTTAGTTTTTAATTAAATATTTAAAACAATTCATTACTGTTTATAGTTTCTATAGAATTAGAAACAATTTGTAGCTCACTGAATGGGTTTTGAATATTTAAAGTGGTAGTAATGTGTACAGTCTCCGTAGCGCAGTAGGCGAGTAGCCGGCTGTGAAGCGAGAGGTCACGGATTCGTTGCTCGACAAAAATGTTTGTGTAATTAACAAATATTCGTCTCGAGTCTCAGTGTTTTCTCCCCACAACTACAAGCCAACCTTTCTGTAACATGTGTTAAAAATAATGTTATTGCGAAACATAGAAGATTTCGAATTATCATCACTCATATAATATAGGCATATACTCAGAGTAGTTTACTAGCTGTTAGGTCCTGCCGTCCTTCTCCGTAGGTATGCGAGAGGCCGTCTAGGTAGGTACCACCGCTTTGTTATTTCCGCCGCGAGGCCGCAGTGTATAAATACTGTCGTTTTCCGGTTCGAAGGACATTAAAGCTAGTGAAATTACTGGGTATTATGTGACTTACTCGTATGTCTGAGAGTGACGAGCGCAGTTCAGTGCGTAGTTTTTCATAATTCGAAGTTCTGATTGATGTTGCTGCTATTTATGGGCGGGCTTACTATCAGGCGAGCAACCTGCCCGTCTCGTCATCTAAAACTAATTAAAAAAAAAAGAAAAAATACGGTACGGTAAATTAGAATGTAGAAGTTTAAATGGGTAGAGAAGAGCTAATAAAAAATGTGACTGATACTGAATGAAATTTAGTAAGTTCGGTTAGTGTGCACATCCTTCAGAGATACCTCATACAATTCTTGTTTAATCTTCGAATAGAGCTTCTAAAAAATGAATTTCTTCAATCCTTTTGCGCAAATAAACGTCTCGAAGGACGTTTGGAAAAAAACCATCGCAATACAATTTGCACTCATTTTTTATGAACACAATATGAATTCTTTTGTAATGGTTCATAATATATTCTATGAATATTTAAGTACATACGCACTCACGCCTGTAATCCCCAAAGGGGTAGGCAGAGATGTAACCAGTACATCCAAATTACGCTGAGCTTATTTCCATACTATGATGTGATATCTGTTACATCATGGTATACATAAATTTTATCCCAGCCTATCGCCATACCACGCACAATTCCAAAATCCGGGTTTATTCTAAGCATTTCGTGATAGAAAAACCCAATATCATTGTTACCCGACCCGGGGATCGAACCCGAGACCACAGCAGTCGTACCGCACACGCATTACAACTGCGCCTCCGAGACATTCATGAATATTTTAGGCATACGATAAACACGTAGCGTTACGTATACCACATTACACTTCGCTTTGATTTTACTTCGTAAGTTGCTTTGTCACATGCCGGGAATATAGAATTCATTGTGTTGCTAAACTTAGTGATTTAAGTCAATTTAGATTTGAAAGTGAAAAAACCAACAACGGTAATTCAAAATTATTAGGAAAGCACTAGGTAGTACCGATAAAAAATAGACAGCGCTTTAAATTTTAATAAACTATCTATTAAGTCTGTTTATTTTAAAGTTTAAAATACTGCCTCGGTGGCGCTGTTGTAATGCGTACGCGTTACTACTGAGGCTAACGCTGAGGACTCGGGTTCGATTCCCGGGTCGAGTAAATGTGGTATTGGATTTTTCTATAACGAAATGCTCAGTATCAGCCCGGAGTCTGGAATTTGTGCCCGGTATGGCGATATGCTCGCATATCACATCGTGGGACGGAGATACGCTCGGCGAAATGTGGGTGTACTGGTTACTTCTCTGGCTACCCCCTTCAGGGATTACAGGCGTGAGTGCGTATTGTTTATTGCGACCAAACAGATAGTATAATGTATGTTATAGATAGTACGCAGTTGTAATGCGTACGCGGTACGACTGCTGTGCTGAGGTCTCAGGTTTGATGCCCGGGTCGGGTAAAATGATTAGGTTTTTCTATCATGAAATGCTTAGTCTGAAGCCGGGGACTGGAATTATGCCCGATATAGTGATAGGATAAGCAATCGCGGCCGATTGCTTCGGGGATTACAGGCGTGAGTGCATATATATACTAGCTTTTGCCCGCGGCTCCGCCCGCGTGAATGCTTTTTTCCAGGATAAAAGTAGCCTATGTGGAAATTACTTATAGTATAGAAATAGTGGGCGACAACGGTGGGTGACAAAAATACTAATATCGCTATTAAAAAATAACCTTCTACCAGGTTGAAAATTTAGAGTTGTATGTATTTTTAAATGTCACATCATATTTTTTTTTTTTTTTTTTACAAAAAAACAAAAAAATATTTAGCGGTGAATCACCCTTAACATTTATGGGTATCAAAAATAGATGTTGGCCGATTCTCAGACCTACCCTATATGCACACAAAATTTCATACCAATCGGTCCAGCCGTTTCGAGGAGTATGGTAACTAACAATGTGACACGAGAATTTTATGTGTTAGATATGTTTAAAATACTCATATCAGGCAACACTGGTTACACATACTGGCTTAACATGTCGCGTGTCGTGAAACTCGTGTAATGTACCGTTCATTACGCATGTACAGGTGCTGGGCTTTACGTGATGAACATTAAATCTTTAATGTAATGCATGCATAGAGGCTTACGAGATTCATATTTTTTGCCCCTTAACATTTCTTCGTCTTTTGTAAAATATTAAATACTACCTACTTCTCTTTACGTCATGGAGGTTGGAACACAACAAACTTGACTCTTTTTTGTAGAAGCAGGCAAACGAGCAAGCGGTTCACCTGATGGTATCTCCACCGTCCTTAATACATACATCACACAGACTATGCATTGCTGACCTTTGAAGAAAATACGAGTTGTAGAGCCTGAATGGGCCGGGTCATTACCACTGTCGCACAGAAAACCTACGTAAAGTAGCAGCTTGCTGCTGCGTTTCGTACGGTGAGTGAGAAATCCGGAGGCCCAAATCCCCCTCCCCTTCCCGATCCCCTAATTATCCCTTTCCTTTAAGGTCGGCAACGTGCCCATGACTCTTTTAGTATTGTTAGTATTGTGGACGTGGAGATCACTTACCTTCAGCTGGCCCACTTGCTTGTTTGTCGGTCTATGCAATAAAAAAATAAAATAAGGGAAAATGGTTCGGAAGAGGAAGTGGATTTGGGTATCTGGCTATCTCACTCACCGTACAAAAAGCAACAGCAAGCTCCTAGAGTTCTTATCAAATTAAATTTTTTCCTAGAGTATGGTACGATTCTCTTAAAATTGGCAATACTAAGCTGCCAATTTACATCAGTTTTCCCTGAGATCTCGGCTGCAATCGACCCGGCCCATGCATACTGTATGTAGGTACTAGGAAAGCAAGCTTGGCAAGCTTCGGCTACTATCTGATTTACGAATGTTGAAATGAACAGTATACCGAATATCTTATAAATAAAATTCTTGTGTCACAATGTTCGTTCCCATACTCCTCCGAAACGGCTTGACCGATTTGTATGAAATTTTGTGTGCATATCGGGTAGGTCTGAGAATCGGCCAAAATCTATTTTTCACCCCCCTAAATGTTAAGAGTGGTCCACCCCTAAATAATTTTTTCTATTTTTTAAACAATGTATTTTGTTTTTAATTTTTTATGATACAGCATTAAAAATACATACAGCCCTAAATTTTCAACCCTCTACGATCAACCCCTATTTTTAATAGCGACATTAGTATTTTTGTCAAGCGCGTTTCTCACCGGGACTCCTTTAATCCTGGAAATAGGCATTCACGCGGGCGGAGCCACGGGCAACAGCCAGTAAGGATATAAAATACTAAATATACACAAAAAGACGTGTTGCCAAATTGCCAGTTTAATTTAGAAATTTAATAAAATCTAAGGATTACTAAGCGTTAACTGTTTTCTTCTGCTTGTCCTTATGCCACTTGCAGTGGGGTCGGCGCAACATGATTTTTACCACATTTTATAGAATTATTTGGCTTGTAGTTTTTACGACCGGTGGCGTGCTTGACGTCTACCCCTCTGGGGATAAAACACCCAGACCCGAAACAAATATTTGTAGATCACACAAACATTTTATCTCTGCGCGGGAATCGAACCCGCGGCCTCTCGCTTCACAAGCGGATACTCGCCCTCTGCTCCACGGTAGCTGTCAACTGTAACAAATAGTATTTAGTTTCAGCTGTCAGTGGTTCGAAACAAGCAATGTTTTAAATTATTCAACACAAACAAGATTAGGTTGGTTCATTTGTTTTCAGTACTAAGAATACATCAAAATCTGTGTATTTTGCATCGAAATAAGATGACAAAAAACGTAACTCAAGCAAAAATTATACCCCATCAAAACTCTGTGCAAGGGGGCGGGGCTATAAAAGTCTGTTAATACGTCTGATTTTTTGCGCGGTGCAGAACGCCGTATCTCGATTTAGAAATTTAATATTTAGACATTAACTTTTATGAAATAAAGTTGATTTTCAACGTTCATTAATTTTTGTTGCGTGTATGAGTGTTACATGTGATTACCTTTGCATGTGTAAGTAGGTGGGGCCGTATTTTTTGCAGATTCATATTATGAGAGTTATCGTTCTAGTTATCTTATTTCGATGGTATTTTGTTAACAATTGCTTGTTACGAACACTTTACCAAATACTGACATTTGAAACAATGCATCCTTAGTTGTGTTCGATTTCATGACCAATGAATTATGATCACAAATCAAGAAAGTAGTAGAGTCACATTTGAGTGGCAGAGCCACGCTGTATATAGTTTTGTATACAACACGAATGAGCCGACTCGATTGGGTCTTTACCACTATTTCACAGAAAATCAACGTAAAGTAGTGGCGTGCTGCTATATTTCGTACGGTGAGTAAGATATCCACAGGTCCAAAACCCCTTCCCTTCGCAACCCCTTATTTATCCCTTCCCCTTAAGGTCGGCAACGCGCTCAGGATTCTTCTAGTATTGTGGACGTACATAAACGGTGGATATCACTTACTATCAGGTGAACCACTTGCTCGTTTGCCGGCTTACGCTATAAAAATGTAAATGAACACAGAACAGTAATTTGTTGTATTAGTTAAATGACATTACTGGCACTAGTCGGGATAATGCCAGGTAGAAAGAAAGATTAATAATAATAATAATAATAATAAAGCCTTTATTATTTCCTATAAACCTTAAGTAGTTTTTTTTTGTATATATATATTTTTTCTATGTTAGTAGTGGTTCTAATGTTAGTTTTTTAATTTATATTATAGGAACCCCTTGCTAGGGTATAGGCATCCTCCAATTTTTTCCATTTTTCTCTGTCTTGTGCAATTTTTGTCCAGTTTTTCCCCGCTACAAATACTATGTCGTCCGCCCATCGTTGTTGTGGTCTGCCCACGCTTCTTTTTCCTTGTGGACCGGTCCACTCCGTACTCTTGAGAGTCCATCGCTGGTCTGTGTATCTCGCTACATGGCCGGCCCAGCTCCATTTTAGTTTTAGTGCTTGGTGTAGCACATCTGTCAGTTTTGTTTTTTTTCTTATTTCTTGACTTCTTGTTTTTTGATTTTTTCTTATGCTTAACATGCTTCTCCATTGCTCGTTGACAAGTTCTTATTTTGTTAATTGTCTTGTTTTTAAACGTCCACGTCTGGGAGCCATAGGTCAAGCAGGGCAGAATACAGGTGTCCATGATGGTCTTTTTCATATTTAAATCGTAGTTGCCTTTTAATATTTCTTTGTAGGCCCAGTATTTGTTCCAGCTGTACGTGACTCTTCTATTGATCTCGTCTTGGTTTTTTGTTTTAGAGAACGATACTTGCTTTCCTAAGTATACGTATTGCTCTACATACTGAAGTTCAATATCGTCTAGCATTATTTTTCCTTTTTTGCCGTTTTTCATTACTTTTGTCTTGCTAAGGTTCATATGCAGGCCTACATGTTTGCTCTCTGTATTTAGTTGGGATATCATCTTTTCTAGGTTCTTGTGAGTTTCAGCAAAAATTGCGATATCGTCAGCAAATCTTAGATGTGTAAGTCGTTCGTTGTTGATTGGGATGCCTTCAGAGATTCAGTTCAATTTGAAAGAAAGATTATGTCTAAATAATTCAAAAATATGTCGATATTATGAAAGCGAATTATTGACAAACATCAATTAACTGAATTAATTATGAAACTTCTATAATAAAACCAATACGGTCGGCACCGTATGAGTGAAGCCAACAGCAAAAGTTTGATAAAAGCGCGTCTGCCCACTATTGTTAATAGGCCTTTATCTATGTAATTGCCGTTTTGTACGGAAAAACTATTTTTTCCATCGTTTTTTATTTTGAGTAATGGAAGTAACTGTTGATCCTTCCGCTAAAAAGTCGTCCAATTCTTCAAATCTTTATGTTCTGATGGAGAAGCTCGCACATTTGCAGCCAGCTTTGGCCAATCGCTCGTCCCCGATGCTCCAGCACGACAACGCGCAACCCCATTCTGCACAACAGACGATCTCCAAATTACAAGAGCTGGAGTTCAAGGCTCTCCGTTATCCGTCGTACTCACCAGACCTGAAGCCTCCAGACTTCTACTTTTTCCATAATTTGGACAACGTATTGGCGGGGAAAAAATAATACCCGAGAAGCAGTATAAAATGCCTTTGAAGAGTTGTTTGTTGCTTTTATTCCATCCAGTTTCTTCAAGAAGGGTATCGATGGCACGGGTTAATAGAAATTAAAGAAATGGAAAAAAACCCAGACAGAAGGCAATAATGTATGAATATAATGTAATATAATGTACACATACTTTTTCAGAGTCAACCGATTTTGATGATTCTTTCTTTATTCGATACGGTATAACACAATTTTCGTCTCATTTCAATTTGATCAATTTGAAAGACGAAATTTCACCCATCATAGCGGGTACACACAATTACAGTATAATTATCCTTAATTACACATCGGAGGGTTTCTCAAGAATATCATATGTTATTATGTTTTGTAAAACATCTATATATCTTTATATTATTACTAGCTGTCCCGCGCGGTTTCACCCGCAACTACAGCATCGCCACCTACCGGGTTAATTGTGAATCTAAACCATCCAGGGCGCCACCCAAACGCATACAAAAAAAACATTCACAGCGGTCCAACCGTTTAGGAGTTCAGTCACATACACACGTACAGTAGAATTATATATATAAAGATTAATACGTATGAGAAATCTTTGTACCCCTATTTAAGCAATATGCGCGCACGGAGGGGTGTGAAATTTTACATAATTAAAATTTAAATGGAGGGGAAGTGCAGAAATCTATTTATATATAATAATAACTGTAACAAATACACATTCATTTTTTAATTCTGTTAATGTCTGAATATCAAATCTCGTAGATGACGTTATAGACCAACAGTATAAGATTATAGAGGTCCAATTTCGACCCCTACGCGACCACTAGAATGTAATAAATGGTATTTACTAAACAGGGTGTATTTCTCACACAGTAGTAATATAATCCAGGTGATTTTGGCTAAAATACGAGAGAGCAGCAATTTCGGAGCCAGGCGGAATGGCAGATTAAATTTGCCAACGGGGCCGTCCGCTAACATTGTCCTCCTAAACTCCTCAGTTGACGACCCATGTCCATAAAGATAGCTTACGGTAAAGTGAAGCAAATTGTTAACGCTTCTCTCGGTAATTTTACAGGACTAATTAAGTATATCGCTGATGGATGTGGTAATCTACCTAATCATTTTTATACCCGATAGTAATATAGTGGCTCGTTCAGATGTAAGAGTAACTTCAGGCCGCCATAATTTTGCCTACCGTCGAGGGACGCATTTACTGCACTGGACTTGCTGTCAGGTAGCCAGTGTAGTCACTTTGCCGTGCCTGTACATAAAATAATATCTACTGACAGCATCCGTGGCAGAAGTAAACAAAACGTCACGTCACGTTCGACTGTTTGTGTGATTCACAAATATTTGTTTCGGATCTGAGTCTTGTGGCACAGTAAGTCCCTCATAATTCCTGATACCCACGGGACAGGTTACCTAGAGTAGTTTCAGGACTATATGTGGGACTATTAGGTATATTTATTTATTTACTGAATAAGAAAAAACGCTTCTTTGTCATTATATTATCAGGTTTATCGCTAGTAAGTAATTAAAAAGCGATTTAATAAGAATATTGATAATATTTGGGGAACGAAATTGTATTGACGTCTAATGTATATGTGTCGATCCCACTACGACAATAGCTAAAGTTTGCAAGAATATTCAGTCCAAATTGTTTACAAAGAAATCCTTTTACTTTGGATTTTACGAACAACCACTCAGATCCAAGTATAAAACCGCACGTAAAAAGGTGAACTTTCCGAAAACTGTTTTGTGCTAAAAGTAAAGTGCGCTCAGCTGGTGTTGCAGGGTGAATAACCGTGAATATAAGTTATTTAGTATGCGCTTATAACTTACTTTAGGATGGTACTTCACAAAAAACATATCTTGTTCTTTTTGCCTGGTGTTAGTTATCCCGACTTCCTACTTTAACGTTTTTGCTTAGCTCGATCTTGAACATACTCCGAGTGAGACCATTGGCTCTTTTCTCGCTTTAAATACGTCAAGCCAGCGCTTTTTGGGTCGCTGCCGGGATCATGGAAACCTGGTACGATCTGGCACAGGCATTTGTGACCGACTACGGTTTCCTCGAAATGTGACCCATGTGATAAAATTTATAAGAGCTTCTGCCACATTGATGGTAACGTTTGCAAACAAAGAGTCTTATTTTAGCTATCTTTTAGTACCAGAAACCTTCACTCTTTTTATCAGTACAAAATATTAAATAGATTAGCGTCAATTACCGTTACCAAAATCAACATCAAAGCTAATTAAAAACATTCCTCTTAATGTATATTGACGCAAATGTATAAACGTGGCAATATATCTCATCCATTATTAATACGTTAAAATAATCCAAAATTAACGATGTTATCAATATAGATTTCGCACGTTACAATGCGGTCAAAATCAATATCATAATCCGTATGCGGACCAAATTGCAAAATGCGGAAAATTCTTGTGCTATCCTATAACATGAGATATGCTAATGATATTTCCCAATTAATTTGCAGTATAGCTGTTCCAAAGTGTCGGTTTTAATAGTATGTATAACATTTACGATGACGGCATTACCGTCTTTGCATTATGTAGATTATTCTTGTTCAGCGTTGTTGCTTGAACACACCATTTTTGTTATACGAATTTTATTATGAAAATGGGGTTATGTGTATTAGCATTTTTATTAATATGAGTTGGGGTATACCGTGAAGGTTGAACATGGTTTGTTAGGTTGCAGTATGTGGATATGACATGTTGATTTTTCAATAAACATGAGAGGTCTGAGGTATGATCATATTTGGGTAAAGCTTTTTCATCGAGGTATGGAAATATGGTCTCTGATTACTATTCCTTTCTGCCTGATGCGGACGCTAGTGGCTTAGTGCTAGGGTCCGCTACTTCACCCGGTCTTGAGCATCCTTCGTAGTGAGACTATTATAGTGATCATGTCTCCCTCTTATATGAAAACCCAGCTAACCCAAGGACTCAGATAACTAAAAAACCCCAGTCTTTAATCAGATAAAAAGATGAGCAGGAGTTGCAAATATAGATTTTTCTACTTACATTCATAGCAAAGCAAGAGACAAAAATAAAGAGATATTAACCTCAAGAAACAAATTTTATCAGATCATTTTATTAAATCAGCTTTCAAATATAAAGTTAGGTTATATTGCTGCCGTTAACACAATTACCATTCACTGTTACTAGAAATGATTTCCTTTTAAATTACTTGATTGCATATCATTTATGTAGTATTTGTTACAAGGTAAACATAAACTATTACATTTGGGTTCAACTTCGATTCAAACAAACTTTCTTTAAAAAAAGTACAATTCTACAGTAACCGATCTAATCACTAGAGAAGTGAGTTCTCTCAGCACATTAATGTAATCACACTTTTTCAACTGTCTGGCATATGCATCTACACAAACTTCAAAGATTCACGACGCATTTGTACCCGGTTCAACAGTAACCCACCTAACAACCGAGAAAAAAGTTCACTTTACATTTGTTAACTGAGCATGGGAATTTATTGCTCAATTAAAAAGTTTGAAGGAATGGAGCACTGGGAATAAAGACTTGTGGATAAGTTTGATTATGATGCATGAATTGGGTAAGTAAAAAATTTACACTTGGCATCTTTGCTATTTCATGCGTCATAGCGTTAACGCTAAAGTAAATGCCTGTAAAGGCATGCAACAAACGAAGACACAACTTACAAATTTAAGTGAATATAGCTGAAGAAAAGAATAACGCTTTGGAAATATAAGTGGGAGAGCCGCGCAGTACAAATTTGTCTACAGCATGAATGGGCCTGCTCGACTAGGATATACCACTGTCTCACGGAAAATAGACGTGAAGTAGTAGCTTACTGTTGCGTTTCGTACGTTTGCGTAGGATTTCCGGAGGCCCAAATCCCCACTCTCCATCCCGATTCCCATTGACTTCTTTAAAGACTGGCTATGCATCCATGAATAACTAAAACTAAGGCCTCAGTTATGTAATAATTTGTTTTTTACTTCTAGATTGACAATATTTCCCAACTGATAGTTTACATAATTTGTTGATATTTTACAGTAAGCCACTTACAATGTAGTATATATTAGTACTTTATTCGTACATCCACGTGAGTAACAGTTACAAATATAATCAAGGCCTTAGATTAACCTTATATGTGCACGTGATGATCTAGAATTCTAGATCTTTCTATACCCTATATTTGATAATTGCCAATACGTGTCTAGAAATAAACATTTGAAGCCCAACACGGCGACACCCTGTAGCGTTTTTTATTTAGTACTAGCGATCAATTGGCAATTTACTTTGTTCTGGTTTTATATCATTAAATTGTAAGTTGAGTGTATGTGGGCCACCAACATCTTACGTCCAAAGCCAACCTCACCTGCACGTGGTACATTCTGCTGATTAACGTACGAAGCAATGGCTAAAATTGGTTTACGTTAAATGGCGGGTCGACCTATATAGTACCAAATACCATAACGGTATTAAGCTATGACTTGAGAAGAGGGACCCTCGTATTAAGCCGGGATAACGCCAGGCAGAAAGAAAGAGAAAGATAGCTTATAAGTAATAGAGCCACGTCTACAGCAAAAATGGGCCGACTCAACCGGGTTATTGCTACTAATTTATAGAAAATCAACGTAAAGAACAATAGCAATTACTAGAGGTACAAATGCCCCCGTCCCTTACTAATCCCCATTGCGTCCCTATCAAGTCGGCAACGCACACATGATTCTTCTGGTATTGTGTGTGTTCATAGACAATGAAAGAAAAGAAAAAAAAGTTTACTGTCATCATATTAAGACATGCAACGTACATAAAATTCAACTGGCTTAAAATTAATATTATAACCATACAGTTGCATGCCTTCACGGTGACAACAGGAGACCAGCTCAGTATAATACTGAGGTTAATGGAAATTACCTAGTTACTTACCGTCAAGTTACCCAATTGCTTGCTGACCTCTGTTATAAATAAAAACACGTGTGGCGGGCTTAATCGGTAATAATATATATTCTCTACCTGTATAATACTGGTCTTCCCCACGGCTGGTGCTCCAAGCAGCACCACTTTGACCAGGTCAAGGCTGTCAGGACTTGGTTCAACGCTAGGAGCCCCGCCCACTGTCAGGGTTCCTCCACCACCGCGCTCCAGGTAATCCAAATCCAATTCTGAAAAAAAGGCTTCATTGAAATATTCAGGAAATAAGAAACATGCTCGTTGGTAGAGATTTGGATTTTGATCTTAACATCCTATGTCTCTGGGATGGCGAGCGCGGCCAGTCCCAGAAAATTTATTATCAAAATATGCTCCTTGTAACGACATCATAATGAGAATTGGGAGCAATAAACCCGTAATTCCTACAAAATCGATAATGATTGCGACTACGAACACAAATAATCGTATAATAGTATATTCGCCAATAAAATAGGACAGCGTATATTGCTGAACGGTATAATGTCGTATATTATCAGGTTATGAGAACAGTAAACTCGGCAATCCATGAAAAATAGCTCTCTGTGCTGCTGACACAATGTCTTGTTGTAGTGATGCTACGCGATGTTGAGAGAAGCTGCATTCAGAGCACAGATCCACGATTAATTGACCGGGTCTAGGTGTTGTGAGACCGAAAGCCTCTCATAGTCCCTGATACTTCTCAGTGTGGGGTCAGGACTATATTATATTTTGTTGTTGACTATGTATGTCTGGACTATGTCTGACTATGACTGTTTAAAAAATCAAACAAAACTGTTGATCATTTTTGTTTCATATACTTTATTCAGTATCGCCCCAGTAACCCCAGTCCTCGTCGTCAGCCTCAATCGTAACGCATACGCATTACAACTGCGCCACCGAGGCAGTTTAAGTTTATATTGCTAGCAAAGATATTTCATGATGATCTTGGTGTGAAATATTGCACTTAAGACTATAAAACTGTTAAATGTTACATTACTGGTGATTACAGTAAACATCACAAATATTTTAAATTAATATTGATATATCCTTCAATTCAATAGATAATATGATTAGTTCAAATTGGCTCCAGAACGTGTACAGTGTCTAAATTTACTGGGTCATCGTTAAAATAGCGTATCTTGTCCTCGTGGAACTGTGCCATACAATTGTATAACCTTTGAAATAAGCACTACGGTGGTGATATATGAGATGGTTGTAATAAGTATCTGTGAATTTATTAATAAACAGCACACATAAATTAAAGTAAATTGTTTTTACTTAAGCTATTTTCTATTTAGTTTGAATTACTTTTGCTCTATGCGAATATTAGCAAAATTTTAAAGTCGGTCATTACGGAAATTCGACAGCCAAATTCGCATCTCACAATTGAGTGCCTGAGTACGTAATTCTGACTTAAATTTCGTTAAACTAGTTACTTAGCAATATTATCTTCAATACTTTTTTTCTCTGTACTAAAGCCCGTCTTTTGTTTTATGGATCTATTCTATTTCAAATACTTATACCAAGGCAACGGACGCACCCGACTTTGAAGTTTTCTACTTTCATTCGTCTACCATGATATTCTAAACAAACGCATGCATTATTATACTAGTGGTATCTGGTGGAAATTGCATAAAATTTTAAATAAAAAAGTTAAAAAACGAAGCAAAAATGTACTCGTCAAAAGAACCTTCTCTAATTTGCTGCGGTTAAAGAGGAGTTATCTGTAGTCAAACCAAATGTTTAATAAACAGAATAGTACTAAAAAAGTTATCATAGAAAATAATAAATATTCCTCGTGTACGAGATATAATGGACTAATACAGTGAAACAAGGAATTCATAATGCAGTCCATTATTCAATTAGCAAACATCAAAGGAAGAAAAAATTAAAATGGATGGGGAAATTCCATTAATATTATCAGCGCCAGTTAATTTCTGCCATTAGATAGAATACAAAGGATCCTGCGAACAAGCTTTTGTACTAAAACGCGGCCAATAAAGGAATGCAAATTTGACATGACGCGGAGAGCCGTTGTGAAGGGTTTGACTTTACTTTCTGCTATTATGGAGATATTTAAATGACAATGAACAGTATAATTTGTATGTACACTTTGCCTTAATTTTACGATAGAACTTAGTGAACTTCGTAATTTTGCAAAGATATAATTTTGTTATATCTAGCACAAAACGTAAAGACAATATTCTATATTCATTTCATTAAATATTTCTATGCAAAAAGTTTATGTTGTAAAGGTAGGTATGGTATATATTTTGTGAGTGGTAGAGCCACCCTATTGACACTTGTCTACAGCATATATGGGCCCGCTCGTCCGGGTCATTACCACTGTCTTACAGAAAACCGGCGTAAAGTAGCAGCTTGCTGCTGCGTTTCGTACGGTGATTGAGAAATCCGGAGGCCCAAAGCGCCTCCCTTTCCTAATCCCTTAATTGTCCCTTTCCTTTAAGGTCCGCAACGCATCCATGATTATTTTGGTATTGTGGGCGTATATGGGCGGTAGAGATCACTTACTATCAGGTGACCCACTTGCTCGTTTGCCGGCCTATACAATAAAAAAATGGAAAATTGTTATCATCTAATTGTCCAGTTTAAAAATGCGTGCTAACGCGAGTCGATTCATTGGCGGGGGGCAACCTGCTCGTAGACGGCACGACAAGTACCGAAATTTTAACTAAATTAAATTACTATGATTAAATTATGTGCATCGTTTTTTAACTGCAGCATTACGATTTAATCTAATCATATGGCCATCTTTCGTTAATATTTTGAGCAATTTAAATCATTCATTTGGCATATTATGAAATCTTTTCTATGTAAACATTGGAAAAGTGAGATCTTGTTCTTGCTCCTCTCTCGCACTTCTTGAAATTCCTAAACTTTATCACAAATATGTGTTGAATGAATTGAAACTACATTTGTCTCCCCTCATTCAGTTCAATATCAAAACCTATAGTTTTATGATCAATATTGGTTCACCAAGGAAATAAAACTTTATCTTATATGCTATTGGTAACATTTATTCGGTATGTACAATAAATACGAACGACACAATCGCACATCGAGGAAACCAGAAATGGAAATGTGAAAGCGGTTTTCTGTATTCGTATTCACATGTCACATTAATTTTAAGTGGTAGACCCACGCTGTAGACACTTGTCTGTGCTGTTTGTCTACAGAATGAATGGACCACCTCGACCGGTTTCTTAGCACTGTCTACCAGAAAACCGACATGAAGACAGCTCATTGTTGCGTTTTGCATGATGTCTGAATCTCAATTCCTTCCTTTATTGTTGACAACACTTCTATGATTAATCTGGTATTTATGTTCATGGGCGGTCCAGATCACTTACCATCAGGTGATCCATTTACTTCTTTGCTGACCTGTACTATTAAAAACATATAAGTGCATATACATATGCACTCAGGCCTGTAATTCATGAAGGGATAGATAGAGGTGTAACTAGTACACCCATATTTCGCTGAGCTTCCGTCCCATGATGTGATAGGGGGCGAGCCTATCGCCATACCGGACGCAATTCCAGACTCCAGCTACTAAGCATTGCATGATAGAAAAACCCAATATCACTTTTACCCGATCCGGGGATCGCACCAAAAGACCTCAGCACAGAAGTCGTAACGCGTACGCATTACAACGGCGCCACCGCGGCAGTCACTAAATAAAAAAAACATAATATAAATACTATATTAATGATTCATTCACAGGTCTGAATAGAAACACCAAGAAACTCAGTCACTTATTATCTTTATTTACACAATTGATCCAAATGGTGATGAATTAATATTGCTGATCAAATCACTCGATAATCCAAAATCAAAATTGCAGGTGGTTCCAAACTCCAATTTCTAAGGCGATTACTGAGAACAATTGGAATAATGTAATCCAAATTGGTCTATTTAATGGGTATTTTATTATCGGTAATAGATTACGTGACATTTGTTTATGAATTTTAATTATGATTTCGTTGATTATTATTATAAAAGCAGCGATAGTTCAACGGGGGAGTTCAAAGCAAAAGGGAAAGAGAAAATAAAATAAATAATAATAAAACCCCAGTCACCCACCATAGTCCCGACCCCGCACTAGGTTAACCTGTATCGTGGGTATCAGGAACTACGAGAGACTTGCGGTCCTACAACACCCAGATCTGAAACAAATATTTGTGGATCACATAAATATTTGTCATAATGTAGGAATCGAACCTACAGCCTGTCGCTTTGCAGCCGGCTACTCCCCCACTGGATCACATGATGGCGATACGCTTGCCACTTATCATCCGCATGAGACGGAAATAAAGTCGGCGAACGATGGTCGATGTAATCGCACCTCTACCTTTCCCTTTCGGGATACAGGCATGAGCTTATAATCTATGAACGAACCTATTTTAATAGCATGATGTAATTATTCATTGTAAAATATTCCAATAGTCCAATGAGTTCTGGTTAGTGGAATAAGTCAGTTCCAAAAAACTACCTCATTGAATGCGCATAAAATAGATAAATGAATACGTGAAATTGAAATTTGGATAGCAGCACAATATTTGAAATATATATGCCTAGTTTTGTCATATTTCATTTTGAAATATTTTAGTGCTATCCCCATGACGTTTATGTACTGAAATACAATTTCCACCTTTTATAAAATATTACTCTGGCCCGCTGACTTTGCGAGTTTTAGTTTTAGTTTATCGTTCTATTTTAGTTCAAAGTTATCAAACATTGCAATTTTTATAGCGTTCAACGAATTAAGTACTCAGTTCAAAAAATATCACCGAGAAATCTTTATATTATCATTTATTTCATTTTCAGTATCAATCAGCCTGGAGTCTGGAATTTGTGCCCGGTATGTCGATAGGCTCGCCCCCTACCATATCGTGGGACGGAGATACGCTCGGCGAAATGTGGGTGTATTGGTTACACCTCTGCCTACCTCTTCAGGTATTACAGGCGTGAGTGCGTATGTATGTATTACATTTTAATTTATCATTATCAGTAAATTGTACTACGTTTATTATTTATTTCAGTTATGGAATAACTTATATGTAATTGTTACAATTAAAGTGTGAACATTTATAATTATTCAATCAATCAATTATATTATATGCAACTCATAAGGTGGTAGACCCCTCGTATGCGAAAGTCCGTCTGGGTTGGTGCCACCGCTTTGTCTATTTTTGCCGCCAAGCAACAGTGTGTAAGTAGTTGTGTTCCGGTTTGACATACATTGAAGCCAGTGAAATTACTGGGCATTATGAAACTTAACAAATTGTGTCTCGGGGTAACGAGGGCAGTCTAGCGCCATGCAGTGCTTTGTAATTAAAAGTTCTCGGTGGCGTTGCTTCTGTTTATGGGCATGCGTGGCGCTAACCATCGGACGAGCGACCTGCTCGTCTCATCATTCAAGCTAATAAAAAAGGCCCAAATCCCTTCATCATCCTTTTCCTTTAAGGTCGGTAACGCGTCCATAATTCTTCAGGTATTGTGGATATTCATGGACGAAGATCACTTAGGTACTATCAGGTGACCTACTTCGAGTGTCGTCCTCTGCTATAAAAAAAGTATTACTACAATGATTGACAAATCTGCTGCCTGCAGCAGCTGCTGACTGCCTCAGTGACACAGTTGTAATGCGTACGCTGAGGTCTCAGGTTCGATCCCCGGGTCGGGTAAAATGGTATTGGGTTTTTCTATTACGAAATGCTCAGTATCAGCCCGGAGTCTGGAATTTGCCCCCGTTATGGTGATAGGCTCGCCACCTATCACATTGTGGGACGGAGATGCGCTCGGCGAAATGTGGGTGTACTGGTTACACCTCTGCCTACCCCTTCGTGGAATTACAGGCGTGACTCGTGCGTATGATTGTCAAATCAATTTCCATTACTCCAAATTTCGCTTACAGCTGCTGCCACTTAGCAATAACTAGGTTTGATGACTGAATACTATCGGAGGCACGTACTTACGCGAGTTCGAGAAGAGAGTTGAGATCCCAGCTAGTAAACGTGACCAGTTTCTGTCCTATATTCGAACATACTTTGTCGCTAAATTGCATATTATCTTATTATAATTATTGTATATTTTGCTTGTAGCTCCGCCCGCGTGAATGGCTTTTTTATAGCAGAAGCCAGCAAACGAGCAAGTGGGTCACCTGATGGTAAGTGATCTCTACAGCCTATGAACATCCATAATATCCAAAGAATCATGTGTACGTTAATGAAAGGACAACACGCCCATGTTGTCTAGGATCTTTAGTAGATTATTTACCATCAGGTGACCCACTTGCTCGTTTGCCCGCCTCTGTATAGTAAAAAAACGAACACACCAAGCCCATATTTGACAATCTCCAAGTAAACGTTATGTACTTGTCAAATAAAATTTAAGACACCAAAATATAGAAGTAACACGCTGTCAATACATTATGTCAAATTCATACTTTTTTATAACATAGGTCGGCAAACGAGCCAGTGTGTCATCCGATGGTAAGTTATCTCCACCGCCCATGTACGCCCACAATACAAAAGAATCATGGGCGCGTTGCCAACCTTAAAGGAAAGGGATAATTAAGGAATTGGGAAGGGGAGAGGATTTGGGGCTCCAGATATCTCACTCACCGTACGATACGCAGCAGCAAGCTGCTACTTTACGCGAGCTTTATGTGAGACAGTGGTAACAACCCGGACGAGCCGGTCCATTCATGCTGTAGACAAAATTGTCAACAGCGTGGCTCTACTACTCTATGCTTATACTTCGTAAAATATCTGTATAATGCGTAATCTGGTGGCGTGGTTAACATTTCAGTTGCATATTGTGAAACAGGCGCTTAACCTAACATTGAGTGTAAAGTCCAAAGATGACCCTGACGCCTAGATATGGCAAACATGCATGCAATTTACAATTATTTTCTCATTCTCTCAAATTACAGACACAGCAAGTACGCGCTGGATACTCCCAAAATCAGATTTAGTAGGAGCGAGTTAGGTATTTCAACAGATTTACCATTGTGTACAAAATTGTCTATATCTGTAGTATGTTTAAATGCTATTGCTTGGTTTTTACAATATATGAGTTTAGAATTTAAAATGTTTTTAACCAGTAAAATATATTTTGAGGCAATTATCACACAAATGTTATTGCTAGGGTGTTTATCAAGGTAGAGCTATGTATAGCTTGATAAAAACATTTTATATGGAATTTGCCTTAGTCTTTTGGATTAAAAAATTGGCTTGAGTCCGATCTCATTAAACTTAGTTTTCAGTAACCAAGGATTACACATTGAAGTTTCACTCACCAAGGATTTTGTTCTGCTTCGTACAGTTTCCTTTTTCATTATCATCGTCTTCTTTGTCCCGTTTCGATGTATTGTCCAATCTATTCATTTCAATGAAACTACCACGCACACTAACACATCATTAACGTTATACATTATTTTGGGTTGATTATTCCTGTTTTATTTTAAATGTCTTCGGGGCATAATATTATTTGGTGTACAAGTTCATACTGTATCCATTTATATAGGAGTTTAAATTTTATTGTACAATAATATTAATAGCTTATCCTACACATTTAAGCTATAGTTATTACAAAATAATATAGAATTAACTATTAATTATTACTTACTAATAAATGTTTATTAATATTTTTAACTGCATTTACACACACAAGTACTTTTTTGTTTATAGACTTAAATAATATTCTTAATCTTCACGTTCCAAATTTGAAAATAAAGTAAAACACTGGCTGTAACAATTTTATTCTTCTGACGAAAAAAACGGCCCAATCAAAATAAATGTCGCCGTTCTGCAAGTTTTGGCGGGCAAATTTACAAAATGGCAGCGCGTCTATGCCTCCGTTATGGCGGCAATTGACTGACGCGCGTGCCGTGTGGCTGCTATCGCCTATCGGAAAGATCTCGGTTATCCGTATTATGCTTGTATTTTTCTCTTAACCACATGTCGCTTTGGAAAATGTATTTTTCTTCTAAGAGTTATTTTTATTGTTTAATAGTGTAAGTGCGTTTAGGTTTGACATAAACTGAGATTTTTAACCGTTTTTGGGTATTTCTGTAAATTCCACTAAAATATCGCCTCCATGATCTTATGACCCAGACCACGACGATCTAGGATCGAATATTAGGTTGGGCAATTCTTTGTGTTAAATTCCGTAATTTTCCCGACATGCTGGTATATTTTTTTCTCCAAGGAGAAAACTTAATCAGAAAATAGCTGACTTCAATAGAAAATAAATTATAATCTTAATAAAATTGGTTCCTTACTGAGTGAGCTAATCTCACTAGATAAGTCTATAAATTAGCTATTGTTATAGTTAGACAGGGTATTAGGTATTCCGATGACTTAATTAAAATATGTATTGTTAGGTGAGATTTCGGTTCATTGAGATTTTGGTACTTTTGAACTAATATATTGGTGGAATGAATGTTGATACTTATATCAGAACTAAACATGGGTTATCTGCTTTTATTAAAAAGTAATCAGAATATATTTGATATTAACTATTTCATGTTCAAAACATTTCCAAAAGAAATATAGGTACATTTATACAACAAAACAAAACAAACAAATACTTATAAAAATTTCAAACAATACTGTCAATAGATACATCGAAACTACTCCATTAGCGTTATATTCTACATATCCCTAGATACCTAGTATTCACACAATAGGCTCGTAACTCCTTTAAACCTACTCAGCCAACTGCATCAGCTGTTTCCCGTGCAAGATTTACAGTAATTGCAACCCATAGAGTAAATCACAAAGCGAATCACACGTAATTGAGTGAATGGGATGGGATCCCTTTCAATAAAATTACACAAAATCTCTTTTAATTTCAAAATATATTCAGGTAACACATTCCATTACTCCATTGAAAATACTTGAATTTGAATCTTAGATGTAGACTGTATACTTTAGGAATAAAGATTCCACAAAAAAAAAACAAATTAACCGATCAATTCTAGATGTCGCTAAACACTGGATCCTGTTCTTTAGATGTTGAGTCTAAATTTTTATGCTAAACTGCCTATTAGTCACTCGAATGTCATGCACGAATGAACATAAAAAATGGCAAAGGAATCAGCTGAAATGTCTCGGCAGTCTCAGATTTATGGTGAACCCCTTAAAATGTACCAAAAAAATTGTGCGTTCCTATTTGTGCCGTACTATTAAGTCGTGAAACCGTTTTCCAACCTATGGGTTCCCTTCCTACATTAAGTTCTGTAAACGAAGCGTGAACAGCGACGACTTACCCTTCTCCTTGATCACCAATTATTTCTTGCTAAACTGAATTCTGTACAAAGCTATGTAATCTATCGTATGATCCTTTGTGAACATTTTCTAAGTTTATTTATAGACATTATCAGAAATCACTGCCATAGGTTTGACCTCTTTGCAAAGGTTTTCCCATAGGTCGTAAAACCGTAACGTAAAGGTCGGCTCTGGGGTGCCATCGAAGCTTGAATGCGAATACTGTGTCAAGCCAGCTCTCATAATATATGCAGTTTCCCTATGTACACTGCCATCGCAAACAGACATCCGTTTCATGTTTTAAGAGAAGCGTCTGTACAACGTATCGTAGAATTCTAAACATTGAAATATGCAATGGTATAAATGGAAAAGTGGCTTGTTTGCCGTATTTCCGAGTTTGTTAGATATTCAAATGTGCTTGCAATGTTTCATGAAAATATATAGAGGTAGACTTTAGATGCTTCTAAAAATTTAAGCTTTATGTTTTTATACTAGTTTTTGCTTGCGACTCTGACCGGAAATATTTCCTAACATATTTCCAGTATAAAAGTAGCCTATATCATGAACCTTTGCTCTGTTGCTGCGTGAAAGTACAAGCCAACAAACCTTCTTTCACATTTATAATGCGAGTATAAGTTATCGATTATTGGTTCGTAAAAAAGTCTACATTTTAAATTAGTTTTTAGTCACTGTAATTGTTGTTACTTGTACTAGTTGCCAGCTTACTTGTTTTGGCTTATCTTTGGAAAAAGTGCTAGACTGTTACTCTTGGCTATTGCCAGAAACAACCATGATTAAAAATCGATTCACGATATTGGAGAGTATCGTAAGTCCGATACTACGGTAGGTAATTAATCAATAACTTCGCCCTCTTCCAAACAGCTATTTAAGATAGTTGCCCATAACTTGATTTTATAAAACAATGACGGCTGTGCTATTGAAAGGCCTAAAAGAATTACGAGTGGTAATGCTGTAGACACTTTTTTTACAGCATAAAAATAGAATAGTTCATAAGACTTACTTTAGCGATAAAACTGTCATTACTACGATATTTTAAAGGAAATCATAAAACACTAAGCCTACGAAAAACGCCTCCCTCAAAATGCCTCGAACGGTTCAGTAGAGTGTCGCCCAAAATTATGGCCAACATTTACCGAATTTTATAGGGATTTTACGTCTTCCGCGCGTCCGATACACAGCCGGGCAAAGATTTTTTATGACTCTACGCGCTGAGAATTTTAAGGGTATTACCTATATTTTTTCCGATGTCTCAGTGGAAAACTTACCATATAAGGCCCTTAAGGAGTGTGAAGGATTCTATTGGATGTGATCAGTTGAATGTTGTTGCCTACTTTGCTATTTGGGGGCACATAACTTCAAACTGGTATAAAATTGTATTAAAGATATTATAATATCAGTCCTGTGTTATCCTACTGCAGTTTTGCTCTCTGGCCTAATGTTAGATGGTAGATCCCCAGACGTTTGAAATCTTATATACGCACTCACGCCTATTATCCCCGAAGGGGTAGGCAAAGGTGAAACCAGTACAGCCAAATTTCACCGAGTGTATCTCCGTCCCATGATGTATTAGGGAGCGAGCCTATCTTCATACGGAGTACAATTCCATTCAGGGCTGATACTGAGCAGTTCGTAAACTTCGAAAACGTAACCCTAGAACGAATTAATTCAATAGCGATGGAAATCCCCAGATCTGATGTAAACAATGTCATAATTAAAGGGAGGTCACGACCGTGCTGAACATGGAAAACCATTCCAGTAAAACAAACATTCCAGCACTCTTTGGCAGACTTCCAGCTTAGCAAGCGAAACGCAGATTTATCTTAAGTAATGTCTATTGTGTATTCTCCCCAGAAGGGTTGACGTCAGGCAGGCGGCCGGTCGTAAAAACTACAAGTCAATACTTTCTGTAAAATGTATTAAAAAGCATGTTGCACCGACCCCACTGCAAGGGCATGTGGAAGAAGATTCAAATCGGTAAATTCATCTAAGTGATACGATGCTACAGACAGATACACATAAGTATACAGACAAAGTGGTCAAACTTATAGCATCCCTCTTTTTCTCTTCTAGGACGCGCAGCATATTGTACCTACTATCATAGACGATACTTAGAATATGAACTAATACTTTATGAATATGGTTAGACCGGTGATGTAGCAAGTATTCAAAGACTTGTATTTTTTATCTTGGCACGACAAAGTGACTACGCTGGAACTGATGGTAAGAAGAGTGCCATCCAAGTTTAATGTCGACCGTCGAGAGACATTGCATCTCTTGACGGTCGCCAAAATGATATACGCACTCACGCCTGTAATCCCCGAAGGGGTAGGCAGAGGTGTACCCAGTACACCCACATTTCGCCGAGCGTATCTCCGTCCCACGATGTATAGGGGGCGAGCCTATCGCCATACCAGGCACAAATTCCAGACTCCTGATACTGAGCATTTCGTAATAGAAAAACCCAATACCACTTTACCCGACCCGAGGATCGAACCCGAGACCTCAGCGTTAGCCTCAATCGTAACGCGTACGCATTACAACTGCTCCACCGAGGCAGTCAAAATGATATATAATATAATATAGCTGCCTGACGTTACTGGATATAATCTGGCTGACCCCAAAACGCGACTCGCTGGAACAAGCCATTACGGTAGGTTTTTCACCATATTGTGTACGATCACTATCTAGACATAAAACATCATTTAACATTAGATTTGATATTATGTGGGGCGATCCATCGGCTGACCCACACAACTCAGAGCGGGAATCAAGTTTAGCCATTGCCTCGTCCGTTAATGAGCAGAGTCGTGCAAGTGAGGTTGTATTTGGGCCTAAAATATTGGTGGCCCACTTACATTCCAATGAAGATACAAAACTACTAGAGTAGAAGTTTTGAGACTCACGTTTCAGTTGGGGTATTTCTGGGTCATCATTGAATTACAAGAATATAAATTAAATTTTTACACTAATATACGTGTACTGACAATAAAAGTAAGAAAATTTGAGAGCGAAATATGGTGTTAATAAATTGAATAGAAATGTCGGATACCTCCGACTGTACTTTGGTAGAATTAATTTCGAGGAGTATTTAATTAAAAGGATTTTCTGTAAAATCTTTATTCCAGGTTTTCATTTCAGTAGTTATATTATGTATGTAGTATTTTGTTTCTTTATACCTCCAGAAGTTAATTTTAAGTGGCAATCACGGAAGATTGAACTTATTATGATTTATAATTATAATATGGACTTAAATGTTCTGAAAAAAATCTATTATGTACATCTATAATTATAATGTACAATATTCTCTATTTTAAAAGGTTTTTTAAAAATTTTATATATTAGATTTAAAAAATAAAACATTTAATTAAAAAAGTATCACCCTCCATCGGCGAGGCCTAGGATCAAAGCCATCGGCGGTTAGAGTCCCAGGGTGAGGAACCTCCTCACAATGCGTGTCATGTCTAACAATATTGCTTTCTGCATCTGGCTCCTGACCAAACCACCAATTAAGAGCCTTTGGAGATGAAGATCAAGACTCTTCGGTATCAACCCATGGGCGGAAATGATTATCAGAACGAGGAACCTCCTAACAATGCGAACACCGCTTTCTAAATCTGGCTCTTTCTTATATTATCTCCTAGTCATAATATTAATTATCATTACCATTCTACTCTTTATATTCCTCTAAATCGATCGACATCTAATCAAATTAAAAACAATTGTTTTAACCATGTCGATTTTCTGTAAGGCTGAGGTACTACCTAAGTTGAGCCAGATCATTGATAAAATAAAACTAGATACAGCGCGGCCCTTCAACTCACCAGGCTATTTGCTATATAGCTACTAGCATTTCTACTGAAAAAATAAACTATTTCGAAACGAAGCAGACAGCAATAACTTAGAAAACACCTTTACTAGCTAACTTAGTAATGAAACTTGTAATAGTTCCCTGGGCTTTGAATCGTCTTTGGACAGTTTCCACACGCACCGAACGGATTTTAACGTATGCAAATTACTAAAGTTTTTAGAATAATTACGGAATTGTGGGACGGTTAAGGTCTTCGCTTTACTAAGTTATATCACAGTCCAAATTTTGTACATAAATTTGCATTGAAAGTTATCGCCTTTTTGGTTTAGTAGCGAATGACTGCCTCAGTGCCGGGTCGGGTAAAAGATATATAGGGTTTTTCTATTACGAAACGCTCAGTATCAGCCCGAAGTCTGATATTGTGCCCGGTATGGCGATAGGCTCGCTCCGTATAACATCATGATACGGAAATAAGGTCGGGGAAATATGGGTGTAGTGGTTACACCTCTGCCTATCCCTTTGGGGATTACAGACGTGAGTGAGTATGTATGTATGTACGAAATTGTCCGGCAGATCCCAGGTTCGGTTCTTAAGATAGGTTATACTTTAGATAAGAAATCTAACCTGATTCTCCTAGAATTCGATTTCCCAACTGGGATTGATTATAACCAGGTCACCGGCTGTGAAAACTCATTAATATACCTCTATATATTATAAATCCTACCTCAAAATTCCCTCGGGCAATAAGCCGGTAGACTTTGCAAATAAGAGTGGCTAACAATATCTAGATTCGCACAAGCCGATAATCTAGTAAAGGGTAGAGAGATGTCCTGAATGATTCTAGAAATTTTAATTAAATTAGTATTCCTTTCATCTAATTAATTCCTGGTACCAACGTTAAATATGAATACATCAGCTGTTGGTGGCTTAATTAATTTTATCATCCCCATTCCATTCATTGACAGCTCCGTGGCGCAGCAAGCGAGTAGCCGGCTGCGAAGGGAGAGGCCGTGAGTTCGATTCCCACACCGAGACAAATGTTTGTGTGATCCACAAATATAGGTCTCGGGTCTGGGTGTTGTGGGACCGCAAGACCCTCGTAGTTCCTGATACCCACGATACAGGTTTACCTAGTGTAAGGTCAGGACTATGTGTGTGACTGTTGGGTGTATTATTATTATTATTCCTGTATTCCCAATACTTGAGGTCGTTATGTGTTTATATTTAGCCTGAATGACGAAACGAGTAGGTCGCTCGCTTGCTGGTAAGCTCCACGCCCGCCCATAAACATACACAACACCACACAAAACTTCGGAATGGTAATGAATATATATTAACAAACCACTGTATGGCACTGCGTCCGTCACCCCAGACATATGTTGTTAAGTCTCATAATGCCCAGTAATTTCACTGGCTTCTATGTCCTGCAAACCGAAACACAACAGTGCTTATATATATACAATAATATGTTTGTGCACAGCAATATCTGGGCGGCAGAAAATAAAGTGGTGGTGCCAACCCAGATAGCCTCTTGTATAAAAGAGACCTACCACCTAGTAATAGTAGGGTATTCAGCATCTCTTAACGTCCAACATTGCTCTTTCGTTTTGCAGCGGGGATACCTTCCCAAGCCGGGTGAGGAAGAATGGTTATGGCGTCCTAAGTCCACCGAATCGTCTCATACCCTGCCGAGCAACAGAGAGAGCAATGGGGACCCATCAACCCACGTCACGATCTCATTCGGTATTGAGTTCCAACCCACCCGCTGCTCTATTAAAACGGTGCAGTCTTTACATAGCAGTAGAACAATAAGGCTCATTAGGACAACATTTGTAAACGCCACCAGTAAATTTTTTAACCCGTCACGTCAGCATTTCCAAAATGTAAGAATTGAAACCACGCCTCAGTAAGTAACACGTAATGACTTCAATTACCATCAAGCACACAGCCAATCAAATTGTGACATGCAACAACTATTTAAATACTGTAATGACCAATTGCGTTACTGCAGCGGAAAAATAAATTAACATGAAGTTGCAGCGTATTAATTAAAGTGTTAAAGTTTAATTTCTGCTGCAAACCACTCGTTCAAATTGGCCACTGCTCACATTCAATGTAAAGATGTACCAAACTAACTGTGAATTGAAGAGCGTCGCTCTGCTCGCTCCAGTATTGCCATTTTACGAATAATCATTAATTATAAGGAATATTTCAGGTGACACAGATAATTCACATTAGGTAATCGTTTATTTTCACCCAAATTATAAAAGTGAATTTCAGGATACCAAATAAATTATACCTTCAACATCAGCATCGTTGAATTTAAAATAAAATTGTCTGGATATCTATGAACCGTGAAATTATTACACACTTGCGGCGGGTCCAACTCACCAAATCTAGGTATAATTCCAGTAAGTTCGAAACACTGTCTGTAGTTTGTGCATTCATGCTATAGACACTTTTGTCTACATCATGAATGGGCTCGTCCGGGTCGTTACCACTATCTCACAGAAAACCGGCGTAAAGTAGCAGCTTGCTGCTGCGTTTCATACGGTGAGTGAGATATCCGGAGGCCCAAACCCCTTCCCCTTCCTATTCCCTTAATTATCCCTTTCCTTTAAGGTCGGCAACGCACCCATAATTACTTTGGTATTGTAGGCATACATGGGCGGTGGAGATCACTTACCATCAGGTGACCGCTTACTAGTTTGTAGGCTTAGCAATTAAAAAAAAGTTACTCAACGACTATCTAACTACTACTTATCTTCATAAAATTCTAACAAATATTCTAAATTGCTCGTTTGCCGGCTTACGCTATATAAAAAAAGTTTCTTTCCTGCCATTTCACAGTTAAATTTGTATACCTTTAATCGGCATGACACAACTATTTATTATTTTATAACCGACGAAAAAAGCAGTAGACTTTCTGTATTTGACGAGTAAGTATATGTTCTCTCAGTCTCTCCCGTGATCACGAAGGCTGAAAAGCTTTCGAAACGTCGGGACTAAGATAAAAATTAAAGCGCGATAAAATACGTATAAAACGTTATTTCAAAGTATATGTTTTTTAAGATGTATCACCACGAATATCTTTTCACAGAGTGATCTGTACTGATACTTTATCATTAAAGCAGAAATAATTTCAATAATATATTGACTGTTTTTATTTGAGAATTACATTTAACATACTGATTGGAGAATACATTTTGACTTTCAACTTATATTTTTAGTACATTTCCAATATAGCTGTCAGCTGCAGCAAAACTTGAAATAATCATGCAATGCGGGAGGGGACGCAGGCCAAAACTAGTGTATCTACAGTACCAACTTTCACCAGAAACATTAATTAAAAAACACCAGTTAATTTAATGAGGTCATAAGGACGAATCTATTAATTAATCGAACTTATATATCGATAATTTCGATTCATTATAAAATATAGGTGCGCAGTTAAATATCGTCATTAGCAATCATCATGGCTGTTAATGTGGTGCTAATTGTGGTTTATGTACGTTTATTTTCCACCGTTTTCGGTTTTGGTAAGTTCTTTAATTAATTTACTGGGTAAAACGTTTAAGGCTTTTGAGAAAGGAGTTAGAGAATTAAAATTTACCTTTGTTTAGGTAAATCAAGTGAATTTGAATTGGGAATTTATGACTTAAGACGAAGTCAAGTCGTAATTTAATTTTTAATTATAATATCATCAAAAAAGGTTTTGGCGTTAGCCAACAAGGTGGTAGGTCCATTGTATGCGAGAGGCCGTCTGGGTTGGTACCACCGCTTTGTCTATTTCTGCCGCCAAACAGCAGTATGTAAGCACTATTGTGTTTCGGTTTAAACGAAATTGAAGCCATTACTTGGCATTATGAGACTGAACATCTATGTCTCGGGGTGACGAGCGGAGTGCAGTGCTCTGCAGTGCTTTGTAATTAAAAGTTCTGTGTGGTGTTGTTTCTGTTAATGGGCAGGCGTTGCGCTTACCATCAGGCGAGCGACCTACTCGTTTCGTCACTCAAGGTAATAAATGAACCTAGTCAGTATTCAGTCAGTTAGTCAGGACAGACGGATGGACAACAAAGGGATCCTATAAGTTTACGCTTTATCTTTTGAGGTATCAAACCCTAAACAGAGTTCAATACTTTTTCTTGTATAGATGTTCACCATCCAACGAACAACGTGGGCATCATTGGAGGCCACAAAATATCAATCGAGGAAGTTCCATTCATGGCTTCGTTGCGGCTCAACGTGACTTATCACTACTGCGGTGCTTCCATCATACACGAAAGATTTGTATTATCCGCCGCTCATTGTATTTTACCGTAAGTAATAGTTTAATATATTGCCTCCTTGGCCTAGTGGCAGTGGTGGCAGAGCCGTAAGGTCCTGGGTTCAACTCCCTGGTGGGAAGTCAAATATAAATTGAATAATTTCTGAACCGCTGTGACCAATGATTGGTAGAGAGCACCGGCGCAACATTGGCTAATTTATCTTATTTTATTTTATTGATTATTTTCAGTCAGTTTGATTTGAGTCAGTTTTGTGAATTACCTGTTTTACTATTTTTAGTACACGAAACATAATCGGATCACTTCGTGACAAGTTACGCGAGATTATACATAATAAACAAATATACGCTTCGAATTCAGAAGCTACTCCGTCTTTTTCGTCTGTTAATAAATTTATATCTCTAACTATTATATCAGTATTATCTAAATACGAACGATCGTTTCCAATAACATAAAATATCATATTTCCAGTAACAGGCAATATAAAGTACAAGTTGGCACATCGCGCGTGGATGAAGAAGGAAGGCTTTACGACGTAGAAAAAATAATAAAACATGAGCTATACAACGATACAACCAAAGACTATGACATCTGCCTGATAAAGCTGAACAAAAGTTTAACATTCTCCGCTAAAGTGAACAAGATTGCCTTAGCTAATAGTAGTGTTGTATTAACGAAGAATAGCATTTTGGATATTACTGGATGGGGTAATACTGAAGTAAGTCATTATTTATCAGGACTGGATTACGCAGTTAAGTGAAAATGAAAATATTTATTGAATCCATAAAATGTTATAATTTAGATTCAGTCAAATTTTAACTCTACTGCCAGTTCGGAATGCTGTTTTGTTAAAGAACAACGGGCAAGAAACTCTAACGTTGCTCTTTTCAAAATTAATTCACCAAAAGTGATAGCTCAGAATGGTACGGACTGTCGATATGAAAATCGTAGGTTTCAAACCGGACTTTTAAAAGTTACCTACGTGTATTAATTGCTAATTATCGCTTGCTTTAATGGTGAAGGAAACATCGCGAGTAAACCTGGATAACTGAGTTCCTCATATGAATTTCTAAGGTATGTGAAGGCTACCAAACTGCATTAGGCCAGCGTGACGGACTAAGGCGTAACTCCACTCTTTAAGGGAGGAGGCCCGTGCCCAGCAGGACAGTAACACAGGTCTGATGAAGATGATGATTTATTTTCTAAGATAAAGAGCAAAAGAATGGCAGTAAAATTAGGCTAGGGACAAATCTAAGCGGAAAAACGGTGAGATATTTAAATTGCGTAATTTTACGCCATTCTAGCATGTGGAAATGTTCAGCGCTATCTATACGAACAATTTAAATAATGGCAAATTATATTATGGCTAACAAAACGTCATACGCGCGCGTATTTCCATGCGTCCTCGACGCGACTTTACTAGTCCATACAGAACTAAAGAGTTACTTCGGTGTGATCCTCTCTTTGTTGAGTGGCGACCAAGGCGGAATTTAGCTCGTAAAATTCCTCGTGCACAGAAACCACTATATTTGCTCCTAGACTTATTTATTTATTATTAAAATTCACTAGAATATTTGTATCACCAAAACTAGCTTCTGTAATTTGTACTCTCATACAGGTAAATGGAGACATTTCTAAAGATCTTTTACAAGTGAAAATACCGATAGTACCGACTTTTATTTGCCGTTTGTCATACATTAAATTGAGACAACCCATAACAAAAAGGATGCTTTGCGCCGGAGTACATGGAAAAGATAGTTGCCAGGTATTTGACACATTTTAAAAAATACATGAAGGTGGTATTTTCTGTTGTACTGTAAGAAGACTCCTCTAGATATACATTAACATAATGTTGTATTGTTACAATAATATTATTAATGGTTTGCTGCGAAAAGAGGGGGTGTTGTGTCTCAGAAAAAGCAACAGGATAGCATGGTGCCAATTCCCATCGCTTTTCTGTGAGATTGGAGGTTAAGCTAATTAACTCGGTCAAGCCCATTCACGCTATAGACAAAACAGTCTTTACTTTTAAATGTAATAAATTATACTGTTTTTTAAATGTAAGTGAGCCACCAATATCTTAGGGCCAAATACAACCTTACCTGCACGTGCAGTACACTCTGATATCATTAACGGACGAGGCAATGGCTAAACTTGGTTCCCGTTTCGGGCTGTGGGAGTCAGGCGGCGGGTCGGCCCATATAATACTAAATACCGTCAAATCTATTGTAAGAGAAGGTGGAGCCTGACGTTAAGCCGGCAGTGAGAAGATTTAGCATTTTTTTACATAAACGTAATTCTTTTATTCTTTCAGATGATAAAACCCTAATTACTAAAAAAGTTACCTGATTGTTTCTTTCTTTCTTCCTGGCATTATCCAGGCTATTTCCAGGGTTCGCCTTCCTGACCTGATTCAATGTAATAATTATTTTAATTTGCAGGGTGACAGCGGAGGACCTCTAACTCTGAACAATACTATTCAAGTGGGCATAACATCGTTCGGCTATGGTTGTGGGAGCATGCCAGGAGTTTATACTAAAGTAACTCCTATGCTATCTTGGATCCATGACACCATAGAGAAAAATCTTTGATCTCGACGATTACTTATAAAATATATTCTGAATACGATCATAATAACTAACTGCAAGGAACAATATCAAAGTATTTTTATTAAAACTAACAATGTAAACAATGAAAAATAATAAATTAAAATAAATAATATTTATGCACTATTAAGATTCTTCTTCTTCTACCTGCGTGGAGTCGCAACATGCTTTTTAACTTTTTAATACATGTTACAGAAAGATTGAAAGATTTGGTTAGTAGATTTTCGGCCGGTCGTCCGCCTGCCAACCTCAACTCTTTTGGGCAGAAACTTATATTTTTGCATCACACAAACGTTTGTCTCGGTGCCGGTATCGAATCCGCAGCTACTCGTAACGAGTGACCTGCTCGTTTCGTCAATTAGCCTATTAAAAAACCCTTAGTTTAAGCCTTCAACATAATATTAAGCATTCCACATAAATTTTGGATGTAATTTCATCGTAAAGAGTCAACACGGTATAGGAGGCTCCTGTGGGAAATTTGATTAAATTTTGTTTCATACAAAGTGCCTCATAAAGTAACTTTTAATATAAACATAAATAACGTTTCCAGTTTAGAATTTTCTTTATTTATTACAGTTTCTCGACCTCTTGTGTTGTAGCCATGTTGCAAGTAAACGACATTGTTCGATATAAAATGAGAAAATATGTGAATTTGTTTTAAAATGTGCTGAGAGTTTGATTCAAGCTTACAATATAATAACCTACTACCATGTACGACTTATATACAAACGTTTGTATTCTGTAAATTAAAAAGCAAAGTGATGTTTATTGCCATAGTTAAATTGATTTTTGTATAGCGTCAACACCATTTGTTTTTATTAATCAAAAAAGAACTAATCTCATTGGTGTTATATATAAATAGAATTTACGTTAAAACTTTATATAATGGCTATATAAGTGTTTTATTAATACTATATACTATAGGTTCCTAAGTTGGGCGTCTATTCCCGACTATGAAATGGTATGGAGCAAGCCATTAACTCGCAAGCGCGGCATATCCAGTTTGTTTTTTTAATCTACCTATGTAATGCTAGTCACAATAAAGCTATTTTTCTTTCTTTATTCTTTCTATTGCTTTTTCAAATAATTCTGATTGGTTTGGAATTTATCGTTTCAAGCACAATAGTAGCAATATTTTTTTATAATAATATTAATAGCTCTGTATTATATACTTTCTACTGCTGAGCACAGTCCTCCTCTATTTATTTATTTATTTATATAGCATTCACTTACGTTAACAGTTAAACTAAACATTTAAGCTACTTTATTGGAAATAACAACAAAACAAAAACAAAACACAATACAGATACAAGCAATAAACTAACCTCAGCACCAACCGCACCAAGATAATTATGATTGCGAATATTGATAGCCTAATATAGGCAATCACAATACAGGTACCAGATTACAGTATATCTATGAAGGAGAGAAGTTAGGCCTTAATCCACCAATATGATGTAATGCGGGTTGGTAGACCTCACATCGATTCTTTCGTAGTTCTTTGAGAGAATTCTAAGGTATACAGGTTTCCTTACGATATTTTATTCACTGTTAAAGCCCTTTAAGGGATAAATAACAATGAATACACGTTATTTCGATAAGAGGTGCGTTTGCCCCCGGGGATAATTTCGAACCTTCGACTTTCGTCGCAACAGTCCCTACAAGTCCCCGCTGAGCTATTACCTTTACTGAAACCTAATATCCAACTTTATCAATTGCGTAAAAAGTTGTTTACCAAACGAGGCTTAATCCAAAAGTTTCTATAGAACATCTAAGAAAAATCACGTTTCACCGGCCGAAAAAAATTCACTCTCACATAAAAACAAAGTCGGACCCCAAACTTTCCGGGCTGGGTAAGCAAAATATGACAAAAAAAGGAATTTGTCGTGGGACTAACTGGAAATAACTTTTTTGCTATAACTCTCTGTGAAAACAAATTGGCGGTTTGTAGCACGCGTCCCGTATTTTATCGTGTGTACATCGTACAATTTCATGATTACATGTAATTTACTAATAATAGGAGGTGAATTACATGATTAAGCAGGGTTTGTACTGACAACACAATTAAGATTTGCTCTGTAATATATTACGTATTCAATACCGTAATTCTTGGTAAGTATTAAATTTTACGGTGTATAGGTACAACGTGTTTCAGAAAGGTGTGGTCATATTTTAGTGTCATTACATACACCTTATAGTAAGTACATATGTACCGGCTCCTTTCAAAACTGAGGCAGCCTAAAATTCCACGTTAATTTTAATCACTCGTTTATTAAGATCGATAAGATTGATCACATCACTATTAATTATTTTGAACGACACTCACTTTTTAATATAATTGAACAACGTGTATGTAATTAATTCTACGGACATACGTACGTACCTTGTAATTTAAACACAAATTAACACCTAAAAAGCCTTTGTGTTCAAGACAATATACGATGTTCCAGAAGCACTTTAAATTTCATTATTGAGTCTTCCATCTATAAACTTTGCTTAATACAGCCGAAGAGCCACTTATAAGCTATTATTAACACAATACACCAATTCATAACACTTGTTTTTAGTCAACTACAACATATTTATAACTCGTGATTATACTTCAAAAACTCAGATATTACCTTCTTTTTTCATTGTTCCTTATGGAACCAGCTAAGATCAGCAGAGACCATTCTGCCAAGTTATTAGTTAAATTATTTTCTTATTTTCCAAGAACGATGAAACACGGTCACGGTGACCGATTTCAAGGTCTTGCTGGAGTTTTGGTGTTAATTCCTTTCAATACAATGCTTCCTAGACGACTTTCTTCAAGCGCATCGAATGCATAAGGTCAATCAATACCCGTGATCAAAAGTAGGTCACTTAATTCACTTATTTCAACGTTTCCAACATCGTTTCCATACACTATTCATCACCGTTAATGTCTTATTGCACAAAACCACACCACTTTTATACAACAGACACAACTTAAACAAGTTTAGGAAATAATTAAAACAAGAGAGCCACCGCACTGTCAGAATTTCCGCCAAAACTCTCACAGAAATTACCGAACCAATTACGGAACTGACTGCGCCGAATAAATGTTGACATTTCACAACTATTTTAAATAATACAAAATTGATATGAAAGGAGGTCTGAAGTATAATTTTATCATTTAGTGTTGTCTAAAGTTGAAAGTCGATATCGTTACTCATTCAATAAAAAAGAATATTGTATAATTGTGTTCAATGATGATGTACGGATTTAGTACTATCTCTAAAAATACTTATATCTAACTCCATACATTGCTGAAATTTACATACAAGGTGTATCTCTGTAACACTTTGTATAGTCATAAATAAATACAAGCTTGTACGACCGAATAAGCGCACCCGGAGGAACACCGTTGGGTTTTAGTCCGTGGGAGTCGGACATAACCGCCCCGACTGACCACGCGGTGGGGCGGTACCCATAAAGGGTTTCCCAATGTTAAAAAAAAGGTCCGGGGCAGTCAGACCAACATGTAGACTGACGAGATTAGCAATATTTCCGTTAGCATCCTATATGTATGGAACCCTAAAAAACAATTTAACAAGCGACTTTCTGTACCGACCAACTCCGTCGCCACCCTAAATGTCTTTTAACTTTATTTTTCGAAGTCGACGTGAATACATTAAGCTATCTTTTGAGCTACGAAAAGTACGGGAAAATTCGAGGTTTTCTTAATTTAGATAATGAAGCTGGTGTGACGTCGGGTGATTTATTTTTGTAATTTACAATGAAAATGCTTCTAAAAGTGTCTAGTATATTATGCGTTTGTTCCAGCCTACATAATTAATGTTTACATACATACATACGTGTATGTATGTAATAACACTAGCCCTGTATTATTTATACAGGTCCCACTGCTGGGCACGGGACTCCTCTACTGAATGTGAGGGGTTAGGCCTTAGTCCTCCACGCTGGCCTATTGCGGGTTGGTGACCTCACACACCTTCGAAATTCTTATGAAGAACTTCTCAGGTATGCAGGTTTCCTCACGATGTTTCCTTCGCCGTTAAAGCAAGCGATAATTAACAATTAATACACACGTGACTTAGAAAAGTCCGAGGTGCATGATCTTCAGGTTGGTTTCGAACCTGCGACTTCTCGACAGTCCGTACCACTCCCCGCTGAGCTATCGCTGCCTGTTTATCGTCTGTGATATCAATCATTGACGATTGCACTACAGGAGCACTGACTCAAAATTGTTTAGTTTTTATTTTGGCTTTTTAGTATTTTGAGTCGGTTTTATTTTTATATGTAGGTTTTTTTATTGAGTATATTATTATTTTCACACATTTTTAGAGAAAGAATCATCACAATCGGGGCACGAGTGTCGAAATTTTTGTCTTTCGTCCCTGATATCATCCCCTTACGGTTACATTCCCTACAAATTTAAATGAGACCACCTTAGAAGTAAACCCTATCGAATACAAAAATAATTAAATCGATCCCCGTTTGGCGGAGTTATGTGTGAACATAAACTACAGACAAATTGAAAACATTTTTGTTTTTTTTTCTGGCGTCAGCGTACGGGTCATACTATTACACCTAACCTGTTGATACTCAGGGATGTTAAAAACTACTTCGAAAGTATTTAAGGAATTCCAGATTGTTCGATGACGGCCTACCAAATAAATGGATATGCAAGGCTGGTCCCAAAGCGCACAACAGCGTGACATTACGACGGGTTTTTCTAGCTGACATATAGATAGCCTTGCCTGAGTAGGAAGGAGCTTTTCTTCCTTCGGTCGCCTTTTTGGTCCCTAGAGATGAGTAAAAGAGGCTGAATGTATTCTCAGGCCGCTTCACGTCCAGAACACGGATAAAAACGTGACAAGGGCCGAGAGATGAATGGGGCTCTACAATTTATTTTTTTCACTAAAATAATACCGTTCCTTCACGCTCAGTGTTGCCTGTTGCTATCGCGTGACAGTTTGTAAGTAACGCCATTCGGGTTTGTATAGAGTATAGTGGCACTTTATTCAATAATAAAGGAGGTCGGCGCAGTCGTCGCTCGTGGCTCGCAAAAAGTCTACGTGACCAGCGTGCTAATGAGCTTGACGTGTCATCCGGAACTTGTTGGCATTTTCAGCGTGTAACTCTTTATTATTTTACATAATTTTCTCCTGTCTCTGTCACATATCGATTAACACTTTTAAATAAAACATTTGGAAAATTATTAATTGGAAAATGATTACTGCCGTATATAAAATTTGCTTGGCTTTTAGGCTAAAGTTGTAAATGATACAACTAATATGAGTATATATATTTTTCCAACGACTGCTTCGGTGGCGCAGTTGTAATGCGTACGCCTTACGACTGAGGCTGACGCTGAGGTCTCGGGTTCGATCCCCGGGTCGGGCAAAAATTATATTGTGTTTTTCTATTACGATGCTCAGTATCAGCCCGGAGTTTAGAATTATACCTGATATGGTGATAGGTTCTACCACATCATGGGGCAGAAATAAGCTCGGCGAAATTTGGGTGTCCAACTGGTTACACCTCTACACTTTCGGGGATTACAAGCGTAAGTGCGTTTAATGTTTAATTACTCTAATTAGTGCTTGTTTCATAATTTTAAAATAATCAATACGTAACAAATAAAATATATGATAGCAAAATACAAAATCATGACACTGTTAACATACATGCATACTGTTAGGCCGCTATTCCACTATCATATTTGCATTATAGATATATGACGTCATATATGATCCTATGTCACAGCATGCTGTGAAATAGGACCATAGAAATATGATCATTGAAAATATGAAGTTTATGTTGCTATTACACTGTCATACATTTCTCATATATCTATGAGCTATAGAAGTAGGATCTTTTTTATATGATAGTGGAATAGCGGCCTTAGCAGCGAATGTCACATTACTATTGTCACTTCCTAAATTATCTGTCTAGTGCGTTGTCTAGTGCGTGATCTTGCGGTTACAATTTAATGGCACATTCTGAAATAGGTCAATCTTTTTACGTCACAATAGACAGTAACATAGACGCCTTACGCCATGCGATTTACGCAAATTGGATGGCAGCAGTTGAACGATCGGAGTCGAACATAAATGGCGAGTTCACACTGTTCGTTGACTTGAATTAACAATGTCTGTATGGGTTTTATTATTTAGCTGTATCGTACGTATCACGTATTGGCTGAGCATAGTCCGCCCTGATGGTCCTGATGCAACAGGTCCAAGGATTGCCGTAGCGGGGCTATTAATGGGCAAGTGCGCTGGCCAGTAGTCGACAATTTGTCGATGCCCCAAAGACTCGTCTGAGCTGCAGCCGAAACCCGAACGGTGCAGACTATCTCCAAGGGGATGTAGGTATCTAGCCAAGCCGAAGCCATAGAGGTAGTGCCACCCTAACTGGGATTAAGGGTGAAATGGTTCTATTAACGTGAGCTGATCACCCGTCTGTGCAACTCTCAAACGTCCAGCATATCAAACTTACCTAACTTATAATAATAATACTAGCCCTGTATTATACACGTCCCACTGCTGGGCACAGGCCTCCTCTACGGAATAAGAGGGGTTAAGCCTTAGTCCACCACGCTGGCCCAATGCGGGTTGACAGACTTCAGATACCTTCGAAATTCCTATAGAGAACTTCTCAAGTATGCAGGTTTCCTCACGATGTTTTCTTAACCGTAAAGCAAGCGATAATGAGCAAGAAATACACACGTAGCTTAGAAAAGTCAGGGGTGCATGCTCTTGGGGCTGGTTTCGAATCTGCAACTTTTGTCTCGACAGTCCGTGCAACTCCCCTCTGAACTATACTGCACTTAACTAACCTAACTTATTAAACACATATAGATACAATATACATACATATGCACTCATGCCTGTAACCCTGAAGGGATAGGCAGAGGTGTAACCAGTACACCCACATTACGCCGAGCTTATTTCCGTCCCATGATGTGATAGGGGGCGAGCCTAGGCATAATTTCAGACTCCGGGCTGATACTGATCATGTCATAATAGCAAAACCCAATATCACGTTTACCCGACCCGGGGATCGAACCCGAGACCTCATTATCAGCCTCAGTCGTATAACGCGTACGCTTACATCTGCGCCACCGAAGCAGTCACGACGAGGAGTCCGACTTACTAAACACGTTTTATTTTAAACACGTTCTTAAAAGTTAATGTTTTTCAATTAACTGCCAACACTGGTATCAGATGGTAATGAAATCTATTGCCACTGTAATCGTTCGCAAAGAGCGTTCGTGCTCTGGGTACTGATTTTACCGTGACATCAGGAGGCCAATTCTCGTCATTTAAAATGGTCAAAATACCATTCCGATCTAGTATCAGTACCAAGAAGTTTTTTTAAGTGGTAGAGCCACGCCGTAGATACTTTTGTCTATAGCATGAAAGGGCCGCCTCGTCCGGGTCGTTACCATGGTCTCACAGAACATCGACGTATAATGGCGGCTTGCTCTGCGTTTCTTGCGGTGAGTGAGGTGTCCGGAGGCCCAAATACCCCTTTCCCAATCCCTTAATTATCCCTTTCCTTTAAGGTGGCCAACGCACCCGTAATTCTTTTAGTATTGTGGGCGTCACTTACCATCAGGTGACCCACTTATTGTCTCGTTTCTGCATCACCCACAGGTAAACTGGTAGATAATGCCTTTGGCATTAAGTCCGTCTTTATACATATTGTTTATATGAAGTTTTAAATAAATAAATAAACATCAATGATTCGTTTCGGCTTCGAAAGCATTCCCCTTACACCCAGTATATCTGAAATATCTGAGAGTGACTTTTATATCTGAATGTGTCATATTTTATTTAGTAAGCAGCATTTACTTAAAGTTGGTAAACCAAGTGCTAAGGGGCGCTAAATAAAACGACGATGTGAAAAACAATTTATTTTTACGCATTTTACGTAGGCTTTTGATGTAACCCTTGTGCTATTTTACAGGTCCGAAACCCCGGCCTGTCGACTCGGTTTAATGGACTATGTTGAATAAATGGTCAGTCTGATGAATGAAACAAAAAAAGGCCCCTTTTATTCGGGCCTGACAAATTGACTACACCGAACCTTCGTAAATACAGCATGACGACAAAATATCGAAACGTCGATAAATATCATCAATCGTAAATGCTATGACAGTATTTAAATAAATAAATATTGTACACTCCATTAATCTTGCTAAGTTCCTACCGAAACGTATAAAGACGTTATACTACATAGGTACATACAGAATTTTTTAACAAATAAATGAAACCGACTCAAAAAAACTAAAAGGCTAAAAACAAAATAAAACCGTTTAAAGTTGGTGCTATTGCAGTTTCAAGTTTACACCGACTCAAAATTATTTAATTCTATTATTAGTTTTTTCGTTCTATATACTCGTATACACAGACAAATTGAGAATTGCCTCCGTTTTTTTCGTCAGTTAAATATTGAATGGTGTACAATGTTCTTATTCGCTATCCAGACGAGTATAAACTAATAAGGTACCTATTCTGTTATGGTCTATGCATTTATCTATGCTTAATTACATAAGAGGAAAAGAAAACAAAACGTTTCATGCAATAGACATTGGTACGCAATCCTATATCAAGAGATTTGTTTGTTCTCGTTTCATAAAATAAATAGCTGTAGTTGATCCAAGGTTTCACAATAATAACATGATTCTTCACTTAACCTAAACAAATATTGTTAAAAAAATATGTACCATAAATATACGAACTAGAATCTCTTTGGCAAACATAAGTAGGTACGATATGCGAAATGCATAGTTTATAAAAAAAGGTCTGGACTCTGGTCTGAAAAAAAGACTGCCTCGTTGGCGCAGTTGTAATGCATACGCGTCACGACTGAGGCTGACGCTGAGCTCTCGGGTTCAAGCCCCGGGTCAAGTAAAAGTGAAATTGAGATTTTCTAGTGATTTCTTAGGTTTACGCGAATATTACACATTGAAATAAAATAGTTTATACGGATTTTATACCACCCGTGACCACGAAGGCTGAAAAGCTTTCGAAACGTCGGGAATAAAATAAAAAATTAGTTTTTCTATCATGAAATGCTCAGTATTAGCCCGGAGTCTCGAATTGTGTCCGATATGGCGATAGGCTCGCCCCCTATCACATCATAGGACCGAGATACGCTCAGCGAAATGGGGGTGTACTGGTTATACCTCTGCCTACCCCTTCGGGGATTACAGGAGTGCGTATAAAAAAAGGTATTATAACCAAATCTTTATGACAAGACATTTAATATGGTGACTGTTAACGCAACGCATTACCCATTTCACTAAACCTTAACCGCTATATAATTTCCTTTCCCCATAAATACTAAACCATGTCTTATCTGGGAAGGGGCGAAAGGGGGTGTTATCACACCCAGTCACGTATTATGACCTCCGTCTAATTAATGAGACTATTACACGATAGGTGGAGGCAACCCGGAGGGTTAGGGGAAAAATCTTTGAGAAACACTGGATACAGATTGTGATTACACTCACGTATAACATGATACGTGGAAAAGAAATGTAATATTTCATTCGGAGAAATATACGGAAAAATGTATAAAGGGTCATCTGTGCTTATGAGAAGCTGACCACTTGTGTCCTTCATATAAATATTCACTATTAAGGTCTGAATACTAAATGCGTGTTGCTTATTTGTGTATTAGGCGGCCAGAAAATAACTCGAAATGGATATTATGAAAATAATAAATATTGACTGCCTCGGTGGCACAGTTGCAATGCTTACGCTTTACGATTGAGGCGGACGCTGAGGTCCCGGGTTCGATCCCCGGTAACCTGATGGTAAGCGATCTCTACCGCCCATGTACGCTCACAATACAAAAAAATCATGGGCGCGTTGCCGACCTTAAAGGAAAGGGATAATAAGGGATTGAGAAGGGGAGGGAGATTTGGGCCTCCGGATATCTCACTCACCGTACGAAACGCAGCAGCAAGCTGCTACTTTACGCCGGTTTTCTGTGAGACAGTGGTAACGACCCGGACGAGCCGGCCCATTCATGCTGTAGACAAAATAGTCTACAGCGTGGCTCTACCACTCGTATTATTTAAAGTAAGAAAACGATAAAGTAGTACATACATACATATATATACACATTCACGGCTGTATTCTCTAAAGGGGTAGGCAGAGGTGCTGTAGTCAATAGATACACCCACATTTCGCCGAGGTTTTATCCATTCCATGATGTGATAGGGGGCGAGCCTATCGCCATACCGGGCATAATTCCAGACTCCGGCTAAGCATTTCGTGATGGAAAAACCCAATGTCACTTTTACCCGATCCGGGGACCGAATCCGAGATCTCAGCACAGCAGTCGTACCACATACGCATTACAACTGCGCCACCGATGCAGATAAAGAAGTCTTTGATAGAAGACTGTATTGAAAGTACAGATTTTGCAAATGCGACGTAGTTCTACTACAGCGAAGCTATATTATGTTCTTGCCGCTTTAAATATTCTGATACAATTTTTAACGCGCAGTTAATCCCGGTGGCACAAAGGATGGCACGAAATATTTTAAAACCGAAATAGCTTCCGGAACGTTGAAAATGAACAATAAGAATGCAGAGGCAACATAATTACACCACGGCTGGCTCTGGGAGACAATTAAATGTTCATCTTCGCTGCGAAGCGTGCACGGTCAAACGAAACATAAAATAGGCGCTCTGTAGTGCTTTCATTAAAATGTTGGGAGCCGTTGGACGTACAGGCTTATATGAAATCCGTTTTAAAATACGTTATTGTTTGAGAGAGCATGAAATATGCATGTCTCTGTTGTTGCCAACGGTAGTTGCAGTAAGTTATAATTCATGTGAATATTCCAAAGACGGGCTGTTTAGAATTAAATTTGCGTCACATAACGCGGGAGTTTGACAGCTCATAGACAGGGATCACGAGATGGGTTCTAGTTGAGAGTAAGAGAGATGGTAATATTGAGTTTCGGGCAATTGACCGCAACTTAGTAGTACGATTTCTATGTACCGCGCAGCTTGTTTAGTAGTATACATTAAAGTACGTACATACACACTCACGCCTGTAATCCCCGAAGGGGTAGGCAGAGGTGTAACTAGTACACCCACATTTCGCTAAGCGTATCTCCGTCCCAAGATGTGATAGGGGGCGAGCCTATCGCCATATCGCTAAACACTGATAAGACAAAAATTAAAATTTAGGAATTGCTTTTTAGGTTTTTTTCTATACAATATCCTAGAATATTTAAGAAAATTACATCTTTTTTCTGTACATATAGTTTACCCTCACAAAAGCTAAGTAGAATGCTCCTGTGAGCCTAGATATCGGCGCCGTATCTTAAGTACCTACTATCGGCATCTAAATCTTCATGCTAGTCTTTACAACCTTTTACTAAATGCGGGTTAACCGATAAGAAGAATAAGGTCAGGTAGAATGTATTCGCACATGAATAATCTGTACTAAAGGAGTATTGGTTTAAAAAAATTACACAATTAATAAAATATCGGGATGTTACTCACATAGGACAATATACAACGTGTTCCAAGTTCCAGGAAGGTGTAAGTCATATTTAAGGGTCGTTATATACATACACCTGACAATGAGTGTTCATGTACTGGCCTTATCAAAATCTAGACATCCTAAAATTTCACCCCAATTTAATTAATCGATATAAGATCGATCCCATCACTGTAAATTAAGTGTAGTGCACGAATGCTGGAGTGAAACAAAAACTCATTGTTATGATTTAGTGTTGTCCAAAGTTGCAAGTCGATTTCGACATGTTAGCCATTCGATATTCGATAAAAAAGAAAATTATTTTATTATATCCAATGCAATACATAGCATTTGATACTACGAGGAGTGAAATATTTGTATAGTACACTATACGTAGCTTAAGTATGACCACACGTTTATGTAACACGTTGTATATCGTCCACAAAGCTGCAAAATCCTACATCATTACTCACATAAATCTTGGAATAAAACTTACCGACAATGTTTTTTCTCTTTTTAATAGCATTGGCTGACAAACAAGCAAGTGAGTCACCTGATAAATGTCTACTACCCACGATACAGAAGAATCATGAACGCGTTATCGACCAAGGAAGGTATAATTAAGGGATTGGGAAGAAAAGGGAGAATGGGCCTGCAAATATCTTGACAAAGGTTTGTGTGATCCACAAATATTTGTTTCGGGTCTGGGTGTTGTGCGACCGCAAGTTCCTCGTAGTTAGTAGTTTGCCTACTATGGGGTCAGGACTATGTATGCGACTGTTGGATGTATTTATTCTATTTTAGTTTGTTACAATGTAATTTCCTAAACTGAGGTTTCCTCTAAACGTTCGAACAGCTGGAAAATGCAAAATATTTAAAACTCGAACATTCTGCATGCCTGAACTAGGCGTGCATATTTTTCGGAAATACTTTACATTCTAAAAATTTTGCAAATACCATTGTCTAACTTTGTTTTAACTGGGGAATTTATCTGGACTTATTACAATGGAGATGGTAAAGACAGCAAAAGGAAATGGGGAAGATAATTGAGAAGATGGGAAGACGAACCATCTGTCGAGTGATCGAAAAAATACGAAAAAAAAACAATAACAGCACCGATATGGTCAAGATCAGGAGAGAAAGAAACGAATGGAAGAAGTTGAGGGAGGTCTTTGCCAACAAGTTATTAGTCATTTGAGTAAACAGATACAATTGTCAACAAGCGTTAAGATTATTCATTTTACTAAAATCTATATTATTATAAGACCTATATTAATAAAATCTAATATATAAAATTCTCGTGTCAGAATCTTCGTTCCCATACTCCTCCGAAACAGCTCGACCGATTTTTATGAAATTTTATATGCATATTCAGTAGGTCTGAGAATCGGCTGCTATATATTTTTCATCCCCCTAAATGTTAAGGGTGGTCCACCCCTAAATATAATTTTAATTTTTTAGACAACATTTTATTATTTTTATTTTTTATGATACAGCATTAAAAATACATACAACCCTAAATTTTCAACCCTCTACGATCAACCCCTATTTTTTAATAGCGACATTAGTATTTTTGTCAAGCGCGTTTCTCACCGGGGGCGCCCACTAGGCTACTTTAATCCTGGAAATAGGCATTCACGCGGGCAACAGCTAGTAACCTATATGAATAAAGGCATGAAATGATGCCAACTCACTGAACATGACTTTGGTATCTAGTCTTCGTGTCCATGAGCGGCGAACATCAACCTTCAGGTGACCCACTCCATCTGGTAACTCACTTACTAATTTTCCTCTTTTTCCATAAATAGGCTAATATCATATCTAAAAAAAATAATCACCGAATTGAGGACTCCTTTTTTGAAATCGGTTAAAAATAGTCAAGAATTATATGATTGCCTCGGTGCCAACTGCCAGTTGTAATGCTTACGCTGCAACGACTTAAGACTGCTGTACTGAGGTCTCGGGATCCCCAGGTCGGGTAAAAGTGATATTGTGTTTTTCTATTACGAAATTCTCAGTATCACCTCGGAGTCTGGATTTGTGCCCGGTATAGCGATAGGTTCGCCTCCTATCACATCATGGGAAGGAAATAAGCTCGGCGAAATGTGGATGTACTGGTTATACCTCTGCCTACCCCTTCGAGTATTACGGGCGTGAGTACGTGTATATGTATAATTTTATATACATATGTGATCCCGCTTTCTTGTAAATTTACGAAAAGGAATCCTCAAACTTTGTTTACGTTATCTTTCAAACTTTTCGATAAAGGGCGGGAACAAACAAAGGATATCTAATACTCTTTAAGTTAAATTCCCTACGCAGAGTACTTCAAATCTCATTACAAGTTTAAATGAACTTTTGTATAATCACATTTTTACAGTGGCGATAGCCTGGTTTGGAGTGGTACGGACTGCTGAGATGAGTAACGTGGTTTCAATACCAGCCACCAGGATATACGACTTCCTTTTTGGCGTTGTATGTATTCGTTGTCAATTAATGCTCGCTTTAAACCTGAATGATAACATCGTGAGGAAACTTTTATACTTGAGAATTATCCAGAAATAATTTCGAAGGTATGTGAAGTCTACCCGAAGGCTTACTTGTATCAATAGTAGAGGAAGCACGTACGAAGCAGTTAAACAATGTATTGTAGTTACAAAAATCGGTAGAAAATTATTCTTAATCAATTTTTTTATAGCTTTGTATACGGTGATGTACAAGCAGCATCTTGATGTATACAATCAGATGTAGTGTGGTCACTTTGCTATTCCAGGATTTTAAAAAAATCCTAAGATTATTAAGGAAAAACAAAAAGCCATCTCCACCCATTCACATTACCTAAACCACGACTCATTTACCCCGTCTACTCAGCTTATATTAAAAAGTTACCGAAACTGAAATTTGCGAAAGTTTTTTACATAAAATATTTTAAACTATTATTTATTTTTCATTTTTTAGTTGGATATTCTATAACAGCGAGAATATTTAGTTTTTTTAAACTATTATTTATTTTCAATGATTTTCAATGAAATTGAAATTAATTAATTAAATTAATAGTATTTTTTTGAATTGTCATCGGTTCTTGATAAGTATGCCAAATTTCGAGTGAATCCGACGTTTTGATGGGGGTCAAAATCTAGTTCAGAATTTCCGTTACATACATACATACGTATGAAGCTAATAAAAGCGTATTAAATAAAAAAGGTAAGATATAAATAAAATATCGAGTAATAATAATACGCGGTATGACTGCTGTGCTGAGGTCTCGGGATCCCGGAATGGGGTAAAAGTGATATTAGGTTTTGCTATCATGAAATGCTTAGTATCAGCCCGGAGTCTGAAATTGTGCCTGATATGCTTATAGGTTCCCCCTATCACACCAGAGGACAGATATAAGATCGTCGAAATGTGGGTATATATATACTCGCTATCTTTGCCTACCACTGAGAATACGGAAATGAGTGCGTATGTATGTATGTATCTAGTAATAGAAATCGCCATGTATATACGCGTTAAAAACTGTCGTCAGAACCCACTTTCGAGTTACGAAACATCGGAGGTCTTGGCAAGAAATTTCAATTTGTTGTGCCGGAAACTTGGCAGGCAAACGTGAACTCGTCGCAATTGCTTGCTATACCAAATTCCGATGGTCTACATTTTGGGGTTCCGTGTTTCATCTTATAGGTTTCAAGGGATTTCAACGAAAAGAATACGTCATCCTCATCGTAAACTTTCAACTTCTCAAACAATAATAACAATTTTTTTTTCTATTGGTTTATATTGAAACATATTAATCGACATATTATTTTGACTGCCTCGGTGACGCAGTTGTAATGCGTACGCGTTACGACTGACACTGACGCTGAGGTAACCGGTTCGATCCCCGAGTCGGGTGAAAGTGATATTGGGTTTTTCTATTACGAAATGCTTAGTATCAGCCCGGATTCTGAAATGTGGGTGCCCAGCGTGGCGATAGGCTTGCCCCCTGTCACATCATGGGACGGAGATACGCTCGGCGAAATGTGGGGTGTACTGTTTACACCTCTGCATACCCCTACGGGGATTACTGGCGTAGGTGCGTATATATTGTTTTGGCAACGTTTGATTTTGGATTCGATAAAATACTTCGAATCCAATATATTCAATTTAAATTCATCCAGTAATAAGCGTCGGTATTTTTTTTATTAGCCTAATGACTAGACGACCTGGTTGCTCGCCTGATGGTAAGCGCCACGCCTGTCCATAAACAGAAGCAACATCACACAGAACTTTGTATTACAAAGCACTGCATGGCATTGGACAGCGCTCGTCACCCCGAGACATAAGATGTTAAGTCTCAGAATGCCCAGTAATTTCACTGGCTTCATTGTCCTTCAAACCGGAATACAACAGTACTTACCACCTTACTTACCATCAGGTGAGCGACCTACAAGTTTCGTCACTCAAGCTAAAAATAAAAAACACCTTCGAAATTCTTATGTACAACTTCTAAGGTACACAGATTTTTTACGATGTTTCCTTTACCGATAAAGTAAGCGACAATTAACAATTTATACACACGTATCTTATAAAAGTCAGAGGTGCGTATTGTTGGGACTAGCAACGAACTTAAGACTTTTGTTTCAACAATCCCATTACTCCCTGCAGAGCTTAAGGTATAAAATGGAATACCCTAATAATATTTTACGTAAGCCTGGGCATATACAACTCATATACGAGTAGCTTCTGAACATCAGCGTATTTTATTAAAATAACATGCAAATTGGACGGAACCCCTCATTTTTCACATATAAGCACTTGTGTAAAATACTTCGTTAGATCGCCACAAGCTGTGTGGCGGTCTACCGAAATATTTTATGAGAATCTATCAAGCGCAGAAATATTCCGATTTTAGAGATATGTACTATAATTAGAAACCCGAATTATTAAATTCTTTTTTTTAGCATCGGCCGGAAAACGAGCAAGTGGGTCATTTGGTCGTAACTGATCTCCACCGCCCATGTACGCTCACAATACCAGAAGAATCACTGACGTGTTGCCGACCTTAAAGAAAAGGGATAATAAATAAAGGATGTGGAAGAGGTGGTGGATTTGGGCCTCTGTATATCTCATTGAAATGCAGCAGCAAGGCGCAGATAGTGATAACAACCCGGTCGAGACTATCTAAAGGGTGGCTTTACCACTTTAAAAAATCATTTATCTGCTAAACATTATCGAATAAAGGTTTAAGTTACACTATTCTTCCGCACAGCTACGGGTCCCTAATTGCACGTAACGGAACGTACTTGCCAATTTTTTTCCAACCATTTTCCAATAGAGCCAAATTGAGGAGATAGGGGAATATAGACGTGTTTTTTCCAATGTAATAAATTGAACGGAAAATGTATATCGTATTTTAACCAAACCAACGAGCACACGAACAGTACGTAGCGTTTTATTTTCCAGTTATTTACGATCTGACGTTTTATTCTCCCTTTTTATACACCTGTCCTTTGTTGATCCTAATGTATTAGTTTAGTGTGTAAAATTTAGAAAAATTGCTGTTAGCTAGTTTTAGTTTTTATATGTTTCTTACTGTGAATGAGATATCCTGAGGCCCAAATCCCCTTCCCTTCTCAATCGCTTAATTATCCCTTTTGTTTAAGGTCAGCAGCGCGCCCACGATTCTTTTTATGTGCGTACATGGGCTGTGGAGATCATATACCATCAAGTGACCGCTTACTAGTTTGTAGGCTTAGCAATTTAAAAAAAGTTACTACCTAACTACTACTTATCTTCATAAAATTCTAACAAATAAGAGCGCCATAACAAGTTTAATATGACCGTTGCGTCTCAATATTCAAGCCTCAGAGATATAAATTGATGCAACAAAAATAAACAAAAACCTTCTAATAATGAAGCGTAAATATTATTGGGTTAAACACTAAACATACTGAACATTCCAATTTCCTTTATACAAAAGAAACAATGTTCACTGGACCAACCCTTTTACCGCCCATTTAGTGCTCTACAAAATCTATTTACATACTTGTTTCTTAAGTGGATAGGAAAAACAGCCAGTATTTTTCGTTGACTGCTTGGGCTTTTTTTCTTTTATATTCTTAACTGTAGTAAGGAATCCTTTATTTTTAAGCAGTGACCGGCGAAGGAGTAAGTGGGTCACCTGATGGTAAGTGATCTCCACCGACCATGAACTTCCACAATACCTAAGGAATCATGGATGCGACCGACCTTAAAAGAAAGGGATAATTAAGGTGTTTGGAAGAATAACATAACTAGAAGATAATTCTCATATGAATCTGTCTAAAAATACGACTCCACTTACGCACACATGCAAAGGTAAAATCACACATAACACTCATACACACATATAAAATCAACATTATATCATAAAAGTTAATGTCTAAATATTAAATTTCTAGATCGAAATACGAACTTCTGCACAGCGCAAAAAATTGACGTATCAAGTGTCAACTAGAGATTATTATGCACAGACCTTTATAGCCCCGCCCCTTTGCACATAGTTTTGGTGGGGTAATTGTTTTGCTTGCGTTACGTTTCATGTCATCTTATTTCGATGCCTCTAGTAGTAGGTGTAGTTTTTCTTCTTCGTCGTAATCTTCATGACTGAAGGTCGTGCCCGTCTTGTTAAGCTCGAATAGAGTCGTTGACAAGCTGTTTCCATACCACTCTATCTTCAACCTGTATTAAGGCAGTGGTAATAGTAAGTCCTGTTATAGCCCTGATCTCATCAGACCAGCGGGTAGGTGATAGCATGCGTGGCCTTCTAACATCTACTTTCCTTATTACAACCATTTTATCAAGATTATTTGGTTGTCTCAGGGCGATATGACCAAAATAGCCCATCACACAGTGGAGAGCCTACTTTTAATTTGTAGTCGGTCTTTGCTTACATGAAATAAATCCAAAACATTTACATAAGCTGACAAAACCTTACTCCCCACGTCCCTAATTAAAAGTTATTCGGCACGGCAATCACTACCATTTGTTTCTGCGTGACAGTACAGTTAAACAGGCTAACTTGAGACAACTTTCTTGAATGGATGTGGGTGAAGCGTGAATTGAATACGTTATCAGTGGACTGAAAACAATGCTTTGTGTAGTAATTTTTTATTGGTTAGATATAGTACCTATAATTTGTTGTAGAATATAAATAACAATTGACTGGCACCCTGACTGCCGTCTGGGTTGGTACCATCACTTTGTCTATTTCTGCCGCCAAGCAGCAGTGTGTAAAAACTGTTGTATTCCGGTTTGAAAGACTCGAGTGCCGAGCACAGTCCAGAGCCATGCAATGCCTTGTTATTCAAAGTTTTGTGTGGTATTGTGTCTGTTTATGAGCAGGCGTGGAACTTACCATCAGACGACCAACCTGCTCGTCTCGCACTTATAGAATGTCACAGAATGATTATTGGAATTGAAACTCAAATGTTAAGATCATCATCAAAGCGTCGCGTCGGTGATAGACTTGGATAATTGTGAAAGTGAAAGTCGAAAGGGAGAACAAAGGCAATGGAAGAAACTTTTATAACCATTTCCCATTGTTTACATATTCATAAAATGAGATAGACAAAGTTTGCTTGGTAAAGTTTAATTTCCTTCAAAACTAGTTTGAGATAACATTTTACTGGCTTCTATACTGTTAGAACTAGAGTAGAGAGTTAAAGTAGATTTGTTATAGTAGAAAGCCGGCAAACGAGTAAGTGGGTCACCTGAAGGTAATTACAATCTTCTGCTTCATTTTATTTTGTCTAAATTTGACTATAACTTGTAAGTTCAACGCACTCCAGCAATGATGACGACGACGAAACGGTGACTTTTTAATCGCCATCAGTAGCCCTAGTACGGGTCTTTTGAACATTGTGACGTCATTGGTATAAGAGAAATTATATATGAAGTTAATGCGTTTACAATACGATCCACTAGAGGCGCTGCACAGATCTGCATTTCGCAAATACATATGACGCAACAACTATTAAAAATAACATAATAACAAAAATTTACATTATGGGTACAAATTGTATATTGGGTCTTATTTATAATAAAACGCTTATCGAAGGTATAAACCTTCATTAGTTAAAACGTATTTTAAGCCTATCAAACGTTCAATAAAATTCTTTATTAATAATCGTTTGATAAAGCTCCGATAACTAAAATAGGTTTATCATACACAAAGTTGCCAGTTTACAGAAAATGATTGATTGATTGAATGATTTCAATATGGTTTGTCTCTGGAAAGACTGAAAACAAACTAAATAAAAAGAAAATTGACGGAGTTTTGGCGGGAATTCTGGCAGTGCGGTGGCTCTCTTGATTTAATTATTTCCGAAACTACTTTAAAGTTGTGTTTGTTGTATACAAGTGGTGTGGTTTTGTGCAATAATCATTTACGGTGATGAATAGCGTATGAAAACATTAAAAATAGGGATTTAGGTGATTTTTGATCAAGGGTATTGATCAAGCTTGTGCTTTCGATCCGCTTGAAGAAAGTCGTCTAAGAAGCATTGAACTGAAAGGAATTAACACCAAAACTCCAACAAGACCTTGAAATGGGCCACACCCCCGTTTCATCGTTCTTGGAATATAAGAAAAGAATATAACTAATGACTTGGCAGCATGGTCTCTGACCTTAGCCGGTTCCTTAAGGAACAAACAAACAAAAAAAAAGAAAATTGACATCTCATCAATGTCAAATGTCAAGAAAGGTAAACAAACAGGAGTTATAAAATTCCACAAGACCTTGAAATTGACCACGCCGCGCCGCTGCGCTGATATTTCGTCGTTCTTGGGAAGAGTTGAAAATATATAATATAGTACTTGTCATTGGCGAAATATATAATAGGGCGAAGCCGTTATAAATAAAGAAAAAGACATAAATTAAAAAAAAGACAGTAGACGTAAAAATATACGTCAATTAAGAAACAGCTGACCGATGTTGGCCATGTTTTTCACTATCGAACGCTTAAAATAGGTTTATAGAAGGGTTATAGCTTCTATAAAATAGTGACACTTTATAAGAGAGTTAATGAGCGTTTTAGCGTTATTTATTTATTTATTTATTTGTATTTGTATCGCCAACGCAACGTACATTAATTGAGTACAATATTAGGTATCTTACAATAGTAGTCTTAAGCTAAATGTCGTTACAATGTGAGGCGAACACGGCATGCATATTAACAAGAACAAAAGAACTTATAGAAATAGGATATAGTAAAAACATATCAATAATAATGAAAAGTTACTTTTTATAATAATTTATCTGATAGTTGGTGTTGCAAAATGGCGTTCCGGAATTTAACTTTACTTTGGGAGAATATGTATATGTCACTTGACGTATGCAGTAAATTATATTGTTTATTATTGAACGATTATGAATGTAATGAAATGAATGACATTTCATTAATTTGAATTTGCCGCGCTTCGCGTATCTATGTGGTCTGTGGAAAATGGTAGAGAATCGGAGTGACGTGTGAACTATGATTAAATGGCGGATGACGCATAAATTACCTTGTGAAATTTAATGTTATAAAAACATATCGGAGGATACAATTGAGGAAGCGATATTAGTAAACTTTAAATGTCGTTTCTTTGTATTTTCAGGTGAGATAGAAATGTAATTGTCAAAACTTGATAAGTGTTGTAATATTGTAATACGTGTTAAATAAAACAAAACTTTGTATTTTCAGAGAAACAATTTGTGGTTTATTTCGGGATCCTCAATAATATAATCTTATATGAATAACAATTTTTATCAATCATCTAATAACGGCCTTATAAAGCTCCGATAACTTATTATGAATAAGACCATTAAAATATAACCCGTTATGCATTTGATCCCAAAATGTTGTTGAATAAATAAGTATTTTTGGGTTTTTCGTAAGATATACGATGATCGTACATACATACATACACACTCACGCCTATGTCCCATAGGGGTAGGCAGAGACTATTGAGTACCACAAGCTACGATCCTGACACACCTCTTTCGCCTCTTCCACATTCATACATCTTCTCATACATTTTCGTCGGTTGAGGGTACTCGTGACGTGCCCTTTTCGGAGAATGTCATTTATTTGATCCGCATATGTTCTCCTCGGGCGCCCTCTTCCAACCCTACCATTCACATTCGCACGATAAATACCTTTCGTAAGTCGTCTTTCATCCATCCTCTCCATATGCCCAAACCATTTCAGCATACCCTTTTCGATCCTAGTCACCACATCATTCTTCAACTTACAGCGATCCCTTATCACACTATTCCTCACGTGATCGCTATCCTGGCAAATATAAATAAAATACCAATAAGTATATAATTTTACGTACAACCAAATGTAATATATACGCATCGAATTGAGAACCTCCTCCATTTACTTCGTTAGTTTATTTTTTTTATTTCTTTCTTTGTTTATCCCCTGTGTATTAATATACCATTCATCCGACTGCGATGAAACTTTGGTGAGGTAAAACTTACCTCTACTAAATGTGTACATACTTCGAAGAAAAAGGAGGCATTAAAACTCTTTCCGAGCACAGTTAATACAAAATAAAACCAATAACCTCACAAACAGCAACAAACCTTCAACTTAAAAATTTTGAAACTTTCCTCATGAAAATAAACTCAAACAACAGAATTGAGTGCCATTGTTTGCAAAAAAAGACTGGTATAAACACAACAAAGGACGAAACTGAATGGATCTTTAGAAACTTGGAAGTTCTTACTTGTCCATGAATGTTGCCGACGCGTTTCGTGAAAGCAAACTTGTGTAAGGTTTCAGAATTCGGTGGGTGTGAAATAAAATAAAGAGCTTCATCTCTGAAACTTCACTATTATTATTCACTATATAGGTTGTGGCATTTGTTCATTTTGAATAAATTCCTCTTTTGTTTTGCGTAACTCTGTATTGTATTCAATACCGTTGTAGCTTTTAACAATTTTGTTTTTATGTACTAGGGGCTTTGCCCATGTTTTTCCACAAAACATAAAAAAAAACTTAAAGTCCGACGAATATGAGACATACCTTACTTTCTTCCCCACATTATTCTGCATCGATTGGTATCGGTTTCGACCCCATACCCCCAGCGGTTTCGGAGGAGATTGCGTGACAAGCTTTTGGCAGCGGCGGCGGCGCCAGTTACTTTTTTTTAGAATAGAGAGAATAGTATTTAAAAATGGAAAAATAAAAGCAGCGCCCAAGATTCTCCAAACTTATTTCCGTCTCAAGCCCCAATACATGAAAGTAAAATGGAGACATTATCGAACGAGCAAGGCAAGCATTTGACACAAACCTGTCGTTTGAGGTCACGTCATGCAATTATTTTTTTATGTTATAGGCCGGCAAACGAGCAAATGGGTCACTTGATGGTAAGTGATCTCCACCGCCCATGTACGCCCACAACACCAAAAGAATCATGGGCGTGCTGCCGACCTTAAATGAAAGGGATAATTAAGGAATTGGGAAGGGTTTGGGCCCCGGATATCTCACTCACCGTACGAAACGCAGCAGCATGCTGCTACTTTACGCCGGTTTTCTGTGAGACAGTGGTAATGACCCGGACGAGCCGGCCCATACATGCTGTAGACAAAAGTGTCTACCTCTCATAAAATTTGAAATAAGAAGTCTATGTCGCGTCCTCGTAAATTACTATTTTGTGTGATAAATGTGTGATGTGCTTTTTAAAACGTGTTACAGATTGATTTGGCTTGGCTTGTAGTTTTTACGACCGACCGCCTGCCTGACGTCAACTCCTCTAGGTAGAACCCTTCATTATTATTATAATACAAAATATCCAAAAGATTCCTTCTTGCTTACATAACATCCGTTTTTTGCATCTTGTCTTTAGAATGTAGCCCACCGTCAATCATCTTGTATGGAGATTTATAGATCTTGGCACTTCCTTAAGTTTCTTCTGATGTGACAAGTGCCACACTTAACGTCCCCCACAAAGCCGTTTTTATTCCTTTGAGCCTTGTAAGGACTGTGCGCAAATATCTCAAAGCCATGTATATTTCCGTATAGATTTTTTTAATAGCGTGCAGGCTTATTCGATTCCTGCATATCTGGAATGTGGCTGACTAGCTCTGCTTTTAACTCGCGGAAAATGAAATTGCACCGACTCCAAAAAGACCTATAGAAATTGTTATTTATTTTTAATTTTTTTGTGGTAGGTACTGCTTTGGCATGTAAATTTCTATACAATAACACAATCGCGATGACTATGCTGTTGTACGTTGAGGAGTTTCATTTTTTGCTCCGTACTCTGGCATCAGATCTTAATCAAATTTGTATGGGACTACATCGCAGCAAAATTCTATCGAATGATTTTTTTTACAACAAAACCGATCCATATTTGGCGGAGGTATCAATGTACATACATAAAAAAGCAAAACAAACTCCTTTTAAAAGGAATAAATAGGTAATATACTATATTTGTCTCGCGCGAACATTCAACAATGGAGCTTTATTGACATTCAGATGACACAATAAATAACCATCAGAAATTGTACAAATAAATCCATCCATAAAATTTATCGTTGCTGCATAATTAATCATTTATTAATTACTTATTTATTGACAAGCACGACTTTGATTTATCTACGTATAGCATGAATGGGCTGGCTCGTCCCGGTCGTTACCACTGTCTCACAGAAAATCGACGTAAAGTAGCAGCTTGCTGCTGCGTTTCGTACGGTAAGTGAGATATCCGGAGGCCCAAACCCCCTCCCTTCCCAATCCCTTTATTATCCATTTCCTTTAAGGTCGGCAACGCACCCATGATTCTTTTGGTATTGTGGGCGTACATGGGCGGTGGAGATCACTTACCATCAGATGACCCACTTGCTCGTTTGCCGGCCTATGCCATAAAAACGTATTGATAACTCAACTTCCCATTTAAAACTAAATTTTTCACTGTCTATATTACACGGATAAAGCCCAATTTATTACTTAATTAACAACCAATAATTTGTAATTATTACGGCTCAACGAATAAGCTGCTGCGTCTTATCAGCAGTCAAGATATCTCATTCCTAGATTATATTGAGTAATCACCTGTCCGGGTATATCGCGGCCATTTGAAACCCATTACCGTAGAAAAAGGATTTAATGGCTGGTAAATTGCTCGGTTTTAATAGCAACCTAGTTTCATACCGTTTTAGTATAATGCGGTGTGTTTGTCTGAGCTTTGTTTGACGCATGCAATGATTATAAGCTAAAAACCTCTGACGTCAATCAGAAAAAAAATGTACCTTTTAAATGCCTGTACAGATTTTCTTCAAGCTAGCTTCATAGCTAAGGACCATTACGATTGAATTCTTTCAAACGGAAAAACCCGCATTCAAATCGGTCAATTCGTATATGCGTTGCAGTGTTAGATACACATAATAATATACTCACACAAATGGGTCTATTTTGTTTCGCAAAAATTGTTAAAAAATAGGAGAAATACTGAGAATTTTTATTTTTAAAAGCTTAAACCATCTTCTTATTGTTTTTTATTTGTTAGTTTATTTATATTTTGTTCTATTCTATTCGGGTTATTAAATAATTTCAGACGATATAATGCATAGTTATTTACTCCATTGCGATTAATCGCTGTATTATAAAGTTTAATTTAGGTCCGTTATGCATGAACCTGCATTCGATGACAAAAAGCTGATTGCAAATTAATATAAGCTATTCATTCAGTAATTAAAGTTAAGTGGGAGCCAGGTTTTAATCCTACTATTAGGATAGTAGTATTAAAACCTCATTTATATATGAAACTAGCTTTTACTCGTGGCGTGAACAACCTTTTCCGGGATAAAAGTAACCTATGTCCTAACCCAGGTTATGGTCTATCTGTGTGCCTGCCATCCAAAACCGTTCAGCCGTTAAGGCATGATTGACTAACGAACATCTAAACTTTCACATTTATATTATATATTTAGTAGTCTTGTTATTATTTATAATAGTAAAACCTAAAAACCAAATTGAAAAAATTACACAAAAAATAAAAAATAACAATTTTATAGGTATTTTTTGAGTCGATTAAATATTTGTTGTCAGTGGGAATAATTAGGTTCTGGACTTTCCACGGGGTGGACAAGCTTTTGTTATACTATTCCACAAATAGGTACAAGCCCTTACTTGTGTGAAATTACTTTATAAATACTGTAAATCTATATATATATATATATAAAACAAAGCCTATTTTTTTAAATTAAATTCTAAGTCAATATTATTTTGCATCGAGTAAAAGGTTTATTAATCAATATTTCGGTAAAGCCGAAATTCTAAGCTGAAATATTTTGATTAATCTACCGCTTCAATCTTTGTTCTCAATTTCATAAAACCTTGCGGTGTTTTCAGAATTTAATTAAAACAAATAAAGAGTTTGCAAAAACAAATCTGAATAAGCTCTCGTTACTATAATTTTTTACCGGCTTCAAAAAAGAGGAGGTATGAGGTTTATGAGTGGTAGAGCCACGCTGTAGACACTTTGGTCTACAGCATGTATGGGCCGACTCGTCCGGGTCATTACCACTGTCTCACAGAAAACCGACTTAAAGTAGCAGCTTGCTGCTGCGTTTCGTACGGTGAGTGCGATATCCGGAGGCCCAAATTCCCCTCCCCTTCCCAATCCTTCACTTGTCACTTTCCTTTAAGGTTGGCAACGCGCCCACGATTATTTTAGTATTGTGGGTGTACATGGGTGGTGGAGATCACTTACCATCAGGTGACCCACTTGCTCGTTTGCCGGCCTATACTATAAAAAAAGGTTCTCAATTCGTCTGTATTTTTAGGGTTTCGTAGTCAACTGGCAAAAATGGTACCCTCATTATTTCATCATATCCGACTGTCCGTCTGACCGTCCGAGTATCACCGCCATTTTACTCGGAGACTATTAGCACTATATGGATTAAATTTGGATGGTAGATGTACGCATGCACGTATGCACTATATGGATTAAATTTGGATGGTGGTAGATACGTATTCTATAAAGCTCTCAAAGGTGTATTGAAACTAAGATTTTTTTTGGGGTACATACATGTACCTAACTGAGGGATGAATTTTCTATTTCTACATATTTTGCCGTTGGCCCAGTAGTATACCAGGAGCCATCGATATAGTTATTAATTATTATTTTTATCACTCTTGAACTCAATAAGATAAATGTACTTACTTCACAACACAACAGACACAGGTTACCTATTTCTTTTATCCGCATAAGCGCCTACTTATAATATTAACCGTATTTGCCTGTTAATAACATTGCTACTTCTATATCTGTAGGCGCCATACAGACTAGAATATTCTGGCAGCCGTCCAATAACGGCATCATGTAGAAATTCCCCAATTGCCGTATACGGACGATTTGGTGAAAATGAATTCGTAAATGTGGCTGTAAAACTCCAATGGGTGCTTCACAGTGGCTGGTTGTGTGGTAAAGCGCATTGTGGTAGGCAATGAAGTGCCCATTACGCCTATCGGTAAATAGGCAAACGGGCTGGCAAAAAATTACAGCATGAATTTTAATTCTGGAATGGACATTAAAAAGCATGCTTATTAGAAATTTTATTCCGCTAAATCGGCCTTCATCTGCTAAATCGGCCATTTGTTTAAGTGCTATGAGGCCACAGACACAAATAGAGAGTTAAGCCCCATCATACATACACAATGAATTCTGGAAACCTTATTTCGAATTACTTAGGAATTAATGTTTATGATTTTTTAGTATTTTTATAGCTACATTTATATAACTACTTCCGTTTCATCATCATAAACTGATTTATAAATACACTCATGGAAAACATAGGAACGCAAATAATAATACTTAAGGATTTGGGTGCCTTATTGAAATTAAATAGCATTTTTGCATTACTCTAAATTTGCCCATGAGTGTATTTAAGATGTTTAAGAAATCATTTATGGACCAAATTCAATTAATATAGGTCCCACAAATAACAATTTTCTTTTAGTGCGTTCATTGTTAAGACGAACAAAGAGTAGCTAGGCCATTCAACTCTCTAAGGGCGATGTTTAACAAAGAAAGGATGAATCGTGACAACCATTCATTTGAAGTAAATTTCTAACAAATGTGCTAATTTTTGTTTTCATCGTAAATCTCACTTTAAAATCAAATAAATACCGAATACAGTGATAACAACTAACAACCATCCTTATTTAAAGTAAAACTCGGTTGCATTTCCACTGAAGTGGTATATAATATATGTTATTACTAGTTTTGACTCGGAGCTCCTCCCGGTTTTTTAGCCGCGTATAACTCTTTCTTTATCTCCTTGTATAACTACTTGTTTTGAATCAATAACAAACTAGATAATTAAAAACTAAAGAGCTAAAATAAAATTAATGCTTTTTGAGTCGGTGTTATTGCAGTTAAATGATTTTATTAGTAGAAAGCCTTGATCAAAATTGGTCAAATTTATTTCTAGCTTTAACTTTTTTTAACTCTTTTTTATTTCTGTTTTGTTTTTAGTGAAAGAATAATCAAAATCGGTGCATAAATTATGTTTTAGTCTTTTATCCCCGATTTTACCAACTAAAATGTAAATGGAACCAACTTAAAGCTATTTTGTAATTATGTATATAGGAAAATTCTATATCATGGACTACATATGTCTCATGAAAATATTAAATTCAAATTCACCGTGTATAATACATATATACGCACCCACGCCTGAAATCCCCGAAGGAGTAGGCAGAGGTGTAAACAGTACACCCATATTTCGCCGAGCATATTTCCGTCTCACGATTTGATAGGGGACGAGCCTATTCCCATACCGCGCACAAATTCCAGACTTCGGTCTGATACTGGGCATTTTGTAATAGAATAACCCCATACCACTTTTACCCGACCAGGGTATAGAACCTGAGACCTCAGCGTTAGCCTCAGTCGTAACGCGTACGCATTACAACTGCGCCACTGCACCGAAAACCGTGTATAATGTTATTTTATTTATGGATCAATAAATATTTAGAATTTTGAACTATACCGTATTAAACAACATATTATGAAGCTCGTACGTAGGGTACACACTGCACAAGGTGTTTTAATATACAGATAAGTAATGAAAACGGTTGCGGTTGACACTAGCCAAGTCGTTTGGACGATGTCCAGTAGAGCAGAAATCAAGTACTGTCTGGTGTAAACGTACAGGCCTGGTGTTTAAGCGGGATGTAGCGGGAGCGGGGTTAAGATTTTACTAGGTTCTTAGGCTCAAAACCAACCTCATCTGTACGTGGTACACTCTGTTGATTAATGGTCGAGGCAATGGAGAAGCTTGGTTCCCGTTGCGGGTTGTGGGGGTCAGAAGGCGGATCCTGGCATCAAGACTGGATAACAGCAGGCAGAAAGATAAGTATATCCCTCAGACGCAAGACGTACTACCACTTTGACTTCTTTATCCTGGGGCTGGTTTCGAAGCTGCGGCTTTAGTTTCGATAGTCCGTACTACTCACCGCTGAGCGAGCCATCGTGCTCGTTTTAAAATTCATTAATAGATTTATCCGAGCCAGGACGTCACTTGGAGGTGCCTTACTTACTGAAACCCCGGAGTGTTCCAGTTTATCCCATATGCCAAAGGCCACGTATTGCGCATGTTCATGCAGCGGCAGATTTTTTGGTTCATGATGTTTCTTCGCATATCCTACATACATTTTCAGAAAATATTTTAAATAGTACAGTAAATAATAATGCTTTAAAAGCTTTCCATGGGGCCAAACGCCCTTCATCTTTCAAATCTGTTAATCATCCCTTTCCTTTAAGATCGGCAACGCGTCCATGATTTTTCAGGTATTGTGGATTTTTATGGGCGGAGAGGATGCGGATATGTGGAGTTTTATGGAGATCACTTACCAACAGGTGACCCACTTGCTCGATGCCGACATCTACTATAAAAAAAAATAAGAAGACTAATATAATACATTCTGACAGCATTGGTTACTAGAAACAAAGAAGCGTTGTACAAAAGTTGTGTAGTTATAGGCATTCAAATTAATAGAAAGTTGTTCAATGCAACATGTCAATTATTTTAATTGAATTTGAATGTTATTATCGTTTTGGGTTTACATGATTGGCGCACATTCAATTCAGTACATTTACAATAGGATTTCATTTTCATTTCGATTCAATTAACTGTGGTTCATTGCGCTTTTGTTGGATTATACTTTATACTAGATTATGTTCGCGACGCCTACCGATTGTTTGAGGAATTATTTCAAATAATATGTACTATAATAATAATAATAATAATAATACACCCAACAGTCACACACATAGTCCTGACCCCACACTAGGTAAACCTGTGTCGTGGGTATCAGGAACTACGAGGGACTTGCGGTCCCACAACACCCAGACCCGAGACCAATATTTGTGGTTCACACAAACATTTGTCTCGGTGTGGGAATCGAACCCACGGCCTCTCGCTTCGCAGCCGACTACTCGCCCGCTGCGCCACGGAGCTGTCTATGAAAGTGCATGAGCTTAAGCTGTCTCTTTTTTTTACTATTCTGAATGATGAATCGAGCAAGTCGTTTGCCTGATGGTAAACGCCACGCCTGCCCATAAACAGACACAACACCACACATAACTTTGAATTACAAATTACAAATGTCATTGGCATTTGTAAATTCCCGGTAGAGTCTTTCTATACATAGTACATGTAATAATTTGTCTTTACATACAAACATACATAGACTCACGCCTGTTTCCCATAGGGGTAGGCAGAGACAACGGATTTCCACTTGCTACGATCCTTGCATACCTCTTTGGCCTCATTCACTCTCATTAAATTTTTCATACATGCACGTCGGTTTAGGGTACTCCTGACCTGGCCTTTCTCGAGAATAGAATAATAATAATAGAATAATTTGTCTTTACCCATTAAATTGCCGTTCTGTACAAAAAAGTTAATGTATTTTTTCAATCTTTTTTATTTCTATTAATTTAAATAAAAACCCATGCTATCGATGCATCTTTGCACCGCAGAAGCAATTTATCGATGTTAGTTAATATCCAAAGAATGACGTTCGTGAAATCACTTTAACTTTATTAACAAATAAATTCAAACGAGTTAAGTATAATTCATAAACCACAATTCTTTTGAAATGTAGAAGGGGAGAAATCTCGCGTGTCGCCGCAGAAGCGTTAGTAAATGCACAATGTAATGTTATTTTGAAATGGAACTAAGTCACACTACGTAACTTATGATACGTTTTAATCACGCAATTAAATTATACTGAGTTTGCATCACCTGCAACATTGTGGTGAAGAATTGGAATAATCATTTTAATACGATAAACTGATGTTTATTGAGTAATTCTCATGTCTCATGTGAAGTCTGCCAACCCACATTAGGCCAGCATGGTGGATTAAGACCTAACCCCTTTCATTCAGTAAAACAGGCCCGTGCCCAGCAGTGGGACGTATATAATACAGGGCTAGTATTATTATTACTCTTATAAAGTAAGCTTCTTTGAGTGGTAGACCTACGCTGTAGAAAGTTTCGTCTACAGTATGAATGGGCCGGCTCGTCCGAGTCGTTACCACTGTCTCACAGAACACCGGCGTAAAGTACCAGCTTGCTGCTGCGTTTCGTACGGTGAATGAGATATCCGGAGGCCCAAATCCCCTCCGCTTCAGAATCCCTTACTTATCCCTTTCCTTTTAGTATTGTGGGCGTACATGGGCGGTGGAGATCACTTACCATCAGGTGACTCACTTGCTCGTTTGACGGCCTATGCTATAAAAAAAGCAGTTGAACCTTATCTTTTAACTCTTAGAATAAGCTTTGTTTGTGTGTGTCTATATATGTGGTAATCTTAACGCATAATGGCCGTTCCCAGTATTCTGTTTACAGACAGATTTGTTTACAGACAGTTAATTTTTGACATATTTTGTATGGAATATCTGTCAAAACACTACTTATAGTAAGCAAATCTATCTGTAAATAGAATATAGAAAACGGCCACAAATCGGTGGACTTATTTTCCATTTTAATAAAGTATAATTTACTTTACAAATCATGTAATTAGGTTTAGTATTATATTAAAGTGTAATTAGCACTAAAGGGGTAATGCAGGTATGTTTGTAACATAAAGGATACTAATGAAAACGAGCTTTATAGTGATGACCACGTTTATATGTGTGTGAACCAAAATCGTTATTTAACAAAGCTCGCATAGATTATTCATAGATTCCTCCAATCTTTATCGGTTCCTTCAGTAAAAAACTCATTGAACTTTTATTTTTATACCTGTTAGACTGTCTACGTAGTCAATTGAATAGGTCAATTATTAATTAAACCTTTTTTGTACACTACAGAATTTTAGTGTACAAAAAAGATATAGAATAAAACAAACTTATAATCACAATAAAATATAATTTGATTTTATAATACTGATAAAACCGCTATAAACATATTTAAACCAATACAGGTAGTGATGCAATCTTGCAGCGAAGGGTAAATATTTTTAGACTTTTGCCATTTATATACAAATATTTTTTTTTTACTTTTTATTATTTATTACATTGAATGATGGGACGAGCAAGTCGCTCGCCTGATGGTAAGCGCGACGCCTGCTCATAAACAGAAGCAACGCCACACAGAACTTTAAATAACAAAGCACTGCATGACACTATACTGCGCTCGTCACCCCGAGACATAAAGTGTTAAGTCTCATAATGTCCAGTAATTTCACTGGCTTCAATGTCCTTCAAACCGGAACACAACAGTGCTTACACACTGTTGCTTGGCGGCAGAAATAGACAAAGCGGATGTACCAACCCTGCCGGCCGCTCGCATACGAGGTACCTGCCACCTTGTAAATAATATTAAAATGTGTCTTAATCGCGTAATATTTAAAGGTACAAATACCTAACTGTATTTATTTCCCGACTTTTCGAACGAGTTGCATCAGCCGTGGTCACATATTGACTAAACTGGTATTGATACCTTTAAATATTACGCGATTAAGACCTATTTTTAATATTATATTTAAAAATATGTCACAACAAGATGATACACAATGATGAAAAAGATTCAAAGCGTACTCACGAATGGTGTATTTTTTATCAGAGTGTCGAGTGGTCCTCGTGGTCTGCGAAGTTCGCCTTTTGTAGCGCATTATGAATTCTGAAAGGAACAATTTGTTTAACAAACCGTCTGCAATGTTGCATCACAACATAATTCTTGATACTTAAAGTTTTTACAAAGTCTCAAGACAATTTCGCAATGTACATGGGATAAAACTACAGAATAGGCCTCCCTTTCCGCTTATTGATAAATATTATCTATCAGATAACATTTATATTTTATGTCTTCTAACAGCATTTCATCGTGCTGACTATGGGTACGGGGAAGCGTATATAAAATTGATACTTTAAAATTTATATACTCAATTTCACTTCTAAACAGCCCGTTTGGAATTTGATTAATACATTATTCATATAATATTTATATAAAACAGAAGTGAAGTTGGACTTAATCTTCAATACACAGACTACCTTTTTTATGGACTTTCGAAGACAGTCGAGCTGACGGCTCACCTGATGACAAGTGGATACCGTCGCTCATGGATATTAGCAATGGCACATGAATAGCCAAACCGCTGCTTATCATAGGAATATTCCTTAAATATTACAAGAAAGTGAGACATCAAAGTTAAATATTCCTAAAAGAATTGAAATAAAATGACTAGAACGATAACTCTAATATCAATCTGCCAAAAATACGGCTCCACTTACTTACACATGTAAAGGTAAAATCACACGTAACTCTCATACACGCACCAAAAATTAATGAACGTTCAAAATCAACTATATTTCACAAAAGTTAATGTCTAAATATTAAATATCTAAATCGAGATACGACGTTCTGCACCGCGAAATAATTAGACGTATTAAGTGTCAACTAGAGAACATGAATCATTTTTATGAATTGATGCATGAACGAGCTGCACATACTTTTATAGCCCCGCCTCCTTGCACAGAGTTTTGGTGGAATATTTTTTTTAGTTGAGTTACGTTTCTTGTTATCTTATTTCGATGCCTAAAAACCAACTACTATTGGAACCTATCTAGTACATGTATAGCGAGCGCTATGACTTGCCCTTCTATAAGCGAAGCTTAAAAAAGTTTTTCTCCAATAGTAGGTATAGGCTTAGATGTGCGTTGGCATTGCTGAATTCAATGGGCGGCGGTTCTGCTTAACATTAGACGGGCCACACGCTCGTCTGTCTACCTTAGCAATAAAAAAAATGTATGTAGTACATAATATGCCAGACAGCAAACATTTTTTAACACTCAAATGGGCCATCGCATAAAAAAAGAAATTTGTAATGAAAAAGAGAGAAAACAAATAAACATATATCATTGCTACTTTTATATGCAAATCAAACAATCAGCCTCTTTTAAAATCGACATGTGTGAGGGAATTTCACTTCGAGCAATATGTTCAACTTTTTATTTACCCTTGTAGAGTATTGCAAATTTTATTCGCAATTTTGTTTAATGTAAGTGTATTGAATTTGCATCTTTAAAAATGTTGGAGTACGTGGTGCTTTTATTCGTGTTGCTTAAAATTGGTCCTTCGAACATGATATTTTTCTTTAAAAGTAAATTAAACAGTTTAGAGATGAAAATATAGAAAATGAGTATGTGCGTATTAAAAATGAAATTTTAAAACGCCATTACTTGATTTTTTTATAGCAGAGGCTGGCTAACGGTATGTGGGTCACCTGATGCTAAGTGATCTCTATAGCTCATAAACATCCACGATGAATACCTGAAGAATCGTAGACGAGTTGCCGACTTAAAAAGAAAGGGATGATTAAGGGATTCAGAAGGGGAATGGGATTTGGGCCTCCGAATATTTTACTCACCTTACGTAAGATGCTATTTCACATCGGTTTTCTGTGGGACAGTGGTAACAACCCGGTATAACCGACCCATTCATGCTGTAGACAAAAATGCCTACAGCATGAGTCTGTAAATGATATACTTGCTTTAATTAAAATACTAAAAAAATCCTGAAAAATTTATATAGATATCAATTATCATTTGTTATAATTTAATCAATAATTTCCTTGGTATTAGTATGCTGACTTAATATAAAACTATTAACTCTACTCTATGTTCTCTTAGTAAGATTGTTCTGAATTTATAGCAGCTTTGATTTAAAATAACTTACATATATAAATAAAATGCACCGAAAAGTCACACATAGTCCTGACCCCACATTAGGTTAACCTGTATCAAGGACAACGAGGTACTTGCAGTCCCACTACAACCAGACCGGAAACAAATATTTGCGGATCACACAAACATTTGTCTCGGTGCGGGAATCGAACCCCTCACGCTTCGCAACCGGCTACTCGCTCACTGCACCACGGAGGCTTCTACAAGATTTTATTCAAACAATTTAAAGTGGAGTTGTAATATCCTCCAAACCAATGAGTTCGTCATTTTTAATGAATTCCTACTGGATGTCGCTTCGTTTTCAAGTATCATTACGAGGTTCTACGGCGGGAGATACTTTTGTGACGAGCAAAAAACAGACGAACAACAAATTAAAAGATCACACGCGATGGATTTTGCACAAAAACTTTGTAATGGTACACCAAGGTAAATCATATCATACTAATATTATAAATGAAAATGTAAGTTTGTTTGTTACGCTTTCACGCGAAAACTACTTAACCGATCATCATGAAACTTTGTACACGTATTCTTGGAGGTATAAGAAGTAACATAGGATACTTTTTATGAAAAAAAATATCTATTTGTTTGTTACGATTTCAGGCCTAAATCACTGAACCGATGAATTTGATGAATTTTGATGTAAAGATAGATGGGACCCTGGAGACGGTTATAGGCTACGTTTTATTTCGGAAAAGTCTATTCACGCGGGCGGAGCCGCGAGCAAAAGCTATTAATAATATAATTAATCTTTATTGTAATATTGTACAGAACAATTTCAATGATAGAACATTATATATTTTGCCAATATGGAGTTGGTCACATTACTCAGTTTTTTTTTTATCTGGATTCTATTGTTCTCACTGTCATTGCTCATGGCTTCTTCAGAGAATTTTCCGTAAAGTGTTCTTCACTTTTAATTCCATTTACTCAAAACAATTACTAGTAATGCTGCCTCGGTGGCGCAGTTGTAATGCGTGTACGCGTTACGATTGAGGTCAACGCTGAGGTCTCGGGTTCGATCCCCGGGTCGGAAATGCTCAGTATGAGCCCGGAGTCTGGAATTTGTGCCCGGTATGGCGATAGGCTCGCCCCCTATCACATCATGGGACGGAGTTACGCTCGGCGAAATGTGGGTGTACTGGTTACAACTCTGCCTACCCCTTCGGAGATTACAGGCGTGAGTGTGTATGTATGTATGTATGTAATTACTAGTAATTACTTTTACAATAAGACTTACAGAAAGCGTAAAAGAGTCAATTTCTACTACCCAGGATTTGTATACATTATTTTTATAGCATATGCAACCAGCAAGTGGGTCACCTGATGGTAAGTGATCTTCACGCCCATGAACACCAATACCAGAAGAAAGGGATAAATAAAGGGTTGAGAAGGCAATAATATGGACAACTTTTCGGCGGGAAAAAATCAATAGGCAGTACAAAATGCCTTTGAAGAATTTGTTGTCTCCCATCCAGTCGATTTCTTCAAAAAGGGCATCGATAAATTGGCACTGCACTAGCAAAGATGCATCGATAGCATGGATAGTTATTTTGATTAATAGAAATAAAATAGACGGAAAAAAAATACTTAAACTTTTTTTCGTACAGAATGGCAATTTCATAGGTTTCATAGACATATTATATAAAAATATTTCATAAATTACAATACATGAGAAGTAACACTACAAAGTACAAACAAAATATAATATTAGGTTTCACATATTATATACAAGTAAATTCAATTGTCCCATAAATAACTTCAAGTACAGCAATAAACGTATCATATTCAGAAATATTATATGAAATTGGTATCGTGTTCCTTAAAAGGGCGCAGTAATAGGATGTCGCCGAGGCAACCGACGAGACGAGCTTATTCTAAATATAATTTGATGTTATGACGAGTAGATGGCGTGGGTGGAATCAAGGAACGCTAGTACTATTAAATATTCTGTAATGGTAGCAAAGTATAGAATACGTGTTTAAAAATGGTTATTTTTATCATTATTGTCAATCAACAAACTTTTTTTTATTACGTATAAATCCCCGATCTCTCTGAGTTAGCTTGGATACATTTTTTCTATAGCATAGTCAGAAACGGCAAACGAGCAAGTGGGTCATCTGATAGTAAATGATCTCCACCGCCCATGTACGTCCACAATACCCGAAGAATCATCGACGCGTTGCCGACCTTGAGGGAAATGGATAATTAAGGGATTTGGAAATGGAGGGGGATTTGGGCCTCCGGATATCTAATTCACCGTACGAAACGCAGCAGCAAGCCGCTACTGTACGTTGGTTTTCTGTGAGACAGTGGTAACGACCCGGTCGAGCCAGCCCATTAATGCTATAGACAAAACTGACATATGTAACTCTCTAATCCAAACTATGGAATACAGAACTTTCTGTTTCTGCGATCTACACCGTCCTGTCGATTAATGGCCGTTACCAATATACTGTCTTCCGACAGATTTAGTAATATTAATAAGGCAGTAACATTTTAAAACATTTTGTATGGAAGATCTGTCAAAATACTGTTGAGGTAGTAAGCAAATCTATCTTTATCCTACTACTAATAAAAATGTGAAAGTTTGGATATTTGTGAGTTTATGAATTTGGATGTTTGTTAGTCAATCATGCCTGAGCGGTTCTTTCTGGGTGAAATTTAGCACACGGGATCATGACTTGGATTAGGACATAGACTGATTTTTAAGCCACAAAAGGCCGATCACATAGGCGGTGCCTCAAGCAAAAGCTAGTATAGAATATAGGGAAAGGCCATTAAGCCCCGCGGTGTTCCACTCTCTTCTTTTTACTGAAAGCCGCGGGATACGCATGTACATACAACTGTAGCGTCAACATGTCTATCAAACTAGAGAGCGACTATTAGGTATAACTTGGCAGTAATACGTTTTGGAACTAATTTAAATCGTATAGAAAAATCTGCCTAGATTGAAAATTAACTTATGCCCTTAAACCTGCTTATGTGTTTGGAAACAGCACCACTCATCTCACCAACTTATAATTGTCGCACTGTATTGCGATCTGTCTGATTATTTAAAATGACATGACATTTATGACTGCCTCGGTGGCGCAGTTGTAATGTGTACGCGTTACGATTAAGCTAACGCTGAATGAATATCGGCGAAATGTGGGTGTACTGGTTACACCTCTGCCTACCCCTTCGGGGATTACAGGCGTGAGTGCGTATGTATGTATGTACATTTATGATTTAAGTGGTAGAGCCACGTTGTACACATTTTCGTATACAGCATTACGAGCCGGCTCAACCGGGTTGTTACTAATGTACTGTCTAATAGAAAAAGACATGAAGTAGCAGCATGCTGTGGCGGTTTATACGGTGAGTGACATATCCGGAGGCCCAAATCCTCTTCTCATTCCTTCAATCATCCTTTACGGATGGCCGGAGGTTGGCAACGCGTTCATGATTCTTCAGATATTGTGGATGTTTACGAAAGTAGAGTTGAACTTTGAAACAAATAAAACTTATGAAACTATTTATTTTAACTTATGAAAAACTTGGTCGATTGATGTCATTTTCACACCGTACATATTTTTTTGTAGAGACGCTGGTTCATAACTATATAGCATCACGCTACGACCCACGGGAGCGAGGCAATGATATGCACGCTATACCATATAGCTAGTACTATACAATACTGTACCTATAATTTTAATCGACTTCAAAATTGGTCAATTCGAATGTATTTTTGTTTGTTTTGGTGTGCGGTGCGTCCTTTACCAACTACACTTCACCCAAGATTAAGTGGTAGTGACACACTGTAGACACGTTTGTTCATTTTTTTCCGATTTCCCTTCGTTTCATGTATGGTCGCAAATTTGTGAATTGGAACGTATGATTTTTATGGTTTTGTGGGAGTTCAGTTCATGGGTGGAGGGCTGTGGAGACCCACTTGCTCGTTTGCCATAAGTATTTCAAAAGTTATTACATAATATTACCTCACACAAGTAAAGATAATTTCTTAACGTTCGGTCTATTTTGATGAATTTTGTATAAGATAAAATTAATTATTTTTGGTATGTTAACTAAGCGTAACGGGGCCGATGTCGCCATCAAATTACAACAGAAAGTAAACAGTAATTTAGAAAAATCTTATATATAAATCTTCACATTTTATTACTCTAAAATGATAAAAGGGTGATTTATGGATATAGCGCCTATTTTTTAATAATAATAATTTATTAGAATAAAATAAGTACATTTCTGTGAGCACAGTTTTGTCGGCGAGAATAGCGCTTTTTTCTATGTAACAAGTTGACTCTTCAAGCAAAATACACGACTATGGCATAGGTTCCTTTGTATACTAAACAGGATAAGTTTCACATCGGGCACAAACTCTCAAGCAACACAATTATTGAGTGGTAGAGCCACGCTGTAGACGCTTGTCTACAGCATCTATGGGCCGGCTCGTCCGGGTCATTACCACTGTCTCACAGAAAACCGGCGTAAAGTAGCAGCTTGCTACTGCGTTTCGTACGGTGAGTGAGATATCCGGAGGCCCAAACCCACCTTACCAATCCCTTAATTATCCCTTTCCTTTAAGGTCGGCAAAGCACCCATGATTCTTTTGGTATTGTGGGCGTTCATGGGCGGTGGAGACCACTTTCCATCAGATGACCCACTTGCTCGTTTGCCGGCCTATACCATAAAAACACAAGTGTGATTTTTCAAATCCAAGCAGCAAGGCGTAAGCACTGTTGTGTTTCGATTTGATATTGAAGCATATGAAATTACTGGGCGTTATGAAACTTAAAATTTTATGTTGGGGGTGACGAGCGCAATCCAATACTGTGTGATACTATGTGACCATGCCAGTCTGTAATTCATAGTTCTGCGTTGTGTTGCATCTGTTTAGGCGTTCAGGCGAGCGACCTCATTCAAGCTAATAAAAAAATTGATGATTTATCATACTTTCAGGTAAAACTCTCCACTTACGTAATTTTCTATGAATAAACAATTGGAAAATCAAACGCCCACAAACCTTTGGCTTGGTGACACTACTTGACAACAATAATTATTATCCAAAAGTATTTTATGTTTTTATTATCGATATTGGCAAAAGACAGAAATTTATCGCTGAATGGTTTTGGATTTAATTTGGCACACATATAGACCATAATTACGACATAAGCTACTTTTTATCTCTGAAAAAATGTTAACGCGGGCAGAGCCACGAGCAAAAGCTAGTAGTTTAATATTTTTCGTCCACTTTTGGGGAAGTCAGCTCAATTATGTATTTATCCATGATAGATTTATGAAGGCCCTTAGATGATCAATTTTAGGTTAACGAAGAGAATCCATGATCCGCCATAGATTTAGGACGGCCCTAAGATGATCAATTTTAGGTTTTTTTTTATAGTATAGGCCGGCAAACGAGCAAGTGGGTCACCTGATGGTAAGTGATCTCCACCGCCCATATACGCCCACAATACCATAAGAGTCATAGGCGCGTTGCCGACCTTAAAGGAAAGGGATAATTAAGCCAGAAGGGGAGGGAATTTGGGCCTCCGGATATCTCACTCACCGTACGAAACGCAGCAGCAAGCTGCTACTTTACGCCGGTTTTCTGTGAGACAGTGGTAAACGACCCGGACGAGCCGGCCCATTCATGCTATAGACAAAATTGTCTACAGCGTGGCTCTACCACTCAGAAGAACTTTAGTAAGAAGAAGTAACTCCGTCATCTCCCGGACCTTTGTTGTTGTGACGCTATCCAAGGGCCATATCTGCCCAAAAACAGAAGCAACATCACACAGGACTCATTATACATAAAACCACTAACTGCCACACTCCGTGACGACAATTAACTTTAATTCATACGGTAGAGGCGGAAATGTGGGTGAACTGGTTACACCTCTGTCTACCGCTTCGAGGATTACAGACGTGTGTGCGTATGTATGTTTGTATGAAGTTTTTAATAGGGGCGTAACTTCATAATTATACAACGATGAACTTAAAGTAAAATCTTACCTTTCACAGTGAGTGTTATTTCTTCTATGATAGCCACAACCTTATTCACAACTTTTTGCACAATCAACTAGATATGTAATGTACACGGAAGACTATAAAACATCACTTTAGTAACACTAAAATATCAACAACACAGTCATGTAACAGACGCTTACATTCTACATATAGCGTTGGACAAATTTTCTCAAAAAATTATACAAATTCAACAATAAGTCTTACAACATTGTTTTTAATTGATTAAATACGCATCTTCATTCATAATCATTTGATTTTATTGTTTAATTTATCGTAAATTTCGCTCCACATTTCCCAGTTTTGACGTTAGTTTTTATGTTGCCATGTGTGGAATTTTATATTCCTGTGAAAAGACAAAGATGATCTATTGTAGCTTTAAGTACTTTTACACTGATCTTATGTGTTCTAAGTACCTAATTGATCTTTAATTTTTATAATGATCGATGTAGGGAATGTTAAGAGCTACACGCCTCCTGCTGGTGATTTCTTTCTTGTCAATTTTACGTAGTCCATTTCCCAGTTTAAGTATTGATGATTTAAATAAAAAAAATATCTTTTAATAATATGATGGTGGCGTTGGCTTCGGTAAAGATCCATATTAAATCTTCCCTATTTTCAGATGAAAAATTTCTCATTTCGCTCGCAACACTGCGCACGCATGCGCAGTGGCCACTCTCCCTTCGCACCAGATGTTAGGCCGAGTTTTGGCAGTTTTATTGATCTGCCGTGCCAGTAATGCGAGCTTTATTACCTATGATAGATGTCTAGTCCTAGATTTTATTTGCATCGGGTCGACGACCTTTGGTCCATTGGCGTATGTTTGATAATACTTCTACTTTCATTGTATTGTGTTTTTATTTGAATTATTGTGTTTTTCAATGCCAAACATTTTTGTTTTAAACTGTAATATTATTTTAAAGAATTATAATAAAGATATAGAAAAGCAGCGATTGCTCAGCGGGGAGCATTGCCGAGACGAGAGTCGCAGGTTCGAAACCAAACCCGAGAACATGCAACTCTGGCTTAAGCGCCATCCTAAGAGGATCTACGTCGAAGAGATGAAGTATTACGGTGGGTGTATAGTTAGAGTTCAAGAGGTTATATAATTAGGGATTGAGAAAAGAGGGTGTGGTTGACGTGCGATAAATCACAAAAATATTAAATAAGAAAACCTAGATGCCACCTACCGGGTCCAAATGAGAATCAAAACCATCCCACTAACAGACACACAAAAAATTTAATCGAAATTGGTCCAGCCGATTTCTTATATAGACTATAGTTAACTTTAAACCATACTCTTATGTTAACTAGACATGTAAATTCCTGAGAAGCTTACTATAATTAATCAGTTATATTTTTAAACCCTGTTTAAATTAGTAACTAACGCCATAAGGAAGAAATTGATTGCTATATTATTGAATAAAATTGTAAATATCTATAAATACGGAAAAACAAATAATACCTATAATAATATAAATATTGCGTAATTTCCTGTTATACACAATATTATTTATAATAATCTATCAGCTATTTTTTCCTAAAGTTAATTTGAAGCTAGTAAAACATTTTGCATATGGTTTAATTTATTTCTTTTATTCGTGAAGATTCCCATGTTCTGGGTAAAAACCGAATCAACTTTCGAACTATTTTTATACGATTAATGATAATTAATGCCTATCCATAATCATCAAAGTCACCAAGATTTTAAATCACGACAGAGCACTGCAATACACTGCGGCTTGCGCTCACCATAAAATGTATGTAATATACGTAATTAAAGGGATAATTAAGGGATTGGGAAGGGGAAACCCTGTTATTCCTTCCAACTGTATTATCAGAATCGATTTTAGATACATACATAATATGCACTCATGCCTGTAATCCCCGAAGGGGTAGGCAGATATGTAATCAGTACGCCTATATTTAGCCGAGCTCTTTTCCGTCCCATGATGTCATAGGGGGCGAGCCTATCGCCATCCCGAGCACAATATTCGGACCGATATTGAGCACTTCGTAATAGAAAAACCTAATATAATTTTTACTCGCCCTGAGAATCGGAATTGAATTACATCCAAAGTTATGTGTAGTATTGCTTCTGTTTATGGACAGATATAGCAATTAAATCGGCTAAAATGACGTAGTTTCAATCATTCTAAGATACCAGCCAGTGGAACAAGATATTATAATTGCAATATATTAGAACAAATAAATATTAAACGCTTGCAAACAAAATATTAACGTGATATTGAAAAAAAACGCTCAGCTCCTTCATACATTTCCTGATCACGACCTGAATAATAACTACTCAAATTAAACATTTATTATTATAAATTGCAATATCATATCACGACCTCAAATGATATTCCAAAATAGCAACTTACCGATGCGTCTTACATGAGTAAAATGCCTTAAAACTAGAAAATAGAAGAGTCACACTGTAGACAGTTTTGTCTACAGCATATGCTAGATTGATTACTACTGTCTCACAGAAAACTCACGTAAAGTGGTAACTTATAGTTGCGTATCGGACCATGAGTGCTTTTAGCTATAAACATAATTAATAATTTTAAGTTAATTTATCATTACGCTTCTGTGTAGAGAACTAAGAATAAAATAAAACATTGAATTTAGATCAATTTAACTTAACAATAAATAAAAAAATAATTAGTTGCACTCGGGGTTGCCGACGCAAAGAAAAAAAAGCCAGAAAACTTGAACAATTACGTGTGTATTTTTTGGCACGTCAGGATTATTTTTTGTTTTTTCGATTCGAAAAGTTCTGACATGAATAGGTATATATCAATATATACTATGTTGTACGTATATACACAGTATATGTTTGTATTATATATAGTTATATTATCAATGTATTTCAACCTAAACCCCACTCTCGTGTAAACGGGACCAATATATGACAGTAAACGGTAACAGTGTCGCAAGTTCAATGGTTTTTTCCCCATCTCAAAAATGCCCAACGCGCCTAAAGAAGTTTTCACTTCATAAAAAGTATTGTGAAAATAACTGCCATAACTGCTTATACAATCCCAGACTCCCTCGATGAGGATACATCGGTTTTTTTTAACATAAGAACAAAGAAATAGGCAGAACAAAGAATCCTAAACTTTTCGCCCAAAGCATTAATTTCTTTGTCTATTTATATATATCCCGGGCCAATATGGAATTTTAGGTTCGCAGCAGACGTATTACACATCGACGAATTTTTTTATTGCGTTGGCCGGCAAACGAGCAAGTGGGTCACCTGATGGTAAGAGATCTTTACCGCCTATGTACGCAATGCAATACCAAAAGAATTATGGGTCCGTTGCCGACCTTAAAGGATAGGGATAATTAAGAGATTGGAAAAGGGAGTGGGTTTGGGCCTCCGGAAATCTCACTCACCGTACGAAACGCAGCAGCAAGCTGGTACTTTACGCCGGTTTTCTGTAAGACAGTGGTAACGACCCGGACGAGCCGGCACATTCGTGCTGTAGACACAAGTGTCTATAGCGTGGCTCTACCACTCAAAAATATTGTTCCATTTTTAATTTATTTTTAAATTTGCCAGTACAATATGTATCGTAGATCTCTGTGGCAAAGCGAGCCTAAAACTCCGATCGCTAAACGAATGACAGAGCTGAGAATCGCATTTTTTTCAAAATTACTGCATCCAAAAAGCTTTTTTTTCTAATCAGCGTACAATAAAAGCCAGGTATTACCAATGCCACGCGATAAACATTCGAACGTGGGGTCAAGGCGACCGGGGAAGACAATACAACGTTGACTCACTGACTCAGTACAGTGCGAGCACACGGCTAAAAGGACGTTGCGTGGACTCGGTATGTTTTATTTTTTATTTTGCCGCCATTTTTGTTTTTGCGATTGTGAGTTTTTGTATATTTTTAGGTTGTTAAAAATTGTGTTGTGCCTTTTATTTATTTGGAATTGATTTTTATTTATAATTTTATTTTCGAATTTGCTTATTTAAAACTATTATTATGTTTTTACTTAAGTTCTTCTTTAGGAGTATTATGAATAAAGCATTAACGTATTTTTTATACAAAAAACATGTAAACATACTATAGGTAGGTACAGGTAGGTAGGTAGTTTATAGTACATTTATTATTTTTAATGAAAAACCTTAATAACACCTTTGCAAATAATACTATTTGTTCTTATAGAAAACAGTTACTTACCTGTAGTTATTTTTTATTTACAAACCCTAGTTATGACGTTTGTACATCGATTATTATTATCTGCAAAATCAACAACAAATTAATAAATTAAATTATCTTAAACAGTCCAAAACCACAAAAAATATAAGTGAATTTTTGAGAGCCAATGCTAAGTTTTACTACTTCTGAGTAAACTATACACAAAATAAAATATGTACGTCCAAAAAAAGTCACATTGATATTAAGTATAACGGAAGAAAGATGTCTACTAGATACTTTAAAGCTCACCGAATTGAGAACCTTCTCCTTTTTTGAAGTCGGTTAAAAACAGCAATTATCTCTATTGCATTTATTTATTTGTATTTAGGACTGAAATTTTATCTGTCCGGGAACGCATTAAACAGCAAATTATTGATGTACCAATTTGACAGACGCTTCTCGGTATTTATAATATATATCATAGGCCGGTAAACGAGCAAGTGGTCACTTGATAGTAAGTGATCTCCACCGGCCATGTACACTCACAATACCAAAAGGATCATGGGCGCGTTGGATAAATAAGGGATTGGGAAGGGGAGGGAGATTGGGGCCTCCGAGTATCTCACTCACCATACGAAACACAGTAGCTAGCTGATACTTTACGTCGGGGTTCTGTGAGACAATGGTAACGACCCGGGTGAGCCGGCCCATTCATGCTGTAGACAAAACTGCCTACAGCGTGGCTCTACCACTCAAACAGCGTTTGATATTTTATTTGATAAATAAAGTTAACTTGGCGATTGTAACCTCGATTCATAATCGAGTGACAGGTCGTAACAAAGGAATTATTTGAAAAGAGAGTAGACATTTGTTTACATTTAGACTAACAGCTACTTATTTTTATACAATTTAGACAGCATATTTAAAACAATCTTAAATGCTTGAATAGCGTTTCAGTATTCAGGCGTTAGTCTCGTAATGCACAGTAATTTGATTGGCTTCAATGTTCTTCAAACCAAAATACAACAGTGCTTTCACGGCGGCAGTAATGGGCAAATCGGTGAAACCAACCCAGGTGGCCTCTCGCATATGAGGTACCTAGAAACACTAATGCATAATGAAATCGAAGTTATGTGTCTCTACTTGTGTACCTAAAACACTTTTTTTTTTAATCACCCGTTACGTAATTTTTGTTTACTCGTGTAAAGTAGCGGTGTAACTGAAAATAAGCAGTGTTTAAAATTTACGTAAGAAAATTAGCACTTTAAATAAGTGTTAAACGCATAATTAATCGTAACAGTGGAATAGCTGATAGTCTCACTAGATAAAGAAACATTATTTACTCGTAGTATATAATTGTGCGAGGTTAGATTTTTTATAGGCCGGCAAACGAGCAAGTGGGTCACCTGATTGTAAGTGATCTACACCGCCAATATACGCCCACAATACTAGAAGAATCTCGGGTACGTTTCCGACTTTAAGGGTTAGGGATAAATGATAATTAAGGGATTGGGAAGAGGGTAGGTATTTGGGCCTCTGGATATTTCACTCACCGTACGACGCAGCAAGCCGTTACTTTATGTTAGTTTTATGTGAGATAGTGGTAACAACCCGGTCGAGCCAGTCTATTGAAGCTGTAGACAAAACGGCCTACAGCGTGGCACTACCACTCTAAAGCCAAAAGTACAACATCAACAACAGTTACAAGTGTACCATCTTATACCATGCAGTACTTTGTAATTCAAAGTTCTATGTGATGTTGCTTCTGTTTATGGGCATGCGTGACGCTTGCCATCAGGATAGCGACCTGCTCGTTTCGTCACTCAAGCTAATAAAAAAGCGGACACTGGCATGAAAGAAAGAAAGAAAAATTTGAAAGAACTATAAAAATTGGTGCATAAATATCGAAGTTTCAGTAATATCGGTGTTTCAACACTATTTCGTCATTGGAAATTTTTATATGCGTCAGTAAAATAAAAATAGAAATCTTATTGTCTACGAAACACATTTTTTTTTATTTCAGAGAACATTCCACTCGTATGATTGCGAATTTGGAACCGAAAACGTAACTAAAATTTAATTTTGATTTACACGCGATGAAATCAGTAATTGTGCACGTTCACGACTGCTTGGGAAATGCTGTGGCCAAGGGTGACAATACATTTAACAGTCACTTGTCATGCATTCTTTGTAAGCAGGTCACTTTTCTAATCAGTTAGTTATATCTTTAAACTACGTGTTACAGAAGGGTATTCAGTGTCGGGTAAAAGTGATATTGGGCTTTTATATTTCGAAATGCCCAGTATCAGCCCGGAGTCTGGAATTGCCCGGTATGGCGATAGGCTCGCCCCCTATGACATCATTGGACGGAGATACGCTCAGCGAAATGTAGGTGTACTGGTTACACCTCTGCCTATCCCTTCTGGGAATACAGGCGTGAGTGCATATGTACATCCAAAAGCCACACACATAGTCCTCAACCCACACTAGGTATATAACCTATACATACCTATGCGCCACAGAGGCAATGTATATTATTTATGGAAACAACTAACCGGTTAAAAAAATCCGAGACTTATTTTTGAAGGGAAAACTTCTTTAGGCGCGTTGGGCTTTTTTTGAGATGGGAAAAAAGAATTGAACTCGCGACACCGTTACCGACACCTCTGTACATAAGTATCTAATGATAATATGTTTATAAATATAATTCTACTGTACGTGTGTATGTGACTGAACTCCTTCAAAACTGTTGGACCGATTTGAATGATTTTTTTTGTATGATTTTTGGGTGGCGCCCTGGATGGTTTAGATTCACAATTGGACCCGGTAGGTGGCGCTGCCTGTAGTTGCGGGTGAAACCGCGCGGGACGACTAGTAACTGTATATAATATAAACATATATTATGAATATACGTACAGCATAGACATATATATATGTCGGAACTTTTCGACTCAAAAAAAACATTTTTTTCCATGACGATTCAAAACATACACACGTCATTGTTCAAGTTGTCACTTCTGTCGGCACTCCTGGAGTGCCACTGTTTTTTTTGTTGTTAAACGCTGTGTCACATTCGATGTTAAATACTCGTGTAGATAGTACTAAAAAGTCTCTCATAATATCTTAAACAAGATCTAGGCAACCTGTTCTGTAGTGACCCTACATTCCTTTGCAAGATCTAGTAATCAATAATGTTTATAAACACTTTCGGTGTAGGAAGTCACCTCTGTTGCAAAGGGTGACCTTCCGTCGCCGTAACAAGTCGCACTTGAAGTATAGGATTGGTTACAGTGCAAGATATACTCGTATCTCATCCATTCAATGCAATTTTTCGCCCACTACATGGCATCACACTAAAAGGGGCGTCGTCACAGATTTTTACCCAATATGCCATTCTTAAACCCTTAATTATCCCTATCCTTTACATTTGTGGCGCAGCGGGCGAGTAGTCGGCTGCGAAGCGAGAGGCCGTGGGTTCGATTCCCACACCGCGACAAATGTTTGTGTGAACCACAAACATTGGTCTTGGGTCTGGGTGTTGTGGGACCGCAAGTCCCTCGTAGTTCCTGATACCCACGACACAGGTTTACCTAGTGTGGGGTCAGGACTATGTGTGTGACTGTTGGGTGTATTATTATTATATTATTATTATTATTTGGCAACGCGCCCATGATTCTTTTGGTATTGTGGGCGTATATGAGCGATGGAGATCACTTACCATCAGGTGACCCACTGGCTCGTTTGACGGCAAACGGACGGACGGACGGAAATTCTTGTTTACAAACCCGCGTCATAAGTTTGGAAAAAGAATAGTATGACACGGCCTCGTAAATGTTTCTGGTTTAATATCGTCTATGTCGTACGAGAAAGTCTCTACAACTAAAAGAGGCTTAATAATATATAATCCCAATGGTTTACAAGCTTTATATCTTCATGACTATATTTATGGGCCTGGTTTTAAAACAAGTCTTGTAAGCTTAATGAATAGTTTATGACGCATTCGCACACAGATTACCGGGTAATATAAGCATCTTGATTATTTATTAACTTATAAGTAACGTACTTAACTGATTGTTGTGGAAAATATTGGGCTACAATTTCGACAAAAATTAGAGTTGAATTAATTAGGGCTGAACAACAAACCTCGGTGTTATAACTAATAGATTAGATTTTTTAACTCATAGCCTGAAACAGTCGCTGTGGCTGAATCCAACTAGAAAGCCACCATCATAATCATCATTAACTATTTACTACTTAGATACAAACAAAATTACAAAAAAAACTGCGTGGAAAGGCAGAGGTGTAACTAGTACACCTACATTTCGTCGAGCTCATTTTCGACCCAAGATGTGAAAAGGTCTACCTTTATCACATCTTAGGACGCCATCGATCTCGCTTTTCGCTATACTGGGCACAATTCCAGACACCGGACTATATACTCCGGATACTAAGCATTTCATAATAGAAAACCGCAATATCACTTTACCCGACCCATTAATTTGATCTATCATAACAAAGACAAAAAATAAATAGATAGATCAACATGAATTCCTACATGGCATGCCTAGTTCATTTCAAATTCAAATAACAAGGAAGTTGTTGTTATGCAAAAATTCTGACATAATTTATCATGGAACACTTCCCTTTCGATTGGCTCGTCAAAGTTGTTTGCTTTACTTCTACGAGTATTTTGGCACATAATAATACGCTGTTTGTCGATATTTTTAGGGTTCCGTATGTAAAAAATGTATCTAAAACTTAGGTATAGGATACTTACAGTTGTTGTCCAGCTGTGCTTTGTGTAACTATCCTTGCGTCTGCTTGTTTTTTCTCGTGAATGGGTACAGGCATCAACTTGACATTAATATCAAATATTAAGCCACTACGGTCTTAGGAAGGTGTAAAAAATCAAGCTTCTAAGTCAACGCAATCAAAAGATACGGTCATTTATTTTGATACTTGCCAGTTTCATAAAACCCATTGTTTTTTTATAGCATAGCCGGCAAACGAGTAAGTAGGTAATATGATGGTAAGTGATCTCTACTGCCCATGACCGCCCAAAATACCAGAAGAATCATGGACGCTTTGCCGACCTTAAAGGAAAATGATTGGAAGGGGACAGGGATTTGGGCCTTCGGATATCTCACTCACCGTACGAAAGCAGCAAGTCGCTACTTTACATCGGTTTTCTATGAGAGGTAACAACCCGGTTTAGCCGGCACATCATGCTGTAGCCAGCAGTGTGGCCCTATACCAGTCAAGATACTGATATTTCCAATTGACCTATATTTTGAAAATGTTATATCTTTAAGCCACATATGTGAAGCAAAAAAAGGTAATCATTATTTTCAATTTCAGTGTGAAATTATTAAAAGTAAACTGTACAATTAAAGTTTATCTCTAAACACGTTCATAATCATAATTACAACAAACTTATTTTGGTACCCTCTCAAAGTGATCTTCAATCAATCAATCTTACTTGCGCTTGACCGGATTTTAATGAACTAACCTTTAATGTAAGATGATATCACAAACAAATATATAAATAGGAAATTAAAACACTGACAAAATGACTTATAATGATTTTTGTATCATCCATTACTTACCAGGAAGGTCTTGTGATCATCCATTAAATATCACTACTACATTACATCATATGAAACAAAAATTAAAAATACATTATTGCGTACAAATAAAGCAATGACTGCGAATTTCAACTGGCACGAATTGGTAATTTCTATTGAATTCAATTTATATCAATCATTCAAAGCTATTCAGACATTCGTTTGTACGAACACAATTAGGTGTTTTTGTGTAAACTTTTACTGCGACAATGGAACGAAGTAAGGTTATAAAAGTTATAAGGTCGTTGACGAAGCAACAAGCAACTTAAAACCACAGAATTATAACTTTTTGATAATGTCCATGACATTTCCAATAAAGCCATTCAAGGCGCATATTTTTCAAAAAACAGGTAAATAATCATCTATTGTGATAGACGACGATAGCAATTGATTTATTTTAAAAGTATTTTTATATTTTGATTCAATCCAAAAATGATAAGGCAGAAATAAAATAAAGATAAATAATAAAATTATGGTAACTTATTTTATCCTTAGTAAAAAGTCTTAGACTTTTTAGAATTATTTTGAATTTACTTAAATATATCTTTTCGTAAATTAAATATGAAATAATATTATTGGGATAATAATAACCTTCTTTAAAATAAACCAAGAACTGACAAAAAATCTAATTTTGTACTGAAAATGGATTTACCGTTTAAAATAATGACATAATATTCATATTATGTTAAAATTACATACATTTTCACATAGATAACGGGTAAAAAGCGGAGCTCCGTTACCCCATCTGAACGTGTAAAAAACATTGAAATTATACCTGGTCAACGAACTATGAATCATGGTCAATTGTCAACTGTTTATTTTTCTAATATGTAAAGTTTTGTTAATGCATTCTTTGCAGTGAAATTCTAGTTTACCTATGTTACTAGGTTATTATGAATTTACTGTTGACATTTTTTACGGTATAGATCTTGAGTTTACTTAGAAGAGAATGATTATTATATATACATACATACGCACTCACGCCTGTAACCCCGAAGCGGAAGGTAGAGATGTAACAAGTACATACATTTCGCTGAGTGTATCTCCGTGCCATGACACAATACTAAAATAATTATGGGCGCGTTGCCGAGCTAAACGGAAAGGTGTAATTATGAGATTGGGCAGGGCAATGGGATTTGATCCTCTGGATATCTCACTCACCATACGAAACGCAGCAGCAAGCTGCTACTTTACGTCGTTTTTCTGTGAGACAGAGGCAACGACCCGGTCGAGTCGGCCCATTCGTGCTGTAGACATACCTGTCCACAGCGTGGCTCTACCAGTCGTTCAGCTTCAATCTGTTAAGTCTCTCTATTCTAAAAAAATTACTGGCGCCGCCGCCGCTGCCGCAGCCGCTGCCAAAAGCTTGTCCCGCTTCGGAGGAGATATCCTCCGAAACCGCTGGGGGTATGGGGTCGAGACCGCTACCAATCGATGCAGAATAATGTGGGGAAGAAAGTAAGATATGTCTCATATTCGTCGGACTTTAAGTTTTTTTTTTTATGTTTTGTGGAAAAACATGGGCAACGCCCCTAGTCATTTAAAAATAACAGACATTATTCTAATAATTGATGTCGCAAGTTTTCAGCAGTTAAGTAGTTTATGATCTAAACACATTCAAATTCTCAGTTGTAATAAAGCTTGCACGATTCTGACATATCATTTCTACGCACTAATTGGATGACTAATTGGTAAAGTTCATTATGACGTAACACCGTAATTAATAATTAATAATTGCTGTAATAATTGTTACTGCGTGGCGTTTAAATCTTTCTATGCAATCTTCCTCTTACATTATTAATATTATATTATTATTTATTATTAATATGAAATTAAGCAATAACACCAGATTTTTAACATTTTTATCAAATAAAATAATAAAATATTAGTATTAATGAACACCCATTAAGTGAGCGTGGATTAATTCGACCCTCTGTAATTTTAACAGTTTTCAGTACTAATAAATAATTACACCAAAATCAGTAGATTTTATTGAAATCGTGGTAGAGTCACGCTGAAGACAGTTTTATCTACAGCATGAATATGACAGCTCGACCGGGTTGTTACCACTGTATCACAGAGAGCCAACATGAAATAGCAGCTTGGTGTTGCGTTTCGTACGATGAGTAACATACCCGGAGGCCCAAATCCCCTTCCCAATCTCTTAAAGGTATAAATATTTTTTTTTTGTCTCCAAATTTGTCTAATGTACTTCATTATAAAAAAATTGTCAAAGCCAAGCTCACCTACACATAGTACAACATTACGTTGATTAACGGACGTGGCAATGGCGAAACTTGGTTCTCGTTGAGGGTTGTGGAAATCAGATAGTTGGTTGCCCCATAGAATACCAAATACCGTCAAAACTCTAGTATGAGAAAGCAAACCCTGGCATGGCATTAAGCCAAATAATGCCAGTCAGAAAAATAATGTTCTTTAATTGTATATTATATACAAAGCAAAATAGTTTAAAATCACAAATATTTGAAAACTTAACTTAAAAAGATTAAATAACGTAAGTTCTAAACTGTTACAATTGACCCAACCGACTCTCGTTTCCAAAACCAATTTAATTTACCAAATCAATGTACAAACACGGTTTCCAAATAGTTTTGTAATCTGCAGTTTTGTCGTTCCATTACTTTTTATTGTAATTTAGAATTACATCTTCCATTTTTTGTCAAATATCTATTCGCTTATAAATGTCTATGGATGCAATGTTTTAATGGATTACACTTTTACTTTTGTAAATTTAAAGGTTACCAATTGACTAACGGTGAAAGAGCATGCATGTTTTCTTAACATTCATTTCTAATGAATGTGCCTAATAACAGATTTCACGACACGGTTTTTCCGGAGCCATGAATATGCTGCCCTCATTAATGGTCTTAATTTATTAATGCATTACATAAATTATGCTTGGAGTACATTCTACATCTTTGAATAATTTATGTTAATATATAAATACTTCCTATTAATAAGATTTGTTATATAACAAAAACAGTATTTACAAGACAGATTTATAATGCATCAAGCTGAAGATGATTGTAATTATGCGAGAAGAAGTAATATCGATAAGTATTGTTGAGAAAAAAAAAATATGACAGATCTAATTTGTAATGTGGTGAATTGTGATATTTTGGAATCAAACTACTATGTAATTGAATTGGCAAATATTTGGCACCCCTCTGGGATAGTAATAACCAATTCAAGAGCACAGAACAATAGTCAAAAATACCAACGTATCCTATCACGCAGTCCCTTGACATTACACGATCGAGCCGCGATCCGGGTTTCACAACATTATAAGGTCATAGATTAAAACCCCAAATATCATCCGGTAGAAACGGATGCCTTTTGAATCGATTGTAATTTTTTTGAAATATATACAAAAAGAAATGAACTTATTTTGATAAAATTTAGTAAGGAGATAGTTGAAAAACTAAGGAAGCACATAGGCTTTATTAAAATTTTATCCCAGAAGGAGCCACTAGCAAAGGCTGCTGAGCTTGTTATAAGTGATAAATTATAAATACACCTTAGTCATACAGCATAAATGGGTCGGCTAGACCGGGCTATGACCACTATCTCACAGAAAACCCATGAAGTAGCAATTTGCTGTTGCGTTTCGTACGATGAGTGAAATTTCTCGAGAACCAAATTCAGGGGATCTCTTCTTAATTCCCATTTCTTTCCTCAGCAACACATCCGTCCATTCTTCTAGTATTGTAGGTGTTCATACTTGAGCGATGGAGATCACTTGGGCACCATCTGGTGATCTACTTACTTGTTCGTCAGTACTTAAATAAAAATTTGAATATATGAACGAAAATATAATTTAGACATTTTGGGCGTTTAGTACATAATATTATAACGTGTATTATACAAAATGACCATAAAAAAATCTCGTCAGCCATGTGTCATACTTTCGAACAGTTGACAAACAAGACCTGCCTATCAGTTATGAAGCAAGTTTTACTGTTTAACTGGTCAGTTTAAATAGCTTAAGCTTTGATGAGGACATTGGATTAGTGAATTAGTCCAAGGGTAACCCTTTAACATGTGAAAATAGTATGATACGGAATATTAAAGTTAAACAATAAAATCTTCCTGATAGGAAAATTTTAGAAATAATGAGATAAGTAACGGGGTTTTATATAAGTATGAAAAAACTACGATTGGTAGACTTAGGCGTCCTTCACCTGTCTGATACTTTGTACAAATATTCAAAACTATCACAAAATAAAAATAAACTCAAGGAGATAGTAATAAAAAACCTTTTGAACGCTTTCAATAAATGGGTTTACTTGCATTTTTGCTTATTACACTTACCTAGTATGAGAAAGATCGTTTAAGACTTTAAGGAAGAGAATATTGAAGATGGAGTATGAAGATTTTATATTAGCCTTGTATTATTCACTCACCCACTGTCGGGCACGGGCCCGTCTACTACCTTTCAAGTTCTTATGGAGAATTCTCAGATATGCAAATAACCTTACAGTGAATACACACGTAACTTCAAAGGACCATGGCTGTTATATTTAGACTGCGCTGTATTTACCTTCAGATCCAATGTAGTCACTTTTTGATGCCAGGATAAAAAACGCATGCGAGCATAATCTGTATAAAAGTCTTGTAATAAAAATGCGGGATGCAGATAACGTAAAGAAAGTTGCTGAAAAGAAAGTAGAGTGGCTTGCCACATTGTTAAGACATCATGTGCAGTATAAATGAAAAAGAACATAAAAACAATACGTTAAATACAGTTGGTAACCTTATCATATTTTATGTACTCCATGATATTAAATTCTGTATTTACGACTACAATAAGCCGAGGGGGCTTACTAATTATTATTTTATAGCAGTGACCGAACGAGCAAGTGGGTCACCTGATGGTAAGTGAGCTCCACCACCCATGAACATCCATAATACTTGAAGAATCATGAATACCTGGCGACCTTAAAGGAAAGGGATAATTAAGGGATTGAGAAGGTGAAAAGTTTTGGTCCTCCGGATATCTCACTCACCATACGAAACACAACTGCAAACGCAAGCTGCTTCTTCACGCTTGTTGCCTGTGAAAAAGTGGTATCAACCCGGTTGAGTTGGCCCTTTGATGCTGTAGACAAAACTGTCTACAGTGTGGCTCCACTACTGCAAAATATGAAGTTTTCACTATTTCATTATTTGTCATGTTAATATGCTTTATCATTAATTATAATATATTTATCTCTGGGACCACTGATCTGATAATAAAAATACATTCAATCAAATAAATTAATCGCACCCCTATGGAGAAATCTGCCTTATCCCTGAGTTAGAAGCTATACTATAGGCCATGTTTTTAGAAAAAGGCTTTCACGGACAACGCTAGGTAAAACTAGTTAAAGATTAAAAAAAACGTAGATTGACCAGTTTTACAGTTTAGTGTTTTACTTTCCTCCAACATGGGTTTCTGACTTAGCATATATATATACATATATATATATATACATATATAAGGTATGTATATATTTACATATATACATATTATTATCATGAGAATATAGAGCTAGAGATCTAAAACACTGCAACACCAATAAATGTTGAAGGAGCAACATACAAACTGCATACAAAATTAAGTAGTAGGGCGCTTTGAGAACCGCGTGATCAAGACAAGCTATACATAAATTAGCTAAACATGATTATATGATTATCTTGAAAATGACGCATGTTGGAATACAGTGGGATTTTTAGAAATGTGTATCTTTATCCCTTTTAATAAAGGATAAAGGAATTATCACGAAAACCCACAACATTAAATTTATTGAATAATGTTAACGTAGTGGAATTACCGATGTAAATACGGGAATAATTATCATAACAATATGGGTGTTTAGAAATTTACCATTTATCAACTTAGTTTTAGGTTTAGATTTAACAAAGAAGTTATTTACATGATTCATTCCGCCTTAAAAAAAGGAGAATGAAACAGATAATACACCGCAATATCGCAATTTCCTATATTTTACAGAATCTACGCATTACGGAACTACAAAGACCGCATTTTGTACATTTTTAAAGTCCCAAAAACCTCATATAACCCAATTATTTACCCTTCTTTACTTCCTTCCACCTTTTTTTTTTTTTTTTAATTTTTTTTAGCGTTGGGAAACCCTTTATGGGTACCGCCCCACCGCGTGGTCAGTCGGGGCGGTTATGTCCGACTCCCACGGACTAAAACTCAACGGTGTTCCTCCGGGTACGCTTGTTCGGTCGGGGCTGCGGGAACGCTATTGTACTCTTCCGCGGCCCCGACGGCGCCGGCCCTTGTACAGGGCCTCTCCGGTCGGTGGGTGTTTGGGGGAGTTATCCACCCACCTTTTTGCTCCGCTCAAGAGGTTCGCGCGGGAACTCCGCGCGCGTCACCTCGAAGCCTTAACTGTCGGACGACGGACTTCCACGAGTCCGCCGCCCAGGCCTCTGTCAGGGGGGTAGGAGTGCCTCCCGCATCCTCCTGCGCGTGACCCTTCGGCGGCGGATAGCGAGCTGGGATGTTATTTCCCGCTCACGCTCCGCCACCTCCTTCCGCGACATGACGGTTTCGCAGAAGGCGGTCATCGCGTTCCACGACCTCTCGTTCTCGACCATGGCCTTAACCACAGCTGATAGCGAGAGGTCGTCCCCCAATTCTGCGACGAGTTCGCGACGCTGCTCTGCCCACGCGGGGCACTCCTCCAGAGTGTGCGCCGCGGTGTCCTCGTCGCAGCTGCAGTGGTGACACTGGTGTGTCGGCTCTCTTCCGGCTATCCGGCACAGGTACCTCCCGAAGCAACCGTGCCCCGAGAGGACCTGCACCAGCCGGAAGGTCAGTGACCCGTGCCGCCTGTCGACCCAATCATTCAGAACTGGGCCAACAGCCTCGACAGTCCTTACGCCGGCCGAGGAATTGGCCAGCAGCTGCCTCCACTCCTGAAGCAAGGACTGAGTGTGGAATCTCCGCAATCGCATCTCCCCCGGGTGGGGTCGATCTCTTCGGAGCCGAAGTTCCATGCGCCACTCGTACATCGACGCATGGACTCCGGCCTCCAGATCCCATGGAGGGGACCCCGCCAACGCGCAAGCCGCCGCATGGGATATGGTGCGATAGCCACGGATCGCCCCAACTGCCATCGCCCTCTGAGGTCGTCTCAGAAGGGCGACGTTGGATGCAGTCAAGGCGTCAACCCATACGGGTGCCCCGTAAAGGGCCATGGATCGCACCACACCCAAATACAAGTGACGGCTGCTTGCACCCGGCCCCCCGATATTAGGCAGCAACCGCTTTAAAGCGGCTGATGCGCCCATTAACCGGGGAGCCAGATGTCTAAAATGCTCGCGGAAATTCCAGCGGCTGTCGAGTACGAGCCCCAAGTACTTCATATGTGGCCCGATCTCGACTCGAGCCTCGCCGATGAGTATGTGGGACCCATGCGGCGGCGCCCGCCGAGGACCATGAAAACAAATGGCCTCGGTTTTCTCGAGCGCGACCTTGAGCCCCAACATCTCTATTCTGCCGACAACCTGCGCCACCGCCTGCGTGGCAAGACGGGCAGCGTCCGCATAGTTGTCCCCCACGGCCGTGACCAGCGTGTCATCTGCGTAGCATGTCACGTCAACGCCCGGGGGGACCTCTCCCCGCAGAACCCAGTCGTATCCAATGTTCCACAGGAAGGGTCCGAGCACTGATCCCTGTGGGACACCGCACGACATCTCCGTCCGGTGGATCCTACCGTCCCTCCCAGGGTACACTATGTACCTCTCGGAGAGGTAATCCCCGAGTACTCGGTCGAGGTAGGGAGGCACATTATGGTGTTGCAGTGCCCCCCTAATGCAGGCCCAGGGCAATGTGTTAAATGCGTTGGCGATGTCCAACGACACCGCCAGCGCCACTCCGCCCCTGGCAGCTGCCTCGTCCGAGCGAGCTCGGACGCATTTTATTGCGGCAATCGTTGACCGGCCCGCTCGGAAGCCGAACTGACGGTCCGATAACTCCGGACCCACCTCTCCGAGATGCTCAACGAGTCGACTCGCGATAACGCGCTCAAACACCTTGTCGATCTCGTCGAGCAGTACAATAGGACGGTAGGCGGACGGAGACTCCGCGGGGCGCCCATCCTTCTTAATGAGGACTAACCTACCCGTCTTCCACTGGGAGGGAAACCGTCCCGACTCCAAGCAGGCATTGAACAGCCTGAGGAGTTTGTCCCCTAGGGTCCCAAAGGCCAAGACCCACACGCGGCCGTGTATTCCATCTGGCCCCGGAGCCTTGTTTTTAGCCCGAAGCTCCTGAACGGCCGCGTCAAGTTCCGCCTGCGATATTTGTGGCACCTCAGCGATGACGCCTCTCTCCGCTAGTCGGAGGGACGCCATCGCTGGGGGAGGGTGGTCCGATCGGTTTGGAAACAGAGCGGTCACCACACCTTCCAGCAACTGAGGTTGGAGACTCTCCGTGAGCGGGGGCGCCCATGGGCGAAGCTTCGCCCTCACCATTCTATAAGGGCGTCCCCACGGATCTCGGTTCAGAGTCTCCAGGAACTCATTCCATGCAGTGGTCTTGGCATTGCTGGTGGACAGTTGTAAGGCCTTTGTACACTCCCTATACGCCGCATACAACTGGTCCTCCACCGTCTGATTACGACGCCGCCGTCTGCGGTGCCTGGTATACTGGCGTCTCGCCTCAACGCATTGCTGTCGTAAATCAGCAATGACGCGAGACCACCAGTATACCTGACGTCTCCGAGGAGGTCGATCTTTGGCCCGGGGCATACTCACGTCGCAGATGCGTTGCATGCAACCCCGGAGCCTCTCCGCCTCCTGATCAACCTCCAGGGGCCCGGTCAGGGAGTCCGCCCAGGCCTTGACGATGGAAGCCTCCATCAGCAACTCTACGTCGAGTTTCCTCAGAACCCACCTCGGGGACGTAGGGGCATACGGACGAGGACGACTAGAGTCCAGGTGGTCTGGCACTGCGGAGGTAGAAACGTCGAACCGAATATATAAGTGATCCGACAATGTCTCCACCCCCTCCAGCACCCGCCAGCCACAGACGCGGTGCGCGATGCACGGGGAAGCGAACGAAACGTCCACAATGGACCCCCCCGTTCCGTCGCACACATGTGTTGACCGATCCCTGGTTCAAGACCAAGAGACCAGCCATAGTCGCCCACTCCTCGAGAGCCCGGCCGAAAGCATTAGTCGCGGGGCAACCCCATGCCGTTGACTTGGCGTTGAGGTCCCCCACAAGAAGCACCGGGCGGGGCAGGGTTTGGCCAATTAGGGCCCCCAGCCCGCCCAGGAACGTCTCAAACTCGGCTAGTGCTCGATTCGGTGAGAAGTACACCCCAATAAGAACGGTTTCCCTCCACTGAACCGCGGCGTAGCCCCTACCCCTCGAAATTATGCAAGGGGGTGAGGCGCCCGCGGTTCCAACAATAATTGATACCAAGCCATCAACGTCACCTACCCAGTTATTTCTGGGTGGGACGAAGTATGGCTCGGCAACCACCGCGACGTCTATCGCCCACTGCGCCATGCTCTGAAGAAGCAAGTTCTGCGAAGCAGCGCAGTGGTTGATGTTCGCCTGGAGGAAGCGATGGAACGGCGCGTGTTTTAGGCCGTATCCATAGCCCCCTCACTCGGAGGCGTACAGCCCTGGGCTGTCGGGGCAGAAGCAGCCGGGGTCCCTCCGGCTGCTTTCCGCCCCTTCTTAGTCTTGGGCGGGGAGCACCTCTTGCTCCCGACCCGGTGCTCAGCTGGCCTGTTCGCCGCGGAGCAGAGCGAACATTTCGGCACAGCCGAGCACGTCGCAGCCTTGTGGCCGAGCGTGCCGCAGCGGTAGCACTCACTGCTGCGATCGACCGACGCAGCGCATTGTGCTGCTACATGCCCTTTAGCTAGACATCTGTAGCACTGCGTCGGTTTAGGCTGCAGCACCTTCACTCGTGCTGCAACCCACCCGACCAAAAGCCTGCCGCCAGCATCGATTTTCCTGGCGGCGGCCACCGGGAGGCGCACCATGGTAGCGCCGCTGCCGTAGGGGGCCATACGGATCTCCCCGACCCGCACCGCCTCCCCCGAGCAGCAACCCTGCCGCGCAACCGCAGCAATCACGTCCTCCGCGGAGACGGACTCGTCCAGACCCGACACACGAAGTGCAACGCACTTTTCGGGCCTAACGATCTCCACCGTCTCCGCATCAAAGGCCTCCCTAAGCTTTTCAGCCAGGGAGTCTGCTTTCGGACCACTTGTCGCGCCGCCGGGCACCACCAGAACGCGCGACCCCGTCGCCGCCTTCCGAATTCCCAATCCGGGAATGTCAAGGCTGGCCAGGCTGAATTTCTGCCGAGCCTGGCGCAGCACCTCCTCATAAGTCACCCCCCTCCCCACGGCCTCAGGCTGCAGTTTGATCACCACAGCAGAGGATCGAGGGGCACGGAGGGCAATCTTCTGGCCTTGCTTGGCCTTTCCGTGTTTCTTCGGGTTCGAAGTTCCGGGACCGGCAGCTGCCGGAGTTTTCGCCTCCTTTTTATTTTTATTTTTGGCGCCCCGCTTTACCACGGTTATCCACTCCCCATCCAGAGACGCGGGTGCCGGGGTAAATGTTCGGGGCGTCTCTAAATGCTTAGGGCCCGCTTTTTCAGCGGGTCCCTTTTTGCCCTTCCCCTTGCCCTTTTGGGCCTTAGGAGAGGACGCCGGCTTCGAGGCGCCGGAACAGGTCGCCACCGTGGCCACCGATTTATCGGTAGCGCTCGGCTTCGCCATCTTCTTCGCGGTTGTTTTGGCCGCAGAGGAAGATACAGCGGTTGCCGCTTCTGAAGCCCGAGCAGCCGCCGCGTCTTGCCTCCGATCCGCAGCGAGAGAGGGCCGCTCAGGCTTCTCGGGCGGTAGCCCCATCCTGAGGGACATGCTAGCAAGCTTGGCGTCCATCATGTTCCCTAATTTAAGGAACAGACTCCGCTCAAACTCTGCCAGGTCCTCCTGCTGTTGCCTCTCGGCGGGTAGACGCGCTTGCGCGATTTCGGCGCGGAATTGTGACAACTCCTTACGGAGTGCCGCAGTCTCGAGCTGGAGACGAGCGTTGTCCGCCTGCAATTTTTGTGTCTCTTCAGAGACTGTCCACGCCGATAGCTCCTCTACAGCCGATTTGATATCGGAGCTCGCGTCCTTTAAGGCACGCACGAAGACGCCCTTCAGGTTGCCGGAATTGGTGGCAATCTTATCGACTACCTCCAAACTATCCAGCACCTGCTGGCCGAGCGCAGAGGCCGATCACTCGGCCACCCCCTCGCTCGACTGTGGGACCTCCTCTGTGCGAGCCCCGATACCACTAGTGGCCAACTCTCTTTCCAGCTTTTGCTGGCGCGCCTCCTTCTTTGCCTTCCACTGGCCAACGTATTGGCCTGTGGTCGGCGGACGTCCTCGGCCTCTTCTGGCTGTCGGGACCTTCGGCGCTGGGGATTCTTCACCGCTCGAGGCGGCGCTATTCCCATCACGGCTGCAGGTTAATGAGCGCGACCGCTTCCGACCATGGTCGGAATCGGTCACCCCAACCTCCCTGAGGCTATAATTGGAAGCGGTGACTTCCCTGGGGGCAGACCCCAAAGACTCCACCGCCTCCAAGCTCCCAACGGAGTCGGGATCCGACTCCATTAGGGCTTCCGCATACGCGGGCCTGACGGGCAGGGCAAGGTCCCCCCTCCCAGATACGAGGAGGTTGGATGCCGACGAGTGATCACCGGCACCGTGGGATTCTCCAACTCCGGAGGAGTTGGTACCCACCTGGGAGACGTTGTTTTTTTCTTGCGCTGCCATGGTAGATTTGGCCGTTTTTTAAAGGGTGACGCTCCCTTATGGCGCCCTCAAGACTGGGCTCCCCCCAGCCATTCATCCCATCGGCGGGCACCGAAACCTTAGGATTGAGGTTTTTTAAAGAGGTTTTCTCCTCGCGGTCCCCTTCCGGCGACCCCCGTGCCTGGCAAATAACCGGGTTTACGGGTTGTCCGACGCCGACCAAAGTCAGGTGCACTTGGCAAACACGTCGCACTGGGCTCATGCCCTCTTCTCGTAATTTTTTTTATAGAGATTTTCTTTCTCGCGATCCCCACAAAGGCGACCCCCGTTCCCGACAGCAGTCGGGGTTACGGTTTGTCTGCATCCGCATCCTCAGCTCTCTGCTAGTCAGAGACTCGAGGAGCGTATTCTCCCTGTCAGGTCATTAGCCGTCCAGCAATTCCTACGGAAGAGCTGGCCGTTGCCCAGGTTGCACCGTCCCGACGGCTGAGCGTCGGGCACACGAGGAGGTTACCTGACATAGCACCCCTACTTCCTTCCACCTGCCCTTATCCCACTCGCAGTGGGTTCAGCGCAACATGATTTTTAATACATGTTACAGAAAGGTTTGGCTTGTAGTTTTTACGACCGGCCGCCTGCCCGACGTCCTCCTTTCTGGGTAGTATTATTTGCCCTCTTCTATACAAAAACTTTAGTACACCATTTTTCCATACAATCCACATTATACACCATCCGTTGTATATGCGTCATGTGCTGTATTCATTACTTTAATCAACCATAATATGCTATTTTTTCCTTCACACAGTTTCAGGATGTCCCCGGCAGCGTCGTTTGCTGAACGATGGGCCCGAGACAACCTCACCCGGGAACCTACTCCAGACGAGATAGAAGTCCTCGGCCTGTTCCCCATCACTTGCGATGGAGACGAGATCGAGGCGACTAAACGAGCCAGAAGATACTACAAGGCACGAGGACCTGGCGGTTTGACAGAGCTGTGGCACAAACGCCACCCTGATGATGAAGATATACTGTCTAGCTGTCAAGATGTGTAAGAAATAACAATATTGCTATTGCAGAACATCATTAAAAAGACTTCTGTTCTGGATACTTATCCTATTACTCGAGCTGTTGCATAATGTCATATAGAACAAATATAGAATCCTCCGTGGCGCAGCGGGTGGGAACCGGCTGAGGAACGAGACGCCGTGGGTTTGATTCCCGCACCACACAAACATTTGTTTCGGGACTGGGTGTCGTAGGACCGACAATCACGATACAAGTTAACCTAGCGTGCGGTCAGGACAATGTGTGACTGTTAGGTTTATTTATTATTGTTATAATAAGGTATTATAAAAGCGGTTTTGGTTATTACAGCAGTTGTTTTCCAGTTTCACAGGCATTGTCATCTCATTAAATGGACGAACAATAAAATACAAAAGGTCCTGCAGACGACCTAAAGATACATGTAATTAAATCGCTATTTCATTAGGTTATTTTTAAGACTTGAAGTTCTATATTTTAAACTGATATAAAACTGAATTTCCTCGTTTCTTATCTAAATGTACCTCGAATAAATGTATAAAAATATTAATATTTCTAAATTTCTCATTTCAGGTACATAGTACCTTTACGAGCTAGAAGCGTGAGTGGTAGACGGATGACTTTAGTTCGGTTACCAGCCCCAACAGCTTTGGACAGGCCGTTATCACCTAAGGCATTGTTGGCTCGATGGCTCATGATGCTCGATATAAGGTAAATTCCTAATTTATTACATTTTGTTGACTGCCTCGGTGGCGCAGTTGTAATACGTACGCGTTACGATTAAGCTAACGCTGAGGTCCCGGGTTCGATCCCAGGGTCGGGTAAAGTGGTATTGGGTTTCTCTATTACGAAATGCTCAGTATCAGTCCGGAGTCTGGAATTTGTGCCCGGTATGGCGATAGGCTCGCCCCCATCACTTTGTGGGACGGAGATACGCTCGGCTAAATGTGGGTGTACTAGTTACACCTCTGCCTACACCTTCGGGGATTACAGGTGTGAGTGCGTATATATGTACGTATGTTGTAGTTTTTGAAAATACCTTGCAATTGTTTATTTTCATGTTTACTTGTAAGCTCCATTTATATCTACAGATATTTAACGTAGCAGACACGTACAAGTAGAAGTTATTAGTTCATACTTTACCAATGAACGTATTCTAGAGAACAGACACCGTTAAATGAACGCTAGTTGATAAATCGCGATGAGAATGTTTTGTGAGAATTTGTGTGTGTCTTTAAGTGTCTATAAATATGAATGGCACTTTACTGTCACTTAAAACTTAACTTAAACATGTAAAACTTAACAACATATATTCACTACTCATTTCTTGAACACGACTTAAAAAAGATAATATAGAGATAAGAAAGATACTTACAGAATAAATTTTAAACCATAAAATGAGCGGTCGTATTGCTAAAGGAGATCGTAGCCAACTCTAGAACGAAATGAGTTTGAAGGAAAGTAATCAGTATATGTGGGTATATTTATTAATGAATAATTTAAGATTTTCCTTCGTGGTGCAATGGGCAAGTAGCTGGCTGTGAAGCGAGAGACCGCGGATTCGATTCCCGCACCGAGACGAAATGTTTGTGTGATTCACAAATATTTGTTTCGGATCTAGGTGATTTCTCCCCAGAGGGATTGATATCAGGCAGGCAGCCGGTCGTAGAAATACAAGCCAAATCTTTCTGGAACATGTGTTAAAAGCATGTTGCGCCGACCCCACTGCGAGTGGGATAAGGGCAGGTGGAAGATGAAGATGAATAATTTTAGAACACTGATGCTTTTATACCACCAATCACAAATAAATATTATATAGAGCAAAACTCATGTGGCCAGTGCGCGATTTAATATCATAGAGCTGGTATTAAATATCTGTCTAGCCTTGAGTTTCGGCTTGAATTGAAATCAGACCGTGTGGTTTCGGAGGCAGTCTACAATTTGAAATTAATATTATTACAAAAAATAATAGAATAAGTAGGTATGTAATATTCCAGACTGCGTGAAGACCCCACACCCGGTGACGAAGTGGTGTTCATAGACGTAGGTGATCTTCAACCGGCACATATCAAAAACCACTTCAGAGGCAATTATTGGAAGGATTTTGTTTGGTGTATGAAGGTAAGGTCCATATTTTTATAGCAGAGATCAGGAATCGCGCAATAGGATGATCCGATGGTAATTGATCTCCAAGAACACAAATAATACCAGAATAATCATGGATGCTTTACTGACCTTAAAGGAAAGGAATGGCGATTGGGAAGGGGAGCGGCATTTGGGCCTCCAGAAATCGCAGTCATCATACGAAACCCAGCAGCACGCTGCCATTTCACGTCAATTTTCTGCGAGACAGTCAAACTGGCCTATTCATGGTGAAAACTGTGAGCTTGGATCTATCACTTAACTGTATATTACTTTACATACATGGGCCACCTATAGATTGTATTGATCGGCTTCTTGTAAGCTTAACCAAGTCATATAGTTAAACGGTCATATTCTACTGGATCCTTGAAACTTAAGAATGCTAAAAATCTATATTTTCTAAAATCCGTCACTTTGCTGTCACTTGTTTATTAATTAGTATTAACAGACATCTCAAAATGTTATATATCAACTTCCAAATTATTTACCAAATTATTATTTTTTATTCCAGACTGCATACCCACTCAGAATCACTGAAGTTCACGTGATCAATACTCAGAGGTTGAAAACCATTTCCCTCCTCCTCCTACACATCGGATTGTACCCGTGGAGGCGTAAAGTGGTCAGGATCCATACGAACACTGAAGAGATCAACCAGGCTATGGGCTTAGATTACTTCCCAGTTGATGGTCTACCTTATGAGTATGGTGGAAGAGCTGGTGCTATGAAAGATCTCAATGGTTGGTATAACACCGATTAATTGATACGTATTAATTCTGTTCTTAAAATTCTGTTTTATGGAATGTTTGTTATGGAAATCAAAGCACATAAAATTATGCTCGCGGCTACGCCCGCGTGAACTGCCTTTCCCGGGTAAAAAAGTTGCCTATGTCCTATTTGAGTGGAAGAGCCACGCTGTAGACACTTGTCTACAGCATGTATAGGTTGGCTCGTCCGGGTCATTATTACTGTCTCACAGAAAACCGGCATATAGTAGCAGCTTGCTGCTGCGTTTCGTACGGTGAGTGAGGTATCCGGAGGCCCAAACCCCCTCCCCTTCCCAATCCCTTAATTATCCCTTTCCTTTAAGGTCGGCAACGCACTCATGATTCTTTTGGTATTGTGGGCGTACATGGGCGGTGGAGATCACTTACCATAAGGTGACCCACTTGCTCGTTTGCCGGCCTATGCCATAAAAAAAACTAACTCAAAATATCAAACTCACAATCATCAAAACTTTATAATAGTAGTACGATGTAGGATTGTTTTCTAACTGTACAATCAAAAAAAATAAAATAGCAAATTTGAACGCCTAACAGTTAGATATAGCAACGACTTATAAAATGTGTTGATGGTATATAGAAGAGACAATTATATAAAATAGTTAGCTGCTATTCTAATCTCTAACTAACTAGGTACTACTAAGACGTTACGTAAGGTAAAATGCTTAAGTTTCAACCCACAGCAAGGTCAAATTGAGATATTGATTTAATTTTTTTAAATTCATGTTTTTTATTTGCAAAATCGCGCATGGAAAATGTTTAATTTACGATTGTGCAAAAAATACGGAATTTTAATAAATAATTTTTTCTGTTTTGCGTTTTGGCGACAAGTTTATAGGGACTTTTCGTAATAATAGAAAGAGGTATATTGGTATAGGCATAGTATAGGTCTAAAGTATACCCAGCGGTGTATATATAGCTAGCTCTGATTGTGATGATGATAATACTAATAATTATAATGCAAAAGAAATATATGTTAGCTAAGGTAACTATGTTAATCCTACAAGAAAATATTTCACAGACGAATGGACGAAGAAACTTCTATCCAACACAAAATGGCTGCAAAAAGAAGAACGTAAATTCTATGACACAGAACTTCGTCCGGAAACTCGAACCCGTAAAAACAAGAATGCCATGCGTACTCTACGAAGCAACATTGGTTCCTATGATATGATTAATCGAACCCATTCCTGCAGGTCCCTTCATACTCGAGATGATCTTGATGAAGGCCTCTATGGTGCTTACAGGACTCTCAAAGTGAAACCTGATAAGTTTTATGTGTGATTAAGAAGCTGGTGATATTTATGGTACTTAGATTGTGTGTAATTGCCAGCCTTATACCAGAAATGAAAACAAATAGGGTAACTACCAACTATTCAAATAATTGACAGCCTCCGTGAATAAATATTTGTTTCGGCTCTGGGTGTTGTGGAACCCTGATGCGTACGATATAGGTTTACCTAGTCTGAAGGCCAATTCTCGTAATTTTAAATATTCAAAATATCATTCCGATCTAGTCTCAGCGTCAAGAAAGTTGCAAATGGCATTCTCTTAAACCAATAATCAACGTCCATGAGATTGAATGTAGAATAAAAGTTGACTGAAGCCAAAACGGTACAATGCTACTGCTAATGCTAGGTGAATTTGACGTTGATTATTGGTTTAAGAGAATGCAATTTGCAATTTTCTTGACGCTGAGATTAGATCGGAATGATATTTTGAACGTTTAAAATTACGAGAATTGGCCTTCTGGTCATCACTATTTGTGTGACTGTTGGGTATATTTATTTTATTCCTTTGTTAGGACCTGTCAATTACACTAAATACAATAGAGATATTTTAAATGTGGCAAAATATTTATTTACATTATCTGGTAGAAGGTTGGCGATTCCATTTTATAGTAAACCTACAAATATTGCTATTTATAGTTTATAAAAAAACGACACTGCATCTAACGGTGTTCATATGTTTAATGCAATAGATAGATAACCAACCCACTAATTATCTGGTATCCTGTGTGTTCATGGAAGCTGGTGACCACACGGTCGTTAACCGGCCTTCTGATATGAAAAAGATGTATAGTAACTTCCAGCAGTTTTACCTTCTATTTATCGCTGTTGTTTTTGATCAGCGTTAAATAATTTTGGTAGTCCATTAAGTCTATTATTTGTTTAGCTAAATCAAATATCATGATTTGTACGGTAATGTACTAAATACGATCAATAATATTATAATTGTAATATACTGCATATATCACGCTAATATCTTTTGCACAAGCTAGTGGTATTAATTTGTTAAACATTTAAGTATTAATTTATATTCTGCACTCTGTGCCTACGACAGATTTGGAAACATATTTATCTTATACTTTTCAATCAACCAAGATGCAACTAAGGGTGCATGCACATTAAATAAACAATTGTGACTGGCTGAATCTCTTTTTGAACGAGCTATGCTTAACTTTAGTTGTCCTCTACGCCCAACACATAAATAAGTGGCGCTACGTAATAACAGGCTGACAGGCTTTTTATGTGTGATGGGGGTTAAAGGTCAACTAAACGTAAGCATAGATCAGTAAAAACGAACAAGAATTAAGTAAACGCCTAGTACCATTTTAATACAGCGTTCTCATACAAGCATTTTGGAAACAGTTTGCGGCGTTTTAAGCTTAAGGAAATAGTTGCGGCGATACGCAACCAAACTGCAGTAGCACCGCAAATTGTAACCATATAATATCCTTTATGGAGCTGCAAACTATTATCCTAGTATACCCGCTCCTAAAACATACAAACAACTTGACTGAATTTACGACGGCTTTTCAACATTTATGCATATATCTGCACTAAATTAACCACAATCATCGAATAGTATGAAGAACGATATATTTGCGATAGATTTATGTGCGCCTTTGCATGCCATCATATTAATAATGTCTATCTATCGCTCTCAGAAACATCATTTAACTTTAATTGACACTGCCTCGGTGGCGCAGTTGTAATGCGTATTCTAAGGCTTACGCGTTACGATTGAGGCTAACGCTGAGGTCTCGGGTTCGATCCCCGGGTCGGGTATCAGTCCGGAGATACGCTCGGCGAAATGTGGGTGTACTGATTACACCTCTGCCTACCCCTTCGGGGATTACAGGCGTGAGTACGTATGCCATTTCTTAGTATTCGATTTCCACACTCAGAGCCAGATGCTTTATGCTCTGTTCGTTCTTTTCTTCCTAACTGGGGCTTACCCCATTTAATGCCAGGGTCTGCCTTCAGTTCCAAGTTCACGTTGGTACTTCCTGAATTGGCGTTTGGCCGATAACATTACATTGTATGGGCATTAAAAAATTGGTCTTTAGGAAATAGGTTTTATATCAAATGTTTTATACAGAGAATCGTCTTCGTGTTCACATGTATAAAAATCATGTTGAAACTTGAAAATACCGTCAAAGTTGAATCTCAACAGATATTTAAAATATTTTTTACCTGTATAAAATACTCCTAAAACTAAATAGGTAAATGTATAATAATAAGAAATATTTGTTATTATAATAATTGTAAAAATATATACGGCTTTTTTAATATATTTTATTTGTTTATTTAATTTCTAACCTCAATTATTTATATCTTAATAAGTAAACTTTTGCTTTGTTTTGATGTTTTCTTTTGTGTTTCTGTCTGTACAAAATACAATATGTATGTTTAGTAGATAGTATTTTGCAGATTAAAAGATGGAGTTCTAAAAGTAGGACACAAGGTAGGTCCCTCGTATGTGAGAGGCCGTCTGGGTTGGTACCACTGCTTTGTCTGTTTTTGCCGCTAAACAACAGTGTGTAAGCACTGTTGTGTCCTGATTTGAAGGACATTGAAGTCAGTGAAATTACTGGGCATTATGAGACTTAACAACTTATGTCTCGGTGTTACGAGCGCAGTCCAGTGCTTTGTAATTCAAAGTTTTGTGTGGTGTTGTTTCTGTTTATGGGTAGGCGTGGCGCTTACCAACTGGCGAGCGAACAGCTCATTTCGTCACTCAAGCTAAAAAAAACTGGATATTTTTAGCTAAGATTCATATGACCTCAATAGGTTAAACTCGCAGAAACCACTTTTGTGTCAGTTATTTTTAGCATTCATTGGCAGTAGGGGTTTTTTTTACTCCAATCCAAATTTGGATTCAATTGGATTTAATCAAAATTGGGTTTTGCTACACTCGAGACGCTCCAAAATGATTTTATATTGAATACAGGCAATTACAATAACGGAATCCAAATTTACCAAACATTGAAAAAAAATAGCAGAACATAGATAGGAAAATAAAATAAAATCCTTTTAAGCTAGATAAGTAATACGATGAGAAGAACGATGGACAAATAGCTACCTAAATGATTTTTCTTAGTTATAATTTATGATGACCTCGTCTGGTACCTGAAGTAGGTACTTATCATATCGCCGTCGGGGCGCGGAAGAGTACAAAAGTGTGCCCGCAGCCCCGACCGAACAAGCGCACCCGGAGAAACAATGTTAGGTTTTACTCCGTGTGACATAACCGCCCCGGCCGACCATGCGGTGGGGTAGTACCCATAAAGGGCTTCCCAACGTTAAAAAAAGGTATTCAACACATATACCTTTATTTCTGCCTGGCGTTATCACAGCTTGATGCCAGGATCCGCCTTCCTATCATGATTTGATGGATTTGGTATTATATAGGACGCCGCACATAATACACACGTACCATTTGACCTCCACAACCAGCAACGGGAACCAAGTTACGCCATTACCTCGTCCGTCAATCAGCAGTGTGTACCACGTGCAGGTAATGTTGGCTTTGGTTATAAGATGTTAGTTGCCCAGGCTAAACTCCTATCTACTGATATCATATATCAAATACAGAAATAAAATTCATCTTTTATTATTTTATTACAAAAAGTAATTCCAAAATTAATCAATATCATTTGCTTATTCTTTATCGTGCATATACCTACCATTAATAAACGCAAAAATCAAAAGAAGCTTCAAACAAGCCTCAAACTAACAGGCTTCGTACAATTTTTTCTAGACGACCGACGACCGTTGGATAAGCTGGATGGAAAAGTTAAGAAAGGGGATAAATATATGGAAGTTGTGACTTTACAGAGGTATAAAGTCACAAGTTATCACCTTCCTGTCCTGATCTCATTATGAGGATCGATGCAATATTTTTTTATATAAAGTTGGCCTATTCGAAGAGCAATGCAATACTTATGGCGTAAATCATATTTATCAAACTGTACACTTTACAAAATTAACTATCGAAATTGGGGATCGATCTAAATATTACAAATTGCAGTAAGAAATATACCCAAAAACGAATTCCCAGAGGTTTTCATAACAAATTGTATACCAAATGCTTTTAAAAAATAGTCAAAATATATCTTTATAGAGTACAGATAAAAGTAGTTTATATGAAAGCTTCTTGCTCGGTGAAAGGAGACCGCTTGACGCCTGAATGTCAGGCGCTTCGTGACTTAGCAATAGTTTACTGCTTATGCCAGGCGCACACTGAGCGGCTGTATTGCATTTACAAATTCATTAGATATGAATTGGAAAGCGCTTTGTTGCATTATGGTAATCTATTCCAGTCAGCTATTTCTAATAATTCGTACTCCAAATTAGCTATTGTTTTTTAAATTCTAGTAAAATATATTTTCATGTGTTTCGATAATTTGGCAAAAAATCCGATATTTGAATATTAATGTCATTGAAGATTGCATATATTTTGCATTAGATGACATAATATGTTATACAATACCTTCTTAAATATAACATCGTTATTGCACAGACTGGGTAATAAATACCTCCCTGCCCTGCCCTATAGATTAAACTATATCGTCACGTGGGTATTAGGAACTACAAGGGAATTATGATCCCACAACAATAAAAAGACCGCTTAAAAAAGGGTTTGAATGAAAAAGGCATGCTACAAGAAAACCAAATACTTGGATGATAAAATGCTTGATCGCTAATTAACTGGTTCACTACTGCTCGATCATCTGATTGGGCAGATACATCAATCCTAAATTGAATGTTTTTATTTAATGATATACCTAATAATTAGTAAATTATGCATGCTTTATAAACTAAATAGAAAACCATAAAAATAAAAAATTCAAAAGACCCACGGGTGAGTTTCTTGGTGCTTCTTTTCAGACCAGTGGGAATTTTCGAAGCACTGGTAGATTCTAAATTTGACGTGTAAAAGCCCCTTTAGCGGCTTTATTACTTAATAAAGTAATTGATTTCATTTAAGGTTGGTAACTCTCCCATAATTCTATTGGTATCAAGGCTGTTTTAGGGTGGTTGAGGTCACTTACCATCAGATGACCCACTTTCTCTGCTATAAAAGAAGAACATATTATTATCTTGTACAATTATATTAAGTGCAATTATATTAGCAAGAGTAAAGTTCCGATGCACCAATGTGCGCTGACCTTTGCGATGCTTTCAAAGAGATTCAAGTACTTTACAGTCTAGCCGACACGCTTCATGAAGATTTGACTGGTTTACTCTCAATAATAAATAGCAACAATACTACCCGATGTATATGTGTTATCCGATTTTTTTTACTAAAAATCTCATTATCCTGTCCTACTTCCTACTAATATTATAAATAATAAAAGATTGGATGTTTGTGAATCGGGATGTTTGTGACTTTTTGAATTTGGATGATCATGCCTTAACAGCTGAAGGAATTTAGTTAGATGAAATTCGGTACACAGGTAGTCCAAGATCTAGATTAGGATATAGACTTCTTTTTTAAGCAATAAGACATTCATGAAAAAGGCAATATAGATGAACCATTGCGAAACTTGGTTCCCGTTGCGGAGGTCAGAGGGCGGGTCGCCCCATATAATACCAAATACCTACCGTCAAATATTGAGATTAGGTAAAATTGACAGGTAAACCCAGTGTTGTTTTTATAATATAGGCCGGCAAACGAGCAATTGGGTCACCTGATGGTAAGTGATCTCCACCGCACATATAAGCCCTCATTACTAAATTAATGGGCGCGTTGCCGACCTTAGAGGAAAGGGATAAGTAAGGGATTGGGAAGGAGGGGGGGGGGGGGGGGAATTTGGGCCTCCGGATATCTCACTCACCGTACGAAACGCAGCAGCGAGCTGTTACTTTACGTCGGTTTTCTGTGAGACAGTGGTAACGACCCGCACGAGCCGGCCATTCATGCTGTAGACAGAGTTGTCTACAGCGTGGCTCTACCACTCAGTGTGAGGTCAGAACTATGTGTGTGACTGTTGGGTGTTACAGAAAGGTGTTATCTATGGAACGAAAAGGTGGTCCCTTGCATTAAGTCGGGTTAACGCCTGGCAGAAAGAAAGTGGTGCTAACGCGTAGATGCGACATCATTGATGACCGTAACGCGGACATCGGAAGTCTGCATTTAGGGTAATTAATCTTTTTTTTATTGGCGTAATTGACGAAACGAGCAGGTCGCTCGCCTGATGTTAATGTCACGCCTGCCAATAAACAGAAGCAACGTCACACAGAACTCTGAATTACAGAAGACTGCATGGCGCTGAACTGGCTCGTCACGCAAAGACATAAGATGTTATGTCTCACATTGCCCAGTAATCTCACTGGCTTCAAAGTCCTTCAAACCGAAACAAAACAGTGCTTACATACTGCTTCTTCACGGCAGAAATAATAGTGGTTGTTTAGTGATTTTTTTAGGTTTACGCGAATATTACACATTGAAATAAAACTAGTTTATACGGATCAGTCTCTCCCGTGATCACGAAGGCTGAAAAACTTTCGAAACGTCGGGATTAAAATAAAAATTAAACCACGATAAAATCCGTATAAACTAGTTTTATTTCAGTGGTTGTTTATTTTAGTTAAACAACGTGGTTACAGCGTGGCTTTACAACTTATAAATACTTCACGCAACCATCAAAAGTCGGCCTTTATAGTTTCAATGTAACCACACTGATCGTTCAGTGAAAGTTTACGGACGCCTAATTTCCAAACGTTCATATACGAGATCTGAGATGTTTACACTAATTAACCATTCTGTGTTGTTTTTACCTAATTAGCAATAGTTAGAGGATTCCGCTTCGGTTTTAATTAGAGCACGTGTTGTTTTATTGACATTAATTATATAAGATACTAGCTTTTGCTCGCGGCTCCGCCCTCGTGATTCTTTTTCCGGGATAAAAAGTACCTAAGTAGCCTAAGTTACTCCTTATTACATCAGCTATCTGCTAGTGAAAGTCCCGTCAAAATCAGCCCAGCCGGTCCAAAGATTAGGCGGAACAAACAGACAGACAAACATTGAAAACAAATATATTTTGGTATATGTACCGTATATACATTCATATGCATGTAGTAAAAAGCGGTAATTTTAATATTACAAACAGACAGTTCAATTATATTTATTTGTATAGATTATAGTATATTTGCAGTGATGAGGTCGATAATTTTAAATTGTTTCAATAGAGTTTAGTTGCGGGTACACTTTTAATACTTCTAGGTTTGGAAAAAGAAACACTGGGAATATAGGAAAGCCAAACGCTTTTTTCTAAATCAAATACCCAGTTCTAAATTAATAATTACTGACTGGCTGGCGTCCGCATGTCACTTGAGGAACACGTCCACTGAAAATCAGTGCTGTGTTTGTGGCTCATGCCCAAGACAATGCTTACAAGGTGATAGGTCCCCCGTATGCGGGAGGCCGTTTGAAGTGGTACCACCGCTTTGTGTGAACCTAGTGTCAAAGGCCTCCAACTTGGCTTAACGACTGCTGTCTGTTGATAATAGCCGAGAGAGACTTTTTACATGCCCTCCGAAGCACAGAGACGCTCCATTGAAATACCACTAAGCGGTCACTCATCCATAAACTGACCGCGCCAAGGGTTTTTTTAAATTATTACCTTGAATGACGAGACGAGCAGGTCGCTCGCCTGATGGTAAACGCCACGCCTGCTCATAAACAGAAACAACGCCACACAGAACTTTAAATAACAAAGCATGACACTGGACTGCGTTCGTCACCCCGAGACATAAGGTGTTAAGTCTCATAATGCCCAGTAATTTCACTGGCTTCAATGTCCTTCAAACTGAAATACAACAGTACTTACAAACTGTTGCTTGGCGGCAGAAATAGACCAAGTGGTGGTACCAACCCAGCCGGCCTTTCGCATACGAGAGGCCTACTACCTCGTAAAAGGGTTGCTTAACTCGCTAATCGTTTACCAATCAGTGCGTGCAACTGGTTATGAGTGTCTCTAATGAATTCTTATTCAAGAGTATGTTATGATTATTTCATATATTCTTAAAATATTCATCATAGCCTGTATAAAGTTTACAATTAATCGTGAACGGAACACGTCGCGACTTTCTAATGCGCACGTAACTCTGCATCGTTAAAAATATCCACACCGATGATTTGGGAGTCGGCTGCGTGACAAATTTTGTCATGAGACTATATGTATTCATGTACATATGCATGTAACTGTGTATTTTTTTACGATAATAATTTTGGTACTTGAGTGGTAGAGCCACGCTGTAGACAGTTTTGTCTACAGCACGAATGGACCGGATTGATCGGGTTGTTACCACTGTCTCACAGAAAACCGACGTTACTGAGATATCTGGAGGCCCAAATCCGCTCCTCTTCACAATCCCTTAATTTATCCCAACATTCGTCGTCGTTCGTCGTCATTTTCCCTTTACTTTAAGGTCAGCAACGTGCCCATGATTCTTCTAGTATTGGGCGTCTATGGGCGGTGGAGATCACTTACCACCGACCGTTTTTGACTGCTCGTCATGATTTTTATTGATACAAAATGATATACCCAATTATTGAAAGCACCGACTCAAAATTGGTTTTTATTTTTAGTTTTTCGTTTTGTTTAGTTTTTCTTAACAAATTTTAGTGTAAGACATCAAAATCGGTGCATAAATGCCGAAGTTCGCAGTAATTACACAAAAAATGGATAAAAATATAATGCATCGAATTAATAACGTACTCTATCGTCAGTTAATAAATAAGTAAGTAAAATGGAATAAACAGATTCCATTTCCACAAACTGAATTGTTAAGTAATTTCGCAATATTAAATAAGCACAAACGGTCATACATATCATGAACACATTTAGGTGTAAGATGTTTCTTTATGAGCTGTAATTGAGGCTTTATTGTGGGGCCTTTAAGGGCCATAATGTGGCAGTAACTTGGTCCTAAACTGGTGAACATCAGTGAGCAATAAATCGGTAAGTGTGTACACGCAACACTTCACGCACTAGTAAAGGCATGAAGGGTGACTATGATTTGCAGAAAAGTTGGTATTTTCCCAATATAATTTTTGCGTTACGTTAAAATGAAGCTTTATTAAAATATATATATATAATATTTAATATAATATTTTTTTATGAAAGAGGGGGGGGGGCAACAGAGCAAGAAGTGATCACCGCCGCCCATGGATCATGAAAACTAGAGGAATAGGGTTGATACATAAACTTGAATAAGAACATTAATTCACACGCAATAGAATATAATACAAAAAAGAAACCCTTTTACGAAACAGAATCGAAATTGGTTATAAATTTAGACCACAATTAATATTTATTTTCTAATATTGATTGTGAAATAAAATGAAGGAGTAGTGGGGCCATCTTGCTATCTCCCTCACACGCGTGCGCTGCGTTATGATCATCGTATAGGTTGACGTCATCGTATCGTACATAGGGCAAATATTCCCATCTTAGTAGTAGACTGAGTATGCCAGTTAAAAAATCGTGGCAAGTGAAACTCATCAGCAACTAGTTTTTGGGAACTATCTTTTGGGCTCCTACAATCCACATCCAAATATTTTATAAATTCATCACGACGTCACGGTTAACACTCTAGGCAAATTTCTTTACAAACCGATATGCGGTTTTAATTAAACACTGATATTTGTTTTTTTACCGACTTCAAAAAGGAGAACGTTTACAAGGTGGGTAGGTCCCTCGTATACGAGAGACCGGCTGGGTTGGTACCACCGCTTTGTCTATTTATGCCGCCAAGCAACAGTGTGTAAGCACGGTTGTGTTCCGGTTTGAAGGGCATTGAAGCCAGTGAAATTACTGGGCATTATGAGACTTAACACCTTATGTCTCGGGTTGACGAGCGCAGTGCAATGTCATGCAGTGCTTTGTTATTTAAAGTTCTGTGTGGCGTAGCTTCTGTTTATGAGCAGGCGTGGCGCTTACCATCAGGCAAGCGACCTGCTCGTCTAGTCATTCAAGCCAATAAAAAAAAAGGAGAAGGTGTTCAAATTAACTGTACTTTTATTAATGTATGTTACACGATATCCTCACCAAATATATACCGAATTTGATATACTTTCATAACCAATACGGTTTACCTTGAGGATGGGCCGAGGTTAAAATCTGATGGCATGGTACAAAGGACAAATTGAAAACTCCCAACAAATAACAGCAAATGCATTAGGTGTAGGTTTTTTTATTTTATTAGCTTGAATGACGTGACGAGCAGGTCGCTCGCCTGATGGTAAGCGCAACGCCTGCCAATAAACAGACACAACACCACACAGAACTCGGAGTTACAAAGCACCGTATGGAAACTTGACTGCGCTCGTCACCCCGTGACGTAAGATGTTAAGTCTCATAATGCCCAGTAATTGCATTTGCTTCAATGACATTCAGCAACATAATAGTGCTTACACAACATTACACGCATACGAGAGACCTTACTACCTTGTAAAAACATAGTTAAACATAAGATTATCGTTAATCATATTCATATATTTATTTTATTCATTTAATTTATATTAACATAAGGAAATCCATATAAAAATTTCTCCAAGCTATGCTATGCTTCGGAAGTATGTCGATATCACCAGTTAAGAGCTTCTTATGGACCAAAACCCAGTTTTTCACTATCTCCCTTAAGCCAGAGGCCTTGGTATGTGCAATTTCACAGAGCCACAGCCACTCCAAAAAACCGACTCCTGGTCACCCGAATAAAAACTGCAACACGTTATATATTGCGGCACGGTACAATTTAGCAACGCTTACATAACTTGCGTTATAAATCCATCGTCCATCGCAAAACTCATAAACGTGCGTCAGCTCTGTATTGTTTACGTAGGACGTATGCACATTGTATATATTGCATTGTATGATTCTACCACGCTGTAAGAGTTATTTGTGCAGCATGAATGACCGGGTGGTTACCACTGTCCCACAGAAAACCGACGCAAAGTAGTTTGCTGCTGCGTTTCGTACGGTGAATGAGATATCCGGAGTACCAAATGAACAATAATAAGGAGTGCTATAAAATTAAACACTGCCTCGGTGGCGCAGTTGTAATGCGTAGGCGTTACGACTAAGGCTGACGCTGAGGTCTCGGGTTCGATCCCTGGGTCGGGTAAAGTGATATTGGGTTCTTCTACTATGAAATGCTCAGTATCAGCCCGGATTCTGGAATTGTGCCCGGTATGGCGATGGGCTCGCCCCCTATCTCATAATGGGACGGAGATACGCTTGGCGAAATGTGGGTGTACTAGTTACACCTCTGCCTACCCCGTCAGGGATTACAGGCGAGTGCGTATGTTTAAAATCCTTCCTTTTGGCTACCCTCATCCAGGCCTAGGGTCTGCCTTCTAGTGCCATAGATTTAACACTATTTGGTATCATATGGGGCGACCTGCCACGCTGTCTAACTTTCACCCAGGGATCTAAGTATCGCTATTACCTCGACCGTCAGCAGAGTGTGCCACGTACAGGTGAAGTTGGCGTTGGACCTAAGACGTTCGTGGCCCATTTACAAAGTAACACAAAAATATAATTAAAATTCCTTAATAACGATTCATCTGAATTTATTTTAAGATGTGGTTTAATTATAAGCTTACGTAAAAACTCATACACCGTAGTAAATTAAAATTGTGCAAAATCATAGATAGCTATCATTAACAGTAAACATGGCGAATGAACATATGTGTTAAAATAAAACAATGCACTGCCTCTGTGGCGTAGTTGTAATGCGCACGCGGTTTGACTGCTGTGCTGAGGTCTTGGGTTTCAGCCCAGAGTCTGGAATTGTATGGCCGGTATGGCGATAGGTTTGCCCCCTATCACATCATGGGACGGAAATAAGCTCGGCGAAATGTGCGTGTACTAGTAACATCTCTGCCTACCCTTTCGAGGAGTACAAGCGTGAATGTAATGTGTGTGTATATATTTATTTGTGGCATCGTAGTACCTAAACGAATGGACCGATCATAATGCGGTATTTTTGGTTTAGATGGTTCGGCGAGCTCAACATACCCGCCTGCATGTAAAGCAACATTTTGCACATCGATTGCTGCCTAGTTAATAGTAAATTTATGAATGTTCTCAGCCTAAAATCCCACTGGCCAGTGATTACAGAGAGCGTATGTGTTACCACTATTAATTTGCTAATTAGTTTAATTAAATTTATGGTTGCATGATTTAGTCAGTATACAGAGAGTTTACAGTTATAATATCTGAGATTTATGTAATAGTTAGCTTTTCCAGGGTAAAATGTAATAGGTCATGGTCTACGTATGTGAAAATTTTCACCCAAAACCGTTCAGCCGTTACGACTTACGGCTTCATTGACTAACAAACATCCAAATTCACAAACTTTCACATTTATGATAGTAGTAGGATGGCAGGATAGTAGGATGATCTTTATTTACATAACGATAGAGGTGTTGTCACAGGTAAACTACCTTGGAACTATAGTGCGCATCGAACCCGCAATGGATTTCCCACAGTTTTCTATCTGCTTACATTCCTAGTAAGAAGTAATAATAGTACTATTTTGAATGAAAGAATTATCTACATCAATGCGTAACTGACAAGGTTTAAATTTTTAATCCCCAATTTGGAGATGAAATTTCTTCCTTAGGCATGATTATACATACAAAAAAACTGAAAAAAAAATATCTCCGTTTTTTTCGTCAGTCAATAAATATTAACGTTTGGATTTTTGTGTCCTTGGACGTTTGGACGTGTGTTAATTAATTACGCTTTAACGGCAGTGGATTTGAAATTTGACACAGAAAAATTGGATTAGGACATAGGCTATATATTTTTTCAATTCTACTATACGCAGAGATTTAGGACATAAGCTAGTTAACCTATTTTCATTTGACATTCCTCAATAATTTGAAATGATATTAAGTTTAATATATCATCAAACTATATCATCCTCAGTGAAAATCTAGCAAACGTATAGAAGTATTTTAAGCACAACAAATGCATTGTGAAGTGACGTGGTTATTTAGTATTTTATGTAGAACGATTGTCGAAATAAAACGATAGTTAATGATGGATATCAAGCGTTTCCCAACTACAACAGTTACATTGATTTCCATTGACATGTGAGTTACATCTTTGTGACATAATGGGCGTTAAGAAAATAAATTTCAAGGTTTTTTACACTTGCTTCGGGATATTACAGGCGTGAGTGCGTATGTATATGTATGTCCTTACTCAGAGATGTAAATATTCAATTAATTTGATCCTAAATGATATTGAAAGTCCTCCACCCCTTCCCAATCTCTTAATTATTATTTCCTTTAAGGTCGGCAAAGCGCCTATGATTCTTCTGGTATTGTGGCCGGTGGAAATTACACACTTGCTCGTTAACCGGCCTATGCTACAAAAAAATACTTTCAAATCGAAAACTCAACCACGAATCGTAGATTCCCGGCCAGAGATTTAAAACTAAGATCGTGGTTTCTTAGCCTTGGGAGGCTAAATTAGACCACTAAGGCGATGGAAATGACACCTACTGAGAAATACCTCGACATAATTGGAGTTTTGGCGGGAATTTGGACGATGCAATCGACCGCATATTTTTATTCCTAAACTTATTTAAAATGGAGTTTGTTGTATAAAAGTGTGAGTTTGTGCAATAAACATCAATGGTGAAAGAATTTCGGGGTTTTTGTCCGAGCGGGTTGGTTAACTTTGTTCGTTCGATCCGGTTGATAAAAATCGTCTTTAAAGCATCGTATTAAATAGAATTCACACTAAAACTCTAACAAGAACTTGAAAGCGGCCTAAACGGTGTTTCGTCGTTCTTGTGAAGATTTGAAAATATATTTAAACTGGTAATACAGTTTTATCTACAGCATGAATGGGCTGGCTCGTCCGGGTCATTCATTACCACTTTCTCACAGAAAACCGGCGTAAAGTATTAGCTCGCTGCTGCGTTTCGTATGGTGAGTGAGATAACCGGAGGCCCAAACCCCTCCCTATTCCTTAATTATCCCTTTCCTTTAAGGTCGGCAACGCACCCATGATCCTTTTGCTATTGTGGGCATACATGGGTGGTGGAGATCACTTACCATCAGATGACCCACTTGCTCGTATTGCCTTGCCTTGCTGGCCTATGCTATAAACAAGTTGACAAATTGCATAAAATAAGGCAAAACCATAAATAAAAAAGAAGAAAAACGTGATATAATGGAAACATACTACATGGTGGGGAGGAATCACACCACACTATGACTCACGTCCATTCTCAAACATTATGATTGCTGCGCACACTTACGCAGCCTATTGTGAAAATGTGCGTAAGGAAATCACGATTACCGGAGTGCCGTAACGTTTGAAAATGTTCTGAATTTAATTTGAAAGTTGTTATGACTTCATAATAATAAATTTCGGTTTGAGGACATAAAAAAAAATATACCATCAACAAAAATTAAAAGGACTAAATTTTTTAATCTGCTTTCAAAAATAAAGACTGTAAAATTATAAATCCTACTTCCTACTACTATTATGAATGAGAAATATGATGATTGTGAGTTTGTGAATTTGGACGTTTATTAGTCAATTACTTAACAGCTGAACGATTTTGGATAAAATTTGGCAAACCGACCATGACCTAGATTAGAACATAGGCTATTTGATCCCGGAAAACGCCGTTCACAAAAACAAAAGTTGTATTAAATAATATTTACTTACATTATCATTATTTGATAATTAGTCCATTGAAATGTTACATTTTTAGGCCTTACCTTGCGTTTTTTAGAGGGCGCAGTTTTATTTTTTTGATGTGTAGGGGGGGTCAGTGTAAAGCTAAAACCAAGTTTGTGGGGTCGGGTCATACCATCAGGTGACCCACTTGCTCGTTTGCCGGCCTATACTATATTTAAAAAAAAAAAAACTTTTCTATGGACTAAATAGCTTTTGTTTACATAACATTCTTATTTTCAAACTGCATGACTCGGTAGTTTTCTATCAAATTCTTAACTCGCCGTGCGATAAACTCTCTTCATCTAAATAGAGCGGCTCATAAATTATATACAACATTTTAATTACAAGTTTATAACAAAGTCTTTCTTTATTTTTTCTCGGCTTAATGCCAGGGTCCGCTCTATCGTACATTGTTTTTTGATTATCTTGGGTTACGAAACGAGTACGTCGCTCGCCTGATGGTAAGCGCCACGCCTGCCCATAAACAGAAGCAATACCACACAGAACTTTGAATTACAAAGCACTTGACTCCGGTCGTTACCCTGAGACATAAGATATTAAGTCTTCTAATGCCCATATGTCTCATACTTTAAGGGTACTCGGTATTATATGGGGCGATCCGCCATCTCACCCCCAGAAACCCGCCATAAACCCCAGTTTATTTATTTATTTATTTATTGCTATTAAATAAATAAATAAACGGGAACCTAGTTTCGCCATTACCTCGTCAGTTGATCAGCAGAGTGTACCATGTACAGATGAGGTTGGCTTTGGGTAGATATTGGTAGCCCACTTACACTACACACACACAAGTATATAAATAAATAAGTAACAATAATTAAACAATGTAATTGAGCGCACAAAGCCGCGTGTAACAAAAACTAGTTAGCTAAAGGATATATTACAACCACAAACTACTGCCTCAGTGGCGCAGTTGTAATGCGTACGCGTTACGACCGAGGCTGACTGAGGTCTCGGGTTCGATCCCGAGGTCGGGTAAAAGTGATATTGGGTTTTATTATTACAAAATGCTCAGTATCAGTACAGAGTCTGGAATTGTGCCCAGTATGGCTATAGGCTCGCCCCCTATCACATCATGGAACAGAGATACGCTCGGCGAAATTTGGGTGTACTGGTTACACCTCTGCTTACTCTTTCGGGGATTACTTGCGTGAGTGCCTATGTATGTACTTGTTTTAGTGCGCTTCACAGCTGGCTACTCGCCCACTGCGCCACGGAGGCTGTTACCACCTGTCACATCATAGTAAGAAAATAAGCCCGAAAAATCATGGAGATATTAGTCAAACATCTATACATTTAAAGATATAGGCGTGAGCTTATGGTTAACTATATCTTCAACTTTAACTTCTGTTTAAATTACAACCAACCCGTGCTTTTGACAATCGAATAAGTTATAAGGAAATACTAACAGAAATTTTATAGATGTTATGACATTTCTAATGAAACAATAATATTCTGCCTCCGTCGATCAGTTCGTGGCCAAACATAGGAAGAAAACATGGAATAACCTTCCTACCACTAAAGCAGAAGCCGATAACAGAATATATGAGGCACCTGATGGTAAGTCGTTCCACGCGGCCATGAATACGATACTAGAAAGATCATGGATGTGTTGCGCACATTTAGGGACAAAATATGAATATGTATGAATGTAGGTAATATGAAATGAATATTGATTTTAATTATTAGATATCGTGCATAAATAAATAAATACACCCAGTCCTGTCCAGTCACACACATAGTCCTGACTCCACACTAGGTTAACCTGTATCGTGGGTATCAGGAACTACGAGGGACTTGAGGTCCCACAACACCCAGAACAGAAACAAATATTTGTGAATTAGGCAAACATTTGTCTCAGTGTGGGAATCGAATCCACGGCCTCTCGCTTCGCAGCCGGCTACTCGGCCGCTTCGCCATGGAGGCTGTCAAATAAACACGTATTTAACAATCATAACATAACGTATAACAAAACTTAGAAACCGACTTCAATTTTTAGTGGTAGTTACAGCAATAGCATGTGTAAATTCCAATACAATAACATCATTGCGAAGAGTGTACTGTTGTCTGTTGAGGAGTTTTATATTTTTACTCCGTACCCCGTCATCAGATCTTAACCAAATTTATATGATATTACATCGTAGCTAAACTCAATCGAGTGATTTTTTTTCCAACAAAATTGGTCTACAATTGGCGGAGAAATCGATGTACATACATAAGAAAAAGCAAAAAAAAAACCGCGCCGAATTGTGAACCTCCTCTTTTTTTGAAGTTGGTTAAAAATACGGGTCTCTTAGAAAATTAAATTAACTTAGTTTAATTTGTAGAATATAATATTGTTGTTTGACCGAATGTTTCGCATCATGTACATACATCAAAGCAATTTTAAATTAATGTGTAAAAACTAGATCTTACACTGAAAATACCCGTTAAAATAGAAGTATATAAAAGACGCTAAATTAACAAAAAGTATTTGTAATGTTTGCAAAAAATTAAATACACAAAATATTTATTTCGTAGAAAGTGGAACAAAACCGTAGTCACGAGTTGCAATTTCGTAGCGAGCGCGTTGATGTCTTTTCTTTGAAATGGATTTTTCATCTTAAAATTTTAAATGTCAATGCTTTGACCGACTTTGATGAGCGGTTATTATTTCTAAATGCTAGCTTGGTACAAAGCTTTTCCGTTACTTTATAGCTTATTGACATTCAGTCATAATTATTATGTTGATTTAGACAGCGATTTTACTGTTATCGAGACTGTAATTAGAATTAAGTGAACATTAAGTTAGTCCGAACATAAGACAATACCATTGTGATACTTTTTCATTGTTTTTTGCTTTTTGGTTACATTCATTCCATTGACCGAAACTATTTACTAAACCATTAGAAATAAAGCGAGATGTTGACTGTGCATAAATTTGTATCGATTTTCATGAAAAATGTTGTTTAATTATTCATACTAGGTCCATCGTATCCGAGAGTTCATCTGAGGTACCATCACTTTGTATTTATACCACCAAGCAGCAGCATGTAAACACCGTTGTATTCAAGTTTAAAAATATTGAAGCCAGTGAAATTATTATGAGACTTAAAATACTATGTCTCATGTTGCCGAATGCAGTACAGTACTCTGTAATTCATAGTTCCAAGTTATGTTGCTACTGTGTATTGGTAGGTGTGATACATACCACCAGACGAGCGACCTGTTCATCTCATCATTCAGACGAATAAAGAAGATAAGATTATCACAATCTCCTTCTTCCACCTGTCCTTATTCACACTCGTAGTTAGGTCGGTGCACGTGTTACTAACTCGTCATGTTACAGAAATATTTGGCTTGTAGTTTTTACCTGTAAGTGATGGTAAGTGACTCCACCGCCCATGTACGCCCACAATAAAATAAAAATTATGGGTGTGTTGCCGACCTTAAAGGAAAGGGATAATTAAGGGATTGGGATGGGGAGGTGGTTTGGGCCTAGGGAAGGGATATCTCACCTACCGTACGAAACGCAGAAGCAAGCTGCTACTTTACGCAGATTTTCTGTGAGACAGTGGTAACGACACGGACGAGCCGGCCCATTCATGCTGTATACAAAAGTGTCTACAGCGTGGCTCTACCACTCAACGACGTTAACCCCTCTGGTAAGAAAATACCCAGACACGAAACATAACATTTGTCTCGGTGCGAGAATCGTACCACCACGGACTCAAGAAAAGATTACCACAATAATTTTCAAAATAAATTTTTACACAATCTAAAATGGCAACATGTTCAGAGGCGACTCAGATCGTTATCTTCGCAAATTACACTCGCTTTTACATTTTCCTCAAATATCTCGACAACCGCACGATGACGCATACTTAGGAGTTTCTCGGTCACTCTATTTAAGCTGCGTTTATGTTTCGAGCGATTAGCGAACAGCGCCCGTAGTTTAAATTTTTGAGAGTTATTTGTTAGCTGTTACGTCATCCGTATTTACGAAAATGTGTTTGCAGATCCGTCCCCAGCGGATATTATTCAAAACCTACTAGCTTCATATATATTTCTCGTATACAAATGACGTGACAGATCGAAAAGACTTACACTACGACATATAAGACGGCAAAATACAAGATTATATTATAGTTTGAGTTGTAGAGCCACGCTGTAGACAGTTTTGTCTACACCATGAATAGCCGGATCGACCGGGTCGTTACCACTGTCTCCCAGCAAACCGACGTAAAGTAGAAGCTTGCTGCGTTTCGTATGGTGAGTGAGATATCCGAAGGCTCAAATCCCCCTCTCATTCCCAATCCTTTAATTAGCCCTTTCCTTTGCTTTTGGTATTGTGGGCGTACATGGGCGATAGAGATTACTTACCATCAGATGACCGATTTGACCGCCTATGCTATAAAAAACAAAAATAGCACGATATCCATATATATACGTATGGAGATGTGTGTGTCAGATTCCTAAACTGGCTATCTAATGTATTATCTTGATATTGAAAAATCGGCACTAAATCAGATTATAACCTAACCACCCTTCACAATCGCTAACATTCCCAACCCATCTCCAACCGCAGAAACAGTGTCATATACCCTCAACCTCCCCCCAATGCAATTACAGTCGCGTTCACGCCGCGTGACGAAATCATAAAAAGAGCGCACCGGCTGTATCGGCCGCATTCGATAGAGCGCGTTAGGCCGCGCTGCGAATTCGGAATTCAAAAATATTTTTTCATATTTTTTCAAAACTGTGACTTTCTAATAACAAACACGTTGCGTTCAAGTGCTAGTGTTTTTATCGTAGAGACTTTGGCGTGTGACTTGATATTCCAATTTAAAGGTGATTTTTCTTTTTTCTTATCCTGTGGTTAATTTCAGCCAGTGTTGTGGATTTTTTCAGGATTTTTGGGTAAGGTTAGTTAAGAAAACGATTAAAAGATGGCGTTGCGTGATAACGTCTTCTATATAACGGATGTTATGAAGAGAAATGTATCGCGTTTAAAACTGCTTGAATGTTCCACTTTTACCGTGTATGCAATGTAGTTAGTAAAATGTTAGCAAAGTTTTTATTTTAAATTTAATAACAAATTAAGCTCCATACCTTGAATATTTTTCATATTTTGTTTTAAATTATTAATTACACCTCAATAAAGCAATATTCTATTTCTTATATACGCACTCACGCCTGTAATCCCCGAAGAGGTAGGCAGAGGTGTAACTAGAACACCCACATTTCGCCGAGCGTATCTCCGTCCCACGATGTGATAGGGGGCGAACCTATCGCCATACCGGGCACAAATTCCAGACTCCGGGCTGATACTGAGCATTTCGTAATAGAAAAACCCAATACCACTTTACCCGACCCGGGGATCGAACCCGAGACCTCAGCGTTAGCGTAATCGTAACGCGTACGCATTACAACTGCGCCACCGAGGCAATATTCTATTTCCGACCCTATTATATATTAATTAAAATATTATATTACCAATATTCTATTTTAATAAAGTAGAATAATCTGTAACAATGTTGAAAAGTGCATAACAAAGCGACAAAATAATATAAGATTACGTAACCCTTAAAATCCCCGAAATGAATTAGTCAAACATCCGTACTATTTAAACGGCTGAAAAATATCTTCAAATACAGCTAAGCGCCATCTCGACTAAACCAGTTTTTAATCAAAACCCGCACACACACCAATAGACAGACAAAGGGGTCAAATTTATAGAACCCCTCTTTTTTATCGGGAGTTAAACATGTTTCTGTCTAGCATTAACCTGACTTGATATCTATGAACACATGTGCTACATTCGTTCGAAAGTAGAAAAAGAACGACATAAGTATAGAGTAGCCTCATGGTCTAATGACAGAGTACTAAGGCAGAATCGTCATTGCAGTTGTTGAATTGTTGTTGTGTTCTGGGTTCATTAGTAGGGGTATCACTAGTTGCACCTCTGCCTACCCTTTCAGGAATAAATGAGCTTAAGTATGTACGTAATATAAAGAAATCGTGATACTATAATAAAAAAAATGAAATTTGATTTGATATTATAAAAAAATCATAGAGAAATTGATTATACAAATATCAGTATATGACTAAGCATGCATGTAGACAGCTGTAAATTGAGAGAACGCGGGTTCGATTCCCGCACCGAGACAAAAAAAAATGTATCCACAAATATTTGTCTTGGGTCTGGGTGTTTTCTCCCCAGAGAAGTTGACGTCAGGTAGGCGACCGGGCGTAAAAACTATCAACCCAATATTTCTGTAACATGTATTAAAAAGTATGTTGCGCCGATCCCACTGTGAGTGGGGTAAGTGCAAGTGGAAGAAGAGAAGTATATGACTAAGCATCAAATGTGGAAAGTAAATGAAACTTATAATTTGGTACATTCGTGCAGTGTCTGTGATTATTTAACATTCCGGTACGGCTTAGCGAGAGATTTGTTACGCGATTACAATGCTTCTGCGTAAAATGGCGTGAAATCTTACTTGTCATCATGTTATTTTAGACAGGTGCCTTTCGGTTTAAAGAACTTTATTCTCATATGAAATATTCATTTTGCTTAGAATCAGATTCATAAGAAATATGTATCAAAGTACAATAAATTTATCTTTGGTACTGGCTGTAAAAATATGTAGCATTAGCTTGTTTTTAAAAGTATTGACACTCACTAGTTTTCTCATTATTCGGTAATGACAGCCTCCGTGGCGTCGTTGCGAAGCGAGAGGCTCCATAGCCTCTCGGTGTGGGAATCGAATCCATGTTCGATTCCCACACCGAGACAAATGTTTGTGTGATCCACAACTTCGGATCTGGGCGTTGTGGGACCGCAAGTCCCTCGTAGTTCCTGATACCCACAATACAGGTTAACATATTGTGAGGTCAGGACTATGTGTGTGACTGTTGGGTGTATTTATTTTTATTCAGGCACATATATTGTCTCTATACAAAAACATCACCCATCACACACTAAGAGGCGTTCATAACCAGTTGCACTTACTGAACGGTCAACGATTAGCGAGTTAAGCAAACCTTAGCGCGGTCAGTCAATGGATGGGTGACCGCTTAGTGGTATTTTAACTGAGCGTCTCTATGCTTCGGAGGGCACGTAAAAAGTCGGTGCTGGCTGTTATCAACTGAAAGCATCGTTTAGCCAAGTCGGAGGCTTTCGGGCGGCTTGAAAAGTTTGACACTAGGTTAGTTAGCCACTAACCATTCGATATAGAATGGAACCACAGCAAGACTTGAATTGATTGAATTGAAGAATGAGTTGAATTATCTATATTAATACAAATTTCTATTTAGATTAAACCAACAGAAAGTGATTTCTAAGGATGAATAAATAAATAATAAGTGAATAAATATTTCAAGCAAATCAGCATACACATTTATTTTACGCAAATTATTTCGTATTCTGCTTCGGTGACGCAGTTGTAATGCGTACGCGTTACGATAGGCTGACGCTGAGGACTCGGGTTCGACCCCCAGGGTCGGTTAAAAGTGATTTTAAGTTTCTCTATTACGAAATGCTCAGTATCAGTCCGGAGTCTGAAATTGTGCCCGGTATGGCGATAGGCTCGCCCCCATCACATCATGGGACGGAGATACGCTCGACAAAATGTGGGTGTACTGTTTACACCTCTACCTACCCCTTCGGGTATTACATTCGTACGCGTACGAAATACATTCGCACCCACCTGTGTGTATGTATATTAAGTTTAACGGTCTGTAATAAAGGTAAAAGTAAACATAAAGTGCTTTCACTAGCCATTTCAATTAGTAAATGACAGGGGAATTAGCATAATTAAGTATTTGACCACCCTGTATAATAAACCAGAATGGTTATAGCTTTCACAGATTTGGTTCCTGTGAATGTGCAACCTGCAATGATTTGACAGCCTCCGTGGCGCAGTGGGCGAGTAGCCGGCTGCGTAGCGTGAGACCGGGGGTTCGATTGTGGGGGATCCACAAATATTTGTTTCGGGTCTGGGTGTTGTGGGACCGCAAGTCCCTCGTAGTTTCATACCATACCCATTTCATTCCATACCCACGATACAGGTTAACCTAGTGTGGGGGTCAGGACTATGTGTGTGACTGTTGGGTGTATTTATATAATGGCCAGTACCATAAAATATCAACTCGAACGAATTGCAAAATAAAATAAAAATAATCGATAAGCGGTCCCGAATAATTGCATCAACATTTACAGTAACGGCAGTTTTACCGCTACATCACTCATAATGAATGCATGCACGCCACGGAAGTCACGTCCGGTAGTTTTGCTTCATTTGTCTTATAGGTTTTTTGCATTTCTAATGTGCTCTGTTATTTCACGTAATGTATAGTTGTGGTTGCGGCCTGTAAATTGCGAGAGTTCTTTATATCTTTTTTATTTTCTTTCTTTTAAGTTGTTAGCATTGTCTATAAATTGGAATTTCTGATGCAGAGAATTGTACATAAAATTACTGTTATAATAAATTTGAACGGTAATCCGCCAAACAACGCATTAAACAGCCTATTTAGTTAATTAGACCAGCAGTATACAATTGCACTAACTCACTCTCTCTTATAATGACAGATAAGGTGGTCATGGCGTACCACTCACTGTTCCTCGCCTTCCAGGACCCGTGATATTAATCTTCTGTCTCCATTTTCCATCCTGGGAGTAAGACTACTGACTCATATGCAAGCAATATAATACTCTTTACCGAGAGCATATATAATTTCTTCTATTATCAAAAGTAAACAAGATATGAATTACTTCGGTTTTAACTTTCTTACGTTTCATAAAATAAATTCATATAAAATTTCACGCTGTCATATTTAAATTTTAAAAGCGCGGGTGTCATAAAACACTTTCAATTTATATATAACTTACATTTCATGTAAAATATGAATATTACGATTTCTTTTTAAATGCATAATATAATATTAATTACGCAGACGTAACATTTAAATAAGCCTCAAATTATTTTAATTTAATAAGTTAATCAAATTACCCCGAACCGTATGCAAAACAATATTTTAACATATAGTTGCTGTACGCCATCTATTATTAAGCTACTGAACTAACAAATACAAATTTAAATTTATAACAGTTGAGTTCGGTCAGTTATCTCAAACAGTCTCAAAAATTACTTAACTCAATAGTACAAAGACAAAAAAAACAGATGGCGTTTCCACGAAATTAAATAGAATTTGTATCGCGTGATAAAACGCAATAATGTTAATTTAAACTGCACGCGAATGGTAAACAACAATTAAATGAAGAATCAGAGCGAATTACTTAAAATCGTGACCGTTGAAAATGTTCTGGAGTGAAAGTTTTCGTGTAAAATCGAAACTCGTTAATCACTTTATCTTGCACGAAAACCGTTCCACTGTATAGTTTCACATTCACTTTTTATTTCGATAAATAATTAAATCATTTAGAAAGGATTTGGGTAATAATAAGCCCTGTTATATCCCAATGCTAATCACGAGCCTCCAGTACGAGAGGGATTAGGGGTTAGTCTATCACGCTGCCCTAATGCTGGTTGGAAACTTCCAAATTCTTAAGCAGGTTTCCTTACGATGTTTTTCTTCGCCGTTAAATCAATGAATACACACGTAAGTTCAAAAAGTCAGAGGCTGAGAGGGCTGGCTTCGAACACACAACTTTTCCACAGTCCATACCCTTCACCTGTAGGCCATCGCTGCTTAGCTTAGCTAATATAGAAACCAAAGTTTTATATTTAGTGTTTATATTGTAATTTTAAAGCATAAAGCAATTCCAAGTAGGTATGTCCTATCAGTGACCAACTTCTGCTGTTCAGCTAGAACGAGTCCTCGTTTTGGTTAAGTTTAACCACGAATGACAGCCGTTCAAAATACATTTCGACAATGATGATCTATCTGCTTACATAGCTAACTAAATAGCTTCTATATAGCGAAAAGTCTTGGTATAAATAGATATATGTGGCTAAGTGCTACATTCAAAGAAGTTCAAATATTCATAAGCTATTTCCTAGAATTCGACTATTTCCTAGAGAAGTCAATTAAGAGTTTTTCTGCACTCAGTAACTCAGAACCTGGCATTTTCTGTATTAATTTTGGTAATATAATTCTGGCATGAATTACAATAGGAACTACTCAAAATAATGCATCCGTCAATTTCAACACACAAGTTGCGTTCGTATTACATGACTACGGGCACCGCGCTCACAAACTATGGAGCCAAGGTTCTATTTCGTAACTGCACTAACCATGGGGTTTTGAAATTGTCTATGGTTTTATGGTTATGAAGGTCAAGACGAGTGTTACTCCATTTTTGGACTGATTAAATGTAATGGAATATGTGGCAAGTAATTATAGTACTAACCTCCGTGGTGCAGTGGACGAATATCCAGCTGTTAAGCGAGAGAGTGTGGGACCGATTCCCGCACCGAGACAAAAGTTTGTGTGATCCACAAATAATTGTTTCGAGTCTAGGTGTTTTCTCACTATAGGGGTTGATGTCAAGGCGGCCGGTCGTAAAAACTGAAAGCCAAATCTCTATGTAACATGTGTAAAAAAGCATGTTGTGCAGACTGTAGTGTATGGCTATTGAGGGGGTACTACCACTAGGTATCAAGTATAGTAGACTTGTACTAGTTGCGCCTCTGACTACCTCTTCGAGGATCCAGGGATGAACTTATGTATATAATCATAATAACAATATGTATTCATTTATTTACTTATTTTTATTTCATTTGTTTTATATTATACTAGCTTTTGCTCGCGGCTCCACCCGCGTAAATAGACTTTTCCAAAATAAAACGTTGTCTATAACCGTGTCCAGGGTCCCATCTATCTCTACATCAAAATCGGTTCAGTGATTTAGGCGTGAAAGCGTAACAAACAAATAGTTTTTTTTTCATAAAAAGTAACCTATGTTACTTAGTATGTTAGTAAGTAGTTTTCGCGTGAAAGCGTAACAAACAAACTTACATTCACATTTATAATATTAGTATGATTTAGATTGGTTTTGCCTGTCTCGTCCCATTTGTAAATGATGATGATTGTAAATTACATGACGATTATGCCACTCATAATCTAAGCACTCACCTGATAGTAAATGACGCGACAATATAAGATTGGCTTCTTGACAGCAGAAATATACAATAAGCGTACCAACATAGAGGGATAAATTGTTGTGCCTAACCATTTTATTTTGGTGACTTCTTTAGAGCGGAATAAGTTTATATACCAAGCAGTTCGTCACTTAAATTTATCCCCCTTACTTGATAAAGGTTGTTCAAGCTGATTAGTAAAACACTCGTTTTGTCCTTCTCTGTCAACGTAATTTATAAAGTTGCTAGAAAGAGACAAAACAGTACTTAACTAATCAGTGCTTGAATAACTTTTAAAAGTTCTATCTTTAGCATATTTCAGTGTCATTCAAATATTTGTTTGTACCTTTTCAGGACCAGTCGAAGCCAAGATGACACTTGAGCAGCCAGCTGGTGAGATGTGGCAGAAGATCCGCGAGGAGTTGAATGAGAACGTAGACACCAGAGACGCGGACCTGGCTCACATCAAGGAATGGCTCAAGAAGGAGCCCCATCTACCTGATGAGTTCGGTGAGTTGTTCAAACAGCCACAGACAGTAGCCAGCTGTGAAACGAGAGGTATCGAATTCAATCCGAAACAATATATATATGTTATCTGCAATAATTTGTGTCGGGTTTGAATATTATGAGGTGGAAAGTCCCACGACTTAAGGATATTATTCAAAATTTAATCAGGAAGAATGATATATGAATGTTCTGTTATGAATCCTAATTGTAATAATAATTTGCGACCCTGACAATAAAGACAAAGATTCTCTTGATATCCTTAAATTATAACAATTGTAGTACAATTAACGAAGTATTCTTTTTTCGACAGATGACCAGCGTATCATGACCTTCCTCCGTGGTTGCAAGTTCTCCTTGGAGAAGACCAAACGTAAACTGGACATGTACTTTACTATGCGCACTGCGGTACCGGAATTTTTCACCAACCGTGACGTTGCTCGCCCAGAACTACAAGAAATCTTGAACCTTGTGTAAGTATTTTTTTTTAGATTAAGGTTACCAAAGTCCTGGATTTTTCCACATCATTAGTCATTATTCTATCTAAATCCCTGTATAACGAAAATAAATACACACCTGTCGACCATTTTAACATGCCTTCATTAGCTTCACTTGTAACTAACAAACTACATGGGTGGTAGAGATCACTTACCATCAAGTGACCCACGTGCTCGTTCGCCGGCCTATGCTATATAAAAAAGCTAATAACTATATAAACAAAACTCGGAAGTCGAATTTAAATAACTACTAATTGTTGTATCGATTTGAAATATGCAAATGTTTATAATATCGATGACAATACAACATTTTGTTTCCATCGAGCTGATCTGATGATGGACCCTGGAGGTGGATATTAAATTTAATGACACCAGTTATTTTAGACTTTTAAATTAACCGGCAAGAGTTGTGAGCACATAAAGATAGTATTAGAGGCAGTTGATAGTCCAATAGATGACGAGCATAGACTGACGAACCAATCGAATGAAGCCTCGGCACGCTGAGCTCCTTCATTCGGCCAACCACAACTATACATGAACTACTACGCAGGTGAAGTAATCTTTTTTCTTATCTCATAATAAATTGTTCTCAAAGACTAACAATAATGGCATTTCTGATATAATTATTTAATTGACACCGGGTTATTCCCGCGACACCGTGGTAAAGTTAAGTAACATTTTGTAACAGTACTTCAAAATGTTTTGTATCATGGTAATTATTTTGATACTGGTGTGGGATATTTTCTCGGATGCGGAATTAATTACCATCTCATTAGTCTAGTGGCACCGTACTTAGGTTGAAGAATCGTGAGGTCCTGAGTTCAAATCCCACGTTGGAGAATCACTAATTTTAAGGTTTTCGATTCTAAATATCAAACATCAGTGACCCGGGATTTAAAAAATAGTTGTATCTCCGCTTACCCCTTGGGGGATACACACGTCTGCTTATGTATGGATATAACAAAGAGATAAGTACTTTTCAATGGATTTTTGTGGAATGTGGCTTACCTCATGTTAAGCGATTTCTACCGCCCATGAACGCTCATAATACCAGAAGAATCTTGGACGCGTTGCCTATTTTAAAAGAAAGCGGTAATTAAGGGATTGGGAATAAACACACCCAACAGTCACACACATAGTCCTGACCCCACACTAGGTTAATCAGGAACTGTATCGTGTGTATCAGGAACTACGAGGGACTTGCGGTCCCACAACACCCAGACTCAAAACAAATATTTGTGGGTAACACAAACATTTGTCTCGGTGCGGGAATTGAACCCACGGCCTCACGCTTCGCAGCCGGCTACTCGCCCACTGCGCCACGGAGGCTGTCAAATGGAATGGGCAGGAATTTGGGCCTCTAGATAGCTCACTCACAGTACGAAACGCAGCAGCAAGCCGCTACTTTACGTCGGTTTTCTATGAGACGGTGGTACAACCCGGTCGAGTCAGCCCATTCATGCTGTAGTCAAAACTATCTACAGCATTGCTCTACCACCCAAAAATTCTAATATAATATTAGTTACTTCATAGTACCTCATGCTCTTACATAGTGTTTGTTAGACACGTGACATGATATAATGTTATGGTAGTGTGAAGTCATAATTATCTGCGAAGCTGTTTTTTACATTTGCTTATTATATTTTTTATTGTTTAATATCGCCAGCAAAATTATACATTAAAAAGTGATTATATTTTAATTTTATTATATACAGTTGTACTTAACAATAAAAAGAATACTGTGAAAATATGAATGAACAAAACAAAAAAAAATAGTCAAATGTATAATTAAGTTAAATCTTATAGATTTTATCAAGTTAATTACTTTTTATTTTTTATGAGTTGACAATTAATGGTCCAAGGTTGATAGCCTCTGATCATGTTGTTAACATCATGGTATGTTTTTTTTTATTGCATAGGCCGACAATCGAGCCAGTGGGTCACCTGATGGTAAGTGATCTCCACCGCCCATGTACGCCCATAATACCAAAAGAATAATTGCGTTGGGTGCGTTGCCGACCTTAAATGAAAGGGATAATTAAGGGATTGGGAAGGGGAGGGGGTTTGGGCCTCCGGATATCTCACTCACCGTACGAAACGCAGCAGCAAGCTACCGGAATCCTGCTATAAAAAATGATATCCAAGTCACCAAACATCTAAAACAAAGTACATTAGTGTACATACATCGTATGATATATTAATATTTATCTTTTTTTATATACATCTTATATTTTATTTTTAGTCAAATGCCACCACTGCCCGGCATCACCCCTGAAGGTCGACGAGTCGTTATCATGAGAGGTATGAATTTTGCTATTTCAGTCTCTTTTATCCTTAATAATATCGGTCTCGTAACTCATTGAAGCACTGAAATAAAACTAGTTTATACGGATTTTATCGCGGTTTAATTTTTATTTTAGTCCCGACGTTTCGAAAGCTTTTCAAAGTCAAAGTCTCTCCCGTGACCACGAAGGCTGAAAAGCTTTCGAAACGTCGGGACTAAAATAAAAATTAAACCGCGATAAAATCCGTATAAACTAGTTTTATTTCAATGAGTAATATTCGCGTAAACCTAAGAAATCATTGAAGCACTTTAAATTTTGTTCATCTCATAGTCACTGTTAGACGTAGGCTATCCCAAGTAAGCACTAACTATCCCAGTCTTGATCAACCTGCAACCACCCTTTCATGTCATTGGTCAATCGTCCAACACAATGTCAGTCTGAGCTCGGTCTCCATTCGAGAAAGTTTCTGCTCTACAAACCATCCCGCATTTCAAACATGACCGACTGCATTTTTCTTGGCTTGACGAAAATTCTTCAGATTATTGTTATGATTAATTCAATCCAAAAACTACAAGGACTAATCATTATGTGTCTTTCATGGGTTACCATGACCATACTGGTCTACAATACCTACTGTTCTCTAAATATATTTTTATATTTAAATTATTATTTTTTTCCACCAGGTCTGGACAAGGACGTCCAAACACCCAACGTGGCTGACGCCTTCAAACTAGCCCTCATGCTTGGTGACGTCAGACTGGCTGAAGAGAAGGAAGGTGTGGCTGGAGATGTGTATATTCTAGATGCTTCTGTTGCCACACCAACACATTTCGCTAAGTTCACGCCGACACTCGTAAAGAAGTTCCTAGTCTGTGTACAGGTTCGTACAAAAACAATATTCTCATTGACATCAGTCACCAGGGTGGTGATCTCATCTGTTTACTAGTTGTTGAAATAGGTTTTTACAATGTGTATCTATAAAGGCGAGTACCTGAACCGCATCAACCTTTCATTATTAAAACTTTCGTTCGCGTTTCGTTCTATTGCTATGAAATAGTAGCAATCATTCTTGTGTGACGTTGGCAAAAATAACGCTGATATATTTCATTTATGTAATTGGGTCTTCATTAGTCAAACGTATTCCTATTGTTTTAGGAAGCATACCCAGTAAAGCTGAAAGAAGTACACGTGATCAACGTTTCTCCTCTGGTTGACAAGATTGTTAATTTCGTCAAACCTTTCATCAAGGATAAGATCAAAGAAAGGGTAATTAATAAAATTTATATTGATTTAATATATATGCAATGAATCATAACTAAATTATCCAGGAAGCGACGATTTATAATCTACACCTACCCGAAGAAGTCATACAAAAATTTTATCGTTCATTTTAGCTGTTGTCCAATCTTCAAACTTCTATGCATATTACAATCATCTGTGATGGAATTTTGACTAAAAGAATAAGATAAATAATGTCACTGAAATTAAGTCCGTCTTTTACATTTTTACACTTAATGTTTAAACAATTAAAATGAATAGAACCTACTTATATGGTCACGGGATAAAGCTACTTAACAATCAATATCATTGTTTCACAGATCTTCCTCCACACTGACGTGAACGATCTCTACAAATACGTTCCTAAGGATATGCTTCCTGCTGAGTACGGTGGTAATGCTGGACCCATGAATGACCTCCATAGTGAGTGCTAATTAATGATCTACTGCAAAATACTTACTAAAATCTCTTTATCTTCTAGTGATTTTGTTTCTTTAAAGTAATTCGATGAATTTTCATTTGTAGTACGGATAATTTATGTAAAGATCAATGCTTAAATAGAATTCAATTCATAAAGTGAATATAAAAAGTAAAAATTCCTAGAACACTACATCTACAACAATGTATCATTTGTAATAATTATCATAAACCATACTATTGATGCGAATGTTAGAATATTATGCTACAAATCATAAAATATACCACATTTAATTCCACAGATGCATGGGTGAAGAAACTAGGTGAATACACAGACTGGTTCACAGAAAGCGAAAATATTAAGGCTAATGAGACACTTAGACCAGGAAAGCCGACCAACTATGACGAGCTCTTTGGAATAGACGGTTCCTTCCGCCAGTTAGTTATTGACTGAAAACTATTCAATCATTATGTATGAAACTTTCTACATCATCGACGATATGACATGGCCTTTTTGACAGCTTGCTTACCTTCTTAAGACAAGGAAATGCTTATTTATTGTCTTTATAGCTTAAAAACTGCGGCAAATGAAGATTTAAGAATTCAAAAATATCAAAGGCCTAATATTGTTGATAGCATACCATCCTAAGCTTTTGTACTAAAGTGCTTTTTAAAATTAGTAAACCCAATCAAGTTAAGTATCACATGATCTTTAAATTGTTTTTTGCAGTTAAACTTGTTTGGGTAAGCGTCTCTCCTGTCGCTTATTTTCTGTTACCATTTAAATTGGTATTATTTTAACAATGGATTGCAGACAAAACATCATTCCTCGATTCAAAAATTATATTGCCAGTGACGTTTGAGCTTGAGCTGTCATTTTGTGACCTGTTATGTATGCCTTCTCATATGATATATGTTATTTTGTCTGTAGCCTATTGACTCTATTAGTTTAATTGTCAACCAAAGTTTTCCTCATTTTATATGCGTATGCAAACGTGTATGTGCGTGGTGTTTTGTTGTTTAATTAAATACTCTCTTTATAAGTCTGTCTTTTACTGAACCGTCAAATATCCTTTTTTTTGTACATATAAGATGCGTAAATATTATAAAATGCTGGCATTGCCAATTTTTACTAATGGACAATTTTTTTCATATATAATAATACATACACCCAACAGTCATACACTTAGTCCTGACCCTACACTAGGTTAACCTGTATCGTGGGTATCAGGAACTACGAGGAACTTGTGGTCCTACAACACCCAGACCCGAAACAAATATTTGTGGATCACACAAACATCTTGGCTGATTTGGCCCACGACCTCTGGCTTCGCAGCCTGCTACTCGCCTATTGCGCCACGGAGGATGTCTTTAAAAATATGTTGTGTAAAAACAAAATAGTTTTTTAATTAACAATTGAATGAGTCGATACAATGATAATCCAAATACCAAAATTTACTTATTTTAAAGATGTCCATCGAACTATTTGCCCTCAATACGATCGCCTAAAGGTTAGAACGACTTTGAACGCTGACGTATGTTGGTCAGCAAAATATTCACGCAAATATTGTTATATTATCAGTAGTTACTGCGGATAGTAAAATTTCGATCTTATTTATACCTATAATATACCTTAAATAGTGTCGATTAAATTAACCGGGCAAATGCGATTTGGACTAGCGCACTGATGGTTCCGTACCACCTCCCTTAAATTATTACTATCCTTCATAATAACACATAATATAAAAAATTCAGCCGGTTAACTATGACGATTAAAAAATAAATAAAAAAGAAGGATTCCGTAGGCATCTTTTAGGCACAGTACCCTAATATCTCTTGCATGCTATTTCAACTTTATTTGATCTTGAAGGCTTAATGTCATTATTATCATTAGCAAAATCAGCGAGATTGCCAGAGTTTTTTTTTTTTTTTATTAGATTGAATGACGAGACGAGCAGGTCGGTCGCCTGGATGGTAAGCGCCACGCCTGGTCATAAACAGAAGCAACGCCACACAGAACTTTAAATAAAGCACTGCATGACACTGGACTGCGCTCGTCACCCCGAGACATAAGGTGTTAAGTCTCATAATGCCCAGTAATTACACTGGCTTCAATGTCCTTCACACCGGAACACAACAGTGCTTACACACTGTTGCTTGGCGGCAGAAATAGACAAAGCGGTGGTACCAACCCAGCCGGTCTCTCGCAAACGAGGGACCTACCACCTTGTAAAAGTAGCTCTTTTTTAGCTTTTCGCTGATTCAAACGGTAAATTAACGACTTTCTATCATGAAGATCGGTAGGTATCTGTATTTTTTTATGATGATGATAATGATATATAGCATAGGCCGGCAAACGAGCAAGTGGGCCACCCGATGGTAAGTGATCTCCACCGCCCATGTACGCCCAAAACACCAAAATAATTATGGGTGCGTTGCCGACCTTAAAGGAAAGGGATAATTATTATGACATTGGGAAGGGGAGGGGGTTTGGTTCTCCGGATATCTTACTCACCGTACGAAACGGTGCAAGCAAGCTGCTACTTTACGCTGGTTTTCTGTGAGACAGTCCGGCGGGGAGATGGCCAGATAATAATGTCAACACCCGAGATCTATATTGGACTAGATTCGCACATAAAAGGAACCCAACCAACCCAACAGTGGTATGAGCAGTCTCGGCCAGCAAAAACGTATAATACTATACAGAGCTAAGGCAAATGTGATGTAACTACCGCGTCATAATCATGGAGATTAGAACCTATTTCAATGCGACCAAATTTACCAATTTGCCTCAGATTGCATGAATCCCATCCCGGTTATTGTTAATTAGTATTATGATACCGAAATTTAAGTGAAATAATTTGGTAATGCCCAATGCCCATCCTATTGCGGCTACGCGAGAATTAGACCGAAACCAAGAACAGCGTAACGGTGTTTTTAACTGACTACGTGCATCCGGTTGAGAAACGAGAATTTACGAATTCGATTCCTGTTTTTTCCTGCACCCAGACGATATTGTAACGCATATATAAAAACAGGCTTTCGAAGGTTGCATAAAGGGTTATACGCGAGTGTCAATGACGCCGTCGCGTCGTCGTGTTTTATATCAACTCCTCACTGAAGGCATAAGCGACGCCGAGCCAACGACGCTAACGTAGATTGGTCTACAGATTTACGTAATGCACAGTTTTTTTATGGCATAGGCCGGCTAGTGGGTCATCTGATGGTAAGTGATCTCCACCACCCATAAACGCCCACAATACCATAAGAACCATGGGTTACCGACCGTAAAGGAAAGGAATAATTAAGGGATTGGGAAGGGGAGTGGGTTTGGGCCTCCGGATATCTCACTCACCGTACGAAACACAGCAGCTAGCTGCTACTTTACGCCAGTTTTCTGTGGGACAGTGGTAACGACCCAGACGAGCCAGCCCATTCATGCTCTAGATAAGTATCTACAGCGTGGCTCTACCACTCATAATACCACATACTCTTGACTGTCGTATTCATAAACGTTTCTATGAGGTTTCATAGTGCTCGCGAACGTATAGTGGCGATTTCTGTACACGTGATTGGTCCATTTTTGGTGTTAAACAAAAACAGACCAATCACATGTTCAGAAATCGACACTTAGGAAAGAGTTTAATTGGGTATAGGTAGTTCCTGAATACGGACGTGATAGTGGAAACATGCAGACGCAGCGCCATTGACGCTGGCATCTGACTCGATATATGATCATAAGAAGACTGTTTTTAGTGTAAGATCAGACTAATAAGTGTGTGTTACTTGTACCGGATTTGTTTAGTATGTTTGTACTAATTTTAGAAGTCAAATCTGATGGTAAATAAGTTCAAATTAATTTTTTTTGCAGTTGACACAAACTTTGTCTCGATGCAGGGATCGACCCAAGGTCCGTCGCTTCACAGCTAGTTTCTCCCATGCGCCACAGTGGCATCTTATATTGCAATCTCACAATATGAGACTGATGGTATTATCTTTTTTTTAGCTTTAGGCCGGTAAACGAGCAGGTGGGTCATCTGATAGTTAGTAATCTCCAACGCCCATGTACGCTCACAATACCAGAAGATACGGTTTTAGATGAAATTTAGGATACAGATAGACGACGACATGGATTAGAAGATAGGCTACTTTTTATCCCAGAAGAGGCAGGCGGGCGGCGCTGCGACCAAAAGCTAGTATAGAATAATGCACGAGGAGATTTAGAAGGATAACTTAAAGGAATATAACTCAAAAATGACTTTCCCGCTAAACTAATATTAAGATTGTAACATCAATTCGTACTTTCCATGTGAGTACCTAATGATTTTTTCTAGAAGATAACAATGCTGGAAAATCCACAGTAAACCTTTTCTCTTACCTTAACTTACCTTTATTGGTTTAAGTAGTTATTTTCAATTGACCTCTATGTTCTAGCAAGTAGCATGTGCATGTCGTGTTGTGGCAAATAAATTTATTTGCCTCGCCTGATGGTAAGTTCAATGAATATTGCCCTGCGCATAAACAGAAGGAACACCACACAGAAATTTTAATTACAAAGCTCTGCATGGCATTGGACTGCGCTCCCCGTCACCCCGATACATAAGATGTTAAGTCTCACAATGCCCAGTAATTTCAATGGTTTCAATGTTCTTTAAACCTAAACACAACAGTGCTTACACACTGCTCCTTAACGGTAGAAATAGACATAGCGGTGGTACCAACCCAGACGGCCTCTCGCTTACGAGGGACCTACCTTGTAGTTAACTACTATACTTACTATATACTAGGCTTTGCTCGCGGCTCCACCCGCGTGAACGGCATTTTCCGGGATAAAAAGTAGCCTATGTTACTCTGTGATAATTTAGCTCTCTAACGGCAAGAGAATTTTTGGAATCGGTCCAGTCGTTTTTAAGTTGATTCATTATATACAAAAATTCAAATCTTTCCTCTTTGTAATAATAGTGTAGATATTTACTGAGTGGTAGAGCCATGCTGTAGACACTTTTGTCTACAGCATGAATGGGCTGGCTCGTCCGGGTCGTTACCACTGTCTCACAGAAAACCGACGTAAAGTAGCAGCTTGCTACTGCGTTTCGTACGGTGAGTGAGATATGTGGAGGAATAAAACTCCTTCCCTTCCCAATTCCTTTCCTGTAAGGTCGGCAACGCACCCATGATTATTTTGGTATTGTGGGCGTAGATGAGCGGTGGAGATCACTTACCATCAGGGCCACCTTGCCACTTGCTCGTTTGCTGCCCTATGCCACAAAATAAAATAAAAATATACTCGGTGCTCCTTGTCCAGTCGGGTACAAAAATAATCAATAACCCAAATAAACTTCATAGCGTCAATAAAGATTAACGAGTAATACTTTTGCTGTTTGACACCTATCTTTTTCCACCTGCCCTTATCCCACTCGCAGTAGGGTCGGCGCGATATACTTTTCAACACATGTTACAGAAAGATTTTAGTTTGTAGTTTTTACTACTGGCCACCTGCGTGGCATCAACTCCTCTGGGGAAAAAACATTCAGACCCGAAATCAATATTTGTTGATCACGCAATCATTTGTCTCGGTGCGGGAATCGAAACCGCGGTCTCTTGCATCGCAGCCGGCGACTCGCACAGTGCGCCACAGAGGCTTGACTGTTTGACATCTAGCGTTATGAAAGATTAAACACAATTGTTATGGAACTAATTGTTACCAATATTATTCAACAGACAGTTCATTCTAAAAAAAAAAACCCAGTCAGTAGCATTACGTAAAGATATTTACCGAAAAAATTATCATCGGCGAATTGCGACAACCCTTGATGTAATGTTGGTAAGAGTTAATGCAGTTTGAGCTTTATAGCTGTGCTATAGAGTTGTATGTTGATTGGCAAGGATAGCCTATGCCAGTACTACCGATAAAATGATAGACTGATAGAATTTGTGCAATAAGTTAGTACTTTGTGAAAGTACTGCCAGGCAATATCGTCTGAGTATTGTAATAAATGTGTTTAACACAAGTTAGAAATAATAATTTAGAAATACAGTCTATAGACATTTCAGTTCATCTTTGCACATCTTGTTAAGGGTGTCAAGTGTGTTTGAATAGAGGTAATGACTGAATGTGCCTCTCACTATTGACTTTAATATGTAGGATCATCGAAATAAGATGAAAAGAAATGTAACTCAAGCAAAAAAATTACCCCACCAAAACTCTGTGCAAGGGGCCGGGGCTATGCTGTGCATAAGTCTCTAGTTGATACTTGATACGTCTAATTTTTTGCGCGGTGCAGAACGTCGTATGTCGATATAGAAATGTAATATTTAAACATTAACTTTAATGAAATAAACTTGATTTTGTACGTTCATTAATTTTGTTGCGTGTATGAGTGGTACGTGTGATTTTACCTTTGCATGTGTAAGTAACTGGAGCCCTATTTTTAGGCAAATTCATATAAGAGTTATTTATTTATTTATTTATTTAAAACTTCATATACACAATATGTATAAAGGCGGACTTAATGCCAAAGGCATTATCTACCAGTCTACCTGTGGGTGATGCAGAGACGAGACAATGTGGGTGTATGTAAATCATGGATAAGAAAATACTGACAAGAAAGGAGTAGACAAGATGCTAATACATAAAATACATACATAAATAATATATATTATATAGAACTTAAATATATATGATATATACTATACATATATGACAAATATATATATAAATACAATACACATTACTATGTATCTGCTAACGTTGTGAGTTATCGTTCTAGTTATCTTTTTTCGATGTCTAGGATAATGGCTGACGCTTAAAGGTATGTTTTAAGGTATGCGCTGTCTCGAGCACGTACCTCAATATAGGCTTTTTCAGTTTGGAATCAGCCATCTGATTACTTCATACAAACATATGCACTAAAGTCTGTAATCCCCGAAGAGAGGTGTAACCACTACACCCACATTTCGCCGAACTTATCTCCGTCCCATGATGTGATAGGGGGCGAGCCTATCGCCATTCCGGGCAAAATTCCAGACTCCGGGCTGATACTGAGCATTTCGCAATAGAAAAATCCAATAAGACTTTTACCCGACCCGGGAATCGAACCGAAGCGCATCTAACATATCCACATTTTGTATACGAAGGGGCTTAGCATATGCAACACGAGATGGTTTTGTGAACTCGTTTTATCGTGAAAAACCAGTTTTATCTGGTTATCTCTATATGTTTATCGAAGCTAACATGGTTGCATAGAATACACGACTCGTTATCTTGAAAGTAGGCATTAAGTAGAGAAAATTGTACTGTCAACCTCGCTGTGGTATTATGTCTACGAAACCTAACATTCAACGTAATTTTATCGAATGTTGACACTTTTACTCGAGACATTTGTCGTCGGTAGTTATCTCTATCATGCGAGATATACCTACGTCGTGGTGCATATCCTAAGCCCGCTGATCAATAGGACTAAATATAAAAGGCAAAGTTCTTCAAACTGCAGTGTCGTAAGTTTGTCGATTGCTCAATTATAGTTCCGGATCGCAGACGCAGTGCCGCTTCAGCGCTCGAGTGGAGTCGTCGCGTTCAATTGGATGTCAGTGTCCGTGATATAACAGTGAGTTTTTGAAGTACTTATTATGACACAATTATTCAATTAATTTATAATGTTTATTAATTATTTACGTATTTTAAATAATTCTTTTGTTAAAATTTCTTCTAACAAAATAATCTCACTTGGAGCTAAAATTGTATTCGTTTTTTTTATATATAATGTATTAATAGTCAAATATGTTGAATGATATAGAATTCAATACATTATGGACCGTGTCGGGCACGGCAAAATAAATATTTTTTGTATTTAATTTCCAGAGTCCTTTTTAGTTTTCCATTTACCTCGCTGCTCCCTAAATTTCATTTTTATTTTAACTATACGCGTTCAATTGGATGTCAGTGTCCGTGATATAACAGTGAGTTTTTGAAGTACTTATTATGACACAATTATTCAATTAATTTATAATGTTTATTAATTATTTACGTATTTTAAATAATTATTTTGTTAAAATTTCTTCTAACAAAAGAATCTCACTTGGAGCTAAAATTGTATTCGTTTTTTTATATATAATGTATTAATACTCAAATATGTTGAATGATATAGAATTCAATACATTATGGACCGTGTCGGGCACGGCAAAATAAATATTTTTTGTATTTAATTTCCAGAGTCCTTTTTAGTTTTCCATTTACCTCGCTGCTCCCTAAATTTCATTTTTATTTTAACTATACGCGTTCAATTGGATGTCAGTGTCCGTGATATAACAGTGAGTTTTTGAAGTACTTATTATGACACAATTATTCAATTAATTTATAATGTTTATTAATTATTTACGTATTTTAAATAATTATTTTGTTAAAATTTCTTCTAACAAAAGAATCTCACTTGGAGCTAAAATTGTATTCGTTTTTTTATATATAATGTATTAATACTCAAATATGTTGAATGATATAGAATTCAGTACATTATAGACCGTGTCGGACACGGCAAAATAAATATTTTTTGTATTTAACTTCCAGAGTCCTTTTTAGTTTTCAATTTACCTCGCTGCTCCCTAAATTTCATTTTTATTTTAACTATACGCATATAACCCTTTTATCGTACTCGACTTTTGTGAAAGTTCTGAATATAATTTTATTTCATTTAAGTGATGATTTATATAAATTAAATAAAAATATTTAAAATCATTCTCCCAGAAACGTATATTTTACAGTTAGGTACGTTAGAATAAAATAAATGAGTACTTACTCTTTATACGCCACAGATATAAATCTACATATAATTAAAATCCACATTAAAATTATTAAGCAGTAAATATATGCAAAATGCTATAGTTTCTTTAATTATCATTATATTATATATTATTATGAGTGATAGATTCACGCTACATAGTTTTGTCTACAGCATGAACTAGCCGGCTCGACTGGGTCGTTACCACTGTCTCACAGAAAACCAACGTAAAGTAGCTGCTTGCATACGTGACTAGTGAGTGAGATATCCAGAAGCCCAAATCCCCCTCCCCTTCCCGATCCCTTAATTTATCTCTTTCCTTTATGGTCGGCAACGCACCCATAATTCTTCTGGCATTGTGGGAGTATATGGGCGGTGGACATCACTTACTATCAGGTAACCTACCTGCTCAGTTGCCGGCCTATGATATAAAAAGAAATTACAATAACTGTGTGAATATACAAAATTGATAATACGTAACTAAAACTTATTAAAAAAGGCTTATTTACTATTAACTAAAACTTATTAAAGGTTGTCTAATAGAGATCGTTATTAGCGATAAGACCGCCTATTGTTACATTTCTTTGTTAATTTTGTTTTTTTTTACTGCAATATTTTGCATGTTGTACAATAAAGTGTTATCTATCTATCTTATTACATCTTATTATTTACATAACATACATACGCACTCACGCCTCTAATCTCTGAAGGGGTAGGAACCCATATTTCGCCGAGCGTATCTCCGTCCCACGATGTTATAGGGGGCCAGTCTATCGCCATACCGGGCACAAATTCCAGACTCTGGACTGATACTGAGCATTTCGTAATAGAAAAACCCAATATCACTTTACCCAACCCAGGAATCGAACCCGAGACCTCAGCGTTAGCCTCAATCGTAACCCGTAGGCATTACAACTGCGCCACCGAGGCATTCACATAACAGAGTGTAATATTCTCTGGTAGGCGGGCGAATACAAATACGTTCTCGCAAGTTATTCGTGCTAGCCCCTCTGAGGTCTCGGGTACGATCCCCGGATCGGATAAAAGTGATATTGGGTTTTTCTGTTACGAAATGCCCAATATCAGCCCGGAGTCTAGAGTTATGCACGGTATGGCGGTAGGCTCGCCCCCTATCACATCATGGGAATAATCTAGGCTGTATGTAGGTGTACTGGATACACATATGCCTACCCCTTCAGGGATTACAGGCGTGAGTGTTTATGTATAAATTAAGGATAATTCTAATTTTTCTATGTAATCTTAGATATAAAAATCTATTACTGTTCGTTAGTCTCGCAAAATCTCTTAAACGGCTGGACCGATTTTGATAAAAAAACTTGTGAGTATTTGAGTGGGTCCATATATATGGATATAGATCTAAACCATATGGTTTAGATTCACATTTGGACTTGGTAGGTGGTGCTGCTGTAGTAGCGGGAGAAACCGCGCGGGACAGCTAGTTAAACATAAATACTTTTTATGACATATTGGCTAGTACGAGTAATTACAAATCGATTCGTTCGTTGATCACTGACCACTGTATAACATGACGCACCGATACAATACAAACCGCACCGGAACCAACATTTGTAGCGATTTATGACAAGTTTGTTTTACAACTATGTTAGTTTAACAACTATTTGTTTATTTTAATATCGTTTTTGTGTCTAAACATGAATATTATCTTTTAATCTTCATTTGTAGTCAATACTTGCTACAACTATTTATTTTACAAGTTAATCTAAGTTTACAACTAACAATATAAGTATCGCAATTATGCTTTAATGCATTATTTAGATTTTTAAGCAATAAACATGAGGTAAAGTAGGTACACATGAATTATTATTTTAGCCTCTAACCTATCCTAGCCTCACTCTGACAGGTGAATAAGAAGTTACACAAATCTCAATACATACATACGCACTCACGCCTGTAATCCCTGATAAGGTACCTAAGCAGTAGTGTAACCAGTGCCCCCACATTTCGTCGAACTTATTCCCGTTCCATGCTGATTTTAGGGATTCCATAAATATTTTGAATTTTGCAAATTGTTGTGTAGCAATTTTATGTCCGTAAATAATCAATTTCTTTGTTGTTGTAGATTCTGTAATTTGTTTACGGCTTGACACATTGGCGTGTATTTCAAAGGTTATTTCCTTAACAAGAAGTATTATGGATATGTTATAATATTTTTTTGTTCATTGCATAACGCGCGTCTTATTAATTATTAGGTAGTTGTTCCCTCTGTCACTCAAGATACGTAAAAGCTTTTGATATCTGAGTTTTTTTATACCTTAGGCCGGTAAACGAGCAGTTGGTTGATGGTAAATGATCTCCACCGCTCATGTACGCCCACAAAGCTAAAGGGATTGGGAAGGATTAAGGATTTGGGCCTCCGGATATCTCACTCACCGTACAATACGGAGCAGCAAGCAGCTACTTTACGCAGGTTTCCTGTGAAACAGTGGAAACGACCCGAACGACCCGGCCCATTCATCATGTAGACAAAACTGTCTACAGCGTGGCTCTACCACTCAAATTGCAGATTCTTGCAGCCTTATTTAATATACGATGGGGTGACCTTAAATATATATGATATTTCGATGCTAAGAATATAAAATACATACAATATTGTAGTAGTTATCAAAGTATTATAAAATGTTCCTCTAACACCAGGTTTCTGAAAGGCTGATCAAATCAGCATTCAAATTACAGAACTTTGATTTTGACACCGCTGTCAAGTTAATCGAGTTGCTGAAACGTTATTTAGTGTAAAACTTTAAAATAAAACGATAATATCTGATGTCACTTTAGTAGCGTTTGACAGTCGATTTTTCATATTAATTTGAAAGTTATGTTAACTAACATGTGTGTCAAATTAAAGGTATTTTTTTCCAATGGATTTGTGCTGTTAGCCTATATTGCTTCACCTGACAATAAAGCCGGCGCTTATGGCGCTCTAGTCAGAAATATGTATAATGTATTTAGTAGTGGTAAGCACAGAGGCGCCTAACAAATCAAAGGTGTTGGCCACGCTTCTAGCAACCCAATTTCGACTTGACATGAGATTTGACATTTGGTTAATTAATATTACACTGATCAGCCTTTCAGAAATCGGGCGTAAGTCTACTAGTAGTTCGATAACTTGCGTAAAAGTACATACATACGCACTCACGCCTGTTATCCTCGAAGGGGTAGGCAGAGGTGTAACCAGTACACCCACATTTCGCCGAGCGTATCTCCGTCCCACGATGTGATAGGGGGGTGAGCTTATCGCCATACCGGGCACAAATTCCAGACTCCGGGCTGATACTGAGCATGTCGTAATAGAAAATCCATACCACTTTACCCGACCCGGGGATCGAACCCGAGACCTCAGCATTAGCCTCAATCGTAACGCGTACGCATTGCAACTGCGCCACCGAGGCAATCAGTATATGCGTAAAAGTATATCCTAATATAAGTCCCGTATCCACCTAAACATTCGGGTCAGTAAGCCGGTATTGCGACAGGAACTGGTAGAGCGAGTTCGCTGGTCCCACAGTAATTCTATTACGAAAGTGCAAACACGTGAATTCCGTTTACTTACAAACCTAATATGGAACTGATATAAGCTAAAGCAGTTGGTAGTTTAAATTTAAAGTTGTTCAGTTGGGTGATTGTGGCGTGGGATGTCATTGCAGATGAAATGATGCCAAATACCTTGAAACCGTTCAAAGAGAATGCTTATAACTGTTCTTATTTTATACTTACATGCGCACTCACGCCTATACTCCCTGAAGTATTAGGCAGAGATGTAACCAGTACACACACATCGCCGAGCTTATTTCCATCGCATGATGTGATAGGGAGCGATCCTATCGTCATACCGGGCACAATTCCAGACTCCGGGCTGATACTAAGCATTTCATGATGGAAACATGAAGATCACGTGAAAACCTAATGAGAAACGGTGTTTCGTCGTGTTTACGAGGAACAAATGAGAAATCTGTGTATTCCCGATATTCAAGGAAGAAATAAAGAAAAACTAGGATGGTATTTTTAATCCTCCATGATTCAAACGCCCATGCCCTTTCGACAGACGCTATTCGGAAAGATTACCCAACGCCAAAAAGCATTATGTGCCGTTTCCCAAGAGTTCACTTAACCTACTAATGACATGCATAGCCTTGAACTTCGACTTGAACTTCTATTACGTATTTATGTTTATATTTACTAACCTCTAAGATGCACAGAAATATTTTGGACCTTAATTCGCCTGTCATTCTAAGGAGTTTCTGCCATGTTACTAACGTAATTGATTTTTGTAAGACATTCTACTGTCTCCCACTACACTAAAACTATTATGAATTTAGTTTTTTTTTATTTAGTACCTTTTTAGTTCAGTCAACTTATTTACACGACGAACAGAACTAAAATTTAGTCCAGCTACAACTTAAAGGCAATTTAATAAAATTCACAAATTGTTATTAAATTATAAATGGAATTAAAGGTAAATTAATATAAATATGAAATTAACTCCAATAATTATTTTAGTCGATTATGTAATATAGATAATTTAGTTCTGTCAAATTATTTGACACGATTAAACTGTAATGAGTGTTAGAGCCACGCTGTATACAGTGTGTCTATAGCACGAATGGTCCAGCTCAACCGGGTTGTTACCACTGTCTCACAGAAAAACGACGTAAAGTAGCGACTTGCTGCTGCATTTTGTACGATAAGTGACATATCCGGAGGCCCAAATCCCCGTCCCCTTCTCAATCCCTTAGTTATCCCTTTCCTTTAAGGTCGGAAACGCGCCCAAGATTATTTGGTATTGTGGACGTACATATGCGGTAGAGATCACTAACTATCAGGTGACTCACTTGCTCGTTTGCCAGCCTATGCTACTAAAAAAACATTTTTATTTAAGTTTAGTCAGTGACAACAGATTTGACACTGTTCTACCGTAATAAAACAAAAATATCACAAAACAAAAAGTTTTTCCAAAATAAGTATTATTAAAATATGATAAACTTTTTGGAATGGACAATGATTTACTATACAAGTGTTGACCCAAATGAGTTTACAAAACTGCGGTTTACAAATATAATTTGATATGACCTTAGAAAGATGCTTTCGTGAGTGTGCAATGTATTTCATAATATGACCTTCGTTTCGTAGGTATTCTTCGGAGGCATAACTCAATTGGAAAAGATAGTAGATTGCTGTTCTGAGACAATGGTTGCTTTATTTGTGAGTGGTAGAGCCACGCTGTAGACACTTTTGTCTACAGCATGTATGGGCCGGCTCGACCGGGTCGACTGTCTCACAGAAAACCGGCGTAAAGTAGCAGCTTGCTGCTGTGTTTCGTACGGTGAGTGATATATCCGGAGGCCCCAACCCCTCCCAATTCCTTAATTATCCCTTTCCTTTAAGGTCGCCAACGCACCCATGATTCTTTTGGTATTGTGGGCGTAAATGGGCGGTGGAGATCACTTACCATCAGGTGACCCGCTCGTTTGTGTCTGCATAAAAAGCATATGGCATACGGCCGGTATGCCATAAAAAAAAAGTATTTTGACATCTTTTTTTATTCGTTTGAATGACGAAACTAGCAGGTTGCTCGCCTGATTGTAAGCGCCACACGTGCTTATAAACGGAAGCAACACTACACATAACTTTGAATTATAAAGCACTGAACGGCACTGGACTCCGTTCGTCACTCCGACACAAAAGTTGTTAAAGCACGATTATGTTCCGGTTTGAAGGACATTGAACCCAGTGAAATTACGGGGCATTTTGAGACTTAACATTTTATGTCTTGGGGTAACGAGCGCAGTCCAATGCCATACAGTGCTTGCAATTCCAAATTCTGTGTAATACTACTATTTATGGGCAAGCGCTGTACTTACCTTCAGGCGAGCAACCTACTCGTCTCGTCATTCAGGCTAATTAAAAAGCATACTATGTTTTGACTGCCTCGGTGGTACAGTTTTAATGCGTACGCTTTACCATTGAGGCTGACGCTAAGGTCTCGGGTTCGATTCCCGGGTCGGATACGTGTGTGACTGTTGGGTGTTTTTAAAAGTGATATTGGGTTTTCTATTACGAAATGCTCAGTATCAACTCGGAGTCTGGAATTATGCCCGTGCCCGGTATGGCGATAGGCTATCACATCATGGGACGGAGATATGTTCGACGAAATGTAGGTGTACCTACTGGTTACAACTCCGCCTACCCCTTCGGGTATTACAGACACGTATGGGCCCGGCACTGTATGTGGACCCATCTTTAAGTTACAACAATTTCTTTTACCTTTATTACTTTGTAAAGAGTAATATTTCATTCGGATTTCGTTGAAAGGGACTTATAATTTTACCTTTAAAATTATTAGATTTGACCATCGGATTTGACAGATATAAAATTCCTTTAGCCTTCTTGGAACCTCATTTATTCAACGAGCCAAACGCAAAACGAAAAAACAACTTCGTATTGAAATAAAACTATTTTATACGGATTTTATCGCTGTTTAATTTCTTTTATTTTAGTCCCGACAGATTTAAATTCTAAGGTTTCGAATGCTTTTCAGAATCAAAATTTCATATGTCATATCAAAATGTTTACGATTTGGGTGTTACCAATTCTTTTTGAAAGTATTTGAAAAAATTGTATTTTCATTCATTACGGTCATTAATCAATACCAAACTGTATAGTAAAATTTACAAATCATTCTTGGAAGTAACACTGTGAGTGTTCATCGGCGATGGTGATCACTTACCATCAGGTGACCCGACTACTCGTTTACCCTGTCTTCCATAACATAACATATACTATCTGTTAAAAATTCTCGATATTAATCAGAAATATATGCAATTTGTAAATGGCTGAACAATCTGTTCAATCTGTCTTCAAAAGTAGGTAACAAACTTATTACACCCCTCCTTTTGTCGGAGGATAAAAATGAAAGTTTCCTTTCCTCCAAATATTTTTTGCAAAGCAACTTCTAAAATTCAATTATTTGTTTCAGGATAAACGATGGCAGTCTCTCTAGTTCTAGTTCAACCCTCAGGGGAGCTGTGGAAAAAGATCAGAGTGGAGCTGAATGAAGACATCAATACAAGAGAAAGAGATTTAGCCATCATCAAGGAATGGCTGCGGAAACAACCACATCTGCCTGATGAATGGGGTAATGATTTTTTTAAACATCCAACAGTAACACACATAGTCCTGACTTCACATTAGTATAACCTATGTCGTGGGTATCAGGAATTTGGAGGGACTTACGGTCCCACAACATCTAGGAGGTGGTAGAAGGGTATCTGATATTTTGGTACCCAATTGGATAGCGACCACCGTAAACATGGTGAAAACCCGCCGGTGACTTGTTTCAATTTCTATGTACCGCGCAGCTTGTCTAGTACATTTAAGTCTTTGCCTGCACTTTATTTAACATCAGATCCGGTGTAGTAACTTTGCCGTGCTATGAAAAAAAAACCGAGACAAATATTCGCACATAACATTAACATTGGTTTCGACTACTCACCCTTTGCGCTATGGACCGAAGGCTGTTAATATTTGGGTGATTTGATCAAGGACAGAAAAAGGTGATACGAATGGACTTATGCATCACATAGGAGCATTTATAAATCTTAAATATATAATAAATCATATAAATCATAAATAAATATAAATCAATCCGCATCATTATCGATACGGAAGTAAGCACAATTAATGCTGAAATAGAAAAAACAGCGTAGTGTTTGAATTACCTATAACAGTTTTTTGGCTTATAGTATTTACTGTTTGAGTTGATGTGAAGTATCAAAGCAGGTTTACACAAATTCGACTGACATTTGCAACATCATTCGTATGGTATAGAATATTCTCGAAACAAAAACCTTCTTCATTGTGGGTGAACAATATATCGTTTTTATCAAATTCTACAAACTTAAGATTCAACACGGTTTTTCTAACATTAATTATTATGGTTAATTTCAAGACGAATAGACACACTAGTTTTTTAGCATTATTCCCATACCCATATCATTATTCTCATATACAGTACGAGTACTCTTTATTTATAATAATTAATTTTTATTATTATAATTTTAATTAACATAATTTTAATAATTTTTATGTTTTTTCATACTAAATGTTATAGAAATATAGTTTTTTTAATAAACATTTGCATTTGCGGGAATCGAACCCGCAGCCTCTCGGTTCACAACCGGCTCCTCGCCCACTGTGCCACGGGGACTGTCAATACAATAACAATAAATTAAATAAAAATATACTGATAATACGATACTCCTGAATCTTAATAAATATAAAAAAAACAATAATTCTGCTCAGCTTCTTCAAAGAAATATAATAAAGCCAACTCGCAGAATACATTCAGATTTATTTTCATTAGTGTGACAGTATAATACTGTGATATGTGGTAATATTTATATTTATTATTTTTATTTTTTTAAATAATAAATATAATAATTATATGTGGTAATATTATTATATGTGGTAGGACGCTCGTATGCGAGAGGCCGTCTGGATTAGAACCTCCGCTTTTTCTATTTCTGCCACCAATTACGGGGCATTATGAGACTTAACAACTTATGTCCCGGGGTGACGAGCACAGTCCAGTGCCATACACTACTTCATAATTCAAAGTTCTGTGTGGTGTTGCTACTGTTTATGGGCAAGCGTTGAGACGAGTAACCAGGAGGCCAATTCTCGTAATTTTAAATGTTCAAAATATCATTCCGATCTAGTCTCAGTGTCAAGAAAGTTGCAAATGTCATTTTCTTAAACCAATAATCAACGTCAAATGCACCTAGCATTTGCATTATACCATTTTGGCTTCAGTCAACTTTTATTCTACATTAAATCTCATTATCATCTATGTTCACATTTGACGTTGATTGTTGGTTAAAGAGAATGCCATTTGCAACTTTCTTGACGCTGAGACTAGATCGGAATGATATTTTGTACATTTAAAATTACGAGAATTGGCCTCCTGCTCGTAATAATAAAAAAATATATTAATAATACTCAAACGTTTTCATTAACAGACGACAATTGCCTAATGACCTTCCTTCGAGGCAGCAGCTTCTCACTGGAGAAATGCAAGCGCAAGCTGGACATGTACTTCACCATGAGATCGGCCTGTCCTGAGTTCTTCGCCAACCGAGATATCACCAGGTCTGAACTAACAGACTTGATAAGCAGGACGTAAGTGATTTTAAATAGAAGTTGTTCATTAAAAAGGAGAGAATCAATTACTGCTTGAGCCTGTGCAACCCTGAAGGACAATTCTCGTAATTTTAAATGTTCAAAATATCATTCCGATCTAGTCTCAGTGTTAAGAAAGTAGTAAACGGCATTCTCTTAAACCAATAATCAACGTCAAATGCACCTAGCATTAGTAGTAGCATTATACCGTTTTTGCTTCAGTCAACTTTTATTCTACATTCAATCTCATTACGATCTATGTTCACATTTGACGTTGATTATTAGTTTAAGAGAATGCCATTTGCAACTTTCTTGACGCTAAGACTAGATCGGAATGATATTTTGAACATTTAAAATTATGAGAATTGGCCTCCTGATATTTAGCTTAATAATATTAGCTCTGTATTACACTTTATAATCTAATCATTCAAGTTTTATTGTCATCATATATAGCAAACAACATACTATAGATATGAGATTTTTCGCACTTTGTCTACTTTATCACGTAGCTATATGAAAAGTTTCACTCTTATGTGATAGATGATAACTTCACTTCACTATGATAACTATAGTGACAATTAAGGAAATAATCTGTTTCTTGACCATCAACACTGGTGTCGACAGCCTCCATGGCGCAGTGGGGGAGTAGCCGTCTGTGAGAGGCCGCGTGATCCATTCCCGCACCAATACAAAAATAAATTGTTTTGAGTCTGAGTGCTTTCTCCTTAGAGGTGTTGAGGTCAGGCAGGCGAGTAGTCGTAAAAACTACAAGCCAAATGTTTCTGTAACATGTTTTATAAGCATATTGCGCCGACCCCACTGCGAGTGGGATAAGGGCAGGTGGAAGCAGAAGAAGAAAACAGCACTTACCATCCGTTCCAATGTGTGTAGTTACTTTACCATATCGGGATAAAAAAGATGCGCTAACTTCCAGAGGACAATTTTTGCGATATTTTTCATTTATACAATCTACGATACATGTTGATTTATACTCTGGACATACAATGTGGAAAGTTCATAAAGCATAATTTCAGTGGATGAAACGTTCTCTGAATAGGTATCTACTACCAGTGATGCAACTCTGAAAATCATCTTTGATTTTCCTGTCTTAAGCCCACAAAGAATTTGCGAATCAAAAAAAAACCCAATTATTTGTATGTCAGTGTGTAATTTCCGTAAAATAAATTCTTACTTTCCTTCCTTTTAGTGAAGGTAAATTTTTCTTAGAATTTATTTAGTTATAAAATAGGTATAGGTTCCTGTATTTTAGTAGTTACAAAGCAAAATTGTTCAATTATAACGCTAGCTTATTACCAATATGATTTAAATTTCAGCCAAGGTCCAACTCTGCCTGGTCTCACCCCGCAAGGCCGACGCATAACTTTTTGCAGAGGTGAGTCTTTAATTCCAATATCGATGGAAGAACAACAAAGCACCTGTTAAATTAATCACAGTAGTCTATTAATCGAGAGACAACATACAATACATACGGATGCGGATCACAGAAAAAAAAATATGTGGCGGCTGCCACTAAATGACGCCTGGTTTCTGAAAGGCTGATCAATGTGAAATTAACTAATCAAATCTCATGTCAAGTATAAAAGTTGCAAGAAGCGTGGTCAACGCTTTTGAGTTAAAACACATGTTAGTTAACATAACTCTTTAAACGCTACTAAACAGACATCAAATATTATAATTTTTTCACCAAATAACGTATAAGAAACTCGAATTTATTTGACATTTCTTAACGAATGTTTTAATTTCAAGCCGTTTAAGACGATGCCAAGATCAACCCAAAACATAGATTCAAATCGACATAAAAACTTCCATAAGGGGACCGTTTCCTAACTAATCAACTAAACTATAGTTGATTCCTTTACAAGCAATAAACATAATAAAAATCCTATTTCCAGCTCTCACTAAGGACATAGACACGTATATGTTAAACGACGCTTTTAAGATCGCCATGATGATCGGTGACATCAGACTGAAAGAAGAGATTGAAGGTGTCGCTGGAGATGTGTACGTGCTGGATGCCTCCAATATTGTGGCTAGCCACCTCGGCAAAGTATCTCCTGCTGCGATAAAGAAGTTCATGATTTGTGTACAGGTATGTATCATCGACTATTCATAGTATTTTTTTAAATTGTAATATCGTAAAGGGGCTAAACTAGGCCTGATCTTAAATGTACTTAACTGCACTGTAGTGCAGTCTAAATATAATATCGATCGTCGTAAGACATTGTCCCTCGGAGGTCACCAGAATGATGTCGGTCTAAAATTAGCGAAACCGGCTGATCATAACTGACTGACTGACATAACTGATGTTTTATTCTGTTATAAAGTCGTCTGGTTATTTTTATGTGCACCGTCGTCACACAGCTTTAATATGAAGATATAATAATAAAGACAAATCTTTAGGCCCCTAAAGACAACAGCGTTCGGAAGTTCTGAGAGTTCGGAAATCTGCTTCGATGGTCACGTCAAACGTCAAATAATATCGTCAGTAACACTGTAAATTCCATACTAAAGGTCCCAGTGATGGTTACACTTAACGCGTCCATCAGTTAGATATCAGCATGCCTATAATCTAAAGCGAGCATGATTGTTTAAAACCACACCTTAAATTTTCAGGAAGCTTACCCGGTGAAATTAAAAGAGGTTCACGTTATTAACGCATCACCGATAGTAGACGCCGCTTACAATATCGTCAAGCCTTTCCTCAAAGAAAAAATGAAGAACAGAGTATGTACTTAAGTTAATCCTACTATAATTATAGATGTAAAAGTTTGGATGTATGTGAATTTGGATGTTTGGATGAAATTTGGCACACAGGTAGACTATAAGCCTGGACATTGGCTTTTATCTCGGAAAAGGCCGTTCACAAGGGCTGAGCCGCGAGCAAAAGGTAGTCACTTAAAATATAATGTCTAATGGTGACGAGCGCAGTGCACTGCTATGCAGTAATTTGTATTTTAAAGTTCGTTGGGCGGTGGCGATCACTTACCATTAGATGAACCATTCGTTTGCTGTTAACGCTATTATAAAACCTATTGTAAATGAATTTGAAAAATAACGGTACACGTGGAAAAGAACAGCAAACCCAAAGGCCTAGTATTAAATTTATTTGGTAATTTCTTTGTTTTTCAGATATTTTTCCACAACGATGTTTCGGAATTACAAAAATACATTCCAAAGGAGATGATACCAATTGAATACGGTGGTAATGGATGTTCTATGGAAGAAATCAATAGTGAGTAAACTATACCTATAACATATTTTTAAAAAAAGGTTATAATATAATTTCGGGGTCCGTGGCTGACGTTTTGACCTCAATCCTGCTAATCCAAACCTGAAGGTTAAAATTTTATAACCTCTGATAGCGGCAAAGCTGTTTCTTATCGTCAGTATTTTGTAAAATAGTGGTACCACTAGGAATTGGTCCATTTATGATGTAATTAATAATAATTTCAATAATTAATTACACCCAACAGTTACACACATAATCCTGACCCCACACTAGGAAAATCTGATCGTGTGTATCAGGAACAACAAGGGGCTTGCGGTCCCACAACACCCAGATCCGAAACAATTTTTTTGCGGATCACATAAACATTTAGAATCGAACCCACGACTCTCTCGCCACGGATGCTGTAGTTATTAATATGGAATTATTAAATAACACTTGAATTAAATGTATTGTTTCTCACTGCCTTAATGGCACAATTGTAATGCCATACGCATGAGCCATGTAGCCTGAACTGACTGTAATTGAATTATTCAATTTATAACAAAGAAAAGAAACATGACTGCCTCGGTGGCGCAGTCGTAATGCGTAAGCGTTACGACTAAGGCTGAAGCTGAGGTATCGGGAAATGCTCAGTATCAGGCCGGAGTCTGGAATTGTGCCCGGTATGGCGATAGGCTCGCCCCCTATTGCATCATGGGACGGAGATACACTCGGCGAAATGTATGTGTACTGGTTACACCTCAGCTTACCCCTTCGGGGAGTAAGGTATACACGAGTATGCGTATGCGTGAGTGCGTATGTATGAATGTATATTGTTTCTCACATTTACAGAAGCGTGGATGAAAAAACTTGAAGAATACATTCCCTGGTTCAAAGATCAAGAAAATATTAAGGCTGATGAATCTCTCAGGCCTGGGAAACCAACAAACTACGACGAGCTCTTCGGAATAGATGGCTCTTTCAGACAGCTCTCTATTGACTAAATTAATTTAACATAAGTATAGGTATATTTATAGGTAATATAACATGCTTTTACCCGAATTCTATAATCTGTAACATGCTTATATCTGAATCCTAACTAATACTATAAATGCGAAAGTTACTAGTAGTTTGTTTGTTACGCTTTCACGCGTAAATCACTGAACCGATTTTGGTGAATTTTGGTACAGAGATAGATGGGATGGATTGGGATATGGTTATAGGCTACTTTTTATCCCGGAAAAGGCTGTTCACGCGGGCGCAACCGCGAGAAAAAACTAGTATTTTATATAAATGAATAGGTAGATTTAAGTATTTCTCACAAACATTTTTCAATGTTTTTACGTCAAAAAGTAAGTAAAATAGCCATTGTTATTGTCGGTGGAAATCATCAAAGCTTCATTTAGATGGATAGAATTTATCGCATAAATATATGAGAATATAACAGAAATCTCTAGTTTACAAGGCCGCGTCATACGATTCACGCTTTTAATAGCATGGAATTTCTAGTCTTAGACTTGCGAGAAACTCTTCTCGTGTAAAAAAAGGCGTAGTATATAAATACTAAACCTGATTTACACTAGAAAAGTTTCAGAAAGTGTTATAGAACAAGCATAAAAGTGTGACAATTTGTTTTCAAGTAGTTAATAACAGAAATTGAATGAACAAACAGGAGCCTTCCTCTTAATTAGTATATCATCTAAAATAAGTACTGTATTTTTTATAAAGTTATCCTTAATATTTCAATTAAGCAATAACTAAGATCTTTCAACGTGGTGTGACTGTGATAAGAAATTTTATGTTTTTTAAATATATTATATTTTGTATGATTTATGCTTATTTTATTCCGACTAATTGTCGCTTAATGGTCGAATTACGACCATGATTCATTAGATTTTTAAGTTTGAACGTTATTGAGGTTATTTTATCAAAGAGTAATAACCTATAGATGGACAAGATCGTGCGCGACCGTCCTGCGGGGTACAAGACGTTGGGGGGGCGAGGTTCTCTAGATGTTAGCGGGGGCGGTTTGTGCAGCGGGGAACGGAAACAATTGAACGGTTGCATTTGTTTGTAGTTCTGTGATTATAAAACTTTTTTGAATTTTGTTCTCTTATATCAGCTGCGAGCGTGTACAAATACGTCTTTAGCGTGTGTTGTTTGACATTGGCAATATGAACGTAAACAATTACGGTCTTATTACAAAACGTAGTCTTTCTTTCTTTTTAATAGCTTGAGTGACGAAACTAGCAGGACGCTCGCCTGATGGTAAGCCTGTCCATAAACAGAAGCAACACCATACAGAACTTTGAATTACAAAGCACTGTATGGCATTGGACTACGCTCGTCACCCCGAGACACAAGATGTCAAGACAATCCGGAACACAACCGTTCTTACACACTGCTGCTTGATGGCAGAAATAGACAAAGCGGTTGTACCAAACCAGACGGCCTCTCCCATATGAGGGACCTACCACCTTGTAACTTTAAACTGGGTTTAATATATTGGTTGCTATGGTAACCTATAGTAATTTTATTATATAAACCTAGTTTAAAGTTAGGCTACGTTTTGTAATAAGATCGGAAAATTAATAAAAATATTTTTAAAATTAAATTAATAATATATTAATTTTAGCTTCTGCACTCCTTCTCCGTATAAACTTTAATTATACCAAATATCACATTCTTCCGTGCGCACAATATTCATGAAAAGAGGTGGAAAAATTTCGCTTTGCGTATTAATATATAGATTCCCTAGTTCCACAAGTCTCAGGTAAATACCTTCCCGAGAGCAATTTTTGTAATTTTTTTTAAATATACAAATTATCTACGAATTAAGTAAGTCGGTATGTATTATGTAGGATTTATAATTCCGTAATGAGTGAGTAGTAGTTTTTTGAGTGGTAGAGCCACGCTGTAGACACTTTTGTCTACAGCATGAATGGGCCGCCTCATCCGGGTCGTTATTACTGTCTTACAGAAAACCGACGTAAAATAGCTGCTTGCTGCTGCGTTCCCACGGTGAGTGAGATATCCGGAGGCCCAAATCCCCTCCCCTTCCCATTCCCTTAATTATCCCTTTCCTTTAAGGTCGGCACCGCGCCCAAACTTCTTTTGGTATTGTGGGCGTACATGGGCGGTGGAAATCACTTTCCATCAAGCGACCCACTTGCTCGTTTACCGCTCTTTACTATAAAAAAGTATCTCGGTTTTATTGTACTGTATGTTTGATATTGTGTTTGTTTGTAATAATCGCCTCATGAGTATAGTGGCAGCGTACTCAGGCTGAGAAACCGGTGAAGTACTGAGTTCAAATCCCAGTTCGAGCTATCACATTTTGTGATTGAGTTTACAATTTATACGAGTACAATGGAATCGAAATTCATATTATGAGATACCCAATACTGAAATTTGTACCTGATATGGTTATAAGCCAGCCTCCTGTTACATCATGGGACCTGTAAAGGTTTGGCGGGAATTCTGACAGTACGGTTGTTCTCTTATTTTAATTAATTCCTAAAAGTCGTGTGGATTTGTGCAATAAACGTTACGGGGATGAACAGTGTATAAAAATATTGAAAGAAGTGAATTTTGGTTATGATTTTTGACCAAGAGTATCTTTATTACAAGAGTATATTGATCGACTGCCTCGGTGGCGCAGTTGTAATGCGTACGCGTTAAAATTAAGCTAACGCTGAGGTCTCGGGTTCGATCCCCGGGGCGGGTAAAGTAGTATTGGGTTTTAACACCAAAACTCCGGCACAATCTTAAAATCGACGATAATCGTGTTTCATCGTTCTTGGGCCATAATGAAATATTACATACAAAGACTTTAATGTATACTACTAGACAAGCTGCGCGCTACATAGAAATTGTACCACTAAGTTGCGGTTAATTGACCGTAACTCAATACTCCCACTTACTCTCAACTAGAACCCCTATTTGTGACGCAATTTTACTTGTAAACAGCCCGTCTAGTAGTATACATTAAAGTCTTTGATTACATAATAATATGACGAGGCTGTAGACTGTATGGGCTAGAACCCTTAGCATTCTCATTAAAAGGGAAAATTATTGAAAATAAATACGCATACATACGCACTCACGCCTGTAATCCCCGAAGGGGTAGGCAGAGGTGTAATCAGTACACCCACATTTCGCCGAGCGCATCTCCGCCCCATAATGTGATAGGGAGCGAGCCTATCGCCATACCGGGCACAAATTCCAGACTCCGGGCTGATACTGGGGTATTTCGTAATAGAAAACCCCAACACCACTACCCGACCCGGGGATCGAACCCGAGACCTCAGCGTTGGCCTCAATCGTAACGCGACACATTACAACTGCGCCACCGAGGCAGTCTTATTACAAGATATCTTATTTATTATCTTGAAAATAAATGGGTGGGAAATAAGCTCAGCGAGCTTCGTCGTAAGCGTCAGCCTTAGTCGTAACGCATTACAACTGCGCCACCGAGGCAGTCGTAAGTATAAATACTGTTATTATTACTATTATATAGTACTAATGGAATTAATTACAGCAAATTGCACAGTACATAAGTACTGACACATGTGCGTGTTTTTTTTGCTAACATTGCATTATTATAAATTTTCCACTAAGACATACTTAAAAAACTTAGTCTCAAGTACGTGTTGTTATATTATGAGCACCGATTAACATAATACCGTCGTAACTACGTAACCAACTAAAAAAAACTATGAAAAAACTATACTACAATAACGTAATATGGGGATTTACCTATATAATGCCAGCCGACCATCGCAGTCGACGGATTCTTTAATGATATGAAAATAACAAATTTGGCGTCAGTGTAATTGCAATGATCAATTATAGATAGAAAGAACCAGTTTATTTTTAGATTTTTTGTTTCATTTGAGTCAGTTTTCTTTGTTATAAATTATTTAATTTATGATTTTTGTTGAAATATTATCAAAATCAGTGCATAAATGCCGAAGTTTGAATCTTTTATTCGGGATTTCATCACTATAGCGGTAGAATTTCTTCTTGAAATTAGAATGTCTTTGACGTTGAGCTATACTCATTCGAATGAAAAAAGCATCCAAATTTGGTGGAAGAGATTTTTTTATGATAGTTGGGGAACGGAGCAAGCAGGTCACCTGATAGTGAGTGGTCACCACCGCCGCCCATGGACACTATCAATACCAGAGGAATTGTCGATGCGTTGCCAACCTTTAATACGTAGATAATATTTTTCACACTAACTAGACAAAATGCCTGCATAAGATTAACAACGATATATTAAAATAATCCCAGCTCTGTATTATACACGTGTCACTCCTCTACTTAATGAGGGGTTAGGCCTTAGTCCACCACGTTGGCCTAATGCGAGTTCGCAGATTACGAAATGCAAAACTCTTAAAATATGCAGGTTTCCTCACGATATTTCCTTCAATGTTGAAGCAAGCGATAGTTAATAATGAATACAAACGTAACTTAGTAAAGTCAAGTGTGTGCCATTATTTCATAATGAATTCCGGGTGCCGTAGAACTATGTTACTAAATACAATAATAAATATGTTGTAATAATAAATAATATAACTATTTATTGTTAGTCCTTAGGACATGCTAGATGTTTATGTATAATGTAATAAATTTACTTCCTGATGGCACCCATAGATATAGTATATACCTGTTTTTAAATTATATTATAAGCAATACAATTTATTGATTCATCAGCACACTGAGTTAGTAAGTAGTAGCATTTTATTAATTAATTACAGTTGAATATTCTTGTAGTTTTTACGGCCGACCGCCTGCCTGGCATCAACCCCTCACAGTTGAATATATTTTTTTTAGGTTGAAAGTACTATTTTTTCATTTTTATCTCTACTTTCGACATACCGAGTAGAGTATTCTAAGAAACCATGTTAGCGTCGATATACTTAAAGGGATAAAACTGTTTTTTCACTACAAAACAAGTCGACAAAATTTTCTAATGGATGTGTGCTGTGAGCCTTTATTGCTTTTACAGCTTCACCTGACAACAAAGCCAGCGGTTATGGTGCTCCAGCCAGAAATATATATAATGTATTCAGCAGCGATTAAGCTCAGAGGCGCCGTTTAGAAGGCTCAGACCTCAACTTAAACAATCGCTAGGGAGTTCAGTTTAAGGCCACCTCCGCACATCATTGTGCCAAGGGCCAGTTGTGGGAGTTCTTCGGACTCGCAGGCGCGTCCCATGTCGGGGGCGCGTATTATTATTGTGATTCGGATTGGGCAAGGAAAGTGCTACTTCGATAGCGACCGTGATGGAGTCGTTGGGAGATCTGCCAAAGCATGTCTGGGACGACGACGGAGGATTCGTGATGCATATCCTTAGCCCCCTTGAGCCAAACCGGAAGGCCAGATCGCTTTTTTGTCAGCCTGAAGAAACGAAACGAGCAGCTCGCTCGCCTGATGATAAGCGCCACCCACGCCTATCCATAAACAGAAGCAACGCCACACAGAACTATGAATTACAAAGTATGACATTGGAATGCGCTCGTCATCCGTCTCATAATACCCAGTAATTTATTGCATTCAATGTCCTGCAAATCGAAACACAACAGTGCTTACACACTGATACTTGGTGGCAGAAAAGTTTGAGTTATCAATCAGAAAAATAACACATTACTTGCCCGGGATTAGAATTTGTGCCCGGAAATGCGCTAGGCTCGCCCCTATCAATAAGCTTGGCGAAGGTATATGGTCGAGGCAGCACTATTCGCAGCTCTGCCTACCGCTTCGACAATACAGTCAAAAGCTTATTTATTTATATGTTTACTAGCTGTCCCGCGTAGTTTCACCAGCAACATATAATTGATAGTTAAAACCAGATTACAGCGCCACTTACCGGGTCCAATTGTGAATCTAAACCATCCAGGGCGCCACCCAAACGCATACAAAATAAATTCATTCCATTTGGTCCAGCCGTTCAGGAGGAGTTCAGTGACATACACACGTACAGTAGAATTATATATATAAAGATCGATTTGAATTAACTTTTTTGTACGCGTTTGTGCGCCCTGCCAGCTAGTTGTATTATAAAGATTAAGTCTTGAAATAGCAATATGTACAAACATCATCCACGTCAGTATTAGATGTATGATAACCATACAAAAACACGTGTTTTCCGACATCTAAGACGAGTGATGCATAATTAAATGAACTGATCAAGCGGTTTGTATTGTGTTCACATCGTATCTTATTGTCTTGTACTACGCAATAATGAGTTACTGAGTCAGGTTATTTTTTGTAGTGTCTCGAAGTCGAGGACATTTTTTAACCTTTCTTTTCTGTAGAAAGCATGTAGGAAGTTTTAGTTCACGTGTCAAGGGAATCAGGAACTGCGAGGGACTTTATGAAAGAAAGAAAGAAATGGTTATTTTTATAGCATAGGCCAGCAAACGAACAGGTGGGTCACCTCATGGTAAGTGATCGCCACAGCCTACGTACGTCCATACGAGAAGAATCATGGGCACGTTGCCGACTTTGAAGTAAAGGGGTAATTAAGGGATAAAGCCATGCTGTAGACACTTTTGTCTACAGCATGACTGGGCCGGCTCAACCGGGTGGTTACCACTGTCTCACAGTAAACCGACGTAAAGTAGCGGCTTGCTGCTGCGTTTCATACGGTGAGTGAGATATCCTGAGGCCCAACTCCCTCTCCCCTTCCCAAGCCCTTAATTACCGCTTTCTTTTAAGGTCCGCAACGCGCCTATACTATTACACAGTACGACTGTTGTGCTAAGATTCGATCCCCAGGCCGGGTAAAAGTGATATTGTATTTCTCCATCACGAAATGTTTAGTATTACCCCGGACCCTGTAATTGTGCCTAGTATGGCGATAGGCTCGCCCCCTATCACATCATGGGACGGAATTAAGCACGGTGAAATGTGGATGTACTGGTTACACTTCTGCCTACCCCTTCAGGGATTACAGACAATATTATACTATTGTTAGAAGTTACGTGTGACGAGTATTATTAAATAAATCAAAACGATGGTATTCACTTTGATTTATCGTTTATTGGTCATTTTTACAAAGTTACTGCTTTACAGACCACAACCACATATTAGGATTATACTCTAGAAAACCACTCTCTAATTAATTACAACTAAGACTGGATGTAAATCAGCAGAGCTACCGCGTAATGAACACTTGGACTATCGACTAGGCGACTGAGAGTCGTGAGAGACTGGGGGAATGGGGTATCCAACTATGGTGACGTACTCTTTTATACGATTTATTCGCCCTTCTACTACTATAACGCACCATTATTATTTTAATGTACCCATCTTTATTTTTCTTCAACACCCTCAATTAGGTCAATAAAAGGAATTACTGCAATTAATACAATACAATATCATTATACAACACTAAAAAAAATAATGAAGCATAACCTATTTATTATTATTGAATTCGGATAATTGAACATCCGAAAATAATAATGTGTGAAGGTCTGATAATGACTATTACAGACTATTACCACGTTTTACCCTCGTTTCTGACTTTCGATTCTGGTAAAGGATCAAGTAAAATGAAAACATACAAGTTCTTAATGGCACTAGCAATATTTAGTATTTAGCCCCTTCTTACGTTACGATACTGACAGGTTTGTCTACAGCATGAATGGGCCGGTTCGTCCGGGTCGTTACCACTGTCACAGAAAACCGGCGTAAAGTAGCAGCTTGCTGCTGCGTTTCGTACGGTGGGTGAGATATCCGGAGGCCTTTCCCTTTCCCAATCTCTTTATTATGTAATATAAAAATATGTAATATTTATAATATTTCGTTATGGAACTTTCGAAACAGAATTCGTGTGCGCTCAAACTATGTAAAAATAAATTTTGAATTACCTACTGCTATATTATAATAATTGACGCAAAATTTCTAGTTAATCGACATATCGACTCAACTGGAACCTTAACCAAAATAATCATCATGATCCAATAAAAGCAAAAAATTTGTCGCATTTAATTTTCAATAATAAATTCCACCCTTAAAGGGGTGAAATCGGAGATTAAAGAGTAAAACTTCGACATTTATACAACTATTTTGATAATAGGTCCCTCGTATGCGAGAGGCCGTCTGGGTTGGTACCACCGCTTTGTCTATTTCTGCCCCCAAACAACAGTGTGTAAGCACTGTTGTGTTCGGTTTGAAGGACATTAAAGCCTGTGAAATTACTGGGAATAATGAGGAATTAATATAAAAACTTTTAATACCCTTCATGTTAAAAGAACAGCCGATCTTTGGGGTAACTCTGTTGAGATTACCAAATCTATAATTAATGTAGTAGCACCTGAACTAGCCATAGTTTTCAATCAATGTATCGACTGTGGCGTATTTCCTGATTTAATGAAAAATAGTAAAATTATACCATTGTTTAAATCAGGGAGCACATCTGACCCCAGTAATTTTAGACCAATTTCTGTGCTACCCACATTTAGTAAGATATTTGAAAAATTAATTTTTGATCAAATGCAGACTCACTTTAGTACTAATAATTTGTTACATAAAAAACAATTTGGTTTTACAAGGGGTCGTTCAACCACTGATGCTGGGGTTGAACTTGTAGAAAATATTTTTAACGCCTGGGATGATTTCCACGACGCGTTAGGCATTTTTTGTGACCTATCAAAGGCATTCGATTGCGTTTCTCACGATACATTAGTCAGGAAGTTACGCCACTACGGCATTAGGAATACTGCACTGAATCTTCTTATTTCTTATTTGGATAATAGGATTCAGAAAGTTGACATAAATGGCCAGAGATCCTTGGGATCTGTAGTCACAATGGGTGTTCCACAGGGTTCCATACTCGGTCCATTTCTATTTCTCGTTTATATAAATGACTTGCCTCATGTTATTAAAGACAATCAACAGATAGTGTTATTTGCAGATGATACCTCACTTCTATTTAAACTCAAACGACAGCAACCTGTTACTGACGATGTAAATAATACTATTTTTAAAGTAGTGAACTGGTTTAATGTTAATAACCTACTTTTAAACGAGAATAAAACTAAGTGCGTTAGATTTGTAACACCAAATGTTAAACCCACTAAGAGTAGCGTAATGATAAATGGAGAGGAGGTGAGCCTTGTGAACACCACCAAGTTCTTGGGTATAACTTTAGACTCTAAGCTTCAATGGGGACCACATATAAACCAGTTGTCGAAAAGGCTTACCTCTGCAGCTTACGCGGTCTACAAAATTCGCCAGTTAACTGATGTAGACACAGCAAGACTAGTATATTTTAGTTATTTTCATAGTGTAATGTCGTATGGCATTTTATTGTGGGGGAATGCTGCCGACATTCAAACTATCTTTGTGCTGCAGAAAAGAGCCATTCGATCAATTTACAAACTAAATCGTGGCCACTCGTTAAAGGATTTATTTAAAGAAATAAATATATTGACTGTCGCCTCTCAGTATATATATGAGAACCTAATGTATGTAAAAAAGAATATTAATACTTTTACAACAAACAGCGACATTCATAAGATAAATACTAGAAATAAGAATAAACTGATATTGCCCATGACCAGACTTAAAAAAATTAGTAACTCTTTCAAGTGTCAAAGTATACGTTTCTACAACAAAATTCCAAGCCATATTCAACTATTAGGCCTTAATAAATTTAAATTATTTATTAAACTCAGGCTTTGCCAAAAAGGTTATTATAATGTGAAAGATTACCTGGAAGACAAAACAGCTTGGAATTAAGCCGCTCACTCCTTACAAAATTGGATGTACATAGTTCTCTTTTTTTTTATATATTATATTATTTAATATTGACTGCTCTATTGGCGCAATATTAGTATGTAAGGGAATATTGACATTTTGATTTTTTTTGTTATAAATTATTTCATTTATTTTTTTAATGTTAGTGCGAGTGCTACGTATGTCTGATATACTTTTGGCTATCTCTTGAAAGGGCCAATCCAGGAATTTCTGTACATTACACTCGCATAATTTCTGTAAAACAATGTCTGGACATTAAAAGAGGCCATAACCCATGAGTTTGTTTCGGCATTTCTTCTCATGGCTAGCCCTGAAATGCCGTCGTAAATGTAATATAGCTTAAAAAATGATTGACATGTAAAAGTGATATTTATGATCCAATTTACAGAATAAATGATTTGAATTTTGAATTTGAATTTGAATATTAACATCTTAAGTCTCGGGGTGACGAGCGCAGTCTACTGCCATGCAGTTATTCATAATTCAAAGTTCTGTGTGTTGTTGCTTCTGTTTATGGGCAAGCGTGACGCTTACCATCAGGCGAGCGACCTGCTCGTTTCGTCACTCAAGATAATAAAAAAAACTTGTTTTACAGTACTGACAGGTGACTAGTCTTAAGGTAAAATCGCCACGGAAAGTTTATACATTTAATTTTGAATGGAGACTTGCATAGGACCTGGATTAAGACAGGCATTTTTATTCTAAAAAAGGCCATTCACGCGGGTGCAGCCGCGAGTGTGAGGGTTCGTAGCAATGTACGCCCGTATGTCGCTTGTATCGTACGAGTGCCATATTACCCAACAGTCAGAGAGAGGTGAGGTCGCCCAGCGAACAGTGGTGACCGAGTGCCGACGCTCGGCAGACGCGACCCACTTGCAAACTGTGGTTTGTGCATCAGCTCTAAGGATACACAGTGAGTTATGATATTTTTAAATTTAGAACACTCGTCGAATTGTTTTTTTTTAACAACGCGATAAAAAATAAAAAAATAGGTTCATATATTTTTAAATTTCGCTTGCCGGTATGCCGGCAGGATAGATTTTAAAGTAAGTTACTAACTGCGAAACTTTAAGTAACTTAAAAAAACATTACCCTGTTTTTTTCCTACCACTATTATAAATGTAAAAGTTTGGATGTTTGTGAGTTTGTCACTTTGGATGTTTGTAAGTCAATCGCGATTTAACGGCTAAACGGTTTTGGATGAAATTTGGCACACAGACCTTGACCTGGATAGGATAAGAACATAGGCTACTTTTCATCCCGGAAGAAAAGGTTGTTTACGCGGACGGAGCCGCTAGTAAAAACTTAAAAGTTCTTTAGTTGCTATACAGTTTTAACGTAGTCTGGTGTTGAATGACCCCAGAAATTACGAATAGTTATCCTACTGATACCTTTAAAATAATAGAACAGAAAATATATCGTTCACTATCTGCATATATGAAGTGATAACATAAAATAAATAAATACACCCAACAGCCATACACATAGTCTCGACCCTACACTAGGTAAACCTGTAACTACAGGGGACTTGCGATCCCACAACACCCAGACCCGAAACAAATTTTTATGGATCACACAAATATTTGTCTCGGTGCGGGAATCGAACCCACGCCATCTTGCTTCGCAGCCGGCTACTCGCCCACTGCGCCATGGAAGCTGTCATACATAAATACTTGTATGATGAAAATTAAGACATGTAAAAAAGATAAATAAAAATACAGCTTTACTTTTGAAGACCATTTGAATAATTATAGTGTTCTTTTAGAACCCGCAAACAGTGGAATATACATATAATTAAACTGATCTTTTTTTATATTTGAACAACTTAGGTACACAGTGTCACCGAAATTTATTATAGGAGTTTTTATTTTTATTTGAGTCTTGCAATCTGTCATATTATCGACATTCAGCAATTGTTATGAAAGGGCTTATACGGGCATTTGCGGTACGAGTCCATTGACACGTCCGCTTCATCACAATCACGCTACGCTAGTAAGTCTTGCGGTATTTTTCTTTTCAGCCTCCGAAAAAGAGTTGGGTTATTCATTAAATGCTTCGCAAGTGTATTAGGGCGATGCAGTATTCTGCTTTTGTATGCTTCTGTTCTCTGTGCAATCTATGATTGGTTTTATCGCAGGAGTTATCGCAAAAAAATAACGCGTGTGAAAATAAATTCAAGCGCGTTTCCACACCGGTGACGGAACTTGCTTGATGCCATCATCCTAGTACATAATATATACTACATCCTACTTTGTATGAAGAAGCGTGGACGAAAATATTTTACCTAGTCCATTCATACATTATGTATTTATTCATCATGTAGGCAATTAAAATAGCGCTCTGACAAGTCAGTACAAAATAAAGAAACTTATGTAGGTATAGAAATCATATCAACTAATGTATACATAACATACATAGCATCGTCAAAATACACTGGGCAACTATAAATTTTACATTTTTTTTTAGTTTATTATCTTTTTACTATTATTAATATAAAATTCAATTCTTCTTTTCAGTAATACGTACTTATATTCTGAACATAATAATGTATTGAAATGAAACTAGTTTATACGGATTTTTCCGCGGTTTAATTTCATTTTAGTCCCGACGTTTCGAAAGTTTTTCAGCCTTCGTGGTCACGGGAGAGACTGAATTGACGTAGACCGGACTAGTGTCAGCTAACTTTTAAAAAATAAATAAAAAATTATAATGTTTACCGATTAGTAAGTGTAACTAGCTAGCCTCAGTTAGACTAAGTTCGATCTACAGCTCAGTTACTATCTCTTCTGACATTTTACCTTCCCTTTAATGTACTGATGACCTCTAGACACTTTCCTTTGTTCGAAAGGGCAAACCGGTGTGCGCGCTTTATACACACCTACTCACTTGCACTTCAACATTTCTCGTCCACGTTTGTAAATACAATAGTCTTCAAGTTAATATATATTTTGTGTAAATACCTACCGGAATCTACCGAAAATACCTTTCGAGAGTCGTGTTCAGTTTTAAAAATATTTATGGTAGTAAAAAAGTATGGTAGGAAATGAAACATATTCTTCTTATTCTTTTACTCTTTTTCTATTTCTTTTTTTATATTATCAATTTCATAACGTGCATAAATGGCTTAACCAGAATTGAAAGTGTAAATTTTGGAGAAAATAATCATGGGCGTTCAAATAATTTATATCATAATTAAGTTTAAGCTAATTTTTACTTGTGCATTCCCATAAACCCTATGGGCCTTACTTATAAACTTTCTTAAGCATTACTTAGTTAAAGACTGTTTTCATTTATTTCTAGCCACTTTATAAATCGCGTTGACTGATAAAGACAAAAGAGAATATAGCTTATCATTGCTTAAGTAACGTATCAAGACTACATGTTACTGTTGGAATATATGTGCATATAAATTATAATAATATCAGCACTTAATTATACTGTACAGCTGGACACGGGCCTCGTCTACTAATAAGAGAATTTAGGCCTTATGCACCACACTGGCCTAAAGCGGGATGGTAGAATTCTCAGGTATTCCGGTTTCTTCACATAATTTTTTGCAATGCTAAAGCAAGCGATAATTAAGAATAAATCCTCGTAACTTAGAAAAGCCAGAGGTGAATGCTTTTGAGACTGGTTTCGAACCTGCGACATTCATCTCAGCCGTAGCACTCCCCGCTGAGCATCGATGCTATTATAGATGCATATACTCTGACTAATAATCCAGATCTGAAAGTTGTTGTGTTGTTTTAACTTCGCAATCAGGCGACCAAAAGTTACATAATTTGGCATACGTGTGTTGGAGTAATACAGAATTCTATAAGCTAAGCGAATGATTGGTTCGTGGGAATAATTATTGTCATGTCTGTGAAGACCTATATAATGTATAATTGAATGAAAAAAATAAATATATGCCATACCATTATTAGGAGCATTGAGTGGTAGAGCCACGCTGTAGATAATCTTGTCTATAAAATAAATCGGCTGGTTCGACCGGGTCGTTACCACTGTCTCACAGAAAACGGACGTAAAGTAGGAGCTTGCTGCTGCGTTTCATACGGTGAGTGAGATATCCGGAGGCTCAAATCCCCCTCCCCTTCCCAATCCCTTAATTATCCCTTTCCTTTTGGGTCGGCAACGCGCCCATGATTCTTTTGTATTCTGTGCGTACATGGGCGATTAAAATCACTTGCCATCAGGTGACACACTTGCTCGTTGCCTACCTATGCAATAAAAAAAAACCCATAAAAAGCGTGTTATGCGTGACAACGTCTTACGCGTATAATTTTCCATCCTTTGGATACTAAACTAATCATAGATACAAAATGAACATGCACATCATATGACGATACCCATTGTATCTACTTTAGCACAAAATTAATAACCACTATGAAATAAAATTACTAATAGCTTTGACCCTCTTCAAATTTTATAGACTGATTGCTACCAAACCAATACTAGTTGATCGTTCAATTACATACATACACCAGCTGTCCCACGCGGTTTCTCCCGCAGCTTCACCTACCGGGTCCAATTGTGAATATAAACCATCCAGGGCGCCACCCAAACGCATCCAAAAAATCATTCAAATCGGTCCAGCCGTTCAGGAGGAGTTCAGTCACATACACACGTACAGTAGAATTATATATATAAAGATATGCAGTCATGCCTGTACTCCCCGAAGAGGTAGACAGAGGTGTAACTAGTATAGTGACATTTCGCCGAGTTTATTTCTTAGTCCTATGATGTAGGGGGCGAGACTATTGCCATACCAGGCACAATTCCAGACTCCGGGCTGATACTATAGACATTTCATAATAGAAGAACCTAATATCACCTTACCCGACCCGGGGATCGAACCCGAGACCTCAGCACAGAAGACGTAACGCGTACGCATTACATCTAGGCATTCGATCAATTGATTTACAAAACACTAATAATACATGTAAAATTTATTTAATACAGACAAATTTATTACAGAAAAGAGAAACAAATCCTAATTTACTTCTTCCACCTGCCCTTATCCTACTCACAGTGGGGTCAGCTCAACATAATTTTTAACTCATGTTACAGAAAGATTTGATGTAGTTTTTACGACCGACCGCCTGCCTGAAGTCAACCCCTCTGGGGAGAAAATAGCCAGAACCCGAAATAAATATTTGTGGATCACACAAACATTTTTGTCTCAGTGCGGAAATCGAAGTCAAGTCACGATGAAACAAAAAATACTAATACTTTTACATAAGCATGAAAGAATCTGAATGTTAAAGTGCAACAACCTTAAAGTAAACAAAGCCTGAGTAATCGGTGGTCTTTAAGTTTGAGTAATAAGATTAAAATCTGGTTTAAATAATCTTTAGTAACTAAGATAACTTGATAGCAAAACTTTATCTATGTTACTTTATTCCATTATTATTTTAAGATCCTTAATATTTCTTCGAGATTTTCCAAGTGAAGTATCTATAAGCACCGTGCCAAGAGGTGGTATCGATCGCAATCGGTCGATATTTGCCGCAATTCAGTCCTCTTTTAACAAAATAACGCAGCGAATGTTATTTTACTTTGTTTATTATAATGTAACAGGTTCATAATGATTAATATAATTTTTTATAATAACAACTTATAAAATATAATAATTACTAACTTCATTAGGTACAATAAAATTGTTAATTTATTCATCACGTTTATGACCGCTGCCACTACTACTGCAATTTTAATATGAGTTAGGGTATTGTGGGAGCGCAAGTTTTAATGTATATTTTATTAGTCTGAGTGATGAAACGAGCAGGTCGCTCACCTAACAGCAAGCGTCACACCTGCTCATAAACAGAAGTAACTCTACAAAAAACTATGAATGGATACAATACTGCATGGCATTGGACTGCGCTCATCACCCCGAGACATAAGATAAGTCTCATAGAGCCCTTACTGGGCTCAATGTCCTTCAATTCGGAACACAACAGTGCTTATACACTGTTCCTTAGCGGCAGAAATAGACAAAGCGGTGGTACCAACCCAGACTGCCTCTCGCATACGAGGGACCTACTACCTTGTCCCTCGTAGTTCCTGATACATTTAAACTTAGTGTGGGATCAGGACTATGTGTGTGACTGTTAAGTGTAACTTATTTAAAAAATATATAATGATACCCCTTTATCATATATCTCATTGCTGAACACGGGCTTCCTCTTCTAATGAGCGTTTGTAAATATGACATACCTGAAAAGTTATTGGGTATGCAGAATTCTTAGGTGTGCAAGTTTCTTTACGTTTTTATTCACGGTTGTAGCTAGCGATAGTATACACAAGTAGCTTTTCAAAAGTCTCGTCTGAAATTGTGCCCGGTATGGCGATAGGCTCACCCCCTATCACATCATGGGACGGAAATAAACTCGGCGATATGTGGGTGTACTAGTTACATTTCTGCCTACCCCTTCGGGGAATACAGGCGTGAGTGCGTATGTAGGAAAGTTCAGCACACTGAGTACTTCCTCGAAATAAGTTTTGTGAGATAAATGTCATAGGACTGTCAGGATTATAATTCCATTTTAAAGAAATAAGAATCGATAAATGGGGTTGGGCCTCTGGATATCTCACTCACCGTACGAAATACAACACAAAAGCACTTTACGTCTAGTTATAATCCAAGCGGGTCCATTCATGCTATAGACAAAAGATTCTTCAGCGTGGTACAACTTCATTTGTATCTTTTCTTGTTCACAAACATCACAAACACAAACATTCGCCTCAAACACATAGTAAACTAACATGGAAATGTTTGCCTTTGCAAAACAAACATTAAACACACATCGACCAACTTCCAAGGCCAGTGGGTCACTTATACCAAGGTCCATTTCACAAGAGTTACCACACCGTCTACTCGCTGGCTATCCGTCGCGATTTTTATTAGAAGGTTAATACCATATGTGAAAGTGGTTTAGTTAAAATACCAGTTCTTGTTATGACTCAGGTCAGTGAGTAGGATGATGTAGATCCTAAAGATTATGAAGTGTTTTTTTATTAGCTTGAGTGATGAAACGAGCAGGTTGCTCTCCTGATGCTAAGCGTCACGCCTGCCCATAAACAGAAGCAACACCAAACATAACTTTGAATTACAAAGCACTGCATGGCATTAGACCGAGACCGAGACCAATGTGTAATCCACTAATATTTGTTTATAGTTGTTGTGACACCGCAAGTCCCTAGTAGTTCCTGACACACGATACAGGTTCAGCTGGTGTAGCGTCAGGAGTCAGGAGGTCAGGTGTGTTTATTTATTTATTTATCAGTAATATGTCAACTTCATCGCAAGCACGTCCACTAAGTCATTGGTCATGCATCACCTGCTTCCAATGACGTGCGACCTTTACAAGGTTAACCATATCCTCAGTAGTTGTTATGATCCTGTACTACTGTAAGTCTTACTTCTACTAGTATACCTACTATTTTTGTTATAAAACAATTTATAAGTAACTCAAATTTAGTGTAATTATTTTGTTTAACCATTGACTTAATGGCACTTATGTATAAGCAGCGGTAGCTCAGCAAGGAGTGGTACGGACAGTCAAGACTAAAGTCGCAGGTTCGAAACCAGCCCCAAAAACGCTTGCTTTAACCATGAAGGTATCATCGTGAGGAAACCTACATACCTGAGAGGTTCTTCATAAGAATTTCAAAGGTATGTGAAGTCTGCAAAACCGCATTAAGCCAGCGTAGTGGACTAATGCCTAATCCCTCTCATTCAGTAGAGGAGGCCCGTGCCGAGCAGTGGGACGTGTATAATGCAGGGCTAGTATTATTATTATATTGACAATAGTTCATAGCATTTTCATTTATACAAAGATAAAATTTAATAAATACCGGTATTCTAAGATGCACCATCCATATAGAATACAAATTCTCATTAACAATTATTCGAGTGCAGTAACTTGGCATTATTGGAATCCCTCTGAGGACGTGTTGCATCAAACACTTTCTAATAGATAAATAACCACTATAAACTATTCAGCATCCATATTTATCAAGTAGGTACCTACTCGTTGTCACGCTCGGTTTTACCCGCAGCATATAATTGATAGTGAGGGTTTAAATATTGAGGAGAGGAGAACTGGGTGATGTGCAAAAATCTATAATCAATAATTAAAACACCTTGAATTTGATTGCAGCGCCACCTACGAGGTCGAATAGGGTACTTGTCTCGATTATTTTATTATTTTAGGCCCCCTTGCACGACGATCCTAATCGAGTTTAAGCCACTAAAAAACCTGTTTATAAAACGTCAAATCGTATGAAAATGTAGCATTTTAAGTAATTAAGTTTAGTGATAAATCTCGATTTAGGAACGTCGTGCCTTAATCAATAAGTCACGTTCCCCAAAATCTATTATCGAAAGTATTTTACAAATCAAAAATAAATAAGTTAGAAGCCATTTAAATCTACTAGAAGGAGTAGTTGTCAAATGATAGAAAACAGGATGCACGACATGTCATGTTATGTCACAAGACAGATTATGCATTATGCATGCACGCGTGCGAGGGAGATGGTGAGATTTTTCCACTACGAGCCTACCTTTACTCATACCAATATTTAAAACATACACTGTGGCCTCATTATTTGCCAAATTTTAATTCAATTGCATATCGAATAATGTATAAAATTAAACATAATCAAATACCCTATTGTGTCACTCAAAAAAAACATCAAAATCGATCCAGCCATTGCCCTTTGGATTGGAACCTATCCTCCAGATTTATCCCCCTAGGACCCAAGGCCCGCGGCGGACTTAACTTCTGCTCTTATAGTGTAATCTAAATTAAACTCTATACTAAAGAGATAACGGGATGTTAATTTTATTGATCGTGTATGGCAAATAAACATGGGGGCGATAACCGAACACTATCGGACACTTAACTGGTCTCTTGACATTTTATAAAAAAAAGTTTGAATTAGATTTCCAGGAAGTTCATATGAATCCTGGTGTACTATTTTAATCGCCTGAATCACATGATGAACTGATCACTCGGATAATGGAAGCAACTCCACTCTGATCATTGAATTACAAGGTACCTACTTACATGGTACTATATTGCACTCGTCACAATGAAACAAGAAATCTCATAATTCCCAGCAAATTCACTTCAATGCCCTTTAAATCGGAACACGATAGTACTTACACTGCTAATAAACAAATCAAACCTCTCGTATATGAGGGATCTAACACCTAATAAATCAAATGTTGTAAGTCAAGTAGCAAAGTTGACGAAATTTGTAACCTTCGCGGACCAACGTATTGCGTTACGCAGATAGTACCAGAGTACTTAATGTGGTGATCGTGAGCTGTGATTATTTGTTCAATTTTGAATGCAATCTTACGACATTAAATGATCAGCTGATTAAGTCGCCGCTGGACGTAGTAATCATATCATCTTCAGCATCATAGGATTTAAGATCATTGTCATTTACAATTCTTAAGCAATTATTTTTAAACCGGAATGCATACTTAACGATGAGCGAACAACAAAAAGAGAGAAACCTCAGAAAGAAAGAAAACCTCCTTAGTTTACGTTTGTTTTTTTATTTAATTTGTGTAAGGCGCGAAACAAGTACTGCACCGAGACAAGACTGGAAGCTACTGAAAGACTCAGAGTTTCCGATACCTACGACACAAGAAAGTATCTTACTGTAGGTCAGGACTATGTGTGTGACTGTTAGGTGTTATATATTTATTATTTATTACTATGCCAGGACCTTCTGGTCCAATATGCTCCTGGCAACATAAACCTTGTCCTACCTGAATGCCCCAATTTTAAAGACTATTGCAAAAACGACCATGAGCTAGATATATTGACATTAATTTTGACTTAAACATTTGACTAAGTGTTAATGTGTTTGGTTACACTGAAGTAGTTGAGGCTGGAGTAATGGATCACACAAATAGGCTCACGCAAATTCATATAACAATAGTTATAAAAATCAGTTATTTAGGATTCTGAACTATATGTATTATGTGAACTAACTATTGACAAAGTTTATGGTGATATTAATTTGAATTTAGTATACACTATGCTTAGTCAAAGTCCACCAAAGATATAATTGGCGTGAGTTTAAGCATTCGAGACTGAACATTTATTAGGTATACCGTATTTACTTGATTCGAGAATGGACTATGAGCAATAAAACGGTCGAATAAAGAAACAAATTATGATAGTCTAAATGTATCTATTATAATGATAAACTACGAAGTAAGACTGAAAAAGTATTGATAAAAAATAGAACTATGATACAATCGTGCATTGTGTGTTTTTACCGCTCCAAAAGTTGAATTATAAGCTAAGTAAAAAATTTGCAACATCTTGCAATCCTATTGTTACTCATTACGTCCTCATTACGTCTAACATTCATTATGAAAGTCAGAATCCCAGCTAATGTCATTGAAGTAATTTGATTTCAAAACAAATCTGTGTTGTAAGTACGGGAATATAAATCATATTTTTCTTTTGTAGTGACCAAAGTAGTGACTAAGTTGCATGTACTTGCAGTCTGCGAAAGTATTTGAAAATATCTTGTCATTGATTATGCATGATTGGTGAACAAACATACACAAAAATAAACTCAGGGAGCACTAGACAATGGATAGCACGTACTATATAATGAAAGCCATTAGATCTACAAAGTATCTCAACATGTATCCAAACGCAAGAGAACATTGCAAAACTAATTAACACACGGATCATTGTGAAATGGTGTTACTGATGCAGACGATAGTCAAGACCACGATACTTGACCTTCCAAAATTGGCGAGTGTACACGACCGTTTGTCGAATTAATATGAAATTGCATAAAAATTGATTCAGTAATTACATAGAGCGGGAGAACGGTAGATTGCTTTGTTCATAAAATACAAGGTTTTTTTGTGATTACACGCCAGAATAGGTTGTTCGATAAATAATAATTAGGATTATTTATCTAGTTTTTGCTCTCAGCAATAACAGATATATAAACCTTGGTCGTGGGGCGGTAATCTGAAATAAACTCGCCAAAACGAGAACCTTTCCTTTTTTTGGAGTCGGTTAAAAACTTTTTGCCATCGTTCACTCATCTACATTTTCACCCAAGGTTTTTCCCTTGAAATTGCTTTAATTACTTGACAATCACCGTGAACATTGAAATTACAAATGTAGGTTTAGTTTTAATGCAGTGCAATAAACAGAATCAGCAGTGGGTACCTTCTGGTTTCCAATTTGAATTTATCGAGAGATATTTTTAGTAAATGATCTCTTACCCTCAAATTCCAGGTCCAAAATGAAGATAAAACAAGAGCTACTAATCCAGCCGTCTGGCGAGATATGGAAGGCCATCCGGGTGGAGCTTAAAGAAGATGTCACTACTAGGGATCAGGATTTAGGTGCTATAAGGGAGTGGCTTAAGAAGCAGCCTCACTTGCCTGATGATTGGGGTAAGTATTTTAATACATGAAAATTCACTAGAGTCCAAATCATTCAAAGCTTAAAAGGATCGCAAAGTTGATGAAATGGTTCCAAACGTTCGTCTACTTCTTGTTCGACTTCTTGTATGCCACTAATTCGTATTTTGTAATTTGCAAATAATTCGATGTATTTGCTCTTATGGAGTTTTTTTAACGGACTTAATATAAGTGCTAAGTAATTTTTCTTCCATGTTTATATTTTTTTGTATTTCTTTCAGAGACAGGACCATTAATGACCTTCCTTCGCGGCAGTAGCTTTTCCCTAGAGAAATGTAAGAGGAAACTAGATATGCACTTCACCATGAGAGCGGCCTGTCCCGAATTCTTCACAAATAGAGATGCCACCAGACCTGAACTGAACGAGATCTTGACTACAAAAATGTTCGTTCCTTTAATTATCGTCATCATTTATATTTTAAATATTGCTTTCACACATGGCAAAATTATCATGTCATTGAACTTTCATTTATGATGTAACTATATAAAAAATATTAGTATTCATCAAAGATTCACATGCTGATTCTAAGATACTACAAAAGCTTAAAAAATCATGAACAAGCTTACATTCGCACTCAGAACCTGCTTTTTAGTCGAATTTTATGAAACAAATGCTCAAAATGAGTCGTATTGTGGCGCCGCTACTTTTATAAAAAATCTTTCATATGTTCATAAAACACGAAACGAATAAAAATGCAAAATAATTTATTAGAAAACACAATACTATAATTCAGGTTATAATTCGAGGATGTGTGCAAAAGTATACATCATTAAGTTAAAATTTTGATTTTCAGTCAAGGTCCTCCTTTACCTGGAATAACACCTAACGGAAGAAGAGTCACAATATGCAGAGGTAAAGTTTAATTCCGCAAGTCTCATTTAATTTAAGAATTACACTAAGGTTTTACCAGAAGAGATTTATGAATCCAAACATCTTTCGGAACCTACGAACAATAATTTCGATGGTCGGAACTCAAGCTAATCTCACGTCATGGTATACTCTGCTAATACACTCTTTTAAAGTTGAAGAAGGTCTATGCCTAGCCGTGAGATATGTTTCACTTTGAAGGACACTAAAGCCAGTGAAATTATTGAGCAATACGTATGAGTTTTAAAATCGTATGTCTCGACAAAGCGATGCTTTGCCTACTTTGTAATTCGAAGTTCTGAGTGGTGTTGATTTTGTTTATAGGCAGTAAAAGTATTACAATTCAGGTGATATAAAAAAAATATTGTTCTACTAAGTTTTGTCTCTTAATATTCCATGATATTAGAGTAAAAAGTATCAAAATGTCATACATAATTACTAACAAACCACTTCTTCCAGGAATCCATCCCAACTTGGACGCGCAGCAGATAGTAGACACATTGAAACTGGCACTGATGATAGGAGACGTCCGTCTGATAGAAGAAAAAGAAGGTGTCGCTGGCGACATTTATGTCCTAGACGCTGCTATACTCGGCCCGAGCATGCTTACAAAACTATCTGCTACTACTATCAAGAAGTTTATGATATGTGTGCAGGTAAGGGTAAAATTACAACTAAATTCGCCACAAAAGCTTCATGGACCACAGTGAATATTATGTCATGGAATAATTTAGCCAAATTAATGTTTTTGTTTATACAGGAAGCGTACCCAATAAAGTTAAAAGAAGTACACGTGATCAACACGTCACCCATCGTAGAAAGATTTATTAACTTCGTCAAACCCTTCCTCAAGGAAAAAATTAGGAAAAGGGTAAGTGAAACCATAAAAGGGATGTCAGAACAACTTAGATGTATGACGTGAGGAAACCGTCTGACCCCTACAACCCGTAACTGGAACCAAGTTTCGCCAGTATCGACAGTAATAAAAAATACACAAAAGTAATACATACAAATATTTATATTCCAGATCTTCATTCACAAAGAAATAAAGGATATATACAAGTATATTCCTAGAGAGATGTTACCTGAAGACTACGGTGGCGATTGCAGCACCATGGCAGCTCTCCAAGGTAAAGTATTTTGCCATTTAATATACCATACATAGACGTTGTTATGGAAATATGATTCAACACACAGCAAGTTCAAATTTTCAGATTAATAAATTAAAGGCTTTTTTGCGAAACCGTACATGAGCAATGTTTCATTTACGATTTTGCAAAAAAACAATTCGTCTGAATAAATATATATTTTACCTATGCTCACACATAACTCCGTAAATATGGACCGATATAGATGATTCCTATTATATTCGATAAAGTTTACTTCGGTGGTGGTCCCGTTTAAATTTCAAAAAGAAATTCAACCCCTAAGGGATTGGAATCCCCGATTGAAAGACAAACTTCGACATTTATGCACAGATTATGATGATTCTTTCACTAAAAAATAGTAAAATGGATGAAAAAAAATGAAAGAGTCGGTGGTATCAATCATTGGCTATTAAACTACAATACAGACTCATTTTTTTTTATTATTTTATCCTTTTATTAAATTATACCGGCATAAAAAATGCCGGTATAATTTTTTGTTAAAAAGCATTTTAGGTTACAACTTACACGATAAAAATAACCCAAATATTTTATAGAAGTCTGTTTTTCTTCTTCAGAGCAATGGACGTTGAAACTCCAAGAGTACCGCGACTGGTTCAATCGTCAGGAATCAATCCAAGCGAACGAATCACTTCGGCCAGGTCGACCGACCAACTACGACGAACTCTTCGGAATAGACGGATCCTTCCGCCAGTTAGCCATTGATTAACTGCATAGCTATATTTTTGTATAAAGTTTTTACGTCATAAAAGGTTCAAATATCCTATTTACTACTAAGGTTATTGTACTTAGGTAATTTAGTCCAATTATATTTTTCTACTGCTCAAAATTTATAATCTATGGCAATATGCCGCATCTATTTTCGAAACGCAATTAAATCGATGATAAAATTGCAATTTAAAATTATGTGACATGCGGCTTTCAGGACGTTTGAACAATGTCATTTTTAACTAGCTTGTTTATTACACAGATATGACAATTAACTTTAATTGATGACTAGCTATTCCTTAGTATAAAATTATTTCTCAGAGACATTAATGTTGAAATTTATTATTGTTAATATTGAATTATTGTCCTCAATAAGGGAGTATAAAGCATCTTCTGTATTTAGTAATGGACCAAGCATAACCAGTTCGAAGAAATAATAAAATTCAAAAAAATATTATTTGGCAAATAATGTTAATTGAGGTCTCTGAGTGCGGCGGTTAACTATGATAATAATAATTTATTGGGTACAAAACAATATTATTATTATAAAATGAAGCCCCTGACATCTGTGCTGGATGAAAGTCTGTGTTACAGGTGTCCTTGTCTTCTCACGTATTATTCATATTGATTTTTATTAATTGAACAATTGATTGCTTGCTGCTGCGTTTCGGACGGTGAGTGAGATATCCGGAGGCCCAAATCTCCCTCCCCTTCCCAATCTCTTTATTATCCCTTTCCTGTAAGTTCGGCAACGCGCCCATTTTTTTGGTATTGTGGGCGTACATGGGTGGTGGAGATCACTTATCATCAGGTGACCCACTTGCTCGTTTACCGGTCTATGCTATAAAAGAAATTTACAATTATGACAGAATGTTTATATTACTATGGTTTCCTTCTTTAAAATAAACTGTAAATATTTTCGTGTCTACGCTTGAGGCTATGTATGCTAATAAAGTAATATCTATGAATAGCTTTTTTATACATACATACACATGCACTGACTGCCTCGGTGGCGCAGTTGTAATGCATACGCGTTACGATTGAGTCCAACGCTGAGGTCTCGGGTTCGATCCTCGACCTCTGCCTACCCCTTCGGGGATGACAGGCGTGAGTGCGTATGTACATACACATGCAATCACGCCTGTATATAATGCGGGTGTACTGGTTACACCTCTGCCTACCCCTTCGGGGATTACAGGCGCGAGTGCGTATGTATGTATGTAATTACACATTGTATTAAAGAATATAATTCGGAAATTGTGATTTTTTCCGGTTATTTGCTATGTAAAGCTCAGCTATTGTGATATGTTAAATTTGTAACTTCATTATTTTAGTCAAGAATTAATATAAGAATATTTCAATTAAATAAAGAATCATACTGAAAACAATTGTTTTGTTATATTTCAATATCCAAGTAAACATAGTAGCATCGATAGCTCAGCCGGTGAGTGGTACGAACTGTTGAGGCGAAAGGCGTAGGTTCGAAACCAACCTCAAGAGCATGCACGTCTGAGTTTTTTAAGTTAGGTGTGTATTACTTGTTAATGATCGTTTGCTTTAACAGTGTAGGAAACATAGTGAGGAAATCTGTATACTTGAGAAGTTCTCCATAAGAATTTCAAAGGTATGTGAAACCTGCCAACCCGCATTAGAGTTGTGATAGAGTCACTACGGGGGATGTTAGTTGAAAACCAGCGCCAGGCAATTTACCTTGCCTAGCATTATGCTGAACTAAGACCCTTTCAGCAGCATATCACAAGACACACTATCCGTCCCTTTATACAATTTTTTTGGTTTATTTTATTTTTTTACTCTGTAAGTTTATAATATTGTGTATGCTTGTTATGATCTACCCTTGTCTATGTTGTGTATGCGTGCTGAATAAATGTTTTCTTTCTTTCTTTCTTTCATTAGGTCAGCGTGTTGGACTAAGCCCGTGTCCGTGGAACATGTATGATATAGGTCAAGTATTTCTTTAAAATTTATAACTGCAAAGCACATAAAATTATGACACTGTCATATTATTCTGTAAAACTAGATGTGAGACAGTTGACATATTTAAAAATCATAACTAAATATATTTTTTTACTAGCTAGAATGATGTAACCTGGTCGCTAGCCTGGTGGTAGGTAGATAAGCGACAAGCCTTTCCATAAACAAAAACAACACCACACAGAGCTTTGAATTACAAAGAACTAACTGTGTTCGTCACTCGAGACATAAGTTGTTCAGTCTCATACTGCCCAGTCATTTCACTGGCTTTAATGTACTTTAAACCAAAACACAACGATGCTCCCTGTTTGTCAGCTGTCAAACTCCCGCATTATGTGGCGCTATTTTACTTATATACAGCCCGTCTAGTAGTATACATTAAACTTTTTGACCTACATATATTAAGCTAGAAATGAAACAGTACAATAGTTAAAACAATATATTTCTTATAAAATAAAATTATACTACAATATTGTTTATTTCCCTCGCATCGTCATTTCTTTAATGCACCTGTAAACAGCTGTAAAAATAAACATGAGCTAAATACACCCAACAGTCACACACATAGTCCTGACCCTACACTAGGTAAACCTGTGTCGTGGGTATCAGGAACTACGAGGGGACTTGCGGCCCCACAACAATATTTTAACTTAGATTTAAGTGCGTTTGACAGCCTCCGTGGCGCAGTGGGCGAGTAGCCGACTGTGAAGCAAGAGGCCGCGGGTTCGATTTCCGCACCGTGACAATGTTTCTATGGTCCATAAATATTCGTTTCGAGTCTGTTTTGTTTTGTTCATGTCAGGTATGCAGCCAGTCGTAAAACTACAAGCTAAGTTTTTCTGTAACATGTGTTAAAAAGCATGTTGCGCCGACCCCACTGCGAGTGGGATAAGGACAGGTGGAAGAAGAGTTGAATTTATTTCATCATTATTGTTAGCTGGCTAAGTTAAAAACCTAACCGTTGTAAACCCCCGACGTCAAATTATAAATACATCTGTAACTTTTAAACGCCACACAGAACTTTGAATTACAAAGCACTGCATGGCATTAGACTGTGTTCGTCAGACCAAGACATAAGATGTTATGTCTCTGTAATTTCACTGGCTTCAATGTGCTTCAAACTGCAATACAACAGTGCATACATAATAAAACTGCTTGGCAGCAGAGACGTAAAGGCGGCGGTACCAACCCAGACGGCCTGGCATACGAGGGACCTACCACCCAGTAAATAGGTTTTTATTTATAGTATCATAGGCCGGTAAAGGAGCAAGTGGGTCACCTGATGGTAAGTGATCTTCATCGCCCATGTACGCCCACAATACCAAAAGGATCATAGGCGCCTTGCCGACCTTTACGGAAAGGGATAACTAAGAGATAGGGAAGAGGAGGGGATTTTGGCCTCCGGATATCTCACTCACCGTACAAAACGCAGCAGCAAGCTGCTACTTTACGCCGGTTTTCTGTAAGAAAGTAACGACCCGGACGAGCCGGCCCATTCATGCTGTAGACAAAACTGTCTACAGCGTGGCTCTATCACTCACAATGTTTGTAAATACAAAGATTAAAATAATTAAAGATAATTTTGATTGCGGTATTATACGTTGCTATTTCTTACCTCTTACCATCATCTAATCATCAAATATGCTCTTGTCAATGTTTAATTTGTTGATAGCATCAATATCCTCGTCAGTCAGTCTAAAGTCGAAAACGGCGATATTGTCCGCAATACGCTGCTTGTTCGTAGACTTTGGTATCGGTATTAAATGTCTGTCAATCTGTAATTAGAATCATACTAATATTATAAATGTGAATGTAAGTTTGTTTGTTACGCTTTCACGCGAAAACTACTTAACCGATCATCATGAAACTTTGTACACATATTCTTGGAGGTATAAGAAGTAACATAGGATACTTTTTATGAAAAAAAAACTATTGATTTGTTACGCTTTCACGCCTAAATCACTGAACCGATTTTGATAAATTTTGATGTAGAGATAGATGGGACCCTGGAGACGGTTATAGGCTACGTTTTATTCCGGAAAAGTCTATTCACGTGGGCGGAGCCGCGAGCAAAAGCAAGTATTTAAATAATCAATCTTTAATTAGAATGTTTAAATAAAAGTAGCTTTGTAATAGGAATTTATAATAAATATCAATCTTTAATTCGATTTTTCTAATATATATTTAAATAATCAAAGAACATAATAATAATGCATAATAACATAGTTCCATATTATTAGAGACTAGCTTTTGCCCGTAGCTCCGCCCGCGAGAATGTCTTTTTCAAGGATAAAAAGTACCTAGCCTATGTGGAAATACACAAATAAGAAACATGTGTCACATTATATTTAAAGTAAAGAATATTATCCATTTACGTAATGACAACAAACACTTGCTCAAAATTTAATTAATTGAACTAAACGGCACTAACGCCATATATCAGTTACCAGTGTAAGCATATTAGTTGGTGTTCCAATGCTGCCACATGCATATATACAAAACATACCAATTCGACCTATAGTTCAGAAGATAAATTCACTGCCACCAGCGCCACCTATCCGGCACTAACATAACTATGTTCGTCGTAGTGGTCATGTCGCCCTTTATATGTGTGCCAAGTTTCATATAAATTGGGCTAACGGTTCTCGAGTTTTAAGTGAACATACAAAACATACATACATAGTATAAATAGATTTACAAAAATGCAGCAACAAATAAAATAATATTTTTATTAACAGACTAAAAAAGGGCTGATTGAAGTAAAAATTTACTAAATAAATTATTTATTCTGTCAAGAAATAAATGCTTTATAATAAATATGGTATTCCCATGGAATATATATTATTATTACGCGGTACGATTGCTGTGCTGAGGTTCGATCCGAGGGGCGGGTAAAAGTTATATTTGATGTTTTCTATCACCAAATGCTTAGTATCATAACAGAGCCTGGAATTGTACTCAGTATGCTGATAGGCTCGCCCTATATCACATCATGAGACGGAAATAAGCTTGGCGAAATATGAGTGTACTGGTTACATCTCTGCCTAGTAGTGGATTAATTATTAGCATTCGCATTAATTATTTTGCATGCGAAGTCTTATTTAGCATTTCGCAAATTAAATACAGTTACGAAATTATGTGATTTGTGTGTATTCATTAATCGCTTCGTAATTCGTGTATTAGCGCATCGCAGCAACGGTGGCAACATTCTATCCCCTTCGCACCCGCGGGAACACTAAATTATTTCGTCATATTAGCAAATAGCATTAGCCCGAATGATTAGCGTACTAAGACACGAGAATTCACATGCTAATGAAATTAAATGATAATAGCATTAATTGCCATTACTACCGCTGCCTATCCCTTCGGAGATTGCAGGCGTGAGTGCGTGTGTCTGTATCATACAAGCAAGCCAACCACGTTTCACACTAGTATTAATAAAGAAGTCAAAATTCAAAAGATACAATTGAGACATTAAAAAATGAAAAATTAAATGATTTAAACACGTATTTCATAACCGCAGTCGTTTACGCAACTTGTGTGACCTGTGACCTGACATTAAAAAATACAAATCAATCTATCACCTTAAGTCGTGAACAGGGAGGTCAGTGTGTGACCTTGTGAGAATGAACTCAATAAAGAACGTCACGGCGATAAAATCAGCATAATTAATTATAATTTAATATAATATATCATAAATATTGAAAATATGTGATAATATACATAATATGGGATTATGGAAACAATATAATAAAAAAATATCTTATAATCAACAAACGACAAAACGATAAATTTAGATATCCACAGTGCAATGACGTCATAAAATTATAATGCTGTCTCTGTCATTTGACATGCAGGTACGAGTACGTACGCCAACATCCATAGCAGATATTCAATCCCTAAATTGGGGCAACGCACCGTGTCCTTGAGCGGCGGTGATCAGGTGACCCTCTTGCTCGTTAGCCCCGTCTTCCATAAAAAAAATAACTATTATTCTCTGTCTTACCAGCAGGTGACCTACTTGTTCGTTTGTCTGTCTTGTGCTATAAAATCTAGAAATTCAAAATCAAGTCTTGGGTTCTAATCTCAAGTCGTACAATACAATTTGAATTAAATCTGGGTTGAAATTTGTGACCGGTGATAGGCTATCCGATAATAGGCACCTGCCTACCATAACCTACTTACCTATTTTTTTGTTTGTTGCATGCGTATCACTGGAGACAATAAACCATTTTTCTTTCTTTCTTTCTTTCTTTCTTTCATATCGTGGGACGGTAATAGGATCGACAAACAGTAGGTGTATTAGTTACATCTCTGCCTACCCCTTCAGGGATAATATTTGAGCCTTATATGTATTGTATTGCAACTTTATTCAGCCCTGCTTATCCTACTTCCTACTATCCTACTAATGTAATAAATATTTAATGGTGGATGTTTGTGAATTTGGATGTTTGCTAGTTAATCAAGACTTAACAACTGAATGGTTTTGGATGAACTTTGGCACACTAGTAGATCATGACCTGAATTAAGACATAGGTTAAATTTTATCCCAGAAATTAATTTTTATCAGTTCACGCGGGCGAAGCCGCGAGCAAAAACTAATAATAATATATTTTTATGTCCACTGGCCAGATTGGCCTAGTTTTCATCTACGAAAGACGATATAAGAGGCGTCAGTTATGTTGGAGTCAGCCACACACTTCCACGCATGACTAAAGATACCTATTCCACTCAGAAAGTTGTAGTGGGTGAAGTGACCTTTCCACTGACGCCATACCGCCTGGAACTCATTGGCTAATTAAACTCACCAAATACCGCAGTACTACTTGTTGAGGAGATTTTCCATATTTCTCTGCAATTGATTTCAGGGTGTCATCATCATCCTTATTTTTGTCTCCGCCTCTTTTCACTAAGAACCCGAAGGGGCTGTATGCCATGACAGCAATGCCGCGTCCGTGGCAATCAGCAGCCAGTTGCTCTTGTGTCAGCCAGGGATGGATCTACAGTAAAAAAATATAAATATTTTAATAAAGATGTGATGACCTCTATGGCATTGACATTTTATTAATTATACAAAATTATGTGTGGTAAATAATTACCCACAAGATCATCTTTAAGAATAATGCAAGTATGCCGAGGTTATTTAAATTTATAATGCCACTAATGAGCAACTATAAATTGTAACTAAAGCACTATTCATCATACAGGCCTTTCCCAGATCGCGCCACCCTTGACGAATGACGCCCCTCCGTTGGCGTTGATGGATGAAAGTACTCATATTTTCGATATAAATGACGACCTCAAAAATATATTAGGTCTAAGAAATAAAACTTATATTTACTTAATTTTGCAACTATAATGATTATTGTATTGAAGCGCCTGTATTACTGGCAGACACGATGTCTCCAAGACTTTACTTTCTCCTTACCCTATAGTCATTTTCTATTATCTAACTTGTACTTATCTTTAAATTTCAAACAACACTTACTTCAATCTGATTAACCGACGGATAAACTGTCGAGTTTGAAATTATTTTATCCAAATCCTCAGTCTCGAAGTTGGACACACCAACGGATCTTGCTAATCCCAGTTTTTGTACTTCAAGCATAGCACGCCAGGTTTCTGTAATGTCTATATCGGCAGGAGATCCATCGTCCTAGAATATGGTAAAATTAGATTTACCAGGTATTCACAATTTAAATTTTAAGTGATAAAAGTAAACATTTAACGAAATATTCTTCATCATCGTGCTTATATTTATGTCATCAAGTAATCACGAAAGTGCTGGTTATTTTTCAAAACATTTATGATAAAATCTTTGCTCTTTAGCATTTAAAAATGTATCATCCTCATTTTTACAACCATTTTCCTGTTGACAAAAAATATAATAAACGTTGCAACGTCACACACAGTTATACCAATAGGTCTGAACGAGTAGGTACTGAATATCCCTTAATATAAAGATATCTTGAGTATCGTTTCTCTGAAATAATACTTTACTTACTTTCTCTGCTTGCACCGAGTGAATAAGGTACAAATCTACGTAGTCCAATCCTAATTTCTCCAAGGAAGCTCTCGCTGCAGGCACCACTTGGTCCTTTCCATGATTATCGTTCCATAACTGAAATTGAATTACATTTTAATTCAATTTGATTGTCTAGCCTCTCCCAGAAAATAAAATGGAAAGTAGCATTTTTCCAGCTGTAGAATAACAAAGCTAATTTCGGAACAAAAACTTTTGGTACTGAATATTTATGTGCATTAATAAAATAAAAGGATCTAATTAAGAGTTATTTATTTGACTGTATCACTATACTGGGCTCTATAGCAGTTAGTGTACTAATCTACATGCCCTTACATACAGCTAACAAGAATGTGTCCAAATTTTATTACAATTTAACATAAAGATGAACACAACTACGCTGCCAACAAACCAACGTTATAAATTCGTGGGTTTCGTAAATAACACTACGATAAAATTTTGAAGCAAACTGAGCCAGTTGCAGTGCTTTTATTTTAATTTTCATATTCATATCCTGAAACTACGATAATTATATGCACAGTGCACAGCCTCTAACACCACACAAGTATGTATAACGCAATAAACAGGTTCTACAACTCATCACAGTTAGGCTCAAAATAAAGACGAAATGTCAAGGCTTGTATATTTTCTATAAAATGAAACTAAAGATGCAACTAAAATAATCTTAAAACGAATTAATCTCCGATCAAAAACGCGTGTTGAGTAATATTGACACTATTAATACCACACATTTATTAATTACTAGCTTTTGGTCGTAGCTGCGCCTGTATGGAAATCCTTTCCATCATATTTCTGGGATAAAAGGTAGTCGATGTCACGCTTCGGCCCATTTACTATCTATGTCCAAAAATCATTTCATTGCTCCGCTGCTGAGTGAAATCAGGACAAACTGACAAATACACTTTTGTTTGTAACATGAATGTTATTACTTACTTTAGTAGTAATGAAAAGATCTTCCCTCTTCACAAGTCCTTTGCTAATAGCATCAGCTATACCCTGACCAATTTCACGTTCATTGTTGTACAGAGCAGCAGTATCAATATGCCTATACCCTGCTTCAATCGCCCATACAACTGCCTCTCGCAATTTGGCAATGTCCTTAGTCTGAAAATAATGGAGAATGCGAATCTTAATAGCTCATTTGTAAGTAATACGAAGAGTATTACTGTTATCCTAATATTAATTCCACTAAGATATGGCATGAATTTAATGTAAATTGTTTGAAAAACAATATATATATAAGAATCATGATAACTAGGTACGGGGCCAGACACTTAACTAATTTTGCAAAAAACTTCATTTATTAATTAATATTGATTGACATTGTTTTAACAGCACACGAGTATAACTTACTGAGCCAAAAGTTCCCAATCCTAATAAAGGTATATTGTATCCACTATTCAGTCGGATCGTAGGCGCTTGTCCCGCATTCGATTCCTGCAATAAAAATGTATTTATCCACATAAAATTTTCCTATAACAAGGTCACTTTAACAGTAGCAGTGACATCATTCAATCATACTTTTTTCCTTTTGCTTATACTTGGCTTATAAATGGTGTTGGATTTACTACAAACTCGATTAACCCACCATTTCAATGATCGACATGACTGTTGTGAAAATATTTTAGAACAAGAAGTCTTTCAAATATCAAAGATAATGTATCAACAATTATATATCGTTAAACTTTATTGATGACGTTTAATTAATTTAACTTTCACAGTATTTGTATTACGTCGAAAGTGAATATTAGTAAACGAAACCCAGCGATTGGTTACACTATTTACTATCAACAAAGTGAAGGGAAATCGTTAAGGTTAAATGGTAACTTAACAATACACCGTTCAAATGAATAGTTTGAATTCTGATCAAAATACGTTACTATTACTGAGAGCGTCTTCATTTCGACATTGTAGAGCAGGGATGATAAAGTTTCCAACTAAGCCGAATTAGGCCAGTGTGGTGAACTAAGGCCTAACCCCTTCATTAGTAAAGGAGGCCCGTGCTCAGTAGTGAAAAAGTTCATACTTACGAAATTGGCCTAATTTCTATCTATGAAAATGACCTAGTAGGTGTATGTTAAGTTGCGTGTCAGCCACGCACGAAAGTCCACTGACACCACACTGCCTGGGACTCATTTAGATAGCGTAGGCCTTCCAGGAAACCTACAAAATCCTCTCGGCCTTACCGACGTATCCGACAGGAATGACTAGTCAATACGTATGAAGTCGGTTCGGTTGCAGATACATTTACTGATTGGCTAGTACCGAGCCGTCGTAAATCCAAAAAATAAATCAATCCATAACTGCAAGGATTTTTTTAATGCAAAACAAAATTAGCTAATTGCTATTAGCAAATTGCTTTGTACAAAGCTAGCAAGTAGCTACCATACAACTATACTCGTATTAATGATAAAGTTCAGATACTTTTGGAGTTAATGTAAAGTCTATTTTGCGTAAGTTTACAATCAAAATACGTCTAGTAGTACCTATGTAGCTATTTTGATGGGCTCTGCATTCATAGAACCTACTATAACCCAACAAAGAGATTTTGGTGTTGGGACTACTAAGGAAACAAGTCCCGCGTAACACACACCAATTATTATAATGATATTAAGAAATATATATTTGATTTATATATTAAAATGAGTGTAATGTATATGAATACTGAAAACTACGATAGGTACCTATATGTCGAAAATACATTCATAACCTTATACCTCGATGGTAATTAGGAAGGTTCTATTCAACTCTATCGGATACTACAATCATGTTACGTTCTGACAGAGATTTTAAATTGAGCATACGAGTACAATTTGGGTTAAACATCATCCCAATGACCTCATCTTCTCAAGGTAAATAATCAAGATATTTATAATGATGTGAAGGTAAACTATTTTATTGATTTACATCAGAATTTATTTTATTAATTTTAGACATAAAATTAGAATCGATACAAATTCTAGAAACAAACTCATTATTTGTACAATATGTTTGATTTTATATATTATTTTATAAGCAACTTTGGGAAAACATAATTAAAATTGGACAAAAAATGAGACTGCAATTCATATTTTAAATACTGTTACGAGCAACGGTGGACGTGTAGTGGAAAAATCGCACTATCTCCCTAGCACGCATGTACCTTAAAGGCTAAAAATATCTTTTGACGTCATAAAATACGTCGTGCATCCTTTTGACAATTCCGCCGTCCATCGGATTTAAATGGCTTCTTTAAAAAAATCGAGTGTAATACCTTATTTTAAATAAGGAAAAATGCATTCTGTAGGCAGTGAATGCATTTTGTCACGGTCCTTTTTAATTAGTACATTAACACTTCTACATGTATTTTTACGGTACAATTAAATAATTACAGCTTTGTATATTCCACGTGAAAAATAATATTAATTAAATATTTCGGTTTCTTGGTCCACCGTTATGGTTATGAGCATAGTTATAAGCATGGCATAAGCATTGTCATTGTAATGTCATTTAGATATTGTCATGTCCATATTACATTAAGCATCATGTTAATTGATGATTTTATGAAGCAACTGTTAATTGTTACTAGCGTCATTTCAGATTATTTGAAATATTTACGCCCGGTTTCTGAAAGGCTGATAATGTAAAATTAATTATGTCAAATCTCATATAAAGTCGAAATTGAGTTACTATAAGCGTGATTTGATTTGACACACATGTTAGTTAACATAACTTTCAAGTAATATGAAAAATACAATAAGTACCGCTACTAAAGAGACTTCAAATATTATTATTTTTTTCAGTATTATTTTTTTCAGCAACTAGAATTGATTTGACAGTGGTGTCAAAATCAAAGTTCTGTTAGTTGAATGTTGATTTAATCAGCCTTCCAGAAACCAGGTGTAACCCGATGTATAAAAATCACTCCCTTGAAAAAGATAACTGAGAGTTGATTTATTCCTATGCAGCGATTACTACTAATCTAATTTCTACTAGGTTTTACTATTCTAATCTCTGATAGGTATATTGAAAAATTACAATATTTGTATTATCAGCATGAGTTTGTGCCAAAAGTTTCTTTAATAGCCTTAAATTTACATAAAATGCTAATAAATATCCAGAATAGTATTTTGGTTTCAAATGAAAAATATAAGGAACACGCGTATCGCCCTATGTGTACGCTTTTTCAATTTGGAACATTAGTTGAAAACAGCATCATTGTGGACGAACGAATTAGCAGACACTCTAATTTATGAAAATTATTGACGTCTTAATTTAATAAGATGTAAAACATAGAAACAAAAGTTGAAAACTTTTTGAAGTATTGCAAACTGTTGAAAACACAGCAATTACAACTTTTTCGGTGGAAAGAGATATGGTACACTAGCTGTTTCACCGCAGGTATGTTACTGCCCTGCTCCTATGAGTCGAAGCGTGATATACATATAAACTTTTCGGAGTAAATTTGCTAAATGATAGTGAAAACGATTTAAATCCGTTGCATAGTTTAAGAGAAATAAGCAGATATACAGACAGACAGATGCAGATAGCATTTTTTTATGCTATGTAAGTTCAAAGTGATTAACATGAGAATTATATGGAGCAATAACAAAACAAAAGATTATAACAGTGTCTGAGGAAACTGCCACCAACGTCATTATGTGTAACGAGAAATAACATCCTAGTATTTTTTCACAATGTGCTATTAAATTGTAACCACTAGATAACGTATTCAACAATAAAATGGCAATGGTAAGTGGGCCACCAACATCCTGTGCAGAGGCAGGCAAACGAACAAGTGGGTCACCTGATGGTAAGTGAGCTTCGCCTTGCATGAACATCCGTGATACTGAGGAATCATGATAGCGTTGCCGACCTTAAAAGGTTTAAAATTAGTGATTAGGAAGGAGAATGGGATTTTGGCCTCCAAATATCTCTCTATATCTTTAATTTTCAAATGTGCAATCTTAAATACATATCTAATATCTAGCTCTTGATTACATTTTGCAATAAACAAATTAGGCAAAAGGTCTTCAAAACCGCAGGCATTACATAATCATCGTAATTGCTTGCCTACAATTGTAAGCTTAAACGTATTTATAAATATGAAGGGAATAAAGGTTTTTGCAGATACTTAATATCATTTTCTAATAGTCTTTGAGTTCCCTGAAGGTGCTTGGACGACTGCCTGGAAATACCGAGATTAACTCGAGTAGACATTTATTAGCTTGATTGCCTCGGTTTACTGATGGTGTACTCAATGTTACCTCACTATTACAGAAAAAATTCACACAGGATTAAGTATAATAGCGTTTAAGTTACTTTTAATATGTACCTTTTTAAATAATAAATTAATTTAAAACTTAAACTTAATTTACAACGCGCGAAAACATTGAATTCAAAATATTAAAAATTACATATTGAATAATAACATCAGCCTTGTAATAAATAAACTATCCCACAGCTGGGCATGTGCCTGCTCTACTAATGAGTTAGGTCTTAGTCCTAATGTGGGTTGGCATATCATAAAATATCATAATAAAAAAAATATTTGAACGCACTTTTTTCAAAAAGGTTTTTATATTTAAATTAAATACTTACATTAAAAAAGAACGCGAGGAACAACAAGGTAAACGCGGTAAACAATTCCATCTCGACTCTCGTGTGTGCTGATCGAATGCACAAACTTGACTGATCAAGTATTGAGCACCATGTATCCTCTTCACATTGTAGGAAACGTCTACAAGTTTATGTGATGCTATTTACCTATTTCCGGACAGTTTATTTCTGTAGTCTGTGCTTTGGAGTGCATAACCTCCCGTAATGTACCTACTACTACGTAATGTACCTTTATTATTTTTTGTTACGGATTTCGGATAATCTTTACATATATAATTCTACTGTACGTATGTCACTGAACTCCTCCTAAACGGCTGGACCGATTGGAATGATTTTTTTTGTATACGTTAGGGTGGCACCTTGGATGGTTTAGATTCACAATTGGACCCGGTAGGTGGCGCTGCTGTAGTTGCGGGTGAAACCGCGCGGGACAGCTAGTTTAATATAACTTTTGATACGGATTCCCGGGTCGGGTAAAAGTGATATTGGATTTTTCTATCATAAAATGCTTAGTATCAACCCGGAGTATGGCGCGAAGCTCGCCCCCTATCACATCGTAGTTTTCATAAGATCATGAAGTTTGCCAAGTCGCATTAGGCCAGCATGGTGATCGAAACGCCTAACCTCTCTCATAGAAGGCCCGTGCCCAGCAGTGGGACGTATAGGTAATAGAGGGATAATGATAATATCATCGTTATTTTTTTTTAAGTAGAGGGTCTGCAAACGAGAAAACGATCCCGCGGCCTCTCGGTTTAAAATCTATAGATGTCATTTGGTAGAAAGTAGACATAAAGTCCGAAATTTCATTATAAAAATATTGTGCATACATACGCATTCACGCCTGTAATCCCCGAAGGAGTATGCAGAGGTGTGACCAGTACACCTACAGTTCGCCAAGCTTTTTCCATCCTATGATGTGTTACGGGGCGAGCCCATCGCCATACCTGGCACAATTCCAGACTCCAGGCTGATATACTAAGTATTTCGTGATAGTAAACCCAATATCACTTTTACCCAAAACGGGGATCTAACCCGAGACCTCAGCACAAAAGTCGTAACGCGTACGCATTACAAATGCGTCACTGAGGTAGACTTATTAGGTTCATGCCACATATTAAATAAATAAATAAATACACCCAACAGTCACACACATAGTCCTGACCCCACACTAGGTAAGCCTGTATCGTGGGTATCAGGAACTACGAGGGACTTGCGGTCCCACAACACCCAGACCCGAACCAAATTTTTGTGGATCACACAAATATTTGTCTCGGTGCGGGAATCGAACCCACGGCCTCTCGCTTCGCAGCCGGCTACTCGCCCGCTACGCCACGGAGGCTGTCAGATTAAGCAGATAATACATGTAATCAATAGCTAACAACGCCTTTCGATATATTATAGCAAATATTTTGAGTGAGCCATGATTGCTTATAGACAAAGATAGTTAATTGAGAGAAGCCCGAAAATAATGGCAGCCAGTAAATTGCATCAATTTGAAGCAGTAGAACCACGCAGTAGACAATTTTATGAACAGCATGAATGTGTCGGCTCGACGGGGGTAATACCATTGTCTTAAGAAAAGTGGCGTGAAGAGGCAGTGACTGGACGTATGGACAGGACGGTGCGGTGGCTCTAAGCGCTGATTAACTTCTCGTTGGTTTTCTCCGAAACTGTGGTTCTAACCCAGTAAAGTCTGAAGGAGAACTTGAATAGTGATGCACGTCCCCTATTATGCCGCCTTATCACAGAACATCAAAAAAACAAAAAATACTTAAGAGATGAGGGCTCGCTGCCACCCTGTTTTTACACTACCCAAAGGCGGCAGGCACCAAGGGAGATCGGGACCACTCGATTGCCTTAGTTAGGGCCTTTTCTCCCTATTTCTTATTGCACCATCCTGTCTCGAAAGACAGGACTTGAGAAACGTTTAATATAGCTTTTTGAGGCCGCAGAACAAGCAACAATAAACAAAATATGTTTTATTTTCACTTATGTATTAAAAAAATAACTGCAACAAATCACAAAGATTCTCTTTTAAATAGACATAACTCAATCCCTCTCATAAGGGTAGTTTGGATAATCTTTCCAGTCCGTGGGATTTATTACTCGAATGTTCTTATTGAATTTACTCATAGTTGCTACTTCGGAATCATTCAGTTGGAAGTCGAATATACCGATGTTCTGAGCGATTCTGCCCTTGTTTGTTGACTTCGGGATGGGGATGAGTCCTCTTTCAACCTGAAAAAAATCATTATACTTTATATACTTAATTAACTTAGGTAAGATGCCGTTTTTTAGAGATCCATACCCAAACAGTCCTAACAGAATCGTATTACTTAGCTACACCGTCGGTCTAGGTCAGATTAGACAATCCACCTTATATTTAAAAGGTTCTTCTAGCTTATAAACCATAATAGCCGACAACATTTCATAGAATACTTGTGATTATGGGGGATTTTCTAATAAAATATAAACCAAAATGTGAAAATGTTACTGGGACAACACAACTTTATGCAAATTAAGTACCAGTCCAAATATAATGTAGAATGGTGCTCACGTCTTTCGAAGGTCGCCAGATATAAATGAAAAATAAATAAATAAGAATAAACTATGTCAGGCAGTCATATACTCCGACTGATCCCGTAATAGACTCGGAACTAAAAACTCTGTCATGTTTTTCACCCGTGTAAGTTCGATAGATTGGCCTATCGATTCAAGAACTCTTCCAGAACCTTAACCAACTTACCAAATATCTCAATACGATTTGTTCAACAGTCTTTCCGTATTTCTTCGACAAAGCAACCAGAGTGGGATCGTCCTTTCTCGGGGGTGGAGCCTGGTCAACGTTTCTGGAGACCACGAACCCAAATGGACTGTATGCCATAACAGCAATCCCGAGATTCTGGCAATGAGATACCAGTGGCTCCTGAGTCATTGTGGGATTCACCTGAAAAGAAAGATTTATTAATGACTTGGTGGTATGTTCAGCTGACAAAAGAAATGTATCAAAGTTCCTCGACAAATATTGGTAGTATCATTATCATTATCAGCCTGTAAAGCACGCCATTGAGCCAATCCTTCGCTCTAATGTTATTGTTAATTCTTTTCACTCCTAAATAAAAAGACGCAGGTAATTCACATAGAAAATGGAAATCCGTCAGTGTCAATTCCATCTATAGTCGCAGTCCTAACTGATACAACAGCTTAAAAATATTCCCAATTTAGGCATACCTCAAACTGGTTAACAGCAGGTTTGACACCACTACTCTCCACCAGTCTGCTTATCTGTGTGATGTTGAAGTTAGACACGCCAATAGACTTAGCGAGACCCAAATCTCTAGCTTCTTGCATTCCCTGCCATGTCTCCAGGTAATCGATGTTGTCTGGTGAGCCATCGGACTGGAAAATATAGAATCATTAGTAATCGTAATATTATCCTAAATTCTCAGTCTAAAGTATGGTATTTTCTCGTCTTCAAATAAAATATAATTGCTATTTTTATTATAATCGTTTATGGTGACTTTAACTGTAGCGAGTCTAACTACCTATGGCCTAAATTAGGAAAATGCTTCAACTTCAATATGAAATTAATTAGCTTTAGTATCTACTCCAGCTATCTATAATTTCGGCATAAAACTAAATCACAAACTACGAGGTAAATCAAAACGTGACCAAAGTTCACAGCTGTTTCCTCATATTTAAATTTAATACGAAGCAGTGAAATTGAAATTTCAGGATTAAAATTAAAGGTACCATCTACGTAATACCTTTTCGGAGATAGGGAAGTGGATCAGGTAAAGGTCCACATAGTCCAATCCAAGCCGACGCAGCGACTCCCTAAGACTAGGCACCACATCTTGACGAGCGTGTTTATCGTTCCACAACTGAAATAGTTACAAATCTATATTTAACATTTATATAGAGTCCTGTTCTACTGAGTCGAAATAGAAAACGCGTTTATCATCATGTTCTGTACAGTCGTATTTATTGAATCTTTTGAAAAAATTATAATCTATTGTTGTCTTCCTTGATTTTAATTTGTTACTTATATTAAAAACATTAAGATTAATGGACATTTATATCTGCAGATACTGCCATCGTACACACATTACACATCATATTAATGTCTTTACAAACCAGATAAAAGTAAACAAATTCAATAAAATAAGTAGTATCAAATTGATATATATTTAACAATACAATAATTCCTCCATTCACCTTAGTAGTAACAAACAGTTGTTCTCTCGTCACGATGCCCTTGTTAATCGCTTCAGCAATACCTAGGCCGACTTGTTCTTCATCTCCATAGATAGCTGCTGTGTCTATGTGTCTATAACCATCTTCTATAGCCCAAAATACTGCTTGACGGACTTGGTCGATTGTTTCTGACTGAAAATAAAGAAAATATTTAAAACAAATATATTGGATTTTGTTAAATTTTGCTGCAGTACCGAATTATTTTGATAGTGATGGCCTCTTTAGTGCAGCAGGCGAGAAGCTGGTAGTGAAACGTGAGATCCCTGCACAAATATTTTTTTCGTGTATGGTTCTTTTGAAACCTCCAGTGTCTCATAGTTCCTAATATCTACGACACAAGAGTTCTTATTGTCTTCTTCTTATTATATCTTATTTTAAAGTGAAATAAGTTTCAATATTGTGCAATCGGTGAATTTTAATGGTAAATTAAATACTAGAACAAGGACATAAACACGTGAGAGAGAGGTAATAAAATATTTGACATTTTCAAATAGCCATTTTATTTGTCCCAAGTATCTTAAATTTGACCTACAAAAAAGCTTTACTGTTGAAATGGTTTTTTATTCCTTAGACTGATATATTTATTCTTATTACACTATATTGACGTACTCTTTTTGCCTGTAGTTATTCCGGTTTAGTGCCAGGGTCCACCTTCCCACTAAGAAGCCTTCACTTCGCTCAATCTTGAGCATCCTCTGTAGTAAGACCGTTGGCTCTCATATCTCCCTCTAATACGTCTAGCCAGCGTTTTTTGGCCGTCCGCGGGATCGTACTCCTGATACTTTCTGGGACTGGCACTTGCGACCGACGTGCTCTTGTGGTTTCCTCAAAACGTTACCAAACCACGTCGTAGACACCAAGGTTGATATACTCGTTACGTATACGATCTAGTCGATCGACGTAATATATTTACCCATTATATTTGCGTACTTAACAAAACTAAAACCGAATTATAATAGAGTCATTTCTACTCAATTCGAAAGGATACACCTAAAATATTGTTCTACTACAAATTATTTAAGTTCATGGCTACGAAATCATAATATTAGAGCCTGTATTTGTTTTCCTTTTACGTAATGTCAGTACAACCTAACCACTTAATAAATAAACGTATCATCATCATGAAAAATAGTTTTTAGATTAGGGTAGGTCAGGTTCTGATTATGAATTATATATTTATTTATATTATATTAAAATCTGCTGTTACTATTATCAACTATTTATTAAAGCTCGCGTTAGACGTGTTAAACGTCAACGATGAGCAACTTCAATATTTTTAGGATATCTGATTTCCTATAAAAAAATTTGAAGATGAAACATCTTCGGGTGTCTTATACATTGTCTAGCGCGAGCCTAATATTTGACTGTAAACGATATTCAATTTTAAATATTATGTTTAATTAATGAAATCGGAATAAGTAAAAGTTTTAAAACGCACAGTCGACATAATGAATACATAAACAGTCTGAGAAACAATAAATTGAAACAATATTATGCGCTTAAAGGTGAAACACTTATTGCCCAATTCAACATAACAAACAATAATTAAGTTATAGTATTATGGTCATTAATTTGTTTAATTAATTAACATAACCTCAATATTAAATTAAAAAATTCAACTCTATCTCTTTGAGTTACAATACATTTTTTATCCAAATGTCAGAGTAATTAAACCAGCCTCACCTCTTTTATCGAGCCTCTGCCGGTACCCAAAGCGAGCATTGGGATCTTGTAGCCATCATTAAGTTGCACGCAGGGTGCCAGGCCCGCCATCGCGAACTGAAAGTGGTAATGTAACGTAAATGGTGGGTTATATACGATTTATTGATTGCCCTGACCCGGTAACGGGGACAATGCAGTTTTTGCAACGTTTTTCTGCAGTTATAAAAGTTTATAACTATTATTCTGACACAAAAAAACAAAGTTTATCAATTCATCTGTCTATATTTTATGTATGTTCACACATAACTCGGACAAATGTGGACCAATTTGGATGACTATTTTTGTATTGAAATCAAATCAAAATATTTATTGAATACATCAAAAACTCTACGCCAGTCCGGAAGGCTGTCTCGCTAGAGAAGAACGGGCAAGAAACTCTAAAGTTGCTCTATTCAATCCTATTTTATAAATATTTTTAAGAGGGTAAAGGCTTTACAATATTTGATTAGAAATAGAGCAGCTTACTTATATAAAAACAACAACAAATAATCATATAGAATATAGATGATAGCTACGGATTATATAAGCATTCACGACCTCCATAGACACGACAAACAAATTAAGACTATGATAAAAGAGTTTAAACAAACCAAACCGGACCGAGTAGACCAGTCCACACAAACAGCACACGTTCACAAGTATGACGCATGTGGCAGTTTCGAAGTCGCAGGTTCGAAACCAGCCCCAAGAGCCTCTCCTCTATATATAACGGTGAAGGAAACAGCGTGAGAAACCGACATACCTGAGAAGTTCTCCATAAGTATTTCGAAGGTATGTGAAGTCTGCCAACCCGCATTAGGCCAGCGTGGTGGACTAAGGCGTAACCCCTGTAATTCAGTAGAGGAGGCCCGTGCCCGGTAGTGGGACGTATATAATACAGAGCTAGTATTATTATTATTATATTTTCTTGTCATACTCATTCGTACATACAAATAATAATTACAAATCATAAAGTATTGATGCTTGTTATAAATACGCAGAATTCTTGATAATTCCTTCGAGTTACATACTATGGTACCCAGCCTTTATTTTGTTCCCAACAAGTTATGGAGCAGTTAAGAACATCTGCACTTGTGAAAATTATTGAAAAATAGCAAAGTCTTCGTTTAGCATAAAAAAATTAACATTACAATTGTAGTCACTTAAACATTTATAAAATTAGCGTTGTGAGATGAGGTGTAGTAAGTAGGAATCAGAAACTATGAGCCTCAATCAGATCAACAACAAATTCTTATTTGAAATAACTACATCATAACGATTATATCACTATACAACGTGTTACAGAAAGGTGTGGTCATATTTAAGGGTCGTTACATATACCTGACTATACTGGAACTTATCAAAATCTAGACATTCTTAAACTTCACGCTAAGCTCAGCGACATGTTTGATATTACATATACGATAAAAATTTAAATGTTTTATTTACGTCCTAGAAATGCAATGTGATTTGGTACTACGGGTGACACCAAGGCTGCTGCGGATGATTACGTATACTCCCATATCCCTTTTACCCAATATATTTCCAAAAATAATTTTCATCCACTAAGCAGAAAATGATTAGCGAGTTAAGCAACCATTGGTGCGGTCAGTCGATGGATGGGTGACCGCTTATTGGTATATCAACTGAGCGTCTCCGTGCTACGGAGGGCACGTAAAAAGTCGATCCGGGCTGTCATCAACTGACAACAGTTGTTAAGCCAAGTCGGAGGCCTTCGGGCGGTTTGAAAACCTTAACACTAGTTTGGCGACTAACTATTCATATAAAATAGAATTTCCAAAAATATACAAATGTTCTAAAGACTTACACACGATCCTTTTGTTATTCGACAAAACCCATATTCATTAAAAAGTAGGTCAAAGATTTATTTCACAAGGTGGTAGGTTCCTCGCTTTGTCTATTTTTGCTACCAAGCAGCAGTGTATAACCACTATTTGTGTTCTGGTTTGAAGGACATTGAAGCCAGGGAAATTACTGTATTATGAGACTTAACATCTTTTGTCTCGGGGTGACGAACGCAGTCCAACGCCATGCAGTGTTTTGTAATTCAAAGTTATGTGTGCTGTTGCTTTTGTTTATGAGCAGGCTATGACGCTTACGAACAGGCGAGCGGCCTGCTCGTGACGTCACTCAAACTAATAAAAAATATATGAAAGAATGCTTTATGCCCCTACCTTGAATACCATATTAGGAAAAGTTACCCACGATTCAGTCATTATAGTCAAAAATAAAATGGAACAATGACAATTAACTAAAGGTTAGATTTAATATTTGCTTTAATGTATTTGTCGGTATGTCACGGTTTTTATAATCTGACTATTTTAATAGGAATTAATAAATGACGAGGCAATGGCGAACTTTGCTAAAAACACCAAATACCGTCAAATTTATAGTAGGAGAAGCCTGGCATTAAGCCGAGATAACGCCGCCGTGCAGAAAGAACAAATAAATAATAATACTTTTTGCATTTAGATAGAAAAGGATTGTCACACTACTAGACAAAATCCGAAATGAGTACATAAGAGGCAGTTTCAAAGTGGCCCCGATAGTCGACAAAATCAAGGAAAAACGCTTACAGTGGTATGGCCACATCCAAAGACGTCCCGACGATCACATGGTGAAGCTAGCCCTAGACATACCAACAACGAAGCGTACACGTGGTAGTCCACCCGCCACCTGGCTGACAACAGTCTAAAAAGACCTGAAAGAAGCTCAACTACAAAAAGACGTAGCACAAAACCGTGCGGAATGGAAAATACGGACAAGGAAGGGACCCCAAGTAAATGGGACTAGGTCTAGCAAGAAGATGAAGACGATACAGATAGAAAAGGATTATTACAGTGGTAGATCCACGCCTTAGAATGTTATGTCTACAGCATCGGCTAGACCGCGATCTTATCACTATGTCTCAAAAAATCAATATGAAGTAGCAGCTTGCTGTTGTGTTTCTTTTAAAGTCGGCAACGCTCTCTTGATTATTCTGGTATTAGGGGTGGTCACGGGGTGTGGAGACCACTTATCATCAGGTGACCCAGGTCGTTTGCCGACCACAGATAGTCTATACCGTGGTGATACCACTCACAGATGACTAACGTAAAACACAACTTTGTTATGCATTTCACACGAAAGTGATATTGCTGGAGGCCCACCATACAGTTCATAGAGATATTCTTATTCAGGGAACTAGCTTAAAAGTAATAACGATGTAAGGATTGTGAGCCGGGGAGCCAAACTCAAGATCTCTTAATTCACAATCTATTTTACTTCTAAACCAAATTCAAATTCGTAGAAGATTTGGTATGACGCCTCATGATCATGATTTTTGTAGCCAATTAATAACAAAATATAAATGTTTTTGTATTTTTTACAAACTTAAGACTTTTAATGGATTGTACATGCATAATGAATGGTACATAATTTGCTAGGAAGGTAATGTGTGACGTGCGTATTGCGTAATAAATAAACTTCCGTTTCATTTATAGTAGAAACCAGGAAACGAGCAAGTGGGTCACCCAATGGCAAGCATTCTCCTCCGCCCCATGAACACCGCTATATATAATATCAGAAGAATCGTGGATGTGTTGCAGACCTTAAAGCCTCCACGACACGTTTCTACGATATTACATCCGATTTCGTGCGATATTTCCAGCGTCCACTAATCAGGGGCTGTCAGCCGTCTTAGGTAGGGTTTCTAGAATTTTTTCGGCTGTTACAGTATTTTTCAGAATTAGATACAGAACACTAGTAGGTACTTTGTTTGTAGTAGGTAAGGGTTGGTTTAGCTTCCGGACGTCATTCTAGGAGGCCACTGAAAACCAGCGCTGTGTTGTGGCTCGCCCCATAACCACAGTATTATACTGAGCTGGTCTCCTTTTGTCACCGTGAAGGCATGCAACTGTATAGTTATAATATTAATTTTAAGTCAGTTGAATTTTATGTATGTTGCGTGTCTTAATATGATGACAATAAACTTTTTCTTTGTTTCTTTCTTAACGGCCGGTTTCTGAAAGGCCTATCAAATCAACATTTATCTAACAGAACTTTGTTATTTTTATTGATTTTGCTTTTACTTTTGCTTACGTATGCAATATGTACATACGTACGCATGAGACTCCACGATAGAAAGAGCATACCATCGAAATCTCACCAACCTATTTATAATTATGCAGTTTTTGTACTTATGTAATTATGCAATCTGGCAGCACAATCCGACCATCGATAATACCGCAGCAGTGTACAATATCGCGCGCGTCCCCATACAAAATGTATTAAAAACAATGGTTGGTTATAACGAACGATAAATCACAGCAATGAGGTGGATACTTAAAAAGGAGGAAAACTAGTAATGTAATAAAAAAACTCATTCTTTTTTCAAACTTGATGTTGATTTTTTAATTAATATATAATTGTCTCCGGCTATCCGTTTGCCACACCACGGATGTAGTTAAGTAAAGGGTAATTTTAACAGGGCCTCGTAAGTTACAAACGTAATTACGAGAGCAAAATGTTGAGCAACGTAAGGCGCGGTCACTTTGAGAGGAAGCAAAAAACTCAGCCTCTATGTAATGTTATATGGAATAAACCTGTATGTTTGTCTTGTATAACTTGCTGTGAGTACCGGTTATACGTTTAATTCTAACAGTCTTGTTAGATGACAAAGTAGGTATAAATGTCGCATCATTATATTATATAATTACATCGCCTTGGACCATGCGTACGTTTTTAAGCGACGACAAAAAATGGAGGCGCTTTTTATTTTTTTTCATTTTAGCACATGTTACAGAAAGACATGTCTTTTAGTGTTTACGACCGGTCTGCCTGCTGTCACCCCTCTAGGGAGAAAACAACCAGACCCGAAAAAAATATTTGTGGATCACACAAACATTTTGTCTCGGTGCGAGAATCGAACCCGCAGCTACTCACTTCACAGCCACTCGCTCACTGCACCACAAAGGTTGTTAAAACCAATAATAAAAATAAAAAAAAACTAATAACTGATCACTAGATTGCAATAGCAATTATGCAAAATTGGTTATTTTTACTTTTAGTTTTTTAGTTTGTTCTGAGTTGGTTTTATTTTTGTTCTGTACCAGAAGGGTACCAACGTAACCCAATGCCATGCTTTGCAATTCAAGGGTCTTGTGTGATGTTGCTTCTGTTTATGGGCAGGCATGGCGGTTACTAACAAGCGAGTGACCAGCTCGTTACATCTTACAGAGTACAGACTAATAAAAAAAAAACAATAAAAAACCAAGCCAATCCAAGCCTACAACGTCTAATTGTTCTAAACCGTAGACAGACAGCTGAAATTATCACAGAACATATTATGTTGTTATTCAAGTTATACCTACTAACAAATAATGAAAACCACAAAAAATTATTTAATGCGGGTTAAGGAATCCTCGGAGGGCAACTTGCGCTTGAACTTTATTTATTTTTTTCACCTTACTGACGACATGAACTCGTCGTTCGCATGATGGTTGCGCCATGACTGCCACTAACACTAACAACAACACCCATTTCTTAAAATAACTAAGTACCTAATGCACTGCACTGCGCTCATCATCTCGAGACATAAGATGTAAAGTTTTGAGCGGTAGAGCCACGCTTTAGAGTTTTGTCTACAGTATGAATGGATCGGCTCGACCGGGTTGTTACTACTGTCTCTCATAAAACCGACGTAAAGCAGGTTAAGAGTGAAATAGTTCCACTAACGAGAGCTGAGGTCTCGGGTTCGATCCACGGATCGGGTTCGGGTGCTTATATAAGTGATGTTGAGTTTTTCTATTACGAAATGCTCAGTATCAGCCCGGAGTCTGGTATTGTGCCCGGTATGGCGATAGGCTCGCCCCTTATCACATCATTAGACAGAAATAAGCTTGGCGAAATGTAGGTGTACTGGTAACATCCCTTCCCAACCCTTTCGGGGATTACGGGCCTGAGTGCGTATGGAAATACAAAGTAGAAGGTTGCTCCTGCATTGTGTACAGTAATATTACTTGGTTGGAATGTAGTTGGCCACTTCACCCGCCCTCTACACCTCCCGTGACATATTACCAACGCATAGGCACGGCGTGAATGACGCTGCGTCACTAACGCCGAGGACGCGAGGATCGGATTACCGCCTTAAGTCTAGTGATGTGAAATGACTAGCTTCAAGCCGGCCAAGTTATTTTGTGCGTATTACACTATCTATAGACTATGTGTTATACAGTTATACAGGTTTTGTATTAGGTTTAGATGACGAGACGAGCAGGTCGCTGGCCGGATGTTAAGCGTCCCGCCTGCCCATAAACAAAAGCAACACCACACAAAACTTTGAATTTTACAAAGTACTGCATGGCTTCAATGTGCTGCAAATCACACACAACAGTGCTTACACACTGCTGCTTGGCGGGATAAACCTAAATAAATCAACTAGTTGGTAATTGAAATAAACATGTAACAACGGATGTGAACTAAATATTTTAAGTATATTAATATAATTATCTCACATTTATTGGGGTCCACTTACAAGTTATTACATGTGGACATACATACAAGTTAAATGAGCATATTTATTTGACACAGTTCGCTTCAATAATTCTTACACATATCACAGATAACTGTGTGTCACAACATCTGTTGTAGTATGTCTGACGAACGATGGGCCTAAGATTAATTCAGTCTTACCCTAAGGGCATTGAGCACTCCGGACACTGGTCCAGGCTTGATGATGGGCCACCAAACTACGCCCTCTAATGTCAAAACCTAGTCAGCACCTATAAATTTTTTTACAAGTGGCCTAAACGCTATTCGAATAGAACGATAAATGTATGGGATTGACGTATGTTTACGTTATGGTATTTCATCTAGCGTATCAGTTCGTTACTCTAGCTAATTTTTTTGATACCACGTGCAGGTGCAGGCTTTGGGCCTAAGATGTGAGTATAAATACTCATAAAAGCTAAAAGCGAGAGAGCGTGGATTTGATCCGCACCGATGTTTGTGTGATCCACAAAAATTTGTTTCTGGTCTGGGTGTTGTGGGACCGCAAGTCCCTCGTAGTTCCTGATACCCACGGTACAAGTTTACCTAGTGTAGGGTTTGGACTGTGTGTGGGACTGTGGGGTGTCTTTATTATTATTAATTATGCAAAGGATTTAATTAATACTTATGTGATACGGTGTGCCATGCACGTTTTATAATGGAAATCACCGAAGAGAATCTATAAACATTATTCACCATCGCAAAAAACAAATTATGCAAAATAACAGCACGAGTCTAGTTATTGCTATTTATAAGACTCTAGAAGAGTTATTTGCATTAGGTACGTGTATAATGCGTCTTTTGTTTTTAAATGTAATAATACTAGCCCTGTATTATATACGTCCCACTGTTGGGCTTGGGCCTCCTCTACTGAATGAAAGGGGTTAGGCCTTAGTCCACCACACTGGCCTAATGCGGTTGGCAGACTTCACATACCTTCGAAATTCTTATGAAGAACTTCTCAGGTATGCAGGTTTCCTCACGATGTTTCCTTCACCGTTAAAGCGAGTGATAAATTATAATGAATACACATTACACACATAACTACTTAGAAAAGTCAGAGGTGTATGCACTTGGGTCTGGTTTCGTACCTGCGCCTTTCGTCTCGACAGTCCATACCACTCCCCGCTGAGCTGTCACTGCTTCATTGCACATGCTTTTGTTTTTTATTGATTAATTTAAAGAAACCAAAATAATTTTCGAATATTAAATTGATCTAATATGTGTAAATAATAATACAAGTAAGTATTACTATATAAAATACTATCTTTTGCATTAGGTATATGTATGTTCATTTTGAGATTTAATTCAAAGAAAACAAAATTATTTTCGATTGATAAGTTAATTTCGAAACAGTTGAATTTAATCAAATCTTCCCAGAAAAATCTTTAATCTCTACACACAAATTTACTTCCATGTTTATTTTAAAAGAATTAAAAAGTATATACAAAATTGATACAAAACACCGGCTATTCTTAATTTAAAAAATGTATTATCGTAAACATAACGTAACAAAAACAAATTTATAATAAAAAAAATACATAATACGTAATTTGATGTAAGTATATAAAATAAAAGTACTCACGGCAATAAAATTAAAAACTAGAAGTCCTCGTAGCGTGTTCATCTTGTTCTAACGTCTCGATCGGACTGAGGGATCGAGGAGACAATATACTTATATGTTAGATAACATAGCGTAAAGTAAGACCGGTTCTGTATGACCGCCCGATCGCTACCATTGGTCATGAAGTCACTTTTCAAAATAAAATCTATCATACGCCAATCAGTTTTGGTTTTGATGGTAAATTACCTAAAAGCTAAATTGGGTAAAGAAAAAGAATAAAAGAAGTAAGAAATAGGTTTGTAAAAATTACCGACACTTAAGAATATTCATTCTATAAAGGGCTGATTTATCAATGACTGAATATATTTATCTCGATGCCAGTAACCCATTAAACCGCCAATATTATAATTGGTCGTTAATTTGACATACGCTTCGTTTTTTTATTAGCTTGCGTGACGAAACGTGTTAAGCGCCACGCCTGCCCATAAACAGAACGAACAACACACGGACCTTTGAACTACAAAGCACTGAATGGCTTTGGACAGCGCTCGTCACCCCAAGACATAAGTTGTTAAGTCTTATAATTCCCAGTAATTTCATTGGCTTCAATGTCCTTTATACTAAAACACAACACTACTTACACACTGCTGCTTGGCGCCAGAAATAGACAAAGCGGTGGTACCAACCCAGACGGCCTCTCGCATACGAGGGACCTACCACCTTCTGTATTTAATATATTTACAAAAATTACTTTCTATTTTGCCGTCTTTTTATCACATAATAAAGTTTACTGGACATTGAAAAAGTGGCGGTTAAATTCATAAAATAAAATAAACAAACGCATAATGACAAAAAATGTAATCCGTAACCACTAAAATTACTTGATATTATTTTGACAATTATAGTAATAATTTAATGTTCCTTACTTTTGAACCTGCGGTTAACTAATGCATTTTGTGTTGAAATGAAATAAACATTTCAGAATGAAATATCTTGTCATCCTTGAATATATTTTCAAGTAATAATAGTCGATTGTACCTATTATAGAAAAAGTAATTTTATCTATTATATTTCATGCCTTTTTTTCTCCAATTTCCTACCATTTTTACATTAGTTTTTCCTCCTACCCTACCCACTGTTGGTGGAGTAATAGGTACTTTAGATCACACAAGGTGGTAGGCCCCTCGTTCGCGAGAGGTTGTCTGGGTTGGTACCACAGCTTTGTCTATTTCTGCCACCAAGCAACAGTGTGTAAATAATGTTATGTTTTGGTTTAAAGGACATTGAAGCCAGTGAAATGACTGGGCACTATGAGTCTTAACATTTTATGGTTCGGAATAACGAGCGCTGTTCAGTGCCATGCAGTTTTCTCCAATCCAGAGTTCTGTGTGACGTTGCTTTTGTTTATGGGCAGGCATGCCGCTTAACATCAGGCGAGCGATCTGCTTGTCTCATCATTCAAGCAAATTAGAAATAAATTAGAATCTTGATGTCTCGTTATCGGAATTGCACGAGCAAAAGCACGAGCTTCCTCTACTGAATGAGCGGGGTTAGGCCTTAGTCCACCACGCTGGCCTAATGCGGAACGGCAGACTTCACATACCTTCGAAAATGTTATTGAAATTTCTCAGGTATGAAGGTTTAAGCAAGCGTAATTAACAATTAATACACCATGCATATGTACTTAGATACTACAAAAAACATATTCGCTGTTGCGAGTATGAATCGAGTTACTAGAGAGTACTACTACGGTAGTAAAACTAGGTCGTCGACACGAAGCTGATTTAAAATTGTCAATGCGAAAGCTTTCCTTCCAAAGAATTAATTACGTTAATTATCAGCAACTTTTACTGTTACCTCTGGATCTGCGCATGCATCGACTTAGAAACGGTAATACCGGCTTGTCGTCAGTTAATTAAGTAGCTTATTTTTGTGTCTTATTACTGGTCAAAGACCTCCATCGACTTCTGCGGCTTCAATAATTACTTTATATTCACAAAAAAATCATCAATCAAATTTTACATGTTGGTAGGTCCCTCGTATGCGAGCGGCCGTCTGGGTTGGTACCACCGCTTTGTCTACAGCAGTGTGTAAGCACTGTTGTGTTTCGGACATTGCAACTATTGAAATTACTGCAAATGGGTCACTTGATAGTAAGTGATTTCCACTGCCCATGTATGCCCACAATACTAAAAGAATTATGGGCGCGTTGCCAACACCCATGCATGTTGTGCCGACCCCACTGCGAGTGGGATAAGGGCAGGTGGAGAGAAAGAAAGAATTAGTTCATGTTCATATGTACCTATGTTTAATAATAATAATAAATACACCCAACAGTCACACACATAGTCCTGACCCCACACTAGGAAAACCTGTGTCGTGGGTATCAGGAACTACGAAGGACTTGCGGTCCCACAACACCCAAACCCGAGACCAATATTTGTGGTTCACACAAACATTTGTCTCAGTGTGGGAATCGAACCCACGGCCTCTCGCTTCGCTGCCGGCTACTCGCCCGCTGCGCCACGGAGGCTGTCGCCAAATTTTATCCAAACCCGTTCAGTCGTTATGTGTTATGGATAACAAACATCCAAATTCTCAATTTACTAGGATAACAAGCCTCTTTTTTGCACGGGGTTAAAAGGAAAACAAACCCAGTATTGTACTGTTGTTTTCGGAGAGTGTAATTATGCCGTTCTACCTACATTTTACATTGTACCCCACCCGCATACATATTAACCTAAACCACATTTAGTTCGTTGACATTTCTGTTATAAGTATATTTCACGAACATTTTCCTCGAAGTATATCGACCAACTTTCGTCAATAACCTGAGAACCTGTTGAATGTGGCAACACTTTCGACACGTTAAATATTTGCACTTTCTGACCACCTGTCAATATACCGTGTAGGGTCAAAGACTTCATATGTATACTACTAGGCTTACGAGACGCCCACACACCCGCCACTGTAACTCCTGTGCACCAGGATCTACAGTGGCACGCATTTTTGTTGACACCGAGCAATGAACTCGGCGAGTCTCTGGAAATGCTAAATTGTCTTTGTCCCGTAACGAAATTAATCAAATAGAAAGTTAAGGAGGAGTTGGAAATATGAATTGTTCACTTCCCTCCATAGCACAGCGGTAGACAAAATAATGAACACAGGAGGCATTAACCTCATGCACAAGGACCTTTACAACTGGAGAAGCCAGATATAAAGCACCACGGATCTCATTAAGTGGGTCCTATCACGTGAGCTGTTAAACTTGATTCCAATAATAGGTATGGCAAAAACGCCGGAAAGCACGGAAATTCTTCCTAGTTTTCACAAGATCCATATAGTACCTATACAAATCCAGATGTTATTTGCATACTGTCTAACATAATGTTGCTCTCTACTTGGCGGGCTATTTGAAGAAGATTTTATGAACTTTAAAGTAGTTGAGCCACGTTATAGCCAATTTTCTTTAAATCATGAATAACTGCCATCTCGACAGAGTTTGTTGGACGAGGCGATCGCTCGGCCTCCCCAGTACTAATTTTTTTCTTGAATAACTGACCAGGCGCAGACGGTCGATTTACGATTGCCGAAATACAGGGTAGACTGTTGAAACATGAAATAAAACCCTCATAATCCATCGTCCGTCCATCCACAATTGATTCAGTAGGCTGTATGAATAAATATTCCTTTGCCTGTGGCGTTTATATACCTATTTCCTGACATTAGTTCATTAGAAACTGAATACCGATGGATATATTATGTATAATGTTACTCGTTATTAATCTAGAGCTAGAACTTTCTCTTAATCTATGCATACGAGTGGTAGAGCCACGCTGTAGACAATACGAGTGGTAGAGCCACGCTGTTGTCAATTTTGTCTACAGCATGAATGGGCCGGCTCGTCCGGGTCGTTACCACTGTCGCACAGAAAACCGACGTAAAGTAGCAACTTGCTGCTGCATTTCGTACGGTGAGTGAGATATCCGGAGGCCCAAATCCCCCTCCCCTTCCCAATCCCTTAATTATCCCTTTCCTTTAAGGTCGGCAACGCGCCCATGACTCTTTTGGTATTGTGGCCGTACATGGGCGGTGGAGATCACTAACCATCAGGTGACCCACTTGCTCGTTTGCCGGCCTATGTAATAAAACAAAAAATACGATTTCGCTATTAGATATATTAATATATCACATTTATATTATATAAAATTATTTAAGTTTTAGTTTCGTCGATGATAATATTATTTAACATTCAACAGTGATTTTGAAATTCACTCCGCAACATAGTTCCCGTAACACGGTATTTGCTCATTTGAATCCAGGACGAATCCAAAAAAGCCTATCGGAACCAGGCTGATTTGCTTTCACCTAAGGCAGCCTATAAGGATGCGACATATCAACCCATTAGAAATCGGAAGGACGTTTTATGAAGCGCAATTATAATAGTTTTAAATGCAAATGTTTAGTTAAATTACCGACATAATTTAACAACTGTCCAGCGCGGTTTCACCCGCGTGAATATTACTGCGCTACCGTGTTTCATACAAAGTTCAACCCCCTTTTTATCCCCCTAAAATGCAAATTTTCAAATATCGGTTCTTAGTGGTCCCCTAAATTACACAAACTATCTGACAAAATTTCATGATCCTAGATTTAGTGCAGTGGGCGTATAACCGGCTGTGAAGCGAGAGACCGCAGGTTTAATTCCCGCACCGAGACAAATGTTTGTGTGATCCACAAGTATTTGTTTCGGGTCTGGGTGTTTTCCACAGAGGGGCTGACATCAAGCAGATGGCCTGTCGTAAAAACTACAAGCCAAATCTTTCTGTAACATGTGTTAAAAGCATGTTTTGAATGAAGAAGAACTTTAGTAGTTTTTGAGATATCGTGATTAATAAGTGCGTGAGTGGGTGGTATTTCGGTTTTATTTATATAGCGTAAATGTAGCGTAGAGTCGTAAAGGTAATGTAGCATAAAAAATGATTGACATGTAAAAGTGATATTTATGATCCAATTTTAAGAATAAATGATTTGAATTTGAATTTGAGCTAATAGATAGATTTTAATACTTACACATTACGACAGTAATTACGTACGTACCCCTTAGAGTTATATGTATGTTTACGGTACAGCCGGGAGAGATGAAATGAATTTCCCTTTTGATATTTTCCGTCTAGTATTTCTGTGTTAAATTACACTAATAAGATAGGATTTTCTACGCAAATTTTAAAATCAAAATACTCATTGAACACCCGAACCAGGAGGTGGGCCTTCACTCGCAGTCAACGTAATCATTGACAGCGGTCACTCCGCTGATTAGATGTAAATTGTTACCTATATATCTATACCAGAAAGATTTGGCTTGTAGTTTTTACGACCGGCCTCGCTGCTTGGCGTTAACTATACTTACTACAAGATGAATCATAAAAGAAAATACAGGGATCTATATAAAGACATGCACAAGATATCTTTTACTTATTCTTAAACTTTCTAAAGAAATAATTTTATATGACGTTTTCTGTAAAAACAGTTTATTAAATCTAAACAAAATGTGTTGTAGGTATTGTCTGGTTGCATCCCACAAGGAACAGTCCTAGTATGAAGAATTTTTCTGACATTTAATTTAATTTTATAGCAGAGGTCAGCAAACGTGTAAATCTGATGGTTAGTGATCTCCACCACCCATGACTGGCTGCCTCGGTGGCGCAATTGTAATGGGTACGCGTTACGACTAAGGCTGACGCTGAGGTCACGGGTTCGATCCCCGAGCCGGGTAAAAGTAATATTGGGTTACTCTATTACGAATTGCTCAGTATCAGCATGGAGTCTGGAATTGCGCCCGGCATGGCGATAGGCTTGCCCCCTATCGCATCATGGGACAGAGATACGCTTGGCGAAATGTGGGTGTACTGGCTACACCTCTGCCTACCCCTTCGGGGTACATTAACGATTAATTTCGTTGCGGGATAAAGACACATTTGCATTCCTAGAGACTCGCCGAGCTTCATTGCTTGGTGTCGAAATATGCGACACTATCGGACTATCCCGCCCCTCCCTTACAGGGGCGGGATAGTCTCGTACCCCCTTCGGGGATTACAGACATGAGTGCATATTTTTTTTACCACTCATGAATACCAGAAAAGTCATGAACGCGTTGTTGACCTAAAGCCCTTAATTGATAACTTAGGGATCGTGATCGGAAGGGCGGATTTGAACCTCCAAATATCTTACTCACCGCACGAAACGAAACGGTAAGCTGTTACTTCACGTTTTCTATGAGACAGTGGTCACAAACCTGGCCCATTCATGCTGTAGACAAACTGTCTACAGCGTGGCTCCACCACATGTATAATAAAAGTATATATTAAAAGTAAATAAACGTGGAAGCATCTTTATATAACGTTGTTCATGGTTAATGCACAGCCGGCACGCGTGTCAAGCCTTCAATCTAGCTCGTACATCTTAAAGTCGTATCATGATCTTGGTTAGTGGGTGAAGTGTTATTTATATCGTCTCACTGACACTGTAATTACCAGATACCTACATAGCAACATTGTCTCGTTGCTATCGTGGAAACCTGTGCTAAAAATAGATTATTATTTATATATTTATTATATTATTATATTTTTTCATTGCCTATGAAGGCGCTGAGAGCACAGCTGGTGGTGGAACATGGGCATTGATAATACTTACTAGTAGAATAACCGCTGCTATTGTCGAACCTGACAATGATGAATCTGGGATCATGGCAGCCAAACCTTTATATGTGCTACTTTTTCTACATAACTTTATATGAGAAGAAGGTTATTGAAGCTTAATGACGGTTCATACATGATGTTTTAACCTACATTTTCAGTAATAGTAGGTATCTTTTGAGATTATTGATTTATGCATCCAGTTAATGATGTTAATGGTCCAATGCCAATGATCACGTCATCGCTCATTAATGCAAACAAACATAGTGAAATGCGATTCCTTTTCACTTTATCGTCCCAATATGCCGATGTAACTGTACAACGTTTCTTTACGATCGTCGTCGCACGTTTTAAGACAGTTATCCATACACTTATTGACGCGTCACAATAGAGTTGCGAGCGAGCGCGCCGACACGACTGCCGCGCCGCCTCATTCAATTACGCGCTTACATTCCGATGCAAACTTTTTACTATTCTATAATGCAGTAAATCAACACGCAAGTAAAAATTATTGACATCTGTGTGATTTGAATCGCGAAATATTGGCGGGAAAAAATCAAGATGGCGCCAAGAAATTACTCTTTTTTCTTCGTTTTTACGCTGTTGTTGAACGTGTTTCCGTGTGAAATGAAGAGAGTGAAGGTGAGAGATTATCCTACGGATAAGCAGCTGACATTGCAGAGGAAGGAAACCACTCCAGTAGATTTTACAAGGCTTGTTGTGATGCGGCTTGTGTACGGTCTAGCAAAAGTGTTGGGTTTTGAAGAGCCAGTTAGTGATGTGTTCAACGGTGCGTTACTACCACCAGGTGTTGATGATGATGACGATGATTTTGATGACGATGATGATGACGGTATCTTCGATGATTATTAATTGTTAGTGTTTATTTTTAAAATCATACCAAATATCAATTGCATTTAAATCTAGACGTGTATTCTGTAAATGTACTTAAGTTATGACTAAGGAAATAAAGGGTGTTTCTGTTGTATGCGGATGTGGGTGTGGATTTTCTCCTTATGTGGAGTTTATTTAAATTTGGACTACGCGCGGTCTACGCACTTCAAGGCAAACTTCGGATGGTTGCGTCAAGCATCTGACCCAACTCGTGGGTGTCAACGTCGCCTCTTCTGCATGTTTTTACTATACATTACGTAAATCTACGGTAGACCATTCAACTAAAGCGTCACTGGCGCCGGTAGTATGGCGTTGACAGATGATAAAGGCACTAATAGTTGCGTTTAACTCGTGATGCAACCATCAGGAATCTGTCTTTAAATAAAAATGTCCAATTGAAGAGGTCTGCATACCTTCTACCCGCATGCGGAGTAAATGCATACCCGCACACGCATCCTGTAAAACAGAATTCAATACTCACATATTTTCTAATAATATATGTGGTAGGCAATTACCATTTTGTTTCTCTAAACATAGCCTCATTAATTCAATTTTTTTGACACTTATTTGTTTTTTTTTATCGGGATTAGCGCTCTTATCTCCTAAATTTACTCGTACGTTTCTTTTATTTAATTTCAAATAAGTGCGAGATATATTTATAATAAAAAAACAAAACTGCTAATTTCTTAAACCTAGATTAGTTTTTCCTTAGTTGGCCTAAAAATTAAACATTCACTTCTTTTTAATTATTTAGTACCTAAATCATAACGAATGCTCTATTTTGTTTAAGTTGTTGTTCTTTTGTTGTGTTGTGTTAATATTTTAACTTTTATGAACTTAATGTTTCAATGATTTCAGGTTAATACATCACTTCTCGATTAATTAATTATTATTAATAATATTGTACCAGGTCAATAACCAGTTAAAAGACCAATTATATTATGTATCAACATTTCTGTTATGCTAATCTTTGTGCATTTTAATGCGTTAAGCCTAAAGCTAGAGCGGAATATACCTACTAGGTACCACTTGTCTAATACTTAATTATAATTGAATACTTACCTTACACTTACCTGTCTGATATTGATTAACGAGCTCTTGTAGTGAACTTGTCATGTACCTGTTAGTATTATGAAAACTTATTTATTATAGAAATATGAAAAAATATCGAACATTTATTAAGATGATGATGTACCAATGTTATGAGACTCTATAAGAATTTATCTCTTACTGTAAATATAACTATTTAAATAAAATAACCCAATTATTTGTTGGATCTTAATGAAAAAGGTATTAATTAAACCTTTTTTATCTAGTGGCAGATGGGAGGCATCTAGAGGCTCAAAACCAGGCTTTGCCTATACCAAATTACGCTAAGTATTATGAAGTAAGGAGTAATATAGTTACTATTTAGATCTCGCTCCATTCTAAAAGTTGCCCCCCTTCGGGCCGGCACATTGTACAGACTTGTACAATCCTAAATAATAAAAAAATCCACTAGATAATAAGAATCGAACCGATCATTTAAGTTCTGGGGCGATCTATTGGAAGAATATGTATTGACACTCAATATATCCAAAATAATTATTTCGGCTATCACATTAATTTACAAAGTTCTGCTGGATTCATGCATGTCCAAGAGAACCAGGAACCTATTTAGTTAAGCTTGACGAAGTCCATGAACGTCATATCCTGGATACCAGGAAAAAATACACTTGATACCGATTGATATGACTTGAACCTGACTGTTATACATAGGCAATCTGACCGCAAGTCAACACCGAATAAATAAAACGAAAAACCAAAGACCTACTTACAAAACGATGCGTACCAAACCTATCATTAACTTTGCGGTGACGTGTCATAAGAAACGTGTCGCAGAACTTTTTATTTTACCGTTATACGATGATGGCAGATACCTGCTGTTTCAGTTTTGCTCGGGACGTAAATGAAGGTCGGATACGTGACGACTTTATAAACTCGATACAATTTTTAAAAAGATTTTCTTTCAACCTTTCAAGTCGGACAAACAATTAATGTGAGCTTTTCGCTTCGAAAAACATTAATTGCCCGGGATATTGTTAATAATCATGGATATAGTATTAATTACTTCTGGACGTCGATACTCATAATATTCTATCTAGTAACAGCAGAGCCAGCCCTACCATGGGTATGCGTCGCGGAGCGGCTGCTCCAAGCGCCGACCCGGGGTAGAGGCGTCGACTCCGGACTAGAGACATCTCCTGATGTTCATTCTCCGAGTTCAGGCTTTGCCAGAATATGTACTACAAGAGACATTTAATGTCGCTCCATCCTAAAATTTAGTAGCCTCGGGCGCGCACTGAGTAACAGCATACCTACGTCTGTGGTAGAACGAGGATTTTGAGAGGAACTTGTGACGTCGTTTGAAGTTTAGTGGACCTTGACGTTCAATAGATATCGAAGTCGTTTTAAAAATCCATAAATCGCTAGAAGACACTTGTGTATAACTTTCGCCCATTTGCACATGATAAATGTATATTTACGTTACTCCGTGAAATATTACACGTCCGATAAATCATGTTAAACGAAATCGAAAACAACATGAAAGTAAAAAAATCGCAGACAAGATAAATATTTACTACACTCACACTCAGTGTGTAAGCACTGTTGGGTTCCGGTTTGAAGGACATTGAAGCCAGTGAAATTACTGGGCATTATGAGACTTAACACCTTATGTCTCGGGGTGACGAGCGCAGTCCAGTGGCATGCAGTGCATTGTTATTTAAAATTCTGTGTGGTGTTGTTTCTGTTTATGAGCAGGCGTGGCTCTTACCATCAGGCTCGTCATTCGAAACTAATAAAAAAAATACGCAGAATTGACATTATACCTACTATGAATTACGATTACTTCAGCAATATTCGTACGAATACGCAACAACTGATCAGAGAATTCCACAGACTCTAGACACAGTCAAGGCAACGAAACGTCTACCAAGATTCTATTTGATTGCCCAGATAGATAGATCCCGCCCGAAGGTAAGCGGTCACAGCCGCCATAAACTTCAGCAATTCCAGCTCAACCAAGCCGCTGCCTACCGAGAATGTCTTGTAACAGTCAAGACATATCATAGATCTATCAGGTAGAGAAAACTCTGTGGATGTATACGATTTTTTGGTAGGGAAATCCCACTGACCCCACCGTGAAAGGTTGGATGTTTGTTAGTCAATTACGCCTCACAAGTCACAGCTGAATGGTTTTAAATGAAATTTGTCACACAGGACCTGGATTAGGAGATAGGCTACTTTTATCCCGAAAAAGGCAGTTGAGGTAAGCGGAGCCGCGAGTAAAAGCTAATCTGATATAAACCTGTTACAAACTTAGATTAGGTATATTCTTAGTTTTCTTCTGAGTGATTGACTAGAAAGTTGACAATGACTGAAATGTTGACAATGTTGAAATTGACTTCAGAACACGCTTCGTGGTTCGTTTATCGTTATCAGTTGAGGAGTTTTCCATTTTCCGTCGGACTCCTTGATCAGATCTTAACTAAATTTATATGGGACCAATTATTGATACACAGTTTATCAGTCAAAATAAATATAATATGTCATAAATCTTCACAATCGTCAAACCAACTCGGATAATCTGCATTATTTTCTCCATAAGTCTTAGGCATCGTATCAATTTTTGAAGCAGTGTCAATTTTTAAAACAATGTCATCATCTAATACAATGTCATCCTCTAATATAATGTCGTCATCTGACACAATGTCAATTTCTGACCTTTGATCAACATCAGACTTGTTGTCAACTTTTGTCATGGCATCAACTATTGACGCATCATTGCTTGACACTTGACTCATCCCACTATGTTCACCTCCACATCCTTTCATCTTCCTGATCAAATCACCCCATTTCAATGTTATATTACAGAAGGGGCATTTGCCTTGTATGGGTACAAATTCCCCTGGTGTTAAAAATAGATCCGCCAAACAGGTTATATGAGTTATTAATTGGCAACTTAAATTCAAACATCTTAATCTTGTCTGACTGTCGGTTACATATCTTGAGCATAGTAGACACTCTTCGTCGTTTAGTTCGATGGTTTTTGCCGATTTTTTTAGATTCTTGCTTCTGATTGGTCCTTGGCATATCACCATGTGATCTGGTGGGTTTCTTTCAACCTAAAAAATATATTTGCATCAAATTTTACCACGCCATCTAGCGTAGATACTATTACATTAAAATAAATGTGCTGTGATGAGTTAATAAAATATACCTAATCAAGTTTTATTTTTTAGCAAATTTTAATGACATCCGATAACTACAACCTATGAACACCTACAGTGCCCGAAATGGGGATAATATTATAAATATGGCAATTATGAGGTAAATGGGAACAATTTAATCTGTGGCAATGCAATAAATATAAATAATAATAATAAATAAATACACCCAACAGTCACACATATAGACCTGACACCAAACTAGGTTAACCTGTATCATGAGTATCAGGAACTACAAGGGACTTGCAGTCCCACAACACCCAGACCCCAAGCAAAATTTGTGGATCACACAAACATTTGTCTCGGTTTTGAACCCACTGCCTCTCGCTTCACAAATTGCAGCCTGCTACTCGCCTACTGCACACATAGTCTTATTTAGAAGCCAATAATTTAAATATCTCAACAAGTTCTTACAAAAAAGAAATTTAATAAATAGCATATCCCTTACAGGAAAATTTTCAATGTAGTCATTTTCGAGCCACCTCACAAACAATGGAAGGCGATACCATGGCCCCACTCTGAGCATCTCGGTCAATACCCTAAGTTTAAACTTAAATTCTGTTTCCTTTCTAGGTATCTTTTTTAAATTTAGGTGCTGCAATCTTATTGTTTTTGTAGGATTCTGCCAAGCCCACTCAAACTGAAAAAAAAAATAAGTATATTACCCTAATTAATTTTAAAAATATATAATATTTTTTAAATACCTGCTTCATTTTGATATACTTATTGTACTTATAAAATTTGTACATCAGCAAGTTCTACATGTTGGAAAGGGAAAATGTAATTAAATTTTATTAATGTATTTATATAAATCTTCAGGGGTCAGTCTTAAGAGTCTACTTTACTGATAAATAGATAAATCTTTATCCAAATGAGTGGTGTATACTTACTCTTAAAGCAGAAATATTGTTTGGGAATCCATGCACAATCAACACCATTTTCCTAAAACAATAATTTAATTCTCATAGAAGAACTATAAAATTAATAAAAATAAAAAGTAAGTCAATAACTTGCGGTATCCTCGGGGGTTAACAATCTTTAGAATATAACAAAAGACCTACCAGGGCCCCTTATTGTTAGTACGATGTGCTCCGCCGGCCCAAGTGCCTCTGTTATGCTGCATTATACGCCGATTGGGATCACGTGTGTAGCCTATGTACGTACGTCCTTTATATTTAGGATTCAAACAGTACAGCAAATATACGCCAAAGAAGTCTTCCACTAGCTCTGGCTCTGTCATTTTCAAATTATGTTTGTTTTTGTTCTTTGACGTTTACTTAACGAAAGGAATAACGGTTTGTTTACAGAATTGAACAGCTGATATCTGTCAAGTTTCAAGCAGTGTTGTATAGGACATGACATTACATTCGTCCCGTACGAAATAATGTAGGAAAAGCGAAATTTTTGTACTTCTTCAAATTTTATGTCGCTTTACTCCTTTACTAATCCCATGATGCAGACTGTGAGCATGAAAGAGTAAGAACGATCGAATCACATGCTTCACCTCAATAGTAAGCCCGTCTCGTTAAGTGAGACGACAATCACACTTGTAATACAAGCCACAACCTTACACAACATATAACTTGTACTTCAAATGTATCGCTGAACTTTAAGACGCCTCACCTCATTTTAAGTGGCACCTTGTACTGAGTACAAAAAAAGAGGCTACTTATAACTGTTCTAGTTCTTTATATGTTACAAGTGTAATTGAAGTAATAATTAAAAAGACGCGCCTACTATTGATGTGACTATAGAAGTGAAGCATTTGAGTCTCACTATTTCACACTCGCAGTCCGCATCATGATACGAAAGAATCCCATGGGATTTGCGAATAGTAAAAGAGTAATGTGACATAAAATTTTAAATAGGACAAAAAATTTGAGCCGTTTTTACATTATTTCGTCATGTAAGGGAAAACTGGCAAATGAACTGCCTCTTGTATGCATTGTATGTCCTACACAACACTAGTCCGCAGTCCGCTTAAAAAAAATGACTGATTAGAAACAATTTAATCGTTTTGTTTATTCTTTCTTTAAAGTTTTATTGCCAAAAACTATTAATAATTGAAGAAATGAACATGGAAGAATCTATTTCAAATTCGACTCAAAACAATAAGGCAAGGATTTGTGGATTGTAAGTCACTTTATCCCATAAGTTTTATACCTATTTTATCTTTGGCTATTATGTTCAAAAATGTACAATAAGCACCGCGCAGTGGTTATGTTCTCTTTGTGCACCTGTTTCTCCATTTCTAAGTAAATGCTACTCATCCAATATTTTTTTTTTCATTTTCATATCTTATTCCACATGCCCTCATCCCACTCGCAACGGGATCAGCGCAACATGCTTTCTAACATATCATAACGTTACAAAAGATTTGGCTATATGACCGGCTGCCTGCCTGAGGTCAACCACTATGGGGAGAACAGACCCGAAACAAATATCTGTGGACCACACAAATATTATATTTTCGAAACCGCGGCCTCTCGCTTCACAACCAGCTACTCGCCCACTGCCCCACAGATGTCTCGGCTATAATAAAAAAAAATAACCCTTTCAGGTGTGAACAAAACACAAGCAAGTATTGTTGTCCACGCTGCAATGTGTTATATTGCTCTCTTGATTGTTATAAATCAGAAACACATGCAGAATGCTCTGAGAGTTTCTACCGAGACTGCATCAATGAAGAGCTTGCCTTACAACAGGCAGATGATGAATCAAAGAACAAAATGATTGATATTCTGAAAAAAATGCATGAAAATAATGATACTGAAGATATTGATGCAATACTAGGCAATGATGATGATGATGATTATGATTCTGATGACAATGACGAAGAAGATTTGCATGAAAGAATAAAAGATTTAGATATAAATGATGCTGATGCTCTCTGGAAAGTATTGACGGATGATGAGAGAAATGAGTTTGAAGCTTTGTTAAATAATGGAGATGTTGGGGCTATAATGCCACAGTGGGTGCCGTGGTGGGTTGGAAGTGAAGTAAAGAAATTAGTAAAAGATATTGATAAATGTGCGGAAGAGTTACGTAAATGTCCAGAAATACTGGAAGTCCCAAAATTAAATACACTTACAGTAAGTAACAAATTTATAAGATCTTCATTTTATCCTGCATTATTTTGTATGAAAGCAGTTGACAGAAATATACCTCTATTTCTGTCAACTATTTATTAATTTTGAAATAAATAAGAAAATAATAAATATATGAATGAAAGCTATAGTAGCTATACCTTATATGGTATTAATACTTTATTACTAGCTTTTAAACACTATTTTCAGAAAAGCTGTTTTAGTTACCTTCCTAATATATTTTTTTGCAGAATGAAACAATTTTTGTATGAAAGTTTAAAAACTGTTATTTCAGAATATTCAACCATCACCAGCAATAAGATTTAATATAACAAATGTACTCTCGTCATATGTTTTTATAATGCGATATTTCAATGGCGAGATTGATCCAGTTGAAGGAGTTACGTATTTGCTGAACATTTGTGCCAACCTAGACACCAATACAAACTTTGATGATATTAACACTGCAATTGAGTCTGTGGCACAGAAGTGTCTTCAGGTAAAATAAACAATTAACTCTTAAGACAGCTTTTTACGAGTGGTAGAGCCACGCTGTAGACAATTTTTTCTACAGCATGAATGGGCCGGCTCGTCCGGGTCATTACCACTGTCTCACAGAAAACCGACGTAAAGTAGCAGCTTGCTGCTGCGTTTCGTACGGTGAGTGGGATATCCGGAGGCCCAAATCCCCTCCCCTTCCCAACACCTTAATTATCCCTTCCCTTTAAGGTCGACAACGCGCCCATGACTCTTGGTATTGTGGGCGTACATGGGCGGTGGTGATCACTTACCATCAGGTGAGCCACTTGCTCGTTTGTAGGCCTATGCAATAAAAAAAGAAGCTATTTTCTGAAAGTATCTTTCCGCCGGTATATATGTCAGTGTGACTTTTGTATTTGAATGTTTCATACTTTATTTGGTAACATTTACTCAGAGGTGGTGCTTACTCTTACATTTCAGAGTGAACTTATACATACAGACGAAACCAGCCTTAATGTTATGAGACATGACACAAATCTAGTCTTAGAAGGACCAAGTGATGATAACAAAGCATATTACTGCAAATCTGCACTGTCACATTTAAATAAAATGTTTGGTGACGCGAAAAAGGCAGAAAAATCTTCTAAGAATAATTCAGACAATTCTAAAGAAGTTAATGGATTTTCAAAGAAGTTTCCAGAACATGGGCGAAGTCATTTACCAAAGTTAGACATAAGCAAAGTGAAAAAATGTATGAGGAAAGTGGAGTATTACTTGTCATTTATTGAAACATATGGTAAGGATGCTAAATAAATATATTATTTAAGAATTATTTTGTGAAGTTTCATTCAATCTTGTTCCAATGGTTCACAGTTTTTATTCTGTTTTGTAAACTGTTTTACAGCATTTAGCCCCAGGGCCTGACCACCTGACTTTTCGAAGTTATATGTGAAATCATTGTTAAATCGCCAGTTTTAACGGTGAAGGAAACTTTCTTCGTAAGAATTTCGAAGGTATGTAGTCTGCCACCCCGCATTAGGCGTGCGTGGTAAACCAAGACCTATTCCCTCTTATTAGAAAAGGACGCCTGTGCCCAGCAGGAGGATGTATACAATAAGGACTGGTATTATCATTAGAGCAAATATAAGTTTTCTCCTACTACTAAAAAAACACTTGAACCTTAGGTTGTCTTTTCATCAGAAATGTGCGAGCATGCGTAGCAAGTGATGTGTGTGACGCCTACCTATGCCATGTTTTGATTTAGCATAGCCTAATTTATTTTGCTTTGGTGGAACGAAGCGAAGTTTTTAACATATACGCTGAAGCGAGATATGCTTGTATCTTCGCATTGAGTGATAGAGCCACTAGTAGTGGTAGTGGCCGGGTCGACCAATGAGACGCTACCATTGTATCACAGAAAACCGATGTAAAGTAGCAGCATGCTGCTGCGTTTCGTACGGTGAGTGAGATATCCAGAGGCCCAAATCCCCTCCCCTGCCCAATACCTTAATTATCCCTTCCCTTTAAGGTCGACAACGCGCCCATGACTCTTGGTATTGTGGGCTTACATGGGCGGTGGTAATCACTTACCATCAGGTGACTCACTTGCTCGTTTGTAGACCTATGCAATAAAAAAAAGAAGCTATTTTCTGAAAGTATCTTTCCGCCGGTATATATTTCAGTGTGACTTTTGTATTTGAATGTTTCATACTTTATTCGGTAACATTTACTCAGATATGATGCTTACTCTAACATTTCAGAGTGAACTTATTCATACAGACGAAACCAGCCTTAATGTTATGAGAGATGACACAAATCTAGTCTTAGAAGGACCAAGTGATGATAACAAAGCATATTACTGCAAAGCTGCGCTGTCACATTTAAATAAAATGTTTTGTGACGCGAAAAAGGCAGAAAAGTCTTCTAAGAATAATTCCGACAAGTCTAAAGAAGTTAATGGATTTTCAAAGATGTTTCCAGAACATGGGCGTAGTCATTTACCAAAGTTAGACATAAGCAAAGTGAAAAAATGTATGAGGAAAGTGGAGTATTACTTATCATTTATTGAAACGTATGGTAAGGATGCTAAATAAATATATTATTTGACAATTATTTTGTGAGGTTTCATTCAATCCTCTGTCCTTATGTTTGCTGTGTTTATTCTGTTTTGTAAATTGTTTTACTTTTGTATTTAACAAGTTTGAAATCAGCCCTAAAGCACACGCACCTGACTTTTCGAAGTTATATGTGTAATCATTGTTAAATCGCCAGTTTTAACGGTGAAGGAAAACATCGTGAGGAAACTGGCATACCTAAGATTTCTCCGTAAGAATTTCGAAGGTATGTAGTCTACCAACCCGCATTAGGCCAGCGTGGTAAACCAAGACCTGTTCCCTCTTATTAGAAAAGGACGCTTGTGCCCAGCAGTAACACGTACCTATACAATAGGGACTGGTATTATTTATCATTATAACAAAATATAAGTTTTCTGCTAGTCTAAAAAACCACTTAAAACCTTAGGTTGTCTTTTCATCGGAGATGTGCGAGCATGCGTAGCAAGGGCTGTGTGTGAGGCCTACCTATGCCATGAGCTTAAATTAAGTTTGCTTTGGTGGAACGAAGCGAAGTTTTTAACATATGCGCTGAAGCGAGATATGCTTGTATCTTCGCATTGAGTGATAGAGCCACTAGTAGTGGTAGTGGCCGGGTCGACCAATGAGACGCCACCATTGGATCACAGAAAACCGAGTAAATTTTCCATTGAGCTTATAATGTTATAATATATTTCAATGTAAGGGTGGATACAAAACACAAAACACCTTTACCAGATATTTTATTCGAATCCAACAACAATAATCCAGAGGAATGTCCAAAATATAGGTACCGATTAACAATAATAATGTCCATTTCACATATTTACAATAGAATTATGCATTAACACAACACTTAACACTGCAATCGAGAATGTTTCATAGGATTTGTTCAGAATATTATGGAACATTACGCTTGCGGACTGTTATACATTCTAGAATGTAAAGCTTACTATATTATGTCATAATGTACGAACGACGAATCTTTATATAGGTATGAAAAGTCAAAGTCCTGACTGATTGAGCATCCGACCCAAACCGTTAACGATATAAATTCAAATTTTGGAAAGAATGTTGGATCTTATATTGTATTTAACTTTTAGAAAGAGATTTCTCGAAATTCAAGGGGAGAAATTTTGAATGAGAAATAACACCATTCAGCCAGTGTAATTACTGGGCATTATGAGACTTGAAACCTTATGTCTCGGGGTGACGAGCGCAGTCCAGTGTCATGCAGTGCTTTGTTATTTAAAGTTCTGTGTAACGTTGCTTCTGTTTATGAGCAGGCGTAGCGCTTACCATCAGGCGAGCGACCTGCTCGTCTCGTCATTCAAGCTAATAAAAAAATGTGGTACCATGCTGTAACTAAACCGTAATAAAATCTGAGAAACCTGCTGAACTAATCTCTGTACAAAAAATATATGTATAATATAGTTCCGTCGTGTAAACTTCTAACGAAGCAGAATTAGTGTAGGTAAGTACAATGAATAAGAAAAATATTAGATACTGTTTTTTATAAACTTTTGACACAAAATTTCTAGTGAATCACATATCTATTCATATGAATCAATAACCAAAATAATTCTTGTGATCGAATAAAAAACGCGATAATTTTAAAATATTCTATACAAAGTTTAAATAAACAACATCTAAATCGATAGCGCCGCGATGCTACTCGGTCGCGCGATACTTACATTTCGGTAGTTTTTTGTATAGCTCAAATCGTCACGGTCATTGGCCCCCACGCCACAGGCTTAAAACTTGATATTACGAGTCGTTTAACGCAATCGGAGCCGTAAGCAATGGCTAGGAAAATATAAAAATAATAATGAGGACAAATCTTTATGAAGTACTTGAAAAATAATATAAAATTCCGTATAAAAATAGGCAAGATCAAAGGCTTGTGAAAATAATTGTGAAAGCCAAATAGTACCAAAATAACCTATTGTTTATTAACAATCGGGATTTGGTACGTCAAAATTAAGATTTATGCTTTATTCAAATTTGTGTACACTGTACGTAGAGCGTAAAAATATGGCTTTCTGTGCTGGGCCAGATTTTATATCACTGCTCCCGATTATTAAAATATATGATGAAAAAGACAACTAAGAGGTAGTTAGCAGAATTTTGGGATGGGCCAGGACCACCCGCATGCTATGCCTATGACATTGTCAAAAAAATCGACCTACTGATAAATGTAAAAGAATGTATAACAATCCACAACTTAACAATTAATATAATTGTTAACAAAAATAGGAATTTGTCTACAACATTTCTAAGTACATTACGTACAATAAATATATCGACACTTACATAAAATACATATTTATTTCGCACATCTAATTACAACGAATACCGATTAAAGCTCCACTCACCTACGCGACCACGTAAATGCTTCCTATTTTACAAATTATCCTCCAGGTTACATTAACGAGTTTAAAGTGTTTTTGATTGGGCAATACTCGACACAATAGGGTAGTTGACTAGATTTTTTTTATTATTTAAATCAATAAGTTACGTTACTCAAAATCTATTGCAGAAAGAATTTTATAAATCGGACCAAAAATAAATAAGATAGAAGCCATTGAAATCCTGTAGAAGGGGTAATTGTCAAATGACAGACGATGCAACCTTTGACGTCACTGTGTAAAATGTTCATTATAGTGCACGCGTGCAAGCGAGATAGTGAGATATCCCCCTACTACGCACCCACTTTTCCTCATACCAACATTTAAAGTCATAACTGCGGGCACATTTCTGAACCAATTTTGATTGTGTTTTAATAAAAGGGTTTCTTTTACGTATCATTTTCTGTTGCTTATAAAATTCAATATAGGAAACTACCCTATTCTGTCTCGGTGCGGGAATTTAAAATGTTGTTGAATAGCCCTTCCGTTGCACAAACAAAACACACAAGATCGTCCAATCTTATTAAAATAAAAGCCCGAAGATGGGCCGTAAACGTGAACGAAAATGATGCGCATACAAGAAAATAACTATATTGTTAAATTGTAATTCCACCAAATTTTGTAGTCAACTGGGGAATAATATCTGGGTTGGATAAGGGATAGTGAAAGAAGTTTATACATCCGTTATTATTATTACATATATCCGTTTTACCGTATACTCTTTGTGTACTTTGGTCGCGTAGGTGTAGCCATATTTATTAATTCTTTCACCTAAACATTAATGGTAACGCCTTTGACAAAATTTCTCAGTTATCTACTGAACATTGATATACTATTAACTTTTATTTAATGGAATTGATTACTATTAATATGCATTTTTAAATATTGTTTTAATTTTAAACTGTAATAAGGAAAACGTTCAATGGACTTTGTATTGTGCTATATTTAATACTTTTTACCTTTTTAACATCGATCAACGAAAAGCTACTAAGCGTAATAGTAGTTTTTGCAATATATCTGCATTTATTTTGGAAATAAATTGTTAATCATAAATATGTAAATAATTAAATTGTATCGATAAATAATTTCGATTAATCTCCTAATGGTTTTCCATCGACGTTATAATTACATACAGACCCAATATCAATATAAAATTGTTATGCTCACATAAATTATAAAATAGGAACATGTCAAATGACATCCAATTTCAGTAAAAGAAGATATGAATATCATATTGATATCGATACAAATCATAAGTGAATCACAATAGTAACGTTTACTAAGTACACAATAGCCAAAAAAACATCTTTTCTTAATTTATCCAAATCCTTTGACAAAATAATGATTGTGAAATTAGATAATTGTGATTACTGTATAAATCCATATGGCCAGAGTCGTAACTGATAATATGTCACTTATTATACAATACATGTAATATTATTATACTAAAAAGCAACCTGAATATTAATCTTCTGCTACAAACTTATGTAGTGCTGTTGCGTTTAAACTTTGTTAAAACGCAATTACCGTACCCATTTCCTAAATGTTGAATTTTTAAACCTGATTTATCAATATCAGAAAAATAAAGGGAAGACGCCTGAATCCTGTCAAAACCAACTTTCTCTTACAAACGAACAATCGACTAAAACGCTGATCAACAAAATAATATCAATATGCGCGGGACAACGGTTTATACCCACACCATACCATGCACCAGTATATACCATCCCTTTCCCTCGTACGTCGATACAGATCTTCCTAATCTCTCGCACCATAACGAAACATTTCCGAAAGCTTTCGACTTTCTCTAATAAGGTATTTGATTCTGATAGTACTGAATTATGTCATACGTCCGTGTTCTGAAGTTAAGGAAGGAGTTACGTATGACAGAAAGCATGAATGCTGCTGCCTCCTTTTCCGTCGAATTAGGCGCGAAACGAGAGCGAAGGAGACGGATAGTTTGACCGCGGAAGCACGGTAAACCAGTGTCCAGCATTAATGAAACCATCGATATAATCGCTTCTTGGTATGGTCTGAAAAAGAAAGTAATAATTAGTGTGTATAATTTCAAAGTGGTAGAGTTGCGGTGTGGTCATGTTTTGTGCACTGCTTGAATGGGTCGGCACGACTCTATTAGTACCACTATGTCACGGAAAAGCAGCGTGAAACAGCAGATTACTGGTCCAAATCGAAAAACCCTCATCCCGAAGCCTCATCATTTCATATATTGGCAACATACCCACCCATAACACTGCCTCGGTGGCGCAGTTGTAATGCGTACGCGTTACGATTGAGGCTAACGCTGAGGTCTTGGGTTCGATCCCCGGGTCGGGTAAAGTGGTATAGGGTTTTTCTATTACGAAATGCTCAGTATCAGCCCGGAGTCTGGAATTTGTGCCCGGTATGGCGATAGGCTCGCCCCCTATCACATCGTGGGACGGAGATACGCTCGGCGGAATTTGGGTGTACTGGTTACACCTCTGCCTACCCCTTCGGGGATTACAGGCGTGACTGCGTATGTATGTATGTATGATATTACCTGACAGCCAGGAACGCTTGCACGCATAGCTCACTGAACCACCGGAAGGGCGGCGCCTCCATTTTACCACCCATCACCATCACCATCTCATCTGTCAGCTTGATGTCGGGCTCGAAGCCAAGGTTACCGCCAGGTGATGACTCGAACATGAAACCGAAGTCTGTAATACGTGTGGAACGGGTGAATGAAACATTTTAGATAGATAGAATATTCTTTATTGCACACCAAATAAAGTAGGTAGCTTATAAACGAGGATCATACAGTAATGGTGATACAACGGGTGGTCTTATCGCAAACAGCGATTTCTTCCAGACAACCTTAGGATGGACAGAAATTTTAGGTACCGAAAAAACGAGGGTAGTATTTAGATGGGTGTTAAGTGTAGAATATGAGTAAATGTGGTTTGGATGGTAGAGAAAATTTGATGGATGCTTCAAATATTGATATTTTTTTCTTCATCTCTGATCACATATCGAGTGGAATATCAAATTGAAGTATCGAGTAATGAGGCCAAAATACACATAACTTATCGATTCTTTAACCTCCGTTTGAGAATATAATACGCGCAAAATAACTTGGTCGGGCTGGAGTTAGTTAATACGCCCACCCTTGACACCTTCCTTAATGTTTTACTCTCGGCAATAGATTCGATGCTGCTCGTGCGTATTACTTGATATTAGAACCCAAAAATAATCGCTGTCGTTAGTATCGTTGGAATCCTAAATGACCTTTCCTTTTATCGAACACACACGAACATTTCTACTAGTGTTTATAATAATAATTTACAATATAGTCTAGCAAATAGTACATAATAGTTAAATAGCAAAATCGACTTAGAACAACCGTAGATCTCGATAATCGCCATCGCTATACATACCAATTGATTATACATACCAATATGAATAATATGGCCGTCCGTATCCAACATAATGTTTCCGTTATGTCTATCTTTAATTTGCAGTAGGAATCCAATCACGCTGTACGCCGCCATCGAAGTCACGAAGCATCTTCTTGCAGCCTGGCAAACATGATAAAACTAAATATTAAAAACAAAAATATATAAAAACTACTTTTCGTTAATGTCCAGTAAGAAAATATGATGAAAGCCCAGATAACGGATAATAGTGGATAGAGGTGGGCGTTATAACGAAAAGCAATTATTAAGCCCTGCTTATTATAACAAGCATATAAGTACGTTTGTAAGTATAGCTGTTGACGTTATAACGGAACATAGTTGCGTCATGCGTGGTTGCATCACCGGCCGCCGCTTAGCGTTGATCGTTGCCCGTTGGCACTAGCGCTATCGTGAAAGCGATCGAAAATACACTTTATACAAAAAGACATAAAGTCGAAAGTTAAACGACGTTATCATAACGATTATGCTACTAAATTAAATTTCGTTTGATTGCATAATATTTATTATTGTTTATAAGTAAATTATTTTTGGTCGCTTATATTTTGTTGTGTTAATTTTTAACCGTTGTTCTCGGTATTTGTTAATGTTTAAAATTACTACTTAGTATGCGTTTCACTGTCGGGAACGAAGCATATTAATTACAAAGTTTATGTTTGATACATCACGAGTTCGTTCGTAAGCGAGCTCGGGGTTTTTAATTAAGTAAATGAGATTGTTCATAAACTTATTGTAAATAGTTCAGAGGATTATAGTGTGTGTTTAGTGTAAATAAAATATAGTGTAGATAGGTATGTTAAGTGTAAATATAGAATAGTGGATGTACATTTTAATAATAAAATTTACAATGTCGAGAGAGGGCAATGCGTCGATTTGGAACTATTGTACAAAAATGATGGCGATAAAAAAATTGATTTTTTTTTAAGTCTGTTAAAAAACGTTTTAAGTGATAAGCTTTTTTTATAAGCTGGCTTAAAAAAATAAGCACAACGTTTAACTTCGTTGTGAAAATTAAGCCGTTTGTCCCACTACTAATAGTGGATGTTCATAGAATCCAAGCGTGCCAATATTTACTACGTAGACTGACGTTGTCATCGCGGTGTGCATAGATTTTATAGTGCGCTTTGGTGTGTTGCGCTAAATGTTTGTCTTAATTAAGGCACGCGAAGGGAGTCCATATACGAAGTCGTATATATTATCCGCGGTCCGTGAAGAAAACTTTTTTTTATACAAAGTATTCGTATTTGTAAACTGTGGAGATCACATAATATTATGTGGCCCGCATTAATAATTAATAATTACTGCAACATAATATTTACCTGGAACTCCCTGGTTGTCTCATCGCCGTATTTCTTGATGAAATACTCGTACATTCCAATATCTGTTTGACGTCCGAGTTGGTCTCTCGACTTAGCATTCGGCACACATTCTATCACACCACACTGGAAATAGAAACTATATTTTTAAACTGTAACTGGTTAAACTATAATTACATTTCAATTACACTAAAATATTTTAGATTCACTTTTCATTTATTCCTCTGAAGAGCACTGAAGGGGATTCATAAATTACAAAGAAAGCGAAGTTTTGGTAATAAATAAAACTATAATCTTCTCATATAAAAGTTGTATGGACAATCTCATTTACAGAACCGCCGATATAGGTTGACTTGACTGAAATTAGCCACGTCACCCGCCCTCTACTTCTATCGGCATCATCTCTAAAAACCAATAATTGCAACGCTACTCTTGACCAACTTTAAAAGATCGTACTGTCACTCAATATGAACATAAAATCATCTATCCAAAAATGTTAACCCTGACTTACCCCAGGCGCAGTAGCGACAACCTTATAAGGGAACAGGTACAAATCCAGTCCAACTTGCTGGAATATGTTCTTGAATAGCGATATCACTTGCAGCGCAAGCATGTCTTGTCTCACGTCATCGCCCACTTTAAATATCGCGGCCTGCCACGTCTCTGAAGCTATCGACGTATATCGATCTTTACCTTCCTCCTGTAAAGTTTATGCAGCTTTAAAATAATGGTTTATGACTGAGGTGGTATCTCCTATTTATTACACCATGTTACATTTATGAATAGATGTCGAAGGACAATGTATTAATCGATATCGATAAAAACACTACACCCAATTGTACACCCTTATTTCTGATTTTACGTTAAAATCCGCTGTATAATCATCGTCAAAACATTATCAATAGTGTTACATTTTAATATCATCAACCATGTCATAATAAATCTTACTGAAGGTGGATCCTCTCCAGCTGCTATTGCCATCGCCACCGACTCCATTTCTGCAATACCGTACTTGCGTACTCTAAACCTCGCCAAATACGGCGCTTTAGCGGCACTTTGCATGGGTGTGCCTGAAAAGAACAAAATTGTATATACGACGACAACAAAAAACGCACAAGTGTCCTAAGTGACTAGGACTTGAGGACTTTACATGAAGACTCATTCCCGTGAGGTATTTTTTTATAGCAGAAGGCCAGTAAACAAGCAAATAGGTCACCTGATAGTATGTGATCTCCACCGCACATGAACATGCACAAAGTCCGGAAAACCACCGTTGGGCACACCATTCATGGGGCATTGGAGCTTAGAAATCTCACTCACCGTTACCGTACGAAATGCAACAACAAGCAGCCACTTCAGTTTGATTTTCTGTGAGACAGTGGTCCATCCCGGTCAAGCCGTTCCATTCATGTACACAAAACAGTCTACAGCGTGGATTTACCACTTACAAAATATGTGTATATCTACTTATAATACACGCAATTTTATTTGTACGGCTTGAAGTTAGTCGCTTCACCCGCTTTCCTTCACCTTTTGATCTTAAAAAACTAACTTCAGACAACAGCCAATTTAAATTGCGCGTATTGGACAGGCTTGTATCAAGCTTTGTGAATGGGAGATTCAATTCTATTTATATCGATAAAAAGTGATCGATGGTTTTTATTAATTCATTCATATTCTTACCGCTCTTGTAATCAATGTCGATAACCATAGAATCTGGATTTGAAGGAAGATAACAACCGGGCTGAACCTGTAATTATATTTTATTTTTACGCCGTGATCACAAGTTTAATAAATGTGTATTTGGTTATGTTCTTAAAAAGGTTTTCAAATGTTTCAGGGAAAAGTTTATGTTTCGAAAAAGGGCTGGGCTCCTGCCGTTTCTCTCCGGAATATATAAACGACAGCATTATTCATCACTAATTAGTCATGATCAACGATGTTCGATAATCATCGATGTTTGACGTTAAAACATCGATGTTAATATTAATTAAATACCGAAACATCGATATTAAGAACACATAATGGGAAGTCTTCGTGACTTAGATGATAAAAAAATATGTAATTTTATAACCTTCTGATGATAATACATTTATTGTAACGTTGTAATTTTTTATATATTAATTAATTAAAAATGAACTTACGAGCAACTGTATTTATCAAACTATATATAATTTATACAATTTATATTCCAGAAGGGAGACTACATCTTAGACTTACTTTAACATTTTTCAGCGCATCCAAACACGCCCGTTTCCGCTCAGCGCCTTTTGGGAACGGTCGTATGATCCCGCTGATGTTCGTGATTTGACTGAAGAAATCAAATTCTCGCTCGTAGAATGCTTTCGCTGGACCCGATAGTGTTTCCACTACACATTTTGTTAGGTTATCTAGTATATCAAAGAGGGCAGCTGAAAGAATAATAGTTATTATAATTTTGAATTATAAGCTTACATTAGTTACTACACTACCTATATGAGATGAGCCATTGATGTATCTCTGGTAGATGAGATCAAACACGTCCATGCTAAGAGGTTTTATCATTCATGCATCATTATTCCAGTTTAACATCTTTTATATGAACATACTAAAAATGCTAACTTTTGTGACTATATTACAGCCTGGTAATTTCGACAACGATGTGGTTACCGCTTTTAGAAATTCAGAAAAAGGTAATGTATGAATTTTTACAATCAGTGATCATTTAGCACCGTCGTAGAAGTGGGTAGTTTTCTTTTTATAGCAGAGATCAGCAACTGAGCAAGGGAGTCATCTGATGGTAACTGATGCGAAGTATGAACACCCACACTACCAAAACAATCATGGGCGCGTTGCCGATCTTAAAGAAAAGGGATAACTAAGGGATTGGGAAGGGGACGGGATTGGGTCTTCCGGATATCTTACTCACTATACGAAACGGAGCAGCATGCCGTTACTTTACGTCGGTTTTATGCGAGACAGTGGTAACGACCCCATCGAGCCGGCCCATTCGCGTTGTAGACAATATTGTCTACAGCGTGGCTATACCACGTGATGCGCCCTCTACTTTTCTCTCTCTCTAAAAACAAAAACTTCGACGCCACTCTTGACCAACTTTAAAAGGCCGTACTGCGACGTCCTATATGAGCATACCATCAACTACCTGAACATTTATAAACCATTTTGGAATACTAGAAGAATCATGGATGCGTTACCGACTTTAAAGGAAAGGAATGGGAATTGGCTAAAGTAGGAGGGATTTTATAATAAAAATTGTATAAAGTATAGGGATACAGGATGAAATTCTTACCATCTTTGTTATGCATTTCTTCATCAGTGTACATATTGGTGTGCATATTCCATATCAACTGATGAGCCACCACTTGTGACTTCTTCGCTAAAGACTTTATCAGTTCTGCCACGTAGCCCATCTTTAAAATATACATAGAATATTTAAACGTGTCGAAGTGGTCTAGAGCTAGACTCCAAAAAAATATATTGTATTCTATCAATTGAACAGGCACTTTTAAAATTTTTGTACAATAGGTACTAGGTACTTCGTATACGAGGCTATCTGGTTTGGTACCAGTGCTTTGTCACCGTCCAAGCAACGGTGTTTAAGCACTGTTGTTTCGATTGAAAGGACATTGAAGCCAGTGAAATTTCTACATCATACTATTGTTTTTATAAAGCTACATTAATGGCTTTAAGAAATAGCTACTAACGTTATGACGGCTTTTAGCCTTTTACTGCTGGACCGACCAGAAATATTGATATCTATAAAAATTTGCTGGACCGAATATGTTTAGTTATAGCAAATTTATGATTATGACATCTATCGATATATCTGAAACCTAAGACTCATTGGTAAATAACCGGATTTATATAAAGTTGTATTTTTTTTTATTACGGGGTCTTCTAGATATAATTGGAGGCAATTGACTTTAAAAGAAATTAAAACAAATGGCAGCAACTTTCTTCGATTCCGGCATCGGGTATATAATTTATAACGACGGGGCGCCTTAGATATTGATTTTAAAGTCGATTGACCATAAAACAATGAAAAACAAAATGGACACTTTTTCCAGTCTATCATCGGATATACCATTTATAGTTATGAGGCGCCGCAGACATTGATTCAAAGTCAATCGATCATAAAACAATGAAAAACAAAATGGACACTTTTTCCAGTCTATCATCGGATATACCATTTATAGTTATGAGGCGCCGCAGACATTGATTCAAAGTCAATCGATCATAAAACAATGAAAAACAAAATAGGCACTTTTTCAAGTCTAACATCGGATATACCATTATATACCATTTATAGTTACGAGTATGAGGCGCCGCAGAAATTTATTCAAAGTCAATTGAACTCAAAACAAAGAAATAAATAAGTGCAGTCACTATTTTTAATTCTAAAATCAAATATTACTATATCATTTATGACTAAAGGGCTTCCCAGATTACGATATTGAAGTGTGTCGGGTACTGACGACTGAAATACGAACATAGAACATAGCATACTCACAGTATCATGTCGCAGCGCCTGCACTAGCTGCGGTATGTACAGTAACAGCGTGGAGGCGGGATACGACGTGAGCGTGTCCACGGCTGCCTGCGCGGACAGCGGGTGCGGCGGGTACTGACGGCTGAAGTATGACAAGGCTTCTACTGGACTCACGCGGGCCCATGTTACCATGTGCACCAACTGTCAATTAATAAGATATTAAAATAAACAATTGACAATGCTCAAGATGTATTTAAGGCGAGGTCTGACGGCTTAATGATCCAGGTAGACATGTAGCAAAAAACTATCGATATTGATTTCGATGCTAGATTAAAAATATCGACATATCGAACGAAGAATACCTATGCATGCCAAGCTATTACTGGGTGGAGTAGAACAACGCTAATGTCTATAATATAACTAGCTTTTGCCCGCGGGGTCCACCCGCGTGAATGCCTTTTTTCAGGATTAAAGTAGCCTATGGGGAATTTTCTTATATAGAAACAGTAGGCGACAGCGGTGAGTGCGTCGCGTCGCGGGAGTGATCGCATCGAGCGAGTCCCGTCAGCGGTGTGACAATACACTTGACAAAAATACCAATATCGCTATTCATAATAACCCCTATTAATTAAATAGGGGTTGGTGGTAGAAAGGTGAAAATTTAGGGTTAGAAGTGTTTTTTAAAAATATAAAATGAATAAGGTTCAGACCTCATGAGCATCGTTAAGTAGTGTGTCTGTAGTGACTAGATACTTGAGCGCTTGAGGTATATGACACACGGCTACCGGTTGTGCTTGTACTTTGCGTCTAATTTCCGCTACTATGGCGTCATTCTTTAATCTGCAAATGAGTGCAAAACAGTACCGTTATTTCGTGTTAGTCTACTTTCAGTCACACCATACATTCTGACTAAAATTGGCACTAAGTTGACCCTTTCTCTGTGGCATTTCTGTAAAGTGTACACATATTGTAGAGATAACTCGTTTGTGTAAAAACTACGTTGTCATCATATGTACGTACCTCTCCGGTAAAAAGATGGCCAGCGCAGGGCTGATGTCCCAGGCAAGCTTGGCGTGGTCGCGCCAGGTGCGCTCGGCGTTAGGCTTGGAGCGCCACGTCGTGATGTTGTCTTCACCAGGAACAGCCTGCTCCGCCCGGCCGTGAGGGTTGTGCCACGTCACCAGGAACTCTATCTCCACCGCCTGGGAAACAATAGAACAATGTCACGGTACTTTGAAGATGTATCAGCTGCGATGAGGAATCTAAGTAAATAGAATCGTTTGACCTGGACGGCGTGACATTAGCAAGTAAACATCAAAACTTGAAAGCGGCTATATTGTTCGTTAATCGATTCGCTGACTTTGATATAGAACATGATACGAAGATAAGCCTCTTCAACGACAGGCAACGAAAGTACTATAAACCTTTATCAATGAGTTAAGGTCGTAAATGTCGACAAAATGTCTTACCATTAGTTCTAATATAAGATTCCTTTTCCTAACGTAGTCCTTGACGAACGTATCCTGAGATTTGACTGGCGGTTTGAAACTACGATTGGACCGTTTGCCCACGATGCTCCCCGCACCGCTGCTTAAAGTCGTTGTCGACATCGGCACCTACGATATGAAACAAAAAAAACTGACGTAAGTCCTATAAAGCATACGCCGTTATGCTTCAGAGGTGAGGAATTGATTTTATACTACCCATTATATTTATTAATTGCCGTGATATGTGTCATAGTTACCAAAGTGAACCCTATGGGCTAACATAAGCGAGACTACTTGTGCTTCCAAAGACGCTAAACGTCCTTCGATGCACGGGTGTTTCTAAGCCACTTCTTCAACGTACATGAAGAGATGGGCCCAAGTTCAGGCAGAAGTCGAGGCGCTTCTCGCTTTGTCAACCCTGGAGCCGTTTCTAATGAACTGAAGAGGGCCACCGCAGTGTTGGAATTATTACGGTGTAGGGTACATAATAATAGGGACTCAGCCCAGCAGTCGTCCGAATACGTGCCAAATTGTGGACCTCCTACTTTTTGGAAGTCGGTTAAAAAGGAAATAAAACTCATACCGTATTAATCCAACCAGTGGTCTGTCGACTCCCTATATCGCTGCTGTTCACTGATGAACGATTGTCTGTTGGTGAGATTGACGTGTAGATACTTTGCTGACTGCTTGGTCCCATTAGCTCGAAATCTCCTGTCGATTATGAACATACATCATTATACATGGGTATTATTAGAGGTAAAACTTGGTTACATGACATTCGAATAGACAATACTTCATCAATCATTTGTGAATAAATATGGATTTTTATTTATCGATCAAAACTGTAGCCGATAGCGGTGCAGTGGAATTATTACAGTCATTCAATTATAAAGAACGTGATCTTTGCAGTTATATATTTCGACGACGACATTCAACAAACTAGACAAGATTAGAAACAACAGTTTACATCAAGTCATGAACATTCATAAAAATTCAATGTATCAAAACATTCCTCAATAACCAGCTTCAATTTATACAATTAGTTTCACTACCTAATAAAAACAAACATTATTAAAATAATTATTTTAAACAAAGCTATGAAAAGTTATTTTCATGCAATTCAAAATATGTCGTTTTGTATATGGATAGTATATTGTAAGAGTTAATATAAGTCCAAGTTCAAGTCGAGTTCAGAGTCGTAGCCTAAATCACGGCGCGTCAACATACTGGTTTTTATCTACGCTTTATGGACTGTGTTTATAATACCATACCTCCCATATCACTGCTCTTCAAATATTTCTTATCGGAATGCATGAGTTGCCAGAACTTGATGAGTGATATGATATCCTCTCGCAGTGCTCCCGACATCTTGGACGGGCACTGCAGACCTCTACAGAAGTAGTCTAAGCATGCACTGTACACTCTCTCACGGAGAATGTTACGGGCTAGGGATTTAGGTAGTATTTCGCCTTGTAGTAAAGATAGGCCGCAGGAGAGTAACCTGGCAAAAAACAAATATATGTTTTATTTTAATTTCAACTAAACTGAATGATAATGTTTGAGCCGGTCAAAATCCATCAAACACAACATTCATGCGCAGACATAATAATATAGGACCAAACAATAATAAATAGTACTCAACAACTACTTACTTAAATCTAACGCCGACCGCTTCGACATGCCTGTTGATGTGATCTTTCATATCGCCCACAGTTATTGGTAACGACCTGCAAACCAGATTTGTTATGAGTTCATTAAAATAACGATGACTGGCGATGACGATGATCTACGACAGGATGGCGCGGGTTCTAAATCGTAGCTTTGGCGAAGGTTCGTAATATCGCGATAAGTGTAGCCAAAACATTAGTCATTTTACTATGACAAAATAAATATTTTGACTAATGATTTAGATTTAGAGTTTAAATCATTTATTGAGATCGCGCGACCAAACATCGAAATATTTTTTCAATCATATCGACATTAAAATCAGCATATTATACTGTTTATGTAGTAGGGGCGGCAATCGAACAACTAATTGGATGATATCCACCGCCCATGAACGCCTATAATACTAAAAGAATCATGGACACGTTGCAAACTTTGAAGGAAAGGGATAATTAAAGGTTATGAAAGGGATTTGGGCCTCCGGATCACTCACCGTACAAAACATAACAATAAATTAATACTTTACGTCGGTTTTCTGTGAGACAGTGCTAACAAGCCGAGCGAGCCGGCCTATTCATGCTGTAGACAAAACTGTATATGTATTATGGAATACCTGTGTAGTAGACTGGCTAACATCTCAACTTTCTCCTGGCTGTTGTATTTGGCCGTGTCAGCGACTTCGCAGAGATAACGTACCCATACAGCGTGCGGGGCTACGAAAGGTGGTCGCGGCTCTAGTTTTGAACCTGTATACATTACACTACATGTGACTTTTATGACTACGGTACAATATTTGTAGTCTGCTAACTACAATGCAGTTCAAAGTCATTATATAAAAGAATATTGTATTCTAACAAATTGCGTAAAGGTTATATTAGAATTTTACTAGTCGACTTCAAAAAAAGATATTTTTGTGACTTTAAAAATCATAAGATTTTAGGTTTTAACATATTGTTTATCATACCTAACCTATATAGGTTATGGGGTATATGGGGTATATGGGGTATGGGGTAACGATCCAAACATAATCATTTTCAAAAAGCGTTAACTACTTTTGCTTAGCAATGTTTACAATCAACCTCAATCATACCTTCATAAGCAGCCAACGGGCTGGTCTCCTCACTCTGTTTGGAGAACAATCCCATCTTTCTATCGACAGTGGACTGCCACGCCGCGAATATCTCTTGCAGTAACCGCAGTTCCAAATCCGGTCGCGCTGTAGTCAACCACTGCCAGCATTCCACTGCTGTGGTTACCGCGTCTTCAGTGAAGATCTCAACTTGAGACCATGCTATCGAAAAAAATAATTAAAAGCAATGTCATGTGATACCAGTTGATTGAGGGGTCAAAGGCAGTAACTTGTTTCTTTTATTTTGTATGTAGCGGCTACGTCAGACGGCATCTGGACGAATACACGTTTATGAAATTTTATATACATCGACAACTACGCGTGAAAAAACAATTGCTGTACTTTATTATTGTAGGAATCACAGAATTGGCATACTATTGTAATTATAATGTATCGAAGTTACAGTGTGATACAACACTACTGAATGTTGCCAAGTGATATCATACAGTGCTTCTGCTTTAGTGACCTCCTGGAATGGTTGTCTATATTATGTAACTTCTGTTGTACCTTCAATATCTGGGGTGGAGGCATCGATATGCTCGATTCACCGGTCTTCCCACCTCGTTTCACACTGTTAAATCGGCACCGTAACTAATTGTGTATGAAAAATTTCCCACGCAAGCATACATACTAAAACCCCTCAGTGGGAGTGGGGCGTTTCCACGGGGGGCCCTAATTAATTTTATATTATATCATCGGTGCTCGGTGATGATTTTGCCAATATCCAGGGGGACACTAATACACACCAGTGGATCATACAAACATTTGTCTCTTTGGGGGCCTCCCGTTTCACAGCCAGCTACTCATCCGCTGCGCCACAGAGGTCGTCAACAATAACTGCTACACAGCTAGTGGCTCACTTAAGAGCGGTCATAAAGATCGACGAGAACTATACCCGAGACAACCGTACATACACAATGTATATACTGACCGAGCGAATGCAGCAGGTGTCGTGCGGCGGGGTGTGCGGGCGCGTGTTGTGCGTGCGTGTGATGTCGCGCGTGCACGAGCAGCGCCACGGCGCGCCACAAAGCGGCTCGGTGCGCGGTCTCACTGCCGCTGGCGCACGCCTCGCGCAACGACGCGTGCAGTCGCGCTCCCACGCGCCACACAGCCGCCTCGCCGCCGCCCTCCGCCATTACCGCGCCTGATATCTATACACGGAATGGAACATTATTTTATACTAAGTGACTACATTGCTGTTGATCATAAAATTAGTAGTAGAGCCACGCTGTAGACAGATTTATACAGCATGAATGTACCGGGTCGATACCAGTGACTCACAGAAAACCAATGTGAAGTAGCAACTTGCTGTTGCATTATGTTTTCCAAATCCCGCTCCTCTCCCCAATCCCTATTACCTTCCTTTAAAGTTGACAACGTACCCAAGATTCTTGTGGTATTGTGGGTATTTATGGGCGGTCGCTTGCCATTAGGTGACTCACATGTTTGTTTGCCAGCCTCTGCTAAAAATAAAAAATAGACTAAATATAATATCAACTGCGAGAAACATTGCAACCCTTGAGGTAGCCCTGACTGATCCCAGAACAAGTCACTATAGCAGAATACCAACCAATAGATTATAGAACTGGATTGTAAAGGATTTTTTTTAATAGTAGGCAGACGCTTTTCGCAATAAATCAAGCTTCTTACCTCTCCAGCGTATCTACTACGCTGTGACACTACAGCCAGTAATGCAGCAGAGTCGTGCGTCACACAAGGCGGACGCTTATCGAGAGCGGCACGTGGTAACGGCGCGGACGCACGGTTAAGACCCGCCGCGCCCAACAACGCGCCCGTGGCTAGAGCCAGACCACAATGATGCCATAGAGTTGAGTTCGGCACCTACGGTAAAGAGACATATGAATAAGATCGACATCGAGCATATTTTTATCGATAACAGTATGAGCCTATTGATGGGGTTCAAAGACAATACTGAAGAACTCTCATTTACCTGATTAAGATATTCCTGTAGATGTGACCTGGTAGACTGGGGCGCCCATTTCATCGCTTCTTGAACGATCCCGTGACAACGATCGGCGAAATCTTTCACGATACTCTGTAATAGAAAATGTATAATATCGAATCTGTAAATTTTAGATGTCTATTATATTTTTTGGCCTACGTCAAACTCTTTATATCACAACTGATGTTCGCTTTAATCGTCCTCCAATCCCCACACATTATATCAGTGAGTGAGTAACAATTCTTCCGATGCATCATGTCATTTTTTGTTACGGGCTAAGGGACCCCATTAAGTTAAGAGGAGGTTGGCGAAAATGAAGTATAACGATTTATAATGTTAATATCTTAAGTTCCTATCTTTTAAATTTAGGCATACCTCTCTTCCTTCTAAAGTGTCTTGCAGTTGCAATGTGAAGTCAGTGCCGGGGACTTTCAATAATGGTGTTTCCTGATTAGCATCCAACTCCAAACTGAAACTCAATACTTGAAGAATATCCAGCATCGACCATAATACCTGAAAAAATAGTAATACTAATATCGATATATCACTTTCTTATGGGTCCATTGCAAGACGAAAGCCTACCGTCTCTTTAAAATATTGCTATTTACTATGTCAGTGTCATGAGTTTTAGTCATCTAGGTAAGAAAAAGTAATCGATTCGTCAATTATTAGATTCCGCAGAGATATTGACGTGCAGCATGTGGTCTAAAACAAAACCTTTTGTGTACTGACTTGTTTGAACAATTAGAATATATTATTTGTGCCTAAAAAAAACAAAAGTAATCTCACCCTACAGTTCCACAGTAAATGCGGGAACCTGTCGACAAGTCCGGCGAGCCACTTGTCCGCCACGCGTCGGATCTGCTTGTGAATGTGGTTGAAGTTTACCAGCAGGAACTGCGCATGACCTTCCAGCTCTCGCTCCCGGGACTCGTCTTTCACCTTCTCAGACATAACGTCTAGGAATTTTTGGAATACTTTATCGCCGACACTAGAATCATAAACGTGCACATTATTTAGAATCTTATTGTCACGACAGATTTTTGGGTGCTTATGTCAGATTTAAAATTCAACGAAAAATAAAAATCTTTACTAGCTGAATGCATTACATACCTGGCAACACATAGCCACATGCTAGCTTTATCCTTTTGCAGCGCTGTATCACTCAAATACTCTATGATGGGTTGCAAACTGGGCTCCGGTGAATTGGTCACACTGAAACCGGAAGTTATTTCTAATAAATAGAAAATCTAGTAATGCCAGAATACTATTAATATAATACGCGTAATTTAACTTGGTCTGCTTGAAGCTAATCATTTCACGTCGCCCGTCACACACTTTAGTAACAGTAACTGCGACGGCGTTTGTGACTAACTTCAGGCACATAGGCAGGTATATTATGGCAACTATAGATCATGCATAATGCCTAGTTACTTCCTACAGTACGTGCTTAGTGGTGCGAGACTATTTACATCGCCTCTCGCTGTGGTTTTCATACCGTGTCGTTACCGTTTACATAGCGCGGGAAGTGACAAGCAGTTGCGCAGGGGCTTTAGTATAAATTGACTCACCGCAAAGTCTCTAACCAATAAACGCTCAGTATATACATGCACGGCGCGAACACCAATTTATTGACAATAACAGCGACATCTGGCGGGTGGTCGAGCAAGTTCAATATCTGCATCTTCAGCTCTTGTAGTTCATTCATCGACACCGAATCGTTCCTTACAGCAGAAGTGTAGTGCAATTCTCTGAATTCAGAACGGAGCGACGTTTGCGAGACAAGGAAAGGTGATTTGACAGCTATCTCTTTCACACCCGTGTACCATTCCTGCGGCCATAGTCCTGTGGACGTAATTTTATCGACTTTTTATATGAACTTAATTTGGAAATGGTTGCGTAAGATGTTTTAATTTTCAAAATATTAGGTTCGCCTAGTAGATAGTTGACTCTTTTAAAAATATATATTATTATTGAATTTGTTATATAAGTATTTAATAGAGCTTTTTTAACAGTATATATTTACTTTACATTGTTGATAATACATTGATTACTGGTTAACACAAAAAGTAACGTTTTAAAACTAAAAACACGTTACAATTTACTCAACTGAAAACAGAAAACAAACAATAACACTCCAATCTAAAATAAATCAAAAAGCTCAATCTAAAAACATGTTACCTAAGAAAAATTAAAAATAACTAACAATGCGTATACTATAAAAATCGACCTAAAAGCACACTCTGAAAATAAAATACACCCACTACAAATTTTGTCCAAACGTTTGTTCAAATATACATGTCGAAACCAACATTTCTAATTACAACTCGAAGAAATAGCATTTGATACGGTACGATATCCATGAACAGAAAATTATTATATAAGTTAGACTTGAAAGCTTAATATTAATTATTAATTACTAGAATTTAATAAAATATTTTTATATACACCATTTTGTGGAGGTTAATATGTAAAAAACCTTGCAATATGGAAGTTATTAAAATTACTTATTATAACCGAATATAAAGCTATGCTTGATACTATCGTCGGGGTACATTGAGACAGTAATTCGCAAATAAAAATCGTGCTGTAGATATGGGTAATTTAATAGCATAGTTTAAAACATTTCATGGATATACCACCGCTGATATCAAAATTACATCATATAATAAAAACCAAACGACATACATCTATGTACTGTCTAAAAGCATGTTTACTCACGCTTTCGCATGGCTACAGGCGTTGCCATAGAAGGAGAGACAATAAGACGTTTAAATACATCTATATAAACATCACAATCTGTAGGTATTTACATACAATTTAATTGAGTATAGAGTATTGAATTTGAAGGAAAGTGCGATATTGAATTGTATTTTTTTATGTAATTTATAAATCTGTCGACACATTAAGCTAAATAATTAAAGTAGGTTTATGTGGACCACACAATTAGTACAAAGGCGACATTATATCATAAAATATATTGTGGATCATTATATTATAAGCAATAATTGTTTGGAATAATGTATCGATATAATTATAAACTTATAACTGATTATTATTTTTTATACTCAACCAATTATTACAAAGATAAATCAACCGAATTCGTCGTAATCGAAATCGTGTTCTCTAATAAATCGTCTGAATGTGTTTACAGTATAAGTAAAAAGATTGATTTTAATAGTAAAGTTTAATTGGTGTGTAGAAAAATATGAATAAATATTAAAGATAAATATGTATGTATAATTCCAAATAATAATTACCTGATTCGGCGGCCGTGAATCCCATTACAACGCAGTACAGCCAAAAGTCTTTGAACAACTTGTGTAGACGCGGTTTTGGATTTTTTATCGCCGGTAGCCTTTTTACAAGTACCTGTAATAAAAGATTAAAACATAATGTTCTTTTCTATTTTACTTTTTATTCTAAACCATAGTAAATACTTAACATTCCCGTTAAACACAATCATAAACTTCGTTTTTATAATACTGAAAAATATTATATCTATCTCATTATTTCGACGTCAAAACGATGTAACATTCTAGTAGATCGAGCGCATATTATTGGTCCGCTGTTTTAATATCGGCTATTTATGTACTTCTCTCGAGAATAACCGTTGTCAACATACAGCAACGTTATAAATAGAGTATCAATACATTCTACATACCCTAAACGACAGTTTTTGCTAAATTAAATTACACCTTGCAGCTTTCCATAGTTCCTCAATACAAAATGTATGAAAATTCTGAATGTCATTAGGGCCGAATTTTGTTTGTCAAAAAAACAACCTGTCAATTACCGAAAAGTGAAGAACATGAAGTGGAGCAACATCACACTTAAGATATGCGAAGATCGGTTAAACGAAATATACTTACAGCAATAACAGGTATCAGTACGCCGAGATTCCCCGCGGAGGCAGACGCTTTGAGCACGGGCGCGGGCGAGCGATCTGTTGCACGCTCACCACCTAGTCCGAGCTGTACGAACAACTCGAGCAGGCGCGTCAACAACTCCAGTCGAGCTGACGTGCCGCGAACGTTCGCCGCGATGTTCGCTAGTGCGTTCAACACTGCGCCTGATACGTGTCTAGGAATACACGATAGTATGGTATATTTTTGTTCTGATAAAATAGTCCTCGAAAATGGTTTTCGGAAAGAATAAAATGATTGTAAAACAGTTTTAAGGTTTGACCAGTGTTAGTTATCAAAATTAATGCAATAAGGGCAATGCCTCCCTGCTCTTTGAAAGAAGGCGTTCGTATCAATGATCCACCTCGTTGAACCAGTATGGGTTGATCGCCATAGATTCTTTTGTATGATGGCAATGTAGATGTATACAACAAGCAGATGTAACAAATTGTCTCAGTAACAGCATATAAAGGATTAAGTGGGAACGGATCATTTATGCACGTCTTGATATGGAGCTAGTAAATATTTGCCGTTTTAACTTGTGTCACAGTTACGAGTCAGCCGTCATCGTATACATTTAATTCAATAGCGACAAACAGTCATAGTCCTCATAAACACATCACACACACAATAGTCGGCAAAAAGTAATTTAATACCATTAAAACTTAGGGTGTTTGTTTTTTTTAAATATCTTACAACATAAAAGAAATTCATTTAACAGTTTTAACAAAACACCCTCACCTATACTGTTTCTTATCATCAGTGTGATGATACGCAGCGCTCGCAGACTCGACAGTGATGACGGTGAACATGCGCATGATCTCATCGTGCGCCGGACCCTCGGGGCTGGCTAGTGCCATACAGCCCAACTGGTCGACGATGAGAGTATCTAACGAGGATGGAGCGCGGCAAAGCCTGGGGAGAAAAATTATCCATATCGATAAACTATGTCGCGCGAGACACTTTAGGCGTGAAAATATTTCAATGTCAATAGTGTCAAATAATACTTGAGTTATTGTATATGTTATTCAGGTATTCGGATTCGACAGAATATAGGAAGATAGAATGTAGATGTGGATATGCATAAAGCAGTATAGTTAAATGAGCCGGGACTAGAGACATGATAAACTCAAGGGGACGACAAATCGAGTTTGTGAACATTGCCGAATAGCAAGATAAGCACACAACAATGTTTATGAAGTTTTACCCCGGGTATATCGATATATCCCCATACCCCCATACCTCCATCGATATGGGGATATATATCCCCATACCTCCATCGATATGGAGGAAGTCTATACCGCATAGCTGTAGATAACCATTATCACTAGATTAATCAATATTACTAACCTCTGTTGGAAGAATTGTAGAATGGTATCTGTTGTTTTGGGTGTATCTTTTAACGCGACTGCCACGTGTCCCAACATTATCACTATGTTCGTGCTTATTAACGATGATTCGCTGTAAAAAAACGTTAACCATTACATGGTCAAAATATTTCCATAATACATCTCATATTATGAGAAGTAGTTTTATAATAATTCAAAATACAACTCGGAAACACTAGTTTAAAGTTCTTAATTTTTTTTGTCGAACTTCATTGAACAATATTACAATACGCGCAGCTAACTTCACCCACGCAAACTTAGTATGGAGCCGCACAGCTTCGCAGTTAATGTTTTTGAAAACTAAATTCGTAGAAGCGTAGGGAGAGGATGAAGTGACGAACTTGAGACCAATTTGAACATATTACATATACTTTCTTCTATTCCCCATTCTTTATCGAAACAACATACCAACCTGTCGCTAGTTTCAGCTGTGAATAGCCTATTACTGACCGATCCTACTAAAGCTGGCACGCAATAGGGATCCACCGTCAGTGCCGCTTCTAGCGCCACGCATAAATTCTCTATAGCAGCGTCTCGTAGTTTCTCGAATGGAGTCGATTTAACAGGCACTCCTGACTCCGTCAGACCTTGAAGTTCTTTGCCTTGTACTATAAAAAAGCAAAATTATTAAACTACTATTTAGCTACTATAAACTCACACTAAACACACTTCTATCTACAGCATCAATTGTCCCGCTCGACCGTGTTATAACCACTCTCAGAAAAACCGACGTGAAGTGGCAGCTCGCTGTAATATCAATAAATAAGATTACTAGAGGCCCAAATCCCCGTCCCATTTCCAATCCTCATTCCTTTCCTTTAAGGTCGGCAAGGCAGCCAAGATTCTTTTGATATTGTAGGTGTTCATGGAGACTTTACTTACCATCAGGTGACTCAATGCCGTGTTACTGAGCTCTGATATAAAAAGCCCATAAATTGCGCGAAATCAGTCAGCCCTTATTATGATAATACTGAAGATCTAAGATCTATTTTAGAAAATAGTCGTCAGTGGTAATAAACGGTAAGAGTGGCATTCTTGAACTGCATTCGTTCGTTCGATCGTTTTATCTCATTGATCAAGGGATGTGGCTAGGATAATTATTATTGACAGTAATGCCTCGCTATTTTTGGATACAAAATCTCGGCTTCTTCGAGGGGCAATCGTTTATACAATTTTATGATTCAAAAACTGTGAATTTACCTGTTATGTGAATATGCTTGCCTGTGAAATGAGACGGAACTACTGTTAAACGAACAACGAGTTCCATCAAACCACCCAAAGTTCTGTATGCAGTATTATTTTAGACGACGAGAGTAATTATAAAAGTTTTTATCGATTAATTTGTATGTAGAAAACGTTAAAAATAAGTATACTTACACGTTACTTTCATATGTTCCTTGCCAGTTTTTTCGAGTTCTAATTTGTGTAACTTGAACAGAATCGGCGACGGTGTCACCAAGAAATCTCTCAAACAATATATCGAAGTATTCGCTATCGATGGAAATTTCGTCGCTAATTTACCAAGTCCCTGCAATGTTATAACAATAAATAAATGTGTAATTAATATATAATTGTGAATATAAATGATAATACAAGAATAACTGGTCTGTACTGTCTAATATTATCAACATTTTGGCATGTTTTGTTAAAACAAATTTACTTAATTCAAAACCTCTGTACTGTGAAAACCTTTCGACACTAAATTATTATATTATCAATGATCATAATGGTGCATCACTATTTATATCCGTGATTCCTACATATATTACTCAAGGAACAAATGGGAAAATACAAGTTTTTTAATAATTACATGGAAATGTGACTAAATTGAACCTGATGGTAAAAGCAGTGCAGTCAAAAAATTCTGTCAACTATAGTGACTATCGATAGACATTACGCCACCAGAATTATATCAGCCTGAAGTTCTGGTTACTGAACGAGCCACTGTGACAGGTTTTTCACCAACAGTGGTTGTTATCCAGTCGGGTACTAAATGTATCAAGTACACTCCCACCAGGCTACAGAGTTTACGCAGTATTCCTCAGGATAAAGAACAACATAATATACTCTCCAAAAATAAAACACTTTATACTCACTTCGAGACACACCATAAGCAAAGGCATGTGTGCTAATATTAATTTGTGATTATGATTAGAGTTTATCTTCTCTGTTAACCGTCCACATAGTGAGTCGGCACCTGCAAATTAACATATTAAATACACACCCACACCCAACAGTCACACACATAGTCCTGACCCCACACTAGGTAAACCTGTATCGTGGGTATCAAGAACTACGAGGGACTTGCGGTCCCACAACACCCAGACCCGAACATATATTTGTGGATCACACAAACATTTGTCTCGGTGTGGGAATCGAACCCACGGCCTCACGCTTCGCAACCGGCTACTCGCCCGCTGTGCCACGGAGGCTGTCTATATATTATTACCACATAACTACATATTGAACCTGCTAGAACCATTTTGTGGATGAAAATTTTAAGCTATTTATTTCTAAGGTGTCCACTAAGGAATTAATTTATTGCCTTCATACATTTACATTTATTTACAAATATTGTCTTTTTTTGTTTTCTCTACTTAGTCTATTGTACAATGAAGCATTGTAAATTTGTATATGTATATACAAATATTTCCCAGATTTCTCTCTTGTACAAAGTACAAAACAATGTGCCTGCGCTTACTACATTTGAATTTCAAATATCGACAATAATATACGTTCAATATAACTTGAACCGATCGATAAAAACGACTATACGTAGCTTTTTAAAAACTTAAATGAAATAAAGGAATAAACATTTTATTATTAGAATTTATACAATAACTTTTATAAGTCCTCTATAAAATTATTTCCTAACTTTACTTAAACACCTTAATGCTTCATTATTTTTAATTTAATAGATACATCTTTATGTATAGGCTATTTTGTGGCTTTTATGTTAGCGAGTTCGTAATTTGTCCCCTAAGGGATTTCACAGACAGGATACGGTCACGCGTTTAAATGTTCAGTCGCGGATGTGCCCAGTTGAATATGTCTACGTAGTTTTACTACTGTAACCATGTTTTACCATTGTATTGGCTATGTTTTACATCGTATAAAAACGCCTTTGTCGTACTAACATAATTAAACTCTCGCTTTCCATATAGATCGTTGACCGCTTGAACGCCTCTTGCCTGTAAAATCCCTAAATAATGTCAAAAGTGACGTGTAAAGTAACGACCATCTTTACTAAACGATATTTGTTTGGAGCCAATCAGAAATGAATGAAATGAAGGTCGCGCGTAAAAACTACTATTGATATTGATTGCTGGATTCCCGATATATCTCTATTCGATATATCTATTATAGAATAGATCTATTCGGATAAACAAACTAAGATCGTTTATTGAAAATGGCCGTAAATAATCAAATCAAATCACATAAAAAAAACACTGGTTTTTTAAACACATTTCAAAACACAAAATAATGGACTTCACAGGTTATATTTTTAAGCGCTTTTAGCCCGTGCAAATACATATTTCTTTTTCATACACATTTATTGACAGCATTTCATGACTTTCAATTATCTCTGTTGTTTTAAAATCATATAAGTGATCATACCTCATCCTTAAAACCCCCAACATCAATTAGACAAGAATCTGTTATTTCTAAAACGCTGAACAGACTTTCTTCAAACATAGCTAAGAAACATATCCTCAATATCATTCATTGATTTATTATTAGGATTCATCATTCAACATTAAATCAGCTTTCAAATAAATGAAACCGCATTTAAATCGATCGATTCATTTAGACGCTAAGATGGCACAGATACGCGCACACATAGAGACAAATAGAGGGGTCAATCTTGTAACAGGCCTCCTTTCGGGACTTAACAACTTGTAATCGTTAAAATGTTGTCAATAAGCATTTATGAATAAGGGATATACATTTCAATCAATCACAGAGAAGTACTATATAAGACAATGTAAGTCTCAATCAACTCTGTGAACTTTGTGATCGACTGAATATTGAAATAAATATATCTATTGAAACTCAAACAACATACTTAAATCACTTGGAATGTAAGCGGCTTAAATGTTCTTATATATTTATTTATTAATGTGTTTTATGGTGTGATGGTGTGGTAAACGATTTATTAAATTGAATTGAGCTGGTATTGTTAATCAATAGGGATGCCACACTCAAACCCATTCGAGAATACCTATTAATATTGTTAGAGCGTTTATAAGCGCTGGCACGTTAAACTCCTCATCCACTGCAAAATCATAATACATAGGTATAGAGTATGAGGTTGCCATGTGTAATATAATTAAACTGTTCTCGGATTTCTTCAGCAACCCAATATGAAACACCGATTTTTCTATTCCATTGTTAAACCGACTTAGACAGTAAAAAAAAACATGATCAGTCTTCTAAAAATAATATAATGAGGTTATATTTGCACTGATGGCAACTTTCATTGAAGTTGATAATGAAAACCAACAAAATTTTTAACAAAATTTGAAACAAAATTTATACATTAAATATTAGTACAATATCGTGATAACAAATCCATCACTTTGTTATCAACGATTTATATACATATCGACAATGTATTGCATATAATCCTAATAGAACCATCTTGTATCTATAGCACATTGATAATGTTACAGATAATTATCATTTTATATAAACTTATTTCAATTACATATTTATCGATAAAAATGACCACTTAAATAAATTAACACATTTAGATCTGTACAAGAAAATTAATTGATAATAAAAATAAATAAGTCTACACTAAACATTATAATCTAGTCTAGATTATAATACTTATTGTTAGTTCATAAGAGCGTTGGTTATTCCTTATTTTAGTATAAAAGAATATCGATAAATTAGAACTCATTATTTCCTTCTAAAATATAAATTCTCTGATTCAAAACGTTTAGCTTATAGATAGATTAGCTTTCATCCATAAACATTTAACAACTGCATTTTAGCTCTAGAATATTTCTCAATTTTCTCTAACTTTAGTAAAAACACTACAAGTACAGAGACAAAATACTCGATAGCTAAAAGTTTCGAAATTCCAATTGGATATATTCAATAAACCATCTCAAAATGGAAAGTAGAAAGGATATCAGTAAAATACCTACAAGGCAGGTGCTCATAACATCTTAGCTTTCTCATTTAGCAATATATAGTGAATAAATAACTACAATAAAACAAAAACTAAAATTCACCTGTTTCATCCCCAATGGCCCATACCAGAAGATCAACACAGGCGGAGTTGGCCATCACATTTACTTTGAACTTGTTCACAGTAGCGAAATTACTTTCTCTATCCTCCCTCTCAGAGGCGTCATGATGTCGACTTTGCAACTCAGTTTGACCACTCAGGAACAGGCATTTTACAAATTCCTGAAATAAATACACCCAACAGTCACACACATAGCCCTGGCCCCACAAATGAAATACACATGATGGTTTTGTGTATGTTCACCCTAATTTAAATATAGGGCCGTGACTCACGGGTAGGAAAAAGTGGTTAAGAAATGAAGATTCCACAAAACTTAGATTTGAAATTGAGATTTAAAAATAATATTTTAATTACATAACATTGGTACAGAATTTTCTGTTTATTAAAAATGTATGATAATGGTACTCATATCTAATTCTCATACCTGTTTCAGAAACTGGCTACCCACTATTCAATTGTCTTTATTGCATTTGGTATAATTAACAGGTCCTTAGAACATATTTATTTGAAAATGGGCAGATTGTGTAATGTGTAAATAGTTTGGTACAGGTATGGCGATTATACTCTACTATACAATATCACTGCAATCATGAAATTTCTATCATTTTACAATAACCAAGTTCATAAACGACTGATACGATTAATCGTTTTGTATAAATAACTTTTGTAAAATAAAAATTGGCAATGTACCAAGAGCATTGTCTAATGTTTTCGAAAACTGTGAAATATTATGTTAATGTATTTCAATACCAAGAGTCATGGGCGCGTTGCCGACCTTGAAGGAAAGGGATAACTAAGGGATTGGGAAGGGGAGAGGATTTGGGCCTCCGGATATCTCACTCACCGTATGAAACGCAGCATCAAGCTGCTACTTTACGTCGATTTTCTGTGAGACAGTGGTAACGACCCCGACGAATCGGCCCATTCATGCTGTAGAAAAAACTGTCTCCAGTGTGGCTCTACTACTCAAACTATTGTTAGTAGCATTTATCTCCTTTTACCTGAACATCTTTAGTGAATGGGCCAGGAAGATCTTTTTGGTGCTGTAAAAGCTCCCTTAACAGTGTCACCATTACCAAATTCAGTGTTTCAGAAAACGATTTATACGGAAATACCTGAAAATAACAAAATGGTCATATTTTCCATAATATTCCACACATAAAAATATTACTTTTAAGTAGTTGGTTAAAAGTTGCAACAGGATAATGTAATTATTTAAATAATTAAATGAACAGAATTTCCACATTATTACAAAAGGAAATTGTTGTTTTAAAATACCTTTTCCTCGCTACGACATCCTGATTAAGTATAAATCCAAGGGGAGGAATACATCTGTAATATTACTTGGTAACATTGACTCCCATAGTTTTAAGAAATTACTAGTGTAAACAGCATTGTAACATATTATTTATTATTATCAGTCAGACTTCGAATTTCGTCCAGGTTTAAATATATTATGTGAGCGACTTGCACTTAGAGCATCCAAAGAACTCGGCTCGTAAGATCTTATCCTTCAGCCTAGATACTAGATCGAAAACATTGCCCGTTTATAAAAACTATTTAAGATAAAAAAAATAACAATGTCAGAATCGTTCTTGCTGTGTGAAGTGCGACGGGAACAATACCCAACGCAGTTAACACTTGCAAATACGTCTTATCTACAAAGATGGAGTTATTGTAGATATCAAAATAATAGTAAAAAAACAATACATGAAACATACTTGTATTTGTCCTGAAGCATAAATATCTTCAGCTTCCTCATCCAAAAAGCCGAGCAAATCTTTAGTCAGCAGCTTCTTCGCCAATGATAATATCGACTGCAGATAAGTGACATAGAACTGCACACTGATCCGTTTCTCAGGCGACTCCGAGAACCTCATGTATGGAAACTGGTTGAAACTCGAACCAAACTTATGGAAGAAATATGTAGTCGGATCATATGGTACGGAGTGGTAACTATGGAGTGACCCTCTTTTTAGAGTACCCCCTGTGCTGTCAGTCGTATCAGTTCCATTCTCAATCACATTATCGTTATGAAGGTTCAAATTCCCTGAGAGAGACCTTGGTATGATCGGCCGGAATTGATTGAACTTCCTCTTTTTATCCAAAGTAGAGTACTCAAAGCTAGGCTCTGGCTCTTTCGTCTTTACTGGACTGGGAGGTTGGGGGAACAAACGACAGAGTAAAGACGGTTCGACAGTCGCGTACCTCCCCATCGACCTCGCCAGACCTATCAGTACTGGTATGGTACTTTTACACAACTGCAGTTTAGAGGTTCCACTGTAATCTTTGCTCTCATAACAGGTGATGATAATCTTCGTTAGGTTCGACATGAGCTCGATCTGAGCCGTGATGATCTCCTCTCGAAGCGACTGTTGCTTGGACGCAACGTCTGAGAGTAGCGTGTTGAGGCAAAAGCTGAATTTCTCAGCCATTGGAATACCTATAATTAGGAAGGCAGGCATTTGTATACATTGTAAAATTTAAAAAATATATATTCCTGAACTGCTTTCAAGGGTATTTAGGAATGTGTTTTTTCTAGGGTGGATTAGATTTTTAATATGTATTCCTGGTGTCAAAAATAGAGGTAGATCAAAATATAAGGGTGGTGATTAACGGCATTGTGGACTGGGTTTCTAAAATTCTACTAGGTTGGCCAGGAACTTGCTAATTCTATACTGGCTTTGTAATGTAAAAATTAATGAACATAATTATCGGTATGACTTTCTATTCAATTTTTTAAATAACTTAATTTTTGTGAACCTTTTACCAAGTCCTAATAAATTGGCAGAACATGAATTCATATGGCCTCATTGTAACGTAAAATTAATTTTCGATGATTTGTCATATACGGCCAAAAGATTCATGTTAACTACAGTAATAAACCCACCCCACATAAGGCCAAAGAATAGTTTACGAATGGTCTATATACCTTTCATTTTTAGAAAAATTCATGCCTAAAAAACTTGTTATACTATTATACAACCAAAAGAGGTGAAATCAGGGGTGAAAGACTAAATCACCTTTCAGCATTTTTTATTTAAATAAAAACTCTGAGAATAATAATAAAACCCACTCAAAAAACTAAATAGCTAAAAATAACACTAGACAATGTTGAGTCGCTAGTATCAATTATTGACTAATAAAATACAGTACTTACAATTACTATTTAGTTAAGTTTTGAGTTTTTTGTCAGTTTTATTTATTGGATTTTTTTTATTGAATACTGTTCTGACAAAAAACATCTTTCTTTCTTTAGAATTCCTAAATAATGTTATCTCTTGAATGCACAACCTGTTTTATTACTATGAGTGACTTTTATGTTTGGCAAACTGGAAGAAATAATCAGGATGTGACTGTTTGTGCCCTATACCATGTTCTTTAGTAAGGCCAGCTTACTATATTGACCCAAAAATTTCACACAGTTACCTAATACAAGCAATATAAAGATGCCTTCCTGAAAAGAGTGGTGTTTGAGAAGCTAAAAAAACTTGGGTAATAACAAATCTTCACCTCAGAAGCATACAAGCGTAAATCTTATATAAATAACTAGCTTTTTCTCGCGGCTCCGCCCGAGTGAATAGACTTTTCCGATATCCCATTTTTTTGGGAAACATCTTTTCCCATCTATCTCTACATCAAAATTCATCAAAACCGGTTCAGTGATTTAGGCGTGAAAGCGTAACAAACAGAAGGATATTTTTTTTCATAAAATGTATCCTATGTTACTTCTTATACCTCCAGGAATATGTGTACAAAGTTTCTTGATGATCGGTTAAATAGTTTTCGCGTGAAAGCGTAACAAACAAACTTACATTCACATTTATAATATTAGTATGATGTATGACATATCACCAAAGGTGTCTGAGATGAAGAAATATATCATCAAAACAGCAAACTTACGGTCTCCATTCTTAATCTTATATAGTGGCTCTTCAAACTGGGCATTTGTGAGACACTTCAGGACTTTTAAGAAATATGGTAGCAATTTATCTTGGTGCTGTAACCCACTCTGTAGAAAGTATAAGCCGAGAGCTATGGATGACTCTTGGCTACGAGCTGTGACCATTAATGACGAAGTGGCTTGAGGGCACAGCATAAACAGGGTGTTGACCTGACAACAAAAAGTATACTTTATTCGTGTTCTGAATATTACACTATGCCTTGAAATAATATTTTTTTGCTTCTTTTATTCATTTATATTAAGTAATCTGGTAATATCTGTACAAGTCTAGATCAATGATATCCGCAGTATGCTCATACGGAAAGGAAGGCTGATACTGGTTCTATTTTCAAATCTTTCATAGCCAAAGGTTTATTAAAACCAACTACAATATGCTCAAAGAAGGCTGTGTGAATGTGTGAACATTCAAGAACCACCAAATTACACAATGACATTTCTCAAGGTCTTTAACCGAACATCTGTTCGTTAACTAACGTTAATGTATAATATGGGAAACGAATAGCGATAGTTAAACAGATATGAATCATCACAGTTATGGGCTGTCGATAATGTTAAAACTTATGTCATCATGAGATCACACATGCAAATCAAGGTGGGAACGATAATTCTTAATTAAGTTACCTTAACCTTTGCAATTTATCAAGGGAGTAAATAAAAAATATATATCTGCCAATAACAAGATTACAAAATCTGGTAATGTTGCAATGTAATCCTATTACCTTCTCCCATGGCGTTGGGTTTATACTGGATAAACACCGGGCCAAATGTTGCACTGTTTGTTTGAAGAACTCGCTCTCTTCCATAGTTTTGTTTATATTACTTCAATATGAGACATTTTTTTATTAAACAAACTAAAAACCACTCATCGAATCAGCGGATTGCAATTTGCTTAGCGTTTTGACAATATTCTAATTGACAGCTTGTCAATACTGCGTTCCGTTTTACGTCTGTTTTAGATAATACAGTTCGTAATCATTCTGATACACTTTGCCTTGAAAGGCCTGAATACAAAAACAAAGGCCGTTTAACATTTTTTTAAATGTATTAAATATTTATTAAAGTGAATGATACAACCAATAATCAGATTATAATAATTAAATAAATACACGCAACAGTCACACACATAGTCCTGACCCCACACTAGGTTAACCTGTATCGTGGGTATCAGGAACTACGCGGGACTTGCGGTCCCACAACACCTAGACCCGAAACAAATATTTATGGATTAGACAAACATTTGTCTCGGTGTGGGAATCGAACCCACGGCCTCACGCTTCGCAGCCGGCTACTCGCCCACTGCGCCACGGAGTATGTAGGTAATTAAAAAATACGGATTAAATCCTCGATAAATAAGCCTACAATCCACCGCCGCGATCTATTCGTGTAATCCGCTTAGAGAAAATCATTTAGAAGCATACAGTACTTACAGTACGGTAAGGAATTAACACCAAAACTCCAACAAGACTTTGAAATCGGGCACACTGGTGTATAAAGATATAGCTGTGTGGTTCGCGGCAAGATTGTGATCGCGGGATCACGGCTGTTCGTTGGAGGATATAATACCCAAAATCCTTATCTACGATCCATACCAAAAACGGAACGCAAAGGTTTCGTTCCATTCCACTAAGTAAATATCTTACATTATAAACCTTCTAAGGTAAATACTATGAAATAAATACACCCAAGTCTCACACACATATTTCTGACCCCACTGCGAGATTCGAGTCTTTGTGTCATGGGTATCAGAAACTACGAGACTTTTGGTCTCACAATACCCAGACCAGTAACAAATATTTAGTGGAACACAAACATTTGTCACGGTACAGGGTTCGAATCCGCAGCCTCTCGTTTCACAGCCGGATACTCGCTCGCTGCGCTACAGAGGCTGTCAATGTGGAAATCTCGATGAAATCGTCATGTTTACTAACAAACCGATAACTACTGTTATCTGATAAAACCGACTCAAAAAACTTTAAATAAAACTTTTTTTTAATAGCATCGGCCGGTACCTAATTGAACAAGTGCGTCACCTGATGGTAAGTGATCTCCACCGCCCATCACGCCCACAATACCAAAACAATTATGGGCGCGTTAATGACCTTAAAGGAAAGGGATTGGGAAGGGGAGGGGGATTGAAGCCTCCGGATATCTCACTGATCATACAAAACGCTGAAGCAAGCCGCTACTTTATGCCATTCATGCTGTAGACCAATCTGTCTACAGCGTGGCTCTACCACTAATAATGAATACTCCTAGTGGCGGACTTCGCCCTTCGGGAGCTTGGGGTGGCCGCAGCAGGTCCGATGGAGGCCCGGCGCGGCAAATCTATTTGGGGCCCCCGGTGAGCATATTTTTTTCCACACTCCCCTAAGACAGAGGGCCTGGGTTGGACCGCGCTTAGTCCGCTACTTTAACTGTGTACTTCATTTATTTCATAATTTACGTAAGTAATACAAGACTAAATTTTGTAATACCTAGTATTATGCAGTAAGTAGGTACCTACCCGGGTACAGAGCACTGGTTGTAAAAAAAATTCGCACAAACAATTTACGTACATATAAATTGTTCAATATTAGGTACTATTTTATGACATTATTGATTTTGTTGATGCAATGGCGAAACTCGGTTCCAGTTGTGGGTTGCGAGGGTCAGACGGCGGCAGATCGCCCCATATAATACCAAATACTGCCAATCTATGGTACGAAAAGGCCGCATTTCTGGCATTAAGTCTGGATAACGTCATGAAAAAATTATTGATTTTGTTGCATACTCATTTTGCAATTTGCATGTAACGAACTCTATAGCCCGGCCGTTAAGTATCATAATGGTAGAATAAACGGGTGAAAATACGTAATATCATAGAGTAATAACCGTAATAATGTTATTTCTGAATAATAGGCATTTATAATATCTTCATGTCCCCCAACATAAAAAAAAGTTAAATCCGTGATTATGATGATTGATTTCATCTTTGTAGTAGTTTAAAAGTCTTTGCCAAAGACTTTAGTGTATAATTAATGTCTTTGGTCTTTGCATAAAATAGTCAAGGCTGTTCTTCTTAATTCCTGGATTACCTACTCATCTAACCGTGATGTTTGCAGCTAAGTAGGTACTCTGAAAAACACATCAACATACTTAAAATGTTTTTGTCAAGATGTCGTAGGTTGCAATTCAAATGATTAAATATCCATCATCATTTTCTCGATTTAAATGACTATGGATTCAGTATAAATAGCAGCGTAAACGTTCCATGAGCATTACAACTCAAGTAAGCGTTAAATATGTTCCAAAAAGTTGTTGTTTTGTTGTTCGTTGTGATGCTGGTAGGCAATGTAAGTACCTATAACTATTTTTACTGAATTAACCAATATGTACCCAATATATATGCATTTAAAGGCGCGGATCCAAAACTTCAATGTAGACTAGACCGATTGCACGATACATAGAAATTGCGCACTAAGTTCCGGTCAATTCACTGCAAAGCACAATATTAATATTACTATATCACATACCTACGCACTGGCACGTGTAATCCCTGAAGTATAGGCAAAGATGTAACAAAAAATTGACGTACTATTATTATTTATACAGAATATTATAGTATTAGGATTTGACTGCCTCGGTGGCGCAGTTGTAATGTGTACGCGTTGAGGTTCGATCCCCGGGTCGGGTAAAATGTTATTGGGTTTTTCTATTAAGAAATGCTCAGTATCAGCCCGGAGTCTGGAATTTGTGCCCGGTATGGCAATAGGCTCGCCCCCTATCACATCGTGGGACTAAGATACGCTCGGCGAAATGTGGGTGTACTGGTTACACCTCTGCCTACCCCTTCGGGGATTACAGGCGTGAGTGCGTATGTATATGTATGTAAGGTTTTTATTCTTTACATTTTATTTTACAGAGCCTGCAAGAAGGATCCGACAGCCAATCCGGTAAGTAGGTACTTGAATTGAGTACCTTATCAAAAACTGTTGTAATACATAAGCTATCCTGAACTCGGTAACAGATAAATTATTAAACTAAGACAGATTGCAAAAAACAATGTCGAGCAATACATACTAAGTATACAGATGAGTTTATGAATGGTAAAGCCAATCTGTAGACACTTTTGTCTACAGCATGTATGGGCCGGCTCGTCTGAGTCATTATCACTGTCTCACAGAAAACCGGCGTAAAGTAGCAGCTTGCTGCTGCGTTTCATACGGTAAGTGAGATATCCGGAGGCCCAAACCCCCTCCCCTTCCCAATTCCTAATTAGCCCTTTCCTTTAAGGTCGGCAACGCACCCATGATTCTTTTGGTATTGTGGGCTTACATGGGCGGTGGAGATCACTTACCTACCATCAGGTGACCCACTTGCTCGTTTGCCGGCATAAAAAAACACATATTCGTCTACCACTGGGAAATGGTCCATTGGAAGACGAATGCCTAATGAGGCACAATCCCATTTTTTTTTTATCCTGGCACGGTTAAGTGACTACAGTTTGACTTGATGTGATATACAGTACAAGGTGGTAGGACTGCACTGCACTGTAGCACTGCATGACACTGGACTGCGTTCATCACCCCGAGACATAGGATGTTATGTCCCATAATGCCCAGTATTTTACTGGTTTCAGTTTTTCTCCGTCGTCGTCCCAAACATGTTTTGGCAGATCCCAACGACTCCATCACAGCCGCTATCGAAGCAGCACTTGCCTTGCCCAATCCGAATCGCAATAATAATACGCGACCCCGACATAGGACACGCCTGCGAGTCCGAAGAACTCCCACGACTAAGTTATTTGAGACCTATAATACCATATTTGTGTTAACAGGTAGCTCCGGTGGCAGTGCTGGTGGCTCAGGTATGTTGACCTTGTGAGACTATCCCGCCCACACACCCGCCACTGTAACTCCTGTGCACCAGGATCGACAGTGGCACGCATTTTTGTTGACACCGAGCAGTGAAGCTCGGCGAGTCTCTGGAAATGCTAAATTGTCTGTGTCCCGCAACGAAATTAATCAAATAGGAAGTTAAGGAGTAGTTGGAAATCCTTGACCTTATTACAAATTCATAGACGTCATTTTCATCATTCACGTTGGGCATAGACCCTTTTGAGTGGCAGAACCACGCTGTAGACAGTTTTGTCTACAGCACGAATGGGCCGGCTCGACCGGGTTGTTACAACTGTATCACAGAAAACTAACATATGCTGTTGCTTTTTGTACGGTGATTGAGATATTCGAAGGGCAAAATCTCACCTCCCCTTTCTTTTTAGGTTGGCAACGCGTGGCCATGATTCTTCTATTATTATGAGTGTTCATAGGTTATTTTTTTATTGCATAGGCCGGCAAACGAGCAATGGGTCACCTGACGGTAAGTGATTTCCACCGCCCACAATACTAGAAGAATCATGGGCGCGTTGCCAACTTTATAGGAAAGGGATTAAGGGATTGGGAAAGGGAAGGGGATTTGGGCCTCCGGATATCTCACTCACCGTACGAAACGCAGCAGCAAGCTGCTACTTTACGCCAGTGTTCTGTGAGACAGTGGTTTCCACTGACGAGCCGGCCCATTCATGCTGTAGACAAAATTGTCTACAGCGTGGCTCTACCACTCTGAAAAGGTTGCGGAGATCACTTATCATCAGTTGACCCACTTGCTCGCCGCCGCGCCGTCTACTTCAATCTATCTATCCCCTACCCCAGTCGCAGTGGGGTCAGCGCAACATGCTTCTTAACATAGTTTTTAGCATATGTTACAGAAAGATATGGCTTGTAATTTTTACGACCGGCCGCTGGCCTGTCGTCAACCCCTCTGGGGAGAGGGGACTTGCTCGCTGCCGTTTACTATAAAAAACATAGTCCGCCATTTTAGTGACATAATTTAATATCATTGTATACTCTTGACTCTTGAGCCCACACTAGGATAACTTTTTTGGGTACCAAGTACAACGAGAGACTTCCCACAACTCCAAGATGTAAAACAAAGTACCTACCTTCCTACTTGTGGTCTCGGTGCGAAGATAGAACCCGTGTAGAGTAGCGACCTCAGAAGCTGTTATGTTATGTTGTCATCTGCAAATCCTATAGAAAATCTACTCCAATATTTTTTTTTAATCAAATAGCTGGATTTGGATTTGGAATGAACGCTGGCGCTAGTTCAGGCGGAAGTATGGGCAGCGGTTCCGGGGGAAGCAGTGGTGGCAAGGAGGGGAAGTAAGGTACGTAGAAAGGTAGTTATTTTTTATTAGATTGAGTGATGTAACGAGCAGGTCGCTTGTCTAATGGTAAGTGCCTTTGATGTTTGTGAATTTGTATGTTTATTAGTCAGTCACGCCTTCACAGGTTTTGGATTAAATGTGACGCACAGATAGACCATGACCTGGATTAGGACATAGGCTACTTTTTATCCTGGAAAAGGCATTCACGCGAGCAGAACCGAAAGCAAAAGCTAGTAATTAATAGAATATAATAACATTAAAACCGGTGTCAATAGAGAGAAAGATCGGATCACAAACTGACAAAATTGAGCTCAAATGGGCATTAGTAGAGTTGCTTCCACATTTATTTGCTTCGCAGTCGAATTCTAAGTGCAGTGCAGTTTTACCTATACCTAATGTTATTTCCCACAACCGATCGTCTTACCGCAAAGCATGTTACAAGATTTATTAAATAGTTAGGTAATTAATATTGAAATATCTCAGTTTCAGATAAATCGGATGAATGGACACTTAGATTCTTGCTGCGAACATATTAATTTATTCATGTAATAAATTTTATTTGGGCATAAACATTTTTGTTTCTATACATACGCCGTAACATACGCACTCAACAACTTACGAATAAGTATTCGAATCGAGAACGCAAGTATTTGTATGAAGGTTCAAACAATTGTTTGACATTTCGATACGAATACGTTCTCGCAAGTTATTGGTGCTAGCCCCTCTGAATCCGTTTCCCTTACCGCTAATTTATTTCTGTCGCCAAGCAATAGTGTGTAAGCACTGTTGCGTTCCGGTTTGAAGGACATTGAAGCTAGTGAAATGATGTATTATAACATCTTATGTCTCGAGGTGACGAGCGCAGTTCAATGGCACGCAGTGCTTTGTAATTCAAAGTTCTGTGTGGCGTTGCTTCTGTTTGTGTGTAGGCGTGGCGTTTACTAACAGGCGAGCGACCTAACATTCAAGCTACCAAAAAAAAACTGTATTATGTACTCTGTACTTAATACCAGGGTCCGAATTCTCATAGACACTATAGATTTGACGGTCTTTTGTATTGGTAAATGGGGCGACCTACAGAACATAGAAATAGGGGGTGATTCGCCATCTGACCCATACAACCTGGAACAGGAACGAAGATTCGCTATTAGTCTTGTCCGTTAATCAGCAGAGTGTATGTACTCGTACCACGTGCAGATAAATTTGGCTTTGGCCCTAAGATGTTGTTGTCTCCCTTATACTTCAGTTTTGTATCCATATGTACTTAAAAATATGCAGGAAGGCTGGGTGAGTGTCAGAATGGCGGATGTACCCAAATACTTTAATGTATAGGTACTTTTAAAGTCTTTGGGTGTACCCACAGGTGTAGGTACGCAAAGGTGTACGCAAATAGTATTAAACTAGATAAGGAAAGGTGTATGTTCTCGTACCTTAACGAATACAATCATGTTTGCATACTTCTTACCGATGACAGAAATCTATTAATCCAATTAAAGATTTGAAAATAAATTACTTATGACTTGGCCATACTGGTCTTTGACCTTAGGCAGTACCATTGGGAACAAAAAAAAGCAAATAAAGATCATCAGCTCTTTTCTTAAATGTTCTAAATACTTACGTTTGATACTTAGGTACTTACATACGCACTCACGCCTGTAATCCCCGAAGAGGTAGGCAGAGGTGTAACTAGTACACCCACATTTCGCCGAGCGTATCTCCGTCCCACGATGTGATAGGGGGCGAGCCTATTGCCATACCGGGCACAAATTCCAGACTCCGGGTTGATAGTGAGAATTTCGTTATAGAAAAACCCAATACCACTTTACCCGACCCGGGGATCGAACCCGAGACCTCAGCGTTAGCCTCAATTGTAACGCGTACGGATTACAACTGCGCCACCGAGGCAGTCATACTTAGGTAAGGCATACTTAGGTACTTATTTATATGATATTTTTGTTACGCACAAATAATCGATTAAATAGTATTTGGATTCCGAAAAGGGTGGGTACAGATATAATAAAAGCGATGAATATACCCGTAGCAACATATACATAAATATATTTTATTTAAATAACATAATATTATGAGGTAATTTATAAACTACAACAACGAATAATACCTACTTGATATACCTACCTACCTATAGTATCTACTACGATTTAAATTATGGTGAAAGACTGATCTTGGTAGTGCTGACACTAGCCTACGAAATTCAATTTAATTTAGGTTTTTTGAAAATTGCAGCTCGATCCTTCGATTAAATATAAAAAAATGTTTTTTGGCAAATAATCACCATGGATATACAGAATAATAACGATTAAAACTAAAAAACAAAATTACCTAAATTGAATTTCGCGGGAGATACGCTTCGGCAAATTTCGTAGGTATCCACCTAATATTACACTCGTACCTACTTCAAATAATAGGTATTTGGTAAAAATATTACTAAGTTTGCAAATTCATGCAATCTATTTTAGGCCACACGCGCCTGATCTATTCTAATATTGTAACAGGACTTTATTACACCATCATCAGACAGAAAGAGAGTTTTTTTTTATTACGACACAGGTCAGTGGCAATACAATAAAACACAAAAATAAAAATAAACACAAAAATACACAATAAAAATTAAACATTGAACAAAAGAAAACATAATAAAAAAAAAACAAACAACGTGCGGTCGTTTTTCCGAAATAGACGAATATTGCCGAAGCGCCTGACTTTAATAATTGTACTAGGTCAGTACCTATTCCCTCTTTAAAATAGCAACCATAGATCTTAATTTGGCACGAGCAACTTTTCCAGTAGACGTCATTGGTAAGGACTCCATAAAGACTACACCACCTTTCAATTGCTTGCTTGCCGATAATTTACCTGTAATATAAAGAATAAAAGATATGGAAAAAAATACTTTAACTTTTTTCGAACTTAACAGTAATTTCAGGACCTATTATAGCATGACTAGTAGCCAAGTAGTATACCAAGATGGTAGGATAATAAGAAGTCACAATACGTACTGGCAACTAGATCCTTGATCTCCTGTGCGGTGATTTTGGATCCATTGTTGCGAACAACGCATGCAACAGGCAGATCCCCTTCGTCTGCGTCAGCTAATGACGTAACGCTTACGTCATAAACTCCTTCGTGTTGTCTGATGACCTCCTCTAGCTCTAGAGGTACTACCTGTAATTAGTTTTTTATTTTATTCTTGGGTGTAAATGGACCATCAACATCTTAACACTTCGTGTTAAATACGTTAAAAAGCGTGTCGCGACGACCTCACTGCGAGTGGGATAACGGCCGGTGGAAGAAGATGTAGTGTAAGTGGGCTACCAATATCTTAGGGCCAAAGCTAACCTCACCTGGACGTGGTACACTCTGCTGATTAACGGACCGGACGAGGCAATAATGAAACTTGGTTTCGGTAAGACGACGGGTTTCCTCATTTTTTCTGTGTGTAGCTATTCCCACTGCTATCAGTAGAACACAGCATACTTGGGCTAAGAAACTGTGATGCTAGGTTAAAATTCCAGATCGGATAATAACAACTGTTTTTTTTATATACCGGCAAACGAGCAAGTGGGTTACCTGATGGTAAGTGATCAGCACCGCCCACAATATGAAGTATCATGGACGCGTTTCTAACATAATAGAAAGGGGTAACTAAGAGATTTGGGAGATGAGGGTAGATTTGGGCCTCTGGATATCTCACTCACAGTACTAAACGCAGCAGCAAATTTACGTCAGTTTTCTGTTGTAACAAACCGGTCAAGCCATTCAAGTCGGCCCATTCATGCTGTAGACAAAACTATCAGCATAGCTCAGCTACAAAAAAATTGTGTTTGAGTTTTTGTTTCCAACTCCTAGCTTATTAAGTATTTGATTAATTTCGTTGCGGAATAAAGACTGCTGCGCATTCGCATAGACTTGCCTAGCTTCATTACTAATATGCATGCCAGTGTCGACCTGACTTCCTGAAGTTCCAATGGCGGGGTGGTTTTAGTTTCTAGATGTAGGTACCTATGCCTACGCATTTGTATGTATAATATAAACAACAAAATGTACTCACGGTATAACCTTTATTTTTGATGACCATCTTCAATCTCTCCACGAAGTAGAAATTATCTTCCTCATCTCTATATAGTAGATCTCCGGTTTTGAACCAACCATCTTCGGAAAACGCTCTCGCTGTCTCCTCAGGGTTGTTATAGTACTCCTGGTAAAAGGAAAATTGATGTTTTTCATTAGCCTTAATGACGAGGCGAGCAAATCGTTCATGGTAAACACCAAGCCCTAAAAGCAACACGACAACAGAACAACAAAGTATTGCATGGCATTGGACTGCGCTCGTCACCTCGAGACATAAGATATTAATTCTCATAGAACCTGGTAATTCCCCTGGCTTCAATGTCCTTCAATCCGGAAGACATTAGGTTTTCATCCAAGCTGACATAATACGGATTGGTAGACTGTACTAAGGTGCCTTGTAAATTCTTTTTTGTAGTATGGTACTTATTTGTTTCTTTCGATATTTACCAATGAATAAATTAATAATTACTGGCATTAACAGATGTTCTGATTGGTATTGTTTCTATATAGCAAACAAGTGACCTGCTCGTTTCGTCATTCAGGTAGAAACAAAATATTAATGATATGATTAGCTTTATTACGGATGAATGATTTAAAGATCTTTGAAGAATGATCTGGTTGCTTAGAATAATTACATATACTTAGATATTAAGTACACGCACGAAATGTAGTCCGTTCAATTGGAGTACCTAATTAAATTCATATACAATTTTTTTGAAAAATACATTTTGGCTGATATTTCTTTTACGTTTGTGTGCAAATACACACATCACACTTAGCGAATTTTCAGCTTATAATTGTGAGTATGCGTTGTTTGGACATCTACCATCTGTAAGTAGTTATTCCAAGGATCTGTTGCATGAACTTAATTAGGTAATGTATTTACTTACCGAAAAACAAATGCCTTTTGTCCACAATTCACCTGTTATACCTGGTTCTGATATTTCTTTGCCAGTGTCTGGATCTATTAACTGAAAAATATTTTTTATGTATGGAAGATCCAATTTTTTTTAGACCAAGATGGTCGTTACCCAGTAAACACATTTACGTCAAACGGACATCAAAATGATATTGCGCTATGTCAGGATTTACGTAAGATATGAGTCACATATGACTCATTATTTCACATTTCTTGACGTAAGACTTTTACATAATAAATATGACGTACGTATGATGTCCAGTCCACATCATTATTAACTAACTGACGTTAAGCTGACTTAACAATGATGTCATAGAGGCGCAAGATATTACTGAATTTCTTACTTGCATATGACGTATAATTGACTCTATCATGACGTCTTAACTGATGTTAAGCTGACATAACAATGATCTCATAGAAATGTCAAGTTGTTCTTAAATCGCTGACCTAGATGTGTGTTAAATACCGAATACTTGTGAGCGTGCACTGATGCACTCAGCTAGTATCGGTGGTGGACTGTTGAACTAAAAAATACACTAATAGAAAATTGATAACACCACTATTGCATACTGTAAACTGGTCCTGTATTTGTCCAAACCGAATTCAATTCCTTGAAAAACATGCGAGACCCTAACCAAATCAATGCGACTAAACCATATCGCAATGTATTTTTGTTGTAACGCCATCTATTAAGACAAAAGACAAACTTTTATCGACATGGTTTGCATTAATTTAGTTTTGGTCGTGAATTCTATTTGACTTAGTGATGTGTGGTTGGTTCTGAATGATTGTAATCGTATATGTAATGATCATATTTATTGATACTCAACTTTGACAAATTTCGTTAAAACGACTTGCTTAAATTATTTTATTAATCATAAGATCACATGAACTTATTTAAATCAAGATAGGTAAGTATACTTCTTATTGATTAAGTATTGCACATACATTTTAAATTACAATTAAATAAAGTCATTAATTATTTTTATAAGAAAAAATAAATAATATTTTCTATTCTTTAGTGCAATCATGACAATCCAAAAACTGAAAATGTTAACAATAACAAGTTTAAATTTAGAACTTTTCAATCAGTCAGAACTTGGACTCGGAATATATATAAAAATATGATGGAATTATTAGGTCACTTTAATATCAAAATATTGCTTCATACTTTATGTAAGAATGTGATGGAATTATGCCGTCACTTTTAAGTCAGAACTTGGACTAGGAATAAACATAAAAATATGATGGAATTATAACGTAACGTTTACGTCAGTACATATGACATCGATTTGACGTCACAGCATGACGGTATATGATATATCATGTACGTAGCATTGGTGTCATAAAAATGACGTCATATTAAAGTGAAATTTAATGTCAGTACCATGTCACAATGATGTAATACAATATGACTACATATTGAGGTCATAAATAAAGTCGCCATTACGTCATGTCCGCGTAAAATTATGTATTTTGATGTATGATCTATGTATGACATCATTTTAAGGTCATGTGTTCACTGGGTATCGCTAGATGGTAGCTAGGTCGCTGCAAAAGACGTTAGGATAAATTCTTAGTTGCCCTGCCCTACCTTCCTTTTAAGGGGGTTGGTTTTTCATTAGTTCAACTTAAAATTATTATCAAACTGTTCGTTCATAAATATAGAATGTAATAAAGAACTGGGTATTCTAAAATTAAATGTATTACTATTACCACTTGGTTCTAGTTCTGTTGTAAAAGTAATTCGTATAGATATTTCGGTTCATTTTTAAACAACTTTATCTGAGTATCATGTGTTTGTATAGACACACGTGGTAGGTCCCTCGTATAAGAGACGCTGTCTGGGTAGGTACCACTGCTTTGACTATTTCTGCCGCCAAGCAGCAGTATGTAAGCATTGTTGTGTTTCGGTTTTCAGGCCATGGAAGCAGTGAAATTACTGGGCATTATGAGACTTAACATCTTATGTCTCGGGATGACGAGTGCAGTCCTGTGCTTTGTTCTGAGTGGTGTTGTTTTTTTATGGGAAGGTGTTGCGCTTACCATCAGGCGGGTGACCTGCTTCGTTTCGTCATTCTAGCTAATAAAACATAAGCTGTGTGCTTCAATAAAAAGGACGACGCGACGGCGGACGTGATATTGTCACAATCTCACGAATCACACAGGTATTTACAAGCTTACAAAGACGTAACAAGACGTGCAGAAATAAACCGAAATATCTATGACGAGAATAAAACTTATGTAACAGACACAGTTAAGTACTCACCTTTACTGAAACGGCCTCCGATCTCTTACCGCAATTGCCAACCGGCCCTCTAGGATTTGGTACTAAAACGGGCCCCAAATTCTCAGTTTGACCATAAATTTCAAAAACCAGAGCGTCTTTTCGTGATTTTTTCTAAAATATATATTGATTAGTTTCACATTTATTAATAGTAGGATTTCTGGGAGTATAGGCAGTGACTGCACCATATGATAAGCAATTGGGAATTTAGGCGTTTGGGGGTTTAATGCACGCTCATAAGTTTCATATATATATTAATAAATAGCTTTTGGGGCCTTTTCAGGGAGTCTAGAATTGTACACGGTATGGCGATAGGCTCGTCCCCTATCACATCATGGGGTGGAGATACGCTCGGCGAAATGTGGGTGTACTGGTTACACCTATACCTACCCCTTCGGGGATTACAGGCGTGACTGCGTATTTTTATTTTTTACATTGTGTAAAATACAAAGACTTTAATGTATACTACTAGACAAGCTGCGCGGTACATAGAAATTATACCACTAAGTTGCGGTCAATTGACCGTAACTCAATATTACCATCTCACTTACTCTCAACTAGAACCCCTATCGCGCTCTCTGTATGTGAGCTGTCAAACTCCCGCGATTTGTGACGCAATTTTACTTCTTAACAGCCCATCTAGTAGTATACATTAAAGTCTTTGGTAAAATAGCGTAAAATCATAGTTAAACCATGTTAAACAGAGTCTTTACTAGAGGTACTACACCTAGGTGGGCATCTATACAGCACTTCGATTAAAATTAAGCGCTTCGTCAATCTTTGTCTACTTCGAACATACGAACGTGATCGAATACAAAGAATACAAAACTATTAAACTTTCTTAAAGCATTATTTTCTCTTTTGTAGCCGAAGCTAGTAACTCATGTAACCGGGATAGCCACACGGCCATCAAATATGAAGTGGCATAGGTACTAACATCAAAGGTATACACATATTCATTCTATCCACAAGATGGTAGGTCCCTCGTATGCGAGAAATCGTCTGGGTTGGTACCACCGCTTGGTCTATTTCTGCCGCCAAACAGCATAACGAAGATTTTTCTTCACTAAAGCTTATAAAAAAAGTAGTAGATGGCAAAAAACTAGTAATACCGAAACGCATAATTAACATCGACGTACTGTATATCAATGAATGCGACACTCACTTGGACTCCATCCAAAATATCCGGAAACACCTTGCTGCCCGTCAATACAAGAGTGTTAAAGCAGGTAAAATCACAACTTATCTCGTGTTTCAGAATAGACGTCACTAGGGTTGGACTCATCATGGCTGTCACGGGCTGAAATTAGTAAACTTGTTATAAAAATCAGGGGTGGACTTTTACACAGCACGAGCAGGGGGGCGAGCACGAACAACTTACAAATAAGTATTCCAATCGAGAACGCTAGCATTTGTATGAAGGTTCAAATTTTTTTTTGACAATTCGATACGAATACGTTCTCGCAAGTTATTTGTGCTAGCCCCTTGCCATTCAGACATTTTCAGGGTTATATATATTCTCTTTGGTCAGGGTGAGTGTAAGCAATGTATGTTTTATTTAATTTAATTACATGTGCATATCTATTTGTTACAGATGTTATACACAAATAGCATTCAGCACTAATTCGAAAATGAGCTCGGCGATCCAGGGGTGCAGCACTAATTGCACCTCTGCCAACCACTTCAAGGATACAGCGTGAGCTTGTTATGTTATGTTCAAAACCACCCGTTGATTGCCGTATCTAAAGAACCTCAAACTTTGCGGATTTTTCCACGCATTTAAAACTAGGAACATATTTATTTAAACAATCCACTTACTTTATACTTATTTATCATATTTATTATGTCTCCCGTAGTTAGGTTAGGCGAAGAGCTTTGTACTCTTGCCATGTTCGTCAATGGCAGTAGGATCGGGTTGAAAAATCCGGATATCCATTGAACTGGTGAGATATGCAATCCATTTCTTGATGGCAAGTCTTCACTATAATTGCGTATGATTACAAAATGTTACCTTATAATTATATAATTTTTTTTATAGCAGAGGCCGTCTAACAAGGAAGGGGGTCACCTGATGGTAAGTTGTCTCCACCGCCCATGAACACCATAATATCAAAAAAAATCATGGGCGCTTTATCGACCATAAATGAAAGGGATAATTAAGAGATTGAGAAGGGGAGGGGTTTTGGGCTTCTGAATATGGGCCGTACGAAACGCAACAGAAACCTGCTATTTACGAAGACAGGTGATAGTGCTAGTGTTTACAAACATGATACCACTAAAAGGATCGCTAATCAAGTTATATTATTTTTCACACACAGCCTTGTTTGGACCAATAAATCTAAATGTAAAGCCATGAAGAAAAATTACTCTCGGAATCTGCTGTGCAGCGCGGTACGTGGTTGCCGATGGGCTTACTGAGTATTGAAGGGCGGTAATGCGCACGGGTCATTAACCCCGACTTTAGCATTAGTACGCTTTACATTGTAAACACCAAAATAATTGTTTTTTCCGTTTATGTTATAAAAATGCATATTGCATATAAATATTAGCGAGAGCCTGGACACCTTGATCGCGCCTTACACCGCTTCTGTATCCATCCCATTTGTCCCTAATACTCTAATACTTACATATTCTTCTTATTAAACATGCCCAATATCGGGCTCATGATTTTCTGAAACCAGGCCTTGTGTGTGAACGCAGCGAACTTTATGATTCCTGTCGTACCACCTGAGCTGACGAGCCAAGCGTATGTTTTATCTACGTCAATTATTGATGGTCTGAAAAAAGTCAACGCCCACGTAAATTGAGAGGTCAAACTGAACAGAGGAATCTGCGCTAGTTTTGTTTGACAGGATGCGTGCATACACAAGTTTCTAATGGTTCTGAATCGCTTGTCGCTCCGGTCGCGTGCGTGCACATATGAATAGCTTTAGCGGTCGCCATAATATGCGTCTAGGTTTTTAGAAGGTAAGGCTGAAGGTAAAACTGTACGTATATGCTTTCTAAATGGGTAGTAACATCGAAATAAGATGACTAGATGACCCCACCAAAACTGTGCAAGGGGGCGGTGTGCATAATAATCTCTAGTTGACACGTCATACGATTCTTTTTTCAAATTGTATTAAGCGACTTCATAAATCACAGTTTTCTGTTACCTATATTCTTGCCTCTGTCATGCAATAAAATCTCTCCATGTAAATGAGTTTTAATTGTATTGATTAAACCGGATTAAACTGTTTTTCCAGCTTATACTCACTGAAAATCATCTATCGGTGAATCGTCATCAAATGCCTCGACTAATTCAGCCATAGAATGTTGGCCATCAAAAGTAATGACTTTTGTATCAATGTTCACTTGTTCCGCTGCCTTCACGAAGTCATCATAATTTTCACACTGGCAAAACGCTATTTTTGGTAGAGTCGTTTTTATTACAGTCTTGATTTCATCTAAAACAACGTTGTGCCTGTGATATTATTTTGGTTTTAAGAATAAAATAGTTAATCGCGGTAGAAAATGTCCACAGCATGAATTGGTCGGATGGTCAACTCGACAGGGTTATTACCACTGTCTCACCAAAAAACGACGCGACCGGAAGTGGTATATCTTACTAGGTGGCAGGTCTCTAGTATGCGAGAGGCTGTCTGGGTTGGTACCACCACTGTGTCTATTTCTGCTGCCAAGCCGCAGTGTGTAAACACTGTTGAGTTTCGGTTTCACAAATGACCGGCTTTTTATCCTGGCACTGTAAATTAAATCAGTGTGAAACCATCAAAATAAGATGACAAGAAACGTAACTCAAGCAAAAAAGTTACCCCACCAAAACTCTGCGCAAGGGGGACGGGGCTATAAAAGTCTCTGAATTCATAAAAATTTATTTATGAGCTCTAGTTGACACTTAATATTTTTTTTGCGGTGCAGAACGTCGTATCTCGATCTAAAAATGTAATATTTAGACATTAACTTTTATGAACGTTCATTAATTTTTGTTGCGTGTATGAGTATTACGTGTGATTTTACCTTTGCATGTGTGAGTAAGTGGTGGCATATTTTTGGCAGATTCATATGAGAGTTATCGTCCTAGTTATCTTATTTCGATGTGTGAAACACTTACATCATAATATCAGCACACTTGAATAAATCTTTTGTAAATATACTTGTCTGATAAATTATAATTAGTTATCTTATCTAGGATAGGTACATTAGAGCTAATTACAAGTGGAACTTTCTATCAAAAACTGTCGCCTAGTTGTATCTAACGGTACTATTTTTAACCGACTTCAAAAAGACGGAGGGTCTGAATTAAGCACGTACCTATAATTTTTGTTATGCCTTTTGAATGTATACACATCGATTTCTCCGTCAATTGTAAACCGATATTGTTAGAAAAAAAACATTACCTAGATAGAGTTTCGCTGCGATGTGGTCCCATAATTTGGTTAAGATCTGATGACGGAATACGGAGTTAAACTCCTCAACGGACAACAGTACCTACACTCTTCGCAATTTTGTTATTGTATTGTTCTGTAACGTCACCCTACAACCCCGAACGGAAACTAAGTTTCGCCATTGCTGCTGGTGAGATTGGCTTTGGGCTTAAGATATTGGTGGTCCGCTTAGGTACACTACATCTTCTTCCACCTACCCTTATCCCACTCGCAGTGGGGTCCGCGCAAATGCTTTTTAACACATGTTACAGGAATTTGTGGCTTGTAGTTTTTACGACCAACCGCCTGCCTGACTTCAATCTCTCTGTGGAGAAAACACTCAGACCCGAAACAAATATTTGCGGATCACACAATCATTTTTGTCTCAGTGCGGGAACCGAACCCGCGGCCCCTCGCTTCACAGCCGGCTACTCGCCCACTGCGCCACGGAGGCTATATAGACTTGCACTATACATGCCCACTTACACTACCTTTACCAGTTAAAACCCCAACGTCAATGAGAATAACTTTTTTTTTTTTAGATGAATGACGAGACAAGCAGCTCGCTCGCCTGATGGTAAGCGACACGCCGCGCCGCGCCGGCTCATAAACAGAAGCAACGCCACTAAATAACAAAGCACTGCATGACACTGGACTGCGCTGTGTTAAGTCGCATAATGCCCAGTAATTTCACTGGCTGCAACTGATTTGTTTCAAACATAGCTACATAACAACCATTTCTATTCAATTTAGACACATTCAAATCAGTCTATTCATTTAGGCTTAAGATTTCACAGACAGAGAAAGTGATCAAACTACTCCCATGTTTTTGTTTGGGGTCAATAAACGTCTAAAAATACTGCTCGCTTGCCGGCTTATGCTATAAAAAACAAGATAAGCCCACGAATTATAATATCCGTCTCGTATATTTCGAATACCTAGCTAGCAAGATGACATTCACCTTTTGGTATTGTAAGTAATCTGTGACCATTTGACGCGCGCACTTTGAATTCCAAACCCTTCTATTTTGTACCTTCTCAATATACCTAATTAAATTATTCAAAATGTTCTGGGAGTAATCTATATCATCCAAGAGCAATTGTATATTATGAAAGATTTTCTGAATCTTCGGGCAGTTGCCCCTTTTGTCCCCATTTGGCGACATCAATAATTAGCTTGCCTTTACTCAATCAACAGATGTTCTTACCAAATTTAAATAAAGGATCCACGCCAACTATAGGCAGGCCATTCATCAAAGCTGCATAATACGGTATGAATAAATCCAGATGATTCCTGCCAGCAAGAGCCAGGACGTCTCCAGGCTTTAATCCCAGTTTTCTGAGGCATCTTGCAAGACGTATTGATCGTTTTAAGACCGATGAATTTGTTTCTTGGTCGCCTGTCGCGTCATCGATCTGCAAATAATTTGAAGAAATTTTACTAATAATAGGTGAGAGGTTCGTCATAGCAAAAGGCCGTCTGGGTGAGCAACAGTTTGTAAGCACTGTTGTGTTTAGGTTTGAGGAACCTTGGAGCCCGTGAAATTGCTGGCTGTTAAGAGACTTTACAACTTAGGCACCTATGTGGTGACGAGCGAAATTCAATACCCTGAAGTGGTTTATAATTTAAAAATCTGTCTGGTGTTGCTTCTGTTTATAGACAGACCTGCTCGTTTCGTGACTCAGGATAATTCTTTTTGCCTGGCGTTATCCCGGCCAAATGCCACTATTCCCGCCTTCCCATCATTATTTCACGGTAAATTGATATTATGTGGGGCGACCCGCCGTTTGACCACTATAGTCCGCAATGAGAAACAAGTTTCGCCATTTTCTCGTCCGCTAATCAGCAAAGCATGCTACGTCCAGGTAAGGTTAGATTCGGGCCTAAGATGCTGTCATTCAGGTTCATAAAAAAATAAAAAGTACTTATTGTTGATTTTACCAGCCAGCCCAAAGCGAATGTAACGAGATCCAAATATGGCACTGTGTTCTTTATTTTTTTTAAAACCTTAACTTAGCGAATGGACCTGTGCTCATGCCGAAAAGCATTTGGGTCCACTGATAAATAAAAAATTACTTCAGCCAGGCGTTCTCCTTGCTTATTGCCTTCCTACTTGGATGCTTCCACTTCCGGTCTTGAGTGGTAAGACCATTGGCCCTCATGTAAGCCATGTAATTGGTCTTCATCACATTTAGTTTCAGACTGTCGCGTCATATGAACTCGTATGCAGAAAGATAATATAAAACGCAACTCATGCTTTGGAGAATCTAAGTAGGCAGGTTACAAAAACCTGTTCCACGAGGGCGTACTTGTTACAAATCATGCAATATGATTATTGAGGTACAGTCAACGCCAAAAGTCAATGAACGTGGACAAAATTCCACAAATCGTGTACTCCATAAGCATCAAAAGTAACTGATCAACTACTGGAACATAGCGTGGTGTGCAACTTAAGTTACAAATATCAGTGGAATAGTAACGAATTTGCTGAACACGCTCATAATACATAATTTGGTAAACTTTTATAAAATGTGGATTCTAGCTTCAAGTTCACCGACTTTTGTTAAATTGGCGTGTTCATGAGATTTTGTTGCTTTTATTACAAGTATATGATACGCGATATCTGTGGAGTAAGTTAAGTAACAAATGACTTATAACGTTGTAATGTGTAACGTTAGCATATATGTGGTTTATTTTTGAAATGTGTTATTAAGCTTTGTTGAACTTATCGTTATACATTTATATTTATGAATTATTAACTGTGAGATTATGGGTTCAAACTCCAGGTCGGCTAAACACAATTTGTTTGAGTTTTCGATTAAAAAAAATCACAAATGAGTTGTTCGGGCCTGGAGTTCATGTCAGGTGTGGCGATAGGCTCACCCCCTATCACATTATTATAATAATAAGTCAGAAATAAGCTTGCAGAAACGTGGGTGCAGCATTAATTGCACCTCATTCTACTATTTTGGGGATACAGGTGCGAGCTTAAGTTATTTTAAATTTTTAGCGCTGGGAACATGTATTGTATGTGTTCTTCAATACAATTACTTACCGCGATGTGTTTGCTGTTATCCGTTAAGGAGTTTCTATCTCTTGCCTGGTCCACCGTCATCAGATCTTAACCAAATTTATATGAAATAATTCTTTGAGTCAACCTTATCGAATATAAAAATAATCATAAAAATCGGTCCAGAATTGGCTGAGATATAGCGTATCATATACTTGTACCTAATAAAAGCAACAAAATCTCATGAACACGCCAATTTAACAAAAGTCAGTGAACTTGAAGCTAAAAACCTCATTTTATAAAAGTTCACCAAATTATGTATTATGAGCGTGTTCAGCAAATTCGTTACTATGGCGCCCACTGATATTTGAACCTTAAAGTTGCACACCGCGTTTTGTTGCAATAGTTGATCACCTACTTTTGATGCTTATGGTGTACACGATTTGTGGAGTTTTGTCCATGTTCATTAACTTTTGGCATTGACTGTACATTAATGTTCATTTCACAATGTGTCGGCCAAAGGTTACTTACAGAACATGTTCTTACGATTCAAAAAGGACGCATCACGTTAATACTAGTTGATCGAGATTCGACCTTGTTAATCATATTATACTTTTTTGAATTAAGTTCAATTACGTCAGTTGCAACCGTGATTATGTGTTAATCGCTGGCAGTGTCAGCGTAAACAATGAATGTTTTATTTAGTTTTATAGCGCCCATGACCACTCTAATTACAAAATACGTCAAGAGATGGCGCCACTGCCATAGCGCGATGCAAAACTTATGGCACATCTACATCGCGATGGCAAGATTCTCCGACAAAACATTACTTCCGAACACAAGGTTGTAAATGGTAGGGAAAGTTAGGATTAGCCTAGTTACCTATTCTGTGGTAAATGAGAGACTTCCACCTTGATGGGATCTTTCGTTGAAAGCAGAATACGTTTAAATAAGTAGTATGTGTAGCGAATGACTTCCACCCTTGTTGGGATCATTCATCGTTACTCGCTAGTCGCTAGTATTACACGCAAATATACTATTTCACGTACCTCCACGTGTTTTTCTGCAACGCTCCAGTCCGCCCGTCCGCTACAGTTTAATATTTTTTTGACAGATATTAAAATATATAAATTGCTTTCTGCACACCTCCTCCATATCAACTTTAATATGTCAAATCTCGCACTACTACGTGCGTGCATATTGCACAGAATACGTAATAAAAATAGAAGCTATGGGTACATATCTCAACTTTTCGTACGTAAGTATTTCGGTTTCATAAAATCAGGTACTATCATTCTAAGTAATAGGTTTCTATCAAAAATGTGATCCGAAAACTGTAGCCGTACTTTGATGTAAAAACTGTAATAGTGAGGTGCTGCTGTGCTAGAGTAGTTATAAATCGAAAATACAGTGCATTACAAGTTAAAACACTATTATAAACTGTCTCAAATGAAGTGTAGACCGTTGAGACACATAGCGCCCTTTCACCGTCGCCATAATTATGCCGGCTTTAAGTAACTGGAAATATACCAACTGATACCGGAACGCGACTCGCCAGTTTTACTCCTAGTGTACGATGGGTACGCTATTAGTTCAGGTACAAATAATTAATTAATATCGCAGAACTGACTAGGTGGTAGGGCCCTTGTATGTGAAAGGCCGTCTTGATTGATATCACCTCTTTGTATATTTCTGCCGCCAAGCAGCAGCGTGTCAGCACTATTATGTTTCGGCTTGAAGGATATTGAAGCCAATTAAATAACTGGGCATTATGAGACTTCACAACTTACATCTTGGAGTGACGAACGCAGTCCAGTGGCATGCAGTACTTTGTAATTTAAAGTTTGGTGTGGTGTTGTGTCTGTTTATGGACAGGCGCTTACCATAAGTCGAGCGGCTTACCATCAGTTTACAAGATGAATCCCCGCTCTGTCTGGTAAAAGGGTGGATGGAGGCTTTATCCGGGTCATCATTAACAATTACAGTTATAAGCATCGAAATAAGATAACTAGAACGATAACTCTCATATGAATCTGGCAAAAAATACGGTTCCACTTATTTACACATGCAAAGGTAAAATCACACGTAACACTCATACACGCAACAAAAATTGAATGTTCAAAATCAACTTTATTTCATAAAAGTTTATGTCTAAATATTAAATTTCTAAATCGAGATACGACGTTCTGGACCGCGCATAAAATTAGACGTATCAAGTGTCAACTAGAGATTTATGCACAGACTTTTATAGCCTCGCCCCCTTGCACAGAGTTTTTGTTCATTTTTTTGCTTGAGTTACGTTTCTTGTCACCTTATTTCGATGGTTATAAGATTCCAAACATTTATTCTATGGAAAAATAAGATCATAATGGACTAATATTTTTTTACCTAGTTCGGAAAAGTGTCTACGCTACACTTGATGGTAAGTGTAGCAATCAAGAATACTGTCGACCAACGACATCTCATTAACACATTGAAATAAAACTAGTTTATACGAATTTTATCGCGGTTTAATTTTTATTTTAGTCTCGACGCGACGTTTCGAAAGCTTTTCAGCCTTCGTGGTCACGGGAGAGACTCGTTTAAACTAGTTTTATTTCAATTTGTAATATTCGCGTAAACCTAAGAAATCACTATCTCATTAACACATTTATGTTTGGCGTGTTTGTAATGTAATTTGCAAATGGTTTGTACTTTGTACCAGAGTGTGAGATTTGTACTCTTCACCAACGTTCATAGCATGGTCTTGTGTTGAATCGAGTGGTAAAGTAAGCCCACTGAGTTTATTTCACCGGGTCTTCTCAGGTTGGGTCGTTTTGGATCCGGTGGTAGTTTTAAAACACGTGGCATTTCGGTTATGCTCATGGTCAATATCGAGCCCCCAAAAATTAATATCAATATTGAACTTGTTCCATAACATAACAATCTAATATATAAAAATAAACTGATTTAGTGTAATTGCCTAGTGTAAATGATGATGATGTCATATGTATATCTATCTATACAGTATGTAACAAAAACCCTGTTGGCCCTTTAGGGTCGTGAATATAGACATATATACCTACAGCTTAATAAAAATAGTTAAATGAAAAAAAACATAAACAAAATCGAGATATTGTCCTTACACGGGTAGCTTAGAAAAATGAACATTTATAAAAACAATATTTTCATCGGTAAAGTGATGAACAGCTGACTTATGTGTCGTACTGACGCGGACGTAGCCGGGCGCGCACGCGGCGCGGCGCGTTTGATGCACGTGACGCCGCAAATTGCTATCTCCCTCTGGCTCCGATTTATCGCTCTTGCAGAGGTAATCAATCGAAATACGGTTCAAAAACAATAAAATAATGAAATTATAAAAAATAAATACATATATGATTGTTTTTTAGTCTTATTTTCGTATGCGAGTTATTTCATTACGTACGAATATCGATTCTGATATCACAGTTAAAACGTCAACAGGGGTTTTGTTACTTATTGTATACATATATTGATAATATGGTTTCTGATGTCATTAGCGCTATTTTAGTTGCCTACATGATCAATAAACCATTTTATTCTTATTCATATTATCAGACTATGCGTAATTTCATAAACCGTAACACGCGGGAAAATTAATTCGGTATTTTATTCAACTTTGTTGTTTTATAAAACTAGCTAATAAAAACTAGCTTTTGCTCGCGGCTCCCCACGCGTGAACAGCCTGTAACCGTCTCCAGGGTCCCATCTATATCTGTACCAAAATTCATCGAAATCGGTTCAGCTATTTAGGCGTGAGAGCGTAAAAAACAAACTCACTTTCGCATTGCATCATAATGTTTCGCAGGATTTTAACAATTTTAAATCAAATATAAATTAGAATACTTATCGTTTTATTTATTCACAATTCCCAGTGCAGATTGTGAACATTTGTTCACAATCTGCACTGGGATATTTTAGTTTTATATTCAAAGTTATGAGAGCCAAAATATATTAAAGAAGTCATTAGTTGAGATATGCGTGTCTCCGTCCTCCTCTAACTTTTAAACTACGGGAGGAAATTAAAAAAATAACAAGGTAGTGTAACTTAAAAGTTAGGTACTTCCCACGAAAATTTCAATAAGCTAGGTTGTGTGGTGTTTGAGATATGGGATATTTAATTATTTCCTTCATGCATGGTCAGATGCGCACTTGATCGCTTTTTTGTTACTTTGGATTAGTAAATATTTGCTAAAATAAGTACTACAACATACTTTGCATAATAAACACTCACCTACACTCCATTGAATCCCTTGTAAACATACACGAACCTAGTTTTCACTCATGAAACGATAAAAATAAACAGACTAATTTGATCTAATTTCCTCCGCACGTTCAAACTCTAGACACTAACCTGACAAATTGCGTCGGGCCGTTTCTTCATACAGTTCACAAACAACTGACCCATGTGATAATTCGGACCGATTGCACTCTCCATTGTTTATTAAACTATAATCACAGCTATTATATTAATACTCGTAGCTACTATGATACTGCACGGTAGACGTACGGTCCGATGACTGGTTACTACACAACTGGCGAGTGCGACATAACCCCAGCTGATTTTATTGAATGATGTATCACAGTTATCTAAGCAGTTATCTGATATCTCAATTTAAATGTTCAGAAATGCAATGGATTATCACAGATAACTGATATCTCAATTTAAAAGTCCAGAAATGCAATGGATTACATTCACCGATACCTACAGTCAAAGAGCCACAGACTACTTAGAGATACTACGTATCAAAGAGCATATAACTATACCTACAGTTTTTTTTGAAGACGTTTGGTCTGTCAAATAATGGGAATTTTGTTAGATTGTAGTTCCGTCTTTACTCTATGGGCACCCCGGGCCCAGAACCCCCGGGCTCCTGACCTTAGACCATTAATCGGCCTGAGGATTGGGGACCCTAACTGCCAAAACTCAGTGCCTACATTTTTTTCAACATTCAACTCACAAAAACAATTGCCATTAAACATTATTTTACAGTTATTATTGCAATGACATACTTAACATTGGAAAAAATATTGTTTTTTTTTAATTTTAAATGGGCCTCAACCTTGTCCAGGGGTTACTGCATGGCTTAAGATGGCTCTTAATCAGACATTCGATTCTCTGAATACATTATGAATAATTGTTTTCTTTGGCAAGTGACCTTTGGTCAATAAGACTTAACTTCCTTGTGACTATTGGCTAGAGTCAGAGGTTCCCAATCTTTTTTCTCATATTCCACTTTCAAAATGTAGCTGGTTCCGGTGGACCCTCTGCAGCTACATTTCTAATATATTCCCAAAACTCGACAAAAAATGTGCAGATTAGATCTAACTATGGACCCCCGTCGAGTCTCCCGTGGACCCCTGGGGGCCCACCTGGACCACTTTGGGAACTAATGGCCTAGAGTCTAGACAATAGTAATTAATTTAACGTAAAAATAGTCTAAAAAGAAATAAATCTACATTTAAAAATAAACACCTATTATTATAAGCGTTTAGTATTTACCACACTACCGCGATTTGTCAGTCATATTCGGCCCATAAAAGTTTTTAGTATGTAGGTACCTCATTTGCCGCGGGGAAAATCCATCTTACGGATAGATACGCTCCCATTTTGTATGAGGATACGCGCGTTTTTACACACTTTTGCAATATTATCGATGTTTGGACGGAATTAAACTGGCAGATTGTATAATTGAATACAAAATGTACCTATTAAAAAGAAGAAAGAATGTGGCGCACAGGACAGACCATAGGCATAGGCAGTGAAGTAAGAGGCCGCGAGTTGGATACCCACACCGAGACTAATGTGATCACTAAATATTTGTTTTGGGTCTGGGTGTTATGAGACCGTTTCTTTTTTATTTGCTTGAATGACGAGACGAGCAGTTCGCTTGCCTGAGGTTAAACGTGACGCCTGCCCATAAACAGAAGCAATGGCACACAGAACTCTGGATTACAGAACACTGCATAGCACTGAACTGCGCTCGTCATCTCGAAACATAAAATGTTAAGTCTCATAATGCCCAGTAAATTCACTGGCTTCAATGTCCTTCAAATCGAAACACAACATTGCTTACACACTACTGCTTGGCGGCAGAAATAGACAAAGCGGTGCTACCAACCCAGACGGCCTCTCGGATACACCCTCGTATCCGAGAGACCTACCACCTTGTAAAGCATTGATGTTATATTATTCTAGATTATTAGAACAACTCTTTATTGTTTATCCAATCTTTCTTTCTGCCTGGTATTATCCCTACAGATTCGATGGTATTTAGCATTATGTGGGGCGACCCGTCCGACCCACCTTGTAACTTGTTGGCAGTCCCCGCTATTTTGTCGCCGCTTACGATGTAACCAGTACACCCACATTTCGCCGAGCGTATCTCCGTCCCATGATGTGATAGGGGGCGAGCCTATCGCCATATCGGGCACAATTCCAGACTCCGGGTTGCATAGCATTTCATGATAGAAAAACCCAATATCACTTTACCCGACCCGGGAATCGGACCCGAGACCTCAGCGTCAGCCTCAGTCGTAACGTGTACGCATTACAACCGCGCCACCGAGGCAGGCATTTTGATAATAAACTGATTATTTACACAATGTAACGACAACCATGAGGCACTGGGTCATCGACATTACTTCCCTTATCTTAGCCACGTTCCTGTAGTAAATAGAAAAGAAATAGTTTTAGAGTGATATTAAGACTCCCGATACAATCACAGAAATAATAAGAACGAATAAAAACTAGCTAAACTATACGGTACCTACTTTAAGAATTATCCCCTAACTTCTAACTAACAAGGAGTTGTACCTACCTTCCATCAACTCACCGGAATAACTCAAATGAACATAAGTACTTAGTGGTCTCTACGAGCCTATAATATTAAAAGATTTATCCACTAAATCCTAATAGTTTAGGAGTTATATTTTCCATCATCAGCTCAGCAACATGAGATGATGAGTACCCGGCGCAAATACTTAGTTAGTTTTAGAAAATATATACTTAAAACACATTATGCTTCCCTATAATATTTAAGGGTAGCCCCCGATTTTTCTGGGATCCCATCGTCAGATCCTGACTTGGTACCACCTGGGAAGAATATCCTTTAATTGATCCAGGTCTCGTTGCGGGTCGTGGGGGTCAGACGGCGGGATATCTCATATAAAGCCAAATATGGTATGGCAGAGATGTAACCAGTACACCCACATTTCGCTGAGTGTATTTCCGTGCCTCGATGTGATAGGGGGCGAGCCTATCGCCATACCCGGCACAAATTCCAAACTCCGGGCTGATACTGAGCATTTCGTAATAGAAAACCCCAATACCACTTTGCCCGACCCGGGGATCGAACCAGAGACCACAGCGTTAGCCTCAATCGTAACGCGTACGCATTACAACTGCGCCACGAGAAGGCGGACCTTGGCAAGCCGGTATAAAGCCAGAAAGAAAGAAGTCTATTCGTTTGACGCACTATGCACCTTAAAAGGTTGATAAACTTTAAAACAAAGGTTTTTATTTAAAGTACCTACCTATTGATTCGATATAGGTCATACTTTTATCATAGATAAGTTGGGTAAATAAACAATTCAACGGTACAAAATTTAAAGAGTATAATAACCTATGAAACATTCGTTATGATCAAAGATAAAAGACGTCGGTGATTGCAAAACAAACCTATTGGTCTAGTAGCAGCGTAGGCTGAGATAACGGTGACGTACCTGCTGGATGCAAAACCCAAGTCAGCAATAAAAACAGTTTCGAGTTTTCGAGACTAACGTCCGGTTTCTGAAAGGCTGATCAAAGTAAATTAACTAATCAAATGGCAAACCTCGTGTCAACTCGAAATTGAGTTACTAGAAGCGCGGTCAACGCCTTTGATTTGACACAGATGTTCATCCAGATGTTAACATAACTTTCAAATTAATATGAAAGTCGTATGTCGAACGGTACTAAAGAGACATCAAATATTATGTATCAATAAAAAATATCGTTTCAGCATTTCAGCAACTTTAATTGATTTGACACCGATGTCAAAATCAAAGTTATGTTAGTTGAATGTTGATTTGATCAAGCCTTTCAGAAACCGGGTGTAAAGATTACACATAAATAAATAAATGCATCCAACAGTCACACACGTAATCCCGACCTGCACTTGGTAAACCTGTATTGTGGGTATCAGGAACTAGGAAAGACTTGCGGTCCCACAACAGCCTGACCCGAAACAAGCTTTTGTGGATCATACAAAAATTTGTCTCGGTGCGGGAATCGGACCTACACCCTCTCGCTTCGCATTCGGCTACTAAGCCACTGCGCTACGGAGGCTGTCAGAAGTTGCCTAATGACTTCCATGTATACTAGTACTATACACTAAGTTACGCTCAATTCACCGTAACTCAAAATTACCATGTTGCTTACAACTTCTCTCCCGCTCTTTGTCAGCTGTCCGTCTATTAGTATACAATGAAGGCTTTTGCTAGTCTATTATAACCGATTATAACCCAGATACAATATACAAAACTTCAAGTGTTGCTTAAAAATTAGGTATTTTACTATGATTTTCAGTCGGATGATGATGTCATCATGACAATTTTTCTAGCGTTCCGGATCACGAGAAAAAAAGCCAAGGAAATAAAAACTCTACACTGTACACCTATATTAAGTAAGTATTAAAACAAAAACACCATTAGGAATGTTAGTTTTTTTAATTATTTAGCTAAATTAAAAATACAGATTACCAACGAAAACTAACAATTACATAACGTTAAAGCTGTTCGTATTTTAACTTATTTAAATTCGTGTGAAACCTTGTAATTTAATGTCTACCACAGTCTAAAAACCTTACAGTCCATACTACACAGGACATTCAGTGCGTCGAGACGCCGGTGATACATACCCGAGTCACTTTATATCAACAATGTTACAATTATCTCGCTGCTACTACGCGCGAGGTTCTAATAGACGACGAGCTTCGATTGACAGTGACGAATAAATCGCGTGAAGTAATAGCATCCGTATAAAGTAATACGTTCTTCATTCCAATCAGACATATAAATGATCCACAGTGTAGGTGAAGTACAATTCACGACTCGTGCCGGTACTCCGGTGACACTAGTGTTGAGTAGGACATGATTGTTAAGTTAAGAGTAGCCTCTTTTTTGTATTGAGTCGGTGCAAGGTCCTTTTTCAAATGAGGCGAGGCGTGTTGAAGCTCACTATCTCGTTGTCACTCTTTCACGCACCCAGCCCGCATAATGAGAACAGTAACAGAGTAACGCGACATAAAATTTGAAGTAGTACTTGAGCCACTCTTACAATATTTCGCCATGTACGGGACAACTGGACCTCTTGTATGTCCTGCAGTCCTACTCAACACTAGATGGCACGCTTTAATCACTTAGACATGTCGCGGATAGCGTTTTAGTCACACCCAAATTGACACACTGTATGATTTTTAGACTATGGCATGATTATGGCACCATCACAAAAACTTTGTAGAATTATTATTAATTATACATTATATTCCATAGTTAAACAACACAATATATTTAATATGACTTGAGCGCAAAACAGCCTAAAAACATTTAATTCAAGAATTAACGGTAATTTATTAAGCATGCAGATTAGTTTTCAGTATAACATAATTCTTAAAATTTCATAAAAATATCCAACTCTTCCTATTTGACTCATTATATCAAGTTTGTACATAGACCGTTCTGGCGCTCAAGGCGCAATATAACAACGACAAATTAGATAGGTACCTATCGACAACGTGTTACAAAAATGTGTGGTAATATCATATTTAAGGGTCGTTACATAAATCTGACAATTTGTGAAGACAGTCTAAAATGTCACGCTAATTATAAAGATTCGTTTATTACGATCGATCACATCCCTATACATTAAGTGAAGTGCGTGAGCAAGAATATCAATGCTGAAGCGAGATAAAAACTTTCTTGTCTATAATTTAGAGTTGTCCAAAGTTGAAAGATGAATATTGAATTTGTAATTCATTCGATAAAAACGAAAATGCTTTAACTACATATACGTTACTACCAAGACCACACCTTTCTTTATATTTACCTAACAATGAGTGCTATGGATTGAATAGTGGTACTAATTCATCAAACTAGATCAGATCAGCAGACCGATCACCGAAACGTCGTCAGCTAACGAGGCGATGCGACGGGAGTTATAATTGTTAGTCAATTTGACCTGAGGGAAAATTTGGGGGGGTCAGCGTAGACTGGTTGTTGAATTGCCCGAGCATTTATACGTATTTCTGTTCGATAATGCGAGTAGAGAGGCGAATTCGGCTAAGTCTACACGTGGGCGAGGGGATTTTACTTTAAAGTAGTTCGGTTTGTTGACTGAACGGGAAAGCAATTGCCCCTACGAGGCCAATAGTTTTCTAACTTCGTAACTTTCATGGTATTAACATCCTGGTACCATCAGAAAGTGATAAAACAACCTAACAAATCATACACAATAATATCTAGTACCGGAAAATTTGACATCTCGAATTGACGTGGAATATGCCATTAACAACCCAATTCAGAAAAAAATACCTTTTTAAATTGAAGTAATTCGTCGGCTAGCTAAGCAGCGTCTCAATATTTAGGCGTAACAAACATATAATTATTGTATAAATAAAATGTTTCTTACTTATCTAAATTTAATAAATTTCATATATTTAATCTTTGTAACATTAGAGGTACTTAAATAGAATCTTGTTCCACAATCAATACTTCTTTTTGTAGATTGCCTGACCCGATTTTGCAATTCGCCATCACTTGTAGCCCTTCCACTCTGAAAAAAATAATCATAGTAAAACTTAAAAACCGCCAAATGAATTTGCTATTGTCCGTTGAGTATTTCTAATTATTTCGCCGTACTCCGTCATCAGGTATGAACAAAAATATGGGACTACTCTTGAGGTAGTATTGTCTACAAAAATAATTATCGACACACATTTGTTGGAGTAGATATTTCGGAAGTGCAAAAAGTGCCGATATATCTCGTATCATGTTTTTAGAAATATCTTCGATACTAATTTCGATATCTCGAGGAAATATCAATATAAGTAAGCTTGACATGTTGACCGAATCGTTTAGAATTGAATTAAATTAATTAATTAAATAAAATATATCGCCATAAAATATCGATATATTGAAAAAAAAAACGATATTCTTTCAGCATGTCTATTGGCGGAAATATAGTGTAATATAAATATGCATCGAAATGACCACCTCCTCCTATTTTGTTGTCAATTGAAAATAATACTCACTCAGCTTGTTTCACCACAGCCCCAGAATCGACTTCGCATCGTATGCTGTGTTCGGTGCAGTCCATTATTATCGTACCGTTCAGTTCTACGTGAGAGCCGGAGTACATCTGAATGCCGACGCCGCACCGTTTTATTATGCAGTCTCGCAGTTCCACCTGCGTAAGGCGTAAAATAAGGCGTAAGGATCAATTCAATGTCTGCGGCTTGAACCGGCTTGACTTAAGCAATACCACTTTTTTATAGCATAGGTCGACAATCGAGTAAGTGGGTCAGCCGATGATAAGTGATCTTCACACATGAATGATGAACATCCAAAATACCAAAAGAAACATGGACGCGTTGCCAACCTTAAAGGAAAGGGATTGGGAAGGGTTTGGGGGCTTTAGGCCTGCAGATATCTCGCTCACCTTACGAAACGCAGCAGCAGGCCACTAATTCGTCAGTTTTCTGTGAGACAGTGCTAATAACCTGGTGGAACCATCCCATTCATAATATATACAAGACTGTCTACAGCATGGCTCTACCACTTTCTACCTGTCTCTCAGAAAACCGACGTTAAGCAAGTTTTGTAAGGTGAGCGAGATTTTTCTAAAGCCAAATCGACGCCTTCTCTCCCTATTCTTTTATTTATTAAGGTCGGCAACGCATCCTTGATTCTTATAGTATTTGGGTGGTCATGGGCAGTGGATATTACAATCAATAGATACATTTATCGCTCGTTTTCTGTTCATTTACAACAAAAAAAATGTGACATGAACCAACACTTCCACCAGTTACACATTACACACCTGTGCTCCTTTATGTACAACAATGCCAGAGTAAAAGTTATCCAATGTGCAGCCTTCCATAAGAATTTTCGCACCAGCCATTGCCACCACTCCTTGTGCGAAGTCACTCTGAAAATATTATCCTTTGTTAAATAACTAGCATTTATTCGCGGCGCCACTCGCGTGTAGTCTTAGTAATTTTTAAGAAAAAGACAAGACATCGACTCCGATTTAAGAAGGAAAACATTAGTGTCTGTCTGAAATTGTAGTAGATGTAATGTAAGTATCCTAAGATAATTACAGGAATAATGACTGGACACTGTAGACTGAACAGGCATTTAAATATAATAGGCGAGACCGATGACTCCTCATGCCCAGAATGTGAAGAGGAGGAAACCAGTCCCCATTTTCTGGGAGTGTTCAATGTATCTCTGACTAGATGGGAGCTTCTAGGGATGGATAGAATAGAAGATCAAACTGGGAGATATTACCAGGTTCAGCAGAACAACGAAAATGTATGCAAAGTTAGAAGGGGGCATACTGTAGGAGCACCAGTAAAACCAGTGCTTCAGGGTGGAGGCTGCCACGAAAAACCAAGGCGAGTGATCCCATATCCTAACTGGAGGGATGCCGCCGGGGGGCGGGAGCTGCACAACTATCTCTCCTCCGCGAGCCCAAGAAGGTATCCGTAAATAGGATTTTCCACGCTAGAAAAAGGAACGACTGCATGTACGACGCTATACAGTATGTAACAAAAACCCTGTTGGCCCTTTCTAGGTCGTGAAGATAAACATATAGATAACTTAATAAAAATAGTTAAATAAAAAATAGTAAACAGAAGCCAGATATTATCCTTACACTGGTAGCTTAGAAAATTTAACACAATAATATTTTCATCTGAAAACTGATGAACAGCTGACTGATGTTACGTATTGACGAAACAGGGTGTACACTATCTATATAACTTGCTATCTCGCTCTGGCTCCGAGACCGCTCTTGCAGAGGTAATCAATCGAAATACGGTTTACAAACAATAAAATCATTAAGGCATAAAAAACAATGACTGCCTCGGTGGCGCAGTTGTGATGCGTACGCGTTAAGACTAAGGCTGACGCTGAGGTCTCGGGTTCGATCTCGGGGTCGGGAAGTGATATTGGATTTTTCTATCATAAAATGCTTAGTATCAACTCTCTGAGTCTGAAATTGTGCCCAATATGGCGATAGGCTCGCCCCCTATCACATCATGGGACGGAGATACGCTCGGCGAAATGTGGTTGTACTGGTTACACCTCTGCCTACCCCTTCGGGGATTACAGGCGTGAGTGCGTATGTATGTTATTTCATTACGTTTGAATATCGATTCTGATATGGTGGTTAAAACGGCCAACATGGTTGTTGTTACATATTGTATAATGTTACCTGGGAGCTGGTGGAGTCATCAAGCAGCGCACAGTTGTTGAGATGCAGCGTGCCGGCGCGCATCACCGCCACCGTGTTCACTAGCGCGCAGTGCAGCGTCAGGTCTCGGATGCGGCATTCTTCGCTCAGCATCAGCAAGCACGACCGCATATCTGGTGCACGGAGGGTCGCGCCTGGTTATACAACAATAGGTTCAATTTAGACAGATTGTATATGGAGCAATTAGTTATGAGTTAAAGGTAAATAATACGTTAATGTCGACGCCTGTGCAGTGCGTAAAATTACTAGAGATTCACTACCGTGAAGAGCAGAGTACGACTGGCTTGACGAAATAACATTGAAAACATTATTATATGTTACTCTATGACTGGTTAAACAACGTGTTACAGAGAGGTGTGGTCATATTTAAGGGTTGTTACATACACCTGACAATGAGTGTTTATGTGCCGGAATTTATCAATATCTAGACATCCTTAAATTTCTCGCTAATTTTAATCACTCGTTTATTACAATCGTAACGATCGATCAAATCCCTACAAATTTAGTAAAGTGAGTGAGTGAGAATAACAATGCTGGAGCGAGACAACATTTCAGCTCTATCATTTATTGTTGTCCAAAGATGCAAGTCGAATATCGACATGTTACTCATTTAATAAAAAAGAAAATGCTTTATTTATTCCAGAGCAATGCAATTATTGGTAAGTACTAGGGGGAGTGAAATGCTTCGCTTAATCAGTGTCGCGACTGGCTAATAAATCAACACACTTTCCGTGGCAATGTCATCACATTTGTGTAACAAATAGAGATGTACACTTACGCAACTATCCCCTCTAGTTTGGTCGATTTCTCAAGCTCGTATCCTATTATACATACCTTTAAAACTACAAAGAGATATATGCGACAGTGGCATTTCTGGCATATCGTAATGCTTGCTGCAGACTACCACTTCTTCGGGTTCCATCGTGAGAGCGTCCTCCGCGGCCACCATAACGGTTAATGTATGTTCATTTGTCAACCGAGAACATAGGAATTTGGATATCTCATCAAATTCGAAAGCAGTGCCACCTTGCCATAAAGCTACCACCTGTGAAATTGTAAACAGACTAAATTATCACTCCTTATTCATGATTCTTATTGAACAATTATTGTCATATATTTTCGAGTTAACCAATGAAAAAAACTCCTATTTTGTCTTTGTCGACCTGCCAAAATATTACAGATTTAGCGCATAACTGAGTAGGTGGTTCTTCAGTAGTGGAGCCACACACGGGCGGGGTGGATGACATACGATGTTACAGCAATGTCAAGCTATACACACATGTGACGAATAGACAGATAGAATACACAAGTCAACACCAAGAACCTCTCAATATTGCAGGACCACCTATGTCATGTACATAGTTCAGTTATGTACTACACCTATAGAATATATAAGATTATATATAAGATTGTGTTTTCATGTATTGTATAGACTGTGGTCTGTAATAAATAATAATAATAAACCCTTTATTCTGAACTACTTGGTTACTTATGAGAGCTGAATGTGTTCTGGTTTTACTATAGTATGTCCCATAGTTCAGTGTTCCCCCTGGCATATGTCTTCTCTAACCTTCTGGGTTCTGTCACGCGCACGAACGGTGTCTTTAATAAATACTAATACGTACGCACTCAATCTGTAATCCCCGAAGGGGTAGGCAGAGGTGTAAACTTAGTACACCCACATTTCGCCGAGCGTAACGATGTGATAGGGAGCGAGCCTATCGCCACACCGGAAACAAATTCCAGACTTCGGGCTGATACTGAGCATTTCATAATAGTAAAACATAATACCACTTTACCCGGGCCGGGGATCGAACCCGAGACCTCAGCGTTGGCCACACTACGTACGTATTACAACCGCGCCACCAAGGCAGTCTGTAAATACTAATGTATAAATCAATATTTGCTTACATTTTTCCTATTCTTCTTTTTTTGCAATTTACTCCGCGCCTTTGCTAAATACTGTTCTCTGATAAGTGGATTCTCATATAAAGTCCATTGTGACATTAAACCATCCAGACGGGCGTTCATCTCCGCACACGATGATATGTAGTTCGCAGGTAGTAGGGAATCTTAAAACATTCAATTAAATCTGTAAGTTCCACCTGATAGTAGTAGCCCAACCTAAATGTAACACAGGTGAATTGTACTTATTAAAAAGTTTTTTCTATCTTGGCACGCTGGGGCGGTACCAGCTAATTCGCCGAACTTTGAATGCAAATCGATGTTCGATTAGAGTGCCAATGATTCTGTCGTACCGCCGAACTACCGTCTAATGGCCAAAACGATGAACATCGATATTTGACGTCACATGAATTTAATTAAAACCGATATATTTGAATTAATGCCGCTCGCGGGCGATTAATCTGAATGGACTTGAAAGCCGGCAGAATTGATGAAGTTCGGCGAATTAGGCGGTACCGGCCCTGGTTCCCTGATAAACAGTGTCACTAGCATAGTTGCAGTTTCTGGTCATCCCATTTATGCCGTAGACAAAACTGGAATCGGCATTGAGTGGTAGACTCATTTTTCCACACTTTCATCAAAACCTATTTAAAGTGTTTTTCAAATCCTACACTAATATTTCAAAATATCATCAGTTTCTATATACTTAGTATGTCGAAATTTTACAATATTGTAACCATATTTTTAACTACTACACATACCATCATCGTTAGCAAGATCCCCTTCACACAATGAGGAGTCCAGCTCTCTCAACTTGACGTGAGCATTGACTGCGCTGTTTCGTATTAATGTGACTGTTCGAGCAACACTGTGTGGTATTGTACCATTGTGTAAGTCACACCAGAGCGTCATCCTGTCTTCAATTGTGTTTGGTAGGAGTACTTTGTCATCCTGATCGTCCCAGGGCATCCATAGATTGTCATAGTAGAATCTGAACAGATAAGTTTTTTTTTTTATAGGATAGGCCGGCAAACAAGGAAATGGATCACCTGATGATAGGTAATCTCCACCGCCCATGTACGCCCACAATACCAAAAGAATTATGGGCGCGTTGCTGACCTTAAATAAAAGGGAAAATTAAGGGATTGGGAATGTGAGGGGGATTTGGGTCTCCGGATATCTCACTCACCATACGAAACGCAGCAGCAAGCTGCTACTTTACGCCGGTTTACTGTGAGACAGTGGTAACGACCCGGACGAGCTCACCCTTTCATGCTGTAGACAAAAGTGTCTACAGTGTGGCTCTACCACTCTAAAAAAAGTGGTAAAGTATTATTAGATGTGAAACACTGGCCTACAAGACATTTTTCTTTTTATTTTTAGATACAACATTACGATTAGTGATCATAATGTCCTGAGCCATAGCTTTGTGATAGTGTAGTTTCATACACAAGCATATGTACCTGCAAGGAACTTCAAGGAACTTATGGTCACACAACACCCAGTTCAAATCACACACACCTCTGTGCAGACATTGAATCCACTGCCTCTTGTTTCACAATTGGCAAATTTTTGTGCTGTGCCACAAAGGTTGTCAAGAAGTACTAATTTTAAACACCAGTGACTTACCGCAGTAAATCAATAAACTCAGCAGTAGTAGCAGCATTAATACATTGCTCCCTTTGTTTTGTAGTCGGCCACAACTCAATAAGTGGTACATCCACTACAGACTCTGGCAATGACACCGCTTCATGTTGTACACTCAGCACTTCAACATATGCTGATAGGTTTTCAAAGTCCACTGAAGTTACCGTTACGTATGCTATACAGGGGAATCTTACTTCTGTAATGTAGAAATAATATATATGTATTAATGAATAATCATCTGGAAGATAAATTGTACACAGTAGCATATTATAATCACTGACTTTGATTAGAATAAAGCATGAGTTTCTGTGACTACCTTACTACTCCTTCATCAGACCCAGATCACTATCTGTGAGCACATAGTTTATACTCATCAAAACATATTCAATGAACCCAAATAAAACAATGAGCCATAGCCATAGCCTTAAGGCTATGGTTGCAGCATCCATTCAAGACTAACTCACTAAGAACAATCCTGATTAAATTTCCATTTTTTTTATTTATTTATAATGCTTATTTGTACATTAGACACTTAGTAAAAACTAAAAGGACAATAAACTTTTAAACATAGTACAATTGGCAGCCTTATCGCTCAAGGCAATCTCTTACAGGCAACCATAGGATGATTAGAACCACTACAATGCTACAGATAGATACACACACACACACCCACAGTTAGACAAAAGGGGTCAAGTTTATAACATCCAACTTTTTCTCTTATCAATTGGTGCAAAAAAAATAAAGAAATTATTAAAACTGTTAACAAAATGACTTATAAGCAATCAATCTGATTAAGGCACATACCAAACTTCTTACAAAAATCTTTAGACAGTTTCCAAAGTGCATCCCATCCGACAGGTTCCACCAATAACTCAGCTTGTATGGACCATTGCTCGCGGGCTGTACCACGTGCTGAGCTAAACACCCTCAACAACTCCTGAAGAATCTCACTGTCACTGCGTGTGAATGTGTACACTGACGGCATCTGGACATAGAAAAATATAAAAGTGCCAAGTGTCTGGTTTTTTTTTATTTGTGTAAGACAAACAGGTTGCTCATAAGATGGTATGCCAATTTTGTTCATAATAATTAGGAATACCCAGAACTTTTAATTATAAGAACTCGCCACCATAAATACAATACATTATATATTGTGTCTTAAGTTTTAGGGTGAAATGGTTCCACTAATGTGAACTGATCAACTCACAGATGTTCCCACCATAAATACAAGTCTCATAATGCCTAGGAATTTCACTGGCTTCAATGTCCTTCAAACACAAATACAACCATGCCTACACAAAACTACTTGCCCTCAAATGATAAAATGGTGATACCTACTGAGGAAGCTGAGAAATGTAAGACATTTAAAAGACCTACATTGACCATCAGGCCAGTTCAGTGCTATACAACAGCTGGAGGTGACTTTTAGTCAGTTATCTTTGCCATGCTATTATAAAAAAAAATGGATTCTAAATGAAGACTGTTAGTATAAATAAGCTTATAATACAACTAAAGAGGCTCTATTGCATTGTTGAGGTACACGAACACGAGATATTCTTATATAACTTTATGATATTTAGATAACTTTTAAGTTGGTCATGTGTGAACTACATCACATACATTCACAAATATCTAAAGCAAGTAGAAAACTAGTCTGAAAGTAGTTAATCGAACTCAACAGAATTTACATGAACACAATATGCGTTCGTAAATAAAAATCGTGGAATTGAGTACACAAAATAGGTGCAGTTATAAACAGTAAACATGATTCATCTCTATAGTTTGGAGAAGTGTTTTGTTAAAAGAAGTTCCAAATAAAATCATTAGTACTTACCTTTTCCTTGAAATGGTGTTATGTCTTGAGGTGTTTTATAAACATCTATCATGTAAAAACAATTAAAGAAATATCCACATTCGAACGTTCATTAGACGGACTTTTTGAATTTTAAACTGACATTCGTAAAAATTAGGGTCGGTGTTGCCAAATTTTATTTTCAAAGCCTACAGGCTACAGGCTATTAATCTATGCTATAGGCGGTTAAAAACCACTGAGCTTTTTCCACTAAGTCTCACAAACACCGAAATTGATATTATTAAAAATTATTTAAAGTACAAATTTACTTATTTCTCAATGTTTCTACTGAGTTTATCGGTCGTGGTCACGTGATGATTAATGAGAGCTCATTGGCACGAATGGTAATTTTAGCGGGGGTTTAGGGGATGGGCACTAGCAGTTACTTTTAACTGATCTTGGGTCCACCCCCGGCCCCCGGTCATAGGGGGCCCCAAATCTCGAGGATAGGATACAATGTTTAGGTTTAGACCCATGCATACTCAAATTACCCGAAAACCCCAAAAAGGCTCACTGAACCCCCCAAATATATTTCCCAATGGGTTTAGCTTGCCACTGTGACTGGGCAATCCAGCCATCGCAGACTTGTTAATCTGACGGTTTTTACAAGTGAATGGCGTTTCTTGAACCGTTCAACGATTGATGTGTCCGGTGTAGGAACTGCTATAACTGCAACCCATAAACAGAAGCAACAGAACCAACCCAGACTGCTTCTCGCATACGAGGGACCTACCACCTAGTAAAACTCCTTTCAAACAACCTTGTAAACGCCAGTTGTTTGAAAAGCCATCCCATCCTTTGGAGAGTGCAAATGATTTGCTACCTTGGAGAGCGGACTATACATACATATATGTATACAGTTTTGATTGAGTATTTCATAAGTATCTACTGTTTCAATTTTATCAATCACTCCTCTTATATACGGCATGTATGCTGGCACTCTGTTGACCTCAGGCTGAATCCCTAATCCAAATCGCGAAGCCAGAGTAAAGGTGAAGGCAATATTACTATAGCTTGAATCTCAACTTTGTGTCTCTGTTCCTAGACCAATCTCTCTTTCTTCCGTGTCCTGTAGTATCTGTGCTAAGAGATCGGTCCACAAACAGTGAGCTAGTGGCACAAAGTTGAGCCTCAATATGGTATTAGAACTGATTGTTGCATCTACCTTTTAGATTCTAGCTTCTCCAAATCCGGTGGTTCTTCACTATGTTGGCAGCACTAATTGGGGCATGCGTTTAGTTTCACCAAGATTATACTGTGTAATTCATCCAAAGTTAATTTATAATCAATTTATTATAATTACATACCTACATACAAAATATTTTAATTCATGTCATGATACGATTTTTTTAATATCTAGTATCTCGTAGCTTCAAGTATTGTATTATATTTATACATACCTACATACTTACATACGCACTCACGCCTGTAATCCCCGAAGGGGTAGGCAGAGGTGTAACTAGTACACCCACATTTCGCCGAGCGTATTTCCGTCCCTTATGTGATAGGGGGCGAGCCTATCGCCATACCGGGCACAAATTCCGGATCCGGGCTGGTACTGAGCATTTCGTAATAGAAAAACCCAATACCACTTTACCCGACCCGGGGATCGAACCCGAGACCTCAGCGTTGACCTCAATCGTAACGCGTACGCATTACAACTGCGCTACCGAGAGCGTGTATTATATTTATTATATTATTATTTATATAATAAATATTATTATTATTATAATTATTATATATTTTTTATTATTATTATTTATTTGTATTTATTTTCATTTTACTAATTAAAGTTTAATTATGTGCCTACTTACCTATTTAAAACTAGGTGGTCCGTGGTACATATCTACTTATAATTATTACATTTTAATCCTTAGATTATATTAAATTGATAAATGATAGTTTAAAATTAAATAGGTAGGTAAGTATCGGATTACTTATAGTAAAGTGCTGTAAAGTGGATCAATGTAAAAACACATACTTAAAAGTTCTTTTTTGAATATCCTTGAATACGATACTTACCTAAACAAAATTAAATAAGGCATTAATATTCCGTTTAGATAGGTAGTATAGGTACCTACGTAAAATACATTAGAGTTACCTATTTACGTCATACGACTATCATTCATAATGTAAACAATACATAAGTAAGTAGGTAGGTACCTACTACTTAGCTTATAATTCACTTGAGGCTTTGACTTAATAAATAACACTGAAAAGTCAATTTAGATTCTGGTTTCGTAATATAGGTAGGGTTTCTTTTTTGTATTATTTTCTATTGCGTACACATGAATGTTCGAATTCAAGTTCACGCGTGAAGGTGTGTGTATTTACAAGAGGTCATATCAGGAATATAAATAGATACAAAGTAACCTTAAATATAAATAATGAACATATTGAGCAAGTTGATAGTATTAAATACTTAGGCATGTGGTTCGACAGAAGCTTAAAATGGAGTAGGCATATTAATGAAACGCAAAAGAAAATACTTAGATTTATAAATATTTTTAAAGTTCTAGCAGGATCTAATTGGGGTATTCACCCAAAGCACCTAAGACGTTTATATATTGCAATAATCAGAAGTAAATTAGATTATGGTTGCATTCTTTATGACAATAGTGCTAAGTGCCACCTATATAAACTAGATAAAGTACAGAATCAGGTAATGAGAGTTATTGGTGGATTTATAAGGAGTTCTCCTACTTATGTGATGCAAAGCGAATTGTGTCTCCAACCATTGTTTGTTCGTAGGAGATACCTTGCTGCAAAATATTGGTTTAGATCCAATTCAATTAAAAATAATATTACTATAAGTATTTTAGATGAATTAAACAGTCTATGTCAAGGGGAATATTGGAGAAAGAAGAAATTACCTTTACCTACTAATTGAAGGTCACAAAAAATATTATAATTTTCCTGTCCATTCCGAGTCCAAACTATTGATATACTCTCTTAGTGATTGGATAACTAAATATGATTTAAGTTACAATATTAAAACTACAATTGATGAATTAATAGGCGCAAAAAGGCATTCTAGTTTAACTAGCTTACGTAATATATGTTATAAATACCTAAATAGTAAATATACTGAACATTATAAGCTTTATACGGATGGATCAAAGTGGCAAGTGGGGTGTGGGGCTGCTTTTGCGGACATACAGATGGATATTGGTGTGAGATTTAGAATAGACGCTTATGTGTCTATAATGCACTGTGAACTTATTGCAATAGCCGAAGCGCTGTCTTATGTTGCATTATCGGATTATAACAAATTTATCATCTTATCGGATTCCAAAAGTGCACTTTTATATTTAGCACGGCTGCCCTCGAGTATTCGAGGACTTCCGATAGCGTACAGTATCCTCGATTCTATTTGTAAGTTGCGTGAAGCTAATCAAGAAGTAGTAATCCAATGGATACCCTCTCATGTAGGTATCACAGGCAACGAGGAGGCCGACCGATTAGCGAGACAAGCGATAAATGACGGTATAGCATATAGCTGTTTACCAATATATTGTGAGCTATTGAGCGATGTTAAAATTTATTGTAGGAAGTTGTGGCACGAGTATTTCGATGAGTGCTCTCTCACTAAAGGCATATGGTACAAGACCATCCAGTGTCAACCTCCACGATACCCATGGTTTGACGAATGTAAAATTAACCGTAGTGATCTTCTAGCATTATTAAGGCTCCGTTCTGGACACATTCCAACAAACAAGTTTAAATTTCTAATGGGAATTTCCGATTCTCCTAACTGCTTACAATGCGATGTTACAGAAGATGTGTACCATGTATTGACGGAGTGTGTACGAAACGAAGCGGAGAGGCAGAATATCCTACATATGCACGATTACAATGTGGGTATTTATAATAGTATTTTGGCTTCTCCACAATCTGAAAAAGCCAAAATGGTAATAAAACTTTACTTAAGCGTAATGTATTTTTTTTATTGTTTAAGTATGTCTAAGTTCTTTACGGGGGTGGCATAGTCACTGTGTGACTAAACCCCTTTCTAATATAAATAATAAATATAAAAAAAAAAAGTTCACGTTTCAGCCCTATTTGTTGTAGCTTGTAACCAAAGCTAAGCCACTGCAAGCATATCAGCTGGGAGAAAAGAGTTTTCTCACTTCCGTCTTTATCCTAAAAACATGTGAGTCACAGATCCCGTGGCCTGATCGGAGCCCCAACATGCCGAAAACCAATGAATGATGAATATATACCTACCTTAATTTTAAACTACAACAAGTTTGACTGGTTTGTCTGTCTGTGTGGATGTCTTTGCCAAAAATTTTAAAAAAAACTTAACCGGTTAAATATTAAAGATGTTTTTTTGATTGATGCCGGCAATTTATAACCACGGAACACAGAAATTAGATTATTAACGGATATGTTAAACATCCAAAAGTATTCTTTAAAAAATATATGTATGGATTATGGAACTCAGTATAACAGCGATAGCTTAGCGGGAAGTGCCGACTGTCGAAACCCAAGTCGCAGATTCGAAACTAGCCCCAAGAGCATGCACTTCTGATCTTCCTAAGTTGCGTGTGTATTTATCGCTATAACGGTGAAGGAAGTATCGTGAGGAAACCTGCATACTTGAGAAATTATCCATAAAATTTCTAAGGTATGTGAAATCTACCAACTGCGAAATCTGTGAATTTACATGGTAGTAGGTCCCTCGTATGCGAGAAGCCGGCTGGGTTTGTACCACCGCTTTGTCTATTTCTGCCGCTAACCAACAGTGTGTAAGCAGTATTGTGTTCTGGTTTGAAGGATATTGAAGCCAGTGAAGTAAATGGGCATTATGAGACTTAACACCTTATGTCTCGGGGTGACGAACGCAGTCCAGTGTCATGGAGTGCTTTGTTATTTAAAGTTCTGTGTGGCGTTGCTTCTGTTTATGAGCAGGCGTGGCGCTTACCTACCATCAGGCGAGCGACAAACTGCTGCTTGGCGGCAGAAATAGACAAAGCGGTGGTACCAACCCTGTGGCCTCTCGCATACGAGGGACCTAGCACCTTGTAAAAGGTTAGAATGTAGCGTAATAACACGACACGAACGTTCGTGCCGTGTGATTGGTCTAAATACCAATGTTCTACGATACAAAGCTGAGGCGCCGCGATGGAATGTTTCGTTTTTAAATAAATCTATTTGGAATTAACTCCAACGCCCTTATAATGAAATGAAATGAAATAGTTTTATTAATCATGTAGGCAATTAAAATAGCGCTTATGACAAGTCAGTACAAAATAAAGAAACATAAGTAAGTACAGAAATCATATCAGCTAATATATACATAACATACATAGCATCGTCAAAATACACTGGGCAACTATAAAGTTTACAATATTTTTATATTAGTCCAGAATTGTTAAGTATTATTATTATTGCTATTTTTTTCTCTGTTTTAAAGGTCGATATGGACCATAGGCATTACCGAAACGGCACGTGGTTTAAAACTACCACCGGATCCAAAACGACCGAACCTGAGAAGACCCGGCGAAACAAACACAGTGGGCTTACTTTAACACTGGATTTTACGCGGCGCGACCTAGTCCTGAGAAGATCCAGCTAGTCAAACTCAGTGGGCTTGTTTTTGGTCCGGTTTATCATACCAAAATAAATTAGGGATTTAACGACGTGTCGTCAGCAAACAACACTATGTCTGTCATTTTTTCTACCATGTAAGGGAGATCATTTAAATAAACTAAGAATAGAAAAGGGCCCAGAATGGAACCCTGTGGAACCCCTATTTTGACTGAAGATTCTACTGAAGTGACACCGTCAATATATACCCTTTGTTCCCCACCTGATAAGTAGGATATCACAAGATCAAGTGATGTGCCACAAATTCCGTAATATTTGTGTTTAGCAATAAGGGTTTGGTGGTCGACACAGTTAAATGCCTTGGAGGGATCACAGAACACCCCTAGAGCATCCTGCGATCCCTCCCAGGCCTCTAACACAGATGTCATTAAAGCTGATCCAGCATCTTGAGTAGACCGATTTTTTGTAAACCCAAATTGATTCTTATGTAATATCCTATTCCTAACAAAATGCGCCAGCATTTGGTCCAGCATAATTTTTTCAAAAACCTTACTAAGAGCTGGTAATAAAGATATAGGTCTATAATTTGAGGCGCTGTTTACACTGCCCTTCTTAAAAATTGGCACAATTTTGCTTATTTTCATTAAATCGGGAAAAATACCGTCACTTACACAAGAATTAAAAATATCTGCCAAAATGGGAGCAATATTTACTATAATAGCTTCTATAGCTTTAACAGATAGCCCCCATAAATCTTCAGTACCTTTTATTTTAAGTTTCTTAAATGCTTTGATTATTTCACTATGAGATACCATGACAAAGTTAAAATTAGGCATATTTCGTTTAACATTTTCAATTAATAATAATTCTGCTAAAGTCGCTGATGACTGCAACCATTTTGTTGTCTCTATAGGTATGTTAGTGAAGAAGTTCTCTAAATAATTGGCAACAGAGAGCTTATCTGAAACTAGTTCGTCATTTACATTTAAAGCTATCGAGTTGTCACATAATCTATTTTTATCACTTTCAGTATTAATTATTTGCCAGGTAGTTTTTATTTTATTATTTGATTGTCTTAACTTTTCAAAATTTGTTAATATATTGTCAATGCATGTTGCCGACGCACATGTAATTCTAGTTGGCTCAGTAAACAAACAAGTGAAATTAAATGAGCCAGAAATGCCTAGTAGTTTCAGTTCTATGAGTGGTAGAGCCACGCTGTAGACAGTTTTTTCTACAGCATGAATGGGCCGGCTCGTCCGGGTCGTTGCCACTGTCTCACAGAAAACTGACGTAAAGTAGCAGCGTGCTGCTGCGTTTCGTGAGTGACATATCCGGAGACCCAAATCCCCCTCCCCTTCCCAATCCCTTAATTATCCCTTTCCTTTAAGGTTGGCAACGCGCCCAAGATTCTTGGTATTATGTGCGTACATGGGCGGTGGAGATCCCTTACCATCAGGTGACCCACTTGCTCGTTTGCCGGAGTATGCAATAAAAAAAATAAAAAAAATCTAATCAAGCCTTCAAATCGGGACAATGCTTACACTGCTGATTGGCGTCACAAATATATAGATAAAGCGGTGGTACCTACCCAGACGGCCTCTCGCATAAGTACCACCATTACCACTTAGATTTTCTCTCAAAATTTACCTTGGTCCTTGCACGAAACTAAGGGGGAAAAAAATAGTAATAAATGTTGTCGAGCCGTGTGTGGCAAAGGTTTACGCAACATCAACAAGGTAGTTACGCCCATTGTAGACTCCTTCTAGCTCTGCTATTTAGGTTTGAGTTTCAAATCGGAATGATTACAAAACCTTTCTTCTTCTTTCACCTGCCATTATACCACTTGCAGTGAGGTCAGCGCAACATGCTTTTTAAAACATGTTACAGAAAAACCCCCTTTGCCTAAATCCCCCTGCCCAACCCCTTAATTATTCCTTCCTTAAAGGTTGGCAACGCATTCATATTTTTTCGGGTATTGTGGATGTTCATGAGCGGTAGAGCTCACTTATTATCAAGTGACCGACTTACTCTTTAGCCGGCATCTGTTATAAACAATACGCGTTGAATTATTGAGAATTACCTCTTTCTTGAAGTTGTTTAAAAATAATGATGATACTATTTTCCGGTTATATTAGGTTCGCCACTGAGTGTATCTACCCCATGCAGTTGATATAAATACGCACTACTTATATTCAAGCGAAACCATTTGCTGTAACTGCCTTATTATTGAAGTTGGTGCGTGACACGTGCGTGTTGTGTATAGTATTCTAGAATAATTAATAAAAAGGGTAAGAAACGCATCCTTATTTTTTTTGTTTTTATTGCATAGGCCGACAAACGAGCCAGTGGGAACCTGATGGTAAGTGATCACCACCGCCCATATACGCCCACAATACCAAGAGAGTCATGGGCGCGTTGCCGACCTTAAAGGAAAGGGATAATTAAGGGATTGGGAAGGGGAGGGGATTTGGGCCTCCGGTTATACCACTCACCGTACGAAACGCAGCAGCAAGCTGCTACTTTACGTCGGTTTTCTGTGAGACTGTGGTAACGACCCGGACGAGCCGGTCCATTCATGCTGTAGACAAAGTTGTCTACAGCGTGGCTCTACCACTCGTAAAAGCTATTAAATCATTAATTTATATTAATTTGACTTAACTGAAAGTCTTGATATATGTACATAATCATAATTAAACAGATAATGTAAAAAACATATAATTACTTCAACATAAGGAATAAGGAACGTCAATAATATAAAGTAAATATTATGGTTTAAATTATGCGCTCGCGCAATCTTCGTCACATCAGCCTCACTGCCAGTAACTGACACTAATTTGTACAAAAAGAAGATTGCCCAAGTACCTAATGTAAATCATAGTATTGAATCTATATTTCTTAATTCATTTGAATGCGTAAATTTTTCCATATTTTACATGAATATTTATAAATTTACCTAATAAAATTACCTTGGGTTACAACACATTGGCCCTGTAAACTGGGGCAGATGTGTTGAAGGCCTTTGTAGAGTTCCACCACGGCCGTGCAGCGAGGGATGTGTAGCCTTCGCACGTAATGTACTACATTTTACGGTGCGACACAGAGATGGACGGCCGCGACCCCTGTTGGCTCCAATTAGTCGCATCTTACGACAGGCAGAGGATACCGTGGTGGAATTCTAGAAAAGCCTTCAACACATCTGCCCCAGTCCACATCACTGCACTGCAACATACCACAATATCAGGCTTAATAAATTATCATTATTATACTATTAGTGGACTAGTATTAGTGGCAGCCTCTGTGGCGCAGTGGGCGAGTAGCCGGCTGTGAAACAAGAGGCCGCGGGTTCGATATCGGCACCGAAATCAAACAATGTTACAAACATTTGATTCGCAAATATTTGCTTCGGGTCTGGGTGCTCGGTCGTAAGAACTATAAGCCAAGCTATAATCTTTCTGTAACATGTGTTAAAAAGCATGTTGCGCTGACCCCACTGCGAGTGGGATAAGAGCAGAAAGAAAGAAAGATACCATTAGTGGACTAACACAGGCTGATAATAATGAAGATATTCATTTCAGATCTCAAATATCCAAAGATGTTTTGGTTTATGACGTTTCTAATATTAGGAGTGTTATTATATTGGCATCACTGGCGGTGGAAGCACAGACGATTGCTGCAGTTGGCTGAACTGGTGCCGGGACCACCAGCATACCCTATTATTGGAAACGGATTACTGTTTATGCGCAGTACTGGAGGTAATATAAATAAGAAAGAAAGAAGAAGAAGAAAGAAAACTATTTATTTGTAAAGCCGCCAACGCGCATAAGAGTGTATCACTACATTTATACAATTCAAATAAACATAACAAAAAACTACAATTGCGCGTCGTAGCTGTGACAGGTAGGTGATCACTCAGCGTACTGCTATGGCATTTACCATACCACAGCGCTGATTTTCAGTGGTCACCTTAATAGAATAAGGTAGTCGGATATCTAAGGACATAGGAATATTTAAAAAAAAAACTTCTAGGGTGGACTATTTTTTTTTATCCTGGCTCGGCAGAGACTATACTACACCTGATGGTAAGTGCATCACAATTCAAGAATATTGTCGACCAATTAAAGACGATGCACACATATACACATATAGTCAATTAACATAGTAGGGTACTCTATATTCCGATTTCGGATCTACTGCAATTTATTTTTTTGCTATTTAATAGCAGTATGTAACCAGTGTTAAATTCCAATTTGAATGACATTGAAGCCAGTGAAATAATTGGGCGTTATGAAACTTACACCATAATGTGTCTCGGGATGACGAGCGCCTCATTGGTCTAGTGGTGGCGGACTAAGACTGAGGTCCTGGGATCAATTCTCAGGTTGGGCGATCACAATATCGTCGCTTAGCTAACAATACCGCGCAAGTTAAATTAGCTTAGTTTTCAGGAAAGACGACTGAATATTTTTTATGAACATGTTGGCGTGTAACCAATGTATTGCGCGGTGACAGAACTATTTGAATATCGTGCTTTGTATGGTTAATTTAAATTTTTGTGTAAATCTATTGGATACAATTTATCCAATGACAATATTATCATATGGCCACTTTTAGAGTTACGTTGTTTGTTGTATTGTTAGTTAAGCGAAGATATGTGTTTGACTTTTCAATTCGAAAAATCATACGTTTATTTACTTTATCAAATGCAGAGTTAAACAAATTAAATATTGTATTAGTTAGGCAAGTAACTAAGCGCTAATGAAAGTTAATTGTCGTTTCTAACTGCCGCACTCAGATATATGTCAAATAACTTTAATTACATACATACGCACTCACGCCTGTAATCCCCGAAGGGGTAGGCAGAGGTGTAATCAGTACACCCACATTTCGCCGGGCGTATCTCCGTCCCATGATGTGATAGGGGGCGAACCTATTGCCATACCGGGCACAAATTCCAGACTCCGGGCTGATACTGAGTTTCTCGTAATAGAAAAACCCAATATCACTTTTACCCGACCCGGGGATCGAACCCGAGACCTCAGCGTCAGCCTCAGTCGTAACGCGAACGCATTACAACTGCGCCACCGAGGCAGTCAGACAAGACAAGACAGTAACTTTAATTGTCAATAGGTAATGTCTTATATACTCATAGTCTGTGGTCATAGTATGTAAATAATCGAATTTAGCCAGCTACTGCCGTAAGCTTTGTTACTGAGTATAGAAAATGACTTATGCTCGAATTCTTTGAAATTACTTAAACCAGTAAAAATGTCTGATTGAAACAGTAAGTGCGGCAGCTAAAAAGAAGTGCTTACTTTAACCTGTATTTCTCACAGAACAAATGCTGGATTTGGTAGCGGATCTGGTAAACACATACGGTGAATACTGCAAGTTTTGGCTAGGCCCCGACTTGAATATTGTCGTCAGGAATCCGGGGGATATACGGGTGAGTTGTGTCGAAAATATAGCGAGGAAATATATTACATATGGATAAGCTTCCTTAATGAGAAGCTTGATATCAGACATTGATAATATTCTTTATTCAACTAAATGGACCATTAGTAGTAACTTGTTAAAACAAACGCTAAAGTTATAAGTAGTCTACGTTTGTTTAAGGCCATATCTGTCTAGTTATATCAATTACTTATTATTCTTATATGTATATGACAATTGCATTACAACAATACTCGAGAGTGTGATAATGAAGGCAATTGCTTTAAAAATGTTTCCATATTTAAATCGTATTTCAGGAGTAGACAGGCAGAGGTTATTGGAAAAACCCCACACGAGTTACCCGGGAATGAAATTTGTCCCCGATATGGCGATCGGCTCGCTACCTATCATATCATATTTATTTATTCTTATAAACTCTTTATTGTACATCTTAAACAAGATAATGAAAAAGACAAAAGAACCTCAAAAATTATAAGCGAAGAACAAATGGCGGCCGTATCGCTAACTTTCTTTCAGACATCCTTTTATATATTTAAATAAATCAATTTTATACGGATTTAATCGCGGTTTAATTTTATTTCATCCCGACGTTTCAAAAGCTTTTCAGTGGTCACGGGATATATTGAGGTGTAGCAGGTCGTTTCGAAAAGTTAATGTCACATTGCCGACCTTCATTTTAAAATTATACATTTATTTTTTAATTATCTAAGTAAAGTTAGTTGACACTACTCCGATCTACGCAGAAAAAGCTACCGGTGTCTTGAGGTTTGGTAGTTGGTCTTTTAAAATATCCGATAAAATCCGTATAAAGTAGTTTTATTTAATTGTGTAGGTAATATTCTATTTCTGCCGCCAAACAACAGTGTATAAGCGTTGTTGTATTTCAGTTTGAAGGATATTGAAGCCATTGAAATTACTAGACATTATGAGACTTAACATCTTATCTCCCAGAGTGACGTGCGCAGTCCAATGCCATGCAATGCTTTGTAATTTAAAGTTAGAATAGAGATAGAGCGACCTGCTGGTTTAGAAAAATTCTTAATATTTATTACTCACACATAAAAACTTCGGCTGCATAATTTTTTAGGGTTTTTCCTTTTTTTTACATTTAAAACCCTTTATATGTGTACCGCCCCACCGCGTGATACGCTTGTTCAGTCGGGGCCGCGGGGACGCTATTGTACTCTTCCGCAGCCCCGACGGCGAGGCGCCAGCCCTTGTAATGGGCCTCTCCGGTGGGTGAATGATGGAGGACTTATCCACCCACCTGTTTACTTCGCTTGAGAGGTTCGCGCGGAAACGCCGCGCGCGTCACATAGAGACCTTAACTGTCAGACGACGGACTTCCACGTGTCCGCCGCCCAGACCTTTGTCAGGGGGGGTAGGAGTGCCTCCCACATCCTCCTGCGCGTGACCCTTCGGCGGCGGATAGCGAGCTGGGATGTGATTTCCCGCTCGCGCTCCGCCGCGCCGCCGCCTTCCGCGACATGACTGTTTCGCAGAAGGCGGTCATTGCGTACCACGACCTCTCGCTCTCGACCGTGGCCTTAACCACAGACCTACTTTTAATTCCAGTTACTGCTAACAAGCAATAAGGTCAATGAGAAAGGACCATTATATGGTTTCATGAAACCGTTCGTTGGACCAGGGATTTTGACCGGTGGTAAGTATTTAATTTTTCGATAAATAAATCTTTGCCTAATGCTGTGAAATATTTGTCTCCTAAAGACAAGACAAGCAGATCGTTCTCCTGATGGTAAGTGCCACACCCGTCTATTAACAGCGATGGTGTCGACACAGATGGATAATTCCACCTAATATGACCAATTAATTATTTAAATTTGTATTAATAGGATGTTTGCTAAACATGTTATTGTTAAATGCATAGTTAGGTAATTACCAATATTCCGTACACACTGTGTTGCCAATTTATCATCATTTTAATTATAAATGTTAGGACCAACATGGCGAAACCACCGGAAAATTGCAACTCCATCGTACAACAAAAAGGCAGTGCATGAGTTTTCCACAATTTTTAACAGAGAGGCAGAAATGTTAGCCAATGTGTTATGCAGAAGAGATCCACAAGAGACGTTCAACGTGTATCGTGACGTCGTTGAATGTACCACGCTGTGTATTTGTCGTACGTACCAATAATACGCGCGGAATAACTTAGCAAGGCTGAAGCTAGTCACTTCATCCGCCCTCTACATCTCAGGTCACTCTAGTCTGAAAACAAGCAAAGAAAACGCCATAACAGCGCTCGTGATTAGCTTTAGGCAGGCCAAGTTATTTTGTGCGTATTAAATAAAATAAATAAATAAATAATAAGTAAATACACCCAACAGTCACACACATAGTCCTGACCCCACACTAGGTAAACCTGTGTCGTGGGTATCAGGAACTACGAGGGACTTGCGGTCCCACAACACCCAGACCCGAGACCAATATTTGTGGTTCACACAAACATTTGTCTCAGTGTGGGAATCGAACCCACGGCCTCTCTCTTCGCTGCCGGCTACTCGCCCGCTGCGCCACTGAGGCTGTCAAATTGTACTTTAGCTATTGTAATATATTTTCCTAACATTTCTTTTTTAGCCTAGGCCGGCAAACGAGCAAGTGGGTCACCTGATGGTAAGTGATCTCCAGCGCCTATATACAATACCAGAAGAATCATGCGCGAGTTGCCGACCTTAGAGGAATGGATTATGAAGGGGAGGGGGATATGGGCCTCCAGATATCTCACTCACCATACGAAATGCAGCAGCAGGTTTACTGTGAAACAGTGGTAATGAACCGGTGGAGCCGGCCCATTCATTCTGTAGACAAAACTAAGTACAGCGTGGTCTACCAGACAAAATTTATTTATTTATTTAAACTTTACAAAAAATGTTATACAGCCTAGAAGACTAAACTTATTCTGAGTGGTAGAGCCTCGCTGTAGACACTTTTGTCTGAGTGGTAGAGCCACGCTGTAGACACTTTTGTCTTCAGCATGTATGGGCCGGCTCGTCCGGGTCATTACCACTGTTTCACAGAAAACCGGCGTAAACTAGCAGCTTGCTGCTGCGTTTCGTACGGTGAGTGAGATATCCGGAGGCCCAAACCCCCTCCCCTTCCCAATCCCTTAATTATCCCTTCCCTTTTGCTACCCACCCATGACCCACTGGCTCGTTTGCCGGCGTATGTCATAAAAAATATTGTTTTATATTAGTGTGTGACTATGGGTCGGTTATTTTTTGAATTTTGTTTTGTAAACTCAAATAATTCTATCGTATTTATTACAGAAACGTTGATGGGTTTGTCTAGAGAAGACTCACAAAACCTTATAAATTTGAAAGAGGTCGTGTTATCAACACAAAGGTACGATAAATTTTTAACCCCTGACTAAAAAGAGGTATTAAATATGTGGTCACGGTGTCTGTCTGTGGCAACATAGTGCCTAAACGAATGGAAAATTTGAAAACGGCATTTTCGGCCACGGAGGCTGGCTATGGATACTTACAAGAATATGTTTATAATTTTAGTTTTATTTTTCCTCAGTATATATGACACTATATTTGTGAAGATGACAAAATGGTGGTTCCACATACCCATGGTGTGTTGGTTAACTGGCCGTCAGATAACAGATAATTACTACAAAAAGATAATAGATGACTTGTTATCAGATATAGTGGGAAAAAGGCAGAAAGCATTATCAAACAAAAAAGTTACGGACGATGATTCTATCGGAATAGTTGATCGGTACATTCTGTCTAAGGAATTAAGTGAACAAGAGATTAAATGGGAAACATTTACTTTGTTTACAACAGTATGTACATATAATTTTTAATTTTTAAAAGTATTTTTGTAAGTGGTAGTTCTATTCTAACGGCAATCGGTTCTAATATTGGTATGTCCAGCTCACCATCAGCTCGTATTGCTTTTTATTTATTTATTTGTTTCAGAAGAACACAGTTATACATTGTGTATAATTTACAAAAGTGAATTAAATATCTATCTTTAAATATATATAATTCTACTGTACGTGTGTATGTGACTGAACTCCTCCTAAGCGGCTGGACCGATTTGAATGATTTTTTTTGTATGCGTTAGGGTGGCGCGTGGATGGTTTAGATTCACAAATCTGAATCTCATTGAATCTAAATCTAAAGGAAGTGAATCGATGCTGTTTCGGACTTATGGGTTATAGGTACTATTATAAATTAAACCCTATCTAGACCGATAGTGTTTCATATACGACACGGCCGGGAATATCACGGAAAAATATTATCATTTACGAGGACTCGTCAAAAGATTCTTATTTTCGGATTGCACTAAGCGGCCTCGTGAATTACAGTTTCTATTAAATTCTTGCTTCGGTCATGCGATAAACTCTATCAATCGAATTAGAGCTAAATGCGAATAGTAGGTATAGTTATTAGATAGTAGATGTTTTATCAGGTGGTTAATAAAGATAAAATATATTTCAGAGCCAAGAAGCATCGGCTAAAATAGCATCAGCGGTGTTGTTGTTCTTAGCACATCTACCTGAATGGCAGGTATGATTCCTCTTTTGATTTTGACTTAAAATCAGGTACTAACGCAAAACTAACTGATTAACAACATTTTATCACCAAGTATATCCAATTCTCCGACTGATAATGCCTGCCTCGATGGCTCAGTTGTAATGCGTGCACAGTACAACTGTTGTGCTGAGTTCGTTCCCCGGGTCGGGTAAAGTGATTTCTATCAAAGTGGGTTTCTATGATGAAATGCTTAGTATCAGTCCGGAGTCTGGACTTGTGCCCGGTATGGCTATAAGTTCATCCCCTATCACAACTTGGGACGGAAATAAGCTCGGCGTTATGTGGGTGTACTAGTTACATCTTTGCCTACCCTTTCGTATGTACATACATGTATGTAAAATATTTTTCATTACAGGAAAAAGTTTACAATGAAATAATAGAAGTCCTAGGCCCAAACGACGGGCATGTTACAAATGAAGATCTGAAGAGTTTAAACTACTTAGACATGGTATATAAAGAAGCTTTGAGATATCTTTCCATCGCTGCCATGATACAAAGAACTGTGGAAGAAGAGATTAGTATAAACGAAGGTAATGGTATGCAAATCTTACTTTTGCCGGACACTGAGGTAGGTACTTTATCTATGGCATGAATGTACTGGCTCAACCGGGTTGTTACTACTGTCTGATAGGAAACCGACGTGAAGTAGCAACTTGCTGTTGCCTTTTTTACGGTGAGTGAGATATCCGGAGGCCCATTTCCCAATCTCTCATTTATCCCTTTAAAGGTCGCCAACGCATCCATGATTTCTTAGGTATTGTGGATGTTTATGGCGATGAATCTCACTTACCATAAGGTGACCCACTTACTGGTTTGCCGGTAATATGTTAAAAAAAAATTGATTATACTAAAGTTATTGCGCCGAACAAAACTAGGCCTGTGATGCGACGAGGTTGAGGCCGTCGTACATAGGCCGTCAAACGAGCAAGTGGGTCACCTGATGGTAAATGATATCCACTGCCCATGTACGCCCACTATACCAAAAGATTTATGGGTGCGTTGCCAATCTTAAAGGCAAGGGGAAAGGCTGCTACTTACGCCGGTTTTCTGCGAGACAGTGGTAACGACACGGACGAGCCGGCCGGAGATGCGACACTTCATTTTATTAAATATTTTTTTAGGTAAAATCACGTTACCAGTTGGCACATCTTTAGTGATACCGATACACGAAGTACACCGCGACCCTCGTCACTGGGATGAACCTCTTAAAGTGAAGCCTGAACGATTTCTACCAGAAAATGTTAAGAAACGGGATCCTAATGCCTTCATACCTTTCAGTTTAGGAGCTATGGACTGTTTAGGTATGTCATACATTGTTTATCACGCTAAAGGTAAATGTACACCTACACGATCCGCACATGTATGCCACAGTCATGGAGTTTTTTAATTACGTACGTACTTACGCCTGTAATCTCTGAAGAGGTAGCAAGAGGTGTAACCAGTACACCCATATTTCGCCTTATTTTCGCCCCATGATGTGATAGGGGCGAGCCTATCCCATACCTGGCACATTTCCATACTCCGGGCTGATGCTATGCATTTCTTGATAGAAAAACCCACTATCACTTTTACCCGACCCGGAGATCGAACCCGAGACCTCAGCACAGCAGTCGTACCGCGTGCATTACAACTACGCCACCGAGGCGGTCATACTTTTTGAGTTATTTGTAATATTAAATAAGTGTGCAGCATCGCATCATCTTCTGCATCGTATCAAATGTGATATTTGATGGTCATGATGATGCTCTTGAGGATAGGTGTTCATCAATATATAGTACCTATAACAAAGTATCTCTCTACATCTGTCTGACTGTTTGTCCGCTTATATCTCCTAAACTATGCAACGGATTTAGATGCCGTTTTGTCTATCATCGACAGAATTTATTCTGGAAGGTTCATATGTATAACGTGATAACCCATGGGAGCAGGGCAGTAACACGCCTGCGGTGAAACCGCGAGGGACAGCTACTCAATGCGTACACAATCTTTATTCTTATTCTTTTATTATTTAGCCGTAGAATTTCAACCAGGATAATTCCTCTTTGCTATCACGATATCTTGTCAACGACCTGAATAGTGTGTAGCAGCTCCCCATGTCTAAAAAATCTTCTCTTCCAAGATAACTGGAAATAAATACAGATTTAGTTCATCGTGGTGTGATGGCAAGGGATATAGGTACAATCTAACACCTATGGGTACTGCCGTTGAGTTCTTGATGGTGTCTGAGTTGTACGCATTATACATTACGCTGGCGATACCCGAATGAATAGCGACATGCGACATGTGTTCCTGAGTCAGCTAGTATGTGTATCCAGTAACTTTAGGTCGACACAATTCCGGCGATCGTCGTCGTGGGACTGACGCGGTCATTGGAAGTCCGTATTTAGATATCCTTTACCTCCTGACTTTTAGAAAAGTAATATTACTAAACATATTTCAGGACGAGTATATGCTACTGCATTGATCAAGACATTAGTAGTCAAAGTACTCCGACGGGTTACCCTAGAGGCAGATGGAGTGTTAGAAGACTTGAAGCTACATATGGCTATATCTGTCAAGTTCGCTGACGGCTACAATGTACGAGTGAAGCCTAGAAGAAAGGGGAACGGGACGTAGCATATATGTGTAATATTTGCGCAATATAAACTGTTTTACAGAATATGTATACTTGTTGTTTAATATATTATTAGAATTTAATATCATACGTACAGACCATTATTAGCAATCAATAACACACCTACATACTGTTCACTACAACTGCGGAGAGTGAACTGCTCCCAACTATTTTTTTTTTTTTTGGATGGAAGCTTGCTGATAGCCTGACGAGAGTCTTACGGGTGAATGCTTTAGGCACTCCAGCCCTAAAAAATTTGGCGACAACCTCTTTAAATACTGCAACTGTCACTCCCACCAAACTGACTTATCCAGTTTGTCTACCCTTCAATGATTTATATTTCCATAAGATAAGATAAGATAGTGATTTCTTAGGTTTACGCGAATATTACACATTGAAATAAAACTAGTTTATACGGATTTTATCGCGGTTTAATTTTTATTTTAGTCCCGACGTTTCGAAGGCTTTTCAGCCTTCGTGGTCACGGGAGAGACTGAGGTGTAGGTCGTCTCGAAAAGTTAATGTTACAATGGCTACCTTCATTTTAAAATTATACAATTATTTTTAATTATTTAAAAAGTTAGTTGACACTAGTCCGATCTACTGCAACTACTAAGTCTGCAGTTGCTGAACATTCAGATGAAGGCTTCAAACATTACCTTAGATTTGACAAACCACAAATCCTCGCCAAAGAACACCGATTCCTACCTAGGATGATTCGCGAGGCTATTGAAATTAAGAAACATCCAAATTTCAATAGAGAAGATGGTTGGAAGCTTGCACAAGCCTGGGATCCAATTATACATTTAATTAAATCGGAACCCAAAAGACCAACTGCCAGACCTCAAGATACCGTGAGCTCTTTCTGCGTAGATCGGACTAGTGTCAACTAACTTTTTAAATAATTAAAAATAATTGTATAATTTTAAAATCAAGGTAGCCATTGTAACATTAACTTTTCGAGACGACCTACACCTCAGTTTCTCCCGTGACCACGAAGGCTGAAAAGCCTTCGAAACGTCGGGACTAAAATAAAAATTAAACCGCGATAAAATCCGTATAAACTAGTTTTATTTCAATAAGATAAGATATTTTTATTTGTTTAAACATGAGTATACACACACATACACCATATCCATACACCCGCCATTACATTTCTCGGCCAACCTCAAAATAGCCGATAAAAAGGAAAGTCGGCTAACAATATTTAATCTACACTAATATTATAAAGAGGAAATGTTTGTATTTTTGTATGTAACGAATAAACTTAAAAACTACTGGACCGATTTGAAAAATTCTTTCACCATTACAATCCTACATTATCCCTGATGAACATAGGCGATAGAATATTTTCAAAAAAGTTAGGGTTCTGTATGAAAACTTCCATAATGTAACCCAACGTGTGAAAATAATACCAAAAAAATCGTTGTATCGCGTATGCTGCGTAAATTATTGACAATAGAGCAAAGTGATGCACTACAATTTTATAGAGGACATCAATATCTACAAAAAAGTCCGCGATACCACATGTCTAACTATTACAGTCATGTCACAATAACTACTTTTTAAAATATTTTTCTAATAAAAATTATCGGTTATTTACCAAGCTATTTTAAAAATACAGTATTATTCCTTATCCAATTAAATACATTAGATACGTTGTGCATTTCATGTAGATCAAAATTGCCCTTTACAGCATAGCAATAAAACGAATATCTTAGTTGATATCAGAGATTTAAAAAGCGGGGGCAGGGGGCTGGTGGGCCGTACGCTTTCACGCCTAAATCACTGAACCGATTTTGATGAATTTTGATGTAGAGATAGATGGGACCCTGGAGACGGTTATAGGCTACGTTTTATTTCGGAAAAGTCAATTCACGCGGGCGGAGCCGCGAGCAAAAGCTAGTAAGAAATAAAATGTAGAGGCCCGGTCAAGAAAGGATTTTTGAAAATTGAATTTTGGCACACAGGTAGACCATGCCTAGGCGACCAAAAAATTTCAGTTGTAGCTCGTGGTCGATGCACTGTTTGCACTTTTTATTTTTACTTTGTAAGGGAACATCTTCAAGTCTTCCACCAAAATTCTCTGTAAAGACCGCCAATTGATGCCGAATTACGTGGCACATCGTCTGATCGATGCTTCGGGGTCCTCTGCGATATCTATAGCCACAGCTGCAATATTCTCAGCAGAATGGCTGCTCTGTGGCCGGCCAGACCTGGCAGGATCTCATGTTATACCATACTCTAGGCGAGCGGAACAACACCGAGGATTTATTACTCTGGGATATCTCGATATTTACTCTCGGACCTTATTATATATAGTTTGATCGAATCAATAAAGCACATGCAGTGCGACAACTATAAGTTGGCGAGATGAGTGGCGTTGCTGCTCATTAATCGATTTACGTTCGATTTCCAATTTTGATAAAATCCTATCATAAATGTAAACAGTGGCGGATCCAGGATTTTGGTTTTTGGCTTGACCCAGTTGAGATTAGAAAGTAGGATAATATCAAGTTTAATTTGAGGTTTAGACCCTTAGCCCTGGTTCCGCTACTGAATGTGAAAGTTTGGATTTTTATGAGATTGTGAATTTGGATGTTATGTTAGTCAATCACACCTTAACGGCTAAACGGTTTTGGGTGAAATTTGGTTCACAGGTAGACCTTAACCTGGATTAGAACATAGGCTACTTTTTATCCCGGAAAATGTCGTTCACGCGGGTGGAGCCGCGAGCATTAGCTAGTAATCTAAACATTTTCAATTATTTCCAATATTTGGCACCACTCACTTATAGCTGTTGCACTATACTTCTAACTATTCAAAGATCCGTGTGTATTAATTGGAAAGATAAACATCGTGATACATTCTACGGAGTCCTAGAGCAGATCCGTGACATTAGGTTGCAACATGATAACCACCCACACTCGACAGTCTGTCACGAGTGTTTGTCACAGTTAAGCTTCTCAGTTCGGTGACTGTATCCAACAGTGGGAACTGGGAAGTATAGAATACTGGTAAATAGTATTATTGTAAACAAGGCCTAGGATCTGTGTTAGGACTATACTCTGATCATGTATCATTATAGTATTTCAACTATCATGCACAGTCAAGCACAAATATACACACAACTTGTTACGCATAAATGTAATTCTATATTTACTTTAGTTACGTAAAACTACGGTAATATGTTCCAGATTTTCTTCATACTACAATAATACATCTATTTATTGTTTATTCAATCTTTCTCTCTGCCTGGCGTTTTGCCCACATATACGGTATTTGGCATTACGTAGGGCGACCCGCCGTCCGACCCCCACAACCCGCAACGGGAACCAAGTTTCGCCATTGCCTGATCCGTTACAGCAGAGTGTACCACGTGCAGGCGTTGGCTTTGGGCCTAAGATGTTATTGGGCTGTTTACTCTATAAGCAATAAACTTCTATAAAAAATGCTAGGGTATATAGGACATGTGGAAACCAACAATACCATAAGTATCGTGGGTGATTCGCAAATCATTATGTATAAGAACGAGGATTGGAAAGGGATGGGTTATTTGTGCCTTACTGGTCATACGAAACACAACACTTTTTTTTTCGAAAGGACTTGTGCTGTTAACCTATATTGCTTTTACAGCATTTTACAGTACACCTGACAGTAAAGCCGGCGCATATGACGCTCTAACCAGAAATATATATTGTGTATTATGTAGTAGCAATTAACCACAATTACTTAATTATGCGCCTTCTAGAAAGCTCAGACCTCAGCATGAACAATAGCTAGGAAGTCTAGTTAAAGGCCGTTTTGCACAGCAGTGTGCCGAGGGCCAGTTGTGGGAGTTCTTCGGACTCGTAAGCGTATCCGATGTCGGGGTCGCGTATTATTATTGCGATTGGGCTTGGGTAAGGAAAGTGGTGCTTCAATAGCGACTGTGATGAAGTCGGTGGGATCTGCCAAAACATGTTTGGGACGACGCAACAGCAAACCTGCCAATTCACGTAAATTGTTTGTAAGACCGTGGGCGTGGTACGTGCGTGGTCGTCATATTCTTAAAACAATTATCTTGATACCATTCAACACGATCCTTCGGAAGTGAAGGCCATATTATGATCCTGCATATTTAAAGCACGTCTATTATTTATTGTACACATTTACCTCAGGACAGTCTACGCTAATGGTGCGTGTGTAAATAGTGTCTAGTTTTTAAAAAGGTAACGATTTTTTATCTGCTCAGTACCTACAATAATTTAAATTATGCGCTTCAGTAATTTTCGTTTATATTGTAAAACTCGAATGGAGATAAATCTGTTTTAATTTTTTTTTCTCTGTAAAGCTTGAAGAGCCGCGGAAAGGTGATATTGTTCGAATATTCGTGCTAAATGGTAAAATAGTAAAGCGCATAACTTAAATTATAATAGCCAGTACTTATCTGTATTTAATTACTATGGTCTATTTTTTATAGCAGGGGATTTCAAACGAGGTAGTGTGTATATTATGGTGAGCATTCACTTGATGGTAAATGATCTCCATCTCCTCAATACCTAAAACATCGTGGACGTTTGGCCTTTGCATAATTACGGGATTGGGAAGGGGAAGGGGATTTGGGCCTCCGGATAACTCACGTATTGCCTCATAGGTCCTACTGGCAGCGTACCAAGCTCAAATCAGGGAAACAAGATTTCCTTCCTTGTTTCTCTGATCTAAGGTACCAAGACTGAGATCCTGGTTTTAATTCCCAGGTCGGGCAATCACAATTTATGTTTAGATTTTCGATTGCCTCGGTGGCGCAGTTGTAATGCATACGCGGTACCACTACTGTGCTAAGGTCTCGGGTTCGATCCTCGGGTCGGGTATAAGTTATATTGGATTTTTCTATTACCTACGAAATGCTGAGTATCAGCCCGGGATTGGCATATGTGCCCGGTATGGCGATAGGCTAGCCCCCTATTACATCTTGAGATAGAAATAAGCTCGGCTAAACGCAGGTATTTTCACCCCGTCAGGGATAATACGTGAGCTTATGTTATGTTACGTGATAATATCTTACTCACCATACGAAATTAAACACCCAGCTTACTTCACTTCAGTTATCTGTGAGACAGTGGTAACAACCCAGTCGAGCCGGCCCATTCATGGTGTAGAAGAATTGTCTACATCGTGGCTCTACAACTCAAAAAACTTGTGATAGAGTCGCACACACACTCAAGGAGCCAAAGAGCCGCGGTTTGCTAAACACTGGCCTGAGCGTCAGGATTCGATGGTCAGCATACCCTTAGCATAATTATTGTGAGGTCACTATGGGTTAATACGACATGCCTCGTTGACATAAATTGCCATTTAAGCGACTAAGGTCATCTAAGGGGAAATACATAACGTCTGTTCTTGTTAATCTACACTAATATCATAAAGAGGAAAGATTTGTATTTTTGTATGTAACGAATAAACTTAAAAACCACTGAACCGATTTCAAAAATTCTTTTGCCGTTATAAAGCTACATTATCACTGAGTAACATAGACTACTTTTTATCCCGGAAAAGGCCGTTCACGCGGGTGCAGCCGCGAGCAAAGGCTATATCTGATAATTCTATACTATTAAAAGAACAATATATAAAATTTAATTTGTTTTTGAAATTGTGGTATACGTACAGAGGATGCTCAAGATCGGGGAAGTGGAGACGTCTCAGTTGCGAGGCGGACCCTGGCACTAGCCAGGATAACGCCAGGGAGAAAGAAAAGCCGAAGATATTGTGGTTTACAGGGTGGTTGGTCCCTCGTATGCCGTCTGGGTTGGTACCACAGCTTTGTGTATTTCTGCTGTCAAACAGCAGTGTGTAAGCACCGTTATGTTTCGGTTTGAGGGACATCGAAGCAAGTTAAATTACTGGGCATTATGAAACTTAACATCTTATGCCTCTGGGTGACGAGCGCAGTCCAATGCCATGTAGGGCTTTGTAATTCAAAGTTCTGTTTGGTGTTGCTTCTGTGCAGGCGTGGCGCTTACCATCTGCCTTCCCTTTCAGGGGATACCGACGTGAGCTTATGTCATGTTACATTTTGATTTCAGGATGATTTGGTTTTTCATCGTAATATTCAGCTTACTAATGGCATTCTGGGTGAGTTGGAGGTACAAACATAGAAAACTTATATATCTGGCCAGCAAGTTCCCTGGACCTCGACCATGGCCATTTATAGGCAACGCTCTCCAGTTTATGGTTAAGCCTGAAGGTGGGTATAATTTATAATGATTTTGTTATCGAGGCAAACGAGCTAATGGCCCCCCTAATAGTAAGTGTTTACCGTCGCTCATGGACATCAACAATACCTGGAGCACAGCCCTGCTGGTGCCTATCGATACTTCTTATACAACGTGTCACAGAAATGTGTGGTCATATTTAAGGGTCGTTACATACACCTGATAATGAGTGTTTATGTACCGGACTTTATCAATATCTAGACATCCTAAAATATCACACTAATTATAATTACTCGTTTACTACGATCGTAAAGACCGATCACATTCCTGAAGCGATACAAAAGCTCAGCTCTTTATCATTTATTGTTGTCCAAAGATGCAAGTCGAATATCGACATTACTCATTTGATAAAAAAGAAAATGCATTATTTATGTCAGAGCAATGCAATTTGGTACTGTGGGGAGTGAAATGCTTCGCTTAAATTTAACCACACCTTTCTGTAACGCGTTGTAGAATCCTCTTTATAAGGCTTCTCCTCTTCACTATTGTGCATGGTTCAAAGTTTAACAGAATCTGCATAAATGTAAGGATTCTGAACTAAAGATCCCATATTCATAAGTAACATTAAAATTGTTTCTCCAAACATGGTATCTAGAAAAGGAGTTTATTATTGTCAGCTCCTTTAAATATAACAGCGTTTACTAATTGTACCTTCCTACTTACCTAATTAATATCTAGTAATTATCAGTACGCAAGAATGAGTTTGGTGGCAGTAATTTCTCAGTATCTGAAACTGGGATTTCTTATTGTTAATATAACGCTTAAATGAGGATATATTATTTTCAATATAGAGTAAAACTATGAACGTTCATCCAGACTACGAAGCCACCGAAACGATTTCGGCTTTGGCCGGATTATTGTTAGTATCTAAATTGTGCACACTTTTCCTGGCAAGTGACTCACATTAGGAATAGATATTCTGAGAAGATTTCCGTCTTGTGTAACGTATTCTAAATAAAAAATTGAGGCACGTTTCTTCATTGAGGTAATACAATTACACTCGCTATTCCATGTCACGAAATTAAAGATTTTACGCAAACAAATGTCATCATCAGTACATTTATCTGTCCGTCTTTAAAAACCTTCAGCTTGGCAATTTCTGTGACACAGCGAGAGTTTACCGACCGTCAAAAGTCAGATCGCAGGTTTGATGCTTGGCGCTTGCATTTAACAAATCAGTTGAATCAGCACTGGATTGGCTCGGTGGCGCAGTTGTAATGCGTTCGCGGTACGACTGCTTTGCTGAGGTATTCGATTTCCGCGTCGGGTAAAAGTAATATTGGGGGATTTCTATCACGAAATGCTTAGTATCAGCCCGGAGTCTGGAATTGTGTATTGGTATGGTAATAGGCTCGTCCACTATCACAGCATGGGACGGAAATAAGCTCGGCGAAACGTGGAAGTACTTGTTACACCTTTGCCAACCCCTTTGTATGATTATAGGCGTGAGTGCGTATGTAATTATATACTGAATATTCTAGAAAAATAGTTCCTTGTAAGAATCTCTATATGTATATTATTATAAATAAATAAATAAATAAATAAATACACCCAACAGTCACACACATAGTCCTGACCCCACACTAGGTAAACCTGTGACGTGGGTATCAGGAACTACGAGGGACTTGCGGTCCCACAACACCCAGACCCGAGACCAATATTTGTGGTTCACACAAACATTTGTCTCAGTGTGGGAATCGAACCCACGGCCTCTCGCTTCGCAGCCGGCTACTCGCCCGCTGCGCCACGGAGGCTGTATTTCTCAAAGGTTTTTGTCGGAACGCCATAACTTCCATAATTCTTTATAAAATTTAATGATTCAAATACCATTTTACCTTTGCCGTTATTTATGAAAAATAGATAAATGTTTTATAATTATAAGTTTTGCTAAAAAAATACATACATGTAACTGACCACTATTGGTGCGAAATATTCTCACGGGTCACCATGTTTCCTATATTATCGAGCATATCTCAGTGCAGGCAGAGGTATTGTGTGTTAACTGGTTTGTGTTATACGGTTTCAGTTATCGTACATCTTTGTCACGTCTCTCGATTTTTTTTTCTACAAGTCATTTCGTCTGTAGGCATAATATATTTAAGTACTTATTACGAAAATGGTCAAGGGAAGTAAAATCTACGCGTGAATTGTTTTATAACCATGAACATAACATGACACAGAATACGTGTATAGACTACAGATGGATGAAAGACGACTTACGAAATGTATTTATCGTGCGAATGTGAATGGGAGGGTCGGAAGAGGGCGCCCGAGGAGAACATATGCCGATCAAAAAAATTATATTCTCCGAAGAGGGCACGTCACGAGTACCCTCAACAGACGAAAATGTTGAGAAGATGTATGAATGTGGAAGAGGTGTGTTAGGATCGTAGCTTGTGGCATTCAATAGTCTCTGCCTACCCCCATTGGACATAGGCGTGAGTGAGTATATATGTATGTATGTACACCCAACAGTCACATACCTAGTCCTGACCCCACACTAGGTAAACCTATATCGTGAGTAAGTAACTATGAAGAACTTGCGGTCTCATAACACCCAGACACGAGACAAATATTTGTGGATCAGTCAAACATTTGTCTAGACTCTAGGTGACAAACCTCAGAAAAAAAACCCACGGCGTCACGTTTCGCAACCGGCTACTCGCCCACTGCGCCACGGAGGCTGGACTCCTTACTGTTTTTAAATGAATCTTCGTAAGTAGTTTGGCAGTTTCTGTGGGTTCGGTGTGGTTGTGTTTGTTTTTGCTAATTGTGATTTTCCCTGGCCTAGGTTGTACAGATCTTTTTATGCCAAATCCTCTTTGCAACATGTGAAATATCCGATGTTCAGTCAAGACTTGGATGGCATCAGGGTAAGTGGCAACTATGTATACATATACATACATACGCACTGACGCCTGTAATCCCCGAAGGGGTAGGCAGAGGTGTAACCAGTACACCCACATTTCGCCGCGCGTATCTCTGTTCCAAAATGTGATAAGGGGCGAACCTATCGCCATACCGGCCACTATTCCAGACTCCGGGCTAATACTAAGCACTTCGTAATTGAAAAACCGAATATCACTTTTACCTAACCCGGTGATCGAACCCGAGACCTCAACATCAGCCTCAGTCGTAACCCGTACGCATTACAACTGCGCCACCGAGGTAGTCAATTATGTATACGGAAAGAAAAAGATCTGGTCTTGATTTTTAAACATTGTAACTACACCTAGTTTTCGGGTCAGTCGAGAACGTATACAGATATTATTAAAGAATAGAATACTGCTGAGCACGAGCCTCTTTCCTGAATAAGACAGATTAGGCCTTAGTCCACCACGCTGGCCTAATTCAGGTTGGCAGGCTTCACAAAATTCGTTCAAAATTCTTATAAAGTACTTATCTGGGGAGCGAGCACAAATAACTTACGAATAATTATTCGAATCGAGAATTTTCAAACAAATTTTTCGATATTTCGATTCGAATACGTTTTCGCAAGTTGTTCGTGCTAGCCCCTCTGGTCTTCAGGTTACCTCGCGATGTTTCCTTCACAATTATAGCCACACGTCGCTTAAATTCTTTTGAGGTGCATGGTTTTAGTGTTGATTTGGAACCAGCGACTTTCATCTCGGCAGTCCGTATATACCACTTTTCGTTGAGCTATCGCTTCTTTATTAAAACCACTTGTAATGTAATAAGCAGTCATCAAGTATTTATTATTATTTTTTAATAATGCATGTGTTACGTAGGATTACACAGAGGTCGCCTATTATGGTGTTTATCTGGGTCGGTATGCCTTCCATTTAAACGCTTATTTATTATCATTTATGTACCACAAGCGGTATTATATATTTAAAACAATTGCTGCATTTGTCTACAATACGTGCAAAATAACTCGACTAATTTAAAGATAGTCTCTACATCCGCCCTCATCACCTCAATTTGAAAATTGAAAACAAAAAGAACTAGATTAAGAATAAAAACTGGGCATTATAAGGCTTAACAACTTATGTCTCGCGGTGACGAGCGCAGTCCAGTGGTACTTAATAATTCGAAGTTGCTTCTGTTTATGGGCAGGCGTGACACCATCAGGCGAGTGACCTTAATAAATAAAAATAAACTTGTGACTCCGGAAATCTCAATCACCAAATAAACGCAACAGCATGCTGCCGTTTGGCATCATTCATGTGAGATATTGGTACTTCTACCAGTCGTACCACCTCAGTTGTGCTATTTCATTCATTCTGTAGAAAAAGAATACAGTTTGCTCTGCAGAAATCTGCAAGCTAAACATGATGCCTAGAGAAAATTTTCTTCACTCGTGTTTTCGTGCTCTCTAAATGCCTAAATAATGAACAATGTATTTGGTACATTATATTAGTTATCTTCCCATTGTTTCTCTCGACCACTCTCTATGGAGTGTAAGTGAAATGTTTTTTAATGGCCTAACATCCTGATCTAGCATTGAGATCATACGTGCCTAGAGCATTAATAGTTGTGTAAACTAAAACAGCAGCCATAACTCAGCGTGAAGTGGTACGGACTGTCGAGACAAAAGTCGCAGGTTCGACACAAACATCAAGTCCATACACCTCTAACTTTCTAAGTAAGGAAGGAAGGAAAGGAAGTTGAAGGAAACATCGTGAGAAAACTTGCATACTTGAGAAGTTCTCCATAAGATTTATGAAGTCTGCCAACCCGCATTAGGGTAACGTGGTGAACTGAGGCATATTAACCCCTCTCATTCAGTAATGATTTTTTTGCATGAGATACTGGCCAAGGTTTTTGGCCTCATTGGTGTAGCAGGTGAGAAGTTGGCTGTGAAACGAGAGACTGCGTGTTCGATTCCCGCGCTGAGACAATAAATGATGGGTGATCCACAAATATTAGATTTGGGTCTGAGTGTGTACTTCTTGACACCAAAGATACAGGTTAACTTATTGTGGGGAGTTGTAACTTGATAGATTTTTTTATTACGGACATTGAGTTGTTACAGCGTGGCTCTACTACTTTCTGTCTACCGCGTGACTGTACTACTTTAAGGTAGAATAATCAAACCATAATTTAATGAATAACGCGATACACTGTATAACAGCGATGCAGTCGCAAAAAGTTATTCGAAAAGAGTTGTTCGATTGCCTGCCTACTGCCATATTTTTTTTGCTAGTGTATGAATGAAGAAACAGACAGTACTTATCACAAAACAATAACATCCCTAAAGTATAGTAATATTTTGCTATATTGTTTCAGAACTCAGCAATGTAATCAGAAATATGATTCGTAATTACGGCGACGCTCTCAGATTTTGGTTAGGACCAGATTTGAATGTGGTGATCAGTAATCCTGATGATTTGAAGGTAATGTCAGGTTATCACATAAATTGTTATAATCCAACTAGCTTTCCTCGTGGCTCCGCCCGCCCGAATGTCTTTTTTGTATTATATCTTACCTACTACCTCCGTAGATAAAAAGTATCCTAGATATCCTAATCGAGGTCATATGTGTGTCAAATTTCACTCAAATCCCTTCAGCCGTTAAGACGCGATTGATTAGCAAACATTCAAACTTACAAAGATCCCCCTTTTACATTTATAACATTATAGAATATCATATCTAGGATATAGTATCCCAATATCTATGATATTTGTAATGGGAAGACTTTGACCAAGCGACAGACTTGGGTTACAGCTTACGCATCTGCCAACGCCCAACTCTCTACATAAAGCGCACGTGACCCGCGTATCGATGGAACTTTTAGTAGGGTGTTAATAATTGTGGGCGTTATTGACGCGCACGACTGTCGCTTGAAGCAATGATCGGAAGTGTAGACGCTTTTGTATACAGCATGAATGGGCAGGCTCATCCGGGTCGTTATCACTGTCTCACAAAAAATCTGACGTTAAGTAGCACCTTGCTGCTGCGTTTCGTACGGTGAGTGAGATATCCGGAGGCCCAAATCCCCTTCCCCTTCCCAATCCCTTAATTATCCCTGTCCTTTAAGGTCGGTAAAGCCCCTATAATTCTTTTGGTATTGTGGGCGTACATGGGTTGTGGAGATCGCTTACCATCAGGTGACCCACTTACTCGTTTGCTGGCCTATGCTATAAAATAAAAAATCTTAAAATGCAGGAGGTCACTGGTAATTTGCCCCCTAGTCGGCAGATCAAAATTAAATTATTTATAATATTATGTATTTATTTACATAATGGTAGCAATTCAAATTGTAGAGAAAAAGAACAAAATAGATAACTGTTTTTGTAATTTTCTCTTTCAGATATTATTATCAAGTGCAAAGACCAGCTTCAAAGGACCACAATACAAATACATGGCTGATGTTATTGGAGGAGGAATATTAAGTGGATCAGGTATAGTACCAATATGATTGTAGTTTGTACTCTCAGTGGGAAGATGCATTGAGGGGTCTACCGAGCTTCAGAATAGAGTACCTAATGCACTCTTCTGCTATTAAGATATTTCATTTTTATTTATATAGCTACTGGCTTTTGTTCGCTCCTGGCCTTTTCCAGAATAAAAAGTACCCTATGTCCTAATCCAGGTCATAGTCTGCCTGTGTGCCAAATTTCAATTTCAATTACGACATTCAAACTTTTACATTTTTATAAGTATATAATAGGAAGTGGGGATCAGATCGAGTCACCCCATATAATTCCTAATACCGTTAAATCTATGGTACCTACGAGAAGACGGACCATGGCATAAAGCCGTAGCCATAACCCCAGGAAGAAAAAAGGTTAAATAGGTACTTAAAAGGCATAACACAGAATACGATCACGTACAATTAATATTTAAATATTATAATTTAACTGCTGTCTGCCAATCCGCATTTGATCATTTTCCGGGATAAAAAGTACCTATGTGGATAGACACTCATACGCACTCATGCCTGTAATCCCCGAAGGGGTAGGCAGAGGTGTAACCAGTACACCCACATTTCGCCGAGTGTATCTCCGCCCCATGCGGTGATCTGGGACGAGCCTATCGCCATACCGGGCACAATTCCAGACTCCGGGCTGATACTGAGCATTTCGTAATAGAAAAACCCAATATCACTTTTACCCGACCCGGGGATCGAACCCGAGACCTCAGCGTCAGCCTCAGTCGTAACGCGTTCGCATTACAACTACGCCACAGAGACAGTGTAATAGAAGTAATAATAGTAATAGAAGTACTGTAATGTTATGCTTTTAGGACCACAATGGCGTCGTCATAGAAAAATAGCGACACCAAATTATGGCAAACGTGCCATCGAGAGCTATACCGATACCTTCAATAAGGAAGTCGATTTATTATTAATTAATCTGAGAAACAAGCGGATGGACGAACAGTTTAACATTTACGTAGATATCGTGAAAACTACCTCAAATACGATTTGCCGTAAGTAAAATAGCATAAGGATGACACCACGACCGAATTGAACGCTTTTAACGCCGCCGATCTTCGGTTGGCTACATGATTTCATCCCAAAAATCCTGTTCACATTTGAGTGAAAGGATGTAACGTAATGCATACACAACAAGAAAAGAAACCCGTCGTAGAGGCTCATTCAGTCGAGTCGCGGTCCGGGGTCAGTCAGTATATATCCAGTAAATTCAGGCCGGCATAATTCTGCCGACCGTTTAAGAACGCAAAGTCTCTTGACGGTTGACATAATATTTGCAGTGCACTGTACTTCACATCAGGTCTAGTGTAGTCACTTTACTCTGCCAGGCTAAAAATATAGAACTAACGTGGTGCGGCTCTATTTCACCCCCTTAGTGGACTAACTTCCTGAATCTTAATGGGATCATCACCGAAGTAATAGGAATCATCCAAATCGGTCCACATTTATTGTTAAAAATAGTTTAACTTTCTTCCAGAAACATTAATGGGTCTAAGTAAAGATCAGACACTAAGCTTGCCATATCTACATGAGATTATACAACGAACACCGAGGTAATTTGACCTTTGTCATTTTCTTTTAATGCTACTGTTTGGCGGCAGAAATAGACAATGCGGTGGTATATCTACCCAGAGGGCCTCTCGCATAAGAGGGGCTTACCACCTAGTAAAGTACATTCAATTATAAAATATGTATTCTGTTAGCCTAGCCATGCCCCTAATATGATGAGCCCTTTGATTTCTATTTATTTATCGCGACTTGATTAGAAGACGAAACTAGTATTGCTTCGTGCTATTAAACAACATGTATATTCCAAACATTACTTAGTATGTACAGGCTGCTACATACCTATGGAAATTAACGCAGTATTAAATATTGCTGTAGCTCGCTGCTTTGCCTCATAGATAAAATTTATTAGTTATTTTTGACGCTTAGAAAGTATTTGTTTGACAAAATAGGTATTTGTATTGTATTTGTAGTAGGAACGTTGTACAGACGGGTTACGGGTTATCAGTCATGTTAGTGGAACCATTTCACCCTTAATCTCAGTTTAGGTGTTACTCCTACACTCACGGATCGCCCTAATTCACCAGTAGCCCTCTGAAAGGTAGTCTTCACCGTTGGGGATTTCAGCTGCAATTCAGAAAGGTCTTCGGAGCATCGTGGCCTTTTTCAAACTTTGCATCTTTTCGAGTTTTACTTTTGTGTACATTATGAATGGGCCAGCTCGTCCATAATGAGATATCTGGAGGGCCAAATCCCCCTCCTCTTCCCAATACCTTATATTATTCCTTTCTTTTAAGGTCGGCAACGTGCCTTTGGTATTGTAGGCGTATATGGACGGTGGAGATCACTTACCATCAGGTGACCATGTGCTCGTTTCCGACCTATGACATAAAAATAATATAATAAAATGGTAAAATATATATATGAATAATATAATAAAAATAAAATAAAATGTGATTAATAATTACAGAATGTACAATACAGTGTTCGAAAGAATGACTAGATGGTACCTCCAGATAGACCCAATATTTTGGATGACATCCGCCTACTTGCTACAACGGCATTTTATAAAAATAATGACTGAATTCAGCCTGAAAATTTTGCAGCATCGAATGAAAAAGTTAAAAACCTTTGAAATAGCAAACAAAAAGGACCTGATGAACAATGATGACGATGACGAAAGGAACACGGAACTGAGCGTCATAGACAGATTTATTTTGTCGCAGGACTTAAACATTAAAGAACTAATACATGAGACATTTACTGTGTTTACATCGGTAATTAACATTATTGTCCGTATTGAAGAACAACACTTAAGCCTCATTCAGATCGAGAATGTTTCTCGTACGACATAGGCGAGGTCGCGTCATATTACGATTCTTTTTTGAAACTGCTGCCTCGTAACTAGAGCTTTCTGTTATATTATCTTATATATATATATGTGTCATACGATAAACTCTCCATCTACCTACTCGTACTTTAAGTGAGCTCTTTGATAAGCTTGTATTTCCGTATACCTGACTTGTCTATTTTAACGCTAAATAAATACGAATTAATCAATTTTTGAGAAGTCTACGTTTTACAAAGGGTTCATTAAGTGTTGCTCCTAAATCCGGGTGTTTCTCCATACGGGAAAGCTCCCTTCCAGGTTACGGGGAATCTTTAAAATTCATATAATATTTTTCAGAGTCAAGAAGCATCAGCAAAAATATCATCTGCTATGTTGCTAATGATGGCCTATCATCCAAATTGTCAGGTATTTTCTTATTTTATTAGACAGTACCTAACTTCACTGAAATCAATAAATTTATAATCATTTTTCATTGTAGTTGTCTAGTATACACTGAAATTATTTTCATGTGAATTGATTTAAATTTTGTTAGGATAAACTATATGCGGAAATAAAGTCAGTTCTGGGGAACGAGGACAGATGGGTGAACGATGATGATTTCAAACGAATGCCGTATCTGGAAATGGTATTTAAAGAAGTGCTGCGACTTTACCCAATAGGAGCCCTTTTACAAAGAACTATAATCGATGACATTACTGTGAGTAAGTAGAAGAATCTTGTTTTAGAATACGCTTGCGAAAATGAAGTGAATATTATGGAAGATTGAAGTATGCTAAGTATTCCATCCAAGCCAGTTAACATTGATTGATAAACTTTGATTGTGTACAAAAAATATACAAACTTAGAGTACCTGCATAACGATACAATGCAAACCTACAATTTGACTAAAATCATATCCGACGAAATGCAAGGAATCATTTATTTCTTATTGATAACCTGGATTTAAGTACTTACTATAAGTAGATGTTTTCTTTAACTAATCATTTTGTATAATCTATTTCACTTATATTTAATTGCAGGTTCAGGAACTATCCCTGCTGGTAGTTCGTTAGTAATTCCAATTTACCATATACACCGAGATCCACGCTTCTGGTCAAATCCTGACGACTTTGACCCTGAGAGGTTCAACGCTGTGAACACAAGTCAGCGACAATCCAACTGCTATATACCTTTCAGTCTCGGACCTATGGATTGCTTGGGTAAATACTGATATAGCCTCTAGGTCTAGGTTTCATCTACGAAAAATAATCTACCTAGTAGGTACGATAGCGCATGACTAATGAGACCTATTCGAGAGCGGCACCTTCGACACGTCATGTTTGACAGATAAACATACCTATTCCCCGTAGATAATGCGGCTCGTTTTTAGTATTTTGTGATAACATGTAACAAAAACCCTGTTGGCCCTTTTTGAGACGTGAAGATAGTCATATAGACAGCATATTAAGAATATCTAAATTTGTTTGTACCTATATCGATTCTGATATTACAGTTAAAATTCCCAATAGGGTTTGTGTTACATATTTGAGGATCACAAAAGTATGTCATGTTAGTCTGAGAAATCTGACTACGGCTAATATGTAACTCCATAATAAATAGAGCGTTTGAACAAGTTCACTTGTATCTACATTCGCTCTCTACATTACGACTGGGAAAATGCCTATCCCCTAAATATCACATCTCCCCGTAGGTACCTATAATACACTACAGATACCTATAATTTGATTACACAAGTTCTGACCATACACTCGCCCCTTCTTAGCATTTTTTTTTTTTTTCAACAGTCACACACATAGTCCTGACCCCACACTAGGTTAAACCTGTATCGTGGGTATCAAGAACTACGAGGGACTTGCGGTCCCACAACACCCAGACCCAAGACAAATATTTGTGGATCAGACAAACATTTGTCAAGGTGCGGGAATCGAACCCACGGCCTCGCGCTTCGCAACCGGCTACTCGCCCGCTGCGCCACGGCGGCTGTCAAAGCATAATTAAAATGTTTATTACATTGACATTTTATTACTTGCAGGGAGACATTTTGGGACCAAGTTGATAAAAACTATATGTGTGAAAGTGCTGAACGAGTTCGAAGTGTCGTCATCCAACAAATATAAGGATCTCAGGGTTACAATTGCGATTTCTGCTTCATCCATAGACGGGTATTATCTAAAGTTACGACCAAGGCCTATAAGAAGAAATTAGGTATTATGTAATGGGAAATAAGTGCAGTGGTATTTTTTATACAAACTAGGTATTAAAAATATGATATAAAAATATATGTTGGTGCATTTTTGTTTTATTTTAAAAATAAAAACGTGAATGATCAGTATATCTACCTATTTATATTATTATTTATTGCCTTGTAGAGTAATAATGTTGTATGTTAAATTAGAATCATGATAGTGTATTTGCATAGCCAAACCGAATATCCGATGAAAATAAAGTCATAGCAATTTAGACTTGGTCTTGAATCGCCGGAATGCTGAATGGGAAATTCTATCTGTACCTGAGTGTCGAGAAATTACATGAGATGAACAAGTAATTGATATTGAGGCGATAGGATACCATCACGGATATCCGGGATACCATTTAAATAATATTATATCAAATAATTATTGTGATGCTATTTTGCGCAATGTAGCATGGGAAGCTTTTCTCTTTATTATAATATTATCATCATATATGTATATTTATCAAAGGTACCCAATAGCTTCGCTTATTTACTACAAAAGTTGTGTACCCCAATGGTAACATTGCGTTATATACCTACGTTGCATAGGTGTGCTCGGAGAGGAGAGCACGAACAACTTACGATTAAGTAGGTATTCGATTCCAGAACGCTAGCATTTGTGTAGATTCGTATGAAGTTTCAAAGAATTTTTGACATTTCGATACGAATACGCTCTCACAACTTACTCGTGCTAGCCCCTCAGTTCGTCTCTAGATAAATTCCCTTGTACGATACAGTTTACTCACACAGCAAAATGATAAAATGATTAGGTACACCACACTAGATTGTAAATGGGTGCTGATACGCTATACAGTGGTGCAATTCAAAATAATAATATGTCATATACCTTATATAATTTTTTTTATCCTGGCACGGCAAAAATGTACCTTCCCACCAGCATTCTCCGAACATAGGTATCGGCAATCATTTTATTATCATACGCACTCACGCCTGTAATCCCCGAAGGTAGTTAGAGGTGTAACCAGTACACCCACATTTCTCCAAGCGAGATCCGTCCCATGATGTGATAGGGGCGACCCTATCGCCATACCGGACACAATTCCAGACTCCGGGCTGATACTGAGCATTACGTAATTGAAAAACCCAATATCCCTGTTACCCGACCCGGGGATCGAACCTGAGACCTCACCGTCAGCCTCAGTCGTAACGCATAGGTACGCATTATAACTGCACCACCAAGGCAGTCAATAATTTTATTTTTTCAGATTAAATAAACTGTTTCAATTATTTATTTTAATTGTCAATCAGCTGGTAGGTAATTAGTAGTGATCATTGGTGATCACTGAAAAACAATCTCAAAGATGAGCTAGAGCCTGAGACGATTTTATTTTACGACCTAAAAACCTGTGGTAAAAACTGTGTTCTATTGGAAAAATCATAAGTACTTTGAAAATAAATCAAGAATATTCATAGGTATGCCAAATCTCTTTAATCTTGGCAAAATTAGAGCTTATACGGATACAAATACACTAGGTAGGTAGTTTTAGTTTCATTCAAAAAGTACCAAGTAGTTTTGATTTTACACACGTTTAAATATTACCTCAGTAAATATCGACTCCTGGCACGCGGGCGCGGCGCAGGCGCACGGCTACTATGTGCACAGACTACTTAGAGATACTACGTAACTATGTGACATCATTTTCCAATGCCCGACCCAATAGGTATCCTTATGGCACTGCTAGCCGTCATGTCAATGCGATTGTAATTGGTATTTTACGCTGTACTTACGAGGTCTATTGTTTTTAGTTTTCTTTCTTTCGTTACGTTCATAGTGTGTTTTCAATTAATTAAAGTATATCATAATGAATGGAGTATTTGAAAAAGGGCAATCGGTTAATCTAACTCAAATAGGTGGATTTATGTATTTTTTTATTCGCTTGAGTGACGAAACGAGCAGGTCGCTCGTCTGATGTTAAGCGCAACGCCTGATCATTAACAGAAGCAGCACCACACAGAACTTTGAATTCCAAAGCACTGCATGCCATTAGACTCCGCTCGTCGACCCGAGACTTTACTGCCCAGTAATTTCACTGGCTACAATGTCCTTCAAACCGAAACACTACAGTGCTTAAACACTGTTATTGGGTGGTAGAAATAGACAAAGCGGTGGTACCAACCCAGACGGCCTCTCGCATACGAGGGACCTACCACCTTGCCCACTATTTGTTGAACAATAGTGATTTCGTTGCCGCCGAAATGCGAGGAGTAAATATGCAAAAGTAAGTTAACCTACTTGTCTCAAATCTGCTGCCTAACTTAGTAGGTACTTCGAAACACGTTCGAAACTTACCTTGCTAGGTATTTCGAAAATAATGAAATGAAATGAAATGAAATGAAATGAAATGAAATGAAATGAAATGAAATGAAATGAAATGAAATGAAATGAAATAGTTTTATTAATCATGTAGGCAATTAAAATAGCGCTTATGACAAGTCAGTACAAAATAAAGAAACTTATGTATAAAAATCATATCAACTAATGTATACATAACATACATAGCATCGTCAAATACACTAGGCAATTACACTAAATTGTTTATTTGTTGTCTTTTTATTTTACATTATTAACAGTATTTGTAATATGGAAACGTCCCATTATTAATTATTAAATATTTTGAGTCGGTATGGACCACTGCATTTACCGAAACGGCACGAGTTTTAAAACTACCACCGGATCCAAAACGACCCAGCTTGAGAAGACCCGGCGAAACAAACTCAGTGGGCTTAATTTACCACTAGATTCAACGCGGCGCGACCCAAACTCTGAGAAGATCCAGCTACTTGAACTCAGGGGGCTTGTTTTAGGTCCGGATTTTCAATAATTTATATTAGGAAATACAAAGTCCTATAGTTAACTTTAGGGAGATTGAATGCGGACCATGTGTATCTCCGAAGTCTTGTTTTAAAACTACCACCGGATCCAAACGCGACCCAGCTTGAGAAGACCCGGCGAAACAAACTCAGTGGGCTTGTTTTTAATAGAACTTAACTATCACGGACTTGCACTATTGTAAAGGTTGTTCAATTGCGAGGTAATTGAAACCAGTGATAACAGGTCAGTCGTGTATTTGAGAAACAAGATATCTATATACACTTGGAGCGAACTGATTTTCAACTGATTAATACATAAAATGAATTAGAATTATTGTTTCAAATGTGTTATCCACTTCTATCCTGCACATTTCTCCCGCCGTGCATGTGGCTCTCGACGGTTGCGTAGCTCCGGTAAGTACCTATTCCTTGAGCCATCGTGCCCAAAACATGTCGGCGAGGTGTTGTGAGGCGCGCCAGCTGGCTCACAGGTTCAAATTCTGGTCGTTGAATTCTCCAGGTGCGACCACTCGGCCCGGTCCGTCCAAAAGGAAATTATTGGGCGTCAGGGCCTCCGGGTTGTGTAGGTCCATTGACACGTGGGTAAGCGGACGACTGTTAACGGTATATTCCGCCTCCACAAGAAGCGTTTGCAGGACTTTTTCTATTGGATATCTTTCGTGCAGGACTGACGCGAGGGCTGTCTTCACTGAGCGCACCATGCGTTCCCACGCACCTGCCAAGAAGAGGGCCCCCGGTGGTATAAAACGCCAATCTATTCTATGATGCCTCCATACGCGTGGCTGCGAAGATTGCGTCATGAAGTTCCTTTTCCGCGCCGTGAAAGCTTGTTCCGTTCACGTACCTTTTTTGGTGCGCTCTTCCTACGGTGATATTCAACGGCCCAAAGTAACCCAAGCCTGTGCACGAGAAGGGCCTGTTATGGTGTGCCAGACGACAGAGTGGAAGATCTCGGGTCATAGGCTGGGGCGAAAACGCTGTCCTTAACCGGTACCGTTGGCTCTGTCATAAGATGTTCTTCACGGTCGGTCGGAGGCGAAGTCACAGCGTGTAGTGGTGCAGGGACTACCGCACGGTCACTTTCGAGGTGGCATGCGTATTGGCCGGTTTTGTCCCGTGGGATCTGGACGCTAAGGCTCTCTCCGCCACCTTTCCCTGGCGGGATGAGGCGTTCAGACGCGGGCAGAGACCGGCCCTGAGAGAGATAGACGCCTTACGTGGCTCCCTCGGCAGAGACGCCGTGGAAGAGTTGCGTCTCAGGCTGGAGAACCAGCCTGAAACGTCATCAGGTCAGCGGATCGTCGCGGCAGTGCGCTCTGTCTCACCAGTGGCTGGACAGGCACCACGGCGAGGCAACGTTCCGGCTGACACAGGTCTTGACTGGCCACGGAAGTTTCAGCCAGTACCTGTGTCAAATAGTCGGCACAGAGGAGTCGGTCGTATGTCACCACTCTGACCACCGTCCGCAGGCCACGGCCCAACACACATTGGGGCCTGCCCAGCCTGGAATGAAGAGCGCAGCGCTATCATAGCAGTCGTCGGAGGTGACCTTTCGCTGTCGGCCGTATTGTCCGCCATGGTTAACAGCCGGAGGTACTGGCTTCGAGGCCGTAATCTTACAGGAGAGTGCTGAGAGGAATCGGAAACAAGCCGACCCGTCCCGCCGCCAGAGGAGACGTAGGAGGCGTTGGGGTGACGACTGACCGGTGTCTGCCGCCCTTTGGATTGGGGGGGCGCTTGGAGAATTCCACTACGGTATCTCTTGCCTGTCGTAAGAAGCAACTAATAGGGGCCAACGGGTGTCGCTAGCGTGCAGCGGGGGCCTGTCGTAGCGCCCTCTGTACTTGAAATTCCTCTACCTGCATCCCCGGGATGGGCGGCAGCTCGGGTGGTTGGCCTCGTTGCTGCCTTTAACGCCGAGACCGTCCTTCGGTGCTTCTCGCCTCGGGAATGCGGAGCCGTCCCTAATGGTCCCGAAGATGGTCACTGCGGGTTTTTTGCCCGCGACAATAAAAAAACATCACAATATTCATATATAATATTATAAATGGTATCCCAGACATCCGTGATGGTATCCTATCGCTTCAATATCAGATAGAAATTTTCCATTCAGGGTGTAGGCGATTCATGACCAAGTCTAAATTGCCATGACTTTATTTTCATCCAATTTTTCAGTCAGGTTTTTTAAATACACTATTGGTTAAAATTTAAGAAACTGATTATATACATACAAATAACAAATTTAAATAACTACTTACCTAATAATCAAAGAGGATATAAGTTCTAATAATAAGCTAATAATAATATAAATAAGCCCGCAGGGCAGCTTGTGGCGAGCTGTTGGGGAATAGCGACCCTACGTACCCGAGTGCTCCCGAGGGAGGCTCCTGTTTTTCACCTCTGGCTTGCCTTCACCGGCCGGTCAGAGTGGAGTCACGAGAGCTTCATGCTCGAAGGGTGGATGTGAAACGTAAGTAGTGAGTGGACAACGTGATGGGACCCTAAGGGAGCAAATGATCGTTGTTTAAAGCCCAGTGACACCTCTCCACCCTTTAGCCACTCATCTGGGTGTTGCTCCCTTGTCGCTTTTTCTAGTGACTATTTTGGGGAGCCCATCTACCTGAGTGGCGAGTCACCACCTGCCTATTTTATCCATGTTTTTAACATAGGTCAGGCAGGTGCCATAGTCCTTTCCATAGACCCGGTTATCCAATCCATCAACACCTCACCTCAATAAAATACTAGGTATTTATTTTTGCCCATCCCTACAATAGTCCTACACCAACCGGGGGATACACTTCTATAGTGTATACAAGGGGAGTTTTGGCGGGAATTCTCACAGTGCGGTGGCTCTCTTGTTTTAATTATTTCCTAAACTGGTTTAAAGTTGTGTTTGTTGTATAAAAGTGGTGTGGTTTTGTGCAATAATCATTGACGCTGATGAATAGTGTATGGAAACATTGAAATAAGTGAATTTGGGTGATTTTTGATCAAGGGGTATTGTCGACCTTGTGCTTTCGATTCGCTTGAAGAAAGTCGTCTAAGAAGCATTGAACTAAAAGGAATTATCACCAAAACTCCAGCAAGACCTTGAAATCGGCCACACCCCTGTTTCATCGTTCTTGGAATATAAGAAACGATATAACTAATGACTTGGCAGCATGGTCTCTGATCTTAGCCGGTTCCTTATGGAACAAACAAACAAAAAAAAAAAAAGTGTATACAAGGATAGCCGTCGGGCGGTGTCACATCACCTTATTAAATTTAAATTGTCTAACGGGCCTCTACGTGTTGGCTTAGGCCCCACGCACGCCTTCCAAAGGCCCGGGACTCTGTAGTCCCGAGATTATGGTATGACATATATAAATAAGTAGGTATATACTGACGTTTTTTATTTGTTTTATTAAAACAACAAAAATTGCACTAATATTTTATATTTTAAGTAGTTATAAGAGTTTCTGTAAAAATACCATTGCACTTATTTCCCATTACATAATACCTAATTCCTTCTTATAGGCCTTGGTCGTAACTTTAGATAATACCCGTCTATGGATGAAGCAGAAATCGCAATTGTAACCCTGAGATCCTTATATTTGTTGGATGACGACACTTCGAACTCGTTCAGCACTTTCACACATATCGTCTTTATCAACTTGGTCCCAAAATGTCTCCCTGAAAGTAGTAAAATGACAAACATTTTAGACAATAATGCGAAGAAGGGGCGAATTATAGGTATCTGTAACGTATATATTTCGTTTTTTCTTAGGAGTCTTAAGTAGGAGACAAATATGGCGGTAAGTCAACCGATGACAACTGATAAGGTTGGGAAACGCTTGAACGAACTACTGAACTAATCAAACCTGAATGGAAAGTGAATGATTTGACTGATTAGGTAATAAAAATTACTTCGGCCATGTGGCGAGAAATAAAACGAACTGTTCCTTTAGTTTATTTATTATGTTTAATCTTTAATAGATGAAAAACATTTTAGTCATCTGACTTTTCACTACTTGAATTGTCACTTTCTGATGCATGTATTATAAAACTCGGGGTCGGTATTTCAGTACTGGAATCTATAAGTCCATTAAGCTGCATCATCTTATCCTTCTTTTTTACATGTTCGATACACCGTACCCAAGACTACGTACCTATTTTGCGGAAGCTTTCTGTTAATAACTCCTAGACTTCCGGCATTTTCAAACTTTTATTATTTTTGTCCACATATTATGACTTCAGCTGTGCCCATATTAACTCTATTGGATTTAACTCGCATATAGAGCGCACTTTAACTTTGCTTAGACTTATCTTACTCTAAACTTTGCCGAGTTTATTCTTAGCACAAACTGGGATTTCATATTTATAGATATTTGACGTTGATATTACCGCTGAGCATATGCTAAGATAATTAATGCCAATGCTAACAGATATTTCTTTTCACGTATAACCTTGATTTATGTTTAAAAAGTTTAAATTAATGATTATTAGAATAGTGGTTAAACAATGTAATAAAATGATTAATAAAAATAGTGGTCTAAAATTTAATTTTGCTTCGTAGATTTTTCACCACGTTTAATAAGGCCCTATTACTTCCTATACTTTAAAGAAACTTTAGTAGGTATGATAATAATTGGGTTTAATTATACCTATAAATCGCAAAAAAATATAAACGACAGAAATAAATCCCTAAAAGGGGCAAAAAGTCGCCATTTTTATTGAAAACATCGCTAAGGTGGCAATACTGAGCTAGATCGGCTGCATCATTTGTCAAATCTGTAAAATATATTTTTATTTTATGACCCGTTTAGAAAAGAGAAATAATAATGTAATGATTTGTGTAGTTATTTATCGTATTTATTATTACAATTTATTAAATTTGAAAATTATTTCCAAAGCTTGTATATCCTATTTTAAAATCATTAATTCATTCACTTATTCCCATCACTAAAAATTAGCAATACGAAATGTCAAATTTACAGTTCCTCTATATAATATAAGCAAATGCCTTTTGGGAATATTCAGTTTTTGAGAAAATATCGTAATTTATTGGTTAATTGAAGCAATTTAAAGTTTAATTCATATTGTATGTGTTTGTTGCAAAGATCGACACCTTCTCGTATAACTTATGATGTGTGATTGATTCGGAAATTGTGATTTTAGTGCGAAGTGAAGTTTGTTTACTCCATTAGACAACAAGGATAGAACGTACCTTACGTATTATAGTTACCTACGGGGAGAGGAAATAGGCATTTTCTTAGTCGTAATGTAGAGAGCGAATGTACAATTTTGGTTTTTTGTTCAAACTCTATATTTATTACGGAGTTACTTAAAAGCGTAGTCAAATCTTCAGTCAGATCAGATTCTCCATCGAAATAAGATTGATTTCACAGACATGACAGCCTCCGTGACTCAGTGGGCGAGTAGCCGGCTGTAAAGCACGAGGCCGCAGGTTCGATTCCCGTACCGAGTTAAAATGTTTGTGTGATCCACAAATATATGTTCCGGGTCGGAGTGTTTTCTCCCCAAAGGGGTTGACGTCAGGCAGGCGGCCGGTCGTAAAACTACAAGCCAAATCTTTCAATAAAACTGCTACTTCTTACTGCGTGTGGGATAAATGCAGGTGGAAGAGTCAGATTTCTCACCACGATTTTCCTTGGAGTGATCTGATGCAAGCTCAGTTCAGTTCAGTTTTTATTTTATGGCCTTGGTGGTATTGCCCTACCACAATTCTGCCAGTGTCACTTAGATAGATGCAAGTCATGGACATCCACCTGACAAAAGTAATCAGCGCTGACCGCTTTTGTACGGTGAGTGACATCGGCAACGAGTCCATTTATTATTATTAGGTATTGTGGAGTTCATTGGCGGTCGAATCACGTACCATCAAGTTATTCACTAGCTTGTTTACCGGCCAATGCTGAAAAATTACTGATAATGAGCCGCTAGTCCCGCATTCTCTACAGGGAATGTGTTTATCTGTCAAACATGACGTGGTCGAAGGTGCCGATCTCGAATAGTTAGTTATGTGCTATAGTGTATGATGGACTTACAACCTAATTGTGGCCTACTAGATTATTTTTCCTAGATGAAACCTTGGCCTAGAAGCTATATCAGTATTTACCCAAGCAATCCATAGGTCCGAGACTGAAAGGTATATAGCAGTTAGGTTGTCGCTGACTCGTGTTCACAGCGTTGAACCTCTCAGGGTCAAAATCGTCAGGATTCGACCAGAAGCGTGGATCTCGATGTATATGGTAAATTGGAATTACTAACGAACTACCAGCTGGGATAGTTCCTGAACCTGCAATTAAATATAAGTGAATTAGATTATACAAAATGTTTAGTTAAAGAAAACACCTACTTATAGTAAGTACTTAAATCCAGGTTATCAATAAGAAAAAATAATTCCTTGCATTTCGTTGGATATGGTTTTAGTCAAATTGTAGGTTTGCATTGTATCGTTATACAGGTACTCTGAGTTTGTATATTTTTTGTACACAATCAAAGTTCATCAATCAATGTTAACTAGCTTGGATGGAACATACTTCAATCTTCCATAATATTCACTTCATTTTCGCAAGCGTATTCTAAAACAAGTGTTATAAGTGCTGCCAGTACTAAATAATAGCACAACGGTTATGACGTCACACTATTATTGTATAACTTTAAATTGTCTGTTAATACATAAGATGATCTATGACTTATTCAATTATTCAATTATAATTATTATACACGCTATTTAGAACGTTCCAACATGTTCAATAATAAATACAATTACTAATGTGAACTATTTGTAAAAAGGTATAAATAAGGTGGAATAATGATAGTCGGCTGTCAGTCGGTTGGTAAACGGAATATAAAGTGTTACTCTGCCCAAATAAATGGAGAAGATCGTGTACATTGTGTTTCGATTCTTCTACTTCGTTACACAAGATTCTTCTACTTACTCACAGTAATGTCTTCGATAATAGTTCTTTGTAAAAGGGCTCCTATTGGGTAAAGTCGCAGCACTTCTTTATATACCATTTCCAGATACGGCATTCGTTTGAAATCATCGTCGTTCACCCATCTGTCCTCGTTCCCCAGAACTGACTTTATTTCCGCATATAGTTTATCCTAACAAAATTTAAATCATTGCACATGAAAATAATTTCAGTGTATACTAGACAACTACAAGGAAAAATGATTATAAATTTATTGATTTCAGTGAAGTTAGGTACTGTCGAATAAAATAAGAAAATACCTGCCAATTTGGATGATAGGCCATCATTAGCAACATAGCAGATGATATTTTTGCTGATGCTTCTTGACTCTGAAAAATTATATATGAATTTTAAAGATTCACCGAAACCTGGAAGGGAGCTATCCCGTATGGGGAAAACCCGGATTTAGGAGCAACACTTAATGAACCCTTTGTAAAATGTAGACTTCTCAAAAATTTATTTATTCGTATTTATTTACCGTTAAAATAGACAAGTCAGGTATACGGAAATACAAGCTTATCAAAGAGCTCACTTAAAGTACGAGTAGGGAGATGGAGAGTTTATCGTATGACACATATATGTATATAAGATAATATAACAGGAAACTCTAGTTACAAGGCAGCAGTTTCAAAAAAGAATCGTAATATGACGCGCCTATGTCATACGAGAAACATTCTCGATCTGAATGAGGCTTTTATAAGTGTTGTTCTGCAATACGGACGATAATGTTACTTACCGATGTAAACACAGTAAATGTCTCAAGTATTTGTTCTTCAATGTTTAATTCCTGCGACAAAATAAATCTGTCTATGACGCTCAGTTCCGTGTTCCTTTCGTCATCGTCATCATTGTTCATTAGGTCCTTTTTGTTTTCTATTTCAAAAGTTTTTAACTTTTTCATTCGATGCTGCAAAATTTTCAGGCAGAATTCCGTCATTATTTTTATAAAATGCCGTTGTAGCAAGTAGGCGGATGTCATCCAAAATATTGGGTCTATCTGAAGGTACCATCTAGTCATTCTTTCGAACACTGTATTGTACATTCTGTAATTATTAGTCACATTTTATTTTATTTTTATTATATTATTCATATATATTTTATCATTTTATTATATTATTTTTATGTCATAGGTCGGAAACGAGCATGTGGGTCACCTGATGGTAAGTGATCTCCACCGTCCATATACGCCCACAATACCAAAGAATCATGGGCGCGTTGCCGACCTTAAAGAAAAGGGATAATTAAGGGATGTCTCGGGTTCGAACCCCGGGTCGGGTAAAGTGGTATTGGGTTTTTCTATTACGAAATGCTCAGTATCAGCCCGGAGTCTGGAAATTCTGGGGTATGGCGATAGGCTCGACCCCTGTCACATTATGGGGCGAAGATACGCTCGGCGAAATGTGGGTGTACTGGTTACACCTCTTCCCACCCATTCGGGGATTACAGGCATGAGTGCGTATGTATGTATGTATAATTAATGGATTGGGAAGAGGAAGGGCATTTGGTCTTCCGTATATCTCTCATCGTACGAAACGCAGCAGGAAGTTGCTACTTTACGTCAGTTTTCCGTGAGACAGTGGACGACCGAACGAAGGACCTGGACGAGCCGGCCCATTCATGTTATAGACAAAAGTAAAACTCGGAAAGTTGCGGAAACTCGGAAAACTTGAAGAATGCCACGATGTCCCGAAGATTTATCTGAATTGCAGTTGAAACTCCTAACGGTGAAGACTACCTGTCAGAGGGCTGCTGGTTAATCAGGGCGATCAGCGAGAGTAGGAGTGGCACCTAAACTGGAATTAAGGGTGAAATGGTTCCACTAACGTAAACTTATCACCCGTCTGTACAACTCGCAGACGTTCGTACCATAAATACAATACAAATACAATATAACCTATTTTGTCAAACAAAGACTTTCCAAGCGTCAAAAATAACTGATAAATTTCATCTATGGGGCAAAGCAGCGAGCCACAGCAATATTTAAAACTGCGTTAAAATTTCGATAGACCTAGGAGTAGGTAGCAGCCTGTACACACTAAGTAATGTTTGGAATATACATGTTGTGTAATAGCACGAAGCAATGCTAGTTTCGTCTTGTAATCAAGTCGCGATAAATAAATAGAAATCAAAGGGTTCATCATATATTTTTTCGTTATAGATTAATAAGTAAATAAATAACACCCAACATTTATACACATACCCTGACGCCACAGTAAGATATGAATCTTTTGTCGTGGGTAGTTAAGGGGCATGGCTAGGCTAACATAATACATATTTTATAATAGTGTTATAAGCAACAGAAAATGATACGCAAAAGAAACCTTTTTATGTGTTCTAAACAATCAAAATTGGTTCAGAAATGTGCCCGCTTCCGCTGATTTAAAATGTTGGTATGAGGAAAAGTGTGTGCGTAGTAGGGATATATATCTCGGGACATCGCGCTTGCACGCGTGCACCATAATGAACATTTTACACAGTGACGTCAAAGTTTGCGTCGTCTGTCATTTGACAATTACCCAACTTATTTATTTTTGGTCCGATTTATAAAATTGTTTCTGCAATAGATTTTGAGTAACGTAACGTATTTCTGCCGCCAAACAGTACCATTAAAAGAAAATGACAATGATCAAATTACCTCGGTGTTTGTTGTATAAGCTCATGTAGATATGGCAAGCTTAGTGTCTGATCTTTACTTAGACCCATTAATGTTTCTGGAACAAAATCAAACTATTTTTAACAGACACAAAAAACAATAAGGTTCTTAATTCTACGCGTTATAGCTGGCTAATGAGGCGCACCCAACTTGCAGACTGAAAGCTCACCGGAATATCTCCGCAATGAAAGCCAGCTCGTCGCTCAGCCACCGTTAGGGCCATGAATGTCTATAGGCACAGTTTTTAACAATACTTTGCAGCGCGTTAAATTATTAATGACCTATATTTTGTTTTATGAATGCTCACAAATAACTCCAACAAATGTGGACCGATTTGGATGATTCCTTTTATATTCAATAGGGTTTACTTTGGTGATGATCCCATTAAATTTAATGAGGGTGAATGAGGCCAAAGAGGTATGCAAGGATCGTAGCAAGTGTAAATCCATTGTCTCTGCCTACCCCTATGGGAAACAGGCGTTAGTCTATGTATGTATGTATGATCCCATTATAATTCAAGAAGTTATTCCACCCCTAAGAGGGTGAAATAGACCCGCACCACGTTATTTCTATATTTATAGCCTGGCACAGTAAAGTGACTACACTAGACCTGATGTTAAGTACAGTGCAGTCCAAATATAATGTCAGCCGTCAAGAGACGTAAGAATTATGCCGGCCTGAATTTACTAGATATGCACTGACTGACCCCGGACCGCGACTCGACTGAATGAGCCACTACGACGGGTTTGTTTTCTTGTTATATGTGCATTACGTTACATCTCTTCACTCAAATGTGAACAGGATTTTTGTGATGAAATAATGTAGCCAGCCGAAGATCAGGCGGCGTTAAAAGCGTTCAATTCGGTCGTTCGCTATTTTACTTACGGCAAATCGTATATGAGGTAGTTTTCACGATATCTACGTAAATGTTAAACTGTTCGTCCATCCGCTTGTTCCTCAGATTAATTAATAATAAGTCGACTTCCTTATTGAAGGTGTCGGTATAGCTCTCGATGGCACGTTTGCCATAATTTGGTGTCGCGATTTTTCTATGACGACGCCATTGTGGTCCTAAAAGCATAACAAACATTACTTGGAAAATACGGTACTTACTTTTATTACTTCTATTATACTGCCTCTGCGGCGCAGTTGTAATGCGTACGCGTTACGACCAGACACACAGGCAGACTATGACCTGAATTAGGACATAGGCCACTTTTTATCCTGGAAAAAGTCAGGAGCCGCGAGCAAAAGCTAGTGACTTATAAATTAAAATAATTCAAAAATTCAAAATTCAAAATATTTATTGAATCCATAAAATGTTATACATTATTTAGATTCCGTCAAAATTCTACCGCTAGTTCGGAATGCTGTTTCGCTCGGGAAGAACGAGCAAGAAACTCCAGCGTTGCTCTTTTCAAAACTAGTTTACAATTATTACAGCATAAGGTTTTACAATATTTAATTGGAATTAGAGCAGCTCAATCAAGCAATTACAGAAATGGTATCTACGCATTGGATTAACTTGCATGACCTCCATAAGCATGACGAATAAATTAAGACCTTAAAATAGTGTTAACAAATAAAAGATAACAGTCCGAGCAGACCAGTCCACACAAGCCGCACCCGTTCACGAGTATGACGCATGTGCCAGCCATCGGCCTCCTCAACCATGTTAAAGGGAAGTGACCGACCCGGCACACAACGCCGCCGCAAGCACAGACATTAGAGCGAGCATGACATACTCAGACTGATCACAATTAGATGTAAGATAGGTACAGACATTATTTCCCAACGCCTGCCATGAAGGTCACTCAACTCAATAAACAAATTATCATTACATTATAAATTTCCCATTAATAAGTTACATTATCTATACTAGGCAATAGAATAGCTTAAGACCAAGCCTTTTCATCATCTAAATATTCAGAAATTTTATAATAGGCTTTAAGACATAGTTTTCGCTTAATAGTAGCTTTAAAGCTGTTAACACTTAATTCTTTAATATGATTGGGAACTTTATTGTAAAAATGTATACCAAGACCCTTAAAAGATTTGCTGATTTTGTGAAGCCTGATTTTATAATTAGCCAAGCTATTTTTATTGTAGTTATGGATATCTTTAAGTTTAGGAAAAGTCTCTATATTTGTGTGAACATACATTAAATTAGCAAATATGAATTGTGATGCTACTGTCATTATATTTATTTCTTTGAATTTTTCTCTTAACGAATATCTGGAACTTAGCGAGTAAATAGATCTTATAGCTCGCTTTTGAAGATAGTATTAATGTCAGCAGCACCACCCCACAGTAAAATTCCATAACACATTAAACTATGGAAGTATGCAAAATAGACTAACCTGGCCGTGTTAATGTCAGTTAGTTGGCGCACTTTACTCACTGCGTACGATGCGGCGCTTAATTTCTTAGCTAACACTGAAATATGGGGACCCCATTGAAGTTTAGAGTCCAAAGTGATACCTAAGAACTTAGTTGAGTCCACAAAGCCTAACTCGTTACCATTCACATAAATTTTGGCGTTAACCTTTTTGACATTAGGTGTTAAAAACATTTAGTTTTTTCGCTGTTCAGTAACAAATTATTAACGCCAAACCACTATACTATTTTTGAGAGAGTGTTGTTTACATCGTCAAGAACAGATTGATGTCGGTTTACTTTAAATATTAAAGAAGTATCATCTGCAAACAGCACTATCTCACAATTGTCCCTTATGTAATAAGGTAAGTCATTTATATAAATTAGGAAAAGAAAGGGTCCCAGAATCGAGTAAAAATATTTGATTATCAGAACAGTACATTAGGCACTCTATTCTGAAGCTCGGTAGACCCCTCAACGCATCTTCCCACTCAGAGTACAAACTACAATCAAATTGGTACCATACCTGATCCACTTAATATTCCGCCTCCAATAACATCAGCCATGTATTTGTATTGTGGTCCTTTGAAGCTGGTCTTTGCACTTGATAATAATATCTGAAAGACAAATTTCAAAAACAATTATTTATTTTGTTCTTTTATCCTACAATTTGAATTGATACCATAATGTATAGAAAAATGTAATATTGAAAATAATTTCGTTTTGATTTGCCGACTAGAGGGCAAGTGATCAGTGACCACCTGCGTCTTAAGATAGACTTCCGATCATTACTTCAAGCGACAGTCGTGCGTGTCAATAACGCCCACGACTATCAACACCCTGCTAAAAGTCCCATCTACACGCGGGTCTCGTGTGCTTTATGTAGGGAGTTGGGCGTTGGCACATGAGTACGCTGAAATGCGCGTCTGTCGTTAGTTCGGAAGTCTCCCATTAGAAATATCATTGACATTGGGATACCATATCCCGGATATGATATTCTATAATGTTATATATGTAAAAGTTAGGATGTAAGTTTGAATATATTTTGTTGATCAATTACGTCTTAACGGCTGAACGGATTTGAGTGAAATTTGACACACAGGTATACCTACTATGACTTCAATTAGGAGATATAAGATACTTTTTATCTCAATAGTAAGTAAGTTAAAATACAAAAAAAAAACACGCGGGTGGGGCCACGACCAAAAGCTAGTTGGATTATAACAATTTATGTGATAACCTGACATTACCTTCAAATCATCAGGATCACTGATCACCACATTCAAATCTGGTCCTAACCAAAATCTGAGAGCGTCGCCGTAATTACGAATTATGTTTCTGATTACATTGCTGAGTTCTGAAACAATATAGAAAAATATTACTATACTTTAGGGATGTTATTGTTTTGTGATAAGTACTGTCTGTTTCTTCATTTATACACTAGCAAAAAATATATAGCATAGGCATAAGGCAGGCAATCGAACAAGTGGGTGACCTGAAGGCCAATTCGCGTAATTGCAAATGTTCAAAATGTCATTCCGATCTAGTCTCAGCGTCAAGAAAGTTTCAAATAGCATTCTCTTAAACCAATAATCAACGTCAAATGTACCTAGCATTAGCAGTAGCATTTTGGCTTCTGTCAACTTTTATTCTACATTCAATCTCATTACGATCTATTCACTCACATTTGACGTTGATTATTGGTTTAAGAGAATGTCATTTGCAACTTTCTTGCTTAATTGAATTAGCGATTAATTGTGCTTTCGGCAAGTGAATAAAAAGCCGAACGGTCGCCCATGCTTATAGTGTATGCATGTGTCCTATGAAATTTAAACACACGCATTTAATACTTAAATTGGCTGTATTGTGTGAGTGAGATATCCGGCGGCCCAAATTCCCCTCCCCTTCTCAATCCCTTAATTATCCCTTTCCTTTAAGGTCGGCAACACACCCGTTATTCTTTTGGTGTTGTGGGTTTCATTAGGTGACCAACTTGCTCGTTTGCCGGCCTATGCTATAAAAATATATATAATAAAAAAACATATGGATAATTAAAGTAAGTACTTACTTACCTCTAGTCAGATTAGTAAATATTTTTCCGAGTTTAATTAAATTACTAGACATATTGAGGTAGTTTTTAATTTCATTACTTATACCAAGAATATACCCAGTAATTAACACATAGGTAACAGATGGATCCATCACCTTGTGAATCGATGTGCAAACGTATATCATAATAAGCAATTTATATAAAACTTATTGATTAATAACTTATTCACTTAAAAAAAGCAATTAGTCTTACACTTTACAAAAAAAGAAAATATCCTTAAAATCATCGAAATAAGATAACCAGAACAATAACTCCCGAATCTACCAAAACTACGGCTCCACTTACTTACACATGCAAATGTAAAAGCACACGTGTGCTTTACGTACAACACTCATACACGCAACAAAAATTTATGAACGTTCAAAATAAACTGTATTTCATAAAAGTTCATGTCTAATCTAATACGCTCGGCGAAGTGTGGGTGTACTGGTTACACCTCTGCCTACCCCTTCGGGGTTTACAGGCGTGAGTGCGTGTCTAAATATGAAATTTCTAAATCGAGATACGATGCTCTGCACCGCGCAAAAAATTTGACGGAATAGATAGAATAACATTGACCAGTTACTCATGCAAAAAAAATAAGTCACGCACGTTATACACTAGCCCTGTATTATTCACGTCCCACTGCTGGGCACGGGCCTCTTTTACTGAATGAGAGGGAGATATGCCACAGTTCACCACGCTACCCTAATGCGGGTTGGCAGACTTCACAAAACTTCTCAAGTATGCAAGTTTTCTCACGTTGTTTCCTTCACTGTTAAAGCAAGCGATACTTAACAATTAATACACTTAGAGAAGGAGAAGTCTTATTAAGAGGATTTTATAACATGTTACATAAAGGTGTAGTCAAAATTAAGCGAAGTATTTCACTCCCCGCAGTAGGTACTTACCAATAATTGCATTACTCTGACATAAATAAAGCATTTTCTTTTTTAATAAATGAGTAGCATGTCGATATTCGACTTGCATCTTTGGACAACAATAAATGATAAAGAGCTGAGCTTTTGTCTCGCTCCAGCATTGTGATTCTCGCTCACTCACTTCACTAAATTTGTAGGTATGTGATCGGTCTTTACGATCGTAGTAAACGAGTAATTAAAATTAGCATGATATTTTAGGATGTCTAGATATTGATAAAGTCCGTCACATAAACACTCATTGTCAGGTTTATGTAACGACTAACGACTCTCAAATATGACCACACCTTTCTCTAACACGTTGTATAAGAAGTATCGGTAGGCACCAGCATGGCTGTGCTCCTGGTATTGTTGATGTCCATGAGCGACGGTGAACACTCACCATTAGGTGGGCCATTAGCTCGTTTGCCTTCGATAACAAAATCATTATAAATTATACCCACCTTCAGGCTTAACCATAAACTGGAGAGCGTTGCCTATAAATGGCCATGGTCGAGGTCCAGGGAACTTGCTGGCCAGATATATAAGTCTTCTATGTTTGTACCTCCAACTCACCCAGAATGTCATGAGTAAGCTGAATATTACGATGAAAAACCAAATCATCCTGAAATCAAAATTTAACATGACATAAGCTCACGTCGGTATCCCCTGAAAGGGAAGGCAGATGGTATAGTGGTTGAGTGTAGTGCAGATGGTGAGAAGTGTAGATATAGGTGTGTAAATAAGAAGTTCAAGTAGAAGCACAAGTTAGTAATTAATTAGTTAGTAATAGTTTATTTCACAAGTTAAACAGAAGAAATAGTTCACACAGCACAGTAGTATAGTCCAATACTACAGATATAGAAGGAGTAGAAAAGATACAGCGGTAGAACAATAATAATTAGCGACAGATAATCGGATTCGTACTTAACGAGCGCAACCAATACCGTAGCACTTAGCAGGCAACACGGGCTTCGCGGGAGAATATGTGTACCGACTGGTGTCGCGCGGCAGCGGACCAGTTATCTTGCCGTCGCATAGCAAATCGGTTGGAGGGCCCAAGCCCTCCGACGTGGTGGGGCGTTTCCAATGCACAAGACACAAATGTGATAGGGGGCGAGCCTATCGACATACCGGGCACAAATTCCAGACTCCGCGCTGATACTGAGCATTTCGTAATAGAAAAACCCAATACTACTTTATCCGACCCGGGGATCGAACCCGAGACCTGTGTTGGCATCAATCGTAACGCGTACGCATTACAACTGCGCCACCGAGTCATTCTTATTATATGTTTACGTGCGTATATATTGTTTTATTCTGATAATTATGTAGATTAAATACATGAAATGTAAATATGTAAATATTTAAATATGTAAATGAAATTTAAGTTGTATATTCAATAAATATATATAATACATGTACCTACCTACCTACTTAAATGACTGGAGAAATGTACTGAGTAGGCTACAATGGTAAGCGTCACGCCTGCACATAAACAGAAGCAACACCAAACAGAACTTTGGATTACAAAGCACTGCATGGCATTGGACTACGCTCGTCACCCAGAGGCATAGGATGTTAAGTTTCATAATGCCCAGTAATTTAACTTGCTTCAATATCCTTCAAACCGAAACTTAACGGTGCTAACACACTGCTGTTTGGCAGCAGTAATACACAGCGGTGGTACCAACCCAGACGGTATCTCGCATACGAGGGACCTAACACCCTGTATACCACAATATCTTCTTCTTTTCTTTCTTTCTCCCTGGCGTTATCCCGGCTATTGCCAGGGTCCGCCACCCAACTGAGACGTCTCCCCTTCGCCCGATCTTGATGATCCTCCGTATGTATACCACAATATAACTAAATAAAATAAATTAAATTACATATAGGTAGCTATTGTTCACTTAATAGTATAGAATTATCAGATACTAGATGACCCGGTAAACTTCGTATTTACCTACATATATTCGTGTAAAATATGGTCAAAACTTAAGCCGAATTTAAACAAAGTAATAGGGCTAAACTACAGATAAATCAAGTGAAGCACAAATTAACATGAAATCGGAAATTCGTCACTTCATCAATCTCGGATGGAATATGTTTTCCAGATATACCTAAATATAACCCCCGAAGAATAAAAAAATAGGAAATGACCGAAGCCGAGCTGGGTCCTAACAGCACAGGATGTCAATGAGAACCGAATTTTAAATTAAAATAATATTCGAACACCGAAAACGTATATAAGGCCCTTTGACTTAAAAAAAAATGGTTTACATGAAAGCGTATCTACATATTATTTAAGCTAAAACAGTAATTTCCAGACTAATAATATGCTAATAATAATATAAATAACAGTGAATACAAATATTAACATAAAATATAAATAAAGACTATTACAAATAATTCGATTAAAATATAAATAAAATAATTAAATTATTCTAATTTAATTATATATTTACTATTGCTGATTTGATTTACATTAAACTATATCACATTGTTGATTGTTGTTCCGCTACTATTTTATAAAGTGGTAAAGCCACGCTACAGACGGTTTTGTTTACAGCATGAATAGACCGGCTTGACTGGGTTGTTACGACTATCGCATAGAAAATTTAAGTGACGTAACATCTGGATGTTGAGTTTTGGTAAGATTTTATCACGTAATATAACATAAGCTCACGTATTATCCCCGACGGGGTAGACAGAGGTGAAAATAGTACACCTGCGTTCCACCGAGCTTATTTACATCTTATGATATAATAGGGGGCTAGCCTATCGCCATATCCAATAGCATATTCCAATCCCGAGCTAATACTGAGCATTTCGTAATAGAAAAGTCCAATATAACTTATACCCGACCCGAGGATCGAACTGGAAACCTCAACAAAGTAGTTGTAACGCGTATGCATTACGAGTACAACTGCGCCACCGAGGCAATCGAAAATCCAAAGCCAAATTGTGATTGCCCGACCTGGGAATTGAACACAGGATCTCACGGTTCTCAGCCTTGGTACCTTAGATCGGAGAAACAAGGAAGGAAATCTTGTTTCCCTGATCTGAGCTTAATACGCTGCCAGTAAACCAATGAGGCGATAAGTGAGTGAGATATCCGGAGGCCCACATCCCCTTCCCCTATCCAATCACATAATCATGCCCTTCCTTGAGGTTCGGCAAAGCGTCCATGATATTTCAGGTATTGAGGCGGTGGAGATCATTTACCATCAGGTGACCCACTAGCTCGTTTGAAATCCCCTGCTATAAAAAATAGACAATAATAATTAGGTACAGATAAGTACAGGCTTTTAGATTCTATGATTAATGTTATGCGAGTTTTTTATACGAATATTCAAACAATATTAGTTTTTCAGGACTCTTCAAGCTTTACAGAGATAAATAAAAAATGTTATAACAGCTCTATAATGGACCATCATGTTTGCTAGTCGAGCTATCCAAGATAAACAAAAATTACCGAAGCGCATAATTTAAATCGTAGGAACTGTGCAGAAAAATAATTGTTACCTTTTCAAAAACTAGACACGATTTACACAATGCACCATTAGCGTAGACTGTCTTGAGGTAAATGTGTACAATAAATAATAGACGTGCTTTAAATACGCTAGATCTAGCGGCTAGATCATGCAGCCTCACTTCTGAAGGATCTTAAAATAATTATTATTAACAACTCCTCCTTAACCTTCTATTTTTTTAATTTCGTTGCGGGATAATGACACATTTGCATTCCTAGAGACTCGCCGAGCTTCATTGCTTGGTGTCGAAATAAGCGTGCCACTGTCGATGCTGGCTTACAGGAGTTACAGTGGCAGGTGTGTGGGCGGGATAGTCTCGTTCTGAAGGATCTTGTTGAATGGTATCAAGATAATTGTTTTAGATACTTATATGCCAAAGAACGAGGTAGGTCTCTCGTATACGAGTGGCAGTCTGGGTTGGTTTCTGCCGCCAAGCAACAGTGTGTAAGCACTGTTGTGTTCCGGTTTGAAGGACATGTCTTATGTCTCATGGTGACGAGCGCAGTCGAATGTCATGCAGTGCTTTATAATTTAAAGTTCTGTCTGGCATTTGTTTCTGTTTATGGGCAGGCGCGGCGCTTACTATCAGGCGAACGACCTGCTCGTCTCGACAGTAGCGGACCCAATGTGTTGGGTTTGTCCCCCCCCCCCCCCCCTAATCATTTGAGTCTGCTGACAAATTAATCTAGAAATTAAATACATACATACACACTCACGCCTATGTCCCATAGGGGTAGGCAGAGACTATTAAACTAGAAATTAAATATTTTTGAAATTATTTTAAATATTATTTGTATAGTATTCTTTAGTGAATTAGTTAATTTTTGAGTCAAGAAACCAAAATTCTGGATCCGCCACTGCCGCGCCGTCTCGACATTCAAGCTTATAAAAAAAACGTCTTATGTGAGAGTAAATCTCGAGATATCCCAGAGTAAATCGTAAGCATTTACGTTTTACCAGCTATTAACCAAGGATAAGTTCCTTAAAAGAGAGTAATCATTTACATCCCCAGACCATCTCGGCGCAGTTAGAGTAAAACATTGGACAGTGGATCTGTTATTATAATGACGAGTGACAGCCTACTTTTCTATAGGTAATAAATAGGTACTTACTTACTATAAATTCCTAATAAATTCAGATGGTATGCCAATCAATTGACAATTTAACAAATGCAATGCATTCGTTTAATGCATTATTTTCATTTTAATTTATTGTTCTCTCTGACACATGTATAATAATCCGAGTATGGATTATTACCGAGTTTGCATGGTAAAATGACTAATGATTTATACTATGAATAATAAAACGAGTAAAAATACTCTAAGCTTAGTACTCTGGATTAATGTACCTAACATTTGGTCGAATTGCGCTTAAGTAGTTGAAAAATGACGCAGTGAAAAAACAAAAACCAAAAGTTTCGTAGCGAGTAGCAGTACCTAACGGTTAAGCTTATTATATCATACGCACTCACGCCTGTAATCCCCGAAGGGGTAGGCAGAGGTGTAACTAGTACACCCACATTTCGCCAAGCGTATCTCCGTCCCACGATGTGATAGGGGGCGAGCCTATCGCCATACCGGGCACAAATTCCAGACTCCGGGCTGATACTGAGAATTTCGTAATAGAAAAACCCAATACCACTTTACCCGACCTGGAGATCGAACCCGAGACCTCAGAGTTAGCCTTAATTGTAACGCGTACGCATTACAACTGCGCCACCGAGGCAGTCTATTATTAGCTTATTAGTACTATTAACATTAGCTATTAACCTTCACCGTCAGTAACCCTCGCGTAAATTATTTGGTACATTTTTTGCGAAATAACCAGGTTGTTAGAAATATCATTGTAAACCGTTGTAAACAAAACGCAATTTAAAACGTAATTATGTGTCAATGTCAACTTGCTGTCATATCTTGAGTGCTAGAGCGGCTAGAGTCATTCTGTTTCTAAGCATGCTGTAGACAGTTTTGTCTTTGATTTTGTCTACAGCATGAATGGGCCGGCTCGTTCGGGTTATTACCACTGCCGCACAGAAAACTGGCGGAAAGTAGCATATATTTCATATGTGTAATATATATAACCCAACTATACATATGAAATTTAATACAAATTTATTAAACAGCATTTCATGAAATAGATAAGAGGTTTTAAACATCAAAAGCAGTCATTATAAAACCTTATATAAAACTACTTTCAATAATTAAAAGAAATATGGACCTCTAGCCATCTCATTATAAATTACTATCGGAATTGCCCCAGTCGCCCCAGTAAACCTTATGCTATAAAAATAAATTAAGTTTGTTGCTCTCTCTCTCTTACGTCATGGCCCGCAACGGTACCTGTTTAGTGTGTACTTTCTTCTATTTAAATATTAATCTGTATAAAATATAAATCAAGAGACATCTTTCATGTCAACTACATTATGCAACAAAGGTCCCACGTATGCGAGAGGCCATCTGGGTTGGTACCACCGCTTTGTCTATTTCTGCCGCCAAGCAACACCGTGTAAGCACTGTTGTAATCCGGTTTGAAGAACATTGAAGCCAGTGACAGTTGACAGCCTCCGTGGTGTAGTGGGCGAGTAGTCGGTTGTGAAGCGTGAGGCCGTGGGTTCGATTCCCGCATCTAGACAAATGTTTGTCTGATCCACAAATAAGCTTATTTGTCTCGGGTCTGGGTGTTGTGGGACCGCAAATCTTTCGTAGTTCCTGATACCCGCGATACAGGTTTTTTTTTTGTAGTGTGGGGTCGGGACTATGTGTGTGACTGTTGGGTGTATTGTATTTATTTATTTCATTTAATGAAATTACTGGGCATAAGACTTAACATCTTATATCTCAGGGTGACGAGCGCAGTCTTATGCCATGAAGTGTTTTGTAATTCCAAGTCCTGTGTGGTGTTGTTTCTGTTTATGGGCAGAGCGTTGAGTTTGTCAGGCGAGTGACATGCTCGTTTCGTGTTCTTGTTAATTTTTTATGTCAATTTCGTTTAATAAGTCGATGATGATTTCGATACAATATATTTTTTTAGTAATGTTGATAAACGTTTTCGTAATCGACTTATGGATATTTAGCCGATTATTTCAACCAATCTATCTGTCTACTCTTACTCTAATCTATTTTTTCATAACTTGTGTAAGCACAGGCCCTTAGTAATTAGATCAACGTTAGTAATGCACCAAATGTTGAAAATATACCACACAGAGTAAATATACAAATCGAAAATAAACAAATAGACATAAGAGGTTTAATTTTCATGTACCTACTATGTAAAATATCAGTAAAATGTTCGGTAACAATAAACGGAATGAATGTAACTTTACATTCTAAGCCAAGTCAGGTAAGGGAAACTGAATCATAGATTCGGGGTGGATATTGTTATAAGTCTCTGTCTTAATCGCTTACGAAAACGTTTATCAACATTAATCAATTACGACTCTGGACTGATATCCATTAATCGATGTGGCGATGTAGCATTTTGCGTGTGTTCGACTGCGCCTGACGTCATAATGCGGAAACGTTGTGAGCGGACTATAATTAAATTACACAGTACGCGTGCTCATGATTTTGCCCAAGATTATCGGCATGCGAACTATGCTGTAGCCTGCCTCCAGTCATGTTTAGGGATGAGTTTGCGGAGTTGGATGGAGAGAGGGCTGAGCGCACAAGGTGGTAGTAAAAATTGAACCGGTAACACTTCCTAGGCACAAAATAATAATATGGACTTGTCTGGAAAGTAAATTTATGATCCGCCCTTGACGAATTGTTACAGCATTAAACGTTTGCATTGTTCCGATATGTTTCTATTGAAGGTTCCGAAATCTTTCCATACTCCTGTACTCCTGATGGAGTCATCCATGTAGTCGGCAATCCAAAAGAATTTTCCTCATGTAAACAAATCTCTACTCAAATCTATTTCTGTGTCTAAATCTATTTGCTATTAATAAATACATTTGTTTAAACATTCATCTGATTAAGTACACTTGAAGGTTACAATTATGTTATTTCTGTATCAGGGAAGAAAGATCAATCTCTATTCATTTCTCATTCTTGAGAGTCCCAGAATCCTGTTTCCACAGTCGAGATTTTTATGTCAATTATTTTTAATAATTTACGTAATCTAATATTTGCTGATGGTTAATCGATTTTCAACATCACTGATCTTTTTAACAATATGCATTCAGCATCTAGTCTACATACATCCCTATTTTATGATATATTTTTTTTTTCGTTTGTTTGTTCCTTAAGGAACCGGCTAAGATCAGAGACCATGCTGCCAAGTCATCAGTTATATTATTTTCATAATTTCCAAGAACGATGAAACAGGGGTGTGACCGATTTCAAGGCCTTGATGGAGTATTGGTGTAAATTCCTTCCAGTTCGATGCTTCTTAGATGACTTTCTTCAAGCGAATCGAAAGCACAAGGTCGACAATACCCTTGATCAAAAATCACCTAAATCCACTTATTTCAATGTTTTCATACACTATTCATCATCATTAATGATTATTGCACAAAACCACACCACTTTTATACAACAAACACAACTTAAACTAGTTTAGGAAATAATTAAAACAAGAGAGCCACCGCACTGTAAGAATTCCCGCCAAAACTCCTATTTTATATTTTTATAAACCTACGTTTCTACCACGCACTATGCGTGGTAGAAACGTCAGTTCTTTCTAAGTAGTCTGTGGTGGTAGAGAGTTGACGAATGAGGTTATTTTTGTGACCTACTAAAATTTATTCGGTCGAGAATAATTAAAATTCGTGCCATATAAGGGGCTGTAAATGAATTTAAATAGAATATAAATATTATTTTCATTTAGTAGACATGGCTACGTTTTCTAGATTACATAAATTAGCACTTTTAAGTTTAGGTGCCGTCGGTGGTGGCTTAGCTTATTATCATATAAATAGTGGTAAAAACGAGAAAAAATACGGCGCTTACAACTCATGGACAGTGAATTACACACCTAGCGTGGTCTGGGACAGGAATTGGGACCAGTAAGTACTGTAGTTGCGAAGTTGTTTATTTTCAAAGTGACTTAGCAAATATGTGTTTTTATGCTGTGTTTGTGTACGAGATATTAAAAATTAAACATCGATTATAATATTATGTACATCCAAACACGCGCCTGTAGCCTGTCTTAACTAGGTCATGGTCTACCTGTGCAAAATTTTATAAAAAATTGTTTTATTGTTCATAGATGATTCATTAACCAAAATCTAAAGTTACACTATATTTTTTAATGTTACTAGCTTCTTATCATCGAATTTCATATTACAGCCGAGAACCAGAGTCAATAGTAAGGCCAAAAAGATCAGAGTCTCCAGAGGAAGATAATAAATACAATGAAAAGTTGGAAAAGGCGAAGAGCAAAGCTGTCAGGCATTTGTTTTTAATAAGACACGGACAATATAATATTGATGGGAGCACAGACAAGGAAAGGGTGTTAACTGAATTAGGTGAGAGGATTTTTCAACACAACTTGAAACACATCATTACAATCAGATCACAACAGAATATATAATAATAATAATACTATCTGTATTATATACGTCCCACTTCTGGGCACGGGCCTCCTCTACTGAATGTGAGGGGTTAGGCCTTAGTCCACTACGCTGGCCTAATGCGGGTTGGCAAACTTCACATACCTTCGAAATTCTTATGAACTTCTCATGTATGCAGGTTTCCTCACGATGTTTCCTTCACCGTTAAAGCAAGTGATAATTAACAATTAATACACACATAACTTCAGTCAGAGGTGTATACACTTGGGGCTGGATTTGCACCTGCGACTTTCGTCTCGACAGTCCATACCACTCCCCGCTGAGCTATCACTGCTAGCTCTAACAGAATATAACAACACTTAAACTATTGTCTGAGTTGTTTACATGTAGAACAAATTTCTTATATTGGAGACAGCCACAGCTTCACAGACTAGAGGTTATTCATTATATATTATTATTATATTAAATTGAAAACCTTAGGTACTTAATAAATAATATCTAGTCCTGACTCCATACTAGGTGAATCTGTATCATAGGTATCAGGAACTATGAGGAATTTACGGACCCACAACACCCAAACTTAAAAACAAATATTAGAATTACATAAGTATTATTTTTGGTGTGGTAAGTGAACCCACAGCCTCTCGCTTCGTAGCTGGCTGTTCACCCACTGTGCCATGGATAATACTTATATGATATGATGGATAATATGATAATACTTTAAAATAAACTCCAGGCAGACTACAAGCAGACCTGACTGGACAGAGGTTAGCATGTCTCGACATCAAATGGGATCTGCTTGTCCGGTCAACAATGACAAGGGCTCAGGAGACAGCGGTCATCATTGGCAAACATTTGGACAAAGATATCCCAGTGAAGGATTGCCAGTTGATTGAGGAGGGTGCACCAATACCACCGGAGCCCCCAGTAGGTCATTGGAGGCCAGAACCAAAAGTAAGTATTTATTATTACATTATAAATAAATACACTCAACAGTCACACACATAGTCCTGACCCCACACTAGGTAAACCTGTACTGTGGGTATCAGGAACTACGAGGGCCTTGGGGTCCCACAACACCCAGACCCAAAACAAGTTTTTGTGGATCACACACACATTTGTCTCAGTGCGGGAATCGAACCCACGGCCTCTCGCTTCGCAGCCGGCTACTCGCCCGATTCGCCACGGAGGCTGTCTTAAATCATAACACATTAGGATTCCATAGCTGGGATTTCAGTCAGGGCAATATAATAAATAAATACACCCAACGGTCACACACATAGTCCTGACCCCATAATATGATATGCGTCTTGTGTTGTGGGTATCTGGAATGATGAGACACTTTCAATATCACAACACCCAGACCTGAAACAAATATTTGTGGATCACACCAACAGTCGTCGTTTTACAGCGGCTACGCCACTGAGGCTGTCAACATATATGTTAAAGCCAGACAAATAAAAAAAAATGTCACCATATTTGCTTTAAATGCATTATTTGACAGGTTTTTAATAATTTTTCACATAAACTAAACGTAACTCAGCTGTCAAATTCATAACTTCTTAACACAGTATCAAACTTATATCTTTATTAAATGCATATTGTTCATATGAAATGTGACTTATTTGAAGTCACTACTGGAGTCATATTATTGTAATGATGTAATGTATAAATGGTAGAATAAGCATAATATGCTGAGGATAGGGTGCAATGCAATATGGCTATTAATATGTCACTTTGTAGCACAATCTTGGGCCACAGAATATGTGGTTTTTTACATTGCCATAAGTTACCAAATCTTCAGGATGTACCTCGTTGCATGTGTGTCAGCATGGTTGTATTCATGTCATCTATTTGAAAATAACATGCTTGTTAGGAAAGTGGCACAATAACAGTATGTTTGTGATGTTATCATAAATTCAATATGACAATAATTGTTATGACATAAAACCTTTGAAGAAAACAATATCAACGACCGATAAGAGAAGTAATTGTTTTATTTTACATAAAAATAAACAATGATTGTAGAATGTATATTATTAAACATAAGTACTTAAATGAAAATCTTGCTAAGTGGCGCTTATCTACATTTACACCTGGTCGAACTTCATGATCTGACTTATTTTTACTGTGGCTTACATTTAATGATAATGAAACAAGCCGGTCGATCGCCTGATGGTATGCGCCACGCCTGCCCATAAACAGCAGCAACACCACACAGAACTTTGAATTACAAAGCACTGCATTACAAGAGTGCTTACATACTACTGCTTGGCGGCAGAAATAAACAAAGCGGTGGTACTAACATAGTCGGCCTCGCATACGAGAGATCTACCACCTTGTGACCATTACATTTACAGTACTATGCAACTTACAAGGCTGTTTACATTAGTAGTTTCTTATTATGTCCACTTACGTAATCAGCTTACGTAAGTAAAAGCTACAAATGTTGGAATGAGCAATAAAATAATATTCATAGTTCAAAATTCGAATATGGCTTAACTTACATGTATTACAACAAAATGGTGGGTGTATTGTCGTAGTAATCATTCATTTTGTAGTCTTGAATTCACCAGTCAAACGTGTGAGTATGAAACACAAACCAACGACACAAAAAATCGATTTCGATAACTTATGTAGAAAGTGTTGTAATATGTTTGTATTTTTTTTTTTTTTTTTTTTTTTTTTTTTTTTTTTTTTTATACTGGCTCGGCAAAGTGACTACGCTACACCTGATGTTAAGTGCAGCGCAGTCCAAGAATACTGTCGACCAACGACAGACGATTGTGTCTATCGTAGGTCGGCAAGATTATGCCGGCCTGCCTAATTGCTTCTTCACACTCCGTTTAAAGGACCCCATATTATAGGAAGGAGGGAACACGTGTGCCGGCAAACTATTCCACAGCTTGATGGTCCGGCAGAAGTAAGATTTTGCGAACTTTTTAGTTCTAGCCGAGATGGATGAGACCACGAAGCTGTGGTGCCGTAAGCCAGCACGCGTGGTTCTGTTAAGGAAAGGTGAGGATGGGATAAGGTCAAACAACTCTTCAGAGCATTCACCGTGATACAGACGATAAAAAAAACTAAGTGAGGCGATGTCCCTACGCAATTGCAGCGGCTCTAAGTTCTTAGTAACGTCTGCATCATTCACAATGCGAACAGCCCGTCGCTGCAATCCGTCCAAGGCATCGAGTAAGTACTTGCCGGAACCGTCCCAAAGGTGCGAACAGTATTCCACACCCGGCCGTGCCTGCGCTTTGTATAAGCGGTAAAGCTGACCGGGAGTAAAAAACCCACGCACCTTGTTCAGGATTCCGACCCTGCGTGAAGTGGCGGATATTACGCCCTCGATGTGGTTCCTTGGATTCAGATCGCAGCTTATATCCATGCCTAGGATACTTAGGCTATTCCGCATTGCGAGCGGGATACCCTGAAGATTGGGGAGGGGAGAGAACGGGGATTTTTTGCACGTGAACGCGCACACCTGAGTTTTCTTGGCATTGAACTCAACCAGATTCTTAGCACCCCATTCTGAAATGAGATCCAAGGTCCGGTTAAGCTCAATGACAAGATTTTCTCGCTGCCCCTCAGTGACTCCCCGGCTACCAGTGGGCCTACTGCAGTAACGCCCATGCACTGTGCTGTCATCTGCATAGCAATGAATGTTACCAAGTGATAACATATCATTGATATGCAGAATAAACAAGGTGGGCGAAAGAACCGAGCCTTGTGGGACCCCGGCATTAACTGACATGAGCTGAGAAGCATGCCCTTCAACAAGGACACGCATTCTACGCTCATGCAGAAAGCCGGAGATCCACGTACACAAGTTGTCGGGGAGCCCATATGCCGGAAGCTTGGAGAGAAGACCACGGTGCCAGACCCTATCGAACGCCTTAGCGATGTCGAGACTTACGGCTAGAGCCTCGCCATGCTTATCAACCGCCTCCCCCCAGCGATGTAGCACGTACGCAAGAAGATCACCCGTTGATCGCTTCGACCGAAAGCCGTATTGTCGGTCACTGATCAGCGAGTGATCCTCCAGGTAGCGGATCAGCTGTGAGTTTATGATCCGCTCCATTACTTTGCACAACACTGAGGTTATGGCGATTGGACGGTAGTTGTTAGGGTCCGACCGATCACCCTTTTTTGGGATTGGTTGCACATTGGCCTCTCTCCAAGATTGGGGCACAATACCGAGAAGGAAGGAGAAGCGGTATAGACGCGTCAGCACAGGAGACAACTCGGCCGCACACATTTTAAGTACCACCGCCGGTATACCATCCGGACCACTAGCTTTACGGGCATCGAGGAACAGCAACTCGCGCCGCACATCACACTGCCTGATACGAATATGCGACATTGAATATCCGCAATCAGGCACCGTGGGCGGCAGCGCATTGCCGTCCTCGAGCCGCGAGTTAGCCGCAAAGAGGTTTGCCAGTAGAGTGGCTTTCTCCTGCGGCGTATGGGCCAGGGAACCATCCGGATATCTCAGCGGTGGCAACGAGGGGCGACAGAAGTTAGATTGAACGGCCCTGGCAAGGCTCCAATAAGCACGACTGCTTGACGGATGATCCGCCAAGGCTCGTCCAATCCTATTGATGCGCTGAGCATCCGCTCTAACGTACGCCTTCTTACAGGCCTTGGTGGCTTGGTTATAGGCCGCTTTGAGTGAGCTTATGTTGGGATCCTTCAATAAGCGACCCCTAATCCACTCGCGATATGCAGCCTGTCTCTGACTGACAGCGTCTGCGCATTCGCGATTGAACCAGGAGCGTCCGCGCCCACCACCGACGACCTCCGAGGAAGGAATGTAATATTCCATTCCTAACTGGATCTCGCCGGCAATAGCGTCGGCAGTCGCAGAAGGATCGTTGCCCTCAAAGCAGCGCTGCCCTCAAGGGATGGATGCAAAGTACTCACGCATACCATCCCAATCTGCCGACGAGTAGTGCCAGATTCTGCGCCTGACCTTTTTAGGTGTGGTAGGCAGGGCACGAGGCACTGAGGATCCAACCAGGCAATGGTCGGAGGTACCCAAAGGGGCACCCACCGTCACATTGTACCCAGCTGGATGACTCGCCAGCAGAAGGTCCAGCAATGAAGGCGTGTGACTCGCCACATCTGGGATTCTGGTGGGCTGATTCACCAGTTGAGACAAGTCGTGAGTCAGAGCGAATGCGTGGGCAGTACGACCAGCATGGTCAGTCTTGGAGGAGCCCAACCACAGCTCGTGGTGCGCGTTGAAGTCCCCCAAGACCACCAGTTCCGCTGTTGGATACTGCTCCTGCGCATCATCAGTCGCCTGGCTGATATAATTGAACAGCCGAGTCGTCTCGTCATCCCCGTTATGGGATCTGTAAAGGCACACATAGATCCGGCTCTGAGCGCCAAGATCCACGTGTACCCACAGTGTGGAAAAGGAAGGGTCCTCCATGCAGCGCAGACGGCGACAGCAGATATCCGACCGGACATACAAACATACCCCGGCCTTTGGCCTGAAGTTCTCTTCAAGTAAGTAGCCGGGATAATGCAAATATGCCGTATCGGCCGGACGACAGATCTGTGTCTCCGTCAAGAAGAGCATTGCAGGCCGGGCCGTCTCAAGATGGTGGTGGACGGCACTAAGGTTCGAATGGAGTCCACGGATATTAGTGAACCCCATTGTGAACGCGGTGGTGGGGCTGTGCACCGCTGTTGGACCTGCTCTCTTAAATGGCGCTGTCATGGTGAAACAATAAAAGAAGGGAAGAAGGAAGAAGCAACTTGCGGAACCTGCGACAGATTTGATTGGCATGTCGCACGTGCCAGTTCCGTTCTGCCGCCTGCCGCTTTTTTGTCCCGCGGGAGGAGCCCATTTACATATACCTATCTCAGGGGAGGGGCATGGTTATACCAGACTCACAAGCCTTCCGAAACGTTGTCTTTACACGACACCGCCGCGCTGGATGAGGCTCCTAATCGAAATCCTTAAGCTGCTGTACCAAATAAAACCTTTTTTTTATTTTCACTTGTGCATAACTTTTGTGGTTTAAATCTAGTATCTACCATAAATATTCTGGTTGACGGAAGTTGGAATCGAATTTATCGACCAAATGAGTCCTACATTGCGATTCTTTTCTAAATTGCAATTTGCCACTGATTAAATATAATATGTAGTGCTATGTCGTATGTGTAAGTGAAGTATATTTCTAATCGAACTTTTTATTGGTAAGACAATATTCATGCATATTAGTTTGTAGTGTACTAATGTGAAGTAAGTATACAATAGTAAGTAGTGTACTATTGTATATTTGGCATTGAAAAACTAATTAGTGCATTAGGTTAGAGCTTGCAGTACGGAATTGATTGCACTTGTGAATATCAGAGAGTAAACTAAAATCCTTTACATATATTCTTCCATATAGAGCTTTGTTAAACAAGCAAAGATGGGTAAGGCGGGCAAATAGCCCAAGCATAAATCATAAAACAATATTAGTGTGAGTTGTTAAAAATATGTTTCATTTTATGCTCTATGTTAAATATTTACCGCATCCTTGATTTTTCTTGTAGCAATTAGTTAATTTTATCAATGATTCAAGTAAAGTATTACATGTAAGGTAGTCATTGAGGTTTTCACAGGTGTAATCAATGTAATCAAATGTAATCATTATAATAATACTGACCAGTTGGCATTATTCCATTCCACATTATTTATTATTACATTACAAATATTTATTTTACTCCCAATTACCATTCTAACATAATCTCTTGTTGTTCAAATTACTTATATTATTTTATACACTTTAGGGTAGTGCAAAGGATAGTGTTCCAAAATACTGTATTAGTGATTGCCCGCATCTCGCCTGGATGCATTATAAGTAGATGTTTATAAATATAATAAATTCTTTGCACTATACTTTGTTTACAAATTAAACATAAATATTAATAGACAAACGACTTGCATTGCTAAAAAAGAAGCAATCTATTTCATTTTTTCAGACGTTACATATTTTTATTGCACATAGATTATATTAAAATTCAATATGCAATTCCATAATCTAAGCCACTACTACTTATATTAGAATTTTATTTGTAATTTCTTTATCAATTTTATCTCATATTTTTACGTTAATTATCGAATATTATTAATGTTTTACATTAAACTCATAAATTATCAGTAACATTAATTTTATATTTTAGTTTGAACATTTTTACTCCAAAATTATACCTCAATTCACCCTATTCTTATTTACCCCAATCACAACACCCCTCACAATGGAATAAAGCTCTACTCGGCAGTATAGTAATGTGGTATTTGGGTTTGGCACGTGTAGCAGTTCTTCCAGGACAGTGCCCGGATTGAGGCGGCTTTCAGACGGTATTTCCACCGGGCGCCGCCAGAGCAGACCAAAGATTCATACACGCTGCTCGTCTGTCACGCCAACGTTATACGGTTCTTTGTTTGCAAGTGAGTATGCCGGACATTTATTATTAAATATATAAACTTTGTACAGACTTTATAATTTATTACAAAAAAATAAGTTATATGCGGTATACATAAAAATGCATGAAAAGAAAGGGTAGCCAAGAGTATAATCAGCATACCTACATTTCGCTGAACTTATTTCCCATAGGGGACAAGCCTATCGCCATACCAGGCATAATTCAAGACTCTGGGCTGATACTGAGCGTTTCGTAATAGAAAAAAATAATATAAAAGTTACCCGTTCCGGGGATCGAACCCGAGACCTCAGCACATCAGTCGTACCGCGTACGCATTACAACTGCGCCACTGAGGCAATATAAGATAAATTGTATTAATGTAGTGCAAATATTGTAAATCAGTCATGAAAAGAGCAATGTTAACAGTTTCTTGCCGGGTCTTCTCTAACGAAACCGGCTCCCGAACTGGCGATGAGTTAAAATTTGACCGAATCTAAATTAATCATCATCACATTTACTTTCAATCATCAGTGATCATTTTATGGATTCAAAATCTACAGCCTATTCATGCTGTATACATGAATGCAGCGGGACTCTACCGTTCATGAAACTCCCTTGCTTTTCATGCTGTTAAACATGTTTGTTTATAATTCCAGGGCCTTACAATTCCCACCAGAAGGTTGGCTTCGGATATCGCTAAACCACGCGTCGATAACGTGGCTGTCGATAATGCCGAACGGTAACGTCGTACTGCGGTCGCTTAGTGATACGGGACACATGGAGCCAAAGTATATCACCAGCCGGTAAACAAAGGTGCATTATTTGTAGATAGTGCGGTTTTAAGGTAGTTTGGAACGGGGTAGACTGGAATTGCACATTATTTTTTATTTTATATTTTATTGCCCTAGATAGACAGACGAGCGGTCGGCTCACCTGATGGTAAGTGGTTACCGCCGTCCATGGATCTCAGCAATGCCAGAGCACCGTGGAATTTTTATTAACAGGAAAGGAAAGAAGTTAGAAACGGGTTTTTGGTGAACGCGGTTGGTCTTACTTCTATGTAAAAAAATAATAATGAGGTTACCATGACTGATACTAAGGGTACATTTGAGTTTACTTTGGCTTTGTAAATCGGTTACAGATTAATTGAGTGATCAGAATAATGAACTGAAATGATATAACAGATATGAATGCTGATTAATTGCGTATTGGCGGTAAATTATAACATTTTTCTGGTTCAACCCGAAGTAACCCGTTAAAGTCAGAATAACTCGTTAAGGTTAGATTAACCCGTTAAGGTCACAGTAACCCGTTAAGGTCAGAACAACCTGTTAAGGTTAGAGTAACCCGTTAACGTCAGAGTAACTCGATAAGGTCAAAGTATTCCGAATTTCCATATTATGTGATTTCATTCTACATCCAAGCAGCTGATATATGTAATTTAGTACGTAAACGCATGAATGTCAATTTGTAATCCAAATAAATAAGCGGATCACGTGATGTGTCCACCGAAATAAATTTTAATAATATCCTTATAATTACCTAGTATAGTAAATCGACATGTGTAAGATCGAGCAAAAGATACTAACTATAATTCATATGGGACTGGTTAATAATTTTATAGTATTTTTAAAAAATATATACGATACTAATGGGCAAGCTTGACAAGTTTTGGCGCTTTGGGGTATTTTAACATTGTTTATTTGTAGTGCATCTTTTTCTGTTGTACAAACATATATTCCGGGTTTTAAAAGGATCAGATCTACGTGAATCTTTAATATGTGGATAAGAAAAGGGGTACGTTACCCTTGCGTTAAGATTGTGGGGGAAAATACACAATATTTACTTTCGTTGCACAGATTTTTTGCTTGCTATGCTTTTAGAAATATTTGTGTTAGGCTCGCGCCTGACTGCGATGTATTAGATGGTGAAGAAATGCCATTTTTTATATTTTGTATAAGAAATAAAAGTAAAGGAAATGAAACTTCATCGACGTCTATTACGCTGCAGTCTGACGTGTCTTATTCTACTAGAAATATTCGTTATTCGATTTCTCCGTGTTCACGCCATTTATGCTACCACTGTACGTAGAGTCTTGAGTCTGCTAGAGTCTAAGTCAAGTAGATTATTTTTCAAAGTAGATTGTGCCGTCCAAAAAGGTTGTTAAACGTAAATGTTTTACCATTTAAATTACGTGCTTCGACGATATTCATTTTTTAAGAATATGAATATGCAATTAATAGCCGACCATTCGAGCGTATTCAGTCAAGCCAGAGAAAAATAAGTATAATCTAATCTAGGCAGTAATAGGTCATCAATATCACGTGTTCATATTTCTGAAATTGACGAAAATTGTCGAATGCCTTAACTGTAACTAAGCAGTATTGTTGTGTCTATTCCGTTGCCACTAACTAAACTATAAACAGTTTTACTCCAATCCAATAGGTGTGTGATGAATAAATTTACCTAATTTTACTTTGACAAGACGAACATTACACCAAACCACCAACATTATACCAAATGGACATTCATGTTAAAAATTTGATTTTGAACTAAAACCGGAGTAAACTAAACATTACTTGATTTGGTTTTAGTGTAGTTGGGCTACAGAAAAGATATGTATCTAATTGTGCCTATAGTAAACGTCAATAACGTATATACTCACAACTGCACTCAGAGATGTCAATTACCTTTAATCGACAAGTAGTCGGTACTTAAAATAGAGTATTTCTCAGAAACGCCAATGAAGATTATTTCTGTACTCAGTAACGGAGCATAAGGCTTTAAGTGGCTCTGAGTGTGGAAATAATCCAATTCTAAGAAACTATTAATTGACATTAACAGGTGACTATATTTCTAACTGTGGTAGTTAGTACCTTTACAGTTAAGTTCGTAGTTAGTAGTCATTCTAATTTAAAATGTCGCGCGACGCCACTTAATTTTGGATTAAATTTTGTGGTATAAGACTCAATATAGCGCGGGATTTCAATTAGAAAAGCTATACCTACTAAAGCCAGCGATAAATCTAAGCAGAATTTTCTCGCGAGGAATTTCACGAGATAAATTCCGCCTCGGCTCAGCTGAGCAGAACACGTGAACATTTTATTCTATAGCGAATTAGCGGTACGGACTACCACATTTATGCGTCAGCGTAGTCGTGAAGGCGAGAAAAGACGTGCGTTGACTACATTTTCTTCACTCAGGTATCGCGCTTTCCGAACATTTTTATTTAAAAGGACAGTGCGAAATGACACGAATTTATTTCAGCCGTCTTCTTCCGCTTAGATTTATCCCATAACATAGTAGATAAATCTGGATCACGGCATGCATAAAGGATTAGAATTTGTTGATACAGTTAAATGTATAAATATCTACAGGAATAAAGAACCTGTAAGTGATATCGTGGTGACGAAAAGTTGCAGCTGAAGAAAGCTGAATAGAAATCATTAGGCCGCGTTTCAAGAAGGCTGCGTTTTTTTTTAATTTTGTATTTCAAAAGTACCTAGTAGTAAAGTTTAAATGTAGGAACTAGATAAAAATAATATAGCAATGAGAAGTAATTTTAAATACCCCTATATATACCCCAATATTGAGGGTAAATCACTTTAAAATCGCATTGGTTATTGTACATCCTATTATGTAAGCTACGTCATCTAGACACGGTCTTGCCAGCGCTCCTCGCTTCAATCTTTATAAGTAGTATTAAAGAGTAAAATTAGTATTTTGGAGTCCTTGCCAGTAATCGACACGATCGGCATGGCAAGGCCGACTCTGCCTCCAAATTCTTGGGGGAACCAAGATTAAATAATATTTTTAAGAATATAACAATTCCACATAAATAGCAACGATTATTTTTTTCTATTCAGTTGGTTGCATAAAAATGTGTCTTGTCATATTGTTATTCATTTTTACCAGCGTAATACAGTGATATATTTGTATGGGTGTGATAATAAGAACGTATAGTCAATTATAACCTAGAATATGTGCAAGATAACTTGGCCGGTGTAAAGCCGCTCGCGGCGTCGCTGCTATTATTTTCAGAGATCTCAGGGTCATGGCAAACGTATAGAGGAGTGAGTGACTGAACCCGGACAAGTTATTTTGCACGTATTGTGCTTCGTTTATTTTTATTTGGCTAATATATGCTCCTGTAAGTATTTTTTATACTTAACAAAATATGTGCCTCGGTGGCGCAGTTGTAATGCATACGCGGTACGACTGAGCTGATGATAAGGTCTCGGGTTCGATCCCCGGGTCGGGGTTCGGGTCGGGGAAAAGTGATATTGGGTTTTTTTATTACGAAATGCTTAGTATTATCGTGCCCGGTATGGCGATAGGCTCGCCCCCTATCACATCATACGCTCGGCGGAATGTGTACTGGTTACACCTGCCTACCCCTTCGGGGATTACAGGCGTGAGTGCGTATGTACCACAATATGTAATAGTTATTTACGTTTTACATTTAATACGAATGTTCTTAAATTGGTCGAAGCGCCAAATTACTTATTTCACATTTATACATTTACTAGCTCTTGCTCGCGGCTCCGCCCGTGTGATAACTTTCCGGGATAATTATGAAACACGTGTCTCATTATTTTTAGTAAGCAATAATTGTACTCAATAATTTCAACCTCTGTAAGACTTACGTAAGTGGCTCACATCTCACCTTTACATCTAGAAGAACCTGTAATCTATATGACGACAGCATTTAGTTTCCAATTCACGTAAATTACTGAAATTTGCAATAAGCAACTTACGATGTTGTTTACATATTGTTCAGTAATTTCATAGTAAGCCAGTTACGTAAGTAAGTAAAACTAACAAATGTAATCCAGTCTTAAGACTCTGGCGTTTATAGTGGCCTTGCCATAACTGTATTTTAAGGTTATGATTATAATTATTGTCAATTAAATATTGAATATTTTTAAACAAATGCATTTTGTAGAAAGTATTATGTACATGTACAGTATGTACCTACTATGATTTAAGTTTCTGTATTTTTCGTTTACAAATTATTTAATGAATGTCACAAATTTTCGGTCATGTGTGACTATTGACTTAGGAAAAATAATTTGATATAAAATGTAATATTGTAACAGGTCAGAATCATATCACGCGTTCGTAGTTGATAAATAGACGAATATTACCGAAGCATATAACTTTAATCGTACAATACACGCAAAATTACTTATCCAGACTGAAGTTAGTCACAAGTAGTGTTGAGTAGGACACGATTTTTAAATGAGTTTTGTTTATTGAGCCAGTACACTGAGCCACTTCAGATAAAGCGAGGCGTCTTGAAGCTTGGCGGTACATTTGAAGTATGTTGTGGTTTGTATTACCCTATCTTACAAGTGTGATTGACGTATTCGCGCCTACTATTGGTAAAGTATATGACTCTCTTTTTCACGCAGCCCGCGAATGGAAATAATAAAAGAGTTATGCGACATAAAATTTGAAATATTAAATGGAAAAAAATAAGAGCTCTTACATTATTTCGACATGTACGAGACAAATGCACTGACTTTTGTATGTCCTACTCACAAGTTACGTTTTTTGATTTGATTTGGCGAATTATAGGTACCTACCTAGATTATATTATAGTCGTCCACATTTTGTGCCGTTATCTAAAATGCCACTAAATTGATATTGCAAATATTAATCCTGTATATTTGATTACTGCAGATAACTATTATGATAAATTATTTTTATAATAAAATTATCATGATAAATTATTTTCATATTTATTATGATAAATACAGTATCTGCAGTAAACAAAGCTGAAGCTAATGATAATATTAAGTGTTGTTTACCTCAGCTATGTTTTTGAAAATAATGAAAAAAATACCTATTTCAATATTGGTGTGAAATGAATCTAAAAGAGGCTGTATTTTCACGAAATAAGTTACCCTTAGTTCCTACATGATTAAAGCTTGGATTACACGTAGCATTGAAAACATGTTTTTTGCTTTCTCTATATATATTTTTTTATACGTAATAGGTTCGCGTTTGGGCACTATCACGTCTGATGGTAAGCGATGATGTGGCCTAAGATAAAGACCGCTTGCTTAGCAAAAAACGATTCACTCGCAATTTCAATTCATTTGCGTTGAGATTTTATTTTATTGCAGATGCCGGCAAGCGAAGTGGTTTCCTGGTGATAAATGATCTTCACCGCCCATGAACATCCACAATACCTGCAGAATCATGGACGCGTTGCCGACTTTAACGGAAAGGGATAACAAAGGGATTGGGAACGGTTAAGGAATTTGGGCCTCCGGACATTATCGATATGTTCCTGCCAGAGTAGTCTTGCTGCATGCTTTGATCAATACGATATATTTTATCTTTGCAAAGTGACTACACTGCTCCTGATAGTAAATACAGTGCAGTCCAATTAGTATAATGCCGGCGTGAAGTAGCTGGGAATATACGGTTGATCCCGGGACATGAATCGGCGAAACGAGCCACTATAGTGAGTTTTTTACCATATCGATGTTGTGTCGGACGGTAACTTCGCAGTTTTAATACAAACTCAAAATTATAGATGAAAATTAGTTTACATAGCTAAGTTTTAGTTCCAGGCATTATGATTGGGTCCTCCTTCGCCCGTATTAGCCAAATTACCTCTAACGAACTATGCTACTTATTGTAAATGTTGACATGTATATCAATGTGTATTGTAAATATTTTGATATGTTAATAAACATCGATTACTTTTATGGAAAGGTTTTTTTCATTTCATATGGTAACAATGAACCTCAGTGGACTTAATATGCAACTTATAAATAGTGTCAGTGCAGGAATCGAACGAGTGATATCTCATGTCTCGACCGGTTACTCGCCCGCTGTGCTAACGAATCAAATTCGTGCTCAAATTATTAAATTGAAATAATTTGAATTATTTTACCAACTATTAACTTTTATTGTTGTTAAGAGCGCGGTGGCAATCTATGGTATGGTATAGTCAACACCAAAAGTCGATAAATATGTCCAAATAACAAAATAAAACTATACATCTATACTATCAGACTAGCGCCAAAATTGGATGATCATCGTAAAAGGTCACATTTCTCTGAACACCAGATTATCAATAGTAGGTACTTAGCTGAATATAACAATGGTACAACTATCTATATCCGAAAAATAATATGAAATAAGAATTCAATATGATTATCAAGAAAAGTTTATTATTTATATTTGGTCTGGAATTTACATTAAAATGCGCCAAAAGTTTGTTAAAATGCGTTACAATATTTTAAAAAAGCTATCTTGTACCACAAGTATAATGATATCTTTGGATATGTTAACAAGGTGCATACAAGGTCCATTTTATAATAAGTAGGTAAGTACATATAATAGTATAAATACAGCCAACAGTCCCACTATAATCCTGACCTCACACTAGGTTAACCTGTATCGTGGCTATCAGGATCTACGAGGGTCTTACGGTCTAATACCCAGATCCGAAACAAATAGTTGTGGAACACATTCGTCTCGGGGCGGGGATCGAACCTGTGGCGAAGTACTAAAATGTTTTCGGTTTCTCCAACTTTTCTATAAAGCCGTTAATTTTAAGCAAGCAACTTAAATAAGACATTATCTAATGAATGTTATGGCCGGCTTACATCATTCCAATGTATTAATCCAGTGCTGTACTGGTGAAAGATTGCAAACTTTAGTGATAAACATCTCAAAAGCATTTAATAAAATGCACTGGAATGGCAATAAATTGGCAGTTCACAGCATTATAGTGTTGCTGAAACGGGCGCACTGAATTTATAAGATAAAAATTACACCATCCAGGCTAGTTAGAGGATTGGATCTCCCACTGGATCCATTGCATTCCAGTGCGAGTTTAGACTATTGCAACCCAGCGCTGAATTCGATCACTCGATGAAATACTATTGGAATAGTGTAAACCGACCATTATTCTTTAGTATTTTTTTCGTTCTCACAACCACGCTAATAATTTTAAATGCCTATAAGGTATGTATCGACAATTAATATTGATAATATTTATTCCTATGTTAGTTGGTTTCTATATTTTTTACATTTTTCTTTTAAACTTATTGCAATAAAAAATTAAGAATTATATATAAAGGCTAATATTTAAACATAATTATGTTATAGGATCATTTTGAAAGCAACTCTCAAAGATAACTATATTCTTTGCACCTATCTCACTCTCGGTTACATTATAGAGAAAAATGCTAATAATTACGAAAAATTTTATACATTTTGTTACATTGATGTTATATTAGTTAGGAAGTCTAGGAAATTATCTGCGGGCTGATTATGAACTTTTCATTTACAAACATTTTATGAACTGCCTTGGAATTTTAATCCTAGCCACATCTCCGGAACTACAAAATCATAATCATATTATACCTATTATGATTTTGGCGCCCTCTGAAACTGCCGCCCAGGGCGAGTGCCCCGGTTTGCCCCGTTAGATCCGGGACTGCCTAGACAGTCGGCGATAAAGTGTAATACGGCCATTTTTCTAGAATTGTGAAAGATGAGAATCTAATATTTTATATAAAAAATTCATATAGACTACAGATTACCGCCTTTTTTAAAGTACTTACCTAAAATTTAAGTATGTTTTCGTTATTAGATTAATTAAATTATGCCGCTTTTCCCCAATATTTGCTTAATTAAATTGGGGATTCTTAAATGCAAAGACACATTATAGCGCGTGACGTCGTCGCGTCGATATATTTTTGCGTTGCCACTAAAAAGCAGACCTTAGTGACAACGGGCGTCTCTACCTATAAATCTAGATTTTTTTAAATCATATCAAAATAACTTTAAATTTTCTAAAACACTTTCAGAAACTGGTTAACTTGTAATATTAAATATTGACATTTTAAGTAAAAAGCATTATGTAATATTATTCAAACATTAAGCCCTATTTAAACTGAGAGAGTTTATCGAATGTCAGCCATTAATATTCTAACTAATATTATAAATGCGAAAGTGAGTTTGTTTGTTATGCTTTCACGCCTAAATCTCTGTACCGATTTTGATGAATTTTTGTACAGAGATGGATGGGACGCTGGAGATGGTTAATGACTACTTTTTATACGAGAAAGAAAGCTGGTTATACTTTTAACAGAAAACTGTCATACAAGAGGCCGCATCATTCATAGGTACAGTTTGAAAAAAGAATTGTATGACACGGCCTCGTAAATTGCGGTTTTCTGTTACCTTCTCGTCTTGTTGCACGAGAAACTCGTCTAAATGGGGCATTAATGTTTCAAGAAAAATACGTTGAGTTAATGTGGAAAGCGTAAACTAATGTACTTATATCTAGTTTAGTTAGCTGCCACGGGTCTCGGTAGCGGCAGGTCTGTACCCTCGGTGGCTTCATCATCATCCTCGTCGTCACACGCGTCTTCTGGCTCGCCCAGTGCTCTCACGAATTCTAAAATTTTATAATAATATAGTTCCCGTACAACTGCTAGCCAACTAAATTAAACTACGAGTAAGAAGTATGCCAATGGCCGCATTGTATCGCTTTTTTCCCTTTTTATTTAGGTCTAGATGACGAAACGAACAGGTCAATCGCCTGACGGTAAGCGCCACCGCCACGCGCCCATAAATAGAAACACGACCACACAGAACTTAATGATTTACAAAGCGTTGGCACTGGACTGCGCTCATCATCCTGACATAGGATCGCATCGTCTCGTAATGCCCAGTAATTTCACTGGCCTTAATGTCCTTCAAACCGAAACACAGCAATGCTTAGGTACACAATGTTTGGCGGCAGAAATAGACAAGGCGGTGGTACCAACCCAGACGACCTCACATACGAGGGACCGACCACCTAGTAAGTACCACTTTCACATACGCAGGAAGAGACTAGCAGTTATGTTCTGTCCACCCACATTTTTACAGTATCCTTATTACTAATAGCAACGTGAAAGTGAACGTTTGGATCTTTGTGAATTAGTTTTTCTTTATCTTGGCACGCCAAAGCGACTACATTGGACCTGACTGTCAAGAGACTCGACGGTTGGCAGAATTATGGCGGCCTGAAGTTACTGGATATAAAATGGCGGACCAGGAACGCGCCGCGACTAAACCTGCCACTATGTGCGAACTTTCACCACGTGTACAGTGGTCGCTATCCAGTTTGGTATGTACAAATATTGTACGGGACTTTATTGTAACCCGTACGTACGTTGTGTAAGTGGTATGTGTGTACGTATGTGTTATAAGCCCTTATGTACTGGTGGTTTGCAATGAAATTTGCAATACATATACTGTAATATTTCGTATATGTACAAAAGACACCGGAAGGCCAGTACGGGCAGAAACTGTATCATAGGAAAATACAGCGCAATGAAAATTGCTTTGTCTGTGAGAGTGGACTGTATAGGAAAGAAAACACTGAATTTAAACTGTAAAAAGCCACGCCCCCCTTTGGTACTTTTGGTGGTTACTATTCTTCCATTACTTTTCTTCAGCCCGAAATCTTCCTGAAAACTGTGTCGCTGATTTTTTTTTTTTTTTTTTTTTTTTTTTTTTTTTTTTTTTTTTTTTTTGTTTGGACGAATGCTGATAGCCTGACCGTGAGTCGGCTTTTGTCAGCGTCACCGGACTTTCGGGCGAATGCTTGTAGGCACTCCAGCCCTAGTGTCGCTGAAGGATTTTTGCACCTTTATATACTAAATTCAGCTCGATCTCGCTCTAACGCATAGTGAGGTTTCACTTAGCGAAGGAGCGAGATGGACCTATGTGTGAGAAAAGGACAAAATATCGCGGAATTCCCTATCGTAGCCACCGGCTATACCGACGAGAAGAACCCATCTGTTTATCTAACCAAAAAACACATAACACAAATTATTATCACTAAAACATACTACTGTATGTACAACAAATAAAACTGTAACTGTAAACACTTTAAAAGAACTAATCACTAAAGAACTAGACACTTATAAACACTACACAAATAGAACTGTTAAAACATAATATTCACTATAAGAACTGTAACTGTCAAGACATAATATTCACTATAAGAACTGTAACTGTTAAGACATAATAATCACTATAACAAAGTATATAATCATTCACTATGTATACTTACGAAGTATATAACTGTTAATTGTCCACTATGTACTTATTATTGTCTGTGCTGCACAAATATTATTTAGTAACATCACAGTAGCTAAAATCTGCTACTTACGTCTGCTTTGTTAACCTTATGTTGGCTAAAACAAAACCAGACAGCACCTATTAGCTCTTTAATACCTACCTAGGGAGCTTTACACTACTACACTTACCCAAAAAATCGATACGACCATCTCCATCCGAGTCCACTTCTTTTATCATGTCCTCGACTGAAAATATGCAAACAAAATCATAAATACATACGCAATCACGCCTGTAATCCCCGAAGGGGTAGGCAGAGGTGTAACCAGTACACCCACATTTCGCCGAGCGTATCTCCGTCCCATCATTCGGTAGGGGGCGAGTCTATCGCCATATCGGGCACAATTCCAGACTCCTGGTTGATACAAAGCATTTCATGATAGAAAAACACAATATCACTTTACCCGACACGGGGATTGAACCTGAGACCTCAGCGTCAGCCTTGTCCGCTGGCAGGGCAAAGTTTGGGTCTGGAAATTTCACCGGCTGTTCAAAACGCAACAGCAAAGCTGTCACTGCTCATCATTTTTCTCTGACACACTGGTAACACCAGAGTTGAGCCCATTTTCTGCCTGGCATTAAGCCGGGATAGTTTAATGTCAGGGTCCTCTTTCACATCATGATTTGACGGTGTATTTGGTATTATTTGGGTCGACTCGCCGTCTGCCGCCACAACCTGCAACGGGAACCAAGTTCCGCCATTGCCTCGCCCGTTAATCAGCTACGTGCAGGTGAGGTTGACTGTGGGCCTGAGATGTTGGTGGCCCACTTACAATGTGAAAGTTAGATGTTTGTGAGTTTGTGAATTTAATGTCAGTTAATCAAAGAACGGATTGGGATGAAATTTGGCACTCGGAAGATTATATAACCTGGCAATTTTTTATTCCGGAAAAAGACATGCACGTAAGGGGTGCCGCGAGCAAAAGCTAGTATGTGACTAGTTTTTTTACTCACTCTCTTCCTCCGACAAGTCTTCGCCCAAACACTGCAGGACGGCTCGCAGGTCCGAAGCGCAGATGTACCCGCGGTTGTGTTTGTCGAACACTCGGAACGCGTCCCTCAGCTCCCGCTCCTCCTGCTCAGCCGAGCTCGGACCTCCACCGCCCCCAGACATAGACTTGGACAGGATGCTTACAAACTCTTCGAAACTAACGTTACCATCACCTGGAGAGTTAGGAAATAGGTACGTATTATATTAATATATCTAACAAATATATTGGTCGGCATGAAAGATTCTGTCAGATCTGCTCAGCCTAGGTATATCTCTGAGATGTAATTAGAGATCAACCAAAGTAATCCAAGTCATTGGTTATATTATTGGTAATATTGGTTTTTGAGACTATATTATTTATGTTATCAATTTTATTGTAAAACTTATCACTGTATGCCATCATAGCAATCTAGAGAAGAGCTGATTATTATTAGGTATTCTTTCTGGATCCATTCTCTATCCGTCGGTGCACTGACGTCATTGAACTTGACTCTATAAGCAGAAGTCATTGCTTTTCTCGGTGCTTCCAGTGCATGTTTGGTTGTATTAACTCCAAAATAGTGTAACTATGAGTTTATACTCACGTCTTTATTTATTTAAAACTATAAACTCGTATTTCGTGCCTGTCTTACTGTAAACACACATGTCAATTCGAACATTTTAAATAACCTCTGTTTGTTTAATTGATTTGCGTTTAACTTTTCTTTCTTTCTACCTGGCGTTATCCCGGTTTTGTGCTAGGGTCCGCCTTTCTATTAAGACGCCTCCACTTCGCTTGATCTTGGGCATCATCTTATTTAGACCATTGGCTGTCATATCTCCCTCTAATACGACAAGACAACACTTTTTTGGACCGTCCGCGAGATCGTACACCGTGCAGAATTTAACATTTAATTTAAATTAATTGTTTGTTTCATATTTTACATGCCTTGATAAATTTGCTCTAAGTAGTCAATGGCCTGTGTTGTAAAAGAAAACGAATTGAACATGATAATGTTGGGTGCGACGATACCTACCGTCACTATCCACCTCCTGCAGCATGTCCTGCAACTCCTCAACCCTCGCAAACTGTCCTAAGCTGCGCATCACCCGTCCCAGTTCCTCCTTAGTGATTGTACCATCTCCGTCCTTGTCAAACAGACGGAATGCTTCACGAAATTCTGGAATATAAATTAAATTAAATTTACCCGACCTCTATGGTGCAAATGGTAGAAAATATTGGATCTGGTAGAAACGACATCCAAGCAAGTAAGTTTGATCCCCGCACCAGGACAGATATGTGATTCGGATATTTGTATCATGATTACCCAAGATAGACATTTCGTTAACCCTTAGGGCTTCCACTCTTTCCCATTCCCTTAATGCTGTTACGATTCGTACGGTGACTGGTGAGTACTTATGTCATCCGAAGACACCCTTCGAATTCCCCTAATTATCTCTTTCTCGTATTGTGGGTGATCATGGCCGGTGGAGTTCACATACCATCAAGCACGCTTACTCGTTTGCCAGCCAAAAACTATGAATAAATTAACTAATACTTCGTGAGCGTCAACTATCATTATGCCTACGCACCTTTCATTTGAGTCCTAGTGATGCCTGTGCTCTCGTCGACGATGGACGCCTTCCTATCCAGGTTAGTGTTGGCCGCCGGCTTTAAGAACGTCACTTGCCGTTGTTGCCTCGGAGATGACGACCGCACCGATTGCTGGCTGCATCAATGAATAAAAAAATGATTACTTCATAGTATTTGGCAGGCAGACTGCTTTGATGATGCAGTTATAATGCTGAGGTCTTGGGTTCGATCCCCGGGTCGGGTAAAAGTAATATTGGGTTTTTCTATTACGAATTGCTCAGTATCAGCCCCGTGTCTGGAATTGTGCCCGGTATAGCGATAGGCTCGCCCCCTATCACATCATGGGACGGAGATAGGCTCGGCGAAATGTGGGTGTTGTACTGGTTACACCTCTGCCGTGTGAGTTCGTAGTATGTATTATTATGTAGCTACCCTTTGTAAAGAACACCTATCTAACTTAATTTTAATTGTTTTTAGAATTAAAAAAATCCACATTTCGACTCCTAAAGCATCAAACAACCTAGACTTTATTAGCCTACTACTACTAAAAGGGCACATTAATTTCGCTCTAATCTGCGCATGAATAAATTAATCTCGACGACACCTGTGCGAGGCAATAAATCTCACGGAAAACGCTTCTCACCCGGGTATTTTATCCAAAGTGCCTTAATGCTCTCACATTCACACTATCTTTGTCTCAGTACCTACTTATATTTTAATGCCATTGTATATACGCAATTTTGTAATAATAAAGTTGTACGCATAATTTGTATTGTACCAAACTTGCCTTTAATTTTTAACTCCCGTCAAAAAGAGGGGTGTTAAAAGTTTGACCCTTTTGTCTGTATGTGTGTAATATGTGTGTGTCATCGTAGCGCCTAAACGGTTGGATCGATTTGACTGGTGTTTGTTTGCTTGATGTGTTAAATCAATATAGTTCTTAGCTACGTTTGAGGAAGATCTGATTCATTTAAAAGTTACACATGTTTTTCTAATTTAGGTCAATGGTGTGTAAAGGTTACCTTTACATACAGATACTCACGCCTGTTTCCCATAGAGATAGGCAGAGACAACGGAGATCCACATGCCATGATCCTTGCACACCTCTATCTATCTTTAACATAACCAGTTCCCCGAGCGCATTTTCGTCCCATATTGTGATAAGTGACGAACCTATCGCTATATCGAGCACAAATTTTAGTCCCGAACACCTCGTGTATGACTTTTCGAATTGAGAACAACACAAATTAAAATTTTAACAACTTGGTTAACATAGTGATTTCTTAGGTTTACGCGAATATTACACATTGACTGACAGACTGACAGTCTCTCCGTGACAGTGACCACGAAGGCTGAAAAGCTTTCGACACATCGGGACTAAAATAAAAATTAAACTGCGATAAAATCCGTATAAACTAGTTTTATTTCAACTTGGGTAACAACCGGGACTTATCGTGTGCTTCCGAGGCAACTGGGACTCAAATTGTATGTATATTTATGTGTTTGTGTGTGTGTTTACATGTTTTATGTTTGAGAAATTTAAACCTATATCACCTCTGCTGAGTAAAATCTTGTGTGTTAATGAGTCTCTTAAGACTTATTAATAATTCCAATGTAGTTTCAAAACGGAATCATAGTTTTAATGTAATCAATTGTTGTCATAAATAATCACTATATATAATTTCTCAAAGGTGTTTTTTTTTGTCGGTACGCCATAACTTCCATAATTCTTCATCAAACTTAATGATTCAAACACCATTTTAAAGCTTATGTTTACTGCTATTGACGAAGAATAGACAATCTTATTTCTACTGTATTATAAGTATGACGTTACTGACCACTATTGATTAATTTACAATGCGGGTACTTCGCCAGGGCCGTAGCTAGAAGGGCACAGAGGGGACAATATCCTAATCATATTTCTTCAAACATGTGGTGTTTATGTTAAACTTCATAGAATTGACACAGAAAGCTAATTGCTAAGTAAACATTTTGAGCTCATGGCATTATTGAGATAAATAATAATTGGAGTCGTCAAAAGAAGCTTCTTAGAAGTATCAACATTTCTACCTTAGAGGTACGATCGTAAACAACTAACTAACCGTAAAGTGAAGACGCCAATCTCACACTACCATATATGCCATGATATATATCGAACATGTCGAATATGTCGCATGTCCATTACAAATGCAGTCTCGCGACGTCTCGTCAGTTCACCATACATTCTTTCTTTTTCCGCCTGGTGTTATCCCGACTTAATACCAGGGTCCGCCTCCTCGTAGGATAGATTTGACTTATTTGTTAATATATGGGGTGACCCGCCGTCTAATCCCCACAACCCGCAACGGGAACTAAGTTTCGCCACTTCAGGTACAAAATTGCACCGAAATCGGTCCATACGTAAAGGTGCTAAAATGCAACTAATCAAAGAGCTTAGTCTTATAACAACCCTCCTTTTTATAAGGAGTTTAAATGAGTATTATTTTAACTAATTTCAATTCTAGCTACATCCCTGGGCGGCGTATAAAGCTGGGGCTACACAATACGTTTACAGGGGCTTACATCCGCAGACAAGCTTTGTTTGAGGATTCTTAGTGCGGCACTGGACGGGCCGAGGGTTAAAGAACCGTCGAGGGGCAAACAGAATTTTTAAATTGGATTCTTTAATAGGATTGCGACGTGAAAGCGCTCTTTCGCTTTAGATTCTTTTTTAATGGTTGTAAGCGCTTGTAAATATGCGAATAGGAATTGAATAGAAATGCTTTGCTCTATTTTATTCTATTTATCAGAACAAACATTTGATAGACTCGGTCTATCATTTTAAATTATTTATCTACTACAGCAGTCAGAAACATCAATTAAATTTAATTGTCATTAAGTAGGTAATTTAAGGAAACGACAATTAAGATTATTTCTGTACCCAGAACCGCAGTTACCTGGCTCTGAATGTGGAAATAATCAGATTCTAAGAAATTACTTAATATGAAAATTAAAGTTATATGACGCTTCTAATTGCGGCAATTAAGTACTTACACTTTTGTCAAATAAAAGAAGATGGACAAGTAAATTATCACAAAATAACATTTTTTATTACTTTCACAATCATAGTTCAATGTAATACATATATGAAGTCTTATTTCAGTACAGTTGCAATAGAAAAATATTTTGGAGTCATTCACTTTTATAACTAACTCCATCCGTAATGCGAGGAAATACCTCACAAAGCTAAAAGGCGAAACACTGAATTCACAAAGTTAATATGATAAAGGATAAACTTCATTCATAGTTTTTTTGTTTCGTTATTCAAGCTGTAAAAAAGCGAAGATTTTCGAGGCGCATAACTTTAATAAGGTAGCTGACTAGACTTTTATTATTTTAATCACTAAAATTATTAGTTTATCAGTTATTAGTTACTCAAAATATATTGCAGAAAGAATTTTATAAATCGGACCAAAAATAAATAAGTTAGAAGCCATTCAAATCCTGTAGAAGGGGTAATTGTCAAATGACAGACGACGCAACCTTTGACGTCACTGTATAAAATGTTCATTATGGTGCACGCGTGCAAGCGAGATAGTGAGATATCCCTACTACGCACCCACTTTTCCTCATACCAACATTTAAAGTCATAACTGGGGGCACATTTCTGAACCAATTTTGATTGTGTTTTGATAAAAGGGTTTCTTTTGGGTATCATTTTCTGTTGCTTATAAAATAATGTGTAAAATTCAATATAGGAAACTACCCTATTTCGTGTGTAGTGTAAGTACTAGGTAATATGTAGTGTAGGTGCCTATAGTTAGCTTATATTTTCAGTTTATATACATGAGCACTATTAATAGACATGAGTGTTTTAACTTTCTGATCTAAAAGCGTTTTATAGGTATCAATTACTAAATGTTAGTAAATATACTAACATTTTGTGGGAAATGTGTTCCAATTTATGTCTTAATTTTCATTCGTTTAGTGAGGTTTTAGTGATTACATTAATTTATAACATAAATAGAGAAACGTTTATTACAGAATGTAGGTGTACCGAGACAGATCTGCTTTCTATATTAATATGTTTACGCAGTCTTTAGGCACAACTTTTGTAATTTAACCCCTGCTATTTACGAACTACTTGTATTAAAAAAATTAAAATATAGTAATGAATGCGTTTTATATAGCACGTCTAAAATGTATTATCAGGGCCGGTTCTACCATATGTACTATGGCTCGCACAATCTAGGCACTGGACCCTGAATCAGAGGCTCCTCCGCATGTCCCTTTTCTGAGTTTAGACATTACACATCATAAACCTGGGCAAAGGGTGCCATATTTTATCTTGCTCTATCCCAACATTTCTTGGGCGGGCACTGAGAACCATAACCTTACTAAAGCCCCATTTATATTACGATACAGATTTTAGTAAAGGCAAGAGTATACCAGCCTCCGTGGTGCAGTAAGCGAGTAGCCGGCTGTGAAGAAAGAGACCGTGAGTTCGATTCCCGCACCGAAATAAAGAGTTTGGGTGATCCAAAAATATTTGTTTCGGGTCTGGACGTTTTCTCTCAAGAGAGGTTGACGTCTGGCAGGCGGTGGATGGTAAAAACTACAAGCAAAATCTTTATGTAACATGTGTTAGAAAGCGTGTTGCGCCGACCCCACTGCGAGTGGGATAAGGGCAGATGGAAGAAGAGATAGACAAGAATATAACAGAAATCTATCATCTACGAGGTGGCATCTACGATTCCATACGATTCTCGTTTTCAATGGCATGACGCGGCGTCATAAATTACAGTTGTCTGGTACCTATATTTTTGCCTCTGTAGTGCGATAAACTCTCTACGTGTAATGTGGTTATTTTTCTTTGCTAAAACACTTTGATCTCAAACCAAACAAAATATCTTTACAATTCTTCAAATATCTTTAACAGCCTCCATGGCGCAGCGGGCGAGAAGCCGGTTGCGAAGCGTGAGGCCGTGGGTTCGATTCCCGCACCTAGATAAATGTTTGTCTGATTCACAAATATTTGTCTCGGGTCTGGGTGTTGTGGGACCGCAAGTCCCTCGTAGTTCTTGATACCTACGATACAGTTTTACCTAGTGTGGGGTCAGGACTATGTATGTGACTGTTGGGTGTATTTACTTATTATTTATTCTCAATTCTAAGCCAGGAAAAAGAACAAAACCCATTCTAATATTTTATAAACTAATGTGTATATCTACGAAATTTTGTTATGTTAAACATTCACCAAAAATTTCCGATTCACGAAGTTTCTAATTTAATTTGCGCTAATAGGTAGTCTTTCGCACGTGAAGAATTTTAAATGTCTGACATATTCATTAAAAAGTTTGTATCTTCTTGGAGCTTAAGCTAAAAGCAGCTTATTATCATAATTTGAATTATAGATGGCGTGCTATCTTGAATGTGTTTTAGAAACTCTAGGCCTCAGAAATATATCAACCTTTTTTAAAAACCGGCTGTCTATCTTCCAGCACTTGTTAGTAAACTAAATATAAGCGGTGTATTTACCTACATACTGTATATAGATAAAAAAATATTTTAAAAATTAAAGTAAAATTTTAAGAATAAAATATTTTTCCTGCAAGAATTATTACGATGAAGGTTATTTCATTTAACATACGCACTAACGCCTGCAATCCCCGAAGGGGTAGGCAGAGGTGTAACTAGTACATCCACATTTCGCCGAGCGTATCTCAGTCCCACGATGTGATAGGGGGCGAGCCTATCGCCATATAATAAAAATAAATAACCGGGCACAAATTCCAGACTCCGGGCTGATACTGAGCATTTCGTAATAGAAAACCCCAATAACATTTTACCCGACCCGGGGATCGAACCCGAGACCTCGGCGTTGGCCTCAATCGTAACGCGTACACATTACAACTGCACCACCGAGGTACCGATTTAATTTAACGTAAATATAACATGAAATGTAAATAAATACGTTTACATACTTTATTTTCCTTTAAGGTCGGCAACGGCGCCCATAATTCTTTTGGTATCGTGGGCGTACGTGGGCGGTGGAGATCACTTACCATCAGGTGACCCACTTGCTCGTTTGCCGACCTATGCTGTAAAAAAACTTTCGAGTAAACGTTACACAATCTCTTTTATTAGAAACACAAACCACGAATGCCACAAGCGAAATGTTAGCTGTATTCGAACAAAGCGCAAAGAGCCGTGTTCAACATTCAAGAATTCTCAGACGGGGATTTCCAATAAAATCACCCGATAAATTCCTATTCTGTGTGAAAGGGTTTATAGTGATCGATACAAAACACGATGTAGGTACCGTTACGAGATCTTTAGCTAAAGAATATTGCTACATTTTACTGTTCCACTACATTTTTTTTTTATAGTATAGGCCGGCAAACGAGCAAGTGGGTCACCTGATGGTAAGCGATCTCCACCGCCCATGTAAGCCCATAATACAAAAGAATTATGGGCGCGTTGCCGACCTTAAAGGAAAGGGATAATAAGGGGGATTTGGGCCTCCGGATATCTCACTCACCGTACGAAACGCAGCAACAAGCTGCTACTTTACGCCGGTTTTCTGTGAGACAGTGGTAACGACCCGGATGAGCCGGCCCATTCATGCTGTAGACAAAATTGTCTACAGCGTGGCTCTAACATAAATTACCTTTTGAATACTGTAGTGGCAACCAGTAGTGGATCCAGGAGCCATAAATGGCCAAGGGACTCAAGAAAAAAGCATTTGGGTTCACTGACAAATCTCAAATTAATCTTGTTATTTAGTATTTTCTTAGTACTACTATATATTACCTACAATATAATTTTCATTTCTTATCCTTACAATCTGGCTCTACCACTTTTATAATGTGGTAGAAACAGCAATAACACGATAAAAAAATGTATGAAGTTGATGTTTGAAGAATATCTTTTCAGCCGTTTGAAAATTAAAAATGTTTTAAGCGACGTCGAGAGGTTGTACGATAGCTAAAATAGCCATAGTAAAAGGTAAAATATCTGGAGAAGTACCACCTACTATTTCAGGTTAGGTAAGTGATTATTCCAATCGTTCGAACACTATAATAAAATCGTATCCCCAAACGATAACACTCAATGACTTAATAAGGCAGTGTAGGTTTATTTACGTAAAGATAATAATTGTTAAACCCTTGTACCTACATGTCTTTATAGAAAGTAATTTTACCCGCCCACTTCACCACAGCGTTTGAGGTGGATACACAATGTAGTTATGTCACTTTAGTGATATAATATCAGTGGGTTAGGCCTTAGGGAATACAAAATATAAAACTCGCCTATACACCTACCGAGCCATTATCTACGTGAACAGAAGTTCTGAGTATAGAACAGCGTTTTTTTACATGGGTATCTACCATAGTACTGCACTAGCTTTTGCCCGCGTGAACGGTCTTTTCCCGGAAAAAGTAGTTTTGTTCTAATCCAGGTCATGGTTTATAAGTGGCCAAATTTCATCCAAAACCATTCAGCTGTTACGTATAGCATGATAGACTAACAAACAATTCAATTTCACAAATTTAAAAACATCCAATCTTTCAAATTTATAATAGTAGCAGGAAGTAGGATAATAGTAGGATTATATGTGGACTTAATTTTGGCTTAAAATTTAATAAGCACCTAAAATTAATAAGTTATTGAATATTATAAGATTTGATTTGTCAATGAGAATTATAAATTGTAACATGCTCTCCTGTTTATTGGAGCGTAGTTTATATATTTATTTTACCCGGTCGTGAATGCCGTTCAAAACATATTAGCCAACAAATTTTGGGAATCAGATGTTTAATCTAAATAACCGGTCAAGTATAACTCAAACTCACACATCGAGAGTTCCGTACCACCGTTAAATGTTTAATACTAGCCCTGTATTATACACGTCCCACTGATAGGTACGGGCCTCCTCTACCGAAAAAGAAGGGTTAGGCCTAAGTCCACCACGCTGACCTAATGCGGGTTGGCAGACTTCACATACCTTCGAAATTCTTATGGATACAGGTATACAGGTTTCCTCGCGATGTTTCCGCGACAATTAACAATGAATACACACATCACTTAGTAAAGTCAGAGGTGCATGCTCTTGGGGCTTTCGAACCTGCGACTTTCATGTCGACAGTCCGAACCACTGAGCTTGACTTAGTTTTATTTTTTAGGATATGTACGATATTAACATATATTCAAAAAAAAAAACAGCCAGCTACTTATAGTGATTCAAAAGACAGAGTCTAGATAGACGGACAGACAGACAGACAGGCTTAAAAATAGGGCCTTGTTAGATCAGACAAAGGTCATACATACAACTAAACACAATAAAGATGCTATATCGTCAGTATACAACAGGGTAAATAGCTTTTCCGATGTTCCTTATTGTAATTTTTTTCCATTAGTGGAATGAATATAACCTATTCATGGAAATGGGATATTCATTTATCGATCGCGACAACTCAAACGTGGAAGGTTTTATCAAAGTTCGTGGTGCTATTTTTAGTTTTTAATGACATTAGAGGGAGATATGAGAGCCAACGTTCTTACTACAGAGGATGCTCAGGATCGGGCGAAGTGGAGGCGTCTTAGTGGGAAGGCGAACCCTGGCACTAGCTAGGATAACGCCAGGTAGAAAGAAAAGGAGAATCGCAAAAGTGTGGAGTTTATCAATTTAAAAAACCGGCATGTCTTACCCGGGAAAGATTGGTTTTTATGCCCAAAAGACTGGTTCTGCCAGTTATCACATCATGGAACAGATTTATATCTGTTCGGAACTAAAGTTGTAGCTATGGAGCTATATGGAGCTTAAATTAGGCGTACCGTGAGTGCACCAGTTGCACTTTTGTCTACCTTTTCACGTATACAGGCGTGAGGTTATGTATATATAAAATCTAGAACCAAGTACATCACTAGTGTGTGAATGACTAGACTCTGGTACTATACTACCCACTCAAAAGAATACATCAATCCGATATTAATTAGATCCATGTAATCGACACCCAATATTTGTAAAGAACTGTTCTATTTTCATAATTCTGATTAACTTTATTAATAAGCTATGTTGACCCAAGTACGTTTATTTACGATGGAGAAAAACATCGTAAATTGTTATTAGAACCACAGTTTTATTATCTCGGTTGGGTTCAATAAGAAATCTTGTGGAAAATTGGTGTCTCTGCGCCGTAGCTCTGCGCTATATTTTAGCTATTGGTTCTTGCATATTTGTAATGCATATTCATCACTATGGTGATCAGTGATCTTATTACAAACTTATTAATTATTTACTATAGTGTACTAAGTTTTAAAAGCCGGTGCTTTAATTTTTTTTTATTACATAGGCCGGAAAACGTTCTAATGGGGATGGTAAAGGATCTCCCGTGAACGCCCATAATACAATAAAAGTCATAGACATGTTGCCGCCCTTAAAATAAAGGAATGTTTAAAGGATTAGGAAGGGTAGGGAGATTTGGGTCTACAGATATCTCACTCACTGTACAAAACGCAACATTTTTATTGTAGGCATAGTTTAAGAAGGGTTTTTTTTTTAAATTCAACCCAGGGTTGCAAGTCAGTTACACATAAAAATACGATCGCTCAGCTAAGTTTTTAAATCTCCTGCAGGTGGTATTCGTAATCATATAAAGCAGACAAACAGTTTGATCGAAAAACAAGTAACCCAAGTAACTAAAGTGATATTGGGTTTTCCTATCATGAAATGCTTAGTATTAATCCGGAGTCTGGAATTGTGTCCGATATGGCGATAAGCTCGCCCGCTATTACATCATGAGACGGATATAAGCTCAGCGAAATGTGGGTGTACTAGTTACACCTCTGCCTACCCCTTCGGGAAGTACATGCGTGAGTGCGTATGTATGTATATAAGCATTCAAAAAGAACATTTTCATATACTTAGATACATTTTGTAAAACCAGAGACGCTTTATTCTAATATGTACAAAACAAATGGGACCACAAGATTTATAACGTGTACGGTGGATAGATCTATAACCGAATATTAGAAGCAGGATATTAGAACGTGTGTAGTTCTGGCGAGGCTTTTGTCAATAAGTATTTTTATAAAGCGCTAACAACTTCAATACATCTTAGATATAAATAAATGTACGTACATGGTCATATTATTAACTAATTAATTATTATTCCCTGCATCGAAATCTGGGGAAATTCACGACGCAGTTTGTGAATTAATTAGTAATTCCCCGCGTCGTAATCTAGGAAAATTCACACAGTTTGTCCTATAGAAATATATCCCTGAAATCCATTAAAACCAATGTTGCTTTTGGAAAACTGCGCGTATCCACGATAAATCGAACAGAAATTGCCCCCCTTTATGTAGATGTTTTTTCCCTCCATTAGTCTTAGCGAATAGAACCTGCATCTGCTGTGAGCTGCGACTCACCTCTCTGACGCGCTAAGTCCGACGGCTGGCGGTTCTCTGCTGGCGGGTCGTGACGACTCGTCAGGTGGTCCCGGCTCCCCGCCGCTACTGCTCGTTTGTCGGGTCTAGGAACAGAATATTCAGGTGAAGTTTACTGTCAAGTTTATTTATACCTATGTGTTTATATCAAGATATAGTCTTAATTTTACCTATAATTATTATTTTTTCATGTTCTTATGAAGTTTGCGTTGCTTTACTATACTCACAGCTATCATAGACTTTAATGTATATTACTAAACAGGCTGGTTTAGAAGGAAAAATGCGTCACATAACGCGGGAGTTTGAAAGCTGACAGACAGGGAGCGCGATACGGGTTCTAGTTGAGAGTAAGCGAGATGGTAATATTGAGTTACGGTCAATTGACCGTAACTTAGTGGTTCAATTTCAATGTACCGCGCCGCTTGTCTAGTAGTATACATTATAGTCTTTGACAGCTATGATATATTTCACTGCGATTTAAACAAAGCGTAGAAGTATTTTAAGTACTAAATACAATAAAATAAAACGGCACAATGAAAATATCTTAAAACATTCTATTGAAGACTTTACTATCAAACAGGTGTGCAATAAAAGGCTTAAATGCTCATGTTTGGGAGAGAGCCAAAATATAGAGCCGGTAGGCGGTAACCAAAGAATTAAGTTTACCGAGCACCAATTTGTTCAGTAATGCAAGCTTTTGAACTTATTTCTTCTTTCTTTCTTCTAAACTAACTAGCTTTCTTCTAAGCTACATAGAAAATGGAGTCTTCATGCAAAGAAAATAGCGTAACATAATATTCAAAAAGCAGGGAAAATATAGGTGTCTTACAGGTACAAGTTATAATAACACTAATTAGCCTTTACCCAGGGTTTCGTCCCTAGCAGATGCGGAAAAGACATATGTTTCAGGACTGAGGACTTCATTTCTATTTCCGTCTTCTCAAATAAAGCCACATTTAGATGGAGAATTTCTAGTACGATGTAGGCGAGAAACTGTTATCTATTCGTATCATACAACTATTTTTTCAAACTATGACACGGTGTCATAATTTTCTTTTAAATTCTCATGTGTGTCATGGTATAAACTCTCTTCATCTAAATGGAGCTTAGACATGTTTTTGATACTCACCATGATGCCCTTAAGCTGATTCACCAGCGGTGAATCAGCGAAGAAGTTGTTCACCGCGGAGAATATTTTACCTCTCTTGCTCGTCGCGCCGCGGCAGGCGTTCGCACGCCCGCAATCTCTGCGCAAAAATCAAACAGACTGTCTAAACACACAGACACTAACTTATGGCAATACGTTTGTTTACATTCATCAGTCACTGCAAATGCTGAGTGTGGGATCTGGATTGGGTTCCCGATTATAGTTTTTATAAACAAGCCCAGTTTAGAGATGAATAAACTTTGTGCTATTTGGATATAGATTGCTTTCGGAAATGTCTTGTATGAAAATAGTAGAAATATTAAACACACTGTACCTAAATGTTTCTTCAGATGAGGTGAATTCTAGAGGTTCTGTACTCATTAAGAATTAATCAGTTAGTAAATTTTAAAAGTATTTTTCAATTTGAGTGGTAGAGTCACGCTGTAGGCAGTTTTGTCTACAACACAAATGGGCTCGGCAGGGTTATTACCACTATCTCACAGAAAACCGTCGTAAAATAGTGGCTTGTTTCGTACGGTGAATGTGATATCCGGAGGCCCAAATCAAAGGGGCCCCTTCCCAATCCCTATTTCCCTTTTTTTAAGGTCGGCAACGCGTCCATGATTTTTCTGGTATTGTGGGCGTACATGTACGTGTAGATCACTTACCACCAGGTGATCTACTTGCTCGTTTTTCATTTAACACTGGTAACAACTCGGTCGAGCCAGCCCATTCGTGCTATAGCACTATAGCACGAATATACGCTATAGCTAACGTAACTCCCACTTTATATACCATTTTTTCGTCGGTTAAACGCCCATCATCAGTTTTACAAATATTTTTCTAATTAATTCCTTCTGGGTATTAGTCGTTGAATCAGACACATGTGGCTTTATAAAATACAATGTTTGTACAATGTGTAACAGACTAAATTCTGAAAACATTACGATGACGTTAGGCCCAAGGTCTTGGGAAGTACATATTCTACTGGAGTGGTCACTTCGTACGCTGACGCTGTCATATTATTCTTTCTTAGGGCTTGTGGGAGGGCATCAGGATTCATTTTTGGACCCGACTGGATAAGCATGTGAAATCATCACGGAGCACATGGTGAAAAACCCGCCATAGTGGCTCGTTCAGGCGGGTCGCTTCCACGGTCAGCCAGTGTATAAACAATAATTTCAGCCACATTTCTGCCGACGATTGAAGGGCGCAATATCTCTTGTCAGTCGATATTATAATTTGCACTGTACAGGTACTTAAGGTCCATGTATGTTCCGCGTATAAATTGAGATGCTCTCTGTTCAAAATTAATTGTATTATCATAGCGCAAATATTGTAAATAAATTTTGAAAAGAGCAACGTTAGAGTTTCTTACCCGTTCTTTTTTAACGAAACAGCATTCCGAACTGGCAGCAGAGTTAAAATTTGACTGAAACTAAATTATGTAGGTATACCATTTTATAGATTCAATAAATATTTTCATTTCAGTAACTTTATAATTTGCTGTTTATAATTCCCTGCAATATCTACCAGTATTTTAAGTTTCCTTTGCACATTAATATTTGAAGTAGGTGCGACGGCAGTGTCGGCATATAAAGAACTTTGCCTTCACGCCTTTTGATCTCATTTCCGACTTTTCCGAGGGGGATAATAAAGCCCTCGAAAGATTTTTGTTTAAAATTTAATGCCATAAATAATCATGAATCGATATTACTCTGAAAGTTATGGAATAATAAAAAAAGGAAAGATTGTGGTAGTGTATTGTAGTTTTGTACAGACGAATATTTAAATTAATAATTCTTATTTTTTTTATTACACAGGTCAGTAATCGAGCAAGTTAGTCACCTGATGCTAAGCAATCTTCACCACCAAATCTACAACTGAGGAATCGTGGATGCATTGCCGATCTTAAAAGAAAGGAATAATTAATGTATTGGGAAAGAGAAGGATTTGGGACTCCAGATATCTTATTCATCATACGAAACGCAACAGGAAGCTGCTACTTCACGTCGGTTTTCTGTGAGGTAGTGGTAAGAACCCGGTCGAGCCGACCAATTCATGCTGTAGACAAATCTGTAAACCACCACCACTTAGTTCAATGCTTAGTTAGGCTCTACCACTTAGTATCGATAACGTAGACATATATTAAAATTCACAAACTCACAAACATCCAAGCTTTCACATTTATAGTTATTTTTTTCCATTTAAGTATTTATTTTTTCTATTTATAGTAGTAGTAGGATTTACTGGAATCAATTACAAATACGGCATTAATTATATAAAGTCAATTCAAATATTTCCAAAAATTACTTGCTTTTCATAGTTTTACCAGAGAACAAATATTCGTTTTGCCAAACATTAAACCGTTATCTTCTTTCGATGATAATCCCTTAGAAAGTGTCATAAAATTTATCAATCATTTATATTTTTCTCACTATGATTTTTATTATAGTTAAATAGGCTTCACTATGTCAAATTCTATTATAACTAAATCTCCGAACACTCTAAGGTCAAAACATTTAACATTTGAAACGCAGCTAAACGATACCATGAGAAAATCTTGTACAATAACCGCCCCAAGCCCCCAACTAAGCAAACTATTTCACTTATCGAATACATCCGGCATGCATCAATTTATATTCAATTGCAATACAGAACCAACAATACCATCTGTACAATATACTCCTTACAGAGATAGAAAATATATCTTACCCGTGCGTTGAAGTTGTACGAGAAAAAATCTTGTCAAAATATTGGTGACTTGAGAGACAGCGGTGCGCGGTGGGCTTCCACAAGGGTCGGAGCCGGACTGAAAAGATGCTGGAGCGACGCTGGCCCAAGTCAAAATGTAGCGCGCATGCGATTTCCCGGATTCAATGGAGTAAAGCCGCGTTTCTACTGTGACTAAGCGTGCGTTTTTTCAGATTTATGTAAATCGTGCTAGCGATTTTTTATCATATGTATAGATTTTGTTACGATTAATATTCAATCGAAAAAGTTTAATTATTTATTAGACTGCCTCGGTGGTGCAGTTTTAATGCGTATGTAGTACGATTGTTGTGCTGAGGTCTCGGGTACGGTAAATCCCCGGGTCAGGAAAAAAAAATAAAAAAAATTGAATTTTCTATTACGAAATGCTCAGTATCAGCCCGGAGTCTCGAATTGTGTCCGGGATGGTGATAGGCTCGCCCCTTATCACATCATGGGATGGAAATAAGCACGGCGAAATATGAGTGTGCTGGTTACACCTTTGCCTACGTCTTCGGGGATTACAGGCGTGTTGTCATATGTATATGTTTAATTATTTAATGTCTGAAAAGTGAAAACTCTGCGTAGTTAAATAACATAAAAGCTACCGTCAGTGCCATGGTCGTCTCTCAACGCCATATTGATACTGACGCCATGCGTTGACGCTACCATGGACTGGTCTTCTAAAGATATATGTAGTCTTTTTTCTTTCTTTCTACCTGCCCTTATCCCACTCGCAGTGGGGTCGGCGCAACATGCTTTTTAACACATGTTACAGAAAAATTTAGCTTGTTGTTATTTCGACCGGCCGCCTGCTTGTCGTCAACTCCTCTGAGGAGAAAACATCCAAACCCGAAACAAATATTTGTGGATCACACAAACATTTTATCTTGGTGCGGGAATCGATCTCACGGCCTCTCGTTTCACAGCCGGCTACTCGCCCACTGCGCCACGGAGCCTGTTAATTCTACTTCCTAACATCCTACTAATATTATAAACATGTAAGTTTGTGAGTTGGTGAATTTGGATGTTTGTCAGGTAATCACGCCATAACGGCTGAACGGATTTGGATGAAATTTGACACACATGTAGACCATGACCTACATTAGAACGTATGTTACTTTTTATATAAAAGGATATACACACGGGCGGAGCCGCGAGCAAAAGCTAGTACTAAAATACTCGTACAAACATAAATGAAATGAAGTATTTAGGTAATCGCTCAAGGAAAAATCCAGCTTTACCAAAAATTCAATGGGGAGCGACAATGAAAATGACGAGTCAACTGAAAGTAAATTATGTATCATGTACAATAGTGAAAAGGCTTAAGTATTGTCAGAAGGCTTTATTATAGTATGGTTTTTCTTCAATGTTATATTCTATCGACTAATGTCTCTCAACCCAGCCCGCCGCTCATTAGAGGTGCCCGTGCCCAGAAGTAGAACGTAATAATACGAAACTGATATTATTATATTATTAAAATATCCTTCAATATAAGGCTTTAGTCCACCACGCTACTGGCCTAATGCGGGTTGCCAGACTTCACATACTTTCGAAATTCTTATAGAGAACTTCTCAGATATTATTATGCAGGTTTCCTCACGATGTTTCCTTCACCGTTTAAGCTAGTGATAATTATCAATTAATTGATTGTCTCTATTGTTTCTATTTGTCTATCAAATCAAACACTCTATGTTTGCTTTTTGTATAGTTATCGGCAAAGTTTATGGCCGCTCTGAAGCTAGTTACGTCATCCACCCTATACACCTCCCGTCACTCTTTAATCTCTGAAAATACTAACAGCTACGCCGCTCATAACTAACTTCAGAGCGGCGATAAAGGTTGACGAGAACTATAGTTGCTGGTCCTCCTTTGCTACGAAAATAGTAATAGAAAGTGACTGAATATTTTTGAGTGGTAGACCCACGCTGTAGACAGTTTTGTCTACAGCATGAATGGGCCGGCTCGTCCGGGTTGTTACCGCTGTCACACAGGAAACCGACGTAAAGTAGCAGCTTGCTGCTGCGGAGGCCTAAATCCCTCTCCCCTTCCTGATCCCTTAATTATACCTCTCCTTTAAGGTCGGCAACGCACCCATGATCCTTTTAGTGTTGTGGGCGTACATGGGCGGTGGAGATTATTTACCATTAGGTGCCGTGTTGGTCGTTTACCGGCTTATGATATAGAAAAAGCATGGGCCTGTAGATTATTAACAGGCAATTTTGATTGCAGATACTCTTTGGAAATGGCCAGGCGCATTTAATTTTCTTTCACTAATCACCACGCATTATGGCGGGTAACGTATAGTGACTACCTATCCCTAAAGTTTACCTATGGACTGAATGATGGATCTTAGTAACAAAAATAAATAAGAGACCTACAGATACTACTGAATGAAGTATGAAAAATGAATCGTCGTATGAAATCGTCATTCAGTAGTAAGAAAGCTAGATTTGATTTCGGAACTTCTCCACCACTAAGCCACGAGTTCCATCACATTATTCAAACAATGTCCCACAGGAAGTTAGTACGCGCAAATAATAGATTACTTCGACCCTTTACTCGAGGGTCGTCAAACTTTGTGAAACACAAATAAAACTGTGTTAAAGTCGATTGTCGATGGTTGTGGAAACGCGCAAAACAACTTGTCCGGTCTGTTAGTCAGGAGTGGTACCACAACTATTGTTTTCAGAGACTGAAGAGTGGATGGAGCGGGTGAAACGCAACAGCAATTCTTCTCTCTTCTTAGTTTCTCTTTACATTTACATACCAAGATCGTTTATTGAAAATGCATACATACATGTATATTACATACATAATACATTATACATTGCATTGCATTATTACATGCATGTTCTATAGAGCAACACTCAAGTGAGCTCTTTGATTAGTTTCGATTTCAGTATACGTGATTGGTTTATTTTTGGCGCCACCAAAAACGGACCAATCACGTGTACAGAAATCGACACTTAGCAAGCTACGATACCCACGATACAGGAAGTTAACCTAGTGTGGGGTCAGGACTATCATGTGTGTGACTGTTGGTGTACTTATTTATTAGCTTGAATGACTAAATGAGCAGGTCGCGCGCCTGGTGGTATGCGCCACGCCTGCAAACAGAAGCTTACACCATACGGAACTTTGAATTACAAAGCATTGCACGGTACCACTATAAGACATAAGTAGTTATGCCCAGTCTCATAATACCCAGTAATTTCATTGGTTTCATTTCATTTCGTCAATGTCAATAATTCTTACTACTGTTGGTTAGCGGCAGAAATAGACAAAGCGTTGATACAACCCAAACTATACTTATTAATAGTTATTAAAGTCGAGACTTATTCACATTATAATCTCATATCCATCCGAGTTTGCCATTTGTTTTACAGTAAAAGTAATAAAAAGAACAAGTTGCCTTAAATGTATGACCCGTACTTAATATATTATTATATAATTAGGTAAAAATCCCTTTTTATTGACAAAAACGGAGGAATTTCTCAATTCGTCTAATACTTCTATAATATTTTTTATGTGTGTTCACGAATAATTCCGCCAAATATAGACCAATTTGTATGATCCTTTTTGTATTCGATAGGGTTTACTTCAGTAATGGTTCCATTTAATATTGAAGAACGGTTTTTTGATGAAAGACTATGTCGGTGGCGCAGTTGTAATGCGTACGCAGTAAGACTGCTGTGCTGGGGTCTCGGTTTGATCCCCGGGTTGGGTTAAACGATATTGAATTTTTCTATCATGACATGCTCAGTATCAGCTCGGTGTCTGGAACCGTGGCCGGTATGGCGATAGGCTCGCCCCTCTATCACATAATGGGACGGAAATAAGCTCGGCAAAATGTGGATGTACTAATTACACCTCTGTATTACAATTTTTGACGATTCATTAAAAATAGTAAAATAAAACCGACCGAACGGTGCTATTACGGTATAATGGTCAATGATACCACCGACTCAAAATTGTTTAATTGAGACGTTTCTTATAGGTAGACTTAACCCAACATTTACATACACATTATACACATAGTTGACGGCGACCAAGTTAAACCGAGCAAAAGAATATATTAATCAGAAAACCGACCCTGGCGCCAACCAACGCTTTATCAAAGAAAATAAAAACATTTAACTTTCTGGAGAAAATAAAAACATTTAACTTTCTGGGTTAATGTATCTGCGACCTAATTAAATTAATTTCATAGTAAACCGCATTCATTTGTTTTGAAAGTAATTTCTTGGGGAAAGCATATTTCTAAACATTACTAACTAGGTATAATTATGTATAAAGATGAACTTATAACTTATCTAACTATCTCGTGTGTTCATAACTTTTAAGATGAGTTTCTATACAAAATTTAAAAATGAAGTAACACTGGCAACCCACTTTTAACATTTTCAATTTTAAATTTCGAATGTTACAAATAAGATAAGTACAATTTTTTAATTAGTTTTTCATGCTTTCTGAAAATGGTGCCAACAAAAAATTTGCGTGCGACCGTAATCTCGCTGTTTAAAGCTGGGAAATAATAATGGAGATATTTAATAGCATCCGAAGTTTAGGATATAGCCTTTGTTTATAACACTTCAAAGAAGTATAGGGAGACCAGGTCTATAGAAGACCGTACAAGATGTGGCCTCCCGCGATCCGTAAGCATGCTTGGCCAACATTAAAATAATAATTAGAGAGTGAATTCGTTGAAACCCTTATCGGACTCAAAAGAAATTAGCTCTTCAGACATTTTGTGAATATCGGTGGATACGATGATGATCACTCATGAGAAGATCTTCACAGTGGAAGAAAAGTTTAACTGGCAGATCAATAAATGTTATGCCAGAAGAGGGATGTCCAGGGATCACGCAATGTTCAGACCAAATTGCCCGGCTTTATTCGCAGAGAAGATTGGCCGCGCGTCGTCTAGTTCCGTCTTGAATCCTTTGGATTATTCCTTACGGACTGAATTGGAGCTAAGGGCGTGCAGAAAGTCTCACCCAAACCTGGATTCCTTCAAGCGAATATTTCTCAAAGAATCAAAACAGATTCCTATTGAAAATATTCATGCCGCCCGCGCCATAGACGAATGGCCCACGCGTTTGAAGGCCAATATTGTCAATAAGGAAGGTAATTTTGAATGGGTGTGAAGATTGCAGTCCACTTCCGTTTTTGGGCGAGCGACCCAGATTCGTTTCGACTTTTAGGTTTATAAAGAAAAAATGATATCGAGAGTGTTCTCGGTAAATAATAGCAAAGTGTTTGGGCATTATAGACCTACTCTAGTGGCCACCAAGCCACAGAATTCAGGTTTAATAAAATTGATGTCAGACTTTTTAATGGTTAAGTTAGTTTTGCATTGTGTTGTAATATACAGTTTTGTCTACAGCACGAATGGGCCGGCCCAACCGGGTCGTTACCATAATCTCACAGAATATCGACGAAAAGTAGCAACTTGCTGCTGCGTTTCGTACGGTGAGTGAGATATCTGGAGGCCCAAAACGCCCTCCTCTTTCCAATCCCTAATTACTTATCTGTCGGCAACGCGCCCATGACTCTTGTGGTATTATGGGCGTACAGAGGAGTGGCGATCACCTACCATCTACCACCATTTGCTCGTTTGCCGGCCTCTTTATTTTGTATCCCATTTCATTATATATAATAATTTAAGTACTTTGAAAACAAAAAGAAATATCAATCCCGGTTCCATCTTGAAAAAGTCATGAAAGAGATTTCAACGCTTTCATAAGTCTATATTTAAAATAGCGACATCTATCGGATGTTGTGAAAATGTATTTTTCTATATTGAAATTCTTATATTTAAAATATACTATCCTTATCTAATTATTTCATCAATAGGTTATCAAAAAGATACATTAGACGTCGAGGTAACAACAATAAAACGTATGTCCATTACCCGAATAATTCTAAATATGAGAGTTAGATTTGTTAATCTCCTTATTATTATTCAGTAAAAGAGACTGAAAGGTCATTACCCAGTCCATTGAATAATAAAACAACACAATAAGTCGTTTTATAACAATAGTATACAATACGTCCATGAAACATACATGGGGCTACCGGCTAAACAAAACGACCCCAAGTCCAACGTATTTCCGCGCCAAGGTCGATACCAGTTCACTCAATCCGCTCACTCACCGGTCAATTCATTCCATTCGTTCAATCACGCATGCGCGGTCGCGGCGAAGCGCAACGATCCATACCGCGACACCGCGTTTATTCATTCTAGTTGTAGCCGGTGGCTAGGTCTGACATAATATTTTTACCAAATTTATTCAATAAATCTTTATATCTAAAATGGAGTTCATCGGCAAGAAGTACAAGATGATCTCTTCTGAGAACTTCGACGAGTTCATGAAGACAATTGGTGAGTATTTATTATTTCTGTAGGTAACCAATTAAAGCCGGCCGGCATTTTTCTCTACATCCGCCCGGCCCCGTCTTTCATACTTTTTTTTACCAAATAAATACTATCGTTTGAAACTATAGTAATGTATTTATTCATAGATAAGATATTTAATTTAAATTCACAATAGCTATCGCCTTTTGTGAATTAACCTGTTGCAGGCGGCTGCTCAATTCGCAAATAGGTAACCTACCTACCTACACAATTTTATTTGTAAAAATTTATTTCGGAAAATCTATATATTATATTTTCTTAAACTTAAGCATAATCTATAAATGTGCTATTCTAAATACTTCATATTTTTTTAGGTTTTTTAAAATGTTTTTAACTTATTTTGCTTTTTCTATTAAATTATGAACTATCACCATAAATCTTATTTTTCCCCAAGAGCTATCCACAGACTTAGGTTCGTCTAGATTCTAGAATATTTTAAACCGTTGGGCGTTACTAAATTTTCCTACATGCCTACTAATATTTCCTGTCACGTTTTACAATCAAGTAATAAAAGCATTTATGTACGTTTTTTCACATATTACCGCATAGCCCGATAATGTCATCTATCTATGCCGACAACATTTGTCTACCCTCAATGTTATTTTCTTGAACAAGAAATTTATCTTCTTTTTTCATACAACTACAACATTCATTATATTAGAAATGTGAACATCCTAGGTAGGAGGTGGTTTTATAAATGTATTTCTAATAAAAACGACCATTAACTTCTTCCTTACGTCTAATTTCGAATTAGTTTGACTGAAATACCTAAATAATATTTTTTTTATCTACCTACAAATTCATCGCTAATATATGATGACTGATTACTACGCGGAAATACAATCTATTCACTACTTTATCTCGACCACACATTAAGCTATGTACCGTATCAGATAGCCGATTCAAAGGAAAATGACACTGCTCGATAACACCAGTTAGTAGCTACAGCGGATTAGAGCCTATCATCAAAATATGCGGGTATAAGGTAGGGTCATATAATCACGTCAATAGCATGACGAGGGTTAACCTAATAGGCCGCTACTGAGTTGAAATCTGCTAGCAAAATTACGAGACTGGGTGACGTAGTACTACAGTAGGTACTATTTATTACGTACTTTGATTTCTGTGACCGCTTGAGCCCAAGTTTCTGGCCAATTCAAATTCGATTTGGCATGAAGACTTCAAAATGTACGTTAATCTAGTATTAATTTCGATGTCGTTTATCATTATCATCCAATTTTTAGGTCCTCTACTTGAGCTAACTTAACAAACCCTTAAACAATTTATTCATTCAAAAACCATACATTGCTGTTACCAAAGGTCACTTCTAAATTACGATCCATCTGCATGCAAAAGCTTTATTTTATAACAAATTAAGTAGTTTTTAGTAGACAATAAGCACCTTATTTTCCCATATTTTGATCGAGGATTTGCTTGTGGCTGATGAATACTGAACGTGTAGATGTTACCATGTGCAATGTTTTAAATGCATACAAGAAATAGGTCATACAAAATGAACATTAGGTTTTCTCTAGCTGACCTGCCCCGGGCTGACCCAGCCCTGACCCAATATGCGTGAATAGAGCTAAAGACCCCGCCCTCCAGGCTATGACGTATGAACGGAACTTCTACAATTCTACAGCTGAATAAGCCTTTTGAAACTCACTGTAGTTATACCGTTCCTCTGCCCCAGTTCTAATTAGTTTGGAGTTTTGCGCGGATAATTGAGATATTCTGTGCGGAATTCTTTAATAATTTTTATCCGATGTTTTGAAATGAGAGTCGATTCTGATGCAGTTTCACCGATGGCATTTGAACAATATTATTGTAATAGAATGTCATGTATAATAGGCCCGTGGTGGCACTTTTTGTTATGCATCAATTTGATACGAATTTCTATCGCCTCACTGGTCTAGTGGCAGTACTTAGACTGTGAAGGATTTAAACCCCAGCGGGCAATTACAATGTGTGTTTGAGTTTACGATTCGAATAATCATACCGAGTTGCCCAGGATTAACGTTAATACAATAATCAAGTACAAAGAAACTTGACTCATGGAAATTATAGATATATACCGTAGATAAGATTATGATATTTTATTTGACAAGATACGAATATCCTTAAAGCCGTAACGCACCAAGAATGATGCACCATTTATGACTTAAGTTGCATAAAACGAGGTGTCCGGTATTTTCCAGATACCAATTGATGGATGATATCTAGATATATTATCTTCAGACTTCAAAAGTTAAGAGGTCAGATTAAGATGTTTATATTTTAAATAGTATTTTTTTAAAACAACTGGTTTAGGTTCAATGATAGTATTGTGCATTGGTTAAAGGTCAAAATCAATCGTAAAAGGTGGTAGGTCCCTCGTATGGGCGTGGCCGGCTGGGTTGGTACCACCGCTTTGTCTATTTCTGCCGCCAAGCAACAGTGTGTAAGCACTGTTGTGTTCCGGTTGGAAGGGCATCGAAGCCAGTGAAGTTACTGGGCATTATGAGACCTAACATGTCGTGTCTATGTCTCGGGGTGACGAGGGCAGTACAGTGTCATGCAGTGTTTTGTTATTTAAAGTTCTGTGTGGCGTTGTTTCTGTGTATGAGCAGGCGTGGCGCTTAACATCAGGCGAGCGAGAGAGCAAAAAAAACGCTAATTTCAAATGTATACAACATTCAAATTTTATGTGATTGGAAACTGCTCGCGTGACAAATCCCACACGCGTGAAATATCCTGCTCGTATGCCATATGGTGTATTAATTCTTGGATGTAGAGTCGTTTGTATATCAAAGAGTCACAGCCATGGAGCAATATTTCCAAATGAGGTTTTTCTATGAATATATTAATAAAGGTATTTAAAAATAATTAATGCATTATATTTGCACAATGTATTGTTGATTGCCTTGAAGGTAACATCGTACTTTAACCCGCGTCTGTTATTAACACTTGCACTTTGTGATCGGAAATTCTGATAACAACAGAAAGAGTTGTTTACAATCCGCGACCCAACGTAATTTGTCTGACCCACAACTCGCAAGTCTCACCTCTGTATATTGTGATTAATCAACATAAATATACCTATAATAATATTATTATCGGTGAGTACAAATTTCAGGTCAAACAACATTTTGTGTAATTCTGTACTTTACGCGGGATAGTTTTTGTGTGTATAGAGATAGGCGAAAGCCTATAGGGAGCGACATCTATTTATTGACAGTGCAATTAAATGGATATACTTAGTCCGACTATTGGTATACTTGTTGCGTCTCTGCCTACTTCCTCGGGGATCAGATTCTCTACTCCGTATTAATTTTCTTCAAAGTCTGAAAATATACGTAGTCAGTTCGTGATTTATTTATGAAACGTGACATTTTGCCTAGATCATGAATCATGATTATTTATCTATTCCGTAATTAATAAACCCTCAATCTTCCATCGTTTTAAAAAGATACAGAACTAATTTAAATATATATATCATATACTCTCTTCTTCCACCTGCCCTTATCCCACTCGCAGCGGGGTCGGCGCAACATGCTTTTTAAACTATATGCTTATTTATATACTCAAGTCCAGTGCCATGCAGTGCGTTATTCAAAAATCTTTGTGGTGTTGCTTCTGTTTATAAGCAGGCGCAGCGTTTATCATAAGCCGAGCGACCTGCTCGTCTCATCATTCAAGCTAATAGAAAAAACGTAAAGTTACCTGTATAATTTTCCAATATGACGACACCTCGCTGTTTATAATTTTGACCTTTATAATAACTTTCGATGCATTATCTATTACACGTTTTGAGGTGTGAAGGTGTTCCGTTTGCCTTTACGATAAGTGATGAATCATTTCAGTTGTTTGTACCTCGTTTTAGCGGTATCTGCTCGTCCTACAAAACTAACTCGAATTATGTTATATCAAAGTATGGCCACAGTTAGGATCAGCTACGCGATAAAATTTATATTATGTACAGTACTCTTTATTTCATAAGGTTTTTTTACATTTTTGAATATACAACGTGCTACAGAATGGTGTGGTTATATTTAAGTGTCTTACATACACCTGACAGTGAGTGTTTATGTTCTGGATCTAGACATCCTAAAATTTCCCGCTAATTTTAATTACACTTTATCGATAAGATCAAGCACATCATATTACATATAAATTAAGTGCGTGGGCGACAATAACAAACTGAGACAAAAGCTCCGCTCCTTATCAGTTAGTGTTGTCCAAAGTTGCAAGTATATTATCGACAATGTGTAAAAAAAATGCCCTATGTAAGTTACCAATGCAATCGGATTTGGTACTATGAGCGGTGAAATACTTATATTGTACACTATGCGTTGCTGAAATTTAACCACACATATCTGTAACACGTATATAAAAAATAAGTATATTATTATTTTCTTTCCAATCGTTTTCAGTTATGGCGAACTCTTTACATACTTTACCTTTCACGAGTGATGTGAAGGTTAAATTTTATAGATTACTAGGTTTTGTTCGCGGCCCCGCCCGCGTAAATGTCTTTTCCGGGTATAAAGTACCCTATGTCCTTCCCTGGGATAGGTATAACCTATCTCCTTACCAAATTGCATTAAAATCGGTTCATTCGTTTAGTCGTGAAAACGTAACAGACATTTGATTTGGAGCAGCCGAAATGTTTGTGTGATATTTGTTTCAAGTCTGGGTGTTGTGGGACCGTAAGTCCCTCGTGGTTCCTGATACCCACGATACAGGTTAAACCAGGTCTAGGACTGTTAGGTGTATAAATTATTAAATACTACTATTAACTGCCTCGGTGGCGCAGTTGTAATGCGTACGCGTTACGACTGACGCTGACGCTGAGGTCTCGGCTTCGATCACCGAGTCGGGTAAAAGAGATATTGGGGTTTTCTATAACGAAATGCTCAGTATCAGCCCGGATTCTGAAATTGTGCCCGGTATGGCGATAGGTTCGCCCCCTGTTATATTATGGGACGGAGATACGCTCGGCGAAATGTGTGTACTGGTTAATACCACCACTGTCTACCCGGGGATGTCTGCAGGAACGATTATTTACGTATACATTGTAAGCGGTACTCTGAGTGCGTAGTGCGTAGGTACGTGAAATGCACAAACAACTTAATGCCCTTTCGCTTTTCACCGGTTATGATAGAACTGAATAACAATATCACATTGTAGCTCTAGTGTAATGTAGTATGAGTCAGAAGACCACCTTATCAGTCATCGGTCTGGGATGAGAAGAGATGATACATGACTTATGTGTGAACTTTCGAGGTTAATATGCAGATAATTGAGTTTTACTGACTTAAAATGAGATTATGTATTCGACCCGAATGTATACATAAGTATGCTGTATGTATATTGTACGTTATTTTCCCCATTTCTCTAAAAACTAATTAATTATTTATCTTAACTTGTCACGTATACATAGAGGAATACCTAGGTATTATAAACGTGCGAGTAGGACTAGGACAACCAGATGATTTTCGATATTTCGATAACAACTATTGAAAAATCTTTGCTTCTTTTCCAAAAACACATGACGAAAAATGCAAAGCTATCTATTGTAAAATAATCAGATAACGTAATAAAAATTTATTGCCAATGCACAATTTGATAAGACTGCTTGTTCAATGTTTTCTTACAATGAGTTATCTGTGGTGTTGTTCACAGAAACTTAACATAACCAACTCCTTCATAATTCCAGTTATTTGCAGATAGCTAATGAACCTCACTTTATACATGGCATGATGTCATTTATTATCAATGGAATGTATTAGTTCGTTCAATTCGGAAATGAATCGATACTTGAATTATTCTAAACAGATATCAATTTCAAAACATCAATATCATTATTGTCACATATTTTTAATTTACCTCAATGCTTCAATAAAATAAAATAAAAAATAAAATATATTTACATAGTGCGCAGTACAAACACGCAGACGCGGTGAGTGACGCGGGCGTCTAAGTTCTAACGCTTCAAGCATTCTAGTCTGCCTTTAGCTTTGAACGCAGTAAGAACACTATTAGGAACTTTACACTAGTTGTATTCTGAAAATGGATCTGAAATTAAATAATTTTCAAACTGGCGGGAGATGGCACAGGATTTGGTGCAGTGGAGACTTGTATCGGATACCAAGACCCACTATGGGTCGCTGCGTTTCTGTAATTAGTTATCGAATTAAAAATATATCTCGTTTATTTCCAAGATAAATAACTGTTGCTTACAGTAACAACTCCTTTAATTGTTGACAAGCTTTCTTTTTTTGCCTGGCGTTAATCGGGTAACCAAGTTCCGCCATTGTGGTTATCCGTTAATCAGCAGAGTGTACCACGTGCAGTTAAGGTTGGCTTTAGGCCTAAGATGTTCGTAGCTTACTTAAACTCCACTTGACAAGCCTTCATATAAAAATATTTCAAATGTAGGTATCAATTTTCATGGCCAGACACAGTCGATAGACAAAGCAGACATTTTTTCTAGTTTGGTGTAGTGTGTCTAACTAAAAAATCTTTCAGCTTCGTTGGCGTCACAAATGATTCATTTCCTACGTTAGATAATAGTTCGGCAAAAAATCGTTCAGCTTTTAAATTACCATTTTGCATGCCTTACGTGACTTTTTGTAAAATTCCGGTTACTCACGCTTCGTACCTACATCTCGAATCGTATGATACTAACAGCGGATTTTTTATGCCTTTCTTTATGTCATGATAATATGTATTGCAATGGGTTTAGTATTTTAAGTAGCGTTGGCTTTAACCCGATTAGTCATAAGTTTTTATCTATACTCAAATTATTTTGCATTTGAGACTGATTTTATTTTATTTATTTATGCTTCCGGAAAACCTGATTCGGATTGTTATGTCCGATATAGCTATTAGCTACTCATCTATAGCATATCAATAACTTAATTTTGAATCATTTTGGTAACTGTTAGTTAAGCAAGCCAATACATGCATTTATATATTTTGTGCCTACTTCAGTAGTACGGTCTAAACATCGATATGTTTAGACCGGTCGAATATGTTTTTTCGATAACTGTCACGTCCGTCATTCGTATACGAGAAACGAGAAATGTATATGCAGCTAAATACGTTTTCAATACAATCCGCTAGGGACGCTGTACGGATCTGCATACAGATGGTGTGACGGCTATTGAATATCTCGCAAAAACTTAAATTATAGGCACAGATTTTCTGTACTTTAAGCTACTAAGTAGGTATAAGGATTTCGCAATACGAAGCGGCTATACAGACACCTCTAATTAGTGACTAAATCTTATTCGAATATTGTGAAACCGGCTTACAAATTATTATTTTTTAATTTTCCCATACAGAAATTTGAAAATGGATCTTCGTCTGTATAATATTGCGGCATTTGCGGGAAGAAATAAACAATTCTTTGACAATATAAAGCGTCTAACACACGCTGCTAGCTATTAGATTAACAACGAAGAGCGTTGCTCTCGCTGCAGCTTGAAGTACCAGTTTTTGCACAATGCCATTACAGAGCAATGACAAATCTTCAGCCCCATGTTTTGCCAAGCTAGTATAGTCATTAGCTTTGAACAATGTTGCAAAGGATATCATAAAGATATATTTTTAGGTTGGAAAACTATTTGTTTGACTAAACGGCATCGTCATATTATGATCTGCATATACAACTTATATTAGTTCAAGGTAGGCCCCTCGTATGCAAGAGGCCGCCTGGGTTAGTACCACCGCTTTGTCTCTTTCTGCCACCAATCAAATGTGTATAAGCACTGTTGTGTTCCGGTTTCAAGGAACTTGAAGCCAGTGAAATTACTGGGCATTATGAGACTTAACAACTTAGGGTAACGAGTTCAGTCCAGTGGCATGCAGTGGTTTGTAATGTTCTGTATGGCGTTGCTCCTGTTTATGGGCAGGCGTGGCGCTTACCACCAGGCGAGCAATCTGCTTGTCTCGTTATTCAAACTAAAAAAAAAAGTTACCTACATGTCAAATCTCAAAACGAAATAAAAAAATCTGTATATAGGTACTATTCAATACATTTTGCAAAAAAAATATCAAGTAAGTATACACAATAAATCTTATTCATTGCTGAACGTTTTTCCGTTTCGAACCTTGAACCGCGTGGACTTTGACTCCATTCTGGACTCGGAAAATTGCCAATGACACCTATTCATTCACAAGTAACCGGTTGTTGCAGATAAATCTTGTTGTAATGACATAGCAAAGACCTTTGCCCACGTCGAAAATAATATTTAGCTCAACATTATAATAATAGCAAAAATAAAACCGAATAAAAAATAATAAAAAAACGATCAAGTGCAAGAAGGGTTCCGTACTGCAACCGAAAATATCCTCGATCTAAATAATTATACAACCTAGCTTATTCAACCCAAATTTCATTGGAAGTACCTTTTAAGACTACCATGATTACTTGGAATTCCACTCGCATTTCTCCGTGACTATGTGTGGGATTGACTTATAAGCACATTAGAGCCTCGCTTATTTTCAATATAAAATTTTAACTAACTAAATATCACTACTTCCATAATATTGAACACATATAGTATCTAACTATTAGGATATGTAATGTGTAAATGATATTACCGTTATCATTATATTACGGTGTACTTAAATTCCACTATCAGAAAATCCCTAAGCTAATAAAGTACAACTTTCCACCGCTGTGTTACACATCAGATAATGAGTTCCTGGTCAATGTTCATCATAATCATTGTGTTCATTACTTATAGTATTTTATATTTTTAATAAATTACTTTTATCGTCTTTCTTTCGAAAGAGATAGGCAGCTGCAGCGGCTTGGCTGTGCCCCCGGCATTGCCGATGTCCATGAGCGTCAGTGACCGCTTACAATCAGGCGGGCCAGTTGCTCGTCTGCCTATCAAGGCAATAAAAATGGTTTCGGATATACAACGTGTTACAAGGTGTGGTCAAATATAAGCAATCTAGAGTCGATATAAGTATTTAACTCCTGTATTTCTAAATCCAATTGCATTGCTAGGAGATAAAGCATAAAGTATTTTCTTTTCTATCAAATAAGTAGCATATCGATATTCGACTTGCAACTTTGGACAAGACTACATGCTAAATAGCAGAAAGTTTTTTCACTCCAGCATTGTTATTCTTGATCATGCACTTCACTTAATTTATAAGAGTGTGTTCCATCTTACCGCTTAGTATTATATGATTGTGATTATAATTAACGTGAAATTTTAGGATGTCTACATTTTGGTAAGGTCCGGTACATAAACGCTCACTATCAGGTAACGACCCATAAATATGACCATACCTTTCTGTAACACGTTGTATAATAGCATATGTACAACAGTTCCACTACAGACTGGCCATGACTCCACTAATTAATTCTGACATGTTTTCATAATATTTAATATTTTGCATACAAAACGAATACAAACATTTTGTTTTTAAATTAAATTTGATTTATTTATGTTGGCTTATCATGCATAATATGATATACTTATGAAATACAAAAACAGTTTGAAAAAATCACTACGCTACGTTTTTATTATTTATATGTAGATCGATAAATCTGTTAAAGTAATGATAAGCAGATACTTATTTTTTACTTTTCGTAATGCCATCCGCTTTATTTATAATACAATTGAATAGCAGCATTATGGAAAAATACCTAATATATGATAAGTACTAAATTGTCGACAATTTCATATAAATATCCGTCTAACCACCTTCCCATAATTTGTAGAGAAATAAGGGCAGAAATTATTACTAGCCTCCCAAGTTATTAAACAATGCAGTTACTACATTTTTTTCATGGTTGGTCATCAGTGATTTCTGCATTTCTCTTTTAGTAATTCACTAATTATGGAATTCATTTCAACCGATATACAACCCACTGCCATAATATGAATAATGTAACATATACGGGCTGTTTATTCAATATTGGTTGTACTCATATCCTTGTGGTTAAAGATTACATTACACAGAGAATGTATGTGCGGTAAAGCCTAGTTATCAACAGGATAGAATTTATCTAACGTTTTCATTACAATTACGAATTAGATTGCTAACGAATTTACTTGAATTACAATTATTGTTAACATCAAAGCAATCTCGACTATCAACCAAATATTTATCTATTGTCTCTAATTAGACACTTTTCATTTATCCTATATGATACTGCTGCATGATTTGAGTTTGATACGCAAACTACAGAACATATAAATTTAGCTTATTCTATAAAACATTTTGTTTTGCTTATTTAACTTATAAGACATTAGAAATGTTCATAATTTCCTCCCTTTTCTAATACTTTTACAGTCAACGTTACAACGTTTACAGTCAATTCGAAATCTAGAAAATCTGAGTCATCAAGATTGTATTGTGGTTAAATATATCATATTACTGCATCTCTCATCCTATGATTTGTTATCTCAAACAGGATGGGCCGATCTACGCACAGAGTGGTCTGGGAGCAATTTATCTGTCACTCTGTCATCCCAATAAGAATTGTTAGTGTACGTTTCAAAGAAGACTTGCAACGAAATGTTCTGGAAAGATGTTCTGTTCCAGACTTTGTGCATTGAAAGTTTATCTTTACTTTTCTTAAATTTCCTTTATTAAAAATAATTTAGAAAAGCTTTAGAATTAGCCTTATATATTCCCTTCAAAGAAATGGAAGACATAATTTCAAACTTTTAAGACTACACTGCCTCAAATGTCGTCCATAACAACAAATTATGCATACACTAGGAGTAATTTCCGTGCACTCAGGTGTTTTTGCTACTCGTATACGTCAACTGCTGGAATCAAGCTCGCATGATAAGACCTATTAAAACATAGTACTTTACATCTGGCTTTTCCATGTCCTTACATAACCTTAGTTTATTATTTTGTCTCGCAACTGCTACGGAGAGAAGTAGAAAAAAATTGTATATAAATACAAACGACAGCTTCGTATTCCCAGAGACTCGCTAAGCTTCATTGCTTCATGCGTGCCAATGTCGATCCTGGCTTACAGAAGTTACAGTGGCGGATGTGGCGGGTAGTCTATAGAGTCTCCACTAATATAATTACATTTTCAAACACTCCCAGTATCACAATAGTCGACGTGAACGTTCAATGAACAAATCCCGACCTACATTTGTGATCATCCGCCTCCATGTCACACGGGTCATATTATGACTTCAAAGCCCCGCACCGGCACATCCTTTGAATTAATTATGCGGATGGCATGTGAATATCCCGACATAGTTTGGAGATTAAGCTTCCAATGGAAGCGTCGGCCGGTCAATTGTCGTAAAATGGACAACAATCAGCTTCAATTGCCGTCAATAATGTCACACGGTTCGAGAACGTCTCCGACCGGCTCCAGTTTTCTATTTTCTTTGTATTCTATATATAGGAAGGCGGGGTTTCGAACCCGTTTGGCCACGTGGATAGATATTTTAAGTATTCGACTTTCTAGAAGTGTTAGTTACAGAAAGAAAGCATTACAAGTACAACATAGTATAATATAATTATGAAAGATCGAAGTGTATATTTTTTTGTAAATTGATGACTGAAAGAGAATAACTACTTTCCCGATGTTTTCTTGGTTTTCACTGGTTTTGATTTGTACTTTAACAAATAATTTATACACAAGTGTGGTCTATTTTTCTAATGTTTACGAGCTTATTCATATTAATTTACAACTTCGTGATAAATCATATTTCGGCAATAATTGAGAATTTGCGACATTAAACATCTATTAAGATAAATACATTTAAAATACCTAGGATTTTATCCTAGTATACACACAATTTACACTATCCTAAGATATTCCACCAAAATCCTTTTGCCAGCAGTCCGCACTTATGTAACAAATCTATTGCTTTGAATTATAAACTTATTCATTAAAAAATTCAAACCTCTAAGCAACGATCGAAAAATGCTTTTACTGTGTGCGTCATTGTCCACAACTCGGATAAATTTTAATATCAATCAATATAAATTGGCGCAATAGGTTTGACTTATTGAACGGCCGCGGCTGGCCGGTCCGGCCGGTGCGGATGTCGTCGGCGCTGCCTACGCCCGTGCCCGCCTCCCGGGGATCACGATCATTATCAATAAACATGACATTCCTGTCTGCTTCATCATGATTTACTCCATCTAGTACAGGATATATTTTAACGAGATTCATTTTAATGTTTTTGGGGTTGCTGAATGACTAAAACAGAATCCTTACAATTTCATAATATCTGGCGGTCATTTTACTCGGTACATGCATGTTGTGAAATATGTACCCTCCTCCACCTAATTTTTAAACTACGGAATGGAAAATCTGAAAAAATTCAAAGTGGTATACGTTAAAGATACTTCCAACAAAAAAAATCTTATCGTGTGTTCGCACACAGGAATTAGTGTTCATGGTTGCAAAATAAGTTTCCATAGATATCTTCTTCTGTCTGACGTTATACCGGTCCTTTGCAAAGGTCCACCTTCCTACTTGATGCTTACACATAGCCTGTGTATTTTCGATAGTGCGACATGATGTTTCGTGAGATTAGTAAATCCGTTAAAAATATACTACGCCATGCCGCGCCGCCCGTCGTATGTCTGTCTGTTCTATCCTTTTTAGGATCTATCTTCTGAACCATAATAGATAACTGACTGAAATTTTCACAGAATATATTATGGCAAATATTCTAACAATTAACAGAGTACATACGCACTCACGCCTGTAATCCCCAAAGGGGTAGGCAGAGGTGTAACTAGACACCCACATTTCGCCGAGCGTATCTCCGTCCCTTATGTGATAGGGGGCGTGACTATCGCCACAAATTCCAGACGGGCACAAATTCCAGCCTTCGGGCTGATTCTGAGCATTTCGTAATGCAAAAACCCAATACCACTTTACCCGACCCAGGGATCAAACCCGAGACCTCAGCGTTGTTCGCAATCGTAACGCGTACGAATTACAACTGCGCCACCGAGGCACTCAATTAACAGAGTAAAAATATATGTGTGGTGGTACAGAACCCTTGGTGCGCGAGTCTGACTCACACTTAACTACAGTTTTTCATTAGACTGAGTCGCGTTTCGGAACTACTGTAGGCAGTTAGCCAGTGCAACATGTATTATTGATACTACATTTTCATTGGTCCATGTCGTTTATGGACCGATTTGGATCTGTATCTAATTGGATGTAATCATTTCACCCATCCAAAGCGACGCGACAGTGCCAAGAAATAAAGCGACAATATTATTTGTACATTTAAAAATTACATTTTTATAACATTTGGATAACATTTTTTAAAATTTAATCCTAGTTTTTCAATAGCTACATAATGTTAGTAATAACTTTGATTACTTAAGTTCTATTGAAGGCAAATGAGAATATTGCGTCATTTTCTTCATTGGTCGTAAAAGTTATTAACCTACAATAAATAATTACTGATTGTGGCACTTTTTTACAACTACTTATTGCTATTTACAATCAAGTCTTGGCATAATATGTACTTTTTTTTTAAATACATAATTTATCATAATTATTACCTATCTACGTTTTCCTTCCAGTTTCAACTAAAATATTGCTTATCCTAGTAGATTTACACGGGTCGTTTATTGACTTTGGACTACGGGCTTTAATTCCGCTGTTTTGTTTGTCATACACGTGGTACGCTATCCTAAATTAGATCGCATGATTATTTTAAAATAAGGAAACAAATATGATTCATAAGAGATATTCACATATAGTGTATTATGCATTAGTGATTAGTTGGCGCGCATCGCGACGACACAATATATAGTTTGAACATTGAACCTCTATTATTAGCACAGAATATGTAACAATCATAACATGCAGAGTTTTTTATAGTCTGATCAACAAACATATTTGTTGTCTTACAAAATTAAATGGAAATAGTGTACTCAGTACTCAGCACCAAGTGGGCTTCCGTCATAACTCATAATTTACCGGAGCGGTGGTTCGTAAATGTCATCACGTCTGAGGAGCGACGAGCGCCAAGAAACTAGAATGCAAGTTTTTTTTTTTTTGTGTGGAAGAATTATTGTGTAGTAGATATGTATGTACCTTAGCAGTTTGGATTGGTTATTGCCGTTGAGAATACATTTTGCTTGCAAATAAATTGGCCGGGCATATTATTACTTAGACTCTTAGGCAAAAATACCCTCAGTTAAACACAGAATCAAGTTGGAGATATTCTCGAGAAATGCCAGCTCAGGAGCACCCTAAACCGACGTGCATGTATGAAAAATTTAATGAGAGTGAATGAGGCCAAAGAGGTATGCAAGGATCATAGTGGAAATCCGTTGTCTCTGCCTACCCCTATGGGAAACAGGCGTGAGTCTATGTATGTATGTATGTATGTAAACACAGAATTTTCCAAGACGTTTTGGGAGGTACTTTCCTGACTACAGTCAATGATGCAATATCGTTATTCATTCTATTATTCTACAATATATCTATGGGACTCAACTTGTTTACACAAGCAATGGGATTTTTAATTTTTCATAATTATTTTTAACTTATCATTATTTTATCAGTTTACCAACATTTTTACAAATAGGCATACGCACAAGAAAAAATATCTACTTGTCGTAGAAGCTTTCATTATAATATTCTAAATATTATTTGGTAATATATCTATTATGTATTTATGATAAAAATCATGTAAGTATATTTATAAACCTACTTACTTAACTTAACTTTAACGGACACCATAAAGGCGTCCTGAAGAAACATGTTTGTTTAATTTCATAAGTAATGTTAGTTCATAATATGTGCATATCTATAACATAGGCACGTCTTATCAAAATGTGGTAAAATATCAATATTGTGAATACAAATATTTACTTTCATATCAATCATACCCTTAGCTAATTACTTAAAACTTACCTAATTAGGTCATTTTTTATTTAATGCCTACATGGTTGAAGTATTTGAAAAAAAAAACAGTTATAATGATATATTGGTTAGTACGTGATTGATAGTGTTTCATGACTGTAATTCAAAATATTATGGGGATAATTCTGACTTCATAAAATTAAACGTCGGGACTAAAATAAAATTAAACCGCAATAAAATCCGTATAAACTAGTTTTATTTCAAATTAAATAAAGTTCGATTTAACCACATGCTTAAACATTTCCTTAAAATAGACAACATAGATCACTTAATAAGCATAGTTTGTAAAAGTGTTAAGCAAGCTATCATTAGTCGAATAACGCCGTCAATTTTATTGACAAAAATTCAACAGCACGTTCTGAATTGAAAAATTGCGCCAATGTAAAAGGTCGATGTCCTTGATGTCACACCACTCGGATGGACCAACCACAGTGCGCCGCGCCCATCAAGGCACCAATGGGAGGAGAGAATTATTTATCGATTCATCTGCGAGTGTTTGGCGTCATTGGTCGTATCAGTTCTGCGCAATGGAAAGCAACAGGCTTGTGTCTGACCCGGCAAATATCTCTTATCAAGAAATAAGTTTATAATTAATTTTTAAGCACATAAAAATACTTTAAATTAATTTCACGGCCACTGAATTCACAACACCGCTGTAACCTCCAGCTCGTTTGCTTGTTGCCTATCTTCTGCTAATATCGCGATAATTTCAATAATATTGTTTATCATATAATAGGAATTAACATTCATGTATTTCGTAACTTTTATTTTTTTGATACGCTACCCAGTTTCTAAACTGATTACAAACATAAGCTAATTCGGGGATGTTTCTTTTTCTGTTTATGGTTGTTGGCCCCAGTGTTACCCCATAAATTCAAATAACGTTTTTATTAACGCCTGCAGCTTACTCTGTGAACATATTCGGTCTCATGTAGATAGGTAAGTATATAATAATCTTATTGGCCCATCGTCCAAACTGTAAATAAAAAATATTCAACCACAAAGAAATTCTATATTCTATGATAAATGCAAACAAGCGCTTACCAAATTGATGCTATTCTAACGTCGTTGTATAGATGTCGTCCATAGAGTTACTTCTTCCTGGAAATATCCCAGTTTTGCTTGAAACTTATGGTAGACTTAACTTGTGGTTTTCACGAGTGGTAGAGCCACGCTGTAGACAATTTTGTCCACAGCATGAATGGGCCGGCTCGTCCGGGTCGTTACCACTGTCTCACAGAAAACCGGCGTAAAGTAGCAGCTTGCTGCTGCGTTTCGTACGGTGAGTGAGATATCCGGAGGCCCAAATCCCCTTCCCAATCCCTTATTATCCCTTTCCTTTAAGGTCGGCAACGCGCCCATAATTCTTTTGTATTGTGGGCGTACATGGGCGGTGGAGATCGCTTACCATCAGGTGACCCATTTGCTCGTTTGCCGGCCTATACTATAAAAAAAAAATATGTCCATCTGGTTTCCTAGCATCTACGAGTATTACCTACCTAGCTTGTGGCACCTATTTGTTTTTTATTGAGAAACAGATAGCTATTAATTCATCAATCTTGTTCTGCTTTCTTGTAATTAGAAAATTGTAGTCAAACCTGAATAAAATATTGCATTGGAACTGCTAGTCTCGTCAACCGATACTATACTACCACCTTCATACTGACTTATGTGATGGTTTCTAAGACTTACTTGAGTCTTATAGTCATTGTGTCTAATTAGATATCATGGTGAAATGCCACCACCATGCGGTGGTGAAAAAACCACGTTATTGCTTCGTTCCGGCGAGACACATTTTGGAGTCGGATGGTGTGTATTAAGTTACGACACCGATATGAACCCTGAACCTCCTCCTTCAAATACGTTGTCAATAGAACAGCAAGGATAAATCCAGGGGAATTGTTATTCATTGGATTGGTACTAGTGGTAGGTCTGTCATATGTCACTAGGTGGTAGGTCTCTCGTTATGCGAGAGGCCGTCTGGGTAGGTACTACCGTTTTGTCTATTTCTGCCGCCAAGCAGCAGTGTGTTAACATCGAAGACAGGAAAATTACTGGGCATAATTAGACTTAACGCCTTATGTTTCAGGGTGACGAGCGCAGTTCAGTATTATGCAGTGCTTCTTAATTCGAAGTTCTGGTTGATGTTGACTCTGTTTATGGGCAGGCGGGACGCTTACCATCAGACGAGCGACCTGCTCGTCTCGTCATTTAAAGCTAATATAAAATAAAAACAAGTTAAGTTTTTAAGTAAAAACGTGTATGATTCTCTAAAATATAACATAAAGCGGTATTTTTATGCACACTGCTCTTTTAGAATACTACGTGCCTAATGATGACTTATTTTGCAATGGAGTTGCCAACGATTTTTATAACAATGATACCTCCCACAGAGACTATCGTAAATAGTGATACATTAGCATTGTTTATTGGATTTATTATTTAAATGAGCTGAACAGGAAGCAACGGCGTCCATTCCCGAGGGACTCTGCCCTATACATTAGACTCCTACGGGAATAGGGTTGACAGGCATCTAGATTCTCTGGGATATTCATAATACATACATACGCACTCACGCCTGTAATCCTCCAAGGGGAGGCCGAGGTGTAAACAGTACGCACACATTACGCCATCCCGTGTCGGTCCCATGATGTGATAGGGAGCGAACCTACCAGCATCTCGAGCACAAATTCCAGGCTCCGGGCTGCTACTGAGAATTTCGTAATAGAAACACACTTTGACCCGACTCGGGAATCGAACCCGAGACCTCAGCGTCATCCTCGTAACGCGTACGCATTACAACTGCGCCACCGAGGCAGACATAAGGATATATTCCCGATAGTACCTGTATAAAATGTATTAACATAAACATTATTAATTCATTTTAAAATAATTCCTATTTTAACCTCTAGTCTAATTAATATTGATAGGTAGTCTGTCTATTCTTCCCAAGAAATCCTATGAATCTTTCAAGGACACGACCTTCAGTAATGAAGAATACGACCAAGAAGAAGTCTGTCTTTAAGGAATAGTTAGTGGCTAACAGTGGCAGATGGTTATTTTATGGGATCATACATTTTCTTGTGGAAAAACTATTTGTTCACCTCGCCAACAGAATTGATACTCGTAGTGACGTAGCAACTAGTCGGACAGTTCTTTGCATATGATATTAATAGGGTCCAATTAGTATTTTGTTTTATAACTAAATACTTTCGTCAGCCCATCACAAAATCCTCCATAAAATTTTAAGTGAAAAATATATTGATCTTTCAACCCTGAATTGGACCTCGAGTTTGGAATGCAGGCAAGCAACCTACACCTTTAACGCATAACTATAACTGTATATACTGACGTTTAGCCGAGATTTAAAAATAAACACATTTTAAACTGGTTTGTTTTAGTTGGAACTGCAGACATGTTGAAGGACGAGATAAGGTCTAGAAAATAATCTGCAACTTTGTAAAAATTGTTGCTACCCGAGTTATGAATACATCGTTTTTTTACTGTAGCCGGTAAACTAGGAAGTGTGTCACCTGATTGTATGTGATCTCCACCACCGAAGAAAACCCTGTAGACTTAAGTCATGAAACTTGCCGACATTTAGAGATTTAAGACTACGAAAATCCTTCACCGTATGAAACGCCAATTCACGTCGGTTTTCGACATAAAAGAAAATGCTCTATTCGTCAATTCGTATATTTTTGTATTTTCACTCCAAATGTGGACCGGCTATTATTTTATAATAGATAGAATTTATTGTGGTGGTGGTCCAATTTGAATTTTAAAGGGGGTATATCCTAAGGGGGTAAAATATTGGTCTATTAAACTGCAATAGTACCTACCGACTCAACTTTGTTCAGTTTTAGTTTAAATTTGTTGGTTTTATTTTTTGTTAGTTTTTTTGAGACAATGGTACCACTCCGTTCGAGCCAGCCTATTCATGCTATAGACAAGACTACCTACAGTGTGTCCGCTTACATAGTATGCTATGTGTTACGTGCATAATGAAGTATCAAAGTTCAATCCCCATGTTCAACAGTCCAAGGTGACACGGTGCTAATAAGCTAATACGATAACGCTATTCTAAAAACAGACAGTTTTTAGCATAGCGCTATCGACTGGTATTATTCATCGATATTCAACGTATTTTGAATAAGTTGGCATTAGAATTAAATAAAGATGAAATTAAATGAGAAATACCACTGTGTAAACGTTTCTATGAAAGCCATAGTATGTATTTGCCTACCTCTATGGGATACATGTATCAATTATCATGTATACAGTATTAATCACAATCGAAGTACTTACTTGTAAAGGACCTCTGAAATGACTGCAATAGCTGAAAAGATTTTTTCCATTTAGTACGTACTATTATTTTTAGCCTCCGTAGCGCAGTGGGCGAGTAGCCGGCTGTGAAGCGAGAAGCCGTGGGTTCGATTCCTGCACCGAGACAAATATTTGTGTGATCCACAAATATTTGTTTCGGGTCTCGGTATTTTCTCCCCAGAGGGGTTGACGTCAGGCAGGCGGCTGGTTGTAAAAACTACAAGCCAAATCTTTCTGGAACATATGTTCAAAACTTGTTGCGCCGACCCCACTGCGAGTGGGAAAAGGACAGGTGTAAGAAGTGCTAATATTATTTTTGTTGTTGAAACATTGTGTAATGCAACAGCAACAAAATGTATTAGAGCCTATAATTTAATATCTGAATTTATGTACTTTATCAGATCATAAATTGAGCACAAATTGAACAAAATTAATTACATACAAATCATACAATTTTTGGATGAAATACATAACTAAGGTACAATAGAATCTGAACTATTAAACAATCTCCTTTCGCAAAACGCAATATGTGACATTTAGTACGTCACTAACGTCAGTAAACTATTGCAGGTTAGGTTATATTTTCATAATTGTGTTAATATTTGGGTTGTATTGCTTTGTGGTTACCACAATGTCATGGGAAGATAAGAAATATCTGCTCGTGTCTACTGAGAATTTTGATGATTTTATGAAGACGTTGGGTAATAATCCAAGCAATTCCAACCAGCCTTTGATTTAAAACTAAAATTTATTTATTTGGGAAGTCCTGACTATTAATACTACCTGTTATGCCTACTCTGTTATTTCCTAGTAGTTGAGTCTTGTAACCCAGAAACCCATTTGGTTCCATTACTATTGGTATGGAGCCGGTTTGACGGTATGAATTCGAACTTCTAGGCTAGCGATTCTCATGATATTTCATAAAACAAGTAACATATCGAACCTATTTTGCAATGTTTATCAAATTTTGTTAATAAGTTGTCTATAACTAAAAGACAACATAAAATCAACAGCTTTCTAGCGAATTCATGAATCTGCAGTATTGTGTTGGTATTTAATAATTAATTTCTGAGTCTACACTAATGAATAGATTTTGATTGACTGAACATTGATAAAAGTGAAAAGTAGTTACGGTATTGTAATATTACGTTAATAGCGATCCTCCTATTTAATTAATAGGAAGTTAATACATCATAAGATAATTTTCTACTACCTAATTATTACCTACATCTTACGCCAATATTTGTAACTGCAATGGTATTTTTTTTCTTATGGTGAGGCATTGTTCAAATCGTCGTGATATGCGGGAACTGTCTCAGATTCTGGAAAGCACCAGTGCTTCCGTCAATACCAACACGTCACTTTTTCTAGCACCGCTTCTACATCTTTGAATTGTATTATCCATTATCTGTATAGATTTAGGATTACTCCCTACCTTATCTGAGTTTTAAGCCGTCTTAGTATTACATGACAATGAAAAGGACGTTTCATTAAATATAATATTTACGTTATTTATTTCCTTATTTCCAGGCGTGGGCCTGATCACCCGTAAGGCTGCCAACGCAGTAACTCCCACGGTGGAGCTGCGCCAGGAGGGAGACGGCTACAACCTTGTCACCTCCTCCACGTTCAAGACCACCGAGATGAAGTTCAAGCCTGGCGAGGAGTTCGATGAAGAGCGTGCTGATGGTGCTAAGGTGAGAATTCTTTTGTTTTGGCAGAGAGCGGCGAACTAGTCAGTGGGTCAGCTTATGTTAAATGATTTCCACTGCCCATGAACATCGACAATATCTGAAAAATTTATTATCCACCAATAAAATTCAAATTGCTCCATGAATTATCTTTTTTATATATATAATTCTACTATACGTGTGTATGTGAATGAACTCCTCCTAAACGGCTGGACCGATTTGAATGATTTTTTTTTGTATGCGTTTGGGTGGCGCCCTGGATGGTTTAGAGTCACAATTGGACCCAGTAGGTGGCGCTGCTGTAGTTGCGGGTGAAATCGCGCGGGACAGCTAGTTATAATAAAATATTCATGGACATTGGCATTGACATTGGACATTTTATGGAATTAATATTCTTTAATGTTTCCTCAGCGATTTTTGTCATATTCAACACCTATAACATACAATATTTCGTCGACAGGTGAAGTCTGTATGCACATTCGAAGGCAATGTCCTGAAGCAGGTGCAGAAGGCGACTGATGGCCTGGAGGTGACTTACATCAGGGAGTTCGGACCTGAGGAAATGAAAGCTGTAAGTACATTGAAAGAATTAAATGGTTTAGTGCCACCAGTAATATATTATGCAACTTACAGAATACAACTATACACAAACGTGCGTAATGTTAAACCCTGTCTTTGAACGAGAAGTAATTCTAATAATAAAAGCAGCAGTGACACAATGATAAACTAGGTAAATAACTGCCAAATACTGGGACTAGATAAATACTGGGACCGTAAGCTCTTCGTAGTTCCTGATACCCACAATACGGGTTAACCTAGTGTGGGGTCTGGAACATGTGAGTGACTATTGGTTGTATAAAAATATATGCAGACTTCTGTTGCACTTCAAAATCACTAATAACTCAACTGAATTATTATTTTTTTAATTCCGAGTAAAACAAATCTAACCTACACTTTACCTACTAGATACAAAATTCAATAACCATCAGCAAATATAGAGATACCTACATTAGAACACTTACTTAAGACCATAGAATATAGGTAGTATAATTATTTATTTACGTTAATTGTAATGGAAAAAGAAGTTTAGTTTTTGTGTGTATACGGTTAGGTAACAAGTGTAATGCTCACCTTATCAATTAGTGAACTTACTAGGTATTATGACATTTAACACGTCTTAAGTCTCGGGGTGATGAGTGCCATGCAATGCTTTGTAAATGAAAGTTCTGGGTGGGTTGGCGTGGCTGCTGTCGGGAGACGTAGCACGTACCATCAGACGAGACTCCTGGATTCCATTTTTATTAGCTTGAATGACGAAACCAGCTGGTCGCTCGCCTGATGGTAAGCGCCACGCCTGCGCATAAACAGAAGGAACACGAGATACAAAGCCACTGCACGGCACTGGCCTGCTTTCATCATAATCATTTATTAATCAGTTCATCACCCCGAGACATAAGATGTTAAGCCTCATAATTCATAATTTCATTGGCTTTAATATTCTTCAAACCGAAACACAACCATGCTTACACAATGCGGTGGTAAAAGCCCATACGACATCTCTCATACGAGGGACCTACCACCTAATAAACTATCATCTCTTGTTGTAGATAAAAATCACTCGACACAACACCTATTAATTGATTGTTCGTTGTTTCAGGTAATGACAGCTAAGGATGTGACCTGCACCAGGGTCTACAAGGTCCAATAAATCCAAGCTTCATAAGACTGCCGGGCTGGAGCCCTTATATTTTTTGTCCTATTATTATGTAGCACAACTATGGAAAAGTTAAATTATGTTTATTTAGATATCTTGTGTAACAACGTAAGTATATTTCGGAACATAAGAGTATCTCAATATCTTTGTACGCTCTGTATTTTGCCAAAGTTAGACTTATTGGCGTGTCTTCAGTCGTTATATAAGTTTTTCTGTGCATATTTAAAATAAATATGTCTTTGTATGGTGTTGTTTTATTATTTTAATAAGTTATAGTTTTATATCTGCGGCCAGTCGCAAAAACTATAAGGCACATTATTATTATTTATTTTATATAATAAATCATTCATAATTCTATTATTTTAACATATATCCCACAAAACCGTCTGGACGGTTTGACTGCGGGTCATCGAGTCTCGGATACATAACACATAAGATAAACTGCCATTGTTAGTTTACATTAAGTGGGTGGCTACATATTATGTAAGTAAGTAATAATTATTTAACATTTTTTTATTTTTTTTTATTAACTTATTTTTGTTAATCTCTTGTCTAATCTCCACTGGCAAACTATTTAGTACATAGGGTAGACGCTTTTTGATAGTTCTATCTCCATAATAATTACTGACCTTAGGCACTTCATATCTGCCAGCAGATACTGACCTTGTCTCGTGGTTATGACTTACAAAGTAAAGGATATGCTCCTACATAACATAGATGAGCTAACACGTGTTAAAAAAAGAAAGTTAAAAGCCTTACGCCGACCCCATTGCGAGTGGGATAAGGGCAGGTGGAAGAAGATTGTTTAATAGAGCGAAAGCTCAGCGGAGAATGGAACAGATTGTAGATATGAATGTCGCAGATTCGAAACTAGCCCCAAAAGCATGCCCCTCTGCCTTTCCTTAGTTACGTGTGTAGTCAACTTTTTTATAGCATAGGCCGGCAAACGAGCAAGTGTCAAATCTCCACCGCCCATGAACGCCTATAATACAGAAGAATCATGGACGCGTTGCCGACCTTAAAGGGAAGGCATAAATAAAAAATTGGGAAGGGGAGTAACAACCCGATCAAGCCGATTCATTCATATATACCACCGTATAAAGCGTGGTTCTGCCACTCAAGAAGGAAATAGAAATCGGAAAGCGACGAGTGATGAAGTGTGTACATATTGTTTCGATTTGTTTTTTCACGTCTTCGGATCGCTGTCCGTTGGACAAAGGCATAAGAAAAAAAATGAAATTTTGATGGATCCCATGAGCCAGTACTTATGTACCATGATTATTTTATTGACAGCCTTCGTGACTCAGTGTGCCAAAAAAATCGCCGTGTTTTGATGCACAAATGTTTGTGTCATACATAAATATATTTGCTTCGCATTTAGGTGCTGGGACCGAAAGTCTCGTAGTTCCTTTTACTCATGACAAGAAAAGCATCATCTTATTGTGTATTCAGAACTACGTATGTGACTGATGGACGTGATACCCACAGATATTAGTTTCGAGTGTGAGTTGCACCAAAGATTTTCTAGTGATCTTACGCTTTTTAGATTACCTACATATGGAAAAGAAAGAAAATCATTTATCCAACCCCTTATTTGAGACACGACAAACAAAAGCAAGGTAATGTAATTACCGTGACAAAACACAACAAAAACGGCAACATAAAACACCGAAACCTGCACGATATGCGGTAAATATACCTACGATAACGAAGAGGGCAGGCAGCGTGTACGGTGTACCTCGTGAGATTGCCGACACGCTTATATTTCAACATAATATATATACTAGGCAATGAGAGCCTAGCGCTGGTTTTCAATCTATAGGATCTAAAATCATGTCCAAAAACGATGAAATATATTTGTATTTACTTTGATTCACTCAGTTTCAAAATTGATTAAAAATTTGCACATAATATATTATATGTACACAGTACCTACTACTGCTGGGTACGGACTAAGGGCTTCCTCCAAAAATTACTGGAGTTAATGCGGGTTGATAAACTTCACATACTTATCTACCTTCTAATTAAAGGGAATCTCAAGTATGCAGGTTGCCTCACAATATTTTACTTCAATAATAAAGCGAGCAATATTTAACATTGAAGACACTCGTATGTAACTTTCAAAAGTCAGATATGCTCTGGAGGTTGTGAACTAACCCACGATATCTCGGTGTTGGCAGTTTGTTTTACTCCCCGCTTCTATCATCGCGTATTGATATTAACTAGGAACCTATCTACTATGTAAAGATTGCATTGGTGTTCTAATACCACCTCATTGGTCTAGTGGCAGCGTAACTTTTGAATGGTGGAGCCACGCTGTAGACAGTTTTGCTCAACCGGGTCGTTACCGCTGCCTCACAAAAAAACAAAGTAAAGTAGCGGCTTGCTGCTGAATTTCGTACGGTGGGTGAGATATCCGGAGGCTCATATCCCCCTCCCCTTCCCAATCCCTTAATTACCCCTTTCATTAAGGTCGGGAACGCGCCCATTACTCTTCTGGTATCATGGGCGTACATGGGCGGTGGAGATCATTTACCATCGGATGGTCCACTTGCTTGTTTGCCGGCCTATGGGCTATGCTATAAAAAAAGGTCTCCGGATATCTTACTCTCCGTATGAAACGCAGCATCAAGCGGCTACTTAACGCCCGTTTTCTATGAGGCAGTGGTACCGACCCGGGCGAGCCAGCACATTCATACTGTAGACAAGTGTCTACAGCGTGGCTCGACCACTCATTGTCTCGGTGCGAGAATCAAACCCGCTGCCATCACGGCCTGTCGCATTACAACTGGCTCCTTGGATACTGCTCCACGGAGACAATTCAAAGTTCTGTGTGGTGTTGTGTCTGTTTATGGGCAAGCGTAGCGCTTAGGTATCATCAGGCGAGCGACCTGCTCGTTTGGTCGGTCCAGCAAATTAAAAAAAAACCTGTCCCTTCTAGAACACCTAAAATCTATCTACCTATTCTAAATTCTGTCTAATGGCCGTTCCCAATATTAATCTTCAATTTCACGATAGATAGCTATCGTCAAACATCCGTATTGTTCTATCTACTGCTTGGAATCGTCCCTATTTTTTAGATATGCACGTCGGATACTATGATAGCAATAGATAGGCAGTCTATCTGGGCCCTCTTGTGCGTTATGTTCATACAAGCTGAGAAAGAGGAACTATTGTTTAATTTATGTTAGAAAATATGAAGATATGATTTAGATTAGAAATATAAGTTATAATTTAACATTTATCTATAATTCTTATTTTTTACCACTGTAAATGAAATAATAATAACGAGAAATACTTATTATGTTGCAAAACACAATGTAATAACGAAACGTTTTACTGTCAATACATTACGGCTCTGAATACAAGTCCTTTGAACAAAAATCCCAAGCGAATTTGGGGGATTTTACTGAAGTGGGGAATTATTTTGTTCGCATTAACAAATATTTATATGTCTCTTGCACTTAATTTAATTATCAAAACGGTGAATTATTTTTATTTATGGGAATTTTAGTATTTTTTTATATTTTCTTTTAGATTTTTACATAATTTATTTAGTTTTTTGTATTGCAGTGCAAGTGCCATGTAAGCCTTGTATACTCATGGCTATTTCTTCAGAATGCGTTATTTATTTAGTTTTTTTACAGCCGAGGATATCTGTTTATCGGTCAAAATCTACTGATAAAGAAAAAACTAAACAACTTTATCGACAGATACCACTTAAAAAATATTGGGACGCTTGAACTGTCATTTTCATAGTGTTGTATATCTGTAGTAAGCTATCAGTCCTCTCATCAGTAGACAGCAATGAAGAATAGGATTACCTATCATTAGTAAGTTTATTGGGACGGTAAAACGGAAAATAGATAAAATTTTCTATCGCCGGTATAGCAAAACTAGAGACAGACAGAATATAGGGAACGGCCATTAGTAGGTAATTATCTTATCACACTAATGGCCGTTCCCTATATTCTGTCTGTCTCTAGTTTTGCTATACCGGCGATAGAAAATTTTATCTATTTTCCGTTTTACCGTCCCAATAAACTTACTAATGATAGGTAATCCTATTCTTCATTGCTGTCTACTAATGGCCGTTCCCTATATTCTGTCTGTCTCTAGTTTTGCTATACCGGCGATAGAAAATTTTATCTATTTACCGTTTTACCGTCCCAATAAACTTACTAATGATAGGTAATCCTATTCTTCATTGCTGTCTACTGATGAGAGGACTGATAGCTGACTACAGATATACAACACTATGAAAATGACAGTTCAAGCGTCCCAATATTTTTTATGTGCTATCTGTCGATAAAGTTATTTAGTTTTTTCTTTATCGGTAGATTTTGACCGATAAACAGATATCCTCGGCTGTAAAAAAACCGAAATAAATAACGCATTTTGAAGAAATAGCCATGAGTATACAAGGCTTACATGGCACTTGCACTGCAATACAAAAAAAACTAAATAAATTATGTAAAAATCTAAAAGAAAATATAAAAAAATCTAAAATTCCTATAAATAAAAATAATGCACCGTTTTCATAATTAAATTAAGTGCAAGAGACATATAAATATTTGTTAATGCGAACAAAATAATTCCCCACTTCAGTAAAATCCCCCAAATTCGCTTAGGATTTTTGTTCAAAGCCGTAATGTATTGACAGTAAAACGTTTCGTTATTACATTGTGTTTTGCAACATAATAAATTTCTCGTTATTATTATTTCATTTACAGTGGTAAAAATTATGAATTATAGATAAATGTTAAATTAAAACTTATATTTCTAATCTAAATCATATCTTCATATTTTCTAACATAAATTAAACAATAGTTCCTCTTTCTCAGCTTGTATGAACATAACGCACAAGAGGGCCCAGATAGACTGCCTATCTATTGCTATCATAGTATCCGACGTGCATATCTAAAAAATAGGGACGATTCCAAGCAGTAGATAGAACAATGCGGATGTTTGACGATAGCTATCTATCGTGAAATTGAAGATTAATATTGGGAACGGCCATTATGAGAGGACTGATAGCTGACTACAGATATACAACACTATGAAAATGACAGTTCAAGCGTCCCAATATTTTTTATGTGCTATCTGTCGATAAAGTTATTTAGTTTTTTCTTTATCGGTAGATTTTGACCGATAAACTGTATCCTCGGCTGTAAAAAAACAAAATAAATAACGCATTTTGAAGAAATAGCCATGAGTATACAAGGCTTACATGGCACTTGCACTGCAATACAAAAAACTAAATAAATTATGTAAAAATCTAAAAGAAAATATAAAAAAATTCTAAAATTCCCATATTAAAAATAATGCACCGTTTTGATAATTAAATTAAGTGCAAGAGACATATAAATATTTGTTAATGCGAACAAAATAATTCCCCCACTCAGTAAAATCCCCCAAATTCGCTTGGGATGTTTGTTCAAAGGACTTGTATTCAGAGCCGTAATGAATACATTAAAACGTTTCGTAAAACACACAGTAAAACGTTTCGTTATTACATTGTGTTTTGCAACGTAATAAGTATTTCTCGTTATTATTATTTCATTTACAGTGGTAAAAAATAAGAATTATAGATAAATGTTAAATTAAAACTTATATTTCTAATCTAAATCATATCTTCATATTTTCTAACATAAATTAAACAATAGTTCCTCTTTCTCAGCTTGTATGAACATAACGCACAAGAGGGCCCAGATAGACTGCCTATCTATTGCTATCATAGTATCCGACGTGCATATCTAAAAAATAGTGACGATTCCAAGCAGTAGATAGAACAATACGGATGTTTGACGATAGCTATCTATCGTGAAATTGAAGATTAATATTGGGAACGGCCATAAGACCTACATACCTACTAAGATTTCGAAGTAACACTTATCTTAAACTACTTATCACGATTAGCGTTGCCAGGTCGTAATCGTAACATTGTATTATAGTAATAAGCCGGACTTAAAACTGACTAGGCTCCAACATAGACCCGGGTAGTAGTGAAGTGGTATAGGGTTTTGTAAAGTGGTATTGGGTTTTCTATTATGAAATGCTTAGTATCAGCCCGGAGTCTGAGATTTGTGCCCGGTATGGCGATACGCTCGGCGAAATGTGGGTGTGCTGGTTACACCTCTGCCTACCCCTTCGGGGATTACGGCCGTGAGTGCGTATGTGTGTATGTATAGACCCGGGGGCGCGGAAGTAAGAAACGGCATACCCTGCTATGAAGGTAAAAAAGTCGAAATTCTGTCTAATTCAACCGGTTAACCATATCCAAAGAATATTATACTCTCTACGAGAGACCATATACGACTTTTCCGGACGCCCACTTAGATAGCGATTTAGATTAGTAATTCTTCGTTCCATGGTTTTTATTCATTCTACATGAAAATCCTGTAACCACGAAGTCTATTTAAAAATCAAACAAATAGCTACAAGCTACAACATTATTTTAGATAAATAATAAGTAGTAGGTAAGTACTAAATACGTACGAATACAGTCACGTTGGGCGACAAAGTAGTGAATTGTGACGAAACTTGAAATTGACCGTATATAATAATATAAAGTAGGTAGGTCTCTCTATACTTACACAGATCGACCAAACTCTGGTATTTAAATAATTATCCATGGACCCAATCACCCAACTGTTAGTACCTATTTCAAGCAAACTGTTTGTCCAAAATGTATGAGGTCTAGGTAGGTTTATATGCTTTTTAGGTGATAACAGTTATATCAATTTATACCTCGTCAGAGTTAATAAGTGCAAAAAGCTATTCTAGTTTTGTTTCTGTTCACCAATCTCCTCTTATGGCCGTTCCCAATATTAATCTTCAAGTTCACGATAGATAGCTATCGTCAAACATCCGTATTGTTCTATCTACTGCTTGGAATCGTCCCTATTTTTTAGATATGCACGTCGGATACTATGATAGGCAGTTTATCTGGACCCTCTTGTGCGTTATGTTCATACAAGCTGAGAAAGAGGAACTATTGTTTAATTTATGTTAGAAAATATGAAGATATGATTTAGATTAGAAATATAAGTTTTAATTTAACATTTATCTATAAATCATATTTTTTCCACTGTAAAAAAAATAATAATAACGCGAAATACTTATTATGTTGCAAAACACAATGTAATAACGAAACGTTTTACTGTCAATACATTACGGCTCTGAATACAAGTCCTTTGAACAAAAATCCCAAGCGAATTTGGGGGATTTTACTGAAGTGGGAAATTATTTTGTTCGCATTAACAAATATTTATATGTCTCTTGCACTTAATTTAAATATCAACACTGTGCATTATTTTTATTTATGGGAATTTTAGATTTTTTTTATATTTTCTTTTAGATTTTTATAGAATTTATTTAGTTTTTTGTATTGCAGTGCAAGTGCCATGTAAGCTTTGTATACTTATGGCTATTTCTTCAAAATGCGTTATTTATTTCGTTTTTTTACAGCCGAGGATATCTGTTTATCGGTCAAAATCTACCGATAAAGAAAAAACTAAATAACTTTATCGACAGATAGCACATAAAAAATATTGGGACGCTTGAACTGTCATTTTCATAGTGTTGTATATCTGTAGTCAGCTATCAGTCCTCTCATCAGTAGACAGCCATGAAGAATAGGATTACCTATCATTAGTACGTTTATTGGGACGGTAAAACGGAAAATAGATAACATTTTCTATCGCCGGTATAGCAAAACTAAAGACAGACAGAATATAGGGAACGGCCATTAGATTACCTGGGCAACACTAGACAGTTTACACTTTACTACGCTTCATTGGAAGAGCGATAGAGGGCACTGTATGCTGTTTTTGGTGTCATGAAATGCATCGATTGAAATGTAAAAATATATTATATTGTTGAAAAGATATTATACTAGCAGTATGTTATTTTAATTTGAATGTTGCCATTGCTATCTAATGCCCAAACGAATAATGTATTAAAAATAATGTATTTTATTTCATAAGAAATGGATACAATCTATAAAAATACTGTTTAAGCAACGCCATCTTTAAGGTAACGAGTTAACTAATATATATTAAGCTAAACTACCCGACACTAGATGTCTCATCTTATGTAAAGTGCATCAGCTATTTATTTTAAGTCCTTTATTACCATTTTTAATTCATAATAAAAACGAAGTGCTTCCCAATAACTTGACTATAATAAATTAATTCCATCAGCATTGGTGTTACAACATATCAATATCAACTTAGCAAATACGAAATTATATACGAATACAATACATTCATTCATTCAATCCCGACGAAACTGTCAGAGCCACAGGCTAAAATAGTTCATTAGTTTTGACAGCTGACTAACCTGCTAAATTGTATTAGGCAGCTTCTGCCTTTATTTTACGCCGTTACCTTAGTACCGTAATTTTACTGGATAATACATGTTTTGCGGGCTTTGCTCGATGCGTCTGTTGTTGCGTTTAGTTTATATCTATCGTGATTGGATACGTTTGCGTTTACGGAACGCGAATTTAAAAAAATATCGATATTCGACATCTGTCAAAGATTCAGTATTCCGGAATTCAGCTTGGTGTGTTATGAATTTCGTGTAATATAAGTGTTTTATTGGGATAAAATTGTTTTAATTCGTGCAATAATGTGTTTTATTTGATGTATAATGAAACTATGTGGATATAATGCAAAGAATCTGTGATGTGTTTTGTGTGTCTACATAGTTTATGAGGATTGTACAGCTGCATATTGGGATTAAAAATACGCCTAAGTAAGTAAATATTTACATTAAGCTCGCGTAGGCAGCGTCGTCTTGTCCCCGTGTTTAGTCTTCATCGTTTTATTTCTTAACTCTACCGAGATGTAATATGCAACAGGCAACAATAATCTTTACTTCATTAAGTTTAAAATATTATGTATTTCCTTGTTCAAACAAAGTATAATAAATGATAATTGTGCTGTTTAATTAGCGGTCCAGACGATGTGTAAATGAATAATAATATATTTTTTGTTCAATCATATTCTTTTACCACTTACCTACCCGCATTTTTCTAATACCTAATTATTTTAATGATTAAGTATATATTGCTCACAGCTATCAAGTGTGCTTTAATTAATAAAACTCTTAAGTACACAGTATTCTAACTGGAATACTTCAAGTGTATTTAAGTATCTCAGTGATGAAGTGATTATAAGGCCTTATTTAAAAACATAAGTAAGGCTCAATATGTCTGCAATCTATATTTCCAATCTATTTTGAATTCTGTATGGACAAAGTTTTATAATGAAGGGGGTGATAACGAAAAACCCATATAAGAAAACCACATACTAGAGTCAATACAGCAATAAAAATAGAATTTGATCTTATTATAATCATAAGAGCTATAATTAAAACTTTACAGATAAGTAAGTAACACATATCTAATTAGATATATTTAAGAATAAAAATACAATTTGCAAAAATAACTTTGCCAAGCTGATGTGGTAGAGCCACTGCTACAGTACAGAGTGCTGGAGACAGTCTTCTCTACAGTACAAATAGACCAGCTTGACCGGGTTGTTACCACAGTCTTACAGAAAACTGACATAAAGTAGCAGCTTGCTGCTGTGTTTTGAATGGTGAGTGAGTTATCCAGAGGCCCAAATATTATTGGGTTGAAAACTATAGTTCTAAATTTTCATAGAACTTAAGAATATTATTATTCTTGATAAAATATTATCATGCATGGAACCAGTATGTATAGTTTGGGAAATGTCCATCCATTGCTCAGTCTGACATAGAATTTTCCACTGTTGCACTACCCAGTTATACTGTGTGGCAATGGAAATAAAATAAATAATAATAAAACAACTGTCACACACATAGTGTGTATGGTGGTTATCAGGATGTTTGAGGGACTTATAGTCACACAACAGAGCCTAAACCTGAAACAAGTATATATTTCAATCACACAAACATTTGTCTCTATATGAGTATCAAACCTGCAGCCTCTCATTTCACAGCTGTCTACTCGCTAGCTGAGCTATGGAGGATTATTAAAGTTTTCATTATTGGCTACTACCGTAATGTGTAAGCTATCACAATATTATCACAAGTAGCATACCATATTGATGAAACTTTTAAACTCCTAAAATAACTCCTTGAATGACATGCTGGTGAAGTTGTTATTAATAGTATTATAACAATTCAATGTTTAAAATACACAACTCTACATCCTCAGCTGTGTCAACAAGAAAATAGATTATATATGCTGCAAAAGAGCAGTATGTAAGCGCATGTTGCATTTCAGTTTGAAAGCCATTGAAGCTAGTGAAGTTACAGGGTATTATAAGACCTTACATCATATTTCTCATAGTGACAAGTGCGGTCCAGTGCATATGTTTGTAATTCAAAGTTCTGTTTATGGGCAGATCTGACACTACCATCAGGTCATTCAGTCTAATAAAAAAGGCCTAATTAGATCGGCAACGTAATTTGCTATGTTGTAAGTACATTATTAGTTTCATCAACATCTTCCACCTACTCTTATCTCACTCGCAGTAGGGCCGGCGCAACATGCTTTTTAACACATGTTACAGAAAGATTTGGCTTTTAGTTTTTAACACCACCTGCTGGACGTCAGAAAGGGCGTCTTTCTGGGGAGAAAGTTTGATTAGGCAATATATAACATCTAAAATGTATGAATGATGAAGTTTGTCTACAAAATTGCCTACCCATCTTTAACTGATTTGGCATCCCACCGAAAGGAAAGGACAGATTTGAATGCTCTTTTTGAAAGCTTCTATAATCGAAATAGTTCATATTAGATATGTACTCGTATCTATTCATCCATTTAGAAGTAACATTTTTTTTTCTAATTAACGTCGGGAGTTTTTAACAGGTATTGTATTTAAAGTGGGTACATTGCGAGTTTCACAGACGGGTGATCTGCTCACTTTAGCGGAACCATTCCACCCTTACAGGTAGGTTGTATCGCAAACATATTTACTGTAGGTGTCGTTGAGATGTAACCCACGTCGCGACTGCAAGGGCGCCCGCCGCGACGCGACGCGCCGAATCGATAGTAGGTACGCCCCGACCCGCCGTCAGCTGGGTATCCTGACCCCCACGTTTACGCGACCCGCGACTTGAGACTCGGAGAACGGGCGTGTTTTATACTGTATGAATCATACGATGTGTTGATTATGAGTTGTCTGTAAAATAATCCGTGACTTATAGAAGACTAGCTTTTGCTCGCGACTCCGCCCTCGTCAATGGCCTTTTCCAGGATAAAAAGTAGCCTATGTTCTAATCCAGGTCATGTGTGTGCCAAATTTCATCCAAGGCTTAAGGTTAAGGCGCTAACAAATATCCAAATTCACAAACTCTTAACATCCAAACTTTTACATTTTTAATAGTAGTAGGATAACAATAATAAAATAAGCTGCGAACTAATCATACACCACTACTATTACGTATTTGTTGGTCCTGCGAAGTCGTCGTATTAGAAACATACGGGTATAAGTTGTACATAAGGTATTATGATCTCGTTTCAGACGATAAATAATACAGCGTCGTTCGAGAGATCATTTCACCATATGACTCTATTCAGATCGTCTTAGAGACGAAATAATACCTTGTATTGACGACAGCAGTCCTTACTTAGGTTTTGATTTTCAATTTACGTACCTTTTCAAGTCATTTACATACGTCGCCTGTATACCGGATGATGAAGGCAGATACGTCAAAGACGCAACTAGTACACCCTCGGTTCGCAGAGCTTACTTCGATCTCATTCTGTGATAACTGATAGGTGGCGATCTTAACACTGTATCGGGCGCAAATTTTAGTCTCGGAGTTGTGATTTTTTTATATCGAAAATTTAGACCTCAATTGTGATCCTGAGATGATTATGAGCGATGACTATGTACGTTGCCACTAGACCAATGAGGTATTATGAAATACAGCTCAAAGCCAAAATGGAACGGAACATTGCCTGCATAATTTATTTTTACATTTTATGTAATTGACGAAAGTATTCCTCTTAAGTTGGCGGTTTTCGTGGCGCGCCCTATCTTGTCATGATTTATCGTTATTGGAGTAGGGGGAGGAGGTAACTAGATTTAGGTACTCAGCGCGATGGGGGACGCAGGAGGAAGTAACAATTTTTACTCAATTTATATTCTTGTTTACGTTGTCATGTTTACGGTATGGGTCAAGTTATTTTATTGCTTGAATTTTGGCTTAGTTCTTTACGACGTTATTTTGGCATTTTTACGATGGTTGCCCCATAATACAAAATACGTTTGACAGGTGCGTATACCGTCACCCACATTTTAGAACTCTGAATGTGTTTGCTCTTAAGATATTGCGCATTTGATGATTTCGCGTATTAAATATTTTAAATATTTATATTTTACTCAGTGTAATTAACATTCTAAGCGATGTCAATCTCCGAACTATATAAAACTGTTAATTAAGCTGATAAATTTAATTGACATTTTTTATGAGAAATATCTTCTGTTCTTTTATTAATCTGTTTTTTTTTATAAGAATTGGCAGTATGAAAGTCAATGGTGTCATTGTCAATGTTGATGTCTGATCTAAGCAGAGGAGAATCTTCTTCTAATATATAAAATTCTCGTGTCACAATGTTCGTTCCCATACTCCTCCGAAACGGCTAGACCGATTTGTGTGAAATTTTGTTTGCATATCAGGTAGGTATGAGAATCGGCCAACATCTATTTTTCATCTCCCTAAATATTAAGGGTGGTCCACCCCTACATTTTATTTTTTATTTTTTAGACAAAAAAAATTGTTTTATTTTTTTTATAATACAGCATTAAAAATACATACAACCCTAAATTTTCAACCCTCTACGATCAACCCCTATTTTTTAATAGCGACATTAGTATTTTTGTCTAGCGCGTATCTCACCGGGGGCGCCCACTAGGCCACTTTAATCCTGGAAATAGGCATTCACGCGGGCGGAGCCGCGGGCAACATCTAGTAGTAAGATGGATCTGTGCACTAAGTCAGGCTGGTACACGACAGAAGGGAAGAAAAAGTATTTATCTAGGTATGTACAGTACGGTTAAAGTTATGCGCTTCAGTAATAATATTTTACTTATTTACTAATTAGTACAAATATTGTGACGACATGACGTCATTAAACTAAAATACGACCACTTCTAGTCAATTCGAATACTATAAAATCATAAAATAATGTGTTATAATATCAACACTCAAAACTTAAAATGTCCAGCCAAATTAAATGCGAAAATAATGTAATCGAAACACAGCAGACTGCATAATAAATTATCTGCTTATATTTTATATTGTATCCACTATAATTGCTGAGCCGCGCATATTATATGTTTGTGTTTTACACATGTAGGCATCGTGTAGGTAAATCTGAATTGTTTTAGTCCGTCTAGGACCTAGACTCTAGGTGAATGACCTAGTCAACATGCATAAAGAACTCTTAATGAATTCACACTATGCGTAAAAAAGTTAAAGTAAAATAAATCTCGTGGCTATACTGGTGAATACAATTTGATAATTTTTGATATACGAACTACTGACACGGTACCTGATACGTTTTTTCAATTACTAAAAGAAAAGGTCGCTCGCCTGATAGCTTAGTAAGCGCCACGCCTGCCTATAAACAGAAGCTACACCACACAGTCCTTTGAATTACAAAGCACTGCATGACATTGGACTGCGCTCGTCACCCCGAGACTGAAGATGTTAAGTCTGATAACGCCCAGTAATTTCACTGGCTCCATTATCCTTCAAACCGGAACACAACAGTGCTTACACACTGCTGCTTGGCAGCAGAAACCAATCCAGACTGCCACTCGTATACGAGAGACCTACCACCTCGTTCTTTGGCATATAAGTATCTAAAACAATTATCTTGATACCATTCAACAAGATCCTTCAGAACAAGAATATCCCACCCACACATTGTTTTTTTATTTTAATCTTATAGGAAATTAACAGCTAGATTATCTGACCTCTTTTTTACAAATCATGTACTGAAAGCCAATTATTATAAGTCTCCACAGTTAGGTTATACAATTTAAAAGAAACTTACAAAATCGAACGATTCAGTCGGACGATAAATATTACTCTCTTTGATGTTATACAGATTAATCAGGAGATTTTATGGGTACCGCGTACCCAGTAAGTACAGAAGCTATTTATAACTTTAAATTAAGTAACTAAACTTTATAATTAAACTAGCCTTTGCTCGCGGCTCCGCCCGCATGAACGGCCTTTTCCGGGATAAAAAGTAGCCTTTGTTACTCAGTGGTAATGTAGCTTTCTAACGGCAAAATATTTTTTTTAAATCGGTCCAGTAGTTTTTAAGTTTATTCGTTACATACAAAAATACAAATCTTTGCTCTTTATAATATTAGTGTAGATAATTACAAGTAATTTTGAGTTAAGTGCAGACACTATTTTGATTATGGTTGTTTATTTATCGTAATCATACTAAAATCCCACTAAGAATTTTGTTTCCATACATGTGTTATACACAGCCTTGAATGACACTAAGTTACAACTACATTATCATCGAAAGTCGTGATGTCATTTCACATACGTGATTGACGAATCCTTGCTAGTTTCACGGACGACCGGTAATTATTATGTTTACATGTGTATTGTAACTGTTACCACAGTTAGATGTTATGTCATTAATATTTGTTTGTATATCAATTATTTATACATTACAGTACAAAGATATAAATGGTGCGCTTGTGCAATGTTCGGTTTTTACGAATTAGTACGAATATACCACGAATGCCCCCCATACAGGATCCAGTCAGACACTCAACATAACAATCCTACCATCCTGCTACTATTATAAATATGAAAGTTTCAATGTTAGATGAGTTTGTGAATTTGGATGTTTGTTAGTCAATCAAGCCTAAACAGTGGAAAGGTTTTTTGTGAAATTTGGCACACAGGTAGATCATGAACTGAATTAGAGCAGAGGCTACTTTTTATCCCGGAAAGGGCTGTTCGCGCGGGCGGAGCCGCGAGCAAAAGCTAGAAGTTCATGATTTAGTGTTGTAAAAGGTTTGTATTCGGTCATCATCATGCTCGTATTTTCGAAGTATTCGAATTTTGCATCATGTCAAAGGATCATCAAAGTACCAATCCACGTATTTCCTTTGCCCAGAAACACCTTTACTGGCTCGTGGCACGGTTGTATTTACAAACTTCATTGTGACGCAAGAGGTCTGCCTTTACACATTTGTTCCTCGCAATTGACGTGCCTTTGAACAATTTGTACGATCGCAAATATTTACCTACATCCAATGTTTGAGTTAGACCGGTGTCATGATACCAAGTTTTTATGTGTGGTATTTGAAACAGTATCTTTATATTACCCAGTGTAATCAAAACTTATGTTGGTGGCTTCTGGTCTTTGTTATCAGATACAGATGTTGTGTTTATTAATGAAGATGTTTTTTCTATTTCTCTTTTACACGCCTTTATAATTCTACATCTAAATCTGTATGCCTGAGAAGTTCTCCATAAGAATTTAGAAGGTATGTTAAGTCTGCCAATCCTCACTGGCCAACGTTGTAAACTAAGACCTAACCCCTCTTATTCAGTAGAGGACGCCTGTGCCCAGCAGTGGGACGTGTATAATACAAGGCTAGTATTATTACACCTCTATAGCGAAAGCGTTGAGTGTGCTTTATTGGCGACAAGCCGCCATGACGCGATTTCCTCTCGTTTACGAGTAATTGTGCTAAAGCTTTACTAAGCCTCAAATAGATGGGTTGGATATAAAATAGCAGTTTTTTTAGAACCTATTATTATATGTCATAGACTTTCATTAGTCATATATGTATAAGCGGCTTATTAATACATGAAATGACGTCTTGCCGACCTTAATGGAAAGGGATGATTAAAGGGATTGGGAAGAGGAGGGGAATTTGAGCCTTCAGATATCTTACTCATTCACTGCTACTTCACGTCGCTTTTCTGTGAGATAGTGGTAACAACCCGTTCGAGCCAGCCCATTAATGCTGTAGACAAAACTGTCTACAGCATGGCTCTGTCACCATACCATCTTTAAACTTAGTAATATGCCTACCAATACTGATTATAGCTATACAACTTTTATTATAAACATCGACAGGGATATGCAGTTGCAATATAATACCAATGTCAACGAGTAATAAACGAGCCATGTGGCATGTGCAGTGCACATTGCACGCCGAAACTGGCTCACTGGCCACTGCTGACGTCATCAACACAGATTCGCATTCAAAATAACCACTATCCATTGCGGCGGTTATGGATGTATTCTATTTTTGGTAAAATCGTGACTTCCGATGTTTGTCTCGATCCGGAAGTGTATTTTGGTTGTTTTGCATAAATGTCTGGATTATTGGCTATTTTAATTCGATTTGCGTGCAGATTATTTAGATTATTTTAATAGTCGGAACTACTAAAGACATTAAAGCCGTATTAACTCATTGGTTCAATTTATAGGAATTTAAAAATATTAATGATTCGATACTTTATGTCATAATTCGCAACCAAGTGGTTTTGTTCGCCGGACTGTGAGATTTCAATTGGGATTATCAAGATTCTCCCCTCTCGCTAGAATACTTACTCATAAAAAAATACACCCTACAGTCACACACATAGTCTTGACTCAACATTAAGATACGAATCTTGTGTCGTTGGTATTAGAATGCGAGAGACTTTCGGTCTCAGAACACTCAGACCCGAAGCAAATATTTGTGGATTACACAATCATTTATTTCGGTGCGGGAATCGAACCTGCGGCCTCTCGTTTCACAGCCGGCTACTCGCCCGCTGCGCAGGGACGCTGTCAAATAAATGACTTCGCTGAAATTACCACCAAATCTTCATTCTGAATGAGTGAAGTAAGTAAATTTGCACTATATCATATTTTAACCACTGCTTATGGGCTTTCGTGTTAATACTTCAAGGTTAACATAAATACATTCCACATTCTTCCATATAACCATGATTTAATCTCGTATCATATTTAACGAATAAAAATCCTTCAGTGATATATTTTAGTAAACAAGATAACACTTGATGCAAGTGTATTCAAATGCTTCTTTGGTTAAACATTTACACGCACATTTACGTAATTGTTTTTCTGCGTTTGTGTTTTTGTATTCAATGATAGATATGTGCACGCTAACACTTACGGTTTAAGATATTTATTTCTCTAAAAGAATTACATTCACTTAACTAGAGAAATACAATTTTGTTACATACGGTATATACAATACACTTCTGTATTATTGCGTAGGTATTGTTGTTAAACGGTAATTTTCAATAAACTAACTTAGTTTGATAAGATATTACTCCAGATAGATTGCCCAAATGAGCCAATAAGAATACTGTTTGAAGGGCATGCGAACAAATGACTTAGTTTGATTAGTCGATTTTGGGATCTATTCGGATAACCAAACTAAGATTGATTATTGAAAATGGCCGTAAGTTGTAAGGATTTTGAGTGAGAATTAATAATAAATCAATTAATTGGAAATCATGAGTTAGTTATTTTTTTGTTGGATTATAATGGTTATTATTAATAATGATAATGTTGGGTATGGCATTGTTCAAAATTTTAGATGTAATTTAATTTTTCTGTATTATATGTTCAGCTTTATTATCATCTCTTTTATTAAGAGCACTATTATAAAGTTAAAATGTGAGTAGGCCATGCAAGAGCACGTTCCTGCATACGTAGATGTTAAAGTAGTTCATGCAAATGCCGCTGTAATAAAGATGTATCAGTATGAAATTATATTAAAATATGAATACATTAGTTTTACTAAAATTTCTAATCATATATGCGGTGGAAATATAAATTTTGTATCTTTATGATCTTGTATAGAAATAACCTATAGGAATTCTTTAATCATGATAAATATTCACCTACTCGACCATGATTTTTGAACTATAATCGTAAATCGTAAGGGGAGAAACGCCTTATGGCTTAAAGTTTTTCTTTTCCACATCTCGTCGTCGTCCGCGTCGCCCCAATAATTTGATAAATTCCCTCACTGTTCACTAACTCTATTTACTTAATATACATAACGCAGTGGTATCTTAGTTGGGGGTGGTACAGACTGCTTTGACGATAGTCGTGGGTTTGAAACCAGACCCAAAGGCAATGGGTATGCACCTCTGTCTTTTCAAAATTCCGTGTGTATATATTGTTAATTATCGTTCTCTTTAACGGTGAAGGAAAACATCGTGAGGTTAAAATATTATATTTAAATATTATAGTTACCTGAAATCCTACACAATTTCAAGGGTATCTACGTAGGTTATGTATGTATACCAACCCGATTTCGTCCAGCCTAGTGGGCAGTCCTAACCCCTCATTAATAAAGCAAGTCCGTGCCCAGCAGTGTGCCAGTATTATACGGCGCTGATAAAAATATCCATAAACTAGCATGTCTCGCCCCTTTCACAATGTTTGAATAATAAACGCGAATAGGTCTAATTAACCTCCTTCATCGCATGTTCTGCCTTTGTTAACCCATTGTATAGTGAGCTACTCAAAGGAGCTACTTTATGAGCACTAGTTTCCAGCTTTGTTCACTTTATATAACCCGTGAAGTAATTTCGTATTATGACACTTTATGCCGTTGAGTTTGCGTATGTTTTGCGGGGTTGGATTTTTACCTTCAATAAATAAATACACAATAAATAAACTGCCTCGGCGGCTCAGTTGTAATGCGTACGCGGTACGACTGCTGTGCTGAGGTCTCGGGTTCGATCCCCGGGTCGGGGAAAACTGATATTGGGTTTTTTTTTGTCAGGAACGGTTTAGTATTAGCTCGAAGTCTGGAATTGTGCCCGTTATTGTATTGTATTACGCATAATGTATAGAAAAATATATCTCCATCTCCAACATTTGACCACTATGGATAGAAGAGGAAAATTATTACAGTCCATAAATAAATCAATTAATTACGTCAAACAAACGTCCATCAAAGGCTATAACTATTTTCGCACTTAATAGATTTTCCCTGTATAACAGGATGGTATAATTATTCCCTTTTGTCGGGCGGCACGGTTTCAATTATAAATAGGCACTGTGGCCGACTGACCCGTTGTTATTAATTGACTAGACGATGCAGATATGTAACGGGTTAATTCCTCTATGCAATATGAGATAATACTGGTTGTTTATTTTTATTAGCTCCAACCGGTGTTCGATGTTTGAATTTAAATATTTGTTCTTTATTGTGATTGAGTATCAAGATAAATAAATAATATATTAAAAAAACTAGAAAATACGCTTTTGTAGAAAATCCAACTAAAAATAGAAAATAAATTTTAATAAATTTTATTTAAAAATAGTGTAAGAAAAAATGATTTTATTGTAAAAAAAGCGTGGGGTGCTTTTCAGGATAATAAATAATAATAATAATAAATACACCCAACAGTCACACACATAGTCCTGACCCCACACTAGGCAAGCCTGTATCGTGGGTATCAGGAACTACGAGGGACTTGCGGTCCCACAACACCCAGAACCGAACCAAATTTTTGTGGATCACACAAATATTTGTCTCGGTGCGGTAATCGAACCCACGGCCTCTCGCTTCGCAGCCGGCTACTCACCCGCTACGCCACGGAGGCTGTGAATAAAAAAAAAAAAATAAACATTTCATTTCGACGGGATTCTCATGAGCATTGACGAACCCGGTCAACTTTGGAACGCTGTAACTTCGTTTTAAATGAATGAAATTAAAAAAAAAATAATTATCCTTAAAAGATTACCTACAAGATTGGTCTGAGGTAATTTTTTTGTAAAATGTATAAAAAAAATCTCACTTTTTTGCTTATAACTTCTCTAATTTTTTATTTAGGGCAAAAAGTTATATAAACATATTTGTAGGCGAAATAATTTGCTACAAATTATGATCTTACAATTTTTTTGTAAGACGTATAGTTTCAGAGATATCGCGAAAAAACTGTTTTCACCCCTTTTTCCAAGATGGCGGCCGGGGGACAAGAGTGGCGACCCCACAAACTTGAGGTTAAGCTTCTATTGAGCCCCCAAACATGTCCCAAAAATAAAATTGTGTCCTCTAAAAAATGCAATATTCGGACCTTAAATTGTAACATTTCAATGGACTATCTCGCCTGCGCATAAAGAGCGGCAACTACATTCAGAACTTTGAATTACCTACGGGTCTCAGGAAAACAAAAAATCGCTAATCCTGATTATCCTAGTAAGGATAACGGATCAAACTGTTTAAAATATTGAATTGTCATCGGTCCCTAATAAGTATGCCAAATTTCGAGTTAAGCCGACGTTTTGAAGGGGGTCAAAATCATGTTCAAAGATTCCGTTACATACTAACATACGTATGAAGCTAATATAAAGCGTATAAAATAGGACCACATCGCAGCTAAATTCTATAGAATGATTTTTAATCAACGAAATCGGCCATATTTGGGGAAGATATCGATGTACATACAAAAAAAAACTCGCCAAATTGAGCACCTCTTTACTGAGTACTTATAAGTTTTAAGTAAACTTGTTACCTCATCAACATGTTCGACAATAAATATATAAAACGCCCGTCTAATCTACGATTTTATAGCGACGGAATTAGTTACTAAGTTACATATAACTACGTCAAGAAAATTATGATCTACGGCCGTTTTATAGTTAATACCCGTTTAATAAAATGAGGAAGTATAGTTGGCGAGTTATAAATTTATTACTATAAAGTTAGTAACACGCTTTTTGGAGTTTGGACCACTGAGTTGGATAGACTTTAGTTCGAATCATATGAGTGACATTTTGTTAGACTTAAGTCGTAAAAAGAGTTGGCGGGAATTCTGACACATCTCTTAACCTAATTATTTCCTAAATTATTAAGTTGTGTTTATTGTATAAATGTGGCGTGGATTTGTGCAATAAACATTGGCGGTGATGAATAATATTTGGCTACATTAAGCAAATTTAGACGATTTCTGACCAAGGGTATTGATCGAAGTAGGTCTTTCGATTCGCTTGGAGAAAATCGTCTATGGAGCACCATTCTGAATAGAATTGACACCAAAACTCGGACAAGATTGAATTCGGCCACACCTGTGCTTCACTGTTCTTGTGAAGACTTGAAAATATATAATATATACATACATGGCTTTGGCGAAATGCATAATAGTGCGAAAACATAATTAACCAAAAAAAAAATCGTAAACATGCTGTAATGACTATACTTACAGATACAGGCACGAGTCGTGAGCACCAACTTCACCTGCGCAGTAGTTCATTTATAGTTCTAATTGGCGTATTGAAGTAGCACGGGCCGTCGACGCTTCACGCGATTGGTTCTTCAGTCAATGCTTGTCGTCTATTGGACTTTCCACTGCTGCCACTACTCTCAATTTGTGCTGACGACTCTTGGGGGTAATTAAACTTTTAAACAACAATGAAACATTTTGCTCATAGTTTTTCCCTGACGTCATAGCGTCTAGCCCTCTCTCTCTCTCTAGTCTCATAAGCCTATGTCCATATCGGGTTTAAATGCATACTTTGATTTGATAAATCAATTTCAGAATGAAAAATTATGACAATGAATTAACAATGTTAACTACCTGTATATTTGGAGTTTTAGACCGCATGTATATCATAACTTACAGAATGAGGGATGCCCCTTATTAATAATAAAACACACCTAATATTTTCCCCATTCCCAGGGGATTTTTAGTCACCACAAAATGAGTTGCTTAAATTATATTTTAAATTGAAATACTAGGTACTAATAATAATGTAGATTGTAATATCTTTGCTCTATTACATTGTCGGGTAATTGAGATATATACACTATTCATTGGTGCAATTCAGGATTAATTGAATGAGAAACCATAGGTTGCATTACCGATTATCGACATTGCTTGTCCATGGGTTTACACAGTTATGTAATGTAAACCATAAAAAATGTGGAATTCCGATTTTCGGTGTTTTGGGATGAAAAAAGAACTTCGTAAAACTCATTTACTCGTATATGAGTAGGCTCAGGATTATCATTTTATAATTTATTCATTCTGTTAAGCTACCACCGGCTCGGAAGACAGTTTCATGTAGAAAGAGCTGGTGACAGAAAAACTACCCTTGTTAATAATTTCTTGAGACAATATAGTGAGTGTATTTAGCATTGCAAGCCATTCCTGTCGTTTATATATTTCCCGCCATAACTGTTACTAACCAGAGGAGCAGTGAATCGGTGCGTTTTTTATATTTAAAATTGGGACACTTAATCGTTCAGCCAGTAATTAAATAATAACCAGGCTATGGAATACTTCTGAACTTCTTCGATCTCCGACAAACATTATTTTGCTGTGGAGTGCTTGACGAGGTCTATAAGGCTGGACATTGTATATTCGTAATAAATCGTGATTAACTTAATATTATCGTAGTATTTTATGTTTGCTAACATGTTATTGTAAATTAATTTCTATACGTTAGTATTTAAGACTTAGAGAATGACTTGCTCGTTGTTATATCTCGAGATCTTTCAATGCCCTTTTACAGCAATCGAACCTTTAACTGTTGCGTAATAGAACCCACCCATGAATGGCCCTGAAGTCAAATGCTTGCTGAATACACAATATGTCGAAGTTCTTTCTATTTCTTTATTTTAACGGTTTTAAATATACATAGTCTCAACTCAGTATTTCTTTCTGCCTGACGTTTTCCCGGCTTAATGACAGGATCCGCCTTCTCATACCATAGATTTGACGGTATTTGGTATATGGGGCGACCCGCCGTCTGATCCAAACAACCCATAATAGGAACCAAGTTTAGCCACGTGCAGGTGAGGTTGGCTTTGGGCCTAAGATTTTGGTAGCCCACTTACACTCCCATTGTCTAAACTCAATATGATTGTAAATAACTTTATTATATAACTATATGTTTAAAATATAGATATAAATAGGTGTAGGTGTGTTACACGGTCTGAGTCCTGAAAAAGTGATTTATCAGCGCCAGGACCAAACTGCTGGTCCTAAAAAGATGACATTTTTACAGTGTATTACTATAATGACAGATATCCAGGAATTAACGCCTATTAGTGATAGTAATAGTACCGTCCGGTATGGAGATAGGCTCGCCCCCTATCATATGGGGAAATAAGCTCGGCGATACGTCGATGCAACACTAGTTTCAATTCTGCCTATCTCTTCGGGGATAAAAGCTTGAGCATATGTGTGTACATGTAATAAGTGTCGAAGTTACATGTTTATTCATTGTTAATAATTATTAATTATTGCCCCTTTGACGGTGAAGGAAACATCATAAGGAAACCTGCGTGTACACCTAATAATTTCAAAAGTATGTGAAATCTGCCAAGCCGCATTAAGCTAGAGTGGTGGACTAAGGCATTACCCCTCTTCTTAGTAGAGGTAGCCCGTGCCCAGCAGTGGGAGAGTATAATACAGGGCTGATATTGTTATTTATTATTAATATAATGAGTGTATCAACCCTACAATTAATTTGTGGCGCGGCGTTATTTTACGAGCGTTCAATTTATTCCCTGCATGTGGTCGTGGACCGCAGACATTGACCTTCCTTGCAGATAGCGTCCATTATCTATCAGTGTGTGCAACTTGATGGATACTATGTTCGGTATCATTAACGACCTATTTCAATAAACGACCTTAGACTGAGTCTCTGGATCGATATAAACAATGAGCCAATCTATCGTATGTATTGGTTGGTGACCAATCTTGTGCCAAAGTTTCAAGCCACCCGAATTCCTCAACTTGGCTTAACGACTGTTCTGAGTTGATAACAGCCGGGACTGACTTTTTGCGTGCCCTTCAAAGCACGGAGACGCTCAATTGAAATATCTTATACCACTAAGCGGTCACCCATCTATAGACTGACCACGCCAAGGGGTTGCTTAAGTGGCGCCTAATCGTTTACCGATACGTGAATTGCAACTGACCATGAGCGCCAATGAACCAATAAGAATACAGTTTAAAAGTCTCGCGTACAAATTGTTTAGATTGAATTGGTTGATTTTCGGGATCGATCTGGAGAAAACATACTAAGATCGTTTATTGAAATTTTGTAATCCATCTTGTGTGAATAGTGATTATGTACCACGATCCACGATTCACCGATCCGGATTTAATACATCTGCGGTAATATTCTTTATCCTGGATGGTTTCTCTAAAATTTTCTGTAGAAAGGCTGTGGCGTTTGCCTTTTGTCGCCGTTTTGAGTTGATAGTACTTAACAACTAATAGCAACTTCATTATATGTGAAAAAAAATTACCGTATTATCTATTCTCTTCTTCCACCTGCCCTTATCCCACTCGCAGTGGGTTCGGCGCAACATGCTTTTTTACACCTGTTACAGAACGATTTGGCTTGTAGTTTTTACGGCCTAGGCGGTAGTCGTCAACCCCTCTGGGAATAATCTCTAATAAAATTAAATCTACAGTCGAACTCGATGACTGACTGCCTGAGACAGTTGTAACAACCCGGTCGAGTCGCCCCATTCGTGTTGTTGACAAAACTGTCCACAGCGTAGCTCTACATGCTCGCGGTGCAAGTACAAATGTCATTACCTGACAGCCAGATCAAACTTTCGCAGCAGGAAATAGTGTTTTAAATCTTTGGATTTATAGTCTCGGCAGATTGCATTCCTTCGCTCGTTTAATATTGTTTTTGTAATTTTCCTATATCTATTAGCTTTTCATAGCTACTAGCTTTTTACTACCTTGAAGAAGCATGATGTAGGTATATTATTATTAATGCGATTGATTTATTCTTCTTTCACGCAGCGACGGAACAACGTATCAATATAACATGTATGTAGTATATTGGTTTGGGTTTTTTTTATTTTCGTTCATATAATTTTGATAACCTTTGTATTGTGATATCGTTGATAAACTGTGCAGTAATTAAAATAGCTAAAATACAGTAATTACAAGGACGTTTATTATTATCAACATTAACCAGTCGAAGTTCCCTTTGTTTCATATTAATTTCATGGCCTGGCATAGCACCAAACTGAGATAGCAACTGGCTAATATTTGGCTTTATGGGTTGTACAGTCTGATTTACCGCAATTTTCAATAAACAATCTTAGTTTGATTCACAGGATAGATCGCACAAATGCGCCAATCAGAATACAGTTTGAGATCAATTACTTCGTTTGATTGGTTGAATTCCGAGATTTATCCGGATAATCGACCGAGATCGTTTATTAAAAATGGCCGTTAGAGAAAGAGTTCGTAACTTTACTACCAGATATAGAAGGAAAGAAAAGGAAGGTTGTAACGTTACTAACTGATCTATAAAACCTCATAGTAATGTTACTTATAATTGATAAATTATTTTGACATTTGCCAACATGTTCAAGATTCGCCTGCAGTAGGCAGTGATAAATTAATCCGCGGGGTGCTTCTGTACAACACAACTCTCGACAATCGAACCGGTTTATAAACTAATATTATACCATCAGGGGCCTTATTCTATATGACCGCACAATCTCGTAACGCGTCCGTGTTTGAGACCTGCGTGAAATCAGTTGTCTTATTCCCCATCACACTATAAACTCGTATCGCGACCGCGTTCTTCAACGTGCCCTTATCCCACTCGCAGTGGGGTCGGCGCGACATGCTTCACATGAACATGAACAGAAAGATTTGGCTTGTAGTTTTTACCAGCCGGCCGCCTGTCTGACGTCAACCCCTCTGGGGAGAAATAGTTTAGCTGACGTTAGTAATGAATCAAGATAATATCCATACAATGTGTATAATTCATAGACAATAATCTTTACATGTTACCTGCTACCTACGCGCTAGTTGATCGTCGGTCGTCCGTCCTTTTTTTCTCGAGTATAGTTTTTGCGTCCAGCAAAATTTGTAAATAGGCGGAGCTTAGGGCTGTGGTTTTAATTTTCTATTTGTGTTTGGAATCTTCGTAGATAATTTTTATCATGAGATAATTTTTAACCCCTGAAATAAAATAGAGGGGTGTTGAGTTTGACCCGTCAGTCTGTGTTTGTATGTATCATCTGTCTGTAGCATCGTAGCGCGAATTTGATTTTTTTTTATTTGGAAGCTGATCTATAGAGATGGTTATTAGCTATGTTTAAAGGAAATATGTGAGCCATTTAGGAATTGTAAATATTTTTCTGATTTATGTCTGTTTTATCGGTTAGTTCAATAAATTGATTGTGGGGGATTTAACGATTAAATTATTTTTATCGAGGGTTTTTAACGGGTAGGTCAGCGGGGTTAGAATGTGGCGTAAGAAATACGACACGAATGTTCGTGCCGTTTGATTGTGATTGGTTGGGCGATCAAAGTATGGCGTTATACGATATAAAGCTAGAATGCAGTGCGTTTAGACGGAATACAAAAGTGGTTGATTCGTATTGAAAAACGAGAGACGATATCGCTTAGACGACGCGATGAAACGTTTCGTTTTTCAATTTTTGCATTCTAAGGGGGTTGTTTTTAATAAGTACATACATCTAAAAGCAATGTATGTAATTACTTAGTTTTTATGTCTCAGTTTATTAATTGATTTTAAATAATATAATAAAAAACAAAGTCACCTGGTGGAGAAACTTAGAAAAATGCCACAGAATATACCTACTAGCAGATTTAAATGATAGAGTCGAATGGCGGAACATATTCAGAAGGCCGACCCCAAATGATCTGGGAAGAGGCACGGAGAAAGAAGAAGCATAATAAATCAAAAAATTAACGTAATAGCTATTCACCTATTACTTATATATAATTTAGTCCTGATCCTACAGTAGGAAAACCAAATGCATAATCACGTACATAATGGATGTAGGGTGTATTTTTGGTCAAATTATAAATACGAGTACCTACTTATCTTAGAATGGGTAATGATTGTGTCATGTTCATTGTTATGCAGAAGTATACATATTTTTATACAGTAATTGCTGCGTGGGTGCGAAGAATTGTTGCTTAGTTTGATGCGCATCTTCGGATGATCAGAGTTTATATCCTGATATATTATGACATAGTTTTCGCAAGTCAATTATGCACTTTCCGGGATATGCTATTAAAAGGTTTTAATATACTTTTCGTGGATAACTTTGATGATTATAAGCGTACTGTAGTTTAATTATCAGTATTTAGATATCTGCCAGCTTAGCATAAGCCCACGAGATATTTCGCGCCCGAGAGAGAAAGCTTTGTCGGTATCGAATAGTTTCTCATTTGTACCATAACGTGCACCTCACGACATAGAGATAATGATAGATTTTTAATGCACGTGAATTGCACGAGAAAATGAGTTGTCAACAGTTTTCATGGCGCGGCATTATGTTAAGCGCGCTGGATGGACTACGTTAACGACGATTGTATCTAATGAATTCTGTAACTATTTTTTCTATCTAGAAACCTGCTGTGGACGATAAATAGCAGTGTTGTGTGACCTTCAATAGTAAATGAAAGTAACCGTGTTGACGTAACTGATTGACCGTAGACTGCAGACCAAACAAAAACATAATTTTGAAGGTGACATTGTATTGCCTTAATTGCGTTTTCTATTACATTTACACTGGTGTTGTACATAACAATTGTAAATAAGTAAATGTAATTTTAAAACGATGTAGGTATTGTGGCGGCGTCGTAGTGATTACGGCTAAATGACAAGTTTATTACAATGTGGTGTTTTTCCTTATTTTTGGGTTGAACTGAAGTTGAAAAATAAACTATTCACTGTTCTCTATGTAATAAAGAACAAAAACGGTGAAAACCGAATGTGGTCGTTTCCCGTGCGCAAGCGCACGCGTTTGTTTTAGGGTTGACAACATTGTCTTGTTAGGCACGTCTCGAATTTTTCTTATATTCAAATTAGAACCATCAGAATCTAGAGTATGCTTTAATTGAAGTACATAGATTATCTATTTTAGCAGGAAAATTCTCTATTTAATCAAGGCTACTAATCCACATGATTCCAGTTTGTCGGCCTAACCCCTTATTAAAGGAGACTCATGGCCAGTAGTAGTGAACATGGACAGTATATATAAATTGTAAATACAGGAGTATATTGTCATTAGGTAGCAAACGCAAAACAGCTCTACAAGTAGATAACTGGCGAGGTTGAGCAGGATAAGGACATATGTCGCTATCTTACATCAAAACCAAGACTTATCTTATTTCGCTTTCTTAGGTGGCATCCCTAGGGGTGGGCTGAACGACGCGAGCCGTGCTTTGGACGGATGTACCGCGTATCTAACGGGGCCGCGCAACCGAATGTGATGACTCGGATGCACACAAATTGCAGGAAGTACTATCAGATGGGTGATCTATTTGTTGGGTGCTCGATTTATAGTACATACACTGTGCGGTAGTCCAAGATGTCCATGTAACTATACTTCGAGGACCTCCGACTGGTGTGTGATCGAGAAACAAGTCTTTCTTTAGGAGCTAGATGTAGGACAACAAATACCTAGTAGAATAGAATAATATTATTTAAGGTATCTTTGTGTAATTATTACTTAATAATAGGTACTTTTATTAAATAATAATAATACTAGCCCCGTATTTATAGACGTCTCAATTCTGAGCACGGGCCTCCTCTACTGAATGTCAGGGATTAGGCCTTAGTCCACCACGCTGGCCTAATGTGGGTTGGCAGTCTTAACATACTTTTAAAATTCTTTTGGAGCACTTCTTAAGTATGCAGATTTCCTCACGATGTTTCCTTCACCGTTAAAGTAAGTGATAATTAACAATTAATACACACGTTACTCAGAAAAGTCGAGAGGTGTATGATTTTGAACCTGCGACCCACTTACGACACTTTTACTCGCTAAATTCATAGTATTGGTATCATTTACGGGATTTTTTATTACACGGTCTATGTAATAAAAAATAATATGTTTTGGTGTTAGCGGTACATTTTCTATGCGATGCTATGTTACGGTACTTTGATTTACGTGGTCAGAATATATAGATATTATGTACTATAAATTATGTTCGACTTTCGATGAAGCGATTGAGTTACTCTTATTAAGATATTTGACAGTTTGAGGGCCTTGACAACCATTTTCAATAGTTCGATTCTATCTCTGATTTGTGATGTATTTTTTATTATAGGAATTGATAAGACACTCTTTTGTCGTTATTAGAATCGTTTAAAAATATTATTACTTACAAGCCTATCTTTTTTCACAGTTAGACAAAGGCTTGTCCTTCTCCCTCCACTCTCTCTTTCCAATGATCAAAATCATCATTATATATATTTTTTTTTTATAATAAATTAAAAATACTTTTCTTTATACTTAGCTTACATAATTTTAAGCTTTTAAATAAGTATAATGTTCTTAACTTGTCTTCTTCTTCCACCTGCCCTTATCCCACTTGCAGTGGGGTCGGTGCAATATGCTTTTTATTACATGTCACAGAAATATGACGTCAACCCCTCGGGGGAGAATGTTCTTAATTTGTAATAACTATTATTATATGTTATTTAAAACTTAAATCTTCTGTTTACTGTCAGGTCTACTCTTATTAATTCCATGATTTATTTATTTAAAGCTGAACGTTCCTAAAAATCATTTGCAATAACATTAATCGGACGAGGCTAATTATTGAAATACTAGTGCAATTTCTTCCTGTAAGAAATGCGGTTTTAATTAAATCTGTATTGATGATGTATATTTTTAATGTTTGTCTATTAATCTAGGTCTAAAGACAAAAATTCTTTGAATTTTGTGGGCAGCTTTGATTGTGTGTCCAAATGTGCAAAACGGCTTGGATGTGTTCACATTTTACTGAAAATAATAAAGATATTTCGACAGCCTCCGTGGCGCAGTGGGTGAGTAGCCGGCTGCGCAGCAAGAGGGCGTGGGTTCGATTCCCGCACCGAGACAAATGTTTGTGTGATCCACAAAAAATTGTTTCGGGTCTGGGTGTTGTGGGACTGCAAGTCCCTCGTAGTTCCTGATACCCACGATACAGGTTTACTTAGTGTCGGGTCGGGTCTATGTGTGTGGCTGTTGGGTGTTATAATAATAATGACAGCCTCCGTGGCGCAGTGGGTAGAGTAGCCGGCTGTGAAGCGAAAGGCCGCAGGTTCTACCGAGACTAGAGAGACTCTATGTCCCACTCCGAGACACAATGTTTCGCCAGCTCTATACGTTGATTAAAATACTATATAGCCTCTATTTTATAAACCATTATTATATCAGCCGGTATCAATCTACTACTTCTTTTTATGACATAGGCCGGCAAACGAACCACTGGGACACATGGTAAGTGATCCGCGCATGAACGCTTCCATACCAGAAGTATCGTGGACGCGTTGCCGACTTTAACGGAAAGGGATAATCAAGGGATTACGAATGGGTCGCCCCCATTTAATTCCAAATAGTAATATATACCCTGGAATTGAGGCAGAATGACGCAGAAAGAAGTAAAAAAGAAACATGTAGTATTACATTCCTATCCTGTAATAATGTCACTGAATCTAAAATCTTCGTATGTACAATGAATGACTTGAAGCGAGAGAAACCGCGTGCAACTGCTACTTATTAATAAATCGATACTCGTGGCGCCGCACCGCGCCGGATGTTCACGAATAGCTTTAATAGTACCGCGAAAACCTTGTACTACCCTATTTTAGTACATAATATGTAAACTGTCGTCATTACTACACACTTAGATAATTTTATTAGTAAATAGTTAGACTTCTTGACAAGGATTTTTTCTTTCGTTGGGGCCTACTTCGATAGAATAGATATATAAATATACAATCGGCAATTCTATCAATAATATGTTATAAATTATAATTGATTAAGTCAGAATAAATAAACACCTTCACCTAACAGTGACAACATATAATCCAGACCTCACAGTAGGTCTTGTTGTGTCTTTGATATCAGGAACTAAAAAGAACTTATGGGACTATAATATAGACACAACACAAAGGGGTAATGATTACACCATTTGCCTCAGCTCGGCGATCGAACCCGCGGCCTCTTAATTTTATAGGCAGCGGCTTGGCTATGCTCTGGCATTGCTGAGGTCCATGGGCGGCGGTAACCACTTACCATCAGCTGGACCGCCTACTCGTCTGCCTATATAGGCAATAAAAAAAAAAACAAAAAAAACTTCTTATAATATGTTCGGAAACGCGGTTCTAAACTCTAAAGCTTTGCTTTGAGTACGGTATATTGTTGGTGGCGAATTTTAACCGAATGCCGATAATCTTTGGGACATTGTACCTTACATTGTTTAGTCCCCTTTCTATCTAAGTTTATAGAAGAATGTGGATACATTTTAAAAAAATACACATTTACTCATTAATAAAATTTCCATAGACGATACTGATTTTATGGTAAACTAGCTGTAACACTTCCGTAAACTTGGAGCTAAATTTAAAAGTTAAACATAAAAGTGTTATTTTGGACACGTTTTACACGTCAGGTGTACGTTTGATCTCTCTCAAATCTCGACAATCTTCTAGCCATAAAGATACAGCACGGTGTTATAATTTTATAATGTTTTGAAAACTCGGATAAAACTGGCCGCAGATCATACACACCTAAAACGAAAATTTCCATTGCGATTGGTTGGATTAAAAAAAGAATAGTCAAATAAATATACGTAAAAATGTTTTTGCTTTACTTAGGGCCGATTTTTCAATCTCGCAAGTGAATATAAGATAGTGAAATACAAGTTATCACGTTGCCAATATACACAGAGAAACGCCATGCCGAGAAGTACTTCCTAAATTAGCTGTATAATGACTTATCTGGCACATTGAAAGTGGTGGAGACACGCTGTAGACAGTCTTATCTACAGTATAAATGGGTTGTTACCACTGTCTCACAGAAAACCGACGTAAAGTAGCGGCTTGCTGCTGCGTTTCGTACTGTGAGTGAGATATCCGGAGACCTAAATCCGCCACCCCTTCCCCAATCCCTTAGTTATCCCTTTCCTTAAAGGTCGGCAACGTATCTATAATTCTTCTCGTATTGTAGCCAGTTCATGCATGGGCAGTGTAGATAATTTATAATTTACCATCAGGTGAGCCATTTGCTTTTTTGTCGGCGTATGCTATAAAAACATACAATTTATTCAGACGTTGAGAAATCAGCCCATAATATAAAAGTGTCACGTATCAATAATTTCGCTTCGTAAATGACACGGCTCTGTTAATTTAATTACGGTGTCTCGGACTAGCAGTAATAATTCCAAGTTTTTTTTTAGTCTCCTGCCGTCTCTGGCAGGTTTTCACAGGTATGCAAGGTTATTTATGTCTACATGGGCGCTGGTAGCCCTCAACAATGTTGACGTGAAATGATTAATTAAACGGTCTGCGTTGACAACTATTAAATTTTTCCGGTTGTTAAGCGCCGCGTAATGAAGGGTGCCTTTTGTACGCGAGTCGAATGCGTTCAATGAGCTTTAATTGGTCCGTGACTGTCTGATTGACGTGATGTTTTACCGACGGATTAAGGATTGCTTTATCACTAATCCCGATATTATCATGACGTTGCATTGTGAAAATATTTTTGGATTTGACATTATTAGTTCATCTTGCTGAGGCTTACAAACAAGTGTTCATCTGATGGTGTTCTCAACCGCCCATGAACATCCACAATACAAGAGTCACGGATGTGTTGGAAAGGAAAGGAATGGAGATTTGGAAGGGGCTACTGCCACTTCATATTGGTTTTCTGAGCTGCGTATTACTGCGGTCGAGGCGGCACATTCATGCTGTAGAAAAAACTGTCTACAGTGTGGTACAGCTATTAAAGATATCTTATATCTGTTGCTATATCACGATGACCCTCTGACCAAAAACTTTGAAAGTTGGTATGTCCAACTTTGGTATGCCAAGATAATGAAACTACACCTAACTGTAATGATGTTTTTAAAAACAATGTTAATTGCAGTAATCCTACTACTATTATAAATGTGAAAATTTGGTTGTAAATGGTTTTGGATAAAATTTGGCACACAGGTGGCTGGAGTAGGACATTGCTACTTTTTATGCCATAAAGGCCGTTGACTCCGGCGGAGCCGCGAGGAAAGCTGGTTACTTTAATATGATGTATTTTTAAATACTTTTTTTAAGCAACAACTTCATTAAACCCCTCGTCTTATTTTAATGTCTCATTAACAACCATCGATTTGATCATCAATCCACGTACCATCATGTTGCCGACGCTTCAGTAAGAGACGTGTATGACGATATGATGGATTGACCGTGTGCGAATCAGGTGTTTGGACGTAGCAAGCATCAAGCAAGAAATAAATCAATAAAACATGAGACGTGTAAGAATAAATTAGTTGTTTTATCAGCACACGTCCAGAATCTGCCTTCCTACTTAAACACTTCCGCTTTGTTCGGTCTTAAATATGCTATGTTGTGAGTTATGAGACTCATGGCTCTCATGTCTTCCTCTAATACGTAAGTCAGCGCTTTTTGGGCCGTCCGAAGGATTATACTAATGGTGGGTTTTGGCATACACATTTGCAACCGACGTGCTCTAACGGTTTCCTCAAAACGCGACCGAAACTGATCCACAGTAGAATTAGCAATCAGAAACAAAGAATATCTGGTAACGAACTTCAATAAATATTATAATGAACAATACCTAACAATATTATATTACGTTATATTAATGTAATTAAAAATAACGGTACAAAAATATTTAGACCTGGTACACGAGAACTCGACAATCCGATAGTTGTTTCTGCTAATGGGTTGATACCAAAGAGCTTCGAACAACACCTCCAGAGGCTCTCAAGATCGTTTGGTCAAAGGTCAGATTCAGAAAGCGATGTTATTGCACACGGCACGCATTGTGAGGACGTTCCTCATTCTGGGGTTCTAACCACCGGTGGCTTGGGTCTTAGGCCTCGTCATTATAGGGTGATATTTTTATATCTTTTTATTTATTATACGGAAATGTAATAATTAAAAATGTAAAAAGAACCTTTTAAAATAAATAGTACTACTGTACACGGTACAAATAAATGAACAATTCTTTTTCCTGTAACTGTTCGCCTAGATCCTGGCTTAGTTCCAACAAAAGCCATTCTCGTGCCTTTGTAAGTTGAAAACATTTTTCCTTTAGTTTGTGCCGTTATTTGCGCTAGTGCCAGTTTCCGTTGTTTTGATAAATTTTCTTTCAAGCTATTTGTCTTGAGCCAACCTATCCTACAAAGATAGCAACGCGAAAGTACATAGCAAAGTAAAATAAACTTTGTGTTACTATTGTAATATTAGTTATCTAAGGTTAACAAGCGTATTCAGTAGTAGTATCAGTTTTCTTATTTTTGTACTTTTACACCTTTTGTTTGTTGGTACGCTCGCATAACGAAATAATATAATGTATGGATTATAAAAAAAGGGACTGGTAGGCGTTAACAGTTACATATAGTAATTATATGCGAAATGAAATCCATAATAACACATACATAAAGTTATCCTGGATACTCGGAGGATTGACAGAAGTTCAACTACCATAACATAAGTCACGCGACAGTGACACCGTCAGTGAAATTACTGGGCATTATTATTAACATCTTACGTCTCAGAGTGACCAGCGCAGTGCAGTGCCATGCAATACTTTGTAATTCAAAGATTTATGGGCAGGCGTGGCGCTTACCATCAGGCGAGCGACCCGCTCGTTTCTTCGTTCAGGCTTCCAAAAAAAACTTAGTTAATCATTTATAGTTTATACTCATTCATAAAGCTTTCAATTCCGCCTGAGTATTATCATTTTCTTATCGATAGGCCTTCGAGTGTGCGGCGCGGCGAAGCGAGGCGATGAGGACGGTGCACGGCGCCGCGGAAGTTCTCGCGATATCGTGTACCTTTCCTCATGGAGCTGTCTCTGATCTGTCAATCATTCACGCTTGACAGAGTTCAAGGAAGCATTGGATATCTTAATGTTTGTTGTTAATAGTATGTTAATTAGCTAGTCAGTAGCATAGGTCAGATCGTATTTTTAATTGATAGTAGCTTTATTGATCTTGTATAGTGATCGGAACTCGGCAAAATGCAGCTCTTTGGCCTCCTGAGGAAGGCTCTGTTACAAATGACCAACTGAGGAAATTAATGTTTCAAGTCATTGTACGTTTGATATTTGGCTTTTTTGACTAATGAGTTTGTCGACCACTGGCATAGGGACAGTATAAATGTATGAAAATGGTGAACAATGAAGATATCTTTTATTGCTCGCTCGATTTATATCATTATAATACATAATAGGGCAGAAAGATTCCACACTTACCTTTTTACCACTTTTCCTACCCTTAACTTGGATATATATTAACTTTCACAATATTTATGCGTCAGCCTCCGTGGTGCAGTGGACGAGTAGCGTAGCGTAGGCCGCGGGTATTTTTTATTGCCCAGATAGACGAGCAGGCGGCCCACCTGATGGTAAGTGGTTACCGCCGCCCATGGACTGCAGCAATGTCAGAGCACAGCCAAGCCACTGCCTACCAAAAACCGAGGCAAAAAGTTTGTGTGATGCACAAATATTTGCTTCGGGTCCGAGTGTTTTCTCCCCAGAAAGGTAAACGTCAGATAGGCGGCCGGTCGTAAAATCCACAAGCCAAGTCTTTCTGTAACATGTGTTAAAAATCATGTCGCGCCGACCACACTAGGAGTGGGATAAGGGCAGGTGGAAGAAGATTTATGCGTAAGATAAAAACAACACAAATATAAATTTGAGTACATGTTGATACTTATGTTGTAATTTTTCACCAGGCGTGCATTCGTATGCCGCAAAAGGAAGTGCAATTAATCTCGATTCGTTGGCGCAGTGTTTACAAACGCCGAAGTGTTAACACGTATGAAGATGTGTCTCTCACTGTTCGACGTTGAATTGGTAACAATGTTTACACTTTACATCGGCTATTTACGTTACTTTACGTGTGTTTGCATCCTTAGTCTCGTTTGGGTTAGGGTTGTCACGGATCGTAATTTAGAAAAAAATATTAAGTGAGGCATGATTATGAAATACGAATGTTGGAAATATTTATTTTTAATATAACGTCATCAATTTTGCTTTCTAACTCAATTTTCAAAAAAGAATCATGTTTAAAATATGTTATAATTTACGGAAGAACTTGCAGACACAGACAGTTTTGGCAAAGAAAAATCTTGGACAGCGCATATCATATCATCACCTAACCCGACTGTAGCATTAGTATTTACTCGGTTACAAAGCGCAATAAGTCAGATTTTTTGTAGTATTGAGTTATAAATGAGGATTTGTATAAAACATTATATTTAGCAATTTCGAGCTTTTATCATAAAGTTTTCCGCAGCAACTTCTGGCATAAGAAATAATATAATAACTAATATAAAAAGAAACTTTGATAGATTGCGTTTTTTTGGATTTTGATGTTTGTTAGTCAATCACGCTCTAACAGCTGAATGGTTTTGGATGAAATCTGGCACATAGATCATGACTTGGATTAGAACATAGACTATTTTCATCCCGGAAAAAATGCGGGCAAAGCGACCTAGAAAGCTAGTAATAAATAAAAATGATTGCAAGTTAAAAGTTAGTATAAATTCTTCATTGACCTTAAGTTTTAAATAGTAACAAGGTACCGATATCAAATTGCTAGCACTTGTAGTATTGCGTAACCGGGTGATTGAACCCGACACGTTGCGTTTCCATAACAATCCCATTACGGGCGGAGTTGGCATGCGTGCGAAACGAATTGTTTCTGTGACGTGTTATTGTCAGCTTGTAATAGACGCCTACGCTCTGGTAGGTGATAAACAATGATCTAAAAGATTCCGACGAATTGTTAACCCTTCCTCCTAATTTTGAAGTCGGTTAATAATAATGTTCTCGACAATGTAAAGTACGCGAGAATATCACTTAATTTGTCGACTAACAGCGTACTCTAGTTGCAAATAGGACCTGGTTCCGATCAACAGGCATACTTAGCCATCATCAGGTGGGCCGCCTGCTCGTCTGTCTATATGGGTAATTAAAAAAAATTACAGGCGTGATTCGTAAGGACAAATCGACAGCTATGGAGGCAGTTGAGAGTCATATAGAAGATGAGCATCGATTGACGAACCAATCGTGTTAAGCGTCTGTGCCAATCTCTACTTTATGTAACTAATAAGACCTATAAATTAACTACTGCTCAGGTGAAGTTTGTACTTACGACTCATGTATCTATTTTTTTCTATTGGAAAATCCTTTTGATCCTTTGAATCCTCTGATTTTTTATGGCATAAGTCGGCAATTAGGGGGTCACCTGATGGTAAGTGATCTTCACTGCCCATGAACGCCCATATACCACAATACCAGAAGAATCATGGGCGCGTTGTCGAAGTTAAAGTTAAAGGTAAGGAACAATAAAGGAATTGGGAAGGGGAGGGGGAATATGTACTGGGTATGGTGATAAACTCATCAGTCATCTCCTATGAGGTTATAGAACGGTACATTTTATTTAATGCAACTTAATTGCTATGTGTCACCCCTAAAGGAAAAGATAAAAAAGTTACTCGTACTGCGTAATGAGGTGATTGAACCTCGAACTTTACGTGTTAAACATTCACTCATATCAATACACACGATATACATACATAGACTCACCTGTCTCCGATAAGGATAGGCAGAGATAATAGATTTCCTTACTCATATCGATGCCTATTAATGCCGTGATTAGATTTTAGTGCCCGTTTTTTATTTATTTTTATTCTAAATGTTGACAAACGATCAAGTGCTTCTTAATCACTTGCTGAAATTTATCGTCGTACTAGGATGGAGAAATGTTCAATTGATCACTGTTTTTGCTCAGTTTCTTTAGCTTTTCAATGCTCTACACAACAACAGAAATAACTTTAAATCCAGTGAAATGATTGGGCATTGTGAGATGGGGTGAGGAGCGCAGGGTAGTGCAATTAAAAGTTCTATGTGGTGTTTCTGTTTATGAGCACTCGTGGTTAACACCAGGCGAGCGATTTACTCGTCTCGTCATTCACGTGAATATAAAATTAATAAAAAATGCGGGAGTTGATTCTACATCCCTCGCGTGACTGTGGGCTCTTACGCCACACGCAGCTGAGGTCAAATTATTTTCTTTTTTTTTTAACAATTACACACCTGATCCATGTATGTATAACCAGTTATAATGCGGTTTGCACTTCGTCTATACTGGTTCTATTCCCCTTCTCTCGGCCTTGACGTGTTGTGAATTTAACAAAAGCAACGCGTTTCGATGACACTCCTTGATTGTTTTTTTATTGTTTATTAATGAGTTTTAACATATCTGCATACGTGCCCTTTAAGTTGAGGCGCATTTTTTTATACTGTTATACAGGTGGTTGAGTTGGGCAAACATATAAACAGAGGATATTTGGGTTTAGGTGTACACCTAAACGCTCCGCATGAACCAGTCGTGCCGCAGTCATCGAATTTTAGGATTCGTTGTATGGAATTATATACGCGCACCTGACCGCGCAGTGTAGGTTTTGGTCAACATATTTTTATGAAAGGATGTAAAGATAAAAGAAAAATTGATAAACAAAAAGAGTTTGAATAGTAAAACCACGCTGTAGTCAGTTATGTCTACAACACGAATGGGCTGGGTCGTTACCACTGTTTCACAGGAAACTGACGTAAAGTAACGGCTTGCTGCTGCGTTTCGGACGTTAAATGAGATATCCGGAGGCTTGAATCCCCCTTTCCTTTCCAGTCTCTTAATTATGCCTTTCCTTTAAGGGTGGCAACGCGCCCATGATTCTTCTGGTATTCTGAGCGTACATGGGCGGTGGAGATCACTGACCATCAGGTGACCTACTTGCTCGTTTGCGGCCTATGCTATACAAAAAAGGAACATCACTAGCAAATCCTTGACCTCCATATGCGTAGTGGTTTAGATGAGGAACTTAGTAGCTTAACCACTGAAACCGCATATCAATTAAATGCAAGGATCACTGTATTATAAGTAGGAGTACTATTACGGACAAACATCTTTTTAACCGACTTCGTAAAAGGAGGAGGTAAAAAAAACGGACAACAGTACAATCGTTTTTGTGTTATTGTGTTGGAATTTACATGCTATTGCTGTAACTACTACTAAAAATTTAAAAACTTCTAAATATAAACACTGAAATGTCAAAATAACAATATCTATTTTTTGTTATGTTATTGACCGGCAGCGACACAGGCACCGACTCCAAAGAGACCCATAGAAATTGTTATTTTTGACTTTTCAGTGTTTTTAATTTGAAGTAGGTTTATAAGTTTTGTTAAAACTTATTTTATTTGTCCGTCTATAATACGCTAAGGGCCTCAATGCAAACACCAATAATTACGCCACTATAATCTTGTCAAGCCTCTTTCGGCAACTGTTAATTGGTATGGCACATTGGTTTCGGAAATCTACCAGAACAAACCACCATGACAGGTATTTGTTTGTATTAAACATACACATGCAGATGATAATTTTAAAAGTCACGTACAATTTTGAATGTCAACATCGTTAAGAGTTGGCAAATATGGTAGAAAAAATGATGGTATTGTGTAATTTTTACAAGGTGGTAGGTCCCTTGTATGCGTGAGGCTGTCTGGGCTGGGAGGCTGTCACCACTTTGTCTATTTTTGTAGTTTTGAAGGACATTGAAGTCAGTGAAATTACTGGGCATTATAAGAATTAACATCTTATGTCCGGGGTGACAAGCAATGCAGTGCTTTGACAGCCGCCGTGGCGCCGTGGGCGAGTAGTCGGGTGTAAAGCGGTTTTTTCGGCGGTAGGTGTAAAAAAGTTAACACATATTCGTAAATCAGCTGATAATTTTATTTAAAATAATTATAAATTCAACAATTTCGTACCTTATTCGGATTGCTTTGTGTGCCATACAGTATATTAACACAGTTCATAGATTTTCAACACCACACATGCAATAATTCTTGGAACACCACCTGCCAGCTAACACCTGTTCATATATATCTTTTTTTTTTTTTTTTCTAATACAAGTAAATTTACTTGACGCAATGGCTCAATTAGTGAGTATTGAAAAGGCTCAAAATAAACTGGAGGAATGCTTCTCACAAAGAATGGCCGAACTTGAAGCAAAGCTGCAGTCTGGAGGATCAGGCAAGGACACAGTGGCGCGTGTCGCAGAAGAGTTCCGGACATTTAGGGAGCTTATGTTCGAGATGCTCCGACTGTTGAGGAAGCAAATTGCTGACTGTGTTCATGCTGTGGATGCAATCGAGTCTAGGCACCGTCGGAAGGCACTTATTTTCTTTGGAGTTCCTGAGACAACAAAAGAAAACTGCATAACTCTGGTCCTGGATGCAATTAATATTAATATGGCCTTGAAGGACATATCTGCAGCAGAGATCTCTGCATGCCACAGAATTGGGGCATCTAATCAGGATCACCACCGGCCAATTCTTGTCCGTTTCTCACAGCTCGACCATCGATCCGCAGTCTGGAGAGCCAAATCTAAGCTCAAGAGTACACCGATTTCCGTGAAGGAGTTCCTGACTAGACCTCGGCAGCTAGTTTTCGGTAAGGCTCGGCAACATTTCGGTATGCGAGCGGTTTGGACCCAGGACGGTGTAGTCGTCGTGAAAACCCCAGATGGTAGTCGTGTCAAGGTAACCTCCTTCGATGAGCTGAGTCCCTTGACGATTAAATACCCCAGGGCGGCTTCATCGACGTCTGGAAGCGGCGATGACCCTGCAGCAACCCCGGGTTCCAAGCATAAACCGCGTAAGAACTGAATGTGTGAAACTGTGTCTCGTTGAATCCGATATTTCAGTTATAATAATCCTATTTTTCGTATATCTTCTTCTTCAATATATATTATTTTTCAAAGTTCACACTTTCACAATACTGAATCTAGTTAGTGTTTGATGTCGCTATTTGTTTTTACTGGTATACCCACAAGCCACAGCACAAATATTTATTTGTCACAATTATTGACTTTAATGACGTTTGGTTGACGTTTAGTTTTTTAATTTTTTCTCATATGGCTACAAGCACTGAGTTGCTGTGCTACGCCAAATGTCTATTTTTTACGTACCATTAACGTTTCGTTCCGAAACCAATTAAGTTTGTGTTGTTTTCTTTTTCTTTGTGCCGTGGGTTGAGTAATTTATGTACCTATGCTAATACAGTCGTAATGTTTATTAATCCTTTATTTTATCTTTTGTATGTGCGCAGGTTGGCTGGCGGGTGGTGCAGAGACTGATCTCGTACACCTGCTTGTAGGCTTTTTTTAATATATATTTTTTACGTATTATATTTTTAGTATATACATATATATGACTTCAGACGATGATTCTTTTCATTCTGTAAATGATTCTACAACTTCGTCCGGTAATGAAAGTTTTTGCTCAGTTACTGATGGACTGGGTGACTTGGTGCGCCAAACATTTAACCAGCAATCTGCCCACAGTTTCAATATCTGCCACATCAATGCTCAGAGTGTGCCAAGTCACTACAGTGATTTATCAGAAGCGTTCGTAGATGCCAATGTCCATGCCGTCCTGATTTCTGAGAGTTGGCTCAAACCTCATCTTGCCTCAACCCTATACCCCCTTCCTGGCTTCATTCTTGTTAGAAATGACCGAGTCGACAGGAGAGGGGGTGGGGTAGCTATCTATTTACGTAGCGATTTTAAATATAATATAGTTGCCTCTTCTTCTCCTCTTTGTTCTGCTTCTGCGGAGTATCTCTTTCTTGAGGTTTGGGTCAAGGGAGTAAAAACTTTACTTGGTGTTGTCTACTGTCCCCCATCTCTTGACTATTTCTCCAGTCTGGAATCAGTTCTGGAATCCTTGGGATCAGAATATGCACATCACATTATCATGGGCGATTTTAATACTGATCTCCTTGCCCTCCACTCCCCTCGATCCCGTAAACTCCTTTCCATTCTTGAGTCCGTTAGCCTGCATGTGCTTCCACTACAAGCCACCCACCACAATGCCGATGGTAATGACACTTGGCTCGACATTATCCTCACTTCCGCTCCGTCTCTGGTTTCCTCACATGGTCAGTATCTTGCTCCTGGTTTCTCTCACCATGACCTTATATACTTAAGTTACGCCTTAAAACCCGCCAAATCCCCACCCAAGGTATTGCACTTGCGTTGTTTTGGTCGCATGGATATGGACAAACTTGATAGGGATGCAGCGAAATTTAATTGGGACCATCTATCAGCAGTTTCTTCTATTGATGAGAAAGTAAATATCTTTAATGCCAACATCATTGCCCTCTTCGATGCCCATGCCCCTATTAAAAAAATTAAATTAAAGCGTCCTCCTGCACCATGGATGACGCGTGGTGTTCGGATGGCGATGAGGCGAAGGGACCGGGCTTTTCGGAAATATAAGAAGGATCGCTCAGAAGAGAACAGGTGCCTTTTTAAGGTTGCAAGGAATCGGTGTAATCAGATGGTGCGTAATGCTAAACGCCGTCATATTCTCAGTAATATTTCTTCATCGTCCCCTGCCAGTATTTGGAAGTTCCTCCGGACTCTAGGTATTGGCAGAAAGAAAATCTTGGAATTCCATGGGGCGACTATTGGATTGGATGACATAAACCGCCATTTCTCAACTGCTCATTTAATTGATCACCAAACCAAACGTCGTACCATGGATTTTTTAGCTGATCTTCCAGGACCTAAAATTGACCCCTTTCTGTTTTCTCCAGTTCCGCCTGGTGAGATCAAAAAGATAATCCTCTCTATTAAGTCCAATGCGACCGGCTGCGACAACATCAGCCGTCGTATGATAACCCCAATCCTGGATCATCTTCTCCCTGCCATTTCCCACATTATTAATGCGTCCCTAACGACTGGTATTTTTCCGTCTTTATGGCGGAAAGCCTTTGTTATTCCTCTTCCCAAAACCCCCAACCCTTCACTCGTAAACCATTTTCGTCCTATCTCTATTCTTCCTTTTCTTTCTAAGGTGCTGGAGGCCTGTGCCCACAAGCAGCTGTCCAGGTTCGTGCATCTTAATAACCTGTTGTGCCCCTTGCAATCTGGATTCCGACCTGGTCACAGCACTGTATCCGCGCTCCTCAAAGTGACTGGCGATATTAGGGCGGGTATGGAAGACACCAAAGTCACTGTATTGGCTTTGGTAGATTTCTCAAACGCCTTCAATACCGTCAGTCACGATATCCTTCTTGCAATCCTCTCCCATCTCTTGATCTCTCCTGCGGCACTGGAATGGTTTTCATCTTATCTTCAGGGACGTCAGCAGTCGGTGCGACTCAACGAGTCGTCATCAAATTGGTGTAATATCGACTCTGGAGTCCCTCAAGGCGGCATTCTTTCCCCGTTGTTATTTTCTATCTTTATTAACCTCTTAACTAACAATCTTCAGTGTGCGTACCATCTGTATGCCGATGACTTACAGATTTATTCTCGGGCTGGCGTCGATGATGTGGTCGCAGCAGTCGAAAGGGTGAACAGGGATCTGGCACATATCAAGAACTGGTCTGACAGTTTCGGTCTGTCTGTGAACCCCTCTAAGTGTCAGGCAATAATTGTGGGCAGCTCAAGGATGATGAGCAGACTGGATATCACCAAGATTCCAACTGTCACATTTAATGGATCTGTCATCCCTTGGTGTCCCAGTGTTAGGGATCTTGGGCTACATATCGACTCCACCCTGAGCTGGCGTTTTCAGGTAACCTCTGTCAGCCGGAAAGTCACCGGTACTCTTCGTGCTCTATATCGCCTGAAAAATTTCCTCCCTTCTGAAACCAAGACTTTGCTTGTGCAATCCCTTATCCTTCCAGTAATCGACTATGGTGATGTGTGCTATTTTGATCTGAATGCAGATCATCTTAACAAACTTGACCGTCTTCTCAATAACTGCATTCGATTTATCTTTAATCTTCGTAAATATGACCACGTTTCCTCTTATCGTACGCAATTACAATGGCTACCGATTCGCCAACGCCGATCTTTGCGAGCACTCACAACTCTCTTCTCGCTACTTACATCCCCTACGCCGCCTTCTTATTTATCTTCTGACTTTATTTATCTTTCTGATAGCCATGATAGGAATCTTCGCTCTTCTAACAATCTTCTCCTCAAATGTTCTCCTCATTCCTCTGACTTCACCCACTCTTCTTTCGCTATTCAATCTATACTTCTCTGGAACGCACTCCCACTGGAAATCAGGTCGTGCACCACACGAGTGGCTTTCAAGTTGAGAGTTCGTCAACTATTGTTGGACGGATTGGTAGAATCACATTAGTTTCTCCTACATATCGTATATATTTATGTATTGTATTGTATTTTATGGTATTTATTATATATTTTTGTATGTTTATATATATTTTTTTTCTTTTTCGGTTGTACGTTTTATGTCATATTTTTATATTTTGTATCTTCCTTTTTTTGCACCTACTTTGATCATCTCTGCATCGCCCTAAGGTTGACTGGTAGAGAATGCCTTTGGCATTAAGTCCGCCTTTATACATTGTATATAAAGTGTAAAATAAATAAATAAATAAATAAAGCGAGAGGCCGTGGGTTCGATTCCCGCACCGAGATAAAATGTTTGTGTTATCCACGAATATTTGTTTCTGGTCTGGGTGTTTTCTCTCCAGAGGGGTGGACGTCAGGCTCGGTTATAATAACTACAAGCTAAATCTTTCTGTAACATGTGTTAAAAAGCATGTTGCGCTGACCCCACTACGAATGGGATAAGGGCAGGTGGAAAGAAATATAATCCGCCCAAATTCCATGTCGGTTCTGTTTACTTCTCCCATAGGATTATTTTTAGGTCGCCTTAGAAAATGGCTGGTGCCATATAAGACCTGCCCTACTGCAATAACATTATTATGTCAATATATATTCTATAAGTGAGAACTTGTTATTGGCTTTCTGTCAGCTATATTATTTCTTAGGTTTACGCGAATATTACACATTGAGACTGAGACGGGAGTCTCTCCCGTGACCACGAAGGCTGAAAAGCTTTCGAAACGTCGGGACTAAAATAAAAATTAAACCGCGATAAAATCCGTATAAACTAGTTTTATTTCAGCTATATTATTGCTATTTTTAATACTATTGTCTGTAAGTTTTCCATGTATTAATTAAATAAATATTAACAACAATATATTAACAATACACAATTAAAATATACAGAAACAATCAAAACAGTCGCACAGAAACAACGTTTTGACCGCAATTCCAACAATAACGTGATAAATCCACGTGTTTCATGTAACACTATCCATGCCTTTAATTCCGGATCCAATACGCGTCCGGATCGGATCCGTTGATGATTGAGGTTATGCAGGTAAAACGTATCGTGTTCACGATAGAAACTTGTGTTGTTGACAATTTCACAAGTAACTGTTAATTATAATGAAGTAATTTTCAGGGATCACTCAGTTTCCATAGCAAGGGCATACCAATGGTATATATACGCACTCACGCCTGTAATCCCCGAAGGCGTAGGCAGAGGTGTAACGAGCGTATCTCCGTCCCACAATGTAATAGGGGGCGAGCCTATCGTCATACCGGGCACAAATTCCAGACTCCGGGCTGATACTGAGCATTTCGTAATAGAAAAACGTACGTAATGAGTACGCATTACAACTGCGCCACCGAGGCAGTCTCCCATACCAATGGTATAAAAATACCAATTACCTCCACAGTTATACTTAGGAAGTTTTATCGGTGATAACCGATTTTGATTATTCTACTTAGCTCTTTTTCGGATGATTTCAGGAGAGGCATCGGTATTCTTACAATATTTCTTCTTCCACCTGTCCTTATCCCACTCGCAGTGGGTTCGGCGCATAATGCTTTTTAACACATGCTACAGAATAATTTGGCTAGTAGTAGTTTTTACAATCGGCCGCCTGCCTAACATCATTCCCTCTGGGGAGAAAACACCCACATCTGAAACATTTATCTATTTGTGGATCACACAAACATTTGTCTCGGTACGGGAATCGAACCCGCCGCCTCTTACTTCACAGGCTGTCAATTTCACAATGAACTTATTATTACGGTATTCTTACACCGTTTACGGATCAAACACTTCATAAAACATAGCCGTTGTAATTAATCTAGTATACATCCATAAACTTTAGTGATGTCGTAAAATCATCCATAGTTTAAGTTATTTTGGGATGCAAATAAATATGCCAGTTTGTCGCGATTAAAACCTTTTACGGACCGAATCGAATTAAAAGTTGATAACAATGGGCGGGTGAGCGCAGCGCGTGCGCGGATCGTATTTCGATCTCGTCTGATGCACTGTCCATTGTGTATATGTATATTTACGGCACGCGTGTCACATGAAATGAGGCTGTTTTATGAATCTGTTTTGGGTTTCGTATACTTTTTTGATAAAAATAGTATAATCAAAGTTTTAAAGCCACGCTATCTAAACTATCTAAGTTTGGTCTATAATGGCCGTTACCTATATTCTATCTATCGACACATTTGCTTACTATCAGGATTGTTTAGACAAATCTTCCATACGAAAAGTGTCTAAATCATACTGCCGTAAGCAAGCAGTAAGCAAATCTGTCGATAGATAGAATATTGGAAACGGTCATAAGAGGGTTCCCCAACCTAGGCTCCGTGGACAAAATTAAAATTATGACATCAATGGTGCGATCGATTCACGGGTAAGGTGACGCTAGGGGTCCGCGGATGACGGTAAGGTGGCGCTAGGAATCCGCGGATCATGGTTAGATGACACTAGGCGTAAACCCTTGAAAAAAGTTGGGAAAGACTAGTATAGACTATATAGTCTGTAGGCCGGCTTGTCCGAGCTCGTACCACTGTCTCACCGTAAACCATCTCGAAGTGGCAGTTTGTTATTGCATTTCTTACGATGAGTGAGATTTCCGGGGGCCTAAATACCTCTCCCACTTCTTAATCCTCATTCATTTCGTTCATAATTGACACAAAATAGACTTCCAGATACCAAAGAAACCACGATAATAAATCAATCAACATTTATTAAAAAAAATGTATTGCCTGATTTACGAAACGAGAAATAATGGTAAACCATACGCCACAGGCGCAACACCATACAACGTTGCGTTATAAAGCACTGAATGACGTTGGACTGCGTTCGTAACCCTGAAACATATGATGTTAAATCTCATAATGCCCAGTAATTTTACTGGCTTCAATGTATTTCAAAATGGACCACAACAGTGCTTATACATTGCTGCTTAGTGGCAGAATTAGACAAAGCGCTGGCCCAGACGGCCTCTACGACCTGGTAAATTAATTCCTCAGAAATTTATTTATCCATAATCATTTGAGTTGCAACTTTCTAATAATTGTGTGTGCGGGACCTGAAATGAATTACTTTACACGCGCTTGGCTTTTTCTATTCTAATGGATCAATGTAAGCCCATGATTGTTAGCTCGTTATTGTGATTCAAAGTTTGTTAGTCATAAAATTTCGTGACTGCCATCTTTATGTGGTTTTTATTGTATGATTTGATTATTGAGATATAAAAGTGATTGCGTATTAAAAAGATTTTTCAAGCTCAGTTAACCAACTTACTTGCCACTTTTATGTTTTTTTTATTACTATGGCACAAAACCATAAATAAGTAATTGTTGAACCAATAAAAAAAGCAAAAAAGAAATAAATACCAAAATTCGCCGAATTGGAAACCTCCTCCTTTTTTGAAGTCGGTTTAAAAATTCTACAAATTAAATAGTGCATTCAAGTACTTACCTGCATTACTACGTCGCGTGCTTCAACAAAATCTATCTGCAGTAGAGGTTTTGGTAAAATGCCAAAGGTTGGAAATATCTGATCATTAATTCTAGTTAAGAGGCGTGCTTTGGACGCAATTTTTATTCGCTTGAATGACTAGACGTACATGTTGCTCGTCTGATCGTAGGCGCTATTGGCCATAAACGGTAGCAACACCTCTCGGAACATTGAATTGTAAAGTATGCATGGCACTGCACTGCAGATGCCTCTTAATGCCTAGTAATTTCGCCGAATTCACTATCCATGACCACATAACGTCGAGAGAAAAGTTAACTATTAAACGAAGACTTTTATGTCTATATTCGAAAATTTATATAATTTGATTGTATATTATATCACGATAACGTCCTTCGCTTAAAATCCGTTAATAGATTGCCTTTAGCCATCCACGATCCACGAAGGAAAGTAGTTACTTTAATAAAATCCCCTAAGTAAATACATATATTCAACCATACCTAAGTACCATCTCCATTAATCCAGCTTTCCTACAATAAAACCACATCCAAATCTGTCCATTCGTTTATGCGCTACGATGCCACAGACACGCACACACACAAAGGGATCTCAAACTTATAACACCCCTCTCGTTAAAACGAGAGTTAAAGATTCCCTATAACATTGATACACAGTAAAATTACACCACATAGCCGCAACATGTTGAAATATGAAGTCAGTGAAACGTTAAATACTTTATTATTACTACATTATTAGATATTTAGAATGTGCGCTGTTTATTTACTAATGGATGTTCCCTATATGTATTGTATTTTTTATTGTATTAGCCTGAATGACGAGACGAGCAGGTCGCTCGCCTCATAGTAAGCGCCACGCTTGCTCAAAAACAGAAGGAACATTACAACGAACTTTGAGTTACAAAGCTCTTCATATGGTACTGGACTGCGCTCGTCACCCTGATACATGTTGTTTAGTCTCATAATGCCCAGTAATTTCACTGGCTTCAAAGTCCTTCAAACCGAAACACAACAGTGCTTACACACTGCTGCTTGGCGGCAGAAATAGACAAAGCGGTGTTACCCACCCATACGGCCTCTCGCATACGTGGGGCCTACCACCGTGTGAATTATTAACACCGTAATTAATTAACACCTCATTTACAGATATATTTGCTGATTATGAATATTGTTTTGACAGTTCTTCCATACGAAATCTCTCTATTCTAAAAAAAAGTAACTGGCGCAAAAGCTTGTCACGCTATCTCATACGAAACCGCTGGGGGTATGGGGTCGAGACCGATACCAATCGATGCAGAATAATGTGGGGAAGACAGTAAGATATGTCTCATATTCGTCGGACTTTAAGTTTTTTTTTATTTTATGTTTTGTGGAAAAACATGGGCAAAGCCCCTAGTGATATAAAATTTTACTGCCACTTAGCTAATCTGTCGATATACGGAATATTAGGAACGGCCATTAGTGTAGTACCAATCGGCTCTCGTATCTCGTATTGCGGCAGTAATATTGCATTTCCATGTTCACTGACATACGAGTATCATGGTGAATGCCGCCATTTTCAATTCGTTTACGTAATTTGCAGTGCTATAGGAATAGCTTTGCTTCGAAATATATGCAATATAGAATACTATTTATTTTGTATCATAATGTAACATAAGCTCTCGCCTTTATCCCCGAAGGGGTAGGCAGAGGTGCAACTAGTGCAACCACGTTTCGCCGAGCTCATTTCCTTACCAGGAGCGGTACCGGCTAATTCGCCGAACTTCATCAACTCTGCCGGCGTTCAAGTCCATTCAGATAAATCTCCCGCGGGCGGCATTAATTAATTCAAATAAATCGGCTTTATTAAAGTTCATGTGACGTCATAAATCGTTGTTCATCATTTTGGCCATTAGACGGTCGTTCGGCGGTAAGACAGAATCGTTGGTTCTCTAATCGAACATCGATTTGCATAAATCGGAATTAGCCGGTACCGGCCCAGGATATGATAGCATTATTTCTTTACGCAAAATCCAATCCAGAGCAATTCTTGTGTTATTTTTCGAGTCTAAAATGCATGATTAAAAGTCCATTAACTATTTACCTATTCCCATAGAGTTGTAAGTCATACACATTAACGAAGTACATTTGTATTCACGATTATAGTAATAAATTAATTTAAATATAATTTATGGTCATAGTACTGTAATATCCCGTATACAGGTCAAAAGCTTGCGTTTAAGGGTGGGTTTTAACCGTGCTTCAACACGCAACCCCAATGAGGGTCAGTGTGGACTAATTACTGAAGGAACAAGATTGCATTTAATTAAACTTTACAAATTAAGTGGTGCCACTCATCTACTTGAGTCATTACATACTTTTACTACACGGTAAATAGGTTTATGTTGCTCTCCCACTGATCACGGATTATATATTTTTTTGTTTTATTTATTTACTAGCTTTTGCCACGAACGACCTTTTCCGGGATAAAAAGTCTATGTTCAAATCGAGGTCATGGTCTACCTGTGTGCCAAATATCATCCAAAACCGTTCAGCTATTAATGCGTGATTGACTGACAAACATCCAAATTCACAAACTCACAAACATCCAAACTTTCACATTTATAATTCACTAATTCGAATATATGTAGTAGGTACGTAACATAACATAACTTACACTCCAAGAACTAATAAAAATGAAAATAAAACACATACAATATGTTATTCCTAATCAGTGAGCACAACATGTAATTATAGTACGTCGATATATGTATAGAAACAAGCGTGCCATTTTTTATTATGTAGACTGACGTCATCGCGGTGCTCATAGATTTTAGAGTTTTATTTTTTAACTTTATGTAGGTTGCCTTTATGGTACATTTTGAGCAATTTGAGGCGTGCGTTATGCCACTGAGACAGGAACAACTGTTTTGAGTTTTCATACAAAGTACAGTATATACAGTACCTATGTACTGGCTTTACGCGTATCAGTCTCCCTATCACAGTCGTGTATCTCAAAACGTGCTTTTACTGCGACCCAAATACCGCTTTTTTTTTCGAAAAAAAAAGTGATACAAATTTACATACATACATACATACGCACTTACGCCTGTAATCCCCGAAGGGGTAGGCACATGTGTAACTAGTACACCCACATTTCGCCAAGCGTATCTCCGTCCCACGATGTGATAGGGGCGAGCCTATCGCCATACCGGGCAGAAATTCCAGACTCCGGGCTGATACGGAGCATTTCGTAATAGAAAAACCCAATATCACATTTACCCGACCCGGGGATCGAACCCGAGACCTCAGCGTTTGCCTCAATAGTAACGCGTACGCATTACAACTGCGCCACCGAGGCAGTCTGTATAAAAATTTAATGGTCAAATTTAACATGCGCAACATTAAATAAAAGCAATGAACAGCTACTCGTACAAAGCGTAGAGGCACGGGCGTATTTTTTGCACAGAGCACAATACTCGGTCATTACCACTTGCGTATAAAAACATACGTTAAATTGAATTGAACGCTTCAATGAGTCATTCCCAACTATTTATACATGATACGTTTTGTAATGTAAGCCTTTCAATGTGGCTGATTGTGATATGTAAAAAAAACCTTTATAATTAACCTTTAAATTTACTAGATGGTAAGTCGCGCATATGTGGCCGTCTAAGTTAGTACCACCACTGTCTATTGCTGCCGCCAAGCAGAATGTGTAAGAACTGTTGTGTTTTGGTTTAAAGGATATAACACAGTCAAATTACTAGGCATTATGAGATTTAACATTTCTCAGGGTGACAAGCACAGTCCGATTATAAGCAGTGCTTTGTAATTCAACCTTCAGTGTGGTGTTGCTTCTGTTTATGGGTAGGTGGATTCAAGATGAGGAAAAAGTTTCCGGTCAGTCTTCGATGGTTTTTTTATTTTATTAACCTGAAAGATTAAGACGTTCGCCTGACAGTAAACGTCATGCTTCAGGTAAGCCTATAAAACTCATTAAAAAGTACTTCTACTGCGCTCGTCACCCCGAGATAATATAATGTTATGTCTCATAATGCACAGTAATTACATATAGGTACAGCTAAATTGACAACAGAGTTTTCCTTGCTGATTCTAAATAGGTATTTTGTAGATCTGTAATATACTAATACCACTAATACCGGCATATTAAATTTTTTTCTGCTAACAACAATACACGCTTTTATCACTGTACCTTAGTTCAGAGCCCTCTTGAGTTATCATTATTGATATGATAGTCTTTATGCCCTCGTAGGTATAATGTATTAACCATTGTCCCGTCTATAAAAATATCAGCAGCACCATAATAAACATCTTTATATCAGCTAATACCATTAGCGGCCATCAAAGCGCTGTGGACGCGTTTCATACGATATAATTGAATTGCCATCGTGACTCGTGAGTCGCTTCCTCTGGTTGTATAAAGTTTCTCACCACTCCATTTAATTACATACGCATTATTCTACCCTAATGGTTTTTGTAGGCTTTGTTAGAATTTTCTAGTAGTATTCATTGAATTTATTGGGTATAAATATTTTTTTTATTTCCCGACGTTTCGACCGAGTTGCATCGGCCGTGGCCACGGATTGACCATTATTATACTTTCGAATATTACGCGATAAGACCTTTTTAAACATTATAGTATGCGTACAAATCAATCAAAACATTTACTGTTGATTAATTATTGTTGTGTTTAGTCTATAATCAAAATATGAGCAGGTCCCTCGCCTGATGGTGAGTGTCAGGCCTGCCCTTAAACAATAGCGATGAAGGAGTACTACACAGCACTGCACTGCGTACGTCAGATGTTAAGTCTCATAATGTCCAGTAATTTCACTTGCTTCTGTGTCCTCTAAACCGGAACACAACAGTGCTTACACAATGCTGTTTGACGTCAGAAATAGACAAAGCGGTGGTACTTACCCAGACAGATTCTTACGAAAGACCTATCGCGTAGTAAGTGCAGTTTTTATTAGATTGTCAATACAAAATGCGACAGTAGGCAACAGCATTCATACGATTCTTTAGAAACCAAAACGAATGAAGAGAAATGGTGGAAACAATGCGGTCTCAACGGACAATCGACCCACAAACTTAATGCTTAGGAAGGCTTATTCGCATTGTCATATGGAAACATCGTGCAGATCGATTTCCTATGTAGAGCAACAATATTAATGTCAAACCGCACTGGCAGCTGTCAATGTTACCGTTACAGGCTCACGAGGGTGTATCTAAAGTAACTGTCGACACGTCGATAGTACGTGATTGAGCGTCGTATTAAACGTATGTTAGCTGGCATACAAATTGGGCGAGCATTGTTGTGGTGACTAGTGTAGTAGGGTTGCCGCGTGAGATGTTCAGATTTGTTTTACGGAATGTTTCCGAGGTCCCCCCGGTCGAAGAGCGAAACGACAGGGTCGCTTAACTGTAACGAAACCACTTGTTTCGATCATGTATTTCGCCACGCGCCGTCACGCCGTCATTTGTGCGGCAATACCGCACTGTATGAGTTAAACAAAAATAAGGTTATAAAAAGATTTTGGAATACATGCTAGTAATACTCAATATATTCGTTAGTGATATTTTATTGTTGACTCTTACCTATACATATATAATGTTAATGTGGGATATGTTAGACACTAGCTTTTGCTTGCGGCTCCGCCCGCGTGAACAGCCTTTTCCGGGGGAAGAACTAGCTTATGGCCTAATCTAGGTCATGGTCTACCTGCGTGCTAAATTTCACCCAAAACTGTTCAGCTGTTAGGCGTGATTGACTAACAAACATCCAAATTCGTAAACTAAAAAAACATCCAAATTTTCAAATTTATATTATTAGTAGAATAGTAGGATGTATACTACTGCTTGACATTGAACTGGCCACAGCTAAAGAAACATTAATAACTAGTTGCGCGAAGTCATTTAGCTCACGGTTCGACAGAAAGATAGATAGTCTCTACCCCTCTAGTGTCTGACGCGACCTGACTGTTAAATGACTGTGTTCATCGTCTCGCCTTATTAACAACACGTCAACAGCAGAAATTATATTATCTTTCTCTTCGGTTTTCAACAAATTAACCTTAGCCCTTAGAATAACTACTTATAGAAACTAAGGACACGCACGAAATTTAAGCCGTTCAATTGGAACCATATATGGCTCCAAACTACGATCACCATACTAATGACTACTCACCATATTATGTTTATGATTCTCACTTGTAAATCAATGTATGAAACACATTTTGCCCATCTACAAATTATCAAATTTTTTGGAAAATACTTTTTAGCTGACTGCCTCGGTGGCGCAGTTGTAATGCGTACGTGGTACGACTGCTGTGGTGAGGTCTCAGGTTCGATCCCCGAGTCGGGTAAAATTCATATTGGGTTTTTCTATTTCGAAACGCTCAAACCCGTAAACAGCCTTTTCCGGGATAAAAGTAGCCTATAGCCGTCTCCAGAGTCCCGTCTATCTCTGTATCAAAATTCATCAAAATCGGTTCAGCGATTTTGTCGTGAAAGCGTAACAAACTCACTTTCGCATTTATAACATTAATTAGGATTGAATACATCTGTGACAACCCTACAGTGACGTAGGTTTTCGCGCATCTCATTTGCGAGCCTTTCTTAAGACGTGTGCGACGACCGGCGGATGATGACGCGACTGAATAGCCTCAGGCCTCGATTGTCGACTGTGCCAGGACGCTGGCGCATGTACAAAATATGCGAGCCAGGACATGTGCGTTTAGAATACAGCTGGATTGTGAAATTTGTGCCGTTTTCGTTCATGTTAGTGTATGTTCTATTGCCACAGACTTAAATTGCGGAAATTATTATAACCGATAAAAATTTACAAAGCCTACAATTTTTAAGGATAAGAATTTCATTTATATTAAAAAGGCCTCATGTGTTTTACACGATCACAAATATTAGGATAGCGTTTCATTATTCTAGTATTGATATACTGAACAGATTTTTTTATGGCCTAGATAGGCAGACAAGCAGACGGCCCACCTGATGGTTAGTGGTTACCGCCGCCCATGGACCTCAGCAATGCCAGAGCACAGACAAGCCGCACCCTACCGCTAAATTCACAACGATGTAGTAGATATTGAAATCGAATGAACATAAAGTTCCGAAACCGGTTCAAATATCATCGTAAACAACTAAGACCAGATTATATATATAAATAAATGTCAGTTCATTGTTTACCTACATACCGAAGAGCGTCCGAGAGGTCAACCCGATGATTCATTCGCAAAAGGTGCATCAAGGTCACCGAGTGCGGAATTTTGGAAATGTTGGTATGCGACATGGAGAAAGGGATTATATGCCGATGAGTGTTCGGTTTGGAATTACATTACTTATACCCAGTAAAATTACTGGGCATTATGAGATCTAACAGCTTATGTCTTAGGATGACCATGCAGTGCTTTATAATTCAAAGTTTTGTGATATGTACTTCGTTTTATGGGCAGGCGTGATGTTTACCATCACGCGAGCGATCTGCTCGTTTCATCATTCAAGCTTATTTAAAAAAAGGCATTTAAGCCAGTGAAATAACTGGACGATATGAGACTTAGCTAAAGACCTTTGTAGTTCAAAGTTCTGTGTGGAGGTACTTACTACCGTTTATGAGCAAACGTGGCGCTCACCTTCAGACGAGTGCCCTGCTCGTTTTACCATTAACGCTAATAGAAATGAAGTGATCCTTAATCTTCTCCTTTTTCTCCCACCTACCCTTATCCCACTCGCAGTGGGGTCGACGCAACCTTTTTTTTAACACATGTTACAGAAAGATTTGGCTTGTAGTTTTTACGACTGGGCGCCTGTCTGACAACACTCAAGTGTGACCTCTTTTCTAAATGTCAATTTCAGTATACGTGATTGGTCTATTTTGGCGCCAAACAAAAACGGACCAAGCACGTGTACAGAATTCGACACTTAGCCAAGAGCTCACTTGAGTGTTGTTCTATAATACGGCCCTTACGCCCGAATACTGAAAAGCTACTCAACTGTATGACAGCTAACGGCTACGTATTTTCATAACATTTTGACAGCTAAGAGGGCCAAAACATGTTTAATACTATCTTACGAGTGGTAGAGCCACGCTGTAGACAATTTTGTCTACAGCATGAATAGGCCGGCTCGTCTGGGTCGTTACCACTGTCTCACAGAAAACCGACGTAAAGTAGCAGCTTGCCGCTGCGTTTCGTACGGTGAGTGAGATATCCGCAGGCTCAAATCCCCCTCCCCTTCCCAATCCCTTAATTATCCCTTTCCTTTAACGTCGGCATCGCGCCCATGATTCTTTTGGTATTGTGGGCGTACATGGGCGGTGGAGATCACTTACCATCAGGTGACGCACTTGCTCGTTAGCCGGCCTATGCAATAAAAAAATGCTTGAATATCGTTTCAGTATTCTGGTGTTAATGTCACAAAGTATTAAGTCAATGGACGGAATACAACGTACAAGGTAAATACGACGACTACTCGTATTGTAATCAATAAACGCGCGATGTATAATAAACAGTAGTGGCATATATTACGGTCAGTGGACATTGACCTGAATACCGGGCGTTCCAGACTCGAAGACGCCACGTGCATTCGATTCTATCGGGCCAGGAGCGCAGTTAGACGCACTGATGAAGGATTACCAGGTATTATGGAACTGCGTTGAGATTTGAGAGCAACTCGGCGGTCACGTGTGTTTGACCAATAGTATTCTTTGTTTATCCTTCTTTCTTATGAACCAACTTCGTGGTGGATTTTTATCTTTTAGTACCACAAAGTATTTCGAAACTGGGAAGATATTATTCATATTTTGCTACAACTATTACCTAATTGGTCTAGTGGCGTACCAAGGCTGAAAAACCGTGAGATCCTGGATTCAAATGCCAGGAAATCATTCATTTTAATTGAATTTCTCGGTAAATAAAAAAACCACACAAGAGTCGCTCAGGATTTAAATTTTGAGCCCGATACTGCATTAGTCGCACACACATTGTACACTTTGGGGTAAAAATAAACTCAGCGAATCATGGATGTACTATTTGCACATTTACCTACCCCTTCGGGGGTACAGGGGTATAGCCATGGGTTTATGTTTTTTTTATAGCAGATCCGGCGAACGAGCAAGCCACTACATGAACATCCACAATACATGAAAAATCATGGATACTTTTTTTATATATCAGGCCGGTAAACGAGCAAGTGGGTCACCTGATCTCCACCAGTACGTTCACAATACCATAATAATCATGGCACGTTGCCGACTTTAAAGGAAAAGGTTAACTAAGGGATTGGGAAGGGGAGGGGACTTGGGCTTCCGGATGTCACACTCACCGTACGAAATGTAGCAAGCTGCTACTTCACGTCGGGTTTCTGTGAGATAGTTGTAACAACCCGGTCGATGCGGCCCATTCATGCTGTAGTCAATACTGTCTACCACTGAAATGATGCTACTTCTATGAACTTACCTTTATGTTTATGTAAAACTATTGCTACCACATCATTTAGGGCCATGGATCACTATGTATTACTTAGTTACGCTTCTGTGTCATGTTCTCAATTTCTAAAACGACATGATATTAAACAAATTGCCAGTCACGTCTTTGAATTTACAAACGTTCTTATAACATGGTTTTTATTCGTTTTCTGTATGGTATTCAGTAGTTCAGGAATGCCAGATTGTATTATTGGGTTGTCGATTGTATTCTTAATGTATCGTGGAATCTCATGTAGTTCATTGGACTTTAGTCCAATTCGTTTTTTAAAACGTGTCGAATTGAGAAACTCCTCCTTTTTTCATCGGTTGAAAATAGAAAAACGAGTTCTTTTTTAAACCATGCATGAAGTTAATAAATGATTTTTTTAAAGAGAATACACTCAACAGGCGCCGCGAGCAAAAGCTAGTAGGCACATATTCTTTTATCGAAAAAATTAAGAGGTTATAACCCAAGTTTTGCTCAACCAATATCCGAATTGAACAGTCGTAATTTGCGTAACACAGAAAGATATTTGCAAATTTAAAACTGTACAGCTCTTTGGGTGGTACAATAAATTGTTTAATTTAATGCGAGTGCCGATGGTACTTATGTGAATTTCTCTTTGGTCGCCATACCCGCCGCCACCATAAAATTGATTGACGCGTCTATAGGTACTGTATTTATGTTCGAATCTCGTGAAATCATTATTTTAAATTAACTTTTAGGACCAGCGCATACTGTAATGGCAGTGCGAAAACTATATTTGTTAATAGTTTTAAATCACGATATTGGGTCTCTTAATTATCACGTGAAAAATCATAACTTTTATCGTCTCCAGAAATCACCTTAATGGCCTCATGGCAGCTTACTTTGTCTAAGAAACAATCTGTTTGGGTTTTTCGATAAAAACACGATATGAGACGAAAATAAGCTCTGCGAACATTAGGTGTTCTAATTGCACCTCTGCTTACCACTCTGAGGATACAGACTTAAGTATGTCTGTGGTAAATTATAATACGCCAAATATAACTTCGCCGGCTAGAAATTAGTCACGAACGCCATCGTGGGCCATGGATATTTTTTTTATAGTTTAAAGGGTGATGGGAGGCGTAGAAGGCGGTTGAAGTAACTAACTTCAGCTCGGCCAAGTTACATAACTAGGTTCCTGGTCTTCCTCGCTCGTCCGGGTAGGTAGACGAACTATGCCATATTTTCAGTTTAAAACTGTCGTATTCGTTGTCGATGTTCATACAAAATCTTGAAGAAGCCGTCAGATTCGTCGCGATATTATACACTTTAGTGTGTGTTGTACTTAATATGATAAAGGCTATAATAATATCACTCGAACACTTCGTTGGAGGCGATTAAAATAAAATTGTACAGTGGAATTTGCACGTATTTTATTTCCAGTTCGTATTTCCACGGTTATCGAGATTCCTCGTGTCGATGGGTTATTGAGAACCCATCCATTGATTGAGAATCAATAACATCGATAACTGACGAAGTGTGGGTTGTGTCGAAGTTTCTTTTGGGGAAATGTGTTATTTAAGTTGACTAGAAATAATCTAATTGACCTACATACTCTAGAAATGTTAACACATACATTATATATCGAACTTTAAAATGATTTCATTATTAGGATCGGTCCAATACAAAAGAGATACCTAATTGTTAAATGTTAACATTTCCAGAACGGCGATTAGACGTTACGTATAACTTTATAGTTCAATTTTACAGTCTTCCCTCGGTTTATTTAAAAGTGCAATAAATTGATTGTAATAAATCATTTTTATTAATTAATTGCTGTGATAAGAACCGGAATAAAATAGAGTGTAATTGGATAAAGTGTCTAGTTCCTCTGGTTTTTGATTGTTTCTTTTGTTTCAGCGCCCTGCCATGTTCAACTTTATGAAAAAGTCGGCGGTGCTGGCTGGCGGCGACGCGGGCGGCTGTGAAGAGCGAGACGGGGAGAAAGAGAGACGAAAAAAGGAGAAGAAGGAGAGAAAAGAGAGGGAGAAACGGGAGAGGATAGCCGCCGGCCTCGAGGAACCGTTGAGGCTAGAGGAGGTAATAGCCATTTTGTATTTGAGTTCCGAATAGTTGGCATGTGAGGTGTGATGGTAATGTGAAGTTAGGTTGAAGGAAAACGAAAAAATGTTTAAATAACAAATGCCCCGTGATTCAGATTTGAAGTCGCTTTTTGAAGTCTAACTTATAATTTATTCTGGGTTATGTCTCCTTGGCGAAAATAACATTAGGGTTAAGTACCTACATATTCTAAGTTGTATATTTTTTGTTTTTTTTTTATCTATTCATGAACTCGTGTGGGTATGTTTATTGTAAGTGAAAGAAAGAAGAAAGAAAGAAAATAAATTTATTTAAGTGCTTTGAAACATACCAAACTAAAGGCATATTTTTGAACTAAAGCAATCTTGGCTTGGGATTTTGGCTAGGTGTAGTAAGGCTTTTAAAGCTAAATCAGAGCTAATGCATATTCAAAAGATGCGAATAATATAAATTTGTTTTTTTTGCTTAGGCAAATAGTGAATAAATTAATCCATCTTTCCTGATATCGCAAGATCTAGTTTCCAGCATCAATAAATCTCGAATGATCTCTCGCGTGATAGGCATATAAAAAAAGAAATTCCGTTTCATCTTCTAATCTGTCGGCTCGCGGATTTGCAGCCGGACCGTTTTGTTTTACGACCTCTCATAAAATATACTAATAGGCATAATATGTTTAACGGTTATCAATGACTATTCGATTATATCAATAGAGTAGCAAAAGAAAGTAATTTCGATTGAATTTATTTATAAACCGGCTCAAGTAACTCATTATCGTAAATTAATTCGCATCATTAGCATGGGTGTTTTAATATAAAACAAATCTAGCGTTTAAAAAGACTTATCTTAGATTTAAGGCAGGCAGATATTTTTATACCATATAAGTGGTTTATAGGGTTCATTTTTCACTTAACATTTTCGGAAATCACATCTATTGTCCACCATTTTAAAGTCACATTTGCCAAGGACTTTTCTACTAAAAAAATAAATCTTCTGGAGTCATAATCATTGAACCAACACATATTCGGTATTACGAATATAACATAGTAACAGATTCAACAGTTTTGTAGTCAGCTGTGTAGGTATTTCCTATACAATCACCACGCTCAACTACGTTTCAAACCACAAGGATTACGTTTCATGGTAAGAAATCATGGTTTGATAAACCATGCCAGTCATTAGCGTTACTAGATATTTTTCCTAGGGGGCGGGAAGTTAGGCAGTGATCAGCCACCGCAAGCTTTCAATTTTGGTAGTACTAATAACAGTGGAGTGCCATTAAGATTTTAGTATATATTTGTCTTTGTATTCAATTAAGAAAGATATAGACTCCTCTCTATATAGGTGACGGTAGGATAAGGTTTCTAGCGTGGGCAGTGCTCACCCTTTCCTTTTTCCTAGGTACACAACTTCCATGATGATAGTAATAATTCGGAAGAAATTGAACAGTCGGGGTTGGGTGATCTTTATGTACCTACATAAGGAAATTGTAATTTAGCTGTCTTGTCGATTACTAGGAAAGTGAGGAGGGAGGATACCTTCTTTGTCCCCTTAGAATGCTGAAGTATCCGCTCTGCTAAACGGGCGCCTCAGGGATTTAAAAACTAGCGTGTAGCAATACCGGGTCGATTATTGGGCGCGGTGGACTTATAATACGAATATCCATCCTCTTATATATACCGGAAGACGGAGATATAAAAATGGTTTGGTTTCAGAGTGACAGTTATTATAGCTTTCGATTAATTAGTTGAGACGAGTGTTTTGTAGCGTTGCACTTTGACAATGTCTTCATTGTGCCTTCACTTTTTCCTATAAGTGATTGAAGCCATTTCCGGACAATCACAAGCTTTCCATTGATTTTACATTCAAACGTTTGTTTGTATTACAGTTTTTATACCTATTATTTTTCTTATTTACTTTTTATTTACGCCCCCCGTTAACTCTAGGCAGGTTAGTGAATCTTTATTATTTTACACAAAGAACCTAAGTGAGAAAAGGAAAAATAATTACTGATCAGCTCAGTAATTATTAATTAGTAATTATTTTTATTTAACGCTGCAGCGTTAGAATATTGACCACAACTATGATACATTCTGCCTTTAGTCAGCGATTGGCACCAAAAGGGTGAGTATTTTGGAATATATTCTTTCCTTTTGGATGTATTTTTTGTATATATTCATAAAAAAATACTTAGCTATGGTACCGTTTCTAATATAATTAATATGTATGACTTCATCCATATTATTTATATAGTATGTCAAGGCCGAAATAGTTGTTTATAATTATAAAGGCTAAAATTTATGACATAATATCCAAACCTGTGAAGAAGAGATTCAGTGTCTATCGTTGGTCGACAGTATTCATGGATTGCGCTATACTTACCATCAGGTGTAGCGTAGTCACTTTGCCGAGCCAGGATAAAAAAAAAAAACCTTTAAAATATAATCAGATACATATATCGCGATTTGACTTTTTAGGTAATTATTACATTATAGATCATACAAAATAAAAATATCGATAACCTTTTGGGCTGTTCAGGTTTTTATATAATCGGTGTAAATTCGCGTAGATTTAGTAGTAATATGGATTAATTACATAACATATAAAAAGCATTATTTGTGCTATATTATAGCATTTTCTTTTATAAATTTATCATTTTTTATCGTACCTACTGGTTAGGCCTTATTTAGCATATGCCCGACATGAGTGACCTGATGAATGATGTCATCTGTATATAATTCGACCTCGCTACCTTCACATTTATAGAAATTTACTAATTATAAGAATTGAACGTACTGGTCATCGCCAAAAATTGTTATAAAAATAACGAAAAATAAGAAATTACAACTACATTGTGAAGATCCATCTCTCCGGTACTTTACAGACTTCCAATTTGCATTATTTTGATTAAGATACGTTTTAGTTGTGTACAAAAACTTTGGGTGTTGCAGACCGTGAATAAAATAGCGGAACTTTATTTTATTTGAATTTTGTAGCGTTAAGTTTTGTTGTCGAGTTTCTGTTGCTGAGATTTATAGACGGACAAACGAAGATTCCTCCATCCTATTAGTTCCATTCCCAAAGGAACTAATCTCAAGGTCTGAGTACCTACCAGACTGTATATTTCTTATTTTATAACAATTTATATACGGTAGCTGTGTGATAGACTTTTGTATAGCTGTCAAGTCGTTCGTATACAAGAAATATATATGAATCTAATACATTTAAATTACAATCGCTGGCGGCGCTGTATGGATCTGTATACATTTTTTTTTTAAATTATAGATGACGTGTCAGCTATTGTTTAACTAGCAAATATGAACTGAACGGGTATACATGTACCAAGTTAACTGTGTAATGGCAGGAAGTGGAACTACAGACAGTGTTCCCAACTTAGTGGAATTTTCCCTAGATTTGGTGGGTAAACCTCGGTGGGGTGAAATACGTGTGTCATAACACTTAAAATATCCCTCATAATTAATGATTATCGTAAAATGGCAATATAATAAAGCGAACAGAGCGACACCCTTCAATTCACAGTAATTTGTTACATCTATACACAATGATGTATGGTATGACAACTTATATGCTTAACGTCGAAAAACTCACGGTCTCGTCACGGCTCGTCCACGTCCCCGCAACGGGTGTTAATGAAAAGATCATAAAGCTATGATTATAAGTATAGCTCTAAGGGCTACGTTAAACATGGTAATAGCAGTGTCATGTCGTGTCGCAATAGGTCAACGGTGCTAGGTTACTCCATACTCCATAGTTCGGCATTCACGGTTTGCTATGCGCGCAGCCCATTGCTTTTGCCATTTGTTCGAGTCGACCTCGGGCGATTGGTTTCATTCAATTAGGCAAATAAAATGTAATTTTTAACCGACGAAAAAAAGGAGGAGGTTCTCAACTCAACGCGTATATTTGTTTTTTTTTTTATTTACGTACTATAACTATTCGAAGTGGTCCGAATTTTATGATTATTTTTTCCATCAAAAAGCATAGTTGAAAGTTGGTTCCATTTAAATTTTAAAAGGAAAATCTCCTCTCTAAGGGGTTGAAATCAGAGACGAAAAATAAACTTTCGTCCTTTATACACCGGTGTTGATGATTGTTTTCAATTCTTTGATTAAAAATAGCAAAAAAAACTTTTTTAAAATTAAAGTAATTGAATATTTTTCAGATTTTTGAATACAATTATGGCACTGGACTGCGCTCGTTATCTCGAGCATGCCCCTGACGATGATAATGTTTATGAGTGACGGTAACCATTTACTATCAGGTGGGCCGTCAGTTGGTCCGCTTTCGTAGCAGTGTTGAGTAGGACATACAAGGCATTACATTTGTCCCGTACAGCATGAAATAAAGTAAGAGCGGCTCAATTTTTTTACATGTACTACTTATAATTTTATGTCGCGTCACTCTTTTACTATTCCCATGACGCAAGCTGCGTGAGTGAAAGAATGAGAACGAGCGAATGATCTTCATTTGAATTAGGACCTTGTACTGGCTCAGTACAAAAAAGAGGCTACTCTTGCAAACTCATTTAAAAATCGTGTCCTACTCTAGACTACTTCGTAGGCTAATAAATAAAGCGATTAAAATTTACGCTTAGCAGTGCAGTACTAAAACGTTGTACCGCTTTTACAGGGTGTTTGTATAGTATCATAGCGTTTGTTTTGACAGATAATAAAACACACACACACACACACTCACTCACTAATTGCACCGACCATCATTGTGTACGTTTAAACGGACATTGAACTGATTTAATTTCAGCATTAATATTGTGATGTAACACTTTTGGCTGTATGATTATTTGCAAGCGAATTTAATATACGTATATACCATAATATACGCCCACGACTTTTTGTACCGAAGAAAAATATTGAGATGTTCTTAATTCAAAACTTTTTTTTTACAATACTAAAAGGATCATGGGTTCGTTGCCGACCTTTAAGGAAAAAGGGATAATATAGGGATTGGGAAGGGTAGGAGGATTTAGGCCTTCGGATATCTTACTCACCGTACGAAAGCAGCAAGCTCCTACTTTACGCTGGCTTTCTTTGAGACAGTGTTAACGACCCGGACGAGCTGGCCCATTCATGCTGTAGACAAAACTGTCTACAGCATGTGGCTCTGCCACTTATTAAACTGGCTGACTCCATAATCAAGTCCTGCTAGACGTTAAAGTAGGTATTCCTAACTACTGAATTTTAAATAGGCTTTTGATTTCAATCATACCGATATAGTGAAATCTGGTAAAGATGTCACTAATGCGCTCTATAGAGTTCAGCATAAGTAAAAACCGGGTGTATAGGTAATTGTAGAGCGTCCACGATCTTCAAACATAAGAATATTTACATTCTAATGCTTTTTAAATGATACAGAAATATGGCACAGTCGGTAATTAGGATACAATGCCCCGTCGCTAACGGTTTTGTCGTAAATGTTTTTTCTCATTACGACGCGCGCGAGGACGTCACGGTCGCCGCGCGGATCGGGTGTTGCTGGAACAAGCGGTAAATAGAATGGGCATTTCGACATCGTGTTATACGATATTATAATGTTACGTAACTCGCATGTTTCAATGTAAAAGCCTTTAACTTTACTTTTTAAAAATATATTTTAATTTCTTTAAACCAAGAGATGCTCTATGATGTTTTTTTGTTTATAAAAGGAATATATTTTCCAGACAGTACTGGCTACATTACCTAGAAACCCTTTGGCCAGGATGCTGCAATGCTGTTCATAGCCTGAGGTTGCAATAATAATAAGCGTTGATGTTGATAATGGTAGTAATATTGTAAATTCGAAAGGTTATGTCTATATATTTTTCTCACATTAAACAAATTGTGAATAGTAATCGAGAACCTCTTCCCCTTTTTGAAATCAGTTGAATATGTAGCGGCACTTACAGTGTCTTTGGACAAACTGAGAATATGCTAGATACTCTACGCGCATTCTAGTACCCACAATATGACACTTTTCTTACATCCAATAATATTGTAAAACAATGTTCAAATCCAAAACAAATCATGTTTGTTGTTTTCTATTGTTCAACATTTATTAGTTCTGCAGTCATTGTTAGATATCCAATAGTTCAGTCTACCTTTGGAGGTAGATAGGCCGGTACAGTCACATTATGGACAAGTTCCGTAAATTAGAAACGAAAAGTTACATGATGATTGAGATTGCTTTGCGCGCTTTGGTGAGTTTTTTTTTAACTTTTACACTTAATTTCTAATAACAGTTATTATCTACCATCATTGATCTATAATTTTCCTGACAATATTACACGTTATGGGAATACTGATTCAAACCCACTTTAATTATTATATTATAATTTAATAAAGAATATTGGTAATTATAATATTCCATCGGGCGTTTAGTTTTCTCATCTCAGAAAGACGACTTTATTAATTAATTTACAAAACAACCTAGGCGCATATCCATTACCGTTATATTTTATGAATAGTGAAAACAATTTTTGTGGAAAAGCGACGTTGCCATATAAATTGAATGTTAACTGGCCTCCTTTCACTGAGACTTTTAAATACTTACGATTGTTCTGGTTTAACAGAGCGAAAATTATCTATTTCAAATTAGTAAACTGTAATAGAACAGCACATTTTAATATGTACTATTAGAGTGAGTGAGTTATCGTTTTATTCATTATCAAGCTCATTAATTAGCTTGTTGTTGGTTAGTTAGATTTATTGGTGAAAATAATAACGTATATAACTGTTAAGATCATCCTCATGTATGTAAGATGTCTTAATTTTATACTTGTACTCCTAATACGCTCGAAAGTAAAACCTGTTTGCTTTGTAATCGAGTTATAAATGTAAAACAAATTCATTCCACTATTGAATAAATAAATAGCTTATCATTAAACCGTTTAGAATTAAGTACTTTTATTGTTTTATCGGGTAATGTGCTATTACAAGTGGTGAATTGCAATAAATAACGTTACATTTGATTGCTGATTAAAAAAAACAGTTCGCGCGTCAGTCGCGCATGTTTTCTTATTTTGCGTTTAATTTTAAATGAAGTCTTTAACCGGCCCCACTTACCCACTTATACGAAATTCGATTCGCCAGTACATTACACATCTGAATGCAGACAATTAATTGCGATGATACGAGTAGGAAACTCGTTTTTGATACACTTTCGTTGGCAACCTTTCGCGCACGCTCCCCAACAGGAATGTCGTTTTTCGCAATTGAAGGAACTCGTCAGGCATCATATCCAACTGCTGATATAAAATATGTCTCGTCACCGAGTCTGCGACGTGAAACCGAAAGTCATTTATATTTAGATATATACGATAGATATTGTTCCTACATAAATTTCAATTTAATGTTTTATTGTAACTAAATAAAGGTTGAGATCGCGTATCAGCTCGTCGTAAAGATTAATATCTGCAGGTGTCAGCTGTTGATAAATTACTATCTTTTGTTTTGCTCCATTCAATCCGATCAGATAGTCATTTGCTGATGACTCGCTAATTGCTCGAATGATTAGACTATTAGAACCCCGCTGTGGTATTCAACTTGTTTGTCGTTACGTCTGTGATTTAGTTGTCTATTCAAAAATGTTCATTTGGCCTTCATGGCCATTGAGCCGAGTCTTTGTGGCCACAGTTTATTATATTTTTTTTATTTTTGTACGCAGGTGCGACGGTCATTGAAGCTGCGAGGCAGGCGCAAGGAAAAAGAGAAATTACCATCCGGAATAACGGCCGATTACACTGCGTCGCTGTTTGCGCACTTGGAACAAGACTCCAATTATTCCAATTATCCCCTAATACCTACTTCGGGCTCTAACTCAAACTTGAGCGACGAGAACAATCATCTCTATCCCGCCACACACAGTTGGAACAAAAAGGAGGGAATTCTACAATCTGACAGTTCAGAAACCTCTCTCAATTCTCTAAATAATCCAACCAACGCCAACAGTAGTCCGCGACAACCGCCAAATCTACCTCCTATACCACCGCGACCACCAAAACGAGGAATCCTTAAAGGCCCTCGCCTAAGTAATACTAGTTCTAATTCCCTAGAAAGCAATGTCCAAAGTACAGACGCCGTCGACAACATTAACGGCCAAGATTCCAACTTATTGGCGCACAACACGCAACATAATGAAATTATTTCTTATGGTATCCCACCTTCGAAAAGTACCTCTTCCAGTGATGATTTACAAATGCAGAATTTCACCAAAAAAGTAATTCACAGTCCCGTGGACACTCAGTTTAAAAATTATAAAAATAACTCAAATAATCCGTCGATAACGACGCAGGATGCTGATGCAAGATCTGACGAAGCGCCAAAGACGAACGGAAACAGCTACCTTGGAGTCACTTCGACATCGCCTAGTGCGGATTCCTTGACAGATACTACGACGAATTCTTCATTCGCTACACCTCCTTTTTCTACTTCACCTGTCGGAGAATCTCAAGGCTTCCACAGGTGGTCACGAACCAGTAACTTCGATGATGTGTTCTTACCGCTACCATCTCTAACTCCATTACAATTGCCTAAGCCCAGACTACTGACTATCCAGAGGCAAAAGGCCCCACGAAACGATTTCGGGTTTAGCTTGAGACGAGCGATGGTTCAAGACAGGATTTTCATTGGAGACATTAATGGCCATGAGAATGGCTTATTTAATGGGGATAATAAATGTAGTGGCACTGCCAACATGATTAGTAAATTGACATATAAAGCTGTAATACTAGCTGAACCGGGATCGTATCCGGGGGCAAGCGAAACAGGATTGCTCCCTGGAGATAGACTTCTTGAGGTTAACGGTGTGAACGTTGAAGAGAAAAGTAGAGAAGAAGTGATCGACCTCATCAAGGGCAGTCATGATTTTGTAACTATTAAGGTGAGTCAGATTTTAATTTAATTAAATAGTTTTAAAAATGTAAACGAGGTAGACACAACAGCCAGGTATCATATAAAACTGCTAATAATTGAATTATTATTTTTAAGACACGTACCGTTAGGAACATTATATCGGTGCTAGCGTGTCCGATTACTTATTGTGCTGGTGTGAGCAATTAATTTAGTGCTGAACTTTGATTTTCTTCCGAAACTACAGTTCATTATCGCCGGCACTGAAGGCTATAATTTCATTCTCGTCAGATCTTGTACGCTTGAAATAGACGAAACTGACACAAATACAAATTAGAAAGCCCTAGTGAAATGGATACAGTCCTATAGATTTGTCACTTCATTAAATCACTCAATTTATAAGTTCTTATACGAGTTTCTAAAATCGATTCTACCTATTAGTACGATATTCTCCTAATGAACATAAAAGGTATTGCTATTTTATATTACCAGGAGTTTTCCTTTGTGAATCTTTAACTTTGACCAAAATTCACTCAAAAACTCCACATAAGACGAGTTTTACCGTTGTTTAGCGTATTTCATTATAAAGAAATGTGTACGGACCTTGGTAACTTTCTCTCGTGGTGTTTATGAGAAAAACCGCTAATGTAACGTGTTGGAGTTTATTTATTTAGGTTGCTGTTTCGTTTGATGTCTTACTCAATGTTGTGTCAGTATGCCATTTGGAACGCGAACAGCGTGCGTGCCCTCTATAAAATCGTTTATATTATTTTGTCAAATAATATCGTAGGTACAATGACATACCGTCACGCATCCTCGAAAGAGTATGATTTTACGATTCTGCACCCAAAGGATGGTAACGGAATCCTACTACTACAATTACTTGGCTTCTAGACTCCGGGCGGATACTGAGCATTTCGTAATGGAAAAACCCAATATCACTTTTACCCGACCCGGGGATTGAACCCGAAACTTTGGCACAGCATTCGTACCGCGTATACTTATCAACTTATCATAAAAGTTTTTTTTTTATAGTATAGGCTGGCAAACGAGCAAGTGGGTCACCTGATGGTAAGCGATCTCCACCGCCCATGTACGCCCACAATACAAAAGAATTATGGGCGCGTTGCCGACCTTAAAGGAAAGGGATAATAAGGGATTTGGGCCTCCGGATATCTCACTCACCGTACGAAACGCAGCAGCAGGCTGCTACTTTACGCCAGTTTTCTGTGAGACAGTGGTAACGACCCGGACGAGCCGGCTCATTCATGCTGTAGACAAAATTGTCTACAGCGTGGCTCTACCACTCGATTATAAAAGAATCTCGATTATATTTTCATTTGGTTCGATTCCCGCACAGAGATAAATATTTGTTTCGGCTCTAGGTGTTGTCGGACCGTAAATCCATCTTATTTTCTGATACCCACGATACAGGTTAACCAAGTGTCGGGTCAGGACTATGTGACTCTTGGATTTATTTCTCGATCTTAATCAGTCATGCTACCTATTTCTTAAATACTTATATTAAGATAGTCATGCAATGAGTGTCCCAATACAAACACAGTAGTAAACTTCGAAGAATCTCCATGCTAAAATCTTTTCTCCAATCAGGTGCAACCAATAGCCGAGTTGTGCGAGCTGTCGCGCAGGCGCGCCGCGGACGGTGGCGGCGACGTGGACCTCTCCGACAGCAACGTGCGGTGTGGCACGCTCAGCCGGTCCGGCAGTCGCAGGTTCAATAGCACTCAGGTACGTTGGGATGTTTTACATCATAATGTCACGTCTGCCTTCCATAGACAAACAGATACCTACTGTAGTTTCCCCATTCTGTTTTAGGGTAGTTACTCCTGACCTGATTCCCTCATTCAGGGTGCCAACAATTTGGTTCCCACTGTAAATTTCAACTTGACAGCTAGTGATGCCGCGCCGTGCGGTAGTGACTAGTGACTCTATCGGATGGTTTCCCATAGATTTACATAGTACGTAGTACGAGTACTAACGCGCAGATGCGGCGTCACTGACATATGCCATCAGAAATATGTCTGTACCATAAAACCGTTGCAACTGTAGTTGACTTCGCTGTAGGTGCTGTCTGTCAGAGTAGCCTTTTGAACATAGTGTTGGTTCTTAAGGACAGCTTAGTACCTATCTTACCGTAGATGTTGTTAAAGTTTACTTAGCTTCTGGATTGAAGGTTCAAAGCTGACGCTGATAATCTAATGCCGAGCTATTTGTCTGTCGTGTTCTTTATAAATCGACTAGGAATAAAAGACTTTCTACCAATGGTTCCATAAAGGGACATTCATCAGTGAAATAACCCGTGTAACATGTTCAGATAAATAAAGTAAAATAACGATGAAAAACTACAATGCGATATTCTATACTAAGTACTTTTTTACTTACAGTAAACTCTTATCAATGAGACATTTCTTTTCCGTATAGGAGTGACACATCTTGTTCAAATAAATGACTTGATACCTACAGTATCTCCTTGGTATTGTGTACTCAGTGCAAACAACAAGGAAACTTTCATACAAGTCGTTGTATTTATCTTACACTTTACACGTAACCTACTTGAAAATTGATAAATATTTTCAATGTAAATTAACTGATTCATTACAATAAGTACGCAGAAATGGATCGTAAAGGTAAATCCAATTAGATATATATATATATATATATATTATTTCCCAAAGGTGTTTTTCGTCGGTACGTCATAACTTTCATAATTCTCCATGAAATTAATGATTCAAACATATTTTTAAAGCTTATATTTGCTGCTATTGACTTATAATAGATGAATGCATTTAAATTATAGGTTTTTCCAAAAAAAATATGAAAAATTAACAGTGCCATCTGTAACACTATAATGAACAAATTTGTTGTATTTACTTATTTCTACTTTATTATATTACGTAACTGATCGGTGCGAAGTATTTGCACGGGCACCTAGTTTAATACAAATTTTCAAAGATGCCATCGTAAATTAATCAAACATATTGTCCGCTCTGGAAATCAAATATAGACCGTCTCAGTGTTAATGGATGTTACTCCAGCGTTTGAAATTTTCATTTCGCCTGACCATTACGACCATTAGGTCGTCCGCCTGATGCTAATCGGCACGCTTGTCCATAATCAGTAGCAAAACCAGACAGAACTTTGAATTCCAAAATACTACATAACACTGCACTGCGCTCGTCACTTCGAAACATCGGACGTTATAGCTCCGTAATTTCACTGGCTTCAATGCCCTTCAAAGGAACAGAACAGTGATTACATACTGCTGTTTGGTGGAAGAAATAGACAAAGCAGTGCTATACCTACCCAGACGGACTTTTGCAGACGAGAAACCTACCTGGAAAGATGAATGCTTTTTTAAAATGGATTAACAGCTTAACGTCTGATTGCAAAATAACATCCAGATCGCTGATCTACGAGCGTACATGATATTTCCAGCGTAAAACCGTTATAATTTCTCGGTATGTCGTAATAGCGGTAACAATATTTCGGTTATAACAATACTACCGCAATAGCTCTCACTTACTCCACAAATCTATAAAAATGTTGCGTAGGTGTTGTAACTCGACCGCTATCATTATTATGTATGGTCAGAGAATGGTATCAAATCGATATTACTTTTTCTTTAAGCGTAATGGTTGCCACTACTCGTAGGTTTCGATAGATAAAAATTATATCGTTTAAAGAAAAATAGCAGCGATAGCTCAGCGGGGATTGGTACGGACAGTAGAGACAAAAGTCGCAGGTTCGAAACTCGCCCCAAGACCTCTGACTTTTCTAGGTTACGTGTGTATTAATTGTTATTTATCACTTGATATAACGGTGAAGGAAACATCGTGAGGAAACCTGCACACCTGTTCTTCGTAAGAATTTAGAAGGTATGTGAAGTCTACCAACCTACATTAGGTTTAGCCCAGCGTGGTGGACTAATACTTAACCCCTCTCATTCAGTAGAGGAGATCCGTGCCCGGCAGTGGGACGTGTATAATATAGGGCTAGTATTATATAAGAAAATAAATTAGTATTTTTTTGGAATGCCGGATAAGAAAGGGGAGTGAAGTTTGAGGCCTTTGTGTGCCTGTGAGTGTACGTATATCCATCTGTAGCATAGTAGCGCCTAAGCGTAGGTACCAATATGGGGGCGTTTTTATTGTTTGAAAGCTGATTTAATCGAGGAGATTCCTAGCTATGTTATTCACAAATCACAACCCATAAAACTAGAGAAGGTAAGACACCAATTAGAGATTTGATAAGGCAACAGTGGTCAGTGATGTTAGATAAATAAAGATATTGGTTACCTACTAAATTACCACACGTTTAATGCAGCAATATTTTTCTGCCATGCTCATGCTAAAGATTGTTCTTGCGTTATGGTTTAATAACCATACAATATTGCTATTTCGGCACGCGCGATCGTACTTTACATGGTGAATGTTGGCGTCAAAACAATGCAAACCGACACGGTGTGGCGCCGAAAGTCTCGCTGCAAACAAACGTGTACAGCAGGTTTGAACGGTATATGTCTATAGGAAATGTCCAATTGGGTATCACGCTGATGCAATATGTTTTGGTGGGTCGCTATTACCTCGTCTGATCGGCAAGCTCTTAGTGTGCTATCTCTACGCTTTTACTATGGTACTACCATTACCATCATCTTAATCTAAACTTTAAGTGACGTTAAATTTGAACTATGTAAACTAACAAACTTACTACTTGTGTAAATTTTCCCAGTCGTCGATCGCGATGAAATGAACGCTAAACAATTCTGATACTCCGATGATAGCTGAATTTGAATGGGGGCCTTTGATTCTTAGGTGTGTGGCTTTTCTGCAACCATACGACTATTAAACAACGCTAAATGCTAAGCTATATGATTTCCATACCTAGTAGGCAAACCATGTCAATAGCAATTAGCAAACTATCTTCATAGTGCAGCGGCGCTGTAGCCGTGCTGGTTGTGCCAGAGTTACCCTTCTGTACCCTAACCCCACTGTGCCGACCACAAATTGCGCCGACGCAACAATATTGTGACACAGTATCATTGGATCGTAATTGAAATGGCTTATTTACTTTTCAAAATTACTTAATAAAGTGCAAATGGGTTACTTAACTCGCTATCAGCTTGTTACGATCGACTCGTTATTTTGAGATCGTTATACAAGAGTTATATATGAATAAATTGCATTCAAGGTCGTATTATAAATAATAGAAAGGGCACGGTGCTGTCAATCATTAAACTAATAAATACCTTTATCAAAATGTTATCAGCATCGAAATAAGATTACAAGAAACGTAAGTCAAGCAAAAAAATTACCCCCATCAAAACTCTGTACAAGGGGGCGGGGCTATAAAAGTCTGTGTATAATAATCTCTAGTTGACACTTGATACGTCTAATTTTATGCGCGGTGCAGAACGTCGTATCTCGATCTAGAAACTTAATATTTAGACATTAACTTTTATGAAATAAAGTTGATTTTGAACGTTCATCAATTTTTGTTACGTGAGATTTTACATTTGCATGTGTAAGTTATTGGAGCCGTATTTTTGGGCAGATTCATATGAGGGTTATCGTTCTAGTTATCTTATTTCGATAGTTATCAGAGTAACTCATTACCGTGAGTTTTGTTTCAGTATTAGCCGGTGTATAGTTATTTTGTAGGCTGGCACATAATAATTGGCTGTCGATACAGTCATTGCGATAGGAGAGCGTCTATTTTTTGTCGATTATCCTTGGTTTTGGATTGCACTGAATTCAAGATTAGTTTTAACTCGCAGTTATTTTGTCAATAATATAAAATACATACTCTGTTTTGTAATCTCAAAAAGATTTCGTGGATCAGTTGGTAACATTAATTACAACAAAATACGTTAATGTAAAATCGATTTGGCTGAATTTATCCGGATAAGTTGTCACATTTCGTAGCTAAAATCTAATGAAACGTCTCTAGACTAATCCAAAGTACATAACTCCTACAAGTGTCCTTGAAACGTCTCGTAGACTAATCCAAAGTACATAACTCCTACAAGTGTCCTTAAGTCTAGCTTTCACATAAAATGGTGTAACATTATTAGCGATCGCCCACTAGATGTTGCAGAAATTACTGTTTAATCGCAAGTTATTATTTATGCAAAACATCTTGAACAATGATAAGACTTATGAACATAAAATCCGCAAGCTCGTATCGATGTTTAGGAATATTTTATATCGATCAAATGTGCCGAGGCATTTGGAACTTCAGTGTACATCACTAGGTTAACCTGTACTTATTGTACAAAATTCCCGCACCGAAACAAAATGTTTCCGTGATGTATAAATATATGTTTCGCGTCTGGGCGTTTTCTCACCAGAGAGGTTGTCGTGAAGCAAGCGGCCGTTCGTGAAAACTACAAATCAAATCTTTCTGCAACATGTGGTTAAAAAGCACGTTGCGCCGACCCCACTGCGAGTGGGATAATATAAGTTTACGCTTGTAATCTCGAAGACTTGACGAGCTAATTTCAGCACTGAAGAACTCACTCAAACCGACTCACCGATTGTGCGACCGCGCTATCGAATTCAGAACCTGCCCTGCTTCACAACATATTTTTTATTAAGATGTATGAATATATCTTGGTAGTTACTTAGCGGAGATAACGCCAGGCAGAAAGAAAAAAGATTAAAATGTATGAAATTAACTCTCCCACCTCTCTCTCTATTTTTGTCATATTTTTTGTGAATGTCATAAGACCCGAGTCTCTTCTCTTACCAATGAACAATATTATATGATAAAGGTCTGGTAGCGATTTACTATGATTAAAATTGATCAGACATCACCTCATTTCTAACTACACTTAACTACACAGCTAAAATGAACTCATGTATAAGAAACCAAATTATTCCCTACGTATGGGGTTCCAAAATGTACCCTACTTATTAGGGGTCACCACCAATATTGATATACGCTTCAAGCAAGAATTCTTTACTAAATAATGCACTATATCTAAAACTAAATACGAAACGAAGATCTATTGAAACCGAGAGTGGGGCAATATACTCTCCCTTGCTTTAATGATGAATGAGTCATTCGTGACGAGGGGAGAGGGCGGTATATTGGATCTTATTCGGGTCATACCATTTCCCGTTCCATTTGTTTTGAGGTCTGTGACACGGTAATACCGAGCGAATAAAGTTGTGAGTAAAATTTTATTAGTTGACCTACGATTTGGGGTGATTTATGTGGTACAGTGTGGCGGTAGCTTGGGCACCAATTTTATATGGCTCAATTTGTTAATTTACATATTGTTATCTGTACATTGCTGTACAACTATTGGTTGCAATAAAGATGTATGGTTGAAGCGGCGATAGTCTAGCGGGGAGAGGAACGTACCATCGAGATTGGGGTCGCGGGTTCGAGGCCAACCCCCAAGGCACATATTTTAGATTTTTCGAAGTTACGTGTGTATTCATTGCTTATTATCGCTCGCTTTAACGGCTAAGAAACTCGCAAGGAACCTTGCATATCCGAAAATTCTTCAAATGAATTACCAAGAGATCTGAAGTCTGCCAGCCCGCATTAGGCCAGCGCGGTAGACTAAGGCCTAACCCCCACTGATTCAGTAGAGGAGGCTCGTGCCCAGACGTGTATAATACAATGCTGATATTATTATACTATGCCTAAACCATAATATACTTTTTACTATAAAAATTGTCTGTTAATTTAGGTCAATCAATATGGGCAATTCCACCGATTTTGCCACAAATCGTGAAAAATAACTCAGAACTTTTCGCGCCCGTGACGTAAAAGTGATGCGTATTTACGCTACTGTAGCGTGACGGTGACAAAAAAGTAGTAAATCAGGCTCAAAAAACAGGATAGAGTACCCCTAAGAGAGAGAGTTTATCCCTAAGCAACATACATAAAAGATTAGATGATGATGATAATGCTGTAGAGTTAAATATTCAACATCTAAAGTACCTAGCAGTTTACCAAAATTTTGGTAAAAGTCAAGCACTCCTGAAAATCACCTGCTTTTTTACCCGAAAAACACCCGATTTTGGGAAAAACATTGGAATTGCTTGGTATTCTGTAACTTTAAGGTACTATTTGCCTTTTAGGATTATAAACTACTTTCATATTACGATAGGTATAATACAATTCTCCAAAAACGATACTTACCACCTATATTTTAAGAGAAAACTTATGGACATTTCCAAGTTGCCAAAATCTGTGGCTTTACCAATATGAAGAATTAAATCAATGTTAATTTAAATCGAATAGACCACATTAATATTTATATTCTGATGTTGGTTTCCATGTCACTTTCCTTCCTTGTTGCAATACAATGCGTGAATTATATACATATTTATAATGCTTATATTATAGCTAAGTTATGTATTATTACGAATATTATTTATTTATACAAGCCGTTATCATATTATTATTAATATTCTAAAAGTAGATTCTTAACAGCGTCATCTGTTTCTGATTAAAGAATTTTGATTTAAATTATTCCATTCTCAGAGGTTATAAACATTTTAGTTTTTTATCCCCAACAAAAGAGGTGTGTTATAAGTGTGCCAGTCTATCTGTAGGTGTGTGTGACTTGTGAGTGTGTGTGTATGTCTATGATATCGAGGAATCGACCCAGCGGTCGTTCAGACAACTAGGTCGGCAGGCTGATGAGCCCGGCATAACCAATCTACCTTAAGCAGGAATGTTATTCCTGGTAATGATATAATAGACAAAATATTTTTACCTTATACAATATGTAAAAAAAACCCTGTTGAGCGTTTTCACCGGAATATCAAAATCGATATTCAAACGTAATGAAATAACTCGCATACGAAAATGATACTATAAGAAATAATTATATTAAATTTTTAAACTTTCAATTATTTTATTGTTTGTAAACCATATTTCGATTCATTACCTCTGCAAGAGCGATGTCTCGGAGCCAGAGCGAGAACAAGTTGCGGCAAAACAACAGATGTAAATAACATTTTTTAAATATGTTCATTTTTCTAAGCTACCTGTGTAAGGATAATATCTCGCTTCTGTTTATTATTTTTTTAATTTAATTATTTTTATTAAGCAGTCTATGTCTATCTTCACGGCCTAGAAAAGGCCAACAGGGTTTTTGTTGCATATTGTATGTAATTTAGATATTTGTCTAAAATCTAAACCACTACTAAAACGTTTCACTATTAAACTCACTGTATCTATTAATCTGTCCCACTTGGCCAGAGTCCAAGGTTTGTTTATACAACCCATCGTATTAATGAATGTCTATTAATTAGTACTTACCAATAGGTATGAATAATTGCCAATGTAAAGTTATTTTGAAATATCACTCGGAACTCAATGGTAAACCGTATTTATTGGTTATGTCACAATTCGCAAGTCCATAATCCATAACAGTTTAGGATTTGACCACGCTGATTTATCGGACAGAAAGGAATTGATTCTATGGCCTATCAATATATGTACATCAATTAAAATATGGTTATGAAATCGAATCGGCGGAGAGTAGTAGGTTGGTTATTCAATTTCCGCATTTTAAGATACATGTCTGGCTTCCGCAAATAATTGTTTTGGCACCTTCTTTCTTAGTATATCTTCTGTACTTACTAGGTTATTTGTATTTAAAATTTTATTAATAAAATAATTAAATATTATTTTTTTATTCGGTACTAAGATTCTGTGCCATTTAAATGTCTCAAGTACTAATTTCAATAATTTGACAAGTGCGGCTAGTTTAAATTCGCCAATTAAAATATTATTTACGCAAATATTAGCTTGAACAGCGTGCGCTTGAACATAATTCAATTTAATCGGTTTGTTCTACATTTAGTACCCATTTGGCCCAAATGCAAATGACTAGTGACAACAATGTTTAATGTAATTAGATACCTAAAATATTTGACTGTATTAAAATATTACTAGTAAATATTTTATGTTTACAATTGTCGATTATAAGTAGTTATTAATAAAATTAATTTTTATTCCTTTATTGTCGATTATAATATATTGGTTAACCTTTTACTGTCCTACAATGAGTAAAAGATGGCAGGCAATAATTAAAAGATATGCGGATATGTAATAATAATATTTAGAAATGAAAATCCCGTTGGATTGTAGATTTTAACATTATACTTCATACCAATTCCAGAATAAATAGCATAATTTTCAACAATCTATTTTTAAATAACTGTAAAAAATACATTCCTAATGTAAACAATTTTCACTGTACACTCAAACATTGTCTTCGAATTCTTTCCTCCTAACCACAGCACTGACAACCCTAGGTGAGCACTTGTATATACAAAAAATGCATACACTCAAAACACTCGACGGTCACAATGCGGTTCCGTCATTCGTCGTTAATTTGCATGCACTGAGGACGTAGACGCGTCTATTCAACGGGCACTGGCAGTGTGCGTCGCACCCTCGCATTGTACCTACCTCGAGTACAGGCAACTACGCTTTGATGCATGTTGGTTTACGGTTAGACATATAGATGATGTGGAGGGTTAAGCTTGGAGCTATGGAGGCAGTTAGGTGTTCAAGTTTCAGACATTATGACGGCCTCTGTGGCGAATATTATTACTTGAAATTGTTGATTTTGCATTGTTAAACGGGTACGCTGCTAAAATATTTGTCTCGGGTCTAAATGTTGCGGGATCAAAGCTTGGTTCTTGACATAAGGTGTCAAGTGTGGGATCCGTCAAATAAATTATTGTGATATTGACACAATAAGTCGTTTTATGACGATAATAGTAGTTAACTCACGTTAGTTAGTTCACGGTAGGCAGCAGCTTGGCTGTGCTCTGGCATTGGCATTCTTACCATCAGGTTGACCGACTGCTCTGTCTATCTGGGCAATAAAAAATAAAAAAAACCTTATCTCTCATCACTTCATAATGGGATGGCACGCTCAATTTAAAAACATTCAGGGCAAAACTTACTCATGATTCTCCTAACCTCTTTATACTACCGAATTAAATTACCGAACTACTGAACCTTCTGACTCCATTATTAAATTCCAATCAGTCTGTCTTTTCCCAGTATATTTTCTGACCAATAGAAATGCAAGGCATATCAACCGGCTCGATAATAGAGCGCTACAGGGCGGCGAACTGAGCTCGTCTAGACGCCCCGCCCCTGCCTAAATAAGCCTCACTCTCTAAATTATACAAATCTGCCCTCCTGTTAGGTCGCCGATCGAACCGCAGCTAAATTTGTAAACGATAGCTATGTTTTAATGGCGTGTCTATTAAAAGTTACGTTTTGTTTTAACCTTTGACCGTAGCCTGAAAGCGTTTGGTGTCGGTTATTATTAGCAATATATGGATAAATATTACGATATGATGGAGTACTCGTATGTATGTATGGACTGCCTCGGTAGCGCAGTTTTAATGCGTACGCGTTACCCGGGTCAGGTAAAAATGATATTGGGTTTTTCTATTACGAAATGCTTAGTATCAGCCCGGAGTCTGGAATCATGCCTGGTATGACGATAGGCTCGCCCCCTATCACATCGAGAGACGGATATGCTCAGCGAAAAGTGGGTGTACTGGTTACACCTCTGCCTACCCCTTCGGGGATTACAGGCGTGAGTGCATATGTATATGTATGATGGAATACATAAAGATATATGATTCACCTACTGTGATTGTATTAATTGAGCTAAAATGCTTTTTTACCACATGTTGCAGAAACTATTTGGCTTGTAGTTTTTACGAGCGGCCGCCTGTCTAACGTCAACCCCTCTGGGAATTCATTGATTTGGGCTAATATCAACCGATAATTGAATTAAGGAAAATGTTGACTGTTTGTTATTCAGAATTAAAATAACAAATGCTCTAATATCAACAATTAAAGTATTTTTATTTTTCATAGTAACTAATTCTATCAATACAGTCGTTACATAAGCACTCACGCCCGCAATCCTCGAAGAGGTAGGCAGATGTGTAACCAGTACACCCACATTTCGCCGAGCGTATCTCCGTCCCATGATGTGATAGGGGGCGAGCCCATCGACATACCGGGCACAAATTCCAGGCTAATACTGAGCATTTCGTAATAGAGAAACCCAACACCGTATTATCCGATCCGGGGATCGAACCAGAGACCTCAGCGTTAGCCTCAATCGTAACGCGTACGCATACAACTGCGCCACCGAGGCAGTCATCATCATCATCATCATCAGCCACAAGACGTCCACTGCTGAATATAGGCTTCCCCTGATGCCTTCCAGGCCAACCTGTTGGAAGCGGCCTGCATCCATCGGCTTCTTGCAACCCTTGTCAGGTCGTCGGTCGATCTTGTAGGTGGACGTCTGAGGCAGTAATTACAAACATTTTATAACTTATTCCGACCCTATCATATTCAGTAGTAGAGAACTAGAACAAAGCACAAATTAGAATGCGCAATGCAGTCCCACATATTGCCGTGTCAGTAATGTGTTATAGGAAACACACATCAATTTTAATTAGTTAAAGCGGTCACCGCTCATGTGTATGCCCACTGTAATAACGCTTTGTGCTGTATGTTTGTTTATTAATTATAATACATTGTGAAATGGAGTTATGAGCTTTGTTTGACAGCCTCCGTGGCGCAGCGGGCGAGCAGCCGGCTGCGAAGCGAGAGGCCGTGGGTTCGATTCCCACACCGAGACAAATGTTTGTCTAATCCACAAATATTTGTTTCTGGTCTGGGTGTCGTGGGACCGCAAGTCCCTCGTGGTTCCTGATACTCACGATACAGGTTAACCTAGTGTGGGATCAGGACTATGTATGTGACTGTTGGGTGTATTTATTTATTTATTTAATGTTGTGTATTAAGCGGTCTAGTGTGTAATATATATTGGAGTTTTTGGCCGATACTTTAGATATACCTGTAATAAGTGGAATTCTATAATAAGAATTGGCATAGTACCCGTAATATTAATCAATGTTTTTTTACTCGCCTGAATAATGAGACGAGCATATCATTCGCCTGATCGTCAATTGTGTTTAACTAATCAGTGCTTAAATAACGTTTATAAGTAAGCCAACTAATGTTTAGAAATACATACAGTAATATATACACAAAACAATACGTAAATAAAACGAGCTTTTAGTATTTTAGCTTTAATTAATAAACAAAGTAAATTACATACTTCATACGTATATTTATAAATGTATAAATAAATCTTATACCTGATTTTTTATCGGAATACAATGCATTTTCAATTTTGTTAACCGACAAAAAATAGCGTTTCTCAATTCGACGCATAGTTAAGTATATGTTTTTTCCTTGTTGTAGTTATGAAACACGCATAACTTTTCTTTAATAAATCAGGTCCGATTATTCACTCTCGAAGGAAATGTGGTGTGTTAAGAAGGGTGTTATAAATTTTACCCCTGTGTCTGTCTGTGCCATCGTAGCGCCTAAACGAATGGACCGATTTTAATGCGGTTCTATTTGTTTGAAAACTGGTTTGATCGAGATGGTTCGTAGCTATGTTTGAAGAAAATCCGTTCAGCTATTGAAAAGTTATAGAAGTTTTGTTAATTGACATCGGCTACTACTAATATACTGTTTTTAATAGGTTACTTCTTGCCAAGTTAGGTAAAAAAGCGGGTTTTTTTTGTCAATTTGTTCGAGTTTTGTATGTAGACATAATTGGCACGGCTTCATCAGAAATGTAATTTGGGTCTGCTGCCTAGTATACATCTGTGGTTTGCACGCACTATCATGCAGACAGTCTGTCATAGATGCAAATGTCATTTATGGGCAGCCTTGAAATTTAAACTTAAATGTAGAATTGTAGTCATTTCGCTGAGCCACTATTTAACAAATACTTATTATAAACATTATTTATTTATTTTGTTCAATAAATAGGTACATTTTAAGAAATTTTATAATTATTTTTAGAACTATTATTGCTATATTTTTCACTTTTTACTTTTGCTAACTAGGAACTAGATTGCTGTTTTCTTTCTCACACAGTGGCAGTATTAAATTATACCTTATTTTAATACATGTATTTCTTTTATAAAAATGTAAAAACCAATATATGATAAGCTACTAATATTATTACCTTGGTGTATGGTTCTCACTTTATTTCGTTAAATATTAGTTTAATCCGTCATTAAATTTAGCGTCTGTTTCACTACATTTGAGAAAATGTTACCAAATAAAATATGAAATGTTCAAGTACAAGTGACATTCTGACATATACACCAGAAGAATGACCATTAGAAACTTTCAAAAATATGTCTTATATGTTATTTGGAAATTAAATGTTGCTCGAATATAGTGGAACAGACCCTTAATACTAAAAATATTTTTTATCATATTGTATGTTGGAAGCGTATGTTGTAAAGCTAAAATACTACATTTTTTATTTATTGTATGTAAAACGTAAAATAATTTTTAGTGCATGTTTCACAATATTCATTTAAATTTTACCAGCCAATTTATGAAATATCAATGTGGCATATTATGCTTCTCCATATGTATTGACAGCATGGTAACTTTGTATTCTGGCGTTTTATACTTGATCTGGATAACATTTATTTGGACATTGTGAAATAAGCCCTTAATAACATATACTCACTTAGCATAAGCCCACGAGATATCTTGGGCGCGAAAGACTAGTTTCTTGTTTGCACCTTCATGTGCACCTCACGAGAGTGATCGGAGATATACAGATGATGGCGCGCGAAAACGAGACTACATTTTCTCGTGGTAAGAATCCGCATGTTAGCTTGGATAAACATGAAAAGATAGCACAAGAAAACAAGTCAACATTTTCTCGAGGCGTGAATACCGGGGTCGAAATCTTCGCTTAGATAGACATATAGAGATAACACGAGAAAACGAGCCGACAACATTTTCTCGAGGTCTTATGTTAAGCGCCCCAAATCCTATTGAATATAACTAACTTCCACAATAATTTACAATGAAACAATATGAAACACAACTCACAATACGTATTTCAAAGCCTCACGACGCTTCGCATCATTTGATAGCACCAAAAATAATGTACTACTTTTTGGATGATTCCGTTCAGATCTTTTATGTTTCTTCTCAGAAGTTAAGGTTGTTCTTGTCAAAACTCTGCATTTCATATTTCGCAATGACGTTGCACACTTCCATCTTGACTTTCGGTATCAAATTCGGCTGCAATTTTTTGACACTTGCAGCCATACTTCTGAAGAAAACGTCTACTTCGTTTGTGCTCTCTTTCAGAATTTTCTCTATGAGTTTGTCTATGGTTTGAGATCTCTGCTCAGGTTGTTTATGGTCTTCAACGTACTGCATGATCTTTGGCTCGTTCACCAATATCGGTTTAGGCAGTATTTTGATTGGGGGTATGTTCCGAGGCAATGGCACAGCCTTCTTGCGTCCCGCCTTTTTTCTGCCTATCTTCTTTGGTAACTCATCTTTGGATTCCCTTTTTGGAACTAGTTTTATGAATGGCTTCAATGCTTGCTCCGGTGGTCCATCGACGACTGTTATCTGAAATATAGAATGGCATACTTATAAAAAAAGAGAAATATTCTACTAAACTGCCAATTCCAAATTATTGTGTACAATAATGGATTATTAACTTTTAAAAATGTGTTTATATCAAAAACAGTTTTACTAATCAATTTGCTATGAAGTATGTTGATAATGTATTTCAATGACAAATAACAAAATATAAATCTCTCCAATGATTTGAAAATCAAATGTCCTGAGCTAAATATTATTGAATAAATCCAGCACTTAACCAATGGTTTGTAGAAAAGATCAACTGATGGTAAATAAACACTGCTACCCATGAACTCTACTCTCTCTATGGAATCATGGTTGCATCACTGATAGAAAAGGAGTTTGGCCGGTGATGTTAGGTTTCACGCAAATATTACAGGGCAGATGATACCTGTAGTGATTATATTCTTCAATTAATCCTTGCCCATGTTTTATTCAGATGTAGTAACCCCACCGCTCACGTGTAAGCTAGTATGCACTGAATCAATATGATATTCCAAGAGCTTTTGAACTAACTGTGTCTTCATCAGTGCAGAACATGCCTTGTAGGAAATTGTAGATGATTACCATTACCCATACTTTTAAAAGGAGTGATACAGTCCTGCAAGTACCTCATAATACTCCTGGTTATCAGTGATAACCTGCTGTTCCGTGGTCGACATGATGTCCTCCTGCATAGGCTGGTCCTCCATCTCAACCTCGTCACTACCGTCAACCTGTAACATTTGTGTTTTGACATTAATTTAACAGCCTATATTTTATAGTTGTTTTTGTTGCAAACGATTAGTGGGTCGCCGGATGGTAAGTGATATCCACCGCCAATGTACCCCCACAATACCAAAAGAATCATACGCATTGCCATCATTAAAGGGAAATGATAATTAAGGGATTGGGTTGGGCGATTTTGGTCTCCCGATATCAATAAAATTAAATTAGTAAATTAGCGTCATTTACCACCTCAGAGTAAATGCTTCTTACTAAATAAAATAAGACTCGTTGAAATACTGAACTGACACTGTCAAGGTACTTTCAGAAACAGTGTATTATGTTAATTGGTATTTAAATCTTACTCATATCAATATATGAAACTCATTTATGAGACCGCTTCATTTGAAAACAAGAATAATAGATGCAGCCTCGTAGATGGCATGTGTTCTATCATATTCTCTCCTACATGTGTGAGAAACTGTCTGATTTTCATGTATGTATATACATATTACATATACGCTCACGCCTTTATCATCTTATTAATTGAAATATCTCCTATCGATATTTTTTCTGGTCATTAGTTTATATTTACTTACTGAACTTTCGTCAAGGAACTGCAGTTTCTGAAATACTCTGACTTTGGAGGTATGCATGCTTCCAATCCGTTTGCTTCTCATGTAGCTATCTCGAAGACCGCGCCATCGTTTCTTGCATTCTTCCACTGAAATTTATTAATTAGGTGCATATTTAGTATATTAAAAATTTGAATAAAGCAATTTATTAGAGTATTGTCACAATATATTATTAATCAATGGTATGGTATTAATCAATGACTATCTCGGTAGAGCAGTTGTAATGCGTAGGCATACGATTGCTGTGCTGAGGTCTCGGGTTCGATCGGCTAAAGTAGTATTGGGTTTTTCTATCATGAAATGTTTAGAGTCAACCCGGAGTCTGGTATTGTGCCTGATAATGCGGTAGGCTCGCACCCATGGGACAGAGATAAGCTCTGCGAAATGTGGTTGTACAAGTTACACCTCTACCTACCCCTTCGGCGAGTACAGGCGTGATTGCGTATGTATATACTTATATTATTAATCAATCTAACCGTTATCTTCTGCTATGGGCAACACAACACTGTTTTCATGATATAATTTCATGTACCTTGTAATATAACAAAGCAATTCATTATACAGATTTTATTTGTAGCCAAGTAATTTGGTATAGTGCTATCAGCTGTTTTATGTTTACATTTGTTTTTTTAAAGTAAACAAATACCATTTCGCATCCTTGTTGTTTTACACTACACTGTACAATTTTACTAATTTCAGAATTGTAATACGACACAAAATTTAGTTCAAACATAAAAAATAAATGGTTTTATCACACCTGGATTCCGCTGCGGTTGTGTGATGCAGCACCGCTTTTGTTACTAAAAACAATATAACAAAAACATTACCTGGTTTGGTCAGTTGCCGAGCTATTTCTTGCCATGTAGACTCCCTTGCCAAAATATTCTTTCTTGACGGATCTTGCAAATTATACAAATACGAGTGTGGTTGCACTAGTTCAGCAAGTTTTTCATCTTCTTCAGTCGACCAGCCGAGTGCGTTCAGTGGCATATTTCTGTTCGGTTTTACTTTGCGTCACAATAATCCAATACAAAATGTCCGTCGCTTGTAGAATTCCTGCCGTCACCTATCAGAGAACGGATATTGTTGCGCTGCGCAGCACGACGTCATAACCCTAACGATATTGCTTTTGTGTTCCGGCGTTCTCATTGGCTGTTTTTGAAAAGCGTATTGTAGATAGTGCTGCCACCTATGTGACAGTAGATGCAGCGATAAATTGTGGCATGCGACTAGATGGCGCTACATAAGTTTAAGACAGCGATTTTAAATTCTACTATCGGCCAATAGATGGCGTTATGTTACAGCTGCGATTTTATTTTTGTATTTACATTCATTTTATCGATAATAATAATACGTAAAGTTTAGTAAGTTCCTATTGAAATACTCTTAGATCCTTCTTATAGTTCATGACATCTCTGGAGTAGTTGCGTATGCCAAAGCAAATGTAACTACTACGTTGATAATAATAAAATAAGGGTGCTTTGTTTTTCAAATCTTGTCAATCGTTGTATTTTAAAGTGGTTTAGGTGTCATAGAACTATTTTATAAATATAACTGGATGCCGAGACCAAGAAGGCGTGTCGCTTGATGGTAATCACCACTCCTACTCATAAACATTAGCAATACCACCCCAAACTTTCAATTACAAAGAACTGCATGGCTGAGCATTGCGCTCATCGTCAGTTCCGTGTTTACTATATGGGCTCCCTGGGCACCGGTCCAAGCTCAACCAGACGGCTCTGCCACCACTGTACCTACTGCTTATTAGAATTCATACACTTACCAGTAAAAAGACAGAAGAAAGCAGTAAACATGTTTATCATTTAATTAACGACCTCTATAAATCGTGTTCTTAATTTAATTTAATTATTCTAAAGCAAAATCAGATTATATTTCGGTGTGCCAACTTTCGTATATCGCAGTTGTAATCTACCAACTCGGCGGCCATTTAATTAAGACATAATGTGGGCCGTACGCAATTATATAAATATCTTTAAATCTACATTAATTAACACGGTGGGTATTTCTCTCATTATCGAGTATTGATCACAAATCCAAGCATAAGAGTGTTAGCCGTAGTTTATGCTGTGGGTGGATGCACGATCAGATATGTAGTAGAATGACTAGGGTGTCTGCAAAACTTGTTAGTGTCGTTAACTTTAGTATTCAAATTGACTTGCATTTGCGAAATTTGAGCGAGTTTCCTAGTTTAAACTGCAGAAACCTAATGATATTATTAGGGCTGTATCGCCATGTGAGAGGTAAATTATACACACAGAGGCAGGGCGCCAAGGATTTACTCTATGTTTTGTCTGTACACATTTCTTATACCGGAGTTGTTAGCGATTAGCTGCAAGTGTTCGGGATTCGCGACAGTGCTAAGCGCAGCTGAAGGTCGTGTCGTGTACACGGTATAGCATTTTACAAGCGCGATAGTCAGTCTCGACTGCAAGAGTCTTAAGAAATTACGAATTGTTATTAGCACTTATACGTAAGTTTTGATCGGATGATATTAAACTCGTTATTATGTTTGTCTATACTCTATATAACATCGCCATTCATCGCAATTTCTCTAGGCGTTTCATATAATTGCTAATATTGGTCTATGCCAGCGACATCTATAAATAAAATAGTTATAATGGATTCCTTACTAATTAAATACTGTATGTACATCTATGGACGGATCTCTGCTTTGATGTAGCTCCGATCATAAATCTTCATATAAATTGCTTTCTGTATGGGCTACGGGGACGAAAATAAAGCGATACGACTTCGTAGTCCTTATGACTAGTCACCGTTCGTTCATAAAAACTTGTTATATAAATGAGTTGCTAATGAAGACCTTTTCGTATCAAAGTTACGATTATTTATTAATGTATACATATAGCGTGAGCTTGTGATCCCCGAAGGTGTAGGCAGAGTTGTAACCAGTACACCCACATTTCACCGAGCGTATCTCCGGCCCATGGTGTGATAGGGGGCGAGCTTATCGCCATTCCAGGCTCCGGGCTGATACTGAGCATTTCGGAATAGAAAAACTCAGTATCACTTTTACCCGACCCGGGATTGACCTCGAGACCTCAGCAACAGTCGTAACCGAGGCAGTATTTATTAATGTATGAGAAGTGTATTTTCATTTCAGCCTGTGTTCCAAAAACAACTATTGCTTAAAAACGTTCATTGAAGTCGTTTGGTCACATTGAAGGAATTTTTGAAACTATAATAACATGATTGAAATTGTAGGTCGACATCTTTAAGAACCTTGTTGAGACGTTCTGAAATTACGTATAATTTCTTGCGAGAGGCCGTCTGAATTGGTACACCACAGCTTTGTCTATTTCTGCCGCCAAGCAGCAGTGTGTAAGCATTGTTGTTGTTCGTCTTGAAGGATATTGAAGACAGTGAAACTGGGCATTATGAGACTTATATCTCGGGTTTACGAATGCAGTCTAGTGGCATGCAATGCTATGTAATTCAAAGTTCGGTGTTGTATTGCTTCTGCTTATGAGCAGGCTTACCATCAGGCGAGCGACACGCTCGATTCATCATTCATATTAATAAAAAATAGTAAATGATAAAGTGTTCCGAGGATAACCGCACTACTGTCGCCAGCTGCAGGGAAGTGATTTATTTCCTTTATTTTGTGTGAAATAGCTTCTGAATACAGCGGCACTGTTGTCTGTGGTCACTGGACGCACATCTAATGTGTAGCTGTACTACTAACAACTACCCACGTGCCGGACTATGCCATAAAAAAATATGGTGCATAAACGCGCGAAATCTGGAGCTGCGGTTTACCGCGTGGCTGTCTTCGATTTTATGAAACGAGTATAACATTACCATCATAATACAGTTTCTAGTAATTCATAGGCATTACTAGCTTTTAGCTAAAGCAGCGATAGCTCAGTGAGATGTGTGTGTGTGGGGGTAAGATGGCGGGTCGCCCCACATAATACCAAATGAACCGTCAAATCATGATGGAGGGAGGCGGACCGTGGCATTAAGCCGGGATAATTCCAGGCTGGAAGAAAGATTGTAATAAAATGTATTTACATATGAAATTGCCGTTCTGTATTTTATTCATTTTTTAAGATAAAGTATGAGAGTGAATGAGGCCAAAGAGGTATGCAAGGATCGTAGCAAGTTAAAATCCGTTGGCTCTGCCTACCACTATGGGAAACAGGCGTGAGTCTATGTATGTATTTTTTCCACCGTGTTTTATTTCTATTAATCGAAGTAACAACCCAAAATACCATCAATGCATCTTTACCAGCGCAGTGGCAATTTAGCAATGCCCTCTTGAAGAAATCGGCTGGAGCGGAGGCAACAAACTCTTCAAATGCATATTGTACTGCCTCTGGGGTATTGGTTACTATACCTATATACAACCTGTTATAGAAAGGAGCGGGCAAATTTAAGCAATGTATAGTGTAGGGTATAAGTATTTTATCCTCCATAGTACCAAATCCGATTGCATTGCTAGGACAATAATTATAGAATTTTCTTTTTTATCGAACGAGTAACATGTCGATATCGACTTTCAACTTTGGACAACACTAAATGATAAACAATGATACTATATACCTCCTTTCATTTAATTATTTTATAATTAATTTTTTTTTATTAAAGTTGTCAAATGTCAATATTTATTTGACGCAGTCAGTTTGGCAAATTATTGTTGTATTTGACTAAAAACAAGTATTATGTATTGGTACTTTGTGTTTGTGTAAATAATAACAGCTTTTAAGAGGATCGTCGACTGTATTAAACCAAATTCATAGATGGAAGACCCGAGAATGAAGTCTTTAACATGCTTCTAGAGGATGGTACCTATACCGTCTTCAGCACACAATCTCTTTCAGGTGTTAATTTGTGTATAAATTACAAGTTAAGTACGTATTTACATCTTATTCAAGTTTATTAATAAGTGAGTGTCGTTCATAATAATTAATAGTGATGTCATCAATCTTATCGATCTTAATAAACGAGTGATTAAAATTAAAGTGAAATTATTGGATGTCTTGGTTTTGAAAAGATCCGGTTCATAAGTACGAATTTTAAGGTGCATGTGATGACCCTAAAATATGACCACACCTTTCTGTAACACGTTGTATATACTATCTGACCTATTACATATATTTAAAATCTACGTTGTACTTCGTCGCCTAATGCGCATCAACATACGCCCAGCATAAACGAGTAGTGCGATAGCGCGGCGCGGATCACAGGAGCAGTAATGTGATGTGGAAATGACACGCGGGGTGGCAGCTGATGGCGCGTGCTTCCGTCGCGGTCACTTAAACTCCCCCACACAGTAGCGACACGACGCGACGTGAGCTTGTACTGTAAAAGGATGGGCTTTCCATTTCTACTGTCATTGAGGAAATCTGTTGTCATTCAATGATATAATAATGTGCTAGCTTTTGTCCAGGTGCACTGTACCGTAGGGGAGTGTACCCTACACAATAAATAAGTACACCTAATATTTTCCTCTGTAAAAGTTATTTCCTAGGCAATGGCGAACCTTGGTTCTCGTTGTGGGTTGTGGAGGTCAGACGGTGGGTCCTCCCATATAATACCAAATACTGACAAATCTAAGGTATGAGAAGGCAGGTACTGGCTTAAGTCGGGGTAATACATACATACATAGACTCACGCCTGTTTCCCATAGGGGTAGACAGAGACAACGGATTTCCACTTGTTACGATCCTTGCATACCTCTTTGGCCTCATTCACCCTTATGAATTTTTCATACATGCACGTCGGTTTAGGGTATGGCCTTTCGGGGTAATGCCAGGCAAAAAGAGAGAATTATATAAAATCATAATGAATAAAAATACATACATACGCACTCACGCCTGTAATCCCCGAAAGGGTAGGCAGAGGTGTAACCAGTACACCCACATTTCGCCAAGCGTATCTCCGTCCCTTGATGTAACAGGGGGCGAGCCTATCGCCATACCGGGCACAAATTCCAGACTCCGGGCTGATACTGACATTTCGTATTAGAAAAACCCAATATCACTTTTACCCGACCCGGGTATCGAACCCAAGACCTCAGCGTTAGCCTCAGTCGTAACGCGTACGCATTACAACTGCGCCACCGAGCCAGTTAATAAATAAAAATACTTTTTACATTTTCTACAACGACCCCTTTTAATGCGTAGTACACGCATTAAAAGGGTCTATCTTTAATTTTTGAGATAAGAGCAAAGAATGCGTTCATACAGTTAAGATAATATTTGATTTCGTCAAGGTATGGCATTTCAACAGAGAGATGACAGTGAGGAAATAGGGCCAAAAGGTGATGTGAATACTTTTTGAATGCATAGTCTTTTTTGATAGGTTAGTCGTTCTTGCGTTTGTTTCGAGTTTAATTCTACGATCTCTGACAAACATTTGAGTTCATTAGTATCGACTAATATGGCGTATAGATGCCATTCGGTAATTTTTCACATAAAAAAGCTACACTTGTTGTATGTACAGTACACGTTATTTTAAAAGTATTTTTAATATTTTTAAATATAAAATACCTTTAGTGATTTCTTAGGTTTACGCGAATATTACACATTGAAATAAAACTAGTTTATACGGATTTTGTCGCGGTTTAATTTTTTATTTTATTACCGACGTTTTGAAACCTTTTCAGCCTTCGTGTTCACGGGAGAGACTGAAACGTCGCGACTAAAATAAAAAATTATAACGCGATAAAATCAGTATAAACTAGTTTTATTTCAATAAAATACCCTTATTATTATTATTATATAGCATATACCGGCAAACGAGCAAGAGGTTCACCTGATGATAAGTGATCTCCAGTGCCCATGGACATTCACAATATCATGGATGTGTTGCCGAACTTTAAAGAAAGAAATATGAATTGGGGAATAGAGGGCGGATTGGAACATATGAAGCGCTACAAGAAGCTACTTCACGTCAGTTTCCTGTGAGACTGTGGTACTAAGTAGGAACTAACCCGGTCGAGCCGACCCATTCATGCTGTAGATCCAACTGTCGACACTACGGCTCTACCACTTACAAATTACTTATTGCTTCTTCTTTCTTTCAGTCTGCCTGACGTTATCCCGGCTTAGTGCTTGAGTCCGCCTTCTCGTAATAGATTTGATTGTATTTGGTACTATATGGGGCGATCCACCATCTGACCCTAACAACCCGTAACGGTAACTAAGTTTTATATAAAAATATTTTTAACCCCTCATAAACTTGGTGGTGAAAGAGGAATAAGAAGCACTTACACACTTTGACCATTAATCTCACATTATGTAATTTTTTAAGTTATAAAAATTTCAAGTGTCGGCATTACAAATGTTGATGTTTAAACGCTATTGAATAATACATAAATCAATGCATTAAGCAATTAATAAAGTTACGCGATGTAAGTGCCATAAATTATTCATACAAGCATTATGAAATGATAGTGAAGCGGGCGTAGAAAAACTCGCACAAAGTCTTAGAAGAGCTTAAACGACTTCCTATGAAACTGGTAACCAATAAAGATTACTTCACAGGGGTGTGATTTTTTAGAGATAAGTATCCTGACAGTGCCAATGGAACCATATTCCTATTCTATTCTATTTTTAAATTATAGCTCCATCGATTTTCGATGATTTCGCCAATTTCAAGTATTAAAATAGGAACTAAAAATAAAGATCAGAACGTAGACATGTTTAAAACAAATGTCCACACTATTCTTAAGCCTACGCCTCTGTCAGCCTATCTATCCGTCTTCCTGCCTGCCTGCCCATCTGTCTGTCTTAAGGGCTCTATCATTTGAAGCGTAATAGGTAGCCAACTGTAATTTTCACAGAATATTATGTATTATGGCGCATATTGTAACAAATTATAAAAAATAATAAAAAGTGGAATAAAATTGGATGTCATCAAAACAGGTAGATTAAAGTAAAGTTAAAGACGAGCCCACGAGTCGGATAATTAGGTAACATTTGCATATACAATTTCAACATCATACCGAGGGAACCACGCCTATTGTGATGAGCTTTTAATTTTCAAACCTAATTAAAGTCTACTTACTGTATGACGTCAAGCTCGTCAAATAAAAGGACGGTATTTTTTATACTGAATGACGAGATGAGCACGCGCTAATGGCTGTCCATAAGCAGTACCAACATCACTCAGAACATTGGATTACAAAGTACTACATGGCACTGCGCTGTGCTCATCATCATTGACTGAAATTTACAGTATCAACTGTGGTATTAGTTCCATATTGCCCAAATCTGACCAGCTTGGTAGATTGGCTTCCTCAGTTGACCCTCATAAGTAATATATGTAGAACAAACAAAGCGACGGTACCTACCTAGTCCAAGATAGACTCCTGATAGTCCTGCCGCATATCTACCATCTAAGAACAACATTTATTATTTTATTACTTTCATTCTAGTTCTTACATACTTACATCGATTTTGTTTTATACTATCTCATAGCTTGCTCTCTTCATACTACATCTTGACACCCATAAAACAATTTTATTCATTCGAAACATAATGCACATTCAATTTGCCTTTGTCTTTACGATTTTGTTTATTGTCCTATTAAAATGAACTTAATGCGCTACAGAAAAGGTTATCATAGTTATATGGGAGTTTCTCATAAATCTAGTAGGCGCTGCACCTGCTTTAGTGCTGTAACTTTATTAAAGTCGATAGTTGATTGAAATTTTCTGAGGCGCAATCACCTCCCATTTCCATGGTCTCAACTCTCATTCCTTTTCTTTAAGGTCAGTAACACACCTATGATTCGGCTGTTATTGTGGGTGTTCATGGATGATGAAGTTCACGTAATATCAGGTGACCCCGGCATAAGATAAAATTCATATAATTAATAAATAACGGACAATAAATCTGAAATCAGTACTTTATGAAATTTGCAAGATCAGTTTTTTTGTAACTTTGACTGGTGCGTTCTCTAAAACAACAAAAATTAGATCACTTAGTTTAAAGTTTTAGTTTTATTAATAATTTTATTCGTAGCATACATGTCCATCAACTTGCCTATAAGCTTATCTAAGCTTTATAGGTGATACGGATTACAGAGATGTGAGATGTTTGTTAGCTTTTTTCAGCTTTTTACGACCAGATAACTAAACGGTTTAAGTGTATCATAAAAGCCCTATATCTAGATACGTAATACCAACAGATCGTAAAGATAGACGCGACGCGCTAAGCACGTTGAAGTTTAAACAGTTGAAATCCGCGCTGTGAACCTTGCGCACGCGCACTTCGCCATATCGCGCGCCATCCCTTCGTAGATCGTTATTCGTTACTATTCGAATATTGTTCTTTATTCGAATTTGGTTTTTTAAATTGGTTTCCTGTTGGGTAAATATATGTGTTTTTAATTTGGTAGCTGCAACTGGCGAGTAGTTTCAAATTTCAATAACTTATCTTTTATTAGTGTTTTTCGGCCAGTTGTAATTAAGAAAAGTGTAAAGTGAAGTGCGTTTAATAAAAATCGGTGCATATCGGCGTGATAAATTCATAATAGTTTCTTTACAGTTATGGCAGGTGTCAGCTCTAAAAAATATTTATACAGGAATTAATTATTGTGATACAGCCCTTGATTCGTGACAGTTTCTGCGAGATGTTATCTTGACAGTAGTCAACTAGTCTCGATTGTTATGTCAGCTGCTTACTTGCTCGAATGATTTGACGTTTTAATTTATATTGTAAGTTACAACAACTTATGTATCGGGGTGACTTATGTATCGGCAGTCCAGTGTCATGCAGTGCTTTATAATTCAATGTTCTGTGTGGCGTTGCTTCTGTTTATGAGCAGGCGTGGCAATTACCGTCAGGCGAGCGACCTGCTCGTCTTGTCATTCAAATAATAAAAAAAGTTACAACATTTTAGGTGTCAAAAAGTTGTTCACAAATTGCCGACATGAGCATTTGCAATATTTTATCACTATGATCACGTAACACGGCAAGTCGCAACGTACGTTCTAGTCGTAAATTTTAAATATTTACATATCTAATAGCAGATTGTCTGAATTTTAATAAGTATCAATTACGCGAAATTTATTAAAAATGTAAAGTTTGGATCCGATAAGTAGAACTATTTTGAAAGCATGGTCTGAAGGCAATGAACTAGATTATAAATAAATAATTTACATGGATATTCAAATACATTGTTGTATTAACTCAAGTAATTTCATCTCATGGGTCTAGCATCGCAACTGTGAACAGACTGGTCAGACTGTCCTCTTGAGGATTTTGATTCCATTACTATTCGTCTGAGATTGCATTTATTCTTAATACCGATTGCAAACTGTGGAATTGCTAATCGCACCTGTCCTTTCGTTTTACAGAAGGACATCATTCGTCCTAAATAGATTCTAAACTCAGTAAATCACAGTCCAGTCACAGCTATATATCATATATCATATATCATATAACATGGTCCAGTCAGTGGTTTATTAAATTTCACCTTTGCGTCAAGCATTTGTGAAGCTTATTACGATTGTTGTAGGACCGCTTCCCACGTGGTGTCTGGCGACTTTGATACTGTGCGTAATGTCGACCGCGTTTGTTGCATATCCATGGCGTAACAATAGAGGCCCTAAGTGAATTTTGGGAACTGGTATTATGATAACCTTGTTACGTATGCTATATGAGAATGAGAGCTAAAATTTTGAAAAGCTTGCATTTGGAATTGAGGTGTAAGACCAACAAACATATTTCATAATCATATATACATGAATATGCTCACGCTTATGTCCCCAAAGGGACAAAGAGACAATCCCACCCACAACCCATCCACTTTAACTCCTGCTGCTGTAAGCCAGGATCGAAAGTGACACATTTTTCGACACTGAGCAATAAGTCCGACGAGTGTTCGGAAATAGGAAATTGTCTTTATTTAGAAACGAAATGAAGCAAACAGAAATACAGGAGGAGGAAAGGAGTCGTAAATATATTTTTTATTTTTCACGTTTTTATGAGATTGGAAGATAACATTTTAAAATAACCGATACCTGTAGGATTGAAGTGTAAAGGGATAAAACCACTATTTTTCCTGTGGCATACCTTACCGGCAAACGGATGAGGCGAAAATCCGTAACGAATCAGCGTGGTAGGATAACGGCCCAAATGTCCCCTTAAAATTGCCTAGCAGTGGCGCACCAAACCATTTGGAATATGGCACAAAAGGCGGAATAATTTGAGCAAAAATTATTTAATATGAGGCAAAATACAAAGTAATATCATAAGACAGTTAAGCAGTTAAGGATGTCAAGTGAATATGTAAAGAATAATGTAGATAAGCGTACATAGGATAACATTGAAATTTGTTGCGACAAAAAATATTTTTCCTATGCGGTACGGCAGCCACTTACCATCAGATGGTTTGTCTGTTTATTTATACTTCGTAGATGACTAGGGACGTACTGGCTGGGAAAACTAAACAACTCCCGTGCGACTGTTGCTTGATAGATCGTATAAGTAGCTACTTGATTCATTGTTGATTCAAGCATCAATCAAAATCCATGGTGATCCTTTACTAAGAGCGAACGAAGATTAAGGAGTTTGAATTCCCACTAAAGCAGCTGTATATAGGAATAAACGATACGTGATGCGCTGATGTATGTATTTCAATGTTTCTACATAGAAAGGTTTTGGATTCGAAACAGATTGATTAGTTCTTCCATTATTCCCAATTGTTGTAGAATCAATGACTCTGATATCCTCTACGTAGAATTCAAGATTTGGTATGTTGGGTTGTATTATATAATCCATGATATCTTCTTTATTATTCTAATCGTATCCCATCGATCGATTCAGACAAGTTCGTCGACATGAAATGCAAATACAATCAAAAATATGTCCCGTACGTGCAACACCGTCTTATCGACGCGCGTGTTGTATATTCTTTGCTTAGCTAATTGATTGGGCAACGATCGAGTTGCATAGACCTGTGGGGTATCACGGTGAACGTATGCTACTGGTTTTATTATAGAATATTTTAGAAATAACCCTCATACTCGAGAGGACGTCGAGGTAGGTACCATCGTTTTGTCTCTTTTTGCCGCACATCAGAAGTGTTTAGGCACTATTATTTTCCGGTTTGAAGGACACTGAAGCCAGTAAAATTACTAGGCATTATGTATGTCATTTAACATCTTATTTCTTGAGATGATGAACGCGGTATAGTGCCATGTAGTAGTTTATTTTCAGAGCTCTGGGTGGTGCTGCTACTGTTTATAGGCAGGCGTGGCACTTACCATCAAGTAAGTGACTTGCTCGTCTCATCATTGAAGTAAATAAAAAAAACCGTTACAACTTATATCGATCAAAATCTTGATGACTGCATCAAAATATTTATTGTTATGTGTGGAGTATTTCACATAAGCAAGAAAAGTTAAATATGATAATATAAAAATCATAGCAATGGATTTAAAGTCAACCTTAACAACCCAGCAAATAAATCCTGTCGATATTAACATAAATATAATAAACCAAATTGGTGATAATTGAATAAGACAATATCCAAACGCTCTAACATTTCACATTAATTCCATTTCACGAGTAGGTATCGACAAAACAACGCAAAAAGCGGCAATTAATGTTCGTCGCAACGCGGTCGGAAGCACGACCATGTCCGAACATAACTACGTTTCTATAAAAGGCACAGGGTTTAACCGGCGGACCATTGGGATTATTTTGGTATATCGGCACGCCTGCTCCTCGATCTTGGATTGTTGTTGAATAAGTTGAATCGGGTTCGTGTTTGAGGATTGTAGATAAGTTGGCAGAGGTCGGACGATATGATGAAGTCACTTGGACTTGATTTTCGAATCACGTTTAAAGAGCGACTATGTTTAGCTACAAATTCTTCAGTCCTATCTGTATATTATTAGGTACAGTAATTCTATTAACACCCATAAAGTTAGTATTCTTTGACACCGCTGAGCTCATATCGGACTATGGCGGGACCTTGCGCATTTTAACTGCAGTGTATTAGCTATCAATGACTGTTCATATAAAATAGTTTGAAAGTACAAAAATTATTAAGTCTAGATAAATCTCTTTAAAATTTGTCAATAGACTGGTCAAAGTCCAATCAAATAATGATTCGATTAACGTGAGTTAGTCAGCATGAAATCAATTGCTCATAGAAATAAATCTAAAACTGTATTAATAACATAAGAGTACAATTCAAGTGTGCACATATAAGTAGAGAGGCTGAAAGCAAAAGCTCTGTTTGAAGAACATTTTCACTGCTTGAGAAACCCACGCATGCATCTGCCTCTTACTTGCTAAATGTTAGTAGTACACACTATTATTATGCGGTTTGTAATCATTGATTGAGTCATAAATTCAGTAGTAAGATGGTACATACTTAGGCTGAGAAACCTGTAAGGTTTTAAATTCAAAGTCAAAGACGGGCAGATTCAATTAACTTTTGAGTTTTCGAATTTAACAATCACACCTTGTATAAGTTACCTTGTATTATAATTTTTGGTCAATATGGAATAGAATTGCCTCCAGTCACATAATGAACGGAAATAAGGTCGGCGAACCGGAGATAGAGGTGTGAGCTTATATTTTCTAAAAGGTTTGAAGTGAATATATCTTTATTAGGAAAAATAAGCATAGTAGATAAGATGACGTTCTATTTTATAGCATAAATCGGTGAACAAGCAAGCGGGTCACCTGACGTTAAGTGATTACCGCCGCCCATGAACATCCAGAACTTCAGAATAAACAATGCGGAAATTATAAAATATAGGAATCTGATGAAAGTTTTTGGTTTAGTGATAGGGATCGAAATTTGATAGGACAGCCTGAGCAGATATTTCAAGATTCTTCGTAGTCATCGCGGCAGGAATCGTATCCAAATGTTGTTAAGAGGCAGTAATCGTCGTACTTGAATGTCATGCACGAAATTCTTTGCCCAAAGGCTGTAAAAGTACCTCTTATGTTACATTACTCTAGTGTTCTTTAGGTCATCAAAAGCAAGTTAATTCTAAAATAAACAGCATCACTTATTTGCCCTTTGTATTTGTGGTCATTAAGATGGTTTCGATGATCTAGATTAAGATGAATATCATATTGTAATAGATACGTGATGCGGTAAGTAGCGAACTTTATCTATCACAATTATTTGGGTCAAACAACCCGCATTATGACTTAATGTATAAATAGCTTAGTATTATAATTTTAAATTGTGATATTTGTTAACATCATTCGATTGCGTTGTTGCGATGTTTAGTATACAAATGTATACAGGCCACGTATTTATGGGGGGAAGCCTGCGAGTTACATACACGGGTGATCGGCTTACGTTAATGGAACCATTTCACCCTAATACATGCCATCAGAGATTTTTGGTAAGCTAGATTTAGGATACCTACTGTCTAATCTGGATATTATAATAGTGTTTCCTGTGGCTTTTCCCAGTTTATACAATATATCACTTTTCAAATCAACTAAATCTTAATTTTATCTGATTTACACCAAGTATTATTGTTTAATTAATATTATTACATGTAGCTTCAAATCGGAAAATTGTTAACATAATACAAGGATTTAAGCCGTGTCGGCAACGCAATATTATATTGAGGCTTAATTACTCGTACTAATAACAAGCGTTGGGTATGACAGGTAGCTAACCCACATATCGCTGTGTCATAAACGTGTTATTATACTATTATCCATTTTGATAATATATTCGTTTTCCAATCATGATTTTTAATAAATTTATTACAAACAGGTAGGTGTACTTCCCCTATAGTGTAAAACTACTCCAAATATATTTATTGGACCTGAGTTCATCAAACTTTGTTCGTACAAAAATAGAATTTCAAATATTAGCACGACCATATTATACCGATATGCTCATTAAATATATCTTTATTTGGTTTTATCGCATCAAAAATCATTCATCCTTAAATATTTTCAACTGAACGACAATCAGTGTGAATGAAAATATCTAAAGGAATATTCATAAGTTCCATATCGTCGGGCATGCGTTCTAACTTGTCAATGTGATGTAATTAATCGAGTTTTCAAAACAAACTGTACAAGCTTTGAAGTTTAGCAACTGATGTATTTGATGGCGACATTGGCGACAAGGCGTTTCATCGTTATTTATATGTTTGTTTACGGTTTATTTAAATTTCAATCGCATGTTAAAAGGGCCTGATGTCGTGATTGATTTGAAATGCCGTAAGTTATCTATGTAAGTTGACGTGACACGGTTATACTCACGTCAGATTGCTACCAGACCCACTTGCGTCAACCTGGCTTGTGAGTCTAATTGCAATCGAAAAAACACTCATACTATTGGTTTCTATTGGTTTCTGATATTGCAGTAAGACTATTCTGCATTTTATCAGCTTCGCTTCATTACGACATAGTGCAATATTTGTTTGCTATTTCTAAAAATAGCCGCAACACTATTTTATTGCATCACTTAACAGTAATATCAAATGTGTTTATTTAAATAACAATTAACATCGATCATCAAATTTGTGCATTTATACTGATCACTATATTTGCATATTTGATTGATATACTTCATATGCCTTCTTTCTTTTTTTCGTGGTAAAAAAGATAGAGACAAAAATAATAACGACGAATCCGAAATTAACACTCGTTTCACCATTATGTGTTTAAAGCGATGAATTGGATCGATGAATCAATAATTGGATTATTAATGTTTACAGCTTTGACTGGACAATTGGTTCATTCCATTACGTTATTAGTTAGTTAAGGAACGTTTAAGTTAATTGAAGTTAAGACGTCATTAATTGTGGTGTAGAACTATCTGTATCAATCGTTCGATGGATCTTTAGTTTGCAGATTCATCTTTTTAATCTGTTAATCTTCGGGACTACCAGTGAGGAAATTCTCAATTCCCTCGAAATAATCTCGGATTCGAATCAGCGATTCTCTACTGTAAAATTTCGAATGTCAAAGTAATTTTCTCGAATCTTGTATTCTCAGCTACAATCGAAATAAAATGCGTAAAAATCTCTATTCGAAGGGGCAAAATGTTGCCATTATAAAACATAACAGCGCGCGAGGCGTTCCGTTCAACGTAAGTAATGCGATTTTTAATCGCATGCGATAACTTACCATGAACAAGATACTGATAAATATATTTAGATGTATAACGTATTACAACAAGTGTAGTATACGTGTTTTTTTATTATTATAACATAAATAACGAGATAATCATTAAGAGAAAATTTTAAAATAAGTTTTTACATTGCCAATTCCCAAGATTTGCAGTAATGGAACGTAATATGGAAATCAAAGTTTAAGCGGGAAACCTAGTCTATCTAAGTTTAGATTTCATGTTATTCTCGTTGTGTTTATTTTGCTCTCAAAATGAATACAATCCAAAAAAAACTACCCAAGTACCCAGCAGAAGCATTTTCTTCCAAATGGTGGAAGCGGATCTACATCTGCGAAGTGTAAAATTTTCACTAATATTTTCTAAGCGTGAAGATGAAAAAAGATGGATAAATTTAAGAAAAATTAAATGCCCTTACTGGCGCAAACAAATAGTGGGAGGGTTGGTGAAAAGTAAATAAAATACAGACCAAATTACTATTTGAAGCCCAAAATACCGATCCCCTTACCAATCCCTCAATTATCCCATTCCTAGGTATTATGGGCGTACATGAGCGGTGGAAACCACTTATTATCAGATGACCCACTAGCTCGTTTGCCTGCCTATGCTATAAAAATATGTTTATTTAAGTATTATTCCAATTAATTAGATATTATTCTAATTTGTTGCATTTGTTACAAAAATATACAGAGTTATATAATATAGAAAAGTAGAGTCAGGATTTAGAGTATATTAAATAAGTACTTTCACTGCTATAAAATCCATCAGTCATTTGTAACCATCTAATTTACTGCGACATTTTAACTTCTCTTAGCAAGTAAATAAGTAGGTAAAACTTGGGTAAAACAGGAAATAAAACATAGAACATAAAGTTAATATATTTCAATAAACTATCACCACTTCGGAAATAAATAGGTTTATAAATACATCTTTCATTATTTGTTAAATTGCCATATTCACTTTTCTCAACACACTCGTACCACAAGCTTAGTCACAAGCAATTGCAATCATCAGCAATATCAAACACGCAAACAAGCTAGCTTGCTTTAGCATATTTATTGTTTGTAATACCTACACATATGCACTCACGCCTGTCTTCCCCGTAGGGGTAGGCAGAAGTACACCTCTGTACCTGTATTAATGTGGGCACCCACATGAATACCACCTAATAATGTACTGGTTGCAACCAGTACACCCACATTTCGCTGGGATTCTTTCCGTCCCATTTTGTAATAGGGGTCGAGTTGTTTGTAATATTTACTTTGTTTATCCATTTTCAGACATAGTATGATCGTAAAGCGAATGTAAAAAGAAAATTGTAATTTATAAATAAATTAAATATTTTGACAGTTGACATTGTCATCTGTATTCGACATTTACGTTTCGAACGCTCTCTACCATTCGAAGTAACTCTATCAGCAACCTACGAGATATTTCGAGCCCGAGATTTCCAGAATACCTCAACGTGAATTTCATTCGAAATAAATTCGAATCCGAGATTTTTCTCGAATTCGAAATGCGCGAGAATTGCCACACAGGACTTTTCGCCTCACTGCTCATGGATATGTAACATGACCCTTTTGGAATTGGAACGAAAACGATTGGAACATTCAACCACAATGATTCAGAAAGCAATCGAAAAAGTTTTGTTTTTTAAAGATTATTATAATACTATTCTGTGACTCACGATTCTCCTAGCTTGTGTTGATGTTATAGGCGGTGAGCCTATTGTCATACCGGACCCTTTCCAATTCCAGGCAAATGATGTATGTTTGAAAAATGAAAACTCAAACAAATTGTGATTGCCCGGCGAAACTGAGATCCTTACGGTTTCTCAAAACATTTCTCTTCGAAACGAGGATACAGCACGAGTTGCACCTCTGCCTACCACTTCGCGGATACAGGCTCAAGCCTGTACGCTCAAGCGTATGTTATATCCTACTCAATTATACTCTTTTTGTATGTTACATAAAGTGACCTGTCTACGTATTAAATTTTCAACGTATCATTTGTATTACCAATCATGTGACACGATATAAGCTCGATGATTTGTTGCCATTTGCCAGCACTTAGTTGACATTAGAATTGTAGAACACAAATGACATTCACGCCAATTAACTGATTACAGTGTAACATCGTCAGAGAAACCGTATACAGTCAGGAACACATGTCAGTAGGCATATTGTGTTGTTAAAAAAGCGTGTAGCGTGCAAATTGTGCGTTTTACTACTAGCGAAAGCGAGGGCCGGTCATGCGGAGGTGGTTTTGTTTTCACTTCATATTTATTTTGGATAGAATGTGTGTTATGATGGGAAATTGGCATATTCATATGTTTCCGGACGATTATGAATTGCTATGCAAGTGTTATGCCGTTTATGTAATTTGGTTAGAGCGTTGAGCTTTACTATTCCTTTGTTAATTTAATTTTTTTATCCCTGGTGTGTTATATTAATATAAGCAGTGCTCGAGCTATGTTCTTTGTCTTTTCTAAGCTTTATAATTGCTTTAGTCTTTAGTACTTCATTTAAGCAATATAGATTTTCGTAACGTACTATGTGCTTGTCGTAGTTATTAGTAACTATTAATGTAACTACTTCTAATCATAACATACAGTATTGTCTAGATTTCGTTTGAATAGCGCTTGTCTTTATTCTTGGCAATGGCCCTTTTAAGAGTAAAATGACAAAGATAATGTTCTGATCTTATCAAATATTAGTTGTTGCCCGCAGCTCCGCCCGCGCGAATGTCTTTTTCTGGAATAAAAAGTAAATGTTCCCAATCCTTTCTTAGCGGGCCCTTGCATTACACAAACTATCATCTGACCAAAATCCATGATATTCTAGCTTTAGTAGTTTTTGAGATATCACGATTAATCAATGAGTGAGTGGTATTTCACTTTTGGGTTTAATAAATTGCATAAAAATTATCACCTTCATTCATGAGATTCTAGAATTTAATTAGAAGAATGGCAATCACGACGACATACACAGGACCTAGGCTATTAGGTGCACACTAATGTAAGATGCTACATAATGACGTTGCACCTGACATTTGCCCTCAGGGCATAAGTGTGAAGGATAACAACTAACGACAAACTTTGTTTTTGTATCTGATTTTAGTTTATGTGCATATGTCTATTACAGTTTTCAATATATTTCAAATTTTTCCATATATTGTTTAGTAAATGTGAGTAGAAATGGAAATGTTATATTTAAAAGTGTTATGATTTATTTACTGTTTCCAAATATATGTCTTGCATCAGCAATATAAAATGGCAATATTTGGGTAAATTATTTTAGGCCTATTCACTAACTACCAGTGAAGTGGTATTCATTATTACGACACGCCCGGCCCAAATATTGCTGTTACATACGTGATGAAACTTGTACTTTATTTAATAGCAAAATAACTATCATTTTTATTACTTTATTAAACATTTTGGTGTATCAAATTCATTAATGTTTCGCCACTTGCTAACAGGGCTCGTAATAAAAGAAGTGGAAAACAATTCATTTTTTTGGTTGTTTTCGTCGTGACTATATTCTAAGATGTCACTAAAATAAATATCCACTGGAAAACAATATTGTTTAAGTATTCCAATAATATCAATATTATTTTTTATTTTTATTTTAATGAAGGCACAATACAGAATACAACCACAAACGAATTAATAAAATACATCAGTTAATAGGCTTACAGCTAGATTGCATTCAAAAAGATGTACCCTAATCATGGTTATTGTACATATACGTGTGAGATCTAAGTTATATAAATACAATTAATTATAAGTAATTAAATTAAACTACTTACTGTTCAAGGAACCGGATCTTAGGTACATAGAACTACCGAATACTTTGAAGATCGAAATAGAACTACAAGGATATATACTATGAACTATAATTACGTAGAAGTGGAATAAATAAAATTGAAATCTAGAACAATATTTAAAACAGTATTTGCCTTATGCATGTTAAGAACTTCGCGGAGCTGCCATTCGTGATATCAATAGATTCATGCCTTTTTGCCAGATCGTTGTACAAGCGACACATTCGGGTAATAGGATTGTAATAAGAGGTATTGTTAACGCAAACTTGTAGCACAAAGATGTTGGGATTACGCATTCTGAAATTAGTGTTGAACATAATTAGTGATAGTAATTCAGGAGAGTTGATTTGTGAGTGTATGATTTTATGTAGGTAAACCAGATCTGCACATCTACGTCGATTATCTAGCCTTTGGACCTTAAGCTTGGACAATCTGACATCATATGTCGAAAAGCTGCGGCCATAAATATTACATCTTGGTGTTTCATAATCGAGAATCCTTGTAGTATATAAACTTTACACACATTTAAATTTTGTAGAAGGATCTGATGTAGGTATGTATAAAGTTGATGTTCACAATTAAGTTTTTTTTTTTATACTTGCTAGAATGGCGAAACGAACAGGTTGCTCGCCTAATGGTGGGCACCATGCCTGACCTTGTACAGAAACCACACCAATTAGGACTACATACATACATAGAGTCGCGCCTTTTCCCATAAGGGTAGGCAAAACTTTAAGTTGCAGTGCTTACACACTGGTACTCATCGGCAGAAATAGACAAATCAGTGGTAGCTACCCAGTATCCAAGCAAACTCTCGCATACGAAAGATCAATCACGAAGTAAGATCTATTGTAATTTTGTCTTCAGTCGCAACATTATAGTCTCTAGCATCTATAATTGTAACTAGTTTTAAAGAATCATAGGTACTAATGGATGTTAATGGCAACAGTTGTTACGATACACATTTGCATACAGAACGTATAGAGACCAATTGCACGGCAAATAGTCTGTCTCATACACAAATACTTTATACGTAAAGTTTTGCAACAACCGAAAGTAGCCGACGACTACAAATTGTCTTTGATAAGATATCGTAAAAGTTTGGAATGTGACGTTCGGGTGTGAAAATGGCGGAGTCGAAACGGTGGTAATAGGTATATTAAAGTACTAGCTTTTGCTCGCGGCTCCGCCCGTGGATAAAAAGTAACCGGGATAAATAGTAGCGTATACCACTTTATTTCGGTTTTCTGTGAGACAAAACTATGCTTTCTTATGTTTAAAATTGTGATTGACTTGAACTTAAAGAGTTTCTTAGACTAAGCAACACTTTTTATTTGACACACATCGTAACTAACATAAATTTCAAATTAATATGAAAAATCGTATGTCAGACGGTACTAAAGAGAGATCAAATATTATATATTTTTTTCTCTAAATAACGCTTCAGCAACTCGATTTGATTTGACAGCGATGTCAACTCAAAGTTCTGTTAGCTGAATGTTGATTTGATCAGCCTTTCAGAAACCAGGTATTAGTGTTTGGATTTATGAAAAGGGATATGCTGAAGACAAGGAATGTCTTTTTCATTCACATTAGTATTGTTTCTAAGAATTTAGGAGCTCATATTATATTCATTCCTCGAACGCACACCTACATACACCATCCTCTCATCTTTTTGCATTATTTTATTTACATCTTCCAAAAATGAAACGGAAATAAAAATATGAAAAATAAGTATCGTCGAGTCTGTCCTTACATTCTTGACGTTTTATGCCCCGTCGTTTGGTGAATAAATCGTGCCGTCGACACTTCATTTATTAGGGGATCGCCCGTCTTGTCTCAACGTGTTAAACGTCTCGTTTTTGCCTATTTTACAAGCTATTATAGCGTATAGATTAATGGATTCTCAGACAGTGCAATTTTAGACGATTCTAGCGTCGATGTCTAATTTGTAGTTTGTTAACATTCCTTAAGAGGTTGAGGGTTCTATTGCAACTGTAAATTGATGACACGTTAATGTACAAACTTAAGTACAAGAAAGTGTTCTAGCATAGGTAAAAAATAATTTATTAGTTATGATTTGAAGTAAGTATTATTGGATGATATCAAATTGGAAGCTAGCAACTACAGTAGTCATTCATTTCTGCGAGTAACACTGTTCATTTTATTTTTCCTCACAATCTCAACCTTCCCTTATTCCACTCGCAGCGGGGTCGACGCAATAAGCTTTTTAACACTTGTTACAAAAAGATCTGAGTTGTAGTTTTTACGACCGGTCGCCTGCCTGACGTCAATCCCTCTGAGGAGAAAACACCCAGACCCAAAACAAATATCGGTGCGGGTAACGAAACCGTGGCATCTTGCTTCACACGCGGTAACTCGCCCACTGCGCCACAGAGACTGTCCTCATAGTATCACAAGGAATATTTTGATGGTTTTATTCAAAAAATAATTTATACAAACGATTTAATTAACTACTCCATAAACAAAATTATGGACTTAATTAACTATGTTTAAGATAATGTAAAACCATTAGGCGCATATCAGATGAAATAGTTCTGCAATACACCGAAAGAAATATTCATATGTACACTAAACAGGTTGTATGGAATTTTCTTATGTAATAATTTTGCATGTGTGAATCTTTCAAGGGCGTTTGCTAAACATAATGTATGATTTAGTATTAAATAGGGTATGCAGGTTGCTGATGAAACTTTTGAAGGAATGGAAGTTAGATTAAAGAATGTTGACTCGCGTGTTCCTCCTAAAACATTGCGTGATTTAATATAAACTTTAGTAACTAATGCAGTCCACTTAATGCGAGAGCGGAAATCGCTCATCTGTAGTTATTCGAAGATTTAAGATTGCGCAGTTTATAATTATTACGATGCATGAAGTGACTTGATTAGAAATTGATATTTAATGTAAGAATGAACCTACAGTTCAGTTTGTTTTAAATTGTATAGTGTTACACAACATTGACATTTTATATGAAAATAAGGATACTTGATATTTTTATGCCTATGATTTGCATGATTATAAAAAACGAATAAAGATAACATTTATATTTGGAAAAGGCTAGTGACATATTGTGGACTATGGGTGTATGTCTGTTGAATTTTATAAAATAGGATCACTTTATCTGCGTGCAAATGAATTAATTGTTACGTAAAGTGTCCAAAAGTAACCATGAAATATATAAGCAGATCATTCGGAGTTATAATATACATAGTAGGATTCAATATTTAGTAGGATATGATGTATTTACTCTTATATAGTAATTTGTTTGGTTTGTTGGTGTACTCAAATCATTTGATGAGTTTAAGATAAAGTATTGGCGAATGGCATAAATGGAAAACATCAAAATAAAATGTTCTCAATCATAGAAATCAAATCAACACTTAATTTACGTCCACACACAGTCGTATTTTACGAACTTCTTCGAATCGCACGTGATTTAAGCATTCATCTGGTTGTATTCTTAGAAGAAAAAATATTAATACCGAGTGCCGGCGCCACGTTTCGAACGACCGTTGAATATATAATGCCATTATCTCGGCTCGCTTCAAGGATCTTTGTATTATTACGAGGATCTCGCCTTAGGCGCGTTAAATATGAATGCAAATGAAATCGACCTGTATATCTAGGATGACATTGTCTAGTATTTACTTTCAGATTTCTATAAATATCATGATATTTGCATTTGCTCTATCGTATTTTTGATACCTGTCTGATAGTTAAGATTGAGTAATCTCTGAATCAGTTTTATTCAAAGCAGAAGGTCGCCGAACCAACAAGTGGGTCACCAGTGGCATAGATCACTGTAGTCCCTAAACCACCCATAACGTTAGAGGAATCGATAGAACTTTTTTTATTTGGTCGGTTGTTATTGGTAGTTTACCTTTATATTTTTTACCATTGCACTTCAACTATAAATTGGATGGGAAAGTAACATTCATAAAGAAAAATCAAATCGATTTCTAATCAATAACTTTTCACTTACCTATTACATGCACTTTGTCTGGTCGAGTTTATATCATTATTTTACTGAATTCATCGGACAGGATCATCAGCCTTCAAGTATTCCAGGTGTATTGTTTAATACATATCTAATTTAACCATTTTGATTATTATTAATTTTACCATGTTAAACAAAAACGCCGAACCCGATACCAATGTTGTAATTATACACGTCCCGTCGACACGCTTAGATAATACGATAGCGTCAACGATCAATCACATTTCTTGTCGTTGTTATGCAACATGTTGTAAAAAATACATCGGCGCGATCACCTTGATCTTGCTTAAATGTTTTGTATGATAAAGTTTCACATCCTATCTTAAGTTCAGACGTCCCTGTCGGTCAAAGTCCAATTTCGCCTACAGGTTTAGCGTGATTAGTTTTATCGTGATACCCCCCCGTGACCTTTTCGCAAGACATCTTTAAAGTAATAGAGCCAACTTATGAATGGGTTGGATTCGCTGGATTGACCGGGGCGGCACCACTGTCTCACAAAAAGTCTGTGTGAACTGGCAGTTTGATGTTGTGTTTGGTACGGTGATTGAGACTTGTAGGACCCAAATAACTTTTTCCCTAATCCCCACTCCTTTTCTTTAAGGTCGACAACACCCGCCGTGATCCTCTTCTGGTGTTATGGGTTTTATGGACGGTGGGAATTGCTTGCCATGAGGGAAGCACTTGCTCGTTTTTGGCCTCTGCTATAATAAACACGTCATGTAATAAACAAATTTTAACATTGCAATCATATTTATAAATGTATTTGGTAGATATCATTAGAACTAAATTAATATTGTTCAGTTGTCCAATGCAGTCATAGTATTAAATCGAATACGTACCGTGGTCTCTGAAGGACAAAGAACAGACTTAACCTAATCATTCCTGGTTAAGGTGACGTCGTTAGAGTTCAGTGGACGCTTGTACCTCGGTCTTATTTTGCTCGTAAATTAGTCCTTATCTCAATATCTTTATCTACTGCTTCCTTACTTTGCGTATGGATAGCAAATTAAAATATGAAATTGATATTTTTTATAATAACTGCTCATTTGTAAACATTTATCTACTAGTCATCAGTTCAGTATGTCCAGAATTAATAAGCTGCCCACACTGCGTAGGCTAGGCGCTTCAAAGATTGCATCTACAGTTGCGACGGCTGTTTACTTGAGTTTTTCGACATTTTCTCAGAAAGAGAAAGTGAATTTATAATTGCTACCATTTGTCATCATAATTAGTTTTAATTAATTTAGTATTATTATTATAATTTAGTAGTCCCTATATAATACCAATGGAGATTTTATTTAAATTGGCCAATCATGCTGTCGACTAAACTATCGACAGCGTGGTGTTACTGCGTATATCATCTTAAAGCACATACCGGATTCAAACCCACATAAGTCGATAGCTAATCTTATGTCTTAATCCGATTTCTATCGTAATAATATCAGAATATCACGGTATCTGTTGAATAGGTAAGACTACGATCACGATTGATAGATCTCACGGCACTACAGGCTGGTTCAACTATTTAAATTTTACACAGTATACATTGACTTTTGTTTTAAAAAGTATAGTCCGGCATGTGGGTCACTTGATGCTAAGTGATCTCCACCGCACATATACGCCCACAACACCAAAAGTAGCATGGGCGCGTTGTCGACCTTAAAGGAAAGGTATAATAAATGGATTGGGAAGGGGAGGGCGATTCGGGCCTTCAGATATTTCACTCATTGTACGAAACGCAGCAGCAAGCTACTACTTTACATCGGTCTTCTGTGAAACATTGGTAACAACCCGGACGAGCCGGCCCATTCATGCTGTAGATAAAACTGTCTACAGCGTGGATCTGTCACTCAAATCTCGTAATATGTTTATTGTTTCGCAGTAATATCTAAAGCAGGCAGTTTCTCTGTCTAGTATGGTGATAAATATGAGGATGTGTATTCAACTGTTGTGTCTATGGTAATTTTACCTCTTTGTTTATAAAACGCCTTAATTGCTACTTTAATCCTGCTATACCATAATGAGTCATTCGTAATGCCTTAATAATCCTGAGCGATTAATTGAAAATCATAATTCAACGATGGACTTTCATTTCATCGGGTCCTTGGTATTTTCTGTATGCTATATTGTGTATATTCAGGCACTCTAAAAGTAAAGTACCAAAGCGTTATCATCAACGCAGAATATTTGCACGTTCGTCCTAAGTAAAATAAACAAATCTCTACCCGCTCCAGATCACGTAGTACGATGGAAACGGCGCTTACGCAATGCAGTTTCAATATTATCGAGAAGGATCTGTGCTGCCGCTAGACGAATTTGCATGAGGCGTTGACCAACCGTTCTCGTGTGCATTCTGAATATTTACTTAGCTTATTTTTCAATACATATACATACCCTTCAATACATATACATACCCTTCAATACATACCCTTTCATTTGAGCCACAATGGCTTGTAGTGGCAGTGGATCACGATATATGGAAGGAGAGAGGGGAAGACCTTTGTCCAAAAGTGGGATGATATAAATTAATTTAAAAAAAAACGATAGATATGACAGTCTGTGGAACAAACATTTTACCTCACCATGAGCTTTCATATTAATCAACAATGCTTTTAAATTAATTATATTCGGATTATAATTATCTTTATCTTAAACAACACATTTAAATTCATAAAATCTAGGCAATTCGTAAACACATTACATTAGTATTTAATCTGTTTACACCGTCTGCGAGTACTAATGAAAAAAAAAATGGTTTGTAAAACTGATAACTGACCAAGCAGTATATTAATAGTCTGCGACGGTTTAAAAAGACCTAGGTACAATATATTAGACAAATTATACTCGTATTAGTGGCTGGAATCTCGCAGCGACAATGGAGGTTCGATATTTTAGTGTAGGATTTGTTTTACATACATACGCACTCACGCCTGTAATCCCCGAAGGGGTAGGCAGAGGTGTAACTAGTACACCCACATTTCGCCGAGCGTACCTCCGTCCCACGATGTGATAGGGGGCGAGCCTATCGCCATACCGGGCCAAATTCCAGACTCCGGGCTGATACTGAGAATTTCGAAATAGAAAAACCCAATACCACTTTACCCGACCTGGGGATCGAACCCGAGACCTCAGAGTTAGCCTCAATTGTAACGCGTACGCATTACAACTGCGCCACCGAGGCAGTCAGTAGGATTTGTTTTGTACTAGGAATATTTGTAAGTATGGGCATAGATAGCTTTTCCATGTGTCTATGGTATGGGCTAGAACGTATTGTGTTTGGGAAACTAGGTAATCATTTGTTATGAAGGCTGTGGCTTTTTTAAAATAAGACTACTCTCGGTGCCGCTACTGATATATAATAATACTTATAGAATAATATAATATGTAAAAACCATATATTACTTAGTATTGTCGTCAGTAGTTACGAGTATGTCCCGTTTCGACTTACTAGCCGAACGAGCTGAACGAGTTCTACTGCGTGTTAATAAAGTAAACACAACAAGACACGCGCACATTTGATTTACTGTACTTGTATATTAATTAGTGGTGACTGCTTTGTTAAAATTCCTACATATTATATTTTTTGTGAGATAATTATGCGGACATTGAATGCTTTAGAGTTTAGGTTTTAGAATATAATGGAATGATTAAGAGATTTTATCTTGGCGATTGTTTTTTTTCTTTTGGTACTATATTTAGCTAAGTATTCTTAAATACATGATTGAGAATTATGGCATTATACTCCCGTTGACGTATTTGCATTTGTTTGTAATACAAATTGTTGTAATTGCAATTATCATGGGGAAAAACAACACGATGTCATTTTATTGTTTACGTGGAACGCGAAATTAGGACAAATCAACCTGTAATTTAACTAAAGCATATTTATATTGTAATATTTGATTCAGTTCCTACACTTGACTTAAATATAGTAGCATTTTGAAAATTTAGATGTGACACAATGATATAATCTCAAATAAATCGAGAAAGTACGATAAGGCTGTAAAATAGACTACGTTCCCACGACACAGTACTGAAAAGTGATATCATTCGTTTAAATATTGATATAATAAGATAAACGAATTAAGGTAACTGTGACATAAAACAAGTGTGACTTAGAAATGATCTGTAATTAGGTATCCCATGCTACAAGCAAAGGTGGGGTGGGTTATGTTTCCCAAGGTTTAATCTATTTAATGTATACTTATATTATAAAGAAGCAAACTTCGTGTTTGTTTGTTTTGAGAGAGGTTATATCTGAAACTACTAATTCTTTCACCAATAGCTATATTATCCCTGAGTGCTATAGGCTAATAGTGTATTTTGTTTGTAATTATCTCTCACTAAAACAGTAAAACCTACAAAAAGAACAACCCATTATTTTTCCAACTTGAATAATTTTCCAAAGCCGTAAAAACGTATGCAAAAACAATATTTATCAAATTAAAAGACTGTCAGTGCAACGTAGTATGTCGGACTTTGATAAATGTTTCGTTAGTTTTTGCTTCATTGTCCACGTAACTTACTGCAGCGTGGGCTGCCGCTAGTCAGCTCGAGTATTTATTATTTATAAGTCACCAAACAGTAAATGTGCCAACATACTCAACATTCACTTTTACTTTCTGTCTGGCGAAAACTATCACCGATATATAAATTGCTGGTATTTTTTTTATATAGGATTACCGGCGGTCCAAATCTCCCCTCCCCTTCGCAATGCCCATTCCTTTAAAGTTTATTTTAAAGTTGGTACCACATAATTGATTCTTCTGGTATAGTGGTAGTTCATAGGCGGTGGAGATCACTACCATTAGGTAACCCACTTGCTAGTTCGCCGACGTTTGCTACAAAAAAACATTGTTTTTCTTTAATACATACTATAACGGATAGGTAGATTTTTATTTGTATCTTTTCTTTAAATCTTGGTAGAGCTCCAGCTGAATCAACAAGTGTTTCGAAATGTTCCATTGAATCTCATTTAATAAGTCGTTTTTATTATTGACCTCTTTTGGAACAATTGTGTTTACTGATTTCATTAAACCGTTCGGTAGGGGAAGAGAATCAATTTGAAATACTTTAAAATATATAGTTGTTTAGTAGTTTTCGACATCTTTGTATACAAAAATATCGATCCAATCTGTCCATAGTGTTATAATATAGCTTTATAATATAATATTTTACGTCGCAAATATTTTACATAGATATATCACTACTTTTCTAGACTATGAAACCAGTACTTAAGTTTGTCACGACGTCCGGTTAAAAACGATTGTACCGCCAAATTAGACGGTGTTTGGTCTGATTAAGTGGGTCCGGATTTTGAGGGTTTTACTTCTAACGTCCGCGGACAGTGGCTCGCGAGTGTCACATTCTACCAACTCCGTAAACTCTAGCATACTTCAGACATTGTTTCATATAATTTATTGTAAGTAAAACATAAGCTGCCTGAATTATTCTGACAACCTGACTATGCTACAATTTGAACCAAACGTAGCAGCAAAATCACGATTCGTTTCGATCACGCCTCGCTGATCACCATTAAAATAGATTTTATCACGCCTATCTCTACCGTAAACTCATAACTTTAGTAAATACTCTCATAGTGCAGTGACATTCGACATGATCTGATCGATAGAACTCTGACCCTTTAAAATGCCAACCGTGGTAACCATCGGTCCTCGTGAGAACGTTGCTGTAGTATAGAAGAATGTTTCACGTTCAAGGCTCTTTCGAACAGTCGCTGCGTTGCGGTGATGAAGTTTCACCCAATGGTAATAAAACTTTAGCAGCTTTGGCCAAAATACACAGGCACTGCACCGGCAAAGCACACGCTAATGGCTGCACAGAACATAAACATAATCCTCTCGCGAAATCCGACTCTAACAACAGTCTCCAATCAAAGAAGTCATTCCGAGGGGACTGCATAATTGAGATCAAAGAGGCTGATAAAAACAATCATATAATCAAACATGATGGATCGTTCACTAAGAGTTTCAGTAATAGCACCAGCTCATATGAAGGGCACAGTGATACAGACTCGGAGAATACTTTCAAATCACGTCCCGATCATAACAAGTCGTTGGATCCTTGTGAGCGTTTATTTGCTCAAAATACAAAAGCCTCTTTGATGAAGACCGCACGTATGCGCTACTCAGACGATAGCGCCATCCAAGATGAAGTAGATGGGGATAAAAGTAAAACAATATTTAACAGAACCCCCTCACGGTCAAGCTTCAGAGAAAGGAAATCTGCTGTCATTACGATTGAAGAAATTAAATCAGATGGGTCGAATCATGACGAGGATTTAGCAAATGCAGTGTTGTTTGACGAAAAAAGAAAAACGCCTACGCAAGGAAAGCTAGGATTGCAACGCAAAGGCTCCACTGGCAGCACTATTTCAAACGGTAAATCGAATGGAACCAAACCTCCATGGAGAGGTGCCAGTAAGAATGCTATTCCACCAGAGCCTTTTGTCCGTACTCCATCTTTTCGTGGCAGCATTAGAAAGAAGACAGGTAAATGTGATGGAATACCATGGCGCAAATTGTATGAACTAGCGCTATGGAGACGTTGTGGTGTTAGTTTTGCAACAGTTGGAGCTGACACAGAACGGGCTTTGCTGAGACCATGGAGTGAACTATCTACAGAGCAATACCCGCCACCAATTTTCACGGTAAGTTGTAACTTGTAACTTATAAGCCAATGTATTCAAGTTATATTGCAGTTGTCTATTTCAAAAAGTAACTACGAAAAGAATCGAGTACATTATTTATTGTTTTTCTCAGACGACCTAATTTTAAACAAACTTTAAAATCTCAATCTTATCTAGGACGCCACACGATACTTGTTTGAAGTAAGATACACGCAAATGGTCTCGTTTAATATTTGCCAATAAGATATACGTAGTTCCTTCTCTAGATAAGGCACTTGTTAAAAAAATATCCCGTCTATTTTGTATACAGCTCGAGGGTTCGATTTCTCGAGCTTTCGCGCAATCATTACATCTTTATTGGAGCACTTTCGATTGCCATATAGCTCGGGCCATAGGTCATGGCGTATTTGCGAAATACCCATACGGGGAGTTGGCAGACCATTTACATTATCCCTGAGCGATCGCCGCTGGCGCTACTGTGGGAGCTAGCTTTCCGATTGCAGGAGTTTCACTGACATTGGTTGATTTATTATAAGTTAAATACCTTTATACGGAACCTTTGCTATTTTATACGACGAGTTTGGTTTGGCAGGTATGGTTGAATTGGCTGTGAAATTAATAGTTTGGTATTATATTCTAACATTGCTCGTGTACTGAATATTTTGAATTAGTAATTTGTGGTATTTTAAAATTAACAACACTTGCAGTGACTATCTGTATTTGAATTAGGATACATTTGTTATATTTAAAGAAAATCTCAAAATGTTTTGAGAAACAAAAATACGCTTTGTTATTCGCAAATTTAAACATAACATTGTAAATCACTGACACCGTTGCAAATCCACAATAGTCTCAAACACCCATTTGAAACAAAGTTTACGAACGTCCGCACCAGGCTAATGTCGATAAAAATGACAAACAAGGACAACGAATGCAAATCGCCAATGTCGCTGATTTGTTACAAGGCGTGCTTACATAATAAACTAGAGTCTTAGACATGAATACAAATGTATTGTGGATCGAATATATCCAGTGCTGTATCGAGAGAACAACGAGCGTGGGCAGCCATGACTCGAACAATCGACCAGATTCTGCGAGAACGGTTCTTAAACGCTTCGTTACTCTTTGTAAATAAATGCTAATTCGTCTGTAATGAGTTTCCTTATATGAACAATAGTGCATGAGGAGTTATTGGTCGGCGGTTTAGCTCTTCTTGTACTGGTGATTTGTTTTGCCTGTTTGTCTGGTGCATCGGGTAAGTTTGTTGTGGAATGCATTGAACATATTAGTGTTCTTATTTGGTTTGCATTGTTGTCTTCATAAGGTGGTATTATTCATAAAGCAGGTTATTTTTTACTATTTTAATGAGCTGAGATCAATCGAGCATGTGCTAGATTGAAGGTAGAATTAACTTATCAGGACTCTTAATATATGTGTATATTTTTATCTCAAAAATCCCTCCAATCATTCAATTGTAATAAATTACTATAACTGTTCCCGAAGACCAATTTGGACCATTATATTAAATGTTAATTTGTTCCACGATGTCCGGTATTGTTATACTATAATTTGCCATCGTCATCTCCTTTGGCTAATTAAATTTCAACTTCTTGCAATGTGTTTGTCAGAAGTAGTCCACATCAACATTTATCTCTTCAAATAAAATCTGGGTCATGTTTATATCAATCACGTCAGTAAGGCATCACTGCAGATTTATTTGGTGATCGTATCTTATCTAAACTATAAATAATAATAAATGTTATCTGCAATATCTTATCTCAATTTTGATTAACTGGACGTTTATATTGTTTATTGGCCACCCGAAAGCTAGATATAAATCAAATAGAATTTAAATAAAGCTAGAGACAATTGTTGATTTAAATATTTACGACGCATGCCCGCCGATTCATCATAGGCGTGCGAAAGCTGTATGCTAATTGAGATAAACGGTATTTGTATTAACAAACAATAAGGCTTCGCTGCTTACGAGTTGCGAGGGCGACTGCAGAGGTTAAGCAATGTTGGGCGCGGACAGGATTTGAATGATGACAGTTCAGACCCTTCTGGCTTAGAATAGATTATGATTATTCCAGAGTTCCTAGTTCTCGTACTAACTTTGAATATATCAAAAAATCAATTTACCTTGTACAGTATGTTTTATTTTAAAAGATTATTTTCATATTTTTTTAAATATTGCATTTATAAAAAATAAACCGTGGCGAGGCCCAAGCCATCGACCGGTTGAAATGATTTAATGAGAGCCTCTGGAGGTATTGGTCGAGCCTCTACGACTACATCAGGACGATGATTGCCGGGTCCACATCCCACATGTCAGTAATCTCGTGTGTCGGGTCTAAATATTTCATAAATTCCATTTATTATTATTAATATACATAGCCACCTTATTTTCATCAATAACAGGATTCTGGATATCTTATTTTGCAATTTTGTCGTAGTCGTCTTTTATAAAAACGGCGAGAAGTTACAGAGCTCTCGGCAATTCGGAAAAACTTAATGCTTCATTAGTATCCACTTGTGAGTAGAATACACAACAATACATTACATACCGTTACATACTTCATAACATATCTAATTGCCTAATCGCACGTATTCTCGTAATTTGTCACCTTACATCTTTCGCAACTTATTTGCTACTACCGATTGCAGTGGATCTTGTATTTGACATATGCATATGCTGAGTTCTGTGATGAATGTTCACATTGTCTTGTAACACTCGAACTCTTATTATGTCGCGTCGCATAACTTTTTCGTTGTTTAAAAAATGTATCTGTGACAGTCTGTGTAATCGATGTTTTATTAGGTGTTGTCTAGTCATCGTCATATATCTGCACACAATTTAGTGTGCAGTTCCTTATCTGCTTGTAAGGAATTTCATGATGGATTATTTTGATTTTGTCATAAGATCAGATACTGGATTTGGACGATTAGCTTTAACATTTTCATGATTTGAGAATGTATATGATAATTAATTATAAGGATATATTGCCTTCACGGCCTTTACCTTTGGCTGGCTCAAAATTGCAGAAATCTATTGATCGTAGAGCGTTCTACTCCTAGGTCGGCAAATATACTACAACCATGAACAAGAACACGGTAATAACGAAATAGGTACAGCGTTAATAATGTAAGCTTTAAAAAGATCAAGCTAGGCGCCGCGTACTATCTAGCTTAAGGAGAAAATTTGAAGTGACAATGAATCAATAATGACTTCAGTTGATTAATCTGGGTGATATAATCAAATTCAATTATTTTTATTTGCAGTGCTGATCCCAGGAGGTAATTAGAAGGGATAAAAATAACTTATCAAGGACATGGCTGGTGTCGGAATATAATTCGTCACCTACACAACAAACGCCTATTGTGAAATAGCTATTATGAAAACTATTGTGAAATAAATATTGACTTGTCTTTGTATTGTGTTGTCGATATTGTGAGCATTTGGATAAACACATTATAGTAGATACTCGTATTAATCTAACAGATACAAGGTTTGGAATCGAGAGTTATTGTCTTCCTATATTTTCTATAAAAACTTTGCCTCTACATCTTTAACGAAAGGGTTTCTGGTTTGAGATACGCAATTGTAAACTCACTATCACTTTTGTGCAATAAAGTTAAATAACTTTGTCAGGATGTTCAAAAAGTTTAATAGTCTGTTCACATTAAATGCAATATTGTATTACCTACTGTTCACATTTTATTACACTTTCTACGATTATTCACAATTCTAATTACACTCGGGCAGCGTTACCACGAAAGAGTTCTAAGCACGACTAAGTTTCCTCAAATAATAATGCGCCCGCTTATATACCTTAGCAATCACCTCCACCACTTCTCAATCTTATTATCTACCCGCTTTACATAGTTATTCCCTCGACTACTGCTATTACTAATATGAGGGTAACACAATGATATATATGAAATAAATAATTACTATTATATATAGCTTAGAGTCCACTTTGCTGTGTAGATAAAGAAAAATATCGCTATATAAAAATCTAGTTGAAAGTCTTATAATCTTCATAAAGGGAAGATATACTATTAATTTATCCATTGTCATTGGTATGTTCTCCTGCTAAGAATATGCGATTTTAATGTATATAGCCTACGTTTGATTTTAAAGCGTGAAACCTTGATATGTTACGTGATGGCTGTTATTTTACCCTATTCTTCAACCTTATTCTTTTCCGCAATGAGATTAGTTTATTTTGTCCCTAATGTCAATATAAATTGCCTTAAGCATCTGACTCTCATACGTGCAGCAACACGGTCTTCGTTAATTTGGTTTATTTATAAATTGTCTTACATTTACATTACATTTTGTATATTAATTACGGTTTGGCTTATATATTTCGCCATCGGTCACCTAACTTTTTATTTTATTTGAAGTTTCTCATTCTGTAATGTATCTACACAATCACTGGCCTTCTATCTATTGAATTCAATGGATAGAAATACTCCACTAACTAGGTACATCCAGTAGTATTTTCCATTATTTTGCGACGTTACATTTTGGTTGACTTTTATTATTTCCTCGGAAAAATGTGAAGTCTTACTCATATGCGGGAACTAGCACGTCGAACGGTTTACACCAATGCTTAATCACAAGATAACAAAATAAATACAATATTCTACGCATGCTTTTGGGACCCCATTCGCATATTTGGCGAAAGTTAATTACTATTCAGATGGCACTCCATTTGTGTTGATAATATCTCGTCGGTGTTCCTTTATAGTTTACTCTTTATACGGAATTACCGATATGTGAATGGTCTGTGGAGGCTTGATTATGAAATCCAGTAGTTGTTATTGACTTCAGATTAACTTGAGGATGGCAAGATTACCAAATGTCTATATATATTTTTTTAAATATATATCAGTAGTTTATTATTTACCGCTGTTTCGTAAGTATTTTCGTGGTTTTACATCGTGTAGATTTTGGCTGCGTGACAATGCTATTGTAGTTTTCTTTTGTAAACCGCGGATGGCGTATAAATTATGAATGAAAAATATGAATTTTTAGCAGCGGTTAATTGACGTCTTTTTTGTTGTTACAGGTAATTTGAACAACCTATAATAAACTTAAGGATCGGTGATTATGAAGACAAAAAGGTATTTTATTGTAATGATAGCAATCCATACATCTCGGACAAGTTCCGAGTTCTCACCGCTTCACGCCGAGATTTCCCGCTCGATTCTGAACGGGTCCCATTGATTTAAGTTATCATTGATCCCTATCATTAGCGGGTTGGCGAGGAATCCGCCTGGCCCAACGGTAACCCCTCTATATGGCCATGCGTCTGTTATAATTGCGTTTGAATGCTTGACGGTTTGCTTCTTTATGTTTTATTTTTATGAATTAAATATTATCTACGTCCGTTCAGTATAATTTCTTTTTCGAAATAGGTTAGATAATGGAGTATGGTTTCAAATATTAGTGTAGTTTACTTCATGATTAAAGTCAAACTGGATTTTATGACTCCAACAAGATGATAATAATAGGATAATTCAATTTATTATTCTAAGTAGTTAAGGATATTATACCATGACTGTAATATTGAGAATTTTGAAGCTAAATCACATTAATATCAATTCGCCAAGAATATTTAACACCGCTTGGTTACAACCTTTTACCGAGTTCATTGTAATTATTAATAGACTCACATCATAAGATTATTGTAACACTGAACACGTTTGTAGGCGGTGTCACACTTCCGTTGTCCGATGCAGTTATGCACTTCCTGCTAAACCTTTCTTCACAGAAAGAATCTTACAGGTGTCTCTAATAATTCTTATCTTTAAGACCTTTCTTAGATTCTTATTTAACGAAAACATGAAGTACTACTACTATATGAAGTTTTATTAATATTAATTGATACATTTTTTACTCCAAAAAATCAGATTTGTCTATTGTACCTTCTAGACTAGAAGTACCACTAATTACTAGTATTCTAATAAGAAAATTATTTCCCAAATGTTGTCTTTTATTGTTTGGTATTTTTATTATGTAGTTTAATTTTTGTGGCAGTGTGCATATGTATCTGTTTGGTTTGGTTGGATTTATATTCCCGGTCATGACGTATGTATTATACTACTACCAAAAATTGACATTCGCAATTTTCGAAATATCTTAGTCAGTTATTACTAGCACTGGGCAATTCGTTTATAATTAGCTATATTACGTATGAATTCAATAGTAAAGACAAAAATATTCGCACATACAGTATGCCCTTAATTAATACGTAGTATTTTTTATATCACGATGTTTACGATACATACGTATAACTTTATTAAGACGAGACGCGACGTCTACATTAAGCATGATGAATTTCAATTTGAAATGAAAAATTAGAATGGGATTTTAAATCGCTACCACTTTCATGTTTTCATTTTGGTTTAAGATTCTAGATAGTTGTTTATTTTACTCTTCCTGAAAACGATCTTTAGTGATACGGCATAGGTACCAACGCGGGAGTACTTAATTTTTTAGATCAGTAATTATAAAAAATAGATTATCAATAACTAAAACGAAATTATGTCCCGACCATGCAGCGTTCGTAGGCAGGTCAGTAGTGAGTACACCATTTTTATTAGGTTATAGAGTCACGTTGTAGCCATTTTTGCTTAAATCATTAATGCGCTGACTCTAGTGTGGTGTTACCATTGTTGTATAGTAAATGGACGCGACGTGAAGTGGCAGCTTTGGGCAGAGGCTCAAAAAATACACCTCTAATCTTTAATAGTTGTTAACGTACCCACGGACTCACAGTCTTTGTGAGTGTTCATAGATCATAGTGATCAATTGCTCCAGTGACTCAATTGCTCAGTTGCTTGTAGTCTGTTATGAAAATACTCTTTTCATCATTCTCTTAGACGTAACAAGACCTGAGGCAGTTGACCTGTGACCTCACATTTTTTACTGGCTCCTGGATTGTTTCGACGTGGCGTCGCACTCGATCGCGCCACAGAGATTAAATGAATCCTCACAAGTGCGTCTATAATTTCGATAGACATCTCGATTACACGCTTGTCAAATGTGTTTTATTAATCTGTTATTTTCGTCTATAAGGCACTTGTCTCACTGGCGCGGTGCGGCGAGGCGATGAGGCGAGTGTAATGAGTGTCGCACGGCGAGGGTTTTTTCCTTTAATAGAACTCATCGCATCAACGAAGTTTTTGAGCGATAGTTCTCTTCGGTGGTGTGAATAGACAGCGAATACATATTAATATAAGGATCTCTTTTATTAATAATACACCCAACAGTCACACACAAAGTCCTGACCCCACACTAGGTTAACCTGTATCGTGGGTATCAGGAACTACGAAGGCCTTGCGGTCCTACACCACCCAGACCCGAAACAAATATTCGTGGATCGCACAAACATTTGTCTCGGTGCGGGAATCGAACCCACGGCCTCTCGCTTCGCAGCCGGCTACTGCGCCACGGAGGCTGTCAAATCTCAGAATACACCTTTTGTACGTTTCTTGAGCGCGAGAAAATAGTCGATCACCACTCGTTTACTAGTCGGGACGCGGCTGTGGGTCAAGTGCCTAAATGCTGGTCCCCGCGTCAATAGTAAATTGCGTATAAGGAAATTACATTTAAATGCCATATTGTCATTAATCGTCTGGGTTTTTTTGCAGATTTATAACTATGGTATTAATCTCAACTTACAGGTCATTAAGTTAATACTTGTCAATTTTGAATAGTTTGTGATTGAAATAAAATCTCTTGGTGGCGCAGTTGTAATTCGTACGCATTACGACTGAGACTGGCGCTGAGTTCTCGAGTTGGATGCCCGGGTCGGGTAAAAGTGATATTGGGCTTTTCTAACGAAATGCTCAGGATCAGCCCGGAGTCTGGAATTGCGCCCGGTATGGAGATAGGCTCGCCGCCTATCACATCATGGGACGGAGATATGCTCGGTGAAATGTGGTTTGGTTACACCACTGCCTACCCCTTCAGAGATTACAGGCTTTAGTGTCTGGAATTGTGCCGGTACGGAGATATCTCCGTACCGAGCATATGCTCGGCAAAATGTGGGTGTACCTACTGGTTACAGCTCTGCCTTTACTTCGGGGATTACTGGCGTGAGTGCGTATGTATGTTTATAACTATATATGAAATAAAATACGCGTAACAGATGTATTAATAGAATAGTAGGATTTTACTAGATGGTATGTCTGTCGTATGCGAGCCGCCCAGCCAGCCTACTTATGCTGTAGACAAAAAAACCGTCTACAGCAAGGGTCTACCTCTTTGAAGTAGTCTAGCTAGTTTAGTTTAACTTGCTTTGTTTGTACGTACTCTAACCATCACACTATATAAAAACAATTATGCAACACAAGGTCAAAAGTTCAAAACGCAACCGGTAGACACATGGTATGTAGCCGGTAGGGCCTACGCAACATTTCGCAATGTCTCTCGCAGCGCCACCCGACGGATTTTTCTGACTTTCACGACCAGGCACGATCTGACACCCGATTTCACGGAACTTATCATTGTGTATGCGGTTATAGTTAACGCATGCGTTTAAGTTTGATACCTTTTTAGATTTACATATAACTGTGAAGGGTAACGGATCATGTGTAGCAATCATTCGTTTTAATGTGGTTCCCATATTAGTGATGATATATTCAATACGTGTGTCGATGTTGACATTAATGTTTATGGTTTTCTCTATGATCTTCCACAACGTAAAGATAACAAAGTGAATATATTTATAAAATAATGATCATAAATAAAGTATTTCCAATTATTACGTTTAATTAAATATAAATGAGACTCGTGGACGTTGTATTCATCTTTTCATCACTAGGCGTAACTTTTACACATTATTCAATAAAACAACAAATTTTGCCCTTAGTTTAATCAAAATCTGTTTAGAATTCAAATCATTATACAACTAGGTCCCTCATATGCGAGAGGCCGTCTGGGTTGGTACCGTCGCTTTGTTTATTTCTGTCGTCAAGCAACAGTGTTTAAGTGCTGTTGTGTTTTGGTATGAAGGGCATTGAAGCCAGTGAAATTATTGGGCATTGGACAGCCTCCGTGGCGCAGCGGGCGAGTAACCGGCTGCGAAGCGAGAGGCCGTGGGTTCGATTCCCGCACCGAGACAAATGTTTGTGTGATCCCACAATTATTTGTTTCGGGTCTGGGTGTTGTGGGACCGCAAGTCCCTCGTAGTTCCTGATACCCACGACACAGGTTTACCTAGTGTGGGGTCAGGACTATGTGTGTGACTGTTGGGTGTATTTATTATTTATTATGCGACTTAACACCTTATGTGTCGGGGTGACGAGGTGTCATGCAGTGCTTTGTTATTTAAAGTTCTGTGTGGCGTTGCTTCAGTTTATGAGCAGGCGTGGCGCTTACCATCAGGCGAGCGACCTGCACGTTTCGTCATTCAGGTAAAATAAAAAATAACAAAAGTAAGATTGAAATAAAACTAGTTTATACGGATTTTATCGCGGTTTTAATTTAGTCCCGACGTTTCGAAAGCTTTTCAGCCTTTGTGGTCACGCAGAGACTCTCCCTCCCGCCTCCCTTACCGCCATAAAATCCGTATAAATTAGTTTTATTTCAATGTGTAATATTCGCGTAAACATAAGAAATCACTAACAAACGAAATATTTGTGTATAAAAATTGATATTAAAGAGCACTTGAGTATAAACTCGAAATACATAATACACAAAGGTAAGTTATCTGTCTCCTACTTACTTACCAAAAATGCGTTATTTAAAACGACATCAAACAACCGGTGACTACAACAGTGTCCCGGTGTCCCTTCAAACTTTAAAGGATCGGACTTCCGAGTGTAAATAAAAATATCTCTTCATTGTTTATTACTTCCTAAAAACGAACACGAAAGAGTCCTCACGACGTGTAACGTTTTCGTAAAACTAATCGTCAACAAAATTTCAATAAAACTTGTAGAGTGTTAATAAATAATTTACCCAATACTTATCTGAGTGTTCATAGCAAACGTATGTACGAGTACGAGTACAATGGTAATTTATGTGAATTGCAATTTACTTTTTTTTATTTGGTCTATATTTTTCTAAACTAGGTTTGGCTCGCGTGAAGAAAGTACTTAACCCCATCAAATAAGATGAGAAGAAACGTAACACAAGCAAAATAATGACCCCACGAAAACTCTGTGCAAGGGAAGGGAAATAAGATAACTAAAACGATAACTCACATATGAATCTGACAAAAATACGCCTCCACATATTTACACATGCAAAGGTACACGTAACACTCATACACGCAACAAAAAATAAAAATATTTCATAAAAGTTAATGTTACACTTCTAAATCACGATACAACGTTCTGCACCGCGCAAATATTTATTCGTATTAAGTGTCAACTAGAGATCATGAATGATTTTTTATGCATTGATGAATGAACGAGCTGCACAGAGTTTTGGTGGGGTATTTTTTTCGCTTGAGTTACGTTTCCTGTCATCTTATTTCGATGTACTCGTATTAAACATATACACGAAGTCTAGGTAATTTAATAATATATTATATTAGTTTATTGTACACCGTGTGTATCTTCTGTTGAAAACTACTCTGGTTTAATAATAGGGATTTTACACCATAAATTCGATTCATCGTAAGCGGTGTTTACTACGCGTTTATTGACCTGCATCGAGAGGTATTAATACATGAATAAACAGTACACAGATATCAGGAGCGGATTCAGTAAGAGTAAAGGACTGGAGTGTTTAAAGGGACAAGAAGATCCATTTTTGCGATCTCCAAGAAAACGTTAAATATAAGACGTAAAATACAAAATTATGATGCTGTCAATATACAACGTCTTACAGAAAGGTGTAGTTATTTGTATTACCATAACTTAGAGTTAATTCGTATAACCTTTTTTTCATTTAGTGTTGTCCACAGTTAAAGTCGAATATCGACATGTTACTCATTCGATAAAATAAAATATGCTTTGTTTATGTCCTAGCAATGCAATCGGATTTGGTACCATGAGAGGCCAAATACTTGTATAAAATTAAACATTGCTATAATTTGACCACGTCTTTCTGTAACACGTTGTATATACAGAGAAGCTTAGGCCAATACGGTACTTCCTGAATTGGATATTTAATGCGTTATCTGGCGTCTTCTGGCATATAATATTTATTCGTACATTGAAAAGTCTGCTCTTAGTAAGCTATCTAATCTAAAGCGCTCACATACTACATTACTTAATTGAATTTTAAAAGATCATTAGAGCCTTAAAGTGTTTTTTAACTTTGAACAGTGAAAAAAAGCATTGCACTGTGTGGTAACGACGGATTTATTTACCGCGAATCTTCATTCCAAAATGGAATCAGAAGCCGCCTCCCGCTGAGCCAACGAGTACCAATTGCTAAAATTATACTTCGCTCTGTTACCGCAAACATAAACCACAGCTGTGCGCTACAGCTCTGTGGTACTGAATGTTACATACCACCGCGCTGCCGACCACTTCTGTCGAGTGCCCCTCGCAATATAGCCGCCAATGTTTGTAAACAAACGTTGCCACTATGTACCAATGATATAACAGTTGAATGGTGGAAGCAAATACAAGTATTATTTCAGAGGTACGAATACAAATAAATGCTGTAATGGTGCTGCAATCTAATGCTTTCGAATTGTATAGAGTTTTGACCATGTTCAGACGCGGTATCTGTCTAGTACGATTAATAGGTTTATTTTTGGAAGTGTTGCTGCTCCTGTTGAATTATTTATCCGGAATAAATAAGTCGTGGCTAACAGTAAAATCTCGTAGTAAACTGTGAGGTGCATGACCGACACGCGAACGACACATCCGCTTTGTATGGAATGTGTCGCGCGTCGCGGTCTCATGTCTCAATCGTATCGTCAAAACATATATATATATTATACCTTAGAATTGCATTAAAAAAACCGATGTATCGCTCTCGTCACGCGTCGCTTCACCTACCTACTACCTTAAAAATGTGTCAAAATGTTATGAATAATATTTTTTATTGACTTCAAAAAAGGAAGGCGTTCTTAATTTGGTGTTGCTTCTGTTTATTGACAGGCGCGACTATTACCAACAGGCGAACGACCTGTTCGTCTCGTCATCTAAAGCTAATAAAAAACTATCATGCTTAAGTTCGTTCCCTACTAATTACAATTTTCTTCTTTCTTTCATTACTCAAAATTGTATTAGAAAGGAAATATGTTCGGCGAACAATTGGTACATTAGTCTCACAACTGTCTATACCTTTTGGAATACATGCGTGAGCTTATATTATATTTTCTTATTTTGATTTTATAATGCGCGTAAAATTTTTGTTTTATCATCATTTTGTAACATCCTTAAGAAGCAAAAAAGTTAAGCATTAATACTCGTCACTGAATTGGGGGATGACCTCTCGTTGCTGGCCGTGGTTAAAGCCATGGGCGAGAGCGAGAGTTTGTGGAACGCGATGACCGCCTACTGTGAATTAGTTATGTCGCGGGAGGAGAAAGGAGGAGCGGGAAATCACATCCCAGCTCGCCATCCGCCGCCGAAGCGTCACGCGTAGGATGATTCGTGAGGCACTCTTACCCCCCTGATAGAGACCTGGGCGGTGGACACGTCGAAGTCCATCACCCGACAGTTAAGTACTCGCGGTAACGCGCGTGGTGTTAGAGGGGATGTGAGTGGACTCCCCCATCACCCAACGACCGGAGAGGTCCTCTATAAGGGCCGGCGCCGCCGAGGCTGTGGAAGAAAAAGTGCACCCGCAGCTCCGACTGAACAAGCGCACCCGGAGGAACATCACTGGGATTTAGTCCGTGGGAGTCGGACATAATTGATCCGGCCGTGCGGTGGGACTGTACCCATAAAGGTTATCCCAACGTGCAAAAAAAGCTTACCTCGTCAAACGGCGTGTTAGTCAAAATCAAACAATAACATGTTTCCTAATGTTTATTTAAATATTAATTATTACAAGATTGTTGTAAAGTTTTTGTTAATATTTTTTGTAATGTTCAAAGTCTTCTAACGGCAACAATTTATTTATCGTGAACTTATAAAAAATACTTAATAGGTAGGTAAGTAATATAATTTGCATTAGCTAAGTTATAACAGCATTATCTATTTAGATAATGCTGTTATAACTTAGCTTAGTCAATTTGCCTCCTCAGTTATTTAACTGAGGAGGCAAATTGACTTGGAAATGTACCAATTTAAATATCGCACATTAAATCAGCCACGTGCATTTCCAACGCAATAAATTCAATACCATAATGGTGTGAAATTCAAGCTCGCAGGTCGCAGCTAGATTTCCGTCTAGATATAAACGACGCACACCCGTGTCGTTCTATTTGTAATGTGCCTTACATTAAGGGATTCTATTTCTATGAATGTGTTTCTAAAAATGGCCGGGTTATGCCTGCGCATATGGTATGCGCGCGTTGCGGATGGATTGCGTAATGAGGATCTGCGGTAACCGTCTAGGTTTGATAATAAATTAGAATCGTTGGTACTTTATAGTATTCCGTTCAAGTAATAGTTTTATTGATTTACATTACTTTTTTTTTGTATAGTAGTGTTTTGACCAAATGTTCCATCAATCACTTTATATTGATTTCCATTAAGTGGGAATTTATTATTTGTAGTGTAGGCCTTGTAGTGAAGGCCAAATATGACACCAAGTAACTAGTGCTTACTCAAGTTCTTATAGTTTGCTTCGCTAATTCTTTCAGTTTGCGAAGACGTAAATTGCTGTTGTAAATATGTAAAGACATTGTTTCCTTTTAAAATGTTTTTGCCAATTTGACTCAAAAATTCTTTCCAAAAACAAAATAGCTCACTCAAAGGCATCGAAATAAGATGACCTCAAAAGGGCATAGCTTGTCACAGCATTTTCCTGTATCCGTATGACAGCGATTTATTATAAATAAAATAAATAAATAAATAAATACACCCAACAGTCACACACATAGTCCTGACCCCACACTAGGTTAAACCTGTATCGTGGGTATCAAGAACTACAAGGGACTTGCGGTCCCACAACACCCAGACCCGAGACAAATATTTGTGGATCAGACAAACATTTGTCAGGTGCGGGAATCGAACCCACGGCCTCACGCTTCGCAACCGGCTACTCGCCCGCTGCGCCACGGAGGCTGTCCGTCCTAAGTAAATCCTAAGTAACCAATCATTTTCAAAGCTAGGCGACGCGACGCGGCGTGAACGTTTATATTAATGATCACCTGGACAGTTTACAAAACAGCTGATTATACAATACTCCAGCGACACGAGCGCTTCCTGCGATCCACAGCCTATTACGTATTCTGTTAGTGGATCGGGAGTGAGGATTAAAGTTTTAATAATAATGTATTGTTTGTGATGTTCGCTCACGGTAGGGTTATCATCCTTGAAGGGGCAGATCCGGGAGCAATCCAGGGTACACTCAGAAGCCCCTAGGATCGTCCCACTTGCGCCGAAGATGGCAACCGTGGGGTGAAAACCCCTCCGCTACTATAACTACCGATCAAAAAGTAAAGATCGGTCTTTTGGGTAAAGACAACTGGGTTGGAAGTCCAGAACTCCCCCGGGGTTCTTCGGTCATCAGACCTAGCGGATATTTAGGCTGAAGAATTTGGCATACTTTGCTTTTATGAATTCAAGGGCCTGATAAAATATTAAAATAAGTACTGATAGATAGTAGTTGAGAATCCGATATATGATTGACTAACGAACCAATCGCGGAAAGATGCGGCCGTAGCATCCGGCTTACCTTCTTTCCACCAATCAGAACTACTACTGTACATGTGGAGTTCTTGTAAAACTGTACAATAAACTGTTTATTTACTGGTTGTTTGTAGAGATAATTATAAGTTGGCAGCCCTAATTCACAGCCTTGTAATTGGCTTCTGTTAGATACGATCAGTATGTCAGACCTGAAACGTTGCTTGATGGCTTGGTGGGGAATAACTCGAGGTGTCAACTGTCAGTTGTCACGTATGCCGGTATGCCATTCATAATACATTTAGTTCTAGGAAGGATATTGTGATGTTTGAAAAATATACTCTAAATACAATGTCAATCGATGACCGCGTTTATGGCAGTCATTAGTTTAGTTATTATGACAGACTGATTTATTTACAAGATATGATATTTATAAAACACTTGAGCAGGCAAGTCGGTCCCTAATGTTCTAATGTTCACAATTAGATTCGAAAACTGGCTGTACTAAGATAATATACAGTATATTCTATATTCTGCGGTATAACAAATCTTCAAATACTTATAAATGGTAGAGCCACGCTGTAGCTCATTTAGTCTACAGCATGAATGGACCATCTCGACCGGATTATTGCCATTGCTTCTCAGAAAACTGACGTGAAATGACAGCGCGCGGTTACCTTTCGTATGGTGGGTGTCATATCTGAAGGCCTAAATCCCCCCTCCCCTTCCCAGTCCCCATTGCTCTCTTTTAAGGAGTTACTACTTACTAATCGTAATATAATCAATTTTAATTGTAACAATCATAAAGACTGCCTCCGTGGCGCAGTTGTAATACGTGCGTTACGACTGAGGTTGACGCTGAGGTCTCGGGTTCGATCCCCACGTCGGGCAGAAGTGATATTAGGTTTCTCTATTACAAAATACTCAGTATCAGCCCGGAGTCTGGGATTTTGCCTGGTATGGGGATAGGCACGCCCCCTATCGTATCATGGGACGAAGATACGCTCGGCGAAATGTGGGTATACTGGTTACACCGCTGCCTACTCCCTCAAGGATTACAGGCTTTAGTGTGTATGTCATAAACATCCTGTTTGGAAGTTTGTTTATAATAAAGTTTGATGTAATGAATGAGTCAGTGTCGTACCGTTTTGGTCAGTCAGGTTTCAAGTTTCCATTTGGATGGTGCATCGCGAGTCGCGACCGATGGACCGCTGGTTTGTAAACTCATAACGGGTAGGTTTACAGAGTTGTTTATTAAATTTAATAAAGAAAGAGATTAAAATTAAAATTACATAAAAATAACGATCTGTGGTCGGGATAGTCTCAAATATAGAAACACAGATAATAGTCTGTAGGTAGAAATAAAGAGAGTCTTTAAATATACATTTGGAATAAATTAAAATACCACAAGGCAAATGCGGGGGAAGCGGGAACCCTTCTATTGACCAATGTGCAAGCTAAATTCTATAACTATTTCGCTAATACGAATAAGGGCTATTGCCAATTATATTATTAAAGACCACTGACTTAAAGATACAATTTACTACCAATTTACAATCAGATACACTCTAGCTATACATGATTACATGATTGTAGACTATTCATAATAAGTAGTAGTATTTAGTTCCAATGGTAGTGCGCCAAACCCAAACCAACGGTTTGGTTTGATAAATTAACTGTAGCTTAATAGCAGTACTGATTTAAAATCAAGGAATGGAATATTTGGGAAAATTTCGTACTGTGTCTCAGCCGAAATTTGATTGCTACTCGGCAGTAAGCATTTTGACTTCCATTTCTGCAAATTCTGTCGTTTAATACATAATATAAAATATATCATATATCAAAACTATGGTACAAGAAGGCGGAACCTGACATTAAACCGGGATAACGCCAGGCAGAAGGGAGGATAATACAGGAACTTATTTAGACGGCTATTTATTTAAAATTACGTAACACATGGAAAGGGCGCATTTGAATGAAATTTACGCTTTGATGCTAATAAGACGAAGTAGTATCACGAACGTTTGTATCCAATAAACACATTTGCACTTGTGAAACGACGAAACCTATGGTTTCATGGTCATCTCGTCTGAGATATACAAGACTGGAGTCAGCAATTTTTATGGAGTAAATACTTTCTTTTTCTGTTTTAAGAGCTCCCTTTAAGGACACGGCCTCATTTATAGCACGTAATTTGCAAGTAAGATCTAATCCACAAAATGTCTATATACAAGTACCTACCGCAGCAGACATAATTAAGTATGGATCTATTCTCAGCAATATACTGAAATATAGTTGTAAATATACTAGCGCTTGCTCGCGCCTCGTTCCGTGTGAGAGTCTTTCTCAGCATATTTCTGAGCTAGAAAATATTTGTAATTTGACTAATACACGACTAGAAGCTCTTCCTCTCCCTCGCAGATTCACTTGCGTGCTCGAAACAATTCCAACATAAAAGGTAGGCAAATAAAATTGTCGAAACAAATATACATGGCGAGTGAATGGTACAGTTGGGAGGGGAAGCCCTCGGCGTACCCTTTCAGATCAAATCTGAGATATTCTCGAAAATTATTATGGTAGAAGGTCAAGAAGTACGTTAAACCAATGTGCATGTATGAAGAATTTAATGAGAGTGAAGGAGGCTAAAGCCGTGTGCAAGATTCGTAATAAATAGAAATCTGTGGTCTCTGCTTACCCGTATGGGAAACAGGCAAGTCTACGTATTTAAGTATTAAAGGTAGCCTATATTACTCTCTGAATAGTCTTGAATCTGCCATTGAAATTCCCGTGAAAATCGATTCAGCCGTTTTAGAGATTAACCCTGGCGTGTTTCGGTTTTGCTAATGTGAAAATAATCATACAAGCTTAAGAAAAAGCTTTTATTTCGAAATCACAGACACATAAGTTTTATTTATATATGTACATTGTCTTTCAGTTAGCATCAACCAATATTATATCAAATTACATACATACACACTCACGCCTATGTCCCATAGGGGTAGGCAGAGACTATTGAGTACCACAAGCTATGATCCTGATACACCTCTTTCGCCTTTACCACATTCATACATCTTCTCATACATTTTCGTCGGTTGCGGGTACTCGTAACGAAATTAATCTAGTTAATTAAATTAATCTTTCATCTACTACATCTATTTAGAGGAAGTTGAGAACCCGATTTGTCTCGTTACATTTTCATTTCTTCGACTCACCGTCGAATATCACTGCCTCTATATAGTTATCAACGCTTAACGCATTTTAAATAGTCTCTTCCTGGCGTTCTGTACCATTCAGATTTAATTATACATGTTGAGGATCCCCTACTACATTCAATTGTTATTTTGTATAGTATTAAGATGCCAAAGCCTATACTACGACTATACGAAGGAAATAATAACATCCACCATGTCTGAAGTTACAAAGTTACTTCTAATGTTATAAAGAGTCGAGGCAAGCGTGTTCTAATCTTTGATTCATTTTTAGACTTCATTTATTTTTGTAGTTAACATTTATGTCATTAGTACCATAAAATACCATGAATGTATTCTAGAAGACTTTAATTTCTTTATTCAGGATGACCAGTATCAATAAAACTACTTTAGTAAGAAAAATATAAATGTTTTTGCATTAATAATTTTAATTTTAATTTTGCCTATCATGGAACTGTATCAAATGACACACAAATATCCAAACAACTTTCTGATTTATAACTCCGGAATGATTCATGTCATGCGGTATGCATCTAATGCAATTATATTATCAACTTTGATTGGAACATTTCCTTTGTCGTCATCATCGTCCTCATAATTGGTTGTTTGATGGACATCAATGAATCTGGAATGTAAACTATATGATATGAAAGATTCTTTAGTTGAAAAGTTTCCTTTATTGTAACTTACCGTAATAACTAGGACTTCTTTATAGTTTAATCCTTTAACCATGCTAAGAGATAGCAGAGGTAGGTAGAGCTAGGTTTAAAAACTAGAATTTTAATATTAATTAGGAAGTTTAGAGTGTTTGCATCCGTTCATTTAATGAGGTCTACATCAATCTGATCATACCTTCTCAGTTTAGTATCTATTCATAAACTACTTTGAAAAAGCTACTAATACTGAAATTTTTATTCCACGGAGCTAGCTGTAAACTTCCCATTTGTAACTAAGCCGAGTGAGCCAGTTATGCGCCGCACCTAACGAAGACTACATCACGGTGGCTCGATAAGATAGAAATTGAACTGCACAGTTCTCTGCACAATCATCAGCTGTACTGGTAGCTGCGCAGGCAAGACGAAGGATGTAGACGACATTCAAAATAGTTTTTACAGTTCCAATTTATGATGTTTTAGATGACAATACTGTATTAAATATTGCTCATAAAATATTTGCATTCCGACAAATGGTTGCTTTAACAAATTCCTCAAATATCAGAACCCGCTATATTTACGATGGCCGTGTTATAATTATTGTTCAAGATATCGTTACTGGCGCCCGTGGAGCGACAACGCAATTTACCAGCGGCTCATTTGAATTTTCCCCTATGCATGTCTCTTTCTTTCTTTACTAAAAACAGTGAGAAAGTAAATGTTGAGATCGATTATCGGACAGCTTTTGAGAAATATTGCAGCATTAAGTGAATAATGGGCAAATAGCTAATACATTTTGCTGGCCAAATGGTATAGAGTTACGAATAGATTGATATCGAATGGTTTAAATGCTTCGCCATTGCAAGCTTGTTCAGGATATTTAGAGCACCTTAAGTACGCAAGTAAGTGGACACTTCAGTTACTAAATTATACAAACAAATCATTTGAGATTACTGTACGAAAGGGATTGTTATGGAAAATTGGTATTTAAAGTGGCGCTATGCTGAATTCAATAAATCTAATTTCATATTTAGATAATTGAATGTTTAATTGCTTGACCCCATGGCCTCTGGACATAATTTTGAAGGCAGGTTTTAAATCTTTTCTCTTGACTAATGACATAATATGGGGTTGTGCTTACGGCTTTGCAGCTAATATATGTATCTATTAATTGTATTTTACACCTACTACCAGGTAAATAATCAAAGGCATAAAATATTAGGACACCAATGATAAGCAAAGCTACCTACCCATTATAATATTGTAGATTTTGCTTTGTCCTATAATTAACATTTACGTCAACTGCCAGATTCAAAACTGTTCTGCTCTCGAGAGTCCAGTCGAAACCAGCAGGCTACATCAAACATTTAATGCTTTATACGAATTAATGAAACAATACATAGCTTATGTGAGATGCATGGAAAATAATGAGCTTTTTATTTTCAAATGTAGAAGATAATATGAGCAGGAAGTTCATTAATAACTTTAGTCGAGCATGGCGTTCTAAGTCATGCTTATGACGTAAATAGAATGTAAGGGCATATTTTGGTCAACTTGATTATTATAAATTTGCTATTTATGATGCCTCAACTGAAAAGATTCACGTCAAATTTTAAATAGAAATTGAAGAGTGCCATTAATTGTTAAAATTATGTTCTGGAAATTTTGGGTTGCGATATTTTCCTAAATATAATGTGAATATGATTGTGAAATTGAACACAAATATTGCTTATTAAAAATAACGAAACAAGTGTCTCATTAATATTTGTGGTTCACACAAACATCTATCTCGGTGTGGGAACCAAACCCGCGGCCTCGCACTGCACAGCCGTCTACGCGCGCACTACACTACGCTGTCAAGAAAAAAAAGAAACAGGATTAGCATAGCATAGCATTCTATATTTGAAATCAACAGCATGTTTTATTATAGTCATATACGGTAAAAATACATCATATATCTCATAACATGCCTAGCTGTACTCCATATGCAGAGCTCACGATCTTTGTTACCGGAGTCAGGGTCGAGCAACAATAGGTGCTAATGTCACGCAAACATTATGCATTTGTCTTGCCATGTGGCTCGTTCAAGTGCACATTTGCGGTTTTACGTGGAATGACTTTTGTTAAAATTAAATTGTTATTTTCAATAGGTAATATGATAGCTGGGTTGATTGTAATCGTGCAATCAATGCGGTTTATGGAGTGTTTTTTTTATTAGCTCAAATGGCGAGATGGGCAGATCGCTCGCCCATAAACAGAAGCGACGCCACACAGAACCTTAAATTAAAAAAATCGTGTTAATCACTGCATGGCACTGGACTGCGCTCGTCACCCCGAGACATAAGTGGTTAAGTCTCATAATGCCCAGTAATTTCACTGGCTTCAATATCCTTCAAACCGGAACACAACAGTTGCTTGGCGGCAGAAATAGACAAAGCGGTGATACTAACCTAGACGGCCTCTCGCATACGAGGGACCTACCACATTGTGTCTACCAGTCTCTTCGTGTGGTTAAGGAAATTACTGCAAAGCCAAGGTACAAATTTGAAATAAATGAAAATCTTTGTGACAGTCGGTTTAAAATGTTATGGCTATCATATAAGGGCCTCACCATAGTATTATGACTGAACCGAACGGAATAGCCGTTGACGGTTATGGATTTCTTTTTGTATGGGGTAATACAAACAATGAGACATCGGTGATTCCATACTATTCTATTGTAGTATGGCGGGGCCCTAGAATATGTTCATTCATCACCATAATGAATGATGAATGATGAATGCCCGTATCCTTGAAGTAGTAGGAAGAACTGCAAATAGTAAGCTTATTTCAGACCTGTGACTTTAAAGGGGGCGAGCCTATCGCCATACCGGGCATTAATTCCATTCCCGGTCAACTTATGTGTGATTTATTTATTTATTTATTTATTTATTTATTTTTCAAATTGAAATCTTAAACACAAATTGTATGCTCGACCTGGGATTTAAACCTAGGACCTGATTCTCAGTCTCATATACAGGCTGCCACTAGACCAATAAGGCGACTAGAATAATAACACCTTAGTTTTGACATCAATTTTTTTTTTAGCCTATGCTGGTAAATGATCAAGTAGGTCAAGTGATAGTAAGTGATCTGCACCGCCCATGTACGTCCACAATACCATAAGAATCATGTGCGTGTTGCCGACCAAGGAAAGGGATAATTAAAGATTGGAATTAGGAAGGGGATTTGGGTCCCCGGATATATCACATATCGTGTGCAACTCAATAGCAAGCCGCAACTTTACGTCGGTATTCTGCGAGACAGTAGTATTAACCCGGTCGTGCCGGCCCATTAGTGCTGTAGATAAAACGGTCTACAGCGTGACTCAACCATTCTTAAATTTAAAACTTTAAATTTTAAGTGACGCTCACGTACTGCTGACTGCCCAGTGCCAGGTATTGCAAAACGAATACGTAATCCTTGTCTGAATTTCCCATCCATTGATTAAAGATTTTTCCGAAATCAATATAAACTTTACTATCATATGTTTCCCTTTTCTATTTATTCTGCGTAACATTTACGACTAAAATTTCCCTTTTGCCCAATTCCCTGAATCAATAAGATTGATTGCGTAGTTATTCGTCGTGTTTGTACTGCCGTTTGTGTGTGTACATCGCAAACAGATGTTCTCAGTAGGTCACCGGTCAATGCAAACTTTACATCTTCAAACACACCTGCGGTGGTAATAAAGTCAAAGTCGTAAAGCGTGTTCCCGAAAGCGTGGGTGATGCACATGCACAATTTTATAACATGATCGTGCGTTGACTTCCTCGCACTAAATTTAGTACGAATTTATTGGTTCTACTACGACGAAATTCTTCCAGTTTTGTGTGCATGTTTGGAAATTGTTTACCGGAGTATAATAAATTTGGTTTAACACACTTTACGTCAACTGGTTTTCGGTTGCTTTGTTGATTAATTAAAGGGTTCTGTTAATTAAGATGTGATTAGCCTAATAAAGACTAATTTGGATTATTTGGCTAATTGTGCCGCGGTAATTTATGAGTCACAAATTGTATCTTTTTTACATGTTTAGTTGAAGATGTTTGTGATAGATTTTGTCTAATTTGATTATATTTTATATGGAGATCCAAACAATATATGACTTTATTATACAAGTCAAAACTTTCTTCTACAAATAAGATTGTGATAATTATTTAGAATAATTACGGAAACACTATAGAGAATTGCATGCTATGTGTGGGATGGTTTCATTTAATATTCACTTCCTAGTTGGCGTCGTGTGGGTGACACTTGTTTTTTTCGTACAATACCATCCCACAGTGGACTTGTGTTTATTTTGATTTGTCAAGTTCCGTCAGATTAATCCCAGGTGATATTGCACCGATTTTATGAGCGTGGAAAGGTCAAATGTTAATAATCCTTAGTAGAAAATATATTAGTATGTCGAAAGGCTCCATTCCACGTTCTCTAATTTTATCAGACCCACTCTTAGCTTAAAAAATCGTTGCCTTTTTTCAATGGCCTTATGATCTTCAACAAAAACAGATTTCGAGTGTTATTCATGGTTCTAGGGGTAAACTACTTATGGTATTTGTAGAGTGCCGTGCCTAATGTGTCTGTACCTAGGCTCCTCCACCCCTGCATCCAGTCTGGTCGCACACCACACGTTTGAACACGTGCTTATATATACTCATACAGATAGGAGAAAACTGCGCTCCCTGTAGTGGCGAGTGTATTTATAAGGTGCCATCTGACGTAGATGTCATCCTTATTTTTGTCTATCACAACTATCAAGTCTACCATAATTGATAATGGCGGTACCAACGATAGCCATTACTGTATTTATGAATTATTGTACTCAGAGATGGGCATTTTACAAAACTAAAACATACGCACTCACGCCTGTAATCCCCGAAGGGGTAGGCAGAGGTGTAATCAGTACACAAACATTTCGCCGAGCGCATCTCCGTCCCATAATGTGATAGGGGGCGAGCCTATCGCCATACCGGGCACAAATTCCAGACTCCGGGCTGATACTGGGGTATTTCGTAATAGAAAACGCCAATACCACTACCCGACCTGGGGATCGAACCCGAGACCTCAGCGTTGGCCTCAATCGTAACGCGTACACATTACAACTGCGCCACCGAGGCAGTCTACAAAACTAGTATAACTATTGTTATTTATGTCTAAAGTTTTTTTTATCTTAACGACTGAAGTGTGTAGTGTATTTTATAGTTTGTGTAGATCTGTGTGAATCAATCTATCTGTCTCAAATCTATCTGCATATTATCATTCTTGCATCGAGTTTGTATATAAAATAATCGCACTTTGCACTTAATACAAATCGTCTCAAAAGGAACATTCATGAATAAACATTACTATAATTCTATATTTTCACAAGTCCCGTGGAACTTTCTAGAACGTCTATAATACCGACAAATATGGCTGTCATGAATACCTCAGTTACCATATGATTACAACCCTTTTCCATTTAGTAAGTTTAATAAAGTGTGTCATTACCGTCAATGTCGGTAAGTGAGGAGTTTCGAATCACCACGTCGTCTCACTTATACTGTAATGCATCTAAATTATAAGGTAACCCATGACTGAAGAGACCAGTGAGACTGGTCGAGCTATTTAGTAATGACCAGGTTTATTGTCGTAGTCTGTAAATGCGTGAATGCATTCCGTTTAAAATATTTGGCAGCTATTATCTTCTATCTTCTTCTTCTAATATATAAAATTCTCGTGTCACAATGTTCGTTCCCATACTCCTCCGAAACGGCTGGACCGAATTGTATGAAATTTTGTGTGCTTATCGGGTAGGTCTGAGAATCGGCCAACATCTATTTTTCATTCCCCTAAATGTTAAGGGTGGTCCACCCCTAATTTTTTATTTTTAGACATTTTTTTTTGTTTTAATTTTTTTATGATACAGCATTAAAAAATACATACAACCCAAAATTTTCAACCCTCTACGATCAACCCCTATGTTTTAATAGCGACATTAGTATTTTTGTCAAGCGCGTTTCTCATCGGGACTCGCTTGATGCGCCCACTAGGCTACTTTAATCCTGGAAATAGGCATTCACGCGGGCGGAGCCGCAGGCAACAGCTAGTAATATTTATAAAAATGATGATGCCTATAAAGACGTAAAATATATACGTGTCGATATGCAAATATTTCTTCAAAAGATATGAGTAATAAATATGCTAAGCTATCCGAATCAATCAATAACATAGGCACAAAAATAAGCAACATACTTGCTAATTGCTATAGAGTTTGACGAAACGTTTCCGCTATCAGAACTTATGCGCTTAAAATATGCGCTAGTTTGCTAGTTCCTCTTCCTAGTGATTTCAGTTAATTAGAGGTTTATTACTTTAGATACTGTAGGTGTTCTTTTAATTTATATCCTTGTCAATGTATATTTTTTTTATAAATTACTTGAAGACCTACTTTCGTATACTGGATCGCTCTTCATGAGGTTTGTCTGAAAGACTTTCTATCTAATAAAGAATTATACATGTTTCTTTTAACCTTTTACTGTATATGCTCGCCTTACCTCTCAAAACAATGTATAGTTGAACTCAAATAAGATATTTAATATCAGAGACAGGAAAATGAGTAATTGAGTCATCTGATGGTTAGTGACCTCCATTGCCATGTACACAATATCTACTAGAAGAATCATGAATGTGTTGCCGACCTTAATAAAGGAAAGCTGTAGGGATTGGGAGTTTTTTTCTAACCGTACGAAAAGCAACAGTAAGCTGTCATATCATGTCGCTTTTCCATTAGACAGTAGTATACTACCCAGTGGTACGGACGATTCATGCTGTGGAAAAAATAGTCCACAGAGTAGCTCTATGTCTTATAATCCAAAACGAACTTACTAACCTAAGATTGTTAGGGCGTTCTTGATAGCATCTGAGAATATTGACGTGGACCTTTAGCCTCACATTGTAACATTCGATTTCGTAATTGATCTCCATCGGTCCCGAAGTAATGTACGAGATAGATTGATCAGAAGGCCAATTCTCGTAATTTTAAACGTTCAAAATATCATTCCGATCTAGTCTCAGCGTCAAGAAAGTTGCAAATGGCATTCTCTTAAACCAATTATCAACGTCAAATGCACCTAGCATTAGCAGTAGCAGTATACCGTTTTGGCTTTAGTCAACTTTTATTCTACATTCAATCTCATTACGATTTATGTTCACATTTGACGTTGATTATTGGTTTAAGAGAATGCCATTTGCAACTTTCTTGACGCTGAGACTAGATCGGAATGATATTTTGAACGTTTAAAATTACGAGAATTGGCCTAAAGTTCACTTGTATCCACGTATACTAACGTTATCGTGCACTTTGTTTATTATGATCGTATTACTTGCAAGACAAATGGTTTCATTTTATTTGTGTTTTCGCAATAGCTTTGTGATTTATTGTTTAGTTACATTCCAGGTGCTGGTTACATAGTATTATGTGGTTATAATTAGTGTATTAGAGACAGCTATAGATATCTTATTGATTTTGTCTCTTTGCTAGGCTTCATTGTTAAATCTGATGGAAGACCTTAAGGTGGTAGATCCCTAGTATGGGAGAAACCGTCTACGTTGGTACCACTGCTTTGTGTATTTCTGCCGCCAAGCAGTTTCGGTTCCAAGGACATAATAACTTATGTCTCGGGGTGATTAACGCAGTCCAGTGCCATGCAGTATGTTTATGAGCAGCAGCGCGCTTACCATCAGACGAGCGATCGGTTCATATCTATTTCCTTAAAAGTGATCTGAGAAGTGATATACTGATGTATATTAATAGTAACAAATCGCATAATCTCACTTTGTTCGTTAGTAAAAAGAATTACTACTACCTTACTACCTTTACTGTCGCACTAAGAAACGTCAATTAACTTAAATTGTCACTTAGTAATTTCTTAGAATTCTATTGTTCCACACTTAGAGCCAGTTAAAGCTTTATGCTAAGTTACTGAGTACAGAAATAATCTTAATCGGTACATACTCGTATATAGGCAGAGGTGTAACCAGTACACCCATATTTTGCCGGGCGTATCTCCGTCCCATGAAGTGATAGGGAGGCGAACCTATCGCCATACTGAGCACTATTCCAGACTCCGGGCTAATACTGAGCAATTTGTAATAGAAAAACTCAATATCACTTTTACTCGACCGGGGGATCGAACCTTAAACCACAGCACAGCAGTCGTATCGCCTATGCATTAGAACAGCGCCAACCGAGGCAGTATGCGTCAAAAGTCTTATGAAAATTAATTGATTTCAAAAAAAAAATTATACAGTGCTTAAACTTTTGTCGTCTCTGGTTATGTCTGTTAGATTTATATTCATTCCCAGCTTCTCTTCCTAAGTGTCTCTTTTAAATACTTGACAAATATTGTCAAATACTTATTCCCCTTTTTCCATTCCAGGCCAAATCAGAAGAACAACTAGCATGCGAGAAGGAATGGCTGCAGGCCGGACACATGTGGCTTGCTCATCGCGGCGGATTCACCGCCGTGGTGAGAGAGGGAGACTCAGACACCGGCAGGGCCAAGGTTCGAGTCCTGCAGACTGGGGAGGTGCTCACCGTCGACGAGGATGATTTGGAGAAGGTAGGTTGATGTGAAATTGTCATGATTTTCGATTAAACAGTTAGACTACACAATTAATTTTAATATATATATTCAAGATGTTATATAGATAAAGTTTATTTTTTTAATTAATTTGTTATCATCGTTTTTAAACAATGACAGACCAGTTTGATTACTAAGATAAAACAACTGAGAGTGTTGGTAATAGTCGCGTGAGAAAAATAGATTTAACCAACATTAACAGCCGCCGTGGCGCAGTGGGCGAGTAGCCGGCTATGAAGCGAGACGCCGCGGGTTAGATTCGCGCGCCGAGAAAATAAACGTTTGTGTGATCCACAAGTATTTGTTTCGGGTCTGGGTGGTTTCCCCAGGATCAACGTCAGGCAGGCGGCCAGTCGTAAATGTTACAAGCCAAATCTTTCAGTAACGTCCCACTGGGATAAGAGCAGATAGAAGAACACCTTTATTAGTTTAGATTACACATTAATTCCTTTTTCATATTTATCATCTACAGTTCTTGTAACCGCTTTCCTAAAGGAAAGTTGTAATATAAACATTACAACGATCTTCCTCTTCTTGTGATGTTTCGTGACTACTGTAGATTAGCTGTTAGCTCAGCATACCGCATTAATCCTCAAGAGGTCCTAGCTTCACATAAGAAATCCGTCTCCACAGGCCAACCCGCCCCAACTCGAACGTTGCGAAGACATCGCCTCGCTGCGTTGTTTGAACGAGTGCGGTGCCCTCAACGTGCTACGGTCTCGGTATGCTGCCGGTCTGCCGCACGCCCGCGCCGGCCACGCGCTCTTGGTATTGGGCCCGCCGAAACGCACCTCACCTGTTTACACTGAAAAGGTAATTGAGATTATACTGCAATATAATGTAATTGGTGCTTCATCTTAGGCCACATCATAACTTACCATCAGGCGTGATAGTGGCCAAACGCGAGCCTATTGCGTATAAAAAAGTATAAACACTGTTAGAGCAAATTTTATAAGTGATACAGCCACGCTGTAGACAGTTTGGTCCACAGCATGAATAGGCCGGCTCGATCGGGTTGTTACCAATGCCCCACAGCAAACCAACGTGAAGTATCAGCTTACTGTTGCGTTTCGTACGGTGAGTGAGATATCTGGAGGTCTAAATCCCCTTCCCATTCCCAATCCCTTAATCATCGTTTTATTTTAACGTCAGCAACACGTCCATGATTCTTCAGGTTTTGTGGATGTTGTGGGCGGTGGATATCACTAACCATCAGGTGATCCACTTGTTCGTTTGCCAGACTATGCTATTCAAAAGATGCTGAACCAATCGAAAGCCCCATTTATATTGGGAGAGTTTTTCGCTTATAAGCTGGGATAACGTCAGAAACTAAGCACTTAATGATATCCGTAGTGCTTTACATCTGGCTTGTCCAGTTGTAAATGTCTTTGTGCCTGATGTAAAGACCTCCTTTGTTCATTATTTTGTCTCCCGCTTTGCTATGGAGGGAAGTGGACAATTATTATTTCCAACTCCTCCCTAATTTTGTATTTGTGTCATTTCGTTGCGGGATAAAGACAGATTTGCATTCCCAGAGACTCGCCGAGCTTCATTGCTCGGGCACTGTCGATCCTGGCTTACAGGAGTTACAGTGGCGGGTGTGTGGGCGGGATAGTCTCATAAGCACTAGGCAGAAAGAGTGTATGGTGAATATGTGTTGTATAGGTCGCGGCGATGTTCCGCGGATGTCGTGCTGACGACATGCCTCCGCACGTGTTCGCCGCAGCACAGTCCGCGCACCGCTGCATGCTCGCGTCACGCAGGGACCGCGCACTTGTCTTCCTCGGCAGGTTAGTACAATGGCGTATGAATAAGCTTTCCCTGTGGTCGATCAGTTTGGTTGAATGAATGAAGAATGGTTTAAGAGAATGCCATTTGCAACTTTCTTGACGCTGAGACTAGATCGGAATGATATTTTGTACATTTAAAATTACGAGAATTGGCCTCCTGATTTTAGTGTAAAGCAAAATATTTAATTTGATTTCGTTAATATAATTTCTTAGTGACTGCCTCTGTGGCACACGTGGTGCAACTGTTGCGCTGAGGTCTCGTTCGATCCGCGGGTCGGATAAAAGTTGATATTGAGGTTTTCTCTCATGAAATGCTTATCCGGAGTCTGGAGTTGTGCCCGATGTGGCAATAAGCTCGACCCTTATCACATCATGGGATGGAAATAAGCTCTGCGAAATGTGGGTGTACTAGTTACACTTTTGCCTACTTCTTCGGGGAGTACAGGCGTGAGTGCGTATCAATGTACACTGGCTGACCCCGAAACTGGACTCGTCTCAACGAGCCATTATGGTAGGCTTTCCACCATGTGTACGGTGGTCGCTATCCAGTCAGGTACAAAAATGTTCAGCTACCCTCCCAACCAGCTAATTACAATATATTGTGCCATTTTCAGATCTGGCTCCGGCAAAACATCAGCCATGCGTCACTGCGTTTGGTACTTAGCAAGCGCGTACCCCGCGCAAGGATCGAAGCTCACACCCGAGCGATTGGACGCCGCTTTCGACGTACTGAACCTGTTCGGCTCATGTCGGTGTGTATTGTTTATTGAGTAGCGTAATTTTTCAGTTGAACTGCTTTTATCAGAAACTAGTTTTTGCTCGCGGCTTCATCCGTGTGAATGACCTTTTCCGGGATAAAAGTTGCCTATGTCCTAATTCAGGTCATGATTTACCTGTGTACCAAATTTCACCCTGAACTGTTTAGCAGTTTACCGCAGCTGTAATGCGTACGCGGTACGACTGCTGTGCTGAGGCCTCGGGTTCGATCCCCGGGCGGATAGTGATGGGTTTTCTCTCATGAAGTGCTTAGTATCAATCCGAAGTCTGGAAGTAAGTATGTCCAATATGGCGATAGGGGGTGGTGATCACTTAACATCAGGTGAACCTCTTGCCCGTTTGCCCCCCTCTCACATAGAAAAAGGCTCACCCCTATCACATTATGATACGGAAAATAAGCTCAGCGAAATGTTGGTGTACTAGTTACATCTTTGCCTACACCTTCGGAGATTACAGGCGTGAGTGCGTATGTATATTTCAAAGAGTGTAGGAATGATTTGTGTTGTTTTGTCCCCAGCACGGGCTCGAACCCGTACGCGAGTCGTTTCGTGTCGCTAGCATCGCTCGACTTCGACGGCGGCGGCGCGCTCGTGTCCGCGTCGGTACAGACGCTACTACCTGACTTGAGGCCGGGACATACACTACTGAGGGCGCTGCATACGTTAGTATACATTTTGTTATGTTCTATGCGATACAGGCCTAGAGTCTAGTGCAGAGACCGCCGTTAACGGATGACAAGTGGTCAATGTTTATAATAAATATTTTAGTTTTAGTACTTTTATTGTAAATGTTTATGGGTAATAAATATTATTATTGCCTCGGTGGCGCAGTTGTAATGCGTACGCGTTACGATTGAGGTCAACGCTGAGGTCTCGGGTTCGATCCCCGGGTCGGGTAAAGTGGTATCAGCCCGGAGTCTGGAATTTGTGCCCGGTATGGCGATAGGCTCGCCCCCTATCACATAAGGGACAGAAATACGCTCGGTGAAATATGGGTGTACTGGTTACACCTCTGCCTACCCCTTCGGGGATTACAGGCGTGAGTGCGTATGTATGTATGAGTGCGTATGAAATATTATTATTATGTATGTACTATGTAGGTATAGTCCGCATCAGGCATTAAACGTCAGTGTGCTTTTAGCCGTCTTTCATTTCACACTTGTTCTCGACATAACACAATTAACTGGTTTTCAGGGTTTCGTATAGCGTTACAGAGTAGGCCACAATTTTAAAGAGATGAGATGAGATAATGAGATTGTAAGGTTACTCTCTTTTTTTAACTGAGCCGGTACAAGGTCCCACTTCAATGAGGCGAGGCGTTTTGATTCTCACTCACTCGTTCTCACTCTCACGCACACAATCCTCGTCATGAGAATAGTAACAGAGTAACGCGACCTAAAATTTGAAACGTATGTACGGGATAAATGTAATGCCTCTTGTATGCCCTACTCAACACTAGATCCGTAGCTATAGTAAATCGGATCCCTTAAAAATAAATAAATACACCCAGCAGTCACACACATAGTCCTGACTCCACAATAAGATACGAGAATGTCGTGGGTATTCAGGAACTACTAGAGACTTTCGGTCTCACAACACCCAGACTCGAAACAAATATTTGTGGATTATACAAACCTTTTTTGAGTGGTAGAGCCACGCTGTAGACAGTTTTATCTACATGAATGGGCCGGCTTGTCTCGGTCGTTACCACTGTCCCACAGAAAACTGACGTAAAGTAGCAGCTTGCTGTTGCGTTTCGTATGGTAAGATATTCGGAGACCCAAACCCCCCTCCCCTTCCCAACCCCTTATCACTTTCCTTTAAGGTCGGCAGCGCGCCCATCATTCTTCTGGTATTGTGGACATACATGGGCGGTGGAGATCACTCACCATCAGCTGACTCACTTACTCGTTTGCCGGCATATGCTTTAAAAAAACCTATTCTCTGCTAATAATATTTTTTTTTGCAGACTGTATCACGGTTGCGACGGTCGTCTCCGTCGTGAGTTGCTGTTCGACCAAGCGCCAGTGAACGTTCCAAACCCTTTCATCAGCTGCAGCGAGAAAACTGACGCGCCTGCAGAGTTCTCAGCGTTGAAGGAAGCGCTGCAGCTGCTCGCTGTCACTGAACAAGAACAGATGGCCGTGTGGAAGATCATGGCTGCCGTCTGTCATCTTGGATGGGCTGGTGCTGTCAAAGGTGAGAGTTTTTTGACTCTCTGCTGTTTACTTGCCATTTTGGAAACGTAAGCCCGCAATGTATAACGTACTAATACTAAAGACGGAGTCAATGACCTGCGTGCATTACTTCACTACTGCCTCGGTGGCGCAGTTGTAATGCGTACGCGTTACGATTGAGGTCAACGCTGAGGTCTCGGGTTTGATCCCCGGGTCGGGTAAAGTGGTATTGGGTTTTTCTATTACGAAATGCTCAGTATCAGCCCGGAGTCTGGAATTTGTGCTCGGTATGGCGATAGGCTCAGGGGGCGAGCCACATCTCTCATCGTGGGACGAAGATAAGCTCGGCGAAATGTGGGTGTACTGGTTACACCTCTGCCTACCCCTTCTGGGATTACAGGCGTGAGTGCGTATGTATGTATGTATGTATAAATGGTTGTTTAATTCCAGCCAGTACCGGATCAGTGATCAAGTATCAGTTCGCGAGTACAGGATGCGGTCAGCGCGCGTCGCGTTTGTTAGGAGTGGGCGCCGACGAGCTCGCCAGAGCTGTGTTCGCGACTGTACCAACGTCGCCGCAAACTAATTCCAACCTCAGGTAACATTGCACACAACAGGCTTTTTTTTTTCAGTATGTAACATGTGTTAAAAAGCATGTTGTTCCGATCCCACTACTTGTGGGATAAGGACAGGCGGAAAAAGAAGAGAGATTTATGTATATGTATGAGTCAGATTTCACCTCTATGATCTTCAATTAATTTACGTCGGTCGCAGGATTACGTACACGCGGGCGGCCCTAAAAGCGTTAGCTTGACGTATTGGAGGGAGACATGAGAGCCAATGGTCTCACTATGGAGGATGCTCAAGATCGCGCGAAGTGAAAGCGTTGAAGTAGGAAGGCGGACCCTGGCAATAAGCCGGGATAACGCCAGGTATGCAGCGGCTTTGCTGTGCCCTGGCATTGCAGAAGTCTATGGGCGGCGGTGACTACTTACCATCAGGTGGCCCGTTTGCTCGTCTGCCTATCTAGGCAGTAAAAAAAAAAAACAGAAAGAAAGAAGATCTTCAATTAATTTGAAATTATAAACACTTAAGAAGCTAACTAAAGCACTTGTAATGGTAATTTTAGCACACATAACTTAAGCTTACGCTTGTTAGGTAAAGTAAGGTATTAAATTAGTTATGTCTATTTCTGCTGCCGACAAGGCGGTAGGTCCCTCGTATGCGAGATGCCGTCTGTGTTAGTACCACCGCTTTGTCGATTTCTGCCGCCAAACAACAGAGTGTAAGCGCTGTTGTGTTTCGGTTTAAAGGATATCGAAGCCAGTGAAATTACTGGGCATTATGAGACTTTACATCTTTTGTTTCGATATGATGGGCGCGGTTTAGTGCCATGCAGTGCTGTGTAATCCAGATTTATGTGTGACGTTGTTTCTGTTTATGGGCAGGCGTGACGCTTAACATCAGACGAGAGACCTGCTCGTATCGCCATTTGAGCAAATAATTAAAAAAAGCAAATTAATTTTAAATTATACAAACGTATGAAGATATCTAACGCACTTGTAATGCTAATATTACTACACATAACTTAAGCTCACACTTGTTTTTTGACACTTTTGTCTGTCCGTCTGTGCCATCGTAACGCTTAAACGATGAAATGATTTTATTGCAGTTTTTTTTTATTTGAAAGCTGGTTATTTGAAATATTTTCTGATTGATGTCCAAGCGTTTTACCGGTTATGAGTATGATGTATACATGACCTGTGATCTTATATCAAAATGTATAATGTTTTCCAGAACACCATCTCCATCAAACGAGAAAGAAATGTCTGGCACCGAAGCGTTGGACGCGTTTGTGACCGGCCTTTACAACGAGACATTCAACATGATTGCCGCTTTAGTCAACAGGTAAGTTGACATTGTATTTAATGAAGTCATTGATGATACGTATTTAGAGACCACAAGGGTATAATAAAAATGTGAAGTGGGTATAAAAGTTTGGGAAGAGGTTAACCGCATTCAAGGCCAATCCTATTGTGGGCACTCTCTTGCTACGCCCATGTACCAATAGAAGTTCTTATGTTATGGGTAGAAAAAACTACAGCAAAGACTGATTTCTCATAGATTGATAAGAAAAACTTTCCTCGGCGGTTTTATTAGATAGAAATAAATTTATTTTTTTGAATAGTGCAGTATATATATTTTCTCAGAGTTTGAGTTTTTAAGCTTTCCTCTTTTAAAACCTAAGAAACCTCGTAACTATAAAATATTTTATATCTAAATATTACAACACTAAATTTAAACTACATACCTACTAAAGAATAACATAAAAATAGTTGCAACTCTGTCCGTCATAACATTGCAAAATATGTGACATCACACTAGGTAGGGGTGGTAGGTCTCACAAATGTGACCAGCTGTGACAAGTACGGGGGAGGGGTTAAAAAACCATGAAATTCGTGTGACGTAATTTATGGATGGCCCCTAATCCATTCCTCGATAATGAATCTGTTAAAACAAAGTCTTTAATGTATACTACTAGACGGGCTGTTTACAAGTAAAATTGCGTCACAAAACGCGGGAGTTTGACAGCTCACAAACAGAGAACGCGATAGGGGTTCTAGTTGAGAGTAAGCGAGTTGGTAATATTGAGTTACGGTCAACTAAGTGGTACAATTACTATGTACCGCACAGGTTGTCTAGTAGTATATATGAAAGTGTTTGTGGTAAAATAACTAGTTTAGTTTGACCGTGATTGTTTACCAGGAGCGTGTCGACATCGGCAAGGACGTCTGCTTCCATCCTGTTGCTGGACACGCCCGGAGCCGACAACCCGATGTGCGCGGGACAGCAGAGCGGCGCGCCGCTCTCCAAACTGCTGTCCAACTACTTACAGGTTATTTACATATAGCTCGTCAGTACATACATACACTCACCGATGTATATATGCTCCAAGAGGTAGGCAGAGGTACAACTAGCACACCCACGGTTCGCAGAGTATACGTTCCGTAATGTGATTGGTGGTGAGTATATCGACTTTATTTTAACAAGTGGTAGAGCCGGGCTGTAGTTTTTTTGGCTAAAGTATGAATAGGCCGGGTCCAATAGGTTTACCACTGTCACATAAAACTGATGTGAAGTAGCAGCTTGCTTTTGCGATTTGTATAATGAGTGAAATATCGGGAGACCAAAACCCCATTTCTCTTCCAATACTTAATTATCCTTTTCCTTTAAGGTCGGCAACGCGTTTATGATTCTTTATGTGTATTGTGGATGTTCAGGGGCGGTGGAAATCACTTACCACCAGATAGCCCACTGCACTGCTCGTTTGCCGGCCTACGCTATAAAAAAATAAATACGCACACTATATTTACTCTTGACTCGATTTTTTTATTAAATAAATCACTTTACCCAACATTTTTATTCAAAATATTAATTCATTTCATTTCATTCATTCAAATCTGGTGGAAGCGGTAATTGCCAAATTATAAAAAAGGATGCACGTCGTGTATGATGACGTCACTGGCCACGAAGATTGTCAGATATTGCTCTTTTTTTTATCCTGGCTCGGCAGTCACTACGCTACACCTGATGGTAAGTATAGCGCAATCCATGAATACTGTCGACCAACGATAGACACTGAATCTATTGCAGATCGGCAGTATTATGCTGGCCTGAAATCTAATTTTTAAAAACGCCCTTTTTATTCTGTTTTGTACAATAGGGTTTTATTTTTGTATTTCTGTTGCGGGTAAGTTCACGCGAAAGCATCTAACCTATTGTTTAATAATATATTGTATGGTTGCCTGTAAGAGATTGCCCTGAGCGATAAGGCCGCCAATTGTACTATTATTTGTATTGTTTTTTTTTTCTTTACATGCACTTAAGTGTTGTACAATAAAGAATTATAAATAAAATAAATAAATTGTGTTGTAAACAGGAGCGTCTGCAAGCTGTGTTCCACGAAGCAATGCTAGTGGCGCCGCGTGACAGATACGCACAGGAAGGAATCATGCTGGATGACGGTGCAGAAGAAGGTAATGATAGCACTGAATACGAGTTTGCAGTACAAATAGTTTAGTTTGTAGAAATTTTATACAATTTAAATTAAAAGTTACGTTACGGAAGTACGTTGAGAGTATCTACATCTTAGGTCCAAAGCCAACCTCACCTGCACGTGGTACACTCTGCTGATTAACCGACGAGGCAATGGCGGAACAACAACTTGTTCACAACTTTGATTGTGTTTTGACAAAAGGGTTTCGGGTATTTTCTGTTGCGTATAAAATAATGTATAAAAGTCAACAGAGGAAACTACCGTATTATGTTTGTATGTTTTACTTACGCACTTACGTAAGTGGCTCACAAGTCCTTTTAAGCCTGAACAAACTTCTAGAACTTATGTTCCCTAACTTACAATTTCGTTAACATTGGTAATTTCTTCGTAAGTGACTTAGGCAATTACGTGAGCAAAGTTTACAGATAGGTGGTAGTAGGTCCCTCTTATGCGAGAGGCCGTCTGGGTTGTTACCACTGCTTTGTCCATTTCTGCCGCAAGCAGCAATGTGTAAGCACTGTTGTCGCGGTTTGAAGGTCGTTAAAGCCCGTACAATTACTAAGCATTATGAGACATCATATGTTATGGCTCGGGATGATGAAGACAGTAAAAGACCATGTAGTACTTGTTAATTCAAAGTTGTGAGTGGTGTTGCTATAAGGACAGGCGTGGCGCTTACCATCAAGTGAGCAACCTGCTCGTCTCGTCATTGAGTTGTATAAAAAAAAAATATAGTGATTTCAAAGTAATATTTCGAAACGTATGAAACAGGATGTTTCTTAAAATACTACTCAGATTTCCCACCACCGATTTTACGTATCACCCATCATACGTGAACATTATCTATGGTTGGTATCTATGTTTTATTTGACATGTTCATAATTGTAATGATATTTTTTTATACAGACTGGCTGTCGGAGACAGTGAACCCTGGACCGATGGTGGAACTACTTGACAAGCCGCCGCAAAACAGTATCGTGCGGAGCTCACAGGCTGACTTGAGAGAGTGCGACCGACGTGGACTATTGTGGTATGATTTTATTAGCTTTAATGATGAGACGAGCAGGTCGCTTGCCTGATGGTTAGGCGTCACGCCTCGTCAGCAAAATTCGACCTATGGTTCAAAAGATGAGTATCTCTGCCACCAGCGCCACCTATCCGGCACTAACGTAACTATGTTCGCCGGAGTGGTCATGTCGCCCTTTATATGTGTGCAAAGTTTCATATCAATTGGGCTAACGGTTCTCGAGTTTTAGGTGAACGTACATACACGCATACTTCGCTTTTATATATATAGATTAGCTTTTGCTGACGTCTCCGCCCGCGTGAACGGCCTTTTCCGGGATAAAAAGTAGCCTATGTCCTAAACCATGTCATGGTCTACCTGTATAATAATATACTAGCCCTGTATTATATACGTCCCACTGTTGGGCACGGGCCTCCTCTACTGAATGACAGGGGTTAGGCCTTATTTCACCACGCTGGCCTAATGCGGGTTGGCAGACTTCACAACCCTTCGAAATTCTTATGCAGAACTTCTCAGGTATGCAGGTTTCCTCACGATGTTTCCTTCACCGTTAAAGCAAGTGATAATAGGGTAGTTGACCAGATTTTTTTATTATTTAAATCAATAAGGTTCAATACTCAAAATCTATTGCAGAAAGAATTTTATAAATCCGGCCAAAAATAAATAAGTTAGAAGCCATTCAAATCCTGTAGAAGGGGTAATTGTCAAATGACAGACGACGCAACCTTTGACGTCACTGTCTAAAATGTTCATTATGGTGCACGCGTGCAAGCGAGATAGTGAGATATCCCTACTACGCACTCACTTTTCCTCATATCAACATTTAAAGTCATAACTGCGGGCACATTTCTGAACCAATTTTGATTATGTTTTAATAAAAGGGTTTCTTTCGCGTATCATTTTCTGTTGCTTATAAAATAATGTATAAAATTCAATATAGGAAACTACCCTATTAACAATTAATACCCACGTAACTTAGAAAAGTCAGAGGTGAATGCTCTCGAGGCTGGTTTCGAACCGGCGACTTTCTTCTCGACAGTCTATACCACTCCTCACTGAGCTATCACTGCTTTTACCTGTATGCCAATCATTATTATAACAATTGTCAGGTTACTGGACGAGGAGTCGATGTATCCAGGATCATCAGACGACACGTTCGTAGAGCGCGTGATGTCGCACTACGGCTCTCCAAACCACACGCAGTATCTCATCAAGAAGGCACCGCACGCGAGACAGTTCGTCCTACAGCATCTGCAGGTATTTAACCCACCCTTCCACTTGCCCTTATCCCACTCGTAGTGGGATCGCCGCAACATGCTGCAGAAAGATTTGGCTTGTAGTTTTTACGACCTGCCTGACCTCAATCCCTCTGGGGAGAACTGCAGTTATTTAATATTCATTTTAAACTATCTACTGCTAGGTGGTAGATCCCTCGTATGCGAGAGGCTGTCTGAGTTGGTACCACCGCTTTGTCTATTTCTGCAGCTCAACAACAGTGTGTTTCGGTTTGAAGGACATTGAAGCCAGTGAAATTACTGGGCATTATGAGACTTACCATCTTATGTCTCGGGGTGACGAACGCAGTCCAGTGCCATGCAGTGTTTTGTAATTCAAAGTTATGAGTGGTGTTGCTTCTGTTTATGAACAGGCGTGACGCTTACCACCAGACGAGTGACCTCGTTTCGTCATTCAAGCAAATAAAAAAAACTACAGCGTGCTACAGAAAGGTGTGGTCAAATTTAAGCAACGTATAGTATATGACATAATTGTTTCTCGCCTCGTAATACCATAGTTGCATTGCTAGGATGTAAATAAAGCATTTTCTTTTTTATGTAATGATTGTCATGGCGATATTTGGCCTGCAATGGACAACACTTAACGATAAACAGCTGAGCTTTTGTCTCAAGAGTATTGGGGATGGGGGGAATATATACTTCTTCTTTCTTGGTTAATGGCGACAAGCATAGACTGTAGCTATTCCGCCAATGTCACGTGGTGGGTGAAGATAAACGAAGGAGATTGGTATGTTTGAGTTTGAAGAATGTTGAAGAATAAATTATATTTCACAAGTAGAATTTTGAAAAGATGCATTGCAGTTGAAATTTATCTTCTAATACTAACTAATACTAGCCCTGTATTATACATGTCCCACTGCTGGGCACGGGCCTCCTCTACTGAATGAGAGGGGTTAGGCCGTAGTCCACCACGCTGGCCTAATGCGGGTTGGTAGACTTCACATACCTTCGAAATTCTTATGGAGAACTTCTTAGGTATGTAGGTTTCCTCACGATGTTTCCTTCACCGTTAAAGCAAGTGATAATTAACAATTAATATACACGTAACTTAGAAAAGTCAGAGGTGTATGCTCTTGGGGCTGGTTTCGAACCTGCGGCTTTCGTCTCGACAGTCCATACCACTCCCACCTGAGCTATCACTGCATTTAAATTTATCTAAAAAGTAAAAAAGTTGGACAACACATTAACATACACACACAAATGTATATAAATATGGGTTATATACAAAAACTCGGTAATTCAGTGACGTTTGTTTCAGGGCACCAATCCAGTTCTGTATGACGTCACTGGTTGGGTTAAAGCAAGTCGGGAGAACCCAGTGATGAAAAAATCTCTGACACTGCTACAGGAAAGTCAAAAGTAAGAATATTTTGTTTCTATGTGATATGTTTTTTTATAATGTAGTACTGGGAATACAGAATTCTAAAATAATAATAAATCAATGGGATGTGCATACCTTACGTTGTAAGTGGAAGTAATATAAAAACAAAAAAGTTATATTATGTTTTCATAACTTTAATTTTACTTCATTTTATTATTTGACTGCCGCATTACTGTTGTGTTTCGGTTCGAAGGATATTGAAGTCAGTGAAATAACTGCGCATTATTGAGATTTATAATCTTATGTCTCGGGTGACGAGCGCAATCCAGCACCGTGCGGTGCTTTGTAATTCAAAATTGGAATGGTGATGCTATTGTTTATGGAAAGGCGTGACGCCTAGCATCAGCGACCTACTCGTCTCGTCATCTAAAGCTAATAAAAAACTTTTATTTGTGATTTTTGTCATCGCTAGTTTTCGCAATTGAAATATCTCATTGGGTTATGGTTATCACCCGCTGGTATGGTATTATCTCTGTTTAGTGACTTTGACATCCTCCGTGGCGCAGTGGGCGAGTAGTCGCGAGAGTCCGTGGGTTCGATTCCTACACCAAGAAAAATGTTGGTATGATCCGTAAATATTTGTTTGTGGTCTGAGTGTTGTGGGTTGGCAAGTCACTCGTAGTCCCTGATACCCAAGATACAGGTTAACCTAGAGTGGGGTTTGGACTGTGTGTATGACTGTTGTGTGTGTTTATTTATTTATTTACATACGCACTCACGCCTGTAATCCCCGAAGGGGTAGGCAGAGGTGTAACCAGTACACCCACATTTCGCCGAGCGTATTTCCGTCCATTATGTGATAGGGGGCGAGTCTATCGCCATACCGGGCACAAATTCCAGACTCCGGGCTGATACTGAGTATTTCGTAATATAAAAACCCAATACCACTTTACCCGGCCCGGGGATCGAACCCGAGACCTAAAAGTTGACCTCAATAGTAACGCGTACGCATTACAATTGCTCCACCGAGGCAGTCAGTTATTTATTTATAAACTCTTTATTATACATCTTCAAAAAAGAAAATGAAAAACAAAATAACCTTAAAAATGATAGCGAAGTACAAATGGCGGTGTTATCGGTAACTGTGATTTGTTCCAGACAAGCTTATTTATTTATTCGTGTATTATTATTTAGTGAGGAGATAGCCCGCATCGCGTCGTGGTCGCGCGGTGCATGCGGCGCTAGCGCGTGGTGCGCCGCGCCTGGAGACGCGTCTACACTCAGGCGGGCCTCTTCTATACGCCGCACGCTTACTTCGGGTAATATATTCACGTTTGTTTTACTATCGTCTCGTCTATCGGTCTAGACTCTTTATCTAGGTCTCTAGGAAGTAACGAACATTGGGAAGGGAGCGGGGGAGATTTGATGCCCTGGAAACGTGTTATGTAAATACATTGTACTGTATTTATCCAAAATACTTACATATTTGCACTATAGCCATCCATGTTTTTTTTTTTATTATTCTGTGTGTATTACTAAGGCCTAACCCCTTCATTCAATAGAGGAGGCCCGTGCCCACCAGTGGGACGTATATAATATAGGAGTAGTAAAAAAATGTGTGATCAGGTTCGAAGGACCAAAATCAAATTAAGTAAAACCTCTACATTTAGCTTCTCTATTGGGTTACACATCTGCATGTGTCACGGGAGAAAGGATTTGTCTAAATATACAAACTTACTTAAATATTGACCTTGTGATTTATACTTTTACGCTTATTCACGTACAGAATTGATAACAATTTACGAAAGTAAATACTATAAACATTTTATACAGGCACTGCCGGCATGAAGCGTCGGTCGACAGCACTACAAGCTAAGTTCGTAGCTGACGGCGTCGTGGACACTCTCCGTCGCTGCGGGTCCGGCGGCGTACAGTTCGTGTGCTGTTTACTCGTCAACCAACCCGGCGACACCAACGATGACGTCAACATACCGCTACTGCGCTCGCAGGTACGAGTATACTACGAATACAGGTGTAGCTGTGGTAAGATGCGGGGACAGAGGGTCTCCGAGCCATGGTGACCTAAAATTATAAAAAAAATAATGTAGTCCGCGCAATGTGTAATTATTGTTTTTTTTTTAAAGTAAAAAATTGTACCGTAGGGGCACCGCACTTAGAAAGAATGCAGTTTCATTAATACTCGTATTGGCAATTTCGTGTGAAAAAAAACAGTAGCTTTGCTTCGCACATGTACACCGCTACGTAAAGTAAGTCTTGCAAAAGCCGGTAACCCGGATGAGTTCATTCATGCTGCAGACAAAACTATCTACAGCGTGGCCCTACCACTCTAAAACCGGCAGGCAATGTAGTATAAAATATGAACCTTTGTAACTTTACACATTACGATTTCCAAATAATGTGTAAACTACCACAAAGCTTTACACCCAACTATTAGAGAGTTCAGCTTTTCACAATCAATATACAGATAGTAATAGTAGCTTCAATGTTCAGCGAACTTTCGTTCACCACAACAATCGGTACATAATTCATTGTTATATCTCAACTTGTTGACGTTTCCATGAACATTTGCAAAGTAAAAGTGATACACCAGTGTGACCCGAAAAATTTAAATCCTTAAATGCCCTAACCCCCACTCATTTCTTCAAAACTCGATTATAAACCCACATGACCACATACATTTAGGCGACACACTTGAACGCTTGCCTGCCTTTTGCGTTAAAAATATTTAAATTATTATTTTAAACGCTCAAACTACATTCATACTTAATTAAAACATTTATACTTTGACCCAATTAAAAATTCAAAAACTTTTTTTATCAGTTCCGCGGATTTCAACTGCTGGATGCAGCGAGGCTCTACAAGCAAGGCTTTCCGGAGCACATGCCGCTCAATGAATTCGCTAGAAGGTAAAACATAAAAAAAACTATGTTTTCTACTTGTTTTATATTTAAGTCCACTAAGCCGGAGGCATACACAATCTACTCAGTGAAGATGTAATTTAATATCTGGATAATATTTGCAAGCGTGTACCATATTTTTGTAGTGAATACAACATGTATGTATAAAATCATAAAACTGTGGTCCTTCGAGCCGGATAAAATACAATAAAACTTTGTTATAGTCTGAAATTTAAGCTACGAGTATATATCACATAATTATATTGTAACAGGTATATTCGATCATCATAACTACTAGGTTGGTACCACTGTTCTGCCTATTTCTGCCGCCAAGCATAAGCACTGTTGTTTCAGTTTAAAGGACATTGAAGCCAGTGAAATTAATGTACTACATCTTATGTCTCGCTGGGACGAGCGCAGTCCAGTGCCATGCAGTGCTTTGTCTTTCAGAGTTTTATGTGGTGTTGCTTCTCTTTATGGGATCAGAAATATATACATGACTGTTGGGTATATTAAGTTATTTTTATGATTTACAAGGTACCGGCTATTAGCCACATCGGAGAGTGAGAGCTCGGAATCGACTCCACAGACCACGTTGTCGGACAGACAGATCGTTGACGACATGCTCCTCACCCTAGACTTGGATGTGTCGAGCTACAGACTCGGCCTGACTCAGGTATGTAATAGGATAGTTTATATCACACCATTGTGTACTTAAGTCCTGTTTTTTTTAGATTGTATAAAGGGTTTGTTTTTTTACAGCCGTGCATAAAAAATCCTCGTCATTAATAGTATAATATTTTTTATCAGAGCGTTGAGTACATATGTGCGTTTTTTTTTAATATTGTATAAAGGGATTGTATTTTACAGCCGTGCGTAAAAAATATCGTCTTCAATATTAGCATAATTTATGTCAGATCTTTGACTACTTACGTCCGTTTGTTTTTTATTGTTTATAGGGACTATCTTTTACGGCCTTGCATAAATAAGAAAAATCGTCTTCCATAATGGCATAATTATTTATATCTGATTGCGGGAGTAGGACGGTGGGTCGCCCTATTTGTATTTGTATTTATGGTGGGGACGTCTGCGAGTAGCACAGACGAGTGATCAGCTCACTGAGGTTGAACCAGGCCTGGGAAACCCCATGTAATACCAAATGCCGTCAAATCTATGGTACAAGAAGGCGAACCCTAGTATTAAGCCGGGATGACACCAGCCGGAAAGAAAGAAAGTTAGTTATGGTAAAACTTTTTCATTAAAGAGTACAAATATGTTTAACTAGCTTTTGCTTGCGGCTCCGCCCGCGTGAATTGACTTTACCGAAATAAAACGTAGCCTATAACCGTCTCCAGGCTCCCATCTATCTCTACATCAAAATTCATCAAAATCGGCTCAGTGATTTAGGCGTGAAAGCGTAACAAACAAACTTACATTCACATTTATAATATTGGTATGATAGTATGATAACAGATTGCGTAACTCTATTGCACTAGATGGTTACAATTACCCGCGAAACTGGACTCATTTTAAACAAACTGACTGTACGGGTGAAAGTGTCTTATGTAACTATTAACTTTAGGTTCTATCGCGGACCATGTGTCTTGGCGCTTTGAATTTTGATGATCACAATGGAGCTGAATGCCGTAATAATGTTATATTTCCTTTTTACAACAACAATGCCGGTAAACGCGCAAGCGGGTCGTCTGATGGTAAGTGATATCCACCGCCTATGAACACACACAATACTAGAAGAATTGTGGTTTAGTTGTCGAGCGTTAGGGATTATTGATTTAAAAGGGAGGGGGGATTTGTTGGCCAACCCATTCAAGTACCATGATTCCTTACTTATCTCGCGAAAACGTGATCGTAGGCAAAAAGGGATGATTTTCGTCATCCATCACATTTTTTATTAGCATGAATGTTAAGTGCTACGCCTGCCTACCAGAATAAAGAGAAACAATACAACACTGAACTTTGAGTTATAAAATAGGCAGGTACTGCATTAGTCACCTCGATGCATACGATTTTAAGTCTCATAATGCCCAATAACTTAACTGGAGTTAATGTCCTTTTAATCGAAACGCAGCAGTAATTACATATTTCCGCTTGGCAGCAGAAATAGACAAAGCGGTGGTACTAATTTAGATGGCCTCTCGCATACGAGGTATCTACCACCTAGTAAAAAACACCCCGAAATTCTTCGAATTTGGGGTAAATGTATTTAGTGACTAATGAGAGATGAATAGCGTGTCCAGATTAACAAATCAAACTTAATTTTTACGCATATCTTTTAAAATGTACACATATTGGTTCACATTTTGAGGGATCGATCCAGAGACTCAATCTAAGATCGTTTATTGGAATCTGCTATAGTGAACTTATATTATATTATGTTACTTTCATACATGGAATATTTTTATTTTTATTGTAAACTCTATTAGGTAAACAATTACTTAAAAACCTATGAGAACCATAGAGATTTATCATTGGCATCAATTTAACATTGAATTTTGTCATTGCCGTGTCACTTTTATTTAAATCCAAAGTTACATCTTTGAGTAGTCTGAAGGAAAACATTTCTCGCAAAATTCTTTGAGTGCTATGTGAACATTGCAGTTACGTACGATTACATAATATGCTTTACTTACATGATATAATAATATGTAGTCAGAGTAATTCGTAATATAATTTTATTTACATATTTATAAAACTAACCCCCGTGTTAATTAACGTTACTATCCTGTGTCATGATTAAACCTTTTAAAGTGTTTTTTTTTATGTCATATGCCGGCAAACGAGCAAGTGGGTTATCTGATGGTAAGTGATCTCCACCGCCCATATACGCCCAAAATGCTATTGAATCATAGGTGTGTTGCCGACCGGAAATGGATAATTAAGATATGAATGGTTGTCATATTATTTTAAGATATAATACTAAATCGTGAAATAGGTACCTTTAAAATAGAACTTATGAATACAACAGAGTTTTCATATTACAATATTCAGTAGGTATATATTAAGTTTGAACCCAAGAAAATCCCATTATCGAAAGCAGTTTTCAATGATTTCTTCTAGAAAATAACTGTATATATTACTCGTTTAATAATACACTCGGATAGGATTAATGTTTCGATAAAGCCGCAATTTCCCTTTCGAATTACAGTAACTATGATCGAGTCTATGTTACATTGTTGCAGTAATAGATCGTAGTCAAAGTATGCGCGGCAATTTGTTAACCATTCACCGTTGATACTTATCCAACGTAGAGTCTAATTATGTACAAGGTAAATTCCAATGCATTTAGATTATTTTGTCTCCTTTTTACATTTGAATCGATTCGAGACCATTTTTGTACGTTACGATCGATACCGATTTCTTTTCCTGAACGATTATCTCTTACACCGTTTTATGTGCTGTTACTTCGCCGTCTCTAATTACTGTTGTAACTTCATTGAGTAATTAATACCGAAAATCGATTTATCTCACGATTGAGTCGGAGCCATATATAGCTTTGTGTAATTTGTTTTCGTTAATTTACAGATGGTTTGTATCATCAAGACCTTTCACTTGTGAATAGTTTTTTTTTGTAATTGCACAATAACAACAGGCCGGTACATATACCTATGTGTTTATGCAACGCTCCGTAATGACAGTTGTATAATATTGTACTTGCGTGTTCCGATTTTGATGTTTTGTTACGGTTGAGTGACCTCCTTTTTTATTTTGGGTCTTTCACGCTTTGAATTATTGACCGAGGAAAATGACTGGCATTTAAAAATATTGAGATAACTTTAAGTTATCGCAAAGCTGTGTCGTTTTTCGCATTTGGCCGCTAAAATCTCGGGGTCTATTCATGTCTCAGAGAAAATCTTAGGACATAAGACTCGGATGTTATCGTCCATCACTAGAGTCGCCAGATCGGAAGACCGAAATATTTGTTCAACATTTTAATGAGTTGTTGTCCGGGGAAATAAATATTATTAGTAAATAAAAATATTAATTTTACAAATCAACAAGACTTAACATTTGACACACAATCTCTAAATTTAGTAATGATTCAAATTATAAAAAAATGTAGATATAGAACTTTAAGAGAACCTGGCTGCCGGGAATTGTTTTATTTTATCGTGAGTCGTAGGAAATATCGGGAAATTTCAGACGATTCCCGACCATCTGGCAACCCTATACACCACTCTTCTCCCACCTGCCCCTATCCCACTCGCAGTGGGGTCGGCGCAACATACTTTTTAACACATTACAAAAAGATTTGGCTTGTAATTTTTTCGAACGGCCGCCTGCCTGACGTCAACCCCTCTGGGGAGCAACCCTATACACCACTACTAGGTATTCATTTATCGAGTCTTCATCTTGAAATGCACTGACATTTTTTGCAGAAAAGTAGTATTGGCTCAAAACTGGATTTGAGCTTACATTTCATTAATTACTGGTTCTGAAACTGGCTCTCTACGTATAGACATGTTTTTGCTACTAATCACGAGGGCAAACCTATCAAAATATTTATTGAATTCCTAAGTTGTTATAAATTGATACTAATTTTTACTCGTGGCTTCGTAGCGTGATATGAAAATGAAAATATTTATTGAATCCATAAAATATTTCATCATTTAGATTCAGTCAAATTTTTACTTTACCGCCAGTTCGGAATGCAGTTTGTTTATGTTAATCGACGAAAAAAACGAAGGAAATTCTCAATTCGACTCGTATATTTGTTATCTTTTAAATTTGTGACCATGCGTAACTTTTCACTGAGAGACCCGATTTTAATGGTTATCTTTTCATTCTAAAGGGGTATTCTATGTCAACGTTGGGTCATATCAATTTTATGAAGAATATCCACCCTTATGGGGGCAAAATAAAGAATGAAAATCTATAAGTATGACAATTTATGCATCGATTTGGATGATTATTTTACCAAAAGAATCGTGCAATAAAAAAAGAATTAAAGACCTAAAACCTACAAATTAAAGCCGGTGCTCTCTTACTATTAATTATTATCTTTCACTCTGTCTGCAGGCGTTATCCTGGCATAATGCCGGGGTCATACCAATACAATGCCTGTCACATCATATGTATGCAAACTCATATTTAAGTATGCACTAGGCACACAGGTCACTATCACCCAAGACTTGCCTACCTGGTTTAGACCAAGCATACTATTACTATTAAATTTTTAAAAATGTTCGATCAGCTAAAAAGTTGAGCAAGGTCTAAGTAAATTCCGAAGCACTTACATCAAGCTCTTGAACTCGAACGAAAATAATGTCACAGGTCATGCAGTGTTCAATTACATCATCGTTTCGGATGCATTTCGACCTTCTTTCGCAAACTGTTATTCAGTGTCATCCGAAAGTGGCACTGCGTCCTCAATTTGCGAACTTTAGTCGAATATTATGTAAGTGTCGACTTTTGTACCGTTTATGGCGATGTTGATATTTTGATTGTCATTTACTTCTTTGCGTATTGTTTTTGTGTGTTGAATTTAATCGTTTTCTACGTTAGAATATTTGATTGACTTTTTTTCATATCAGTCAACATAATAATTTCTTTCAGATATATTTATATCATATAAAAAAACAAATAATAAATACATATTATGCACTCACGCCTGTAAGCCCTGAAGGGGTAGTAACTAGTACACCCACATATCGCCGAGCCTATTTCCGTTTCACCATGTAATAGGGGTCGAGCCTTTCGCCATACCGGGCGCAATTCCATACTCCGGGCTGATACTGAGCCTTTCGTAATAGAAGAACCCCATACCACTTGTACCCAGTCCGGGGATCGAATCCGAGACCTCAGCACAGCAGTCGTACCGCGTACGCATTACAGCTGCGCCACCGAGACAGTCAAAAAATTTAACCGTAAAAAATGAAACTAAACAGTTTCGGTCGGTGGTACTGTAATTTAATAGTCAATGATGTGTATATGTGATAGTGAATTATTGACACTCAACTACTTGACCACTTTTTTATATATATTATTTTTGTAAGTAATGTGCCTATGTGTACATGATGTAAGTATTATACAACAGTTTGCTCAACGTGGGAGGATTGTCTGTAAAGTGTTACATCTCGGACGGCCCTTCGTATAGGAAATGAGGAAATTGCGCCACTCACATTTTAGACTCGTTTAGAGTTTTTTTTTTTGGAGCAGTGGCCGACAATCGATCAAGTGGGTAACCTAATGGTAAGTGATCTTCACCGCCTATGAACAGTCAATACCACGATTACTCGACGCGTTGCCGACCTTAACGAAAGGGATGATTACGGGAAGGTGATGGGGATTAAGGCCTTCGGATATATCACCTAACATACGCGAAACGCAACAGCAAGCTGCTACTTCATATCTGTTTCATGTGAGACAGTGGTTAGAACCCGGACCCGTGTATACAGCGTATCTTAACCACTTATAAATATGTATGTATTTTATTCGTTTTATAGCATTTCGGCTTTAACTAAAACTCTCAGTTACCAATATCTTATTCAATCTTGTTGACACACTGTATGGGCAAAAAGATCTCGCTACTTTCAAGAAAAAAAAGAGGAGAGGACAGATATAATAATAATAATACTAGCCTTGCGTTACACATGTTCCACTGCTAAGCACGGGCCTCTCTACAGAAAGAGAAGGGTCAGGCCTTATTACACCAGGCTGGCCTAATACATTTGGCAGTCTTCACATACCTTCTAAGTTCTTTTATAGAAATTCTCAGGGATGCTGATTTTCTCACGATGTTTCCTTCACCGTTAAAGCAAGCGATAATAACAAATAATACACACATAACTTAGAAACACCAGAGGTACATGCTCTTGTGGCACGCAGGTCGCAGCCACAAGAGCATGTACCTCTGGTGGCTGCGACCTGCGATTTTCGTCGCGACAGTCCGTACCACTCCCCGCTGAGTTATCGCTGCTATATTTTTTGATGTCAGTTTTTTTGAACCAGTCTTCAATATTGAATTACTAATTGAACCACATAATTATTAGGCATGTAAGAATTCTAATTAGAGCAAGAAACAAGTTTTAAGTTCATTCAGTATATTGATGTAATAGATTCTATCAAAGTCAAGTATCAAGTCTAGTTTATTTCATTGTACCTATTGAAAAAAATAACAATAGTCCTAGAGCAAATTCCTATACAACAAAAAACATTTACGTAAAGATAGGCAATAGAAAGTCTAAGTTTTTGTTCAACATTTTTTCATACTACATGTTTTTGTTGGAGCAGTAAATAGAATCTGAAAACTCTTATTAGCCCCTTTTAGTAAGTAAGTGATTTTTTTATTACGTCTCTATCAAATTGCAACATGGATTTTTTTATTGAGTTTAAAAACGACAATGAATACAAGAGGTGAATAACTCTCGTCATTCCTAATTTGAGGTGAATATAAAGTAAAAGTCCTATTATCTGAATGATTGATACATACATACATACGCACTCACGCCTGTAATCCCCGAAGGGCTAGGCAGAGGTGTAACCAGTACACCCACATTTCGCCGAGGGAATCTCTGTCCCATGACGTGATAAGGGGCAAGCCCATCGCCATACCGGGCACAAATACCAGACTCCGGGCTGATGTTGATGCTCAGTGCATTTCGTAATAGAAAAACTCAATATCACTTTTCCCGACCCGGGGATCAAACCCGAGACCTCAGTCGCAACGCGTACGCATTACAACTGCGCCACCGAGGCAGGCACTGATTGATCCGGTTGTGGCTAAATGTTTATTAATCATCAGCTAAAAAGAGGCGTATTATAAATTTGACCCCTTTGACCCTGTAATTGTGTTGGCAGCTGTCTGTGGCATAATAGCATTTGAAGCGATTTGAAGGAATAGACTGATTATATTTGGTTTTTATTGCTGATTTTATCAGGATGTTTCTTACGTCTTATTTGTGTTTGATAGTCTGTTTGGATATTTACAGAAAGTTACAGATCTATTTAATAATAAATACACCCAATAGTTGCACACATAGTCCTGACATTAGGTTAACCTGTATTGTGGATGTCAGGACTTACGGTGCCACAATATCCAACCCGAAACAAATAGTTGTGGATCACACAAACATTTGTATCGGTGCGGGAATCGAACCTGCCTCTCGCTTTACAGCCGTCTACTGTCCCACTGCGCCACGGATGCTGTCACTCTCTTACAAATTGATGTCATGAGGTTTTAATGCTTAAGGCTTGACTCTTGTCTATACTTTAGTGTTATGGACACCTATTAATATGTGTATAGAATAAGATTCAAGATTTTTATAAAGTTAAAATAAAATGACAGAAAAAATAAATATGATTCTCGGTTTGTTGTTGTAGAATCCGCAAAAAAATTTCATAATATAATTAGGCCTTTTTGCTTACATATTTAACTGCTAACTAACCTTAATTATTTTAATTTACTTGGACACAAAAAATCTACCAGTAGGTAAAACGGAGCACTGACATTTTTAAGAATTAAATCTGTAGATCGCCAAATATATTAGTATTTTATTTTTCGGCACGAGATTTGGAATTGAATAATATGTAGACTATGCAATTCAAAAAAGATAAAGAAATCGAAATGTCAGCAGTTAAAAGGTCGGTTTTTGCGAAAGGATAATTATTTGCATACATAATAATAATAATACTGTATTATATATACGTCCCACTGCTGGGCACGGGTCTCCTCTACTGAATGAGAGGGGTTAGGCCTCAGTCCGCCACGCTGGCCTAATGCGAGTTGGCAGACTTCACATACATTCGAAATTCTTATAAAGAACTTCTCAGGTATACAGGTTTCGTCACGATGTCTCCTTCACCGTTACATCAGGTGATAATAAACAATCAATACACACATAACTTAGAAAAGTTAGAGGTGTATGCACTTGGGCTGGTTTCGAACTTGCGACTTTCGTCTCGACAGTCCATACCACTCCCCGCTGAGCTATCACTGCTTTTTTGCATACATACCTAATAGGAAAAATTCTGCATTATTCAACTAAGTTAAGTATTCAAATTAAAATGTTAATTGGTTATAAAATAAATTTTAACTGAAAATAATTTTTTATTCTAATTTTAATAACATACGAGTAGTATACTGTTATAGTATGCCAAATGAGTCTATTGTTAGTATCTAGCGTGTGGGCCTGCTATTTCCATGTATAGTGATTTATAAGTTATTATCATTACACAATCATGCAAATCATCGTGTTTAAATCTGTATACAAATGTTTATCTTCGGCACACGATCACAATTTGATCGATTCACAATAGATAGTAAAAAGCTTCGGTGATAGATATGGATCTGTATAAATTTTATTTTTATCAAGTGTATCAATTTATAGAACTAATTCACGTTCGGTTTTTTATCGGAGTTACTTTCACTATTATAAGAGTAGTCCTTAAATCTTGATTGTATCGTGTGCCTACTTTATATTATACTAGCTTTTGCCCGCGGCTCCGCCCGCGTGAATAGACATTTCCGAAAAAAAACGTAGCCTATAACCGTCTCCAGGGTCCCTATCTCTACATCAAAATTCATCAAAATCGGTCCAGTGATTTAGGCGTGACAGAGTAACAAACAAATAGTTTTTTTTCATAAAAAGTATCATACGTTACTTCTTATACCTCCAAGAATATGTGTATAAAGTTTCATGATGATCGGTTAAGTAGTTTTCTTGTGAAAGTGTAACAAACAAACTTACATTCACATTTATAATATTAGTATGATATTGGTTATGATAACTTACATACACTTTTGGTGCTGATAACAAATCAGTCAAGTATGCTCAGTAATGATTTTTATTTTAAAATAGAAGCTGTTCCGACCAGAAACGTTCTTTTCTTTACAAGCCTATTGATATATATTTAAAATGACGTACCCTTAAATACTCGTATATATCAAGGGGGTAAAAACTAAAGTAAAACCCGATGAAGTTCTTATTGCCCTCCCTATAGTGGCAGAGCAGAAAGTAGGATGGAATTTTTGGGCGTTGGTTTAAATGTATATACGTTTAATTTCATAACTCATAACCTAGCTTATTTAATTAATACCAGCCCTGTTTTATACACGTCCCACTGCTGGGTACGGGACTCCTCTACCTAATGGTTGGCAGACTACATACCTTCAAATTCCTATGGAAAACTTATCAAATATGCAGATTTCCTCACGATGTTTCCTTCACCGTTAAAGCAAGCGATTAACAATGAATATAAATTAGAAAAGTCGGAGGTGGCTGCTCTTGGGGTTGGTTTCGAACGTGTGACTTTCGTGACGTACTCCGCTGAGATATCGCTTGTCTCGGCTTGAGTGTTTATTTAATTGCCGTATCGATATAATACATTTCGCACCTCAATTAAGTACGCATGCACTCAGCGCGTGGTGAAAGTGGTACAGTCTTTGTGTCTACGCTGCATCTGTGACGAAACTATTACGCCACTGTTACGTGAAATAGTTCCGCAAAAGACGCTACTGACGAACGACATAAACAATTGATTAATGACTGTTTCTTGATAACAATTATATTTTGGTTTTTAAACAACTAACGAAAATAACGCAGGATGTTCTCAATGATAGGATAATTAAGGCTTGATACCTGATACAGGTTAACTTAGGGATCAGGTTATTTATGTGTGTGATTGTTGGGGTGTGTTTTATTCTGTCTTTATTCGACTACACCCATGGGTATACCTCAAAGTGCCCATTTAAATTTCAAGAATAAATTCCACCCTTAATATTTTTATTTATTATATATATTTTATTTTAGCATTCATACATACAAACATACCCGCTCACGCCAGAATCCCTAAAAGGGTAGCCAGAGGTGTAAACCATTACACCCACATTTCGCCGAGCGTATCTCCGTCCCATGAAGTTATAGGGGGCGAGCTTATAACCTATCGCCATACCGAGCACAATTCCAGACTCCACTTATTTACCAACTTATACTTAATGAAAGAAAAACACTGCACATTTCTTTATGCGTAGCATATTTTTTTATACCAATGATATAAGTAAAGTTGTTTACATTTACATAAATAATGCGGAAATCGTCTCGTCGTGTCCCATTATGGAGGTTTTCTTTAGGGAAACCTTCGTGCGTGCGGCACGCTATGTTAATTTGCGATAACTAGTTTTCCTATCATAACATTTAGAAAATCTCGTACACTTTGGAGGTACAAAGCCTTTGTGCACGCAATGGCGTTTATTGATTTAAACTAGGTGGTACGTCTCTCGTATGCGAGAGGCCGTCTGGGTTAGTACCAACGCTTTGTCTATTTCTACCGCCAAGAAAAAGTGTGTGAGCACTGTTGTGTTTCGGCTTGAAGGACATTAAAGCCAGTGAAATTAGTGGGCATTATGAGACTTTAAAAAACGTATGTCTATGGGTGAAGACCGCAGTTCAGTGCCATGCAATGCATGCAATAGTGAAGTGCGTGAGCGAGAATAACAATGTTGGAGTGAGACAAAAGCTCAGTTGTTTATCTTTTACTTAGAATTGTATAAAGTTGCCAGTTACTCATTCGATAAAAAAGAAAATGCTTTATTTATGTCCTAACAATGCAATCGGTTTTGGTACAGGGGGGCAAATACTTGCACACTATACGTTGCTAAAATAAATACACCCAACAGTCACACACATGGTCCTGACCCCACACTAGGTTAACCTGTATCGTGGGTATCATGAACTACGAGGGACTTGCGCCCCCACAATACCCAGACCCGTAAAAGTTATTCGTGGCTAACACCAACATTAGTATCGGTGTGGGAATCGAAGTTACTCGCCACGGAAAATTTATATATATATCCTAGTTTGGCAAAGTGACTACGCTACACCTGATAGTAAGTGTAGCGCAATCCAAAAAAACTGTCGACGTCGAAGATGTGTCTATCGTAGGTCGGCAAAATTATGCCGGCCTGCTTAATTGCTTCTTCATACTCCGTTTAAAGGACCCCATATTATAGGTAGGAGGGAACACGTGTGCCGGCAAATTATTCCACTATTGTCGTAATTATGTACGCATAATTAAGACATTTTGAACAAAAAGTCTTGTAAGGCTTTGCACGTAAAAAATATTTTTATTGCTAGCAAAGCTCCCAAGCGAGACGATGTCGTTATATGATGAGATAAATAATTATAATTTTAGGCAAATGAATTATATTTAAAAGAGGATATAATACCCGATTATGCGTCCCTATAAAATTTGAGAGTTTTTTTCTGGGATCCCATCATCAGATCCTGTCTTGGTGCCAATGGGATCGCCTAGGAAGTATACCCTTTTAAACAAAAAGGAATTTCTTGAATTGGTCCATGCGTCTTGGAGTAATCAGGGAACATACATAAACAAAACATTTCGACGAATTGAGAACCTTCCTCCTTTTTTGAAGTCGGTTAAAAAAGGGGACTTAAAGTTGAAAAAGAGCTGACATTATTGTGGCTACTTTCGATGAGAGATGCACCGTTTCTAATTGGTAGATACTATATATTTTAGACTGCACTATTTACAAGGTGGCAGGTCCCTCATATGCCTTTTTTATGATATCATTGAAACATGGCGATGTTAGGAATATTGTAATAAATTATTACAAAAAATAAACAACTATACACATTAAACTTTTGATCCGTTTTTATTCAACTAAATCAAAATAAATTCATTTAATGTAAACTTTATAATGAACTAGCTGTCCCGCACGGTTTCATCTGATACATATAATTGATAATCCAAACCCAATTGCAGCGCCACTTACCTGGTCCAATTGTGATTGTAAACCATCCAGGCACTCACTTAAATATACACAAAAAATAACATCAAAATAGAATTTTGCAGGATGTGCGAATTTGAATAGACGAACATTTATATAGATTTAGCGACGGTCTTAGTTATTTAATGTATAGAAATAAATAAATTTTGTTCTGTATTATACCGAACTACCGCTGAGCATCTCTAAGGGCCTCCTCTGACAATGAAACGGTGTTAGGCATTCGAAACCAGTATTGATACATTATATTATGGTTATCAATAAACTGTTCATAAGTCAAGTTCATAACTGTAATTTGTCAAGGTAGGTTTATAATTTTAATTGTCAAGTGTCGGGTATTTTTTTTTTATAGCTGGCTTTCCATAGTGACTTTGTAACTTGAATTGATCCATTTGTAGCAGCATGCTACTCGTAACAAATTCCGAATTAGTTTATTTGGACGGCTTTCGTAGTATACAATTTAAACATGCCCTAAAGTATAGATACGTAATACGCAATAAATCTTAAAGTATAGATACAATACGCAATAATCATACTAATATTATAAATGTGTATGTAAGTTTGTTTGTTACGCTTTCACGCAATTCTTGGAGGTATAAGAAGTAAGTAACATAGGATACTTTTTATGAAAAAAAAATATCTATTTGTTTGTTACGCTATCACGTCTAAATCACTGAACCGATTTTGATGAATTTTAATGTAGTGATAGATGGGACCCTGGATATGGTTATTGGCTACCTTTTATTTTGGAAAAGTCTATTCACGCGGGCACAGCCGCGGGTAAATGCTAGTGCTTAATAATTGTGATCGTTGCTTGCTTTCAAGTATTAAAAAATATACCAATATTTATTCTATTGTCTATAATTCTTAATCGATCTATTTCGAATCTCTTCGACAATTATCATTCGCATTGCGCCTTAGACCACCGTCATCCCGCCAGTAAGTATCTACTTCAAAGGCAAGCACAAAGGGCGCTTTCACCGAAACTTACACACTACCGGCTCTATACGTTTATAATGATAAGATAATTATAATTTGATCAATGGCTTATAAAAGCTTTATCTTTGTAACAGTTAAATTATCTTGCCTAACATATTTAATTGTAGATATACAAAGAATATTAGAAAGAAGCAGTCCAACCGAGAAGTACTTTTTATTTTTTTGCCAAATAGCAAACGAGCGTGTGTGCGAAGTGTTTGTTTCTGTTAGACTATGGTACCTTTCAGGTCTAACCGACCAATTCGTGCCATCTCTGACCCTTATAAAACTCATGAGCCGGAATGAGTACAATTAAAATGGTATACTTTTAAGTAGTAAAGCGTGTATTTTATAACTAACCAGAGTAGTTTCATACTATGTCAGCTTTGGATAATAATCTGTAGAATTGAATCAGATGAAATGTAGAGCACCGTAATGTTTTTACGAAACGCAGGTGCCAACTGTCCCGTCAGGTATGCTATTTCTGGTTTTCCCAAATCACCCGTACTTGATAGTAAAATTATTCTAGACTATCTGTCTATTATTAATATTTTATCTTGCTGAATATGCTGCAAGTAACACAAGACTAATAAACATTAAAAACGTTCTCATTATTGTATAATTCTATTACACTAGGAAAAATAAGACAAAGGAAAATATAAAAACCGGCTAAATGCGATTCAGACTCGCGCATTGAAGGGTCCACAGCTGCGTACCTTAATTTTTTTATATTTTCTTTTTTATTATTTGTTAAGCTATCCGCGATAATTTTCACGAAAGTATGTTATCCCGTGATAATTTTGAGGCATCTCCTTATTAGGGTTAAAAAATAGAGCCCTTAAAAAGTAGGTAAGACAGACATACAGACAGACGGCGCGTAGGCTTAGGAATAGGGTTTCGTTGGCACCCTTTGGACACTGTACCCTAAAAAGTATATCTAAAAAAGAACTTGGCATTCAAATGCTATATACTTTACAACTCTGCAAGAAATAGCAACGGAACTGTTTACCTAAACTTTTCTACAGATTAGGCTACAGATTAGACTAGTTAACGGTCAAATGGGTCACGTGATGGTAAGTGATCTCCACAGCCCATAAACACCCACAATAGAAGTATCATGGATGCGTTGCCGACCTTAAAGGAATGGAATGGGGATTAGTAAGAGGAGGTCGAATTTGGGTCTCCGGATATCTTACCGTAATCACAACAGCTCCACGTCAGTTTTCTGTGAGACACCACTGTCCAGGAAAATACCACTATTTTCCTGGTCGTGCTGGTCCATTAATGCGTTAGACGAAATGTCTACAGGGAGCCTCTACCACTTATAAACATAAACTAAAACTTATTCAAATCGCGCTTACGAAACTGTAGTCTATGTAGTAAATCGACAAATGGCAGTTGTTCTAGAGTCTAGGTAATAAATCACTTTCGAATATTGAACCCGAACAGCGGTTACAAGAGGTTACGCTACAATAACTAACCCCGGAGCCTTAGCGCCGGTAATCGTGTTACGTGAGTCGCTCAGTCCGGGGCGAGCTGAGAGCTCCGCCCGGCCAGTCTGCCATCGAAACGCACGCGTTGCGCCCGCACTTTCGCTCACCAACGAACCGCTTCCGTAGTTCCTTCTACGAGACGACAAATTATATTCGATATTTTGACCTGTTAAGGTCTTGTTTAATTTAATGTTAAGAAGGTACACAAGTCTTTGTTATTGAAAATCAAGTTGGTATTGAGCTTTAATTGGGGCGTCAGGATATTTTTGTTGTCGAACTCACGGCATTCAGGTAAATTGAATGCCGTTGATCGACGTTTGTACTTTTATAGTGACAGAAGTTTGTGGTATCACTATTGACATTAGTTGAATGTGTAGAGACTGGATTGGATTGAAGTTTTGATTAGTGACGTGTGTGGGAACTGGGTGTGAAGTGATCGTGCGCGATGTTGGTGATCCTCGCGTTTATCGGAGTGCGGTTCATGCTGAATGTGTCGCGTCAGAGCGCGCGCGCCTTGGCAGATGAGTGCTACACTAGGAAGTACGTTTTGACTTTTTAAATGTCACATGTGGTATGCCACAATGCACACACTACCCGCATTTTGGATTTATGTTCATATATATTACGTATTTTGTTGTTCAATCGATATTGATATATTTTGTTTAAGTTTAAACCTGGCAGTTCGATTATTAAAATACATAATTAACTTATGCACAAACAAATATATTAATGCGAATTGTAATCAATATAGCCATATATATACTGTGATTTGTTATATATTTATGACCCTTAATGATATAAAGGACGAGTGCACATAAATCGAATCTTGATCATGTTTTTATTGCAAAAAAAACATATGCTAAGGTTTGGTATTTGTGCACATTATGACAATAGGGTCGCCACTTTTGTGGGATAAATAGATATAAGCCGGTGAATCGTGAGTGTTCTAGTTGCACCTCTGCCTACCCCTTCGTACTTTTTTTTATAGCATAGGCCGGCAAACGAGCAAGTTGGTCAACTGATGGTACGTGATCTCCACCGCCCATGTACGCCCACAATACCACAAGAATCATGGGGGCGTTGCCGACCTTAAACGAAAGAGATCATTAAGGAATTGGGAAGACTTTGGGGCCTCCGGATATCCCACTTACCATACGAAACGCAGCAGCAAGCTGCTACTTTACGCCTGTTTTCTGTGAGACAGTGGTAACGACCCGGACGAGCTGACCCATTCATGCTGTAGACAAAAGTGTATACAGCGTGGCTTTTGGGTTTACTTAGGACTCCCTAACTTACCAAGCAAACTCAGAACCACTACGTTTCTACATCTAATGGTTGCCAGCACAAATAAACCATTGAGGGTCGTTGTTACTTTCAAAATTACTCATATTATTTTTAAATATATATTATAATAAACTTCCATTGTTTTCTGAGTAAATTATCACACCGTCTAGATTTTATTAATTTTAATAAGTACACTCAACAGTCACACGTATAGGCCTGACCCCACACTAGGTTAATAACCTGTATTGTATTACGAGAAACTTATGTTCCCACAACACCCAGACCCGAAAAATATTCGTGAATCACATTTACCTCGGTGCGTGAATCGAACCTCGCGGCCTCTCGTTTCACAGCCGGGCCACTAATACTATTTATTACTATATAGTCAAATCAGCCCTTTTGTCTCCCTGAGGTTTTGACGTCAGGCAGGCGGCCGGTCGTAATAACTACAAGCCAAATCTATCTGTAACATGTGTGTAATAAGCATATTGCGCCGACCCCACTACGGATGGGATAATGGCAGGTGAAAGAGGAAGTCCAACCAGCCCTTTCATTTCATAAGAAACACTAGCTACAGCATGGTCTTACGAGTAGTACATAAAACACAACCAACAACATTAATTAAAACAAGTTCTTTCTACTTCGATGGAGGCCAGAAGAAATGTGTAAGGATTCATTCGTTAATTATATACGTATGGGAATAGTAGAGAATATCGATAAAGTTTGATGTATTTGTAGTATGCCCTGCTAGTAATTTATACTGATCGGTCCATTTTATTCTACTTCCATGAAAGTCAAAAGAAAGAAAGAGAAAGGAAAGAAAGTGTGTAAGGACTATGGAGTAATTCGTTAATTATATCCGTATGGGAATGTATTTCGATAAAGTTCGAGGTCTTTGGAATATGACATGCTAGTTATTTATACTGATCGGTTCCTTTGCCTACACTTACCACGATACCTAACATTCGTTTCAACAACAATAGTATTTTTGTGCGGTATTTTAATTGCATTATTGATCATTAGTCAAAAAATCCGAATATAAATCGATGTATAATAATAATAATAAATAATATATACGCACTCACGCCTGTAATCCCTGAAGGGGTAGGCAGAGGTGTAACCAGTACACCCACATTTCGCCGAGCGTATCTCCGTCCCACGATGTGATAGGGGGCGAGCCTATCGCCATAATAATAATAAAAAAAAAAAATAATAATAATAATGAAAATACCTCTACCTACTCTAGATGATTTCAATTAGCTGTTGGGTCAAGAGTCAGATTCAGGAAGTGGTGTTATTGGACACGGCATATATACTGTGAGGAGGTTCCTCACTCTCGGGTCTTAGCCATCGGTGGATTGGACCCTAGGCCTTGCCATTGAAGGGTGATATTTTTTATATTTCTAAATTTTTTATTTTTATAAATGTAATATTTATTCACAACATGGGACCTTACCGTGCAGGTCTTAATAATAATACCTTTGGCGAATGCTAGTACCCTTTGCAACTCTGCCTATTTCCTTGGGGGATACACTGTGCTTGGCATTGCATGCCTTCATCCATATATTTTAAACCGGTTTAATTCATTGTCAATATTCAGTTAAAATAGGATTCCCTTGAGAATAAGGTTGTATAACTCTAAGGTTGCTCTTTACAAAACATGTTTTCAATACAATGATAACTATATAAGTATATATATACGTAGGTACATAAAAAATCTTATTGTAAAGCAACATATTTCCAAATGCTCGATTTTTTTGGTTCTATGGGCAATGTATGGTATGGTTTTACAACGTGGTAGATTCCTCATATGCGATAGGCTGTCTGGGTTGGTACCACCGCTATGTCTATTTCTGCCGCCAAACAGCAGTGTGTAAGCACTGTTGTGTTCCGGTTTGAAGGACATTGAAGCCAGTGAAATTACTGGCCATATACGTAACAGAATACTTGAAGAGCGCCCACGTACATTAAGGAAGTACACTTGAGAAGTGTAAAGCTTTTGCACAAGGAATATGGTTATAAAAACAGAAATGGCACTATGAAGAGGCGTTGCGTATATGTATCTTTAATCGAATAGGTATAATATCATAGGGAGTCTTCTGTCACCTGTCCTTATCCCACTCACAGTGGGGTCTGCCCATCGCATTCTTCAACACATGTTACAGAAAGATTTGGCTTGTAGTTTTTACGACCAGCCGCCTGCCTGACGTCAACTCCTATGGGGAGAAAACACTCAGATCCGAAACAAATATTAGTGGATCACATAAAACATTCTTGTCTCGGCGCGGGAGTCAAACCTGAGGCCACTTGCTTCACAGCCGGCTACTCGCCCACTGCGCCACGGAAGCTGTCAGGCAGGTATATCATGGGAAGTGTTCTAAGGAATCGTCACCGCGTAACGCGCCATGAGTTAGTATTCCATCTCTACCACTTGGAGGGATGGCGTTCTTCAACGGTGCGATATGCACGGATTTTTTTCCTCATACAGCAAGCATCAACTTGCGTTTACCTTATTTCTAGGCCGATACAACTGAGGACCCTTCGAGAAAATTATCTATTCTTTCCTCAAACCCTGACAACGAATCGTCGGTTCATCTTGTTTTGTAGATCTTCATGGGCATCAGTGATCGCTTATCATCAAGCCAAAACTGAAAAATAAAAAACTCTTCCGCACCGAGGGTATGCAGGTTTCCTTCACAATTAAAGCAAGCGATAATTGACGATTAACACACATGCAACTTAGAAAACTGGTTTTGGACTTTACACTTTCGTCTCTCTTCCCGCTAAGCTATCGTTGATTATTACAACAGAGTAAAACCAAAAAAACAAGTTGCTTGTATGATGAAATCCCCTTCATTTTATATTTATAATTTAAAAGGATATCCGCAATAATAAAATAACTATACTGCAATACTTTACGTTGTTCACGGTCTACCTGTTATGGTTCAATAGATAGATAGAGCCTATTAAAGATAGGATAGACAGACAGACAATGTCGACTTACGGCCGTTCCCCATATAAAGATAAATTTGCTTACTATCAATAGCGTTTTGACAGATCTTCCAAACAAAATGTGACAAAATTTTACTGCCAGTAAGCAAAATCGAGACTGAATATTAGGAACGGCCATAAGTAATACGATTCTGTTAGCATGCTTTAGGTGCAGCACCTCAAAATAAATAATCTTTTATGAGATGATTAATTTATTTATTAACACATTAGCACGTGAAGACACGTTGGTGAACGTATTGAACCTTGTCTGATCCAAGTCAATACCAACAAACTGATGAACGGAGGTCAACTATAACCGTTTCGCAAACGACGAGGTCAATTAAAATTTTGGAATCAAATTATTTGTGCAAATGTTTTAACAGTGGCCTTGGTATAATTTGTGCATTAGCGGAGTGTTTTGCAAGCAACTAATGGATCCTTTTAATTCTCAGTGTCTGCGATCCCTTTCCACAGCTTCCATTTCGCACACAGATTGCTTTCGCAATGGGCGAGTAGCCATCTGTGAATCGAGACGCGGCGGGTTTGATTCCCGCACGTAGACAAATGTGTGTGTGTGATACACTATTGTTTTGGGTCTGGGTGTTTTCGCAAAAAACTACAAGCTTAAACTTTCTGTAAAATGTGTTGAAATAAAAAGCATGCTGTGCCGATCCCACTGTGTGGAATAAGAGCAGGTGGAAGAAAGAGTTTGCGATACGTTGTATTCTACAAATCAATACCCTATAGAGTATAGATCTTGCTTTTTAACCGACTATTTCCAACTCCTCCCTGACGTTCTATTTGAATAATTTCCTTGCGGGACAAAGACAATTTAGCATTCCCAGAGCTTCGCCGAGCTTCGCTGCTCGGTTTCAACATAAATTCGTGCCGTTATCGATCCTGATCCACAGAACTTCCAGTAGCGGGTGTGTGGGCGGGATAGTCGTTTTTTAGTCTACTTCAAAAAGGAGGTGGCTTTCAATTCGAAATTTTTTCGCTTAAAAAAGCCTCATCGATTTCTCCGCTGATTGTGGGCCGATTTTATTGAAAAAAATGTTTACCTGTTTGTATTAAACAGTAATATTAGTCCTTTATTATAATATATGTCCCACTGCTGGGTACGGGCTTCCTCTAGTGAATGAGAGGAGTTAGGCCTTAGCCCACCAAGCTGGCCTAATGCAGGTGGGCTGACTTCACATACCTTTGAGAACGATGTTTCCTTCACCGTTACAGCAAGCTATAATAATTAACAATGAATACACACGTAACTTAAAAAAGTCATGGTTGCATACTCTTACGGCTGGATACTAATTTAATTTTGCTTAATTTAAACAAAACACTAAACTAAATTAAAACGATAGATAACTTTGTTACTCTTCAATGTCTGCCTACCTCTTTGTGGTTTAGGCGGGAGGGTGTATATAATATGTACAATTTTGTTACTTGTTGTGCTATCGTAAACATTTTCTTAAGGTTTAATAGCTCTGCTTCAGATACACCGATCAAATTACTCGCAAGAAACTCTCAATTGAATCCAATGATTGTTCTTGTCATATCGAATAGACTATAGTTTTTCATCGACCATGTGTGATTACGATAATGACTCAGGTATTGTTGATTAGTTCAACAGTCATTACGATCATTGTGATCAGTTTGATTGTGATCAAATGGCCAAAGAAGCAAATGGGTCGTTTAATGGTAATCACTGCTATCTATTAACATTTTCCCCATCTCAATCCCTCAATTATCTCTTTCTTTTAAGTCAAGGTCGGCAACGCGTTCATTATTCTGGTATTATAGGAGTTCACTTACTATCAGGTGATCGACTTGCTCGTTTGGCGGTAGTTAAAAAGCCCCTTAGCCGAGGAAAATGTATAAATAGATGTATGAATGCGAAATACCCAAAAGCGGTGTTTAAGGATCGCAATTTTTAGCAACCACGACTCTACTTACCCCCATTCTGTAGAAACTCACGCCGGTACGCATACCTTTTTCAAATCTTTTTTTTAGACTTTGCTAATGATGCTTAAGTATTACTGTATCAATAAACCATTGCTTTCTTTCTATAAATCATTAATGTATTATTTCAAAAGCAAAACGACATCTAGAATTGCATTGTAATCGCCAGTGCATCATAGTCAAACAAACTTGTAAAGAACAATCATCATTTGACAACAAATATTGATCAACTTTCCCTATATCTACTTTTACTTTAAAATACTACCGGTTTGGTAACAGATTATTTAAATTTATCGTTTGGTCCGCCCACTATGATTACCAGTTGTAATTTTTTATTCGTCTATGCCGATTTGGTCACTTTGGCATACTTTCGGAGTACTAAATACATATTAAAGAAGATAATTTCTTTACAATGTTGATAGATTCGATATATTTTGGAAGGTGTTTAGCGTGCTTTAGCACTGCCTTGGTGGCGCAGTTGTAATGCGTAGGTACGCGTTACGACTGAGGCTGACGCTGAGGTGTCGGGGTCGATTCCCGGGTTGGTTAAAAGTGATATTGGGTTTTTCTATTACGAAATGCTCAGTATCCGCCCGGAGTCTGGAATTGTGCCCGGGTATAGCGATGGACTTGCCCCCTGTCACATCATGGGACGGAGATATGCTGAAATATGTTTATACTGGTTACTACCGGTTGTATTCAGCTTCACCGGCCTTTTGGGTGAACGCTTTAGGCGCTCTCAACCCTTAAATTTAAGCAACCACGCTGAGGGCACCCACTGTGGGGTACGAACCTCGGCTCAGGACGGTCGTAGGGGGAGGGCAGAGACATCTGCGATTAGTGAAATGGGTGAATTTTTAAAACTAATCGAATAGTATTAGGCTCGCGAGTTGGCACTAGGGTAGGGGTTGCGGGGACCGCGGCGAGGTCCTCGACGGCGAGGACGGTAAATCTGTCTTTTGCAGTGTGTATTGTGTTTAAGTTCTTCCATCCCTCGGATAGCCATGGTGGTCTCATCGTCGGGGTCCGAGAGGACGGATGAGCGTGTCGGAAACTTGTCTCTCCGTAGTGGCGAGTGTATTTATAAGGTGTTATGTGACGTAGATGTCATACTTATTATTACCTACTTCCACTATACGTGATAAGTGTCGGTAGTATGTTTGTAGACATTTGTCTCGGTGCGGAAATCGAACCCGCAACATCTCAATTCACAGGCGGTTGCTCACCCATTGCGACACGGAGGCTGTCATCAGTCTAATTTACTAACAAAAATAAAAAAAGCATGGGCTAGTGATATTATTCTATTGGAAGCTGCTGTTATGACATTATTTTGACTGCAAAACGTGGGAAACTAGTAAAAACATAATGCAATCTTTAGATGTTTCTAGTTTAGTTATGACTAAAAAGGAAAAAAAAAGTTCTTAGTTGGACCTGGGTTTGACTGAATGTCAAAGAACGGGTTCTTCTAAATTTATCCATACCTCCTCGAAATAGTACATATACAATATACAGTAGGTACTACGATTTCAATTATGCTATAATATTGGAAATAATCGTTTTTTTACGAATTAGTACGAATATGCAACGAATGCCCAACCATTTGGGTCCCGTCAGTTTGTTTTTATTGGCCAGGTGCTACCTAGCAAGCGCTTGCCCGCTGCCCGCTTGATGGTAAGCGGTCACCGCCGCCACTGGATTTCAGAAATGCCAGGGCACAACCAAACCGAAACAACAATGTTTACACACTGCTGCTTGTGTAGAATTAGACAAAGCGGTGGTACCAACTCAGATGGTCTCCCGCACATGAGGGTTCTACCCATCGAAATAAGATGTCAAGAAACGTAACTCAATTAAAAAAATCACCCCACAAATATATAATCTGTGCAAGAGGGCAGGGCTATAAAAGTCTGTGCAGCTCGTTCATTCATCAATTGCGCAGTGCAGAACGTCGTATCTCTATTTAGAAATTTTCATATTTAGACATTAAGTTTTACGAAATAAAGTTGATTTTGAACGTTCATTAATTTTTGTTGTGTGTATGAGTGTTAAATTTGCATGTGTAAGGTAAGTAAGAACCGTATTTTTGTCACATTCATATGATATGATATCGTTCTAGTTAGCTTATTTCGATGGTTCTACCACCTTGTGTTGTTTATGTCAAAAATGTTAATAAGGCAATAATTGATTTCTTAGGTTTACGCGAATATTACACATTGAAATAAAACTAGTTTATACGGATTTTATCGCGCTTTAATTTTTATTTTAGTCCCGACGTTAACCCAACCCAAAAGATCAACCCACTTTTAACCCAAAAGACCAACTGCCAGACCTCAAGATACCGTGAGCTCTTTCTGCGTAGATCGGACTAGTGTCAACTAACTTTTTTAAATAATTAAAAATAAATGTATAATTTTAAAATGAAGGTAGCCATTGTAACATTAACTTTTCGAGACGACCTACACCTCAGTCTCTCCCGTGACCACGAAGGCTGAAAAGCTTTCGAAACGTCGGGACTAAAATAAAAATTAAACCGCGATAAAATCCGTATAAACTAGTTTTATTTCAAGGCAATAATTGTTTAAGAAACTCCTAGAATTTACAACCATATCAGTATAAGTGGTAGAGCCACGCTGTAGACACTTGTGTCTACAACACGAATGGGCCGGCTCGTCCGGGTCGTTTTTTTTTTTTTTTTTTACTGCCTGGATAGGCAGACGAGCAAACGGGCCACCTGATGGTAAGTAGTCACCGCCGCCCATAGACTTCTGCAATGCCAGGGCACAGCAAAGCCGCTGCCTACCGTCGAAGGATTACTCTTTTTAAACCTCGTTTAAAGAAGGACATGTCATAGCGCTCAGGGAACACCGCTGCAGGGAGTTCATTCCAGAGCTTGCACGTACGTGGTAAGAATGAAGCTGGAAACGAACCGTACCACTGTCTCACTGAAAACCGACGTAAAGTAGCAGCTTGCTGCTGCGTTTCGTACGGTAAGTGAGACATCCGGAGGCTCAAACCCCCTCCCCTTCCCAGTCCCTTAATTAGCCCTTTCCTTTAAGGTCGGCAACGCACCCACAATTATTTTGGTATTTTGGGCGTACATGGGCGGTGGAGATCACTTACCATCAGGTGACCCACTTGCTCGCTGTAGTATGTTCTAAATACAATTCCGGTCGAACGTGTGGTCGGAATATTTTTTATCTATAAACCTTATGACGGCCGCCCACTATGAGAGCCTTGTCCCTAATCTCGACTCTAAGACTTAGAGGACTTTTCGGTGAATTAAGGTTATTCAAATATTATATTGTATCTATACACGCATATGGTCATAATTCGGCTTTTATGTTCATTTGTAATATTGGGTCTTTAAACCACTTATTTTTCTTTGTGTCTTATGCAAGGTCGCCGATATGAACACGGCGACCCTAAAGCCTGCCACCTTCTACCACCCACTTGTCAAATCATTCCTCTGTTAGAAATGTAACGTGGTTTTTGTCACGTTTTGAGGAAACCACAGGATTATGTCGATCGCAAATGCCTGCGCCAGATCGTAACTAGTGTACAATCCTGCCATCAGCATAAAAAACGCTGGTTTGATGTATAAGAGGGAGACATGAGAGCCAATGTTCTCACTCACTGTAATTACCCGTGATCGGACGAATTGGAGGCGCCTTAGTACGAAGGGGATGAGATAACTATTGACGACAAATATATATATAACAAACGAGCAAGTGGGTCTCCTGGTGGTAAGTGATCTCCACCGCCCATGCACGCCCACAATACCAAAAGAATTATGAGTGCGTTGCCGACCGTAAAGGAAAGGGAATGGGAAGGGGAGGGGTGTGTTCCTTCGGATATATCACTCACCGTAGCAAGCTGCTACTTTACGCCGGTTTTCAGTGAGACAGTGGTAACGACCCGGACGAGCCGGCCCATTCATGCTGTAGACAAAAGTGTCTACATCGTGGCTCTATTACTCAAAAAACTCAACTCTGGTAAAACTGTACCCATTCAGTACAATTACGTCGTCATGTTGGGGTTCGTAGATAACATACCACAGAGATGTTGAAAGTACTATTTCTCTGCTTTATCTGTACTTTTGACATAACGAGTTGAGTATTCTATGCTACTATGTTAGTGTCGATAGATATATGGAGATAACCAGATAAAACTGGTTTTCACGACAAAATCATCTCGTGTCGCATATACTAAGCCGTCAGGTATGGAAAGAAAAGAGGACCTGTTAATTATATAAAATACAAGAGTATATATACATACATATGCACTCACGCCTGTAATCCCCGAAGAGGTAGGCGGAGGTGTAACCAGTAAACCCACATTTCGCCGAGCGTATCTCCGTCCCATGATGTGATAGGGGGCGAGCCTATCGCCATACCGGGCACAATTACAGACTCCGGGCTGAGCATTTCGTAATAGAAAAACCCAATATCACTTTTACCCGACTATACCAGTATCTTTATTGTATTTGAAAAGATTTTTAGAACAGGTATGGCGATTATACATTACTAATTTTGTTTTAATGGTGAATTTACATATTTAATGCTAACGATGTAACTATATGGAAATAAATTTGACCACTATTTTTTATCGTTCGACGCAAAAAAAAAGGATGTTTAAATTTTATCCTTTTTCCTGTCCGTGGATTGACAGACTTGAATGCATTTTTTATTTGAAAGCTGCTTTATATGCCATAGTAATTAGCTATTAAACCATAACCATAAATTTGTTCAGTAGTTTAAAGACCATCAGGTTTATTTTCTTATTTCGTTTTTTACCTAGCTTTAAATCGGCTTTGTACCAGAGTTCACCTTCATGCTTAGACGCTTCCACATCGCCCGTTCGCGCGATCGTACTACCTGACTACTCTTGAAATACGATTTCAATGTTAAAATAATTTTACAGCAATTTCGTGCATCTTCATCCCTCTCGAGTATTCTTGTAGTATGGTGGCGCCAATCAGGTAGCGGAATTAAAACGAATTAATAATAATTTTAATCATTCGATTTAGAGAGGATATGAGTGCTTACAAACTCTTGATTGTTTTTTTGTCATTGAGAGGCGTTCCATTCCACGCCACACGCGGCTAATTTCACGGTAAACGATCTTGTCACAATCCGATCCGAAGACTATTAATTTCCTTCTACTACTAATCTCCAGAGTTGTGATTTTATTGAGATCGGAATAGTAATGGGATTCATATTACTTTAAAGAGTAGACCAGTTGGTACGATCTGGCATAGTTTCTAGAAATTAGGTAGTTATTTTTTACTTTCTAGAGTGTAATTATTACGAATAAAAATGCGAATGAACATGTTATGTTAGTAATTGTTGTTCCGAAAAATAAATGAGTGATATCATACGGCTATAATTAAATCAGATAAATTCGTTGCATTTTTCCAATGTGTGTAATTATAGCTTAAGTTATGCATATGCAATTGCAAATTTTATTGCGATATTCGTTCTATTTACATGTTCTATTAAATGTTGTAATAAAACTGACCGTCAAAATAATGCAAATCAATTATGTATTTTACTTTCTATTTAATTTTTGTATTAGTCTGAATGGCGAAACGACGAAGTAAATCGCTCGCTTGATGGTAAGCATAACGCTTGTCCATGAACCCCACACTAGGTAAACCTGTATCGTGGATATCAGGAACTACGAGGGACTTGCGGTCCCACAACACCCAGACCCGAAACAAATTTTTGTGGTCACACAAACATTTGTCTCAGTGCGGGAATCGAACCCACGGCCTCTCGCTTCGCAGCCGGCTACTCGCCCGCTGCGCCACGGAGGCTGTCAACCCACATCACTTTGAATTACAAAGCACTGCAAGGCATTAGACGACTCTCCTCACCCCGAGACATAGTTAAGTCTCATCAACATCAATGTCCTGTAATTTCATTGACTTCGATGTGCTTCAAACCGAAACATAAGCGCAGCGCGAATACATCGTGCTGTTATTCGGCGTCATCATTTTGATGGACTTCTGAGTCACTAAGAGACGTGCCGTAAAATGGCATAGACTAGAGGCGGATCCGGCAGCAATCCAGAGTACACTCAGGATCCCTCGGGACTGTCTCAATTGCGGTGATGGAGGCCATGCAGGTTAGGGATCCAATGCAGCGGTCGTTCGGTTAAGGACAACTGGGTCGGAAGTCTGGTGAGTCTGGCATAACCTTCTTTTCTCCCACGAGGCTAAGAAGCTATCCGTAAATGGGATTGTCCCCGCGGGGAAAAAAAGATCCTCGCTGTAGTTTTGTCTATACACTACAGCATCAATAGGTCGACTCGACTGGGTTGTTACCAATGTGTCTAAGAAGATCGACGTAAACCGGCTTGCTGTTGCATTTCATACGTTGAATGAGATACCTGGAGGCCCAAATCTCTGTCCTTTCCCATTCAGTTCACCTTTCCATTACGGTCGACAACCCGTTCACGATTCTTCTAGTATTGTGGGCATTCATGAGTCGTGGGGACGACTTATCATAAGGTGACCCATTTACTCGTTTGACGGCCCATTTTATAAAAAAACTTTTATCACAATAAAAATAGCCTATAGCAGACAATGTAGTTTCTTATTGGAAGAATTTTGAGCACAATTTTACATACTTATTGTTTTTTATAGCATAGGCCAACAAACGAGCAAGTGGGTCACCTGATGGTAAGCGATCTCCACCGCCCATATAAACCCACTATACCAGAATGATGATGATGAGAATCATGGGCGCGTTGCCGACCTTAAAGGAAAGGGATAGTTAAGGGATTGGGCAAGGTAAGTGGCCTCCGGATATCTCATTCGTGCTAACTTCGATAAAACTATCTACAGTGTGGCTCTACCACTCTCATTTTACCTTTACATTAAATTACCATATTATAACAAATTTCTCACAATAATCTCGTGTGATAGTGTATTGTTTTGCCAATAATAGAGTGTAATAATGGGGTAATTTTCTAAGTACGGATGAGTCCGGATAAAAACTTACGGTAATAGTGAAAGAGCTCTCGATGTCATTAACGTATTATAACGTGAAAGTGGCACCGAAATGTTGAGCAAAATAAATAATATTTTTTACTAACACAAAAACAAAGGTTCTTTTTCTACATTCACGTATAACTCCGCCAAATGTGGATCTTTGAAAGATTCTTTTTGTATTAGATAGAGTTTAAATAAATATATTTTAAGAAATAATTCCACCCCTAAGGGGATGAAAGACTAAAACGCCTATAAGTTCGGTTTTTTTACGTTTGTATATTACATCATTTCAAATTTGAGATGGGTTTTTTTTTATTAGATTCGACGATGCTACAAAGTACTGCATGGCTCTGGATTGCGATCGTCATCCCGTATAAGATGTTATAATAATAATACTAGTCCTGTATTATATACGTCTCTACTGAATGATAGGGAGTTAGGCCTTAGTCCACCACACTGACCTAATGCGGGTTGGTAGACTTCACATACCTTCGAAATTCTTATGTTCTTGTGTTCTTACGATGAAGATCTTAACACCCCGTAATTTTACTGGCTTCAATGCCAATTCCGCACTGCTGCTTGGTTGCAGAAATAGACAAAGCTGCGTGTCTACCCAGACGGTCCCTCGCATACGAGAGTTCTAACACTAGTAAATTTGTGCCCAATACGGCGGTATCGCGATATGGCGAAATCTATCACATTATGAGGCGAAAAATTAGTTCGGCGGACACATTCGCGTGCCGTGGGACGCCTTCGGTGTTTTTTTCTTTTACACGTGCCATTATTAATTAAAAACATTTAAAACGTATGTTCTAAATAGATAATTACTTTATTTTATTTTATTTTTCTTTTCTGTTAAACCTATTTTTAATTTATTTCACCCTTGGTGTTAACGGTAGCAATGAGGCCGACAACGTCCTGAATAGTAACAGAAATTAATGCCATAAGTCACAACTATGCCCAATCATTCCCAAGGCCCAACCAACATCTTTGAAGATGAACAAATGTTGGTCCAACACTGAAGCCAGTGAAATTACTGGGTACTATGAGATTGAACAACTTATGTCTTGGGATGACGAGCGCAGTGCAATGGCATGCAGTGCTTTGTAATTCAAAGTTCTGTTGCTTTTGTTAATGATCAAGCGTGTGGCGATTACCATCAGGCGAGCGACATGCTCGATTCGTGATTCAAGCTTTTAAAAATATTTCCTTTTTACCAAATGTTCAAAACATCAATCACTAAAATAAACATGTTAGTTGTAATAAATAGTTTATGTTTATGTATGTCTAATGTATGGCATTTTTTATCACCATTCATTACTCAAGTTCATGTGTAACGTATGAAACGTTTCTTGTCAATTAATGAATGTCTACGTGCTAATAGATGTTGTGTTTGTGAGTAATATACATTTGTCATAAGATCTTGTTTGGGAAGTGGATTGAACTACGTCCATACTAATATAAATGCGAAAGTAACTCTGTGACGTTTACGGCTAAACGGCTGAACGGATTTTAATGAAGTTTGGTAAAGAAATAGGTTGTATCGTGGACAAGGAATATTTCTCGTAAAAATAAATTGTGTTCCGAAAAAGACATTCACGCGGGCGGAGCCGCAAACAAAAGCTGTTATAGTGATTAATAGCATAGTGATATTTGTATAATAATAATGCGAGCCCTTTATTATATACGTCCCACTGCTGGGCACGGACCTCATCTACTGAATGAGGGGTTAGGCCTTAGTCCACTACGCTGGCCTAATGCGGGTTGCCATACTTCACATACCTTCGAAAATATTATGGAGAACTTCTCAGGTGTGCATGTTTCCTCACGATGTTTCCTTCACCGTAAAAGCAAGTAATAATTAACAATTAATACACACGTAACTTAGAAAAGTCAGAGGTGTATGCTCATGGGGCCGGTTTCGAACCAGTGACTTTCGTCTCGACAGTCCATACCACTCCCCGATAAGCTATCACTATATTTATTAAAAGAGTGGTACCTAATCAGTGCTTGAACAACCTTCATAAGTAAGACGCTATGTGTGACTGTCTTGGATGTACTTAGTTACTTAAGCCCCATTAAGAAGGAAAGATTTGCTCATACGACACAGGTGAGGATATCACAGTAAACTGTAATTTACGAGGACGTGTCATAAGATTCTTATTTTCAAATTGCATGACACGGCCTCTTGAATGACAGTTTTTAGATTGTCGCCTCGGTCATACCATCAATAAACCCTCCATCTACATGGAAGCCTTATTTCCGCAGGCTCAAAGACTATTGCGTGTACTGAAATACAAAATAAAAATGTGGCTAATGGGCATAATTGCTGCTATTCGTATAATTCTCACTTCCGCGGTAACATTGCCTGTTTTTAACACATAGTTATGACCTCAGAGTGCCGACAGCAGATAAAAATTGCCTTGGAATACTAAGAATTGTTTCTTTCCATTTCTATAACCATAATCCCATACACAAGCAATGCATGTATACATACGCGTGTGTTGAGTGTGAACGGACTGTATCAGTTTTTCAGTGGTAGAGCCACGCTGTAGACACTTTTGTCTACAGCATGAATGGGCCGGCTCGTCCGGGTCGTTACCACTTTCTCACAGAGAACCGACGTAAAGTAGCAGCTTGCTGCTGCGGTTCGTACGGTGAGTGAGATATCCGGAGGCCCAAATCGCCTCCCCTTCCCATTACCTTAATTATCCCATTCCAGGTCGGCAACGCGACCATAATTCTTTTGGTGTTTATACATGGGCGGTAATGATCACTTACCATCAGGTGACCCACTTGCTCGTTTGCCGGCCTACGCTATAAAAAACATAATCGCAAAAAACAGGTATCGGATTCTTTCAAGTGGGCTAAAAGAAGAGATCGGTTGATTAAGTTTATAATGAGATGATATTTAATGGGTTAATGACGATTGTAAATGTCATCTTGTTATCTATAAATGTCAATGAGCGAGTACTGTCGCCTGTGGGTATCAGAAATTCCAGAGGCACCCAAGCCGCTGCCTACCGTTGAATACTTTATTATTAAGCCTCGATTGAGGAAGGAAATGTCATGAAGTTAGAGCCTAGAGTAATTCGTTTTGGTTTTTAAGTAGTTATGCAGCCACCGAACCTTGGGAACGTAACATATTGTCGCCTAGCTAACAATACCGCGTAACTTGAAAATTGGCTATGTTTTTTTTTTTTTTTTTTATTAGATTGAATGACAAGACGAGCAGGTCGCTCGCCTGATGGTAAGCGCCACGCCTGCCCATAAACAGAAGCAACGCCACACAGAACTTTAAAAAAAGCACTGCATGACACTGGACTGCGCTCGTCACCCCGAGACATAAGGTGTTAAGTCTCATAATGCCCAGTAATTACACTGGCTTCAATGTCCTTCACACCGGAACACAACAGTGCTTACACATTGTTGCTTGGCGGCAGAAATAGACAAAGCGGTGGTACCAACCCAGCCGGTCCCTCGCAAACGAGGGACCTACCACCTTGTCATTGTCATTGATATTGTCATTGTCATTGATATTGTCATTGTTTTTCTTTATGCACGTATCCAATAAATTTACACAAAAATTAATCAAAGCACGTTAATCAAATAGTTCTGTCACCGCGCAACTCAGTGGTTCATCACACATGGTCATAAAAGATATTCAGTTTTTTGTCTCTCCTGAAAACTAAGTCAATTTAACTTGCGCGGTGTTGTTAGCTAAGCGACGATATGCAACAAGACATATCTCGCGCGCGCGGGAGATAAATATGAACGACGAATATCTTGGATAAAAGTGTCAACATTCGATAAAATAACATCGTCACGTTAGGGTTCGTAGATAAAATAGCACACGGGAATTGAAACTACTGTTTTCTCTACTTTATCTCTATTTTTTACATAACACTTAGAGAATACTCTGTGTAACCATGTTAGCTTCGATAGACATGTAATAGAGATAAGCAGATAAATATGATTTTTCACGACAAAACGAGTCGTCAAAATTATATCGTGTTTTATATTATTTTAAGCCGCCTTTTTTTTTACTGCCTGGATAGGCAGACGAGCAAACGGGCCACCTGATGGTAAGTAGTCACCGCCGCCCATAGACTTCTGCAATGCCAGGGCACAGCAAAGCCGCTGCCTACCGTCGAAATTATTAAGGTTATTACGTCATGTTAACCAGGTGCCTGCTACGGGCGGGCTACGCAGACCAGCATTCTCGGTAGGCCGGGAGTATATAGGTTTGATGTCCGGTTACGGACAGCGAGAAAAGCTTTTACTACATTTTTGTAATCTAGTTTTACAACAGTCTGAATTAAACTATTAAACTTTTTCTTTAAAATGATTTCGGCTGCGGTCCTGGAACTCAACTAGGTTGTTAAATGAATTTTTAGTCTTATACCGAAGCTCCTTTAGTCATTAAAATAGTATAATATTGTTAAGTGATGTCATAAAACCAGCGGGGACTATGACATATTCTAACACTATATTGATTTCCAGACTAGTAAAATCTTTTCGCTCACCAAAAGAAACTTCCTTTTTAAATAGAAAACGCTGACTAATTCTGACTGTTTGAGCGGGTCCTGAATATTTCGGAATACATGGATTGTGTCAAAACAATTATAATTAAAAAAATACTAGATTATTGAGTTAATTTTTGCCCGATATGGCAAGATACATGAAATCATCCATCGCACCATAATAAGGAAATGCTGTTACAAGATAAAGGCAATATATTTTAAATATCATCACGGTAGGTTGGGCGTATTTGTCCGATTTCTTTAAATACCTTTTTACGGTTTCACTAAGCACGATTTACGCACAGTCACAGTCTTTACATTATACAGTATGAACAAAATACCGAACTTGTAAGTCTAATTTCAATAAAGAAATAGTTTGTGTCATTCACAAGGAGCGGTCGTTCTCTTGACACTGATGGATATCGGAGTTTATAGCCCAGCGGGACGTCTACGGCGATTCACGATTATACATGATGTTCTAAAAACAATTGACATATGATTGACAATTGTTTTTGATGGAAGTTAACACGGACGATTGATAATTTTTCTGAATCTTCTTTTAAATATAAGATTACAAAAAGTGTAGCCACAGATTTTTTTGTTCGCGATCAGTTTTTAACGAATTGGGAACCTCTTAGTTTTCGTCAAATATTAAAAATTATTTCAAAAACAAACCAGCCTCTGTCTAACATTAATTTAACTTTGTCTGGATACTGAAAGTTGAATACAAACAAGTTCCAAACAAAAGTAAGACCATAATAAAGTGAAAAGTGCAAATGTGTTACAAGATAATGAACACTCGTGTGCATACGTCCTTTTTGGCAGACTGATTAGCAATCTTAAGAGAGAAAAAGTTAGCAATTATGCGATAAAAATGTGTGTTCTCGGCCACAGATGATTAGATCTACACGACGAAGCACAGTTATAAACATTTTAAGTATGTACTAGCTTTTGCTCGCGACCCCGCCTGCGTAAATGTGGTTTGGTATTATATTCCACGGGAACCAAAATAAAAAATGTCCTATCTCCTAATCCAGGCCATGGTCTACCAGTGTGCCAAATTTCATCCGTTAAGCCATTATGGCATGATTGATTAACAAACATGGAAACTTTCAGATTCCTAATAATAGTAGGATACAAGAGCATAAATGTTCAAATCATTAAATGCATATTTGGAGTTTAATGTGATGTTTCGGCTTATAACTTAATGTGCATGAATTCGTGATAAAATTTTGCGGTAATTTAGTGTGAAGACGTTAAACCATGTTTCCTTGGCGAATTGTGTCTAGCGAGTATCTTCTCAGAAATGAAAGGTGAAGGGTCTTATTTCAAATGATTGTCTATAGTCAGTAGTTGTTAGTGAATGGGTATGGGTAATAAATGATTATTTTCGTAATTGTTTATTACCTAGGTCCTATTACTCTAATGCCCGTTTTCACCGACCTTTCCTTACTTTAGTGGACCCTAACCACACACAAAAGCTATGCAACGGAATTAAAGTCTGACGCCGCACTTGCTGCGCGTTGGGTGTTATCAACTAAATTTAAGCAATCGTCGGTGAAAACGGAAATAAACCCAAGATCGTCGCGGTTGCTGGGTAGTCGGTACCAATATGTATGGCATAATAATATTGTAATAACCGGTACGTTTGAAATCTCAATAATGTTGCTATACACCAGGTAGGTACTACTGAATATTACTATTATAAGTGCAGATATGTCGTTTCAATAATACACGTCTTGATATCTATGTGTGAGCTTGCAATTATTTAAGTGGTAGAGCCACGCTGTAGACAGTTCTGTCTACAACATGAATGGACCGGCTAGTCCGGGTCGTTACCACTCTCTCACAGTAAACCGCCGTAAAGTAGCAGCTTGCTGCTGCGTTTCCTACGGTGAGTGAGATATCCGGAGGCCCAAATTCCCCTCCCCTTCCCAATCCCTAAAGTATCCCTTTCTTTTAAGGTCGGCAACGCGCCCATTATCATTTTAGTATCGTGGGCGTACATGGGCGGTGGGGATCACTTACCATCATGTGACCCACTTGTTAGTTTGCTGGCCTATAAAAAAGAGCTTGCAAATATGTAGTTTGTCTTTTGTAACAGTAACTCGTCAAATTAAATTCGTAATTAAATACAAACATTTTGGTCGAAAGTTTCATTACCAGTTTATTATAGCCCCATTTTAGCGTCAAAATCTCTTATGCTCAATGATTATTACTGCTCCAATGGACCCGGAACTGTACTCTAGTGAAGCATTTAAAGGTACCGAAGACTACTTACTAATTGATAATTGAAACTTTTTAAAAATAAATAATTGATTTTCGATAGATTGCCATGATTGACGATTGAAACAATTTAGAGCTGATTAAATATCTTTGTCGTCAAGCATCGATTAAAGGGAACAGTTGACAGATGACAATTTGGTAAACCAGTTTCTCTTGCATTCATACATTTGTTTGTATAACCTGATCGGCTTTACTACAAACCGCGTTAGGGCTGGTGAAGGGTATCTGACTCATTTTTGTACCTGAATGTATAGCGACCAGCTCAGTATCAGCCCGGAGTCTGGAATTTGTGCCCGGTATGGCGATAGGCTCACCCCCTATCACATAAGGGACAGAGATACGCTCGGCGAAATGTGGGTATACTAGTTACACCTCTGCCTGCCCCTTCGGAATTATAGGCGTGAGTGCGTATTTTTTCATGTATTGGCAGGCGTTAGGTGATACGTGTACAATTTATGTAGAAACATTTTTATAAGTAATAGGTACTCAATGATGTACATTGGGAGAGGCCTATGTCCAACAGTGGAGAAGTGTGGGCTGACGATGACGATGATGAGGTATTAGGTATCTAGATACCTACCAACTTTAGACTGTATTTATCCCACCACGACCGCACTAAAGGGATCCAAATCACCATGTGCCAAACACTAAGTGCAGTGCATTTGGACTGCACTGTATTTAACATCAAATCCAGTGTAGTCAAGTGATGACTGTTATAAAACAACTTGTCTAATTTACAAAACTTCCACACGAGTTAAATGATATAAAACACGTATCTCTCTATTTCTAGTGAGAAACTAGATTTAACTTAGATCTATATCAGACATTTCACATTTTTAGGGATCCTTAGCCAGTGTGCCATCGGAAATCTATTAAAACAAAACTTTCTTATGTTTAAGATACTCAACGATGTAATATAAGAATATTTGTGTATCACAAATAAAAAAAGAATACGCCACGCTGCCGACTGTCTGTTTGTCTGTACAACCTTTAATGGACTCTTTTAAACCGTAATATATAGCCGACTAGATTTTTTTAAGGCATAGGTCGGCTAACGATCGAGTGGGTCACCTGATGGTAAGTGATCGCCACTACCCATGTACACCCACAATACCAAAAGAATCATGGGTGCGTTGCCGACCTTCAAGGAAAGGGATAATTATGGGATTGGGAAGGGGAGGGGGTTTGGGCCTCCGGATATCTCACTCACCGTACGAAACGCAGCAGCAAGTTGCTACTTTACGCCGGTTTTCTGTGAGACAGTGGTAATGACCCGGACGAGCCGGCCCATACATGCTGTAGACACACTTGTCTACAGCGTGGCTCTAACACTTATAGTAGAATTTAAACAGACTGTGTTATTACGGCGAATGCCCTAACTGTAACATGTGTGTAACTGTAACATTTTATTAAAACTGCTACACTTTCTTTATTTCTACCTGGCGTTATTCCGGCCATTGTCAGGGTCCGCCTTCCCACTAAGACGCCTCCACTTCGCCCGATCTTGAGGATCTTCTGTAGTAAGACCGTTGGCTCTCATATCTCCCCCTAATTACATCAAGCCAGCGTTTTTTGGGCCTACCGCGGGATCTTAGTCCTGGTACGTTCTGGCACAGGCACACTAACAACTAAAAGTAATAACTACTACTAGCTCTGTATTATACACGTCCCACTGCTGGGCACGGGCCTCTTCTACTGAATGAGAGGAGTTAGGTTATAGTTCACCACGCTGAGCTAAACCGGATTGGCAGACTTCACATACCTTCAAAATTCTTATGGAGACCTTCTCAGGTATGCAGATTTCCTTAAGATGTTTCCTTCATCCGTAAAACAAGCGATAATTAACAAATTATTACACACGTAACTTGGAAAAACCAGCGGTGTATGCTCTTGGGGCTGGTTTCGGACCTGTGACTTTCGTCTCGACAGTCCGTACCACTCCCCGCTGAGTTATCGCCGCTTAAAAGAAGATTATTAATTTGAACACTACATGGATGAAATTTGGATGATGATCCTATAAACCACTACACAAATGTGGGAAATTAAGAGAATTAAATTTTTGGTTGGCTCTCCATACATGTAACTGAGGTATGATTGGATAGGTCCTTAAAATGATATAGAGGTTGTTCAATGTTTTTAATATACGTCATTATTGTGTGAAATATGTGTGTACAAAGTCGTGAATACTGTATCCCCCCTCTAACCTTTAAACTACCGGGTGGAACATTTCGGAAAAAAATCAAGGTGGTGTTACTTAAATGTTACTTCTAACAAAAATTGGTTTCAATAAGTTAGTTTCTATAGTTTTATATTTTCGGTTACACCACGGAACCGTTCAATGTGCGTGGTCCGACTTGCACTTGACCTTTTTTTATGTAAAGTATATTTCTACGCTCCCGTGGTAGGTGTAACGGAACAGTTATTATTTTTGCTTATGTTTGTCATTTATCTGCACGCGCATCGAAACCTAGTTTACACAATTCTACTTTTTAGAAATTTTGTATCAAGCTTAATATAGACAATAAATGTGACATCAAGGGTCCATTTCACAATGATTGAATAAGGTTTAACCACCAGTTAACGTATAAAACAGCTATTTTTGTAAGTACTTAGTCGTCATCTTTTTTCTGGTATATATGTCAAAGTGGGTTACTTTGTATGGGAACTTTTTTATTGATTTAACACCCAGACCCAGGGCGGAAATCGAACCCGCGACCTCTTGCTTCTCAGCCGGCTACTCGCCCACTGTGCCACGGAGACTGTCAATATGTTAAAAGTACTACGTAATATTATTACTAGGAGAACCTAAATGAAAACTTTCTATTGCAGTTTCAGTGATTGCATTTATTGCAGTGATTGCATGAAGTTATTAATTTAATATCAATAGTTTTATACAGATATTAAAGTATCCGTACAAAATTGACCGCTGACCTGCGTCGATAACTTACCACACAAATGACTGCTTTTAAATATGGATCCACGCATCAGGCACTTAACCGCTAACTTTCCAACATTCGACCAAATATGTGTACAGCCTGCATCATATTTTGTCCGCTTTCTATTTATTTATTAAATTCTAAGCGTAAATTCGACCAATTTGCCGACGTTTTACCGGTTTGACATCAAAATAACGGTTATTAAGTGATGCGGGTGAGCATATCCCATACCAAAAAGTTCAATATCACCTATATTCAGCATTATAACACAACTGGAAAAAAAGCTAATAATGACAAAAAATGCTATTAAAAATATTTTCTCTGTAAGTATAGTAGTAGTAGAGCGGCGGGGTAAGTCGTGATGTATTATTTTACATTTTTATTTTATTAGTAGTAAGATGATAGTGTGAATTCGAAATCTATAATAGTAAAATGTTGAATAGGTACTAAATGCGTCTAAATCAATCACATTTAAAAGTCGGTACTATATGTGTTGACATTACACTGTATTTAACATCAGGTTCAGTATACTCACATTGCCGTATCAGGATAAAAAGAACTCTTGGGTTCCGAGGAACGCACTTTAGGAATCGCTAATCTTCTTACATATAAAAATCAATTGCTGTTCGTTAGTCTCGCAGAAACTCCTAAACGATCGGACCGATTTCGATGATTTGTTTTTGTATGTATTTGAGCGGGTCCCTGCATGGTTTAAATTCACAATGGGACCCGTTAGGTGGCGCTGCAATCGATTGATGTTGCGGGTGAAACTGCGCGGGACACCTAGTCAGTGATAACTATGGAAATTCGGTATAACGTGCTAATCAATATAAACACTCATGGGAGGTCCAACATGTTCACATACTTGTAACATACTAATAGGGTCATATTATTGTGTTTATGTTAAAATAAACTTAGTACACACGGTGATATGATTATCCTTATTCATCATTAGATCGATACATTACACATGAGGTTTTTGTTTTGCATTAAGTGGACGGCTGCAATGTCAAATGTGTACATTTTTATTTTATTATGTCCAAGTTATAGCAATCAAGTTCTTGTATCATACTTAAAAAACAATCAAATTAGATGTTATTTTATTTATACTTTTAGTTCGTTTTTTTACGATTTTTTTTTTATGTCGGCCCAAACACCGAGATTTTTCGATAATTGAATAGATCAGCTTAAATCGCAACGTTTTGGTATGAAAAATCGGACAAATTAATCAGCTTAATTAGTCGCAAAGTGACGAGCGCAGTGCAGTGCCATGCAGTACTTCACTGCATACACAACAAGTGGACACCCAACATAACTCAATCGCGGTTACTGTAGAAATCGAACATAGTACACGTTAATTTGAAAAGTTCAAATAAAATATAATGATGTGTGTAAATTTGTAGAGAGTTGTCATTCGGTAGGCTCGGTCGAGGCGAAACGGTGTTACACTTTTATATACTGGTAGTACTGATAGCACGCGACAGTGTTCAATTGGAACGTTGCTTTGTTCATATTGACAAAGAATAGCTACGGTAATCACGCAATGTAAGCGCTGGATTGACTTCTTACCAGCCATTTTCAATAAACGATCTTATTTCGATTATCCGGAGAGTACGAATAATCTCTCAACTCGAATAATTTACAACTACTGATAAATATATTCGACTTCAATATTAGTAACATGTTAACATTCATATTCAAATACAAATACTAATTAGTAATTACTAATGATATTTCGAATAGATTACACGCGAGTCTCCTCTGTATCCAGTTTAGAACAAAAGTACGAACTACTAATGAATGAATCGTTCGCCGATTTTTATTTAATAAATTATATTACGGCTCTGGATACTTGAATATTGTATTGGTCTGGATACTATAATTTTAGTAGAATCAATCATAGTCGCGCATCGCTAATCCGGATAGATAATAAAATAAATACACCCAACAGTCACACACATAGTCCTGACCCCACTCTAGGTGGGTATCAGGAACTATGAGGGACTTGCGGTCCCACAACACCCAGACCTGATACAAATATTTGTGGATCATACAAACATTTGTGTGATTGATTTTGATTTGATTGATTTGACCTCACGACCTCTCGCTTCGCAGTCGGGCACACGCCCGCTACGCCACGGAGGCTGATAGTGGTTATTATTATTTAGGTTAGGTGAATTGGAAAATTTTATCATTTATACATGTGCAATCACGCCTGTAATCCCCGAAGGGGAAGGCAGACCCGCTCGTCTCATCATCAAGGTGAATAAAAACATATAAATAAAACAACTTTCACATTTATTACATTAATAAAGATAATAATCACAACTCGATTATTGTCTAACGTCGTTTTTACATTAATTTCAAGTATTATTATTAATTTCCAAACTATAGTAGCGGCAAATTGTGAACCAGATTCGCGCTCTAATGGTTCCGTAGAATATAAAAGTTTGTGCATTTTCTTAAGATTTCTTGATGTGAAATTACAAAATGAGAATTACATACATACGCACTCACGCCTGTAATCCCCGAAGGGGTAGGCAGAGGTGTAACCAGTACATCCACATTTCGCCGAGCGTATTTACGTCCCATGATGTGATAGGAGGCGAGCCTATCACCATACCGGGCACAAATTCCAGACTCCGGGCTGATACTGAGCATATCGTAATAGAAAAACCCAATAGCACTTTACCCGACCTGGGGATCGAACCCGTCTCGGGTTCTCTGGTCTCAGCGTTAGCCTCAATCGTAACGCGTACGCATTACAACTGCGCCACCGAGACAGTCGTCCTTAGTACTGATATAATATTACACATAAATTGCGCTTTAGATTTACAGAGAGAAACCTTTTAATTGGCTTACGACAAGCCTCTTTGTACTGAACCCTAAATATGCAGATTTATATGAAAGTCGTAGGTAACGTTAATTGCAATAATTATATACACAACTGTACCCTAAATCAAAATTTACGATCAATAAATTTCGAACTATGCTAAGTACATTCGACGCCAAACGTTTATTACTTTTTATAACGCAATTAGTTACGAAAGAGAAAACCTGAGTATCTATGGAAAATTAGATAGCTACTAATAAATCCTTTGAAGCGATTTGACATGTTTGATATATAATATTAAACATGACCATTGACCTGAGAACTAAAGGTAGTAAAGTCTATAAATCCCTTCTTTGTTCATTAAATCTACAGGCATAGAGCCCTAATTATAGAGGAACGTTTATTAATATAAGTAAATAGTGAAGGGTTTTGTAAATTTTATAGCTATTAAATATTGTAGTAAATGATGTAGTGCCGAAACAAAAGTCGCAGGTTTTAAATCAGTCCAGGAGTATACCTCTGACTTTTTTAAGTTACGTGTGTATTCATCGTTAATTATTGCTAGCTTTGACGGTGAAGGAATCTGCAAACTTGAGAATTCTCCATAACATGGGTGAAGTCTGCCAACCCACATTAGGCCAGCGTGGTGGACTACGGCCTAACCCCTCTCATTAATAAAGGATGCCCGACCGTACCCAGCAGCTGTAGGACAATATAAAACATGACTGGTATCATATGTGGTAGGCATCTGTTTACTTTTACGGACTATATTTTACAAAGGATCATTAATGAAGATATTCGATGAAGCCAGGAATTTGAGCTAGTCATTTATTTATAGTTACATTGACTCTATTGCTATTGTTATACTTATACTTGGGGAATGATGCCTAAGTCGTACATACTGATTGCATAAAGCGAAAACTCATTAAATTCGCTGGTGATAGATACATCAAACTCGTCGGCAAATCCAAAATGTTTAATTTAGATAGCATCACTGTACCGTGAGATCGAATATCTTAATAATAGATAGTTCATTTCAAAGGAACTGACTGTTCATCTATCATGCAAGTTATCGTATCATCAATAAAAAGCTATAGAAAGGTATCAAATCTTATTGATAATCTAATCTGAAAGAACGATCAATCTTTGAATTAATAGAAATTTTTAATTTCACCGATACGCTAACATTACTCATTTTACGGATGGAGTTGAACAATTTCAATGAGACATTTTGGTACTACTATTAAGTAATTTGTGACTTTTGCTAATTAAGTGTTCTCATAGGCAGAAACATAGCAAACTGACCTAAATTTATAATAGTGCTAACCTAATGGCTTTTTAAAGTCTATCAGAAAAACTAAATTTTCAAGTGGTAGAGCTACGCTGTAGACAGTTTTGTCTCCAGCATGAATGGAGCGGCTCCACCGGGTTGTTACCACTCTCATATAAAATCGACGCGAAGTGGCAGCTTGCTGTTGCATTTCGTACGGCGAGTGATACATCCGGGCAAAAATACGCCAAAAACCTACTCCTCTTCCCAGTTTCATATTTACCCCTTTCCTTTAAGGTCGGTAACGCGTCAATGATTCTTTTGGTATTTTGAATGTTTATAGGCGGTGGAGATCATTGACCATCAGGTAACCCACTTACTCGATTGCCGGCCGCTTCTATAAAAAAATATCTATTATTATTTACATATTTTTAACTCACAAAAAAGAGGAGATTCGCAAGTCAACACGTATCTTTTTTAATCCTTGTATACCATTCATATGCATTCAAATAAGTCTGCAGCAACAATAAATCGGCCGTATTCTGATACGTATTTACATTTCACGGAGTGAGCCACGACGTGGTTACACGACGAAAACCTCGCGTCGACTGACAGTACTGACTACTGAGTAGTGAGTGACTAATGACTCAGGTTGTGTTTACGGAAACCAGTTGTATCTGACGTAATAGATACACTTCCACCACTACTGTGAACGTGATTTACAGGCTGGTGCGTTTTATTGAGGTTGATATTACACGGCCGCGTTAAGAAGTCGTAGTAGAGTCGATCGTGTTTGAATAAGGTGTTGCTGCTGGAGTTAAATTGATTTCATATTTTTGCAATTTATTTTTAAATAGTGTTTATTCTAATAACTTATAACATTGCTTTTATTCTGAAAATGGTAAGTTGAAACACAGTTAAATATAACTACATAATATATTTTAAACTTTTAACTATGTGATAACTTCAAAATAATATAAACTATTGAAAATGAGGATGAAGAAGCGATCTACGCGTTGTTTTAAAACCCTAAATTCTTAAAAATTATATCATAAATCCAAAATGTATTCAGTTATACACAAATAATCAGTCTACATAATCACCTATAACAAGTGAACATAAGGCATACCACATGTGACAATCGTACCATACCTTCCTCAACGTGAGTCTCCAACTAAAACAATTGCACAGATGCACCACTGCGGCCGTGGAGTTGTCGGTGCCAGAGTGGGCGCACTACCTCGCCGCCATATTGTTCCTACTGTGGATCGTATTCGGCAGGAGAAGAAGCAGCGTTCACTCCTCTACGATATGAGTGTTATGTATGTATTTGTAATGCTGTTTGAATGGGAGGTGGTGGAAAACTTTGATATATCCATCTATAAGAAATACGTGAATGTCATTGCAAGGTAATATTTGATAGTATTATATTGATATATTTTTATACATTTTTTTTGTTTTATAAACTTATGCAGAGGTTCAACTAGTGGACTTAGCTCGTCTACCTTATTTCCGTCCCATGCTGTGATGATAGAAGGCGAGCATATAATCATGTCAGACACAAATCCAATTCCCCAGTGATCTCGTTTGCTTCGCAGCCTAAATACGATGCTATATTCATTCGTAAATAAAGTTGTAATACACAGAAATGTTTATGAGGAATATTTGAGAGTGTATTTGAAATACGATTTAATCCTATTGTAAATCCAAAACAAAGAATATTTCAACTTTAGACTTGACGTTAAGAATTGTAATGTTAATTATTGTTATAGGTGTATCAGCTAAAATAACCTTGCTAATGTTTAATTTACATAATAAATATATTTCCACATGAAAAAAAAACCTTCGTAACATGCCATCTTAATTCGTTCGCGTTATACATTACTGTGCCAACAAAACATCATGCTGTACATACGGGTGAATGCAAGTCACCGTTGGACAGGTCGACTGCTCAAGCGCACTTCAGTCGCTCGACGACTGTCGTAACGGCAGGTTGTCTGGTGATAATATAATATGAAGTATATTTAGATACGGCCTTGGTCATTAACGTTCGACTGCAATCTTACAAACAAATATATTATCGCTTGTTAAGAGGAATATTGTTGATGATTCAAACAAACCGCTTAATGGAGCTTTCGTAACGTTTCAAATAGAAAGGGTTGTTTTACTTTAACATAGTTTATATCACATTTTAATGGTTTGGTTTTCATAATTACTATTTATAATACAGAACAATAATTAAGTTTAATTACAGAAGTTTTAAGACTTGTCGTTTATTTCGAAAAGCTCAAAATCTCATCGTAGTAACATAACCTATTTCAGTCTTGATTATTTTATGCATTGTATAAATAACTACAATTTACTCGCGGCTCCGCCCGTGTTGAAGTCTTATGCGTCATATTTTTTTAAGAGCACCTAATAATCGTTATTTTTTAACTTGATTTTTTGATTTTTCTTATTAATAGTTCTATTCGAATGTTTTAAACGTATATAAACCTTCCGGAAGAAGTTCCCTAAATGATGATGAAAATTGCATCAAAATCTACTAAAACTAAGCGGACAAACAAACAGACAGACACGAATCGCGACTTTTTAAACTATACTAGCTGACCTTTGTGGTTATTGCCCCGCTCCCATGGGTCATAGCGTACTTACTATATTACATATAAACCTTCTGGAATAAATTCTCTAAATAACAGTGAAAACGGCATCTAAATCTAAAACGCATAAATATAGGTTAAGAGAAATAAGCAGAGAAACAGACAGATCCACATAGCGATTTTGTTTTATACTATGTAATGATGATTATGAAACGATTACTGCTGCGACGTTTACTGTCATACGCAGTCATACATAACCACTTTAAAAATAAAAGAACGAATAAGAACGTTACACCTCTTTTCTTATTCTTCCATCTTAAAAAGTATGTAACAGCACATGTTTTCGATAAGCATCTAACCCGGCAGCTCAGAGTCCGGTCACTCATACGCAGACCTTATACAGCGGTGGCCGGTAAAGTGGTAACCGTTGGTAGCAGACATGGAAGAGCGACATCATCAGATAGCGCTTCTCGAGTCTGACAACCGTTTTCAACCTACGTGTTCTGTTTATTGTTAATAACGCTAATGCAGGGGTAGGGTTTAGACACTGAAAGTTTTAATTTATTATTTTATTTTTTACTGCGCCACAGAGGCTGTCATCATATTGTATCATTTAGAGAATTTAAACCTTCCGGAATAAGTTCTCTAAATTATAGTGAAAACGGCATCTAAATGCGTGAGTTTGAGTTTAGCCGCGCTGTTGACAGTTTTGTCTACAGCATGAATGGGCCGGCTCGACAGGGTCGTTACCACTGTCGCACAGAAAACCTACGTAAAGTAGCTTGATGATCCGTTTCGTACGGTGAGTGAGATATCTGGAGGCCCAAATCTTCCTCTCCTCTTCCCAATCCCACAATTATCCCTTTCCTTAAAGGTCGGTAACGAGCCCATGATCACTTACCATCAGGTGACCCACTAGCTCGTTTGCTAACCTATACTGTAATAATAATAAATATCATAAAATGTTTGTTGTTGGTATCAATCTTTGGCTAATAAACAGCAATAGCAATTGCTTAATTATATTTTATGCTTTTTAGTTTTTTGAGTCGATTTTATTTTATGTTTATATGTTTTTTTTTTATTTATTGTACCGTTCAGCCCTAACAAACGTTTGGCACGCAAGATGACACCGCGTCGGCGTCCCTCGGTGCATTAAGCTGTCCAGACTCCGGCATATAGTTGTGAAAGTCCATGAATAATCGGGATGGTATTTCCTTTCTACGGGCGGGAGTGGACGAGCACTTAACTATGTCTACCGCACCCATTAGTTAGGATTCAGTGGCATGTATGGGGGCAAAAATATTTTTAAACATTTCTTTGCGTACGAAAAGTACACAGCCTTCTTGCTCTGTGACCGCATGCGAAGCGAGTGGGTTCGATTCCCGCACCGAACCAAAAATGTGTGTGTGATCCACAAATGTTTGTTTCGGGTCTGGATGTTTTCACCAGAGGGGTTAACGTCAGGCAGGCGTTCGGTCGTAATAATTACAAGCCAAGTCATTCTGTAACATGTGTTAAAAAAGCATGTTGCGTCGACCCAAATTTGAGTGGGATAAGGGCAGATGGAAGAGAATATTTCTTTGCGTACAAATAATATGAAAATAATAAAAGCAGTGTGTCAAATACTGTCCCTGTGCTAAGCACCAACCTCCTTTACGAATGACGGTGGTTAGGGCGTTTCATATTGACGTAGGCCACATAATACTTAACTGTCAGTAGTCCATGAATATTTATAGATTATTGTAGAGTTAATAAGATTTTAATAAGTTATCATCAATTTGTGCTAGTCCAATTTGAGGCATATGTCTCTAAAAGCAAGTCATTGACCTCATATTTTAACTCGTTTCCATGTTATGTTATCTCATCTACATGTTTAAGAATTCTAATAATCTACAAGTTTTATTTGCGTGGGAATTATGTGAATTGGCTAATCGATGGCATTTAGAAAATCTAGCAAATGATATTGTGTACATTTATTTTTTCATAATATCAACGTTGTAATACAGCATGAATAATTGTTGATTTATTGAAACAATGCTCATAAGTCTTTGGTTACGACAACATAAATGTTTTTTCGTATGGTGAGGAGATTATCCAGCGGCCCAAATCCTTCCCTCCTTCCCAATCCCTTAAAAATCTCTTTCCTTTAATGCTATTAAAAACTTACTTCAGCAGTTATGTTATCGTCTCTATTTATTCAGCATTTACCAATACTATAAATTAGTGCAATATTTACAAATGAAAACGCGTCACGGAGAGGCGGGGCTAAGCCCCCATCTTCGCTTGTAATTACGTCCCCTGTTGCGTAAACTCGGCTCATTTAGAAAGCAGTTAGTAACGTCGTAAGGACGCGATTGCGAATGATTTAATATACGTGCAATGATTAAGTTATTGTGCGCGCATTATGACTTATGACCGTGTTGACACCATTTATGAATTGTTATTATCAGATTTACGGAGCAGTTGGATGATAAATCTTCATTAAAACAAGAGATATAGGATAATCCGATTTGATAATAGACTATGGGAGAACTTTAATTTGTTTTTGAACAATGTGATAAAACGCTATATAGGATCACTAAATTAAATAAATATAATAATTAATTTAATTTCTGCTAATTGGTTGATACCAAAGAGCCTCGATCAACACCTCCAGAGGCTCTCAGTTGGTCGTTGGGTCAAAAACCAGATTCAGAAAGCAGTGTTATTGGACACGGCACGCATTCTGAGGAGGTTCCTCACTCTGGGCTCCTAACCACCGGTGGCTTGGGTCCTAGGTCTCGCTATTGGAGGCCTATTTTATATTTCTAAAGGTTTTTTTTAGAAATGTAATATTTAAAAATGTAGAAGCTCCTTTTAAAATATAGAGTACTGTACAATTTAATTGTATTCTGTATTGTGCCTTTATTAAAATAAATACATAAAATAGATCCAAGCCCTCATATTCCCCCTACTAACTTTGAGTGCGATTGCGTATGCTTGCATAGATTTCGAGTAAACCACGCCCCCATTTGTCCCCTACTAATTCCGCTCATGATTGCGTAAACCCTCATATAGAAAGCAGTTAACGACCTGCTAAAGACGCGATTACAAACGAATTATTTTCACGCCACGTCTGTGGCATGCCATTATTCAATTTATAATTAATGACGATTAACATTAATGTGCGGAAATTATCATAAATTTAATGCATTTTCTATAATGGCTTGTTTTATGTACTCGCTTAAGTTGTATAACAATTAATTTTTACTCAAGGCTTCGACTGCGTGAATGTCGTTTTTATTAGTTTAAATGACGAAACGAGCAGGTTGCTCCTATGGTAAGCGCCACACCTGCCTGTAAATAAAAGCAACACCATACAGGACTTTGAAACTTTGAATTACAAAGCACCGCATGGCATTGGACTGCGTTCATCATCCGATACTATTATACTACTAAACTATTACTATCAGAGTCATTCACTGGCTTCAATGTCCTTAAAACCGTAACCAAACACTGCTGCTTGGCGGCAGAAATAGACAAAATGGTGGTATGACCAGATGGCCTCTTGCATACGAGGGACCTACCACCTAGTGTGTATGTAACGACACTTAAATATTACCACATCTTTTTGTAACACATTGTATAATATGTAAAATTATAAAAACAGCACGACGAAATGTGGGTGCAGCACTATCTGCACCTCTGCCTGTCCCGTCGGAGATAAAGGCATGAGTTTATGTATGTTATGTGTATAAATGTAATTTTCCGCTTTCCCTCCAAAATAAGAATACAATAAAATCACATCGTTAACACGTTAAGGCTTTTTACTCAGGCTCACACGGGAACCGAGTGCGTCCGATTCCGTTAGCGAAAATCAACCATGAACAATCGTTGCGCACCGTGACTCGCCGGGAATCAAACCCGCATAAATCATCGCGCGGCCTGTCACACGCCGAGTGAGACAAATCGACGCGCGCGGTGTCGTGATCGGTAGAAACATTTTGCGGTAAGCGCAACGTCGCGACCAAGATAGGGAGACCGCGACACTGGACCGCGTCTTTTTTGTTAAATATTTTGTTTTATAGCAGAGGAAGGCAACGAGCAAGTAAGTGACCTGATGGTAAGCGATCTCCACCACCAATGAACACCCACTAATCATGGATGCATTGCCTAAAGGAAATTTTGTATTGAATAGGGATGATTTAGTGATTTCTTATGTTTATCCCAATATTACACATTGAAATAAAACTAGTTTAAACGACGCGGTTTAATTTTATTTGCAATTTCCAGTCCGTACTGGTTTACATAGTGATTTCTTATGTTAACGCGAATATCACACATTGAAATAAATCCGTTTAAACTAGTTTTATTTCAAGGGATGATTTGTTTACATTCTATGTTTTACATAACATAGAATGTAAACAAAGCACAAATATTTTTCTAGAGTCAAATGACACGGACAAGTTCCAGCATGAATTACATAAATCCCAGGTCACAGCTCATTGTGTCTGTAAACACACATTATTCAAGTATCCGTTGTAATGTAAAGAATCTTTTAAAAGGCACACTCACACACACAAAGCACATTTGAATGAATTACGTACTCGTTTGTGTATTTGCATTCAGGTTTATTGACCTACGTCACCGTGTTTTGATCATATGCACGACTGTTTGCGAGTTTACTTAAACACTAAAGTCGAGACGTCCTAAACATAAATGATCGTCAAAGTCTTGTGGCACGTACCCACGTCCTCTTGCTCTTTCGTCTTCCTTTTGTGTCTGTTTCATTTAAATTCCTTGAACGTATTTTTTTATTAAACTTTGGTTACAGTTGTTTGGATGAGCCGGCTTCCAAGCCGATATAATACAGACGATATCAGTTCTCTCCCGAGTTCTTTCTTTCTGCCTGTCCTTATCCCAGCTTTATGATCGGATATTTATTATCGGATTTAGTGGTATGTGGAGCGACCAGCTGTCTGACCTCCACAACCCGCAACGGGAACCAAGTTTCGTCATTGCCGCATCTGTTAATCGGCGGAGTATTGGTATACTATATGCACGTGGTCGTGCAGGTGAGGTTGCTTTGGGGCTAAGATGTTGGTGGCCCACTCTGATCTGGTAGTACCTCGATCTAGATTTAAAATCCAGTCTCTTTGGAGCAATTTTTACATCTAGCGTGCACCGAACCATACCAAAGCACCTAAATTCTAGTCAATTAAATAATCTGATGGATTGTGATCCAATTACGTCGGTTGACAAACAACGTGTGCTTACGTGATGTTCAGACGGAATTGGAGGCAAAAAACAACTACACGCGATTGCTTTCTATTCACATTGTTATTTCCTCCCGCGAGCGTTACTTGGAAGTGTAGGCAATAACTTGTATCGAAACAATTATTATGTAGAGCTTCATTAAATAGACATCATAAAAAAACTTAGACGGCTTTAAGTGAATCACTTCACTAGCTCTTTACATCTCCTGTCATCCTTTAGTCTTCTTTCTTTCTGCCTGGCGCGCGCGTTATTCCAGCTTAATGCCAGGATCTGCATTCCCATAATGATTTGGTATTATATGGGGAGGGGCGGGGATCCGCCGTCTAACCCCCACAACTCGCAACAACTCGTAATTTTATTTATTATTAGTATTTAGTACTCAATTAATTTGACTGATCTTTCGAACACGCTTGACGGTTATTTTGTACCACATTTTTTTATCTTAAGTTTTAATTGGAATATAGATTGAGATCTAATATAACGATTCATTGTAACATAAGCTTGTATATTTTCTTTATCTCGTTTGTATAAGTGGTATAAAGAGTTATCTATCAATCCATCTAGCTATCTCAATATCAATGCAATTGTAAATGTATGAGACATTTAGTATGCGCAACATTTCACAAGTGCTAAAGCTTGCAGATTCTAGATAGATGTCAGCTATCATTCTTTAAGGATCCGCTCGGACGTGGAATACTAAGCAATGTGCATCGACCATCGGATCGAGGCACGTAAATCACTACCAACTATCTTAATCAGATGTAGAGTCAGGATAAATTATGGGGGGCAAAATAGTTCTGTCGTTGAACTAAAACTTTATCTCGACCACCGTCGTACCCTATCTAGGAGTTCGTCGACGCGTTGTCAATTATCTCGATTTTTTTATGGGAGCGGTTAAAAATTGCCAGTTCAGGAGTACCCTAAACCGACGTGCATGTATGGAAAATTTCATGAGAGTAAATGAGGCCAAAGAGGTATGCAAGGATCGTAGCCAGTGGAAATCCGTTGTCTCTGCCTACCCCTATGGGAAACAGGCGTAAGTCTATGTATGTATATATGTAGGGGTCAAAAACGTAGATATTCGTTAGATATTCTCAACAGCCCTCAATAATTGATTGGGAGTTTTACTGTGTCGAGTTCGTACGACCCGAAATTATATACATTTGCACAAACTTACAGTAGAAGTTAAGTGAAATGTCGCTTGTAACTTCTTATTTCTGTTTTACATTTTCATATCTTGACCGTGTTGTGCAGAAATGATCCAACCCACAAACGTTCAGTTTTAGCAGTATATTTATATTGAGATTGTTAGTAAAACATAAATGAGCTTCCTACACGATTTAGTTCCGATGTAGATGAGGTCGTGACCCCCGCCTGCACTACTACAAATACGCCCCTATCTCGAACCGGCCACCTGGCGCATAGTAAAGAGTTTCGTGTCGCAATGCCGAACGAATCATAATAGCTGGTCTGTTCCCCGTGTAGCCCTGTGTTTTACTCGGTTTGAATCCCTTGAAAGTGTTATTAAATTGTTAAATCTTCATGTCTCCTGACAACATTGAGTAATAACTATAATCGTTTGTTAGGGAAAGTTACGTTCTAAGCATGAAATTTCATCATTTACGAACTACAAGTGTAGTTCCGAGAAGATGGTTAACGTTATTTTTTATAGCATGGTCGGCGAACGAGTTAGTGGGTCAGCTGTACATTTTATTTTTTTATTATATTTTTTATTTTATTTGGAAACTCAACAGCTTATGTTTTGCAAACTAATTCGTATTATCTACTTAAATAACTAGCTATAGCTAATTACACTAAACTCTTAAGCCAATTAAGGAGTTTCACGACAATTCATTTTAGGTGAACTGGGTAAATTACAAAAGTGGAGTATAAAAAAGAATTATAAAAATTAGAACTTAAATGATTTTACCGCCCATGTACGCTACATTACCAGAAGAAAGATATTCAAGCCAGTAAAATTACTGGGCATTATAAGATTTAACTCCTTATGTCTCGCGATGACGAGCGCAGTTCAGTGCTATGCAGTACTACATAATTCAAAGTTCTGAGTAGTGTTGCTTCTGTTTATGGGCAGACGTGACGCTTACCATCAGGCAAGCGACCTGCTCGTCTCTTCATCTGACGCTAATAAAAAAGCAGCATACTGATTGGTTGATTCACAAATGGTCAGAACCTACTAAGAATCAACTGGTTACAAATGCTTTGGTGTTCAGCTCAGTTTTTCTCCTATATACGTGATATGTGTATTATGTATTGATTCTGTATTATGACTGCCTCAGTGGCGCAGTTGTAATGCATACGCGTTACGATTGAGGCTAACGCTGAGGTCTCGGGTTCGATCCCCGGGTCGGGTAAAGTGGTATTGGGTTTTTCTATTACGAAATGCTCAATATCGGCCCGGAGTCTGGAATTTGTGCCCGGTATGACGATAGGCTCGCCCCCTATCACATCGTGGGACGAAGATACGCTCGGCGAAATGTGGGTGTACTGGTTACACCTCTGCCTACCCCTTTGGGAATTACAGGCGTGAGTGCGTATGTATGTAAAAAGCTAAAGATGATAAATACACATATACTGAAGTATCTACATAATCTACAAGGTGATAGGTCTCTAGTATGCGAGAAGCCATCTGGATTGGTACCACCGCTTTGTCTATTTCTGTCGCCAAGAAACTGTGTAAGCACTGTTGTGTCTCAATCTGAAGGACATTGATGCCAGTCAAATTCCTAGGCATTCTGAGACTTAACATTATGTTTAGGGGTGACGAGCGCAGTCCGATGCCATACAGTGCTTTGTAATTCATAGTTGTGTTGTGTTGCTTCTGTTTATGGGCACTTACCATGAGGCGAGCGTCCTGCTCATCTCGTCATTGAAGCTAATTCATCATTACTATTTACATGATAAACAATGATATCACTTTTTACAATTCCCTAAACGTTTACTAACGCTTTCGTTCGGTGAAATCCGTGGGATTGCTTTTGTTCTACCGTTAGTATGCAATAGGAACGTTTAATTATTACGTAATACCGACCTGCCGTGAATAAAAGCAAAGTATAATTATACTAGAAGAAATAATCATCGGCTATAATTATTGACTTATGTGGTTAGAAAGTAGAATTTCTATTCTTTAAATGTGCTTACCTTTTGAATAATGCAAGCTAGCTAGTTGGTACGGACTGCCGAGTGCTAAGTAACTCGTAACTTACCAAGCTTAGTGACTGTCAGAAATATATTATGACTACTTTTTGTTCGCGGCTTCGTCCGCGTCTTTTCACGGGATAAAAAGACTATGTCGTAATCTATGGTTTACCGGTGTGCCAAATTTTATCCAAATCCTTTTAAGCCTGTGAATGCCCAGGAATTTGACTGGCTTCAATGTCCTTCAGATTGTGACACAACAGTGCTTACACAGTTTCTTGGCGACAGAAATAGACAAAGCGGCGGTACCAACCCAGGCGGCCTCTTACATACGTGAGACCTACCAACTTGTAGATTATGTAGATACTTCAGTATATGTGTATTTATCATCTTTAGCTTTTTACATACATACGCACTCACGCCTGTAATCCCCAAAGGGGTAGGCAGAGTTGCAACCAGTACACCCACATTTCGCCGAGCGTATCTCTGTCCCATGATGTGATAGGGGCGAGCCTATCGCCATACCGGGCAAAAATTCCAGTCTCCGGGCTGATACTGAGCTTTTCGTAATAGAAAAACCCAATATCACTTTTACCCGACCCGGGGATCGAACCCGAGACCTCAGCGTCAGCCTCAGTCGTAACGCGTACGCATTACAACTGCGCCACCGAGGCAGTCACGCTTTAGCTTTTTCCATTAGATAATAAGTTATCGCCTCGATAACATTACACAGGACGTTCAAACCCCAACAACGTCGAATTATATCAATATTTACCCCATCCGTACCACTCCCATTTGTCACCTTGTGGGTTCATATTTTTCTATGGTATAGGAGGCAAACGAACAAGTGGATCATCTTATGGTAAGTGGTCACCATAAAATCCACAATACCAAAGAAATTGCGCGTTGCTTACATTTCAGGTACTCTGACAATCTTCTTGACCGCAAGGTACGCAACAATAACATCAATTCATATTGGTTTTCTGTGACAGCGATACTTCGGTAGGGTCACTCCATTCGTGCTGTAGACAAAACTGTATACAACATAACTCTCTTCTTCTTCCACCTGCCCTTATCCCCGTTGTTGTGGGGTCGGCGAAACATGCTTTTTAACACATGTTACAGAAAAAATTGGCTTATAGCTTACGATCGGCCGCCTGCCTGACGTCAAGTTCTCTGGGGAGAAAACACCCAGAACCGGAACAAATATTTGTGGATTACACAAACATTTTGTCTCGATGCGGGGATCGAACCTATAGTATCTCGCTTTATAACCGGCTACTCGCCCACTTCGCCACGGAGGCAGTATACAACGCGACTCTACTATAAAATATTTAAATCGCTTTCCCTAGTCACATATACCAATCATTGTTTGCTCAACCCGCGGCTCTGTGCTTTAAACAACATCCGCTGGGTGACTTCCCTAGACTCTTATAGTTACCGTGACGTAGAGCCTCCGTGGCGCAGCGGGCGAGTAGCCGGCTGCGAAGCGAGAGGCCGTAGGTTCGATTCCCGCACTGAGACAAATGTTTGTGTGATCCACAAAAATTTGTTTCGGGTCTGGGTGTTGTGGGACCGCAAGTCCCTCGTAGTTCCTGATACCCACGATACAGGTTTACCTAGTGTGGGGTCAGGACTATGTGTGTGACTGTTGGGTGTATTATTATTATTATTATTATTATTATTATAAAAATTATTTACAACTTTATAGTGGCAGATCCCATTAGTATTATTAGAACCTCAGTTAACAAAACTAAATTCAATTTACTTTGTTCAGATGCTGACGCCGAAAAAAGCTGTATTTTAAAAAAATTTGAACATTTTAAAATTAATCAATGTATTGTGTAAATTGGTCACCAACATTTATTTATTTAGAACATCTTAGGCCCAAAGCCAACCTCACTTGTACGTGTCACTGCTGATAACGGACGAGACAATGGCGAAACTTGGTTCCCGTTGGGGGTCAGTCGCCGGATCGTCTCATATAATACCTACGAAATACCTTCAAATCTATGCTACGAGAAAGCGGATACTGGCATTAAGCCGGGACGTTATCCATACAGAAAGAAAATAATGATTTTAATTGTAAAAGCCATTTAAGATATTTATCAATGATGGATTCGAGTTGATAAAACTTTCAATTTCGCGCTCTTTAAATTTAATCTCTTTGTATTGGTTATAGACGTTAATTAATTTAAGTAGTTATTGGACCATTCATATAACAATAAAAGCATTTATGTTGAAAGGCACTTTACTAGATTAAACTCAAGAAATGGTGGATTCTGATTGGATTCTGCCGAAAACAGTTTCGCCAGAGACTGTCGAGTGTGAGTGCGTACCAATATTTGGTTCGGAATGTGTGTTTTTCTATTAGTCATCAAATATGTTGATGCCTTCTGTGGAGCATTAATCTATTGTTGTAGTTTTGCATGATGTTAACTTTGACACCCCAGTGTGGGATCAGGATTTGATTTTTAGATATTTACTATTTTAAGATTCCTAAGCTAAATGCCCCTCATTGTGAGAAATGTAAGTAATTCACGGAACCCACTTTAGGAATCGCTGCTCTATAACTTGAGACAATACATTGAAGTCAATAATAACTATAATGCAGTTCTAAGAATCATTTATCTGCTCTCATCGCTAACTTGAGAGATTATGTTGGAAACCTTTCCTCATAGTTTAATGGTATAATAAAAACAATTGTGAGTGGATTAGTCAGAGCATGCGTGCAGAGAGCGTGGCGCGTGTTCCGACCGCGATGATTCCGTTCAATTAGCTGAGAGACCTCTGTGATCTGCGCCTACATGAAATGTCTTCATTGAGGGTTAGGCTTGTGTTACACGATTTTATTTATTAGGATTACCAACAGCTGCCACATTGATACATTACATACGCACTCACGCCTGTAATCCCCGGAGGGGTAGGCAGAGGTGTAACCAATACACTCACATTTCGCCGAGCGTATCTCCGTCCCACGATGTGATAGGGGGCGAGCCTATCGCCATACCGGGCACAAATTCCAGACTCCGGGCTGATACTGAGCATTTCGTAATAGAATAACCCAATACCACTTTACCCGACCCGGGGATCGAACCCGAGACCTCAGCGTTGGCCTCAATCGTAACGCGTACGCATTACAACTGCGCCACCGAGGCAGTCATTACATTGATACATGTACTTAAAAAAATAATTATAAATAAATTGAAGTCTGGAATTTGTGCCCGGTATGGCGATAGGCTCGCCCCCTATCACATCGTGGGACGGAGATACGCTCGGGGAAATGTGGGTGTACTGGTTACACCTCTGCCTACCCCTTCGGGGATTACAGGCGTGAGTGCGTATGTAAATAAATTGAACAGAATGCACGTCCACGTTAAGGTAATATCAGCATGCGTTTTGGCTTCCGTCAACTTTTATTCTGTTTTCGATCTCACTACGATCTATGTTTACATTTGATGTTGATTATTGGTTTAAGAGAATACCATTTGTAACTTTCTTGACACTGAGACTAGATTGGAATAAAATCTAATAATCAAATATTTTTGGATCAACTGCCAAACCTACCGCTCTGTGACGGTGTACCCTACACAGGTGGGACCGACTACGTTTATTTTTAATTACGACCCATTTGCTCGATTGCCGGGTTGTGCTATAAAAAAATTATCTATAATAATATTTAGTGTGCTCGACACTCTATGCTCAGTAGGCAAATGATGTCCGTTTCACGGTTGATCCGTCGCATCCGTGGCGTTAATTGCAATGTTCCACTTCATCTCACCACCGACCACCGAGCTGATAAAGACTCGTGTAAGTATATATTTTACTTATACTGTTTACTAAAATGTACTGGTAAAAATAAAAAAAATATATGCTTAAACGACGAGACGAGCAGGTCGCTCGCCTGATGTTAAGCGCCACTCCTGCCCATAAACAGAAGCAACACCACACAGAATTTTGAGTTACAAAGCTCGTCACACCTATACATAAGATGTCACCTCTCATTACGTCCAGTATTTTCACTGTGTTCAATGTCTTTCAAACCAAAACACAACAGTGCTAACACACTAGTGTATCAGTAATACAGTGTTACATATACAAATTAAACAGTCCCTGAGCCCCAATCTACCATAGCTATATAATATATGTTTAGAAGTCAGTTTGTTCCCGTTAGGTAATAATTCATTTTTAAGTAGATTAATTACGTATTTATATTTGTGCAGTCTGGTGGAAGTATGTATGAAAAGTGATTTCTTATGTTTACGCGAATACACTTTGAAATAAAACAAATTTAAAACGTATTTTATCGCGGTTTAATTTTATTGAAATAAAATGCGGTTAAGTTTTATTTAAATATCCGTATAAATTAGTTTTATTTCAAAGTATCTATAAAGTTAAGTAGGTACATAGTACAATGGTTAATAAACTTGTATAAGATGTTTTATGTTGTGTATTACCATTGTATTTCAAATAAACAAGTATTTGTTTATAATCATTGTCAGATTTAGGGTCTCGTTAAATCTATAAGTTTTGACATTCTTACAACCTAGCTTAGTAGTAATTATAGGATAAACACTTTAAAATTTACGAGGATATTTATATATCTACATTTTACATAATTATATTTTACATATTTACATACATATGTTATACCTACAGTTTATGATTTAGATTCAATCTGCTTGAATTAAATTCTAAATTACCGTGTTTCACAGTTTAACCAATATTTTATATGTTTACACGTCATACAATTATGGGGCTATCGGAACACCGACCTACTTTACACCACATAAAAAAACACCAAATCATTTCGATTTAGTGAAGATAAAACAGGCTAACCGTGTTATGTCTCTAATTAGGTTGCCATTTAATTCTCAGTACAAAAGTCTTCGGGATTCATGCGTTGTTTTTGCAACCCCATTCTCCGATTTATGTTTTCTAACGTAAGACCGGGTTAAGTCATTTCGTTTCGGATTACGATGTCCATGTTTATAAATTCATACCCATTGAATTTCGTCTCACGTAAAACAAATTAAATGCGTTCATTAATTTTATACGAAACAATTTTTTATATGAAAAGAGATCTGTGCTCCAAAGTGGAACGAGCAACGTGAACAAATAGCATTAACCGACTACGATACTACAGTTAACGATAGGCTTATCGTTTTCTCACAATATTATACTGAAACAATTCGCGAGTAATAATGAACTATAATGATCATTAAACCTGCATCGGCTCATTACAAATCATTTGTCACGTACTGCGGGCGGCTGTGGAGTGACATTGACTTTCTTCGCGGGCGTGTGGCGCAGGCGCACACGCACGCCGCTCGCCGAGACGCGCGCGCGCATCCACGCTCCGCGACCGCGACGCGCCGCCCGCCGGGGCCCGCGACATGCCCGCAGTGAAAGTATTCAACATATTCGGCGGGCAGAAACCGACCGAGAAGCCCACCGCACCCCCCTCGCATCAGGGAGCGATCCAAAGATTCTACAGGACTTTTTCAGTCGGCTCCGACGCCTCGCCCGAACACAAGGGCTCCAAAGTTACCGCCATCGCGGCCTGCCTCGAAAAGAGAACGACAAGTGAACCTGTGAAAAGTGACGTGAATAACAAAAACAATGTTAGCGATACTGGTGTGAAAGACAAAATAGATACTAAACGGCATCACGTGTATGAGAATGTAAACATAGTGAGCGTCGATCGGAATGCGATACAAGAGAAATTGCTCGACGAGACTAAAGGATATTCGTCTATTTATGAGAATATCACGGTGGTCGGCAAGAAACCTCTTTGTAAAGCGGCAAAAGGAAGCAACGCCGAAGCTAAACTAAATAAGGCGTTGGAATCTTTCGATAAAATCTTGTCTGAATTCTGTGCGAGTACTTCTCTTATTGGTGATTTTAAATGCACTAAAAGTGAATTCGTTCCGCCTAAACTACAAAAATCTAAGACTTGCAGTATTATAGAATCTCGGTGTATTTTAAAGAAAGCAAACTCTGACCCGGAAAGTACTATTAAATCGAGAAATAAAGTGGCACGCAATAATTCTATAGACAAAACGACCAGTTTGTGGAATCTCGACGATATGAAGGAAAAACAACTTAGCGCGCCATTAATGCCTTTGACGTCAACGCCAAACGAGAAAATGAACCCTGATAAGTATGCCACTTATAAAATATCGTCGAAAAACTCGTCTCGAGCGAACTGCATTAAAACAGAAGATTTAAAAAAACTCGACGTCAAAACGAGAATATTAAAGAAAACTTTATCTAATCCGCCGTCGGCACCCGTTCCGGTCGTATCAAAAACGAAGCCGGTGACGAAAAAAGTGGAGAAAAAAGTGAGCGACCCAAAGAAAATAAAACCCAAAACGTGTACGGATAATGGATCGTTAAACATAAAGACGAGTTTAGAAAGTAAAGAACAGCCCAAATCACAAATGCAGAAAGCGAAAAGCGTGTGGGAAATAGGCAATGAATCGATACTGATCTCACCCATCTTAGAGAGAACCAAGTCCACTACTTCTATCGCGGGCTCTCCCAGCAAGATCCCGGTGATAAGGAGTCAAATGTCGCAGAACAAGTTCAGCAGTACTAGAGCGCTTTTTTCTCCCACTCCGGTTGATCTAAACAATATAGACCAGGCCAGCGAGTGTGCTCAGAAAAAAAAAGCGACCGCACAACGTAAAACGACGGACAAACCTGAAGCCGGTAAACAAATAAGACAATCACAACTCAATCTCAAGTCAGATGGAAAAAGACTAAACGATAAGGCCAAGAAAGACGCGAGTGATAACAAAAAATCTTCAACATCACCGAAGTCATCCAGGAAAGATTACTCTGATGAAATAACCGCAATGAGAGCGAAGCTCCAGCAGAGAAAAATAAACAACAAAAGAGACCTCGTCATCGCGATGCCGGAAGCCAAACATAATGAAAACGACGCGGACGAAATAGATTCGGCGTTGTCGCCCGTCAAGTTGATGGTCAAAAAACTTGAATTAAAGACGGCTATGGAGTCGAAAACCGATCAAGCGCTATTCCTCAGCTGTAAAGTGATTCCGGCGGTGCACAAGGAACTTTGCGTGGCGAACACCACATTCCACAATCATTTGAGCACGCTCGTCGGCCGGCAAGTGAGATGCGTCGAGTCTAGAGATGACTCCAAAACGTGCTCGCAGCTCAGTAAGCTCGCGTTGCATAAACACGCGGACGAGAAGATATCGGACACACACTCCGACTGCAGTGACGACTCGGGTCACGTCTCGAATGACGCCGCCAACGATAACGAGCAGACTTTCGATAACGTGCAAGGTATGAGTCCGGCCATCACCGACGACCTCCTCTCCAAGCCGTTCGAAGCACCCAAACAGTTTGGGATAGATTTGTGTGAGAATGCGAAAAACGTGCGTCCAGTGCGACCGGCGCGGCGCAGCGGGCGCGCCAACGAGGTCGTTAGCGGTACCCGCGCCACGAACTCTCCGAAAGTGGACGAACAGGTACGCGACGCTGTTAACATATCGATAACAACAAATTACAGGTGCTGTTTACCCGCAGCGTGGGCATGCTGAAGTCGACGCGGTCGGTGCCGCGATTTAGATCGAAAATAGTGGTTAATCTGCCAGCGACTAGTCCGACTAGATCCGTCAGCTGTCGCGTGTGCACTCCCGATGGCAGTATTTACGGGTTGCCAGGTCGAAGACCTCTTTACCATTTTGTTGACAGTGCCACTGCGCTTACAAAATACAGACACGTAGTGGCGACGTCAACCAGTACTATATATACAAATTAATTTGAGTGCTGCACGATGCAAATGCCAACGCTCGGTCTTTGTGAATATTTTGCAAATCTGTCGTTTATGAATGAAAAACAAGCCTTCCGCGTAACATAATTATTCATAAGGTAATAAAATTAAAATATCACTATTTCACTCAAAGGCTGCTTTGCCTTTATCTAGCCGCTAACAAATTCACAATTTCATTTAATTCTCGTGTAAATTAATACATATTTTTCTCATAACATAATCATTAGTTCGATGCACATCCAAATGTTCGGTGTAATGAAAGTAACATTTGGGGTCAAATAATTTTGTCTGTTGTCAGAACCATCACTTATTACATAAGCCTTCCTTAATGTATAGTTTTGTATTACTTAATTGCTTGATTTGCATAAAATGATGCTTTTTGCGAAGCCGCTACAGTGATGCAACGTTAAACACATTCTTTCGTAAGGCGAATAAATCCAACGAACTTTACGTTATATAACAAATCGATGTCAATTATCGAAGTTGGAGTTACGGTGTGTGCCCAATACCCAATAAGGAAGACTGTAATAAAATTGTTGGCCATATTGAGATAAGCAAGGAACAAAAGCGATGAACCGCGAACAAGTGCCGCACTAGCACGGGGTTACATTTTGTGACGAAATTATTTATTTACGCTTTTACTTTCATCCGTATTATTGTTTTATTGCGTTATTTTGTTACGCTATTATAATAGTACAGTATGTTTATGTATACTTCGGAACGTAACCACATCGTACATACACACATACACACGTCTATAATCCCCGAAGGGGTAAGCAAAGGTGTAACCAGAACACATTTCGCCGACCTTATTTTCGTCCCATGATATGGGGCGGGCCTATCGCCATACCGGTCATATTTCCAGACTCCGGGCTGATATTTTCGTATTAGAAAACCCATACATTTAAGTTGTATCGCCAGATGAGACAATGAGATTGACAATTCGAGTAAATTGCAAATGAAATCGTGTCGTATGGATGTCCCGTAAGCCCCCGTAACATAGTTTTGTAAATTTCACCGCATCATACCTCAGACAAATCACTTCTATAATGCATCAAGTAACCAAAATATCAGCTCAGTTGATGAAAGTTAATCATCTTGTTCGCGAAAGCGCCAACGCAAGTGCCAGTTTGTGCAAATGAGGTTTTTTTACACAATGCTATGCAGATATATGTGGCTTCATAAAAGGGAAATCGGCAATGAACATATATGCTACAGGATAAATGTAATTGCTTCTAAATTGGCGACAGAGTGGTCAACTTCCATGTCCAAAACTACATACAAGTTTTATTTCCAGGAGACCGCTTTCAAACTGATTATTATTGTATTCTAACTGCATCAATCTTTCGTTTTTACGGGGTATTACGAAATTGAAGTATTTTAAAACCAATTCTTAATATTCTTCAACTCGCTCAAAAGCAGGGATGATAGTAGGTAAAGTTTTTATAAACATAATGAATTTGTAATAAAGAGCATTTGCCAATTTATATGCCCTAAAACACAAACTACCTGATACTGGCATAATACAAGATATTGGCGATGAACCGCTTCAATGAGTAATAAAATTAATAACACAACGAATAAAATGATCACTTTAAAATATCACCTAGCTTATGTCATATGGGAAAGTATATAGATTCGATATTACACGATGTAAAAGAATACCTCTGTCTGTCCTCTGTGCGCTTTCCTAACCATTTCTCTAACATAAGTTGCGAAATCATACGTCACACTAGTAATCGGAGAGTTTGAAATTCTACGCACCCCCGTGGTAACATTTACGGTTACTTTTCCAAGATTTAAATGCAGGCCTCGGCCTCATCGCGTCGCATTGCAAATAAAAATGGCATATCACTTTCGAGCGCGACTTTCTTACTTCGCGATGCGTGTGCGAATATATTACGTGGTGCAGGTTGAACATTTTATAGAAGAACTGCCATTATACTTCGTAACTGTCTTGAATATTTATATTCGTTTCCTCTATGCACTTAAATTTAAATTGGCTTATTTATTTCATTACCATTTTCATCACGTAATCGTCATGAGGGTTCAGCAAAGGTTTCTTCAATATTAATCTTATATTATTATGATCTCCGTATTCAACCTTTATATTCATACCAGAATAAACTTTTAGATTCGCGAATAGCATAATTTCATTATATTTTATTTTTTATCCATTTCTATGAAAGCCTTCCGCTTGTTAGTTGATAATGAATTTTTATTTGAATAATATGGATCAAAATCAATTTCATTGAATTTTATCAATATACGAGTACTTAAAAGATTTAAAAGATACTTTAGTTAATTATTACAGTTGTAAATACATATATTATCACATTCGGGTAACGCAATTAAGCAGAGGCAGATTGCTTTCCATCGCAACGTAGAGATAACATGTACAAACGTCCCATTCTATCTCATATTTATGTAATGAATCTTTCACTGCTCAGTTTTAAAATGCAACTAGCGTCTTCGATATATCAATTCAGTCACGTCTCCGGTGTTTCGTATGAAATTGCTTTCGAAATTAGACATTAGCAAGGTTCGAGGTGCGTGGAAGACATCTGAGGGAAATGCCTCGCACGTATCAGCTTTCGCCGTGGCTTCATGCCGCGGGGAAAGCAGAGTCCTTAGCAAAATAACGTAACGGATTCTAACTGAGTTGTTAATGTTATTGCTGATGTGCTAATGTTCGGGAAATACTGCAGGTCTCCTACAAATATCAAGTGATAGACTTGTCGGTTTCCCCAGTTCAGTTTAGAAAGCTGATGCTAACGTGTCTGTAAATATTTTTAGTAAACAGTCACTGTATTCTATAAAGGAGGAAAGCCGTCTCCACTCACAATCATAGCACTACTTTTTGACCATTCTTAAAATACGGAAGCAATTTTATACTAGACTAAACATGCATTTCATACCACCAACTAACGATCCTCTATCAGAAACATATCATAGTTATGAGCAATCTTTAATAACATGCTAATATTAGCCACAATAACATCACTTAATTATAATAAAACTTATGAATCAAACCGTATAATGTGATAAGGCATGGTTAGATTTCATCATAAATATTGAGTATGTAAGAAGCTTGCGTTCTATCTTCAAGTCGTTACGTACTATCTTATTCAATATTTAACTACGGTAACAAATGTTTACCTACTCATAGAACATGTATTGTCTTTTCTTTGCATATCTTTATTCATTCTTCAGCTCGATTTGCTTCATCTATTATTAACTAAATTGTTTGCGCAATTTTTATCTTCTTTCTTTGAAATGATCTATTACATGTTTATAATTTTATTCATAAATATTTTTTGTTTATATGAATTTTTAAGTTAACTAATTTATGAATTTGGTGTTGTGTTATATAATTATTGATCGAAATGCTTAAGGAAGTTGTAAAAAGAGTTTTAATCAATTATTAATTAATGCTTCACGTAATATCATCATTACACTCATCAGTATTTTAGATTAGTAGAATGTTTATTTCCTAACAAAAAGTCAATTACAGTATAAGCTGTACTAGACGGTAAGTCTCTCGCATGCGAGCATGTGTCTGGATACGCCACCGCTTTATTCATTTCTGCCGCCAGTCAGCAGTGTCTAATCACTGTTGTGTTACGGTTTGAAGGATATTGAAGCCCATTGACTACAAATCAATCTGGCTAATTTCACTTAATTATTTAGTATTATGAGACTTAACATCTTATGTCTCGGGCTACCGAGCGCAGTGCAGTGCCTTACATTACTTTGTAATTCAAAGTTCTGAGTAGTGTAGTTACTACTTATCTGCAGGTGCCACCAGCACTTGCTATTAGGCGAGTGTCACGTCATCCAAACAAATTAAAAGCTCTGATCATACAATATACCTTCTCGTTTACAACATGATATAAGAGCTGGAATATTCAAAAAAATATCAATAAACAAATTATAACAACCTTTCTTTTTATGCCACTGAACAAATTCTAATACACATTTGATCGACGCTCTTGTCTTTTTCACAATACCCAGCAATTAAAGCTATGGATACATGTCAGTTTGGTTTCGTTGTCTGTGTTCTGGCGAAAGTCTATTACATATACGATATACGTTTCCTATACGAAGCTAATGATTGACTTGTGCAACTGTTGCGCCTCTATGGGTTTTTTTATCTTGAAAGTTATTCGTGTTTTGCGCTCGCTCCGGTTCCGCTTCCCGACTTTCTTCTTGATTTATATACGGTTTTATATTATATGTGTTCGATGGTGTAGTCTCTTCCTTATGTATTGCTTGTTTACAACCGACCATTAAAGGAGATTCTTAATTAGACGCGTATTTTTTTTTATTTATGTTACGTAATATTTGGCCTGACTGCCTCGGTAGCGCAGTTGTATTGCGTACGCGTTACGATTGTGGCTGAGGTCTCGGGTTCAATACCCGGGACGGATAAAGTAGTATTGGGTTTTTCTATTACGAAATGCTCAGTATCAGCCCGGAGTCTGAAATTTGTGCCTGGTATGACGATAGGCTCGCCCCCTATCACATCGTGAGACGAAGAAACGCTCGGCGAAATGTGGGATGTAATATTTGGCGATATCGGATTTTGACGATTAATTATTTTTGTAGTCGATAGACTGGTCCCGTTTCGGAACTGACTTTTGGTCATAATCTTGAATGAACAATTTGCAAGTAGACTCATCGCACAAATCGCAATTTAACGTCTTGGTGCGAGCGATAGACCAAATTTAGGGTTGTCGACGAATGATTTTTAGAGAATATTACTTAATCACCATTAAAAGTATGTGAAAACTTAATGAATAGTTTATCAGTATCTATTATGTGTTTAAGACAGTATGTACACCACAATATGATTATGCATCGTTATTTGGCAGATAATCCATAATGTGTTGTAATCTTTCGAAAACTGGCTTTTGAATAACAAAATAAACAAACATCAGTTTCGAAATTATATAGACGCCTCGGATTTCTGTAAGTTCTTAGGAATGTACTTTTATTAATATACAATAAAGTATGACCGAAAAAGACCGTTATTGTAAAGATACATATAAATTATTGTTGCATCTGTAACACGATCATTATACTTTCAAACGTAATTGCTAATAAATCATCAGTCTTATTGCTACGGCACGTGACAGCCCTAGTTTCACGCGGTAATTGCTTGGCCACAGGTGGCCGCTTTAATGGCTGCTCACCGCTGTCATTTGAAATCTGCGATCACTAACTAGAGCTGTAACTTTGCAATAAATTCAAATAATAAGTAAATGATGTTATAGCAAAATAATTGTTTTATAATAACATGTATTTGTTATGAAATTAAATGTAAAACAAATCTCCGGTAATAATCTAAGGTAGACAGGCATTTTATTTCAGTATATAATGCACTGCGCGAGTACTTTCTGATGCTTACACTATGCTCTACATTCGTATTAATAACAGCATGCAGTCTATTCGTTTCATAACATCATTGTCTAAAAACCACAATCTTTTAGGCGTAAATGCCAAACAAACTTGAACACCTGCGCTTAAACTACAGTCTTTATTACCACCAAACATAAATATCTGGCAAGTGGTAACCCTAAAGTGGTTACAAATTACGTACACGGAGAAAAGATCGTAAAATAAAAGAGCGACACGTGGTGTTTTTGCCACTTATTTTCGCGGTAAATATAGGTTTTTTTCACTCTTAATATGCAATATTTAAATATGAACTGCACGCGTAATTGGTATCGTTCGTGGAATTTCGAAAAATCTGCGGTCGTCACTGTGTTTCGTGTTAATGGAAATTGCTGTAGGAAATGAGTACCTTATTTCTACATAGACACTCACGCCTTTATTCCCCGAAAGGGTAGGCAGAGGTGTAGCCAGTTATAGCCAGTTAGAGTTTATTTACATCCCATGATATGATAGGGGACGGGCCTTTCGCCATACCAGGCACAATTCCAGATTCCAGACTATTTCGTAATAGAAAACCCCAATATCACTTTTAACTGACCCGAGGATCGAACCCAAGCCCTCAGCACAGCAGTCGTATCGCGTACGCATTACAACCGCGCCACCGAGGCAATCTTCGCGTAAATAAGCATAAAAACCGGAAGTACCTAACTGAATTGTTTTCTACGAGTGGTAGAGCCACGCTGTAGACAATTTTGTCTACAGCATGAATGGGCCGGCTCGTCCGGGTCGTTACCACTGTCTCACAGAAAACCGGCGTAAAGTAGCAGCTTGCTGCTGCGTTTCGTACGGTAAGTGGATATCCGTAGGCCCAAATCCCCCTCCCCTTCCCAATCCCTTATTATCCCTTTCCTTTAAGGTCGGCAACGCGCCCATAATTCTTTTGTATTGTGGGCGTACACTTGCTCGTTTGCCAGCCTATACTATAAAAAAAAAACCATATTATATTTTCATATTACCATCATTCGGTATAATAAATCTGGTACATATTGCGTAACAATTTGGGTGCGTCCGTAAATCGTAATGAAGCTAATTTGAGAGGTTTACCAAACCAGTTGTCGACAAACTCTTATGGAACTTGTTATTCCCCAATAAAGTATACAATAAATATTTTTTATCACGTTTGTTATTGAATAAATGAATCGATGAAATGACTATGTCGACTTCTTGAGATCTCTAAAATAAATATGAAAATTGATTGATAGATATATTCCTTTTTTTTACTAGCCCTGTATTATACATGTCCCACTGCTGGGCACGGGCCTCCTCTACTGAATGAGAGGGGTCAGGCCTGAGTCCACCCCGCTGGCCTAATGCGGGTTGGCAGACTTCACATACCTTCGAAATTCTTATGAAGAACTTCTGAGGTATACAGGTTTCCTCACGATGTTTAACAATAATCAACAATTAATACACACATACATAACTTAGAAAAGTCAGAGGTGTGTGCTCTTGGGACTGGTGTCGAATCTGCGACTTTCATCTGGTCAGTCCGTACCACTCCCCACTGAGCTATCGCTGCTTCATATTACTTACATGTTTTCATATTCTACATATAAATAAATAAATAAATAAATAAATAAATACACCCAACAGTCACACACATAGTCCTGACCCCACACTAGGTAAACCTGTATCGTGGGTATCAGGAACTACGAGGGACTTGCGGTCCCACAACACCCAGAACCGAGACCAATATTTGTGGTTCACACAAACATTTGTCTCAGTGTGGGAATCGAACCCACGGCCTCTCGCTTCGCAGCCGGCTACTCGCCCGCTGCGCCACGGAGGCTGTCAAGTGTATTACTTACTAGAGGTTATATTTTAAAAAATAAGGTAGCTACTCAGATGAATTTTACTGATATTATCTGACGCCGACCACCTCAACCCGACGTTGGTTAACATTTCATATAACATATATTTTTTTACTAGTTCTCCGTATTATTATGTATACGCATATATACGCACTCACACCTGTAATGCAGGCAGAGGTGTGACCAGTACACGCACATTACGCCGAGCTTATTTCCGTCCTATGATGTAATACCATAGCCTATCGCCATTCCGGGCACAATTCCAGACTCCGAGCTGATACTGAGTATTTCGCATTAGTAAACCCCAATATAACTTTACCCGACGCGGGGATCAAACCCGAGACCTCCTCCGCACAGCAGTCGTACAACTTCGCATTACAACTGCGCCACCTAGGCAGTTGACTGAACAGTCAGTATTCTTATGTGTTAAAGTAAATAGCTATATACACCTGTTCAGTTATAAAAGCATAATATATTCATTATACCATGGCCGTAAAACGTTTATTAGTAAAACATTATATGCTTTCATAGCTTTAAAACTATGTCAGGTAATAACATTAAAGTTAGTAAGCGGGTAACGGGATCGGTCCCTTCCAATGTGTCGAGCTGTTCGTTTTGCTACGACCGACCCACATAGATAGCGCTCGTCAACATTTTAAAATAATATTCACATTAAAACTATGTTTTAAAAATGTTTTGATTTTATATTTTTCTCTGTGTTATTTTTTTTGTGTGTTTTATAATAATGTGATTTTAGCTTTTGTTCGTAATAATTACGTTAATTAGTTTTATCGATTTTTTGATTACACATTCAGAATAAACGGCTTTCTTTTTCATTTAGTTACACTACCTGGATGAATATTATTCAGAATAAATTTTATTAATGGGTAAATTAAAAGAACATATTTTTTTTCCAAATTTGTTATGTAAACATTGAGAAGTAGAGTCGTTTAAAAAATATTTTTTTTAAATAATTTTATATCTGATTATAATCATAAAAAACCTAGTAACCGTTTCACACACACTTGGTGTCAGTCACCGTATAAGAATTTTATCTGGTAATGGAAAACGTTCTCTGAATGTCACGTCAATTAAGTAAATACGTGCCTAGTGCGCCTACGAATCGTTCCGTGAAATGAAAAATCTGTCTCTCTTATAATAATTGTGTTATTTATTTAATAGCTACTGATGCTATAAAATGCCATAGCTAGCGGCTCCATTGGGGTTCTTTTATTTTAACGCATTTCTCAATTCTTTTCGGGGATGTTCTCTCTTAAAGATTGTCAGACTAGTCGTTGACTGATCATCGTTCCCATCATCATCACTTAAACCATATGGTTTATGGTAATTGATTTTATGTAAACCAACTTTCAAACAAGAAAAACCGCATTCAAATCGGTCCATTCATTTAGGCGCTACGATGACACAGATAAATAAACACCCTGCTGCGAAAAAAATGCTTTAGATCTATGAAGCTGATTTCGTAACAATTGAAAGAAAGAAAGGGAGACAATTTATTTGTCACAAATAATGACATACTTATATACGCAGGTACAAATTAAATATGAAAAAAACTTAATGAATTAATAACTACGCAGTTGCATGTCGTGACCGTGACAGGTGGGTGACCTGACCACTCAGCATATTTCTGTGTTGTGACCCAAACCGCAGCACAGTACTGATTTTGTACAGTGGTAACCCTAATAAGTAGCTCATCTGCCATTTAATTAATTCATACCTTGATTTATTAATTTATGACGCGCTATTGATATTTGGTAACTAATTAATCGAGGTCGACGTACGATCTATATGGCGAGTGACCTAGCCAAAGCATGTTTACGAAATAGAAGTGATGGGTCACTTTTTTAACCAACTTAAAAGGAGGAGGTTTTTAAAGCCTCTTTTATAGCAGACGCCGGCAAACGAGTAAGTAAGTCACCTGATGGTAAATGACTTCCACCGCCCATGAACGTCTACAATACCTGAATAATCATGGATGCGTTGCCGATCTTAAAAGAAAGGGATTGAAAAGGGGAGGGGATTTGGGCCTCCGGATATGTCACTCGCCGTACAAAACGCAACAACAAGCGACTTCACGTCGGTTTTCTGTGAGACAGTAAACAATCTATAGTCCAGCTGGCCCAATATCATTGTCATAGGCAATTTTCTCTACAGCACATGTTAAAACCTCCTCCATATAAAATGCACCGATTTTAATGGTTCTTCTTGTACTCAGTAGGGTTTTCTTCGATGGTTATCCCATATACATTTGGTTAAGGTCCGATGACGTATGAGTATGAAGGAAAATGAGAAAATCCTTAACGCATAATGAACAGCAAACAAACCGCAATCGTGTTTCGAAATCGGTTTTAGAAGTTTTTAACTTGTTTTTACATGTTTACGTTTTATGAATTAATTGCTATTTTCTGCCATACTTCAACAAATTTTTGATGTCTACCCATTGTTTTTATAAGCAACAAAAAAACCTAGTCATACATTAAAAAAACCCAACTCAATTATGTTCATCAACTTCTCATGACCAGTAATTTTCTGTAAACTTCACCACAAAATCATACAGAGTGGCGTAAGTCATACATAAGTTATATACGACTTAAGCTCGTTTGTTTCTGAAGTGAGGATAAGTTTTAAAAATCTCTCAGATAAATTCAAACCATAGACAAAGTTCTAAATAGACATCGCACGTGTAACTACTTCACGTGCCGCGGCTCGCTGAGACGTAATATGAGATCATCGGCATGCGTAATCTAACTTAAGTCTCCATTTGATACTGATGTGTCACACGGTGACCACCGGCGTCACTGTATTATTAATCTAGAATTACCTAAGTTATTTTTGTTCAAAATACCTTACACTAAGCCTAAGATTGATTTATAGATCTCAGCCTAAAACATCAACTGAACAAACGAAATATGCCTTTCCATGTCGTGAAGTATTGGAAAAGCTCCTCTAAATTGTTTCAGTAGTATTTCCAATCAATAAAATGCTCCTGTAACGTTATATGAAGTACAAAAATGTGGGATGTTTGAATTCATTTAGATTAAAGTACTTGCGGTGTCTATTTAGAGTTATGTGTATGGTCCAAACACGTTATCCTACAGAACAATGAGAAAAACGTCTCCATTTTTAATGTTTTCATAATAGCGTGTGTTTTGAACGTTGCTTTGCTTGTTTGATGATTTTTTGCTTCTCTGTCGGCAACCATTGTTTTACGGAATTTGAGAACGTTTTGATACGCTGATAAAGACGGGTCATTATTATAATTACATCGACATATGATACAATCCGTGTTTTTTCGAATGGATTTGTGATGTTAGCTTATATTGCGTTTACAGCTTCACCTGAAGCTTCGAAGCACATTAGTCAGTGAAATTACTGGGCATTATGAGACCAACTTATGTCTCAGGGTGACGAACGCAGTCCAGTGCCATGCAGTACTTTGTAGTTTAAAGTTCTGCATTTAAAGTTTTAATCATGCAGTTCCGCTGCATACTCACCAAAATGCATCCGATAAAAAGCCAATATACTGACAACATCACGGCGATGTTCAAGGCTCTGAAGCCGAGACTCCACAAGAATGTCGCTGCCTATCAGACTCTTAAAAGCCTGTTTAAAAGTTACAGGATGTTTTTGTAATTAAGTTCGAGGATTATTAACGGTAAAGTTATTAATTTGTTTTTTGTTACATTAGAACTGCAATAAAATAAAAACAAACATTATATTTAATTAAATATATTTCCTGGAACGTAAATTAGAATTAACTCACTTGATGGATGTATTAATTATATTCTGATGGAATATTTAACTTTTAATTTTTGTTGTTCACTTAATTATAAATTAATTAAAATCGTGAATACATAAAAAGGATATTAAATTAAATAATGGATAAAGGTTTAGAATTAAAATACTAGATGGCTAGGTTGGAAAGTTTTTTGTTTTTTTTTCTCCATACATATTTTAAACCGTGTATGAAAAAGGGTACAAGCTTTATTGGTGGAACATGGAAGTATTGTATACATATTTTCATACATATTATTTCTATAATCTTTAAAACTACCAAATGCTACCATAGATTAACGTGACGTTTTTTGAAACATTTAGCGCCTGTTCCACCACCTTTGAGTAAATGCTACTTACCAAATAAAATAAGACGTTCAAATACAAAAATCACACTCACATAATATATACCGGCGTGAATATGTCTACCAGGGACTTTCAAAAATAGATGTATTATACGTACATTCTTGGTTCAGTCTTACTAAAATATTGGGACATAGCCCTCAAGTGTGGATACGACAGATAATCTGACAGAATTATAATGTTAATTTATTGTAACAATCAATGTTTCACGTTATATCACGCTGTATCGTTTGTTTTCAGTACTATCAAAATGTAAAAACATGTAAATATCGTCAATCGTTGCTTGTAACTAATCGAAGAATGCAAGGATGGTTCAATCCAAACAAGACCTTACTTATAAAGATTTCTCAAGCACTGATTAGTTAAAAATCTTCTTTCTTTCCCTGTCAACACCATTGATAAAGTTGCTCGAAAGAGACAAAACAGTGTTTAACAAATCAGTGCTCGAATAACGTTTATAAGTGGTTAATGAACCTTCAATTATGTATAATAATTTAGCACAAGTATAGATTAATTTTTGTTTATGGGATGGTAAGACGATTATTATGATAACAACCAGTCGTGTCTAATCATTGTTTTCATTGTGTTTCTAATTTGAGCATGTGAATGACAAACTTGTTATCATTTCATTCGCTATTATTAGCGCTGTGATTAATTATATTTAGGGGCTCTCAAAACAATATTTCAATACAAGCTTTTGCCCGCGGCTCCGGGATAAAAAGTGACCAATATTCTTATCCAGGTAATGGTCTACCTGTGTGCCAAATTTCAACCAAAACCGTTTAGCCGTTAAAGCGTGATTGACCAACAAACATCCAAACTTTCACATTTATAATATTTCAATATAACATATTGAATATAGCGTTTAAAATAAATATAGGTACTTATTTAACAATAGTTACAATAACGTATCACAAGATTCATAATACCACGCCATTTTCCCGTCAAAGAATACCAAAGGACGTCGTGTCCACTTTCTACGGTAATCACAAGTTATTTGCTTTCCCGCGGCGTTTCCTGCATGAAAGCGCTTCTCATAATAGGGCACGTATAGAAAACTATTCGCAAACAAACCGACAACTTATTGGCGTTTAACTGTCGCCAATTTGTGTAAATATACGCGCTTTGTAATTCACCGACTTTAAGGCCTCGTTTAGACGTTGCTATTTCTGGTGTTGAATTAGTTACAAATTCAATGTTTAAATGGCAAAATATAAAAAGAAATGCAAACAGAGCATCGTCTGGTGACCGTGCTTTTGCGTGTTTTATGATAGCTGTCCACGTCATCTGTACTTAAGAATATATTTATATGCAAATCCGTACAGCGCCTTTTTTTATAGCATAGATCGGCAAACGAGCAAATGGGTCACCTTATGGTAAGTGATCTCCACCGCCCATGTACGCCCACAATACCAAAAGAATTATGGGCGCGTTGCCGACCTTATAGGACAGGGATAATTAAGGGATTGGGGATTTGGGCCTCCGGATATCTCACTCACCGTACGAAACGCAGCAGCAAGCTGATACTTTACGTCGGTTTTCTGTGAGACAGTGGTAACGACCCGGACGAGCCGGCCCTTTCATGCTGTAGACAAAAGTGTCTACAGCGTGGCTCTACCACTCACTTAATGCCGTGACGGTTACCGAAAACGCTCGCAACATAGCCACGAATTTGCAACGAGCATGCGTGTTTATGTTATGCACATAGGACATATACTTTTATGTTTATTGTTTATACTTTGCTATTTGTTGTGCTATATTAACCTTTCTGCCTATTCACGTTCTGTACAGCATGGTGTAAATGAGCTTTGACGCTGCATTAAAAATGCATATATTTTTTAGTATGATAACAAGTAAAACAACCTATAAATCGTGTTTCTTAACTAGTGTAAGTACGGATCATTGAGCTGATATGACCTTAATTATAACGTAGTCTGTCATAATCAAAAATACATAGAAAGTTTGAAAATATTAGTTTGGATGTAAGAAGTTAAAACGAAGTGATATGTTTTTTTAAGTTTCAGTCAACCAAAGAAAAAAGAATCACATGAGTAAATTACTAGTGTAGAGCTAATAATGAGAAAGTAGCGTTATGCAAAAATGAATTATTACTTTATTACATTATAGAAACGACTTGTAATTATTTAAATCACGTGATTATTCAGCTAGCGTACTTTCTTAGAATAAATAACTTGAATGTCGCAATAAATGTGCTATACTACAGTAGCGGCGCCGTATGATCGCACTTGGGACAACTTACAATAGTAATGTAACTCTGTAGTTTCATTACAATATTATAACGTTGCGGGTTGTGAAACTCAGACGGCAGGTCGTCCCAATTAACATCAAATCATGATGAGAAGGCGGCCCCTGGCATTAAGCCGGGATAACGCCAAGCAAAAAAAACACTGCCTCGGTGGCGCAGTTGTAATGCGTATGCGTTACGACTGAGACTCACGCTGAGGTCTCGGGTTCGATCCCCGGGTCGGGTAAAAGTGATATTAGGTTTTTCTATTACGAAAAAGCTCAGTATCAACCCGGAGTCTGGAATTTGTGCCCAGTATGGCGAAAGGTTCGCCTCCTATCACATCATGGGACGGAGATGCGCTCGTCGAAATGTGGGTGTACTGGTTACACCTCTGCCTACCCCTTCGGGGATTGCAGGCGTGAGTGCGTATGTATGTATGTAAAAAGAAACAATTTCAATACAATATAGCTCCAGCCCTTCACTATTGCCGTTCCTACGATAATTAAGGTAAGGCAATTTAGTTTTTCTCAGTTTAGCTGGCTGAAGATAGTCACGAACGTCGTGGTTATTATTAAGACTAAGGGGTGACGAAGAGCGTAGCACGCGGGTATTTTCAGCCCATACAACGTGTTTGGCGCGTATTGTAGTTGTCAATATTTACGAAATTTCGTGAGCGTGCATACGTCTCAAGTGTCATTGTACGGTGCCGGTACTAAATAAATAAATACACCCAACAGTCACACACATAGTCCTGACCCCACACTAGGTAGGTAAACCTGTATCATGGGCATCAGAAACTACGAGGGACTTACGGTTCCACAACACCCTGACCTGAAACATATTTTTGTAAATCACACAAACATGGACTTGCGGTCCCACAACACCCTGACCCGAAACAATTTTTTGTGGTACACACAAACATTTGTGTCAGTGCGGGAATCGAATCCACGGCCTCTCACAGCTGGCTACTCACTCGCTCGTACTGTTATAAATAATTCTTAATTTTCGTTTTTTTTATTAGCTTATGTTGTATCGATGATGTTTTGTCTATCACGTTATTATTTTAAGCGAATTGAACCAATACGAATTGTTAGATGCTAGATAGATTGAAATCAATATAGATTTGGACATAGTTTTTTACACTAGTATATATGAACCATTGTTCGTATAAAACTATGAATTTAAATCACCAGACTTGCATTGGATATGCTTATAAAGGTGGATACTCATCGTCAGAGATCTCGTCAAGCTTTTTAGCCGCTCTAAATATAGTTATTCGATAGTTAGAGCCACACTGTAGGCAATCTGGATATAAAGCATAAATAGTCCGGCTCGATCCGGATAACACCACTGACTTACGAAAAATCGCCGTGAAGTGGTAAATTGCTGTTGCGTTTCGTACGGTGCGTGAGATTTCCGGAGGTCCAAATCTCTCCACCCCTACCCGAATCCGCCGACTCGCATTCCTAACGCATCTATAATTCTCACCTAATTGTAAGTGATCTCCACCGACCATGAACGCCCATAATACCAGAAGAATCATGAATGCTTTGTCGACCTTAAAGAAAAGGTATTGAGAGGGGGCGGCTGGATATCTCACTAACCGTACGAAACGCAACAGCAAGCCGCCGCTTTACGTAATTTTCTGTGAAACAGTGATAACAACCCATGCGAGCCGGCCCATTCGTGCTGTATACAAAATTGGCTACAGTGAGGCTGTACCACCGACTGTACCTACTCGCATGTACTTAAAGAATGCCGCGAGCAGCGTAGAATGTAAGATAAAAAAACAAACAAGCATATTAATATGCACCAAATAAGAGCCAATTTAGCATATTGCTAATCTGATGGCTGAACACAGAGCCGTATCGACAACAGTCACAGAAACAGCAGTTATTAACCGGCGTTACATACTTATACTTTATTATTCTAAGACATAATATCTTATTAGATTGCCTCGGTGGCGCAGTTATAATGCGTACGCGTTACGATTGAGGCTAACGCTGAGGTCTCGGGTTCGATCCCCGGGTCGGGTAAAGTGGTATTAGGTTTTTCTATTATGAAATGCTCAGTATCAGCCCGAAGTCTGGAATTTGTGCCCGGTATGGCGATAGGCTCGCCCCCTATCACATCGTGGGACGGAGATACGCTCGGCGAAATGTGGATGTACTGGTTACACCTCTGCCTACCCCTTCGGGGATTACAGGCGTGAGTGCGTATGTATAATATCTTATGACTCGGAGTGACAAGCACAATCCAGTACCACGCAGTACGTAATTCTAAGTAAAAAAAGAAAGAAAGAAAGCATTTATTGGCAGGCGTAAATAATGTGTGGTGTTCATCAGGCGAGAGACCTCCTCTCCTGATTCTGGCAAAAAAACCATTGGCCCCTTAAAATGCGGATATTCAAAAAATAAACGTTCGATTGTGTAGCGTCGTCTCAGCTTTATATCGTACTAGCTGTTGCCCGCGGCTCCGCCCGCGTGAATGCCTATTTCCAGGATTAAAGAAGCCTAGCGTGGGGGGTGATCGCATCAAGCGAGTCCCGGTGAGAAACGTGCTTGACAAAAATACTAAAATGACTATTAAAAAATAGGGGTTGATCGTAGAGGGTTGAAAATTTCGAGTTGTATGTACTTTTTATTGCTGTATCATAAAAAAATAAAAAAAAAATTGTCTAAAAAATAAAAAAAATAAATTAGGGGTGGGCCACCCTTAACATTTAGGGGGATGAAAAATAGATAGTAGCCGATTCTCAGACCTACTGAATATGCGTATAAAATTTCATACATATCGATTCAGCCGGAACGAACGAACATTGTGACACGAGAATTTTTATATTAGATAACGTCAACCAACGTCGTTGGTGTCTCGACCTATCACATCGACATTCTAACCCCCCTAATCGCTCCCAGTGTGTAATGGCCTTAATACAAGCAGCACGCTCCAATTGTAAATGCACAGATAACTGCAGATGAGTGTAACTGTACATTTGTTTGCGATATGATTATAATAGTGATCGACGGACCGAGAATATACAATGTTATCTAAATAGGAAGACATGCAATTTTAATATTACCGTCATAGTTCTTTTATTGGCCAGGTCGCTCGCCTGATGGTAAACGCCACGCCTGCCCATAAACAGAAGCAACACCACACATAACTTTGAATTACAAAGCACTGCATGGCATTGGAACTGCGCTCGTCACCCCGAGATATAATATTATTGATTATTAGATTTAACAATCTCATAATGCAAAATGTAATAGATTCGGTTTTCATATACGTCATACATACATACATACATACGCACTCACTCATGATGTGATAGGGGGCGAGCCTATCGCCATACCGGGCACAAATTCCAAACTCCGGGCTGATACTGAGCTTTTCGTTATAGAAAAACCCAATATAACTTTTACCCGACCCGGGGAACGAACCCCAGACCTCAGCGTCAGCCTCAGTCGTAACGACTACGCATTACAATTGCGCCACTGAGGCAGTTACATATAGTCACATACATACAGGTTTTCATATAGTCATACATTACAAATAAGTAGACAGGAAAAATTTAAAAAAATGTTTTCAAATGACATCTTCATGCTCAAATCTATTTCGGGACTAGTATATTTAACAATTTAATTGAACAAGAAATCAAATGTAGATCTCAATAAACAGCTCAATAAATGTCAATAACAAGCTATTGAAATATGACACCCACAACTAGGACGCAATAAAACGAAGCGACGTAACATACTAATAGAATTGGCAAACTATTGTACGACAGTTTACAATAAACGTATCGGTGACCGTAATAGTTCAGTTATGAATAGGGTTGCCATCCATCCAATAAACTAGTTCTAGTTAGCAAGGCGCCTAGAGTCCGGAATCTTCAGAATTTAAATAAAATACGCAACTACGCGTGTAATCCATCCACATTTCGCCGAGCATATCTCCATCCCATGATGTGATAGGGGGTGAGCCTATCGCGATATCGGGCACAGTTCCAGACTCCGGACTGATACTGAGCATTCGGTAATAGAAAAACCCAATATCACTTTTAATCAATACATTTTAAGTGCTAAAAGTAGCGAGGGATTTAAGAAAAATATTATATTCATTTGTAGATAATATATATGTATACATTATATACAGATAGATTAACAAAAAAAGAATAACAGAGGTTTTACTTTTCAAAGAGTTACAGAGGTGGTTACAAATTGGCACAATGATCCCTTGCGTATAAATAATAGTAAACTCTAGGAAACATTATTTTATAAGTCCGGGAAAACTAGAGCATCTGATAATCTGAATACGATAAATTATCAACAAAATTTTATCATTTTTTGTTTTTGTAATGAAAATAAATGGTCAGATAATAATTCCGTTTCACCAAAATTCACTAGCTTTGTCCATCATCGACCATTATTGATGTTATGCCTATTCGTGGCCTACTTAAATGTGTAGAGTAATATTCCGAAATATATGACAGAGGGTCATCGTGCGGCAATTGAAAAATTACGATGCGACGGGTGAAATACATCTTGAATAGTTATGGCGCCAATAAAATACGCGGTTGATTTATTCATATGTGAATGTTATGGATTGGTAGATACGAGTGCATATAATAATATGTCTAGTAACTATAGAAAGTTTTGTCTAAAGCGCAAGCTACACAGAAAAGACGTAATATATGATACACGCCGAGAACGCGCCTCTTGAAAACAAAACCTTTAAAAACAAGAGAGATAGTGGTCGCTAATCGCAGGGGTGGTTTAAAAATGCAGAAAAAGTTAATACATTTATTTATGATCCATTAACTACCTATTCAAGTTCCTATTAATATGACTTCTATACTCGGATGATTAAATACTTCGATTAAATAAGTATACTTCGCGAAATGAAAAATGCACCGATTAATGTGTCATCATCGTATCGATTTAAATTATGATTTGCAAACCATACACATTAAAGCTTCCGTATTTGAAGAGCAAAAAAATCAAACAAATTCGAAATTTGAACCGCCAATATTTGTAAAAGATTTAATTGAATCGTCCTTACTCGTTAGGTACGATCAAATTAGGTCAACACAATTGTTGTTTATTAAAATGTAATTCTTTAAGCAGTATTGTTGGAACAGAGTGATCTCTGACATCTTGAGTGCAGTGCACCATCGGTATCAACTTCCACTTGTGTGTTCCAAAATAATGTGATAGTGTCAGTTTCATTTAAAAAATGACATGAGACCTTGTATCGACATGTATAGCGATACACATAACATAACCTCACACTTTTAGGTGGCGTAAGCATATTGTATTATTTGTCCCTGTGCGGGGATCGAACCCGCAGCCTCTCATTTCTCAGCCGGCTACCTGTCCACTACGCCATAGTGGCTGTCACGTAAAACACAGTGTTTCTTTTCCGAAGCATTACAAAAACCGCGACAAATCGTATTAAACCAAAAATGCGTTAAAGATATAACAATACTTGATTCACTTACGATAGATTTACATCATGTCTTACAGTACGCAAATCGAGATTTTGATGGAAAAAAAATTGAAAGTAACCGCCACGTACAGTTACATAAAAAGTGATAACTTTCATTTCGTTACGCGGCTGACTGTACTAATGCACTACTATAACTGATGTGTCTGTACTCGTCATTTTAGCGATCTCATGCGAACCTATAATTTTATGTACAGTGTTGCCAGAGCTAAGTTTGGAAATTCGTCACATTATGTCGAGAAATCACCCTTTTCGTGTTGATATTCCCGTCAACAAGTTTAAAACAAATAGGTCTTAGTTTGTACAGATTACTCAAAGCTGATAGTAAAGACATCTGTTACATATAGTACCACCACCACCAAATATTATGCCACATAATAAAATCAAGGTATATTACCTCAGAAAATTCGTCTGAATACCCCCCTATCTATCGCATTACCAAGTTTTTTACCCTCAAAACCCGAAATTCCCCTCAAAAAGGGTAATTCTGCTCAAAATGGGAAGGCTGTTTATGCACGGTTGTTTATGATCATATTATATATACCTACGTGTGATTTTATTGTTTGATGTGTTTTACTCTCGGTATATTATTATCAATATATTTATATTATTTGATTGATGGTACATTGGGCGAGTAGCCGGCTGTAAAGTGAGAGGCGGCGGGTTCGATTCCCGTTCCGGGACAGAATGTTTGTGTTACCCAAAAATATTTGTTTCGGGTCTGGGTGTTTTCTCTACAGAGAGGTTGGCGTCAAGCAGGCGGCGGATCGTGAAAACTACAAGCCAAATATTTATGTAACATGTGTTAAATAAGGATAAGGGCATAACGCAGCAATTTAGCTTATCCAACTGTAATGTGTTTTAAGATATTTTATTATTACAACATCCCTTTCACGAACGCTACGCGTTGATTTACGAGTACTTCACCATATTGTGCCAGTTCATGTAAGCTTTAAGTGAAGGAAAACAAAAGGAAAGTCTCCAAAAACAATTATAGATGGATCCATCTATATGCTGGTCTAAATAGTATATTATTTAGGTACGTGTAAACCAACTCTCACCGATCCCAATCATAATGTTGACAAAAATGTTGTATCTTTATAATACATATCTAATGTAGCATCTGCAATTGTTACAGATTATGTTTCGCGGGGGCGTGGTGGGCGGTCTGGACGCGCAGCGCGACGCGGCTCTCGCGCGCGTTCTGGTGCGTCTGCAGGCGCGTGCTCGTGGGCTGCTCGCACGGCGGCGCGCACAACGTCTCCGCACGCAGCACACCGCCGCTCGCTGCATACAGCGCAACGTGCGCGCGTTCCTCGCCGTGCGCGACTGGCCCTGGTGGCGACTGCTCGTGCGTGTCACTCCGCTGCTCGCCGTACATCGTACAGAGCACAGACTTAAACAGGCACAGGTTAGTTTTATTTGCTACGAAGGCAGCGGCCAGATTCAAAAGAGCAGTGGGAAATATGTACTAGAATGCTAAGGTTAGCAACAGTACAACGATTGGTTGCTAGTCAAGCTTTTCTTGACGACTTTGCAGTATATCCCCTGGTACTGCCCCGAATCTTAATACTGGTATAGTAGTCCATCATGCTCTTCTATGTTTGCTTACTTATTAATTTGGTTACGCAATAGCCAGTCTAATGTCAAAATCGAGTCATCCGTAGTACTTAGAGCCATTACACACTGTCGGCGACCGAGTCGCTGGCGACAGATCGACTGTCCGTAACGGCCGCGGCCGAGCGCACTAGTTGGAGATCAAGCCGAGTGACTCAAACTGGTTCAGCACGTGGAGTCACATTGCGACTGGGCGACTCGGTGACCAAGTGCGTAAACACGTATATGAATCGCAACTCGATCACTGGCGACTCGTCGATAATGAGCAATGGTGTAGATTGCGTACTCAGCCACAAGCTATAAAAGTTAAAATCTGTTAGAACTGTTAGCCAATATAGTGATTTAAAATGATCCTTCAACACATATGCATGCATTTCTCAGGTTACGTTTAACCGACCGTGGCGAAAATTGTTCGTGCGAGTCACGCCTATCCTCGTGTTTAGCTAAGCAATCGCGATTACGTACTTAGTACAACGGCATAGCTTGCTAATCGCTGGTAAAGTGATGTAAAGTACTGCTCGAATAACAACGAAATTATGACTTTTTATAGCAGAGGCTGGCACAAACAGTGTAAGTGGACCACCATCTTAGACCCCAAGCCAACCTCACCTGCACGTGGTACACTCTGCTGATTAACAGACCAGGCAATGGCGAAACTTGGTTCCCGTTGTGGGTTGGGGCTGTCAACCCACCCGGGTCGCCCCGTACCGTCAAATCTATGGTACGAGAAGGCAGACCTTGGCATGAAGCCTAGATAATAGTAAACGAGATCCACTCATGAACACTCACAATACTAGAAGAATCATGGATGCATTGCTGAGCTTAAAGGAAAGGAATGTGCAAAGGGATTTAAGTCATCCGGTAATCACAGTAAGAAACGCAACAGCAAGTTGCTAGGTACTTCACGTCAGCTTCTGTGAGGTAGTTGTAATATCCCAGTTGAGCCTGCCCATTTATGCTGTAGACAAAAGTGTCTACAGTGTGGTTCTACCGACCTTTCACGTTTAAAGCAAGCGATGAATACTTATAAACGTTACTTATGCATTGATTAGTTACACTCTTTTGTTTTTCTCTGTCAACGCGATTTATAAATTGGCTAGAAAGGGACGAAAACAATGTTTAACTAATCTGTTACTAAGGCCCTATATGTTCTATTCAAACCTCACTGCTTACCATCGATCGTCTAACATATTTTTAAATAGATGTTACCAACTAGACATCACTTACACAGATTTGGTGTACACAGGTCATAGGTTATCGTGACCTCATATACAGATTGTTCTCAAGCCATACTTCCTGTGTTGGGTTACTAAATCGGGTAAATTTTACTGAATAATAAGACCCTATTTAGACGGTGCTGTTTTAAAGGACATACATAGCAAGCGTAACTATGTCAAAGACGCGCATATTTTTCACTATGCTTTTTGCCGTCGTAAACATGACATGCTAAAACAAAATCGCCTAAATTATAATATAATATCATTAGTGGGATTATAAAATTGTAATTTTAGGTATTCTGTCTCTATGTAGAAATTAGACTCTATACTAAATAGGATAGAATGTTTTTTTTTTACATTTTAACTAGCTATTGCTAGCGGCTCCATCTGGGTGTGTTTCGGGCTCCTTTCCAACAGCAACTGCACATTTTTATGGTATATAATGTAGGCAATGTCCTCCCGTAGGGTTCAAGCTTTCTACGTACCAAATTTCATCAAAATCAGTTCAGTGGTTTAACGTAACAGACAAACACACAGACAGAGCTACTTTCACATTTAGGTATATATCAGTGGATTTAGACATCCCTTTACAAAATTGAATAATATTACAAAGCAGAACCATAAACATGCTATATATGACTCTATTAACCTCCGTCAGTGCGTTAAAATGTACACAACACTCAAGGTGTGAAGGAGTGCATAGATAAGTGTCAGTAACCATAGATAACATGTTGTAGAGTATGGTCGGATGAAGCCCATAAACTAACTCTCACGTGCCATGTGTTTCTAATGAAAGTGCTCGTACATAAAACCACCACGCGATGAATGATATATACTATAATAGAATGCTCGTCATGTGTCATGGACTCATGGTGTCATGTCTGTATGTTTTATACTAAAGGTACGTTTTGGTGTACACGACTCTGGCGACAGCGACACGTCCGCTTTGTATGCAATTGTATTATACAGTATGTAAAAAAAACCCTGTTGGCCCTTTCTAGGACAGCTTAATAAGTATAAAAATAAATATGATTATTTTTATAGTCTCATTTTCTTATGCGAGTTATTTCATTACGTTTGAATATCAATTCTGATATCACAGTTAAAATGCCCAACAGGGTTTTTGTTACATATTGTTTGTTCCTCCTCATCGATTCCAATGACGGCGACCCCTAAATGTTCAACCTCCTAGCGTGTGCCCTAATGTGACTCGCTATACCGAACTTGATTTTAAATATCAGTAGGCCAATTCTCATAATTTTAAACGTTCAAAATATCATTCCTATCTAATCTCAGCGTCAAGAAAGTTACAAATGGCATTCTCTTAAACCAATAATCAACGTCAAATGCCCCTAGCATTATAGCAGAAGCATTATACCGTTTTGGCTTCAGTCAACTTTTATTCTACATTCAATCTCATTACGATTTATGTTCACATTTGACGTTGATTATTGGTTTAAGAGAATGCCATTTGCAACTTTCTTGACGCTGAGACTAGATCGGAATGATATTTTGACCGTTTAAAATTACGAGAATTGGCCTACTGGTCACAGACATTACTCTATAGCTGCCCCTCAACATTATAGGTATATGTGTAATAGGGCATCGGTCTGTCTTTACGTATTTGATCAGTTCTTCGCCCAGTACATCGAGCCCATTTTCTTCGATCCTTTTAATGTTCTTGTAAATGCAATTGCATAAAGAACTCATTCAGCGTCTATACATTTTTGGGCTAAATATGATAGTGCCGGTCAATCAAAACAAAAGTTAATTCCGTTAGAATATGTTACTCTCTTCATTTTTCTCTATGCGGCTCAATCTTTAGTCATTCTGCGTCAAGTTATATAAGTATAATTAATTTATTAATTTATATAAGTTTATTGTTTCATACTTAATTGATGAAAGCATAGCAATTGTGTAATGAAATAAGTTGATTTGCCCAGAATTAATGATGTCCTTTGTGTCGCGTCGCGGTGTCTTGTCTCGATCGCATACCTCAAAACGTGACTTAATGCAAGTGGTCGTACTAAAAATGAACGCTCGATTTATGATGTATTATACTAGAATGCTCGTCATGTGTCGTTTTATAGTAATTGCTGTGGTGATGATAGAAGATGTTTCTATTATAAAAGTGTTAAGCTGGGTCTCCTGTATATGTTTTTCTCTATACAATTCACAAAACACTATTTCTCGACATATTTTTGCTGACGAAGCATTGTTTTCTGTAGATGGAAACAATGTTTTTGCTTTCTCTCCAACTCTTCTTTCTCTCTCTTTTGCAACAATCTCCGTGGCGCAGTGGGCGAGTAGCCGGCTGCGAAGCGTGAGGCCGTGGCTTCGATTCCCGCACCGAGACAAATGTTTGTGTGACCCACAAAAATGTGTTGTGGGACCCCAAGTCCCTCGTAGTTCCTGATAACTACGATACAGGTTATCCTAGTGTGGGATCGGGACTATGTGTGTGACTGTTGGGTGTATTTATTTATTTACTTATTTCCATGGCTGATGGAAGCCATCTATTAATTTCGCTTCTGCGCGGGTTGAGACAGGTGGAAGTGTGCGGAATAACCGTCAAAAAGCTCACGTCATATCATCATCTACGCTACACGCTTCCACACACAATGTGGCTCTTATAGAAAAGTTTAATCGCACAATATCCTCGCGGAATCGAACCGGTCGCAGACTGCAACATTCTCAGACACCTGCGCCGCACATTTCCTGTGCGCTACAAATTGCTCAATTCTAGTTGACCGACTGTTGTCGCGACCGCTAATTGCGACCGATTTCCGACCCATTGGCGGCGCGTGCCTTCAAATGTAGGGCCACACGTGACCACAACCTGAAGGAGGTTAGTGGTTGAGATGATGTAGGAAATGGTCGATAGCCATATGAATGACGAGACGAGCAGGTCGCTAGCCTGATGGTAAGCGCGATGCCTGCTCATAAACAGAAGCAACGCCACACATAACTTTGAATTACAAAGCAATGCATGGCACTGGACTGCGCTGGGCACCCCGAGACATAAGTTGTTAAGTCTCGTAATGCCCAGTAATTTCACTAGCTTCAATGTCCTTCAAACCGAAACACAATAGTGCTTACACACTGTTGCTTAACGGCAGAAATAGATAAAGCTGTGGTACTAGCCCAGACGGCCTCTCACATACGAAGGACTTACCACCATGCAAATCCTAAGCAAAACTATCTGTAAATAGAATGTAGGGAATGCAGGGGTGTCAATATTTGATACGGCCATAGATAGCTTCAAATATTTATTGACACCCCTAACCTAACCTAACCGACACTAACCAGAGATAAACGTTAGCAAGAAACTGGATTGCTTAGTAAATGAGCGATAGTACAGTTACACTATATATGAATGAGCATTGTAAAAGCTACGAAGGAAGTGGATGTCATATGAGCATAGCTTTGCTTCCACTCGTTGCAATATCTTTTCAGTGATTTGAAAATAATAGAAAGTTGGATGAAATGAAATGAAATGAAATGAAATTCATTTTCATTTTGAAAGTTGGATATGTTGTTTCGTTGTGTTAATATTTTGGTTACCACGATTTCTATTGATTAGACTCTCCAGCTTTGTGTAACTAGTGACTTTTTGACGGAGGATCTTAATTCGACGCATATAGTATTTATATATTTTTTGTATGTATGCCCACGGATAAGTCCGCTAAATTTGGACCGATTTTAATGATTCTTGTTTTCGAACGTCTATAGCTCAAAACTCTGCCCCTAAGGGGGTAAAATCGGGGATGAAAGACTAAAACTTCGACATTTATGCACTGATTCTGATGATTTTTTCACTAAAAACAGTACTTAAAGTAAAATAGTTTTAATAATTATTAAAAATAAAACTGACTCTAAAACGTATAAAGAAAAAATATTGTTTTTGAGTCGGTGCTTTCTATCATACTTAATTGATCAATAAACTGAAATAGCACCGACTCAAACTTTGTTTTATTATATTTAAAATTTTGAGTCTGTTTTATATTTATTAAAGATGTCCATCACAGTTACTAGGAAGTTAGTACTACTACTCTCCCTAAACCTCCAGGCTCCTAGTTACTACTCTCCCTAAACTCCATGATTCGAGATTTCTCACGACACGAATGCGTTCTATTGTAACTCTTAAATAAACACGAGAGTCCACTTAGACATATTGTAAAACACTTCCAATTATTAAGCTTTAGTTCGCGACTCCTCCGCGTTAATGTGTTTTCTCGGGATAAAAAGTAGCCTATGTCCTAATCCGGTCAATCGTTAAGACGTGATTGATTAACATAAATCCAAATTGACATAATATCTTGACTTCTTGACTTCTAAACTTTAACATTTATAATTTTGGTATGATAAATAGGATAATAGAATGTACACACACATACACACACGCAGTGGGGGTTTTATTACTCAAAGTAATCACTTACAGACTTTATAAACCTATAGACTTGAGTCTTTTTAACTATAAAGTTATGCTTATATATTTCGAGAGAAAAGTTAATTTTTCAGTAATATCTTTATTAAGATGTCTGAGTGACTGTTTTTAACATTCACTCTCATCGTATAATTTGCTATTCAAATTTTGGTAGGCACTTTCAACACGGTATTCTTGAGTTCTCCTTCCACCTGCCCTTATCTCACTAGCAGTGGGGTTATTATTACAGAGTAATGCTAAAATCAATTCATCTTGTGCACAATAAGGCAATAAGTAAGTACTAATTTCTTTTTTTGGACATTTCATATAAAATAAGGAAGAAGGTATGTTATTTGTTTTTTAATCATTTATTTATCCGTCTTCGTTTGTTCTTTAGTAATTTACAATACCTACCTAATTTCAGTTTAAACATGTCTACAATTTTAATGGATTTATTTGATTCAAGTAATGTAGACCTTTACAAACTTTATTAATAGTCAGAGATTCGGCAATGTATTCGGAATGGCGCGGGCGCGGGCGCCTACCAGCCACTAGTAAACGGGGTCGGAAAATATCGGTGCTATTCTAACGATCCTATAAAATATTGAACTATCAAATATTATTACTTTAGTTATCGAAATAAGATGAGTAAAACGATAAGTCTCATATGAATTTGCCTAAAAATGCGGCTCCACTGACTTACATATGCAAAGGTAATCACACGTAACTCTTATACACGCAACGAAAATTAATGAACGTTCAAAATCAACTTTAATTCATAAAAGTTAATATCTAAATAATAAATTTCGAGATCGAGATATGACATTCTGCGACGCGCAAAAAATTAGACGTATCAAGTGTCAACTCATTTCACAAGGTGGTAGGTCCCTCGTTTGCGAGAGACCGGCTGGGTTGGTACCACCGCTTTGTCTATTTCTGCCGCCAAGCAACAGTGTGTAAGCACTGTTGTGTTCCGGTGTGAAGGACATTGAAGCCAGTGTAATTACTGGGCATTATGAGACTTAACACCTTATGTCTCGGGGTGACGAGCGCAGTCCAGTGTCATGCAGTGCTTTATTTAAAGTTCTGTGTGGCGTTGCTTCTGTTTATGACCAGGCGTGGCGCTTACCATCAGGCGACCGACCTGCTCGTCTCGTCATTCAATCTAATAAAAATAAAAAAAACTAGAGATTTGCACAGAGTTTTGGTGGGGTAATTTTTTTGCTTGAGTTATGTTTCTTGTCATCTTATTTCGATCACTATAGTATCATGATTTTTCCTTTACCCTTTTTTATGGGGAAAAATGTATATTAGCAATATTAAGTCTGAGTGTGCTTCATAAGGAAACTAAAATTCCTCAATCGTTTCCGATTTTACGACCGTAGTGGGCGAGTAGGCGATTGTGAAACAAGAGGCCGCGGGTTCTATTGTCGCGCCAAGACAAATGTTTGTGTTTTTTTTTATAGCAAATGCCGGCAATCGAGCAAGTGGGTCACCTGATGTGATTGTGTCCTTGTGTGATTCCCAAATATATGTTTTCGGGTCTGGGTGTTGTGGGACCGTAAGTTCCTCGTAGTTACTGACGTTACAGATTAACCTAGTGCGGGGTGAGGACTATGTGTGTGACTGTTGGGTGTATTTATTTACTTAGGTAGATAATCTCGTAAGAGAAGCTAACAAACACCAGCTCAAGCTCATAACTCATAAACAGTAAAAAGCAAGTAATTAGATCAGTGCCGTGAATGAGAATATAGATACTTATGCATAGTAACGGGCCGGGGACCGCACGCTTCCGTATTTTCTCACGAGAACGGATCGGAACTTCTTGGAATAGTATATATAGTACGAACAAATGGGATTTCAGAACAAGTAATAAGGTAAGACTGCCTCGGTGGCGCAGTTGTAATGCGTATGCGTTACGACTGAGGCTGACGCTGAGGTCTCGGATTCGATCCCCAAGTCGGGTAACAGTGATATTTAGTTTTGTCTATTATGAAATACTCAGCATCAGCCCGGAGTATGGAATTCTGCCCGGTATGGCGATAGGCTTGCCCCCTATCACATCATGGGACGGAGATACGCTCGGCGGTGGGTGTACTGGTTACACCTCTGCCTACCCCTTCGGGATTACAGAGTGTGTATGTACGTATGTATGTTATGAGGTATTATGCTTGTGTGTCACATTTAATTAACACTAACTTTTGCTCGCGGCTTTGCTCGAGTAAATGGCCTTTACCGGGATAAAAAGTAGCCCATCACGGTCATAGTCTGCTTGTGTGTCTACGCGCTTATTTTGCACCATATGTAACTCTATTCATACAGGTATAAGTACGTAACAATTAGTACAGTCATTACAAAATGCATTGTGCTGTGCTTCACCGTCTACGCTTCACTATACGCTCAACGTCTGTCGATCGGTTGTTATTTGTGATGCAAATGAGCGCAACCACAGCAAATAGAGCGCGACAGTCTATGGCATGAATGACTGGGCCTGTCTATACAAATAACACTTTATTTACAAATTGTTACTGACATTTGTTGAATATTCTTTGCAATTGAGTTTTAGGCCTCATTTATGGAATAAGTATATATCTATACATACTACATACGCACTCACGCCTATAATACCCGAAGGGGTAGCCAAAGGTGTAACCAGTACACCCACATTTGACAAATCTTAAAATGTACATCATTTTAAGATTTGTCAAATGGATAAATCGGGTTGTCAACTGAGCAACACCGCGTTCGTTAGCTCTCGACAAAATAATTGATTTTTATGTTCAAAAGTTGGCGATTGAAGTGAAAAGTGTATTCGATTTGGAGATGAATGTTCAGTTCAATGAATTATCGTTAAATTGCAAGGAAATGTGGCTAATTTAGACAAATTAAGTGTATAATAGTGTTTGACAGTTGCAACTTAATCTACCCACATCTAAATTAATAAATTGAATAAACAAAATAAAGTGAAGTCTCAAGAGTGTCAAATAGTTGTCAAGGGAAGCTATCTGGGTTGCCACAAACAATATCCGGTCACACTTATTCCGAATCGGAAAATAAATATCCACATTAATAAACATGGTCCAGTGTTTTAAATGTAAGCTTGAACCTGAAGAGAAAAGTATTAAGGTGAAATGTAAGGGCTGCAAACGTGTGATATGTACTAAATGCAGCGGTCTGACGGCAACAGAGATGCGTGTCTTTGGACTTCAAAACCCTAAACTATCATACCTTTGTGATGAGTGTGAGGCAGGTCTAAGGCAGGTTCCTGAGCTACGTAGGCTTGTTACTGAGCTTCAGCGACAAGTCCTAGAATTCAAGGAGTCTCAATCGTGTGCCGTAAATTTGGATGCAGTGATTGGTGAAATGGAAGAACGGAATAAGCGTAAACGAAACATCATTATTTACGGAATTCCTGAATCTATAGCAACATCTTCGGAAGTTAGGAAGATGGATGACAACAATAATGTTAACCAATCATTCAGCTCCTTACCCATTTCTAAACCAGATATAGTAAATATATTCCGTCTAGGTAAACCCGGCCAAACTAGCAATTCTAAACCACGCCCTGTGAAAGTTGTCTTTGCCAGCAAATACTGTGCTACCAGTGTACTGAAAAACAAAAGTAAGTTACCCAAACCAATCAGAGTTTATTCTGATATGACCCTGTACCAACGAGATCAACTGAAAAAGATGCGCGACGAGTTGGCAGCTAGGACCGATAAGGGTGAGCAATACCTTACTATAAAATTTATAAATGGAGTGCCTAAAATAGTAACTATAACAAAAAACTGACACAACCATCTCTAACTGAACTTCTCATACTTTACACAAACCTGGCTTCCATAACGGCAAAATACGATTTACTGCTCATCGAAGTTAAAATCCATAAACCTGCATTAATTTTAGTTACCGAAACTCATCTACATAGCGAAATCAATGATAGTATAATAAGCATACCTGGATATGCACTGTACAGGCATGACCGAAACCATAGAAAAGGAGGTGGTGTGTTGATATACACTGCTCGCGAAATCAACAATATTCCAATTGTTGCCAGAGTAAATGAATCATATCAGAACTCATCAGCAGAAGCATTATGGCTCGATATTCAATATAAGGATTTAAATTTTACTATAGCTTGTGTGTATCGTCCACCGTCGTACGTCCTACAAGAATCGGATAAAGTACTCATTGATACGATTGAAAAAGCGTCTGAAAAAAATACTGTAGTAATATGCGGTGATTTTAACCTACCCAACATAAATTGGGCGCTAAACCAGGTTAACAATAACGACAAAATTGGTGAATATTTTATGAATATGTATGCTAATAGTAATATCAAACAACTAGTAACACAAATTACTAGAAAAAGGAACGATGAAGAGTCTCTACTGGATCTTGTTCTGTGCAATGATGACACATTGATAAGTGACATAGAATACCACCCACCGATAGGAAAAAGCGATCACTTGGTGGTAACTGCTTCTATTCAAATATTTAATTCTGGTAATAATAACAAAATAACTAACAAACTGCAATATAATTTCTATAACGCTGATTACGATATAATAAATACACACCTATCAGAAAATTTAAACACTAGCGGGTGTACACCTAACGAAGTATGGCTTAACTTTAAACACCAAATACACTCAGCTATAGACAAATTCATACATAAGAAATATAATAATAAAAACAAACGGTTTTATAAACCATGGATAAATAAAGAAATTTTAGAACTAACCAAACGCAAGAAAAAGTTGTGGAGCTTATACAGAATAGATAAAAGCGGTGATTCATACAATACTTACAGGGCTATCAACAATAAAATTGTTCAATTAAGTAGATCTAGAAGAACGCATTTCGAAGCAAATATTATAGATACTGGCCCTAAATCCTTTTATGGATATATTAGAAAACAACTTAACTCCAAAGTCAGCATTCCTACAGTCTTGAAAACCAACAATGATCAATTAATAGTGGAACCGCAACAAATTGCTGAAAAGTTTGCAGATCAATTTGAAACCAGCTTTATCAGGGAACCTCCAGGTCTCTTACCTAATATCAATATGCCCAGAATTGCTAACTCATTTAATGATGTTGAAATCACGGCCGAGCTAGTTTATAGAACAATCAACACATTTAATGACACTACAGCTACGGGTCCCGACGAAATCCCGTCCATATTATTAAAAAACTGTTCATCTTCACTAGCCGAAAATATTGCACACATTATGAACATGTCCCTGGAAGCAGGCCTCTTGCCTGCCGACTGGAAAAGCGCGACTGTTGTTCCAATATACAAGAAGGGCAACAAATTGCTGGCTGCGAATTACAGGCCAATAAGTCTAACTAGTATACTATGCAAATGTATGGAAAAAATCATAGCCGGAAAATTAAGACTATTTTTAAACAAAGAACACATTATCCTAGATGAACAGCACGGCTTTGTCCCTAATCGATCAGTAACAACTAATTTGCTTATGTGTCTCAATCAATGGGTAAAGAATCATGACAAAGGACTACCAACAGACGTGGTTTACCTAGACTATGAAAAAGCTTTCGACCGTGTCCCACTACGACGCCTTATACATAAATTAGAACACTTTGGCATACGCGGAAAGGTATTAGCCTGGATTAGTGACTTTTTATCCCATAGAGAATTTAGCGTACGTGTTGGGAACACTATATCTGCAGCGCATCCAGTACTCAGCGGCGTGCCCCAGGGTTCTGTTCTTGGACCCTTGCTTTTCATACTATACCTGACTGATCTTAAGCCTACATTACGGTTGCCATTCTCGTTGTTTGCTGATGACACAAAACTTTTTGGAAACCCATACATACAAGAGCAAGATATACAAAATGATCTAAATGGCATATTTGAGTGGACTAAACAATGGCTATTGTCACTCAATGTTACAAAGTGTACCATATTACATATAGGTAAATCCAATCCTCGTAAACCATACTATCTGGGACAGCATCAACTGTCACAAGTGGATACTCAGAAAGATTTGGGTATCACAATAAGTAGTGACCTAAAATGGGAAACTCACATCACCAGCATTGTGAAAAGGGCAAATTCCATGCTATATATGGTAAGAAAGGCATTTCGATGTCTCACACCAAAAACACTTGTGAAGCTGTATATAACATATATAAGACCACTACTGGAGTACGCATATGTCTTATGGGACCCTTACTTTAAAAAAGACATTGCACTTCTTGAAAACGTACAGAGGAGAGCAACCAAAATGGTTGGACTACTGAGAAACAAGTCGTACGATCAACGGCTAAAGGAACTTGACCTCACGACTCTTGAAAACCGCAGACAGAGAGGCAGCCTTATTGAGACATATAAGATCGTAAATAACTATTATGATGTTAATAAGATTGTAGATCTGTATACACCCAATGTAAATAAGCATTTGAGAGGGCATTCACTAAAGTTATGTCGAACACGGTCAAAGTTAAATCCCTTGAAACACTTTTTACCAAACCGTGTTGTCGTAGAGTGGAACAAACTTCCTGAAAATGTTGTTATGGCACCCACATTAAATTGCTTTAAAAATAGACTCGATAATAACTCCAAATCACAAGACACACACGCATCAGCTCAATAGCTGCCAGTGTGGTTTAAACATATAATAATAATAATAATAATAATTTTACTCCACGTAATTATAGTTCAGTTAAAGTTAAGCGAATGGTGTAACTTACACATCGTCGCTTAGCTAACAACACCGCGCAAATTAAATTGGCTTAGTTTTCAGGAGAGACAAAAAACTGAATATCTTTTATGAACATGTGTGATGAACAAATAAGTTGCGCGGTGACAGAGCTATTTAATTAACGTGCTTTGAATGATTAATTTAAATTTTTGTGTAAATTTATTGGATACGCGCCAAAAAAATACTATCCAATGACAATATCACATGGCCAATTTTCAAGTTACGGGGTGTTGTTAGTTAAGCGACGATATCTGTAAAGCACTACGGAAAACATCCTATAAAAATCAATCCGGAATATCTCGGTCACTCGTCCTCATAAAGAGGTCGTAGTCAATAAATAATGAAATATAATCGATGTAATTTAATGCCCAAGAATGCATTGTATAAAAGCACGCAATGTACGCTCATAATAACCGCAACTGATGATACGGCCATCGTGTAACCGACCGCATTCGCATCTCTGTTCCGGTTACCGGATCACTTTGTTATTCCGGTTGTTTACGGTAGCCGTTGACGTGATTTGTGGCCGATACATCCATTCGTCTGATACTTGTGCGTCAGTGACGGAATGATTACCGAATTCAATATTAATCTGTTTTTTTTTCCAAATCCCATTCAAGGATTGTCTGTTTCCGATAATTGTTATTTTATTTTTGCCACTACTACCACCACTAAGGTGTTTATTTTGACATCATCAGGGTGTGGTTTTAAAATTAAAGTGATGAATGAAACTGCTAACGGCCACTTAATTTCATACAATTTTGTTAGCTAAGAGGGCCTCAACATGTTTAAAACAATCTTAAATGCTTGAATAGCATTTTAGTAGGTATTCGAGCGTAAGAAATCTTGGAATATGAAACAACTAAGTACATTATTTTGTGATTAAAATGCCGACCTGTTTGCTGCCAAACAACAATATTAATATACATACGCACTCACGCCTGTAATCCCCGAAGGGGTAGGCAGAGGTGTAACTAGTACACCCACATTTCGCCGAGCGTATCTCCGTCCCACGATGTGATAGGGGGCGAGCCTATCGCCATACCGGGCACAAATTCCAGACTCCGGGCTGATACTGAGAATTTCGAAATAGAAAAACCCAATACCACTTTACCCGACCTGGGGATCGAACCCGAGACCTCAGAGTTAGCCTCAATTGTAACGCGTACGCATTACAACTGCGCCACCGAGGCAGTCAACAATATTAAATAATATTATAATTCAAAACATTTCAAGATTGTTCTGATGAATTAGACCTGCGTGGTGGATTACTCTCTAAAATTCCTTATTTAGACGAGGCGTGATCAAGGCCGTGTGACGTTTCATCATATCATAGACCAATCTTGACTATTTATTTTCGTAGCTATACTTCTATTTTATTTAATTCCAATATATACACTTGAATTATTTAAAGATGAACGAAAGAAAGCCAAAGCTATTCACTGCACATGTGTTAACAATTCTGGATTTACGTGACGATCAGTTACACACGAGTGGTCATTGAAAACGTTGCGTTTTATGCTCGTCTGCTGATTTGATTTCTTTTGCAACAACTCTCGGAATAGCTGAAGATTTGTGTGTAGCTAAGTTGGTAACAAGAAGGAAAAATGTTATCTAAAAAGGCATTACCTACGCTGGCACCATACCACGATGTTATTAGGCGCCGACGATATTTCATTGTAAAATATTTATATAGGAAAATTTAATTAAATATGAAAATATAACATCATCGGCGTCTACGGAGCGACTGTAGTGGACAAAATAAAAAGTCCTGGGTCTCACGGTTTTGCCGACGGTCTTGGTAATACCAAGCGGAAGAAAAACTTATCTTATGTTGAGATGGCTTAAGAATTTTGACATTAGACTGTCTCTTTTTTGTCTATAGTGAAATCACCCCTCCAATCCTCCATCTCCTCCTCAATCAAAATAGAGGAGCCTTTATCCAGCAGTGAGACAGCAAGATTGATTAAACATATTTCATCATATTTTTCTTACGATCTATGGTTGATAGGCGAATATTTTTCATTCACACAATAATTGATTATAATTATGATTAATTGAACATAATATTGATGTAATTATAACTCTTATTGTCATAATAATAAAGTTGTTCTTTCCAGGATGAGTTGGAGACGCTGCGAGGCAAGTTGGATAAGGTGGAAGGCGAGCGAACTCTCTACAAAAACGAGAACGAACGGCTTGAGACTAAGGTTGGTGATCTTTTTATCGGTTCAATGTCTTGTGACAACAGATGCTTCCTCTGTGCAATTAATTCGAAAGCCTATTGTTTCGCATTCGCAGGGAATCGTTTGTTTGAATATAAAATCTATATTTTTTGCTTTAAAATTACGGTAGTCTTCAAGTTATAGAACTGTCGTGAGTCATAATGACGATATTAAATAGAAACTAGATATGGATTAGCAGATCCTACCAGCGCCGTAGCCAGAGGCTGGCAACTAGGGCACATGTCAAGGCTTAATCTCCAGTAGGCGAAACTATTCTTTAGAACCTTTTCTAACTTTAAAGGACGCACTATCGGAATCTTGCCCTGGATGCCAAAGACTCTTAAGACACCGTAATTTCTTCTCTATATTGGTACAGAGTGTAATTGTAGGTCTAGAAGATGTTACATGAGCCAACAGGTGCTTGTTGGTTCTCTACAAAGAACTCATAGTTGCAAGCCATCTATTATTTGAATGATTGCATGTAAACAAGAATTCCTCAAGTTACCTATTGGCTCATATCACTTCTTCTAGAACATTCTTTATTAATACTTTGGCCCTAAAAAGGAAGAAAAATGAATAGACATTGCAAAACAATAAAAACCTCCGTCATAAGGTGATATTTTAACTGCACCATATTTATAATTAAGTGTCGGTAGTCAATTTGCCACGCCAAAAGAAAATAAAAATGCGCTCCTCGTCAGTAATATCAGGTTGGGATGAAAGACCTCATGTAAAGACCATATTAATGTGTCAATAACAGCAATTAAGCCCAATCGTCCGGTCAGTACCGAAATAAAAAGCCTCTCTGAAAATAACAGCCCCCGTATGAAACACCTTAATTGCTTCAAGATCGAATCAGTCATTAGCCAAGCGTTGCAAGTGCGTAACAAAAACTGGTTTAATTTCAATACAGCAAAAAGCGTCAGTGTCTTGCGTGGGAAAGGATTTGGGGGGTAAAACCGGGGCACCGAACCTACCATGATTTTATTTGAGACAGTTAGATTCCACTAAAATAAAAGGCCTCGCGTCTCGATATACGAAGGGGTTTGGAACAGTAATTCGTCCATGATCATTAGATAACATAGATCTATGTTAATGTTTTTGAAACGTTCCCTCTACATAGCTTTGTTCCTTGGTTTGATCTCTTCACAGCTAACTTCGTGCCAAGACGGCCGATTGAAATTTCAGTTCTTCAGAAATCCGATCCTATATAGCTATTTTGCAATATAGAGGCGGTTGCCATTTATCTTATTAAAATATCTGTATTCTAAAGTCATTCTACAGCTTTATATTTAAAATGAATTAATAGAAGTATTATATTTATTTCTCGAGCAAATTACAGTTAGGGGTTTATTTTTCAATCTATATTCCGTTTCTTTAATCTCTTTAAAATATATTCACTAAGTTTTGCCGATACTATATTTATTTGCAGCACATGTCGCTATTAAATAAAATAGAATATAGCTTCCACCTCTCTCCCAAAAGGGGTTGACGTCAGGCAGGCGGCCGGTCATTAAAAGCAAAATCTTTCTGTAACATGTGTTAAAAAGCATGTTGCGCCGACCCCACTGCGAGTGGGATATGGTCAGGTGGAAGAAGAAGATAATATATCCTCCTCAAATAAACTCCTGAGTCCATCCCCCGTCTCGTACGTTGCGTCTGCCACAACGTGCGCGATGCCACAACGCGTCCGGTCGGACCGAACGATGATTTTATATCGCATTCATGACTGGTAACATAACAAAAAGATATAATATATTGTGAACGCGAAATTACGATAAAAAATATAATATCTTCTTTACATTTAGTCATTACCCGTCGTGTCTGAGAAACGTAGAGTCTGTAGAATCACGATAAATACTATCTACAAAAATATAGAGAATAAATAACACGATTAACTTCACGTAGTTTTAACGTGTTATGTTAGCATTATATTGCTATTTTTTGGCGTAACGTGCCATTAGTGTTATTTTAAATACATTTAGAATGAATATTCTAATCCTTTGATTTATAATTGGAGGGATATTTAATACAAAGAAGAAAGTTTGTAATTTTGGGATAGCAAAAAGGTACATAGAAACTAGTAATCTGTGATCTTCCAAGTTGAGAGGAATGGTCATGGGTTCAATTTCCATAAATAAATGTTTACAACAATATTTGGGTCCAACATTAAAATAATTATGCCATGTCCTGGATTCACATTAAACATAGTTTCATATCACAGTACGTAAGACAAAAGTTCCATGTACATAACCTCCTCTTCTCTTTATTCTTCTTATCATCTTGATGTATGTGCTCGTTATTTTTTTTTATTTACCAATATCTGTGTTTAATTGTAGGTTAAAGAACTCTATGAATTCAAAATACATTATAAATATTGTTCCATGCACCTATTTCAATGAACATTCATTTATTTATTTATTTATTTTATTTAGGTACAAAAGCAGTTAACAATCCAAAACATGAAATATATTATAAACACATAGATAAGAGCAGATAATTAAAACTATTAACCTTTAAATTGTACACAACATTAATAAAATTATTTAAAAACAAAGGTCACAGGCTTACACACTTAAAGCAACATAATAATATGAACCACATCAAGACAGAGTACGTAATAAACAAATTACAGACTAGAAAATAAAACACGATAAGAATATAGGAACTTCAAATTGAATTAAAAATAAATAGGCACCTAATATTACCCAATATGACCATTATAAATAGGTCTTGTATTTTTTAATGTTTTGATGAAAGATATCAAGTTCACGGGAAGCTTTAACTGCGTCGTTGTAAAGTAGGCACATTCGATGTATAGGATTATTGTATGAAACATTATTATTAGAGCAGGGCACACTAAAAAAACGAGGATTGCGATATACTTATGGGTGCTAACGTTCAATATCGAAAGAAGGTCTTCAGAAAAATTGCCGTTCGCAATTTTATGCAGTAAACAAAGATCTCTTACCCGTCTCCTGTGTAATAGACTGTCAAATTTGAAAAAATAAAGGCGGTCCTTGTATTCTGGTAGGCTTTTCTTAATACCGATCTTTCGACTTATATGTCTTAAAAAACGCTCCTGTACATGCTCAATTTTATCAATATCAGTTTTGTAAATAGGTGACCATATGGATGAGCAGTATTCAAGCTGACTACGAACTAAAGCTTGAAATAATAAATTCATTCATGAACATTCCATTCAATGCCTCGGATCGGGAAACGAACCCGCGGCATCTCGCTTCACAGCCGGCTACAAGCCCACTGGGCCACGTAGGCTGTCAATAAAAGAATAACAATAACAACAACAATCAATCATTGTTTAATGTCAAATTATAATCGATACTGCTCAGTGATGTGTTCCGGTTATCACGATGACAACAGAATCGGTAACGCACGATAAGCGATAAAAATCGGTAACAATAGATCGTAATTACCAACAATGTAGGCTCATTGGCGAGGAACCGCTCACAACACTAGTATAGGCTGGATATCTAGATATCCTTGACGTGAAGGATGCAAACTCACGGTCCATGTCAGTGTTTTAACAACTCTGGACAACCGCGGCAGTTTAAAAAAATATTTAAAAACGTGGTCGAAATTCAAAAATACAATTTTATTACGTGATATTCCATGCTTGTTTCTTCAAAATCGTTTATAAAAGTTGATTTCAGCCAATTACATTTGTATGTATGTGTAGCCAAATGCATTTCTCAGAATGTGTAAGGCTCGATAACTGCAAACGACTTTGCGAATTGCATTTAAAAATAAATAAAGTTTTAAACAGCGTATAAAATGCACGTAAGTATTTCTAGTGAATTTTGTATGTAATAGATCCTTCTGTTTGATCGCATGATACTTTTCCTTGTTTTTTTTTACAAAATTAAAACGAGGATATTTTAAAAACTAATTAACCAGTCAGACATGTTAGTACTCGTTGACAAAAAAATTCAAAATGTTTTTAAAAATATTACGCCGTCATTTTTACATTATAGACGTGCGACAGTTTACACGCATGACCTAGAGTGTAAAAAAAGCATAGATAATTAATTACGCCACGCATGGTTCCTTGACCGCGACTAAAATACGAATATGTGGCAAACTTGTTACGTAACAGTTCTGTGGAACGGAACGTAAGAGACGTTTGTTGTTTTTTTCATTTATTCTACGCTTTGAAAGATACGAGAACTTTCTTTGATAATGAGCTTGTTTTGTGCACAAAAGTAATATGTAATGTAAATGAATGTGGTTTTCAGGACATTGTAACATTAATTAAAAGAAATTGTAAGCGAGTGTTGGATAATTACGCGTCGCTTTTGGACGGATTACAATGTTTTAATGATAAAAATACTTGTTTTGCTTTCGTTTAGTTAGTCGACTGTTCGCTAGTTAACTGCTACTCTTAACATAGATATGTGACGTCTGTATAGAAACTTCGGTTTCTTCTCTAGGTGGTCAGTAATCAAAGATCACTCAGGCGGGTTATTGAGGAATTAAAATTTCAATGACAAAACGTTTTGTGGTAACAATATCCCTAGGTCACTATGCATTTGACGTTTAACCTTTAAAATTAATCATTTTTAAATTAAATCACGGTAAAATTAACGATGATTTTTAGCTGTATAAAGTCCCAATTCAATAAAGTTCTTTGTCCTCACCAAACATAGGTCCAATGTTAGTTTTGAAATTAGCAAATTTTTTTTTCTCTTTTTGTTAGTTTTTTGGTTTCTTTTTATGAATTTTTATTTTATTTTATTAAAAGAATCGGAAAGAGGTACACATTTTTTTATATACGCGTTGAATTAAGAACCTCCTCCGTTTTTTTCATCGATAATAATATAATTTCTATTAGACTTCAATACACAAGAATAGAAACGATACACAAAATAAACCATCTTATCGAAAAAAGCATTGTCAATTGCGCACCAACATAATTTGATAACAGGAATGCGTTGAACCATGAAATGGAAAAATATGCGGGACTTTCATAAAGATCTCGAAACTACAAGGAAAAATCTCATTGCACGGGACTTGCGAACAGTCACAAAATATATAACGAGGTTGCAAATATTTTTAGAAAGACAAACAAATGCGCATGTGCGCGTATTCGTTGCAATGTTTGCTGTTTTTTTCTTTAACATTGAGCTCGGATCGCCGGCGACGCGGTTTGTGGTGAAATTTTTAAACTCATTGGCAAAAATGAAAGGATTGGTGCTACAAAGATCATTATTTTTTTATTAGTCTATGACGAAACGACCAGGTCGCTCGCCTGATGGTAAGCGCCGCGTCTACCCATAAACAGACACAACATCACACTGAACCATGATTACAAAGCACTGCATGGCATTGAACTGCGATCGTCATCCCGAGACATAATATGCTAAGTGTCATAATTCCCATTAATTTCACTGGCTTCAATATGCTTGGCGGCAGAAATAGACAAACCGGTGGTACCAATCCAGACGGCATCTCTCATATGACGGACCTACCACCTAGTAAAATCACCTACTTAACTACTAATGAGCTTCTCTGTTCTCCAGAAAAAAGTACACGAGAACACTTATATAAGCTAACGGAATTATTTTGGATGCCTGTTCGTTTACAGGAGCCGCAAAATAATACTGCGCAAAACTAAATGAATACATACTTATAGAACGTTAAACAGTTTTTCATCATTGAATTAAGTTACAGTAATAATCCATAACAATAATTCTCCCCAAAAGGGTGACGTCAGGCAGGCGGCCAGTCGTAAAAACTACAAACTAAATCTTTCTGTAACATGTGTAAAAAGCATGTTGCACCGAGCCGCTGCGAATAGGATAAGAGCAGGTGGAAGAAGAGTTATCCATAACAGTAATGGGCCACCAACATCTTAGGCCCAAAGCCAACCTTACCTGCACGTGGTACACTGCTAGTTAACGGACGAGCAATGGCGAAACTTGGTTCCCATTGCAGGTTGTGGGGTCAGATGGCGAGTGGCTTTACATAATACCAAATTCACCGTTCAAATCAGGATGGGAAGGTGCATCCTGGCATTAAGCTAGGATAACGCTAGGCAGAAAGAAAGAATGAAATTATTTTAGTAATGAAGATTGTTTAAGTTATCAGTACGAAAATAGAATTGGATCATTGTACGTTTGTTTAGTTAATCCTACTCCTACTTCTATTAATGGGCAAAACTCTAACAGTGAGAAAACTATATGTTTTACAAGCAATCTTAAAACAACATAAATCACTCACTTATGACCCTAATATGTATAACAAACGAAGAAAATTTACGGTGGTCTCAGTCGCTGCTGTAAATACTACATTTGCAAAGCGACAATATAATATTCTATCGGGTAATTTGTACAATTCAGTAAACAAACATTTGAACATATATCCACTTACACATTATAACTGCAAAAGTAAACTAATTGAATGGCTGCATACAAAAAGTTACGATGATATTGAATTGCTTTTACAAAATTAGAATATATGAGTTTTTTTTTTTTTATTATTATTTTATTTATATATAAACACGCAAACACACACCCGCACACACACATACCCACACACGCACACTCTCTCACACACACACACACACACACACACACACGTACACGCTAAACTAAACTAAAATTATAATAATAGATAAACGTTAACCATATACCTGGTTACTTACCTACCTTGGTCTGTTTAATGTATTAAATTGGATATGGAAGAGCAGTGTCTCCTAACACAGGTATCTCATACTTAAAAGGAGACACCAAACCCAGCAAGCTGTTAATAGATTAAGTTGGTGCCAAATAAAATATTTTTTTTTTTTTTTTTGCATTTTTATTATAAATTTTGTATGTTTGTTAGCCAATCACACCTTAACAGCTGAACGATTTTGGGTGAAATTTGTCACACAGGTAGGCTATAACCTGGATTAGGACATGGCTTCTTTATATCCTAGAAATGGCCGTTCACGCGGTCGGAGCTCCTATTTTTCAGAGTGACGAGCGCAGTCCAATGCCATGCAGTGCTATGTAATTATAATTTCTGTGTGGTGTGATTTGTTTAAGTTTGTTTAGACAGATCGCACAAATAGCCAATCAAAATACAGTTCAAAGGTCATGCGTACAATTTACTTAATTTGATTGGTTAATTTCCAGGATCTTTCCGGATTAAGAAACTAAGATCGTTCATTGAAAATAAACGTTAGATGATACGACACAAAATATATTATGTAGTAATGGCCGTAATAGATAATAATGACAGTAATAGAGTTTTGACAAATCTTCCATGCAAAATGTGTCAAAATTTAACTGCCAGTACGTAAATCTATCGATAAACTGAATATTGGGAACGGCCATTAATGAGAACTGATTCTCGAAGCCTTGCAATATGCGAACATAGCGTGGTCGAGAATTGGGAATCGTAACAGTGAAAGACACATGTAAATTCTTTCTGAAGTTCCTAAGATTAAAGCAGTCAAACAGACAAATAAACAAACACGCCTTGGGGATTTTATTTTCTACCATGTAATGAAGAATGTAAGTTATTATAAAAACTGCATCTCCGTACTCATTAACATTAAAAAATATAATAACTGCAATTTCGCGTTCACTTTTTACAAAAACAAGCTGCTTTTTACCACCGTTTGTGGTAATCAGGCCATTTTGTTTTTGCTTAGCTTTAGCGTTTGCCCTAATCAGACCGCATCCGTGGCTCGTTTTATTTTCAAAGAGTTATGTCTCGTGGAGCAAAAAATAATAAATATTGATGATCGGCGGCTTTTGCGGTGTCGCTGCTCGAACCACCTTATAGATGTATTTTAATAGTTATTATGGGATAGCAGGCATGCTGGTATAAAGTAAAACATTTACCAAACGACATAAGAAAATGCCTTCTAAGTGAGACTTTTCTTATTAAATTAGTGAACTAATTTTCACAAAAATTATAATTCTAGCAAAATATTCTTTTTAGTTTAGTGTAGTTCTTAGTGTTCGATGTGTGTCTTAATGTGTGTTGAAATATTTTTTTATTAACCTTAACGAAGAAACGAGCAGTCTGCATATAAGCAGAAGCAACAGAACTTTGTATTATAAAGCACTGCATCATGCATGGCACTGGACTGCGCTCGTCACCCCGATACATATGATGTTAAGTCTTATAATGCCCAGTAATTTCATTGGATTCAATGTATATAGTGTTTACACACTGTTGCTTGGCGGCACAAATAGTCAAAGCAGTGGTACCAACCCAGGCAGTCTATCACATGCTAGAGACCTACCACCAGTTATAAATATCTTTGTATCTATTGTGATCTACGCGGTAGAATATTAAGAATTTAATTTATTTATTTTTCGGTCTTCTTCTTACACCTGGCCTTATCCCACTCGCAGTACAGTAAGGTCGGCGCAACATGCTTTTTTATGTTCATAATTCATGGGTTCTAATTCCTTTGATATTCCATGTCTCTTTGTAAAAATATATCCAACGTAAACACTTTTGGTACTTTAAAGATTTATTATATTATAACAAATCACTGCAAATAGGTCGCATTTCTGCACGTCACATGCGCAATAACTTTGCTTTTTAATGCAAAATATATTAAAGATTTGTCCAGTTTAGCGCGCTGCTTGATCCGCGCCAGTCCGTCCGCTGTACGACCTAATTTCAGTGATTTACTTGTCCAGTCCATAAATATACTTGCGTTGGGGTATTAATGCCTTCTATTTTGGTACTGTTCATTTGTTGCTAAGAACAAGTAATGCTGGTTTAAGCGTCTGAAATTGGGCAATGGTTGGCGCGATCGTCTGACAGTTGAACTATTGGTTCGCTAATTATGTCTCGACATCAGAGGATCACGGAGTTAGTAAGAGCTGGTTCTGTGCATTTTTTAAACTTGTATCGTTGTTATTTATTTTAGTGTTGTGGCGTCTCGGCCTGTTCGACAGCCAACTCTTCCGCCGGCTTATAGAAGGAAACGACGTAACTATATGGATCTGTTACTTATTTTAGCCGCAAGTACCCATATCACCGAAGCTGATACATCAGTACTTGCGGCTAAAAGAAGCGACACTTCTTTACAAAGGTTTCCCACATTTCCTTCTACTGCTCCCTCTTGTAGACTATTCCTCGTCATGCGATTTCGTAACTTTCATCGACCAGTTGATCGTCACGTCATCTGTTTCTAGGCCGCCAGCAGCCATCCATTCAAAGACGATTTTTGCCTATTACAAATAAATTCGGTTACATCCAACAGTACATTCAGTTTAGTCCAAGACCTGAGCCAAGCTTCTATCACGGGAATGAGTCACGGTTGTTGCGCCATGTTCACGAATGTCTCTATCCAGACAAGAGCAAGTACCTCTATATACTCTTCTCAAGCAAGGAGATGATTGCACGAATCCTTGCCTACTACGTTGATTAAAAAATTATTAGCATCTATGACGAGTGCCTCAAGAGTACGACGACCTTTAATAATTTAAACTCTTCATTATTTATTTATGAAAAATATGTACATCAAAGATATAAATTTAATTCGCGGTTCTGGTAATGGCTACATTTATTGTTTATGTTTAATCTCAATTCAATGTACAAAACACATAATTTACATAAGTAAATGATATTTATGTTATTATATGTGCTGTGTAATTTATATCGTACTATATTTAATTTTACGTCCCATTTCAAAAATCTCTGTTTCGTGTTGGAAATGTTCAGTGTTATTCGTTTGTCCGGTGCGTACGCGCGATTTTGTACGATATACGAACAGTATTCGAAAAACGATAGATTTGAAATGAAAAAAATACCGAATGCGTTCATATTTTATTAGAAATTATACATTCTGAAATGTTTTATTCCAAATAATGAATGAAATGTGCCAAGTGATTTAAGTATTTGTTATAAGTATAAGGTTTTGCAGTTGTACGAGTGATAAATGGTCGACATTATTATTCATTATTAAATTGTTTTTCATTTCATTTACTAATCCTTCTATTTCTAATTTAATCAATGTATCTTCTTAGTTTTTTACTGATGCATAAAATTGCTTTGCTATCATTAATTCTGCTCTGAATACACAACGTGTGTGATTAGCCTTTTTTAACTTCGATTCTATTTCGGGTGAATTTTGCTAATGAAACTGATTACTGCGTGTAATCATTTTCATCGTTTGGTATTATGCCCTTTATGTATGTGTCTTTTGCAGGCAATATTAAATATATGCCTTGGACACCAAATATTTTGTTATTAATTTAGGTAAACTAAGTCCCTTGTAAGTTCTGGTATAAATTTCTCCCACAACACTAGAGTAATGCTGCTTTAAAGTCTTAGTTCTATTAAATTGCTAACTGTATTTATATTTAAAATCTTAAGTCTTTTGACAAATGCACCACCATTACTAACCATATCGATGTTTGCTGATACATAAAATCATCATTGCACAACTCCATGTACTGACAAATGTGTCGGTTCCCGAGCGGGTGTTGCATCAAATCGACGCATTGGCAGACTTCGTGCCGCGTTATTTATTTCTTATTCCTCTATCCTGCTCTCATTCTCGATCGCTCGATATTTTTGTGACGTTGGATTGATTGGTTCATAATTTGAATGTCGGTTGGCTATCAGTTAAAATTAAGAACCTCAAATGGGACCCGGAAATGAGCCAACAGAATAAAGTTCAATCGCCATACCTATAATTACTTGCTTGATTAGTTTATTTCAAATATTGATCTGGAAATGTGAAACAATATCGTTTATTAATTCCTGTCGTATTGACTGTAGAATAAAGTTCTTAAAAGATATGTCAATTAAATCAAAATATTTTTTAACTTGTAATTTTAACAAATTGCGAATTTTACTCTCATATATAGAAAAATCTTTTTGGCAACAATTAGAAATAAGAGGTAAATGTGCTCGTATAAATATCGAACAATCGAGAATAGAATATCGCAACTGCAAAATGGGAACAGTAAACTGAGATTAAAGCCCTTTCGACATTTTATGTCCAGAGCTTTGCGCCATCAATTTAGCACTATCCTCAAACGCCAACATTATACTAAAATATTACAGCTAAAACGTTTTAATTATATACTTCTAACGATGTCTCTAACTTAAACTCGCACTATTTGTAATTTATTCATCTGGCTAGTTTTAACCCTTACAATAAAAAATCCTGGTAGAATATATTCACTTTACCATTGGTTCTTTTAGAAAGGCTAGGCTAATGATCTTTATTTCTATTCTATTATTATTCTTAAATGTTTATTTATTTATACTTTATTTGGACAACAAATCAGATCATAATCGAAATGTTATTAAGAGGTATGAAAATTAAGGTTAATAGTCGTCCACTATTTTCCAATGCTCACAGTTTTATTCCGCTTGGTTGAAATTACTCAAGAAATTTGTAATGTTATGAGTCATACCGTGCGTCTGCCCTCTAATCTTATATTTTTTATAGTTTCACATTAGTGCTAAAATAAAACAGTTAACACAGTTTGCAAAACTGCTAAACATATAGACAAATATAAATCAGCCCGTCAAAAAAACAGGACATTCCGCAATTCCAGAAGATAAATAATACGCGTATTGCATTTCGCGCGAATCCGTCGTTCACAGCTGCGCGGGCGTGAGCTCTGTTTGTTGTTACACTTTTATTCTGGTTATACATAGTTAATTTATCTTCAGTTACCCGTCAATAGGTCATTGCGTTATAAGAAAAAACTTTACTGTTTTTCCGACGCGTGTATTTTTGTCGATTTTGACGCACATACCGCCTGCAAGTTTCCACTAACAAATCAACATTTTAACCTTTCCATTATTTATCAATACATACGTACGAGATTGCGATCGGTTGCTTTTGCCAAATGCGATTTTTTTGAGTAATAATAATGTTTACCGTATTTACTATATTATTCTTGCCAAATACTGTAATACTAACGTTTATTGGAATATATATGTACAAGTGCATCTGTCTCTTAGGTGACATTCTTTGCGCGTCTAAACATGGCTATTTTAGCATGCAAGTTCCGGACGTTTTTCCAGCAGTTGCATTGCGTGTATCTTATTTTACAACATTAGTAATATGTGGCCCTTCGCTATAGAATACTCCTAAAAAAAATTGCTTCAATTTATTGTGCCAATGCTCATTTCCTTCCCCACCAACGTGTATTAGAGATTTATTTACATAACAAACCGGGATACGACCTTCGTGGTATCCGCGCGGTTTCTCATTCGCTTTGCATGCAGCTTATAAATTACATATATCTAAAGATTTCAATCATCCTTGTACGTAATGTCTGACACGGTGTTATTCGTTAATAGTCGCGCTTGAAAGATTGATCGCTGTTTTGAAGCCTTGTGGACACAGTTTGTGTATTTGGATAAAGGACACATTGGACGTATGAATGTCGTCATTGGCGTGGTCTCTGTGATTTTTGAAGGTCCAATGCGTGTCACTCGCGCTTGCACTTCGACATCTAAGTAAACCAAAATAGTCTAGCGACAGTGTCGGCCGATCGGCCCGTCGGCCCGGCGACCGAGATAGCCGGCGCAGTGCGTCCGCGGAGCCCTCTCGCGCCGGTTCTATTTCCAACTAATGTCCCGACGCATCCCGTGTCGCTCGCGACAATAATACTGGCGGTGAAATGGCACTGGACTTTCACCGTGGGAGACACTTCCGGTATAGGAAACGCAAGCGAGCAGCCTAAATCAACATGCCACATGTGTCCAACGGCGTCGCATCAGACGCTCATAAACCCTCCAACCATCTTAAACTTCAAATACCAGAACAAAGATCGTCGTTCAACGGGGTAACTTCACCGCCGCTAAATGGAGACGGAAATTCGAATGGACTTCTGTCGCCACCGATACTGGATACGACGCCTAAGAAGCCACCAAAGGCGCCGCCGAGTCGACCGATATTACCGATGAAGAAATCTAAGACGCTGCCGATAGACTTCGATGAAAAAGTACCACCAAAGCTTTCTACGACCCTTCTTAATGGCAAGAAGCTTTTTGTAACTAAACCTTTGAAGGAAGTTCATACCATCCAACAAAATTGTGTTGAAAATGGAAAATACTTAGTAAGTCGTTCACCAACTCCAGGTTACAGAAGAAGTAGTTCGTCGGCTTCGGTGGAAACTGGTTCTATCGCTGAACTTGCAAAGCGTCATGTATCAAACAATAACTTTTTGCTATCAAGGTCACCTAGCCCGGGCTCCTACAGCAGCGTCAGAAGTTCTGCAAGCCAATACTCAACATGTAGCAGCAATAGCACTTATGTTCCACTGTCCCGATCTTCAAGTATAACTTCAACCCTTGGCAACAGAACACCAACGCCTAGAAGATTATATCCGCAAAAATGTGATAGCTCGGAAAGCGTAGACCTTGGAGAACTAAAATCCAGAGAACAGGCTCCTGTTGTTTTCGACGCTAACTTGAGCTTTGTTTTAGGATGTAATAAACAACCTCTCAGGCAAAAATTCAAGCCTGTAGCAGCTCACATGGAAGACGGAACATCTTCAAATTACTTGAGCAATAAGATTGATAGCTTTCTTAAAAGAACCGATCATGTTATGGATGAATGGCGAAGGTTAGGACACAGAGATGAACCTGAAATGAAGAGATTAGGCAGATCCAAGTCTGCCACCAACATCATGATCAAGGGATTCACACTATTCAGCAGAAGTGGAAGTAGAGCCAGCAGCATATGCAGATCTCGAGGCATATCCGAGGATAGGACCACCGTCTCCGAAATGGAAGAGGTTGGTGATTGACCGCGTCTGATTTCTTTAGAATACTATTGATGCTAAATCGTTTGGCATGCTCGTAAAGATATAACTAATATGTCGTAATAAATTGTCGTCTAGTATTCAGTATAGTTTTACCGGCGCTTGGACCGCTCCTAGCGGTTCGATGTTGCCGCATATGCATCGCTTGCCAAAAGTTTTTTTTTCTCATTTTGTAGACTTGTGCCTATTGCTCTCACAATGGTTTGAGCTTCTCTGTCCGTCAACACGACGTGGCGACGCTGTCACTCAATTTGAAGCAGGAAGCTGTTGTTTTTGTTGTTTAGTTATTTTTTCGCGAATAATAATTTGCGTTTTTGGCAAACAGTTATACTGTGGCATTGCAAATTCAGTAGAGCGTTGTGATGCACTGGGCGGTCCAACTATATCGTACGTCATTACGTTCCAAATTTAACTTGTTATGTGTGAAATATTGCCGCCTAGTTAATGTTTCATTCATGGCATGGCGTTGCACGACAACTGTGATAAATTACGCGTTAATTACAGAGCATTATGGTCAATTATACAAATCGAACGTGCTCCAATCGACCAGATGCCACCCCTGTAATATAAGATTAAGTTATTATGTGCCGGAATATTGTTATGGCGTGTTAATAACCACACTTTTCGTTGCGATACAGAGTTAATTGAAAGTAATTGATTATAAACAAGGGGTTAATGACAGACTCTCTAGGCCATTGTATCTGGTGTACATGATTTTGAGCTTGTTCTCGCTGCATCTCAAAGATAGGAAAGTTAAGTGGAGATATTCAAAATTAATTAACTATTAGTTCCAACAATTTGTAAATGTGCAGTAAACTAATAAACAAATATGCTTAAGCATTGCCTCATACAAACAATATTGTATCGATAGACATACTAATAAGTATTCGGAAGACAATTCAGCCAAATGTACTCAACAAGTAAATTGGTTCTGATTTTCTACGTCTTCTCAGTATTTTTAAAATTGTTTTATTTAATTTCAATGTAACGCAGTCCAATATTTTTTTTAGGTTCTGGTCCAATAATTGACGGCGCCAAAATGCTGAAATCTCTTACGACATGTTTGCCTTTCAACCGATGCCACTTCGCACCATGCTGGCATCGTGGCACGCTGATGCCAACGAGCTGTCGAACTCTACGAGTGCATTATGTTACTCAACTGCTATCTGCGATTCCGTCTGCCTGTCAGTCCGAATCTCTTGGCAAAGTGTGGCCTAATCTATCACGGCTTATAGTTAAATTGTTAACATGACTACTGAGTTGAAGTGAATACAAAATCAGAGTAGATCTAGAGTTTGAAAGCGGTTAGCTATTCTTAAACTGTCGATTCCTGGCGTTTGAAAGTGCAGCATACGTTAAGTACGAGTATGATCAGAAAGTCTATTGATGGATTAGACATTTTATTAGGCCAGAATTTACGCCAACTTAACATACTTCTGTTTTTTTCTTTCTGTCTGGCGTTATCCGCCTTAGTTCACTTGTTTTTCAACTTAGATGCTTCCAATTCGCCTCGTCTTGAGCATCCTCCCTAATAAGGTCTTTGGGTTCCATATCTACCTCTAATACGTACCTATATCCAGCACTTTTTGAGTCGTCCGTGAGATCATATCGTTCAGTAGACCCATACTTCTGTTTATTTCAAAAAATATTAATTGATAATTCTTTGTCCTACAGCTATCAGAAGTTGGAGGTGAGCTAACAGAGGAGCGTGCTGCGGCCGCGCTTGCCACAGAACGCGCTGATGCCGAAGCGGCGGAGAGGCTGCGCGTCGAACGCGACAACAGAGATTTGGTTGCCAACAACCAACGGTTACAACAGGTTGGTGCCAACATTTGATCAATAAAACATGCATTTTTAGGAAAGTGCTATCACAATCAGGATTGAAATAAAAATTGGACATTTTTAAAAGGAATTTGTTAGAGTTAGTGGTAGAAGATATGTAAGAAAATTTGGTTCCAATTCACTTAAAGATCTAAGAGAGGAATTTAGGTTTGTAACATTTAGGCCCATTTGCACAACGAACCTAAATACAGTTTAACCCACCAAACCAGTTTAAGAGACGTCAAATCGTATGAAAATTTGACATACTTAATTAAATAAGTTTAGTGTTAAATTTTGATTTAGGATCATCGTGCAAGTCGGCCTTAGTAGATGGGTTAACATTGGTATAATTACAATAATAGAACTACGTACTTGACATTATATCTGTTAAATTACAATAATTTCATGAAGTAAATACTACATGTTTTGTTTGGCATCAAACTACTGTTGTAAAACGTTTCGTGTAGTCGACAAATTGAAATGGTCCACATTGTAAATATAATTTTGTATGACTGCTAAAGTGGTGTGGTGGGGTGTATCTATCGGGTAAATCTTGCGAATTGTAAATTCACGCTTGGCATTGAAATTGATATAAATCACGGAGAAGCAAATTACTGAAAATAAAACTATCAAGTTTACTAGAAGTTCCAGTAAGATCTTTGTAAACTTCTGTCGGTTACCAGCAGTGTGTAAGCACTGTTTTCTCCGGTTTATAATTAAGTCCAGTGAATTAGCTCAGCATTATTAATCGTAACATATAATGTCTCAGGGTATACATTCATAAATAAGGTCAACACTACCACCATCCGTACAGTCACTGTTTGCTGAGCTAATAATCTAATTCCGTCCAATAATTAATCCGTAATTCCATGATGTGATAGGTGACGAACCTATCGATCTATCGGGTTACTGATGGAAGGGTACCGGATCATTTTTATACCTGACCGGGTAACGACTACGGTACACATCGTGAAAAACTCGCCATAGTGGCTCGTTCAGGCGAGTCGCGTTCCGGGGTCAGCCAATGTATATTTAGTAACCTCAGATCGGCATAATTCTGCCGATCGTCGAGTAACTCAATGTCTCTTGACAGTCAACATAATATTTGGACTGGATTGCACTGGATGAGATCCAGTGTAGTCATCTTGTCGTGCCGGTATAAAAAAAACTAATTCCAATGCCAGGAAACTCATATGTGATTTGTGGAATTAAAACGCAAACACAAATTGTTATTATCGGGCCTGGGTTTTGAATCTTCAACCTTAGAATGCTGAGTGGACCAACGAGGCGATGAGCTATGCAGTTGCTATTAAGTTCTGGGTGGCGTTGTTACTACGAGTATTGAGCCGAGGGAGAAAGATCTGTTCGTTTCGTCATCCAGTTGTATACAAAAATTCTTAGATAGTCTACCAACATACATACATACATACGCACTCACTCCTCCAATCCCCGAAGAGTTAGGCAGAAATGTAACCACTACGCCTTCATTTCGCCAAACTTATTTCCGACTCATGATAGGGGGCGAGCATATATCACCATACCGGGCATAGTTTCAGACTTCGGGTTGATACTAAGCATTTCGTGTTAAAAAACCCAATGCCACTTCTATACGACCCGGAGATCGAACCTGAGACGTCAGCACATCAGTCATACCACGTACGCATTACAACTGCGCCACCGAGGCAGTCCAGTCTACAAACATAAACGTTATAAATACCGGTTTACGTGATTGATACAGTTCCGATCGTCGAGGAGTTATGAGTTTCAACATTGGTGACAGCTGTGTCACTCTCGTGTGCCAGAATGCGTTTAGAAACGGGAATGAGTTTATGTTAGCCGGTCCGTTAGATATCAAATCATGTTGGATTATACTGGCAGTAAAAACGAATAGAAAATGTTAAATTAGGTTAGAATAAAACTTAAGGACCTTACTTATAAACTTTATTCAAGCACTGATTAGTTAAACACAGCTATAAATAAATAAATAAGCTAAATTAATAAGCTATAATTAAATAGCTATAATAATATTCTATCAATTATACAAATTCTACCAGATGTCTCTAGAGGGGTTGACGTCAGGCAGGCGGCCGGTCGTAAAAACTTCAAGTCAAATCGTTCTGTACATACGCACTCACGCCTGTAATCTCCGAAGGGATAGGCAGAGGTGTAACCAGTACACCCACATTTCGCCGAGCTTATCTCCGTCCCATGATGTGATAGAGGCCTATCGCCATACCCGGCACAAATTCCAGACTCCGGGCTGCTACTGAGCTTTTCGTAATAGAAAAACCCAGTATCACTTTTACCCGACCCGGGGATCGAACCCGAGACCTCAGCGTCAGCCTCAGTTGTAACGCGCACGCATTACAACTGTGCCACCGAGGCAGTCTGTAACATGTGTTAAACGCATATTGCGCCGACCCCACTGCGAGCGGGATAAGGGCAGGTGGGAGAAGAAGAAGATACAACTTGTATAGTTTTTTTTATAGTAGATGCTATTGGCGAATGAGAAATTGTCAACCTGATGGTGAGTGGTTTCTACTGCCCATAAAATTCCATAATAACAAAATAATTATGGATCTGTTGCCGACTTTTAAGGATAAGAATGAAGGTTTGGAACAGAGGGGGGATTTGGGGCTACAATCTTATTCACGTTATGAAACACAATAGCAAGCTGCCACTTCGTTGGTTTCCTGTGAGATAGGTGTAACAACGCAGTCGAGCCGGTCCATTCATCCTGTAGGCAAAACTGTCTACAACTGAGGTTTATATATTAACGAACATTTAGAAATAATTGACGCCCTTGATGCTCGGTAGATTAATGCCGGCATGACGTTACTGGATATATACTAGCTGACCCTGGAACGTGACTCGCCTGAAAGAGCCACTATGGCGGGTTTTCCATCATGTGTACGGTGGTCGCTATCCAGTCGGGTACAAAAATGATCAGCTACCCTCCCACCAGCTAAATCTAAATCATATAGTTACTCTAAATTACCTCAGCTATTAATATCCATAATTACTTTTCTATCTGCGGTTTACGAGCAATCATTAACGACTAAAATATCATTGTCTATTATGTCTACATTAATGCCGACAATCTTTGTTAGCTCTAACTACCTCTGTTTGTCTTCACATTTGTTTTAAGACTTGATCAAATAGCTCTTGTTGCTAACTCTGATGGAATTCGTAGATTGATTCCAATTTTTCATGAAATCTACTTAAATCGTCTAAACCCATTTCGCCTTTGTAATGCAAACCGGTCTTTAATATTTATTTTCCTTTAAAAATGTATTTAAATTGGCGTAACTCGGTCCCGCAGGCGTCGGAGCGTCTCGAACTGGAACTACTTCACTGGCGATCAGCGGAGAGTGGAGGAGCAGAGCACTCAGATTCCGAGGGCTCAGAGGCTGACGTCAACGCTGCGGGAGACAAGTACAAACGGAGGTATGAACGGGCTCATCGGGAGCTGCAACTTCTCCGAGCCCAGCTACGGCGGCAGCACGAAGATGATCTGGAGCAGCTTGTCACCGTCAAGAAACAGCTGGAGAAGAAGGTTGGTGGTTTCATAAGAATAATATTTTTTGGGTGATGTGTATATTAGCCGTGTAACGAAAGTTTCTAGATTCTTCCATCATAAATATTTGTACGGTGCGGCGCGGCCCGGTGCGGGTGTTGTAAGTCCAAAGGCCTTTGTAGTTTCTGGTACCCAGTATAGGCGATTCTGGTCTCCAAAGGGATGCAAATTGGGGTGCTGCCCTCTCTATATAGATACAAAAAAACTAATGTCACAGGCCCTTAAAGAACTGGGAGCATGACTTTTATGATATAAAATCACCACTAAAACTCTTCGAACCTTCATCTCCCTAAATAAGAATCCTGCTGTTCGCAGTAAAACAAGAAACTATTCTGTGGGATCAGCAAGAGCCTCTGTATATGTCTGTTCAGCGAATTATTAGTATCTTTTTAAGCAGAGTATAACACTATTTAGTATAATAAGTACAAAGTACTTGTACAGAACAAATGCTGTTTTTTCTTTCTTTTCTTCTGGAATATTTTATAGCCACAAAGATTTATTACAACGTGAAATAAACCTAATTAGATAAATATAAACGTTCATATTTCAACACTTCCGTCGGAATGGCCGTAACTAATGCAGTTAATATGAATTAACTTCAGTATTAACATTTTACTTTCAAATTATAGTTAAAACTGCTACATTGTCCTCGAAATCACATATATACATTACTTTATACATTCTTAATATTCATCACTTAGCAAGATAGATTTATGAAGATTTTTTAAAGCTGTAAATTAATATTCGAATAAAAAAATTAAGCTAGACTTTATAATTTCCAAATATAATATGTTAAAAAAATCTACCCAGAGGGGTTGACGTCAGGCAGGTTGCGGGTCGTAAAAACTAAAAGCAAAGTCTTTCAGTTACATTGTTGATGTTAAAAAGCATGTTGCGCCGGCCCCGCGGCGAAGAAATCGATGTAAAGGCCGGCAACGCACCGACAAATCCCCTGGTATAGACGGTGTCCATGGGCGGCGGTGATCACTTACCATCAGGTGACCCGCTTGCTCCGTGGCCACCTCTTTCATAAAAAAAAACAATAAAAACCGCCAAATTAAGAATCTCCTCCTTTTTTGAAGTCGGTTGAAACACAGAAGTTTTATCATGATGAAGAACAAGCAAACCCAACATAATATTGAAACATTAATGAATGAGTCATTACTGTTTCTAATAATACAAGTCTTTTGTAAATGACCTCGCTATACATTCGGCTTTCAGATGTACGCTCAATTTGAAAACAATGCGTTTTACGCGTAATAAAATCTCGTTTGCTAAATATTACGAAAAAAATATAGTAGGAGTTGGCGAACGAGCAAGTGGGTCACCTGAAGTGATATCCACCGCCCATGAATTCTCACGACACCTGGTATACTCTACAAGTGGTAGGTCCCTCATATGCGAGAGGCCGTCTGGGTTGGTACCACCGCTGTGTCTACCTCTGCCACCAAACAGCAGTGTGTAAGACCTGTGGTATTTCGGTTTAAAAGACATTGAAGCCAATGTAATTACTGGGCATTATGAGACTTAACATCTTGTCTCGGGATGACGAGAGTAGTCCAGTGCAATGCAGTGTAATTCAGAATTCTGTGTGGTGATGCTTCTGTTTATCGACAGGCGTGACGTTTAACATCAGGCGAGCGACCTTCTCATTTCGTCTATTAAGCAAATAAAAAAAATTACACGCAACAAGCTGTCAATTCACGCTGGTTTTCTGCGGGACAGTGGTACCAACCCGGTCGAATCGATCCGCATGATGTAAACAAAACTGTCTACAACGAGGCTCTACCACTTAGAGATGTGGTTTTTTCACGCTACATAAAAGTTTTGGCATATTTTGTATGGCTACATACCTAACGTCAACCACTCTAATAAGTAGTCACCTTAGATTGTTTATAATCAAAGGTAGTCACTCAACTTTTATTACCCAGTCCGCTCGTTGTCATGGCTACGAAGGCATCGTATGCATACACAAATATAGTACTTACATACATAGAAACATACCACTCTATTTTATATTGAATAGTTAGTGACCAACCTAGTCTCAAAGTTTTCAAGCCGCCTATTTTGGAAAGCCAAGTCAAGTCGGTGGCCTTTTCTCAGTTGATACTTACCGACTTTTTATGTGCCCTCCAAAGCACGCAGACGCTCAGTTGTTTATTACCACTGTCTCACAGAAAACCAACGTAAGTGGCAGCTTGCTGTTGCGGTTCGTACTGTGAGTGAGATATCCGGAGGCCCAAATCCCTCTCCCCTTCCCAATCCCTTAATTATCCCTTTCCTTTAAGGTCGGTAACGGGCCCATAATTATTTTGGTATTATGGGCGTACATGGGCGGTGGAGATCACTTACCATCAGGTGACCCACTTGCCCGATGACATAAAAAAAAATACCATTAAGCGGTCACCCATCCATAGACTGACTGTGCCAAGAGTTGCTTCACTCTCCAATCGTTTACCGATCAGTGAGTGCAACTTGCTATCAGCGCCTCATAGCCACTAATCACCTAGATATTAACGCATGAGGTGCTTCGACGCATGAAAATCACGACTTTTATCATAATTCGGTGTTTATCGAACCCACGCACCACTGATTTATTTTTAACACGCAATCTGACTTGTCATTGAGTATCTACTTTTAATATATACTTACAACATTATTTCTGTCATGGAATGTTTTTTTTTCAATGTCCAATATCCATCTTCTTGAATATTCGAGATTCTTTGAGTGCGTGACTCATTTTTATCTCATGATATTTATGAATTGTGTTCCCGCAATTTTATTGAATTACTAATTTAGTCCGGAAGGTCTAAATTCCGCCGGTCGTAAAAACTACAATCCAATTCTTTCTGTAACATGTGTTAAAAAAAGCATGTTGCGCCGAACCATAGATACATGTGTATGGCCAAACCCACTTCGAATGGGATAAGGGCAGGTGGAAGAAGAAGATTCCGGAAGGTTTTTATCACGCTATGACCCATGGGAGCAGGACAGCAAAATGCCTACGGTGAAACCATGAGGGATAGCTGGTATACAATAATTTTAGGATTCAAATTGTATACCGCACATGATGACGATGGGGCGGCCAAGTATTGCCTTCAGTAGGTACCTTTAGATAAATGACAATTGTAATTATTTTTTACATTATTATAGTTTTTTTTGAGTTGGTAATTTAGACTTCAATATACTTACTCAGACTTACCCTTATACTAGATATTGAATATGAGCAATCGATTTTTTTTACCTTTACTTTACACAATGTATGTAGGTCAAAGTACTAAATTTTTGTATATATCTACGCATATCTAAGATCATCCTTGTGGCACGGCTTTTCCACCGCTCTTTAGCTGATATGAAAATTTCAGAATCCGATAGCATCTGCGTGTTATCACGCATAACACAACCGCTTATCAATATAGTGAGACGAAATACTTGATCGTGCCAGTTTTTCAAATGTCTATTTATATTTAAAAAAATAACATACTGACGCCAAAGTTATAAAATGTGTAAATTGTATTAAACTAAAAACCTGTAAATTGTGTTTGGTTAAAAAAGTGGCATTATTCGTGTTTTTTTAAAAACAGTGTATTATTTTTTTTGTATTCTATTTATCTTCTTTTCTATCTTTTTTATTTATATCTAAATATTATCACTAAATGTTTAGCTATATTACATAATGTTTTTCAATAAAAATAATTGTAATAATAAATTGACATTGCTAACCAAAACATAACAAGTAATAAAACTGTTATTCACAAAACTTTCAAAAAACAAAAAAGTTTCATACAAAAAAGTTTTTTATTTAAACAGTTCTATATGATAAGTGTGTAGCCATGGCAGAGGACGCCGAGGAGGTTAGTGCACTTTCAACCGGCCGATCAGTAATTTAAATGAATTTATAACATTCATTCTTATCTGGCTTAACGCCAAATTGACACGATTTGCGGCATTCCCCCTGTAAAGTGGCAATATGATAATTGTTTTTTTTTTACGCTCAGAAAATGATTCTCTTGTTATCTTTTTTTTATCGATAATCTGATTGCAGAGGATGATCGCTCAAATGACGTAAAATTCAAGTAGATCGAAATAGCTTGCCTGTGGTTTATTTATCATCTTTGCATCCTCATTCCGCTATGTTCATTCCGTAGGTACGTGAGTACAGATTTAGCATCTCGAATTTAACACTGGATTGCTGGACATGAATACTCCTAGAATAATCCTTTTTTTAAAGTCATTTTCCTTGTATATGGTATAAAGGTTTAGTATAAAATGTGGTATAAAAGAATGGTTTAATGTTTTTAGCTATCTCTTGAGGATTCCATCCTAGGTGCAACAACATGTGAATCATGCTTAACCTTTTTGGGTCGAAGCCCATATATTACACTGCTACAAAGAGCCTATTCCTAAAATACCAACACGCCTCGCGCTGGTCGTAGGTCCTTTCAAAATTTACTAAAATGGGAATGAGAATTTATTCTTCAAATAACATAAACACTCTAACAGGTAAAAGATCCCAACAAGAATATCAATAGGTATACACAAATGAATTTATGCCCATTGTTACGCAGGTGCAAGATGCCTATGAAGAAGTGGAGGAGCAAAGAGCCGTGGCTGCGCAGTGGAAGCGCAAGTTGCAGAAACTTACCAACGATATGGCCGACCTGCGCTCGTTGCTTGATGAACAGGTATATTAACATTTAAAATAGATATTTTATAAAATTATATATTATAAAATCTATAAATCTTTATACGTTTTTTCTTTGATTCTTGTAAGACACTAGTTATTCAATGTAGGATATTGTGATTCTCATTACCATTTGTAATCAGTATTAATAAGTATTTACAATATTGTTGTTTGTGCAGACATGCCGTAACAATCTACTAGAGAAACGTCAACGTAAGTTCGACAGCGAGCTGCACGCCGCACAGGAGGAGTTGAAGCGGGAGCGGTCGGCGAAGGAGCGACTCTCGCGCGAGCGGGACCAGGCGCACGCCGAGAAATACGCGCTTGAGCAGAGCCTCTCTGTGAGTACCTAACTACCGAATACATTTATTATTTTTTATGACATAGGCCGGCAAACGAGCAAATGGGTCACCTGATGGTAAGTGATCTCCACCACAAATGTACGCCCACAATCCAAAAAAAAAATATGACGCATTACCGACCTTCAAAGAAAGGGATAATTAAGGGATTGGAAAGGGAGGGGGAATTGGGCCTCCAGATATCTCACTCATTGTACGAAACGCAGCAGCAGGCTGCTACTTTACGTCGGTTTTTTGTGAGACAGTGGTAACAACCCGGACGAGCCGGCCCATTCATGCTGTAGAAAAAAGTGTCTACAGCGTGGCTTTTCCACTCACAAATTAATTTACTGACCAGCTTACTGATTATGTTCTATTCGTGCTCGACTTTTTCTTATAGCAGAGGTAGGCTAACGAGCAAATGGGCCAACATATGGTAAGTAATCTCCGCCCATTAATATCTACAATACCTGAAGAATCATGGACGCGTTACCGACCTTAGGAAGGGGTAGGAAATTCGGACATCCGGATATCTCACTCACCGTACGTAACGCAACAGCAAGCTGCTACTTCACATCAGTATACTGTGAGATAATAGTAACAATCTGATCGAGCCGGGCCATTCATACTGTAAACAAAACTGTCTACAACGTAGCTCTACCAATTTTAAAACACTGCCGTCGGTTGCCATTTCCAGATAGTATATTTGTCTCCATCCAATTGTCTCCTCAACGCTGAGGATCGTGATTGCGGCAGGTTGATGTTATAAAGGCTCTCTATCAGCTTTTGTGATTAGAAAGGTGAATTACCTTCCATCACGTATCTAATCATCTATCCTCTATTGCAGGAAGCTCGGCTAGAGTTGGAGCTGAAAGAAGAGCGCCTAGCAGCAGCCACGCGAGAACTAGAGGAACGAGGAGGCGGCGGTGACGAGGTCGCGGCTCTGAGACGAGCACGCACCGACCTCGAGCGACGGCTGCGAGACCAGGAAGAGGAGCTCGACGATCTCGCCGGACAGATACAGGTGCGTCTCACTAGTCGAGTACTGTGCATTGCTGGTGGTGATGTGGTGACGGTTCTGAGGCCAGCATGGCAACCAGAAGAAGCTATGAGCTTGCTAGAGAAGCATAAGTGAATGATCCACAATTTTGAGTTTTACTGAAATAAAATAGCAGATGTAGAAATCGCAAGACATTGGTAAGCTTTTGCCGATATCTGGACTACCAGGATAAATCTGAGCAAAGTGACTCCTGATAGTTTGGTGCTTCCTAAATTCAGTGCTGTAAAAAAATTGGTTCATTCTTCTAATAGATGCCGGAATTTGAAGTATACTAAAACATATTACAATATATAGTGTTGACGATCCAATCTTTCTTTCATGTTCAGTTGCTGGAAAGTTCGAAATTGCGATTGGAAATGTTGTTGGAGCAACAACGCAAGGAGGCGAGGTTGGAAGCCGCTGCACGAGACGACGAGATGGAGGAGACTAGGGCTAACGCCGCCAAGAAACTTAAGAGTAAGACTTCTATTTACCGTCTTCTGTTATTGATTTATAAGGTGCGTCATCTTATGGGGCTTCAAGACGACCCGATTCGATTGGCAATTTACCCGAATTGTCCATCAAATGTTATCATCTGGAGAGAAATTGGTCACGAATATAAAATGAGGTGTACGCAAATCCGTTAAATTGTCAATTCAATTGCCAAATCATGTCGTCTGGAAGCCTCTTTAGTTTAAAACATATAAAACTATAGAACTTGCAAAAGCAGACTTATTAACAGGATAATTAGCCCAGTATATCGGAGTCTGAAATAACGGACGTCTCGGAAAGATTTTGCTTGTGGTATCAAACCATTGTAACATCTGTCAACTCGTATTTTGTATCACCTAAGATTTCTTAACTGGAATCGAAAAATCGATAGATAAACCTGGTGAATCAGTTCCGAAGATAAACAAAATAAACTTTCTTTCGAATAATAGCTGCGTACAAATTGTGAAAGAAGAAGATAATGATGTAATAGAAGGTCAAAGTATAATTTTATATATATTTGTTTTCCTTCCTAGTGCTGGAGAGTCAACTGGAAAGTGAGCACGCGGAACGAAGCTTACTCCTGCGTGAGAGACACGAGCTGGAGCGACGCCTCGCCTCGCTCGAGGAGACGGCGCGAGCCGAGACTCACGAGCAGACGCAACTCGTGCAGAGACTGAAGAGGTAACACTTAACTACTGAGTTACACGCAATTCTTTTACTCACTCGTCCTAAAGTGAGACCTTTCTTTTGAAAACTCTTTCGAGGTATTACTTTCATCCCTATGTAGAAGAGTATCTATGCCAGCAAGACTATCTGGAGCTGGTACTGAAACAGTGCCATACTCGATCTGAGCATTTATTACTTCTAATTTAATGCGAAATATCCATCAAATATCGAGAGTTTACTTGGTCGGTGAGGAATTCGTAAAATTTATAAAGTCAACAGAATCATGAAGTTTTGCAATCAATGTCGAATAAAATGTATGTTATTGCTTTTTAGGGACCTGAAAAGATACAGAGCCTTGTTACGAGATGCTCAGACCATGCTAGAGCAGAAGGAAAAGGAAGGTGGAGGCAAGGCTCAAATAAGGCAACTGAAGAATCAGGTAATTAGTGTTCAGATGTATACTAAAAATATTAGAATAAACAATAAAAAAAAAACAAAAAAACATTTATACAGATTTTTAAACGGAGCCAACAATAATAATAATAGAATAATATTTGACAACATTATTATGAATCGTGAAGACTAATCTCAATATGTATACGACTGTATTTAAAAATATTCAATTAAACTTCAAGATCTTAATATCACTGAAAAACGTCCTATAAATCATTATGCTATTCCCCAGGTTGAAGACTTAGAGCTAGCAGTGCGAGCAGCAACAAAATCGAAACAAGCCGCGGAAGCAGAGGCCGCGGAGGCGAACGCCGCGTTAGAGGAGGCGTCGCGAGCCAGAGCTGATGCTGCAGAACGCGCACTCACTGCTGCTAGAGATGCTGCTGCTGCACGTGCACAGCTTGATGACGCGGAAGAAGAAGCTGCTGAGGTATAGACTGCTACATTATTGTTTTCGTTAGACTCGTTATCTAGGATATTATTATCATTCTAGCAAATTCTGAGGTTTTTATCATTATATTCAATAACGACGTAGTTGTCATCTACATCATTGTCTTCATCACTATCATTTTCTTGTACATCATTGTAGTTATTGCTATTATCTTCAACATCGCTGGCGTCGCCATTGTCTTCATTGTTATCATATTTATCTCTTTATTTTACTCTATCTTCATGATTATCATTATTATACTGCATCGCCGGCGCAGTTATATGTTGTTGTTAAAAACGTGTACGCGTTACGACTGTGGCTGACGCTGAGGTCTTGGGTTTGATCCCTGAGTCGAGTAAGCGTGATATTTTTCTATTGCGAATTACGCAGTATCAGCTCGAAGTCTGGAATTGGCGATACGCTCCCTATCCAATAATGGGGCGAAAATAAGCTGGGCGAAATGTGGGTGTACTAATTACACTTCTTCCTACCCTTTTAAAGAGTACAGTACAGTGGGCAACATGTTTGTAGTAAAACTAAGAGATGTATTGTCTTGTGCAGCTACTGAAGAAATACCGCGCAAGTACTACCGCGTTATGCGCAGCGCAAGGTGAAGCGCGAGACGCGGAGACGCGAGCGGCCGCCGCGCACGACGAGGCGCGTAATGCGAGGGAACGTATAGCCGAGCTCACTGCACGACTCGCTGCAGCCGAGGCAGGCCATCACCACGACCAACATGAGGCTGAACGACGACTCGATCTGCGCAATAAGGTACACTCACAACTTCATGTTTATATTTATTTATTAGAAAACCGACACCTACCTATACACAATATAATCACTAGCGGATCCGGGGTGGCTAAGGGTCTCAAGCCCCCCATATTTAATTTTAATTATAATTTAAAAAAATTCAAATATACTATACCCACTTCAAATGGAATATGTAAGGATAAGCGATGAAAATTATATTGTAGGTAGTTTTTTTTATGGTATAGGCCGGCAAACGAGCAAGTGGGTCACCTGATGGTAAATGATCTCCACCGCCCATGTACGCCCACAATACCAAAAGAATCATGGGTGCGTTGCTGACCTTAAAGGTAAGGGATAATTAAGGGATTGGGAAGGGGAGGGGGTTTGGGCCTCCGAATATCTCACTCACCGTACGAAACGCAGTAGCAAGCTGCTACTTTACGCCGGTTTTCTGTGAGACAGTGGACAGTGGTGTGTGGAGACCAGGACGAGCCGGCCCATACATGCTGCAGACAAGTGTTTACAGCGTGGCTCTACCACTCAAAAAAGGTAGTACTAAGAATGTAGAATAATTACAAGATTAATTTAAGATTTGTCAGTGGATATCCAAATGCTTTTTGGGGGGGGCTTGAGCCTTGGATCCGCTGCTGTCAGTTATAATAAATACGTGTGTGTGGTAGGAGTTGGAGTCGAGCCTGGAGTTAGAAGCGACCGCGCGCAGCCGCGTGGAGGGCCAGCTGGCGCGCGTGAGGGAGGCGCACGAGCAGCTCGCCGCCGAGCTCAGCGCCGCGCGCCAGCGGGACCAGCTCGCCGCCGACGAACTGCGCAAGCTCACCAGGCAGCTCAGGTATACTGATAATACTAGCCCTGTATCACACACGTCCCACTGCCACTGCTCCTCTACTGAATCAGAGGGGTTAGCCATTAGCCCATCACGCTGGCCTAATGCGAGTTGGCAGACTTCACGTACCTTCGAAATTCTAATGAAGAACTTCTCAGGTATGCAGGTTTCCTCACGGTGTTACCTTCACCGTTAAAGCAAGCGTTAATTAACAATTAATACACTCATAACTTAAAAAAGTCGAGGTGTATGCTCGTGAGGCTGGTTTCGAACCTGCGACTTTAGTTTCGACAGTCCGTACCACGCGCCACTGAGCTATCACTGCTATAGCTAAGGTATACTAAACATTATTTATTTTATTATATTTATTTACAAATTTCATACAAACTGTGAGCAAGTAACAATATCAAATGCCCCTCACACTATGCCGAGGCTGTCTCGTGAAGGGCGAAACATATTAAACAACTAACTTTTGCCCGCGGCTCCGCCCGCGTTAATGCCATTTTTCGGGATAAAAAGTACCTAGCCTATGTGGATACGCACTCACGCCTGTAATCCGCGAAGGGGTAGGCAGAGGTACATACAGCACACCCACATTTCGCCGAGCGAATCTCCGCCCCGTGATATAAGGGGCGAGCCTATCGCCATACCGGGCACAAATTCCAGACTCCGGACTGATACTGAGCATTTCATAATAGAAAAATCCAATATCACTTTTACCCGACCCGGGGATAGAACCCGAGACCTCAGCGTTAGTCTCAGTCGTAACGCGTACGCATTACAACTGCGCCACCAAGGCAGTTTTTTTATTTTATTTATATACATATTTCATACAAACTATGAGCAGGTAACAATATCTAATGCCCCCCACACTAGACCGAGCCTGTCTCGTGGAGGGCGAGGCATATTAAGCAATATATATTTCTAAGGGAACACCGTCCCACACCTAATTGTAACACTCCTTATAACACAGGTTACTCATCTGCATGTGATTATATTCTGCTGATTAACGGCTCGTCCGCAATGGCGAAATATGCTTACCGTTGTATATTGTGGGGGTCAGACGGCAAGTTCGTCGCCCCAAATAGTACTAAATTCACCATCAAATTATGATAGGTTAAGGCGGGCGCTGGCATTAAGCCGGGTTAAAGCTAGGCAGAAAAAAAAGAAAGAAAGTTTGTTTCTCCAAATAGAGAACACAAATGAGCCAATCATACAGTTTGAAGATCATAGAAATGAACTATTGGTAGATTTTTCAGATTTATCCGGATAATATTATAAATTGAATTAGGTAATTGGTAAAAACACTGATTGTTTATTGAAATTGGCCAACAGCCGAAGCCGGATATTCGATAGCGCTAGTGTATAATATATACAGACCAAAGATATATCGACTAAAGATACATGATGCGTTATGTTTATATTAACTTGTACTTCATCTTGCGCAATTTATTATAGAACGTGCCGATGGACACTATAAAATCGATATCTGTAATGTCCGCTAATGTGAAAAGCTAGTCGTGTACAAAAGAGTAATTATCGTCAGGGAGCTAAAGGAAGAGAACTCGTCGCTGGAGGGTCGGCTGGGCGAGGCGTGTCGCGCGCGCGCGGCGGCCGAGGCAGCCGCGCTGGCCGGCGCCGCCGACGCCGCCGCCGCCCGCGACGAGGCGCGCACCGCCGCCCGCCGTGCGCACGCGCTGCAGGAGGCCATCACCGCTGATCTCAACGCGCCGCTCGACGCGAGGGACACGGACAGGTCAGCTAATTATGATTGTAAAAAAAATACCTTGACCAAAAATGTCATAATTAACTTTTATTAACCGTCCATGGAAGGCATTGTCCCGAAAAAATGACCAGCAATTTTCAGCGTTAGCAATTTAAGATCACGAAAAAATCACGATAGACCATAATGGAAAGAACATAATTTTGGCTGCACTAAAAAAAACAATTTTGAAATCACACAAATAAAAGTAATTTCTTTTTCGTATAAATAGAGCAGTATTTTTGTGTTTTTTTAAACATTTGTAATCATAGCTAGAAAATTGTAATCACAGCTATAAAAATAATTTGTTTTTGTTTTCAGTGACAACGATAGCTACAGTTCTGACGAGTCAATAGGAACGTTCTTGGCGAACCACAAACTGAGCCCATCGGCACCCTCACGAAACAGCATGCAACTTGATACTTCACACAAGTGAGTTCATATGTCCATTCTCACGAAACAGCATGCAACTTGATATTTCACACAAGTGAGTTCTAACGTTTATTATGAGCTTTTACACTTTAAATAAATAAAACATTATCAATAAAAAATTATATAAAATTGTACTTGACAGATCGCACAGCTCAGAAGGACGCGAAAGTCGATGCAGCGCAAGTTCTATCTCAAAACAATCACCTGTTAAGGAGTCGTTCGCATAACAGCATGTGTCGGGTGCGGGTGAGGGAGAGGGAGTGGTAGTGGGAGGGGGAGGGGGGATCCTCGCCGCCGCGCTGCCCGCCCTCTGCGCTGTGCTCTGCTCCCGACAGCGACACGACTCTGCACATCGAGCCATGCAGTAGTTGATATAGTACAACCTGTCTCACTGATTCATCTACAACTTTGTATAATAACTCAGCTCCTTGTAGAGCTTTATGGAACTTTCCGGAACATGATGAAGAAAAAAAGCCTGATTGACTATTTACCCTTACCCTACCCTAGCAAGGTTAATATAGAACTCTATAATATAAGAAAACAGGTTCATCTTACACCAAATTATAACGACTTTTATTCCCAAGGCAATGACTATAATTATTATAAAATAATATCACCAAATACATTTTCTTATTCTGCTCCCCAAAGCAATATGAGAGCGAAACTCGCATGAATCTATCGACTGTGAAACACTACAAGTCTTTGTTCAATTGACAGGTCAATAGACTACAAGAAACGAACAAACGACCTAATATTTACAAATTATAATTTAATAGTGACAGCTAAAAACAAATTCAAATGTTGACTTATTTAGCAACTTTGAACTCAAATGAAAGATTACTTTAAAAATAAAATCGAATTTTTTAATGTTTTACTATTCGAAAACCCGGTACCTTAAACGACTTTACAGTTCGAAGGTAATCATAATACGACAGAGAAACGAAAGCGATATTAAGGATCAGTGTTTTAAAGTATCGATTAATACTATAATCGATACGAAATACGCTTCAACTTTTACATTTAGAATAATATACAACAATGGCTCCTAAATTTAGACTGCTATATACAATAGTGATAAATTTTTACATCTCAATTTTTTAAATTTCTGTATTTAACGCTTTTGATATGAATTATAGAGGTCGCATTATCGATATTAGGAAATCCTGTATGTAGACAGATGGCGCTAGTGTCAAACTAAAATTATGCATTCCAGAATATCTAAATGTAATGTTTGAACGCGTATCGACTAGCGGTCTTCTAGACGCACTAGCGGCATCACAATTAGGCTTTGACATTAATTTATTTAGCGTAGAAACTGTAGTAGAGGAAATGTCGATTAGAAATCGCGCGGCTAAACGCCAGCCAGTCAGTATTTAGGCGGTCTAGTGGCGGCAAGGCTCGGTTCACATACACTCCGCACTTTTCAAATATCTAGCAAAATACGATATTATGTACTTGAGTAGACTAGTGACTTAGATAAATAATCTTCAATAGTATTATAGTGTTTCTCTTCCACGCAGTGCATGTGAACATAGTCAAAAACTTACAAAATAGTTAAGTTCTTTGTTGTTTAGTTAGCTAACTTTTGTAAATAACTAGATGGCATATAAGATTTATTATTTAATTTGTAATATTTGTGTGATCAGACTGTTATTATATGATTTATTTGTTATAGTTGTTGCTTTATCATGTAGACATCGGACATATCTGTTAGGTGAATAGGGGTTTTTTGTATCTCCTTACTTCAACCGTTTTTATTGTAATTTAATTTTTATTATCTACATGTCTATTAAGTAAAATTGTTGTACATTTTCCAGTCAATGACGTGCTAAAAGTTTGTTTTCATTGTCATCATTTAAATTATATGTAATGCGAGTAGATTTGTCGTCACTTATCTAAACGAAAACGTAATGAAATAGGATTTTGTCGAATTAATTTTACGTAATAGGCTGGTGTCGATTCGATATATCCCTCGTAATGTAATCGTAAATGTGTATCTGTATGAAATATTATTATGTATACCTCTTATCTGTGTGTCTGTAACCGAAAATAATTAATTTGTCTATAATATGTGTATGATAATGTGATGAAATGTTACTGCATTCAATACTGGTTGTAAAATGAAATTATTTAATAAAGTAACTGAAATAAAAATATGACTTTTAACCGTTATAAATAAAACGGCATATAAAACTGTACAACTAGTTGGGTAGGTCGCTCCTCTGGTGATAAGCAGCACGCTTTATTTCATTGCAGAGGACAGCATACAACCAAAGACTTTGATGTATTACTAGACAGGTTCTTTAGAAGTAAAATTGCGTCACATAACGCGGAAATTTGACAGCTCACAAACAGGGAGCGCGATAGGGTTTCTAGTTGAGTAAGCGAGATGGTAATATTGAGTTACGGTCAATTGACCGCAACAGTGGTACAATTTCTATGTACCGCGCAGCTTGTCTAGTAGTATACATTAAAGTCTTTGCATACAACAAAGAGAGTCACGTAATGTATAGAGATCTCCATTGCCCATAAACCCACGTATTACTTACTATGTGTAAAGTAGCAGCTTGCTGCTGTGTTTCGTACAGTAAGAGATATCCGGAGGCCCAAATACCCCTTCCCAATCCCTTAATTACCCCTTTCCTTTAAGGTCTGCAGCGCCCATGATTCTTCTGGTATTTTGTGCGTAAGTACATTGCTGGTGAAGATCACTTACCATCCACCCACTCGTTTGCCGGCCTAAACTATAAAAAAATAGCCACAATACCAGAAGAATCGTGGATACATTGCCGACCCTAAAAAGAGAGGAAAGAGATTTGGAGAGGGGATTCGGGCCACCGTAAGAAATTTAAAAGCAAACTGCAATTTTACGACACTTTTCTATAGGACAATAGTATCGCCATATATCACGTCATCGTAACGATATAAAATTGACTTATCTATACCAACTTTGCTGCGCACTTGATAACTCGTAAGGTTTCTGGTTCAAATGCCAGATCGGGTAATCATAATTTGTGCTTGAGATGTTTTAATTCGAATAAATCACACACGAGTTACCCGAGGTTGGAGTTTATGCCCGGTATGTCGATAAGAACGTCACCCTATTACACCAGGGAACGGGAATAAGGTCGATGAACCGTGGTTACATTTCCGCCCTACCCCTTTTAAGGATACAGGCTAAGCGTAACCTTATGTATTTATGTATGTATGTCTTTCTGCTTGACGCTATCCCGGCATAATGCTAAGAGCCGCCTCCCCATCATTTGACGGTGGACGTGATATTATGTGGGGCGACCCACCGTCTGACCCCCACTACCTGCAACGGGAACCAAGTTTCACCATTACCTCATCAGTTAAGCAGCAGAGTGTACCTATCATGTGCAGATAAGGTTGACCATAGAGGATAACTTTGGGACAACGTCAGTTCTTTCTTAGTCTGTGATTTGGGACTAATATACACAGAACACTATTACTCCTAATATATTGGTGGCCCACCTACATTCAATGTTAAAAACTATACGTAAAAACGAATACAAATGTAATAAACCGAAATCGATTTTAACTTTTAAGCTTTTCTACATAGCTATTTAAAATCAATAATTACATTATAATATCTCGATAGAGAATAATAATAAATTCCTTCATACACTTTTCATACACATGCAACGATGACAGACATGACACAATTTAAAATCCTGCAAGGTTCGGAACGTGTATTTAGAGACATCGATGTAGTAAATATACGATATAATAATGAGTTTTGGCGGAAATTCTTACAGTGCGGTGGCTCTCTTGTTTTAATTATTTCCTAAACTGATTTAAAGTTGTGTTTGTTGTATAAAAGTGGTGTGGTTTTGTGCAATAATCATTAACGATGATGAATAGTGTATGGAAACATTGAAATAAGTGGATTTAGGTGATTTTTTATCAAGGGTATTGTCGACCTTGTGCTTTCGATTCGCTTGAAGAAAGTCGTCTAAGAAGCATTGAACTGAAAGGAATTATCACCAAAACTCCAGCAAGACCTTGAAATCGGCCACACCCCTGTTTCATCGTTCTTGGAATATAAGAAAAGATATAACTAATGACTTGGCAGCATGGTCTCTGATCTTAGCCGGTTCCTTATGGAACAAACAAACAAAAAAAAAAAAAAAACGATATAATAATAATATAATATATAATATCGATACAGTGTAGTAAATCGATTGTAACAGATTTATGGTTATTAATTACTAACCATAATATTATTTGCCAGGGCTAAATTCCTCTATATTTTTAATACAATTATTTCCATTAGGATTCATATTTTTATTAATTTAATGGATATCGTATCGAAAACTTAACCGAATTGAGTGTATCACATAAGTGACAAGGGACAACTGTGGACAACTGTCACTGACATCACTATATTACGCCCCTTGTCGTGTCAAAAGTACGGCTTGCAGTTTTTAATACAATATTTCACGTTATTAAATCGTGTTACTTTTAATTTACAAGCTACACACTTACTTGGTTCTATAATCCTTTTATACACACAAAATCAGGTATCTGCGTAACGCAATTACCGATAAAAGTTGTGGTGAAATTGTCAAATTCAACTATCGATTTTTCGCCGAGGGTGTTTTCTAAATAATTGTCTTTTCTACTCTAAATAGGTGCACAACTGATTAATAATATAAGACTAGGAAGATGACGGACTCAAGATACTTCACAACGACGAAGAAGGGGGAGATCTTCGAGCTAAAGTCGGAGTTGAACAGTGACAAAAAAGAGAAAAAGAAGGAAGCAGTTAAAAAAGTAAGTCAGATCAATATGATTGAGTCATCACTTAAAGGTCTAATACCCTGGTCCGCGATGACCTTGCAGTGAGTGGTATGGACTGTCGAGACGAAAGTTAAGGATTTGAGACCAGCCTTGGGCATACACCTCTGATTTATCATTTTTTTTTTGCTTGAATGACGAGACGAGCAGGTCGCTCGCCTGATGGTAAGCGCCACGCCTGCTCATAAACAGAAGCAACGCCACACAGAACTTTGAATAACAAAGCACTAAGCATGACACTGGACTGCGATCGTCACCCAGAGACATAAGGTGTTAAGTCTCATAATGCCCAGTAATTACACTGGCTTCAATGTCCTTCAAACTGGAACACAACAGCGCTTACACACTGTTGCTTGGCGGCAGAAATAGACAAAGCGGTGGTACCAACCCAGCCGGCCTCTCGCGAACTAGGGACCTACCACCTTGTAAAACGTTTATTTTGCAAGTAGGCCATAAAGGGTTCTTTTACACATCAATAATAGAATAAACTACATTAAGTTGTCTGTACCTATCGAAGTTATGTGTGTATTCAGTGAAAGAATACATTGTGGAAAATCCTGTAATTTGAGAATTTCCATGAGAATTTTTAAGGTATGTGAAGTCTACACACCCACATTAGGTCACTAGGTGGTAGACTAAGGACTAATCCCTCTCTAGTAGAGGAAGGCTGTGCCTAACAGTAGGATGTACATAATACAGCACTTGTATTTTATTATTATTATGTAAGGATGCTAGAAGTAGTTGCAAGGTGAAAGAATGTTTGACCTTTTTCTGGTTTTATGGACCTATGTTCTACCTGTTCTTAGATTATTAATAGTTCTATTTATTTAATCATAAGTTGGAAATTACATCAGTACATGCCATATCTTCTGTAACTTGCAGTAATCAGATTGATGACATGACACATTTTGCCGAGCATTTTTGATAGGGGGCGAGCCTTTCGCCATACCGGGCACAAGTCCCAACTCTGGGCTGATACAGAGCATTTATTTAGCAAAAAATATATATATACCATCAACAAGAACCACTTAAACAGCCTCCATGGTATAGTGAGTGAGTAGCTGGTTATGAAAAGAGAGCGGCGGTTCGATCCCCGCACAGTCACAAATGTTTGTGTAATCGACAAATAATTATTTCGGGTCTGGGTGTTGTGAGACCACAAGTCCTGCATTGTTTCTGATACCCATGATACAAGTTAAACCTAGTGGAGGGTGAAGTCTATGTGTGTGACTGTTGGGTGTATTTATTATTATTTTATTAATAAGGTTAAATACAAATCTTTCAATATGATTACAAGGCCTAATGTGAAATCTTTTTTCTAGGTCATAGCATCTATGACAGTCGGTAAAGATGTGTCTGCACTATTCCCTGATGTAGTGAACTGCATGCAAACGGATAACTTAGAGTTAAAGAAACTGGTCTACTTATACTTAATGAATTATGCCAAGTCCCAGCCAGACATGGCCATCATGGCCGTCAACACATTTGTCAAGGTATGTGTTCTATTATTTTAATTATCACAACATTACATAACTCTTTATCATAATAAATTGTCTTATCAGTCTAATGGATTTAATGAATATTATTTAGGAATAGTAGGATTGTTTAGGAATAGTTTTGCTTCAACTTATGGATAGTGTGCTTAAAAGCAAAAAAATAATTCTGAAGAAAACATCTTTATGTGCAATCACTTTTTTCAAAGTCAAAGAAATTATGGAATATTGATGAGATTAGAATGATCATAAATATGAGGCTTCGCTTATTGAATTTATATAATGGCTCTAATTTAACTTCATGTGAGAAAGATGCAATGGTAAAGATATAATCTCTATCTACTTTTCCTAAATAAATATGAATAATTGCTTAATTCTCAATTTAATTCTCAAGTTATTTAATTTACGAATCTCTTTAAATAGAGAAACATTGTTACGTATAAAATACTGAATATATTAAGTGAGTTTTTAGATTATTTAAGTAATAACGTAGAGTAGTGATTTGTGTGAGTGTGACTTGTGTTTTTTGTCATTTTAACGTCTACTGTGTCCATATAATGATGGGTGGAAGGATCTACCAACATACCAGCTTGTTAAGGTAAACATGATCCAAAGAAATCCAATCGACTCATCTATTAAGTAGATTTACACATTCTATAAAAACATAGGATAGCCAGACTTATATATGAGACACATCTGAATACCCCTGATATCATCCTGCATGCTTATACATTGCATGAATGTACTGTCTTGACCACAAGCATATATCACAATTAACATAAAATATAAAAAAGAAATATGTCGACTCCTAAAAAGAACTAATCTTTAGAATTACACTTTATTTGTTATTTTTTCATAAAAAGCTCATATTTAATCAACTGTACCACTTTATAAGCCTATTTTGATCGACACACTTAATTTAAATTGCATTTTATTAGCAATGGAAATATTTTTTAAAAATGAGTTTTTATTTATGCAGTGTTAGGTAACCTTATTAACAATTTACATGTTATAAATTTTAAAAACATGTAATTGTTGTGATTAATATTGAAATAGTATATACAGAATAAATGCTTGTGGACTTGATCAGTGAATATAAAATACAAATTTCATCATAAGCACAATAAATGTGTAAATCTACATAAATGATAATAACCAAGCGTTGATTATATTATTATGCAAGAGCTAAACTATGAAGTAAAGATTCCATGCCTCATATATTTTATTCTGAATAGTAGCACATCAGCTGTTATCTATATGTACCTATATCTCATACAGTAGAACCCCTATTAGATTAATAGAAATTATACAAACATAATATTGTCCCATTTTCTATCCAACTATTTTTATTTACCTGAAGAGGTTTAACAGGTTGCTCCTCTGGTGGTAATCATCATGCCTTCACCCAAACAGAAGCAACATCAATTATAACTTTGAAGCTGATTTTCTGATAAACAATCCAGATTTTTTTATAGCTAGATTTATTAATTTTGTAATTATTATTTATTGTTTTAAGTTTTAGGACTATTAAGTGATATTTTGATTTATAAATAAAAAATATTTTTTTTCATTTAGGACAGAATAGTTTAAATCTAATGTTATTTTGACAGTAATTGGTAATGCTAAAAACAAATGTATTACTTTCATTATATCATCAAGTGTTCTAACACACATCCAATTTAATTTCATATAATTTTACTCTCTGTTTAATTACTGATACAACAGCCACACTCCAACAAATAATGGGTTTCTACTGTAAAAACGCTTATAGTGGTAATAGCTTCAGTATATTGATGTGTCGCTTGTTTTTTTTTACCCGCCCCTCAATACCGTATGCAAACCGCGTTGCCACTCCAGGACTGCGAGGATTCGAACCCGTTGATACGAGCACTCGCGGTGCGTACGATGGGCTGCATACGTGTGGACAAGATCACCGAGTATCTGTGTGAACCTCTCCGCAAGTGTCTCAAAGATGAAGATCCATATGTGAGAAAGACAGCGGCTGTGTGTGTTGCTAAACTGTATGACATATCGTCCAGCATGGTCGAGGATCAGGTGTGTGGATTAAAAATAGTAAAATCCTTAAAAATGCACATAATCACACTTTCGATAAAAAAATCTATACAAAATCATTTTTGCATTAGAAATATCAATATGTGCATTATATTTCTAAAACATATATTTGCAAAGAAATTAGATATTAGAATTTGTCTTTTTGTGATAAAAAAAAGAGGTCTTTGTATTCTTTCAGTAATGGTAATTTCAATTTTATTTCACATTCAGGGTTTCTTAGATCAATTGAAGGATTTGCTTAGCGACTCAAACCCCATGGTGGTCGCAAATGCAGTGGCCGCTCTCTCGGAAATCAACGAGGCAAGTGTCTCTGGACAACCACTAGTTGGTAAGTGCTGTAAACATTTTGTAATAGATGTTTAGATATACATATAATTACAATTTTTGTGCCATTTTCTCAACTTCAATAGTTGAATGGCTTGTCCTTTAAAACCACTGTTTGTACTAAGCTACAAATTAATTTATTAATGCTCTAAGTTAACACAGGTGTCGCGAAAAACCTAGGTAAAATAGCAGCTTGCTGCTGCGTTTCACTCGTTGAATGAGATATCCTTTAAGGCCGGCAACGCGCCCATGATTCATCTCGTATTGTGGGTGTACATGGACGGTGGAGATCACTTACCATCATGTGACCCACTTGTACGTTTGCCGGCCTATGCTATAAAAAAACCTGTAGCTTCTTCTATCTACTTTTGTATGTTAGAAATGAACGCGCCGACAATCAATAAGCTGCTAACGGCCTTGAACGAGTGCACGGAGTGGGGCCAAGTGTTTATCCTGGACGCGCTGTCTAACTACTCACCGCGGGATGCTCGTGAGGCGCATTCCATCTGCGAGCGCATCACGCCAAGACTGGCGCATGCGAACGCAGCTGTCGTGCTGTCAGCTGTCAAGGTGACGTATCCATTGTGTATGAATTGTATTTGTATTTATGGTGGTGACGTCTGCGAACTTGCTGTGCAACAAATTAGTGATCAGCTCAGGTTAGTTAGGTTAAAGGTGAAATGGTTTTTCACCTTTGATCCTTTCTGAAACCAAGCTTTCCGAACAATAGCAGGTACAGTCACGAATAAAGTAATACCTTACGGAAATTATACGCCTATTAATGAAAAAAGATACAAAATGAACATTATTACTACAATATTGTTGACTCTATTTTGATAGGTCGACATCGACATACGACAAAAAAGTACCTAAGTAATTCACTATTTGACATTCGTTTAATGTCTATATACGATAAATATAAGAAATAAGTTTAAAATAGAAAAAAATAACAATTTTGACATCAACTATCCAAATGCGCTAAGCGAAGCGCACGTAAGCAATAATCAAACGTAAACGAGTAACCGAGACAGCAAAACGATGCTATTCCCACATGCATACTGTTGTGTAAATTTTGAATACTACTTTTTGCAGTAATCTTTACGCGAACATCTAACAGTGGCATATTTTTGAACTGAAATTAAGCTCTTTAAATAAGGATAAATATAAGTATATTTCTTAACCTCAAGTTGTACACAGGTGCTGATGAAGCTGATGGAGATGGTGTCATCAGACACGGAGTTGGTGAGCACTCTGTCACGTAAGCTGGCGCCGCCGCTTGTTACCTTGCTGAGTGCCGAACCTGAAGTACAGTATGTGGCGTTGAGGAACATTAATCTGGTTGTGCAGAAGAGACCTGATATATTGAAGCATGAGATGAAGGTGGGTACAATGTTAGAAGGAAGCTGTGTTAGTTAGGTGTGCTGTGTAATGTCGGACTCTTTTAATTCGCACTCACTCACGCCAGTTATGCCCGAAGGGGTAGGCAGAGGTGTAACCAGTACACCCACGTTTCGCCGAGCGTATCTTCGTCCCATGATGTGATAGGGGGCGAGACTATCGCCGTACCGGGCACAATTCTAAACTCTGGGCTGATACTGAGCAATTCAAAAAAGAAAAACCGAATATGACTTTTACCTGACCCGAGAATCGAACTCAACTTCAGCCTTAGTCGTATCATGCGTACGGCATTACAACTGCGCCACCAAGGCAGTCAGTTTTTAATTCATTTTTGTATTTTTTTAAATTCAGTATTGCAAGATGCACGATTCACGGGAACAAAAAAAACAATTGAGATATATACTGAGATAGTGATTTATTAATTTAAAATCATTAAATTAGTGCCAAAATAAAATAATATCTTGATCATTTTATTTTATTAACAATTATTTGTAATAGCAACGAAAAACTAGTGGGTCAGGTATCAGGTGATAGTAAGTCATCGCCACCACTTATTAACGCCCACAATACCAGAAAATGGACGGGTTTCTGACCTTAAAGTGGGTGGCGATAATAGTGTCCTCGTGGGGAAAAATGTCTTGTAAATTTTTATTAACTATATTCTATTTGTTGTACAGGTTTTCTTCGTAAAATACAACGACCCAATCTACGTAAAGCTGGAGAAATTGGACATCATGATCCGGCTCGCGTCTCAAGCTAACATCGCACAAGTGCTCGGCGAACTGAAGGAGTACGCCACGGAGGTAGACGTTGACTTCGTCAGGAAGGCGGTCAGGGCCATCGGAAGATGTGCCATAAAGGTAAACCTGCTAAGTGAATCGGGCGACTGATTGAATCGGCCAACAGCTTGGTCGATTTACGTTAAGTTAAATATCATGATTTGTTTCAAGTCTATATCACAACACTATGATAAACAACTGAGCTTTTGTCTCACTCCAGCATTTTTATTCTTGCTCACATACTTCACCTAATTAATAGGGATGTGATCCGATCTTATCAATCATAATAAACGAGTGATTAAATATAGTGTGAAATTCGTGGATGTGTAAATTTTGGTAACAAAATTCCGGTACAGAAGCAATCATTGTCATGTGTATATAATGACCCTTAAATATGACCACACTTTTGTGTAACACGTTTTATAATATACGAAGAAGTGTATGTCAAACTGGTATTTCTAAATTGTGAATATCGTTTATCTGACAGATAAAATATATTCGCACATTGCAAAATGAGCTCTAAATCAATAAAATTTAAACATAATTTAATATTTGAGTTATGTAATCATGTCTTATTCTCTTATCCTATTGTAAAGCGATATTACTAGGCATCGTAAAGTATCAAAAAAAAACTACTAAAATCAAACTACCCTGCCCAGGTGGAGCCATCAGCAGAGCGTTGCGTCTCCACACTCCTAGAGCTGATCCAGACTAAAGTGAACTATGTAGTGCAAGAAGCTATAGTGGTGATCAAGGATATCTTCCGTAAATACCCCAACAAGTACGAGAGCATCATCAGCACACTGTGTGAGAACTTGGATACCCTCGACGAGCCCGAGGCTAGGGCTTCTATGGTGAGATATTGGCTTTATATTCCTACATTTGTAATAGGAGCCCGACAAATCTGCAAAAAATGAACTAGTGAAATATGTTGCCAATCTTTAAGGAGAGATAAGGAGTTTTGGAGCTCCAGAAATCTTACTCTATACGAAATGCAATAGCAAACTGCGACTTCATGTCGACTTTCTCTGAGACACTGCTCGAACCATCCATTTATACTGTAGAAAGTCATGTCTACAGGTCTACTGGCTCTTGACACTAACGGCCATTTTCAATACACTATCTTAGTTTGTTTTTCGGGATAGATCGCACAAATAAGCCAAACAGCATACAGTTGAAGGGTGACGCATTTAAATTACTTACTATGATTGGTTGATTTTCGGCATTTATCCATATAGTCAAACTAAGATTGTTTATTGAAAATGGCTGGAAAATGACATGGCATGGTAAAATTGTATCTGATGATAAATATACCGTCAAATTCAGACCAAATGGATATTCTCTAGCGAGAGCCATTACATCTCTCAACAGTCAATGTTTGTTAAGATTTACTAGATATTCACGTTTTGAAAAATAATTGTTGAAGAAATCTAAAAGGTAAAGGCAAAGGCATGTGAAAAATCACCAACGATTTGTGACTGTGGTGCATCACGATTCGCGTTTTGAATTTGACTAATGAAGTTTTTATTTGTTCAGACAATTATAGTTTGGGTAGAAACAATAGACCAGCACATTTTTGGCTAACAAAATGTCCTTTCTACATTATATTGATTGATTGATTCTCCTTATAATGTGGTAATATTAGTATATGTGGGTAAGAAATTGATGAATATGAATGTTAATGGATGGAAAGGTAGAGGAAGACCAAAGAAAAGGCGGATGGAGTGTGTGAGGAAGGACATGAAAGAAAGAGGGGTGAATGACGCGACGACGGCTGATAGACATGTATGGAAGAAGAAGACATGCTGCGCCGACACCAAATATAATTGGGACCAGGGGCGGTACCGGCTAATTCGCCGAACTTCATCAACTCTGCCGGCATTAAAGTCCATTCAGATTAATCGCCCGCGGGCGGCATTAATTAATTCAAATAAATCGGTATTAATGAAGTTCATGTGACGTCAAATCTCGATGTTCATCGTTTTGGCCATTAGACGGTCGTTCGACGGTAAGACAAAATCTTCGGTTCTCTAATCGAACATCGATAAATCCGTTAGTTCCGGCTAGTTCGGCGAATTAGCCGGTACCGCCCCAGGGCAGGAAGATGATGATAATGTGGTAAAATTAATTTGGTGTATATTGATGGTTTTTAGGTATGGATTGTGGGCGAGTACGCTGAGCGTATCGACAATGCTGATGAACTGCTCGACTCATTCCTAGAAGGATTCCACGATGAGAATGCACAGGTATGTTACTATTTTTATATGCTTCTATAAGTATGGTGTGTAGTATTCCGTATCACTCGTGTTTGTACCCGGGCTCCTCCACTTCTGCACCCCTACACCCCTGCACCCATGCATCCCTGCATCCATGCAACCAGTTATAGGTACCTCGCCAGTCGGGAGAGAACTGCGCTCCCCGTAGTGGCGAGCGCATTTATTAGGTGCCATCACCCACCCACCCAACACACAACAGTCACACATCTAGTCCTGACCCCACACTAGGTAAACCTGTATTGTGAGTATCAGGAGCTACGAGGGACTTGTGGTCCCACAACACCCAGACCAGAAACAAATTTTTGTGGATCACACAAACATTTGTCTAGGCGCGGAAATCGAATCGACGCCCTCTCGCTTCGTAGCCGGTTACTCGCCCACTGCGCCACGGAGGCTGTCATCTGATGTAGTTGTCATCCTTATTCTTATCTACCGTCACTATCAAGTCTTCCATACTTGATAGTGACGGTACCATCAAAAGACATACACTACATGGTGTTTTCTTAATGCCAGTAAGTAAAAAGGTAGAAGTAAATTTTGTAATATGATGCGCAGGTGCAGTTACAGTTGCTCACAGCTGTGGTGAAGTTATTCCTGAAGCGACCTGCAGACACACAAGAACTAGTACAGCATGTACTCAGCCTCGCAACACAAGACTCTGACAATCCAGACCTCAGGTGATATAGATATTTGGCTGTGCGTGGTTTGATCTGTCAAACCACATACAATGGAAAAGCATTTTTAATGGCACTTGTTCCCCGATCAGAGACCGTGGCTTCATATACTGGCGCTTACTATCAACGGACCCAGCAGCTGCCAAAGAAGTAGTGCTAGCAGACAAGCCGCTGATCTCCGAGGAGACGGACCTGCTGGAGCCCACGCTGCTGGACGAGCTCATCTGCCACATCAGCTCGCTCGCCTCCGTGTACCACAAGCCGCCCACCGCGTTTGTTGAAGGTACGCGTTACTATGAGCTGGTGCCAGCTGCCAGCTGCCAGCAGACAAGCCGCTCATCTCCGAGGAGATGGGCAATTAATCTGATAAAATCAAGGCACACTTTACTTTCAAATTTTCAACCAGTGGGATACACTTTGAGATTGCAAATAAGCAAGTAAGTATTATAGTGGGTTCTCCCGGCGCGGCGTGGCGTGTAATATCTGAAGTCACTGCGAGCGAGTCGATTAGTATTTGCGTGCGTGTCACGGACTCGCACGCACCGACTATTCCCACGGATACTGACGGATCCTAGGTATGCATTACACCAACACAGGCCACGTTATGACAACCCACAGTAACTATAGCATTCTTCCACCTGCCCTTATCCCACTCGCAGTGGGGTCGGCGCAACATGCTTTTTAACACGTGCTACAGAAGGATTTAGCTTGTAGTTTTTACGACCAGCCGCCTGTCGGACGTCAACCGCTCTGGATAGAAAACACCCAGACCCAAAACAAATATTTGGGGAATTGACTTTTTGCTTCACATTCGGCTCTTTGTCCACTACTCCATGATCGCTGTCACAGAAACTATAGTATGATGGCAACAATTATGCGCATCGACAATGTTCAATGTTTTCGAAAAAGTACGAATATACATAAATGGCTCAAGATAAATATAAGTACATAATTTAATGTATTAGATTTGTAGTAGTTCACCATCATTACGTGTCCGTATTTTTATAATATCTGAAGATTACCCAAGCGCACAATTTAAATGTTATTATTGTAGATGTTTCCCCTCCACAAGGGTTGACGTCAGGCAGGCGGTCGGTCGTAAAAACTACAAGCCAAATCTTTCTGTAACATATTGTGTTAAAAATAAAAAGCATGTTGCGCCGACCCCTATACGAGTGAGATAAAGGCAGGTGGAAGAAGAAAACTGTAGATGTTTTAAAGTATTTACACTGATCACTCAAATAGAGGTAGTCTGTTGTTTTATTTTTTATATCCGAGGCCGGCATACGAGCAAGTGGGTTACCTGTGAAGTGATCTCCCCCGTCCATGAACATGGATCCGTTTCATTGTGTTTGTTGTTTGTCGTGTACAGGTCGCGGTGCGGGCGTGCGCAAGTCGCTGCCGTCGCGCGGCGCCGCCGCCGCCGCCGACGAGCCGCACCACCCGCACCACACGCACCACACGCAACCCACCGTCATACCCAACCAGGTACCACTCCACCACTCCACCACTCCACCACTCCACCACTCCACCACTCCACCACTCCACCACTCCACCACTCCACCACTCCACCACTCTACATACATACATTCATACATACATACATACATACATACATACATACATACATACATACATACATACATACATACATACATACATACATACATACATACATACATATATACATACATACATACATACATACATACATACATACATACATACATACATACATACATACATACATACATACATACATACATACATACATACATACATACATACATGCATACATGCATACATACATACATACATACATACATACATACATACATGCATACATACATACATACATGCATACATACATCACATACTTATATACTTTATACTTCTAAACACACCACTAAATACTTATTAACGAAAATAAAACATTAAAAATATACACAGCTAAATATAAATTTACCAATTTTGAATCTGTGCTTTTACACTTTAATGATCTATGACTAGTAGAGAGCACAGATAAAAAATAAAAATTGATTTTTATAGCATTTTAGTTCTTTTTTATCCGATTTTATTTTTGTTAAAAAGTTCTTATTTTGTCATTTTCAATGAAAAAACACTGTATAAATAACGACGTTTTAGTCTGTCATCCCTGATTTCAGCCCCTTAGAGGTTGAAATTCTCCTTGATATTTGACCAACCAACCAACCAATTAAGTTAAAAAAACAAATCATTTTATGAAACTTAAACATACAATTAGATACTGGTCGAATTTAGAACTGCGTTTTTTTCATCTGATAAAAATAGCGGGGTACCCTTTGTCTGTGGGTATATGTAGGTATCTGATTTTTTGATGGATTATTAGGTTCTTGATTATCTTCGAAGATAAACTGTTTAGCCGTCTGTAAGTTACCGTTGTTTTTCTAATTGACATTTGAGGTTTTCAACAATTAGAACAATGGGCTTTTTTAGACTATAGTTACTAAATTTAGGTTTTATTGCTATCATAGCATTGTAGAGTCAAAAAGTGACTAATGTACTCTATATTCTGTTTCGTTAGGAGTCTCTGATCGGTGATCTGTTGTCTATGGACATCGGCGGTCCACCTCCAGCGCCCGCGCCTTCCTCCAACTTGGACCTGCTGGCCGGTGGACTTGATGTCCTTGTAAGTATGATACATTTTTATTTTTATTTCAGCCAAGTATTGCAGCTCGGCAGTTTACCGGTAAACTGATTTGACAAGCAGAATTCAACCTTGTTGACACTCGACCTGCCCTTCAAATTTGAGACTTAATTTATTATGAATAAGAGCTATTATGCCATAAAAATACACTGACGTTTAGATAATTCTACTATAAAATTACCAGTAAACCACCCGGCCGGAAAAGCACTGTTGTGTTTCAATTTGAAGCGCATTCAAGTCAGTGAAATTACTTGGCCACTGGAGACTTTACATATGTCTCGGGGTGACGAGCGCAGTCCAGTGCCATGCAGTGTTTTGTATTCATCTTTGACAGCGCGGAGACAAATTGTCAATGCCTTTCTTGAAGAAATCGGCTGAAAGGGAGGGAACAAACTCTTCAAAGGCATTTTGTACTGTCTCTCGGGTGTTGAATTATTATAATTTGGAAATCATAAAATCGACGTGTAAAAGCGCCATATTTGCAGAATAATCGATAAGAATTTGTCCGTGTTCAGTTGGGCGGCGGTCCCGAGCCTGCTGGTGTGGGCACGAGTGCATCGTCATCAGGTACCACGGGCCTGTTGGGCGACATATTCGGCGTGGCCGCTGCCCCCGCCTGCTACGTGTCGCCCAAACAGTGCTGGCTACCCGCTGACAAGGGGAAAGGTGAACATTTTTATTAACTCTTATATATGAAAGAAGAGCGAACGGGTCATCTGATGGTTTCCTAACTCCAATTGTCAGGTTGAGCAATCCAAAATTGAATTGCTCAAGCTTTTCAGAGTTCGATTAAATCATTAAATCTTACTTATCACATCCCAGGACCGAAATACTGGTAGCAGACCGTGGATCAACAAATTTCACCTCTGCCTATATGCGCTTGTCGTTATAAAATTGTTTCTGCAAACCTTTTGAATAACTACTTTCAGGTCTGGAGATCTGGGGCACATTCGTCCGTCAGAACGGTCAGCCTCGCATTGAGATGACTTTCACAAACAAAGCTATGCAGGCGATGAGCGGGTTCGCAATACAACTCAACAAAAATAGGTAGGTGTAGTTATATAAAAAACTAGCTTCTAACTTATTTATTATTGGTCCAATTTATAAAATTCTTTCTGCAATAGATTTTGAGTAATGTAACATATTGATTTAAATAATAAAAAAATCTAGTCATCTACCCTATTATGTATACATTATTCATCAATCAGATTTCATATCAATAGGTACTGTAGACACATAGGCCTTTTTTTTTGTCGCGGGGAAAAGCGACTTATTGCTACCGCCCCGCCCCGGGGGGAAGCGGAACGGTTATGTTGGGTTCACCGGCCTTACGACCCAACGTTAAGTCGCCCGGGAGAGATGGTAAATCCAGGCGACCGCTGGGCCGAGTCCCTAACACTATATACACCCTACACCGGCATACCAACTAAAAACCCCGCGGTGGCCATCTTCGGCGCATTAGGAACGGCCCCGGGTTCCCGAGGCGAGAAGCGCCCCGGCTTCAACCGGAACCGTTCCTGCGCGATGCCTTGCGGCCCGTCTCCAAATATGGGGGGCTCAGAAGCCCCCGCCACCGAAGGACGCTCTCTGCGTCACCGGCAGCAACGAGCCAACCACCCGTGCTGCTGTCCATCCCGGGGTCGCACGTACAAGAATGTTAGATACAAAGGGCGCTACGACAGACCCCCGCTGCGCGCCCGCCAATGGTCCCTATTAGTCGCCTCTTACGACAGACAGGGGATACTGTGGAAACACCCCCAAGCCACAGGGCGGTAGACGCCCGTCAGTCATCACCTACGTCTCCTCTGGCGGCGCGAGGGATCGGCTCGTTCCCGATCCCTCTCGGCACTCTCCTGCAAGATTACGGCCTCGCAGAAGTGGGCCACCGCACGCCAGGACCTCCGACTGTCGACCATGGCGGACACCACGGCCGGCAGCGAGAGATCACCTCCGAAGAAGACACATAGGCCTACTCTAACCTCCTTCATTCCAGCCTACGTTGCGAAGTTTTGATCCAAAGTGATCCTGCAATTTTTTTATACCATCGGACCATCTTTTCAATTGTCTTCCTCTCTTTCTTTTGATTTTATATCGCAGGATCCGTTCTGTTTGGTTTTTCGTCTATTTTTCTGTTGACTCGTGAATACCCCTTTCCTATACATATATTTTTATTTCAGTTTCGGCGTGTACCCGGTGGGTGGTCTGTCAGTAGGGGTACTGAGCGCGGGTACATCAGCGGAAGCTCCACTAGCGTTGGCCACCACAGGACCGGTACAACGCATGGAGCCGCTCAACAACTTGCAGGTAATGATGAAGTTGTTTTAATACTATAGGTTTTTTAAAATTTTATAATGGCTTGTCCTGTGACAGTCTCGACGCAAAATAATTGACCGGGCTGAAGTTAGTCACTTCATCTGGCCTCTATACCTTCCGTTACGGTTCAGTATGTAAAAAATAAAAATAGTATTGTACATTGAGTTACCCTCAAAAACCCCGAGTTATAATCAGACATTTTGTAAAATAAAGACTTCTTGGTAAATCAAGATATTCGAAAAACCAGCATAGATGGCAGTTCTAAACTCGGAGGTAATATTTTCAAGTAACTAAAGTATTATGTTAGTTGAAGGGTTTTAACAATTGCTCATATATTTTATTTCTCAGGTGGCAATCAAAAACAACGTAGACGTGTTCTACTTCGCATGTCTGATACCAGCACAGATTCTGTTCACTGAGGACGGCCAGCTAGACAAACGAGTGTTCCTTACCACGTGGAAAGAAATCCCAGCGGCCAACGAAGTACAACACACGCTGTCCAACGTTGTCGGCAACGCAGACACAATCGCACAGAAAATGACCCTAAATAACATTTTCACAATCGCCAAAAGGAATGTAGAAGGCCAGGATATGCTCTACCAGTCGCTAAAATTAACCAACAATATATGGGTCTTGTTAGAATTAAAACTGCAGCCTGGCAACCCCGAAGCGACGCTTAGTCTGAAATCCAGAACCGTAGAGGTCGCCAGCTGCATATTCCAGGCCTACGAAGCTATAATCAAGTCGTAATCTCATCGATATCGATATATGTATATTTGGATCAAAGTATTCCCATGTTAAAGACTTGGCATGTAAATTCCATTGATGTGTGAATGTAAATGAGTTATGTATGTGAGCTGGTTTATATTATGTTAATAAGAATGCTAATATAACTTCAAAACTTTTTATCGATACTTTTGACCCAGTAAATAAGGGTGTTCCTAGTTAAATCTTCAGAACACTATTTAATGTCATGAATGAAAGTAACGTTGGTTATTCAATTTGGCTTATATTGTCAAATATTATATAATAATAATATAGTTAATATACTTACGTTATAATGTATTAATGTTTCAAATTTAAGTATATATTTATAAGATTTGAAAATAAATAAGATTATGTTATATTAATTGCGTTGTTTTAATTTGACGGCATTAAAGGAGTTTATAGGAAATTACCGAGTGAAAACAACTACACTTCAATTATTTTGGTTTCCCCTATCACACTTTATTTACCGAATCTACGTAGTAGCGAAAAGAAAAGTGACAGAATGACATCTGCCAAGAAGTGTAACCGTAAGAGCCTGTTTCACCACCTCTAAGTAAATGCTACATCAAGTAAAGTAGCACGCGTTCAAATCAAGTCTCTATGACATATACCAATAGAAAGATATTTACTACATAGTATGATGTTTTTTTAAATGTAGCTCTCTAACGGCAAAAGAATTTTTTAAATCGGTCAGTAGTTTTTAATTTTATTCGTTACATATAAAAATACAAATCTTTCCTCTTTATAATATTAGTGTAGATATTAAGAATGATCTTGGTCAACGATGTTCGCACGTAAAGAATACATACACTAATTTATTCTACCTTAGTAATATTTATTTTTAATTGTATAAATTGTCGTTGATAATTATGTTAAATTCATTTTCGGAATTTAAATATACTTTAATAATTAAATTTCCGACTAAATAAATTTAAAAAGTTGGCGGTAGCTGGATGTTCCCAAACGACTGGATTTCCACATTGCTCCATGTAGCACTTCCTTCCGCGCGCGAGCATTGTGCGGTGACGCTACGTACGCACTGCTAAAATTAATTGTGTTTAACGTGTTTGGAGTTCGATTTCCGGTTTGTGAACTGTGTCTAGTTGTGCTACCATGTTATAATATTCAATAAGTGTTATGCGTTTAAATTTGGATTAAAGAATTATTTCCTCGGTAAGTACTTTTATTTGTGTTAGCTTCATAATAGTACTGTTATCGATGTTATTGAGGGTACTCAGGGGAATAACTGTATTACGTGGGTAGATGTAGGATAGTAAGGCGTGGTGGAGGTGATTAGTGTCATAAGAGGGTGCGTTATTTAATTGTCGGAACTCCGTCGAGCATGGAACTTCTAAGTGGAATCTCTGGTCAAGTGCGGTTGTAATCGTGAGTAGTCTTAATAAGTATATTAAACCTGATTTGTGAACAGTGATATATAGTTTTGTATTTGATGTGTAAAAGGTTAATAAACCTGTTGAACATTGTGCTAAAAGTGATAGAGATTCTTCATTTCATTCTGAGGGTGTCAAAAATATATCTTGGCCCATCAGGTTTTTCGAATAGTATTTTACTGTAATCGAGCTCCAGACCCATTTAAAGAGCGGTTTAACGCCGAAGTCACAAAATTCGAGCGAAGCAAAAATTTAGCAATTATTATTTCCAACTCCTTAACCTTCTATTCCTAGAGACTCGCCGAGCTTCATTGCTTGGTGTCGATATATGCGTGCCACTGTCAATCCTGGCTTACAGGAGTTACAGTGGCGGGTGTGTGGGCGGGATAGTAAAAAAAAAGTACCTATAAATAGATAAAACCCAGCGACGACGGATTGGGCGCTTACAAAAAATCCGTGAAAGCTGGCATTGTACTTCGCGTCGAATAATAATTGCCAAACATAATAGATAGATAGAGGTTATATTTCGGCTTTTGCGACACACAGAATATTGACGATTTATTGAATCTGCGACTGAACTGATTGAACGAAAAACAATATGGTACGAATAGCTCTGTGGCACATTGTCGCCGAAATCAGACCCGAAATTACAATCTATAGAGGCAATCAAATCTCCCAGTTTACGCTTAGAAAATACATAATGCTAAGGTAGCGATGAAATTGCCGTACTGTACGAAGAAATTTAAAGTATTTTTACATATTTTTTTATTTCTATTAATCAAAATAACCACCTAAGTCATCGATGCATCTTTACCGGCGGAATAGAAAGGAAATTTCATATGTAAAACCAAAGACTTTATTGTATACTAATAGACGTGCTGTTTATAAGTCAAATTGCGGCGGGAGTTTGACAGCTCACAAACAAGGAGCGCGATAGGGGTTCCAAGGGGGTTCTAGTTGAGAGTAAGCGGGATGGTAATATTGAGATACAGTCAATTGACCGCAACTTAGTGGTACAATTTCTATGTACCGCGCCGCTTGTCTAGTACTTAGTATACATTAAAGTCTTTGGTAAAGACATATTAGTAGAGCTAGTAGTGTGTGTGTAAGTGGGCCACCAACATCTTAGGCCCAAAGCCAACCTCACCTGCACGTACACTCTGCTGAATAACAGACGAAGCCATGGCGAAACTTGGTTCCCGTTGCGGGCTGTGATGGTTAGACGGTGAGTCGCCCCATATAATACCAATTACCGTCAAATCTATAGTACGAGAAGGCAGACCCTGGCATTAGGCCGGTATAACGCTAGGCCTTAAGTAAGAAGAGGTAGTTTATCTATTTTAAAACAAGGAAATAGGGCTGAAATTATTCACTTTACCTCCGATTACCGTTTAGTATCTAAAAACAGTAGCCGCGATGGCGCTCATGACCGACTTCAGCCCAGCCGACTTATGTTACACGTACTGTAAATTCTAATTACAATTTTTAATTACCCTCAAAAACATCGAAATAAGATAAGAAACATAACTCAAGCAAAAAAATGACCCACCAAAACTATGTGCAAATCTCTAGTTGACACTTGTTACGTCTAATTTTTTCGCGGTGCAGAGCGTCGTATCTCGATTTAGAAGTTTAATATTTAGACATTAACTTTTATGAAATAAAGTTGATTTTGTACGTTCATTAATTTATTTACTTATGCGTGTATGAGTGTTACGTGTTACCTTTGCATGTAAGTAAGTGAAACCGTATTTTTGGCAATTTCATATGAGAGTTATCGTTCTAGTTATCTTATTACGATGGTTTAAAAGCTAATCGGGATGGTTATTAGCTATGTTCGAAGACAATCTGTTCCACCATTCAAAAGTTAGATGTTTTTCTGATTGACGTCAGGAGATTTTAGCTGTTAGATTGTTAATTAATTTAGTTCATCCCCCCAAAAAATAGGTCCTTGTGGATATAGATATGGCAAATCCGAAGAAACATAATGATACGTTACATACATACATAGACTCACGCCTATTTCCCACAGGGGTAGGCAGAGACAACGGATTTCCACTTGCTACGATCCTTGCATACCTCTTAGGCCTCATTCACTCTCATTAAATACGTTACGTGATACGTTAATTTATGATTTATGTACGAATCCAAAATCGTGGACTTTTTTCCAATTCCAACATCGGATCTACCATTTCTAACTACGGGGCGTCCCCGATACCATTTTGAAGTCAATCGGCCTAAACCAAATAAAAATAAAATGACTGCCACTTTTTCAAATCAATTGCCACCCATATCGATTTGTTGAAAAAATAAAATGTCCGGCATATTGGATATATTTTATAGCATAGGCCGGCAAACGAGCAAGGGGGTCACCTGATGTTAAGTGATCTCCACCGCCCATGTACGCCCACAATAACAAAAAAATGTGGGCGCGTTGCCGACCTTAGGGGAAAGGGAAGGGGATTTGAGCCTCCGGATGTCTCGCTCAAGGTACGAAACGCGGCAGCAAGCCGCTACTTTACGTCGGTTTTCTGTGAGACAGTGGTAACGACTCGGGCGAGCCGGCCCATTTATGCTGTAGACAAAAGTGTACAGCGTGGCTCTACCACTCAAATGGTATGGAATGGATATCGGTCTCGTAATCAGTATTCCAAGAAAACTCGAAATTGACACCGATATCGATTTTTTTATAAAAGTAATGTCCGCCATCTTTGATTTGAAAATTGATGTCTTCTTCTTCTTCTTTCTTGGTGAATGGCGACGAGCATAGAAAAACTTTCTTCATACCAAATTTCATCAAAATCAGTCCAGTAGTTTAGCCGTGAAAGGGTAACGGACGAACAGACAGACAGACAACTTACTTTCGCATTTATAAATTAGTATGGATAGTAGTAGTTCAAGTATAGATAAAATGGATTGTTAAAAAAGAGATTGTTTACATAATATGTTGTATTTCCTTTTTCACAGTGGAGTCTTGTTCGCATCACATACCATTATTTATTTACATAAACGAACTTTTCAAAAAGTACACTTACATAAATATTTTAATGCACATTGTTTCATAAAATTTTGTAACAGAAAAGAATTCATCAAACAAAAAATAGAATGTAGAAAGAAAAACGCCTCCTACATACACCATTTTAAACAATCTTCTAAAAATTAGACTTAACAGAAAATATTTTCGTTCAACAAGATATAATTTCCGTCAATATTTAGCTTTGTACGCTTAAGTGCTTCGAAATATTTAAAATTATTAAAACGACCACACCACTCCCAACAAATTTCCTTAAGCCAATATATTTATAGAAAACTAGTTATTTAAATTTTCATCAAAAGCTCAAGTGCGTGGTCGGTAATACAAAAATGTACAAAGTAAAATAAAGGAACAGAGAACTCTTATATTCCATAGACAATTTTATAAATTTCATATATTATCTATCACATATTAGTCTATTTTGACGAGAAACTCTTCGACATCGAGTTTTTGCCTCATGATAGCCGATAGCACCACTTCAGTACTGCAGACGACGTTCAACGTCTTTTCGGATTGCAACAAATAGTACACTAAATGCAGATCATTTGGTACCGTCAGAACTATGTAACTGTACGGTTTTTGTGTGTGCATCGCATGGATGGACACGTAGGAACGTCGATTCTTCTCGACTTTGCCACCGCACAGCTCTATCATCTCTGTGAGAGCTGCTTTTGATGGCTTTACACAGGGTGTCAGGAAGAAGGTGATACCTTCGAATAACTTTTTTCTTTGTTCACCACACAGGAGCACCTCGGAGATGTCACACCTGAACATTTTATTGAACGCCTCGTCTCTGAGTCCGTGTTTGGCCTCGTCAGCGAACTTGTTAAGTCGTTGACTCTCGAGCACCCACTCTGGCGTGAGTAAATGTTTAACGGAGACGAGACAGCTGACCAGCTTGCAGGTGCGCACTAACTTCTCCATCACGAGGTGAGTTGCTTCTGTCGCCGATGTTACCACTAGTCCGCCTAGCAGTCTGGAATTAATAAAAAACATTTGACTATGTCTAATTATATACATTATTTTATATGCAACCAACAATAATACGAAAAAGAAACTATTTTGCGAAAACAGAATTAAAATTGTCTAAATGAAGCCGCAGTTCATGTTTTAAATATTGGTACAAGCAAAGGTGGGTGCATAGTGGGAAAATCTCACCATCTCCCTCGCACCCGTGCACAATAGCCAGACCTGCCTTGCCACGTAACTTGCCATGTCGTGCATCCTCCTTCCGTCATTTGACAAATACCCCCCCCGCCAACATACTTGAATAGCTTCTGACTTAATAACATATCGATTAAGATATTAAAAATAATCGAGTCCAATACCCTATTGTGTTATTACTTGTTTTTTTATTTTATTTAGAACATTTATTAGTCACGAATGAGCCGGCTCGTCCGGGTCGTTACCACAGTCTACAGAAAACCGGTGTACGGTGTGTAAGTACCTTACTGCGCTTTTCGTACAGTGAGTGAGATATTCGAATGCCCAATTCCCCCTGCCCTTCCTAATCCTTTATATGTTAAATCCCTTATGTTGTTTACAACACTGTAACATCACACAGCGCGTGCAGCGAGTGTGCGGATGCGAATGCTGGTGTGCTAGTGTGCAGGTATGAGCTGTAGTGTTACCTGACTATAGCGGCGAGTTTGTTCTGGTCGTGGTGCGCCATGGCTGAGAACAGCACCCTGGGCGCGAGGTTGAGCGGCGGCGGCAGGGCATGCAGCGGGTGTGTGGGTGTGTGGGTGCTAGTGTGCAGGTATGAGCTGTAGTGTTACCTGACTATAGCGGCGAGTTTGTTCTGGTCGTGGTGCGCCATGGCTGAGAACAGCACCCTGGGCGCGAGGTTGAGCGGCGGCGGCAGGGCATGCAGCGGGTGTGTGGGTGTGTGGGTGCTAGTGTGCAGGTATGAGCTGTAGTGTTACCTGACTATAGCGGCGAGTTTGTTCTGGTCGTGGTGCGCCATGGCTGAGAACAGCACCCTGGGCGCGAGGTTGAGCGGCGGCGGCAGGGCATGCAGCGGGTGTGTGGGTGTGTGGGTGCTAGTGTGCAGGTATGAGCTGTAGTGTTACCTGACTATAGCGGCGAGTTTGTTCTGGTCGTGGTGCGCCATGGCTGAGAACAGCACCCTGGGCGCGAGGTTGAGCGGCGGCGGCAGGGCATGCAGCGGGTGTGTGGGTGTGTGGGTGCTAGTGTGCAGGTATGAGCTGTAGTGTTACCTGACTATAGCGGCGAGTTTGTTCTGGTCGTGGTGCGCCATGGCTGAGAACAGCACCCTGGGCGCGAGGTTGAGCGGCGGCGGCAGGGCATGCAGCGGGTGTGTGGGTGTGTGGGTGCTAGTGTGCAGGTATGAGCTGTAGTGTTACCTGACTATAGCGGCGAGTTTGTTCTGGTCGTGGTGCGCCATGGCTGAGAACAGCACCCTGGGCGCGAGGTTGAGCGGCGGCGGCAGGGCATGCAGCGGGTGTGTGGGTGTGTGGGTGCTAGTGTGCAGGTATGAGCTGTAGTGTTACCTGACTATAGCGGCGAGTTTGTTCTGGTCGTGGTGCGCCATGGCTGAGAACAGCACCCTGGGCGCGAGGTTGAGCGGCGGCGGCAGGGCATGCAGCGGGTGTGTGGGTGTGTGGGTGCTAGTGTGCAGGTATGAGCTGTAGTGTTACCTGACTATAGCGGCGAGTTTGTTCTGGTCGTGGTGCGCCATGGCTGAGAACAGCACCCTGGGCGCGAGGTTGAGCGGCGGCGGCAGGGCATGCAGCGGGTGTGTGGGTGTGTGGGTGCTAGTGTGCAGGTATGAGCTGTAGTGTTACCTGACTATAGCGGCGAGTTTGTTCTGGTCGTGGTGCGCCATGGCTGAGAACAGCACCCTGGGCGCGAGGTTGAGCGGCGGCGGCAGGGCATGCAGCGGGTGTGTGGGTGTGTGGGTGCTAGTGTGCAGGTATGAGCTGTAGTGTTACCTGACTATAGCGGCGAGTTTGTTCTGGTCGTGGTGCGCCATGGCTGAGAACAGCACCCTGGGCGCGAGGTTGAGCGGCGGCGGCAGGGCATGCAGCGGGTGTGTGGGTGTGTGGGTGCTAGTGTGCAGGTATGAGCTGTAGTGTTACCTGACTATAGCGGCGAGTTTGTTCTGGTCGTGGTGCGCCATGGCTGAGAACAGCACCCTGGGCGCGAGGTTGAGCGGCGGCGGCAGGGCATGCAGCGGGTGTGTGGGTGTGTGGGTGCTAGTGTGCAGGTATGAGCTGTAGTGTTACCTGACTATAGCGGCGAGTTTGTTCTGGTCGTGGTGCGCCATGGCTGAGAACAGCACCCTGGGCGCGAGGTTGAGCGGCGGCGGCAGGGCATGCAGCGGGTGTGTGGGTGTGTGGGTGCTAGTGTGCAGGTATGAGCTGTAGTGTTACCTGACTATAGCGGCGAGTTTGTTCTGGTCGTGGTGCGCCATGGCTGAGAACAGCACCCTGGGCGCGAGGTTGAGCGGCGGCGGCAGGGCATGCAGCGGGTGTGTGGGTGTGTGGGTGCTAGTGTGCAGGTATGAGCTGTAGTGTTACCTGACTATAGCGGCGAGTTTGTTCTGGTCGTGGTGCGCCATGGCTGAGAACAGCACCCTGGGCGCGAGGTTGAGCGGCGGCGGCAGGGCATGCAGCGGGTGTGTGGGTGTGTGGGTGCTAGTGTGCAGGTATGAGCTGTAGTGTTACCTGACTATAGCGGCGAGTTTGTTCTGGTCGTGGTGCGCCATGGCTGAGAACAGCACCCTGGGCGCGAGGTTGAGCGGCGGCGGCAGGGCATGCAGCGGGTGTGTGGGTGTGTGGGTGCTAGTGTGCAGGTATGAGCTGTAGTGTTACCTGACTATAGCGGCGAGTTTGTTCTGGTCGTGGTGCGCCATGGCTGAGAACAGCACCCTGGGCGCGAGGTTGAGCGGCGGCGGCAGGGCATGCAGCGGGTGTGTGGGTGTGTGGGTGCTAGTGTGCAGGTATGAGCTGTAGTGTTACCTGACTATAGCGGCGAGTTTGTTCTGGTCGTGGTGCGCCATGGCTGAGAACAGCACCCTGGGCGCGAGGTTGAGCGGCGGCGGCAGGGCATGCAGCGGGTGTGTGGGTGTGTGGGTGCTAGTGTGCAGGTATGAGCTGTAGTGTTACCTGACTATAGCGGCGAGTTTGTTCTGGTCGTGGTGCGCCATGGCTGAGAACAGCACCCTGGGCGCGAGGTTGAGCGGCGGCGGCAGGGCATGCAGCGGGTGTGTGGGTGTGTGGGTGCTAGTGTGCAGGTATGAGCTGTAGTGTTACCTGACTATAGCGGCGAGTTTGTTCTGGTCGTGGTGCGCCATGGCTGAGAACAGCACCCTGGGCGCGAGGTTGAGCGGCGGCGGCAGGGCATGCAGCGGGTGTGTGGGTGTGTGGGTGCTAGTGTGCAGGTATGAGCTGTAGTGTTACCTGACTATAGCGGCGAGTTTGTTCTGGTCGTGGTGCGCCATGGCTGAGAACAGCACCCTGGGCGCGAGGTTGAGCGGCGGCGGCAGGGCATGCAGCGGGTGTGTGGGTGTGTGGGTGCTAGTGTGCAGGTATGAGCTGTAGTGTTACCTGACTATAGCGGCGAGTTTGTTCTGGTCGTGGTGCGCCATGGCTGAGAACAGCACCCTGGGCGCGAGGTTGAGCGGCGGCGGCAGGGCATGCAGCGGGTGTGTGGGTGTGTGGGTGCTAGTGTGCAGGTATGAGCTGTAGTGTTACCTGACTATAGCGGCGAGTTTGTTCTGGTCGTGGTGCGCCATGGCTGAGAACAGCACCCTGGGCGCGAGGTTGAGCGGCGGCGGCAGGGCATGCAGCGGGTGTGTGGGTGTGTGGGTGCTAGTGTGCAGGTATGAGCTGTAGTGTGTTACCTGACTATAGCGGCGAGTTTGTTCTGGTCGTGGTGCGCCATGGCTGAGAACAGCACCCTGGGCGCGAGGTTGAGCGGCGGCGGCAGGGCATGCAGCGGGTGTGTGGGTGTGTGGGTGCTAGTGTGCAGGTATGAGCTGTAGTGTTACCTGACTATAGCGGCGAGTTTGTTCTGGTCGTGGTGCGCCATGGCTGAGAACAGCACCCTGGGCGCGAGGTTGAGCGGCGGCGGCAGGGCATGCAGCGGGTGTGTGGGTGTGTGGGTGCTAGTGTGCAGGTATGAGCTGTAGTGTTACCTGACTATAGCGGCGAGTTTGTTCTGGTCGTGGTGCGCCATGGCTGAGAACAGCACCCTGGGCGCGAGGTTGAGCGGCGGCGGCAGGGCATGCAGCGGGTGTGTGGGTGTGTGGGTGCTAGTGTGCAGGTATGAGCTGTAGTGTTACCTGACTATAGCGGCGAGTTTGTTCTGGTCGTGGTGCGCCATGGCTGAGAACAGCACCCTGGGCGCGAGGTTGAGCGGCGGCGGCAGGGCATGCAGCGGGTGTGTGGGTGTGTGGGTGCTAGTGTGCAGGTATGAGCTGTAGTGTTACCTGACTATAGCGGCGAGTTTGTTCTGGTCGTGCAGCACCCTGGGCGCGAGGTTGAGCGGCGGCGGCAGGGCATGCAGCGGGTGTGTGGGTGTGTGGGTGCTAGTGTGCAGGTATGAGCTGTAGTGTTACCTGACTATAGCGGCGAGTTTGTTCTGGTCGTGGTGCGCCATGGCTGAGAACAGCACCCTGGGCGCGAGGTTGAGCGGCGGCGGCAGGGCATGCAGCGGGTGTGTGGGTGTGTGGGTGCTAGTGTGCAGGTATGAGCTGTAGTGTTACCTGACTATAGCGGCGAGTTTGTTCTGGTCGTGGTGCGCCATGGCTGAGAACAGCACCCTGGGCGCGAGGTTGAGCGGCGGCGGCAGGGCATGCAGCGGGTGTGTGGGTGTGTGGGTGCTAGTGTGCAGGTATGAGCTGTAGTGTTACCTGACTATAGCGGCGAGTTTGTTCTGGTCGTGGTGCGCCATGGCTGAGAACAGCACCCTGGGCGCGAGGTTGAGCGGCGGCGGCAGGGCATGCAGCGGGTGTGTGGGTGTGTGGGTGCTAGTGTGCAGGTATGAGCTGTAGTGTTACCTGACTATAGCGGCGAGTTTGTTCTGGTCGTGGTGCGCCATGGCTGAGAACAGCACCCTGGGCGCGAGGTTGAGCGGCGGCGGCAGGGCATGCAGCGGGTGTGTGGGTGTGTGGGTGCTAGTGTGCAGGTATGAGCTGTAGTGTTACCTGACTATAGCGGCGAGTTTGTTCTGGTCGTGGTGCGCCATGGCTGAGAACAGCACCCTGGGCGCGAGGTTGAGCGGCGGCGGCAGGGCATGCAGCGGGTGTGTGGGTGTGTGGGTGCTAGTGTGCAGGTATGAGCTGTAGTGTTACCTGACTATAGCGGCGAGTTTGTTCTGGTCGTGGTGCGCCATGGCTGAGAACAGCACCCTGGGCGCGAGGTTGAGCGGCGGCGGCAGGGCATGCAGCGGGTGTGTGGGTGTGTGGGTGCTAGTGTGCAGGTATGAGCTGTAGTGTTACCTGACTATAGCGGCGAGTTTGTTCTGGTCGTGGTGCGCCATGGCTGAGAACAGCACCCTGGGCGCGAGGTTGAGCGGCGGCGGCAGGGCATGCAGCGGGTGTGTGGGTGTGTGGGTGCTAGTGTGCAGGTATGAGCTGTAGTGTGTTACCTGACTATAGCGGCGAGTTTGTTCTGGTCGTGGTGCGCCATGGCTGAGAACAGCACCCTGGGCGCGAGGTTGAGCGGCGGCGGCAGGGCATGCAGCGGGTGTGTGGGTGTGTGGGTGCTAGTGTGCAGGTATGAGCTGTAGTGTTACCTGACTATAGCGGCGAGTTTGTTCTGGTCGTGGTGCGCCATGGCTGAGAACAGCACCCTGGGCGCGAGGTTGAGCGGCGGCGGCAGGGCATGCAGCGGGTGTGTGGGTGTGTGGGTGCTAGTGTGCAGGTATGAGCTGTAGTGTTACCTGACTATAGCGGCGAGTTTGTTCTGGTCGTGGTGCGCCATGGCTGAGAACAGCACCCTGGGCGCGAGGTTGAGCGGCGGCGGCAGGGCATGCAGCGGGTGTGTGGGTGTGTGGGTGCTAGTGTGCAGGTATGAGCTGTAGTGTTACCTGACTATAGCGGCGAGTTTGTTCTGGTCGTGGTGCGCCATGGCTGAGAACAGCACCCTGGGCGCGAGGTTGAGCGGCGGCGGCAGGGCATGCAGCGGGTGTGTGGGTGTGTGGGTGCTAGTGTGCAGGTATGAGCTGTAGTGTTACCTGACTATAGCGGCGAGTTTGTTCTGGTCGTGCAGCACCCTGGGCGCGAGGTTGAGCGGCGGCGGCAGGGCATGCAGCGGGTGTGTGGGTGTGTGGGTGCTAGTGTGCAGGTATGAGCTGTAGTGTTACCTGACTATAGCGGCGAGTTTGTTCTGGTCGTGGTGCGCCATGGCTGAGAACAGCACCCTGGGCGCGAGGTTGAGCGGCGGCGGCAGGGCATGCAGCGGGTGTGTGGGTGTGTGGGTGCTAGTGTGCAGGTATGAGCTGTAGTGTTACCTGACTATAGCGGCGAGTTTGTTCTGGTCGTGGTGCGCCATGGCTGAGAACAGCACCCTGGGCGCGAGGTTGAGCGGCGGCGGCAGGGCATGCAGCGGGTGTGTGGGTGTGTGGGTGCTAGTGTGCAGGTATGAGCTGTAGTGTTACCTGACTATAGCGGCGAGTTTGTTCTGGTCGTGGTGCGCCATGGCTGAGAACAGCACCCTGGGCGCGAGGTTGAGCGGCGGCGGCAGGGCATGCAGCGGGTGTGTGGGTGTGTGGGTGCTAGTGTGCAGGTATGAGCTGTAGTGTTACCTGACTATAGCGGCGAGTTTGTTCTGGTCGTGGTGCGCCATGGCTGAGAACAGCACCCTGGGCGCGAGGTTGAGCGGCGGCGGCAGGGCATGCAGCGGGTGTGTGGGTGTGTGGGTGCTAGTGTGCAGGTATGAGCTGTAGTGTTACCTGACTATAGCGGCGAGTTTGTTCTGGTCGTGGTGCGCCATGGCTGAGAACAGCACCCTGGGCGCGAGGTTGAGCGGCGGCGGCAGGGCATGCAGCGGGTGTGTGGGTGTGTGGGTGCTAGTGTGCAGGTATGAGCTGTAGTGTTACCTGACTATAGCGGCGAGTTTGTTCTGGTCGTGGTGCGCCATGGCTGAGAACAGCACCCTGGGCGCGAGGTTGAGCGGCGGCGGCAGGGCATGCAGCGGGTGTGTGGGTGTGTGGGTGCTAGTGTGCAGGTATGAGCTGTAGTGTTACCTGACTATAGCGGCGAGTTTGTTCTGGTCGTGGTGCGCCATGGCTGAGAACAGCACCCTGGGCGCGAGGTTGAGCGGCGGCGGCAGGGCATGCAGCGGGTGTGTGGGTGTGTGGGTGCTAGTGTGCAGGTATGAGCTGTAGTGTTACCTGACTATAGCGGCGAGTTTGTTCTGGTCGTGGTGCGCCATGGCTGAGAACAGCACCCTGGGCGCGAGGTTGAGCGGCGGCGGCAGGGCATGCAGCGGGTGTGTGGGTGTGTGGGTGCTAGTGTGCAGGTATGAGCTGTAGTGTTACCTGACTATAGCGGCGAGTTTGTTCTGGTCGTGGTGCGCCATGGCTGAGAACAGCACCCTGGGCGCGAGGTTGAGCGGCGGCGGCAGGGCATGCAGCGGGTGTGTGGGTGTGTGGGTGCTAGTGTGCAGGTATGAGCTGTAGTGTTACCTGACTATAGCGGCGAGTTTGTTCTGGTCGTGGTGCGCCATGGCTGAGAACAGCACCCTGGGCGCGAGGTTGAGCGGCGGCGGCAGGGCATGCAGCGGGTGTGTGGGTGTGTGGGTGCTAGTGTGCAGGTATGAGCTGTAGTGTTACCTGACTATAGCGGCGAGTTTGTTCTGGTCGTGGTGCGCCATGGCTGAGAACAGCACCCTGGGCGCGAGGTTGAGCGGCGGCGGCAGGGCATGCAGCGGGTGTGTGGGTGTGTGGGTGCTAGTGTGCAGGTATGAGCTGTAGTGTTACCTGACTATAGCGGCGAGTTTGTTCTGGTCGTGGTGCGCCATGGCTGAGAACAGCACCCTGGGCGCGAGGTTGAGCGGCGGCGGCAGGGCATGCAGCGGGTGTGTGGGTGTGTGGGTGCTAGTGTGCAGGTATGAGCTGTAGTGTTACCTGACTATAGCGGCGAGTTTGTTCTGGTCGTGGTGCGCCATGGCTGAGAACAGCACCCTGGGCGCGAGGTTGAGCGGCGGCGGCAGGGCATGCAGCGGGTGTGTGGGTGTGTGGGTGCTAGTGTGCAGGTATGAGCTGTAGTGTTACCTGACTATAGCGGCGAGTTTGTTCTGGTCGTGGTGCGCCATGGCTGAGAACAGCACCCTGGGCGCGAGGTTGAGCGGCGGCGGCAGGGCATGCAGCGGGTGCGCGGGCGCGGGCGCGGGTGTGCGCGGCGGTGAGTCCCGTCGCGGTCGCTTGGCTCGTCGCGCTCCGCAGACCGCCGCCGCGGCTCGCTTGGCGCGCTCGTGTGAGTCTTGCGTTATGTTGATCGGCATCTTCCACGCGTCTGGGCAAAACGGTAAATTAATAATTATTATCTTTATTGCTTATTACTAACTTGAAAAAGGATTGAATCTTTAAAATGCATCCACAAACAGACCACTCGATACACATTCACTGTGTATACTAGCCACAGTGCAGAAAATATTACGATTGTATGACAAAGTATAAAAACCGCAATGTGTCGTTTGTCTGTGGGTGACAAGTGGTCCGCGTGCGGAGACACCAAGTAGTACTTACTCATAAGATGTGACACCAAACTATAGTCCATTCTGAAGGGACTACCTAAATTGAACTGCTGGTATTTAGCGTTTTCGATCTGAAAGAAATAAAAACAAATCATAAATAAGATATAAAAAAAAAAAACAATGATTATAATAAGTTTTTCATGATAATCCGGTTCAAAGGACCAAAAAATTTTACCTAAAAGATCAAGCACTGCTAAAGTCTCATAAAAAATGCTGCATAACCAATTATTAGTGTTGACACATCACCAACTAGGCTTGAACGTTTCATAGCATTACTTCGATTAAACTGTACGGCCCACCTCCGTGTCTGTACGTTTATTTATTACCTGCGACAGCGCAGTCATGTTGCCAAGCAGCAAGTCAGTAAGCCACGCTGCAGTCACCACGGGTATGCCCCACTCGCGCGCTCGCCTGTATTTATTGCCCTCGGCCCTCTTGCATATCAACACCGTGTTGTCACGGGTCATGTATGGCGTTAACTGAAAATAATAAGGTAAAAATGGAGATTTGTGTGGTTTAAATATTTTACCGCATTGTTCGCAGGTCATCGCTCAAGAAGCTGCATTAAGATAAGCGAGTTGTCGATATTCGACTTGTACAACCAAACAAGAAATTCGATGTAGACGTGGCGCCGCGTGAATAATGGGCGCGTTACCGTCTTTAAATGAAATGAGATATTGACGAGGATTTTGGCCCTCGGGATATCTCACTCATCGAATCAGAAAGGTGCCTTGTCACTTTAGTTTTCTTATGAGGCAGTGGAATAAACCGCTCAAACCAGCTCATTAATACTGCAGACAAAACACCTTTCTGACGTTGGTGGTATAAATATCGATATGTATATATATTATGTTGATACCTTAGCTCCGACATGCTCGATGCAGAAGGTGAGTCTGGCGCGCTCATCGTCTCTCCACCCGGAGACGGCGGCGCGGTGATGTTTGGCGGGTCTGTCTCTTGCCGCGTACATACTAGGCAGGTGCAACGCCTGCCACGGTGGGGTTACGCCACGACGTATCATCGCGTCCGACAACCAATAAGCGGTAACGCAGCGCTTCGCGTCTCGTAATGCCTAGGGATGTGTTATATAGATTAGTGCCATATTGTCGACCTAGCACGCATGTTTTATTATTCTTTAAATTTCTTTGGAAATCGTGGACCATTCGACCATGTCATTTATTAATGTTACTTTTAGATTTACTGATGTTAGGTTTTATATTACTGATGTTATAAAAAAAACTATCGATACAACAGATTATTAATTATAGAACCAAAAGGGATTATATTAGTTTGTTTCGTAAGGTTAAATGGGAACGATATGTCGAGGTATATTTGCCACGGCGTGCAATAAAAGTGACTTACCTGCATAACGACGCCGTGGCGCTGTGTCTCGCACAGTACATGCGTGACGCGTGCGCAGTAGCCGGCCTCGAGCTCGCCGCCGCGGCGTGAGATCGCTTCAGCCCAGCGCGCCACGCGCTCCGCTCCCCACGACTGCTGGTACTCCACCTGAGTATCAATATTTAACCACTCAAACATTAACGCCCGTATTCAAGAAACACTCAAGTGAGCTCTTTGCTAAGTGTAGATTTTTGTATACGTGATTGGTCCGTTTTTGTTTAACGCCTAAAAAGAACCAATGACATGAACAGAAATCGCCACTATGCGTTCACGAGCACTATGGGTTCTCATAGTAATAATTTATGAATACTGGGTTAAGTCCCAAATCGACACTAATATGCCTATTTTCACAGACTTTCGCATAATTAATCACTGATGCTCAATACACGTCAAAGTTATGCTACGTCACACTATTTTCGTTATATTTTGCTCGTCATTTCATATCGATATTTTATTCCGATTCATCGATATATTTATCCAATTCATTTATATAATATCGATACGATATACAATGTTTTACAAAAAGGTGTGGTAATATTTAAGTTCCTTATATACATCTGACGGTGGGTGTTTCAAATCTTTTAAAATTTATATCTCTAGATTTTAAATTTCAGGATAATTTTACACTCTTTTATTATGATCGATAAGATCGATCACATCATTATAAATTATTGGGATTACCTCGTGCGCGTACTATCAGCTATTTATCATTTAGTGTTGCCCAAAGTTGAAAATTGAATATAGACATGTTACTCATTCGATAAAAAAGTAAATGCTTTATGTCCTAGCAATGCAATTGAATTTGGTACTACGAGGGATGAAATATTTACATTGTCACTATAAGTTGTATGTGTTATTACACTTGACAGTGAAAACCAACTCACAATATGAAATACGCAGCCAAGCAAGAACAGGTCCGGCGGCAGTTTGAGGTTGGGGTTGTGACCGTAGAACTGCATTCTCGCAGGGGGTGCCCGTACCGTGCCCGCGTACACCTTGCCGCCAACCCCTGCCACAGTACCGACTCCTGCCACAGCGCCCACGCCGCCCACTCCACCCACTCCACCCGGTGTGGCCGCGCCTCCCACACCACCCACGCCCGCCAATCCACCCGCGCCAGCCTGATATATCAATAAAGATAGAATTAGAAAACATGAAAAGTTATTTGGCTGCACATACTACGTGAAAAGTTTCACTCGAGTCTTATCTATAAATGTTTGTACGGAACTTAGCACACAATATAAAAGGGAATGAAAAGAGGCCACATAAAAAATTAATTCACCTTGAAGAACCAAATCAAATTATCTAGCTCCTAGCGCGTAGGACCTACATTTTAGTTAATGTTATTTTGTAAATATATACCGCCTTATGCCAATATTCTGTTTACTGACAGATTTGCTTACTGGCTGTAAGTTTTTGACAGATTTTGTATAGAAGATCGGCCAAAAAACTATTGATAGTAATATTATAGTAGTAGAGGGAACGGCCATTAATTACTAGTAAACGATACTATCTTTACTATGCATGCATTATGGATTTCTTGTCTTCTCACGTCAAATGACATTTAAAAAACATAACAAAGTACGTCGGATGTATATACAACGTAAAGTAAGGTATTATGTAAATGTTAGGTTTGAAGAACTAAAATAAGCCTTACTCGGCAAACAAAACAAAGGAAATTCTTTTCGGCTCCTAGAATCAAAATTTCAGTCAGTCTCATTTGTGATTATTTACCGTCAGCATGTTTAATGTAAAATCAACAATAATTAAATGATTGTGTACACTTGACTACCACTTATGAGTTTTCATTACCAAATGCATTATCACTTTTATTGACACCCAAAGTATATTGACGGGATAAAAGCTCTTCATATTCCGACTTAGTTTAGGTAATTACCAGTTTCTAGATAAAACAAGTTAAAAACATTATATTCACCTGATGATGATGAGCAGGACCTAGAAGCAGTCTCGCTGGAGCTCGCACTCCGCCCGCCGCGTGAGCAGCCGTCATCAACCTATTCAAATAAATTGATTTATAAAATTCGCAAATATATATTTACTTTCTTCCCAACCCCTATTCTCTTCCTTTAAGGTTGGCAACGCAACCATTATTCTTTTGGGATCGTGGGTGCCTATGGGCAGTAGAGATCACTTACCATCAGATGATCCACTTGCTCGTCAGCCTCTTTTAAACGCGACCACAACCTTAGGGAGTGGAACTGACTGTCGCGACAAAGGTCTCGCGTTCAAGTCCCCAAAAAACACAAACAAAAACAAAAAAAACTGTTTTGCAAAAACTGCAATTTCAAGTTACGTGTGCGTGTATTCATTCTTAATTATTATCGTAAGCTTTAAGTGTGAAGGAAAACATTGTAAAGATGCCATACCTGAGAATGTTTCATAAGAATATTGAAGGAGCTTGAAGTCTACAAACCCACATTAGGCTTGCGTGTTGGATTAAGTTAGTTCTAACCCCTATCATTAGTATTATGCCTAGCAGCGGAACAGTATACAACATGTTACAGAAAGGTGTTTATAGTGCATGATATAAATATTTCACCATGTAGTACTAAATCCGATTGTATTGCTAGGATATAAATACGACATAAATAAAGCATTTTCTATCGAATGAGTAACATGTTATTCTAGTTTGGACAACACTAAATGATCATCAGCTGAGCTTTTGTCCACTCCAGCTTAGAATTATTGATGCATATGCACCTCAATTTATAGGGATGTGATCAATCTTATCGATCGAAATATTAAAATTAGCGTGAAATTTTAGGATGTGATGTTTTGGATAAGATCCCTTACATAAGCAGTCACTGTCAGGTGTATGTAACAACCCTTAAATATGACCATACCCTTCTGTAACACGAGTAATAAAATGCTTTATATAATATCTCCTACACATGCACACAATTGTGTTCCTTCTATTTGTTTATGAAGGAGACAAGTAATCATTTATGAAACAGACAAGGAATTGTTTTCCATACAGACTTGTGGAGTGGTCAGAGGAATTCGGAATATACAGGTGTAATAATGAAATTACCTGAGCGTGCCAGCGGCGGAAGGCTCGTGTTCAGCAGGCGGTGCGGTTCCTTGCAACCTGATGCTCAGCATATTAGCCAAAGCAGTCTTCGTCTTTGGATTCACCAACAACGCATTACCTAGAAATCAGACAAACAGCAGTTCAAGCACTGATGTGTTTCTGTTTGAAGCAACGAGCATTATAAGCTTAATATTGTATGTCACGGATGATGAACGCAGTGCAGTGCCATGCAGTACTTTAGTACTTACTATTAGAGAGCAATGTCGTTCATCTCGCTATTCAGGCGAATAAAAAATTCCTTTCACCTAAACCACCTTCTATACACAGTGAAGTTCATAGAAAGTTTAGCAGATACTGATGTAATTTTAACCATGTTTATTGTTTATGATGAAATAGATGATCTATGAAAAGGGCAAGCTTTTTTTATTGTTGCCCAGATAGACAAACGAGCAAGCGGCCCACCTGATGGTAAGTGGTTACCGCCGCCCATGGACCTCAGCAAGAGCACAGCCAAACCGCTGCCTACCGTTGAAGGAAAACCTTTTTTAAGCTTCGAGTACTCTCAACCAGCACAAATATATGAATGTGGAAGAGGCAAAAGTAGTCAGAAAGCTACTTGTGGCAATAAAGTCTATCTACCTTCATATAAATGGAAGAAGGGGATGTATGGTAAATAATGGTCGGTATACCTTGCTGCTGATCAGCGGCGTTGGTGGTGATGAGAGCTGCGTCTATCTGCTGGTCGGGTAACGGAGACGCTCCCACCACGTGCGGAGACACGCCAGGAGACACCTGAACATGTACACACGTATTCATGAACAATACTTACGTCAACTCTTTGCTCAGTGTAGATTTTTGTATACATTATTTGTTGTGATGTGCTCAAAATATCATATTATGTTGTAAGTATAGCGCCATCTATAATGTAACAAGTATCAACTGAAGGCTGTATAGTTTTCTTCCATTGCGTGATGTATTTATAAAAAATAAATTAACTTCGTTCCTTCCTTCCGTCTTAGCAGCACAGTACGCGTGTTTTATTGCAATTCCATAATTATAAAATGATTGGTCAGTTTCTGTTTAGCGCCACAAACGGACGAATCTCGTATACATAAATCGCCACTATGCGTTGGCGCGCACTATAAGAAGACCTCACAGTAAGATTTATGAATATGTGGGTTAATACTTTAGTAGTTCACTGCAAGATCTAAATGTGTTACAGAAAGGTGCGGTCATATTTAAGGGTAGTTACGTATACCTGGCAGTGAGTGTATAGGTATACATATCGGATCTTATCAAAATATAGACATCCTAAAATTTCACGTTAATTTCAATCATCCGTTTATTACGATTGATAAGATCACATCCCTATAAAATAAGTGAACTGCGTGAACGAGAAAATCAATGCTGAAGTAAAACAAAAGCTCAGTTGTTTATCATTTAGTGTAGTCCAAAGTTGCAAGTCGAATAACGACATGTTACTCATGTTTACGCGAATATTACTCATTGAAATAAAACTAGTTTATACGGATTTTATCGCAGTTTAATTTTATTTTAGTCCCTACATTTCGAAAGCTCTTCAGCCTTCGTGGTCACGGGAGGGACTCTCCTTAATTAAACCGCCATAAAATCCGTATAAACTATTTTTATTTCGACACGTTACTCATTCGATAAAAACAGAAAATGGTTTATTTATGTCTTAACAATCCAATCGGATATAATAATATCGTACACTACCTATATGTGGCTTAAATTTGACCACACATTTCTGTAACACGTTATATTATATCGAACTAGCTTTTACTCGCAGATTCAAGCTCGTGAATAGTTTTTGGGATAGAAATAGTTTATTTTTAATTCTAGAGATAGTAAAATGACTATATTGCACCTAAAGGTAACTACAATGCAGTCCAAATATACTATCAACATAGAGAGACATTGCGTTTCACGACGGTCGGCAGAATTATGCCGGTCTAAATCTACTGGATATACAATGGTTGATTCGGAACGAGTCACTATGACGTAACCAGCAATTTTTTATAGTCGATGCCGATTAATGAGCAAGTGGTTGGTTGGTCACCTGAAGGTAAGTAATCTCAACCGCCCATGTACGCCCAATATACTAAAATGATCATGTGCGCATTGCCGACCTTAAAGAAAATGGATAATTAAAGCATTGGGAAGGGGATTTAGGCCTCCAGATATCACTCTCCGTGACACGCAGCAGCAAGCCGCTACTTTACGTCGGTTTTCTGTGAGACGTATGTGGTAACGACCCGGTCGAGCCGGCCCATTTATGCTGTAAACAAAACTGTCTACAGCGTGGCAGTAAGGTTAATGAGATGAGTATACCTGTTTGACGGCGGCATGATGGTGCGCCACAGTGTCCCGCTGGGCCTGCAGTTGCTGCAAGCGTTGGTACTGCTGCTGCCGTTGCAACTGCAACTGCTGCAGTTGTGACTCCACCACGCCGCCCGCTGGACTGCCCACCGCCGCGCCACCTAGCAACATACGTATTATTTGTATCCTTACACAGTTTATAGTTGTTTTTAACACCCGACAAAAAAGTGTTTAATAAGTTTGACCTCTTTGTCTGTGACATGGTAACGCCTAAACGAGTAGACCGATTTCGATGTAGTTTTTATTTGAAAGCTATTTTAATCGCAATGGGTCTTAGTATGAAGAAAATTAGTTCGGCCATTTAGAAATTACAGATTTGTAATTGATATCAGCGATTATTTTACGGTTAAGCGGTTAATTTGTGAGTTCCACAAATATTTGTTTCCGGTCTGGGTGTTTTTTCCCCAGAGAGGTTGACGTCAGTCAGGCGGCCGGTCGTAAAAACAAAGTTAAATATTTCGGCAATATGTGTAAAAAAAAGTATTTTAAATTGGTAATATAGCATTCGCAACTTGTACACTTTGTAAAATATGTACACCTAACAAACAGCACAAATATTTCATGACTGATATAACATTATGACATGAAATTGTAATATGTTTTACTAAATTGGACCTGATGCTGAATACAGTGATGAATATGAATGACCGTGTCGCCAGAATTATGCCAGCCTCAAGTTACTGGAAATACACCGGCTGACCACACGCCTCGTCTGAAAGAGCAACTACGGCGGTATTTGCACCACGTGTACAGTGCTAGCTATCAGGACACTCCCAACAGCAAAGATTACACGATGAAAGTATTATAGAGTTGCTTAATTTACATACTGACCTTCCAAACATAAGTAACAAATATCTCAATAATTTATTACAAATTATCAACCCCTATATTCTTACCATGTTAGATACATAAATTAAACGTCAAATGCGGGTCAAGCGAATTATAATACAAAGTAATCATAGTTTCAATAATTTCAGCCTGTTTTATGTTTAAAGCGGATGCGTGTGCGCATTTGCATTTGCTACATGCGGAGAAATCAGTTTACTTCGAAGTACGTACCGGCGTGCGGGGATTTAACTAACTCTAACTCTTTCAAACCCTAGATTGAAACTTTAACTGTAAATGCCTTAACAGGTTTTCTTCAAACGTAGCTAATAGCCTTTTCGATTAAAACAACTTTGAATTAAAAAACCGTATTTAAATCGATCCATTCGTTTAGGTGCTACAGTGCCAGACATACACACACAGTCAGACAAGGGGCTCAAATAACATACCTCATTTTGTTAGAGGTTAAAATATACTATAGAAAATAGAACTGCTGATCGACCGCATGCGGAAGACATACGCAATCGCATCCACGCGCTTAAGACCGCAAAATCGGACCGGCGAATCGCGCAACAGTGCGTTTAAATCATGTAATGTATCTCATTAAGTGAAATGTGACATATTTTGAGAAAATAAAGTTCTTTAACCATTAAAGCATGTTTTGAGCAACTATACATTTTGTACGCTGTACGGAACCACTCCAACACAAAACTGTATATTCAGTGTCGATTTAAACAACGCCCGGTCCGACATTACGAGCAAACAAATATCAGAAATATTTTTTTTCCTCTTACATTCTATGTCGAGACAATCCATTTTGTTTAAACTTTTTTTCACATCACATAAAAATTTACACGTTGTACGAAAGTGAAATATGTGAACATTGTGTTAGAACCGAGCTAGATAACGCATTGAAATTATAATGTGATAAAACACCGTCGCACCGGATCGCATAATTATTTATGAAGCGTTATTTAAATACCAAAACCTTCTAAGTCTAAAACCGTGAACGTTCTCGTTGCGTTTTAAAGATATCTTTTTATGGATATTTTACTGAATTTATAATACAATATTTCATAGTTTTGAGAGGGGTAGCCTGATGTTGGGTCTTTTTTGCGTCTACAAAACTGCATATAGTCAATAATATTGCATGACAGCTAAACATTTAGAAAGTGCCGTGTTTATAAACTTTTTAATTTTTTTATTATCTTGAATGACGAAACGAGCAGGTCGCTCGCCTGCCGCCAAGCCTGCTCATAAACAGAAGCAACACCATACATAACATTAAATTACAAAGTACTGCATGGCACTCGACTGCATTATTCACCCCGAGACATAATTGTTGTCTCATACTGCTCAGTAATTTGTGTCTGAAAGAGCCCCAAACTGCGTGTACATAGGCCCAGACGGCCATTCTCTCCCACCAATATTATGAAGTTACCTGGTGATTGTGGAGGCGGTGCAGCTGCAGACGAAGGGATGGTGGCCGTCCTCGCACCTTGCTGTTGTAACCACTGTACCTGTACAACAATGGGAATTTTGACAGACTATCCCGCCCACACACCCGCCACAGTAACTCCTGTACGCCAGAATAAGCCGTGTTACGCATTTTTGTTGACACCGTCCAGCTCGGCGAGTCTCTTGGAATACTAAATTGTCTCATGGGAATTCTGACAGTGCCGTCAGACACTTTTTTATCGTTTTTTTTCTATTAGTCTGATTAGGAGCAGGTAGCTGGCCTGATGGTAAGCGTCACGCCTGTCCATAAACAGAAGCAACACTACACAGAACTTTGAATTACAAAGCACAACATAGCACATGACTGCACTCTTCGACCAGAGATAAATGTTAAGTCTTAAAATGCCTAGTCATTTCACTGGCTTCAATGTCCTTCAAACCAAGGAACATAAGTAGTATGTATGTATATTGCATAATATACATACATAATTATTATTATAAAGTGGTTACATGTTTAATTCCATAGATTATGTTAGTTCTGAATTCATGATTTATAGTGCTTTCGATATACTCACTTGTTGCTGCTGCGCAAGTCCTGGTGCAAGTTGGCTCCGTATGAAAGTGACGCTCTGTGGAGCGCCCGGCGGAGACTGACCGCCCGGCGAACCTGCTACCACGCCTGGCTGTTGAGAAATACCATATTTTACAACGATACTTAGTGTGTACTCCCCAGAGGGGTTTGTTTTAGGCAGGCGTCCGGTTGTGAATACTACAAGCCAAATTCTGTAACATATGTTAATAAGCATGTTACGCCACCCCACTGCGAGTGGGATAAGAGCAGGTAGAAGAGGAGGCAAAATACAAAGGAACGGCACCGTCGCGTCGTCCTAATAGTTGATCATAGTGTTATGTGTCCGTAGTTATTATCACTACTACTACTCACGCTAGTAATTCCCGAAGGGGTAGGCAGAGGTGTAACCAGTACACCCACATTACGCCGAGCGTATCTCCGTCCCTTATGTGATAGGGGGAGAGCCTATCGCCATACCGGGCACAAATTCCAGACTCTGGGCTGATACTGAGCATTTCGTAATAGAAAAACCCAATACCACTTTACCCGATCCGGGGATCGAACCCGAGACCTCAGCTTTGGACCCAATCGTAACGCGTACTCATTACAATTGCGCCACCGAGGCAGTCACTATTGGGTTTATTGAAAAAGTTACCAAGTTCAGGATTAAGAGTCCATTTTTGGCACAATTATTTGTGACCGGTTGCCCATCTCTGCCCTACACTTTCAAACATATATACCGCCGCTAAAGCTTGTCTCTTAAATAAAGCGAGATCGATTCCCACACCAAGACAAATGTTTGTGTGATCCACAACGATTTCATTCAGTTGTGTTATGGGACCGTAAGTCATTTGTAGTTTCGTATACCCACGGTATTAGGTTAATGTAGTGTGAGGTCAGGACTATGTGTGTACCCTGAGATGGACGGCAGTGTGAAAACCTCGCGTTGCCACAGACGTCGAGGGCGTTCTGACTACGACGTGGCTTCCTAACCCCAAACGAGACGGGCCACAAAGGCAGAGCACAGTTGTGGTACTGGCAGCAACTCAAGTCTGGTATACCTGGGTACCCCAGAACCACCCCACTAGCGCCGAGGAAGGCCCAACAAAGGGTTTTTAGACGGTATACCGGCGTAGGAATTGGTTAAGAGTCCCGATCTAGCAATAAATCGGGAGTAAAATAAGTCGGAAGGCTGGTCAGCCCGTCATAACCATCCCTCCATTTTCGGGATGAGAGGGTATCCGGAAGATTGATTTCTCCCGCGGCACATAAAGGACTATGTGTGAACTTCTTACCTGCTGTTGCGCCATAGCGGCGGCTCGCTGCAACGACAGCTGACGTCTCTTCTGCAACTGCGCGACGAACATGGCGCGCTGTTTCGGGTTCATTTGTTGCAGTTGCGCATGCGTCTGTGCGTCTAAGTGGATCAGCTGTCTGCCGCCACCGCCAGCCGTCCATGATACCTGACATAATGAAGCATCAGAAATATTTACTTTGAATTAAGTTTAGCAAAGTTCTGTTGCTGTGAGGATAAATCGCGAATTATCCAAAGAATCCAGATTTATGATCACAGCAACAAGTCACATTATACAATTTTTGATAATAATAATTTATTTTCATTGAGCTGTCTTAGGCCCGTATTATAATTACTATATATATAATTACTATTTTTGGCGCCAAACAAATACGGACCAATGACGTGTACAGAAATCGACACTTAGCAAAGAGCTCACTTGAGTGTTGTTCTAGAATACGGGCCTTAATCATTTATAGAGTTTCAGCAAAGTTGTGTGGGATACATAACCATATAGTACACTACAATATGTTCAAATCATACCCTAGGTCCGACTCCTCCAGGCTGTGCAATCTGCTGCCTCTGCTGCAAGTATTGCTGCTGCTGCCAGGTGACATTCTGTCCACCTTGCACTATCTGCTGTCCGCCAGGCGACACGATCTGTTGGCCGCCGCCATGTGTGATGATCTGCTGGATTCCACCGCCCCCCGACAACTGGGAGCCGGCCTGTGGCGACTGCGGCAGCTGCGACAATACTTGCTGCGCCTGTCCTACTGCCTGACCAATGATTTGCTGCCCAGATTGAGTCACAATCTGCTGTGAAGACTGAGCAATCACTACCTGATGCTGTTGACCTTGTTGTATCACATGCTGACCTTGCGAAAGCACCTGCTGGGTCCCTTGCGTTAATATCTGCTGACCAGCCTGGTTCACAATCTGACCACCTTGATGAACAATCTGGCCTTGAGACATAATCTGTTGGCCGCCTTGCAAGGTCACCTGTTGATTGCCATGCACCAATATCTGCTGTTGCCCAGTGTGCTGATTTATTAACACCTGCTGAGGTGCTTGCACAATCTGCTGTTGTCCAGAACTGTTCAACAGTTGCTGTTTTTGTACCAATATTTGGTGATGTGTTTGACCAATTGTCTGCCCTTGTGAGTTGATTGATTGCTGCAAAATTTGCTGTGGTGATTGTTGGATTGTGTGCTGTGGACTCAACTGAGATTGTTGGTTACTTATCAAAGCCTGCTGTTGGGTCTGCATGATCTGTTGCTGCAATATCACTTGGCTCTGAGGGTTGCGGGACTGCACCAAAGAGTTCCTAATTATCTGATGCTGGCCTTGCACATTTTGCACCATTTGTATGTTCTGTTGCCGCCATGCCCCTTGTACAGGCACATTAGAACCTTGAGCTTGTATTGTTTGCTGAACAGTCTGCATCTGTTGACTCAACACTTGCTGCTGTCCTGAATTGCCCACTAGCTGGTTAAGCTGCACTCCCTGAGTCTGCTGGCCTTGTGACGTCGCCACAAGACCTTGATTCACAACACCCATGTTTATATTTTGTTGTTGATTGGTCATTGATTGAACTGTTTGCTGCTGAATCAAATTCTGTGCCTGATTGGACATCTGCTGCCCTGTGTTTATCATTTGCTGATTGATGACTTGGGACTGCCCCAAGTTCTGATTCAACTTAGCATTTTGTAAATTCTGCAAGTTCTGTGTAGACTGTGCTAATTGCTGGGCAATGTTTTGCACAGCCTGTGAGGCACTCTGTTGGCTCAGACTTAAAGTTTGCTTCATAGCCATATTTTGCTGATTCAACTGAGCTTGTTGCAAATTGTTAGCACTTTGGCTCAACATTTGACTGATATTTTCTATCTGTTGCTGGGCTGAGCTCATTGATGTTGGCGTCTGGTTGATTGATTGTTGTAAATGATGCTGATTACTCTGAATGTGTTGCTGTAACTGCCCTGATAAGTTCTGTGATATTTGTGACACAGAAGAGTTAGGTTGTGAGAACTGTTGCTGTTGGTTATTGATTTTGTTTTGTTGCAACATTTGCATTTTGAGTTGATGTTGATGCAACATTTTCTGTTGTTGTATTTGTATTGCTGTTAAGCCATGAGGCTGTTGCTGCTGTTGTTGCTGACTTTGATAAGTTTGTTGTGGTATGTTAACTTGATTTTGTATGTTCATATTTGACTGTGAAACTACTGGATTTTGATTAAACTTTTGCATAAGAGGTGAGTTAGCTTGACTATTCTGTATTTGTATATTTTGTGTTACAATTCCCTGAGGAATTGATTTGCTCATAATACTAGACGTTGGCACCGAAGTTGTTGTATATCCCATAGTACTAATAGCCGACGATGTAGGTGCTGACGATGTGGGATTGGGTGGATGGTTCCACGGCATCCTCTGCTTTAGCTTGTCCAACAATGCTTGTGTACTATCATCCTTATTTTCAGCCATGTTTTGAGTAGGCACTTCGTTTTTTGCAATACCTTCTTCAAAATCAAACCCTGTTATAGCACTAATACGGTCCATGGACTTTGGGGGAGGCTGGGGGACTACCAATAACTTAGGCTGAAATACTTCCACCACAGCCTGAATCCTAGCCCTTAAACTTTCATGCACCCAATCAGGTGTAACAATTTTAATTTTACAAGGAGGTAATGTTAATGCCGCACTATATTTCTTACCACTAGCCGAACCACAGATTAAATGTGTGCATTGAGAGTCCAAGTTCAACTTAACTCTACCACCGTGAAATGTGATCAATGCAAACAATGCTTTTGAATCGGCCGAACTAACTTTCGACACACATGCTACAACATTACTAAATATCTTATTCTTAAAAGGACTATAAGGTTTAGTGTTGGCAAGCTTCTTCAGACGTGCACACGCAAGTACCCAGTGCTCGGTCACTGCGGGGACCTGATAAATGTCGTGAGCTTCATCAATATCGGTGTCTGCAGCATTGTCACCACAAATTAAATGCGTGACATAGTCAGAGAAATACTTTGTGTTCTCTGCACCTCCAGATTGGAGCAGAAGCATAATCTGTAATCAGATGATCATTTATTTAATATTACAAAATGCTAATATTTCTACAGATGATGACTGATGAATTTATCAAAGAAACCCAATGCTTTATTATGAGAATTTTTTAAGATGGAAACATATAATTGAGACCCTCTGTGACTCAATAAAATGTAACATGTGTTGAGTCAAATCAAATCACACTATTTTGTATGGCCAGTATCATACTAAAAAAAATACAATACCACCCGAAATTCACTCAAAATGTCAAGTGCTGTATGGGTATGTTTCAATATTATGTTTCCACCTTAACTCTATCAATGTTTACAGTAGCCTCATTAAATGGAGTGTTATTATCAGTGCCGGCCAGAGGCTAATGTTAAGATGGAGTGAGATTTAAATATGGCTCTTGTTGCCTCATAATATTTAATGTGGGGAAAACCTGAACACTAACGATGGTCATAAGGAGGCACTTCTCCCCGGTTCGGCGCCTGGGTCTTTATTCACCATATCATGGGATTGGCTCAACATCATAATTGGATTCTTTTTAAGAACTTTTAAACAATGTTATAAATTTAACCACGGTAATGCATAAGTTTAATTATTAACAGAATAGTACTCAGATACAGTCAATACAATAACTAATAATTTGTGAACAAGCATTTTGAATTCGAATTGAAACATGAAACCATGTTTAGAGCGGCGGGAGATGTTTATCAGAACTAGTTTATAGTCAACAGAGCTCATTGGTAAAATATAATGGGTATTATAGTCTAATTAAATTACTTATGTTTCAACAAATTTTCATATACGTAAATAAAAAAAGTTAACACAAACCTTTTCGGAGACATCGCCAGATATGTAGTACTTTAAGTCCCGAAAAATTTGTTCTTGCAGGTTCAACGAATCTAAGTCATCAACTATTGTTACCATTTTTTTTCTAAGCCACTTGTTTCAAAACATTTATAAACAAAAATACATTTTGTCAGATTTTACAACAAAATGCCGAAAGTAAATTCATGCAAAAACGACGTCCATGATTAATGTTGCCACAAAAGAAAAAATGAAACGGTAGGTACGTTATAAGAATCAGCTACACATTAGCAAAACTTCAAATTCATTGGAGGCGGAGGTGATCAGATAGAATAAAATCAGAAGAAGCAGGAGTTGATTTTATAAAATGACCACATAAACTTTATGCGTAAATGATAAATTTAAGTTGAATTTAATATAGATTTGCGTCTGGTGATCATGTGCGTAGCTAAAAGGAAGCAAAGGTGGGCGCTAACCAACCTAAAAAACCTCATTGTACGTTTAAAAATTAAAGAAGTCGATAACTTGCATAATTGATGTAAATTACATAACTCGTTTAATTTTTTTATAAATATGTAAAAAATATATACTATACTATCCAGAATTTATCATAACATTAATGATGGGTGGTGTCACGTCACCATATTATTACTGGATTAAATTTGTTTGATGGGCTCCGTATTGGCTTCGGACCTACGCAAGCCTTCTCGACACTCCTAAATTTAATGCTTGCAATAGCCGACGACCACCCGACTGTTCCCTACAAGAAAAATCATTAGTTAGGTACTACTGCACACTGAACATAGGCCTCGAGAAAATGTCTTGTTTTCTCGGGCTATCACTCTATAAATATCGTGCGGTTAAGGTTCCCAGACCCTAAAATAAAAAAGCCGGACTCGTCACTCGACGCGGTGCTGTATTAGGCTGGACATTTTGCCCTAAGCAGGACATATCTTTTTTGAAAGCCAAAACATGTCTTTTTCAAGCCGGATATCACTTTTAGAATAAGAAAGACGCTTAAGTTTGTATCATAGTTGTTAACTATTATTTACTGATAAATCAGTTTTTATTACAAAAATGATGTATGCGTCATATCTAAAAACCTAACAAAAGTAGGACACGCGAATATTTGACCGAACATAACCGTAAAAACCCCAACATGTCCGGCTAAAACCGGACACCTGGACGTCGCGTGCGGTGTATTGTATGTTACGATAGAAACGAAAAGCTAATGGAGAGATTATAATGATGAGCCAGTAAGGCATTGTACTTTGCAGGCTCGTGATAAGCGGGCTGATAGTATTGTCCTATCTACATGTCTTTCAATTTCCAATGAATGCAAAGATATGTAGTACAGATTGATATGTTTATTCTGATTCAACAAGTTGGGCAAATGTGTAGATGCAGTGGAAATTGTTTCGTTGAGAAATTCACTTCGATACACAAACACGGCTTCTACAAAGGATCAGTCTGTTCAAAGTTCCGTGTTTTAAAATAAAGCTGGTCGCTAACGGGCTTTGGTACAAGCACAGAGTTTATGTAATTAGGTTCAGAATGGCGTGGTCGCGTTGCCCATGAATGTCAAAAGCCGACAATGATTTTAAAACTTTGGAGTTAGGGCGTTTGAGTTACAGTTGCGAAGTTCAGTCCTAAAGTTGATATTCAAAGTATAAACTCAAATACGTACTACTAATTACAAATACTAATACGTACAAATAAATACCTACTACTACTTACCTACATTTTGAACCACGCATTTTTGGGTGACATACATGGGAATCCAATTGATAGGTATTGAGGTCCTCTACCACATTTTTTCCCGCGGGGAAAATCCCGATTACCTACGGATATCCAGCCCCGGGGGTAGAGTGGATGGTTATGCACGACTTACTAGCCTTCTCTCCCAGTTGTCTGTACGACCGTCCCTAACCAAAATATCCTTGCTGTTATACCGACTAAAAACCCAGCGGTGGCCTTCTTCAGCGCAAGCGGGACGGTCCCGGGATCCTGAGTGTGCTCTAGTTTGCTGCCGGAATCGCCCTTGCGCTCTGCCGCTTTGTGACCCGTCTCGGGGCTTACAATAAGGACGCCTTTCGACGTCACAGGCATAGAGGATATTTCGTAGGTACTGCTCTCCATCTCGGAGTCGCACCATAGAATGTATATTAATTAACTACGAAGCATGAACGCTACGCCACCGCGACCCCAGACGGCCCCAGTTAGTCGCCTCTTACGGCAGGCAGGGAATGCTGTGGTAGAATTCTACAAAAGCTCCCATCCACGGGGCCGTCCTTTATCGACTTGCCTTCTTTGGGTAACTGTTCGTGTTACACTCTATTTATGTAGTAGGTACCTACATAACTATATTTGTTTTTTGGTAGGAATTCAACTATAAATCGCTGTGATACTTAGACCATTCATACAAAAACCGGTATTTCCAAAACCTGATTCATTACAATGACATGCCTTGAATGACGTCGAGTTGTGAGTTGTCGTTACGTTTTTTGCGACTAAGTACCTAAGCGATAGGTATTCATCGATAAGTCAGTAGCGATATTATATTATATCAGCAAACGCTGACTTTCAAGGCCGGATCATGATCTTAATTCATAATACTTACCTACAAAATACTTACTAATAAAAATAATATGATTCTCGGGTGTAATTAGGCCACCAACATCTTAAGTCCAAAGCCAACCTCATTTGTACGTGATACACTGCTGTAAATGAAAAAGCCGCTTAAGGTGGTTTGGTCACGTTTTGAGGTAACCACAGGAGTACGACGGTCGCAAGTGCCTGTGCCAGAACGTACCAGGAGTACGATCCCGCGGATGGCCCAAAAAACGCTGTCTTAACGTATTCGAGGAAGATACGAGAGGATGCTCAAGATCGGGCGAAGTGGAGGCGTCTTGGTGAAAAGGCGGACCCTTGCACTAGCCGGGATAACGCCAGGTAGAAAGAAAGAAAATATAATAATATATAATTCTCGCTTTAAAATTGATGCAGTCTGGTAAATTGAGAGTTTTCTCTTATGTTCTGGCTTCTATCCTGCGATAAACTGTCTCCGTATTGATGGATCATAAATACTTAAAGATGTTAAATAACTAACGCATTACACAAGGTGATTTCACGATTGTGTCGTTAATAAAAAAAATACAAGAAATGGATGTTTAATAACCTACAGCTTATAGCCAATGTTTGTGGCAATTTTGTTTTAATTTTAATCGATACCCGATTGATTTCCTTTACATCTAGACACACGTATAGTTGTAGGTATTATCTTTGGACACACGGCCGTATGTCAAAGCTACAAAAACTTTATGTAAATGAGTACTACCACTACGAGTATGTATTGTCCGTTTTTTATAATCCCAGTATACAAAACAATCCTATTAATATTAAAAATATTTAAGTTTGGATGTTTCTGGATTTAAATGTTTGATATTAGCTGGACGGTTTTGAATGAATTTGGCACACAGGTAGCACATGGCCTGCATTAGGCTTAAGACTATATTTTATCATGGGTAAAGACATTCATACGGTTGGAGCCGCCAGCAAATGCTAGTAATTTATATTATGATAAGCACAGAATATTTTTTCTTTTTTAGTTGTTTAGATAACGAACATGATATGGCAGTCTCCGTGGCGCAGTGGGCGAGTAGCCGACTAGACTAAAGCAAGAGGCCGTGGGTTCGATATTCAAACCAAGACAAATATGTGATCCCAAAGACTTTAATGTATACTAACTATTATTTGTGTGATCCACAAATATTTGTTTCGGGTAGTTATGGGTATTATGAGACATAAAGTACACTATATATTACTATGGGGGTCAGAAATATGCATGTGACTGTTGAGTGTTATTTATATTGAAGGGTCAATGGTGTAGGGAGATTAGACTATAAGAAATCACGAATAATCTATTTTCAACTCAGCCTCTTCATGAAATTAGGTATATTTAGTGACTTCAATATGCTTCCTCCATTGCGAATTGCCCCGGTTGACCCTTCTTTATAGCTCGCCAAAGTGAACATCAGACCAGAATCGAACACGATTAATAAATAATCCCTGCTCTTCCAGAACAGATAAAAACGACCTAACTACTCTATATAATGTGCTTATAAAGTTGAAAGTTGTGTTAGAATTATTCTAAACGCGTAGTTTGTTACTTAAATATACCTAATACAGGTACCTAATGCAGAGTAAAAAAAGAAAATCCGACTGATGAAGTCATCTTCTCCTTTTCGGATTCTTTTTTTACTTGGCTAAAAATGACAAAAATGAATCACATCAATGACTGCATCTAGGACGTTGAAATGATAATATGTCCCGAGGACAAGGACGCGAAAAATTTCTTCGTTTCAATTAGCAATCCAACTGGAGTCAGTCCATCGTCGTCGGAGGCCACGAAGACACGTAGCGTGTGTTTAAAAGCGCAAAATGCTATACGCAGTTCCCAAATTATAGCAATCTTTGTATCTAATAAACATGAATCGGACGTGTTTTAGTGTTGTTATTTTAGGACTTTTTAATTTGTTTGCTAACAGCCAATATGCTCAGTCGCCTTGTCCGTCGGTGTTTGAGTATCAAACTGATGCATCTGGTATTTTCGGAGTGGTTCAGCTGAAGTCAAATGGACCAGTGTCTTCTGTCCATCTTAGAATTAATTTCACAATTGCAGCACACTTATTTTCAGTGAGTAATGTTTTAAAATGTATTTTAATTCCATTAAATGTTGGCATGTTTACATACTTACATTATTATTTCGCCTATCAGCGTCCGCTATACGTAGCCTATTCAAATGAGGAAAACAAATCTAGCCTTGCGCAGTCTCCGCCGTGTTATCCACATTCCACTTACGTGGAATTGTTATTTTAAATTAATATAAACGTGAGGCAGAAGAAAATTTTGAATTTAAAAATAGATTACTAGTTTATTTTTTTAAAAAAAATATTCGTTTTTTTTTTAAAGTATTCATACGATATTTTTCGAAAGACAGCGACGTTATATTCCGGAATTTCTTCAGGCTTTTTTGACGGAATTAAATTAGCAACTAGGTACTTAAGTATGTTGATTATTATTAGAATATGCAATTAAAATAATTTTCCGCTTTATACGATTTATTGACACAAAATAACAATCGCCAATGTGGTTTACCGGGTTCAGATTAATAAAAAAAGACTAAAATATTAATGTCATGCGTTTTTTAATCATCTGCTGTACCTACTATAAAACACGTTGTAAATTCGACATTTTGGGTTTTTTCTTGCGTAACGTTTATTGTATATGTACACCATAAGGAGAAATTGAGGCCGCGAAGATTGGAAATTCCAATCGTGGATGGGTGAATTATTGTGTTAATAATAATCAAAAAGGAAAAGACAATGATAATATTAATTTCCTGATATGGCCACAACTAAATTCCATTATAGAGCATAGATAACATAAATGTTCCTGTAATTATGTTTTTAAAAATGGAACCGCACGTTCATGGGATAAAGATTGCACAATACTTAAGAGCTTGCTATAGGCATTGAACCATCACGCTAAAAAGTAAGAATTCGGAAATTTGATAAGACTGTTTCTTAAGACCAAGAATAAAAACTTATTGGACGCGTTTGGACTGTGCGAGTCGCGTAAGTTGCGTCTCAAGATCAAGACGTATAAATCAACTTTGTAGGGCGGACATTGCCACTGACGCGACGGGTCTTTGATCTTTCTCTTGAAGTTATCGTCTTTTTCACACTGCGTAATATCAGGAAAACGACATTCGCTATAAAACATAATTTTAACAAAAAATTGTGTTAGTGCAAAAAGTTGGGTATTGATCTTTAATGAAAAGTAACATCTTTTTGATTCACACGAATTCTATTGCTTTATTGATTGTGAATAAAAAACCAACATTTTTGCTAGCACTTCTGCAAGTGCCTCATAAAGCCAGTAAATTAAACCTTTTCGTAAACAAATCCAAAATAACTTTTATTTACCTACACAGGATTTAGTAAAATATTTTTTAGGCTTCCAAATGTCAAAAACGGAACCTTAGTAATTTCATCATGTCCCTCTGTCCGTCCGTATGTATTTCAAATACATTTTACTCGGAGGCTCTTAGCACTTTAAGGATGAAATCTGGATGGTAAATATTGTATTCTCTGAAATCTGAACCGGTACTTACAGTAGTGTTAATGTACTGAATAACAATAATACTAGCCCTGTATTATATACGTCCCACTGCTGGGCACGGGCCTCCTCTACTGAATGAGAGGTGTAAGGCGTTAGTCCACCACGCTGGCCTAATGCGAGTTGGCAGACTTCACATACCTTCTAAATTCTTATGCAGAACTTCTCAGGTATGGAGGTTTCCTTCACATTAAAGCAAGTGATAATTAATACACACGTAACTTACAAAAGTCAAAGGTGTATGCTTTTGGGGCTGGTTGCGAACCTGCGACTTTCGTCTCGACAGTCCATACCACTCCTCACTGAGCTATCACTGTTGTAATGTAGTGAAAATAAGGAAAAAAATAAGGTGGCTCTCCATACATGTATCTGAAGAATAATATTTTGTGTCAATGCACATATGCATGTGGTATAATTGGATAGGTCCATAAAAACGAAGAGGTTTTTTTTAAAGCTTAAGTCAGCAAACGAGCAAGTAGGTCACCTGATGGTAAGTGATCTCCACCGCCCATGAACGCCCGCAATACCAAAAGAATTATGAGTACGTTGCCGACCTTAAAGGAAATGGATAATTAAGGGATTAGGAAGGGGAGGGGGATTTAGGCCGTCGGATATCTCACTCACCGTACGAAACGCAGCAGCAAAGTACAACTTTACGGAGGTTTTTTGTGAGACACTGGTAATTACCCGGAAGAGTCGGCCCATTCATGCTGCAGACAAAACTATCTACAGCGAAGTCATTATTTTGTGAGATATAAGTATCCAAAGTCGTGAAAAGTGTGAGACCCCCCCCCCTCCCCTTAACTTTAAAACTAATCTTTCAATAAATATAGGTAGTTGGTTGCACAGTTATAGAGATATAGGATATTTTCAGTTACACTACGGTACCTTTCACTGTGCGTGGTCAGTCACGCCTTTGGCCGATTTTTTATTGTTCGGAATTTGGATGAATAATAGTTTGTCCGAGAAGTAATTAAATAAATAATATAATAAATAATAATACACCCAACAGTCACACACATAGCGCTGACCCCACACTAGGTAAACCTGTGTCGTGGGTATCAGGAACTACGAGGGACTTGCGGTCCCACAACACCCAGACCCGAGACCAATATTTGTGGTTCACACAAACATTTGTTAGGTATGAATTTACTCCTACTTATTGATTAGATACATAAATGTACTTAGAATGTGGTACCTTTTTAAAATACATGTTTTGCACATCTAATGTTAAAATTCCTATAAACTTTATCTATTTAATTATTTCTTTACCAGAATGTAAGTACGTAGGTATTTATTTTCCATACAAAAGCTTTCCAAGACTGCCTCGGTGGCGCAGTTGTAATACGTACGCGTTACGATTGAGGCCAACCCTGAGGTCTCGGTTCGATCCCCGGGTCGGGTAAAGTGGTACTGGGTTTTTCTATTACGAAATGCTCAGTATCAGCCCGGAGTCTGGAATTTGTGCCCGGTATGGCGATAGGCTCGCCCCCTATCACATTATGGGACGTAGATACGCTCGGCGAAATGTGGGTGTACTGGTTACACCTCTGCCTACCCCTTCGGGGATTACAGGCGTGAGTGCGTATGTATGTACAAAAGCTTTAACCAACATATAACATTCTGTGTAACATGGTTAAAGAATTAATGTATCTTATAGAAATACCTACCATACCTGTCCTTTTCTTTTGATCTATGCATCTTAGCTTTCAGGAGGCTTACCATAAACAAAGCGAGATGATTTTGTCGAATCGTTTTGTCGATATAACAGTTTTATTCGATATGTCTATCGAAGCTAACGTGGTTGCATAAAATACTCGACTCGATATGTTAAAAGTATACATAAAGTAGAGAAAATAGGTACTATTTTCAACCTAGCTGTGATATTTTTTCTACGAACCCTAACATGACTATTTTTATACGTAATTTTATCGAATGTTGACACTTTTACCCGAAATATTTGTCGTGGATAGTTATTTAACTCTGTCTCGGTATGTTATGTCGCATATCCTAAACCCGCAGATAGGCAATAATTCATTAGCTGATACGTAGTATCTCTAAGTAGTCTGTGATTAGCTGCTTGCTGGAGCTACGTGTGGGTACGTGCCACTGTTTTAGGGGATAGTAATCTCTGCGCCGCGCTAATACAGCTCAAAGTGTTCTTATCTTGAACAAATGCATGTAAATAACGGTTTTTACAGGCGCGAATGCATTTTTTACTGTTAGAATAATTACAAATGGTTGTTGTTTATGTACGAGGAAAACGCTTTACAATGTTGTTTGGGCAGGTTTTAATATCATTGTAATCTTATATAAGTTAGTATGAAGACTGAAGAACATAGAACATAATAATATAATCTCAAAAATGCATAATGAGATGCTTAAGAGCCTATAAGTTGAGATCCCACTTCTTTGCGGTTTGTAGTTTAAGGTATGACGGGCCATTCGGTATTTATGTCTTGGGGTCACGAGTGACGACAGACTTCAGTGTCATGAAGAAGTACTGTATAATTCAAAGTTTTGATGGTGTTGCTACAGTTTTTAGGCAGGCGTGGCTATAACCATCAGGCGACAGCTCGTCTTGCCATTAGGGTTGCCAGACGTCCGCGAAATCCGCGATTGTCCCGGAGTGCGCTACCTTGTCCCGTTTGCAGTAATTTCTCTTTACTGTCCCGGAATTCGAGATTTCTAGTTTTTTTTTTCAGAAAGTTATTGACACCTAAACTACGGACGAACAGCCGCGTGTGCGAGCGAGAATAGCTCAATTATGTGTTATTTTAGGAGTCAAATTTGCATTTTTTATTTTCTAGTAAAATCACAGACAACCCTGAAGCTAGCGATTATTTTATATATTTCAGTTAAACTTTGGGTCCATGTAACGGGTACGCATTACAACTGCGCCACCGAGGCAGTCACGGACATGTAGAAATTATATGGGTTCCGTTTTTGCCGTTTGGATTTTTGGAAATTTGAACAAGCAAAAATAAGTTTTATTTAAATTAATATTTAAATGGAAAAGGCATCCATGATGCTGTTTCTCTCCACATATGGTCTGATCTCCCAAACAAACACCCACAAATCTTTCTTTATGATTCATGAGCGCGTTATCTTTATGATTCATGAACGCGTTAGGCTGTAACTAAGGCTAAATCGTAAAAACGAGAGGGAAGTTTTGGGCCTCCGGATATCTCAGATATCGCATAGCTTACTTTATTAAGTAGGTACCTTCTTCTTTTTCCATCTGCCCTTATATCCCACTCGCAGTTTTTTCAGGTCTTCCAACAATTTTAGACCTAAAAACATATATTATGTACTTTGGTCAAAAACATATATTATCTGAATGCAAGTAATGAGATCATTGTTTGATGCTTTTTCGCTTTTTGACAATCTAGATTTTAGCATCAGATAAAGTCAGATATTGCCCTAAACAAACTTACCTTCTGTTTAAATATACATGTATTAATCTATAGACATAGTTACGATGAAGATATGTTATTTACATGCGATAAACAATGCCTAAGGAAAACGGCGTGCATCTCATTATATGATCAACTATGTACCTACCTATAATGAAATAAAATAGCCTATGTACCTATGGCACCATAGAGTAAAAAGATAATTCTATGTATGGCACAAAATCTATATTGTGCCTATGTTGTAGAGCTACCCAATTATGTCGACATCACAACTGAGTCGCACCGGTTCGACTGCGGAGGTACTTTCTTCTTGAAGTAACAGCTGCTTTGCTGCTGCGTTTCGTATGTCAGTGCATTTGCACAGTTCGAGTATAGTAGAAGTATTTTCTGAACTCTAAGTCCAACTTTCGATATGTCTTGTTCGGAATTGTTGATTATGTTAGGCAAACTATTGCCGACTTAAAAAATATTTACGGGGCTAGAGGCAATAATGTTGTTTTGCCGATCCCACTGCGAGTGGGATAACGGCAGGTGCTAGAAACTTCCTCCTTTTTTCACGTCGGTTAAACATAACCTGTTCTTTATTTATCTAAGGAGGTTCATCGTTTGTGACTATAATTATTTGAAGAAACAACATTTAAGCTGTACATCATACTTTCCTTCGCCGAACAAAGACAGATTTAAAAGACGTTGAACCTTAATCCTCAGCACATAATTTTTAGGCCTTTATAAAATAAGTCTAATGATTCTTAACGACCATGCAAGGATATAAAAATATACCTATCTTTCATACAAAAGGATACCCTCATCATAATTTTCAAAAGTGGTGTCCTTAAACCCTTTTGATTAGCCCTTTTTTATTCAATGTTTGACTAAAAGGATCAAGATTTTATTGTTGAAGGTTGCTTATTTGATTGATATATAATTCATTACTTGAACATACTTTGAACCTTTCGATTTCTAATTGAAAGTGAATGCTGATGTTGACGTGAAGATGCTTTAATTTTATAATCATCATGAGACAGCAATCAGTCTTTATATTAGCTCGATCAGGCAGAATTTTCTTGTAGAACGAAATCAATTTTTAGTTCACTTTACGTAGGGAGATGCGTCAATTTTACTTTATTTCCTTAAAAATGACGTATTCAGATTACTGCCACAGATCAATTTTATTTGTTCTCGGCAAGATTACTCCTACCATTTATAATTAGTAATATAATATGTAGTTTTTATTCGCTAGAGGCAGTTTTATTTTCGAGTGGTAGACCACGCTGTACACAATTGTCTACACCGCGAATGGGCCGGCTCGACCGGATCGTTACCATTGTCTCACAAAATATTGACTCAATTGGCTGCTTGCTGCTGCGTTTCGTACGGTGAGCGAGATATCCGGAGGCTCAAATCCCCTTCACAATACTTTAATTATCCCTTTCCTTTAAGGCCGGCAACGCACCCATGATTCTTTTAGTATTGTGGGCGTAGATGGGCGGTGGAGATCACTTACCATCAGGTGACCCACATGCCAGTATGCCGGTCTGTGTAATAAAAAAAAAACCATAATAATTAAAAAAACGCGTTACATGTAACACATAAATCTTCAAAGAAGTTGTTCAGGATATATTTAGCTTCCGCTTTATTTCCCGAAAGGCCCAATGCAGCGTGCATCTTTTTTAATAGCAATCAGCTCAGAAATTGACTTTTTGCTGTATTTCCATAAACAAGTTAAGTGTAAAAACCTAAACAGTTCCAAACAAATATCGACGTAATAGGTATTATGTAGTTTATCATCATAATCTTAGATCATAATAATACACAAATATGTATACAGTAAATTCCGACGTTTATATTTACTTCTCACGTCGCGTCAGTATACATGTGGTAGTGGTAACCAATTTATGTCTACATATTTATTACCATTATTACTATATAATTATGAAACATGCCAGTAACTTTTCTGGTTTAGTGAACGGCATAGTTCCCCGAATAAGCTTTAATTGTATAGAACTTGACTGCCTCGGTGGCGCAGTTGTAATGCGTACGCGTTACGATTGAGGTCAACGCTGAGGTCTCGGATTCGATCCCCGGGTCGGGTAAAGTGGTATTGGGTTTTTCTATTTCGAAATGCTCAGTATCAGCCCGGAGTCTGGAATTTGTGCCCGGTATGGCGATAGGCTCGCCCCCTATCACATAAGGGACGGAAATACGCTCGGCGAAATGTGGGTGTACTGGTTACACCTCTGCCTACCCCTTCGGGGATTACAGGCGTGAGTGCGTATGTATGTATAGAACTTAAAAAAAACTAGCTGCAATATAAGACAATCCTACTATCCTTCCTACACTATTATTAATGTGAAAGTTTGGAAGTTTGTGAATTTGGATGTTTGTTAGTCAATCACGCCTTAACGGCTGATCGGTTATGAATAAAATTTGGCACACAGGTAGACCATGAGCGGGATAAGGACATAGGCTACTTTTTATTCCGGAAAAGGTTGTTCACGCGGGCGGAGCTGCGAGCAAATGTTAGTGATAAATATAATTGCTTTATGAAAGTAGACTCAAGGTCTTAAACTTCTTTAATGTTAACTTGTTGGAGTGCCTTTTCCTACACAGGTCTTTACACTTACACACCTTTGTTGTACTATAAAAACGGTAAAAATTAAACAAGGAAGTATATTTTTTTAAGGGTACTGTACTACAGTTTGTAAAAGGTATTGTCCCATGCCCCAAGTTATTAGTCATACACATACCTAAAATACTGCCTCGTTGGCGCAGTTGTAAGGCGTACGCGTTACGACTGAGGCTGACGCTGAGGTCTCGGGTTCGATCCCCGGGTCTTGTAAAAGTGATATTGGATTATTCTATTACGAAATGCTCAGTATCAGGCTGGAGTTCGGAATTTGTATCCGGTATGACGATAGGCTCGCCCCCTATCACATCAAGGGACAGAGATACGCTCGGCGAAATGTGGGTGTACTGGTTACACCTTTGCCTACCCCTTTGGAGATTACAGGCGTGAGTGCGTATGTATGTATGTATACCTAAAGGAAGGCGAAACAATTATGGCATTTAGTATTCCGGTTGGCATTATAGAGTTAAAAACGATTATGACTAGTTATATGTGTGAATTGCATTAAATTTTATTACATATCTACCTATTTAACATTTAATTTCCCATAAGAATTTCGACGGTATGTGAACTCTACCACTAACTCGAATTCCAATATTAATTGTATTAATGTAGTGCAAATATTGTACTTACTTAAATAATTTTGAAAATAGCAACGTTAGTTTTTTGCCTGCCATGCACCTATAACATTTAATGAATTCAATAAATATTTTGATGTATTTAATTTCATACCAACCCGCATAGGCTAAGGACTAAGGCCTAACATCTCTCAGAGGAGGCTCGTGCCCAGCAAACAATGTAAATAATCGAATAGTACTAGGCTTAGAGTAATAACTACTAGGTATATAATTAATATGGCTGATTGAAAAACTTGCGAAGTGTAAATTAGACTCGTGCACTGAAGGTGCCTTATCTCGTGATCAAATTTCGATTTTTAATATTTTTTATTATCTACTTATTGGCGTATCTGTCTTAATAAGTACTCGCACTAATATGTTCCTGCATAATTCAGCTTTTTGAAGGTAGAACGGGTAGACATACAAACGGCTCAGGTTTAGTAGAAGGTTTACAGAAGCAGGCAGGGCCGAGCCGCCCCTGTGTGCGATGTGTGCGGCGCACACAGGCGCCAAGACAATAGGGGTGCCGCCATCGCAACTATTTTTGTTACACTTGCACAACAACATAAAGATTTCCCCTACCAAAAAGTGCCCAACGCGGCTAAAGAAGTTTTCACTTCAAAAAATAAGTTGAAACATTAAGATTCGTGAAAAAAGAGGCGTTTCATGGGTTTCGCACACAGGCGCTGTGGGGGGTCGGCGCGGCCCTGTAAGCAGGCTTTTTCATATTATGTTGTATGCAAACCGTAAGGTCAGTAGCGTAATAGTCATCAAAAATGCTCTTTTGAATTTGAATGACTCAATTTATGTTTCATACGACGAACATCACAATATGACACGCAAACAGGTTACCGAATGTGTTTTTTTATCTTCAATACAAAAAGATAATGACGGCCTTATAGTTTTATTTTGAATTAGAGGTGTTAAAATTGTGTTTCAATACACATCGTAACATTTTGGACTCACCATTAAATTATGCACTTTTTTCTGTTTTGGGATGTAAATGCTTAATTGGTATACTTGGCTGTTCTCGCGGCTCCCCACTCGTGGATGTCTTTTTCTGAGCAAAAAGGCTTTTTATAGCCCAGATGTTTACTGGAGTTTCGCGTATCTAATAATAATATTTATGAGTGTCACTTAAATGCGACACCCATAAAATTGAAGCTATAAAATCGGCACATTTTATTCTTGATAATATGAAGAATTTTACAATAAAAGAGTCGTTTTATATGAATTTCAGTCACGACGCGTAAAAAATATGCCTGAAATAGAACTCTTAATCAAATTATCAAGAATTATTATACCTACTTATTAAGGAGCAGAGTAATCCATACAAGATTAAAGGAGAGACACAATTAAATATCAGGCTTTAGCGTAAAATAATATAATATTGATCATAGATTAGGAAAATCGTCGCGTAAAATACAGACTGACAATAAATTGATATTTTTTCTAAACAATAACAACACAACGAGCTCAGAGAAATCTTTAGTCTTAGATAATGCCCTGTTGCAGTAATTTAGACAATATTAAGTTACCTACCGAAATTATGTAATTATTGTACAAGGTCAGTAAGTACTTATTTAAAATAAAAATTTACATTTTTACTAAAAGTTATCATACTAATATTATTAATGTGAATGTAAGTTTGTTACGCTTTCACGCGAAAACTACGAGTAGGTACTTAACCGATCATCGTGAAACTTTGTACATACACATATTCTTGGAGGTATAAGAAGTAACATAGGATACTTTTTATGAAATAAAAATATTATCTATGTATTTGTTTGTTACGCTTTAACGCCTAAATCACTGAACCGATTTTGATGAATTTTGATGTAGAGATAGATGGGGCCCTGGAGACGGTTATAGGCTACGTTTTATTTCGGAACAGTCTATTCACGCGGGTGGAGCCGTGAGCAAAAGCTAGTAAAAAAATAAAATAACAGTTTTTGTATTCCTCATAACGCGAACGTTCTCTCTCGCGGACTACCTATAAGTACGTAGGTACTAAGACATAAATATTGTACAGATTTTTTAATACCTAGAATAAAAATATTTGATCGTAAAAACATAGATAGTAATTAGAAACTCTCCCCAGAGGGGTTGACGTCAGCGCGGCGCCCGGTCTAATCTTACTGACTGTACTGACTGTACCTATAACATGTGTTAAGAGCATGTTGGACCGATCCCATTGCGAGTGGGATAAGGACAGGTGGAAGAGACGACAGTCATTATAAAGAGACTTCCACGACCTCAAAACCGTAAATGCGATAAAAACAATAACATATATACCTACATACATAAGATCACGCTTCTATTCCCGAAGGGATAGGCAGGGGTGCAACTAGTTTATTTTCATGATGTGATAGGGGATGATCATATCGCCATACCGGGCACAAATTCCAATCCTTGACAATTCACGTGGAAATTGAATCAAAAACTTTTGTGATTACCCCCGACCTGGGAATTGAACCTAGGACCTCACAGTTCTCATCTTACGCTTTCTCTAGACCAATGAGGCGATTTAAAAAAATAATGACAAGAAATAATATGACGTCACGACCCCGCAATATAATATCCGGATACCAGTTTGAAACCAGTTTTAGATGTCGATTAAAATTTGGTAATAATTAAATAACTAAAGAATGTGGTTATATTAATATTTTTTATGAACGTTTCGTGCTTGGCTTCTGTTATTTCTTACGTGGTAGAAAACTATTTACAAATAACGGTAGGTAACATAAAAAAATATTGGCCGCATATACGAGTATGTATACCCATATCGAAGAAAAAGCTTTATATCAAGAGAAGGAAAAAGTTGGAGGTTTTTTTTTCTTTATTGTTTTTATATGGAGTCACATTTGACAATGTTAACCCCCCCCCCCCCCCCCCAAATCAATACAATATATCGTAGCAATATATTAACAAAGGCAAAACAGTAAATACAGAGGTAAACAAAAAAAGTATTTTAAATACTAATGAATATTAGGAAGAATCCTTCTGGAAGTTGGAGGATAAGATCTCACGCCTGTATCCCCGAAGAGGTAGGTAGAGGTGCAAGTAGTGTATCCATGGTTCAGCGAGCTTATTTCTGTCCATGATGTGGTAAAAGGCGAACATATCGCCATACTGCGTGATTTTTTGAATCAAACTCTCAAACAGCTGGTGGGAGATTACCCAGATATTTTTTGTACGCAACATACATGGTAAAAAACCCGTCATAGTGTATCGATCAGCCTAGTCGCGTTCCGAGGTCAGCCGTGTATATCCATTAGCTTCAGGCCGGCATAATTCTGCCGACCGACCGTTGGAGGGACGCAATGTCTTAACCGTCGACATTATATTTAAACTGTCTCGGTGGCGCAGTTGTAATGCATACGCGTTACGACTGAGGCTGACGCTGAGGTCTCGGGTTCGATCCCCGGATCGGGTAAAAGTGATATTGGGTTTTTCTATTACGAAAATCTCAGTATCAGCCCAGAGTCTGGAATTTGTGTCCGGTATGGCGATAGGTTCGCCCCCTATCACATCATGGGACGGTGATACGCTCGGCGAAATGTGGGTGTACTGGTTACACCTCTGCCTACCCCTTGGGAATTACAGGCGTGAGTGGGTATGTATGCACTGTACATACTCAGATCCAGTGTAGTCACTTTGCCGAACCATGAGACTTGGTTCCTGTTGTGTCAGACTACGGGTCGCACCACATGATAGCAGATCCAGATAGTTAAAATCATGATGGGAAGGTAGACGGGATAACGCCAGGCAGAAAGAAATATCTTTGCTTGCGACTCTACCCGCGTGAATGTCGTTTTCTAGGATAAAAATTACCTAAGTACCTAGCTTATATCCTAATCCAGGTCTTGGCCTACATGTGTGACAAATTTCATCAAAATCCGTTCAGCCGTCTGACCGATTATTAAAACATTCAAATTCACAAACTTAGAACTCATCACAAATCCAATTTTTTTCATTTATAATATAAGTAGGATTAGGATTTAAGCGAGCCTCGTCTTTCCTGTTTTTTTTTCACTATTTTTATGTACGTCATAGAGGTTATTATTCATATTTCTTGTTTTAGGTTGTCTTAAATAGATTTTAAAATTGTTCCATATATTTACGGTTTCGTTCTCGATTCCAGCATTATTAGCTAATAGATAGGTAACTCGCAACATCGTAAGTACCTAATATAAAAAAACACCCTCCACTTAGGAGCTCACAGAGGAAAGTACCTACACAGGTAAACCATGATGCGGATTACACATTCAAGCGGGCGGAGTTACGAGCAAAACCTCGTCATAAGTTTAAATACTCGTATTGCTATTTTTTGCAGATTGTAACATGTTATAAGCATGTTATATACTTACCGTAAATGTATTAATCGAAATAATATTTTTTATTATGCCAAACTTGTAGACATTGATAAATGAAAATTAATATGATTGGTAGCAATTACTTTTTTGGTATATTGTTTTATTAATATTATTGATAACTTAATTTTGGAATTGATTTATGACGGAGTACCTCTGACAAGGCGATTTTTTTAACCGACGCAACAATCAAAGAACTGATCATAACTGGGCCAAATGTGGACCCATTTGGATGATTCTTTCAATAATAATTGTAAAACAGAAACGTTTTAACAAAAACTACGCTAAAAAGTTGAGAGAAGAAGGCCGGCGATGTTAATTAATTCAGACGGACCAAATTATGTTCTTGTATCTATTATATTTTGTTATATCATAGGCCGGCTGATGAGCAAGTGGGTCGGCTGATGAGCAAGTGGGTCACCTGATGATAAGTGATACCCACCGGCCACGTACGTCCATAGTATTAAAAGAATCATGCGCGCGTTGCCGACCTTAAAGGAGAAGGAAAGGGTAATTTGGCCTCCGGATATCTCACTCACCGTATGAAACGCATCAGCAACCCGCTTACTTGACATTGGTTTTCTGTCAGTTAGTGGTAACGACCTGGTCGAGCCGGCCCATTCATGCTGTACACAAAACTGTCTGTAGCGTGGCTCTACCACTCACAATACGTATACATACATACATAGACACACGCCTGTTTCCCATAGAGCTAGGCAGAGACAAGGATTTCCACTTGCTACGATCCTTGCATACCTCTTTGGCCTCCTTCACTCTCATTATTAATTTTTTCAATACGTATACCTAATAAATATTATGTTCTCCTTCCAGAGTTACGTCGGTAAAATAGAAGCTATAGGCAATGAGAGAGCGATTCTCAACTTCAACAGAGGCGAGCCTCTAACATACAAGGTTCACTTCCCGGTGACGTCTCCGTTGCCGCGACTCACTAATTTGATAGTCAATGGGAATGTGCTATGCTACGGGCCGGGAGGTAAGACATTGTTGATTTCGTATTCCTAAATTTAGATAATATAATATAGATATTTAAAACGTACAGAAAAGTCCATCCACGTTCTGATGGTAATGGTATGAACTATGACATTACAATGAAATGAAATTACATTTAATTTTATTACATACCTATTTAACATTTAATTTCCCATAAGAATTTCGACGGTATGTGAAGTCTACCTCTAACTCTAATGCAAAATTAATTGTATTATTGTTGTGCAAATATTGTACTTACCTAAATCAATTTTGAAAAGAGCAACGTTAGAGTTTCTTGCCCGTTCTTCTTTAACGAAACAGCATTCTGAACTGGCGCGAGCGGTAGAGTTAAAACTTGACTGAATCTGAATGATGTAGGTACCTATAACATTTTATGGATTCAATAAATATTTTTATTTCATTTCATACCAACCCGCTTAAGCTTCCTTAGCTTAAGACCTAACTTCTCTCAGAGGAGGCTCGTGCCCAGCAAACAATGTAAATAATAGAATAGTACTAGGTACATAATTAATATGGCTGATTGAAAAACTGACGTAGTGTGAATCGGACTCGCGCACTGAAGGTGCCTTATCTCATCATAAAATTTAGATTTTTTTATATTTCATCCACGTTAATTTCATCGACGTTCTGGTGGTGATGGTATGAACTATGAAGATTGGTGGACCAGTAAATATCGAATAGCGGTTGGTAGTAATCATAAGTATGGTAATTTTCAATAGGATTCTGCAGACTGTGCCAACTTTATACCTACTTAAATACAGTACTATATCATACTTTGAGTGGTAGAGCCACGCTATATACAGTTTTGTCTACAGCATGAATGGGTCGGCTTGTCCATGCTATATATCTATGCTATGCTATAAATGTATATAAAAAACATACTTATTAAAGACTGGTCGCCTCGGGTCGGGCCGCAGCGCAACAATCATTACCTTAACAGAACCACGCGTGCTGGCTTGCGAAACCCATGGTTCGGGGTATCTTCCATCTCGGCTCGAACCAAAAGGTTAGCAAAATCTTACTTCTTTCAGACTATAAAGCTGTAGAATAGTTTGCCGGCACATGTGTTTACTCCTACCTATTACATGGGATCCTTTAAACGGAGTGTTAAAAAGCAATTAGGCAGGCGGGCCAATTCTGCCAATCTACGATAGATACCTACTATATCTGTCTTTGGTCGACACTATTCTTGGATTGCGCCACACTTACTATCAGGTGTAGCGTAGTCATTTTGCCGAGCCCGGATAAAAAACCGCTAAAATCGTTTCTATACAATTTATATGAAACAATTATTGCATACTATGCCGGGGCGGGTCGTATTATTGCGCGGCGAATTTTCGTTCTCCCGCTGAGGCCCGACGTAATGTGCGCTTATCTTTTACCCGACTTCGATATAATTTTATAATGGATGTTTTTCTCAGATATGCCAGGACCGAACCATTATGTAACAACAATAAGCCTGGAACACATGCTGTTCCTAAAATCTGGAGGTGCAACCGGCTTTAACACTTTCGAGCTCGGACCAAAGCCGGACCCAGTGCTGCAACTCGTCGGCGAGTTCGGTAACAACGGTCAACTATATACTATCAACGATATTGATAATAATTCGTGGAATACAAGTGAGTTAAACCTATTATTGGAATCAAGTTTAACAGCTCGCATGATAGGAAGCACCTTATAACATCCTTGGTGCCTTACATCTGGCTTCTCCAGTTGCAAATGTCCTTGTGCCTGAGGTTTAGGCCTCCTTAGTTCATTATTTTGTCTCCCGCTTTGCTTTGGGAAGTGTACACTTTATATTTCCAACACCTCCCTAACTTTCTATGTGAATAATTTCGTTTCGGGACAAAGACAATTTAGCATTCCCAGACACGCCGAGCTTTACTGGTCGGTGTCAATAATAATGAGTGCTAATGTCGATCCTGGTGCACAGGAGTTACAGTGGCAGGTGTGTGTGGATGGGATAGTACATATGTGAGTAAGGCGGTTTACTAACCGAACCGTTAAAAAGAGATATACATATGTACAAAGCCTCATGCCTTCTTCCCATAGGTGTAGGCAGAGATAAGTGATTTCCACTCCCTAAGTTCCTTGCACACCTCTTGGGTTCCTTCACTTATTACATTCTTCATGCAAGCACGTCAGATTAGAATACTTCCGCGTTCTGACTGATATCCAATCGCTAGGTTTTGATTTTTACCCTACCTAAAATACGTGCTAAATTTCTTGGCCGGGATGATGACTTCACTTCACCCGCTAGCCAGATGAGCCACTTCTGACGATGCATCTATGAGAATTCGTGCGTGCTGCTCCGTGATATCACGCATCATGAAAACCAGTATAAGATATTATTAGAAACTACACACAGGAAGAGTATTTTTTAAATAATCGTAAACAAGGTTTATCACGTCAAATATTTTTTTTACCCGGCGTTCTTTCTCGGACTCCTTCATTATTAACCAAAGACTAATTTATACTACTAGACGGGCTGTTTAGAAGTAAAATTGCGCCACATAACGCGGAGTTTGACAGCTGACAGATAGGGAGCGAGAGACGGGTTCTAGTTAAGAGTAAGCGAGATGGTAATATTGAGTACCGGTGAATTGACGGTAGTCTTGTAGTAAACATTGAATTCATTCAACCGATACTTAAAGAGTACTCTAAGAATAATAAATCCTCTAAAGCATATAACAAAACATTTCAGACCACTACCCACACGATGTGCCTAACAGCACGCATCCCGCTCCTATATACGAGCAGCGACCGGCCACCCCCCAACCTGTGCACCAATCACCAGATTATAACTATTACTATCAGGAGGTGACCACGCAGTTACCACAGAAGAGGCCTCGACCACCACCCCCCGCTCCTCCAACTCTAACGCCGCAAGTATTGTTAGTATAATAATCTAGCTATCAAAAACCCCCGACGTTAATTAGAAAGACATCTTTTAAACGGCTGAACACTTAAAACATAGCTAAGAACTATTAAACAAGCTTTCAAATAACCTCCGTGGACGAGTATACGGTTGTAAAGCAACAGGTCGTGGGTTTGATTCCTGCACCGAGACAAATGCTTTTACAATCTACATATATTTGTTTCGAGAAATGTTTGTTGTGTGTTGTGTTCCTAATACCCACAATACAGGTTAACCTAGTATAGGGTTCGGACAATATTGGTGACTGTTAAAATAAAAACATCGTACAAATCGGCCCATTCGTTTAGGCACTACAATGCCACAAATACACGCACACACATACACAAAGATGACCAAATGACTTGGCCGGGCTGAAGTTAGCCACATCACCCACCCTCTACGCCTCCCATCACGTCTAAAAACATAACTGCGACGCCGTACTACTAATTACTACATTGTGCATGTGGTAGGTATTTAAAATACCTAGTAATCTAGTAAGATATAATATAATAGTAGATATAACAGTATAAAAACTATTTTTTTTTCCAGACCAACACCTACCAGAACCCCCGAGATCTCACCGACGGCACCTGTTGAATGCGGCATCATAGCCGGAGGGAACGAGCGTGTGCCACTCATATACAACGGACAATCTTACTCGCGTGGAGACTGGCCCTGGCTAGTAGCGCTTTACAGGCGGAAGGAGGGCAGCTTGACCTTCATCTGTTCTGGAACGTTGGTCTCTGATCGGCATGTTGTTACTGGTAATATTCGAAATTGGAATTTGACGTTTTTTATATATATATAAAAAACATATACTATATATACTATATATATATATATATATACAACGTGTTATAGAAAGGGGCGGGCAAATTTAAGCAATGTATAGTATAGGGTATAAATATTTTACCTTCCATAGTACCAAATCCGATTGCTTTGCTAGGACAATAATTATAGAATTTTCCTTTTTATCGAATGAGTAACATGTCGATATCGACTTTCAACTTTGGACAACACTAAATAATAAACAATGACAAAACAACCTCCTTTCATTTAATTATTTTATAATAAAAAAAAACATTAAACAGTTGTCAAATGTCAATATTTATTTGACGCAGTCAGTTCGGCAATTTCTGTCTTTATGAAGTATGATTACGAGTTCAAAAAATATGTTGAATTTGATTAAAAACAAGTAGATACCGATAACTGTAGATACTGAGAAATTGGTGTAACTAATAACAGCTTTTAAGAGGATCGTCAACTGTATTAAGCTAAATGCATAGATGGAAGACCCGAGAATGAAGTCTTTAAAACTCTTCTAGAGGATGGTACCAATATCGTCTTTAGCACACAATCTCTTTCAGGTGTTAATTTGTGTATAAATTACAAGTTAAGTACGTATTTCCGTAGAATTACGTACATCTTATTCAAGTTTATTAAAAAGTGAGTGTCGTTCATAATAATTAAAAGTGATGTCATCAATCTTATCGATCTTAATAAACGAGTTATTGAAATTATCGTGAAATTATTGAATGTCTTGGTTTTGAAAAGATCCGGTACATAAGTACGAGTTCTAAGGTGTATGTAATGACCCTTAAATATGACCACACCTTTCTGTAACACGTTGTATATAAATATATATAAATACGAGAATATATATATATATATATATATATATATATATATATATATATATATATATATATATATATATATATATATATAGTATAGGCCGGCAAACGAGCAAGTGGGTCACCTGATGGTAAGTGATCTCCACCACCCATGTACGCCCACAATACTAAAATAATCATGGGCGCGTTGCCGACCTTAAAGGAAAGGGATAAGTAAGGGATTGGGAAGGGGAGGGGAATTTGGGCCTCCGGATATCTCACTCATCGTACGAAACGCAGCAGCAAGCTGCTACTTTACGCCGGTTTTCTGTGAGACAGTGGTAATGACCCAGACGAGCCGGCCCATACATGCTGTAGAAAAAAGCGTTTGACGTTTATCAATTGTGTTTATTTAACTATTATCTCACATGGTCAGTCAAAACTGACAGTTTTAATGAGTTTGTTGATTTGTCCTTCGCGCTATTTTCTTAATTAAACATTTCTTATTTATTGTTTACTAGCTGCTCACTGCATGCAACAGAAGAGCAAGATATCAACAATCAAAGACATAGTAGTAAAAGTAGGCGTCTACGATTTGGAAGATTGGGGAGATGATGTCAGTGTAACGAGAACTCTCACCTCGGCCAACATACATGAAATGTATAACGCTTCCACATTAGAGAGTAAGCCATTATTTTATCTTCATTACCATTTGGTAATATCAGTAGAACCATAAACACGTTGCTGACCTCAAAGGGCTAGTATAATTAAAGTATTGATAAGGGAGATTTGAGCTTCCGGATATCGCACTTACCATACAAAACGCTACAGTCTTCACAGCAACGCTACTTCACGTCATTTTTCTGTGAGATAGTCGTAGCAACCGGGTTGAGCCGGCCTTATCATGCTGTAAACAAAATTGTGCCTACAGCGTGTCTACGACTTAAAGAAGTCTTTTTAATTTATACATGTAGAATTCATTATTATTATGATTATGCACGGATTTCTTTATATTGCACAAATGGGTGAAACTAACTTTTTTTGACATTTCATATGGTATAAATAATGGTGATAAAAAAGCAATAAAACGATTATCCACATGTATAATGCCAAATTAAATGTTTCATGCCGCAAAGACGAAACAAATGTAATTTTCGATTTCGCGGCCAATTTCCTTATGCCATTAACTTATTAAAGCACTTTATATTCGTCATTATTATATGTATTTCATAAGCTTATTTTGTTTTTAGTCTTATGTCCGTAATTTGGATCTCATTTAATTTAGAATTATATAAATATCGCCTTACAATAATTGCAGATGATATCCTAGTGGTGACATTCGAAAGGAAAGTGGAATTTAATACATACATCCGACCTGCTTGTCTCTGGAATGGAAATATAGATCTAAGTAGAATTGTTGGGGCTTCAGGTGTGGTTAGTATTAAAATATAATTATTAGTCGAAGTACCTACTCAAGGATAATCCCTATCTATGGCTGTCCCAAGACTCTTTATCTTTAAAGCTTAATCAACACTCAGCTCTGACCTTTAAGATCCCTTAATTGAATCTTATGGGAATTGATTTTCTTTTTATTAATACTGGGCCCTCGAAGTATTTATTTGGATTTTAATTCTAAGCAGATGCCCTATTACAGTAAACTAAAACTAAGCACGTCGCAAGAGCCGCATGCTGCGCAGTGGTGCAGTCATCGGACTTTAGAACTAAGTATAATTAGAATAGAATCCAAATAAATTCTTCGGGAGTTCAGTATGGACAAAAAACCGAAGATGCACAAGGATCCCCTGCAGGAGATCCTTGACGGAGGGTTAGTCAACAGTATACCTAAATGATTACAATCATAATAATATAATGACATTTAACCTTGACCTTTTTGATGAATAAATTATATAATTTTCCATACGTTCATGCAAGACAAGAGTATTTTTTATAACTACGAGTTACACAATAATTCATTTTGACGAAACGAATCCTAATTATGCAAAGAAGATAATCAGACAAAAAAAACTTCTTTAGATGTTTGTTTTAACTTCGAAGCATTAACACAAATGTGCAATTTTGCAACTTTGAAACTGTCTGTTTAAAATTTTGCTATATTCGTTATTATATTTCTTTTAACCCCCGGCAAAAAAGAGTGTTATAAGTTTGACCTCTTTGTCTATCCGTCTGCCTGTTTGTCTAACAATGTATCTCACTGTGGTATCGTAGTGTTAAGAAGATCTGTCAAGCCATTTCAAAATAAAAGATCTTTTTCTAATTGGTGTCGGGGGGTTTTAACTATTAAGTTATTATTTTTTAGGTGGCTGGCTGGGGCACCAGTGAAGTAGGGCCGAGTGGTCAAGGAGAACCACGTATGGTGCGAATTCCAGTGGTGAGCACTGCACAGTGTAGAGCAAGCAAACCAGAGTTCCACAAACTAACATCCCCCAACACTTTATGTGCAGGTACTTATCTAATAATAATAATTATGAATGATGATTAATAAAGAGGTAGCAAAAAATGACGCTTCTATGTTTAAATTAATCGAATTTTTACTATTGTATAATGTACAAAGATGTATCATTAGAAACATCTTTATACATTATACAATAGTAAAAATTATCAAAATTAACTATAGACGGACAAAAGACATCCGTCATAGATTTTCGTACACTTTTTGTTACACCAAAATATAGTTTATAGAATAAATTATGCATTTCCACTTTGTTATATAGCAATTAATACATTTCAACAGTCACTTTAAGAGGAAAATAAGTATAAATTATCCAATGTTTTCGTATATTTAACTTAACCGTAGTACCTACATTAGGATTATTTAGAAGTATATCGAAATAATAGTAAATATGACATATTGTTTTAAAAAGATGTACACATTTTGACTCTTTTTCGAGTTTTTCTCGTATGTTCACTGAATTCAAAAAGCCCAGATCAATTCCACGTTCCTGTCAAATTTATATTGCAGTCAGAGTTATATGCCTTACTATTTTTAAATTGTATTTTCATTGCAGGTGATCGCATGGGTTCGGGTCCATGCACCGGGGACTCTGGCGGAGGTCTCTACATTCTAGATGGAGGGCGCTGGAGGATTCGTGGAGTAGTCTCACTCTCACTTCGCCCTCAAAACGGAGACAACACTTGTAATTTAAATGAGTACATTGTCTTCACCGATACAGCGCAGTATCTCCCATGGATGAGAAATATAATGTCGCAAAACTTGTATGATTAAAATGACTGATAAAATTTAGTACAAGGATAGGTACTTATTAGTAGCGCAGGAGGCATAATAGTTTAAAAGTATACGTATTCAACTTCATAGACTGGACAACAAAACATAATTAAATTAGTTATTTAATGTGTTTTTATTTTAACATCCTAAATTTAAAAGTTGTACGACAAAATTCAATGTCGGTGTAAGATTACCGTCACACTATAATAAGACTTGAGTGAAGCATGGACAGTATTCACAGTAGGCATCCGCCACCTGTAAACGCAGGATACCATGAATTTCCTGTTATCTACTTTGTTGTTTCTTATGACTGAATGAACATGATATGACTGTATATTATCTAGATTTGTGAACTGTTTACTTTTGCATAATTATTTACTAAATAAAAAAAAGAAAATCAAGAGGAAAATTTCTGTCAACGGAATACATACAATGGCAATAGCTGGTTGATAAGGTAGATTTTGTAACCTCAGTCCAGTGTATAAAAATACTACTGCACACATAGTCTGGCAGTTTGTAGCCACCTTAGTTTCGTGTTTGCGAACGAAGTAATAATGTGTCAACCTCTTTGGTAGTAGTAACAGCGCTGCCAGTTGGCGAGTAATTACCCGAAAAGCGGGTAATTTCATGCGATTTTAATATGGCGGGTAATTTTGTTGGACATTTGCACCGATCGGAGTAAAAGAGGGTATTTATATGGCTTTATACTTAACACATGCCATACTATATATAGCGAGTATATTAGGCAGAGTACTTAGAACACTAAACAATATAAATATGATTGATATTAGTGTCTTATACTATTTGGAAGCTGCTTTTCCTAAGGGAAATGAAAGTTTTTTAGTGGTGGTGTTGGGATTTTGTCATTTTGAAGTTGACAAAAGATGCCAGTATAAAAAATAGAGGATTTTTATAAATATAAAATAAATAGGTTTACACGAGAAATCAGTATTTCAGTAAATTACTCTCAAATTCGAAAGTCTCCCGAAAAATTAGTAGTTTTGGATTTAAAATAAAACTAGTTTAAACGGATTTTATCGCAGTTTAATTTTTATTTTAGTTCCAATTTTTCGAAAGCTGAAAAGCCTTCGTGGTCGTGACCACGTCGTCTCTCCCGTGGGAGAGACTGAGGCTTAGGTTGTCTCGAAAAGTTAATACTAAACCACGATAAAATCCGTATAAACTAGTTTTATTTCGATGTGTAATATTCGCGTAAACATAAGAAGCCGCTAGTTTTGGATTTTTTATCTTAAAGTTCCAGCCCAATATTCAAATGCTTCGAACAATATTATGGTTTTCTGACTCTTCTGAGCCAAGCACTAGTCAAAATTAGTTAATTTATTTTTTATTTTTCTGTGTAAGTTTACTGGTATTTAAATAATAACTGATTACAAGGGCTTTTTACTTTGTTCTATTACATATATTTAACCTGATTATAGTAGGTAAATACCCGATAAACTTGGTTGGCGGCAAAAACTGCAGGAGGTTATTGGGCGGGTAATCCAATGATCATAATGTGGCAACACCGAGCAGTAATGTCATATTTTGGTTTGGGATTTGGCGCGGTTTGTTTATTTGCGAAATGTTTGTTTATTTTTAATTTGTAAATTAAAATACAGTTTCTACACTATAATGTCTTGGAATAAATTACTGTGCAACCAGAAGGAGCTTCAGCTACTAGGTACTTTATCCGGAGGGCAAAGTTTTAGGTAATTTATATTAAAACTATTAAAACTCAATCTTTAAATAATCAACACGAATAATGCTGAATTCTTTTAGATGGACACATAACAAAGAAAATGATGAATGGACTGGGATATTTTCTAAAACAGTGTGGAAATTAAAACAGGAAAGCGATTATTTACTTTATCAAGTAATTGGTTCAATAATTACTAAAACACAGGGTACAAGTAAACAGAAAAATCAAAATGGTGCAGATAACAGCAATGTCTATAACAAATTATTAGAAAATTATTTTAGACTTGATTTAAATCTAAGAGAATACTATAAAGAATGGTCAGAAAAGGATGAATTGTTTAGATCAGCATGTGAACAGTTTTATGGAATAAGAATGCTGTGTCAAGAACCTGTGGAAAACTTATTTTCGTTTATTTGCAGTCAAAACAATCATATATCAAGGTAAAAAAAATAATACCAGCCTTATATTATACACATCCTACAGCTGAGCATTCTCTACTTATTAAGAGGGGTTAGGCCTTAGTCCACCAAGTTACCCAGTAGTATTGAATTAATTAACATTCGCATTAATTTTTAGCATGTGAAGTCTCATTTAGCATTTCACAAATTAAATACAGTTGCGAAAGTATATGAAGTATGAATTCATTCATTGCTTCGTAATTTGTTTATTTGTGCATCGCAGGAACAGTGGCAACAATGATCCCCTTCACACCCGCAGGAGCACTAAATTATTGTGTCATATTAGCAAATAGTATTAGCACAAGTGATTAGTGTGCTAAGACACGAAAATTACAAAGATTGCATGGCACTGGTCTGTGTTCATCACCCTACGACACAAGGAGTTTAGCCGCATAATGCCCAGTAATATAACTGTCTTTAATGATTCTAATTAAGTAATGATATCCCCACATGGGTTGATGTCAGGCAGGCGGCTGGTCATAAAATATACCAGCCAAATTGTTCTGTAACATGTGTTTTAAAGCATGTTGTGCCGACCTCACTGCAAGTAGGATAAGGGCAGGTGGAAGATGAATTAAGATACTAATAAAATTTTCATCTTCCAGGATATCAAGTATGGTTGAAAAACTGTGCACACAGTATGGAGAGGAGATTTGTAAACATGAAGGAGTGACATACTATTCCTTCCCCGAAGTTGAAAGCTTGGCTAAACAAGAGGTATTGACGGGGCTGTTTTGGTCATGCTATGGGGGCTCTGGAATCTGGACACACTCATTGGGATCCTTTAAAAAAAAAGCTTTTTATTTTTATATGATATAATCACTGAAATTACTGTCAAATAGTGTTGAGTCAATAGTTTTTAAACTTAAATTAATAAAAATCTTTTAGGTACTATGATTCGTATTTTGTACTCCATCAAGCCCCACTTTTTCAGTATATGGTAAAGACAGAACTGGGCTTAAATCAACTCATTTGTGCATGCCTTACTATGAGTGAGTGATTTTTATTTATAAAAATGTTTCATACAAAAAAAACACACACTGGGGAAATTATTTTATGATTTTATCATGGGAAATGTTGGTTGTACTTATTTATTATTGTGCTGTCCTCTAGGGTACCTTACCAATAAACTTAATCATGCAAGCTTAGTTGTGCACTAAAGCAAGTGGTAAATACATAAAACAATAATTAAATTATTTATATTTTTTATGGAGAGAGGCAAACGAGCAAGTGGGTCACCTGATGGTATATGACTTCTGTAGCCCACAATACAAGAACAATCATGGATGCATTGCCAACCTTAAACGAAAGGGATAATCATGTAGGGGACGGGGATTTGGGCCTCCAGATATTTTACCGTACGAAACACAACACAAGCTGTTACTTTTCGTCAGTTTTCTGTGAGACAGTGACAAAAAACCAGTCGAGCCGGCCCATTCATGCTGTAGACAAAACTGCAAAGTAGTTAAAAAAACTCTACGTATCGAAATCACAGTACTTTTTGTTTTGAATGTAGTGAACACTGATTACTGCTTGATACAATAATAATAACTTCTAAAAATATTTTAGGTGGAATCAAAGTTGAGGGAGCTAGGTTTCGGCTACCGAGCCAAGTTCATACAAAAGTCGGCCACACAGATTGTAGATTGGGGTGGTAATGATTGGTTCAAAAGTTTACAAGACATGAAGTACAAGGATGCTAAACAGGAATTGATGAAGTTGCATGGGATTGGGCCTAAGGTGAGATGGTATTCAGGCTAATATTCCCAGGTATACCTAATATATTCTAATATCTAGCTGGTAGGTCTCCTATGCGAGTTTTCGTCTGGGTACAAACTTCGGGATTGTTTATTTCTACCACTATTCAGCAATAAGCACAGCTGTTTTGGTTTGAGGGACATTAAACCCAGTGAAATGCAAGTTAGCATTATGAAACTAAGTCTCGGGGAAATTAGGGCAGTGTAGTACCATACAGTACTTTGTTATATGCACTGTGGACATGAATATAGTTTAAAAAATAAACACCAGGTCTTTCATATTATGTATTTTCATATCCTATTACTATTATAAATGTGAATGTTTGAAAGTTTGTGAGTTTATGAATTTGGATGTTTGTTAGTCAATCACGTCTTTTAACGGTTTTGGATGGAATTTGGCATACAGGTATACCATGACCTAGGTTACAACATAGGTTATTTTTTACCTCAGAAAAGGCCGTTCATGCGGTCGAAGGCGCGAGCAAAAGCTAGTTACTAATAAATAATTAGTGCGCCGTCTGAGCGTCGAATCTGGTGTAAAGCGGTTATTACATTTTTATTTGGGAAACAACAGAAACAATTGTACATATTTACAAATAATAGAAATACAGTATTTACAAAACCCACAATCGTTTCCTCAGACTACTCAATCATATAAAAAATAATCATATAAATTATACGTTTACTTTTCGAATTTAAAGGAGATTATTCAATGTAGTACAATGTAGGTACTGTATAAATACAGAAAGAGCCTTTAAAATAAGTTTCCACCCAGAAGCCTTGTTGTTCTATTGTAAAAAGAATGAAACAAATATCACATACCATTTATTCATAATGCTTGACAAAACTCCAATACGATATGCGTCGGCCGGTGCGGCATCTCGTCGTGTTAAGTTTTCACCGTCCATGACTGTTCAAGCTACCACATGTCGTTTAACTGGAGCAATAGACTGTGATGACATACATAGGGTAGGCAGAGGTGTAACCAGTACACCCACTTTTCGCCGAGCGTATCTCCGTCCCATGATGTGATAGGGGGCGAGCCTATCGCCATACCGGGCACAAATTCCAGACTCCGGGCTGATACTGAGCATTTCGTAATATAAATACCCAATACCACTTTACCCGACCCGGGGATCGAACCCGCGACCTCAGCGTTAACCTCAATCGTAACGCGTACGCATTACAACTGCGCCACCGAAGCAGTCTGTGATGACAATTCTGAGAATATCCTTAGTAGGTATATTTAAAACAGTTCGTAATCGCGTAATATTTGAAGGTATAATAAAGTGAAGTTAGTTGCGACTACCCTCTTCACGCCGCTGAGCTCGTCAGACAACCCGTGACCACGGCCAATGCAACTCGGTCGAAATGTGAGAAAATTAAAAAATATATATTGATACCTTCAAATGTTACGCGATTAAGAATATTGCCTCGGTGGCGCAGTTATAATGCGTACACGGTACGACTGCTGTCCTGAGGCCTCGGGTTCAATCCCGGGTCAGGTAAATGATATTGGGTTTTCCTAAGACGAAATGCTTAGTATCAGCTAGGAGTCGGGAATTGTGCCCGACAGGACAGAAGGGAATAGGTTCGAAGATATGTAGGTGTACTGATTACATATCTGCCTACCTCTTCGGGGATTTCAGGCGTGATGTCTATGTGTGTACTTTAATGTTTTAAACAGGAAACATTTAATCTTAACTTCCAGGTAGCCGATTGCATCTGTCTAATGTCATTGAATCATTTAGAAGCGTTACCGGTGGACACCCATGTTTATCAAATAGCAGCTCAAAACTATTTACCCCACCTACGAGGGAAGAAAAATGTAACGGAAAAAATGTATGCAGAGATTGGCGATCATTTTAGAACTCTTTATGGTGATATGGCGGGCTGGGCTCATACGGTAATATGATTTGATGATCAAACTATATTACATTCATACATACTTAAGCTCACATATGTAGTCTCAAAGTGGTAAGCAGGGGCAGCAACTAGGGCACTCATGGTTCGCCGAGATTATTTCATTTCTTTTCGAATTGAAAACTCTAATACAAATTGGTATTGACCGACTTAGGGGCTTAGCATATGTAAAATGCAACAATCACGCGCGAGAAAAATAATTTTTTGACTCTGTGTGGAAATTTAATCTGCGGCCTTTCGCGTCACATCCGCCTACGCCCACTGCGCCACGGAGGCTGTCACCAGTTACACTTTAATAACATTCTTAAAATCTTATTTTTCTTTCTCAGGTCTTATTTTGCGCAGATCTGAAGAAATTCCAAAAGGGAGATGAATCTTCTAATACTGATGTACCAAAAAAGAAAAGAAAAAAGTAGTTATACATTACTGTGAATTGTGGTATAATTTTTATGCGAATAAACTATACTTGAATACTAAATACCTATTTGATTTTGGTAAATATCTACACATTAGGATGGCTATCTATTTTTAATTTTGTACATTATACATTACCAGTATGCAAAAGAAAATAATGCAGTGCCCAGTGTGCCCGTGCGCAGCAGTTGGACAGGGATATTAAATAAATTGGATGGGGGTTATCCGGCTGTCACCAAGCCCTTAGAATAAAGCTTAGAATAAATAAAATACCGTTTCTTTGAGAGTATATTGTGTTTTTAAACGACTTCAATTACATTCAATATATAAAAGATAAAAAACAAAAAGCGACTTAAAACTACAACCTGGAATGGCTAATATATTAAAATTATTCTTTTTGAAAGATCGACATTCCGATATCACATTTTAATGATTTTTAAACCGAAAGAGCAAAACATATTGCACGATAACACTAAAACTTATAAATAATTTGTGAGATTTCTAATCTATAAGTTAAAACTTATTATGAATAGTATAGTAATAAAAGTTATTTTAAACACTTGATGCAGGCCACGTAACTATGATCTCTAATATAATAGTTGACGCTATATTCCTTTGTATAATTACAATGTCACTGATTTGTATCCACTTAATCGCTATTTAATTTGACCGGTTTGAAGTTAGCCACTTCAACCGCTCTCTATCCCCTCCCGTCACACTTTAGCGTCCAAAAACAATAACCGCGTCGTCGCATCAACCATTGGCCAAATTGCGCACACTGAAGTTAAGTTAAAATATATATAGCCCTGGCTAACAGCTGTCCTTACAATTTAATTGTTTAATACACTAGTTACTTGAGACACTAGTTATATTTGTGACTACGTCCAAGCAGCCGACGAAATTATTATATAAATCTTTATTACAAAGACCACTGGCCAATGGCCATTCCCTATATTCTGTCTATCGACAGATCTTCCATACAAAATGTGTCAAAATTTTACTGCCGGTAAGCAAATCTGTTGATAGACATAATATTGGAAATAGCCATAAGACATTCAATACTGTAAGCAATCTACAATGCATCTCTATATAACTGAATGCAAATTAATATATTTCGCCCATCCAAGCTTAAGAATTCACAAGTTTATTCATTTGATTGCATTGACATTGGTTTAAGCAAATTATCATTATCATTTGATTTCTTCAGTGATAGATATGCGTATAGATGGATTATCTTACATACACGAAATAATATTGTAGCACGGTCGGTTGATCATCGGTCGATACTCGTCTATTTAATTTTCAGCTGATACCCCACTTCTTTCTGTCTTTCGGCTTAATGTCAGAGTCCGCCTTCTCATACCATATATTTGACGGTACTTGTGAACTGCCGTCTGACCCGCATGACCCGCAACGGAAACAAGTTTCGCCAATGCCTCGACCGTTAATCAGCAGTGTACCAAAGGTGAGGGTGTCTTTGATCTTTGTTGTTGGTGGCCCGGTCCTACTATGATTAATTATTGCTCACGACTTCTCGATAGTTATAAGTCTTATGCCTTCATTTAAAGTACTTATTACGTATTACAGAATAAAAAAGCAGTCAATACGGTACAAAATACCGTTTATAATGAGTATTGCCAACCACCTGGCAAGTGTAAAAATTACGAACTATATCTACTATAAACTTATGAGAACTTAATCTTACAGAATACTGCGAGTCTTACAGAAAATAGTATAGATTTTCTAATCTAAAATGATGCGTTACATAGATTTTCTAATATAAAATGCGTTACATAAATCTTGGTCATATTGGTAGGCAGATACATTTCTGTACAACCACCGTACACTTCCTGAAAAACCCGCTATAGGGGCTCGTAAGGCGAGTCGTGTTCCCGGCAAATGTACATTTAGTAACTTCAGGCTGGCGATCATCGAAGGACCCAACGTCTCGCTAATCAACATTATTTTTCGACTGCACCGTATTTAGCATGAGAGCCAACGAAGTCAATATATCGTGTCAGGATGAAAAGTGTTAAAATACAGTGGCGGCGTGCGTCACACTAGTTTAGACGATCTATTCCTAATTGATTATTATAACAACTTGTTGACACATTAAGTTGGCAGTTTTGTAGCACCCTTTTTTGTGAACGTGTTTCTACTAGTTCAGCCCTCACACTATTTTATCTATATTTTACACCAGTGGTTCCCAAACTTTTTTTCTCATAGGCCACTTTCAAAATTAACAGCCCCCTGCAGCTAGGTACATTTCTACCATATTCCCAAAACTCGGCAAAAAATGTGAAGATTAGATTTAACTATGGACCCCCGTCAAATCTCCCGTGGATCCCTGGGGGTCTAACGGAACCACTTTGAGAACTAATGGTTTACACTAATTTGTCCAGCAAAGTACAAATATTTTAATACTCATAGTAAACATAGATACCTATATGGTGTAGGAATGAATAAAAATAGTTCTAACCAAACATACACTTTTTGATATTAGCCGCAACTTACTTAATGCCGTATTCAGAAACGTCAGTTAAGTTTATGAATTTATTAGCCCTTTCTCAGAATTCGATTACTTCCCAGATATGTCAATTAAAATTAATTTCTGTACTCAGTAACGGATAATTCTTTGACTGGCTCGAAGTGTGGAAATAATCGAATTCTAAGTTAAAAGACATTCCTGAGTGCGGCAGTTAGATTAATAAATACTTCTAACATTATAACTTACAATTTATCAATTCGTATAAACGAAACAAGCACACAATACAAGATTTCTGAACATGTGATTGGTCCGCTTTTGTTAAGCGCCAAAACGTACCAATCAGTCCTCATAATAATGTTTAATAAGAGGATAAATAACAAGTATTTTTAAGAAATAGTTTTAGTTAAAACATGTCAGTATTTACTAGATAATATAATTTATACCAGGAGTAATTTATCCCCGCTTCCAAAGCCAATAAGGTAATAAATTATTACCTTAACATAAACGGAAACCGCTATTATTTGTTGTTTACTTTATCATTGTAGAAACATAAGCCCGTACTGTAAAGCAAACTAATTAAACTCGGGGTCAATGACCTGCGCGTATCACCGCGCGCCAAACCGTACGGCTGATTATCCGTCCGATTAATGATTATCCGTAGCGATTCTGTAATCACCAGCACTATCAACTGCCATCGTTTTAGGACGCGTTTCCCTTACACCCAGTATGATACGAGTTTGCATGTATATTACCTTCACATGCCGCGATTCACTAAAAGCACCACGATGACTATGTCAGCCTACGTAGTAAAAATTGGCACACTTTGTATCTATACAAATCGTAAATAATATGTGTCATAACTACTATATTATACACAATCTGTGTGTGGTCTTGACCAACCTTTCCGCTTGCAGTCACAGTGCCCAATTAAGTTCCAAGATCCAACAAATATTCCAAAGGCATAATACTCAAGTCGCATTACTTATTCCCGTAGTATATTTGCGGGCAATATTCTATGAGCACTTGTAAAGCTCGTATCTCAAACGCCAAGTCTGTGATAGCTGGTGGAGTAGCCACGAGGGTTGGTGCAAAAACTGTGCTTAAGTTGTGTGCACTCATCTTATTCACCTCGGCTTGTAGGGTAACTCTGAAATAGACGAAAATCTTTCATGTTTATATATTTTATAGCAGAGGTCATGAAATGAGCAAGGGGGTCATCTGATGGCAATTAATTTCCGCCCATAAACACCCACCATACCAGAAGAGTCATAGCTACGTTGCCGACCTTAAAAGAAAGGAACGATGATTGGGAAGAGGAAGGGGATTTGTTCCTCCTGTAATCTCACTCACCGTACGAAACGTAATAGCTAACTGCCACTTCAAGTCGATTTATGAGACAGTAGTAATAACCCAGTCGAGACGCCCCATTTGTGCTGTAGATAAAACTGTCCACAGCGTGGCTCTACTCTAATTATTGCTTAAACGCTTTTTTAATGATGACTCTGGATATTGGTCCTTTAAGCCATTTATGATTATAGGTTTGATTTTTATATTAGTAATAGTTTCAGTAAATTTAGAATATCATATTATCTTCCTTGATTTAAAGGCGCTAAAATATCGCTTATAACCAAATATGGAATTACGAGACTAACAATCTTAAGTGGTGAGAGGTAAAACGTTCTGAGTGGTGTTGCCATTTATGCCACTATTTAATTACGAGCGCTTACCATCAGGCGAATAATCTGTTCTTCAAGTCAACCAGGCGAATAAATAGAATCATTATTAGCCTCTGTCAACTATCTAATTATTTTCTGAATATTTTGGTATGTAAGTAATATAATTCATTACCGACTGAGTATATAAAGTTAGCTTTTGCTAACGGCTTCACCCGCGTAAACAACCTTTTCTGGGATAAAAGGTAGCCTATAACCGTCTCCAGGGTTCCATTATCTCTGTACCAAAATTCATCAAAATCGGTTCAACGATTTAGGCTTGAAAGCGTACCAAAAAAAATCACTTCCGCATTTATAGTATTAGTTAGGAGAGACTCCAATGCCATCATACCTGTGCAAATGTTGAACCATGTACTGCAAGCAGTTGAAATGCGCTGGCGGCAGTAAATCTAAGCACTCACGCAACATTATTATCTGTTGCTCTGTTGTTTTGGCCTCTGTAAACATTTGAAATATGCGAAAATATATATTAGTTTTAAAAGTAAAAATCCATCAAAGTTTTCACCAGTTTTTTTTTTATAGCGTAGGTCGGCAAATCCAAACGTGGGTCTCCCGATGGTAAGTGATCTCCAACGCCCATGTATGCCCACGATAACAAAAGAATTATGGGTGCGTTGCCGACCTTAAAGGAAAGAGATAAATAAGGGATTGGGAAGGGGAGGATTGAGCCTCCGGATATCTCACTCACCGTAAGAAACGCAGCAGCAAGCTGCTACTTTTCGACGGTTTTCTGTGACACCGTGGTAACGACCCGGATCATTTATACTATAGAAAAAAGTGTCTACAGAGTGGCTCTACCACTCAAAAAGATTAAAAGTATATCTAGTATTTAACAAATATTTTAGTATCTCTTATAATAAAAACAGCTGCAAAGTCAGCTTGTGTAATAATTTGTTTGAATAAAAAGCCAGAAACCTGATTGGTCATAGACCTGGTTGTATTTATGGAGGTAACATGAATAGGGTGGTTTCCTATATTGAATTTTATACATTATTTTATAAGCAACAGAAAATGATACGCAAAAGAAACCCTTTTATTAAAACACAATCGAAATTGGTTCAGAAATGTGCCCACAGTTATGACTTTAAATGTTGGTATGAGGAAAAGTGGGTGCGTAGGGATATCTCACTATCTCGCTTACACGCGTGCACCATAGTCCATAATGAACATTTTACACAGTGACGTCAAAGTTTGCGTCGTCTGTCATTTGACAATTACCTCTTCTACAGGATTTCAATGGCTTCTAACTTATTTATTATTGGTCCAAATTATTAAATTCTTTCTGCAATAGTTTTTGAGTAACGTAACTTATTGATTTAAATAATAATAAAAAAAAACTAGTCAACTACCCTATTGTACCTATTATATTTAAAATACTTACGTATAGCTTGCACTAATACGGGATGCACCTCGTAGGTGACAAGTGGGACTGGTAATAACCTTAAGTACAGTTTAAGAGTACCCGCCACTACATTTATATTACTGTACACACTGAGATCTGCAGCCTCACCATCTGAAAAGAGAATAGTTTCTAATTGTTTGTTTTTAAAGCATATTTATAAAGGAATCCAGAATTTGAGTAAAATAGACATTGGACAGCCTCCGTGCCGCAATGGGCGAGTAGCCGGCTGCGAAGCGACAGGCCGTGGGTTCGATTCCCACACTGAGACAAATGTTTGTAGAATCCACAAATATTTGTTTCGGGTCTGGGTGTTGTGCAAGTTCCTCGTAGTTTCTGATACACGATACAGGTTAAACCTAGTGTGGGGTCAGGCATATGTGTGTGACTGTTGGGCAAAAAAGAAAAAAACATGGTCTAAACTCTATATAGCATTATGTGCTATCTTCTTCTTCCACCTGCCCTTATCCCACTCGCAATGGGGTGGCGCAACGTGCTTTTAACACATTTTACAGAAAGATTTGGATTTGTAGTTTTTACGGCTGGCCACTTGCCTGACGTCAACCCCTCTGGGGAATATGTGCTATCTAATAGATTTTGTATTTTCAATGTAACAGAAGCTTTAATGGACCTAAAATAAATAAATGTACCTATGATGGAGTGGCATAATCATATTATGACAAAACAAAGGTTAAAAAACCATGTAACGGAAGCTCACACCCATATCCCTGAAGCAGACAAGTGGTTAGAACCACCCACGCTAGGTGCGTGCCGTTGTCAAATTTATTTCCGTCCCTCTATGTGACGTGGCGAGCTTATCATGATATCTGGGCCCTAATTTAAATCCTGGGCAATTCTATGTGAATTTTTCGAATCGAAAAACTAGAAAGACTTGGGACCTTATGACTTCTTAAATTTATCAGCCTATACACGCTGCCACTAAACCAATGAGACAATACTAAAGTTTGATTCTCCGGATAGATCGCACAAATGAGCCAATTGGACTACTGTTTGAAGGTCACACCAACAAATTACTTATATTGAATGGGGTGATTTCCGCCTTCTGGGATCTATCTAGATAATCAAATTGAGAATGTTTATTGAAATTGGCCATTAAGGGCGATGGATTAAGCTTGCTTTTTAATTTTATTTCTCTGCTTAACATAAACAAACAGTTATCATACCGGGTTATAAGTCACGTCTTACCTCTATCAAAAGCCAGTTTCAAAGCTTCAATCTCATCAGCAAATCCGGACACTCTGTATATTCCTTCGGAGTCCATCCCTCTATTTTCTATTTCATTTACACACTTTCTGACTACGAAAGGCAGAGTGCTGGAGTGGGCATTTAGCAGTGTTGTAAGATCTATGCCAAACACGCCACGCAGCTTCTTGAGGTCCGGCACGCATTGATTGGGCAATCTTTCTGAACATTTTATGTGAGCTATGAAGCCGCAATCTGTAAAAAAAGAAATAATAAACCAATTGTTTGTTACAATTAAAAAAATAAACAATACTAAAACCACATAGGTCTAAATGTTTGAAATAGTTATTATGTAAATCATATTTCTTAGCAAAATAGACTTTGATGTCAAGGTATGAGTCCCTTCACCCAAAAAGTTTGGTCAAGGTGATGATACTAAATTGATGTAATAGTTTACAAAGGGAATGTATATGTGTACTCTATCTTAATCACAGCATCTTCTTGTGTAAACACTGTTAATTTTATCTTTTACATATTACAATATGTTTATATTTATTTATTATTAGCTACATTGTATAGTCAATCTAAATATTTATATTGGAATAAGGGCACACCTGCCACCAGTGGATAGAACAAATAAAGTATGCATATTCACACGCAATTAAATTTACCAGATATCACATAAGGCAGCTGATTTAGGAAGTAGCAATTTGACATTATGCTCCTCTTGTAAATTGACAAAATGCTGATTTTGTATTTTACTGTCTTACTGTTCACACTCAGAAACGTCAATTAAGTTTTCGTACTAATTAGCAATTCCCTACAATATAATTATTTCTCAGAGACTTTATATTAACTATCATAATATCTGTATAGTCTACTCAGTAATTGAGAATAAAGCATTTTCTGTTCTGAGTAATGGGTCGTCTGGGTCTGAGTGTGGAAACATTCAAATTATATTTAAATGAAAGATGATAAACTATATGACCCAAAAATATACCTTCACACTTCACTCCTTGAGCGGTAAATCCCCATAAGAAGTTGGCGCAGAGTTCACACCAGTTTAGACCTTTGAATGTGTGCACTTTAAAGCTGTGGGACTTCGAATACTTAATGACCAATGGATTGTCTTCTATTGTTGGTGTGAGGTCAAACTGTGGAATTTTTGGGTCTATGTCAATTTCCTTACGGTCAATTCTGTTTATAATTGGACTAGATCTGTTAGACGCCCTGGAATTTAGATAAAACAATAAGGTGACAGTGTTATTAAGATTTTGATGGACAGTATCTTTGATTCTACTACGACTATGGTAGAGTTTGCATCAAATAAAATATTAGATTTAATTTGTCAGGATGCTATATTATAAACAAATTACAAGACATTGAATTTGTAATGATGAATAGACACAGAATAATAGCCTTAGAACCTGCACAAACATTTTTGTCCTCCACAGACAAAAATCCTCAAAGCATGGAAATTCTATATTCATTCAATCAAAAACTGACTGCAGACTCAACGCACAAGTTGTGCGATATTTTTTTAAATTATGTGAAGTGCAGGCTATGTAAGCAAATATTTTGAGTCTATCTTATGTTGTAATTTTTATTAATTTCTTCGGTTATTTAGGGGACTTTTTGTATGCTGTACTTTTAGTGTCTCGTATACACATTGCTGGCTCCAAATATCAGATTTTACAATGCAAATGTAGGGAACACCGACATAGACGTTTGACTAGAAAGTTTATGTCCAATAATAGTTATAAGAAATCATAAAAATTTAGAGAATAGATTTTCTAATTTTTTTTATATTGCTTAATCTACAAACACTTACTGCTGTATCTTCGACAAAGTGTTCAGTTTTCGCCTGTTTAATGTTACATATGGACTTTCAGTGTAATTACTCCTAGAGTTGATCATCTCCAGGATGTGATGAGCTTTGATTTCCATATGGCATGCAATCAAACCATCTGCGACCAAATCAAATATGGTGTCATATCGCTTCTCTTTCAAATAATGTGTGCCATCATAGTACAGTTTGTAATGGTGTATTTTGTCATTAAACCTTAAAAAAAGAATATATATTTTTGTAGAGAATTTAAATTATTTAAAATATAAAACTCTTGAGACCACTTCTATTATTGTGATTGGAATAAGTGAAAAGATTTAATAATCATTGTGAATTTAGTGAGTATCAAAAATATTTCTCTCTGTGTGGTACTTAGTGCCCAGGTCCACCTTCCTTCTTAGACATTATAACTTCACAGTCTTGAGCTTACACGTTAGTGAGATTATTGGCTTTCATACGTAATACGTCAAGTTAACACTTTTTGGGTCAGTTCATGTCCATCATTGATAGCACGGTTATTTGTGAGCAAACAACTCCTGCAGCCTCCTCAAAGGCACACTACACAACATCGAAATGTATCAAAAATAAAATTGATAAGTAAGTATATTTAATTATTAATTTCCTAAGGCAACTTAGTTTAAAAAGTTTATCATAACTTGAAAGCGGAATTAGAAAATAAAAAGTACTATTGCTGGACAAGTCAGCTGTAGTTTCTTAATTAAAAATGTTTACTTGCACAACGTTGCCATAAAGAAATCAAAAGTAATTACAAGTTATGTTGTTTATTAATCCTATCATTGCAGTAGTTTATAGGAAGTGTTGTAATAAAGCATTGGTCCATGTTATGTTACCTCCAAGTCAATGTGTAGAAATCATTGCCCTGTTTTCCTTTTCTGATTAAAAATGCTCCGTTTGGTTCATTCTCGAGTAACAATGTCGCTTCTTTATGCCCCATTAAACCATGATATTCCTTGCCATAAAACTCCGGTCTGTCGGAACAGTTATCGCAGGACACTCGCTTAGGCAACGGCGCCTCCATTTGGATGCGATAAACTGTAATTATCAATGTTTTGGTGACAAATTCTAATAGTTTTCACAGTAAACATTATCAATTTACTTACGTTCGGGTTTCCAAATGTTTTTCAGGTTCTCCATGGTAAATATTTGTTTTCATCAACCCGTAGTGTTGTTTTGTTGTTTATCTTTATGTTAGTGTGTCAAGGTGTTGGGAAATTAGCCCGTTAGCGATTTAATTGTAAATCGAAACGTAAACAGTTTTATACCAACATGCCACATGTCATCTGTGACACTGACAGTTATTTTTTCTTCATAATTACTTTCAATGGCAAGGCGCGAGAGAGTTTTGGCGGGAATTCTTACAGTGCGGTGGCTCTCTTGTTTTAATTATTTCCTAAACTGGTTTAAAGTTGTGTTTGTTGTATAAAAGTGGTGTGGTTTTGTGCAATAATCATTAACGATGATGAATAGTGTATGGAAACATTGAAATAAGTGGATTTAGGAGATTTTTGATCAAGGGTATTGTCGACCTTGTGCTTTCGATTCGCTTGAAGAAAGTCGTCTAAGAAGCATTGAACTGAAAGGAATTATCACCAAAACTCCAGCAAGACCTTGAAATCGGCCACACCCCTGTTTCATCGTTCTTGGAATATAAGAAACGATATAACTAATGACTTGGCAGCATGGTCTATGATCTTAGCCGGTTCCTTATGGAAAAAACAAACAAAAAAAAAAAAAAGCAAGGCGCGATTTGAGTATCTGCCAGTGTCAAAGTTTTCTCAGATTCTTAAGTACAAACCAGCTGTAGTATGGTTTCTCTATAATCTAAGGGTATGATTTTTATGGCTTAGCATTGCTATGTATTTAGCTAATTACAAGTTTATAAGATATTTCGAGTCATTACAAGGACCATGAAACACAAGTCTGAAAGCAGTTTTGGCGGGAATTCTGACAGTGCAGTCGATCTCCTGTTCTAATTTGTGTTGTATAAAAGTGGTGTGGATTTGTGCAATAAACATTGACCGTGATGAACAGTGTATGGGATCATTGATATTGGTGAATTTAGGTGATTTTTGACCAAGTGTATTGATGGACCTTGGTCGTTCGATCCGCTTGAAGAAAATGAATGAAGCATCTTACTGGAAGGAATTAACACCAAACTACAACAAGACTTTAAAATCGGGCACACCGGTGTTTCATTGTTCTTGTGAAAACTTGAAAATATATTAAACTTGTCATTGTCTATATGCCATATCGCCATAATTACGTAGCCAATAATAATTGAACAAAAAAAAGTTTGATATAACTCCTCCACTTTCATTTGATGTTTTGAATGTTTCCATACACTGTACATCATGGGGTTATTGCACAAATCCACTTTTTTTATAGCGCAAACTGGCAAACGAACAAGTGGGTCACCTGATGGTAAGTGATCTCCACCGCCCATGTACTATGCCCACAATACCAGAAGGATCATGAACGCGTTGCCGACCTTAAAGGAAAAGGATAATTATGAGATTTGGAAGAGGAGGGCCGTCTTCTCGTCATTCTTACCATAGCTGGGCATTAACTCGTTAATCCGTTAATCTCGTTAAAGAAGTTAACATTTTGATTAACGGATTAACTTTTAACTTAACTTTTAAAAATGTTAACGGACACGTTAACTTCCGTTAATATGCAGAAGTCCGTTAATCGTTAATCCAATGCCTACTATTTACCGCACAGCACCGCGGCGCGGCGTGAAAAACAACTGCCTATAAATTAAAAAATCTAAAATCTAAGGGCCTAGTAAATTGCACAGCTTTAGCCAATGCCTTATTAAATGGCATAGAGAAAAGGTTTGGACCACTCCTTAATGATGAACAGCGCCAACTTGCCGCGGCATTTCACCCAAAGTTCCGGTTGATATAGCTGGAAACGTATGACAATAGTAGAGTGGATGCAGTAAAAAAGTGCATGGAAGAAAAGGTAGAAGATGCCTTACGACAAGAAGCAGTGGAAAATTCGAAGGACAGAGATAGTTTAAGTGGCGGAGGGAGCAATGCGAGTAACAATGATGATGACGAGGAAGACTTTTTCAATTCTGTCACTCAGTATATAGAAAAACCAAAGAGCTCCAACTCTTTAAAAAGTAAAGCGTAAAGTTTCGTTAAAATGTGGCTGGACATGAAATCAAAAGACTCGTTCAACGATGCTGCATTCCTCGGGGAACAGATATTCATAAATCTATTCATTAAATACAATACTGCTATACCCTCAAGCGCTGCAGTTGAACGTCTGTTTTCCACGGGTAAAGATATTTTAACACCAAAACGAGCCTCGCTTTCAGACGAGAACTTCAACATGTTAATGTTCATGAAGGGGAATATGCACCTTATGGCCGACGATTAAATCACACATTTGAATTATACAAGTATTTTGTTTTGTTCCTAACCTGTTAACTTCCAGAACCTAAACCTAAGGTTTTATTAGTTCACTAACGCAACTATATAAAGATGCAATTTTACACATATTAACGGATTAACGATTAACGTTAACTTGCGTTAATTCTTCCGAAATGTAACGTTTAACGAAGCTAACTTTTTTTGTAGCGGATAACGGTTAATGAAGTTAACTATTTGATTAACGGTGCCCAGCAATGATTCTTACCGTATGAAAGGCAGAAGCAAGCTGCTACTTTACGTTGGTTTTCTGTGAGAAATTGGTAATCGATCGAGCCGGCCCATTCGCAATGTACCTAAACAATACTGTCTACGCAGTGTCTCTAATACTTTCACCGTGAGCTTAACGGCTCAAAATTATTTAATTTTAGTTTTAGCTTTTTAGTCGGTTTTATTTTTTGTTAAAACTTTTCGATTAATAAAAACAAGCGCGTGTTGCCTGGTAGGTAAGTATTACTATATTTCGCGCCCAATGTAATGTTTAACTATGTCTACGTAACAGAGTAGATACCTGTGTTTGAATTTGTACACTATTATAAAGCAATAGAAAGTCCTACTGTGAAAATAGAATCAAAATTGGTTCAAAAATAAGACCGGTAATTATTGTTTTAAAAGGACAGATGGCGTAGAGTTAGTAATTAAAGAGTTTCATTGGCACTATTTGGGTAGAGAACCCTAATAACGAGTAGTTATATTTGATAGATAGAGTTTTTACACTTTTGTGAAACCTGCAACGAAATGTTTAGTTATCAATATGCGTTCAATGTTTAACAATGTAACCTCCCGTGGAGAGTTATCTTTTTGTTTTAACCTCGTTTCGGAACTTGTAACTTACTGGCAATTTAACTAAATGATAAAACATTGGCAGGAGCACTGTTCCTATTTTAAAAAGTTATCGTTTTTTTTTCAGATAAACCAAAATTATTCAAACGTAAAGTTTAAGAAGCTATTGGTTTGAAACACCCTTAAACATTAATGTGAGGTCGTCTCTTACAGACTATAACCTTTAGTCATCACGCTGCGCTCGTGTCTGTGTGATTATTGCTTACACCCTGAAGTTTCTGTATGTACAGTACTCTTTATTCTAAAAGTTTTTTTTTACATTTTTAAGTATTACATTACATAGAAAAATATATAAAAAAAAAGTATCACCCTCCAATGACGCGGCCTAAGACCCAAGCCACCGGTGGTTAGGACCCCAGAGTGAGGAACCTCCTCACAATGCGTGCCGTGTCCAATAATACTGCCTTCTGAATCTGGTCTTGACCCAACGACCAACGACCGTACCATCCTGAAGTTTCTTATTATTATGTTTTATATTTTTCCACTATGGCATATCGTAGCAAGTTGTAATTATGACAATATTTCATGTAAGAACAGCTTACCTCTTGTATAAATACTCCTACGAAAGTATAAATATATGTTTTACAAGTTGATCGAAAAAAACCAGCCGTTTGATATTAACTCCCTATCCATAAACATTACTAACATTCATAAGTAACAAAGTGGTAAGAACCTGGAAAAAGCTACCTGAGGATGTAATTTCAGCTCTATTAATTAATTATTTTTAACATAACATAACATATAAACAGATTCAACAGACATATCCAAAACTCAACTGAGAGTATTTAATCAATCTAGAGATCAATTGGATACATATCGTTCCTTTATATGCCTGCCTGATAAATAATAAGAATAACATTGTGAAATAGGACCTATATCATAAGAAATTGATTGCCGACAAAACCCCATTTCTATTACGATGACGTAAAGAAATGTATTGTTTTTAATTACTCACATATAAAACTAAAACTTAGAAAGTAAGACAGGAAAGACCCAATAGTTATAAAAATTTCTCCGACTTACCCAACTTTATTATTTGAATCATACGAGCTCTTGAAAATCCTACTTTTACCGTTAAATCTATTACTTTGTGGTGGTGTGGTACCTTGTGGTTAAGGGAAAATTACTATGATTGAGAAACAACAAACAATTTTCTTTTCGTTTTCAGTGATGTCATACTTTTGTAAGTAATTATATTTACATGACTCCCTCTTGCTTGTTTATAATGTAGATCCTTTTAAAGATCCTTTCCTTGGGTGGTATAGCCACGCTGTAGACAGTTTTGTCTACAGCATGAATGGGCCAGCTTGTCCGAGTTGTTACCACTGTCTCACAGAAAACTGGCGTAAAGTAGCAGCTTTCTGCTGCGTTTGGTATGGTGAGTGAGATATCCGGGGGCTCAAATTGCCCTCCCCTTCCCAATCCCTTATACTTATCCCTTTCCTTTAAAGTCGGCAACGCACACATGACTCTTTTGGTATTGTGGGCGTACATAGGCGGTGGAGATCACTTACTATAAGGTGACCCACTTGCTCGTTTGCCGGCCTATGCCATAAAAAAAAAATCGCACGTCATTTGATCCGTCTGAACAAACTCTCAATCTAAATGATCAACAAAAACCATAGAGCTTTTGTTTATTCAATCAAAATTGAACCGTGTGAATTCGCTATTAGCCCCCTACCGTCGAATGCTCTCTCATAGTTTTACACAATAACGTGCAGACGCAGCGTCACTGACGCCTGTGGCGCGACCATCGGAAGTTCGCCATTTCGTATTGATATTACCTGTAATAAAATGTATATCTAAATGTATTTCCGCCCAGTCATTTCGGCAATTAACCTAATTTAAAACAACAATACATTATAATCAAATTAAAAGAAGGTTAACGTTATAAATTTTGACCCGCATTCTTAATCAAAATAAGGTGCATACATATTATCGCATAGGTATATTGTTATTGTTTATAGTGTATTTAACTCTACTTCGGTAAAGCAATTCTGTTTGACATTATTTACAACACAAATAAAAGATAACAACTGTCTGATAAACAGGGGCACTGACTTTGAATTATATGGGAAATAGGTTAGCTGACTGTGTTTTTTGTTATTTTAATCAATAAGTTACCTACATTACCCAGAACCTATTGTCGAAACAATTTTATAAATCCGCTCTAAAAGAAATAAATTATAAGCCATTCGTTTGGTGGAAGGGGTCACGGGGTAACGGTCAAATGCAAAAAGAAGATGCATAGCTAAGTATATTGTGACGTCATATTCACAATGGTCATTACGATCCATGCGTACGAGGGAGATAGTGAGATGATTCTACTACGCGACCAGCTTTGGTCTTATCAATATTTAAACCGTAATAGGTAGCGGCTGATGTAAGTATATCCACCATAGCATATTCTGTTAAAAAACAGCCGACTGGGTATTGCCGTTCAGTAAGTAGATAGAGCCCTTAAACAGTAAGATTGACAGACATATGGACAGACAGACGGCGCAGCGCGGTGTGGCGTTAGGCTTAGTAATAGGGTATGGTTGGTATCGCTTTGGGTACGGAACCCTAACCACTTAAGAAACTTGTTATGGCTGGCATTATTAGGCGAGTAGCTGACTGTGAATCGAGAGGCCGCGATCCCCTTTACCGAAATAAATGTTTGTGTAATTCACAAATATTTGTTTCGGGTCTGTGTACCTATATTCTCCCTAGAGGGGCTGACGTCGACGTAACATAAATGTTACGTACACATAAACATGTTAAAGCATGTTTTGCGGACCCCACTGCAAGTGGGATAAGGACAGGTGGAAAGTTTCTGCTGGCATTATATTTAGCATTCATTCACACGAGCTGATTTAAGTTATCAAACGACTTAAATCAACAAAAGCTGTAGGTATGGCTTTTTTTATCAATTCGATTGAAAGTATGTTCAGATGGTTCAAATCGCATGCCATTTAGCAGTTCATCAACCGTGAACCGCTCATCGACGTCTAGACTGTAAACGTCTACTAAATAGTCGTTAATCGCTATATAGATTACTAGGTGACGCTACTTTACGTCGATTTTCTGTGAGATAGTGGTAACTACCCGATTGAGTCGGCCCATTCATGTTGTAGACAAAACTGTCTACAGCGTGGCTCTACCACTCATAGGTTTCTAATATCTAGGTATAAAACTCATATGGAGAGCTCTAATTCTTCATACATACGTACTCACGCCTGTAATCCCCGAAGGCACAGGTGTAACTAGTACACTCACATTTCGCCGAGCGTATCTCCGTCCCATGATGTGATAGGGGGGCGAGCCTATCGCCATACAGGACACAATTTCAGACTCCGGGCTCATCCTAAGCATTTCGTAATAGAAAAACCCAATATCACTTTTGCTTGACCCGGGGATCAAACCCGAGACCTCAGCGTCAGCCTTAGTCGTAACGCGTTACCATTACAACTACGCCACTGAGGCAGCTCTAACTCTAGTTTTTATATAATTCACGTGTAACTTTGCTAAGTCAGATTTGCGTGCCCAGCGTTTCATTTTTCTTTTGGAGGTCCCTGAGTCCCTTTTTATCACATATAGGGACAACTATGGGGATTGTAGTATGTAAAAATCTAGCTTATCCCGCCAATCTTTTATGCTGGCCGGAAATCCAAGAGGATTTCCCCAGCTAAAAATCCCTCTGCCTGCTTTTAGTACAAAATCATATGATTAAATATTTTTATGCATATAATGTTGAGATAGGTCGCGTGTATAAATCTCGATGACTAAGACACTTCACAGGAAAGAGGCGGTGGTATGCAGTGTTTTCCATGAAATAATTATTCGGTATCATAATTTGTTTCCGAATGTACCTAATTTGGTTTGGATGCTTGATGGTTTTTTTATTATATAAAAAAAAGGTATATTTTTCCCCAAATGGTGTATATTATATCTATTCTTTGAAATTCCAATTTAATAATCTACAATTTTAAGGAAGTGAATCTGCGAAGGAAAACCAACACAAGATTAACGTCCGAATACTGAAACGCTACTCAATGGCTGAATGTTTAACGGGTACTTATTCAATTTTGACAGCTAAGAAGGTCTCAACATGATTAACACTACCTTAAATGCTTGAGTTGCGTTTCAGTATGCGTAAAGTATGAAAAGTTAAATGACTCATAAAACTCATACATTTCCCTTACTTTTACTAACTTTCGTAGAGTTCCACGTTACTTTGACGTAATGTGAGCAATAACCTTTACCTTGGAATATGTTTTTTCTTGTTGCCCTAGGTCATAAACAAAGTCATAAAGAATGCATGACTATTTGTCACACAATTTGTCGTGTAAAAAATACGACGTGTCGTATTTTTTAAATATGAGACAATTCTTTGACGCAGAAATACTAGTAGGCCTACTTACAAATGTGCGTATTTTGCATGACATGCACTTTTCATTGTTTACATCAGTAATTTTTTACTGAGTGCCCTTGTACCGGCTCTTTAACAGTCTATCAACCTAAACAAAACATTAGTTTGAATAACTTTGTTTACTTACCTTAAAATATACCTATAACATACACCTGGTAGATAATTAGATCCGTTGATAATGCAATCACAAGCATACTCTTTACCTACAGGGATTAAATGCTACAGATAATGAGCACGTGTCATCTATAACTCCATAGGCGATGCAAGGATGGGTAGAGAGACAAATGGTCCTGGACCACCTCAAGTTGCACCCACTGGATTACAAAATTTGGCCCTTTTAATAACGTTTGAGCAATGCACTTCATCTAGTATGTGTTTGTAAATGCGCCTCTCGCCTTGGGAACCCGGGGCCCGGCCGGCTGTTATGCTTTTATAGCTGAGGACAACAAACGAGCAAGTGGGTCACCTGATGGTAAGTTCTCTCCACAGTCCATGAATATCAACCTGAACAATCACGGGCGCGTTGGCGAGCTTAAAAGAAAAGGATGCTTGAGGGATTGGGAAGGGGATGGAGATTTGAGCCTTTTAATATCTCATTCTTCACGTTGGTTTTCTTGAAGACAGTGATAACAACCCGGTCGGGCCGGCTCATTCATGCTGTAGACAAAACTGTCTAGAGTGTGTTTCTACTACTTGTGCTTTAGTTGTTATTAAGGTGTAGGGTGTACATAGTTTTACGCACTCGACTCAACGGTCGTTCGGATGTTTTCCATCTCTCCTAGGCAGCTTTACGCTGAGTCGGTACAATGAGTCCAGTATAACCGTCCCGCATCCACCCGGGATGGAGTGTTAGCAATAAATCGTTTCACCCCACTAAAACAAAAGGTAGTAGAGTCACACTGTAAGCAGTTCAGTTTATAAGCGGTAGAGCCACGCTGCAGACAATGTCTACAGCATTAAAATGAACTGGCTTAACCTGAATGGTACCACTATCTCAAAGATCTAGTTAGGAACTGACTCATAGCCAATGGTAAGAATAATAAAAAATAAAAAAATATTGACATCTTTCTAACATATTATTTATTATTATTATTATTATTAATTAATTATTTCTAATTTCAGACAAATATTTTATGTAAACCGATGACCGAAACTCGATAAAGAATTTAACTCCAAAAAGTATGCTTTTTTACCCTCTTTCACACATATCTCCTTTCCTCTACATTACTTTACTCTCTTCTCTTCACTTCTCTTCACTTCTCCTCTTCTCTCCTCTTCTCTCCTCTTCTCTCCTCTTCTCTCCTCTTCTCTCCTCTTCTATCCTCTTCTCTCCTCTTCTCTCCTCTTCTCTCCTCTATCCTTCTCCCACATCTCGCTCGTTACATATTATACATGCGCTGTGAGCTACACTACTAACGCACGTGTATAAACATTTATATCCTTACTTTATTGTGTTATTGTTCAACTATAAACAACACAATTAAATCATATTCATAAACCGTGTTCGTAAAACCCAAGAGATATTAATTAATTAATCACATCACTTCCTAAGTGACAAATCCTTGTGACGTCGTAACCTTGATGGTGAGAGCATTGCCACTGACCACTGATGACGAGTGGTAAAAGTGGTGACTAATAGTCGAGTATTACTCCAATATATCTATAAGGTAAACTGGTTGGGGAAGTTGTTAATTATACGTTAGCGCCGTCAATCGCGTCACATAAATGATAATATTTAATTTTAAAGTATGTAATTTTTTTTTATAACCGGTCTTATATTTTTTTAAGATTTACCAGTAATATAAGATTTAGTTCGCATTAAGGGTGGTACGAACTTAGAAAGGTCTACGTCCAGCAGTGGACGAATTCAGGCTGATTGATGGATGAAAAAAAGATTTAAGAATGGACACCATACGAATTTATTAAATATTGTACTGTAACTGAACATTTAGGGATTGACGTCCAGAAAGGCGGCCGGTCAATTTCAAACCAAGTCTATTTGTAGCATATGTTAAAAAGCAGCAAACAGCAAAAGCAGTATATTTTTGAACAGTAGAGCCACGCTGTAGACAGTTTTCTCTGGCTCTAATTAAATAATATTGCCCCAATCCATGTTGGATTTGTACAAAAACAGTCTACTCCGAAAGTGTTTCAAAATATAGTTAACTAGCTTTTGCTCGCGGCTCCGCCCGCGTTAACGGTCTTTACCGGGATAAAAGTATCCTATCCTATCCTATCCTAATCCCAGTCATGGTCTTCCTGTATACCAAATTTCATTCACAACCGTTTAGCCGTTAAGGCGTGATTGATTAACAAACATCCAAATTCACAAACTCACAAAATTCCAAACTTCCACATTTATAATAGTATAATAGGAAGTAGGATAACAAACAAACTGACTGTATATTACTGATTTCCGAAAAGTCTTGACAGGGTCGATCATATCGTTCGCTCATATCTTACATTACCAATCGTACGCAGAAGGTCGTAATTAATGTAAATAAGTTCTGGAGTATCATAAGGATCCATAATTGGACCTTTGCTTTTCGTACTATAAATAAACGATATACATACGTATGTTTAAATATGTTTAAAAATTAGTTATTTTTTTCTTTAAGCTGAAGATCTAAAAAACATTTATTTGACAGTTGAATAAATCATATCCATGGTCAAAGTGATTTAGACCTATATTCCGTACATACATACGCACTCACGCCTATAATGCCTGAAGGAGTAGGCAGAGGTGTAAACAGTATACCCACACTTCGCCGAGTTTATTTCCGCCCCATGATGTGTTAGGGGGCGAGGCTATCGCCATACCGGGCACAATTCGAGACGCCTGGTTGATACCTGCGCCACCGAAGTAGTTTTTCAATTATTGTCATAAAGATATAACACATAATCTTAACAAATGTTTAAACATATCACTTTCATAAGACAAACATCCATTAGCAATAATTATACATATTCACTCCGAGGAGCTAGTCTTGACAATGTTAATATGATTAAATAAACCAACGCTAGATCATACCAAATTGAATCTTGATGCACAATATAACTGTATGCTATGGATAAATATTTTAATCTAAAGGTCGCCCCATTGTTACAAATGATCAAGTACATCATCAAGTAAGATCAAAAGATTACAAGTCATCCGATGTGAGAATTGAAAAAAGTGGCCGCCATTTTGTTTTTGTATGTCTTAAGGCCGACTGACTTTAAAATCGATATCTGGAGCGCCCCATAGTTACAAATAATATATCAAACGTTAGATCAAAGTTGTCATCAAACTTAAATGCCTGAAATTCTGGAAGAATGCATAGTACATAAAATGGAATTTTCCGTCTAACCTAGGCTGTAACCTAGGCTAACGGGCAGAGCCGCGGGCTAGTCTTCTATAAAAATAAACGACTAATAATCATAAGACTTTCAGGGCCACAGCTGTATAAAATATTCTCGAAATCTTGTTAAATATATTTTAAATACATAAGTACGATTTCTCAGACATACGAGTATAATGTAAAATTATTACACTCCATATTATTGTAAACTATTATTTTAAAGTTACATACACACGCTGTGCGGGTTTTCTGGTTTGGTACGTCAACATGACCCACGTGTAATGTAAGTAAATAACAATAATAACAAGTTTATTAGGTAATACTTTCATATAAACACGTCACATCTTATGCACGTCACAAATTTCCGTAACGCATGTTGCTGTCGGAGACAACAAGTGACTTACCGTAGTATTGTAAACAATTTGATGTCCTGACGTCACTCTAACCATGGTTAACTCCTTAGCTTTTAGAAGGCTCTTAGGGAAAATTGACAATTGTCAAATGTGTCAATTCAACTGATGACCAATGATTTCGAATCCATGTAATGTCTTGGTAGCACAAGCCACAAGTAATACAAGCCCAGAGAACCAAAACAGTTACAAGGTGGTGGTAGGTCCTTCGTATTCGAGAGGCCGTCTGGGTTGGTACTACCGCTTTGTCTATTTCTGCCGCCACGCAGTAGTGTGTAAGCACTGTTGTATTTCCGGTTTGAAGGACATAGAAGCCAGTGAAATTACTGGGCATTATGAGACTTAACATCTAATGTCTCGGGGAGACGAGCACAGTCCAATGCCATGCAGTGCTTTGTAATTCAAAGTTCTGTGTGGTGTTGCTTCTGTTTATGGACAGACGTGGTGCTTACCATCAGCCGAGCGAGCTGCTCGTTTCGTCAATCAAGCTAATAAAAAAGTCAATGTAATATCCGAAATATCACATTCGCTAGTACAGTATTATGACGCCATGTTGCTTCCATTGTCTCAGCACAGCGTTGCGCTTTTAAATATAGGTACATATAAAAATAGCATTTACGTATAATAAAATATACTTTGTTATGCCATTCCAGGATAAAAAAAACTAGACTAAGTAAAGTAACTAGAGTAAATAAAGAATAACCTAACGTCTCGTCGTCTCGCACAAGACCGAAAGAATTGGCGTGAATTGGAAAAATACCCAGCAGTGGGATACAGGCTGAAATTATGAAATGATACAAAACCAAACAAATCGGTTGGATACGAATAAAAAAACATTGTTGATAAAAATAGGCATGTTAATACATCCAAAAAATCAAACAAAACCTGGTCTTTCTTGACGCTTAAGCTTATTGGAAAAATAACAAAAATGTAGTGAAGCTTTTCGCAATTTGTGTGCTTTTTTCAGCTATCGCACAGAGAAATTATGGTATGAAGGTGATGCTCTGATAGACCAAAATAATTTGAAAAACTGTATATCTAATTCCGCTACAATTGACTCCACGGCTTATGTTTTTGGATTATTCCAAGACAACCGTATTTTTTTATAGCATCGGCTGGAAAATGATCAAGTGGGTCACCTGATGGTAAGTGATCTCCACCACCCATGTACGCCCATAATACCAAAAGAATTATGGGGGCGTTACCGACCTTAAAGGAATGGGATCATTAAGGGATTGCGAAGGGGAGGGGGATTTGGGCCTCCGGATATCTCACTCACCGCAGCAGCAAACTGCTACTTTACGCCGGTTTTCCGTGAGACAGTGGTAACGACCCGGACAAGCCGGCCCATTCATGCTGTAGATAAAAGTGTCTACAGCGTGGCTCTACCACTCAAATGTCTACAGCGTGGCTCTAACATTCCTTACAAACATGATTACGACGTTGTTAATTGTTGTTTTTAGCTTATCCTGATATTATGACGTCGAATACGTAACGGGAAAACAGTTTTACAAAATGTTACCTTCATTGGTTCACACACTTATCATAAGGTCTCAATATGTACATGAGCGGCAGCGGAAGTTTCATGTTCTTCTTGCTATACTTCATGTTATGTTTTAGTGTGTTTTTATGCACATGTAGTGGTACTACTATGTTTACATTGTTGGTATCTAATGATAGGATTAAATTGATACTCATCACGATGAGGGAACCTCGATAATAACAAATTTTAAAACATAAGTTTTGAAATAAACATTGGCATTGAAATACGTAAAACACTGTTTTCATCTCTTTATACCCATTTTATAAATCGCGTCGACAGAGAAAGACAAAAGAGTGGCTAACTAATAAATGTTTAAGTAACATTTATAAGGACCCACATTAAATTATACATCATATTACATCGTCAATGTAATTCCCAATTCCGCTGTCGCTTTAGAGAATAGCACGCACCCGCTAGCGCTCAAGCCACTGAAACCACAATCTTCCTTAAACAAACACAACAAAACTTAGTATAAATAGTGAAAAACGTTCATACAGTATTATTCAGTTCGAGAGACTCGATCTAATAAAACAATTTTTTTTCCCTTCAACTTTTGCACCATAAAAGAAACCATGTGTAAAGTCGCTGAAGTTTTCGTTTTCTTCTTGGTTTTATTGAGCTCGTATAGATGCTGGGTGATTACAGAAAATGAGCACCCAGCCCTGGATCACAGTATTCTTGATGAAGACATAGAGAATATCAACGATGAGGAGGTGGCGCGGCAGAAATTCAACTTGATATTCCCAGGTAACGTGTCTCGTATACTATAATCGTTGATAAACTTCTGACATCGCGGGTTTTACTCGTAACGGCTAGTTTATTGATATAAACAATATAGCAGTATTTAACATGCATTATATTTGCAGGTACAAAATGGTGCGGTGCTGGTAATATTGCCGACAACTATGACGATCTTGGATCAGCAAGAGAAACTGACATGTGCTGCAGGGACCACGACAACTGTCCTGATCTCATCCTCGCCGGGGAGACTAAAAACAACCTCACCAACTCCGCTTTCTACACCCGGTAGGTTGATACTAAATTTGAACTGGAGACCTTTAAATTTAAAACCATCTGCCTAGTTCATGAATATATTTTTAAAGGATTAGTTTACATCCTTTCCAAAGGGAAGATTACTCCCCAGAGGGTTGACGTCAGGCAGGCGGCCAACCGGTCGCAAAAACTACAAGCCAAATCTGTCTGTAACATGTGTTTAAAAGCATGTTGCGCAGAGCCAACTGCGAGTGGGATAAATGCAGATGAAAAAGAGTTGATATCGTTTCCAACTGTATTTATGATCAAAATCAATAAAATGCGCTTTGAGGCAATCTCGATGGTTGTTGAATTTTGGCCGAGAACAAAACAAGCAGACATATCATTGTTCTTTTCGCTTCTAGACTAAACTGCGAGTGCGACGAGAAGTTCCGTCTCTGCCTCCACGACGCTAACAGCCGAATAGCAAACAAAATTGGAAAGATTTACTTCAACGCTTTAGGAACTCAATGCTACAGGAAAGACTACCCCGCCACCGGTTGTAACTTACACAGCGGGTAAGCAATTAATAATCACAAATATATAACTTATTTTAAATAGCAATAAAGTAAATTATCATAATGATACAAAAAACAATTAATAGAGTAAGATGTACGAACGAATATACACTAGAATGCAAGCAGATTATAACTTCGATAAATAATAATAAATTAATTTTAGTTTTAATAACAATATATTTCCGCATTGTTTCAGATGGATCAAAAGGAAATGCTTAGAATATTCGTACGACACCAATGCTGAATGCAAGTACCAATGGTTCGATGTAAAAGACTACTGAATATCGTATATTAATTCACAGCAGTAGGTTCTAAGTAATAATCTAGGGTAGGTCAAACGTTCATGTCGTGTGTATTTGTAATTTTGTCTTTACTTTTATTTAAAAACCTTTACACTCACTATGTAAATATTTCATTTTGTTATAATAGATTACCGCTTAAATTTTTGTTCGGGCAAGAGTGTTATTTGCCAAACTTTAGAAAAGCTGTATTTTTTTACGTAGATGTAAAGCCGTTTGCCAATTAAATTCGTAACGGCTCTGTTAACTAATACAAGTTCTTACTTAATTTTAATTATGTACTTAATTCTAAAGACTGTGTTCATTATGGCATAGCTAGAGAAGGCCATTAAAGCTTTCTAATTTTCCTAATATTTATATTTGTAATGTAAGATTATGTAACACAATAATTATAAAAATGTAAAACCAAAGCTTTAGTTGTAAGTCGCATTTTTTGTATGCAAAAAAGAATACCTACCTACTTACTTTTTACTGAAGATTTTTTTTATAATTATTGCAGTAGAGGTGTCATTAAATTAATCAAGTTCCTTCAATTTCAGGCAACTAATAAAAGTAATGTAATAACGTATTTAACCTAGTAGGCGAATTTATTTATTTGATTGTTGATACCGCCGTTTTAGTGTTCTATTAGGTTACTAGGTATTTATGTGTTGCAACTAACACAACTTCAGTACAATAAATATTTAATAGTATATATCTCTTAAATAAATATAGTTTTAAGCTGTTTTAAGCTATGAATTGAAGTCTTTTTTTATCCCTGAGTCAACAGCATCATTTTATTATTAAGCGCAACTCACCTCACATAAGGTACCTTGTTACTAGCTGGTAGTCCCTCGTATGCCGAAGGCCGTCTGAGTTGGTACCACCGCTTTGTCTATTTCTGCCGCCAAGCAGCAGTGTGTAGGCACAGTTGTGTTTCGGTTTGAAGGGCTCAATGCCAGTGCAATTGATAGGCATTGTGAGACTTAATATCTTACGTCTCGGGGTGACGGGCGCAGTCCAGTGCCATGCAGTGCTTTGTAACTCAAAGTTCGGTGTGATATTGCTTCTGTTTATAGACAGGCGAGGCGCTTACCATCGGGCGAGTGACCTGTATGTCTCGTCATTCAAGCTAATAAAAAAACTTATAATATCAGCCTTGTACCCCACTGCTGGCACAGGCCTCCTTTATGAATGAGAGGGATTAGGCATCAGTCCATCACACTGGCTTAATACGGGCTGGCAGACTACACACACCGTCGCGACTCATGTGGGGAACTCATAATTGTGCATACTGCAGGCAATGAATACTAACTTTTTTTTTCTTTTTTAAACCATAGTCCAGCAAACGAGCCAGTGGGTCACCTGATGGTAAGTGATCTCCACCGCTTATGTACGCTCACAATACCAAAAGAATCATGGGCGCGTTGCCGACCTTACAGGAACGGATAATTAATTAATTACCTATTACTAGTACAGGTTTCCTCACGATGTTGCCTTCACTTTAAAACCAAGCAACACGTAACTTAGATAAGTGAGAGGTGCATGCTCTTGGCGCTGATTTCGAACTTGTGACTTTTATCACGGTAGTCCGTATTTCTCCCTGCTGAGCTTTTGCTACCATCGAAAGACTTCCTCTAAAACCAGCATGAGTCGATCTATCTCTACCTTCTACCTGTCCTTATCCCAATCGCAATAGGGTCGGCGCGACATGCTTTTCTGTAATGATTTGGCCTGTAGTTTTTTATACTGGTCTGCCTGACGTAAACTTCTCTGGGGAGAAAACACCCAGACCCGAAACAAATATATGTGGATAATATTGTTTTTAATTCTCGATGACGGAATTGAACCCGCGGCCCCTCGCTTTACAGCCCACAATCTATACTTATATGTTATTTAATAAATATATAATAACAAATGTATATTTTTTTATGCTTCTCTTAGATTAATTATTCATGTAGGTCCTTATGCAGGAGAATATCAATCATTTATTTTCAGTCATTTTCGTCATTAGATATAGCCAAGACATAGTACTATAAGATATTGTGTGAAAAATTGCGGTATTCAATGTAATCCTACCAACAACCCCGAAAACGGATAAATGGCGGTCATTGGATACTTCTAGGAGTGCTCTATCTTTGGACTTGCTCACACTATTTTTCGGGACACCGCACCGGTGTATCAATAAACATATTTTATCCTATTATTACTTCTTAGATAATACTATTTACGAAAGATCTTTGATGATATCGTTATGTAAATAAAAAGGTATTGTAAGCTTTATTTGAACAATATTATCAGCCATAACATCCACAGCGCGTGTTGAAATTAATTATATAATAATAAAAAGAAACAAAGGAAAAGTTGCAACATATAAAAAAATAAGCAAATGTGCTTAACAATTGATGAAAACTTAATCCTTAAATGGCATAACGCGCGCAGCCAAAACTTCGTAACGGATTAGTAATCAAGAAAGCGCAAAGGTCTACATCTTTATGGCCCACTTGCACGACGATACTAAATCGGGTATATGCAATGGTATATATACAACTAAACCTGCAACGTCAAATCGTATGATATTGACATCATACTAATATTATAAATGTGAATGTAAGTTTGTTTGTTACGCTTTCACGCGAAAACTACTTCGAAAACCGATCATCATGAAACTTTGTACACATATTCTTGGAGGTATAAGAAGTAACATCGGATACTTTTTATGAAAAAAAAACCATTTTTTTGTTACGCTTTCACGCCTAAATCACTGAACCGATTTTGATGAATTTTGATGTAGAGATAGATGGGACCCTGGAGACGGTTATAGGCTACGTTTTATTTCGGAAAAGTCTATTCACGCGGGCGGTGTAAATAAATTTTGTCTAGTAATTAAATAAATTTAGTGGTGAATCTCGATTTAAAATCGTCGTGCAAGTCGGTCTAAGACTTTAAAACAGTCACAAACAAGTCCCTACATATTCTTATAAACTACCGACATACAATCGCTTCTGGTAAAGTTACACCTGACTGGGATGGTAGGTACATACCACTGTCAAGCAGAATCTGTTTTTATGCTGTTGAATATTCTGTCTAATCTTATCGTGGGTGGTGGCGATGGCTTTTTTAGGGTTTCGTAGCCAAATGGCAAAGACAGGACCCAAATAATTTCGTCATGTCCGTGTGTCCATCCATATGTCACAGCCATTTTACACGGAGACTATTAGTACTACATGGATGAAATTTGGATGGTAGGTTTATTCTATGAACCGCTACACAAAGATGTAGTGAAATTAAGAAAAAGAATGGAGTGGCTCTGCATACATGTAACATAGGGATGATTTTTTCAATTGCACATAGGCATTTTTTTTTATAGCATAGTCGGCAAACCACGGTCGGTCGGTCACCTGCACTCAAATTCTAGAAGAATCATGAACGAGTTTCGGACTCTAAAGCGGAGGGATTATTAAAGGACTGGGAAGGAGAAGGTGGATTTGGGCCTCTGGATATCTCACCGTACGAAACACAACAAGCGAAGCAGAAACTGTTACTTTCCGTCGATTATCTGTAAGACACTGGTAACAACCCGGTAAAGAATGTGGGTTGATAGACTTCGTATGCCTACGACATGAAGTCCGTGTAAGAACACGGACTTCATATGTATGCAGGTTTTCTCACGGTGTTTTCCTTCACCGTCAAATCAAGCGATACTTATAATACGTAACTTTTAAAAGTCAGAAGCGTGTCTTGAAGACTGGTATCGAACCCACGACCTCTATCTCGGTAATTCATACCACTAGCTAGGATATTACCGCTTTTTGTTCCGTCTACCATATAAAAAACTTGGCATAGATTTTTATGGATTCCACTATGAAAAGTCAAGTAGATGATGACGTTGAGTCTAAATACTATTTTAATCAAATCTAATAATCAAATGTCTGGCGAAGACGATGTTCCTTATATGGCCATAACTCTTAGTAGAACTCTATAGCTCAATTTAAAACCATAATATTCTTTCTTTCTGCCTAGCATGACGTTATCCCGGCTTAAGCCAGGGTCCGCCTTCCCATTGTGATTTGATGGTGGATTTGGTATTAAGTGGGGCTAGTCGCCGTCTGACTCCCACACCCCGCAACGGGAACCAAGTTTCGCCATTGCCTCGTCTGTTAACGAGCTGAGTGTACCACATCCAGGTGACGTTGATTTTGGACCTAAGATGTTGGTGGGGCACTTACACTGCATTTAAACCTGAAGTAATTTACCTTGAAGCCTATTATTTATTCCATGTTTTTTCTATTCGTCTACGAGCAGTTCGCTTGCTTTTAAATTTTACAAGTTTCTTATCCAACTAAATTGTTGTAGTTTAAATAGAAGTGATGAGGATCGGGAAGAGGGATTGGGCATCCAGAAATTTCACCCATGATGTTATGAGTCGCAACAGTAAGTTGCCTTTATGTCTTTTTGAGTGGCAGAGCCTGTAGACAGTATTGTCTACAGCACGAATAGGCCTGCTCGACACCACTGTCTCGCAGAAAACCGACGTAAAGTAGCGGCTTGGTGCTGCGTTTCACATGGTAAGGAGATATCCGGAGGCCCAAATCCCGCTCCCCTTCGCTATCCTTCAATTGTCCCTTAACTTTAAGGTCACAACGTGGCCATGATTATTTTGGTATTGTGGTCGTAACTACAATGGCGGTGGAGATCACTGACCCACTAAAAAATTACACTTGTTTATGAGAACGTGGTAATAACACGGTCGGTTCATGTTGTACACAAATGTGTCTACGGCTTGGCGCTACCACTTACGAAATGAATGGTAATAGATGTAGTTTTATGTGAGCTATTCTCATTCAACGGGTTTTCTGGATTGATACGTCAATACGCACGTGTTGTGGATTTATACAATAACATGCAACAATAACGATTAGCTAATACTTTCACACGTCATCGTGCTCCGTCATTAATGTTACTTACGGGAACAAGTGGCTTTCCAGAGGTTTGTAAACAATATGACAGTCTGACATCACTGAACTTGCTTGATGGCTGGCAAAATGATGGTAAATGATTTCGAATCACTGTAATGTTTTGTTGTCAATTCACAGTTTTTTTATAGCATACGCCGGCAAAGACAAGTGGTAAGTGATCTCCACCGTCCATGTACGCAATATCAAAAAGAATTATGGGCGCCTTGCCGACCTTAAAGGAAACGGATAATTAAGGGAATGGGAAGGGGAGGGGATTTGGGCCTCCGGATATTTCACTCACGGTACGAAACGCAGCAGCAAGCTCCTACTTTACGCCGGTTTTCTGTGAGACAGTGGTAACGACCCAGACGAGCCGGCCCATTCATGCTGTAGACAAAACCGTCTACAGCGTGGTTCTACCTCAAGGAAATATTTGAAGACATTCTGTTTCCACATTCACCAATACAATATGGAGACGTTACTTATATTGTCTTCGCCACGGCCATGAACGACTAATACGAACCTTCGAGAAAAAGGCTTTACTTATTTAAATAAATACATAGAGAAATCCACAAAAGCTTTAAATCTTTCTGATAACATTGGGGCTCATCGGATAATATAAAAACACGGACAAGCCTTATTCGATTTCTCAAGGTTGTACAGCACACCAAAGGTCTGGATGATTTGCGCCATAGGTGGTATGTCGGCGAGAGGCCGTCTAAGTTGGTATCACAGCTTCGTCTATTTCTGCCGCCAAGCAGCTGTTTATAAGCACTGTTGTGTTGTGTTTTAAAGAATATTAAAGCCAGTGAAATTACTGGGCATCGTGAGACTCAACATATTTGGGTGAAAAGCGCAGTGTACGTAATTCCATGCAGTGCTTTGTAATTCATAGTTCTGGGAGGTATTGATACTTGTCGTGTACAGCTATTTGGTGTACAAACAAACTACTGACACTATCAGGTATAGTGGAGGTAGATAATAGGTAGTATGACATCTACGTCAAATGATACCATATAAATACAAGTGTATGCCACTATGGTGAGGTCTCTGCCGACGGACGAGTTACCTATATACCAATTACGACTTGCGAATAGCCGGCTGTGAAGCGAAAGAGCGCGGGCTCGATCCCCGCGCCGTGTGATCCACAAATATTTGTGCCAGGTCTGGGTGTTTTCTCCCCAGAGAGGTTGACGTCAGGCAGGCGGCCGGTCGTAAAAACTACAAGCCAAATCTTTCTGTAATATGTGTTAAAAATCATGTTGCGCCGACCCTACTGCGGACGGGATAAGGGTAAGTGAAAGAAGGTGAATCCGTGCATAATAGTGTTCACATAATAATATTATGTGTGTGGATTGGACTGGCTGTAGGGGAATGTCAGAGGCGAGATAGGAATACTACAAATACGGAACACCACAACACCCTTTATGGACAGGCAGAGCACTTAGCATTCGGCGAGTGATTGCGCATCACTCTCGTCATTAGGTTAATAAAAGAAAAAGAAAAAACATATTTCTGAGTCAACCAAAGATATGCTTCCGCGGTAATACCAACCTTTGACGTTATTAATTTGTTTTCATCTAATCCCAATATTATGACGTCGAATACGTAAAGGGAAAATATTTTTGCTGGCATTTTACCTTCATTGGTTGATGCTTATTATATTGACGCTGTAATACGGACATGAGCGGGCGCGGGAACCATATATTTTTCCCAGTCTTTCCTGATATATTTCTTTTTTTGTTATAGTATACATTATAAGTATATCTAATATCTTTCACAATGAAATTCCCTTGGTTTGTATTTTTTATTCCTCAATTGTGGGATCTATTCTATAAACTGTGATTAATTTTACTTAATGATTAAGTAGGCCACCGGTCAATATCTTAGGTCTAAAGTCAACTTCCCCTGCACGTGGTACATACTGCTGCCGAGGCGAAACTTGATTCTTTGCGGATTATGGAGGTCAGACGGCAAGTCACCCCACATAATACTAAATCAACCGTCGAATCATGATGGGAAGGCTGAACTAGACATCAAGCAGAGATAACGCCAGACAGAAAGAAGGTTTATTAATACTGTTTAAATAATAACAAATGCGTGGTAAAATAAACCATTATGATCATTAAACCTATGTTGTCAAAATATTTGTGGTGAAAAACTTTTACCAAAGTAAAAAATAAGTGTGACAAAAAAACTGAAAAGCTAAAAACAAATATATCCAATTTTATTTTTATTTATGCAATTGAATTTCATGCTTTTGCAATTTAATGGTCAATTATTATCATCAGGTATAGAGGCAATCTGTATTTGCCTGTAATCATTTTGTTACATTTGTCATGTTTCTGTGTGTTTTTCTCAATGTAATGATGTATACAAATGTTAGTAACTCTATTTGAGTTAAAAAAAGTGGTACGTAGAAAATACTGACCCAAAGTTGATTCTTTTAACTTTTTAGTTTTATATGCCGTTTTTATTTCTTATTAAAATGTTTTATATTACAATTTTTAAGAATCGTCAAAATAGGTGCGATAATGACGGATTAGTTTTAGTCTATTACCTCCAATTTAACCCCTTAGGTGTGGATTTTTTTCTTGAAATTTATATGGGACCACCTTCAAATGACAATATAAAATCTAATTCGGTCCACATGATGGAGCTATGCGTTATACATGAGTAAAAAAATATACGCGTCAAATTGTGAGTCTCCTCGGTTTTTCGTCAGACAATTAACAAAATGAAGGTCAATATTGTGTCAATCTAACAATAATACACTATAACACAAAAGACATTTATCTCTATGTAATTCCCAATTCCGCTGTCGCTTTACAACAGGCAGCACAGCAGCAGGCTCCCGCTACCGCTCACGCTACTAAAACCCCAATCTTCCTCAAACAAACACAATAAAATTAGTATATATAGAAACAAAACACTCATACAGAATTATTCAGTTCGAGACACTCGATCCTATTAAACAATATTAATTCATTTCCTTCACAACATTTGGACTATAAAAGAAATCATGTGTAAAGTTGCTGAAGTTTTCGTTTTCTTCGTGGTTTTGTTAAGCTCGTATAGATGCTGGGTGATGACAGAAAATGAGCACCCAGTTTTGGACAACTGCAGTGCTGATGAAGACATTGAGGATATCAACAATGAGGAGGTGGCGCGGCAGAAATTCAACTTGATCTTCCCACGTAAGATCTCTTGCTAATGTTTTCTATTTAACATCATCGTTAATTACCTGTTAACCATAATTTTTTAATCCTACTTTATATACCAGTATCTCGCAAAACGAGTTTAGTTTATGAATAATAACTACCTATCTATATTGTTTTTGTGAAAAGTTTTTTCTTATTTATTGATTATCTTATGACGGTGTAATTCTTATTCGGATATGTAGTTTTTTATTGAATTTTATTTTTCTATTATTTATATTAAATATTTGGGATCTTAATTAAATTAAATTATCTATTTAAATTATAGAGCCGATCTTTTATTCAAAGTTTATTTGAAAAAATCGGATTCTACTTAATGTGGAAGTAGTAATATCGAATTATTTCTTTTTTCTTCACTTTTTCCTTGCCCGTGTTTTACTTGGTGAATACTCTGTTAATGCAATACACTCGTATATTGATTTATTGTTTGCGTTATTTATCTAAGCGTAATAAATAATATTTCTATTTTCAATATTACGGTTTCAGTATACTTGTTGTTCTTTTTATTTTTTATTTCTTGTGTCTATGAAGATTCACTAGTCTTACAAAACCGTTATCACATTTACTTAACAGTTATACAAATCAAAATTCGTGAAGTAACTTATAGAGAATTTGAATAATAGCTTTGTTACTTTATTTATTATTATACCTGCTTTTAAAATTTATGTTATTAAAATATTATGCAGTCGAGCTCAAGATATATTTATATTAAACGCAATAGCAATATTGAACATACTTTAACATTTGCAGACACCAAATGGTGCGGCACTGGTGATATTGCTGACAATTATGATGACCTGGGATCAGCCAGGGAAACTGACATGTGCTGCAGGGACCACGACCACTGTGTCGATCTCATCCTCGGCGGGGAGACCAAAAACAACCTCACCAACTCCGCTTTCTACACGCGGTAGGTTGAAACACTAAATTCTAACTCAGAGACCGTTAAATTCAAAAACAAATCTTGAATTACAAATTTGTAAAGATTTTTTATAAAGATTGTTGACATTTTCATCAAAATTAATAATATGCTTTCTACTCTGGTTGAACCAATATAAGCGATTGATTCCTTGAAAACAAACATAACATCATACTTCTTTTCGCTTATAGACTGAACTGCGAGTGCGACGAGAAGTTCCGTCTCTGCCTCCACGACGCCAACAGCCGAGTAGCAAACAGAATTGGAAAGATTTACTTCAACGCTTTGGGAACTAAATGCTACAGGAAAGACTACCCGGTCACAGGCTGTAATTCACGCGGCGGGTAAGCATTCAATTCTTATAACTACCATTTAATTTATGTTTCATTAAAATATTCTGTAAAGCATACTTTGGATAAAAATACAGTAATTATTATACTTGTATCACTCGTCTATGTGAGCCATCAACATCTTGGGCTCAAAGTCAACCTCACCTAAACGTGGTGCACTCTGCTGATTGACGGACGAGGCAATAGCGGAAATTAGTTCCCGTTGCGGGTAATGGAAGTCACAAGGAGGGTTGCCCCACATAATATCAAATCTACCGTCAAATCATGATGGGAAAGCGGACACTAGTATTGGGCCGGGATAGCGACAGGCAGAAAGAACTATACTCGTATCAAAAGCAGCACCGGATCTACGATTTTTCGAACCGGGGCAAGCGTTTGAGATAAATTATTTAAAAAACTAAAAGAAAACAAAAAGAATGATGCAGAAAGGGCCTATGTGGCGCATTTTTCTTACAAGTCGTGGATGAGCCAACTAGGCCTTCGTATGCTAGGCGCTTTGTGGAACTAGTTTTTTATTTTTAATCATATTATTATATGATTTTGGCACCCCCATGAAGCCCAGGGCCCTGATTTGTCCCTCCCCCTAGATCCAGGCCTGATCAAAAGCAATCATAGAGTAAGAAATACGAATAACCAAATAAAAAACCATATTGATATTTTAACCTAAATAGGTTATGAGAACCCTAATATGCTATTAATAGTATTAAAGCAGTTGTAATAATAACATAACGTATTGTTTCAGATGGTTCAAAAGAAAATGTGTAGACTATTCGTACAACACCTCCGCCGAACAAATCTACCAATGGTTCGACGTCAATAACTACTAAATAACGTCATCATAGCATTTAAAAGTATAGTGACAGCCTCCGTGGCGCAGCGGGCGAATAGCTGGCTGTGAAACGGGAGGCCGCGGGTTCGATTCCCGCACCGAGAAAAATGTTTGTGTGATCCACAAATATTTGTTTCGAGTCTGGGGGTAGTGAGACCGAAAGTCCCGCGTAGTTCTTGATACCCACGATACGGGTTAACCTAGTGCGGGGTCAAGACTATGTGTGTGACTGTTGGGTTTATTTATTATTATTTATAAGTACAGTTCAAACTCAATACTACCTATTCTAAATTTTCATACAATACCATTATTAAATCAATCAGATGTATTCGTATCTGTATGTTCTGGTAAGAATGTCATTAGCGAACTCTATTTATACTCGTTTGAAATTTTGTTGCATTATTCTAAATAGCTGTTTACCAAAATAATATTAAGTAACTGTTCTCATAACAAATAGGTAATCATGTACTTAATTTCTAAAGACTGTGTTCATTATGATATAGCTAGAGAAGGTAATTTAAGCTTTCTAATTTTCCTAATATTTATATTTATAATGTAAGAGTTATTTTATTTGTTTAAACATATAAAATAACTTTGGTTAACCAAAGCTTTAGTTTTATAAGTGGTATTTAGTTTTAAAAGGATTATTTTTTATTTTAGAGAAAAGACAAAAAACAATTTAAATATTTTTTGCAAAAAAAAATGTTTGAAATTAATCAAAGTCTATTAATTTCAGGCAACTGTAATTGTAATACCACTGTATACTTATTGTAGGTATTATAAACTCATAGATACTCGATACCGCCTTTTAAATGTTCAATTAGTTCTAATATTTTACGTATTTAAGTTAAACTTTAGCATAAGAACTATTTAATTGTATATACCTCAGAAATAAATTTAGTTTTAACGAATGAAGTATTTTTATTACCCTTACTATCCTTCTACACCTACATATACAATATGTAACAAAAACCCTGTTGGGCGTTTTAACTGTGATATCAAAATCGATATTCAAACTCATGAAATAACTCGCATACGAAAATGAGACAATAAAAAAATATATAATTTAATTATTTTATTGTTTGCGAACCGTATTTCGGTTGATTACCTCTGCAAGAGCGATGACTCAGAGCCAGAGCGAAATAGCAAGTTGCGGTGTCTACGTGCATCAAAAGCGCCGTGCCGCGTGCACGTCAGTCTATGTCAGTACGCCACATGAGTCAGCCGTTGAATCACTTTTCAGATAACAATAACATTTTATTAATAAGTTCATTTTTCTAAACTACCTGTGTAACGATAATACCGCGCTTCTGTTTAATATTTTTTTTTATTTAACTATTTTTATTAAGCTGTCTATATATCTATCTTCACCACCAAGAAAGGGCCAACAGGGTTTTTGTTACATACTGTATATATATTTTTTATTAACATAAATGTCGAGACGATCAGCTCGCTCGACTGATGGTAAGCGCCACGTTTGCCCATAAACAGAAGCAACGTCACACAGAACTTTGAATTAAAAAGCACTGAATGACACTGGACTACGCTCGTCACCCTGAGACAAAAGTTGTTAAGTCTCATAATGCCCAGTAATTTCACTGGCTTCAATGTCCTTCAAACCGGAACACAACAGTGGCTTGCTTGTGTGTGTGTGTTGCTTGACGGCAGATATAGACAAAGCGGTGGAACCAGCACAGACAGCCTCTCGCATTCGGGAGACCTACCTACTTTGTATAAAGGTGTGGTCAAATTGAAGCAACGCGTAGTGTACTTACGATATAAGTATTTATACATTACTAAGACATAAATAAAGCTTATTTTTCTTTTAATAGTGATGTAATCTATCTTGGCGCTTGTAATAAACGAGTGATTAAAATTTGCGTAAAATTTTACGATGCCTACGATCCAGTATATTAACACATATCCCCGTATTCATACATTACTATGAAGTATGAGGTCTCATAGTGCTCGCGAACGTATAGTGGCAATTTCTGCACACGTGATTGGTCCGTTTTTGATGCTAAACAAAAACGTGTCAAACAATGTCATGTGTAAGAATATAACAACTCTTAAAAAACATGACCATACCTTTCTGTAACACGTTGTATATGTTAGGTTGTACCTAGGATATTTTACCATGGGCCGATACTTAATTTATTATTATCAATAATATGTACAAGTAATCGCTGTTAATTAATTTATATTCCATAATAAGAAGATAGTCGAAACATAGTATCATATTTTACATTCATTTTTTTGAATGGTATGCCACACTGTAGACACTTCTGTCTACTACATGAATGGGCCGGCTCGTCCGGGGTCGGTGCAATATCCTTTTTTTAACACATGTTACAGAAAGATTTGGCTTGTAGTTTTACCAAAACCAACCGGCTGCCTGCCGTGGACGTCACCACCCCTCTGGGAACAAAACACCCAGACCGAAACAAATATTTATGGATCACGCAAACAGTTTGTCTCAGTGTAGTAATCGAACCCGCGGCCTCTCGCTTCACAGCCGGCTACTCGCCTACTGCGCCATTCTCTATTGGAATAAAGGACAACGAAAAATACCTAAATACGCCATAAAACAATTTATTCACATAAAATACGGTTTTCTATTTATTGTTAAGAGAGATTACTTTGTACTCATGTGATACTTCTGTTCAGCAACTTTACCAGTGGTGTGATATAGCAACTATATTATACCTAAAGTGAACACACTGCAGTCTGTAACGTGCCTATTTGCTATTGGAAAAAGAACGACGAGAAATAAAGACGCCAGAAAACAATTTATTCACATAAAAGTCTGTGTTCTATTTATTGTCAAGAGAGGTTGCTTTGTACTCATGTGATACTTCTGTTCAGCAACTTTACCAGTGGTGTGATATAGCAACTATATTATACCTAAAGTGAACTCACTGCAGTCTGTAACGTGCCTATTCTCTATTGGAATAAAGGACAACGAAAAATAAATACGCCAGAAAACAATTTATTCACATATAAGACGGTTTTCTATTTATTGTCAAGAGAGATTGCTTTGTACCTATTTGATATAAATCGAAATAATAACTTTAGCTATAAGTACAATAATAAATAGTGTTCATAATGATTATAAAAGTGAATATTAATACGATATAAATAGGTAAAAATACAATAAATAAAGAAGCGGCATTCGTATTATTTATTTTGTATCAGCATATGTCATTGGTACATTGTTAAAGGTTTATCCGTTATATATAGTGTCGCCATAATTCATCATTAAATATATATGTAATATACAACTCTTTATATTAAATTATGCATACATGGCTGCACGATTAATATACATAATTCATATAATTCCGTATATAAAGACACGTGCGTACCGCGAGTGCGTTCTGCGTGTGCGTACTGCGCAGAGCGTAGTACGCAGCAGGTCCCGCAGTACGCCGTGACAGATATCAATAGTCAATACACATTTTATAACAATGTATAAACAAGTGAACATTTCGAACGTGTTAGAAATAACGCTAGATAATATTAATGATAGAAAAATTTGCAAATACATGTCATATATTATGTAGATATGTAGCGGTGCTTAGCTAAAATATACGTATCCAGCGCAGCACTATTTACAACCAATTGGAATTTAGTGAATAAACAGTGGGGATATATTATTAACGCTTAACATTACGAATCGCAAGCGGATATCATGTGAAAGGTTACGAGAAGATACACGAGCCAATGTATTGGATAGATACGAAGCAATATAAAGGACTTATAGAGAATCCCTTGTACGAAGTGAGCAATCTCGAAGTAGCCTACAGCCCACCGACCTTACCCCATACGAGTATGTACATAACAATCAGAACAATATAAATCTTCTTGGCAATAACACTCCCGTGTCTCGCGCTCTACTGACTACTGAGTCGCCGCAACGCGAAGCACCAGGGAGGTCTTTGCTACGTTATATTCAGTAGGTCTAGTACAAGTTTGATAGTTTTAGATAACGATGACAGAGTCTGATTTCTCTGCTTTCGAGGAAAATGTGAAGTATTAAAATTGGTACTAGTAATTTTATATCATAATAGTCGAGTACGAAATTAATTTAAAAAATATAGTATGTTTTTTAACAGTACGCATTAAGTACTAGTTTCATACTTCGTCAATAGTAATTTTATACGATTTCGAAAACTTTGAACGTATTTTAACTTATACTAGACCTACTGTATGGTTCTCGTCAATCTTTACAGCCGCTCCGAAGGTAGTCACTTCATCTACGCCTCCTTTTTATAGCCTTACACGGCAATGTGAGTACACTGAACCTGATGTTAAGTACAGTGCAATCCAAATATAATGTCGACCGTCAACAACGCAAGAAACATTGCGTCACTCAACGATCAAGCCGAATTATGCCGGCCTGAAGTTACTGGATATACACTAGTTGACCCCGGAATGCGGCTCGCCTGAATAAGCCATTATGGCGGGTTCCAACCGCTATCCAATCAAGTACAAAAAGATGAGGTAGTTCCTGTCACGTTTTAGCCCCAAAACAATAACTGCTACGCAACTCATTACTAACTTCAAAGCAGCCACAAACATTGACGAGACCTCTACAATTTTATACCTTTTAAAATATGAAACGTTATATTCATTAATATAGTTAGTTTCATTAATATAGAACCAATAGTTATGTTATAAAGAAGTATATAAACTTTAAACAATCACAGTAAACTTAATATTTTCATGCAAGCAGTCTTATGTCGGTTAGACGACGTTAGCCTTATCTGCAGATAATTTACTTTACCATTAATGAAAATATCATCGTTTGTATAAATTGTAAATGGCGTTAGTTAGAAAAGCAAACGCTTCACAAACAATCGAATAATGTTTAGATGAGTGACAATGAAGTTACATCCATCGTTCAGCGACTGGTTGTTAGTTGATAGTTGCGAGTTGTTCGTCGACAGATCCGTGGATACTGGAGAGCGAATAGTAAACTCCGCGGCGAAGAAACCTCAACACAACAATGAATATTGTTCAATAAACACGAGCTCTGACAAATGACGCAGTTATATTATAATTTAAGAATGTAGATGGTATCACTTCTACTATCACAGAATATTTATTATTCGAGAATATTAAAAAGATCAGCATGTAAATCCAATGCGCTTATACATCAACTCTTATTTAAATCATTACACTGAATTACAAGCTTGGTATTGTTCGGAATACTGGCAACGTGGCAGCCTATACATTATATTTCAAAAATTTACAATTACGTTGTACAGTAATCAACTGATATTGTCTAATATACTGGGTTTATGTATGCTTGTATATGTATTACTCTACGAAATGATATACAATTCGTTGATATACAATTGAATGGCGAGTACACGGCTATACTGTTAGCTATGTATAATGTACGAGTACTATGTACACGCATGATCCCTCATGCACTATCGTTCATCAGGATGTATTCCAAATTAAACGTATCAACAAAATTATTGGTCAATAGGACGGTCGTAACATAGTGTTACACAACTAACAGAAATTCAACATCTATAATAGATTAGATAAAGTGTTTTAAACATTCAAATACACTATATATTATAACATAAACGCAGGAAGGAATGTATAACATTAGATCTACTTATCGTTCGGGGTAACTCACAGCTAGCGATCGAAAACGTAAGTAGAAAATCACAACGACTATGCCACAAGTATCGTGAAGTAACAGCTAGGCGGCATTACCACAATGTACATATACCCACACGTAAAAATGATTCGGGTCAAACTCTACAAACGCGTAAACAAATCACTCCATACCATAGTCTAACCTAACAAACAACAAACGGGCGAGAGTCCGAGAGAGAAGCGTCAGACACACGACTAACAGTTTCAGAACTCCAACCGTGGATGCTACCGAGTACCAGACAGCACTAATGCTCGAATATTCACTAGACTGTGCGTTTATTGAATTACTATTTACAACCTCCGCGACCGACCCGTGTCCGACCCATGTCTGATCCGCGTCCGGAGATGAGCCGCATGCCGACCGGCCGGGACACGCGCCGGGACACCGCTGGGACCCCACGCCGCCCTGACCGCCCCAGCCGCCGCCCCCACCGCCGACATTATTTGCCACCGAGACCGAACTTCATGAAGATCAGCTCCTTGCCCTTGCTGAGGATGTCACCGCCGGGCGCTGTAATCTCAGAGAACTTCTGCATCAGGTTAGGCTGCGAGGTGGGCGGCTGCGCAGGCGTGAGCGGCTGTGCGGAGGGCGCGGGCACGACGGCGGGTCCGGCGCGGCGCGCGGGGGACGGGGCCGCCGCGCCTGTCGCCGCCGTGCCGCCCGCGCTGCCCAGTGGCGTGCCCGCGGTGCCGGAGCCGCTCCCAGTGCCGGTGCCGGGCGCGGTGCCGGGTGCAGTGCCGGGTGACTGCACGGTGGGCGTGCTCGCGTTACCAGCGCTCGTGCGTGCGATCGTGCTCGCCGGTTGACCGCTCGCCGCGCCTCTCGCCCTCGCCTGCCGCCAAACTTTCATTACACCGACATCCTCTCGCATTTTGCCCAATCGTTAAAAAATGTTTACAATAGAATGGCGGTTATCACCTTACGACGTGCAACTAATTGAATTTACGTCGAACCATAAAAATCACCCGTATTTTGAAAATACTCAAAACACAAAATTATACCAAGAGAGCTTTCAATAATTTTGGTAATCGAATAAAAAAAATCAGAATATGCAACTTGATACAAATCGAATACTACTTAGATAATGAAATGATATTTTTATGATTATTTCGTACGTATGATGAAATAACTCGCTAGTGAATCATTGTATCTTTAATTGATCAACATAATGAATATTCAGATTAAGCTATATTTGGGTACTGTACAAAACGCATGTAATTTACAATAAGATAAGTTATAACACATTTATAAACTCCTATAGTTATTATTATTTCAAATTAAAACTATATTGAGATGCATGCAATCGTGTCTCATGCAGGCCAAGCAAGTGATGAAAGTAGAAAAGATCCTAAATTTGTGAAATTAAACATTAGATTATAGTTACATCGTGACATCATCCAGACCACAGATCATGCTTTGAAACTACGACAATAAGCGTTCCATCGAGACAGACATTACTATTCGATTACACACAAAGAGAGAACGAAAGCTGTTTGTTTCTTCAAAACTTGGGCGCTCTCGCATGATATCAGCTTCGCGTGCAAAGTAATCGTGTAGTAACGCGACCACATTCACAGGCTCAGAACACGCTGTAGTCGCAATAGTGAATGGGTAATGGTATATTTTATGTGAGTGAAGTATACGCCAGTGTATGTTCTGTACTAGTATCTGTATCTGGTCCAGTATATGACATGACAGCTAATGATGTGTACGAACAGTAACATGAAATTCATGACGTCCACGTCGCAGATGTACTAATGGACCAAGAAAACGCGATAGTGACAGTTCCACTAGCAGGCGCCCTCCGTACACTGAGCGCACTCATGAAAAGTAATATAAATATAGAAAATAATGAAGAAAGTAAACAGTGAAAAACATAATCTAAAGGTATGAAGTGATAGTTGAACATAAAACGACTAGTAAAGTTGCATAGTATATTTGAAACAGTATTTTTGTGGGTCGATTAGAAACTTTTTTACCTGAGAATTCGCCTGTTCTGGATTACTGGCGCATGTGTTGTGGTCTAACTGAGAAGGGGGAAGAGGGCAGGCATCTAGCAAACAGACAATACACACAACATATATAGTGACCACAGACAACCACTTTAATCTTGGATCACACCTCACGGACACCGTGGGATCTGTGCGAATTTATGTTGCGTGTATTTGTACATAGCAGCCCACCCACCGACCGTAAATAATCAGGAGTGGCAAAAACAAAAATAAAAAATAGGATAGAAAATTGGATAGACGAAATAAAAATAAGGGCCGCTGCTTCCTTAGTGGGTATATCCTATGCGACTCTGTCGTCAACTTGTGTCGTTTGCGTCAATTGAATACATGTTATACAATATACATTCGATGTCTGTGATTGTGTAATCCAAGATGGTGTTATTAGCAAAGTGTACACCAAGAGTCTTTGTGCTCCGTAGATTGCAACCGGACTCGCAGTACTATTCCGTTTTACTACCACCGGACCCAACAAAAACTTAAGGCATTATGTCTCTGTAACTAATCTGTTGCTATGTGTGTAATTTGTGCTATAACCACTGTATATTTACTTACACAACATATAGAATATCTTGAATCTATATCGACGAGTGGATGGCAAAACGGAATGTTTGACTCGTGTAAAACAATTTGGAAATCGGCGAGCAAGTCCCGTCGCAATCGCAAGTGTACAGGAAAGATGATAGAGGGTATCAGAGCGAAATAGCTAGCGTCTCTCAGTATCCACATAGCAAGTCCAAGGTGCAAACATGAAACACTCAAAGCTCTCGGTGATCGGAGTCGACGTGGGTCGACGCCGACACTTATCTAAACATTAGGGGACGCGGCCAACCTGACTCTACCAATAGAATCTTCTAATTTTCAAAATAAATAGATTTTCTCAATCAGAACTAACGGTGTCATTGGAAGAGTGAACTTAGAACGCGTTCTATTGATAATATCAAATCGACCGATCCGTTTTCTCTTATATTTATCAGCTAACAAGTAAAATATAAAATATCGAGAGGAGGGGAGATTGGTGAGGACAGAGGTTCATGTGTGGAGACGCACCTGTCTTGCGGTGATGGTTACGTGGTGCGGTGGCGACGTTGTCCCGGGGCGGGGGTGGCGGTCCCCGGGCACCGGGACCTGGCGCGGGACCCGCAGCCCCCACGGTGGTGCCGGGCCCGGGACCCGGACCCATGCCCCGCCCGCGACCCGTGCCCGCGCCTGAACCTCGCACTCCCGCAACGCCAACTGCACCCACATACGTACAAACTACAAATCTCTAAACTGTAGTAGATCCTAAGATAAACTAAAAAAGTTCTATAAGTTAGAAGTACTCAAAATCTAATTCAATTGTTCTATCGTGTTTTTGTAGAATAAAAAGTGGATTTTCTAAAAATACTAGGGCCTAAGTTATTCATAATTAAATGTATCTTAATCTAACAATATCTGAATTGTAAGCAAATACTACTAATAGGACATCTGACTCAGTTTAATGAATCTCAAATAACACCTGTCAAGACCGTCGACTACAGGGATAAAGATGAACTGGTAGACTATTAGCCGGTTATTCCCAATTTTATCTACCCTTAACTACCGATTGTTAATTAATAATCCCATTTTCTTCCACTATATTTTGTAAGTTGAACCTATAAAACTAGCTGGTAATAGCTGTATCTTACTACCTACCTTGACTACTCTGGCCCGTGGTGGCGTACTGGTCGTTGGCGTCCGTGAGGAAGTTGCTCGGAACCAGTCCACGGACTCCATCGATTTCCGCCATGTAGAAGCCGTCGTCGTCCATGTCTCCGTACACGTGGATTATCTGACCAGTTTGAAAGCTTAGTTCGGCCTGAAATGAGCAATATGTTGTATAGACCTCGGCGATCGTGAAAGATTTAGGGATGGTCTGTAGACATACCACTCACTCACTCACTGATAAATCACGTTTGGTCAGATGATGGTTTGTGTAATGTAGAGATCCGCTAAGAAAGGATTCTAAAGGGGGGATTGTTATTAATGTAGGTGTTGTTATTAATGTATTAATAGGTGTGATATTATTGTTAATCTATATTTGTTCCTCCAGAAATACAAAGTTTGCGTTTGTCCAACGGTCGAAGGACTTGGCGCCTGACTCATGCTCTACTATTGAAGGATATTGATGACTTACATCGGCGTCAACATTAGGGCTGAGCTCCTGCGGGTCGTAGTCGTAGAGAGCAACCATCCTGCGCACGGGCTGGTTGGCGTACGCGTCGGTCCATCGGTCGCGGGGCTTGGCCGGCTGCCCCGTGGCCTCTTGCTCCGACACTTCCATCACCATGTTATGAGGTACGTAGCCGCGCCGCCCACGGCACTCGCCCCAGTAGAAACCATCCGCGTCTTTGTCACCCCACACCTAAGTAATAGATTATTTGGTGAATTTAAAAGAATTTATCTTATGAGGAAACCTCGCATGTGAATGTGAAGAATTTACCATAAGGATTTCAAAGGTGTGAAATTTTCCAACGCGCATTAAGCCAGCGTGGACTAAGGCCTAACCGCTCTCATTCGTAAAGAAACGTTCTCAACAGTGAGCGAGTTTATATACAGAGCTAATATCACTATTAGTATTTCCTTAAAAAATATTTGTGTACTTCACAAATCATGGCCGCAGATTTTCGAAAATTGCATCGGCTGCCATGGGCTTTCTTATTTTATCTGGAGTTTAGTGATTGAAGATTTTAATTTGATGATGATACATATTTACGATTGATGATAATATCATAAATAATGAAAATTAGAAATCACGAATTGATGAAAATAAATCGAGTACGATTATGAACCAGTAAGAGGTTCATCAAGCAAATCATCACTTACGACAGTGCTAAACTAAAAGCAAATCAATGTACTTACCTTAATGGTGTCTCCGTCACTGAACGGCAGCTCTTCATCGCAGCTCTCGGGATTGGGACTCATGGTGGCTGGGTCGTAGTCGAAGAGCGCGATGAAATAGCGACATCGCTTCGACTGCGGATGGCCCTGGGTGGCGTGCCGGGAGCCGGGTGGGGGGCCTCGGGGCGCGCCGCCGGGGGGTCCACCGGGGGCCACGCCCCTGCCCGCGTACTGCATGGCTTGCTGAGCTTGCTTCTTGGGACAAAATACATTATTGATGTAGTAGGATAAAGCTATGGCTACGATAATTGTGGTTTAATTATCTCAGTTTCAGCATTAAAGTTCAGTTCGAAAGCAACCCCAAGAGCATGTACCTCTGACTTTTCTAAGTTAGTTGTGTATTCATTGTTAATTATTACGGTGAAGGAAGCATAGTGAAGAAACCGGCATACCTGAGAAGTTATCCATAAGAATTTCAAAGGTATATGTAATCTACCACCGCATTAGGCCAGCGTGGTGGACTAAGGTCTAATCCCTCTCATTAGTAGAGTATGCACGTGCCCAGCAGTGGGACGTATATAATACAGAGAGAGAGAGAGTAAAAATCTTAGGCATTTGATATCTATGCTGTTGTTAGTTATGAAACAATATAAAGAAACAACAATTTAGTATTGTTAAAATTCACTATAAATATAATATGGGAAAATATTATGCGGAGAAAATTCGTAAATATAACCCAATCACACCTATACCCCATTCATACCACACCAACGTGTAAGTGATGAGTCACTCTTGGATGTGTTCAGGCTTTTCTCTCTTCCAAAGTCGGCAAGTTTTGTTTATTTGTTCGTGTTGGGACACCCGTTATAAATTATTATAATAAACAACGTGTTACAGGACGGTGTGGTCAAATTTAAGCAACGTACAGTATACGATAAAGGTATTTCATCATCCATAGTACCCAATCCGATTGCATTGCTAGGGCATAAATAAAGAATTTACTTTTTTACTGTCTATCGATTCAAACACAATCATGGAATCTTATAATTAAAATATAGAATAAAAAAGTAAGAACCTGGTGCGGGTTGGGCGGACGTCCTCTCTCTTGGTGGTTCCTCGGCGGTGGATTCTGGTACTGCGGTGGCTGGTTGGGGTACTGGTTTTGCTGATTACTTGGGAATTGTCCGGCTTGTGGATAGGGGGGTTGCTGCGTGCCATGGTAGGCTGGTGTACTCGGGTACTGCGGTCCCGATGGCGGCTGCGACGCTTGCGCAGGTTGGGACGGTTGCTGCTGACGTCCGTACGAACCAACGACATTAATTAGGTTAGATTTTCCATAACAAAGCCAACAGCAATATAATAAGCCCATAGCCATAATCTTCGTTTGCGGCATTGCGTTCCAAAGCGATTAAAATATTACCTGATCTTCGGATGTCAATATTACCATTACCATTCCTCTGTAGCGCTAACAACCCCCATGCATAACGAAAGCTAGCGTGCAGCGTATACACTTTATATCACGTCATTCGCAGCATATATAACCGAAACATTAACATTTCCAAAAGTGCTTGGTTAATATTTAAAAAATAGCAGCTTCGTTTCGTAGAGAACCTTGATAATTCAATCGAATCACGTTACCTTTATTTGAACACCACACTTACTGTTAACATAGAGACATTGAAGTGTGACGGGTGTGTAAGGTCTGTGATGAGTTATGCGTCAAAGCCAAGACAACATGCAGGAACAATCATTCAAACACGCGCGGTCATGCTTCTGTGACTGTGTAAGTATCGAGTGCTCTGTGAGAGGCCTACTCTTCAAGGATCGCCTATATGTATCCAGGGGGTTCTTCGTGACGTTGTGCTTTGTGTATCATATACAGGAGGTAACCGGGGCGCGTGGACCAGTGTCGCGTGTGTGGGGGCGTACATTAAAGAAGATAGTGAAGTCACAATACAGACACACCGAGAAGTGGAAACTTATATCCGGGACGGTAAAGTTGCGATAGAGAAAGTACAGTGAGTGCTAGCACATGGACAGCACAACGATGACAGTTAGAGAGATCGCAGACCTGCGGGCGGCGGCGCGTCGCTTCCTCGTCTTCACTAGCCAGCTCCGCGGCACCTTCTTTAGTGATTTCGATGGCTGGTATTCCCGATTGCTGACACCACATGGTCATTTTACATTACAGCATTTAGCAACGAGACATGTTTAAATTCAATAATGTAATCGTGCTGACGAATGAAATGTACGTCGATACATATGGCATATTATTCAGTATTTGATGGTGTGATCGCTGCTTCTTGATCAGTGCCGCTATTATTCTTATAACATTGTTATAGAAGCGTTTTTAAATATATAGTGAAGCAAACGAGTATAAGCTTTATTATATGAAGTGATACCTATTATTTTGAAGAAGGTTATACAGAGCAAATGAAGCCGTATATATAAAGGAAGGGTGAAGTGAAAATAGGAAGTTCACTGCCTTGAAAGCATTCGGCTGTAACGTAAATGATTTCAACATTGCATTTGCGACTTTAATTTTGTTTCACTTTAGTTCATTGTAGTACATATACACATAGTTTGTTCATGATGTATGATCTTCAGTGTTTATGGTGAATGTATGATTATGAATGTATGAGTAATGACATTTTATTGTATCACCAAAGGCTATACGAAATAAAACTAACAGTAATATTCTAGATTCGAAACCAAATTGTCGTGTTAAAAAAAATGCGACTCTTTCTACTCTATTCGTATCTGCTATTTTTATCAAAATTTTATCTATTTCCAGATAGAATAAAGTTCATAAATATTTTCGCTATTTGAAAATTATTTTTTTTAGAAAAAATAAATATGCATTTCGCTAACATGTACTCGTTTTCTACGATTGTTCTCGTCTACTGTCAGATAAATATAAAAGCATACTCAAAGTAAATATCGTCTTCATATGCTGGTCATATGTCTACGTTATAATGTACATCATACTATTAGAATACGGGCACATTGTGTGAATATAAGAAAAACAAAACTAAATTGTACAAAACTTATTACATAACTAATCACCCAAACAAAAATCACTCACAAAATAAAACAAATTGATAAAACGCTAAAGAAAATCAGTCGTGTATATATACTTCAGAATAAAACAAAAAGAAGAAGATATATGAAAAGACGTGTTAAAATTCCTTACCGAAGGGGTTATTTTGTCGAATATACTCTTTAGTAGGCCTGTGCCGAATCCGCTCGTAGGCTACGAAAAGGTGTATAACAGTAAAGTTATGTGAGGAGGTCAGGTTACACTAGTGGCATGATCATAACTCATGAGCTCACATGGACGATGTCTGTGTCACAAAGTACAAGCTCTTTATTTGTAATATAATTAGTAAGTATAATATGTAAGGTGTCGTGCGTTGTATCGGGTATCGGCCAATAGCACTAGAGACTACTGATCTAGTCGCAAGCAATATGCATTTAATTTTGAACGATCGAGCCGAGTGCATAGCTAGAGTCGATGGCGCGCGTGGTCGTGCCGTGATACCGTCGGCAGAGAACTAAATACTGGACATTTAGAAGATGCCAGCGACAGAACCACAGGAAATAGTATAAAGAGTGCAGTTTGCAACACCGATGATGCGTGACGAACTATCTACATATACAATGAATGCAGATGCAATTACACATAGTCTACACACATACGAAATACGAGAAGTAAACAAACTCCAAACGGTGTCACCATTACGAAACAAACGAGAACACAAATAGTTCGTCACACAAAACAAGAGCATATGACATTGATCATTATAATGATAGCTAAGAAGACACAGACGAAGAAAATTATCAGAGATGAAAATCAAAATGTGAAGCTCATATAAAATATATTGGAAAGGAAATGAAATCGAAGATACACACAAAATATACAACATTGATTTGCAAAACAATTAAGTACGTATGACAAAGTGCGGTTACGATCAACATTTCAAGATTGTAGCAGTTTAATGAATTTAGGTTATTATGGGTTTCAATTCATCTAATTTCTTTTTACTTTAGGATTGAGATATTAACAACACTATTGTCCAATATGGATATTACATATTTAGATCATGGATATGATTCCAAAATCTCAACACAAAAAGGGGGTCAATATAGATACAAAATTTATAAGTACAACAATAGCAAAAACAAAAACTGATTGATCACCTGAGTGGCTTGTTGGTCGTGTCTATTGGCCGATGGGAATATCTCTTTATCAGATAGATTCTCGTCGTGTTCTATAACTTGTTGTTGTTGTTGGTAAGGCGGAGGTCGTTGCACGCCTCGGTACCCCGGACCAGGCTGGACGGGCCCTGGACCCGGCCCACGTGGGATTCTAGATACCACACCACGCAACACTTGTGGTGGAATCGGCGTAGGCGTGCTATCACTAGATTGGCTGTCCCTTGATTTTGTACGAACCTGCAAAAACAGAATCAACTCGAAACGGCACCTCACAGAATTACATAAAATTCTAAGAAACTCAACTCAACTTTACATCTACCAAAATGGTGACATGTCCGAAACAAGTATTAAAGGTAGCGCTCACATAGCCAAAGAAAGCTCCGTACAGCGATACTTACGGTGACACATTTAGGATTGAGCCCGATCAGTTTGCCAATGTCGATGAGAGCGTGATCACCAGTCGGAGAATCCACGTCGGTCACCTTCTTGCCGTCGGCGTACACAGCGTACCCAGTGACAGGCCCAGAGGCGGGGGGTCGTAGCACTGGTTGCCAAGTCACCAGCAGTGTGCCGTCTTGCGGGCCCGCTTCCACCTGCGACACCGCACCAATCACCACCAATAATCCAGCAACACGTTCATCACGCTAGCCAATTGGGTTTCAACAAAACGAAGTTCGCAACCGTGCTGCAGGTCGCTGTGGCCACACCGAGGGGGGGGACTCACACGGCTGGGTACTATAAACTATCAGGCGATGGAGGCGCTGGGTCGGTTTACATAATTTTTGTCCTCGAGCTGGATTTATGGTTGCGATTGACGCGACTTCCTCGAGATTTCGGGCGTGCTGTGTGCTCTGAGGTCGTGATTATTTATGTAAGGAACGGAGTGTATCAGACACTGTGAGTAAGTCGGTAAGGAATCGTCACAACCACTGTGAAGCGTTAGGAAGCTATCGTAAGGTGCATGTGCTGAAGTCATTTTGTAGTTCTGAGGAAGCAAAACTTTACACTCCTAGTAGTTTCAGTATTCACAATGTTATTTTGTATTCACATATATTACGAAATATCAGGTAATTGTGAGTGGAATTTTATATTTTGGAAATGCATGCCGGGTTAACCACATGCGTATTATTTATAATTATCGCACCTACCATTATTTCGTTGGGTGGGTCCGGAAGACCTTTCGGCAACGTCCTAAAGTCAGTATAAGCCCCAGGAGCTTCCTCTATTGGTATACCCGACGGCGGGCCTGCTCTCAAATGTTTTGCTCTTACGGTCACACGATACTGAGTGCTAGGCGAGAGTCCTGTAATCGTATGTCGATACACTCCTGGTTTTACGGTGCGTACCTGAAAATGTGGATATATATTGAAAATCTATGTACGTAGAATATACAATCCCAAACCTTGTAATTCATAATATTCTACATATATAAAAATCAAAGCTCTGACCTCAACATTATTCACACAAACGACATGCTGATGGTTGGAATTAGCCGGCAACCAGGAGATGACTGCTTGGGAACAGGTCACACCGCTTGCTCTCACACAAGTTGGGCCCATGTTAGCAGTATCTCGGCCGATAACCATGGTACAGGCAGCGTCGCGGGAGGTACGCCGCGAAGCCGTCACAGAGCGCACGCTTATGCGATGGGGCTTTAAAAAAGTACCCTTTATAACAAATTTACATCATAAGAGAAGACATAAATGGATTGAGAACAAGAGCAGAAATGTAGCAAATAAAGGACACAGAATGTTATAAGAAGTAACAGAAACTAAACCCAAGATCTTAAAAGAAATTTAAAAAGCAATAAAGTTTTAATACTCTAGAAAACTCACCCGATTAGAATCAACGCCTTCAACGAGTGCGCGGGTGCGTTCCGTAGCTTTAACAGTGGTCTTGAGCACACAGTCCACATACACGTGGTAGCTGTCTATATTGGCCTGTTGGACCCCCTCGGGCGCGGTCCAACCGATCAGCACTGACTTGTTCAACTGTCTCTCGAGGGTCAACTGCCTCGGCGCGGGCACTAGCGACGAGAAAAACAGCTCTGCCGTTCAGGTCCGTGAGTTTCGAGGCCAGCGGAGTGCGATTATGTGAAGAAGCGTGCAGCCAACCAAGGGATCGGGAGGAAGGAATAACTATAGATAACTAAGTATTAGCTGATGCAAATGTACAAACAATCTGGAATGTGGCTCGGCAATGTGCATATTTTCAAAGGTTAAGTTAGATTTAATTTCAGATCATGTTTTAAACATTAAAATATATTTGGCACTCCCTTTCCTCTGACTAGTATTTCAACATAAGGTCATAATTTTATATTCGGGGGGAAGGCAAGTTTGTGGTTGTTATTGTAGATAACCGAATTTGTAATTAAGAAGATGGAAAATAAGAAATGAAAATTAGCATTATACGAGCAAATAAAACAAATTGAAGTTACTACATAATTATTAGGTATAATTTGAAATCGTATGATTTAGTAGTGCTGAAGATAATTATAATGGAAGATTGCCGAGACGCATTCTCAGTTACCTACTTACTGTCGATTTAAATATCAAATATGATTCTACAAGATATATTATTCAATAAGTGAATGTGTAGGTGTAGGTATGGTGCTTTATCATTTATGCTAAGCTAAAAGCGTCTGTACTAATGATCTTATTGTACTGGATGTTTGGTTGTATTTATAAAAAGGTATGCATTGGGGAGAGGCATGCGAATGTCAAAGTCAGTTGTAAGTAAAAAAAAATACACATAGTCGCTAGTTAATTTGTGAAAGTGGATTGTGGTTTAGACTAGTGTATAGAGTAATAAGAACTGTGTGCATACCGTTATCATCGTCTTCGGGTCCTTCACTCATATCTGCCATTTCACTCAGACGCGCAACATCACGGCTCAGGGACAAGTCACTGATAGCAGTCGTGGCAGATTCATCCACATCCCTCAAGGTCGCCACCACAGCCTGCTTAATAGAAAACTTTTCTTACGCTCAATTTTTGTTTTAATAATTGGTAATATTATTTGTGAATTGGATCTGTGCAATGTACACACTTTGTCATATACCTGATGAAATTCCAAAAGGTCTTCCCCGACCAATCTCTGCACAAAGTTGGCAGGAACTAAGCCTCGCCGGCCATCGAGTAATTCAGCATCTAGCATTGCAGCATTTGGGTCTAGCGGACCCCACACTAATAAGTAATCTCCAGCAGAAATCGATAATTCACCTTCTGTTCCTTCAATACTGTAAAAGAATATTCGTGAAGGACATTACCAATAACAGGTGTTGAATGTTATTATAATTGATAAATATGACTTACTCAGGTGGGTCGTAATTAAACCGGGCAATATAAACGCAACAGCGGCCTTTGCCAGGAATATCCAACATGTCTACCTGCATTTCAGGTTGTGCACCTCCGTTCATGTAATGCGTGTTTCGAACTAAAATATTTAAAACTCTTTGTAGCTCTACACTCAAATTACAAAATATCTTATGTTTGATACTTTACTTACCGTCCATATCTAAACCAGGATTCGGCATCATCCGTACCAAAGCTCTTTGGTTCCGATCGTGGCTGAATCCTATGTCTAAGCCTCCTAGTCTATCAGTTCCAAATTGGCTATCTAATCCTAACCCCCACGACGGTTGGTGCGGCGTCACCGGGGTCGCCACTCTACCGACGCCCGCCGTTGTCGTTGCATATTTACTTAGACCCAGATCTATTTCGTCCAGAGGTTTTAGTTTAATATTCATAGGATTTGTCGTTAAACTTGTAGATAGAAGTGGATTTGTATAAGTACCGGTCCCGTACACGCTCGTGCCGGTTAAACTAGTGTTCAGCGGGATGAGTTGCGTTCCACCTGTTAGATTGGTCAGAGCGTTTCCTAGCCCTCCAGTCAGCGATGATTGTATTCCACTGAGGGTGCTCGTCAACCCTCCAGATAAACTAGTTTGTACATTATTCATATTGGACAACCCGGCACAAGGCAAGGTGCTCGTCATACCCGCCGTTGTCAGACCCGTGCCTAAACTCATAGCCGACACGTTGCCGGTGATGTTCTGTAAGTTGCTTTGCAGGCCTGCTAGAGTGCTGGAGATTTGGCCGATGCTGTTGACGAGGGGAGCGGTGACAGGATTGGTAAAGGTGACCTGATGGGTGTTTTGCAGGCCGTAGGCCGTGGAGTAAGCAGCGACAGGGTTAGAGTATGATGTGGGGTTGTGTGTGCTCATGGAATAAGCAACGGTGTTGGAGCTGGGAGCCGAAAACTGGCCGGTGGCGTGAAGTGAGGAGAGCGTTGGCATCGTGTTACTCTGGCATATGACTGCATGTCCCGCGCTCGTATACGAATGCGGTAGGGGAGATGGCGTCGGTGAATGAAACTCGCCCAGGGCCTGGTTAGATCCACTGGATTGTATTCCTGTACAAAAGATAATGAAATAATGTTATAAATTTATTATGAAAAAACAACGGAACAAAGGCCTTACAAGTTACAATAAATCGCTATTCTTCCCTCATGCAAAACTTGAGAAAAGCTCTTTGTATCTCCATCTATTTATTTATTACAATCAATGTTTGGTGTGATAATTTTGTAGATATAGACTTACCGTGCGTAGTGGATCTAGTGTGCTCCAGCTCAGCTAGAATACGATTGTCCTGTTCAATCTTGGCCATGATACGCTCGATCTCCGAGGCAGGCTGCGCGGAATGAGACCACGTGGCAGAGGTAGAGGTGCCCCGCGCTCGCAGAGCGGATGACAACTCTAGTTGTAGCTCCTCGCATCGTACTGTTTCTAACGCTGCCTGTTGACGAAATTATGATGTGGATATATTGGTCATCAGTATTTGAGTGAGTCCACCAATATACAATAATAATATGAGTCTTCGGTTTAGACCTAACTTTACATTCAACTTTAAAGTCTCAGTGACCAAATTGTCCAAAATTCAAAAATATAGCTTCTTAGACTAGCTGAACAATATCTATGCATATAATATGCCAATATTATTATAAAACTGCTATAGTTTCACATCTACGACACATTTAAGAGTACTGATAAGCAAACATCTACTCTACACTAAACAGAGATTACACTTTAGCTCTTTTAGACTAATGTTACCTTCTTTTCAAGCTCTCGGACCCTGCTCTGCAGCTGTTCGACATTATGCGAGTCGTGCGGTCCGCGCTGCGCTGTCCTCAACTGCGCGAGGGAGTCCGCGTGCGCACGCTCCGCATCCGCACGCGCCCGCTCCGCGTCGCGCAGCCGCCGCGACAGCGCGTCCGTGTCGCCGACGCCCATCAGTCCGCCGGCGCCGTAACCACTCATATTCTGCAAAAAAATATAATCACAAGAATTTAGGTTAGGTACCGTTTTTCTTTCTTTGTATGGAACTGCTGCAGATGCCGTATCAAAGTTGGCTCGACATTGTTTTTTTAGTTTTCGATTCTAATAATCGAACATGAGTTGACCTGGTTTGGAACTTGTGTCCGGTACGGCAATAGCCTCGCCTTCTATCACATCATGGAATGTATAGGTATAACTCGGAAAACCGTGGGTACAGCATTTACTGCACCTCTGCGTACCCCCTCGAGGATACAGGCGTAAGCTTATGTTATGCTAACTACTAAAATCGCTCGATTAACAAATTCAAATAATTACTATTAAAATGATACATTTCCATAATAATAATGATAAAAGTCGAAAGTTTTAGACATTACTAATTCATGGGTATCGATCTCACTCTGTAAGTAAACACGGTCGTAGCGTCATTGACGTCATCCGATAAAAGCCGATATGTGCTATAGTCTGACCAAACAGTCATTAATCATAAAACTACATAGGAGAACGTAAGCCAGAGCTTCCCAAAGTTCCCAAACATTGTATTGAGAGTACAGGACTAAAAATATGTTATAAATACACACTACAGTCACACATCCTAGGTGGCAGGTCCTCGTATGCGAGAGGCCATCTGGGTCGATACCACCACTTTGTTTATTTCTGCAGCCAAGCAGCAGTGTGTAAGCACAGTTGTGTTTCGATTTGAAGGACATCGAAGCCAGTGAAGTTAGTGGTCATTATGAAACATAACATCTATGTCTCCGGATGACGAGCGCCATTCAGTGCCACGCAATGCTCTGTAACCCAGAGTTCTGTGTGACGTTGCTTCTGTGTATGGGCAGGCGTGACGCTTAACATCAGGCGAGCGACCTGCTCGTCTCGTCATTCAAGCAAATAAAAAAAACAGTCTTGTCTTTCTGGGTTATGTATCGTGGATATCAGGAACTCCGAAGGATTTACAGTCCTACAACACCCAGACCCCAAAGGAATATTCAGCTTCCTCCTAGACCCCCCACTTCGCCCGATCTTTAGCATCTCCGTAGTGAGACCATTGGCTTTCATGTCTCCCTCTAATACGTCAAGCAAACGCTTTTTGGGCCATCTAACCAAACCATCTTAGGCGACATTCAAAATGCTAACGACTAAAATAGCTTGCAAGTAAAATACACCCAAAAGATTACTTTAGACGCTACAATGCTACAGATACACAGACAGACAAAGGGGTCATCTGGTCATCGTTTACCTGTGGCGTGATTGATTAACAAACGTTTTCAATTCACAAACATCCAAACTTTCACATTTATAATAGTAGTCGGATTACACTAAGATAAGAAGATTGTACTACAGTATACATCAAAACAAGTGTTAGACCCCTTTTTGAAAACAGTTTCGTTCATGAATAGGCCGGCTCGACCGGGTTGCTACCACTTTCCCACAGAAAAGATCTTGTTGTTGAGTTTCCTACAGTTAGTGAGATATCCGGAGGCGCTAATCGTCCCTTCTCTTCCTAATTCCATAATTATCCCGTTTTTTTCAGGTCAGCAACGCGTCCAATGATTATTTTGGTATTGTGGGCGATCATTTACCATCAGGTGACTCACTTGCTCGTTTGCCACCCTCTAAAAATGTGAGTCTAATGACGTGCAAGATACAAGGTTGACAAGCGCTAGCTATAAACGTGTCCCACGCCCTGTCCTTTGAATAGTGTTCAGTTGAGTATATACTCAAAGGGTATATTTAATAGATTAATCTCTTTGCTCCACGTTATACTTTAATCTAGTCGAGCTACTTTATTTATAAAACTTGATTATGTCTCTGAGTGACGAGCGCAGTCCAATGCCAGGCAGTACTTTGTAATTGAGATTTTTGTGTGGTGTTGCTTCTGTTTATGGTCATGCGTGACGCTTAGCATCAGACCAGCTACCTGCTTGTTTTGCCATTCCGGCTAATAAAAAAATACAGGCTATGTACTAGGGATAAGCTTTTGCTAACTATATTCGTAATACCCAGGTACATGATGGTTAAGCCAGGTTAAGTTTTATTTATTCGGTTCCTGAATGGTTATTGAATTTGTATCGTGAATTTTTACAATTATAAATCATCAAAAATATGTGCAGTATTTTCTAACACCGAAATCGCCGAAGTAAAACCTGTGTAGATAAATTTTGCGTGGTAATATTATGAATCTTATTTGTTTAACAGACTTCAAAAATAGAGGAAGTTCTCAATTTGGCGTGCTTTTGTTTTTTTAGATAGGGTTAGCTGCAACGGTTAGCTGCGATGTGGTGCCATTTTTTTTTTGTTAAGGTCTGATGACTGTCTACGGTGTAATAAATGAAACTCCTCAACGGATAACAGCACACGAATGTTATATTATATTGTAATTTATCTACGTGATATAGTACCTACCAGTAATAACAATTGAATAATAAAATAAGTATTAAGCAAAACTTCAAAACTGACCTCAAAAAATAATACTGAGAAGTCAAAAATCACAGTTTCGAGAGGTCTATTACAGTACCAGCAGCAGCACCAGCTCCAAAGACCTCTAACAATTGTTATTTGTAATTATTCTGTTATTTTTTTAGGCCGGTTATAAAGCATTGTTCAATGTGTCAGTAACAAGAATGAAGCACCTACTCATAAAATACTGATGCTAAATAAATTTACATAAATATTTTTTTTCGATATTAATTTTATATTATTATACACTATTTACCTAACTAAATGTTTTCATAATTACTTGACAGACTAATGTTAGTCGTGTGCAATGGAAAATTAAGGAAGGAAGCGACCCACTCGCCAGACAAGACGCGCTCATCACAAAGAGACGGAGCAGGGGTTATCACTTCCTAGATCTATCCTGTCGGGTCGCGGCGAGCTTTTCATGAATGCTCTCAGCGCAAAAACTGAAACTATATTCGTATAAGTATATCAAGTACACTGTCTCACAGAAAACCGGCGTAAAGTAGCGGCTTGCTGCTGCGTTTCATACGGTGAGTGAGATAAAATTTTCCTCCCCTTCCCAATCCTTCAATTATACTTTCCTTTAAGGTCGACAACGCGCCTATGTTTGTTCCTGTATTGTGGACGTACATGGGCGGTGGAGATCATTAGGTAATCGATTGCATATGGCATATGCTATTAAAAAAACAAATCACTAGCTTGCAGTTAAAAGTTCTTACCTACCTTACTAATATTATATATGTGAAAGTTTTGATGTCAGTGAATTTAAATATTTTGGTTTTGTAAATTAGGGTGTTTGTCAACCATAATATCATGTTGTAATAATATAAGTTCTAATGGCAGAATTCCCGTTATGGCATCACCGGAGTCAGTGGCGCCGCGCCGCTTTCCGCGATAGTACTACGGTCTACGGCCTATGTAAATCTGTAGAAGACCATTCAACGGTAGCGTCACTAGTGCACGGCGCGGCGGCGTCACTAGCTGTTAAGCTAAAATTTTGTATTACGTTGACGGACAAGAGCATGGTCGCCAGCGTCTAACGTTTCACATCACTATCGCAAATGGGCCTTAACATCTCGGTACCAGTTGTTGCTATTCAGAAATCAATAAAACAAAAAGCGCGAAAGACAACTAAATATCTTTGACTCCCAAACAAACGACTACATAATTCGTAAACAACGAGACTTGAAATTTTATAGTCTCCAGACATTGAATTACATAAGGATTCGCCGCCGTCCTGTCTGCCCCATGTGGAAAGTGCGCTGACCTGATTGTATCCGCGCCCTCAGACTCCATGGCGTCTGGCCTAGACGTCCCGAAAATGGGCGCACGGATCCAACAATGGCCTTCGATGTTTTAGATATGAATCCTGAACTCTCGGAGATTCTTTGTATTGGTTTAGTGTTAAGTAGTGAATAGCTCCTGGATATTGATAATTTAAGTGAAATATATCTATATATTTTTACTGCAATACGTATGATTATTCAATAAATAATAATTGTTTCTGATCTTCCACATTTATTTGCAAAATAAGAGTAGCCTCAGTAGCTCATAGGATGTCATTTTTTTATCCATAATATTTGAGAACCTTATTTTCTGTACTGCCTCGGTGGCGCATTTGTAATGCGTACGCGTTACGATTGAGGCCGACGCTGAGGTGTCGGGTTCGATCCCCGGGTCGGGTAAAGTGGTATTAGGTTTTTCTATTACGAAATGCTCAGTATCAGCCTGGAGTCTGAAATTTGTTACCGGTATGGCGATAGGCTCGCCCCCTATCACATAAGGGACGGAGATACGCTCGGCGAAATGTGGGTGTACTGGTTACACCTCTGCCTAACCCTTCGGGGATTACAGGCGTGAGTGCGTATGTATTTTCTGTATGTCATTAGGTACAGCATTAACAAAATACTCATTTGACCAATATCATCGGTTCTCCCGCCAAAACGTTTATTTTTTATTTTTCTTTATAATCCTTATTTAAGGAGCTTTGTTATGTCGTGCCGCTTCATGATAGTCATTTTAGGTACATTTATTTATCACTTATTGTACAAACAATTTCATACATTTTGTATAAAATGTTGGCAGTGTTCGATGCAGGATGAGCCAATACACTATTACATCTACCAACATTACATAAATTACTACTAAATAAGCGTCCTCTGATGTCGGGCGCACTCCATTAAAATATGTTGCACAACCTCAACTACACCACATGTCTCACTCTTAGGTGTTTTTTTAGATCGAATATGAACATAAGTCCAGAACGCAGTTTATTTTCTATTATGATTTCCCTCTAAAACAATCAGCGCGGAAATCAAATTTATAATCTTGGAGGAAAAAAAATACGAGATGACAATTCCAAAAATCAACGAACACATGGCCGATACTCTCTTTAGTCCAATTAATTTTAGATTTATGTTTCTGTACAATAATAATTAAATATTTATTATAATACATTCTCATTGCTCTAATACAAAGTATATACTCATACATAATAAACTTAGTTGTATGAGTTAATCAAAATATATCGCACAGAATGTAACCAAAATACTGTATAACTGTGTAATAAAGCAGCGAGGGCTTAACTTTTTTATAATTTCTTTTAATAAATAATTCCACACTCTTTTATTTAGAGACGATTATATTATACATATTTCACATTTACCTAACCAATATTTAAAACCATAAATATTAATAAAAGCAGTAAGTTGGTCTATACGAAGTAATGCCGTGACAGTTTAACCCAATTTCGAGGAGAAATACTATAAATTATACCCACTATCCGAAAAATTACAAATATACGAGAGATCTGAAAGTATCAGATCACGCTGCAGATATAAGTTAGGAATGGAATATATTGGCTGAACGAATAAGTTTCATGTGCCAAGTGCCAATGTAACTTGGCGAGCCTAATACAGAATATTTTGTTTGCAGAAACAAAACTAGGAATAAACAAGTCGTTCGATATTTCTAATATTTTTTAGGCTGCATCAGGCCGATCTACCTAGTAAGATGAGTCGATGCTGGATGGAGAATACAAGTATGATTCTATCCTTTTTGTAATGAGTAAAAAAAGTAATCACTAGTATTTAATGCAACTGAAGGTGAGTAATTACTAATTTTAACTTTTAAAAATATTCCGACGGATTGAGACCTTCTTAATTTTTTTGAAGTCGGTTAAAAACCAATTTATTCGAATTGGTCCCAACACAGGTCGCATCAATTACTAAATTCAAAATAATTAAGCAATTTGACAATTCAAATTCATTCCAAACGCTAATCTTCCCAACCGCTTTTTTAAATTGGAATAAACTTGAACACGATCCTACCTCATTTCAACAAGGAGACTGACCGGAGTAAAAGGTTTCCCTCTCATTTCTGTGGAATCACAATTTGCGTAATGACGCAATCCCAGTGAATAAGCAATTTTGCACATTCTTGAAGACGTTCGGACGGATTGTCGTATTCATGTAAAGTAATGTAAACTATGATGAGGGTCACATTCGAATGTGATATGAATGTTGGAATCTCATACTAGTGGAAAGTATTTCACCACTGTTAATATCTTTTCGAAATTGTCGAATTTTGAGTCGGTGCTTTCTACTACCTTTAATCGATTATTGTTTTGCAATAGCACCGACTCAAAAGTTGTATTAATTTAGCTTTATATTTTTGAGCTGTTTTCATAGGCTTAGAACCACGCCTAAGAGCATCGCTTGCTTTAATGCTGAAGGAAACATCTTAAGGAAACGTGTTCTTCATAAGAATTTCGAAAATATGTGTAGTCTGCCAACTCGCATAGACCAGCGTGGTGGACTAAGGCCTAACCTCTCTCTCTCAGTAGAGTAGTGGCCCGTGCCCAGCAGTGGGACGTATGTAATACAGGGCTAATATTAATATAATAAGTACTAGGTAGTAAAGTTATACTCATAATAATTATGAGTCGGTTTCATATTTTTTGAGATTTCAGAAACCGGGCGTAAGTTGTTAAGTCTCATAATCCACAGTAATTACACTAGCTTCAATGTCCTCCAAACCGAAACACAACAGTTCTTACACACTGATTGGCAGCAAAAATTGCCAAAGCATACCATACGAGGGACCTACCTTGTACTATTTTCTCAAAGGCCGGCAACGCACTGACGATTCCTCTGGTATTGACGGTGTCCATGGACGGCGGTCATCACTCACCATCAGGTGATCCGGTAGCTCCGTTGCCTCCTCTATCATAAAAAACCTAGTGAAGTCATTGGTAAATATCATCTAAATAAACTTAAAAAGAACTTTTCATCTTTGAATAGAGCAGACTGAAAAGATATGATATCGATATCCCGTCACATTACTTCATCCTAAGCTGGATCGAGAAAGATATCGAAAATCATGGCCGACCCGCCGAACTCCAAGTACGTGTGGATAATCCTCCTGCATTTACTGTAGCTATCTTCAAATACTACAAAAGTACAATCCATCATAACTTTGACGTGTATCGCGCTAATGGTTTTGGGAGGGTGATTATAATACTTGTGATTTTTCTCGCTTTCCACTGATTCGATAAAGAGCAATTGTGATTTCCGAAAAGATTTCACTGGAAACGTTTGCAAATCATGGATATGAATGTCGATAGATAATCTACAGTCAAGGCAACTAAAATGATAGTGACAGAACCACGCTGTAGACAGTTTGGTTTACATCATGAATGGGCCGACTCGACCGGGTCGTTACCACTCTCTCAAGGAGATCGGCGTACGTAGCTTGCTGCTGAGTTTCGTACGGTGAATGATATATCCGGAGGCCCAAATCCCTCTACCCTTTGCAATCCATGGGTGGTGGAGATGACTTACCATCAGATTGCTTACCCACTTGCTCGTTTTCCGGACATATAAAAAAATCTTACTGTGGTTCTGACGGTGCGGTCGGCAGCATATTTTAAGTTATTTCTACTAGTTTAAAGTAGAGTTTGTTGTACTTATATTATTTTTTTTGCAACAAAATCGCTCTACAATTGGCTGAGAAATTGATATACATACATACATAAATAAGCAAAAATAAGAATAAAAATGTAAAATTAGTTAAAAAGTAGGTAATGCAATAAACATCAATGGTGATTAAAACAGTGTATGGATACATTAAAACAAGTGAATTTGAGAATTTTTGTCCGGGCGAGTTGATCGACTATTCGATCCGTTTGGAAAAAAAGTACTGGGAGGAATTCACACCAAAACTCCAACAAGACCTTGAGAGCGGCTACACTGGGTGTTACATCGTTCTTGTGAAGACTTGAAAATATAATAGACTTGTAATTTGCGAAATGCATAATAATGGGGTCGGGTCAAACCTGCGGCTTTCATCTCGACAGTTCGTACCACTTTTTTATATAAATATATATAGCATATGCCAGTAAATAATGAGCAAGTGGGTCACCTGATAGTAAGTGGTCTCCACCGCCCATGTACGCTCACAATACCAAAAAAATCAAGGGCGCGTTGCCGACCTTAAAAGAAAGGGATAATTAAGGGATTTGGAAGGGGAAGGGGCATTTGGTCCTCCGGATATCTCACTCACCGCACGAAACACAGCAGCAAGCTGCTACTTTTCTGTGAAACAGTGGTAACGACCCGGACGAGCTGGCCCATTCATGCTGTAGACAAAAAACTTCCCGCTGAGCTTCCCGCTGCTTTTGATAGGAACAGTGCATGAGATTATATTTTCATTATCATTAATTCTGAAGCAATTGCACACACATCATCATTATAAACGCCCAACAAAAACACGCCGCCAACCTTCAAACAATTTTAAACAGTTGATACGGAACAAAGCGTGCACACAACCATTATGTATTCATATAGAAACGAATACCTTTTTGTTCGGACTTTTAAACCAAAAACTCCGTGTAATCCGAGCATAAAGCTTACAACACAAACTCAACTACAGAACAATACACATATTTTATTAGGCATTTTCCGTTTAGGGCCTGCGCGGCTCGCGTGTGCTTGCCAACGTCTCTGAATATTTCACGTTACCCACTCGGGTACAATGACCGATTTCATTTTCAGGGGTACGTACCCTAAGGGTGCTAACAGAATCCTATTACTAAGCCTACGATGTGCCGCGCCGCGAAGGTTCTACTTATTTAGGGTCATAAAAAGTCGGCTAAAACTTTACATACTTCTGCTCTGCGCTCCGTGTCATACAAAGTTAAACCCCCCCTTTTCTTTTTTCTGCTTAGTGTTATACTGACTTGACGCTAGGGTCTGCCTTCCCATCATGACTTGGCGGTGGATTTGGTATTATGTGGGATGACCCGACGTCTGAACCCACAATGGAGACCAGTCCCTTAAATGTAATTTCTAAATATCCTTTCTCATAGGACCATAATATACAAACTATCATCTGACCAAATTTCATGATCGTAGCTTTAGTCGTTTTGGAGATATCGTGATTAATCAATGAATAAGTGAATGAGTGTTATTTATTGAGATTATGGCGGATATGCTAAAACTAATAAAAAAAATAAACAAATAGGAATTTGTGCGTTCGTACGGAACCCTGTAGCGTGATTCCGACTCGCACTCGACCGAATTTTTATATCGCCCCTTTCTACTGATTTTATGTGGTTAAGCTGATAAGCATGAATAAACGGATTTTACATTTATTTATATACTTCACAGCTCGGAGAGCAAGGCGGAAAAGTTTTAACTGTACTTACTACTTAGTTGACATAGTTAGTGTCCCTGAATACTGATTGACCGAGTTTCACTTTGAGTAGATCTTTCTGTTGCACTGAACGTTATTTTTACGTATAATAATAATACAAGCCCTGTATTATACTGTCCCTCTGCTGGGCACGGGCCTCCTCTACTAAATGTGAGGGGTTAGGCCTTAGTCCACCACGCTGGTCTAATGCGGGATGGTAGATTTCACATACCTTTCGAAATTCTTATGGAAAAGTCTCAGGTATGTTTCCTCACGATGTTTCCTTCACCTTTAAAGCAAGTTATAATTAGCAATTAATACACAGGTGACTTAAAAACGTCAGAGGTGCATATTCTTGGGGATGTTTTCGAACCTGCGACTTTCATCTTGACAGTCCGTACCACTCCCTGCTGAGCTATCGCTGCTATTTTTAATTAAACAAATAAAATAAGTTTAGATTTTCTTAGTAAAGCATGTTGTAAATATTGGACTAAATACAGTCCAGGTACAATCTCGCTTATCGAGCACTTGACTATACCAACACGCAAGTAAGCCGAGCTGTGAAACGAGAGGCTGTGGGGTCGAATCCCGCACCAAGTCAAATGTTAGTGTGATCCAGTATAATAATAATGTTTAGGGTCTGGGTGTTGTGGAACACTCTCTCTCGTAGTTCTTGAGATCAGGACTGAGTGATGTGACTGCTGGACTTCTTCATTATTAAAATAACGCGGCATACGATGATAATTATCCCTATTTAGTTATTAATTATTGTTTAGTGTAATAAATATTATTATTGAAAGTTGCTAGTAGACATGACGGATGATGAAATTATACAACGAAACATAAGAAGAACAATAATTAGTAGTAATAGGATTATCTCAGACGGAACTAAGCATAAACATTTTAAAACTAATGGATATCTGCAATGCTTCACTAAATATAAATGTTTTACGAAATTATGGTACACGATAGCGCTAGAAGCTTTTTAAAAAAATAACAATAGACTATTACTTAGTAGGTAAAATATATTTTTATAGCATAGCCGGGCAAATGAGCAAGTGGGTCACCTGATGGTAAGTGATCTCCACCGCCCATGTACGCCCACAATCCAAAAGAACTATGGGCGCGTTGCCGACCTTAAAGGAAAGGGATAATTAAGGGAATCGGAAGGGGAGGGGATTTGGGCCTCCGGATATCTCACTCACCGTACGAAACGCAGCAAAAAGCTGCTACTTTACGTCGGTTTTCTGTGAGACAGTGGTAACGAGCCGGCCCATTCATGCTGTAGAGACAAAAGTGTTTACAGCGTGGCTCTACCACTCAATATAAATCTTTAGATGGATATAAAACAACTTATTTAATCTAGCTCGACAAATCGACTTTAACTTCGCCACTAAAAAAGCCTGTAAAAACATACAATCAGTACTGTAAGAAATATGGAGGTACTACAAAAACACATTTAGAACTTTTATCCTTGCTTAGTAGAGGACAAGTTGCAAATTGCGCCCGTATCTGCCCTCAGCAGATTAAACTTACTGCGGCCCATCAGTTACAGATAACTTACTTATCAACTTGAGTGCTTAGCGAGAAGAAAATTTAAAATGCTATTCACGTTGTCTTATGATTACACGATTTCCCTTTTCCACAATTGTTTTTCAGTAAACAAGAAGATTTGTAAATTGGTATTTCTAGGCTAAAAAGACTTAATCTTTTTTATATTTAAATTTTTTATGACTTTACTACGAAATGCACTCTATCGGTCAAATTAAAACATTAAAGATAATAATTATACATGAAGAAACAATCCACGGCCACTTTAAGCAAATATCTACACAAAAATAAACACCTCAAGCGTTCAAAGATTCCTTCTTGATATCCAGTATATATTTAGATAATATCCGAACCAAACAAGAATTCCATCTATAAAATATCCGCAAAATTACCTCGGGAATATGTTCTCGTTGCCAAAACCCCTATCCTTATTTAATTCCATGCTGTGAGACTACCGAACATTGAGCACAGCGGCGCGCGGCCCGCCATCCGCTGCCAACTCCAGATTTCTTTGGCCACGCCTCTTATAAGCCTTGTTTTTTTCGCTTGAACAAAGCAGCTGTTATGAAAACTATTCCTTTTTTGAAACAAAATTAAGCAACGAAAGTAATGGAGAAACTGCCATGCGAGTAATGCCCTTATTCAAGCCCATATTCTAAGAATTTGAAGGAATCAATCATAATTGATAAAATATTTTGACACATAATTACTGCAGAGACCACTGAAGTATTGTTTATGAATTGGATTTACCGCCCTTATGTGTTCGTACTTCATAACAACATTTGTGCATACCGGTGTAATACCCGCGACGCATTTTTCCTGGCAAAGTAACTAAACTGCACCATTTCTAGGCAATCCCATCTATACCCAGTTATTTTGTTGGACGAGAGTATGTTTTTCCTTAATCGGTATCTTTTTAGACCGTCCTGACTTTACATCAGGTATAGTTGAATTAATAGAACGTGATTTGAAGAAGCTGGATAAAAAAGTAAGTACTATTCAAAATGTTAAAGATTTGCTTTTACAACAATTCGTTGATTGCTTGCAACTTTAAAAGGTAACAAACATACCGGTTTGAAATATTGGAACAAACGTAAATTAATAATACTTTGATACAATTAATGTAATTATTCGTGCAAAAAATATATAGATTTTTCAATTTAAAATGGTACATTCATACATACATAAGCACTCGCCTTTATCTCTGAATGAGTAGACAGATGTGCAACTAGTGCTGCACCTACGTTTCGCCGAGCTTAAAATGGTAATTTCGATAAATTGTAATGGTATGGTTAAATAGTAGTAATTGTAGAGTACCTGACCAGTTTTTTTTAAATTATAGTACGGCAAAGTAATTAAACTGTACCTGATGGTAATGCGGCAAGTTTAATTTTGCGAGATGATTGGCGCTGTTGTTCAACCCTCATTGAGTGATTTTCAGTTTTGACAGATTAATCTATATATTCTCAATTAGTTCCAGTAGCCTAAGTAAAGTGACTCCAAATATATTATCGACTATAGAGAACTAATTTTATTCAAACATTGCTAAGAACTAGCTTTCAAACAATAAAACGCATTTAAATCGGTCCATCCGCTTAGACGCTACAATGTCACATACAGACACACACACACACAGATAGACAAAATCATCAAACCTATAACACCCTTCTTTTTTGTTGGAGGTTAGTAAAATAAATATAAACATGTCTCGAAGTTTATATCTGTCAGACGGATTTTTCATGCTTCGCTAGGACTTATTATTGTGGGAAGATCGAGCACGCGGACTATTCCATAGTTTAATAGTATGGTGAAACGAGGTCAATAAGAATGCAGGGGTGAATATGGACAAAACTGGTTTAGATTATATGTATACACATACAAAACGAGATAAATTGTAATTAACTAAAAAATTATAAAACTTCTATACATTTCGGTCAAAAATTAAGCTTGAGATAACATTTTGGCCGATCCATCGATATTATAATCTCAATATAGGTTTCATCCCATTTCACCCCGTTTTACAGTACGGTATATATACGTAATTCCTTATTGACAACTATATGGATGGCCATGCAAGTTTAGCGGGTGCCATTGTCCTCTACGTATAAAGAAAGTAAAACCGAAATTCTTTATTTCTAAACTATTTATGCGGTAAAAACTGGTTTATGGAGTTTCGCATAGCAAAATAGTAAAACCTGTATCGAAATCCGTTTTTGATGCGTAAACAAATTAATAGACAGATAGCGGATACTATATCCTTTTGGATGTAAGTAAGGGGTACAAATAATCAAGCGATTCGCTTGATGGTAAGCGATTATCGCCGTCTATAAGGAATCGCAATAAAGCTTCGAGAGTGTTTTTATTCGAAGAAACAACGATAATGTTGTTACTCTTCAGCCATTTGTCAAATAGTTTAATTCTACAATTATGAACAGAATCAAGTAGCAATATATCAATTTAAAAAATGATTATCAATCAAGGGATTCTATTAAATCAGCTTACTAATTTATTCTAACTGATAGTACCAAACATATAACCTAACCTTTAAAAACGCCGGTATCAATTAGAATCCATCTGTAACTTTTAATCAGTTGACCATATTTTCTTCGAACAAACAAAATGTTGTATGTTCAAACAAAAATACGCATTCAAATCAGTCCATTCGATTTGGCAATATACTATAACTTATAACAACCTTCTTTTTTGTCGGGCATTAAAAAGGTATCAAGTACGTGCATATAAACAATTTTTACACAAAACATCAGCAAAAGTAATAGCCTATAGAACTTTACAAAGTCTAAATTACAGAATATTACAAGAAATTCGTACAGACCGATCGACACAGCTATGTACAGCGACTTCTAGTAGCCAAAAGTAGTTCTACATATTCCAGAGCACTAACAAAATCTTAAATCTGATATAAAATACCTATATTAACTTATGAAAATACAATTAAATATGTTATACTGAGCAGGAATCAAAGTTATCTGGGGACGTATCAAAACACAATGTTCTCTTATTATATTTCATACATAAAATATTATTGTTCATGACAATAATCATAGTAGTTAATTAATACTTGGGCAACGAAACGAGGTTTATGCCATAGATTATAAAATAAAACGTAGTTAATAACTATATGACATAACTTAAAATTAATATGAACACTAATATGAAGATAACACTTACGTATAAGCCTTTAAATGCAGGATAACCTCGTTAAAAGTGTATCGCTTCACAAGCTAGATTATATTAGAAAAATATTTCACCGATTTATTCTCTTCGCTTAGTTCGATACTAAAGGTCATTCTTACAGAAAAGAACTGAACAAAAATAGAAAACCTTTAGAAATATAAGTAGATTGATCAATAAAGGCTCCACACCACATGCGAAGAGGCACGCAGTCTGCGAGCACTTTATGTTGACAGGCGCGAATACTCTCCAATAAGGTCATCTGACATACTCTCATCTTTCCTACGTGTTTTTGGAAATGTTTCCAAAATCTTATCACATCTTAGACTCTGAACATTTCTTAGCACCTCGAGATAAACAATATTCTCAGGTTCGTGATAACGAATCGATCGATAAAGGCAAAACTCGAATGCAATTATCTTTTACGTCTTAGCATAAATTTGTTGTCATTTGTAATTAACGAGTAAACAAGAACCAAGAAATATATCGAGAATAGAACATACTCACGGTAGGATGTATCGGTCGCGCGCGTTACATGAGGTCCACTGTACACTGCACCAGCGGACTGTCGTATCAGTTCGTGTAACAACAGATGCACGTTCTCGTGGCCACTCCGTCCTCAACTTGCGTAACATTTATATAACGAGACACATACCGCTCGTGATGGAAACCGATCGGTTAGCGGCTGGGGAGCACACGAGCTCTCAGCCTTCGTCCTGCCATTTTGGATTCGATCAAGTGCGGGCGCGACGTGCGTCGTCGTTAGAACGCGGCCGAAAGCCTTGCGGTCACAGGGAACACGGATTTGTGATTTCAGTCGGCTACCGTGTGAAAATCAGGATGGCACGACAGACTACGTTCGAGAGGAAAATAAAAAAGTGTGAATATGTCGGGCGGAGCGGTCGGCCGGCAGCGAGAGACACATGCCGCTCGATAGGCGGGCGCGTGCGCGAGGCGCGGCGCCGTGTGACGTCACGGACTCGCGCCGCCGCCCTGAGGCCGCGACCTCCTCAATGGGCCGCAGCCAGCAGCCGCCGTCTCCGCCACCGCTGCCGCCGCCGCCGATACTCTTACTCATGCGAGCTCGTTATTCGGCGATCACTCACTTAGACAGTACCTACAACCGGACCTACTAAGCACTGATAGCTTAATTAACATCATTCAACTCTATGATTAACATTGACTTTTTTCAAACTGTACAGTTATTCGTCAACCTTTACATTAAAAAGCCACGCACAGCATTATACGCACAGTATTCGTAAGCTAGTGGTAAAAGAATTAGTATTATGGATCATGAACATTTCCATAATTTTGATGTGAATACGACTACATTCTGAAATAAACTAAATTATGTATAGAAATTTTCTCGTCAGCAGTTGCTATACAATTATTTTTACATATATGGGAGTACTTACATCGTCTTCGTCGGTACTGTTGGAGCGGTTTCGGCCAACTTTTATAAATATCACATCACTACCAGTTTTATTGATTGGTTCACTTTCAATTGTATACACTTTATTCTTATTATCTCTACAACTATCCACTATATCTCCATTTTTAGTTAAACCAGTTTCGTCTTTTGTTGATTCTGCAGTTTGAAGTGAAATAGATTTACGTGTAGTTTTTACAGTGCACCTATTACTTGGTATAGAATCTGCATCTGATATGTTATTTTTCACTTTATTTTTGCAAATTATGGTTGAGAGAACTCTATTATAACAATCTGCACATCCATTACTAAGGAATCTAGTGTTCCAACACGAGACTTTCATGATAAGGAGCCCTCAACTTTGCAATTGAATCAGTTCGAAATAAATACTAAAGTACTTTCCTCTATTTATTGGTATTTATTATCTCTCAGATATCGCAACAAGCTCTCGATATCTTTGATAATTTGTTTCGATATGTCAGTTATTAAATTATACACAAAGTATGGAAAAGTATTTTAATTAATTATGTACAAAAATACAAATATACAAACATAGCCTTTGAACGATATATTCTTTGATGGCATATAAACAATAGTTAAAAATGTTTTGCTAAAATTTAAGTACGTACAATTACATGTCTTATAAAGTAATATATTGGAAGTCAATCGTATCCTAGTATAGCTCATAATAAACTCAAAGAGCAATATGTATAAAGCCGTATATAACATCCATTTTTTTGTTGTTATAAAATAAATACGTTTTACTCACACGCGATATGTATAAACCCTGAATAGGTACATTTTAGTATCTAAATAGATGTTAGCAGTGACATGAGAAAGACCGTGAATACTATGTATATCTTGGCATTGTATAGTAAATTAGGAAATTACAGTGTAAGAAATTAATATAATTGTAATATTAATACGACAAAACCAGACAATTATTGACTGATCTGTACTTTATGATTAAGAGTGAAAAGATTCAAACATTACATATTACAAACATACATTTTATGTAACAATCCAGAATGATCCACTCAAAAGTCCTCTATTGGGCAAGTTACCTTGATATAAATTTCCTACTTTACCAACATTTACGTAGGCGAAATTAGAAAACTTTCTTGTCTTTATTTTTAATGATTTCTGGAATTAACAATATTGTCTGGATACAACTAATATTGACTGATCTGACTCTACCAACATGAAAATATTTTTTTCCATGTACCTACCATAAAAAGTATAAAATATAAAAGTTTTCAAAATATACCTTAGTCTAAAAACAATATTTACAAGTAAAAGTGTCACAACCTGCACACCTAGTATAACTATAAAGACCATATATATACATTTAATTATTCGACTATACAAATCCATATTTTAATATTCACATCGTTGGCAATCACAAACAAGTAACTGTAAAAATAATCAAGCCTGTAACGATACGGGAGATCGTAAAATAGATAAATATCTAGTTGACATCAAACATAATGCACAGATGCAATACAATCTGTTAAATAACAAGTATTGAAAGACTAGTCGAGGGTAAATTGAAGAGTCTGTTTTCTAAGTAGATAGTCAAATTACAATAAAACACCTTACAAATAGTTCTTAGTAAAGAAATGAGAACTAGAAACCCTTTGGCTACTTTATTATATCTAAAGGAGCCATGAAATAGGCGTAGATTAAAAGAATCATTAGGTCCCTCGCGCATCGCCGCTAGCAATGTTATAACTAAATCAGTCAATATCCAGACTCTTGAAACTGCTCGTGAAGCTAGCGAACATGCCTTTGCTAGGTTTCTTTATCCTTTTCTTTTCATCAGCTTTGAAAATTTCTGTCTCTACCAACCAATCTTTGTAATTTTCTTCCATATTCTTCCTTTGTTCTTCGTGCAGTTGCTTCACTGGTTTGACTGGGCCGCCGAAGTCTTCCGGGAGGAGCTCCTTATCGACCACGGATTCGGGCCCTTCGGACGAGAAGTTGAGTAGATTTAATAGGTTGGAGTGTATAAGCGGCTTAACTAGACACATGACTTGATTGATGAAGGAGACAGTGTGGACCACGTGGATCTTCTTGAGACGGCAGGGGTGGGCGTTCTGAAAAGATGTTGCATATAAATTACGGAGTTGCAAAACATACAAATATAGCCATTGTATGATTATTGATTACTAATCAGAATATCAAAGAAAAGTTCAAATCTGTGATTGATAGTCCAAATTAAGTTTAAGATTATTATTATTGCACTAGATGTACCTAGATATACCTTTAATAAAATTTTGAGCAAGTAAATAATAGTTTAAACATGAAACAGAGTGCAATAATTACGATGGGCTATGGCTCTAAAATGTATTAAAATTGGAATACTATAAATATTTACCAACAACTAACCTGAATATAATGCATGAAAGCCCTCAACGCAGGCAGCGTAACTCTGGTTAGATGTCCAAGGCTGCAGCCTTTCATATCGAAAATTACAATATATCCCTCGGACAGGTTATCTTCAGACAACTTTACATCATTAAACATGCAGAATACACGAACTGCATCCGCGAAGTTCAGCTTACTGTAGTCGAAATCAGCGAGCCGGTACAGAAGGACGTGGTAACCCTCCGTGGTCGTGTTTGGAAGAGCTACCATGTGCCTGGACAAAAATTAATTAATTTAAAATCCAAAAAGTAACAGCAAAAATATCATGAATACGGATGACATGACAGGTATCGAAAATCTCGTATTATTCGTAATCATCGACTTTTTTTGTCGTCGCCCAGCTAGTTGGCAGACGTCCTTATAATTCTTATACCGGAACTCGGTATCCTGTTGGTTACTGATTTAGTCCACCTATTCCTATTTAGTACATCTATTAGTCGTTTAATTTTTTTAAATTGTTAAATGGTAACCCATTGTATGCAAATTTTATTAAATGTTTTTGTGACTTCTGGACCCGAGTAATTAATACCATATAGAATACCATTCTATTGTTGAATTAATTCAGTTCCTTTGGCTAATGTATATTAAATAAATAAATAAATACACCCAACAGTCACACACATAGTCCCGACCCCACACTAGGTAAACCTGTATCGTGGGTATCAGGAACTACGAGGGACTTGCGGTCCCACAACACCCAGACCCGAGACAAATATTTGTGAATCAGACAAACATTTGTCTAGGTGCGGGAATCGAACCCACGGCCTCTCGCTTCGCAACCGGCTACTCGCCCGCTACGCCACGGAGGCTGTCATTGTACATTATGCCAAAAACTGAGTAACATTATGAGACTTTAAGAAGATCTTATTTGTGGCACACAATTCCGGTATACAGGTTTAGACCAGACAGAATATGTTGGGCATTCAACAGAGCAGTAACCAAAAATGCAGTTTTATCTATAAGGTGGGATTTAAACTTCCTTTCTGCCTGACGTTATCCCAGCCTAATGCCAGGTTCCGCCTTCCTACTCGTACTAATTCCAGACTCCGGGCCGATACTGAGAATTTCCGTAATAGAAAATCACTATTACGCATTACAACTGCGCCACCGAGGCAGTAAAAAATTATAATATAAACATTAAAAAGCTTACGTAATATCCATAATAGTTTTATTCTTTGGCATCAACGGATCCCTGTTGGTGAACAAGTCAGGTGTATTGGCTCGCAACGTGAAGTAGCATTCGATGGTGTCTTTGGTCTCTTTTTGCTTGTAGTAGTTGGAGTGAAGGAACAGGAATATATATTCATCAGGTATATGAGGCAGGTGGGGCTGACTCTTCATCCTGGAAAAAATACGAAATTTTACTTATCTGGCCATTTTAACCAATTTGAATACGAACTGCATTGAGTTGGAAGACAACATTTTGATAATTTTTTTTTCAACACTCAGCTCCTACACGATATAAGTATAGATCAATGAGATCAGGCAATTTCTTTAGTTTTGATTTGTTTAACATAGCATAAGCTCACGCTTTTATCACCGAAGAGGTAGTCAGAGCTGCAACTAGTGCACCAACGTTTAGCCGAGCTTACTTCTGACTCATGATGTGATAGGGGGCGAGCATATCGCCACACTGGGTACAACTCCAGAATCCGGGCTGATAAAATGAAAAAACTCAATAACACTTTTACTCGACCCGGAGATCGAACCCCGCGCTTCTAGTCGGAGTTAGGCTAGCTAGATTTCTAGCTAACATTCATCACTATAATGGCCCGACATTTTACGTGCTAAGTGTGGTGAAAAAGAATCCACAACCACCTCAGCACAGCAGTCGTACCGTATTACAACTGCGCCACCGAGTCTTGGTAACGTGGAAACTTTAGTTTCCAGCTATAATTACAGTGCTAGCATATTATATCTATGGAAGTGCATAAGTCGTACGTAATGTGCTTGTGACGCATGTCACGCGTGGGTGAACCACTATCGATATAGATAATCTTATAGATAACCGTAATAAAATTAAACTAAAACTAGCCTTGTAAGTTGTTGAGCCGTAAAAAAATTGTAAGCTACATCACAACAAACTACGTGAAGTGTCAGCTTGCTGTGAGGTTTCGTACGGTGAGTCAGATTTGTGGAGACCCAAACTGCCAGTTTCGAACATTTTTTTTTTTGTCCTGGCTCGGCAAAGTGACTACGCTACACCTGATGGTAAGTGTAGCGCAATCAGTGAACATAAAGACACTCAAGAATCATATCTACAATAATTATTCTTCTTCCACCTGCCCTTATCCCACTCGCAGTGGGGTCGGCGCAAAATACTTTTAACTCGTGTTACAGAAAGATTTGGCTTGTAGTTTTTACGACTGCCTGACGTTAACCGCTCTGAGGAGACTCTACAGTAATTATTAGTCAATCCTATTTTAAAATACCAATTGGAATGTTGAAAAAGACTAATAATGAATTATGTCAAAGCCAGCCGATAAAAAACTCAATCATTATAATATCCGAAGCAGAATAATCAAGGCCCATCGCTACGCATTTTAATATAATTAAAGTTATTTATAAGAATTGCAGGCTTCACATTGAAATTAAAATTTATATTATTATACAGATTTTAAAGGCTGCAGAGATAGCCTTTACCACAAAATACAAAAGGTTAATTGTCGCCTTGAACCTTTCATAAAATTAAAAACATCTGAATCAATACATTGTTACAACAACATGAGTAAGGTTGTCATACGAAATATTAAAGTTCTTGGGATATGATGCCACAACAAACAAACCTAGCTATTGTATACTAACGAGCAGCACGCAAACTGATTACACACTTGGACCCTATTAAATGGTTTACATAATGGCATGTTAGGTTCATTGTCAGTTAATATATGCACAAACCCCTCTTTACACTATGAAACCGGGTCAGGGTGAATCAGCCGATCCGGTGCAGGTGAGTGAACGGATTTAGTCCGACGCGATGAGTAAATTCTTAAGGCTAGGAAATAAAAAGTTTGTGATTGAACGAATTGGAAACTTAGTTCAATGTAGTAGAGCCATATTATAGATAGTTTTGTCTATAGTAAAATAGTAGCTTGCTGTGAGTTAGATATCCGGAGGCCAAATCTCCTCCTTCCAATCCCTTGATAATCCCTTTCTTTTAAGTTCGGCAACGCGTTCATGATTCTTCTAGTGTAGTGAGCGTTCATGGGTGGTGGAGATCACTTGCCTACTAGATCGTTTGCCGGCCACCTGTAAAAAAAGTTATAGTATTGACCAAACGCACGTAATGCGAGCCAAATCGCATACGTGCATGATCATGCTTGCACGTTATTTTTTATTCTCACCCACTACATAGCTATTAGTACCATAGAATACTCTATAGTAAACTTCTATGTAATAGTTTTGTGGTGTTCCTACTATCCAACTTTCTACTACTAGGTATTATAAATATGAAAGTTTGGATGTTTGTGAGTTTGTGAATGTGTACGTATGTTTGTAAATTTGTTATCAATCACGCCTTAACGGCTGAACAGATTTTAATGAAATTTGGCACACAGGTAGACTTTAATCTGGTTTAGGATATAGGGTACCCGGTAAAGCCATTCACAAGGGCGGAGCCGCGAGCTTAGAATTAAGAATAAGAATTTGAAGTGTCGTATTGCTAAAATCCACAAACTGTATCGGCATTTGTAGCTAACCACAACTTTAAAATGTTTATAGTCCAGAACAGTTTTCAGAGTGGTAGAGCCACGCTGTAGACAGTTCTGTCTACAGCATGAATAGGCCGGCTCGTCCGGGTCGTTACCACTGTCTCACAGAAAACCGGCGTAAAGTAGCAGCTTGCTGCTGCGTTTCGTACGGTGAGTGAGATAATTCCCCTCCCCTTCCCAATCCCTAACTTATCCCTTTCCTTTAAGGTCGGCACCGCGCCCATGATTATTTTAGTATTGTGGGCGTACATGGGCGGTGGAGATCACTTACCACCAGGTGACCCACTTGCTCGTTTGCCGGCCTATACTATAAAAAAAAAAAAACAGTTTCACCAACACACTATGATTTGCAAACAATATTAAAATTAACAATTAATTATTATTAAAGGATATTGCTTGTAAAACTGGAAAGCATCCACAACCAATTTGATTGCAACAACTACATTAATAATTAAAAACATATTTCATATTAACACACCGTATGTTTTATTAGGAAATGTTTAGCGCCACTAACCGCTAGTTCGTCAAGTTAACTAAGATAATGAAAGTGTGTTGGAGAAAACTATATTTATTAACCAAAAATAAAAAGGAGCTCCTAATTCGACGCGTGTACATATATTTTTGTATACAATAACTCTTCGCAGAGTGATCCGATTTGGATAAAAAAAATCTTGAATTTTGTATGAAACTTCTTTAATGAAACGGAATATTATTAACCCCAAACAATATATTGACGCAGGTGGCGCCGCGGGCATCAGCTGGTTTTAAATAAAATTCCGGAAAGAGCTAATTGTATTGTCTAATTTTGTATAAAACTGCGTGGATAGCTATGTCTCGCCATTGACCCGAGCAACCCTGATACGGGCACATTGTCATCGATTTTACAATCCGTCACGCATTAGCATTTCAGTAAACAATAGTGTAATCATGTGTTAACGCAAACGTTTACAGTTTACACTACTTTAAATTCTAATGCTTTTAAGGTTAAGTGGTTTGGCTTTCGACAGTTGAAAATGTAATTTATCGTGTTTTTTTTATTTTGTATTAGCTTGAATGCCGAGACGAGCACGTCGCTCGAATTTAGTCCTGAGGTGTTCGTAAATCGGGAATACGCAACTTGCGAAACATTTAAACTCGATTCTCTGCTATGATACTAATGGTAAGGTAACTAAGTGGTAGGTCCCTCGTATGCGAGAGGCCGTCTGGGTGGGTACCACCACTTTGTCTTTTTCTGCCGCTTATTTTGTTTAGGCATAGCGTCACTGGCACCATCAATATGACGTTGGCAGACATCAGCGCTACTGACGGAGTACGCAACCATCGAAACTCTGTCTAATTACTTTTTATTTTTATTTGCTTGTTTGACGAGACGAGCAGGTTACTCGCCTAATGTTAAGCATCACGCCTGTCCATAAACAGAAGCAATGTCACACAGAACTCTGGATTACAGAGCACTGCATGGCACTGAACCGCGCTCATCATCCCGAGACGTAAGATGTTAATTCTCATAACGCCTAGTAATTTCACTGGCTCCATTTTCTTTCAAACCAGAACACAACACAACTGATTTACCTACACACTAGTTACGGCAGAAATAGACAGAGCGGTGGACCGTACCCAGACCGCTTCTCGAACAAGAAACTTACCAACTAAATGATAATATTGATTTAGGTACAACAAAGTTTAACCCCTTTCTTAAATAACAAACAACTGATATAACAAACTATTAAATATTCAGAAATCTACAAACAAAAACAATATAAAACACGAAAATCTACAACCGCTATATATTTGGCAAACTCCGAGGCATCCAGTCCACCGACCTAGATCTGTTGACATCGATATTTCTGAACTATTAATCGCCGAGTGCCGATTTTTTTATCGTCAAGTATTGCTGGTACCTTTTCACGGCTCGTTTGCTGTGGCGTGTTTCACACATCGCATGCTAATCGATGTTGGGCAATCGGCTTTCCTCGGTGCGAGTTTTTTTCTTTTACAATTCATTTGGAGTTATGAAACTTGCTACCGTATAGTGTTGCGTTTTAGTGAAAGATTAATAATCTATAGCGTATAATAACATGTCGTCTTATTGGTCTAGAGGCAGCGGACTTAGGGTGAGAAATAGTGAGGAGCTGGGTTCAAATCCTAAGTCGGGCAATTATAATTTACGTTTAATTTTTTGAAAAAGACTTTTGAGGGCGGACTCGTGATCAAAAGCTAGTGTTATAATAAACAGTAGAGTCTCTGTCTCTTGTTAATTTGTTCGCTTCATAACATCACGTGAAAACTGATGAACTGATTCGCGAGGCTATTGAAATTAAGAAACATCCAAATTTCAATTGAGAAGAAGGTTGGAAGCTTGCACAAGCCTGGGATCCAATTATACAACTAATTAAATCGGAACCCAAAAGACCAACTGCCAGACCTCAAGACACCGGGAGCTCTTTCTGCGTAGATCGGACAAGTGTCAACTAACTTTTTAAATTATTAAAAAATAATTAAATGTATAATTTTAAAATGAAGGTAGCCAATGTAACATTAACTTTTCGAGACGACCTACACCTCAGTCTCTCCCGTGACCACGAAGGCTGTAAAGCTATCGAACGTCGCGTCGAGACTAAAATAAAAATTAAACCGCGATAAAATCCGTTTAAACTAGTTTTATTTCAATATACCAACTTAATTTATAATACATATTTATTAAATGGAATTAAAACCATTTTAAACTTGTACGAAAATAATGGAGCGTTTACATTTTCACTACGAACAAAAACCAAAGCCAAGACATCTATTTAAGTTACATAATTTAAGATTTAAACTATGCGCTTCGCCAATCTTCGTTTTTTTATCCTGGCTCGGCAAAGTGACTACGCTAAAGTTACAGCTTTAAAATTTACGCTTGAATATATGTGCTTCGTCAATTTTCGTTTATTTTGGATTATATTCTTATTTTTCTCTCTAAGCGACTGACCATGGTGGGAAGGCCTGCCATTCATAAAAAGTCAAAATTGTCAAAACATATTAAGTACTTTAATAGTAGTGTTGTAGGTATTTAAAAGAAATGTAAATTAATTAGTTATCATGACAAATGACATTTAGTAATAGGAAAGACTTTATAAAATCGTTAAATAATTGCAAAATGCGCCATAAAATCACCAAATAGCATTATTAGCTGAAAACAAGTGCCTAGCAAGTAGGTTACGACCTGCATCGGCTTAGGACACGCGAATACAGTATTACAAACTTATTAACTCACAGATTGCAATACAAAAAAAAGATTTTATAAGCACATAAAATCTGCACTCTTAGTTGCCAGTCCGAAATGAGTTACTCCATCTCTTCCTTGGGGTAAAATTTAAGGCCTATTTAACTACTCTAGAATATGGTGTCCTTTAATCGCCATTGTGAGGAAACCTGCATACCTGAGAAGTTCTCCATAAGAGTTTCAAATTTATGTAAAGCTTTAGGCCAGCGTAGTGGACTAAGGCTTAACCCCTGTCATTCAGTAGAAGAGGTCCGTGCCCAACAATGGGACGTGTATAATACAGAGCTAGTATTATAATTATTATTAATTGTCATAAGTTGTAGAACCGTACTAGAACTGCAGTATAACCAGCTCGGGCTTGACAGGTGTAGTACCACTTCTCCACAGAATATTAACGTAAAGTGACAACACGTAAACCAAACGTACCAGCGAGTTACCATTAATTAAGAACCTATTATTTTTTTGTCAGGTTTATTAACAAAGAATGCACGACGCGGACAAAAACGAGTACAAAAATCCAAGCACAAATGTATCAATAAGATCTTAATTGTTCATTACATCATTTTGTAAGTAAAAAACGGTCATCATATTGTAGATGCGATTAAGTAAATGTAAAACAGTAGGGTTTGTACTAGAGGCGCTATTGTACAACGTAACGTAATATTTACTTTGATTGTTTTATTTTATTTGCTTGAATGGCGAAATGAGCACGTCCCTGGCCTGACGATAAGCGCAACGCCTACCCATAAACAGAAGCAACACCAACGGAACTTCTAATTATGAAATACTACATGGCACTGGACTGCGATAGTCACCCCGAGACACAGGTTGTCAAGTCTCATAATGCGCAGTAATTTCACTGGCTTCAATGTCCTTCAAACCGAAACACAACAGTGCTTACACACTATTGCTTGGTGGAAAAAATAGACACGGGCTTCCTCTAATAAATGAGGAGTTAGACCTTAGTCCACCATGCTGGGCTAATGCGGAATGGCAGACTTCACATACCTTCGAAATTCCTATGGAGAAATACAGGTTTTCTCACGAAGTTTCCTTCACCACTAAAGCAATCGATAATTAACAATAAATACACACGTTACTTAGAAAAGTCAGAGGTGTATGCTCTTGAGGTTGGTTTCGTCTCAATAATCCATACCACTCCCCGCTGAGCTATCGCTGCTTAAGTAAAGATGTATTGAAAAAATATACAAACATACATATACCTGTCATTATCGATAGATCAACATATCAATGACCTTGTTGAGTAATAAAGCCAGCAGGAAAATACTATACCTACAAATCTAAAAGCGGATACATTGAAGATGATACAAGATTGTAAACACCATCTAATTGTATTGTTATTTTTAATAGAATTAGAGAGTATTTTGACCTTATCCCATCCTCACCTTTCCTTAACAGAACCACGCGTGCTGGCTTACGGAACCACAGCTTCGTGGTCTCTTCCATCTCGGCTAGAACTAAAAAGTTCCCAAAATCTTACTTCTGCCGGACCATCAAGCTGTGGAATAGTTTGCCGGCACACGTGTTCCCTCCTTCCTATAATATGGGGTCCTTTAAACGGAGTGTGAAGAAGCAATTAGGCAGGCCGGCATAATTTTGCCGACCTACGATAGACACATCGTCTGTCGTTGGTCGACAGTATTCTTGGATTGCGCTGCACTTAACATCAGGTGTAGCGTAGTCACTTTGCCGAGCCAGTATAAAAAAAAAAAAATTGAAAGTTTATTTAATAGTGCTGGATTAAAATAATCGCTTAATGATTATAAGGATATTGTAATTTTATTTTATTGTATAGGTCGGCAAACGAGTAAGTGAGCCACCTGATGGTAAGTGATCGCCACCACCAATAACAAAAGAATAAAAAGAGATAATTAAGGGATTGGAAAGGGGAGGGGGATTTGGGCCTACGGATATCTCACTCACCGTACGAAACGCAGCAGCAAGCTACTACTTTACGTTGGTATTCTGTGAGACAGTGGGTTACCACTGTTGAGCCGTTAGAGTGTTTGACGGAATCTAAACAATGTATAACATTTTATAGATTCAATTAGGATTTAGATTTTTGATACGTGGTTCCAAATATCCTCTGTCATTAAATTCCTCGTGGTATACATTGCTCGTTCAAATCGCATTTTTCTCATGCATCGGTTCTCAAATCGGCGCGTTTTTTTAATAATTTTTTCTCTTCTATATTCAAACATTCGTACACGCCAGTCACAACATAAAAAATACCTCAATCATACCTCAAAAAAGTATTAACTTCAAAGGTTTTCGACTTACCATTCTCTAATTTGCTGTAAATCGTCTTCATGGCCTTCCGGCAACGGCTTCAGGCCGTGCAAGAATGGGTGCGAATATTTAGTCGCAGCCATGTCTTCACACACCCGCCTTCTGAAACAAAAATAATATTTTATAAAATCACTGTAACAAACATACAAAATCACCAATGACAACTATAACGGCTCTTTTCTTTGCTAGGGTACACCAATATTTTTAAAAATAAGTCAGCTCTACATATCCGACCGCTAGCTAGCTTTCGTGATTTCGGTTTTGGACTAATACCTTTTAAAAGGAATACCTGTTTTATATGTTTCCCAGACCAATCTAAACCTTTGGCTTACCCGCGGAAATATTTATCTATATATATATATAAAAGCGAAATACCACTCACGTATTCTCTCGCTGATTAATCCAATTAAAACTCAATAACTACTATATCTAGGATCATGTTTGATCAAATGATAGTTCTTGCAATGTAGGAGCCCTCTAGAGAAGATTTTTTGGAAATTAACATTTTAAGGGGCCAAAAGGGGGGTTGAACTTTGTATGAAACTTTTTATGGAACGGAGTATTTTTATCCCAGAAAAACGTATTCACGCGGACGGAGTCGTATTTATGTTATGTTATGATACATGAATATAGTTTAATAATACCAGCTCAGACACAATCCATTGCTGAGCAGGGGCTTCCTCTACTGATTGTGAGGTGGCCTTAGTCCATCACATTGGCTTAATGCGCGTTAGCAGTCTTCACACATACCTTCAAAATTCTGATGGAGAACTTATCAAGTATACAAGTTTCTTCACGATGTTTCCTTCACCGTTAAAGCAAGCAATAATTAACAACGAATACACATGTAACTTATAAAAGTCAGACGAGCATGCTCTTTTAGCTGGTTTCGAACCTGCGACTATCGTCCCCGCAGTCCGTACTAAGCTATCGCTGCTTTGCATAATCCCGTGATTTATTAATGTATAATTGTTCATTCCCATAATTGGTGATTGGATGATTATTAAATGTTTACAAAGCTAATCAATCGTAAAAAACAACTGAAGCAATAATCCAAACGCTTTCTACTAACACAACTGAAACAGAAAAAACAATCGCTTTCTACCGATCTATAACGTAACAGAATAACACAGACAAAGTTATTGCTACTTAAATGTGTATACATCAAATATGATGATACCTCACGCCTCAGTTACAGTGTTACTGATTGGACTCAGTTAAAAACAAATTTGTAAGTGCACATTGAGTTATAATACATTTTCTGCATCGCTGAATATACGTATGTAAATAAAAATATGCGTATGTATTTATGCATATTGCGCAGGTGAGGTTCAGTACCACGATTTATATTAATTTTCTAATAAATAATCTATGTAAAATGCCAGTGAAAGTGGAAATGACAGCGCGGAGGTAAGGTCAGGCAATAAATGCGCCATAAACTGACACTATAGTAAGGCATTAAACAATTCTCTTAAAGTTGTTTAAATATTGAATTTAACTTAGTTATGAAATTATTCCACAGGAACATTAAAAATAAAATAAAATCATTACTACACCGTCTACTATCTTGTTCAAGACCGGATGAAGTGGAAATAACCAAGTAGGAAGACTGGCAAAAGGTTGTAATAAGAAGACGTCAAGTAGAAGAAGAAGAATCATTTACTACATTATAGTCATAAACGACATAAAGTTATTTATTGTTGTCGAGGGAATTCATGACTGCTTTAATCATAGATACGTAGAATGAAAAATCACAAAGTTACTACTGTCGAATGTTTAACGCTTCAGTTTACCCGTACTCAGAATACGTCAAAACGTAAACGCAACTGAAACCAGTTATACGTATTATTTACCGAAAGTATCGTACGATGTTACAGGCTCAACGATGCGAAACAGATTGTACGTAACACTTGGTAGGGAACCACTTTTTCCATTAATTAATACTCGTTAATATAAAACTAGTGTTACCGAATTATAATCGTTTTAATTAATTGCTAGCGTGGTTACTTTAAGTATATTTATTTATTTATTTATTTAAGACGCAAAACAGAGTACAATCAATACATTAGTACAACTTTATAACTACAAACAAAACAAATACAAAAAATAAATATATATGTAGTATAGTATATATGTTATATATACAAACTAGCTTATAAATTCCATCAGCGTATAATGTCTTACAAATTAACTAGATTTTTGTTCTGACTCTACCAAATGATTATTCGTGAATTGTTGACGTCAAGTGAATTGCTGCGACCGGTCGTAAAACAACAAAAATAAAAAAAGATTATTTAATTAAAGGAATAATAATTTAGAGTATGCATTAAATGTATAATTGAATCAACGTAAATAAATAAATGTGAATAAGTACATAAATTATTATTAATGAGTTTATCTTATGAAACCTGTTAAAAATATCAATGTGTATATCATGTATATGTATAGAATACAAATATATATATCATGAAACAACAAACTTAAACAGATTAGTGACACATTGTTCTATATTTTCATTATCGATTTTTATAAAATCGGTACAACGAGCAGATTTTTAACCAAAGTTCTTAAAGCGTAATAGTCTGGAAATACCGCAAGCGAAAACTGATTCCTCGAGGTTGCTGTACAGGGCGTAAAAATCAGTAGAGGAATGCTCTCCATTCAGTTACTAGTTGAGATGGAATGCCAACTTGTATAAACAGTCTTCAATTCGTTATTTGTTCATCCATTTTGTGGTAATAGCATTAATATTCCATTTTTAAATGTGTATTTACCGCGTCATAGACAAGTCGTAATATTACTCGAGTATCGTAACTCGCTTTCTACAGCATCCGCGTGAAAGTCACAGGCACAGGTACCGCGCATACGGCCGCCAAGGCGCGCGCGGCGCGGCCGGAAATCGCTCGTCACTCACTATAACTTCATTCATAAAATATCACACCAAACATCTATATTTTAGAGCGTTATGCGGATTTTTGACTATTGGCGTTTTAATGCACTAAGGTTATAAGGGCAAAAGAATGCTTAGGCATATTTTGAACCGATTTTTCCGGTGGATATTCCAAAACTGTTCTTTCATACAAACCTTGTCCTGACAATTATGACCACAACAGAAATAATCAGACATATCAGTGAGCCGTTCTCGAGTGATGATCTTGCATACTTGCGGTAATAGATTTTTATTTATATAGATTTCAGGACATAAACAAAATGGTTATTATCTCATTTAGCAAGACGCTTCAAACACGCGTTTAACACAACATAATCGATTATTGCGTGATTATGGGTGCATTAGTTTTATTGTAAATAACTATATCATATAGCTGTAACGTGTTTAGAAGTCATTACATATCAGAGTTAGTGGGTTAAATGGAAGATAGATTAACGCTAACATTACTCATTTAATTCGACGCGTTGCCTCGCTACTTATTTAATTACACTTTATATTACATTTATATTATCTGAAGTATGTTACTACTAGCTTTCCTTGCGGACTGCGGTTCAGCGCGCGTGAATGTCAATATCTAGGATAAAAAGTCAAAATCCAAGTTATGGTCTATCTTTATGCCAAAGATTTTAATCCGCTCAGTCGCTGAGTAGTGATTGACTAAATGTATGCCCAGACCTTGTACTTTCACGATACCTCTTTTTAGGCATTTAGGCGTGCACTGCCTAGTGCCTACATCTTAGAGTGTACAAGTGTGATGGTATGTTTTATGTTATATTATCACATTCATCAGTCTGCTTTGAAACGTGATCTTATCTTTTAATAGCTACTGCAGTCTGTGTTATCGCCATTCGCTTGCGTGACGGTATTTATTTTACTGGGACGTTTTTTAGTTTAATATCAACTTTCGCATCTAATATTGCAATATCATCTATTTATTCAATGTGTAGTAAGTAGTACCACGCTATAGGCAGTTTGGTCTACAGCATGAATGGGCCGGGCCGGCTTGACCGTGATGGTATCTAAGTATTGTCTGTGGTACAAAACCGACGCGACGTGACCTTCATTGTATCGTTTCGTATAGTTAATGTTATTACCAGCTCCTTCCTAGAGCCTGCTTGTTTACTAACTTTCTGGGATAAGCAAAGAAGCTAACGCATATAACACTCTAGTTGTGAGACCATTACAGTAGTACGATTAAGGTTATGCGTTTCTAAAACCGTCTGTTTTGAAAAAATACGAAAATGTGATGTTGATAATCTAATACACAAGTGTTGCAAAAGGGTGGTATCAAAAAACTACACTTATAGGACAGAGAAACTATAATCACGGCAATGGCATAAGAAGTTTCTGAAGAATTCGAATAAAAAATTATAATTATAGAAAGTCATTTTATGAGTCCTGGAATATCTTCTGCATGTTAACGGACTAACTATGCAGTAGATAGTCTATTTAATGTATAAATACAGCTAATAGCTACGGAAAATCCTAACTAATAACTCTTGTCGTCAAAGAGCACGTCAAGTAGTCAGTCTCGGTTGTAAGTCGCAGTCTTCTTCTTCCACCTGCCCTTATCCCACTCACGGTGGGATCGACGCACACATTTTACAGAAAGTAGTTTTTACGACCGGCCGCCTGCCTGAGGTAAGTAAGTGGCAGTAGTTACAAAAATAATCTTCAACGATGGCTCGAAAATGTGGGACAATGGTCACACAAAATTAACGGATAAGCGAAAGTCTAAATGTGTTAAGTTTAGAAATAATATTTAAATTATATGGCTGTTATCCATGACTGACTGGCGTTAATTTTATGCCCATTTATTATATCAACACTTTCTTTCTGCCTGGCGTTTTTCCGGATTATTACCGCCTTATTACTTACACCAAGCAGCAGCTCATGTGTGTTATTTTTTCGAATTAATAAAAAATCTGAGTGATTGCCCGACTTGAGAACTGAACCCAGGGCCTCATCTCAGTCCTAGTACGCTGCCACTAAACCAATGAGGCATTCACCTCATTTAGGTAATTTATAATTTTAATGTAAGTTAGAGTAAATATATTAAGCAGCGATATCTTAGTGGGAAGCGGAATGGATTGTCGAGACCGATATTGCAGGTTCGATCCCATCCATTAGGACAAACATAACAGACTTTTTTCCTCCATCGTCGTCCCAAACATCCTCCGTCGTCGTCCCAAACATGGTTTGACAGATCCCAACGACTCCATCACAGTCGCTATCGAAGCAGCACTTCCCTTGCCCAATCCGAATCGCAATAGTAATATGCGACCCCGACATAGGACACGCCTGCGAGTCCAAAGAACTCCCACAACTGGCTCTCGGGCACAATTATGTGCAGACACGGCCCCAAACTATACTCCCTAGCGATTGTTCAAGCTGAGGTCTGAGCCTTCTAAAAGGCGCCTCTGTGCTTAATCGCTACTAAGTACATTATACATATTTCTGGCTAGAGCGCCACAATCGCCGGCTTTATTGTCAGGTGATGCTGTAAAAGCAATATAGGCAAGCAGCGCAAAACCATTCGAAAAAAAACACAGACTTTTCGAAGTTATGTGTGTATCCATTGTTAATTATCATTTGCTAACATCGCGAGTAAACTTACACACATGAGCAATCTTCATACGAATTTCGAAGGTGTATGAAGCATGGTTGGTATTTTTCTTCGACTGATAGGCAAAGCGACCTAATGACTACCCATACGCGTGGACCTACGTAGCTTTTTAAATTTATTTTTTTATTGCCCTCGATAGACTGACGAGCAGACGGCCCACCTGATGGTAAGTGGTTACCGCCAACTATGGACCTCAGCAATGCCAGAACACAGCCAGGCCGCTGCCTACCGTAAACATCGTCATCTTCGCCTAATATAGTCAAAATAAGTAAATTAAGGAAAATTCATTTACTAATAACTTAAATTCTTATCTGTACACTAGTAGCTATCACGCGTGCGCGTTTTTATTCAATTAAAACTTAATTAATACCAGAGATCAGTTAAATAACTATTCTCTGTTAATACGTATTATTCAAACTGTCTCGGTGGCGCAGTTGTAATGCGTACGCGGTACGACTGCTGTGCTGAGGTCTCGGGTTCGATCCCCGAGTCGGGTAAAAGTGATATTGGATTTTTCTATTAGGAAATGCTTAGTATCAGCCTGAAGTCTGGAATTATGCCCGGTATGGCGATAGGCTCGTCCAATCACATAATGGGATGGAAATAAACTCGGGGAAATGTGGGTGTACTAGTTACACCTCTGCTTAGGCATGAGTGCGTATATATACTTTTCACATTAATTAATAATAAATACCGTAAAATAACCAACCTACTTTTCACAAGTTATTTGAACAACTCTCAAAGCATTTACTGAGTTTGTAAATGTAATTCCTGAACAAAGTTAGCTTATTAAAATGTTCCACGCTGTGAGATTCATAAACGAAATAGAATGGCATAATTGTAAGGTAAAAGCCGACTTCAAAACTTGTATTACGGTAGGTTTGCTTGTTGAGTAGTTTCCAATTTCCCTCGTACTACAATCAGATCTTAATCACATCTATATAGGACCAACTTCGACCAAAATCTATCTACATTTGGCAGATATCGCGGAACATACAAAAAACAGACGTATTCTTTTGTTTAATTATACATACATAGACTCACGCCTGTTTCCCATAGCGGTAGGTAGAGACAACGGATTTCCGGATTTTTGTTTAATTATGGTTTTACATTATTATTTACTAGCTGTTGCTCGCGGCTCCGCCCGCGTGAATAGACTTTACAAAATAAACCGTAGCCTATAACCGTCTCCAAGGTCCGATCTATCTCTACATCAAAATTCATCAAAATCGGTTCAGTGATTTAGGTGTGAAAGCGTAACAAACAAATAGATATTTTTTTTCATAAAAAAAGTATCCTATGTTACCTCCTTATTATTATACCTCCAAGAATATGTGTACAAAGTTTCATGATGATCGGTGAAGTAGTTTTCGCGTGAAAGCTTAACAAAGAAACTTACATTCTCGTTTATAATATTAGTATGATTTTGCCAACAAGTATATACCTAATATATATTTGCAAGTCTTCACAAGAAAGATGAAACACCGGAACTTTAAACCTGCTTAGGAAATAATTAAAATAGGAGATCAACAGCACTGTCAAAATTCCAGCCAAAATTCAACAGACGAATTCTTCCTTTTTAACCGAAGAGAAATTTTATGTCACCTTAGGTTTAAACCATTTATTTTTTCTACACACATACATACATATAGCACAACAAAACAAGATGATAAGACATACATTTATAAAGCATAAATCTGCTACAATATATGCGGCAGAAGGGGTCCAGCTCAGTGTACGCTGTTGAGACACAGCACTGATTTTCAGCTGGACCCCACCGTTTGATTATAAGGTATATTGAGTCGAAATTGTATAGTCCAAAGTTCTAAGGTTGGTCCTATTTTAAATTTCAAGAAGAAATTTTACCCCTAAATGGTGAAAGACTAAAAATTCGCCCTTTACGCACCGATTTCGGTGATACTTTCAATAAAAACTTTTTAACAGTGGTATCGACTCAAAAAACTAAACAGCTAAAAATAAAAATAACATGAGTCCGCGCTTTTTACCAATAATTGACCATACAAATTAGTTTCTTTTTAACTTTTTATTGTTGCAATTAGCCCCGAAATAATTAATAATATAATTAGGAATGATGTAGCTCTAACTAGGACCGAAGTACTTGTTATAGAAATTAAAAGAGCACAAATAGGATCTGATTGCTATAAATTGGTGAAACATTTCTACAGGTTGCCTTCCTTTAGGTCATGATCAACATCTTATTACATCGTCTCGAGTTCGCATATATTTAGTATTCGAAAAAAGGAATTGTTTTTTCCACAAAGGTGACTTTTGACAGATGTTTTATTGAGCTACTAAGAAAAAATACGCCCCAAGAACCAGAATGTCAGGCAATCGGTCGTAAAAACATAGACCAGAACATTTATTTTCTTTTTTATATTTAAAATAAATTATGAAACATCCTTCACTTAACTTAGGTATTAACGCAAAGATGACAAACGCAACAAATTCACGATAAACCAAATAAACGGTGATATAAAATCCGGGAAATCGTCCGTGTTCGTCGGTGTCACTGAAGCGATTATCGTAGCGTGACCACGAAGCACTCCGGCCAGCATCACGTAACCACCACGTAACTGTTACGTGGTGATTTGTTACCGTACGCGAACACCGTTACGTTTCTTTTTAATGCTGGTTGAAAAAAACTCATACATCGGGAGAATTTCGCTTCAGGTATCGTGATAATGATAGCCGGAACAACATTTTCCGGTCGCCTCCCATTCGGAAATCCGATTGGCACCTCCCGATTTAAATGTAGCAAAATATTTAATACTATTATTATAGGTTTTTCTCGATATGCGTGGAAATTTGCTTGAATTGCTGTTTCTTCTGCTCAAGAATTTTGAAAAAAAAGTTTTTTTTATTAGCCTGACATCTGATGCGTAACGAGCAGATCCATCGTCTGATGACCATAAACGAAGAAAAACCTGCGCGAGTCACCCGAGACATAAGGTGTTAAATCTCATAATGGCCAGTAATTTCACTGGCTTCAATATCCTTTAAACGGAAATAGAACAAAGCTTACACACTGCTGCTTGGTGAAAGAATAGACAAAGGAGTGGTACCAGCCCAGACGGCCTCTCGCATATGAGAGACCTACCTAGTATGTTTTGTATACTTCCACCTGTTTCCCACGAATGCTTGTCAAGACTACGGTTACGTGTGTATCAGCCTTTAGAATTGAAGCTCGGTTGATAATATATATGACGTGCGTGTTCTGTTCTATAATTTGTGGGTATGAGAACTACAAATGTGATGTTGAAAAAATGCGCCATAAAGAGATTAAACATATTATTATTTAGTCGCAAATTCTGGTGTACTCTTACCTGAGAGAATATTAAAGACTGGAGTAATAGGATAAATTATTGAAACAGTGTTGTTAGAAACATAAAATTGTTTTATTTCGACAGCCTCCGTGCCGCAGTGGGCGAGTAGCCGGCTGCATAGCAAGAGGCCGTGGGTTCGATTCCCATACTGTGACAATGTTTGTGTGATCCACAAATATATTTGGGTCTGAGTGTTGTGGGACCGCGAGTCCCTCGTAGTTCCTGATACCCACAAAACAGGTTAATCTAGTGACTATGTGTGTGACTGTTGGGTGTACTTATTTATTATACTGTAACCGCGTTAAAAATAACAAAGGTTCTGAATTCATCTGTATATATTTTTTTGTTTGTATATTCACGCACAACTCCGCCAAATGTTGACCAATTTGGCTGATTCTTTTTACATTCAATAGGGTTTGTGCGGAGGCGCGGCGGTGGTCCCATTTAAATTTGAAGAAATAATTCCACCAATGTGTAAAATCGAGGATGAAAGACACACCCCTTTATGCGTTGACTTATGCACCGATTTTGATAAAACTTTCACAAAAATATAACCTGACTCAAAATACAAAAAAGCTAAAAATAAAACTAAACAATTTTGAGTCGGTGTAGTATAAATCATGGACTAATTAACTACAGTAATACCGACTCAAAGTTGTTCAGTTTAAATTTAACTTTTTAGGTTTTTGAGCCGGTTTTTATACTGGCAAGACATTTGACCATAATCTTACCTAATAGAAAGTGACGATATGTTTTACGTTGTTACACGGCTGTCTCAAGTGCCTATACCGGCACCGGGAAAGGCCCAACTCATGCTTTTACTGATCACGGTTTGAGAATAAAAGCAAAAAAAAACGACGAATTGAGATCCTGCACCTTTTTGAAGTCGGTTAATAAGACCTTACAAAATGTTTAAAGACGTCCCACGCGCAGGTGATATTTTGTAAATAAATACTGATATTGCCTTGCGAACAATTTATGTTCATATTTAAGGTGAACCGGAAACAATCATTATTTTATTTTTAATATAACAAGTGTCTGCTGTGTGGACCGACGACTTGAAAAAGATGGCGGGTAGCGGGTGGATGCGGGCTGCTCAAGACCGGGATGGTTGGCGCTCACTTGGGGAGGCTTACGTCCAACAGTGGACGACAACAGGCTGAGATATATAAGTGATAAGTCTCACGCATGCGAGAGGCCGTCTGGGTAGGTACCACCACTTTGTTTATTTCTTCCACCAAGCCGCAGTGTGTAAGCACTTTGAAGGCAGTGCATTTTTTTATATTTTTTAGAAAGGTTTACTGACTTATATCCATAGAAAAAAAACATGTCGGTAGTTAAGTTATCGCGATCGGAATTTTAATTAAAAAATATTTATTTATAAAAAGACAACGTTTATCGATTAAGACTGGTACTAAATTGCTGATTATAAACCTCCACATACAGATTACATATTAGGCATTATGAGACATAACATCTTATGTCTCAGGGTGACGAGCGCAGTCCAATGCCATACAGTACTTTGTATTTCAAAGCGGTTGGTCCCTCGTATGCGAGCCGCCCTGTCTATTTCTGCTACCAAGCAGCAATGTGTAAACACTATTATGTTTCGGTTTGAAGGACATTGAAGTTAGTGAAATTACTGGGCATTATGAGACTTAACATTCTTTATCTCAGGGTGACGAGCGTAGTCCAATGCCATACAGTGCTTTGTAATTGAAAGTTCTGTGTGGTGTTGTTTCTGTTTATGGACAAGCGTGGCGCTTAGCATCAGGCGAGCGATCTGCTCGTTTCATCACTCAAGGTAATAAAAAAAACTATAGTTTGTAATCAACACCGACAGAATTCCTTGTAGGTATATTATATTATATTCTTTTGTATTGTAGGCGTACATGGGCGGTGGAGATCGCTTACCATCAGGCGACCCACTTGCTCGTTTGCCGGCCTATACTATAACAAAAAAAAATATATATTATAAATGTCAATATTTAAGGTGAACCGCAAACAATCATGCAGTATGGATATTTGTTTTTCGAAATATAAAAATCAACCCATAAATATGACTGTCTCGGTGGCGCAGTTGTAATGCGTACGCGGTACGACTGCTGTGCTGAGGTTACGAGTTTAATCCCCGGGTCGGGTAAAAGTGATAATGGGTTTTTCTATAACAAAATGCTCAGGATCAGCCCGGAATCTGGAATTGTGCCCTGTATATGCTCGCCCCCTATCATATCATGGGAAGAAATAAGATCGGCGAAATGTGGATGTACTATTTACATTCTGCCTATCCCTTCGGGGATTACAGGCGTGAGTGCATATGTATATGTATGTATACAACGTGTTACAGAAAGGTGTGGTCATATTTTAGGGCCATTACACACTTCTTATAGTAAGTACCTATGTACCGGATCATTTCAAACCAAGACATCCTAAAATTTCACGTTAATTTTAATCACTCGTTTATTAAGATCGATAAGATTGATGACATCACTATTAATTATAATGAATGACACTCACTTTTTAATAAACTTGAATAAGATTTACGTAATTCTACGGACATACGTACGTAACTTGTAATTTAAACACAAAATACCTGAAAGAGACTGTTTGCTGAAGACGATATAGGTACCATCCTCTGAAGTATTTTAAAGATTTCATTGTCGGGTCATCCATCTATGAATTTAGCTTAAAACAGTCGACGAGCGTCTTATAAGCTATTATCAGTTGCACCAACACAAAATACCAATACATAATACTTGTTTTAGTCAAATACAACATATTTTTTGAACTCGTAATCGTACTTCCTAAAATCAGAAATTGCCGAACTGATTGCGTCAAATAAATATTGACATGTGACAATTGTTTAATGTTTTTTTAATTATAAAATAATTAAATAAAAGGAGGTCTATAGTATAATTGTTTATTATTTAGTGTTGTCCAAAGTTGAAAGTCGATATCGACATGTTACTCATTCGATAAAAAAGAAAATTCTATAATTATTGTCCAAGCAATGCAATCAGATTTGGTACTATGGGAGATAAAATACTAATACCCTACACTATACATTGCTTAAATTTGCCCGCCCCTTTCTATAACACGTTGTATATGAGTCATATTAATAGTTACAGTTTCTATAGACGATTCTAACATACTCTAGCGAATTACAGCGCAGAATTCTACACGATTCAGCAATTGCAATATCGCTAGTACTTGCAAGTAATTTCCCACGGTAACCGCGAATTCTCGAGGTTTGACCTCTATTACGGCTTGCGATGAAGACGTATGGGCAAAATCGGTGTAGAAACCGTAAGCATATTATGTGCTAAAATCATTGTATATACTAAATACACTTCAATATATAATAATAATAATAATAAATACACCCAACAGTCACACACATAGTTATGACCCCACACTAGGTAAACCTGTACCGTGGATATCAGGAACTACGAGGGACTTGCGGTCCCACAACACCCAGACTCGAGACAAATATTTGTGAATCAGACAAACATTTGCTTATGTGCGGGAATCGAACCCACGACCTCACGCTTCGCAACCGGCTACTCGCCCGCTGCGCCACTAAGGCTGTCATATGAAACTAATTGTAAGAATCACAATAAGGACATAGACAAATATGTAGAGTTTTGGTAGAGCCAGTGAGCTTTTGTCTCACCCACACTCCCCAGAGGGGTTGACGTCAGGCAAGCGGCCGGTCAAAAACTACAAGCTAAGTCTTTCTGTAACATGTGTTAAAAAGCATGTTGCGCAGACCCTAATGCAAGTGGGATAAGGACAGGTAGATGAAGAAGATGTTTTTATTCTTTGTTAAAATATCCGTTATAATAACATATTCTGTAAAATTTCAGGCCGGCTACGTATAATGGTTCAATACACAGAGCCCTTTAAAATTAAGGACACACAGACAGACGGCCGGCGCGGTGTAGGCTTGGTAATAGAATTCAGAGAGTTGGCACTCTTTGGGCACGGACTACGGAACCTTAAAAAACCGGCCAAGTGGCCACAATAAAGCTTTTTTTTTATTTATTTTTATTGCATAGGCCGACAAACGAGCAAGTGGGTCACCTGAAGGTAAGTGATCACCACCGCCCATGTACGCTCATAATACCAAAATAATTATGGGCGCGTTGCCGACCTTAAAAGAAAGGGATAATTAAGGGATTGGGAAGAGGAGGGAGATTTGGGCCTCCGGATATCTCACTCACCGAACGAAACGCAGCAGCAAGCTGCTACTTTACGCCGGTTTTCTGTAAGACAGTGGTAACGACCCAGACGAGCCGGCCCATTCATGCTGTAGGCAAAAGTGTCTACAGCGTGGCTCTACCACTCATAAAAGCTCTATCATATTATTGGAACTTTATTATAAAAACAAATCTAGATATACCAAGCATATTATATGCATATTACGTATGATAATATTATTATTTGGAACGTGTTTTGACGTATTTCTTGAAGATAAATTATAAGACGGTTATTGACCCTGCTGGACCGCGATTATGGCAACCGAGAATGTCCTAAAAAGCAGGTCACCGCAAGATAACGTTAGGAAAATTAATAATACCGCAAAATGTGTTCTCGTAGTATAGCGTATTTAATCATCCCATTTATATCTTCGACATAAGGTGTATATTTGTGTAGCATGAAGATATCTCTTTTTTATTAGCCTGAATGATGAAATGTGCAGGTCGCTCGCATGATGATCCACGCCTGCCGAAAATAGAAGCAACACCACAGAAAACTGTGAATTATAAAGCACTGCGCCTGTATGGCACTGGACTGCGTTCGTCACCCTGAGACATAAGTTATTAAGTCTCATAATGCCTAGTAATTTCACTAACTTCAAACCGAAACTCAACAGTGCTTATATACTGCTTGTCGGTGGCAGAAATAGACACAGCGGTGGTACCACAGACAGCCTCTCGCATCCGGATAGATGGCTAGACAAATGGCTACAAAGTAAAGTGATGATTAACGCGAAATTAGTTGCATATATAATATGATTGGATATATATTGGTTGTATATTTAATATGCCTTTCATTGTATAATAGGCATACAGGGGTGAGTATCCCCAAAAGGGTAGGCAGAGGTACCACGGTTCTATCCCTACTTCTCAAATAATAACATACACATAGCCACATATTATACACGTCCCACTGCTAGGCAGGAGCCTGCTCTACTGAATAAAAGGAATTATACCTTAGTCCATCTAGCTGCCCAAACACGGGTTGGTAGACTCCACAGGTTTGCAGGGTGCCTCACAATGTTTCCTTCACAGTTAAAGCAAGCGATAATTAACAATTAATATACACGATAAAAAAACTCAGAGGTGCATACGCATGGGGCTGGTTTCGAATCTGTGAGTTTCGTACTACTCCCTGCTGAGCTATCGCTGCATGTCACTTCTGTTTATGGGCCATTTCCCTGCTCTCCTCGATAAAATACAAATATATTTTTGTCCCGTTTAGAAAAATCATAGATCATAGAGATTTTTGAGTGGTAGAGCCACGCTGGGCATACTTTTGTTTACGGCATGAATGGGCCGGCTCGTCCGGGTCGTTACCACTGTCTCACAGAAAACCGACGTAAAGTAGCAGCTTGCTGCTGCGTTTCGTACGGTGAGTAAGATATCAGGGAGCCGAAATTCCCCTCCAATTTCCAATCCTTTCCTTTAAGATCGGCAACGCGCCCATGATTCGTTTGGTATTGTGGGCGTACTTGAGTGTTAGAGATTACTTATAATCAGGTGACCTGCTTGCTCGTTTTCTGACCTATGCCATAAAAACCTACTTATAAGCAGGACAGGACAGTACTTTCTTCATTCCTATAGCAGTATCGTAGATAGAGAATCGACATGTATCCGACTGTCAATTCCGAATAACTGGTATCCCACGCTGTAGATACTTTTGTCTACAGTACGAATGGGATGAATCGATCGGTTTATTACAACGTGACATAGAAACGAAATTGAGATTTCCGAAGGCTCAAATCCTATCTTCTGTTACCAATCCCCATTTCGTTCCTTTAATATCGGCAACGCATCCATGATTTTTCTGGTATTGTTCACAGTTGGTGGAGACTTACCATCAGGTGGCACACTTCCTCGTATGCCGGTCTCTGCTATAACAAAGTCATTAATCTTTTGAAGTACGTAACACTTCAATGCATATCATGGTAGAGCGATAATTGAAAATCCTATTCTGTCGATTATTATCAATACATTCACTTCACAAGGTGGTAGGTCCCTCGTATGTGAGAAGCTGGCTGGGTTAGTACCACCGCTTTGTCTATTTCTGCCGCCAAGCAGCAGTGGGTAAACACTGTTGTGTTCCGGTTTGAAGGAAATTGAAGCCAGTGAAATTACTGGACGTTATGAGACTTAACACCTTATGTCTCGGGGTGACGAGCGCAGTCCAGTGGTATTTAAAGTTTTGTATGGCGTTGGTTCTGTTTATGAGCAGGCGTGGCGCTTACGATCAGGCGAGCGACCTGCTCGTCTCGTCATTCAAGCTAATAAAAAAAACAGTATTTACTCCCGCGTACATTTTTTCGAAATTGAAGTGGTAAACCTTACTTAATAATAATACACCCATAAATCACACATCATCTTGACCCCACACTAGGTTAACCTGTATCGTGGGTATCAGGAACTACGAGGGGACTTGCGGTCCCACAAAACCTAGACCCGAAACAAATATTTGTGGATGACACACTCATTACGTATTCTGTGTAAATAATTGCCTTACTTAGAGACTTCAGCTATGTCTAAGTAATCACTAGAAATTTCTTAGAATTAAATCATTTCAGAAACGTCAATAAAGATTATTTCTGTACTCAGTAACTGAGCGAAAAGCATTTTCTGTACTCAACGGAGCATAAAGCATTAAAGGTTTTGAGTGTGGAAATTATCGAATTCTAGGAAATGACTAAGTGACATTTAAATTTAATTGGCTTTAATGAGTGCGGTAGTAAGAAAGACAGTCCCTGACCCGTGTAGTGGTTAAATGCATGCTGATTATTGTAATTTCTTCGCCTTGTCGCCATATTAAATATATACATACGTATAGAATTAATATGATTAAACAAATAAGATAAGACTGCCTCGGTGGCGCAGTTGTAATGCGTGCGCGTTACGTCTGAGGCTGACGCTGAGGTCTCGGGTTAGATCCCTGAGTCGGGTAAAGTGGTATTGTGTTTGTGGAAATTCTCAGTATCAGCCCGGAGTCTGGAATTTGTGCCCAGTATGGCGATAGGCTCGCCCCCTATCACATAAGGGACGGAGATACGCTTCGCGAAATGTGGGTGTACTGGTTACACCTCTACCTACCCCTTCGGGGATTACAGGCGTGAGTGCGTATGTATGTATAGAATTAATATGATTAAATAAATAAGATATTGACGAACAGGTTTTAAAATATTCATCATTCAAAATAAAAAGTTGTCATTAATAGTCAATAACATGAAGAAAGTTTACAAAATTATTACCTACGTTATCAGATCACAATGTATATTGCATAAATACGAATAATTATATTATATCTTTATAAACTAGTTACGCTTATTAGGTGAAGCGTACAATGCCCTTCTCCTGACCCTCGCTTTATCGAACCTAAGATGACCACGGGGTTTTGTATTTTTTTTTTGTTGCCTTTATAGGGCGATGTGGTCACTCAGCGACAAAGCCCTGAATGAATAAACGAAAAATACCACGGGGTCATCCAATCCATGGGACTAAGGTGAAATCCTGGGTCCGGCCCTATATAATCACTTCTATATACTGCCCGTAAACCCGAATTCTTTTGATTTTGATTAAATTATGTGGTGAGGTACTATGGATCTATGATAAATGTTTAAATACTTATAATACAACTATAGTGCGTATGGGGGCATAATATCAATTCAAACACTAGACATAAGCTATACAATTAAAATTGACCTCGGCAATTAATTCTCCTTTGGGTATAAGCAATTTAGTACTTCCATAGACCGTAACTTAGATATTAGGGCGATCATTGAAACTGGAGAACTATTTTGATGTTTTTTTATCTTCATCTAAAAATAAATATGTCAATAATCACCAGAACAAAAGAATACTATTACGAGTACTCGTACTACGTCTTCTACAACTAAAAAACTTGGTTCTAACAGTATTATTTATCTTAAGAAAAAGGTTTAACTGAAAGATAGTTGAATTGAATCAACCTATTTTATTACATTTTATGGAGACTGATATTCGTAAATACATAAAAATACTGAATACATACATTTAAATCCTAAACAAAACAACAAAAAACAAATGAATTCATCAGGTTAATTAGAGTAGGTACAGAATGTCAACAAAAATGCTGACGCTTCGATATAAATTGACACCGGCGACACACATACAGCCAACATAGATATTTTGGTGACATAATTTTCAAATAAAATAAAATTAAAAACAATGCTTACTCAGATAAATTCCTTTTAAAAAATAAATGTGCTCACAAGACGCGCGAGGGCAACAATTCGTACACTTGAGAAACCTCCGTAAAACTAGTACGTGTACATACACTGACACACAAAACGCGACTGGCCAGTCGGCTACACCTCCAACCTTGTTAAACTTGTGCCGGAATAAAAAGTTAACTTTCTAAATTCAAAATTCGCGAATCTACCGAACGGACAGGTGAAGCCACCAATCCGACAAAAGAATAGACGTCCAACAATAGTGGCTGGTCCTGTGTGAAAACTTAATGCATTGAATTGCGTTGAACAATTAAGGCCTTAGTTCGAGCTCCCTGCTCCCTTGCCATGCCCTTCGCTAGTCAATGTGGTATACAATGAGGATAATTGTTCAAACACGTTCAGAATGCTACAATGAACTACATTGGAGACTAATTGCCAAATATTCCTACTTAGATGGTTGGTAAGATTAATTATTGTAGGTACTTATAACCCATGCACATACCTAATACCTATTAATAAAGCGAGAGAAAATGTTTAAGTAATTTTTATTATTACAAAAAGACAAATCGAGAAAATCCGCCGAAATTCCTTCTTTTCTTTAACTTCAGTATGTTTCTAAATGAAAATTATGTCGAAATGTAACAGCAGTTGTTCTTAGCTAACTATAATTACCATATTTCATACATATCAATATCACAATAATCTAAACCGCATGTAATGTGATCATAAAGTGGCAAATTTTAGCACAAATTCAAAAAACCTAATCGAATAATATCGAACAAAACCTAAATTTCAAAATACATAAAAAGTTCAATCAATGTATTTCATACTTTATTGTTTTCCATTATTCTTGCGTGTAAAATATGTTATTTCAATAATTCTTTGAATATGTTAGGTTTGGCAAAAGTCTATTTTTTTATGAATCTTTATTGTATAATTGTAGAGTCGGCAATACCGAGTTTAAGTGTCCGTAAATGTAAGTAACATGATCACGACTCCATACATATTAACCGAGCTGGAATTCAAACTTACGTTACCTTTCAAAAGGTATCTTCGATTCTAAGATGCATTTTGAGAATTTGTTGCAATACAATTGTGGGTCAAGTTACTCATTTGCGTACTAGTCAATTGTACTTTTCGATGTAAATATCCTCATTTAGCAGACTTCCAATACCTTCGAAATTCCTATGAAGCTTCTCAGGTAGGTTTCCTCACGATGTTTCCGTCTTCGTTAAAGCAAGTGATAATTAGCTATCAATATCCAAAAAGTCAGAGGTGCATGCTCTTGGGGCTGATTTTGAACCTGCAACTTTCATCTCGTCAGTCCGTACTACTCCCTGTTGAGCTATCGCTGTTACTAATTTCCAACAAAATAAACTACAATCACAAAAATTACTAAAAAACCGATTCGCTTCCTGGCATCATCATTCGTGATCGTTTGAATTAGTAGCAATGGAAATATTAATGATATGGTCAAAAATTAAACATAAAATCCGATGTACATCTTATTATTATAGTACACATTTATTCCATGTCCTAAACTAACGAAACTTTATCTTTGTCACGAAATTTTAGTCTTCATAATATGTAGTAAGATTATGCATGTGAGTGTTGTATAAGATTATGCTTTATTGCAGTCGACAGAAAACTGATAGCCAGAAAACGCCAAGACACGTTAGAAATGTGCCGTATATTTACAGAAGAAAGTGAAAAAATGAAATACGACGAACCTAACAAACTAAATCAATTTAACAATAATCGGAACAGAAAGAAGAGAGAAATTGGTAATCTTGTGCATTCTGTTAATCCAGCACTAAATGAAGAAGATGAAAAACGCGTTGAAACTATAGTGGACAAACTCTATGACGATATGGAAGAGAAAGGAGACAAAGTAACGTATCGACATCACAGTGTACCCACAACTACGGCAACTGTAACGGTAATTTTCAAAGATTTTTTATTCAATCATTTTAAAATGTTAAGAGAATTAGAAAAAAAAGAACAGTCTTATTTCAATTAAGAGTTGGTTCTAACCGAAAGCAATCTAATAGTAGAATTGTAGAGCTATTATAGAAATCAATGTAAACCACTAAAAACACAGAACTTTAACTTTGTAATAAACCCTTATTGTGTATAATCTAATTTACAAAAATCATTGATCTGATCTCAACATGAAAATTATGATTCCAAGGTGGAAATCACATGAAACTTTTGTAATTATTGACAATAAATGTAATGTAATACCATCGATGTAATACCCATTAATAAAATTATGACAATTAAATAACATGCTTAATTAACTTAAATTATTTTTGACTACATAATTCACATTCACCGAAGGCCCCTTTGATACCCGTATATCATACTTGTAGAGTTCAATATAGGTTACATTAATGTATGAAATGTCTTCTGGCTTCAAAGCTTATGCTGAGATCCGATACATATTCAGAGACAGGGGAAAATAAGTCTCGGCACGTGGGTCAGAGACATGGAATTTAATTTATTCGCGGTTTACACTAATTTCAGTAATTCCAAGTCTTAATATCGCTCTAATTCTGATGAAAATGGTCTGGTATATAATATTCATACTACCATTGTCGCTTTAAAGCTACCGAAGAATGTAACAGCTCGAAGATTCAACTTCGCACCAGCGGAGCTGCTAGGACCTTTACCTGGTGTGCAAGAAAGTCTTACACATACAGAGGCTGATTTTGATAAGACTATAGCCAGATTTCCGCGTGGTATTGTACCTTACTTCATCGACTCGAAAACATATGGTGAGTAATAAATGTTTTGCTATGGCAGTATTATCTATATAATAATTTATGACTTTTAAATATTAATTGGCATTATTAATTATAATTAATTATGCCATGCATTGACATAACAAGCGTAGCTCACACTTTTATTGTATTAACTCACGATTAAACTTAAGTTTAAAATTGTCCAATGACGTTAGATTAGTTAGTAGTTAGTAACGTGGTTATTACCTTGATTTTGTAGTTCAAAATGCAACTAAGTTGCATATTAAAACTTAAAACTGAGCGCAAGTGAACGTTGCCGTTAACAAAAAACACGAAATACCTCTCTAGCTTTCGAAACGTAGTTATGAATTTTGTTTTCATTCTCCACATGCTATATTGTGACAAAAAGATTTCACAACGAATTTTCAAGTTATATCTGCATGATGCAAATGAAGAACCTATTAGGTTCCTTATTGATACGTCTTTACTTATGAAATTGCCGTTCTGTACGAAAAAAGTTAAAATATTTTTGTCCACCTTTTTTATTTCATGCGATCGGTGCATCTTTGCCAGCACAGTGGCAATTTATGGATGCCCTTCTTGAAGAAATCGGCTGGACACAAACTCTTCAATGCCATTTTGTACTGCCTCTATTGTAATGGTTTTTTTTCGCCAAAAAAAAGTACTTCAACTTTTTTCGTACAGAACGGCAATTTAATAGGTAAACCTATTATTTATTGACGTAGAGTAACCACATCATTAACTTTCTTATTATATTATTCCGGTTTTAGACGCTGATTTAGCAGATATAATAATGAAAGCTTTCGACTACTTCGAGAAGGCTACTTGTATTCGGCTGCAGAAACTACGTGAAAGACCGACTGACAGAGAATCTCTCAAGAGTGTCGGTTGGCTGTACATCACTAATCCTTCCGGGATAAAACAATGTGTACACAGTAATGAACGTCGAAGAACTAAAGGAGTTCAGGCTAGTTGTACTACAATTATAAGTGTATGAAAGAGTCAGGTTGCTGAACAGATTTAAATGAAACACTTTTTGAGTGGTATAGCCACGCTGTAGACAGTCTTGTCTATAGCATGAATGGGCTAGCTAGACCGGGTTGTCACCGCTCTCTTTCAGAAAACCGACGTAAAGTAGCGGTTTGTTGCTGCGTTTCGTATGGTGTGTGAGATATCCGGAAACCCAAATCTCACACAAAGAATCTTTAATAATTATACCATTCCTTCAAGGTAGGCATTAAGTCCATGATTCTTCTGGTATTATAGGCATTTATGAACGGTGAAGATCACTTACCAGGTGACCTAATTGTTATATGCTATAAAAAAACTTTTGCCACAGATGGTCGTGTTTGGCTACGACTGCATGTCCCTTGGTGACATAGCACATGAAGTGATGCATGTCCTAGGCTTCTCCCATGAGCACACCCGTTCAGACAGGGACCAGTACGTCACGATCATGTGGGACAACATCAAGCCAGGCTAGTATTTATTATAAGGAAAAAGTATCTTGTTAGTAGGTTTTTATCGCCACAAGTCATTTTGAATCAACACTTATTCTCAAGTCTATCAGCTAACACATAAGAATATGTCATCCTCCGACTCAGAGCCCTAAACTTTATGACGGATACGAATCTAGGTAAATTATTAATGTCTGTCCTACTTTTATTCCTTAAAATTTTAAAATAATTTCGCTCCGGAATAAACTTCCGTCATCATTGTTTTGCATACAACCTAATTTGAAAATCTTTTAAATTCATTTGACAGGTGAAATAAATTTGTTCAAATACGTTTTATAATTTTTGGTATGCTTAAAACGACTTAATTTACTTATAATATTTTATGATAATACATATTTTTTTTTACTGACATAAATACAAATGCTTGACCACACCTTCACCGAGAGAAAACCTTACAAAATTTGACCGCTTACAACCGAAAACTTTAAGTAACTGAACTAAGGACACGCGCAATTTGAATATTACGATTTTATTGTTCGTAATCACACGCCTTTGATTCGGACGTAATAAGGTTCAATTTGTAGAGACTCCAAAACTTATTCTTCTTCTTCTTCCTCCTGCCCTTATCCCATTCGCAGGTGGGTCTGTACAACATGCTTTCTAAGTTCTAAAACATGTAACAGAAAGATTTGGCTTGTAGTTTTACGATCGCCCGCTTCCTAACGTCAACCCCTGTGGAGAGAAAACAACCAGACGCGAAACATATATTTGTGGATCACACAAACATCTGTCTTGGTGTGGGAGTCGAACCCGCGGCCTCTCGCTTCACAGCCAGCTACTCGCCCACTGAGCCAAAAAGGCTGTCAGAAGCTATTACAAATACAAATCGTACGTAATGATGCATTGCTAAAACCCCTTTTGCAGGTTACAAAAAATATTTCGATATAAGTCACGGCGAATACCAGAACGTCGTAGAAAGTCTTCCATACGACTACACGAGCGTGTTACACTATCCTCCTAGAGCGTTCTCCAAAAACGGCCAAGTCACCATACGGACTGAGGTAATTTCTCTTGAATCTTGTTTTCTTGCAACGCCATCGATTTTATCATCATGTATATGGATTTTGATATGTCTAGATTATTTAAATCTGCCACATGTTTGAAAGTATGTTGCAAAATATAAAATATGAGATGAAATGTGAACTTGTTTTACCACCATTTTTACTGTCGTGAAATCTTTTACTTTCATATGCCCTCAGACTGGGATCAAAATTGGCCAACGTGAAGGCTTAAGCGAAATTGACGTCGAGAAAATCGGTCTAGTCTATTCAAACGAATGCGTAAAAAGAAACAAAGAATATCTCTTGAAAACATGTCCCAGTGTAGTCAAATCAGACACGCAAGTCAAAAACGTTTCGCAATTTGAAATCGAGAACTATTTCAAAGAAAGATTGTGGCCATTTGGAATTATTAATTACAAACTGAGAGACAAAATGGAGTTTTGTAAGTTACTTGTATTTTTATTCTTATTTCTGGGTTGAAAACTTAACAATTCTACCAATCTTACTCTGTTGAATCCTTAACCTTATTTATATATAAAAGTACACCGAGAGATGAGGAACTGTCTTAATACATACAAGGAACATTAGGTATATTTAGATGCCTTAAATTTTATAAAAAACGCAGTGTATGTTTAAATGTAGGTTTATACAAGACTATTTTTTACTTGACAGTTGACTAAATGCAATTTATATCCTACAAAACATATGAATAAACAACATGAAACAAAAGAACTAATCATCGTGGTATTTTCACAGCTGCCGAAGAAAGAGAAAACATAAATGCAGTTATGAGGCACATAGAAAAAGAAACGTGTATAGAATTTAGAGATGTTTCTACAACCAAGGATGTATCTGACACAGAGGTGGGATCGGATAAAGAAGAAATTCCGGAAAGTGCAAGCAACTCCCTTAAAAAAGAAAGCAAGCCAACTAATTTCATTAAGTTAAAAGATTTCGATGATAATGTCAATAAAACTAGTATTGAAAATGAGATTATAAAATTCAAATCTGATCCAGATAACAACAGTATTGAAGTAGAAACTATTGATATACAAAGGAGAAATGATTCAGCATACATAAATACATTGAGAATTAGAAACAAAAAAATACACAATGAGAACAAACATAAAATTGATAATAAAAGTAAGTGCATTTTGTAACATTTATTTGTAATTCAGTTTTTGGTTTACGAGCTGTTAAAATTAGATGAATCTCAAACTCACTTACTTATATTTATAACATCTAATTACGGCAATAATCTTTTAAGATTCATATCATGGTAAATTTGCATCTATACCAAGTTTTTTCACAAAATACAGTATTCAATATAATGTAGATTGTATGAAGATTGTAGTATATTTTACATACGTGTTATCTATCGGAATAACACAATATTAATGTTATTTGAAGACAATTTCGGATGAAATTGAAAATGTACCTATTATACATTTCATAAAAGGCTAAACATAGTACAATACAATGGGCTTGTTCGGGCGAGTAAAGTGCTAATTAAGCTGAACTCATAGATTACAACTAAGTTCAACAGTCAATCTGACAGTACTGTACGAAACTTAGAAATGTATGCGAAATATCGTTTAACTTAGCTACGAATAAGTTTTCGAACACGCCCGTTTATTCTATTTTGTCTTAAACAGCAACAAATTCCAAACCTTCAAAGAGAGTAAAAAGGAAAGTGCCGTTACTATCTCGAAGACATGCCAACGACATACTAGTCCTGACTAGGTCATCTGCACCAGGCTGCGTATGCCCTTCTCCAGGTCGCCCTAATGGCTATAAGGTATGTGTAGCAAATACAATAGTCATCATAAGCAGAAGGTTAACGTAAGTAGACGATTGAATATAAAAATTATTCTGGAAATACTACAAACTTCTACACAATGGACCATAATATTTTGAGCATTACCTGAAGGGTCGAAGACCAATGACCAAGTACGTTACAGTATAATATAATATATTACAGTAATAATAATATACATTACCAGTACATTAGTAAGCACTATATTAGAAAAATAATATAGTGCGGTCTTCGACGAAATAAATAAAGTACGCAAAGAAAACATTTCTATAAAATCGGTAGCTTTTGTCATTAATCGACTTTATTACTTTGGTTTAAAAAAGGACGTTCAACAAGGAGTGGTGGATATTAAATATCCGTTTACACTCGTAGTCCTACTGATCAAATTTCAATCAATGTTGACTGTGTTTTTTTATTATTTTAGGTTTTAGAAATCAACACGGACTGCTTTAATTCAGTCAATGATTTGCTGCACCTTTTCGTACATGTATTAGGATTGGACCATCAGCACAACATGCACGATCGCGACTCATATCTGCATATAGTATGGCAGAAATTAACTCCAGGCAAGCTTATTCATTGTAGTACTTCTTTAAAGATAAAAAAAAATGATAACAACTTCTGGTCGATAATACAAAAAATCGCTGTAAAAAGGTCAACATTTTTTAAAGTTAAAATTTCTTTCAAGTTCTAACAAGTGTCAATGATCTGACACGTATTTTATTTTATCAGTTTTATCTTGGACACCATTCGATAAATGGTCTTAGGCTTTATACAATCCATCGCACGCAGCGGGGGGCTGTCGTGGCGCCCTTTGTACTTCCACATTGAGTACATTATGTGATCTCAAGATGGACGGCAGCACGGGTGGTTGGTCTCGTTGCTGCCGTTGACGCCGACGACATCCTTGTGCGCGGGTCTTCCAGGTCCTCGCAAAGATAGCGCGATAGCGATAATGCATTTTTACCCGCGATAACAAAAAAAGACTCAATACAATCCAACTCTGTTTATTCCCTAGCCGCCTTTCCGTAGCCTATTATATTTTTTGTCACTGATATATACTAGACAGTTTCGATATAAAATTACCATTTTCATCTTTCTAGCATAAAACATTGGTATCAACATCGTAAGCCAATTTTCACCTCACCTTCTCTTAACTTAAGGAAATACGTATTAATAATATCAGTACTCAGACATACAATGATAATAATAAATATTATCGAAAGAGAGCTTGGTATATATAAACATACAAACTTCCACATTTATAATATTAATAGGAAGTAATATTAATAGGTTAACATACTTCGGTTATTTCTTTCAAGGATTTATTAATCCCCTTTGATATTTACTCAACAGATATTAAAGAGGAAATGAAGGAAAAACTGCCACCAGCCGCGTCAATAGGCTTTCCATACGATTACCAAAGCGTCATGCACTACCCATGGTTACAAATAAAAAATGGCGTCACTAATACAATGTATCCTATTTGGGTAAGTGGATTTACAATATCACAAAGAATGATTATTTAAATTAATGTAAAATTTACGCAATAATACAAGTCTAGTGGCAGCGTACTGAGGCTGAAAAACAGTGAAATCTTGGGTTCAAATCCCAGGCGAAGCAATCACAATTTATGATTGAGATTTTCAATTCAATAAATCAGACATGACCGGTACGGCGATAAGCTCAACACCTATCACATCCATGGAAATAAGCTTGGGGAACGGTGGATGTACTAGATGCTCTTCTGGGGGTCATGGAAAAAAATGGTATAACATTTGACAACGATCCACACTTGAGAGTTAGTCACGCGCGCATCTCACAGTCATGCGTGGCGTACGGCAAAACGTCACAGGTAGAGACGCACTTAAATCTACGTACCAAAAGGGTAGTTGACTAGATTTTTTTTATTATTTATATCAATAAGTTACTTTGCTCAAAATCTATTGCAGATAGAATTTTATAAACCGGACCAAAAATAAATAAGTTAGAAGCCATTCAAATCCTGTAGAAAGGGTAATTGTCAAATGACAGACGACGCAAACTTTGACGTCACTGTGTAAAATGGTCATTAAGAAGCACGCGTGCAAGCGGGATAGTGAGATATCCCTACTATGCACCCACTTTTCCTCATACCAACATTTAAAATCGTAACTGCGGGCACATTTCTGAACCAATTTTGATTGTTTTTTAATAAAAGGGTTTCTTTTGCGTATCATTTTCTGTTGCTTATAAAATAATCTATAACATTCAATATAGGAAACTACCCTAATACAAGATACATTTAAAGTTAAAACTTGATAATTTTTTCCTAGAACGATGGATGGGCAATGGGACACTGGCAAGGACTGAGCTCAATCGACGTCCAGAAATTAAATCTTCTCTATTTCAACCAATGCGTCAGCCGATCGCAGCAAGCAAGCATTTAATTTAATATTAATCACAATTCATTATTATAAATGCGTTTCTAAAAAATAAAGACATCTATGAATAAAAAAACAAAGTCAGTGAATTCCACAATGTACTCCCTTAAATTAGATTTTTAGTTAACCCGCATTTAAATATTTTAAATTTTACAGGAGACGTAAATTATTAATATTATCGAGAAATTACCCCAGAGGGGTTGACGTCAGGCAGGCGACCGTTCTTAAAAACTACAGCCAAATCTTTCTGTAATATTGACACCCTCAAATGACACCCCCATCGACACCCCTAAATGTATCAAGTGTAGGTATCTCGCATGCATGAGTCCGTCTGGGTGGGTATCTACGTTACTACTATCGTTTTGTCTATTTCTGCCGCCGAGCAGCGTTTTAGATAAAATTAGTTCACATGCAATTTTAGGAAATAAAATTTTAATCGTAACTATTTAGAAGAAGTTTTATTTATAATCCGTAAACTTTAAATTAATCGTAAGTTTTATGCTATTTCTGTTCTTCATTGTCTCAAACTTTAGAGCTTGTTGAACCATTTTCTTCATGCTCGGTCTCTACGCTTTCTTGCGATTCAGGAAGGTTAAGTTGAAGTGTTTGTTTATGAATAGAGCCAGGATGTTCATGCAGGACGTTCTTACAAGTATCCAGTATGTCTCCAACCTTACGTTTATTGCACTCATGTCCAAAATATAACCGTAGTTTCATTTTATCAAGTTGTGATAAATTTTCTGATGGATTAATCACTAAGCCGGGAACCTGTAACCATATATTAACCATATATCCATATATTCTAAAGTATTAATTCACTATGAAACATTTGCTGCTCAACATGTGATGATGAAGACAGTGTACTTTTTGCTTCACAACATTTTTTATAGCAGAGGTGGGCAAACACTTGGGTTACCAGATGGCAAATGATCTGCATCGCCCAAAAACACCCACAATATCAAAAAAATCGTGAGCGCGTTGCCGACCATAAAGGGAAGGGATTAGATAAGGGAGAAAGATTTGGGCCTTCGGATATCTTACCGTACGAAACGCAAGTCGCTACTTTACATAGGCTTTCTGTGAGACAGTGGTGACGATCCGGTCTAGCCGAGCCATTCGTGCTGTAGACAAAACTGTCTACAGCGTGGCTCTACCACTCAACTACTACGACTATAAAAGTAAAAGTGTGAATATATAAGTTTGCAAATTTAGATACTTGTCAATCAATCACGCCTCGACAGCTAAACGGCAAATTAAATTTTATTTGGCACACAGGTAGACCATTTACGTCTTATTGAATTAATTATTATTTATTAATTAGAACGTAGGTGTTTTATATGGCCTCGGTGGCGCAGTTGTAATGCTTACGCGTTACGGCTGAGTCTAACGCTGAGGTCTCGGGTTCGATCCCCGGGTCGGGTAAAAGTGATATTGGGTTTTTATATTACGAAATACTCAGTATCAGCTCGGAGTCTGAAATTTGTGCCCGGTATGACGATAGGCTCGCCCCCTATCACATTATGGCACGGAGATACGCTCAGCGAAATGAGGGTGTACTGGTTACACCTCTGCCTATCCCTTCGGGGTTTACAGGCGTGAATGCGTGTATGTTTTTTATATCCCGAAAAAAGACATTTACAGCAGACCAGAGAGTAAAAGCCAACCTGGTATAATCAATATGACGCAGCTCTAATGAAACGTTGCTCAAAACGTTGCACGACACATATTGTTTCTAACACCGGTAATGTTGTAATACATTGAATTATGTTTTATTGCACTTTTGAAAGTATGATTTATTGTTACAAAAGGATTTTAATAAATTGTTTTCGGAGATTAATATGCCGAATTGCAATATTGTATTTAAATTATTTCTGTGTTTACTGTTTAAAAATAAATTTACTCGATGAACAACAGTCTTAACTCAGTCTTAACAGCCTGAATGACGTAACAAACAGATCACTCGTCTGATTTTATACCCGAATTACGAAGCGATCATACGACACGGTCGCTTGCCTGCCATAAACAGAATTACCAAACAGAAAAAAAAATGAAATTGTAGGCACTGTATGGCACTTTACTACGCTTATGTTAAGCCAGATGTTAAGTATCATAAAGCCCAGTCATTTCATTGGCTCATTGATGTACGTGTTATTGAAATAAATTCTTAAATAAGATAGTTTAACTTAGCAGTGATAGCTCAGTCCGAAACCAGCCCCGAAAGCATACACCTCTGGCTTTTCTAAGTTACATACGCACTCACGCCTGTAATCCCCGAAGGGGTAGGCAGATGTGTAACCAGTACACCCACATTTCGGCGAGCGTATTTCCGTCCCTTATGTGATAGGGGGCGAGCCTATCGCCATACCGGGCACAAATTCCAGACTCCGGGCTGATACTGAGCATTTCGTAATAGAAAAACCCAATACCCGACCCGGGGATCGAACCCGAGACTTCAGCGTTGACCTCAATCGTAACGCGTACGCATTACAACAGCAGCACCGAGGCAGTTTTCTAAGTTACGTGTGTATTAATTGTTAATTATCACTTGCTTTAACGGTGAAGGAAACATCGTGAGGAAACCTGCATACCTAAGAAATTCTGCCTAAGAATTTCGAAGGCATGTGAAGTCTGGCAACCCGCATTAGGCCAGCGTGGTGGACTAAGGCCTAACCTCTCTCATTCAGTAGAGGAGGTCTGTGCCCAGCAGTGGGACGGAAGTATAATACATTTTTTTTTATTTTTTTTATTATTAGATTGAATGACGAGACGAGCAGGTCGCTCGCCTGATGGTAAGCGCCGCGCCTGCTCATAAACAGAAGCAACGCCACACAGAACTTTAAATAAAGCACTGCATGACACTGGACTGCGCTCGTCACCCCGAGACATAAGGTGTTAAGTCTCACAATGCCCAGTAATTACACTGGCTTCAATGTCCTTCACACCGGAACACAACAGTGCTTACACACTGTTGCTTGGCGGCAGAAATAGACAAAGCGGTGGTACCAACCCAGCCGGTTTCTCGCAAACGAGGGACCTACCACCTTGTATAATACAGGGCTAATATTATTAAATAAGATAGTTTTACCAAAGGTGCTATAGTTGCTCCTCCGTTACTACTAAATGCTCGATCATGGAAGTGCATTACACTCATTGGGTCATACTCCACTAAAGTTTTGGTTCGGTCGCCTTGCAGCTGAATCCGAAATAAAGGTCTATATTCTGTAAATAAAATGAGTTCATGGAATATGAAAAGGGTTTGTAAAGATCTTATTTGAAATCGGGTAGATCATTTGGTATTAGTCTTTCTTTCTGCCTGGAGTTTTCCCCTTGATGGTATTTGGTATTACCTATATGGAGGGACCCGCCGTCTGACCCCCACATCGAGAACCAAGTTTCGCTATTGCCTCGTCCATTAATCAGCAGAGTGTACCGCGTGCAGGTGACTTTGGGCCTCCAATAATTTAGCATTAGAAATTGTAAAACATCAGCTACAGCCAAACCTGTAGAAGGTTCATCAAAAATAGAAACAAAAATAAATTTAAGGGGTGTGGTACGGAAACCTCTGTACGCGAGTCCTATTCGCACTCGACCGGTTTTTTTTTAATTAGGTAACAGAAAAAATCGCTAAATTGCATATGATCTGCCTAACGTGAGCCTCTCCGAAGAATCAAATCCCGAGCAAATAATTTTCAATAAGCACACGAAGTATTATCTGAAGAGGAAATTTAAACCAGGATCTACTAGCTCATAGCCCAAATATGCTGTTATTACCGCGAAGAAACGATTCGGCCAAGACCGGTGCCTATTGCATATTACAGCTTCACAGCAAATAACGTTCATGCACTAACTAACTGTTTGTGAAATTACAAATCAACTTACTTGGTTGAACGTTCTGCCACAATATCCTTACGTACTGGTCACGGTGTGGATGCGACACTTCATCTTTAAAGCCCAGTGCATGAAGAACTGAGTGGAGGACATCCTGACGTTGCATGCATTCGAAACCCAGCACTATTATCTGAGACATAATGATGACTTTTAAATTATAAGAGCAGAGTATTTGCAGGAATTATTCCACTTTGAAATACCAGGCAAATGAATACAAATGTTGTATATAGGAATGGATTTTCAAAGAGGCTGGCGTAGAGAACGACAGACTAGAATATTTCAGAAAAGTCTTGTTATCCATACAATATCATGCAATTCTTGCTTTCATTGTGTTAATCAACCAGTGGAAGCGAGAATCGCATAATGTAGCCTCACAAACGAGCTTTCGGTGTCATTCTTATTTCTGAGTTGCAAAAAACGCTTCTTATGTAAATTAACATCCAAACAATTAACAAAACTGTAACACTAAATTCAAGGTACCTACCACCACAGCGCTGACGTTATTCAGCGCCTGTGTGCAAAACGTTGCATGCTGCAAGGTATCAGTATGAGAAACCATCACAGAGTTTCGTCTCTACTTTTTCCCCACCCAATCATTTTAGTAAATTATATCCTATATTTACTTGACTACCTGACACTGTTTTAATCATCTTCTCTGAGATAGCAAAATGCTTAATTATTTTGGTACGTAAGCTTGTCAGACTGCCTCGGTGGCGCAGTTGTAATGCGTACGCGTTACGATTGAGGCTAACGCTAAGGTCTCGGGTTCGATCCCCGGGTCGGGTAAAGTGGTATTGGGTTTTTCTATCACGAAATGCTCAGTATCAGCCCGGAGTCTGGAATTTGTGCCCGGTATGGGGATAGGCTCGCCCTCTATCACATCGTGGGACGGAGATACGCCGGCGAAATGTGGGTGTACTGGTTACATCTCTGCCTACCCCTTCGAAGATTACAGGCGTGAGTGCGTATGTAAGCTTGTCACTGAGCTCAAAACTCTACCAAGCAAAGCAGATAGAGCTCGCCATCTAGTTAGCATCAAGTTGGAAGTTATGTCGTAATATATCGGAAAAAAAGGGTTTATTTCAAGTGAAAATTCTTCAGGTCAGAAGCGTACTAGCGTAAGTATACTTATGAATGACTTACTTAGGTACGCTTGTGAGATGAAAAATCGTTTTACCATTTCACCGTCTTCCCCAATCACCAGTTCGTGAACACATTCCCGTTCTTGTGACGGATTGGTGAAATGAAGCCAAGAACCGTTACTTGTTTTTGGTACGCCATCCATTGGTCTAAAGACGATACAGGAAGCACTCTCGATTGTGTCCATCGCTTGGCGAATGCGTTTTGATATTATGGAATCTGTTAAACCATATTAGGTTAACATTAAAAGAAGAATATTAACAAATATAAATCTCTCTATTTTAAATAAAAGTAACTGGCGCCGCCGCCGCCGCCGCTGCCAAAAGCTTGTCACGCTATCTCCTCCGAAACCGCTGGGGGTATGGGGTCGAGACCGATACCAATCGATACAGAATAATGTGGGGAAGAAAGTAAGATATGTCTCATATTCGTAGGACGTTAAGTTGTTTGTTTATTTTGTGTTTTGTGGAAAAGCATGGGCAAAGCCCCTAGTTATTTAAAATAATATTAAGGATACTTCTTCGTGAACAAACATCTTACCAGATGGTTGGAATGTCAGCCTCCTTGGCACAGCGGACTAGTAGCTGGCTGAGATATAAGATGCCGCGGGTTCGATTTCCCACCGAGAGTCGAGACAAATGTTATGAATGTGTAATATTCATCTATCTGTCAGGTATTGTGAGACCCCAAGTCCCTCGTAATTCCTGATTTCAATCACACAAGACTCTTATCTGAGTGTGTCGTCAAGAATACGTGACTATTGGGAGCTTTAAATAAACAATTGTTGCTGATCCACAACACAGTGCATTGGGTGACTAGCCGGCGGCGAAGCGTGAGGCCATGGGTTCGATTCCCGCACCGAAAAGAAATGTTTGTGTGATTCACAAATATTTGTTTCGGGCCTGGGTGTTGTGGCACCGAAAGTCCCTCGAAGTTCCTGATACTCATGTTACAGGTTAACCTAGTGTGGGGTCAGGACTATGTGTGTGACTGATGGGTGAATTTATTTATTTATAGTGAGTGTAAGATGTAGACACTGGACCCGGACGGAATAGGCTACGTTACATCTGGTCACATCAGATTAGATTCGATACAGAGCCAATTATTGCTTCTATGCCCTCCATATTTTAACGTAGTTGTTATATTATTCTCTTTGCTCATATTCAAGTAAAGCAAGTAATATACGAGTAAAGTTGTCCCTCCCTATAAACATTATAGTAAGTGCCCTACCCTTCGTGTTGTGAAACAAAGATTGCTCTTCCTATCCTGAATTCCTTAATTTGCCACCAACCGGACCGGACTACAGTTTTTGGAAAACTTTAAGATCTGGAGGGAACGTGGGTACATTATGAAGTCTCCTGATCATTTCTTAAGCTACCTATAATAGCTTTGTCTATTTCTGCCATTAAGCAGCAGTATGTAAGGATGAAGTTGTATTTCGGTTTAAACGACATTTAAAGAGGCGTAGTGCTTACCATTAGGCGAGCGACCTGCTTATTTTGTCATAAAAGTAATTTATTACTAAGAGGCACTAATACACCTACCATAGGTATTAGTATCTATGTAATAAGGAATTATTCCCAAATGCCATTTCAATACATTGGTATTTGAGTTTTGATCCGAAATATCCAGTTTCAGCCCTTTAATTCTGGGTGTTTCCAAATCAACTGAAACTAACAAAATAATAATATTACCAGCCCTCTATTATACATGTCCTACTGCTGAGCACGAATGAGAGGGGTTAGGCTAAATCCACCACGCTGGCCTTATGCGGGTTGGCAGACTTCACATACCTTCGAAATTCTTGTGGAGAACTTCTCAAGCATGCAGGTTTCCTCACGATGTTTCAAGTAATAGTACCGAGGTAGAGCAAGAGTAATTTGGATGCAACAACTATAAGTTGGCGATGACAAATTGTGGAATTAATTGAAATGTATAGAATAATCTATCCTCTGTTCTCCAGAGGGGTTGACGACAGGCAGGCGGCCGGTCGTAAAAACTACAAACCAAATCTTTCTGTAACATGTGTTAAAAAGCATGTTGCGCCAAACCCCACTACGAGTGGGATCAGGGCAAGTGGAAGGAAAACGGCCGTAAATCGACCAATGAACATTTGACGACAGCGCTGCTCATCTCGCCAACCTGTCGCACTTTTTTTTTACAGTATAGGCCGGCAAACGAGCAAGTGGGTCACCTGATGGTAAGCGATCTCCACCGCCCATGTACGCCCACGATACAAAAGAATTATGGGCGCGTTGCCGACCCTAAAAGAAAGGGATAATAAGAGATTGGGAAGGGGAGGGGGATTTTGGACTCCGGATATCTCACTCACCGTACGTAACGCAGCAGCAAGCTCCTACTTTTTTTCCGGTTTTCTGTGAGACAGTGGTAACGACCCGGACGAGCCGGCCCTTTCATGCTGTAAACAATTTTGTCTACAGCATGGCTCTACCACTCGTTAAAACTTTACTACAACTTTACTAAACTCGTTTTACTTGTATGTATTTATCTGTAGTCGGCCCCTTATGACTGAGGATCGTAGTTATCATCGGATAGTCTGCATCTTGATCGCACATTGCTCATATATTTGCCACATGTCACATGACACACCCATTTATTATATCTTACCATATCTCGGGACTATAGAGTCCCGGACCTTTGGTAGGCGTGCGTGGGGCCAAACCCAACATGTAGAGGCCCGTTAGACAAATACTTATAACCTAATATTGTGATGTGACACCACCCGACGGCTATCCCTGTAACTATAGCAGTACCTGTACACTATAGCAGTGTACCCAAGGATAGTCCTTCCCCGGTAGGTGAACGACTATTGGGGCAATGGATAAAAAAATCTCTGGTTTATTGAGGTAAGTTGTACGTATGTATGTCCTATACATACACGAAGACTATAGCACCTGCCTGACCTATGTTAAAAATACGGATAAAATAGGCAGGTGCTCGCCTAAAATAACCACAAGGGAGCAACACCAGACCAACACAGACAGTGGCTAAAGGGTGGAGAGGTATCACTGGGCTTTAAACAACGATCATTTGCTCCCTTAGGGCCCCATCACGTTACCCACTAACCACTTACGATGCACATCCAACCCTCGAGCATAAAGCTCTCACGATTCAACTCTGACCCACCGGTGAAGACAAGCAAGGGGTGGGGGACCTATTCCTCGTCAGAGTTCACGTTGACCGGCTGGTGAAGGCGTCTCAGAAATGAAGAACAGAAGCCTTCCCCGGAAACATTCGGGTACGTAGAACCTGCCCTGCGCGTATACTCGTATAACATATTATTATTATTTTTAGGACCCATTTATTATACGAAAGACACAGCACTGCACCGATTGTCCCAATAATAAAGAGTTCAACAATTCAAAAAGAAAATTAGTTTATAGAATCCACTGAGTCTGGTTAGTTTTGGGGCTGGTTTCGATCCTGCGACTTTCGTCTCGGTAGTCCGTGCCGTAATAATAATAAAAAAACTATTACCATCATTATCTTCATCGATGTTTTTATCAGGGCTTATTAACTTAATAAAAAATAATGTAACAAATGCTATACTATTGTACCACATAATATTGTTATAAAATTTTCTTTTACAAAAAAATTTTACATTTATTTCTTTATACAAGTTACTAAAATAGGTATAGATTATTATTACAAAATATGTATTGCTATTCGTACTTATAATGCGCAAGTATTACCATAAAACTATAATAATAGTAATTTTATTCTTCTGCAATAGCTATAACTATTTGAAACATTTCTACATCTCACACCCACGTACATATTTCCCTCTTTGCATATTTCAAACAATAAAAATCTGTTTTATTAAATTTAACTTTTACGTGTAATAGAAAACAGATCTTTGTCATAAATAAATAAACCCGCCAAAAACCGCTTATTTGGACCAATAGCAACAGCACACGGTCCGTAATGAACGAAGTGGGGGGCCTCACTATTTCTGTTCACGCATCCACAGATTACTATAATAGTAGTACCTAATCTAAATACGGAAATCAAAATTAGCTAAAGATTTTATTTAAATTTAATATATATCTTAATTTTAGCATAATAAATACTTGATTGAATGACATCAATTTACGCATTTAAATATTTTATAACACTAGCTATGTTTTAGTATACATATGTAATTTTATTTAAAAACGGATTATAGAATAATATTGTCAAGGAATCACACAGCCATCTTGACAGCAGCGGTATATTAAGTAAAAAATGAAAATGAAAACAAAGTGAAGTAAACGGGAAGTAATCGCCATTCGCCGGTGACCGGTGTCAATAAAAATTGCTTTGTGAGCGTTTGTGACATTGGTGTTAGTTGGTGTTGTTCTAAAAATCAAGTACACATCGTTACAAAAAGTGGAATATTTTAATTTCTAGTCGCTTGCTGCTCCATTACAGTGAAAATGTATCATTATTTACTTCTCTTGTGTGTTGTTTTTATGACACCATCAGCTCATACTGCCTCTACTTCTAGTGGATCTGTGGAATTGGATGAGATTTCTTTTAATAAAGTGATTAAAAAATTCGATGCGGCTCTTGTAAAGTTCGACGTCGCATTTCCGTATGGCGATAAACATGAAGCTTTTGTGGCGCTCGCAAAAGATTCTAAAGATGTTGATGAACTTCTGGTCGCCGAAGTAGGCGTAAAGGATTACGGCGAAAAAGATAACGAAGTTCTGGCAAAGAAGTATGGAGCCACCAAGGATAACTTCCCCGTTGTGAAATTGTTTGTGAAGGGTAAAAAGGAACCGATACCTTTTGATGAATCGCAAGGCTTTACGAGCGAAGAGCTACGTCGATTTGTGCGCGAAAACACTGGGTTGTACTTAAATTTGCCGGGCTGCGTGCGGGAACTCGATCAACTCGCGATAAAATTAATTAAAGCCAAGGGTGATGACAGAAAAAATGTATTAAAGGACACTGAGGTAGCAGTGCAAAAATTAGGAAGCCAGGTAAAGTGTTATTATAACTATAAACCTTGATGACGTGTCACCAAATCTAGAAATATTTTATGTCAATAGAAAATTCTAGAATATGTAATTGATTTGATCTAGTACAAATATAATTGTTTTAATATTACTGCCCATACAAGATTTTCTAGTTACTTTAAAAACATACCCTGTCATATTGACATTCAGATAAATAGGTATTTCTACAATTTACAACATAATAAATAATTACTATTTTCTTCAATCAATAAAATAAAAAAACATAATTCATCTTAAATATATTGTCCACCCCCAGGATGCAAGTTCTGGCAAAATCTACAAAACCATCATGGAGAAGATCATTGAGAAAGGTGATGAGTTTGTCAAGACTGAGTATGAGAGAGTAAAGAAACTGCTCAGCGGAAAGGTCTCCGAAGAGAAGAAAAAGTTACTGCACATCAGAATCAACATCCTGCAGACATTCCAACTATTTGACAAACAGGTTAAACCTGCCAAAGAAGAGCTATGATCACTTGTTAAACTATAAAGACATATATTTTGGTAATGTTTACTTAGAATATAGGTTTAGTTCATATCTGGGACAGACCAATATCTCCCATTTAAAGAATTTATAACTTATATTTTTGTAGAGTACTTTACACTCTGCAACTTTTTTCTGGTAATAGCAGTCACACTACACTCATATGAGAAACAGAGTGGCCCAAGTGTGGTTTTTGAATTTGTATACTCAGTTTTATTTTACTTATGAAACATATTAAATACCTTGGCATACAGGCCAAATTTTTCAAATTGCTATTATGTTTTAATAAATTGACCTTATTTTTGTTAGAATGACTAATAAGGCATTGGTTTACACGTCCTAAAGATGACCAAAGTTAATGTCATGTGACAACTTTATCGTTTTCTGTTAAGACCATGGAGTTTTATGGTAGCTTTTAATGGCAATTCCTTAAATAGCATTCCTACATAAGTTAGTAAAAAAAAATATTTTAGCAATAAGGCACAAATTTAATTGTAAATAATTTAAGTCACTTGTGTTATAAGTTATAACATAGTTAGCATATTTTTGTATTTTGCAATGAGTGTGTTAAGGTTCATCAATTTTATGATAATGTTACTGGAGTGTGTAGTTTATTTTTGAATTTCATTATATTGATATCTATAATTTAAATTGTAAGGGACAAACATCCAAATGTCCCTTATGTCAATTGAAATATGGGTATCAATATGAATACAATATGTTGCATGTTTAAAAATAAAGTGAATTAAATAAATGTCACAACATAGACTATCATAAGATGCATTAAATCCTAGTGAATTATAGAAAGAACTAGACTATCATTGGATTATAAACAAAATGAAGGAGAAAATGATTGAACTATCTTTTTATATACTTTTTGTCCATGTAGTACTTATATTTAACGTTTTTTGAGAAAATGACAAATCTCACAAATTTTCGGTTAATTCACTTTTAAATGTGCAATGTGGACAATGCAAAATGTTATTTAAGATGCACTATGTAAGTGTGTGTGGATTGCAATAAAATCTGAAATAAATATTAGTTTTTCTTTATATGACAATCATGTAGGTATGTAGCTTTAATCTAAGGTATGTAGTATATCCATTTTTCACTGAATCCAAGTTACGTCACTCAAATTTCCTCTTGCTTTTATATAAAATGATTTTTTTACAGGCTCATTCAATCCGTTATCAATGTTACTTTTGTACAATATACATAAAACTTCACAAAAATTACTAGATTTTGCTCACGGCTCGCCTGCTTGTACGTCTTCTTTTCTCTTCGCCTTTCATCTTCCCCCCTGGTACATAAATTATCTCATATATCATAATTGGACCAAGCAATTTTAGAATATTGTAACGCGACGTACGCGCACCGAGCCGAAGGCTCGTACCTACTTCCCGAGTCCCGCACCCCGCCAACCCTTCCTACACGACACCGTGCCGGGGGATCACGCCACCGCTCGCCAGTCGAGCGAGAGCCTTCGGAAGTGCGTCCACGCACTTTAACCCGCCGACCCCGCGGCTCGCGCGCTTTCTTACTATTATCGAGTAATAACTAGTAATGTGCATTGTAACCTTTCTATAATTAAACCGTTTGTACGAGACGCTGAATTTCAATTTTATAACCGCCCCGTAGTGGATAGTTATAGTGGCGCATCAACTTTGGGCATATGTTTCGTTCGCGCAAGTTACGTAATAAGTGCATTGTGCAATAAACTTTAAGTGAACACATATTATAACCCACGCGTCGACAAACGGTAGTTATTTTACCACGGACAATCCGCAATTTGCGAAGTTCTTTACCGTGTGAACAATGCCGCCGAGAAAAGGCAAAAGCAAGAAAAGCCACGAGGCCTTCGATGACGAGCGATTTTCTGAAACCACGCGCTCGATCTCCGCGGCGGCGCCAAACCCGGCGCCTCGCGATGAATTCATCGGAATTTCAGAAGAGCAGTTATCACGGCTGATCTCCAGTGTGATTGCGAGGGTTGGATCGCCGGCATCAATCGGCGAGCAAGAAGGTCCGACTCCGAGCCCGCCTACCGCTGGACATGTCGCCGCGACGACCACGCAAGGAAATTTCTCCCGGTGTACGGCTCGCTTTGACGGCGCCGCCACCCGGAGCGCCGATGAATTTGAAGCGTTTGTGGACAACATCATCGTGTATAAGGAGTGCGCGGGAGTGCACGACGAGCACGCGCTTCGCGGCATCTCAATGCTGCTCACAGGTGACGCCGCCGTATGGTGGCGTGGCGTGAAAGCGTCGGTGCCGAGCTGGGACGAGGCCATCCGTCGGCTTCGGTCGATGTACGGCACGCCGCGTCCAGCCCACAAGATTTTCCGCGAAATATTCGCCCGGGAACAGGGCGACGAACGTGCAGAGACATTTATTTCGCGTGTGCGTGCTAATCTTTCGCGGTTACCTTATTGTGTACCAGAAGTGATGCAAATAGATATAACGTACGGTCTCCTCGATAGGAGAATTAGGAAGCGCGTGCCTCGCGAGCCGTTGGACGGTTTAGAACAACTCATCGAGAAAGCCAGGTTGGTGGAGGAATCGTTGGCGGAGGTAAGTAGTTCCCCATTTCCTCCTACTCGCGATAATGTCATGAAAGGCAACTCCGACTCGAGTACCGCGTCGGACAAGCCCGTTAACCCTTCACGCGTGGACAACCCTCTCGTTGCGGACGGGGTGTCAAAGTCCCACGGACCAATTTTATTGAACACCCCTAGTCCAGTCGTGAAGGGCAAGCTTAATGACAGAACGAAACGTCCGCGACCCCGATGCAACTACTGCAAGCTTTTCGGTCATGATATTGATGATTGTCGTAGTAAACCGCGTAGCATAAGTAAATTAGATGAACATTCTGCAACAAAGTCGGCAACGCCCGAAATTCGTTGCTACGGTTGTGGTCAGTTGGGAGTGGTACGCTCCAAGTGCGACACATGTAGGGGTACCAATAAATTAAATTTCCAAAGCGCACAGATAGATGGCGTCGAGTACGCCCGTCCGACCCTTATAATTGAGGTAGCAGAGAACAGAGGTGTCGCGATCTTAGACACCGGTTCCACGCACTCCATCGCCGGCCCCATGCTGCATAAGTTGCTTGTGCAAGCAGGAGTCGAGTTCACGGAGGCGTACCGCACTATAGGACTAGCGGATGGATCACAACAGGTACGTGCAGCTTTGACGTGTTACACAATTGTGACATTAGAAGGACGGAGTATACCTACTACTTTTATTGTTTTCCCCGATGCTGACACCAAGACGTTGCTCGGTAGAGATTTCATAGTGCAAGCCAAATTAGTACTAGACTTACCTCTAGGCAGTTGGACTTTCTCCGACGCTCCGAATGAGAAGCACCCGTTCGTGACGTCATACGACTTACCTTTATCCAGTGATACAGAACTGATGAGAGTCGATACTTCGAAGTTCACGCTGCGTGATGAAGAGGGCACGAAGTTAACAGCTGATCAGAAATGTCAGCTGAACGCGTTATTGGTGAGGAAGGCTGACCGTTTCACCACAGATGGACCACCGACCGAGTATGCTGAACACCACATCAAGGTCAGTGAGAAACAGGAGCCCATAGCCTCTCCGCCTTACCGATTATCGCAGAACAAGAAGATATTGTTAGAACAAGAGCTGAAGAAACTGCTGGATGGAGACATCATTGAGGAGTGCGAATCCCCTTGGGCGGCTAACGTGGTGTTGGTCGCTAAGAAAGACGGAGGAGTCAGGCTCTGCATAGATTATCGCCGATTAAACGCGGTGACCGAGCCCGACCGATATCCCCTCCCGAGGATGGAAGATATACTCCACGCAGCCAAGACATCAAACTTTATGACTACTTGTGATTTGAGGTCAGGGTATTTCCAAGTAGGAGTTACACCCCCGCATCGCGATATGACGGCGTTTGTCACACCCCTAGGTACTTTTAGGTTTAAAAGGATGCCTATGGGCTTAAGAAACTCCGGTGCGACATTTCAACGACTTGTAGATAGGTTCAAGTCTGGTAAGAGCCTAACTAATGTTACAATATTAGCTTACCTAGATGATATTATTATTTTGAGTGATACGTTCGAAAAGCACCTGCAAGACTTAGAAGCCGTGTTTGATCGTATGGAGATGTACAACCTCCGTATAAACCGAGAGAAAAGCCATTTCGCTCGCGACTCAGTGAAATTTCTCGGTCATCTGATTGTCCCGGGAGGCATACAAACAGACCCGGATAAGACACAAGCTATTGTAGCTATGCCTGCTCCGCAGAACACTAAGCATTTGAAAACGTTTTTGCAAACATCTAGTTGGTTTAGGCGTTATATTCCTAACTACGCCCGAGTAGCCAAACCTCTGACCGACCTTCTCAAGAAGAACGCCACGTGGGCTTGGTCGTCGAGTCAGCAGGAAGCTTTCGAGCTGATTAAAGAACTACTCGTGTCGGCGCCCATATTGCGCCAAGCCGACGAAACGAAGCCGTTCATATTAAGGACTGACAGCAGTGGCTATTGCTTAGGGGCAGTGTTAATGCAAGGACAGGGACAGGACGAGAGGCCAATTGAGTATGCGAGCCGTTTACTTAACCCCGCCGAGAAGAACTATACGACGACAGAGCGAGAAGCCCTTGCGGTCGTATGGGCCGTGACCAAGTTTAGAGGCTATATCGAAGGATCTGAAGTGCTGGTGAGGTCAGACCATCAGCCATTACGTTGGCTCATGAGTGTTAAGTCACCCAGCGGTCGTCTCGCGAGATGGGCTCTGACCCTCCAGGAGTATAACTTGCGGATCGAATACACACCAGGCAGATCCAATTCCATCGCTGATACGCTATCACGACCGCCATGCGCTAATGAGGAGGATTGCGACCTTTGCTTCGCTGAAGTCGACTTACCGGCGAGAAATCCCCGGGATATTAGGGAAAACCAACTCAAGGACCCTACGCTCCTGAAGATTATTAAGGATTTAGAAGAACCCCAGGAACCGTTTAGGGGGAGAAGCTGGTCAGATAGAGGTTTCGTCCTATCTGATGGGATTCTCTACCGTTATGGTCCGGAGGACGATGACGAGGAGACCGCATGTCTCGTAGTACCCGAACATGAACGTGAGAAGATCCTCAGTGATTATCATGACGCTCCCACAGCTGGCCATTTTGGCGTGGACCGGACACTGCATCGCTTGAGGACCAAGTACTATTGGCCAGGCATGAAGCAGTTTGTGGTGGATTATATAAAACGATGTGTCGCTTGCCAACGATACAAAGTAGATAATAGAAAACGTGCTGGATTGCTCCAAACTCCAGCTACCACTCGACGTTTCGAGGTGATCGCCGTGGACCTTTTTGGCCCTCTGCCGGAGACAGCAGACCAGAACAAGTGGATCCTTATCGTCGAAGATACCTGTACGCGATGGGTTGAACTCTTCGCACTTTGTAATGCTACCGGCCCTGAATGTGCCCGAATACTGGTAAACGAAATATTTCTACGATATGGCGTCCCAAGACGCATTCTCAGTGACAATGGTGTACAGTTTGTCAGTGAAGTCGTACAGCAAGTATGTCACACATTTGGCATAACGCAGTCATTGACCCCGCGGTACCATCCGGAGGCAAATCCTGTGGAGAGAAAGAACCGCGATCTCAAACCACAACTAGCAATTTTGGTACGTCGAGACCATAAGGTATGGGATACTCACCTGGCTGCCATTCGTTTTGCTATGAACTCTGCTCTTACCAGTAGCACTGGATTTACACCGGCATATCTGACCTTTGGCCGCGAGATCCGCGCACCCGCGGATGCTCTCACAGATATGAGAACCATAATTGAAAGTGACAACGTAGTAACCACACTTACCCCTTTCCTGAAGAGACTTTCGTCTGCCCTACTGGATGCCAGAGATGTTCATGAGAAGAATCAGGCCGTCCAAAAGAAGAATGCCGACGAAGGGCGTCGTCCACACCCCGATTATGCTATCGGTGACCTCGTGTTGTTGAAGACGCAAGGAGCGAACGATACGGGTAAGGATCAAACGCCGAAGTTCATCCCTAGAAGGGATGGACCTTACAGGATTAAAGAGATATCAAGCCCAACAACATATACGTTGGAGAAGGTAGGTAACGGCGAGTCTATTGGTAGATACCACGTTTCCCAACTGACCCCATTCGTAGGTGACGCCGTAGCTCCTGTAAAGGAGAAGAGGAGGAGAGGTAGGCCAAGGAAAGTAGTTGCATAATCCATACGCGGGGCGCTCGTATGGATTTGAGGGGGAGGATGTAACGCGACGTACGCGCACCGAGCCGAAGGCTCGTACCTACTTCCCGAGTCCCGCACCCCGCCAACCCTTCCTACACGACACCGTGCCGGGGGATCACGCCACCGCTCGCCAGTCGAGCGAGAGCCTTCGGAAGTGCGTCCACGCACTTTAACCCGCCGACCCCGCGGCTCGCGCGCTTTCTTACTATTATCGAGTAATAACTAGTAATGTGCATTGTAACCTTTCTATAATTAAACCGTTTGTACGAGACGCTGAATTTCAATTTTATAACCGCCCCGTAGTGGATAGTTATAATATTTATTTATTAGTATAGTAATTGTAGTTCGTTATGTAATTGTAACTCGTAAGGAGTGAATAATGGGCCGCTAACATCTTAGTCCCAAAGCCAACCTCACCTACACGTGATACATTCTGGATTAACGGACGAGGCAATAGCGAAACTTCGCTCCCGTTGCGGGTTGTGAGGTCAGATGTCTTTTTTATTTTTTAATATTGGGGGGACTCCCCCCCGGCTGCTCCCTCTGATACTTTTAATTCAGAGATTGTCTACCTGAAGAATTCACATACCTTTATTTTAAAAACTCATCAATATAAAAATTTGGATTATACAACTTTAAGTATGCCTGAAAAAAATAAAAAATCTAACTACATACATAAGACATACTTTTAAGACTGAGTTTTATCTGATTTAATAAAATTACATGAGTACGAACTTAGATAATACGTGTCTTCCTCTCGAAACCAGCTTGTCCTTGGCAACTAAAAACATATAATCTTATATTACAGGCTGTAGTTGCCCTTTTCTATTTGTTTCCTTTGATCACAATACACGCTATTTCTTTACAATATTTTAAGAACTTATATCTAATATCACAATTATCCAACATACCGCTCAGACTATCTTTGCTTACGATCTTGTCAATCTCTGTTTCAAGATTAGTTCGTTGATACAGGTATATTGGGCGAGGTCAGATGTCGGGTCGTCCCATATAATACCAAACACCGTCTAATCTGTGGTACGACTAGACGGACACTGAAATTAAGCCAGGATAACGTCAGGCAGAAAGAAAGTAGGTATAGATTCTTGTATGATAAATTGTTATCCAATTCTGCAGATATTCTTGAAGGTATGTCCAAAAACGACAAACCTAAAATCACCATACCTGGATATACCAAAACCACTACGAGTACCATACGCATACACACTCACGCCTGTAATCCCCGAAGGGGTAGGTAGAGGTATAACCAGTACACCCACATTTCGCCGAGCGTATCTCTGTTCCACGATGTGATAGGGAGCGAGCCTATCGCCATACCGGACACAAAATTCCTAACTCCGGCTGATACTAAGCATTTTCGTAATAGAAAAACCCAATACCACTTTACCCGACCCGGGATCGAACCCGAAACCTCAGCGTTAGCCTCAATCGTAACGCATACGCATTACAACTGCGCCACCGCGACAGTCACTACTAAAAGTACCATGAATAAAAAATAAAACAAGTTCTCATGAAACATATATTTAAATTCAGAAGGAAAATATAAAATATTTATGTAGATGAAATGCTTTCGTCACATAATGGGCCACGTTATTCTAAAATAATAGCGGAATGTTTACCAGCTATTTTACGACCGGTTCATACATAAAATAACATGCGTTTCAATAAGCTGGACTACAAATAGTATTTTAGATAGGTACCTATCACGAGAAATATATGTTCCTTACCTAAAATGTTCGCATAACATGCCATCTTATGTTACAATATTAGGCGCCGCGCCATGTGCGCAAAAACGGCCTAGTGACATTGTCCTCAAGCTTGAGCTAGTGAATTGGAATACAGTTTTTATTCGTCCATTATGCGTACCAACTTTGTAAAAATAGGTAAGAATTGGAAAACTAAACTAAAACTGCATTTTTATTTATTTTTTTACTGCCTGGATAGTCAGACGAGCAAACGGGCCACCTGATGGTAAGTAGTCACCGCCGCCCATAGACTTCTGCAATGACAGGGCACAGGAAAGCCGCTGCCTACCGTCAACAAAGCCGCATTTGCATTTTGGAAATAATATGTAGATAATAAATACACCCACCAACAGTCACACACATAGTCCTGGCCCACACTATGTTAACCTGTATCATGTGTATCAAAAACTAAGAGTGACTTGCGGTTCCAAAATACCCAAATCCGAAACCATAATTCGTGGATCCCTAAACTTGTCTCGGTGCGGGAATCGAACCCACATCCTCTCGCTTCGCAGCTAGCGAATCGCCACAGAGGCTTAAAAGTTTCCTAGTTATTTGATGGAATATTTATGTCCGAGCTGATAACAGGTGGGAGTGAGGCGCGGACTGCGTGGTGGCAAACACAAAGTAAGGGCAACGTTGGCCGTCCAGCGGCAAGATAGGTCGACGACTTTGTTAACTCAGGAGCACGGCAAATGGCATGGTATAGAGAGGTCTATACCCAGCAGTGGGACCCTACAGGCTGTCGATGAACTGAACCTTTACGTAAGGAATATACAATACGCTTAAAATAACTTGCGCTCGTTTACATACTCTTTTAGTGTCTGAAACAAAACCGCGAAAACAGTTTGTGGCTTACTTAAGGCCGGACAAGTTGTTGTGCACATATTGTAGTATCTTTTTCATAATGATGTCACCCAGTGTATCACAAGTTGCTTTCTCATAAAAACCCACTGAACACTTCGTACACGAAGTACTACTCAATTCATCCTAAGAGTTACAGGCAAATTCTATGAATAATAAAAATACAATATGCGCCGTTAAATATATATCCAGTAATTATAATACAAAAGGGACGAATAATTAATTATTCGTCTCTTTTGTGGTGAAAAATAAAACAAACCACAAGTCTAAATGTGTAGAAAAAAAGCAGTGCAGTAGTAAGTATACAAGGTGATCTAAAATCAATTCGTAAGAATCTCATAAGTTACTCGGTATCGAAAGTCAAATCACAACCAATGAAATTTTTAGAGCATTTTGAATTTTCCACAAAAAAAAATACAATATATGTTTTATATGCACTGAATGTCGGGCTACGCATATTATGTATGTCGAGACGCTCGGGACTCCCGTCCCGACTCGACTCAACTCAACAGTTACTGTTGTCTGTGAAGCCTTCGCACACCAAAGTGCACTGTAAAAGGCGCATATTGAATAATTTATGCGTAATAAAAATAGCATGTCTTTAAAACGGGTACTTCTTTGTTTTTTTGTCGTGATTATTTTTAAAATATGTAATATTAGGTATGTTTAAACACCTACCTTCATTTCTTAGAGTTCATTTTGTAACACCTTATATAACGTAAGACCGTCAATTAAAAGTATGGTATAAATGTAAACTAACTCTAGTGCTAAATATGCAGAAAACGATTTTTATTTATTTTAGTAGAGGCCGTCAAACGAACATATGAGTCACCTGATAGTAAGTGATCTCCACATAAACATCTACAACACCTGAGGAATGATGAATCGTTGCCGACCTTAAAGAAAACGGATTCAGAAGGGGAGGGGGATTTGGGCCTCCGGAAATTTCATTTACCGTACGAAACAGCAATCGTAGCATATTGCATATTGCTCGGTATTTTGTGAAACAATGGTAAAATATCTATGGAATATGATAAGCCTTTACAACATAAAAATTTTCTTTTTGCTTTATTACCACTTCTAAATTTATTTAGACAGACAATCCGCGCATAACTCAACCGTCCTAAAGTTAGTTACGAGCGCGGCGGTATCATGGATTTTTTTTTTAACCTAAGGATTAACGAGAGGGCGGGTGAAGTGACTAACTTCAGCCCAGTCAAGTTATGTCGCGCATATTGTAATAACAATAGTGAAATTTACACCACATTACACTTGTAAATGTAGTAAAATATAAGGATTTAGAGTTTTTAGAACCTTGTTTTATAGTTTTAGAATTTTATAAACTCGATAACACTAAAAAAATTGATCTCTTCAAATGAATTAATTTACCTGCGTATCCACGTTCTAATAGTCTACATAATGATATGTAATACAATGATTTGTAAATTATAATGTTTAGATACACCCTTACTGACTTAATTTGTGTCCATTTTCTATATAACCAATGTCCAAATTAGTTTTTACAAAAGCGCGCTAACACACCATTCAGTACGGGCATATCTAAACATTTATACAATACGCGCAAAATAACTTGGCCTTACTGACGTTAGGGCAAATTATCCGTCTACGCCTATTTGTGTTTGATAACAATACCAGCGGCGCCTCTCTTTACTAACTTAAGGCCGGCAAAGTTATTCAGCGCGTATGGTATATCTACACGATGAATTAAAAAAAACGCCATAAATTTAACGCTTATTCGAGAATCTTCACTAAATATCAAATCCAGTATACAACGTCGAAATACATTTAAAATCGTTATTATATTTAAGATCATTACAAGTATCACCAATAGTAACTTTAAAATTCTATTTATAAATAACTTTTAAAATAAAATGCAAACAGCTTATTGAAATACCTACCTAAATGTTTAATATTTATTAAAAATATAAATGATACTGCTATGCTATGGGCATAATCGACGAGGTGCAAAGAATAGTTCTACCGAATATTATCCAGTAAAAACGAATATCCTTAAGCTCCTAAAAACTCAGCCTCCTAAACATGTCTAGTTTCTGAAATGGGGCTCGAAACGGTTCGTGTAAATATTGCACGTGCTGTTTCCGTGAACTTAGCCTAGCGCGTTCTCTGTCAAAGGCTTATCTACAACAGTCGATATTCATCTAACCCTGATTAAGGGTATCCTAAAAACAATTAGGCCCATATTAAAGAACGATACTCAAGTGAGCTCTTTGCTAAGTGTTGATTTCTGTACACGTGATTGGTATATTTTTGACGCCAAACAAAAACGGACCAATCACGTGTACAGAAATCGACACTTAGCAATGAGTTCACTTGCGTATTGTTCTGCAATACGGACCTTAAACTTTCCCACCCACCAATTCCATTAAAACAGTTTAAAATAGAGTACTGAAAAATGTGTGGTGTATTAGGCGTTATTTCTTACTATGCTCGTATTTTCTTAGAACTTACTTTTGTTATTATGCTGATTCCAAACCTAGATAAAAAGCAGATTAGCTAAAAATCATTTTTAATGCCCTTTTCGACACAACAGCATTCATGTTCTGCCTTTTAAATTATGTTCTACGCTTTTAATAACCCTTAATCGCTTTATTCTAAAACATTTATGTATTATACTATGAAACGAAAGCTGCAATAATATATATTATGCGCATATAATATTGTATTTTAAAACATCTAAGAATTCTGTGCTAAAGCAATGCTTCAACAAAAATATTTGGTCTCTTAATACCACATTATTCACAGCTACAAATAGTTTGTCCTAATATAAAAACACCCTGCATATAATAAAAGAAAATAAATCATTTATAACCGACGGCACGTCTACAAAACTAAAACGATGTGTTATAAAAGTAATTGTCTACAATTAAAAGTATTTAATAAACCAGGAGAATTGTAGAAGAAAGTTGTCTTTGAAGGAATAACAATGATTATGACCTTTTTAAGAATCTCAAAGGTACAGAGCATTATGCAATTTTAAAAATAATATATTGTAATTATTATAAAACTGCGAGTACACACTTTCTCCAAAAATCACACAAAAGCAACTGGACCGACTTTTTGTTAAAAACTTAAAATTTTACTTAAATCTGGTGTGTATCTTGCTCCTAATGAGAATCGGAGAACAATATACCTAGTCACGCAAACAGAGCTACGGGCAAAAACAATAGATTTATAAAAACAAATTATAAAAAAAATACGAGAAATTAATATTCACACTAAAAGTATAAATAAAACCATTTATTAATTAAGAATCTTGAAGTATAAAATAACTATACTTGTAAAGAATATGATTGGATGGAATGGAAAGAAAAATTTAAAACCAATTAAAAATGTAGAATACATTTTTGCTGTTTGCAAAGAAAACTGTTCACCTAAATTCTCCAGTTTAATTTCCTGTTACTAATTGGCCTCTTATAAGATCATTCCAATTATCAATTGCTACTTATTCTGACTTCTCACTATCTACTTTAAGTTCTTTTAATTTTAAGACTACACCATCTGAGTCAGTTTGTTCCGTTTTCTCGGATTTTTTGTCTTTGTCTGGCGATTTGTCCGCATTCGTCTTTGGTTCCGGAGTGTCTGTATCCTCACTCCTGGTGATACTGCTTTCGTCATCCGATGACTGATCTTGAGTGTACAGGCTGCATTTAGTTCGTACAATCTCTTGAGCTTCAGCAAATTTAGTTTTCCATAGTTCAGCATCTATAATAAATGGAATTAACTTATTGAAAAATATATTTTGAATGTTAAAATTACTAATAACCAATTTGAATAGGTGATCATAGTTTGATTCTCTGGTTAGATCCCACAAATGAGCCAGTCAGAATACAGTTTGAAATTCACACAAACAAATTACTTAGTTTAGTTGGTTTATTACAGAGATCTATCAGGATTTAGAATGAAATATGAAAATATAAATTTGATTTTGTTTCATTAAAATGGATTTCAATTATACTCAGACTAGAATAATCTTATATATAAAATTCTTGTGTCTTCGTTCCCATACTCCTCCGAAACAGCTGGACCGATATGTACGAAATTTTGTGTGCATATTGGGTAGGTCTGAGAATCAGCCAACATCTATTTTTCATCCCCCTAAATGTTAAGGATGATCCACCCCATTTTTTTTTCACATATTTTTTTGTTTTTATTTTTTTATGATACAGCATTAAAAACACATACAACCATAAATTTTCAACCCTCTACGATCAACTCCTATTTTTTAATAGCGATATTAGTATTTTTGTCAAGCGCGTTTCTCACCGGGGGCGCCCCTTAGGCTACTTTAATCCTGGAAATAAGCTAGTATGATATAAAATTGTAACAATACTCAGTACTCAGTATCAAAAACAGATAATGCAAATTACCCAATTAAATTAACTTACTTTGAGGATTGCCAAATTTTATAGCAAGCAGCTCCTGCTTACAAGTCTCATCAGCGTAATCAGCAAATACCGACCAGTTGAAGGCCTTATCAGACCCACAGTGGACATTCATCCTGATATCTGGAGTTATGAAGTGGTTGGCGCACACCTTAAGGGTCTTGTCACGTCTCATCACAACCCTTACACTGTGGTTTAGTTTGTGGTGAAGTAGTTTAACATCACCAGTGCCACGTTCCTGGAATTGGAAAATAAGAAACACAATGATAGCTCAGAGTTTATCTAAAAGAACATTCAGTACCTCAAATTAAAGCTAATGCCTTAAACCTCAATGCCACATGAATATCAGGTATATTCACATAGCATTTATATATTATTATTTATATATTTACTTATGATTTATTTATTTATTTATTTATCAGACAGGCAGTTGCTCTGCAACTGATATTGCCTGTATCCTGCAGAAATTCACTACATTATTTGCAATTATTTATTTTTTTTATTTTGCAATGTTTTTTCCTTGCTTTTTTATATTTTGGCCAACTTTATTCTTGTCGGTAATATTAAACTATAGCTAGCTGTATCTTGTTCACTATCTGTAATATTCGTTCATCTGTAAGTTTTTTTTGTCTGGTTTCATCATTTTCATTTTTATTTCAGATTAACTTGTAATAATTTATAATAGAATTGTATAATTGTTTTTTGTTTTATTTGTAGCATTTTAATCTTTGTTTTAGGTATATCACTCGGCATCAATCGGGCATCTCGCCTCTGAGTGGTTTTACTTTTCAATTCTTATCATGTATTTGCCAAGACCAAAGGGACAGAGCCATAATCTTAAAAATAATTAATCAATTATATATTATTGAGGTTGTTCATGGACTGTGAAAAATACAAATTATTAAGCAGTCCACTTGCTTGTAGTAGATACACCCAACAGTCACACACATCCCAACAGTCACACACATCCCAACAGTCACACACATCCCAACAGTCACACACATCCCAACAGTCACACACATCCCAACAGTCACACACATAGCTCTGACCCCACACTAGGTAAACCTGTGTCTTGGGTATCAGGAACTACGAGGGACTTGCGGTCCCACAACACCCAGACCCGAGACCAATATTTGTGGTTCACACAAACATTTGTCTAGGTGTGGGAATCGAACCCACAGCCTCTCGCTTCGCAGCCGACTACTCGCCCGCTGCGCCAAGGAGCTCTTTAGATCTTATATATAACTGTAATAAATTAATCTAAAATTAGTCTTGTGAGCAGTAGAGCTGTAAAAAAATTGTACCACTATGTTACAGAAAACAATGTGAAGTGTCAGCTTGCTGTTAGGTTACATATGGACTATGGTGAGTGAGATTTGTAGACCCATACTGCCAGTTTAGTACATAAAGACACACAAGAATTATCTCTACAATAATTCTTCTTCCACCTGCTCCTATCTTACTCACTGTGGGGTCTATTTCTACCTACCTACCTTACCCACCATATCATATCATGGGACGGAAATAAGCAAAATGTGGGTGTACTAGTTACACCTCTGCCTACCCCTTCTTTATAATAAAAAAATACTAATAGCTCATTATGAATCTACGACTGTATTACAGTCAGTCACTATATAAATTAATTTTATAATGCAAATTGCAAAGTGATTTGTGAAATCCCTTAGAGATAAATTTCTATTGTTACAGCAATGTAATGGTTACAATGACTGTATTTCTCTGAAGAATAATTTTGCACCTTACCTTCCACTCATGATCTTCCGTGTCATATCTATAAAGTCGGGCGCGGATCTTCACCAACTCCTCCTCATCTTCCTCGTTAGTATGCACGTCCACCAGCGGCAGGGACACGATCGGCTCGAAGTGCGGGTCATGTTCAGGACTTTCAGCTTCCCCACCTTCGCTCTCGCTGTTGCGCCGCACGCTTTCTTCTGTCTACAAAGAACATTCAATGCTAATTTTTCTCTTATCATGGCACACGCACACAAAAAAATTACCAATGTACACAAGTTTCACTAAAGTTACTTACAGGCGAAGACATTTCACGAAATATGCTGTAAAATCTGGTAAAAATCCCTTCTTCAAAAAGGAAAATTAAATTAACAAACACAAAACAAAGTCGGTAAAGTTCAGTTACTGAACGAATGAATAAAGAAAATACTGCACAGATTATACTTAAATATTTAATCGCTCTTTTCAGTCATTTTGTTCCGTGTGGATATTATTTAAGTTATTTTTATGCAGTTTTACAATCAACAGATTGTAACCAAGATTGTTTGGTAAATACTTTTTAAACCACTTAGAATTAGTCCGAATGGACATCCATCCATTTTATATCCAGAGAAATCCCCAATATTTGTGGGTTATTAGTTTAAAATATAGTAACACTGCTTTGTGCTGTCACATGAATTCACTTTGGTCCAGAGTTGCCAAAACGTTTTTTTAGTATGATTTTCCCATGAAGTTATTATTAAGTACTACACAACTAGTACACAGCTCTGACCGTACCTCTTGCCTCTCTATAGTAGTCTGTGCTCTTGCCCCACAAGCGAGCTTTACAAACTTTTACTTTGCAAAAGCTTTTTACATTATCTAGATTGCAAAAATATTTCACCAAATTAGATGGATTTCTTTCATAAAATAGATTCTAATTAACATGACATATTATTATCACTTAAAAAACTCATTTTTTTTGGAAAACCGCACCTTTTTGGAAATTCATACTGGCAATGCTTCAGAGTCCTTTGTCACTTGTCAGTGTCAGCTCACAGCTGTCATTTGGTAGGCCGATTGAATGGCCGATTGTTTGTGAAAAATGACAATATTTGTTTTCTAAAGTTTTTAGACATAATTTACCCAAAAATTCTTGTGTTGACGAAAGACATAAAGCAGTACATCAGAATAATAAATAAATTGCATAATTTATTGTAAGTGGCTAGTAATAATATCCTAATAAATATAAACAAGTCATTGACTTCGACCACCTATATTTTTCGGCGACCTATTTGCGCAGTTTATTTTCAGATTTTTTCCTATTTTAGTACGATGCCGGAACTCGTAACTATTTTTATTAGTCTCTTTTCGCTTTTGCATATCGTTCTGTATCTAATAACGCGAATTTAAGGTTTTCTTTACGCTTCGATGATGGAGAACACTTTTTATTATAAATACGGTCCATATTATTTATATTTTATTTTACATTATAATGATAATATCATCATGTAAGAATGAATTAGTAGACCAATAAGTTATGGAATTACCAAAATTTTTATATATTTATTTAATTTGAACATTTCCATATTTTTATTTAGACTTCAAAATATTTATTTAATTTCAATAATTCCATCTTTTTATTTAGACTTCAAATTCAAAAAAAGGTCCTTGTCAACTTGTTGCATATGTTTTGTTGTCTTTTTGCACTATAATTTACAGTTGGTTAAATTTTATTCAATAAAAGTTTTTTAAAAATTAATTATAATTTTATCTACATATTATTCAAGTTTTAATTAGTTGTGCAAAAGTGTATAAATATTTACGATTTTTATTCTATGGTGCAGGTGAAGAGGCAACAAGAAAAGGAGTCTGAATGAATAACAACTTAGCAAAGATGATAACAGAACAGCTGAGGAATCCAAATGAGCTGGACATCAGCTTAAGGATGGAGTTTGGACCATTTGAGACTGTGCACAAATGGAAAAGAATGTCAGAGTGTTATGAGTTTGTTGGAGCCAGGTAAATAAATCTTATATATAAAATTCTCGTGTCACAATGTTAGTTACCATACTCATCCGAAACGGCTGGACCGATTTGTACGAAATTTTGTGTGCACATCGGGTAGGTCTGAGAATCTGCCAACATGTATTTTTCATACCCCTAAATGATAAGGGTGACCGACCCCTAAATATTTATTATTATTTTTTTGTAATTTGGTAACAGCTAGTAATAATATAAATAAATACACTTAAAAGTCACACACATAGTCCTGACTTCATCGTAAGAAAAGAAACTAGTCTTATGACAACACCACAAGGGTATCAGGAACTATGAGAGAGTTTCAGTCTCACAACACCTGGAGCTGAAATGAATATTTGTGGATCACAAACATTTATCCTGGTTTGAGGATGGAACCCACAGCCTCTTATTCCACAGCCAGCTAAATATCCTTAGGTGTTTGTGTTTATAAAATCACAAAGAACACAAAGAGTTTGGATATACACTGGCTGACCCTGGAACGTAACTTGTGTGAAAGAACAACTGTGGTGGGTTTTTCATTCTGATAAAAAAATATCTGGTATTTACCCTCCCACAAGCTACATGTTTATCTACCTATATTTAAATAACCAGGTGGAACAGTAATTAAAATCTAACCAACCCCAAAAATTCTTTTGTCGGTATTATCCTACAAATAATCTATTACAGATCTATCAAATGTTTTTTGTAGGCGCAGTAAGCATACAGCAGTAGCATATAAGGATGCAATATATGTGTTTGGTGGGGATAATGGGAAGTCTATGTTAAATGACCTCATCAGATTCGACATCAGGGAGAAGTCATGGACTAAAACAGGGTGCATGGGTGTACCACCAGCACCAAGATATCACCATTCAGCTGTGGTAAGGAGATATACCATTATTATAAAATAACATTGATGATTCAGACATAATAATTACCTAACTTTCTAATGGGTGCAATAACATATTTTGGAGCCCTAGCCACCCTCGCCTGGAAGGTTAAAAGGGTAGGTACCCTGCTGACATATACAAACAAAGGTATTGACAGCCTCCAGGCGCAGTGGGAGAGTAGCCGGTTATGAATGATGAGGCCGTGGGTTCTATTCCGGTACCTAGACAAATGTTTGTCTGATCCACAAATATTAGTCTCGGGTCTGGGTGTTGTGGTACCGCAAGTCCTTCGTAATTCCTGATATCCACAATACAGGTTTACCTAGTGTGGGGTTAGGACTATGTGTGTGACTGTTAGATGAATTTATTTATTATTATTATTGTTCATTGCGATCCACGAAGCTAAACTGGACCAGCTTGATGGACTATTGTTCCAAAGCCCTTCCTCCAAAAAGAATGGAGAAGTTTGCACTGCTCTGAAACATAAATGACTAATAAAAAATTGTGTTACCAGGTCCATCGGTCGTCTATGTTCGTGTTTGGGGGGTACACGGGAAATATACTCGCCAACTCGAACCTCACAAATAAGAACGATTTATTTGAATACAAGTTTCAAAGTGCACAATGGGTCCAGTGGAAGTTTACTGGCCAGTAAGTTATTTTTTTTATTACTAGACTTATTATACAGCCTTGGTTATACCGTGCTGGAGCATCGGAGTCGATCCCCAGGTTGGGTAAAAAATTATATTGGTTTCTCTATTAAGAAATGCTCAGTACCAGTGCAGAGTCTGAAATTGTGTCCGGTAAGGCGATAGCCTCACTCACTATCACATCATGGCACGGAAATAAACTGCGATATGCCCGTGTATTGGTTACACCTCGGCCTACCACTTCGGGAATACAGGCGTAAATCCGTATGTACTTATCAGGTTTACACACTTTAAAATTATTTTTTACCTGAATAATGAAACAAGTAGACAGCTCGCCTGATGGTAAGCGCCACCCCTACCCATAAACAAAAACAACACTTCACAGAACTGTGAATCACAAAGTTCTGCATAATATAACGATGCACTTGTCTGCATCTACATCTGTTATTATCTACCATTATTTGCATCATTAAATTGGTAAAAAAAGTGAAGAAAATTGAAAAAAAAAAACTTCCCCATTCAAAAATAATCTTAAACATCCTAATTTACAAGTAAAACAGGTCAAGAGTTCTATTTGTGGATGGGTTTAGAAGATATTGAACATTTTTGATGGAGCAGTAATAGCTCAGTGAGGAGTGGTATGGACTGTCGAGACGAAAGTCACAGGTTCGAAACCAGCCCCGAGAGCATACACCTCTGACTTTTCTAAATTACGTGTGTATTAATTGTTAATTATCACTTGCTTTAACGATGAAGGAAACATCGTGAGGAAACCTGCATACCTCTGAGAAGTTCTGCATAAGAATTTCAAAGGTATGTGAAGTCTACCAACCCGCATTAGGCCAGCGTGGTGGACTAAGGCCTAACCCCTCTCATTCAGTAGAGGAGGCGCGTGACCAGCAGTGGGACGTATATAATACAGGGCTAGTATTATTATGAACATATTTTAACAGAGAACCAGTGCCAAGATCGGCTCATGGCGCGGCAGTGTATGACGACAAGCTGTGGATATTCGCCGGCTATGATGGCAACGCGAGGCTCAACGATATGTGGACTATAAATCTTGTGGTGAGAGTTTTTTTTTTAAAGGGTAGTTTCCTATTTGAATTTTATACATTATTTTATAAGCAACAGAAAATGATACGCAAAAGAAACCCTTTTATTTAAACACAATCAAAATTGGTTCAGAAATGTGCTCGCAGTTATGACTTTAAATGTTGGTATGAGGAAAAGTGGGTTCGTAGTAGGGATATCTCACTATCTCGCTTGCACGCGTGCATCAAAATGAACATTTTACACAGTGACGTTAAAGTTTGCGTCGTCTGTCATTTGACAATTACCCCTTCTACAGGATTTGAATGGCTTTTAGCTTATTTATTTTTGGTCCGATGTATAAAATTATTTCTGCAATAGATGTTGAGTAACGTAACTTGTTGATATAATAATTTAAAAAATCTAGTCAACTACCCTATTCATTAATCAGATCAACATTTATAAGGTTGTCTGGTAGTAATTGCCGTTTGCGATAAGACCGCCCATTGTATCACCCTTACTGTATGCTCCTCTTTTATATTCTACCTACTATATTTGGTGTGCAATAAAGAATATTCTATATATCTATCAACCTTGTTTTTTATTAGCTTGAATGACGATATCGCCTGATGGTAAGCGCCACTGCCCATAAATAGAAGCAACGCCACACAGAACTTTGACTTACATAGCACTCCATGGCACTGGACTGCGCTCGTCACCCCAAGACATAAGTTAAGTCTCATAATGCCCAGTCATTTTACTGTATTTAAAACCGGAACACAGCACTCACATACTCGTTGGCGCAGTTGTAATGGGTTCGATCCCCGGGTCGGGTAAAAGTGATATTGAGTTTTTCTATTACGAAAAGTTCAGTATCAGTTCAGAGTTTGGAATTGTGCCCGGTTTTGCGTTATGCTCGCCCGGCGAAATAATAATAAATACACCCAACAGTCACACACATAGTCCTGACCCCACACTAGGTTAACCTGTATCGGGGGTATCAGGAACTACGAGGGACTTGCGGTCCCACAACCAAACCCGAAACAAATATTTGTGGATCGCACAAACTTATGTCTCAGTGCGGGAATCGAACCCACGGCCTCTCGCTTCGCAGCCGGCTACTCGCCCGCAGCGCCACGGAGGCTGTCAAAATCTGGGTGTACTGGCTACACCTCTGCCTAACATTTCAGGGATTACAGGTGTCAGTGCGTATTTCCGTCCCTTATGTGATAGGGGGAGAGCCTATCGCCATACCAGGCACAAATTCCAGACTCCGGGCTGACATTTCGTAATAAAAAAACTCAATACCACTTTACCCGACCCGGGGATCGAACCCGAGACCTCAGCGTTGACCTCAATCGTAACGCGTTCGCATTACAACTGCACCACCGAGGCAGTTCCATTTAAATATACGTATTTTAGGGCGAGAATCATCAGTGGGAGAAGGTAGAGCAGAAAGGCGAGTGTCCTCCGACATGCTGCAACTTCCCCGTCGCAGTGGCTCGTGGGAAGATGTTCGTGTTTAGTGGACAGAGTGGTGCCAAGATCACCAACGCGCTGTTCCAGTTCGACTTTGAGACGCATACGTGAGTTGATCTTGTGCATATTAATTTGTGAGCTGCGTCCTATACCGTGTACCAGTGCCTGAAAAATAAAAAACGCGCGCCAATAACGAGAGATGAAGCACGCGGGGCGGGGTGAATTGAGGCGCTGAGGTATTGATGCGTAGGTTGTGTCAACAAAACATTGCGCGTCGTTTTAACCGGACGTAATATTATAAATAATGGTCGCTATATGCAGTCAATCGCTTAAACCGTAATCGCACTAAACGATTATATTTTCTCAGTAGCTAATTATGAAACCTAACTTGAGTAAACATTATCGTCGCTAAAAACGGTTAGTCGTTATATCGGAATTCTACTGAAATGAAATAGTTTTATTAATCATGTAAGCAATTAAAATAGCGCTTATGACAAGTGAGTACAAAATAAAGAAACTTATGTATAAAAATCATATCAACTAATGTATACATAACATACATAGCATCGTCAAATACACTAGGCAATTACACTGAATTGTTTATTTGTTGTCTTTTTATTTTACATTATTAACAGTATTTGTAATATGGAAACGTTCATTATTAATTATTAAATATTTTGAGTCGGTATGGACCACTCACTGCATTTACCGAAACGGCACGAGTTTTAAAACTACCACCGGATCCAAAACGACCCAGCTTGAGAAGACTCGGCCAAACAAACTCAGTGGGCTTAATTTACCACTGGATTCAACGCGGCGCGACCCAAACTCTGAGAAGTTTGAACTCTGAGTTTTAGGTCCGGATTTACTGTATATGAAAAACTCAGTGACGCCTCCAGCGGTCCAGCGGTCCAGTGGACACGTGGGAAAGTAAATGTTGTAATGTGGTGTGCAGATGGTCGCGCGTGTGCACGGAGCACCTGCTGCGCAGCGCCGGGCCGGCGCCGGCGCGTCGCTACGGGCACGTGATGGTGGCGCACGCGCGGCACCTCTACGTGTTCGGCGGCGCGGCCGACAACACGCTGCCCGCTGACCTGCACTGCTACGATCTCGACACGCAGATGTGGTGAGCCCTAATAAATACACACACACATAGTCCTGACCCCACACTAGGTTAACCTGTATCGTGGGTATCAGGGACTACGAGGGACTTGCGGTCCCGGATGCGAAACCAATATTTGTTGATAACACAAACATTGGTCTCGATACTGATACTTTAGCCTACGGCTTCTCGTTTCGCAACCGGGTAGGTACTCGCCCGCTGCGCCACAGTGGCTGTCGGTATTGTTGTTTATAACCGACTTAGAAAAGGAGAAAGTTCTCAATTCGTCGCGTATTTTTTTATTATGTATGTAGTGTACATCGATTGTGTAGTGTTTTTTTGTGTACCAAATAAATGTTTTTTTTTCTTTATCTCGTATATGATACTGAAAGTACGTATATGAGAGTCCTCTTGTCGCCATGACGCCAAATTCCGGTTTGAAAATAACAGTATTATGAAACAACATGTTTCATCCCACGTGCAGTGTTAGGCAATGTTCAACCAAAGATTGTGAATATCGCTGCTGCTGTATATATGCTCTTATCATCAGACAAGCGAGCTGCTCGTCTCAACGTTCAGGTTTGTCAAAAAAAGCTACTGGAATATCCTATGAACCTATATTTAATTTTTTTTCCCTTACATTTAGTACATACATACGAGTACATACTGATATATGAATATTTAATTAACTCGTGCCCAGTTTTTTTATTAGCTTTAAATGACGAGACGAGCAGCTCGCTCGCTTGATTGTAAGCGCCACGCCTGCCCATAAACAGAAGCAACGCCACACAGAATTACAAAGCACAGCATGACACTGGAATACGCTCGTCACCCCGAGACATACCTAGTCTCATAATCTCCAGTAATTGCACTGTCTTCAAGGTCCTTCAAACCGAAACACAACAGTGCTTACACACTACTGCTCGGCTGCAGAAATGGACAAAGCGGTGGTAATAAACCAGACGGCTTCTCGCATACGAAAGACCATCCACCTGTGAATGTTTGTTTTTAATTAATTTTATATCATAGGCCGGTAAACGAGCAAGTGGGTTATCTGATGATAAGTGATCTCCAACGCCCACAATACTAAAAGGATCATGAGTGCGTTGCCGGACTTAAAGGAAAGGGATTGGGAAGGGGAGGACGATTGGGCCTCCGGATATGTCACTCACCATATGTATACCAGGTCTGTGGTGAGCCTGTCCCCGGACTCCCAAATGCCGTCAGGTCGTCTGTTCCACGCTGGCGCGGTCGTCGGTGACGCGTTGTACATATTCGGCGGTACCGTCGACAACAACGTGCGCAGCGGCGAACTGTTCCGATTTCAGGTACGACCATAGACAATCGCAAAGACCATAAATCATTCATTTTGAGTAATTTCTGGTTATTATGTGAGAATTTTCAAGTAATGATTTATTTTTTTATACTACAACGTTGACAACAGGCATACGGTCCGCCCGATGCTAGTGATCTCCACCGCCCATGGATATCCACAATACCAGAAGTATTATAGTTGCGTCGCCGACCTTTATGGGAAAGAATGGGGGGGGTTGGAAAGGAGATATGGTGTTTGGGCCTTCGATAATCTGTCATCGTATACACAACAGCAAGCTGCCACTTCACTCCGTTTTTTGTGAGACAATGGTACCTACCACCGTGATCAAAATATATACGACGAAGGAATATAAATAAATACACCCAACAGTCACATACATAGTCCTGACCCCACACTAGGTTAACCTGTATCGTGAGTATCAGGAACCACGAGGGACTTGCGGTCCCACAACACCCAGACCAGAAACAAATATTTGTGGATTAGACAAACATTTGTCTCGGTGTGGGAATCGAACCCACGGCCTCTCGCTTCGCAGCCGGCTACTCGCCCGCTGCGCCACGGAGGCTGTCTAACAAGGTTATAACTTACTGTTAGAGTATTCCCTTTTTATGGTGAATTGAGGGTGTCTGAGAAAACAATGTTGCATACATTGGAATCATAAGTGTGCGGTATAGTGGTAGAAGGGTGGACAAATCGTATAAAAGAGGTCGCCGCCATAACTGGAGCCCATTTGCCAGTGTCTAGGGTTCGGTCGTAGTCTCTAGTTCTTTGTGATCAGTACTCAATCGATAGTGTAAGATTTTATTACGCGGTAGCTCTGCCGGTTTACTATTCAATCGTAGTTTTCTTAGTTATAATTAATGAGTGAACAGTCTCTATAGAATCCTGACATGGGGTTGTGGTCTGTACAGCAGTAACATTGTAAAAGTGACTCGATAAATCATTAGTAGATTTGATAACCGTAGTTTTGTATTTTTAAAATAATACTCTTCTTAATGTAACATCTTAAATTACAATATGGTGGAAATTTATTTACAAAGTCTAATTAATACAGTGTGATGGGCCAATATAACAGATATTTCGGATAGTTTTTGTTTTATTTAATTACAATAGTTTTTAAAAAATGGACGTCAGTCATTCCGTATTAAGGTGGCGTGCCTATCGCCATATCGATTTCACATTTGTCTGCAGTTATCCAACTATCCTCGCTGCACCCTACACGATGACTTCGGCCGCATACTGAAGTCGCAGCAGTTCTGTGACGTCACGCTACTGGTAGGTGCTGAACAAACTCCCGTGTTGGCGCATCAGGCCATGTTGGCTGCGAGGTCACAGTACCTTAGGGCGAAAATCAAGTGAGTTACTCTTACTTCATCAACAGACTTAATAAAATAATGTTATTTTTTACTTTTCACTATTTTTATTTTTAAGTCTGTCTTGTAAGTTTAGTTTTTAGTGGTAGCAGTAATAGCATGTATATTCCAATACAATAACACAATCATAACGAGTGTTTGTCCATTGAGGAGTTTGATTTTTTACTCCGTCATCAAATCTTAACCAAATTTAGATGGGGCCACATAAACTCTAAAGCTGCAGCTAAAATCTATAGAATTAACTCTATTTCTAACAAGATCGGTCCCCAATTGGCGGAGAAATCGATGTAAAAAGTCGGTTAAAAATTAAGCTCTCTATTAAACCCGTTTATATGTGCAACTAGCTTTTGCTCGCAGATTCGCTCACGTTTTCCCGGAATAATGAGGAGCCCATATCTTAGGTAATCCAGGCTTAGCATGTGCAACACGAGATTATTTTGTGAATTCGTTTTGTCCTGAAAAACTAGTTTTACCTTGTTATCTTTATATGTCTATCAAAGCTAACATGGTTGCATTTATTACCCGACTCGTTATGTCGAAAGTAGAGAAAATATTTCTTTATTTTATTGTCTACGAACCGTAACATGACTAAGTAATTTTATCAAATGTTTACAGTTTTACCCGAGATATTTGTCGTCGATAATTATCGTGCGATATATATCGTGTTGCATATGCTAAGCCTGGCGGCCTGGAGGTCATGATCTATCTATGTGCCAAATTTCATCAAAATCCGTTCAGCTGTTAAGGCGTAATTGAATAACAAATATTCAAGTTTACAAACTCAAACATCCAGACTTGATAATATTAGTAGGATGTATATTTGTTCACGATTTTCGCGTAAATTGGGCAGACTATTCGTCCCTTCCTAAGTAACACATTCATAAAAATGTTGCCTCAAATATATATCCATTGGTGAACAGAGAAGCGCGAGACGAACTGACGAAAAAAATAGCATCGGGTGAAGAGAAGGCATCCGAGGTATATTCATACAAGTCTAGACCTCAGCTGACTGTGACGTTGCATGAAGCAACGCCTGAAGCGTTCAACATGGTCCTCAACTATATATACACTGACAGGATAGACCCCACTGAGAAAGGTGAGATGGTAGTTTCTATTTAAGCTGGATTATATTTGTAAGTTTTGCTTACAAGCTTACGTAAGATTTGTGTAAGTAGTTCACATATGTGTGTCATACTCCATGACTTATACCTGGACGAACTTTTAAAGCAGAGGCCGCCAGACAAGCACGTGGATCACATGATAGTAACTGATCTCCACCGCTCATGAACGGCCACAATATCGGAACAATCATGGATGCGTTATCGACCTTAAAAAGGGATATATAAGGGATTTATACAGATATCTCACTCACAACAGATAGCTGCAACTTCACATCGGTTTTCTGTGAGACTATGAGAAGAACCCGGTCGAGCTGACCTATTAATGTCTAAAACCTGACTCTCCCATTTCTAAGGATAGGTCTAAGATTGCATTTGTAAGTTTTACTTACGCCAATATCTCACGATCTCTTTTGTTTTCGAAGAAAACGTAGGTACTATCTACGTTTTGTTCGAAGATAGTACGTCCCTAGATTATTGGGTGTATTTACTTTACTAGATAGTAAGTCCCTAAATGAGGCATCTTATGTCTCGGGGTGATGAATGACGTCCAGTGTTTTGTAATTAAAAGTTCTGTATGTTGTTGCTTCTGTTTATAGGCGAGCGACCAGCTCGTTTCGTCAAGCGTTAATTTAAAAAAATAACTTGTCAGATGAAGACCCTGCGTCTCCTGCGACGGTACTGCTAGTGATGGAAGTGCTGCGCCTCGCCTTGCGTCTCAGTATCCCGAGACTTCGCGGTTTGTGCGCGCGATACTTGCGAGCCAACCTGTGTGCACACAACGTACTGCCTGCACTGCATGCTGCACATCATGCCAACCTCACCTGCATCAAGGAGTACTGTCTCAGGTGACCATCGATTTGTCTCAAAAAATCCAGACGTCATTATGGACACATTTACACGTTAATTACGTGCAAAGACTCTGTTGGTATATGTCTACGGGGCGTCCCAGATATCGATTTTGAAGTCAATAAGTCAGCCTTAAAACAAAAAAAAAATAATGGCGGGCACTTTTTTCAATGCAAGCATCGGATCTACCATTTTTTGCCTCTGTAATGCGATAAACTCTTTCAGTATAAATGGAGCTTTACCCACATGTTTTCGACAGGTTCGTGGTGAAGGACTATAACTTCACGCCAATAGTGATGTCGAGCGAGTTCGAGCACATGGAGCAGAGTCTGATGGTGGAGGTGATCCGTCGACGACAACAGCCGCCGCCCAAACCGCCGGCCGCCAACGAACAAGACCAGGAGATTGTCGGTAAGTGTCCAAACAATTAATTAAGTACAGCTATTTTCAATAAACGATCTTAGTTTCATTATCCGGGTAGACACCCGGTAAACGGCCAATGAAACTGGGTAATTTGTTCGCGTGACTATTCTGATTGGCTCATTTATCCGAAGTATCAAACTAATAAAGTATCAAACTAATATTGTTTATTAAAAATTACCGTTAATTTAAGTCGATTTAAAAACTCGCCAAGTCTGATCAGCGCATTGAAGATTCCGCCCCACACCCTTAAATGTGTTACCATTTTGTTTTTTCTTACTAGATAATATTAGATAATCGAAGGAATAAGTCTATTACAACTTCTAAACGGCTGAGCAGTTTTCTTCAAACATAGCTGGAAGTAAAAACTATCCTCGGGTCGGTTAGTGATATTGGGGTTTTCTCTCATGAAATGCTTAGTATTAGCCCGGAGCCTGGAATTGTTCCTGGTATGGCGATAGGCTCGCCCCTTAACACATCATGGAACGGAAATAAGCATGGCGTAATGTGAGTATACTAGTTACATCTCTGCAGGGTACTGATTACCATAATGGCATTCGTTTTTAAATCAAGATAGCGGAAATATATAATATCGGATCTTATTTATTTACTTCAGTGCACACCTGGATATCGATTTTGAAATTATTTGGCCTTAAAACAAAGAAAAACAAAATGGCGTTTTTTTATTTTAACATTGGATCTGTCATTTGTGACTACGAGGCGTCGTAGATATACATTATAAAGTCCTATCGGCCTTAAAACAACGAAACAAGAAATGGCGGCGACTTTCAATTATAACATGGGTTCCATGATTTGTGACTACGGGGCGTTTCAGATATAAATTTTGAAGTCGATCGACCTTAAAACTTAGGTCCAGCTATGTTGTGTTGTGTAATGTGTGTAGGTACAACGTTGGAGCAAGACATGTGCGTGGTGGTGGGCGGCGGCGGCGCGGAGCTGTCGGACGTGCGGCTGCGCGTGGGCGCGGCCATGCGCCCCGCACATCGCTCCGTGCTGGCCGCACGCGCCGCCTACTTCGAGGCCATGTTCAGATCCTTCTCGCCCACCGATAACATTGTTAATGTATGTATTGCTCTTCATTCTTCACTCATGGCTTATCTTTATATATATAATTCTGCTGTACGTGTGTATGTCACTGAACTCCTCCTAAACGGTTGGACCGATTTAATTGTTTTGTTTTTGTATGCGTTTGGGTGGCGCCCTGGATGGTTATATTCACAATTGGACCCGGTAGATGGAGCTGCTGTAGTTGCGGGAGAAACCGCGCGGGACAGCTAGTTAGTTGTATAGTGTAAAAGTACGCAGTGCATTTGATCAGCATCCAAGAAATCTGACTCCATAGTACTAGATATTTCTATGAGAGATTGCACTAGATCCGAATACCGTTTTCGAAGTCGAGAATAATAATGATACTTCAGATCATACTCCTGGGTTCAAATCAGAGGTTATACTAATCACACTAAGTTTGTGTTTATAAAACTGTGGTATTTCAAATACCTACCCATCTTTATTTATTCCTGTCTGGTGCTATCCCCGCCTAGTGGTAGGATACGCCTTCGTCATTGATTTGACGGTATTTGTTATTATGAGGTGACCCGGGAGAGATGGAAAACATCCAGATGACGGCTGGACCGAGTCCCTAACACTATGTACACCCTACGCCGACATTACTAAAAACCCCGCGGTGGCCCATCCTTAGCGCATTGGGAACGGCCCCGGGTTCCTGAGGCGAGGAGCGCCCCCGCTTCAGCCAGAACCGCCCCTGCATGATGCCGCCTTGCGCCCAGTCTCCATATGATACGCAGAAAAATTCTAAATATATCTAAAATTCTACGCATAGCAAACAACTTCTTTGTTTCATTCTGCCTAGCGCTATCCGGGTTTTATGCCAGGGTCTGTCTTCTCATGGTATTTTGGCGGGTCGCTAGACTACACACTCGCTAGATAACATTAAATCTATGGTATGAAAATCAGACCCTGACATTAAGCGAGGATAACACCAGGCAGAAAGATACATGCATTGCCCGGGATTGGAATTTGTGTCCGCTATGGCGATGGGCTCGCCAAAATCATGGGACGGTAATAATGCTAAATACGGCTCTGCGAAACGTGGTATCAGCACTAATTGCACCTCGGCTTACCCCTTCGGACATAAAGGCGTGAACTTATGTATGTTATGTATGCCTCGACAGATACAAATCTGCGACACGGTACCGTCGGAGGAGGCGTTCGACTCTTTACTGCGGTACATTTACTACGGTGACACCAATATGCCCACAGAAGACTCTCTCTACTTATTCCAAGCGCCCATATACTACGGTCAGTTAATTAAATAAATACACCCACTAGTCACGCACACATAGTCCTGACCCCACACTAGATTAACCTGTATCGTATACAATATGTAACAAAAACCCTGTTGGGCATTTTAACCTGGATATCAGAATCTATATTCAAACGTAATGAAATAACTCTCATACGAAAATGAAACTATAAAAATAATCGTATTTATTTCGTACTTTAATGATTTTATTGTTTGTAACCCGTATTTCGATTGATTACCTCTGCAAGAGCGATGACTCTAAGCCAGAGCCAGCGCCGCTTTCGCGCCCGGCATCGTCAATTCTTCACATCAGTCAGCTGTTCATCACTTTTCCCATGTTTTTTTTTTTATATGTTCGTTTCTTCGCTACCTGTGTAAAGATAATGTCTCTTCTGTTTAATTTTCTATTAAGCTGTCTGCCGTCACGACCTAGAAAGGACCAACAGACTTTTTTACATACTGTATATAAATGTAATATGTACTTAGTGTAATATTATAAAATAAGTAAACAAAATAAACTGAACCATATAGATAGATCGGACAAAACGGGTTATAATGCACTCTACAACTTCAAGTATTTTTGACCGACATGAAAAAGGAGGTTGTTTTTTATCTGTTGAGCAGGGTTCACAAACAATCGTCTACAGGTATTCTGCAAGCATAACCTACAGAGCAACGTGTCTCCGGAAAATGTGCTCGCCATCTTGCAAGCCGCTGACCGCATGCGCGCCGCTGATATCAAGGAGTATGCGCTCAAGATGATTGTACACCACTTCGGACTGGTATGCATACTAGATTACCACCTAGTATACTAGATTACCACTTGGTATATATACAGTATACAATATACATACAAAGAAAGATTGAAATTCATTTATTACGGTATCTCACACTAATAACTAAGACTAATACATCGCTTAGCTACAATACCTACTGTAAATTACAAGAAACAAAAAGAACTGTAAATTAAGATAAATAAAAAGAGAAAAATTTACAATGACAATAGGCTAACGGGTATAATAGGCAAAGAATGTCTATCATTTGTGTAAGGCCGTAAATGGTCCCATCTCAGCTTATACTCGTAAATGCCACAACATGTTCAGCGCTGCAGCGCTGGTTTTCAGATACAAAGACAGTATACTAGATTACCACCTAGTATACACACAGTATACTAGATTACCATCTAGTATACACACAGTATACTAGATTACCACCTAGTATACACACAGTATACTAGATTACCATCTAGTATACACACAGTATACTAGATTACCATCTAGTATACACACAGTATACTAGATTACCATCTAGTATACACACAGTATACTAGATTACCATCTAGTATACACACAATATACTTGATTACCACCTAGTATACACACAGTATACTAGATTACCACCAAGTATACATACAGTATACTACTTTATAAGGTGCTGTAGGTCCCTCGTATGTGAGAGGCCGTCTGAGTTGGTACTGTTTCTGCAACAGTGTGCAAGTACTGTTGTGTTCCGGATTTAAGAAAATCACTGGGCATTATGAGACTAAACAACTTATGTCTCGGGGTGACGAGCGCAGTCCAATGACATACAGTGCTTTTTAAATCAAAGTTCTGTGTAGTGTTGCTTTTGTTTATGGGCAGGCATGGCACTTGGCATCAGACAAGCGACCTGCTCGTTTCTTCATTCAAGCAAATAAACCAAAATGAAATAATATTATACATTTATATATTATTTATATTATTATACATACAGCCTCCTTAGCGCAGCGGGCGAGTAGCCGGCTGCGAAGCGAGAGGCCGTGGGTTCGATTACCGCACCGAGACAAATGTTTGTGTGATCCACAAATATTTGTTTCGGGTCTGGGTGTTGTGGGACCGCAAGCCCCTCGTAGTTCCTGATAACCACGATACAGGTTTACCTAGTGTGGGGTCAGGACTATATGTGTGACTGTTGGTATTTATTTATAATAGGTCGCAAGGCAAGAAGCAATCAAGAACCTAGCACAGCCTCTTCTGGTGGACATCATATGGGCGTTAGCGGAGGAGCCACACTTCGACTCGCCGCTGCCAGTTCAGCCTCGATCACTGCCGGCGTCATCCTCCGCAGACACACTCACCGACGATCCGGAATACGTGCGGCATAAGTGCGGCAAATCTTAACCACCAATCGATGATAGGTATTGAAATTTCATAGGCATCCTGGATCTTAGATGTTGCTGAGAGAAACGAAACCGTAATATGATGAAGTCTAGGTTGGTATTTGAGACTTTAGTCAATGCTAGTGATGTACGAATATTCGACTTTTTCGAGGTTTTTTGATACACGTATATTGAAATAAATTTTGTGATGAAAAAGGAAAATACTTACATACATAAAAACTCACGCCTGTAATCCTCGGAGGGGTAGGCAAACGTGTCACCAGTACACCCACATTTCGCCAAGCTTATTTCCATCCGATGGTGTGATAAGGGGCGAGCCTATCGCCATACCGGGGACAATTCCAAACACCAGTCTGATACTAAGCATTTTGTAATAGAAAAACTCATCGCTTTTAACCGACCTGGGGTTCGAACCCGAGACCTCAACACAGCAGTCGTACTGCGTACGCATTACAGCTGTGCCACCGAGGGATTCAAGGAAATACTTGATATTCTAAAATCAATATCGAATACGAATTCGCGAATATTAACAATCAATAGGCGCGTTCTTATTCCCATACAATGTCAAAAATCCAGTATTCGGTTCATCACTAGGTCACACGTCGAATCTACTCGTGTATAGTATACATTTATCCGATATAGAAGTATCTAGATTTTTCATACATAACTTCCAACAGGTACCTAATGTATATGACAACAATCGCGCATGCGTTGATAGTTGCTTTTTAATGAGATCTTACAATTGCCAACCGAATTGGAATATCTCGGTTCTCTGTGTTTTTAATATTAATGAGGTTGAATCTACTCAATGAGGTTATTTATTGAAGGTAATCGGTACCTAGTACCGAGAAGTATGCACTGTGTGGATATAAAAATCTTACACTTACAGTAGTGGCACCGTACGATGGCACTTGAAATAACTTACAAGAGTTGTAACACACTGTAGTTTCGATACATTATAAAGAAGAAGAAAGATCGAAGTTTCTTCTTGGAGTAATAATTAAAAGATCACAAAAATGTACACTATATTGCGCCAACAATGGGTCTCTCATATAGCAGGTTTTGCAACAATGAAGTATCATATTAAAATAGTTTTTTTTAGTTGTAGAATTTTATGAACATGCATATCTCCCAAATGCAATTGTACACTGTCACTACTGCAAGTTTGCAACTTGCTAAATTAACTAAATTGTTTATGAAATAAGTAATTTGTTTAATACATACTTCATGTTGTGATTGTAAAACTATACCCTTTCCCTATAACGTCGGGAAGTCACAATAATTAGTATTGTCCCTGAAAGTCAGTATGCCAAAACTTAAAGATACCTGTCCAACATATTTACTCTCCCTAAAATACATTGAACTGTATCCGATTCAATTTTGTATTTCTAGTTGTAATTGAATTGTAACAAATAAGCGAATGCTGTGCATTTACTAAATGGTGCGAAGAGACAGAAGGTCTTTAAATACGATGTTTTAAAAGTATATATATATGTATTTAACTTTGTTACAGAATATTCTTATATGCCTTTACTTTGTTAAATATTTTTCTAGGCACAAATCACTGCACAGAACGAAACCTGTTCTGAGGTTTCATTCTTTATGTATAGATACAATAAAAGTCCGCATTCAAACCGGTGCATTAAAAGGGTCTCAATATTGTCTTCACATAGTTAATTGTAACTAATCAAGAGGTAAATGAACCTCACCGTTCTAATGAATACGATCTATGAAAAGAGATTTCATTTTGGGCTAGATCGATTTACAATAAATATAATGAAAACAAATTACATTATTATAGGAAAAACTAGCCAGATTTAAGAAAAATATGAAATAATTTCTTTGTCAACAAATTAAAATTCTCATTACTTCGACACACATACTCATCGCAGAAGCGTATAAGACGTATAAAACAAAAATAAATTATTAGGATCACAATATGAAAATATTTATTTCTGCTTGTCTGTTATATTTTTAATCTTCTTTCCACAATGTCTGTACTCATAATATCCATAATAAATATAATTTCTGTTTTTTTTAAACTATGCAATTATTCTGCATAACTGCATCACTACGTAGCAATGGTTTATTATTGGTTTAAGAATAAACATTTTAACACTCTTTTCTGTTTATACGGATAGGGCGATAATTTTATATTTTGCAGTTTATCTGATAAATAATTTTTACATGGAGATAAATAAATGGCCCTAAATCAATTGACAGAACTTTATTTTAAAATTTATATTTATAATTTTGCAATAATAATTATTATGCGACACAGGATTTAATTTTAGATCTAGTCATTATAAGATTTTGTGTGTCTATTTGCAATATACTATAATTTTTGTATAAAAGATAAAATAAAAATAGTGATTATTTAGTATATATATTTAATAATTTAACAAATTAACTAATAAATTATTCATCATACTTCATCTAGTTTTCATACTTGTGCTTGATGTCGTTCCATAGTTTCTGAAAATAACATAATTATTGTTATTAGTGTTGGTCTGTGCAGCTACTTCTAGTATGTGAGGAATGGGGAGCCTCTGCAAACTTTAGGAGGACCTAAAGCAGAATGTGTATATCCTGTGAATGGCATATATCCATTACCTGTATACTTGCAATATGTTGCTAGAGTAGACTAGTACCACTAGTGTATAATAAAGCTTTTATTTATTTACAGCATATTCTAATTGATTTGATTGTCCAAGTCTAGATTTTTTGAGATTAATCTGTAGATGTGGATTGAGATTAGTTAGTAAACACATGTGTAGTGATGTTAGGCACAACAATGCCACAGAGAAACAATGATAACCTATGATACCCCTTTTTTGTCAGGGGTTAATAAAATTTGATTAATATCGCATTTCTTAACACATTTAGATTTATTGATTAATATTACTAAATACGAAAACTTGATTTAGTTAAATCATTTCTGCAACACAAATAGTATTTACAGATACTATATAGAGTGTAGTTAGAGTGGTAGTCATGCTGTACATAGTTTTGTCCACAGCACAAATGGGCTGGCTTGCCCAGGTTGATACCACTGCCTCACAAAAAACTGATGTGAAGTAGCAGCTGGCGATTCGTACAGTGAGTGGGATATCCTATCACAATCCCTTAATTATCCCTTTCTTATAAGGTTGACAACGCGCCTATGATTTTTCGGATATTGTGGGCATACATGGGCAGTGATGCAGTGGCATTGCTTGTTTGCCGGCCTATGCAATAAAAAAATTACTAAAATAAATAGTTAAGTGGAATATTCTGATTCTTTCTTCACTCTCATTATCTCAAATTAGCAAATACATACACTTGATGCAAGATCATTACATAGTATAAAACAGTCACTATCTCTGTCTGTCTGTCAACCCTATAAAGTCCTTGAGTGGTGAAGATTCTTATACAATTGGGACATTACAAGTTTTAACGAGTTTAGTTGCTATTCACAATTAAACGCAATTGTGACCTAGTACATGCATTTGAATACCTCCAAAACTAATTCCTACTTCAAGTAAAAATTACATAACAAAACACTCACCCCCTTGTTCAAACTCTCGAATAACGACACTGATAGTAATTCGAACGTTCTTTCGAAGAAGAACGTTCCACCGGCAACCGCTACGGCGAAGGTTGATGTGCGCTTGAAAACAACGCGATTTAATGTCGACCACATGGACATTTTGGAAAAGATTCAAGTAAATTCACTTGAATTGAAAACTCCTTTCTTGTCGAAGATTTAAATGTCAAATGCAATGTAGGGATGGTGGGTGATTATCGATTTTCGCGTATAAGCTATGTTAGTATAAGTCAATTATCGAAACATTGATCTAAAGAACACTATTTACTCAGAACCCACCATATAGATATCAACTAAAATATTATGTAATTTTTTTTACGTTTAGATTATGATTATATTTTTTTGTATTGATAATATGTAGTCATTTTCAATCGATGAACAATCGTAGGTTCGCGATTCTACGCTTTTTTGTTTAAATAACCACGCATAATTCCGCCAAATGTGAAGCAAATATGATTATTATTTTTATCTCGAAAGATTATAGCTCAATGTTGATCTCATTTTAATTTCTAGATGAAATTCTACTCCTAAAGGGGTAAAAATGGGGATGAAAGATTCAAATTCATTTATGCTCCGATTTTGATACTGCTCTCAGTTTTTATTAAAAATAGTGAAATAAAGACATTTTAACAAAAATAAAACCAACACAAACGAATAAAAATAAATACATTTTTTATTTATTTAATTATAATTTATACTTTAGGAGCAACATATCTAATAAATAAGTTAGTAAGTTTCTCTTTTTTTTTCTTCGATATAATCGCTAATAATAATTTTGAAACGTAAAACTAACCTCTTTTTTAAGATTAAACTAACTTATCTGATTGCTTGGCAATTTGGTTATAGGTTTTTTGAAAATCTAATCCAACACGACAGTAACAATAATTATGATTAAAATTGTTACAAATTCCATTTTTTTAATATTTACCTAACCATTTGGTTTTTATTCCTATTAATGTCTCCATTTTCATTATATTCTATAGATACAGCTTAAACAGTTGTAATGGGTTTTGTCTGTTTCATTTTAAAATATGTGCAAAAACCATCGATGTTTTTGCAACATCGCCTATCCCTAACGCGAAGCTCGATAAATTTCATAGACAATTTTTTTTTATATGGCTTCGCATTACTATGCATTTCACCAACGCAACTAATATATTTTCAAGTCCTCACATGAGGGATCAACAACCGCAACCGGTGTGGGTGATTTCAGTTTTATCGGAGTTTTGGTGTAAATGCTTTCCAAATTCCAATACGATGTTTCATAGGCACAGTTATACTCCCTCTACGTCGTTGACTGAGTATCTAACGTAGACACAGGAACGATGACACAATGCAACCGTTGTGGTCAATTTCAAATCACAGACTACTTAGAAAGAACTGACGTTTTTCAAATGACCCACGATTACCCACGACTTAGGTTTACCTAGTATGGACTATGGGGTCAGGAATATGTGTGTATTTATAAAACTTTCTGGGTAAATATTGCCAGCTTCAATCATGATCAAATAATATTTTATCGACAGTTAATTGTAAAGCTAGCTACACACATAATAGGGTTATTTATTCGTGCACAATACGTTTGTCTATCTTTGTGAACCGTAGAAGAAAACAGAATAATACTTCAAATTTGTTTATCTCGGACTATAATTCTGGATTTAATTTATTACGCGTATAACTATTAGGTATAGCATGAAAATTTATTTTTGATATTAGCCTTTTTCTTGGTATTTTTTGGTGCACTTCTCAGAATATAAAAGCTCAACTATTATATATATTCCATGTTACTGTTTCATTTGTAGAAATTTCCTACTTCTCTAGTATATAAATAATAATCTATGTTCCTATCTTTTAATTCAGAACATCAAGACTGGTGGTCGCTGAACATAACCAAATGTAGACTACCAGAGTTAAAAACCTTATATTAAAGTAGTCCAAGGTATAGGTCCATTGATACTAATACTTTATTTTATCCGTTTGTACCAATTCCCATGTCTTATAAGGCTTAATGCTCGACTAACTATACAAAAATATGGATAAGAAAAAATAAAAATACAGTTTTATTATGGGCAAAATATATCATCTATTTACATCTTTAAAAACAAATAAAATGCTGGTATGTACCTATGAACAATAATTCTTAAAAATAATATATGAGTACTGCAACAAGAAAAATCATGCATATTAAATAAAAAAAGCATATGATATTGTACAAATGTAATGTACGGAATGATAATTTGGAGAAAACAACACATCGACTTAATCTTGCAAACTTTTATATGAACTAAAAATATCAAGACGCAACCGAATGCTATTTGTAAACATAGGGCATTTAATTACACACATAAAAGAAAAAGACGTGGCATTTATATGACAGAACATATTGAATACTGAAGATATGTATTTGACTTGAGGGCAGTTATATTAAACACAATATATTGTAACCCAGTAAAATACGCATAATTATTATCAAAACGCACAATTCTACTTATAATTTAAACCTCAGAGTTTCAGAACTAGGATGGCGAATAATATAATAATCTCATTCAAATAGAAAAAGAAACAGTCTATAATTATTATTTGGTGGCAAAATGGGAATTTTTGACAAGTTTAACTATTCCTGGACTAACCTGGGAAAGTGAACAATTACACAATATGTCACATTTGGCATATGGATAGTTGCAAGATGTGTATCATGATGTTATCAGTGGTACATTTTCGAGTAACTCGTTAATTTTAATAAGACATTGATATATAAAATTACACACCTTAGTCTATTGCCTAGACATAATCAATGTTGCAAGTTATTCTCACTTCGCCACCGTAATTTTTATACTTTCAACTCACCCTGTACAGCATAATCTGAGTTTTATAATACACATAATGAAAATAAACTTTCCCTTAGGGTCTTAAATAAATTTGGAATTTCGATTACACAACTGCACAATATATACTTTGCCAATATTTAAATTAAAAAATTATAAATAGTTTCTCACTATATAATCTTACACACTGGATTTCATCTATATTTATTTTGATAAAATTAGCACTATTCATTTGTGAGAGATTTAAAACATTCTCCAGTTGTCTTCCTTGAAATAATACTTTGTGTATAACATTACATACAAATTCAATGTGAATATTTGTTCAGTTCTGCCATCAGTATCAATATTCAGTGTTTATACTTGAGAAATGAAATAACATTACTAGATAATCCATTCATAATATGATGTTCAACATTCCCTTTTAATAAACACTCCATCAGATAAATTTTGATAACGAGAATACAATCATACAGATTAACTATGCATTCACAATACTCTAATAGTAGATTTTTGGAGTCATAATGTACATGCTCACGACACGAGATTGTCCAACCCAGCACATACATGTAACAAACACAATGGGGTGGCAAAATTGCCAATATGCACAAGTTGAGATCAACTATTGTGTGCATTGAATACACTATCTACGATTATCCCGTGAGACGAAGGCATGATAAGTATCTCCCTTAAGACCAGCTTACCTCACCCTGTAACTCATTAACTATTGTAACTATAGGTTCTAATGGTATTTTGTAATGTACCAAATAGAAAAATACATTTCTCTGTGATGCTGTGGTCTGCTAGGGTTGTGCAACATATCTCTTGATATTTGAGCATTGGATAAGCAATGTCCGTGGCACGAGGTGTCGCGTGCGACCACTAGCAACATTTCTTCTTTGTTTTGTGAGCCTTCTTTAAATGTACGGTGTCGTTCGATGTAACATTTTGCCTCTCCTTCATTTCCAATTTTGTTCTTAGTACCTGAGGATTTACAGCAAACGTGTTATCGCATTGGTTTTATACTAATAACAATTTATATCTAACCATGACTAAATCAATAATTCCATTAATGATTATCAACTACAATTCAATTTTATAGGATTTTTACCATAGACATAGATCTAAATAGATATTGCAAGTACAATGCGGATGTCAAATATATGCAGTATCCCGTATATGGATACTCAATAAGTCATCCCACTAAGAAATCCCCTATAAAATGATAATAATGCCACACGCCCCTACACATCCTATAAGACACAAGGATGCAATCATACTAATAAATTTGTGTTAATAGCTCAGTGTGATAACATAATTTTATTTAATAGAATTTTTCAGTTACAGTCTAGCTATATAATAGAAACAATAAAGGATTTAACTTTGGTAACACTACAGACGAGAGCGTCAGTGTCACCAGCCTCTGATGCTTGACACCACCACCATTGAAAGTTGGTCTTTAGTATGACTACTAAATTTGACAATAGCGCATTGAACTACTATCATTTACAAAGCTCTCATACCATTTTTGTGATGGTAAGAAACATTTCCTCGACGTTAATGTTTTCTTTTGCACTAGTTTCAAACAGCGGTATATTCATTTGGTTGGCGAACCTCTGAGCGTCCTCGGTGACGACAACTTTTCTCGACGGACAATCATTTTTGTTTCCAACTGTAATGTGATAAGATAAATATTAATACCTTGTTGTGATATTACAAAACTTACATAATAATTATGTGTAGTACATACTTTATTTGTACTATTAGTTAATTGAAGTGCATTGGGTTGGTCATATGAATGGAACAGTGCTGGTGGGAGGCCATATCTGACTAAGAGCTATATTTGATTTTGCACCCCTTGGACTAACTAACAACCTTATAGACGATGCAAGAAGTTGGTTAGTAATTACAATCTACCCATTCAGTATTGTACAATTTTTTATTAAGAAGTGTCAAACAAGTAAATATCTTATTGTACCCACATTAATACACAACATAATGGATAAGGAAGGTGGAGGACAATCATTGGTGGTGCAACCAAGTAGAGTTCCTTAATTTGGTCTTTGGGATATATCACTCACTGTACAAATGCAACAGTAAGCTGCAATTTCATGTCGGTTTTCTCTCGAGAAAGTGGTAATAATCCAGTCTAAATCCAGCCATTCAGACTGTAGACAAAATAATTAACAATGTGGCTTTACCACATACAAAATATTTTATAAATTATAGCCTTTGCTCGCGGCTCCGCCCGCGTGAACGGCCTTTTCTGGGATAAAAAGTAGTCTATGTTACTCAGTGACAATGTAGCTATCTAACGCCAAAATAATTTTTGAAATTGGTCCAGTAGATTTTATGTTTATTTGTTACATACAAAAATACAAATCTTTCCTCTTTATAATATTAGTATAGAAGATAGATGCAAAAGTAAAGGGATCTGAGGACTTTGCTATTTAATGCTTTAATGTGATATAAAAAGTTATAAAATAAACAACCCAGAAATGATATAGGTATGTAGCCAGATTGCCCCACAAAATATATGATATTCAATAACCTTTCAACAATAAGAATTTTCATTTTTCTTTCTGTATACCATCTAAAGGAAAACCTATGAAGCACTTTCGTTCAAACCGCATTGTTACAGAAGCAACTGTGATGGCACTTGCTCTGAACTAATTTAAGGGTAGATTGGGCGGAAATATCACACTAGGATAATAATAATAATAATACAAATGCACATATTTGTTACTTCCACTAGACTGAGTCAGAGCACACAGAGTACATTTCATTGACATTATTTTTAAATAGATTAATGTATTCTAGGTAGGAAATCTATAAACAATTGTTAGTCATTATATTGAACAAGACAGATTATTACATTGAATAAAAATTCCTGGTGAAGAATAATTATATGGGGTTTAGTTATCCTCAGACCTAATTTGGCATTTTCCTCTACCCCAAAACTATTTTCAGCTAATTAGAAGTCTGTTTATTTATTTAAAAACTTGTTGATAAAAAATCTATTCACATCTAATAATGTAACATTAATCAATAACATTTTTTATTATTATTATTATTTTGTAATGATTAAAAGAAATAAACCCAAACAAATATTCGTGGATCACACAAACATTTGTTGTGGTGCGGGAATCATACCCACGGGCTCTCATTTCACAGCTGGCTACTCGTACTGTACTGAATAAATATTTGTATCCATTAATTGTCTCTTTTAATTCAAATTTGTTAAACAATTAGACTTTCCTATACTATTTCTACTTACAATATTCCCTATATTTAAAAGGTACAAAAAACAATAAGGAATATTTTATAAAAATTTGAATTTCAATTAAATTTCTAAATCAATAGAATTTCGATAGTATGTTAACTCACATCAAATCGCATTAAGCCATTTATCCTTCATCAGTAGAGGCCCATGCCCAGCAGTGGGACTTGTATAATACAGGGCTGGTATTATTACAAAATAAAATGCAAATTAATTATTACTAGTAAGGAAGTAGCGCAATATAAAAGCAGACAGTTACATAATCTTAATTTGGTAATCATTTTAATTGGGCATGAAAACAAACTAAAATTAATTACCCAAGATCACTTCTTGTTACTCAATAACAGAAAAGGGGCTGCAATTTATTATTTTTGTACCAATAGATCAATAAGAATATTTTACAATTCTGGCACCATACAATGTCATTTGGAACAAATCACACTTACTAAGTTCTGTAAATGAAAGAAATAAAGAAAGTACTGCTGGAGCTACAATACATAGAAATTGTTGTGTGTTAGGACACTATCATAAGTTGTCCCAAGTGATATTATGCAGTGCCTCTACCGTAGTACATTAAAGCTTTTGTTTTTAGATACAATATCACCTGATTATATACAGCAATTGAGTATATGAAATTTTGTCACATTCTTATGGTTTTATTTTAGTACCTACAGGTCAGTGTGACAGTTTGTCATTTGATTGAAATAAATTATCTAATGATGGGTGGCAAAGTATCGGTACTCACCTAAAACCTTGTTAACAACATCACAATTCTGTTCGATTTCGTGCAGCCATCGTTTCACATTCGCGAAAGATTCGCCGTTGGTGACATCGTATACCACGATGACGCCGTGCGTCCCTCTGTAGTACGTGCTCGTGATAGTTCTGAACCTCTCCTGCCCGGCCGTATCCCATATCTGCAGCTTTACTCTTTCACCGTTTATTTCCAAAGTTCTTATTTTGAAATCCACCCCTATCGTCGTAATATAACTGCCGGAAAATGTGTTGTCGGCAAAACGCAGGAGAAGACAGCTCTTACCCACACCTGAAACATACGTTACTCCCTTTGGTCCATTTCCTTGATATCAGTCGCTAACACTACAGGCACATCATAGGCCTCGCCCACTCACCACTGTCACCGATAATCAGCAGTTTGAAAAGATGGTCAAACTCGCGCGCCATACTTTCACTTTATGGATAATATTATTCTAATTGGTCATGTGTTTATTACTATCTTTAATAATGGCGTTAAAGCAATTTTTACTAGAGAAATATTGACAAAACGCATGCCGTAGAACGTTACACTTGCGTCATTTTACAATACGTTCGCCATTGTTGTTTTTATGTTACTAGAGTAAAAATAATTTAGTGTGACAAGTAAAATTATTATCAGTTCTGAAATAAAATAAACATTATAAAAAAAACATCGTTTATTGTCTATAGAAATCCGAATTCATGGCGACACGCGTGACGCGACAAGTCCCTGGTCATAGTGGGTCTATGAGATAACCGTTATCAGGTGTTGTTTTCGTGCATATTAGTAAGGTACTTATTAGTATTAGTATTTTAATAATCTAAATCTTAGTAATGTACAATAATAAAGAAACATCGAAATATGATTTTTTTAACGAAGTCGTTACATATTTCTGAACGTATTTGATACCAGCAGAACTTCTTCAGTGTGATTCATACCATATCATTCTGTCTTTGTCTTTAACGTACGAATTTTGATAAGCGAAACAAAGATGAAGAATGTTGATAATGTATATGAGTAATCAAATCTAGGTTTTTTAACTGTCAAATTGTCAAACAAATTATAGGTGTGGTGCGAAAATTAGTTTTAGATAAAATGTCCGCGACATTAAAACCTTATTTAACTGCAGTGCGGCACACCCTCACCGCCGCTATGTGTTTAGAACATTTTTCGTCACAAGTCGTGGAGAAATACACTAAACCAGAAGTCGAGGTTAGAACCAGCAAAGAGCTTCTACTGAACCCAGTGGTAATATCGCGGAACGCTAATGAGAAAGTGTTGATCGAGTCGTCGGTAAACTCGATCAGAGTTAGCATTATGATCAAGCAGGCCGACGAGATAGAAAAAATCCTGTGTAAAAAGTTTATGAGATTCATGATGATGAGAGCGGAAAACTTTATCGTGCTGAGGCGGAAACCGGTGGACGGGTACCATATCAGTTTCCTTATCACGAATTTCCATACTGAGCAGATGTATAAACATAAACTGGTCGATTTTGTTATATATTTCATGGAGGAGATTGATAAAGAAATAAGCGAAATGAAGCTAGCCGTGAACGCGCGCGCTAGAATTTGTTCAGAGGAGTTTTTGAAGAGATTTTAACGCTGAGCTCAGTCCATGACTTAAGTATTGTAAAAAATAAAGTAAAAGAAGACTAGCACTACTCAAAGCATTCACTTCAGTATATTATTGCATTTTTAATATAGTGCACTACATTATAATGGTGCTGATAGTTTGAAGAGTTTGTTTGATGCTCTCATGAGCACGGCATGTGTAATACCTAGGTTTAGGAACTTTCCATTGTTTTAATGACTGATACATTATTTATTAACTTTTATTAGCAAGGCAATGTATAAATGTAGACTCTGTTATCAGCACAGGGTAGGTGCAGTAGGATAGTTTCCTATATGTAAAAATACCCAAATTTATGCAACAGCAAAACGAATAAAAAGTAAAATTGAGGCAGTATTAAATATGGGTAAGAGGAATAGTGACTATATGCTTGTAGTGGGGATATCTCGCTACCTCACACCTTGGACACCTGTACTTTAATAGAATGATACAAGTGACATCACATTTCTACAGTCTTTTAATTGAATAATTTCTTCCCACAAATGTATTTGAAAACCTAACCAATAATGTTTTAAGCTGATTTGTAAAAGAAACCTATTTTAAATTTTGGGTAATGTGATTTGTTGATAAAAGGATAATATCAATTTAGTCATAGCCTATTGTCTGAGGTGGCAACAGGAGACAGTTGCCGTTCATTGCTTTCAAAATTAGTGATTAGATTGTAGTAAATAGAAGGAAATATAACATGTGCAGTAATTATTTTATTCTTATAAAAATTTAATTTTCGCTGACACTTGTTTCTATTGCAAAGCAAAAGTGTCTATAGTTGTGCATTGCCTGAATATGTGAGTAGGTCATTTATTTCTTGGGACCCAAGAGTTTTATTGAATTAATTATATTATGCTTATATCTGCTCATATGCCAACCAAATATTTTTCACAAATTGAAACATAAATGTGCTAAAGTCTCCAACTGTTATGATTTAATAGATTATTGTATACAATTTAGATCATTAATTACTTAGGTTTAATTTCTTCATGTGTCAGAATTTGTTTCTCTTGACATGCCAACAGTGTATTCAATTATTATGCATTAAATATATTTTTTGTAAATATACTAGTTGTTTTGTATAGAAAAGTAACTCTGAATGGTGATGATTGTACATCAAACATAGTGTTTTTAAAGGGATCCCTTCCATTATTGAAGTATGGAATATTAAAAAATACAAACATTTATGTGGTTCATAAATATTGTCATTTAAATAACATGTCACCAGTCAGCATGTCACACATGTATCTCCAAAGATTCACCCATGATTCTCTACTTGGTCCCAAGCAACTCCAGCAGTTAGATTTGTTGATTTTAAAACCTAACATAAATTACCAGCAACCAATTTACAGTTTCTGATTTAAACAACCATAGTCATCAATAAATGAAATGATGTGTATCTTTCAGCCCTAACATTTTATTGGATTATATCCAGCCTGCGGATCGCATCACGGTAGACGTAATTTTCGCTCTCGCATAGCCGACACGAACACCTAGAAGCTAGATGCGGTGGTACACGCAAAGCGCATAAATAACAATAAAAACTTAGGAGTTAGGACATATTATAACAAAGTACTCTGTGACTTAGAAGCATGCTGATGCGACACAAGACGCAACATGTGTACGTAGCGTGCATCCGCGCCACCGCGCTCCGGGAGAACAAAACAGCTGTGTGGCGCTTTACTCGTGTATAGATTTTTCTAGCACGTCCGGCGAGTAGCGCCGCGCCGCCGCGCCGCCCTATATCCTTGTATAGATTTTTTGTAAAACTCATCGCGCCGCATTTGTGACTCGATCTCTATTTAGTCTGTGCTTGTACCTATCAACAAACCACCTGTTTTGTTGTTACGTACCTACAAGAGCACCACACACCCACAGATTATATACTTATACAGGTACAAGTTACAACACACCTGTGTTGAGCTACAGTCGACGTATACAAAAAAATATGATAAATGTAAAGGATTGGTGTTTTATTCATTGCCTACATACAGACAGCCTCCTTGGCGGGCGAGTAGCCGGCAGTGAAGCGAGGCCACAGGTTCGATTCCGCACCGAGACAAAAATGTTTGTACATACATACGCACTCAGGCCTGTAATCCCCGAAGGGGTAGGCAGAGGTGTAACCAGTACACCCACATTTCGCCGAGCGTATCTCCGTCCCTTATGTGATATGGGGCGATCCTATCGCCATACCGGGCACAAATTCCAGACTAAGGGCTGATACTGAGCATTTCGTAATAGAAAAACCCAATACCACTTTACCCGACCCGGGGATCGAACCCGAGACCTCAGAGTTGACCTCAATCGTAACGCGTACGCATTACAACTGCGCCACCGAGGCAGGCAGGCAAAATGTTTGTGATCCACAAATATTTGTTTCGGTCCTGGGTGTTTTCTTCCCAGAGGGGTTGATGCCAGACAGGTGGCCAGTCGTAAAAACGACAAGCCAAATCTTTCTGTAACATGTGTTAAAAAGCATGTTGCGCCGACTCCACTGCGAGTGGGATAAGAGCATGTGGAAGAAGAAGATTGTATAAAACATCTGATAAGCATTTGATTCGTAATTTTATTTATAAGGATAATTGTTTTTTTTGGGCTAATCTGCAATGTATACATTTAGCATTGAAGTATCACGTTGACGGAAGGAGCGTGACTCCAGTGAGCCATCTACTCCATATTGTTGTATAAGTCCCGCAGGCGGATAAGCTTATAACATATCCTTTCTTTTCAGTCTTTTGGTATAAAAATGATGAAATTAAAAACGTAGTTATGAACAAGCTTGTATTGAAACAAAAAAATCTATAAAATTATAAATATTCTGGGTTCACAAAATAAATAGGTATATTAAAATTTTAACACATAGAACTATTACAGTTGAATATTGAATAAAAGTTGGAGACAATTATTTTTAACAGTACCATAACAATTTAGTGAAAATCATGAGTCAACATACCTAGGAATTTGGAGAAAATTAGCTATCAGCAAATCACATATTTCGGTTATCAAATCAATGTGCCCAGTGCGAGATTTTCTTCAAATTCGATCCCAAGAACGTTACTGCTATTGTTGTAGAATAAATACACATCAATTGACACTAGATGTCGCTGTATTTATTCTATACAAGTCTCAGTCCTTAATAAAAATATTGTAAAATTTATAGTTGCCCAGTGTATTTTGATGATGCTATGCATACCGACCGATTTTGTCGTCGAATTAATAAAATTATTTCATTTCACAGTCAACGTTCTCGGGATCAAATGTGAAGAAAATCTCGCACTAGGCACATAGAAGCACAAGATTATTTACGCACTGCATTCGGTCCGAAGTAGCTGTAGTACCTACCTACTATTTGATTGAGAGGTTGCGCACTGGATACGAATTCTGTGTCTTCAAAGTACAAAGTCTCGAATTTCCCCAGTAACTCATTACATCCCCAGTAACATTATGATCCGAAGATCATAATCTCGAATTCGCATCGGATGTGGTGTGTAAACACTCTTAGGGGTGCGAATAACAAACTATCATAGGTTGTCCCACAAACCACGGATAATATTGTAATATGTATGTATTACTATATATGTAACATATAAATAATGTAATGGCTAGGTTACAAAGAGCGAGCCAGTTTGTTAGTTATTGCAGTGGCAATACTCCCACAGTGTGTTTGCTTTATACGAGTAACTCGTCAGGTGTGAGTGGGTCCATAGATCGATTTGAGTTATTTATTTTTTTTCACTCGCCAGTGGCATTCCCTCACAATGCCACAAGGCACTTGAAAGATGTTTGGAGTAGCAGATCGCAATAGTAGCTACTCATCATTATGTGACCGATCGAGCCAAGTCAAGCTACTAATAAGCGAGTTAACGACGCTAGTAATTGTCCACTTTCAGCAGCTTGTACTGTATAACCATGACATTAGCCATTGACGCCCCTTTGCTTAATCCTTTGACCAAAATATATGACAGCCTCAATCATTCAGTTTTAAAAAGACCTCATTATAAACACTATTATCTAAACATAGCTGTATAAAATCTATTAATCTATTTTACTTCTTGGGCTTTGCCGTTCTTAACGTGAATCCTTCGCCTTTAAATGCTTGGAACGGTTCGGCCGACGATTCTTCCTTAGCGCTGGCGGGCCGAGAATTTCTGATGAAACGCAGCGTGCCTATCACGTAGTCGTAGTCCGGAATGCCGCGAACATATGGCTAGAAAATACAATGGTACAATAAAATTGTGTCATCCCACGGTGCGTCATATCACGGATCAGCACAGACGAGCTCGCACCGGCGCACCGTGTGAAGTGGCTCGTTCGTGGAAATGCACACGCATGCATAACGGTTGACCCATATCCACCGCGAGTCGATAACTTCCAAAATACGGCGGGAGCTCTCTCTCGCTCTTGCACAGCTTTCTAGATAAAATGGTATTTTGTCATTTCAATGCTATGTGAAATCAAACGTTTTGTAGGTATCATGCAATACCTCAAACGGCCACGCCTGTCGCCAAGCCTTGGTGCATTGCGTGACTGTCCGTCGTCTTCGGCTGTGCGTGGTATGATCCGTAAAACCACGCATGGTGGGAATGCGTTTCAACTGACGCGAAAAGAGTAGTTACGGAGGTGTCTGGAGCTGATAAAAATGACGTAACGTATCTGACATCACCTACCTGCCTAGGCTGTGTGCTCTGTGGCTCTGCCTCACTCTCGCTGGTCAACTTCTTCTTCTTTCCATCGAGTCTGTTCCCCTCTCCACTGAAGGCTATGAACCCGCTCGGCTCTGGCATCATCGCCGCCGGATCTTCATCCATGCCTTCCGCCCCCGCATTCCTCTCCCCGCGGGGGATGTACTCCTCCTCTTTATAACCCACTGGTGGAGCGAATTCAACCTATGAGGCGGTTGAACAAAATTGTAGTGCGAAATTTAAACGAGAGATGGCGATGTATTTACGACTGGAATAGCGACCACTGGACAAGTATTTACTAAGAAATTTACAGGTGATCTATCATAGGAGATATTCAGACACAATTAGGTGGTACATTTTTGTATGAAGGATGGAGAATGAAAATAAAAAGGCAGCTTAAAGCTTTGATAGATAATCCATATAGATATTTAGAATTTAGATAAATAAAATCTGGCTAAAACAATAATCAATTAATTATTAAACCTTGCTTTCACCTCCTGATTGATTATATAAAGAAGGAAACCAAGAATGCAAACTTACATTCATATCACACTCTATAATGATGACCGCATTGCCTGGCTTGGTCTCTAACACGCACAGTTCATAAACTTTAGAGTTATACGTGATGGCGATCACATCGCCTGTTGTGAGGCACGAAAAGTTACGCAAGCAGTTCTCTAAAACTGTAACAAAATATACACATAAATTGCCAAAAACACTGTGTGACAGGAGAGTAATTTTGTAATTGTGATGGACTGATTATCTCAAACTCAGACCTGTGTTACCAAAGGACTCTCTCCTTTAATGGTGAACAGGGGCATTTAACCCACTGAGTCAAACGAAACCGAAGTACCTTATATGAGAATCTGAATCTGAGTTCTCCAAGAATTATGAAAGTAAGTCATAAGTATGCAAATTCTGCCAATCTGCCTTAGGCCAGTTTGATAAAGTAAGCTAATCAATAGTAGACAAAGTATGTGTCCCTTGGAGGAACGGTATAATAGGGGGTTGATATTATTATTTATTTATTAAGAAACCAACAGAGTTACAAATGAAGATTCCTAAAGTACATAATATTAAATAAGACTAATAATAGGTTTCTATCTAGAACAACTAGTATGTTTTTTTCTTATCTAAGTCACAGCCCTCACCTGCTTTAGGGTTTGTTATATCTAGAAAGTCTTCTGACAAAGGCTGGAACTTTGAGAATGTGGCAACCGGTAATGACACACTTTCTATTTGGACCAAACCCCACTCCTCAAGTGCCAAGTTGGACATCATCTGCAACATACAGGACAGGTGATATATTTCTGTCAATTTTTTTTTGCCAGTTTTTGACATTTGTAGGAGGTGCTAAGTTGGGATGTAAGATTAATATATTTTTTGATCCCATAGACATACAAGAAGGTATTTATGATATTTGAAAATAAAAAGGGAATGAGAATGGCATGAGAACTGCCACAGGCTAGAAGGCAGGGCACACAATGGGAATGGGGCTAGGAAAAGGGGGAACTGGAAACTAAAGAAGTGGAATTGTAGTCTGTGGTAAAGGAAAAACATAGAGATGGTGATAGGGAGGGTAAGAATAATGAGGAACCTTCACAGATCAGAAAGGGAAAGTCTACCTGCCAGCCTTACACTGGGTAATTCATGATTACCCTTGCAACCCATGAAGCTGCAACGGAGCAGCATGGTGGGATCAAAGTACTAATGAAAGATATTTATAGTGTAAAGGCCTTTCTCCAGCAGTGAGTCAGAGAGGCTGATTAAGATCACTGTTATAAAAATAGTTTTACCCAATGAGGTAGATAAACTTTTCCTTCATCAGCAACAAACTCAAGAACACCACAGTGTGTTTGCCTTTTTGGTTTTTTATTTGTTAATTTAAATATCATTGGATATTCTATATTAAGTCTTGTTAGTTGTTCCAGTGCAGATGGTGGCATAATAACTGAAAAAAGGAAAATATTCATTTTTTTAACTGATAAAAACATAGAGGTTCTCAATTAGCATGTATATTTTTTTTTTATATTATGTTCATGCATACATTTTTAAATGCCTTGAGTGCAGGCTATAGTTGTTTGATCACATAAATATATGCAAAATCATGCTAATGTCATTTCACCACAAGTTGTTTGTTAATATGGCAATAAGTTCTACAGTATTTTCACCCTGGCAGTCTCTTTTGTCTTTTATGAGACAGTGGGAGATGATATGATCCTATAACTGTGCAGGAATTACCCAGTAATAAGAAATATAAGTATCAAATCATTGTGTTTTAAAGTTTTTACTGATAACTTACACGAACTTGAGACTTTACAGTACTTCTTATGAATCAAATTCAAATATGTTTGTTTTTTGTACATGTACCTAATATCTATAAACTGAATTAACAATAATATTCATAAATGTTAATTCCCCTGTACATTAAAGAATTGATGTGTCATTCGTTGTTTTATTGTTTATTTAAAGTGTAAAATAATATTAATAACAATATACCACAACTGCATGCTGTCTTACTTATTAGTTGCATAAAAATAAATAAATAAATTTAGGATAAGATCCAATTTAAACAGAACTATAGTAAAACATGGATCTTCCAAGCTAAAAAGGAGATGGAATTCTATGTAATAATTGCCAAATTTTTGTTACAAAAACATTGCTGGTCTTACTTTTGCCTCCTCTTTCTACATCCTGCCTTTCGTTTCCTGGTAACATAGATACTGAGTTACATCTGTAGGTCATGTTGAAAGGCCTCGAAATCTCATGAAACATGTTGAATCCAAACTGAAACTAACAAAGTGTATATTAACGCAAATCATGAACACCGATTAACTATGCAACTGTAAGATGAGAATGCGTGAAAATACCATTTTGAAAGTTTATTTATATGTCTATTTTAGGTGGAAAAATAAATGCAATTCATGCACACAATCACACACAATCCTTCAAAACATTCAATGAATTTCAATGTAAAATTATTTTGCTTTTGTATGTTGACACTTGACAGTCTGTATTATTAACTTACAAAATGTAAGAGCAAGATAACTACATACTGCATTAAAAAGTAAAGCAGTGACAAAACATTATTCAATGCTAAACATATATAAAATTATAAACAGAGTCGTGTAACATCTGCGGTTTCTGACTTGTCACGATATTGCAAATACGAATTTTGAGCAAATAATAAACAAATATAATTATTATTGATATTTTTATTGCTGACTTCTATTTTTGAATAGTATAATAATAAAATAATGTTAGCTAAAATGAACGCAGCCAATAATATGCATTATGAAGTTTTAGCCAGAGTGACCAGATAAAAAATTCTGGAAGTACCAAATCACTTCAGAAAATATTTAAAAAATACCAATTTTGAGAACATATCAAGGTGGAACGTCGCACTAGCCGGTTGCCCACGAAATTATTATATTTTTTTGCTGCTCGAATAATAAGGATTTGAAAACTGTGAACGTATTTGTAACTCTTACAGCTAAAACTTTCTACAAAATATTTTTGCAGTATTAAAATGACCACAGCCTCCTTTAACTTTAATCACTTGCTTTTATATTGAGACATTTACTGACCGATAAACAATATACAAACTCACAAACACACAAACATTCAAACTTTTTCATTTATAATATTAATGGCGGTAAGAGTGGAATATACCAAAAAAATCTGCATCGTACTGCAATCAATTTTTTATTATAGTTTTTTTACCCTAGCTCAGCAAAGTTACTACGCTAAACCTGATGAATAAAAGTTCAGTGTTATCCAAGAATAGTGTCGACGAACGACAGATGAAAATATACAGTATGTAAAAAATCCCTGTTGACCCTTTCTAGTTCTTGAAGATAGCCGTCTATATAGACGGCTTGATAAAAATAGTTAAATTAATAAAATAATAAACAAAAGTGAGATATTATCCTTACACAGGTAGCTTAGAAAAATGAACATATAAAAAAAAACATCCGAAAATTGATGAACTGCTGACTGATGTAACGTATTGACGAAGCCGAGAGCGCATTCGGCGCGGCGTGTTTGATGCACGTAGACGCCGCAACTTGCTATCTCACTCTGGCTCCGAGTCATCGCTCTTGCAGAGGTAATCAATCAAAATAAGGTTTACAAACAACAAAATAATTAGAGTATAAAAAATAAATATGATTATTTTTGTAGTCTCATTTTCGTATGCGAGTTATTTCATTACGTTTGAATATCGATTCAGATATCACCGTTAAAGCGCCCTACAGGGTTTTTTTGTTACATAATGTATAAAAAGTACTAAAATACTGTTGAAAAAATTGTCAAGATATACTATAAATGTGTCAAAATACTCGATCTGGCCACATTGTTTATAGCTTTCCTTATCTTTTATATGCCATTTCATTCATTTGTATATGTGGCAGCCGCGGGCGTACATTGTTCGTCATATTTCTCCGAAATCGAGTAAATTAAACGCCCCTTACTTTTTCTTCATGTAGAGTTTTAAAATTTTTGTGAGTAAAAGAAGTATTACATTTTTTGCTAAAAAACAAATTATATTGAGCGTTCCCGTCATTGTCATTTCAGTTGCGAACACGAACGCCATGTTGGTTGTCAAAAGTGTTTTTGGATGAGACAGCAGTGAAATTGATTTGTGATATTTTTTCAGAGTTCGCGATTTTGAAGGGTCGCTTATTGTTCAGTTGGGCTAGTTTAGGACGAGTTGATTCGCAACCATGGCGCAAGTATTGCCAATACGTTTTCAGGAGCATTTACAGGTGAGTACGCCCATTTTATTGAATTTGCCGATAGCGTTTCCCCTGAGGAAATAGTTTGTCAAGTGATGATGGAGCGTGGTGCTGGGGTGGGTAATGCATATTTACTTGTTTTGCGAGGGTTTGTCGTGTGCTGTAATGGCATTGCGCAATTAACTCTGTGACAGTTGCCACCCCCTTCTCGCCAGCCCACTGATTCGGGCCGGTATTGATTTGTTCTACATTCACCACTGGATCATACGATCTACCAACTAAAAAGCCATTTATAACGCCATAGTGCTGCCTGTGTAGGATCCCTGAGGATATACTAAGATTTTAATTCAGTCACAATGAATTATACTTGATACTTAGGATGAGTTACTCTAAATCCTATAAGATTCATGTTTGTTTTATTACCAATATGAATATTAAATCTTGTTATATGATAAATGTTTTATAAGAGAAAATAAAGAAACAGTATAAAATCAGACATATTATACTTGACTTTCTTTACTTTGTTTTCAAAATCAAAATAGAAGTCAACATTCAATTTCATAGGTATTTCTAGAAGAGAATTTATATATTTACAACTAATCCACTAAAAATTGTATTATTTTTAAAAGTGAAGGTACCCCATGATGTTAACCATTTGAATGTTGAACAATATGAAGGCCTCGATTAAACAGCTAGAATGTCTGTGAGAATTAATAATCTGAATTCAATAAGCCCAAAATCTCATACAATTTCATACACACCACACATACTGTATTTTTTTTTAATTTTTTTTTTCTGATTTAAAATCTCACTGATTCAAATATAAAATTAAAAATTATTGAGACAGGGGTTAGTAATGTCTTCATGTTTTATAGATGATTACAAATTGAGTATTTATAAATTCAATATTACTATTATTTTATTAAATTTGCAAACATACATCAAATATATGGTTTGATAGAAATACAATATGAAGAATGAATGAAGTTATTGTTTGTAAGCTATAACACCACTATCATATTACTCATACATGTCAATTTTTCATGCCGTCTGTGTTGTGCTGATAAGACTGAGTACATTATCTCACATTTCACATTATTGTATGATTATAGCTATAAGTATGATAAATAACCCCAAAACAAGGCAAAATGGCCATCTCACTTCATCAGACATTCAAAATTTACAATTTAACTACAGCTTGCGTAAATGAGATCTGGGCTTTTGCTATTTTTTTTTTGCATAATTGTAAAGTCATGTCTACACTGAAGAATGACCAGAAGTCTTCTAAAATGTATTTTATTAGATTTTTAAATTGAGTCTAACATTTAGAGAACAAATTTTAATTTCCTTTGTAGACATAATTTTTATAAGGAAAAGATGTGACCAAAATAATAATTGTACATCATGAACAATTTTTATATTTTATAATTATCTACTGTAAAAAACTAATATAATAAAAGTGATTTTTTAGTCATATCACTCATTATGTGTTGAGATAACACTCAAAAGCTTTTTTTTATTTTAGTGCATCCTGCTGACAAAAATGTTATGCAGTTTATTAAATCAGGCTAGAAGTAGTGCATTAAAAATAAATTACATAGCTAACAAGTAGTAACATGTTCGAATTATGGACTGTTTCACAATGTTCAAGTAAATTATTATTCAGTAGATGTGTACTTGAAGTGATTTGCATTAAAAAACCAGACTGGAAACAAGCCCACTGAGTTTAACTGGCTGGATCTTCTCAGGACTGGGTTGCGCCGCGTTTAATCCAGTTTTAAATCCTATTTTTCTAATAATTTTATTCATACAAACAGGTTATTGGGTGGGTATGCAAAAATTCAAAAAATGTGGAAACAAAATTTAAAAAACATTTAAAATAACTGTTTATTATTTTAATGAGTCTTCACAATAATAGTATCTGAAAATGGAACATATTTGTGTTTAATTGCAATAAATCAAGTGATTCCACATTGGCCATCTCACTTTTAATTAGGATTTTTTTTAATGAAAATGTGGGTATAATTTTATTGTAATGTTTGTATCTTAGAGTTTGTAACTAAACTAAAAATGTGATAATCCCGTCGGAAATTGGGAGTAATTTCATCATTGTTGTAGACTCACAAACTGTGTACACATTATGTCTGTCTTTATAAGGTACTCTTGGCTCTTTCTATAAGTTATTTACATTAAACTTAAATTTACATAAATGAAACAAGACCCAGATTTATGGTTCAAATTTTCGAAATACCTCATAGATAAAATTATGAATGATATTACTACTAGACGAGCATCAATAGTAAATTTTATTAATGACCCTGCGTTAAAATACCACTAAGCGGTCACCCATCCATAGACTGACCGCTCCATGGGTTACTTAACACTCTAATTGTTTACCGATCTGTGAGTGCAATGGCTATGAACACCTCATAGTGATGAAACACATATATGTTAGGTTGGCAAGTTAAAACTGAACAGTACTTCGTAATTCTAAGTTCTGAGTGATAGTGCAACTGTTTATGAACAGGTGTGGCGTATACCTTTAGGCGAGCGACATGTTCGTCTCGTCCTTGTATTGATAGTGGGGACGTATGTGAGTTGCACAGACGGGTAATCGTACCACAACGTCTCGTCATTACGCGCGAATTATAAAAAAATAACCATGTATATTTGTTCACAGCTCACAAATGTGGGGATTAATCCAGCTTCAATATCGTTCAACACCCTCACCATGGAGTCGGACAAGTTCATCTGTGTGCGAGAGAAGGTTGGTGACACTGCAGAAGTGGTGATCATCGACATGGGCGACCCCACGAATCCCATCCGTCGGCCGATCAGCGCCGACTCGGCCATCATGAACCCGGCCAGTAAAGTCATAGCGCTGAAAGGGAAAGCTGGTGTTGAAGGTAAGAGAATTGTCTATAAATAAATAAATCCGTATAAGTATAGGTAGGATTCGTGAGCACAAATTTCATATTTGCAGTAATTCAAGTGTAATTCTGATTGACGGACATCAGGACTGCGGGGCACTTATTCTTGACGCGAACGATTCGTCAGTTGATACTCGTCTATTAAATTCTCAATTGGCGCAATGACAGCCTCCGTGGCGCAGTAGGTGAGTAGCCGGCTGCGAAGCGAGAGGCCGTGGGTTCGATTCCCGCACCGGAATAAATGTTTGTGTATTTCCCGAATGTTTGTTTCGGGTGTAGGTGTTGTGGGACAGCTAGTCTCTCGTAGTGCTTGATACCCACGATACAGGTTACCCTACTGTGGGGTCAGGACTATGTGTGTGACTGGGCTGTATTTATTTATTATTATTTAATGTACATTTATGCTCACGACTAGTGCCGGTAGTTATACCTGGCGTAAATATGTTGAATGGTCGACATGCTGCAAATCTTATACTGTATTAAAATTGCATCAGTTGCATTTATATAGATAAATCTCTAGATAGATTTCTGGATAGTGTGACTTAACATATCTACTTGCAACATAATAATTAAACTAGGTAAGAAAATATGAAATTATAAACAAGTCGCACACATTGTCCTGACGCCGTAAGCAGTCTTCAGCTAACTCGAGAATACTGTAAAAGCCTCTAGAGGTACATACAAATAAGCGCTGTTTCTTGGTTTTTATTTAGGTTACGTAATTTTCTACGAGCTTTGTGCGGAATCGAACACCCACACATTGCATTTTAAAAAGTTGCATCGTTACGCGTTTATGGTGACATCATTAGACATGTCTCTATCCAGTAACTGGCGGTTGCGACCTAGTTATGGCAGCCAAAACCTCATGCGTCTATTTTACATCGATAGTATGGGATAAATAATAACTTGGCAACACTTAAATTTACGGATTATTTATTGGGTCAACTATCTTTATGGTCCTGATGAACCACAGAGTTTGTCTTTTAACGGTATTTAAATCCGCGGTTTTAAATACCGTTGAGTTTGATTCGCCAAACGTACAAGGTTATAGGGTTGGTACCACCGCTTTGTCTATTTCTGCCGCCAAGCAACAGTGTGTAAGCACTGTTGTGTTCCGGTTTGAAGGACATTGAAGCCAGTGAAATTACTGGGCATTATGAGACTTAACACCTTATGTCTCGGGGTGACGAACGCAGTCCAGTATCATGCAGTGCTTTGTTATTTAAAGTTCTGTGTGGCGTTGCTTCTGTTTATGAGCAGGCGTGGCGCTTACCATCAGACGAGCGACCTGCTCGTCTAGTCACTCAAGCTAATAAAAAAAAACGCCATGCAAGTTTGAACGTTAAACTATAGTTCGGCAGTCAATCAGCAGTGCACAGAAGCTCGCGCAGCCTTATCCCTCGTACGTGCTCAATGCCCTCGTGGAAGCTAGCAATCTAAATAGTGATGTATTTGCGACACCGCTAATACCTGTGTGCCTTCGTTTATGCGAGATTTCTCCGTGACTCGTGAGGAACTAATCCTAGTTAACAATTATATTGCCTTATTTTCTTATGTTTCACACTTTATATACCTAGATATTTCTATACAGAAATATAACGATTACATAATAGATTATCTTATTCTTCTTCTTTCACCTGCCTTTATCCCACTCGCAGTGGAGTTGCGCAATATGCTTTTTAAAATAGGTATATTACATTTCTGTAAAGCTGAATCTTTCGATTTGGCTTGTAAATATTACGACCGGCCGCCTGCCTGACTTCAACCCCTCTGGAGACAAACACCCAGACCCGAAACAAATATTTTTGGACCACATAAACATTATATCGCTGCGGGAATAGAACCCGCGGCCTCGTTTCACAGCCGGCTACTCTCACACTGCGCCAGGAAGGCTGTCGATTAGATACTTATTAAATAATCGGTATTTCGTTTTCTAGTGTTTATTCTAATGCTTTATATTTTGCCATGTTGTGTGTTCTGATTATGTGTAGTGTTTTATGTTTAGTAAAAAATTTAGTGTAATTGGTTTTTACGAACCATACTAAAATGAATAAATAAATGAAAATAACGAAAATAGATCCAAGGTCAACCTCACCTGCACATTAATTTATGATAAATTAATTAATTAACACTCTGCTGATTAACGGACGAGGGGCAAAACTTGGTTACCTTTGCGGGTTTTGGGGGTCAGACGATGGGTCGCTCCACATAATACCAAATCCACCGACAAATCATGGTGGGATGGTGGACCCTGGCATTAAGCCGGAATAACAAAGAAAGAAAAAAAAATATGCGCTTTGGAATTGTTCGGTTTTTAAGAATTAGTTCGGATATACAATGAATGCCAAGCTACTCGGGTCCGGTCAGTCAAGAGAAAGATTATGTATACAATCTAATGTTGTCTTTCTTCTTTCTTTCTACCTGGCGTTATCCTGACCATTGCCAGGGTCCGCCTTCCCACTAAGACGCCTCCACTTCACCCGATCTTGAGCATCCTCTGTAGTAAGACCGTTAGCTCTCATATCTCCCTCTAATACACCAAGCCAGCGTTTTGTGGGCCGTCCGCGGGATCGTACTCCTGGTACGTTCTGGCACAGGCACTTGCGACCGTCGTACTCCTGTGGTTTCCTCAAAATGTGACCAAACAATATAATCTAATGTTGTAATTGATTTAAAAATTATACATCATCATTCATAATTTCGTAATACGCGAAGATTGCCGAAGCACATAATTTATATTGTAGTTTTTTTATAGATGAATTCGGCATAGGAGCAAATGAGTCACCTGATGGTAAATGATCTCCACCGCCCATAAACATCCATACGAATCATAGACGCGTTGTCGATATTAAAGGAAAGCGATAATTGAGGAATTTGGTAGGGGGTTTGGGCCTCCGGATATCTCACTCAACGTACGAAACGCCACAGCATGCTGCTACTTCACTCCAGTTATATGTACAGCAGTGCTATTCTGTAAGATCTTACTAGCAAACTCTCTTCTAAATCCGCTGTGAAAACTACTTGGTATTTTGTAACGAAGTGAAATCTACACTAGCGCTATAAGGTGCTGTACATTAAATTGGCGCGATCGACTGGCTCGTGGGTCGTGGTTGACCAGTTGCCAGTCCCTGCTATAGGCTATTTTTCATTGTGATAGTGGGTTTTCAATAAGATAAAGACACGCGGGGGAAACCACGATTAACAGCTAGTCAACAATAATCTTGTTTATGAATTAGTGGATATTTATCAAGCTTTATTATTATTCATAGTCTAAAAATAACTAGCAGTAGAGCATGTAACTTTTCGTCGAGATTTGTTTGGTATACAAACATATGGTTTTATCGGATTCATAACAAACTGCCTTCTGGATGAGTTCATTCAACAAAGATACAGTTATTAGTTTATTCTTTGTTTCTTTCTACCTCGCGTTATGCTAGGGTCCGCTGTATCGTTATTAGTTTTTTTTAATCAAAATTTTAATTTTTTTTGGACATATCAAATATCGATGGTATAGCATTAATCTTTTTTCAGAATATATACTATATAAAGTATTTTATATTGTGGAATAAAGTAATTAATTATAACGTCACAGTCCCCGAATATTCACGTATATGTAAAAATAGAAACCCACTGCCCTACATATATCTCCACAAGAAATGGCAAATTTAATGTCATTACCTTAAATAAGTTCACGGCTTCGTGCATGCATTATCATTGTTTGGATTAGCATAAACAATTTGGCAGTGTCAGACATAGCCGCGACGCTATCGGACAAAGTCACCCCTTGTCAATACGTATCCGATAAGATTTTTACATTTCATTAAACCAAATCAAAACGCCACGATACCGTGTCCAAAGATAAAGTTAATGTAGCAGAAAACATTGTATTATAATTCACCCTCCGTTTGTAAATATTACCATACCAAGACTTATATAATTATCACCTTCATGACGTCATTTGTTACGTCACAGAAGATGTCCAATACTCTCCTAGACCGCAGTGGCGTATCGATGCTCAGATGGGCGCCAGAGATCTTTGGCAAAGTGCCAATAAAATGAACGTGAATGTGTGCGAAACCTGCTCAAAAATATTTTGTATCTTTACAATCTTTTTTTTTCATTGTTACATCACGTATTGAGATGACCTTTGTTTTTGAATTGCAGCTCTGGCAGTGATTCATACGCGCATTAATTTAATCCATTTCATATTCTTGGCACATAGCTGTAACTAAAACAACCAAAGGAAGTGTACAATAAAAATGGAATAAATAATTTCATGTAAACATTTTAAAATGAGGTCTTTGAACCTAGTTTTCTAGAGATAGCTTCATTATGTGACGCTGTGGGATTGCACCTAATCAATACATTTAAATAGATTTTTCGTTTGCACACACTATGAGACTGAATAGAAGTCGGCAAACGAGCAAGTGGGTCACCTGATGTAAGTGATCGCGATCGCCCATGAACAGCCTTAAAGAGCTACTGATATGGGGCTATCTAAGGCATTGGGAATTTAGCAAATGAACAAACTGAATGATATTTCCCAATTGTATTAAGTTATTTTGGCTTCCGTATACTTACCTATCGATACAAAAGTTGACTTGTTGTATATCTTACTTATCAACGGATTTAAAAGGAGAAGGTTCTAAATTCAGCGCGTATTATTATTTCTTTTTTGTGTGTACATAAAAATCTCGCAGAGACGGTTGACGTCAGGCAGGCGGCCGGTCGTAAAAACTAAGCCAAATCCTTTCTGAGACATGCTTGAAAAAGTGTGATGCGCCGATCCCACATTGTAGTGGGATAAGGGCAGTTGGGAGAAGAAGATGTAGGTATACAACGTGTTACAGAAATATATATTGGGTTTTACTATTACGAAATGCTCAGTATCAGCCCGGAGTCTGTAATTGTGCCCGGTATGGTGATAGGCTCGCCCCCTAATCACATCATGGGACGGAATTAAGCTCTGCGAAACGTGGGTGTACTGGTCACACCTCTGCCTACCCCTTCAGATATTTCAGGCGTGAGTGCGTATGTATGTCTAAATTATAATGTGTGCACAACCGACGCGACGTTGTAAAATAAGGTTTTTTTAATATCTGGCATAAATGGCAGTATACAACACAATAGCAGACGTCCTTGACATCCATCTCAATGTTTTTACCAACCTTTTTCAACAATCTTAGTTCATTCATCATTTTAACTTGGCCGAATCTGAGAGTGAAAGTATTTGAATGTGTCGATAATCGATAGTGTATACCGATATCACTTTCAAAGTATTAAATAAAAGAGGTGTGAAACTAGTGTTTGACTTTGTTCTAAACTTTGATATCGATTTTCGTCCTTGATAATATATTATTTGATTTCAGGATAATAACATTTGTAAGTTTGTTTGAAAGCAACACTTTGCAAACTAAGATTTTCCTACGTTGATATTTTCACTTTGAATACATACATTAGGAATCTACTGCCCATATAAACATTTTACTGAATTGAAACTGCGTACATTTTTTAGGCAAGTTGCCATATTACAGGCGCATGAAAAGCTTTGGTTAAATATTTGGACGTTGACGTGTTAAAATTGTAGTATGAAAACAATGAAAATACGGCGGAGGCATTTATTTATTAAGACCCAAATAAAGCACCGGGTAAAAGCGCACTTTTGAGGCTCGATATCAAATCTTGTTTGAGTATTACTGCGAATACATACGCACTCATACATACGCACTCACGCCCGCAATCCCCGAAGGGGTAGGCAGAGGTGTAACCAGTACACCCATATTTCGCCGAGCGTATCTCCGTCCCACGATGTGATAGGGGGCGACCTATCGCCATACCGGACACAAATTCCAGACTCCGGGCTGATACTGAGCATTTCGTAATAGAAAAACCCAATACCACTTTACCCGACCCGGGGATCGAACCCGAGACCTCAGCGCTAGCCTCAATCGTAACGCGTACACGCATTACAACTGCGCCACCGAGGCAGTGGCAGTGCGAATACATTAGACTCCTAATTTTCATATTACATTACCATGAGGTTACAAAGTGCCCACGAATGTATTGTGGCGATTTCTGTATACGTGATTAGTCCGATAAGCAGAAATCTACACTTGGTAAGAACTGACTTGAAGGGAAGGGTTCTTAGGGTGAAATGGTTACACTAACGTGAGCTGATCAGTTTTTGCAGCTCGCAGATGTCCACCATAAATACAAAAGTAAGGTTGTTCTTGTGTACAGGCGAAATCTTTCGGGGATACAGGCGTGAATGCGGTATGTATGTATGTAAATAATCCTCATACTCCCACAAAAATAAATATAATTTAATAATAGTAGTACCAAGTTCGATTGCAAAATGGATTTTGTTATTACTAAATCATTCTATCTGCATCGAAATCTAAATGAATACCAATGCCATTGGTAACAATTCGTCAGCGGCGATACTTTCCAATGTAGATAGGATTTCAATTCACTGTCTGGTGGAAAGTGCTTAATAATTCCTTCACATTGTGACCTTAGTAAATGTGGCTTATACTCAAGATAAAAGGTATTAAAGCCGTAATAACGTGGGCGTTGTGTCACAGAACTATTTTTATCTAAATTACTTTACGTACTCTAAAGGTTGTCCTTATATAATAGAACTCAGTAAAGGTATTTTATGAGTGGTAGAGCCATGCTGTAGACAGTTTTGTCTACAGCATGTATGGGCCGGCTCGTCCGGGTCTTTATCACTGTCTCACAGAAAACGGGAAAACTGCGTTTCGTACGGTGTGTGAGATATCCGGCGCGGCGGCCTAAATCCCCACCCCTTCCCTATCCCTTAATTGTCCCGTTCCTTTAAGGTCGGCAACACGCCCATAATTATTTAGGTATTGTGGGCCGTGGAGATCACTTACCATCGGGTGACCCACTTGCACGTTTGCCGTTCTATGAAAGAAAAAACAAAAAAAAATTATATCTTGTATTATTTTTTAATAAATAGGACGATGCATATACTGATATATTTTCATGTAGAATGGTCACCCTCGTAAAACAATTACATGCATTATTAATAGGCTTATCACATGTTAAGTTCACATGAGTTTATCTGTACCTCCACATTCCATGTTGGTATAAAGATAGATATTATGCATAGATACGTACGCACTCATGTTTGTTCTCCCCGAAGGGGAAGATAGAGGTGTAATCAAAACACCCACATTTCGCCGAACTTATTTCCGCCTTATGATGTGATAGGGGGCGAGCCTATCCCCATACCGGGCACAGTTCCAAACTCCAGGCTGATACTAAGTATTTCGTGATGGAAAAACCCAATCACACTTTTACCCGACCCGGGGATCGAACCCGAGACCTCAGCACAGCATTCGTACCGCGTACGCATGACAACTCCACCACTGAGGCAATCGGTTATACATGATGTACTTAGAGACAAAACATTATATTGTAAACAGTAAATTACTCGTATCTGTATTCATCTTTAAGTCATCTCGCCTATCATGAACTTTGATAAGTTTTAAAACTCCATAAAACAATCTATCCCCATAACAAACATATTTTTTTTTACCCTGGCTCGGCAAAGTGACTACGCTACGCCTGATGGTAAGTGTTACGCAATCCATGAATACTGTCGTACAACCATAGACACTGAATCTATCGTTTTATCGGCAGAATTATGCCGGCCTGCTTAATTGCTTCTTCACACTCCGTTTAAAGGATCCCATGTTATAGGAAGACTAGATGATCCGTTTAAAACTAAATGGATAAAAAATAAATAAAAAAAAGTACTATATATAAAAGTATGCCATTGTCCGATTCCATAAAATACATTTTATTACCTATCCTGCTATGGGAATAACAAATCTGTTAATTTTGACGTTATTAAATTGAGACCGATAGTATAGTGGTAGAAAAATAAATATAAAATTAGCTCGAGGTGAGACTTTAAAGATTCCTCGGAAAGATACACTCATACGCCATACGTGACGAAAGGTGGGTTGTTAAATTTTCTGACTAGGGTCCCGTAACGCAGATATTATCTGGCTGCGATATGATTCGCGCTTCATGGACCGTCTAATGCGCTGTGGAAAGAATAAAGCATATTGCACATTACTATACTTACGCACTGCGGCGCGTACTGCGAAACTACTTTTGAATAAAGAGTAATATAACAAGACGAATGAAAAATATTTAACACTGCGGCTAGCCTTACATTTTTCCCAAAGTTCATGGGGTACAAATCTAAATGGCGCATTTAAAATGGAAGATACTGGAGCTGCAAAAGGAGCAAGAAAAGACAATCTCGTTCCAACCGGATAAAAGCGACTTTGTAAAAAAAACATGGCTAAATAGGCCACGTAAATACTTACCGTGACGCATTTTTACTACATACACTGATGTGTCATTGCGGTAACTTTATGAGCGTACTGTATCATATTAATTGTGCACAAAAAGTTGCCCAAGATGTCATTTTAAGTAAGTCCACCACGGACCACGGATAATAATGTGGACTTCGCATGTGTTCTCTCTTCGCGTACTTCGCGATTAAACAAACATTATAAAATTAACACTATAAAAACCTATGCGCATCGCATATTATTCACAACCTAAGTAAAACTTGGCACCCTTGGTTTCATAGATCGACGTATAATGTCATATCTACTATATTATCAGTGATCTGTGAGATCCACATAAGGACACTATTTAAATCTTTATACAATACAAACGAAATACTATATTATATCGCACCATAGTGTGCGTCTCGCAAAGTTGGGACTCGATGAGTCATGAATGCAAATTAAAGTCTCGCCATTTTCATTTCCATGCTTATGCTATATTAAAATATACGTGGCGATGACTAGCTATAGCTGCGAGCCGGAATAATTTCACAATTTGATGAGTTTCGTTCTGCTGGAATACTTTGCTTATGTGCTGAAGTGGTACCTATTTGGATTCCTTTTCTCTGTGATAACGAGTTTTCTTTAATTGATTTTCTCTTTGTTCTTCAGTTGATCAATTGTTGCTATTTAACTCATTGTCCTATGTGGATTTGATACCCTCGGTCATTCAAGGATGAGTCTAATAGTGAGAGGTCAGCTTACTCCTTTTCGTTTTATTGAACCCAGGAGCTGATTTAGATCAGATCCAAGTAAAATTAAAGTATCTTTTTATGAAACAATCAGGTAAAATTATCCTCTCTGTGCCGCAAAAAAAAAAAAACACTTAGCATTTCAACCTCCGTTTCCCAACCTCTAGCGGAATCCTGGCTCCTTGATTGATTGAGGCCAATGCCTTCTCTCACAGCGGCTGAAGTGCTCTCTCTACGATTGTTACATCATCTGGCACATTTCGCAGGTAATAAGACCAATGCAACCCTCTCAGACGAACTGGAACGTCCTCGGGCGTAACAATAGGTACTTATAAAGCCGGGTAGAAATGTAGGCGTAAGACGTAAATCCTCGACGGAATGCCTAATTCCGGGTTTATTCTGAGTGTTAAGTACATGTATACCTGATACATATTTGTACAGTGTACTCCACTAAACACCGACCACTGTACATATGGTCAAAAATGTACACAAGCCTTCAGACAGTCGGTGAATATTCAGTTACACCAGGCCGGCATAATTCTGGCGACCGTCGCAAGTCGAAAAGCCTCTACGGTCGACATTATATTTACTGCACTGTACTTACCATCTAGTGCAGTGTCTTCGGTTTTCGTTCCAGGATAAAAAAAAACAGTGTTGATATTATAGGCAAGCATTTTATATAGGTCGTCAGTATGAGGGTATATTCTATTTCGCCAGGTATGATACAGCTAAGCCATTCATTATCTGGAATTATGATGAGGTACATAAAGACCACGCTGTGTTTTCGGGTTAAAATTACCCGTCGCGTCGGGGTCTATTAAGTTACGGAGTTGCGACCGAGGGTTGGCCCAACACCAGTTTGCGTTAAATAGCAAAGGTCAAAGTGCCACCGTTTTGCGTAACATCTGATATATGTATAAAATATAAATCGCACGCCCATCCGGAACATAGTGAAATCTAGATTGAAATATGTGTTTTCGTGTTGTATTATGTGCATGTATTCTACTCATATGATTGTGTACTTTAGAGGAATTTTTTAAGTTATATATAGCTTTACTAGAACATCGTTTCAGGTTGTGTAAAACATTTCTCTAAATAATTTGACACAATTTGGATATAACAGATTTTTTTTCTAATTATGTTAGAGGTTTTTAATAGTTAACGTTGTGGTCTCTCTGCCTAGCTACTATAAAATTCTAGAATATTCCTCTAAGTAGCTTAAAAACTCGATAGTAAAGTCTGTTGATTTTCATCCCATAGTTCTTTTGTCAGTATAGTTTGTCGGCGGTAATTGACACTAAGGCGATTAGAATCGGATTTCGTATATACACTCGAGTTTATATACTAGTGAATGGTTTCTATATACGAGACGTTGCGTGTGTGAAAGATAATAAACAAATAATACGGGAATATGTTAGTTAATGCCTGGGAAAATGTCTAAGAGTTTAATAGAAAGTAAATACGTTACAATACAAAAAGGGAACAGTCAAAAGATCTTACGGGAGGAGCTCCTCTTAACTTTGTTTCAAATTTTGACATCTTTCGTGACGTGTTTAGCGAATAGCTGTGGTGAACAGCCATGTGAAATAGGTACTAGGCCGCAGGTTCGATTTGCACGCCGAGACAAATGTTTGTGTGAGGCAAGGCCAATTTTTTTTTCGGGTCTGGGTCTTGTGACAACGAATGTCTCTCGTAGTTCCTAATAGTCACGACACAAGATTCGTAACATAGGGTACGGTCAGGAATCAGGGCTATATGTGTGGGACTGTTGGGTGTATTTATTATTATATTGACGGATATACATTGTCATAAAATAGTTGCCCGTATAGGTACCGATAATAATTCTAAGACTTGAAGATTTTAAAAACTCTTCTAACTAGACTGATCCTTAGCAAGTAAACTATATTAATTTGTTCCAGCCCAAAAGACCCTCCAGATTTTCAACATCGAGATGAAGTCAAAGATGAAGGCGCACACCATGTCCGAGGACATCGTATTCTGGAAGTGGATCTCTCTGAACACCCTCGCGCTGGTCACCAAGATGTCCGTTTATCATTGGTCGATGGAGGGAGACTCGACGCCAGTCAAGATGTTCGATAGACACTCATCACTAGCTGACTGTCAGATTATCAACTATAGGACCGATCCGAAACAGCAATGGCTGCTGCTTGTTGGTAAGTTGTTATAAAAAATCTTCTTCCATCTGCCCTTATCTCACTCACAGTGGGGTCGGCGCAACATGCTTTTTAACACATGTTACAGATCGATTTGGCTTGTAGTTTTTACGACCGGCCGCCTGCCTGACGTCAACCCCTCTGGAGAAATCACCCAGACCCGAAACGAATATTTGTGGATCACTCCACAGCCTCCGTGACGCAGAAGCTGAGTAGCCGGCTATGAATGAGACGCGCGCGGGTTCGATTCCCGCACCGAGACAAATGTTTGTGTGATCCACAAATATATGTTTAAGTTCTGGAGGTGTTCTCCCCAGAGTGATGATATAAAGCAGGTAGCCGTTCGTAAAACTACACGACAAATCTTTCTGTAGCCTGTGTTAAAAAAGAGCATGTTGCGCCGACCCCAAAGCAAGTGGGATAAGGGCAAGTGGAAGAGGAAGAGTCCAGAAATACAAATAGTATTGTCTAAGTGTGATTTTAAGGTTATAAATATATAAGTTTGTACAAAATTAACAATGCACACATTACGGAACTGAGCAATTACATTTCTGTTTTTCCTTTGTCACAGTGACGCATAATGATGTCACTGATCAGTGACAAATGCTAGAACATAGTATGTACCTACTATAGATGGACAAGATCGTGCGCGACCGTCCTGCGGGGTACAAGACGTTGGGGGGGGGGGGGGGGGTTCTCTAGATGTTAGCGGGGGCGGTTGCATTTGTTTCCCTTCCCCGCTGCACAAACCGCCCCCGCTAACATCTAGAGAACCTCGTCCCCCCCGACGTCTTGTACTCCGCGGGACGGTCGCGCACGATCTTGTCCATCTATAAAGACAATACTATCTGACCATAACATGAAATTTTAATACAATGTTCTTACCGTATACCTAATAATTTAAATGGCATTCAACGACTGGACACACGATAATTCCGCAGAAGTGTTTTTATTTTTAACGCTGGCGGATCCGGTGAGTGTAGTCCTCTTTCCCCAAAGCGACAGTTTGAATCAAATACCTCTTAACTCTTCCCGATTGACCTCAACCCTTACCCCAAAATTATTTTGATCCGCCATTAAATTAGATAACTGCCTCGGTGGCGCAGTTGTAATGCGTACGCGTTACGATTAAGCTAACTCTGAGGTCTCGGGTTCGATCCCCGGGTCGGGTAAAGTGGAATTGAGTTTTTCTATTTCGAAATGCTCAGTATCATCCCGGAGTCTGGAATTTGTGCCCGATATGGCGATAGGTTCGCCCCCTATCACATCGTGGGACGGAGATACGCTCGGCGAAATGTGGGTGTACTAGTTACACCTCTGCCTACCCCTTCGGGGAATACAGGCGTGAGTGTGAATGTATGTATGTATTCAATTAGATTTTTTTCACCAGGTATCTCAGCGCAACAAAACCGCGTGGTTGGCGCGATGCAGCTGTACTCAGTGGAGCGTAAGTGCTCTCAGCCTATTGAAGGGCACGCGGCGTCGTTCGCCACGTTCAAGGCGGAGGGCAACGCCGAACCATCGACGTTGTTCTGTTTCGCCGTCAGAACCACGCAGGGTGGCAAACTGCATATTATTGGTAAGTTTTTAACCAATTTGGAATACTTGATAAATATAATATGGGTTTAGACATAACTGTGGAAAAAATCCTATCGTTTTATGGTCATATTAGGCAATGAAATAGTGCCTACAATAAATAATGTTTACCTCCAACTTTGAAATTATAATTGTCAATACCACCATCCAAACTTCTTTACATTTCTTTAAAGGATGATAAAGCAACCACAATATGGTATTTGATTATGTCTAATTTTATATTTCCCGGCAATAATACGAAAAATAAACTGTTTTGCCAAAACAGAACTAAAATGGGGTAAAATTGAGGCCGAATTTCATGTTTTAAATATTGGTATGAACAAAGGTTGGCGCGTAGTAGGAAAGTCTCACTATCTCCCTCGCACGCGTACACCGCTAATGGCGTCACACGATATGTGCATCCTTTTCCGTCATTTGACTACTACCCCTTCCAGAAGATTTAAATAGCTTCTATTAATGATTAAAATAATCGCGTCAAATATGTACCATATTTCTCTTGCATAGTGAGTGTTTATGGATAACCATCAAGTGTCCCATTTATTCGTCTACTTGCCTGTATAATGAAAAATAACTAAATGTCTGAAGTACACTGCATTACTTGCATCGCATAACACCATATTTGATCAAACATTTGTCCCACAGAGGTTGGACAAACACCGGCCGGCAATCAACCATTCCCAAAGAAAGCTGTAGACGTTTTCTTCCCCGCGGAGGCTCAGAACGACTTCCCTGTGGCGATGCAGGTGTCGCCAAAGTATGACGTCATATATTTGATCACCAAATACGGCTACATACACATGTACGACATTGAGACGGGAACATGCATCTACATGAACCGCATATCGTCTGATACGATATTCGTAACGGCACCGCATGAAGCAACCGGTGGTATTATCGGTAAGTATTTTTTATTTTATTCATAGATAAAGCTGTCCATAAGCATAGATGTCACATACACGTAAGTTTTAAATGAAATGGAATAATCAACGAAATTGAGAGGTTTGGGAAGAAGCTCATGAAATGTTTTGATTGGTCGAATTGTGGCTGTATAAAATTATAAAAACACAACGACTATCAATCGATCTTGAATCGCGCCAGCAACGTTTGCACGGCGCTTCGTATATATACAAGTTCCGAACCAAACATCGACCATCAGAGGGACTGCGGATGGTCAGGAACAACACCCCTCTGACCGAAAATCTTCTCCTTTTCTAGGGGAATAACTAACCTACCAACACCATTACTCTTATACCACCCATTTCACTACAAAATCAATAACCATAATCATCATCATCATCATCATACTAATATTATAAATGTGAATGTAAGTTTGTTTGTTACGCTTTCACGCGAAAACTACTTAACCGATCATCATGAAACTTTGTACACATATTCTTGGAGGTATAAGAAGTAACATAGGATACTTTTATATAAAAATAAAACTATTTGTTTGTTACGCTTTCACGCCTAAATCACTGAACCGATTTTGATGAATTTTGATGTAGAGATAGATGGGACCCTGGAGACGGTTATAGGCTACGTTTTATTTCGGAAAAGTCTATTCACGCGGGCGGAGCCGCGAGCAAAAGCTAGTATGATATAAATGATCAAAATCAGCACTGACAGATAAATCAACCAATGCGGGCGTATAATCGCGACGTAGACTGTATCTTACCTTATATTGTGTGTGACATTAAAGGTTTATGTGTGTGATCAACGACACAATACTTGTGTCTTAATATTTATATTTCTTTCGTTTTGCAGGTGTAAACCGCAAAGGACAAGTATTGTCCGTTACTGTGGAGGAGGATTCAATAGTTCCATACATCAACACGGTGCTTCAAAACCCTGAGCTTGCGTTACGGCTCGCCGTCAGGAACAACCTCGCCGGCGCCGAAGAGCTGTTCGTACGCAAGTTCAACATGCTCTTCACCAATGGACAGTATGGAGAGGCAGCTAAGGTAAAAACTATTTTTACTACTATTATTCTGGTTTGATGTGATTCGCTTGTTAATAGGGTAGTTGACTAGATTTTTTTTATTATTTAAATTATTTAGTTACGTTACTCAGAATCTATTGCAGACATAATTTTATAAATCGGACCAAAAATAAATAAGTTAGAAGCCATTCAAATCCTGTAGAAGGGGTAATTGTCAAATAACAGACGACGCAAACTTTGACGTCACTGTGTAAAATGTTCATTATGGTGCACGCGTGCAAGCGAGATAGTGAGATATAGAAAGAAGAAAGAAAGAAAGACAATTTATTTGTCACAGATCACAAAAAATTTACAGTAAAACAATACTAACTAAACACCATCAAAAAGGTTTTGACAATTGCGCGTCGTGACTGTGACAGGTAGGTGACCACTCAGCGTGTTGCTGTGCTGTGGCGTGAACCACAACACAGCGCTGATTTTCAGTGGTCACCTTAATATCCCTACTATGCACCTACTTTTCCTCATACATACATACATACATAGACTCACGCCTGTATCCCATAGGGGTAGGCAGAGACAACGGATTTCCACTCTTGCTACGATCCTTGCATACCTCTTTGGCTTCATTAAATTTTTCATACATGCACGTCGGTTTAGGATACTCCTGACCTGGCCTTTCTCGAGAATATCTCCAACTTGATCTATGAAAATTCGCCGAGGCCTTCCCATCCCAACTGTAGCATTCACACTCGCCATGTACCTATATTTGTTTCGTCAATCTTCTTTCATCCATCCTCTCTACATGCCCAAACCATCTTAGTATTTCTTTCTCAATCTTCATCATTACATCCTCTCTCACACCACACCTCTCTCTTACCTCAATATTAACCAACATACAAACAAACAACATACAACAACATTTTCCTCATAGCAACATTTAAAGTCATAATTACGGGCATATTTCTGAAGCAATTTTTTTTATTTTCTGTTGCTTATAAAATAATGTACAAAATTCAATATAGGAAACTACCCTATTATGTGTGCCATTATTTCCCGTTACTTGACAGCGGAATATAATCTTCGTAACTTAGTTTGAAGTCGCTGATATTCCACTTCAATGTGCTTCTTTGTGCACATATTCAGAATAGATTTGATGACCAAGCGCCTGTCTCTATCATACTAAATTTTAATGGTGTACCAAATGCAGAATTAAAGTTGTTAAAAAATCACAGTTATAGGACCTGAGTATTTAACCGAGGCCCCCCCATAGGCCACATAATATACTGCCACTACATCGAAGAGGTGGAGGAGCTAGGAAAGTATCAGTTGAATAACTTGTAATATATTATGTCCAGGTGGCGGCGATGGCCCCGCGCGGTATCCTGCGCACGCCGCAGACCATCCAGCGCTTCCAGCAGGTGCCCACGCAGCCGGGGCAGACCTCGCCGCTGCTGCAGTACTTCGGCATACTGCTCGACCAGGCGCAGCTCAATAAATTCGAGTCGCTGGAGCTGTGCCGACCCGTGTTATTGCAAGGTACGGTCAGCTACGTTAGTACAATATCATTAACTCGAGTCCGAGGTATGGTCAGCAATGCAAGTATAAAATACATAAATAATTCGTGTTATATAATTCCCCTTTACCGACAATAATATTTTTAACAATGGCTATATTTGTTTTCTCTCAGGACGCAAACAACTATTAGAAAAATGGTTGAAGGAAGAAAAACTGGAATGTTCTGAAGAGTTAGGAGACCTGGTGAAACAAGTAGACCCCACGCTCGCACTCTCGGTGTACCTTCGCGCCAACGTCGCTAGTAAGGTCATCCAGTGCTTCGCCGAGACCGGACAGTTCCAGAAAATTGTCTTGTATGCTAAAAAGGTATTTTTTAAACATAATACAATGGAGGGTATAAAGGGTCTAAAAACATCTTTCAGAACTGAAGAAAACCTCAACTGTCCTGCTTATTTACTTATGGGCTAAAGCGATACACCAACCCTCGATGTGATGGATTGTCTTCCAAATTCAGAATTTAAATTGGATGATGGGTAATATTGAGATTGGATAGGTGGATTGGGGGCATTTCTATTACGGTAACCTCTGCCTGCCATAAGAGGCGACTAATTGGGGACAGCGGGAACGTGGCTGCACAATGGGGGATGTGTGGCCTTCCTACATATTGTATATTTTCGTTGTGTGACCTCGAGACAGTCCGCAGTATGAAAATCTCGTGCTGCCATAGACATCTAGAGCGTTCTGACTGAGATGGGCTTCCAAGCCTTAACATTTTCGCCACCAATAAAAATACCATAATAACAAAATTGAAAAATATATTTTTTTAAACAAAATAAATAGCAAAGTTTCGGTTACTAAACGAAAACATGCTATGCAGCGTAGTGGTGGAATAGCAACGTCGCTTAGTTTAACATGTACCTACCAAAGTCTTTGACCGCTAATATCAGTTGCTTCGAGTCTTCTCGGATTGTACGTCATCTGTAAAATTTAGAAAACGAATTATCAATCCCTTCACTAAACTATTGCTCCTCTTTGAATGTTTTTCGGCACAAAGCCTTGCAATGATGTAAGATATATCTGGTATAATTTGATATCGCTATGTTAGCGCCACTCGGTATATCACATGATAGTAAGTGATCAACCGCGCCCATAAAAACTTACTACTATAAAAGACTCATCATTCTTGAGCAGGGTTCTGTGCCCCTTCAGTATCTCTGACCGCACGAAATGTACACTTTGCTTTGATAAGACCTGCTCTTTTCAACAGTTGTTTTATGCATATTGTATGTAAGTAATTGGAACTTGGTACATACAATATAAACTTTTTGCTAATAAGTTCTAGAAGCCCCAACGTATGATGCGTATTCGTATGTATACGTAAACCTTACGACACTTGTAGTCTAGGAATATAATAATACTCCATGCTGAGAGTCAATACCTTCTACTACAAGTTGAGTTATAAAATGTACAAACGAAATTGTATAAAAAATGTAATCAGTGTTAGTCAATCGTACTTTAAGCTCCCGGCAGAGAGCGTAATATCCTTTGATTTTAAAATCGTACGTAAACGTATACGTACTGTTATGAGAAAAGGTCCAAGAAGGTTTTAAAAAAAATACTTTTAAAGTTAAGGGTGACTTTATGGAGGCTGATGTAATCTGACTGAATTATTATTTTATACAAAATATATTGAGCGTTCAAAAATGCAGACAAGACAAAATGCAGAATGGTGACGTTCAGCATCTTCCTAGACAATCTACATATATAACAGTATGATGAAAATTAGAATATCCATCTAAACTGAGTTTAGCCTAACATTTATTTTCATTTCCTAGGTGGGCTACACACCAGACTATATTTACTTACTCCGTTCGGTGATGCGAACCAACCCGGAGCAAGGCGCGGGATTCGCCGGCATGCTGGTCGCAGAGGATCCGCCACTCGCTGACATCAACCAGATCGTGGATGTTTTCATGGAGCAAAACATGGTGCAACAATGTACGGCGTTCCTTCTCGATGCTTTGAAGAACAACCGTCCTGAGGAAGGACCTTTGCAGACTAGGTAAGTTATTATTAGTTGTAGTATTTTATTATGCTAAGTTGTGTAAATATTTTTTCTAAAAGGTATAGAAGTTACTCTTGGGATTCTACCACATAATGTTGCCTTCCACATTTATTATACAAAATGGCAACAGTTTATGATTGCTGTTATCAACACTTCGACAAAAAATAGTTTAAATTTACAATTTACATTGTATAGATTTGTGTTACGTGATAGCCGAACTGAAGTAATAGTATAAATTACTTTCGAACCGCGTCGCCGCTAGATAGCGTTAGCATGCGTGTTTAATAGCCAAAGACTTCAATGTATTACTATTCCACCGACTTCACGGTACGAATGAAGTTGCTGTTAATTCACTGCAACTCAATATTACCATCTCGTTTACTTTTAACAAAATTAGGGCCGTATTAATAAACCGATCTCAGTGTTGAGACGGACCATAAGTAAATACTCAAGAGGCTGAACTATACAATAAACCAAGCTTGAGCTATTATATTGAGTACCCGTCATCAGCTGAGTTCATGTTGTTTAATAAACTAGACTCAGGTCTCAAGAACTTTCTTAACATGTGTAGTAAGATGCCGATTCTTGAGTACAGTAAATTTGTGACTTAAGAACGTGAAATGTGAAGGTGTATTAACCGGAATTATGGAGTTTAAAATAATTATTGCTGAAATGTACTATTATGATGTATTTGATCATTATGATAATATGTTACGGCCACTAAAATATTGTTTGAAAACAATTTACTTATATATAAAAGGATGCTATAAATTCCTTTGAGTTACAACAAGAAAACTTTAAAAAACATACAAGTTACGATCTTCGTCATCAGTGTTTAACCAATGTAAAAAAGAGGAGGTTCTCATTTCTATGTGTAGTTATTGTGTATATACACGAATGAAGAATGTCTTTCCACATAGCTATCCGATTTTGATGATTCGTTTTTATTCTATACACACTGATTAAATGGATAATAATATACGGTCACGCGACTAATGGTATACTGTGTGCATAATATACTTTAAAGAGCACGTTGAAGAGTTGCGCTGAATATTACGCATAATCGACTTACCTGGATCTATTCACATACCTCGATAATGATACAATCCAACAATTTTGGATGAATTCTCCAAATTCTCGGCCCTCTAGAATTACTTTTGTGTATGCCACCTTTGAAGTATTACATATTACTTTCATGTAATTATAAAATAATATATTTAATTACGAAAAGTAGCGCAAAACTATCATCATGTCTGTAATACGGCAGTAACGCTTTGGCAACACTGGTCGTCACTCCCGCCACGTTTTCCCCCGAGGACCCGCGTGGTATTTTTTCGATTGCGTTTTATTATATTTTGTAGTAGTATATGGTCATTAATTTATTACCACATTTTAATTGATTCATTGTGTCTTATGTAAAAAAAGATGTATAGTTTAATAATATCCTCATTTTGTTACAATTTCAACTTCGTTATGACATTTCAATAACTTTAACTTACGAAATAATAAAACGTAGATGAATGATAGGCATTCTTCCATAGAATATACTAATAAACTGGCATGTTCTTCGTTCAATTTGACGTAAGAGCAGATTCTCAAATGACGTAATTTGTGGCGCTGTTCTTGAGAACGTTATCATTTGAGATGATGTTGAGACGTGTTTATTAATTATCGATGATCTTAAGAAGCTGACCTCATGTTGAGAACGTATCAGCTGATAACGTACTTGAGAACTGAACTGAGATCGGTTTATTAATACGGGCCTTAGATTCACTGCAGTAGCTCCGCCTCCCGCTCCCCCGCCTTGGCCGTCGTTCCGGTGTTACGTAGCGTGATTTTACTTCTAAACAGCAGTCTTTTCTAATAGCGCATACAGTATCACTCGTGTGTCGATATTTTTTTTATGGGTCACCTGATGGGAAATGATGTCCACCGCCAAAGTACGCCCACAATACCAAAATAATCATGGACGCGTTGCCAACCAGAAAAGGAATAGTTAAGGGATTGGGAAGGGATGGGAATTTGGGCCTCCCGATATCTCTCATCGTACGAAACGCAACAGCAAGCTGCTATTTTATATCGGTTTTCTGTGAGAACTGTCACACCGCCGGGATGGGCCGGCTTACCCAGTGATAACGACCCGGACGAGCCGGCCCATTCACGCTGTAGACAAAACTCTACTACTCTACAGCGTGATTCTAGCACTGAATGTATCTCGTGTCCATATCTGGATTTAAGGATGTAATATGGTGTGTGTGTGTGTATGGTCAGGTTGTTGGAGATGAACCTGATGTCAGCGCCGCAGGTGGCGGACGCGATCCTGGGTAACGCGATGTTCACGCACTACGACCGCGCGCACGTGGCGCAGCTCTGCGAGAAGGCGGGGCTGCTGCAGCGCGCGCTCGAGCACTACACCGACCTGTACGACATCAAGCGCGCTGTCGTACGTACATTATATTATATTATATTAGATGGCGGGGCTGCTGCAGCGCGCGCTCGAGCACTACACCGACCTGTACGACATCAAGCGCGCTGTCGTACGTACATTATATTATATTATATTAGATGGCGGGGCTGCTGCAGCGCGCGCTCGAGCACTACACCGACCTGTACGACATCAAGCGCGCTGTCGTACGTACATTATATGATATTATATTAGATGGCGGGGCTGCTGCAGCGCGCGCTCGAGCACTACACCGACCTGTACGACATCAAGCGCGCAGTCGTACGTACATTATATTATATTATATTAGATGGCGGGGCTGCTGCAGCGCGCGCTCGAGCACTACACCGACCTGTACGACATCAAGCGCGCAGTCGTACGTACATTATATTATATTATATTAGATGGCGGGGCTGCTGCAGCGCGCGCTCGAGCACTACACCGACCTGTACGACATCAAGCGCGCAGTCGTACGTACATTATATTATATTATATTAGATGGCGGGGCTGCTGCAGCGCGCGCTCGAGCACTACACCGACCTGTACGACATCAAGCGCGCTGTCGTACGTACATTGTATTATAATCATTGTTTATAGCACATCTCCACCGCCCATGAACACTCACAATACCTGAGGGATCCTAGATGCGTTGTCGACCTTAAAGGAAACGGATCATTAAGAAATTGGTAAGGGTAAGGGAAACTGCAACTCGCAGGCATCCCCACCATAAATACAAATATAATACAAGGGTAAGGGAAAGGGTATTTGGGCCTCCGGATATCTTCTGTCCGTAAAAAATGCACCAGCAAACTGCTCCATGACGTCGGTATTCTGTGAGACAATGGCAACAACCCGATTGAGCCGACCTATTCCTGCTGTAGACAAAACTACAGCGTGGCACTACGACTTCCATTCTAAGGCCCGTCGCTAATAGATGCGAGTGATGAAGCAACAAGGTGGGTCTCAAGAACTTCACATCTGTATTTATAACATACTATAACAATCTTCATCTTGACGCGAAGATGCATCGACCCGCGGTAACATCTTATAGAGGTTTACATTTTTATACCACAGACAAGGAAGATAGATAATAATTAGTTTATTATTTTTATATACTTTGGGAAATATTGTAATTGTTCGTAACAAATATTCTGTCTCTCTTTGCCACACCCTGTATATTATTATTACTATAAAATTTGAATACAAAAACCTTTTACAGGTACACACACACTTACTCCCCGCCGACTGGTTGGTCTCGTACTTCGGCAGTCTCTCTGTTGAAGATTCGCTCGAATGTCTGAAGGCGATGCTTCAAGCCAACATTCGTCAGAACCTGCAGATATGTGTACAAATAGCCACCAAGTACCACGAACAACTCACGACTAAGTCTCTCATCGAATTGTTCGAGAGTTTCAAGACTTATGAGGGTCTGTTCTACTTCCTCGGGTCTATTGTAAACTTCAGTCAAGATTCGGAAGTACATTTCAAGTATATTCAGGTGAGTGTTATTAGAGGATACTATATGAAATTTGTATGTAAAACAAATAGTCTAAACTAATTATGAGTAATCCTAAATTAACTATCAACATTTACAAAACAGTGTTCTGCAATTTGACAGCGAGAGTTTCGTAAACCAGAGGTCACTATTATATTCTCGAAATCGAAATATATTATGTACGAGGATGTGTGAAAATAATGCTTTATTGTTGTTTTAGACCTAATTTTGATACGTCATACTCACCAACTTCAAACAAAACTCATAAAGAAAAAACTAATATTATAGTAATCTCACGGGTTCTTAAATTCTAAGAAGTCTCAGCTAAAATGATTTAAATATCTCAGTAATGTTATTTTAATTCACCAACAGGCTGCATGTAAGACTGGTCAGATCAAGGAGGTGGAGCGCATATGTCGCGAGTCGAACTGCTACAATGCCGAGCGAGTGAAGAACTTCCTAAAAGAAGCTAAACTTCCCGACCAGCTGCCGTTGATCATCGTGTGCGATCGGTTCGATTTCGTGCACGACCTGGTGCTGTACCTGTACAGAAATAGTCTGCAGAAATACATCGAGATTTACGTTCAGAAGGTCAGTTCGTATTTCCGGTTTACACGTTCCCAACACGGTTTCGTTTTGTGAAGATTTGAGAGTCAAATGAAATTCGCCAATGGGTACTGATTAAATGTCATCGTTGATTGAAAACATTAGCTGACAATATATTATTTTTTAATAGTTTTTAATACTAGTTATGTCGAAAAAAAGTATCGATATTTTTAGAGTGTCGATATCGTTATCGATACATTGAGATAAAAATATCGATATATCAGCTTGTTATTTAGACGACCTTTTTATAAATCGGCTTACATATTTATGCTTTTATAATGACAATTGCAAGTACGCCTACAGAGATAGAGTATACAGATAAAGGCCAGCCTGGCATCCTAAAATATTTGTTTGTGATTCAGGTGAATCCGTCCCGGTTGCCGGTCGTGGTCGGTGGTCTCCTCGACGTGGACTGCACTGAGGATATCATTAAGAACCTGATACTGGTTGTTCGGGGACAATTCTCCACTGATGAACTAGTTGCAGAGGTCGAGAAGAGAAATAGGTAAGTTTTTAGGTGCACTATAATTAAAGTTCGCGGCAATGATCGTCTTAACAATACGAATATATTGAGATGATGACGAACATACGAATATTATTAGATTTGATTAGGTCTAATAGACCTTGACCAAATTTATTGTACCATACGTGATGTAATATCACACTATTGACTATAAAAAGAATAATTCAACACATTTGGCCACGGTTTATCATGAACCAAAATTGTCCGAGTAATTGCATTATAAAAAAAATGTGTTGCAACCAATACCTACTCTTTTTTTGAAGACTGTTAAATCAGAAATAACTTACGAAACTATATATGTGTTAACTATTAAGTTGTTTGATACAGACTGAAGCTGCTGCTGCCGTGGTTGGAGACGCGCGTGCATGAAGGAAGTACAGAACCAGCTACTCACAACGCTCTCGCCAAGATATACATCGACTCTAACAACAACCCGGAGAGATTCCTAAAGGAGAATCAATGGTGAGTTCCAAGTTAGTCATTGGTCAGTAGGTCATTGAGTACCGGCTACTGATTTTAATCTCAATCACACCAATATTCACTAAATTTAAGATTATACAAAGCTTACGAGGTGATAACAAAATGCTATGAGATAAGGACAACTCTAAACTTCTTAAAAATTAAAGTCTTTAGTGCCTTCTACCTGCATGGAGTTAAAACCGGGACACTGCAGGGGACCTGGTACACAAGTTCTTTAAAGTCGTTCAGCATAGGGATGTTCGATATTCATCGATGGTGAAAAAACATAGATGTTTTAGTTGGAAAACATTGATGTTTTGACATCAGTTACCATCAGATGATCCATTTGTTGATCTGTAGATATAAAAAAGTGGGGTGGCTGATGTTAAGTACTCACCGCCGTTTATCAACACTCATAATGCCAATGGAGTTGTCAGTGTGTTGCCGAAAAGATTTGGCTGTACTTGTGAGTAGCCCGTATCGATATGATATGTGTGTATGTGGGTGTGTATAGGTACGACTCGCGCGTGGTGGGTCGGTACTGCGAGAAGCGCGACCCGCACCTGGCGTGCGTCGCGTACGAGCGCGGCCAGTGCGACCGCGAGCTCATCGCCGTGTGCAACGACAACTCGCTGTTCAAGACGCAGGCGCGCTACCTCGTGCGCCGCCGCGACCAGGACCTCTGGCTCGAGGTGCTGGCCGAGGCCAACCCCTACAAGCGACAGCTTATCGACCAGGTAACTACATCAACTACATCAACTACATCAACTACATCAACTACATCAACTACATCCGCGACACCCTTGGCCCTTGTCTAACTTCACTACACTCCAAGCCAGGATAATTCTGTCGACCTTGATAAATACATTTTCTGTCTTAGTCGACACTATTCTCAGATTGCGCTGTACATACCATCAAGTGTAGCGTGCTTTACGTTGCGTTGCCGAGCTAGAATAAAAACATCCTTTCCCGAAGAACTACACCCAACTAGTACATTCACTTCATTTACGTTTCCCCAATCTTTTTCTTCCTATGATACGAAATGTTGCGAACCTATCAGCATATCATACACAAATTTTAATCACGGGCAAATAATATTTTTTCGAAGCACCTGAGAATTTAACATATTCTAGAGTGGGACAGCTCTTATGAGCCCTATTATGAAAATTATACATGATGTTCACTTATGTGTGGACAATATTCCACCATGTCTAAGAATGTTTTTTAAGTTACCTCTGAACATAAATTAAAGTCTGTTCGGAAAAAAGAATAGAATAGAATTTGGTCCTAATATCTGCAATTGTGTATTTTGATAATCTAATCAATTTATCTGTATTTGTTCGCCCTCAGGTTGTTCAAACAGCACTCTCTGAAACACAAGACCCAGAAGATATTTCAGTGACTGTGAAAGCATTCATGACTGCAGACCTGCCAAACGAGCTGATTGAGCTACTAGAGAAGATTGTCCTGGACAACTCTGTGTTCTCAGACCACAGGAATCTGCAGAACCTTTTGATTCTCACAGGTGATTATTCCTTTTTTAACGCCCGACATAAAAGACAGCTTATATATCACCTCTTGAATGCCTGTGACATTGTAGCAATAAACCGAATGGATCGATTTGGATATTTTTTTTTATGTAGTCTTTGAGGTGGTACTTAGCGCTAGGTTTGAAGAAAATTTGTTCAGCCGTTTAGAAATTACATTTGTTTTTCTAATCGATGTCGCGGGTATACTTCGATTCGTATATCGGATTAGGGATAATTAGGTTCTTAGTGATAATAAAAATAGCTCTCATACTCATTCACACTGTAAAACAGCGGATCTGTTTCACGCCAGTGCTATGTGAGACAGTGGTATTTGTATACCCTCGTATGCGAGAGGCCGTCTGGGTTGGTACCACCGCTTATTCTACCGCCAAGCAGCAGTGTGTAAGCACAGTTGTGTTCCGGTTTGAAGGACATTGAAGTCAGTGAAATTACTAGGCATTATGAGACTTAACATCTTATGTCCATGGTGACGAGCGCATTCCAGTGCCACGCAGTGCTTTGTAATTCAAAGTTCTGTGTGGTGTTGCTTCTGTTTATGGGCAGGCGTGGCGCTTACCATCAGGCGAGGGACCTGCTCGTTTCGTTAATAATATAAAACTTATCCATTGATCACATCAATAATTATAACAGCAATCAAGGCTGACCGTTCCCGAGTAATGGAGTACATCAACCGACTGGATAATTACGACGCGCCAGACATCGCCAACATCGCGATCAACAACGAATTGTACGAGGAGGCGTTCGCGATATTCAAGAAGTTCGACGTCAACACTTCCGCCATTCAGGTTACCTACATACAGAATACTTTTACCTTTTAAAATGTCTATTAAAATATATTATCCACCAGACAATGCGTTAAACGGTCAATTTATACAGACTAAACTTCTTAGCATATTATGCCCACTAGATATGACGCGCCGTGAGAAAAAACTTTTTCGATGTCAACTAGTTACCGTTTGTAGTAAACCTTACGATATAGAGAGAGTGATAGGGGATATAGAGTTAGCAAGAGAATAATACGATACAGCAACATTTTCTCGTGTTACCGTGTCGGCGCGAATACCGGGCCGGCATTTTTGCTCCGATAAACATACAGAGATAACCAGATAAAACCGGTTTTTCACGACAAGCGAGTCGACAAAATTATCTCGAGGTGCATAATATTATGTTAACGTGTAATATTGGGGCATCGTAAGACAGCCTCCCAAGTGCAGCTGCGAGTAGCCGGCTGTGAAACGTGAGGGTTCGATCCCCATGCCAAGATTGTGATGCATATATTTGTTTCGGGGCTGGGTGTTATGGTTTATGGACTTATGGTTTCATAAACCATAAGTCTCGTAGTTTCTAATACACACCAATCACAATTCAGGTTAACACAGTGTGGGGTTAGGATTATATGTGTGACTATTGAGTGTAATAATTTATTATTATTATTATTTAAGTTGCGTTTTTTATAGGTGTTGATAGAACAAGTGAAGGACCTCGAACGTGCCTACGAGTTCGCCGAGCGATGCAACGAGCCGGGCGTGTGGTCACAACTAGCCAAGGCTCAACTACAACAGGGGCTGGTGAAAGAGGCCATCGACTCCTACATCAAGGCCGACGATCCCTCCGCATACATGGACGTGGTCGCCACCGCCACTGCGCAGGAGAGCTGGGACGATCTCGTCAGATATCTGCAGGTCAATACACATTTTTTATAGAGTTTGAAAATAAGTAGAATTGACAGTTTTAAATAAGTTTTACACTAAGATTATGCTCTATGCATTTTAATCACTCGCTTCTTACAATCGATATAACCCTTACAAATAAAGTGAAGTGCGTGAGCGAGACTAACAATGCTGGAGAGAGACAAAAGCTCAGTTCCTTCTAATTTTAGTGTGGTCCAAAGTTGCAAGTCGTTTATTGACATGTTTCTCATTCGATAAAAAAAGAAAGGTCTTATTTTATGTCCTATCAATGCAATCGGATTTGAGACTACGGCAGGTGAAATACCTTTATCGTGCATTATCAGTCAGTCAGTCGTCAGTCACTCAGTCGTTCGGCAGTGTTGCGTGCGAACGGATCGAATTTTATACCTGCGACGATGTCGGTGAATATCGTCAAATGTGTAAATTGTAATATAGTTATATGTGAACTATTATCATTTATACAAAATAAAATAGATGTGATGGACAATGAGAGCCTCATAAGGATTTGTGAATCGGCATTCTCGGTGGAGGAAGTGGAGAGTGCAAAAGTTTTGATATTTAATTCCATAAAAACTAATCAGAAGAAAATATCCAGGCGTAAAGAGGGCAAAAAACAGAGAGACTTGGAGGATATTATATGCATTTTTAAAGTTACTGAACCCGATATTATGCCAATATTTGTGGCGCGTGATCTTCAAAAACTACCGCCGGTTACATTTGACCATGTTGATGTGACAAAATTATTAAAAGACTTAGTGATTATGCGATCTGAAATAGATAATATTAAAGGAAGTTATGCAACATTGAATCAAATAAATGAACTGAAACTGGAAATTGAAACAAATAGAACGCAGTCATCTTTCGTGGCTTGCAACATAAATACGAAAAGAGGAGGGTATATGTTAGATAGTGGGCCGGTCGGCTTATCACCCGCACAAGGAGGTGTTGACGTCATGACGTCCCGTTCCAGTGCAGGGGAAAATGTTTCCCCAAAGTATCGCTCGCTCACTTGCACACAGCGTGCGAGATGCAATGCAAACGAGGCGCCAGTTAACTCGACGCTGTTGTTAAACGAAATGGAAATGGAACGTAACGAGTCGGTTGCCTGTCAATCACGTCAGACAGGAAGTAAACAAACAAGTCAGCAATCGACTATTACTATGGCTGAGGTTGCGGGAATAGGCGAGTGGAAATCGCATAATAAACCGACAGAAGAGTGGATAACTGTTCAAAAACGCAGACATAGAAATCGTTTTGATGGGAAAATGGGCAAAGCAACGACGGACCTCGCTGAAAGGTTTAAAGCTGCTGAGTTAAAAATTCCAATATTTATATCTAATGTAAATAAAGAAACCACTACTGAGGATATATGCCAATATATAAAAAACAAAACTGCGGAAGTTGTGTGTCTTGAAAAAATTACAATGAAGAAAGAAAGGTCATATAATTCCTTTAAACTATTTGTAAATAAAGACAAACTGGAAACATTTTTAGACGATCAGATGTGGCCTGATGGTATCAGATTTCGACGCTTTATACATGTCAAAAATAGAAAGGAAGATATGAAGCATATATCTGAGATAGAGGAAAATAATATCAATAAGTAATGGAACATAATTCTGCTATGAAAATAATTACGTTTAATTGTAAAAATATCAAGAGATCGGTGGACTGTGTGAGATCACTGTGTAAGGTAGCAGACATAATCTTGCTACAAGAGACATGGTTATATCCACATGACCTGTCATTTCTTGAAAATATAGATCAGGAATTCAGCTATACTGCAAAATCTTCAGTAGACACTTCAGCTGGTATATGTAAAGGTAGGCCATATGGAGGACTTGCCATACTATGGCGCAAAAGTGCTTTCAAAAATGTAACCATAGTGAAAAGTGAAAATAACAGGATATGTGCAATAAATGTTGACATACAAACCCGGTGTTTTATGGTGATAAATATGTATATGCCTACAGAGTGTAGTGAGAATTTAGCACTCTTTACAGAATGCCTCGGGGAAATGTATTCAATAATTCAAAATAATAATACTGAATCAGTGTTTATATTGGGGGATTTCAATGCCCACCCAGGTGAGTCCTTCTGTAAGGAAATGTTAAGTTTTTGTAGTGAACAAGAATTATCTTGTATTGACATTAAGTATATGCCATCAAAAAGCTATACATATATTAGTGACTCGCATGGGTGTAAGCGTTGGCTTGATCATTGTCTAGTCACACAGTCAGCGTGTAGAACTATTGTAAATGTTGACATTAAATTAGATTCTTTTTGGTCTGATCACTTTCCATTGAAGATTGAATGTAATGTAAATGTTATTAGAGAAAAGACCTACAAAAGTAATTCTTTGTATAGTGATATTATGTGGGGTGAAAGAAATGCTGAGGAAATAAATAAATATGCCATGTTATGTAATGATAGATTAAAACATTTAGATTTTCCTGAAGAATTTATAAAATGTGCAGATAAATTTTGTAATAATCACAAACATAGACATTTGTTAGATGATATGTATAGAAAAATTATATGTATCTTAAGTGAATCAGCAAGTGTTGCTAGCACCCCAAAAGGTATTATAAGGAAAAAGGGTATAAAGGGTTGGAATAGACATGTTAAAGAATTTCATGCACAGGCTAGACTTAAGTTTAAAATGTGGAGATGGAATGGGCAACCAAGTTGTGGGCGTATTTTTGAAGAAATGATACAAAGTCGTAAAATATTTAAATCTAAATTAAGATGGTGTATTAAGAACCAAGAACAAATACAGATGGATATATTGGCCCAAGCTCATTCTAATAAAAGTTTTTCATCATTTTGGAAAGGTACAAAAAAGTTAAATTATTCCCCAAGCCTACCGGTCAGCGTGGATGGTAAGAGTAATCACAAAGATATAGCAAACATGTTCAAAGAACATTTTAAAGTTGTGTCACCTCTTGATGCTGAGCAGAGGGTGAATGATATTGACAAACATGATCAGGAAAGAGTGCCCCTTCAGTTTACATGTAAAGAAATCAAAATTATTATTAAAAGTATGAAAAGGGGCAGATCTCCTGGTCGAGACGGGCTCAGCATCGAGCATCTTCAAAATGCTGGTGTACATTTGCCAAGAGTGCTGACCATGCTATTTAATTTAAGTTTAAGCCATTCGTACCTGACACAGGAGCTTCTGGATACAATAGTTGTTCCTATTGTAAAGAATAGGACAGGAGACATAGCTGACAAATGTAACTACAGGCCTATTTCACTAGCAACTGTAATAGCAAAAGTGTTGGACAGTTTGATCAACTCCCATCTCAGCAGATATACAAATTTACATGATACACAGTTTGGATTTCAATCAGGTTTATCTACTGAGAGTGCTATATTTGCATTGAAGCAGACTGTCAGATACTACACAGATAGGAAAACACCAGTGTATGCTTGTTTCCTAGACCTTTCAAAAGCATTCGATCTGGTTTCTTATAATGTCTTATGGGATAAGCTTAGAGAAGAGGGTGTTCCTAATTCTCTGATATCAACACTATCACACTGGTATGACAAACAAAAAAATTATATCAAATGGTCGAAGGAATTGTCAGATCCATATAAACTCGAGTGTGGTGTTAGGCAGGGTGGTTTAACCTCACCAAGACTGTTTAACATATACATTAACAAACTGCTTGTTGAGCTGGGCAGCACTCATGTTGGATGCCATATTGATGGAATTAATGTGAATAACTTAAGCTATGCAGACGACATGGTGCTGCTGAGCCCTACAATCAATGGGATTAGAAAATTGCTTTACATTTGTGAGGACTATGCTCAGCGGCATGGTCTAAGATATAATCCGAATAAAAGTGAGTTGATGGTGTTCAGAGGTAAAAATAAAAGACTAACACATGTTCCTCCGGTAAAACTTAATGGTTTACTTTTGACAAATGTATCTCATTTTAAATATTTGGGCCATGTGGTGACGGATGACCTCAAGGACGACCTGGACATGGAAAGGGAACGCAGGGCTATCGCTATAAGGGGAAATATGGTTGCTTGCAGGTTTGCTTGTTGCTCAGTACCAGTTAAAATAACTCTCTTCAAGGCTCATTGCCAGACTTTTTACACTAGCAGCCTGTGGTCAAATCATACCCAAAAAACAGAAAATACCCTGCGTATCCAATACAATAATGCCTTTAGGGCTCTGTTGAGGCTTCCACCTTACTGCAGCGCATCAGGTATGTTCGCGGATGCGCGCATGGATGATTACTTCGCGATAATGCGCAAGAAAGTGGCGTCCATTATGCGCAGAGTGAGGGGAAGCACCAACAGGGTTCTCAAGGTTTTTGCCGAAAGGCTAGATGGGCCGACTGTGTGTAGGTTTGTCAAGCTCCATGTAACACATGGAGTTTGATAAACCGTACGCTTAGTCTATCTTATCTTATTTTATTTTATTATATGTAGTCTATTATTGTATTGTGTGTAAAAACATTAAATGTATTACTAACATAGTTTGTTTAAGAAATTTTGTAGACTAACACTATGGGCCAAGAAGCCTGAAAATAAAGAATTTTATTTTATTTTATTATTTATTATTATACTTTGTTAAATTTTACCAACACGTTTCTGTAACACTTGTATAATGTATACAAAATGAACTTGACAGATGGCCCGCAAGAAGGCGCGCGAATCATACATAGAATCTGAGTTGATCTATGCGTACGCGCGCACCGGACGACTCGCCGACTTGGAAGAGTTCATCTCCGGCCCGAACCACGCCGACATACAGAAGATCGGCGACCGATGCTTCGACGACAAGATGTTCAACGCCGCCAAACTGCTCTACAACAACGTGAGCAACTTCGCGCGGCTCGCCATCACGCTCGTGCACCTCAAGGAGTTCCAAGGTGGGGCGCTGTCTCATTCTTATGTCATCATCTGTCTCAACTCTCAACACGCCGCGAAAACTAGTGTTTACAGATTAACGAGCGTATAAGTTGTTGGTCAACGCCCATTCAATCTTTCGAGAGAAAACGTGCGCGTAAGTCCGTATATAAATAATTGAACAATGCAACTACCCGACCTATATTACATTCGAGCGTACTTATGTGCATCATACGAGCATCAAAATACTAGTTTAATCGAATTCGCAAATACATCCAATCTGTAAATCATGATAAAATTCACCGTCGACGCACGAAGTGGCACCGAAGAGACAATTGATATACGGCGTCGGTGCGCTATTTTGTGCTGTCGTGCTCGGTGTATTTTACTATATCATTCTCAACTTTGTGCTCAAGGAAATAAAGTCAACTGCCAACTAGACCTACTGCGCAAGCTACTGCGCATCGTCTGCAACGCCCATTACTAATGTATTTCGTACAACAAGTACTACAATAGTCCTTTCTCACATAGTGGTTAATATTTAGGGAACTATGGCATTCGTTCCAAATGCCATAGTTGGGTGCCGCTGCCCGCTGTCTAAACTAAACCTCATGTAAAGTTTAGAGTATCAATGGTTGTGAGATAATGAATGTTGTTATGGTGCAGGCGCGGTGGACGGCGCGCGGAAGGCTAACTCTACCCGCACGTGGAAGGAGGTGTGCTTCGCGTGTGTGGACGCCGGAGAGTTCCGACTCGCGCAGATGTGCGGACTGCACATCGTCGTGCATGCTGACGAACTGGAGGACCTCATCAACTACTACCAGGTAACCAACCGGTACCATGGCACCGGGACGGGAGGAGGGGGACGATCTAACGTTTTATTTCGTGCCTACTTATTATGATGATGGTTTTATTGTATTAATGATCATAATTCAGTTGTAAAACTAGTAAAGTACTGAATTCTATATCCAGGCTACAAAATCAATAATTAATTTACTTATGTGTGTATTTCGAAAGATGTGCCTACTACGATATACCCGCTTCTATCACATCATGAAACGGAAATAACGTTATCGAAGTGTGGGCGCAGTTATTACACCTCTATCTTCCTTCTTTAGGAATACATACATGAATTCTAATGTTTATATGATATGCTCATGTTTATGTTATGTAAAACGCACACCGTGTCGAATTCGCGATGAAATGCGGTAAGAGAGAAAGATGAGGCTGATTCCTAAATTATGCCTTTCTGTTTCAGGACCGCGGTCACTTCGACGAGCTGATCAGCTTGCTGGAAGCTGCTTTGGGTCTAGAGAGAGCGCACATGGGCATGTTCACAGAACTCGCCATACTGTACTCCAAATACAAGCCAGCCAAGATGCGGGAACATCTCGAACTCTTCTGGTCGCGAGTCAATATTCCTAAGGTAGGAAAACTTATATTTGAACCTTATATAATAAGTTTTGATAAATGACAAATTTCAAGAACGGAAAAGCCAAATATGCGTGGCACACCATCTCAGCAGCTAAATTTAATTGAATTAGTTGTTCAACTACTTTGTATGGTGATGCATGCACCATAAAAATATGGAGTAGCATTTATATTGTATGGATATGTAATAATCGCGTCACTAGTTCGGTATATTATCGTGAATCGTTTATCCAGGTCCTCCGTGCAGCGGAACAAGCGCATCTATGGTCCGAGCTGGTGTTCCTCTATGACAAGTATGAGGAGTACGATAACGCAGCGCTCACCATGATGCAGCATCCGACCGAGGCATGGCGTGAGGGACACTTCAAGGATATCATCACTAAAGTAAGCTTTCTTTCTGTCTGGCGTTAACTCGGCTTCACTTTCTTACTTAGATGTTTCCACTTTCCTCAGTCTTGTGCATTCTCTGTAGTGAGACCAATGGCTCTCATGTATTCCTCTAATATATCAGACCAGTGCATTTCATTGTATAGACTAGAAGACATGGAGAAATAAATTAAAGAAAGTGTGTTACGGAAGAATTGTATAAAATGGAAAACTATAATTAATGCTGATCCATTAGATGGCATAATGCCTCAGCCGTCCATCCGCAAGTGTGATTACTAATTTTATGACTTGCCCAAGTTTCTTGCATGAGAGAGTGTCTGCCTGGGTAGGAATTACAGTCCTATCAATTTCTGTTGCAAACTACCAGTGTCTAAGCACTAAGAAAATTGAACCTTATGTGTCATGCTGATGAGAGCAGCGTAGTGCCATGCAGTCTAATATTCAAAAATGTGATAGCAGGAATTTTTTGTTGGATTTGATGACTACACAATTTGCAGGTGGCGAACATGGAGTTATACTACAAAGCGATCCAGTTCTACTTGGACTTCAAGCCCCTGTTACTGAACGACCTGCTGCTGGTGTTGGCGCCTCGTATGGACCACACGCGCGCCGTCTCGTTCTTCAGCAAGTCCCAACACCTGCAGCTGGTGAAGGCGTACCTCCGATCTGTACAGAGCCTCAACAACAAGGCGGTTAACGAGGCTCTCAACTCGCTACTCATCGATGAGGAGGATTATCAGGTCCGTATTACAAAACTAAACTGGTCAAGTGTGAGTCGGACTCGCGCACAGGGGGTTCCGTACCTACACCCTAATTCTTTACTATTTGGTATTTATGGAATCCGCAAAAAGTTCTTTAAAAAATTCAGATATCTTACCTATTATTACCCATTAGTAAAATAGTGTTAGAAATATATAAGTGTTGAATAGCCTTAGTGTAACGCAAAACGGGTTTTGGAAACACATTAATATTATCAAAAATACGACTGTGCAATGTGCATACAATACAGGGCATGAAACAGAGTAGTAAGAATTAACGTCAAACGAAAACTACCTAAGTTTTAAATAAAAAAATAGTGAATGTTCACACCCACTAAATTGTCTTACAAACAATATTTACAGGATAGCCTCAGAGGTTTAATATTTATCGCATGTAAAAAGAGGACTATTGGTTACTTATTAGCAAGGAAACACTCATAAACCACCATTAAAAATTGTGCTTCGAATGAACTAAAGATATCACATGTTTATCATTTTAAACCGTTTGCAAGGTCGAAAAATACTTAATAATATAAATTTTTCAGGGCTTACGAACGTCGATAGACGCATTCGATAACTTCGACACAATTGCGCTGGCGCAACAGTTAGAAAAACACGAACTCACCGAGTTTAGAAGAATTGCCGCCTACCTGTACAAAGGTACGTACACATTGTTTTAAACAAGAAATTGGGAAGGTATATTTTCGGTCTCCGGCAATCTGGAAAAACGTAATAACATACCTGCTGAAATAAAACTAGTTTATACGAATTTTATTTTATTTAGTCGTATAAACTAGTTTTATTTCAAGTTGTAATATTCGCGTAAACCTAAGAAACCACAACATACCTGCTACTTCGTTTTATTTCTGTGAGTCAGGGATAATCTCCCTGATAGTTATTCATGCTCTCCACACAACGACAGTGTGTTTTAAACACCTAGAAACTTACCCAATTTGTTTGCCCCTGTACTATAATAAAATCGTATTAGCTCAAACATTGTCTAAAATAGATCAGTGTGTATGTTACAGGCAACAACAGATGGAAACAGAGCGTGGAGTTGTGCAAGAAGGATGCTCTGTACGCGGACGCCATGGAGTACGCAGCGGAGTCGCGACAGTCCGACGTGGCCGAGGAACTGCTCAACTGGTTCCTGGAGAGAGACAACTACGAGTGCTTCTCCGCGTGTCTCTACCAGGTACGACACTACTATACTTACTACACTACTGCACTACTGCACTACTACACCACTACACCATAGAGACAAATCTGATACTAGTCTTTCAAGTCAAGAATCCTGTATGAAGCATCGAAAGTTCCGTTTCTCGCTCGGTTTGGAATATCTGTCTTATATACTCATTGGATATTGAAGGCTTTGGTATTGCTATCCAAAAATGTCGTCTTGATGGTTTAGTAATACAATTTAAAAAGTTTTAATTTTATACTCACCCGTTTTTAGCAATTTTCCCCATATACAAACTTATATTTATCCCACCTTACCACAACACTCAAAGGATCGATACTGGTTAGTATCGATTATTAAAATCTCGTAATTTCTGTCAGAATGTGTTATTCTCTTGGGTTTCATGTATATATTTCTATTTGTAAATTCTTTGCAGTGCTATGATCTCCTGAAACCGGACGTCGTTATAGAACTCGCGTGGAGACATAACATCTTGGACTTCGCCATGCCTTTCCTAATCCAGGTAATTATATCCATTGTATTAAGTGTACCTTTGTTATGTGCATGTCGCGTTACCTGGAGTGTAAAGTAGTGGGTGACATCTGAACAACTGACGTCATTGAATAAATACATGAATAGCACATTTACGTATGACTAGCGCATCGGCCGTCATACTTATTTATTTTTATTCATAGATAAATTACGTAAAGTAGCTTGCTGTTGCGTTTATTGTTTCTGTTGATCTCAATACTACTAATGATTTGAAATGAAAATTACAGACTGTGCGTGAACTGACAACGAAAGTTGAGAAATTAGAGGAAGCCGACGCAAAGCGCAGCACGGAGAGTGCGGAAAGTGAAGCGAAACCCGCCATGATCATGGAGCCTCAACTCATGCTTACTGCCGGTACGATACTTTTCTTTCTACCCCTTCTCTCTCTTTCGCTCTCTCTCAAATTACCTATTGTTAGAAGTGCTCAATGATACTTCCCAGACCGCTGTACAATACAGATATAATACATAATATATGAAATAGTTACCTTGATCATTATTTGTTCGAATCACACTAGAATATTATTGTTTGTTTATGTAGTGTTTAATATATTATGTTACAAACAAGTTGTTATACCAGAATTGAAGTGTGTGTGCATGTTGTGTAATATATATTGTGTTTGCAGGTCCGTCGATGCCGTACGGCGTGCCTGCGCAGGCGTCTCCGTACGGTTACACGGCGCAGGCGCAGGCGCCGTCGCCCGCGCCCTATCATCACGGCTACGGCATGTAGGGAACTGTCTCCCCACATGCATGGGGAACATTCGCTCACTTCTGAGCACTCACCAACACTCGCCGGCTCACTCTACAATCCTAGCACTATTTTGGATACATAGTACGAGCTAGCCACCGAGTTGGTTATAGTAGTTACTCGCACCACATGACGCATTGTACGAGTTGCTGTCATGTGCACGTCGGTCAGTGCAAATCAACAACAGCAGCTGTCCAGTCAGCGTAGTAGCTCGTACTATGTAACCTATCTTTAATTTATTGATGTGTTGCTCGAGTCGGCGGCATGATTCTATACGACACACGATCACTTCTCTACGCACTCCCGACAGTCGGATTGGTTTATATAATTAAATTTTATATATAGTTTAAGTTCTCCTTAACGAAATGACGGGTTTATTTTTATAATACCGCCGTGGCCTAAGGTTCCAGCTAGTATTGTTTCGTCCTTTTGAAAGTATTATGTCGGGGGCACGTGGAGGCTGAGTTTATGAGTAGTGTCAGTAGATCTAGCGATCATATGGGAGTATGTTGTTAGCCTGTACAAATTATATTAATATATTCGAATGGTATATTGCTCTCGTTACAAAGTGCTTTATTTTTAAAACTAAGCGAGAGTTGCGTGTAACAACAACTTAAGGCTTCGTGTCGATAATGTCTACTTATTAACTTAGTTAAATCGTACATGTTTCAAACAATATGAGAATACCGCGTTCAGTGTACGTATACAATATATTAGATAAACAAATTAAAACTTTATTGTAATATACTCGTTACTGGTAAAGGTTTCACTTGCTGCAAAATGTAAATGGTTATTACAGCTGCGACCAAATTGTAGATTTGCAGTCATCGCATATAATCGCTACTAGGTGCATAGATAAAAATGTTAACGTATGTACATAGTGGAAATTAACCGCGACTAACGTCCGAAATTAAACTTATTGAAATTATTCGATATAATTAATTAATTGAATCAATTTAATTTACAATTATATAATTGAATATACCCATTGTTCGTTATGGGCCATATTCCGTAGATTGTTTGAGTCTATCGACTGAGCCTTGTTATATTTTTTTACATGTGCAATAATATTGCGTATCCCATTTTTTGGATAATTCTATTAATTGCCTTTATCTTTAAATACCAAGATAGTACTTGTTATATGTATATAATGCTTCATACAACAAACACAGGCGACCGATACAGGTTTACGAGACAGTTTGAAACAGATGATAATGTTTTTTAAACTACGATTAGGTTTAGTTTAGGCTGAGTTAGTGGTACGATGTTATTATTTTTGTGTGATGTTTGCGAACGTGTGTACGAGGCCCAGTATCGAGAGTGTCGCTTGTTGTTTGCGTTGTTCGTAATCGTAATCACCATAATTGATGCCTTCACTTAGACAATGTAAGTTGCATGTAGTATTCGTGACGTTCTGGGGTCGTCTGTAATCCACTTTCATTATTTTGTAGAGTATTTTTTATCTATGAAGAGAAGTAAAATCCCCAGAATGTTTTATTAGAGTTATGTAGTTTGTTCGACTCGGCGCGTCGTTGCAAGTGCAACGGTCGAGAGCGCGAGTCACGATATGTAACAATTCATTCAAATCATTCCTATCATTAACAATATTTATGAACGATAAGTAATGTTGTTATAATTTGTTTACGCATATTTTGGAATAAAAACAAATTCTATTAACTTAAAATTGCAGATGTTCATTGTTTATATTAGCATTGTATTTATTCATGTATAATACTGTTTCCCTGAATTTTATTATTGTAAGATTATATTACAACTATGAATAAATAGAACGAGTTTCATTGTGTTCTTTAATTTTAAGTATGCCCTTATTTGGAATACTAAATACCAATGCTATATAGCTATAATACCTTTTAATCCACTTGCGGCGTACAAATCATACAGGCTAAATTACTACGAGCTGTTCCCCTTTCTAATCGACTTACCACAAGAACGCACTTGTTAAATTTTGAATAAAACTTGGCATACAAGTAGACCAAGACCTAGGCTACTTTTATCCCAGAAAAAGAATAACGCGAGCGTTGCCGCGGGTAACAGCTAGTTCATCAATAAAAAGCTGAATAGACTATTAAAGGCCGCCAAATAAAAAATATAGTTAAATGTTTATGAAACATTATTTTAGCCTACTGTGCGGCGTGTTGTATAAAAGTCTGGCGCTGTACACGAAAACTATATAAATTACTCGAAATTACAGATATTCAGTCGAAAGCAATTCAATCAACATACACTACACATTATTAAATTTGAATTCTACATAAATAGAATTTTCACGTCTGTTTCCCATAGGGGTAGGCAAAGACAACGAAATTTCCACTTGCTACAATCGATCATAACATAAGCTCAAGTGGCTACCCATACGGCTTCGCCGGAATGCTAACATTCTTTCTCTTCTGTACAACATTCTTTTCTATCCTCTAAATCTCTCAAATCCTGCTTTAAATTTCTGCAAGACACGCACCCTAGAACGCGCATTCCACTTCTTTTATGGACGTCTTTTACCGTTCAGGCGACTCGGTTGTGGAATGCATTGCCGATTGATATAAAGCACGCTCCATCACTGGCTATCTTTAAAATGATGGTGAAATACCACTATCAATCCCACTTAACATTGGTATTGATGACTATTATTAATCACTATAATAATTTAATAATTATATGTACTTATGTATATGTATTTGTGCATGATATAATATGGTTTAAAATATGTATTCTTATTCGTTAACTGTATATAATCCAATGTCATGTACTCTTATGGCTGTTCCCTATATTCTATCTATCGACAGATTTGCTTACTGTTAGTGTTTTGACAGATCTTCCATACAAAATGTGTCAAAATTTTACTGCGGGTAAGCAAATCTGTCGATAGACAGCATATTATTCGTACTCTTATCTCCATCCTATGGTTGCCTGTAAGAGATTGCCCTAAGCGATAAGGCCGCCAATTGTACTATGTTTAAAGTTTATTGTCTTTTTAATTTTACTAAGAGAAAGCATCATAAATAAATAAATTTGCACTCCTCGACACAAAGTAGGGAAAGCTTAGAATGGAAACGTTTTCAATTTGCCGCTTTTTTACGACACGATCGCTGTCATCTCGCTGAAGATAATGTTTCTCTCGTAGATAGAGAAACCTAGTATCTACGAGTTTCCATCTACGAATATATACCCAGTTAAGTACCCAGTAGATACCTACTTGGAACGGTTTAGTACTTGGAACGCGAACGTCAACGCCAGCTATAGTGATGCCGACTTGTAAGGAAACCCCCCAATTATGGAGTAATATTTTGGCAAATGTAACTTTGAAGAGAAATGTTTGGAAAATTTATGATAAATAACAGAGTAGTTGACCGTTTAAAAATAATTAATGTAGAAGCAATTTAAATATGATGGAAGCGATAATTATCAAATGACGAGACGATGTGACCTTTGACATCGCCTTCCACAATATCCATTACAAAAAAAATTAGTAAGATATCCCCACTATACGCCAACCTTTGCTTGCACCAATATTTAAAATTACAATTGCTGCATTAACCAATTTTGGTTCAAATTTTGGGTTTCTTATCGTATTATAATATTTACTGATGCAAATGTAATATAGTTTTTTTTATAAGTTCGATAATAACAAATAAAGTGAAAATCTTTTGGATGTGGTATTTGACAATTGACAGAAAAATGATGCACAGCTATATTGTGCACCCTTGGTCGTACTCTTACACATCATTTATTAGTTGTATGTATTTATTATCCATTTCTTTTAATTCGATTATTTCTGTACTCAGTATCGGAGCATAAAGCACCTGACTGTGGATATAATATATTTCTATGGACTAAATGACAATCAAAGTGACGTTTCGGAGTGCGGCAGTTAGACATCTGTTTGAGGGATTTTTGGGGGGACTCTGGGTAAGTTAGGGTAAAGTGGAACAGTTATGTGGCAATACTAATTTGACAAACGTCAGTTGAATAATTTGGGTTCCACATTTTATGCATTGGAATCGGATTGAACTGAAATTGTAACATGCCATATAAACGTAAGAAGTACCACAGTGGTGACACTCATCTTAAAAGACGGTGGAGGGTGCGAAACAGAAAGAAGGATCTTGATGAAATTGATACAGACTTAAAAGAAGGTAAAATGTGATTCAATATTATGTTATCGTCTATTTATCACATGGCTTTGAGTTTGAGGTTATGTTTTCTATTAGGAACTGAGGTTTCATAAGGTTTAGCCTTTGCAATATACTGTTCTCTAAGGAAACAACTTTATCTACCCACTCAGTGCTTTCTGAGTTGAAACTGTTTCATAATTATTAAATTAGGGTTAGGTCCCAATTTCCAAGTAAATCATTTATTCTTGCATAGACTTTGACTACAATAAACATTTCTATACACTTCAATGTTTAAAAACAATTTTTTTTAACTGTTTGTAGCACAAGAAATGATTTTATGATGGTGCTTGTTAAATTTCAGAGAATGCAGAGAAATTACTAAGCCAAGATGTGGATCTAGATGTGCCAGGAGCAGCACAACATTATTGCCTTCACTGCGCGCGGTATTTTATCGACGATCAAGCTCTAAAGGAACATTTCAGGACAAAAGTACACAAACGAAGATTAAAGGCTTTAGAACTAGAGCCATATAGTATAGAAGAGTCAGAGAGGGCTGCTGGGCATGGTAATTTCAAACTGCCCACAAAAAGATAAATTACTACACAAACTACCGAGAAACCTGGCATAACAGATCAAGACGGAGATACGGTTCTGGAAGAAGTAAGTCCAAACAAGAAGAAAAAAATTGACGATGATATGTAAATTGCAAAGAAATTTACTTAGACTGCGTAACTGTAATATATGCAGAGTGAGACACTCCGCATTGTTCATAAATGGAAATAGAGCAACTGAAAGTTATGTATTTGTTATACCACATGTTGATTTTCCCACAATAATTCAAGAAAAAGAATATATGCAGAAGCAAATCAACAGAAGAAAATCTAAATTTGATTTAAATAAATTGGAAAACTTATGGTCTGTTTATGAAGAACTTCAATTAAAAAAAACAGACTATGATAAAAAGAAAGAGGAAATATCTAGGGAGCTAAGCAAACTGATAAAAAATGAACCTGACAGTGATGTTACTAAGAAGTATAAAATACAAATAGGATTAATCAAAGACAATATTAAAAAGATTAAATCACCACTGTGGTCTGCTGAGGAGGCTGCTACAGTTGAAGCTCTCAAGTTACCTAATCATTTGCACAAAAGGACACCAGATGATGAAAGAGAGATCTTGTTTATACATCTAAAAAAACCATATAATAGAGAAAAAAATCACCTTAAAATAGGACAAGATCTTAAAATAATGAACTTTAAAAGGAATGAAAACTATTACCTGAAAGGTGATGCAGCAGTATTAGAACTCGGAGCAAAATTTTATTTTAGCCACTTACTCAAAGAAAATAATTTTGTTCAGTTTTCAAATCCTGATTTTGTGAAAAGTGTTGTTGTAGAAGGATGTGGAATGGAACACAGAAGTCCTGACTCCAGTTTTATTCTTCACCATAATGAAGATTCTAAAGTCAATGTTGACAGTAGACTACACTTGACAGGAGGAGGCTCATTATGCTCTTTCATGGCCTACCATGCAAAGAATGTAATTTACCCTAAAGTTCTACCACTCAAATACTTTGCAATGGGAAGGCAATACAACCCATCCCCATCAGACGAAGACAGTCTTTTTCATGTCAGTCAATCATCAGTTATAGAAGTGTTTGGAGTCACAAAAACAGCAGAAAATCTTGATACAATGCTTGATGAACTGATACAAATATTAAAACATGCATATAGTGCCCTAGGTGTGCATTTTCGTATATGTATTTTACCAGCAGATAAACTAAACATGTGGGAATCTTTAAGGGTAACTGTTGAAATGTATTCATCTTCTTTGGATAAATATGTGGAAGTGGCGAATGTATCTGTGAGTGGAGATTTTATAAGCAAAAGGCTGCTTTTTATGTTTACAGAGAACAAGGAAAATAAGTTCACACACATTGTGTCCAGTACATTGCTAAATGTACCCAAGTATTTAGGATGTTTGTTGGAACAAGACACTGAGTTCACGTTGCCAGATATATTTCACCCAAAAAACTGGAGTTTATAAGATGTGATATATTTCATAAATTAAAACCATATAAATGTTAATCTTTTCCTGCAATCTGTCATAAAAACATTTAGATGGGATTTTACGGAATGTAAATTCAGTTTTACAATAAAATAATATCTAAAACAATAATTTTATTTATAACATTGTAAACATCATAATACAATTACATTAATAAAATTAGAGTACATTATCAAATTGAAATTCACTTCTTACCCAATTTGGTTTCAGCGGATCTATTGGTTCCTGCATTGTGTGTTCAATCAATTCTGCATGTCCACTCTTTGTTACCAACAACAGAGTGTGTGTTCTGAAAATGAATGTAAATTTTAGAATTTTCAGAGCTCACAATTTGAGTATCATTTGATCCAATACCTTGTTCCATATCTTCCTTTTGGCACACAAACGAAAATCGAACTCAATTCCTTATATAAATCTGGTCTACGTGTTTCTAATTGTTTGTCGGGTAGGTGCCTGGATAACAAATTATAAATTATCAAATATCCATTTCTAATTATTTGTTTTTTTTCTTCTATGCATTACCTCTCATCACACTTCAATAACTTCAACAGATCTTCAATAAGGTCATTTTTCATGGTTACTTTTTTAAATCTACTACAAATGTCTTGTAACATTTGTTTGCCAACTTCCACTTTTTTCAAAGGGCTTTGTGGTAAACAGTTACCAAATCCTAGGCAAACATCCAAAAATGTTGTTATTTCATCTGTTGCGTTGCTGTATGAACATATTATTGGAGCAGCATTACTGTAAAGAAAATAGATTTTTTATTTTATTTATAATTAATTATTTATTTATTAATATTTACTATATTTTTGTTTTTAGTTTTATGTGTTGCTTACATGAACTCTAGAGAAACAAAAATAAACTCATTACATTCCTTTACATAACTTCTCATGTCTTCTACATAAATGGTTGTTGGTTTTTCATTTTTAATATAATCTGTCACAATCTTTCCTCTACCTGTAATAAAAATCTATCTAGCTTAAGAAAGCATAAATTGTTTATTATTACTTTTTAATAAATAGTGATTTATGAAGTCCCCATAGGGATTGACGTTAGGCAGGCAGTCAAATCTTGTCTGTAACATATTGTGTTAAAAGCATGTTTCGCCGACTCCACTGCAAGTGGTATAAGAGCAGGTTGAAGAAGAGTTACTTTTAAAAATCACCTAACCACACAAAAAAGTTTTGTTTTAAAAGAACCAGACTGTAATTAGAAGTAGTTAAAATACTATGTTATTGGGAAAACTCTTAATTTCTAAATTATATTTTGTTGCTAGTTTTCACAATATGAAAATAACACAGAAGTATTTATAGTATATGTCTGTGTGTCCTACTTTAAAAAATAATTCACTTACTAATGGCATTATCCTTAGGCTTTCCAGGTAGGTTCAAAAGTACACCTAGTTTTTTTCTCTTTGCTGAGAAACCAAACCATGTGCCGTTGCCACAATCTGTCTGTAAATCACGACCTATTAATAAAAAAAACCATTACAAAATATATTGAAGGACCATTACTTATAGAATATAGGAATGTTTTAAATCTTTATAAAGCTGTTTTATTAATAGTCTGCAAAAAAAATATTTTTTATTTATTGTGTACTTTGTACTTTGCATGTAAAAACCATAATACATACAAAGACTCACGCCTGTTTCCCATAGGGGTAGGCAGAGACAATGGATATCCACATTCCATAATACATTACCATATATACTGAAGCAAAACAACTAAATTACATAAACACCCAATGAGTACCCACTGCCTTGTGTTCTGTCAAATACACCAACACCACACCGTATACAATGGATATAAATATATAAATGAAAAGAGTACTAATATTTGTCTACTTTACTTTTTTCTTACCCTGAATATAGTGTACATATAAAAAAATAATGTAAATATATACCTCCATAAACTGTAATATCTTCACTCCATGGCCCCATGGTCAGGGCAGGCCTATCATAAAACTCATCTCTGTTTGATATTACTATCACAGCGTAGTCACTGTCAGGATCCGTGGATCCATTGTAGATTAAAAGAATACACATATTGATCTGTAAAAAATTAGTAATGAATGTACATAGGTACCTACATGATACAATACATTGAAGCCAGTGTAATTACTGGGCATTATGAGACTTAACACCTTATGTCTCGGGGTGACGAGCGCAGTCCAGTGTCATGCAGTGCTTTATTTAAAGTTCTGTGTGGCGTTGCTTCTGTTTATGGGCCGGCGTGGCGCTTACCATCAGGCGAGCGACCTGCTCGTCTTGTCATTCAATCTAATAAAAAAAAAAAAAAAAAAAATCCACGAAAGAATAATGAAATAGCTTAAAAATTTACATACCAATAACCAATATTGTGTAACCAACTTTTACCAAGTGCAAAGTCTAATTTAGTTAAAGATTAATTTTATTATATGTTATATCTGAATGTAAATTATTAGCATCAATATATATATATATTAGGTACTTACCTATTTGATAAGGACTTATGAAAGCGTAGGTAGGTACTTACCTTATCTACAGATAATCGTGATATTATCCTGCTACTTATTCATCAAGTCTTTGTAATTGTACTTTATACAATTATCAACCTAAAAAAACCTCAGTTTTTATTATTTATGTAATTTTTTTGTATTCAGAAATTAGTAAACAAACTTTTTTTTTCCTTTATGGTTTTTTTTTTTTTTTGTTCCATAAGGAACCGGCTAAGATCAGAGACCATGCTGCCAAGTCATTAGTTATATCTTTTCTTATATTCCAAGAACGATGAAACAGGGGTGTGGCCGATTTCAAGGTCTTGCTGGAGTTTTGGTGATAATTCCTTTCAGTTCAATGCTTCTTAGACGACTTTCTTCAAGAGAATCGAAAGCACAAGGTCGACAATACCCTTGATTAAAAATCACCCAAATCCACTTATTTCAATGTTTCCATACACTATTCATCATCGTTAATGATTATTGCACAAAACCACACCACTTTTATACAACAAACACAACTTTAAACCAGTTTAGGAAATAATTAAAACAAGAAAGTCACCGCACTGTAAGAATTCCCGCCAAAACTCCTTTTTCCTTTATGGCTTTCAATGGCTTTGCACTTCTTGTGCATGCCGCCAACGATAAGTTTCGTTTGTAATTTTGCATTTATACGACAGCGTTAAAAAGGTAAAGAAACTTTTGAAACGAACAAGGAAAACCGATCCTTATTATTATTAACAGAATCTGCGTAATCACGCAGATTCTGTTAACCAAGGTCCAGAAAATTACTCTCTGTTTATATCTAAATGCCAAATATTAAATATTGTACATACTACCCTATCTTTTAAATATGGATTCGAAGTTAATAACGTAAGTATTTAGGACAATTATTATTGTTTTATTGAAATTTGAATGCATACGATTTTTTTTCTAGGATTTTTAACAAAATACATTTTTTGCCTAGTGTGTACGATACCAAAAAAATTAAGTTGGCAATACTGAGTCAAACGTCAAGTCATGTGATACGTAGTATCTCTAAGTAGTCTGTGGTCATGTGGAACTGGAAATTGGTGTTATTTTGGCGAAAGAATATAATTATTATTAGTTTAAAGCACATTAAAGCAATAATTTGAAGTTGCCTTACTTATGAAAAATAATTATGGAGGCCAATTTACCATTCTTTAGTCTACCAGTAAGTGCTATAAAAGTGAAATATTGCTTGTTACATGGTTTGTCCTAACTGGTCATAATACATAAAGATTTCTTTAGTTTGTAGATTCCGAGATCTCGGATCTGGAATTCCCGAAGCATAAAAGTCAAGAAGGTGTTTACGATGTCCTACACCACACGCTGCCGCCTCACGGGTCACTACTTGGTGCTGACGACGTATTGGCCCAGTTTCTATCAGGCGATGAACTACTGGAGGAGCCCGACCTCAATGGCCCCACTATTTTACATTGCGAGATATGTAGGAAGCAGTTCGACAACGCCAAGAAATATTATGGACACTTGAGAGTTCATTCCAAAGATAATCTCTGGATATGCGGTTCGAAATTCATTAGACAATTAGACAATTAGTTACAAATATAATAAATATAATAAAATATAACACTATAATATTAAATTGTATAGTGAACAGCTATGGATAGCCATGTCATTTGTGGGGTTGGACCCCTGTACTTGTATTCACCAGACATTATTCAAAATAATCTTATTTTCTATGTTTGTTAGTTAATGTAAATAAAACACTATTATCACAGCATTTCCATAAAGGGTAAACAGTGGTCCTAGATATAGGCTGATAAAAAGCAGGGTATCGACCCTGTGTGGTGATTTAATATTGCTTCTTCCACCTGCCCTCGTCCCAATTGCAGGGGTCGGCTTTACATACTTTATTTAAAACATTTTACAGAAACATTTGGCTTATAATTTTTATGATTGGCTGCCTGCCTGACGTCAACCCCTCTGGGGAAAAACACCCAGACTTGAAACATATATTTGTGGATCACACAAACAGCTACTTAGCCTTTCTTATTAAAACCATTGCAAACATGTCCATCAGATCAATGTCCGAATGAAAAGTTTTCTACAAAGCAGCAGTTAATGAAGCACAGTCTGACACACAAGCCATTGGAGCGAGTTTGGAGGTGTCCACAGTGCACAATGACTTTTGAAGCACTATGGAGACTTCAGCAACATCTGTTTGCTAAACATTTGGATTATAGGTAGTGTGTTTTTTTATTTCTCATTTGTTATGGGTTATTATAGAATTATCCCTTATCAAGAATATAGGAAGTAATTTTTCTTGTTTGAAAATGGAAACCATCCTTAGAATATTTAAAATTTTATTAGGGGCTCCATTTTTGGGAGTGAGTTTTAGTAATGACCATCAATATCTTAGGCCTAAAGCCAACCTCACCATTCTGCTGATTAAAAGATGAAGCAATGAAGCAGAAAAAAACAATGGGGAAACTGATTTGTCTGATTCATTTTCTTTAAGTCTATCTTTGAATGATTTTAATTTAAACACTACAAAAACAGAACAGAGTACACAGGGATAGGAACAGGTATACAGGTGTACAAGGCATTTTCAGATTTCTTAATATATTTGTTTATTTTTTCAGACCACATAAATGTGATATCTGTGAAAAAACATTCCTCAAATTATCTGATTTGAAGAAACACAAAAGTGGACATAATGGTAATTGTTTATTTTTTCTTGTTATGTATGTACTGCCTTGGTGGCGCAGTTGTAAAGCGTATGCGTTACTGACGCTGAAGTTTCGGGTTCGATCTCCGGGTCGGGTAAAAGTGATATTGGGTTTTTCTATTACGAAATGCACAGTATTAGCCTGGAGTCTGGAATTGTGCCTGGTATGGCGATTGGCGAAATGTGGGTGTACTTGTTAAACCTCTGCCTACCCTTTCAGGGATTACAGGCGTGTGTACGTATGTATGTATGTTATTAAGTCTTCCTATAATTTATTTTTAAATAAATTTCTAATTATAAATTGAAGGCGATATAACATTTCAAAATAATCTATACCTCAGTGTCCTCTATGACCATGAAAGCTGAAAAGCTTTCGAAACGTCGTGACTCAGGACCAAAATTTAATTTTAACGTAAAACACACCGTTATTGAGACTATGATGTATTATTATTTTGTTTCAGATGAGAAGAAACATGCGTGTAGTTATTGTAATGTGTTGTTCAAAGACAAGTCCAATTTGAAGCGACACATACTCTGTCATACCAATCAGAAACCATTCTGCTGTTCTGGATGTGGGAATCGATTTAAGCAGGTATTTTTAGGAACTTTTCATAGTGATTTATGTGATCCAGGATCATTAGTTGCACCAGTCTTGCACTAAAAATTACACCAAGCATGAAGGCTTAGTGAAAACTGGCTTTGTTTCCTTAATACATATACAACACTACTTGCACAGTCCTGACTCCATTCTGATGTTAAATATTGTTCTTTTTGTATAAGGAATTATGAAGGATTTCAATCCCACAACAATCTGGTATGAAAGAAATACTTTAAATATTTGCGGCCTATCATCTCATAGCCAGTTACTTTATTATTATATGTTTAAACCACACTAGCAAGTATTGAGCTGATACGTGTGTGTCTTGTGATTTGGAAATATTATCGAGTCTATTTTTAAAGCTATTTAATGTGGGTAGCATAACAACATTTTCAGGAAGTAAAATAGTAATAAATACTATTACAGTACTTGTCCACAAAATAGTAATAAATGTCAAACGGCTACTTATTTACATACAATTTTAAACTTTAACATGTAGTATTTTTTTTAAAGCTAGCTTCGCTAAGACGTCACAAGCGGAACTGTGCTTTGTGCAAGACAGAGAGCGAGCCAGTCGATACCACCACGAGAAAGAACCATTGTCGGGTATGCGGCAAGATGTTTCAGTACAAAAGTGCTCTACTAGAACACTGCGTCAGGTAAGTGATGATTTTTGGTACGCAATTTCACACCATTGCATCTATGAGTTAAAAATTATTTGGTATCTTTGATATCTCAGTTTTTATTCTATGAGTGATACAGCCAAATCGGTGCTTAAAAGAACTGCCACATGTGTGGACGAAATGGTCTGATTGCTTTTAGTCTATGAAACTTAAGTGCAATATATTCAATGTGCATATGAAGAATCATTGGTATAACTTCGTATGGTATGAAATTGTATATTAAATGAATTATAATTTTCCAGATATCATACCAATAACACAGCTGAGATTGACAATAAGGAAAAGTGTGATCAAGATAGTGTTGATACCAATAGAACCGTGGACAACATTGTTGACGACATTCTATCAGGGTTGCACGAGCGCGACAATGCCGAAAAAAACGCGGGCAAGACCGATCTCACTGACGATAACAATCTCATGCAGATAGAACTGCTCAGAGAGATGAACCAACTGCACTCGCTCGACGACGAACTCTTCTACAATGACATCGATTTCGACAACTTCCAAACCAGCCACATATTCGGTAACGACATCGACTACAACGACAAAAACGCCGAGATACTTTTCGACTTCACTGATGCCGGCAAGAGTATAGATCAAGATATAATGAACGCTCTATACCATGTCAAAGCTGAACATTTGCCAGATGAGTTACTCAACGCGCCTGAGATTTTAAACACTAGCGATAAACCAAAAGAATGCCCAGAGCCAACAGTTTCGGTCAACGAATGTGCCACTATATTTGAAAGTGATGTCGATTTAGATTCGAGCACCAATCTAGCTGCGAATTTGAATCAGTTGATAGGCGAGAACAGCGTTCAGTACATATCTACGGAGGACGATGATACGTTTATTATAAGTTTGAATAGCGAAATAGACGCGGAACAGTTGACCGATATGCTGAATATCGGAGTAGAACTTGTCGATAATGATAAAACTGTGGCAGATGAAGTGTCAGAGCCGGATAATGCGGAAAGCCCTATGGATGTGGAGCCAATAGTTCTAAAGATCGAGGAGCCTACTGTGAAAGCCAATGAGAGAGTCGATGTGCCCAATGATGAGAAAGAGAACAAATCCAAAACTATAACAAAGAAACGCGTGTTGTATGTATGTCGTACTTGCAACAAAGTGTTCAACAGGAAAGATAATTATAAATCGCATATCGGTAAGTGGTCACATTAATTAACATATTTTGTTTGTTTGTTTCATACTAAGAAGTTGTTTACTTTGCTTGATTGCTCTTTAGCCACGTAAGAGCAAAGGTTGTGAATCGACAAGGCTTGGGTTGGGCCCCCAAGTTCGGCGAATGTTGTGAACTTTTTATATACATAGGATTGTATTGTAGAAGGGCACTGGTGGTAAAAATTAAGCCTACACTTCCCTGCAATATATTTTTTTTTAACTTATTTAAAAAAAAAAATTTAGTTAGATCGAGAATTAACTTTACAAAGAACTTACAATCACATTAAAATTAAAATTCGTTCAATAATAAATAATTTTGAACTTTGAGGCTAACCAAATCTGGTCAGAGGTAGGGGTGAATGTAACACATTTAATAGATGATGAGACATGACGTCATCCTTAACACGTTGAATAACTATTATGGTGAACGCGTGCGAGGGAGATGTAAGATAACCCCAATGCGCATCAACCTTTGCTCATACAATTAATATTTCAAATAATAGTTACTTTATTTTTTAAGCAATTTTAATTCTGTCTTCAAGAAAAGTTTATTTTTTGAGTTGAATTGAGTTGCATCTCAATTAATGTATAATATTCAACATAGGAGATTATTATAGGTCTAATACAGCAGCAAGCGACCGTGACATGCGAAATGTCATTGTCTCGGTCGTTGTGTGTCGCTGTTACGGCTCCTTGTCTATATCAAGCACCACAGATATCACTGTCTCTGTAGTGTTGCTGTGTAATTTGGCAATGAGGTACTCAATAAATTACAATAGGGTACCCATATGACAATGGGGTAACTAATGGCAACAAGGTGCCTATTAGACAATAGGGTACCTCAGTCCCGCACCAAGGCTCTGTTGCGACCGTTGTCCCTGTTGCTCACCATCAAACTTATATTGAGTGGGATAAGGAGGCGGATTGTGAATTATGACGAGTGGTTTATTGCAGCGACGCACGAGCCTGCGCTGCGCCGTCACGCGTGCGGCGCGTGTGGACTGCGCTTCGGGTATCGCTCCACGCTGAACAAGCACACGCGCCGCATACACCGTGCGCCCGCCACGCCACAGCATCGCTGCAGAGACTGCGGACATTGCTACCGCGCCGCGTGGATGGTACCTACTATACTGTATACTGTATACTGTACCGCTCTACACGCAATAGCACGCACACATGCGAGGATCATAGTAATATGTACATTGTACACTAGTACTGGATTAGGTACCTAACTAGTACACAAGCTGTATAGTAATCTATAAAGCTTGTTGTATTGCTTGTATAAGCTCTACAGTACATATATAATAATGCTCTACTCTAAAAACAGGGCTCAATTAATTCTGTCTTTCTTTCTGCCTGGTATTATCCCGGTTTAATGCCAAGATCCGGCTCCCATCATGATTTGACGGTGGATTTTTTATTATCTGGGGCGACCCGCCATCTGACACTCGTCACCCGTAACGGGAACCAAGATTCGCCATTGCCTCGTCTGTTAATCGGGAGAATGTACCTCGTGTAGGTGAGGTTAGCTTTGGGCCTAAGATGTTAGTGGCTCGCATACATTTCGAAAACAGGCCCCTACTAATACAACTATCAATCTTATAATTGGCCTACAATGGAGTTATAACGATTGGAAAAAAGCGGCGGTGTGCGCTAAAAAAAAACACTATTCGTTGCAAATATACCACGACACAAGATTTAATGAAAATGAGTATCCAAAAATATCTTATAAGATAATTAATGAAATTAAATTATTATATTTTTTTAAAATATTTTCTTTATTACACAGTTAAAAGATCATTTTCAACGCGAACACGAGGGGTTGACGCCGCACGCTTGTGATTTCAAGGGTTGTAACAAGAAATTCTACAAGAAGTGCGATTTAGTCGTTCATAAAAGGTAATTGTTATACTTATGATAATAATAAATGGGGTATTTAAATGACAATAGGTTGCCTATAAAACAAATGGGGTACTTAAATAAAAACAACATATTGGGGACATAAATGACAACAAGGTAACCTATAAGACAATGGAGTCCTAAATACCTAAAATATTTTAATGGTGTGTACAAGAGTTCTTTTGAATATCAGCTTTCCCAGCAGAGTCGACGTCCAAAGATACACATACCTAGGGTTAATACTTCCTTCGCCAAACGTTTTAGCCATTTTTCATTTCCTAACATATACAACACAGTAAATAATATTTGCTCAATTTACCAACTTAACAATAGCGAAATAAAAAACAAGTTAAAAAAATACTTCCTAACTCTTAACTATTCTGATACAGAACGAATTTTAACAAATCTTAAATAACCTGTTCTATAACCAACTATATTGTATTCAACTTTCTATATTATTTATTATTTTTTATCTAAACATCTTTCATTAGAAGACGCTATTAGAATTTTTTAAATACTTTATTATATATGTATGTATATATATATATATATATTCTTGTTTCATACTATCTTTATTTAAATAATTCGTATTAATTTCATATAGAAGAATATATATCTTAATATATATTTTAATACTTATTTATCTATTATTCTATAATTAAATACACCTGAAATACCAAAATTTTATGTTTGTTCGTTACGCCCACTCTGATTTTATTAATGTAAAGAAGAATAATTATTGTAAATCTAACTGGTCTCCCGCGATACAGGTGCGCCTAGTGCGGGGACCGTTGCATTTTATCATACTTCCTTGTAATGATTTTTTGATACGAATAAATATTTGTATTTGTATTTGTATTTGTATACCAATAGGTTATCCATATTATTATGACAATTTAATTTAATGGGGTATTTAAATGACATTAGGTTGCCTATTAAACAAATGGGGTACTTGAATGAAAACAACATATGGGGGACCTAAATGACAACAAGGTAACCTATAAGACAATGGAGTACCTAAATACCAATAGGTTATCCATATTATTATGACAGGGTTATACATTAATATTATAAAAGGTTTGTTTTATACATTTGATTTAATGTAGAATTTGTAGTAAAATAAGTCAAACGACTAATCGTCACTTATAGCTAACAATACTGCGCGACTTAAATTGGCTTAGTTTTTCGGACAGACGAAAAAACGAAATATATTTATGAACATGTGTGATATAACCAATGAGTTGCACCGTGACAGAAATATTTGAATAACGTGCTTTGTATGGTTCAATTTTTTTTTTGTGTAAATTTATTGGATACGCGCCGAAAAAATATATCGAATGACAATATCACAATATGGGCTTTTTTCGAGATACGCGGTATTGTTAGCTAAGCGACGTCATTTCTTTGTCCCAGAAGTACTATTCCTATCGTCCGAAGAAACGACTGTTTTAGTTGATGACGTCATATAACTTATCAAAAATGGTCAACAGGTACCACACTGGCGAGCGTCCTTATTCCTGCGACATCTGTCACAAGTCATTTACACACAATTCACATTTGAAGAGACACATACGGAAAGTGGACTGCACTAAGAAGTAAGTAACAGATAATGGTTTACATAACATAAGCTCACATTACGAAACGCTCAGTGTCAGCCCGGAGTCTGGAATTGTGCCCGGTATGGCGATAGGCTCGCCCCCTATCACATCATGGGACGGAGATACGCTCGGCGAAATGTGGGTGTACAGGTTACACCTCTGCCTACCCCTTCGGGGATTACGGGCGTGAGTATGTATGTATGTAAATGAAGAATAGACAGACAGACGGCGCGGCGTAGGACTAGTAATAGGTTTCCGTGGGCACTCTTTGGGTACAGGATAATAAAAAAAAATGTAATGTTGAACTACTAACTAACTAACTAAATTTGTTTTGTTTCAGCGCGCGGAAGTGGGCTAAAGTCCGTCCTATCTTAGTGCCTACCTTATAAAGATCATGTTCCATAATTTAATTCGTATCTAAATGAAATTATGTTTAATTACCTAAACTGGTGGGAGGGAACCTCATGTTTATGTACCCGACTGGATAGCGACCACCGTACACATGGAGAAAAACCTGTCATAGTGGCTCGATCAGGCAGTGTATATCCAGTAACTTCAGGACGGCATAATAGGGTAGTTGACTAGATTTTTTATTATTATTTAAATCAATAAGTTACATTACTCAAAATCTATTGCAGAAAGAAGTTCATAAATCGGACCAAAAATAAAACATTCAAATCCTATAGAAGGGGTAATTGTCAAATGACAGACGACGCAAACTTTGATGTCACTGTGTAAAATGTTCATTATGGTGCTCGCGTGCAAGCGAGATAGTGAGATATCCCTACTACGCACCCACTTTTCCTCATACCAACATTTAAAGTCATAACTGCGGGCTTTCTGAACCAATTTTGATTGTGTTTTAATAAAAGGGTTTCTTTGCGTATCATTTTCCGTTGCTTATAAAATAATGTATAAAATTCAATATAGGAAACTACCCTATTCTACCGATCGTCGAGGGATGCCACTTGACGGTCGACATTATATTTGGACTGCACGCACTTAACATCAGGTCCAGTGTAGTAACGTTATCGTACCAGGATAAAAATATTACTGGTATGCAGTATTAATAGTCAATGAATAAATTATTTAATATCTCTTCCATGTTTTAATTTTTTACCCAACACCAAAGTGTAGCTTTCGTATGCAAGAGGCAGTCTGGCTTGGTACCACCGCTTTGACTCAGTCTGCCGCCAAGCAATAGTGTGCAAGCACTGTTGTGTTCCGGTTTGAAGGACATTACTGACAGGACTTACAGGAAGCCAGTGAAATTACTGGGCATTATGAGAAAACATTTTGTCTCGGGGTGACGAGCGCAGTCCAGTGCCACGCAGAGCTTTGTAATTCAAAGTTCTAGGTGGCGTTGCTTCTGTTTATGGGCAGGCGTGATGCTTACCATCAGGCGAGCAAACGGCTTGTCTCGTCATACAAACTAATAACAAAAATTAAAGACTGAGTTTGTCAGTTTTGTCTACAGCATGAATGGGTAGCTCGAACAGGGTAGTTGCTATAATTTCATAGAAAACTGCCGTGACGTGACGTGTTGCGTTTCGTATGGTGAGTGAGATAAAACTTGGCAGACAATTTTGAAGCAATTAGGCAGGCCGGAATAATTTTCCCGACCTAAGATAGACACATCTACTGTCCTTGACATACTGACTGTATTCTTGGATCGCGCTGCACTTACCATCAGGTGCAGCGTAGTCACTTTGCCGAGCTACGATAAAAAAGAAAAAGATATCTGGAGGCCCAAATTACCCCACCCCTCCCTTACCCGATGCACATTTCCTTTAAAGACAACAAATCCATGATTTTTCTGTTATTGTGTGATAAAACGGAACCCTTAAATAATTTCATCACGTCAGTCAGTCCGTTCGTATGCCACAACCATTTTACTCTGAGACTATTATTATATAAGTACATGAAATTTTGATGGTAGATGTGTCCTATGAACCGATGTACAAAGTAGTGAAAAAAATGAGGTGGGTCGCCAGAAATGTAACTGAGGGGTTTTTTTTTCCTTAATGCCCTTTTTCTATAAGTCATTAGTCTGTGAAACACGCGTGTGCAAAGTCGTTTAGTAAGTATATTGCTTTGTCATTTTGCACCAATTAATAACAATATTACAAAAAAAACAATCAAAATATCGGTGAGTTTTTTTACAAAGGCATAGGGCACACGAGTAAGTAGATCACCTGATGGTGAGTGATCTCCACCACCCATGTACGCCCACAATACTAGAAGGATCATGGGCGCGTTGACGACCTGATAGGAAAGGAAAGGGGATTTGGGCCTGTGGATATCTCACTCACCGTACGAAACGCAGCAACAAGCTGCTACTTTACTTCAGTTTTCTGTGAGACAGTGGTAACGATCCGGACGAGCCGGCTCATTCATGCTGTGGACAAGACTGTCTACAGCGTGGCTCTACCACTCTGAATTATGAAAGTACGTACTGTATGGCACTGAACTGCGTTGTCACCCCGAGCCCCACGCCCGATCACATAAGATGTTAAGTCTCGTAGTACCATTTCACTGGCTTCAATGTCCTTCAAATCGGAACACAGTAGTGTTTGCACATTGCTGCTTGGCGGCAGAAATAGACAAAGCGGTGGTACTAACCCAGACTGCTTCTCGCATACGAGGGACCAATCACCTAGTAAAAACTCCTACTTCATGATCAGACCCTGATCGCCATCAGTCTACTCATCGAAACAATATATCTGCTATTAATTATATTATCGAAGAGTTGGAACCCGCAGACGGCTTGGTTACAACATAAGTCAATGTCACCAAGTATAGAATACTTTTGGCTTATTTACCTTGCAAATACTGTTGACACTTTGACTTCATAGTGGGTAGGTAGGTACTGATTACATTGTAATAATTTTGTTTACAGTTAGTTAGTTTATGTTACAGAAAGATTTGGCTTGTAGTTTTTACGACCCGCCCATATCCGAAAAATATATTTGTAGATCACACAAACATTTCTCAGTGCGAGAATCGAACCCGCGGCGTCTCGCTTCGCAGCCGGCTACTCGCCCATTACGCCATGGAGGCTGTCACTGGATTGTAATAACTCTGTTTATATGAACAATTGTGGGCAATAGTTTTGATTTATTGTTGAACCTTCCACATTGTAGTTGATGTGGTTACAATCAACTAAATTATAGTGATGCAGTGATAGCTCAGGTGGGAGTGGTATGGACTGTCGAGACGAAAGCCGCAGGTTCGAAACCAGACCCAAGAGCATACACCTCTGACTTTTCTAAGTTACGTGTATATTAATTGTTAATTATCACTTGCTTTAACGGTGAAGGAAACAGCGTGAGGAAATCTACATACCTAAGAAGTTCTCCATAAGAATTTCGAAGGTATGTGAAGTCTACCAATCCGCATTAGGCCAGCGTGGTGGACTACGGCCTAACCCCTCTCAATCAGTAGAGGAGGCCCGTGCCCAGCAGTGGGACATGTATAATACAGGGCTAGTATTATACATGTCCCACTATTATTATAGTGATTTCTTTTGTGTACGCGAATATTACACATAGAAATAATAAAATCCGCGATAAAATCCGTATAAACTAGTTTTATTTCAATAACTAAATTATTTTAAGCGTGTTTAGATTTAAGGTTAATTTATTGTGAACTCAGTGGGTAATCTATAAATAAATAAATAAATTATAAAAACCTCATTCCAATCGGCCCACGCTTTAGCTGCTACCATGCTACAGACAGACACACAGACAACGGCAGTAGCGAATCAAGGGGGGGGGGGGCTAAGGGCCCAAGCCCCCTCCAAAAGCATTTGGGTCCACTGACAAATCTCAAATTAATCTTGATATCCTACTTTTTTAGTACTACCTACAATATAATTTTCATCGCTTATCCTTACTTATACTATTTTATGTAAGTAGGTAAGTATAGTATATTCTAATTTTTGGTCTAGCCCCCTCAAACCAAAAGCCTGAATCCGCCACTGGACAAAGGTGCCAGACTTATAGCACCCTGCTTTTTTGTCGGGAGTTTAAATGGAAAATTTTGGCATATATGTATTTGTACGTAAACCGCATATATTAAGACGACATTCCGCTACAAAAAAGTTTATGAACATCGACGTTTTTGGGAGTGGTGATACTTGTGAGCAACAAAATGCAAAGGCACTTACAGAAAAGTCTCTCCAGAAAGCAGCTTCCAGCTCGCAGTTCTTCCACCCGCCTGTTAGTGATGTTCACCGCCACACCAGATTACGTTTGAGCGAAATATCCAAAACTCACATCATCACAACTGCACACACATTATATCGCGGTAGAAAACAAGATACGAGAATAGTTCAAAGTTCGTTTAATTACAATTAAGGGAAAACACTTTCTTGAATTAAATCCGATCACATTCTACCGCGCGCCGCGCCGCTCGGACAAGAGAGTTCTCGAAGAGCGGCCGCTCGGCGGCGCTGTGGTTGTAAGCGAACCAAAACCCGTATACAATTTGAAATCTTACCCTTCAATTAATTATCTCACAGGAAACACCATTGTTTTACAACAGAAAAAGAGTTACCAAACACTCTTTGTGAAAAAGTGCAGGCATTAAATTATTATGCCGAGGGCCTGTCTCAAAATTTCAGTGTTACCCGTTAAATTAAAAACCAATTTAGCAAGTACCAGTTTGACATACGCTTTTATGATTTTGTATTTTTATCTGCCTCAAAAGCAGCAGAAAGCAGTGATAGCTCAGCGGGGAGTGGTATGGACTGTCGAGACGAAAGTCGCAGGTTCGAAACCAGCCCCAAGTGCATACACCTCTGACTTTTCTAAGTTATGTGTATATTAATTGTTAATTATAACTTGCTTTAACGGTGAAGGAAAAACATCGTGAGGAAACCTGCATACCTGAGAAGTTCTTCATAAGAATTTCGAAGGTATGTGAAGTCTGCTAACCCACATTAGGCCAGTGTGGTAGACTAAGGCCTAACCCCTCTCATTCAGTAGAGGAGGCCCGTGCCCAGCAGTGGGACGTATATAATACAGGGCTGGTATTATTATTATTATTATATAACTGCCTCAAAAAACAAATTTCTCAATTCGTCTGTTTATGTTTTGTTATTTATGTTCACGCATAACTCCGCCAAATATGGACCGATTTAAATAATTATTTTTGTATTCGATACGGTTGACAGCGGTGGTGGTCCCATTTGAAGAAATAATGCCACCCCTAAATCGAGGTGAAATCGGGGATGAAAGACTAGAACACCTTTATGCACCGATTTTAATGATTCTTTCACATAATTAGGCAACCTAAAACCTATTAAACAAAAAGCTAATCTAAAAACGAATGCTATCTAAACAATTTTGAGTCGGTGGTATCAATCATTGACTATTAAATTACAGTACCACCGACTCAAGATTGTTTAGTTTTATTTTGGGTTTTTAGTTTTATGAGTTGGTTTTATTTTTGGTTTAACATAAAATGTTTTTTCTTTTATATAATTTTATTTGTGTACTTGGAGATTGTGAAACATGCGCTTAGTGTATTATTCTTCTTCCACCTGTTGTTATCCCACTCGCAGTGGGATTGGCGCAACATGATTTATAACATATATTACAGAGAGATTGGGCTTGTAGTTTTTATAACTGTCCACCTGCGTGACGTCAACCCCTTTGGGGAGAAAACACCCAGACCCGACAATATTAGCAATATTTGTCGATCACACTAACATTTGTCTTGATGCGGGAATCGAACCCACGGCCTCCTGATTCACAGACCACTACTTGCCTACTGCGCCACTGAGGCTTAATGTACTATTGCAATCATTTTAAAAACTACCTATGCCATGTACCTACCTGGAGTAATAAATGCACAATTTAAATAATCTTTTAGTGAATATTATTGAAAATAAAACAAAGATTAAAACAAGCATGAGTATATTAAAAACAAAATCACAGTATCACATAATTACGTACAATGAATTTGCGGTAAAACTAATATAGTGCACCAAATATATAGGCACGGTATACCGGCACCACTCTTCACCACAAACCACACCTGCACAAACTACATAGTTGATAGTATAACTTTGATTACAAGTACATACTTGTAATCAAAGACTTTAATGTATACTACTAGACAAGCTGCGCGGTACTTAGAAGTTGTACCACTAAGTTGCGGTCAATTGACCGTAATTCAATGTTACCAGCTCGTTTACTCTCAACTAGAACCCCTATCGTGCTCCCTGTCTGTGAGCTGTCAAACTCCCGCGATATATGACGTAATTTTACTTCTAAACACCCCGTCTAGTAGTATTTATTTTTGTTTGTTTGTTCCTTAAGGAACCGGCTAAGATCAGAGACCATGCTGCCAAGTCATTAGTTATATTCTTTTCATATATTCCAAGAACGATGAAACGGAGGTGTGGCCGATTTCAAGGTCTTGTTGGAGTTTTGGTGTTAATTCCTTTCAGTTCAATGCTTCTTAGACGACTTTCTTCAAGCGAATCGAAAGCACAAGGTCGACAATACCCTTGGTCAAATATCACCTAAGTTCACTTATTTCAATGTTTCCATACACTATTCATCAGCGTTAATGATTATTGCACAAAACCACACCACTTTTATACAACAAACACAACTTTAAACTAGTTTAGGAAATAATTAAAATGGGAGAGCCACCGCACTGGTAGAATTCCCGCCAAAACTCCCCGTCTAGTAGTATACATTAAAGTGTTTGCTTGTAGTAGTTGATTTATAATTCTGATTGGCGTACTGAAGGAGCGCGTGACGTCGAGTGTCGACGCTACAGTCAATAATGTATTGATTTTATACGTTACTAGCTTTTACTCGCGGCTTCGCCCGCGTGGACTTCGGGTTCACATATAACAGTAACTGTGCATATTTATGGGATAAAATGTATGTTTTTCCCTAGGGATCAAGCTTTCTTCGTACCAAATTTCATCAAAATCGGTTCAGCGGTTTAGCCGTGAAAAGGTAACAGACAGACCAACAGTTACTATCACATTTATAAAACATATTGATTTTATATAAAACGGAAAATAACATTAAAAATACTGTTTTGTGAAAACAGAATTAAAATTGTGTAAATAATGAATTAAATGCAATTTATACATAAAAAAAATACGTGCAAAGGTGGACACGTAGTGGGAAAGTCTTACTATCTCCTTCGCACATGTGTACCGTAAAAGCTAAAAATATATTATGACGTCACAAGATATGTCGTGCAACCTTTATCCGCCATTTGCCAATTACCCCTTCTGTCGGCTAATAACTAAAAAAATATGGACTTGATTTATAAAATTCTTTCGATAATTTATTTTGGGTAACGTAACTTAATGATTAAAATAAAATAAAACAATCTGGTGTAATACCCTATTGGTTGGACAGTCGAAGCTGCTCACATATTAACTGCCCCCACTCCTGTCCATCTGTGCTCACGACTAGTGCCGGGAATTAAACCAGCTTTGATGACATAAGAACAATTTGTATAAAAATAATGTCATAATTGAAAATCGAGGAACGAACGCAAACAAACGTTTGACAAAAGATCTTATTTTAACAAATGAAACAAATCTCGTAGACATATTTCTCAGATGTAGCATTAATCTATGGTTGATCTGTATTAAGTAAATGAGTGTTTGATGTACGAACTATAGCCCGTATATAAAAACAACACTTAAGTGGCTTTGCCATTCTCTTAAAGGAAAGGGATAATTAAGGGATTGGGAAGGGGGATTTGTGTCTCCGGATATCTCACTTTCCGTACGACACGCAGCATCGAGCCGTTACTTTACATCATTTTTCTGTGAGTGGTAACAACCCGGTCGAGTCAGCCCATGCGTGCTGTAGACAAAACTGTCTGCAGCGTGGCTCTACTCTCACTCGCAAGTTGTCACTTGTATGAAACCACAAACAACGCTTAAACTGTTATACTCAAATATATCAAGTTTAAGTATTCATTATCCATATCATAGAATTCGATTATTTCTCATATAATATGTCGATTGAGGTTATGTCTGTACTCAGTAATGGAGCTAAAGCATTTTCTGTGAGTTTACGAGTCTTGGCTGAGTGAACGGTTGACATCATCTTCCCTGTCCTGTATGTCTTGCAGGGTCATCTTCTGGATGAAAGGCTCCAGACCTTTGGAACCTTTGAATAGAGACTCAAAGTCGTTGTGGTGGTTGTCTTCCAGCTGAAAACAATGATAGTAATCGTTTAACAATGTGTCACAAATATAATGTAAGTAGATGAAACTAGGCATTTGAGAAGTGCAATAACGTAGATATAATAAAAAATTATCGTTTTCGAATATCGATATATCGGTTCTTTAAGAATATAGATATGTATATCGGTTTGACATTTGGACTAATTTTTTTGACAGCTTATAAAATATCGAAATAACAGTTTGAGATTCGGCTGAATTCTGTTTTAAAAACAGTGCTTTTGATCTGAATTCGATACTTATAAAAAATATTGATATAGGGAAGTAAAATATAATAAAATATCGAGAAAAATATCGTTGCGACTATATTTTTCGTCTACATCTTACTAACGTCAAGAGTACTATTTTCACGGTAGGCAGCGGCTTGGCTATACCCCTGGCATTGGTAATGTCTATGTGCAACGGTAAACACTTACTATCAGATGGGCCGTCAGGTCGCTACGTTCGTAGACTAATAAAAAAAGGGCGGATTGAATCAGAGTATGATTTTGCTCAGATTTTCGGTATGCGAAATCGATATTCGTCATCTTTTTCGATGTACGGCCGGGGCAATCACCCAGACGGATGTGAATTAGTGCGTGTGTACTCACGAAGTTCCGCAGCCATTTGGGCAAGTTCTGCACGTGTTCGTGTCTTGAGAATCGTTTGTCGAGCAACAACACGGCGCCCCAGTCATGTCGGTGCCGTACACATCGACCCACCGCCTGGTTTAGCGCCCTGAAAAATATTAATTACTAATTAATTTTTAAATATAGATAAAGTGTGAGCTGGACATGCGCACAGAGGGTTCCGCACTTACATCCTTAAATGTTTACCTTTTGTTCTTTTTGTTATTTGGTACGATACCCGCCATAATAACACATGTTCTGTAAACATTTCAGCAGCATATAACAATTAAAAAAAATAGGGCCTTTTAAAGGTAGGATCCATAGACAGACCGTGTTGGCTCTGTTAGAGGGTTGGTGCTCTTTGGTTATAGAACCCTAAAAAGATATTTCTGTATTTAAACCGTATGTATGTAAGGAAGTTTGTGCCCAATTTTCTAATAAATTAATATTGATGGTTGTTTAACAAACGTAATAGAAATACTTTCACGAATGCCTTATTTAATATTGTAATATTTCTTTATGGGTAACTAGCTCGCGGCTCCGCCCGCGTGAACAGCCTTTCCCAGGAAAAAAAGTAGCCTATAACCGTCCCATCTATCTCTGTCCCTAAATTCATAAAAATCGGTTCAGCGATTTAGGCGTAAAAGCGTTACTATCAAACAAACTCACTTTCTCATTTATAATATTAGTTAGGATTGAATACGACTAATATCATCCTCATTGCTCACAGCTCCGTGGCGCAGCGGGCGAGTAGTCGGCTGCGAAGCGAGAGGCCGTGGGTTCGATTCCCACACCGAGACAAATGTTTGTATGAACCACAAATATTGGTCTCGGGTCTGGGTGTTGTGGGACCGCAAGTCCCTCGTAGTTCCTGATACCCACGACACAGGTTTACCTAGTGTGGGGTCAGGACTATGTGTGTGACTGTTGGGTGTATTATTATTATTATTCTTCTTAGTACCTAGGCTGAAAAATGGACGAGGAAGGAACCCAGGAAGGTGCAAACCTCAGGTCAGGCAATTACAATTTGTTTCACACCCACTGGTGTAAATGTAGCGCCAATTTCAATCCTAGTCTACTGACTGCGATTGAAATTGGCGATAGATATGGTTAAAGGCTCATCACTTATCACATAATAGGCCAGATATAAATAAGGTCGGCAAACCACGGGTGTATCAGTTGAACATCTGCCTGTCCCTCCAAAAATACAGGCGTGTGAGAAAATAGGATTAGAAATAATGGGATCAGTGACGTGCATAGAACATATTTATCCTAGAAATAAAAAATATATAAATCACTTACCTGTACGCTTGTATAGTATACCACTTATCTCCGGACACTAAGTTCTTCTCATCTTTATATTTATTGTTATATTCTTTTTTAGCGACCACTGCCTGGTCGCCAAGGTTTGCAAACGGTACACCTACCTGTGAATGTAGTAAAAGTTTATTTTCATCGATATAATATGTCGAAATATCGATTAAAATGAATTATCGATAATCGAAATATCGCAATTTAGCAAAAAATCGCGTGGAGGTGCTGTTTTTTTTTTAATGGCAAAGGTCGGAAACGAGCAAGTGGGTTACTCGTTAGTAAGTGACCTCCACCGCCCATATACGCCCACAATACCAAAGAATCATGGGCGCGTTGCCGACCTAAAAGGAAAGGGATAATTAAGGGATTGGGAAAGGGAAGGGGATTTGGGCCTCCGGATATCTCATTCACGGTATGAAACGCAGCAGCAAGCCGCTACTTTACGTCGGTTGTCTGTGAGACAGTGGTAACGACCCGGTCGAGCCGGCCCATTCGTGCTGTAGACAAAACTGTCTACAGCGTAGCTCTACACTCAAAACGATGTATAGAGGCACTTACAGCAATGACTGTTCGCGCTTGATGATCTTTGAAATCCATACCCTCGGACACTTTACCGCGGTATACTGCAAACAGCAATGCGCCTTTACCCTCTGATGAACATTTGTAATAGTCCTATCAACAAAATATAATGGTTCTTTTTATTAGCTTGAATGACGAAACGAGCTGGTCGCTCGCCTGATGCTAAGCGATATAACTAAATAATAATAATAATAAATACACCCATCAGTCACACACATAGTCTCGACTCCATACTATGTTAACTTGTATCGTGGGTATCAGGAACTACGAAGGACTTACGGTCCCACAACACCCAGACCCGAGACAAATATTTGTGGATCACACAAACATTTGTCTTGGTGCGGGAATCGAACCCACGGCCTCTCGCTTCGCAGCCGGCTACCCGCCCGCTAGTCATCAACTATCCATGAACAGAAGCAAATCCACACAAACATTTGAATTACAAAGCACTTCATGGCACTGAACTGCGTTCGTCACTCTCACATATAAGTTTTTTTTTTATTGTATAGACCGAAAAACGAGCAAGTGGGTCACCTGATGGTAAGTGAACACCACCGCCCATGTACGCCCACAATACCAAAAGAATCATGGGCGCGTTTCCGACCTTAAAGGAAAGGGATAATTAAGGAATTGGGAAGGGGAGGGGATTTGGACCTCCGGATATCTCACTCACCGTACGAAACGCAGCAGCAAGCTGCTACTTTACGTCGGTTTTCTGTGAGACAGTGATAACGACCCGGACGAGCCGGCCCATTCATGCGTTAAGTAAAAAGGTATTTGACTCAATTATTTATAATATCTTAATCAATAAGTTACGTTCCCTCAAATCTATTATAGAAAGAATTATGTAAATCAAGTCAAAAATAAACAAGTTAGAAGCCATTCAAATCTGCTGGTGGGGGTAGTTGTCAAATGACGGAAAGAGGATGCACGACATGGCAAGTTACGTCACAAGGCAGGTCTCGCCATTATGTTGCACGCGTGCGAAGGAGATAGTGAATTTTCCCACTACGCACCCACCTTTGAATGTACCAATATTTAAAACATGAACTGCTGCTTGATATTTACCCAATTTTTATTCTGTTTTCGCGAATTCTTTCTTTTTCGCATTATTGCTGGTTGCATATAAAATAATGTATAAAATTAGACATTGTCAAATACCCTATTTCACTGACTTCATGTTCTGCTTGGTGGCAGAAATAGACAGAATGGTGGTACCACCTCAGACGGCCTTTCGCATACGATAGATCTACCACCTAGGAACTACGAGGGTCTACCGTCCTGCTCAGACGCTTCCACTTTGCTCGGTCTTAAAAATCCTTCCTTGTGAGACCATTAGCTCTGATGTCTCTCTCTATCACATTAAACCAGCCTCAAAATTAGTGGGAACTTATAATTAGCCTTTAGTTACACATAATTTTTTTTGTAAACATGTATTAGCTGTTAGTTTTCCAAAAATTTAAAAATAAAATAAATATATCAGATGATGAATAAATAACACCAAACAGTAAATCAGTAGTCATTAACGAACAATAATCTTGTCACGTGTGTAGCAGGAACTGCGAGAGACTTTCGGTCTCACAACGCCCAGATTCGAAAAAATACTTGCGAATAACACAAAAAATTATCTAGATGCAGGGATCGAACTCGCGGTCTCTCGTTTTACAGCCGGCTACATTAAAATACATTAAAAACACTGTTTGGCTAATGGTCTAAGATATTATTATATTGCTTACCTCCATTACTTCGTTGTGAATTTTGGCTTTTTTACTTTCTTTGAATACGTTTTTCAAATTGTTAATTTGCTTCCACAAACCCGTCAGTTCCCATCTATAACAAAAATAAAATAGAAATCCACATGACAATCAATAAATAAATAATAAATACACCCAACAGTCACACACATGGTCCTGACCCAACACTAGGTAAACCTGTGTCGTGGGTATCAGGAACTACGAGGGACTGCGGTCCCACAACACCAGACCCGAGACCAATATTTATGAATCACACAAACATTTGTCTCGGTGTGGGAATCGAACCCACGGGCACGGCTACTCGTCCACTGCACCACGGAGGCTGTCAACAATAAATAGTAACGCCGAAGTGTCACACTGAGCAGCACAATCGAGCTGATGAGATGTTCGAGCATATTTTTCGCAGTCAAACACACTAATAATTAAAGTCCGTCGCATAAATACAACTGGTGCAGTAGACGCGCGAGCATACGCGCTAGTGCTCGATCATTTCCGCGGTTGCTCGCCTTCACAGCCTTTTTCGGGATAAAAAGTAGCCTATAACAGTCTCCAGGGTCCCATCTATCTATTTTGTTCATAAAAATCGGTTCAGCGATTTAGACGTGAAAGCGAACAAACAAACTTACATTTACATTTGTATTAGTTAGGATTTGTTTAATTATTTGGAAGTAAAGACTTATGATACTAATTATTATTAAAATGCCGGAATGAGGTTATTAGTTGAGGAAGAGAAGTATCATAAGCACGAAGCGGCGATGGTTCGAAGCTACGTTTGAAGGAAATCTATTGTCGTTTAAAATTTACATGTGTTTCTAATTCTAATGTGTGAGCGGTAGAGCCACGCTGTAGACATTTGTGTCTACGCTATAGGGCCGGCTCGTCCGGTTCGTTACCACTGTCTCACAGAAAATCAGCGTAAATTAGCAGCTTGCTGCTGCGTTTCGTACGGTGACTGAGATATCAGGCCCAAATCCCCCTCCCCTTCCAAATCGCTTAATTATTCCTTTACTTTAAGGTTGGCAACGGGCCCATGATTCTTTTGGTATTGTGAGCGTACATGGGCGGTGGAGGTCGCTTACCATCAGGTGACCCACTTGCTCGTATGGATTAAAAAATATTGTCGGTTAATAATATAACGGTTAGATTATTATCAATATAATTATTATTTCATCATCATCATTCACAGCCTTTCTCATCCCATTGCGGGGCATACGCCTCTCTTTTTATATACCATTATGTTACAATAAAAAAACAATCTGCGCCAATCTACTCCAATATCGACCCCCTGTGTTATTATTTATCAATGAAAATTGCTCGAGCATATTGTTGCTCAGTGTACGCCGACCTCAACGAGCAATATGTTTACCGAACCTCAATAATATCGGCTTAGAGTTGCGAAGCACCAGTACAAGGATGCTAAGCGTCTCACCTCGCGATGAGCTGGTCCATGAGCGAGTACGAGCTGAGGAAGCAGAGCACGCCGTGCGGCACCACCGCGCACACGCGGCTGATGCTCGCGCCGATGGAGTCCAGCACGTCCACTTGCTTCAGAGTCTTGGCAGTGCATGTCAGCTCGTAGCCGCCCATGGTCGTGCCCATGGTGCCCACCCATACCTGTCGTGTAGTACATTATTGCTTTATAGCAGTTAAGCTTACTAGGCACTGTTTTGTTTTCATGATCTTGAGATAAAGCATGTTATGTTTCATAATGACCAGTAATTTCAATGGCTGCAATGTCCTTCAAACCGGAACACAATAATGTTTATACACTGCTGCGGCAGAAATAGACAAAGTGGTAGTACCTACCTAGTAACCCTAGTAACTTTAAATCAAGTATCCACCCATCAGTTAAGCGTGTATGACGTTATACTTCAGTGGACAGCTGACGAAATATAACATTTTAGGGATCAAGTGTAGTTGCAGACTCACGCGTTCCTTAGGTATGATGTGGTTCGGACTGATGCAGAGCGGGAATGTGGCGGCCAGCTCCGACTGGAAGCTGTCGAGCGGCGCCAGCGTGCCCGACGACAACACCACGCAGCGCGCCAGCGACAGCTCACTGAACGACACCGCCGGGTTCAGACATATCAGGCGCAACGACATACTCTGCATTACGTTACCGTGCCTCACTGTACCCTGAAATAAATGCGCCCATACACATCGACCAGTTGCGTTGGGAAACAAATAACAACTATACACAGGCAGCTTGACCAGTTAATCATTGCCAAAACACGTGACTGCTCGAGCAGTTGATCATAGAGAACACCCGACTGCTCGAGCAGTTGATCATTGAGGAACACCCGACTGTTCGAGCAGTTGATCATAGAGAACACCCGACTGCTCGAACAGTTGATCATTGAGGAACACCCGACTGCTCGAGCAGTTGATCATTGAGGAACACCCGACTGCTCGAGCAGTTGATCATAGAGAACACCCGACTGCTCGAACAGTTGATCATTGAGGAACACCCAACTGCTCGAGGAGTTGATCATTGAGAACACCCGACTCCTCGAGCAGTTGATCATTGAGGAACACCCGACTGCTCGAGCAGTTGATTATTGAGATCACCCGACTGCTCGAGCAGTTGATCATTGAGAACACCCGACTGCTCGAGCAGTTGATCATTGAGAATACCCGACTGCTCGAGCAGTTGATCATTGAGGAACACCCGACTGCTCGAGCAGTTGATCGTTGTATGACGTACGTGCTGCTCGAGCAATTCATCATTAGGTCTTGTATGAATTACAAATACGTTCACGGTTTTCGAATTCGTATAAAGAAGCTATTGACGAAGTGTCAAACTGGTAATTCAGACTGTAAAAAATTAAAGAATCACCCGAAAACTAATTCCGTATTTGATTCATGTATAAAACTAACGATATTATCAATTTTAATTCATCATAGTTAACACTAGTGGCTCCTGCTACTTGATGTATGGAGAGAAAACGAAAACTGCCATCGTTTAAGAATACTATGAAAACTTGTACTAGGCCTACATAGCATAATGTACACAGAGTGCTAGAGTAGTTGATCACGCAATAACATACACGGACTGCTTGCAGATAAACATGCAATAACACGGACTGCTTGAGCAGTTAAACATGCAATAATAAAAACGACTCCTCGAGTAGTTGAGCACATATTTTTTATAAAAAATTTATATCCGTGTAAGATTCGAGGTGGTTGAATGCACCTGTAATGGCAGTGCACATTGTTCATTGCATTATAATACTATCTTTTTACAATATGTTGTTTAACTGTCGATGGTGTGTCGATTAAACAAATAAATAAATAATAATAATACTAGCCCTGAACTATATACGTCCCACTGCTGGGCACGGGCCTCCTCTACTGAATGAGAGGGGTCAGGCCTTAGTCCACCACGCTGGCCTAATGCGGGTTGGCAGACTTCACATACCCTCGAAATTCTTATGCAGAACTTCTCAGGTATGCAGGTTTCCTCACGATGTTTCCTTCACCGTTAAAGCAAGTGATAATTAACAATTAATACACAAATAAATATGTTTATTTAATCTCGAGCAGTTTCGTACATAACATAAATCAATAATCAATATCCCGAACGAATAATCGAAATGATTTAAGGCAACTATGGATAGCAAGATAAATATAATGTCATAGTCATACCTGGGCATAAGACGTGATAATCTCTAGTATAGGTTTGTAGTCGTTTATGAATTTACAATCGCAGCGGAACAGATAGCCTGCGAACAATCGAACAAGCATTATAAGATTTCGAAATTGCACAGTCGCAATTGCATAGGCTCGACTGGGGAAGTACCACTGTCTTATTTAAAACAAATGTAGAGTAATAGCTTCGCTGTTGCGTTTATGATTAAAAACCAGTAGCGGATCCAAGATTTTGGTTTAGGGGTGCGGGCTTAAATTATAACAAAAAATTATAATATACTATACCTACATAAAATGGAATAAGTGATAAGCGATGAAAATTATAATGTAGGTAGCACTAAGAGAGTACGATAATATCAAGAGTAATTTGAGATTTGTCACCCAAGATTTGTGGACCCAAATGCTTGGCGCTGGCTTAAGACCCTTAGCCCCCCTGGATGCGCTACTGCTAAGAAATATCAAAGTCCGGTGGTAAAACAGGGTGAATAGGTCGAAAATTTTTATTTCTGCCCGGCGTTATCTCAGCTTAAAGTCAGGGTTCGTACCATAGATTTGGTATTATATGGAGCGGCCCACCGTCTGACCCCTACAACCCGCAACGCGAACCAAGTTCCGCCATTGCCTCGTCCGTTTCAGTACACGTGATTGGTCTATTTTTGGCGCCAAACAAAAATGGACGAATCACGTATTTTTTATAGCATAGACCGGCAAACCAGCAAGTGTGTTATCTGGTGGTAAGTGATCTCCACACCCATGTATGCCCACGATATCAAACGAATTATGGGCGCGTTGCCGACCTTAAAAGACATAACCCGCATATAAAAACAGCACTTAAGTGGCCTCTTTTCCATTCACTTAAAGGAAAGGGATAATTAAGGGATTGGGAAGGGGATTTGGGCCTCTGGATATCTCACTCACCGCACGAAACACAGTAGCAACTGCTACTTTACGTCGGTTTTTTGTGAGACAGTGGTAACGACCCGGACGAGCCTGACGGCTACCACTTCTACCACTCACTTGAGTGTTGTTCTATAATACGGGCCTTAATGTACGCAAGTACTACCGAGTGCAGCGTCGATGGTTTCAAGCAGCATGGTGGTTTCTTGTGTGACGAAGACGAATGTGCTCGGTTCGTCGCGGACTCGTTGACAAAACTGCGTAGAGGTCTGTTTGAATTCTGTCAAATTAAATAAAAATATTATAAAAGTAAAATAGGTTAAAAAACTGCCTCGGTGACGCAGTTGTAATGCGTACGCGTTACGATTGAGGCTAACTCTCTCGGGTTCGATCCTCGGGTCGGGTAGTGGTATAGGGTTTTTCTATTACGAAAATGCTTAGTATCAGTTCGGAGTCTGGAATTTGTCCCCGGTATGGCGATAGGCTCGCCCCCTATCACATCGTGGGATGGAGATACACTCGGCGAAATGTGGGTGTACTGGCGTGAGTGCGTATGTATGTTAAAAAAACTTAAGTAGAAATAGTCTGGCCACATTGCCAGAGATATTGAGAAATGGAATTGGACCGTCATGTTTTGGTACCCAATGTAAAAAGTAAGAAAGGAAGGCAGTTCAGACTTTGGGAAAACGAGATAAGGAAGATAGCAAGCGATAGATAGGAATGGAAAATGTTGAAGGAGGACGTTATCTGTATAGACAAAATGATTATTTTGATAATGGTTTATTTTAAAAGATTTTTTATATGGGGTCAGTGGATTTTGGTTAGGTGGCGCTGGTGGTCAAGAAGGTTGGGAAAGGCTGTTCTAAAACATGAAGTCAGCGTATTTTAAACCGTTCGCTGGTTCATACTTTTGGTACGATGTGGCACAGGCATTTGAGACCGAGGTACTCCTGCGGTTTTTCAAAACATAACCGACACTACAAGTCATGGAAAAACCAAATCTACACTAATATTATAAAGAGGAAAGATTTGTATTTTTGTATGTAACGAATAAACTTAAAAACTACTGGACCGATTTAAAAAATTGCCTTTAGAAAGCTACATTTACACTGAGTAACAAAGGCTACTTTTTATTCCGGTAAAGGCCGTTCACGTGGGGAGAGTCGCGAGCAAAGGGTATAATTAATATTCTAAAAATTTACTACGCCGAACCAACCGTCTTGATCCTTTTCACACTGCATGGAACTCAGAATCAGGTTAAAATCCACATACATACGCACTCACGCCTGCATTCCCCGAAGGGGTAGGCAGATGTGTAACCAGTACACCCACATTTCGCCGAGCGTATTTCCGTCCCTTATGTGATAGGGGGCGAGCCTATCGCCATACCGGGCACAAATTCCAGACTCTGGGATGATACTGAGCATTTCGTAATAGAAAAACCCAATACCACTTTACCCCATCCGGGATTGAACCCGAGACTTAAGCGTTGGCCTCAATCGTAAAGCGTACGCGTAATGCCTAAAAGGATGTTGGATACATTACCAGGGTACTGTGCGTATCCAATGTTGTGATTGGCGAGGGATTTAGCAAAGTGTTCCGTATTGAACGGGTACGGTTCACCTTGTCTATGCATTTGAAGTGACTCCACCATGCGACGGTTGTTTACAAACCTGTAATATAAATACAGTTTGGATTGAAAAATAGGACCAAAAACAAGCCCACTGAGTTTGACTAGCTGGATCTTCTCAGGACTGGGTCGCGCCACGTAAAATCCAGTGGTAAAGTAAGCCCACTGAGTTTGTTTCGCCGGGTCTTCTCAAGCTGGGTTGTTTTGGATCCGGTGGTAGTTTTAAAACACGTGCCGTTTCAGTAATGCCTATGGCCCATATCGACACATAAAAAAAGGAAAAAATAACAATAATAATACTCAATCAATTCTGGACTATTCCTAAATAAAAATATTGTAAAATTTATAGTTGCCCAGTGTATTTTGATGATGTTATGTATACATTAGTTGATATTATTTCTATACATAAATTTCTTTATTTTGTACCGACTTGTCATAAGCGCTATTTTAATTGCCTACATGATTAATAAAACTATTTCATTTCATTTCACTTCACACACTTAGTTTTGGATATACAATAAATAATAATATGAATACCAATTTTCCCAGAGGGGATGACGTCAGACAGGCGGCCGGTCGTAAAAACTACAAGCCAAATCTATCTGTAACATGTGTTAATAATTACATATCATATTGCTGCGACTCCACTGCGAGTGGGATAAGGGCAGGTGGGATAATATGAATATCAAATACAAATTACTTATAATTCATCCTTACTTATGAAATTGCCACGCTTTACGAAAAAGTTAAATTTTTTTTTTTTCTCTATTTTATTTCTAATAATCAAAGTAACCATGCTATCGATATTGCTCGCGCAGTGGCAATTTATAGATGTACTTTTAAAGAAATCGACGGGACGGAAGACAAGAAACTCTTCAAAGGCGTTTTGTACTGCCTCTAGCGTATTGATTTTATTCCCGCAAAGAAAGTTAAAGTTAAAAATTATGGAAAGAGTAGAAGCCTGTAGACACAAGGTCTTGTGAGTACGGCGCATGGGCAGGCGTGACGCATACCATCATGCGAGCGACCTGCTCGTTACGCCATTCAAGCGAATAAAAAATAGCAAAAGCTAGCACGAGGGCGCTGTACCCGAAAGAAAACTCCATGTAACTTGTTTAACACTGTTTGTTATATTAACGTTACAGGCTAAGTTTGTAGTTTATACTAACCAGTCTTCCCAGTCTTTGAGTACTTTTATCAATTTCTGAACGTATTCGACGGCAGCTGAGTTTTCGTAACGATACTTCATTATCTTTTGTAGGTTCTGGAAATAATGAAGATGTTTTTTTACTTTGCACAGTATGGTGACATTTGGGGGTAAGTATTGTATTGCTTTTGCAAACGAACAAGTGGGTCACCTGATGGTAAGTGATCTCCATCGTCCAAGAACATCCACAATGCCTGAAAAATCATAGATGTGATGCCAACCTTAAAGGAAAGGGAAAATTAAGGGATTGGGAATATGGGCCTCCGGATATCTCACTCACCGTACGAAATGTGACAGCAAACTGCTATTTCACGTCGGTTTTCTGCGAGAAACTGGCAACAACCTGTTCGAACCGGCCCATTCATGCTGTAGACAATACATTCAACAGCGTGCCTCGACAACTTAAAAATTGCAATTAACTGTGGTTTACAATGATGCCTATGTACCCTGAGTACAGTGTACTGAGTCAAAACTATATGATACTTACATCAAGAGCCGCCTGTACTTGTATCTGTGTGATTGTAAACGTGGCCGCGTCCCTGCACACGTCTTCTATATTGTGTGCTTCGTCTATTATCACTATTTCTCCTGTCAAGTTTATGTTCAACTGAAACAAAAGATTCTACTGTAAAATAAGGCAAATGAGGAAGTGGTTCAAATGAGAGTAAGTGATCACATCAATTTTTTTTTTTAGTCTGGCATGGGAAATACACTGGACCTGATGATAAGGTCCAGTCCTCACTAGGTGTATGTATGTATACTCACACTGCTCCTGATGCCGCGGTCTATGAGGTAGTTGTAGGGGCAGAAGATGATGTGTGCCTGATGTGCCATCAGCCTGGCCGCGTAGTACGGACAGGCTGACTTCTCTTCGCCGGCCCTCACCAGGTCCTCGATGTCGAAAGCCGGCGGCATCGTTGAGTGATTCAACGCCTTTCTATTGTTGTAGTAAATGCAAAGAGTGTCGTCTTTCTCTTGCTTTATTTTCTTTGTTCCTATTACCTGTAAAGGTTAGACTACTTGATACACAATTAATTGTATATAGAGTTATATTTACAAGCCACTATCCAAATATGTATTTACGAAAACAATTATTATGTTTAAATTGTATGATTGTATGTTATATGATTTGTATAAATATTTATGGTTAGAATACTCTTCTCGGATTTATGTTGGGACTTGTTGCCAAACTTACTATAAACATTTAGTATACGTCAGACACTCAGTGGACCAACAAGCTGTGTCCTGTATGCCAAACCCTTTCCCCTTCCCAATCTCTTAATTATCCCTTTCCTTTAAGGTCGGCAACGCGCCCATAATTCTTTAGGTATTTTGGGCGTACATGGGCGTTGTAGATTACTTACCATCAGGTGACCCACTTGGTCGTTTGTCGGCCTATGATATATAAAAGAAAATAAATACACCCAACAGTCACACACATAATCCTGACCCCACATTAGGTAAACCTGTATCGTGGATATCAAGAACTACGAGGGACTTCAGATCAGACAAACATTTATCAAGGTGCGGGAATCGAACCCACGGCCTCACGCTTCGCAACCGGCTACTCGCCCGCTGCGCCACGGAGGCTGTCAAATGTCACTATTATACATATCCGACTTTGTTAACAAATATATTTATAACAGCGATAATTCAATGGGGAGTGTTACGGACTGTCGAGACGAAAGGGGCAAGTTCGAAAGCAGTCCCAAAAAAAAAGCACACGCCTCTGACTTTTCTAAGTTATGTATGTATTAATAATTAAGTATCTCTTGCTTTAACGGTGAAGGAAACATCGTGAGGAAACATGCATACCTGAGAAGTTGATGATTTGAAGGTAAGTATGTGAATTCTACTAACCCGCCAACGTGGTGGACTAAGGCCTAACCTCTCTCATTCAGTAAAGGAGGCCCGTGCCCAGCAGTGGGACATGTATAATACAGGGCTACAATACAATACCTTAGTACATCCTCTGCACATATCATTCCTGGAACTCCACTGGGACTTGTCAAATTCACGGATACAGGTTTGGTCCCTGCTCGACAGTAGAGACATCGGGATCTGGCCGCAGTACGAGGTGCGGTCGAACTCCTTGATGACTTGCGCGATTTGTTTGTGTGTACGCGCGCCGTAGTATATGGTTGGCAAGCTGCAATAATGAACGGACCTCATGCGAAGGTTGTCGATTTGAGAGAAGAAGTTTCTGCAAGCAACCCAACAATATTTACACCACCACCCGAAATCCAACACACCTACTTACATATTACGGTTAGTTTTACTCCCTTCAGTGTTCGGTGACGACAATTGAACGTATCTTCCGAACTAGACTTTAGAATGTACAGAGGTTGAGCATAATGACAGGTTCGGACGAGTAGAATGGCTTTCATCAAGAAACTTGACTAAGAAAACGCTGTAAGTTTATTGTTGATCAATTAGATTGGAAGTATGTTCAGACGTTTCAACTAAAATATAACCGTGTGAAAATGAGTAGGTTTTTGCGATAGTGGAGCAGTGCGGGACGGGCGTGTCGACGTGTTTATTATATTCATCTCGTGTGCAGCGCGACAGTGCCGTGACGTCATATTTTATTCTTTAACACCCCTCCAGCACCGCTCTAATACCGTAGGAAGCTACTCAGTTATGCGCCACGACTATATCATCATACACATGCTTACTACAGAAGGGATTTGGAAAACGGTCTGTAAATACAAAAAAAATCTGTAAATAGAAACAAAAAATTTATGTAACGATCTGCGATCGCATTGTCTGGCCGCGATACAGGCGATCTGCGATCGCTAACCACAGCCGCGATCTATTCTTGCGATCTGTTCAGCGTCTACCAATCGGAGGCCTTCACCCCCCGTCAGTCCTTTTAGGTAGGGTTGCTAAATTTATTCCGACTGTTACAGTATTTTTCAGATTTAATTAAGAAAATACAGAAAATATTCGTTTTTTATTGAAAAAACTAATAAAGAGAAAGATATATTTGTTATTGATTTTATTTATGTGTGCAAAATTCCCCGATAAAAAAACAACCTATTATACAGTTTTTGTATTTTCAATGATATATTCTGGTAACACAATTCGGTAGATCGCTGTGTGGATCGCGGCAGTGAGCCAAAACGCGCGCGATCCTATACTGTGATTTCTAGTACATTAATGTACTAGAAACATTTATGGCGGCCTGAGATCGAGATCGCAGATCGCTGCTGTTGGTGGGAGGTTTAAATTTTCGTCAATAGACAAGATTGTGTAAGTTGGTGATGGCTACTATGTAATTACCTACAATAAAATTGTTAGAGAGTAGAAATTTAGGGTAATAGAAGGATGAAATTGATACTATGTTGACAGATGTTTTTACAGCAATTATGATAGGTTTAGACGAGGCGAGGCGCTTTCTCTTGATGAATAACTGTAAGGCTTTTGTTGAAAGTCTCTTCAGACGGTTCAAACTGCATACTATTTCGCATTTGTCAACTAAAATAGAACCGAGTGAACTCGCTACAATAATTCAATTTGAGTGTTACAAATTTATATTAATCTTGGCGAGAATGAAACTCAATTGTGTGTGTGGAATCTGGTTGAGTGAATTGGAAATTAAAGAAGGCCAACATCTAGTTTCATTTCGAATTATTTTTCCATAAAAGAGGCACAAGACGTAAAGGATATTCCATTCTACTACGAGAATAGGACCACTTAAATCGCTTACTAGCATACATCTATACATCATTGGTCTATACTCTATGGTAAGAATAGATACTGTGCATGCATTTTGTTTCTTCGACTGGCAAACTACTAAGCATGCTTACTCAACGAAATATAAAAGTCATGCAAATCATAGAAGTGTTTTAATAGACTATACTAAAAAACTTTATAATTATAATTACGTGTACCTACTAAAGTCATGCACAAAGTGTAAAAAGAATATAAGGCAACAGAAGTTAGAAATATGGTTTTATTTAGAAAAAGTGCGAATAGTTGAAAAAAAGAAGAGGTACTATAAAAAGTGACATTCGTATTATGATATCTTGGGAAATTCTTCTTATAATCATCTTTCTATTTGGCGTCAGAAATAGAGAAAGCTATGGTACTGATCCCCTCGTGCATACGAGGAGCCAAGTACAATATAACAGAAAACTCTTCTATACGAGGTCGCGTCATAGTTTGATAAAAGAATCGACTCGTAAATAAATATATATCAGCCCTGTTACGCCTTTCTATGCAGCTCTACTATATAACTTAAACAGTGTTTTGTCTCCTTCACTCTCTAATAATTTTAAGATGAGAAGAAAGGGACAAGCAGTGTTTACATAAAACAATGATTAATATAAGTATAAATTAGCACAATCCATGTAAGATTTTCGAAATCAATCAACACTATAGATTGATTTAGTTAACTTTGTGACTGTAAGCCTTTTGTATGATATGCTGATCCGATTATGATTTCAAGAAATTTAAAATAAGTACGTTTGTTTCTGAGGAGTTTCATTATCATCAGATTCCGACATCTTTTGTGGTGTGCTTGAGCTGGATGACGCTTCGCCTTTGCTGTTTATGCGTTGCTTTTTGTGAATCTTCACCTCTCCATTGTCACCTTTAAGGACAACATTCTAATTCTTAAATACCTCCGACATCATTTAAATAATGAATTTAGAAAATAGATTTTTTTAAACGAAGCTAAGAACCATTTGTGTTAAGCCAACATACAAATAAAAATCACGCATTGAATTTCATCTACCACAGTTGTTATTAGCATAGCCGAAACAGCCTTTCGAACTGACGGTAGAGTTATTAAAGTAATCTAAACAAAAATTATAGATTCAATAAATATTTTGATTTAACTATATAGACATTAAACTGATAGGTAAAGTTTTATAGTTTATAAATATAGCACGCCACCTTTTTCATCAATGGTTAAAAATAGAAGTAAATATATTATGGTATGTCATATAGTCTTGAGAGGGACATACAAGAGGCAGTACATTTGTCCCATACATGATGAAATTAATAAATATTAATGTAAGAGCGACTCAATTTTTTTACATGTACTGCTTACAAACTTTATGTCGCGTTACTGTTTTAATATTCTCATGACGCGAGCTGAGTACGTGAAAGATTGAGAACAAGCGAGTGCCCTTATAGAATCCCCGCCTCATCTGAAGTAGGACCTTTACTGGCTCAGTACAAAAAGAGGCTACTCTTACAAATTCATTTAAAAATTGTGTCATACTCAACACTAATGTCATATGTCCCAAGTGTGTATTATGTAAATAGTACCTAAAGTTAAACTATACATATAAAAATGCACGAAAAGGAGATTAAAAAAATGGCACTGAGACTACTACTGAAAGGTTATTGCGACGCATTCGTATAAACTCCACCTAATTTGGACTACCCTCTTTCACATAAGGCCGCATTTAGTGTCAACTTTCCACACACAAAAACCAGCTGAATATTTAAAAGCACCGCTGATTTTATATACAACGCACTTCTTAAAATGTACATAGAAAGTTGTAGGCTTTCAGCATTAGCCGTTGATTCAAGATGGCGGCACGGCATGACAATGACGCCATTACCGGGATTACGCGGGCTTGGCGTAACTCGAGCCGCACGTGGCCCGCTCGCTCCCTTCGCTCAGCTAATGAAACTATTGAAATGACTCCTTTACAATGTCACAGCGAGCACTTCATTCGTAACCGCGCACGGCGCACGCTTCAAGTCACTCTATGTGCAAATGGTAGATGTTTATTTTTCACTTTCTATGTACATTTTTCTCGCTAATGATGTCGCGTTCTAATGAGCGCAGCCTTGCAACTTCTCCGGTTTTCATTTAGTGTTTAAAACTACACTCTATTCATACGAATGTCATATTCATATTTGGTTTCTTTTGTAAATAGACGAGCAGGCGACGAATGAATGGTCTAACGATGTCAAAATCTATCTACAATATATAGTTACATACTAAAAAGGTTGACTGGTAGAGATCGCTATTAGCGATAAGGCCGCCTATTGTTACATTTATAATTTTGTTTTGTTTTTCTTTACTTTTTTTCTGCATGGTGTACAATAAAGTGTTATCTATCTTTGTATCTATCTAAGGTCTAATCGCCAAATCTCTTCTAGAATCGTCAACAAATATCTATCCAATTTTCAATTACCTTTATTATATTGGATTTGGTGTAATTGACAGGTCCTTACAAATGAACTATTTGAAAAGTTTGTAGGTATCTATCTATCATTTACATTTCTGGAATAGCTGGGGCGATTTTGGGCTCTTAAAGCAAAAATGAATAATTTCAACATGTATGAGCGTAAACGATACTCTATTTTTGTTCCTAGTATTAAGTCTGTATATAAAAATCAAACAACTAACCATTCTTTAGTACTAGAACAATAATCCAATTATATAATAAGTAATGTAGTATAGCAGAGCAAATACAAAGTACGCTTGCACATATTAATAACCTTTATTTAATAAGTCCATTCAGAATCGATAAAATAGTGTATTGACTTTATTATGAAATATCTGTAGTTATTTAAAAGAAATGTCCGTAAAAGCCATCAAGGCATCGTGTGGACGTACCTTCAAAGCTGTCCTGCAGCGGTTTGTCTCTTTTATCGCCATAGTTCCATGTATCCCCATCGCCTTTTCCTGACGGTTTATCATATATGCTTCTCTCACCTGTGGACAAATTGGATAGTCAGCAGAGGCCTTTAGTTCTTTGTTGATTTCCGTCCGTCATACGCTGGGCTTATGCTGACGCGCACATTGTAATTTTGCAATGTACAAAAATGTAGGACCCTATGCAGTGACACCGACACGTGTGGTAAATTGTAGTATGAAATGTTTTATGACACCTCTACCTGTGTTATGAGCCGAGCCATGAACAAGGCGCAACATACTCGTGCACACGCGGCGTATAACTGCACCATTAAACGATTATCCTGAAGGTTAAAATACATTTTATATTGAATATGAACTCCAACAGAGACTCTATCAGCATTAAAGAAGGGCTCCAACTTTACCATTTTTTTAGAATTATGTAACACTATTTTTGGCGCCAAACAAAAACGGACCAATCACGTGTACAGAAATCGACACTTAGCAAAGAGCTCACTTGAGTGTTGTTCTAGAATACGAGCGTTAGTCATTTAGCGTAGTCTGCAAAACCTATGGAGAGGTTACAGAAGTATACTGTTTTGACCGTAACGCTAACTATATGGTAGATGTTGTGGTAGAGTATTACAATACGCACAAAATAACTTGGCCACATCACCTGCCCCCTACATCCCTTGTCATCTGTTAGTCTCTGAAAAAAATAGTCGTCACGCCGCTCGTGAAGTCGAGCTTACTACGAGCCGGCAAGTTATTTTTCGTGTATTATGACTGCCCCTGTAGAGTGAGCAATATGCACACGATACATAACCTGATCAGGATTCATTGAAAAGAGTAACTTTCCGCTACTACCAGCATACAATCAGTCATGGGCGCCGGCTTGATTATTTTCGGGGGGGTGCATCTTTAACTACATTAAAATATAATATGTTATAGTGCATCTCTTTGCCTGTTGGGCAACAAGCTAGAAAGAAGCCCTAAGTTTCTAACAGTGAATTTAAAATTAAAAAAGTATTTCTTATTCTTTCTTCTGTGTATGTTTTTCATGTCAGAGGGCTCCAAGTACACCCCACTACCGACTCCCATTCATCAAGTAGTATCTTTGATTGATAACTAATTATGACAGGAACTGTGGACTGTCTAGTTAACTGAACATCTGAATATGTGTAATATTTTCACCTACAAATAATCATGAAAAAATGAACTATAATTTTATCGTGTGTGACGACTGACGGCAGATAACAGTCTATATCAACAGTTTGTACGTCAAGTGATAACGGATACGGCCAGCTGAATGCAGTGCGCCCCGAGCGATCGCGAATAATGGAACAATTTCTGAACAAAAAGTACGTTCTCGTCAGTTCGGAACATTTCGAACAGTATCTCGCGTTTATAGGTAAGATTTTAAATGAAAATCAATGAAAACTCCTTCATCATCAGTCTATGTTGTCATTACTGCAGTTTGTGTTCTGGTTGAAGAGAACAAAAGTGCAAGAAACCATTGTTATTGTTTTGTATTAAGATAGAGTACGCAGGTAGCCTTGGGACTAGCTAAGCCTAGCAAGATTATGAAAATGTAACGTATTGAAAACAAAGGAAAATGTGGAATATCTAGTGCCGTTTCGATTTAAAGTGCGAAGCGTCGAAATTATGGTATTTGTTCACTGCATCTTAAATCTATATTCAAAGGAGTTTAACAATAACTCAAACACCACATACACTAAACATTTTGTAAAATGATGATGGAGAGAAATTCTGGATAAATATAATAATTAAACAAAAATTACTAAATAATGAATTACGGAACAGTAATCTTAATCACTTAAATACATACGCCACAACGTCATCGTCGTGGTAGATACAACTTCAGGAATGTATCTAAAGATAGTTTGGTCACGTTTTGAGGAAACCACAGAAGTGTGTCGGTCGCAAATGCCAGTGTCAAATTGTATCAGAGGTACTATCCTGCCGACGGCCCAAAAAAGTACTGGCTTGACGAGGAGATATGAGACCCAATGGTCTTACTATGGAAGATGCTCAAGATCGGTCGAAGTAGAATAGTCTTAGTAGAAAGGCGAATCTTGGCAGTTGGCGCTAAGGCGGGATTAAGCCAAGCGGAAAGAAATTACAATTTAGACTTTTTATTTTAGGTGTAGGATACGTCGCCAGGAAGGTAGCGGTAAATCTGAAACCTGTACAATGTTTGACTCTGAATGAAGACGGAACGTACACATTTGATTTCGTGTCCACACTGACTAGTTCATCAATAACGTTCACATCAGGAGAAGAATTCGATGAAGTGAAACCTGACGGTGTGAAGGTACCGTTAATTATTTGAAATCGTTCGTTATAACATTGTATTAAAGAGAGTTTAGAACCTGTATTTATAGGCCGGCAAACGAGCAAGTAGGTCACCTGATGGTTAGTGAAACATCATCCACCACCTATGTACGCCCACAATACCAGAATAATCATGGACGCGTTGCCGTTCATATAGGAAAGGGATAATTAAGGGATTGGGAATTGGTCTTCCGGATAACTCACACACCGGGCGAAACGCAGCAGCAAACCGATGCTTTACGTCGGATTTTTTTGAGACTCTGGTAACGACCCGGTCGAGCAGGCCCATTCGTGCTGTCCACAGCATTGATTCCATAATTGTGTACTTCTTCATTACACCTGAGCTTTTGTATGAATGTACTTTTAACAATAATTTGGATAGATGTTTATTGCTATTTACAAGCTGTTTAAGAAACATATGGTAGAGGTTAAATATCTATAAGTTATTTAAATATTGATAAACCAACGTTAGAATGGCTACAAAATGAAACCAGAAAACCCATTCTAAATAAAAGCAATAATTGCATATTACATGTATGGAACATAGGACACGAAAGAGTCGTGTCAGAAAATCATATTCTGTGTGTAATAACGGACTTTCACGATATTAGTTAATTGAAGCAGTTGTTAGTTAACAAGCGATTTGAATCGTCTGAACAGAATTTCTATTAAACTGATCAACAAAAACGCTTACAGCATTTGTTGATTCAATGCTTTTGTTAAAAGCGATTCGACTCGTCTGAACTCAAAACTTATCATTACGTGTCGGTCTCATGACACAATAGGTCTTTGTAACTAATATTATAATAATATCAGCACTGAATACTGTCCTCCTCTACTTATTAGAGGGGCTAGGCCTTAGTCCACCACGCAAGCCTAATACCGGGTCGCAAGCGTCATATTCCTATACCTATATCTTATGGAGAACTTCTCAGGTATGCAGGTTTTCTCGCGATGTATCCTTCCACGTTAAAGCAAGCAATAATTAACAATCAAAACACACATAACTTGAAAAGTTAGATGTGGTGTTCTTGGTATTGGTTTAGAACCTTTTCGTCTCGACAGTCTATACCATTCCAAATAATATTACTAAAAACATTTTTAGGTTAAAGCGACAATCACAATTGAAGGAAATAAGATGATCCATATCCAAGTACAAGAAAACGGACGGACTTCGAAACACGTCCGTGAATTTTTCACGATAAGCTCATAGTTGTACGTATTCTTTTTGTATCGTTCAAAATATATCATATTATTTTACTGTACCGAAGAACCTTAGAATAACTACTTACAGAAGGTAGATGTCCAAACAACGCATACTCACAATCATAAGCTGAAAATTCGGTAAGTGTGATGTGTTTACTTGTATCGTCACGCACACATACACAAAAGAAATGTCAGCTAAAATATATTATCCTAAAAATTTCATACATTGATTTATAAGTGAGGATCATAAACATAGTATGGTGAGTATTTGCTTATTCCGTAATAAGGGCGATCGTAGATTGAAGCCATATATGGCTCCAATTTAACGGCTTATACATATTTCGTGCGTAACTTAATTTCTGTAGTTATTCTAAGACCAAAAAATAGTTTTAACTATAAGGTGGATAATGAATTAAAATGTCAGGAATTAATTTAATTATAAAATTGAATAGTTTAGGTGATAAGCGATAACTGAATTCTCACTGTTATTTGTTACTGTATTAACAATCAATTAACTCCTCCCTATACTTACGAGTATTTCTATTTGATTTATTTCGTTGCGGGATAAAGACCACTTTCCATTTCCAGAGACTCGGCGAGCTTCATTGCTCGGTATCGAACCTGGCTTACTTGTAGTTAGTGGTGGGTGTGAATAGTAAGAAAATATAAATTTGGGTACATTTATACTTTAATTTACTTTACTTGTGGGTTTTACTTGTGAATTAAGACTCACCATATGTAATCACTTTAAACTAAAATTTCGATTATGAATTTCCTGCTGACGTCTTCTATATAATATATATTATTTTTATTATTTCAGACCACTACAGCCACTGGCTTGGACAAGACTGTGACAAGAGTATTTGAATTAGTACAATAATTTAATTGGTTATTATTCGTTCTAGTCATAATACTTTTAAGTTAGGTTTTAGGTACGTGAAGTTATAAATTTTGACATGAACCCAGGGAGTTGTGAGTGGTAGAGTCATGATGTAGACAGTTTTGTCTACATCACGATTGGGCCGGCTCGACCGGTTACCACTGTCTCACAGAAAATCGACGTAAAGTAGAGGCTGGATGCTGCGTTTCGTGCAGTGAGTGAGATATCCAGAGTACCTATTTTTTCTTTGGTGATTAACTAACGAGACGCGGAAAGCAGGAGGCTGTTCACATATCCGTACTGCGTCATAAAAAACAATGATTGCCGAAGTGTATAACTTCAATCGGAGAATTGTACGTAAAGGCATGTTTGGATGTACTCGACCGAGACAGGGAGTCCGCGACATATGACGCGAGTCAGCCGATAGCGACACGTCCACTATGTATGGAAACCGCCGCTCCTGTCACGGTCGTATACCTCAAAACGCGTTTACATTTCGACAGCCTCCGTGGCGCAGCGGGCGAGTAGCCGGCTACGAAGCGAGAGGCCGTGGGTTCGATTCCCACACCGAGACAAATGTTTGTGTGATCCACAAATATTTGTTTCGGTTCTGGGTGTTGAGGGACCGCATGTCCCTCATAGTTCCTGATACCCACGATACAGGTTCACCTAGTGTGGGGTCAGGACTATGTGTGTTGGGTTATTGGGTGTATTTATTTATTTTATTATTTATTTGCAAACAAAGCGGGCATGTCGCTGCTGTCGCGGCGGTCTCCTGTCTCGGTCGCACACAACATAACAGCCCTTTAGTTGTATTCTCATATTCGCCACGGCCCTTAAATATATGGTTCACTCCTTAAAACGCTGTTACGTATTAATAATATCCATGTCTGTATATAGTTATCTACAGTACGAACGATATATGCGGACATAATATTTAATTTTATCAATCTAAATGCGGAAGATTGTGATAATCGTTAATCCATTAATTACCCAAAGCAAAAAGGGCGTATAAAGGACGGTAAAAATAAATTAATAACGCCATAAGTTTTTTCTTTTTCTTTCTAGCGTCGGTGGCGCATTTGTAATTCGTATTCGGTACAACTGCTGTACGGAGGTCCCGGGGTCAATCCCGGGGTCGGGTAAAAGTGATATGATTTTTTCTTTTACGGAATGCTCAGTATCAGCCCGGAGTCTGGAATTGTGCCCGGTTTGGCGATAGGCTCGCCCCCTATCACATATTGGGACGAAAATAAGCTCTGCAACATGTGGGTGTACTAGTTACACTTCTGCCTATTCCTTCGGGATCACAGGCGTGAGTGAGTTTTTATGTGTTATATGAAATAAAAATATATAAAAAAACAAATATGCGCGTTATTTCGAACACTTGTTATAACAATTGAATATTCGTGCACGAATTGATTTTGATTTTGCATTTTCCATAATGTTAAGCTTTTAATTTCCAAAGACTTGCACCGTGGTATTGTTACAATAATAAAAATTGGGCAGTGTTATTAAAAGTGTATGTGTTTTTGAAACTTTTATACAATAAAAATAAATATAATTGCCATATGTATGTTTCAATTATCTCTCAATAAATAATAATCCCTTTGATATTGTTTATTAAAACTACTAGAATTATTAAACACGAGAGTCACTCTCGGCAATTTGGCCACTATTAAAGCATCGTTTTGTATAATCAAATTTCGTGAACCTCATCCCCCATATCGACTTTCACTTAATATCCAGGGCCAGGCCCTTACCGTGAGCTAACAAGCGAGAACATTCTCTCCGGGGCACTTTCCAAAACACGATTCCCTATTCCATTAGACCCTCTCGAAGTTATCTCGCGTTATTTACAGCGCCTGACCGTGCCGTCTTATGTAGTCGACCCTTATGTGTCGGCCCCCTGGTTGGGGTATATAAGTGAGCATCGTGGGCTGTCTGTGTATGGTCGTAGGGGTGATTTTGGCTTAGCGGTCCGTTGGGGTAGGTGTGGGGTGTCGCGGTGTCGTCGCCATGGCAACCCGGCGCCCGGACGCCGGATCCCAACGCCCGCAGTGTCGGCCGCCGCGCCCGCGCCCCGCCGCACAAGTGACACGCGCTGCGAAAAAGCACAACCACCCTGTGTGCGGGGTGACCATGCTTTTAGCTGTTCTAGAGATATTCTAATTGTAATTTATAAGGCCCCAGTTTCAGCAGAATGTAAAAAGTTCACTTCATCACATATGCATCATAGCATTGGCAAGTATTTATGGTGAATTTAATGACGTAACCGAATTCTAATAAGAAATGTGTATTGTTATGTTTTGTTCCGAAATAACATAGCCAGCACCATATGGTGCTGGCAGATCTACTACATAGTAGCTCTGCGTGCAACTATTGGCAAGCCACCACTTTTTACCCATGATGAACACCCACAACATCATAGTCGAATTATCGGCATGTTGTCAACCTTTCAGGACTGTTTAGCTTACGGTAATCCGGCATGAAATACTGTTATTTTACCAGTTTACTGCTTGATAGTGGCACAAATCTGGTCGAGCTGACTCATTCATGTCGTAGGCAAAATTGCCGACAATTTCTACCACACCTATTCATTTGCTATTTCCAAGTTCCTATTCATCTGCTTCCACCTGCCCTTATCCCACTCACAGTGGGGTCGCTTGCTTTTTAAGACATGTTGCAGAAAGATATGACTTGTGGTTGTAGTTTTCATTTGGTAGAGCCACGCTGTAGACAGTTTTGTATACAGCGTGAATGGGCCGGTTCGTTACCACTGTCTCGCAGAAAACCGACGTAAAGTAGCAGCTTGCCGCTGCGTTTCATACGGTGAGTGAGATATCCGGAGGCCCAAATCCCCTCTCATTAATCCCGTGCAAAATAAACGCGACTGTTAAAAGGACAATTTAATTTAGCAAAAGATCGTTACCATAAAATTTATACATTGTAGGTTTATTGATATATCCTCTCCATGATGATCATCCTTCTATATCGTTCCGCCACTGTTGAGGATCGCGACTCCGTGCCAGGATTGTAGCAATGGGTTTTCTCCATTTGCTACGGTCTACGGCATGATGGATTGCGACGTTGACTGGTTTCTCCAACTGTTCCGACACCTGGTCAGACCAACGTTTCGGGCTCCTACCCCTCCCCCTTCTTCTTGGTCTTTTGCCTTCGATGTCTTGGTCTTCTCCATCATGGTAGATCATGCCTTTTCCAATATAATGCCCTCCATTATTTTTTATGGTACCCAAAGGGTTCCAACTGAACCCTAGGGTCTGTAGCCTACGCCGTCTGTATGTCTGTCTATCATATCTTTAAAGATCTCTATTTTTTTAACTATCTTATGTAGCAGACAGTTGTAAACACAGAATATGTGTTATTATAGCAGATATCTCAACAAATAATATAAAGAACAAAAAAATAAATAGTGTGTTAAAAATAAAGGTGTGGTTACGGAAACCTTGGGTGTGAATTTCGACTCGCACTTGATCGATATTTTAGTATTTCTTAACTATACTGCAGTAGAAATTTCATAGAGAACGAATTAAAACAATACGTAATTTTATAGTTTTTTAAATTCTCAACCCTAACATATTATGGGACGGAAATGAGCTCGGTGAAACGTGGGTGCAACAATAGTTGCACCTCTACCTACCCCTTCGAAGATAAAGATGTGAGTTTATTTTATACATAAACTAAAATGTCAATCTTAATGTGGGTTTGTGTATATACAGTTTTATACATGATTGGGTTAGGTGCATCTATTTTCCAAATCACAGTCTCTAGAGAAAAATATTGAGTGTCACCCCATCACCCACCCCTTAGGTCGGGTCGATGTGGCGATGGGGTAGGGGGATCGCACCTTTTGTTTAGGACTACCCCCCTGCCCCCTCTGTTCATTTACTCGCGTCCCGCTCTCAATGTTGTTTGCAAACGGTTTAGGTGCCTAAATGTACAGGGAAATGTCGCGATTTCACTTTTTGTGTTTGCTTTCGTGTCATATGGGAACGGAATGTTTGGGGCAGATACCTACAAGTTTAAGTTTATTTGTCTGATCTTTATAATAGAAAATATTTGTCGCTTTAATTCATCTCGGACTGATTTTTTATAGTATACAACTTCCAATGGCTTGCTTCATAAGCATAACAGAATTTGGTCACCTCGAAGTGTTTCAAAGGAATGCTTAGTTCACAACGAGTATTCGTATTTCCGTCGAATGATGTGATAGGGCCTTTCTATATATTGGAAAGGAATGGGAATTCGAAGAATTTGGGTGGGGCATCAGATATTTCTCACGCAAATAAAACGTAACAGCAAGCTGCCACTTGACATCGGTTTTCTATGAGACAGTGCAATAACCAGGTCGAGCCGACCCATTCATGCTGTAGACCATTAGGCCACTAGGGGTCCATGGGAGACTCAACGGGGTCTAACATACTAAGATCTAATCTTCACATTTTTTGTCCAGTTTTGGGAATATGGTAGAAATGTAGATGCAGGGGGTCTACCGGAACCAGCTAAATTTTGAAAGTGGTCTATGAGACAAAATGTTTGGGAACGTCTGCTGTAGACAAAACTATCCACAGTATGGTTCTATCACTTTAACGGCTATGTATGAGTCCTCATACGACTATGTGGGCTTAGAAGTATATATTTATTGTTCATGGTTAGGTTACAATGTCATTTAGAAAGAAAAGAAATTGGGATTGAGAAGGGGAGCGGGGTTTGGGCCTCCAGATATCTCACTCACCATGCGAAACGCAGCAACAAGACGCTACTTTACATCGGTTCTCTGCAAGGCAGTGGTAACAACCCGGTCGAGCCGGCCCATTCATGCTCGAACGTGGCACTACCACTCAAACATCACAGCTTGTTTAACACCCGTAGTTTATATGTACCTACAGTCCATTGAGTAAGAAACTTACGTAAAGTTTGGTAAAGTTAGAAATTAAACTATTTTAATAATTTTGTACTTAGTTGTTTTTTTTTTAGTTATTTGTATGGGTTTAGAAATTCTATCGCCCTGCTGCGTAGGTAATTTGCAATATAGACTGCTTGTAATCTGAATTCGATTCTAGATGCTCAGGGCAAATTATTCAGCTAAAATACGGTTCTGTCTTGGATTCAGCTGATTTAACTGCCTGGACGATCTGGTAAAGCAGTAAGGTAGTAACTAGTATAGACTGTTCCAGTGCCAGTTTTCCGACTAGTCATGTTTTTTTAAATTCGACTATACTCTCCATAATTATTATTAGGTGGTAAATCTCTCATATGCGAGGGTCCATCTGGGTCGATACCATAGCTATGTCTATTTTTGCTGTTAAATAGCAGCGTGTAACTGGTTTTGTGTTCCAGTTTGAAAGACATTGAAACCAATGAAATTACTGGTCATTATGAGACTTAACATCTTATATCTCAGTGCATCGAGCGCAATGCAGTACCACACAGTACTACTATATTATTTAAAGGGCGTTAAAAAGAGAAAAGTAAGAAAAAAAATAAGTAATCAACTTATGTATTTTCCGTCAAATTAATCCATTCAGTAACAATACAATTTAAAATATATAAAATTTCGTGCAGAGTGAATCACCTTCTTGCAGTGAACACGACATGCGTATTCTCAAAAAATAGTTTCGTTAAAACTATACAACATTTCGGCATTCTGCACGGCTAATCAATTGTTTAACTCTTAACAGCCTGTATAACACCAACGTTTGATCAATCATATGTCAAAGCTGGTGTTGTGTTGCAGTGTTGTATCGGCCCACTGCACGATCCATATAATCAATAGCGGGACTGCAGGGTTGTCACAGGCGTGTGGGACTCCGCCTACAATTCACACCAGAGGTGACGATTGGACGAGAGTTTAGTCACGCGAACGGACACGCCTCGCGTCCTCAGCGAACAGTGACATCCGTGACGTTTGTTATTGACGTGCCGACACGTCGAAGTAATTCCGACATCCCAAGACGATAAGCTGGTTATACTAGTATTGTAAGTTGGTAATATACATTACTAGGAATATATTATGAGCGTGCAATCGTCGTTTAGCTTGAGAAACACGAAGGCGCGATGGTGATGATCCAATATACCTAATGATATTGAATATTATAAGATATGGTTTGCATTAAAAACGAAGATGGTCGCGCAGACTTTTTTTTTTTTTTTTTTACACCCAACGGTCACACACATAGTCCCGACCCCACACTAGGTTAACCTGTATCGTGGGTATCGGGAACTACGAGGGACTTGCGGTCCCACAACACCCAGACCCGAAACAAATATTTGTGGATTAAACAAACATTTGTCACGGTGTGGGAATCGAACCCACGGCCTCACGCTTCGCAGCCGGCTACTCGCCCACTGCGCCACGGAGGCTGTCAAACTTAATCATTGGTTACATTTAAATAATATTTGTATTTATTTTTTTAACATGAAATATAACTCAATATATCACGATACAACTATAGATAAGTTTCAGCGTTTCTAAGCCAAACAACAGCTTTAAACGTTATATAGGTTTAAAAATCATAGTCAAATTAATAGATTAAAGTAGATCTATCTTACTATATTACTTATTAGTACTTTCTATAAAGTGTTTACTTTATAACATAATGAATTTCAATAATCTTTGGCAATCTATTAAATACAATATAATTATTTTAATACCTCAGTTAGCCAAACGAGCAAATAGGTAAGTCAGTTAATGGTAAGTGATATCCAATGCCCATGTACACCCACGATATCACCTGAAGAATCATGGACGTGTTGCCGACCTTAAAGGGAAGAGAAGGGGGTAATTGGCCCTCTGGATATCTCAGTCACACTATGAAACGCAAGCAAGGTGTTATTAGGTAGCAACCCGGTCGAGCCGGCCTCATTCATGTATTGTCTATACAAAACTGTCTACAGCGCAGCTCTACGACTTATAAATTCGTTCAAATCAACGCCACGTCAAAACGTGCACCGTTATTACAAAAAAAATGATATCCACACGAAATCTAATTCCGTTTCCATACAATTGGATCAATGACGAGCAGATGTGCACACCATTAACAAAAGCTTAACATTTGTAGTAAGCATAAATACGTCTAATTTTACACGAGCAACCATCGTTCACAATAGGTGTTGCGTTTTGATCGACAGACAAGATAATTTGAATATGGTGGAGCATTCGAGCGCGAGATCAGACGCCGGGTTGCGTCTGCGATGGTTTTGTTCGGATTTCAAGTGCTTCGTTCGTTTCGAGATTGCATCTTATTATCTAAATATAAGTAGTAGGCCTAGTACAAGTTTTAATAGTTTTGTAAAAGGATGAAAGTTTTAGTTTTCTCTCAATATGTCAAATAAATAATAATAGCCACTAGTGGGAACTATGATGAATTAAAATTAATTATATGGTTTATATTATTTCATAATAATATAATATGAAATTAGTTTTTAAGCGATTCTTTCCTTTATTACCGTATGAATTACTATTTTGACACTTCGACGATAGTAATTTTATACGAATTCGAAAACTGTGAACGTATTTGTAACTCATATACTGGGCCTACAGTGATAGCTCAGCGGCGAGTGGTACGGACTGTCGAGACTAAAGTCGCAGGTTCGAAACCAGCCTCAAGAGCATACACCTCTGAGTTTTCTAAGTTATGTGTGTATTAATTGTTAATTATCGCTTGCTGTAACGGTGAAGGTAACATCGTGAGGAAACCTGCATACCTGAGAAGTTCTTCATTAGAATTTCGAAGGTACGTGAAGTCTGCCAACCCGCATTAGGCCAGCATGGTGGACTAATGCCTAAACCCTGAGAGGGTTCAATAGAGGAGGCCCGTGCCCAGCAGCGGGACGTGTATAATACAGGGCTAGTATTATTATTAAAATATAGGGCTTATTCCAGGATAAAAATAATTCATTTTAGGTCATTGGTGTACGTGTGTGCAAATTTCATCAAAATCCGTTTAGCCGTCAAGGCGTGATTGATTCACAAACATCCAAACGTTCACATTAATTATATAAATAGGAAGTAGGCTAGTGGAGTGTGAGTGGGCCACCAAAATCTTAGGCCCAAAGTTAATCTCATCAGCACGTGGTACACTTTTCATTAACGGACGAGGCAATGGCGAAACTTGATTCCCGTTGCGGGTGGTTGGAGGTCAGACGGACAGACCATCAAATCATAATGGGAAGGCAGACCCTGGCACCAAGCCGGGATAACACCAGGCAGAAAGAAGTAGAAAATAGGGTAGTAGGATCTTGGCGGGTCACGTGGGCCTTACTATCATTGTTACACATTGGTTGAAGTGGACATATTATGTGAATGTTCCTTAATGAGTAATGATTAATATTGAATGAATGATATGATAATATAAATAAAAAATAATATCAATTAGATGATGAAGATGTTATTAGTTGTTTTTCAAATGATGAGGCGAATTGCTCGCATGATGGTAAGTGTCCGCCTGCTCATAAACAGTAACCATATCACTCAAACCTTTGAGTTATGAAGTTCTACATGGCACTGCACTGCACTCGCCACCCCGGGACGTAAGATGTGAAGTATCATAATGCCTAGTAATTTTATTAGCTTCAATTTACTTCAAAAAGGAACACAACAAAGTGGCATGCAGCGCCTAAACGAATGAACCGATTTTTTATTTGAAAGCTGAATTAATCGAGATTGTTTTAGCATTTAGTTTGTGATTACTCATCTAGTCCGTAGCATCATCTATATTCTATTTGATTGTTTGTTGTATAAAAGAGCTGGTCTATTTCCAGTCTAATAATGTAAAGCCTTAACGCTCTCAATAATAATTATTATTAGTTTGACAAGAGCAACGTTAGAGTTTCTTGCCTGTTCTTCCCTAGTGAGACAGCCTTCCGAACTGGTGGCGGTAGTTTTTGACGGAAACTAAATAATGTATAACATTTTATGGATTTAATAAATATTTTGAATACACGTTTAAAATAAATCTGTTTAGTCAGTAAATTGCAGATCTTCTTCTAATTTAGGAGTTGGCGAACAAATAGGGGTAATTTTATGACATATAATTTTACAAGACGCAATAAATTAATTTTCTTTTGCAACTTACGCCAACTATTTGTTTGTGTTTTAATTATATTTTATTATTTTAGTTTATTAATGAATATCCGGTGCATTACTTGTGTTAGTTGTGTTTGCCTGTAACTGGGTAGTATGTTATATTTGTTTGTTACTTAATAAGTTTTATATGTACACCCATTGGCGATCCAAAATAAAAAAATAAAAAATAAAATAAAAAATATGATAATAAAATCCTTCTCATTCCGGTTTAATACCGTTTCGTTTGAGAGACGGAATATGTATTCAGTAATTACCACATCTTGAACGAAATCATCAACTTATGCTCCGTTTTTACAGTACTTTTAGGCCATTTTGTATGACTTTTAAACGGCATATACAGTTTTAAAAATGTTGTATGAGAAAAATATGAAATTGCACTGATTACTATTCGGTCTTAGTTGGTATAAGTAGTTATAATTAATCAGAGAGCGGTCTCTACAGAACCGTGATATGGTTTTGTGGTCTGTAAGATAATACATTGTAAAAGTAACCAATAAACTATGAGTTAAAGTGATTACTGTCGTTTGGTATTAATAAAATAATACTCGTCTCACGTAACTTCTAACATGCTATTTGATATTTAAACCTACGCAACAGTGGCCAACCTAGTGTCCGAAGTACGGTGACGCTCAGTTGAAATACCACTAATGGCTGTTCCCAATATTCTGTCTATCGGCAGATTTGCTTACTGGCCGTAAAATTTAGACACGTTTTGTATGGAAGATCTGTGAAAACACTATTTATAGTAAGCAAATCTGTCGATAGTTAGAATATAGGGAACGGCAATAAGCGGTCATCCATCCATAAACTGACCGCGCCAAGGTTGGCTTAGCTAGCTAATCGTTTATTGCAGCATTGCAGCGTCGAATGCAGCTGGCTATGAGCACCTTAAATATTATGGCAGTGACATGTTGATAGCATGACATTAATTAACTCACCAAATATCGGTTTGTTGAAACATTTGTGTGGTGATAATTTGTCTGGGTTCTTGAAAATTTTCGCTGCACCATCTACATCCATTTGTTCAGGAACCGGTGTAATAGCTTCCAGATTATCTGAAACAATACAACTGTATGTGACTTAAAATTCCTTTTTTTTAGTTTGGGTTGGTTCAACCATCTGTCACAGCGTCCGCCGTTCAGAAGCAATCGTTCACGTTATATAAAGGTTGTTTCATTTGTTTTAATATATACATACGTACGCACTCACGCCTGTAATCCCCGAAGTGATAGGCATCTGCCTATTGGCTATCACTTCGGGCATATAACCAGTACACCTACATTTCGCCGAGCTGATATCCGTCACATGATGTGATAAGAGGGCGATCTTATCGCCATACCGGGCGCAATTCCTGACACCGGGCTGATACTGAGCATTTCGAAATAGAAAAACCCAATATCACTTTTACCCGACCCGGGGATCTAACCCGGACCTTAGTACATAGAGGCAGGCAGATTTGTTTTCAGTGATAAAACAATACGTCGAAATCAGTGGATTTGTGGACCATTGCTACTTTTGAATACTATTAAAATTACAGAATTGAAACAACGCACACTAAGTAGATTTTAGTAGGTTTCGTTCGCGGTTCCCCCCGCGTTTTGACTCCTGAAAACGCGCCTGAAATTAGTCAAAATTCGTAATTTCGTAAACTTACGGACACTGTTAAAGTTACAACTGGTTACTCTAACGTGGCTAAGCGCGGATTGCACCATCCGGTAAAGTAATAATAATTGTAACAAGCAATGGTTGAGGACATCTATAGATTTCGACATATTGATAGTACTGAAATGAATAAACACTGCCTCGGTGGCGCAGTTGTAATGCGTACGCGTTTCGACTGAGGCTAGCACTGAGATCTCGGATTCGATCTCCGGGTCGTGTAAAAGTGATATTGGGTTTTTCTATTACGAAGTGCGTATGAAATGAATAAAGCCTTTAAATAACGTGAACGATTGCTGGCTGCAATAACTCGACCATTTACCGATGGATGATGCAATCCAAATTTAAAGTTTAGTTTGCTCATAGACCTAGGCGCCTATTCACATACAACACTCAAGTGAGATCTTTGCTAAGTGTACATGATTGGTCTGTTTATATTTAACGCCAAAAACTAACCAATGACATGTACGGAAATCGCCATGCGTTCGCGCTCATTATGAGGTCTAGTAATGTTATGAATACGGCGATGAGATTCCGAGAATGATGTCAGTATTAGTGTAACGAGGCATCAGCCTAATAAAATAATTTAATCTATTAAACACCAATGGCCTAGTGTCAGCCAGCCTCTTTGGCGCAGTGGACGAGTAGCCGGCTGTGAAGCGAGAGGCCACGGGTTCGATTCCCGCACAGACAAATGTTTGTGTGATCGACAAATATTTGTTTCAGGTATAGGTGTTTGCTCCCCAGAAGGGTTGACGTCAAGCAGGCGGCCGGTCGTAAAACCTACAAGCCAAATCATTCTGTAACATGTGTTAAAAAGTATGTTGCCACCCCGCTGCGAGTGGAATAAGGGCAGATGAAAGAAGAAGAAGCACGGAGAATGGCCTAGTGGGAAGTAGTACGGACTACCGACACGAGCCACACACCTCTGACTCTTCGTGTGTATTCATTGTTAATTATCGTTAGCTTACCGGTGGAGGAAAACACCACGAGGAAACCTGTAGGTATATTCGAATTCGAATTCTCCATTACAATTTCGAAGGTATGTAAAGCTTACTAATCCGCATTAGGCCAGCGTGGTGAGCAAAATAAGATCTCTCATTAGTAGAAGAGGCCAGTAGGCCTAGTACAAGTCTTAATAGTTTTGTAAAACGATGAAAGTTTTCGTTTTCTCTCAATACGTCAAATATTAGTAGCCACTAGTGGGAACTATGATGAATTAAAATTAATTATATGGTTTATTATTATTTCATAATAATAGAATATGAGATTAGTTTTCAAGCGATTCTTTTCTTTATTACCGTATAAATTACTAGTTTGACACTTCGACGGTAGTAATTTATTACGAATTCGAAAACTGTGAATGTATTTGTAACTCATACTAGGCCTACTGTGCTCAGTTGTGGGACGTATATAATACCTAGGATAAGGCTGGTTAAAAATAATTGCAATAGGGTTGATGCATGAACTTGAATTCGAACTAATGTATACGCAATAAAAAGTAATAAAAAAAGAAACTCTATTACGAAAGCAGAATCAAAATTGGTTGAAAAATTATACCATAATTAATATTTCAAATATTGATTTAAAACGCGTGTGAAATAAAATTAAAGAGTAGTGGGACCATCTCGCTATTTCCTTCGCACGCGTGCGCCGCGTTATAACCATGGTATAGGTTGACGTCATTGTATATGGCGTGCATCTATTTATTGCCACTCGACAGTCATGTTCACCTGATTTAAATAGCCTATAACTTAATCTTTTTGAGGAGATTAATAAAATTATTTCTTGTAAGCTATAAGCTATTGAAAAAAATACACCTATCAAACCTATTGCGCCTATTCAATTTACCAACTGAGTAGGTAGTTATCACATTTCATAATTTGTACAAACTGACGTCGATCGGGTTATAAAACCAAACGAGGACCCTTGACAGTTCTCAAATGAAACTAGCCAGGAGTCATTTTAAGTCAATACACTTGGGTGCAGACTTGGTACAGACTTTCTATATCACCAAAGTTCTTTAGATCTTCAGCTCGTTTCATAATATAAATTTGAAGTTCAAACTGATTATGAAATAAATAGCGAATACAACGCAGATCCATTTATTTATTTGACTTTATATACAACAATGTATAAGTACGGGAAAAATTAATGCCAAGGGCAATGCTTTTATATATTTGATATTATCTGCGTAACGACTATTTGTTTCAAAAGAACTGAATAACAATAAAACAAATCATTGCCCTTTCATAAAATCTGAAAAGAATGACAAAACTCGTATCCTAAACCCTCGAGCGTCTAATTAAAACCCGAAATGTCATATTTCCCCAAAACAGAGTAAGGAAACCACTAAACGCCCACCCCGCTGCTTGTCAACACAGAACTGTAAAATCCGTGCAATTTGTGTCCTCTTTTGCCACCGTATATACTTATCGATTTATCGCAAAGCAGAGTTGTTTTTTTATAAAGTGAACCGGAGGCCACGCGACGCGTTGTCGATCTTGCCACGTTGCACCACGGTTCAATTTGTGTTGATTTAATATCGGTGTTTAGGATTTATCGGTTCGGTGGCGTTGTGTAAAAATGCCGTCTTGTCGTAGGCACGCGCCCCTCTCCCGGCGACATTTTTACAAGAGGGGGGCAGAGGGGAGGCCACCCGCGGATTCTCCCGTCATTTCGTTGTCATCCAGGGGCTCCTTTTTGCGCGATCACGGCGCGAGTGTCGGCGTCGACAATGCTGTTCAGTATTTTTATTCTTTTCGAGAAGGAAATACGACAAAAATGTACGCAGAGAAAATCACGAACAATGCCGCCCTTCGGCGAGATTACCGCCATCAGAAAATGAATGCTTTGTTAGATCCGTCCAACGGAATGTTTGCAGTTGTTACATTAGTCTTGTCATTTCCATTATGCGAGGGGCTGGCCGGGCATGAAAAGTTGCCAAATACAAACCTATCTCCGTTTCCATTTTGTTAAGTAACACCGCCTATATATGATTCTACGTAAACGTACATATTTAAAAGGTATAAATACCGACATTTATAGGTAGGTGTACCCATCACCGTAAGTTAAACAATGTGATAACATTTTTTCATTTGTTTTTTATAAACAACAACCATCACTACAGCCTAATAATGTGAAACATTTGTTATATGCGACTTCTTTTTTTCTCCTAGTAATGACGTTCATAGAACTATCACGTTATCTACGCTTTCATTAACAGTAATTACTGGCCAAACAAGAAAGTAAATGGTAGAAATAAACTATAAGACGAATGGATAAAGTTACATGCACGTGTATACTATTTATACGCACATTTAACATAAACTAAATATCTATAATATAAATACGTGAAGAAAAAACTTCAGACTTCTTAAACAATATGCGCGAATAGAAGATTGTGAGATAATACAGGACTAGTATTATTATATTATACTTCACTTATATTTGTAAAAAATACATTAAATTAAATAAAACTTTATTGTTTACGTTTATACTGTCAATGTTTCAGACATCAAATTTAGTAGCAGACGTTATAAAATAAAAATTATTATAATTATGGAGATGGAATTTCGACCACTACACGATCACTGTATAATTAAATATACAAGCCAAATTTAGAACCTCAAAACATAGACAAGTACGCGTGGAATGTAGATGAACAGTCTGACTTCAGCCCAGTCCAACTCCTAAAAGTTTGAGCCCGATTAAGAGACGATAAGGCGGCTAAACCTCAAAGGGCTGTATAAAGTTCGTGCCTTTCAAACGACACGAATGGGCGTGCGAATCAAAGCCACGTGGTAACGCGATATCCATACAAATCGGTGCGGTCCACAAAGCTTTGTAAGCGGCCGCACATCGCCTACAATCATATCAGCTTAGAGCGAACACTTCTCATTAACATTTATATTAGGGCCCATTGATCATAGTATCTGTGTGGCAATTCTCGCGCAATTCGAATTCGAGAAAAATCTCGGATTCGAACTTTTTTTGAATGAAATTCACGTTGAGCTATTCTGGGAATCTCATCTGGGATCATACTATGTCTGTAAATGGATAAACAAAGTAAATATTACAAACAACTCGCCCCCTATTACAAAATGGGACGGAAAGAATCTCGGCGAAATGTGGGTGTACTGATTGCAACCAGTACATTAAGTAGTATTCATGTGGGTGTCCACATTAATACAGGTACAGAGGTGTACTTCTGCCTACCCCTTCGGGGAATACAGGCGTGATTGCATATGTGTAGGTATTACAAACAATAAATATGCTAAAGGAAGCTAGCTTGTTTGCGTGTTTGATATTGTTGATGATTGCAATTGCTTGTGACTAAGCTTGTGGTACGAGTGTGTCGGGAAAAGTGAATATGGCAATTTAACAAATAATGAAAGATGTATTTATAAACCTATTTATTTTCGAAGTGGTGGTAGTTTATTAAAATATATTAACTTTATGTTCTATGTTTTATTTCCTGTTTTACCCAAGTTTTACCTACTTATTTACTTGCTTAGAGAAGTTAAAATGTCGCAGTAAATTAGATGGTTACAAATGACTGATGGATTTTATAGCAGTGAAAGTATTTAATATACTCTAAATCCTGACTCTACTTTTATATATTATATAACTCTGTATATTTATGTAACAAATGCAACAAATTAGAATAATATCTAAGTATTAATTGGAATAATACTTAAATAAACATATTTTTTATAGCATAGGCAGGCAAACGAGCTAGTCGGTCACCTGATAGTAAGTGATTTTCACCGCCCATGTACGCCCATAATACCTAGGAATGGGATAATTGAGGGATTGGTAAGGGGAGCGGTATTTTGGGCTTCAAATAGTAATTTGGTCTGTATTTTATTTACACCAACCCTCCCACTATTTGTTTGCGCCAGTCAGGGCATTTAATTTTTCTGAAATTTATCCATCTTTTTTCATCTTCACGCTTAGAAAATATTGGTGAAAATGTTACACTTCGCAGATGTAGATCCGCTTCCACCATTTGGAAGAAAATGCTTCTGCTGGGTACTTGGGTAGTTTTTTTTTTGGATTGTATTTATTTTGAGAGCAAAATAAACACAACGAGAATAAAATTAAATCTAAACTTAGATAGACTAGGTTTCCCGCTTAAACTTTGATTTCCATATTACGTTCCATTACTGCAAATCTTGGGAATTGGCAATTTAAAAACTTATTTTTAAATCTTCTCATAATGATTATCTCATTATTTATGTTATAATAATTAAAAAACACGTATACTACACTCGTTGTAATACGTTATACATCTAAATATAATTATCAGTATATTTTTCATGGTAAGTTATCGCATGCGATTAAAAATCGCATTACTTACGTTGAACGGAACGCCTCGCGCGCTGTTATGTTTTATAATGGCAACATTTTGCCCCTTCGAATAGAGATTTTTACGCATTTGATTTCGATTGTAGCTGAGAATACAAGATTCGAGAAAATTACGTTGACACTCGATATTTTACAGTAGAGAATCGCTGATTCGAATCCGAGATTATTTCGAGGGAAGTGAGAATTGCCTCACTGCTTTGAATATACAGATCATTTACTAAATCATCTCTTGCAGTCCCGATCATTCGTTAATGCCAAAGTATAGCATACTGCTTTGGAAAGGCTACAATCTAAAAATCATTGGTAGAGCCATGCTGTAGACAGTTTTCTCTACAGCATGGTTCGCATTACATAATATGACAATACTAGCCCTGTAAGTATAAGTGGGCTACAAATATGTTAGGGTCAAAGCCAACCAAGCCTTAGTCTAGTTTAGTTAACGCTTTCCATCCCCGTTAAAGCAAGCGATAATTAAAAATGAATACACACGTAACTTAGAGAAGTCAGAGGTGCATGCTTTATGATCTGATTTTGAACCTGCGAAATTCGTCTCGACAACCCGCTGAGCAAATACATCCAAAGGTGACTTACAGCGGAAGGTAATCGTGACAGCACCTAGCAAGTTTAAACAGCTCATGATATATTGCTTATCGTGATTAAAAAAAGCGAATTTTGGAATTATTAGTTGCCGTGATAAGTGAACGTTATCGGAAAGCGATCGTATCCGCGGGTTGTCGTGTCGCGCGCGATATCGAAACAACCCTTTATCAAGATCGGAATGTATAGTGACGTCGCCGGCCGCGCGGCCGCGTCGTATTCCGCAGTTCATTACCACAAAAAAATATTCAATTCTTCATCACGACACTAAAAAGCCTAACGTTAACGAGAGGCCCTTAGCTTTTCCTTTCATCCCAACTATAAACTACAATTACAACTATAACTAAAACGTTCCGAATGTTCTGGTTAATTGTGACGTCATAAGACGTGTAATAGCCGTTTCCTATATTGCTATGTATCGACAGATTTGCTTACTATCGTCAGTGTTTTGACAGATCTTCTATACAAAATGTGTGTGAATATTGGGAACGGCCATAAGAAAATAGCAATCACATTTCCTTATAAATCGCGTTAAAGTAATAGTATTAGTAGACATTTTATTCATCTATAAGCTATAATACCATACACATTTTAAAAATCTTGTCATTCGTTAAGCTCCAGTTAACAATTCTTTACAATTTCTTCTTTATTAGTACAGGTATAATACGAATACATAAACGCATAAATGAACGCTCAACAATATGATCACAATTCCATCGGAACGTCTTTCAATCATCATCCAAAACACAATCGAGAAAATTGATAACCAATAATTTAAGAGCAATTAACCACCGGAACAAAAGACCGCCTCCCATCAAAACTGAAACTGGCACAAAGGTAAGGAAATAGCCAGTTTCAGCACAAAAGGAATAATATTAGGCGACCACAATGGCGCTTTGAGCCGGGGAGTCGAATAAAAAACGGATGTGTCAATAATTAACTGTGTGATACGGGAGCCAGTCGCCGGCGGCCATCAATTGTGCTTTACCAAGCCGGTTTATAAAAAAAAATATAACGAACATGTATTGTGCACGGACAAAGGGGGCGAAACTCTCGCTCCGAGCTAAAGCTCCGCTCGGCCGGTTTGTTTTCGATGGGTGCAGTGCTTGAGTGAAAAATATTACACCCTCGGGCTCTGCATGTGTGAACGTCAACCGCCTATGTGCTGCGTACAATGTATTACATATATATCCGGCATCACATGTCAACCCTAATGAACATGAATCGGTTATTACATCAGTATTAACATTTAATCACGCTAAGCGGACATTCGGCAACGATCGTTTGCGTTATTCAATTGAAATGCGTTTGACAGCTTAGTATTGTTCACGATACACCAGCGGGAGTCTAATTCCATGTTTCATTTTAGATGACCAAACGGTATTGTTAATATAATATTACCTATTTGTTGATAAAGGAACTCATTTGTAAATGATATGTATAGTTTTCAGAATAAATTATGTATATTGTTTATGTGCCTAGTTACCATTCTATATGTAAAGAGACTTCTGTGTAAGACGTCGTCGATTGTAACGTTCCTTTAATATTATAAATTGTTATTATATGCATTATAAAGTATATTATTTACCACGGCCTAACACTATTCTATATTATTCTAAAAATTTCGCGGGGATACGATAAATACAAAATATTTAGGAGATAATGCTAGGTACCATTGTGATTTTTAGTTAATAAACCATTTTACTTCGAGCCAATTACATTAAGTATACAAATAACAAAAAATATAACAGAAGATCAGAATTAATTCTCCAAGAGCCAATGTCTGAAAATGGTTATTCTTTTTTATTTCTTGATATACGAGTATATTTTTTGTCAAGGGGAACCATTATTAATTATTGTCAATTGGGTTTTACCTAAGCAGATTATATTTATAGTTTCTGTAATCTTAATGTGGTAGAGCCACGCTGTAGGCAGTCTTGTCTACAGCATGAATGGGCAATCATTGCGTGTTACAATAACTTTATCCTTAACTGACGGATGGTGCAATCACCATTTAATAATAGTTAATACGTTAAATTATTATGCATAGTTTACGCGATGCTCACAGTTTTGTTTAGCTTATTAGTAATGAATATGGATTTATTATTCCAATTAGATATATTCAGATTAATATTTTCTGTTAGTGGCAGAGCCACGCTAAAGACAGTTTTGTCTTCAACATCAATGGACCGGCTCACCCGGGTTGTTATTGCTGTCTCACAGAAAACCGACGTAAAGTAGCAGCTTGCTACTGCGTTTCGTCCGGTAAGTGAGTTTTCTCCTTCAATTATCCCATTCCTTTAAGGTTGGCAACGCGTCCATGATTCTTCTTGTGCCATGAGCGTTCATAGGCGGTGGAGATTACATACCATTAGGTGATCCACTTGCTCGCTTGCCAGCATATGCTATAATAAAACAAACTCGTCAAAAAAATAAAAATTCTTATTAATTGAGCAGTAACACTGTCATACAAAGAATCAAAGCTATTTATAATTTAGTTAATACAGGATGTATTCAGAGTAAAACTTAGACGTCTTCGAAATAAACTAGAAACTTATAAATGACGGCTTTGGTTCACTAGATAGAAACATAGTTTCGTTTATTTACTTCCACACGGTGTAGTAAAAAAATTGCCGAGTAAGCGATCGCCTAGTAATCGCAACAAAATCCTCAATAGGGGGCGCACGCACAATTTGAACCCCTGGGGTATCAGGAAATTCATCTCGCTAATCCACCGAGCCGCCGTGAATAGTAAAAGTGATGGGTCTATTCATTGCCAGGGGGCAGGATGGTGAGGGAAGGGTGCGATGGGTGGCCGCCGGTGTGGGGGTTGGAAAGCGCTAAAATTTAATAAAGCGGGACCTCGTCGGCAGTATGGACAGCCCTTGCGATTAATTACGCACAAGAGCCTAGTAATGATACCTACGTAAATATGAGGGTAGGCGCTGAGCTTCGCATCTATTATTCATGAAGCATCTGTACCATCACTTAGCATTTTATTTTTAGCGTAACGTCGGATTTATATCGTTTTATGTTTGTGTTTTGTAAATTTAATTATGCACGTTTATCAATATGAGAGATTATTTTAAATATGCTTTGAAAACAAATTGTGATATGCTGTCGCAAACATGTGTCTTTGCATGTATTCCGTAAAAAAAAATCACTGGGGTGTTTTGTAATAAATATCAATAGGGTGTGAGAAATGCGAACTCTGTCTTGGTGTTTCCATTTGCTGCTAGAATATCGCCGTTTCAACCTAAGACGAATTCTTAAAACAAAATTACACCAGGGCCTTAGTGTATGCAACAAGAGATGATTTTCTAGACTCGTTTTGTCGTGAATAAAGTTTTATCTGGTTATCTTTATATATATTTCTATTGACGCTCACATGCGGGCTTAGAATATGCAACACGACATATCTCGCACGCGAGAGAGATTCCTACCGACGACGAATATCTCTGGTTAAAGTATCAACATTCGATAAAAATCTATATGTATGTAGAGGGTTGGTAGACAAAATACCTCAGCGAGTTTGAAAGCAATATTTTCTCTACGTAATGTCTACTTTTGACATAATAAGTCGAGTATTCTATGCACTGATAGACATATAGAGATAACCAGATAAAACTGGTTTTTCCCGACAAAACGAGTTGACAAAATCATCTCGATGGTTGCATAGAATACTCGACTCGTTAGTCAAAAGTAGAGAAAATAGTACTTTTAACCTCTCTGTGGTATTTTGACTACGAACCCTAACGTGACGACGTAATTTTATCGAATGTTGTAAATTTTACCAGAAATATTTATCGTTGATAGTTATCTCTCTCACGCGCGAGATATGTCATGTTGCATATGCTAAGCACAGAGGTGGTAGGTCCCTCGTCTGTAGAAACAGTGTGGGTTGCTACCACCGCTTAAGCTATTTCTGCCGCTAAGCAGCAGCGTGTAAGCACTGTTGTGTATGGTTTGAAGGATATTGAAACCAGTGAATGTACTGGGCATTATGAGATAACATTTTATGTCTCGGAGTGAGCACAGTCCAGTTCCATGCAGTGTTTTGTAATTCAAAGTTATGTGTGGTGTTGCTTATGTTTACAGGCAGGCGTCGCGCTTATCATCAGGCAACCTGCTCGTTTCGACATTAAAGCCAATAAAAATAAGAAAAAAAAATACCCGTAATTGCGTACGCCGTACAGCATAAGCTTTCGTGACACAAGATTTTTACGCTGCCGGGGTATATCGAGACGGGCAGGCGGTACTTACCGCGAACGGCGCGGTAACCATAGGCACTAGGCAGTAGCGCTGTTTACATGTTTTTATTTTTACCTCATCACAACTACGCAGAGAGGCTTGATAGTACATTTTATGCCTATGGATTAGGTTTATGTATTTTGATGTTTTCAGGTCATGTTTGTTGTATGTTGTGACAACCTTGGTATAAAATAATGAATTTTCATGATCAATAGGTGTGTAGAACAGCCAAAGAATCTATTAACCTATAAATATGAGTTTGGATGTTTGTGACGTTGGGTGCTTGTTAATCAATCACGTCGTTAACGACTGAATGAATTTGGACGAAATTTTGAACTCTGGTAGACCATGATCGGGATTAGGACATAGGGTACTTTTATTCCGGTAGTACGTTCCCGTTGCAAAATTGTAACGTTTTATATAATGAGAGAAATAATTCTAGTTCCAGATATACTGGGAAGAGCAAATCATCTTCGGACTGACAAAGATGCATGAATGCAATCAAAATAAATAACTAGGGATACATAATTTATCATGGAAACGTGTAAAAGACTTAGGTATATGTCGGCGCCGTATCAGAGGTTCCTCCCAGATCCATGATATAATGCAAAACACTGTCCTTTTATAATGACTTTATTCGTTACCACACGAGTTATAGAAAATTACTGTACCTTGCTGCTGAACAGCAATGGTTTAAATAGCAATTCTTACAATAGAAATCCCTTCCATCTATATTGACAATCAATCATATATCTGTATTTCATTTGAAACTAGTTTAAACAAAACAAATAAATATTATAAAATTTAAGAGTTCTTTAAACATATAATTGGACAATTGTTATACATCACAAATCAATTATAAACTATTTTATAACAATAATTCAATAGTAGCGGATGTTAGCAAAACACAATTTTACAATGAATAGGTGGTAGCAATAAAATCGTTGCTTTTACAGTCTGCGCGATAAATTAAAATCATACAAATATGTAAATCACATCAAAGTAATTTAGCGTAGATTTAAAGATAGTTCCTAATTAAATAATTCGTAATTTGAACACATTTCCGGTAGTTGAAATTAACTTTGTAACATAGCAGTATAAACAAGTAAAAAAAATATGAAAGCATGTAGATAAATTGCCAAATAATTTGAAATGATTATTGGAATTTATTTAATTACATAATTACATCAATGTCAATACTTCCGGCTATAATAGTTTTATTTTTATTTGTCAATCAATAGAGGGCGGTCTGAAAGTGCGCCCATACGGCCATACTGACAGAAGCGCGTTCTCGGCGCTTCTCTTTTTAATAATAGAAATAATCGTAAAAGAAAACAAATCCATGGCATTAATTGAGAATCAATTTCCGTGTGTAAAAATAAAAATAAATATAAAGTAAATAAATATATTCCGCGTAAACAAAGCATAAAAAGAAAATTCGAAAAAAGATAAACAAATCCATGGCATCACCGTTCCTCGGATCTAGCCACTCAAAAGGCATCACCCATCATGGGGTCTAGCCACTCAAAAGGCATCACCCATCACGGGGTCTAGCCACTCAGACCAGGTTGCAAGGATACGCATGGTGGCCAACCAGCGTTTGAGGAAGGATTTTGGATGGGTAAAAAAAAAAAAGAAACAATAAAAATAAACATTAAACGCATTCTGAGGTGGCATTTTCCAGATCTATAAGCATTTCCGAGTTACTATTACTTGCCCATACGGTTGATTCTCCCGAAGTGTTCGCGAAAGGATGTTCTAAAGCTAAAGAGGCGGGTCTTAAAAAAAATCGTGACTAGCAATTTTATCAGAACATCCACGGAGATTGACATGCTCGACTCTATAACGGTCATTCGGTAGTATTTCTAAAACCTCCATGGGTCCTTCGAATTTTGGTCCTAGTTTAGTTGTGTGACGTTCATGGCGACGTAATAGGACAAAGTCACCGACGACTGAATTTTAGCTTTTCCCTTATCAAAACGAGTCTTGTCCTGCAAGGATCGCTCGTCCATCCTATCTTTACACGCTGTTCGCAGCAAGTCGAGATCGTCGGTCATTTCGTCATCGTCTATTTGTAAGACCTTAATACCTGGCGGAGAACATTTTTTTACCAAAAAGAACCTCCATTGGACTTTTACCCGTGGTTTTGGATAAAGTGGTATTAATTGCCAATTGTAATTCTTGGATAGCTGAATGCCAGGGTTTATTAAGCTCTACAACAGACATGTTGTCTTTGATTACTTTCATTAGGCGTTCTACCTGCCCGTTTGCTCGACTAGCCCCCTTGGCCACTACGTGATGTTGGATACCGTACCGCTCACAAAAATTTCTAAATTCCGCGGACGTCATGCTCCTGTCTTGGTCGGTTATAAAACGCGTAGGCGTACCGAAGATGGATGTTAAATTTAATAAGCATTTAATTGCGGTTTCAGTAGTACGATTATTTGTGTAGATCATGTGAATATATTTAGTGAATCCGTCAATGAAAACAAAAGCATATTCTGCTTCGTTACGTTTCCCGTTCATCCGACCAGTAATATCACCGTGAACCGTATGAAACGGAATGCCCACCTTATCTATAGGGTGTAAAGTTACTTGGCGTGCACCAGAAATACATTTACGCACTCTGCAACTAACACAATTTTTAACGAAATTTCTAACTAACCGTGACATGTTCGGGAACCAGTACTGTTCCCGAAATTTTGCCAACACTTTTTCCCAACCAAAATGCTGCAGTATATCGTGATAGTGATTAATTAAGCTCCACCTATAGGTGCGAGGGACAATAATAAGTTTATGGGTTTTATTTTCAATCTGAACTTTGCGTCGCAATAATTTGTCTGGAGAGATGACATAGGTGTCGGCAACAGTTTGAGGAATGGAGTCACCCTTTAATTGTTCAACAATATGGATTAATTCAGGGTCGCGCTTTTGTTCTATAAGTAGCCAGTTATGATAGAGGGAAACTGCGTTAACTGACAGCTTTAAAGCTTTATCAGGCTTTACAGGTGAACAACTTTTATTCGGGGAATGATAAGAGTATAAATCATCAACAGGATTACGACTAAAATAGTCTGCATGCGCCAAACGACTGCCTTTGCGGTATTCAACATCGAAGTTGAAATTTGGTAAGTAAGCCCACCAACGGTGTACTCTTGGGGTCAATTCTCGCTTGCGACTAGACGCTTTTAATGAATTACAGTCTGTTTCGACTTTGTAAGTTCTACCATGTAAAAAATGTCTAAAATGCTTTATTGCTCTTACAACTGCTAGCGTTTCTAATTCATACGAGTGATATCTGCTTACGCAATCCTTTGTTCGCATACTGAAATAAGCAATAACTAATGGGTTTTGAGCCTGTCTTTGAATTAATACTGCACCATAGCCGATCGAACTGGCATCGGTATGAAGCTCTGTTGGCAAATTTGGATCAAAAATAGTAAGAAGGGGATATGATGTTAATCGGTCAATAATTTCACGTCTGGCGAGTTCATGGCGTTCAGTCCATTTCCAAGAAACATTTGATTTAGTTAATTCATATAAAGGAGCCATTACAGACGAGAAGTTAGGGACAATTTGCGAAAATAACCAGCCAAGCCATTGAACTGACGAACTTCCTTTGCATTTTTAGGGGCCGGTGAATTAGCTAGAGCTTGAATTTTCTTTGGGCTTGGTTTAACCGTGCCATTCTCTATGATATTTCCCAAATACTCGATTTTTGTTTTAAGGAAAGAGCATTTAGAGACATTCAGAGAAAAACCGGCCTGAGTAAGTCTAGTCAGGACCAGTTTTAGATTGTAAAGACCGTCATCAATAGTTTCAGATATAACCAAAATGTCATCAATATAAACTAGAGCAATATTATCCCTATAGTCACCCAATGCTATGTTTATAGCACGTTGGTAAACCGAGGGAGCGTTAAAGAGACCAAACGGCATGCGCAAATACTCATATTGCCCATCAGGGGGTTACGAACGCAGTCTTTTCTATAGAGTCGGGGGCAATAGATATACCGTGAAATCCAGAAGCCATGTCTAAGCATGAAAAGTACCGTGCCTTCCCTAATTTATCAATTTGTTCGGCAATAAGTGGTAACGGGAAATGATTCCTAACTATGTTGGAATTTAATTCACGAAAGTCTACGCAAAGTCTGTCTGTACCATCCTTTTTTTTACTAGTAATACTGGGCTGCTAAATGGAGATGAGCTATCGCGTATAATACAGTTATATTTTTTTTTAAATCTTGAACAATATCTCTAACTTTTTCACGTTCTACGGGCGACAAGCGGTCGCCTCTGAACGATTTTATCTGGATTTTTCAACCTAATTTTCAACTCTCCTAATTACAACTTTCAACTTGTGTAACGCGATTACCTATCGTGAATTTTTTTTCTAAATTCTGTAAGTAATTCCTTAAGATATTGTAACTGTTTAAGATCAGATATGTCTGTATCAAGATTGAGTTGGATCACTTACGTACAGGCATTCATTAACAAAAATGTCACGTTTTATAGAAATGCTGTCCTTCCTAAGTGTTACACTGAGACCAGGGACTTTTAACAGATCAAATCAAATAAGAATATCAAATTGCATTTGCGTGTCACGGACTACAAAGAATTCTAGCTCAATATGAATTCCGTCCATTGTTACTAAGGTAGAAATACTTTTATTGGATGTAACAGGGGAATCGCCTATACCAGAAAACATCACGTTTATACTTTTACGTTTACCGGGTATAGATAAAGAAATACTTTCCCGCATTAAAGAGCAATCAGCCCCAGTATCGAACAGACAAGAATAATTCCTATCTCCTATGACAATGGTAGCCATGCTACGTTCCGATGTGCCACCACAGTAAATAATAGATTTATTATTTGGCAGTTTATTTCTTTAGTCATTCTGACGACCGAAACAAAATTTCTCAATGTGGCCTTTATGATAATAAGTGCACTGCATAGTAATAGGGTTAGAAGTACTACCAGTACTAGTACCAGATTGACCAGCAGTGTTTGATTTGATTTGAAATGTAGGATCAGATCTAGAAACTATTCTTTCCTTACAGTCATACGAACGGTACCCTGGTTATGGCAATTATAACAAGTAAGATCCTTTTTAGGAGCGTTACTATTGTCAGGGACGCGTATTTTTTTTTACTATCGCTTCGATCATTACTGTTTCTAAAAACCTGTTCAATTTTACGTTTCCGAAAAGTTTTCAGAATAGAAATTAATTTGGGCAGAGAATCGGGCGTATTACGCAGTAACTCAGAACGAATAGATTCAGGATAAATACCTGTTATTATAGCCTCAACCATCTCCGTGTCCGATGCTTCCGGCCTCACACGTTTGAACAACGTCCATGCTCTAGTTGCGTACTCTGCATAGCTGTCTGCTCCATCCGAAGTGTAGCTCCTCCATTTCTGGACGTCATCAGCATATCACTTGTTCCATACTAAATGTTGGTTCCGGAGGTCGTGGCACTGGATTGTCAGTGTGCGATCCCACCGCTGCTGTCGGCGCCGTATCAGAGGTTCCTCCCAGATCCATGATATAATGCAAAACACTGTCCTTTTATAATGACTTTATTCGTTACCACACGAGTTATAGAAAATTACTGTACCTTGCTGCTGAACAGCAATGGTTTAAATAGCAATTCTTACAATAGAAATCCCTTCCATCTATATTGACAATCAATCATATATCTGTATTTCATTTGAAACTAGTTTAAACAAAACAAATAAATATTATAAAATTTAAGAGTTCTTTAAACATATAATTGGACAATTGTTATACATCACAAATCAATTATAAACTATTTTATAACAATAATTCAATAGTAGCGGATGTTAGCAAAACACAATTTTACAATGAATAGGTGGTAGCAATAAAATCGTTGCTTTTACAGTCTGCGCGATAAATTAAAATCATACAAATATGTAAATCACATCAAAGTAATTTAGCGTAGATTTAAAGATAGTTCCTAATTAAATAATTCGTAATTTGAACACATTTCCGGTAGTTGAAATTAACTTTGTAACATAGCAGTATAAACAAGTAAAAAAAATATGAAAGCATGTAGATAAATTGCCAAATAATTTGAAATGATTATTGGAATTTATTTAATTACATAATTACATCAATGTCAATACTTCCGGCTATAATAGTTTTATTTTTATTTGTCAATCAATAGAGGGCGGTCTGAAAGTGCGCCCATATATATGATATATCATAGTTTTAAGTTAAGAATGTATAGGTAGTAGAGCATTGAGATATAAAGGGCTCGACCGGAGTGGTATCACTGTATCACAGAAAATCTAGGTAGTTTTGCTGCGTGCCTTTCGTGCGGTTTATGATTGCTGGCGACTCAAAAATACCCCTCCTAATCCCCAGTGTTATCCACAAAGATTGTATCCACCATTCTACTGGCATTGTGGGTGTTCAAGCCTGGCGGTGATCACTTAATCGTTTGCAGACCTTCAAAGCCAATACTTTTTACCCCAGTCGAGACGACCGTTCACGCTGTATGGTGTAAACAAATCTATCTCTACCAATTATAGACTTTCTTAAATAAAATACCTGTACGTTTTAAGTACACTAAGTCGGTACTACAAGTTCATTAAAAATAAACATGATGATATAACCAAGTCTACTCGACCAAGCCCGAGACATGAGTATACGTTCAAAACGCTCGTAAAAGAGATTTACGCAGCGCTAATTAAAATAAAATACATCTACAATAGGCGCACGGCAGACGCTAAGTTTTTAAGAGAGAAATTCTCAAGTGGTACATAGGCAGTAGGCACATGGAATAGGTACACGCGCGAGTCATGCGACATAACGATATCTTTTGTTAGAGTCGAGTCACGAGTCGCGACTCTTGTCGCACTGAAAAGTGTTCAGTTCACGACCTGCGCTAGTGATGGTATAACAGGGCGATATTAGATATGAGATAAAAGATTCCTTCAATTATGTTTTTTTGTTTTTTTTCAGCAAGCAAGAGTAAGAGCCTGTAATGACGAGGGATTTTTGGGCTCTTGTTGAAATGTCCGCCGAGAACTTGCCACGAACTCGAACGCACACGGTGTAGTGTGCGATCACTTGTTCGCAGGAATTAATGAAGCGCACGCTATGGAAGGAAATATTCTGAGATTGCATTGTGTTGCAATTTCTATTGATGCCCTCGGTGATTGGAGGCGTTTTGTTCACGGTACTTTTAGTCCTTCGTGTGCGTAAGGTATTTATTTTGATAGACAATAAAGTACCCCGAGGACTGCTCCTCGTCTGCGTAGGCTGAAATAAGTGATTCGGATTAAGTGTTCCCTATGCTGGTCACGTGTGGGTTGGTGTATTGCAGTTTGCTTCAGTTTTTCTGTTTTTATTTTACTATAGGTTTTAGGTACGATTTTAATTTTATTTAGCTATTATTCATAAAATTTTGTTTCACTCACTCAGCCTAGGCGGGCAGACACCATGACTTTGGCTTAGATAAACATAACATAGGAATTTCAGGAACAACAAAGATCTGTGCCGTCATCACTCATTATGTTACATCTAACTGGATCTACTAAATGTGTAGAAAAAAATAAATAATATGAAATGCAAGCTTCTTTTTCCATCCGGAATGAGGTCGGCGCAACATGCTTTTAAACTCATATTACAGAACGATTACACTTGTAGTTTTTACAACCGGATGCCTGCCTGACTTCAACCCCTCTGGGGAGAAATCACCCAGATCCGAAACAAATATTTGTCTCGGTGCGGGAATCGAACCCGCGACCTCGCTTCACAGACGACTCGCTGCTCTACTGCGCCACGGAGGCTGTCAATGCTATAAAAATACGAGTACTGTTCACTACGAGTACATCACTATCCGTAATCTGCGCTCAACTTAAGAGTCACGCATTGGTCCGCTCTTCATCCGGATATAGAGTGTGGCGCGACCGGGGACCGTTGCACTTCACATTTCAGCGCAGAAAGTACCGAGAATTAAACGCATGAAATGAAATAGTTTATTTATCATGTAGGCAATTAAAATACCGCTTATGACAAGTCAGTACAAAATAAAGAAACTTATGTACAGAAACCATATCAACTAATGTATTACATAACATACATAGCATTATCAAAGTACACTAGGCAGTTACAAAATTTATTTATTTTTCTTTTAATTTTACAATATATTGAGTCGATATGGACATATGCATTTACCCGAAACGGCACGTGTTTCAAAACTACCACCGGCTCAGCACACCACAGCATAACTTTGTTGTTAGGGTTATGAAAGATTTTGTTGATAAAACACAGTTCGTATTATATTTTTTAATTATATTATACTTATTATGTATGGCGACTATTTTAGAACTGGTACCATTTGATTAAATTATTCCAAAGGCGTCCTGAGACATTTCAAACATCTACCTATCGTCTTTGCCGCAGTAGTTTTCACACCCAGAAGACCGTCTGATCGTTTAATTTGAGAAACTATCTGCAAATAATTTCTGCCAATACAACCAAAATCGTGAACACATATTCTAGACCACCATTAATTGGAATTTAACGATATTTTCGCGAAAAATCGCTGCGCAACCTCACCTTAAACTGCTTGTCGGATCGTCGCGTCGTGGTCGCAGTAATTGGCGCACAAGTGGCAATTAGCCGCCACTCGGCTGTGTCGTTCGACCCGCTTCTGTTCGCTGGCTTGCTCCTCTTGTAACCCGCGACCACTCTACTGTTTTAAACATAGTTTTAAACAACGGTACGCGATGTACCGCCACTTTAGGATTGGAGAATTTAGTTTAATAGCCAGTAAGATTGCAACTCGGAGGACGGGCTCCATTATTGGTTGGAAATGGTTTTTTAAGATGTATAATAAGTTACATTCAGTCGCGCGCTATATTCGATTAGTATTGCTCCTATGGCGCAGCGGGCAAGTAACTATGAAACGGGAGGCCGCGGGTTCGATGTCCGCACCGGGACATACCGGGACATTTGTGTGATCATACATATATTGAAACCGTGATCAATACAAAAATACATTAGTTAGAAAACCCCTCTACCTCAACTTCTTTGATAGTTAGACATCAAGTAGATTAAACATCCATAACAGATTTAGTGTGAATTATAATAAAGTAATTTTTATACACTTTCAAGTGTTTCAGCAATACCAGGGAACATTGTTTTGGCTTTGAGAGAGTTCAAAGTTACTACGTAACTACGTTTAAATAGTTTTCAAGTTTACGTTTTTAACAAATAATAATTTCGTGTAATAATTAAATACCAGAGACGAAAACACGATTAATGAGATTATTTTTCTTTCTGCCTGGCGTGATCCCAGCTTAATGCCAGGGTCCGCCATCCTTCTCAGACTCTACCACTCCACCCGGTCTTGGGCAACCTCAATAGTGAGAGCATTGGCTTGTACCCAGTACGTATCAATTACGTAGATTGTATATTTTTAAGAACCATCGTACCATACACGTAATTCGTGGTAAGCGAATAATTGTAGGCCCCTCGTCAGTCGTCTGGGAGAGTCCGCTTGGGTAGATATCGTCGATTTTTTTATTTTTGCCGCCAAGTGCTCGGTTTGAAGGTGCTGCACTAAGCTCGTCACCCCGAGACATATGACGTACAGTCTCATGATGCCCAGTGATTCACTGGATTCAAACTGAAACACACCACACATAGTAGTGATGCAGAAGCTTGGCAGCAGAAACAGATAAAGTGATGGATCCTGCTCTGACGGACTCCTGCGATAGAAGAGATCCAACGACTAAAATCATAAACGCAATATCGTAAAATCATCAGATTTACAACACGATCACTCGCAACGTTCGCAAACTTGTAGGGTAGGTATAAATAATTGAATTCCAAACGGGGAGGAACGAGCTTCGACCCAAAGCCTTTCATTAATTGCTGGAATTAATTCGTTCCCTTTAAGGCAATGGGCAGAGGGACGCGGATCCGTCCAACTAATAGCGTGGGTAGAATGTTTGAGTGAATTTTGTATGAAATATTTATGGGATTATTGATGCCACTTTACAAGTAAACAAGAAAAGTGTAAAGTATAATAATTTTCTACAGTAAATTTGATATAGTCTTTGTATTTGACATAATAAGAAATCCATAGTAAAGATGTTATATTGTATTAGTAAGTTCAACCGGTACAACTTTTTTTTACAACCAAATGAGACAAGAAGTCGCTTGCTTTTGATTGAAGATTATCACAGTGACATGAAGTCGGTGTATTATAATATCCTTGGACGTTGGTTAGCTTACCATTATAATGATATCTTTAATAGTAAAAAAATACACGAAATCTATTGGCAAAATATCTGCATTTCTTACTAGCTGAACAGAATTTCTTCATAGCTATGAAGCTATCTCGATTAAACCAGCTTTCAAATAAAGTAACATATTCAAATCGGTGCATTCGTTTAGACGTTACAATGCCACAGACAGACAAAGAAGTCAAACTTATAATACTATTTTTTGTTGGGGGATAAATAGTGTATTATTTTGATAGCAGCATCTCAATTACAAATTGTCATAAAGAAAAAAGCTATCTGGTTTACACAAGTCCACCCAAGTATGTATATTCTAGTATAGACATAGAGTATAGATACAGCCAGCATTATGCTTTGATATCCCAAACCGCAGTGATCCGACGTCCCGAGGGTTCTGGGTCTAATCGCAACAGATACCTCCCTGGCGATGCCCACTTCACGCACCCACCGCCTCGCAAGTATTTAATTCTTTTCACTGCGGAATTTCTCGTTATTGCAAGCTCGGGGCGATTGCATGTTGGCATTTTCCGTTGTCGTTGGGACAAATACTTTTTAGTTTGATGTTGGTATCGTATCATTCGACAATTTTCTGGTTTCTAAATAACTTTTGGTTGCAGTCACCTAGACAAAATTTTAAATGTGTATTGACTTGTACGTTTAATTAGGACAAATTACTTTTATCTAGTTTATACTTCTCCATGTCTGTCTGTCGAGTAGGAATGGTTATACATAAATAAGGAGAGTATGAGAGCTCCCTGCCTCTCTGCTCCAAAATTAACTGAATTGGGACATTTCTAAGTCTTCGTGTCTTTATTAATTATTTTCGTAGGTATAATTCCATTGCATTTTGGACAAGGGAAAGGCCTTTAATTGCAACCGTAATTTAAGACATATTTTACCGGATCACATGAATAGATTGGCTACTAATGCGAATTTCTTTTCGATTATTTATCTTCACAATGTTATTTATCTTAACTCACTAATGAATTTTTTTAAGCAAACATGAATCAATAATTCAGCGTGAAATAAAATTTCGTCAGTTGATGTTAGCTTCACAATCGTAGCAGAGCCGCCATAAATATCACTTTCGTTGTGTATCGCATTGCATATCCATTTCACATACGAGTTATTGCGTCGCACAGTGCGACACCGGGGTGTTACCCACACCCCTTTGCCAGCTACATACACCCTTACCACGCACGATATTCTGTGACACAAGTCATTGCCGTGCGATTTGCAACCTTATCCTGATACGATGATGGTTTTAGAGCATTATCTAGAGTGTAAATGTAAAGTGTGCAGTTGTGTACATAGAGGGCGCGCCCCTACTGTCGCCGAACAAACATGGCGGCGGCTAACGAGGTTTTTGCGCGCGGCTCTCGTGAGCGATTTCGCGCCTAATTTCGACGTACGCTCGAGTGTTTTACTTTATTTAGCTTTTCAGCTACGTACATGTGGGGTAATTTGGTAAATGATTTTTGAGTACAACGCCACTTTAGTGCACTAAGGTTTTTACTCTTGTTGTAGATTTTGTATTCTCTTTCATGCGATGATCTGTGTTTTCATGTATTTTATCAAGTTTTTATTCGAAAACGAAACGTATTTTCTTTCAAGGATAGCAAACACATTATGGCAATCGAGCAAGTAGGTTACCTAATGGTAAGTGATCTCCACTGCTCATGTATTCCTTCATTACAAGGAAAAATCATGGGTGCGTTGCCGTCCTTAAAAGGAAGAGGATACTTAAGGGATTGGGAAGGGGAAGAAGATTTGGACCTCCGGTAAGCGGCTACTCTACGTTGGTTTTCTGTGAGACAGTGGTAAAGACCCGGTCGAGGCGGCACATTCATGCTGTAGACAAAACTGTCTACATTGTGGCTCTATCACTCAAGAAAGGTCCTAAGGTCTTAAGTCCTTGTGTTTATCGCTCCTCTGTTATGTCTTTACTTAATAAAGAATCAGTTTTTTTCTTTCTGTCTGACGTTATGCCGGCTTAATGCCAGGGTCCGCCTTCTCATCAATATATATTGTTATATATTGTTATTATATAGGGTGACTCGCCGTCTGACTCCACAGCCAGCAACGGAAACCAAGTTTTCCATTGCCTCATCCGTTAAACAGCAGAGTGTACCACGTGTTGCCTTGCCACCATGTTAGTGGGCTACTTACGCTCCCTTAAGATTTTGGTGGCCCAACGATAAAAACTAAATCTGTGTTAAATATTGATTTGAATCAAATTATTTTTAACATTTGCAACAATTTTATGTTGTACCTACATATTTTTTTATCCGTCTACACAACGAAAGGATGGTTACATTTATAAGATTGTACGTGTAATATAGGACATGATAAAAAAATTAAATTATAGGTGTACGTATTATTGGATTATAACTTCTTTTAAATTGAATACAAAATTACATGGTGTTAAGAAAATTTTGTGTTAGCTACGACATTTATAATGAATTAATCAAATTAGACCATCATAATAAAATGTAATAAAATCGTTTGAGTACAATAAATCTGAAAGGATTTGGCTTTAAGTAATACCTACATAAATATATAAGCTCACGCCTTTATCCTAGACAGGGTAGGCCGAAGTGCAACTACTGTTTCACCTGTGGTTCGTTGTGTTTATTTCCGCCCCGTAGTTTGATAGGGCGAAAAGCGAAAAACTGTTTAACTCTATATATAGACATCATTACAACACACTGGGAGAACAGGAAAATAGGGGAAAATAATTATATTTGTTGAGATGCAATATCATCACGCGTATAGTGTCAGTTGAAACACTACCAAACCTACCAAACCACGAAATAACTATAAGAAACAAATCCTGTATAAATGTAGCATGGTATGACGTAAACAAGGACCATCGGTTTGGACAGAGGGACAATATTGAAGCCGTGGGCGATCAGCTGCCTCCACCTAGCGCCCACCTCCCACCAGAACGTACGTCCTAATGGTGAAATTAGTTAGTCTATATTGAGTTACACTCGGGTATGTTGTACGAAATTGACGGATATATGAGTGTCTGTATAATTATGTATTTTTAAACCGACGAAAAAAACGGAGGTTCTCAAATGGAAACTTATTTATGTATAACCACGCACAACACCACCAAATGTGGACAGATTTGGATGATTCTTTACATTCGAAATAGAATAGCTTAAAGTTGTTCCCATTATAATTTTAAGAAGGAATTCCACCTGGGGGGTGAAATCGAGGTTGAAAGATTCAAACTTCGTCATTTATGCACCGATTTTGATAATTATTTTACTAAAAATAGTGCAATTTAAACTTTTTATAATGTGATTGCTGCAGATTTTTAGAAGTCTAAGCTCCTGTTTCAATCGTTATTAATCAAAGAAAATATAAGACAACCGAATACAAAATTATCACCCTGTCCGTACACATAGAGCAGTATGTATATTGGTAACATATTAGTAACTAGCTTATGCTCGCAGCTCCACCTTAATACATTTCATGTTGGTGCCAAATTTCATCCAAGATCATTCAGCTGTTACGGCGTGATGGAAACAACCCACAATTCACAAACATACATACTTTCACATTTACAACATTAGGATTATAACTAAATTATTATAAACTCTTGCGCGTTTGCCCCTACTTTCATAAAAATGTTACTCTGACAACGGATCCCCCCGATACCTATATCGGTCTTACGGTATGGAAGTGGTGGTATCATAGATGTTATGATGCTTGTTTTACCGACGACCTACACACAACAATTGGATATATTTTATTGCACTAATTTCCATTTCACTAAAAAAACAAACTCCAAGTAAACAAGTAACCTCCTCTCCTCTTTCCAATAGCCTCTGTTAACTAATATTCTTTCCGTATATTCAATTTATAGATACGATTTTCTTAGTACTAATAGTGTTTTGACAGATCTTCCATACAAAATGTGTGAAAATTAAGTCCTAGTAAGCAAATTTGTCGGTAAACAGAATATTGGGAACGCCCATAAGAAGTCCTTTTGCCGATTCTTTGTTGTTTTTCATACACATGAAACTATGGGTAGTTACTATATTTAGCTATTTCATGGTCCAACCTAAAGGATATCGTGACCGTTATATCGTAGTGTCTCCACAATATATCTGCAAACCATGCCATCTAAAACCTTGTTTCATATAAGTTGCTACATTACAGCTCTACAAGACTTTGGTATCTTATCTTACTACTTTTCTCTGAACATATTTGAACTTTGGCTTACTTTTATAGTTTTTTTATGAGATACATTTCTTGTAACCCGATTAACTACAGATGCGGAGTTGAATATGAAGAGAGTCCATCATTACAACACTTCGTAATAAGCCGGTTAACGTCGGTACTCATGAGCAATCCTTTATGCGATTGTATTTACAGATTTTTAATAACAAAACTTGCAACGGAAATAGCTGTTAGAAATTCACCAATATAAAATGAACTCTCACAACGCTACTGTGGCTCTATATAATCGTAAATAGCAAGACAGAGGCGGACCAATCGTAAACGGTGAGTGCTACAAATAAAATCGACAAAGAGCTTCGTTAAAAAGAGCATTGGGCTCTAACAAAACATTATTAAATCTCATTTCAGCTGGGATAAAGATATTTTGTACCGAGTCTTTGCTATTGTGCGCGTCGTCGGCTGCTCTGGCGCCTTTTCATTGAGATACGCACCAGTTTGTTAATTCCTCGAGTGTTACTATTTGTATTAATAATTGTGAATATTTTGCTGTACGCTTGTACAATGCCATTGTGATGGAATAAACGTCGAAGTGAAGTGGAGTTGAGATATGAAATTGAAATTAGTATTGCCGTATTGCACGTATAGCATGATTTGTATTTTCTTCAAGAATAAATTGGAGATTTTAATTTATAGATTACAGAAGGCCGGCTAGTGAGGAAATGGGTTATTCGATGGTAAATGATGATAATCGCCTATGATCACCCATAACTCCCGAGTTTCGTGGGGACTACGTAGACTGCGATTTTATTGACTGTTTTTTTTTGCGATTTCAGCAATATTAATGACATTACGAAACTCTAAAGCAAGCTGCCACTATAGTCGTTTTTTAAACAGCGGTACCACCCCGAAAGAGTCGGCCTATCTATGTATTGTAGAGTATAAAGTGTAGACAAGCTGTCCACAATGTGACTCTTATGACATATAAAATAAATACGATCCTAATAAATACACTACATTGTACATTATAACTCACAATAACTACATCGAAATATTGGCAAAAGAGAACTGATGGAATTTTCGATAAGCAGTAAAGTTAATGTTGACCAAATAAATCAAACTAATTAAGAAATATTTAAAGTAATGTATCAGAGATTTGTTAAAATACCTAAAAAAACGTTCTCTAAAGATGGTTTACGACAGAGTAAATTCGTAACAATGCCATTAAAGTAAACCAACAAACAATCTCAAATGCTGAATGCATTATATCGAGCAAAAACAATTTTCAATGGACAATACCAATGCACTGTCGTGTCGTTTCGAACGATTAGCCCCCGGCAGTGACAATGCGCCCAAAATAGGATCAAAATGTCAAAATACAATCTACGGTGACGATCTGGGTTGATAAACGACACAAAAGTTTGGTAAATCATTGCTAAAACTAACCTTATGTCGACTTGTTAAGAACACGAAAAGATTTAAGGAGGTAGAGTAATTGTTATGTTCACAAAGAATTTACCCCAAGTAACACTAGAACTTGTGTCGATATCATTTGCAATTTTTTTCTTATTTTTAAAGTATCAGTAATCGTGTTTTTCTTCAAGACGACATTTTGTAGTGTTGTAAAGCATTGATTTATCTTATTAAGAAAAGAGACTTCGATTGAGTAGATTTAAAATGTTTAGAGAATTACTGATATATGTATGTGAAGTTCAGAAATGAAATTATAATTTAACTTACATAAAATAAATAATTACAACAATATGCTGACACCATCAAATAATAGAGGAATGTAAGGAACAGCTTGATTTCTGTAAATAATACTACAATTTTATAAAATTAAAGTGTTTTGAATGTGGATATTAGCATTATCAATAAGTAGTGTAATTGCTGGTGGAAGAGTGACTGAAATATATATGTACCCGACTGGATAGCAACCACCTTACACGTGGTGAAAAACCCGCCATAGTGGCTCGTTCCGGGCTCTGCTGATGTATTTATCTAGTAGCTTCAAGCCGGCATAATTCTGATGCCGCGGCCGTCGAGGAACGCAATGTCTCTCAACGGTTGGCATTATATTGAGACTGCACTGTACTTGCCACCCGATGCAGTGTTGTCACTAGCCGTGCCAGATTGAAAAAAAAAACAATGAAACGAGAACATGAAGAAACACGAACTACACTAAGCAAGTAAAAAAGGAAAATATTTTTAGAATAACAACAACTCAATCGTTGTCAAAGAGGATATGGACTCTACGAAGGAGCGTCTCTTGCCCGCAAATAATTGGCCTACAACCTCCACTTGCCCGAGGGGATTTTCGGATTAAACTTTATTACATCTGAAAAAAAAACTACTCGAGAGCCTTTTGTCGTCCCGTCGGCGCATTGTGCGCCACAATTGCCTATTTGCACTGGAAATTGGTGAATCCAAGGAGGATTTGGCGGTAATCCTTCCAATGAGCGCCTCCGTGTATTGTGAGAATATGTCGCGACAAAAACGGGTTGAGCGAAATTGACAAGTTTGATAGTTTTTTTTCTTTTCATAAACATGATTGTTAGGGGTCTGTTTCTAATTGTCCGTTTATGTGTTATCCGAAAAGTAACGCATTAAGCGGCCTATTTAGGAAGTACCAATTTTTTACATACGTTTTCATAATATTGTCTTATGCTGTCTTATATTTTACTTTAAGTTTCCTTCATGAGTAACGTTTAATTGGACATTGTGACTTATCCGATTAATCTATTTTTTAATCGGGTAGAAGAAATACTATTAGGAATCTGCTCCCTAATATTAAACTAATCCACAGAAATTGATCTGTAATTTGGTATGTTCTGTTAGCGGTAATACTTGAGAGCTTTATTATCAATAAAGTCTAGTCGAGTGCTATGCTAATTAGCTTAATAATTTGTGATTATTAATCTATCGATACAATTTTTACAAGATCGATTCAAGAGCATTCATTCTGATCTCAAAATCGATTCACAGGCATATGATCCATTGCGATAAAATATTTCAATCAAACCAAAAAATCGTACACCCATAGTTCACACTCTAACCCCATATACCGCGGCTAGAATAAATGTTTCTACAGCTATGTTGATATTGCTCGCAAAATTAGCACGTTGAAGTGGAAGTGGGCCGGTCATGTCTGCAGACGGACAGATCGTCGGAGCAGACATCTGCTGGAGTGGAGGCCACAGTTAGGCAAACGTAGTGTAGAGCGCCCTGCTGCACGGTGGACCGACGACTTGAAAAATATGGCGGGTAGCGGATGGATGCGGGCTGCTCAAGACCGGGATGGTTGGCGCTCACTTGGGGAGGCTTACGTCCAACAGTGGACGGCAACAGGCTGAGATAGGAAGACAGCTACATTATAATGTTCGATCCAATTAATTTAAATGTAAATAAAAATAACGCTACGTCTATTTCTAAATAATAAATAATCCCTCAAGTAGTTTAATGGAGTAGTTGGGGCAGAGACGAGACGTACGTCGCAGGAAATAGATTCGTTTGTTAGTACACTTCACGTCAGTCACACTCCACTCTCGGGGGACAGGGATAAGTGGCGTGATGCAACGTACCTTATATACATGTTGAAGAAGTATGCCTATGCCTATCTATATTTATACATACCTATAGGTACTTATGTAAGCAACGGAAGTGTTACTTATAATGTGGTATACATGTGGAAAAGTTATGTGTTTCCTCTTGTTTTATAACTATGACAGTCTTTTGCTTTCTACCTGCCCTTATCCCTCAGAGTAAAATGTGTCTTGTAGTTTTTACGACCGGCCGCCTGCCTGACGTCAAACCCTCTGGGGAGAAACTATGTCAGAGTATTGATTATGATAATATGGCAATTGCCTCACCACCTATCATCATCATGAGACAGAAACAATCTCGACCGTGAGTATACTAGTCGCATTATTGCTTACACCTTCGGAATAAAGGCGACAGCTTATGTTATTTAATAATAATACTAGCACTTTATACACATTGCTGGGCACAGACCTCTACTGAATGAGAGGGATTAAGCGTTAGTATTATGTATTATGGACATCTCTATCTAGTTGTGAATTTGTCTACCTGCATGGAGCAACGCAAATTTTTGCATCGAATGAGTATAAATGATTGCGTGATGCGTAGAATGTATATTGATTATTTTGGGTTTCCTTTATAAACCCCAGCGCTATAAAGAATGGTAATGATATTGTAAGATAACTATTCGTTTATCCGTTTTTACATTAAAATTACCAACAGAGCCATATGTATTTAACATAGAACAAAATCACACCCAGATACATAACAACACCCTACAAGGCTTGTTGACACAAAAAATGTCATCTTCCATATAACAGGCAACGCCCGCTCTATAAATAAATAACTCGCTCATACATTTTCAAACTTCAAAGACTCGTGTTACTGACACTAAGCGCTTTTAACGCGACATACCCTTTTGTGTCCATTTCACAATATCCTAATTCACACCCCTGGGTCCATGTCAGTACACGAACAAAAACGTACATTATGATTCTCGATATAAAGTTCAGAGTTAAATGAACATTCGTTCTCTTTCATATGATAATTCAATAGAGGCAGTGATTAAAATTTCAACTTTAATCGTAAAGGATAAGGTTGTATTTTGTATGGCTTTACGGTGTACAGGGGTGCGCATAGAAGAAAGCGGTGTTAGGGCTGTCGGTGCGTTTTGTAATTAATACATAGGCGCCATTGATATGTCAAATAGAGGATTTCGGGTTAATAAAAACGTTCTTTGCTTTAAGTAGTTCGATGACATGGAACTTTCGTATGAAATATTTTATTTTTGGACCCTAATTATAAATGTTTCTCAGTAATTTCAACCGTTAGACAGAAGCCCACTTGAGTTCATAAGGATCAATTTATAAGCAAGAGCTCATAACAACTTTAGTATGTAGATCTGCCAGATTATTTAAAAACTGCAAAAATTAACCCTAATATAAAAATTGTGTGACCTTTTTGTAATGTCTAAGGGTTATTAAAAACAACTATTTCTAAATAACTGCTCTATTATTTGAGAAAACTTGCTTGATAAAATAACGTTTAACAAAACTTGGAAACCGGCTTCAAAATAAAAACACTGAAAAGTCAAAAATAACAAATTCTATAGGTCACTTTAGGGTCGGTGCCTGTGTCGCTACCCGTCAAAGTAATTGCATTAGAATGTTAGAATTGAAAAACGTTACTGCCTTTTTGATTCCGTTTTTTTAAGGCTGATTGATTTTAAAAATCAATGTTTAGAGAACCCCGTGATCAGAAAAGATAGATCTGATGTAATAACTTTTTAATTAAACCCTATAAGCAGCAATAAGTTTCAGTTTTTTTACATTTAATAAAACTAATCATATATGTTTCAGCAAATTCCTATTGCGGTAAAAGGCTAAAAGCCGTCATAACGTTCGCGTTAGTAGTAGTAGTAGTAGTAGTATTTTTAAGTCACTATAGTAGTAAAAAAAAAGTAATATTTTAAGTCGCTTTTCGTTGCAACGTCTATTGCTACTAAGCACCCCAAAATATCAATTAGAGGACTAAGAAAATGGATAAGTGGGGTATAGTTTATTCAACTAATTTGCTATGTGCGTAATGTGTTTGTAGAATATACACAATAACTATTTGAGCCCGAAAATAGGTATAAGACAGACGTCTGACTCGTCCATGTCACACAAAATAAAGTAAATAGGTATTTAAAAACTTGTGCACAAATGTGATCTCTATGTTGTGATTTCAAGTCACCGTTTGCGAATTAGGCTGTCACGGTAGTCACTGTTTGTGCTAGTGGTTGAGAATACCAAATAGTACGCTTTACATTTGATAGAGGGCGTAGTACGTATAAAGACAAGGTTGAAAATAATTCACAGTAGGTGTCATAGATGGCGCTGATGCCAAATATTTTTACCGTTGGCTCACCAATAGTGAAATAATTACTTTACTTGAAGCAATTCAAAAATATTTTTTAAAAGGCTAATAAATCAAATATGATAATCATATACAGACTCATATTGTAATAATCACAGCGATTTAGTGATGAAGAATAAAAAAATACTTCAAATTGAATTATAATTTTTTATTCATTATTACAAGAAAAGAAAGATTAATTAATTTATCATAGAATAAAATATACGAGATTTTTATATAATAAAATATTTAAGATGTTTATTTCTCTACTTCACGTTAGATGGCGCTACACTACGTGTTTAAGTCCATATGAAGAAACTTTTAGAAGTTTAAAATACGACGAAACTTGTTTCTTAGCAACGTTAAATTTATCAAAAGTATGTTAAATGACATAATGTATCATGCAAATAACGTAGGAGGAAAATATAGTTTCCGATAAAAATGAAATCCATTCCGCAACCCCCATTAAAATTACGGTCCGCACAATGAATAAATCAAGCAGCGAGTTGGATCCAGTATAACAGCTCATTTACATTAACGACGTATCAGTTTAAAGAAGCACAGACATGCACTAATTCGGTAAACACAACGATCGGGACAGTCACGAAACAAATGCCAAACACCCATCACATTAATAGATTGACGTGCTCAAAACTGTAAAATTACCATTCGGCGTACGGATCGAGAAAAAAAAAATTAAAAAAAGAGACAAATAGGTTCGTTGCAATCAACTATTAGGGACGGAAAACGATGGCGCAGAGGGAGCACGAAACGTCGGCTATGAACATAATTTTAATGAGTTGTAAACTGTTGGAAAAAAAGATATGAACTTCTATTGTGTGTGGACAAAAAATGTTTACCATTTCATGCTTTTGATAGGAGAAAAATACAAGGTAATAAATAGCCATGTCATTAAATTATCATTGTTGCTTTAATGTTGACCATGTCAACGTGTTACAATTTGTGTTTTTTTTGTTTGAAAATTGCTGGTTTATATCAAATACATTATTTTAATATTGTTTTAAGCTACGAAACGTTAAAAGTTACATGTTAGTGTGGATTACTGTAACATCTTAATAATATTTAAGGCATTAAAATGTTAGTAAACGCCTCGGTGGCGCAGTTGTAATGCGTACGCGTTAAGAAATGCTCAGTATCAGCCCGGAGTCTGGAATTTGGGCCCGGTATGGCGATAGGTTCGCCCTCTATCACATAAGGAACGGAGATACGCTCGGCGAAATGTGGGTGTACTGGTTACACCTCTGCCTACCCCTTCGGGGATTACAGGCGTATGTATGTAAAATGTTAGAAAAAATAATTTATTTTCAATTAATTAATGTTTAAATTATAAATAATGTTTAAATGTACCGTAGTCTTTCTTATTTGATCTCATTATAAACAATAAACGGAACCGACGGTCAAAATCATCAGACTAGGTGTTAGATTAGTTGGATTAATCAAACTTACTGATATGACTAAAAGATAAAAATACTGATAAAAAAAGATACTGTGAAAGATACTGTAAAGATATGACCTAATTGGTACATAAGTAAGTACAATAAACACACAAAAAAATAAGTACCGTTGCAGAAGAAACTACCAATGATGAAAGCACTATAACTTTTTTACTAAAATTATTAAAAACAAATTGTTATTTGCTTTCTATGCAATAAATAATTTGGACAAGTTTAAAACTACTTTAAAGACTACGTTGACCTATAAAAAGTTTTTTTGGGATAATTACTTGGTTCTCGTTGCGGGATATCGCCAGGCAGAAAGAAAGATTAATAAAATAATAAAAACATACATTTAGCTTATAATTAATTTCACCACTAAGAAATAGCAAATACGTCGGTACAACTGCATTAGGATTTATATTATTAATGGATAACAAAACACGTGAAATTGGTCCAAAATGTAACTTGTCCACTATTTACGACTATAAATTGTATTTCGCCGAGTCAAAGGCGCTGTAATCGCGTGCTTTCATACACAAAAGGTCCAAACGCTGACTCTATAAAGTGAATGAATAGTTAAATCCATTTTAAAGCCGACAATCTAACCGAATCGTAAATAACAAACGTGTCGCGTGCTCACAAATTTTGGTTAAATTTCCATTAAATTCACTTAGTTTATTGTTTTTTTTTTAAATATCGTTCGTACAATGGATTTGAACGGGTTGATAGATGTGAGAATTTAGCTAGAATGCTTTTGGTATAAACTGAATATATTAAAATAAAAAAAAAAAATGTATTGTGTTCCAACAATACAATTAATATACAATTATACACCCACACTTATGTGGGGTTGTTTGAACACAAGTGGTGATTGCCTAACTTGGGATTTGAACTCATCACCTTACAAGTTCACTTTGCCAACAGACCAATGAGGATATACATACATACATAGACTCACGCCTGTTTCCCATAGGGGTAGGCAGAGAACGGATTTCCAATTGCTACGATCCTTGCATTAAATGTTTCATACATGCACGTCAGTTTAGGGTACTTGTGACCTGCCCATTCTCGAGAATATCTCCAACTTGATCTACGAAAGTTCGCCGAGGCCTTCCCATCCCAACTGTACCATTCACACTCACCATGTATGTTTGCTTCGTCAATCTTCTTTCATCCATCCTCTCTACATGCCCAAACCATCTTAGTATTCCTTTCTCAATCTTCATCACTACATCCTCTCTCACACCACACCTCTCTCTCAATGTGGATATGATTATAAATAAAAGAAAATAACAATACTTTTAGTCTTAAAGTATTGCTTAATGACGCTTTTTCTATTTCTGTCGGCAAGCAGTAATATTTAAGCACTTTATGTTTTGGTTTAAAAGACATTAAAGACAGTGAAATTACTGGGCATTATGAGACTTAGCATCTTATGTCTCGCGGTGATGAGCGCAGTCCAGTGCCATGCTGTGCTTAGTAATTCAAAATCATGTGGGGTGCTGCTTCTGTCTATGTGCAGGTGTGGCGCTTTCCATCAGACGAATAACCAGCTCGTCACGTCATTCAAGATAGTAAAAAAGAGAACTTTAATACTGATACATGGTACGTGGTGATGACCAATAATTACAATATAATAATAATAATACTAACCCTGTATCATATCATGTCCCACTGCTGGGCACGGGTCTCCTCTACTGAATGAGAGGGGTTAGGCCTTAGTCCATAATTACGAAAGATACAATATATGTCGTATGTCCATACTACATTACGTGCCGACACGACGCTTAGCGCAACGCGTCAACGCGCATTATTGCGCAGCGCGATGATAACGACCGACTGTGTAGTAAAAATTGGCACGCATGCTTACTATAAACATTATAGTATTTACATGATCTATTATGTTATCCATGGTCTGTGGTGATAAACCAAGAGCCATAAAAAGAGGGAAGGGATCGGGTAAATTGAACAATGGATAATTGGATCGAAATAACGAATCCATTTTTTTTTACTAGACCTGTATTATCGGATCTCGGGTCTTCTCTATTGAATGAGAGGGGTTAGGCCTTAGTCCACCACACTGGCCTAATCCGGGTTGACAGACTTCACATATCTTCGAAATTTTTATGGAGTACTTCTCAGGTATACACATTTCCTCACGATGTTTCCTTCACCGTTAAAGCAAACGATAATTATCAATTAATATACACGTACTTACAAAAGTCAGAGGTGCATGCTCTTGGGGTTGGTTCGACTTTCATCTCGACAGTCCGTACCACTCCCTGCTGATCTATCGTTGCTTTTATCCGAAATGATACGAATCTATAGTGTATTTTAATTATCGTTTTAGTTAGTGTATAATTACTTAATATATACTATAAATTAACTATTTTTATTAAGATATATAGACGTCTATCTTCACGACCCAGAAAGGGCCAACAGGGTTCTGTTTAATATGTACCTTGCTTATCATCCTAGGACAACGATTAAACTGTAACAAGAGGTTCGTTACAACTTAATCGTTCGGTTTAAAAGAGATAATTACATTTTATCGCAACGTGCAATCGATCGCAACGACTTGTCGTTTCGTGTAAGTATGACAAGTACACACAGTAATTTTTTATACAACTACATCACGCACACATAGCAAAACATGCAAGAATGAGTTGAATCTATACTTCGTGGTACTAAATAACATTTTAAACAATCGGGAAGACGTCACGTCGCGTCGTACCAAAACTAAATTTATAAAGGAAACAACGTAAAATACAATCGAACGTTCCAATCGGCCCGTAATCGGTGAATTTTTATTTTTATTACACGGTTCACGAACTAAACGACTGTTTAAATATTCAAAATTTCGCCTACCTACCCCTTTTATTGTCACGGTGCGGAGTAACTTCCGTGACCGATAACTAGTGCCGCGGTACCCCGTAGAAACAACCGTACAAACGCTCCGTATACAAGAGTAACACTTAACTGAGCTCTGCTATGCGTAAATTTCTGTATACGTGATTGGTTCGTCTTTATTTAGCGCCAAAAATGGACCATTCATATGTACAGAAATCTACGCATAGCAATGTGCTCCTAGATGTCGTTCTTGAATACGGGAGATGAAGTATTTTTTGTTGGGTTTCGTAGCCAAATTACAAAAACGGAACCATTGTAATTTCATGTCCGTCTGTCTGTTCGTATGTCAGTCATATTACTCGGGAGACTTTTAATACTATATGGATTTAAAAAATATGGTAGGTGTGTTCTATGAATCGCTACACAAAGGTGTAGTGAAACTGAGAAAAAAAATATTTGAGGATGGCTCTTCATACATGTAATTGAAGGATGATTTTTTCCTTTGCACATAGTCACGTATACAATACGTAACAAAAACCCTGTTGGGTATTTTAACTGTGATATCAGAATCGATATTCAAACGTAATGAAAAATCTCTCTGACGAAAATTGTATTATAAAAATAATCATATTTATTATTTAAGCTATAATTAATTTATTATTTGTAAACCGTATTTCAATTGATTACCTTGTTTTTTTGCAAGATGTTTTTTTTTAAATATGTTCATTTTCTAAGCTGCCTGTGTAAGGATAATATCTCGCTTCTGTTTATTATTTGTGTAATTTAACTATTTTTATTAAGCTGTCTATATGTCTATCTTCATCACCCAAAAAGGGCAAACAGAGGTTTTGTTACATACTGTATATCGGAAACATGCGTGTTCAAGTGAAAGTCCAGTCGTTAAAAATGAGTACTTACTCCACTCTCTAACTTTTAAACTGCGAGATGAGAAATTCTGAAAAATTCTAGTACCTAGTACAATAACTTAAAAGGCACTTTAAACTTGTTTCAATAAGCTAGGGCGTATAGTTTTATAGATATGGCATATTTTCGGCTACACTACGGAACCCTTCACTGTGCGTGGTCCGACACTCACTAAGGCCATCAACAGAACCTTATTAAAGTCTCATGTTGAAATTGTGCAATTTACACACTGCTGCTTGATGGCAGAAATAGACAATGCGGTGGTACCTACCCAGGCGGACTCTCACAAACGAGAGTTATAGGTATTCTTTGGGTACTGAATCCTAACAAAGTGGAGAATGCGCGGTAACCTTTCGCACAAATAATGGACCACATTTATCGCCGGGACATGATATCGACACGGGTCGGAAAAACGCTGAACGCGACCGCCTCGCGACACATTAGCATATGTGGTCCAACAACGACCTGTGTAATGGGATGTTTTACCATGTCGCCATGTCGCCAGCTACCTTCTGTTTAACATACTTCAGCGTTTATGCGAATCGTGCGACTTTTTGTAGTTGTGTGTTTTTAGATACGAATATTTTATCTCGTTACGCGTCCCGATGGAGATAACTTGGTGCTGAATGTAATGTTGACAAGTTGTATGGACATGTATTGAATATTATATGATTGTTGAGTGGTTTTTTACAGGGTTCATGTTTATTATATGTTGCTGTGTAGAATTTTTACTGTTTAATCATTTTTATGATTCTTTGGATGTTTTTAAAAGATCGGATTATTTGAAAAATGACTCATATTTACTCTAAACAACAATTCTATTTTATTTAGAAAACTAACATACATACGCACTCACGCCTGTAATCCCCGAAGGTGCAGTACAGACTACAGCCAGAGGAGTAACCAGTACCTACAACCACATTCCGCCAAGCATATTTCCTCTTACTTTTTTTAAAATTTTATACCAGGTTGCTGACATCCGCTGCTGGCATCGGTGATGAAAGTGAATCTCTGGGATTATGATTGATAAACACCTAATTGCATGAATCCAAACGTATAGATTCCAATACTCGAAATAGATCAAAAATCTGATGCAAACCTGCCAACAGTTAAGAAGCTTAAGATTTAGAAGTAAACAATACACTTTTTTCCAATTAAAACTTCATACGGCCGGGACTTATATGTTACATATCTTGGCTAGTGTGCTATTTTCCTAACATACACATATTCTAACAATACAAACAATCGATGTCATCGGTGTCAATCAATCAATAAGTGACAGTACATCCCCAACTAGGCAACGGGAAACGAGCGAGAAACCTGCACGGGGATTGATCACAACCACTGCGTATAAATTTCTATGCAAATGAACCGGCGAAGAGCGACGTCGTGGCAATAATCGGACGGCGAGGTCGTAAATAAAGTTTACGACGCGACGACATCGGCGGCAACCCTTGCTTGGCGAATTAACGCGACGCGGGAGGTACCCGGGGCCCAGTGATAAACTCGCATGAAAGGAACGGCGATGCGACGGGCTCGGCGGGCACCGGTGCATTTATTATTAACTTTCGACTGTATACATCACTTAGAGTCACTTGCGTCAAGCTAACACGACTTTACTCGTATACTAATAAAGAACATGCTATATCTTTATCTGTCTGCTTCAGTAAGAAGGTGATTTTTTGATATAAAGACAGTATTCAGTCATGGTTCAGACTTAAGCTTAATTTAGTTCTCACAACTTAGAAAGGTTTTTACTTTAAAGATGTGATATGAGGTCCCTCTTTCTGGCTAGCATTATCTCGGCTTAATGCTAGGGTCCTTCCCATCATGATTTGATGGTAAATTTGGTATATGGTAACAAGGTGGTAGTAGGGTCGGCTGGGTTGGTACCACCGCTTTGTCTATTTCTGCCGCCAAGCAACAGTGTGTAAGCACTGTTGTGTTCCGGTATGAAGTACATTGAAGCCAGTGTAATTACTGGGCATTATGAGACTTAACACCTTATGTCTCGGGGTGACGAGCGCAGTCCAGTGTCATGCAGTGCTTTATTTAAAGTTCTGTGTGGCGTTGCTTCTGTTTATGAGCAGGCGTGGCGCTTACCATCAGGCGAGCGACCTGCTCGTCTCGTCATACAATCTAATAAAAAAAAATAAAAAAAATATGAGGCGACCTGCCGTATGATCGCCACAACCCGCAACGGAAACTAAGGTTTGTCATTACCTCGTCCGTTAATCAGCAGAGTGTACCACGTGCAGGTGAGGCTTTGGGCCTAAGATATTGGTGGCCCACTTACATTCCACACATGTTATGAATATTATTAAAAATCAAATGCGAGACTGGTCTTAAAAGCAGACTCTGTACTCTGTGTTGATGGCAGAAACCGCGATCTTTTAATTCTAATCCAGCTATTTATTCGAAGATGTCATGAATTTAGCAATACAAAAATTGGTGTTTATAAGGTTATCTTTAATTACCATCTTCGATCTAATTCCACTATTTGGGGTCGATGCAACACGTTTTAGATAGCGCAAAAAGTCATTGGAAAAGTCACTTTAGGATTCTTCTCATGGTACATACAACCTAGGAAGTATGTAAGATGTCTGTCACACATAGATCTGACCTCACACTAGGTCAACTTGTAGCGTAAGTATGAGGAACTAGGAGGGACTTACGGTTCCATAAACCCCAGACCCGAAACAAATATTCGTGGATCTCACAAACATTTGTCTCGGTACGGGAATCAACTCACGGCCTCTCGTTTAGCAGCTACTCGCCGGTGCAACCACGGAGGAGGGTACGATTTCTTTTATAAGCTAGTTATGTATGTTATGCATGGCAAACGCCGCACCGTTTCCTTTAAAAGAAGTAGTTCAGAGTTCGAACTTATAGTCCACCGCGATGGTCCAGTGCGGGAAGGAGGTTCGGTATACCACAAGGCAGGTTGACCTGCGTTTCGAAAGATATTATTACAAAACTTAAAAAACAAACTCATTCGAACACGCCTGTAAAGCATTAGCGACTATTTCATTCAAGTGACAACGGCACACAGGCAACCGTATTCCAAATTCTAATTCAATTTACCAAAAGGGTTGCCAGCTACGCGGAACGAAAAATGTCGGGGTAAAAAACGTAAAAGAGAGCAAGGGAGCGAAATTCAAAGACATGTCTAGGGGCGGCGACGTGTCACGTCGCGTGCGGTTTCGGGAAGCTCCCGTAATTGATGCGTTTAGGATTAAGATAGCTTTTTAGGTGTCGTCAAGTGAATGAGGGAACGCCTTGTCGTCAATTTGTTGGATTTTATTGATCTCTGGTAACATTGATGTGTTCTAAATTTGAATTAAGCAATTGTTTTAAATTTCGTTGCGAGACTAACGTCCGAATACTGTAATGCAACTCAAGCATTTAAGATCGTGATAATCATGTCGATATCTTCTTAGCTGTTTTCCTGGGATCTAGAAACTTCCATAAATAAAAGTTTATTTTTAATGGCACATAGCTTCCGTAATACTTTCTTATATATGACCGCCCATCGGTAGATAGTATTTTTCTTGATATCAATATGCTTATGCAGATGTTTAGATTTTTCAACCTTTTTTTAGCCTGAATGACGAGACGAGCAGGTCGCTCGTATGATGTAAGCGTCACGGCTGCCCATATACAGAAGCAATACCACACAGAACTTTGAATTTCAAAGCCCCTACATGACAGCCATAGTTTTAATAAGTTACAAGTGTACTGCTGATAAAGATTCTAACCCTTGTCGAACGAAGGTCTAATTATTCTTTCTCTTCTTCAGGACAATCAGGAACGCAAAGGTTCGTAGCTCTGTCCAAGACACCTTAGTACGAATGAGACAGGTTACATGAAAGCCTTCGTGACGCAGCGGGCGAGTAGCTGGCTGTGAAACGGAAGACTGCGGTTTGTCTCCGAGACAAATGTTTGTCTGATCCACATTCATGCTTCGGGTCTGAGACTTGTGGAAGTGTAACTCCCTCGTAGTTCTTGATACCAACGATACATGTTAACGTAGTGTGAGGTTAGATCTAAGTGTATGACTTTTGAGTGTATTTACTTAGTTATTATTAAAGCTACTCTACTATACAAAAGGTTCATACGGTTCAAATTTCATTGATCGACTGACACGAATCAACAAAAGTTGTATGATTTTTGTTGATCAATTCGACTTAAAGTTGGTTCAGACATTTCAAATCGCATGCGATTTAGCAGCTGATGAACTTAAAGCGAAACGTGTGAACCCGCTATAACATGACTTGAAAACACAAAAATGCACCAGGGTCTTCACACTCTCCTCTGCTAGACAGCCTATGTCATCCGGCTTTCGAGGTCTTGTGTTTGATAGGATTTGAGATCCGAGTATATTTACTGCCGTATAAGCATTGCGCATGTTGTATTTTTTTATTTTCGTAGGTAGTTCCGGAGTATAGGTTTCATCACTCGTTCAGTAAACAATAAGTGATATTTCCTCCATTTCGATCCTACCTTAGGTTTTAACTAAACCGTACCCAGGAATTTGTCGTATTCTCTGACTGCATTGAACGTCACGTAATGTAGTCGTGTAGTTGCTTTAAAATTTCCTCTACAGTGTTTCATCCACATAAATCATAATAAATGCAGTCTTAACTGTCGCATTGCAAAGTTACTTAAAAATACCTTTCATCAGTTTATGAACGTGAATATTTTAAAACTTTGAAATTAAACGAATTTCTAAATCAAACACGCTGACAAGTCCTAATACATCGTGACAATGCAAACGAAATTATTTGATTAAAAACCTTTGGAATTTCACGACACCGCCAAAACTTTCCTTAAGATTCAGTTTTGTTGCAAGCTCATGAAGGGTAAATTACCATTGTCCTTTTTATGGCAATTTTTAACTCGAATTTAAACATTTGAAAACTATATTTATAACCGTTCGTGATACGACAATAAATAATAAGATATCACTATGAGTATTCTTTTAAATTTTCCATAAAATTAAACAGAATTCGTGTTTTGCGCCAACAGTAGTGACACCTTTGCCCTCGGCGCTCACGATTAAGACGTCAAATGACTTGACACGAGGAAAATTGGGCGCGATATTTTCGTGACCAAAAAGTCGACTCGAAAAGCTGTCGCCCGCCAAAAACATATGCCTTGCGGTTGGGGATTCTCACAAAACTTTTAGTTTTGAAATAACAGAAATACTTAATAATTCAATTATTATTTGTTGTAGTTACAATCTGCATTACTTATTTATGATGGTAGCGGTCGGTTTTTTCTACTATTTTTATTTTCTTTTGCATTAAAGTTTAGGCTCAAGATTATATTCGTCTATGTTTACGTAAAATAAGGAAGCAGACGGTAAATAAGTTTCACAATTACACAGATGAGACTAAATAATAAACCGATCTTTCTCTTCGACCAAAAATGAATGATCCTCACTCTTTCTATTTTTGTTGTTGCGACACTTACAGACATATAGAAAAAAATGGAAGTGAGGCCAACTATCCTAAGTACGAAGTTAATAATAGACTACAAATAAGTTTCTTTTTAGGCAATAACTGTCACCAAACAAACATCTTGGTGCGTTTGCATTTTATTCGTATTTTAAATGTGTATAAAAGACCAAAGTATAAAAGTGAAGTGTAGTGATCATGTGCCGGATTTGGTCTGGAATACACCTGAAATTACTTGAATTGTCAATGTATGCCTGAGTTTTATATTTAGGCATAATTGGCATGCTTCTCGTAATGTTAGTTTTGCTTCCTCTTATACGTTTGTAATCATTGCTGAGAAAACAACCAACTCCTTTAACGTGTTAATTATAAGTTTTTTTTATTCTTAATTTTCAGCTTGTATCTGCCCAATGTTAAAAGCCGCATAAAATGTCATTGCACGCCATTTCATTCTGTCTTCAACTTCTTAGTCCTATGTAATATTTGTTATTAAATTCTACAGAACAAAATAACTTTTATATTCACTAAGGGATGTAATGATAGTCAAATTAATATTCTAGATGTAAATGCGTTCAAATACCACACAATGGACTTGTCCTTTTGGATTTAAGGTCAGCTGGCTTTACTGCGTTAAGATGTTAATGAAATATGTTTTTATAACTGATGTCCAACACCGTGTCACATCAGGAGTTGTGCATTTCGATTGTGTATTTCAATTAATGGTAATATCCAGCGAGATATTTACGACGAAACAAAAACTTCTGTCAATGCGAGTGTGAAATAACTGAATACGTATGAAAACCGTTAAATATTCAATTGCTCATTAATACTAAATATATTGTATAGATTATTATAGAGCATTGTCTTAAAAAAGATGTAAAATCGATGGTATAGATATGATAAATTGCAGTTGCTCTGTGCTTTGAATTGCCTTTATATGTTCAAGCTGAAGGCTACTGAAGTCTTCTTGAAGAAAAACTAGGAACAATAGTCCAACATGGTGGTCTAATAAGCCGCAAATTATTGCTAAGTGGTAGGCCCCTCGTATGCGAGACCGTCTGGGTAAGTACCACGCTTTGTCACTTTCTACCGTCAAACAACCGTGTGTTAGCAACTGTGCTGTCTCGGGTTTATTCCCCGGTCGGGTATAAGTGATATTGGGTTTTTCTATCACGAAATGCTAAGTATCCTCCCGGAGTCTAGAATTGTGCTTAGTATAGCGATAGGCCCATGATGTGATACGGAATCATGGAAATAAGCTCGGCGAAATGTGGGTTCGGTTCGGTTACACCTCTGCCTACCGCTTCGGGGATTACAGGCATGAGTGCCTATGTATGTATGTATGTACTAGAGTTTGTCTATTCTGGATATAAGTAATTTAATGTCTCACCAACTTAACATCTGTAAATGACAGAAATATTTGTCCTGCGGATCTAAGGAGGTCAAAAAAAGCATTTGGGTCCACTGACAAATCTCAAATTAATCTTGATATTACCCTACTTTCTTAGTACTACCTACAATAAAATTTTCATCGTTTATCCTTACTTATTCCATTTAAAATAGGTATAGTATATTGTCATTTTTTTTTATTATAATTTTGGGTTAAGGAACCAAACCAAAATCCTGGATCCGCCACTGCCAAAGCCCGTGACGTTTTGGTTTCTATACCGGCTCCGGCTTCTGAGCCCCGGTAGTCTATGACTATGTGTAAAGCAATTAATAATATAGTTGCCATGCCCACAATGACGTTACCGCGTCCTTGATACCATAGGTATCCCGAGGGACTATCGTGATAAGTATATATAAAATGTACCCTAAAAGACTACATACCTATTGTGACCTAGGTGTCTCCATAATATTATAGTACTTTTGCGTGTATAATGAAATAAATTTAATTTTTATAAACATCGTTAACTTTATTTAAACCAAACACTACAATACGCGCTAAAGTAGGTACCACTGAAGATCTACGAGGGCGAAGCCAATTTAGGAGTCATTTGTCAGTCAAAGCCAAACTGGCATCAAAAAAATTAGGTGTCCCCAACAAAGCCATTTGTATTTTAACGTTAGGTCAATCACAAACGAGTGTCCGGTCGCGGCTAATACGGTGTCGTACGGGTTTACTGGTATTGGTATTGATAGAAACGATAGATATTCAGAAGCCCAAATCCCTTTTCAATACCTAATTATCCCTTACCTTAAAGGTTTGTAACACATCCATGATTCTTCTGGATTTGTGGGTATTCATGGGTGGTGGGGATCATTTACCATCAGGTCAAACACTATTTTTTGTTTGTTTTAGTGACACCAGCAGATCGCTCGCCTGATGGTAAGCGCAACGCCTGCACATAAACAGAAGTAACACCACACAAAACTTTGAATTACAAAGCACTGTATAGCACTGGACTGCGTTCGTCATCACGAGACATAAGATGTGAAGTCTCATAACACCCAGTAATTTAATTAAGTTCTGCTTCAATGTCCTTCAAACCGAAACACAACAGTGCTTACACACTGCTGTTTGGCAGTAGAAATAGACAAAGCGGTGGTACCAACCCAGACCGCCTCTCGCACACGAGGGACCTACCAGTAGTCAGTTAGCCGGACTGTGCTCTAAAAAAAGGAAACCGGTAGTTCAACACAACAACATGATGGCAATATCAAAGGTCCATACCGAAAAACAAACATTTCCGCGAACAGTCCACATTGTGAAACACTTTTAAAAAGTTTTAAAAATTACGTAAAAATAACAGTTAGCGAAAAATCGATGGACATAGAGCCTACACTCTATTATCCCTGTACTCTTACGAAATTCGACAAGTTGTTTCCAACTTCGTATAGATATAGACTATGGAGTAATGACGTAATTTATTGAGTTAGCGAAAAGTTTGTTCGCGACGAAATATTTTACTGTCTCACTGCTGACATGCTCTTGTTCGAGTGTGCACAAGTTTCGGTGTTACACTGCATTACGCTAACTTCAAATGTAGCGTGTTGAATAAGGCGGTACATGTATTTTTTTTAACAAGTGGTACATCCACGCTGTGGACAGTTATGTTTACAGCATGAATGGAACGGTTCGACTGGGGTGGTACCACTGACTCAGAAAACCGACGTGAAATAGTGGGCATGTGTACGATATAACTATAGTCTCGATAAATATCAAATTCTGACTAGAAATGCGCATTGCTGCTGCACTACCAGTTTGCTACCTTATGAAGAAGAACATTTTATCTACAACTGTCGCCTCATTGGTCTAGTGGCAGCGAACTTAGGCTGAGAAACCGTGAGAACCTGGGTTCAAAGTCTAGGTCATTCAATAACAATTTGTGAATTTTCGTCTCCTAAAATCACACATGAGTGGTCCCAGATTAGAATGTATGCCCAATATGCCGATAGGCTCATGGGCCATCACATCATTGGACAGAAAGAAGTTCCAACCGTGGGTGCACTGGTTGTACATTTGCCTACCCCGTAACGTGAGACACAGGCGTAAGCTTGTGTTATGTTTTATTTATAACTATTCTTCAGTTATTTTAGACATCACTGGGATTTCTCCTTTGACATGAAGTAATTTTTCCAGTTTAATCTGTTTAACGCTTTAAAGACTGTTATTTTCTATCGCACCAGAGCGTAGATGTCATATTACGAAAAGTTAAGCTTACCTACCCATCACAATCACACAATTGTGTAATCAAATTTGAACATTTAAATTGTCGGTTAAGCCGTTATCCACGAGCGCCATCGTTGCATGCGACAAATGCATTCTGTATTGGCACAGCGCAATTTTCATGTTAGGCTGTTTCAGGGATAGTGGGGCGACAGCCGTTCATGATTTATATTATGCAATGAGTTGTCGAGTTACAAACACGCGAACACTTGTCACAAATTGTCGCTTTTTTGCTACTATGACTTTACAGAGTATATTATTCCTATATTTCATCAGAAACAGAGTAATCAAAGCGTGGAACAAACTCCGGGAAAACTTAGTCTCCACATAAGAATAGTAAATAATACGTACATGAGCGATCAAATTATTGCAAGTGGTAAGAGTCACGCTGTAGACGGTTTTGTCTATAGCACGAATGGCCCAGCTCGACCGGGTTGTTTCCATTGTCTCTCAGAAAATCGACGTAAAGTAACAGCTTGCTGTTGCGTTTCATACGAGTGGGATATCCAGAGGCTTTAATCGCCCTCCCCTTTCTCACTGAATTATCCTTTTCCTTTAAGATCGGCAACGCGCCCATTATTTTTCTGGGATTATTCCTTTGTTGTTCATAGGCGGTGTTCACTTACCATCAGGTGACCCACAAGCTAGATTGCCGCCTTGTGCTTCTTCAATTCAAGACACGAGCCCGAAATTTGAATTTGAACCCAGAAATAAGTGCCTTAATTTCTTGATGTAACTTGCACTTCTGCCTACCTTTGGGGATACAGGCATAAGCGTATGTTTACTAGAAGTTAAGACGCTCTGCGGCCAAATAAGCTATGAGCAACAAAAAGAACTAAAGATCGAGCTCAATGGTGTGCATTAGTAGGCCTATTTTTACACCATATTCCATCATTAGATGTACAGGTTCACCTGGAGTTAAACATTTTCAAATAAAAAATAATCAACAAAATCGGTTGATTATCAGATGGTATATGGTAATTGGTATAGAATACAATTATAAAATTGTTACAAATAAAATTTGTTTCTTATACAAATTATTATTATTTATTTTAATATAAAATTAAGGCAGCCATTTGGCCAGTGTCGGTAATTTCAATCGTAGGTTTATATCATAATTATGATATGTAAAGATTAATATATTAATAGGTATGCACAAGATAAGATTGATACCTAGTTCTTATGGATTATAGATAAGTAACTATAAAAGTAAAAGTATTTTCTAATGGCCGTTCCCTATATTATATCTATCAACAGATTTGCTTACTGTCAATAGTGTTTTGACAGATCTTCCATACAAAATGTGTCAAAATTTTATTGCCGGTAAGCAAATCTGATGATAGATAGAATATAGGGAACGGCCATAAGTGGTAGTACAGCCATGCTTTTCTGTCTACACCATGAGTCGTCCAGTTTGACCACGTTATCACTGTCTCACAGAAAAACAAAATGAAGTAGAAACTTGCTGTTGCGTTTCATATAATGAGCTAGATAACAGAGGGCCATATCCCCTGTCCCTTTCCCAATCTCTTAATTATTACTTTCTTTTAAGATCAGCATCATTGCTGACATGGACTCGTGTCCATGATATTGTGGGTGATCATGGGAGGTGCACATAACATACCATCAAGTGTGCTCCTATCCTGGTATATGCTATTTTTTTAAAGAATATAGTGTTATGAGGAATGTAGTAACTTAAAAATTGAACAAAATGGATAACTTCAACTGGATCTGTTATTTATCTATAACGGATAAGTTATACAATACACAAATAGCCTAAAATTTACATAATATATGTACAGAAAATAAATAATATCTGCCCTGTATACACTGTTGCACTCTTGAGCACATCCTCCTGTATTAACGAGAGGGTTTAGTTGGGTTATGTCTTAGTCCACCATGCTGGCCTAATGTAGGTTGGTTCGTGGCAGGTAATATTGTATATTACTTTGTTTCTGCCTGGCATTATCCCGGCTTAGTACCAAGGTTCACATTCCAGCTTAAACGCTTCAACTTTGCCTGTTCTTCAGCATAATGATAGTGTGTGTTACTAATTTATTTTCTTATGAAATAAAACCAACAATATCCTTAGAAGGATTGAAAAGATATACAATTATTTACTTACTGCATTCATGTTGCACCCAGGCTAGTGCTGCACACAACAATGCTAGTGTTTTCCCAGAGCCTGTTGGACTTTCTAGAAGACAATTCTGTTGGTTCTTTATTCCTGCTATCACCTACAATATGAAAAACCAGTATTAAAGGAATCTATGGTATTAGTTTAGGTATAGCTAATTATTTGGCTGCTAAACCCGTGAAATATTGACCATTCTGGGTGTTACTTATAAACTTCCACTTAAGTTCTACTGTTCCTTATGCACTCTCTTTCTGTATAAATCGAGTTGATAGTGAAATACAAAAGTGTTTCACTAATCAAAGTTTAATAATGTTTATAAGTTAAGGTCTATGAGACTTAACATCATATGTCTCAGGGTGAACAAATGCAGTCGAGTAACTTGCAGTGCTTTGTAATTCAACATTATGTGTGGTATCGCTTGTATTAATGGACAGACAGGTCTGGCACTTACTATCAGGCAAGAAACCTACTCTTCTTATTATTTGGGTTAATAACAAAAATATTGTAAAAAAAAAGAAGACTGCCTCGGTGGCGCAGTTGTAATGCCTACGCGTTACGATTGAGGCCAACGCTGAGGTATCGGGTTCGATCCCCGGGTCGGGTAAAGTGGTATTGGGTTATTCTATTACGAAATGCTCAGTATCAGCCTGGAGTCTGGAATTTGTGCCCGGTATGGCGATAGGCTCACCCCCTATCACATCGTGGGACGGAGATACGCTCGGCGAAATGTGGGTGTACTGGTTACACCTCTGCCTACCCCTCCGGGGATTACAGGCGTGAGTGCGTATGTATGTATTGTAAAAGACTTTACCCATTCATTTTCGTAATTTAATTCTGAGGGATGTTGCTTCTGTTTATGCACAGGACTGGAGCTTACCATCATGCGAGCAGCATACTCATCATTCAGGCAAATGGGAAAAAAGTTGGTTTTAGGACTAACCAACATACTAAGTATGGAACATACTAGGACTGATGAACATCGACCAGAGATCAGTAAAAGTTCTAATTCGGTTTAAAAAAGAATATTATACAGTACAATAATGACTTACGATTTTGTATAGTAAATGTTCTTACACCTGCCCTTATTCGACTTGCAGTGAGGTAGGTGCAACTAGCTTTTTAACAAATGTTTTACAATGATTTGACTTATAGTTTTTATGAGCAGATGCCTGCCTGAAGTCAACCCCTCTTGGGGAGGGTATAGTCAGTAAATGTAATATCTAATCTAAACAGTTTTTTCTTAATGTCATGCAAGCAATATGACCCAGTTAATTTTGTCTGTACTGAGTTTTCTTTGTAGATACACTTTATTGAATCTAATACAAACTTGTTTTCTGAGTTGGATAAAGCAATTGCTTTCCCAAATAAGAATCTATCTGGTTTAATTTCCTTGCACTTTACAAGCTGCAAGGAAACTGAGCTAAACAAGGACTTACCTTCGACATGAGAGCCACTTGACATCCATAAGGATTAACTGGTAAATTCACATTGATGCCTCCTATCATTTTATTGACTCCTGGTGGACGAGGGTTATCTTTGTTCTTCAAATTAAATGGCGGTTCATTTTTAGATTGCGAAAACAATTTTTTTATCACTGACGTCTTTTTACTTTCTTGACTTAAAGTTGGTGTAGGTTTTGGACTTAAACTTAGCGTCATTTGTTCTGTATATTTTCCCTCCTCGTCACTCACCATTTCTAATAAAGCAGGATTTCTAAAATCTTCTGGGTCAAAACTATCGTCATCATCTGATATTACGATTGGGGAATTCATATTTTAAATTAATATTTGTAAACAATACCCTCAGAAGTCTGACAAGTCAGACAAGTGACAACCTGTTCACTTCCCGCGCAAACACACATTAATCAACCACAAAATCCATGTCAATTTATTTTAGAACATTATAAATTCAGTAATATAAATCGTCAGCCGCATTTAATTAGCTGAATACTATGAATTTTATTTGATAATATTTGGATAGATTTATTATTTATTATGATTTATGAAGTTACTCCCGTTCCCTTTTTCTTACAACTATAAACTCTGGCTCTTGTGTATTCGCCTTTTAGAAGAAAGTGGTATGAAATAAAATAAAAAGGTTTAATTTATTTCAATGTAGACTACAGCAAAATAATTATTTTAAATTATGTTGTAACAATTATTATTGCCAATTTGTTTTCAATGTAACTGACGTTGTAAACACTAAGGAATATTTTGTATTGAGCCCAATACCTACCGAGGGCATAAGTTTAGACGGTTGATAACTTAAGAAAATCGATGGACGATGAATGGATTTAAAAAATCTACGGGATTTTCCAATTAATTTACGTAAAGATCATTATAATTTTATTTTACAAACACAGTACGGCTTAGTTTTTAAAAGTTGGCGGTGGCTAGTTTTGGAACTAATTGCAATTTTCCATAAAAACAGCCCGTCTAGTAGTAGTCTGTTTAAATGGACATGCGTGGCATTTCTGATCTGAGCACCCAAGATAACGAGACTTAATATTAAGTATTTCATGGTAGGCTTGGCTGAGCAATGCTAGGGAGCACTGCTGAAGTCCATGCGCAACGGTAACCTCTGAGTTCTGACCATAATTTGGGCCGTCAGCTCCTCTGCCCTCGAAGACCAATAAAAAAAATATGACACAGGGCTTGGTGATTATGGTACCTATACTTATTAACTTATTTTAGTAAAATAAAAACAAATAAATCTTAATTACTTAGTTTAATTTACATTAGGTAGTTATCGTTTTTTTTTATCAACACGTTATTTTAAACATGACGGCACGAAATATTTCTATCTTCATAACATTATCTGCAACAAATAATAATTTTATGATTATTTCTGTATACAAAGTCTTTGTTATTTCTATGATTATTTCTAAGCAAGTAACTAAAAAGTAATGACCAAGCCTGCCCATATACAGAAGCAACACCTCACACAAAGAGCTTTGCCATTGATTATATCCCGAGATATAAGATATTGCTCATAATGCTCATAATGCTCAGTAGTTTAATTGGCTTCAATGTCCTTTAAATCGGAACACAATAGTGCTCACGCAAAGTGATGGGGTTTACCCAGACGGAATATATAAAGTGGTAGAGCTACGGTGTAGAGTTTAGACATTAGACGTTTTGTGTACATCATGAATGGGCCGGCTGTACCGCGTTGTTGCCGTTGTCTCACAGAAAACAGACATAAAGTAAGTTGCGCTTCGTAAGTACTTAGTTTCCCTTTAAACTTAAACTTTAATTGCTGTAAGTACTACAATATTATCAGAATAGATTAGTAAAAGTAGTAGGTATTTTTATAGATTCATTTACGCCACTACAGACTCTAGATCCATATTGATGTTCTTTTAGCACCGCTAACTAGTGGGTATTGAGTTAAAAATAGGCTTATTATTTATTAATTTGTAGAAATAAGAAATATTCATTGGTGTAGCTTAGCAGTGTACTAAGGCTGAAGATCGTGAAGGCCTGGGTTCAATTCTCAGTTCGGGCAATCACAACGAGTCTTCGATTGAAAAATCACACATGAATTGCCCGGGATTGAAATTTGAGCTCGATATAGCAATAGGCTCGCTCACTATCCCATCGTGGGACGGAAATAAGCTTGGTGAAAGGTAGGTGCAGCACTAGTTGCACATCCGCCTACCCTCTTGGTGATAAAGGCGTGAACTTATGTTACCATGGAATTTGTGGAAGTAGGTACTTACATTTGAGCCTTCACTTGTGATTCGGATTTATAAATACGTAGGACAACAAAGACAGGGCGAGTGCCCAGCCTAACCAACACATATTGTATTTTTTTGAATTTTTACGTTTTGTACAGTTTTTTTAGGACTTTTGATTTTTTTGTTTTGACAGTGACAAGCATTTTTTTGTCACGGTTTTGTATTGTTTATTCTTATCGTTTCGGCAAAAGGTTGTACTTATTTATATTAATAATACCTACCCTTTGAGGTTCATTGTGTTATTCAGATGGTTATTCACGTCAGTACTAGCGGGTTCAGACGGTTCGATTTTACTTGATCATCTGCTAAATCGCTTGCAATTCGAACCGTCTGAACAGACTTTCAATCGAGTTGATCAACAAACTATACAGCTTTTGTATTTTGAATCAAGTCAGTTTATCGATTAAAATCGAACCGTGTGTACCCGCTGTACAACATAATGTTGAAACTCTAAGGACTGATGAAAAGGGAATTATAAAGAATCGACTTATGGAGAATTGAGTGGAGAAATATTTAATAACATTGCCCTTGTGTAAACTTGGAATTAATGTCATGAATTTTTCTATGAAAATTTTGTTGGATGAATAGCCCAGAGTTTATTGCTACCCTTTAGGTACTATCTTGGCTCTTTACAAGGTGAACTGAGATTGCCATCCCAAGCGTGTTTTTAGTTCTCATATTTCCAATCACGATGCACGCTGCAAGGTGGTTTGATGACTTGAAAAATGTGGCGGGAAGCGGATGGATGCGTGCTGCCCAAATGGCTAGCGCTTATTTGGTGAGGCCTACGTTGAACAGTGGACCGAAAAAGACCTAGTTATTTCCAATCAACGCTAAGCACCTGCTACGGATGGGGCAAAACGGTGCCAGCAATTTTCATGTTTCACCCCCCTATGCGGTGCCGAGAGACGCCGCTCGTCTGCATCTACTGCCAGATATGTACTCAGAGGTTCCAGTTGGATACAGATTAGGTGTATAATGCGGAAACGTGATGAGGAAATGCGTGATCAAGGGTCAAACTTGCTGATCCGGATGCCTAAAGTGAGAATTCTATATACTTATTCGGCTGCCGATGACAGGTAACAGATGGGAACATATTTTCCTATCAACTTGTCTATTGTCTATATTTTGCTTGCTATACAAAATAAGGGCAAAATTATACCAACTACTTAGTTAATTACGTTATCAATCATTATAGTAAGCACTTGTGACTTCAATTTCTATATGGCGTTAATAAAATGGAATGGAAGTGTTGCCAAAAATGCATAAATATATTTTATCGTTCACCCGCCATTTGCGTTAGGTAATACGAAGTGTCTGGGTGCAAGTTCCCGCCATGTATGCCATCGCACCATCGCGCCATAGACATTCGGCAACATTTCACGAATGAGTTGTCAAACGTTATGGACCGTTATAATTTGGTTTATAACCCGACACCGAGCTGTTTAGCCGCTGCAATTAACAACACTGTCACAATATAATAAAAAACAGGGGTGTTTTCGTACTTATTATTTTTTTATCTTATTGTACCTATCTTTGGCCTTTTGGCAGTATCTAAACTGTGCGAGAAGTCCTGAGTTTGGTTCTTAGGATGCTTAATATTTCGTGCACCTTTGTCATGGTTCTTTATGCAGTTTGATATCTTAACGTCCGACCACAGCGCATTAGTGGAGCATGACTCTACCACCGCTTTGTAGTCGGATGTGATACTTAGACATTATGTCTACAGAATGAATGGTCCGGTTAGTAGTTAGTAAATAGTACTGTCTCAGAATTAATGTGAAGTACTAATAATAAGTAATATATACAAGTGTATATTCTATGGTAAAGTACATCTTGCTGTTCGCAAGTGAGATTTCCGGAGGCCTAATTGCCTTCCTCCCCTTCCCAATCCACATTCTTTTTTTTAATGGTCAGTGACGCATGAATTATTCTTCTGGTATTGTAGGTGTTTATAGGCGGTGGAGACCATTTCACTACCAGGTGACCCCCTTGCTCGTTTACTGGACTCTACTATAAAACACCTATCATCCAAAATGTTATGCTCCAAGCAGAGAAAACAAAGTACGGAGAGGAAAATAAATACAGAGTACGGAGTGTAAAAAGGACCTTAGAATTAGGTCTATAACATCGCTCAGTAGGAATTATATAATATGCTGCGTATTATATAAACATTGATACATTAATTTATTTAACCTATAACAACAGAAAAAGCTAGCATTACGTGTTACAAACTGCACATCTTTATTCAAGGATGGCACCCTATTTTTCGGACCATTCAACAGTTTACGTCCGCCTTTTAATACGATTCCAACAAATTGGTATACGTACGTCGTAAATTACAGCGTGCAAGACACAGCCCTTGCCTCCTTCCTCCCCTTGCTTTTGTTAAAGGTTAAAGCACATGCAATCAGATCGCGTCGCTTAGCATAGTTGCAAGCGTTATAACCATCGTTATAACATAAAAAGGCATAACGTAAAAAGACCTCATGAGTTCCGCAGGCGATCAGGGAAGTTATATAGTTCCCCCGATGATACCATCAGATTAGTCTAACGAGCTAAGGGTAACTGAACAGGAGTTTATTAAAGGTTTTAATACAGTACCAGGTTTGGACAGAATACCAGACTGGGCTTGGGGTCTAGCTTTATCTCTAGTTTGCCTAGTTGAGGGCAATTGCATACATATCACTTATGATTTTTCCATAAATGAAAAACTGTTAAATAATAACAACTCAATAGTCACACACAAAGTACTTATAGTCCCACAACACCTTGACCCAATAGAAATATCTGTGGATTTGTCTCTGTGCGGGGATCGAACCCGCTACGCCACGGATTGTACCGGGAAAGTAATGATTATACGTATTTATTTTCTAAACTGTCATTTTCAGATATTATTAGGTATAATGACGTCTATGTATGTTCTATGTTTGGCGATGCAATGCGGATCGCTGAGCTGAATGTGCGTTTGGACATAAAAAGTCAGGGTTCTGATGTTTATATTTGAGGCTACTAATTTTTGCACGCGACATCGATCGCTGCTTCAACAGCTAACCTTAGGAGGCTGCGCATGTTTCTTGTTGTATTTTATCATAGGACTATCGAAATGTTAAACCTATTTTTAAACTAGTTAGCATCGCATAATATTAGGACATGCAATCAAGTTCCCATCTTTTATTACTTAAAATCTTGGGAGATTGCATTCCCTACTCAACATGGTATTCCTAATTGACTTTAAAATATTTCTCAGGTCTTTATTTTGATATGCCCTTGTTCCATAGCTCTAGATGTTTTAAGTAATCAAAATAATCCCCTAACACGGACAAAGTGCCGACTTTCGTGGCCCAAACAGTGGCGCGTCCCCACCAATTACTGACATGGTTTATTGCGCATCCTTTATCTGGCATACATTTATCAACGTATGTCCTATTGACAATGTTATTCGTACAGTTATATCGTCCTAATTTCAAACGTATATCCTTGCGATAAGGTTGAGACTGATTTCCTAGACAAGTATGTATTTTTTCTACTTAATTTGATGGCAAAAGTTTCGATATCGAAGTCATTTATACGTCCTAACATTATCAGTGGAAGTTCGCGCGGTTGGAACACCCGAGACTTTATGTGCTACGAACGTTTTATTGTCTTTCATTTGATAATCCCTTGTGTGTTGGTTAACTTTGTCATTAATCTTTAACTACGAGATCATTTGGCGTCAATTACTGATAAAATAAAAGCACAACATTTGAAATTATATTGTGGTACGGCGAGCTTCTTTGACGGATTTACTATAAACAAAAACATTAAAAATATAAGTAAATACGTGCCCAACAGTCATACACAACATCAAGTACTTACATTGTTATAGCGTATATGTACAAATAGATATAAAAGGGTCAAATCAAGTCACGTTATTTTTTAAACATGGTGTAATTTTAGTAGTGGCATACAGCCGGCCGGCGACATCGGGAATCAGCCGATTCAGTTTGGGCGGCCGTGCGTCTCGCCACACAATTTTACGCCACACGACATACCCCTGGACTTAATCCCGAGCTTGTCTTGCGTGAACAGCTAATCTTTTTACTGTGAACGCAATACGTGTTCTTTTTTTGTCACAGGCAAACGAGTAAGTGGGTCACCTGATGGTAACAAAATTCTAATACCCCTGTACAACCACAATAGCCAAAAAAAATGGATGCGTTGCCAATTTTAAAAGAAACGAATGAAGCTTAGTAAAATTAGTGTCACGAGTGGTAGAGCTACACTAGTTGTGTTCCGGGTTGAAGAACATTGAAGCCAGTGAAATTACTTGACACTATTAGTATTAACAATTTATATCTCAGGGTTATGAACGCAATTAGTGCCATGCAGTGCTTTGTAATTCATAGTTCTGTGAGGTGTTTCTTCTGTTTATGGGCAGATGTGGGGCTTACGACCAGGCAAGCGACCTGCGCCTTTTGTCATTTAAGCTAATAAAAAACCGAAGTGAAGTGCTGTTGCGTTTCGTAAGGTGAGAGAGATTTTCGGAATCTCAAGATCCCAAATTCCCAATTATTTTTCTTTAAGGGCGCATCAATGTTTCTTCTGATAACGTGGGTGTTCATGGACCATGGAGATAGCTTGACATAATGTGACCCACTAGCTCGTTTGCTGATAGAGGCAAGCAAACTGTTAAGATTTATATAATTACAATAACTTATTTAAAGTTTTGACACTTATTGCTGAAAACAAATGACAATTTGTACTAAGGTTTCTTCTTCTTCCACCTGCCCTTATACCACTAGCAGTGGGGTTGGCGCAACATGCTTTTTAACACATGTTAAAGAAAAGTTTGGTTTTTACAACCGTCCGCCTGTCTGACATCAACCCCTCTGGGGAGAAAACACCCACACCCGAATCAAATAGTTGTGGATCTCACAAACATTTTATCTCGGTGCAGGAATCAAACCCGCGGCCACTCGTTTCACAGCCGGCTACCATTATGCCACGGTGGATGTTATATTGTACTAAGTACGTTAGTAAAATAAAAACACAAATAATGACACATTTGGTTTCGAAAATGTGGGATAATTCCCGAGTACAGCAAGCCAGATTAGCTCCCCTTGCAAAGCGGCGGCTGTTCCCGACAGCCATCCCGACCAAACAGTTCGTCTTGGTCGTCCACCCGTAATTTGTTGCCATTTGGCTGCACACAGTTTTGTTTCTATATATATTACAATGTTACACTAACCGAAGTGCGAAAAATATTCGCTTTGATGCGTTTCTTTGTCTCTGTTCCTGCGTCTTGATTACTTTGTAAAGTTTATATTTTAATTGACTAAGGTAAAATTGTTAAGGCAGACCATCAGGCAGACCTTTTAATAGATATGAAGTGGTATTGTGGTCGACTGAAGTGGATGAAGTCCGGCGTGTTTAGAATGGCCAACATTTTTATCAGGTAAATCTCGAAGCCTACTATCTAGTAGGCTATCATATGCACCAACTTGGTAACCTCCTCCTTTTCTATATCCGGTTTAAACGCACTCGTTTATAAATAGTAGCCCTTAGCTGAGTATATGGTGATAGAAGTATTCTATAGTTAAACGTAAATAAGTATGCAAATTAAATTTTGTAATTTTTTTTACATGTTGCCCAAATGCACCCTTCCTATACCTCAATTATCCCATTCCTTTAAGGTCAGCCACACGACCTTGATTCTTCTGGTTCAGTGGGCGTTCGTGGACAGTAGAGATCACTTAGCATAAGCTGACCCACTTGCTCGTTTGCTGACCTCAGCTATAAAAAATCTTTAAATTAACTTATTTTTCTGAATAGGTAGGTACTAGATACCTATAATATAAATGCAAGACGATATAATGTGCAGCGGTTTTAGTCACAGTTCGTATTTGGCAAGTGAAACTAATTCTTCAAAATGCATGTAAATTGTAGTCAAAACAGTATATTCAAATAGGAGGGATCCGCGCGAGATCGCTAGCTTGTATAAAAAGTCGTCGCACAGTCGCCATAATGTAGTAAGTACAGTTCCTCCTGGATCTAATGTGATGGAACTATGTGTGCGGAGGCTTCAAATATGTTGTAACCCGACATATTTATGTTAAGTTGCTTATATGTGTGGTACGTGAATTCCCGAGATCCAGTATAGTGATGCTACAATCTACGCGTATGATTCGGTCGTGCATTCGTTCATTCATGTCTACGGCATTATGCTTTAACATATTTTCACTGGATGAATATAGACGTCATTCAATCAAAGAAGACCAACGAAATAGGATAATAAATACCTACTATTAGAAAATGTCCTGTTTTCGCGAATTTTTCTCTCTTACAATAGCTAAATTTTAGTTTAGTTGCCGTATATGTAAAGTACCATTGTAAACTTGAAATATAAACTTCTAACTCTACAAATACTTCAGGAAAAGTGCAAATTGTCTCTAATAAATGATATAACCAATATTTAGAAGTTGACAGCCCCCGTGGCGCAGTTGACGAGTAGCCGGCTGCGAAGCGAGAGGCCGTGTGTTCAATTCCCATACCGAGACAAATGTTTGTGTAATCCATTAATATTTGTTTCGCCAACACAAGTAAATTAGTTTTCGTTCATTCCACAAAGACCCGAATCGAACAGCTCTTTGCCAGCCAAAGTCGGCGCAGTATTCAACACCTGCCTCTTTGCTGTCGGTCGGACGATACCAATAGGAATAGATAAGTTTTTACACTCGATATAATTATATTTAATTTGGTCACCCCATCACGAACCTGTTTTCACACTTCAATGAGTCGTGCAAACGGTCACTTTTATTACTTTAGCTGTGTTTTCTAGTTTTTAGCATTTGTCATTTTGGTGTCGCTATGAATTATGTTTTTTTTTATCAATTGCCGGTAAACGAGCACGTTGGTCACCTGATTGTAAGTGATCTCCGCCACCTATGTACGCCCACAATACTACTAAAAGAGTCATGGGTGCGTTGCCGACCTTAAAAATAATTAAGGGATTGAGGGGATTTGGGCCTCCGGATATCTCACTCACCGTACGATACACAGCAGCAAGCTGCTACTTTACGCCGGTTTCCTGTGAGACAGTGGTAACGATCCGGACGAGGCCGGCCCATTCATGCTGTAGGCAAAACTGTCTACAGAGTGGCTCTACCTATCAAGTGTACAGTGCGACCAATTATAATTGGTGGAGATCACTTACCAGCAGGTGATCCGACAACATCTCGCCAAGTAATAATTATTAGTTGGCGAGATGTTGTCGTTGTAATAAAATGAAATAGTTTATTAAGTCAGTTAATAATAGAAATAATTGGTATTTTAAAGAAAAGCGAATGTGTTGTCATAGAGGCGACCCGCCGTCTGATCCCCACAACTCGCAACGCGAACCAAGTTTAGCCATTGCCTCGTCCGTTAATCAGCAGAGTGTACCACGTGCAGGTGAGGTTGGCTTTGGGCCTAAGATGTTGGTTGCCCACTTACCTACGCTCCAATGACCAAAAATATATATTTGAATATTAAATGTTATAACTTATACTGTACCACTGCTGGGCACGGATTTCCTCTACTTATGAAAGTGGTTAGGCCCTAGTCCACCTAATTCTTAGGCATTGAACGTTATGTAACACTTCTTAGGTATACATTTTCTCCTCCGTTTTCCTTCACAGTTAAAGCGAGCGATAATTCACAATTAAATTAAATGACTGCCTCGTTGGCGCAGTTGTAATGCGTACGCGTTACGATTGAGGTCAACGCTGAGGTCTCGGATTCAATTCCCGGGTCGGGTAAAGTGGTATTGGGGTTTTCTACTACGAAATGCTCAGTGTCAGCTCGGAGTCTGGTATTTGTGCCCGGTATGTCGATAGGCTCGCCCCCTATCACATAAGGGACGGAAATACGCTCAGCGAAATGTGGGTGTACTGGTTGTAACCAGAGGTCTACCTCTGCCTACCCCTTCGGGGATTACAGGCGTGAGTGCGTATGTATATGTATGTAAATAGTTCACAATGAATACAACTTCGAAAAATCAGAAATGTGTGTCCTTGGCGCTGGAATTGAACCCGCGATCTGTGTCTCGGTAGACCGTACAACTTTCCGCTAGGGTTTTGTCACCTATCGCTTTAACCATTTCACAAAACTATTTAACCGTTTGACATGAAAACGATATTTCCCGACATTATAGTTAATAGGCGATACATTTTCGCCTCATTTAAAAAAAACCGAAAGTTGCCGACACAGACAGACATGGGTCGTTAACGGTTGACACGAATTTTTCAGCCACGAAATTTTTCACCAACTTTCCCCTATTTGAGTGATCACTATAATTTATTTTGTAAATCGGGGTTGCCACGTTTTAAAGTTTATTTTTTAAGAGATAAGTATATTTGATAAATAAAGGAATGATAACTTATTAATGTATGGTTCTATTTTTACCTAAGTATACATTTTAACCATCTAAATAAAATAGACTGCCTCGGTGGCGCAGTTGTAATGCGTACACGTTACGGCTGAGGCTGACGCTGAGGTCTCGGGTTCGATCCCCGGATTGGGTAAAAGTGATATTGGGTGTCATCATGGGACGGAGATACACTTGGCGTGTCTGGTTACACCTCTGCCTACCCCTTCGGGGATTACAGGCGTGAGTGTATATGTATAATTCCTACATAAAATACTTAATGTTTAAAAACAGTCCAGTCAAATGTGGATTTTTGACCTTCTTAGAACATACTTTTGACCTTTGTTTATTACTGTGATTAAAGTGCAACTCCGTCAAATGGTAAGATGAAGCTGAAAAGCTAGCAGATATCCATGTACGGGATTTAAACATATTTTTTACCTGGCAACATTTACCGGGAAAAAAATCAAATGAGCTGTCTCCCTCCGGCCGTGGAAACACGGAAAATAATCACAATCTCATTATAGTGAGCGTGCTGTTACACGCAAACTATTTTTGTACTTTTTATCTAGTTATAAACAACGTCGTTTTTCAAGGAAGCTCGTCGTGTGACGTGCCCTGTACGTTTGTCATGTTAGCGGGTTTAATGACTGCCCTAATGACGTATATATGTACATACAGGTATCTATTTTCTACATAACTATTAATACGCGAAGAGAAAACTTCAGACCTCTTTTTAAGCATATTGCGCGCACGGAAGATTGTGAGATTTGGCATAGTTAAAGTTTATATGGAGAATTGCAGAGTACTATTTATATATTATAATATCTGTAACAAATATGTATATTTAACTATATACAATAAAACATTCTTTGTTAACGCTCAAATTGACAATGTCTGGATTTCAAATCTCGCAGCTTCCATAGTAGAACAGAATTAAAAAATAAATATGTACGACGCGTAGGTACTACACGACCACCAGTAGGTATGTATAGTTAGGTAGTAGATACCTATAATTAGTGTTACATAATTGCTTATAAATAAAATACTTGTGCCCGAGATTAGGTACTACTATATTATGCTCGTTTTTTATCACATCATGGGAGGGTAATGTAGTTGATAAATAGAGATCTTCGTTGTACATCTCAACTTTTCGGAGATACAGTATGAATGTTTTTTATTATATTTTCAAAATAATTTGTTACTGATCAGAATTTCATGCTAGTTGTAGGAGCCTAAAATGAACCATAATAAGGATAATATCGCAAACAACTAGCCCAAAGCCCATATTGTCTGTCATTGTATTGTCCGTCACGAATGGTTCAAACACATTGAATTCTGTTTACAAACACTACGAGCACAATAGCCGTATATCGACATAAATTATTCGATAATCGATTAGGGTTTGAACGCAATCGAATAATATCGATTGTTATAGTGCCCACTGTGAAATACAATCCTATAAAGACATTACGATAGAAAATAATTAAGTTTTAAAGGTGTCAGACAATGGACCGTGGTCATATGGTATGGGATAGGAATCACGCTTGAAATGTAGAGGGTAGGGTCTCCGTGGATTTTAATTTAAAAGCAGATTTGCTTTCCGACATAGACAATCGAATACACGAGTCACTTTATAGTAAGTAATCACTATTGCCCATGTCAGAGAAATTGTGAGTGCGATGCTATCTTCACTATGCATATACCAATCATTTAAGAACTAGTCTTTTCTTTCTGTTTGACGTTATCCCGGCTTAATATGACCGTGGCATTGAGGCGGGATAACGCCAGGCAGAATGAACAATTAGGCTCTGTCAATTTCACCAAATACAATATAGATAATTAAAAGTAAATACATATATGTTTACATTTGTAGTACAAATCTGGCAAATACAACTTACTTACTGAAACTTGTATGATGGTTCAGGAATGTCTGTCACTATTGGGTGTATTTTTTATTTAATTTTTCCGCACTCTATCAGCACGTCGTACCGTGTCGTATCTACGTCTCAAGACTAAATCTGTAAAAGGATGTTTTTTTATTAGTATCCACCCTAAGGTATATCCTTCATAGGCAGCAGCGCCAGCGTCTTCGCAATCGGAAACCCATTAAGGTGACGGGTGACGACCGTCCCGTTATGGGCCGCAGTCACGAAACGTTCACGCTTTTGTCTAAATCCACGGCGAGGGGACACAGCACGCACTTAATGTGGATTTTTCTTTTAATGTCTCGATACTGCACCTGATGGTAGTATATTCTAAATACAATATTTATCGAAGGCTTGAGGGTTTTGAAGGTCTGCAGTAATTTAAAGAATTATCTTTTGGATGAATAAAGAGGACTATTTTTTTCCGTCCGCGTGTATTTTTTCACGATAAAAATAGTCTATGTACTAATACTGCTCATGGACTACTTGTGTGCTAAATTACATCCAAAGCCGTTCAGCCGTAAAGGTGTGATTGATTAACAAACATCCAAAATCACAACAACCAACCTTTCCATTTATAATATTAGTAGGATCGCGTGAAATTACTGGGCACTATAACACTTAACATCATATCTGCCAGAGTGATGAGGGTCGGCCCTGCCAGTACTACGCAGTACTTTGAAATTGTTTTGTACTTGTGTTGCTTTTATTTAAGGGTAGCTGTGGCGTTTACTATCAGGCAAGCGGCCTCTTGTTATTCAAGTGTATACATTATAAAAATGGACCAACAGAAACTTACTGACCCCATTGCGTCATTTTAAAACATTCAACGTTTACAAATATACCATCATAAAGATAATTGCTGACGATTTACAACTGCACCTCGGCCTGTGGGTATTGTAATCGATTCCCATGACATGTGGCGTAGTGTGGGGCGCCGCCCGCCGGCCGCCGGCGCATCGCGATCAGCCGGAACACCACCATAAATCACCTTTTACCTTTAAAGTAATATGATTTTAAACATCCAAATTTATTGTCCATGAGTTTGTGCGTCGGAAGGTATTGGATTTTATGATACGTTTTTACGTGACGTTCTGTTGTTTTTTTTTTACGTTTTGACGTGAAGACATGTTACGTGCGCAATTTACGTATATCTACGCCCTTTTTTATACGCGTGCGTCTTCACAGATTGAAGAATGTTGTTTAGGTTATGATTCTATTCTTAAAGAGTGATCGTTGTTGGGAATCGGGGGTTTTTTTACATAAAATTCTTCCTTCACGCTCCTTGATTTCAGCCTTGGCAAAACCATAACAATTAAATATTTAACATACTACTTAAATATAACTCAGTAGAACAGTATGCGAGTTGACTAAATAAAATCCACACAATCTAAAGAAGCTAGTAAATCAAACGACCGAGTACAATCTTCAAGTCCGTAGCGAATGTGATCTGAGATCGTAGAGGATATTTAAAACAATGATAAGATCTAGCGAACCTTACACGCTGACCCCCGTATCAATATTGGGGATCAAAAGATTTACACCAATTGACAAATATTCATAGCGAGATGTTGATGCCAAAATATTTGCTTGATACTTTGGACGGATTTCAGCAACCTGATGTGCGCATTGTGAACGATGAAGGCGTTACCAAGAACTTAGAGCTGCTACAGCTGCTTAAGGACATTGCCCCGTTTAGCGTATTTGTCGTCTGTATCACGATGTTCTGACGAATTGTTTCACCTTATCGCATCCCTACCTTTCAACCGAATCACGCGTGTTGGCTTGCGGAAACATAACTTCGTAGTCTCCTCCATCTCGGCTCAAAGTAAGAAGTATGCAAAATCTTACTTCTGCCGAATTATTTGCCGGCGTTCGTGGTCCTTGCTACAATATGGGTATTTTTAAACAGAGTGTGAATAAACAATTAGGTAGACCAGCATACTTTTGCCACCCTTACGATAGATGCATCGTCTGTTGTTGTCATGCAGGTGAAGCGGTTTAATATATTCTTCTATAAAAGGTTACTTTCATTGGACACTATACCAAAATGGTGCAAATCTTTCGACAAATAGTGTGTACGTACAGTATTTATTATCTGTTTCAAAAACTTTTCAAGGAAATAATTAGGTAGTACATTGACATCTTTTGCGTTTTTGAGGAAGAATTCCTCGTCGAAAGTCGTTTATTCCAACATATAATTTAAAAAACAATGTATGTCGTATGATCTACTTTTCTGCTTCTCCAAAATTACAAAACGCTATGTTGTAACAACTCTTAAAGAATCCCTGTAGCCCCCATAAGAAATGGTTCCGTCGCGGCAGATAAATATGTAATCTTAATATAATTGCATCTCTGCAAACAGTTTCCCTCATTGGCAGCCCCTATTGATACTTTTGGTCCGGTGCCTCGGTCATGTGTAGTGCAGCCATACGTCCCAATTTCCTCGGATTTTTTAAGCTGGTAATGTCCAATCCCGAGGAGAGGCTTCTAATAAGTATCAGTGTAAAACACTTCTTTTGAATTTGAGATCGGATTTTCTATTAACTGAAAGACTTATCATTTTTTTATTGGACATGAATTACCCCCACGACCGGGTTGGTAGGTAGTTTGAAGTGGTAGTAGGTTGCCGTTACATTTCGTATGGTGAGCAAATCCCGCTTTCTCAATCCCAATTCCTATTTACTTTAATTCTTTTAGTTTCATCTGGTTCTACGAGTGGTAATAGCCGGTGACCACTTACCATCAGGCGTCTCAGTTGCTGGTTTGGCGACGGTTGCTATAGAAAAAAACATTAAAACATACCTATATCCGTAAATAACTAGTTTACTGCGTATTATCTAGATGTACAGACTAAAACTTTGTCCGACATCAGCCCAAGCAATGGTAGACCTAACATTAGGCGCGATGGATGGCCGCCTGTCTTTGACGGAATGATTCGCGCATGGGACTGACGATGCGTGTTTGTTCTTTTTAATTGGGATGTAAGGGTCTGTTTGTCTTGACTCATGTAGGTTTTTTATGTGTGAAGCTGTAAATTATACAATGGTTACTTCAAAGTGGGGATCACATGTAAAATTTGGGCGAGATTAATAAATTAATTTTGTAACTTAACCTTTGATATATAGAATACCTACTAGAAAAACTATCGTCAACTCATAAAAAACAAGCTCATCGCTGAATTTAAGAGGGATACACTGGTTAGGTTCCTCGGATCGAAAAACTCACGCAAATTTTCATTGCCCTATCTGGGGATCGATCAGCTTCCCAGCGCAGCTACGTTGCGTCAACGACGACGACGGACGACCTATGAAGCGAAAGAAATGACTACATTAATAACAACTCGATGGCAACGAAGATCAACCAAACACCATATGCTGGTTCAGTTAATGTTAATACGACATTCTGAAATGTATCGTTTCCTGATACAAATAATCGAAATCCAAAGGGAAGTGTATTAGTCTCAAAATCGCATTACTCTTCCAAAGACGGAAACGAAGTCATAAAATATTTCGCGGCCAGTTTGTTTGGACCTACGCTTGGTGTTCGAAGTATGGGTGTGAGCAGTAAGGGGTGTCATATTAGAATGGTCGTGATGGTGCCAGACGGTCAATGCTCAATTGATATTAATGGCGATAAAACACCTGGTCACTGTCGCAAGTGTTATGTAGGCACGGTTTATATGGCGCATTATTTTTAAATTGTTGTTTTTTATAACTGAGTGTTGCTGAAATAAGATAATTCACCTGATGTGTTAGTTTTAGTAAATTAATAAATGAACTAACCTAATAGTCGCATGTCTTGGCCTGTGAAGATTTTCAACACAGTAGGCACTTAAAACTACTCGAAATATCCATTCGAAACCACGCGTTAACTGTCAATCTTTATATAATTGATTTTAGGACCGGATTTTGTTGTATATATGGATTACAACACCGAGTTTTCTGCACAATTGTTACAACAAATACCTTTTATGAATTTCATAAATATTTTATACTCCTATTTTGTATTTATTTGTAACGCTTCTTTTACTTACGAATACTTTGTGAATATAATATTTATAGTTGTGATGATAAAGTTGGATGGCCATGTAAGCCTTATTTTACTAGGTGCTAGTGAATACTACTTACAATAGTATCTTTGTAATAATGTTTAATGTCCGCACCTGCCTCTCGTTGCCTCTCGTTACATTTACACTATTGCTGTTAACTTGTTACTACATTTTGTTTTTTACCATTTCTTTTTTATATTTCCCCTATCTTGTAGGTTTACTTGCAGTACCGGAATAGTGATGTAGGTTACAAAACACAAGAAACTCGCTATAAAAACGAAACCCACAGAATAGTAAATACTCGTAGTGCTTTGTTAAAACACTGAGGCCATTGGAAAATTTTGTACTAATTCATTAGTAATCGATGGTAATTAATGGCTAATGAATTAGTTAAGAGTTGAGATGGCCATTAAGAGTTAAGTTAAGTTAAGAGGCTCACCAACATCTTAGGCCCAAAGCCAACCTCACCTGCACGTGGTACACTCGGTTGATTTAACGGAAGAGGCAATTGTGAAACTTGATTCTCGTTGCGGGTTGTAGAGCTTAGACGGTGGGTCGCCCCATATAATAACAAATAGCGTCAAATCTATGGTACGAGAAGGCGGACCCTGGCAATAAGCTGGGATAACGCCAGGCAAAAAGAAGAAACAAAGAGATGAATTTATTGTTGCCAACAACAAAGATCTATTCTGATCTAAATAGATACATAGTTTGAGATAAGGCAATATGTTGCAATAATATACGAATAATGGCATTATCTTCAAAAGTATTTCACGTAAATGATTTGGAATCTTATTGGGGCATCGGCGTTGAGTCCTTATTTGTTCATAAACATCGTGAGGATCAGTGATCGTGCGGTAACGTTGCATGCGATCTTTCTACCCAAATGTGACTTGTTGTGAAATGTACGTTCTACTTCAAATCGTATTGACTAATGTCAAACTGGAGGTGTCTATCTATTGTATCTTGGATTGCTTGGATAGTTGCTACACTTTCCATCAGGTGTAGCGTAGTCACTTTGCCGAGCTAAGACTAAAAAAAAACCGGTACGGAGTTTCAATGTGTCTTCCGAACAAAAAAGAGGGTCGCTATAAGTTTGACCTTTTGTCTGATTGTGGCATTGATTAGCGGATTTGAATACGTTTATCTGGTTTCGAAGCTGGTTTAATCGAGTGAGTACTTAGCTGTGTTTGAAGAAAATCTGTTCAGCTAGGTATCCAGCCGTTAAAAAAGGTATTCAATAATGGAAATAAAAAAACATCCACAAATTACAACGACCTCATACTTTACGTGTCAAAGCAATAAAGATGAATTAACATTCACAATGCAGGGAATCGGTCACCGTGAGATCATTACACAGCACACCCTGTGACGAAACGCGATGTAACCGACAATTTGCCGGTCATTGGCATGTTCCTTGCAACTAAATTGTCACATCCTGCATGTCCTGTTCTATTGACAGGAACTTAACGATATACCGGCACCTATCATTTGACTCCTAACTATTAATTAGGTAAGTAATAATTCCATTGTTGTGACTTGAAACGCGGAGAACCCTTTGATGGTTGTCGGTGATTTATATATTAATTAGTGGTATTTCTGTCAGTATTTTTCTAGAAAGTAACTAAGTAGTGAGTTTACGTTTGAATCGTTGGTACATAGGTAAATCATCATGACTTTGTAGCAATAGAATTTCTAATAAAATATGGCGTCTTAGATGTTTTCATTAGTCTGTTTAAAAATGTTCACTAGGCGGCCAGTTAAATATCTCAGGTTCATTCCAATTTTTCATATCAATAATTAAAACTGATTGTAGTCTTTAGTTAGTCATACGGATGTATAGGTAACTGGGTATATATTGACTAACTTAATACATATAAGAGAAGTAATTTTTTGTTTAATTGTCAATCAGCAATTTTTTCACCTTGTTATTGAATGCACCCTCAATTCTTTAAAATAAAATATGAGTAGATGATCGCCTAATCGGTCCAGTGGCATCGTACTTAGTTTGAGAAATTGTTGAGGTCCTGGGTTCAAAACCTCGGGTCGGACAAACAGTTCGTGTTTGAGTTTTTGAAATACCACACATGTGTTGCCCATAATTGGAATTTGTGCCCGATATAGCGATGAGCGTGTAACCTACCACAGCATGGGACGGAAATAAGCTCGGCGAACAGTGATGCCCTAGGTCTACCACCGCCTATCCCTTCGAGAACGAGTGATGAGGGTGACCTTATGTTTTTGTTTTATGTTACGATAAGTATCATAGAAATATGGTACTTTTATCTGGAACTTTTAATTAATACAGCAAAACAATATCGACGCTCAACACCGCTAGTGTTTGGAATGAAAGAACAAGAATTATAAGCCGGATCAAAACTACACCAATTACTAGTTGCTGTGGCAATTTTTTTTTCTTATGAAACTTGAAGAAAGGAAATTAACCCACAGTCGTGCTAATAGATAGTATCGTTAGTAAGATTACACTGTAACATAATTTCTCATTGAATTTAATAGAAATTAATCAGTGTTTACATCGTACAGTGTTTGTAATCAAGACACGTTTTTGTTACGTTTGTAATGACGTGTTAAACGCAATTTCTGTGTAAATTCAATTATTTATTGCGCCAACATGGCAAATTACGCCACAATCGCTACTTTGATGCTGTTTTCACATGGTTTTATTTGAAATTATTTAGATTCTTACCGATGTTTACGCGAACAGATATGTCGGGATTCTTTAATTGTTTGTTTTTATGGTTTATTATGAATGGCATGGTATTATGATACATTGTTAATTATAAATGTCATCTCTATGATCTATTTATGAATTATCTTAATAGCATAATAACTACAAAAATTAGCAGACAGCACATAAAGCAGAATCAATCTGCTATGTAGGATTTGGCCATTTTTCTGTCTTATCTTTTTTATTTGACTGCTTCTCATTGTTAGATACTCACAGTTTGTCAACAATGTGTAAGCGCTGTTGTGTTCCGCTTAGAAATACATTGAAACTAGTGAAAATACTGGACATTATGAAACTTAACAACTTATCTCTGTATCTCTCTCTCTTAGCATAGTCTAGTGCCACGCATTGCTTTGTAATTCAAAGTTCTGTGTGGCTTTGCTTCAGTTTATGGGCAGGTGTGGCGCTTACTATCAGGCCAACGCCCAATTCATCTCGTCATTCAAGTTATAGAAAAAAGTAACCTACTGACTGACTGCCTCGGTGGCGCAGTTGTAATGCGTACGCGTTACAATTGAGGCTAACGCTGAGGTCGCGGGTTCGATCCCCGGGTCGGGTAAAGTGGTATTGGGTTTTTCTATTGCGAAATTCTCAGTATCAGCCCGGAGTCTGGAATTTGTGCCCGGTATGGTGATAGGCTCGCCCCCTATCACATCGTGGGACGGAGATACGCTCGGCGAAATGTGGGTGTACTAGTTACACCTCTGCCTACGCCTTCGGGGATTACAGGCGTGAGTGAGTGCGTGAGTGCGTTTAACAGTAAATCTCGATTTAGGTACGTTGTGTAAGACGGCCTTACTTATATAAAATTCAATATCTTATATTCGTATGCGCATCACATACTTCAGAGCGTTATTTTTTATTCTAATTTCATGGGACCCCTGTGTTTCTATTAGTCCGTAGTCTAACACATAACTTTTTGCGGCAACGCTTCGACACGGGAGTGACCTCCTCTAATCTGTAGAGTATATTCTTTTATTTTTATTTGCTTATAGCAAATGGGAAACGAGCAAGTGAGTCACCTATAATACATCCACAATACCTAAAGAATCGTGGACGCGTTACCGGCTTTAAAGGATGATCAAGGGATTTGGAAGGGAAAAGGATTTAAGCTCCCGGATATGTTACTCACTATAAGATTTGACGGTATTTTGTATTATGAGGTGAACAGCCGTCTGATCTCCACAACGCGCAATGCGAATCAAATTTCACCATTACCTCGTCCGTTAATCAGCAGAGTGTACCACGTGCAGGTGAGGTTGGCTTTAGACCCAAGATGTTGGTAGCCAACTTACATTCCCAGGGGACTATAGGACCTAATTGTGTTTAAGTAAAAATAATTCGACTCCACAGCACTCGATGTTCTAACTGGCAACAGCAATAAATACACTACAATTAGAGGTTATAAAAGATACTCCGTCTGTTGGCGTTAAATGGAGATCAACAAAAACTGTAGCGTGTTGCCAGCATACGAACAAGTCCGTGGTACTGGTAACACTGTATATTAATTCGGTATAATGCTCATTAATCTTATTTTATAACTGACCATAGATTTTCTATTTTATTTTGTAGGGTGTTCTTGAAGTGAGTTGCTTGATGGTAAAGGCATATTTTCTATGGTCGCTTTTTTTATTAGCTTGAACGACGAGACGAGCAGGTCGCTCGCCTGATGGTAAGCATCACGCCTGCCCATAAACAGAACTTTGATTTACAAAGTACTGCATGGCACTGGACTGCGCTCGTCAACCCAAGACATAACTTGTGAAGTCGCATAATACCCAGTAATTTCACTGGCTTCAATGTTCTTCAAATCGGAACACAACAATGCTTACACACAGTTGCTTGACGAAATAGACAAAGCGGTGGTACCAACCCAGACGGCCTCTCGCATACGAGGGACCTATCATCTTGTAAAAGGTGTGTTAGTGTTATTTTTATAGTGGGTCACTTGATGCTAGGTGATCTCCACCGCCAATGGACATTCACAATACAAGAATCAATGGATAGGAAGGAAAGGAATGGAAATTGGTAGGAAGAGGGGGATTTGGGCTCCGAAGATCTCACCATACGAAACGCATTAGCAAGCTCCACCTCACGTCGGTATTCTGTGAGACAGTGGTAGTAATCTGGTCGAGCCGGCCCATTAGTGATGTAGACAAAAGTGCCTACAGCGTGGCTCTGCCACTATTAATAAGTATTTGCTGCTTGTTCCTACATACTTCGCAATTAGGAAACATTGTACAGGCGGTACAATATGTTTGATTATAGTTTCATATTCAAATCTTTGTCTGTGTGCCATTTCTTCGCAGATAGTCATCTTACACCTGCCCTTATCCCACTCGCAGTGGGGTCGGCGCAACATGCTTTTAAAAACATGTTACAGAAAGATTTGGCTTGTAGTTTTTACGACCGGCCGCCTGCCTGACGTCAACCCCTCTGTGGAGAAAACACCCAGACCCGGAACAAATACTTGTGGATCACACAAATGTTTTTGTATCAGTGCGGGAATCGAACTCGCGGCCTCACGCTTCACAGCTGGCTACTCGCCCACTGCGCTACAGTGGCTTTCTTCGCAGATAGTCTCATTCAATATTCGCCACTTTATATTCAAACACGTAATAATCCTTAATCAAACGCACAAAGGGCTCGGTCGTCGGATGCAGACGGTACGGGACCTTGGATTGAAGATTATGTATACTGCATCAATAAACTCGGCCACAGGTTTAATGATTGTGACACGAAAATTATGTTTACATGTGGTAGAGCCATGCTGTAGCCAGTTCTGTCTACAAAATTAAGGCTTGACCGCGTTGTTACCACTTACATAGAAAACTAACGTGTAGTAGCAACTTGCTGTTGTATTTTTTACGGTGAGTGAGATATCCGGGGGCTCAAATTCCCCTTCCCTTCCCAATCCCTCAATTATCCCTTATCTTTTATCCACTTTCTTTAAAGACAGCAACGCGTTAATGGTTCTTCTGGTCTTGATCATGTAAGATGGAGATCACTTACTTTCAGGTGATCTACTTAACTCGTTTGCTGAGTGCTGACCTCTGCTATAAAGAAATATGAAAGTTCCAGGTATTCCATTTTTATTAATTTACACAGCACTGGCAGCAATGAATTAAAAGTTACACCAGATTTAAAACATTTTTTTGAGAAAATAATAACAGTACTGGCCAGTATCTGAGTAGGCTGTAATGTCCTTAATAGTCTATCGGTCAACTAAACTATCTATACGAAATTAAGGTTTCCATATTTCGACAGTCCTAGTTCCGATGGCAACGCTAGAATAGAATAGAAAAGCAACAAAAAAATATTCAAAATAATTCGACCAAAAAAAGTTCAATTAGGTGTGTTTCCATGTGAATTCATTTCCATTGTGTTGTTCACAAATAAATATAGAGTCGCGTCCACGATGCAGTGTGGAGCGGCGACAGATCGCGCCAATTTGAATATTAATAGCTGCAACGGCGCGTGAAAACTGACGCTGACCCGCGCACCGAACCCCATGCTCTCTGGATGTGATCATACTTGTTCATTTATATATTTCTTTTGCATTTAGATTTATATTTATTGTTTTCTTGGTCTATGCTGCTAGCATATAGGTCTAGCGCAGTGAGCATTATATTGGGTCCGATTCTCATACCGATTTAATATAGTATGAACTTTACTGATATATTACAGCATTCGAGGCGCAGTAGGTAGCGCAAGAGTAGGCTTTCAAACGATGGCTACGAGTTTGATCTATAAAATATAACTATTTTTTGTTTTGTTTTTTTTTTCTCCGTATTGTATTGTACACCGCTGTCTACTTCTCTTCTTGTTAAGTGTTTCTATACAAAGGTTGTCTGGAAGAGATTGCTTCTAGCAATAAGACCGCCTATTGTCATCCATAGGTTTAGCACTAGATTTTTGTTTTATTTTAAATTACTTGCACTGTAAATGGTTTGCAATAAAGAGTTTTGTATGGTATTGTATTGTATTGATCCTTGCACCAAGACAAATGTTTTAGTGATCTACAAATATTTGGTCCTAGTATTCTATGACAGAAAGTCTGTCGTAGTTCCTGATATTCATGGCACAAAACTCTATATCTTAGTAAGGGGTCAGGACGATGTGTGTGACTGTGGGGTGCTATTATCATTACTATTAAAATTTATTGTTTGGTGTGCTCAAAATTGAATTCTTCGAAAGTGTGACGTCAAGCAGAAGCAAACTGTGCGCCAAATCGTTCCGTAGCATGTAGACAGGTAGGTATGTTACGCTGACCATAGTTTCTAGTGTAAATGACAGGACATAGCAGAGCAAATCAAGAATAAAGTACGAATACTTTATTTTAAACAAAATTAATTGTTGCTTGGCTCGACGGTTTTCAAGTTAGACATAGAATTATTCCGAACAAACTAGAGTCATTACTATTCAGTAAGCCACTTCCAGTTTTTGTGTTCAATGTGGCCGACGAAGCGCATCGCGGTAATGTGACCGCGCCCTTAGACCCATTGATGGCTTGATGGCTGATGCATAAATCAAACGCTAATAAATAAATATTATTCGCAGCTCGCTTCCTGTGTCCCACATCCACTTATTTTAAAGTCGTCACGGTTCTATGGGTAATGTTCAAACTAATCTATTGTGTCTTCTAAGAGACAAAACCAGCCAAGTTAGAGTCGGTCTCGCGTCTTTAGTCTTCCATACCTACCACCTCCTTGAATGTTTACTTTTAGTTTTACTACTATTTTGTAGTATAGACGGCATATTCTATGAACATTTTAGATGTCTACTTATTATATTTTTCAAAAAATAGATAGGCAGACAGACAGACGGCATCCCACATTATGATGGAACCGAGGACTCTCCGGTCCGGAGGCTATATAAGCTGCGGCAAGTCCACCGAGGCTATTTTTAACAAGGATGACATCCTCACACTCAGGCATATATTTCAAAAGAGTAATTGAGGCGCAACACAGGACAAGGAGCATGACGTTCAATACATTTGGCAAATTGATTGTAGCGAGCAAGGTTGTTAGATGATGTAAAATATCGCTCGTCTTATTGTGTTGTATACCCGTATGGACTGACATTACTAAAACCTCCACTAAATGTTTAGCAATGTACTGCGCATATGTTTTGTCTTAGTTAATACATAGTTTTATTATGAAGTTTTATATCATGTATTAGCCGCATTATATCACTTAACACAATGGCGAAGTGTTGGTGTTCGGTTGAGCGTTGAGAGGCGGCGCGGCGGTGGCGCGGCTCGGCGGCGCGCCGGTGACGCGTGAAAATTGTCGCATTGTCGTATTGTCGGCCGCGTCCGCCGTGACTGCGGCCGCGCCTTGCGGCCTATCAGCCATTCATTACCGCTCACTCACAAGCAGCTTCATTATGTTCTGTGTATTATTTTTCATGAATGCTGAATGTCCAATCTTCTAATGAGCTCAATTCGTCAGCTGTTATGGTTTGGAAATTAAGGTCAGCCTTTGTGAAGTTTTGGATTGAATTTTTGTACGAAACAGTAGTACTCGTAGCTTCGTTCCTCATGACATCATATTGTTAACGAGTATGAGGCTTATCATCGTCATAATCAGCCCCGCTGTCTCATTGTTGATACCGGCTCTAACATACGGCGCTATGGACGGAGTTTCTTCTCCAGTCATTGAACTGGAGTATTGGCGCCTCGCATGTCCATCTTCAGAGTTTTAGCTTTTCTCATACCAAATTATACAATCTGTATGGGGGAAGGAGCTATCTTGCTCGATCCTTATATTAACCTCGGGCCGGTACTGTTAATGCGGGTTGGTACATTGTCATTACCTCGTTTGTAAGTAGGCAGGGTACACCACGGGTGGATGATGTTGGCGTAGAATCCGAAAGATGATGATTGGTATCTCTTACAATAACGTAAACGAATGCAATATTGAATGTGAGAAAATCCCACTAAGTAAACAAAACAATTTCACACAAATTCTTCTATGCCCTCATATCACTGATATTTAATTTTGATATGGAAAGCTCCGTGACGCCGCACCCGCTTACCAGACCGAATAAATTTTATCCGGCATATATCTACTGGCCAATATAACCGCGAAATATTAGCCGTTGCGAATCCTAAGATTTGTCCACTTCCAATTCTATCGCAGTCTCTAACCAACTCTATAACACAGCAATAAGAATCATGTTAGACTGCAAAGTATCAGTTATCTAAAATTTACAACAGATTCTTGTTTTACGAATGTCAATTTAAAATTGTTGAGGTAGAGTCGAGAGTCGAAAAGCAAAATCAGAATATTAGACTGAACAGCATTAGTGTGCGAGTTGAAGAAAATTGTGTTCTATATTACTATCATAGAGTTGATTTTTACTGCTTAAGGTGAATCTTGACCATAATCTCATGGGATTTCTGTAGGGCGTTTAGTCACGGTTTTATTTGAATTCACAGAATGCGTTTGCGACAAATATTTGGACATTTATTGTTGCTACGACTGGTGTCGAATATTAAACGTGGTTTTTATTTGACGTATCTCGTGGTGTACAATTGGTCACGGCCGATTGTTGGATCCTGTGTAACGACTTGGGAGGGTGGCTCTTGTCTACCATAAAGCAATCTGTTTTGGGCTACTTGATTTAATAAATCAACTTTTTCTAACGTGCCCTTAAATAAGACAAAGCGTCAGATTGTGAAATGTAGTATGTATGTACTTTTGAGGTGGTACTCAAAAGTTCCCTTATAATGATTAGTATAATGCACTTAATGTTTCAAAATATAGAGTTATCAACAAAAATATATCTCAACATCATCTATACCTATTCCGATTCACTTATTTATTTTTTCGCGTAACTATCAAAAGATCCAAAACAGGCAAAAGTAAAATTGAGGGACAATGAAAGGATTAATACTGAGATACCGAAGGAACGGTAATTCCTGTACATTACTTAAAGTAACCAGGTGCATTTCTACGCCTCAAGTGTTTGTCAGTTTAATAACAGACACATACGCCGTTTCAGAAGTGTGGAGAACAGAGGGTGACAATTTTATCGCAGTGCCACAGCGTGCCGCGTCGTGTCTTCCCATGGGCTGTCACCAGCGGGAAAAAAAATCGAGCAAAACAGTGACAATTGGTGCATATCCTCGACGAATTATCCCCCTTCGGCGCCTTTGTCCAATTGAAGCTTCCTTTATTTTACCATTTTGCCGTTTTTCCATTCTCATTTGGTTATTTATCTGTTCTTTTTAGGATCGGACAATGAGCGGCCGGTGCTCATTATATCGTCGCCGTTTTAGCACGCGACCGGCTACTAAATCTCACTTGGAATTCTAGGGAATTATCCGTTGAGCAAGAGCGTTTTTTTCGGGTGATTGATTGGAGTAAAAATTACTTTCGTTTTTTTCTCGTCGCCGGCGGACGCTCGCCGGTTTTATGGGCAAATGGATTGAGATTTTAAATCATGATGAAATAATTAACGTTATCGATTCTATTTGATTGTTTTATTGTTACAAATGATAGTTGAATTGTGTTATTCGTTATGAATCAGAACGTTAATTGTTTTCTATATTCTATCTGTATTTTGAAAGCCACGTTGTAGACAGTTTCGTGTACAGCATAAATGGGCCGTCTCGACAGGGGCTGTACCACTGTCTTACAGAAAATCGACGTAAAGTGGTAACTTCTAGTTGCGTTTCGTATGGAGTGTGAGATTTCCAGAGGCTCAAATCCCTCTTCTCTTCCCAGTACCACCTTACCTTTCTTTATGGTGGGCAGCACAGCCTTGTTTCTAGAGTATTGTAGGTGATACAGCGGTAGAGGTCAGTTCCAATAGGTGACTCACTTGAGCGTTGACCGGCCATTGCCATAGAAAAGAACAAAGTATGTAGAGTCAAATATTTTACAAGTGACCAACAAGATAATAAGGCCCAGTGGACTTGTGTATTATAAAACTATTCAGTCTCCAATCCAATATTAGCTCGGTAGTTCCTGATAAGATAAATCTACGCTGAAACACATCGGGGTCGCAGGCGTCATTAATTTGTTGTATCGTGGTGGATAATCTCCGACTGACGGTTCTCGCTAAGTGACGGAAATAGTACGGCCCACCCGAGTGGTAAACATAATGCAATTGTTAATATTCTAGAATAAATGTAATTCGGATCCGATGTATCCTAATGTGCTATTCATCTAATAATTGTCAATATCTTTGTTAATTTTTTATACTTGATCTTTCTTTGATAAGTGCTGTGTAGTTTGCAAAAATCTATTTTCTTAGATGGACATTGGAAAGAATTGCCACCCTTATGCAGAAACTTTGGAAACAATGTGTTTTATTATATAATATGTAATGTATTAATTATTTTCTAACCCCATCTAAGACCCTGAAAAACCCAAAACTTTAATTCTTTCAGATATTGTCAATCAAGACCCACCTATGAGTAAGATTTTTATTCTTTTTTTTTTATCTGGCACGGCAAGTCACTGGACTGATTTTAAGTAACGTACAGTCCAAATATAATGTCAACCGTATAGAGACATTACGTCTGTCAACGGTCGGCAGAATGATGTCGGCCTGAAGTTACATTAGCTGACTCTGGAACGCAACTCGCCTGAACGAGCTATATAGCGGAGTTTTGCGATGTATACGGTTGTCGCTATCCAGTCTGGTACAAAAATGACAGGTTCCCTGTACCAGCAATAATACCTATGCATAGGAAAAGAAAACCAGTGATTTCTGTATATATTTTAACCCACACCCTAAAAACCATTTACAGCTATATTTTATCATATCTAGCAAATCACGTACTGTGGTTAAGACAATGGTTAAGGAACCATAGCCATGATGCATTTACCCTACTTCGTAATATAATAAATGTGAAGCTTTGGATGTTTGTTAATTAATCACGTGTTAACAGTTTTGGATGAAATTTGGCACATAGGTAGACCATGGATTAAGACACATGTTACTTTTTATCCCGGAAAAAAGATAATCACGCGGGCGGAATCGCGAGCAAAAGCTAGCTGAGATAAACGTTCTCAAAAAAATCAAATATGCCAAATCCATTATGCATATAAGTATTGCACAGAATTGCACAGGATGTCTATCTAAATTGGTTGGCGATTAGATTCTCAGTAAAACGTCTTCGTATGCGTCTCGACGCGACGTTTTTGTTACAAAACAATTGAATAGTCAGATTTGATACTCCGTATTTGTATTAAATATTTAACAGGATGCCACCCATGGTGCCTGGATTTAGAACTACATTCAAATGTCAAGGCAGACTTCCGATAGTCGCTTCACGGGCGTCAGTAACGACACGTCTACGCGTTTGTACTACACATATACGCCAATGGGAAATTATTCGACGGTAGCGTTACTTTTTTTATAGCATAGGCCGGCAAATAAGCAAGTGGGTCAAGTGATCAAATGACTTGCTGTCACGTTGAAATTTATTAGGGTGGTGACAGAGGAGAGCGTGAGGAAACCACAGGAGTACGTCAGGAGTACTTCAGTGAGGCAAAACGCCACAAATAGAGACGCAGTTTTCGATTACTAAGTTTCCGCAAATGAATTATGCAATGGTAGTACTCGCACTCACCTTGAACTTCGAGTGGTAGAGCCACGCTGTAGACAGTTTTGTCTACAGCGTGAATGGGCCGGCTCGTCCGGATCGTTACCACTGTCTCACAGGAAACCGGAGTAAAGTAGTAGCTTGCTGCTGCGTTTCGTACGGTGAGTGAGATATCCGGAGGCCCAAATCCCCCTCCCCTTCCCAATCCCTTAATTATCCCTTTCCTTTAAGGTCGGTAACGCACCTGACGATGATCCTTTTAGTATTATGGGCGTACATGGGTGGAGATCACTTAAAAACTCGTAGCACCGCGGTTTTAATAAATAAGAAAAATAAATGATCAATATAGGCTTTGTGCTAACATACACATTCCTTCCTTCCACCTGCTCTTATCCCATTCGCAGTGGGGTCGGCGCAACATGCTTTTTAAAACATGTTATAGAAAGATTGGGCTTGTAATTTTTACGACCGGTCGCTGCCTAACGTCAACCCCTTTGGGAGGCTAACACACGTATTTTTAATTATTTATTAAGTAAAAATAGGGAACACCAGATATGGCAAAACTTTGTGTAGGTATCGATTAGAAATTATTTGATTAACTCTAAACTGGATATACCTATTTATTAATTCATTTATTTTACAAGGTCCCCCGTATGCGAGGAGCCGTTTGGGTTGGTACCCCCGCACCGCTATGTATATTTCTGCAATTTCAGCAGTGTGTAAGCACTGTTGTATTTTGATTTGAAGGGTATTGAACCTAGTGAAATTACTGGGCATTATGATCCTAACATTTTATGTCTCGGTGTGACGAGCGTAGTCCATTGCCATGCACAGCTTTGTAATACCAAGTTCTTTGTGGTTTTGCTTCCATTTATGAACAGAACCATCAATTATATTTATATCGACTTGTTCCTTTCGTCATATAGACTAATAAAAAAAACCGTAAACCAATTCACAACTGAAGTATGCTTTCAATAGACAAATACAAACAAAGTTTCAACATAAACAATAAATGATGCGATTGTAGCGTCTTACGCAATATTCAGCGGCGTGTAGTCGACAGAGCACCTAGTACCTACAGATATGATCACGGGCATCGTGATGGGATCGCGTCACGACCCGGGGTTACTGCGCACGTGATCTGACTAAATACTTACTATTTACCATAAACAGATGTACATGGATTAGGTGAGTCTGTAACCCAACTGTCTAGCAAGTATTTTATGTCATTTGTGTATTAGCTTGAAAGACGAGACGAGCAGGTCGCTCGCCTGATTGTAGCGCCACGCCAGCTCATAAAGAGAAGCAACGCCACACAGAACTTTAAATAATAAACAACTGCATGTCACTGGACTGCGCTTGTCACCGGAGACATAAGTTGTTAAGTCTCATTATGCAAAGTAATTCATTGGCTTCAATGCCATTCAGACCGGAACAAAATTGTGCTTTCAAAACAAAACTGACAAAGCGGTGGCACCAACCCGGAAGGCCTCTCGCGTTACGAGGGATCTTGTAATTTGCACATAGACTGGAAGAGGCGCTCCTAAAGAGCTTTATGAGAATTAACATCTTATGTCTTGGGGTGACGATAGCAGTTCAGTGCCATCGAGTATTGTGTAATTTAAACTTATGCTTTCTGTTTATGTGGCGTTATCACGCGAGCGACCTGTTCGTCTTTTTTATTTAGTTATGTTGATAAAGCATTTTTTGTGGATACCGTTTGTGATAGACCCTTAATTTACGACAGACTAAACTATTGACTTATAGAGCAATTTGAATCATGTACGAAGTAGGAAACGGAAAATGAATGGGCCGGCTCGTCCGGGTCGTTACCACTGTCTCACAGAAAACCGGCGTACAGTAGCAGCTTGTTGATGCGTTTTGTACGGTGAGTGAGATATCCAGAGGCCCAAATCCCCTCCCCTTCCCAATCCCTTAATTATCCCTTTCCTTTAAGTTCGGCAAGGCGCCCAAGACTCTTTTGGTATTGTGGGCGTACATGGGCGGTGGAGATCACTTACCATTAGGTGACCTACTTGCTCGTGGGTAAAAAGTTAATCAAATATCGAAATGTTAAAAAAATCTTCAGACTCAGCATGAATATACAGTACTCTCGTTTTGTATCAACAACATCAATTAATTTATCTGCAAAAATGTATCTGACTCATACCATTGATACATTTAATCAAGGTTCACGAATCTTATTTTACGAGTCATTACATCGAGCCACGCCATCCCCACGCCAGGGGTGACAGAACAAGACGCGAGGGTCTTCCACGATAAATATCCACGAAATGATAAAAACTCGACACAAACAACCAAAACTGTCTTCGATGGACATTCGTTTGGAGGCAGTATGTGCCACCGGCAGTGGAAATGTCGAAAAATTCATAAGTTTTTGCGATAAAGCAATCCTGTGCGGCGAAAACGGCCGAATAACTGTCATTTTTTTGCCGAGCAATTGTTCGGCGGGTTTGGGTACAGGCGGAAAAAATTGTAACATATGACCGTCCTCGTGGTATATTTGATGAGGAACCTTTGTTACGGAAATTGGCGGCGCTTTGTGATATTTTAACTTAGCGTTATTTGGGCAGTTTGATTACACTATTGACTTTTTGTTATCGTTTTATAAAATTCAGACTTTTTCGACAGTGTTTCTACAATTATTAGAGTATCTATTCTAGTAGATATCGGATATATATATATTCATTGAATAATTTTATTAGCCTGAATTTCAAGACGAGCAGTTCACTCGCCTGATGGTAAGCGCCCGGCCCCCACAACACGCAAAACTTTGAATTAACTACCACTGCACGCGCTCATCATCCTGGGACATAGATGTTTTATACTGCCCAGTAATTTCACTGGTTTGAATTTCTTGCAATCCAGAACACATAAACACTGATGCTGGGCGGCAGGTCCACAAAGTGGTGGTATCGACAAAGACGAACTCTCGCATAGGGGGGGACCTACCACCTACCGGCTTACCATTAACTAACCGACTTGCTCGATTGCTGGCTTATGCTATAATGCTAATTACATATTATTAACGAAGGGTTTTGGAATTCGAAGTTACAGTAAAATTCAAGTTAAACCTATTTCAGTGGTCATAATAGTCTCATTAAAGTACAAATAAGTAAGCGCGGTCGCCGATCAGCCAATGTGCAGTCATTAGTGTTCATCAGCCTAAATTGATTAAGCTTTCATAAGTAATCGTGTGATCGACCATAAGTTGCTGAATTTGTTGCACTCAGTATAATAACTCAATACGTATGAATACTTGCCTTGTATTATACAAGCCCCATTGAATGAGAGGGGTTAAGCCTTAGTCCACCACGTTTGCCTAATGGGGGTTGGCAGACTTCTCATACCTTCGAAATTCTTATAAAGAACTTCTCAGGTATGCAGGTTTCCTCACGATGTTTCGTTCACTGTTAAAGGAAGTAGTAATTGACAAATAATACACACATGACTTAGAAAAGTCTGAGGTTCATGCTCTTGGGGCTGGTTTCGAATCTGCAACTTTAGTCCCGACAGTCCGTACCACTTCCCGCTGATCTATCGTTGCTATATACTCGTATATATATATATCTACATATTTATTTAATATCTTGTGTCAAGTGAAAGTCCAGCGGTAGACAACCTCAAGGGGTATCAGAACGATCCCCATGTATATTCCGCGAATTTTGATTGAATTGTAAGACTAATGGGGTTTTTACAGTTTCTGCTAGACACTATTTTGGTCATACTGGTCAATAATAATATTGATATAATTGACTGTTTTTTCAAATATAGCCGGATGACACATCCTTATGACACATTTAAAAATACAATAGCATTTTTAACGTGTCCGTAAAAAATAAATCCAATAGCACAAAATACGAAAAGACTAAATTTTAATATGGTTGACACTTTTGATTGCGATAAAAATCACAACCTTTTTTAAACCAATGTCAAAACTTCCTTATTTCATATGCTGTTACAATATTATGTATTTGTTTGTAAATGGCCTTTTCCAGGATAAAAAGTAGAATATGTCATAAGATACGTCATGATCTACTTGTGTACCAAATTTCATCCAAAACCGTTCACCTATTAATGCGTGATTGACTAACGAACATCCAAATTCACAAACTCACAAACTACCCTTACAGGGATATAGCCTTGAACTGATTGTATATTATATTAGGACAGAACCAACTGTTTTATAACATGGTTTTCTTTTCAATGATGTGATCGGGGACATATCTGTTGCTCTATAGCGCACAAATTCAGGCAAAGTATGATGGTATTCAATCAACCAACTCACTTAAAGATTTGTAAAATGTTCCGAATCTAGATTTTAAACATTTAGAATTTGGAAAATACGACCACCAACTATATTACAACCACGTTATAGAGTATATGTACTAACTGAAAATATAGTAGTTATAGATAGATGGAAATATACATGTATGGTAGTAAAATAGACGAAAAAAGAGCGAAGACTCCGTGACAGGCGAGTGAGCATTCCCGGCGCTATCGGTTTAATGATCTCAAATAGCGAGGCGATAAAATAAATATAATGAAAGGGTTGAGTGGCAGGATTAATTGCGCGCGTCTCACAGGAGCCGCAACATGCCGCGCTTTCGCTGGGATTTTATACCTCGGAATACGGAATTCTGGATCAGAAATACGTGGCGCAGATACCTACTTATAAAATTTATAGGTCGAAATAAGTATGGTTTTGCTTCTAGGCAGCATGAATATGGTGGCATTTCAAGGTGGTAGGTCCCTCGTTTGCGAGAGACCGTCTGGGTTGGTACCACCGCTTTGTCTATTTCTGCCGCCAAGCATTAGTGTGTAAGCACAACTTTGTTCCGGTCTGAAGGACATTGAAGCCAGTGTAATTACTGGGCATTATAAGACTTAACACCTTATGTCTCGGGGTGACGAGCGCAGTCCAGTGTCATGCAGTGCTTTATTTAAAGTTCTGTGTGGCGTTCCTTCTGTTTATGAGCAGGCGTGGCGCTTACCATCAGGCGAGCGACCTGCTCGTCTCGTCATTCAATGTAATAAAAAAAAAATTAAAAAAAAATATTCCTGGCATAATGTTTTGTTGTACTATTATCATCAATACCAACTTTGCCGTACTTTATCTTAAAATTTTGTAAAAGCTTACATTTTCTAGTACATATAAATTCACTTCAAGCTAGTTATTTAAAATAAATCGAGGATAGGTAAATAATATTTATGTTGATTCGTTATAAACTATCCAAAATTAACCAAATCTTCGGCCAGAAAGCCTCTGTCACCTCATTGTTACAGTGATTTGTGGAGGCGACTGATCCTCATGTGCGAAAGAGATACAAATATATATTTCCCATCTAACGAAAAGGGACATCACGACATTACTAAACCATAATTAATTGAAACGGCTATCGCCTAGCCCTTGTTAGGCGATCCTTTCGATTTATTTACGGGCGCGAAATCGGAATTATCCAAATTCCACTTCACGCCGAATTTAAAGTTGACAACTAAGTTAACCTTTTAAGAATTGGAAATAAATGACCGTGTCTGAAAGTGGGGAAGAAAAAAACTATGACTTAAGCGTGCGTGTATTAATAGTAAAAATAATTACTTTGAGAAAAGTTCGTTCAATTAAACCAGGTTCCTTTATCAGAGAACTATAACATAATTATAAACGTAGTACGTGTGGGCTGCCAACATCTTGCCAACCTCACCTGCACGTGTGAATACCGAAGCCGGGATAACGCCAGCCACAGCACAAATAAATAATTCTATCTATAACATGGTTTCTCAACCTGGGCTCTGCGAATCTATCCTAGGGCCTCCGCGGAGAAAATTTAAATTATGAAATCAACGGTGCGATCGATCCGCGGATCACGGTGAGGTGGCACTAGGGGTCCGCGGATCATGGTAAGGTGGCATTAGGGGTCCGCCCTTGAATAAGATTGGGAAAGGCTAATCTATAGCAATTATATTTCCAGGTCAGGGGTTGAATGCGAGTTTTCGGGTATTGCAAGATGAGCCACGTCAAAAGCCTTGGTTGGTAGTTAAGTAATTACTGGAGAAAAGTTAAACATAATTCTTTCAGATTTGGCCGAGACTATTACAGTAAAGTTATATTAAACAAAAATACAAAACAATACACATTATAATTTTAATAAATCCCATCGTATCCCAGTTCCGGCTAAAGTAAAGCTGAGTGCACACAGTCTCGCCGCGCCGCGCCCGCGACGTGCGCGCGATAACGCGTTTATCTGCGAAATCATCACGCGCCGGACATTGCCACGCTCTCTGGCCATCTATTCGTGGCTTTTATGACGTGAATTATAAAGGCCAAGAGTTTAATAAGGTTTGTGCTTGTGTCGTGTGTGGTATTAAAATGTGGTGGTGCTTGGGATCAAGATTAAGAGATATTAGTGGTGTGGGAGCTAGAGATTTAGAAGTATGAGAAATGGTTTGACGTTACACTTTAAACATCCTTGTGTCACATATCTTTCTTTCTACTTTTGTATATTTTGTCTGCATTTTCACATGTTTTTATTCACGACATACAACATAAATATTATGTAGATGTTTCAACTTTACTATAATCAAGATAATGTTTATTAAATCTACAACAATTTCTTTATAGTTTTTCTACGTTTGAACGTACCTACAAATAACGATGTTGTTCCACTAAAGAAACTGGTCCATGTCTAATCTTAGAAAAAAATGTGTAATATAACTTTATCTGTATCACGTGGGCAAAAGATCGCACACCCAAATGTCGGTTATGAATGGGCACACAAGCCTGCCTTTAATCTGGCTCGTTTATCAATCTAACACCACGACGCCTGTGACACTGGTCCTTACTTTTCGCTTATCATAAGCACATCTGTAGTTTGCGCTGCACCTCATTCAGCCAAGTTATCGCATCACAAAAACTAGTTTAGCATACAAATCCACTAAGTGGGCGAATAACGCGACGATGTGATCTGATAGTAGACGCAGCAATTACGTACGTGACACCTTGCGCGGCGCGCGACGAGATTGTCATCTGTCGCCGTGGCCTGTGTCTATCCAGCCTTGTCGCGGATCCATTCGCATCAGATTTTGACGTATGAAATTTATATTCAAGGTTCTTCCACCTGCCCTTATCCACTTGACCATAGGGGGTCGATTCTTATTAACACATGTATCTATAGATTCGGCTTGTAGTTTTACGTCCGGCCGCCTGCCTGACGTCAACCCCTCTGGGAAGCAAACAGCCAGATCAGAAACATTTATTTGTAGATCACACAAATATTCGAATTCGCGGCATCTCGCTTCACAGCCGGCTACTCGCCCACTGCGCTAAAGAGGCTGTCATTTATATTCAAAGTTACATAGGTATAATACTGAAAACACTAATTGTTGTACTTAGGTATCAGAAATTTTGAAAATCAACGACCAGTGTATTGTATTAAAAGGTGTCTTAGTACTTGTTGGGGTACTGATTACATGTGTGTTGCTATGTGAGTATGATGTTTCTTCATTTACAACTCTTTTCATCCCACTGCTGAGTACAGGCCTCTCTTTTTACATGCCATTCACCTTGGTCCTAAGTCAATCGTATCAAAGTCCGACTCACGATGCTAACAATATCGCTACTGGACGATCAACGTATTACTTACCCTGCTTTGGTCACCATTCTGTTATTGCCCTACTCCCCCTACCGTCACCTCGCTTGGCCATGAGTCCCGCCCAACTCCATTTCAGGTTTGCAACCGTGGTCCCGATGTCTCGAACCTTGGTTCTTCGTCGAATTTTCATGTTACGTCGGTCTTGAAGTTTGATGCCGAGCATGGAGCGCTCGTGATGTGTCTATACAGAGACAATGACTGAATTATTATTGCATAAAATGTAAGGGAGTGTCTAACAGTCACTCAGTCACAACTTAAAGTCGATAAGTCAGGATCGTCAGTGACACGCATATTTTACCATCGTGCAATGACGCTCGGCGAGTCTCTGGGGATGCGAAACTATCTTCCTGTAACGAAATAAATAGAATAAGGATTTTGACATTCAGTAAATTAATAATAATTTACTATATTGATGACTGACGCCTCAGTTTAACATCAATAAAATTATATATTTACAAGCTTAGGCCCACATCAATATGTAAAAATTATCAATATAGTTTATACCTACAAAGTCTGTCGAATGGTATGATAATTAACATACATCGACAAGTCTGTTATACGAGGGTGCAAAAGTTATAATTTATTATATTATAATTTATAGTTATAAGTTATTAGTGACAAGTATTTACTTTCATGTACAGTCAACACCAAAAGTCGATGAACAAATTCAAACCATACTACTTAAACATCGTTCAACAAGATTAGCACAAAATTGGATGAACATTGTATAAAGTCGAAATTATCTGAATACCGATTATCAAAAGTAGCTGAAAATTGCGCGTACTAGCATGATCTACAGTTATAACTATAGTTGATGTGTTTTAAGAAAATATATCTAAATGTTGTAATAATGCCCCCGATAAATATAATTGTCATTGATTTTCTATAAGTCTGGTGTTCAGAGAATTTTAACCTTTTCAATCAATTTTGGCACTAGTTCTAGTAAGAGACTTCTCTATCCTACGAATATTGGGTTTTTGGAAATCTGGATGTGTTCAAAGACTTTTGGTGTTGACCGTACCTTCTAATTTGCAAAAGTTTGAAAGAATTGCCATGTGAAGAACAATGATGTTACTTTTCACAAGTTGTTTTAAACGTAACTTCATTATGACGTGAAATTAAGATGTCTTGTAGTTTGAGCACTTCGCTGCAAATTGTTTCGCGGAATATTAATAATCCTATCCTATTTGCCAATAAATAATTATGCATATTAACAAAAGGCAGTTTAAAATAAAGTTTTCACAAGTATTAAACTATATAAGTTTAGCGTCGATGTATATCATTCTTATAATTTCTTAATCATAGTAACCTTAACCTTTATCTCACGTAGTGTCTGTGCAAGCATACATTTTATTTACTTTCTTAAAGTTTTAGCTATTCCAGAGTTATACCTACTACAATCAACCGAATGTAAACTCCAGACTAATCCAAAATATTAACTTAGGTATTTCAGAGTAGTGCCAAGTGTAAGTACCAATATCTTAGGCCCAAAGTCATCCATATCTGCACGTGGTACCCTCTGCTGATAAACAGACGAAGCAATGGCGAAACTTGGTTCCCGTTGCGGGTTGTGGGGTCAGATGGAGAGTCACCCTGTATAATACCAAATCCACCGTCAAATGATGATGGTAAGGCGGACGCAGGCATTAAGCCGGGGTAACGCCAGGCAGAAAGAAAGAGTAGTATTAAGTAACACGATATTTTACCGTAACGTACGCACTCACGCCTGTAATCCCTGAAGGGGTAGGCAGAGGTGTAACCAGTACACCTACATTTCGCCGAGCGTATCTCCGTCCCTTATGTGATAGGGGGCGAGCCTATCGCCATACCGGGCACAAATTCCAGACTCCGGGCTGATACTGAGCATTTCGTATTAGAAAAACCCAATATAACTTTATCCGACCCGGGGATCGAACCCGAGACCTCAGCGTTAGCCTCAATCGTAACGCGTACGCATTACAACTGCGCCACCGAGGCAGTCCTCAATTTTACCGTAACGTATTGCGGTGATATAATGGAACCGAGTCGTCAATGTTGGGAGAAGCACCAATTATTGTCATGTCAGATTATAAACCTCGTTATGGCGTAAAACACATTACGACTGTCCTCACTTGTTACATGTTGTATTTGTTCACGGTATTTAATAAGATTGTGATTTATTAGAAGTCTGTATTTTTCCCGACTGTTGATTGCAGTTAAAGACTCATATAGATCGAAAGAGTTGATCGCATGCCACTGACAGAGTTTTTTATCTATAATTATTTAGAGGCTTTGAATTAACAAGATTACGCCAGCTTCATCGTAACCAAAAAAATAATAAACAAACATAGAAAGAGAAATATGAAGTTTTCTTTAAATTGCTGACGAATTTGTGAATTTTAAGAGCATCCTCAGAGTAAGGTTTGGATAAGATTGTGTGAAACACTCTTATATTACAAATATTAACTTACTGACAGAGTTACTTTCGCATTTATAATATTATTATGTATGGATAGACACAATCGTACTATTTAGGTAAGAAGTATTATTTTTAAACCATAGGCAATCGAGCTAGTGGGTCATCTGATGGTAAGCTATCTCCACCGGTGCCGGTGTACGCCTACACTACCAGAAGAATCATGGATCGTTGCCGACCTTAAAGGAAAGTGATAATAAAGGGATCTGGAAGACCGTATGAAACACAGTAGCAAGCCGCTACTTAATGTCGGTTTTCTGTGAGACAGTGGTAAGTGGTTACAGCCTGGTCGGGCCGGACAATTCGTTCTGCCGACCCTTTGATTAAATACTCAAACCAGACGCTGTAGACCAGACTGTCTACAGCGTGGCTCTACCACTCAAGTCAAATTTTAGAACCTACTTACCTTCGCATCACGATGTGAAATAATCTGGCAGCTTATAAATTCTCTTATTTCTAAAATATTGAAACAGTGGAGAAATGCAATGTTTTTTTCGCTCTACCCTATTTTGAAATTGCGCTGTGCTTTTAAACAGTGTCATAGTCTGTACCGTATCGTAATTTTATTAAAAACTCCTTTCGTTTATTTTCAAGAAAAATCACTTTATTGATCTAGAAGTAACCAACTTAGGCTGAGAAAATGTGTGAGGGGCTGGGTTCAAATCCCAGGCCAGGGATTCAAAATTTGTCTGAGAGTTACACAAGAAAATCTAGTATCGCGATAAACTTTGTATCCCACGATATTTCATAATGTAACGGAAATAAGCTCGGTAAACCTTGGGTGCAGCACTAGTCGCACCTCTGGTTACCCCTTTGGGGATACAGGTATGAGATTATTTCTTATTAGCTGGAATGACGAGACGAGTAGGTCGCTCGCCTTGTCGTAAGCGCTACGACTGCCAATAATTAGAAGTAAAAAACTTAAAACCGACTACAAACAATAGCACTAAAAAGTCCAGGTTTTTAAGATTTGTTAAAATATTTATATTTTTAATTTTTTGTTGTAGGTACCTACTGCTATGGCATGTAAATTCTAATATAATACCACATTCGTGATGACTATGCTGTTATCCGTTGAGGAGTTTCATTTTTTTACTCCATATTCCGTCATCAGATCTTAAACAAATTTATGTAGAACCACATTGCATCGCAGCAAACTCTATCGAATGTTTTTTTTATCTACAATTTGCAGTGAAATCGATGTAAACAAAAAAAACTCCGAATTGAGAACCTCCTCCTTTTTTGAAGTCAGTTAAAAATAACCAGATTTTGAATTACGAAGTACTAGACTGCTCACGTCACCCCGAATCATAACATGTTTAAGTATCTTATTGCCCAGTAATTTTACTGGATTCAATGTCCTTCAAACCGAAACACAACAGTGCTTACACACTGCTGCTTGTAGGCAGAAATAGACAAAGCAGTGGTACCAACCCAGAATGCCTCTTGCATACGAGGGACGTTATGTTATGTATCCGTTATGTTCATAAAAGATAAGTTGTTAGCTTGATAATATCCTGGTAATTGGTATAGTTCTCGCACTCACGCCTGTAATCACCGAAGGGCTAGGCAAAAGTGTAACCAGTACACCCACATTGTAGTATGCCGAGCGTATCTCCGTCCCTTGATATGATAGGGGGTGAGCCTATCGCCATATCGGGCGCAATTCCAGACTCCAGAGTTGATACTAAGCTTTCTATCATGAAATGATAGAAAAACCCAATATCACTTTACCCGACCCGGGGATCAAAACCGACACCTCAGCGTCAGCTTAGTCGTAACGCGTACGCATTGCAACTGCGCGCCACCGAGGTATAGGTCTTGTCAATATTTATGACCGCTCTGAAGTTGGACCCGAGTGACACAGCAGTTGTTGTTTTCAAGAGGCTAAAGTGTGACAGGAAGCGTAGAGGATGGATGAAATGACTAACTTCAGAACGGCCACAAAGTTTAACGTCGACTATACTGGAGTCAAGAATTATAGAATAATTTTAGAAATAACATTTATCTAAATGCTAGGTAGGTTATTTTAAAAATTGCGTGCAGGGATTACGAAATTGTACCGTGTTAAGAGGATTAAGGATCCTAGGATATTAAGGATCCTCCGTTACTTCAGTCATATTGCCTGTTGACGACCGAAACTTGGCAGATTGGTTTTGGTGGATAACATGGAAGGAGAGACTTCGATCATCAAACTAGGGCCAGCTGATCTCCCTACAACTGCCTTGACAGGAGCCGAGAACCAGAAGGATTGGAACAGATTGGAAACAGCTTATGCAACGATCAATGAAGGCCTTACAAGGATACAAGGTTACATTCGTGTTCGTTACGTTTTTTTAGAATGCCCAGAGTACAGGCTACAGTATTTTGGCCATACTGCCTATAGTCTTATGTGTAAGGATGTGACCTTCAGGAATAAAGAATGCGACCAAGAAAAGATTTATACAGGCAAATGCACCGACATCAAACAGCCGTAACACAAAACAAAATAAAATTAGTCTTTAAAAATATTTGTTTGTGTCGTGTATGTAGCATTTATTTTATGGATGAATTAAAAGAAACAATCATGTTGTCAATAGATTTATCTATATATTTTAATGAATAATTTTCAAATACAGCTGTTGCAAAATTTACAGTCTCTCGTCGAATTCAAAGAAGCATTTTGTTAAAAATAATAATTTGCAAATAAACAATTTTTATTGCGTTTTCAAACCACTGGTTATTATTTATTTTCATGTATACAAAAAAAAAAACATTCTTCTTTATTCTTTACATACTATTTCCAATTTTACGTTTAATTGCTTATGTTTAATGAATTCCATGGAAAATTATATTCATTTATAATAATATATTTTGTATTTTTAACTACAATTATCAACTATATATTACAAATTTTAACTTACAGTTAGATTTATCAATCGTTTTATCGCGCGTCCGATTGTTGTTTTCGTATATGTTTAAAATCCTTTTTTTAGGGATTCATTGATATAAGATAAGACGTTACTACATAATTGTTTGCTGCCATAAGTCAAGAAAATAATTTAACCACGACCTTAGCCATCAGTGCTTTTATTGCTGGGATTTTTGAAATTCACAGACACAGATAACAAATTATTTCGAAAAAGATTCATATATAGCAATAGATTATTTCGAATTCAACAATCAAAGGCACGACATCCTCACAGCACAATTGACAAAACATATTTTGCAAATATGTCATAGTTATTAATTAAACACGTAAATATACCTTACAAATTGTATTTACAAAATAAAGCGATATTATTTAATTATATTCTATGTTATTATAAAATGTAAGTAGTGGGAAATTAAATCAATTAGAAATCTTTTATGATTTGTAGCTATGACGTCATTTATTCAATTAAAATAATCGATTTAATTAATGTTTTACAATGTTGTGAAATCTGATAAATAATATTGGTCCATTGTTTTATGCAATAATAAATTCTAAATAGATCGATCTAATTTGTAAAAATTAAAATTTACCATTATGAATACCATAGACAAGGAATATAGAAAAGAAAAAGTAATGAACGTCAAAGCTACAAAGGATTCTTTTTTTTGAAATTATGAAGAATAATTTAACGTCTATTCCTATTGCAGTGGATTCTATGAGCGATAACTAATGTGTCATTGTCGCTACGCGTGGCGCGGCCGATGTGGGCGCCACTTCACAATTCACTTGCATTATTGTATTTTAATTAGATTTAATGGATCTAATTAACAAATTGTAATTCATTGAGCAAGGTTTCCAATTTGTACATGAATTTATTAATAAAATTATATTTCATAGATTCACAACAAAACAAATATGCATGCTAATATTTTCTTGTTATAAAATTGAAGACTTAATTTTACAGACATTTCAAGTTATAGTTGTATAAACATACAAATGATAGAAGAACTACGTGTCGTCATGATCCCACATCGAGCCGCCTTGTTGTGAGTAACTCCCTAATGTAAGCTTAACTATGTACAATCAGTATACGAATATCGACCCGAATAGAACTCGAAAGAAAAAACAAAATAGGAACGATACAAAACGAGGTCCCGCCGCCACCGGCGAATCCTTGATGAGTTTTTGGTTTGGAGCGACCGGGCCACAGTATAAATACACGCTATGTACAGTGTGGCTACAGTCAGTCCTGCGTCTCTACGTCGAGCCCGTTGACCATGCGCTCGATACTCTTGAGGTCAGACGCGGGCGGAGTGGCGGCGGAGGAGACCGGAGCGTCCGGCGGAGGATCCGGCGGGTCAGCTGAGGCGGCACGCGCCGGCGGCGACCCGGCACCGGCACGCGGCCGAGCCGGGGACGAGCTCAGCGACCGCGCACGAGGCGCGACCTGCTCGAACGCAGACCCCAGCCCGGGCAGCGCGTACGGCGCGAACCGATGCGCCTTGCCGAGCGGCGAGGGCGCTGGTGCAGGCGGCGGCGGCAGGGAGTACTGCTGCAGCAACGGGTGCAGGTTGAACAGCAACCCGGGCGGCATCTGGTGCGGGGGGAAGAACGGCGGTGGGTACAGCGACGGCGGGTACAGGTACGGCAGGAGCTGCGGCTGTACCGGCGGTCCGAGGGACACGTCCGGCGCGGGGGAGGGCCGCGACGGACCCGGGGGAGGAGAGGAGGGCCGCGCGCCGCCTGAACATGACGAGTCGGAGCCCGCCTCGATGCCCTCCTCGGGCCCGGAGTCTGCGCCTCCGCCGCCCGCACTCGAGCTGAACCATGCTGTTGACAATAAATTACTATTACTTACGGAAAGACAATTACAAGGGCTCTGCTAATTCGTGAGAGACCATTGTTTACCTTAGGCTACCCTGTCAATTTCTAATCCATACAGACAAGACACACTTTAACAACAAACTGTTTAGCTAAATCCATCAATATTATATTAGGTATTGTATGTCAGCCACGTGCATTGTCTATCTATACTCTATATCTAGCATAGAAAAAAAACTTTATTTTATTCAAAAACATGATGATAAAATAGCTGACTGTTTTCATATAAACAGGCTGAATAAAAAAAACTAAATTTAAATATAGAATGGAGTTAACCGTCACTCACAGGTGGTGCTATGATGCGTGGAGGCGGTAGGCGGCGGGCTCGAGGGACCGCCGACGTCCAGCGGCCGCTCGTCATCGTCGTCACGCGCGTCCGTCCGCGCCGTCAACAGCGCCTGCCTGCGGTACACCGACAAACTGCTCATGTTACCATAGTGCTTATTTATGTTCCACATCTTAATTAAATATGGTGAGCTTAGCTAGCTTAGCGTAAGCTCTTCATGTTATAATTCTCCTTACTTAACAAATTGTTATGTATAATATCATATCATGGATAATAAAACATCAATACCAATTTCACCACGTTCCGCTAAGATTTAACCATCAATGAACGTGTAAGATATATATTTTCGTAAGTACCTAGGTATTAGACATCTTTCTGTCAGTATGTAATAGAGCGTGACTTTTGTATTTGAAAGTATTCTATTTTACTTGATGAGTGGCATTTACTCATACTTGGTGAAACAGGCGGTTATTCTCAATATGATTACCTACTGGTTCCTTCATGGAACCAACGGCAAAAAATAAATGCTCGCTAAGGGTTAATAATAATTATGTCTTCATAGAAAAATGCCTTGAATAGAATGTTGATTAAGCAATTCATTAGTTACATAGCATTTAGTTTTAACTTTCGTTTAATAAAAGATGAGACTCCAAAGAATAGTGTCTTGAAAGAAACAAAAATAGCTATTGTGTTTCCCTCCCGCTTTCTGGATAGGAATACAATACAAATATTTATGTTTATTTCAATTTCGTGGTATGTAGGGCAGAAGACATACAAGCACGCTAATTCCATTATACTCTTCACAATAAACTGAGTATTTTGAAACGTCAATTATAAAGAAAATTGAAAATATTATTAGCCATATCTTATACAATGTTCCACTGCTGACCTACAGGACTCCTCAACTAGTACAATTTATAAACTCTATTTTTTTTTCGAAAAGCAACAACGATTCCGCATCGATTTTTAAATGACAACGCGTGCACTTCAACGCTCGAGGGTGTCAAATAGTTGACATTTTGGGTAATGGGCCGCAACGACCCCTGGCTGTCGGAAAGGTTAATCATTTCCTAATGATAGTGGTGAAATTCGACCCGAACCTCCATAAATTTATTAAAGATAATTCTGTAAATAGGTATAAGGAATTTGCATTATTAACATGTCCGTGGCTATTTTGTTGTCACCAACTAAACTACACTTAAAACTTAAGGTTGACTTTGTTCGTTCGATCTGTTAGGAGAAAATTGTCTAAAAAGCATCGTACTGAAATAAACTGGCATCAAAACAAGACCTTGAAATCGGCCACACTCGTGTTCCATGATGGAACTTCCATCGTTCCTATGAAGGCTTGAAAATATATTACATTCTTATCATTGGCAAAATGCATAACAGTACGAAGCGAAAAATAAAGTTATAAAAACTTTTTACATGAATAAAACTGACTCAAAAAACTAAAATGCTAAATGTAAATATAAACAATTTGAGTCAGTACTATTGCAATATAAATTATAGGTTTTTTCGTTCAATAAACAGTTTATTTTCGTTTTCGAACAAACAGGACGAAATTACATTACATTTAGAGCAATTAAGATTAAAATACAGTTGTAGGTGGACGAATGATTTTCTTACGAAAGCTTTTCCAATTGCAGATTGTTTGAAAACTAAAATTACATATATACGTCCAATTTTATGATGAGTATAAAGTTCGTCGTATAAAAATGTTCACTTTGAAATAAAGACAGCCAACTTTAATTAGCCTATACTAAAGTTTACTTAATGTGGATTTAAGTTTAGTCGAGTGATAACACAATAACTACCAATTCTTTGTAGTAAATATCAACTGTAAAAGTTTGCCTACACCATAATAAGTTATAGATATTTGATGCATTCATTTTCAATACACACCGTCGCGTCGTTTCAACAACCCACGGTCGGTCACAGTTGTGGGTTGTGTGCCGTTTTTTCTTTCGATATGTACCGCTCGTAAAAATCATTGGTTTGCGTAAAACGTTATATTTATTTCAAGACCTGCGGCAAAGTTGACTTAAACTAAAACATACGACAATGCCCCCAAAATAGAAATAAAATGAACGAAATTAAAAGACCACAAAACCCGTTCGAAACCCGAAAAGACTTTTAAATGTTTTAAACGGTCACCCCAAAAAGAGGTTGCAATTATTTGCCTTCTGTCGCCCCGTCGGCAAACAACTGTTTATCATCCGTATTGTTTCAGGGACCCCAGACGACGCATCTCCGGCGCGGCATCCCTGATTACCGACCTTCCGCACTAAATTCATTTTATTAACTCATCTCATAGCCGGCTGATAGAATTTAATTTGCGCCACCCTTGGCAATTTAGGGTTGGCGATTGTACCAAAAAATATAATAATCCATACATACGCACTCACGCCTGTAATCCCCGAAGGGGTAGGCAGAGGTGTAACCAGTACACCCACATTTCGCCGAGCGTATCTCCGTCCCATGATGTGATAGGGGGCGAACCAATCGCCATACCGGGCACAAATTCCAGACTCCGGGCTGATAGGGAACTCTTCGTAATAGAAAAACCCAATATCACTTATACCGAACCCGAGACCTCAGCGTCAGCCTCAGTCGTAACGCGTCCGCATTACAACTGCGCCACCGAGGCATTTTTTTTTAACTTGATGGACATAGACAATATTGGAACAATGAAAAATAAATGTATGTTCCTACATAATATAACCAGTAAAAGCTGGTAGCTCTTATGAAGTAACTGGATATACAAAAGAAGATTTCGAAAAGCGATCTCATTAAATCGAACATTGGTACAATTTAAAGTACCTGTAAGGTTAGGTCCTAACCTTCGCTCGCGGCTCCGTCCGCATGAAAATTTTTTCATTGAAAAAAGTAGCCTATGTCTTATTTCTATATGTTGTCGGTCTGACTGTGTACCATATTTCATTCAATCCTTTCAGCCGCTAAGGTGTGATTGAATAACAAACATCCAAATTCTCAAACTCACAAACATCATAATTTTCATATTTATAATAGATGTAGAATAAAATTATATCATAGAAATAGTACTGATTATTATTTTGAACTTCTTATTCTAATATTCTTTCAAAATATCCAAAATAAAGAAGATAAAATGGCAACCCTTACTTAAACTGTTCACATTAGGGTGTTCGCGTTACAATGTAAACTTGCGGCGCTGGGGTGGGCCGCCTTGTAATTTTGCCAAATTTTTATCCCTAAAACGTCGCGGTTAGTTCAGCAACCCCAGCGGGGGTGGCTTTATCGACACAAGGGCAGCGTACTAAGTAGGTGTTTTGCTCCTTGTCTTATTGTTTATGGAGAGATTTTTATTGCTTACAAAAGCCTTTGATAGAATAATTGCTACTTGTATAGATTGATCTTAGGTTTCTTTGTTGATTTTGAATGGTTCAACAGTGTTGTTAGACATCTAAGAGTTACGGCTTAATTTCTTTAGTCAGTCTGCTCCTAGGTGTACTTACTTTTACTCCTATTCATGTACTTTAGCCTTCTTGTACGATATTTCTGTAGATATGCAGATCTTTGCCATTTGGTGACTTTTGCCAACGATTTCCGTATTCGAGTGTGGAATAAACCAATTGTTACTACCTTTAAATTAGCTGGCAACCACCTTCAACATGTAAACGAGATCCGTGACCTTGGTGTATATATGGACAGTAAACTCAGTTTTATCCCGCACGTTGACAGAATTGTCACCAAGTCTGCACAGATGCTAGGATTTATTAAAAGAAATAGTAAAGGATTTAAACCGCAAACAAAAATATTACTATACAACGCACTAGTCCGTAGTCATTTAGAGTATGCGGCCACAGTCTGGAGCCCCTTCTACAGTATACATTCACAGCGCGTAGAGAGTATACAGAGAGCATTTACAAGACATCTTGCTTTTCTCACCCCTAGATTTTCTTACAGATGTCCCTATAACCAACGGTTGTCCAAGTTCAAAATGAAATCTCTTTGTAATCGACGTAAACTACAAGATATGTGTCAGTTGCACAAAATATTAAATGGAAAAATTAAGTGCAGCCATCTACTTGAAAGATTGCTTAGTCTATCGGTTCCACGAAATTACCCTAGAGGCCCAATACGCAACATTCTACACACACCATTTTCTAAAACAAATTTAGGTCTACAATCACCATGTACAAGAATCTGTAATCAATACAATCTGTTCACAAAAGTTAACGAAAAAATTGATGTATTTCACCAATCATATTCAGTATTTAAACGTAATATATATAAATTACTTTCATAATTATTTTCGCACAATATTATTTCACTATAATTTCCGTAAACATAATAATAATAAACAGTTATTTTAATTTTATAATATTTTTTACATACTAGTTCTAGTTTTTATTTAATTTTTAATTTTAGTCGTAGTTGTTCTTAGTTTTATATTCTATATTTTAGTCCTACATAAATTTTTTATTGAGTACTATGGGGAATGCTATGTACGCCATACTTGTTGTACATATCAGTCATTGTCATTTACATTGTAACAACAATAATATGTAATTGTAAAAATATGTACAACGTGGCAGTGCTTTATTAAATAAATAAATAAATAAATAAATAACCTTATTTCAAATTTAGAACAATTCTATTTTTATTCATGGATTCACCACGACACAGCATATTATTCAAATATCGAATTCGATTGATCTCTATAAATTCAAAATAGGAACATAATCAAAACGGGTAGGTGGGTACATTAGCGAAACTATCGGCAACCCATAAGGTCGACGTTACGGTGCAATGAACAAGATCAAAGAAACAGATCTTCACGGTCCGACCCGCAGATGCCGAGTTATGCGATCGACTGTGCAGATACTACGTTAATATGAGACAATTGATGGAAATATCTTGATGTTAATTATAAATCTATGTTATGTTTGTGAAAATGTGAATCTTTAATATTGTATTCACACTTGGAGCAAACGTTTGTCATATCTGCCATCATTGGCACGTCGGTAGCATGGAGCATAACTTCATCGTAAATATTGATACAGTCTCGAGATGTAAAGATTTTATTGCTATAAGATTGTGTTCCAATCAATATTGTGTAGCCTGGCCCATAGTTTTATTTTTAATGAAATACTAATCATACACTGCACTTTAAACCAAAATATTTCTTAACCTAAAATCTATTTGAGGCAGGTAGAATGTTCTAAGTGCCTTTGTCAAAGGGATAGGTTATTCGCGCGCCGCTAGTGCCCCGCTTTCCCGCGCGTGGCGTTTGTCAAAGCGGCCACGTTTCCGCACTTCCGGACGGCCGCCATTTTGTAAAGATGTGGACCCGCAGCGTCCGGCTTCCGACTCCGGACGCTAATTCAGACACCGGCGTGACCCGTCCGGCGCAAAATGTTGTTTAAGCGAATTAACTCCCCTTTCCCGTTGTAAGTGGTATTAATGGAAGTTCCGGATGGCTTATAATTTTAAGTAAGTATTTTTAATTCTTCGTACTTATATTACTTGAAAAAGAAAATATTGAATACCTTCATTAAAATTTATACTCAACCGTAATTTTGCAAAATGTTTGGCAGTACATGTCCGTGATCGTGGCCTTATAATATCGACAAATACATTTCGGTGATTAGAAAGTCGATACTCGATAATACAATTTGCGAATGACTAACGATGTAAAGCTATGAATAGATGGTTATCACGCTCTAATTGAGTTCTTATTCGAATTTCAAATAAGTAAGCGAAACGGCCTATCCCCACAGGCGGTGGCTCATGGCAAATTATGCGGCGGGAAAAAAAACCAAAGCTGATTTTATCGCGGAAATCCAATTTTCTCCCTTGCACGCTAAAGACGCTGGAAAAAGCGCCAAGTCGTATGACTCCACCATTTTGAGCGGTTACCCGCCATGTTAAAACTGGCAACACGAATAAGGAGGCGCCGGATTGGTTTAATTTGAATTTCGAACGGCGCCGGGCGTGTTGGCGCGCTCTCCACCGTGCCCCAATTAATTTGGAGAGATCCACAGATAGGATGCTAATTTAGTTAGCTTTTAACTTTACTTAAATAGTCGGCAGTTTTCGCCTTCATTAATCTTTCGCTCGCCTTTTAGTTATGAGCGCCACCCACTACGACTTTTTCGTTATTACATTTTACAAGTTTGATAAGAGATTTGTTGGCTGAGCCGTTCGAGTCCTTTAGCACCGTTATTTAGTTAGCACTTAGCTAGTCATGAAAAGTATTCGAATAAGCTGTCGCAATTTAGGAACACTGAATTGTATTGTAGTAGTATTTTAGTAGTAGTTTTAATATAGGTACTGTTATGGTAATAATTGAACCCCATAATATATTACTCGTGATTGACTATACATTTCTTCGGGGTGGCTAACACTTGGGGTCGTTACTAAGTGAAAATCACAAATCCATTAACTAGAAATAAAGATCTCGGGCTTGGTTGCTTCTTGTCTGCGCTTCAATTTTATTTAGAAGTATTTACAAAAGTAAACCTTCGCATCCAATATTTAGTTAGTTAATTAAAACAGAATTTCTTCAAGTTGTAGAGCCTCAAAAGTGTTTACAGCATAAATGTATTGGCGCGACCGGGTTATTACCACTGTCTTACATCCCTATTCCTTTCCATCAAGGTCACCAATGCACCCGTGATTCTTCTGGTATTGTGGGTGTCTATATGGGCGGTGGATATTACTTACCATCTGATGACCCACTTGTTTTAAATCCAAATCGATTACAAAACCACTACAAACTTTTATCAATCGTTTTCTTAACCGTAATACGAAACAAATTAAATGTAATTGTCACTGATAAGTCTATCTGACTTGCAAGTTGCAACTACAGCCGCTAATTGACAGAGGCGCACCTACTATTCAACTATGTATTTGCGTTGTCCACTTTATTTTTGATTTTTGATCGAGTATTTCTTAATAAATAATAGTCTTAAGGTCCGTGTTTGACTGATGGAATAATATTATTATTATTGTCTTTGAGACGCGACGCGTTTCCAAAAGTACCGAACTTTTGACTAATCACTGCGAATAAATGGTAAATAATGGCGTCGTGTATACGTATATACTGTGCTGTCTGTGGTTCAGCATGCAGTAGAACGTGTTCGACATGTCAGAAATGCAAAAGAGTCGATATTTAAAAATAGTATCGATACCGATTTTGTTGTATCGAAAAACAAATATTGATATTATCGGCTTAAAATTTGAACGTCTGTTTTCTGGCATGTCATAAAAATATCGAAATACGGATTGATACGAGTAGTATCGACTTGGTATTAATAGCAAAATAAAATATATTCCCGGAAAATATTGAAATTAAATAAAATAATTTATTTTTTTAGCAAGCTAAGTTCGAACGAACGAACACAATGAATGGTTCGTCAGAACTCGCTCGTCATATTCGGTACTCTGTATTTTACAAAGCAACAAAGTAAACGGTATGTATGTTATTTCTAGTGTGTAGATACTTACTTTTTCTCTCGTTTGCCGGCGCCGGTGTCCCGGAATCCTTTCGCAAACGGGTTGTTGTCGATCTTCAATTGTGTTATCTACGAAGAAAATAAACATTTTTATCTACCACGCTTTGGAATTTCTGATTATCTTCCCAACTACTTTACTTGTAAAGCATGTCACATTGTAAACTGATTATAATTTAAATTTTAGTAGTTTTACATGACTTCAAGCTAGTAATATTTTTGAATTTAGAAAACTTTAAGGCCGACTAACCACGTTTACTCATGTCAAATTATCATACGATTTGACGTTCCGTAAAGATGTTTATGGGCTAAATACAATTTCAGATTATGCAAATCGGTCTATAGACGATATTATACCTTTATTGCAAAAACTTAGAAACAACAAATGATCAACCCCTGCACTCAATTTTGACTTTTTACTCACATATCATTGACCCATAGGTGGTCACGGGCCATCTCGACTAATAAAAAGAGTTAGGCCACCACCCTGACCAAATGCGGTACCAATCCGCATTTGGTCAGATTTCACATACTTTCGAAATTCTTATGGAGAACTTGCAGATATGTAGGTTTATTTACAATGTTATCCTTCGCCGTTAAAACGAGCGGTAATTAACAATGAATACACACATAACTTCGAAAAGTTAGTTGGTGTGTGCTTGTAGAGCTGGGTTCGAACCCTCGATCTTTGTCTCGGTAGTCCGTTCCACGAGCTTTTTAATTGAGTAGTCCGAGGATTGATGAAGTGCTTCATTGATTGATCAAATTATAAATACTAGCTTTCGCTCTTGGCTTCGCCCACGTGAATATCTTTTCCCGGTATAAAAGTAGACTATGTCCGAAACCAGGTCATAGATTATCTGTGTGCTAAATTTTATTCAAATCGATTCAGCCGTTAGGGTGTGATTGACAAAGAAACGTCCTAATTCATAAACATCCAAACTTTCCCATTTATAATATTAGGTTAGTAGGAAGTATATTCGACAAACCTTTTCATTCTGGTACGCGGTGACGGCGATAAACTCCGTTTCTTTGAACACGTACGTCCTGAAGGTTGAATATGGCAGCTTCAGGATGTCGTTCGCTCGCACCAGGTGAAACCTCGGCTGGTATTTGTGCATCGAGTTCAGGATCGTCTGTGTAACACACTTCAAACAGCTTAGGACGTTGGTCCAACAACGTAATAACCAGTGTGGAAGTTTAATTGCGTTGGCTAATGCGAGTGATATATAATTAAAAAATCTTACAATTAAGAGTTCACCACCTATCCTTACCTTAAACTATGAGGTACTTTCTACAACATCCAAGAATAAAACAAATATTTGTGGAACATATTAACATTTGACACCACGCCCGGTGCGGGGAGCAAGCACATCCCTGACGTGCTTTAAATAATAGTCGGAATCGTCAATGACTATTGTCATGATGAGGTAAATTAGAAATCCTAGCCCTTACCACAGTATCAAAGGATTCATGGGTGCGTTGCAGGTCTTTGAGGAATTAAAAGAAATTGTTGGGATCTTGTGCCCTTTTCTGACCACACAATATTTAACAGACAGATTTAAGTTTATTAGATGTCTATGAGACAGTGTATCAGAGTGTATTCATGCTGCAGATAAGATTGCTTACTTAGCTTTAAGCTAAAAGACTAACTGGACTTGATTAGGTATAATTTAACGTGACAGGTTTCTTGAAAATACTCGATATTACAGAAAACATCCCATAACATGTATGTGAGAAGTTACGTGAGATGAGTATTATTTTATTAATACTAAACGACAGTAATCACTTTAACACATAGTTGATTGGTTACATTTACAATGTTACTGTTTTATAGACCACAACACCATGTCAGGATTTTCGCTCAGGATTTTAGAGACCGCTCTAAAATTAATTATAACAAACAACTAGGATCTAATAGTAACTAGAGCGTAATGAACACTTGGACTATCGACTGACCACTGATCTTAATGAACTGGAGGTTCACCGACTGAGTGCGGGCAAAAGGCCTCCAGTTATGGCGACAACCTCTTTTATACCAATTAACTACCCTTCCACAACTATGCCCCACCATTATTATTTCAGTGTACCCAACGTTGCTTTCTCAGACACCCTCAATACACCAATAAAAAGAGGATACGCTAACATGTAGCAACCCAGTTTTCTGAAACACCCGTGTGAACACTACACATTTCCATTCGCGACACATATTTAAATTCACGACAAGCAACTGTTTCACCTTAATATATCAATATACAAGTATGCAGATGAGGTGCTGATCTCCTGGTATAAATGGCTCATCTATTATTTATCATGTACTGGGTATTCAGAACGTCCCTGCATATTATTTGTGCTTGTAATAAGTTCTTCATACGAATGAGGGTATGTGTACCAACCCGTATTAGGATAGTGCAATTGACCAAACACCTACCTTTATCGATCGTCGAGAAGTTCTGTACGCATGGGTCAATTTAACATAGCACTGATATTGTTCTCTCTTTTAGGTTAGTTTATTTTAAAAGGTTATATTCATGTTTTTTTAAACTAAACCTGATGGCGAGCCTCAACGAAAAGGTGCTTTGACTGTGATTGGTTCAATTCGCAATATTTGACGTATAACAATTTCTAATTTTAAAGTTGTTTATGTTTCTTATTGGCTTTAGATTTAGAGCCTCGAAGATTTACGCAATGCAATTTAGTTGCTACACAAGAGTCAAATCTACGTCCCTTGAGTTTAGTTATTGCCCGGTCTTTTTGTTACAGCACAGTGCGCCCTTAACAATTAATTCAAACAATCAAGCTAGGAAAAAAGAGAAAGCAATTAAATTAAGAGCCTATAGAGCTCATCTACGAGAAAAAACCGCAATGGAATAAAGATAGAGTTTAAGTGCTATATTTGATGACCTAGCCTTTGCTAACGATTGGTTCCCGACTGCGGCAAATTCTGCAAGTTTCTATGTGATTGCAACGTACTGAGGTTTAAAAATATTCAATACAGGTTATTTTCCAAGGAATTTACATATAGGAGCATACTCTTATGTCACTAAGGACCGTAATTTCTAATCTGAGGAAACTTTGAAGTACGGTTTTTCTTAAGATAATGGATAGATAGATTTTATTAGCACAATGGCTAATTTAGTGTCTTAACACAGTTGCTCTTGTTTATAGACAGGCGTGACGTTTACTATCAGGCGAGTGACCTGTTCGTCTTGTCATTCAAGCTAATAAAAATGATAGGAACTGATGATGATAACACGGCCCTGTTATAACACCAGATTATCACATACTTTTCTCTTGAGTGACTGACCAAATTCAGATGGACATTGACAGCGCCATTCATTCGTAAAGAAAGATTGCCGAAGCGCATATAAATCGTAGTACTGTACAAGCCCAATCAATATACTCTCATCAAATGAAATCGAATAGCAAAGCCGTGGATAAAAACAGTCTCGCTTTCCGCAGGGTTGCAACTCACCCTCAGTTATTATGGTTGATTCCTTTACTGAATGATACATGAACCGATCTTACAAGGCTGCAGTTAGCGGAATAGCGATTAAATTGCGACCATTATTGCAAAATATAGTACGTGTGTGGAATTGTTTTTAATCGTGCAATTGTGTCGGAAGGTGCGGGATTATGGCATATCATTTTTACAATAAAAACTGTAGATATTTTATGTTCTACACGTTTCCAGCAATGTAACATAAGTTAGACATAAGGTTGCGCTTGTTTTCCTGAAGGGTTAGACTAAGTTGGACCTAATGCATACTTCGCCGATCCTGCAGGCAGTGGTGGATTTGTAGCCTTGGCCGCCCTAGGCCCTTAGAACCGATCATATACTGATATACCTAGACTCATTTTATCATCAGTGAATTTTTTGCGACGATTGGCCGCCCCTGATATCTGGTATTTAGCAGCCAATTTGGGAAGTATCAAATTGACATACGTTTCTATATGTATACATAGTACCTAGGTACACGGTGCAATTAAATTGGCTATTTTTTATTCATTTGAAAAATAAAGGTCCTTGTACCTAACATAAAAACAAAAATACCAAACAACCAATTTAATAGTAAAGATTGTAATATTAGTTAAATGAAAAGTCATAAATAACTTAGAAACAATCTCGACTGTAAACACCGCTTATTGTAAATCAGCAAGTTTGTTCAAGATTTACCAACATTTCCATAGAATGGTCCGTTATTCGATCGATAGAATTACTCCGATTGGTTGTTACAGTGGACTGATCAAGCTATAATCAGTAGCAAGCAATCGGTTCCTGTTCCATTATAACCGACAATTAAATTCTTAGATATTTTAAATAAGAACCTATTTATTTTGCATATCATGATTGTATAATTCGTTTTTCTTAAAATATAAACAAATGTTTTACTTCTTTTACTTATTGTATCATATCTAAAGCCCTATATAGATAGAGAGATTTTTTCGCATGACATAGGCGACAATTTAACAGAACACTCTAGCTGACGTGATTGCGTCATACAGATTGAAAAAAATATCGTATGACGCGACTTCGTAAATGGTGATTTGCAATTTCACAATTTGCAATTTTAACGGTAAGCAGTGGCTTGCTTGTACCTACCCTGACTTTACCGTAGTTCATGAGTAGCGGTAACCGCTAACAATCAGGAGGGCTGCATTTGCCCACTGATGCAATAAAAAATATTGTTTATATTCCCTTCTTTTAAGGCAAGACACATTCGGAATAACCTTCATAGATAAAGTTCTTTACTCATTCATAGAAATATAATAATGGAGTTACTATCTACGAATAAAAAAATGCGCCTATCATTAGGTATATTGTCACGAAAACATCTATAAAATTCTTCAAACAAAAAAAGGAATAACGAAGCAAATTACAGCCGAAGGCCGAGGGAGACAGTTCAAATTAAACGTGTAATATCCAGTAATTTAGCAGCCGTTTAGGGTCACCACCTTATCATTACCGGACAAAAAACTACGCTCGATGTCCACTTGTTAAGTAATATTTAAACACATAACCTATCGTGTTATTTCACGAGTTCACTTGGCTTTTGAATATGGAATGAACTTCTTACTTGTCTTTAGCTTATTAATTATTTACTGAAGATTCGTGTTTTGATGACCCTATTTCTTTTTTCAAATAATAGATTCTGAATATTTCTACGATTAAAGTTATATTCTTCAGCATACATAATACGAAAATAATTTAACATCAGTCCACGATTTAACAAGGAAAAGAAATAATATAAAATACCAAAAATACAGTCGAATTGAGATCCTCATTCTTTATTGAAGTTCGTTAAGAATAAGCAGTTTATCGCATGCACACTAGGTTATAGGTATTATCGCTCAAATTTTGGTATACTTGACACTAATACATTTGACCAAATTGTCCATGAAACCTAGTGTTGTCAAAAAAAAAAAACTCATTTTTATGATTTTGTCTTATAACGTAGCTTTTATTAAGTATATTATTTTTTAACGGTTGCTAAAGTACAGACATTAAAAAGTTATTATTTTATTATTGAGTTTTATTCATTCGGGAAATTAATATGGAAGTACATTAGCACATCATAAGGATACACTTAAAAACTAAAAGGTTCTCTAATTGCACATTGCTATGTAATTACACAATGCAAGTAATTACTGATAATAACATAAATTTTAATATACAACATCAATTAATACACTTTTTGCTTGTTTTTACCGTGTGTAAAATAATTTAGTTTGTTGCGAGTAACTAATGCGATCGGTTAACCGATGATTAGTATATATTTTACACTAAACGCTATCTATTTATTGATGTTAGGGTCTAATCACTCTAAGCTATTCATATTATTTTTTTATATAATTTTTACTTTAATTTTTTATAGAATAGTATCGGTAAACTACCAGGTGGTTCACCTGATGGTAAGTGATCTCCACAGCCCATGTATGCCTACAATACCAGAAGAATTATGGGCGCATTGCCGACCTTAAAGGGATAATTAAGAGATTAGGAAGGGGAGGAAGAATTGAACCACCATATGTCTAACTCACCGTATCGGTTTTCCGTGAGACAGTGGTAACGACCCGGTCGAGCCGGCCCATTCGTGCTGTAGATAACACTGTCTACAGTGTGGCTCTATTCATACGTTGCGAGAGGCTGTCTTTATTTGTACCAGTTTCTCTATTTTTGCCTTTAAGTTCGGCAACGCTCTCATGATTCTCCTGGTACTGTGGGCGTACATGGGCGGTGATCATTTTCCATCAAATGACCCATTTGCTTGATCGCCGGTATATGCTATAAAAATATGGGGGACCTACTACCCAGTAACTAGCTTGACCGGTATTAACTAGTATTTTAAAGCGAAATGCTTTGAAAATCAACAGCTATTTCCCGCGAAAAACAAAGTCGGATAAGAACAAAGTGTTTGCGCCATTAATACGCGTATTTAGTACGATGTATGCCACGTTACGATGGCACAGGAGCAGATAGCGGCCATTGTTGGTCGCCGTCGCTGGTTGTATTGGAAAAATATGTGTTTGTATGCAAAACCGCGTATTAATATTCACGCGGCGCGGTGTATGCTATGAATCAATATTCATTTACCCACTGTTTACGGCGGATAGTTGCCAATTGTCGATGTATGTGTAATTAAAGATTGTGTCTTGGACTGTTCTTATATTGAAAGATCATGCGCGTAGAGATTTACGTATATATATAAAAAATTCGTAAGTATTATACATATACCTATTCTCACATGATTATTGCACTATATTTGTTAACAGGCTCGTCCCCTATCATATCATGGGTCGGAAATAAGCTCGGCGAAATGTCCCCCACATTTATACTGGTTATCACCATTATACTGTTTACACTTCTACCTACCCCTACAGGCGTAAGTGCGTATGTATGTATTGTTAATAGAATTTGCAGATAGATTTGACGATTAGATTGTTACTTTATGAATTACTAGCTGATGCTTGCGTTTCCAGTTTCTACCAGCATGAACGGCCTTTTCCGGGATAAATGTACATTCAAATCTTCAATTATCAAAGATTTCATACATTGTTTAAATTAGTACCTAAATCTATTATTTTTACTTTAATTTTTACGAATGAAAAAGGCAACTTCATATCCTGAAATATATAATGTTATATAAAAACGCGCGTAAGTAACAAAGGCTGTTTTAAGTCGACGCAAATGTTTTTTATTAACTGATTCGTCGCTCCCCACGAATCGCTTGATTAACTTAAATTACTTTTAATTTGATTTAAGTGAATTGATTATGACGGTTTCCGTTTAGTGTACTCAAATCTTATTTCATTTGAGTGCGGCGAAATCAGTTTTATGTTTTTTGATTGTTGGAATATGACATTTTGTTTTGGTATTTTCGGCCCTTTAGATTAAAATAAAAAATATATATTATATTATGGGTATTGTCATTTTGATATGAGTAGATTTTTTATTGAGTTTAAAATGGTATAATGGAGTTTGATGTAAAATTCAGTAGGCCAAAATTAAACGTATAAATCAAGATGGGATGGCGGAAAATTCGGTGATTATCTTTATATTTTATCAAACAAAAATAAATAAAGGAAGCGAAATTAAACCATTAGATTTTTTAACAAAAACGCGTCGATTGAAGGATATTTTACGACGGGCGAAATAATGTTGATAACCTCAAAAATACTGAGATATTTTTGTAGCAAAGTAAACATATTTTCATTTTATTTATGGTAAATATTAACAACCACAAAGGCGCAGACTGGAGGAAACGCGAGCGGTACCTACAATAACTACACCAACGGTATTTTCAAGATACGACGAACCTATATCCCTATATCGAGCGAAAATCCAATCCCAAGCAAACCGTGTTTGACGATGCTTAGAAATTCAATATTAACAATGAATAAATTCACCGCTCCGCTAGATTATATAATCAAATTAACAAAATCAAGCGTATTGAAACCACTGACGTAGACAGTGGATCATCAGCCGAAAATAAAAAATCATTTTCCCCTAAAGCTAACGAAGCGGCCAGACACTCGGCCATTTCGAAAAACGATAACATTAAAATAAAATTATTGTTGTCTTGCGTCGGGTTTAATTACGGATCTTTTATTCGTGCGTCCAATTTCTTTATTTTACGGTTGGACAACAAATTTATATGTTAATGGTGATGCGCGGTGGTCCCCGGCACCTATCGATACTCGATGTCGATTAAAAATAATTACCTTGCTAGGATAACTTTAACCTATCTTCGTTCATCCGTCCATCATCCGTGGACTGATTGCATGTTTTTAATAACTCGATAAAGCTTTCTTTTTTATTATAAGTAGCTGTTGCCCTGCACATATAAAACGTCAATATCTTAAAAGCTATCTCTAAAGTAAGTATCGGATTTTATACATATTTTTTATTAATTTTTTTGTTTAATGCTTTAATTTTTACTAAATAATATTTTTAAATAAATAATTAATTAATCAGAATGTATGTCAACATATATTATTTATAATAATAATAAGCCTTTAATTTCCGAAACAACTACAAAAGTCAACTAGCTACAAACTGCATTATAATATGTCTCTTGTTTCGGTGTGCCTCTTGGCAAAGGCCTCCTCCAGCGTTTTCCATTGTTGCCTGTCTTGAGCGACCCTTCTCCAATTTGGTCCTGCTGTAATCCTCAATTCGTCTACCCATCTTGTATGCTGTCTTCCACGACTTCTTTTGCCTTCCCTTGGATACCATTCCGTAACTGCTCTACTCCACTTTGCCTTGCTTTCACGCATCATATGACCTGACCATCTCCATTTTTGTTGATCAACTCTTGTTAGTATGTCGATGAGCTTCGTTTTAGATCGGAGGTCAATATTTCGGATTTTATCTTTTCGTTTACAGCCGGTCATGCTCCTCTCCATTGCTCTCTGACATGTGGCAAGTTTTTCCCTCAATAATTTTGTGAGAGCCCAGGACTCGCAACCGTAAGTTAAGCATGGTAGTATGCAAGTGTTGAAGGTCTTACTTTTCAGTGACATACTCAAGTCCTTAGATTTCATTATTTCCTTAAGCGACCAAAATTTCTGCCATCCAATGGCAATCCTCCTGTTGATTTCCTTTGTCATTTGGTGTTCGGTAGAGATGGTTTGACCCAAGTATATGTACCTGTCAATATATTCAATGGGCTCGTTGTTTATTTTGATGTCTACTTTTGTGGTATTTGTTATTATTTTCGTTTTTGTGGTATTCATTTTTAGTCCGATTTTCATGCTTGCTTCGTTTAGGTTTTGTATCATGAGTTCAAGATTTTTTGGGCTTTCTTCTAATAGTACCAGATCGTCGGCAAATCTTAGATGGTGCATTTTTGATCCATTAATATTAATTCCATAATCGTCCCAGTTTAGTTTGCGGAATATGTTTTGTAGCACTGCAGAAAACAATTTCGGGGATAGTGTGTCTCCTTGTCTCACTCCTCTTTGTATCTTAAATTCGTTTCCTAGTGTTTCCAATTGAATTCTAGCCTTGCTGTTGGAGTAGATGGATTTTATGATGTTTATGTAAGTATCTGGTATACCTTGTTGTTCTAGGCTTTCCCATATATGTTGATGGCTTATGCTATCGAACGCCTTAGCGTAGTCGATGAAAGCGATGTAAATATTTTGTTGTATTGATTATATTTTTCGAAAACTTGTCTAATCGTGTGTATATGGTCAATGGTTGAGAATCCTTTTCTGAATCCGCCTGTTCAGCGGGTTGTTGTTCGTCCAACTTTATGCTATTCCTATCCAGTATTATCTTTGCAAAAACTTTATAAATGTTTGACATTAATCTTATTGGTCTGTAGTTTTCTATATTTTCCTTATCACCTTTTTTATGTAGTAAGATAATGTGGGATTCTGTCCATTGTTTTGGTACGTTACCACTTAATAAAATTTAATTAAAGATTTTTGTTAGAATAGGAGTCAGTTCTTCTATATATCCTATCATCAGTTCGTTTGTAATTTTATCTGGATCTGGCGATTTTACCATCTTTTGGCATATTATTTATATACATTTAATTTATTTGCATGATCTGTTATATGTATTATGCTCAATGATTTACTAGCTATTCTTAAACGTGTCACTTAAAATCGGCACAATATATCGATATTGTTACAATCTCTATGAAATAGTTGCGGTAAAGCGCGCGCGATGGCGCCACGAGTCGCACCAATCCGACATGCTGCCAGATCGTAAACTTTTTGTTATTAATTACTATGATGATGAACACTAAACCGTTTAGAAATAAAATTCGATTCACTAGTTTAGTCGCTTAGTTATGAATGGAACATGTGACCTCTCGTATATGGAAATTTAGCAAGATTCCACTACAATCTGAATTTATAAATAGACATTAGTATTATTTTTTTATTTTCGGTCCTAATAGTTTTATTTTAAAAGAAACTTGTTTTTATATGTTAATTATTCCGTATGCGATTATGACGTCAAATATTTTATTATACTAGGTAAAAGATACCTATATAAGTGTCATGGAAACATTACATTTTTTAAGGTTAATTATATCTAATAGTTAATAGAAATAGTAAACACAATATCTTATTAAAAATATGCAAGTTACTCGTTGTTTACGCTATCCACTACTAGATGGCGCTATGTTGATGACAATTATAATCACCTTTTTATATGTAGTATTTATTTATTATTGCAAATTCTGATGCAAAATGAAATTCTCTACTATTTATATTTTAAATTTTCGATATTAAATTAAATCTTATTCATAGTTTTGTGTATATAAAAAGTCAAATGAGAGTGAATTTTATTGACATTCCTAATGATGTAATAAAGTTTTAACGAATTACTTGAATACAATTAGCACGTGCATGACCTATCCCAATGGAGTGGAAGGTAATTATCGGTGCTGCGACAAGCGGCAAGCGGCAAGCGGTGCCGGTAAGAGCTCGGCAAAGCGCCGGGCGTCGCCCCTGTCGCGGCATCGGCTAATTCGCGCGGCAAACACACGCGCCATAACTCATATCAACTAACAGAGGGACGGAGCGCTGCACACATCGCCGTCTCGCTCTAGCCAACTAGAGAAACCCGCGCTGTTTGTTTTTCCTTTTACTTCCTTTGAAATCTTATTTTGAATTTTATTCCAACAGGGGCGTGGATGTTGCATATTGTGCGGCTCGCTCTTTCGTGCGCGAGCGGGGACCGTCTCCGTTCGGCTTTTTGTAATTTTAATTCGCAGAACGGCACCGAAACGTGATTCGAGTCTATAGAACTTTTTTATTGCCAATATTCGGAATTCGATGAGGCAACAGGATTTCGACAGAGCTGCGCTCTTGTGCTGTATCGATTGAATTCGATTATCGCTGTCTCCGATGCGTCGCCAAAATATCGCCGACATTTTTGACATGGCGTCCAGGATGATAGGTTCGTGTTCGTGTTTTACGGCTAGAAAGGTTACATTATTTTTAACGGTTTTATTTTAAATTAAAATAAAAGTAGGTAATTTGAGCGCGGCTCTACACGCTTTAGACAGTTTTTTCTACACCACTGTGTCACAGAAAACTGACGTAAAGTAGCGGTAGTATGTCGCTGCTGTGTTTCGTACGGTGAGTTAGATATCCGTACGTCCTAATCCCCTTCACAATCTCATAATTATCCCTTTCCTTTAAAGTCGGCAACGCGCCCATGGTTCTACTGGTATTATCGGCGTACATAGGCGGAGGAGAACACTTACTATCAAGTGACCCATTTCCTCGTTTGACATAATGTATCTAATTAAAATTAATCAATATGTTTCATCCATGCCACTTGTATTTCTCTGACAATAAGAATTATGTTTTCTGTCGATGAATTCGAGCATTGCCGTAATAACCTAACCCAATAATTCAAGTCGTAAGCGAACTTCGTAAACAGACTTGGAATAATAATTTTTATATTTAAAGTAGCCGGCGAAAGACGATCCGTTAGTCTACATCGTTCAACCAGTCTTTAAGTGTAAAAAATAAAAATAAAACACAGTTTGTCTTGAGGCAGATTACGTTCGTCAGAGAAGCCGCCGATGCACCAATATTTGTTCAAACTGTTGACTCGCAAACCGTCTTCAGTGCGTGTCAACAAAAGGGCTCACTAATGCCCTTTTTACCACAAAAAGCTTGGACAAATATTGGTACAAACGCGCGACTGCTGCTACATGAATGTTTTGTTATAATTGAGGTAAAGTTTTGGTACATAGTTTCTGCGCAAGTGCAAATGTGTAAATATGAGTCCATTGTGAATCACAGGCGAGATGTGAACGCGGTTATTTGCGAGTGTTTATTTGAGTAAAATTCCCCGATGCACTTTGTGGTGTTATTTTTATGAAGGTTTAAAATTCGCAGACAGAAAACAAGTCTTGCGGGCTTAGCATAAGCAACAAGACATATCTCGAGCACGAAAGAGATGACTATCGAAGATAAATATCTCGGGAAAAACTGTCAACATTCGATAAAATTACGTAGTCATGTTAGGGTTTGTAGACAAAATACCACAGAGAGGTTGAAAATACTATTTTCTCTACTATACCTCTACTCTTGACATAACGAGACGAGTATTCTATGCAACCATGTTAGCTTCGATAGACATATAGAGATAACCAGATAATACTGGATTTACAAGACAAAACGAGTCAATAAAATCATCTCATGCTGTATGCATGCATATGTGCTAAGCCCCATGGAATAGCTTCGTAAGTATTCTAAACTACGAACGAGGAGGTACCTATTTATCTGGTACTTATATTAAAGCAAGACTACCTATATCAGTCTCCAATAGTTTGAACATGTCGCGCGAAGAACTACTGATAACATGGAAAAGCTAATAATAAAAGGGAAAATAGAAGGCGAGACCGTAATAAATGGAAAAAATCCATGAATAGAATCCTTGCACAGAGTCACGATCCTCAATAATGAGGGAACGATACCTATATCGTTCCCTATAGGGAATATATATCCTAATATAGGAGACCTATATAAGTTAGATATGGTAAAAATATAGGAGATATTTTTTACTAGTCTAAATTCCCCTCCCCTTCTCAATCCCGTAGTTACCGATTTCTTGGTTGGCAAGGCAGCCATGATTCTTCTGGTACTCTGGCATACAGGTGCGGTGGCGATCACCGACCATCAGGTGACCCACTTGCTCGTTTGACGGCCAAATACAATCAACATTCAAAGTTAAAATTACGACCTTACTTTCTACTAAACTTTCATTTCAAAAACAATTTAGCCGGCGGAGTGGCGGGTGCAAAACCATTAGCGATTAACGACCGATCGGCGAACGATCGCCGGGCGGCCTCTAAATTAAAATAAATATTTGCAGGACGCACCGATGCTTTCATGTGACCGACACAGGTGCCGCTCGCGACGCCCTTACCATCTTAGCTTTGAGATATACAACTCGGCTTAAGTGGGTTCAATCCACGACTGTAGATCTAAATAGATGACGGAAGCGTTGGAATAGCAGAGTTGTTCGGTCTAGGCCGTAAGTACCAGCCACACCCACACACACATTATACGGCCGCGGTGACCACACATTGCGTAACTCTCGCGCTCTTTTTTTGGTGTCTGACTACTTCTAATATCCGTAAAGTAGTAGTTTGCTGCTGCGTTTCGTACGGTGAGTGAGATAGCTGGAGGCCCAAATCCCCTCCCCTTCGCGACCCTTTAACTATCCCTTTCCTTTAAGGTTGGCAACGTGCCCATAATTCTTTTGGTGTCGTGGGCGTACATGGGCGGAGGAGAAGACTTACCATCAAGTGAGCCACTCTCATGCCGTCCTAAGGTTTAAAAAAATATTCCAACAATTTTTTGACTAGTCCCCATACTAGACATAGTTATCTGAATCGTAGGGTCCCGAAAAGTCAAGTGACAAAATTTGAAACTTGATAAAAATGTTGATACTCGTAGCTCTGAGACCATCCATTACCATCCATTGACCATTATAAATGAATGAATCCACAAACACATCGTGGCCAGCACGTACAATCCTTGTCTGATAGTGGATATGACAGCCGTTCAAATGCCTTCAGAAAACAAAAAACCATTAAATGTCGATAAAAACAATAAGTAAACTTGCGTTTATGTTGTCTGCCACACTATGTGGTGGACACTTTCAAGTATAGGGTATTTTTCTAGGTGGTCTCTCTTGACGAGTGACTCTGAATAGATACAACCGCTTTGTTAATTTCTACAGCCAAGCAGCAGTGTCTAAAGACTGTTGGGTTCCAGTTTGAAGACATTGAAACTAGTGAAATTACTGGGTACTACTAACATTATATGTCTTGGAGTATACGACCATAGTGCTGTGCCATGCAGTACTATAATTCAAAGTTCTAGATAGTGATCCTTCTGTTTATAGTATCTCATTACAATACAAGAAAAATCATGGATGCGTTGCCAACCTTAAAGAAAAGGAATGGAGATTAGGAAGGTACGGGGGATTTGGGCCTCCGGCAATCTCACTCACCGTACAAAACGTAACAGCAAGTTGTAAATTTTCGGCGGTTTTTTGTGAGACAGTTGTAATAATGATGCTGCTGCTATGAAGCATAGCGCCGATCTCTCTTCTCTTCCACCTGCCCTTATCCCACTCGCAATGAGGTTTAACAGTATGCTTTTTAACTCATGGTACATAAAGATTTGCCTTGTAATTTTTACGACCCGTCGCCTGCCTGACATAAACCCCTCTGAGGATAATACACTCAGACGCGAAACAAATACTTGTGCGATGGAGGCTGTCATAGCGATGATAATCAAACTTATACCAAAGATATACCATTGTGTACAATCCTAAGATCAGTTAAGAGGGAAACGCTCTCAACTTCATTACACTAACAACTCACAAACAAGGTTTACTGGAGGTATAAAACCATAAAAACCTTTCATCCCGACCGCTCATCTCAAGTACAAAATCGCCGCGGACTTTAAATCCATTAAACAAAGAACCGGTAAACTTTAGAACCTCCGTGGAGTACGAGTTCTTGAGCAGTGGTCTATGATAGTTTATAATTGCTGATGGCGCCACCGTCGCTTGTGTTCCACATTTAAATGTGTAGGAAATTGGTGCAGCAAATGGATTGCGGATGCATAGTGATGTTTATGATAAAAGCAATGAAGAGGTTGAGTTTTAAATTGTTGTTGCATTTATCCTCTTTGTCAATTGTTTTTCTTTTTTTTTTTAAATGTAATTTTGCAGACAAGCTTTTTTGTAAAATTTTGATTTCCTTGTTTTAATAGTAAGTAAGCATCCTTTTTAACGAGAAGAACATGTCGCTCGCCTGTTTGTTAGGGTCATGTCTACTTATAAATAGTAATAATACCAACTGGAACTTTTCCATCAGCACATGCTGATCGACCATGGTCGTTCAAATCGTTTAAAGAAACTCTGTCAAGATCTTAAAATTAGCCACATTCATGTTTCATCGTTCTTCGTTCATGTGAAGACTTGAAAATATATTAATAAACTATTGTCGTGTAGTACAGCAACTCAGTGCTTGTACCCTTAAAAGAAACCCAAGCAACCATTTTCAAATATATGAAAAATATGCCACGTAAACCACCATTAAGCCACACAGATAGATAATAAGCGAATGTTTTATACAACTAACGAACTGTCTCCACATACAAAGCAAATAAACTTAGTTTATTTACAACTGCTTATAAATGAGAACATAAAATTATATGATCAATGGATCAACGCCACCTGTCGGCGCCAGGCCGCAACTGTGTAATTACTACACCAAAAAGCGTCAATGAGTTTTGTGCTTTATAATTTAAACATAAGGTTCATTATCAACTGTAGGGAAATTGTGTGGAAATTTTATTATGATTCTAAGGATTTATCAATCCTCACAATCGGAAGAAACGTTTTATCTTCAACAATCAATTAATTGAAGTCAATAAATCAATAAAGTGGTGTAATTATTACGATGTAAAGGTGTCTTTTGTAGCTTTGTGTGTCATATGTAATATTATGCGAAAGTTAATTTGTATGTAAATTGTGTTGACGATTTTTTTTGTAATTAAAGTTGTTTGTTGAAAGATGGTAACGGCGTCGGTCGCAGCAGGTTTTGATAGATAAGATACTATGTAGGGCTCATTAGGAAGGTAGGCAGACAAGTAACAAGACAGTGGCGGATGCAGGATTTTGGATTGCTTGATTCAAAATTAGAATAAAAAAATGAGAATATACTATACCTACTTAAAAATTATAAGTAAGAATAAGCAATGAAAATTATATTGTAGGCAGAAGTACTATGAAAGTAGGATAATATCAAGATTAATTTGAGATTTGTCAGTGGACCTATTTGGGTCCCAAAGCATTTGCTTTGGGGGGGGGGGGGGGGGGCCTTGAGCCCCTTGCCAAAGGAGCAGTAGCAAAACAGCCATTTCACGTTTTTTTATTAGCGTTAATGACGAGACGACCAGGTCGTTCGCCTGATGGTAAGCGTGACCTATCCATAAACAGAAGCAACATCAATCAGTACTTCGAATTATGAACTACATGGCATTGGACTGCACGCACTCGTCACTTCGAGCCATAAGGTTTTAAGTCTCATAATGCCCAATAATTTCACTGGCTTCAATGTCCTTTAAACCGGAACACTACAGTGCTTAAAAAATGCTGCTTGGCGGCTAAATAGACAAACCTACCCAGACCGCCTCTCGCATACGAGGAACCTACCACCTAGTAAACCACCATTCCTGAGATATACTACCACCCCAGTCAAACTATCCATCCTTTTACAAAACTGGCTACAATGCGGCTCCCACGTTCCCTCCCATAACGGTAAGCTTATTCACCACAAATCCTGGGTGTTTCGTACTTTAATCGACTTACAAGATTCGAACCGAATACCTTACTGCCACTAAGCCTATACAAACGCTATAATCCAGTTAGACCGACCCCATAAACTCGTTCGAGTCCCGTGCGTGAGGGAGACGTAATTGATTGGCTGCCTGATTGATGGAGCTTCCTCTATGGTAAATAACATTTTTTTTGTTTGCCTGCGTCACAGGGTTATGTTTATAAAACAGAGATTTTAATGGTGCACTATTAATGCTTGCGGCTCTAAACGCGGTTTTTTTTCTAGGATCAAAACTGACTGGCTTTATTCTTTCTGTATGGCGTTATCCCGGTCTAGTGCAAGGATCTGTCTTATTTATTAGCTTAGATGACGAGACGAGCAGGTAGCTCGCCTGATAAATAAGTAAAAATAAAATAAATACACACAACAGTCACACGCATAGTCCTGACCCCAAACCAGCTAAACCTGTATTGTGAGTATCAGGAACTATGAGGGACTTGCGATCCCACAACACCCAGACCGAAACAAATATTTGTGGATTACACAAACATTGGTCTCGGTGTGAGAATTGAACCCACGACCTCTCGCTTCGTAGCAGGCTACTCACCCACTGCGCCAAGGAGGCTGTGGTAAGCGTCGCAACTGCCCATGAACTACGCTCGTCACTCTGAGACATAAGGTGTTAAGTTTCATAATGGCCAGTAATTTCACTGGTTTCAATGTACCAGAACCCAACAGTGTTTAAATACTGTTGCTTGACGGCAGAAATAGACTAAGCAGCGGTACCTACCCAGACGGCTTCTCGCATACCACCTACCACCTGGTAAACCTTCGTACTTACACGCTTCCACTTCACCCAATTTTGAGCATCCTCCGCCATGAGACCATTGGTGCTCATGTCTCCCTCTAATACGTCAAGCTAGCGCTTTTTGGGTCGGCCACGGGATCTTACCCCTGGCACGGGTACGCACACATGGCACTCACCTACTCCTATGGTTTTCTCAGAACATGTCTAAACTACAATATGCGACATTCCTGGAGTTTATCAGCCTCGTCTCGGACACCAAGGTTGGATGGCGGATGTATTAGTTACATATACGATCCAATAAACAATATAAACCCTCGACGTTAATTAGAACAACATCTGTAACTTTAAAACGGCTGACCTTATTTAAGCATAGCTAAGAACCATCTTAATTAAACCAGTTTTCAAACAAAAAAACCGCATTCAAATCAGTTCATTTGTGTAGGCGTTATCATAGACAGATACACACAAGGTTTACAAGGAGAAGCCGACTGAGTTGGTACCACTGCTTTGTCTATTTCTGCCGCCAAGCAACACTGTGTAAGTACTGTTGTGCTCCGGTTTGAAGGACATTGAAGCCAGTAAAATTCCTGGGCATTATGAAACTGAACATCTTATATCTCGGGGTGATGAGCGTAGTCCAATACCATGGAATACTTTGTAATTTAAAGTTCTGTGTGGTGTTGCTTCTGCTTGTTGGTTGACGTGACGTTTACCATCAGGCGATCTGCTCGTTTCATCATTCAAACTAATAATAAAAACACACACACACACACATACATATAGAGACAGACAAAGGAGTCAAACTTATAACCCCCCTTATTTCAGGGGTTAAAAATGAAATAATAGCCGACTACGTACGTTGCAACAATGTGTTCTCTCTAGTATACATTAAGCTGATCTGGCAGTGGCCTATAATTTTCCCCCGTCCATTTAACACTCGCTTTGAATCATCACCGGTAATAATATGTTGGGAATGCTGTCTGTGTAATAGACCACCTTATACGAACAAACATAGCTACATTGTAATAACTATAAAGTAAGAATGTTACCGTTAAGTATGATTCTAAATCGACGGCAGACCGCAGACTGCAGCGACACTACTGGTTTCTTTATAGCTGTTTCAATGAAATTACTTTGGAAGATGGCTACAGTGACTACGGTCAAGCGATAGCAGCTAGTTCCGCCCATGGGAGTATATAATCACATTCAAACGGAAACTATACACTTCCAAACGACTGTAAGCACACTGCTGCTGCAAAATCAATATCAAATCAAAAATCGATTGCAGATTGCAGCAGCGCTGTCGCTGCAGTCTGCCGTCGAGTTCGAAATCATGCCTTTATGGTCTGCTTGCACTACATAAGATTCAGCATATATCCGGGATCTACTTTCGCTTTACGGGTCAGCTGGGAACTAGTGACCAGTCTATTTAGAGTTGTAAGCCACGTATAGGGCTTCCAATTTATCTTGTTTTTGTTATTGGCATTTGGGATCATATACACTGAACAAGGGTGCCTGAGTAAGTTTATGATTATCCCTATACTTTGATCGTAAATTATTTAATATTGACCCACGAGTAGGTATATTTTTTGGCGAGAACATATTTTTTACGTAGTCTAGTAAATTCAGAATGTTAACTCAAAACATTTGTTTCTTAAACATTGTTAAGCTAAGTTATGAGCCCATAGCCGGATACGCCTATTTCCAATTTACCTTAATCGACACAAAATCACCCACTTTCGGATCATGCCCCACATAATGTTTTAGAAAACAAACATATGTCTAAAATGGCAGCTGTATAACGACGCACTATTTATTACCTTAATTAAACAACGCTTGTTAGTTTTGTCAAGAAACTAAACCCCTAATCATATCGTAATTAAGCTCGTTTTTACGCCAATTTTTGAGCTGGGTTTTTGTTTGTTTTTTCCATTGACTGTTTGGACACGTTGTGCTTACGTCACGTCACGCCACAGCGTGTTAAGGAGATTATTGTAGGTGTTTTCTATGGCTTTATAGTTACGAAACCCGATAATACTAGTGATGATTGCTTTCCGAAGTTGACCAGTCTCAAAAAGTCTTTACATGACTTACACAGAAATATTTTTTTAAAAGGTTTTATGTATCATAATTGTATTTACGAATATTTCATTATACGCACTCACGCCTGTAATCCCCGAAGGGGTAGGCAGAGGTAGGTAGAGGTGTAACCAGTACACCCACATTTCGCCGAGCGTATCTCCGTCCCACAATGTGATAGGGGGCGAGCCTATCGCCATACCGGGCACAAATTCCAGACTCCGAGCTGATACTGAGCATTTCGTAATAGAAAAACCCAATACCACTTTACCCGACCCGGGGATCGAACCCGAGACCTCAGCGTTAGCCTCAATCGTAACGCATACGCATTACAACTGCGCCACCGAGGCAGTCTAATATTATTATAAGAATATTTCATTAATATATGATAAATCAATCACTGGCAAGTCACAAATCAAATGTTACGTTTACCGGCGTGCGTGTGATTTGCCTTAACTTTAATATATCATCTCTTTAACGAGATAATAAAACACGTAGCAAAATTAATCTTATTACAAAAGTCATAAGCGTTAGTTTGCATTACAAAGCTTGACTAACAAATATTTGATGTTGTTGAGGTGTTTTTCGTCCATATAATTAGGCAGCAGACACCTTGGTGTGATGACCGCTGGCGCCTTAGGCTGTTACACGGGTTTAGGGTGGCCCCAGTTATGCACAGTTTGGGATAGTTCTCAGAAACAATTACTGGCCAGCACTAACAACTACGGCGAGTTGGAATTCGAGATTTAAAATTCAAGATTGACATTTTGCTAACTGTCTACAGAATTTTTACTGAGGTAAATATAGAATGATGACAATTTATTAATTTCTTTTATCCTGAACTGCATGTAGGTATATATCATACAGAGACAGAGAACTTATAAAAAATATGAAATTTTGCATGCTATCTACAAGTCCTATTAACTCATCGAAGGCAGACGAGCTGATGGCTCACCTGGAGGTAAAACACACTTTTAAGTATAAAAAATAGGTACAATGAGCAAATAATTCACTTTGTACGATTTTGAAGTAGCATGTTGGTATCATTTTTGTTAAATGATTTGAGCGTTTTTATTATCATTATTAGTACCATTAATCCTATTAAAACTTGTTAAAAAGACAAATACCAGACATAAAATATTAACGAACTGAATTTACCAGTAACATTACAAAATTACTCGACATACCTTCCCGTTTTAGTTAATTTATTAAATAATACAAGAGTTATTGGACCTACATGGTTAGGTTATATGATATTTATAGTCATTTAATTACATACGCACTCACGCCTGTAATCCCCGAAGTGGTAGGCAGACGTGTAACCAGTAAACCCACATTTCGCAGAGCGTATCTCCGTCCCTTATGTGATAGGGGGCGAGCCTATCGCCACACCGGGTACAAATTCCAGACTCCGGGCTGATACTGAGTATTTCGTAATAGAAAAACCCAATACCACTTTACCCGACCCGGTGATCGAACCCGAGACCTCAGCGTTGGCCTCAATAGGAAATACATACAACATACACACGCACGTCTACTATACCCTATCTTCCTATTACATTAAGAAAATGGAAACGGTCGCGCGTTGCTGTCTCTTGTCTCGGTTTCGACCTCAGTCTATAAGTATTTGTGTAAAATTGTTTAAAACTGTAGTGTATAGGTACATATTATTATTTTATGTGTAAAGTTAGTCTGAGATTTATACGATCGTGTCTAAGTTTTTCTTCTCTTTAAATATGGCTTCGCATTTTTTTGCATTTCGCTAAACACAAGTATGGTATATTTTGAAGTCTTCGCAACAACGATGAAACACCGGTGTGGACGATTTCAAAGTCTTGTCGGAGTGTTTGTTACAACTCTTTCCAGTACGATGCTTCATAGACGATTTTCTCCAAGGGGATCAAACGACCAAGGTCGTTCAATACAACAAACACAACTTTAAACTGGTTTAGGAAATAATTCCCGCGAAAACTCTCGTGTCTATGTTTATGAGAAATATTTCACTAGATGTTAGGTGTCTGGTATAGGAGCCCATATCGGCTGGAACCACCGCTTTATCTACGTGTGCCGCCAAACAGCAGTGTCTAAGCACTGATGTATTCCAGTTTCAAGGACATTAAAGCCAGTAAAATTACCAGGCATTATGAGACTTAAGACTCACTGTTACTGCATAACTAGCGCAGTGCAGTGCTGTGCTGTACTTTGTACTTAATTCATAGTTCTGAATGGTGTTGCTGCTGTTTATGGACAGGTGTGGCGGTTACCATCAGGAGAGCGATCTGCTCATCTCAAAATTCATGATAATAAAAAATAATAACATTTAACATTCTGTGATATTTTACAGTGGTACTTTCAAGGATTTTTAAAGATCTTTGTTGTATAACGCTAAGGAAATCAATTCATACAGCCTTAGAAAGTATGAGAAGAATTCAAAATGATGGTGTTCCTACAAATTTCATGTCGTCATTAACGCCTCGTTATATTATATCTTTTTTATGGATATCACCCACAAGTGTTTTTGTCTTACAAAATCATGGTCTGCCAAAAAAATTAAATAATTACAATAATTACATGCGCAGTTTATACATGTAAAGATTACGAATAGATAGAGAACGTTGCTTTTGAATATTTTTGTTTAGCTATTTGATAGCTTTTTTTAATATGATCTACTATATTTTGCCTTCGGCTCTGCTCGCATAAATCTTCCTTTTCCCTTTTAAATTGTAAATTTAAAAAATCCTATATTAGCAGGCCCCTATATTACACAAACTATCATCTGACCAAATTTCATGATCCTAGCTTTAGTAGTTTTTGAGATGTTTCATATGATTAAATCAGAAAACAGGAAAGAGAAAACAGTATAATAAAGTACAGTAAAGTAATAGTTGTATAAAGTAGAAAACAGATGATTCACTTGATTTTGGGTATACTTTAATCACCTTGGCTTTGCTTAATACTTACATTTGATTCAGACTTAGATACAACTGTCGTTGGCAGATGCAGAAGGAATATAAAATGCGAAAAGCAAATCGACAATGTTTCATGCTTGTAATCATAAGATCCTAACTAAAATAAGTTGACGACGCTATATTTGCTTCAGTAGGTATTTTATAAATCACATAACGAGGACATCGTTTGTAAAGTGACAAATCATATAATTTTCCAACGACATAACCATTAACGCTAAAATATCTTCCTCCGTCGTTCGCCTCAAATATGTTTTCACAGATCACAACGACCCCATCACAGTCACCATTGAAACTGCACTTTTCTTACCCAATCCAAATCGAAGAGCTCCCACAATGGCCCTGAGCACACTGATGTGAAGAGACGGCCTTCCCCAGCGATTGTTCAAGTTGAGATATGAGCCTTCTAAAAGGCGCCTATACTACTCAATAGATCATATGTATTTCTGACTAGAGCGCCGTTAGCGCCGGCTATATTGTAAGGTGAAGCTGTAAAAGCAATATAGGCTAACAGCACAAGCCCATTCGAAAATAAAAAGTCTTCAACACAACTTTTTATTCACAACTATCAATCTACTTTTTATGAATATTATAATATAAAACCATCAAAGCAAACGACAGAAACGCAACCCAAAGCTAACAATATTAAAGCATGCCCGTATTAAAAATTACACGATCGAATAACCTTTTATTTAACCATCCAGTAGGTAGAAACGGAAAACGGTAATAGTACGGGCCCTGCCATAAATAATGTGATCATTAACATCTGCTATGATTTGGACCATCATTTTTTTTTAATTTGACTAGTTAGGGCGGCGCCGGAAAATATGTTTTGACGGTTGCTTTTTTAATTTACTTGTAACTGTTTTTGTCTATGGTATTTTTTTTGGAACGAGAGTTCGTGTATTTAATTGCATTTTCTATTTTATTCTTTTACGGAATCGTTTAGGTCTTGTTTCTTTTTTTCTTCTTCTAGTAACCTGATTGTATTTATTTTCTATTTTGTTTCATGGTCTGCAATTTTTCCATCATTTCCTTGCTTAGATTATGCTTGTCATTCGTAATTTCAATGCTCGTTACATACATACATTTGGACGTTTGTGTCCCTTACGAAAATTAAAATTACAGGTATCGATATTAATGAATTCATTTCAATCACAGCTCAGCGCAATTAAAATTCCACACTAATTCGTAGATAAAAAAAACAAATTCTACTAACCAAATGATCTGAGTGGGGGTCTCTGGGCGCACTAGGGGCTGGATTGGGCCACAGCAACTTTGATAACATCCGTTGGCTTTGGCTATAGATGAGCTCCTACGAAGGAGAGAAAAATGTACTTTAGTATGCTAGCAATACGGGCTGTTAGCGCGTGGCACGCGACAGGAATAGAAGAAATATCACTCTATGATGTGGGTCTCTCGGTAGAAACAACGGCTCATGGCAAAAAATCATCTATAGTAAGTGGAATGAGTTATATTATTAATAATAACAAGTTTTAACGAAACCTGCGCCTGCGCCTCTGGCGTGATTGACTTAATGTTGGCGTTTGTCGTCAACTTTTGGTCGATTACTTCGGTATCAGTGTACCCATGAGTCATAAAATATAGGCGTATAATGCAAATGTTAGAGTCACACATGTTTCACATTACTCTTAGATATTGATTTGATGTTTATTAACTGCAAAATAAGTTTTTTTTCAGCTTCTTGATTAACAAATGTAGAGTTAAACAATCCTAATTCTAATTAAACCGTTATTATGTTTGTTAGGCTTTCTCTTACACATTAAAATATATAGCCATCAATGTATACACCGATAAAATTATATTATAATCATACTAAAGTTCCAAAAGACATATACCAACAAAACTTAACTGTATAAAAAGTAAACGCAACAAAAACGGTTGGCCATCCCTCAGCGATGAAAAAGTATAACGAGAGCATAATGATAGGTTGTGTAAAGTTCTCGCCCGCAAAACAAACAGTGTCTGCAGCAGAGCAGATACTCTCCGAGAGTGCTAAATTAACTTAATAACCGAGCCAGCACCGACGTCGCCACGCACCTCATGCCATGATTTATGATTTGGCTTACGAATGTTTGTTTTGTTAAACTATACTGCGTCTTTTGGAGGGAAATGTTTTATGAAATAGGTTGGTTACGTAACATTTGAATTTGGAACGTTTTTGGAATGAATTTTATAAATATTTTTCAAGTGTTTTTTATGGAAGAGAGGAAAGGAGTAAGAGGGTTATCTGATGGTAAGTGATCACTGCCGTCCATGGACACCTACAATACTAGTGCAGAGGGATCATCATTGCGTTGCCAGCCTGTGAGATAGGCTCTTTTAGCCTAAAAAACAACATCAACAACATGTTATTTTAAACAAATTTATTTCCAAAATGTTTACATCGATTAATAATTATGATATCTTTAGAATTTGAGTTCGAGATTGAGTAGCATTCGAGGCATATTAGTTGTAGTAATATTTTTAACCGACTTAAAAAAAGGAAGAGGATCTCAATTCGCCGCGTTTTTTTTTGCTTTTTTTAAAATATATTTTTCCTACCTATTCATCTGTGCAATAGACCCTAACGTGCAATAATTTATTAAAACTTTCATCGCAAACGACTATTATAAAAATGTTGTATCTTTCTTTAATGAAGAAGATAGTTCTAAACCTTGAACTTATCTTAAGCTTTGTTTACTTAAATTACAATACTTTAGGTATGCCTAACGTTTTATAGAAACCCCCCAAATCATATTCAACCACGTAATCAGTTAGAACCTCGAGCGTTCTCCACTGTATAAAGGCTTATGACAAAAACCTTATACGGAATAACTACATCATTTTGCCACAAGGTTTTACATAGAAATAGACACGTCAATATGTGATATGGAAATAGGATACGACAGTTTAATATAGTGCTTTGCCTTAGGGTTGGTCTTGTCAGTAGCTCGTTCGACATTACCGCGCAATTACACCGTACTAAAATATTGTAATTTATTCAACTCGTCTATACGCTGTATTAAGCCTTAACCAAGCTTGTATTACGCATTAGTGTAGAAAACACTTTATTATTTGATTAAAACGTACTTCAATGCGTCAAACCGTGTATTTTATTATTATTCTCAGATTTTCATTATATTTAAATTTCAAGACTATAAAAAAACACGTAAAATACAATATATTTAATTCGCCGTGTATTTTATGTTGTGTAGCAGTAAGATAGGGTTGTAAAGCCCAGTTATGATTGTGGTAGAACAATTTTAAGATTGTCTACAATTTGTTGTTTTAAAAGACGCGACATTGTTTCTAACTTCTCGTTAAAACACAAATAGATGACAAAAAACCGCAGACCCTACGTTTTACAACTTAATAGCACGACATCGGAATTTAATTTACAGTCGTGTGAGCGATGTTTACGCGAAATTGTTCGGCTCGGTGGGTTCAGCTCGCCCTCCGTAACTAGACTCCGTATAAATTCAGTTATTGTATCCACAACTAACAATTTTGCCGAGGCATTATTCGAAATTGAAGAAATCTTCCTGTTGACAAATCTCAACGGATGCAATCATCGAGAACCTGTTATTATACTGTGTATAATGTCAAGAACTTAATCAGTGGACGATCGGCGCGAGAGTCGAGCTCCACGAAAGCTGTAATTAGCGACCACTTGTGGATGGTATGAATGGAGCGGTTACTGCCGCCCGCCACGATGCCTCGGGCGCGGACGGACCACTGCAGCACAGCTCGACCACTATACATCCTCTACCCACGGCTTACACTCCACGCTGAACAATGAACACACCGACGAGACCCGATCACGAACCGTGACGGGCCTTTGTCATGAACACAACTTTTTTACTCTCCGCAAACCGCATGACATCTAGTTGAAGTATCTACGATCCTGTCCCGAGATATTAGCCAATAAAGGCGAGCGATGGACTTATATGGCGAGCCCTCCGCGACGAGCCGCCGACAGAGCGAAAGATCAACGCTAATTAAGCGCCATAAAACCGAATATCGTTCTCATACCATCGTTACCTTTCACCGGCCGACCGCCGCGCCACAACGCCGCGCCGCGCCGCCCGCCGGCCGACTCTATCGAAGACGGGGAAAAACGAGCATGCGCACGCGGCCCGCCGGATCCGCGTAATAGATTAATGATATAGCCTGCGAGCTCTGTGCTCGATATATTTAGGAGTAGGTCGTGGTAGCGTGGTAGTGGTGGTGTGGTGTGACCACCCGCGCGCGACAGGGACGCGGCGGAGGCGCCACCGCGCGGCGGGGCGGCGCCCCACGATCACCGCACGTCTTATTGAGAAATTCCCGAGATGATGCATAATTCTCGTTTTTGTTTCCTGTTATTTTACTCCCTGTTAACAATATTACCGATTCGGTGACCGGCGCGCAGACGCATACATTATCGGTCCCGGCGCGGCTTTGTGCCTCGGCACTCGGCCCTCGTTCTCTCCGCTGATTTATGGCATCGCATGTGTTTGACGAGATGCGATTGGCACAGAACACACTAGATGTTACTTTCTATGTTATTGTTTTTGTTCATTTCAGACGTTCGCTTTGTCTTATAAGAATATACTGGGATTCTAATAAGTCAATCTTTGTATGGTTATTTTGTTGACAAGTTCAACGTTCTGACACTATATTATTATAATTAAATTCGAGATCCAATTATTTAACATAAATTGTCAATAAAAGACTAATATAAATCTTATTAGAATGAGCTGCCGGCGCGAGCTGTTAAAACAGCAATTGTGCTATCAGACAGTTATGCTAATAAGACATGCTAATTCCCAAAACCAACAAACGACTAACAAAAAAACTAGTGGAACGACTGTCCGAGGGCCAAAAATGAACAAAATGGGCAAGAGACGGGCGCCGGGGCCAATTACGTCGGCTCAGTGGCCCAGCCCGGTCGGAATGCAACCTACATGCTTTCTATACGTTTTTCCACATGTTTTAGTTACTAACTTTCTAAGAAAGACGTTCGATCAAAACATGTTAATTCTAGTTTTGTTTTCTGGATTGAAAATAGATTTTTGAACGGAGATAAAATTAATTGTGACTCTGGGTTGTTAGTCGTTCATGGCAGTCAGAAGTATACTACTTATTAGATACGCTAAGTGTACGTTTATTATACGATTAGTAAAAGAATCGTCAAAATGAGTGCGTAAATGTCGAAGTTGTAGTCTTTGATCCCTGATTTCACCCCTTTAAGGGTACATTTTTTTACTTCAAATGGGACTAACTTTGAACTATACCTTATCGAATACAAAAAGAATCATCGCAATCAATCGCAAGACTGCTGTGCCAAAAGTTATGCGTGGTTATACACACAAAAAAACACGTACATTATGAAAATATGGCCGTAATTGATATGGACATAAACTCACTACCTATCACTGCATGAGAGGGAAACCAAGCTCGGCGAACCATGATTCACTATTTGCACTTTTACCTACCCCTTCGGGGATAAAGTATAATAAGTTCCCTTATGTATGTAGTTTTCATCTGAAGAGATTCGATACATTGCTTCTATTCTTGAGATATTTATAACAGAAATATCATACTATAAGCACTCACGCCTATTATCCCCGAAGGGGTAGGCAGAGGTGTAACCAGTACACCCACATCTTGCCGAACGTATCTCCGTCCCATGATGTGATAGGGGGCGAGCCTCTATCGCCATACCGGGCACAAATTCCAGACTCCGGGATGATACTGTGCATTTCGTAATAGAAAAACCCAATACCACTTAACCCGACCCGGGGATCGAACCCGAGACTTCAGCGTTGGACTCAATCGTAACGCGTACGCATTACAACTGCGCCACCGAGGCAGTCACAGTAACAGAAATATGTGATCTATATAAAAGCTTAATTCCAAATTCAAAGGGAATTTCCGATGTAGGTATCCAATAGGCGACATCTTTGCACTATACTAACAATACCGGACATTCTAATCCGGTAATACTAGCGGGCGGGGCGTGACCGGACGCCCCGTGACGTCACACCAGCGGACCAATCACGGCGCGGGAACGGCGATCTCATTGTCACCCTTGCGGCGGCGGAGAAAGGAAGAGAAGTGACGTCAATCCATTGAAAGATATAAATACGACATATTTTTATGTTTTATCGATGTTTGATCGACTCTACCATGACTTGCCTTTACAAATGTGTAAAAATAAATTTTAAGATGCTTTCAGCAGATTATGGGAGGGATGGGATTAGGTTATTTATAAAAAACATTTTACGTAGATTTTATCTCTGAACTTCATAAGCTCTCTGATTAATTTATATTATCTGGGAGTCGTTGTAGCCAAATTGGTTTTAAACCGATTATTTATTGTTTTGGATGATCGCAAGTAGATTTTATTTTGTCTTGTTTTTTTATAGCAAACGACCACGTGGACCACCTGATGGTAAGTGATCTCCACTGTCCATGAACATCCACAAGACCTGAAGAAGGTGGCGCTTAACATCAGGCGAGCGACCTCCGCGTTTCGTCATTCAAGATAATAATAAGAAGCTATCTTAGTAAACTCATTAAGATTACTGCCTCGATGGGGCAGTTGTAATGCGTACGCGTTACGATTGAGGCTAACGCTGAGGTCTCGGGTTCGATCTCCGGGTCGGGTAAAGTAGTATAGGGTTTTTCTATTACGAAATGCTCAGTATCAGCCCGGAGTCTGGAATTTGTGCCCGGTATGGCCTATCATATAGTGGGACGGAGATACGCTCGGCGAAATGTGGGTGTACTGGTTACGCCTCTGCCGACCCCTTCGGGGATTACAGACGTGAGTGCGTATGTATGTACAAACAATTAATTTAGACTCAACTTCACTCTACCAAAAATGTACTATCTCGGCATATCTTTAGCATTGAACTGGATTTTGCCCTTAGTTTTTTTATTGTCATTAGTAAAAATTGTATTAATTTTTAATTATTTAAAAAAGTTAGTTGACACTAGTCCGCGAATATTACACTTGTTCAATGTGTAATATTCGCGTAAATCACTACAGAATTGTTTATTTGCCTAAAATGTAGGTACAATAATAAGGTGTTAACATAACATTTAGTTCCATTACATTCCGCTAGGTGGCGTGCAAATGAATGTTTTTTATGAGCTTACACAAACATTTAAGTCTCTTATTATCCAGTAATTTCACTGGCTTCAATGTCCTTCAAACCGAAACACAATACTGTTTACACACTGCTGTTTAGCGGCAGAAATAGGCAAAGTGGTGGTACCAAAGCCTCTATAATATAAGCATAAAAGTGACTTACCACCTAGGTAGTACCCGATCTCAAACACATTTTGAATTAAAAAAAAATACATCGCGAAGTACTTACTATAAAAATATCCCATCGCATCCGACAGGGGTGTTAAATAAAAACGAATCAAATTGTAACCACCGATGCACCGAGTCTACGTTTTGAAAAATTATTATTAATTTCAAATCTTGCCCTCTATACCGCGTGTACCACGATATTGAACTTTACTATATTGTAATAAAGTTTGAGAAATATACGCGGACGTACGAACGAGGGTGTCACAACTAAGGGGGTTGACACAATAGAGTGCGGATTAGTTGCAACACAGTGTGCTAGAGGCTTAAGTTATTACGTCACGCCTTGTAATGGCCGCCGTGTTAATAATATCGTTAGTATTATAAGTTAGGGTTCATTAGGCTCTGTCTCGTTTTAAATAGGTAATAGGTAGGTCGCGGGTTTGAAAAGGCTGTTATTATTTTTATAGTAAAGGCTGGCAAACGAACAAGTGGATTGGGAAGGGGAGGGGATTTGGGCCTCCGGAAATCTCACTCATCAAACGAATCGCAGCAGCAAGCTGCTACTTCACGTTGATTTGCTGTGAGAGAGTAGTATCGACCCAGTCGAGCCGGCCCATTTACGTTGTAGATATATTATTATTTTTTTTTTTTTTTATTATATTGAATGACGAGACGAGCAGGTCGGTCGCCTGATGGTAAGCGCCACGCTTGCTCATAAACAGAAGCAACGCCACACACACAGAACTTTAAATAAAGCACTGCATGACACTGGACTGCGCTCGTCACTCCGAGACATAAGGTGTTAAGTCTCATAATGCCCAGTAATTACACTGGCTTTTGTGATTGTACTAGATATTTCTTACTATCAGTTAAACTGATTGCTCGTTAGACTGCCTACTGCTATTCTTTCTATCTTTCTGCCATTATTTCCATTATAAAAATATTTGAAAATATATAAAAATAAACTGACTTCCTTTAGTTGCCTAGTATATTGTTGATGATGCTATGTATACTTATGTCAAGAATATGGTTTCTGATAGCTACATATCTCTCTTTATTTTGTATTGGCTTGTATAAGCGCTGATTTAGTTGCTTACATGACCAATAAACGATTTCATTATTTATTCTTAGTGAAAAAATCCGTTATATTACAACTTACACGTACTTAAGCCAAATCTTACAAGAGTGATAAATAGTTATGTTAAAAGCATCAAATAAACAAACATCCATACAACAAAATCACTAATTTTATTAGTTGATAATATTTGAAAGCAATTCTTATTTTTATGACTTTTATGTGTATTGCTCTCTTATAAATGTTTCTACTTTCTCCGTGTATACACTTGTGAGCTACTGTCTATGGTGGATGTACTTAGGATTTGGGGGGCAATATTCCATGTTACGGGAGGCATCCGTGACAAACGTGAATGCAAACTATTCTGTATGCCTCAGTAATTTGAGGTATGTTTTTTTAAAATATTATTTTATTGCCTAGATAGGCAGACGAGCAGACGGCACACCTGATGGTAAGTGGTTACCACCGCCCATGAACCTCAGCTATGCCAGAGCACAACCAAGCCGTTGCCTACTGTTAAATTTAATTGTAAATGCCTCCTTTCCATGCTTTTTTTATTCACTTGAATGATGACACGAGCAATTCGCTCACCTGATAGTAAACGCCATGCCTGCCCATAAACAGAAACAACAACACTGAGAACTTTGGATTGCAAAGTATACAGTATACACACAACATTTCGCTTATCAATCCGAGACGTGATATTTTAAGTCTTATAATGCCCAATAACTTCACTAGCTTCAACGCCCTTCAACAACTACACGGCTACTGGTGATATTCCATGCATTATTGACACTATCTTTTTCCTTTTGGGGGGTCAAATGAAATACACAACTCATAGGCACCGGCCCCCACTAGCTCTTTCTGGTTCCATCCCTGTCCCGTCTACTACACTTAGCATTTAGTGCTGGAGACCACCAGAAGCGAAGCGTTATCTCATTAATTGCCGGATTTTGAACACGTTTTAATGTTAATTGATCCGACCGCCGTGTGGCTAGATTACTGCGACGATACTCAATTTATGAGCTTTTAGATAATAAATAAATGTGTAGGTCATTTGGGGTAGTGGTTGCCTAGAAAGGTATCGAGTTTGATTCCTGAATGTTTTTGTACTGTCTCCTACTGGTAGCAAAATATATCAGTACAATATTGGGCATAATTTGCTAATTATAAAAAAACCTTCCGCATACCATTCGAGAATTATTCAGTACTAAAATATTATCGTGGAAAATACCGTCGGCAAATGTGGAATCGGTCTTAAGCCCTATTTCCATAGTCTTGTCATGATTTACCGATTTGTCTATTTCTGCCGCCAAGCAACAGTGTGCAAGCACTGTTGTGTTCCGGTTTGAAGGACATTGAAGCCAGTGAAATTACTGGGCATTATGAGACTTAACACCTTATGTATCGGGGTGACGAGCACAGTCCAGTGTCATGAAGTGCTTTAATTTTTAAAGTACTGTACGGCGTTGCTTCTATTTATGAGCAGGCGTGGCGCTTACCATCAGGCGAGCGACCTGCTCGTCTAGTCACTCAAGCTAATAAAAATAAAAATGTTCACTCTTTTTGCACTACATTTACGATACAGTACTTCTTATAACTTCCAATTCAAAGCATGAATATGATAAATATTTCCGTTCCGGAGTCGTAAATAGCGGATTATCAAATTACCTACATAGATTTAATCTTATAAAGCTCACATTTACGAATACATTACACAGATATTGTGTTAAATACTCATCTGGCTGTAAAATACAACAAAATAACGCAACATAGGTATAAAGTTGATCATTCTGTATATTTTTCATTTATCCAAAACTATCCGTACCTATGCCCGCTGAGTTGTTCCGTCAACAACATCATATATTTAAGTATTTGAGTAACCTATTCTACTCTAAATAGAGTATTCTCTTTATCACCAAATTCTATGTTTCTAATTTAAAAAGTGGCACACTTCCCATACCAACTTTTGTTAGAAACTCTAGTGCATAATTTCATGTTCTCAGACCCACCGGTTTAGGACTTTAGGCACAAGGGTTAGGAATTTTTGTAGGAAAAATGGCGCGAATTCTTTATTTACTACTACAATCTATGTTCAAAAAGTTATTAAGAGAAATACAATTTGTCGAGTTGATATAAAGGCATGTACGCATTAAACATAATAAATTAAGCAGAATATGTGCAACAAATTGAGCACATTTAGGGTCGCGAAGACGCCGCGCGGGCGGGTTTGTACCGCGCGCGGCTCTGCGACTCGCGCAATGGCCGCGATAAACTAAATAACGACAAATAAAATAACGCGATTATTGGTATGCGGCGCGTTTGAACTTCTCAAAGGAGGCCGATTTGTTTGGCATAAAGAGCTCTTTATATGCCGCGTATATCGGGACTCATGTGAATTTATTCGTGCGGTTAATATTGCAATTCAATTAATGGAGAGCACAATGTTCGGTCAGGTTTCTCCATTTATGCATTCGCAGGAACGGAAAAGGCGCGGACGAGCGAATGACGGCTGGATTTCATTTGAAAATCTCGCAATCGACCATCTGATTGAGTTTTGAAATTATTATAGTGTAATAAAATGAACGCGACTCGTTAAAATTAAATATGTTTCGTAAAGTCCGAATTGTTATTTTATTTTGAAATTTTGAGTATGATCTTGTGTTACAATCGTAAGATCAGTAATCACATATTCCAGCATTCTTGAATTTTATTATTATTGCAAAAAACAAGATACTGTAATACCGTAAAACCCTTTTTGCTAAAATACAAATATTTATAATCTATGACAATATTCATAAACGTCAAAATTTCATTTTCGAACACGGTAAACTGGCAGCACAGAATAAAAACAAAAATCGAACGCATCAAACGGCTACCGGTTGGCCGCAGTCCAATAAACACCGTTATAATCCGCCCCGTAACATATAAAAACACTCAGGCAGCCGCACTCTGCTTTTATCTCTTCATCCTTATGGGTAATCGTGGCACCGAGTGCTTCTAACACTCGACTGTTGTGAATGAACGATAGATATGGGTTTAATGTTACCAACCCTATTACCTGGGATGTAAACAATAAAACACAATAGGTAACGTACTCTAAACTGGTAGCAGTATCGCCAGGATACTGGCTACTGAACACATAGGTAAAAATCCATAATTGTATCTTTTTTATCGGTACCGCAAAATTACTTTTTCAGTCCTGGCACGGCGCAGTCCAAATATAATGTCAATCATCAAGAGACATTAGGTCTCTCGACGGTCGGCTGAATTATGTCGGCCTACTCCGGAACGTGACTCACCAGAACGAGCCACTATCTTTTTGCACCATGTGTACGGTGATCGTCATGCAGTAGGGATCAAAAGGAACCTACGCAACCAAAATTTGAATTTTTGAATCAAAAACTCAAAAACAATTTTATAGCAACAGCATTCTTGCTCAAGCAAGGAGAATCGTGGAATATCACAATATTTTTTTGGGGATCGCAAAGGTATTAAAGTTATAACATCCTCCAAAAAACAGGTCCATTGAATTTATGATTATTTTACGCGGTTAATTTAATTATTGCAGACAATAAGCAATAATTGCGGGTCGCATTTATTGACGATTAACACAAAGGCTGATGGTAAATCGTTTAAGGGTAACAAAGGTTGCACATTTCACTTTTTTTGTATCACAATGATAATAATTATGCAATAGTAGGTATAAGTGGTTTAAGCTCAGTACAATTTAAGGGATTAACTCTTCTGCCTTATATGCTATAGAACTACATGTCTACGTTCTTTATATAGCAGCGGCCGGAAAATGAACATGTATAGTATGATTGACGGCAGTAGCAGACTAAAAGGGGGGGACGGGATCAGTAAGGGCGGCCCCCAAATCTCGAAATCTTATACAATGCCAAGCCTATGCCCAAAAAACTAAAGTTCACCGGGGGCCCCAAATTTGCCATCCCGGGCCCCCATTAGACCTGCTACTCAGGGCCTCGACTGGCTTATGGCCGTTCCCTATATTCTATCTATCGACAGATTTGCTTACTATCGATAGTGCTTTGACAGATCTTCCATACAAAATGTGTCAAAATTTTACTGCCCGTAAGCAAATCTGTCGATAGACAGAATATTGGGTACGGCCATTAGTCCGCCACTGACTGAAGGTCTTCATTTTGAGGCTAAAAGCAAAACTCAAGAATTTAAATGTGTTTTGTATCGTCATTTGAACCAGTCTTTCAACTAAAACAATAATTTAAAAAAAAACATTACGAAATCACGCGACCTTTTCATGTCTCGAAACATTTAATACCAAAATGAACCGTCAAAATAATAACATTGTATTATAAAAGTTGTTAATAAAAGTACATCATTTTAAACCGCATTACTGTCAGCGTACCGCGCAGTTAAAACAGTTATAAACGATCAAAAATAATATACAGTCGATAAATAATAAAATATTGTTTTTCAAGCATCAAAACTTAGTATAAATATAAAATATCAAGACGGCAGTCGTGTTTTGAGAAACTTTAACGAAGAAGTGGAATTATATAAATGGATGTGGTAATTTAATTTGGTGAAAATTGGCGTTAGGCTCGCTACTTATTGCATCATCATCATCTGTCTGAATTCGTCCACTGCTGAACATAGGCCTTTTCAAGTTGGCGCCACCCTTGACGGTCCTTCTTATTGCATCATGGGACGGAAATAAGCTTGGCGAACTGTGGGTTTGCTAGTTATTTAAAACTTCATATACATAACATGTTTAAAGGCGGACTTAATGCCATTAGGCATTATATACCAGCCTACCTCTGAGTGATGCAAAGACTAGATGATGTGGGTGTATATAAATTTATTTATTTATTGTAATTTAGACAATTTTATAAAATTAAAAACAAACTTTACATTTAAGCATAGTACAATTGGCCTTATCTCTCATAAATCATAAATAAGTGATAATTAAGAACGAAGTAGACAAGATACTAATAACTACATAAATTTACACTTCGTTATACCTACCTGTAGTTACACCTTCACTTATTCCTTCGGGGATACACGCAATGGATTGGCATTATATTTTATTTTTACTTAAATATAATTGTTGGTTCAAAATTAAGTACAAATACATAAAAATTTGTCTATTTTATTCTACACTTAAGCTCGACAAAACTATTACTGTTAAACATGATAAGCTAAGTACAGCCAAAAAGGACAACAAATGTAAAGTTAACTAATCAGTCGCGGACTTATCGGATTGCAAAAACCGGCTTATGAAGTAATGACTACTAGATATCTTACTTAAAGCCTACGATTGGAAATACCAAAGACAAATAAAAAAGAGTCCAATGTATGCATACGTTAATTGCCTACAATTGAGATCTGAACTGCCGCGTCCAGATCAAAAGGTGCGCGGGCGCAAGTGAGCTGCCTGGCAAGAGGTAAAGGTGTAGGGTTGCCTAACACAACTTGTAATGGCTTAATACTTTCTTTGATGTAATTTTTAGTCTTTTTCAATGCCAATATTTATAATTCTATAACATAAATGTGTGATTGATTCGAGGCCGTCTGGGTTGGCATCACCACTTTGATTATTTCTGCCGCCAAGCAGCAGTGTTCACGGTTGTGTTTCGATTTGAAAAGGCTTAAAAGCCAGTGAAATTAATGAGTAATGTGAGACTAACATCTTATATCTTGGGGTGACAAGCGCAGTTCAATACCATGCAGTGTTTTGTAATTCCAGATTATGTGTGGTGTTGCTTATATTTATCGGTGGCGTTGATTTTGTTTCTGTTTTGACATTCAAGCATACAAATACATCATAAAATTCAATCTGTCAAAAATTGTATTTCATTCATTATATCGTGGGTATAAGAAACTACGTGTGTCGGTCCCGTAACACCTGACCCCGAAAAAAAAATTGCTAGTTTTATTAGTCCCTAAGCCAGAATCAAGCCAAGAATCTTAATGCCAACCAATTAAAAATAACATAGTTACCTATAAAATATTTATTCTATTTCTTTAGGCTCGGTGGCAGCCCTAACCAGGGGTAAGGGCACGCATTAGTCGGTGGTCGGGTGACAAAACAAATGAGTGTTTTAACGCTATCTCACGGCTTGCTTTCATCTCGCCGCCTCAGTCGCAGTAGCCGCTTTAGATACCGACCTCTCATTGTAATCTGGTATTTGTATTGTATTGAATGCTGATGGTAAATAAAATGGATTAGGGATTAAAAGCTTGGTTCAGGAGAGATTGATAAGTAAACTTTCTTGAAATAGATTGATGATGAGTGTTATGGGGACTTTAATACTGATTTGAAGAAAAGCTGGGAGGACTGGACTACCAAGAGGTCGCATGTTGGCTCCCAGTCTCCAGGACATATACCTTTGACTTTAAAAAATTATGTGTTAATTTGTTTATTTCTAACGGTGAAGGCAATCATCATGAGGAAACCTGAAAAATGTTTATAAGTATTTCGAAGGTATGTGAAGTCTACCAACTAGTTTTAGGTTAGTATAATAGATCAAGGTTCTCCTCGCACTACTAGACTCCTCTAGTAATGAGAGTAGTCCCGTGCTCAATGTTGGAACATTATACAGGACTCATTATTATTTATCTAGAAAGGGCAGCGTCTGTTCTGAGTATTTTTTTACAATGAGCTATGAAAGTTAGTTTGTGTAGTCAGTATGAGGCTCAGGAGTTAGGGCTTACTTCACAATAATTGAAGAAACCACCGGCTAATGTTTAAGGCATTATTTTTGAAAGTATCTAGTATACATCTTTCTTTCGATATCAATGTCAGAGTGTGAGCTTTTTATTTTTGTGTTATATTTTATTTGGTAAATAGCATTTACTCAGAGGTGGTGAAATAGGCGCATAATATATGACTGTGCCTAGTTTTTTCCCATTGATATTCAAATCACAGTAAATACTTTTCAAACGTAACTTATCAATGCATCTAGTATGCAAATGGAGTGTCGTTGTTCTTATTTATGACTAGTTTTAATAAATGTACCATTTTATGGCTAAATAAATATTTCGTTTCAGTTTCAGATACTTACTATAATATTATTGATATACAAATGTTCTTTAAAAGAGAATATTATAACTGGAATATCTGAACCTTTTAATACAACTGAATGACGAGCAGGTCACTCGCCTGGTAGTAAGCGCCACGACAACGCCTGCCCATAAGCAGAAGCAATATCACTTATAATAATAATAATAATAATACCAGCCCTGTATTATATACGTCCCACTGCTGGGCACGGGCCTCCTCTACTGAATGAGAGGGGTTAGGCCTTAGTCCACAACGCTGGCCTAATGCGGCTTGGCAGACTTCACATACCTTCGAAATTCTTATGAAGAACTTCTCAGGTATGCAGGTTTCCTCACGATGTTTCCATCACCGTTATAGCAAGTGATAATTAACAATTAATATCACTTAGACCTTTTATATTATAAAGCACTGCATAACACTGCACTCATCATTCCGAGATATAAGATGTCAAGTTATAAAACCAAGTAATTTAAATAATTAAAAACATGTGGCTCATATACCTTCTCCATACATTTTAATGTTCGACGCTCCTCGACCACCAATAGACCGGCCGATAAGGCGATAAGGTGTTTAAATCCAACTTTTTATTGCACCTTATCAACGAGTTGAAGCTCATTCACTCACACAAACAGAACTTTCGTTTTTTACACGCACACCAACGAAGTCTTTAAGTGCGCGTGCACTTAACCATCAGTTTGCGTCGCCATTTTGAACTTTATGACAAAGGTAATAAAACAGCTGATTGGTTTGGATATGGTAGATTGACTTAGCGATGTAATGAAGGGATTTTTGGAATGTTTTCCCAAAAGTGTTTGTTGATTTGTATCTTTTAATGTCGCGCATTGTTTTAGATTTTTTTGGGAATAAATATGTCATGAATTTTGTCAGCAAAACTATTCATCTCATGCTTTTGAGGTTTGGGTGTGATTTAAAAGGATGTTAAATCATGTTGCCGATTCTGTCGAACTTTTCTTGCGATGGACTTTGTGGGATTCATGTAGATTTAGTCCTTATTAGTTGAGTTGAGTTTTTATTTAATATTTTCATGTTGTTTATTCTCCTTTCTCAACGTTCTAGCTTATTTCCGTCCCATGTCATAGAGTGCGAGGTTATCGCCATATCGGACACAATTCCGGACTCCTGGTTGATACTGAGCATTTCGTAATAGAAAAACCCAATATCACTTTTACCCGACCCGGGATCGAACCCGAGACGTCAACACAGCAGTCGTAACGCGTACGCATTACAACTGCGCCTCTGAGGCAGTATTCCCTTGCCGATATTTTTCGTATTGTAGGTATTCATGGGCGGAATCACTTATCATCAGATGAAACGCTTGTACGTTTGTCGGTCTATTAAAATATAATCATAGGAAGAAAACAGTATTGTAACGCAGTGCTTTGGTAAAGTTTTCAGAGATGCTGAGCGCATCTTCCTTTTCCAACGGTAGGGAAATCTTAATGTTACAGTACAATTTCAACAGCGAGTAAATATGTTTTCATACATACATACAAAAGCTCACGCCTTTATCCACAAATTACAATCCATGTGTCATTTTTGGATGGAAAACTCAAATACCAACTGTGATTGCCCGACCTGGGAATTGAACCCAGAAACTTACAGTTCTCAGCCTTTGTACGCTGCCACTAGGCCAATGAGGCTATATATATTTATTCAAACATTAAGTCTATCGGACATTAAATCCAACCTGCTACCTGAAATTTCTCAACACATAAAGCAGCGGCATCGTACTATGGCACGTGTGACGTATGCACAATCATCAAGTTCCGTAAATACTTACGAGTACAACTACGTGTGTAAGAAAAATTGCCGTCCTTCATTGTTCTAGAAACCGCAGCAATGACGTACTGCAGGAGCTATAATCATATATAATGTATCAAAACTATAATGTTCTTTTTTGTTTAATTATAGCTTCGCATTATTTATGCATATACCTAACCAATGACAAGTATTTAATATATTTTCAAGTATTCACAAATAAGATGATACCGAAGGGGCCGATGTCAAAACCCTGTTGGAGTTCTTTGTCAATTCCTTCCAGTACGATGCTTCTTAAACTATGTTCTCCAAGCGAATCGATCAATACCCTTGGTCAAAAATCACCTCAATTCACCAATTTCAATGATTCCATACACCGTTCATCACAATCAATGTTTATTGCACAAATTCACACCGCAACAAACACAACTTTAAACCAGTTTAGGAATTGATTAAAATAGAAGATCGACCGCACTGTCAGAATTCTCGCCAAAACTCCAACTACAATGTTACACAATTGTAAGTTGTCAGTAGTGACATTGTACGGTGCCGCTACTTACACCGACGTGATGTGAAAGTGTTTTACCATAAAGATGATAATCTCTGACTGTCAAATACTAATTAACCAAGACCACCGTGGCATATACAAAATCATCCGGCATTATAACATCGGACACGGAATGTCACTCGAATTAATACCACTTTATAATTGTTGATATTGCCGCATCCAGTTTTTTTATCTTAATAGCTCCGGGCTACCGGTCTTTGAGTATAAAGTTTTATTTGAGAGCGTAGGAGGCGGCTTTGTGATAGCGACTTCTAGTTGCTTGAGTTTTTGGGATCCGTAGATCATGGATAGTGTAATAGGTCTACTTTACTAAGCGGTAGGTCCCTTGTATGCGAGAAGCCGTTTATTTCTGCCACCAAGCAACAAACAAGTGTTTCTTTTTCAAAGACTATAGTTCATTCAATTCAATTCATTAAGTATTATGAGAGTTAACATCTTGGAGAGCTTTGTAATTCAAAATTCTGTGTGGTTTTGCTTTTGTTCATGGGCAGGCGTGACGCTTACCATCCGGAACTGCTCGCCTAGTAATACAGACCAAATAAATAAAAAAAATCTTCCACTATAGAGCTTACTTTAGCTTGAACCAAAGATCTTGTTTGTCAATCAGTAAATGTCGCTACAACATCAAAGACGGTTAAATCAATCCCTTAAAACGTAGCTTAAATAGGGCAACGACCTCCTGCACATTTTCCTCATATAAACGAGCTTTCCAATGTCAGTAACAGCGGCCAGTATCAATCTCAGAATCCCGCCTTCGGTCGACAATCTCATTTGTCACTTGCAACGCCCAGCCGCCCGACCGCCCGCCCTCACCTTGTTTTACGAGCTCTTAGAAGTACGTAAGTACAGTATTAAGATTTATTTACGAACTAGCTTTTGCTCGCGGCTCCCCCGCGTAAACGGCCTCTTCCAGGATAAAAAGTACCCCCTCTAGGAATAAAACTCCCAGACTCGAAACATATATTTGTGGATCACAGAAACATTTGTCTCGGTGCGGGAATGGAACCCGCGACCTCTCGCTTCACAGCCGGTTACTCACCCACTGCGCCACATATATGTTTTTTGAGTACACCTATCTCAAATCAGGAAGCAGACGTCAAATACGTCAGCGTCTGGGTGTTGTGGGACCGTCAGTCTCTCGTAATTCCGATAACCACGATACAGGTTAACCTAGTGTGGGGTCAAGACTGTATTTGTGATTGATTTAAACTTTATTTTTATTTACTAACACTAGACACAACAATATAAATATGATACTGTCCTTACATTCACCAATGTTAAAAAATATCCAATAAAATGGTAGAAAAACAAAACGATAATAAAAATGACTGCCTCGGTGGCGCAGTTGTAATGCGTACGCGTTACGATTGAGGCTAACGCTGAGGTCTCGGGTTCGATCCCCGGGTCGGGTAAAGTGGTATTGGGTTTTTCTATTACGGAATGCTCAGTATCAGCCCGGAGTCTGGAATTTGTGCCCGGTATGGCGATAGGCTCGCCCCCTATCACATCGTGGGACGGAGATACGCTCGGCGAAATGTGGGTGTACTGGCTACACCTCTGCCTACCCCTTCGGGGAGTACAGGCGTGAGTGCGTATGTATGTAATAAAAATATGTGATACTAAAATATTTGTTATTACGATAAAAATGAATTTTGTTTAAAATAAAGCTATTTGTTTGGTTGACACTTGGAGTCGCGAGGTATGGTTGTGATGCTACATTATGACGGCGGAGACGTTTTCCCCTCGCGACAAAATATTCCCCCGATAGGGCTGTCATAAAAAGAAAGGTGTAGTAAAAAATTATATTCTATTTAAATAAGTGAATACAGCCAATACTCACACAGACAGTCCTGACCCTAAACTAGGTGAACCTGTATCGTCTGTAAGTAACCTATTCGTCCAGTATCTATAGGTAACCGCCTATAAAATTTAATTTAATTGAGCTGCTCTAAGGCTTGACTTTTAAAAATAGTATTGAAAAAACGGCGTTAGGGTTTTTTTTCTTGTTCTTCTCTAGCGATACAGCTTTCCAAACTGACGGAATTTTTGACGTAGTCTAAACAATGTATAACACTTTATGGATTCAATAAATATATTGATTATGATTTTTAAAAATGGAATAAATATAGGGTCTTATAACGAGTTTATTGTGACAGAAGTAAATTAAATCTAAAACCTATTGTAACTTCCAAGACTAGTACAAGTTGTAACGCTCACTCGGTCTTACACCTAAAAGAAATGATTTTACAAACTTCTAAATTAAAGACCTTAGAAAGCTACTATTTCATTTAAAAGCTATCTCATAAGGAGGGGTTATTGCACAATTAACGAATAATAATAAATAATAATAATACTAGCCCTGTATTATATAAGTCCCACTGCTGGGCACGGACCTCCTCTACTGAATGAGAGGGGTTAGACCTTAGTCCACCACGCTGGCCTAATTCGGGTTGGCAGACTTCACATACCTTCGAAATTCTTTTGAAGAACTTCCTCATGATGTTTCCTTCACCGTTAAAGCAAGTGATAATTAACAATTAATACACACATAACTTAGAAAAGTCAGAGGTGTATGCACTTGAGGCTGTGTCGAACCTGCGACTTTCGTATCGACAGTCCATACCACTCCCCGCTGAGCTATCACTGCATTTTAACGAATATTGGATTATAAAACTAGCCGTGGAGCTAGTTGCTTGCGTCCTAAAAGACTCGTCACATTGTATCATCGTAAGTACACACGGTGTAATCTCGCCATATTGGCTCGATCAAGCGAGTCGCGTTCCGGGGTAATCTAGTGTATATCCAGTAACTTCTGGTCGGCATAATTCTGCCGACCGTCGAGGGACGCAATGTCTATTGACAGTAGACATGGTTTTTGGACTGCACTTGGACTTTACATGAGGTGTAGTGAGGACTAGTGTAGTCTTGAGTAGTGACTTTGCCATACCAAGATAAACATAAAAAATACTTTGTTCCTAAGAGTATGAAAATTGTAATATTATAATTTGTCGTGGAATATAATTTTTTATTTATTTTGATAATGACGATTTGAAGTGCCCTGTGTGGTCTACGAAAAAGAACTACAGTATTACGGTTTGAAAAAGAGAAAATATCAAAAGAAACATCCCTAAAACACAACAGTGAATATCAAAAACACTTGGGAGCGAAGAATGCGGAAAATGTAAAATTGACGTTTTCACGAGCCACGGCACAGGTGTGAGGGCGGCAGATATAATAAAAATATAGTCAAGACATTCCACGTCTACGCGCCTGGGTGTCGAGGCGAGCGTGTTTCATATTCCAATAACAGGTTGGAAAATTACACACATGAAATAATATAGAAGAGTAGAAGATAATCAAATGAAATGTGAAGTAAGATAATATGAAAATATCAAAATTGAGACAATTTTTCACAATTTTTAGATGAAAATAAAGACACTGAACACAGTAAAATTACAAGACATTATATTAAAAAAATAATATCAAACAAACAATAGTAAAAATGCTTAGGATGGAAATTAAAAGAGCATTGATGGTCATTGTATTAAATAATAAATAAAAGAAGTCTCATGAACCATGTTCACTCTACGACCCAGAACTAATAAAAAAGAATAAGAATACATTTAGAATAAAAAAATTGTTATAATTTTAAAATTATAACTAAATATTTCAAATATTATCAGTTCTAAGCAGATATGTGTGCTTTATGAATTTTCAAACTAATTAGATGCTAGCAACATCAAGCAAGAACCTCTAAGTACATTTCCAGTAGCAGTATTGCCTTATTCGTTTTATGACCAGTCACCTTTTTAACATCATTAGGGATACTTGATGGTGGGAACTTGTCACTAGAAATATCATAGAAGGCGTATCGTGGGATGTGCCGTGATATCAAGGACATAAACATTCAAAAGGAGGATCACGACCAGAAACTTTACTTACTTAACTTTCGAGAAAAATGATACGAAAGGAGGAGTGGAATAAGGCTACAAATAAGCTCTGTCCTAGTGATTAATAATTAGTAATTTTTTTAATTTATCACGTCCTAGTTGACAGGTTTAATGCCGACTTCCAATGGTCACGTCAGCGGCAGCGGCTAACATCGCATGGTTACCCATAGATTTACATAGTGCATAGCACTAAAGCGCAGACGGAGTGTTACTAGGGCCAGTGACGCAACCATGGGAAGCTTTTTTCTCCCGTGGGGATAATACCTATTATGGATACTCTCCTCTCCTCGAGGCAGATAAGATAGTTATGACAGACTCACCAGGCTTCTGACCCAGTTGTCATTATCCGAAGGATCGCTCCATGGGATAAAAAGAAACCAAAAGAAGCATATAAAGTGGGTACAAGGTATTTTGAAGCACAGTAAGACCGTGTCACTTGAAGTTGATAAAGGTACGAGAATACATTCGTGTCGTCGGTGAAATGACAACGAATTTAAAATTGAAATTGTTTCGACACCTTGCATAAGTTACAATTGTCATGCCACTTCAGTTCAATGTACACTTTACTGTACAATTTGGATACGTGGCAGACAACGCGTAGCTATAAAATCAAGTTAACACTTTTTTATTTTATGTATTTGTTTGAATGACGAGACGCGCAGGTCGCTCGCCTGACGTTAAGCGTCACGCCTGTCCATAAAAGAAGCAATGTCACACAGAACTCTGGATTACAGAACACTGCATGACATTAAACTGTGCATGAAATTCCGAGACATAAGATGTCCCATAATGCCCAGTAATTTCACTGGCTTCAATGACCTTCGCAACGAAACCCAACAGTGCTTACACACTGCTGCTTGGTGGCAGATATAAACAAAGCGGTGGTACCAACGCATTCGGCCTCCTATCCTAATCCTAATTAAGGGATTGGGAAGGGGAGGGGAATTTGGGCCTCCGGAAATCTCACTCACCGTACGAAACGCAGCAGCAACCTCCTACTTTACGCAGGTTTTCTGTGAGACAGGAGCAACGAGTGGCCCAACGATTGATCAACGATTGACCGATTGATCAGACGATTGATCAACGATGAACGGCCCATTCATGCTGTAGTCAAAACAGTCTACAGCGTGGCTCTACCACTCAAAAGATAGTGATAATATTCTTCTTCCACCTGCCCTTATCCCACTCGCAGTGGGGTCAGTACATCATGCTTTTTAACATACGTTACAGAAAGAATTGGCTAGTAGTTTTTTCGACCGCCTGCATGACGTCAACCCCTCTGGGGAGAATAGTGATGATATTAATTTCTACAATAAAAATACTGGTTGAATAAGTATCGCATATATCGCATTGCGAGTCGTTTTTGCATCTCTACCTACCCCTAGAGACATGCACGATATGACACACGGTAATGATGTTATCAACTAAGTTATTACATTTGTGTAACAACTCAATTTGAACTTTTCATGTGTCACAAAACTATTTCCAACATGACTTTACTCGGGTTATTCACTTAGTTAATTGTCATACATCTTTTATTGAAATATAACTATAGCGTAACATAAAATATGAAGGGTTCCGTAGAAGTATTTTCATAGTTTTGAAGTGAAAACTTCTTTAGCCGCGTTGGGCACTTTTTGGTAGGGGAAAATCTTATGGGTTCGCGTCACCAACATGCTCACGACGCTCAGCGGCCGTGTGCTGTGCGCGTTAGGCACTTTGTTGGATGGGTGAAAACTCGTGCGTTCGCGTCACCGACATAATTATAGTAGTATATCTGTACTATGCTATACAGCTGACGTATTGTGCAACATTAGTGCTATGTATATCTTATAAGTGAAATTGAATGGATTTTTTGAAAAGTTTATATACTGTTACTAGTTACGCTGAAAGTGGTTGCTGCCATTGCTGGGACAATTGGCGGCCCTAAATTAATTAAAGATCGATGAATAGAATATATGATATGACACTCCTTGTCCATGGTTTGGTAGGTGTGAATAATAATGATATCAGCTCTGTATTATATACGTCCTCTCTTCTCTACGACTCTTGATTGTATTCTGTATAGTGCTTTTAATAAAATAAAATAAATTGGTTCCAATGTCGACGGAACCGAAATACATATCCCTAGAGACGTACCAAGGTTATTCATCGATGATTATAAATGAATAGTGGTGTCACTGTGTGTCGTATCGGCAGTGGTGCGTCAAAAGTGACAGCTTTACGGTTTTTCTATGCAAATCGTCTGCGAAATGTACGAGCTGACGCCTCACGTCATATTTCAACGCGCACGCTGACGCAAACGGCAATTTTGGTGGTCCGCCCTATGTGGGTCGAGAAACATGGTCGACGATGAAAGTGCGTTTTTACAAACTTATTTTTGCGCTCCGATAACTTATTGCTTGCGTCATTTGCTACTGGATGTGAGAGGAAGCAACTGCAAAATTCTTGGTATTCAACGATGACAGGAATATAGTACTTAAGTCATGTTTTGGCAAATAACTGTCATTTTATAATGTAATAAGGGTTCCCGTTGATATCGAGACGCACCCTATGGTTACGTTGTTAACAAACTTTCGGGTAATTTTTGTTAAAAGCGCCAGTTTGTGAGTTTTGGAAAATTATATTTGATAAAATCGCGATTGGGAATTAATGAAGGTTATTGAATGACGTGAAATGAGTAAGCTGAGAAGTAAGTAGCGTGTTAGTAACTTAAGCTCACGCCTGTGTCCCTGAAGGGGAAGACAGATGTGCAACTAGTGCACCCACAGTTCGTCAAGCTTATTTCCGTCCCTTGATGGGTCAGGGGGCAAGCCTGTAATCATACCAGGCACAAGGTCCAATACCGGAAATCTCTTGTTTGATTTTTCTAATCAAAAACTCCAACAGATATTGTAATTACCCAATGTGGGGTTTGAGCCCAGGACCTCACGCCTAAGTAGGTTGCCACCAGACCAATAAGGCAATCATAAACATCGATGAATATTAATGCAATGTCATTTACTGCATATGAATTACCGTAAAGAGTTACCCCATTCATGCTGTAGACAAAAGTGTCTACAGTGTGGCTCTATCACTCATAAATTGAACACAACTTGAAGTTAAATATAAATATAATGTCGACTGTCAAGAAACCTTGCGTCCTTCAACGATTGGCAGAATTATGCGGCCTGAAGTTACTGTATATACATACATACGCACTCACGCCTGTAATCCCCGAAGGGGTAGGCAGAAGTGTAACCAGTACACCCACATTTCGCCGAGCGTATCTCCGTCCCTTATGTAATAGGGGGCGAGCCTATCGCCATACCGGGCACAAATTCCAGACTCCGGGCTGATACTGAGCATTTCGTAATAGAAAAACCCAATATCACTTTACCCGACTCGGGGATCGAACCCGAGACCTCAGCGTTGGGCTGAATCGTAACGCGTACGCATTACAGCTGCGCCACCGAGGCAGATACTGAATATAAACCAGCTAATCCCGGAACGCGCCTGGCCTGGAACGAAAATAAGTTCTGCGGAAACTTCTTATACTGGTTTATACCTTTGCCTATACCTTCGGGGATTACAGGCGTGAGTGTGATTATGTATGTATGAAGTATTACGTTTTTTTAGATACATATCTTGGGGCTTAATCTTGAACTATATAAACAACAGTACATCTGTTTTTAATTCTTAAATATTGTACAAATCTCCGAATATTTTTTAAAGGTATGAAAACAAAGGTAGCACATAAATTACACCATCAAGTTGGGTGCTCAAACGAAACACATAAAAAGAAACAACACGTAGAGCCGTTAGTTTGGCACCACCCTTAATGATGGGTGATTTAGCCCCCTGAACGTACGAGGGCATATGTGTCCAGAATAACTTGATCTCTGCTTTTGTAAACATTTTGGGAGGGATGGAAAATATGCCTAGTTTGTTAATTTATTTAAGTACAGTATTAATGAGACAGAAACGTTAATAAGAATATTAATTTAATAAGAACATATAAATATGATGTTCAACATAAAAACTTAATTTTATATTTGCGTGTCGCTAGGAAATAGGTACAATTTGCGTATTAATTTTAAATTACGTATAATTTGTTCTTGCAATAAGTTTAATAGCTTAAGATTTGTGAATAGAAGACAAGAATAATTATGATATTGTACATGTGTATCAGCTTCTTATGGAAAGCAATAATTATTATTTAGTTTTTGCTCAATGACTTCGTATTTCTATTATTGTAAGTATTTTTTTAATCACAGAAAAAATGACTCGTATAAAATCATTTTAATCGATATAAACTGAAATAAAATGTAACACTATATATTATGATTACTTATTTTTTCTGCAATGTAACGCCATTCGGACATCTTCGTTTTTACTTATTAGTGCAATTAATCTTACTAGATTTTAGCTCCCTCGTATTCAAGTGAGGCGGTTTGGGTTGCTATCACCGCTTGGCTAATTCTGCAACGATGTGTAAGCACGGTTGTGTTTCGGTTTGAAGGACATTGAAGTCAGTGAAATTACTGGGCATTATGGGACCATATTTTATGTCTGGAAGTGACGAGTGCAGTCTAGTGTGTACTGCTTTGTAATTTAAAGTTCTCTGTGGTGTTGCTTTTGGTTACGGCCTGTCGACCGACCTGCTCGTTTCGTCATTCAGACAAATAAAAAGAACCTCAAGTACGGGTGAATCATTCAAGAAAGAAATAAATACATGGTTTAATATTATAACATGCCTGTATTAAATTATTTTAAAATGTTCGTACTTTGCCGAAGCACATATCAACTTGACTCGCCTACTTTCGTACTAACAGCTTTGTTGTTTCTATGAGAGGTCAAGTTATACTGGTGATTACGTTGCGATGCGTGCCTTGCGCCCATCTCGCTGCCTTCCATTCTAATACCACTTGTACGGGGCATTTTATTGTCACACGATCCGACTTTCCATGAGTTGTGAACCACGAATTTGGGCAAGTATGTTCACGGTGACGGTTTTATTGCCACTAAATACCAAATTTGGAGTGTTTTGAGTTTCGTGGCTTTTTATTCGGGAGTGAAGATGTCGGTCGTTTTAATATTTCTATGGGTTATTGACATGTCATGGGGTGTTCTTTTTTTAGTTTTTCAAGTAGTGTTTTGGTTTAACTTTTCGTGGAAATTATCATAAAGTTTCAATATAAAATATTGTTCTTCAGGCAACAGTCAAAGAAATTCGTTTAGTTTCAAAAATATATTCGATGTAGGTTTATTGACATATCTGCTATTGAGAATATTATGTTATTTCTTATTTATCGTGTTTACGCACTCATGCCTGTATTCCCCGAAGGGGTAGGTAGAGGTGTAGTTAGTAAGGTACACATTACGCCCCATGATGTGATAGGGGGCGAGTCCATCACCATACCGGGCACAATTCCAAACTTCAGGATAATACTACCCATTTTGTGATAGAAACACCAAAATCACTTTTGTGATCGAACCCGAGATCTCAGCACAGTAGTTATGCATGCATTACAGCTCTGCCTTAACAGTTGCCAGTTTTACATCTTATTTGATCTATTATTGAGTCAACAAAAAGAAGCGACATTTTCCATAAATGCTCTACTAGAAAACAAACAAAATTATAGAAACAAAGTGAAAATAACTGCCGCAAAACCGAGTGTCAATAAAAATATCGCAACTTTAGTGAAAAATGAACGCAATATTAAAACTTGATCAACTATTTTTACTACGTCAAGTTTCCAAGTCAACCGCAATCTATTTGACAGACACATCAAACTGACAACTTCTTTGACTTTACTAATAAAATATACATAATTACTGGATTTGATGGGACGGGAACGGAATTTAGGCGTTTGTGGGTGGCTTGAAACTACAGTTTCTTGACACATAAATAAGGCGAAACTGGTATGGTGTTTGAATTCTGCTCGTCATTGTCTCTGGTAATATTCTCTTCAATAAATAGTTATAGATAGATCGGTTCGTTTTTATTGCCATGTGAGCTTATAAAATGTAATTTTGATTTGTGTCATAGTGATGCGTCAACCTATATAATTACATATATATTTTATAACATAGGCTGGCAAACGAACAAGTGGGACACCTGATGGTAAGTGATCTCCATCGCCTCAATACCAGAAGAATAATGGGCGCGTTACCGACTTTAAAAGAAAGGGATAATTAAGCGACTGGGAATGGGAGGAGGATTTGTGACTCTGGATATCTTAATTAACGTACGAAACGCAGCAGCAAGCTATTACTTTACGTCGGTTTTCTGTGACACAGTGGTAACGACCCTGTCGAACCAGCTCATTTGCTTTAGACAAAACTCTCTACAGTGTGGCTCTACCGCTAACAATTGACATTTATGTCAATAATGACAGGTACAGACATTATTGTCTATATACACACATATCACGCTTACAGCAAGACGTGCAAGAATGGGATGAACTAACTATATCCATTTAATTAAGTAATCGACGGTTGAAGGAAGGTGTGGCTTTTCTAGAAGTGCTACCTACGTACACATTTGAATGATGTCTTCACACACAGTCACAGAAAAATGTAAAAGAGATATAATTAGTACCAGAATATGTTTTTTTTTAATATATACTGTACTATTTCTTTATTTAATCGACATCTTTCTTTCTGCCTGGCGCTATCCCGACTTAAAGCCAGAAGCCGCATTCTTATTACATACATAGACTAACGCCTGTTTCCCATCGGGGTAGACAGAAACAACGGATTTCCACTTGCTACATATCCTTGCATTTCTCTTTGGCCTCATTCATTCTTATTCTATTCTTCTCATTAACGGTATTTGGTATTATATGTGGAGACCCGCCTGATCCCTACGACCCAAAATGGGAACCGATTTATGGCCATTGCCTCGTCTGTTAATGAGCAGAGTGTGCCACGTGCAAGTGAGGTTGACTTTGGGTCTCAGACGTTGCTGGCGCACTTACACTCCCAATCCACATATTATTCATGATTGTATTTTGATTATTATTCGTTAAGGATTGGAAGGCTGATTCTCCATTTTAGCTTCTACAGCGCTATGGAAATGTAATAATAGATGTAACGAAGTAGAACAATTGAAACACAATGTACACGACCTTCTCCATTTATTTGGGCAGAGTAACACTTTATATTCCGTTTAACGACCGACTGACTGCCGACAGTAATTATTCTACCTTATTTATACCTTTTCACAAATAGTTCACATTAGTAATTGTATTTATTATTGAACATGTTAGATCGTTCTAAATAACGTGTATATTATTTATAATTGAATAATTAAATAAGTCAGAGTATCTTATGGATTAACAGACAATATAACGTTATACAATAATAGTGTGACGTCATAACCGTTGTGTTAATATTTAGTACTGGCAGCACTTATAACATTAACCTTCCCATATTAATCCATTCTAAGCAAACATATCATTCATGAAAATTTATATTTTTTGTGTGCCGGATTGTACTAATATAATTAAGGCACTATTCAAAGAAGATTGATGGACCCCACGCTTACGCTGCACATTATTATTGTTTTTTTTTAATACGCAATTGTAGCTCGAACCTTCGACATTTAGCGACAAAAATAAATTTTGCGCAGCCACTGTGTATCTACTGAGTAATAATTAATTAAATTTGATGTTTTTTTATCCACATAATATCATGAATGTTATTCTAAATATACTGGCAAGTATTTACTCCGAGATTCTTTTTTCCTAAAGAAGCAGCACTACAAATAAATTTCCACTACGCCCCTGGAATGGATATAAAAGTATAATTTGTTTGTTTTATTTTTTAATGTTTCCGTATTTCCCGGGGCGTGCGGTAGTTTGCATAATTCACGTGAGTTTATTAGCCGAGTTTGTGGGTGTCGTTTTCTCAATTTTCCCGCCAATTTTTGGGCACAAAATGGCCGCCACATCGGCACGCACCGTGCCGCACGCGAGCCGGTGAATACGCTTTTTCTTGAATTATTTACTTATACGATTCTAATACTAGGGACAATAAAAATGTTGGCATCTGTGTTCGTATGTTTTCTTTTCTACGAGTGTAAACAGTGTTGTGTTCATGAATAGAAGTTGCTTGATAGAAAAGTTTTGTATGACTTCATATTGATATGTATCTAGTCCAAATGTTAGGTCTATCAGAGTCAAGGATATTTATGCGTTCATATACAAGATGCTTATGTTAATAATAATTCTAAGACTGCATTGTACTTATTTTTAAGTCCTACCAAAAAAAGGGGTGTTATAAATTTGACCCTTTTGTCTGTCTGTAAAACTGTAGTACTTAAACGAATGGACCGATTTGAATGCGGTATTCTTTATTTTAAATCTAATTTTATCAAGATGTTTCTAAGCTATATTTCTGTTCAGTCGTTCAAAAGTTACATATTTTTTTATTTGACTTCGGAGTTTTTTAAAAATCCACTGAAATACTCAATTACCGACGCTAATTGGGGTTTTCCTAATTATTGTAGGCATATCACCTATAACATTTCACCTATTCGTAGGTTAAATCACATCGTTTCGCCATTCCATGGCGTGGCAGGTGTCGGCATAGGCGCCTTCAGTCACGCACTCTCTAACAAACACCATTACACTGTTATTAAATTGTTTAGAGCCCTGATTGGCACTTTGTTACGTGGAAACGGTAAGTACATTGAGTGTTGATGGAAACGTAAATATTGGGGAATTGTTTAATATTTACATACATACCCACTCACGCCTGTAATCCCCGAAAGGGTAGGCAGAGGTGTAACCAGTACACCCACATTTCACCGAGCATATCTCCGTCCCTTGATGTGATAGGGGGCGAGCCTATAGCCATACCGGGCACAAATTCCAGACTCCGGGCTGATACTGAGCATTTAGTAATAGAAAAACCCAATACCACTTTACCCGACCCGGGGATCGACCCCGAGACCTCAGCGTTGGCCTCAATCGTAACGCGAACGCATTACAACTGCGCCACCGAGGCAGTCGAGTATTTGTTTGATTATTATTCACGGCAGCCTCGGTGGCGCAATAGGCTAGTAGCTGGCTGTGAAGCGAGAGGCCGCGAGTTCGATGATGTGTATGTTTGTGTAATCCACCAATATGTGTTTCGGGTCTGGGTGTTTTCTCTCCAGAGGGGTTAATGTCAGGCAGGCCGGTAGTAAAAATAACAAGCCAAAATGTTCTGTAACATGTGTTAAAAACCATGTTGCGACCTCACTGCGAATGGGGTAAGGGCAGATGGAAGAAGATTATCATTATTCATGCTGTAGACAAAGCTGTCTACAGCGCAGCTCCACCACTGGTTCATTTCTACTTTATTACAACCCCTTGCCAGTATACAATCAATTATACACGAAATGTGAAATGCAGTGGTTTTCATAAATCGGTTGGCGTGTCCGGATCAAACACACGTCAAGTGGCCGGACAAATATTGACAGCGGCCGGGTCAAACACTGCTGTATCATTTGACACTTTTGTGATGACAAGAAGGGGCGACTGAATTGTCAATAATCTAGTTACCTACTTATGGTACTCGATGCTCATTGTATTCGAGTTTGATGCTTGCGAGTTTCAAATGAATTAAGCGTATCTCCGTCCCATTATGTGATAGGGGGCGAGCCCATCGCCATACCGGGCACATTTTTAGACTCCGGGATGCCACCGAGCATATCGTAATAGAAAAATCCAAAATCACCTTCACCCGACCCGGGGATCGAACCCGATACTTCAGAGTAAGGCTCAGCCGTGACGCGCTCGCACCACAACTGTGTCACGACTTTAACTATTTATGTCAAATCCCACAATATCCATGCGTGCATATTGCTTAAAATTAATTAATACAACGATTTAAATGAGTGTTCGTAGTAGGTACCAGTCAAACAGGATTTGCAGTAAAGTGTCAGAATTGGATCCAAACAATCCGCCTATCCGTTGCAAATATTTGTACAAGATTCGCATCCCGTGGGAATACGTGCACTTCGCTAAATATCATGTTGCAAGTCCCTTTGTTTGACAAACTAATGTTTAGTAAAAGTAGCCATTTTGGATTTATTGAAAAATATTGTTTATGAAAGCTATAATAGTTGCAACAATAAAACTCTATGAAATGTAGGCTCACTATGTCGTATTAGACCGTATTAAACGCTAAATGTTCTTCCATTTTCAAATTGTTTGAGATGATTTAAAACGTTTGAATATGGAACATCACGGCGCGGCGTCCCGTCGTCGGCGTCTGGTAAGTCATGGTGTGGCGCGAGTAAAGTTTAATTCAAGATTAACATGCTGTCTTTTTACTAAGTTATAGCGTGATAGTGATAGATGTATGCATTAATTATATTTAGTTTGTGTAACACGTAAAACATCGGTTTAGCTAGGATTAAAAGTCCACTATCGATTACCACAGAAGCCCTAACGAATCCAGATTCCAGACAGAATACTTAGGGTTGTGACATAAAAATAATAAATATACATAAAATATTTTTACATTTTGTCAATAAAAAAAAACAACAGTAGTAAATAAATTACCTAAAATATAAACAATAAACCTCTGAATATTTAATTTAATTGCGTTCATTAACGCTATTATTAAAGGATAAAATGTTTTTAAAAGCTTAGCTGATTGGTGATCAAGAACAGGTTTATTAGACCGGTTCATATTTGTCAATATGTGCTGAGTTGTGGTCATTTGGTATTCTAATCTGTGGCAGGTGGCAAAGCAATGCCTGAACAAGAATTTCCAGATGTAGCTCCGACGTTGATTAATGGCGGACGGGGAAATATGACAAATGACATTGCTCTTTTGTGGCTTAAATTCATTTAGCTTTTGTGCTTTGTTTTTTTTTTGCATTCTATTATTATCAATTACCATTTTAATATTTATTTTGTTGAAAAATGGGACGAAATAAGAAATAAGATGAAGAGTATATAGTAATATGAAATAATATGAATGCACTTCATTTTTAGGTGAAAATTAAAGTGGATATAGCAGTTTTGATGGGAAAGGGTTTAGGAGGCACATTAATTTATGTACAATGGCTTGCAATACATTTTGTTTATTTTACTACCAAATTAAAATGTTACTCTAAATGAATTCCGATGTCAGCTACCGAACAAACGATTTTTATTTTCAAGTTTAGTCAATTTATATACATTCGTAATTAAGAACAGTAGCAAAATGACTAGGGTAGCTATGCACCTGTGATAAGTTTAACTTGTTTTTGGCATTTTATGGCTAAATAAGTTGCTTTTGCTGTTTTTCTCCAGTTATAGCAAACTCGGTATCGGTGCCAGTATGAATTATACATTTAAATTCTCAAAGCAATTTAAATAAAGAACACTTTATTCCCCTTTCAATTTGAATAAGTAATATTTTAATTTTTAACTCTACTTGACCATTTGTATTAAGAATATTCTTGCCAACCCTACGGCTAGGTGTGAGTTATCTACAGGACGTGGCGTAGTGTTTACTAAACTTACACACTGACCCTATGTTTGTTACTAGTACTAGGGTCAAGAGACAGATGGAAAATTCTCACTCTAACAATGATCATCGACAAATAACTAGTGATACTATGTTTCTATGATGATAGCACAAGGTGCGAGAGGCCGGTACTACCGATTTGTCTATTTCTGCCGCCAAGCAGCAGTGTGTAAACACTGTTGTGTTCCGGTTTGAAGGATATTGAAGCTAGTGAAATTATTGGCGTTATAAGACTTAACATCTTATGTCTCGGGGTGACGAGCGCAGTCCAATGACATTCAGTGCTTTGTAGTTCAAAGTTCTGTGTGGTATTGCTGTTGTTTATGGGCAGGCGTGGCGCTTACCATCAGGCGAGCGACTAGCTCGTTTCTTCACTCAAGCTTATAAAAAAAAGATGACAACTAGACATAAAAAACGACTTTAATTCGATTCGCAGTGCCTTTGCGTAACCATTGTGGAAATTCCCATTTTTTCTTTGTACCATCAGATTTTAAACAAATCTAGGACTATCGCGTAACATACATAAAAAAAACTGGAAAACATCCTCCTTTGTTGCAGTCGGTTCATATGAATCGAAAAAGTATCCAAAGATTATCCGACCTGGGTTTCGAGCACAGGACTATATGCGCGAAATGGACGAATTATAAATTCAATGGAAACAAGCTGTGGAAACAATGGTATAAATAATCAATTATCCCACACATTGAATTTCTTTCATCAGATTTAATGGCTAATAACGGCAGACCTCCGCACGAGATAATCTTGAATGGCGCCAGGGGCCAATTTAAAATTGCGCAAAAAATCATGTATCAAGTCAAGAGTCTAAAAGGATTACAGTTTACACTTCAAATGATCAAGAAAGTATTGTATTAAAGGTTCTATTGTTATGTGTCTAAGAAAAGCCTATTTATAATACGCGATATTAGTTTTTGTTAAACTAAAGGTTTGAAGAATACTTTTTATTGCGAAAAAGTAAGTACAGCTTACGTTATGAGTAAGAAAAAAATATTAATAGAAGGGCGATAATTGATTTCTAGCAGAACTTCGTATTGACAACCGAATAACATTGTTTGTGCAATATTTAATTATTCATTAAAACACTTTTATTTCATGTCTGACTCCCCCTTTTGGGTACGGGCGTGTGCTTATTCTTCTTCTTCTACCTGTCCTTATCCCACTCGGAGTGGGGTCGGCGCAACATGCTTTTTATCACATGTTACAGAAAGATTTTTCTTGTAGTTTTTACGACCGCCTGCCTGACATGAACCCCTCTGGGATGAGCGTGTGCTTATTATACTTTTATTTTAATAAAAATACTGCCGTTAGTTTGTTGTTCACATTATATTCGTATCAGAATGGACACAAATTAGAATCAACTTTTTTTAGAAAGAACTAGTAAATATAGAGAATATACGCGTATTGACGGGGATAAGGACAGGGAGATCACACAGATCTAGTACTAGTTACAAATACGTTCATAGTTTTAAATTCGTATAAAATGTCAAACTAGTTATTCGTATTGTAAAAAAGCAAAAAATCATTCGAAATCTTCCGTATTCAACTAATAGGGTACAGAACTACTTACACCTACTGCCTATTTTAGTTAGCCATAGTTTACGTTAGTGGCTACTGCTAGTCGTGTAAGGGAGAAATAAGAACCTATCATCGTTAAAAACTCTCATTTTCTACTAATTTGTAGACCCTACTAGATTCCATATACATGCACCAAACAATATTTGCATCATACTTCCAGAAACTGCTTTAAACGATGAAGGTATCAAGCCCAAGCCCAATAAATCAGTATTCCAATACACATCAATTAATAATTCAAAGTGATCCATTTCTAAAACCGCACGACCCTCGATACAGCAACCCTATCATGTCCGTTAAGGAGCCCGTCCACTTACAAGTAAGATTTTATCACCCCTAGACAATTCGATAGGGGCTCACCGATCGGGACGGCTCGGTGCCTCCCAAAGGACACCACCTTTTGATCAATAACTGTATATAAATTACGGAGCATATGCCTTTTACTGTTCAAGTAAGCGCACCGTTTCGCCGTCCTTTGTACCTTCGCCTATTTGTATTTATTTATCGGCGAACCCGTGCGAAACTTCACCTCTTGCGTAAGGAAGTTAACGAAATATGGGAAAAATATTACAAAGTTGATGGAAGACCGACAAGTTTATTGCGATGGTCGATATTGCGTCGCTTTATGGTGATTACTTAAACGTATATTTTTTTTAACAAATTTAAAAAAGTGCTACTGGGCCTTTTAGTCCAGTACCAGAAAACTCATTAAATAAATAAATAAATACACCCAACAGTCACACACATAGTCCCGACCCCAAACTAGGTTAACCTGTATCGTGGGTATCGGGAACTACGACGATAAGACGACGACGACGGCATTAGACGGAAACTATCTTCTGGTCTACAAAACTTGGTTGGTGGTTGCCAGGCAGAAAGAAAAAAAGTAAAGACTCAATACACTGTAAGAACTGTACTGCAGCCGAAATTATGGCAGTAAGAGCGACGCCTTGCACTGAAGTGCGTCTGAGAAGTGTTGTTTCCGCAGTGGGTCGCGAACGAGTGGCTATTTCGGGGCTAATAGTATGAGTGGAGGAACTTAGCTGTTTATGACCATGTAAATATTACTATGCAGTTGTAACGTGTTGGCATTACAGCTGCGCCGCTGAGGCAGTCAATTTAATAAAGTTGAGTCAAGATAATTTTCATTAAGTATGATAAAAATCCACGGAAGTCGAGTCGAATCAGCACCAGAATCTAAGATATAAAAAGCAGCTACAGTAGAAAAAAATCAGCTCTCAAAGCTGTCTTAAGAAACTACCCACAATACAGGAGCATCGTAATCTTCATGTTTACCATTTTTTCTACCGCAGCTGTTCAACCCACAATGCTCGGGAATTAGTTGCTCGAAAGCCGGCAGGAGATACCTTTACACAATTAAAAGTACACCGGTACTTTTGGCCATCTTACGCCCCCGGTGGGTCCATTGTGGTACTTCATAAAACGGGCGCCTATTAGCGTGGTTACAAAAAGGATTTTATGCTTGTCTGATCATGATATGTTTTCTTAGTTTTGATGGCCTTTATGTTCGCATGTGCTGGGATGTATCAATCTGTTATCCATCCATACATCCAGTTGTTCCCTCAATGCTGAGGATCGAGACTGCAGCATGCTCAGGTAATAAGAGCCCTATATGTGGTTCTGTCGTCGGCGAAGTGAATTGCATCGTGTAGATTAAGTTGCAGGTTTAGTGTTTTGTTCACTCCATTTAGATTTAGTCGGTGGTCTACCATGTGAGTGCTTATCCTCCACTTTTCTCGGTAAAATATTATATTTCGAGCGATATGTTCGAACAAAGAGAAAATTTGTTGTAGGTTAAATGAATATCGTAAATATTTGTAGATATACCTCTAGATAATATGTACCTATTTTATTTATAAATTTCCATGACTGGTTCCATTACGCCAAAAAATAACTTAAATAGTATATACTCAATAATAATTGAGTTTATACAATAAATGATTATCTACCCTCCACAAACTTTAAAAGAAAAGAAATAAAAAATCACACCCAGCAAATTTTTAAAAAAGGAAATAAAAATCTGCGTCCACACTTAGGCCAAATAAACCTTAGCGGTTATAAACAATAAAATTATTAAACGCTTTTTGCGATCGTTAAACAGTTTGATATGTCATTATAATTGACGGAGCGCCAATTCATAGCAGCCGTTAACAGTGTCGTAAAAGTGCCGCAGCCTGTACATAATACAGGTTGTTGTAAATAATCACGATTGTGGGCCATAATATATCCGGACTGGCTTCCATTTGATTCATGACTTCGCCGCAAACCGAAAGGTTACGAAGTTGTTTTTATTATCTCGCTAGAGAGAATTACAAATTTGGTAGGCGTCGTGTTTTTCCATTGCTCTTAAAATGTTTAATCAAAGATAAAATATAAAAGCAGAGTTTACGCGAAAATTCCTGCAGTTGTTTTGTATTACAAATGGAAGAACCACGCAATAGACAGTTTTGTCTACAGTATGCATGAGCCGGCTCGACTGGGTTCTGTATCACAGATAGCCCACGTAAAGCAGTAGTTTAATGTTGCGTTTCGTACGGGGAGTGAAATACTCTGAGGCTCAAATATGCTATTCTTCCTACTCCCTTAATTAGCCCTTCCTTTTAAGGGCGCCAACAAGTACACGTTTTTTTCTGATTTTGTGGACGGACATAAGTGTTGGATTACTTACAATCAGGTAACTCACTGGCTCGTCAGCCGGCCTATGCTTTAAACAATGTCAATTTTAACAGGACAAGATTAAATACATCTAATCCCGAATGCTCATAAAAATGTTGCTGGGCCAATCGTTTTCGCAGAGTTTTAAGTTCAACATATTAACTAACTAAGAGTTTTTATGTTTATTTTTGGGCTAAATATAAAATAAATCAATACCAACCACCGTAAATATATGTTAAAAAATTGAATGCATCTTGTAATCGGCATGTTATGAGAGACAGTAAAAAAGGAAACTCATCCAACTTGTTCGAATCACTACCTGTCACTGTTTCACATACATGGTGTAGTTTTTTTTTACAAAAAACTTATTCAGGAAAACGTCACTACTTCATTGACAACTACCGTAAGACATTCGTATATATTAAAGTATGTACCGTTGGCATTTAAAAAGCTGCTACAGCAACACTAAGTTTTAATATACGGACCAAATATAACTTAACCAATATACCAACCAGCGTAATATTCTTATTTTTCTAGTGCTATAATGTTTCTATTTGGATAGAATTGTTCTATTACGTCTATTATCAATTTGAAGAGGATTTTTACCAGCGCTTTCCTTTAATCTACACTAAACGTTTATTTTGTTAATCACAAAGTTATAATGAAGTTAATGAATAAAATACTTCCATTCATATCGGCAGACTTACTACACTGCATGTTAAGCTCAATTTCATTATTTCCACTTTTTTATTTGTGCTATAAATAATAGACAGACGGTAGGCGCCGCACCTTTAATCATAGACAATTAATTCCTCAATCAACACATCAAAAATATCTTGTATTTTCTACAATATTGCCTTCGATACCATATAAAAAAATAATTTACCGCTGTAAATTAATAAAAAATGCTCGAAAAAAACTTGTTCCTGATTGTTAATTTATCTTGTATTTCCATAATTGGCCAATCAGTGAAGAATTTCACGCATTTTAAATAAACTGTTAGAGTGAAGTATGCATCAAAACATACGTGATCATTGTTTATTTATAAATATTGAATCATACAAAAATACCTAAATGTATGTTTCGTACCAACTAGTATTTTATTTCATTCACTAAGTCAATGCTGATTTACACAGCTTTAAATATCTCTTATTTGCTGATACACACAGGAAATAAGTTATTTATTATACAAAAAGCAAAGACAGCTCATTGAAGAGTTTTTGCTGATAAATTATTTAAACATTTGTCATGTACAGGCAGCATAGAAAAAGTCATTAGACAAAAAAAACATAAAAATAAAAAATTGCAATTCGTATCCACGGAGGTATATTTAAAAAAAAATATATTTTTATTCGTTTACATTTGTTTCTGGCCACTCCTGTGTATTATTAAACTGTTTAATAATACAAACGATAATTTTGTTTCAACAAGCATTTATTATCAGACAGTTCTCAATGAAGATATCCAAAAACCCAAAAAAAAATCACCCACCAAAACGTACCTACCTCGCATTTGTCATTACAACCTGTATATTTTAAATTCACGAAATGACAGTTCGAAAACACAAAAATATATCACTCGGTATCGGCGCAGTCAGCTGTTGTCAAAATTCTATGCATACCGGCCGGCGACCGTCGTTATTTCAATTACCCACGTCCCTCGTCAAAGACAAAAGAGCTGACACGGTAAAAAACGGCGGGAAAAAAACAAACGTGAATAAAAAAAACAATTCCTTATCTATGATTGGATCGCGGTCATGTAAACGCGCTCAAGCATATTGTGTTACTCCGAGGCGGCTTTCGTTTTCGGTAGCGTTTTTTTAATGAAACTGGACTTGACTTTTTGTACGGATTTAATTTGCGATTGTTCCCCGTGTTAATTGTTGTTTTTGTATGGACTGTAATCAGTTCTTGTGAAATACACTTTTGTACTCCTCGCTACGTTACATTTCGAAGAAATAGAATAGTAGGTAGGCATAATACGTCTTTACCCCTAGAGCATATTGGCGCGGTATGACTTAGTACATAATACGATTTACGTCATCATGCATCCGAGTTAAGATTTTATGTTATGCATTTAAAAATATTAACTAGTCATTATTCATGACGTTTGAGATAATTTTAATGTATAATTAAAAAAATGTGATTTAAAAAGACATTTCAACGTACTTAAATCATTCTCTTGTGATGTTAAAAAAGTATGTATACTTTATCAGAATAGTTACTATTGTTTACTCCTTTAAAAAAAATAAAAAAACTCATTCTTCGCTGTGCTCACAAGTCACAATACACGAATGTTCATTTTCAATAAATAAAAAAAAAACATCTATTTATCAAACCGATCTCCTCGACAACAAAATTAAGGACGGTACTAATCTATTGAAAGGCTACTAAACAGCATAAGATGATGGGTGCCCAATATAAATAGCTGTAATAGGCGTATCGTACACAATGCGCCCCCGCAGCCCGCCGCGAGGGGTCCAGGCCCCAAAAAAACATCTTTTTAATTATAATATCACTCACATTATAAAACTTTTTGTTGCCATGATGAAAAAATAATCGGGGACGCTACTTTTTATTGTTTGTAAGTTTTAGTTTAAGTACTGTTATTAGTTTGGACAACACGTGACATAAAAAGCAATGAAATATTTGAATTCTGCAAAGTCCATGTTTTCTTGAAAGTAGAATGTTCTTTTTTAAAATACCATAGACAAATTTAAAAATAGAATATGCATTTCCATTTTTTTGTGCTAATTTGTAAGACGGTTTTGCAGAATCCAAGAGCGTTTATTAATCATAGGTACTCACGAAACCGTGTTTGTCGCTGATGTTGTTCGTCAACTTCAATTTGTGGAAGGAGACAACCTTCTGCATCCACTGCTCGCCCGTTGACGGGGAGTCTGGGTGTATGTACATTCTCTTCGGCATCTCAGGATCCGCTTTTCCAGCGACCATCCATCGACTCCGGAAACAAAAAAAAAAGATGTAGTTTTGTGCACGTCTAGCGTATCTATAGTTAAAATTTTGTTTTGGAATTTAGTTACGTTATGTAAAAAATGAAATTCGAAAATGTAATATCGAAATTGCCTTTGAAATTGATATCACATTCTCATATATTTGAATAACACAAGCTTTAACATTATTGAATTAGACTATGGGATAGGAAAGTATAAAAAATATACAGCCTGTATACGGCTAATAGGTATTAGAATCTATATTAAAGTTATATCATTAGTGCTTAAAACAGTTATTTTCAATTATGCGAGTTCGCGGCCGCTTTAAAGCAAGGAGATCTAATAACAGAGGTGATTTTATTGCAGGTAATATTTCCTCGACGATTATTATTACTTCTTCTGTGTCACTTGGAGAATGCTGGCAATTACAGTAAAATCATAGACTATTCATAATTCTAAAATAATATCCCGTAGTTTAGCTGTTCATTAAAATTCCTTTACACATCGTAACCATTAAAATGAATAAGAAATACCATTTTTCAAATAAATAATAAAAATGTAAATACAAAAAATGACCAGCCAGTAAACCCATCCAAAAAGCGTGTGAAATCATGCAATATTTCAAATTGTTGGTGATAAGTCACGCTGGAGTAATAGAAAGAGCAGTGTACAAGCGAATTATAAAGTAACTACTACACAAACGTGAATGTAAAGAGATCTGCGTGCAAACTTACCTATATAATAACATGGCATGGGTATGTATATAAAAATGCCCGCGACAATAAGTAGATATTACCTAAAATAATTTAAATCACGCAGATCCCTATTTCACACTAAATACGCGCATGCTTCTTGCCTTCATAGTCCGAATTACATTAAAATAAGGTAACTAATTGGTCAACCCGTCACGTCTACCTTCTTATTTTAATTTAATTCCTCAGCGTTATTTCTTTATTTATACCTGTTGTGGAATTTGTATCTGCAATCGTCGGCAGCTACGATGTCCATTAGCAAAATGTACTTTGCTTTTTTATCAAGACCAGAAACGCGAACTTTGTAGGCAGGAAACATACGTCTGCAAGCAACACGAGAGAAAACATGGGTTGGGACTCGTTCTTTGCGACAACGATTTGACATCACGTCGATTCTGAGACATGCTGTTGGACTAGTTTCATCTTTTTGTACTTGTTGTCGGGTACGAACGCTTTAGCTTGTGATCTGGCGTGTTAATTAGATTGTGTTCTATATGAGAGAGGAAGAGCCGAGCGAGCTCCGGGCTCGCTCCCGTCAATGGGGTGTCACGAAGTATGTGCGGCGAACAAAAAGTGCGTGTTTCCGCCATAGACGGCCAAAAATGGCGTACGCGTTCATTGTGCGGTTTTGCGTCGTCCGCATCACGCACCGCAGACCCGCAGGTCCCGGCACGAACACTTACATACGAGTAAACATCCCGAACATCGCGCGTGACATCCAAAAAAGACCGAACCCCGAGTTTAGAAACATCCGACCGGGTAATTGGTAAGTAATTTATGTAACAGAGATTTGTAATAATTAATTAGCATATTAACGGCGCTAGTCGGGCGGCGCCTTTTGTCGGTGGGAGCACGTCTGAGTCACAGTCGCATTTCGGCCGGTATGCTCGGCTCGGATTAATTAACGGATATTAAATCGAAGTTTATCGTTCGCATCTCGTTGCCAAACCAGCGGCGGCGGGTTTAAGAGCGGCGTTCGAACGCTATCGTGCTTGTCATCGGGAATCAAACAATGTACACGATCAAATACAATGATCATCGAGTCCCCGAGGGACGCGACCGAACCCGGAAGATTCGACTGGGTTTTTGTGACGAAAGATCGACACATTTAATTCCAATTTAGGTTAATTTGGTTGAACCGTAGAGACGCGGCGGCATTTCTCACCTCTGGTGTCGGCGTGGCTTTTTACACGAGCGTTGCGGCGTTTGAGACAAAGATATTTTAATGATATTACCCATCGGATGCGAGTTGAATCCTTAATCGGTACGGTGCCGGCTCAGTTGTCGCGATGTCGTTGCCCTTAAACGAAGTGTGTTTCGTACAAATTGTTTAGGCGCAATTAATGAACGCACCATAATGGTCTTATGATGGGAACTAGTGCGTTGCGTGGGTAGATTCACAAGCTAAATGAAAACAAGCGTTAACGGAACTTTGTTAGAATGCAATGATCTCCAATCAACATGATATCTAATGGTGGACCGTCAAGCAGGCCTGTGCATGCCAGATTGACAGTTTGATGTGGGGGTTTTGTTGGCAGTGCTGTCCGTCAGGCAATGAATGTGAGTCTACCTGTTGTGGAACTTATATCTGTAGTCATCTGCGGCGACAATGTCCAACAGGAGGATGTATTTGGCCTTCGCGTCCAAACCGGAGACGCGGAACTTCATTTGTGGGAACATTTGTCTGTAAATTGGAATAATCTATGATGTGCCGGAAGATATACAACTGTAGGACGTGTGCCAAATCTTAGATTTAAATATTATCTGAAAATGTACATAGTTTTACCCACAAGCGAAATTTTTGTAGCTATTCAATGCAATTCTAAATCACTTTTTACGTTATCATTTTGAAGAAATTGAATTTTTAACCAACAACTCCTATAGTCTACTCGCTACAGAAATTTCGCTTCAAACACTAAATATATGGTCACCGTTGCTCGTCATTGTGAAACCGAAACGCGAATAAAATTCCTTCGAGTTGTAGACAATGCGCATAATTATAGATATTTGAAACATTGATGATTTCCTATTTTCCTAAGTCATCAGATCTTATCTAAATTTAAATAGGGTCATTTTCGAAAAAAAACATTGAACAATAAACAATCACCTAATCGTTGCATATGCGTTGGAATTATGCGGAAACATACGTAAAAACTATATACGGGCGAATTGCCTCCTTTTGGAAATTGGTTAAATACGTCAAATTTTATATGGACATACATACATACTCACTCACGCCTTTAATCCCCGAAGCGGTAGGCAGAGGTGTAACCAGTACACCCACATTTCGCCGAGCGTATCTTCGTCCCACGATGTGATAGGGGGGCTGGCCTATCGCCATACCGGGCACAAATTCCAGACTCCGGGGTGATACTGAGCATTTCGTAATAGAAAACCCAATTCCACTTTACCTGACCCGGGGATCGAATCAGAGACCTCAGCGTTAGCCCCAATCGTAAAGCGTACGCATTACAACTGCGCCACCGAGGCGCAATATGGAAACGTTTACAAAGTGAATCCATTATTAGTAGTCACACTGCGTGTCTGTTATTGAATTACTTACCATTTACTTAAATTCAGCAATGTTTGTAGAAAGCACTAAGCAGGTGTTCGATATGGATCTAACGTACGAGTTACATGTTTCAAGTCAGGTCAGTAAGATGATATTCAGTTTTTTAAACTAGTAAAAGTAGATGTACCTACTATACTAGTATACTACTATATCTTTTATCTTATAAATCTATAAGACTTCGAAGGCATATGAGCTGACAGCCTACTTGTAAGTGGTTAACGTCGCTCATAGACTTACCATGGTATACTGAATTAAAGAAATAAACGAAGCTCATGGTCAGGTGTTGTATCCTGATCAGGCGAATAAAATATAAAGGTATCAAGGTCCTACGCCCATAGGACTCGAAGCGTTTGGAGAGATCTGTTTACCCACTAGCATTACGATCGCGACGACTTATTCAATTTTACATTCAATCTTCTTTTCCTTGTCTATTCAATATTGCAAATAAACCATTAGTATCAGAATATTTGACTTTCAACTGGGACTAAAGTCGTGTCGTGCTACAAAAAGCGACCATCCCCAAGGACAGTGTCACAACTGCTGTTACAAATGTTCTAATATTAGATCAAATGTAGTTGGAACAAATACATATAAGGAAATGTTTATATTGGGCATAAACATGCAGGGCACCGAAAAGAACTAGGAAACTAAATAGATATGCTAGTGCGTGCCAAGTTAAAACACAAAGTTGCAGAAACTGGACTGTATTTAGTAATCAAAGTGTGCGATTAAACCAGGATAGTATTTGGAGACAGACAAATATAATTAGACTTTCCAATCAATATATTGTAATTTCAAATCTAGTACTTAAGTTACGAATACAGACAGTAGTGAATATCAGAGAAGACAATGTTGTTAAACAAGTAAGAGCGAGAATAACATCTTGAATGGATCCTTGAATACATTAGTACCTAATTGCACATAGCAGTCGCTTATGGAAATCACTGAAAGAGGTCTATTTCGAACAATGAACATCGTTTGTCAAAAGAAGATGAAGAAACCTTCTCATAAGATCCATAATTATTAGTTTGGCATTGATGTGGGTACTTAATAGATCGTTGATTAGCTAATGAAACAAACCTTTAAAAGTTACGTTTGTCTTTATAGAATCAGTAAATTCATCTTCAAAAAAACTTTGTTGATCGACTTAATTTGCATTTTTTTCAGTAGTCACATGCCGAATCCGTCCACATATCGCAATCAGCCAATGTGCTGACGCTAACGTTCATTAAGCATGTTATTTATAGTATATACGTGATGCACTCGGTGCTGCCGACCGGCTGATGTATGTCGTGCCGTGGACACCACGTCAGGAATACCAAATGCGCACCACAAATTAACAACAGTTCCTTGTTGTGATTTGTACGTATCAAATTGTACGGTTAGTTTACATAAAAAATGTAAAAAAAATAAAGTGATTTAACAGTTGATAAAGGATTTGCCTTTGATTGCGAAATTAAGCGCAGAGATCTCCGAGTGCAAGATAGAGTAGATCCTATTGGCTTTAATTCTCAAGTTATACAAGAAAGTTTAACTTCTTTATTCTACAAATAAAAAAAATAATGTAAATTTATTATTAAATATATTATTTATTAATCTTCATTAACTAGAAGACATCTCAAGAGAAGTAGAAACTAACTTATAAGATTGACAAACAACTGATCTAAGTTAAGCTTTCAGTGCAACCAATTTCTAAATTAACGAAATCAAAGTTTATTGCCTGTTAATTTAATCATTTTACTATTTTATGTCGTAAATAAATCTCCAGCAATACTCAGTAATTGAGTCTTAACAAAATAAGATTAAAATGCGTTGAATTCATTGATTAAGGATTTTGTGCCAAATTTTATGGTTTTATTCACCATCTCAAATGATGTCCATTAGTCTGATACGATTTATGATCGTCCACGCTAAATAGGCTATAAAAACAATTTTATTTATAGATTTATTGGCACACACAGAATAAAGATTTAACGGTTTCCATTGAAAAGGTCGGCCATATCGGATTTAATTCGAAGGTATATTAACGCTACTCATGTTTGTTTGTTTTGGATTTTATTTCGACAGGGGCCTTTTCTCCTTTGCTTTATTATCAACTCATCATATTTATTTTGCTTCTTTCTGATTTTTAGTTGCTGGTTATGTCAGTTTTACCAAATAATATCCAAATCTTATTGGTTAGCGGTATTGTTGTTCGTGTTACCGTCACCTCTTGCTGGAAGGGGTTGATCAATTACAAATAAACTCTGATCATTTACGTTTTGTAGAATTTTAATTTCTTCAGGGTTCACGTAAGAATTACTATCTTTTAGAAATACTATTGTAATTTAGGAGCATAATTCATTTTTGTAGTCTTCATTGGTAAAGGCCGTGGCCATTTTCTAGGCGAACGTCATCATCCTTCCCAAGTCGTCAACGAAGTGTTTCTTACTACTCTATCTTATGCTTGTTTTTGACATTGTTATAAACATACATTTGAACGTCATTATTTCACTACTAATTTGATTAGAAATCCACAATATTGAAATACTTTTAGTGGAAGGCACCAAGAAAATCTTCGTAATATTTCTTGCCGTGGGGGTTTCCTAACGGATAAAGACGAGAACAACAGTTAGTATTTACTAAAACCTCTTCTAAAAAGTCTAGATACAGGCTCAGAATGTTAATGCAATAGGTCCGTTGAACTGTTTGCGTTCTCGAAAACACGGGTATTTTTTGCATTTGATGGTTTTTGCTACTGTTTACGTTAAGTTGTAGTTTCAGTTTTATGAGACTTTTCGAGTCCAGTGGCCTCAACTGTTATACTATTTAGATATACCTATGTATAGTTTGTGTATTCTGCTCTAGCTTAGATGGTGGCACTAGTAAGGTGTAGTGAATTTGGATCTGGATGAGGAATGGCCTCTTAGTGTGTAGGATCTATAGCTCATTGAAAAGCGTCTTTAGACATGAGACTTGGTGTTGCCAAATAATTCAGGTTTGAAAATATTACACAAACGATACATGTCTAATTTATAAATATATAATAAACGCAACCTTCCTAATATCAACTATCTATAGGTCATTAAATATTGAAAGACTCACTCAAGAGGAGCAAGCCAGCAAAATCATGAGTTTACGAGATGCGAGTCAAAGTTCACGAGATAGATCACGAAATCGCACGAATTCTGGCATTGAAAGGGTTACTGTAGGTTTATATACTATATAATATGTATATACAATCAAACGATAAGTGGACAACGAGACGGTTGAGCAATTAATTAGAGATGATTGATCGCTCGATTTATGCCGGCCCGTTGGATGTTTGCGTATCCAATTTGTAATTTAGTAGTGGAAGGTTGTAGGTTGAAGGTTGTTACTAAAAGGGGATGAATTATGAAGCTTTAAATATGCTATTTTAGTGAATAAAAGAATTATATGCATTTAAACCCAGGACATCACCGGTTTTTCAGCCTAAGTGATAAGTCCCTCGTATGCGAGAGGCCGTTTGGTTTCGTATCACCGCTGCATATGCCAAGCCGCAGTATGTACACTGCTGTGTTTCGGTTTGAAGGAGATGCCAATGAAATTACTGCATTATAAGATATTAACATATTATGTCTCTGTCTAATGCCCCGAAGGTTTTTGTAACTCAAGATTTTGTGGGGTGTAGCTTCTGTTTATGGACAGGCGTGGCGCTAATAATCAGACGAGCGACCTGCCCGTTTCGTCATTTATGATAATGATGATCATTTTTCGATTATTAATGATATTTTTAATGTCATTTTACCGTGTGCAATTCGAATAGATAATAATTACAAATGCTACTGTCTTGGTAAGTCGCGTCCATCAATATGATGGTAACACTATAGATACGACATTTTTAACAAATAATATCATATTTGCCATTTTAAAATTTAAAATTTAAGCCCCCTAACAGGTCGTCGAGAATAATGTTATCATCCGGACATATTATCACACTTCATTAATTACCACACATTTTTATTTTTACTATATTTTACCAATACTTCTATAATGTAATGCCACTTTACTCGCAAAAAATATCGCAGCATTTTCACAAATGTCATCTGCGGGTCTTGCTAAAGTAAAAATTCTAAAACTCTATCATCCGCGTAAAAACCTTAGTGTCAAAAATGTCACCTTTTAAAAAACTATTAATTAGCCAGTCCCAATTCAATTAACGTTCGCATTCGTCATTAATTGGCAGTGGGAGGGGATGGAAATTCCTTTTAAAAGTGCTGCAGTAGGGGGTTTTGGGGTGGTGTAGGGGGAGGCGCATCTGCTCACACTTTGACGCATTCTTGCGGCTTCGAGCGAAGTGGCGGCCGGTCGCACCGACTCTTTAAACTCAGATCTATTGGGTAACGATACTAGCTATAGCTATTTAGGCTTATACGTTATTTTGTTGTGACAATATTTTGAAAGAAAAGTGATCTTTATTTGACTGAAAATTTCATATATCATGATAAATCATTAAAGTATCTTTACCATATCAACTATAGTTTATTAGCATGTTTCTATACCAGCTGCTGTTTATTTTAAATGTTTTGGGTAAATGTTTTGTAACATTAGAAAATTCTTTATTTTAGTTAATAGTTATTTCGTGTAGACCAAGCCCTAACCCAAATTCATTTATTAGAGGAGGCCCGTGCCCAGCAGTGGGACATGTATAAAACCGGCAAGTAAAAAAATATATTTATTTAACCGTAATGAACTATGCATGTTTCAAATATATAACCGAATTAATGGATTATTGACAAATATAGAATAAATAGGGAATTTATATTATAAAGATGTTCTGTTTCTAAATATAAGATCAAGTTTTAATCGGAAATCTCTAAATAACCGAGCAAATGTATTAATGATTAAGTAAGAGTATGGTGTAATCCGCCTGAGGCTTAGGTCGTCTTTTACGCCCAGACACTCACTTTTATGGTAAGTGTTATAAGCGAAACCAATGCAAGTTGCAAATTAATTTTAATAATATGAAACCAAATCTTAAAATACACTCTCTATAAAATCTACAATATTAACGTTTAATTAAGTGAGAGAATGGTGCAACCCACATGCGGCTCGGTCGTCTTTCACGCGTATCCGACACCGCATAGACACTCACTTCTATGGTAAGTGTAACACGCGAAATCAATGCTGTTTTTGCAACGTGTGAAATAATTTTCATAATTTAGGGACTTATTAAATATTGAAAGATAAGAAAAGAAATAAAACTGCCTCGGTGGCGCAGTTGTATTTTTCTATTCTTTAAGATATGGAGTTTTTTTTATTTCAGTGCTCAGTATAAGCCAGGAGTCTGGAATTGTGCCCGCTATGGCGATAGACTCTATCACACCATGGGACGGTGAAGTAAGCTCGGCGAAATGTGGGTGTACCTACTATTTACACCTCTGCCTACCTCTTCGGGGATTACAGGCATTAGTGCGTATGTATGTACTAAATAAAACTATCTTTAATAACCATAATAGATTAACAAAGATTCGTTTCGCCTTTAATTACTCAAAGGAGTATTCACTTTCCTGGCAGTTTTGTAGTTCTTACTACAAATGACTTTAAACTCTAACCCTAACAGATAAGGTTGATATTTGGCAAGTGTCCGTTTCCTTGATAGGTGTAAGGAAGCCAGACTGCTACGGTATCTGTACGTGACTTGGCACACTGCGTTGATGTTGATGACTTTACCAATGTAAGTACCTTTTTAAATTTAACACTACGTACGTGGGGACCGATTATATCCTAACAGAAATAGAACTTTACATCCTTGTATAAGACTTCATATTGCAAGTAGTAGGTAATTGTATAAGTGGAAAGCCACGCTGTAGACTGTTTTGTCTACAGCATAAATGGGCCGGCTTGATCGGGATATTATCACTGTCTCACGGAAAGAAACGTGAAGAAGCAGCGTGCTGTTTCGTTTCGTACGGTGAATACACCCAATAGTCACACACATAGTCCTGACCCCACACTAGGTTAACCTGAACTGTGGGTATCAGGAACTACGAGGGACTTGCAGTCCCACAACTCCCAGACCCGAAACAAATATTTGTGGATCATACAAACATTTGTGTCGGTGCGGGAATCGAACCCACGGCCTCTCGCTTCACAGCCGGCTACTCGCCCGCTGCGCCATGGAGGCTGAATTGATAACTCAAACACAATATGTGATTAACCAACCTTGAAATTGAACCCAGCACGGTTCATAGCCTTAGAACACTGTCACTAGACTAATCAAGCGATGCATTTATTTACTTAATCATTTCCTTATAAATGTAATCTGCATTACACTCTGTTTATTATCACATTTTATATCATTCTGTTTTCAATAGTTCGTAATTCTAGTATTTAAGCCAAGATAAATGAGGTTTTATTAGAACTTTACGTCTTTTTGCTGTGAAAATTATTGTGTCTGTAATGGAGAACACCCACGACGTAATACAATTAGGTGTAAATACTTTATGACAATATAAATAGTGCTATTATATAGTATGAACAACACTTATATAAAATAATTCCTTTTATCTTAGTTAGGCATAACTCTTCTTCTTCCACAACGCCCTTATCCCACTCGCAGTGGGGTCGGTGCAAAATGCTTTTAACACATGTTACAGAAAGTTTTGGCTTGTAGTTTTTATGACCGGCCACCTGCCTGACGTCAACCCCTCTGAGGAGCTTAGTTAGGCATAGCTCTAGGTTTATAACTTTATAATCGAGTTAGTTTGGCATAGCCATAGGATTATAATTTTATGATTAAGTGAGTTTGGCATATCTCTATGTTTATAATATTATGATTGAGTGAGTTTGTTTGTTACGCCCTCACACATAAATCGCTGAACTGATTTTGATGAATTTTGGCACAGAGAGGGATTGGACCTTGGAGAAGGTTATAGGCTACTTTTAATCCCGGTTATATGCTACTTTTTATCGCGGAAAAAACTGTATACGCAGGCGGAACCGAGAGCAAAAGCTAGTAATTTATATATATATATATATATATATATATATATATCGATGAGTGTTGCCATGTTTAAATGTAATAAAATAATGTTAAGAGGTGGTGGAGCAGACATAATAATATTTCTTATAAGTTTAATTTGCATTATTAATTAAATTAAGTATCCGAAATATAAAAAATGCAACATTAATTACATTAAAAATGCGTAATATAAAATAGTTTTTTTATAGTTTCCCACTAAATAGTTGCCTACTCTAGTGGTAGTTTTATGGCGAGGAAATAAAACAAAAAAAGTTATTACCAATAAATACTGTAAAATTAGCACTGAACAAAACAAACTTTACGCAAAAAAAAACACTTTCAAAATTTTAATTAAACGCAATGTTATGTACACATAGTTTTAATAGTTTACGACTATCTAATTTGCATTATTAACAAATTATTATAATAGAAATAACGCCAACCAGGAAATTATATTAGCATACAAGGTGAATTAAACATGGCCGTACAAACAGATGTAATTCTAATTAAAAATTGAAAAAAGTGACGTGAACTCGCCGAATTAAAATTCTTAAACAAATATCTATGGAACGGGAGAATAGCTTTGTGGTTAGATTTTATGGAGGCGTCTTGAGCGTACTTCAAGAATAATTGAGACGGTCGGTTTTCTTCTTGGGTACTTCTTAAACTTTAAAATTGTATCATGTACCATTTGATAACTGGAATTCAATTCATAGCACAGTATTATGCTGAGCTGGCCAACTATTGTGACCGCCAATCTCTTGTTTTTAATGTAATTTTGTCCATTATTATGTATGTTGCATATATCTCACGATGCCAATTAACCGCTTTATCTTTTGCAACAGAATCTTAATCTACTTGAAACAAGGAAGTACATACTTGTTCGGGGATAAGGGTGAATAATAATTGCTGTTTTTTTCCACGTCTTCAAACAAACCCCAAATTCTAAGTTCAATAATAATAATCCTAGCCCTGTATTATATATGTCCCACTGCTGGGCACGGGCCTCCTCTACTGAATGAGAGGGGTTAGACCTTAGTCCACCACGCTGGCCTAATACGGGTTGGCAGACTTCACACACCTTCGAAATTCTTATGAGAAACTTCTCAGGTATGCAGGTTTCCTCACGATTTTTCCTTCACCGTTAAAGCAAGTGATAATTAACAATTAATACACACGTAACTTAGAAAAGTCAGAGGTGTATGTACTTGGAGCACTTGGAGTACTTGGAGTATGTACTTGTGAATCACAAGACATGTGACTTCTTAACAGTGTTGCGTGCGAGGGAGATAGTGAGATTTTCCCACTACGCGTTCACTTTGCTCATATCGATACCAAAAATGTAACTGCGTATTTTTATTATTATTATTCGCAATTGTAGTTCAATTTTCGAAAGCAGTTCCTTTATCAAATTATTTTCGGTTGCATATCAAACTTTCTTTCTGCCACGGGTGTACCACGTGCAGATGAGGTTTGGGCCTAATATGTTGTTACACTCTAAAACAATAGTGTATAAAATTAATTAAAGTCCGATACCGTATTGTCTCTTCCAGCATAGCTAAATCCCGCATCATGTGTGGTACTGCTTACGACGTGCCCATATAACATACTACCCTGATCGACTATAAAGATAAGCCGAATTCCGCTACCGAACACATCTACCTAATTAATAAAAAAATAATTAAAGAATTCGAACAAAACGTAAAACGGTCACATGTTTAACGGAACACCTTACTTAGATTTGTGAAGTGAAAATTAACTTTCTAATTATGACAAAGAAAGTCCATCCTAATTAATATTACAAATACGAAAATGAGTTTGTTTAAAAAACAAAAACATGCTTTCGTGCCTTAATCGCTGAACCGATTTTGATGAATTTCTACCCTGCAACGATCATCACATCATGTTACACGCATCATCAAATATCGTGACGAACGTCCTATAATATCATAAATATTTAAAAATAGAACTAAAAAACTTTTTAGTTGTCGGCAAGCGTTTATGCCTAATGTGATTTAAGACAAAAGTCGGCATTGTAGAGTAAAAGCGAGTAAAAAATACAATAAATAACGATTAACAAAAAGCGTTGTCATCTCGTTTTCTGTTATCGCCGGCCGCTCGACGACGGTAGCCCAGCTAATCGACTGCGAATGTGGAGTCGACTCTACGCTCAATATTTTGGAATTGTCAACATAGTTGTATAGATAAATCTGTTCATTTTTGTATGTTACACTATGTATGTATGAGCTTGTAAATATGTACTTTTGATTTATTAGACAGTGACACGTTAAGTAAATAAAGACAGTCACACGTTGTCTATGTCTTAGTACATACATTATATGTACTTTATAACTTTGAACGTGCCAGACAGGAAACAATCAGTATAATTTTGATAAATTCAATGATAGTATAAAAATTAGAAAATTCCTTCCAATGCGTAATTACTTTAATAAATAATATTAACTACCACATAAATATATATTTTTTCTGGAAACATATTGTCCATCCTTCTAAACGAAAATGCTTTTATACAATATACCTAATTAAAAAAAGGCCACAGAACAAAATCAATTGAATAACTTACACAATGTTTGTGACGATTAAACTAACCACAAATACCTCATTTTTACCCTTAAAATTCTTGTATATATTTTTTTTAAAACAACCGTCTCCACGGCTTTTGCTGTCAGATGTAGATAACCGTAGCGTGTACCCGGCGCCACCTAGCGCGGTGGCTACGCTGTATCTCAGTGATAATATCGTTTTGTTCCCAACTAATGGTGTTTGTGATACTCTTAATATGAGCTCTTTGCTCCTTGTGTGAGGTTCATCAAGGGTACAGATGAAAGAAACGAGTTCTTTGAATACGATTTTGTACCGTACGCATTCGAATTTAGTCGAGTCGCGTTGCAGCCGTATGCAGTGTGCGACTTCGAGCCGACTTCTCAATATCCAAGTAAACGTTAATATTAGATAAAACATAAGATCGCCTAATACATCATTATCACGCTAACAATATACGGGAAGAAGCGTATTATAAATGAGTATTTCCAAAATGTACTTAATTTTAGCATTGAAATTGTTAATTTTAACAATGTATATTTAAAAAATTATTTGTTCATTGCATATTCGGCCCTCATCCAAATATTTTATTTTAAATAGATAACTAATAAACATTCATAATGTAAACAAATTTGAAAGTATAGATAACATGAAATATCAATTTTTTTAATTTTTAAGCGAGGACAAGATAAATCTCTTTGGGATAATATTAAAGAGAATTTCGATCCGCATCAATACCATGTATGCACTATTAAAGCTCATTGTGCAACGTTGAGTAAAACATTTGTTGACATTGATTGAAAGTTCTATTGATAACTACGCTATAATGTGTGCGAATTGCCCTGACTAAGTGGCCTAAAGCTATGTTTACATTACCTGAAACTGGGTTTGTTGTAGTCGGTATCTTGAAGATTAAATTAAAATAAATGTAAGAATGTATCTATTAACATCGAAAAGTCATTCAATGAGAGGTGGTTAGTATAACAATAATTAAACTCAGGTGCGCGCTCCAATCCTAACGACTCGACGGGTCTCTTACGGCAGAGACTCTATGTGCTGGGTAGTTGGTTCAGAGAGCAATTTTCTACCACTAATACAGATGATCCCTTGATAGCAAATTTCATAGAAAAAAATCCCAATATATTTACTGCAAATGTATGCTTAATTTACATACTCGTATGTAGTAATGGAAAAATTTTACAGTTCATTGTATGCAATCATTTACACCTATATAAATTATAAAAATATGTTTATAATTTTTTATTAATGTCACTTCATGCGTGAACGAAACGCGTTGAGTGTCGAATTAAGTTTAAGTCTCTACAATGTATTTTGAGCCTGTTTTTCAGAAATATCCACAAACTCAGAGTGCCTGGTGATAGCCAACTCTTAATTACAAACTTGTAATTAATTTGAAATGCCAGAGTTTCCGAATGGTTAGGGTTGTCACGTAAAAACATAGCAGCGTATAAATATCAAAAATTTCTATTCTGTGTACAAAACTAACATACAAATACAAAACTAACTAGGATAGTCTAGATTTTTATCATAGGACATGACAAGGAAAATTTTATAATACCAAAGGGGTTTTTAACAAATAACTATAGTTATCCACTTCATCTGCCACGAAATTCCTAACTCTACTCGACTCTGTCGAATCTTGACGTGCCAAGTGGCAACCCTGTCCTGGGCGCCCGTTTGGCCCTACAAAAACGGTTTCTCCGGTCCACCTGCCGTCCTGTGGTTTTTTATGTGAAATTAACCTTGGCCCGCCGGTAAAAGCTACCTTTTGGAGTTAACTTTTGACGTTTGTCAAGTTTAGGTGCTTTGATTTGTGGTTGTTTTGCGGATTGTATTATTGCATATTGCAGAATTGTCTGCTTTTTATACTGGGGTTATGATTTTTTAGTATATAAAATGCAATTTTCAGGCAACTTGAATAATACTTTTCTGCTTTCTTATTGGCGTTATCTTGGCTTAATTCCAGGTTCCGCCTTCTCATCATGATTTAATGGTGGATTAGGTATTATACCTAACCCCGAAATGAGAACTAAGTTTCACCAATACGTCGTCCGTTAAGTAGAAGAGTGTACGTAAAGGTAAGGTTGGCTTGGAGCCTAAGATGCTGATGGCTCTCTTACACTCCAGAATAAAGCGCAATATGATCATTTATAGCACATGATATATTACAAATAACTTCATATCTGTGATATAAATACAGTTTTTTTTCTCTAGACTATTCGTATATTATCCAGTTTCATAAGCAATAGTACCTAAATTACCCATTTAGTATCGTTCCGACATTATTCCAGCGTTGTATACTTATCATTGTTGCTTTATTAATAATACCAAGGTCGGAAACGCATGTTTATACTAATACTGTTAAAAATATTTATAACTGTTTTATTAAAAAAACACAAAAAGAGAATTTAAAAAACAACTATCCTAACAACCCAAAAATTAATCACAATAATCAATAAAACCCGCTATCATCGCTCAATTCAAAAAAAACAAACGCGGTCCGTTTGATCGAGCGGTACTGACGCGGCGACAAGTGTCGATTAGTCGCCGCGACAAAAAGTCGAAGCGACATGCGTCGCTGTCATGTCACCCGTCGCGAGATCTCGTGATAACACATGAATAATTATTCAGATGCACTTTTAACTTGTGAGTTTTCTGAAGAAGGTTTTTGTTTTGAACTATTTGTGGGATTATAGATTTTTTGTTTTATAAGAGTCGGTAGTGTGTATACGCAGTGGGATCGGCAAAATGCTTTTTAACACATGTTTAAGAAAGATTTGGCTTGTAGTTCTTACGACCGACCGCCTGTCTGACGTCAACTCCCTCTAGGGAGAAAACACCCAGACCCGAAAATAAAATATTTGTAGATCAAACATTTTTTGTCTCGATCCCGCGGCCTCTCGTATCACAGCCGGCTACTGGCGCACTTCGCCACGGAGGCTGTCGTTAGAGTCGGTAGTCTAAGAAAAAAATAGTTATGTTTGGTTTAAGTTTGTATTGATGTGATGTTTTAAATATTGTTATTTATTGTTTTTTCGTTAAATTTAATTTTCGAATTTTAAGTGTCTATTAAAAGTGTTGTAATTAATTATAACCTACATCTTAAGAATAATGTCAGGAACAATGTTTGTAAATTACATTTCTCTTAGTTCAAGTTGTTGGGGACCAAGGGAAATATGAAATCAAAATAGAGCATTGTTAGGAATTTGTCATTTCATACGCAGCACTTAGTGTAAGCTCATAAGATTTCTTGTCAAATTGTCCCTTTTGAACACGAGGCTTTTCTATGTTTGTTACTCTAGTCACTAGAATCTAGTGGAACCACTGAACTAATTTTAGTGAAACTTGGCACACTATTTTGGCTTAGATCCACATAACATAGATTTTAATTTGAAATTGAATCTAATTCCTAGATAATATCCTATCCTAGATAGATATATGATATTGAGTGGTCGAGGCACGCTGTAGACACTTGTGTCTACAGCACGAATGGGCCGGCTCGTCCGGGTCGTTACCACTGTCTCACAGTAAACCGGCGTAAAGTTTTTCCAGCATGTTGTTGGGCTTTGTACGGTGAGTGAGATATCCGGAGGCTTGAATCCCTCTTCCCTTTTCAGTCCCTTAATTAACCCTTTTCTTTAAAGTCGGTAAGCTGTCTATGGTTCATTTGGTATTGTGGGTCGAGATCACTTAACATCAGATGACACACCTGTTCGTTTGCCAGCTTATGCTATAAATAAAATCATTAGTAAAATTTCATAACAAATTAAATGATAGATAAATAAATCAGGTTGATCCCTAAGTACTACACAACCATTTCACCATTCACAACAGACGTAAAGTTATAAAAGGTTAACTCTAAGGACATGCATTAAGGAGAAATCGCGTGCAAAAACTAGTAATAGCATAAAAACAATAGGCAAGCGCGCTATTGGGTGATTGTTTGGCACAAAACCAAAGGCGTGTGTGCTGGCGAAATAGAAAAGTCTTATTTCGATAAATTACAGAGAAATTCATCGTTAGGTTATATTGTTTATGGGCATTTTTAACTATAATTAAGGAATTATAAATTTTGTTATCTTTAAACGTTTAGACGATAAAAAATTAAATTAATGTATAGCTATTTTTTACAAATTCATGACAACACCTGGTACTTAGATATTTTAAAGATTTATAAGCGTCAACAGTAGCGATAGCTCAGTTGGGAGTGGTACGAACTGTCGAGACTAGGCGCAGGTACGAAACCAGTCCCAAAAGCAATTGACTTTTCTAAGTTATGTGTGTATTAATTGTTAATTATCGCTTGCTTTAACGGTGAAGGAAACATCGTGAGGCAACCTGCATACCTGAGAAGTTCTTCATAAGTATTTCGAAGGTATGTGAAGTCTGCCAACCCGCATTAGGCTAGCGTGATGGACTAAGGTCTGACCCCTCTCACTCATTAGAGGAGGCCTGTGCCCAGCAGGTACATATAATACAGGGCTAGTAAAAATTTGCGTCAACCAACTAAGTTCCAATATTTGAATTATTTCCTACTTTTTACAATACAAGACATTGTCTAACCCAAATTTCTTCACACGTTCATTATCTTCCAAGCCACGTTCAAAATCAAAGCGATCTAAGACAAACGTTTGATCCAATTAGCCAATAATTACTCGAAAGTAAACAATTAAACAAACATACGAATTCAATGACAAAACGCTCTATATACGTGACGTGGGTATGTGATGCCGGCATAGTGAGAACGATGAGACGTGATAAAATTGGGAATTGGGGGAACTTGACAGCGCATGTCTAACGCGATTTAAGACGACAACCGATTTATTGTTGTTTTACTACACTACAAATTATGCTAATTTAAAAATAAATTGCTAATAAGATTAATTAGTTTTACGTTTTAGTTTTTACTAAAACAGAGAGAGCGTTAGTTGTTTGTACATATACAGACATATGCACTCACTCCTGTGATCCCCGAAGGGGTAGGCAGAGTGTAATCAGTACACCCGCATTTCGCCGAGCGTATCTCCGTCCCATGATGTGATTGGGGGTGAGTCTATCACCATACCTCAGCGTCAGCCTCATTCGTAACACGTACGCATTACAACTGTCTCATACCAAAGCATAAAAAAGTGTATGAGAAATACGACTCCTTGTAGGATATTTTATAATTTATTCATATTTACTAGTGGTCGCGTAGTGGTAGAAACTCGACCATTTTTTTTTCTATTTAGTCAGCTGCGCGATTTGGAACATTGACAATGTGAGCATAAACAATGAATGTTTTATTTAATTTATTTAATGTATATATTTGTTACAGATATTATATATAAATAGGATTCTGCATTCTTTCTACATATAAACTAACTATATCAAACCTCACACTCCTCCGTGTGCGCAATATGGTTAAAATGCGCCCGAAGTTTTCTCTTCACGTATTCATATAGGTATTTTTTATCTGAGTATCTTTAGGTATTTTACATTACGACAATCAAGAGTTAATTTGATTTAGGTAAAACTTACCTGTGAACTTTCTTAATTTGATAGTATCCATCGATCTCATTTTATTTTGAATGTTCAAAATACGTTGTTAGCAACTCGAAAAATTTAAATAAAAGCAAACGTAATCAATAAATCAAGCAGTTCTCAAAAAGTTTATGAACAAAGACCCTCGCCACTCACCCGTGACCGTCAAATAAATCCAAACGTTATGTCATATTATACTGACATACACGCTATTGAGGCTCTCCAAGCAGCTAATTTGTATAATACAACCGCTGGATACGATTTACGCATAGTAAAATATAAAACAAGCACGTTTTTAAGTCAAACTTTATCATCTGGACCGTGACAATTCTAAACTCAATGCGTAAAAAACTTAGATCGCAGTCGTGAGCCAAATAAAAAGAAAATGGCGGCGTTTCGTACGACGAAATGTCGGGAATGTGTCCACGTGGAGCGGCTCCGACGAATTCAGGGCCGAATGTAAGGCTCCTGCTCTTTGCTTTATTTTGGATGTTTCCCATTTGTTATACATAATACATGTAAGCCTGTATCGCGGCATCGCAGCATCGCGGCCGTCAGGGAATTTCGGGACGGCGCCACCGACAAACCATCTCTCTCTATACAGGATGCTACACGCATTATCTTTATTTTTATTTTATCTCCCTGTATATTTTGGCATTATCTTTCCATCAATCCATATGCGATTATTGATTTTTAGACAAAACATCAAATCATTTTTAATTCTAACTTCAAAATGTTCAATAGCAAAAGTAGCAATGGGAGCTACTACTGCTCAAACATTCACCAAAGATCGTAAATGGTAATTAGGCGTATTAAGAACAATAAATTTAGTAATAAAACGTATGTGAACAGCCTCTATTAATAACATACTTCGGAATCGAACTGGCCTCGGAATTCGTTGCGACATGAACTTATAAGTTACAATCGACGGGTTTTTTGTTCGGACCAGTGAAATGGCGATCGTGAAAAATGATCCTTATGAACACGTGCCTCTATTGGATTGAAGTTGTGAGAACTACATTCAGTAGCTTGTTAGTTTCCTCAATAAGACTGCAGTGTTTAGATGATTTAGATGTATCTTTTGGGATCTGCAATACATTTGGTAAGATAAATCTGAATTGGTTATCAGTTATGAATGAGTATATTCTCGACGTGCAGTTTAAAATGCGATAGCCTTTAGGATTATACTATCAAGATACAAAATGGAATGCTTAACATATTTCTGTGGAACGTGGGTTGTTTATGCGTTCCGTCACCGATTTTGATACATGTTTACCTGGCGATGTCATTAGTTCCCGTTAAAGACATGTCATAAAATCGGAAATAAAACACGGAACGCGTTTATCGATCGCAGTTTACTTAGCCAATTCAAACTCGTGTGAATTTGTCTGACTCACATTTCCATTTAAGGTCCGCCATACCTTTTCTGTATTCACAATCGGAACGTTAATAACCTCGAGACAATAAATTCGGTATGAAAAAAGACAATTAAATCAGTCTATTACAAGAAATCCTTGAGACATTGGTTCGTACTAATTTGGTTAAAACGGCGGCTTGATTCCGTTTCTCGAAATTTGAACAAATCATTGCACGTATCACGACGAGATGGGGAACTGCGTGGTGCAACGTGGAATACAAATCGACCAGGTAGTGTGAGAAAAACACGAAAAAACCACATAAAGCGTTCAGGTCACGATCGCTGCACCAAGGCAGGATAGGAAAAATTAGCAGATAATATCTAGCCGAGATGGCAAATTGTTTTTCAGATGAATCCTAACTGTCAGCTACCGGGATGTGGAACAGACTACGTTTATTAATACATTTTATAAAGGTAAACATGTATTTACATTTTTGGTTTGTTTATATCTGTTATCCGATATACATTACATACGCACTCACGCCTGTAATCCCCGAAGGGATAGGCACAGGTGTAACCACTACACCTACATTTCGCCGAGGTTATTTCCGTCCGATGATGCAATAGGGGGCACGAGTCTATCGCCACACTAGACACAATTCCAGACTCAAGGCTGATTACTGAGCATTTCGTGGTAGAAAAACCCAATATGACTTTTACCCGACCCATCGATCGAACCCGAGGCCTCAGCACAGCAGTCGTAACGCGTATGCATTGCAACTGCTTGTTGTCCGAAGTTTATCATGTTGAGTAGCATGTTCATTATAATTATTTAAACTTGAAAATAAGATGTTTTTTTCTACAAAGTAACGTAAAATGTTAAGGAGTTTTATAAATAAATTTTAACCTAAGTATCGCAATTGTAGATAAGATGTGAAGTAGCAAAATGAAGGTTATTTTGAAAGTAAAATTAAGTAGAGAATCTTCTGTGAGCATTAACAATCAAGTAAACCCTGATAAACCAACAGATTTAGAAAAAACTAACCTAGTTTAACAATTCTGAGAAGAAACTCTCAATGCTATAAATATTGAACACAACGATAGAGACAAGTGTGTTCGCAACGCAAACTGCACATTGGTCTGGCCGACAATTGGTGTTTCGATTGCATTTATTGTGGCAATGTTTAACTGCACGCGATGCTGATTTGTTTAATGCGAGTGGAGCAATCGTCTTTCAATATTTATGGCACGGTACAACTCTGTTCACTATGGAAGTAACCAATTGGATTTGAGATTTAAGCCACATTGAATGGATGGATGAAAGGAGAGTAACAAAAGAAAATGTTGCGATAGTGAGTGTCAACCTAGTCGTATTGTTATGGGCCAAATTGGCGATTTGCTGAAAATTAACCATAAGGATTTCTCATAACTGACGATCATGCATAGACTGATGACAGTGTAACAAGCGAAAGAGATGTGTTTTGACCGTAGCACTTGGCGCTCCATAGTCTCTGGCTACATCAATGAGAGTCCAGCTTGAGTTTATGTGTGTTTTACAAAGGATTTAGAATAGGTCTACGTGTGATTTTGTAGATGTGGTTTTATATTATGATCCGTATAATTAAACTTAAAAGCGCGTTTACTACCACATTATCTGCACGACATCATTAAAAAAAGTAACAGCTGGATTATTAATTACGAATATAATCTAGTTTTAAAAGTAGTAGATCCACGCTGTACATAGTATTGTTTGCAGCATGAATGGACCAGTTTGACCGGGTTGTTACCACTGTCTCACGGAAAACCAACGTGCAACCAGCTTACTGTTGCATTTCGTACGGTGAAACCCCCTCCCAAACCCTAATTTCCTTCCCCTTTCTTTTAAGATCGGCATCATGTCCAAAATTCCTCTGGTCCATAACAGATGGAGATTACTTGCTATCAGGAGACCCACATGCTCGTTTGTTAGCCTCTGCTATAAAAAATCATGACTAACCCGGCTCCGTTCCCATACATCCAGGAACTGAAATTCAAGAAATCCTACATCCGGTTTGGTTTAGTATTCTAGAGGCGAATTTAATGTTCCCCAATCGACGCCTCGCACGTCTTCGAGTTTTCGGACAGTCTGATCTAACGAACTGTACACACGCATACAGAATGTATAATTATGTATTACAATATTACGCTTCCTTGTCGCAATTTGCAATTATTATTAGTTCTGGGAGACTGTGAGTCTGCGTGTCCGAGTTTCGGTGATCGATGTCCTGGGGTTACTAACACGGATTTGGTTACGTCTATTTTTGTTAAATTAGGTTATTTGCATTAATCAGATGTTTTCTTACGTGTGGTTTTGATGTCTCTGTTGATTCCTAGATCCTATTCGAGGTTCTGAGTTCCTGATTTCAAGATGCTGCTTTATGATAAATAACTAATTTTATGTATAAATGTTTAATGCCTTTTTAGTTTTAATTTATTAATTGTTAATTATAGGAACCAATTCATATAGATATGTCAATCCGCACTAGGCCAACATGATGCAGAAGGCCCGGGCCCAGTAGTGCGACGTGTATAATACAATAAATAGTATTAGTATTATAGTAATATTATTTTTTATTAAGAAATTCTAATATGACTGCCTCGGTGGCGCAGTTGTAATGCGTACGCGTTACGATTGAGGCTAACGCTGAGGTCTCGGGTTCGATCCCCGAGTCGGGTAAAGTGGTATTGGGTTTTTCTATTACGAAATGCTCAGTATCAGCCCGGAGTCTGGAATTTGTGCCCGGTATGGCGATAGGCTCGCCCCCTATATGACGGAGATATGCTCGGCGAAATGTGGGTGTACTGGCTACACCTCTGCCTACCCCTTCGGGGATTACAGGCGTGAGTGCGTATGTAAATTCTAATATGGTTTTAATTACCTTCTTGTATAATGATATAAACTACTAAATCATTAGCTTATACCTATTATTGAAATTTATATTTTATTAGCTACTCGAAACAACCTTTTCTCTCCGACTCTAGTTAATTAAGACGGCCAGGCCATTCGATTTGTCGTCGTGTGCAATAACTGGAAATTTCAGTTCGTCAGTGCACTTGTGTATAGGGTTGTACGTGGCAGTTTTTCTCAGCGCTCCGTGGATGTATGAGTTGACACCATGGCAATATATGGTAGTCGGAATTTAATATTGGAATTTATTAGTCCTAAAATGTCTGTATTGTGGCGAGTGTTTGTTAGCGATCTGTGTCAACACTAAATGGGTCGCGCCAAACTCGGTACCTACTCGTATATCAGACGCCGAAGATGTAAGGGTGTAATTTCAGAATGGAAAAAGTAAAAAAAAAATTAAAATGGAACATCATCAGCGTCTAATACGTACATATGTTATATATAAACACCTTTCTGCACTACTCCTCCATATAAACTTTAACTACGTCGAATCTCACAGTCCTCTGTGCGCGCATATTGCTTAAAAATGGGTCCTAAATTTTCACGTATTAATATATACTTACATAGATAAAATACAGGAGATTTTCTTCTGTGTATATTGTAAGACGTTGCTCAAAACCGTAAAACAGAGTCGAAGACATGCGCATGCAACGTAGAGTCTCGTAGCCTAACATTTCCTAATTGTGTTCAATTCGTTTCAACAGTAACCTAAACTAACCTATCTAGAAAATACTGATACTTGATTGACCACAGTCCATTGGCCACATGAAATGAATGAAGTACTTAGTAATATTCCTCACACCTAGTCATAGATAACTAGAAATATCAGCCGATGGTGGTCGAGGGCAAAAACAATATCGCCCTTAGGGCTGGCAATACGTGGCAGTGCGATAGGGTTGTCAGCGATTTATTTCAGCACGCAATGCACGTAGGGTCACACTTCATTGAGCAGAGCACGTCTTGCGCCTATACTCTTGTTTGTAGATACAGTATGTATGTATATATTTTACAATGTTTTTAGCTATTACAAATGAAAATATAGTTTTATTAATATCTTTAATTCAATTAATCTCATACGAGGCGCTCAGTTGCGCTCACTCAGTATCAGCCCGGAGTCTGGAATTATGTCCCTTCGCAGATTACAGGTGTGAGTGCGTATGTTTGTATATTTAATTATTAATAAACTTTATTTCAGGTTTAAAATGTTACGTGATCGCTCTGTCCTCCATGATATCATAAATTGTTTGGTGTAGAAATCATGTATTCATATATAAATATATGAAGTCTAAATCCCTCGTAGTTCCTGATACCCACGATACTGGTTAATCTAGTGTAGGGTCAGGACTACGTGTGTGACTGTTGGCTGTATTTATTTATTTATATTTAGATAATACCTACTTTATTCAATAGAACATACAATTTCACTTTGGCGGCATTTGATTTTTTTTATCAAACTTAGGGCCTGTCTCACAATGCCCAATTAAAATGTATCTCCCAGATAACACATTAAGTAGTCAATCCAAGGACCATTTTGACATATTATTATGATTCTCTGTTTAAATGAACATATAATTTTGTATTTTGTTGTTATATCTGATAAAAATAATTTACGTGAACATTGCGAAATAAGGTATTAATAATGTAGTAAGTATTCACTAAAGAACATTGGTAGTTTCACAAGACACAAGATCGAAGATTGCGAGCCTAATAAGCTTAACATTCATACAAAATTACATACAATTGTTGGAAATAAACACTACAAGCGAAGATTAAGGAAAATATAAGCATACGAGATTGGCATATAAATTGTAATTTTAGTGGTCTTTCCTCACGAGACTATGTCATTATATCGAAAATAATCATGAGAATAACAATATTTCTGAAACAATTCTGAACACTGTTATAAAATTTCTATTTTTTTTTTTTTTATAGTATAGGCCGGCAAACCAGCAAGTGGGTCACCTGATGGTAAGCGATCTCCACCGCCCATGTACGCCCACAATACAAAAGGGATAATAAGGGATTGGGAAGGGGAGGGGGATTTGGGTCTCCGGATATCTCACTCACCGTATGAAACGCAGCAGCAAGCTGCTACTTTACGCCGGTTTTCTGTGAGACAGTGTTAACGACCCGGACGAGCCGGCCCATTCATGCTGTAGACAAAATTGTCTACAGCGTGGCTCTACCACTCGGACCTCTAACAGACCTTATAATAATAATACTAGCCCTGTATTATATACGTCCCACTGCTGGGCACGGGCCTCCTCTACTGAATGAGAGGGGTTAGGCCTTAGTCCACCACGCTGGCCTAATGCGGGTTGGCAGACTTCACATACCTTCGAAATTCTTATGAAGAACTTCTTAGGTATGCAGGTTTCCTGACGATGTTTCCTTCACCGTTGCAGCAAGTAATAACTTATAAAAGTCAGAGGTGTATGCACTTGAGGCTGGTTTCGAACCTGCGACTTTCGTTTCGACAGTCCATACCACTCCCCGCTGAGCTATCACTACATCCTTACAGACCTTACCTTTTAAAAATAGTAGGTACAAATTTTGTCTCACAAAAGCCTGCAGAAAATGGATTAACCTCATTGTGGTGGGAGAATAACGTCTATATAGAAATATAATACAGGTGTTTTTTATAGCATAGGCCGGCAAACGAGCAAGTGGGTCACCTGATGGCAAGTGATCTCCACCGCCCATGTACGCCCACAATACTAGAAGAGTCATGGGTGCGTTGACAACATTAAAGGAAAGGGATAATTAAGGAAAGGAAAGGGCATTTGGGCCTCCGGATATCTCAACGCAAGCCGCTGCTTTACGTCGGTTTTCTGTGAGACAGTGTAACGACCCAGACGAAACAGCCCATTCGTGCTGTAGACAAAACTGTCAACAGCGTGGCTCTACCACTTTCACTCACTCAATCTGTTTGTTCTGCCCGCTTAGCATGAGCCCACGAGAAATCGTATGTGCGCGGGAGAAAACTCTGTCGATATCGACTAGTTTACCGTAACATGCATCCCACAACATAGAGAGAGTGCTAGAGATATAAAGACAACACCAGAAAACTAGCGGACAAAAAAAATCGAGCCGTTAAGCGCACTGGTTTCTGAAGAATATTGAATTCATAATATTACATTTTCGTGGGTAGTTTAAAGCCGACTAGGCTTAAAAGACCACATTACAAAGCGATAGGAGGCGATTTGCTAAATATGTAGGTAGTTACGTGCTGCTTGTAAAAGAAAATGGACACCATGTCTTAGAGGTTATTATGTTATGACATTTGGACAAGGACTAACATAATCATTTATTCCTATGAATATCATTTGAAGATTTAACCGACTTCGAAAAAGGAGTTTCTCCATTCATTTGTACACAATGTTACAGAAAGATATGGTCAAATTTAAGCAACATATCGTTTACCATATAAGTAGATTATTGCCCGTAGTACCAAATTCAACATAATTAAATCATTTTCTTTTATAACTAATGAGTAACATGCCGATATTCGACTTACTAACTTTAATGACGACGTAACAGTTGGTCGTCAATAAATAAACATTGCATTAAAACCAAGTCTAGTCTAATTTTTTAAATACACTTCATCAAATATATCATAAAGACCTCACTAAAAACTTAAATGAAATGTACGAACACATTTAAGTAAGAAACATGTGAGCATCAAAAGAACATAATCGTATTAAAGTGTAACAAAGCCACAGGAAACACAAACGGATAGGCATAATAATATAAAGGTTTGAGTAGGTAGCCATCAACAATGAGAGGGGAGGCACAAATGTCTTTTCAATTCGGCCGGGTTGCGGTAAACGCCGAAAATTTTGGCCACTTAAAACCAAAGGCAAGGGGTTGAACAAGCGATTGACTTTGTCGAGATCACTCCGAATGCCATTGCTACAATCGGGTCGAAATATTGAAATATAGGGGAAGATTTGGCCTTTTGTAAAATTTTAGTTAATTTAAAGATTTAAACTAAAGTATGATATGTAATTGAATTGATATGTATTTTGACAGCCTCCGTGGCGCAGCGGGCGAGTAGCCGGCTGCGAAGCGAGAGGCCGTGGGTTCGTTTCCCGTACGTGTTTGTGTGATCCACAAATATTTGTATCGGGTCTGGGTGTTGTAGGACCGCAAGTCCCTCGTAGTTCCTGATAACCACGATACAGGTTTACCTAGTGTGGGGTTAGGACTATGTGTGTGACTGTTGGGTGTATTTATTTAATTACCTTGACATTCAGTCGAATAATATTGTGTTAGTTAAGGAAAATAAAGTACGACAGTAAATAACACAGAATTGAAAAGCGGGCGAACAAAGTTCTGAGTAACTAAGTTAGATACTCAGCGTCAAGTCTAAGCCCCACGTACAGTGCTGTTAGTATGACTGTTGACATTAGCTCTTCATTGGTTGAATTGAAAATATACAACAGTTACAACCATAGTGCAATTCCATTCTATAATTCGTAATTCAAAGTTCTGGGTGGTGTTGATACTTTTTATGAAGAGACGTGGCGCTTACCATCATACGAGCGACCTGCTGATCTCACTCAGACGAATAAACATAATTAGATATCACATTCAGTCAGAATAGTGAAGTCTTTTGGTGCGAGTAAATTGAAAACTATGGGAGTCTTTATTCAATACAATCTGTCTCAAAGATACCGCTGAGATCAGAATTTATCAATGGGTGCCTGTATCTCCTGACCTCCAGGTCGCTCTCCTAAAGACTCCTTATACCCTAATCAGTAGATACTCACCACTTAAAGAGCACTAAACTTATATGATTTATTATGAGATAAGATGTTTTTCAACTGCGCCGTTTAGTATAATAGATTTTTTAAGGTTACGACCTTCACTCGTGTTCTATGTTCCTTTACTTAAGTTTCTCAGAAAATACATACGTGCTTTGATATTTGTATTAGGGAGATATCAAATAAGTGATGATCTAACAAAATTGTAGGCCTACAGTGATCATTCAATGAAATTATAACTTTATATGTTAAGCGTATGTAAATGTTGTTATAGTTGAATAGAACAAAAATATTGAAGGGATGCATATTTCTTAAATCAGCAACCGTTTATTTGGATGGTAGGTTTATTCTATGAACCACTACACAAAGGTGTATTGAAATAAAGAAAAAAATATAGAGGTGGCTTCATGTATCAACACATGAAGGATGATTTCTTTTTCCATTACACATAGTTATCACTGGACGTTATTAAAATGATATAGAGATGAATGATGCGAATAGATGTATATACAAAACCGTGAAAATCTTTTAAACTACGGGATCGAAAATTCTAAAAACAATAAGGGAATATAACTTAAAAGGTTCTTTGGTTATAAGAACCTAGTTTGTTTAGTAATAATTATAGTAATAGTTTTTAAGATATGGGATATTTTCGGTTACTTACACAATTGTTTAGCGACCGCAAAAATAACTTTGTTTTATTTTTTCAGTGTTTGTGTACGTAGTGAGTTAATGACGTTCATCTTAGTTACGGAACCCTTCACTGTACGTGCTCTAACACGCACTTGACCGGTTTTAGTATGTACACAAATCACAAAAGTAAAAAGAAATATACTAAACATTTATTTAACCCCAATTAATAAGTGTCATATTCATTGCTATGTCAGGCCATGCTTCGCACATCGTAAACTATGACAATAACGCTAAATAAATATTAATTGTTTCCAAAACATTCTGGTATTTTGTGCTCATTATATTTTAGGTATGTGTTTTAAGTCAAGGCAACAATGTGGGTTCAATTCCTTGGTCTTTGTGTAAAAATATTTTGATTAAAATAATATTAATTCTAAACGTAGATAGTATAAGGTCTTTTAATTTTATAATAGTACCATATTTTTAAGCATTGTCCGGCAATCGAGCAAGTGGGTTATCTGATGGTAAGTGATCTCCACCGCCTATATACGCTCATAATACCAGAAGAGTCATGGGCGCGTTGCGGACCTTATAGGAAAGGAATAATTAACGGATTGGGAAGGGGAGATTTGGGCCTCCGGATATCTCACTCACCGTACGAAACGCTGCAGCAAGCCGCTACTTTACGTCGGTTTTTTAGTAGTAGTAGTATACATAGAGATAGTGGTAACAACCTGGTTGTGCCCATTTATGTTGTAGACAAAACTGTCTAAAGCGTGGCTCTACCACTCGAACACAAAAATAGTACTTAGGTATGTTTCTAGTTGTTATTGTAGTAATAACTAATAATTATAATAATATCAGCCCTATGTTATACTGATCCACTGCTGGGCTTGGGCCATCTCTTCTAATGAGAACATATTTCACACACACGAGATTCTTGTGGAGAACTCTTAGGTATGCAGATTTCCTCACGATTTTCCTCCACCTTTAACGGTGGAGGCAAGCGATAAATATAAATTAAAATATTCAGAAATAGATACTCCTAGTATGATATGATAGTACTTATAAAAAAATCGTATACCTACTAGTTTTCAATGTCGTAACAGAGAAAGCATTAATTATTCAAAGAGGATCGAGGTCTGATTAAATAATAGCGAAATAAATATAATTATTGAATTTGTAGCACGACTGTATGATTAATTACTTAAACCCCACAAATATTTGAAATAAAAATTAAGGCACCAACAATCAGTTAATGAGTAACTGAAGCGTAACTAAAATCCCTGAAAGCAACTACATAAAATTTATAGATAAAATCGCTGCAGCGCTAAAAAATTACGCTCGCATCGCTGCAAAAAAAAACACCGAGACGAATCTTAGGTCCATTAGGGTCCGTGATCTGGTTTTATGGAGACATGTCGGTCGTGTCGCACTAATTAAAGCTCTCGTAAAATGCAAGGGTCTGTCGTCAATCAATGTAAGCGCAACCGTGAGTTATTGACGGCCGTCGTCTGCGCGTCGCCGATCCCGACCAATATAGATGTGGTACTATAGTCTATAACCAGTCATATATTGGTCCCATAGGGATGAGCTTATCGCCATACCGGGCATAATTTCAGACTACGGGCTGATACTGAGCATTTCGTAAGCGAAAAATCCAATATCATTTTTACCAGACCCTAGGATCAAACCCAAGACCTCAGCACAGCAGTCGTACCGTGTACGTATTACTACACCACCGAGACATCGAATGAAATATTTCAATCTAAACAAATATTATATGTAGATCACAGAAACTCCTCATTCCTAAAGTACGTTTAAGGACATAAAAAAACAGTAATTAACTTAATGTAAATAAAAGGGGTAAATGATTGTTAAAATGTTAACTGATTATATATCTTGAGTTATTTTTTTTTCTTATTATCATACACTTCATTAGCAACATTCTTAGAAATGGTTATCTACTCTAAGGTAACACTGAATTAGTTAAAAAAAATTATTAAATCAAGGTTTAGGACCAAAATTCAACTTGATTTATTTTTATCACTTTAAACAAAGCAAACATAAATCTTTGTACAATAATAACGACATAAATATCTGCATTTAGCACATCCATAACTTTTCCCTTTAGCACTTCAAGACATTGGAGCGTGGGCCTAGTTTATATCTGCCTAAAATTCGCCCGTCAAGTGTCATCGAACTTAACTGAAGGTTAAACGTATTGACATCTGTACGTCCTACACTTCCTAAATTATGACATATTCATTTGAATGTAAATTATTATAACCTGGTGAATTTGAATGACATTGTATGGAGACACATCGAATTGGTTTTATTTATAAATCCTTGTTGTAAATGGTTGGATGTTTTTCAATGAATGGTTACCGAGCGGCCTAACATGAACCGACGAGATATCTCGTGCACCAGTGAGAAAACTAGCGACAACAAATATCTCAGATAAGTGTTAACATTCGATAAAATGAGGTCGTCATATTAGAGTTCGTAGACAAAATATCACAGGAAACTAATTTATACTATTTTCTCTACTTGAAGATTCTTGTTGTAAATGATTGGATGTTTTTTTAATGAATGGCTACCAGGGGGCCTAACATGAACCGACGAGATATCTCGCGCGCGAGAGAGAAAACTAGCGACCACAATCTGAGATAAAAGTGTTAACATTCGATAAAATTACATCGTCAAGTTAGATGTAGACAAAATACCACAGAGAAGTAAGTAATACTATTTTCTCTATTTTTATCTGTTCTTTTGACTTAACTAGTCGAGTATTATGTGCAACCATGTTAGCTACGATAGCATTTAATTCTTCTCGTATTGTGGATGTTTACGGGCGGTGATCATTTACCCACAGGTGACCCACTTGTTCATTTGCTGGCACTATCAAAAATACAACTAACTTGTGTTCTAAAATACCGATGAATATTATTTCCATGAAATCAGATTTTGATGTCATTTATTAACAATGTTGAATTATAGAATGTGACCAGTTTAAAAAAATCGTAATTACACATTAAAAAGAGTCGACGATGAGCACAATTATTTAATTAGGATTTTTTTTAAATCGTGTGTCGCCATAGCGGAAATCATGACAAAAACACTTGAGCAGGGGCGAAACCAATCAATACCGCAGTAGAGACGTGGCCTGGGTAGCGATTTGAAAACCGCATACATACGTCTTTCCATTGATTTCACCAAGGGATATTTATAGGGCATTCAATCTTCAATTAACGTCCGGTTTAGAGATAAATATATGGACTAAACTCAAGTTAATGTTTGGAAGCATCTGACTTGACTGGGTACAATGTTTTTATAGCTGAGATTGGCGAACGGGCTAATGGGTCACCTGATGATAAGTGATTCACCTATGAACACTCACAGTACAATAATAATTATGGAATGATTGCCAACCTTAAAGAAAAAGAGTGGATATTAGGAAGCGGGAGGGTAATTTGGGCCTTCCGTAAACTCACTCACACAACAGCCAGCTGCCACTTCATGTTGTTTTTTGTGAGACAGTGGTAATAACCCGGTCGAGCCGGCTCATTCATGATGCAGGCAAAAATTTCTACAGCGTGGCTCTACCACTTATAACTAAAACGATGGTTACGCATGGGTCTGTGTCATGTCTGGAATGTGTCAAAGAAACAAAATCTAAATTTCAAAACCAAAATTATGGAGTCAATTTCATTATGACGATGTTATGACACATAATATCGCCGAGTAGATTACGGCTTGAGGTATAAAAAAGCTGACTGAAAATAAATATCCTGAGATGAGAATAGAAACCATACCTCTCATTTTTAAGTCATATTCATAAGTTCTATTGATCTAACTATCTCCAATTTTGTTATCTTTTTATCATATTACGGAACTGCTGCATGATATATGCAGTATAGTGCTGTCCAAAGTAATGTTGACCGCCGAGAGAGTTTTTGAGTGGTAGAGCCACGCTGTATGTTTTATTTACAGCATGAATGGGCCATTGACCGACGTCTCACAGTCAAACAGGAAAACGACATAAACTAGTGGCTTGTTGCTGCGTTTGGTACCGTGAGTGAGATATCCGGAGACCCAAATCCCCTTCCCTTTAACATCTATTTCCTTTCTAGGACGGCAACGCGACCACGATTCTTCTGGCATTGTGAGTGTCTATGGGCGGTGGAGATTGCTTACCATCAGGTAACTCTCTGCTCGTTTGCTGGCCTATGCTATAAAAAAAGACATTGCGTCCCTCGACAGACCCCAGAACCATTCCGGGCTAAAGTTACTGGTTAGCTTAATACGTAATATTTACTTTTTTTTCATTGCTTCACATTTCCATGCATATAGTCAATGACCTATTTAATATAGTTTTATTCACAAGAACGATGAAATACTGACGTGGCCGATTTCAAAGTCTTGTTGGAATTTTGGTGTCAATTTCTTCCAGTATGATGCTTCATAGACGATTTTCGAACGACCAAAGTCGATCAATACACTTGGTCAAAAATCACATAAATTCACCAATTTATATGATTACATACACTGTTCATCACAGTCAATGTGTATTGCACAAAATCCCACCACTTTTATACAACAAACATAACTTTAAACTAGTTTTAGGATAAAATAATATAAGAAATCAACCACACTGTTACAATTCCCGCCAAAACTCTTAATAATTACTTCAAAATATCCTAATATATCATTGAAATGTGTATAAGCTTGTGTAATTAATTAAAGAGGTTCATTATCATTTAGCGCCCTCTAACTCGTGGTTTCGGCGTCCCCCGGGAGGGGGAGTGTTGCAAGCTAAACTCGGCTACGTTACACTTATTTGTGTTAATGGCGGAAATTCCACTCCCAAATGTAATGTGTACTTTATGTATAACACTACTAAGATGATTTTTTATTATATTTTGTCAAATTTCTAGAAATGAATTCTAAATAATAAGCATTTATATACAAGATAAACATTTCCTAATAACACGCTTACGATAATAGTAAGCGAATAAGCATTTTTTTACATTCTCTCTCAATAAATTACGCAAATAAGTGTTTTCTTCGAGTAATGTTTGGCCATTTTAAATAAATCATAAAAAGACTTCTAAAGTTTAAATTAAGTTGTGTTTAAAACAATTAAAATTGATTAATTTCAAAATATAATCAACCGAAAAAACTTATTTGTAGTATCTTTTTTACACAAAAACAATTATTTAAATCAATACGAAAGTTTATTACTAAATATTAATCAAGGTATTTCATTCAAATCGATGTACGTTCTAAAATAAGCCATTGTCAAACAATGGCACAGATTCATCTCATTATTTTAGTATGAAATTGAAATGTAACTCAATTTTAAACTAACTAAATGTCAAATAGCAAAATGGAAAAGCGAATCGCGAACTTGCGTGAGTAGTAATAGCAGATAGTAAAATTAAACGACATAATATGGATTAACATACTTTGCAATTAATTTTCAAAATGGAAAAGACTTCGCCACATGGGTTCAGTGGTAGCCTACTTAGGCGGAGAAATCTTGGTCTTGGGTTCAAATCGCAATCCCAATTTAGGGTCGAGAAATACAGTGGAAAAACTGTGTTTGAATTTTCAGTATAAAAATTATATTTGTTGCTCTGGATTGATATTCGTGTCAGTTATGGCGATATGCTTACACCCCCCCCCCCCCCCCCCTCCTCCCTATCACATCATGAAACGGAAATAAAGAGTGTTTATACATTGTTTCAGACACGATAAGTTGCTCTAGGAGCAATTACATGTGATTTTAGTTGTTCATGTACGTATAAAATAAAGAATATTGCGGCAAAGACCACCATTCTGGCAAATATCCACAAACTATCTGATTTTATGGGTAACAAAATTCGAAATAGTTACCTATTATTATATTTTATTAATATTACGCCAGTATTTAAGAACAGCAATTAAGTGAGCTCTTTGGTATGCGTAGATTTTGGTGTATGTGGTCCATTTTAGATGCTAAATAAAAACGGACAAATCACGTTACAGAAATGTATGTACGCATAACCAATAGCTCTCATAAGTGTTGTTCTTGAATACGGGCGGTTTTATTTATCCAAAACTAAACCGTTACAAACTATTATAAAAACTCTATCTTAATTGTATGTTATCTTTTTACGATTTAATTTTAAAACTTGTACTTAACGGAGTTTAGGCCGGCGCGACATAAAAAATTGACGTGTGCGCGATAACAGAATTGTTTTATTGCATTGTTTGTTTTACTATAATGCACTCAACATTCAAATGTTATGGTGCATTTAAATGAGGCGTAATAACATAAGCCGAGTCATGAGCAAAACGCAGCTACGACAATGACGACGCGACGACTCGAGTAAGCTGCCTACTAAAGTTTTTACTAACTGAACTACTTCTTTAGTTCTTTGCCTCGTTTTTTTAAAATACTTATTTGTCTCTTCAGGTTGGTCACTACTACAGATTGATCAAAAAAGTTCAGAAACCTAGATAATTTTATCATATTGTTAAGTATTAAAATATGAACATCTTTACGTATGTTCTAGTACATTGTAAACAGTTACCTTTGCAAGCGTTAATTGAAAATAACCTGACTAATTGATGAACAATGTGTTCTTCAACTGCCTGCCGTCTGCAAATATATACAGCGCGTTTCATTACATATGATTATGCCAACTACACACATAAATACAAAAATAATATTAAGCTGATCATCCACTAACAACTTATTATTTTTATTATATTTGAACTTTTGATAAATCATTGTAGATAGAGTGGTAGAGCCATGCTGTAGACAATTTTGTCTACATCATGAATGCTCCACCGGGTTGTTACCATAGTTATCTTTTTTATTATTTAAATCGATAAGTGTTACAGAAAACCTATTGCAGAAAGACTTTTATAAGTCCATCCAGAAATAAATAAATTACGAGACAAATGACAGACGACGCAAACTTTAACCTCACCGTGTAAAATGGCCATTACGGTGCACGCGTGCAAGCGAGATAGTGTGATATCCCCACTACACACCCACTTTTCCATATCAATATGTTTAAAATCACAATTGCGGGCTCATTTCTGAACAAATTTGGATTATGTTTTAACAAAAAGGTTTTTTTTGCGTATTATTTTCTGTTGCTTATAAAATTTAACACAAGAAACAATCGTATTGTCTCACAGAAAACTGGTGTGACGTAGCAGCTCGCTGTTGCGTTTTGTACGGTGAGTGAGATGCCCAAGAGACTTATCTCTTCCCCTTGCCAGTCCCTTAATTATCCCTTTCCTTTAAGGTCTGTAACGCGTCCATGATTCTTCTTGTATTGTGGACGTTCATAGGCGATGGAAATCACTTACCATCATTACTTGCTCATTTGCCAGCTTATACAAAAAAACATATAAAACTCTACCGTAACCGTAACACATGGATTTCACATGGATTTAATTGTCTTTTTATTTACTCAAAACAAGCCCGTGCAAAAGCCATGCAAACTCTATTATAAAATAGTTGATACACATTCAAAAGCAAGCTTTTATGAATATTGCACTATAAAGCCCAAAGAGGCCAAACACGATGGGTTTACAAATAGCCATTCAAGGATTCCGTTAGCCACCTTCCAAGTCCATACTCAAGTTTTTTTTTTTTATTATTAGATTGAATGACGAGACGAGCAGGTCGCTCGCCTGATGGTAAGCGCCACGCCTGCTCATAAACAGAAGCAACGCCACACAGAACTTTAAATAAAGCACTGCATGACATTGGACTGCGCTCGTCACCCGAGACATAAGGTGTTAAGTCTCATAATGCCCAGTAATTACACTGGCTTCAATGTCCTTCACACCGGAACACAACAGTGCTTACACACTGTTGCTTGGCGGCAGAAACAGACAAAGCGGTGGTACCAACCCAGCCGGTCTCTCGAAACGAAGGACCTACCACCTTGTACATCTGATTAAGTTAAATCTAATGAGCCTGAATTCGATGTGCTGACTCGTAGACATTGAAGGATTCTGTAACCATCCGTCCCAACATCAGACCATACAGAAGTACATACAATTGCCAAATTTCATGACGAAACAACAATTAGTAGTTCTTAAAGTTAAATGTCTTAGATTGTATTATATGTTTTTGGAATTTCGCGATGACTTCAGTCTTACCCAGCCATCGTCACTATTACTCTGGGATAGTTCGTGAAACGATATAAATTCAAATCTTAAGAATTTCAATCGATAGGATGGATACCGTTTGACAAGAACTTGGAATCCAGTCATTGAGTGGTAAGAGCCACGCTGTAGACAGTTTTGTCTATAGCATGAATAGGCCGGCTCGTCCGGGTTGTCACCACTGTCTCACAGAAAACTGGCGTAAAGTAGCAGCTTGCTGCTGCGATTCGTACGGTGAGTGAGATATCCGGATTTTATTACAAAGTTACACGTCGACCTAGGTCTGAGTAGAAGCGTGTTAAAAATCATACTAACCAAGTTCTCATTTTACGCGTATTAAGGGTCTGTTTCAATAAGTTCATAAGTTCTGTTTCAAGTTCAATAAAATACAACATTAAATAGCCAATTTTTTAAGTACCAATTTGACATAGTTATTTCATAATTTTGAATATTAATATTTTGAATACGATTATTTCTTAGAGACGCTAAATAAAATACATTATTTCTGTAATTAGTAACTGAGCATTAAACATTTTCTGTACTCAATAATGGAGCATAAAGTGTTAACTAGCTTTGCGTGTGGAAGTAATCGAATTTTAAGATATGACTAAGTGACAATTGAAGTTAATTCACATTTCTGAGTGCGGCAATTAGATTTTATTTGATAAGTAACGTTTACTTGGGCTTTGTGAAACAAACGCTAAGATTAAGCGCTATTTTATGGGAACATATGGGTGGTCTGAATAATATGTTCATGTACTTATACGCTTTTATCTATTTTGCGAATAATCGCTGCTCCACCATGCTGGGAAAAACGTAATTACAATGAAACTAGTAATACCTACACTGGTTATTAATTTATGGGAGCGATATACAATAAAAAATGAGCATAACCCCTCTATGGTAATATGGCGGTTGCTCAGAATTTTTTGATCGCCACAGATATTTAAAATCAATACAGTATAAAATCAACACCCTCCCAAAATTGCAAAATTTCTATCATTGAGTGTAAAGGGGTTACCAAGATTTTAGGCCCAAATCCTCACCTGCACATAGTGGCAATGGCAATACTTGTTTCCCGTTGTGGGGGTTAGACGGCGGGTCGCCATAATACGAAATCCACCGTCAAATCATGATAGGAAGTCCTATCGACGAGTCGGACCCTGATATCGTCAGACAGAAAGAAAGAACGGTTTGAGCTAGGGCCTAAGCGATGATGAGACTGTCAAGACTATGCTTTTCACATTTAAAGATAACATAAGTAATACGTAGTTAGTGCGCACGCAGCCTAATACGAATACCCGGAACAATTTTACTCCACCGTCGATAGCTGTGAATTTTTTTGCCGACCTCATTGGAAATTGTTATTAATTCGCTTTTTATCGCTGTTATGTACGATAATAAACGATTGTATGTTTTATACATTACACACGCTAGTTTTTATCGTTGGTTAATATTTATTTAAAACGGTGTGTTTTTTTCTGCTTTCAAGATATACTCGATGAGTTCTTCAAGTGTTTTCTTGGTGTCTACAATAAAACTTAATGTAGCGTAATTATTATTGTTGCATTCACTACATTTATTGGTTAGGGGATATTATTTCTTAGCATTTCAACGTTGCATAATTAATAATACACGCTTTTATAGGTGTACTTAATCATTTAATAGAATTTGTCAATGGATCAATAATCACGAGCGATTTTTGAGACTCGTAAACAAAGTTTATAAGCTGAAAATCACGGCATTTTTTGACCGACACAAAAATAATTTACCTAAAACATTTTGAATTCAAATATTGATACGTACATACATACGCACTCACGCCTGTAATCCCGAAGGGGTAGGCAAAGGTGTAACGTGTACACCCACATTTCGCCGAGCGTATCTCCATCCCATGATGTGATAGGGGGCGAGCCTTTCACCATACCGGGCACGATTCCGTCCTCGGGCTGATACTGAGCAATTCGTAATAGAAAAATCCAATATCAGTTTTACCCGACCCGAGATCGAACCCGAGACCTCAGTCGTAACACGTACGCATTACAACTGCGTCACCGAGACAGTCAAGAAAAGTATACAGTTTGGTTAAAAAGTACTGCTTATTTGTAATACTGATTAACTAAACTGATGGGATATATTTATAATCTGAAAAACAACTAACTTAATCACCCTTTTGAAACTTCATTCATTTGAAACACTTTTGATGATATTCCGCGAACTTTCTCGGCGTGTGAATCTTTTCATCGGAACTTTCTTTGCTTTAGTTTGTAGAGTCGCCGGAGGCGTCGGAATGACCGCGAGACGCTCACCTATTCACTTTGATAGCTTGTTACAGTGCCTTATACGTGTGCGATTTAAATGGGGATATGATTTACTAAAAAATATATATATAATATATTTATTTCAGGTAGTCAATAGGTATTAACGACGACGATATTAAAAAAAAAGCTGCCGTGCTCAAATGTGTCTGTGCAGTCCATTTTAGCCGCATGTTAGAGGGAGCTAGGGCCAAAATAAATCTGAATGGGTCCCAATAATTAAAACATGGCGTCGTAGCAGACTCAGAAAATAACGGGACGACATCTATCACATACTAAAGGACAGGACACTTTAGGATAAATAATACCTAATATTTATTATTATTAATTATAAAATAAGTTTTAACCTAACTTAAATAATTTCTATTGCTGGACGTTTAGTACCCGCTCAAGAAATATCTTAATTTTGTCATAGTCACAATTCTCAATATTTAAATGTGCATGCAAACAAAATCACACTTTTCCTTAGTAGATAGTAGTAGTTTTAAAATTTCATGTAAAAACTCCGCGTTCATTTGAAAGATACTTTACACGACCTGCATACTCTTCTAGCCCGCGTTGCGTCTGTTTACAAAGAGACACTCATTTCACACAGGTTTTTTGGAACTTATCTCGTTTTTGTAATTAGCTGTCACATTGACACTTTTATTCGTGTTTAATTTAAACTCTGTTTAAGTATTTGTATATTTTGATGAGGCATAATGTTATGGTACTTATTAGCATTAACCTACGATAAACTTATTTCTTTCTTTCTAACAGCAACCAGGTCAAGCCGGCCCAGTCGTGCTGTAGACAAAACTGTCTACAGTGTGACTCTACCCCTTAAGAATAACGTTCTTCATATAATTTATACGTAACATTATGAAAACACTAATGACATTAAGTGACATATTATTCGTGAAGCAAAGATCATATGAATGCCTAAAGGCAGACTTCCGATGGTTGCGTGTTACGTCAGACTGGTACCTACATCGGTGCCGCTGCGTCTATGTACTATGTACATCTATGGGAGACTATTCGACGTTGCGTCGCGTCGTCATCGATGCATGGCACCTCTGACTCCTTCAGTAGGACGTTGACATACGATGATACTGACACTCGCGTCTGACGCTTGACGCGACCTTTCGTTATGCCTGTAGAATCTTTCCTTTGCTTATAAGACTAATACAAAAATAGAAATATTTTACTACAAACAAACTCAAAATTGAATATTCACGTAGAACTTTGTTATATTGAAAACGCCGACATAAAAGTGCAAGTAAATGAGCGAGTGATGACAGATGGGCGGCGTCTGTCAGTAATTGATTTATTGCGATCGCGTGCAGTTCGCTTCCAGCAAGTAACAATTGAATGTATGTAGTTAACACTCGAGAGTTAACATTTTTTAAATGATATTATTTCGTAACAGCAGTGATAGCTCAGTGGGGAGTGGTATGGACTGTCGAGACGAAAGTCGCAGGTTCGAAACCAACCCCAAGAGCATACACCTCTGACTTTTCTAAGTTACGTGTGTATTAATTGTAAATTATCACTTGCTTTAACGGTGAAGGAAACATCTTGAGGAAACCTACATACCTGAGAAGTTCTCCATAAGAATTTCGAAGGTATGTGAAGTCTGCCAATCCGCATTAGGCCAGCGTGGTGGACTACGGCCTAACCACTCTCATTCAGTAGAGGAGGCCCGTGCCCAGCAGTGAGACATGTATAATACAAGGCTAGTATTATTTTGTTCGTAACAATGAAACTGCAATCGATATCGAATTATTATTTAGTTGCCGTTATCCCAAAAAAAATAATGTAACGACGACGTTGGTTCTGAAGCCTGAATCACTTACTTTACTACACATTACAAGGTGGTAATTAGTAATAATAATAATAATTGGTGGTCCCTCGTTGGCCTTCTAGGTAGGTACCATTTGTTTGTCAATCAAGTAGACTGCTACTTGACGGCTACTTGCTACACACTGGTGTATGCACTGTTGTGTGCCGGTTTGAAGGACATTGAAGTTAGTGAAATTAGTCGGCATTATGAGACTTAACATCTGTCCAGTAATTTCACTGCCTTCAATATCCTTCAAATCGAAACACAACAGTGTCTATACACTACTGTTTGGTGGCAGAAATAGATAAAGCGATGGGACCAACTCGGACGTCCTACATCGTGACTTTAAAAGCATTTCAATCGATCGTATTCATAGTAAGAAATTTTATGATACTATCGACAGTTTACAAAAGGTGGTGTTCTCAAATCTCAGATGAGTTTTAATTTATCTATTGTTTTAAACTAAATAGTAAAAGTAATACTTAATAAATACCATAAGTTAGTACCATATTATAATCACCTTTTGCTTCCAGCCGATAGCATTGAAAATATACCGATAGTTAATGCAGTAGAAGTTAAAACTAATAACTACTATGAATAGGTCACATTCAGACGCGTTACTATCGATGGTATCAAGATCAATAATATCGCTAATAATACTGGCAACTCCAAACTCCGTGCCGTTATCAAGCACCTCGTGAGAGAGTCTAGATACACCCAATATCACTCCTACCTGACCTGGGGATTAAAACCGCGCCCCCAGCACAATAGTCGCATCGCATACGCATTACAACTACGCCACCGCGTCAATCTTGGCAGTCTACATATATTTGCTCTACTATCAATTAATGGACACCATCACGAATAGTTCCAGCATCTGTGAGGAGAATAATACACCCTATATACAACTTCACATACAAATCCATACAAACCAAAGATATAACAAAAACACTTATTCTTTGGATTTATCCATCAGATAAATTTATTAAGTTAAACAAAACAAATAAAGTGGGGTAGATTCTGTCCAGTATTTTTCAAGGACTATGAATGTTAGAGCTTCATTGTTTTTTTACATAAAAATAGCTATTAATTACATTTGTTTACTAAGGAACGGATAAAATATCGAAATAAACTATTTTTTTAATTACATGTATTTGGTTGTAAAATAGTGTACATTTTATAAAAAAAATCATTTTTAAATATTACAAATAAACAATATAAAACCTAAAAAAATATACTAAGTATCACCCCCCAATGGCGAGACCTAGGACCCAAGCGACCGGTGGTTAGGACTCCAGTGTGAGGAACCTCCTCATAATGCGTGCCGTGTCCAATAACACAATAGTGTACATCATTATTATTTTTATTAATCTACGTACATCTCCCCAGAGCCAAACTACAAGCCAAATCTTTCTGTAAAATGTGATAAAAAGCATGTTTTGGCCACCCCACTGCGAGTGGGATAAGGGCAGGTAGAAGAAGAAGATTGGTATTTGTTGATTGTTATTACAGGCAACACTGGTAGTCACGTGATCAACTTCTAGCTATAAACCATTGACAATAAAATCCTTCATCGACTTCTTCGGTTTATAGCCACGAGGTTTTTAGAAATATTTCAATTTATTAGTGAAATAATAAAAAAACACCACAATTTCGTCGAACAAAATGCCACCCAGCAATCCTTTACCGCCTAAAGAAAATGCTTTTTTTAAAAGAATTTTGGTGAGTACGATTGTAAACATTCAATTTTGGATATGTATAGCCTGTCATCCCAAGTGATCATTGGATGAATATAACAAGAATGCATTTGAATGCGGCTCGATATGTACAGGTTCTCTATTTCCAACTGCTGCCTAATACTAAAACTACATTTAGTGTTATTGAGTATGTATAAATGAGGCAGATTTGTTATTTTTATATGTATTAGAAAATGTGAAGAAATATTTGCACCCTTGAGCTGCATCTAATAATAAATAAAATGTTAAATACTCTAATGATCGTGATCGCATATGGGCCACATACCAAGTAGTAGTGGTAATCTCCTAATATTGATACACTTGGACTAAAAACTACTCATTTCAAACATTGAGATCTTCATATTTTTTCTGGTTTGAACTTGCGTCATTCTTTAAAGCCGGATGACTAAGTCTAACGTGATATGACTGCATATGGTTGCATATCTCCATACAAGGTTCCTCATTGCAGGTTTGAATTCTGATTGACACGCTGTATATTTTTCTTGTCCGCATCAGAAATGTGTGAAATGCGGACATTATAACTGATGCAGACACTAGTGTGTATGAATGTTATTTTTATATACTTTATTATCCTGGAACGACAAAATCATACACGTATATGACATTACAATTAATAATAATAAAGACCAGAGGCTCAATTGGTCGTTGGGTCAGGAGCCAGATACAGAAAGCGGTGTTATTGGACACGGCACGCATTGTGAGGAGGTTTCTCGCTCTGGAGTCCTCACCGCCGGTGGCTTGTCCTAGGCCTCGCCATTGGAGGGTGATGTATTTTATATTTTTAATGTTTTTTTAGAAATGTAATATTTCAAAATGTAATACATCTTTTAAAATAAAGAGTACTGAACATAATAATGAATCTTGAAAAATAAGAAGTTTTGGATTCAATCCGTATGTATGGACTTACACATAAATAGTACGCATGCGTAAGTAAATCCGCTATTTTTACATCTTACTAATAATATAAATGTGAATGTAAGTTTGTTTGTTACGCTTTCACGGGAAAACTACTTAACCGATCATTATGAAACTTTGTACACATATTCTTGGAGGTATAAGAAGTAACATAGGATACTTCTTGTGAAAAAAAATATCTATTAGTTTGTTACGCTTTCACGCCTAAATCACTGAATTGATTTTAATGAATTTTGATGGAGAGATAGATGGGACCCTGGAGACGGTTATAGGCTACGTTTTATTTCGGAAAAGTCTATTCACGCGGGCGGAGCCGCGAGCAAAAGCTAGTAACGAATAAAGCTAAGCATAGTCTTTGCCATAGTGTAAATTTGAAAAAGAAGTCAACCGTCGTGAATCATTAACAATGATAAGTATAAAAAACTATCTTTACCCTAATGATGCATTATAAGTCTAATTTCAAAGCTAATGCCATTTAGGTATGTGCTTATTAATATGCTCTTATGAATAGTCAAAAACCATTTTACATTTATTTTCTATTCATACAAACAGATATCGATAAGAAACGAATAATCGAATTCATTGGACATTTCGTTCAAAATTAGTATGCAGGGTGATTAAAAGTCTATTGGGACTGTAGTTTATAATAGACCTCTCCCGGGAAGAAACAATTCATTAAGCGATTGAACGAGCCAGCGCACGCGCGATTAAACATTCTTCGACCTACAAATGACTAATACTGACTAATTAAATATTAAGTTGTGCCGATTCTTAGGAAACCACTCTGTCTTTATATGGTTGGATTGTTCCATTAATTAGCTTTTTATAACAAAAAAACGCAATTGTGCAGGTGGGTCACGTGATGGTATGTGGACAGCACTAACCATGGATACCCACGATGTCGCGAGAATCATGGTTATCAGAAACTCGACCGGACCGTTACCACTGTCTTACAGAAAGCTGACGTAAAGAAGCGGCCTGCTGCTGCGTTTTGTATAGTGAGTGAGATATCCGGAGGCCCAAATCCTCCTCCCCTTCCCATTCCCTTAATTATCCCTTTCATTTAAGGCCGGCTGTCTAGGAATTTAGATATTTTTACATTTCATCTGATCGTATGGTAATATATTTAAATAAAGTAAATAAATAAATACACCCTACAGTCCTAGTCCTAACACACTAGGTTAACCTGTGTCGTTTCAGGAACTACGAGGGACTTAGGGTCCCACAACACCCAGACGCAGTATGGTAATGCCGTTTACTGATTTGAGATAGGTGTACGCGATATCAGATCCGAAACCGATATTTGTGGATTATACAACATTTGTCTCGGTGCGGGAATGGAACCCGCTACTCGGTCGTTGCGCCGCGGAGGCTGTCTAACTAATTAATTATGTATAGTAGCAACGTTCCATTTCACGCCACGTGATGTCTAGTATTTCGCGTTTTTACCACTACGGTTTTAGTTCATTAATTATTAAATATTCAAGTTATTTCTTATGTGTACTGCGTGATAATACCTATACTCGTTTTGTTTTATGTCCACACGTATATGGTTTGAGTCCGTTTGCTATTAATTGTTTATTTTAAGCTATTATTTAACGGTCAAATTATAAGCGCAATAGTTTTAAAATACAATACGCACAATTTTTTTTGTGGTTGAGCCACGCTGTAGACAGTTTTGTCTACAGCATGAATGCGCTGGCTCGTCCGGGTCGTTAACACTGTCTCTCAGGAAACCGACGTAAAGTATCAGCTTGCTGCTGTATTTCGCAAGATGAGTGAGATATCCGGAGGCCCAAATCCCCCTCCTCTTCCAAATCCCTTAATTATCTCTTTCCTTTAAGCTAGGCTACGCGCCCATGATTTTTTGGTATCGTGGGGCGTACATGGACGGTGGAGATATCTTTCCATCAGGTAACCCACTTGCTTGTTTGCAGGCCTATGTTATAAAAACCAAATAACTTGGCTGGCTTTAACTTAGTCCATTACGGAGTCGTGGGTTATGATTTAAGTGGCTAAAAGTGACAGTGGGCGTAAAGGGTAGGCGTATTAAGCCAAGTCGCGGACCTTCGAGTGGCTTCAAAACTTTGACATTAGGTTAGCTAATAACCATTCGATATAGAATAGAAGGGTAGGTGAACTTATTTAGCGCATTATGTAGGTAAGGTAATAAAGTATTTTTTGAAAAAAATTAAATATTATTTTGCCATTGAATCTTTAATTAATGCCATCCATATTATATATTAAATATTAGCTTTTGTATCGACTCCTCTCACGTTTCCGTCGGGGCTCCCGTACATTATAAAAGTTTAATATCCCTACGAGCGCAATCAACAATGTCCAAGTGTATTTTTTTATTAGCCTAAATTACGAATCGAGCTGGTCGTACGCCTAATGGTAAGTCCCACGCCTGCCCATAAACAAAAGCAATAATACCACACAGAACTTTGAAACTGCACTCGTCACCCTGATTCATAAGATATTAAGTCTCGTAATGCCCTGTAATCGTACTGGCTCTAATGTACGAAACCGAAACACAACAGTGCTTACACACTGCTGCATGCATGCACTGCTTGAAATATATCCTAACATTAGTAGTGTCACTAGTTGCAATCCAGTGGCGGCCACGCCGAACCATCTTATCAAACGTGCTACTTATGTACTATTTACGTCAATTTATCTCTTTTGATAACCTATGAAGACAGTTGTCGATCGCTTGTTTACATATCATGTTACCGGTGCGCCCACAAGATGGCCGACCACGCGCGGACTACCGTGCGTAACGACAAAACTTTATTAATTAATGAACCATCGGTAAACTGGATTTTTATGCGAGACTATCCCACACTCATCAGCTAGTCCTTCAAGCCAGGATCCAGAGTCTCATTGTTCACACATAAATGGATAATTGTTAATAACATTAGAATGCAATTGAAGGACTGGTAGAGCTAAGAGTTTTTTTTTTTAAGTATGGCTTCGCATTTCCATGCATACAGCCAATGACAAGTATTTAATATATTTTCATGTATACACAAGAACGATAAAACACCGGTGTGGCTGATGTCAGTCTTGTTACAGTTTTGGTGTCAGTTCTTTCCAGTAACGATTTTCTTCAATCAGATTGAACGAAGGTTGATCAATACACTTCAACAAATATCACCTAAATTCACTTATTTCAATGTTTCCCTACAATGTTCACCATCAATGTTTCTTGCTCAAATCCACACCACATTTGTACAACAGACACCACTTTGAACTAGTTTAAGGAATTATGAGATCAACCACACTAGCAGAATTCCCGCCAAAAATCCAAGCTAAGAGTTTTAAGTGGTAGAGCCTATGCTAAAAAACACTTTCGACGCATTTTGAGCCAAAATAGTGAATTGGAAATGTATTTGTAGAATGTGATTAATAATGTTTTTTATAAACCATGTATTTAGATGATATTAAATACAATTAAAGTATGAACGTTGTAAATAGTAGAGAACATTAATATGTAAGCATATAAAATGGCGTTAATGAAAAACAATGCTGCAAATATCAAAAGTTTTTCCTTTACAGTGAATGAAAAAGCTATTTTTAATGATGTATTGATTTAGATTAGCCACTGTTCTAATCCTAGAGTGAATTCAATAGGGTTAGGGCCTCGGTCGCGTACCTAAAACGTTCCTTTAAGTTTAATAGATAATAATACTTTTAAATGCTTTTTCAGAGGGGCTAGCACGGAAAACTATCGAAATCGTAATGTAAAGGTATCGAGGGCTCGATAGATAATTCCTTAAATATCATTGGTCTATATTCCATATATATTAGTTTCTTTTACGTACGATAGAGGCGCTGTACTAAAATCTCATAGAAATTGTTGTCGATGACAGCTCGAATAACTTTTCGCAAGTTTCCGTGCTAGCCCCTCAGTTCTACAAAGAGTTTAAGCTATATTTTATCTGTATTCCTAAATTATAGAGGCAATTCTTAAAAAAACTCATTCTTTAAAGAGAAAATATAGTTTAAAAACAATACAACAATTAGTTTGCGTATAAACATGCCCCACAATTCCATAATATAGACAATCTACACGCTCATAACTGACAAATTAATCTTGTTATTTACGATATCGTCGCCACTCGCATGTGTAGCGTGACAGCTCGTGTTATTTCTATAATTACTGATAATGCAATGCTTCTAATGTGATATGTGAAAGTGTGTACAAGCTGTCGACTTGCGTGTGTAAATCATATAATACACAGAGAGTCATGGAGTATAGAATGTAGTGTGCTTTTAGCACAGACCACCGAACATTTAGATATACATACATAATATATGTGTGTGTACTCCCGTATGCGTGCCGCAATTATGTCTAACTATTTTTTAAATTTCGTAATAATAGGCTTGCGTTTCGCTTTATCTGATGGTGGGCGATGATGTGGCCTAAGATGAAGCTTACGCTTGCCGATCCCGTGTAGTCACATTGCCGTGCCAACATAAAAAAAGGTTGAAATACTGGCGATGTAAGTATATAACCATGGGTGCGCATTCTGATACGCATTTTACCGGTTTTTTTATGAATTAGTACGAATATGCAAACAAAGACGGAGATAATATTGTTCTCTTAAAAAAATAAACATTACATTTCGAAAAAAAACCTAACTCCTCAGTATATTATTATGATAATTTAAACAGAATCGTTCATTACATTAAATATCGTAGTAACATTTGAAATGCTTTCCAAGCGAAGGTCAATTGCCTAAGCTTCAAATGCTGAATACGGCTTCCAGAATTCCGTTCATAATATCCAGCCTATAAAATTAAGTTAATCTAAATGGAAACCTTGCATAGTAATTGCAACAAAATTGCACCGGAGATAAATTCAGTGAACTGTCTATGAAATTACTTTATTATGCGATATTGGCACTTGTAAATAAAATTGGTAATATACTTATTTGATTGACAACCTCCTTGGCGCAGTGGGTGAGTAATCGGCTGCAAAGCAAGAGGCCGTCGGTTCGATACCCGCACCGAGACAAATGTTTGTGATCCACAAGTGTTTGTTTCGGGTCTGGGTGTTGTGACACCAAGTCCGAGGGGTTCCTGATACCCACGATACAGGTTTACCTAGTGTGGGGTCAGGACTATGTGTGTGACTGTTCGGTGTATTTATTTATTTTATTATTCATATATTTCGTGCGTAATTTAAATGCGGTTTTAGAATTGTTAGGATATTTAAATTTACAAGTGGTTGGGTAGAGCCACAATGTAGACACTTTATCTACAGACAACCGATATGAAGTAGTAGCTTGCTGTTGTGTTTCGTACGGTGAGTAAGATATCAGGAGGCTCAAATACCCCATTCTCTACCCAAACCCCTGACTCCGATTAGAAAAAGACCTATAACTAACGGCTGAACATATTTTCTTAAAATTTAGCTAAGAACCATCTCGATTTAACCAGCCTTTGAATAAAAAAATCGCATTGAAATCGGTTCATTCGTTTAGGCGCTACGGTGCCACAGACAGATACATACACTCACAGGCAGACAAACCCAATTTTTGTGGAGGATTAAAAAATAATTACTAAATATAATAATACAGGTTTGTACTAAGTAATCATCAAATGTTCGTAATTTTGAAATATGGAAGAAAGATCTATCAAAAACTATTATATCGTAAGAGTAAATGTATCTGTAAATAGAATGTAGTTAACAGCCATTAATGTCATTCAATCACGGTGGACGCAAGCGTACTTTAACTAGCCCTGCATACATTGTATGAGATATTAAAATTCCGTTCAGCAAATTAATATAGTATGAATATGTCTCATGTTAAATTATGTGTATGTTGATAATTGCAGTTTAAAATGATAATGTTATTTATGTAATGATAGGTTTGACTATGTAGAGCATACCCTATCGTGGACGTAGTCAGACCTGTGAAGGGGTCCCGTTTTATGGAAGGTAGGGAGTCGTTTAATAGCAAACACCTCGTCTTAATAATTTAATTAAAATAATTTTGTTTTAATTAGCGAATAAAATCTTTACATAATTTAAATATTTTTAAAAATAAATATCTTTTAATTTGAATCATTGATAAAACTTTAATAGTAGGGCCACGCTGCAGCATGAATGGGCCTGCTTGCCTAGGTCGTTACCACTGTCTCACAGAAAACCTCAAATTAGAGCGGTGATTTGCTATAAAATAAGTAAAGCTGTGCGTTTTGGCAAATATTTTTGGCTTGTATTAAAAGAGCCCACTGTACAAGGGGACAGACCCTCCTCCTTTGTCATCTTAATCCAGCCCTGTCTATGCAAAATGATTAAGCCATTACACCGATATATCTCCGATACGAAATTGAGTAAAAATTGAATAAATAGTTAATTGTAACTATTATGTTTTATGAGTAACGTTTTGAGTAAATATGCAAATGTAGTTACGGCTCGTAACACTTTTCCTGTTTTTGATTATAATTATAATCAAAAGATTATATTATAGGCACTCATAATTAAAGTTTCATTAACGAAGTTATTACGGTCTCTACGGAAAAATGCATATCCCAATAACGGACACATACCTCTTTAAAGTTTTTTATTTTTTTATTAGCTTCAATGACTCGACGAGCAGGTCGCTCGCCTGATGGTAAGCGCCTACGCATAAACAGAGCGATACCATACATAAATTGGATTTACAAAGCACTGCATGGCATTGCACTGTGCTCGTCACCCCAAGTCATAGGATGTGAAGTCTCATAATGCCCAGTAATAACTACAAAAGCTCGTGGTAGGATATTAAAAAAACGGTAAAGTGTGAGGCGAAACTCACTTTCTAAGGGTACCAAATTTATAATGTCTGTTCTGTTTTTATTATTTGCTAGGGTTGATAACATTTTTTTTGTGAAATTTTCAGTTAGCTATTAGGTTCAAAATATAGAGTTCTTCAAAAGCTTCCGTGGTGGAGTGAGCCGACTGTGAAACGTGAGGCCGCGGGTTTGATCCCTACACTGAGACCAATGTTTACATACGCACTCACGCATGTAATCCCCGAAGCGGTAGGCAGGTATGTAACCAGAGCACCACATTTCGCCGAGCTTTTTGCCGTCCCATTAGCTCTACCATACAATAGTTGTGCATGAATGGTCCGGCTCGACCGGGTCATTACCACTGTCTCATAGAGAAAAGACGTAAAGTAACAGCTTGCTGCTGCGTTTCGCACGGTGAGGGAGATATCCAAAAGACCAAATTCCGCTCCCCTTCCCAATCCCTTAATTCATACCTTTCCTATTACGTCGGCAATGCGCCTATGATTTTTCTTGTATTCTGGCCTATATGGGCAATGGAGATCACTTACCATCCGGTGACCCACCAGCCTGTTTGCTGTCCTACGCAATAAAAAAAATACACTATGGTATAGAGTCTATACAAATATCAGTGGAAAATTGTCAGTCATGAAAACACGTAGTTCGTCTATGTTTATTGGTAGGTGGCGATTATACTAGGCAATACGATGATAATTGTGTACCGGGAAAACGTAATTAGATGCTAAGACACAACGCTACTGAAAGCTAAATGTACACGCTAGCATAGTTTTATATTGTTGCTACCGAATGGCGGCATAAAGATGTATTTATTTTATTGAGTAAGTACTACGATGACAGCCTCCTTAGCGCAGTGGGCGAGTAGCCGGTTGTGAAGCGAGAGGCCGCGGGTTCAATTCCCACACCGAGACAAATGTTTATGATCCAAAAATATTAGTTTTGAGTCTGGGTGTTACTTCCCTGGGGGAGTTGACGTCAGGCAGGCGGCCGGTCGCAAAAGCTACAAGCCAAATCATTCTGTAACATCCCGGCAGGTTGCCACATATAAAACTACCGTCAAAACTATGGAACCAGAAGGCGGATCCTGGTATTAAGCCGGGATAACGCCAGGCAGAACATCTACCTGATAATACGGTTCGAAAGATGGATAAAACAGACAAGAACGGCATTCTTATAAATGGAGCCCTTAAATTTTCAGTAATATCTGTTTGTATTTTATATTTTTAGTATAGGCCGGCAAACGAGCAAGTGGGTCACCTGATGGTAAGTGATCTCCACCGCCCATGTACACCCACAATACTAAAATAATCATGGGCGCGTTGCCGACCTTAAAGGAAAGGGATAAGTAAGGGATTGGGAAGGGGAGAGGAATGAGAACTTGGTTAGTATGATTTTTAACACGCTTCTACTCAGACCTAGGTCGACGTGTAACTTTGTAATAAAATTCGGATATCTCACTCACCGTACGAAACGCAGCAGCAAGCCGCTACTTTACGCCGGTTTTCTGTGAGATAGTGGTAACGACCTGGACGAGCCGGCCCATTCATGCTGTAAACAAAATGTCTACAGCGTGGCTCTACCACTCAGAAAAAGTAATTTTAGGGGTAGACAATCTATATTATACTATTTCAATGAAATTAGCATTGCCAAAATGAATAATGTATATAATAACATGTTTTTTAAGTGTAGCAATAGAAACATTGCACGTTTAATCCGATTTATTAGTTGATACTGGCCATCTCTTTTAAAAAATGTATTTTATAATTGTAGCATTTTCAAAATGGCCGCTTCTAGGCTTTCTAAAATCTCTCCTTTGTTCACGATGCGTTTAAAACGATTTAGTGAGACTAAATTGACTGCAGTTGTACCGAAGTGCTAATTGTGACAAATTGTCGACATAATGGGAATTTATAAGATACGTAGAAGGAATTGCACCGCGGGTGTCTTAGTGTAAACGATAGCTTACTTCAAGCAAATTGTCTGCTTGTTAATATAAAGGTACTAATAATTTGCAAGTTTAGAATATTTTTCAATAAACACTAATTGGAACTTCGAATTATGAAGTAGTGCATGGTATTGGACTGGCCCCTCGTAGTGAGAGGGTGTCTAGGTTGGTACCACTGTTTTTTTCTATTTATACCGCCTAACAACTGTGTGTATACTCTGTTGTGTTTCGGTTTGAATGACGTTGAAGCCAGTGAAATTACTGGGCAATAAGAGTCCTAACATCTTATATCTCGTGGTGACGAGCGCAGTCGAATGCCAGGCAGTAATTTGTAATTTAAAGTTATGTAATCAGGCGAGCGACCTGCTTCTTAATGACTATTATACAGTATGAATGAATGAAATGAAAAATGAATCTTGATGACCATTATACAGTAGTCTTTATTTTTAACGTATCTTCTTGACGTTTTTAAATTTCAAATAACAAAAACTATTAAAGATTTTAAAAAATCCTCCAATGGTGAAACTAGGGACCAGAGTGAGTAACCTCCTCACAATGCGTGCCATCACTAATAACACCGTTTTCTGTATCTGGCTCTTGACCCAACGACCAATTGAGAGCCTCTGGTCGATGTTCTTTGATACCAGCCCATTAGCAGAAACGACTATTGGGACAATGATTGACAGTGATAAGTCAGTCCCAGTTCTCTAAGCACAAATAATAACCGCGAGCAAAAGATATTTAATACTAGAATATCTAGCTCGCAGCTACAACTACAGCTTTGCCGTAAAAACTGCCTATTTAGATACTGTCTAAGCTAATATTGATTCACCTAAGTGTGAGTTTCCACCATATCATTTAATACGATGACATTAAAAACAGTGTTATCATCTGTCTTTGTTTACAATGTCCATAGTATACAATTGACGTTTATAATGTTGCATGTGAACACGCATATATTCATTTAATTATAGGTAACTATGTATTCGACAGCCTCTAGCCTCTTCGATAGCGAAGTGAACGAGTAGCCGGCTGTGAAGCGAGAGCGGGTTCGATTCCCGTACGAGACATGTTTGTGTGATTCACAAATATGTATTTCGGGCCTGGGTATTTTGTCTCCAGAGGGATTGGCGTCAGGCAGGCGGCCGGTCGTAAAAACTACAAACCAAATCTTTTTATGACATGTATTAAAAAGCATGTTGCGCCGACCCCACTGCGAGTGGGATAAGGGCAGGTGGAAGAAGAAGAGAAGTAGGTAACTATGAAATATTCCACATTTATCGTAGAACAAAGTCGCATTTGCAAAATCGCTACCGTTAGTACTGTGTGGAAGAGATGTTGCCACATTTTTTTGTTAATTACAAGTATAATAATACCAGCCCTGTGACGTCTCACTGCTGGGCACGGGCCTCCTCCACTAATAAAAGGGATTAGTGCTTAGAAATGGGACACAAATAAGCTCGGTGAAACGTGGATGCGACACTAGTTACACCTTTGAGTAGCCCCCAAGGGATAAAAGCGTGGGCAGATGTAGTCCTTAGTCCACCACGCTGGCCTCATGCGACGACAGACGCAGGTTCGAAACCTTTATAGCTTCAATCAAAAATGTAATTATTTATCATTTACATTCATGAAACAGTGTGACGAAATCTGCACACCTGAGAATTCTCCACAAGAATCTCGTAAATGTGTGAAGTTTGCCAACCCGTATTAGGCCAGGTTGCTGGACTTAAGCCTAACCCTTCTCATTAGTAGAGGACGCCCGAGCTCAGCAGAGGTATTATTATTACCAAATATTGTCAAACCATTTGATATTTATGATTCGTTGCTCAAGGGTGTAAGAAAATCCCATCACACTGATTTGTATTATAATAATAGCGTTATATTTTAATTTATGTTAATAATATATTAGTATATGTGAAAAACAGTATATGCGTGTATTATTAAAAAACATAGGCTTCGTTTCTCACGCCGCGTCGTCGCGCCGAGTCGTCTTGGCCAGTAATAAATAACAATTATTTTATTATTGTTATGATGTGATACATTCATTATACACCTTATAATGAATATACATGAAATAAAAAAATACCTAAATAATTTAAATTCACCGTATAAATATAACTAACAACTTAAATTCACTAGATCTCCGTATTTGAGAGGCCATCTGCGTTGGTACCACTGCTATTTCTGCCACCAAGCACCAGTGTGTAAGCACTGTTGTTTCCCATTGAAAGACATTGGAACCAGTGACATTACTGGACATTATGAGACTTAACATCCTATGTTTCGGGTGACGAGCGCAGAGCAGTGCCGTGTAGCGCTTTGTGGTTCAAGATTCTGTGTGGTGTTACTTCTATTTACGGGCAAGCGAGTCGCTATTGAACCAACGGCCTCTCGCTTCACAGCCGATAACTCGTCTACTGCACTACAGAAGCTGTCCCGGTTTTTTTGTTGAGGTTGAGACATGTTGGAAAACCTAAATAAATCAAATTGGAAATCTTAAGCTTATAATAGTAATACTGCATTGAAAACGATTATTTCAATGTAAATATCTTACTTGGTCTATGTATAGTTTTATAGACATTCGATAACTGACAATAGCCATGACGTTTCCGTTTATACAACCTGCATATGCCAAAAGTTTCGTAACGACTTGAAGTATCCTAAACACTCCGAGATACAAAGTTTATCAAAACAAAGTAAAAACGCCACTTCCTCACTTAAGTTGAAAATGACAGCGAAAACTTTTCGGCGCTTTTTTTGGAGGGAGACGCACGCCGGCTGCCTCTTGTACCCAACTTTTTTGGAAACCACCTTTGATGTTGAGGAGTCACCCATTCAACCACTTGGCTGAATAGATAAATACCTTTGAAAAGTTTACTGGAATTCTAACTTTTGTTAAATTGGAAGGATAATTATGACGAAATTCAATATAGCTGTCTGATTAATATTATGTGCCATAATTTAAAGATATTAAAACTTTTAAAAAATATTTATGATGCATACGTGGTTCATTATTAATCTAAATATTAATACGCGAAGAGAACATTTCGGACCCCATTTTAAGCACAATGCGAGCACGGAGGAGTGTGATATTTGGTATAGTTAAAGTTTATATGCAGGAGGAGTGCAGGATGGTATTTATAAATAATATAATAATAACTAATTTGTACATTTAATGAAGTTAAATGAAACATTACTTGTTTTCGCTGCCACTGACAATGTCTGAATGTCTAATCTCGCAACTGACGTATAGCACAATTTAAAAAAAATTGGTGAGTTTCGACCACTAGTACCTATAAAACTTCATTGCAGTTAAACAAACAGATGGACGTAGAAATCACGCAATGGGATCCTATACTATAATAAGATGCGGTATGTCCATAGCTCGGCTCACGCTAGCACGCGCCGTTTAAACTATGATCTACTGTAAAAAGTAGACTTTTCAAATGTCACTTTGTTCTACGAAAATGTTGATTGCCGTCAAATTTTATCGCCAACAAAAACATAACATTTTTATATTAACCCCCTGTTATTTTTCAATTAATTTCTATTAAATATGATTGCGATAATAAATAAACCATTAGCAAAATAAATGATAAATGTCTTTATAAACCATGTTTTATTTATAAACATACAATATTTATAACTATGATAATATTTATAAATATTGTATGTTTTATTGCGTTGTTGGTCTAGTAGAAGCATAGCATAAGGCTGATGATCGTGAGGTCCTGAGGTTCAAGACCCAGGTAGGGCGATTACAAGCCTTGTTTAAGATTTCGTTTAAAAAAAATCACACATGAATAGGGTAGTTGACTAGATTTTTTTTATTATTTAAATCAATAAGTTATGTTACTCAAAATCTATTGCAGAAAGAATTTTATAAATCGGACCAAAAATAAATAAGATAGAAGCCATTCAAATCCTGTAGAAGGGGTAATTGTCAAATTACAGACGACGCAACCTTTGACGTCACTGTGTAAAATGTTCATTATAGTGCACGCGTGCAAGCGAGATAGTGAGATATCCCTACTACGCACCCACTTTGCCTCATACCAACATTTAAAGTCATAACTGCGGGCACATTTCTGAACCAATTTTGATTGTGTTTTAATAAAAGGGTTTCTTTTGCGTATCATTTTCTGTTCCTTATAAAATAATGTATAAAATTCAATATAGGAAACTACCCTATTGCCCGGCTTGGAATTTGTGCCCAGCATGGATAAGGGCTCGCCCCCTATCACATCGGGGTGAATATAAGTTCAGCGAAACGTGGGTATACTAGTAGCACCTCTGTCTACCCCTTCGGGGATATAGGCGTGAGCTTTTGTTTATGTATTCTGTATTTCTACATACATGAAACAATATTATGTCTTTATAAGTAAGTAGAATTATCAAGTATAAATTAAAGAGAATTTTGTACATTTTGTATGCCTATTCAACGAATAAATTGATTTATACGTCGGTTGTCTGTGAGATAGTGGTAACGACCCGGTCGAGCCGGCCTATTAATGCGGTAGACAAAACTGTTTATGTCTGTATTTTATTGGAATAAACCGAGTAAAGTCGCGAGAATTAATTGTTATAAGTTCATTACCAAATGTTAACATGAGAATAGAGTATGTATTCAAATTACATAATTAACTTTATTATGTAACGTTGATAAGAAAAGATAAACGTAATATTTTTCATTCATGTTTAATGTTTTGTTTCTGCTTTCCGGTGTTAATTTTTTTAGGCGCTATCAAAGAATCAATTCATTAATTTGGTATCACTTAAGTTCGTAATTCATTATTGGTCTAGACGTGAACTGTAAACCGTAAGGTCTCATATACGAGGTCCAAAGTAAATATTAATGTTTTTCGATACAACTAAATGCTTGTATGGAAAAGATTGGATACAATGTTTGGAATCGAATGTGTTAAATCGAATGATCCTATAATATGGAGTCTTTTAAACGGTGTGTACAAAAGCAATTAGGCAGGCCGGCATAATTTTTCCGACCTACTATAGACACATCGTCTGTCGTTGGTCGACTCTATTCTTGGATTGCGCTACACTTACCATCAGGTGTAGCGTAGTCATTTTTCCGAGTTACGATAAAAAAATGCTTCGGGTGTTATACGTTTCTAAAGATCTTATTGCCAACAAAGTTTTACATAACATAAGCCCACGTATCCCTGAAGAGGTAGGCAGAGTTACTATTGCAGTCACAGTTGCACCATGCAATGTGGTAAGCCTATCGCCATATCAGGCACAAATTCAAACTCCTGGCAACATGTGCGTAATTTATTGAATTGAAACTCAAAGAGATTGATTGCTCAACCTGGGATTTGAACCCTGGATGTTATCGATTTCTCAACCTGAGTACATTGGCAGCGCTAATGAGGCGATACAAACAAGGATACAGGCAAACACAGATTATCACTTATATTTCATTATAAAGAGAGGAACCAATATTCATTTGGAACAAACAAATCATTAAAAACCCCAACGTCCATTAGAAAAACATATGTCACTTTAAAACTGCTGATCAGATCTTCTTCAAACACAGCTAAACACCAACTTGATTAAACCGGTATTCAAAATAAACTCCATTCAAATTGGTTCATTCGTTTAGGCGCTACGATGTCACAGACAGATACACTCACACAATCATATCCTCATACATACAAAAGAGTAACGTCCGAATACTGAAACGCTACTCTGTCTGACAGCTAACGGCTACTTATTTTCATAAAATCTTTACAGCTACGAGGGCCTCAACATGTTTAAAACGATCTTAAATGCTTGAGTTGTGTTTCAGTATTCAGGCGTTAATCTTATAACATACCTTATTTTTGTTGGGAGGATAAAACATCTAAATTTATAGATAGTGGTCATTTGAAGCTTGGAGCGCAAAAGTAATTGTAAGAGCCTCTCAATTTAACTTGTTAGCATAACTTTATCTTACAAGTAAAATTTAATTTTATAAAAAATAAAATGTCGCTTAGGTCGTTCTTGCACCCACGTTGTTATAATACACATATGTATCATTTGTGACTACACACGTACATAGTAGCTTATAAATATGTATGTTTATTTACATTTTACGTTTAAAACTTCACCACTGATAGTAGTATACTTTTCTTCTAAGAAAATTCATGATTCGTTTCTGAAGTATGTTGATCATTTTATCTGATAAATCTTAAGTACAAGTTATTAAACTCTACTGAAACTAAGTTTTAATGCCTAACCGTTGCTTAACAAAAACAAAAGAAATTCTATAAGCGTCTTATAAGATTTTGGTGATAAAAGGTATCTATAAAATTGTCTAAGCTCTTTTCTAACTAGCGTTTAGTTATTCTATAGTTAAACCACAATATGTATATTCAGTTCTGTTGTAAACATTTTGTAGAAAATGATGTGATCAACCGATGATCGGCGGCGTCGGATCTGTTCCACCCCGAACCACATTTAAAGTGGTATATGCTGCGTTATTTACCCCTCCCCATTATGACTGCCTCGGTGGCGCAGTTGTAATGCGTATGCGTTACGTCTGAGGCTGACGCTGAGGTCTCGGGTTCGATCCCCGGGTCGGGTAAAAGTGATATTGGGTTTTTCTATTACGAAATGCTTAGTATCAGCCCGGAGTCTGAAATTGTGCCCGATATGGCGATAGGCTCGCCCCCTATCACAGCATGGAAGGGAGATAAGTTCGGCAAAATGTGGGTATACTGGTTGCACCTCTGCCTACCCATTCGGGGATTACAGGCGTGAGTATTATGTGTATTCACAAATATTTGTTAGTCTGGGTGATGTGAGACCGAAAGTCTCTCGTAGTTACTGATACCAACGACACAAGACTCGTATCTTACTGTAGGGTCAGGACTATGTGTGTGACTGTGAGGGTTTCATAAACATATCATATCATTTGACAGCCTCCGTGGCGCAGTGGGCGAGTAGCCAGCTGCGAAGCGAGAGGTCGTGGGTTCGATTCCCATACCGTGACAAATTTTTGTCTAATTTGTAGAACATTTCCAAAAAAATAATAAAAACATAATAGCATTCCGATTGAAATCAATATTCGATCTGATCGTTAAAACGATTGAGGAAACAATTATGTTATTTTTGACATTCGTATTTTTTATTACTGTTATACTGTAAGTTAACTCCATGATTAAATTCTCTATGGATTGTGTTTGACTTATTGCTTAATTTTCTAACTTTGATTCTAACTAGCAAATAAGTCTGAATATATTTTTTATTCACCTTTTATTTATAGGCTCGCTTTAGATTCTGTAAATTGAATATTTTGGCACATTGTATTTCTAACATGCATATTTCAATAAATACGTACTAGATATTTGTTTTTAGGTAAATATTTATGGAGATCCTTCGCTGAACGTTTTTAAAGACAATTATTTGCAAACTTAACCCTGGCAATTAAAACTTATTTCTTCTTACCTTGATAAGTTAACGAAGTAAACATTTTAATTTACATATTTTTTTATATATCTAGCTACATTTGAATAATCTATCACATTATAAACATCCGAGTTCGAATAAAAATTACGCAAATTGACTGAATGATATGTAAGTCTTTGCTTTTCAGAACTTATTCAAGTCAAAATATTATTAATATTGTACAGTCAGTATTAGGGTTATTTTTCGCAAATATATCATAATTATGCAAAATAAACAAGTAGTGGTGGAGTTTCGTAAGTAATTAATGCAACGGCACGTACCGACGGGTGCAATGTTTGGGCGAAAAATGCGCCTATGACGGCACGCTAAACAACCCTAAGCGTGTGTGACGCTGTAAACTATTATCACATATCAAAAATAACTATTAAAAGTTTCACGTATACAGTTTGTATATGGCTATACAGTTTAAGCTACGTTATAGCTCTATTTTCAATAACTTAAATTGTAAAGCTTAGTTCCCATAGCAAGAAAGAGCCAATATCAATGCTTTCTTTTCATGTGGCTCAACCAACAAAAACGTTATAGATAGAGCACCTATCCAATGTTTTGTACAAACAATAATTCTGACTTCGATAAGGACCTAAAAATAGAGCACTTTTCTACTCTATAGTGTAGAACCACTTGCGCGATTTACTTGTAAACAAGTCCATGTGATCGGCCGTAGTGGTGTCTTGTAAGACACGTTATTTACGCTAAACGCGTCCTCACTTACCGGTGTCAGCGCTCGCCAGTCGCCAGTGCTACTGTACGAGGGCCCATCACTCACTACACTAACACCTCCGCGACAACAGAACGAGCACGAATCACAGCGACGACAGTGACGAGCAACAGTGCGAGGCAGCAGTGTCGGGGCCGTACTGACCTGCCACTCTTGGTGATCACCATCTCGGTGCCCAGCTTGTGGAACTTCTCCCAGAGGTCCTTGCCTTCGAGCGTAACCTTGGGGTCGTCGACGACGCCGTCGTCGTCTGGCGGCAGAGGCGCGTACGGCGGTGGCGGCGGCTTGAGCAGCGGACAGGGCGCGGACAGTGCTGCGGCGGCGGCGAGAGCGGCCGGCAGGTATGGCGGCGGCGGCAGCGCGCCTGCCGTCAGCAGCGCCGACACCGAGAAGTCGCTCGGCCGCGGCGCCAGCAGCGGATGGAAGGCGACGGCGTCGCGCCGCTCCGCGCCCTCGAAGCGCATGCCCGCGCCGCCCGGGGCCCACGGCGAGCGCTCCACGGCACCCGTGCCCGTCGGCTCCAGCGGTCGCGCGCGCGCCCGCTCATGCAACGTCCATAACGCGCCGGCGGCGGCTCGAGGTTGACACCTGGCGACCGTAGTTCGCGCGGATCGTCCCGGTTCGTCCCGTGGCGACACCCGCTCGCGCGGCACGCGTCAAACGACTGGCCGCCGGCGGCGCCGCGTCCGACACCCCTCCCGCCGCGCGCCGCCCAATGGCGCGCCGCGCGGCACCCCGTCGCCCGCTGATACCCGCGGAGGCCCTCACGTTGGCGGCGGGCGGGGCCGCGGCGCCGCCGAGCGTTGTTTTTTCGTCGCGGGCGAGGTGTCCGCCGCCGCCACACCTCGCGCGCTGCTCGCGCTCGCGGGCGCGGGGCTGAGGCGCGAGCGGCGCGCTGCTAATCTGGTTAATGCGGCGCGCTGTGGCGCGGGGGCGACACTCGCTCCCGCCGCCGCCGCCGCCTCCGCCGCCGCGCCCGCCGCCTCCTTCTAATTGGACACGTTTCCGTTCGTTCATCAATTGAGCTCGTTATGTTGGGGCCGTATGTATTGAGGCGCGATGGTAGAGTCCCTCTCGTCAGCTTGTTTGTGGTGGCTCGTAGCTCGTGGTGGTGGTCACCAGCGTTACTGTTTGCTGTATCACGCTAGTTGCGCCGGCGCGGCGGGCGGCAGGCGGTGACGGGAGGCGCGTTACTACTCGCGCCCGCTTCTAGTTTAGCGAAACTTTTTGCTGCGCCGCAACTTCGCTGGTTATATTTGTATTTACGCGAACCGACAGAAAGTTATTTAAACTTTGTTTAAGCTCTACGCATATGTTGATCAAAATACTGTTCCGAAGATAAAACTAAGGAATGTACCACTAATTAGGTAGCCTTTAATGGGCTAATATTAAATATTTTGTATTTATATGGCTCTCAAAGAAGAGCGGCGTAGTGGTAGAGCTATTATTTTCGTCGCTAATAGGCATTCACTTTTTATCGGTACTTAGATACTGTAACGTGTCAGTACACTTGTCTATCGGTATTAAAATAAACATATGGCAGTACGGGTTGTAGACCAACGTTGGTAGGTACATATTATCTATAGTATATTTTAATCAAAGATCAACTGCCTATTTTAGTTTGTTTAATTGTAAAATATTTGATTATTACCATACTTCTATTGGGACCTACTTTCGAATTCATAAGCAACTTATAAACCCTTGGAAGAAACATGAAATTATTAACTCTTGAATCTTATAACTTATTTATTATTATTTTTACTTATGGCGCTTTACACGACTCTACATATTGAATTCAAAATTAAAAGACAACTCACTTCCGACCTAAGTCAATGTTATTAAATTATCAAATTTTATAGTGTAACCAAAGAAGTGTAAATTTTTTATTAATAATATAAAAGCTAATGCTTTGGCGCCAACGGGACATTTGATTGATTTATTGAAAACATAATTATTTTTGTACCGTTTTGATTTTATATCACTTCTATTTGATAATGTATTTCTATTTTATATTTTTCCTTTTATTAATTTATCTCCAGAAAATGGCTATTTATAGCACGTACAGAATTCCGACCACCACACTGGGTGTAGATTTGAATATCGAGTGAGAAGAGATCATATTTTTTAAACAATGTTTTTCAGAGTTTTAAAAAGTCTAAGCCGACGGTCGCTGTTACCAAATAGAAGAAAAGTATTGTCATTCAGATATCAGGAAACTTCTCTTATTTTTTAATTTAGTTTTTATTTTTTTAAACCTTCAGGGTATCTACATGATGACTTTTGACTACTTTCCTGGTTATTTTTTCTTTGATGCTGTTAAGACAATCAGGATTGCCTAGTGATCGATCAAAGGCATTCGCTATGGCCTTATTCAGCCTTCTCTGCCTCGTACACCTTGGTTCTTTATAAATCGTAACTTTAACAAAAAGGTAACATCAGCTATTATTCGCTTACGGTTGCTTCATGTTTGTTCGCCGGTATTTTTAGCCAAGATTCGTGTTCGTGACCACTCTCTATGTGAGTGTGAACTAGCACCTTAGATGATATCTTGTTTAATTGTCCTAGAGTACCGGTCACCATTTATGACATACTCCCCAAAGATTTTCCGCATCCCGTAAATGTAACCTCACTGTTAACATGCGTTTTTTCACGTAGTATTAATATTCTTTGCAAATTTATTAAAACTAATAATATTTACCTTTACGCCTCTGCATCGACTAAACAACTCATACGACGACACTGAACCAGCTAAGTATGCACCTAATTTTATTCGTTTAACTTTGTTTCCATCTTCCTTGTTAATCAATCAAATGCTTTGGATCTCTTTATTATTAGCGACTTCATTTTATTAGCTTATAAGCATTATTATCTTCATTGTTGTATGAATCTTAAGTTATTTAGTCGGAGTTAAATGTTTTATTTTAATATTATTATATTTTTTATTACATACTAGTACCCTAAACAGTTTTTTTCTATTTTATGCGAACTATTTTCTGTTTAACCTTTTTTATCTGTGTAAATGAAACAGTATCGCGCTCAGCCACTATTTTTCACAATGGACACTGGCGAAATCACTGATCTACGGTGGAGCTAAACAAAATTAAAAGAAGAAGAAGAATACCTAATCGTTATATATTTTAAAAAAGTCTCATCTATAGGTATAAAAGCGAAATACCACTCACTCACACTGATTAATCACGATATCTCAAACACTACTGAAGATAGTAAGTATCATATGATAGTTTGTGTAATGTAGGCCCGCTATGAAAGGATTTTTCGAAATTTACATTTTAAGGGGCAAAAGAGGGGTTTGAACGTTGTATAAAACTTTTTTATTGAACGGAATATTTTTATACCAGTGGTATATATTCTCGCAGGCAGAGCCGTGGGCAACGGCTATTTAACAATAAAATTACTACAACTGTATAAACTCAATATCTCTAAAATATTATGATTTAAAACTCGTTCCGTAATAAATACACAAAAGATGATTCAAGTTGGACCTTAAGTTAAACAAACATCCTTTATTAACTGAATCTCGTTTATTAATTAATATACTGATTTATTACTTTAATGGCATTACAATAAAACCACTGTCGGGTTCGAACAGTTTTCCTCGTACAGCGTCAATTGCTTCCAATAACTCCAGTAAATAAGTAGTTTCTTTGAAGGCAGGGTGGGAGGGCACTTCTTTGGCCATATGTTTTTGCATCTGACTGGATAGCGACCACCGTACACATGAAAAACTCGTCATAGTGACTCGTTCAGGCGACAGCCAGTATATATCCAGTAACTTCTGGCCTCATAACAGGGTATTACACTCGATTTTTTTTTATTATCTTAATCAGTAAGTTGCGTTGCCAAAAAACAATTATCAAAAGAATTTTATAAATCCAGTAGTCAATAAGTTTTAAGTTATAAGCCATTGAAATACGATAGAAGAAGTAATTGTCAAGTAACAGATAAAGTATGCACGATGTAGGTATCTTGTGTCGTTACAAGTTATTTTTAACTTTACGGTGCATGCGTGTGAAGGTGATAGTGAAATTTTCCCTTTACGCGCCCACCTTTGCCCATAACAATATTTAAAATATGAATTGAAGCCTCAATTTTAAGTCTGTTTTCACAAAACAGTTTCTTTTTTATATTATTTTCCATTGCATATAAATAATGTATAAAATCAAACATAGTGTAATACTTTTACTGCCGACAGTCGAGGGACACAATGACTCTTGACGGTCGACTTTATATTTGGTCTGAACTGTATTTATCATAAGGCCCAGATTAGTCATTTTACCGTGACGTCAAAAAGACAGAATTCGGATGGTCGCGTCAAGCGTCAGACGCCCTGCCTGCGCGTTTGTGCTGTATCTATGAGAGACAATTTCATGGTAGCTTACTGGCACCTTCAGTATCGTGGTGACAGACGACGGTGTCACTGAACCCTCGCGTCTGATGGTTAAAGCATTTTAAAAAAATACTTATATACAATAGCAGGGCAGTCTCCGTAACGCAGAGTGCGACAATTGAATAAACTTATTTAGGTAGGTACTTAAGTAATATTTTCATACGACTTGAAGTTTCTTAAACAGGTTTAGTGGCTTAAAATTAAGCGTATAAAAATGTGACATATTTGAAACAAGACAAATATAATAATACTTCTGCTCCGCGTGAATGTCTTTTTCCGAGACAAAAAATACGCTATGTCCTTCCCCCGGGATATAATCTATCTCCTTACCAAATTTAATTAAAATTCGTCCAGCCTTTTAGCTGTGAAAACGTAACAAACAGACAGAGTTATTTTCGCATTAAAATTTATAATATTAGTATGGATACCATAATTACACCACATTTAACAGCGCAAAGGTTTTAATAATGCATTAAGGTATACTTTAATAATCGGGTGTTAATGAACTTTATATTCGTACTTTGAAGGGATTTTGTTTACGATTAGCTGTGTCTGATGTTTACAGTCTTATAAAAAACTTTTTTTATTCATTTTAAATATACTGTCTGCCTCGGTGGCGCAGTACAACTGCGTATGCGTTACGACTGAGGCTGACGCTGAGGTCTCGGGTTCGATCCCTTGGTCGGGTAAAAGTGATATTGGGTTTTACTATTACGAAATGTTCAATATCAGCCCGGAGTCTGGAATTGTACCCGGTATGGCGATAGGCTCGCCCACTATCACATAATGGGACGGAGATACGCTTGGCGAAATGTGGGTGTACTGCCTACACCTCTGCCTACCCCTTCGGGGATTACAGGCGTGAGTGCGTATTTATGTTAGTAAGCAAATAGGTTCTATATCCTGGAAAGGACATAGGGTACGTTTTGTACCGGAAAAGGACATTTACGCGGCCCTAACCGTGAGCAAATCTAGTTTTATAAAAAGCGGACATGTCGGATATGTCTATGACTCGTGTGGCGCGTCGCGGTCTCCCTGTCTCGGTCGCGTACATCGAAACGTACCTTAATATTGAGAGACGTTGCATCACCCAAGTTTGATTCAAATAGGTTGATTGGACACTTAGTTAATGCTAGGTTAGAAATAGACTAACAGCTTGTGGTTTATTCTGTCCAATAAAGGAGAGCCGTTATTGCTGGCAAGCAATCCTGGAATATAGCTTTTGCTCGCGACTGCGCGTGGACGGACTAATTTGGTATTAAATGTAGCCTATGTCTTTGTTCAGCCCATAGTCTACATGTGTGTCAAATTTATTCTATAACCGTACTGGCGTTAAGGCGTGATTGACTAAAATTTTTAATTTGACTATTAAGTACAAAAAAATCCAAATTCACAAACTCACAAACAACCAAACTTTTACATTTATAGTAGTAGTAGGAAGTAGGATTATTCCAACATTACAGGTGTTCTTATGTTTCTAGGTAGCCATCTCATATGAGAGAGGTCGTTTGTGAAGGTACCACAGCTTTGTCTATTTCTGTCTTCAAGCAGCAGTGCGTAAACACTTTTGTATTTCGTTTTGAAGGGCATTGATGACGGTGAAATTACTGGGCATTGTGAGACTTAACAACATATATGATATATCTCGGGTTGACGAACGCAGTCCAATGCCATATTGCAGTGCTATGTAATTCAAAATTCTGTGTAATGTCGTGGCGCTTACCATAAGGCGAGCGAACTGCACGTCTCATCATTCTGATCCGAAAAAAATGACATAAGCTCATGCTCGTATTATTAAGAAGGTAGGTAGACTTTCGTCAAGCCTACTGTGATAGACATGAGAGGGGTTCGTTAGGCTTTAGTCCACCACACCGGCCTAATGCGGGTTGGCAGACTTCACATACCATCGAAATTATTATGGAGAACTTTTGAGGTATTTAGGTTTCCTTCACCGTAAAACAAGCGATAATTAACAATTAATACACATATAACTCAGAAAAGTCAGAAGTGCATGGTCTTGGGGCTGGCTTCGAATCTGCGACTTTCGTAGTCCATACCATTTCCTACTGAGCTATCGCTGGTCTGAGGTCTACTAATATTTGATAAAAACACACAACTAAGTCCTTTTTTAAATAAAATGATACCTCATACTCTTTAACACATGCAGCTTCCATATTATGAATTTATTAATCTTATATGCAATATTTTCGCTGAAAAATATTATAAACTACGTTAACAAAAAATAATTATAAAATAATAATTTGTGGTAAGAACTGGTGGTTGGTGCCCAATGTACTGAAACTGGTAAGCGCCATCTAGTGGTGAATAGAAAGCAACTGACATCAACACGAGAAATAAACTGACTACGCTGTAGACAAAATTGTATACAGCATGGCATAAGTGATAGGTAGGTATTGAAAAAAAATTGTGCATCATGGACGTGTTGCCGACCTTAAAGGGGAGGGAGGATTTGGGCCTACAGATACTCACCATATCTACGACATACAAAACAGCAAGGTTGTTATTTCACGTTGCGTCGGTTTTTTATGAGACATTTGTAACCCGGGCGAGATGGGCCATTAATTACTGTGCGTGGGCACAGTTTGAAGGAAACCAGTAAAATTACTGAGCATTATGACGCTTAACATCTTATGTTTAGAAATGACGAACGCAGTCTAGTGCCATGCAGTGTTTTGTAAATCCAGTTCTGTTTGGTGTGGCTTCTGTTTATGGGCAGATTGCCATCAAGCGAGTAACTTTCTCGTCTTGTCATTAACGTTCATAAAACGTCCCAGATCTCCGTCCTCTTTTATTATTTATCCCGCTTACCATCTGCATATTTCGTCATTAACGGTCAAAAAGAACGCCTCAGATCTCCTCTCCTGCTATTTATCCATTTCCATACCAATGTAATAAATATGACGTCACATCATTTATTTCAATCACATCTTTGCCTAGCTGAATAGCATTGCGGCAGGTGTTCTCAATTGCAGTGTACGTCTAAGTATTTTTATGACGTTTGTTATTTATAAAATAGATGAAATGACGTCATAATACTCTATTGATGATATTAGTCTAATTGATATTGTTTATTTCAATGGAATGAAAGACGCTGTAGACAGTTGTACAACTTAAAGGGTCCAATGAAAATTGGTTTCAATAAGCTAGGTTGTATGGTTTTTGAGATATTATCGTATATACTACGGAACACTTCACTGTGCGTGGTCCAGCACACACTTGGCCGGTTTTTGTTTAAATCGTACACACTGGCGTCTGTAATCCCCGAAGAGGTGTGACTAGTACTCCGTCCCATGATGTGATAGGGGGCGAGCCTATCGCCATTCCGGGCACAGTTCCCGACTCCGGGCTGATACTGAGTATTTCATGATAGAGAAACCTAATTTCACTTTTACCTGACCCGGAGATCGAACCCGAGGCCACAGCACAGCAGTCGTACCGCATACGCATGCTGCGCCGCCGTGGCAATAAAATATATCAGGGAATAATAAACAGTAATTATTATTCAAGATGACACCGCAAGGAAAAACCCCCACTTGTAAAGAGGAGAAATTCAATAATCGAAACGAATTCGAATAACAAGGAGAAAATCTCTTTACGAACCACACCTTACAAGGGCGACCTTGCCGAACTTCCCTGATCCTTAATAGGGCTGTACGGGATTAAAAAACAAATATATCTATTATTTTTATTATTACAGACTCCGATAGTCAAAATATCATCATCAGTTCAATGTACAGTAACTTTGTAACTCAAAGTTCTGTGTGGTGTTGCTTCTGTTCATAGGCAGATATGGCGCTTACCATCAAGCGATCATGCAAGCTAATAAAAAAAACTTTATAAAGTTTGAATTACATACGAGTCTATATAATACGTGCTCCGCCCGCGTAAAAAGCTCAATTTTCCAGGATAAAAAGTAGCTTATGTCCTAGTTCAGGTAATCTACCAGTGTGCCAAATTTCATCCAAAACCGTTCACCTGTTAAGGCGTGATTGACTAACAAACATAAAAAAAAATCTATTATGAAATGCTCAGTATCAGCCCGGAGTCTGACGGAGATACGCTCGGTATGTATGAAATGTGGGTATACTGGTTGCACCTCAGCCTACCCCTTCGGGGATTGCAGGGGTGAGTGTGTATGTCTGTATGTTGTATTAAATTCATAGACAACATTTAAATTCATTAAAATAATGACTTATTACTACCATTAAATAAGTAATTACACCAGAATCGTCTCATTCTACACCATCACCAATTAAAACACGTCTTTTAACAACCAAATTAGAAAGAGGATCAACTCAGAGTATCGATTGAGCACGAGAGCCAAAGGAGGATTGGATAATAAGTAAGCCGCAAAGCGTATCGGAAATTCAGTTAAAGCTGGGGTGTCTGAGGGTTGTATCATTCTAAATTGTTATATTATTTTAACCCACAATCAAAAAGAGGAGTGTATTAAAATTGATCCTTTGTCTGTGTTTGTGGCATCTAGTGCTATGAATGGACCGATTTTAATGCGGTTCTTTTAGTCATGATAGTTCATGGTGATGGACAAGGATACTTTGCATTCGCAGACTCGCCGAGTTTCACTGCTCGGTGTCACCAAAATGCATGCCCCTGTCGAATCCGGTATGGGCTGTATAGTCTCTACTTACTGCTCTGCCTACCCCTTTGGGGATACAGGAGTGGGCTTAAGTAAGTATGCAGTTTTTTTTTATTTGTTTGAATGACGAAACGAGCAGGTCGCTCGCCTGATAGTAAGCGCCATACTTGATCATAAACAGAAGCAATACCAAATAGAACTTTGAATTACAAAACACTGCGTGGCATTGGACTGCGTTCGGCACCCCGAACCATAAGTGTCTCGTTCATATTGTCCAGTAATTTCAGGCATTTATTGTTAAGTATCATAGTCCCAGTAATATCACTGGCTTTAATGCCCATCAAATCGTAACACAGTCATGCTTACTCAGTTCTGCTTGGCGGCAGAAATGGCCAAGCAATGGTACCAACCCAGACGGTCTCTTGCATACGCGGAATCGACTAGTAAAGTTTAAAGTTGATTGATTTCATAAAATTTTCAATCCGCGCGAATATTTACTATCAACGCTACATAGGTACATACATTAGCTCATCCCAGACAGGGTAGGCAGACTAGTACAACTAATTTTCTTCTAACCAACGTTCCGCTGAGCTTATTTCCATCCCATGATGTGATAGGGAATGAGCCTATCGCCATACCAGGCACAAATTCCAACACCGTATGATTTTTTGAATCGAACACTCAATCACAAATTGTGAACGCACTAATAATTGAACCTGGGAACCCACTGTTCTTAGCCTAAGTACCACCAAACCAATGAGATGATAATATAGCATCAATATTCACCTTACAAAGTATGTATAGGTACGTAAGCTGCCGAAGCGTATCATTGGAAATTCGGTTACAAGTCGAGTACTCAAGTTAAGGGTGTCTGAGGGCTGCGACAGTTCTAATGTTTTATTTTTATTAGAATTTATGCTGTTTTTTCCACAATTGAGACAGTGTGGATGAATGTGTACTTATACACTAGCTCATGATTACTATGCTGTACTCACGGCTCCGTCCGCTTGAATGACGTAACAAGGCCTATATCCTAGGTCCTAGAACATGGTCAACCTGTGTGCTAAATCTCATGCAAATCCGTTCAGCCGTTAATTTTCAATCAAGTCAATTCAATTCACATACTTCCAAACATTCACATTTGTTTTATAGAAAGAAAGAAAGAAAGAAGAAAAAAGGTCGACAAACGAGCATAAGGGTCACCATCAGGTGTCCGTGAAGATCACTTACCATCAGGTAAGTGATCTTCACCACCAAATAACGCCCATAATACCTACTAGAAGAATCATGGACGTTTGCTGACCTTAAAGGAAAGAAATAATTAAAAGGCCGCTTCTGTACGTCGGTTTTCTGTGAGCCAGTAGTAACAACCCAGTCGAGTCAGCCGATTCATGCTGCGCCATCGCTGAGGTCTCGGGTTCGATCCCCGGGTCGGGTTAAGTGGTATTGGATTTTTCTATTACGAAATGCTCAGTATCAGCCTGGAGTCTGGAATAGTACCCGATATGGCGACAGACTCACCCCCTATCACATCATGAGACTAAAATAAGCTCGGCGAAATGTGGGTGTACTACTTCTGCCTACCTGCTTACAGGCCTGGGTACGTATGCATGTATGTATTATTAACAATAACACGAGACTTGACTTGTTTATTTTATTTCGGACCTATTCTGTTCGATACCACATTTCTATGGATACCAACATATAGAAGAGCTTCCTGTAGACCTAGTACAAGTTTTGATAGTTTTCTAAAACGATGAAAGTTTCTGCGCCTCTGACTGCCTCGGTGGCGCAGTTGTAATGCCTACGCGTTACGATTGCGGCCAACGCTGAGGTCTCGGGTTCGATGCCCGGGTCGGGTAAAGTGGTATTGGGTTTTTCCATTATGAAATGCTCCGTATCAGCCCGGATTCTGGAATTTGTACCCGGTATGGCGATAGACTCGCCCCCTATCATATCGTGGGACGGAGATACGCTCGGCGAAATGTGGGTGTACTGGTTACACCTCTGCCTACCCGTTCGGGGATAACAGGCGTGAGTGCGTATGAAAGTTTCCGTTTTCTCTCCATACGTCGAGTGTAGCCACTAGTGGGAACTATGATGAATTTAAATTGATAATACGATTGATTTCATTTCATATTAGTCTTTCCTTCCACTTGCCCTTATCCCACTCGCGGTGGGGTGGGCGCAACATGCTTTTTAAAACATTTTACAGAAAGATTTGGCTTGTATTTTTTACGACCGGCCGGCTGCCTGACGTCAAATATGAAATTAGTTTTCGAGCGATTATTTTCTTTTTTACAGTATGAATTACTGGTTTGACACTGACAATAGTAGTTTTATACGAATTCGATAACTGTGAACGTATTTGTAACTCTTACTAGATCTACTGCTCTTGACGATGCGGACGTGAACATTTCAATTATTCCAATTATTACGGCGTGTTCATTGTTATCGTTACGTAGGAATATCTATGATATTCCGTGGCGCAGTGGGCGAGTAGCCGGCTGCGAAGCGAGAGGCCGTGGGTTCGATTCCCACACCGAGACAAATGTTTGTGTGATCCATAAATATTGGTCTCGGGTCTGGGTGTTGTGGGACCGCAAGTCCCTCGTAGATCTTGATACCTACGATACAGGCTAACCTAGTGTGGGGTCAGGACTATGTGTGTGAGTGTTGGGTGTAATTATAATTATTTATATTTCAAATTTATTTTAATTGTTTTTTTTATATACAACTCAATGACGAGCAGGTCGCTCGCCTGATGGTAAGCGCCTTCTCATATTCAGTAACAACACCACTCAGAACTTTGAATTACAAAGCAATGCATAACACTGCACTGCGCTCGTCACCCCGAGACGTTCAGTCTTATAATGCCCATTAAATACACTGGCTTCAATGTCCTTCAAACCGAATCACAATAGTGTTTATAAAATGCTGCTTGGCAGTAGAAATAGACAAAGCAGTGGTACCCATACGAATTTGATAATGTACAATTCGAAATATGGTTTATTATGTCTGTCGTCTGTTTCATGCACTCTGATTTAATGCTACAAATAAATATGTTACGCTCAAATATAAAATGCACATTCTGACATAGGTATACTGGGCATTATGAGACTTAACATCTTATGTGTCGTGGTGACGAGCTCAGTCCAATGTCATGCGGTGCTTTGTAATTCAAAGTTCTGTGTGGTGTTGTTTCAGTTTATGGACAGGCATGGCGATTACCATCAGGCGAGCGACCTGCTCGTTTCCTCACTCAAGCTAATAAAAAGATACCGGAATAAAGATGTCTTGATCCCACACTAAAATAGGAGTCTTGTGTCGTGCGTATCAGGAACTACGAATGACTTTCGGTCACACAACAACAAATATTTGTGGATTACACAAACATTTGTCTCGGTGCGCGGATCGAACCCGCGGCCTTTCATTTCACAACCCGCTTATCTCCTGCTGCGTCAGCCATGGAGGTTGTTGTCCATAAAGACCATAGAGTAAAATATAAAGGGTGATCTAATCCATGAAATACCACGTAAACGAGCCCGTAATGACCATAAAATCATCTTAAGACCGTACAAATTGTAAACTAAACATGGCAATGTTGGCATTTCGGTCAAACGATGCGTTACAAAAGGCAATACTCGATAATAATTGCTGACCTAATTGAGTTAGCATTACTGAGTTCCCCTCCTTTGAAGAGCGAATAATTTTTATACCACACTTTCCGAGAAAACTGCCAGGGTGGCCTTTAAAATTACCAAGTTTTTTATGCGGCCGGTAAAATAAAGTCCTCATAAAAATGTGTGTGAACATTCGATTTTTAAATGTATTTGTAGGTTTGTTTTCTTGTTTAGTTTTGAGTAACTGCCCATTTAGAATTGTTCACGTTTTATTGGTAGAATAAATGTTTTTTACGAATTTACAATGTGAACTTTTTAGTGTATTACGTTGCGGGTATTTAATTGTAGATTTAGAAGAAAGTCTGGGTTTAATGTATCTTGCTGTAAAGTTATAATATGGTTTTATAATTTACTTCGTTGTTATAAGATAGTGAAGCTAGAGAAATGGAAGGGTGTGGATTATTCCCGTGTTGAGAAAATTTTATGTGATTGCCAAATAATTGTCGTAGGTCTGGGGCATTGATGACGTTAAATTCTCCTATTATCACTTACTGTGAGTAGTCCTGTGTATTTGAAAGTTATATGAATTAAAAAAATACATTTTTTTTTTATCCTTGGCGAAAAATAAGTGATACAAACTAACAGTAACTGTAAAATACGGTTTACTATTTGAAAGCTGATTTATTCAAATTGGTTATATATTGTTAAGATTAAAGAAAATATGTTCAGACATTTAAAAATGACTGATCGACTTCTTATTAACGTCGGTTTTTAACAGATGATGTCATAGAAACCATCGTTCAAAATATTGAAATACTGGCGGTTGCTCGCGGCTACACCCACGTGAACGGCCTTTTCCGGGATAAAAAATAGCCTTTGTCCTAATCCAGGTCATGTTCTATCTGTGTACCATAACCGATAAGCTGTTAAGGCGTGATTGACTAACAAACATCCAAACTTTCACATTTATAATAGTAGTAGAATAGACATTCATTGAAATTCCCAAAACAAAAAACACTAACAACATTGATACGAAGTGTATAAAAATCGATTATTAACTTTATGTAACACCTAGCCATAAATGGCCGAGGCCTTTTGTGTTCCGTGGAAATAATTAATGAGAATTAATGGATGGGCACACGGGCAAATTAAAATACCAAACCAATACTAGCTTACATGAAACATATGCTTGCTATAAGGCCTTGTCAAACATACAGCGAAAGAAACCGTGGCGACAGTGAACTGAGGCAAACATACTACTTCGCACGCTTCGTATTCGCATTAGGGCCTTACTAATAAACTTTCTTACATACGCATACGCACTCACGCCTGTAATCCCCGAAGGGGTAGGCAGAGGTGTAACCAGTACACCCACATTTCGCCAAGCGTATCTCTGTCCGACGATGTGATAGGGGGCGAGCCTATCGCCATACCGGGCACAAATTCCAGACTCCGGGCTGATACTGAGCATTCCGTAATAGAAAAACCCAATACCACTTTACCCAACCCGGAGATCGAACTCGAGACCTCAGCGTTGGCCCCAATCTTAACGCGTAAGCATTACAACTGCGCCATCGAGGGAGTCTTTTCTTTCTGCCTAGCGTTATTCCGGCTTAATGTCAGAGTTTGCCTTATCATAATGATTTGACGGTGGGTTTGGTATTATGTGGCTACTCGCCGTCTGACCTTCCACAACCCGCAACGGGAACCAAGTATTGCCATTGCCTCGTCCGTTAATCAGCAGAGTGTATGTACCTCGTGCAGATGAGGTTGGTTTTCGGCCTAAGATGTTGGAGGCCCCCTTACACTACAAACAACTGCAGGAACATACGTAAAAAATACATACAGATGAACTGAGAACCTCCCTCGGCACGCTTTCGGTTCTCTGGCTATTGGACAGAGGCTTTATATATCTATAATCTTCATGGTGCTTACGCGAAGTAAAATGAGTTAAAATTGCTATAATTTGTTACAAATTACGTGCCAGCATTTCAAATTTAAAGAATTTTTTGTTATAGGTATCTCGTGTTAGGAATAATAATGTTTTTCACCCGTTGCTATTATAGTTTTACAGTACCTAAGTACTAATATTCTGTAGTAACAAATTATTTAATGATATTGTAATAATAAATGGTAATCTTAATAATTATAATAAGTGCGTGTTTCTATTGATATATAATATATATTTTTTAAAACATAAAAATTCTATTCTTCAAATACTATAATTCTAATTTCAAATATTTTTGCGTTATGTATTGTTTTCATATTGTTTGTTTGAAAGAAATGGTTCTTAATTAAATAAATTTAGCCTATAAGACTAATACGTTATATTAGTCTTCTTTAATTCCATAAGTATTTTTTTACATTTTTATTGAAAATAAACACTTAAAATAAAACAGTACAGTAATATTTATAGAGTCTAGAAGTACAGTTTGTGAGATTGTATATTGTACTTATATCTGATACTGAATGCGAATAGGATACTACCACGGACTAGCAAAATAAAGCATTTTAACAGCTTTTTTTCTAGTCCGTGGATACTTAATTATCCCTGAGTGATATTAAGTTTAGTAAGTAATCACAATACGAGACTGCAAGAAAAATAAACATAATTATGAAAAGACTTAATTATTAAGTAAGTACCTATATTCACACTGACCGTGTACCATATGCATATATGTAACATTTCAGCTTCATTAGGACCTATTTCCCAATGAATTGAAATTTGCTACGATTCTATAGATTTTTCCGTAATATCTAAGCGTATTCATAGATATGTAAGCATTGTACATCACGCATCGCTACCCCTCTGTGAGTCTGAAGATCTCTCGACAGAGGGGTCTAGGGTTCTAGCTCCTAAGCGAACTGAGAGCTCGTACTTTGATGTAGATCCGACTGAATGTATGAAATTATATTATATTTAAGTATATTTCCACGGAAAATTCTTTGTTCAGTTTTAGCGGATTTTTATTTTATAAAATAGTGTAAGTTCTTGAATAATACGCCAGCTTAATATTACAATAATATACGTAGTTATTATTATAAAATATTGTACCTATACTATAATACTAATAAATATCTGATTGAAATACATTATCAACTCAGTTTTTATTATACTTTAGTAAGATACTTTGTAATGTATTTATGAAGTTAGCGCCATCTATGACAGAGTAGCAGGAACTAAATAAAACTGAACATATTAATTTTATATTATGAATTTGTTTCAAAATACTAATTATTATTTCACCAATTTATTATTTACTAGAAATATTAGTTTACTTACGCAGAATATTAAGCAGTTTGCACAAATATTTCAGTAAATCTAATATGTAAGGCGAAATTTTAACACCACCACCTAAAAATAGTACCTACATTGTCTTGCATATTTTTGATTCTAATTTTTATAATCCATTATTTATATTCCCAAAAACATCATCAGCAAAAATACAATAATTAAAATTGTTTCAATAGGTAACCGTCTCAAATTAGACATATTGGACAACAAAAAACTTTCTACCCGATATATTGCACACGGCGACAGTTCGTACGGACAAAAATAAAATCGTACAACATTCTATTTTTCTCAGGAAAGGAGACGCGCGCGCATTGTGACGAGTCGGCTGCGCGCGCGCTACAAAACAAGCACAACCGCTTGACAACACCGGGCAGAATGGGACGGAGATACCAATACGAAATAAGCCAGAAAGAGACGCAACCACTAGGGGCGTTCCAACATCCAATTTGGCATCCAATTAATGTTCAGTGGGCTTCCAAGTAGGAGGGGCGTGTGGGATGCAAGCTAATAGGGATTGAGTCGAAATGATCTATAGATCGCTGCGCCGGCGCACTGTATTGTTATCAACGGATTATTTATTTTATATCTAAGTTTGATGGCTGAATAAATTTTTACCTGTGCTGATTTTTCGGTCAGGTAGTTTTGCAAAAATTAAATGTATTTTTATTAAGGTTCGACGGGACAAATCAATAACTAAGTTTATTAGTTTGCTTATGTCCTTTAAACGGTTGAAATATCTATTTTTTTTTCATTCTTACGTTTAAGATTTAGGTTATTAGGTTTTTCGCCGTTTTAATTAATTATTAAGTCTGATATCATATATTTATGTTTGACACTCGGGATTATTTACCCTTACCTCTTACAATTTACTATTTTTTTAGCAATTTTCCGCAATCGAGCAAGTGGGTCACCCGATGACCGATCGCCAGTGATCTTTAAATCAAGTGAAGCAAATCACGCTTGGACGCGTTGCCGACCTTAGACTATCGACATAATTTAAGGGATTTGGAAGGGAAGGGGGTGATTTGGGCCTCCGGATATCTCACTTACCATATCGAACACAACAGCAAGCTGCTACTTCACGTCGGTTTTCTGTGAGACGTTGGTGATAATCCGGTCGATCAGGCTTATTCATGCTGTACACAATATTGCCTACAACGTGGTTGTATCACTTCTAATTTGGCATTTGAAAATACTTAATTCATTGTTTTTCAACGCCAATTTTAAATATACTAACATGGCGCTCATAGCCAGTTGCGTTCAGTAATCGGTAAATGATTAGAGAGTTAAGCAACCCTTGGCGCGGTCAGTCTATGGATGGGTGACCGCTTAGTGGTGTTTCAACTGAGCGTTTCCGTGCTTCGAAGGGTACTTAAAAAGTCAGCATCAGTTGCTATCAACTTTTACCCGTCGTTAAGACAAATCGGAGGCCTTCAGGTGGTTTGAAAAGCTTTGACACTAAGTTGACCACTAATCATTTGATATAGAATAGAACAACACCTTAAAACTTTATCATTTACAGTTTAGTTACCTACCTCTTCGGGGGATTACAGGCGTGAAGTTGTAACCAGTGTACCCACATTTCCGCGAGCTTATATCCGTTCCATGACGTGATATCCCCTAGGAATATCGTAATAGGAAAATCCAATATAATTTTCACCCGACCCGGGAATCGAACTCGAGACCTCGGCAGTCGTACCGCGTACGCATTACAACTGCGCCATCGAGGCAGTAAAGTTTACAGTTTACCAATAATACCTACAACAAAGCATCATTCACAACTCACAAGACACCGTCCGTTCCGCTTCCCTGTAATTAAGGTAATTTGACACTTCATTGCTGCGGCGGAAACGCTAACCGTCGAACGAACGGTTTTTTAGAACCCCTGACTGCATAGAATGGGCTATGAGCTTAATAAGTAATAAATAAATACACCCAACAGTCACACACATAGTCCTAACCCCACACGGTTTAACGGTAGGCAGCAGTCTGGCTGTGCTCTGGCATTGCTGAGGTCCATGGGCGGCGGGAACCACTTACTATCAGGTGGGCCATCTACTCGTCTTCCATCTTAAATCATGATAGGAAGGCGGACTCTGGTATTAACGCCAGGCAGGAAGTAAGTAGAGTCAAGCTATAGACTATTTTATCTACAGCGTAAATCAATCAGCTCGACTAGGATGGTATCACTGTCTCACAGAAAACTAACGTTAAGTTTTTATTATTAGCTTGAAATGACGAGACGAGCAGGTCGCTCGCCTGATGGCAAGCGTCACGCCTGCCTATAAACAGAATCAACACCAACCAGAACTTCGAATTATTAAGTACTGCATGACACTGAACTGCGCTCGTCACCCTGAGACATAAGATGTTAAGTCTCATAATAAATAAATAAATAAATAAATAAATAAATAAATAAATACACCCAACAGTCACACACATAGTCCTGACCCCACACTAGGTTAAACCTGTATCGTGGGTATCAAGAACTACGAGGGACTTGCGGTCCCACAACACCCAGACCCGAGACAAATATTTGTGGATCAGACAAACATTTGTCAAGGTGCGGGAATCGAACCCACGGCCTCGGCACGGCACGGCATAATGCTCAGTAATTTCAAACCGGAACGCAACAATGTTTACACACTGCTGCTTGGCGGCAGAAATAGACAAAGCGGTGCCTAACACTTTGGAAATACAGGCGTGAGCGTCTTTTTACAGCAGGTTCTGGCGAACAAGCAAGTAAGTCTGATGGTAAGTAATCTCCACCGCCAATAAACAATCACAATACCATAAGAATTATGGATTCATTGCTAACGTCTAAGGAAAGAGATAAATTAAGGGATTGGGAAGGGGATTTGGACCTCCAGATATCACCATCTCCGTAGGAAACGCAACTTACTAGGTGGTAGGTCCCTTTATGCGAGAGGCCGTCTGGTTGCTACCACTGCTTTTTCTATTTTTGTCGCCAAGCAGCTGTGCGTAGGTAAGCTGTTCGGTGTGCGTTTCGGTTTGAAGGACATTGAAGCCAATGAAATCACTGGGCATTATGAGACTTAACATGTTATATATTAAGGGTGACGAGCGCAGTCTAGTGTCATGCAGTACTCAGTAATTCAGAGTTCTGTGTGGTGTTGCTTCTGTTTATGGACAGGCGTGACGCTTACTACCACGCGAGCGAGCTGCTCGTCACGTCATTCAAGTAAATAGGTTACTGCAATGAAATTATAAACGATAATTTCATATATTATCACGATATACCAGACCCAGCAACAGCCAAATTACAACTGTCAACCACAAAACTGTGGTTTTTATGTCATCGGTACATATACTTTACACAATAGGTTACAAACCTTATATTATTTTTTTGCCGACGGTACCAGATTTCGGATACGGACATCTGTCGTCACTTGATACGTGCATTGTATTACAGCCTTTTGTATTCACACCAGTCTTCTTTTTTTCTATTTCATATTATGTGCTATTGCGTCACTTCATTGGTGATTGGTTTGAGTACTTAGGTCGAGAAACGGATGAGCTCCTCAATTCAAATCCCGAGCAGTGACAATTTCTGTTTTTCGATTAATAAAATGGGCAGGTCGCCTGATGGTAAGCGGCACGCCTGCCCATAAACAAAACCAACGCCATGCTTTGAATTACAAAGTACTGAATGGTACTGGGTTGTGTTCGTCACAAAATGCGTAGTTATCAATGACTTCAATGTCCTTCAAATCGAAACATTACATAGCTTACACACTGCTGTTTGGCGGCAGATATACACAAAGCGGTGGTACCAACCCAGACCGCCTCTCATATACGAAGGACTTACCACCTAGTTGCACCTTTGCCTACCCCTACGGGAATACAGGCGAGACAGCTTATATTATATTTGGGTATCGAATCTGCGACCTCCCATTTTTTTGTTATCGCTTACCGTGCTATCTAGATAGATAGACCATAAACGATCATTTAACTTGTTTATGACTTAAATAAACGCATTCCAATCTTTAATTAATCTTGGATTAAAACAAAGCCGCCCAATCATGTACCGCAGAATTACAGAGCATTTGTTATGATAATCACAAACAAGCGTATAATCTAGTGTAACGAAACAACAAAACGATTAAGCAATCGCAAGATTTAACGGTCCACCGTGGCCCGCCATTGGCTGGCCTTAAATACATAAAGCCATAAAATAATACCGGTTATAATTGACAACTTATATTTTTAATTGCAATTTTTTTATGCTTGTACGTTGTGAGTATAATTTTCTGTACCAATGGTGGTTCTATTTTTTGAAATGAATTATTTAAAGTTACTGCCATCATAAAAATTATATATCATTCGAAATACGATGTTATTTTAAATAGGTACCATGCGACACTAGATAGGATGCAGTAGCTTACTATTTAAAAATTAAAAAGTAAAATACACAGCCAGTTTCCGAATATCAATTTGACTACAAAATAAAAAGATAGAATGCATTGGTAGCAAAAACAACGTTCATTTCCTTACTCAACACTGGCCACTAATTGTTTCGCATTATCGTTAATTAGAGACGTTCTGGTCATAGACAATTGAAGGACGTCACGAGCTGTACATATATTGCTCCTTATCTATGTAGTATTTTATGTGACCTTGTTGGTGGGAGTTTTGGCGGGAATTCTGTCAGTGCCGGTTGATCTTTATTTTAATAATTTCCTAAACTAGTTTAAAGTTGTGTTTGTTGTATAAAAGTGGTGTATCGTACAATAAATATTGACGACAATGCATGGAAACATTGAAATAAGTGAATTAAGGTGATTTTTGACCAAGCATATTTATTTAACAAACTTGGTCGTTAATTCCGCTAAAAGAAAGTCCTATATTAAAGCATCATACTGGAAGAATTTACACCAAAACTCCGACAAGATTTTGAAATCGGTAACACCGGAGTTTTATCGTTCTTGTGAACACTTAAAAATATATTATAAACTTGTCGTTGGCGAAATGCATATTAGTGCGAATTGTTTTTTTGAAGTCGTCAATCAAAGACACAGGGTGATTTTGTTAGGCGACGGTGAAATCATAATTGCTCATTGTTTTAACCGTGGCGAAACCGAGTTATGATTTTGAATAACTTACAAAATATAAATGAAATGACAAAAACTTGGCTACAAGAAAAAATGTGACAATTTGTAGAAGAACTCATAATATAAGTTGGGTTCGCCGCTAAAGCTTTCAGATCATTATGAGTACCAAGATCTGTCAAAGACAAACCCTAAACATATGTAGCAGGTAGGTATTATAATTATTATCGTTGATAATACTGATTCATTCTTTTAAATTTAAAAAAATACCGTCAAATTAATAACTTGAAAAAGACTAACATTTTTAAATGCAATAGTCGAGTCGTGAGATAGCGTGTAATTTTTATATCATGATCAAATAATTAAAAATCGAGTCAAAAAAACATAATTAACAATGAGTCAAGGCTGACTTATCAGCAACATAATAATAACTGTATCACCATAATTTATCAATTATCTCTAAACAACTACATAATATTGGATAAATCTATAAAAAAACGCGTGGGCACACACGAGAACATCACAAAAAATTATTTCACATTCGAAAAAACTCCGTTAAACTAACCGCACCCGTCAAAATATAAAAATCGATTAAAACAGCATGTTCGCAACCTCACATTTAAAAAAAAGAACACCCAACAATAGGGAAGGAAGTGCAGACCGCAAGACGTTGAAATTACTCGGCTACATCCCTAATTATACGATTTTACTATAATTTTGCGGCCTCCTTAGGCTGTTCGGAGTCGCCACCTCCATTGTAAGTGTTGGGAAGTATAAATCAAACAGTATTTACTTGCCTTTGTTCGGTGGTGGACGAAAACGGTGTTTTTATAAATTTGAATCTTATTATAAACTCATAAATTAAATTTGAACATAATTGGACAGTTGAGGGTTGCTAGTATGCAGATATTGGTAACTATAGTTACTGAAAAATAATACTATAGGTATACCAGAAACTGATGGCAAATGAGGAAATGAAATTTCAATACTAAGCAACACTAGGGTAACTGGATTTAAACAACTTGATACTTTATATTTTTTATCTTTAAAGTTTTGTAGCAATAAAGGAAATTTACACTGTTATTGTATTATTACACTAATTACAATGTTCTTGTACCTCTAGATAGTGGTAACATAGAAATAAATATTAGGTATTCTGCTTATTAATTTATGAATGAAATATATAAGTCATGTATTATTTTAGGTATTATATGTTTCTGACACGTTTTTTTTCCCCACCAGCTTGTACAATAATCCATCTCGCCCCCGGCGAAATACTTTTAGATGGATTTGCAACATCTTTGCTTTGCCAACAGTTTGACAGAACATGGACCGTGTATGTAGGCTTTATATAAATATACCACTTAAAGCTTAATATGTTCTTAAGGTTTACCGTTAATTAGGGTTTTCTTCATATATTCCAAATACATGAATCTTTGCAGCTTCATGTTATACGCTCCATCAAAATGGTTATTTTTGACTGGCACTTTACAAATTCCAATCCAATTCATTTCAGAATAAGCCTTTAGAAAAAAAGACATAAATTATAATTTAGTAAATATTGCAGTTTTGTTACCTCAACGATTCTCTCCCTCCATTAAAATCAATATCTTCTCCAAGAATTTGTAAGTTGTATTACAGTTGTTTCTTTTCGTACAATAAAGAATTCTTGTTACGTGATTTTAATTAATTTGTAAACAAATATGTCCACGTCAACTTCACCAATGATTCTTCATATGGTAGTAGAAGAAACTTCTACAAACAAGTGTTACCCTTATAATAGTAATAGCACCAATATTGGTATTGTTGAAGGTAGTCAGGACAATAACTACTTAAAGCGGGTAGATAATAAGATTGAGACGTGGTGGAGGTAATTTTCTGAGGTATATAAGAGGGTGCGTTATTTGAGAGGACTTAGTCGTGCTTAGAACTCTTCCGTGGAAACGCTGCCCAAGTGCAGTTAGAATTGTGATTAATCATACAAAGTGTAATAAATTGTAAACTGTAATATAATTTTGCATATAATGTGTAAAGACTATTAAACTTATTGAACATCCTGACGAAGTTATTTATCTTTATTGAACAAAAAGTTATAGTGAGTTTACACAAGCAATAGTTTCATAATTATGATACTAGCCCTATATTATACACGTCCTACTGCTGGGCACGGGCCTCCTCTACTGAGTGGGAGGGGTTAGGCCTTAATCCACCACCACCCTGACCGAATGCGGGTTGGAAGACTTCACATAAATTTTAAATTCTTATGGAGAACTCAGGTATGCAGGTTTCCTCACTATGTTAAAGTACATATTATTGCCAGAGGCCATCTGTGTTGAAAAAAGTCTTCTTTGGTTAGCCAATGTAATTTACTGTTATTACAAATATAAAAGTATATTTCACTGAGCTATAAATCTGTTTACTTATTATTTATAATCACCTCATTGGTCTAGTGGCAGCATTCTAAGGTTGAGAACCGAGATGACGTTGGTTCAATTCCCAGATTGGACAATCACAATTTGTGTTTGAGTTTTCAAGTCGGAAAATCACACATGAATTTCCCGGTATTGGAATTTAAATTTGAAAATTTGAATGGCGATACGCTCTCCCCCTATCACATCATAGGACAGAAATAAGCACTTTTGCCTCATTGGGAACAAAGGCCTGAGCTTAAGTATGTATGTATATACCTTCTTATTCTTTAATTGAAACTTTGGTATTTAATTAGGGTTTACAACTGGCAACCCTGATGTAATGATGTCCGTTTGCGGAGGTCTGTGGTCAACGTTAAACAGCGCGGCCCAGAGAGTTCGACGTTAGTTGCACCAAGTTTAATTATGTGAACAATGGTAGACAAACCTCTTGATACAAACGTTGCGTGACATTTTAGGAACATACCTATTAGGTATCTTTAGAATTTAGATTTTTAATGTCACTGAACTACGCACGTCACCCTGAGACATAAGGAGTTAAGTCTCACAATACCCAGTAATTTAAGCGGCTTCAATGTCCTTAAAACCAGAACGCAACATATTTTCACACTGCTGCTTGATGACGGAAATCGACAAAGCAGTGGATGCTACCAGACGGCCTCTCGCATACGAGGGATCTACCATCTAGTATAGTATGAGTAGTTTGACTCGTTAGCAATCAAACCGACGTAAAGTAGTAGCTTGCTGCTGCGTTTCGTACGGTGAGTAAGATATCCGAAGGCCCAAATCCTCCCATTCCCAATGCTTTAATTATCCCTTGCTTTTAAGGTCGGCAACGCGCCCATGATTCTTTTGGTATTGTGGACGTACATGGGCGGTGGAGATCACTTACCATCAGGTTACCCAGTTACTCGTTTGCTGACAATTGCTATAAAAAAAATAGGATTGGGTGTGTGTGATTCGTTGAAAATAAACGCATAATCATTATGAATTAATTAATTTCCCGCATCCGGACCTTATATAGACTTTTAAGGGGTGTAGGGAGGTAGGAAGGGGGAGGGATTGTGCCCAGCTTAGTCTATCGACAATTAATATTGACTTGGAATCTGTGGGATTCCGCGCCGCTGTCCGAATTTTATAGTGGCGGGCGCCACCCAGGCATCGGCACACGAGTGCTGTGGAGCAGCTGTTGAAATTTAATCGTTAATTTTAAGTATGAGAGGTATCCTATTTTACTTTCTTCCTTTTTGCTTGGTGTTATTCCGGTTTAATGCCAGGGTCCGCCTATCCATCATGATTTGGCGGTGGATTTCGTATTATGTGTGGCGACCCGTCATCTGACCTCCCTGGTAAGAACATAGTTTAACACGTGCAGTTGAGGTTGGCCTAAAATGTTGGTGTAGACCACTTACACTTTAGTTTACAATTGCTCAATAGTACTTATTTTTAAAACTTTTGTTGTATTTTATTTTATCTATGGTAAAAATAATTTAAGAATATCTGTTTTCCCATCGCGGTGTAGTTATTTTTAAGGGCCAAAAAGTTGCTTGATATCGGGAGACACGTGGATAAATCCACGATACGTTATTTTAGTAGCATAGTTAGCTGTTCATCTTGTTATTTTACTACGCTCGTCACCCCTTAGAACTATTATAATTAATGTTAATTCTCTTATTGCTTATTAATAACAATAGTTATAACGTCCTTCAAACCTGAACACAACAATGCTTCCACACTGGTGGCAGAAATAGACAAAACGGTGGCACCAACACAGAAGGCCTCCCACATATAGGGACATAGTAATAGTTCTTTAAATATCATAATAAATTCGTCTCCAATGAAGTGTTGTGCCGCCTGGCGCGGCGCCTAGTCCACAGCGAGCGGCACGTTACATCGGTCGAACTCAATTTTTTATGTGTTACTCATACATGCATGTTACATAGTCTTGTGTGAACGTGAGTGGAGTTTCAAATCGCCCCTTATGATAATAACCTTGATCATTATGAATTAGAAATTCTTGATATTTCGATGTGAATAACCTAATCGTTCAAATCCCCCGACGTCTAAAAGCATCTGTAATTTTTAAATGATTGCACAGATTTTATTCAAACTCAGCTAAGAATCTGGAATAAACAAGATTTCAAACAAATAATACGGTATAAATTGGCTGCAGAAAATTTAAAAAAAAGTATATATTTTCATGAAAAATAAACATTGAAATAAAACTAGTTTATACGGAATTTATCGCGGTTTAATTTTTATTTTAGTCCCGACGTTTCAATAGCTGTTCAGCCTTCGTGGTCACGGGAGTCGCTCCCGCCATAAAATCCGTATAAACTAGTTTTATCTCAGTGTGTAATATTCGCGTAAATCTAAGAAATCACTAAAAATAAATATGACACTGGCAGAAAAAACAAAACATCGAGAATACGTAAACAATAAGTAATCACTACAAAAAGGTTCGTTATCGATATTGGAAAAAAAGCAAAACTAGATTATGTAATTAATACATCTGTATCGTGGTCGCGAAAGGGACGATGTAACATTGTTTTTAGGGTTAATATATAAGATAGAAGAAGAAGAAGAAGATAGAAGATAGAAGATATTGTAAGATTTTATTTTAAGTTATCTCGACACTTTAAAATACTGAAGTCTGAGAGGTTTATTACTAAAACAAAAATAATAAAATTTATAGTTAATGAAAAATATAGTACTAATCATCATCAGCTCTATATTTATCAGCGGCAAAGGCTCCATACAACACGATTCCTTTCGGCTTCCCTATATAAACTTGTAGGTTTACTATTAATTACTGTATTGTAATGTTAATTAATAATATTGAGAGCGATCCGTAAAAAAATATGAAATGTAGAGCAATTGTCTCTAATAATTAACTAGCGTCGGCTTCCCTTTTGGAATATTTTTACCTTTCACCACTGGTATGAATAAGGTCTGTTTTGCATACATGTTTTAAACTGTTGCGCATATCTCCTCTTAAAAATAAAAAGGTGTATTTCACTTTAAAATACTAATGTATATCTAAAGCATAAATTATGGCAATATCGTTCAATATTTTATATACGCACTCACGCCTGTAATCCCCGAAGGGGTAGGCAGAGGTGTAACCAGTACACCCACATTTCGCCGAGCGTATCTCTGTCCGACGATGTGATAGGGGGCGAGCCTATCGCCATACCGGGCACAAATTCCAGACTCCGTGCTGATACTGAGCGTTTCGTAATATAAAAATCCCAATACCACTTTACCTGACCCGGGGATCGAACCAGAGACCTCGGCGTCGGCCTCAATCGTAACGTGTACGCATTACAACTGTGCCACTGAGGCAGCCAATATTTTTTTATGTAAATATCCATCTTAAATCATAGTACCTACCTACTACTTACCTATACGGTATACATTATATCGATTTAAGTGGTTCTAGGATACAGAACCCTGGGCAGGATAATCCACTCGCCTTTGATATTTTTTTTAATCAACACCGTAATTTGAGAACTGGCTAGAAATAGACATTAGATACCGCCGAAGGAGTTCTGATGAGAAAATTAAAAAACAAATTGACCAATGGCGCGTGAATGTGACAGCTTTGTGGCGGTAAAAAACAAAAGGGAGTATCCATGTCTTGAATATAAGTATGAGTTCTAATAAAAAAAAGGTATATTTTAAGTTTACATCCAACTATTAAAAATACTTACATTATTTTTTTTGCGTTAGTGACAGAGTTAAGACCCTTTTCTCTGTCAAAATTGTATGGCGTGTTACAAAATAAGATGGCAGCCGTTAAATAGTTGCCTAGTTTGTTTTAGTATTTGGGTGATTTTGATTACCCCAAAATAAATATTGCACTATTATTTGTCTTTCACAGACAAAAACCAAAAGAGTATCCACAACTTTCTTTTAGTATTCACAATTAGGTTATTTTAGGTTATGAAAGTATATCATTTTGTCACTTCTCCCGAAAAGGCGCATTTTATAACTATAGGTACATGCCTGACTTATGGGGATTACTAATCTATCAAACACAAACCATAACGTGCCATAACCAACCAATCGCAATGTGACTTGAATATACAAACAACGCTCCTAGGTGTTAAATTAACACCTGAACACAGCAACCGATTATACACTTTCCTACCTGCCAATAAAAGCCAATATCGATAATCATAACCAGCTCCTTTGGGATAATACATTAGAACAGCACACTCCATAATCAGTCTTAAAATTAACGCACAAAGTTGGTTTTAGCTTGACGAAAAGCAACGTGGATTTAGGCGTCAATTTTCACACCTAACGTTACAAGCGAATTTAAACGCTATCTCATGGTAGCAAAGATTATAATTATATAGCAATGTTGTCACAGGTATGACGTTGTTCTAGTAAAGTGTGTATAGGTGTTGGGTTTCACGCCTGTGGTGTGAAGGGTCGCAATGTCGTGTCCGGATTGGTGGACGATCCCTTGGCTCCACTCGCTGCTGATTAGTGAAGATAAAGGCCCAGATAGTGTTAATACGGAGGCGTGGACGTCTCAATTGTTCCTTCTTGATTGAATAATTACTAGTAAGCTTCGACGTACAGGCCTAAATAATAATAAATAATACTAGCCCTGTACTATATACGTCCCACTGCGGGCACAGGCCTCCTCTACTGAATGAGCGAGGTTAGGCCTTAGTCCACCGTGCTGGCCTAATGCAGGTTGGCAGACTTCGAAATATTTATGTAGAACTTTTTCAGATATGCAGGTTTCCTCACGATGATGCCTTCATCGTCAATAATAATAATACTAACCCTGTATTATATACGTCCCACTGCTGGGCACGGGCTTCCACTACTGAATGAGGTGTTAGGCCTTAGTGCACCGTGCTGGCCTAATGCAGGTTGGCAGACTTCACATACCTTCGAAATTCTTATGCAGAACTTTCTCAGATACGCAGGTTTCCTCATGTAAAATGAAATGTCAGAGGTGTATGCTCTTGGGCCTTGTTTCGAACCTGCTACTTTCGTCTCGACAGTCCGTACCACTCCCCATTGCGCTATCTCTGCTATACGGGCAAAGATGTGGCCTAATGGAATTATTGTGGACTGTGGAAACCATAGACCAATTATGTTCATATTTGATAAACACAACTCATGATTGGATATTGTGCCTGATATGGTGATAGGCTAGGATATGATGATATATCGACGAACCATAAATGTAGGTACTAGTTGCACTTCTGCTTACACCTTCGATGATACAGGCGTGAACTTATAAATAATACAAGACGTCTCAGAATTAAAGTACTATGCAATATGCATCCGTTAGCTTTTATATAGAGTTTAATTCGGTGTCTATATTCATAAATCATAATAAATAAGTTTATAATAGGTCCTTTGCCTATGAAATTGCCGTTCTGTACGAAAAAAATACTGCCTCGGTGGCGCAGTTGTAATGCGTACGCGTTACGATTGAGGCTAACGCTGAGATCTCGTGTTCGATCGTCGGGTCGAGTAAAGTGGTATTGGGTTTTTCTATTACGAAATGCTCAGTATCGGGACGCGGGACGGAGAAATGTATGCGTGTACTGGTTACACCCCTGCCTACCCCTTCGGGGATTATAGGCGTATATACGAAAGAAGTTAAAGTTTTTTTCCATCTTTTTTATTTGTAATAATAAAAGTAACACCCATGCTATCGATGCATCTTGGCCAGTATAGTGGCAATTTATTGAATAAATCGGCTAGACGGGAGGCAACAAACTCTTTAAAGGCATTTTGTACTACCACTCGGGTATTGATTTTTTTCCTGCCAAAAGTTGTATACTTAATACTAGATCAGATTTAAATATTTTACATATTTATTTCATAATTTGAGAATATGATATTTGCAAATAATTTATCACATTCTTTATGCCACCCAAACTAAGGCACTCGCAGTTTTACAACCCTACAAGAACAGTCCCTGTAAATAACAACTACAAAGTTACTTTCACTTCTAATTTATCCGTGTAACATAGCCATACAGTCTTCCAAGAATAGAATTCCTAGAACGTAAGTTTAATCCGGACACGTATCATAGCATCTATCACGTTGGCGCGTCACGCTCGGCGGCGGATACCGGGAAAGCTTGGAATACGCCCGCCATCTTGTGCCCGGTTCGGATATTGAGCGTGGCAATTCGGTGAATTCTGTTTTGATTGCATAGAAAATGAGATAAGAATAAGTTTTTGCGAGGTGTTAATTCGATATTTATTTAACAGGGTGTCTCGATTAATTTAAGTGAAAATTTAGCGGGTTATTCCTCTATAAAGTTTTGGTAAGTTTTTTTATTAGCATAAATGACTAAACGAGTAGGTCGCTCGTGTGATGGAAGCGCCACATCTGCCCATAAACAGAAGCAACACCACACAAAACCTGGAATTACAAAGCACTACATGGCAATGGACTACGTTCGTCATCACATAGAACAGTAATTTCACTGGTTTCAATATCCAAATCGAAACAAAACTGTACATACACACTGCTGCTTGGCGGCAGAAATAGATAAAGCAGTGGTACTCATCCAGACGGCCTCTCGCAGACCTACCATCTCAGTCTAGTTTATGCAGTTAGAAGATTTGTTATGTCTGCATACTTTAGAAGTTATTGGATCTTTACAAATTCGTAAACGATTAGTTTGTAGGACTATAATTTGTTTAGTTTTTCCAATTTCAAAGCGTGTTATATATAGTTGATACATCGGACACAAATGTTTTTTTTCGGATTGGTACTATTTTTAGTATTAAAAGTAAGTACTAGGTTTTATAATAATTAAATTTCGCCGTAGATATTTGAATTATCTTGTCATTATTCAAAATGGTAGTCTTCAAAACATATTCGTTCGCTAATCGTTCGCCTGTTCTCTTTGTCGTGCTAATATTGACATTTGCGGAGACAAACGTATATTTGCATTTATGTTAAACCGTATATCACCGAAACAAGATCTATTTTCCTTTCTAATGTATTTAATGGTGACGTTAGTTCATTTTTCTTAGCGTTTGTATCGCAGACTCTGAGCGGTTGAAGATAAATATTATATTTGTTCATTTTATTTCACTTGTTTGATATATCCCACATAGTATTCGAGTAACATTTAACTACGAATTAACGCATGGCAGCTATTTTTGAAAGTATCAAAATATAAATGTTTCTTCGGATATAAATGTCAGAATGTGACTTCTGTAATTGGCCGTATCATGTTTTATTAAGTAGAATTTACTCAGAGGTGGTGAAATAGGCACTCCATGATTTATTTGTTTTACAATGTTTTACAGACTGACGCTTTAATAAAAGTAAGTATGAGTTCTTTATACCAGACGATTATCCAAGACATTCCTCAAGCTGATCAAACTATAGAAGCAATCAAAGTCATTCCACAATCCTGATATCCTGAACATCAAGCAAAACCAATAAATTATAACCTATAACATCTAAAATTCCGGGTACCGTGCGTATCCCATCGGTAAGTCACGCCGATAGTCCGTAGATAAAGGGCCAACACAAAGGAAAACGGCTATCGCCCCCTCGCCCGGTGGGAGGGGGCGACTCCCCAGGAGATCAATTTCAACGGGAGGCTTCTCGACTCGCGTGGCGAAGTAATCGCCTTACCGGACCTTAGTGTCGTTACGTGAAGTTTAGGTTGAAGGCAGTAGGCACAGTTTGAGCTGTAGTTCAAATGGGGTTTTCAAACGTTTTCATGTGGCTTCTGGCTTTTGTGTTTGATCTAACTATCTAATAAACAAGTAGTGTTGTTTGCCACTTCGTGAATAGTGGTTTAATAATTTAACATCAATTTCTATTAGACTCGTTTCATTTCTATTTGACTGCCTCGGTGGCGCATTTGTAATGCGTAAGCGTTACTAATGAGGCTGACGCTGAGATCTCGGGTTCGATCCCCGGGTCGGGTAAAAGTGATATTGGGTTTTTCTATTACGAATTGCTCAGTATCAGCCCGGAGTCAGGAATTGTGCCCGGTATAGCGATAGGCTCGCCCCCTGCCACATCATGGGACGGAAATAAACTCGGCGAAATGTGGGTGTGCTGGTTAAACCTCTACCTACCCCTTCGGGGAATACAAGCGTGAGTATGCATGTATATTCTATTAGACCCCTTTTGAATGAAATCATTACATACGTGTTTTTGATGTTTTTCAATAGCATAAAGAAATGCCAAAGCCGACCCATTAGCACCTGGAAAACCATTTATTGTTTTTTTATAGCAGGTGTTAAAAAACGAGCAAGCGAGTCATTTGATGTTTAAGTGCGTCATGAGTCTCCACTGCCTATGAACACTCACTATACAAGAATAATAATTCATGCGTTGTCGACCTTAAAAGAAGGTAATGGGTATTGAAGATAAGGAAGTTATTTCGGCCTCCGGAAATCTCATTTATCTACCGTACCTACGAAACCCAATAGCAAACTGTTGCTTCACGTTGGTTTTCTGTGCGCCAGTGGTGTATTACCCAATTAAATTTAAAAAGTTAAATTTAAAGGCCTATTTATTCTGTAAACTAAACTGGTTACAACCTGACTCTACCTTTTACCTGTTACAGGAGAGTTTTGGCTGATTGTAATTGATAAATTTATGTTTGTCATACCTGCTTCGGAGTACTATTTAATCTATTTTACTGCACGTCGCCAAGAACGTGATTTAGATGGCGTGGCAACTCAAAATATCGATATAGTCGACAGGAGTGACAAATTATTGTGTTGGGTCGTGTTTGTTAGAAAAGTTTTATTCTACCTACTGGATTTATTGTTCTTTATCTAAATTATTCAGCACTTGCAACATTGTAATAATATGATATTTATTTATTTTATGAGTCGTTGGGTTAAAAGACAAATTTTGTTAATCATCTATTCATATTAACTAGTCATAAAATAATTTCCACGAACAACTTCACCTCAAACTAACCGCATAGTTACAAAGATTTAACTCTCAAATATTCAAATATTAGTTGACCCGGTTAAGGCTAAAGGTTTTAACTGATGTTAAACGAATTAACGTTCTAAGTAGTGTAGGGATGTCAAATCTTGACAAAAATCGATTATCGAAAAGCGATTTGAAACCAGATTTCAAAAATATTGTAGTAAATTAATTAAACTTTTGCTCGCGGCTCCGTTCGCGTAAACGGCTTTTTCCAGGATAAAAAGTAGCCTAATCCAGCATTTCTATTTTGTTTTGGAATGTGTATTTTGGTGTTTATTTCTCACAGAAACATTTGGACAATTGAAAATGCAATAATAATGGCTAAAATACATTCGGCAATTAGCCTAATTCTTATGCTAAGTGATCAAGATTATTTGAATCAGTAACATTACTAACGTTTCAATCGATTTTAAAATCGATTTCCCGAATAACAACAGATTTTTGTACTTCAAGCATGCCTATTGCCACGCCACACGTTCGAAATGAGTGTTTTAATTTGTGAATAAACGGGGTATGCATTTGTGGAGGCAAATTCTTCGTGTATTTTTTCTATTGACATTAAGTGGCTTTCACATTATAAGCAAAGTTGAAGTGTTTTTATTAAGTAAGCTCGGTTTGTATTAAATATGCTCTTATCCGTGGTTTCCTTTGCATGAATTCGTTGTGTGCCTTTTGCAATGGAATGCATTTTGCGTTTTTTTTTATAGGTGAAGGACGGCTGAAGACAAAACAAAAGTTACCTAATTGTAAGTGAGTATAATGACTGTGATCTCCCAGAAATGCCAGAGGAATTAAAGTCTGACTCTGAGCTTCTCAACATTCTGCGCCACATCGAAAGTGCGCCCAACCGCAGTACAACTGGTCTCGTGCTGTCAAACTCAAAGACATATTTTGACCTTCAAGGAAAGGTAAGAAGTAAGTATTGGAAGAAGCGTTCTACTCGTTTTCTCTGTGATTAAAATTCAGTGCGTGTTATGTAAACAGAATCTTCTGAATTAATGCAACTTCAATTAATATCTTGCGCGACTTTGAAATTTCGAATACTACGAACGTGCACCTATAGCTTAAATGACAACACGCTCAGCTACATGAACATATCGCTTATTTTTTTTTATCTATTGTATAGATAGCTCGACTCATTTGTGCACATTTTGCTGTGTGCGTAAGCTTGTAAATATGTTTTTTTTATTTTTTTATGGTATAGGCCAGCAAACGAGCATGTGGGTCACCTGATTGTAAGTGATCTCCACCGCCCATGTACGCCCACAATACCAACAGACTCATGGGTGCGTTGCCGACCTTAAAGGAAAGGGATAATTAAGGGATTGGGAAGGGGAGGGGGTTTAGGCCTCCGGATATCTCACTCACCGTACGAAACGTTGTAAATATGTGGTTTTGATACCTTTTGATAGGCAACCACAGCCAATGTTTGTACAAACACATCATGTATATATATAGCAAAGAAAACAAATATTTGGAAACAGCTATAACTAATATTGAAGTTCTCAAATTATTTAGACACAACATATGTATCAAAGCTACATTATTTCAATTAACCATCACTTGCCAGGCTAGTGCCAAGCCAGTCAAATGGCACGCTATTTATTATGGCAAACGTTCATTACAATTTAACACTGTGTTGCCAGTTATTTAGTTTAAAGTTATTTTTTTGTATTAGGTATATAATTTTTCCCGCTTTTTCTCCCCAGGGGGGCTGACGTCAGGCGGCCCGTCTAAAAAACTAAAAACTAAATCTTTCTGTAACATGTGTCAAAAAGCATATTACCGACCGACCCCACTGAGCGATAAGGGCATGTGGAACAAGATCGTTTTTAACGTTATAGCTAATCCTGTTTGAAGGTATTATTTAAAGTGTCGCTAGATTATACCATAACGCATTTGCTTATAAGCATTTTATTGTAGATATGCACTCACGCCGAAGCGGTAGGCAGAGGTGCAAGTAATATGAATGAATTGATATGAGTTGATTAATGACGAATCTATTATCATACATATAGAGCACAAATTTCAGTCACGGGCAACTAATGTTTGATTTATCGAATTGAAAACCTGAAACACAAATTGTGTTAGCTACCTCGACCAAGGATTTGAACTCATAACCTACACAATAATAAAAAATAATCACTCATCGTAGCTAGCAACACCAGTGCCACGTTCACTCGAGTACAGTCGCATGCACAAGCCACAAACGTGTGGAGGAATGTGGGCGGGGGGGTCGACTCCCCTGCCTGTGCGACGTCCTGTCACTGACAAATGGCCCGGAGGAGAGCTCGACCCCGGCACCCTCTCGAGCCACCCGGTAAGATACGAGAGTTTTCTTGAATTATTTATTTGGTTTGTTTAGATTATAATGGTTTAACAAAGCTTTCGTTTGACGACTAGAATTGCATTTTTTACTCTTGTTGGATACGAAATGTCCGTATCGAGATATCTTAGTTTCATGAAACGAGCAAATGAATCACCTGAGGGTAAATTATCTCCACCTCCCATAAATACCCAAAATACCTGAAGAATTATGGATGCATTGCCTACCTTTAAAGAAAGGAATGAGGATTGCGAAGGGAGGAAAGATTTGGGCCTCCGCAAATCTTTCTCACTGAACGAAATGTCACAGTAAGCTGTTATTTCACGTCGATTTTCTGTGAGACAGTGGCAATAGCACGGTCGAGCCGCGACCCATTGGTGCTTTAGATAAAAGCGCCTATAGCGTAGTTCTACTACTTATAAAATTTTATTCGATTGATTGATAGCAGCTGCTATTTTTTGGTATGCAAACTAAATAATCAACCATAATAATGTAAATAAAAATAATAATAGCCCTGTATTATACACATCCCACTGTACAGCACGGGCTTCCTCTACTGAATGAAAGGGGTTATGCTTTAGTCCCACACGCTGGCGGGCTAGCAGACTTCACATACCTTCGAAATTGTTATGGAGGATGCATATTCTTGGTGCTAGTATCGAACCTGTGACCTTCTTCGTCTCTGACAGTCCGTACGACATCCAGCTGAGCAAGCGCTATTTTGTCCCCATAATGTCATAATAACATAAATTATATTAAAAAAATCTTGTCTTCGGCTTAACGAAGCAAATAACAATTAATTATTTTTATTGAGACAGTCGTATTTATTAAATAAAAATACCATAGTAAAGTTGCACTTGTACTAGACTAATATCCAAACAAATATTATTTAAAAGCGCTTCCTTACCTTACTCCGAGCCTCGGTCAGGGGTGCTATAATTTCATAGGACGGGCGTCGGGCGTCGCTTATCTCGGGCGCTGGTGCAGGCGCCGCGAGCAGCGCCTCTGCCACCCCTCCCCAACCCTCCTTCAATCCCGCAGTCGCCTATCGCCCCCGCAGATCCCCGTCCCGCTCCCCCCGCGTACCACTTGTGTACGCCACTGTACTTTATTGGGAATTTTCGATAAACCGCATTTTATTTTGATGGTAATCGGATGTCTTCGCGAATAACAAAGGTTTTTAAATATAAATTGAAATTTTTAGGGTTATTATGATGACTTTGTGTGGGACTGTACTGTTCTTCTTCTTCCATTAACCTATATCCCACTCGCAGTGGGGTCAGTGCAACATGCTTTTTAACACATGTTATATAATTATTTGGCGTCTAATTTTTACGACCGGCTGCCTATCTGACGTCACACCACTGGAGCTAAAACACCCCGACCCGAAACAAATATGTAAATCACACAAACATTTTGTTTTGGTGTGGGAATTGAACCTGCGGACTCGCGCTTCACAGCCGGTAACTCGCTTACTGCGCCATGGAGGCTGTCAAACCTTTGATAACTAGCAGGTTAACATTTTCACCTAAAGTAACGTGTTATAGCAGATAGTATGACATATAAAAAAAATTAAGGGGGTTGTATGGAACCTTCAGTTTATGATTTCAACGTGCATTTACTTTTTTTTTAATTTAAACTGAAAAAAAAACAGTAATAGGTACTAATACATAAAGCGTCTTTCATAGCGTGATTAAAGACATTCTAATAAAATAGACTTTATCACAATCAGTACAATTTTAAATTTGACTTTAAATTTCCCACTTTCATATTAAATTTGATAGATAAAAATCTTCAAAACATTTTGATTGACTAAAATTGCCAAATTATGTAAATATGTTTTTTTACATAAGACAAGTTTAATTTGATTTACCTATTACTAGCGCGATAAATTAATAACTTACTTAAATATTTATATTTTTTTCTAGGTGGCAGAGCCATGTATACAATTTTGTCTACATGGGTGAATGGGCCGGCTCGAAAATGATTGATCCGCAACTATTTGTTTCGGGTCTGTGTGTTTCCTCCCCAGAGGGATTGACGTCAGGCATGCGGCCGTTCGTAAAAACTACAAGCCAAATCATTCAGGGTCATGTGATTAAAAGTATGTTGCGCCGACCCCAGGGACATGTGATTAAAAGCGTTTAAAAGTATGTTGCGCTGACCCCACTGCAAGTGGGATAAGGGTAGGTGGAAGAAGATATCAAGGTTCTTAAAATAGAGCCTTTTAAAGGTGAGGCAAACTAACAGACTGTGTAGTGCGTAAGCTCTGTGATAGAGTTCCGATTGCACACTGGGTATGGAATGTATAATATGACATTTTACTATACAACTTGTTACAGAAAGGTGTGGTCATATTTAAGGGTTTACTATACAACTTGTTACAGAAAGGTGTGGTCATATTTAAGGGTTTACTATACAACGTGTTACAGAAAGGTGTGGTCATATTTAAGGGTTTACTATACAACGTGTTACAGAAAGGTGTGGTCATATTTAAGGGTCGTTACATACACCTGACAGTGAGTGTTTAAGTACCGGATCTTATCAAAAGCTAAAATTTCACGCTAATTTTAGTCACTCGTTTATTACGATTGATAAGGTTGTTCACATTCCCATAAGTTAAGTGAAGTGCGGAAGTTAAGTGCAGACCAATACCATGCAGTGCTTTGTAATTCAAGGTTCTGTGTGGTGATGCTTCTGTTTATGAATAGGCTTACCATCAGGCGAGCGACCTGCTTGTATTGTCATTCAGGCTAATAAAAAAAGGCACTAGCCAAAGTTTGTCATTCCTACGGGCAAATACTTATAAGGGAATCCTATAGGTCACGAAATGGGCTCTATTCTTTTATTGTTAAACCCTAAAAAATACGACAACAATTCATTGTATGTCCGAGAAATAAGAAGCTGTCGTAAAAAGAGAAGTACCTACATATACAACAGAATATCCTTCTGTGAACTAGGGCTGATCGCAGTTTTATTCGAATTTTATTTTATTTTTTGTATTATATTTTAATTTTTTTAAATGTTATTTGAAGTTAGTTGAAATGACAGCTCAGAAAGAAGTGGTACAGAATCTCGAACGTTACAGCCCCAAAAGTATGCACCTTTGACTTTTCTAAATTACGTTATCACGTGTGTATTTATCGCTTGACAGTAATAACCATACTGAAAAATAGTGTAAAGTATATAAATAGAATACAATAATATTTGTCTAGTTTTCACATGTATCGGTATCTATCTTTTGTTTTGTGTATATGTGTACTGGCTGCGCGCGCACAGCATGTCCGACAAGATTTTATACATCTAAAATTCGCCTAACGTGCCTGTAGAAGTTTACACTTTAACAAATAATTATAACGGCGTGGCGCAGCGGGCGAGTAGCCGGCTGCGAAGCGAGAGGCCGTGGGTTCGATTCCCGCACCGAGACAAATGTTTGTGCGATTCACAAATATTTGTTTCGGGTCTGGGTGTTGTGGGGCCGCAAGTCCTTCGTAGTTCCTGATCCCCACGATACAGGTTAACCTAGTGTGGGGTCAGGGCTATGTGTGTGACTGTTGGGTGTATTTATTTTATTATAAACCATCAAAATTATTACGATCATCTTCCATCATGATACCACTTTGATACCTACTATTCTCTGATTATAATAAGATTGGTGTTACATTATTATAATACTTCCTTATTCAAATGAAATAACGTACAAAAAAATTACATCGTAAATAAGATGTAAAAATTCTAAGCTGCCAGTATCATTCTTTTATATAGAGGAACATGAATAATAAAGGGTCCAGTGATGATCATATCCCATGAAGTGGACATTCAAACTCATCCAAAAACGCTGAATGATGCGAAACACTGCGAACGCGTACCTTCATAAAAAACGGCCAGTCTAGCCGACGTTGTAAAAATACGGGCATTGGATAAATAAAAATATAAAAATAAAAATATGAAATGAAAGTGGCGCTGGACGCAAGAAACTCGCGATCCTTTCGAATGTGTTCTGTGTGGAATACAGACTGTCTTAGAGTAGGCATTTTGCTCCCGTTTTGTTTTATTAATTTTATTATTGTCTTTTAATAAAGTTGGAGTTAACTGCTAACTCCAAGCCAAGTCAAAAAAATAGAAAGAAATAAAATTTTAAGGGGATTTACACTAAATTACCATAAGGAGAATGAGATTCACTAAATTATATTGATTAAAATTTTAAATGACAAACATATTCCAGTGTAGTCCTCACTACTCTTGATATTCGCTTTGGCAATCGTGCCTGAGCCAAAAAATCGGTAAAAATGTCAAAAGAAATTAGTAGAATTTGAAAAATACGTCAAGCAACCATTTTGTATCCTTTAAAGATAACCATTTTTTAAATTCTCGTCACTCTGCAAGGGATATTTTGGACGACCTTTTATCTCGGAAAAAAACCGTAGATATAGCGGGATATAAAAGCGAAAATCTTTAAATACACTTAATAATAGTTCTAAAATCATTAGTAAGTTACGAGATTTCACTATTTCGGTAGATCATGCTATGAAATAATGGGTAGGTTCGGGAATACTGGCCAAGGGCAGCCGACGCTACGAGAGTCACTTCTATCCACAATAATGTGAATGATATAAACTACCACTATAATATAGTGTTACATATGAGAAAATCGGTGTAGTGTGAATATTTGTCTGAACCTAATTTAGAGCTAAATCAAATCGAACATGTCATTTAACATAATCTTGATACTGAAACAAAACAGAAACTACCACTTAAGACACTTAGGATAATAATATTGAATAGACTTGAATGTTTTACGACTGTATTTGTAGTGATGTAATTGGCCATTTTTTTGTTAGCCTAACAACGAGACGACCAGACTACTCGCCTGCCCATAAATAGTAGCATTACAAGTACTACATGGCACTGTACTGCACTGGTCACTCCGAGACATGAGATATTGTGTCATGACTGCCCAGACGGAGTTTAGCATTGGAAAGACCTACAACCTACTAGAATAATCTCATCCACAGTTTTTTTTGTTAAATACCTCACAAAATTAAATGTCATCTCCATACCATTCCCTAGTCTCTAGGAGTCTTTCTTTGGCCGTAACAATCTGGAGGCGGCGCCACGGGTCAGCGGATACCCCCTCCGCCCAGCGCGGCTGTGTGTGTGCGACCACTGAATATGAACGCAGATGTTACGTGACACGTAAAACTAGCGTTTCCGAAACGATGGAATTTTCTTTGTGGCCAGTATCTTTGTGTTTTTGTTTCCGTCGTGAATTAATTGTGAATAGATTTTTTTGTTTCAGGCAGTTTGAGATGTTGCCTTTGCTTATGTTTTTATGATATCAGCAACGGTATTTATTTCAGGGCCCAATGGATATGAATATGCTTATTTCAGTAAGATTGAGAATGAAGTGCTACTTTAATTGACAAACTTGTTAAATAAAACATAATAAGCGGAACAAAGATTCTATGAATTTATATTATTTCATTGAATTTATGATTTTTTTTTTTCTTTTCAACTTATATTAAAATGTATTCATTGAAATAAAACTAGTTGATACGGATTTTATCGCGGCTTAATTTTATTTTAATCCCGACGTTTCGTTTCGTGTCGTCTCGAAAAGTTAATGTTACATTGGCCACCTTCATTTTAAACGTCGGGACTAAAATAAAATTAAACCGCGATAAAATCCGTATAAACTTGTATTATTTCAATGTGTAATATTTGCGTAAACATAAGAAATCACTAAAATTTATTCGTTGATCACTCGACCTGCCGGTCTGCGCGTGATCTTTGGCCGCGAGTCTTTGTCCGTACGATCAGGGTGGCCAGCGAGCCAGCGGTATCTCGGCATCTCTTAGTGTCACGGTACCATTCATCGTTATGGATATGTTCGATGCTACCACTGGTCGTGGCTTTGTGGACTGGTCTCTCAGATTGCTAATTATTAATTATTAATAATTGTATTGTAACAATTAATGGTCTGCTTAGATTCGGATTACTGTTAGACCTCCTGAATGGGCACCTGTATCAATCCCAAATTGACACTGTTTTTCTATGAACGTATTAGCTATAACGTAAATTATTTAAGTTTTGTAATAACAAATATAAATTAATAAAAAAATGACAAACATTCAAAAGAACTACGGCTGAGTTTCTTGATGCTTCTTCTCAGACCAGTGGGCATTTGCGAAGCATCGGTAGATTCCAAACTCGACGTGTAATAGTGCCCTGGCGGCCTAATTACTGAATAAATGATTTGATTTGATTTGGTTGTATTTGTAATCTCTGATAAAAGTGGTGAAGATGAAAAGAAAATAAGAGTATTTCACCCCTTGCAAAACAGAGTTTATACTTTAATTAGTTACTTATAAGTTTATATGTCTGTGACATCGTAGCGCTTAAATTAATAGACAGATTTGTTGCTTTTTGAAATCTTATATCAAGAGTGTTCTAACCAGGTACGCTTGACCTGATGCTGCAATTAATCCGTCTGCAGCTTTCAATTCCTTGATATTTAAAAGTAGATCTTGTTTGGGATAATTGAATAGGCTTCGATGATTGTTGGCTTATAATAGTTAACGTTGGGGGTTTGACAATTAACTAGGGCTCAGTTTTGTTGAAGCTTAAAAATAATTTTATCCGTGAATAATAGTATTTCGGTAAATTGGTCATAAAAACAATATAATATTACATACATATACACTCAAGCCTTTAATCTCCGAAGGGGTAAACAAAGGTACTTAGGCAGATCCTCTGCCTAAGTAGGTCCAGTACCTACACCTACATTTATACACGCCAACTTATTTCCGTCCCATGATATGATAGGGGGCGAGCCTATGGCCATACCCAGGCACTATTCCAGACTCCGGGTTAATACTGAGCATTTCGAAATAGAAAAACCCAATATTACTTTTACCCGGCCCGGGGATCGAACCTGAGATATCAGCACAGCAATTGTACCGCGTACGCATTACAACTGCGCCACCGAGAATATATATCATATGATATTCTTGAACCAAACCACCCTATATCTTATCAATATCAAAACAACCCCAAAATTTGTCTAGAACAATCAAAACATCGAAAGTATCAAAGTCAATGACATTGTCCGCCCTCTCCCCCATATTTCAAACAGTCTCGGTAAACTGTAGCAGTTAAGCTGTTTCGGGAGTGCCGGTCCTCTTAATTACTCGCTTCCTTATACTCTCAGTTTGTTTGGAAAACTTTCTTTATTCCAATTGGAGTTAAGTGGAGGCTATGTTCACTTAATTTTAATGTTTTGTGGGTTGCTGATAGACTTATTACGTAGTACAAAGCGGTAGTCAAATATTTTATTTATTGAATATAAACTTCTTATTCATTCTCCCCAGAGGGGTTGGCGTCAGGCAGGCGGCCGGCCGTAAAAACTACAAGCCAAATCTTTCTGTAACATGTATTTAAAAAGCATGTTGCGCCGACCCCACCGCGAGTGGGATAAGGGCAGGTGGAAGAAGAAGAAACTTCATAAACATAAAAGACCCTGCTTATAAATGTTACTTTAGCATTGATAAGTTAAACATAATTTTGTCTTTCTCTGTCAACGCGATTTTTAAATAGGCTAGAAAGAGACGAAAACAGTGTTTAACTAATCAATGTTTAAAAAAGTAAGGCCCAATATGTGTAAGCATTCCCTGTTAATTATTATCACTCGTTTTAAACGGTGAAGGAAAACTTCGTGAGGAAACCTGCATACCCCAGAATTCATTATAAGAATTTCAAAGGTATGTGAAGTCTACCAACCCGTATTAGATCAGCGTAATTGACTAAGGCTTAACCCATCTCATTATTAAAGGAAACCCATGCCTAACGAGTGGGTCACCTGATGGTGGGAGGGATTTGGATCTCCGGATATCTCATTCACTCTACGAAACGCAGCAACAAGGTGCTACTTTAAGCCAGTTATCTGTGCGACAGTGGTATCGACTAGGTCGAGCCGGCCCATTCGTGCTGTAGACAAAACTGTCTACAGCGTGGCTCTACCACTAAAAATGTTTGTTTCGAGGCGTTGTGAGACTGAAAGTTCTTGATACCTACGACACAAGATAATCGTATCTTACCATGGAGTCAGTGGTTTGGGTAACTGTTGGGTGGTATTTATAAAAAAAGAAAAATGTGATTGATCTGGGATTTGAACCGGGGACTTCGCCGGTTTCTCAGTCCACGCGCGCTGCCACTAGCCGACCGAGACGTATAATATACGTATATATTATTTTACAAGTAGTCGTGCTATTAAATCGCAACCCCTAAGTTCATATTAAGAGAAATTACTTTATCTCTTCACGTTTCCAGCCCCGTCACCCACACGCCTCCCCCAAACACCTATTGTGTTTATTTTGGCAGATTTTCAAGACTTCTAATCATTATCAGCTTTTTTTTACAAAGTAAAGTTTTGTTAATCGATTATTTCTAATTTTAAAAGTATTCCAGATTCATACTTACTGCTAAGACTTGATATTTTTTTATATTAGCCTGAATAGTGAGACGAGCAGGTCGTCCGCCTCATAGTAAGCGCCACGGCTTCCCATTTACAGAATATAGCACACATGACCTTGAACTACAAAGTACAGCATGCCATCGGACTGCGTTCATCACCCCGACTTAACATAAGATGTTAAGTTTCGTAATTCCCAGTAATTTTAATGTCTTTCAAACCGAAACACAACAGTGCTTACACACTGCTGCTTAGGGGCAGAAATAGACAAAGTGATGGTACCAATACAGACAGTCGCTCTTATACGAGAGACCAACCACTTAGTAAGTTCGTAGGTATATATAACCCATGGTCTTTGCTAGATACTTCTTTTTCCACCTGCCCTTATCCCACACGCAGTGGGGTCGTCGCAACATGTTACAGAAAGGTTTGGCTTGTAATGGCATCTGCCTGACGTCAACCCCTCTGGGGAGAAAACACCCAGACTCGATACATGATATTTGAGGATCACACAAACATTTGTCTCGGTGCGGGAATCGAACCCGCGACCTCTCGCTTCACAGCCGGCTACTCGCCTACTGCGCCACGTAGATTTTTAAAAAGGTCAGTTGAGTTACATTCATGTACCGATGACTGCGTATCACCCCTCCTTAAATATTTACTTTGTAATTTTTTATTATTTGTTAGAATACCCATATTAAATACTGAATTTTCACCAACTTTTACACATTTTATATCTTTTATTCTCCCCGTATTGTCTTCCCATCACTACCGTATGACGTAACTGCACAAAAGAGCCACCGGCAGCTGGCGTCTTTAACACGCTCTCGTGACCCGGACTCCGGGAAATTACCCGGAAAATAGCCCGGGATACGCACGCGTAGGTGTAATAATGCCCCCCTCCACTCAGCCTTTACACGCTGCCGTATTAAACGCGGCTGAGTTACTGCCTCGGCCATTTTGTTTTGAGGGTATGAAGGACAGCTATCTGTCTGTTTATATTTATTTTATAGTTTTTTTTCATAGACTATTCTTTACTTTTCGACTACCTCGGTGGCAGAATTGTAATGCATACACATTACGACTGACGCTGACGCTGAGGTCTCGGGTTCGATCCCCGGGTCGGATAAAAGTGATATTGGATTTTTCTATGACGAAATACTTAGTGTCAGCCCTGAGTTTGGAATTGCGCCCGGTATGGCGATAGGCTCACCCCCTATCACGGGGACGGAGATACGCTCGGCGAAATGTGGGTGTACTGTTTACACCTTTACCTACCCCTTCGGGCATTACAGGCGTGAGTTTTTTTTATAACATAGGCCGGCAATCGAGCAGGTGGGTCACCTGATGGTAAGTGATCTCCACCGCCCACAGTACCAAGAGAGTTATGGACGCGTTGCCGACCTTAAAGAAAAGGGATAATTAAGGGATTGGGAATGGGAGGAGGTTTTGGGCCTCCGGATATCTCACTCACCGTACGAAACGCAGCAGCAAGCTCCTACTTTACGCTGCTTTTCTGTGATTCCGTGGTAACGAACCGGACGAGTCGGCACATTCATGCTGTAGACAAAACTGTCTACAGCGTGGCTCTACCACACAATAAATCTACAATGTACTCTAAAACAACTGCCAACAAGTCGCAAAGCTCCAGCCGCCATTTTCGAACTTGTATTTAATTTGAAACTAGCTCCTTTCAAATGACAAATTAATCACTCGAAAGTTTGTGGTCCGAATTTTTTGGGCACCGTCTCGTAACCAACGAGCCGGAGCGAATTGTAGCGACATTTCGGTAGTTTGTTAAAGGTGATTTCATACTATTGTTAGAATTGACAAATATCATGTGACGTTCCACTTTGGAGCCAATTAAGTTGGGTCCAATGCTGGTTGGATAGTTTGTGTGAAATTTGGTGTTATGTGTTTAAGATTCGAATTGTGTAAATTGATTTTCGAGAACTTTAGAAACCGTTTTCATAATTTAATTATCTTTTAGTAGTACTGCTGAACTTTTTAATATCATTAAGTAAACATAAAAGTTTAAATAAGTAGGTACAAAGAATTATAGATAAAATTATAACTACTTTTATTTAATACTACTAGGGGCTTTGCCCATGTTTTTCCACAAAACATAAAATAAAAAAAACTTAAAGTCCGACGAATATGAGACATATCTTACTTTCTTCCTCACATTATTCTGCATCGATTGGTATCGGTCTCGACCCCATACCCCCAGCGGTTTCGGAGGAGATAGCGTGACAAGCTTTTGGCAGCGGCGGCGGCGGCGGCAGTTACTTTTTTTTTAGAATAGAGAGACTAGACTGGCTGCACGAAACATAGGGAATACTATCATCTCGCTTACCCTTAACTAGAATCTTTCGCCCGCTCCCTATCTATCAGCTGTCAAATGTCATGTGGCGCAATTTTACTTCTAAACAGCCTGTCTAGTTAAGTAGTATACATTGAAGTCTGTATGATTGAAACTTTTTCATTAGCCAGATCCGAAAAAAGCGTTGCACAGCACGCTTCATGTGTACGGAGCATTACATTTCGTAGTTAGCAATCGACCAATTATGTACAATTTATACCGAATTTGACTCGATTTGTGTACCTCTAAACTTCCTTTAACAAGTGGCACCCGTCGAACTTCGGTGATTTCAATTACTAGTTTATATTATTCGTTTTAATCCAAATTGTCTCCAGCTCCACCCTTATTATTACCCTTAATGTATACTAGTAGACAGGTTGTTTAGAAGTAAAATTACGTCACATCAGAACTGGCGTAAAGTAGTAGCTTGCTGCTGCGTTTTGTACGGTGAGTGAGATATCCGGAGGCCCAAATCCTCCTCCCCTTCACAATCGCTTAATCCCTTTCCTATATGGTCGGCACCGTGCCCATGATTCTTCTAGTATTGTGGGCGTACATGGGCGGTGGAGATCACCTACCATCAGGTGACCCACTGGCTCGTTTGCCGGCTTTTGCAATAAAAAAAAAACATAACGCGGGAGTATAACCGCTTACAGACAGGGAGCGCGATAGGGGTTCTAGTTGAGAGTAAGCGAGATGGTTATATTGAGTTACGGTCAATTGACCGCAACTTAGTGGTAAAATTTCTATGTACCGCGCAGCTTGTCTAGTAGTATATATTAGTCTTTGGTTCAATCTTTAAAAATGGTAGAACCACGCTGTAGACAGTATTGTCTATAGCATGAATCTTTCCCTTCTTAATGTTATTAGCATCCCTTTCCTTTAAGATCGGCAACGCGTCCATAATTCTTAAGGTATTGTAATGTTCATGGGCGGTGGAGATCACTTACCATCAGGTGACCCACTTACTCATTTGATGTTCTCCACCATAAAAAAACCCTAGAAGCACCCCTGGCTGGCACTAACCCCTTGACCTAATGGGTGTCCAAATACCAAAACCCATTAACTATAAATATATATTTTTTTATTTAAATAACATAAACAATTCGTATAACTTTGTTTGATAGTAATTTAGGTGATGACATATTGAAAAGTTTTTGTTTTGCTTTCTAAAAGGATCACGAACTATGTGCTAGGGATCCCCGTATGAGATGGCCTAGTCTATTGTTTCTAAAAAAGTGATTATTATTCCGAGATGAAATCTATTTTCGCCCGATGAACAAAAACGGAGGAGGTTCTCAATTCTATGCGTTTTTTTATGTATGACCACGCAGAACTCTGCCAAATGTGGGCCGATTTGGATGATTCATTTTCCATTCGAAAGAGTATAGCTCAAGGTTGATTTATATCCTCTAGACTTTATATTATTTCTCTGCCAATTAATAATGGGATCAGCTCGGCCACGAAGAGGTAGCGGACGGTTCGTGTTCAACAGACAGACATACCTATACACTGGGAATTAAGGGCTCAGTGTATTTCTAAGCATAGTTCGCTCCACAGCAGCGTCTTTGAACTTCTGGACCAGTAAACTGGTAACAAAAGTCACTGAAAAATTATAGTCAATCACTGAGGGATTGACAACTTAAAACATCTTTTATCTTCTATCTTCATCATCTATGTTTCTAAATGCCTAATTGATTCTTCTATCCGCATCTTTCCTATATCCTGATTCATTTCTTTTGTCACCCGGTGGTATTTAATCTCGACCGCCCATAAACACCCAAAAATAACATTAATTACAGCATAAATTACTTATAGAAATCATTATGGGGATTGGGAAGGGGCAATGCAGTGGAAATTTAGGCACTCGGATATCTCACTCATCGTATGAAACGCAACATCAAATTGCTACTTCACGACGGTTTACTGTAAGACAATGGTAACAACCCGGCCCGGCCCATTCAGGCTGCAGACAAAAATGTTTATAATGTTGCTCTACTATTTTAATGTACTACAACTGACTACAACAACTGTAAGCTACAAATATCTAAAAACATCATAAAAGTATCACTGGCAACTTTTTTTCTCAATTCGTAATCCAACATACCAAAAAAAAAAACATTTAACTCAGATGGCGCAACAGCCAGTGACATCTCAAACATGTCCCCAGGCTGACTATTTAGAAACGTTTAGTACAGATTGCCCGCGTTTTTGCAGGGATTACACCAATCCAATCCTGGCTGAATGCGATCGGTGCCTTTGCCCATTTCGTAAGAATACTCATAGTTGCAACGTTTATAGTCGGTTGCGTAAAGCAATCATCCGTTTTGCGACAAATTTTGAAAGCATTCGCAATTATTCAGCTGCGTACAATTTTAAGTGGCACCCGGATTAGTTTATTTGTGCTATTTGAATTTGAAATGGATGAATGACGGTAATCTTTGATGACGGTTGTGCGCGCCATTTTTTCTGAGCTAGGATTATAAAATGTTTAATTGCTGGTTAAGTGTAATTCGTTTTAGGCCTTATAAGTTGCGTCTTTAATTCGATTAGGCCATAACTAGTTGTAACTGATTTTAATTATAGACATCCAGTATTAATAAGTATACTTTACGAGAATTGGATTTATCCACCATAAAATGCACATTTCACGTCAAAAATAGCAATTTTCTAGTTAATTAGCAAAGCAAAGAGGTTGAAGCTCGGACGACATCAATCGTGACCTCCGTCAGCGGCTGATCCCCAGCAAATTGAATCGTGGCCCATTTAAAAAAAGTAAACACGGAACGTTGGCGCCAACACGCCCGCGATGTTCTTTATTTGAATGTCTGCTCGCGTTCCATAGACGTTTTTTACTTTTAAATTATTATGTGTTCCGAGGCTAAAGCATAGATTGTAGAAATATTCGCAATTCGAAGCCGTGATGCTGGTAACGCCGTAATTGATGACAGCTATTATATTATATTGGTATTATGAGATATTTTATCGCAGTGAGACAGGTCGGTATGTGAGGTGGTCGCAGCGGGGCGCAGCGCGGCATGTTAGTGGTGGACCACCCGCCCATACCTATGACGTAGTAGGTATTTCGAATTTCAAAACTTTTATTATTTTTAATAGTTTAACGATCGTGAATTGTGATGTAGATTAAAAGATAAAATATAATTATAAAACTTTTTATATGGGAGCGCTTATAAATTTTATTTGGAAAATTAAATTAAGCATTGTAACATGTTTCCGTTGTGTTCCCAGAAAGAGTTGTGTGGACTCGAAACTTTTGAGAATGAAGTTGAAGCGTGATATTCCCAGACGGTTTGGATTCTCGAAATGTCCAATTCGGGTTCTTAGTAAAGCAGTTTGCACACTTCGCTCGTAGTGTAAGAACGGATAAAATCATTATTATTGTTGTTAACTATATTCTATTCAAATAAACATAACTAAATTACAGTACTACGACATGAATGATGCGTTTTGGCAATGTTCGGTTTTTCGAATTAGTACGCACATGCAATGAATTCCCGGCCACCCGGTTCCGGTCAGTCACTCAAGAGAAAAACTAGTATATATTCTAATATTGTAACAGGTTTGTATTAGCTTGTCATTATCACATTTTTTTTTGCTTGTTGAATGATTAGAATCAAAATGTATGCTCATGATTATCCAATCGACAGTATATTTCAGCTCAAACTCCCAGTCGGTTCGTACATAGGGTTCGTTTATTTCACATACATTTCTGTAGCTAGTTTCCATGTCTTTATATTTTTATTTTTATCCACATATATTTGTTTGCCAGACTGCCTCGGTGGCGCAGTTGTAATGCGTACGCGTTACAATTGAGGCAAACTCTGAGGTCTCGGGTTCGATCCCCAGGTCGGGTATAGTGGTATTGGGTTTTTCTATTTCGAAATTCTCAGTATCAGCCCGGAGTCTGGAATTTGTGCCCGGTATGGCGATAGGCTCGCCCCCTATCACATCGTGGGACGGAGATACGCTCGGCGAAATGTGGGTGTACTAGTTACACCTCTGCCTGCCTGCCAGAAAATCCCAATACCACTTTACCCGACTCGGGGATCGAACCCGAGACCTCAGCGTTGGCCTCAATCGTTACGCGAACACATTACAACTGCGCCACCAAGGCAGTCATGTGTGTGTATATTTATTATTATTATAAAGTGTCATTCAGACTTGAATCAAAACGTATACTCAATATTATCCAATTGACAGTACATTTTAGCTGAAAATTCCCAATCGGTCCGTATATTTCACGTACATTACTGTACTACTTAATATTTACGTAGGCACGGTGTAGGTGACAGTACAATCGGCTGTCGCCACGTGGTATCCCACGGCGGCGCTGCTTTGTCGGCGGATCAAACACGCGACGCAGCGGCCGCGACCGCCACGCCGCGCCGCCGACGTACGAGCTGCGCCTGCGCACGGTGTGTGGTACCGCGGAGGAGTTGTAGCGAAGACGGTTTTGTCTACAGCATGAATGGGCCGGCTCGACCGGGTTGTTACCACTGTTTGCAAAACATTCTGACAACAACAAACTGACCTAAAGTAGCGACATTCTTCTGCGTTTCGTACGGTGAGTTAGATATTCGGAGTCCTAAATCATCCTCCCCTTAATTAGCTCTGACCTTTAAGGTCGGCAACGCGCCCGGATTCTTTTAGTATTGTGCCGTAGAGGGGCGGTGGAGATAACTTATCATCAGGTGACCCACTCGCTCGTTTGCCGGCCTATGATATAAAAAAACATAAGTTGTTAAGTCCCATATGCCCAATAATTTGACTGGCTGCATTGGACTTCAAACCGAAACTTAACAGCACCTTGCTACCCTGCTGCTTGTCATGCGATTCTTTTATAAAGCTGTATGACTCGCAATAAGAGTTTCTGTTATATTTCGTCTGTGTCATGCGTTAAACTCTCTTCAAATTACATACATACACTCACGCCTGTAATCCCCGAAGGGGTAGGCAGAGGTGTAACCAGTACACCCACATTTCGCCGAGCGTATCTCCGTCCCATGATGTGATAGGGGTGAGCCTATCGATATACTCCGGGCTGATACTGAGCACTTCGTAATAGTAAAACCCAATATCACTATCCCCGACCCGGGGATCGAACCCGAGAACGCAGCGTCAGCCTCAGGCGTAACGCGTACGCATTACAACTGCACCACCGAGGCAGTTCATATTAGTGGAGCTTTACTCGCTTATCTCTCACATATTGTACCAAACATAGTCAGCATTTACAGGAATGGAATGCGACGTCGGTGCCGCGTGGGTGAATGTAGTTTCTAATCAATATTAAGGTATATGTGACGGAAGCGCCCTCTAACAATCCATCTATATTAGGACCTGGTTACAGATGTCACATATCTGAGGTTTTATACTATGTTGTGGAATATGGAGCATTTCTTCATCTAGTTAGGTTAGTAATTAAAGTTTACTAGTTTTGTGTTAAAATGCCTGTTGAAAATGTTATCCGCCAGATTGAACAGCCACTTTTGAAAGTAAGTACTAAATTGACATACGCTCCTCTGCAAGAGCGCGATGACTTCTCATTTTGTTACCTTTTAATATATCTGACTAGCTTTTGTTCGTGGCTCCGCCTGCGTGAATGGACTTTTCCAAAATAAATCGTAGCCTATAACCATCTCCAGGTCCCATCTATCTCTACATCAAAATTCATAAAAATCGGTTCAGTGATTTAGGCGTGAAAGCGTAACAAACAAATAGATAATATATATTTTTTCGTAAAAAGTATCCTATGTTACTTCTTATACCTCCAAGAATATGTGTACAAAGTTTCATGATGATCGGTTAAGTAGTTTTCGCGTGAAAGCGTAACAAACAAACTTACATTCACATTTATAATATTAGTACAATAGATAATGTTGTTCATAAACGATGAAAGAGGGCCTTGGTGTGATATAATTACTTAAAAAAAAAAACCAAAACGTGACTAACTAAGATTACTTAATATTAAAGAACAAAGAATGGGGCTTAGCCTATGCGACATGACAAATCTCGCGCACGAGAAATATAAGTATAGACAAATATCTCGCGTATGAGTCTCAACATTCGATAAAATTACGTCATTTTAGGGTACGTAGACAAAATACGAGAAAGGTTCAAAGTACTATTTTCTCTACGCTATCTCTACTTTTGACATAGCAAGTCGAGTATTTTATAAACGACCACGTTAGCTTCGATAGACATATAGAGATAACCAGATAAAACTGGACTTTGACGGTAAAACGAGTCGACAAAATTATCTCGTATTGCATATGGTAAACTTACAGATGTAAGATCCAGCGGACGGCCCAAAAACGCATTAGAAGAAGATATGAGAGTGTTAAGACCAGGCGAAAGGGAAGGAAGACACTGGCGAAAGGCCGGAATGTCAATAGGCAAAAGAATAATAATTTCACAATATTCAAATAATATTTAACCATCAATTAACATATTTTAAGATAGCTATTTTGAAAGTAATTAGTAGATATCTTTCTTCTAGTGAATAGGTATTTAAGAGTTTGGTTTTTGTACTTGAACGTTTTGAACAATTTTATTTGGTAAGTAGCATTTACCCAAAGATGGTGAAACAGGATTATAAAACATATAGTGATAGCGCTGTGTTACCTTTTACCCGACTGCCAAGGAAGGGTTATGTTTTTTCGCGCGTATCTTGTATGTATGTATTTCTTTATTACCTCGTATTTTCGAAATGGCTGGATGCATTTTGATAGTTAAGGTATCGTTACATTCGTCTTAATTTGTTACATACTTTTACGTACTTACAATAATAATGTGCTATAGATGTTTATTTTTTTACAGTTTAACAAACTTTTTTTACAAGGCATTTTTTTTAACCTTGGATAACTTAACGAGTCTCGAAACTCTGCATAAATTAACGACTGTTTAATAGTGGTCTAGCTAGAAAACTTCAAAGTTAGTAACTATAAGGGTTGCGCATAACTCAGTACGTTCCTGCGGCACTAGAGCGGTGCGGGAGGGGTGGTAATGAATAAGATATGACGTAATCTCACCGTAGCGCTACACACGAGATTAATAGAATACACACGGCAACACGCCCGTCCCGGATCGCTCCACTACCAGGGGACCTCCTACGTTCTACCTCTGTACTAGGTCATATAGATTTATAATAATACTAGCCTTGCTCGCGGCTTTTTCCGGGATAAAAGTATTATATGTCCTAATTCCGGTTATGGTCTACTAGTGTGCCAATTTCAATCAAAACCGTTCAGCCGTTAAGGCGTGATTAACTAACAAACTCAGGAACTCACAAACATCCAAACTTTTAAATTTTTAATAGTAGTAGATTTACTTCAAGAATTAGTTACACTATTGATAAATAGTTTTTTTAATTATTGTCCAGGTAGACAGATGAGCGTGCGGCTCGCGTGATGGTAAGCGGTCACCATCGCCCATGGACTTCAGTACTGCCAGAGCACAGCGAAACCGCTACCGTAGACATTTAGTAAGTAGTATATTATTTGTCAAGATTAAAATGAAAATACCCAACAGTCACAGAGGTAGTCCTGACCCAACACTAGGTGAACCTGTATCGTGGGTATCAAGAACTACAATTTGTGGATCACAAAAACATTAGCCTCAGTGCGGGAATGAATTTGTACTAACAGTAAAAGTTATAATACAGTTTCTAATTATATGTCTACCATTGTATTTATTTGTTTATATTTTGGCACAGAAATATCTAACGCTAAGTTACTTTTAAACACATCTGGCTTACGTTCCAGATGTTTAAAACAAAATTGTTCGCTCAATTACATTATTTCACACATGCGTAATATTTTGGAAGTTGACTCGCTAGGCGTTTTTTCATAAGAATTTATTTTGGTTAATTTAACTGTAGAAATTATTACCTAGAAATGCTAATGTAGCTAGAAAGAGCCATAAAGTAGCTAGAGCCAGAAATGGGCAAGTGTCCGTGGCACAGTCTCAATCTGTTTAGCTTATACTTATGCCATTTACACACGGTTAATTTTTAACCGACTTTAAAAAGAGAAGAGGGTTTTTTATTGCCTACTCTGTTTACAAAACTTGTTGTGCACGCGATGTAGTAGCTTATACGGCGGTCTATTTAAATCCGTACTTGATTAGGCTTCATCATCAGCTTCTCCTAATGTACACCATCGAGGCTCGGTCTTTATCTCTCTGCATCTAATCCACGTGATCCACTTTCCGCGGGTCATCACAATACTTGACCGCAGGGGGTCATATCCTACGTGTAGGATTTGATGTTTTTTTTATATCATATGCCGAGTAAACGAGCAGGTAGGTTACCTGGTGGTAAGTGATCTCCACCGCCCATGTACTCCTACAATACCAAAAGTACTATGGGCGCGTTGCCGACCTTAAAGGAAAGGGATAATTAAGTGATTGTGAAGGGGGATTTGGGCCTCCGGATATCTCACTTACCGTATGAAACACAATAGCAAGCTGCTACTTTACGCTAGCTTTCTGTGAGACAGTGGTAACGACCCGGACGAGCCGGGCTATTCTGTTGTAGACAAAACCGTCTTCAACGTGGCTCTACCACCCACAAAAATCTATTAACGGCTAGGTATATACCATCATGATAGAAACTAGTCATTGTAGCTACTAATTTACCCCAATGGCAATGTTCAAACAAGTGATATCAATTAATAAAGTTTGTCGGCAGACATTCTTGAAATACCCAAAAAAAAACTACAATCACATAAAATCTAATCGATACAAGATATATTTCGAACGTAACGTCCTGTTATAATGTTAGGCAGTACAAAAATGAATAAATACATAAATAAGGGCAGACAAGGTATAAATAAATAAATACAAATGGAGGCTACTGGCGCCACACTCGCCGACGCGGTCGCTCCTCTTATTGCCCAATATGTGGACAAAGGAAGATTAGGAGATTGGTGAGATTGTTATTTTTTAGTCTCGGTTTAAGAAAGAACTGGCCTGTGCAATAAATGTAAAATAATTAAAATGAAATGAGATTGGAATTAAATTATTTTGAAGATTAATTCGAATGATAGATAAGAAGGAAGATAATACTAATGTAAGAAGCGTAGGGGCTAATAATACAAACAACTAATAAAGATTAACATCGAAATTACTATGCAGAATTGGTTTAATGCAACTGTAAAATGAATTAAAAAATACATTACGTTGATGTGAATGAAAATTTAATATCATTAATGAATTAAGAGTTACGGTCACATAGTGTACACTCTAAATACCGGGCACGGAACCCACTAAACCTGTTCAAGAAACGTCAAATCGTATGAAAATTGTCACATTTGAATAAGTTTAGTAGTAAATCTCGATTTAAGATCATCGTGCAAGTCCGCCTAACTTATTTTAATTTTTATTTAAATCAAGGTACATAAATAGACAAAAATATATTCAATGAACTACGTTTTCATGTAACTCACTAAGTATAGATTTTTTAATATAATAATAATATTATCACAGCTCCATAGCTCTCGCTGTTACTTGTAGGCTTATCCGATTTATAAACGCAATATTGTATTTGTATAAAAACAATGGCCTTATTATAGGTGGTTCTGAGTCGTGTGCGAGATTCTTTTGTTCTGTTTCGCTTACTCTGCAAAACGCATTCGCCAAAAAGTCGATTTCGGCTTACACGCGTACCCTTTGTAGTATCAATATATTATCTCTTCGACGACTTGTGATGCCTACAGATATGTGTACTCTTTTTTGTTTTAGTCTATCCTTGGGTATAATTATTGGTTTCAAATATATCATCAAGTTTGTATCTTTAGGGGGTAGTCAGAGTTTAGACGAGTGCACTCATATTTCTCCCATATAATGATAGGTAGAAAACAAAGTAATCGCTATATCTGACAATCTATTTTGAGCATAGTTAAATTGAATAAAAAACAAAGTTTACTTAATCAGGACATCGAATCAAGAGTCATCGATGACTATAATGTATACTACTAAAAATAAAATGCCTTAGTAACAGAAACTGCGTCAGCATACAATCCAGTAGAAGATGGATTAAGTGTCGATTGACTTTTGGAAATAACATTCAATTATTCACTGTCCGTAAATTCGATTGAAAATTACTTTAGAATCCATTATTTTATGAATAAAGTTAATATGGGTTTAAAATCGGATAAAATAGTTTTTAGTATGCATCGTATTAAGGAGTCATCACATAATTATATTAAAGATAAAAAAAAACTAAAGATACAAGTGACGACGTAGAATTATTTATAAACACTTAGCAGAAATACTTTTCAACTTAAACAAGTTTTCTACAAGTCCTTTCCGAATGGACGTTTATTAATTTTTTACCGAAAGAAACCATTATTTGACGAGGACCGTTCAAAGAGTTTGACAAAAGGCGAGTCGGTCGCAGCCTACCATTTGCCCATCAATAATAAATCTCCCTTTTTTTCTTCGTCTTTAAAAATACACCACTTAACCCTACCGCGACAACCCTTCATGTATAATTCTAGAATCCCTACGGGCGTTAATGTCACGCCTCCACTACGTACTTAGGAAAACAAAACTATGAATCTACCAAACAAAAACAGACTTTAAAACTTAAAAAATAAAATATGAACTTAAATACCTTGAAACGGGGGTGGTATGGGGTAATATCGCACTTGGTTCTAAAGAATAAGTCTTTAGTCGAAATGGCAAATTCTAGAACGTTCTGAATGTCTTTATTGCCTTGCGGTAAGGTCGCATTTCCGAGTTTGGACGCTTTTTACGACATTGTGTGAGGTTAGGTGACAATCGTGACGCCATGTTGGTTTAGTGGGGAGATGGGGGGAAACTACACAGTGACTAATAAGAGGTTTATGCCACTTTAATTGGCTCGGTACGAACGAAAATGGATACGTTAAGTGGCGTGTGGAAATCGATACGGCATGTTTTATTAAAGGACCAAACTTAGTGTACAGGTGTATGGTTCAGAAAACTGCCTTGGGTTTTGTGACGGGTAATTAATGGAAATTGCCGGAACGTCGCGTCTTTCCGGAGTTTGTGCTAATTACTGTATTAAATTAATGAAACAGCCCTGGAATATTTTTGTTTTATAGCATATCCTGGTAAACATGCATGTGAGTCTCTTGATAAGTGATCTCAATCTGCCATGAAGAGTCACAATATCAGAAGAATTATGGATGCGTTACCGACTTTAAAAACGAACATTTAGGTACTGGGAAATGAGGAGATATGACCATATACTTTGAATATCTCACTCACTGTACGGACTGTTGATTTTTTGTGAGACAGTGGTCCTAACCCAGTGGATACGTCCCGTGCTGTAGACAAAACTGTCCCATCAGGATATAGTTGATGCTATGCATGTTATGTTTATATACGTTGATAGTCTTTTATTTTTATAGTAACTTGTCATAATATTATGAGTGGTATAGCCACGCCGTAGACACTTTTATCTACTAGCATGTATGGTCCGGCTCGTCCGGGTTGTTACCACTGTCTAACAGAAAACCGGCGTAAAGTAGCAGCTTGTTTCGTACGGTGAGTGAGATATCCGGAGGCCCAAATCCCCTCCCCTTCCCAATCCCTTAATCATCCCTTTCCTTTAAGGTCGGCAACGCGCCCATAATTCTTTTGGTATTGTGAGCGTACATGGACGGTGGTGATCACTTACCATCAGGTGACCCACTTGCTCGTTAGTCGGACTATGCAATAAAAAAGGGCCATTTTAATTGCTAATTCAATAAAGGATTTAATTTTCATTTCAATAGCTCTACGACCCAAGTACTACTGAGGTAATTATTTCATAGTTTCTGATACCCATTGTCGTCCAAGTCTGAATATATAAGGAGTTTATTCACAAACAATCAAACCTGGAGCAAATATTTGCGCAGTAAACAAATGTATTTTGCAGATCCGAAAATTAAACACACGATTTCTCCTTCTGCGTGCTTTCAGCTTTTTAACCGACGAAAAAAACAGAGAAGAACAATACGACGCGTACAACTCCGCCGAATGTGGATCGATTTGCATATATTTTTTTCAAAAGAATATAGCTGAAGAGACTACAAACGCCTACTTAAAGACCGTAAACGGGTGAAATCGGGGATGAAAGATCCAATATTCGTCATTTATGCACCGATTTTTTCAAAATTCTGATTGCAAGCCTATCGCCATTCCAGGACAAATTCCAAATCCGGACAACTCAAACACAAAATGTGATTGTCCGACCTAGATTTGAACCCAGGACCGCATGGGTTTCTTATTCTAAGTACACTACCACCAGAGGCACTAGACTAATCTGATGATTTCCATCGTTTTTGTGTGGTACTAATTGTATAAATATTAATTACGGGATATGTTTATTTACTTATTTACGGTGTATTTATTTATTCGTTTAGGCACTACAGTGCCATAGATAGATACAAAGATAGACAGACAGACAAATGGGTCAAATTTATGACCCCCTTCCCCTTGTTTCCAAAGGTTAAAAATATACACAAAATGAATAGAAAGCCATACCACGCTAATATCTCTTCAACAAAAAAACCTTTCACGAACAAAGAATTACTTATTGACATAGGCCTGAAGAATTTTTCGAGTGCTAATTTCGTCCTCTAGGGCCGGCACTTAAGGGCCATCGTGCACCCTCACTGCTATATTAGGCCAAGGCGGAGGCTGTATAGCGCTCCACTGAACAGTCTCCATGACACCTTGAGGTGTCCAGTCAGACCTACTAACGGTTTGCGAAAGTGTTTCGAGCTTAGTTTATTCTTAAGTGACTGCTAGACCTGATGTTAAGAACAATGCAGTTTAAATATAATATCGACAGTCAAGAGATACTGCGTGCCTCGACGGTCGGTAGAATTATTATTATTATATATAAAAATGTTTAAAAATATAATTGCGATCTAGTCTTAGTGTCAAGAAAGATGCAAATGAAACTCTCTTAAAACAATAATCAACGTCCAATGTGAACATAGATCGTAATCAGATCGAAAATAGAATAAAAGTTGACTGAAGCCGAAAGGGTATTCTGCTAACATTTTTAAATAACACAATGTCCTTAAATATGTCGTCACATTTGTGTCTGAATTGAGATTACAATGAGATTGAGATGAGATTATATTGACACCGAACTGAACTTAAAGAGGAGCTTTAGTCAAATCAAAATCTAATCTCAGTTCGGTTAAAATTAATTCGCAGTATCAGGTAAATACAATAACTGGCCTTCAGGTATATATAATATTAAATCACAGAGTAAGTAAATTGTTCTTTATACATACATACATAGACTCACACCTGTTTCCCTTAGGGGTATATTTGTTCTTTATATTGTGATTAAATCAATAAGTTCTGATATTAATGGAAATCTGTTGTATTTGCTTATCCTTATGCGAAACAGCTGTGAGTCTATATATTACAAATACAAGCAATTATCATATTCACAAATATTTAATTAAATCTAACATTCCACTTGTAAAATCGTTTATAGTTTAGTTAAGCGCCCAGTTTTATGACATTTTGCTATAATCAGTTTGCTTTTATATGCATAATAACAACATATCTTAACTAACTTTACTACAATATTTAGATTGCCTAGTAATTATTAGCAATTAAATTTTAAGCCCTTTATAAAACTGCTTTTAAACCAGTTTATAAAACTTAACGGTAGTATGTACATTTCTAACACTTTATTTTATGCTTAGGTAATAATGCATGAAATTGAATGAAATAGTTTATAATTCGTGTAGGCAATTAAAATAGCGCTTATGACAAGTCAGTACAAAATAAAGAAATTAATGATGTGATAGGGGGCGAGCCTATCGCTATACCGACCACAAATTCCAATTCCCGGCCACTCATGTCGAGACGAAAGTCGCAGGTTCCAAACCAGCCCCAACAGCTTATACGTCTGACTTTTCTAAGTAACGTTTGTATTAATTATTAACCATCCCTTGCTTTGGCGGGGTGGAAATATCGTAAGGAAACCTGCATATCTGAGAAATTCTCTATAATTATTTCGCAAGTATGTTTTTTTATTAGCTTGAATGACGAGACAAGCAAGTCGCTCGCCATGGTAAGCGTCACGCCTGCCAATAAACAGAAGCAACACCACTCATGAACCTTGAATTACAAAGCATTGCATGGCACTGGACTACGCTTGTCATCCTAAGACGTAGGAGGTTAAATATCATAATGCCCAGTAATTTCACTGGCTTCAATGTCCTTCAAACCAAAACACAAAAGTGCTTTCACTCTGCTGCTTAGCAAATAAGCATAGCGGTGGTACCCAGACGGCCTCTCGCATACGAGGGGCCTATTACCTAGTATTCTTTTGAATATGTAGTTTAAAAGTTTCTTTTTTTTTGTAAATTCTATTTTAATTAAGAGCAACTTTAATCGCAAATATTTTTGAATCGAGTACCATCAGTAGCCAAGGGGTCAGTTAGGGAGGTAAGGAGGCAAGGGGAGTCTCGGACACCCGGGGGAGACATTGGCTTTTGACAGTCGTATTGCTATAGCTACGGCTCGGATATCTTCGATCGGAATGCTTCGGATTGCTCAGATAGGCACCTAGACTGCTCAGACTTAGGTATTTGTGTGTGTGAGAAATGTTATGTTCTGACATGACAACATTCCAAGATCTGATAATTTTTAAGGTTATTGAAAAAAGTAGTTTATACGGATTTTATCGTGGTTTAATTTTTATTTTAGTCCCGACGTGTTTATTTGTAGTGTGTATTTTAGTCTCTCCCGTGACCACGAAGGCTGAAAAGCTTTCGAAACGTCGGGACTAAAATAAAATTAAACCGCGATAAAATCCGTATAAACTAGTTTTATTTCAATGTGTAATACGAGTATTCGCGTAAACATAGGAAATCACAATTTTAAATTTATATTGGGCGATTTGTAAGATGATGAACTTGAGCCAAGGATTGTTCTACCCATGAAACGCCAAAGCTGTGAGTGGTAGAGCCACGCTGTAGACAGTTTTGTCTACAGCATGGATGGTCCGACTCGTCCGGCTCGTTACCACTGTCTCACAAAAATCCGACGTAAACTCTATTAATTAGTGACTTTCCTAGCGGCTTCGATCACTGATTTATATTGTACATGATCGGTCAGCAATTAATGTTTTTGAAAGTTGCCTATTTACTGCCTTCTGTATTAACAGAAGACTCATCAACAAGTGCGTCCTGCCTTGTTTGACCCGCGTTAATCGCCGCAGTCAACTAGTAATTGACCCGATCGCTTCCTATTTAACCAGACCACCCATGAATGCGTTTAAAGCATCATCCTCTCAAATATGCATCGCATTTGTACGTGGAGCGATGGTTATAGGCGCTTTAAAATTTAGCACAGCAATATAGTTTGACTAGATATAACGCCTTCATTTAATGTCGGGTATTCAAGCGTATCGTCTTTTAAGTTTGTAGCAATTTACTGAATTGCCTAGGTGTAGGTTAATTAAACTTAAAACTTCAAAAATCGACGTCGAAACTCTGTGCGATGGCTGTTGTCCGTTGAGGAGTTTCGGAATTTCCCTCGTACATCTTCGTAGGAGCTGCTGTCGAGTCGAGAGAGAAAGTCGCAGGTTCGAAACCAACCCTAAGAACATGCACCTCTGACTTTTCTAAGTGTGTATTAATTATTAATTATTGCTTTTTGTAACGGTGAAGTGAACATCGTGATGAAACCTGCATACGTTAGAAGTTCTCCGTAGGAAGTTCGAAGGTATGTGAGGTCTGCCAACCTGCATTAGGTCAGCGTGGTGGACTAAGGCCTAACCCTTCTCATTCAGTAGAGGAGGTCCATGCCGTCCGTGGGACGTATTTACCTAATATAGGGCTAGTAAATTATTACACCATCAGATCTTACCCAAAATTATATGAGACCACCCTTAGAGTAAACCAAGACACAAAAATAAGCTTATTTAAAAAAAAAAAAACTAATTGAGAACCTCTTTTTCAAGAAAACCACTATTTTGCAACGGCATTAATGGAGTTTACCAAGTAGCAAAGGATAATAATCTATAAAAGTTACCACAATAAAGTAAAAAATTACAAGGGCAAAAAATATGACACTCCTCAAAACCCACGCAAACAAAACCAGATATAACCACTTAAACTTGACTTTCCTAATCCATTTTTTGTTTAAAACATGATATTTACAACAAAATGTCATGTCGGACCTACATTCGGTAGTTTCCAATCAACCGACCCGTGTAGACACCTGTACGATCTGATCCGATCACTTCTAATTTTGAACGTATCATAATATGCTTTAAACATTACCGACATGTTTTTTGTCACCGCTTTTTTCTTAGTTCCGTCAACTTATTGGACCATGGAGGCTAAAGTCAAGTAGAAACATGATTATTATTGTCAGATTTGTAGACACTCATTTACACTTTGCGTTTTTATCGTGGAATCATACAAAGTGGTAGGTGTAAATGGCCTTTAATTTTTATTTCATCCAAAGTTTATGTATAAATGTTTCATTCAGCGTGATTCGCTTTAGATGTTAAACAGTGTAAATCCCGCTTTACATATTATCAATGATGTTATTAACTCCTTTTTGTTGAATATATAATCTAAAGTCGATTTTATTAAAACGTTTATAGTTTTCTACTACATTGGACTTAGGAATGTTCCAATTAATTTTGCATGTTATGTATGTTTGAGGTCGAAGTGATAAGTGTTATTTACCCGACAAAAAAGAGTTATTATATACTGGTCAAGCGTAAGTAGGTTTCACATAATTAGGGTTTCGTACCATCCCTGTGAATGTTTTAATATAATTAAATTGTTTTTATTGTTTGTTACGACATTCGCCACTATAACACAATTCTTATGTGATAATTTCAGCCGTTTACTTATTACGGTTCAAAATAAAGATCTTTTAAAAGTATCATAGAGAGACAGGTAAAGTAGATTTAATAGCAAATGTAGATATCCACCAAACATCAGTAAATTCCATTTTAAATATCTTTTTTTCATACTTATTGATGCTTGAAATGATCTACTACCAAAAACCTCATTATAAAAACACTCCCTTGTCTCGGTATACGAGACAAGTATCCAAAATTCAACGAGCGTGATGTAATAGTAGCCAGTGTCAAAGAGAGGGTCCTTAACAGTCGACTAGATAATCGGATAATCTTCAAGATGGCGGGTGATTTATAAACGATGCGCAGGCGCCGCCGATTGTCGTCCGGGCGGCGGCGCGCGCCTTGTGCTTCTCAAACTTTAGACGATGTTTTTATAAGGTAAAGGTTTAAAGAGATTAAAGTGTTAATAATGTATTATTAATATGAATATACTGTGTAGTATGTCCTTATGTGTATACTACGATCATAGAAATAAGATAACTACGATGGATTGGAACGGAAAAACCGTAGTCAGAAAATATACCATATCTCAAAACTGTACAACCTATTTTAGTTATTGAAACCAATTTTAGTTGTAAGTACCTTTAAAGTTATACCTTGATTTTTTTCACAATTGACGACTCCATACTTTAAAAGTTAGTGGGGAGTGGCGACATTTTTTATGTCTGGACACGCTTATCTCATCAACTCTTCTTCTTCTTCCACCCTTATTCCACTAGCAGTGGGGTCGGCGCAACTTGTTCTTTTAATACGTGTTACAGTAAGATTTGGCTTGTAGTTTTTACTACCGGCCGCCTGCCTGACGTCAACCTCTCTGGGGAGAAACCTCTCATATTGCATAAACTAATGACTTATATAAAAAGTTATTTAGCAACTTCCATATCTCTTTTAAGGACATAATTATACAATGATACCACACACGCCTATGTGTAAAGGAAAAATATCGTCTCTCAGTTACATGTATGGAGAGCCACTCCAAATGTATAATATATAACTACATCTTTGTGTAGCGATTCATAGAATACACCTACCATCCAAATTTCATCCATATAATGCTAATACTCTCCGAGTAAAATGACTGTGACATATAGACTACTTACGCCATTATAATTATCACTTAAATAGGTTAAAGTTTAGTTTCAGATCATTTCGAAATAAATAAATGTTTTCTAATACAAAACATGTTACTACAACTATGTACATTTAAAAAAGTTTGAGCACCAGCATAAAGCGAGGACATCGAGTCATCTAGATATATACGATATCAATTCGACTAAACAATTTAGAGTTTAAAAAAACAAACCAAAACAATAGAGCAGCGTCAACCAAATTCCAGCAGAACTGAGAATTCTTCAACAAATTCATTAGCGACGGATCGGTACGAATTTGTCACTGGAATTTCAACTGCATATCTTGCAGGCCGGGGGATCGATATTCTTTTCGACCTCAAATTTTATTGCCTGCCCTTAATTATAGTACCAAAACGGAGTTGACAAACAAGGCAATTTCACTCCGTGTTTGTAAAAACGTGTTTTGTTTAAAACATAATGCGGAAACATCTGTAAGCACTCTGCCGGCCAAGTTACAACTGGCTCTCGGACTTGGCGCTACATCGTTCGATCACGACAACCGACTTTCTTCACATGCCATAATCAGTATCTCGCACCAGAGGGAGACGGCGATACTAGAACCCCTAAAGTAAGAAAGAGACAGAACAACAAGTATCCAGTGAAGTAAAAGTAGAGAAAGACGGTGTTACGCGGCGGTCAGCCTGTGTGAATGGAAGGCACGACCGTCTGGGTGGCCACCCCCCACAGTTGGTCGATGACCATAAAAATGGGTATAAAATTGAAACATCAATATAATAAGCAATCAACGTTGGCCAGGCCAGACCTAATTATATGGGCTGAGCGTTCGTCATAAATTACCTTATGACCAAATATACAGATTGATGCAAAATCGAACCGTGTTAGGGGGTATGGTTATAGCGTGGGTTGCTAACCGTATTATCTACGTATAAGTACTAGTTAGAAGTACTAGTAAAAAAAAGTCTATGGATGGCAAGTTTTATGTCTGTAACTAGGTTTATTAATGGGTAATAAACTCAGAAATATTATTGATTATTAATTTATCTTTGCTACTAAAAAGTACTTATGATTCGTGTTTCTGAGAATGGTATTAATAAAAGAGACTATAGAATAGTAAATTATTAGAAAAATACATACATACTCACACCTGTTTCATATAGGGGTAGGCAAAATAAAAAATTAAGGTAAAGGAATATTTTCAGAAAATAATAGGAACAATATTTTAAAATTTAATTCTGTATGTTTTTACCGCATCGCGACAAAACTGTTGACGAAATTCGATGTTTTTTACCGCAACTCTTATCGAAACCGAAATAACTTGGATGCAAATCAGTATGGAATACCTTAAATGGACTTTTTTCTCGAATTCAAGAACTCTACGGTGAGTGCATATAAAAAATAGACAAGAAAAAGTACTCAGCGGATTTTTGAAGTGAAAATGAAAGGCGTATTTCGATGCGCAGATGACGGAGCACACCACAACGTAGTTTTGTAATTTATGACTTAGTTAGTAGTTTGGGCCTCCGGTTTCTCTCAATGTACGAAACGCAACATCACACTGCCACTTTACGTCGGTTTTCTGTGAGACAGTGCCACTACCACGGTCGAGCTGGCCTATTCATACTGTAGACAACATTGTATACAGAGTGACTTAAAAACATCGGTATGAATGTATTAAGCTTTGCTACATCATTCCTTAACAGAACCCCTCGTGCTGGCTTGCGAAACCATAGCTTCGTGGTCTCTTTCATCTCGGCTCGGACCAAGAGGTTCGTAAAATCTTACTTCTGTCGGACCATAAAGCTGTGGAATAGCTTGCCGGCGCACGTGTTTCCTCCTTCCTATAACATGGGATCCTTTAAACGGAGTGGGAAGAAGCAACTAAGCAGGCCGGCATAATTCTGCCGATCTGCGATAGATTCAGTGTCTATCGTTGGTCGACAGTATTCATGGATTGCGCTACACTTACCATCAGGTGTAGAGTAGTCACTTTGCCGAGCCAGGATAAAAAAAAACACATTTCATCAACTTTGCATTATGGTAAAATTAGCTTTTGCTCGCGGCTGCGTCCGTGTGAACAACCTTTTCGGGGATATAAAGTAACCTATGACCGTCTCCAGGGACCCATCACTGAAATCCATCAAAATCGGTTCAGCAATTTAAGCGTGAAAGCGTAACAAACAAACTCACTTTCGCATTTATAATATTAGTTAAGATTAGGATGACAAGGCTGTCATGCAAACAAACCCGCAGGCAAAGAAATATCTATGAACCTTGTATAATGATTAAACATTGTAATAGATATATGATTTATGTTATTTAACTTAATTGCACTTATTATTTTTGGTATGAATTGCATCGGAAATTATATTTCGCGTTCTTTAAACCGGATATTGATATCGTAATTACAGGTAATACAGTGAAATTAGATTATTGATTAAGGTCACATTTATTTTAAGTTATATCATTTATGCTGCGATATCTCAGCAGGGAGTGGTATGAGCTGTCGAGACGAAAGTCGCAGGTTCGAAACCAGCTCCAAAAGTATCTACCTCTGAATTTTCTAAGTTACGTGTATATTCATTGCTAATTTATCGATTCTTTAACGGTGAATGAAACATCGTGAGGAAACCTGCATATCTGAGAAATTCTCCATAAGTTTTCATCTTTTTTTAGAATTAATTATTAAAAGGGGATAAACATTGGAAATCAAACTTATATTATTCGGAAGGTGTTGTGCCGTTGATACAAATGAAACTTGATGTTTAATGAGCTCTGCTGCTCATTAACATCCTTAATACTAGAAGAATCATTGACTGCGTTGCCAACACTAAAGCAAAATAATACGAACTAGGAAAGAAAGTGAGATTTGGGGCTCCGGAAATCTCAATTACAGAATCTGTGCAGCGTTGTTTAGCAGTGTTTACAAGGTGATAGGTCCCTCGTATGCGAGGGTGACGAGCGCAGTCCAGTGTCATGCAGTGCTTTGAAATTCAAAGTTCTGTGTGGTGTTGCTTCTGTTTACGAGCAGGCGTGGCGCTTACCATCAGGCGAGCGACCTGCTCGTCTCGTCATTCAAGCTATTATTTTTAACCTGCTACAAGTTGACGTTGGTTTTCTGTGAGGCAGTAGTACCTACCCAGTTGAGCCGGCCTATTCATGCTACAAATCCGGTCACAGCGCAGTTCTACCACTACAAAAATGAACACTCTATAGGAGGCTGTCTCGCCAGCTGTCATAACAGGATAATACGTATGATTAAATCTCGACTCCTCGGGGCGGAGGTGCCGTGATATTCAGTTTGTTGGTTTTTCAACCTTTGTTTTTTATTCCCGACCAATTTTGGAGGTGTAGACGCCGTTAGTGTAGAGTGGATATGACATAACATAATATAAGCCTGTGATTGTAATATGACAGCCTCCGTGGCGCCGTGGGCGAATAGCGAAGCGTGAGGCCGTGGGTTCGCACACCGAGACAAATGTTTATGTAATCTACAAATATTTGTTTCGGGTCAGGGTTTTGTGGGACCGCAAGTCCCTCGTAGTTCCTGATACGCACGATACAGGTTAAAGTAGTGTAGGGTCAGGACTATGTGTGTGACTGTTGTGTATTTATTTATTTATTTATAACTCTGAAAGGGTAGACAGAGGTGCAACTGGCACAAGGTCCCTCGTGGTAGGCCCTCGTACGCGAGAGGCCATCTGGGTCGCTCACCTGCCGGTAAGCGTCACGCCTGCCTATAAACAGAAGCAACACCAATTGGAACTTTGAATTAGAAAGCATTGCATGGCACTGGACTGCGCTCGTTACTCTGAGATATAAGATGTTAAGTCTTATAATGCCCAGTAATTTCACTGACCTTAATATCCTTCAAAGTAGAACACAACAGAGCTTGCATACATTTTTTGCAAGATGTTCCTCGCAGGTAGGTAACGTTGAACCACATTTATGGCTTTCGGCCATTATTTAATTTATAACTTTTGTTGTAAATTGCAGTCAGTATTTTCCCTAAAATATCTTGTTTACAATGTTATTGACATGTTAAAAGGTATTTTAATTATGACTTTAAGAATATCTTGCACCCACACGTATAATTTGATATATCAAAAATAATTTACACCGTTCTTAATTAAGCTTAGCCGATACGTGTGAATTGCATCATTCGTCAGTTAAAGTTATTGTAACAAGCAATGTTTTACGACATTTACGGATAGGCATAGGCATTTTGGTAGGATTGTGAAGCGAGAGGCCGCGGGTTTAATTCCTGCACCGAGACAAATGTTTGTGTGATCCACAAATATTTCTTTCTGGTACAAGCCAAATCTTACTGTAACATTTGTATAACGCATTTTGCGCCGACCCCATTGCGTATGGGATAATGGCAGGTGGAAGAAGAAGCAGATAGTATTAAAAACAAATGCTTACAACCTTTTGTGTGAATTGCACCATCAGTAGATTAAAATTAAAGTTATTATAACAAGCAATGGTTCACGTTAATTAAAAGCTGTATCATTTGTTTCCAGTACCATCAAAATGGGTTTTATATTTTGAAGTCACATCCCTACTATGCTATCACCGCGACGTAATCCCGTAAAATTGGCAGCCGCCTCGGTCCAGTCCAATTCCCATAATTTACGGGTCCATTGGTGATAATTATGTGTTTAGACCTCCACCTAGCTCTGCTCCGGAGTTCCATGTACCACACTATGAATGAGATCATTGAGCTTTACTACGAATGTGTGGGAAATATCATCAAACAGCTTGTGCGGATGATGTTGTACTCTGCACCGTATCCGGTAACAGCGACCCAAGACTTGAATTCTCTCTTCTCGCATGAGCTTTTAGATGACTACCAAATCCGAATTTTGGTTTTGAATTCCATCACACTATGCGCAGAAGAGCTAGCCAGCATCATTAAATGTGTATGACGGTTTTGGGCTACTTTTACGTAGGCAGCGCTTTTTTCCAGATCTTCGAGACGCTTTGATTCAAATCTTTCGACTGCTTCGTGTAGTTTTCTTGATTCCCGCACTGAGACAAATCTTTGAGTGATCCATAAATAATTTTAAATAATTATGTTTTATTTCAATGTATAATATTCGCGCAAACGGAAATCACTCCATAAATATTTCTTTCGAGTCTAGGTATTGTGGGACAGTAAGACCCACGTTGTTTCTGGTACCCACGATACGGATAAATCTAATGTGGAGTCAGGACTAACTGTGCGACTGTTGAATGTATTTTTTTAATTTATTTAATTAATTCTAAGGGTTAATTTTTTAAATCGGTTTTTTATTTACACGCCGACTTTTTGCGTCTACTAGAATAGAACGTAATAATTTTTTTAATCCTATTCTATTACGAAAAAAATATGAAAACCAATTGTTGTTGTATAATGGTTTTGATCTGCCTAAACATGCTATTTTTGTAGTATTTTTTCAAGCCAGTATTTTGTCCGAGATGTCTGTTCATTTATTATTCTGACATAATTCCGTTATAGCCTCTTAATTAGAGTCTCTCATACAATGGTTTGACCAAGATCCACCAATCAGCAAACGGTATGGGTGGCGCGATCAATTTCTATCGATAGCGTATTGATTGCTATCAAATTGCTCGCTCGTGACTCAGCTTTCGAATAGGTAATGTCTTTCTTTACGTAATCAGCGGATATTTTAGCGTTGCTTGTAATCACGTTATTAAGATAATGATTATGCGTTGGTCATCGGAGAGGTCATCTGAATGTTCATTTTGACAAAATAACGGTCACGTGACCATATAAGCAAATAGGCTGGCTAGATGAGTAGAGCTAAAGATCAAACTTATTTGAGAGCTTAGGTTTATGTCTGATAATGAAAAATAAATGTAATTTTGAATACTTGGGTTGCCATGACATTGACTTACCCCCGTATTCATAAACGTTACTATGAGGCCTCATAGTGATCGTGAACACATACTGACGATTTCTCTTAACATCATTGGATTTTGTTGGCGCTAAATAAAAACAGACCAATCATGTAAACAGAAATCTACACTGAGCAAAGAATTCACTAAGGTGTTGTTTGTGAATACGGGCCTTAGGTCTATGTTTAGCGCCATAAAACTAACCAATGACGTTTACAGAAATCGTCACTATGCGTTCTCGCTCACTATGACGTCTCACAGTAACGTTTATGAATACGGAGGTTAGTATCTTGATACTATACTTTGCGATTGAATTAAGAGGAAAGCTGACCTGTCAACTGCTATTAAATAAGTACGGATTATAACAAACCACTTTGCTTTCATAATAATAATATAATAATAATTCTTTATTAGCATGAAAAACAAAACTGATGGACATTTCATACTTTACAAAATAGTTTGTTTTTCATACTTATAGTTTAATATTTAACTGAAAATTCATTGATATAACTAAGCTTAGATAAATAATTGGTTAAAATTGGTTTTATTAATAATTTAAGCTAAGATACCACAATAAGACCAAAAAGTTACTCTTTTATTTGGATTGCAAAATGCAAAAAGTTTATAAACCAAATGTTTAATTATATAATCAAAATATAAGTTTCTGTTAATATAAGGTTCTTACTATTGAAAAATGTTAATCTACGCTCACAACAATAGCACAGTAATCTAAGAAAACAAATCATGACTCTCCCAATTATCAGGTTGTAACTTGTAACTAAATTGTTCTCAACAATGAGTATTCAAGAACAAACTCATCAAGTACATCACGATATGTAAAGCACATTGGACATAATTCAGTGCCGCAGGAAGGCTAGCAATCGGTGGACATTAACACATAAATCTGAGGTGAGTGCGCTCGGCCCGCCGGCGGTGGCTGCTAGAACGATCACCACATTATCACCTGAAATGCACGCACACTGACTTCTGTGGAGACGCTGCATTAAATAAATAGAGGGGGCTTTATATAGCAGTGTTCGATAGATGAGAAAGTGGGTCACCTGATGGTAAGTGATCTCCACCGCTCATGAACGTCCACAATACCAGAGGAATCATGGACGTGTTGCAGATCTTAAAAAAGGTTAATGAAGGGATTGGAAGGGGGAAGGGGATTTGGGCATCCGGATATCTCACTCACTATACGAAACGCAACACAAAGCTGCTGCTTCACAACATTTTTTTGTGAAACAGTAGTAACAACCCGGTCGTTAGAAAAAACTATCTATAGCGTAGCTCTACCGCTTTAAAGCATAAGCTAATACTGCGTGAAGAAGTTCAAACCTAATGCTTGTACTGAAACGATCCATCCGTCGCCCGTGCCTTTTCCCGTTCATGCTATAATCATAATATTATAAAGCAAGCAAGTGATCTGTGCATTTAGCTCGGGCATACTGCTCATGCATGTAGCCCGCATCTTTACTTGCTCCAGCTACTCTTACCATGTACAGGCTTCATAAGTTTCAGTTCAAATTGGATGTTGTCACCTGCATTGTCAAGTCAAGGGTAGCAGTCTATTCAGTCTATGCTTTAAGACTACTGACGGGTGTCATTACTCTTAACGTCTGTTTACTTACTAATCCATGATTGTGTCCAAACATGAATTAGGGATGGTTGGCGAAAACTTAGTGATAGATCCCTTGTCTACGAGAGGCCGTTTGGCTAGGTATCACCGCCTTGTCTATTCCTGCAGACAAGCAGCAGTGTGTAAACACTAATGTGTTCCAGTATGAAGGACATTGAAGCCAGTGTAATTGCTGGGCATTATGAGACTTAACAACTTATATCTCAGGGTGACAAGCGCAGTTCAGTGGCATGCAGTACTTCATCATTCGAGGTTCTGATTGGTGTGGCTTCTATTTATGGGCAAGCGAGACGTTAACCATCAGCGAACTGCTCGTCTCATCGTCTAAAGCTAATAAAAAAAACTTGTGGAGGTCTTTGTTCAGCAGTGGACGGTAATAGTAGTATTTCTTTTGCGTCATGGGGTTATGGTAATAATACTCCCTCGTAGTTTCTAATACCCACAATACTGGTTAACCTATCGTGGAGTCAGAATATGTGTGTGACTGTTTAAAAAAATCTAAAAAAACTAGTGTCGACTCCACGCTCCTGTCCAGTTATAAACCGAAACCTCTCGTTCGTAAGCCCAATCTCATCTCATTATCGGGTTGTGTACGTTTAAAATATATAAATAATATCGGGGACGAGGCAAATTGACGCGCAATCAGCGTGTTATAGTGATTACGGGTAAATATAGATATTAGGTGCGGCGCAGACGCCGTGGGTGGGTAATGGATATGACGACACGAGATGTGGACGTGATTGCCTATCATATCATTTTTTATTTTGTTACCTTTTTATCCTGACTCAACAACATGATAATTTTGTTGCTTTAGTCAAAAAACTGCATCGATATTGACTGCTTTTATTGTCGCTGGAGACTGGATACTACAGTATTCTGGCTAAAGATATATAAATACATTAATAATAAATACCATCCAACAGTCACACACATAGCCCTGGCCCCTACACTAGGTTAACCTGTATCGTGGATATCAGAAAGTACGAGGGACTAGCGGTCCCACAACACCCAGACCTGAAACAAATATTTGTGGTTCATACAAACGATTGTCTCGGTGTGGGAATCAAACCCACGGCCTCTCGCTTTGCAGCCGAATACTCGCACACTGCGCCACGGAGGCTGTATTATATATGTGGTCAAAATCTCACATTATAATCAGATGCTCTTATGAACGGGCCTGTAAGAAATTGAATTGCACAGAGGGGATGACTTCAGACTTATGGGCAGTAAAAACTGTAGGCCAAATCTTTCTACAGCCAAATTAAGTTGTGTTTCTCTTATTGAAGTAGTGGATTGGCATAAAGACGATACACGGAGTCAAGATTGGATAATTAATCGACGGTGCTAAAGGGAGGGTGAGGTAAAAGATGATTTATCATTGACCAGGACAATATTAAGTGGCAGAATACTTATTGGTTAAGATTATTAAAAACATATAGAAAGTAAATGCACCATAAACTACATAATTCCAAAGACAGTAGCAAGTCTCAAACCACAGACATAATTAGTTTCTATGATTGATGTATATTGACTTCCGAATATAGTGACCATGTCGTTTGCGGTCACATCTAATGCTACTACTTCTGCAGCTGTGGTTTACTAAGCAGTTGTCTTTGAAATCATATCTTAATTTATCAAGATCATAATGGTAGTTAATCTAATCTAATTATAGATAGGCAAATATGGATCAAGGCTGAATAAATTATTACACAGCTTGGCATGTGCCTCCTTTTTTAATGACAAGTTAGGCTTTTCATCTACAACGCTGGTCTATTGCGGATTGGATAGGACTCTCAGATATGCAGCCTACCTTGAGATCGTTTCCTTCACCATCTAAGCGAGCTGCAAATAACAATGAATATTAAAACATCATGTCGAAAAGTCAGAGATGAGTACCGTGGGATCAAACCCGAGATCTTCATCCGGAAAACGACCAAGTGTGCGACCAGAAAATCCCCCCCTTCCCTATTACCGTTATTTTCCCTAAAGGTCGACAACCAGACAAATTTTGTCTAGTAGGTACAAATTACGCGTTCTTTGCGTAATAACAGGAATGGTTAATGACAATAATGGAGGATTTAAAATTATTGGTCCGCTGAAAATACCACTCGATGTATAAAATGTGGCAGCAAGCTACCACTTCACGTCAGCTTTCTGCATTTGTATCTGGCCCATTCATGTTGTAGACAAAACCATCCACAGTATGGCTCCACCAAAAAATAAAATACACTTACCATCTCGGCAGTCTGGGCCAGTCCCCACTAGAGTACCGCTACGTTGTCTTCCGATCTAAACATTTCATAACAATGAAAAAAAATTACGACTATGATATGTCCTACAAGTTCGTGAAAGAAACTATATGCACTATCAGAAATATACACCTTACATCAAAGATGCTTGCATTATGTTAAAAAATCCAATCATCTAAGTAGAGGGAGGTGTACGAGTAGGGGGGGGGGGTTGTCTCCCTCTCAGTCAAAAGGGAAGGACACATCACGCGAACTGCGCACATATTTCATTGATACCATCCTTCACTAAACTAATGTAAGTGAAAATAAGCGGTGATTGTTTTGTACAGTCAGCAAGCAAGTTTTGTGGTATTTCTTAGAATTATTTTAGTACTCTTGATATATCTGGAGAATATCTCACGCTTAAGTTTTTTTACACCAATATTCGCCTAGTTTTTAACACCTTAGAGATTTATTTAAGAGTAATATTGTAAAGACATTTTGATTTTTTATGGCCACCATTAATTTAGCCATTCACTTGAAAACAATAACTGCCACACCGTTCATAACGAACTTCAGGGGCCGTAAAGTTTGTCGAGGCCTCTAATTGTCAATACTCCTGAGGAGCGTATTTAGGTTACTACAAGTAAGGTTATTACAAAGAACATTTCACCTCTCGTTGATGATCATAGGTTGTGAACTGAAGATAACTTACACACCACATTTATGTAGATTTTTAGAGTGAATTCCAAAGTTTGATTGGAACTATGCATAACCAAAATATACCTACAAGTAATAGACCTTACTATTATGTAGCTGTTAGGTTTATTAATTAAATCTGAGACAACATGTATAGAGGAAATCTAATCACGCAATGAAGAAATATCAAGAAAGATCAATTTTTCTGCTGTTGGTACCGTAATGCTCTGGTTACGGTGCGTGGCCGGCAAACAATGCGGGCCACCCCTGCTCGCGCCGCGCCGCTCGTTACGACCAGCTCACGACACTGGACACACACACACTACACATACACACACACACACACACCGAGTGTGTGATGCGCCACTATTTATTCTTCGCATTAGACTAATGTACCATCTAGTTGTGTATCATATAGAAAACGTTTTCTTGCATTGTCATTGTATCTTGTGACTGGGTGTTTTAGTTACTTGTTTATCATCGTGATTTTAGTCCTCATGAGGATCGCCCTTCTAGTGTTTACCACGAATACATTTAAGTGTTTGGGTTTACAAGCTAGCATAGCAACACAATTTTCAGTCAGTCAGTCAGTATTTCTTGGTCTTATTTTATTCTTATAACCTTTGAATGAACTTGAGAATGCTTTATGTTAAGGCTGCATAACATGTTTATAACGTTATACATTTCTATAGAAATAGCAAATTAAATAAAAAAGTTGCTTTGAGTTAAACATAATTTCTAACCTAACAGTGTAAGTGCTGATACATCTTACTTTGGATTCGTTCTTTTGGAAAAGTTTGTGGTATTTTTCTGACCAAAATATAGATTTAGTTAATCAAAATAGTCTTATATGAAGCCAAACGATTAGGAGGATTATTCTAATAACTACCATATCTTTGCAAAAACATCTGCTAGGCTTTTATTTTTTTAGTGCACTGGGTCTAATAAAAGCAATAAATTAATGTACAATTACATTTAACTTTGGTATTCAAAATATTTTTTATTATGAAATTTATGGTGAAAATATTAATTTTATTTATTCTCTTTTAAACAACTTACTAATGGAAAGTCATAAATATAATAATGACAAAATGTGTTGTAAAATCATCCAAATATTTATTGTATCCAAAGTGTCCTACAGAGATTTTGGAAAGGGTGACGAAGACACGTGTCATCATATCTAGGGGTTGAAAAACCAGTTAACATTGACCTCCTCCCTTTGCGACTAAAGAATAATATTAGTTTACCAGAATTTTAGCTTAAACTACCTAGGGGCCAAGTTATACTGGTCAGCGAATAAAGGATTTTATTTAATACCTCCAAAATTTATTGCACTGGTTTGTTTGCCGGTCCAATTTGATTTCTTGTATTATGAAGTGGTCTTTTATGATTCCCAAGTCGCCAATAAATTTTATGACATACTCAGTTATTGAATTATCACCGCGTTGGTGGCAAAATACTTAAGAATTACTCGTGGGATGGATGTGGGAATTAAGCTCTTTAACTTGTCTGAATTTTTAATATTAATTACTTCTTCATATTGTGTTTCTTTTAAATTTAATAATGTAGATTAGAGACAAGAATAGTATCAATACTTGCTAATATATTACTTTCTAAAACATTTTTGAGTGCTAGTCACGAGTACTTAGATAGTTTTGTCTATAGCATGAATGGGCCGATTCGACCGGATTGTTACCACTCTCTCACAGAAAACCGACGTGAAGTAGCAGTACTCGTACTTATCAAAATAATTGTGACTGTCTAAGTTTGGATGTTTGTAAGTTTACGAATTTTGATGTTTGTCAATCACACGCCTTAAGAGCTGAACTAATTTGGATGAAATTTGGCACGCGCGTAAATCATGATCTGAAGTATTTACTTTACATTTTATCTCGGAAATAAGACTTTCACGAAGCAGAAGCCGTGAGCGTGTATAGATTTAGAAATATAGATTACTCATATAAAAAAATACATACACACTCATACGCACTCACGCCTGTAATCCCCGAAGGGGTAGGCAGAGGTGTAACCAGTACACCCACATTTCGCCGAGCGTATTTCCGTCCCATGATGTGATAGGGGGCGAGCCTATCGCCACAAAAAAAATCATTATCATTAAAATCATGATACTTGAAATCCTCTCTTCGAATAGAATGTTGTAAATAACAGATAAACTAATTTTCTAATTATTTTACTCTAGATGCAAATTGATGTCTGTTTCTCTGTAATAATTCTTTGTATTAATTCGTGGACAGTGGTGTGGGGTACACATTTATAAATTTAGTATATAAGCGTTAATATAATTATTCAATGTGTACCTGTTTTCTGTTCCTAATAAATAAAATAAAATATTTACACATCTACAACAATTTAGAACAACTATTCAATTTTTCCAAATTCCTTCTTATACAACCAACAACTTTCCCATAAAAAATGCAAAAGTAAAAACTATTAAAGCAATCCCCGAATCCGAGGGGGATGAGACAAATTATTAATATCACACGACCATTACCCGAACCCGTCGACGCGTGACCAAAAATTATTAGAGTTTCGCATTTTTTCTACATTCATTGTAGGAGATGAACATTTCGGAAGTTGTAAAGTAGTGATTTGTAACGCACGCGCCGCGACGCCTGACGCCACTTCCGGTGACGCCATAATGACGCAGACTTGCGAGTTTTATCCCTATTTTATCTATGGTATTAGAAGATTTGCAAGGGTGCCGTGTCTATACTGAAGTTTGCTTGTGAAACTACCTATTTGTATTTTTTCTGGAATCGTCTCATATTGGTCTAGGGGAAGCGTATTTAGGGTAAGACATTGTGAGGTTCTGGGATCAAATCCCAGGTCAGACAATCACAATTTGTGTTTGAGTTTTCTATTATAAATAAGCTAGGTGAAGTAGTTGCATCTCTGCCTACCCCTTCACTTCAGGGATGCAGACGTGAGCTGGTGTAAGACCTACGTTAGATGATTTAACAGAGTAAATCCTTAATTAGGTTATATTAAACATTACTGTAGACATTACTATCTACAGCACGACTGGGCCGGCTCAACCGGATTGTTACCAGAAAACCGTTGTAAAGTAGCAACTAGCTGTTTCGTACGGTGAACAAAATATCTGGAGGCCCAAATCCCCTTCTCCTTTCCAATCGCTACCAAGTAACGCGCAACCAAGGGCAACGCGCCCAAGTATTGTGGACGTGTGTTCAATTACCATTAGGTGACCTACTGGCTAGTTTGCCGGCCTATGCAATAAAATAAAAAAATAAAAATACGATTTGGCGTATGTCACAGCCTTTAATACATATAAATAATCCAGCAAACAGAAGTCTTAACATTGTAATGGCCGAAATATCTGGTTGTTACGAGGCGAAGCATCTTTCCCCTACTTACAACACCCTCGATAGTTTTATTGTTGCCATCGTGCTTTTACTTTTATGCCCTATTTATCTAAACTCTGTCCGTTTAATTACGTCGTGCGTAGTGTTACTGACAGATGACGTGCGCTCAAATGATCTGAAGGCTAATTCTCGTAATTTTTTATGTTTAAAATATCATTCTGATCTAGTCTCAGCGTCAAGAAAGTTGCAAATGGCATTCTCTTAAACCAATAATCAACGTCAAATGCACCTAGCATTAGCAGTAGCATTATACCGTTTTGGCTTCTGTCAACTTTTATTCTACATTCAATCTAATTCCGATCTATGTTCACATCAGACGTTGATTATTGGTTTAAGAGAATGCCATTTGCAACTTTCTTGACGCTGAGACTAGATCGGAATGATATTTTGAACATTTAAAATTACGAGAATTGGCCTCCTGGGGCCTTATGCTCTAACCGTACTAACACGTTACGATTATTTTTTCTATAGCATAGGATGGCCTGGTGGTAAGTGAAGCCTCTCCACCACCCATGTACGCCCACAATACTAGACGAATCTTACGCGCATTGCCGACATTAAATGAGAGGGCTACGGAATGTTTTGCGTTAACTTTGTAAAATCAGGAGCCATGTTCCCCATGAGCGTATAAACTGCCACGCTGGAGACACTTGTGTCTACAGCACGAATGGGCCGGCTCGTCCGGGTCGTTATCACTGTCTCACAGAAAACCGGCGTAAAGTAGCAGCTTGCTGCTGCGTTTCATACGGTGAGTGAGATATCCGGTTTTACGCGCGACTCTGCCCATTTCATGTTTTTGCGGGATAAAGAGCCTATGTCTTAATCCAGGTCATGGTCTACGTGTGTGCCAAGTGTCATCCACATCCGTTCATTTGTTGAACCGTGATGAACAAACAGAAACTTTTACATTTATGATATTGGTCATTTACCTGATAACTCCGTACGAGTTATAACGTATTGGTATATACAAAAATATGTCCTAGTGGCAATAGCCTAGCGAGGAGTATAAATTATACTCGCTTTGTTTATTTCTGCCGCCAAACAGCAATGTGTAAGCTCTTTTGTTTGAAGGACATTGAATGCAATCCAGTGCCATGCAGTGCTTTGTAATTCAAAGTTCTGTGCAATGTTGTTTCTGTTTATGGGCAGTCGTGGCGCTTACCATCAGATAAGCGACCTGCTCGTCTCATCATTCATGAAATAAAACAGAGGTTGCAGTTTCAGCTCCAGCCCCCAGGGCAAACAGTGCACTTTTATTCAGAAAGTATATTTTTAAATTTAATTTTATTTATTTGACCACTAACATTTGTACACCGAGAAATACTATTAAGTACATAGAACATTAATTACATTAAGTAAGTGTAAGAATAAATTACAATATGTTTAAAGGACGTTGAATAATATAAAATTATAGCACACTTATGGACAAGTTAAGTTAAGCACACCTGTGCATAGCCGACATAGCTACTTGTCAGTCAGAACTTGTTTACAAATTACAATAAAAATAACAGAGTGACTGCCTGACTATTTACAAGTGCTTGTAATAAGACAGAGAAAATGTCGATTAAATGTAGTTTGTTGGTACATGACATGACTTGACAGCTCCGTCATTTCATGTTGTAGACAAAACTCTATAGCGTGGCTCTACCACTCGAAGAAGTTACCAAAACACTGTATTTTATGTACGTACACGTATTTTACATGAATTTTAACACTTACAGTAAACACGTATGGCTTCGGCAACCATTGAACGGTCCTAGTTGACCCACTTTTCATTTTCGGTCACAAATTTACGACTAAGCTAATCTTGTTAGCCCCTATGATACACACGCGAACACAGCAGATCTTACGCACACAAACAACATGCGTGTGAGCTAGGGCTGCCCCGCGGCGTGTTTGCCCACGAAACAGATCTGTTAGCACAGTTGATTGCAGATCGAAACTTTAGAGAACTGACCACTCGGAATCGGATTACCGGTTCGTTACCCGCAGACCATTTTTGCTATTTGCTTGACCGCTAACAGTGCAAACAAATACGGTTTGCGTGGGGTTGCGTTTTGTTATTCCGATGTTTGTTCGCCAGCCCTGATTTTGGCTCGATTGTTACTGAAACTGTTGGATACTGTAATTACTTTTCAAAAATAAAGTTTTCATTTATACTCGTTTTTTTATTGTGTGACGTCATTCGCTGCCTTCATTCATAGGAATTCTTCTTCAGGAATGTTAAAACCAGCTAAATCCTGAAGATAAAAAGGTATTACAATATATATTTAGTCTGTTTTTATGTTGCTCTATGTTAAACATTCATTGAACTCGATCAAAATTTTCTCAAAAAAGCAGGTCCCGAGTTTATCAGACTGGAATTTACCAAAATCTGATCACAAGACGCAGTTCCTAAAACCGTTCTTCCTCGAAAGTATTACAATCAGTAAAGTGCGAGTCGGCCTCGTGTACCGAGGGTTCCGTATCACTTTTATTTTTACTTTTTGTTCGTTTTAATATCTTTATTTAGTGTAAGGGGGTCACCAACATACCAGGCCCAAAGCCAACCTCACCTGCATGGGGCACACTCCGCTGCTCAACGGACAAGGTAATGATGAAACCTAGTTCCCGTTACAGGCTGTGAGGCTCACACGGCAAGTCGCCCTACATAATACCAAATCCATCGTCAAATCATGATGGGAAGGCAGAACCTCGCATGAAGCCGGGATAACGCGAGGCAGAAAGAAAGAAAGATTGAAACAAGAAACACCTTTGGCGTATCAGTATGCACTTAGCTCTTTTACAAACCTTCACAGAATACATACATACGCACTCACGCCTGTAATCCCCAATGTGTAGACAGAGGTGTAACCAGTACACCCATATTTCGCCGAGCTTATTTCCGTCCCATGATGTGATCGGGGGCGAGCCTATCGCCGTACCGGGCACAATTCCAGACTCCGGGCTGATACTGAACATTTCGAAACGGCAGAACCCTATATCACTCTTACCGGACCCGGGGATCGAACCCGAGACCTCAGGACAGCAGTCGTAACGCGTACGCATTACAACTGCGCCACCGAGGCAGTCAGATACCTTAACGGAATATCTAATAATAATAATAGTAGATATTTTGTGAAGACAGTAAAGTTTTAAAGTTCAGACCGACGGCGTCAACTCTGTAGCAAGATTTTTTTTAAGGAATAGGCCGGCAAACGAACAAGTGGGTCACCTGATGGTATCATTTACCATGATACTAACGCCCATGTACGTCCATAATACCCAAAGAATTATAGGCGTGTTGCCGACCTTAAAAGAAGGGAAAATTAAGGGATTGGAAAGGGGAGACCTCCGTCTCACTCACCGTACGAAACGCAGCAGCAAGCTGCTACTTTATGTCGGTTTTCTGTGAGACAGTGGTAACGACCCGGACGAGCCGGCCCATTCATGCTGTAGACAAAAGTGTCTACATCGTGGCTCTACCACTCAAACACTCAAACCGGTTCTACTGATACCTCTTGTATACGGAGCCCTAAAAATGTTGGAGACCATGTTAATCAAGTTCATTACTAGTAGCCGATTCAAAGATTCCTTTAGGTTCGTTCGTCAATCGTCCAGCCAATTACATCGCGACATCGTTGCAGCGGCGCGGTGAAGGTCCAACAATTATGCATTCTTCCCTTTATTTTTTATAGCTAGTCTAGGAACCGTTTATAGATCACTAGAATTTTTTTTATCCTGCAGTGGCCATATGACTATACTGCACTTGATGGTAAATGCAGCGCAGTTCAAAAATAAGTCAAGAGAATGCGTCACCTTTTTTTATAGGCTTGAGTGACGAAACGAGCAGGTCGCTCGCCTGATGGTAAGCGCCACGTCAGCCTGTAATCAGAAACAACATCACACAGAACTTTGAATTACAAAGCACTGCATGGCATTGGACTGCGCTCGTCACCCCGAGGCATAAGATGTTATGACTTGAGACCTCATAGTTATAAGGGGGTGAGGCTCGGCTGGTAACAAGTTTGTGAACAGCAATCACCCAATTAGCCTGTAGTTTTGAAACAAAGTAAATTGCATTTTTTTATATTTTCAAGCAAACATCACATTATCCTCGTATACCCGGAGAAACACGCGAGAGCCAGACACATATTATAAAAAAAAACAAATTGCATCAAAAACAATATGTTATAATAATTTAATATATTCAAATTACGCTGTAAATGTTAAAAGCAAATGCTTAAAACAATTACGATTTAACACCTGAATTATCAGACCAATTTTACAAATTACCATAGCTTCGTCTAGCTAATAAAAAGTGAAAAATATAGGATGCCGCGCGCGTACGCACGTCGGTGTCTACGTCACACGTCTGTACATAAATCCTACAGACAGACGGACCGACCGACCGACAGCTAAATTCGCATCATAACGTATCTATATATTTGCATTTGCAATTGTGCGTTTAAAGGAAACTTTATGTACGTTAAACTTTGATTAATAACACGAAAGGTTTGACATCTAAAGTGGCGTGTTTCTATTCTATTCAGATTGCTAGAATAGTATTTTAAAATTAGTTCTCAATGTTTTTATATCACACATTAAAGTTATATTATTGAAGGTTCGGAAGGCTAAAACGGTACTCAACAAGTCACTGTCTAAAGGCAACTTATAATCGTAAAATTTTAACAAATAAGAAGCTTTTAACAGTTTAACACGACCTTAAATGCTTGAGTTGGGTTTCAGTATTCGGGCTTAAGTTTATTTCTTTGATAACAAGCGTTAGGCGACCTGAGTCTAAATTCCTTAGTGAATGAAAAGATTTTTCGCTAATTGTAGTTGGTTTGTAAAATTGTTTTTGACAAGTCATAGTACTTATGAGTTACCTAATTTAACATTTTTATATCGGTTTGAATGACGAAACGAGAAGATCGCTTGCCTGATGGTAAGCGCGGCCGTCCATAAACAGAAGCAGCACATACATTGTTAAGTCTCATAATTTTATTTTATTTTATTTTATTTGGGAAGCTTACGGCTAATTTTACAAATTAGTTTAAAACATGAATAAATATATGCCAATTACAAGCTACCACACATGGAAAGAAACAATTGCAACATACCATAAATCTTAATTAAAGTAAACAGTCATGACAATAGTTCAACTGGTTCATTAGTCAAAATATTTTTTATATTACGTGTGCTATTGCAAAATAGGTCGATATGACAGTTGTGGTTTAACTTATTAAACAAACTGAGAACTCTTGGTAAATAGCTATTGCATCGATAGTTACTATGGCACTGAGGAACGTGGAGTAGATTACTGGAGCGTAATCTTCTATTGGGGGCGATGAGTGTAATATTACTGAGAAGATCCGGACAATCCAGTTTGCTTTGAGCAATATTCAAAAGGAAACATATATCAGCTATATTTCTACGTTGGTGAAGTGGTAAGAGATGAAGTTTTTTGCATTGTTGGTCGTAGGGAAGATATGAGAGCTTGAATTTAAAACCCAGGTACCTGACAAATCGTTTTTGAATCTTCTCTATATTATTGCTGTAGATATTGTAACACGGGTTCCAAATTTGGCAAGCATACTCTAGATGACTACGGACATAAGCACAATAAAGAATTTTTACTGTTTTCATCTTTTTGAACGATCCGGACGCACGAATAACAAAACCGAGAGCGTTATGAGCCTTATTAATTATGGATTCAACATGGCGATCAAAAATCAGTTTACTATCATGCAGCACGCCGAGGTCTCTGACGACATTAGTACACTAAAGATTAGAACCGCCTAGTTTATAAATGAAGGGGAAAGTATTACGTTTTCTAGTAAAAGAGATAGCAAGGCATTTGGATACATTTAAGTCTAATTTATTAAGACGACAGTATAAGTCAAGTCGATTCAAGTCCTCTTGAAGAAGTAATGCATCAGAGGCATTGTTAACAGGGCGAAAGACTTTCTGGTCATCAGCAAATAATAGAAATTTAGAATTTAAGAAACAGGATGCTATATCATTGACGAACAATATAAAAAGGAGAGGGCCCAATAATGAACCCTGAGGAACTCCTGACGGGATATTTACCAATGCCAAGTAATTTCATTGGTTTCAATGTCCTTCAAACCGAAACACAATAGATAGATAGATAGATAATTCTTTATTGTACACCAAAAATAAAATTATACACTATGAACCTTACAACTAAATTTTGTTACAAAAGGCGGTCTACCAGACAACCTAATATTATGGATTTTAATAATATGGATCCTAATAATATGGATTTGCAGTTTAGGGTTACAACAATGTGAGGGTATACACAATAGTGCTTACACACTGCCACTCGGAGCCAGAAATTTACAATGCGCTGGGACCAATCCAGACTGCTTCTCGCATACGTGGGACCTACCACCTAGTATATAATAAACTGCATTATAATGAAAACGTACTATGTTGATCATGTGGGTATATAGGTACCATAAATAAATGCTCCAACAGCAATCCAACATTTGACGTACAACCGACGAACCGTCTAAAAACTGACAGACGCATCCCGCAATAAAATTGAAATGAACCACACAAAAACAATGGACAGTAGCACACATTACAATTCATCGTTGCGGCACACCAAAAGCAAAGCACGCAAAAACATCCAAAAAGCTCCACTAAAACGATTGATATATCCTGCTAATTTGCCTACGCATCTGAACCAACAATAAACCATGTCATATTATATGGCCCATACAATTCTGCATGCAAGCGAACCCAAAAACAATCTTTTGAGAGCCCAAGCTTCCTGTGCGGAATGAATAAAAAAGAGAAATTCATGTTTTAAGATCCTACCAATTAAACTTAGGAGAAAGGATACGATGGGGGTCTCGAGTGCTCTGTAAATCACTTTTGTGGTATTTAATTATGTTAATCAGGATGTCCCTTTTATACGTTTTGCTGATAGTTCTTTTGTTGTCTAATTTTTTGTGAATTGCTTTTAATTAATTGAATTTGTTTGGAGAACTTTATTGGGACAATTTGGATTTATTTAATTTTGGTTTATTGTTTGGTCAATTTATTCCTAAGTGTTCTATTAATGTAAAGTAGAATAAAACGTGGATAATTATTGCAGAGTTGGAGGATTACCTTCTTTTAACAGAACCACGCGTGCTGACTTCCGGAACCACAGCTTCATGGTCTCCACCATCTTGGTTCGAACTAAGAAGTTCGCCTAATCTTACTTCTGTCGGACCTTATAGCTGTGGAATAGTTTGCCGGCACACGTGTTTCCTCCTTCCTACAACATGGGATCCTTTAAATGGAGTGTGAAGAAGTAGCTAGGCAGGCCGGTATAATTCTGCCGAACTACGATAGATAGTGTCTGTCGTTGATTGATTCTATTCTTGGATTGCATTACACTTAGCATCAGTTGTAGTGTAGTTACTTTGCCGAATCTTTGCATGTACCCATAAGTGCACAGAGTCAGAGGAAAACGCAAGTTGCAATAAGTTCTCACGATGCCTGTTCCAAAAATGTAAATTAGTATCCACCCACTCTCCAATTTTCTCTATTGTATTTGGTCTACTAAATACTGTTTTGTAAAATGGGCAGATATTTGCTTACTTTTTAAACTTGCGGGCTCAGCACATGCAACACGGCGTATCTCGTGAACGAGAGAGACAGCTATTCACGGCAAATATTTCAAGAGTAAAAGTATTAAAATTCGATAAAATTACGTCGTGTTAAGGTTCGTAGACAAAATACCTTAGACGGTGTAAAATCCTACTTTTGACCTAAAGAGTATTCTAAGCAACCATGTTAGCTTCGAAAGACATATAGAGATAACCAGATTTAACTGTATTTTCACGACAAAACAATTTCACAAAATCATCTCGTGTTGCATACGTACTACACGATTAAACTTTACAAAGTATACAAGTGTGGGAATAGCTATACATCTTCTAGTCTATAGATCATATCTTTCAAAATAGGTATGTTCACGCCGTTAGATTAAAGAAATATAACTGAATCTCCCCTTTCGTGGTAATTATGTAAAATTATTAAAATAAATAAACCGTAAAGACAATTACTGGTGTTATTACACTCCATATACCATTGAGAGGTGCAATTAACATTCAATTTGTGCTAACATAATCTATTAGATGTACTATTATAACACAATTATGGGCATTGTATTTTTTCTATTGAATTACTCGGTCCGCGATGTTCCCTCGCACGGAACTAATTTATATGACTTGCTTCTGGTATATAGGTGTTTGGGTTATTGTATCTAATATGGCGTTGAATGACGAATGGTAATCTATATGGGAGTCAAAAGATTATTTTTAAGCTATTGTTTTTATGCTATTTTTTCGAAGTCTCAGTATTTTCAATTTTTCACACTGACATTAAACACAAGACTGTATTGTGGCTCTAGTCAGAGACTTTCGATTCTGTCACGTCATTCGTACACGAGAAATATGCATGTTGAAATAAATAACGAAAATATAATAATAATTGAAATACGCTTCGAGTACAACAGGGGGCCTGAATGCATACATCTTTTCGTAAATTTACATGGATGACGTGAATGCTATAAAACTCGTCACACCGACTTTAAAAATCTAAGATTTAAATATCCACATCGCAATACATTTGCTGTTAAGAGTTCTATATACTTCGTCATCAGATTATTACCAAGTAAAGGTATATGGGATAACAAGTAAATTCTATCGACTATAAGGTTTTTTAAAACATTAGGCTTATTTGCCATAAAGTGTAGATCTTATACTTGAATGTAGATACAATACAATATTGTTCAGAAAGCTAGAGTCGTGTACATAGCTTTTATAGACAACAGAGTTTATAAAAGCAAGTTGCATTCACCCGACCTTGCGAGATGCATCGCTTTGTGCAACGAACAATACAGCATCCCTAATCATAATTTATACAGCCCGACAGCACCCTCCGCGTCACTTCCTATTCCAACCGGAAGCGTGCCGCCGCCATTTTGGTTCACGTGGCCGGAAGAGCGGCGCACGCGCATCGCCGACGTCACTTCCGTCACCACGGTGACTTGATAGTTTAGAGAAAATATTTTTGTTGAATTTGTTGAATGTTTGCCTGTTTAAGTTTTATTTATTGCGGGTGTCAAAGGGTGTGCATGGTCGGGTGTGATTTGTGTTAAATTTATGGTAGACATTAAATCCCCATTTACACGGCGAGTTGAGCGTACGGCAGAGGCGATATTGTGTGATGCGACCTCGTAAACAAGAGTGTTCTGTTATATGTCGTACTAGAAACTCGTACCGTGAAAATGAGGCTTTAGTAATGTGGAAAATGCTGCGCGTTTTCATTTTGATCAGTCTATCACTTGATGCGGGACAGGATTTTGGTAATAGCAAAACCCAACCACTTTATCCGACCTGGGGATCGAACCCAAGACCTCAGCGTTAGCCTTAATCGTAACGCGTAGGCATTACAACTGTGCCACCGAGGCAGTTTTTTTTAATGCAATTCAAAGGCGTTTTCAGATTAACCAAATGAATAAATCAAGAAACCCTCGATCTTCTTACATATTCTACTGACCGCGACCTTAATTACCCCAATCACTCATCGATTTTCTACAATACATTCTCATAAATAGCCTCGTCATTATGATTGACGTAAAGGCTCATATATCAGATTACTGGGCAAATTGAGTGTTATTTGGCTCGAGTTTATGCTTAATCTAATTTTTGTATGATTTTTATGAGATTATTAATGGTCTATGTACATTTCCCATGATGGTAAAGGTTTGAGGTTAACTATGGGTAAGAATTTTAGGGCCTATTTCACAATATTCCAGTAAAATTTAACCATCGATTGTATATTCTCTTTTTATTGGTGTATTGAGGGTGTCTGAGAAAGCAACGTTGGGTACACTGTGAACTAATAATGGTGCAATATAGTTGTCAAAGGGTAGTTAAATGGTATAAAAAAGGTTGTCGCCATAACTGGAGGTCTTTTGCCCGCAGTCAGTCAGACAGCCTCCATTTCAGTAAGATCGGTGCTCAGTCGATAGTCCAAGTGTTCATTACGCGGTAGCTATGCTGGTTTACTATTCGGTCCTAGTTGTTTGAGTTATAATTAGAGAACGGTCTCTAGAGAATCCTGACATGGGGTTGTGGTCTGTAAAACAGTAAAATTGAAAATGTAACCAATAAACTATAAGTTAAAGTGATTACTGACGTTTGGTAATAATAGAATAACACTCGTCTCACGTAACTTCTAACACGATTAACGTTTAAAATAGCTATTTCAAAAAGTTCCCAAAAGACATCTTTCTTCCTGTATATTATGTGACTTTTGCATTTGCACGAGTCATACCGTCGTATTCATATACATTGCTGTGAGATTAGACTGTGAGGCCTCATAATGAACAAGAACGCATACTGACGATTTCTCTTAACGTCATCGACGTCATCGGTTAGTTTTTGGTGCTAAATAAAACAGAGGGGCTAGCACGGAAAACTTGCGAAAAGTTATTCGAGCTGTCATCGACAATAATTTCTATGAGATTTTGGTACAACGCCTCTATCGTACGTATAAGAAACTATATATATGGAATATAGACCAATGATATTTAAGGAATTATATCTCTCGAGCCCTCGATACCTTTACATTACGATTTCGATAGTTTTCCGTGCCCCTCTGACCAATCTGCATGTACACAGAAATGTACACTTATCAAAGAGCTGACATAAGTTATGTTTGTAAATACGGAAAATATTTTTTTTATTTTTTATTATAGCATAGGCCGGCAAACGAGCAAGTGGGTCACCTGATGGTAAGTGATCTCCACCGCCCATATACGCACACAATACTTAAATAATCATGGGCGCGTTGCCGACCTTAAAGGAAAGGGATAAGGGATTGGGAAGGGGAGGGGAATTTGGGCCTCCGGATATCTCACTCACCGCACGAAACGCAGCAGCAAGCTGCTACTTTACGCCGGTTTTCTGTGAGATAGTGGTAACGAACCGGACGAGCCGTTATTAGTTTTTTTGAAGTAGCATTTACTCACGAGATAGTGAAACAGGTGTTAAGACTAAAGTCAAGTAAAGTCTAACCCCTCTAATTTTTAGAGGAGGCCCTTGCCAAGCTATTGGACAGTATAGGTAATACAGAACTCTTAATAATATGTATTCTAACGTTGGTCAGCTGGGATGGTAAAAACAAATACCATCTGTTTAAGTTTTCAATTATTTGCTTAGATTTTTAATATGTTTTTATAATTTACGATTACAAATGTTTTTAATATAAGTGTTCTTTCCTCAATAATAAGAAAATGTTATGGTGTCTCATTAATTACAATTGATTTTTATTAAAAAACCTACATTTTAAATGTAAGAAGTTGGTATGCCTGAACGACCTTGAAGTTCCATTTAATTTCCGCAACACGTTTTGATTATTAAAGTATTAACGATTACATTGAATCAGCTAAGTGTTGACCCAAATACAAAACACTTATTTACGCAAGTGTGATTAGATTATGATCGGAATAGGCCCTCAGAGTGTAAGTAGAATTTAATCAGAGTAATGAAGCTATAAAACTAGTGTTCGGCCAATACGTCGCGTGATGCCGATCACTTTTACTGATTTCACTTTAAATTTTAGATCAATTGATTAACGCATTTTTTTTATTTGAGTGTATTTAAGTTCTATAATTGTGCGGATATGATAATTATACGATTAACATTTGGTAAAATTTTCTATGAGAAATGTTTAAATAGTATGCTGTGTTTGTTCTGTTCCACCGTAGTATGGTGCAGCCCATAAAGTTTGACAACTGATCCTAAAAGTCTATGTCCTAGTCCAGGTCATGGTCTACTAGAGTGTTAAATTTTATCCAAAACTATTGAACCGTTACGGTACGGGACTAACAAACATCCAAATTCACAAACTCATAAACATCCAAACTTTCACATTTATAATAGTAGTAGGATGACGTAAACTTACGTTACTTTTGGTATCTACATTTACGCCCATATTCAGGAACAATACTCAAGTAATTGAGTGGTAGAGCCACACTGTAGACACTTATGTCTACAGCACGAATGGGCCGGCTCGTCCGGGTCGTTAGCACTGTCTCATAGAAAACCGGCGTAAAGTAGCCGCTTGCTGCTGTGTTTCGTACGGTGAGTGAGATGTCCGCGACGGCCCAAACCCGCTCCCCTTCCCAAACCCTTAATTATCCCTGTCCTGTAAGGTCGGAAACGCACCCATAATTCTTTTGGTATTGTGGGTGTACATGGGCGGTAGAGATCACTTACCATCAGGTGACCCACTTGCTCGTTCGCCAGTCTATGCTACAAAAAAAGTAATATTTTTCCCAAATGTAGATTTCTCTACATTTTATTGGTCAGTTTTTGGCACTAAAAGAAAACAGACCAATCACGTATACAGAAATCACCACTATGCGTTTGCAGGCACTATAAGCCCACATAGTAATGTTTATGAATACAGGGGAAGTATATTTAGTCAGTGCATTCGGCGTTCCCGCCTAACGTAGGCTGACAAAGATTATCTGAAGATGCTGAAAGTAGTTATCTTTGCAGTTAGAAAAACCGTGGAAAGTAAAAGAGTGTTGTATACATTTAAAAACAATATAAGAGTATTAATCTTAATTGATATAGGAGTACAACGATTCAATACTTCACCAATAGTATTCCGTCAACACCAATCAATAGAGAAGAAATCTAAACAGCTAACAATCCAGCCCTCCCCTATTCACCCGCGTACGTTTATCACTATATCTACAATCCACAAATTGCGACGCTATAGTTGACGGCGCGCTCCTTCGATATAAATCTCCTATTGAAAGAGAACGTCCTCAAGCATTCACGAGCTTCCTTTCAACGCTTGCAGGACAAACAGACAGACGCGGCTCTGTACAAACACTCCTCCGGGAGTGAGATCAAAGAGCGATATCATACAGGACAAGGTTTAATTTGGCGCCAACTGACAGGACGCCATTTTGTACGATCCGCGCGCGGTGTCATTTTTCCAATTGCAATATTGCAGTGGAAAAAAATCTTTTTCATCAACAAAAAATAGCAAATTAAAAATTATTTATTAAATGATTGTTTGAATCAATTACAAATGAGGAATACAGTTATAAATTACATATGAGGTCGAATTTCGCGCGCCGTTTTGTTCGCTCTGTAAAATAATTGCGAAAATTCGAATTTGATTGTAACATCAACGTGTACGTTTTGAAACAACATGCACTGTTGGGACACAAATAAAAATATTAGCATAAAATTTTAAATATTAAAAAGGTTTAACTTTTTCAGATCCCGGGGCAAACACACGTTTTTTAAGATTACCGATGCATCAATACCGAGCTGCTAATTATTGTTTATCATATATCTAAAACTACTCTCTACGCTTTATCGTTAATATTAAAGTATATAAATATCGGTGACGCAGTTGTAATGCGTACGCGTTACGATTGAGGCTAGCGCTGAGGTCTCGGGTTCGATCCCCGGGTCGGGTAAAGTGGTATTGGGTTTTTCTATTACGAAATGCTCAGTATCAGCCCGGAGTCTGGAATTTGTGCCCGGTATGGCGATAGGCTCGCCCCCTATCACATTGTGGGAAGGAAATACGCTCGGCGAAATGTGGGTGTACTGGTTGCACCTCTGCCTACCCCTTCGGGGATTACAGGCGTGAGTGCGTATGTATATAAATATCAGTTTAAAAAACTACTCGATACTTACGATACGGCGATACTCGATAATCTTAAATATAAATAAATATCAGTGATTACCTACTAAATAGTAGCACAAGGATTAACTAAAGGCCTACTATATAACTATCTAATTTAAAAAAAGTATTAAAAAATATTACATAGATCTTTGGTAAGCTCTATTATGAAATAGAGTATTTACAAATGCGACTTTATTCTACGATATTTTCGATCTAACACAACAGTGCTTACACACTGCTGTTTGGCGGCAGAAATAGACAAAGCGGTGGTACTAATCGAGACGGCCTCTCGCATACGAGGAACCTATCAACTTGTAAACCTACAGAAACTTCACACTATTTTTTTTTCTGTTTACTAGCCACGTAGGGAACGATCCTTTCAACGTAAGTGTTGCACCGTGTTTGTCAAGAATAATCATACTTCGGAATGAATCTACGAGTGTAAATACTGGGACTAGAGTGTTTATGGGTTTTGGTTATTCATGAGCAGGGGAAGGTGGAAAGACTCTGGAATCTTCGAATCCTGTTGAACAGAGAGAATAGAGTGACAGACAATATTTATTCACCTGTCAGCTTCCGTGGCGCAGTGGGTTCGATTGCCACACCGATTTTTTTGTGTGACCCACAAATATTTGTTTCGTGTCTGGGTGTTGTGGGACCGCAAGTCCCTCGTAGTTCCTGATACCCACGATACATCTTAATCTAGTATGGCCTCAGGACTATGGGTGTGACTGTTAAGTGTATTTATTTATTTATTGTATTTTGGGAAGATTTGCAGACTAATAACATTTATATTGTTTAACTTAACTAAAAATTACAATATTGCTAAAGACAGTCTCCGCATATATATGTATCAGTCTATCGACTGAGGACTGATCGTAGTGAACTGGAAGCTGACCGACTGACTGCGGGCGAAGACCTTCATTTATGGCGATAACCTCTTTTACCCTACTAACTACTAACTACCCTTCCACAACTATATCGCACCATGTACAATTTAATGTTTTTTACATTTCTAAATATGAATTTTATAATTTGAATTATAATAAACTGTGAAATCTATGGACATATATGCATTATTGTTATTGTTATTATTATTTTGTTTCGACATAAACAAATGAATATTATTGTACTAAGTCATGAGGTAAACATAAAAAATTAAAACTTTAAATACAATTTTTTTATATGATAATATTATAAATTTTTAATCTTGATACAATTTCATATGCTGATTTATATTGGCTAAATAGAGGAAGCTTTAGTAGTTTAAGACCAAAGTGTAAATCTATTTTCTATGAAATAAATATTTGAATTTGAATTTGAAATTACTTAAAAAAACATTTAAAAATATAAAAGTATCACCCTCCAATGGCGAGGCCTAAGACCCAAGCCACCGGCGGTTAGGGCCCTAGTGTGAGGAACCTCCTCACGATGCGTGCCGTGTCCAATAATACAGCCTTCTGTATCTGACTTTTGACCCAACTACCAATTAAGAGCCTCTGAAGATGTTGGTCGAGACTCTTCGGTATTAACCCATGGACGGAAACGACTATCGGGACAATGATTGTCGAGTCAACATCCCACATGTTAGTAACCTCGTATGCCAGATCTAGATATTTGGACATTTTATCTTTTTCGGCCTTTACGAGGTTCTCATCATGCGGAATAGAACACCACACCATTATTATTATAGTGTACCCAACGTTGCTATCTCAGACACCCTCAATACACCAATAAAAAGAGAATACGCTAAGACTCGATTGCCGGTCTATGCCAAAGACTTCAATGTATATTACTAGACAAGCTGCGTGGTACATACAAATTGTACCACTAAGTTGTGGTCAATTGACCGTAACTCAATATTACCATCTCCCTTACTCTCAACTAGAACCCCTGTCTGTGAGTTGTCAAACTCCCGCGATATATGAAGCAATTTTACTTCTAAACATATACATTTAAGTCTTTGGTCTATGCTAATAAAAAAGTTACGTACTCACAAACCACAACATCTTAAAACAAATATTTCTATTGTCGCGTAGTGCAAAACAAGCGAGTCTAGACGCCCCCTCGACACTTCACCCTGCGTTCACCCACTATTGAATTATTCATTAACAACAATGGAATTACATACCGGCTTTCGACCAAGTTACACCGTGGAAAATAAGGTAAAAACAAATGGGCGATAAAAAAACATGAAATAAAAAATTAAGCTTATAGTTGTGGAGTGCAACTCGGTCGCCAACATCTCAGGCCCAAAGCCAACCTAACCTACACTCTGCTGAATAAGCCCGTCCGGGTCAGTCTGTATGTCTGTGGCGTCATTGCACCAAATCGAACAAATCGATATGAATACGGTTTTTATATGACTTAATTAAATCCTGCCTCGGTGGCGCAGTTGTAATGCATACGCGTTACGATTGAGGCTAACGCTGAGGTCTCGGGTTTGATCCCCAGGTCGGGTAAAGTGGTATTGGGTTTTTCTATTACCTACGAAACGCTCAGCATCGGCCCGGAGTCTGGAATTTGTGCCCGGTATGGCGATGGGCTCGCCCCCTATAACATCGTGGGACGGAGATGCGCTCGGCGAAATGTGGGTGTACTGGTTGCACCTCTGCCTACCCCTTTTGGGATTGCAGGCGTGAGTGCGTATGTATGTTAATTAAATCCTTTTTCATAAGTAAAATCACATAACCTAACAGAACGAGGTTTTTGGCGGGAATTCTGACAGTGCGGTCGATCTCCTATATATATTAATTCCTAAACTAGTTGAACGTTTTGTTTGTTGTATAAAAATAGTGTGAGTTTGTACAATAAACATTGATTGTGAAAATCGGTGTATGGAATCATTGAAATTGGTGAATTCAGGTGATATTTGACCAAGTGTATTAATCAACCTTGCACGTTCGATCCGCTTGGAGAAAATTATCTATGAAGCATCGAACTAGAAGGAATTGACACCAAAACTCCAACAAGACTTTGAAATCGGCCATAACCGTGTTTCATCGTTCTTGTAATACTTAAAATCTCTTCTTGTTATCTCTAATACTTGAAAATATAGGTAATAAATACTAGTCATTGGCTATACGCATGAAAATGCGAAGCCATAATTTTTTTAAAAACCTAACAGAACATATCGAACAACCTCTGTGTAGCTACCTTGCTTCATATCGGCACAATCGTGTTTCTTTATTAGGACTGTTTCGACTTTTCGAGTAGTGTTAATTGCTATCCTTCGCACAACAATCTCCTTCATGTTCACCTCCTTATGTACTGATACTTCTATATACCTATATACAATCGCTTTTAAGCTTTATTTACAAGACGCAGAGTTTAAAATTGGTTTTGTTGTATCTTGTTGGTCCGCCCACCAAGCGGAATCGTTCCAAGAAACAAGTATATGCTTTGTTAGTTTTTGTATTGGTTCATACATGACTTTACGTGTACCAGCGAGTGAAAACTGCTTTAAAGGCTGGATTTAGTACCGTCTCGGCTATTATGCCTTCAATGTGTCGTAGTTTTTGCATGTCAAGGAGAAAGGCCAGTGGATTTTGCGTTGGGTTGAAATATGTTGTGACTTAATGTTACTTGTATGTTTTTTATAGTATACGCCGGCAAACGAGCAAGTGGGTTACTTGATCGTACCTAAGTGATGTCCACCACCCATGGGCGTACACCTACAATATTTATTTAAATTAACACACCAGTAACCCATACATTAAAATTATAAGAAATAATAACAATATGAAAAAAAAAACAATACAATATAAATTTCAATATCAGAAGAATCATGGGCGCGTTGCGCGTTGGATATCAGGTGACTCCATTGCTCGTTTCTCTGCTATAAAAAAATACTAACTATAAGTATAGACTAATATTTCCCTCCCATAAAATCTAGCAAAAGTTGCGGTTACAAGAATATCTCTGTGAATTAAACCACTATTTTTATAAGCTATTTACCAAGCCACAGATATCAAATAACTCAATACCATACAGGTTTAAAGTGTTGTCGACAGTAACTTAGTTCGATGAAGCACCTTGCTCCAGGCTACGCTGGCAACATCTTCATAAATAGATCCGACATTAATTTTATGTTTATTGGTAATGTACACGGATTGAAATCTTTACAGTTGTAGCAATCTGGGTGGGTTAACCACGATAACTTTGTTGTCGCTCTGCTGGACAAGGCAATATAACGGGGAAGGAGTTTTGGACTACGCATGTTTTGGAATGGAACTATATGGTAGGTCCCTAGTATGCGGGAGGCCATCTGGGTTGATACCACCGCTTTGGCTATTTCTGCCGCCAACCAGAAGTCTTTTAATAGTTAGCTATATTTTAAAAAAACAGAAGTGTGTACGCACTGAAGTCAGTGAAATAATTGTACATTATGAGACTTAACTTAACACTTACTGTGTCGGGGTGACGAACAAAGTCCAGTACCATGCCGCTTTATAATTCAAAGTTCTGTGTGGTGTCTGTTTAAGGATAGGCATGGCGCTTATCATGACGTGGCCGACTTGCTCGTTTCGTCATTCACTAGTAAAAATGGGTAAAAACCTTGGGTCAAAGCCAGGACCTCACCAATTTTTCATATCTTAGCTCTTAGCCTGATGCAAGCTCCCAAATTATACCATTTGTACAGTCCTCTATATCCACCTACTTAATTTTTTATGAAAACCCTCATCGAATTAACGTACCGATACCGATCATAATTTTATCCAGTAAATATGTCAAAACGTATGTTCATTAGCGAGTCAATAACATAATCAAGCCTCTTATAAAAATCCACAATCACGTACGTAGAATCAGCCAGCACGGGGCACTGATTGCAATCAACCAAATCAACCCTTATTGAGTTTCGGATCGTCCATACACTGTATTTGTTTGTACGCTAACCGAACTGTTTGCTTCTGCTATTATCTCTGCTTGAAGATCTATGGTTGCTAGATGAGGCTTATAAATGATGGTGTATTTTTGTATGGGATTAAGATTTTACAGTTTTTTTTTAATGGCATAGGCTGGCAAACAAGCAAGTGGGTCACCTGATGGTAAGTGATCTCCACCGCCCATATACGCCCACAATACCAAAAGAGTCATGGGTGCGTTGCCGACCTTAAAGGAAAGGGATAATTAAGGAATTGGGAAGGGGAGGGGGTTTGAGCTTAGTATCCTGTATAAGGCAGTATAAGGCTGCCTGGAAGAAATCTCTTGTGGAGATAAGTCCACCTTTGTAAATATTTTTTATGTAACAACTGTCCTTTTATTTGTTGTGTACAATAAAGAATATCCTAGCCAAGGGTTGGAGGCTACCATAGCTAAGGTAAGGTTGATCCCGTATCCCAACTGGAGGGTTGTCGCCGGGGGGTGCGGGAGTATGCAGGGAGATAACGCCAAGCAGCAGGTAGGTTCGGCTCACGTACAGGCTGAGCATTCGTCCTGATGATTCTGATACAGTGGTTTCCAAGGATCGACGTGGCGGGACTATCATGGTTTTTTTACAAGACTTACTCACTCTCCGTACGAAACGCATTAGCAAGCTGATATTTTACGCCGGTTTTCTGTGAGACAGAGATAACGACCCGGACGAGACCATTTATGCTGTAGACAAAACTGTATACAACGTGGCTCTACCATAAAACTCAACATTGAAAAAAATGAGCCCTGACTAGCCCATGGGCCTGACGGTATCAAATTCGGACAACCAAAAATAAATCATATAAAATGAAAGGAATCACTTCCAGTAAAGTCCTAAACTCCTCGTCCCAACGATCTATTTTATCTTTATCAAGAGATTTATCTAGTTTTATTTGGTCGGAATTGTTGTTAGCCAGTATAACAATTTGTATGATTTGCTGTAGAGTGGTAAGTGACACATAGTTTTATCGTCCGCAAACGTCCTGCTAGCAGATCGTTTTGTTTTACGTCATAATTCTCCTTTATTATATTAGATATCATCTCATTTACTTTATTATTGTATGGGTCAAGGGTGTATTTGGATATCTTGATTTCATTATTCGGTTTGCGGCTATTACTAAACTGCTTTTTGATTTGAATATTTCTTTATGTGCGTTTATCTATGGATTTACTGTACGGTATAATTTATGTGGATTATACATCGAAATAAGATGACAAGAAACGTAACTCGAGCAAAAAAATAACCCCACTAAAACTCTGTGCAAGAGGGCGGGGCTATAAAAGTCTGTGTATAGTAATCTCTAGTAGACACTTGATACGTCTATTTTTTGCGCGATGCGGAACATCGTATCTCGATCTAGAAATTTAATATTTAGACATTTACTTTTTATGAAATAAAGTTGATTTTGAACGTTCATTAATTTTTGTTGCGTGTATGAGTGTTACGTGTGATTTTACCTTTGCATGTGTAAGTAAGTGGAGCCGTTTTTTTAGACAACTCATATGAGAGTTATCGTATATAAATGACGGAATGTAATTGGGCCACCAACATCTTAGGCCCAAAGCCAACCTCACTTGCACGTTGTACATTCTGCTGATTAACGGATTGGCGAAACTTGGTTCCCGTTGCGGGTTGTGGGGGTCATCCGGCGAGTGGCCTCACATAATACCAAATACCGAACGCGGCATACCCTGGCATTAGGCCGGGATAATGTTGAGCAGGGAGAAATTGTGTTAAAAATGTATTGACTGCAAATAAATAATAAGTGGCACAGCGGGCGAGCAACTAACCATGCAACGAGGGGCTGCAGGTTTGATTCCCGCATCTAGATAAATGACTGTGTGATCCACAGATATTTTGTTTCGGGTCTGGGTGTTGTGGGACCGTAAGTCCTCGTAGTTCCTGATACACACGATACAGGTTAGCCTAGTGAGGGGTCAGGACTATGTGTGATTGTTGGATGTATTTATTTATTGCTAGTATCAAAATGCATCTCTAATGTATTTTACGTACATAATGTTTCTATGATCAACATTACCAAAAACTCAAATCCGGGTCATTTAACTGGTCAAGCAAATATTTTTATAAATCGAACCCGCATTCGCTTACATCTCACCCATGCAACTCTGCGCTACACAAGTCATGAACAAACATAATTTATAATGTAAATTGCATCAAGTACCTACGCAGCATCTGCCGATCTCAATTGAGACCGTCTTCATTACCGGATAACGACAATTTGAATAATCAATTCATGGAAAAGTATATTGTTTCTTTGAATATTATTGACGGGGTAGTTAAAAAGTTCGAGGTTCTATTTCCAGAGTAAATCAAATGACTACGATTAAAGTTATGCGCTTCGGCGATATCCGTTTTTACGGTTTAATATGTGGTAGTCACGCAGTAGAGAGTTTTGTGTTCAGCATGAATGGACCAGCTCGTCCAAGTTGTTACCACTGTCTCACAGAAAACCGACGTAAAGTAGCAGCTTGCTGATGCGTTTCGTACGGTGAGTGAGATATCCGGAGTCCCAAAACCCCTCCCAATCCCTTATTTATCCCTTACCTTTAAGGTCGGCAAAGTACCCATGATTCTTTTGTTATTGTGGGCGTACATGGGCGGTGGAGATCACTTACCATCAGGTGACCCACTTGCTCGCTTGCCGGCCTATACCATAATTTTTTTTAAAATAACCGACGCGACCAGCTAGTTGTTGTGATTAGTACGATGATTAAGATATCCGGGGACGCAAATCTCCCTTCTCCTTCCCTATCCCTTAAGGTTGGCAACATTTCCAAGATTTTTCTGGTATCGTGGGTGTTCAGTCAGTGGAGATTATTTACAATGAGGCGACCTACTTGCTCATTACCAGTCCTCTGCTACATATACAATATGTAACAAAAACCCTGTGGGGCATTTTAACTGTGATATCCTGTGATATCAGAATCGATATTCAAACGTAATGAAAAATCTCGCTGACGAAAATTGGATTATAAAAACAATCATATTTATTATTTAAACTTTAGTTAATTTATTATATGTAAACCGTATTTCGATTGATTACCTCTGCAAGAGCGATGGCTTGGAGCCAGAGTGAGTAGTAAGTTGCAGCGTCTACGTACATCAAACTCGCCGCGCCGCGTGCGCGCCCAGCATCAGTCAGCTGTTCATCACTTTTCAGATGAAAACAACATTTTATAAATATGTTCATTTTTCTAAGGTGTGTGTAAGGAAGTATGTGTAAGGATAATATCTCGCTTCTGTTAACTATTTTTATTAAGCTGTCTATATGTCTATCTTCACGACCCAAAAAGGGCCAACAGGGTTTTTGTTACATACTGTATAAAAAATATTATCAAGGTAAGCAACAAATGGTTTGTAATTTCTCAATTGCCTCCATTCTCTAACAACTTCTTTAAACAATTAAAATAATTATTGCAAGAATTGAACTTTCCACTTTCTCCCCAGAGGGGTTGACGTCAGGCAGGCGGCCGGTCGTAAAAACTGCAAGCCAAATCTTTCTGTAACATGTGTTAAAAAGCATGTTGCGCCGACCCCACTACGAGTGGGATAAGGACAGTTCGAAGAAGAGAGATTGCAAGAATTGAACTTTGTATTTTAGCAAAAGTCACAAAACCTTCGAGAACTATTTAACAATGCCGTTTTTTTAATCGTAGTACGACTAAAAATAATATAATAGTCCATTTAATGTCTACAGAAAAGATACATTGCGTGCCTCGACGGTCGCCAGAATTAGCCCACCTGAAGTTACTGAACATAATATCCTGGCTGACCTAACTGCTCTACTGGCTAACGAGCCACTATGGTATGTTTTTCTCCATGTGGTCACTATCCAATCGGGAACAAAATGATTTTTTTTTATTAATGACGAGACGAGCAGGTCGCTTGCCTGATGCTAAGTGCCACGCCAGCCCATAAAAAGAAGCAACGCCATGCAGAACTTTAAATTACAAAGCACTGCATGGCACTGGACTGCGCTCGTCATACCGAGACATAAGATGTTGGGTCTCATAATGCCCAGTAATTTCACTATATTATGTAACCCCACCAACAATGAATAATATCAAGTATTGTTCACAAGTGGTTGTAAGTGGAAACAATGATCACAAAATCCCGTAAATTATTCCCAAATCCAAATGACACACCGCAATAACGCAATTTCCAACAAAAAAATCATACAAAAAGCTTCCTTGGTTTTCAACATCTTATCTTCCATTCGCAACTTTGTTTTTACAATGACAGCACCCGATTTTAGACCTTAAATCAATGACGATAGAGAGGTAGATGAAAGCGAAATCATTTTGGAAGAGATTTAATGTATATGGAATTAATACGTCGGGGCTCCCGTTTGCAATCTGTCGATAACGTTGTTAAATGTGGTGTTACAGGCCGCGGTTTTTTGGATTTACAAAAGGGTTAAATGGATACTTAGTCCCGTAACGTATTGTTGGAAATTATTGAGGAAATGTTTTATATTGGTCACACTGACGGTTGACAGAGTGGCGGAAATAATGGGTTGTCGACGCTGCAAAAAGAGTCGAAGGGTTAATAATAATAATAATAATTCATTTATTTCGGACAACACAGATCCTTATAGTGTTTAGTAACAATTTATAAGAACTTAAAATAATGTTAGTAACAATTAGCGTACCATTACAACAAAAATAAATATACAATACAACAATACCCATATACCAAGAGAACTAGAATAGCACCCAACGACGCCAGTGTGTAACTAGGCTATTTGATTGCATGCAGTAGTATCCATCGGATTAGCATCGATGAGTCCATAATATATCAGGTGGAATCTTTCCATCTACTGGGTATCAGACGCAGCCATTTATTATACTCCTCTACTAATAAGGAGGGTTAAACCGTAATCCAACACGCTGGCCTAATGCTCGGTAGACACTACATACCTTCGAAATCCCTTTTGAAGAACTCTCAGTTTCAGTGTCAGGTTTCCTCACGATGTTTTCCTTCGCCGTTAAAGCGAGCAATAATTAACAACGAATAGAAACATAATTTGGAAAATGAGAAGGGTGTGCCTAGGATATTGGCAGACCTTATGTTGCTGGATTAGAATTTATCGACATTTTAAAGTGCCAGAGCCAAGCTGGAAAGACTATTGTCTACTGCATGAAAGAGCTGGGTTGTTACCATTGTCTTGCAGAGAACCGACGAGAAGAAGCAGCTTGGGTGGGGTCGTACGGTGAGTGAGATATCCGGAGCCCCAACCCCGTAGAGACTTGTTCAGATCAGCCAATAGATATATCCAGTAACTTTAGACCAGCATAATTGTGGCAACCCTATAGGGGCGTAATGTCTCTGGACATTCAACATTGTATTTGTACTGAACTATACTTACCATCAGATCCAGTATACCCACTTACCGTACCAAAGACAAAATAAACAAGGCAGGGCTACCACCGATAAAGAGCCAAATTATTTATAATTCTGAATCTGACCACTATAATAACGAATGAATCTTTAATTGACTTCCAAACATCAGCTATAAGTGTTTTATCTTTCACATAAACCTACCAAAAGGATCCTTGATAATTAAAGATGTTTGTAATTAAACATAGACATAGATGAGACCACCCGGCTCGAAAGATTTAACACAGAATGGTTTGATTGCTACCAATAAACTGAAATTATATATAATTATATTAAATTATTTACTTTCTAAAACATCAGGAGCAGATAATTTTAACATCAAGGTTATTTCGCCTCCATTTTGTTGTATGGATACTTTTTAATTCTTTATTTAAAATTTAGCTGTGTTTAATAAAGATTTCACCTGGTATATCTTTGGTTTGAGTGACTTTTGCTTACTTTGTCAGTCCACACTATAATTACATAGTAATAATTGGTACTACCATGATTATGTCACCGAAACCTTTTGCCGTAGGTTTTAGAAAATACCACTGTTTTTTTATTATTAAGCCCTGTATTAGTAATGCCTACTGGGCACGGGCCTACTTCACGAATATGAGGTTCAAGTAACCCATCATGTTTTTTAATTTAATACTGGTTGTTAGACTTCACATACTTTCGCGTTTCTTCACAACGTTTCTTCATCGTTGGAATTATGTTATTAACAATGAGTACACACACATGTTGGCAAGTTAGAAGTGTATTTTCTAGGATTGTGGTCCAACCTGCCACCTGTATATCGCTAGTCCACGTAGTCCACGCTAAGTTTTCGCTGCTGAAGCCGCGATAAATCTATAAGCCCTTTTCACGTAATATTTACCATCGTGCGTAGGACTGGCTAACGCTGAGGTCTCAGGTTCGATCCCCGGGTCGGGTAAAGTGGTATTGGGTTTTTCTATTACGAAATTCTCAGTATCAGCCCGGAGTCTGGAATTTGTGCCCGGTATGGCGATAGGCTCGCCCCTATCACATCGTGGGACGGAGATACGCTCGGTGAAATGTGGGTGTACTAGTTACACCTCTGCCTACCCCTTCGGGGATTACAGGCGTGAGTGCGTATGTATGTATTTACCATCGTTTCCACCTCGTGGAGTAGTCAATTAGCCAAACTAAAGAAAAAACCACTCTACGTTAATTATAACAAAAACCCCCCCAAAACTTGTCAATTTATGACAAGTTATTACCTATATCAATTATGAACGATCCACAGGATGACATTTGTCCGCCGCCGCACTGCAATTTATGTGGAACTATTAATTCTTACAAATGACAGTCGTCTTTTTCTCGAAAACAATGATAATTGTTCCAGCAACTGTCCCCTAGACGCAATATGTCGCCACACAATACTAATGCTGCCTCGCATTGTGGAGATAATTAAAGAATATTGAAATTAATTCTTTGTAATACAAAAACTGAAGTTGATGGTGATACAAAATAAGGAACATTTATACCCGACTTCAAAAAAGGCGGTCAATTCGCCGCGATTTTTGTTATAACGTGGGCTGGCAAACGAGTATGTGGGTCACCTGATGGTAAGTGATCTCTCGAACGCCCATAATACCAGAAGCATTATGGATGCGTTGCCTACCTAAAGGAAAGGGATAATTAAGGGATTGGGAAGGGGAGGAGGATTTGTATACTATGTCTTCCTCTAATACCTCAAGACCGTGTTTCCTCAAAACGTGACCAAACCACCTCAAGCGACATTCCTGAAGTTGTCTGTTACGTCGCCGACACGAAGACTGCTGCGGATGAACTCAGTATGGTTACGGTCTGGTCCTGTAACGTTTATTTAAGTTACTATCTTTCGCTTGCGGCTCCGCCCGCTTGGCTGGAATTTTTCAGGATAAAAAGTCATGTTCAAGTCAAGGTCATGGTCTACCCGAGTGTCAAATTTCATCCAAAACCATTCCTGTTAAGGCATGATTGACTAACAAACCTGCAAACTCACAAACTCTCAAACATCTAAACTTTCACATTTATAATAGTAGTAGGATAAGTTTTATTTGGTGGTGCCTTAATGTTTCACTAAAAAACAACGCTCTGTATAGATGCTATGACCGTTTTTATAGGAACTTACTTGTCTTCGAAAATGTCTTGACCTAACTTCAATAGATGCTGTATAGGAGGCGCTACACGACCAGCTAACTAAATCGGTGGATGGTGGTTACTACAGGATCTTATCATAATTTCAATGTGCCTTAACACCTAAAAACAGCAGTGAGCTCGATTGTGATGAAAATTTGATGAGTTCTTCTGCACACATCAGAGGTTTGTGTGGATAAAAGTGACAAGAAGAAGAATAAAATGAAGCATTGCAATGTATGCCGACAAATAAATAAATTAGGTACTTTTACTATGTATCTAACAGTTAATATTTGAAGCAGCATTCATATCCAGATCAGCCTAAGGAAACTGTACATCTCTGAGGAAGTTAACAAGGCACTTAAAGCAAATTTCAACAAAAAAAATCATAAACTTACAAAAGGGCTCGCACGCGATATCATTACAAGCCAGCAGGGTCGGCAAGTTTTTGCCGACAACAATTGACAATTAGTAATTGGCACGTCTACTGCGGTCTGGGCATGCTCATTGGCAACGATCGCGTACAAATTGCGGTTTTTTGGAACTATTAGTGGTCGCCATATGGTGTCTAACGGAATCCACTTCCTTTACCTTTGTTCGGGCATCTTCGGATGCACGCAATGCTTGGCTGGATGTGTAATGATCAGTAGCAAACGTGGATTAAGATCTTTATAATGTTACACAGCTTCTTGTTATTCTTCTATTTGTCTTCTTTTTTACGGAATACAGTCGAATTTATATTTCAAACAACTCGTATCATATTATACAACGTGCTACTGAAAGCTGTGGTCATATTTAAAAAAGAAAATGGTATAGGTATATTGTTATTTAAAGAAAATAATTTTAGAGCTTCAGATATAGGCAACCTCAACAATCCGAAATGACTTATTGAAGACCAATATAATTTATACCTAGTATGATTCTAGAAATGATGCATTCGTGTGTCGTTCCCAGAAATAAAATGTTGATCAACATAAAAAAGATAGCATTTATATTTATAGGTCGCTAATTACACAAGCACCGTAGGTACTTGCTCCACACATCTGCTATTTTATTATTTCCTTGAATAACGAGACGAGTAGGTCGCTCGTCTGATGGTAGGTGAGTGTCACGCTCACCTATAAACAGAAGCAATACCACACAGAACTTTGAATTACAAAGCACTGCATGCATGCTGCTACTACACGGCGGTTTTATATGAGACAGTGTGGCGCAGTTTTAATGCGTACGCGTTACGACTGAGGCTGACGCTGATATCTCGGGTTCGATCCCCGATTCGGGTAAAAGTTATATTGGGGTTTTATATTACGAATTGCTCAGTATCAACCCGGATTCTGGAATGGCGATAGGCTCCCCTCCTATCACATCATGGGATGGAAATAAGCTTGACGAAATGAGGGTGGGTATACCTTCTGGCTAATTAACTAAAAAGTAATAAAACTAGGTACTTTACATTTTGGAAATTAAGCTTGGATAAGATATTGGTCGATTGATTTATATGATAAACTCACTTTAAGTTTCATCCCGATTCATCCTGATTCATCCCTCCATCCCGATTCACCCCATTTTACGGTATCAAAAACTCAGCCCTGAGATGTGGCAGGTACGGTGCAGCTGACAGTAATGTGCGACAATTTATTTGAGTTGAACAATTTTTTTTGCATATTTGATAGTCAATACCGGAGTTCTTAGACATATTTTAATTAAAATTTGCAATAAAGTAAGGACCAACACTTAGACTAAGTACTAGTTTTTGCCCGCAGCTCCACATATGCCATAATTTTTATTGTTATATCTCCAGTAGAGCTTTTGTCATAAGTTAGGTAAAATACATACCTGTTTTTTTATTGGCTTTTGAAGGAAATCGAGCTGACGGCCTACCTGGTGGTAAGTGGTCATCGTCGCCCATATTTAATTAAGTCTAATCATAAGCTTTTATTCACAAATTTCATCAAATCGGTGCAGTAGTTTTTGCGTAATGCCAAATAAAATAAAAATAAATTAAGTGCTTTTTAGTTTAGATCGGTTTAATTCAGCCCTTTTATATGACGAATTTAATTAAAATTCAGTCCAACTAAGTGCACTGTAAATGGCAGGACTAAACTATTTTAGTTAGGTTTAGTTTATAAGAATAGAGTAGACACGATTATCCACGATTATCCTACTTCGCGAAAGTCGCGAACTAAAGTTAAGTCGTTTTTAACCGACTTCTAAAAAGGAGGAGGTCCTCAATTCAGCGCATTATTTTATTTTATTTTATCATTTTTTATGTATGTACATCGATTTCTCCGCCAATTGAGGACCGTTTCTGTAGAAAAAATTTCGCTCGATAGAGTTTAGCTGCGATGTGGTCCCATATAAATTTAGTTAACATCTGATGACGGAATACGGAGAAAAAAATAAAACTCCTCAGCGGACAACAGTACACTCGTCGCGATTGTGTTATTGTATTGGAATTGACATGCTATTGCTGTACATTGAAGTCGGTTTCTAAGTTTTGTTAAACGTTCTATTATCCAAATAAAATTCTACGCGTAACCGTGGACACTTTTTATTCTTGATAATTTCAAGAACTCTACACTTTAAGAGTCGTATCGTTATCAAAACATATGATTATCAGCCACGCCACGTATCAAATGCGCCAGCAAACGAGCAAGTGGGTCACCTGTAAGTGAGTGATCTCCACCGCTCATTGACGCTCATAATACCAGAATAATCATGGACGCGTTGCCGACCTTAAAGGAAAAGGATAGAAGGAATTGGGAAGAGGAGGGGATCGAGGCCTCCGGATCTCACTCACAGTACAATACGCAGCAGCAAGCTACTTTACATCTGTTTTCTGTGAGACATTGGTAATAACATTTACTCTAAGAAACATTATGAGTGTAAAACATCCATTACAAAATGGTTAAAATTACTGGACTATGAGGAAACTGAGGCATTATTGCATTATGTACCCTGACTGAAGAATTACAGGCAAACGTGCATAAACGTATAACATAAACAATAGCGCAACACACACGCACATACACACACGGGAACGCGTGCTCTCACACATTTCATAGAACACCTTATTCTTACAATATTTTAATTTTTTCTATTTTGTTTTAATATACAACGTGTTATAGAAAGGGGCGGGCAAAATTAAGCAATGTATAGTGTAGGGTATATGTATTTTTTCTCCCATAGTACCAAAACCGATTGCATTGTTAGGAAAATAATTATAGAATTTTCTTTTTTATCGAATGAGTAACATGTCGATATCGACTTTCAACTTTGGACAACACTAAATGATAAACAATGATACTATATACCTCCTTTCATTTAATTATTTTATAATTAAAAAAAAGCATTAAACAGTTGTCAAATGTCAATATTTATTTGACGCAGTCAGTTCGGCAATTTCTGATTTTATAAAGTATGATTACGAGTTCAAAAAATATGTTGTATCTAACTAAAAACAAGTATTATGTATTGGTAATTGTGTTGGTGTAACTGATAATAGCTTTTAAGAGGATCGTCGACTGTATTAAGCCGAATTCATAGATGGAAGACCCGAGAATGAAGTCTTTAAAATTCTTCTAGAGGATGGTACCTATATAGTCTTTAGTACACAATCCCTTTCAGGTGTTAATTTGTGTATAAATTACATTATTACTTGAATAAGATGTACGTATTTCCGTAGAATTACGTACATCTTATTCAAGTTTATTAAAAAGTGAGTGTCGTTCATAATAATTAATAGTAATGTCATCAATCTTATCGATCTTAATAAACGAGTAATTAAAATTAAGTGAAATTTTTGGATGCCTTGGTTTTGAAAAGATCCGGTACATAAGTATGAATTGTAAGGTGTATGTAATGACCTTAAAATATGACCACACCTTTCTGTAACACGTTGTATAAGTATCTTTTAATGTAACCTACGGAAGAGCGGAAGTATTTTCATACTTACTAGGAGACTTTAATCTTATTTGTATTGATGTACTTATGGTAACGAAATAAATATTTTTTTCATTTTCATTTTTGAACCAGATTGATCCGCGCCATTATTGCTGCAGAATCATCTATAACGTGTCTCTACCAAATAACACTGCATATCAAACTATAATGACAAGCGAGCGGTATTCAAAGATGCACCATACTCTACTCAAACATCTCAATCAACACAATTTAAACCCTTTTAGCTTTATTTATCCTTTTAGTATGCAAATATTGACATCGGCCGAGGGTGGGACGACGTTCGGGGCGAGGGGTAAGACGCGGCGGGGGAGGGGAGGACTCAAAGAGCCCGCCGCGTTTGATCCTCCGGTGACACCGCACCTGTGCTACCAAGATATATTTATTACCGCAAAGTATTGTCTCATTGAATATGAAGGCAAAAACTACTAATGAATGGGTTTTGAGAACTGATCGAGACTTCGAGTGGTTCTGGATGCGGGTGAGCGAATCGTGTTAAGAACGATGAAAGGGTTATAAATTGCATTAGAGATGGTTGGTGTTTTGCGTCAGATTCTTGATACGGTTCCTCTGGGTATCACGGAATACCAATTACTCGTATGTGTCTGAAGTAAATTTCCTTTCCTAACCAATATCTTCAAGCTAAAGCGCAAGTTAAATTGGCTTAGTTTTCAGGAGAGACAAAAAACTGAATATTTTTTTTATGAAATGTAACCATACCAATGTGGTCACAATAATTATTAAATAACATGCTTTGTACGGTTAATTGAAATGTTTGTGTAAATTTATCGGATACGCGCCTAAAGCAATTTATCCACTGACAATATCACATGGCCAATTTTCGAGTTACGCGGTATTGTAAACTAATCGCAGCACAAGATGGTTGGTCCGACGTATGCGAGAGGCTTTGTCTTTTTCTGCCGACAAGCAGTGTGTGGGAACTATTGTGTTTCGGTTTGAAGGACATTGAAGCCAGTGATATTACTGGGCATTATGAGACTTAACATCATATGTCTCGGGGTGACGAGCGCAGTCCAGTGACAGTGCTTTGGAATTCAAAGTTCTGTGTGGGTTGCTTCTGTTTATGGGCAGGCGTGGCGCTTGCCATCGGGCGGGCGACGTGCTAGTCCCGCCACTCAAACTAATTAAAAATATGATTTAAGGACTACAAAGCATCAATTTTGACGCATAAAATGTTTTTATTTTTGTTTTAGGTTTAGAAAAGGAGACGGGTCACGAAGCAGCAGAAAGCAGGGGTGGTTCCTGAGCACGCAGGATGCCCTGGGGCAGTTCCACTATCCCTAAAGAAGGCTACCGCTGGGTTTTCAGTCGGTATAACAGCATAGGCGTTTTTGGTTAGGGACCCGACCCAGGGGTCGCTCAGACAACTGGGTTGGAAGGCTGGTAAGTCCGGTATTACCACGGTAGTACGGTATTATCCGTAATAGGGATTTTACTCGCGTAAAAAAGGTACAAGTAACGCGCTCTGGCAACCTATATAAAAAATTCACGACTTGATGCTTGATGCTTATGATGATGACAAGAACCGTTACAAACTCGAATTATGTTCATGTTTTTTTTGCTGTGTCTGACCGATAACGCTCATCTCTAATCGTAGTACCTTATAATACATACATTCATGGACTCACGCCTGTTTTCCATAGGAGTAGGCAGAGAAAAAAGGGAGAAAAGTACCTAATAAATCTTTACTTAACCTAGTAGCGGACACACCATTTGATACGAATGTTTCACAGAAACTTTACGTGAAGTAGTGGCTTGCTGCTGAGTTTCGCATGGTGAGTGAGATAATCGGAAGCCAAAATCCCCATTTCCCAATCCTTTAATTATCCCTTTCCTTTAATGTCGGCAACGCGTCCATGATTCTTCTGGTATTATTGTCGATGATGGGCGGTGGAGATTACTTACCAACGTCCCACTATTACGTCCTACTTGCTCGTTTGCCGGCTTATGCTATAAAAAACCACCATGATTTCCTGATCGCAGATCGAACTCAGGAACTCACCTGTTCCACGGCCTTAATATGCCACTTCTGACATAGATACATAATACAAAATAGATTTTGCGGAACTAATAATATTTGCCACGGTGGCGTAGTTGTAATACGTACGCGTAACGTCTCTGTACTGAGGGCACTGGTTCAATCCCCGGGTCAAGTAAAAGTGATATTGTTTGTTTCTATTATGAATAATGAAATGCGCAGTATCAGACCGAAGTCTGGAATTGTTTCCGGTATGACGATAAGCTCGCCCTCTATCACTTCATGGGACGGAAATAATCTTGCCGATATGTGGGTAATATTTACACGACTATCTACCCCTTCGGGGATGACAGGCGTGAGTGCGTATGTATGTATGTAATAATATTTTATTTGTACATTTATTATTATAACCAGAGCAGATCAAATTAAATTGGATCCGAGGTAAACTGCGCAATAACAGTCGATCCCCTACAATCATCCGGTCAATTTGACAATAGGAGCCCCTATTTTGAAAATATTTGCCTGCGTACCAAACAATTCTGTAAGTGGACGGACCCCCAAATATCAATTGAATAATGGATCCGGTGCGACTGTTACTTTTAATGTCGGCATTCATCGTTGTTAGTTGTTACGTGGGAATGCGTTTTGTAATTTTATGTTTGTCTTAGTCACAAACAACACGCCTAGTACGAGTTACAAATACGTACACAGTTTACAGAATTCCTATAAAATTACTACCTACCGTCGAAGTGTCAAACTAGTAATTCATACGGTATTAAAGGAAAGAATCGCTTGAAAACAAATTTCATATTCGACTAATATGAAATAAAATTAACCATATTATTAATTTTAATTCATCATAGTTCCCACTAGTGGCTACTAATACTTGACGTATGGGGAGAAAACGAAAACTTTCATCGTTTAGGAAAACTTGTACCTACTAGGCCTACACTTATGAGAACTCGTTGATAAGTGTAGATTTCTGTGTACATGATTGGTCTATTTTTATTTAGCGCCAAAAACTAACCAATGGCGTTTAGAGAAATCGTCACTATGCGTTCGCGCTCACTATAGGTCTCATAGTAACGTTTATGAATACGGGGATTGGGCTGAGTTGATCCCTCGTATTTGAGAGGCCGTCTGGGTAGGTACCACCGCTTTGTCTATTTCTACTGTCAAACAGCAGTGTGTAAATACTGTTGTGTTCCCGTTTGAAGGACACGGAACCCAGTGAAATTACTGGGCTTTATGATACTTAATACCTTATGTATCAGAGTGATGAGTGCAGTTCTGTGCCATGCAGTACTTCATAATGCAAAATTCTGATGGTGTAGCTTCTGTTGAGCGTCGAGTTTTATTTCCGTCCATTAATGTGATAGGCGGCGAGCCTATCGCCATACCGGGCACAATTCGAGATCCGCGCTGATACTGAGAATTTTGTAATAGAGAAACCCAAAATCACTTTTATCCGACCCGACGATCGAACACGAGACGTCAGCACAGCAGTCGTACCCCGTTCGCATTACAACTGCGCCACCGAGGCAGTCACGTAATGGTAATGGTAACATGTTACTAGGTTATGCATCTTGATGCAGATAAATTATTATTATATATAAATTCTAAAGTACAAAATAGTTCGCTACTCTCTCAAAGAGGTCGCTGGTTGTTTAAATCAACTCGGATAAAGTATAATTTTGAAACTACTAGCGACATCTGTTGTTCAAGTTTAGTACTCCATTAAACACGCAAACTTAGGTGCAAACCAATCATCGAGAAAAACTTTAATGAAACTAAGAGAGTGGTTACTAATTTATTTATAAAAAATACATTTGACTGCCTCGGTGGCGCAGTTGTAATGCGTACGCGTTACGATTGAGGCCAACGCTGAGGTCTCGGGTTCGATCCCCGGGTCGGGTAAAGTGGTATTGGGTTATTCTATTACGAAATGCTCAGTATCAGCCCGGAGTCTGGAATTTGTGCCCGGTATGGCGATAGGCTCGCCCCCTATCACATCGTGGGACGGAGATACGCTCGGCGAAATGTGGGTGTACTGGTTACACCTTTGCCTACCCCTCCGGGGATTACAGGCGTGAGTGCGTATGTACATTTGTCTCGGTGTGGGAATAGAACTCACGGCCTCACGCTTCGCAGCCGGCTACTCGCCCACTGCGCCACGGAGGCTGTTTTTACATTATGGTTAAAGTCACTTTGACGTCAGGCAGGCAAATCAAATCTTTCTGTAATATGTGTTAAAAGCATGTTGCGCCAACCCCCCCACTGCGAGTAGGTTAAGGACAGGCCGAAGGAAGGTTTACAATCACTTTAGACTGGCTTAATTCTGGCAACAGTCGAAGGACACAAGAATTTCTGTCTTATAAAAGTATCTAGGCAGGCTATTGATATCTTCATACTTTTTTTATTAGCTTGAATAACGAAACGAGCAGGTCGCTCGCCTGATGTTAAGCGCCTGCCCATAAACAGAAGCAACCACACAGAACATTGTATTACATATCACGGCATGGTACTGGGCTACGCTGGTCACCCTGAGACATAAGATGTTAAGTCTCATAACGCCCAGTAATTTCATTGGCTTCAATGTACTTCAAACCGAAACACAACAGTGCTCACACACTGCTGTTTGGCAGCAGAAATAGAAAAAGTGGTGGTTAAAACCTACCACCTAGAAAAAACTGTAGTTACAATAAGGCGTAGTCACTTTTCTGTGCTAATATTATAAGGTGGTTAGAAAAATGTTCTGTGCTAATATTATAAAAAACGGTCAAGTACGAGTCTTATTACACTTCGAGGTTTCCGTAATCCGTACCCACATCCTTATTTTTTCAGTATTTATTGTTATTTGTACAGATATTATATAGATAGAAGCATTCATAGCTCAGGAGGAAGTTGAAGGTTCGAAACCAAGAGCATGCAGCTCTGACTCTCCTGTGTATCTTCTTCTACCTGCCTAAGTACTAGTTACGGTATACTACTATGGGGTGGTGCTGCTGACATCAATACTATTTTTGTTCTTCAAAAGCGAGCTGTAAGATCCATTTACTCGCTAAGTTCTAGATCTTCTTTGAGTGAAAAATTCAAAGAAATAGACATAATGACAGTAGCATCACAATTTATATTCGCTAACTGTATGTTCATATGAATATAGAGAAATTTCCAAAAAATTGTGATATGCATGGAATAAATACTAGAAATAAAATTAACCTTGTTAGTCTTAAAACCAGGCTCCACAAAATTGGCAACTCTTTAAAAGGTCTTTTTTTTTATCCTGGCTCGGCAAAGTGACTACGCTACACCTGATGGTAAGTATAGCGCAATCCATGAATAGGGTAGTTGACTAGTTTTTTTTTATTATTTAAATCAATAAGTTACGTTACTCAAAATCTATTGCAGAAAGAATTTTATAAATCGGACCAAAAATATATAAGTTAGAAGCCAATCAAATCCTGTAGAAGGGGTAATTGTCAAATGACAGACGATGCAAACTTTGACGTCACTGTGTAAAATGTTCATTATGGTGCACGCGTGCAAGCGAGATAGTGAGATATCCCTACTACGCACCCACTTTTCCTCATACCAACATTTGAAGTCATAACTGCGGGCACATTTCTGAACCAATTTTGATTTTGTTTTAATAAAAGGGTTTCTTTTGCGTATCATTTTCTGTTGCTTATAAAATAATCTATAAAATTCAATATAGGAAACTACCCTATACCGTCGACCAACGATAGACACTGAATCTATTGCAGATCGGCAGAATTATGCCGGCCTGCTTAGTTGCTTCTTCACACTCCGTTTAAAGGATCCCAAGTTTGTATACGCTTTTACAATAAAGTTCCCAATGAAATTAAAGAACTTGATATCGTTAACTTTAAAGCTACTATTAAGCGAAAGTTATGTAATAAAGCCTATTACAATTTTTCAGAATATCTAGAGGACAGAAAGGCTTGCTGGGAATGATTTATTACAGTAAATCTTATAAATAATTCTATAAACTAGCTATTCATATTATTGGGATCTTTATGTTTATGTTTATAAAATGAATTTTCGCCCTTTTCCAGAAATGGAGAAGCATGACTCCCATTGGAACCATTGCGAATTAATTACTATATTCATTAAATTCATTCATTTCAGTTCAGTTTGGTTATGTCATGCTCGCTATAGTGTCTGTGCTTGCGGCGGCGTCGTGTGCCGGGTCGGTCACTTCCCTGTAACATGGTTGAGGAGGCATCTGGCTGGCACATGCGTCATACTCGTGAACGGGTGCTGCTTGTGTGGACTGGTCTGCTCAAACTGTTATATACTGTTATATTTTTTTTTTACTTTATGGTCCTAATTTATTCATCGTGGTTAAGGGAGTCATGGTCAATAATCATTATTTTGTTATAATATTCCTCTTGGCATAAATTGAGCAGCTTTAACTCTAATTAAATTGTACTAATGTAGTATCAATATTGTAAATCAGTTTTGAAAAGAGCAACATTAGCGTTTCTTGTCTGTTCTTCTCTAGCGAAACAGCATTCCGAACTGGCGGTAGAGTTAAAATTTTACTGAATCTAAATGATGAATAATATTTTATGGATTCAATAAATAATTTGAATTTTCCCTTATCCCATTCGCAGCGGAGTCGGCATAACATGCTTTTTAACACATGCTACAGAATGATTTGGCTTGGCGACCGGCCGCCTGCCTGACTTCAACTCCTCTAGAGAAACTTATTTACGTGTGTATTCATTGTTAATCATCGCTTGCTTAACGGTGAAGGAAACATTGTGAGGAAACTTGTATACTTGAGAAGTTCTTCATAAGAATTTCTAATGTATGTGAAGTCCGCTAATCTTAATACAAAGGCTGGTAATATTATAAAGATATCCGCCTTGACAACATATTCTGTGTATATTTCAGACTACCTATTACAGTTTAAAAGAGAGAGCTGTTTTAGGATAGAGACAGACAGTGCAGGCTTAGACAAAGGATTACATAGTCACCCTTTTAATACAGAACCCTAAAAAAAGATGATCGAAAAGACATACTTGTAGAAAACTTAAGCGTTATAAATGACACAAAAGAAAACGTGGATAGAAAACAAAGTGCTTCGCTTTATTTCTAACATCTTAGAGCGGTTAATGAACTTTCAAAGAACATTAGTCTGATAGCGTTTCTTGAATCTCGTACCAAAGTTTCGACATTCTAATGGACTTATCTACGAGTAGTTCCCGCAAGTCCTTAGAGTGAAAACCGCCAGATTAAGTTAAAACTTTTGGGTGTTTGGGGATTATTGTACAAAGCAATTGATTTACGATACTAATATTAAAGTTATGCGCTTTGGTGTTAGTCGTTTGGAATAAGTGCGAATATGCAATCAATTTCCGGCCTTACGCGCCTAGTCAGTCCTTCAAGATAAAAATCAAGTACTTAGCTAGTACATCGTGAATGCCACAGATCTGTATGTGGTCATGATTACACGTTTGTAGTTTTAAAATAGACGAAGATAGTCGAAACGCACTAGGTGGTAGGTATGCGACAAGCCGTCTAGGTTAATGGTACCACCGCTTTGTCTATTTCTGCCGCCAAACACCAATAAGAAATAGTGTTTCGGTTTGAAGGACATTGAAGCCAGTGACATTACTGGGCATTATAAGACATAAGGTCTCGGGGTGATGAGCGCAGTCCAATGCCAGGCAGTAATTTGTAATTGAAAGTTATGTGTGGTTTTGCTTCTGTATATGGGCAGGCGTGGCGTTTACCATCAGATGAGCGACTTCCTCGTTTCGTCATTCAAGCTAATAAAAATAAAGTTTTGCTGCAAATAATAAGGGCGCTAGTGTCGCTGTTACTACGTTTATTATGTACAACTCCAAGTAATATAAATTAGTGGTCAACGGCATCATTCTGTATTGAAGTAGCCATTGTACAAATATGTATCGGCCACTGATACTAGATGGCGCTGTTATTATTATTTGTCTTATCTCCTCACTTCGGTACTTATTCGGTATTCCTCTAATAAAACCCACACCGACTTAAAAAGAAGGAAGGTCTCAATTCGTTTGTATGTAATGTTCAAGTTCACTATAAAAACAAGAGAACATGACTATAGAGACCTGTAGAAATTGTTATTTTTCACTTTTCAGTGTTATTTTGTTGAAGTCTGTTTACATATATATAAAAAAAAAACAAGAAAAACCTCGCTGACTTGAGAACCGCCTCTTTTTTGAAGTCGGTCAAAGGCCGTTAGATACTACGATACCACACACATAATAAAAGAGCTAAAGAGTTAAGTTCATGAGCGACACCTCAATTATATAGAAACTTTGTAACCTTGGGTGTCTGTAACGCTGCGAAATCATGGCCTATTTCACGTGTGGCGAGATAATTTCACTATATTATTATCAACATTTCAACAGTATAGAATGAAGTGAAAATATAACTGATTGAATGTTGCCCAATAACAGGAGTTTGCAACAGTTTTTTGCTCTGAGTCTTGGCGGTTCAGATACTACTTAATTACACGATCTTAGTACGTATGTACCCATATGTAATACCCATATTAAAGCGAAATACCATTCACTCACTTACTGATTATGACGATATCTCAAAAACTACTAAAGCTAGAAAATTTATATTTTAAATGGGAAAAGGGAGGATTCACGCGGACGAAGCCGCAGGGAACAGCTAATGTTTTAGCCAACTTCAAAAAAGGAGGAGGTTCTCAATTTGGCGTGTGTTTTTTATGCTTTTTTATAAATCTTAACCTTTCTTATTGCAGCTAAACGCTATCAAATGTTTTTTTGCAGTAAAATCGGTCCACGATTGGCGGTGTAATCGATATACATAGGTACTTACATACAAAGAGGAAAAAATATCCTCTAAAAATATTTCGAAATATATAAATTGAGAACCTCCTCCGTCGTTAAGTCGGTTAATAAAATATGGGAAAAATACAACAATCTTAAAATATAAACTTTCTGACATGGGTTCGAATCCCGCATCGAGGCAAATGTTTGTGTGACCAACAAATATTTGTTTGGATGTGGGTGTTCTGGTGTTGACGTCAGACAGGCGTCCGGTCGTGAAAACTATAAGCCAAATTTTCTGTAACATGTGTCAAAGACTTAGGAAATGGTGTAAAGTTAAACAGCATGTTGCGCCTATACCACTGCGTGTCGGATAAGGGCAGGAGTATAGATTGGTGAACCCATGGGGGAACCTTTACCTGTTTTGATGACCACTATCGAAACAAGGAGAATGCGACGCGGGGTTTTAGGGACTGCTCCTGGGAATTCCCGGTTCCGTAAAACTCGGGAAATCTCGGTACCCCGATTATAGATTCCCTGTAGTAATAAACTGCAAGTAATTGATCATACGTTCGCATAGCGAGATGACGATGTACGAACAATACACGCGTCCAACGACTAATGTGTAGACTAGAATAGAATAGAATAGAATAGAATATAATAATAATAATAATATCTTATTAAAAACCTTTTGGTTACAATTTGTTGAGTCACTGGTTCCCAAACTAGGTCAATACTGTGTTTTGGGATACCAGTTTCTTCCCATTTATAATAATACTTATACATTTTTAATGCAGATTATTAATTACAATTATGATTACAATAAATTTTAATAATTCCTCATCAACAAGTAAATGTGTGTGTGTGTGTGTGTGTGTGTGTGTGTGTGTGTGTGTGTGTGTGTGTGTTGTGGGTGTGTGTGTGTGCGTGTGTGTTTATGGCCCTACACTTAGTAGTTTTTCACAACCATCATAGTCTAGCTGTTTAAGCCAATCTAGGAGAGCTATTTTTAGTTTATGGCTGCTAGAATTGTGCAAGAGTTTTGTTTTGTTGAATATATTGTAGAATAGAACAGAATTCATTTATTACACACCACACCATCACACAAGAGTACAATTTAAATAAGAACTTATACTTAACAGAATAAAACTACACTTTCGATTCCATAATAAATAATAATAATAATACTAGCCCTGTTTTATTCACGTCCCATTGCTGGGCACGGGCCTCCTCTACTGAATTAGAGAGGTTAGGCGTTAGTCCACCACGATGGCCTAATGCGGGTTGGCAGACTTCACGTAACTTCGAAATTCTAATGAAGAACTTCTCAGGTATGCAGGTTTCCTCACGGTGTTACCTTCACCGTTAAAGCAAGCGATAATTCATAATAAAAATATTGTAAAATTTATATTTGCCCAGTGTATTATGTTATGTATACATTAGTTCATATGATTTAATTCATAAGTTTCTTTATTTTGTACAGACTTGTCATAAGCGCTATTTTAATTGTCTACATGATTAATAAAACTATTTCATTTCATTTCATTCGCTCGCATCGTGATATCTATTATAAAAAATATGTAACTAAGTTAATATTAGTACAAATACATACGCACTCACGCCTGTAATACCCGAAATGGTAGGCAGAGGTGTAACCAGTACAATCACATTTCGCCGAGCTTATTTCCGCCCCATGATGTGATAGGGGGCGAGCCTATCGCCATACCGGGCACAATTCCCGACTCCGGACAAGCATTTCGTAAAAGAAAATCCCAATATCACTTTTACCAGACCCGAGGATCGAATCCGAGACCTCAGCAGAGCAGTCGTACCGCATACGCATTACAACTACGCCACCAAGGCAGGCATTTATCATTAGTGCTCGATCGAAGTACAATTTTCAATGGAAAATGTATTCGAAATTTAGATAGATAGTTAATTAATTATAAAAATAAAACCGACCTTAAGGAACTAAAATACACTATTCTTAGAGGCAGACACCTTGGCAGGCTGCCTGCTACACGAGTCTGATAATATCGCCCTTGATGGCAGTCAGTATTGGTGCCATTTATGCTTAGTGGTCAGAGAGCACAGATACCTCCTTCAAATGGAGCGTGATTTCCCGTCCAGTAACATACGACACTTGAACAGACCTCAATGATGTGTTGCTTCAGGGAATGCAAACTTTTAATTCCCCACCGTAGCTCTTGCTGGTACAACAAAGGCAGTACGAATACTGCATGCCTCAAAAGGTTTTCTTACGAAGTGTGAACTGATGCCAGAAGCCGTCATCAATCCAAATCAAATCCGAATCCCAAATCTAATACATTAACTATGCCTTTCCTTTAATATTGTTACGGTGCCCATTATTCTTCTGGTATTATGGCCGTATACGGACGGTGGAGATCACTTACCATCAGGTGACCCACTCGTTCGTTTGCCGGACTATGCCATAAAAATCTTATCGTTATTTTGTAATATTTTATATTAGGTACAGCTATAGCATAAAACACGTAAATTCAATACAATAATAAAATCTCGACGTGTGCATACAGCATTGATATTTAATTATTGAATATAGGTATTACATTGATTGTTAAAACAAATATTTCACTTTATAGGTATTGCCTGACTATCATTACTTAACAACTAAGAACTACTTAACAGTAAATACTGAATGCAATAAACAATTCGTAAAATTGATTATTGTCCCTAGTAGGTATGACGTTTCAAAATTCCAATACATCCATTTCTGAATCATCGAAGTTTAAAATAAAACCCTTGTTAACTTTACACTGGCCGAACTATATATACGTATGATTTCCGCACTTCCAAGCCAGTAGTAGCGACCGAGACGCCTTCTCTGACAGTTGGCGTGACCCATCGATACCCCGCACAGTAATAAGTAAACATTCTCAACATGTATGCCCTTACCGTATACAGTGTTTTGTGTATACTTATCGAAACAATGGACGCTAGAGTCATTCTTGATGAATACAATCAAAGAAGAAATCGAATGCTACAAGAAGAAATCGATTTCTCGGTTGGAGGCAAGCTAATTCTGGACGATGAAGAAAAATCAGCCAACGAAATATTGATGCATTGGAAAAATAAAGAGATCGACGAATCTTTCCATAACCCAGAGTACTTTAACTTCTCAAAACATTATTTCGCCTACAAAAAAGATATAGAGAAGTCTAAAGTGTACCAGATAATACGGAGCATGCCAAAAGGCGCGGCACTGCACATCCACAGCTCGGCGATGCTACATCCAGACAATTTATTGCAGCTGACGTACGAAAACCACTTATACGCTTGTTACACAGACAATGATTTAAGCCTACGCTTTTCAGACACCGTCCCCAGCCGACCTTGCCCAGTTAAATGGTCATTGCTCAGTGAACTCAGAAATGCTTCCGGTAACGTCACATTATTCGATCAGGAGCTCAAAAAACATTTCACAATTTATACAGAGAATAAAAACGATTACGATACCGACGTCAATGATATGTGGAGAAGGTTCAATCGAGTTTATCTCGTGGTTAAGTCGCTTACTTCATATCGGCCGGTGCGAGAGAAGTTCTTCTATGCGGCCTTGAAAAATTTCTACGACGATAATGTTATGTATGTTGAGATAAGAAGTGGACTAAGCAAATTACATGAATTAAATGGAACAGTGCACGATAAAATATACCTAGCACAGTTGTATAAAGATGTTGAAAAAAAATTCAAAGAACATTATCCTGATTTTCAAGGAGTAAAACTTATTATGACCAGGCATCGGGTGGTAAACGTTAGCCAATTACACGAAGCTCTTGACTTCGCGCTTCAGGTCAAGCACGATATGCCTGATATTTTCGCCGGCTTCGATTTAGTTGGACAGGAAGACTTAGGAAAACCTCTAATTGATTTTGTACCAGCTCTGACTGAGGCTAAAGAGCAAATGGATTTCTACTTCCACGGCGGTGAAACAAACTGGTTTGGAACACCGACAGATGAGAATTTACTGGACGCTATTCTCCTAGGATCGAAGAGGATTGGACATGCCTATGCACTAGTGAAACATCCGAATCTTCTAGCAGCAGTGAAACAAAACGACATAGCATTGGAAGTAAACGTGATATCAAATGCTGTGCTGTCCTTAGTTCGTGATGTGAGGAACCACCCATTAGCTACATACTTGGCTTTGGGATTACCAGTTGTGTTGTCGAGTGATGATCCGGGTTCCTGGGGGGCAGACCCACTTTCCCACGACTTTTACGTCGCATTCGTTGGTATTGCCAGTAAGCATGCTGATTTAAGATTGTTGAAACAACTTGCAGTAAATTCTATACGATACAGCGCTTTAAATGACAAAGGCAAAACAGAATTGTTTAAAGTGTTCAATATTCGATGGGATAAGTTTATTAAAGATATTATAAAACATGATAAACGAAGATAAAGTGGAAAATAATTTATTAGTTATGATTAACTAAGATTTTGATAATAACGAATTTTTTCGTGATCCTGAAGATTATTATACATATAATAAATTAAGAATTTTATATAATAACCTATTTTTTTTTAAAGTCATAGGTTTTTAACTTTTAATCCATGGCTCTTTAATTTGTAAGTCGTAACAGAGTCTAACAGTATTTGTGAAATGTTAAGTACCTATAATAAAGTAAACCTAATCAAGTCTATACTAACAAAACAAATAAGTAACAAAAAAGCTTATGTCAAGTTGGTACTTCCTAAATTGGCTATTTAATATATTAACTGGCAGATAACATTTATTCGGAAATTGTTATATCGACCCACAAAATAGCACCTAATTCTGCCAATTTATAATAACTAGTGGACCCTGTAGTGGTTGAAAATTGAAATTCGAGCTTTAGGTATAATAATCATAATATTCTTTTTGTGTTATGACTTGAGCTGCGAGATTTGACATTTAGACATTGACAGTATAGACGTCAACAATGAATATTTTATTTAATTTAATTTAATGTATTGTTTACAGATCTATCTATACATCGTATAAAACAAGTAGCTTACACGTCTGTCTGTTTATCCGTAACTCCTAACAACGGATTTTGTTTCGGTTTTCACTATCATTTAGACAATTTATTCCGGAAGATTTATATATATATACCAAAGCGGGCGGAGCAAAAGCTAGTATTATAAATAAATAGCTTTCTGCACTTCTACTTCATATAAACTTTAACTATATCAAATCTAACACCCCTCCGTGCACGCATATTGCTTAAAAACGGATCCACAGTTTTCTCTTCACGTATTATTAAATAGATTTCAATTTATATTATGTAATGATAATCTCATACTTCCTGTAGATACAATGAAAATTCATAAATACATTTATGTACTTACTTACATCAAAGTTTTATTTATTGTTTACCTATCCTTATAGTTTTTTTTTTATCCTGGCACGGCCAAGTTTAATGTTTTATATTAAGTACCTATAGTGCAATGAGCAGTACAAATAGGTATAATGTCGACCGTCAAGAGACATTGCGTCCCTCGATCGTCGGCAGAATTATGCCAGTCTGAAGTTACTCGAGTGAACAAATCACTAAACTACTGCAACTGAAACGGCACGATGCAATTCACTTCGCCGGTGACAGAACCAGTAGGCCTAGTACAAGTTTTGATAGTTTTATAAAACGATGACAGTTTTCGTTTTTTCTCCATACGTCAATTAATAGTATTAGCCACTGGTGGAAACTATGATGAATTAAAATTGATAATATGGATAATTTTATTTCATATTAGTCGAATATGAAATTAGTTTTCAAGCGATTCTTTTCTTTATTACCGTATGAATTACTAGTTTGACACTTCGACGGTAGTAATTTCATACGAATTCGAAAACTGTGAACGTATTTGTAACTCGTACTAGGCCTACAGATGGCGGGCTCTTACTACCTCGGCCTGATACGGTCACGATCCTCAGCATTGAGGGAACGACTAGATGGATGGAAGTTACTGGATTTACATTGGCTAACCCCGGAGAGCGACTCATCTGGACGAGCCACTATGTGGGTTTTTCTTCATGTGTACGGAAGTCTCAGCGTTCTTTTTTTACAGCAGAGGCCAGCAAGCGAACAAGTGGGTCACCTGATGGTAAGTGATCTCCACAGCTCAGAAACATCCACAATACCTGAGGAATCATGGATGCGTTGCTGATCTTAAAGGATAATTAAGGGCTATCCTTTTTCCCTTTAAGATCGGCAACGAGAGGAAAAAGGAACGAGGAACATACCTGTGTATGGATAATATCTCGCTTCTGTTTATTTATTATTTAATTTAACTAATTTTATTAAACTGTCTATATAAGTATCTATCTTCACGACCCAAAAAGGGCCAACAGGGTTTTTGTTACATAGGTACTGTATACCTTTACACCTTCTAAAACTGATATATTTTTTCTAACATACATCTTTCGTTATTTATTAGCATATTTACAGGAGACATCTTACAATTTTGTTTATATTGTTAATTTCTTCGTAAGTATACTTACATTATTAGCTTAATTGAGTAAATTTACAGGCGTAACTCTGGAATTTCCTAACATAAATAAAATAAATACACCCAACAGTCACACACATAGTCCTGACCCCACACTAGGTTAAACCTGTATCGTGGGTATCAGGAACTACGAGGGACTTGCAGTCCCACAACACCCAGACCCGAGACAAATATTTGTGGATCAGACAAACATTTGTCAAGGTGCGGGAATCGAACCCACGGCCTCACGCTTCGCAACCGGCTACTCGCCCGCTGCGCCACGGAGGCTGTCAACATACACTTAGCGTATTATTTAGGAAGATTTAATTACCTATTTTGTTATGAACTTATGTCTGATATTGAGTGTCATTTTAGGTCAGATATAACAGAATGGTTATTCCCGAGTCAGAAAACATTAGGTAATTATTAGTAACTATACTCACAATACAGATTAAACTTAGTGTGGAGTCACTAGGTGTGCGACTGTTAGATATATTTATTAATACCTACTAATGGTCGTGTAGTGGTCGAGACGACGAAATATTAATTAAAAAAATATATATAATGCTTTAGCCATTTTGCCTTTCCATTGTGGATATAATATGTATGTACTGAATATAAATAATATTTGAATTAAGAACCTTTTTTGAAAACTGCAAAAATTACACTATAAAAATTAACGGAGGCCGTCAACCGCTTTTTATCTCAGAAAAACTTTCAGACCGGCGGAACTACGACCAAAAGTCAGTATTGAACCAGCACAGATGTTGGGTATATCATTGCACTAAGCCACGGATGAAATGCGCGCTTGTTTTTGTTATGCTACGCCTGAATCATTCGCCGCGCGTGAACGTTCACAGTTCCACGCGATTTGTCGCCAGTCGTCGACCCAATTGAGCAAGTTTTGTGAAAATAGTATAACTGACAATTTAGTTTTTCTTCGTGTATCACTTTTGTAGCTTGAATTACGCATGACCATGGTAACATTTGATTTTATAGACATTTTTGTTTTTTTTTATAACATAGGCCGGACATACTGGATGTAAGAGGACCGCTTTCCAGGTCAAAACCGTTATAAAAACTACCTTTACTTTAAAAAAAAGTTATGTGGGATGAGATCTTTTTGGTGTTTAATGATATGACTGGTTGGCGTAAGTGTTTGAATAAAGAAGACGAATAAATTATATTTGAATGACAGATGTTAAGTGAAATCCCAGTAAACTATAAATAGGTACTATAAAATCTACTTTATCACAGAAAAAGTCTATACTTGGGCGGAGTAGCGAGCAAGTGCTTGTGTTTCATAATTTACAAATAAATAACTAATAATCTAATTTCTGTCACGTGTTCTTGCTATCCAAATATTTTATCTTACAACTGGTTACAACTACAACAAAAAATATTTATTATATCAGTTACTTGTGCGTCCACACATAATGTATTCTTATCTGTTGCTATGGAATCCACCAGAAAAACTTAGATGTTACTAGCTTATGCTCACTGCTTCGCCCGCATACAAAGCCTATGTTGTACATGGTTTACCTGTGTGCCTAATTTCATTTAAATCCGTTCATATGTTAAGGCGTAATTGATTAGCTATAATTCCAATTCACAGACTGACAAACATCCAAACTTTCACATTTATAATATTATTAGGAAGTAGGGTAAGTCATTGACTCAGTTATCAATACATAGTAAATGGTTTACATTCATTATACTATAGACCTTGTTCTTTGTCCACTTGTCTGAATCATGCTTTTTGTTATATTCTCTAGCAAGAAATTAAATTAAATGTATACAGCTTATGACAGCCTCTGTGGCGTAGTGGGCGAGTAACTGGCTGCGAAGCGAGAGGGCGTGGGTTCAATTCCCGCACGAAGTTAAATATTTATATATTTGTGTGATCCACAAACAATTGTTTCTGGTCTGGGTGTTGTGGGCAGGCCCAGATCTAGGGGGCGCAACCGCCCCAGGTAGCAGTTTCATGGGGGCGCCAAAATCATAATATAATATGATTACAAAAATAAAATACTTGCTCCACAAAACACCTAGCATACGGAAGCATAGTAGTTGACTCACCGTCGACTTGTAAGAAAAAGGCGCCACACAGGCCCTTTGTGCATCATTATTTTCTTTTCTTTTATTTTTTTTATAAGTTATCTAAAATGCTGCAGAGGGGTGCACAACCATAAATTTACTGCCCCGGTTCGAAAAATCATAGATCCGGGGCAGGTTGTAGAAACGCAAGTCCGTCGTAGTTCCTGATACCCAGGATAAAGGTTAACTTAGTGTGGGGTTAGGACTATATGTGTGACTGTTGGGTGTATTTTATTTATTAATCTACTTATAATTTGAATTGAGGTTAATAGAATATTTTCTGATTTTATTTTCTCTACTGTATCGTATACGATAGATAATATGTATGAATGCAAGTACTTTATCGCTAAGCTGTGAGAAAATATTCACTCGGTATCTCTTGATACATTATAGCTCGGAATAAGTTCTTTATAGTATACGCCGGCAAACTAGATGGCAGGTCCCTCGTATGCGAGAGGCCTTCCGGGCAGGTACCATTGCTTTGTCTAGTTCAGGCACCAAAGAGCAGTGTCTAAGCACTATTCTATTCCAGTTTGAAGGAAATTGAAGCCAGTGAAATCACTAGGTATTATGAAACTTACCTTCCTATGGTTGGTCCATATCGACCCATAAAAAGAAGAAAAAAAAATAACAATACTTAAAAATTCTGGACTAATCCTTAATAAAAAAAATGTAAAATATATACTCGTAGTTGCCCAGTGTATTTTGACGATGCTATGTATTTTATGTATACATAATAAAACTATTTCGTTTCAGTTCATTTATGACTCATAGAGACGAGCGTAATCCGGTGTCATGTACTGCTTTGTAATTCAAAGTTCTTTGTAATTTTGTTTCTGTTTATGGGCAGGTGTTACGATTGCGATTTGCGATGATTGCAATGCGAGGCGAACGACCTTATCGTTTCGTCATTCAAGTATAATACAAAAAAAATCGTCTGGTATCGAAGTTTTAAACAATATTACGTTTTTATTATCAGTTTTATTGTGCATCGCATGACGTTTTATCAAGCTGGTAGTGAATAAAGTTAGCAGATAGATTTTGAAAGATTTTTGATTTTATGGATGCCGGTGAATTAATTCAGTAAATTATTTTTTATATTAGTTAGGTACTCAGGTAAAATCGGAACCACAACTTGACCTCACTCAAACTCAGCCTAATAAACCTAGTACACGGAATTACATATACCTTTATACATACAAACACACTCACGCCTGTAATCCCTAAAGGGGTAGGCAGGGGTGTAACCAGTACACCCACAATTCGCCGAGATTATTTCCATCTCAGGGCGAATCTATCGCCATACCGGGCACAATTCCAGATTCCGGGCTGACATTGAGTATTTCATAAAAAAATACCAATATCACTTTTACTAGACCCCGAGATCGAACCCCAGACCTTCACACAGCAGTCATACCGCGTACGCATTGCAACTGCGCCACCGAAAAACATAAAAAAAAACAAATCCTAAAAACATAATTTCTGACTTACCCCGTTTGTGTTACGTGTACAGTTAATTAAGCCATGTTCACAAGTGATGGCGACGGTCTTGGCACTCATTAGGTGTTCACTCTAATTGCTGTCAATCTGCAGATATAGAAAATTTATTTGATCACACCACACGCTACGTTGCACCATCTCCTGTGAAGAATTTGAAACTAATAGCTCGCATGTGTGCTCCGCTTTTTTGTTTTGGCTTAAAAATAATTTTGTCATCACGTTATCAAATAAATAACACTCTTGTTTCTGGGTGGCGTTAGCCCGGCTTAATGCCAGGATCCGCCTTCCCATCATGATTTGATTTTGGATTTGGTATTACGTGGGGGACCCGCCGTCTGACCCCCACAACCCGCAAAGGGAATCAAGTTCCTCCATTGCCTCGTCCGTTAATCAGCACAGTGTACCTACCACAAGCAGGTGAGGTTGACATTAGACCTAAGCCTGAAACTATAGCTTTAAATAATATAACATCACGCCTGTATCCTCGAAGGGGTAGGCACGGAGATACAATTACTGTTCGTCGGATTTATTTCTGTCTCTGGTTGTGATGGGGGGTGAGTCTATCACCATATCAAGCACGGAATCTAATGTAAGCAAAATTATCCACAGCGCTTATTAATTAATTATCAGACTCATGGCTCGCCATGATTCTTTAAACTACAAGTTCGTAAGATCATGATATTATTCATCAATTGAAGGTATATTTACGTCACACTCCCACACTAGTTTAATAGTATGTGGGTAGTTACAACATAATCGCAACTAGCAATGCTTCTATTTATAGACGCGATATTGCAGAAATTACTACAAAAATAATTCATGTTACCTTTAAAACGTGAAATATTTCTTTCGATAACAAACATGAAAGGTAAAATCCTATTACTATTATAAATGTGATATTTTTTTATAGCCATAGGTCGCGAAACGAGCCAGTGGGTCACCTGATGGTAAGTGATCTCCACCGCCGACGTACGCCCACAATACCAAAAGATTCATGGGCGCGTTGCCGACCTTAAATGAAAGAGATAATTAAAGGATTGGGAAGGGGAGAGGATTTGGGCCTCCTGATATGTCACTCACCGTACGAAATGCAGCAATAAGCTGCTAGTTTACGCCAGTTTTCTGTGAGAGAGTGGTAACAACCCAGTCGAGCTGGTCCATTGATGCTCATAACAAAACTGTTTACAGCGTGGCTCTGCCACTTAGATGACTCTTTAAACTAGAAGTTCGTTAAATATAATCCCATTGTGATTTGTGATACACATTTAACCTCCATAATTCTTCATGGTGGATTTGTGAAACGACGGCGTACCCTGAAGAATGATACTCTCATGGCAACAATTAAGGTTAAGCCGCGCCTAGTGACGATGCAATATCATTAATGTTATCAAGAGATATCTATTAAGTTCATGCTTATTTATTTATTGATTTGATTTACAACTTAAATTTTATCGGATTAGCGACCACATCGCCAAATCTATTCAACATAGATTAGATAATGTTCTTTGATATCAAATTTACAACTTAGCGGATTTGCACTAAAAATACCGCTTTTTAGGGTTCCATATCCAAATGGTAGTAACATAACCATAGAGTTAGTAATAGTACTAAGTCTATTTATATAGAAGGCGCCCGATCTGTCTATCCTACTTTTACAATTAGTAAAAGGCTTTATGTTTTAAAAAGCTATTTATAATAGCTTTTAGTAGCTATACCAGCAGCAATAGCTCAGTGGGGGTGGTACAGACTGTTGAGACAAGAGTCGCAGGTTCGAAACCAGCCCCAAGAGCATTCACTTTTAACTTTTTGAAGTTGCGTCTGTATTCATTGTAAATCATCGCTTGCTTTAAAGGCGAAGGAAACATCATGAGGAAACTTGCATACCTGAGAAGTTCTCCATAAAAATTTCGAACGTACTTGTGTGAAGTATGCCAACGAACTAACGAACGACTAAAATTATGCGATTCGGTAATTTTCGGTTATTTAAAAAATAATTACCGAACCTTTGGGCTTATATTTATGTAACACGACATATCTCGCGCGCGACAAAGATAACTATCGACGACAAATATCTTCAGTGTCAACGTTCGACAAAATTACGTGGTCATGTTAGAATTACATACATACATACACATTCACGCCTATGTCCCATGGGGGTAGGCAGAGACTATTGTGTACCACAAGCTACGATCCTGACACACCACTTTCGCGTCTTCCACATTCATACATCTTCTCATACATTTTCGTCAGTTGAGGGTACTCGTGACAATGTAATGTTAGAGTAGTAGACAAAATACCACAATGAGTTAAAAGTACAATTTTCTCTACTTTATCTCTACTTTTGACATAATGAGTCAAGTATTCTATGCAACCATATTAGCGTCGATAGCAATATAAAGATAACCAACAAGATGGTAGGTCCCTCGTATGCGAGAGGCCGGCTGGGTTGGTACCACCGCTTTGTCTATTTCCGCCAAGCAACAGTGTGTAACCACTGTTGTGTTCCGGTGTGAAGGACATTGAAGCCAGTGTAATTACTGGGCATTATGAGACTTAACACCTTACGTCTCGGGGTGACGAGCGCAGTCCAGCGTCATGCAGTGCTTTGTTATTTAAAGTTATGTGTGGCGTTGCTTCTTTTGATGAGCAGGCGTGGCGCTTACCATCAGGCGAGCGACCTGCTCGTCCGTCATTCAAGCTAATAAAAAAAAAACACATAAAACTGCTTTTTTCACGACAAAACGAGTCAACAAAATCATCTCGTGTTTCATAGGGAGCTCAGGGGGAACCGGCATTCATTGCATATTCATACAAATTCGTAAAAACCTAACATAAGCGATTTGCTTTTGTTTTATTAGCTTGAGTGACGAAACGAGCAGGTCGCTCGCCTGATGGTAAGCGTCACGCTTGCCCATAAATAGAATCAACACCACACATAACTTTGAATTACAAAGCACTGCATGACATTGGACTGCGCTGGTCACCCCGAGATATAAGATGTTAAGTCTCATAAATTCGTCTCTCACAATACCGAATAATTTCACTGGTTTCAATATCCTTTAAACTGAAACACAACAGTGCTTACACACTGCTGATTGGCGGCAGAAATAGACAAAGCGGTGGTACCAATTTAATTTAAAGATGGTAATAATTTAATCATACTACTGTATGTAACTTCATTCATCTTTAGTACGGACAGGCGGATATAGATTTTTTATCTTGTCTGTTATCTTTGAACATGGCGTATCTATGTTTCAAAATATCGTTGATTTTGATTTATGGCAGCGGCGATTACAAAAGTGATTCGATTACACATTACACAACCATGTGCAAGTTCCGTCGATTATCGAATCTATGTCCAATTATTTTATACAATAGGCCGGCAAAGGAGTAAGTGGGTCACCTGATGGTAATTGATCTTCACAGCCCATGAACGCTCACAATACCGGAAGAATTGTGCACGCGATGTTGACCTTAAAGGAAAGGGATAATTAAAGGATTGGGCATGGTAGGGGTTTTGGGCCTCCGGATATCTCACTCACCGTAGGAAAAACAGCAGCAACGCACTACTTTACGTCGGTTTTCTGTGGTAACAACCCGGACCAGCGGGCCCAATCATGCTGTAGATAAAACTGTTACAGCGTGGCTCTACTACACAAAAGTAGTAATATATGAATGTGAAATTATGATGTATTTTAATTGATTACACCGAAAGGGACACGTTTTTTTTCCAGTAGCACTTTCTCGTGAGATAAAACATAAAGCATTTACGCTTGACTGTACTTAGTCACGGCAATAGCTAGTGAAAAAATATTTCATTTTATTGCTTATCGTTTTTTTATTCCAGCGAGCTGCAAGTGTTGTGTTTCGTGTACCTAATGCCTTAAGTATCATACTTAGAAACGTCACTTAAATTTAATATTTAATCATTTCTTACAATTCGATTATTCCTCAGAGGCGTCAATTAATAATAATATTTCCGTACCGATTAACGGAGCATAAAGCATTTTCTATATTCAGTTATAAGAACATAAAGTGTTAGTTAATTCTGAATGTGGAGATAATATAATTGTACGAAATGACAGGTGAAGTTAACGTCTCTGAAAAACAATACCTTAAAAAACAACAATTTAAAGGAGCTGAGAAGTAAACCAAAAATATAATATCAACTTGTAATCCAACAAGAATATAATTAATACCAGTTTACAGTTTTTTAAAGTTTTGTTTCTCACAAAATGTGTATAAAAAATCATCGATGTAAAAAGGACTTTATTGTAAAAATATTATAAGACAATAAGTATGTAGGTAGGTGGGTTTCGAAAAAATACAAAAATAAATAAATAGGTGGGTATAAAACATACATTTGTAGGTAGTATTTAAACAAAGACGCACAATTAATATACATTCGACGTTTTGTAACATTAGTAATTAAACAAGTATAACAGTTAGGAAATGCATTAGATGTATTTTTACATCATTATTTTGTTAGTTTTTTTGTTATGTACTTTATCAATTGAATATAGTTATATAGAATTCGATCATGTAGAAGACTACCAAGAGGTTATATTGCTTGAACACACTTATTTATATAAAACTGGTTTTATCTATAAAATATATAATTATAAAAAATAGAATACAATAAAATGCACTGTATAAATTAATACAACTTTTGCTGCATTGGACGTATACTCCACATGAGATATTGAAATTATCCTATTTACTTTACGATTCCAATGTTACATTTTGTACTTTTATGTTCTTGGAGATTTGGATTTTTTTCCTGTCTATTATAAATTAAATAAACTATTACAATGAAGCTAATATTATTCTTACTCTTTCATAATTTCACTGATGCTGGCATTAGATTAATAAAAATTGTAAATGAGATTCCAAAAGCTACAAATTTTCCCTAACCATTAAATCTATGAACTTTGTCCAACGAATTTCGAACTCATGAACTAATTTCTCTTTATCTGAATACGTGCTATAGTACAATGAATTCAATGCCAACTTCTTTAGAAGTTTCAAATCAGCATGCCGACTTGCTACTCCAAGGAACGCCACGTAGAAATCATGAGATAAAGGCTCTGCTTCCCATACTCCTGGATCGTCACATGATAGTACCACAGGCAAATCTTGAGCTAAAAATGACGCTAGCGGATGGTTCCTTACATCATCTAGCAATTTAAGAACAATATTTGAAATTACATTAACTTCTAGAGCAATGCCCCTTTTCTTTACTTCTTTTAAAAGTAAAGGATGCTTGACTAGGGCAAAAGCGTGGCCTATACGTTTGGTATTAAGAACTACAGCGTCTAATAAATTCTCATCAGAGCTAGTTCCATACCAGTTCGTCTCTCCGGCGTGGAAGAAGTACTCCAAGTCTTTTCTAGCTTCAGTAAATTCTAGCAAAAAATCCTTAATGGGTGCACCTAAATCCTCTTGACCGACTAAATCGAATCCTGCAAGGAAATCTGGTAATTGTTTCTTTAGTTCTTTTGCAATGTTAATATATTGTTTAACCGTGTCGACGTCCACAAGTCTCAGTGGGGCGTATATCAGTTTGGCACCAAAGAAATCAGGATAATCAGCCATGAATTGATCGACAACTTTTTTGTAAGATAGCGCTGTTGCAACCGAATCGTAGGTTTTACCATCCAGGTCGTACAGCTCTGGTAAAACGCTTCTAATTTCTATAAACATAATATTGTCTTCTCTAAAAGCCTTCAGCGTGTCGTAGAAATATTTTTCCCATACAGGTTTATAGTACATAAGAGGCCCAGTCGTTATGAAGAACCATTGGAACTTTGCCCACACTGTATTTACATCTGTATACACTTCATTTGGATTGTCAATCACTATAGTGAAATGTTTTCTTAACTCAGCATCAAACGTAGCAATATCACCGGACGTATTTCTTGCATCTTTCATTAGTTGCCACTTTCTACCATTAGAATCTTTAGGTAATTCTTTAGCAAAAGTAAATTTTACTTCACCATTATCAAAACAAACGTACAAATCGTCCAAATAAGTTAATTGTAATACATAATCAGGACTCAGAAGTCCTGTATCATGGGCATGAAGAACCGCTCCTTTCGGCATCTGTTGTATCAATTTGAACAGCTGTGTACTCTTCACTACGTCCTTATATTCGAAGAAATGTTTGCTTAAATTGAACATCTGTGGGTGGTGGAACGCATGATCTAGCTCTTTATATTTTAGGCCCATTAAAATATCGTTAGCTTTTAATTCACTGTCACTTAGCACAATATCATGACCTAGCATCATATCGAGTTCTTGTTGAAGGAGTTCATTGCGCGAATTTTTTACACTCTCATAATCAATTTGAGCCATGGCATGTATCGTGATCGGCAGTAAGTATATCACTGTCCACATAATCACTTGTACACGAAATATTCAATGTATAAAGTTTGGAACAAGATTACGATGATAAATATCACGAAGGTGTAACTAAATCAGCTGATTGAATTGAAATGTGATAACAGCGGTCTGCATTCGGTTTTGATCGCACTTTTTGCTACCTTTGTTATGAACAACGTACTAAGGTCAGTAACGTTTTTCGTCGTTGCAAATAGATTTCTAAATGAGTTATTTTATAAAGTTTTTATCAACCAAATACATAAAATGTTGCAACATTTGTGCTGTTACAAAATTTGCTATGGAGCTGTGGACAATCACGCATCTATACATTAGAGATAACTTTGATAAACTGTTTGGTATCAGTTACTTAGAAATATATTTTTAACGTAGTGGCCGGTAAGGGAGCACGTGTATCACTTGATGTTATCACCACTAATGAATATCCAGGATACCAGAAGATACATACATATTGCCGACCTAGTATGAGGATTGGGCAGGGGACGAAGATTTGGGCCTCTGGAAATCATATAAAACGACGCGAAGTTTTACTCTATGGCGATTTTCTGTGAAACAGTGAGGGCTATCTTGCGGAAATGTTTTTATTCTCCTTATAAAAAGTAGCTTATCCTTCCAATATTTAAGATGGAAAGAGGTCAAACCAATTTCATCATAACAGGTTTAGCCGTGAAAGTAACAAACAAACATAGTTACCAGTTGTATTAATTTCATAATATGGATTGTCAATATATTAAAATACTAGAAATTTGACATTTTTATTTTATTTGATCATGTATTTTTATTGCATTTTTTTAGTATCAAAAAGTTTGGTTGTCTAATGTTTTATTATTTTATTGATTGTTGACAAGTAGGTACGCACAGTGCTAATCAAAAATGAAACATTTCCTTTCGTTGTTACTGAAAGCACAAGCAGCTGGCGTTTTAAATGCAAAGCTTTCAACAAATCACTTACTGCTGCACACAGTAACGTCAATTATCTTTAATTGACAATTAGTAATTTCATAGAATACTATTTTCCACACAGAGCCAGTTAATATTACTGAGTACATAAATACCTCTCTGGGACATTATCGAATTCTACAAAATGGTAGATGAATACAATAAATATTATAATTAGTAATTAATATGAATAATGAATAAATAGGTAATTGCGTTTGTCTCTGAGTGCAGCAGTTACTCATTTTAATAAGCTACTGATTTAATTTTATTTCTGCAACATCTAATATTACTCATCAAAATTGCACTGCATAATTATTACGTGTTATTTCTCATAAAAAATACGCACGTAAACAAATTATGTTGAAGTTTTGTTTACCTATCCGTCGCTTCGAATTCCGCGGATTTGTTTACGTGAAACATTAATTGTGTTTTTTCTTTTAAAATAATTGTGGCTGATAAAAAAGCCTTTGTGTTGAAAATAAAAGTGTTTGTGATGACACATTTGATATTTGAACTCCGTGTCATCATTCTACTTTATAACATCGTCACAACATATTATTTCGTCTTTTTATAGCAGATTAAAACAAATAGGCAAATACTATGTTACACAATGGACACTGGCGAAATCACCGATCTACGGTGGAGCCAAACACAATTAAAAGAAGAAGAAGAAGAAAACAAATAGGCAATCAGGCTTACAATAATTATTACAGAAAGTAGATTTCCAAACAACGCATACTCACAATAATTGTAAGCTGAAAATACGCTAAGTGTGATGTCACGCACACGAACGCAAAAGAAATGTCAGCTAAAATGTATTTTCTTAAAAGTTTAAAATATAAAGAAGAAAGAAAGAAAGAAACGTTTATTATCACCACGAAAACATGCAATATAATATAGGTGATGTACAATTTTAATAATAAAATAACTAAATAATTAATCTAAAAAATACACCCAACAGTCACACATATAGTACTGACCCCACACTAGGTTAACCTGTATCGTGGGTATTAGGAACTACGAGACTTGCGGCCTCACAACACCCAGACCCGAACAAATATTTGTGGGTTACCCAAACATTTGTCTAGGTGCGGGAATCGAACCCACAGACTCACGCTTCGCGGCCGGTTACTCACCCACTGCGCCAAGGAGGCTGTAAAAATTTATTAAGCATAAATGAAGTACAAACAAACAATATTTTATATACAATGTTATAAACAACGGCCTGTTATCGTGCTTTATCAGTAAGATGTGGAAGTTGTCATGTTTTACAACTTGATGTATACGTATCTGATAATAATAACAAATTATAAATGGACAACATAAATAATATCCTACAAGTTTAGGATGTTAGTTCTGCGTCATTAATGTCAATAAAATATAGGTACGGTATTACGATTTAATTATGTGTCCGCAAACTTTTATTTTAAAAAATAATACCGATTAAAAAAAGGTTAAGCTAAAATTAAAATTAAAATGAGTTGCTGTTATTAGTACCATGGAGTGCTTTCTAATTCAAAATTGTTGATACTGTTTATGGGTAGGCGTGGCGCTTCCCATCAGGCGAGCTACGTCCTAGTTTTATAAAACTTATAAAATAGGTAGGAATGCAGTATTTCGAGTGTCATAAACATTTAAAGTATTCCAAGTATTTCGAATAAATTCATTGTACTTTTACACCGTATATAGGTATACTGGAAGTAGTGAAAAGTATCAAGAAGTTCAAAATGAATTAATTACCTATTAAGCACTTCATATTTTTAATTTTACTTCTAAATAACTCTCATTGTAGCAAATCATATCTTTTCTGCTCGCAGCAATATTATCAATAATCTAGAGGCAACATATTTGGCTGAGAAACTGTGAGTCCTGGATCTAAATTCCAGGTCAGGCAATCACAAATTGTGAATGTATTTTCGATTCGAAAACTCATACGTATATGAATTGCCCAGAATTGGAATTTGTGTTGGGTATGGCGATAAGGATGAGCTTATTACACTATGGAGCGGAAATGAGCTCAGCGAACAGTGGGTCCTCTAGTCACTGTTCTGCCTACCCATTTGGGGAGACCGGCGTGAGCTCGATGTATGCAATTTCTTTGCTTTTATGATCTTTACATATTGAAACATACCGGGTGTAAGGACAACACTTCCGAAAACGAAGACATATGGTAGTGCTGGGGTTTACAGACACATATCACTAAAAATATGGCGTAATAAATTTTAAAAAACCACACTCAGTCTTGTTTGGACCAATACACACAATGTCGTTTTATTCTAATAATAATTAAAATCGTGTTTTTCTTAATAACTTAATGTAAAGCCAATAAAAAAATCGACACTCAGAATCGTCCTTGCGGGTCGGCGCACGGGGCGATATACCTACTATCGGAGCGCGATAATGCGTGCGGGTTACTGACCCCGACTTTAACACTAGTACCCTTTATATTGCGCACTTACGTTTCCAAAATGGCAAGTAAACAGCAAGGAATAGTATTTTCCGTTTCTGTTAAAGTAGTGTTTTATTGCCGTTTCGGCTTCGGCAGCGATCCACATACATCCGGTATAAAACAATGTATTTAACGAACATAAACATACCCTTAAAAAATTCCATATAGTTTTCATGTCAACCCACAGTTCTGTAACAAAACAATGGGTACTTAGTCAAAACAGACACTACAGATTACTCTGTGTTGCGATCTTATATCAGCTATGAGTATGTATACTTGTTTTTAGATATAATAGCTAAAACATTAGGGGAGTCACAATTAGAAGATTAAAGTGTAAGGCGAAACACCTGATGCATAGCAACATGTCCTTCGAAATATTCTCATCTATATCATATATGAGGTACGTGTCGCCGCCATATTTTTTTTCTTTACACTAATGCACACTGCGGGGCGGTACATTAAAGTGCCACTTAATCCTTCCCCAACCCTTTCTCTGCATAAAATCAGCATGGCGGATGACGCTGCCTTTATATTTCTTTTATTTTATTTTTTTAGTTTCTCCCGGGCATAGCTTTGAAAACGAAACCCCTTTTGATAAACGTCACTGGCTGTAATTTACACCAGTTCGGCTTTTTATTAAATTTTGTCGTTTAAATCGCCGTCTGTGGTATTTAAAACCATTACCGAGTACTCGTTGCTGCACTTTGGGAAGTCTAGTTCTTGAGTCATGCTCGCAAACGTTATATTAATAATGTTTTTGAAACATTAAGAGGCTGATATCAAACAAAGTAATATATATATAATCATACGAATAATAAACACCAGTTTATAATATTTCTACTTTATGATACCCCCTGGCATACAACACATTCATTTTAAAATTATCGCTTCTCTCACAGGTCAAAACTGGCAACCATGCAACCAGTTACCTCTCAGCTTTGTGTCGAGCAATACGTTATTTTAAATTTGTGTTATAACCGCGAGACTATCGAACATACGACATGAGTTCATTACTTGTATTTTCTTTACTACTTCTAGTATATTGTGATGCGTTAAATGACACTGATTATTATACCAAGCGATTAAAAATTCTGCGCGATGAATCTCTGTTGACGCTAGGAGGCAAAACAACGCTCAACGATAAGGAAGCTATTGTAAACAACTGTCTGATGCAACACAAGTTCCACGAGCTCGACTACAGTTTCGATAATCCCGAGTATTTCAACTTGTCGCATCATTATTTTGTGTACAAAGATGGCATTCGAAAGTCGAAAGTGTATAAAATTTTGAAAGACATGCCCAAAGGAGCCGCGCTGCACGTCCACGATATGGCACTTTTAGGAGCTGATTATCTTATGAACATCACTTACATGCAAGATTTGTACGTGTGTTTTGAGGTGAACAATATACTCTTACGATTTGCGAGTTCTACGCCTAATATTAGCTGCGATGGTCGATGGCAGACCATGTCAGATGCAAGGGCGTCTTCAGGAAACATAACCATGTTTGATAAAAATCTTCGGAAACATTTTACTATTGTCGTAAACGATCCTGACGTCGAATACCCTAGCATAAATGAAACTTGGGCATCGTTTAAGAGGTTTTTTACTAGCGTATACTCGCTTTTGAGTTATGTACCAAATTGGGAACAATATTTTTACGATGCTCTAAAGAAATTTAGAGAAGACAACATAATGTACGTTGAATTGAGGAGTATTTTACCGATGCTGTACGAATTAGATGGAACTGTATATACTCCTTTGATAACAGCAAAGGCATACAGAAGAGTCATTAGAAGATTTACAAAAGACTACCCAGATTTCATCGGAGCTAAATTGATATACGCACCGCCGCGAAAAGTGAATCAATCAACGCTCGACGTCTATCTCCAATTGGCAAGGAATATAAAAGCGGACATGCCTGATCTGTTCATTGGCTTCGACCTTGTAGGACAAGAGGACGCTGGCAATCCATTAATAGACTTCGTAGATCAGTTAAAGGCAGCTTCTTCGGAATTTAATTACTTCTTCCACGCCGGCGAGACAGATTGGTTTGGCACATCAACAGATGAGAATTTAGTGGATGCCATTCTACTGGGTGCTAAGCGAATAGGCCATGCTTATGCCCTTATAAAACACCCAGAATTGATGAAGGAAGTCATGGAAAGAGATATAGGCTTAGAAGTGAATATAATTTCAAATGCAGTACTTTCGTTGGTGCGTGACTCAAGGAATCATCCTTTAAGTGTGTTATTAGCTAACAATATGCCTGTAGTTTTGTCCAGTGATGATCCTGGGGCTTGGGAAGCGGAGCCTTTGACTGATGATTTCTATGTAGCATTTGTAGGTGCTGCTAGCAAACTATCAGATTTAAGGTTACTAAAACAATTAGCTGTGAATTCTTTGAAATACAGTGCTCTTGATCCAGCAACGAAGTCTGAAGCTATTAATAAATTTAATAATAAGTGGAATAAGTTTATTAACGATTTCCAATGTTCTAAATATTAATTAGTAAAAGGTATTAAGACAGTCTTCGAATGTTCACGTCAAGTGTAGTGTCAAACGCGAGCGTCAGTGACGCGCGACGCCACGTAGGTATATGTTTGCACTGTTGCACATAATATGTAAATCTATGATCGCAAACATTGGTCTGCCGTAAAAGTCTGTCTTTACTTATCTTATTCGGCAATTTATAGATATGTTTTATACATAAAATTGTACAATCCCAGTATTGTTTAGAATATTATAGTTTTTTTGTAGTAATTTCTCTTTAAATATTTATTTTACATCATTCTGTACTGCTACTACGTACTAACATTAAATACTACATGCTATGTTTTCAACTTTTTATTCATACATTATGAATTAAATTAAATAGGTGGGTAACTATTTTATTTAGCGTTTTCACTGCCTTTGATTAAATGCTACTTAGGTACCAAATAAAATTATTTAACGAAGGAAAGATGTCTACTAGATACTTTCAAAAATAGTCATCTTAAATGTTAAGTTGGTGGTTACACGTACCTAAATCTTATTCGAACAATTTGATTTTGGGCTTATATAATTAGCGCTTTAATAGCCTAGCCGTAGACTAACTAAATGCAGTTATAAAATAAAATATGATACGTTCAAATACAAAAGTAACATTTTGACATAGGTACTTATAATATGAAACAGGAAAAAAAGGTGTCTACTAGATACATACTTTCAAAAATAGCTGTCTTATACGTTCAAAATTGTAATTCATACTAGGTATCTTGTTATTCTGACAAGCTATGGTTGATGAAATCTCCTGTAGATGTGACATTTTGTCATTACTAAAAACAAACGATACAGCATCGAAACAAGATAACCGATACAGTTATCTTGATGGATACAGCATTTGAATAACAATAATCATTGCTTGTTACAATAACCGACGGTTGGTCCACACAACAGTTAGGTACATGTAGGTGGGTTTATTTGCTTGAAAACATAGTCTTTAAATAATGTACAACATAAGGCATTACATTTATTACCAAGATTATGTACCGATTGTTTCGAGTAATTGTTATTGTTACTTACAACGATTGTTTTCATAAATAATAAATTTATAATTTTATTTCAGGAAAACAAGAAACACTATTAAGTAGGTACCTACATGCCTTAAATGCACGATAACGTTAAACACCAACACGATTAAGTTATTAGAACAATTTATTCTGCTATAGTGAAAAATATATTTTTTCACCCTTATACAATGTTCTTTTATGGTATTATAAGTATTTTGAAAGAGAAAATGCTAAGATAATAAATAAACGCTCGAAAAAAACTTTTGTTATGTATTTTACTCGCAGCAATTATTATGCATTTTTAACCGCCTGGAACAAATAAAATTCGGCTATACTTACCTAGGTAATGTGTTCGAAATGTGGGTGTACTGGTTGCACCTGTGCCTTATGGGGAGTGCCGGGGTGAGTTCGTATTTATGTATTTACCCTAGGTATATAATATATTTTATGTATGTTTATGCATAATTCTGCCAAATAGGGACCGATTTGGATGATCCTTTTTGTATTCGAAATTATTTACTACTGTGGTAGTCCCATTTAAATTTAAGAAATAATTGCACCTTTGTGAGGGTAAAATCGGTGATGGAAAATTAAAATACCTTTACGCACTGCTTTAGTACCGATTTTGATGATTCTTTCACAAAAAATAGTAAAACAATAAGTTTTAAATCGACATAAAAATAAAAAAGCAAAAATAAAACTATACAATTTAGAGTCTGGTGGTACTTAAGTTTAATAGTCAATGATTGCTACCAATGCCTCTAAATTGATTAGATTTATTTTAGCTACTTATTTTTTGTTGATTTTATATTTTGTTAAAAAGTTTTTATATGCATATTAATGCTTAAGAATCGGACAATGTTCCATGTTTTGTCTTTTAACCTACGACATGTAGTTACGTAATACCACTTGCAGAGGGGAAACAAGGGATGGATATGTAAAATATAAAATAAAGTCTACAAATTCATTACCCACGCTATTCTGCACCTTATACCATCGACATAAAAGTTGAAGGAGCAAATAAAATCTGAAAAACAGTTTGTATTTTTTCAAGCATTGCACCACAAACCAGTGGAGTGACACCCTCCAAAGAAGGGTGCTCTGGGCTAACGAACTCATTGTCTGAAACATTCGTTTGTACCTACAGTTATGTGTGATACTTCAATAGACGCAGTTGTCTGAGCCACTTTTTATCTTGTAGTTTGCAACATGCATAATAAATAAATACACCCTATAGTCATACACTGCACACATAGTCTCGACCCCACACTAGTTAAACTTGTACCGTGGGTGTCAGGAACTACGAGGAATTTGCGGTCCCACAACACCCAGACCCGAAACAAACTTTTGTGGATCACACAAATACTCGGTGCAGGAATCGAACACACGCCTTCTCGCTTCGCAGCCGGCTACTCGCCAACTGCGCCACGGAAATATGACGTACCTACCTTATACTTACTAAATTTTGTTCGCGGTTCCGCCCGCGCGTAGCTATGTCTTTTTCCGGGACAAAAGTGGCCTATGTCCTAATGTAGGTCTACTTATGTTCTAAATTTCAGACAAATCCGTTCAGCTATTAAACCGTGATTAATTAATAAACATCTCAATCCACAATCATTATTTTACAGACTGCCAACTAACATGTGGGCCACCTGATGGGAAGTTATCTTCCCATTACTCATAAGAATTGTGGACGCATTGGCGATTTTAAAGGGAAGGGATAATTAAGGGATTGAATTTGGGCCTCCGGATACCGTACGAAACGCAGCAACAAACCGTTATTTTACGTCTGTTTTTTGTAACAATCATAGTGGTAACAACCCGGACGAGCCGGGCTGTAAACAAAACTGTCTTAAGTGTAGCTCTACCACTCCAACTCTCACATTTACCTTAAGGTAAAATCGGGGATGAAGTGGGAAAAGAGGGAATGAAGATGAAGATGAATAACTTAGATATTTATTCGACGATTCTAGACTGATTGGTGGATGCTGGCGGATTGCACAAATATATCGCGGCTATGTGTAGAGGTCGTAGATCGAAGAGCACAGGATCGCTGGCAGAGATCGCGGCGCGGCGGTGCGACAGTACCGACGCAACTTTATGTTTATTTGTACGAGTAGCTTTTAATTTTTTTGAGTCGGTTTTATTTTTAACAGACGTCAAAAAAGGAGGCGGTTCTCAATTCTGCGCGTTTTTTTGCCTTTTTCTATGTATGTACCTACGTCGATTTCTCCGTCAATTGTGGACAGATTTTTTGTTTTTTTTACTCGTTAGAGTTTAGCTGCGATGTGGTCGTATAAATAAAAAATAAAATAAATAATAATAATAAATACACCCAACAGTCACACACATAGTCCCAGTGGCGGACTAAGTCCGTCAGAGGCCCGGGAAAGCTAAATGAGGCCCCCCAGCTATAAAAAAATAGTTTTACAAGCTTTTTATTCAGTTCACATTTGTATGTATAAATAAGTGTTTATGTTTATTTCGTTAAAATCTGGCAAGTCAAATCAAATCAAATCATTTATTCTGTAAATTGGATCATAAATATCACTTTTACATGTCAATCATTTTTTATGCTACATTATATTTAAGACGGCATTTCGGGGCTAGCCATGAGAAGAAATGCCGAAACAAACTCATGGGTTACGGCCTCTTTTAATGTCCAGACATTGTTTTACAGAATTATGCGAGTGTAATGTACAGAAATTCCTGGATTGGCCTTTTTAAGAAATGGCCAAGAGTTTACCAGACATACTTGGCACTCGCACTCACAAAAAAAAAACAAAAAATTAAATAATTGTTATAAAAATTTAAAAAATCAACATGTCAGTATTGCCTCAAATACTAATATTGCGCCAATAGAGCAGTCAATATTAAACAATATATTATATAAAAGAAGAGACCTAGGTACAGCCAATTTTGTAAGGAGTGAGCGGCTCAATTCCAAGCTGTTTTGTCTTCCAAGTAATCTTTCACATTATAATAACCTTTTTGGCAAAGCCTAAGTTTAATACATAATTTAAATTTATTAAGGCTTAATAGTTGAATATGGCTTGGATTTTTGTTGTAGAAACGTATACTTTGACACTTGAAAGAGTTACTAATTTTTTGAAGTCATGGGCAATATCAGTTTATTCTTATTTCCAGTATTTATCATATGAATGTCGCTGTTTGTTGTAAAAGAATTAATATTCTTTTTTACATACATCAGGTTCTCATCATATATATACTGAGAGGCGACAGTCAATATATTTATTTCTTTAAATAAATCCTTTAGCGAGTGCCCACGATTTAGATTGTAAATTGATCGAATGGCTCTTTTCTGCAGCACAAAGATAGTTTGAATGTCGGTAGCATTTCCCCACAATAAAATGCCATACGACATTATACTATGAAAATAACTGAAATATACTAACCGTGCTGTTTCTACATCAGTTAACTGGCGAATTTTGTAGACCGCGTAAGCTGCAGAGGTAAGCCTTTTCGACAACTGGTTTATATGTGGTCCCCATTGAAGCTTAGAGTCTAAAGTTATACCTAAGAATTTGGTGGTGTTCACAAGGCTCAACTCCTCTCCATTTATAATAACGCTAGTCTTAATGGGTTTAACATTTGGTGTCACAAATCTAACGCACTTAGTTTTATTCTCGTTTAAAAGTAGGTTATTAACATTAAACCAGTTCACTACTTTAGAAATAGTATTATTTACATCGTCACGTAAGTGAAATTTAAATTCGACTTAAATTATTTAGGCTAAATAAACATACATTTAGGCTAAACAAACGTACCTACAGTATGAAATGGATATGGGTTAGACAATAAAATACGAATCAATCAACAAAAAAATAGATAAATTAACGTGTTATATGTGTTTTCGTGCCTTCAATTTACTGAACTTCTCAATATCTTCTGTAAAATCTATTTCTTTTGAAACTTTTCTTTCTATTGAAAGCACGGCTAGATTAACCAGTCGCTCTTGACCCATTGTAGATCGAAGATAATTTTTAATTAGTTTAAGTTTCGAAAAACTCCTCTCGCATGATGCAACCAAGATGCAAATAGTTAAGAAGTATTGAAGTATAAGCGATGTACAGGGTAACGATTCACTGAAGTCCCATTTTATTATAAATTGATTTACAGCAACGTCCATACTTGTATCGGTGGCTATTACCTACATGCCTGCGGTACCTTTTTATTTCTTAGGAAACTTGCTCCTTTTCAAATTCACTATAAACATGAATCAGATTGTCAATTGCTATCGCCAGAGCGTCATCTGAAGCTTCTAGCATAAACTTTGTTTCAATAATTTGGGAAATATTATTGATTTGTTTCATGGCTCCGTATCGTGAGTCGTGACGACAATTCTTGTATAAATCGGTCTATGCATTCATACATTGACCGACGTATTTCTTCTTCAATTGATAATCCAGCATCATGAGCTGATTCACCCGACATTGTTTTTTTTACCTTCCTTCTTCCTCGTTTCTCGATGTTGATGTCCATGTCATTGCATTTTTTTATGCCAAAAGTTACAGCATTGTCTACAATCGTGGTTCGTTCCGCCACTAAATACTCATTCAAGGCGTTTAGTTTGGTGATTCCTGTATCCAGAGTAATTTTTGGAGACTGCAAATATTGTTGAACTAAATTTACTTCCTCTAATATAGAAATTAATACATTTATATAATATATATATAAATTTGGTTCAGATCTGATGACAAATTACGGAGTAAAAAAATAAAACTCCTCAACGAACAACAGTACACTCGTCGCGATTGTGTTGTGGAATTTACATGTTATTACTGTAACTACAACAAAAAATATAAAAATAAAATAACTTAACAAAACTTTGAAACCGACTTGTAAATAAAAACACACTGGAGTCGGTGCAATTTTATTTCACCGGTAGCGACACAGGCATCGACTCTAAAGATACCTATAGAATTTGTTATTTTTGACATTTTAGTATTTTTTTTACATACCTAATAGAGATATGGTGGGAAATACCATAAGTCTATTACCCTAACTACGTTCCTGCCGGATAAATAACAATGGAACGTATATGGCAAATAAATCATTTGAGGATCTATTGTGTGGAATATCATGTTGACTCGCCTATCTTTTTATTGCGTTCGACCCCAATTAATCGAAGTTCATGTTACATCATTGTGGCACTCGTTCCACTCCATATCTACGAGACAGGCTTAACTCTTGGGCTTATATTTTTATTTTCTTCTGTAGTGTGCATTGTGTGATATAGATTTTAACCTCCGACAAAAAGGGGGGTGTTATAAGTTTGAACCCTTTTGTGTGGACTTGTGTGTGGTATTGTAGCGCTTAAACGTGCCTCCGTGACGCAGTAGGCGAGTAGCCGACTGTGAAACGAGAGGCCGCTGGTTCGATTCCCGCACCGAGACTAATGTTTGTGATCTACACTAGTATTATAAAGAGGAAAGATGTATTTTTTGTATGTAACGAATAAACTTAAAATCTACTGGACCGATTTCAAAAAATATTTTGCCGTTAGAAAGCTACATTAGCACTGAGTAACATAAGCTACTATTTATCCCGGAAATGGCCGTTCACGCGGGCGGAGCCGCGAGCAAAAGCTAGTATATTCATTTATATTTGTTTTGGGTCTGGGTGTTTTCTCCCCAAAGGGGTTGACGTTAGGCAGGCGGTCGGTCGTAAAAACTACAAACCAAATCTTTCTGTAACATGTGTTAAAAACCATGTTGCGCCGACTATTCGGCACTTTCAAAAATAGCAGTTTAAACGTTAATTGGTGGTTAATGTTTACTTGGATATTGTAATTAATACATACAGACTCACGCTTGGTTCCCATAGGGGTAGGCAGAGACAACGGATTTCATTTCCTACGACCCTAAATTTAAACCCTATGTAATAAATTAATATTAATACATGACGTTCGATCTGCGATAGATTCAGTGTCTATCATTGGTCGACAGTATTCATGGATTGCGCTATACTTACCATCAGGTGTAGCGTAGCCACTTTGCCGAGCCAGGATAAAAAAAAAACAACTTTAATCCTGTAAAACTAAATTTATTCCTGTCTTTTTAGACTAGTTTAGACGAATTCAGAATACGAAATGTCCTTAGACAGGACTGTGTTCTGATTCGTATGCTAAGCGCCTGACACAATTAATAAGCAAATATCTACAACATTGCAACTTGTCCAACATTTGATCACAGGCGCAAAATGCTCATTTTAGTTCCATGTCGATATTTTTTTAGGAATAAATCCGCGCAGGAAATTGTGCAACAGTATTTAAAAGTAATACAACCCACAGATATTAATCTAAGTAGACGCATGTGTTATTGTGTGTTATAGTACTACGATTTAAATTAATACTTATACCCTTCGGCAAACTTCCTCGGTGACGCAACTTGACTGCCTCGGTGGCGCAGCTGTAATGCGTACGCGTTACGACTGAGACTGACGCTGAGGTCTCGGGTTCGATCCCCGATTCGGGTAAAAGTGATATTGGGTTTTTCTATTATGAAATGCTCAGTATCAACCCGGAGTCTGGAAATGTGCCCGGTATAGCGATAGAATCGCCCCCTATCACATCATGGGACGGATATACGCTCGGCGAAATGTAGGTGTACTGGTTAAACCTCTGTCTACCCCTTCGGGGATTACAGGCGTGAGTGCGTTTTCGGCAAACTTCGGCTTAATGCATTATTATGGATTTTCCTGGTGGTAGGGTGTAGGGTACCTGAAAAATATTGGTATCTAACTAAAACCGCGGTTTGTTTCTTCGATTCGCGTTCCGGGTTCAGCCAGTGAATATCCAGTTGCTTCAGGCCGGCATAAATCTGTCCACCGCCCAGTGACGGAATGACTCTCGCCAGTCGACATTGTATGTGGAATGCACTGCCATAGTTACTAGTTATGACGATCTCAATGGTGTTAATCATCTGACTTGTTCTGCTAACCTCACAGCAGGTACTTTTACATAGCTTTAGGTACATGGGTCATCTATATAGATCTATGTCTGTACTCAAATCAAATGCATTTACTGCCTTACTCAGACACCTCAATTAAGTTCAAGTATTAATTAGCATTTTTTAGAATTCAATTGTTCTGCAGATACCAGTAAAGATGAATTCTATACACAGTATCTGAGCATAATTTAACTGCTCTGAGTGTGCAAATAATCAAATTCTAATAAATGACCATTAAAGTTAAATGACGTCTCTGCGTGCGGCCGCAAGTGTAAATAGATAAACAGTAAGTATATATCTTTATTACATTTATGTGTATTAAATAATGTTAAAGGAAATTAACAGACAGCTCCGTGGCGCAGCGGGCGAGTAGTCGGCTGCGAAGCGAGATGCCGTGGGTTCGATTCCCACACCGAGACAAATGTTTGTGTGAACCACAAATATTGGTCTCGGGTCTGGGTGTTGTGGGACCGCAAGTCCCTCGTAGTTCCTGATACCCACGACACAGGTTTACCTAGTGTGGGGTCAGGACTATGTGTGTGACTGTTGGGTGTATTATTATTATTATTAAATTAAAGCTAACAGAAATTAATGTTTAATCTTCTCCAGCAGGTACAGCATCTTCTAACCGCTTGATGTATTTCACCCTTAATTCAGTCACTGCATCGCCTTTTAGCTGATCCTGAAAATATAAAGTAATTTTTATTAATTCAACATAATAATCTATATCAGATGTTTCCAAACTTTCAAGCCACATGAACTTGAAATCTATAATTGTGGAATTGTTTAATAGGTACTAAATGAGTTTAAATTCAAAATTCAATTTGACAGTCGGCATTTTATTCAGACTGCACTGTATTTACCTTCAATGTAGTCACTTAGCCGTGCCAGGATACCCTTGGGTAAAAAAAGAACCGAAAAATGAAGATAATATTGAAGAGAAATGATAATAATAAAAGAAATGAGCATAAGTTAGCGTTAAATAATTAGATGTATATAAACATTAAATAAACATTTTAAATCTATCTTATTTTGATTGTGATTAGCCAGCTCGATTAGACTATTCCCGCTGTCTCACAGAAACCCGATGTATCATTTCGTGACGGAGGTATAGAGGGTGTAAGTGTCTCAACTTTAGACCAAAAAACTTAATTTTTAATTTCATCATACTAGTATTACGGTTTTATTTTATTGCGAAGATGCAAAACAATATACGCACTCACTCACGCCTGTAATCCCCGAAGGGATAGGCAGAGGTGTAACCAGTACATCCACATTTCGCCGAGCGTGTCTCCATCCCATGATGTGATAGGGGGCGAGCCTATCGCCATACCGGGCACAAATTCCAGACTCCGTGCTGATACTGAGCATTTCGTAATAGAAAAATCCAATATAACTTTTACCCGACCCGGGATTGAACCTGAGACCTCAGCGCTATGAGTATGCATTACAACTGCACCACCGAGGCAGGAAAACAATACAGACTATATCTCATAACTTTCGATTCCCAAAATGTTTCCTAATATATTACCTGCACAAACCAACACTGCACATCAAGCTGTACCATCTGCAAGGCGCCGCGTATAGCCCCAGGTATGAGGGCGCAGTATTTGAGACTGTTGTTGGGCATCTCCACCCACTCGCTCAACGGACACTGATCCCAGACAAGAGAGAACTCATCTCCAGAACTGCTCCAGCTTGTCACTGTTGGCTGCATGCTTAAGTATAACCTGCAGATATTAATCAATTTAAATTAACACCCAGTTTCTGAAAGGCTGATCAAATCAACATTCAACTAACAGAACTTTGATTTGACATTGCTGTCAAATCAATGAGTTGCTGAAAAGTAATATAGTGAAAAAAAATATAATATTTGATCTCTCTTTAGTACCGTTTGACATATGATTTTTCATATTGATTTGAAAGTAATGTTAGCTAACATGTATGTCAAATCAAAGGTGTTGATCACATTTCTAGCAACTCAATTTCATGAGATTGACATGAGATTTGAAATTTGATTAGTTAATTGATCAGCCTTTCAGAAACCGGGCGTAAGTGTCACATCTGCCCATAATCAGTAGCAACACCAATAAGAAATTGAAATTATTAAATAATGCATGGCACTGGAATGCCTTCGTCACCTGAGATAAAGATGTTTAGTTTCATAATGCCCTGTAATTTCACTGGCTTCAATGTCATACAGACCGGAGTACATACTTACAAACTGCTGTTAAGGTATACATTTTATTATAATAAAAATACATACTTAAACGCCTGCTGTATTTTGTCCGCAGTTTCTCTCATCTCCAGACAGCGATTTGACGTGGTGCGTGCCAAGAAGTCTTCAATAAGCCTCACACCCATATTGTAGCCAATTCTTTCCAACTGCTTATTAACATCTTCTAAGTTTTCCGTTTCTTTTAACATTTGAGACACCAGAGCGCCATATGTAAGCGTTAGTAGCTCTGAATTCTAAAACAATACGAAGGATGAAAGACCTATTGGAAGTTACTTTGCGATCAGAATATTTTCAAAACTTACAATTTTTTACTTACAACTTTCTTAGCGTCTAATCTTGAAGTCTGTCGGGACATTTTTCTGGCTTTGGATCGCGGTTTGTTTACTTATTTTTTGAGAAATAATAGATTAACTGTAAACTGTAAATCGTACACCTCCTCCCGTTGATTTACTTGATTGAGTCTTTGCTGTCAACAGTAGTGTTGCATAGGGCATACAAGAGGATTCCTTTCTCCCGTACATGACGAAATAATATTAAAGTGGATCAAATTTTTTACATGACGTAATACTTAAAATTTTATTTCTAGTTTTTTTTACTATTCCCATGACGCGGGCTGCGTGCCTGAAAGAGTGAGAACGAGCTAGGGACCTTCAAAACCCCTGACCTCATTTGAAGTTGTTCCTTATACTGGCTCAGTACAAAAAAGAGGCTTTACTCGACTGTAGTCAAAGTGTCAGTAACCTGTGAAACACCCCTACTAAAAAACTCACTTATTTTCGTAATAATATTTTATATTATTTATTACTCTTTGCATCTCTTTGTGAGTTTATGTTCCGTTATGTTTCTTGCTTTGCATGTCTTTGCACTACTCGGCTATTTTGTTATATGTAACGGTTTTGTATTTTGTAATAGCTGAATTGGCAATACTGCTCTTTTGATTCTTTTTTCAAAACAAATGTCAAACAGTCAAACATTTCGAAATTAATGTTTGTTTTAAACGTTTACGCAAAAAATTATATTATGTTACTTTATATAACAACTACATTGCTTTTACTTCGTGTTTGATATGGAATGCGACGAAGAGGATAACCAAGGTGCCGAACCTGCAGTGAATTCGATTATACTTGACTATTACAAAAAGTTTGGTCGCAAGCGGGATTTAGAGCAGTATTTTTCTTTATCGACAGCTCAAGGTGATGTTAGGGACCCAACAGGTATGTTTTGGAGGAACATGAAGTCGCACAGTGATTCATCAGATTCTGGTGATAAAAGAAGCGATTCTTCTCAAGAATTGTGTCGAATATCTATAAAGTGTTCTGTGCCAGAGCCTTCTAGTTCTCAAGTAAGTGCAATTTTGTTTTTTGTTGTTGTCTATATTGATAAGTGGCCAGTATTGGATTCTTTATTTAAAATTATCATCAGGTATATGATCAGAATCGCGTACTAGTATTTTTGTATTAGAACGTAATTGGGCCACTAAAATCTTACCCTGAATGACTTACCTGCACTTGGTACACTGCTGAGTAATGCACGAGACAATGGCGAAACTTAATTTCCGTTACAAGTAGTGGGTGTAAGACTGCGGTTCACCTGATTTAATACCAAATACTATAAAATCTATGGTACGAGAAGGCACAACCTGGCATAAGTCCGATATAATGTCAGGCAGAAAGTAAAAAAGAATATGATACTTGCAAAATAACTTAGTTGAATACTGACTGAATGACTTAGTTAACTGAATACTGTAGACATTGTTGTCTATAGCATGAATGGACCAGCTCAACCAGGCTGTTACCACTGTCTCACTAAAAACCAACGTAAAGTAGCAGCTTGTTGCTAAGTATCATACAGTGAGAGAGATATCCAGAGGCCCAATTTCCTTCCGCTTCCCTTAGTTATCCCTTTCCTATAAGTTCCCTTTGGTGAACCACTTTTTTTTTTATTGTGGCTCCACCTGTTTGAACAGCCATTTCTGGGACAAAAATTAGCCTATAATCATCTGCAGAGGCACATCTATCTGTACCATAATTCATCAAAGGTTCAGCGATTAAATGTAACAAACAAACTCACTTTTGAATTTCTAATATAAGTTACGATTATACATTGTGTTATTATTAGTAATAAATAATAATGGTATTTACAGGATGAAAATACAAAAACCAAATCTGAGAGTATATCTCCACCAATCATCACAGAAGATTTGGCTGTGGATGTTTCAAGGCACAGTGATGAAGAATCAGGAAAATCTGGTGATGAACATTCTCAGAAATGTGAATATAATACTTAATTGTTGAGTTTTCTATGTTTTGTTGCAAATAATAACACTGGTATCCATCTTAAAAATCACATAAAAAAAAAACTAATCGGATTATTTACTTTCACATGTTGGAACTAGAACTACACAAGGCACTAGGCAAACCTGTAGCATGGATTAGCTGAACTTATTACAATTTATGAAATCGTAAACAATTAACAAAAAAACTAGAAAGATATTTTATTCATCTTTTATCTGTACCTATAAGTAGGTGGTTAATTTCTTTAATCTTCTTCCACCTGCCCCTATCCCACTCAAAGTGCGGTCGGCGCAACATGCTTTTTAACACAAGTTACAGAAAGATTTGGCTTGTAATTTTTACGACAGCCGCCTGCCTGACGTCAACCCCTCTGGGGAGAAAACACCCAGTCCCGAAACATATTTGTGGATCACACAAACATTTGTCTCAGTGTGGGAATCAAATCTGCGGCATCTCGCTTCACAGCTGGCCACTCGTCTACTGCGTCACAGAGGCTGTCGTTAATTAGTTTTATGTTTTTGTTATATTACATACGTTTTTTATTCCAGCTTTAGATGTGATGCTGGACACATCAACATATAAACCATTATCTCCAACAAGCAGTGTAACATCTCAACGGAAACTGGAATGGGATTCCCTTGCTGATGTTGGCTATGGTAATGAGAGTGATAGAAAGACCTCTGCGTCAAGTCTGAGCACTTTAGAAAGACTTGCACTACACCAACAATACTCCAATAATGATACTAAGGAATCTTTAGGTCCCCCAACTGCCCAATCTACTCCATTTGATGAAGCTGATAATAAATCTAAAGCTAGAAAGGATGTTGCAAGGAAAACAACAAGGTTCTATAAAAAAGATGTTGATTTTGTTGAAGTTAATATGCCTCAGGTTTCAAGTAATCCCTCACAAGCATTTAATGTTAACCTTACAAAACATATATCATTTAGTGTTGAAAAAGATGGCGGAGTTACTGTGGAAAATGTAAAGAGAGATGTTAATATTTCACCTCAAAAGGTATCAGTGGAAACAGAAGTTATTCCCCAAATAAGATTAGATAAAGAAATTCAAACATCACTAACTAAAGTTAAAGAGAACAGTACCAATGATGCTCCAAAGATCAAACAAACTAACACCCAAAAGATACCTATTCTCATTAGCTTAAATACCCTTAGAAATAGAAATAGGAGAAAGAAAATAAGGGTTGCTAGAAGAAAGTTAAAAAATCGCAAAAGAGACATTGTTAAGATGGCTACTTCACCTGCTCAAGAAAGAAGTGGGGAGCAACTGTCAGCTGCTGAGAGTTTTGAATACATGCCTGGGCATATTTACAGTCAAAATCATCTTAAGAGTAATCAGTCTAAATCAGGCACAACTGTTGGCAACAAATCAAGTCTTGAGTCCAGTGGAGCTCTCACCACCGATTCTAGTAAAGGATCAAAACATTCATTTACCAAAGATTTAGAGAAAAGTATCAATTTGCTAAAAGCAGCATTGCAAGAGCGCTATGATGATGATATCCTCAAAAAGAAGTTAGTCAAGGAAGTTGTACAGCGATTACTCAAAACAAAGTATAGAGATGATGACAGTACAACAGATTTTTTGTCTGGCTTAAGTTTTAGCAGTAAGAAAATAGGATTGAGAGACAGCAATTCCACAAGTACTTCTGATGCCAACAGTATTGCAACTAGACCAAAGAAATCAATATTACGAATGGACAAATTTAACGCCAGTGCAATAGCTTCAACTTCACAAAGTGCGCCTAATTTACTTGCAGCATCTAATAGTGATAAACCTGTTAGAATGAACCTAGTTAAACATTTGACTTCTTCTAACACTGACACTGAAATGTCTAGTAGGGAAAAGGTATTTGATAATTCATTGACAAAAGCCACATCACAAGAATTGTATCAAAAATATTTACAGGCACTGAAGAGAGAAGAGGCATACAAAAAACATTTAAGAGATAAAGAATTATTTCTTAAACAGAAATTGACTAATTCTGATTCTGCTTTTAAAGTACCTGACACAAAGGAAGTCAGTGTAAATAAAAGATTAAAGGATTTGATGAAAGATTTGACTAGGAACAACTATGATGATGGTTCTGGTGATGCTAGTAAACTTGAGGGTGGTTCTGACAATGTGGATTTTGAAAGATATACTGCTGTAAGAGGTCATCGAAACCACTCAGTGTTTACTCTTTCTTCAGAAAATTCTGACGGTCCAAATAAAAAACAATTAAAAAAGAAACTACAAAACGGCATAAAAGATATGTGTAAATCTGGGCAAAGCCATTACTGTTGTTGTCCACATCATGCAGCTAATATTAAAATTGGTGTTACTGATAGTTCAGTTCAAGTAAATATAAAAGATCAGTTTGAAGCTAAAGAAGTCCAAAATAAGAATGAGAAAAAAAATAATCGGCAATGTTGTAATGACGAATCTTCTCAAAAAACGGCGCGCATTGTTTCCGATAATGTAACTGGTGATATAAAGTATGTTTGTTTGTGTACTGGAAAAGCTGTCCAGTCACAAGAAATTCAAGATAACTTTTTAATATACAAATGCTCCCGTCTGACAAATAGGGGTGTGCAAGAAGGAGATTCGCTGTCTAGAGCCTCCAGAATTTATGGTCAAAGTACAGACGATTTGAATAATGACAAAACTCAATCCAATTGTTTAAAGTCATGCAAGATAGCAGATACAAGTAGTATCGATAATATACCATTAAAAAGGTCGTCCAAATCATCGCAAACTAATTTACTCATAAAAATGATGTGTGGTCAAACAAGTGACAAAAGCACGACCTCAACAGATAGTAAACGAGAACCAAAGAATAGTATAAGAAATAAACTATATCTAAATCTGGAATCTAAAAATGACAAACAACTTATACATGAAGCAACAAGATGCATTCAAACTGAGATAAGTATCAATCCGCAAATAGCAGATCCATCTTTATCTGACATACATATAATCAATGATGGAGATTGTGTTCAATTAATCAGTGAACAATACAAAGAAATTAAAACCTCAATTTCTAAAAGCGATATACGCAGCCGGGAGTGGCGAAATGATGCGGAGGCTGGTACTAGTAGTGACACTGGCAAAAATCGTGCAACTTCTGAGGATAGTGCAGAAGAATTACTTCAAGATGTACAAGAAGTACCATTTATTGAAAATGATGACAATGATAAACAGTCAAATGCACCTTCTAATAATGCTAAACGAGAAGATATTGTTACTGAAAATTTCACAATACCAATACAAGGTACGAATATGAAATTGATGGTGAGCATAGGTTCTAATGAACGTAAGGAATTTGGTGAAGAGAAAATAGGTCAAGGTGCAACTAAAGGCGTTGTTACCGATAAACCTGAACTCGTTGAACAGTCTACATGTTTGTTAGAGGAGTGCTCGAAAGGCGTGCAGTATCAAAGTGAAATAGACGCACTTACAGATAAAAGTTCTAATGGATATGGGCAAGATATAAATAGTAATAAATTTTCTGCCAGTGAGAATGAACCATCTAAAACAAAAGGCTGTTTAGTAAATACATGCATTACACCCGAGGAACCAAAATTTCATACATATCCAAAAAATGTACCGCTATTTGAAAAGAAGCCTTTCTTTCGATCTAACACTGAGACTGAAGTTCTAGGTTGTAGTTTAAGTCAAACTAAACATAGTGATAAAAGAGATATGACTACTCAGCAAGATTTTGCTTTTGGAGATTCTTGTGCAAAATCTAAACCAAATCAGCTTATGCAGGATGACATTGTGTTTCAAAAACCAAAAGTAAATCCAAATATTTGTGGTGGAGTTTTGTCTGAAAATGTAGAAACAATACCGATTGCAGTGCAAACTGATTCTCCGAAAGCGAATTCAAATGTGTGTTGCAATGATGAAAAAACTGAAACTAAGGACATAAACAATGTACCACCTAAACCGCCATGTGATCGTATCCAACAAAGGAAAAAGACTGAAATTATTACAAAGCCTAAGAAAACAAATAATAAAGTTCAACAATCATGTTCAGAAACGGTCACTGATAGTAACCCATCAGAGAAATCTAAAAGCTCAACAGTTACAGATGTAGAATCGGAACAATCTTGCACAAATAAAAAAATTGAAGAAAGTCCTTGCAAAGATCCAGTCCTAAGAATGATCAAAAATATCACAAAACGATACTCCAAAGATGACATTGAAAAGAATAAAAGAACGAAATGTTTTCGCGAAATCGTAACTGTACTGAACTATCTATTAGATACGGATGACTCTACAGACCGTGAAGCTAAACCTACAACCAGTTGTACTGCAAATAATTCTGACACAATCATACCGGAAAAGGTGTCAGGATATTGTCAAACGAAAAATTCAGTAGATAAAGCAGTACAATCGACTAAGAAAAAACTTTGTAGCAGTACTGTTTCTTCTGAACTTCCCATTTCAACTGATGTCCCTGGAACATCATCAGAGTCCGCCACCTGTAAAGTACTGAGCAAGATTAAGAAAGAATGCGAGAGGTACCATCAAAAGCGTTGCAAATCTCAAACTGGTGGCAAGAAATGTGAAGTTTCTAGTACCACATCAGTTAGTTGCGATCAATGCCGTCGCGTACATCATTGTTCTTGCCGATACCATAAATGCAAGCACCACAGATCCAAATCGAATGCAGAGAAAGCTCAAAAGAAATCAGTCGCTTACAATCTAATCATACAAACATCAGAAAGTATTATCAGTGAGGAAACTTTTGATAACAAAGGTCGCCCATTACAAAATATAATAGTCAAAGTTCCGTCTAAAAATAAAGTAGATAAACTGCCGTTTAAAGAAGTTGAGAGTAAAATTGAGAAAAAAATGTATCAAAGTCCACGATATGATAAAACTCAAAGGTCTAGAAGCTTACCTAACGAAGTCGATATGTCGAGTACTGAAGAATGTATGAAAAGAGCTCAAGCGTGTACCGTGCGTGAATATTTGGAGATAAATCGACCTGATTTCGTTGAGAAATCATCACGACGCCAGAATAACTTGAAGGTCATCAGTGAATCAAGGTAATTATACGTTTAAACGCATACATATCTAGTACTTACCCTCTCAGTCTGTGTTGAAAATAAACAAGCGTTTTAATAGTGCGAAATTAATTTTACATTGGGCTATATTTTATCTGAATAATAATAGAATTGAATTTTTTTATTGTACGACATGCTTTTTGAGTGGTAGAGGCACGCTGTTGACAGTTTTGTCTTCAGCATGAATGGGCCGGCTCGACCGGGTCGTTACCACTGTCTCACAGAAAAGCGACGTAAAGTAGCAGTGGGTTGTTCCGGCGAGTCACTTTCTGGGGCCAGCCAGTGTATATACAGGAACTTAGGCCAGCATAATTATGCCGACAGTCTAGGGACGCAATAAATAATAATAATAAATAAATACACCCAACAGTCACACACATAGTCCTGACCCCACACTAGGTTAAACCTGTATCGTGGGTATCAAGAACTACGAGGGACTTGCGGTCCCACAACACCCAGACCCGAGACAAATATTTGTGGATCAGACAAACATTTGTCAGGTGCGGGAATCGAACCCACGGCCTCACGCTTCGCAACCGGCTACTCGCCCGCTGCGCCACGGAGGCTGTCTCAACTCAATGTGTCTCAACAGTCGACAATCTCTTTGGACTGCATTGTTATAGGTGGTAGGTGGTAGGTCTATTGTATGCAAGAGGCCATCTGGCTTGACACTACCGTTTGTCTATTTTTACCGCCAAGCAACAGCTTGTCTGTAAGCATTGTTGTGTTTCGGTTTGAATTGAAGCCAGTGATATTACTGTGTCTTGGGGTGCCATTTAGTGCTTTGTAATTCAAAGTTGTATGTGGTGTTGCTTCTGTTTATGGGCAGACATAGGCGAACGACCTGCTTGATTCGTCATTAAAGTTAGTAAAATTAAATAAAAAATTTACTATGTGTAGTGTATTGTGCCCAGATAAAAAACAAACCCATTTTATACTCCCGGTAAGGGTAGGCAAAGGCGTAGCTAGTACACCCACATTTCGCCGACCTTATTTCCGTCCCGTGATGTGATAGGGGGCGAGCCTATCGCCATACCACACACAATTTCAGACTCCGGGCTGATATTAAGCATTTCACGATAGAAAAACCCTTTGACCGACTTGGGGATCGAACCTGAGACCCCAGCTCGTACTGCGTACGCTTTACAACTGCGCCACCGAGGCAATCCCATTTTATATTAATACTAGCCCTGTATTATATACGTCCCACTGCTGGGCACGGGCCTCCTCTACTGAATGAGAGGGGTTAGGCCTTAGTACACCACGCTGACCTAATGCAGGTTGGTAGACTACACATACCTTCGAAATTCTTATGGAGAACTTCTCACGTATGTAGGTTTCCTCATGATGTTCCCTTCACCGTTGAAGCAAGTGATAATTAAAATTAATACACACGTAACTTAGAAAAGTCAGAGGTGTATGCACTCGGGGCTGGTTTCGAACCTGCGACTTTCGTCTCGACAGTCCATACCACTCCTCACTGAGATATCACTGCTTTATACTAAATATATTATACTTGAGTGTCCAACTCACCAAGTTTTCTTACTTCAGAAATCAAGACGAGTCACCACGTTTGAAAATGGTTGTTGTCCATACACCCAACTGTGTGGGACCGATGGGAAATTGCAATATGTACTGTACGGGAGGTACTTTAGCGTTTGTAATTTGTTCCTTAAATTCATGTAAATAAAGTATAGAATCGAATGTTGTTATAGGTGTACCGTATTATAACCAATGCTATGATCCCTGCACGCAAAACATGCAAAATGAAGTACAAAGAATTGGTGAGTTGTGATACGAAATGTCATGTGTATGTATATCGATGGCAGAATCATACAAATATTATAAATGCGAATGTAAGTTTGTTTGTTACGCTTTCACGCGAAAACTACGTAACCTATCATCATGAAACTTTGTACACATATTCTTGGAGGTATAAGAAGTAACATAGGATACTTTTTATGAAAAAAAAATTATTTGTTTGTTACGCTTTCACCCCTAAATCACTTAACCGATTTTGATGAATTTTGATGTAGAGATAGATGGGACCCTGGAGACGGTTATAGGCTACGTTTTATTTCGGAAAAGTCTATTCACGCGGGCGGAGCCACGAGCAAAAGCTAGTGTTATATATTACTGCAAAGTAACTCCTTAAGCCTTATTCTATACGACCGTGTGTGTGTGGTTTCGTAACTTGACCACGCTACGTTAACGCGATCACGTTATGTTGATTTCATGAAATTTAAATTAAAGTCAAAGATCAGCACTAGCCTGCGAAATTCAATTTAATTTTGGTATTTAAAAAAATTGCAGGTTTATCCATAGAGTAAATATGGATAAAAATTATTTTGCGCAAATAATCATCATGGATATTATATGCCTCGGTAGCGCAGCTGTAATGCGTACGCGTTACGATTGAGGCTAACGCTGAGGTCTCGGGTTCGATCCCCGGGACGGGTAAAGTGGTATTGGTTTTTCTATTACGAAACGTTCAGTATCAGCCCGGAGTCTGGAATTTGTGCCCGGTATGGCGATAGGCTCGCCACCTATCTCATCGTGGGACGGAGATATGCTCGGCGAAATGTGGGTGTACTGGTTACACCTCTGCCTACCCCTTTGGGGATTACAGGCGTGAGTGCGTATGTATGTATATTATACGGAATAATAATAATGAAAACTATAAATATTGCTTCTAGAGTTAATGAATGTCCAGAAACTTACTTTTTTTCTCAGATTTGTCATTTTGAACTCTAGAAGCAATATTTATAGTTTTCATTATTATTATTACGTATCTGTGTTGAATTATTTGTGCAAACTAATTTTTATCTCTTAAATCAAAGGTAACGTCATTTTTATAATACGCGATGAGGTGCGTTACGTGTTTGTTATGAACATTTGATACTGGCTTAAATAATGCATTGGAGTAACGCGGTCGCGTTACAGTTTATACCGGAATGTAATGGGGAATAACGGACCTCTGATTTCACGCAGTTAACGTAACTTGTGTGCGTTAAGAATTCTGATATAAAGAATAAAGTCCCTTATGTGTCATTTTAAATATTATGTTGATATCCATGCTTACTAAAACCTACATTCGTTATGCTGGTGACCGTAAGCAGTATTGCCATTAGTCAAGCCATAAGTGTTGCTAGCTAAGTTGACTTAACTATTTCCGTCTAGTATAAGTATTATTATATACGTATGCCCATTCGACTGCCTCCGTGGCGCAGTTGTAATGCTTAAGCGTTACGACTGAGGCTTGACGCAGAGGTCTCGGGTTCGATCCCGGGTCGGGTAAAAGTGATATTGGGTTTTTCTCAAAGCTCAGTATCAGCCCGGAATCTGGAATTTGTGCCCGGTATGGCTATAGGCTCGCCCCCTATCACATCATGGGACGGAGATACGCTCGACGAAATGTGGGTGTACTGGTTACACCTCTGCCTACCCCTTCGGGGATTACAGGTGTGAGTGCATATGTATGCCCATTCGTCATTTTCAACCCATTATTCGCTCCGTCCAGCTTAACTATTTCCGATCGCAGTGCAGCACCAACGCAGAGTTCCGATATATAATAATTTATTTTGATACATAATTTTCAGAGCAAATGAGCGGGCTGCCCACAGGGACCTGTTGTCAATGCACGTGGACAAACAACTACCACTGAGCACGCGCCATATACAGGAAATACGCCACCTGGCGAGAGAGTTTGGCATTGACGGGGCGCGGAAAAATCGTACGTATTTTTTTTTATTTTGATTATTGTTCAACATGGCGTAGATAGATGAAGGGACGAATAATAATATAAAAAAGACTGGCCCACAAAAAAAAAGGATTTTGTTAGTGTGTGCAAAATTTTTATGTTATTTATAGGGGCTCCAAAATTCATATGTGAACGAGAAATGAAAAAACATTCAGAGAAAATTTACAAATCACTGCCAGAAGTGGTCCGAAAGAAGGAAGAAATTAAAAAGGAAAATATTAAAAAGACTAATTTGCTAATGGCAAACATTTTTAAAAAGGTAATATTGTTTTAATAGTACTAGAGTGGTAGAGCCACGCTGTAGACACTTGTCTACAGCATGAATGGGGCGGCTCCTCCGGGTCGTTACCCCAGTTTCACAGAAAACCGACATAAAGTAGCAGCTTGCTGCTGCGTTTCGTATGGTGAGTGAGATATCCGGAGGCCAAAATCCCCTCCCAATCCCTTAATTATCCCTTTCCTTTAAGGCCCATAATTCTTTTGGTATTTATTGGTGGAAATCACTTACCATCAGGTGACCCACTTCCTCGTTTACCTGACTGTTCTATAAAAAAATACTTATTCGGAAAATACCTATTAAGGTCGAATGTGTTATACTGTACGTAGAATGATTTAATTTAATGGTGTAATAAGTATTTCGCTTAGAAATTTAATATTTAGACATTAACTTTTATGAAATAAAGTTGAGTATTACATGTGATTTTACCTTTGCATGAAGTAAAGTAAGTGGAGCCGTATTTTTGGCAAATTCATATGAGAGTTACAGTTCTAGTTATCTTATTTTTACCATTATATATTTATACCAATATATTTTGCAGTTATTTTTTTAATCATTTTTGACTATGTTTCGCAAAAGGTTTTCTTCTACTTCGGATTATTTTCTGCAGCATATAAAGTAATATACAAAATAAACATGTAAAATACATTTTTATGAAATTATGTTAATTTTCAGAATCTCCAAAAGAAAACTCTACGCGGTGCTGTAAATCTGTCGAACTACAGCACTGTGATTAAAATATGACGAAAAGCCGATAGATTTGACGAAATGTGTTCATACATTATAACCTGTTATCCATGTTCCATTGATGTATTTTTATAATGATTGTTGATGTACTTGTTATGTCGTTTTTGATTATACTATTTGTAAACACCGTTTGTTACTTATTTTAAAATAACGTTTAACAAAACTTAGAAACCGACCTCAAAATAAAAACACTATTTTATAGATCTCTTTAGAATCGGTGCCTGTGTCGCTACCGGTCAAATAAAGTTGCACCGACTCCAAAGAGACCTACAGAATTTGTTATTTTTGTTTTCTCAATGTTTTTATTTTAAAGTCGGTTACTAAGTTTTGAACGTTATTTTATATTTCAATTTTTAGTGGTAGTTACAGCAATAGCATGTACATTCCAATACAATAACACAATCGCGACGAGTGTAGGTACTGTTGTCCGTTGAGAAGTTTTATTTTTTTACTCCGGTCTCCGTCGTCAGATCTTAACCAAATTGAAATGGGACCTCACGGGAAGCACCAGCTTTCAAATAAAAAAATAATCATCATAATCGGTTCATCCAGTCGAAAGTTCTGAGGTAACAATCATAAAAACAAAAAAATATAATCGTATAGGGAACCTCCTTCTTTTTTGAAGTTGGTTAAAAAATAAGAGTTAACCGATGGTGACGTCACATAATGTATTGTGTGACAGAGAGGACGTTCTACAAAGTCAAAACTGTATTTGTCACACGGTTGGAAACGTCACGTAAAGGTACTGAGTGACAGAGACGACGCTCTACAAAGACGAAACTAGCTGATTGTCTCATAAGTTCTATATGCATTATTTATCGCGGGTTACTATACTTTAAACTTGAAAAAATTTCTTCTTTCTTTCTTTCTATCTGATGGTGAGTCCACTATACCTGAAAAATTATGAACGCGTTGCAGACCTTAAAGGAAAGGGATAAGTAAGGAATGGGAAGGGACAGGGAAATGGGTTGGTTCGAATCAGGTAGGTATAGTATAGACTACACATTCAAAACTGTCGATCTGTCTACAGCATGCCTCTATCACTAAAACTTTATAGTACCTACCTACTCACCACAATCTCACAATTCTGCGTACCATTGTCGATCTAGGGCTTAGAGGATTTAAATGGCGAGTATGTACCTAAACGTAATAGATGACGAAACGAGCAGATTTCTCGTCTGATGATAAGCGCCACGCCTGTCCATAAACAAAAGCAACACCACACAGAATGGATTACACAAAGCACTGCAAGGCATTGGACTGCGTTCGTTATCCTGAGACAGAAGTTGGTAAGTCTATAATGCTCTGTAATTTTACTGGCTGCAATGTCTTCCAAACCGAAACAACAGTCCTTACAAATTGTTGTTTGGCGGCAGAAATAGACGAAGCGGTCGTACCAGCCCAGACGGCCAACGCATACGAAGGACCTACCATTTAGTAAGTAGTAAATTGTAGTACCTACCATTTAGTGTGCTAAATTTAACTTTAATCATTGTGTGCCTCGGTGGCGCAGTTGTAATGCGTACGCGTTACGATTGAGGCCAACGCTGTGGTCTCGGGTTCGATCCCCGAGTCGGGTAAGGTGGTATTGGGTTTTTCTATTACGAAATGCTCAGTATCAGCCCGGAGTCTGGAATTTGTACCCGATATGGCGATAGGCTCGCCCCTTATTACATCGTGGGATGGAGATACGCTCGGCGAAATGTGGGTGTACAGGTTACACCTCTGCCTTTCGGGGATTACGTGAGGTCGTATGTGTCATTGGGTGGAACTAGTTTATAACTGAACTGCAAGATTTGATCCACACATAAACATACATACATGATGAGATAGGGGGCGAGCCGATCGATACTTACAGGTGGTATTAAAAGCTTATAAAGATATGAAAAATATTTATTTTTTATGAAATTGATTGATATCATGTACCTATTCATTCATTCAATTAATTTTATTCTCTCGGCGAATTGAGTACGATTTCTTGAAGTTTTTGCCTGTGCAGTTTCGTTGTGGCTGTCATTGGTAACTCGTTCAAAAAGATAACTCCGCCTCTTAGCTGTTTTGTATCTGTTAACGTATCTGAAAATAAAGGTTAGTTTTATATCCGTTCGTTCTTTCGTCTTTCCATGTCACGAAACTCAAAGCAAGTAGGTACCTATAATTAATAAATGCGTAAATCTAAAAGAGACTAATACGTACAACTATGGCCTTACTTAAAAACCTTTAACCTAAGCACTGTTTAGTTAAACACTATTTTCGTCTCTTTCTAGCCACTTTATAATTTGCATTGACAGAGAAAGACAAATTTTTATCAAGTCTAAAAAGTCCTAAACATAAAGGTAAAATAGGAGATTCCATGCGAACATTATTAAGATTCCTTACCTTAAAATGGAAAACGAATCCGTCATAGCTCTCTTTGTTATCCGACTGTCTGTCTTTTGAGTGTTAAGGCCATATTATTCAATACACACAGATTAAACCTTAATGTAGTAGGTACCTATATTTTTAGCCAGCAAACGAGCAAGTGGTTCACCTGATGGTAAGTGATCTCCAACACCCATGAACGCTCATAATACCAGAAAAATCGTGGATGCGTTGCCGATGGGAAGGGGGACAGTGGTAACAACCCGGAAGAGCCAGCCCATTCATAGACAAAACTCTACAAGGTGGCTCTACCACTCAAGAAGGTAGAGAGAAAACAGGTTCCTGGACTCATCAGGTGATCCACTTCGTTGGCCGGAATCTACTACAAAAATGGCATCGGTACCTTAATAACTTTAGAGATACCTTACCTCGGACCAAATTTTTGATTTCTTGCGCTTTGACAGTTTGCCCCGGTCTAAGCACCACGCATGCTACCGGTAAGTCACCACACTCAGGATCTGGTAATCCCATCACTGCCACATCCATAACCTTTGGATGCTGTCTGATTACACCTTCCAATTCTACTGGCGATATCTATAAAAAATTTACTCTTTGTAAAACCGTTTTTGTTGATGGCTCTAAGAATTATGATGCCAGTAATCTTATATTTCTGCCTGGCTTCATCCCGGCTTAATACCAGGGTCCACCTTCCCATCATTTGACAATGCATTTGGTATTATGTGAGGCGACTCGCCGTCTGACCCCAACAACCCGCAACGGGAACCGCAAGTTTCGTCATTGCGTCGTCTGTTAGTCAACAGATTGTACCTACCACGTGCAGGTGAGGTTGGCTTTGGACCTAAGATGTTGACCCACTTACACTCCCTCTTATATTGCTAATATGCTTATAACCGATTTTTAAGGTTCTGCCGAGAATAGTGTTTTTTTTATTTTATTGACGGTAATGACGAGACAATCAGGTCGCTCGCCTGATGGAAAGCGTCACGCCTGCCCATATACAGAAACATCATCGATAAGAACATCAAATTTTGAAGAAGGTACTGCATGGCACTGGTCTGCGTACTACATCCCGATACAAGACATTAAGTCTCATGATGTCTAGTAATTTCACTGGCTTCAATGTCCTTCAAACTGGAACATAAGAGTGTTTACACACTGTTGCTTGGCGGGAGAAATAGACAAGCAGTGGTACCTACTCGGAAGGCCTCGCATATGAGGTATCTACCACCTAGTTTTAGGATGGAAGGATAAGGCAAGAACCGGATGTAGCGCCCATTGTCGCATATATTTTTAGTGTAATGTGGGCAGTTAAAGTCTGAATTCCGAAGAAAAACATACTGTGGCGCCTCCCTCTGATTTGACACTTAGTCTTGGAGCTGCGGTTCCCTTTACCAAATGGTAGGGCGGGCTCTTTTTGTGAGAATAAGTTTTACCACCCACACTCCTTTAATTACCATAGTTCTCTTTCTACTAAGATATCTTTAACTTACCTGATGATTTTTGTACTTGAGCAGTTGTTTGAGTCGGTCTACAAAGAAGAAGTTCCAGTTTTCATCTCTGTAGAAAATGTCACCTGTTTTCAACCATCCATCTTCGAATGTAGCTTTTGTCGCTTCAGGGTCGTTAAAGTAACCCTGGAATTTCAAATCAATCTACCTTTAAATAACCGCATTAAGTTTAGTTAATCGGGTTTTTAAGACGAATATAACGATACTTTGTCCGATACTTTGATGTCCATATCCCTCTGCCCTTATTCCTCTGATGCCCTTTCCTTTGCAACGAATCCATGAATCTTTTAGTATTGTGGGTGTTCATGAGTAGTGGAATTAGATATACTTGGTCCATTGGCGGTCTTCAACTTGGTGCGACAGAGTGGTATAGGTAGATAGTTATTTCGAAAAACCCATTCGATATTTAAAAAAATTCGATATTTTAAAAAAGTCCTACCATGAAAAGAGCTTGACTCTGAACTCTTAACTCTCCAGGCACGTTTGGCTCATTTATATCTTTACCAGTCGTGGGATCTACCAACTGAAATATCAATAAACCAATATTAAATTAGGTACCTTACCTACAGAATTCGATTAAAGCTACTTATAATGCGTGAAATATTTTTAAACTTAGATATTTGAAAAGTTGGAAAACAGACGCTCTTCAAAGTGGTAAACATATCAATGAAAAGTGGCAGAGCTGTTCTGTAGACAGTTTTGTCTACAGCATGAATGGGTCGGCTTGATCGGGTTGGTACCACTGTCTCTGACGTGAAGCAGCAGCTTGCTATTGCGTTTTGTACGTTGAATGACACATCTGGTGGGCCAATATCCCCTCCTCTTCCCAATCCCTTAATTATCCCTTTCCGTTAAGGTTGACAACGGACCCATGATTCTGATATAGTGGATGTTCATAGGCCACCGCCCATCAGATCACCCATCATGGAGATCAGAATCAGGTATCCTACTAGCTCGTTTGTCGGCATCTGCAATAAAATACAAAGTTTATGGTACTACACTTTTTTAACGCGGGCAAAATCCATCTTACAGATGAAAGGATGGTCAGCCGGACTCACCAGCCTTCCGACCTATTTCACTCCCCGAGTAATTGCTAGATCGGGACCATTACCAATTTTAACGCTGGTATACCGGATGAAAACCCCGTGATCGCCTTCTTTGGCACTAGTGAGGTGGTTCCGGGGCATCCTGGGAAACATGGATTGCTGCCGGTACCACCCCTGCACTATTTCTTTGCCGCTTGCAAATCCCATCATAATCGGAACGCCTTCGGCGTCTGCGATAGCAAGACGGTTTCGCACTGTCGTCCGTCTCAGTGTATGTCACTGCACTGCGCTGGCCACTCCGAGAAGTAAGATACTAAGTCTCATAATGCCCAGGTATTACACTGGCTTCAATGCCCCTCAAACCAGAACACAATAGTGCTTACACACTGTTACTTGAGGGCAAAAAGACTAATCAGTGGTACCTCCTCAGACGGACCCTCGCATACAGGAGACCTACCACGTATTAGCTCGTTTTGTTTATAATAAAAAACAATATATGCGTACCCTATATTGGAAAAAGCCTGTAGGTTTTCCACAAGAGCCAGGTGGAGAGTTTGCATATGTATCCCAGAATATTATAGTTGTAGTTTCACTCATACCGTAAACATCGTATACTTCTGCCGTTGGCGATAATTTCTGAAATACAAAAAAGGGCTCATGGGATTAAAACCTCGGGCTCTTTAATTTCCAACATCATCATGATGATATTTTTATTAATCCAGGTACAATAAAAAATCGTAAAAATCAAATTGGTAAATCGTATTTATTTAATGAATGAATGAATGTGAATGAGTTCAAAGAGGTAGGTATGTAAGGATCGTAGCAAGTGGAAATCCGTTGTCTCTGCCTACCCCTATGGGAAACAGGCGTGAGTCTATGTATGTAAAAAATCGCGCTACATTTTAAATGTCGTATTTCATCCAGTAATGTATTACGATACTTTTATAGCAAGAAATGAAGATAATCTTTGCTGGTGGAAGGGTACCTGAAATAGAAATCGTCAAGCAGAAAGAAAAAGATTTGAATATAGGTAGGTGGTCGATCACCAACATCTTATATAGTCTCAAAGCCAACCTCGTCTGTGCTGATAAACGGACGAGGCAATGGCGAACCTTGGTTCCAGTGGCAGGTTGTGAGTGTCAAACGGCGGGTCGCCCCGCATAATACCAAATCCACCGTGAAATTATGATGGGAAGGCGGACCCTGGCATTGAGCAGGGGTTACACCAGACCCTGGGCGGTGGAGATCACTTACCATGAGGTGCCCCACTTGCTCGTTTACCGGACTATGATATAAACAAAGATTACCTTAACTTCTTCAATCAGGTTTTCATGTACAGCGCTGCCTCCAATCAGTATTGTTTCGAAGCATGTGAAATCACATTTATCTCGATCTCCAGGCTTTATAAGAGTTGTCATCATTGTAGGACTTATAATCATGTACGATGGCTGAAACAAAACAATATATCATTTTTTATTAGCTTGAGTGACGAAACGAGCAGGTCGCTCGCGTGATGGTAAGCGCCAATACTCCTGCCCATAAACAGAAGCAACGCAAAGCACTACATGACACTGGACTGCGCTCGTCACCCCGAATTATCAAGTAGACAAGTCTCTTGCCCATGGTTTGATTTACAAAACGGTGCATTATTAGTTTATATGGGAATCTTAGACTTTTTTAATACCTGGGTATATTTTTTAAATTATAACTTTTTTTATTTAGTTTTTTCTATGTCAGTGCGAGTGCCATTTAAGACTTGTATAGGTGGTACCCATGGCTATTTCTTCAAAATACGATATTTATTTCGTTTTTTACAGCCGAGGATATCCGTTTATCGGCCAAGATCCACCGTTAAAGATAAAAATAGATAGCTTTATCGACGGATAGCACATAAAAAATATTGGGACGCTTGAACTGCCATTTTCATAGTGTCGTATATCGGTAGTAAGCTATCTATCTGTTCTCTCATTGATAGAATAGAAGAATAAGATTGACTCATCGAAATGAGATAACGATTGACTGTCATTGGTAAGTTTATTGGGACGGTCAAACGGAAAATTGATACATCTTTTTCTATTTCCGGTTTAATACAAGAAGAGTCATAGAATATAGGGAACGGCCATGACAGAACACTCATTTCGGCATAGCAGTCGCCAACGTCCATACCACGTTGAATAAACCGGTTCTCGTCCGATCACCGAAGTCAAGCAACGTCGGGCGCGGTCAGTACTTGGATGGGTGACCGCCTGGGAACACCGCGTGATGTTGGCTTTTTACTTTGTCGTTATTTCCAATGGAATCACAATCTGTGCGTGATGCAGAAGAATCAGTTCGGTAAGGCATTCGCCAACGTCCATACCACGTTGAATACACCGATTCTTGCATAATCGCCCGAAGTCAAACAAACTGACGCGGTCAGTGCTTACAGAAAGATGTTGGCGCTTTTTGGTTCATAAATCATGATTTTATGTGCTAATTGTGTATTAAGTCTGAGTCGGTGCCTATGTCGCTGCCGGTCAAATAAAATTGCACCGACTCCAAAGAGACTTCAAGAAATTGTTATTTTTGACTTCGCACTGTTTTTATTTTGAAGTCGGTTTCTAGGTTTTGTTAAAACTTATTTTATTTTTCAGTTTTTAGTTGTAGCTAGAGCAATAGCATGTAATTTACAATACAATAACCAATCGCGACCAGTGTAGGTACTGTTGTTCATTGAGGAGTTAAGTACATTTTTTTACTTCGTACTCCGTCATCAGATCTTAACCTAATTTATATGGGACCACATCGCAGTAATCTCTCGAATGAATATTTTTCAACATAACCAGCCGACTATTAGCCGAGAAATTGTAGTATATACATACATAAAAGAAAACGCGCCAAATTGAGAACCTCCTCCTTTTTTGAAGTCGGTTAATTAATACTTACTCTGTATTTATTGATGAGATTGTACGTGTGTTCTTGTGTCGCCGGCAGAGAAGACTGTAGCCTTGTATACCTAAAAACTGGTGCAAACAAGAAGCTCATAATGGCTGACAGCCACTGAAGAGGTGCTACGATGATGGCCAATTTAGTTGGTGTCGGAAATGTAGTAAATTTTGACCTGGAATTGGTTTTATTGATAAACGAAAAACAATTTTTAAAATGTTAAATAAATTAAAATTGGTAAGTATGGTACAATTCTGCAGTGTAGCAGACGGAATTATAAAAACCCCAAACTTCAAAACGCAACGACTGAACAGAGTTTCTTCAAACATAGCTAGGAACCATCTCGTTTAATTAGCTATCAAACAAAACAAAAAAAAACGCATACACGCATATGCGTACGCACACAGACAGACAAAGATTTCATGTTATAAACACCCCTTTTTTGTCGGGGGTTAAAACGTCACACCTTACAATATGCCTAAAACAGATAGGTACTGCAATTTCCAAGGTCCGGCTAAGCTCAATGCCAAGATTATCTCGCTACCTCTGATAACATATCATTGATATGCAGAATAAACAAGGTGGGCGAAAGCACGGAACCTTGTGGGACTCAGACATTAGCTGACTTGAGCTGTGCAGCACCTTTCAACACCGACACGCATTCTACGCTCATGCAGAAACACACAGAACCACGTACAAAGGTTGTCGGAGAGCACATACGTTGAAAGCTTAGAGAGAAAGCCACGATGTCAGACCCTTTCAAAAACCTTGGTAATGTCGAGGTTTACGGCTAGAGCTTTGCCATGCCTGTCAACCCCTTCAGCCATGCAACATTGCGCTAGAAGGTCGCCCGATGGTCGTTTTGATCGGAAGTCAGCGATCCTCCAGATAGTGGGCCATCTGCGCGTTATAATCCGCTCCATTACTTTGCATATCACTGAGGGACTGAGGTAATGGGCTTCGGACGGTAGTTACTAGGGTCTGATTGATCATCCTTGCTTGCGATCGGTTGCATATTGCTAGATGTCTAGAAATACATACTCCTTGAACTCATTTTCACTCTATCTCTCTCTCTCTTTAGTACGTGCCATAGAACATTTCTCATGATTTTGTTCTAGATGGAGCATACATAACATAAATCTATGAAGCGTTTAGAACTAATAAATCAATTGTAAAGTTTACCACAAAGATGGCATAGATATTGCGAAACTTTTATGTGCAATGGCTGCAGATTTCGGTTTGCCTGTTGTACCGCTTGTGCATAATGAAATTGCTATTGTAGTACTTGGGTCGAAGTCTGCAGGTCTGAAATCATTACATGTTATTTTTTCTGTTCTCTAACTTCTTTCGTAGTCGATGAAGAAAATTGGCTATCTAGGAGAAAAACTGAAACTTCTCTTCTATAGGGAAAATTTCCGATGGTAGCGTCAATAACGCATGGCGTCACTAGCTGTCAAGCTGAAATTTAGTAGGGTATTGGTAGCGAGAGTCTCACCAACGACACCAGCGTCGGACGCTTGGTTCCAACATAGAAGGTCGGTATATGGAAGCATTAGGTCTTGCATCTGATAATACGCTACTTCAAATTGTGTTGGCTGTTTATATGCATGCATGTACCATCCACCTAAGTATATTATTGGGAAGGTTGTATTTCTCCTGGCTTTGAAATAGGCCGTTTGAAATTAAATATTATTTTATCTGTTTGTGGTTTAGCATAAACACTAGGTGCTTTAGTAAGTCATTGTCAATCGATAAATATAATAATTATATTAGAATGACCTTATGACTTATTAAACCATTTAAACCATTTATTTTTCTACACACACATACATATAGCAAAAAGATGGTAAAAACACACATTTATTAAACATAAATTTGCTACAATATATGCTTATCTCCATAATATATACCTATTATTAAAGTTGATTGATATAAGATATTATTTTGCATACATTATCTCATATTTAACGATAATATTTATGTTTCATGATGCAATACAAATTGTTATGAAGAAAAATAATATGTAGGTATTACCTAAAACTCTTTTACAAAAAAACTGTCTCCTAACCAAAACCTATTTCTATGGCACCATCGGTTAATTTGATTAGCCTGTATCCTCAGAATATAATAAATTAATAAGCAGAGAGTAATTTCTGACAATTTTATCATTAAATTTCAAGTGAAAAATTAAAAAATTATGATTATAATCCATATAACCAATAGTGATCACGTATATTGGGCGTGTTTAGCTACAAAGGTATGAAATAGCGAACCAGCTCAGTTTAGATTCTGTATTGATAAGAGATGGTGGGTCATCTCGTAGTAAATGTTCACCGGCACCCATAATGCCAGAAGAATCATGGGAGTCGGATTTTAAGAAAAGGAATGTGCTCTGATAACATAATCATTAAATGCCACTGAAGGATCTGCCTACCTGAAGTCTTCAACACTAACGTTCTCAAGAAAATATGCAAAGCTAAGCACTTGATCGCCTTTATCAAAAGTAATGACTTCTGGATGTATGCCTGATCTTTTGGATGCTTTGAAGACATCAGACAGTCTTTCATTTTGGCAGAATATAACTTTTGGACAATCTATGCGAAATGTGTCTTCGAGCTCAGCTAAAAATTAATTTTGTATAATATGAAGCCATGATTGTTGACGATGTTTCTTCGTTAGGAATTAGAGTATAACCTATTTTTAGAATTTATTGCTTATTGGCGTAAAGTATCAATATACCCATATACTTATAATTTAAATGCATACCAGTAGGATACTACTTTTTTATAGCAGAGGCTCGAAAACGACCAAGGGAGTCACCTGATGGTAAGTGCTCTCCACCGCTCATAGACACCTACGATACCAAAAGAATCATGGATGTGTTGCTAACGTTAAAGGATTAGGATAGAGATTGAGAAGGGGAGGATGGATTTGGGCCTTCTTGGGTTTAATAAAAAAAAATGCTCTGGGATTGAAAATATGCCAGTATATGCACTAGTTGCGCCTCTGCCTATCTCTTCGAGGATAAAGGCTTGACCTAAGTTTATGCAAATGTATTATAATATAGTTAAAATGTGAAAATTTCGATCTTTGTAACTTAGTGAATTCGATTTCAATTATTGATTGATTGTTTGTTTATTTCCATACAGTTTTTGTCGGCTCAAACGGTCGGATCAACTAAAATCGAACCTTATTAATCTACCACTACTATCGAACGCAATTCAGCCTTTGTATAAAACGAAAGATTAAAACATGTGATAGGTAATCCAGATAATAAATACTTAACTAATCGTTAGTTGCCTATCATTTTATACCTTGAATATGCAAAAAGTATTCATTTACCTAAGCATATTTTTACACCTAATAGAAGGCCAAAATATTTGAATAATTTATACAGATAGAATGCCACTTAATTCTGAATCTCCTATTGGATTTTTCATTTTGATGCCTTGATTGACCTACTTACGCTAGGTACTAAATAGCATTACTTCAAAACAGATAAACTATGGAGTGCAAACTATTCTAAATTATAACCGACTTCATCAAGTATTTCGTACTATCTACATCATAATGGGATCCCACTATGTATTCCATGACTCCTGAATATGGGAATTTCGACATAGTCATTCGAAACTTATGTCGAGTGCCGTACAAATGTATGTCATTTTATATAATGGGTAAATATAAAATGATACATTGGGGATACTGATCTAATCTCTGCGTGACGTGGGGAAATCTACAAACACTGTAACTCTAGCATTATAATAATCTATGGCTCTATCTTCCGTAACCTTGATGACTCTGTTAGTTGTTAGACGTTCCCCTTCGGGAGCAGCAGTAGCCAAATATCGGCTCAAAATAATATAACAACCTGGACCATCAACACAACGAAGAAGAAACGTAGTTAATTTGTTAGGAATTCTCTTTACTCTTCTTCTTCCACCTGCCCTTTTCACACTCCCAGTTGACTCGGCGCAACATGCGTTTTAACATATGCTACAGATAGATTTGCCTTGTAGTTTTTACGAAAGGCCGCGGCCGCCTTTCTGACGTCAACCCCTCTGAGGAATTCTGTTCACTAAATTATCAAATATCTACCAAAGATTATATTCTGAATTCTACTTACTAACTCTCAAGTGTATATCAACGGGTACGATAGTAATTCCTAGATAGAGAGCTGCGTAAAACGGAATGGCCAAGTCCAGATGGTTTGGAGCCATGAGGACCATAACTTTTTTTTTATTGTCCGGCGTCCGCCGCGCAAGAAGTACTCATTAATTAAAATTCAAGTTAACTCGATTTAAGTTATGTTTATACCTTTAAAAGTAAGTCAAAACGTGTATTGTCAGTGTGTGAAGTTGACCACATGTGGACCTTGCGAAATAAGACCTAAACAGTGAATAGTGTAGTGCGTGTACGTAAATATAACCTAAAACAATTTGGACAGAAAGAGTAAAGTTATTTAATATCTGGTTACTGGTGGACATATTTAGGACCTCTAAAATAGTTAAACTTGGTAATACAGTGGCTTTTAATGCAACGGTGTACTAATAGGAACTCTGCTAAAACTTTCAACCCTATCTGTTGTGCAAGACTAAAACTGACAATGCCATCTGTTATGCAAAAGACATAAACTAACAACGCCATCTGTTGTTGCAAAGACTCAAATATTTATCGCTATCTGTTGTGCATAAGACTCAAACCAACAGTGCCATCTGTTACTAAATAGATTAAAACATATGTCGCCATCTGTTGTGCAAAATACTCAAACCAACGGCGCCATCTATACTGCAAACATCATCTGCTGAATATAATATTATAAGTATTGTTTCATACAAACTAAAGCCTGATATTATCTATATTAGCGGTCAATTATAATCACTTAGCGTCAATGGAGCTCTCAAAAATTCCGTCTAAGTCGAACGCAAAATTCAAAAATAAAGGCTCAAAACATCTAAATACGCCTGTAAACCACCAAACAAACCACCAAAGGCCAGTTGTCAACTCATCGAGCATTAAGGAGAACAACTCTGACGATACATGCTTAGATCAAAAATGTAACGCAAAGCCCCTTGATATAAAACTGGGTCCAGTCACAGGAACCCATCAAGGCTACATTACTGAGGAAAAGCTGCGTGACATATTAAAACAGGAGTTAACTGCAGCTCGTAAGGCTGAAAGGGAGCACATCACATCTGAATTACGGGCAATACAAGACCAACTTTCTGGTTTTCGCGAGGCTATGACATTTTTCAACCAACAATTTGAAGAAGTAAAAGCTGACTTGAACGAAAAAACAACTGTTATCAGAGAATTACGGAAGGAAAACGAGCTACTGCAAGGAAATATTAAGGACATCACAGACAGGCTTAACACAATCGAACTTCATTCTAGAAACTGCAATATTGAGATTAATGGAATTCCGGAACATCGTTCTGAAAATCTGATTGATACAGTCATACAGTTGACTAAATCGGTGAAGAACCCTTTGACCGTTGACGACATCCAACTTGCAACACGTGTTGCAAAATCCCGACGAGACAACGACACACCTCGAGCCGTGATTGCTAAGTTGCGCAGTCCTCGTCAACGCGACGTCCTTCTGTCCGCCGTATCTCAGTTTAATAAAAAAAATCCAGCGGATAAGCTGAATTCCCACCATCTTGGAATAGGAGGTACCAAGAAACCCGTCTTCATTGCTGAACATCTGACACCTGCCAATAAATCGTTGCACGCTGCTACCCGAAAAAGGGCTAAAGAACTCTCATACAAATTTGTTTGGACGCGTAACGGACGCGTATATGTAAGAAAGGACGAATGCAGTCAGGCAATTTTGATTAAAAATTCAGAAGTGTTAGAACATATAACCTAATTTATATATACAATAGTTCTACCCTCAACTTTAACATTAAGATATTTTATTATTGTTTTTGTTTTTCATATATTTTTTTTGTTACCATTACCTTTGATCTCCACACAATATTCGAATATAATTATCTTGTTTTGTTTTGTTGTATTTTATTCTGTTTTTAGTCTTTCATGTTTAGTATATATTACCAAAACGTTAGGGGGCTGCGAACCAAGACTGATGCTATTTTTAAGAATATTTTGCAATCTAACTATGATGTGATTGCTTTGACCGAAACATGGTTAAATTCAAGCATAACTAACAACGAGATAATTGATCCCCGTTACACAGTCTATCGCAAAGATCGACAACAAACAAGTTCCTTAAAAAAAGACGGTGGTGGTGTTTTACTGGCAGTAAACAATGTCATCACCTCCACCCGTATGTCTCATTGGGAAACCAATGAAGAAAATATGTGGGTTATGCTTGAAATTAATCACAATCAAGTGCGCACAAGGACGGCTATTTGTGTTGTTTACCTTGCGCCGCCGGTAAAGTTAGAAATACTAACCAGGTTTTTAGAGTCTGTTGACGCTAATTTAAATCAGATAGATAATGTAATAATTATAGGTGATTTTAATCTTCCTTTCATAAACTGGACCGAAGCACCTGGTAATCATCGCATGGTACCGTTGAACTATAATTCTGGATTAGGACACGCCCTTGTAGATTTTATGTCGTTGAATAACTTATGTCAAATGAATAGCATAACCAACTGCGATGACAGATTACTCGATTTAGTTATAAGCAATATGAATAACCTAAGTGTAGAAAGACCAACTGAGTATTTAAGTAGCTTAGATAGTAAACACCCCCATTTGTTGTTAAATATTTATATTGGCAATATTACACATGTACGTACACAATGTCGCACTGATTATAATTTCTATAAGGCTGACTATCAAAGTATATTACTAGATTTACAAACAATTAATTGGCAAATAGATCTATGTAATTGTGAAAATGTAAACACTATGGTATCTAAGTTTTATGAACAAATAAGAAAGGTTATAGAAAAATTTGTACCTAAGCGAAATATTAAAAAGTCTAAATATCCGACGTGGATCAGTACCTCATTAATTAAACTTTTGGCTGAAAAGGATAGAATTAAAAAGAGATTAAGTATTTATAAAAACCCACGTGATAAAGATGATTACCACAGACTTCGAAGAAACTGTCATAAACTGTATGATATCTGTCTCAAAAATTACAAGAACACCATAGAAACTAATTTACCAAAGAGTCCAAAAACATTCTGGAGCTACATTAAAAATAAAAGAGGTGGGAAGTCCTCTCTGCCTTCCAACATGGAATTAAACAATACAATTGCAAATACAGACTCTGAAGCGGCTAATCTCTTCGCGAAACACTTCTCCTCTGTTTACAGCCCTAGCTCATACACATCATTAACAAACAGTAAAATCCCCGAAACATTAAAAATCGTGACCAATTCAATTTCTAAACACACATACTTAGAATCGGATATCCTTAAAGTGCTTAAAAAACTTGACACATCCAAAGGCACTGGCCCTGATAACATCCCTCCTATTTTCATTCACAGATGCAGGTCTGTTCTTGCTCTACCCATGACTCTTATAATAAATCGTTCTCTTAATGAAGGTACTTTTCCAAACGAATGGAAGAAGGCACGTATTGTTCCTATTTTTAAGAAGGGTGAACAAAATTCGGTAAAAAATTACCGTCCAATCTCAATCCTTAGCAGTTTTTCTAAAATATTTGAATCTCTTATTTGCCCCTTATTAAGTAGCCATGTAGACAATCAACTATCCGATTACCAACACGGGTTTCGCAACGGTCGATCCACGAGTACTAATTTGATCTCATTTGTCTCAGATCTCTCCCAAGAACTGGACAAAGGTTTGCAAGTTGATGCAGTCTATCTGGACTTTTCAAGCGCCTTTGACAAGGTCGACCATACCCTACTTATACAAAAATTAGACGCTTTTGGCATAGGAGGAAATTTGCTAGCCTGGTTTAAATCCTATCTTTCGGAGAGAACTCTAACAGTCGCCATTAATGGAGCTGACTCAGAAGCTTACGTTGCAGAGTCAGGCGTCCCGCAGGGGTCACATTTAGGCCCCGTGTTATTCCTTATATTTATAAACGACATCGCACATATGGTTAAATATAGTAAAATGTCTCTTTTTGCCGATGACTTGAAAATTTTTAAAACAATTAAAGATCTGAATGACGCCATTCTCCTACAGACAGATTTAAATTCCATAACATCCTGGTGCGACATCAATCGCATGTTGCTTAATGTTAATAAATGTTATCAGATGAATTACACCCGAAAAAAGAAACCAATTGTTACTACCTTTAAATTAGCTGGCAACCACCTTCAACATGTAAACGAGATCCGTGACCTTGGTGTATATATGGACAGTAAACTCAGTTTTATCCCGCACGTTGACAGAATTGTCACCAAGTCTGCACAGATGCTAGGATTTATTAAAAGAAATAGTAAAGGATTTAAACCGCAAACAAAAATATTACTATACAACGCACTAGTCCGTAGTCATTTAGAGTATGCGGCCACAGTCTGGAGCCCCTTCTACAGTATACATTCACAGCGCGTAGAGAGTATACAGAGAGCATTTACAAGACATCTTGCTTTTCTCACCCCTAGATTTTCTTACAGATGTCCCTATAACCAACGGTTGTCCAAGTTCAAAATGAAATCTCTTTGTAATCGACGTAAACTACAAGATATGTGTCAGTTGCACAAAATATTAAATGGAAAAATTAAGTGCAGCCATCTACTTGAAAGATTGCTTAGTCTATCGGTTCCACGAAATTACCCTAGAGGCCCAATACGCAACATTCTACACACACCATTTTCTAAAACAAATTTAGGTCTACAATCACCATGTACAAGAATCTGTAATCAATACAATCTGTTCACAAAAGTTAACGAAAAAAATGATGTATTTCACGAATCATATTCAGTATTTAAACGTAATATATATAAATTACTTTCATAATTATTTTCGCACAATATTATTTCACTATAATTTCCGTAAACATAATAATAATAAACAGTTATTTTAATTTTATAATGTTTTTTACATACTAGTTCTAGTTTTTATTTAATTTTTAATTTTAGTCGTAGTTGTTCTTAGTTTTATATTCTATATTTTAGTCCTACATAATTTTTTTTATTGAGTACTATGGGGAATGCTATGTACGCCATACTTGTTGTACATATCAGTCATTGTCATTTACATTGTAACAACAATAATATGTAATTGTAAAAATATGTACAACGTGGCAGTGCTTTATTAAATAAATAAATAAATAAATAAACGTCACCCGTCTTAATACCAAGTTTTCTAAGACTGTTTGCGCACTGTACTGTTCTGTGTAATACTGAGCCGAAGTTTTCAGAATCTCCCGTAGCTCCATTTATCTGAGCAGAAAGACAAAAATTACTTAATCATGTGGTCAGTTTGGTTATGGCCACTTTCTGAGATTAGGTTATTATTTCGCAGCGATAGCTCAATGAAGAATGGTACGAAAGTCAAAATTTTATAGCCAACCCAAAGAACATGGCTCTGACTTTTCTAAGTTAAGTATGTGTGTATTTAGTGTTAATTATCGTTTACTTTAATGGTGACAAACATGCGTAGCTGAGAATTCTCCATAAGAATTCTAAAGGTGGAAGTTGTGATATTATATGCTAACCCGCATTAGTCCAGTATGGTAGACCATAGGACCGTGCCCAGCAATAGGACAGTGCAATACTGGGCTGATGAAAAAGGAGATAGGATAAATTTTGGAATCATTCATTAGTTAGGTGTTGTTCGTAGCTCTTCTCTAAGTTGCGATGACTTCTGAATTATTTTCTGGTTTTTAATTTAGTCGGACTTACTCCTAAGTTTGCCTAAGTCCAATATCGTGTGTGTGTTTACGTGCGAGTTTGATGGTTTAATCTCCAATGAAAAGTAAGAACAAAATATTTATAGTAATGAAATTAAGTACTTACTTGCAACAAAAATCGTGTGTCGTCTTTAAGACTTTGCAGTATGATCTTTCCTAGGTGATATCGGTCATCAGGTATTCCAGTTTCGGCCACGATGCGATGTGTTAGTTCACTCAAAAACCAATGTGAAGCCTCATTCATATGACTTGTTTTTGGTATGTTACTGCCTCTGGAATGGTGAAATTTCGCTGGTGGTTTTTTTGCCATGACCAAGTGACTAATTCTGCACTTGATGGTAAGTATAGTGCAGTCGAAATATAATGTTGACCGTCGAGGAACATTGCGTCCTTTAATGCTTTCCATAATTATGCCGATAAAGTAACTGGATACACACTGGCTGCCTTAGAACGCGACTCTCCGAAACGAACCACTATGACTACGACTTATGCGTGCGCATGAATGGGCCAGCTCTATATAAGAAGTGTATCTTGTTATAAGTTGTTTTTGAAGTGGTACAGCAACGCTGAAAACAGCATGAATGGGCCGAGCTTATTTTCGTCCCATGATGTGATAGCGAGTCTATAGCCATACCGGGCAAAATTCCAGGCTCCGGGCTGATACTAATTATTTTGTGATAGACAAACCAATATTACTTTTACTCGAACCGGTGACCTCAGCACAGCAGTCATACCGCGTAGGTACGTATTACAACTGCACCACCGAGGCAGTAATAAAATTGTACTGAATAGTAAAATATTGTTTTAAAATCAACTGTTTTCTTACTAAGACATGAATGAGTACGTTGATATAATTAAGTACGTATAGTTAGAATGATGGAAAAAGATTTTGATTAGAGAATAAATAACGTCACATAGTTTATATTTAAATTTTTACTCATTACGTATTTTAATTTAATTACGTTTAATGTAGACATTGTTTCTAAAATAATACACTTCACACTATTAATAATTTATAAATATTACAATAATAATAATAATAAATAAATACACCCAACAGTCACACACATAGTCCCGACCCCACACTAGGTTAATATGTATCGTGGGTATTGGAAACTACCAGGGACTTGCGGTCCCACAACACCCAGACCCGAAACAAATATTTGTGGATTACACACACATTTGTCTCTGTGTGGGAATCGAACCCACGGCCTCACGCTTCGCAGCCGGCTACTCGCCCACTGCGCCACGGAGGCTGTATTGTCTAATTCTACTGTTAATGTTACCTATTGTAATAATTATTTAGTGATATCTTATGCTTACGCGAATATTACACATAAAACAAAACTAATTTATACGGATTTTATCGCGGTTTAATTATATTTAAAACAGTCTCTCCTGTGAACGCGAAGGCGAAAAGTTTTCGAAACGTCGAAATTAAAATAATATTAAGCCGCGATAAAAACCGTTTATATTAGTTTTATTTCAATAATAATTATTTTCCCAATTTTTATTCCCATAATATAATAATATATTTACTTTTATTATGTGAGTGATACATCCGGAGGCTCAAATCCCCCCCAATCCCTTTCCTTTAAGGCCGGCAACGCGCCCATGATTCTTCTGGTATTGTGAGCGTACATGGGTGGTGTAGATCACTTACCACCAGATGAACCAAATGCTCTTTACCGGCAACAAAAATTTACATAGTTATATTAAAAATATATACCTGAAACCGGTCATTGTTAGCTCGATTTTTAATTCGCAACAAATTATACGTCTACGCACTTTGCGTCTAGGCCTCACAAAGTTTAAAGATAGACTGCCTCACTGTGACTGCCTCTATGCTTTTATGCCTCCATATACTGTTTGGAGACAGATAATATGTAAATTCACGCTGATTTTCTTTTCTTTTTCAAATAGTAATTTTAACCCTAACAGATAACAGCCACAGCTTACTAGAGATGGATTAATATTATATTATTAGAGATGGATTATTAAATTCTTGAAGTAATAATAATAAAAATGACTGCCTCGGTGGCGCAGTTGTAATGCGTACGCGTTACGATTGAAGCTAACGCTGAGGTCTCGGGTTCGATCCCCGGGTCGGGTAAAAGTGATATTGGGTTTTTCTATTACGAAATGTTCAGTATCAGCCCGGAGTCTGGAATTTGTGCCTGGTTTGGCTATAGGCTCGCCACCCTATCACATCGTGGGACGGAGATACACTCGCCGAAATGTGGGTCCTGGTTACACCTCTGCCTATCCCTTCAGGGATTACGGGCGTGAGTGCGTATGTATGTATAATAAAATATAGGTACACCCAACCATCACACATATAGACTCGAACTATCAGAAACTACAAGGGACTTGCGGTCCCACAACACCCAGACCCCAAACAATTATAAGTATGTGGATAACACCAACATTTGTCTCGGTGTGGGAATCGAACCCACGGCTTCGCAGCCGGCTACTCGCCAAACTGCGCCACGGAGGCTGTCGATAGAATACTAGAATATTATACACGTCCTACTGCTGGGCACGGGTCTCCTCTAATGAGAAGGGTTAGGCTTTGTAGTCCACCAACTTACCGATACATGTATATATCGATTATTACTTATATCATAACGAATACTAATATATCGGTTTTACCCCTACAGCTTACATACAGTTTTTTTTTATAGTATAGGCCGGAAAACCAGCAAGTGAGTCACCTGATGGTAAGCGATCTCCACCGCCCATGTACACCCACAATACAAAAGAATTATGGGCGCGTTGCCGACCTTAAAGGAAAGGGATAATAAGGGATTGGGAAGGGGAAGGGGATTTGGGCCTCCGGATATCTCACTCACCGTACGAAACGCAGCAGCAAGCTGCTACTTTACGCCGGTTTTCTGTGAGACAGTGGTAACGACCCGGACGAGCCGGCCCATTCATGCTGTAGACAAAATTGTCTACAGCGTGGCTCTACCACTCGTACATACATACAGTATGTAACAAAAACCCTGTTGGCCCTTTCTAGGTCGTGAAAGTAATAAACAGAAGCGAGATATTATCCTTACACAGGTAGCTTAGAAAAAACACCCTTTATAAAAAATGATATTTTCATCTGAAAAGTGACGAACAGCTGACTCATGTGACTTACTGACGTAGCCGGGCGCACACGCGGCGCGGCGTGTTTGATGCACGTAGACGCCTCAACTTGCTATCTCGCTCTGGCTCCGAGTCATCGCTCTTACAGAGGTAATCAATCGAAATACGGTTCACAAAAAATAAAATAATTAGATTAATAAAAATAAATGCGATTATTTTTATAGTCTTATTATCGTATGCGAGTTATTTCATTACGTTTGAATATCGATTCTGATATCAGAGTTAAAATAAAAGCAGGCCTTTGGCACCTGCTTGGCCCTCAGCGTGCAACAGATTGCCTGCCGAGGCATACAGCCGATGGGCTTCTTCAGATCTAATATTGGAATACGCAGCGGCTTCTTCTTCGCCTTGTGTGCCTCGACCAGCTATCGCGAACATCAAGTCCATGTTGCCACATCCAATAGTTATAATAAGTTGTCGAAATATTATAATATCGTACTTAATTCTAAGACTAGTGTATATACCCTATCTCATAAATAAACATTTTGAATTTAAATAAAGTTCCTACTATAAATATGATAACAAAATTAGTTAAAATAATTAGTTTTTGGAATAAAATATGATTGGTTGATCCACCTATGTTATAATCATACCTACTATTATTATAAATGTTAAAGTTTGGATGTTTGTGAGTTTGTGTGTTTGTTAGTCAATCACGCCTTAAGGGCTAAACGGTTTTAAATGAAATTTGGCACACAGGTAGATCATGACCGGGATTAGGGCATAGGCTTTTATCCCGGCTTATTTACATAAGGCCTTTAACAGGGGCGGAGCCGCGAGCAAAAACTAGTCTCATTATTAATAAAATTCCGGTTCTCGAGCTGTGTATATTTTCACCCCATTTGACCGCTCATAAAACATTTCAATCAAGTCCCCTCCATCTACATTGCCTACATTCTTTCTTTGTGTCTGGCCTTATCCCGGCTTAGTATCAGAGCCAATTCGTCCGATTTTGAGCATACTCCGTAATGAGACCTTTGGGTCTCATGCCATCTTCTAATACGTCACGCAAACAGCTTTTTGGGCCATCTACCGGATTGTACGCCTGGTACAATGTTGCATAGTGTGAGCTTTCACTAATAATGCACACCAAACAAATCTAGAATACTTGTCACAATTACAAATAAACACTGAGAGGTGTCCGTTCAATGCGGTATCTCTCATACTGTTGGCATGTGGAAGGGGAAACTGTTGATCAGATATATTTTATCCGTTGAAGCGAGGGTAGATCCGACACCTACGTCTATCCGAGGGTAGGTGCGATAACAATAGGCATTTATGACCGACGTACTCGTACTCTTGTGGATTCTGACGTGACTCTACATTATAATATTTATTTAAAGTATTCTAGAGGTAATTTGTAAATTAGTGACTTTGTGAAAACTCACAAAGATATGGTAATCTTTATCTTTAGAGATTATTAACATTCCAAATAAACACAGGGTCTGTTACCTGATATTACCCCGTATTAACACATATATGTAGGGTGTGTTTTTGCTTAGTGGTATTTCAACTGAGCGACTCCGTGCTTCGGAGGGCGGACCCTGATATTATGTGGGATAATGCCAGGGAAATATAATATAAAAAAGTTAGATTTAGTAAGTAAAAACAATTACACGCGGGCGGAGCCGCAGGTAAAACTTGTACTTTGACAACATAAATAAAGGAGATAGTAGTAGAAATACCAATTAATAATTAAAACTTTATTTAAATGTAAATAGTGTGCCATTTAACTAGTAGATAGTATACATTTGTATGCGCCTAAAAAAAACAATGGTTTTTAATTTGTCTGTATATACCTATATTAGACTGCCACGGTGACGCAGTTGTAATGTATGACGACAAGCTGACGCTGAGGTTTCGGGTTCGATCCCCGGGTCCAGTAAAAGTGTTATTAAGTTTTCTATTACGAAATGCTCAGTATCAGCCCGGAGTCTGGAATTGTGCCCGGTTTTGCGATACAGTCGCCCCTATTAAATCATGGAACGGCTAAGCTCTGAAAATGGGTGTACTGGTTACACCTCTGCTTACACCTTCAGGGAGTATGTATGTATGTATAATTATTATTATTGTCTGAACAAACTAGGCGCCAATTCTTTAAGTTTTCGCCTGTTAACTTTTGTAGTAACTGTCATGGGAAGTTCTGTAAGAAACGCCACACCACCTCTTAGTTGTTTAGAATCTGCTAGGTTAGCTGAAAAAAAAAATATGTCATGAATGTCAAACCGAAACACAACAGTGCTTACACACACTGCTTGCTGCATGCGATAGAAATAGACAAGGCGACTACTTGCTCGGTGTACCAAGATTATCAATATTGAAGCTATAACAGCATACCTTTGACTAAATCTTTAATTTCTTGCGCAGATACATTGTGGTCAGGTTTCCGGATGACACAGGCGACCGGTAAATCTCCGCATTCAGGGTCAGATATACCGGTAACAGCTACTTCAAATACTCCTGGGTGTTGTTTGATAACAGCTTCAAGCTCCGAAGGAGACACCTGAAAATATTCATATACCATATGGCGATAGGCTCACTCTCTATCACATCATGGGACGGAGATACGCTTGGCGAAATGTGGGTGTACTGGTAACCCCTCTGCCTACCCCTTCGGGGATTACAGGCATGAGTGAGTATTTTTTTTTATTTTTAGTACTGTAATTGTCTTTATATGTAAATAAATATTCACACACTTTTCAACTATCTTGATTTCAGAGGGGCTAGCACGGAAAACTATCGAAATCGTAATGTAAAGGTATCGAGGGGTCGATAGATAATTCCTTAAATATCATTGGTCTATATTCCATATATATTAGTTTCTTTTACGTACGATAGAGGCGCTGTACTAAAATCTCATAGAAATTGTTGTCGATGACAGCTCGAATAACTTTTCGCAAGTTTCCGTGCTAGCCCCTCTGGTCTTGAAAAAGGAATTATTTGAAAGGTGCGTAGATATTTGTTTACATTTCTGCAACGGGAATGGAGTTTAAACTCTAGAGTACTCTAGATAAATTTATATTTACATTGATACAATTTGGGCTTACCTGATGATTTTTATATTTCAGTAATTGTTTGAGTCGATCGAAAAAGTAAAAGTTCCAGTTCTCGTCTCTGTATAGTATATCGCCTGTTTTTAACCATCCGTCCTCGTAGATTTCCGCTGTCGCTTCTGGGTTGTTGTAATATCCCTTGAACAAATGCTATTCGTGTACCAGACGTCGACTAACTAGCAACTGAGTCACCTGATGCTAAGTGATCTCCACTCATGAACTCATAACACCAGAAGAATCAAAGCTACTTTACCGACCTTATGTAGCCATAAGCTACATTTAGACGACAAATATCTGACGCGTGATTTTAAGTCGCGCATCCAGAAATTAGTACATAACTTTTTGTTCACATGAAGGAACAAAAGGAAACAAAAAAATGGGGGAGTTGAGAACCTCCTAATTACGTGGGTTAAAAATGATTAAAATTACCTTGAAGGTGGTAGGCCCTTTCAACCATAGCTCGCCAGGAATATTCGGTTCGTGTATATCTTTACCGGTTTCTATATCCACCAACTGGAATGAATAGACATCATTATCTACACAGTATTTCATATTTATTTTATTTTTTATTAGAGGCCGGTAAATGCGCCACTACATGGTGGTAAGTGACCTCCACTACCCATAAATACAGAGATTCATGGATGCGTTGTCGACCTTTAAGGAAAGGAAAGGCATTTGGGAAGGGAATAGGGGTTTTGAGCCTGATTTTTATATACCATTTATTACATTTTTCTAAGAACATTCATTAAAGTATCGACATCGGAAGAATATGTGGTGTGACTCGAGAGATAGAGTAAGCAAGGTAAAAGAGAGGTGAGGTGTGAGAGAGGAAGTGACAAAGGTCGAGAAAGGAATACTGAAAATATTTGGGCATGTACTGAGGATGCATAGAAGAAGATTGATGAAACAAATATAGATGATTAATGTCAATGGTACAGTTGGGAGGAAAAGGCCTCAGTGAACTTGTTCAGATTAAGTCAGAGACATTCTCGAGAAAGGCCAGGTTAGAAGTATCCTAAACCGATGTGCGTCCATAAAGAATTTATTAAGAGTGGAGGAAGTCAAAGATCAAAAGTGTGCCAGGATCGTAGTAAGGAAATTACTTTGTCTCTGGCTGCCCATATGGAAAACAGGGGTGAATCTATGTATGTATCCGAAGGCCATAAAAAGTGCAAATCACGTAAGTGCCAATATATGTTTATACTTAGGGATACTGTATGTGGTACTAATCCGATTGAGCAGACCCATTAATACTGTAGACAAATGTATCTACAGCGCGGCTCTAAGAAAGAAGAAGAATAAATGAATTTGGTACTTACACGATAGCTTAAGCATCCTATCGGTTTGCCAAGAGACGAATTAGACGGAAATGGATCATAAAAAGTGAACCCCCCAACTTCGCTCAGACCGTAAACTGTGTAAGTATTTGCTTGTGGCATTTTTCTCTGGAACAGAATGGTCTTCAATTGTATGGTTTCCGCATTTCAGGTGCAGATGGAATGGGTTGTGAAAGACAATATAATTAGAAAAAGAAGAGGAATAAGATACAAACAATAGAGAACAAATAATACAAGTAAAATAACTTGACCGTCCTAAAGTTAGTGCCTCGCGTCGTCGCGGCTATTGTTTTAAAGACTGAGTGACGGAAATAGTAGAGGGCGGGTCTTGTCTAACTTCATCCCCGCCTAGTTATTAGCGTATAGCGTACTTCTGTTTATGAACAGGTGTAGCGCTCACCATCAGGTGAGCGACCTGCTCGTTTCGTTATTCATACTAATATAAAAACACTCTGATATTTTATAGAGGATCTTTACTGTATCGTCGTCTGATCTAATTATCTCTCTATCTCTATTAATTTATTTATAGTTTAAGTCATATTTACCTTTATATCTTCCATCACTGTCTTTGTTACGGTGCTACCTCCAATTTGTACATATTCGATACAACTAAAATCACATACACCAGCTTTTTCAGTGTTCAAAAGCGTTATAGTTAGTGTAGGAGTTACGAATATATATGTAGGCTGTAAAAAAGATATGATTAAAATCATAATCGAAGAAAATTTCGACAGAGCATAGGCCATTAATATTTAAGTGTGAAAATAGATAGATTTTTTTATATGACTCGTTGACAATTAAAGTTGATTGGCGTCTCTGATTGTGGTATTTTAATAGCAGAAACCAGCAAATGAACAAGTATGTGTCACCTCAATTGCCCATGAACATCCATAAAATCTCAAGAACTATGGATATCTTGCCAACCTTAAATAAAAGGGAACATTTAGGAATTGGGAAGTGTAAAGCCGCACTATAGGTTTCTGCCACGGGCGGTTGTTTTTGTTACCGCAAAACCGCTCAACGTACACATATTACGGTTAAAAATGCGCGAAACGCATCAGCAAGCTGCTACTTCACCTCAGTTTTCTGTGAGACAGTGGTAACGACCCGGACGAGCCGGCCCATTCATGCTGTCTACAGCATTTTAACTTTTTTTTGTATTCAAGCAACAGTCTGTTATATTTCAACTTACCCTGTATTTATTAATAAATTTGTAAATATCGTCTCTATACATTGTTTTCGAAGACTGTAATCTTGTGTATCTTAAAATAGGCGAAAATACAAAGCTGAAAACAGCAGACAACCATTGCAGAGGAGAAAATACTAACGCCATTTTTGTTGGTGTAGGAAATTTATCGAAGCACAACCTGAAAAATGTAGACGTTCATTATGTGGGTATTTGAAAACCAATATATTTTGGTACATAGTATGGTAATCCCACAATCTTGGTGCCAAAGCCGATGGCCACACGCAATAATGCCGCAGCGTCAATGACGTCGCTACAACCCGTTTGTAACGTATACAACGCAAAGTTCACGGCATCATCAATAGGGTATTGATAAACGACCACGTCATTGACGAGCTCGTATGATGCTTGACTGCTGCCTTTGATACTGTTATTAGGCATCTAACTCGGAGCGAATGAATCATCAATATTTTATTTTTCTGGTTTAATGCTATGTCTTTCGCGTTTGGCTCCGACGGTCAAGATCAGCGTATTTGCCTTTGTCTCGAATACTAATGTGTTCTCAACAATTTATTACTATGAAGCCAAAGGTAGCAATCTTAAATCCAAAAACATTAAAATCCCATGACCGTACTTTGTACGCTTCGTTATTAGTAAAAAAATATTGGAGTTACCAATTATACGCCACGGAAATACGTAAGTTCTTGTGGGTTAGAGCAGCACTTTTAGGCAATCCTGTACTGCCACTAGTTGCTGCTATTACAGCTATTGTTTCTGCAGGATCAAAATCATTTGGCCTGTACAAAGATATTATGTGATCAGGTTAAATTATTAATTAATTTAATTACATTAGGTCTCTGATCCGTCTGAATGATTATTATATGAGATAGAAAAAGAAAGCTGAAGACTTTAATTCGCCTGAATGAAAATACAAGCAAGTCACTGGTCCCGATGGTTAGTGCTACGCCTGGCCATAAATAGTAGCAACATCACTCAGAACTATGAATTACAAAGTACTCCACGACAAAGCCCTGCGCTCATCACGCTGAGACAAAGGATGATAAGTCTCATCATATTTAGTAATTTCCTTGAAGTCAATTAGTGTTTACACTTACTACTCAAACGGAGTCTCTTATGCGAGAGACCTATAACCTATAAAAGTTCTTTTAGGACTTACTTGAAATCTTTAACATCGTTTGCACCACCACCATGTATTTCTAGTAGCTGGTGGAATTGTTGAAAACCCTCGCATTTATCAAACGTTATTACTTTAGCAGTCACTTGAGTGTTTTTCAAAGCCGTCTGGATATGTAATATCTTTTCACTTTGACACAAAACTATCTTTGGTTTGTTGACGCTGAATGATGCTTCTAGTTCCACTAAAATAAATATGGTTAAATATGGTCTTATTCAGTTTTACATTGGTAAAATAATAATAATAATAATACCAGCCCTGTATTATATACGTCCCACTGCTGGGCACGGGCCTCCTCTACTGAATGAGAGGGGTTAGGCCTTAGTCTACCACACTGGCCTAATGTGGGTTGGCAGACTTCACATACCTTCGAAATTCTTATGAAGAACTTCTCAGGTATGCAGGTTTCCTCACAACGTTTTTCCTTCACCGTTAAAGCAAGTGATAATAAACAATTAATATACACATAACTTAGAAAAGTCAGAGGTGTATGCACTTGGGGCTGGTTTCGAAACTGCGACTTTTCGGCTCGACAGTCCATACCACTCCCCGCTGAGCTATCACTGCTATTTACATTGGTAGTGTTTGTTAATTTAGTTGGTACTGGTACGAGTCATGTGCATAATTTTGGCGAAAAGTAGTAGGTAGTTGCAGACGCTTCACGCGATTGATTCGTTAGTGGAATAGAAAGGAAATAATATATTTTAGATAACTGAGTCGATACTTTCTGACTACTTAGAGACTATTCTTTTTTTCTAATCTACGTTTGTTGTAAAAATATGATAGAGATAATTGAAAAGTGGTTAGATATTTGTTTATTTTTCTGAAGCAGGTATGGTGTAAGCTTGCTTTAGTTAGTTTATGACTTATCATTTAATTGAATTTCAATTAAAGAGTACTTACATACTCCTAAATTTACGTCAATGGCAGCGATTGTTATTCCAAGATATAGCGCTGCATAAAACGGTATGGCCACATCTACATGGTTAGGTGCCATGATAGTCATGACGTCATTTTGTACCAATCCCAATTTCCTAAAAGCGATGGCACATCGAATAGTTCTCGCCAGAACTGAGGCATTTGTTTCCGATTCGTCGGTAGCTCCATCTATCTGTATAACAAAATGTGGTATGGAAGTAAAAAGTCGATGCTCTGAGTGTATTCATGTTCTGATGTAGGTACTAAGTGGTAGGTCGCTTGTATGCGAGGAGCCGTGTGGGTTGGTACCTCCGCTTTGTATATTTCTACTGTCAAAAAACAGAACATATGTAAGCACTATTATAGTGTTTCGGTTTTAAGGACATTGAAGGCAATGAAAATAGTGAACTATTATTATTTATGTCTCGGGGTGATGAACGCAGTTCATTGCCATGTAGTGCTTTGTAAAGTTTTATGTGGTGTTGTGCCTCTTTGTGGTTTTCACTTTAAGCGTAAAAATAAATGATTTTATAAAATACCTGCATAACGAAGTTGGGAGCGTCATCTAAACTTTGCAGTATTATCTTGCCGAGGTGGTATATGTCGGTAGGTATTCCTGACTTGGCAACAACCCTTGCACATAGTTTATCCATAAACAAGTGGATTGCGTCGTGAGCGTGCACTCGCGTCAGTTGCGCCATTTTAAATAACATATCAACCTAAATGTTTTATTATTTTATTGCTTTTGTAATTTTTATTATTTAATATCGATTATAGAGTAGATTAAATGCTTGTATTGCAAAAAACATGCAATTGTCGGAGTCATTTGTTTCATAAGGGTTGTCAATCTGAGTGTCTTACGTTTAAGGGGCTCCATCTTCTGAATCATACTCGTAATAGATAGCTGGATGAAATTTTCGCAGAATATTATGTTTTACTAGGTTTTGCTTACGTCTCCGCCCGCGCGAATGGCCTTTTCCAGGATAAAAAGTAGCCTATGTCCTAAATCGTTCACTTGCTAAAGTGTGATTGACTAAGAAACATTCAAATTCGAAAACTCACAAACATCCAGACTTTCACATTTATAATAGAAGTAGGATAGTACGATTGTAGTGAATATCTTAGCAAATAATTAAATTAACAAAAAGTTCAAATTTGAGAGTGTAGTTACGGAATCTTGGGTGCAGGAGTCCGACTGCAAGTCCTTACCAGTAAGAACGCAGATAAAACTTGATACCACGCGTTCGCTTGTAAATTATTGCACTGAAAACGCCGATTATTATGATGTTTTAATCTCAAAAACTGCACGAAAGCCGACGTAAGTAGTGTTATCTTGAGTGTTGTCATGGACCAGGCAAGTCGTCGTCGTCGCCATGGTCGTCGTCGTCCATGGCGTCGTCAAGGTACTAGATGAAAGCTGTGTACCCAAAAAAAAAGGGCGTGTGTGTAGCGACACAATGTCTCGACGCTTTTGTAGTGATATCAACAAATACGGACGGACGGAGCTAAAGACGGAGCGGCGGCCATATTCGTATACATATCCTGTATATGTGCATTGTATTGTTACTGTAGGGTATTTCAGTATGTCAAAAATTATACATTATTTTATATGCAACCAACAATAACACGAAAAAGAAACTGTTTTGCGAAAACAGAATTATAATTGGTTAAAAAATGAGGCTGCAGTTCACGTTTTAAATATTGGTACAAGCAAAGGTGGGTGCGTAATGGGAACGTCTTACTATCTCCCTCACACGCGTGCACCGTAATGGCGCGACCTGCCATGTGACGTAACTTGCCTTGTCGTGCATCCTCTTTCCGTCATTTGACAACTACCCCCTCCAGCAGATTTCAATGGCTTCTAACTTGTATATTTTTGACTTGATTTATATAATGCTTTCGATAATAGATTTTAGGGACCGTAACTTATTGATATTAAAAATAATGGAGTCAAATACCCTATTATAACACTAATCTAAAAAGTATCGTATCGTTTCCAACTCCTTCCTAACTTATCTTACTATTTGTTAATTCTGTGACAAATTTAAGACTTGTAAAATTTCGTGTTCGGTGTTGATATATATGCGTACCATTGTCGATCCTGGCTATAGGAGTTACAATGGCAAGTGTATGGGCATCTACTTATAGTCGATAGGCTCTAGCACCAATAGTGTATGCAAAATTTCAGCTCAATCTGTTAAGTAGAACTAGTTGAAAAGTGAACTGTAAGATTTAATCCATTTAAAGTGAGAGGTGAAATGAAATAAATGCTAATAAAGTTGTGAATAACATTTAATAAATGGATTTATGAAAATGTACAACTTCATTATTTTATTCTCTTGGTGAATTGAGTACGATTTCTTGAAGTTTTTGCCTGTGCAGTTTCGTTGTGGCTGTCATTGGTAACTCGTTCAAGAAGATAACTCCGCCTCTTAGCTGTTTTGAATCAGTTAATGTATCTGAAAATAAAGCTTAGATTTGATATTGCTTCCAAGTCAAGCCAAGTCCCCGTTAATGATGATAGTTTTTTCGAATTTCATGGGATTGTGTGCTTACTGGGTTCCTGATGGTCAATTAATCAATCAACAATTAATCAATATAACTTACTACCTTTATGTTCACAGAAGAAGACTTCGAATACTGTTTCGCGGTTTTGAACAATGGAAGATTCCTATGGAGTGTTGTAGGGTTAGAGGAGGGTTGTAAATTGAAGGTGATAATAACACAATACAATTATGTATACAGCCAAAATAAAATGTTTTACAGCGCCAGTCTCATTATTACTTTTATTACGTCTCATTATTACACTTTTTAGTAGTACCTTACCCCGAACTAAATCTTTGATTTCTTGTGCTTTGACAGTTTGCCCTGGTCTAAGCACCACGCATGCTACCGGTAAGTCGCCACACTCAGGATCCGGTACCCCCACCACTGCTACGTCAAAAACCTTTGGATGCTGTCTGATTACACCTTCTAATTCTACTGGTGATATCTGTGAACAATTAACTCCTTATAAAACCTTTTTGACAATAGCTGTAAAAATAATGATGGCACTAATATGCTTAATAACCCGATTTTTTAGGTTCCCTACCTTTGGGTAGGTAGGTAGGTTGGTGGGATGCCAACGAAATTTTACAGAGCCTACGTCGTCTGTCTATTTGTCCTACCATCAAAAGCTAAACTAAAACCAAACAATTATTATACGCCAGTGTCAACGATTGAAAAAAAAAATATTGTTAGCTTTGTAGTTTTTTAGTAGGTTTTATTTTTATGTAATTATGTAACACAATGTGTTCGTCAAATGTGTTGTAAATATTTCATATCCGGAGTAAATATTTCATTTTCCCGGAGGGTTGACCAATATAAATTTAGTTTAGACCGATAACGGAGTACGAGGGAAAATAGGAAATTCGTCAACAGATAACCAAAAACGCAGAATGATTCTGTATTTAAAGTCGGTTTTTTAAATTGTTGATAATAACTTACGATATATCTAGAGTGCACCTCCATGATCCAATGTTACAAGAGCGTCAAACTAGAAGATTAGGGAACAGTGCTGATCCGAGACTAGTATAAGGATGGAGCAAGAATTGAATAAGCCACCGCTTGTTCCATATATGTTTAGTGTGGTTTTGGGTAAAGTCTCCTAAGTCGGGCATGCGCATTCCTCTGGTTCGGCACTTGGAACTGCCGTTCCCTTCGCTACATGGTAGGCCAGATCCTGTTTGGGTGAAAGGAAGTCCTATCTCACTCCTTGAATTGCAACTGGTCTGTGACTTATCCTGGTATCTATAACTTACCTGATGACTTCTGTACTTGAGGAGTTGTTTTAGACGATCTGCAAAAAAGAAGTTCCAGTTTTCATCTCTGTAGAAAATGTCACCAGTCTTCAACCATCCATCTTCGAAGGTAGCTTCCGTCGCTTCAGGGTCGTTATAGTAACCCTGGAAAATAAATTCAATATACTTTTTCTAGACACGTCTTGTAGTAAGTGGTCGTCATAAACTCCCTTCTACCACTGCAGCACTCGTCACCGGAGGAAAGTTCATCCGTTCTACCTGGGACCAACTACCTCCAGTATAGCGCATTTCCAGAGGTCATTTCTCCCACGCATCTTCAGACTCCGGCATGAACTTCCCTCTGCGGTATTTCCTCAGCGTTACGACAAGTCCTTCTTCAAACAAGGCTTAAAAAGATATTTTCACGGTAGGTATAGGCGGCTTGGCTATGCCCCTGGCATTGCTGATGTCTATGGCCCACGGTAACCACTTACCATCAGGTGGGCCTGCTACTCACCTGCCTTTGTAGGCTAATAAAAAAAAAGTGGTAAAGCCTCGTTATAGACAGTTTTGTCATTAGCATGAATGAGGTGGCTGGTCTAGTGACTCGTAGCAACCTATTTAACTTAGGAACCATAAGGTCCTTAATTAGAATCCTAGGTCAGGCAACCACAATTTCTGTATGTGTTTTCTATTAAAAAAATCACACGGGTTGCGCAGTATTGCGATAGGCTCTACATTTATCACATCATGGGGCAGAAATTTGCTCAGCGAACCGTAGAAGCATTAGCTAATCTTTTGGGGATACAGATGTAAGCTTATGTGGGTACTTACTAACGTACTCGTATGATTATTATTATTAACTTTAAAAACTCTTACCATGAAAAGAGCTGGACTCTGAACTCTCAACTCTCCAGGCACGTTTGGCTCATCTATATCTTTACCAGTCGTGGGATCTACCAACTGAAATACCAGTGCAACAAATATGAAATGACGTAGTTACCTTCCCGTTTAAAATATTTCTAATATACCCTACAGATTACAGGTGTGAGTGCATATGTACGTACCCTATACTGGAATAAGCCTATAGGTTTTCCACAAGAGCCAGGCGGAGAGTTTGAACTGATATCCCAGAACATTATAGTTGTAGTTTCACTCATACCGTAAACTTCGTATATTTCTGCCGTTGGCGCTAATTTCTGAAATAAAAAAGGGGTTTAGAAATGAATATTAGTCGTTTTAATCCAGCTATATCCACTACGGGGTATCCTCTATGCTCAATATCGGACGAAGTGGTCTTAGTCGGAAGGTGGACACTGGTTAAGAAGGAAAGGGATAATTAAAAGATTGGGAAGGGGAAGGGGATTTGGGCCTCCGGATATCTCACTCACCGTACGAAACGCAATAGCAAGCTGATACTTTACGTCCGTTTTCTGTGAGACAGTGGTAACGACCCGGGCGAGCCGGCCCATTCATGCTATAGACAAAAGTGTCTATAGTGTGACTCTACCACTCAAATTTGATCTATAAATAACCATTTTGATCTAACTATATTATTGTTCCCAGTTAATTAAAATATAACTGTATAAAGACATTGGGAGGTAGTTAGCGAAATTCTAGGATAGGCCAATGGGACCCTGGGATGCTTTAGGAGGACCCTCCTAGTAGTCGCCCACGTCTAAAAATAATTTATTTTGACAGTTTGTCCAAAGTTTGTTAGGTCATATATAGCCTATAGCCTATCTCTACTCCTCAGCGAAGGAAAAATCAATCATCTACCTGGAACTACCTAACTCCAGTACAGCGTGTCTCCAGTGGTAATTTCTCTCACGCACTTGCAAACTCTAGAATAAATTTTTCTCCGCGGTATTTCTTTATTATTAGATGTCTTCAAAACGAGGCTTAAAAAGTATATTCCTGATAGGCAGTTATTTTGCTGAGCTCCTGGAATTGCTGCAGTCGATGGGCTGTCAGCTCATCTGACTTCGAAGGCTAGTAAAGAGTGTACAATTCAATATTATAACAAGTTTACCTTTACTTCTTCAATCAGGTTTTCATGTACAGCGCTGCCTCCAATCAGTATTGTTTCAAAGCATGTAAAATCACATTTATCTCGATCTCCAGGCTTTATAAGGGTTGTCATCATTGTAGGACTCAAAATCGTATATGATGGCTGAAACCAAACAAAATATCTCGAGAATCTATAACCTGCTTCAAATTTTGATACTTACAGTAGAGTTCTTTCCATAGTCGATGCCGGTGCTAGTGCCGTTCAACTGATATTGCACGACTCCAAAGAGGTTGTAGATCAACGAAAAGTACCTACCTTAAAGGTTTTGATGAGTGAGATTACGAGTCTCAAAATATGTGACGTAAGCGGTCGTACTGATAGATCTTTTTTTGATTATGGTAAACTAGCTTATGGTCGCGGCTACGTTTGCGTAAACAGCCTTTTCAAGGATAAAAAGTACCCTATGTCCTAATCCAGGTCATGTTCTAATTGTGTGCCAAATTGTATCCAAAAAAGTTCAGCCGTTGAAGCGTGATAGACTAACAAACTTTTAAATTCAAAAACCCACAAAAATAAAAAATTCACATTTATAATAATAGTAAATAGGATTTTTTTACATCTCTAAGGAAATGTAGAGCCTTAGCAGGTACCTATCTGGTATTTGATAGCTCCATCTACGCGTCCTTGGGTTTTTTTTATTGAGGTACGGGACTCAAAAAATGCTCGTCGACTTAAGAACATTCCCCTTTTTTGAAATCATTTAAAAATGCGTCTAAGACCGTGAACAAGCTTAGGCCAAAACTCCAAATACCTATTCCACAACTAACTTTAAAGCGTTTTTATTGTGACTAATTAATTTAATATAAAATAACTTCGTTTATTTCTTTCTGCCTAGCGTTATATTGGCTTTTCATCATGATTTGATGATAGATTTGGTATTATATGGGACGACCCGCCGCGCCGTCTGACCCCCACAAGCTGCAACAGGAACCAAGTTTCACCATTGCCTCGTTAATCAGCAGTGTCTACCACGTGCAGGTGAGGTTGGCTTTGGCCCTAAGATGTTGGTGGCCCACTTACACTCCGTTTATTTACACATAATATTTTGTAATGTGTAGAATAATTTTAGCGGCGATGTTATTATATGTAACAAAAACCCTGTTGGGCATTTTAACTGTGATATCAGAATCGATATTCAAACGTAATGAAAAAACTCGCATACGAAAATTGGACTATAAAAATAATCATATTTATTTTTTATATATTAGTTAATTTATCATTTGTAAACCGTATTTCGATTGATTACCTCTGCAAGAGCGATGACCTAAAGCCAGAGCGATATAGAAGTTGCGGCGTCCACGTATACATCAAATACGCCGCGCCGAATGCGCCCCCCCCCAGGCATCGTCAATGCACACAGAAATTGAGATGCAAATAACATTTTTTAATTATGTTATTTTTCTATGATACCTGTTTAAGTAATATATCTCACTTCTGTTATATGATTTTTTTAATTTACCTATTTTTATTAAGCTGTTTAAATGTCTATCGTCACGATCTAAAAAGGGTCAACAGGGTTTTTGTTACATACTGTATAATTGTATTATTACTTATTATTAATTATACGTATACTTTAGTTATAAGATAGTGAAAGGTCAAACGAGTGCATTAATTCGTCACCGTATTTCCAGTTTCCATACATCATGTGCGATAAGATAAAGTCTTTTGATAACTGTATGATTATTTTCTTTCTTATCATTAACAGGAGGGCGAGCATGAACAACTTATGAATAAGTATTCGAATCGAGAACGCTAGCATTTGTATGAAGATGCAATATTTTTTTTGACATTTCTCTCGCATTTGAATACGTTCTCGCAAGTTATTCGTGCTAACCCTTCTGTTTAAGAAAGACTGTTGAGGAAAGTTATAATGCGTACTCGTTACGACTGAGGTTGACGCTGAGTTCTCGGGTTCGATCCTTGGGTCGCATAAAAGTGATATTGGGTTTTTCTATTACGAAATGCTCAGTATCAACACGGAGTCTGGAATTGTGTCTGGTATGGCCATAGGCTCACCCCTTATCACATTATGGGACGGACTTAAGCTCGGCGAAATGTGGGTGTATTGGTTACACCTCCGCCTACCCCTTCGGGGATTACAGGCGTGAGTGCGTATGTATGTATGATAAGAAAAATCGTCGAGATTCGACCTTTATATTCTTTGTTGAATTTTGTTCTTTTACGTCAGCTGTGAGCGTGACAGATTAGGTATGTGTTTGACATTGGCTTTGTGAGCATAAACAATGAATGTTTTATTTAAATAAATTTAATGTAGTTATTGCAAATATACATACACACATACGCACTCACGCCTGTAATCCCCGGGTAGGTTAGGAGGTGTAACGAGTACACCCACATTTCGCCGAGCGTATCTCTGTCCCTTATGTGATAGGGGGCGAGCTTATCGCCATACCGGGCACAAATTCCAGACTCCAGGCTGATACTGAGCATTTTGTAATAGAAAACCCCAATACCACTTTACCCGACCCGGGGATCGAACCCGAGACCTCAACGTTGGCGTCAATCGTAACGCGTACGCTATACAACTGCGCTACCGAGGCAATTGCAAATATTAGGTATATATAAAGAGCATTCTGCACTCCTCCTCCATATAAACTGTAACTATGCTAAATCTCACAATCCTCCTTGCGCACAATATGCTTAAAAAAAGGGAACAAGGTTTTCTCTTCACGTATTAATCTTTTAATATATAGAAGACTAGCTGTTACCCACTGCCCCGCCCGCGTAAATGTCTTTTCCTATAAATGAAGCCTATGTTTTAATTCATGTCTTGGTCTACTTGTATGCCAAGTGTTATCCAAAATTCAACAGTGAGTGAGTTGTAATTCGCTTTGATATATATAAAGTTATGAACTATCGTCTCTACAAAACGAATGTATAGTGTGAATATATCCTCAATTGTCGTTGTTCAAAAGTTAAAATAAATAGTTTCATGCAAAGTTCGACGCCCCTCCCCCTTTTGCAAGTGGAATTTTCCAAATATGTGAAACATGTATTTCATTCTTTTTAATAAGCAATATTTGAGCTCAATTTCACAGTCTTATGCCGTTCCATAAAAATGTTTTATACAATCCGCCTTTAAACCCCTAAAATAAAAAATTCTAAAAATCCTTACAACTTAGCTTACAAAATAAACGGCAGAAACTGTCAAAATTTAAAATGTTTTACCCCAGCGGTTAGGCTCTGCGTTAATAATCAGTTAGTCAGTCAGGACAACTAATAGGTATGTATGATATATAGATGTCACTAAAGTGACTTCTTACTTGTTCATCATGACTGTCGGGATATAATAAAAGACATATCTTTATAGGAGATAACATTCAGTTCGATAAAGCAACTGCCAACGTCCATACCACGTTGAATACACCGGTTCTCGTCCGATCACCGAAGTCAAGCAACATCGGGCGCGGTCAGTACTTGGATGGGTGACCGCCTGGGAACACCGCGTGATGCTGGCTTTTTACTTTTTGTTTTTTCGTCACTTTACCTGACGCCACAATCTACATGTGATACAGTAGTCAGTTCGGTCAGTCAGTCAGTGGTCAGTGCTTACACTGACGATGTTGGAACTTTTTGACTCTCTAAATCAGCGGTTCCTAAAGTGGGTTCCGTGGAAGTTACTAGAGTTCCGCGAATAAGTTACATTTGCCACTGACTTGCGGCGAATGTTTCATCGGATTTACAAAATATCCGACCACAATGAATATGAACTCATACACGGCCTAAATACTTGTGATATGTTTGCTCATTTCATGTAAGGTAATGATCATGTAATGTAGGGTTCCGTAAAATGAAGGTCAGCCCCGGATCTATGATTTTTTCTAACCGGGACAGAAACTTGTTAGTTGCGCTCCTCTCTCCAGCGTTTGAGATAAATTACTTAAATACACTAAAAGAGAAGAATGATGCACAAAGGGCCTGTGTTGCGTCTTTTACTTACAAGTCGACGGTGAGTCAACCAGGCTTCCATATGCTAGGCGCTTTGTTGAGCAAGTTTTTTTATTTTTAATCATATTACATTATGATTTTGGCGCCCTCTGAAACTTCCTCCCGGGGCGGGTGATTACATACAAAAATTTAAATCTTTCCCATATAAAATATTAGTGTAGATTAGAAACTTTGTAGATCTATATATATACGCACTCACGCCTATTATCAGTACACCCACATTTCATTTATTGATATCAGAGAGTCAGTAAGTCATAAAACCACAAATAAAAATAATTTTGCAACACGTTACTGATAACAGCAGATAGATAGATTATGTTAATACTTACTCTGTATTTATTGATGAGAGTGTACGTGTGCTCCTGTGTCGTCGGCAGAGACGACTGTAGCCTAGTATACCTAACAATTGGCGAAAATAAGAAGCTCACAATGGCTGACAGCCACTGAAGAGGTGCTATGACCATGCCCAATTTAGTTGGGGTCGGGAATGTAGTAAATTTTGACCTGCAAAAAATTTGATTGACTATTTATTTTAGAAAAAATCTGTTTGTATGCAAAGGAACAAGTTAAATAAATTACAATAAATAGATGAAATCTGCAGTGTAACAGACAGAATTATAAAAACCCCCAACTTCAATTCGAAAAGAATCTCTAACTTTTAAACAGACAAACATAGCAAAAAACGCATTCAATAACATTGAAGTCTTCGCATTCAAATATGTTCATTTGTTTAGGCGACCGCACACGCTCACAGACAATTTTTTATTGGGAGTTAAAAACGTCGCACCTATTAATGATTCTGAATCAGTTACTACAAACGTCGAATGAACTGGATGCCAGGAAATGCACATATAGCTTGAACTCTTTCTCTCTCTATCTGTACGTGCCATAATATATTCGTGTAGGAAATTTCTCAAAATTTTATTCTAGATGAAGCCTTGAAGTGTTTTGAATTGATAAATGTCGTTTAATAAAAAAAAAAAAGGGTTACAAAAGTGTGAAGTTACTTACCATAAGAATGGCAAAGATATTGCAAAACTTTTATGTGTAACGGCTACAGATTTGGGTTTGCCTGTTGTGCCGCTTGTGCTTAGTAAAATTGCTATTGTAGTACTCGGGTCGAAGTCTGCAGGTCTGAAATCATTTCCTGGTATTTTTTCGGTTCTCTAATTTCTTTCGTCGTCGACAAAGAAGTTTGGACATCTAGGAGAAAAATTGGAATTTGCCTTCGTTAGGGCAGAGACTTGTTATTTAAATAACTGGTCTTTGGTTGGGGCAAACTTTTGATGGTAGCGTAGGGCGTCACTAACACTAGAGTCTCACCAGCGCCAGGTTCTGACGCTTTGTGTAACCATCGATAGTCAGTCTAAAGAAAGCATTAGGTCTTGCATCCAAAAATCTTCAGCTGAAGGTGAAATATCTTCAGCTTGTGTTGGCGGTTTATATGCAAGTAGATTCCATCTACAATCTAAACCACCGATATCATCAGTCTATGAGAAGGTTGTATTAATCCTTACTTCAATTGTATTCATTACCATACTGAACGTTTGCAATCAAATATTATTTACCTATATCTATAATTTAGCATAATATATCGTGCTTATTGGAACCGGCATACTACTATCTCATATATACTGTATGCATACATCTGCACTCACGCCTGTAGTCCCCGGAGGGGTAGGCATAGGTGTAACCAGTACACCCATATTTCGCCGAGCGTATCTCCGTCTCATGATGTGATAGGGGACGACTCTATCGCCATACCGGGCACAATTCCAGACTCCGGGCTGATACTAAGCATTTCATATTAGAAACCCCGATCGAATCCGAGATCTCAGCACAGGAGTCGTACCACGTACGCATTACAACTGCACCACCGATGCAGTCATGGTGTATTAAAATTATTCCTAACAATTTCAAAAAAAGATGACATTAAAAAGTAAAAAACAATATTTAAATAAGATAGTAGGTACAAGTTGCTAGGTCACAGTCGATATAGATACACTAGGTGCAATAATAAGTGATTGATAAATATGTATATTTTATATTATCGTCGCCTTATCTACAACGTGTTACAGAAAGATGTTGTCAAATTTAAGTAACGTATACCTAGTAGGTATACAATATTTCACAACCCCGTAGTACCAAATCTGATTGCATTGCAGTTAGGGCATTTAATTAAATAAGTAAAGGTTTTCAAATTAGATCGTGTTCATTTGCTTAGTAGCAACATGATACGAAAGAGTTAGTACTCACATTTGATTCCTATAAAAAATTCGACCTGACGTATAATGGTAGTGCATAACTATATGGTGTGAAATGGCGAATCAGGTCAGTTTAGAATCTGTATTTATAAAAGAATATGGTACGCTCTCGTAGCAAATAATCACCGACGCTCATAATGCCAGAAGAATCTCGGGAGCCGGCTTTTAAGGAAAGGAATGTGCTCCAATAAACATTAAATGCAACCAAAGGGTCTCCCTACCTGAAGTCTTCAACATTAACGTTTTCCCGGTTCTTCTCGAGAAAATCTGCAAAGTTAAGCACTTGATCGCCTTTATCAAAAGTAATGAATTCTGGATGTATTCTTGATCTTTTGGATGCTTCAACAACGTCAGACAGTCTTTCATTTTGACAGAATATCATTTTTGGACAATCGACGCAAAATATGTCTTCGAGCTCATCTAGAAATAAAATTTAAATTAGTTTGTATATGAACCCATGATTTTTGACGATGTTTCTTTGTAGCCATAGCCGATTGTTCGTTTGTTAATATCGGTCATAATACACGAATTATAGCGGGTTCACATGGTTAAATTTCAGTTGATCAACTGCTGAATCCTAATCCTGGACTAAGGCCTAGCCCCTCTCATTCAGTAGAGGATGCACTTGCCCAGCAGTGGGACGTATATAATACAGGGCTAGTATTAGTATTATTAACTGCTGAATCACATGCATCTGAACAGTTTTCAATCGAAATGATCACCAAAAACTATACAGCTTTTGTTGATTACAGTCAGTTCAAATACTGTTTCAATATCGGCGCAATATGACTGTGAGGAAGTCCAGAAACAATGTAGTGTCCTAATTCCCGCACTCTTTTTGATGACTGCATTGATGACTTTGTTAATTTAAAGGGCTTCCCCTTCAGGAACAGCAGTTACCAAATATTGGGCCAAAGCAATATGGCAACCTAATTACATAACCCTACGACGAAGAAAGAACCTGGTCAATCAGTTAGGAATAATTAAATAAGTACATACCGAATTATCAAATACTAAATATATTGTGGATAATTCTACTTACTTACTCTCAAGTGTATATTAATTGGCGCGATAGTAATGCCTAAATAGAGAGCTGCGTAGAACGGAATGGCTAAGTCCAGATGGTTTGGAGCCATGAGGATCATAACGTCACCTGTTTTAACACCAAGTTTTTTAAGACCATTTGCGCATTGCACTGTTCTATTTAATACTGAATCGAAATTTTCTGAATCTCCCGTAGCTCCGTTTATCTGTGCATAAAGAAAGAAGTACACAGTATATAATATGTTTATAGTTAATAGTTTGCTTATGGTTGGTTTCTGAGATCCTCTAGGAGTAGTGCATGTATTCAAAAGCGTTATTATATCGCAGCGATAGCTCAACGGTAATTGCACGGACTACTGAGACGAAATTCGCAGGTTGGAAACCAGTCCCAAGATTGAACCTGACTTTTCGACGTTACGTGTGTATTCATTGTTAATTTTTATCGTTTGCTTTAACAACGACGGAAACATCCTGATGAAATCAGCGTAGCTCAAAATAAAATTCTCCATGCAAGAATTTCAAAGGTATGTAAATTACTAACCCGAATTATGCCAGCGTCAGCGTTGGAGACTAAGACCTAACCCTTGTCGTTCGTAGTTCGTACGCCCATGCCTACCAATGGGACAGTATAATATTGGGCTGATAAAAAGGAACTAGAGTATTGTTTGGAGTCACTCATTGGTTAGGTACAATTGGTAGCTCAGAAGCACTAGCACACTAGACTTCTGTATTATTTCTAGTTTTTAATTTATATACACTTATGTCCAGCATCGTGTGTGTGTGTGTCTGCACCAGAGTTTGATAGTTTGATCTCCGGTGAAGAGAGAAAAAAATATAATTATTACGAAAATTAAGTACTTACTTGCATCAGAAATCGTGGGTCGTCTTTAAGACTTTGCAGTATGATCTTTCCTAGATGATATCGGTCATCAGATATTCCAGTTTTGGCCACGATGCGATGTGTTAGTTCACTCAAAAACCAATGTGAAGCCCCATTTACATGACTTATTTTTGGTATGTTACTGCCTCTGCAATGGTGATTTTTCGCTGGTGTTTATGTGTAAAGCTCAGTGACTACACTACACTTTATGGTAAGTACAGTGCAGTCGAAATATAATGCGGAGTGTCGAGAGACGTTGCGTTCCCCCTTTGAAATCAGTGCTACTCGTGCAAAAAAAACAAAAAACAACATGATACGAGTAGCTCTGTGGTACATTGTCACCGAAATCAGGCCCCAGCTCAGCAATATATGTACCTACTATGTTTCTATGAATCAAAGCGCTGGTTATTCTGCTGGTACCTGGTTTTTACATTCACATTAAAATTACCTAATATTCCAAATGGCTTATACAGTAAGTTTATTTATAACTTATATTTAAAATAATATTTCATCATTAATATTTTTTCACTATTGACATATCCTATTTTTTAATATTTTACACCATAAAATAAATAACAATTTACGTAGTTGCAGTAAATATTTAAAAAAATACCTGAAACCGCCCATTGTCAGCTCGATATTTAATCCGCAACAAAATATTATACGTCTACGCTATAGGCGTCTACTCCTCACAAAGTTTAAAGATAGACTGACTGACTGACACTGCCATATATTTTGTGAAACCAATCACTGTTTATCTACTGAACAATGATCATAGTCATTATTTAACTATCAAAAACACTTAAATAAATTACCAGTTTTTACTCGCGGCTCCGCCCGTGTAAATGTCTTTATCCGGATTAATCCCCGCCCTTTTACAGCATTGCTCCCCTTCTGGGGATGATTTTCGAGATACCACGAAATTGTTCAATGACATGTCAATTGACTCTACAATTGCTATCTATCTTTGCTTGCTATCACTATAGTTACAAATTATAATAAAACATAACCTATGTTACTTTCTAGTGGTAAAATAATTTTCATCGTATCCGTAGTTCCAGAGAATACTCCGCACGTTGACTACAAAATCGATAACAAGGGGACACTGTGGACACAAATCGCAATAAAATAAAGCCTATGTTACTCAGAGATATTGCAGCTTCCTAATAGTGTAAGTATGTTTAAAATCGTTTTATTCGTTCCAAAGATTATCCACTATATACCTAGATATAAGGGTAGATTACAACTCTGCTCCCGTGGGTCGTAGTGTGATGCTACATAGTTATAAACCATCATGTCTATAAAATGAATGTGTGATATGACCTCAATCGATCAAGCTTTTCTTTTCAGTTAAAATAAATATTTTTATAAATTTCAACCTCCCAAGGGGAAAGGGCAAGGGGAATTTCATAAAAATATGAAACACATATTTCATTATTTTTAATGAGCCATATTTCTTAATAACACAGTCGTATTCCGTGCCATAAAAAAGTTTCATACAAAGTTCAACCCCCTCTTTTACAACCTTAAAATAAATTATTTCTGCCGCTAAGCAGCATTGTGTAAGAAGTGTTGTGGTTCGGTTTGAAGTACATTGAAGACAGTGAAATTCATGGGAATTTTGAGATTTAACAACTTATGTCTCGGGGTAGCGAGCGGAGTCCAATGCCATGTAGTGTTTTACTAAACAAAACACTACATGGTTGGTAAAAGTAAAATGTTTGGCGTTACTTCTGTTTATGGGCAGGCGTGGCGCTTATTATCAGGTGAGTGACCTGCTCGTTCGTCATGCAGGTTAGTAAAGAAAAAACAAATTACAAACTCCAAACTAGCTTCGCTCGCAATGGTTTTTGACGTTTTCTCATTTTCCGTTTACCCGTTTTCTCATTCTTTGCTCACATTTCTGTTTTGCAACGGTAGTTTATCAATTACTGCCTACACATGATTGTCCTGATTTTATATCGATTTCCCTCATAATAGGTATAGGTACTGACAGTGCAATATTTCGACCACGCGACGCGTCATATTGAGTAAAAACAAATTTTATGAAACAAATTTTAATTAATTAATTAATACATTAAACCCACACCTTTATACCAGAAGAGGTTTGTAGAAGTGCAACTAGTGCTGCTACTGATGTTTCGCTGAGTTTTCGTCCCATGATGTGATAGGGAGCGAGGCTGTCACCATACCGGGCACAATTTCAAATCCCGGAAAATCCATTTTTGATTTTTAGAATCGATAACACAGACACAAATTGTGATTGCACGACCTGGAAATCAAAGCCAGGACCTCACGGTTCTCATTCTTAATACGCTACTAGGCCAATGAGGCGATTATATTTTATGCACGTTGTAATAAATTTTATTCTCTCGGCGAATTGAGTACGATTTCTTGAAGTTTTTGCCTGTGCAGTTTCGTTGTGGCTGTCATTGGTAACTCGTTCAAGAAGATAACTCCGCCTCTTAGCTGTTTTGAATCAGTTAATGTATCTGAAAATAATAAAGGTAGGATAAAAAAACCCGCATTAGGCCAGCGTGGTGGACCAAGTCCTAAACCCTCTCATTTAGTAGAGGAGGACCGTGCCGAGCAGTACAACAACACAATCGCGACGAGTGTACTGTTGTCCGTTGAGGAGTTTAATTTTTTTACCCCGTACTCCGTCATCATATCATAACTAAATTTATATGGGACCCCATCGCAGCTAAACACTGATTTTTTTTTCCAACAATATCAGTCGACAATTGGCGGAGAAATAGATGTACATACATAAAAAAGCAAATAAAAAAACGTGCCGAATTGATAATATCCTCCTTTTTAAAGTCGGTTAAAATATAAGAAACTTTTTTTGTCATGGCAATTATTCATCAGTTAGATACTGAACACAGATTGGGATGGAAGGGGATTTAGGCCTCCGGGTATATCCTCTATTCCCCATCCCCCACAGACGGCAGAGCGCGCACTATTCGCAGGTAACATAGGTGTTCATAGGCTATAGTCATCATTTACTACCATGTTACACAATTGCACGCTTACCGGCCTTATTATATAAAAAATACTAATTTGGATGTAACTTACTTTTAACTAAATCTTTGATTTCTTGCGCTGTGGCAGTTTGTCCCTGTCTAGGTACCACGCATGCTACGGCCAAGTCACCACACTCAGGATCTGGTATCCCCACCACAGCCACGTCCAGTACGTTTGAATGTGGTCTGATTACACCCTCTACTTCTACTGGCGATATCTTTAAACAACAAACTTAATAATGTCATTTTTATAAGCTTTAGGTGACGAGACGAGCAGTTCACTCGCCTGATGGTAAGCGGCTTTTCGGAGGCCTTATCTACCATCTCGTAAACATGCTGACTACGCTGCGAATGGATCATGCTATCACTGACATGTAGTAATAGTAAGGTACCATTGATTAGAAAAACACCTTTAATTTTTTTTGAGTGCCTCTAAGAACATACCTAATGACCATCTCGATTACAACAATTTTCAAATAGAAAAACCGCATTCAAATAGGTCCATTCGTTTAAGAGCTACAATGCCTTATACAGACAGACAGACAAAGTGTTAAAATTTATAACACTCCTGTTTCTTTTTAAACGAGTACAGTAAACAGTAATTCCGACATTATGATCGATCTATAACATTAGTTCCCAAAGTGGTCCAGGTGGAACCCCAGGGGTCCACGGGAGACTCGACGGGGGTCCATAGTTAGATCTAATCTTCACATTTTTGTCGAGTATTGGGAATATGGTAGAAATGTAGCTGCGGGGGATCCACCGGAATCAGCTAAATTTTTAAAGTGGAATATGGGAAAAAAGTTTGGGAACCTCTGATCTACAAAAATATTACTTTGTTTGAACAGTGAAAATTTGCCGAATACAAAATTATGAGAGCGGCAAGCTAGAACATTTGGGAGAATTACCACTCTCGAGTGGTATCATTTCTTTAACTTACTTGATGGTTTTTGTACTTGAGCAGCTGTTTGAGTCGGTCTACAAAGAAGAAGTTCCAGTTTTCATCTCTGTAGAAAATATCTCCTGTCTTCAACCATCCGTCTTCGAATGTGGCTTCTGTTGCTTCAGGATTATTAAAGTAACCCTGGAAATTAACAAAACAGCTTTATAATCACTGTACCGGTAGGTATAGGCGTCTAGGATGCTACCACTGCTTTGTCTCTTTCCGCCAAGCAGCAGAACTAGGTAGGAAATTAAAGCTAGTCAAATTACTGGGCTTTATTTATGAGAGAGAGAGAGATAATTTATGAGACTTCACTTCTTATGTCTCAGGGTGATAAGCACAGTCCATTGCTATGCCGTGCTTTGTAATTCAAATTTCTGTATGGTGTTGCTTCAGTTTATGAGCTGGAGTGGTGCTTATCAGACGAGCAATCTGCTCGACTCGTCATTCGAACACAAAAACACACAATACAAAAATGGTATAGCCACGGTGTGGATAGTTTGGGTTACAGCATAAATGGTGTCGGTCTGCATGAAAACTGCTGTATAGTGATATTGCTAATTTTATTTATACGATCACTGACATAAGAGGCTTCCTTTTCGCCTTTATTTTCTTTAATTTCTGCAACACACGTAAGACTCCTCCTGCACTCTCACTCACAGTGTTAATGAGCGATGATGATCACAGCATCAGGGTACGCTTTCTTGTTTGCCGGTCTGCTGGTCTGAAAAATCGGTACAATTTCCTGTTATTAAATATTAAGAAAATCTTACCATGAAAAGAGCTGGGCTCTGAACTCTCAACTCTCCGGGCACGTTTGGTTCGTGTATGTCATTACCAGTCATAGGATCCACCAACTGAAATAGAAATAAGACAAATAACATTAGTTATAAGTATGTGGTCACATAATATATTTAATGATGGTATTTTACATAAGTACTTACTAATAATATTGTTATTTATTTTTAACTATTCTGGCTCGCCAGTTTACCAGGAAAATGATTTGCCAAGCAGAATTCAACCTTATTGACACTCGACCTGCCCTTCAAATTTGAGACTTAAGATATTATTAATAAGAGCTATTGTGCCATAAAAATACACTGACGTTTAGATAATTATACCATAGAATTACCGGTAAACCACCCGGCCAGACTGGTTGGCAATGTTTCTTTCTACCTGGCGTTATCCTGGCTTAATGCCGGGGTTCGCCTTCCCATTATGATTTGACGGTGGTTTTGATATGTGGGACGATCTGCCGCCTGACCCTTACAATCCGCAACGGAAACCAAGTGTCACCATTGCCTCATCTGTTAATCAGCAGAGTGTACCACGTACAAATGAGGTTGCTTTGGCCCTAGATGTCGGTGGCCCACTTCATATAGCAATACACTAGACTGCACCGACACCACCAGGGCCGCTGTAGTCAGGTGGCCGTAAGGATAAAAAATAACACAACAGTAGCTTACACACTGTTGCTTGGTGGCAGAAAATGTCGTCTCTAGGTCACTCGCCAGACTCCAGCAGTCTTCTTTTAAGCTAGCCGAAGCAAAACTTATTTATAATCATAATTAAAATCTGTGTTCTCCCCAGAGGGATTGACGTCAGGCAGACGGCCTGTCGTAAGAACTACAAGCCAAATCTTTTTGTAACATGTGTTAAAAAGCATGTTGCACCGACCTCACTGTGAGAGGGATAAGGGCAGGTAGAAGAAGAAGAAGAATTAAACTGTGTGTACCCTATATTGATATAATCCACAGGGTTTTCCGCAAGATCCAGATGGAGAGTCGGTGTTTATGAATATTATAGTCGTTGTTTCACTCATACCATATGCATCAGATACATCTGTTTCTGGTATTACTTTCTGAAATAAGAGAGCATTTTTTGCATTTAATTTTAGTGCATTTTAATCTTAAGGTTTTATATTCATCATTAGTTTTTTAATCTGAGTTAAAATGTAATTAAACATTTCACTTTTACTTATTATGCTTTGTTGATATTTTTATCAACGATTTTATGTTTTCACAATAATCATTAATGTATCTCTACTTAGGTAGGTACCTAATTCAAATAAGATAAACAAATTATAGGTATTAGCTTTTGCTCGCGTCTCCACCCGCGTTACTGGTCTTTTAGGGATAAAAAGTAGCCTTTGTCCTAATCCAGGTCATGTGTGCCAAATTTTATCCAAAACCGTGCAGTCGTTAAGGCGTGATTGACTGACAAACATCCAAATTCACAAACTCATAAATATCCAAACTTTCATATTTATAATAGTAGTAAGATACGATAGTAAGATTATTAGTTCCAAGGCGCTCATAGCCAGTTGCAACAATCCTTGCGGCATTAGCGCAGTTAGTTTAGGATGGGTGACCGCTTCGTGATACCTATTTCAAGTTCCAACTGTAATCTCAGTGCTTCGAAGGGCACGTAAAAACTCGGTCCCGGCTGTTTACAACTTCAAAATTGACCATTCGTTTTAGAATAGAATAGACTAGTTCAAACTATAATGTAGACCGTAGTCATATATTATTATAATTAATTATGTTAATGCAAAGAATTTAATGTAAGTATACTTAAATGTGGTAGCCCGGTCGAGCCGGCCCATTTATGCTGAAGGCAAAACTGGCTACAGTGTGTCTTTATGGGATAATTATAATATGATGAGAAGTTTACCTTAACTTCTTGAGTAAGGTTTTTATGTACAGCGCTGCCTCCAATCAGTATTGTTTCGAAGCATGTAAAGTCACATTTATCTCGATCTCCAGGCTTCATAAGAGTTGTCATTATTGTAGGACTCAGAATCATAAACGATGGCTGAAACAAAACAATATAATGTATCAAAGAACTATGATGCCGAATGCACTGATAATGCGCGATCGTGTCTCAATATCACGATGTGTTGATAACTAAGTTTTTTTATTGCATAACTCAGCGAACGAGCAGGTGAGTCACCTGATAGTAAGTCATTTCCACCGCCCATGTACGCTAATACCATAAGAATCATAGGCGCATTGCCGACCTTAAAGGAAAGGGATCAATTAAGGGATTGGGAAGGGGAGAGGAATTTGGGCGGATATCTCACTCACCGTACGAAACGCAGCAGCAAGCCGCTACTTTACGTTTGGTTTTTTCTGAGACAGTGGTAACGACCCGGTTGAGTGTCTCTACCAATCTCTAAGTGTAGTGACATAAAATTAATCTTAGCGCCTGTTTCACCAACTCTCAGTAAATGCTACTTACCAAATAAAACTTGACACGTTTAAATAAATAGGTTACGCTCATAGTATAACAGGAAGGGTATGTGTTTGGTCACCTCCACGTGTGCGGCGGGATGGACAATCCATGCGGATAAGTCCAAGTGGAGTGTCGATCCCCTACCGCCGGTATACCTGGGCAACAGCGAGCTACTCCCCCTAGGGGGTCTAACTCACTGTTGGCAAAGAACCTACCTAATCACCGGAATTTGGTCCGAAGAGGCTTCACCAGTGACCTGTGGCTATGTAGCAACAAAGGACTGGTAGGTTGTGACCTGTGGGCGAGTCAGACCGACCTCTCTGTCAAGGAAAGGTATGAGCCCACCTACGTCTTGTGCCGTGCGTAGTTGAGCGCCGTATGGGGGGATAATGGAATCCTGGAGGGTTGAGTCTACCATAGATCGGGTTGTTGTTATCTGTGGGGACAACACGCCCTCTTTGGTCCGGCATTCCATCCTAAACGGCAGCCTCAGGAATAGCCAGCCTGAGGTAACCGGTAGCAAGTACCCCCTAAGGGTCGCGGGCGAGGGTTGCAGAGTCATGGGGTGCGCAGTCGGCGGAGCGCGGAGCCTATGGCGAGTACAGGTCAAAACCTCGGCCTGACAACCATAGTCCTCCTCGCACCGTGCGGACTCGCTGCATCTCGGATTCTGGACCCTATACTCTCCGGGGTAGGTCCTGGTGCTCGAATGAGCATCCCCACTTGCGGGCTCCCAGAAGGGTGGGACGCCACTGGAGAATGAAGTTTTAACTCTTTTTAAACATGGTAAATAAGAGTACCAACAACCCCAAGCAGGCCGCTGCTTCGAAAGAAGCGCCCTACATTACCGTCGAACGGGTTGCGGCTTCCAAGGAAGCGCCCCGCCAGACACCAAGACCGGTCGCAGATTCAAACGAAGCGCCCGGTCAACAACCAACAACCTCCACTGCTCTCGCCCCCTCGGGGGCTGACGAGCAGATCTGGCAGGTAGCACAACAAAAGCGTAAAACAAAGCGCAATCGCAACAAGGCCAAACAGGCCAACAAACTGGTCCAGGCTGGCAAGGGTAGGCGACTACCGCCCGCCGCAAGGCAGGTGGATGTCAAAGAGCTGGCAACGGCTCTCGCCACCTCAGTAAGCGCGAAGCAATCGAACCGTCCTGACAGTAGCCAGGGCGGAGAGATGCTACGCGACGAAAAGATGGCCCAACCCAGCCAGGGCGCGGAGGGGAAACCCAAAGTGCCACGAAGGGCCAAACGTCAACGTGGCGCCAGAGGCAAGAAGGGAAACGCGGTGCCCCAGGAAACTGAGGGCAAGAGCAAAGTACCTAAACGCCCTCGCCCCAACGATACACAATCGCCTTATCGAGGCGCGAAAAAAGCCAAGGCCTCCACCAGCACCAGTGTAGTGAAGGGGGGCAACTCATATGCAGACGCTGTCGTATTAAACGACCTCTTTGTCGCTGTGATGGCGGAACCCTTCACTGACTTAACACCGGCGCAGGTGGAGAGCATCAAGCACACCTTGGAGACCTGCATTGAAAACATCGTCGAGGCTCCAAGCACCACCACAACCACCCCGTACTGGCCCTCCTTCCGTGGAAAACCTTTCCACAGTGAAGGAGTGCTAAAACTACAGTGCGAGGACGAAAAGGACGTAGAGTGGCTCCGGGAAACCGTGGCCGCTTTCGAGTCGCCAATTCCGGGTACTCGGCTGGTCGTAGGGCGACAGAAGGACATCCCCAAAAGGGTGAAGTCCGCTGTCCTGCTACCGCATTGTTCGGACGAAATCAGGACGATACAAAACGTCCTGACAGGTCAGAACAAGTGGTATCAGGTCAGCAAATTGTCGCTGTACAATATCGAGCGCCATAAGGGGGACCCTCCAGGTACCTTCTTGGTGCTCGGTATTCCAGCCGACCAGATACCTGGAATAATTGCAAGGGGGCGTAGGCTTTGCTATAAACTCGGCAATGCCTACATCCGTTTCTTCGGCAGCAAGGGTAAGCTGCAGGATATGCCGCCCGCCCCTGCTGAGACTGCGACAGCACCCATGGTCGCTGGCGACCCTCCTGCTGTAAAGCAGGAGGTGCGCGCCGGACTTGACCGGGGAGCTGGCGCGTCTATGTCCACGGCTAGCCGGCCGGGATCTGCCGAAAGGCGGAATCTGGCTGGCGAACCAACGGTCACCCAACACTCCTTAGCCGAAAGGCAGAGGCAGGATGGGTTATCGGCTTGCTCGCTGACTACCTCCTTTATGGACGCCGGTTACGGCGACCTGGAGGAGGATGTCGCGCAGCTGATGGACCGGGACATTCCGTTGGAAACGGATGAGGAAGTGAGCAGTCCACTTCGCTCCTCCTCGCCCCACTAACTTCAACATCACCCAAGCTAACCTCCAGCATAAACAAGCCGCGGCGGCTACCCTGCGAAGAATGCTGGAGGTAAACAACAAGACCATCGCCCTTATCCAGGAGCCGTGGATAAGGAAGGACAGAATCTGTGGTCTCAACAACATCGGAGGTAAGCTATTACTTAACACCACCGTAACTAATCCACGCACCTGCATCTATGTACCTAAATCAACAAACGTAGCTCTAATGAATGAGTTCTGTTCCAGAGACCTGACCACGGTCAGGCTCCAGAGCAACTGTTCCAGTATCCCAGAGGTCATCATAGCGTCTGCCTATCTGCCGGGCGACGCGGACATACCGACGGCCGAGCTGGAGAACCTCATCAGACACTGCGAAAGTAAGAAGCTTGAACTTATCATCTCGGCGGATGCAAACGCGCACCATACCTTGTGGGGCAGCGCTGCTCCTAACAAACGAGGTGAAGATTTGGTTGAATTCTTATTCTCCACAAATCTCAGGCTACTAAACAGGGGGTCCGAACCTACCTTCGTTACCTCCAGATTTCAAACTATAATAGACATCACACTCGCTACGGAAAGAGTATCGGACAAAATCTCCGAATGGCATGTGTCAAATGACCTGTCGTGCTCCGACCATAGGTGGGTAAGATATAAACTCAACGTGGACCTCAAAAGGCTAGACCCATGGCGTAATCCTAAACGGACAGACCGCACAAGGTTCGAAAAGCTAGTGTCAGAGAATCCAGCTCTCATAACAATCCCAACAGGATATGAGAAGCCGGCTGACATAGAGAGGCACGTGAATAAACTAACTGACACATTAATAAACACATTTAACGAAACCTGTCCACTAACCACGCCCTCGACGAGAACCACCAGTCGTAATGGTTGGTGGGGACCGGAACTCGAGAAACTGAGACACAAACTACACCAACTGTTTAACAGAGCGAAGAACACAAGAAAGGAAACAGACTGGGATGCGTATAAACTAATGCAATCCCAGTATAAGAGACGCATCCAAAAAAGAAAACGCGTATGCTGGAGAACCTTCTGTACCAACATCGAATCAAATACTCAAGCAATTAGGGTAAAAAACATCCTGGCTAGCGAACCAAACAAAAATCTAGCCTGCCTTAAAAAACCAAATAACAGTTACACCACAACCAATGCTGAAATGTGTGAGCTGTTATTGAATACACACTTTCCGGGGTGCTCCGTCACGGAAAGTACCACATGGGATGAGGCTGATCAGCAATACTTTTACAAGCCGACTGCTGAAGCCACCAACACTGCCCGCAGAATAGTCACACTAGAGAAAGTCCTATGGGCAAGCAACAGCTTCTCAACGTACAAAGCAGCGGGCTTGGATGGCATCTTTCCTGGGCTACTACAGTGGTGTAGGAGATTGGTTGCTCCGCATCTGGTAGGAGTCTATCAGGCATGCCTCATGCACCGCTATGTTCCTCTAAAATGGAGAGAAGTTAAAGTGGTATTTATACCCAAACCCGGTAAGAGCGATTATACACAGCCCAAATCTTACAGACCGATAAGCCTCACTTCCTTCCTCCTTAAGACCCTGGAAAGGCTCTGCGATCGGGATCTTAGAGACAGGGCTTTAACGTATCATCCTCTACACCATCAACAACACGCCTACTGTCCAGGCAAATCAACAGAATCAGCGTTTCACAGTGTCATCACACCAATAGAAAGTGCACTATCAACACAATCATCAGCGCTTGTAGCCTTCATCGATGTCGAGGGGGCTTTTGATAAGACGCAGTTTAACAGCATAAGCCAAGCACTGCTCAACCACGGCGCCGACCGAACCATATCCGGTTGGATTGACAGCATGCTGAGGAAAAGGGCAGTGCAAGTAACGGTAAACGGCACCACACGAGCGGTTGTGTCGAGAGGCTGCCCACAGGGTGGAGTCATCTCACCACTCCTGTGGAATCTCGTAGTGGATGACCTAATTAGGTCGCTCAATGAAGCGGGCTACTACACTGTAGGCTATGCGGACGATATAGCAATCCTCGTAAGGGGTAAATTCGAGAAAGTCCTTTGCGATCTCATGCAAGGGGCACTCAATATCGTCGAACGATGGTGTTCTGACCAAGGACTGTCAGTTAACCCATCAAAAACCGAACTAGTATTATTCACAAAGAAGCGGATTATAAACAATCTCCACTTACCCAAACTCCAAGGAATAACGCTTACCCTCTCTAAAGAGGTTAAATACTTAGGCGTTATTCTAGATGATAAGCTGCTATGGAACAAGCACCTAGACAATAAACTGGAGAAGGCCTGTATTATATTCTGGCAGTGTAAGCGACTTCTTGGCAGAACCTGGGGTTTACACCCCAAAATTGCCATGTGGCTATACACTGTGGTAATACGGCCAATCATCACATACGGAGCCGTGGCCTGGTGGCCCAGAACCAAACTGACCACTGCCAAAAACAAACTGCAGCACTTTCAGAGGCTAGCTTGTATAGCCGTAACGGGCTGCATGAAAACCACACCCACAGCGGCACTGGAGATACTTCTAGGGCTACCGCCCCTAGACCTATTTATCCAGCAGGAGGCGGCCTCAGCGGCCATCAGACTAAAATCACTCAACCTCTGGGGTGCAGCAAACGGGGCTCATACCGAAATCCTTGGGGAGGCTATATCCTACCAACCTTTGATAGCTGCCCCCAATGACAAGATACCCAAACAACACATCTTCAACAAGACGTACATAGTCCAGCTTATTGAAGAACAATACGACTCGTCTGGAGTCCACGAACTGCGCATATATACCGATGGTTCCAAAACCAGAACAGGATCGGGCGCAGGAGTGTACTCACCCGAGATAAATATTAATATATCAACAGCCTTAGGGGAACATAGTTCTATTTTCCAGTGTGAATGCATCGCCATCACGCAGGCTGCCAGAGCAGTGACTAGACGGAATATCGAAGATCATAAGATTCGCATAGTGTCCGATAGCGCTGCAGTGCTACAAGCCCTCGATAGTAAAACCATTCAATCCGGGCTCATACTAGAGTGCCACCAGGCACTGGAAGTGATAGGTAGTAATAACCAAGTCACTTTACAGTGGATAAAGGGGCACAGTGGCTCTCTAGGCAATGACGCAGCAGACGAGCTGGCGAGAAAAGGGTCGGAACAGAGGGTGTTTGGCCCTAGTCCAATAGTTCCACTACCTTTTAACCAGCTAAGGTCATGGCTACGCCACAGAACACTTGAACAACATGCAAATCAATGGGCAAACACCAGTGCGTGCAGACAATCCCGGGAAACGGTGCCACACCCGGATGCACGTTTAACAAAGCGCCTGCTATCCTTAGATAGGACATCCCTACGCATAGTCGTAGGGAATATTACAGGACATTGCCCACTTAACAAACATTTATATGTTCTAGGTATAACCGACAGCCCCCTATGTAGGGGATGTCTGTCGGCTGATGAAACAGCTTCACACGTCATCCTGGAATGTGAAGGTGTAGCTACACAACGGGCGGAAATCCTCAATACACCGAGGTCACTCCGAGAAGCCTGTGGAGACACCAGGAGGATCCTACGCTTCTGGTCGGAGTTAGGCTGGCTAGATCTCTAGCCGGCACAAACTTCACGCACAATGGCCCGACATTCAACGGGCTAAGTGCGGAGAAAAGGAGCCCACAATCAAATCAAATCAAATCAAAGTATAACAGGAAGAAAAATTTCTACTAGATACTTTGAAAAATAGCGGTCTTATACTTTAATTGGTGTTATATCGTACTCGAACATTATTGTATAGGTCCTTAAGCCCTATCTCATAATATTTAACTAAGTATACATACAATTGTATTATGTATGCATGTTGTATTATCTTCATCAGTTATTTTGCACAAGTACATAATATAACTGATAAGAAATATTTGTCATATCATGTTTGATGATAATCGGATCATATCGGATTATATGCATCTACAAAATGACAAAATATATATGCAATATGTCAAATATGCACTAAATACAACTTTTGCGTTTTTATTTTAGGTAGTTTATTTTTATATCAATTAAATAGTTATAAGGAATATAGGAACAATAATTCACCTGTAGACTATAATTGACCCTCTATATTCAAAAAGCGGTATTATTGGACACGGCACGCATTGTGAGGATGTTCCTCACTCGGATTTTAACCACCGGTAGCTTGGGTAGGACCCTCGCCTTAGAGGGTTATACTATTTACATTTTTAATAATTTATTTTTTAGATATAAATTATATTCCGTTTTCGTCCGATCACCGAAGTTAAGCAACATCGGGCGCAATATGATCGCGTAATGTTGGCTTTATTGTTCTTCAATCACATAATTTTATAGTTTTTTTTTTTTTTTTTTTTTTTAGTTGATTCTTAAGGTGTAAATTATGAAAACTATTCTACGAAATCTACTGCTAATTGCCTCTTTGTTGATTAGCCAGTTGTAATTTATACAAAAACAACGCGTAATCAATAGGATGACAACAGGGGGGCGAGCACGAACAACTTACGTATAAGTATTCGAAGCGTCAATAGTATTTGAGGGAAGAAAAAAAAAAAAAAAAGGTTCAAACTATTCTTTGACATTTCGATACGAATACGTTCTCGCAAGTTATTCGTGCTAGCCCCTCTGGTAGCTTATTATAATACTCACTTTGTATTTATTGATAAGATAATACCCGTGCTCTTGTGTCACCGTCAGAGAGGATTGTAGCCTAGTGTACCTCATAATAGGAGAAATTATGAAGTGCATAATAGCTGTCATCCACTGAAGAGGTGATACGATGAGAACCAATCTTGTAGGAGTGGGAAATTTAGTAAATTTAGCCCTGAAAAAAAAAGAAAAATTTAAACACCATTATTTTTAAAACTCAATCAATAGTGTAACCAAAGGTCTGATTTGATTAAGACATAGTTATAATAAAAATAGGAAATGTTATATATTTCTGTAAGTGTAGCAAAAATAATCAAAATAACGTCACATCTGAGTTTTAATTCTGAATCAGTTACTGCAATAACTTGGAATAAACCGGCTCCTAAAAATGGAGATGTAGCTTGAACTAAAGGATAACTAAAGAATTTTCTCGTTGATATAGATATTTTTGCAGGGACTGCAACTTTTTAATCTATACATACTACATGTAAGCTAATAGAAAATAAATCTAAAGCCTTATTGTAAGTTTCGCCTATCAACTTACATAAGTGGCTCACATAAGTACTTTATACGTAGAGTGCACCTCTAGATCTGAAAGTTTTCCAACTTAATGGCACTGCTGTAAATAACTTACATTTTTAATTACTTAGTTAGTGAGTAAAAGTTACAAAATTACAGGCATAGAAAGGTGTAGAAAGTAAGTTGTAAAATTAAGTTGAGGCATAGAAAGGTTTAGAACTCCTTCATATTTATAAATTGTAAAGCTTCTTACCATAAGAACGGCATAGATATTACAAAACTTCGATGAGAAATGGCAGCCGATTTAGGTTTGCCTGTCGTGCCGCTTGTACATAATAAAGTTGCCATCGTAGTGCTCGGGTCGAAATCTGAAGGGCTAAAATTTCAATAAATTATTCAATGTGCTATTATTACTAACTATTTTTTGTTTATTAATTACTTTCGTAGTTGAAGTGGAAGATAGAATTCCACAAAGGGGTTGACATCAGGCAGGCGGCCAGTTGTAAAAACTACAAACCAAATCATTCTGTAATATGTGTTAAAGAGCATGTTGCGCCGGCCCCACTGCGAGTGGGATAAGGGCAGGTTGAAGGAAGGATGGTAGTTGAAGAAGAATAAATCTGTAGCGTTCTCTGGGGATGGTAAAATCCCGCTCATATAACTTTAATGGAGGAGGTTCTCAATTAGTTTTTATTTTTTGCATGTTATGCAATATCTCCGCCTAATGATTACTTTTGTGTTTGATAAGGTTTACTCCGAGGGTGGTACTGTATAAATTTAGCTAACATTGAATAAATATGAGGCAAAATGGGAAATACCTCAACGGAGAACAACAAATACGCCACGATTTTGGTTTTTCGTCGGTTTTAGAAGTTTAGAAATTACAATTTTTTCAAAGACCGGCAGAGGTTTGATAGGTGTTCATGTGTGACGGTGATTCCTTTTCATTAGTTGGCCCTCTCGTATGCCCCCTCGATAAGGTGAGTCATCTCCTACGAAACGATCACCACCGCCAATGAAGTCCTCAAAAAGTTAGAGGAATCGTGGAACCCTTTATATGATGAATATGGATTGACTAGGATTCCTCTAATATCATAATCATTAAATACCACTGAAGGGACTCGCTACCTGAAGTCCTCGACACTAACGTCCTTTCCACTGTTCTCAAGAAATTCTGCTAAGCTAAGCACTTGATCGCCTTTATCAAAAGTAATGACTTCTGGATGTATTCCTGATCTTTTGGATGCTTCGACGACATCAGACAATCTTTCATTTTGGCAGAATATAACTTTTGGATTATCGATGCGAAATGTGTCTTCAAGCTCGTCTGATAATAAAATTTTAAATTAGTTTATTCATTAGGATGTAGAGTATGAGTATGTTCTCCCCAGAGGGGCTGACGTCAGGCAGGTAGCCAGTCGTAAATACTACAAGCCATATCTTTCTGTAACCTGCGTAAATAAGCATACTGCACCGACCCCACTGCGAGTGGGATAAGGGCAGGTAAAAGAAGAAGACTAGGGTTTAGAGTATGGCCTATTATATTGATTAATTACTTATTTCCGCATAGTTTCAATAAATTATCTTTGTCCAAATTTTCAGATCACTAATCGACATAAAGGTATCTGTTTTGAAAGAAAGAAGAAAGAAAACATTTATTGGCAGGCGTTAGGTGGTACATGTATACATCTGATGTAGAAAGAAAAAAATCATTTTTATAAGTAGTAAGTGGGGGGGTACCTAGATACCCACCCACTGTGGACGGTACATGTCCCACCACGACAATGGGGACAATGGGCATGTCGATCAACGTTTATTCCAGTGGTTTTCAAAGTGGGGAGTAGATAAGGTATATACCTTCAAAAGAGGGCGCGAGCCATCGGTGTGGTCATGGGCTAAATTACGACTTAAACAGTCAGGTACTTTGTGAAACCCCAATATGAACGGCAGCACGGCGGCGACAGCAGCAGTGGTCGGCCTCATTACTGCCGAAGATGCCGAATTTGCCATAGATCAAGCGGTGTTACTCACCCAGATGGTTGTAAAATTGTTGTATCTACACAGAAATTATACTTACTAACTCTCAAATGTATATCAATTGGAGCGATAGTAATTCCTAGATACAGAGCTGCGTAGAACGGAATGGTCAAATCCAGATGGTTTGGAGCCATGAGGATCATAACGTCACCTGTCTTTACACCAAGTTTTCTAAGACCATTTGCGCATTGCACTGATCTAATTAATACTGAACCGAAATTTTCTGAATCTCCCGTAGCTCCGTTTATCTGTGCAAAAAGAAAGAAATACTCAATAATATTAAAGAGTGCAGTTCGCTAAAGTGCGTCTCCATTTGTGACATTTTGTCGCATCGAGAGGCGTCCCGCGTTACAGTGACAAACACGCGTCACAAACTTGAAATGTCATGAAGCTATCCTCTCTGACCCCCCATAACATTTCACTATGACATGTCGTTTAAATTAATAGGTATAATTTTTTGTTTTAAATCACGTGAAAATGACAGTGAATATTATGATACACGTCCACGTTAACGTATCAACAGCGTATTACAGCCACGCCTCTCGGTGTCACGGAAGTGTGGACGCACCTTTATGTATGGCCAGATACATACATCCTTTAGCAGTAGTTTATGGTCTTAAAGATCATAACATAAGTTCACGCCTGTATTCCCTGATACCCATCAGGTGCAAATTACGGACCCATTATTTAAAATAGTATTATTATAAAGCGGTAGTACCACACTGTAAACAGTCTTGCTACGACATGAATGGGCCGGCTCGACCGGGTTGTTACCACTGTCCCACAGAAAACCGACGTAAAACTTATACATGATTTTAAACAAAATCATCTGTGCAGGGCGGCGCACGGCGCGATGTGCCTACTGAGTATTGAAGCGCGGTAATGCGCGAGGGTCATTGACCTTAATTTAGTATTAGTACTAATTACATAACTTGCTGACGTTTCCAAAACGGTAAGTAAACAGCATAATACTTAATAATATTTTCCGTTTATGATAAATTAATGTTTTAATACCGTTTTGGTTTCGGAAACGGTCCTCTTACATTCTATTAGTAGTTGGACCTCGACCTCGATATTGTTTGTCAATTTTATCTAGTTTAGACTTATCAGCAAGTCCAATGTCTTGTGTATATTTGCACCTCATTAAAATTGATCCTCGGCGACGTGATACAATATATTGAGGAAGGAAATTACTTACTTGCATCAGAAATCGTGGGTCGTCTTTAAGACTTTGCAGTATGATCTTTCCTAGATGATATCGGTCATCAGGTATTCCAGTTTTGGCCACGATGCGATGTGTTAGTTCATTCAAAAACCAATGTGAAGCCTCATTGAAGTGACTCGTGTTTGGTATGTTAGTGCCTCTGGAATGAGGAATTTCAAGTTAATGTGCATCTTTCACCTGCCCTTATCCCACTCGCAGTGGGGTCGGCGCAGCATGCTTTTTAATACTTGGCTTTGGCTTGTAGGTTTTACGACCGGCCACCTGCCTGACGTCAACCCCTCTGGCGAGAAAACATTTAGACGCGAAATAAATATTTTTGGATCACACTAATATTTGTGTAGGCGCAGGACCAGACAGAGGCGCGTCCAACCCGCGGCCTCTCGCTTCAAAGCCGGCTACTCGCCCACTGCTCCACAGAGGTTGTCCTTTACAGATATAATTTAAAAAAAATGCAATCATTCTTTCGTGAAAGAAAGAAAGAAATAATATATTTAGTGTTGGAACAGAATATGTACCCATGATACAAATAGCATTATAACTATCCCTCCTACAACATAACTCATTTAGCTACGTGCTGCTGGAACTAAACCACACTGAATCACGTCGTGGAATTTGGAATTCAATTTTAATATCACGGGCCTTATTCTGTATGACTGCGTTATGTTAACTGCATGGAATTAGGGGTTTCATTCCCCTTTACGTATAAACTCGTAACGCGACGGTGTGACGCAGCGCGAAATCAGCACCGAATGGTATTCTTTTTTTTCTTTTTCTTTATTTTATTAAGATATAAAAAAGAATACTAATACTTAGATGCTTAATTAGATATGGTTCTTTTTTATCCTAGGTTGACAAAGTGACTACGCTGCACCTGATGGTAAGTGTAGTGCAATCCAAGAATACTGTCGACCAACAACAGACGATATGTCTATCGTAGGTCGGCAAAATTATGTCGGCCTGCCTAATTGCTTCTTCACACTCCGTTTAAACTCCTCCTTCCTATAATATGGGGATATTATAGGAAGGAGGGAACACGTATAAACGGCAAACTATACTAACAGAATTGTCTACAGCGTGGCTCTACCACTCAGAAATGAATGAAAAAAAGTAGTATTTAGTTATGAAACATATGGAACAGATACCAGTGAATTTAATTATCATAATTTTTTACGAGCTGTCGATCGTAGTGTTGGAAACTGGAGAGTTCGGTCCCATTTACAAGAAAGGTTCACGTACGTAATAATATATTCTTGCTTTTGACGCCTGATATAATAATTATTATTATTATTAAAGCCTTTTATTTATTCCTTAATAAAAATGTTTATAATTTACAAATCATTTCACTACCAAGCTAAAATTATATTCAATATTAAATTACAATAAATTATTAGATATGAATTTATATAATTTTTTTTTTTTTTTTTTTTTTAACGTTATTATTATTTTTATTTATTTTCTAATGTTTAAGGACCTCCCTCGAGAGTAAAGGCCTCCTCCATTTTTCTCCATATAGTCCGATCTTTCGCCTTTCCTATCCAATTATTTCCTGCGATTTTTTGAATTTCATCGAGCCACCTCTCTGCCGGTCTACCTCTGCTTCTTCTGCCCGTTGGTCCGTTCCATGTAGATAGCTTTTTTGCCCATTTTTCCTCACTCATACGTGCAATATGGCCGGCCCATTTCCACTTTAGTGCTTTGCAGTGTTGTAGAGCATCAATAACTTTAGTTGTCTTCCTAATATCTATACTTCTTTTTTTATGTTTTAATTTAATATTTAGAATGCTCCGTTCCATGGCTCTCTGGGTTGTTAATATTCTATTTTTTGACTGCCTATTAAATATCCATGTTTGAGATGCATAAGAGAGAGATGGTAAGATGTACGAGTCTAATACTTTTTTCTTCAATTTCATCGAAATATTTGACTTTAGAATTTCCTTAAAACTCCAAAATTTGTTCCAAGCTATGTTTACACGTCTCCTCAGTTCGTCTTGATGTGTAGATGTTTTAAACGACATTTGTTTGCCTAGATAGATGTACTCTTCAATGTATTCTAGTGGAATATTGTCTATCTGCACGGGAGATTTTGTACTATTTGTCTTAATTTTTGTTTTCGTTCTATTTAATTTTAAACCGATTTCATTACTTACAACATTTATTTCGTTTATCATGTTTTCTAATTGTGTTGCGCTTTCTGCAAAAAGTATGATGTCATCCGCGAATCTGAGATTACTTAGGAATTGACCATTTATGTTTATACCTTTGTTTCCCCATTTTAGCGTCTTCATGATGTTTTGGAGAACAGTTATAAATATCCTAGGAGATAGTGGGTCTCCTTGTCGGACGCCTCTACATATATATATTTCAGAGCCTGTTTTATCTAATACTATTCTACTGGTGCTTTTCTTATATATATCTTGTAAGAGCTCTATTGTTTCTGATGGTATATCTTCGCCTAAATGGTGTAGAAATCTGCGATAGTACCATTATGTTATATTTTTTATTATAAAGTATATTACTTTTTCTGTGTCCAGTAAATTTCTGGATAATAATTATATACCTACGTAGGTACAGCTAAATTTCGCCGAGCTTATTACCGTCTCTCGACGTGATGAGGGCGAGCCTTACTTTACGAGTGGTAGTCACGCTTTTCTACAGCAGTTTTTTCTACAGCATGAATGGGCCGCCTCGTCCGGGTCGTTACCACTGTCTCGCAGAAAACCGACGTAAAGTAGCAACGTGCTGCTGCGTTTCGTACGGTAAGATATCCGGCGGCCCAAATCCCCCTCCCCTTCCCAATCCCTTAATTATCCCTTTCCTAAAGGAAAGCAACCTTAAAAGGTTGGCATCGCGCCCATGACTTTGGTATTGTAGGCGTACAGGGCGGTGGAGATCAGTTACCATCAGGTGACCCACTTGCTCGTTTGCCGGCCTATGCAATAAAAAAAAGCCTACCGCCATACCGGTCACAATTCCGGGCTGATACTAAGAATTTGGTGATAGAAAAATATGACTTTTACTCGACCCGGGTATCAAAACCGAGGCGTCAGCACAGCAGTCGTACCATATACATATTACAACTGCGCCAGCCAGATAATAAATTTAGTACTACTTAATTAAAACTAGGTACCTGAATCCGACCATTGTTAGCTGGTTTAATCTGCGATATGTGATTATATTATATAATATGTTTTCACTGCACACAGTTTGAAAATAGACTGTGTCATATACTATGCAGTTTACACTGTTATCAGAACGATATCAGTGTCAAAGCCCAGGGCCGCGCCGACCCCCCACAGCGTCTGTGTGCGAAACCTATGAAGCGCCTCTTTTTTCACGTTTCTTCATGTATATTTTTTTTTATTTGTTAATTTTGACCGAAATAAATGTTCTCCAGTTTTATATACTTAATAATATACCAGATAATATTTTCCTAAATAGGTGTTTTGACTCTCTCGTTCCTTAAAGTCGAGGAATCCCTGTGACCCCACACCGCTTGCGTCGCACGTATCGCATCGGGTTGCGTTCATAAACTCACGGTTCTTTTGATTGTAGCGCTGAGCTCGTAACTAATGTAAACTAAAACCCAAAGCGTAAAATTAAACCACAAACGTGCATATTATCTTAGGATAGTTGTACAATAAGCGTAATATATGTTTTGTTATTTACAAGGCATATGTTGCGCCTATTGTACCTACTTACTTATCGATACTCCACTACAAAGAATATGTTGTGTAATGGCCGTTCCCAATATTAATCTTCAATTTCACGATAGATAGCTATCGTCAAACATCCGTATTGTTCTATCTACTGCTTGGAATCATCCCTATTTTTTAGATATGTACGTCGGATACTATGATAGCAATAGATAGGCAGTCGATCTGGGCCCTCTTGTGCGTTATGTTCATACAAGCTGAGAAAGAAGAACTATTGTATAATTTATAAAAAAATATATGAAGATATGATTTAGATTAGAAATATAAGTTTTAATTTAACATTTATCTAATTCTTATTTTTTACCACTGTTAATGAAATAATAATAACGAGAAATACATATTATGTTGCAAAACACAATGTAATATCGAAACGTTTTACTGTCAATACATTACGGCTCTGAATACAAGTCCTTTGAACGAAAAAACCAAGCAAATTTTGGGGATTTTACTGAAATGGCGAATTATTTTTGGAGGGAATTGGGGGTTTTACTATATATGACACGCTGATGGTGTTCGCATTAACAAGTATATAAATGTCTCTTGCACATAATTTAATTATCAAAACGGGGCATTATTTTTATTTATGGGAATTTTAGACATTTTTTATATTTTCTTTTAGATTTTTACTTAATTTATTTAGTTTTTTGTATTTCACTGCAAGTGCCATGTAAGCCTTGTATACTCATGCCTATTTCTTCAAAATGCGTTATTTATTTTGTTTTTTTACAGCCGAGGATATCTGTTTATCGGTCAAAATCTACGGATAAAGATAAAACTAGATAACTTTATCGACAGATAGCACTGAAAAAATATTGGGACGCTTGAACTGTCATTTTCATAGTGTCGTATATCTGTAGTTAGCTATCAGTCCTCTCATCGATAGATAGCAATGAAGAATAGGATTGCCTATCATTAGTATGTTTATTGGGACGGTCAAACGGAAAATAGATACCATTTTCTGTCGCCGGTATAGCAAAACCAGAGACAGACAGAATATATGGAACGGCCATTAGTGTAATAAAAATAATTTCGATGGCGGCGCCCCTATTGTCTTGGCGCCTGTGTGCGCCGCACACTTCGCACATAGGGGCGGCTCGGCCCTGTCAAAGCCTCAACTAGATTGTCAACTTTTCTCACAGCGGAGCGGGTTCATGCATTTATTTCATTTTAGTTGAACTGTCTTAAATCGACAAAATCTGTATGGTTTTTGTTTATCATACATAATAGTCTCACGCCTGTTTCCCATAGGGGTAGGCAGAGACAACGGATTTCCATTTAATACTATCCTTGCACGCCTGTTTGGCCTCCTTCATTAAATTTTGTTTGTCAATTCGAATAATATTACACCGCAGACCAGTGCGGCAATAAGGTTTCTTCTAACACAAAAATCCTTTTTTTTATATAATTCATTCATCAAGATAAAATAATTACGTTAAACGATAATTATTTTAGAATTATTAGAGTTATTTTAATATATTGAAAAATCTCTCTATTCTAAAAAGAAGTAACTGTCGCCGCCGCTGCCGTTGCCAAAAGCTTGTCATGCTATCTCCTCCGAAACGGCTGGGGGTATGGGGTCAAGACCGATACCAATTGATGCAGAATAATGTGGGGAAGAAAGTAAGATACGTCTCATCGTCGGACTTTAAGTTTATTTTTATTTTATGTTTTGTGGAAAAACATGGGCAACGCCCCTAGTAACATAAATAAATAAAACTCCGCGCGTTATGTTTGCGGATCACATCTCTCAACGGCCATTTGAAAGCAAAGAAGATGCCTAAGCTTATAATATTTTTAGAGATTTCTGAGATGTCTAAAGGTCGGTACTTTCTAAGTGGTTTAAACGAAAAACTATACTATAGCTATACCGGACACCATTCCTGACTCCGGCCTGATACTTAGCATTTCATGATAGCAAAACCCATTATCGTTTTTCCCGCTCGCGGATCGAACCCGAGACAGTATTCGTACCGCGTACGCATTATCCAGCACAGAGGCAACCAGTGTTTTATTTATTTACACTTCTTACACCTATATTGAGTATAAAGCCGGACTTCATGCTAAAATCATTATCTGCCGTCTTTGGGTGATTCAGATATTATAAGATACACGAAAAACACGTGAATATAATATAGTGTTATATTTGTACATTGGGGTGTATGAATGTTTTTTTTTTCATTTATTGGGGATAACTAAACATTTACATAACGGCAGTATCTTAAAATTAAATAATACATACATACGCACTCACGCCTGTAATCCCCGAAGGGGTAGGCAGAGGTGTAACCAGTACACCCACATTTCGCCGAGCGTATCTCCGTCCCACGATGTCATAGGGGGCGAGCCTATCGCCATACCGGGCACAAATTCTAAACTCCGAGCTGATACTGAGCATTTCGTAATAGAAAAACCCAATACCACTTTACCCGACCCGGGGATCGAACCCGAGACCTCAGCGTTAGCCTCAATCGTAACGCGTACGCATTACAACTGCGCCACCGAGGCAGTCAAATTAAATAACAAAAAGCAAATAGTTTTAATGTAACCAACACCGATATCAACGTTATATAGTTACATAGACACTTAGCAGAACTTAATTTCTATTACTTAAGTAATATATACATAAAACAGCGATTTAAATATTATAGTATATAAATTAAATAGTAATCAATAATTTTATTCTCTTTTCATTTGCAGCACCAACTCTTTAAGCAGTCTCCTGTCGAGCTTCGTTGTTTTAGTTAGAGGCAGTGCTTCTAGGAATACGACGCCTCCTCGAAGTTGTTTCGCGTCTGCTAGTGTATCTGTGAATTAAAGTACTTGAATAAATACTACTACAGGTTACTAGGTGGTAGGACCCTCATATTGGCTCATATGCGGGAGGCCGTCTTGGCTGGTACCACCGCTTTGCCTATTTCTGACGCCAAGCAGCATTGTGAGCACTAGTGTGTTTCAGTTTGAAGGAAATTGAAGCCAGTAAAATTACTGGGCATTATAATATGACAACAACGTATGCCTCGGGTTGATGAACGCAGTCCAATGCCATGTAGTGCTTTTTAATTCAAAGTCCTGTGTGGTGTTGTGTCTGATTATGGGCAGGCGCGTGCCGCTTATCATTAGGCAAGCGACCTGCTGGTTTCGTCAGTCGTTCAGGCAAATCAAAGTCCCAAATCCACCTTTTCAACTCCATTCATATATGGTCGGAAACGTATCCATTATTCTTCTGGTATTCCCATATATGGGTATTAATGGGTGGCACATATCACTTACCATCACGAGACCGACATACTCGTTTGCCGGCTTTTGCTATAAAAAAGTTCAATGTTCAAACAATGTTACCTTTGACCAAGTCTTTTATTTCCTGCGCCGTGACTGTGTGCTTTTGTTTAATTACAACGAGTGCAACTGGCAAGTCTCCGCATTCTGGGTCTGCTACACCAGTTACTGCAACATCCTGAACACCAGGGTGCTGTCGAATCACCATCTCCAATTCCACTGGAGATACCTGTAATGTGTGGCGGATTTTTTTTTATCTTGCAAAGTGACTACATTATACCTGCTGTTAAGTACAATGCAATCCAATTACACATATATTTTGTGATCCAAAAATATTTATTTCGTATCTGTATGTTGTGGGACCGCAAGTCCCTCGTAGTTCCTCATACCCACACTACAGGTTGATATAGTGCGGGGTCCAGACTATATGAGTGACTGTGAAGAAAAAAATCAAAAATAATGGAAATGAAACCCTAAAGGATTAATGAAGACATAAATAAGATCATGTCTCCATCCCCGAAGGTGGCTGCACCTACGTTACTGCACTTACGTAATTCACCTACATTTAACCAAGCTAATTTCTATCTCACAATATGAGGCGAGTCTATTGCCATACTAGACCCAATTACGGTCGCGGCACAAATTGTGACCGGATTGTTACCACTGTCTCGCCGAAAACTGACGTGAAGTAGCATATAGTATATCTGGTGGCCCAAATCTTCTTCCTCATCCCAATTCCTTCATCATCATTTTCGTTTAAGGTCGGCAACTCGTCCATAATTATTCAGCTATTGTGGATGTTCATTGGTAGTGGAGATCACTTACACCTATTTGCTTCGTTTGTTAAATTGATATTCCAACAAACCTGAAAGCTTTTATATTTGAGCAATGATTTTATTCGTTCGACGAAATAGTAATACCAGTTTTCATCTCTATAAAACATGTCTCCTGTTTTGAACCATTCTCCATCGAATGCTTCTTTCGTTGCTTCTGGATCTTTATAGTACCCCTGAAATAGTAGAAATACATTCATCAATGATAATTCAAAGTTGTATGATGAGCCAGTTCAACGACGCGTGATAACGTCAGCCGAACAACGGACCAGCGTAGCTTGCTCGTGTGCAGAGTAACAGATACACAGAGACACAAAAGATCAAACTTTTGTTTATAGCATAGCCCAGCCAACGAGCAAGTGGGTTACCTGATGGTAAGTGATCTCCACATTAAGTACGCCCATAATACCAGAAGAATCATGGATGTGTTTCCGATCTTAAGGGAAAGGGATTGGAAAGAGGTGAGGATTTGGGTCTCCGGATATCTCACTCACTGATCGAAACGCAGCAGCAAGCCGCTACTTTACGGTTTTCTGTGAGACAGTGGTAACAAATCGGTCGAGATTAGAATTAATTAATTAGACAAGAATGTCTACAGCGTAGCTCTACCACTTAACAAACAACACCCTCTTTCTTGTCGGGGATTAATAAATGGCCTTTACACTTTTGTCCTTCTGACTGGTGTAATACCGGCTTAATGGCAGAGTTCGCCGTCTCGTACTAAATATTTAACGGGGTTTTTATTATAGAGGGCGATCCGCCGTATATGGTTTATTACTGAAAGCTTTATATTCATACAAGGTCCGATCTGATACACTTATAATTGTAATAGACATTTAACGTTTCCACTGGGCGGGTGTATCAAGTTTTATAAAATTAAAATTACCTTGAATAATCCGGGGCTTTTTAAATACAATTCGCCAGGAACGTTAGGTTCATTAATTTCATTCCCTTCTGCATCCACCAACTGGAAAATTATATTAAAAATGTATTTAATATGTATTTGCACGCCTGACATTTAATAGACTTTATTTCTAATTATACATTGCAATTTTTACGTATTACTTACGGTGGGGGGGGGGGGGGTGATAACGTATTAAGTATGACGTAACAGTACTGTCGCGCTACACACGTGATGAATAGATCTAGACGCACGGTCGTGTGTTAAACCAAGTTCAAGCCGAGACACTGGGCGTGTGTTTGCGTTTACTTTGTCATTCAACAAGCATTTCGCATACGAGCGTCCTACCACCTAGTCTCCTGCGGTAATGGAGCGGTGCGGGAGGGGTGATAACGAATTAAATATGATGTAACAGTACTGTCGCGCTACACACGTAATGAATAGAATACACACGGCAACACGTCCGTCCGGAACCGCTCCACTCTACCGCAGGACCATCTATCTACTCAGCTATGAGCTACCCCTGTAATATGCAATTACCTTATATTCATAGCAACTCATTTGCTCTCCACAAGACCCTGTTGGCACATCATGACCATCAAATACCATCATCGCTGTTTCAGTCATTCCGTAACTATCTCGTACAGCAGCGTCGGGTATTATTTTCTGTAAAAATATTTTTATTTTGTAACAACATATCTGTATTCCAGAAGGGGTAGGCAGAGGTGCAACTGGTGCGTCCACTGTTTTCGAAGCTTATTTTCGTCCTATGATGTGGTAGGTGAGCCTATCGCCATGCCGGGGACAAGTTTACACGTGTGTGATTTCTTGATTCTTAAATTCAAACATATAGCGTATTATCGGTTAACACGTTACTCCTATTTCTATTATGCTTCTATTTTCTTATGCTTTTATCTCGGTAAAGTTATTACACTACCCCCGATAATAAGTACAGACTAGTCCAAATTTTATCGTTGACTTTCAAAACATATTTCTTGATGCGCCCCTCGACGATCACCAGAATTATGCCTGCTTACTGGTACTTGATACATTTTTGTGGCCAATTAAGGAGTGACCATCGTGCACGTGGTGAAAAACCCACCATAGTGGCTGGTTCAGACGAGTCGCGTTTCGGAGTCAGCCAGTCTATATGCAGTAATTCAAAATACTGACGCCATGTTCTTGACGGTCGATATTATATTTGGACTAAACGGTATTAACCTTCAGGTCCAGTGTAGTCACTTTGCTGTAGCAGAATAAAATGGATCTAGACACCATGGCGGGATTTCCACCAGCAGTATATTGATTCAGGGATACAGGGAGGTTATTGTTAGAATAAGTCCAAGTATAGTTACTTATTGCCCGCTTTAACTGCGAAGAAGAATATAGTGCAGAAACCTGCATACCTGAGAATTCGCCATAAGAATTTCGAAAGTATGTAAAGTCTATCAACCTAATGGTTATTAGGTGGCTATTAGGCCAGCGTGGTGTATTAAGACCTAGCCTAATGGCCATCATGGTGGACTAAGGCCTTACCCCTTTTAATAGTATAGGAGGTCCATACACAGGAGTAAGATGTGTATACAGGGCTGGTATACTTACTTTTACTTCAACGATTAGATCTTTGTCGACAGCGCTGCCTCCAATAAATAGCTCAGTAAAGCAAGACAAGTCACATTTATCATCGTTCTCAGATTTTAGCAAAGATGTTATCATAGTCGTGCTTATAATGGCAAATGAAGGCTGCAATAAAGAAACAGGAGTTAATGGATACATCTTTAGTATTACTGTAAGACGAAAAAAACGAATGAAGTCCTCAATCCGTGTGTATTTTTATTTATATTTTTGTTTTATTTTTATTTTACTATAACTCCGTCCTATGTGGACATTTTGTAGATTATTTTTGTTTTTGATATGGTTTATCCGAGGGTCTAACTGTGATCCCAACGACTATCAGTATATAAATTGAGTCGCTATCGAAGCAGCACTTTCCTTGCACAATCCGAATCGCAATAATAATACGCGACACCGACATAGGACACGCCTGCGAGTCTGAAAAACTCCCACAAATGGCTCTCGGCACAATGATGTGCAGAGACGGCCCTAAACTATACTCCCCAGCGATTGCTCAAGCTGAGGTCTGAGCCTTCTAAAAGGCACCTCTGTACATAATCGCTACGAAGTACATTATACCTACATATATCTGGCTAGAGCGCCATAAGCGCCGGTCTTATTGTCAGGTGAAGCTGTAAAAGCAATAAAGGCTAACAACACAAATCCATTCGAAAAAAAAACAGCAAACACACCGAGATTTTACTTTTGAAGTCGGTTTTTGAAGTGATTTGTTACTTTTTTAATGTTTGACCACAAATATTTTTTCACAGAATTGTCTGATTTTAAACATTCTCTTTGTATTCGATAGGCAACATTTCAAACTTCACTCCGCATAACGCGGATTGTATGTAGTTACCCGGGACCAATTTTTTCGCGGAGATAAAGGTATCTGTACTACTATCTCTACTATCCCGGCGTTAGGAAGGCCCAAAGCCGGGGTAGTAGAGATAGTTATGTCAGACTTTCGACCCAAATGTCATTAGCCACCACAAAGATCAGGTCTTTGACCAAATTCCTACGTTGCCGCCCCAACTATAATCCCCGTAATGGATTCCTTCAGGGCATGTGGGTCGGTCTCAGGGATTCGGAGTGAACTCTCCTCTGTCCCAGATCACCGTGTAGAGCTGATGGTAAAAGCTGTACCTACCTTATATGTATTTATTAAGAAGCGTATGTGATCAAGGCTGCAGGGCAACGATGACTGCAGACGAGGATATTTCATATAAGACGACAACAAGACGGTAGCCAGAGTCGAAACCCACTGTATAGGAGCTATCACCAATGCCATCTTAGTTGGAGTTGGAAACTTAGTGGATCTTGACCTGGAAATAATTAAAATAGCATGGCATTTTTATAGCAGTGACCGGCAAATGAGCAAATGAGTCATCTGATGGTAACTGGTCTGATGGTGATTTCCAACGTCCATGAACACACACAATACTAGTAGAATAATGGACACGGAGAATTTAAAGGAAATGGAAAATTAGGAGTTGGAAACAAAAGAAGAAATTCGGGCCTCCGGTAATGTTATTCCCCGTACGAAACGCTACAGCTGCTAATTTACGCTAGTTTTCTGTGAAACAGTGGTAGCAATCCGGTCGAGCCGGCCGGAGTGTAGCTCTACCACTTGTAAAAGTTATAAGTATTGTTTATTTATGCTAATTTTCAAGAGCATTCCTTACTTAGATCATCCATCCATCCGGTGACCCACTTACTCGTTTGCCGGCCTATGATATAAAAAAAACTACTACTATTATTACTAAGGTGGCAGTATGTAAGTTTGTTAATTTGGATGTTTGTTACCTTAACGGCTGAACGCTGTTAACGTAATTATTAATGCTGTCAATAATTTTAAAGTTCATTTAAATTACAGAACAGATCTACGAACAAATAGTATTAGGTACATACCATAGATTAGGTTCCGTGATGACCAAATTTTTATGAGTCACTGCAACCTGTTTTGGTATTCCTGTAGTGCCGCTTGTGGATATGAGACATGCTATCGTTTCTGCTGGATCGAAATCCTCAGCTCTGCAAAATACTTTATAGATTTCTTATACAAATAAATGATAAATATCGGTTCTCACCTCTTTCGTCTCCTGGCAGCGTATTAGCGATTAGCGGCAGAAACAGACAAATCGTTGGTAGCAACCCAGACGGCCTCTCGCATACGAGGGACCTACCACCAAGTAAATAATTAACATTCAAATAACAGATTGGGTCCTCCTCTCTTCGAACTCTGCTGCTCCCGACGGGGTCCATATAAGAGTTTGTACTCATTTTATCATAATAACACCTTGTTAGTAAAAGGTGTTATAGTTAATATGGAAGCAATAAATGATCTGAATCCGAATTTGAACGTGAGGAAGCCTGTTATTAAAATTTCTTAACAATAACATGTAACCTCGGTAAACATGACTGACTTTGCAATAATTGTCGACCCTAAATAAAATAGTAATAAATAAGTACCTGAAGTCATCAACAGTTTCGTCCTTTCCACACTTATTGAGGAAATCTTCAAAATTTTCATGATTACCTTTGTCAAAAGGTATCACTCTTGCATATATACTAATATTATTTAGAGCTTGTTGAACATCATTGATTTTGTTACTTTGGCAGAATATGGCTTTAGGGTCCGTGATTTTGAAGCTGTTTACAAGTTCACCTAAAAATTTAGAATGAGTTGTACATTTTTTATAAGCCTGAATGACGAAACGACCAGAACGTTCAGGCGGCACGCCTGCCCATAAACAGAAGCAACACACAGAACATTTAATCGTAAATTTACTGCCTGACATCGGACTCCTCTCGTAACCCCGAGATATATGGATGTGCCCCATTCCATTCATTCATTCAACCGTAACACAACAGTGCTTATACACTGATTGGCGCCAGAAATAGACAAAGCTAAGAACTTAAACCCTTTCGGTGACCTCACGAGATGCCTGTCCTTTTAGTAATCTTTTAATTAGCTATCAGCTCTTATTATTAGCTTTTATTATCTCTTTTACCTATTTAATATTTTTGTATTTTGTGCTGTTTTGTTTCTTAGTTTTTTATTAGTGTGTCTCGAAAAGATACCGGATAAATGTTTTTATTTATTTCTTTCTAAGTGTGTGTTTATTCTTTACATTTCTTGGGACTGGCTTCTGAAATAAATAGCAATTTCAACCGAAAAGCAATACTTACTAACACTGCACCCTTCGTGAAGCGGTGCTGTCGCAATCCCAAGATACAGAGCTGCGTACAATGGTATCGCTAGGTCCAAATGGTTAGGAGCCATAAGGATTATGATGTCACCGTACTTTAAACCTATCTGTTTGAAAGCTTTTGCACATTGCACAGTCCTTTTCAATACCGCTCCATACGTTTCTGATTCGCCTGTAGCTCCATCGATCTGGTACAAAGATTACAATATTTTAAATGGACCTTGTATAATATTATCAATTGCATGTTGTGTCAAAATAAGTCCTGCCGTTTAGAAAATAAGCCTGGACGACCAAAGGTACATATACATAATGAAAAATTGAAAAATCGAATCAAATAAATTGTATGTGGCCCACCTGGGAATTGAACCCAGGACCTCAAAGTTCTTGACATTAGTCCCCGCACCGCGCCACCAGAGGCGACTAAATAGTGTAACAAGTATAATGTATTTCATAGTCGAGGTAGAATTTGAACTTCGATGATTAGATAAATAATATAGCAAGAAGCATAGACAAGTGTATTTCAGTCACAGAGGGTTAAATAAATTTATGTATAAGTACTCTTTATTTCAAAAAGGTTTTTTACATTTATAAATATATCTTTTTTTTTAACATTAAAAAATATAAAAAACAAAAATGGATATTTATATATTTAAATAACTGTTAATTTTATTATTATGATTTGAATTCCCACGTAGTAATTATTTTAATACATACATACATACGCACTCACGCCCGTAATCCCCGAAGGGGTAGGCAGAGGTGTAACTAGTACACCCACATTGCGCCGAGCGTATCTCAGTCCCACGATGTGATAGGGGGCGAGCCTATCGCCATACCGGGCACAAATTCCAGACTCCGGGCTGATACTGAGCATTTCGTAAAAAAAACCCAATACCACTTTACCCGACCCCGGGATCGAAACCGAGACCTCAGCGTTAGATTAATCGTAACGGGTATGCATAACAACTGCTCCACCGAGGCAGTCGCACCGAATTATTTTCAGGTTGTCCGTAAACGTGTTAGGTATTTGATTTCTGTAAGGTCACCTAATTGTAGTGATTTTAATAGTCTAACGTCCGTATTTAGGAACAACACTCCAGTGAGTTCTTTCCGAAGTGTATATTTCTGACCGTTTTTGTTTAGCGGCAAAAACTGACCTATAGAAAACGTTGCTATGCGTTCACGAGCACTATGATTCCTCATAGTTTATGAATACGGGGTAAGATCCCACTGCGTGAGCTCTATGTCAATCTGTATTTTAATTTGAATTCAATTTTCATAGATAATTATTAATAAATAAATACAATTTTGCCGGGTTGCCAATTAAAATGACAGCCTCCGTGGCGCATTGTGCGAGCAGCCTGTTGCGAAACGAGAGTTTAATTCCCGTACCTAGAAAAATATTTGTGTGATACACATTTACAAGGTGGAAGGTTCCTCATATGCGAGAGGCCGTCTGGGTTGGTACCACCGCTTTGTCTATTTCTGCGGTCAAGCAGTACTATATAAGCACTGTTGTGTTTCGGTTTGAAGGACATTGAAGCATGCGAAGTTTGTAATCTATCATAAATCATAAAGCTTTCGCTTAAAGCTGTAGAAGCCAATTTGCAAAAGGATAAATTTACTTATTAATTTATTTTTTATTTATTTAAATTTAATGAGGCCAAAGAGGTATGCAAGGATCTTAGCAAGTGGAAATACGTTGTCTCTGCCTACCCCTATGGAAAACAGGCGTGAGTCTATGTATGTATCTTTAATATATAATTCTACTGTACGTGTGTATGTGACTGAACTCCTCCTAAACGGCTGGCTGGACTGATTTGAATTTTTTTGTATGCGTTTGGGTGGCGCCCTGGGTGGTTTAGATTCACAATTGGACCCGGTAGGTGGCGCAGGTGTAGTTGCGGATGAAACCGCGCGGGACAGCTAGTGTATGTATAAATTTACTTACATGCAATATCAAATCAGGGTCGCTCTTCAGACTGTACAAAATTATTTTCCCGAGATGATATATGTCTGTTGGGATACCGCTGTCAGCTACTATAGTCGAGGTAAGGTCGTTCAGGTACCAGTGTACAGCATCAGATCTCTTACTTGATGAAGGCATCTTTATTCTTGACGGTCGCGCTGTAAAAATTTTGGCTTAGATTTTTTTTTTACTAGCCCTTTATTATATACGTCCCACTGCTGGGCACGGGCCTCCTCTACTGAATGAGAGGGGTTAGGCCTTAGTCTACCACACTGGCCTCATGTGGGTTGGCAGACTTCACATACCTTCGAAATTCTTATGAAGAACTTCTCAGGTATGCAGGTTTCCTCACGATGTTTTTCCTTCACCATTAAAGCAAGTGATAATTAACAATTAATATACACATAACTTAGAAAAGTCAGAGGTGTATGCACTTGGGGCTGGTTTCGAACCTGCGACTTTCGTCTCGACAGTCCATACCACTCCCCGCTGAGCTATCACTGCCTATTTGCTAGATTTTTATAGCAAATTTTTATCCAAGCTCGTCAAAGTGACTACGTTACACCTGATGGTGGGTGCAGCGCAATCCAAGAATAGTGTCGACCAACGACAGAAAATATATCTATCGTAGGTCGGCAGAATTATGTTAGCCTGCCTATTGTTTTTTTTATTTGCTTCCATGACGATACGAGCAGGTCGCTCGCCTGATGTTAAGCGTTAAGCCTACCCATAAACAGAAGCAACATCACTCATAACTCAGGTTATTTGACTCGCATTGTTTATTAAGTATTTTATTTAATAAGCTACAGTCTTCAAAATCTATTTTCGACAGTTATATAAATCAAGTCAAAAATTCATGTTAGTTTCTCCGCCCCGAATTTCATCTTGAAGTTTAAATAATGCCCATTATTTTCACTGGATTCAATGTCCTTCACACCGGAACACAACAGTTTTTACACACTGCTAATTATTGACGGCAGAATAGGGTAGTTTCCTATATTGAATTTTATACATTATTTTATAAGCAACAGAAAATGATACGCAAAAGAAACGATTTTATTAAAACACAATCAAAATTGGTTCAGAAATGTGCCCGCAGTTATGATTTTAAATGTTGGTATGAGGAAAAGTGGGTGCTTAGTAGGGATATCTCACTATCTCGCTTGCACGCGTGCACTATAATGAACATTTTACACAGTGACGTCAAAGGTTGCATCGTCTGTCATTTGACAATTACCCCTTCTACATGATTTGAATGGCTTCTATCTTATTTATTTTTGGTCCGATTTATAAAAAAAAATCTACAATAGATTTTGAGTAACATAACTTATTGATTTAAATAATAAAAAAAATCTAGTCATCTACCCTATTATACAAAGCGGTGGTACATACCCAGTCAGCCTCTCGCATACTAGGGACCAACCAGATAGTATTTTTCTTATCGGTGAATTTCAATTACCCGGCATCGGCATCAGCACCGACTCAAAAAAGAGCTCTGGACATTATTGTTACCTATTTTCTACATTTACATTATTTTTGACATTAAAATCTTATATTAAGTATATAAAAACTTCTAATTTGTATAAAATCTTGATACTCACTTACACGACGATCCTAAATCGAGTTTAACCCACTAAACCTGTTTAAGAAACGTCAAATCGTATGAATATTTGACATAAGTAAATAAGTTTAGTGGTAAACCTCGGTTTAGGATAGTCGTGCACGTACTTAGGCCTTAATCGTAAATACAAATGACGATGTGACAACTATTGAAAACTCGCACTAGGGGCACAGAGGGGCTAGCACATTAGCACGAATAACTTGCGAGAACGTATTCGTATCGAAATGTCAAAAAATTGTTTAAACCTTCATACACCTTCGTTCTCGATTCGAATACTTATTCGTAAGTTGATCGTGCTCGCCTCCCTGAACACAGCTCACTTACAAATTAGTAGTACGATTGGATACGACGTAAGGCACGTCTGCGACTGAGAAAATCTCGGTAATAAAACTTCGTTGCTCTTTTATTTATATATCCACTTTTTAGGGTACCGTAGCCAATTTGTTACGAGAAAAATTCAAAGAAATAAATATCATGACGGTAACATCACAATTCATATTCGGTAACTTAATGTACGTTTCCAAAACTTAGAGGAGAAACATATTCATGGCTTCAATACTAGAAAAATAATTTGGCTAATTATAAAACTAGGTTTCACAAAATCAGCAATTCTTATAAGGGTCTTAGTAGTTACACATTTTTACAATAAAGTTCCCAATCATATTAAAGAATTAAGTGTTAACAACTTTAAAGCTACTATTAAGCGAAAACGATGTACTAAAGCCTATTATAAAATTTCTGAATATTTAGACGATGTAAGTTATTCCATTGTCTATTATAGGTACATGTTAATTATTACTGGGAACTTTATAATATAATGATAATTTTTTGTAATGGATAGGTATTAAGTGACCTTCATGGCAGTCGTTGGGAATTAATGACTGTACCTATCTTATATCTTACATCGTCAGCTTCCGTGGTGCAGTGAGTGAGTAGCCAACTGCGAAGCGAGAGGACGTAGGTTCGATTCCCGCATCGAGACAAATGTTTGTATCGTGTCTGGGTGTTGTGGGACCAAGTCCCTCGTAGTTCCTGATAGCCACGAATCACGATACAGGTTAACGTAGTATGGAATCGGGACTATGTGTGTGACTGTTGGGTGTATTTATTTATTTAATTGTGATCAATCTGGGTATGTCATATTCGCTCTAATGTCTATCCTTGCGGCGACATCGTGTACCGGGCCGGTCACTTCCCTTTAACATGCTTGAGAAGGTCGATGGCCGGCACATGCGTCATACTCGTGAACGAGTGCTGCTTGTGTGGATTGGTTTGATAAAACTGTTATCTATTATTTATTTACACTATATTAAAGTCTTAATTTATTCGTCATGCTTATGGAGGCCATGCAGGCTTATCCAATACGTAGATATCATTTCTGTAATTGCTTATATAAATTGAGCTGCTCTAAATTCAATTAAATATTGTAAAACCTTTCATGCTCTAGTAGTTGTAAACTAGTTTTAAAAAGAGCAAGAAACTCCTTGCCCGTTCTCCTCTAGAACAACAGCATTCCGAACTGGCGGTATGTCCCAGCCTTGTAACTTCGCCATTTCCTCATCGAGACTGATGAAATTTAAAATTTTGTAGTTATCTATTTACAAGGTGGTAGGTCCCTCGTTTGCGAGAGACCGGCTGGGTTGGTACCACCGCTTTGTCTATTTCTGCCGCCAAGCAACAGTGTGTAAGCACTGTTGTGTTCCGGTGTGAAGGACATTGAAGCCAGTGTAATTACTGGGCATTATGAGACTTAACACCTTATGTCTCGGGGTGACGAGCGCAGTCCAGTGTCATGCAGTGCTTTATTTAAAGCTCTGTGTGGCGTTGCTTCTGTTTATTAGCAGGCGTGGCGCTTACCATCAGGCGAGCGACTTGCTCGACTCGTCATTCAATCTAATATAAAAAAAAAATATATATTTTTGTGTATATATTTTTTTAAATTATTATATGAACCTTAATATAATGGTGTAATGGCATTACAATAGAAAATTAGGTAGTTTATAGATGACGTGGTAAGTAGGTCTCTCGTATACGAGAGGCCGTCTGGATAGGTACCACTGTTCTTTCTATTTTTGCCGCCAAGCAATAGTGTGAGAACACTGTTTTATGGTTTGAAGGACATTGAAGCCAGTGAAATTACAGGGCATTATGGGACTTAACGTCTTATGTCTCGAAATGACGAGCGCAGTTAAATGCCATGCAGTGCTCTGAAATCCAGTGTTCTGTGTGACATTGCTTTTGTTTATGTGCAGGCGTGACGCTTAACAACAGGCGAGCGACCAGCCTACCATATTATATGGGGTGCCCTTAAAAAAGTCTTTCAAACATATTAAATATTATATCCGTAAGTGTTTTTATTTTGCTTAACAATTTCGGACTTAGATTATTTATTACTTCTAGATCTACAGTAAAGTAATAAAAAATGTACTCACAATGAAACTAAGCGGTTAATTCTCTCAGTATTATACAGTTTCTTTATGACCACGAGATAACGTTGAAAACTTGTTGCAAATGCGATATTATTTATATCTAATTAACACTGACAGGATCATTGAAGTTATCAGCGCTTGAATACTATAGACTAATTCATAGCTTTTGTCGCATTCGTACAAGGAAAAGAGCTACTTATGGCGATAATAGCACGATAAGTAGCGGTATAAATATGATTTACATGAGTAAAGGAATGAAACAGAACGATCATATTTTTTGTTTCATGACGCATGCCAGTATTTCAAGTATATCTAATTAAATAGATAAACAAAGTTTGACAGTTGACGTGTAGTTGTCTATCGTTTTCCTGGTAAAATTAGTTAAAGTTTATGTAAAAGTACAAATGCATGCGATATTTTGCTGTTGATAAGAACTTCGACTAATTATTTATATAATTTTCTATGAAACTATGGTGCGGTTGTAGCATTATAGAGGGAAAAAGTAATGAATGAAAGAAAATTCCGGACTTTTCTTTTCATTCCCCACTTTATCAGTAATAAGGCTTTTAAAAAAAAGATATATTGTGTTTAAAGTATTCTTATAGTAAATTCTTCGTGGTAAAGCACAAAATATCAAATAATAAAATTTCTAACCAAAAAATTACTCTGGTGTTTCAATAAATTATTACCCCATATTATGGGAAATATAAATTTTGCAGTATGCATTAATAATAAAATAAAATTTATAATAATAATAATAATAATAATATTCTTTATTGCAGACCCAAGATCCATATCACATAATTAATTAATTAAAAAACGTTAACACATATAAGTATAAAATATATAAAATCTAATATATCATAGACGGATGGCCACATCCACCCAGTGTCGATACGTTGTCGTCAACATCAGCCTGTTAGCCAGACTTATAATAATTGAGTTCTTACACGAGTCAACTCTGGACATAAAGGACGCGATCCGTTTTCTGTGTATGGCGTTAAATGTGTCCACACCCGCCTCAGCAAACATTTCAGATGCGCTACAGTAGCGTTTGAGGCCCATAAGGTGTCTAAAGATGTTGTTATAGACTACCCTTATACCACAATAGGACTTTTTCGTGTAATTAATCCAGAGCTGACACGTGTAAAACGATTGACAAAACGATCTGAAGAGTGTCAACTTCACGTCGGGTGATGCTTTATAAAACTTCCTTGCAATCATGTTACCCACAATGCAAAGAGCCCTGCGTTGACGTTCAACATCTGCGTCATCTTTTAAGCTAGAAGTAACTATATGGCCAAGGTACTTGAAACCATCGACAATTTTTACTGGTTGCCCTCTTAGGCAAATTCCGGGCACATTTTCTGGCCCCTTATCCGATCTAAAAATCACTACTTCCGTCTTTCTTGAGTTATAAACAAGATCGTGTTTCTCGGCGTAACCCTCGCAAATCTTCAACAGCTTTCTGAGCCCTTTAATCGAGGGACTGAGCAACACCATGTCATCAGCGTAACTGAGATTGTTGACATACCTACCATCCAGCCTGAGCCCAACTGCAGTACTGCTCAGTTCCACGAGTAAGTCATTCATGTAAACGTTGAACAGACCCGGAGAGGTAAGCCCGCCCTGTCTGACGCCGCAGGAAAGTTGGAAACTACCGGATAACTCGGTACCCCACCTGACATTGTTATTCTGATTGCGATACCAGAATGCAAGTAAATCAACAATCCCAGGCGGAACACTTCCGTCGTTACGAAGTTTATTCCACAATAGATCGTGATTTAACGTGTCGAAAGCACGGCTCAGATCTAAGAAACACGCGTAAACAGTAGTCCCTTGTTGTTTATAATAACTGACAATCTGCTTCAACGAGAATATTGCCATATCTGTCGAAACTTGAGGACGGAAACCAAATTGTCCATCGTCGATAGTTAAATTATTCATATGCAGATGAATAACTCGTTCAAGCACCTTGGCCATTATAGTAGCTAAGGAAATAGGTCTGTAATTGGCCATGCTCGAGATATCACCCGTTTTGTTTTTCGTGATGGGAACCACCAACGTGCGAATAAGCTCCTCTGGTAAGTAGCAATACCGCACACAGAGAGTAAAAAGTCGCGCCAAGGCTTCACATATATGCCGGCCCGCATGTAACAAGTGTTCAACGCTTAGGCCGTCATGTCCTGGTGACTTGCCACGTTTCATCTTCCTCAGGATCAACTCTATCTGTTTCGATGAGAGCACGAATTGGCTCACTTCAATGCCTTGACTACTCCGGAACTTATTACTATTGTAATTATTATTATGTCGACTGTTCTCTATTTCAAAATGATTTTTAAATAAATTCGCAATATTTTTTTGATTTTTCTCTCCTTCTATACTCAAAACTAAATTACATTTACCATCATTTTTTTTAGTTTCTTTCCAAAATTCAGTCAAATTACCAGTACTGTGATGACGGGCCAGGATATCCATTTTTATTTTTTCCTGGTTGGATTGTACATATTTGAGTGCGGCCTTAAACTCCCTGCGTGAAGCAGTCATGTTTTCATAATAGTACCCCGAACATGGCCTACCGTAAGAAACCCACAATGCAAAACACTGCCTAGCTATGATGTGCGATTCCCTGACATGGAAATTCCAACCCACCACCTTACGTCCTTTTCTATTAGGTTTTAGATCTGAACTTTGTACCGATGCTGATTGCAACACACTCACAATATCACAGTAAAACTTATCTATATACTTATATTTACTCCTCTCATCACAAAATTCTTTGTCGTTTATAAAATCTAGCTTATATTTATTAATTATATCACATAATTTTTCCTCACAAAACTTTGTATACATATCTTTTTGTTTTTGTTCTCTGTTACCCCATAAATATTTAACATTTTTGTTCTGGTTTTCGTGTGCAATTTTAGCAGGAATACAATTAAATTTACAATTGATCACTAGCGGGAAGTGATCGGACCAGTATGTACCGTACTTAACTTTGATGTTGGTGACAAGGCTGGCCGCAGCATCGGTCGCGGCATGCTCCGTTCATATCACTCACAAATGTATACGTGTTTGAATCAAGTCTTTCTACATCCAAACAACGAAGTACTTGTTCATTGCAAAAGTCCGACAGCTCTTTTCCAAAAATAGTGCCCGGATGTGCATTATTATGCAATGCATCAATTATGTGTAATGAAATTACTCGTTTCAGTTTTCTTGAAGATATTATTTTACTGTAGAATTGGATTGTAACTACAAGACGGACATATTGGCACCAAAACCATCATCTAAATTTCTTAACAAACATTTTAGAGAAAAATACATACATACGTACTCCTGCCTGTAATCCCCGAAGGGGTAGGCAGAGGTGTAACCAGTACACCTACATTTCGCCGAGCGTATCTCCGTCCCAAGATTTGATAGGGGGCGAGCCTATCGCCATACCGGGCACAAATTCCAGACTCCGGGGCTGATATTAAGCATTGCATGAGAGAAAACACCAATATCACTGCCCGACCCGGGGATTGAGCCCGAGAACAATGCGTACGCGGTACAGCGGAACAGATGTACCGCGTACGCATTACAACTGCGCCACCGAGAATGATGAAAATTAAAGTTAAAAAATTGAAATTTATATTACATAAACATAAACTTTTGATATAAATACCCATAAATAATCCATGTTTGGTCCATATGTTTCGGTTTTATATTTTTAAAACTATTATTTACTTACATTTACCTGCTTCAAACTGTAATTATGTACATTTTATGGTCAAATAAATTACTAAGGAAGATTTCTCACAAACTACATACAAGTTGGCAGGACCCTCGTATGCGAGAGCCCGTCTGGGTGGTTACCACCGCTTTGTCTATTTCTGCCACCAAGCAACAGTGTGTCAACACTGATGTGTTCCGGTTTGAAGGACATTGAAGCCAGTGAATTTACTTAGCATTATGACACAACCCCTTATGTCTCAGGGTAACGAGCGTAGTTCTGTGCCATGCAGTACTTCATAATTCGAGGTTCTGATTGGTTTATAGGCAGGCTAGGCGTGGCGCTTATCATCAGGTGAGTGACTTGCTCGTCTCATCTAAAGCTAATAAAAAAAATATATAATAAAAGTTAATTGAAAATAAGCACGTTGTATTATTTACTCACAAAAGCAAGAACCTATTATCTCTAAGAAATTGTAGTACATGACGTCACGTAACAAAACAAATTGTGGGGTATTTTGTTTCTAACGCGGTAACCCTCGACATTGTATCTTTGTCTCTTTCTGCGACATGTTTATTCGGAGTCTATAGTATTCTCAGTCAACGGCTAAAGCCCTCCATATACGTTACGATACAATTTATTTGTCTTCAATATCTGTCATTTCAGTATTCGATAGTGTATGGTTATATTTTCGATACGATTTGCGTGATCGAAGATAACAAAATCACTTGCTCTCTTAAATATCGTAACGTTAAATTAAAAGTTTAGGGGCTTGTTTTGACATACGATTATTTTTTTCATTACATAAATACACGCCTTAACTCTCCCACACTGTTCTTCTCTCTTCTAGCGAATGCTCAAAGAGGTAGGACCTTCGTATGCGAGACGCCGTCTGGGTTGGTACCACCGCTTCATCTATTTCTGTCTCCAAACAGTAGTATGTAAGCACTGTTGTGTTCCGATTTAAAGGAAATTGAAGCCAGTGAAATTACTGGGAATTATGAGATTTAACATCTTATGGTTCGGGGATTGACGAGCAAGTCCAATGCCATGCTGTGCTTTGTAATTCAAAGTTCTGTGTGACGTTACTTCTGTTTATGGGCAGGCGTGGCGCTTACTATCGGGCGAACGACCTGCTCGTTTCGTAACGAAAGCTAATAAAAAAAACCGCTTCTCATCTCAGCTCAGTTTCAAAACAGAACCATTTCAACGCACTGCTTACTCGATTGCAATGAGAGATAGTTTCATGTATGACTAACGCCAAGTAGCAATGGATCGATACATTCGTCTTAATGATTGATCGGTTCGATGAATTGTTCCGTATAAGGTGGCTTATACATTGAACAATACAAATTAAGTGGTAACTAGTTAGATATATGTAAGACTTGACTAGTAAGCGCCAGCTTGGGCAACTAAGCTAAGTCATAAAAAAAAGACATACTTACACTACATAACTAGATAAACTTGGAAAGTTAAACTTTATCTAAATACAATATTTCCTCGTCATTTTCCATGACTGCCTCGGTGGCGCAGTTTGCAATGCGTAAGCGTTACGATTGAGGCCAAAGCTGAGGTCTCGGGTTCGATCCTCGGGTCATGTAAAAGTAATATTAGGATTTTCTATTACGAAATGCTCAGTATCAGCCCGGAGTCTGGAATTGTGCCCGGTATGGCGATAGGATCTTCCCCTATAACATCATGGGACGGAGATACACTCGGCGAAATGTGGGTGTAATGGTTACCTCTGCCTACCCATTCGAGAATAACAGACGTGAGTGCGTATGCAACATTTCCTCCAAATCAGTTAAACCGTTTCCGAGACACAAATTACTTAAATTATACAAGAATAGCTCGTTTAAAGTATCAGAATATAATTATTGTAATTTGAACTGCTTCTTCTTCCACTTGCCTTTTTCCCACTCGCAGTGGGGTCGGCGTAACATGCTTTTTAACACATGTTACAGAAAGATTTGGCTTGAAGTTTTTACGATCCGCCGCCTGCCTGACTGACGTCAACCCCTCTGAATTAATTAATTAAATTAACGACTTACGTACGCTGTTTTCATTATTTTAATGTGATAGTAATATCGTTTTCTTGTCCTTAATCCACTTCAGAGCGGAATCGACCCAACATGCTTTTAGTCATGAGCCTGATATGTAACTACTACTACAGGAAAAAAGGAGGTTATCCGTCTGTCAATCACTTTTTAATATATGTTAAAAGATATCTTTGCCAAATGTGAACATTTATGTTTTTTTTTGTATTCAATAGGGTTTTTAGGTGTGGTCCCATATAAACTTAGCAAGATCTGATGACGGAGTTCAGGGGAAAATCGGTAACCCCTCAAAGCACAACAGTAAACGCATTGCATTCGGGTTCTGAAGTCGGTTTTTTACAGACGAGGTCAGCTAACGAGCAAGTGGGTCATAAGTGATTTCCACCACCCATTAACGCCTACAACGACAGAAGAATCATCGACCTATAAGTCTGGTGGGTCCTAAGGGTCTGGGGAGAAAACACCCAGACCCAAAACAAATTTTTGGATCATACAAACATCTGTCTCAGTGCGGGGATCGAACCCGCGGCCTCTCGCTTCACAGCCGACTACTCGCCCACGGAGGCTGTCTGATAGACAATCATGGAGTATTTATCCGGTAAAAATCCTAAACACGTTTTCTTCTCACTGTTTTATAAGATGTCGTAGACCGTATGTTTCCTAATGAATTATCAACATTTTGTCACTTTTAGAGACGTATGGCGTATAGTAGACGAGTAAGTTGACCGTGCCCCGGATCGCACTATCTCGCTAGGTTATTTACTTGGTGATGACGCGTTGTTTACTGCACCATTACTGGATGTTTAAATATCATCTAATCTAAAATGTCAGGTTATGACAATCCCTGCGACACTCAATTTTGAAAATTGTTCAATGGCGTGGCCGTGGACTGCATCGTATAGATTTATTTTATAGCATAGGCCGGCAAGCGAGCAAGTGGGTCACATGATGGTAAGTGATCTCCACCGCCCATATACACCCACAATACCAAAAGAATCATGGGCACAGTGCCGACCTTAAAGGTACGGAATAATTAAGGAATTAAGAAAGGGAGGGGGATTTGGGCTTTTTGCTATCACTCACCGTATAAAACACAATAGCAAGCTGTTACTTTACATCGGTTTTCTGTGAGACAGTGGCGAGTAAGAGCTGGCCCATATGTCTCTTCCCGGGTCAGTTTACTGGTAAAGACAAGTAGAATACAACCTTATTGACACTCAACCTGCTGTCCAAATTTGAGAAATAAATTTATTATTAATAAGAACTATTATGCCATGAAATTATCACTGACGGTTAGAGAATCTACCACAGAATGCCGCAAGCTTGGACCGGTGTGGTAAAAAAATCTGTCTACAGCGTGGCTCCACCACTAAAAAGAAAGAACTAAGAAAGAAGAATTAATGGTGTTCAGCATTTTATTAAGTTGCACTAAACTTACCAACTTCAGTAGTACTTACGAGTATGTTCAACCAGAAAAATCACACCGATCAAATCTTTATCACTTGATAAAAAACTTTAAGAACCACTTGATCAAAAAGTAATTGAAATAACTCACTTCGGTATCACAGCGTCACTTTGATAAAGTGAAGCCCTAATAAGATAAAAAAAATATCGTATGACATTGGCAAGAATAACAGAAAACCGTCATTAACGAGGGCGCGACATTGACCCTTTTTTCAAACTGTTTGACGCGATCTTCTAAACAAGAGTTTTCTGTCACATTCTCATGCGATAAACGTTCTCCTTCTAAGTCAAACTTTAAGGTATAATTTGAAAGATTTGGTTTGTTTCACACGTTTATTCATTTGATACACAAAATGTTGTATAGTTATTTATAAGTTGTAGGACGTTTATAGGTTATTTTAATATAATAATACACCTATTTAATGCCCTACTAACGAACTGTTTGCTCTTGGCAACCGCTGTTCAGTAACTATGTACTGCGCTCAGTGCTATATAGCTTCATCCATACTAATATTAGAAATGCGAAAGTAACTCTGTCTGTCTGTTATCTTTTCACGGCTAAACGGCTGAACAGTGCTTGCACATTGTTGCTTGGTGGCAGAAATTGACAATGCGGTGGTACCAACCTAGTCGGTCTCTCGCATACGAGGGTCCTTGTAAAACTTGTGACTTATCAGTTTTAGTTTATGAAGTCGGTTTTTAAGTTTTCATCTGAAGTAATTTTAAATTATCGCGCGAGATGCAGCTAGCGCCCCCAAAACGCAAAAACCTATAGGTTAATTTAAAAATAAACGCTAAAAGCTGACATCCGATGTACGCGTCAAGGGCCAGACGCGGGCGTCAGTGACACAGCGTCAACACCACTACCATGCATTACGTAAATCTGTAGATTACTAATTTTTTTATAGCAGAGGCAGTTGTCCAATTCGTCAAATCATTGTGTTCTGATGGAGAAGCTCGCACATCTGCAGCTAGCTTTGGCCAATCGCTCATCCCCGCTGCTCGTGCATGACAACCCGCGACTCCATCCTGCAGAATAGACGTTCTCCAAGATACAAGAGTTGGGGTTAGAAGCTCTCCGTCATCCGCCAGACATACGCCGTACAGACTTCTACTTTTTCCATAACTTTTTGCCGGGAAAATAATCAATACCCAAGAACTAGTACAAAATGCCTTTAAAGAGTTTATTGCCTCCTGTCTAGCCGATTTCTTACCAATACACTCACATTTCGCCGAGCATATTGCCGTACCATGATGTGATCGGGGGCGACCCTATCGCCATACCGGGGACAATTTCAGATTCCGGGCTGACACTAAGCAATTCGTGATAGAAAAATCCATTATCACTTTTACCGCGTATTACAACTGCGTCACCGAGGCAGCCACCAACTTCTTAGGCCCAAAGGCAACCTCACCTTTTTTATAGCATAGGCCGGCAAACGAGCAAGTGGGTCACCTGATGGTAAGTGATCTCCACCGCCCATGTACGCCCAAAAGTATTATGGGCGCGTTGCCGACTTTAAAGGAAAGGGATAATTAAGTGATTGGGAAGGGGAGGGGGATTTGGGCCTCCTGATATCTCACTCAACGTACGAAACGTCAAGCTGCTACTTTACGTCGGTTTTCTGTGAGACAGTGGTCACGACCCGGATGAGCCGGCCCATTCATACTGTAGACAGAAGTGTCTACAGCGTGGCTCTACCACTCAAAGACATAACATGCACATGGTCACTCATGATTTAAGGACGAGGCAATGCCGAAACTTGCTTCCCGTTGCGGGTTGTAGGGGTCAGACGGCGGATCGCCCCATATCATACCAATCCGTCACCGTCCGTTACTGTTAAATCAATGGTACGAGAGGACAGAACCTGGCAGGGATTACACCAGGCAGAAAGACAGATTTACGTATCACTATAATAAGTCCAATTACAGATGCAATAACATACAATTTATATCAGTATGACCGTTAAAACAATCTGACATTTCCGTCAGTTTTGCCATATCATTTTATTGCTTATTGTAGGTTATTGTAGTATCTTATCTTATATATTATATTGACAATAATTATTTATTAAAGTATTTTATCAAAATCAATAATCCATACTAATATTATAAATGCGAAAGTAAATCCCTCTGTCACGTTTTCGCGACTAAACGGATTTTAGTGAAATCTGGTAAGGAGATAGGTTATATCCTGGGGATAGACATACTCGTAGGGTAGGTACTTGTTTGCCAGAAAATAAATTTTGTCCCAGAAAGACATTCACGCAGGCGGAACCGCGAGCAAAAGCTAGTTTTATATACGTTGGAGAATCAAGATCGACCACCCAAGAGCGATCTCACCGTCAGAAACACTTGAATCTCACCCCGGGTGCCAAGGATGCCCTTAGCGTGAGAAATGCATAGTACGACCACGTCAGTCCAAGGCGTGACATCACCGCGCCACCCCGAACACAGCCATGATGTCATCGTGGACCAAGACTGGATGCGGCCGTTGGAACGGGAGGAGTCCTACAGTCGCACCGAGCGGGCGCGTCTGTTCAATACATATTTTAGCACAGTAAATACCTACCTACTAGTAAAAGACTTATCGTTGTAATTATTGCTTGAGGCTACCAACGATGACGGAACCTCATCAGAGGGGCGAGCACGAACAAGTTACGAATAAGTATTCATTTCGGAACACAATTGAATGAATTTTCAAAAAATTTTTTGACATTTCGATTCGAATACGTTTCCGCAAGTTGTTCGTGCTAGCCCTTCTGAATACATGCCCACTGAGTCCTGATGCCCACCCATCTGTGACATATAAAATATTGATAATGTTTACACATGGATCACGTGAGTTCGACTAACCTAGCAGAAGCGAAACCTAAATTGATTCAGTAGCAAATCCAGAATCCATATAAGAATTGATTTTTTACGGTTCAGTAAAAGTTCAGTATCAGAGATATAACAATACTATCACAAAAATATATTGACATATACTTTTGTTATAGGATTTTTATTGTGTTTTGTTTACAAATAAAATATCTAGATAAAACAGTCTATAATCGGATAATATACATGAAGCAGGTTTGAGGTACGTGACCAAGACAGAGAGACCACGACTAGGTGGTAGGTCCCTCGTATGCGAGAGGTCATCTGGGTTGGTACCACCGCTTTGTCTATTTCTGCCGCTAAGCAGCAGTGGTAAGCATTGTTGTCTTTCGGTTTGAAGGACATTAAGGCCAGTGAAATTACTGGCCATTATGACACTTTACATCTTGTGTCTCAGGTTGACGAGCGTAATCCAGTCCCTTGCCATTGGAACAGCGACTTGGTCGTCCCGTCATTCAAGCTAATAAAAAAAGAAACCAAAAGGTATAGGTAAGAAAGGTACTAACCCAGGCGGACTCTCGCATACGAGGGTCCTACCACCTTGTATAAACACTCGCCTTAATGAGCCACTATGGCGGAGTTTTTTATAAATGTTTATTTTTTATACTTTAATTATTTTATTGTTTGAAACCGTATTTCGATTGACCTCTGCAAGAGCGATGACTCGGAGCCAGAGCGAGATAGCAAGTTGCGTCGCCTACGTGCTTCAGTCAGTCAGCTACACATCACTTTTCAGATGAAAATAACATTTTTTAAATATGTTAATTTTTCGAAGCTATCTGTGTAATGATAATATCTCGCTTCTGTTTATTATTATTTTTTATTTCTATTTTTTATTATGCTGTCTATCTATCTTCACGACCTAGAGAGGGCCAACAGGGTTTTTTTACATACTATATATCTATTCCCGGTCCATAACCTTCGCCATATCTCTCAGTTGTCGTCTGTGTACTTTGGTAGTGATCGTCAATGGTAATTCATTCATGAATATAACGCCTCCTCTCAAATGTTTGGAATCCGTCAGAGAATCTGTAAAATAAAAGAGCTTTAATTGTTTTACGACCAGTCCCCTGCCAGATGAACCCCGAGGGGAAAATCGACTCAAAAAATCTATGACGCTAAAGATAAAGCTAAACACTTTTGAGTCGGTGGTACCCACTGTAGTGTAATAGTCAGATACCACCTACTCCACATTGTTTAATTTTATTAACGTTTTAGTTTCCTTTTAAAGTCGGTTTTAATTTTAGTTAAAATATTTTTATTTACTATCTTTAGTGAAAAATATAGAATATAGGTGCATAAATCAGTGCATAAAGGTGTTTTAGTCCACACCTTAGGGGTGGAATTTCACATTTTATCGAAACTGAAAAAACAAACTACCTATAAAGCCGAATCTCGGAGCTATTGCAATGTAATGGTCAATTATTAGAAGAAAACACCGACTTAAAATTAGTTACTATTTTTATTGCTTTTTAGGTTATTTGAGCGGTTTTATTTTTGTTAATATACCTTTAGTCAATCAACTGATTTCCAGCAACAAATGCTGTATGTTTTTGTTGATCAATTTGATTGAAAGACTGTTCAGACGGTTCAAATCATATGCGGTTTAGCAGTTGATCAAGTAAAATCGATCCGTGTGGATCCGAATACCTTTAACAATATCCTTAACTTCCTGCGCCGTTAGAACGTGGTTTTGTTTCGGCACTACAAATGCGACTGGTAACTCGCCGCATTCCGGATCAGCTAGACCTACAACCGCCACGTCAAGTACCGCTGGATGTTGTCTGATCACTGCTTCTAATTCGAGAGGGGAAATCTGCAAATATATTTTTTTATAGCATAGGCCGGCAAACGAGAAGATCACCTGATGGTAAGTAGTCTCCACCGCCCATGAACGCTCAAATTATTAGAATAATCCTGGACGCGTTGCCGACCTTAAAGGAACGGGATAATTAAGGGATTGGGAAGAGGAGGGGATTAGGGCCTCCAGATATCTTACACACCGTACGAAATGCAGCAGCAAGCCGTATTTTACGTTGGTTTTCTGTGAGACAGTAGTAACAACGCGGTAGAGCCGGCCTATTCATGCTGTAGGACAAAACTGTCTACAGTGTGGCTTTACCGCTCAATATTATGATAGCGTTTATTTGTAACTTTCATGAAATATACTCGATTTACGTGAGATGTCCTATTAAATGGTACTTAGGTCCCTGTATGCGTGACTCCAACTTTGTAGGTACCACCGCTTAGTCTAATTCTGCCACCAACCAGAAATAAGTAAGCACTGGTGTATTCCGATTTGAAGGACATAAAAGCTAGTGAAATTACTGAGCAATGGAAAACTTAACATTCTATGTCTCGGGATGACAAGGGAGCGCTATACAAACTAAAATACTTTGTAATTCTAAGTAAGTTCTGTGTAGTATTACTTCTGCTAATGGACGTGTGTGGTGCGTACAGCTATTAGACAAGCGATTAGACCCGCCTCGTCGTTCAGACGAATAAAATAATGCAAATATTCAAAACATCAATCAATTTTAATATATTTGTCCACGTTACATTTTTTTTTTATTGCGTAGATAGACAGATGAGCAGGCGGCCCATCTGATGGGAAGTGGGTATCGCCGCCCATGGACCTCAACAATGCCAGAGCACATTCAAGCCGCTGCCTATTTCCAATATTTAGTGTAAATGTTAATTAAGATATCTACCAAGAACCTTTAATTACATTTATAGGTACAAGTAATGTTATTATCATAGTTTTACCTGATGATTTTTGTATTTCAACAGTAACTTTATCCGTTCAATAAAATAAAAGTTCCAATCTTCATCTCTGTAAAACATGTCGCCGGTTCTAAGCCATCCATCTTCTAGAAATGCTTCTGCTGTTGCTTCAGGACATTTGTAATAACCCTGGAAAAATAAATTACGTTTTGGCTTTGAATACCGAGATCTTCTAATACTATGCTACGTACGTAGTATACAAGGTTAGTCAAAAAGGGTGTACTAAGCCGCAGCTACTTAAAGTTTTGCTAAAAAGGATGACCACCATGTATCATTCAAAAATCTCATCTTAAAAAAATAGTTTCATGCAAAAAACAAATATTGTTTTAATTTTAAAAACGCATAACGCTATCATGCGATATTTTAGCTAACGACTTGGAGCCAAAATACAAAGAAATCACACTGCGCCACCGCGCGACTTTGTGTACAGCACTGTTGTGTGCATATTTTTTATATAAACTTTAAACAGCAATATCTCTGACACTGTTGGATTTATTGAAAAAGTTACAACTACAAAAGTTGCTCAGAATTACGATTTCTTTTATTTCGGCTTAGTATGTCTTTTCCGACTAGCATTGTATAGGGGCTAATTATACTGACCGAGTCGGTTCCAGAAAGTTCCTGGATTGAATTTTCCATTATGTTAATGCAGATATTTTTATAAAATGTAAACAAATATACACACTAGGGATTTCTTAGGTTTACGCGAATATTACACATTGAAATAAAACTAGTTTATACCGATTTTATTTTAGTCCCGACCTTTTGAAAGCTTTTCAGCCCTCGTGGTCACGGGAGAGTCTCTAAATAAAATCCCTATAAACTAGTTTTATTTCAAAATATACACACTATTGAAAAACTAAAAAGGTCTAATAAGCCTTTACTCCTACAGTGGTTGAGCATCTGTATAATATTCGTAAAGTAGGTGCTACAATTTTCACACTAAAACAAACCTGTAAAGAATATGTAAATATATCTGGTAATTCATATAATCAATGAAGACTTGGCATTTGGCGATAGGAACAGGAATTCAACATACCTTACAAATTGACGGTCCCCGTAACCATAACTCGCCATTAACGTTGGGTTCGCTAATATCTTGCATTGTTTCGGGATTTACTAACTGAAATTGAAAATCAAATTAATGTACGATTAATTTGATTCGCTTTAAGAGGAACCAAATATGCCTGAGGATGGCCGCCGGTATAGTAAAGAGGTTTTGTTAAATGGTAGAGCCACGTTGTAGATAGTTTGTACTACAGCATGAATGGGTCCGTTCTATCTCATAGAAATAAACATTTTTGTCTCGGTGCGGGAATCGAACCCGTGGCATCTCGCATGTTGCGCTACGGAGGTTGAAAATAACAAACTAATATCAAAAAGAAAATAATGTCTTACACTTACTTTAAAATCAAAATGTCCCATAGGTTTACCAACTGAACCTTTCTTTTGGAATTGATCGTAAAATGTTAGACCTCCAACTTCGCTGAGTCCGTAGCAAGTAGCCGCTATAATGTCTGGTCTTATTTTCTAGAATTATAATATCGATTTTATCTAAAGCTAGAAGTATCTCGTCTCTCACCCTAATGGGCATTTTCATTAGATGACTTTACATACCGCTTGCCATATCACCACCCATCTGCTGTGATAGCAAATTAAGTGTATGTTTTCTATCTAAGCGTGCTATTAAATCTGTACTCTTAAGTACTGTGTAAACACTGCATTTTCTACGAAAGAAAGAAAAAAGAAAGAGAGGCGTTGCGTCCGTTATTCGACAGAATTATACTGGCCTGAATAAATGAATGAATACATAGGTCGACTTGATGATTATACTCATTTACAGCCATTTTAAATAAACGATCTCAGTTGGATTATCCGGATAGATCTCGGAAATCGACCAAACAAACCGAGTAATTTGTATTCGTGACCTTCAAACTGTATTCTGATTGGATAATTTGTGCGATCTACCCAGTGAAGTAAACTAGATAATTTGTTGAAAATGGCCTTTACTGTCTATCTCCAAATTATACATTATAATTTTTGAGTGGTAGAGCCACGCTGTAGATAGTTTTCTATAACATGAATGGGCCGGCTCGTCCGGGTACGTTGCCACTGTCTCACAGAAAATCGGCGTAAAGTAATAGCTTGCTGCTGCGTTTCGTACAGCGAGTGAGATCTCCGGAGGCCCAAATCCACCTCCCAATCCCATAATTATCCCTTTACTTTTAAGGTTGGCAACGTGTCCACGATTCTTTTAGTATTGTGAGCATACATGGGCGGTGGAGATCACTTACCATCAGGTGACCAACTGGCTCATTTGCCGCCCGATGCTATAAAAAATACCTTTCAATGACGTGAATCATTACGTATTATAAAACCTTTAACCGCCGGGTTGGTGTAATCCACATTATATAATATACAGTGGCGCCCAGTGATAAGTTAAGTAAACAGTTAAGCAAGTTTAGAACTTTTTATACAAACCTTTACATCGTCTAAAAGATCCTGCGGTACTGCGCCACCTCCAATAAAAATTGTTTCAAAACATGTCATGTCACATTTTTTATCATCAATTTGATACATGGATTTTAGTAACGTTGGACTTATTGCTAAGTATGTGGGCTGTAATAAAATAATTACCTACATTAAATGTTTTTAGACTTTCGCGATTAGTATACGTTCTATAACAATTATTTCTTCTTTCTTCTTCGTCGTAGTCTTCATTACTGAAGGTCTTGCCCGTCCTGAAAAGCTCGAAAGGAGTTGTTGACGAGCTGTTTCCATACCACTCTGTCTTCGGCCTGTCTCAGGGCAGTGGTAACAGAAAGCCCTGTTATGGCCCTGATCTGATCAGAACAACGGGTAGTGAATCGCCCGCGTGGCCTTCTACCATCTACTTTCCCTATTACAACCAGTTTGTCGAGATTATCTGGTCGTCTTCGGGCGATATGACCAAAATAGCTCAAGACTGGTTGGTAGCATACAGTGGAGAGCCTAGTTTCAATATGTTAAAAAACAGGGACCCGTTTAAATAACTGTTATAGAATTGTACCTACATTTATTGACAGCAAATACTTTTAAAACTCGAAGTTGTTGGTTCATGATTCTTTATTAGACCCATAATTTACTAATATTATTTTTCGACCTGATCTCCGAAATCCCAGGAGATGACAAGTTAAAAATATATTATATAAACAGCTAAATGATTGCCTCGGTGGTGCAGTTGTAATGCGTACAGTACACAGTTGTTCTGAGATCTCGTGTTTGATCGCCGGGTCAGGTAAAAGTGATATTTGGTTTCTCGATCAAGAAATGCTTAGTTGATACTAGTATGATGATAGGCTCGCTCCCTATCACATCATGGGACGGAAATAGGCCGTGGATGTGAATAAAATGTGGATGTACTGGTACACCTCCGCCTACCCCTTCGCGGAATATAGGCGTGAATGCGTATAACAGCTAAATAAACGATATCGTACCCTATATTTATTGACCAATTGGCAGAAAACATCTTTCGTCAACTTGTCCGAAGTCTGCAGTCTTGTAAACTTCAGTATCGGAGAGAAGAGATATTGAAATCCTGCTGATAGCCACTGCAATGGCGATCCAATCATCACTGTTTTCGTGGGAGTCGGGTATTTCGTATGATGTAACCTGGAAAAAGTATTTAAGTAGTCATAACTAGAATCTTGCTAATAGAGTTCGGTACAGTAATAACGCATACGGTTAGATTTTAATTGATCTATTGTTAAAGCGAATTGAACCGTTTGAACAGACTTTCAATCGAATTTATCATCAAAACCATAGAGATATTGTAGATTCAAGTCTGTTGATAAATTAAAATCAAATCTTGTAAACTCGCTACAATCGTAGTGAAAGGTGAAGTTAATACTTTTTTCATAAAGATATTTGATTTTTTCATTAATACCTCAGTCAACGATTAAGACTTATTTATCTCTATTTGTTTAAATGCAGATTTACCATATGTATGGAATAGATATTGCCAAATTCTTGTGTGTGAGGACGACAGATTTAGATAGTCCAGTTGTACCGCTCGTTGTTGTCAACATGGCTACTGTTTCGTCTGGATCAAAATCTGCTGGACTAAAATAAAAAGATATTACCTAAATGAAGCATAGAAAATGGATATTTAAAAATTCTGCACATATTCAATATTTCGGTTTGTTTCTTTTATGTATCTACACTAGCTGTATTCAATTCAATTTTGCAAGTTTATCTAGGAATGGTTTCAATTTATACAATATGAAACAAAAACACTGTTGGGCGTTTTAACCGCGATATCAGAATCGGTATTCAAACGTAATGAAATAACTTAAATTTAAAAATAAACATATTTAGTTTTTATACTTTAATTATTTTATTGTTTGTAAACCGTATTTCGATTGATTACCTCTGCAAGAGTGATCTCTCGGAGCCAGAGCGAGATAGCAAGTTGCGGCGTCTACATGCATCAAACGCGCTGCGCCGCGTGTGCACCCGGTTTCGTCAATACCTGACATCAGTCAGCTGTTCATCAGTTTTCAGATGAAAATAACATTTTTTAAATATGTTCATTTTTCTAAGCTATATATGTGTAAGGATAATATCTCGCTTTTTAATTTAACTATTTTTATTAAGCTGTCTATATGACTATCTTCACGGCGGCTTCACCTAGAAAGGGCCAACAGAGTTTCTGTTACATACTGTATATCGCACATTACAGCGTTTATATCTCAGATTCTTAAAATATTATGATTTAATTAACACTGAAATATTTTATCTTGATCAATTCCAAAATAAACAAAATGGTTCCATTAAACAAAATAATCCTACTATTCTACCCCTACTAGTAGGGGTTTAATAGTACCTAGGTACTGAAATGTAAAATGTAAAAATGTAAAAGTTTGGATGTTTGTTAATCAATACGCCCTTACGGCTTAACGGTTAAACAGTGACCTGGAGACCAATTCTCGTAATTTTAAATGTTCAAAATATTATTCCGATCTACTCTCAGCGTCAAGAAAGCTGCAAATGGCATTCTCTTAAATTTTAAAGGTTTTAACATGTTAGGTACAATAATAGGTAGGTATAGATGTTCAAGAATGCGTTAAAATAATAATTTTAAGAGCAAAGTTTAGACAGGTTACAAAATTATCAACACCTGTAAACAAGAGTGAATAATTTGATATGAAAGATTAGATTATTACTTTTACTTCCATTGTGAAAGATTGTTTAATAAGTAATACAATATCATTCTTATTCTTGGGCCAAGCATTTCAGAAAGCTAGCTCAATTCTGGATATACCTATATATTTCTTTTTGGATAGAGTAATCAAAGACGAAACAAAAATCTAGTTATTTTTGTGACTTACTTGAATTCTTCTATCGCTTTCTCACGTATATGAATTTCATCTTGATGCAATTTTAAAAAGTCTTTGAAATTGTAGCAGTCAGCATAGTCGTTAAACGTTACTATACGAGAATCAACTTCAGCATTAATAAGAGCCATTTGGACCGTTTTGAAATTTTCAGCTTCACAGAATACAATTTTTGGTTCATCGACGGAAAAGTAATCTTTGAGCTCATCTAAAATATATTCAGTAAATTATATCTAGAAATAATATTGTATTTTTTAAATCAGGCTTTACTATTCGATACTATTTATTTTTTCGATGTATGAGCGGTTTTTAAGAAAATACATCAAAGGTTAATTTCACATTTCATTTTATTAGCTACCTTCAAGTAACCTTTTGAAATGACTGAGCAATTTGGAATGCCTTATGGAAAAGATTTTGAGTCTTAACCTTTTTTTTGGGGTATCATTGATTTTCTAAGAATTGAAGGGAGAAGGCAGGTTTCAATGGCATAATCTCCACTAGTTCATAATGAGTTAAAGGAAACCTATGCATGTATGGTAAATACTAGGTATAAACTCACTTATTCCTAAACCGTCATCCAGAGCTGCAACTATAATACCAAGATATAAAGCTGCGTACAGAGGAATAGTAAGGTCTAAATGATTAAAAGCCATTAAGATAATGACATCTCCTTTCTTTAAACCAAGATTTTTGAATGCAATAGCACATTTTATTGATCTTAATAACACCGATCCATTTGTTTCTGATTCATCATTTGCACCGTTGATCTGAAATGAAATAAAGACTATTAGGATCAGCGCAGACGAACGGACTTGCGGTGAAGTATGTTTACGTCCGGCAAACGATTATAATCATCGGTCTTGTGGCAGCGTACTAAGATTGAAAACAGTGAGCCACCAAGTTCAAATCCCAAGTCGGATAATCATAATTTGAGTTTGAGTTATCGATTCGAAAAATCAAACATGATGGATTGAGATTGGAATTTGTGCCCCCTATCACATAATGGGAAATAAACAAGCTCGGTGAACCATGGGTTCATTAGTTACACCCCTGTCTACCTTTGTAGAATACAGGCATGAGCATATGTTATGATACGTAACGAGCAAATAGGTTGCATGGTTACATCTATCATCTCATAATCTTTATGAAATTCATATTTCTCTTTTATCATAAAATCATTCATCAATCATGCCGACCGTCAAATGTGATTGATTTAGACGCACATAGTATTGAAAAATTCCACAATTATAAATTTTAAGTTCAAGTGGTCTTCATAGCTTAGGAACTGCTGCAGTGTTGACAATAGTGTCTAAAGCGTGGTTTAATAAATATTTAGCACCGTATTTACCTGACATATAAAATCCGGATCGTCCTTTAAGCCCCGAAAAATTAGTTTCCCAAGATGATATCGATCTCCGGGTAATCCTGACTCCGCGACCACACGAGATGTGAATTCATTCATATAAAAAAACACTGCATCATGAGCCCGCTTTATTGATTGAGACATTTTTGTATTATAAGTAATGATCACAAATAGTTCTGAACTGAACTTTTCCACAGTGATGTAATGAGTGGCTATGATTATTTGTTCTCTACTTTTTATATGCGATGTTATTTGCTAAGTACTTATAATAATTATCATTGCACGTTATCACTGCTGTTTGATAATAATCAGCTCACTGACAGGTTTATTTGTTAAAAACATATGTTATTTAAAACGCGATCTACTGCAAGTGCGAGTAGTCTCGATGAACAAACGATATAGTTCAAGTGTATCATCGATAGCTGCCATCATGTGTGTAATAAAACTGTTATGTTCGTTTATTTCCACTATGTCGGTTAACGGAAACTATAAATCGATGCAGGTGTGAATTGGTATCGCACACCGAGGGTTCCGTTCTTAAAATGTTTATTGTTTTTATTATTTGCTAGGATATAACCCTGAGGAGTTGACGTCAGACAGGCGGCCGGTCGTAAAAACTACAAGCCAAATCATTCTGTAACATGTGTTAAAACAGCATGTTGCGATTCCATTGCGAGTGAGATAAGGGCAGGTGGAAGAAGATTACTTGCTAGGACGTCCACGGTTACCAAAGACTTTAATGTATACTACTAGACGGGCTGTTTAATAATGCGGGAGATTGACAGCTCACAAACAGGGAGCGCCATAAGGGTTCTAGTTGAGAGTAAGCGAGATGGTAATATTGAGTTACGGACAATTGATCGGAACTTAGCCGGGCTAGACTGCCTCGGTGGCGCAGTTGTAATGCATACGCATTGCGATTAAGGCCAACGCCGAGGTCTCGGGTTCGATCCCCGGGTCAGGTAAAGTGGTATTGGGTTTTTCTATTACGAAATGCTCAGTATCAGCCCGGAGTCTGGAATTTGTGCTAGGTATGGCGATAGGCTCGCCCCTATCACATAAGGGACGGAAATACGCTCGGCGAAATGTGGGTGTACTGGTTACATCTCTGCCTACCCCTTCGGGGATTACAGGCGTGAGTGCGTATGTATGCGTATGTATGTAGAACTTAGAGTTACAAAGTAACATGACACTGGACTGAGCTCATAATGCCCAGTAACTTGTAACTTTTTTGTACTTTTCGAACCGGCATACCACAGAATTGAAAAAACGACTCAGAAAAACAACGAAGAAACTGTCTTCGTGTAAATAGGTCTTCATACAGTACGTAACCATGATATGTATACACATTCATTATGCACGCATTTGATTTATTCTTGGAATAATTCATTGTAGTAGAACGATCCTATGAATACTGACTAAGAACGAGATAATAGTAATCACGTTCGGACGAACTTAGGCTAAGATATTCACGCCTGTATCTAATTCAATAGAGTAAATCAAAGTTCTTTGTGGTGTTGCTTTTATTTATGAGTAGGCGTGGGGCTTACCAGCAGGCGAGCGTCTAGTTCGTCACTCAAGCTATTAATTATAGAAACGCATCGACGATCTGGTACATACTAGGACATGGGTGGTAGAGCCACGCTGTAGATGTAGATAAAACGTTTGCTCATCTGCATATACTTTTCTTTCTCTCTTCTTTCTGACTGCCATTATTCCGGCTTAATGCCAGGGCCCTTCGATTTGGTATTATGTAGGGCGACCCACAGTCTGACCTCCACAACCCGCAACGGGAACCAAGTTTCGCCATTGTCTTGTCCGGTAATAATCAGTAGAGTGTACCACGTACGGGCTTTGGGGTTAAGATGTTTATCTGCCTATACTGGCAATAAAAATATACAAATGAGGAAGCCAAGCAATGATATCAGGAAGTGGTATGGACTGTCGAGACGAAAGTTACAGGTTCGAAACTAACCCCAAAAGCATCACTTCTGACTTTTCTAAGTAACGTGTGTATTAATTGTTAAATATCACTTGCTTTAACGGTGAAGAAAACATCGTGAGGAAACCTGCATACCTGAGAAGTTCTCCATAACAAATTCGAAGGTATGTGAAGACTGCCAACCCACATTACGCCAGCGTGGTGGACTAAGGCCTAACCCCTCATTCAATAGTGGAGGCCCGTGCCCAGCAGAGGGACGTATATAGTACAGGGCTAGTATTAAGTATTCAGTTTAAATGAGAAAAACACTGATCCAGTACCTTGTCTATAAAGTAAACATTTGCAAAGGTCCCACATAATTATAATGAGCTATGTAATATGTATGATTAAATGGCAGTTATAGCCCCTCGCGATGTTTCAAATAGACGGTAATTGGAACAGAACATAGGCCTCTGCCTCATTACCTCATTATATTTTCAATAATGTATGATACTATATTATTTGTAAGGCAAGGCAATGTTGGTAAGTCGTTAAGGCGGTGACTACGTCCATTTTCATAACTGATATTATATATTTTAATACTGAATAACGAAAAGAGCAGCCTTGCTTGATGGTAAGCGCCACGATTGTCCATAAACAGAAGCTATACAGTTTTGAATTACAAAGCACTGCATGATACTGGACTGCGTTCATCATCCAGAGACATAAGTTGTTAAGTCTCATAATGTCCAGTAACGTGTCGAAGCTCCCTATGAAATGTTGATATTTGATATTTGAAGTGTCGCTTTTCTCAAAACTAAGTATCACATAAATAATATTGGAATTTTTACCTGTTTTTAAACCGATGATTAGGAAGTATGGACTTTGAAGATTTCAAATGTATGGAAATTGATTTTCTTTTCATCATAACTTTATTGGTACTGTAGCGATACACAGCGCGCAATGCAACGTCAACCGATCCTGAATCGCGCTAGCAAAGTTTGCGCGACGGATACTACATATACAAGTTTCGAACATCAACCACAGGAGGGACCGCGGCCGGTCAAGTATAACATCCGCCTGACTGAAGATTTCCCCTTTGCTAGAGGAACATTAAAATCCGTTCCTCTACAGTACTATAATGAAAGGCTGAAAACTAGGCTTTGCAATAGGGGTTTTTTGGCGCTTTTTGGGTACAGAACTCTAAAATACAAATCAGAAACGTTGTTATTACTCAAAAAGTAATTTCAGAATCATTGAAGTGTCATTAAAATAAGTAGACCTACCTTTTTGTTATGCCAATTCATTAATGTTGTAAAAAAAATCACGAATTGCCACCGTCTCTTATAGTTTTTTTTTTAAACAAAATAAACAACCTACAATCACACACATAGTCCTGATTCTACAGTAAGATAGGATTATCTTATCTCATAAAGAACCACAAGGGACTTTTGGTCTTACAACCCAAAACAAATTTTTGGATCACACAAACTTTTGTCTCAGTAGGGGAACCTAACCCGCGGCCTATTGTTTCACAGCCGACTTCTCACCCACAGCGTCAAACATTGCCTTTTATCATTTAGGGCCAAAGCAGACTTGCTACTTTTATCAGTGATCTGCGATTTAGTTGCTTTTCGGAATGCCACATCTGAACGCTCTAATTCGTACATATACTTCAAACTCCAAACGGGGTGATCAATTCACTTTCTGGAAGTTCATTGGAGCGATTGGACGATCTAACGCAGCAAGTCGCCGAAATGCGATACAGCTTTGAAGCCGCAAAATCGCTTATCGCTGATGTTAAAGGTATTGTGTGTGCTATGACCTTTAGGCTGAGGGCAAGCTAAGAGCGGGTGCGGGCAGCGGGGCGACGAGCAGATGCGTCTACACAGAGGTGTCCCAATCGGACAACGAGGCGGGCTGTCCAGCGTTCACACCATAGTGTTGGGAAACGTTTATTATTTGCTCAAGATCCAAATATAATGTAAACTGTCGAGAGATGTTATGTCACTCGACGGTACTCAGAATTATGCCGGGCTGAAGTGACAGGATCTAGAGCGGCTGACTCCGGAACGCGACTCACTGGAACGAGACACTATGTGCGGGCTTTCCATTGTACGGTAATCGCTACCCAGTCTGGCTGCACTAGCAGCCCTGTCATTAGCTTGAGTGACGAAACAGAGGAGGTCACTCGCCTGAAGCACCACGCCTTCCCATGAATAGAACCAACACCGCACAGAACTTTGAATTACAAAGCACTGCATGGCATTGGAATGCGCTCGTTACCCCAAGATATAAGAAGTTAAGTCTCATAATGCCCAATAATTTTGCCGGCTTCAATGTTCTTCAAACCGAAACACAACAGTGCTTGCACACTGCTGCGGCAGAAATATACAATGCGATGATACCAACACAGACCTCTCGAATACACCTTGTTTCATGAATTGGAGCTTATACATCCGTACTATTAATAGCCCATTCATAGGCGAGCGATATGACGCGGTAGACCGCTGTTCGCTCATCACCTGCTCGCCTTGCCTCTCCGCATCCGCTTTCAAGTAGGACACGCCCGCAATTTCTCATAAAATATCAAGCGTTTTTAGTACACGCCGACCGCTCAGCTGCACGCACCCGCTCTTAGTTAGGTCTCGGCCTAAGTGATTATTCGAAGTACATATAAATAATATAGAAAATACCTTGAATTCAACTTGTGGCCAGTTGGCAATAAATTTCTGTCACTGTATAGTGTAACGAGTTCTCTGGTAGTTAAGTGGCATTGTAAAGGAAGTCTTCGATGATAATACATTCTAGAAGTATCTTTAAAGAGTTGATACTGGAGAAAATAAAATAAAGGAAGTGATTAAAATACACATTTCATTGTACAGTGCAACTGTAAGTAGCATTATGGAACAATTATGGAAGATTACAAGATATTTTTCTGTTGATATGTCAGAGGATGACTTGAATTTAAACGTTTTATATATATTTTTTTTATAGCATAGACCGGCAAACGAGCAAGTGGGTCACCTATGGTAATTGATCTCCAGCGTCCATGTACGCCCACAATACTAAAATAATTATGGGTGCGTTGCCGACCGTAAAGGAAAGGGCTAATTAAGGAATTGGGAAGGGGAGGGGTTTGGGCCTCTGGATATCTCACTCACCGTACGAAACGCAGCAGCAAATTTTATATCATGAGTTAGATTTTAGACATTAGTGGTAGGTCCTTCGTATGCGACAAGCCGTCGTGGTTGGTACCACCGCTTTGTCTATTTCTGCTTTCAGCAGTGTGTAACCACTGTGGTGTTCCAGTTTTAAGGACATTGAAGCCATGGTCAAGTTATTAAAAAAAGACATGGTCAAGCAGGCGCTTTTCAATATTAGCGAAATAAAAGTAAATAAATACTTCATATCAAAACTGAAGAAAAAACAGGCACAGGCGTGTCTGAACACGCACAGTGAAGGGTTCCGTAGTGTAACCGAAAATATCCCATATCTCAAAAACGTTTTGCCTTTCAAGAGATTTTTCGTTGGGAATACCTTTTAAGTTATACTACCTTGAATTTTTTCAGAATTATCCACGCTGTAGTTTAAAATTTAGAGGGGAGGAGGGACGACTTTGGACACGCATTTCCCACAAACTAATGATATAAATAAAAAACTAATTTAGTGACTTCCCCACACATGCTTATGTGCACTGGAACATACAAAATCACCCTTAATTACATTTATGGAGAGCCATCCCAAATATTTTTTTCCTTACTTTACTACACATTTTTGTAGCAGTTCATAGAATAGACCTACCATCTAAATTTAATGCATCTAGTGCTAATAGTTTCCCAGAAAAATGGCTTGACATTCGGACGGTCAGACGGACGGATAACGAAATTATAAGGGTTCCATTTGGTTACGGAACTCTATAAAATAGAGATGAACAAACATCATATAGTATATCATCATACTTAGAACCCATAGATTTTTTTATGTATTTATTGAAATAATACGTAAATAATTTTTAAGGTAGAAGAAATCACAGAAGATGTCCCAAAAATGGAGGTCTAATGACAACGTGCATTGGTATATGAATGAAATAACCTCACGTATCGTGGCCGAATCTGGTATACCGACAGACAGGCATCATCTAGGAAAAATTATATTGCAGAATTTGAAAGATGATCCCGAATTTTTAGTGCAGGTAATTTTTGCTATTTTTACTTTGCAATATTATTGTACCTAAGTATGTATTTTTTTTGTCGATCATAAATTTTCAATTGAATCGGGTTCCTATTTAGCCGAAATTTCGTATGATACATCATGCGTCTTTTAGAATTCTCTTGTTAAAATGTGGTGAACGTTACAGTCATATTATCGAATTCAAATAGTTTATACATTAACTCACAACCGTATCTGTAAAGAGGTAGGCAGAGGTGCAACTAGTCGATGAGTTTATTTCCACCTGTGTTTCCATCCCACGATGTGACAGCTACTAGACTATCACCATATTGGTCACAGATTCAAATCTTGAGCATCTGATGTGTGATTCTTGGAATCGAAAACTCAAATAGCACTATGTACACGTCTCACTGCTGGGCACGGGACCCCTCTACTAAAAGAGGGGGTTAAGGCCTTAGTCCTTCACGCTGAGCTAATGTGTGTTGGTACACTTCACTTACCTTTGAAATTCTTATGGAGAACTTATCTAGTATGCAGCCTGTTCCCTCATAGTGTTTCGTTCACCGTTAAATCAAGCGATAATTCATAATTAATACATACGTAACTTAGAAAAGTAAGTGCATGCTCTTAAGGCTGATTTCAAACCTGTGACTGTCGGTATCATTCCCCGCTGAGCTATTGCTGCTCAAATAACTCAAATACAAGCTTAGATTGCTTGACCTGGTATTTAACTGGAGCAGTTTCTCAACCTAGGAATGCCATTAAACCGTTAAGGTAATTCATCTTACACTGGTTAAAATACTATAACAATTTTATTTAGATCGATGGTGCTACCGACCAATGGGAGGGTAGTAAATCAGTTTACGAGAGAACAGTCAAATGCGCCAAGAGTATGAGGAATATGGGCTTGAAGACGGGTGATGTTATGATTCTTATGGCGCCAAATCATATAGACTTGACCATACCGTTCTACGCTGCATTGTATATTGGTGTGATTGTTGCTGGTATTGACAGGACTTTAGGAACAAGTAAGTAAGTTTTACTAAGTGGTAGGTCCTTCGAATGCGACTGGCCGTCTGGGTTGTTACCGCCGCTTTGTTTATTTCTGCCGCAAAACAGCAGTGTTTAAGCACTGTTGCGTTTGCACCCTTACCTGCCAGCGTTTGCTGGTTGATCCTTCAATTTAATACACATTATTGTCATACATTCCATAGATTAATAGAATCTGGTTTTTGTGTCCTGCCCAACAAAAGAAATTAAAGACATTTAAGATACCCAAAATTTTTCTTACAGCTGAGTTACGGAATACGTTCAGTGTTGACAACCCTAAAATAATATTTTGCCAAAGTGACAAAGCACCTGTGATACAACTAGTTCTTAATGACCTGGATTTGAATGCTGAAATTGTGACATTTGACAAAGGAGATTATCTTTGCAGCTTCTCTGAGTTCCTAGAGAAATATGGGGACGACACTCCTATCGAAGAGTTTAAGTAAATTTGTTTTTTTTTCATTGTACATAATTACGATGAGCTTCAATTTCATATTGTGATAGCTGCGAATGTTAATTTATCTAAATATACGAGTTTTTAATCTAATTTGACAGAAGCAAAAGTCGTTTTAGAAACCTTTGGAGGCTGGCTTTGGAGACGTTATTATTAAAATCAGGCAAATAACATCTTAGAAATGAAAAAGAAGCTAGTTATTCACACAAAATATATTTTTCTTTGACACGTAGTTGTGTTATTTTGCTAGTCGCTAACATGGTCATCGTACTTTTATCGTATTTCGTAAATAGATATATTGGTGAATAACTTATATTCTTAGGTGAAAATCGACCCCAATTATTTTGCAAAAGTCCGAAACATTTACACCAGTCAATAATTTCACTGATAATTATGAAAATGTTCTTACAAAATCACCAAAGGTTTTAAATTTTACTATGTTACCTAATATTTTACCTAATTGGGAATATAATACAGGACCTTCCAGTGCACAGACTATGATGCCACTAGAACGAAAAAGTTAATCGCATATATGTATTCTAAAATAAAATGATATGGAAAAAAAGTTTTTTTCTGCATCAGTTGTACACATGTACCACCTAACGCCTGCCAATAAATGCTTTCTTTCTTTCTTTCTTAATAACTATTCAGGGCAAGCGATTTTGATCCGGAAGAAACTATTGCATTTTTAATATCTACGAGTGGAACTACAGGTTTACCAAAATCAGCAGCGGGGACACACAAAAACTTCGCTACAACGATACCTTACCTTTGGTGAGTCGAATATTAACATATTTAGGTGGTGCTAGGTTCTAGTAACCTCGTGTGGATGAGACCGTCTGGGTCTGGTATAAAAATGATTTTTTCCTTTTTTGTCGGGCTTGAGTCCTGGCTCGGAAAAGCGTCTTTTTAAAAATCTTTAAATGTATTAGTAGTATCAACTACGTTCAAAAATAAGTTAAAGTCTTCCTATCTTTAATGAATATTTCAAATACTTGTCCTACATGTGGCATACGCGTGTGACGCTTTGTATATCCACCCACTAGCAAATTGATTTCTACCAGGTCAAGATCTTTCACATTTCCGGGACCAACTAGGCTCGCTCTAATCTGCGCTCCGATCCAATGGCTGACAGCAATCGTACACAACTTAGCATCAGCGATAGTGAAATATCCTCGAGTACAGACGTCGCAACCGGTCACTCAACAACATGCTTACCACCTTATCAACACTTACAAGGTATGTAATATTTTCTGGTAGAAAATGAAGGATCAAGAGGGTCAATGAGGCTAGGAAGATCGAGATGGAATTAGCACTTATTGTCTCATATATTTCGTTAGGTTTAGTAGAAAACCTGCGTTCTAAGGGACTGACACCAGCAGCTGCTCCAGGCGTTTCCTTACCGGAGATACCGTTTGGAACTCCAAAGCCATTGAACCCTATTTAAACGAGCAACTTAAGACATACTTTGTTGATTTGATTGACATTAGTTAGCATCTACAGACTTAACTCGTTAGACGTGTTGGATAACAGTATTAATTTGTTATATTTCATAGAAATTAAAACAATTTTGATCTTAAGTTCAACTAACACCTTCAAATCTCGAATCGTGGTGCGTACTAAGTACCAACTACCAAATCATCAAATATAGGACAACACTTTGGTAAACCTTATAGAATCAAAAGAATCATTATAACTAAAATTAGTCTATAATTGGAAAAATTCACCTAACAATACGTAAAAAATCTAGAAAATGTACTTCTATTTCAGCCATCTTACTCAATATTTAGCCCAACAATGATGACAACTCTTCTGAAGCCAGGAGAACGTGATCAGTGTGATTTCACCTGTCTTGAACAAATCATGTTGGGAGGTAGCGCTGTGCCTCAGAAACTCATTGATGAAATTAAGGTACATTAAACTGACGTGCCAAATTATAAAATTATATAGTCTACTCGACTACCGACTGCCTCGGAGGCGGGTTCAATCCCTAGGTCAGGTAAGAGTGATATTGGGTTTTTCTATTACGAAATGCTCAGCATAAGCCCGGAATCTAGAACTGTGCTCGGTATGGCGATAGGCTGGCCAATCACACCATGGGACGGAAATAAGCTCAGCGAAATGTAGGTATACTGATACACGTAGGGGTTAACAGACGCGAGTGCGTATGTATGTTTATTTTAGTCATATTGTACCTACTCTAGTATAGTAACAGCTTACGTAGATTTTGAACCATTAATGTCAGTCATTTATTAAGCTTGATTGATATCCAGAGGCCCAAATTCCCCTCCCCTTCCCAATCCCTTAATTCCTATCCTATATCCCTTGCCTTTAAGGTTGGCAACGAACCCGTGAATCTTTTGGTATTGTGCGCGTACATGGGCGGAAGAGATAATTTCCCATCAGGGGACCCACTTGCTCGTTTGCCAGCCTATTCTATATAACAAAAAAAGGTTTCTTATCTTTGTTTTTGGCTTTATTTATTTGTGCCAGGGTCTGCTTTCCCAATAAGTTGCCTCGGCCTCTATGAATCGGGCTGTAGGCATCGGTGCTTTGGGCAACCTGTCATCATGCACGGTAGAATGGTTCACGCATATATCTATTGTGGTACATCTCAGACCGCAAATTAATCTGTAAAAGGACCAGGGTAGCCTAGACTGCCACCCCCGCTGAAATCGGCGTAGGCTCTAGGCCAGTGTGTCTGACATACTTCTGAAGCATGTTCAGTTTAGAGTCTGCACGTACTTCCCCATGTTGAAAAGGACTAGGTACCTTTTTCAGGTTCAGGTTTTACAAGGTGGTAGGTCCCTCATATGCGAGAGGCCGGCTGGGTTGGTACCACCGCTTTGTCTATTTCTGCCGCCAAGCAACAGTGTGTAAGCACTGTTGTGTTCCGGTGTGAAGGACATTGAAGCTAGTGTAATTACTGGGCATTATGAGACTTAACACCTTATGTCTCGGGGTGACGAGCGTAGTCCAGTGTCATGCAGTGCTTTGTTATTTAAAGTTCTGTGTGGCGTTGCTTCTGTTTATGAGCAGGCGTGGCGCTTACCATCAGGCAAGCGACGTGCTCGTTTCGTCACAAGCTAATAAAAAAAACCAAATGCTAATTGGACTGCGACTTTCGTCTCGTCATTTAAGCTAATAAAAAAAACCTATAGATTAAGTTTAAGTCAGGAATTGCACTAAAATGTTAGCTGATTTCTCGATTCAATCCAGATCGTAACTCCTGAGACGGAGGTCCTCAACGCGTTTGGTATGAGCGAACTGACAAATATTGGATTTCATGGAGACAACGTATCACCCATTGCCTGCGGAAAACCTTTGGGTTGTTTCCAGTATCGTGTAAGTATATTTTAATATCTAGGTACACATTAGCCCAGACATGCCGACGGTTACCAATAATCAGAGTGTGCATGTTTAGCCTTTGTGTGTAATAAAACAATAATGCAATATACGTCATAAATGATTTAAAAAAACTTTTGTACTTTAAAGTTTAAACAGGTTTTCTAGATTGCGCAAGCATTTTATAAAAATGTGTTTTTTTCTTTAATTCAATCACAAGACTGTTATAAAAATATCACATTGTAAAGAAACCACGGTACTAGTGAGGTAGATCGTAGGCCGTAACTCTCTCGTATTCGAGAGTAACTAGATGTAATGGAAGGTATATATGTATTACAGCTTTTTCTATTTCCGCGGTCAAGCAGCTGCTAAGTGTAAGGACTAGTGTATGCCATGTATGACACTGGTCAGTGAAACTGTTGGATATTGTGAGATTTAACATGTCTCGGGAGCGCAGTCCATTACCATGCAGTACCTTGTAATTAAAAATTTATAGGCAGTTATGGCACTCACCATTAGGGGAAGGAACTGATGGTTTCGTCATTTAACATCATGCGTCCATTTCAAACCAAGTAGAGGTTGATTCATATACGAATATAATTTTTAATATAAATGAAAGTTAATACCAACAAATTTTCCAACATTACAGATTGTCAATGTTGATACTCAAGAAGATATTTATGAACCAAATGTTCCCGGAGAGTTGTGGATGAAAGGACCTGGAATTTTCAAGGTAAATAGAAGTTTATTTGAAGTAAATATTATTGAAACTGATATAATAATAGTTAATAATATGTAATATCCAATTATCAGGCTTGTGTACCGAGGATTATAATAGGTACGTGACATATACTAAATACGGTTACTTTATAGGAATACTACAAGAACCCAGAGGCTACAGAAGAGACATTTGCTGAAGGCCGTTGGTTCAAAACTGGAGATCTTTTCTACAAAGATGAAAATTGGAACTACTTCTTTGTGGAACGCATTAAGTTGTTGCTGAAGTACAAAAGTTATCAAGTGAATATCCTGTTTATAACAAACTCCAAAAATGTGTTAATATCTCATTCAAAGATATGTGATTTTAACCACATTTTAATCCTTATAAATAGTATCATTACAACTAAGATAATAATTTTAACAGCTACGTAAGCGACTTCAAAGTCGATTAAATTCACAGAAACTAATAACTATTGAATATTTACCTAACGCAACACACTATATTATAAAGTTAATTTAGTTTATAGTAAGCATGAGCTGTCATATAAAGGGGATTTAAGCGACGGGGAAGGTTTGTAAAAAGGAGAGAGTATGAATGAATGAAATTTGTGAAAGGAAGAATGAATTGCATGTAGGAAAGGTTATTTAATGCGAAATCAGGAGGATCTTTAATGATTAATAGGAAATGAGGCGAGAAGGAATGGAAATAAGCATCGCGGTCCCCGCTTATAAGGATGAAAATATCCCTAAACTAGTGAAACTACCAGCCTTAAACTACCTAATTAATTGATGAAGGCCTAAAGAAGAAAGGCAGAAAAAAACTCCAACCTTATTTGTTATCATTTTTTTTCTCAAGTGCTTCCAACTGGCTGTTGATTTCAGATCAAAAAGACTAACTAACTCTAAGCTAATCTATTCCAGTCAGGAAACAAGTCCCAAGTTATTATAGTTTCCGGCTAAAAATTACCTAATATCCATCGGCCGACTATTTTGCAATATTGCAGATATCACCAGTAGAGCTAGAGTCAGTAATCAGACAGCATCCAGATGTCCTAGACGTGGCAGTGTCTGGCCTACCAGATCCTGAATGTGGTGATTTGCCAGTCGCATGCGTTGTTACTAAGCCTGGACATACCGTCACTGCACAGGAAATCAAAGATTTGGTCAAAGGTAATATAGCAAATATACATTACGGTGAATTGATGCTTGAAAACATTGCTATTACTAAACTTGATTGTTGATGGCGCTCAACAGAATGGACTCGTCGACTAATAGCGGGTATAAGTAGTTGATTTTAGTTTATCAACTGCTAAATCGCATGCGACTGCATGCATGAAACTTTCTATTTTCAATACCACAGAATTTTGTCTACAAACTCTAACATGCCGTGATTTTATCGAATGTTAACACTTTAACCTGCTTTTACCAGATATATTTGTGGTCGGTAGTTACCACTCTCGGGCGCGAGATATGTCGTGTTGCATATCCTAAGCCCGCTGAACGCTGTTACAATTACATACGTTTTGAAAAACCCACGTTCAATATCACGGGTGATGTTTGGGTCTTCGATTCGATAAATCTTATAAGAGTCGTCCATGCCAACTACGACAACATGAACAGAAATAACCTCGGCGATCCGTGTTTGTACTAATTGCACCCCTGCCTTCCCCTTCGGGGATACAGGCGTGGCCTTATGTTTGTTGGTGTATAAGTACTAACAAAATCAACAATTGTCTTGCATACAAAAGGACATCTAAATCAAAAATAAAATGTAAGACAAATGACATACAATATGACAGTTAGTTCAGACATTTTTAAAACTACTTCAGATTCTCTGTCGGACTCAAAAGCACTTCGTGGTGGCGTAATCTTCGTGAACGAAATACCGATGACAGCATCAACTAAAGTGCACCGAAGGAAACTGAAAGAAATGGTTCTTAGCATGAAGACCGAATAAAACAATTACTTAATCATAGCACAAAGTATTACACATTAAGTATATCTATATTTTTATTATTTAGCACAGAACCTAAGTAAGAAGTATCTAATACACAAAACATAATTAGGTTAACATTTTTCCCAGGACATGATTTGCAATTAAATTTAAGTTTAGACAGTTAGATAATAAAGTTTGGGTGAGCGCCGGGTAATCCGAATAATCTTAAAACAAAATATGCTATAAACATAGAATTAGCTGATGATAATCTTTTACTTAGTATAATAGATTCCATAAAATATGTACATACTTAATACCATAACACCAATAGAAGAGGTTACTAAAATTTTATTGAACTAGGTATGCAATAATCTCAAACCAATTGTAAAACAATTGTGAGATTTGATTCCGATATCGTTTCCACAGAAACAAAGCACACAAACAAACCAGAAGTGGTGCTGAGACGCTCAGGAGTAGGCCAATTAGTTTGTTCGAAAAATATGGAATTACGTCTGCTCTGCTTCAGTGGAAACCGTATTTTATTTTGCGAAGAGAATAGCGGATGCAATAAAAACTACAAGGCACGGATAGAACGCAATGGATCTGAGTTATGACAGATTAACAGACAGACGTTGGTGGTAGTGATGTTCTTGTCTGTCAACATCCTCTTTTTCTGCAGGCATAATCCTATTTACAGATACATTTTCAACCTCGTGGGAGGAGCGATGGTTATGGACTTACTAGCCTTCGAACGTATTTGTCATTACCCGAACGACAACTGGTTCGGATCCCTAACCATAATCTCTACGCTGTTGTACAGACTAAAAACCCGTGTTAGCCTCCTTCGGTGAGGATCCCGGGGAATCCTGAGTGTACTCGGGGTTGCTGCCAGAACCGTCTTTAGGCTATTGGCGTCCCGTCTCCGGACTCAGGAGCCGCAAACAATGAAGACACGTCATGTCTTTCACCGTCTCCAGCAGCACGATGCTTTCACGCTGCCGTTCATCTCGGATTCGTACCGTGAAATGTACATTACAAACACTAAATTTCGGCTTGGCAGCCAGTGACGTCGTACGTTACTGGTGTTATTGTCTAATCTCCCATAGATTTATATAGTGCAAAGTAAATGTACTAAAGCGCAGGTACACAGTCACTGACGCCGGTGACGCGGACGCGACCATTGAAAGTCTGCTTTAAGACTAGACAAATCTGATTGGTTTTATTTAAAAACACATATTGTAGCTTTCGTAGAAATATAGGTAGGTAGCTTATAGCATATAGCTAAAGTCCAAAGAGGCAATTAGTGAAAAATACATCGTCAAAATGAAAAAAATATGCATACCGAATATCGGTGTATATAAATTTCGACCGCTTTATTGGTAGCGTACATGGCAGCGTACTTAGGATGTGAAACCGTGAGGTACTGGGACAATCTGTGTTTAAGATTTTCGATTGAAAAATCACACTTCAATTCCCTGGGGAATTTGTCCCTGGTAAGGCGATGGGCTGGCCCTCATCATTGTATGGAACCAAGACCGGTGAATCGTGAATATTCTAGTTGCATCTATGTCCACCCCTTGAGGTATACAGGTGTTAGCATAAGTTAATATTATGAAATTGCTAGCATTATTGCATTACACAATAAGAATATTTAGTTGTTAAGACAAATGTAGAATAGAAAAATAAAGTATCTTTAAACAAACCTCCTATCGTATTTTTATTAGCAAACTCTTGTGACTGATAATAATATACCTATATTTTTTATTAGTTTTAGATGACGAGACCAGCAGGTCGCTCACCTGATAGTAAGCGTCAAGCCTGCTCATAAATAAAAGCAACACTAATCAGAACTTTGAATGATGAAGTACTGCATGGCACTGAACTGCGTTCTTTACCCTGAGGCATAAGGTCTTAAGTCTCATAATGTGTAATCACACTGGCTTCAATGTCCAGTGGTAGAAATAGACAAAGCGGCCTCTCGCATACAAGGAACCTACTACCTACATTTTTTTTCTTGTAATCAATAGAATACTATAATTCAAAACCATTCAAGATGAAGATACAAGCAAGAATTCAAGATCTAGAATTGTTTGTGATATAAGCACATCGTTTTGAAAATATTCTATTCTAGTTCGTGAGAGGGTCGTACCAGACTATTACGTACATGTATTAGAAGTCGATGAATTTTCAAATCAATTTTCGATCCTTGCGTTGTGACACCGTAAGTCTCGCGTAGTTCTCGATATAAGATAATTCGTACCTTATTCAGGGTCAGGACTAAATGGAACTAGTGCGTAAGGGTCTCGCATACTTCCACGGAACTGTATCAGCCTTCGCCGGTTTATGACTTTCATAACTGCACATAACTGCTATTTTAATTAATTCCTCAACAAGTTTACAGTTGTGTTTTGTGCAATTAATATTGACTGTGGTGAACAATGAATCGAATTATTGAAATTGGTGAATTTACGTGATTTTTGACCAAGTGTATTGATCGACCTTGGTCATTCGATCCCCTTTTAGAAAAAAATTGTCTATGAAGCATCTTAATAGAAGGAATTAACACCTAAACTCCAACAATCATTGAAATCAGCCACGCCGGTGCTTCGTCGTTCTTGTGAATAGGGTAGTTTCCTATATTGAATTTTATACATTATTTTATAAGTAACAGAAAATGATACACAAAAGAAACCCTTTTATTAAACCACAATCAAAATTGGTTCAGAAATGTGCCCGCAGTTATGACTTTAAATGTTGGTATGAGGAGAAGTGGGTGCGTAGTAGGGATATCTCACTATCTCGCTTGCACTCGTGCACCATAATGGACATTTTACACGGTGACGTCAAAGGTTGCATCGTCTGCCATTTGACAATTACCCCCTCTACAGGATTTGAATGGCTTCTAACTTATTTATTTTTGGTCCGATTTATAAAATTCTTTCTGCAATATATTTTGAGTAACGTAACTTATTGATGTAAATAATAAAAAAAATCTAGTCAACTACCCTATACTTGATAATAAGTACCTACATCAAATACATGTCGTTGGCTATATGTATGAAAATGCGAAGAACACGCGAATTTTTTGTTATTTTCAATGTACATAAATGGAAAAACATATAATAAAATGTATATATGTGAAAAAAGAAGAAATAAAGAAAAATTATATGGATGTTAAAGTTCCACATCTCTACGCCTACTAGATATGTCTAAAGGAGCAAGTACTTATAGAATACCTTTTAGTAGTAGGCGTTACGACATATTCACCTAATTCATATTTACCAGTTCACAATGTTGCGAATATTTCATAATTTAGAAATGCCAATGTAGAGTTCGTCACGCATTATAATGGTGCGTCCACATAATTGTCCAACCATCCAACGTGTAATAAACCGATGTTTGGGGCAAATTACTAAACTACTACATTACTAGCTTGTAGGTCTTTCATATGCGAGAGGTCGTCTGGGTAGGTACCACCACATTGCCTACTTCTGCCGCCAAGCAATAGTGTGTAGGCACTACTGTATTACGGTTTAAAGGACACTGAAGCCAGTAAAATTACTGGATATTATGAGACTTAACATCATATGACTCAGGGTGACGAGCGCAGTCCAATTCTATGCAGTGCTTTGTAATTCAAAGTTCTGTGTGGTGTTTCTGATTAGGGGCAGGCGCTTACCATTAGGCGAGCGACCTGCTCATTTCGTCACTCAAGCTAATAAAAGTATTATCTATCTATATTTCAACGATAGAGTTATTGGGATGTAATTTTATTGAGTGATGTGGTTTACAATAGCGTATGCATGAATTAAATCAACCAAGTTAACGGTCTGGCGATCGTCTGTAAGCACCATTAAAATACCGGTTTATGAGCATAACAAGTAACCGCGTGTTCACACTATTCGATTTAGTTGAACAACTGCTAAATTGTATGTGATTTGAACCATCTGAATAGACTTTCAATGGGATTGACCAACAAAAACCATACAACTATTGTTGATTCAAGTCAGTTGATCAACTAAAATGAAAGCGTATGTACCCGCCATAAGTAGCGATTGTGTAAATAACTACGTTGCAGAAATCTGGAAAAACGGCTATTCGGCATAATGTCTAAGTGGTATAAAACAGGTTTTAATGAAATATAATTGTGTATTTAGGCCAAGTTCAAGCCGGAAATATTATATAATTATTGTATGGAATAGGTAAATACCAGAGTTCTTGAGCAGTCATTATAATTTGGTTTGATTTTGTCCAAACTCTCCGTTTTTCCCTCGTACCCCGTAATCCTATCTTAAACTTTATTTAGGACCATTTACTGAAAACCGTTATATTGAATACAAAAACAATCAAAATTGATTAATGAAGATAGTAATGTCACGATAAATTAATTATTAATTAAATTGGAGTGTAAGTGGGCCATCAACATCTTAGGTCAAAAGACAACCTCACCTGCACGGACGAGGTAATGGCGAAACTTGGTTCCTGTTGCGGGTTATGGGGGTCTGCTGGTGGGTCTTCCCACATAATACTTACCAAATCCACCGTCAAATCATGATGGGAAGATTGGCAGCTATCGCATAAAGCCGGGATAAACCATGATACCACGGATAATTTTTGTGTGGTAGAGCCACGCTGTAGACACTTGTTTCTACAGCACGAATGGGCCGGCTCGTCCGGGTCGTTACCAGTGTCTCACAGAAAACTGGCGTAAAGTAGTAGCTTTCTGCTGCGTTTCGTACGATGAGTGAGATATCCGGAGGCCCAAACCCCTCCCCTTCCCAAGCCCTTAATTATCCCTTTCCTTTAAGGTCGGCAACGCACCCACAATTCTTTTGGTATTGTGGGCGTACATGGGCGGTGGAGACCACTTACCATCAGGTGACCCACTTGCTCGTTTGCCTGCCTATGCTATAAAAAAGGCGGAAAGAAAAATCATACGTAAATAAATAAAGTCGAGTTTAAAAACTTCCTTCTTTTTCAAGTCGGTTAATAAATCATACTATATTGACTGCAACAATTATAATTCTAGAGGTAGAAAAGATTTATTGTAAACTCACATTGATAGATACCAGAATCCAAAGATTGACGCAAATGAATTAATTACTTGAACAAAAACCGCCTTACTGATTCCTGGTTCCGGGTTAATAATGGAACTGTCAGCTACGTGTCTTCCGCAAATATCATAAACACCAAAGGAGCAAAGTTGTAAAAAAATGAAAACAATGAAAAGTCAAAAATAACATTTTCTATAGGTATATATAGAGTCGGTACCTATGTCGCTACCGGTCAAATAAAATTGCACCGTCTCTAAAGAGACCTATAGAAATTTTAATTTATAACTTTTCAGTGTTTTTATTTTGAAGTCAGTTTCTAAGTTTTGTTAAAAAAAAATATGTTTAAATTTTTAGTGGTAGTTACATAATATATAGCATGTAAATTCCAATACAATAAGTAACACAATCGTGACGAGTGTACTGTTTGTCCGTTGAGGAGTTAATTTTTTACTCCGTACTTCGTAATCAGATCTTAACTAAATTTATATGGGACTACATCGCAGCTAAACTCTGTCGAATGAAGTTTATTCCAACAAAATCGGTCCAAAATTGGCGGAGAAATCGATTTACATACATAAAAAAAGCGCGCCGAATTGAGAACCTCCTCCTTTTTTAAGTCGGTTAAAGAGGTTGCAACATTACCATTCACAAGTAGCATTTTGACAGGCTCCGTGGCACAGCGGGCGAGTAAGCGGCTGTGAAGCGAAAGAGAATTTTAAAGCACTGTACGGTACTGGACTGCACTCGTGACCACAAGCACCGTGAGACATAAGTTGTTAAGTCTCATAATGCCCAGTAATTTCACTAGCTTCAATGTTCTTTAAACCGGAACACAACGGTGCTTACACACTGTTGCTAGGCGGCAGAAATAGACAAAGCGGTGGTACCAAACCAGACAGCCTCTCGCATACGAGGGACCTACCACCTTGTAAAATTCTTTGTATTTGAGTGGGTTGCGGGTTGAAACCGCGCGGGACAGCTAGTATTGCATAAAAATATATAATTGACCATTTAGCACGTGATTTTCCGTGTTACGTTCTTGTTTTCTAGTTTGTTATTTACTCTCTGACCGTTCTATAGTTAGCTTGTGTGAAAATGGAACAATACTTAGGAGTGAAATACAAGTTAAAATCATCGGTAAATTTCGAGGAATATTTGAAGTTTATAGGTAAGTTTTAGTAACTGTCATTTCCAAATATTTTAATTCAATCCATTTTATTTAATTTCGTATAAGTATTCTAAAACATATTGGAATGTATTATTGTGTTTGTAAATATTATGTTCCATCTGAATGATTTTATAGGTAAATCATTATTTATATAATTTCGACTGAATATAACTATATGTATTATTAATTATTATAATACCTTCGTGAATACATAATATATATTTAATTTATTCAAATGAAAATTGTGCATGTTACTACGATGTATGAATTTATAAATATAATTATTTATATTTCGCTTCATTCTGCTTTTAAATTAATGTATTTGTTAGTTTATTTGATTGTGATACAATACCATCTACTCCATGGCCAGTTACCAACTAAACTGAACTTAAAGAAGTAATGATCGTTTAATCTTGTCAAATAGTTGTATTACGAAAGGTCTTGACTAAGTTTAGTTTAGTTGGACTATTTAGGTGACTTGACTTAAATGGATAAAATTCATAGGCTTAATAAAATTTTAGTGCGTTTCATATTTATTTAATTAATTAAGGTTTACCAAAATTTGTTTACAACACAGAAGTATAGAAAAAAACCCTTTTTGTTTTGGGGGTCAGAACCTTTTGTGTAGTCAAAACTTTTAAATAGTAATCAATCTGTGATGCAGACGACGTGCATTAAAATTCTAATGGAAGATTTTATAGGTCGAGGTAATGAACTATGATATGAGCTGCATAAAGATACTGAAATATCTTTATGCAGCTCTTTTAATTAGCTTTAGATGACAAGTAGGTCGCTCGCCTGTTAGTAAGCGTCACGCCTGCCCATAAAAAGAATCAACACCAACCTGAACTGCGCTCGTCACCCTAAGACATAAGGTGTTAAGTCTCATAATACCCAGTAATTTTACTGGCTTCGATGCCCTTCAAATACAACAACGTTTGAACACTGCTGCTTGGCGGCAGAAATAGAGAAATTAGAGGTGCCTGGTAAAGCGCTCAATATAGCGATAGGCTCATCCCCTATCCCATCATTAAGCGAAAATATACTGACCGTGTGTTTCATTGTTTTTTCATAGGCCGGCAACCTAGTAAGTGGGTTATCTGATGGTAACTCATCTCTACCGCCCATCTACGCCCACTTTACCAGAAGAATTATAGACGCGTTGCCGACTCTAAAGGAAAGGCATAATTAGGGGATTGAGAAGTGGAGGGGATTTGGGCCTCCAGATATCTCACTCACACGGACGAGCCGGCTCTTTCATGCTGTAGATATGTGTCTACAGCGTGGCTCTACCACTCAAGACTCGTCCCTAGTTTTTGCCAATAACAGTTTTGCATATCGTCGCTTAGCTAACAATACCGCTCAAGTTAAATTGGCTAAGTTTTCAGGATAGATATGAAATTGTATTTTTTTATGAACATGTGTGATGTAACCAATTAATTACGCGGTGACAGGACTATTTGAATATCGTACTTTATATGGATAATTTAAATTTTTGTGTAAATTTATTGGATACGCGGCAAAAAGAACTTATCCAATGACAATATCACATTAGCAGTGATAGCTCAGCGGGGAGTGGTAAGGACTGTCGAGACGAAAGTCGCAAGTTCGAAACCATCCCCAAGTGCATACACCTCTGACTTTCCTAAGTTATGTGTGTATTAATTGTTAGCCATCACTTGCTTTAACGTTGAAGGAAACATCGTGAGGAAACCTGCATACCTGAGAAGTTCTCATAAGAATTCCGAAGATATGAGAAGTCTGCCAACCCGCATTAAGCGACTAAGGCCTAACCCCTCTCATTCAGTAGAGGGGGCCCGTGCCCAGCATAGGGACGTATATAATACAGGGCTAGTATTATAATTGTTTATTATTTAGTATTTAAAAATATAAAAAGTATCACCCTCCAATGGCGAGGCCTAAGACCCAAGCCACCGGCGGTTAGGGCCCCAGTGTGAGGAACCTCCTCACAATGCGTGCCGTATCCAATAATACAGCCTTCTGTATCTGACTTCTGACCCAACTACCAATTAAGAGCCTCTGAAGATGTTGGTCGAGACTCTTCGGTATCAACCCATGGACAGAAACGACTATCGGGACAATGATTGTCGAGTCAACATCCCACATGTTAGTAACCTCGAATGCCAGATCTAGCTAGGTATTTGAAAGTTTATCTTTAAAAAAAATATATATATATAATAATAATAATTATTATTATCTATTATTTATTATTATTATTATATCACATGGCCAATTTTCGAGTTACGCGGTATTGTTATCTAAGCGACGACATCCAAAGTTGTTTAGCACACGCCATTTGAAATATCAAAAATTATGATAAACAAATCGTTTTGTAAGCTTGAATATATTATCTACTTCATATCGCTTAATGTCAAGGAGAATATCATAAGGAAAATCACTGTAATATTTTATTTGCGTATGATGAGCTGATGCGCACATTATAAAATATTCTTATAGTTAAATCTAGAGTGCTAGAGCTACGCTGTACAGTTATGTCTACAGCACGAATGGGCCGGCTCGACCGGGTTACCACTGTTTTACAGAAAATCTTTCCTTTAAGGTCGACAAGACGCCCAAGATTACATACATACGCAATCACGCCTGTAATCCCCGAAGGGGTAGGCAGAGGTGTAACCAGTACACCCACATTTCGCCGAGCGTATCTCTGTCTCACGATGTGATAGGGGGCGAGCCTATCGCGATACCGGGCACAATTTTTAGACTCCGGGCTGATACTGAGTATTTCGTAATAGAAAAACCCAATACCACTTTACCTGACTCGGGATCGAACCCGAGACCTGAGGTCGCATACGCATTACAACTGCGCCACCGAGGCAGTCCAAGATTCTTCTGCTATTATGGGTGTACATGGGTGATGGAGTACACTTACCATCAGGTGACCCACTTGCTCGTTTGCCATCCTATGCCATAAAAATCTACTCTTAATCATGTAATAAAATCGTTAATATATTTATCTAAATAACGTATAAGTTACGTTTGTTCGGTAACATTTTTTCTAGGCCTTACGAGGTCATTCAATACGAGTTAGGCTCGACCAGTTTAGTTATACCCTGGTTAGCTGTGAGGTAAATTACTTAACCTTCTTATACAATATGTAACAAAAACACTGTTGTGCGTTTTAACTGTGATATTAGAAACGTAATGAAATAACTCTCATACGAAAATGAGACATATTTATTCTTTAAATAAAAAATAAAAATAATCATATTTATTCTTTAAACTTTGATTATTTTACTGTTTGTAATCCGTAATTCGTTTGATTACACGATTGATACACGTACATAAAACGCGCCCGGATTTATCAATACGTCACATCAGTCTGCTGTTCATCACTTTTCAGATGTGATAACATTTTTTAAATATTTATTTTTCTAGGCTACCTGGATAAGGATAATATCTCGCTTGTTTTTTTTTATTTAACTATTTTTATTAAGCTGTCTATACGTCTGTCCTCATGACCCAGAAAGGGCCAACAAGGCTTTTTTACATACTGTATAATCCATGCTCGAAGAACTGGTACACTAAAATTAACTAAATCTGACGTTATTGAAGATTATGATTTAACGCAATAGCCATTCGGCTCTTTTTATCCTGGCACGACAAAGTGACTACACTGGACCAGATGTTAAGTACAGTGCAGTCCAAATATAATGTCGACTATCAAGAGTGTCAACAGAATTATCCCAGCCTGAAGTTACTGGATATATCTGGCTGACTCCGGAACGCGACTCACCTGAATGAGTCATTATGGCAGGGTTTTCACCATGTGTACGGTGGTCGATATCTAGTCGGGTAAAAAAATTATCAGAGAGAAATAAAGAAAGGGAACAATGCTGTTAATAATAAATAAAAATATAATATACCTAAAGAACATGTTCCAACAATGAATCTCCTCTTTCAGCTACATGCTGCAGTGCAATCTAAGCAACACTGCAGCGCTGATTTTCAATGAGACGCAATAACTATCACCAGCAAATGTTAAAAACGATAGTATAAAAGCATACTGACCCTAAAATGAAAATAAAGAAATCTTTTTAAATGTATATAAAAACGAAATAACATTGATTCATTCACACTGATTAATGACGATATCTGAAAAACTACTAAAGCTAGGATCATGAAATTTGGTCAGATGATAGTTTGCGTAATGCAGAGTCCTCTAAAAACTTTGAACTTTGAATTAAATGGAATATTTTACCCCAGAAAAATATATTCACGCGGGCGGAGCCGCGGGCATAGTAACGTATCTAAATCATAACATATCTATAAATCGCGGACACGAGTCACAATTTGTTACTTATAATTATGAGAAGGCCAGTAAATGAGGAAGTGAAGACAACCACCTCATCTGATGGTAAATGATCACCATAAAACCTACAATGCCAGGAAATCGTGTGTGCGTTGTCGACCTAAGTAAGCATACAGAATTTTCAGATTTTTGGGCCCTCTGTAATCTAACTAATCGAACGAAACGCAATGTTAAGTGAAGTTGCCACTTCACGTCGGTTTTCATTGAAGAAAATAAGAATAATAACTTAATAAGGTGAACATGGGCCTCATCTATTTAATAAGACGGGTCAGGCCTTAGTTCAATACGTTGGCCTAATGCGGGTTGGCAGACCATAAGAATTTTACATACGTTAGAAATTCTTATGGAGAACTTCTTATGTAAGCAAGTTTCCTTAAGATGTTTTCTTCATCGTTAAAGCAAGCGATAATTGACAATTCATACACACGTAACTTACAAAAGTCAGAAGTGTATGCTCTTGGCTGGATTCGAACCTGCGACTTTCGTCGCGACAGTCCTTACTAAAAGTAATCTACTACGCTAGGCTAAGCTAGATGGATAGGTACACGGATTGTATCGGTCGCCTATTAAGTGTACTCCTAAGCGCCACGCCTGCTCAAAACAACACTACTCATAACTTTGGATTTCAAATTAATGTATGACACTGCACTGTGTTCACTGCATGCACATCCCGAGATAGTCTTATATATCTCAGCCTGTTGTCATCCACTGTTGGACGTAAGCCTCCCCAACTGAGCGCCAACCATCCCGGTCTTGAGCAGCCCGCATCCATCCGCTACCCGCCATCTTTTTTCAAGTCGTCGGTCCACCGTGCAGCAGGGCGCCCTACACTACGTTTGCCTAACCGTGGTCTCCACTCCAGCACATGTCTGCTCCACCGACCATCTGTCCGTCTGCAGACATGACCGGCCCACTTCCACTTCAGCCTGCTAATTTTGCGAGCAATATCAATTACTTTAGTTCTCAGTCTTATAATGCTCTGTAATTTCCAATTCAATCTCCATCAATGCGGTGCATTTACATACTGTGTCTTAGCTGCAGACGTAGCCATAGTGCCATAGAATCCATGTTCTGCTCAAAGGGTCTCTCGTATACGGAATACCTACCACCTAGTAAAAAGTAACTAGGTACTTAAGTACATCTTAGAATATAATAAATCGCGAGATACAAGCATAAAAATATATTTGGCGACTATAAAAGACAGCGGTAAAATAATGGTCACTTTAACCCACTTTATATATGCGAAACAATTCCTAATAAAGCGCTCCGTAATAGACTTCGCTAACCAAAAATCAATTTATAATGGTCCTTTAGAGGTTTCGTAAACATAATGATTTAGATACACGCATTATATACGTATATATTATATATATTTAGAATGGTTAGGTACTTCTTTTCTTTTGTTGCTTTTAAATGCAGATGGTGGGCCGTCACCACCTGCTGGTAAGTGGTTACAGTCGCCCATGGTCATGGCAACTAACGCGACGTAGCCAACTGTGAAATATATCATTAAAAAAAAATATGCTTAAATGACGAGACGAGCAGGTCGCTCGCCTGATGTTAAGCGTCACGCCTGCCCATAAACAGAAGCAACGGCACAAAAAACTCTGGATTACAGAACACTGCATGGCACTGAACTGCGCTCGCTATGCCGAGACATAAGATGTTAAGTCTCATAATGCCTAGTAATTTCACTTGCTTATTGAAGACATTGGTCCTTCAAACCGAAACACAACAGTGCTTACACACTGCTGCTTGGCGGCAGAAATATACAAAGCGGTGGTACCAACCCAGACGGCCTCTCGCATACCAGGGACCTACCACCTAGTAAAAGGCCATACATACTTGCGATGGTCGCGTCAGGCGTCTGGAGCTAGTGTCAGTGAAGGTCTTATATGTCAACACTCCACGGTGTCGTATTTTGGTTACGCTACCGTCGAAAGGTCTCCCATAGGTTTAGTATTTTTTTCTTTTATAGCAAAGGCCCGCAAATGAGGAAGTGAGTCTCCTGATGATGTGTTCTCCACCATTCATATTTGCCCACAACACTAAAAAAAATCATGGGCGCGTTGCCGACCTTAAAGGAAAGGGATAATTAAGGGATTGGGAAAGGTAACGGGATTTGGGCCTCCGGATATATTCACTCATCGTACGAAACGCAGCAGCAAGCCGCTAATTTACGTCCGCTTTCTGTGAATGGTAACGACCCGGTCGAGCCGGCCCAGCCCATTCGTGCTGTAGACAAAACTGTCTACAGCGTGGGTCTACCACCCAGAAACTTAGTGCGTAGTATAAACTAAGACGCGGCGTCATTAATGCCGTTGACACAATCATCTGTCATGCCATTACCTTTGCCTTTAGCAACGTTGCTAAATCATCTCCTACGATACCGCGGTAGTTGTGAATCAGTCTCAGAAACAAACTAATGTAAAGTAATGTGTGTATATATACAACGTGTTATAGAAAGGGGCGGGCAAATTTAAGTAATGTATAGGGTATAAGTATTTTATCTCCCATAGTACCAAATCCGATTGCATTGCTAGTACAATAATTATAGAATTTTCTTTTTTATCGAATGAGTAACATGTCGATATCGACTTTCAACTTTGGACAACAATTAATGATAAACAATTATACTATAGACCTCCTTCATTTAATTATTTTATAATTAAAAAAGCATTAAACAGTTGTCAAATGACAATATTTATTTGACGCAATTAGTTCTGCAAGTTCTGATTTTATGAAGTATGATTACGAGTTCAAAAAATATGTTGTATTTGACTAAAAACAAATATTATGTATTTGTACTTTGTGTGGTGTAACTGATAACAGTTTTTAAGAGGATCGTCGACTGTATTAAGCCAAATTCATAGATGGAAGACCCGAGAATGAAGTCTTTAAAATGCTTCTAGAGAATGGTACCTATTTGTCTTCAAGACTCAATCTCTTTCAGGTGTTAATTTGTGTTTAGATTACTAGTTACGTACGTATGCCTGTAGAATTACGTACATCTTATTCAAGTTTATTAAAAAGTGAGTGGCGTACATAATAATTAATAGTGATGTCATCAATCTTATCGATCTTAATAAACGAGTGATTAAAATTAACGTGAATTTTTTGGATATCTTGGTTTTCGAAAAGATCCGGTACATACGTATGAATTGTAAGGTGTATGTAATGACCCTAAAATATAAAATAAATATAACCACACCTTTCTGTAACACGTTGTATATGCCGGATTAAAATTTACTTATTAACTTTTCTATATTTATTTGGGCAGAGATTCATTTTACAATTAAATATACAACACAAGAACTGGCTTGTCGATGCCGATCACGACATTATACAGGGTTGCTGGCGGCTACTTCACCCCCTCCGGGCTGGTTTGGCTGTGTCAGAGCGAATACAGGATATCCGTAGAGGGAGGGTGTGACGTAGCGGCTATGCGTGGCTTGGTGGCTCACTGGCGACTTCTAGCGTTACACTAAGATGTTTTCTGTTTTCCAGACATAGGTCTGATATCAAGAAAAACTGCAATCTCCGTTACACCTGTATGTGTGCTGACGCGTGATGAAGATGGCCTTTATACATACACCATGAGCACTACCTTCAGAACTGTAAAGGTCTCATTTAGACTTGGAGAGGAGTTCATTGAAGAGCGAGCTGATGGACGTAAGGTATTTATCAAACCCTGGTCTTTAAAACGCTTTATAATTTTAATTTACCAGAATACATACTGATAAAACAGAGAAGAATATGAAAGTGAGAAGAAATCATTTATTATTGAGTTCATACATACGCATTCACGCCTGTAGTCCCCGAAGGGGTAGGCAGAGGTGTAACCAGTACACCCACATTTCGCCGAGCGTATCTCCGTCCCACGATGTGATAGGGGGCGAGCCTATCACCATACCGGGCACAAATTCCAGACTCCGGGCTGATACTGAGCATTTCGTAATAGAAAACCCCAATACCACTTTACCCGACCCGGGGATCGAACCCGAGACGTCAGCGTCGGCCTCAATCGTAACGCGTACGCATTACAACTGCGCCACCGAGACAGTCGAGTTTATTATTGAGTTCATCAGCTTTTAATCCAGCGTTATTGCAGCCCGGGAGGAGATGAGTCACTTGAACTGGGTCCTTCTAACCAAACTACGTATTACTTTACACCAGCACATCCACTAATACATCTTGTATCCAAAATCTGAATCCTCAATCCAATTTATCTACCACCAAATCCTCGATGACATTATTTTACAGAATGTCCTTCCGAATTTTGAGCTCAAGGAGTACCAGCTCTGATATTAATTAGAGGTTTCTTTATTTTAAGGAATCTTTTCCCACCTGCCCTTATAACACTCGCAGTATACTTTTTAACACATGCTACAGGAAGACTTGGCTCGTTGTTTTTATGACCGGCCGCCTGCTTGACGTCAGGCCCTCTGGAATGAAAACACCCAGACCCCAAACAAACATTTATAGATCGCACATTTTTGTCTCAGCGCTGGAATCGAGCCCGCAGCTTCTCGTTTCACAACCGGCTACTTCGCCGGTGCGCTATGGAGACTGACTGTCAGTCTTTTAAGAAATAATAGACAATTATTTCCTCCGTCGTCGTCCCAAACGTGTTTTGGCAGATCCCAACGACTCTATCACTGTCACTATCGAAGCAGCACTTTCCTTGCTCAATCCGAATCGCAATAATAACACGGGCCCCCGACATAGGACACGCCTGCGAGTCCAAAGAACTCCTACAACTGGCCCTTGGCACAATTATGTGCAGAGACGGCCCTTAACTATACTCCCCAGCGATTGCTCAAGCTGAGGGCTGAGCCTTCTAAAAGGCGCTTCTGTGCTTAATCGCTACTAAGTATATTATACATATTTCTGGCTAGAGCGCCATAAGCGCCGACCTTATTGTCAAGTGAAGCTGTAAAAGCAATATAGGCTAACATAAAAGGCAATAATTTAATGTAAAGTTTTAGGAAATTATTTATTATGGTCATTAATTTTATATCTTTAAAACGACAAATACCAAGTCTCTAATTATGTTAACGTATTCATTTCCAGGTGAAGTCGATAATGACTGTCGAAAGTGATAATTTAGTACAAGTTCAAATAGAAGACAATGGACGTAAATCGACGCATGTGCGACATTTCACACCGGAATTAGTAACCGTGGTGAGTTTGAATTATTAAATAGCTTACATATATACATACGAACACACGACTGTATTCCCCGAAGGGGTAGGCAAAGGTAACCAGTACACCTACATTTTGCAGAGCGTATCTGCGTCCTATGATGTGATAGGGGAAGAGCCTATCGCCATACCGGGCACAATTCCAGACTCCAGGTTGATACTGAGCATTTCGTAATAGAAAATCCCAATATCACTTTTACATAACCCGGGGATCGAACGAGGAGTTGTAACGCGTACGCTTTGCAACTGCACCACCGAGGCAGACTTGGACAATAAATGAAAATAACTGTTCATGTCAAAACAGACATGGAACTGGATTGGGCACACAAAAATTGTGTTATGTTATAGTATATAGTTGTATATTTTTGTTACTTTATCTTTTAGATTTATGTAATAGTCCCGCCAGTTCTAATTGGGTATATCCTGTATTGACTGTGTGTGTGTGTGATGAATAAAATAATCAAAAAATTAAAAATAACCTTGAATCACGATGGGTCAAAAAGGAAATAACTATATAATGAGTAAATCAAAACATATTAATTAATCGATATGTATCTGTCATTACAATTCGAAACTGGTTTCCAAATTACCAACTATTTACAGTTTTAAACCGGTTTTGTAGTTGATCTGTATAAAACAGTAATAACAAACGTTATAGGTACTGATTTATATAAATATAATAAAAAATAATAATAATAATCCCAGCCCTGTATTATATCCGTCCCACTGCTGGGCACGGGCCTCCTCTACTGAATGAGAGGGGTTAGGCCTTAGTCTACCACACTGGCCTAATGTGGGTTGGCAGACTTCACATACCTTCGAAATTCTTATTAAGAACTTCTCAGGTATGCAGGTTTCCTCACGATGTTGTGCCTTCACCGTTAAAGCAAGTGATAATTAACAATGAATATACACATAAATTAGAAAAGTCAGAGGTGTAAGCACTTTGGGCTGGTTTCAAACCTGCGACTTTCGTCTCGACAGTCCATACCACTCCCCGCTGAGCTATCACTGCTATGATTTAAATATTATATTTAAATAAATAGGTAACTTTAATATAACAATATATTTTTAGGAGTAACATAAGACCAGTATTATTTTAAAAAAACAAAACAACGGTTAACAAATCTACTAATGGTTTATCGAGTCACTTTTACAATGTTACTGCTTTACATGCCACAAACCCATGTCATGCGTACGCGGTACGACTGAGGCTGACGCTGAGGTCTCGGGTTCGATCCCCGGGTTGGGTGAAATTTACAGTACTTAGTATCAGCCCGGAGTCTGAAATACCTAATAGTTACACCTCTGCCTACCCCGGGGAATACAGGCGTGGGTGTGTTGGGTTGATAAATATATAATAATAAGAGTTTGGAAGATTTATTCATAGCAGCAAATCGGCATCATCGACGTCAATAAACGAGAAAGTGAGTCAACTGATGGTAAGTGATCTCCAACGCCCATGAACACATTCGAAAGTAGAAGTATTATGGACGCGTTAAACTTTAAAGGAAAGGGATAACAAAGAAATTAAGAAGGGGAGGCGACATGGACCTCCGGATCTCACTCACCGTACGAAACGTAGCAGCGAGCCGTTACTTTACGTCGGTTTTCTGTCAGACAGTGGAAACCATCCGGTCGAGCCGGCCCATTCGTGCAGTATACAAAATTTGTCTACAGCGTGGCTCAAAAATTAACAGTGGCATGTGTTCGCAGTATAATCAACTGTTAATTTAGGATTACGCGCATAGACGACGGTTTTGCGGTAGACAGCGATTTGGCTATGCTATGGCATTGCTGAGGTCCATGGGCGGCGGTAACCACTTACCATCAGGTGGGCCGTCTGCTCGTCTGCCTATCTAGGCAATAAAAAAAATATATACGTTTTTAAGAAGTGCCATCTATTGTCGTTTTGTTACATTATTTCAGTGTAACCGTTTACGGTAGTAAATTATTACATGATAGCATTTTTACGAATGTGAATACTTACCGTGACTACTTTCGGTAAGTATTCGCAAGGGACACCTATTTTAATTTTATTGAAATAGCGATTTTTAGTTTAAATTCCTCATAAGTCATGTTTCACCGATGAAAACTACGGAGAAGGATAGAAAATCGAAGTATCGAAAGGTAGAAATTTTTCAAATGACAACTCGACGCTGTTATATTGAAGGCACATACTAAGTTTCGCTACAGATTTCTACAAATATTGTCTAAAAAAAAATATATAATTTCTGTAATTATTTAGTAAAACAAACATTTACGAAGATAGCGAATTTCTAGCCTCAAGTGGCGCATTTGTTAGTTTCTCCTGGAACTTTATTTTGTTATTGTATATTTAAATTGTAGCCGCGTATGTATCTATGGTATTACCTACCTATTGACCCAATAAATATGTACACTACTCTCAAATGAAAAATATTGACATTTTGAGTGTCAAATATACATTTTTTTTTATTTACAGACCACGACAGCCGATGGATGGGACGGAAAATGCATCAGAATATACGAAGTAGTTAAATAAACAAAAACATGTGATATTAAATTAAAAATAATAGTTGAATAACTAGAATATATTATAGGGCTTGTTTCACACTATCCAAACGTTAAAACAAAATTATCATGCTGTCAATACATACGCAACAACAATTGTAAAATTGGTACTTTCTAATACATAAAATTTTAATGGATACTGTGAAATAAATCCTGTCTTTTTCTTGTGTAAAATATGTGTTTCCTATTACTAGAACATAATAAAAATGTATACATAAATTATATATTTATTACTAGCTGTCCCTCGCTGTTTCACCGTAGGGTAAAGTAATTGGACCAAAAACAAGCCCTCTGAGTTTGTTTCGCCGGGTCTTCTCAGGCAGGGTCGCGTTTGGATCCGGTGGCAGTTTTAAAACACGTGCCGTTTCGGTAATGCCTATGGTCCATATCGACCCATAAAAAAGAAGAAATAATAATAATACATAACGATTCTGGACTATTCCATTATAAAAATATTGTAAATTTTATAGTTGCCCAGTGTATTTTGATGATGCGATGTATGTTATGTATACATTAGTTGATATTATTTCTATACATAAGTTTCTTTATTTTGACTTGTCATAAGCGCTATTTTAATTGCCTACATGATTAATAAAACTATTTGATTTCATTTCTTTTCAGATATATTACTGCTCCGCCCCCATGGGTCATGGCGTGATATACATAAAAGTCGGAATAAATTCTCGAAATTATAGTGAATACGGCATCTAAATCCGTTGCATAGTTTAGTAGAAATAAGTAACAAGCAGCCTACCTATGCTTTTATTTATTAGTTTGAGTGACAAAACGAGCAGACAAGGTCGGTCGCCTGATGGTAAACGCCACGTCTGCCCATAAACAGAAGCAACACCCCACAGAACTTTGAATTACAAAGCACTGCGTGGCATTGGACTGTGCTCGTCACCCCGAGACATAAGATGTTGTCTTAGAACACCCAGTAATTTCACTAGCTTCAATGTCCTTCAAATCGGAACACAACAATGCTTACACAATGTTGTTTGGCGGCAGAAATAGACAAAGCGGTGGTACCAACCCAGCCGACCTCTCGCAAACGAGGGACCTACCACCTTGTAAATAACTTGTACTTAATACAGTTGTTTTGTTAGTAATTCAATATGTAACAAAAACTATGTTGGGCCTTTTAGCTGTGATATCAGAATCGATATTCAAACGTAATGAAAACACTCAATACGAAAATGAGACTATAAAAATAATCATATTTATTTTGTATACTTTGATTATTTTATTGTTTTTGAACCGTATTTTGATTGATTCCCTCTGCAAGAGCGATGAATCGGAGCCAGAGCGAGATAGCAAGTTGCGGCGTCTAGGTGTATCAAACGCGCCGAGTCGCGTGCGGCCCGGCTACGACAGTACGACACATGAGTCAGCTGTTCATCACTTTTCAGATGCAAATAACATTTTTTACATATGTTCATTTTTCTTAGTTACCTGTGTAACTATAATATCTCGTTTCTGTTTATAATTTTTTTAATTTAACTATTTTAATTAAGTTGTTTATATGTCTATCTTCACGACCCTAAAAGGCCAACAGGGTTTTTGTTACATACTGTATAATACTGATCAATAGATGACTAGTTATAAACTTGTTGTACGACCTTTGCTTTGTATACTATGTTGTTTGCCTTGCCACCAACAGCCTTATACTTATATCTTGTACTAGGAGAGCATTAGAGGTGAAAGGTGGATTTGGAGCGACCATCGCTCGACTCTGTTTTAACTTGTCAGCTTCTCGTAATTTCCTGAAGGGAGTAGACACTCATGATGAACCCTCAATTACATAAATATATCAGTTCACTAGGTAGGTTCCTCGTATGTGAGAAGCTGTCTGGATTGGAACCACCGCTTGGTCTATTTCTGACATTGAAGCCGGTGAAATTACTAGGCATTATGAGACTTAACATCTTATGTCTCGGGATGACGAGCACAGTTCAATACAATGCAGTGTTCTGTAATCCAGAGTTCTGTGTACGTGAGGCGTGACGCTTAACATCAGGCGAGCGACCTTCTCGTCTCGTCATTCAAGCAAAAAAAGAAAAAAGCGATGTTTTTTTTAATTCTGTGACGGCAAGTAGCCTAGAAAGTATATGAACTGCTGCCCTAGAGTACCGTCAAACCTAATCACGCAAACGAAGCTGCGGGCAAATCCTAGTATGATATAACCAAGTGAAATTGCGATATTTCGAAGGTCAATGTTAATTACGTAATTGTGTGATAAGATTGATTTCTTGGAAACAATATCACTTTCTTTATGGTTCGATTTTGTCGATACACGTAATCTTTAGATATAATATTGTGACTTCATTAATACTACTCCAGTCAGAAAACGACCTTTATTATTATTATTATTATTTTATAGCATAAGCCCGAAAACGAGCAAGTGGGTCACCTGATGGTAAGTGATCTCCACCGCCCATGTACGCCCACAATACCAAAAGAATTATAGGTGCGTTGCCGGCCTTAAAGGAAAGGGATAATTAAGGGATTGCACAAGGGAGGGGGTTTGGGCCTCCGGATATCTCACTCACCGTACGAAACGCAGCAGCAAGCTGCTACTTTACGCCGGTTTCTGTGAGACAGTGGTAACGACCCCGACGAGCCCATTCATGCTGTAGACAAAAGTCTCTACAGCGGGGTTCTACCACTCAAACTTATAATAGGTCTTTATTTATTCCCCGCCAAAGAGCAATACCCAAGAGGCAGTACAAAATGCCTTTGAAGAGCTTGTTGCTTCCCGTCCAGACGATTTCTTCAAGAAAAATATAATATACATACATACATACGCACTCATGCCTGTAATCCCCGAAGGGGTAGGCAGAGGCCTAACCAATACACCCACAATTCACCGAGCGTATCTCCGTCCCACGATGTGATAGGGGGTGAGCCTATCGCCATACCGGGCACAAATTCCAGACTCCGGGCTGATACTGAGCATTTCGTAATAGAAAAACCCAATACCACTTTACCCGACCCGGGGATCGAACCCGAGACTTCAGCTTTGGACTCAGTCGTAACGCGTACGCATTACAACTGCGCCACCGGGCAGTCCAAAAATATAATAATAATATAATATATATTATATATTTATGCGATAAGTTGCCACTACGATAGCAAATATGCAACGATAGCATGAGTGGTCAATTTGATTAATAGGAATAAAAAAGATGGAAAACATAATTTAACTTTTCTCGTACTGAATGGCAATTTTATAAGATCCTATTACTTTTTTAAAGATGCAGTCGGGCAGTGACCATGTTTCATCTGATGGTAGGTGACATAGACATTTCGACCCGGAAAAAGACATTCAAACGAGTGCAGCTGCGAGCAAAAGCTACCTTTTTTTATAGTATAGGCCGGCAAACGAGCAAGTGGGTCACCTGCTGGTATGTGATCTCCACCGCCCATGTACGCCCACAATACTAAAATAATCATGGGCGCGTTGCCGACCTTAAAGGAAAGGGATAAGTAAGGGATTGAGAAGGGGAGGGGAATTTGGGCTTCCGGATATCTCACTCACCGTACGAAACGCAGCAGCAAGCTGCTACTTTACGCCGGTTTTCTGTGAGACAGTGGTAACGCTACTTACTTTTTTATAATTTTTCGCAACTAAAATATAACTCCTGAGGGACTAGCACGGAAAGTTGCGAAAAGTTATTCGAGATGTCATCGACAACAATTTCTATGAGATTTTAGTACAGCGCCTCTATCGTACGTAAAAGAAACTAATATATATGGAATATAGACCAATGATATTTAAGGAATTATCTATCGAGCCCTCGATACCTTTACATTACGATTTCGATAGTTTTCCGTGCTAGCCCCTCTGGTTACTAAAAGGCTGATCAATGTAAAAAATAACTAATCAACTGTCAAGTCGAAATTGAGTTGCTAAAAGCGTGGTCAACATTGATTTGACACACATGTTATAAGTTAATATAAATTTCAAATTAATATGACATACGCACTCACGCCTGTAATCCCCGAAGGGGTAGGCAGAGGTGTGGCCAGTACACCCACATTTCGCCGAGCGTATCTCCGTCCCTTATGTGATAGGGGGCGAGCCTATCGCCATACCGGGCACAGATTCCAGACTCCGGGCTAATACTGAGCATTTCGTAATAGAAAACCCAATACCACTTTACCCGACCTGGGGATCGAACCCGAGACCTCAGCGTTGGCCTCAACCGTAACGCGTACACATTACAACTGAGCCACCGAGGCAAATTAATATGAATAATCGTATATCAAACGGTACTAAAGATACATAAAATTTGATTGATTTTTTCACTAAATAACGTTTTAGCAACTCGAATTGATTTGTAAAAATCAAATTTCTGCTATATTGAATGTTGATTTGATTAGTCTTTCAGAAACCGGATGTTGTGTCGCTGGATTCAAATCAAGTTTTTAAACTTAACGAGCCCTTTCTACCGTCGCATTTCTATGAAGATGTCTATATGCTTCAAAAAGATCTTGCTTGGTTGCTTGAATAATAAAGAAAATGGGACATGTGTTTTTGAGTGGTATTAATCAAATTAACGACTCATGCTATCGATGCATATTTGCTATCGTAGTGGTAACTTATCGCATAATTAATAATATAAGTATACTAGCTGTTGGCCGCGGCTCCGCCCGCGTAAATGCCTATTTCCAGGATTAAAGTAGCCTAGTGGGCGACTCCGGTGATAAACGCGCTTGCCAAAAATACTAATGTCGCTATTAAAAAATAGGGGTTGATCGTAGAGGGTTGAAAATTTAGGGTTGTATGTATTTTTTAATGCTGTATCATAAAAAAATAAAAACAAAAAGTTTTGTCTAAAAAAATAAAAAATTAAATTTTGGGGTGGACCACCCTTAACATTTAGGGGGAAAAAAATAGATAGTAGCCGATTCTCAGACCTACTGAATATGCATATAAAATTTCATAAAAATCGGTCGAGCCGTTTCCGAGGAGTATGGGAACGAACATTGTGACACGAGAATTTTATATATATTAGATATTATTAAAAAAGAAAGATGTGTGTCAGGATCGTAGCTTGTGGTACTCAATAGTACCACTATGGGGCGTAGGCGTGAGTGTGTATGTATGTATTACATTTTTCTTGAAGAAATAACCTGAACGGGAGGCAACAAGCTCTTCAAAGGCATTTTGTACTGCCTCTTAGGTATTGCTTTTTGGCGGGGAATAAGTAAAGACCGATTATAAGTTTGAGTGATAGAACCCCGCTGTAGACACTTTTGTCTACAGCATGTATGTGCCGGCTCGTCCGGGTCGTTACCACTATCTCACAGAAAACCGGCGAGAAGTAGCAGCTTGCTGCTGCGTTTCGTACGGTGAGTGAGATATCCGGAGGCCCAAACAACCCTCCTCTTCCCAATTCCTTAATTATCCCTTTCCTTTAAGGTCGGCAACGCACCCATGACTCTTTTGGTATTGTGGGCGTACATGGGCACTTACCGTTAGGTGACCAACTTGCTCGTTTGCCGGCCTATGCCATAAAAAATATATATAAATGACGGGAAATAGAAATATTTCATTTTTGGGTTCCGTTTTCAACGAGTGCCAACGGATCCGTATTACTTAGTCTACGCCGACTGTTTGTCTGTCATACATTTAAAGCTTCTGTTTCATATTAAATAGCCAGTACAAATATTCCCAAAATACATGTTATTACGCCGAATATGCTATATAATAATAATAATAAAAGACAAAAACTAAGAATTTAAGGGGGTTGGTACGAAACCCTGGGAAAGCGAATCCGTCTCACACTTGGCATCTATATCCAATCATACATACATACGTACATAGCACTAACGCTTTTATTCCCCAAAAGGGTAGGCAAATTTCCCCGAATTTATTTCTGTACCATGATCTGATAGGAGCAACCTTATCGTCGAACACTATTCCAGACTCCGGGCTGATACTAAGCATTTCGTTATAGAAAAATCCAATATCACTTTTACCAGAGGATCGAACCCCAGACCTCAGTTCAGCAGTTTTACCACGTAGGTACGCGTTACAACTGCGCCACCGAGACAGTCAAATCACTTTTGATATATACCGCTTGCCAATCTAATTTAACCTCTATATCTTGGCAGGTCGTGTCAATAATCCTTCAGACCATAGGTAATAAAGTATAAAGTGCCCAGAGTCCAATTCCGACCTGATAACCACTAATCCGCTGTTTCTGGTACCAACGATAACCCATTTCTTGCGATATGTGAAGATACAAACATTGATAGCAAAAAACTGCACCCGAGTATCTACACTTTGATCGTAACGTAATGATAGCTGAATAGAAAATAAAAATGGTTAAAATAATTGTTTATAATCACTAACATAAACATAATTTACTTTTAATAATAATACCTAATAAGTCTATTGTCCTATCGAATGTGGAGTCGACAATCATTGTCCCGATAGTCGTTTCTGCCTATGGGTTGATACCAAACAGTCTCGACCAACATCTTCAGATGCTCTCAATTGGTGGTTGGGTCAGGAGTTGGATGCAGAAGGCAGTATTATTAGAAACGGCACGTATTGTGAGGAGGTTCCTCACACTGGAGCCCTAACCACCGGTGGCTTGGGCCTTAGGCCCCGCCATCGGGGTTTATCGGTTTTTATATCTTTACATGTATTTTTTTTATGATATATATTTAAAAATTTAACAAAAATACTTTTAAAATGAAGAGTACTGCACGTAGGTCTATTGTCTCATTGATAGACATAGAAAGAAGAAAGAAAGAAGGAAAACATTTATTGAGGACAGAAACACTAATAGGTACAAATATGAATAACCACGTGTAAGAAAATTAACAACTAGAAATAAATAAACTAATATAAATAAAACGTGTTCATGATTCTGAAAGGGTGCTATTTAGCATATTGCCCGGCAAGTAAGTACTTGGCGCTGGTTTTCCACTAGAACATTTGTTCTAGCCATTTAGCTTGGGTCTTGTGTAGACGAAGATCTATCGTTTGGAAAAAAATACTCCACACTTAAGTTACTAGTAACATAGTAATTAACTTACTCGTAAGTACGCCCAAATACTGAAAAGCAACTCAAGCATTTAATATCGTACTAAACACGTTAAGAGATAGGAGGGCTACCTGTTAAAATTGTATGAAAATAATTTGCCCTTAGACAGTCGTATGTTTAGTAGCGTTTCAGCATTCGAGCGTTAGTCCAGATGTTTTTGTCCTGAATCAATTGACAAAGAACACACACATTTCAATAAGTTGAACACGTACCTATAGTGTATATAGGTGGGTGTGTACCCAGAAGTAGGTATGTTGAAACCCACTCATCTAACCTTATTGATAATGTTAATAATCACAGTACGGAAAACCAACATAACGACAGTACATTAATCCGTTTGACGGAATTGATAAAGATTATTAATTACGGTATCGAACCGAGATAAGCAATAACAATACGCACTCACGCCTGTAATCCCCGAAGGGGTAGGCAGAGGTGTAATCAGTACACCCACATTTAGCCGTGCGTATCTCCGTCCTATGATGTGATAGGGGGCGAGCCTATCGCCATACCGGGCACAAATTCCAGACTCCGGACTGATACTGAGCATTTCGTAATAGAAAAACCCAATACCACTTTACCCGACCCGGGGATCGAACCCGAGACCTCAGCGTTGGACTCAATCGTAACGCGTACGCATTACAACTACGCCACCGAGGCAGTCAATACGCAATTACTAAGTAATTGAAATGACAAAACTTCGATATCCAGTAACTAGAGATCCAAATCCAAAACTATGCTATTCTAAAGACAATTCATCACAATAATGTAACGTACGACTGATGAGAGGGTTAGAGGGGCGAGCACGAACAACTTACGAATCAGTATTCGAAACGAGAACGTTAGCATTTGTATGAAGTTTCAAATATTTTTTTGACATTTCGATACGAATACGTTCTCGCAAGTTATTCGTGCTAGCCCCTCTGATACATTTTTATACGCAACTGGATAGCATCGCATTGAAGTGAAAAACCCGCCACAGTTGCTCGTTCAGGCGAGCTGCGTTCCGGAGTCAACGGGGTATATATTCCGTAAGTTCACGGCGGCATTCTGCCGAACGTCCAGACACGCAATTGTTCTTGACGGACGAAATTATATTTGTCCTGCCCTGTACATCCATCAGGTCTAGTGTACTCACTTTGTCGTGCTAGGATAAATAAAAAATATAATATAAGCTCAATCCTGAGGGTATAGTCAGAGATGCAACAAATGCACTGATGATTCGCCAAGCTATTTCCATCGCATTATGATAATTGACGAGCCTATCATCACATCGGGCACAAATTCCAATCCCGTTCAACATGTGTGATTTTTCGAAATGTAAAACTATAACAAAATTTAGATTTTAAACGATATTTGTATTATATTCCTTGTATTAATTACTTTCATTTTATTTCTGTCAGTTGAAATTATACCACACCTACAAGTATATCTAGCTTTACGGAAAAACTGACAAATCATCGATTCCAAGTTCGCTACCTACAGCAAAATCGTTACTAATCTTTACTATCTCTACATCTGTATCTATTATATCGTTTAAATACATGAAAAGTAAGTTCGCATGAACCTTTTATATTTGATAATCAGTTGTAGATCGAATAAGTGTTGAATGTTGATTCATATACGATGATTGTACAGTAATCCTTGTAGGTAGACAGGACTTAATCACTTAAGATAACTGTAATTTTACAACTAACAGATTAGAAACTTTGATATAAACCCGGTGTTTTTCCAAATCATTATATTTCGTTTCTATAGTCGACCAGTTCACAATGGCTTTCCTCGGTAAAGAATACAAATTCGAGAAGCAGGAGAACTTTGATGGCTTCTTAAAGTCTGTTGGTGAGTATTTCTTTACCAGTTTTTAGTTAAGTGTACAGTTAGATAAAACCTAAATGCTCTTTATCTTATTGTTTAACTGCATTAGAATTTTGTTATTACTCATTTAACTTAAATGTTTGAAGAAAATGTTACTAAACATGAATATTTGAAGCTAGAATTATTTAAGTATGGAAATAGTTTATGTCTGTCAAAAAGGACTTCAGTTAATACATACATTTTGCTAACATACAACTGTTATACAGTCAAAAGAAAATAAATATCCGTTCTACCTTAAAAATAATAATCGCCAACATATTCTATTAAGCGCCTGTTTCACCACCCTTAAGTAAATGCTACTTGCCAAAATATGACTCATTCAAATACCTACAAAAGACACACTCTGACACACCGGCACAAAGATACCTATTAGGTACCTACTTTTAAAAATAGCTGTTAAAAGTTTAATTGTGATTAAATTAAATGTTACTCGAATATTGTTAAAAATCTTAAATCTAAATTCACGATTTCGTGCAGAACGATTTCGTGCAGAACGATTTCGTGATTTCGTGTAAGTTGGTTTTACTGTTTTGAAGAATATTGTATAACAAGCAGATTATAAAATGCATATTCTTATAATGTGATTTTAAAATTTACTTTTAATAATTTTATCAGGTCTCCCAGACGCGAAGATCCAGGCGTTCCTCGCTTCCAAAGCCACACAGACGCTGGTGAAGGATGGTGACTCGTACACCCTCACCACTACCGGTTTGGGGGGTCCAAAGACAGTCACCTTTAAATCTGGTGTTGAATTCGATGATGTTATCGGGGATGGAGAAACTGTAAGTACAAACATTTACTTGGTATCCTTCGTAGGTATATAAAAGTATGTCTGAGTAGGTTGGTTCGGTTTCCGGATTTTTTTTTCGACTTTACCTCTATATATTACGTCCTATTCCAAGTAATTTGAAGATATTTACAGTAATTCGATAAAATTCGATAAATGTGATTAGGAAACCTTGGCCTATCCTATTCCAATAATTCGGTTAAAAATACGATCTCTTTTACAAACTTTTAATGTCATAAATATATACTTATTTCTCAAAAAGACCAATAAGTAATATCTACGGATAAAGCATTTTCATACAAGTAAATTATAATTTTAAAGTTTCATCAGAATAGTACAGATATTTAAAAATACTTTTGAAACTACTCTACTACGACTACTCACGGAGCCAAGTCACTGTTTTGTTGACTGATGACTCAGACAGCAGACTAAACATAATCAAAGGTCTTCCGCAGATCTTACCCTTACTTTGTACTTTATTGTGTATAACTTTAATCTTAGTACTGTAAATAGGAATCGTTTGTGATCATTTTTAATTAAACATATTAAAACTAAATGTATTTTTCAGGTGAAGTCCACCTACACCGTCAATGGCAACACTGTTACCCAGGTGGTCAAAGGCGCCAAAGGTTCTGCTACCTTCAAGAGAGACTACAATGGCGATGACCTTGTTGTGGTGAGCATGTTTTGTTTAACTCCCGACAAAAAGAAGGGTGAAGGGTTGTTATAGGTTTGATTCCTTCGCATCTGTTCAGTGCCTACATACCTATGTAAATTCTGATCTTTGGGTATAACTTTTTTATTTTATACTGATCTCAATTATTTCTAACTTCTCCCTAACTTGCTATTTGATTAATGTCGTTGTGGGATAAATACACATTCGCATTCCCAGACTCGCCGAGCTTCATTGATTGGTGTCGAATTATGCGTGCCTGTCGATCCTGGCTAACAGGAGTTATAGTGGCGGATATGTGGGCAGGATAGTCTCGTTTGTTTCAATTAATGTCGTAGTAAAGTTCCTTTCTCTCTTTTCTTTTTCTGTCTGTGGCATCTTAGTGACTAAACGAATGAACCGATTTGAATTGGGGTATTTTATTTTAAAGATACTTTAGTAGAGAGTATAAGAAAGAAAATAATTTATCGAAATTTATTCGCCCATTTGTGGGATCGATCTGGAGACTCAGTTTAAGATCGTCTATTGAAATCGGCTGTAGATGGTAGAGCCGTGCTGTGAAACTTTTGTATACAGTATAAATGTTATGGTGGCCAAAGTCTCACAAAATATGTGACCAGTGTGATTACCGAAGTCCAAGGACCGAACTCCTTCCTTAGTCTTAGTCCTTTCCTCAAAGGTCGACAACTCACCTACGATTTATTTTTCATTGGGCGTGTCCATTTGCATGTTCACTTAACAAATGATTTGCTTGCCGCCTTTCCTTGTAAAAATAACACGCATATTCAAGACACTTTTCGCAAGTGGAGGAATGCTGTTACAGCTTCACCTAATATAAACCAGTGCTTATGGCGCCCTTGTCAAAAAAATATATATTTGGTGTCGATTGAGACCTTCTAGAAGGTATGATGCGCCTCATATTGAGCAATCGCTAGGAAGTATTGATAGACCTTCTCGGTACATCAATATGCTGAGTATTGAGAGGTTTTCAGATACGCTGCGAAGTCTAATGACGGAGATGTGTATTCGCATATGAATTATGATTGCGGTCGGGATTGGGCAAGGATAATGCCGCATCGATAGCGACTGTGATGAATTCATTAGTATCTGACAAACTTATTTGAGCTCTTTGCAAAGTGTCGATTTTTGTATACGTGATTGGTCCATTTTTGTTTGGCGCCAGTATACAGTATACAGCAATTGACACCGTGTTCGAGCGCACTGAGAAAACTTATACAAAATTTTACAGAATACAAAAAATAAATTCCACGTCAGTACACTGTAAAAAGATAATAATAATAAAAATATTTAGTGTAAACAATATCGTAACTGATAACGAGGTAGGCGAGGGCTTTATCAGTTTTATTGCAACTATATAAAATTGTAATATCGATGTATGATGGCTTTACAATATTATTACTTAATCATCATAAAATTACATAAAAATTTATTAACTTTCGGTTCGTAACGTCGGGATATAAATAAATAGGTTAGGAAATAAATATTATGCGGTATAATTAAATATATATTATAGTATGGATAGAATATTTTACAAGAAACTTCAAAAGGCAACTTGCGATAAATACATTTGCTGTTATCGGTTCAGTTTGCCTCGTTCTTCGTCATCATATCTTTCTTTTTAATCAAAATTATAATAAAATGACCCTTGATATAAGTCCTAGTAAATAAATAAATAATGAAAAACTTTGGAACCAAAAGTAACACCGACTGAAAATTTTATTAAAATGCGGCGTCCGGATTTTTTCCATCTTTCCCCTGGTCGACTTTACGCTGGGTTGTAAGATCGGAGAGTCCAACATAACCGCCCCGCCTCCCCTAGGGTGAAGCGGTAGCGATAAATAAATTCCCAGCGACCAAAAAATTTTTGATACAAAGCGCACGGGCCGCTGATTTTTTATTAACCTCTTTAAGTTATTAAGAAAAACACGATTTTAATTATTATCTGAATTTATATAAAAATATATTGTATTTATCTGTCAAAACCAGACCCTGCCGTGCGTGAAATAATACATAATATGTGGACTTAATTCGCGATTTTTAGTAGTATCGTGTCTGGAATCACCAGCACTACCACCCAGCTTCGTTTTGGGAAGCGTTTACACACAGTATAGGTGCTTTGTTGATCTTTAGGGAAGGGATTGGGTAAGGAGAGGCAGATTTCCGGCTTCATAAATATCACTTACGATAGGAAACGCAACACCAATCCGCTACATCACGTGGGTTATCTCTGAGGCAGTGGCAACCTCCTGCTATATCTTTCCCTCATTGTTGATGATCGTGATTCTAGCAATGGGTTCGTGTAATGATTCTAGCAATGGGTTTTCTCCATTTGCTTCGGCTTGATGGAGTGAGACGTTGACTGGTTTCTCCAACTGTTCCGACAGCTGGTCAGACCAACGTTTCGGGCTCCTTCCTCTTGGTCTATTGCCTTGGCAAGTGGCAATACTGTAGAAAATATTGTCTATTGGCTTCATTCTTGCACGCCCACAGGAATTGATTGGCGATTAACGCATAGTGTACCTTGTATTTTTTTAGGCTAACAGTATTTAACTTTTTACAGACGGTCACAAGCGACAGCTGGGACGGCGTTGCCAAAAGATACTACAAAGCTTAAATTAATAGATAAGATCATTATGTTATAAATTATTTTTTAAATATAGTTTTTTATACTATGTGTTTTTTTTCTTCCTATTCGAAGACATAAATATAAATAGTTCTATAAAATTTAGGTCCTTTTATACATTATTTTCCTCCATTGAGTCGCTATTTCTATTACGGACTTTACGGAGTAAACCTTATGAACGAGACCTACTATTATGATAATCTGTGTTATTTTTATTAATTAATTAATATGTGTTATTATTAGCCGGTTGCGAAGCGTGAGGTCGTGACTTCGATTCCCACACCTAGACAAATGTTTGTCTGATTCACAAATATTTGTCTCGGGTCTGCGTGTTGTGGGAGCAAGTCCCTCGTAGTTCCTGATACCCACGATACAGGTTTACCTAGTGTGGGGTCAGGACTATGTGTGTGACTGTTGGGTCTATTATCTTTCACATTTATATCAGTAGGTATTAGGATAGTAGGAATTTTAATGTTACAACGTCGAGACATCCATTAAATCCTAACATTTATCAATAGGCCAAACTTTCATATCATATCTTTAGATTAGCACTGACTATAAGAAGGGTCTTATCGGCTGATGTGACTTATTAGTTAATCGACTTTAGAATCGTGCACGATGGCTTATCTCGGAAAGGTGTACACATTAGACAGGGACGAGAACTTCAGCGAATTCCTTAAGGGTATTGGTATGTATCTATCAGATATAATTTTACTTGATGAGAGTATAGGAGTGTAAGCAAGCCACCAACATCTTAGGCAAACATCTATACAGCCTCCGTGGCGCAGTGGGCGAGTAGCCGACTGTTTTTCACCATTTGTACGGTGGTTGCTATCCAGTGGGTACAAAAATGCGTCAGGTACCTTTCAGCCAGTATGAGCACCTTCTATGTGTTCAATTTAAAACTTAAAAAAAGACTCCACACTTAAGAGTTTTCTCTTCATTTGAGTTCACTTGAGGTATGACAAAATGTCACAAGTGGAGACGCACTTTAATGCGTAATCGGGAGAAAATACCCAGACCAGAAAAAAATATTTATGGATCATGAAACATTTTGTCTCGGTGCGAGAATCGAATCGAATCGACTAGCCGTGTAACGTTGCACATCCACCGCACCATCTTCATTTCTCCGATGGTTATTAACTAGTAATTATTATAAAATTACCTATCTAAATTATAAATATGACATCATTTAAATCGATAGAGATTATTTCATAGGAGGTACATCCGTGTTGCCATTACAAATCGCCAACCCGGATAAACAAAATTACATAACGTCATGCGCAAGGAGGAAAACCACGAATAAATAAGCCAATTTTAACTGACTCCAAAAGAGAAGGATGCTCTTAATTAGTCTGTATTTTAATGGTATGTAGGAATAATTAAAATTTTACGCTTCGGCAATTATTGGATATTTCGAATATGCCAAGATATTGTGATGATGATGACCTCATAAAATCTGTCACAACATAAGATTATTTAGAATAGTGTTAAGCCACGCTATATACATTTTTTGACGCAGATGTAATGCGTATGTGTTATGATTGAGGCTAACGCTGAGGGAGACCTCAGCGTTAGCCTCAACCCGAGAGGGTTCGATCCCCGAGTCGGATAAAGTGGTATTGGGTTTTTCTATAACGAAATGCTCAGTATCAGCCCGGGGTCTGGAATTTGTGCCCGGTATGGCGATAGGCTCGCCTCCTATCACATTGTGGGACGGAGATAAGTTCGGCGAAATGTGGGTGTACTGGTTACACCTCTGCCTACCCCTTCGGGGATTACAGGCGTGAGTGCGTATGTATGTATAGACATTTTTCTCTACAACATGAATGGGCCGGCTCGACCGAGTTGTCACCACTGTCTCACAGAAAACCAACGTAAAGTAGCAGCTCGCTGTTGTGTTTCATACGATGAGTGAGATATCTGGAAGCCCAACTCGAGGAGGAATTGGTCCTTTCCAATATCTTAATAATCCCTTTCCTTTAAGGCCCACAACATGCCCATGATTATTCTGGTATTGTGGACGTACATGGGTTGTGGAGATCACTTACCATCAGGTGACCCTCTTGTTCGTTTGCCGGCCTATACCATAAAAAATAGGTGCTTATTTTTCTCTTGCGTCACCAGGATGACTAGGCAATCATTGCATTGCTCTTAGAACATTCTAGAATCAGACGTTGCTTGATAAAAAAGATAATATTTTTATAATTGAAGTAAATACAATTTTGTCGAATCATTTTGAAAGATATCGAGTGCAAAAATCCAAATACAAGAAATGATAAGATTGGTAACACATATTTCATCATGCATAAGGCGATAAGCATCGTTTGAATCCTAGTGTTAGATAAATAATATATTTTAAGGTTTAAAAATATTTGATTTGTAGATATCATACTAATATTATAAATGTGAATGTAAGTTTGTTTTCACGCGAAAACTACTTAACCGATCATCATGAAACTTTGTACACATATTCTTGGAGGTATAAGAAGTAACATAGGATAGGTACTTTTTATGAAAATAAAAATTTATCTATTTGCTTGTTACGCTTTCACGCCTAAATCACTGAACCGATTTTGATGAATTTTGATGTAGAAATAGATGGGACCCTGGAGACGGTTATAAGCCCGTCACGCGGGCGGAGCCGCGGGCAACAGCTAGTACATAATATTTGTTTTATTCGGACACGCCAAAGTAAAACCTCAATAATAGCTAGAAATATGTCGGCCTGCTTAATTACTTCCATACACTACGTTGAAAGGATTTTAAGGAATTAAGTTCTATTTATATGGAGACACGGATTATTAATATCTTGTCTCGGGATGACAAGCGCAGTCCAGTGCCATGCAATGCTTTGTAATTCAGAGCTCTGTGTCTTGGCACTTCTATTTATGGGCAGGCGTGACGCTTACTATCAGGCGAGCGATCTGCTCGTCCCATCATTAAAAGCTAATAAAAAAAAATCATATGTCTCGGGGTGACGAGCGCAGTCCAATGCCATGCAGTGCTTTGTAATTCAAGATGAATGTCATTCAGAACAATAACAAAAAAGAAAATAAATATTTCCGTACCGTGTTTGAGTGATCCACAATTATTTATTACATGTTTGGGTGTTTTGAGGTCGAAAGTCACTCGTAGTTCCTAATAATCACGACACAAGACTCTTAACTTAGTGTGCGTCGGGACCTTAAGTGATCGTTGGATATTATTTAAAACGTATATTAAATCTTTCCAGGTGTTCCCGATGAATATCTCCAGAAATACCTGAGCTTCAAGCCCACCTCGCAGTTGGTGAAGGATGGAGACAAGTACAAATACATTTCCACTAACCAGGAGGGCACCAAGGAAACTGTCTTTGAACCTGGAGTAGAAAGCGAGGATACTTTCCACGGTGTCCCGGTAGGTGTTAACTCAGTCTGACCTTCTCATGCTGCGCTTACATTACTACTGAACTAAGGTCCGAGAGACCGTGTCCATGGCCAAGCAGCATTTCGAAGACGTATTTGTGTTCCTGTTTAAAGAATATTGAAGCCAGTGAAAATACTGGGACATATTATATCTTGGAACATAAGACACATTATGTTATTCAAACAGTAGCCACACCGCACAGCACTTTCAATTACAATTAACAAATCACTGCGTGGAACTTTTACTATCAGATCAACCGAGCGTCTTGCTAATCTCATCAAGACTAATGAAAGAATACTAGGTGACCCGTGCCAATATTTCGCACTGATAGTTACGTAATATAATTAAGTAGAAATAAGCTCGCCTATTTTTCGTCAATAGCGGCAAATAGAAGCTTTAAAATAGTGTTTGAATCATTACATTTTATGCAGCATTATGGAAGTTATGACGTTCCGACAAAAAACACCTTTGATAAATAGTATATTGGGATTATGTTTGATAAGTATTTCTAAGAAATATTCAACTTTTTTCAAGGTCCCAATTTTATTCTTGAAAATAAGCGTGGTTATCGTAATTTTCCTCTAAATGACACAATTCTATTAATAAAATGCTGAGATTGGTTCTTAAATTTAAACTTTGATTACAGACAAAGACTACATATACAATCGATGGTAACACAGTAACAGAAGTAGTAGACAGCAGTAAGGGATCTGCTACGTTCAAGAGGGAATACAACGGCGACGAGCTCAAAGTGGTAAATTAAATACCTATAGATATAACTACCAGAAAACTCTTGTTTACCAAATCGCGTCATACAGTTTGAAAGATGAATCACAGGACGTGGCCACGTAATTTGCAGCTTACTATTAAAATATTCTCGCCTATGTCATACGAGAAACTCTCTCCATCTAATCGCAATTCTATCTCCATCAGGTCAAAATTCTCTTCATTCACCCAATCTTGAGCAGGTAATTGGGATTTGAGTGGTAGAGCTAAGTTGTAGACAGTTTTCTCTACAGCATGAATGGGCCGGCTTGTTTGGGTCTTTACCACTGTCTCATAGAACGCCGACGTAAAGTAGCAGCTTGCTGCTGCATTTCGTTCGGTGAAAGATATCCGGAGGCCGAAATCCCCCTCTCCTTCCCAATTCTTTAATTATCATTGTAAACGGCAAACGCCAACGTAACGTGTTTCGGCAACGCGCCTTTGATTCTTCTGGTATTGTAGGTGTAAACGGGCGGTGGAAATCACTTACCAGCAGGTGACTCATTTACTCGTTTTGGCGGTCTTTATTTTAAATAAATAACACCATCCCTTTCTCTTCTTATTCCTTTCCTCAAATGTCAGTCCTCTTGCGTATATTTACTATAAAGGTCATATAAAAAGGTATTAAAATCTTGGTTGCTTACTACAATTTTTTCTTTTACAGACTATCACCAGTACACAATGGGACGGTGTCGCGTACAGATACTATAAGGCTTAATTTCTAATATTATGTTATATTTTTTATTATATTATAATATAGATTTATAATATTTTGTTTTATTAACACGCTTTTATTACTCGTAGCTTCACTTGTAACCAACTAGGTACATATATAAACAAATCGTAGAAGTCGAATTTAACTAACTTCTAATTGTCGAAATGATTTGAAACTTTGCAAATGTGTGTAACACCGATGACAATACAATAATTTGGTTCCATCGATCTGATCTGATGATGAACCCTGGAGTTGGTGGTACTCTTCAATGGTTACTAGTAAATACCTCGAGTTTGGTCTCATTTGGTTTGTTTTAATGAGTCCAGTATATTACACTTAGTATGTATTTCTATTTATGGTGGGGACGTCTGCTGGTTGCACAGATGGGTTATCAACTCACGTTAATGGAACCATTTCACCCTTAATCCCAGTTTGGGTGGCACTCCACTTTCGCCACAGATCAGCCCAGTTCACCAGCAGCACTCCGAAGGATCTTCACCGTTGGGTTTCGGCTGCAGCTCAGACAAGCCTTTGGGGTATAACACTTAATAACTAGGACCTGATGATGGATATTGAGGCTAGCTGGTGGTACACTTCAATGGTTACTAGTAAATCCCTCGAGTTTCAACTCATTTGTTTTTTTTTTACTAGTACAAAATATAACGTTTGGTGACGAAGGTTTTATGATCGATCCTATTGTGATAGTTAGATAGTTTTATGACACTGGTACTCTTTAATGGTGTACCTAATTTATTTGTAAATATTGCAATATACTTCATAAGTAAAAATAATAATATTTAATTCTAACAAATGCACAAGGTGGTAGGTCCCTCGTTTGCGAGAGACCGGCTGGGTTGGTACCACCGCTTTGTCTATTTCTGCCGCCAAGCAACAATGTGTAAGCACTGTTGTGTTCCGGTGTGAAGGACATTGAAGCCAGTGTAATAACTGGGCATTATGAGACTTAACACCTTATGTCTCGGGGTGACGAGCGCAGTCCAGTGTCATGCAGTGCTTTATTGAAAGTTCTGTGTGGCGTTGCTTCTGTTTATGGGCAGGCGTGGCGCTTACCATCAGGCGAGCGACCTGCTCGTCTTGTCATTCAATGTAATAAAAAAAAAAAAAAAAAAAAATGCTTAGTGATGTAATCACATCAATCTACCAAACCGGTCTAACCACGGATACCTAACGAACAAAATGTGTGCCACTGTCGATCCTGGTTTACAGGAGTTACCTACAGTGTTATGGGTGTGGACAGCATAGTTTCAACATTATTTTTAGCCCACCTTTTTAATTTTTGTAATTATGGATTTTTATTTTTTGGTGATCCTTTAAAGTCTAAAGGCTGATTAATTATGGAAAGACGATATATTATATTTAGTGAAATAAAATAAATTTGTGATTTTCACGCTATAAAATATAATTTAGTTATGCCGTCCCAAGCACTGTTGGAAATCGTCTGAAACAAAATAACATTAAAGTTAATTGTTTTATAAACTTAGTTAGGTAAATACCTAGTTTAGTGAGTGGTAGAGCCACATTGTAGACGGTTTTATCTACATCATGAATGGGCCGACTCATCCGGGTCGTTACCACTGACTCACAGAAAACCGGCGTAAAGTAGGAGCTTGCTGCTGCGCGTGAGTGAGATATTCGGAGGCCTAAATACCCTCCCCTGTCCTAGGGTAGTTGACTAGATTTTTTTATTATTTTAATCAATAAGTTACGTTACTCAAAATATATTGCAGAAAGAATTTTATAAATCGGACCAAAAATAAATAAGTTAGAAGCCATTCAAATCCTGCAGAAGGGGTAATTGTAAATGACAGACAACCTTTGACGTCACTGTGTAAAATGTTCATTATGGTGCAAGCGAGATATCCCCACTACGCACCCACTTTTCCTTATACCATAAGTCATAACTGCGGGCACATTTCTGAACCAATTTTGATTGTGTTTTAATAAAAGGGTTTCTTTTGCGTATCATTTTCTGTTGCTTATAAAATAATGTATTAAATTCAATATAGGAAACTACCCTATTGTGGGCGTATATGGGCGGTGGATATCACTTACCATCAGGTGACACACTTGCTCGTCAGCCTATACTATAAAAAATAAATACTTTGAGCGTGGACTGCACCATCTGCTGGTAAGAGTTAATGTTATATGTGATAAGCAATGGCTAACAACATCTACAGATTTTGAAATTTTGATACTTCACAGCATCTAGCAAATGCCCGTTTTCACCATCAATCCCTAAGTTTAGGTGAGCCCCTAAGACATTTTAAGTGTTCATTTTGTTTTCACCATCACATCACAACATAGGGGACACCTATGTTCCTAAGGTGGCCTTTAACTACGTGAAAACAAACTTAGGTAAGGGATACATTTAAGGAGTTCCTTAGGTTAAGGGACCCTTAGTTAGAAAGTGATTGAGGGTACGTTGGTGAAAACAGGCATTAGTCTTAAGTATCTCGTTTATAAACGTACCAAAACTAAATCGTCGCCATTGAATTCTCTTTTGTAAGTAAACACTTTTCCATCCTCAAACTTTAGGACGTGTGTCATCACGTTACCATCGACCGTTACTGTAGTTTTGATCTGAAATCCGTTTTGATTCTTATGAGAGTAAAAATATGAGATTAAAGCTAGTAATAATAATACCAACAGTGGCACACATCGCCCTGATCCCATAGTAGGTGTTAGGGATGGAACAAAAAGGCTTCGAACTTTTCTAATAGTAGCGCAACCGATAGGCGATGCGGCTCGTTGGACACCACTTGCCCTTCACCCTGCAACCCGTCGTTCGCATATTGCGCCGACACTCGCCTCTCGGGAATCGGTACATAGCGTTTTATAACAAATAGGTAATACTCGTATATAAAAAGTGTACAAATTATATTTGCTTAATCGTAACATTAACAGTAGGTTAATGTTACGATTAAGCATTTCGATTAGGTTTTTTTGAGTGGTAGAGCCACGCTGTAGACATTTTTATCTACAGCATGAATGGGCCGGCTCGCCCGGGTCGTTACCACTGTCTCACAGAAGATCGACATGAAGTAGCAGCTTACTGTTTCGTTTCGTATGGTGGGTGAGATATCCAAAGGCCCATTCCGCATCTCAATCGCTTTCCTTTAAGTTTGGCAATGCATCCATGATTCTTCTGATGTGAGCATTAATGCGTGGAAATCACTTATTAGGTGGCCCACTTGCTCGTTTGCTGACCTCCGCTTTAAAAAAACATGAATTGTCTTGATCGTGCTCGTACACTGCCGACTGCGGTACGGAAGATGAGCTGCTGAGATGTTTTGATTTTGAAATCGATTCACTGTGTTTTGGGCTATATCGGGCTAACTATAGCGGAACCCTTATTGAATATCTTCAATTTCTGCCTACATATTAGCTTAAGGTGAACACTTATATTAAACAATAATATGACAGCCTCCATGGCGCAGCGGGCAAGTAGCCGGCTGCGAAGCGAGAGGCCGTGGGTTCGATTCCCGCACCGTGATCCACAAATATTTGGCTAAGCGTCTGAGTGTTATGGGACCGCAAGTCCTTCGTAGTTCCTGATACCCACGATACAGGTTAACCAGGACTATATGTGTGACTGTTGGGTCTATTTATTTATTTATTTATTTAAATTTGAAATGAGATAGGACTTTCACAGTGCTGTGCTAAAACCCACCAAAAAAAACCCAAAAAAAGACAAACATTCTTACAACATGTCGATCAAATTTATCATCAAACTCCACACCAGACTTGAACGACAACGTTTTCGAGGAACTAGGAGTGGCAGCTGTGAAAGTATAGGTATCTCCATCAAGTGTCAACTTCTGAGTGGGCCGGTAGTCTCTGTATTCTTTAGTTTCATCCTCAGGAAGACCTGGAAAGAAACCGCCACGCTGTAGAGAGTCACGTAGTCAAGTAGAGCCACGCTGAAGACCGTTATGTCTACAGCATATATTTATTGTTTTAAAAATATCTATGTTTTGATCTTAATTTTTATATATATACTAGCTGTTGCCCGCGGCTCCGCCCCGTGAATGCCTATTTCCAGGATTAAAGTAGCCTAGTGGGCGCCCCCGGTGAGAAACGCGCTTGACAAAAATACTAAAATGACTATTACAAATAAGGGTTGATGGTAGAAGGGTGAAAATTTAGGGTTATATGTATTTTTTAATGCTGTATCATAAAAAAATAAAAACAAAAAATGTTGTCTAAAAAAAACAAATAAGGGGTGGACCACCCTTAACATTTAGGGGGATGAATAGATAGTAGCCGATTCTCAGACCTACTGAATATGCATATAAAATTTTATGAAAATCGGTTGAGCCGTTTCGGAGGAGTATGGGAACGAACATTGTGACATGAGAATTTTATATATAAGATTACTAATTATTACATTGGCGTAACCAATCAAATAAAAAATTTATGGAGGTATACCTTTTATACTATAGTATAAAATTAGAATAGTCTGTCTGCCGGTTCAACCGACATACTACTGTCTCATAGAAAACAGTCGTAAAGTGGCAGCTTGCGTTTCGTATCTTGAGTAAGATGTCCGGAGGCCCAAAGTCTCCTCTCCTTCCCAATCTTCATTCCTTTGCTATAAGTTCCATGATTATTTTGGTACCTATCGTGGATGTTCAAGGACGGTGAAGATCACTTACGTACGATCTGGTGAAACAGTTGCTCGTTTGCCAGCTTGTTTGTAAAAACCGAGGTCAATATTAATCCCTTATTGAGGGAGACATGAAAGCCCATGGTCTCACTACGGAGGACGTTCAAGCTCGGGTAAATTGGAAGCGACTAGGTAAGAAGGTGAACCTTGGCACCAAGCCGGAATAAAGCCAGATAGAAAGAAAGAAGGCATATTAAGTATTGGCTATTGGATGCAAATTCAAGTTTAACTCGATTCGAAAAATTACACCTGAATTACCCGGTATGGCGATAGGCTAACCCTCAATCACATGGGATGGATTATCGGCGAAACGTGGGTGCAACACAACTTGTGCCTCTGCCTACCCTTTGGGCATAATGACGTGGGGTTATTTTAATGTTAAATTTCAAATTACTCACCCCAAGATTGAACAAATGCGTCGAAATTTTCATCTCTTACAAACTTGTATTCTTTCCCTAGAAACGCCATTACAATAGAAATATTATTACAAATATTGGTATCTACTCCCTTTATTATTATGAGCAACTAATGGAACTACAATGGAAGTCTGTTTTAGGTACAGTAATTATATAAGTTTATATGAAATAATTATGTTTGCATACGACATAATTATATTATGTAAGTTGTTTAAATTGGTGAATTTTTATTATGTAGGTAAGTACCTACATATATAGATTATAGATAATTGCTAGGTAAGTACATTGATGGTTTTAAATGTTACAAAATTAAAAATATGCTAGGCTAGATATTATAGATACTAAGTACGATGGTTCTATTCGCCGTAAGTAGTTATAAAAAGCAAAATGCGAGATGAATTACAGGCTAGTCGCCTACTTATAAACATTAGAAACACATCCAGAATTTCACTGCATTCATCCACTATACACTGCACTACGCTTCGAGAACCCGAGACGCCGAGACTTAAAATCTTATAGCAGGTTCACACGGTTCGGTTTTACTTGATCTGCTAAATTGCATTTTATTTTTCGTTATAATTTTTATTACAGTATCACAATGAAATTTCTACCTACTCTTCATCAGTCATCGTTTATAATGATTTAATACCAATATAAAAACAATGTTGTGGGTTTCCAAGCCTCAACAAGCACTTAAGAGACAATAAGTATGTGCCTAATATACCTAAGTTGTAATTTCTCTCGGATCATATCGCTTATGTTGGGGATCATCATTTAATGTTTCCCAACATAAGCGAATATTGCCGAAGAACATAATTTGAATGTTTGATGTACATGTCTATTTCCGGCCGTTTCCATTCCACTTACTATGTCTTCTTATTCTACCTGTCCTTATCCCACTCGCAGTGATGTCGGCGCAAAAAGCTATTTAACACGTTACAGAAAGATTTGGCTTATAGTTTTTACGACCGGCCGCCTGCCTGACGACAAGCCTTCTGGGGATTCCACATACTATGTAACATACACTATTTTCCTCTGACATATTCTTAGTTAGGGTTCGGGTAATTCGGCCTCAATACAACGAGGTCACTCCGAGAAGCCTGTGGAGACACCAGGAGGATCCTGCGCTTCTGGTCGGAGTTAGGCTGGCTAGATCTCTAGCCGGCACAAACTTCACGCACAATGGCCCGACATTCAACGGGCTAAGTGCGGAGAAAAGGAGCCCACAATCAAATCAAATCAAATCGGGTAATTCGGGTTTAGATTCCGCTTTATATTTTTACCCGACTAGGTAGGTACGGCAAAGCCAAAAGGAAGGATTATGTTTTTCATAATAAAAAAAATATTACACCCAACAGTCACACACATAGCCCTGACGCCACAGTAAGATAAGAGTCTTGTGTCGTGGGTATCAGGAACTACGAGAAACTGACAGTGTCACAACACCCAGACCCAAAAAAAATATTTGTGTATAAGAAATATTTGTCTCGGTGCGGGGATCGAATCGGCGGCCCCGTGTTTCACAGTAGGCTACTCGCCCAATGCGCCACGAAGGCCGTCACACATAATACTTTTCACTTCGATTGTTCGTCAAAGTCATCAAACAGTTTCCTGCATACTATAATTGGAAACAAATTATTTTCATTGTTATTTTATTACAAGATAGGTAACGTTTTACATCCGGTAATAAATACTAACAATGTGCGATGTATGATGACTGCCTCGGTGGCGCAGTTGTAATGCGTACACGTTACGATTCAGGCCAACGCGAGGTCTCGGGTTCGATCCCCGTGTCGGGTAAAGTGATATTGGGGTTTTCTATTACGAAATGCTCAGTATGAGCCCGGAGTCTGGAATTTGTGCCCGGTATGGCGATAGGCTCGCCCCCTATCACATCGTGGGACGGAGATACGCTCGCACATGTGAGTGCGTATGTATGTATGCGATGAAGTCTTGGTAAAGTCGATCCAGTGGTTAAGAATTTTAAGAAAAATAAAAGATATTTAACTACAATTTATTATTGTTCCTTTTTTTTATCCTAGCTCGGCAAAGTGACTACGCTGCACCTGATGGTATGTGTAGCGCAATCCGAGAATACTGTCGACCAACGACAGACAATGTATCTATAGTAGGTCGACAGACTAATCGTTTCTTCACATTCTGTTGTTACTCTTGATATTAAAATAATTTCAGTACACTACTACAATCCGAATAATGCCTTCCAGCAATCTATGTGTTTGTACGAATTAGTACGAATTTGCAATGAATGCATAGCCATTCAGGTCCAGTTAATACACTCAAGAAAAAAATAGGTACATAATCTAATTCTGACAGAACTGTCTAAAATCATTACCACACATTCGTATTTTTGAAAGAACTCCCAAAGCACATAATTTTATACTAATGTCTATACTTTAGACTGTGTTGGTAACTATGTACGCTCAAAACTAGGCGAAGTGGAATTAAGGCGGGAGACTGCCAGATGAATAGAAAGAAAGAAGATTGTATATTATTGTAATAAAAACACATTGACTATTATTTTAAATTTATGTAAGATTTATGTAAATACAAGTCACAGAACACACACATTGGCTGTTTTGGAAACAGTTCAACTCTAGCTGTGACACCGCAACCTTTACATACTAAATATTGTTCACTTTCAATTGGTGTAAAAGTTAAAGAACAGATCATATTTAAATGTCCATCTTTACATGAAAATCCTTCTAATTTTTCATCACAACACTGGCAAATATATTCTTGCCTAAATTCAATATTATTAAATCTATTACTATCTATAAACTCATCCAAACTCCTTTTATATTTCTGACAATAGTATTCTAAATAACATCTTGCACCTTGAAAACATTCAGCTTCAAAAATGTTAACTTCATTGTCATTTGTCTGTATATTATTAAAAACGGTTATAGCTTGATTCAATAAAATTTTCTCCTTTATCACTTCAATTGAATGCTCAGGCAGTGTTACTGTATTATTGACTTTAATAACTTTCTTTAGTGTTGTGAAAATTCTTGCCAAAATCAAATACAGTTTCAGCTTATAAATATCTGTATTAGCTTCAGCATATAAATTCTCATAATCCATTGAAGGCATACTGTTTGTTTTTAATGCCTTGTATCTAATTAACATAACACAATCCCAGTACTCTGTTAATTTCCTTGATGGGTTGTCTAATAGTATGGTTAAAGCAGTCTCCATATTTTTGTTTGACGATACAAATACTACATCTAATAGTACTGGTTCCTTTCTGGACATTGCCTTTCTGTTAACCATCCCCAAAGCCCATATAACATTATTATCTGAAAATTCCATAGTACACATTTCGTAAGTATCATACGGTACTTTGAAGTCAATTGGATTTACTGCAACATCCAAATTATTGTCTATAATTTTTAAATCAATTTTATATATTTTGCAATTAATTGTTGAGATATAAAAATTGTTAGTGGCTTTTGTTATTGCTGATATGCGGTTATCGTTAATATTTCTCACAAACTGAGATATTAAATTGCACTTTATGTCAAACATTTGAATAACAAGGTGTCTGTGTTTGCTAAATATAAGGAGTATTTTATTTTCAATCGTAACATGATAAAAGTACCTTACAAACATTCTATCTTTATGTGACCATAGTATATATGATTTTGTGGTACTGATTTCCTCTAGACCAATAATGCAATTGTACGCTGTTATTTGTCCGAAGATATCTGAACAAATTAAAATGAATTTTTCATTATACATTGGTATCCATAACATGGTAGATATTTCTTTTGTATTATCATTTATTATTCCACACTTTTTAGCACTCATATTAACTCCATCGCATTGTAGGTGCCAAAATATTATAGCTCCATTTTTCTGTGCGGTAACAAAGTAACATGAGTTGTCAGAGTTTAAATTTGGTGACCAACACAATGCGCAAGCATCTACTGTGTCCACAGCTTGTCTTAATTCATTTAGATTCTGAGGTGAATCATAACAATCATCTAGAAGCTGTCTTAAATATGGAGCCAGGCTGAATATGTGCATCCATTTGCCATTTATGCACATATAAAAGTTTACACTGCCAATATTGTTCAAAATGGCTAAGGTACATTGACAATTATCTACAAAGCCTTTTGGAGACCATTCAAAGACACTCATATTCGTCAGTTCCTCCATCATTTGAGGGTTGTGAGGCCATAATGTAGGGGTAATCAACATTTCGGTGAATTCCGAATTTCTCCATGTAGTTGAAAACATTTTCTGCGAAAATAAATTGGCTGCTGGGCTCTCTTTCACTACGGGTGCATAAAATTCTAATAAGTCGATGTTCTTGTCTAAACATTCTAAATTATATGTATACTGGAAGTAATGACTGCCTCTGTCAGTGCGTACCGCGATCACAGAATTGTTCCACGATACGGTTGGTTCTTCGTTTTTGGTTAGGAATATTGAACGCCTCGATAGTTCCTGGATAGCGTCTTCACTCATATTGTCTTTTCAATTAATTTGTTATCTAATCAAAACACCATAACGCTCTTTATTGTGGTTTTCAATTTCGCACAAAACAATGTTTTTATTTTTAAATGTCAAATAAATTACAAATAACCTCAAAGTCAAAACTTTTTTTTTATAATTTTCCCATATGTGATTTTATGAAGCAAAGGGTTCTAGCCCATACCGCCTTCACAAAACGATGAAATGGTGACCGATTTCAAGATCTTGTTGGAGTTTTGTGCAAATACCAGCACGGCATCGAAATAAGTTAACAAGAACAATAATTCTCATATAAAGCTGCCAAAAATACAACTACACTTACACATGCAAAGTTAAAACACGTAACACACATGAACGCAAAAAAATGAACGTTCAAAATCAACTTTATTGCATAAAAGTTAATATCAACTGCCTCGGTAGCGCAGTTGCAATGCTATAATAATATTAAAGACTTTATTTCAGACCAAGGTGTCCATTTTGTTAGTAACAATGTTCTTACAGACTAGTGTTAATAATTTAAATAAACTTCTCATAACAAAAACATAAACATAAACAAATTCATTACTCACTACTGTGTCATTCCATGAGAAATGGCGCAGCAGTGATTGATGTAACTACAGTCCACGGGCTTAGGTACGCGTTACGATTGAGTCCAACGCTGAGGTCTCGGGTTCGATCCCCGGGTCGGGTAAAGTAGTATTGGGTTTTTTTAATATGAAATACTCAGTATCAGCCCGGAGTCTGGAATTTGTGTCCGGTATGGTGACAGGCTCGCACATCGTGGGACGGAGATACGCTCGGCGAAATGTAAGTGTACTGGTTACACCTCTGCCTACCCCTTCGGGGATTACAGGCGTGAGTGACAGAGTGAGTATGTATTTTTTATAATGTATGCAAATTACATTAAAACCTATAGGAAATGAGATATTTGCTGATTTTTGAGACCTTTGCTCTTGAATATCATAAGACACTGTCATGATATTGTATTCTTTATATTTTATTATAAAAAATGTTAAGAATATAAGTCTCTACAACTTTTGTTCCAAATATTTTTTTATATACCCAATAATTTTTGAAATAGAGGACGGAGAGCACCCCGTAGTTTAAACCAGTCGATTTTATATTCATCTTCATAGGTAATGTAAGATCTATACTGCGAAGTATCATTTATTTTGGATTGTAATTTGTGGCAAGAGATTCGTGCAATTCATTAGAGCTGAACTTGTCAATCACATTATTTACCAAGGGCTGTATAAACTACAAATCCAAAGCCCTAAATAAAATAAAACTTTAACATTTATCATCTGACATCTGTCAAACAAAATGTCATAACAAAAGCACCAAACTGGCGAAATCACCGATCTACGGTGGAGCCAAACACAATTAAAAGAAGAAGAAGAAAAGCACCAAAAAGCACGTTGATACATTCTTGAAATCTGGAATCTTAAATTAAATGTCTTTAACCGTAAATTTGAATAAAGTACCTATTTAAATTACATAACATATCATTGTAATTCAAATAATTCATTCAATGTGATTCAAGATGGGGAAGAATAAATATAATGCAAAAGCGCGGCAGGTGGTGAAGACGAATATTGACGATTCACAGACGAGTGAGGTTTGTAACTTTAAATACATCATTAATACATACATACGCAATCACGCCTGTAATCCCCGAAGGGGTAGGCAGAGGTGTAATCAGTACACCCACATTTCGCCGAGCGTATCTCCGTCCCATGATGTGATAGGGGGCGAGCCTATCACCATATCGGGTACAAATTCCAGACTCCGGGTTGATACTGAGTATTTCGTAATAGAAAAACCCAATACCACTTTATCCGACCCGGGAATCGAACAGGAGACCTCAGCGTTGGCCTCAATCGTAACGCGGACGCATTGTGAGTGCATATGTTGTATGTAAAGAGCAGTGTTATACACTATTGTGTTTCGGTTTGAAAGAAATTGAAGCCGTTGAAATTACTGCTCATTAAGAGACTTAACATCTTATGTACTAGGGTAATAAGCACAATCCAATGCCAGACAGTACTTTGTAATTCAATGTTTTTTGTGGTGCTGCTTCTGTTTATGGCAGGCGTTGGGTTCACCATCAGGCAAGCATCCTGCTCTTTATTTCATTCAAGCTAATAAAAAAAAGTCTGCCAACCTGCACTAGTCCAGAGTTATGGACTAAGGCCTAACACTCTCTCATTCAGTACAGTAAACCCATGCCCAGCAATGTGACATATATTATATTACATAGCTGGTATTATTATTGTTTGTATTATGTTGCAGATAAAATTGGAATTTGGAAAAACTGAGTATGGCAATTCTGATACAAGCAATCTCCTTGCTCTGCCATCTAAAAAAAGGCAAACTAAAATTGTCTCTGAGAAAAAAGAGAAGACGAGATTTCTGTCCAAAGCTCAAAGGAAAAGGTTGGAGAAAATTGTTGATAAAAAGAAAAAGAAAGAAAATGTAAGTATAATGCATTATGTAATACAAACAAAACAAATATAGTGAACAGTTAATAATATATGCCTGACCCCACACTAAATTAATCTAGATAGGTGCTATCCGCAATTAAGAGGGACTTATTTTCCCACAATACCTATGGTAGTATGGTGGCAAACCGAAGGCATGGTGGGATGGTACTCAAAACGATTTTGTACCTTCAAGGAAACTTCAGTTGACTACATGACATTTCAGTATAGCAAAATTTCGACAGGTCTGGACAATTAACATTATACTTCATCATACTTAACATCAGCATGCTGTGTGGCTGCTTTGCCATACCACAAAAAAAAAATATCTGCAGTAAATATTTGTAGAATACATTTGTCTCACATGAGATTGTTTTGTGAAGTTCTCATAATTATTATCCCTTGCCTTTAAGGTTGACAAAATATCCATGATTCCTCAAGTTTTGTAGATATTCTTGGGCAGTGGAGCTCACTTGCCATCAGGTGACCCACTTGCTCGTTTGCTGACCTATGCTATAAAAAAATGCATATAACAGCTTAGAAAGGGGTCAGAACATGGGGGTATATGTTTTGCATTATTTATTTTTCTCAGAGAGCGGCCCTTCTAGAATCTTTATCTCAAGTTCAAGCCACTCCAGATGAAGTGAAACATTTGACAACAATATCTGCAGTACAGACTATGGGTTTACGTAAACTGAATGAATTAAATTTGGAACTGCCCAAAAATGACATCATTGAACCATCTGAGAGTAAGAAGTTTAGTAGTATAGCAGGTATGACCATCAATTTTGTTTATAATACGTAAGCTCATACTTGTTTACTTGAAGGAGTAGGCAGAGGTACAACTAAGAGACTATCCTGCCACTGCACCTGCTGTAAGCCAGAAATGACAAATGGCACGCATATTTCGACTCTCGTCAATCTCTGGGAATGCAAAGGCGTTTGATTAATTTCGTTGATTTATTTGTCAATGAAAGAAAGACTTGCGCACCGAGGGTTCCTCATTACCCTTAAATTGTTGTAACATATATTTTTTTACTATTTGTTCGAATATATTTATTATTACAACCAAATGACGAGACGAGTAAATCGAACAAACTGGGCAACTCGTGTGTTCTTTGTCAAAGCGAAAATTCAAACACTTTTTGTTGTTACTCAACCTAATATATTTACCTCGGGAGTCACGATCTTACTGGTTTCTCAGCCTAAGTAAGCTGTCGCTAGTCCAATGAGGCATTTGTAAGATAAGTATTTGAATTATATGAAGTTATTTCTAAATATGTTCAACGGATTGTAAATTTTAATATATATTTTTTTTACCATACAATACTTTAGTAAAAGCTAATGAAGTATTGGTACAATTTTCATTACTAAAGAAATTCCTTTAATATATTTACTATATTATATTAATACAGTATATCACAATAGATCTTACAGCACAGCACATCATTATTTGATTGACAGGTGCTAAAAAACGTTTACGATTACTAAAACTGGAGAAAGCCGACAAAATTAAGAAGAGTAAGCATGATCCAAATGTTGTTGGACTGGAAGAGTCATCTGCAGAGGAATCTTCAGAAACTGAAGACGAAAGTGAGACAGAGTTCGTGGAAAATGGTAATGATAATAGCAATCAAGATGTCAATGAAGATGTGATAGAAATCATAGATGAAACTGTAATTATTAATGATAAATCAAGCAATGATAAAGAATCAACAGAAGATATAGCAAAGAAAGAAAGTAATAAAACTAAAACTGACATAAAAAAACTAAAAGATGAGAAAGAAGTTATGCAAAAGAAACCTTTACTAAACCATCCTACAATACATGTAGAAGTGAATAGAGATCCAAAAGTGCAGGTCGCTAGATTGAAGCTGCCAATACTAGGAGAGGAGCAGCGAATAATGGAGTTAATAAATGAGAATGAATTCCTTATTGTGGCTGGTGAAACAGGTATACTTTGCAATTTAGTATGTATCAATTATTTAAATTTGTTCAATATGATAATAGTAATGATAATATAATGTTTTAAAGTTAAATCATAATATTCAAGTAGTTGTTTTTTTGTTTGTTATTAGCTTGAATGACAAGACGAGCAGGTCGCATGCCTGATGGTAAGCGTCACACCTGGCCATAAACAGAAGCAACACCACACAGAATAATACAAATATGAATGACAAAGCACTTTGTGGCACTGAACTATGCTCGTCGTAACATAACGAAACATAAGTTGTTAAGTCTCATAATGCCCAGTAACTTCATTGGCTTGTGTGCTTCAATGTCCTTCAAATCGGAACACAACAGTGTTTACACAATGGTGCATGTGCACTTTTTCAGACAAAAAAAAAATACTATTCAAGAGTATCAAAATCAGTTCATATAATAATACCTACTTCAACTGTATTACTTATTTCAATATAAATCTCTTATATTAGTTAATTTTCTACTGAGGAAAAAAATTGTTAAAGTATTTTTGTGTTAACAAAATTATGCCAAAGCATAAATCCTTTAATATTGTTTGAAATGAAATAGTTTTATTAATCATGTAGGCAATTAAAATAGCGCTTGTGACAAGTCTGTACAAAATAAAGAAACTTATGTATAGAAACCATATAAACTAATGTATACATATCATACATAGCATCATCAAAATACACTGGGCAACTAAAAATTTTACAATATTTTTATTATGGTTTATTATTCTTCTCCAAAGGCAGCGGAAAAACAACGCAAATACCCCAGTTCTTATATGAAGCTGGATATGCCCAAAGTAAAATGATAGCTGTGACGGAACCGCGACGTGTAGCGACAGTAGCAATGGCGGCCAGAGTGGGATATGAATTAGGTTTAACTAGCAAAGAAGTATCATACTTGATGAGGTTTGAAGGAAATGTTAATAAGGACACTAAGATTAAGTTTATGACTGATGGTGAGTATTCATTTTATATATACACAAACATACATAGATAGATATAGATAGGCAGAGACAATGGATTATAGATACATTCATTTTATTGATGTAATTACTGGTTATTGTGAGTTATCTTATACTCCGAGACGATAAGCGCAGTGTAGTGCAATGCAGTACACTACCTACCTACCTAAAGTACCTAACCTACCTAAATTTACCTAATTTTTTACTACTGGATAGAAACCAACATTGTGTTGTGTATTAAAATATTAAGTGTTCACTTTGACTATAATGTCTTAAATAAAATTAACAATGTAAAAACATATATATTCATATACCATGCAATCACTCCATTAAACCATATTTTTACCTAAACCATACTATCATATTTTATGTAATACAATTTATTGAAAAAAAAACATTGGTATTAATTTCGAGACTCTTTACCATTCGTAAGTAAATACATTACTTACGAAAAAATTATACACTTCAATTAAATAAACAAATTTAAGTATGTACTTTTTGTTATAGTTTTTGATAAAAATATTTTTTTTTGCTCTTTAATATTTTATTTCAGGCTCATTACCATTCGCAACTTATTTTCTAAGAATATATCACTTCTAGGGCTTAGCGTTCAAATTATATGTTCCAGGTGTACTTTTAAAAGAGATTCAGACAGATTTCCTTTTAAGTAAATACTCAGTAGTAATAATCGACGAGGCGCACGAGCGTAGCGTATACACGGACATACTATTAGGGTTATTGTCAAGAATTGTGCCTCTTAGGCGGAAGAGGGGCAGTCCATTGAGACTTATTATAATGTCAGCTACGTTGAGAGTGGAAGATTTTACCGAAAACACTCGGCTTTTTAAGGAACCACCGCCTGTTATTCAAGTAAGATTGTTTGTTTTTAACCGACTAAAAAGCTGAGGAGGTTCTCAATTCGATCTGTATATATTTTTTGTATGCATAACCTTAACCATGTATAACATAGTGAACCGATTATGATGATTCTATTTTTATTCGATAGGGTATAATTAAAAGATGTTTCCATTTCCTTAAAAGATACCGATTTCCTGGAAATCGGGGAGGGAAGGCTAAAACCTAGGCATTTATGTTCGGATTTGTACGAATCTTTCACAAAAAAATGTAGAAAAAAAACTTCACAAGAATATTACCGCCTCTAAAATAAAAAAATAATAGCTCCGAAGCTGACTAATTTAGGGTCGGTCTTTTAAAGGACATAAAACCACAACTTCACTTTTAACTATTAAGTTTTTTGCAGAAAGTTTTATTTTTTTGTAAAAAAGTTTTTTTTTCCTGGTCTTTGCTCATTGTTAAATGAGCTAGTTGAGTTTTTTCACAAATTATGTAAAATTTTAATCACAAATCATGCCTTAGTCCACCAAAAGAGCCTTATGCGGGTTGGCAGGCTTCACATACCTCGAAATTCTTAGATTTCCTCACGATGTGGTCTTTCACCACTAAAGCTAGCGATAATTAACAATGAATACATACATAACTTAGAAAATTCATAGATGTGAGCCTTGAGATGTATGCATATATTATACATCTTCTAAGCTGAGGTTTTTTTCCACAGATTGATTCGAGACAGTTTCCAGTGACGGTACATTTTAACAAACATACATACAGTGACTATTTAAAGGAGGCATACAAAAAGAGTGTTAAAATACACACAAGGTTGCCTGAAGGTGGAATACTTATCTTCGTTACTGGACAGCAAGAGGTAATTATTTATAAGCAAGTCTCAATCGCATGGATAGACCATTATAAGTGTATGCTGTATTGTTGGAGAGTAGAGAATAAAACGTGCCACCGTTCGTAAATTCTAGCCTTTTCTTTATTTATTATTTATTAGGATAACCGTTATCAGTTATCACACATTCTGAAAAAAAAACGAATTACTTTCAATGTAAAAGTAGAACTATTTAAAAATATTTTGGGATTGGATTATGAGATGCTTCGTAGGATCACGGGTAATAAATAGACTTGTGTATGTTTACTCTCTTCACCTGCCACGATTAAGCTCAGCATTCAGCGCAACGTGCCAACACGCATTACAAAATCTATGTGCACGGTGATGAGAGCGTCGGTCCATGTAGTAAAAATTGGTACGTTTGGATTGTATACAGATAATTGTATGATATATCTACTATAATACCCCTAATCTGCTATTATGGATGCTAAATAATAGATTGTCCAAAACATTTTGCAAACAATGTATTGTTTTTTAGGTGAATTATCTAGTCCGTAAACTAAGGACGTCATTCCCTTACCGCAAAGATGTGGACTACACCAAGTTGATAAATAAGAAGAATACGAATGAAGTGGATGCGGCCTTGGATTCCGAGCCTGATGATATTGAATCAGATGATGATGAGGTTTGAGTAATTGCTCATTAATTAACATGAGTTCATACTCATGTTGATGATACTGATGCCTTTACCCCTGGAAGGGTAGGTAGAAATACAACTAGTACACTCGCCGAGTTTATTTCCGTCCTATCATGTGAGAGATGGCGAGCCTATATCGGGCATTATATCTGTGAAATCTAAAATTCAAATACAAGTTGTGATTGCTTGAACTGGGATTTGAACCCAAAATCTCACCGATTAATTGCCTAAGTATGCTGCCACTGCACCAGTGAAGCAATAACAAATGCTTAAAGCGATCAATGAGCGGCAAAATCATTTTTATAACTGGAAACTTTTACTCTTCAATTTATTCGAATGAAATTTTATGACGCACGTAATATGTGGATAAATAATAATGAAACGGTCGTTTTAATTAGGTTAAGTAAAAAAATTTAATCAAAAATTAAAATTAACAGGTTGAAAGAGAAATGAAGCGGGCACGAAAAGCTCGGAGGAAAGCCAAGCAAAAAGCCAAAACACTGCCTAAAATCAATTTGGATGATTACGACATGCCCGAGGACGACGGACAGGCTGACTTGGTGGGGAATGACGATGACAGCGAGGGACATTTGAGTGATTCAGGTAAAACTAATGATATTTATATCATGCACAGCGTGGTCTGTCATAATAAAATAAATATTGTAATTGTGAAGTGAGTTTGTAAGGTTGTGGAATTCGATGATTACACAACCCCTAACAGCTAAACAGCATAATGCACACACACTGTCACACAGGTAGTAAATAGCACCTTAAATATGTAGACTATTTTCTTATTAATAAATTTATTAGTAATAAACGATTGTTATAAAGATCGGATCACATCTCGCTATGTGTAACTGTTCGTGAGCATGTGAGTTCATAATTTTGATTTGTGTGAAATTTGGGTCCGTCGTTATCCTATATATTTAGGTCAATAGTGACAGGCAGACACAGTCATTGTCTCTATACGAATACGTCACGCATGCAGCTGGGCATGAGCCTCTCAATGAGAGGTGTTACACCTTAGGCAACCACGCTGACCCAATGCGGTTAACAGATTTTACACACCTTCGAAATTCTGATGAAGAATTCTCACATATGCAGGTGTCGCTCACGTTGTTTTCTTCAACGTTAAGATAAAAATAATTAACAATGAATGCACACCTTCAAAAAGTCACGACTCACGAGGCGCATACTCTTGAGGCTGGTTTCGTAGCTGAGACATTCGTCTCGCAGTACATACCACTTACCGCTGTTATCACTGCTTTTATGAATTATCTATAGCCAGTGAACCACATTGATATAATTGTTACCCACAGACGCAGAAGAAGATACCTTAGCACCAGAGATCAAGTCGTGCCGGCAGCCTCTATGGGTGCTCCCTCTATACTCTATGCTCAGTTCAGATAAGCAAGCGAAAGTGTTTGCTCAGCCACCGGTAGGCACTCGTCTATGCATCGTTAGTACGGATGTGGCCGAAACCTCGCTTACCATACCGGCTATTAAATATGTTGTGGATACTGGGAAGAAGAAGATGCGGTAAGTCATATAAAATCGTTGGTATAACTGTTTTTGATTATGCAACTTCTGTACGAATTGGCCGATTGAGGTCATATTCGCAACAGATATTTTTTTATTGAGACGATAGTTCGTAGCTTTAGAAACAAACATGCGGATTGGAGATGAAATCGCGGGAAATAGTAGTATTGTATTACGGGTTATAAGACTTTAAATTTCTTTGAAAATGTTAAGGAGGGTTTTTAGGCATGCTTAACGATGTTTTCGTTCACCGTGAAAACGAATAATTATTAATGGATGTGTATTATATATTATTGAATATTAAATATATTGAAAGTCAGGCAGACTTTGTGCGCTTTAGGCGTAAGCACTGTACATGCAACTTCGTTGCAATAGTCCCTTGCCTTTCTCGAGTACATACGACTTCATTTATACGGTTCGGTTATGTTCATGTTTAACGAATTAGTACGAATATGTCACTGATTTTTGGTCACTGAAAAAAAACCATTTAACGCTTGTTTCACAAGGTCAAATTAAACGTAGCAAAATACAAAACTAACACACTGTCAATACATATACAGCCTCCGTGGCGCAGCGGGCGAGTAGCCGGTTGCGAAGCGTGAGGTCGTGGGTTCGATTCCCGCACCTAGACAAATGTTTGTCTGATTCACAAATATTTGTCTCGAGTCTGGGTGTTGTGGGACCGCAAGTCCCTCGTAGTTCCTGATACCCACGATACAGGTTTACCTAGTGTGGGGTCAGGACTGTGTGTGTGGGTGTATTTATGTATATAATTTATTATATACACATTGTGAAACAGGCCTTTAAGCTAATATTGTGACTGGATTGTGTTAGGTCATTATCGACACTCGTACATATTTCCAAAAAGCTGAAGTGTATAACTTTATAATAAACATCCACTATATTAGATGAATCATGGATACGTTACCGATCTTCAAGGGCGAGAAAATCTAGCGATTGTGAGGGGAAACGGGAGATTTAGGCCACAGAAAACTTCACGAAACGCAACAGCGAGCAGCTACTGCAAGTCGGTTTTCTGCGAGACAGTGATAGCAATCCGGTCAAGCCGGCTCATTCATGTTGTAGACAATACTGCCAACAACGTGCTTTATGGCTTGGAAATGTCCGTAGCGTATACGATCACGTGACCGGTGCGAGCGCATGGCGTGTAGTGTGGACGTCACAGGCGAGCGCCGGACAACGCGCGGGGAGAGCGGGGAGAGTCGGCGCCGGACATGCGTACCGACTGTACAGCACTGCAGTGTTCCAACATGACTGTCCTGATCATCACCCGCCTGATCTGTGCAGGCGGCCCGTCGATGATCTAGTGCTGATGATGAAGTGCATGGCAATCGATAAGGTAATCAAGTACATATAGGTTTGAATAGGTTACCCTACGAGGATATAAAACATTACTTACTCTCCAACTATAAATAACTCCAAACATTATTTACTTTCATGAAAGAAAATCTAAATTTTGATGTTAAAGCCAAATTGATATTTTTACAGGTCGTAAATTTCCCATTCCCAACACCGCCAGACAGACTGCAACTGCGTTTAGCTGAGAAAAGATTAGAAATACTCGGAATGCTTGAGAAATATGAACCTAAAAATGCACATTTGAAAAGGATTGAGGAAGAGGTTTGTTATTTAAGTTATATAAATAAATATTAATTTCAATTATTAGCAAAATAAACATTGACCCATGTTCATAATTCTTATTACCATAAATATCTGCATATCAATCCTTCAATTGATTACAATAATCGTCAAGTTAGCTACACTTGACAGTTGGCGAGGGGTTTACAGCTTTAAATGGGTTTTATTATTATTATTTCTTTTTATAAATTATATTTCGTATATTTTTATGGTTAAATTTATAATTTATTTTTCTGTCTTTTTTGTTCGTTGTAGATTATGTGAGCGGAAATAAATTTATTTTCTTTCTTTCTTCTTTCATATTAAAAATGGTAATGAGTATGACTGCGACCTATGACGGCTGTACCTTAGTGGCATAATACCTTACACGTGGTCAAAGGGATGAGTTGCGTGTCAAGTGTCTCCTCTATGCCGATGACCAAGTGTTACTTGCGCCGTCGGCGGAGGAGTTACAAGGAATGTTAGACTTAGTGAATGTGTCGTTTAAGAAGAAGGGAATGAAAATTAATGCAAGCAAGACGAAAGTTATGGTGATAGAAAGAGAGGAGGATGCTACTGCATGTAGCATTAGCTTAGAAGACGAGAGAGTAGAACAAGTGAAAGAATTTATGTATCTGGGTAGCAAGATAACGAGAGATGAGAAGTGCGAGGGGGATATTGAAAGGAGAGTGACGGCAGGTAATAAAGTGAATGGTGCCTTACGCGCAGTAATGAGTAGCCAGTCGGTGTCTCAAAAGGCACGAATGGCTGTTCACAATGGCGTGCTGGTACCGACACTTATGTATGGCAGTGAAAGTTGGGTTTGGCAGAAGCAGCATGAAAGTAGAATAAATGCGTTCCCTACGTAGTATGTGTGGAGTCACCCTTGCAGACTGGATGAGGAATAGTGTGATAAGGGATCGCAGTAAGTTGAAGAGTGATGTGGTGACTAGGATAGAAAAGGGTATGCTGAAATGGTTTGGGCATATGGAGAGGATGGATGAAAGACGTCTTAAGAAAGGTATTTATCGTGCGAATGTGAATGGAAGGGTCGGAAGAGGGCGCCCGAAGAGAACATATTATGCGGATCAAATAAACGATATTCTCCGAAAAGGGCACGTCACGAGTACCCGCAACCGACGAAAATGTATGAGAAGATGTATGAATGTGGAAGAGGTGAAAGAGGTGTGTCAGGACCGTAGCTTGTGGTACTCAATAGTCCCTGCCTACCCCTATGGGACATAGGCGTGAGTGTGTATGTATATGTACGTGGTGAAAACCTCACCATGGTGACTCGGTCAGACTAGTCGTGATTCAGGGTCAGCCAGTGTATATCCAGTAACTTCTGCCAGGTATAATTCGACCGAACGTTGAGGGACGCACTTTCTCTTGACGGTCGACATTGTATTTTGACTGCACTGTACTTAACGCCAGGTCCAGTGCTCACTGCTGTGCCAGTCTAAAAAAAATATCTTATCTTCGAACAGCATAATATAAATTAGACTGTTTATTAATTTTGCAGGTATTAAAAGTGACCTCGTTAGGTAAAGCAGTATCAGCTTTCCCACTACTGCCTCGGTATGGTAAAATGTTGGCGCTTAGTCATCAACAGAATCTACTGCCGTATACTATAGCTCTTGTTGCTGCTTTGACGGTTCCAGAAGTAAGTTATTTCTTATATATTTTCAATATACTCTCTATGGCGCAGCAGGTGATTAGTCGGCTGTGATGAGACGCTGCGATTCCCGTACCCAGACAGATGTTTGTGTGATCCACAATTTTTTTTTTGGGTCTGGGTGTTTTGGGACCACAAGCCCCTTGTAATTCCTGATGCATACGATACAAGTTAACCAGAATTCAGGATTTTATGTGTCACTGTATTTAATTGGACAGATGAATCGACTCTGGTAGTATCATTATCCTTTGTTTTAACGGCGAAAGAAACATCGTGAGGAAACCTGCATACCCCCGAATTCATTATAAGAATTTCGAAAGTATGTGAAGTTTTCCAACTTGCATTAGGCTAGCGTGGTTGACTAAGGTCTAATCTCCTTCGTAGAAGTCCAGCAGACAGTATAACACTGGGTTGATATTACGTTATTCTGTAAATATGGCATGGAGTCTATAGTCATTATTTTCTCATTACCAGGTAATGTCAGGCAAAGCCGATTGTTGGCCGGCTACTGGTCACACGCTTCTATTAGGCGACCCTGGGGTTTTATTACGAGCGGTCGGTGCAGCGGAATACGCACATCTTAAAGGCGAAGAGAATCTGTTTTGCGCTAAATTTGGGCTGAGAGAGAAGGTATTTTTTAACGTGTCTTTTATTAACTTACTCGCCTCGTTGTACGTCGTATTTTGCTGTTATTTATAAGGATTAATAAAATAATTAGAATTAAGTGAAGTAAATATACAACGTACTTCATCATTACCATTATTATCATTCACCATCATTATCAGAATGGTAAAGGTAAATCCCTGATTGCCGTTATACTGCTGTTGTCGTAACATATTTTGTTATATATGATCAGATAAAACGGACATAAAATGTACACGATATTGCCAACTATTCGACAGTATTAGAAACATTGCTACGCATGTTAGTCTCAGACGCATGTCATTCATAAAGACGGGAAACCTTTCTTTGACCAAATAATGTCATTATACTTTCATTAAAAAAAACTTATATTTTCAAGTTTGTTGACTTGGCAAGTAGCTCGCTTGTTGGTAAGCACCAACCATAAACAAGTTGGTTGAATTACAAAGCACTGAATGGCTATGGACTGCGCTCGTCACCCTGAGACATAGGATGTCTGTAATGAAGTCTAATAATGGCTAATAATTTCTTTGTCCTTCAAACCGAAACACAATAGTGCTTGCACAATGGTGCTTGGAGGCAGAAATAGACAAAGCAGTACCAACCCAGATGACCTCTTGCAAGCGAGGGACCTACCACATGGTTAAACATATTATAATATCACTAAATGAAGGAATATAGATATAAAATTATTGAGCCACCTCACCTAAATATTACTTTCCAGGCAATAAAAGAAATCCGCAAAATCCGCAAACAGTTAACATCAGAGATAAATCTTAGCATAGCTGGAGTGCAAGCCACTATCGATCCTGAAATGAAACCCCCGGATGATAACCAAGCCAGATTGTTGAGACAGTTGGTGCTAAGTGGCTTGGGAGATCAGGTTGGAAGGAAGATTGGATTGAATGAAGTTAAAGAAGGTATATAATTTAGAAAAAGCTAATTTATGCAGATATCTGATATATTTGTCTATGTAAAGTTTCAAAGCATTTCGCCACATCAAATTATGTTACTTCGCCATCATGGCGTAATTATTTTTGCTATCGGAAATGTTTTTTATTTTTAAGCTTAGGATAGTTTAAGAACTAACAATTATAAAACCCCGACGTCAATTCTATTAGAAACGCATCTATAAATTTTAAAGGATTGAACAGATTTTCTTCAGACTAAATAAATAATTAAATAATAATTTTTCTATTTTCTAAGTACTATTTCGATTAAACTGGCTTTTAAATAAAAAAAAAAACATATTCAAATGGGTTCATTCGTTTAGTACCGATGCCATAGACAGACTAACAATGTCGTCAAATTTCAAAAGTTGCCTCTCTTTTGTCGGGAGTTATAAAAATAATAATTAAAAATACTTTCCAGGCGAAGATAAACGGAAATACAAATACGCGTACCACTGCGGTGAGTTAGAAGAGCCCGTTCACCTCCATTCATCATCTATATTGCGCAAAGTGATACCTGAATGGGTGGTATATCAACAAATGTATGAAACGGGTGGTGATGATCGACGCAAGATGGTGATGAGCAACGTGACCGCTATAGAGCCTGAGTGGTTGCCTGTTTATGTACCGCAAATGTGTAATTTGGGTAAGTTGATACTTCAAAATGATACTATTTTTTTTTTTTTTTTTTATTTATTTAATAGTAAAAACAGTTAACATTCATTTGTACAAGAGATGTAACATAAACTAATTTAAGTTAAGTAGGTGTAGGTAGGTTACTAGAGTAGGTGGTGTAACATATGTTCGAGACGAGCGGTGATGAGCAACTGAAGATGGTAATGAGCAACGTGACCGCTATAGAACCTGAGTGGCTATCTGTTTATATGAACCTAGGGTTGCCATATATTCCAGTTTCCCCGCATTTGTCCAATTCTGCAAAACGTTCGGAGAAAACTTTTATAAATGTTTCAACGTATTTTTGATAAATTTCAGTTTCTAAAAATTATAGAATAAATAGATTTGTCTATTATTTTAATATTTTATTTTAATACTAGCTTTTGCTCGTGGGTCCGCCCGCGTGAATATCGTTTTCCGGGATAAAAAAGTACCTAAGCAGCCTAAGTTACTCCTTATTACATTAGCTATCTGCCAGTGAAAGTCCCGTCAAAATCGGTCCAGCCGTTCCAGAGATTAGCCGGAACAAACAGACAGACAGACAAAGAGACAAAAATTATAAGATGAAGATAAGATATGTTATTTTGGTATATGTACCGTATATACATTCATAAGCATGTAGTAAAAATAGGTCATTTTAAAATTACAAACAGACACTTCAATTTTATTTATTTGTATAGATTTGTCCGCGAAAACCATTGTCAATACCATTGTCTGGGCCATTCGAAGCCATGGTCCGACGTAAGCAATTTATTTGATGAACTAGTGGCGACTTATATTTCATAGTTTTTGAAATGCATTTGATAATTAATAATAATAATAATAAATACACCCAACAGTCACATACATAGTCCCGACCCCACACTAGGTTAACCTGTATCGTGGGTATCAGGAACTACGAGGGACAAAAACACCTGGACCCGAAAACAAATCTATGTGGATCAAACAAATATTAGTCTAGATGTGGGAATCGAAACCACTACCTCTCGCTTCGCTGCCAGCTACTCGCCCACTGCGCCACGGAGGCTGTCAAATCATTTAGTCCTAGAAATTTTGACTGACTCGATGGCGCAGTTTTAATGCGTACGATTATGCATTACGATTGAGGCCAAAGCTGAGGTCTCGGGTTCGATCCCCGGGTCGGGTAAAGTGGTATTGAGTTTTTCTATTACGATATCAGTATCAGCCCGGAGTCTGGAATTTATGCCGGGTATGGCGACAGGCTCGCCCCCTATCACATAAAGGACGAAGATACGCTCAGCGAAATGTGGGACTACTAGTTATACCTCTGCCTACCCCTTCGGGGATTACAGGCGTGAGTGCGTACTTATGTATTTTGATTGATGGCCATACAAATGTATTTTTTTCTCAGGTGACCCACTAACAGACCCAGAACCGAGATTCGACGAGAAAACAGGCCGAGTGAGGGTTCATTTCAAAGGGACGTTTGGTAAAGCTGGTTGGGAATTACCGCTTGTTGAGATCGATTATCCAGACAAAATACAAAGATACAGGTAATTTGGAATTTTAACATCATTATTAGGTGGTAGGTGTTCGTATGCGGGAGGCCATCTGGGTACCACAGCTTTGTCTATTTCGGCCGTCAAACAGTAGTGTGTGAGCACTGTTGTGTTCCAGTTTCAAGGACATTGAAACCAGTGAAATTACTAGTCATTATGAGACTTAACATTTTGTCATTATTAGGTGGTAGGTATCTTGTATGAGAGATGCCGTCTGGGTAGATACCCCAGCTTTGTTTATTTCGGCCGCCAAAAAGCAGTGTGTAAGCACTGTTGTGTTCCAGTTTCAAGGACATTGAAGCCAGTGAAATTACTAGTCATTATGAGACTTAACATTTTGTCATTATTAGGTGGTAGGTATCTTGTATGAGAGATGCCGTCTGGGTAGGTACCCCAGCTTTGTTTATTTCGGCTGCCAAACAGCAGTGTGTAAGCACTGTTGTGTTCCAGTTTCAAGGACATTGAAGCCAGTGAAATTACTAATCATTATGCGACTTAACATTTCCAAGTGTGTGGTGTTGCTCCTGTTTATGGGCAGGCGTGGCGCTTAATATTAGACGAGCGATCGATACAAGCTGATAAAGAAAATTACGTAATAACTTACCACCGCTTTGTCTATTTCTGCCGCCAAGCAACAGTGCGTATGCGCTGTTGTGTTCCGGTTTGAAGGCCATTGAAGCCAGTGAAATTACTGGCCATTATGAGACTTAACACTTTATGTCTCGGGGCGACCTGCTCGTCTCGTAATTTAAGCTAATAAAAAAAAACCTTACTTATAGCGCCCTATTCTTTATGTTTTGCAGATGGTTCGCTCGATTCTTACTAGAGGGCGTAGTGTTTCCCAAACTTCGTAAATACACAACCTCTTTATTATCGCCTCCGTCGACGATGGTTAAATCCTGGGCCAAACTACAACCAAGAACGGAGGTGTTGCTGAAGGCTTTAATTATAAAAAGAGCCGGCACAAGAGACGCATTGAAAAGAGTCTGGGAGGAGGAAAAAAATTGTAAGTGTTGTCATTTTTTTTAAGGTTCCGTAGCCAAAACGGAATAATTTTAATAATAATACATGATAATGCATGACTGCCTCGGTGGCGCAGTTGCGTTACGATTGAGATCAACGCTGAGGTCTCGGGTTCGATCCCCGGGTCGGGTAAAGTGGTATTGGGTTTTTCTATTACGAAATGCTCAGTATCAGCCCGGAGTCTGGAATTTGTGCCCGGTATGGCGATAGGCTCGCCCCCTATTACATAAGGGACGGAAATACGCTCGGCGAAATGTGGGTGTACTGGTTATACTCCGCCTACCCCTTCGGGGATTACAGGCGGGAGTGCGTATGTAATAATTCATTAAAAAAAATATTATGTAATAATAATATGTTCTTGTTTCATTTCAGATTTACTCGATGAGTATTTAAAATGGCTGCCAGAATCTGCGCATAATGAGCTTACATTGTATTGGCCTCCAATGTGATCTCTATATTTAGTTTTTGTATATAATGTGAATAAAGTTGTTTTTAAGAATTAAATTTAGTTTTATTATATACTAGCTGTTACCCGCGGCTCCGCCCGCGTGAAAATAAAACGTAGCCAATAACCATCTCAAGGTCCCATCTATCTCTACATCAAAATTCATCAAAATCGGTTCAGTGATTTAGGCGTGAGGCGATTTAAATGCAGTTTTTTGTATGAAAGTTGGTTAAATTGCGATAATTCTTATCTTAGTTTGAAGAAAATGAGTTCAGCCGTTTAAAAGTTACACATTTATTAGAAACTAGCTGACCGGCGCGGTTTCACCTGCGAAATACTTGATAGAACCCGGTCGCAGCGCCACCTACCGGGTCCAATTGTGAGTATAAACCATCCACGGACCCACTTAAACACATAAAAATATCAAAATAGGTTCAGACGTTCTCGAGTTTTGCGCTTAGCAACATATTTAGCCATTAATTTTTATTTATATAGATTGACGTCGGTGTGGTTAACTGATAGCTCGAAAAATATCAAGCAGAATTCAATCTTATTGACATTCAACCTGCCCGCCAACTTTGAAATGAAATGAAATGAAATAGTTTTATTAATCATGTAGGCAATTAAAATAGCGCTTATGACAAGTCAGTACAAAATAAAGAAACTTATGTATAAAAATCATATCAACTAATGTATACATAACATACATAGCATCGTCAAATACACTAGGCAATTACACTAAATTGTTTATTTGTTGTCTTTTTATTTTACATTATTAACAGTATTTGTAATATGGAAACGTCCATTATTAATTATTAAAAATTTTGAGTCGGTATGGACCACTGCATTTACCGAAACGGCACGAGTTTTAAAACTACCACCGGATCCAAAACGACCCAGCTTGAGAAGACCCGGCGAAACAAACTCAGTGGGCTTAATTTACCACTGGATTCAACGCGGCGCGACCCAAACTCTGAGAAGATCCAGCTACTTGAACTCAGGGGGCTTGTTTTAGGTCCGGATTTTCAATAATTTATATTAGGAAATACAAAGTCCTATAGTTAACTTTAGGGAGATTGAATGCGGACCATGTGTATTGAGAATAAAATGTAGGTATCAATAAATAAGAGCTACTCATATTATGCCATAAAATATCACTGGCGTTTAGAGAATCTACCAAAGAATACTGGTGTAATTTTAATTTCATCTACCGGCCACACTTAACGGCTAGGTTTTTAATTACATCTGATAGTGAAAGTTATTAACTACGAATAAAAAACTGAACGAAACTAGGACGTACAATTGATTGCAAAATAGGGTATTTGAGTATGTCTATGGTAGAATTATCTAAGTTAGTGTATTGTTATAGCATAATAGCTCTTATTAATACTATTTTAAGTCTCAAATTTGAATGGCAGGTCGAGTGTCAATAAGGTTGATTGAGTGGCAATAAGGTTGAATTCTGCTTGTCAAATCAGTTTACCGGTAAACAGCCGCATTTCATATTTTAAATATTGGTACAAGCAAAGGTGGGTGCGTAGTGGGAACATCTCACTATCTCCTTCGCACGCGTGCTCCGTAATGGCGTAACCTGCCGTGTGACGTAACTTACTATGTCGTGCATCCTCTTCCCGTCATTTGACAACTATACCCTCTCCAACTAATTTGAATGGCTTCCAACTTGATTTTTTCGACTTGATTTATATAAATAAATAAATACACCCAACAAGCACACACATAGTCCTGACCCCACACTAGGTTAACCTGTATCGTGGGTATCAGAAACTACGAGGGACTTGCGGTCCCACAACACCCAGACCCTAAACAAATAATTGTGGGATCACACAAACATTTGTCTCGGTGCGGGAATCGAACCCACGGCCTCTCGCTTCGCAGCCGGCTTCTTGCCCACTGCGCCATGGAAGCTGTTAATATCCAATAACTTCAGGCCGGCATAATTCTGCCGAACGGCGAGCCACGTACAGTACTCTTGACGGTCAATAGGTATTATATTTGGACTGCTTTATAGGTATTTAACATCAGCTCTAGTATATTCATTTGGCCGTGCGAGAATAAAAAAATAAAAGAAACGCTGAATCTACGTTTAGGTACCTAAGTACTTCAATCTCCTAATGATAAGAGCCAGTCACTGATCATTCGCAAACAAAAATCGCTACAATATGTAGAATCTCTATCTACTTCGAATTTCGTTTAACACCACTTATGTACAATACTACAAAGAAATCATTTGAAACGACTCCTTCATTCATACTTGAATATAACTGACTCGCCAGTCTTGCTTGACACTTCAATTTCCATTTGCCGCCAGCCAGTTACCGCGCGTAAGCGTTTCAGTGTGCGCGTGTTCACAGGTTCACTTTCCGCGTGCATTTTTTTTCGATTGTAGGTAATATAAACGAACTATTAGTAAGTTAAAATGCCAAAAATGTATACCATATTAAATATATTAGCCATAAATCTTATAATTAATTGCGTGAGCGGTTTCGCACTACCTTTTGAAGGATTGCAAAGACTCGATATTATACATTACAATGATTTTCATGCAAGGTGAGTAGGTACAATATATTTCGTGTTTTAAAACGTGTTTAATGTAAGTATAAACAATATGCTATGTGCATTTTTTTTTCTAAGATATGGCTGTTTACAATCATTATCAGTGCCGATTAAGTTTATGAAGTATTTTTTCATTAGCAGCAAACTGCTACTTTAAGTCGGTTTTCTGTGAGACAGTGGTAACGACCCGGACGAACTGGCCCATTTATGCTGTAGACAAAATTGTCTACAGCGTGGATCTACCACTCAAAACACAGTGCGGTTCCATAGGTTATTAATTCTCCCACGCACTTGCAGACTCTGGAATAAACTTCCCTTTGCGATGGTTCCTCAGCGTTTTGGCAGCACTTGTTTAAACGAGGCTTAAATAGTAGGTATTTCACGGTAGACAGCCGATTGCCTATGCCCCTAGCATTGCTAATGTTCATATACGACTTGCCACTAGGTGGGCTGTCAGATCATCTGTCATAGACAAATAAAAATAAAAAAATATTACGATATTCATAAATTGATACCTATAAAATATAATCCAAGCCTTAATAGCATTCAGCCTCTTATCACTCTTTGCATCATAGTTATTGAAAGTCATTAACCTTTATCACTGCCTCTGTTGAAGTCTGATGTAATATTCACAACATAATTATAAAACGTGTTACAGAAAGGTGTGGTCATACTCTAGGGTCATTACATACACCGTACAATTAGTACTTATGTACCGGATCTTTTCAAAACCATGACATCCGAAAATTTCACGTAAAATTTAATCACTCCTTTATTAAGATCGATCAGATTGATGACATCACTATTAATTATTATGAACGATACTGACTTTATAATAAACTTGAATAAGAAGCACGTAATTCTAAGGGCATACGTACGTAACTTGTAATTTAAACACAAATTAACACCTGAAAGAGATCGTGTGTTGAAGACAAATAGGTACCATCGTTTAGAAGCATGTTAAAGACTTCATTCACGGGTCTTCCATCTATGAATTTGGCTTATTACAGTCGACGATCCTATTAAAAACTTTTATCAGTTACACCAATACATAATACTTGTTTTTAAGCAATTACAACATATTTTTTTAACTCGTAATCATACTTCATAAAATCAGAACTTGCCGAACTGACTGCGTCAAATAAATATTGACATTTGACAACTGTTTAATGTTTTTTTAATTATAAAATAATTAAATGAAAGGAGGTCTATAGTATCATTGTTTATCATTTAGTGTTATCCAAAGTTGAAAGTCGATATCGACATGTTACTTATTCGATAAAAAAGAAAATTCTATAATTATTGTACTAGCAATGCAATCGGATTTGGTACTATGGGAGATAAATACTTATACCCTACACTATACATTGCTTAAATTTGCCCGCCCCTTTCTATAACACGTTGTATATGATAAAATAAATAAAAGAAATTGCCTGCCTCGGTGTCGCAGTTGTAATGCATACGCGTTACGACTGAGGCTAACGCTGAGGTCTCGGGTTCGATCCCTGGGTCGGGTAAAAGTGATATTGGGTTTTTCTATTACGAAATGCTCAGTATCAGCACGGAGTCTGGAATTTGTGCCCGGTATGGCGATAGGCTCGCTCTCTATCACATCATGAGACGGAGATACGCTTGGCCAAATGTGGGTGTACTGGTAGGCAGAGGTGTACCTCTGCCTACCCCTTCGGGGATTACAGGCGTGAGTGCGTATGAATAAAAGAAAGATTTCATTTCTGGGTTATAATGATTAAATTTATGACAGAAAGAGCCACGCTGTAGACAGTTTTGTCTACAGCATGAATGGGCCGGTATCACGGGTCATCAACACTGTCTCACAGGAAACCGGTGTAAAGTAGCAGCTTGTTGCTGCGTTTCTTTAACAGGGAAGGAAACACCGATACACGTGCATTCTGATCAAGTACATGAAAATAAACGTCACATTCATAGAAGGTCAAACAATTAAGTATTTACCTTAAGAGTGTATTTACTTTCATTGTGCTAGTAATAATTTATAATAATGATAATGTTTACACATAGGTAGCTGTAATGACCTAGTTTTAGTCATAAATATCAGCTGATTAGCTATTTTCTGCGAGTTCCGTGGTTATGTGTATAATTATTTATATTTTATCTGTTACTGTTCTTGACTGCCTCTGTGACGCAGATGTAATGCGTACGCGTTACGATTGAGGCCAACGCTGAGGTCTCGGGTTCGATCCCCGGGTCGGGTAAAGTGGTACTGGGTTTTTATATTACGAAATGCTCTACATATAGACTCTACAACTATACCACTTTTTAAAGAGAATATTTTCCTTGAAGATCATGAAGATTCCATGCTTTAAAATCAATATCACTGATCATCTTTATCTTAGACCTCGGTTAATATTGGAAACATTAAGTAAAAAGCAGCTTCAGTTTTGCCAAATATTTATCGTTTGTACCAAGAGACCTTTAAACATGTCTTTTATGATGTCAGAATCGTCGGACACCACTTAAATAACTTTAATAATGTAGTATTTGCTGTATATGTCGCTACGTATGGCTTTGAACGATAGTGTCTGGGAAAGCGAAGCTGTTTTTTCACGCAATAAAGTTGATAAAATAGAAAGATTGAGACGAGTTCAAAATATATTTTTTTGTACTTCCCACCATATATAATCGGGAGACATAATAATGAACTAAAGGATGTATTAACCTCAGGAGTAAGGATATTTATAACTAGAGAAGCCAGATGTAAAGCACCACGGGTACAAGGTGGCAGGTCCCTCGTATGCGAGGGGCCGTTTGGGTTGGTACCACGGCTTTGTCTATTTCTGCCGCCAAGCAACAGTGTGTAAGCACTGTTGTGTTTCGGTTAATGAGCAGGCGTGACGCTTAACATCAGCCGATCGACGAGCAGTCTCGTCATTCAAGCAAAAAAAATACCACGGGTGTTATTTAAATTGATCCCATTATGCGAGCTGTCAAACTTGATTCGAAAAGTAGGTATGGCAATAATGAATTTATAAGTTTTCCATTTCCATCACCAGTTTCCATCTTTGAAGGGCTTGTTGATCTATGTTTTTTTATAGGATACAAACTAGGATGCAAATGAGTAAGTGAGTCAACTGATGGTAAGTGATCTTCACCCACAATACCAAAAGAATTATGAACACGTTGCCGACCTTAAAGGAAGAAGATAGGTAATTAAGGGATTGGGAAGAGGAGGGGGATTTGGGCCTCTAGATATCTCAGTCACCGTACGAAACGCAGCAGCAAGTTGCTACTTTACGCCGATTTTCTGTGAGACAGTGGTAACGACCCGGATGAGCCGGCGCATTCATGCTGTAAAAAAACAGTCTACAGCGTGGCTCTACCACTCAAAATGTTAGATTTTACTATCATTAAAGATACCTGCGCGTTAATAACTGAACGAGACTTGTAAGATAAGAGCTATTTGTTTGCGAAGTTGTGAATTAAGATTACTGTCCTTGATACTGTTTCGCTTGAACTGCTACGAAATATCATTGCTTTCCTTGTGTAATCAGTTATAACATTATTGCTGATTTATGTGCAATTAATCTACTGAATCCTTATGATTAATTATATTCTATTCAGCAATTCCTTGCCGTACTCGGATGCATTGCAAAATATATTTTATAGTAAATTTTCAGCGAACAAAAAATAAGTCACCAGATAGTAATTATTTTCCATTACTCATGAACATTCACAGAGAAATCATGGAAGTCCGATGCGGTACCGACCTCTAACAATAGGGGAGAAGGCTGTTTAGGGGTTAGATACAGCAACTATAAAGCTTTAGTACGTAATAATAATTAATGTTCTCTAGCTGTATTATTTTCCTATATATTTTAAGTAAAAAAAATAGGTAGGTTTTCTTAAATGACCAAGTAAAAATAATTTATAACTATACTGGAAAACACGTCAAGAAAACGATACATTTTAATCTTTATATTCATCTGTTTGGAAAACAAAAGATAGTTATAGACTTCAGTTCATCATTGCATTGCTGATGTGCGTGGGTTTGTAAATGACTATTGTAAATCCATCCGGCGCTCGATCCTATCAACAATCCTTTGTAATATGAGTGATAGCAATTTAACAATTGAATCATCTCCATACGAGTGACATACTTGTTGTAAGGGGATCGCTTCCAAAGCCGAAGCGGTAATAAAACATTGCCAACGGAAAAAAACTATAATTTTTCTGTTTACTTGCCAATTGCCATTTTTTAAATGTAAGCCCTCAATGTAAAGCATACTAATATAAACACGGAGCCAATGACCCGCGCGCCAATACTCAGTAGGTATATCGCGCCGCCAAGTTTATTCTGAGCTTGAGCAGATTTTTTATTGGCTTTACATTATTATAAAAATACGATTTTAATATTGTTATTTGAACAAAACAACATTGTATTAATTGGTCCTAACAAGACGGAGCGAATTTTTTTTTTTTACTTATTTCGCGATTTTTTAGTGGTATCATGTTTGAAATCACCAGCATTACTTGTATTTGTTTTCGGAAGCGATTCCCTTACACCCGGTATTTATCTCATAGATACATTAGAGAGATATGACATCTCCGCAGTTGGGTTGATGTCAGGCAGGCGGCCAGTCGTAAATACTACAAGCCAAAACAATCTGTAACATGTTTTAAAAAGCATGTTGCGCCGACCCCACTACGAGTGGGATCAGGTGGAAGAAAATATAATAGAGAGATATATGAAGTCTTTAGTAGTTTGGGCTATTTCATAAAGAGATGACGGTCGTGTAGGGAAGTCAAGTCGAACAATGCTTTGTTGAATTTCTTTGCTTACAAAAGCTTGGAATTGGATTTGTACTTTATTTTTATGGTGATCTCTTTCTGTCACATATTGTTCACAGGGTCACAGGTTGCTCGCCTGATGGTAAGCGTCACGCCTACCCATGAACAGAAACAACACCAATAAGAACTTTGAATTATTAAGTACCTTTCATGAGTGGTAGACACTTTTGTCTACAGCATGTATGGGCCGGCTCTTCCGGGTCATTACCACGATCTCACAGAAAACCGGGGTAAAGTAGCAGCTTGCTGCTGCGTTTCGTGCGGTGAGTGAGATATCCGGAGGTCCAAACCCCCTCCCCTTCCCAATTCCTTGATCATCCCTTTAAGGTCGGCAACGCACCCATGATTCTTTTGGTATTGTGGGCGTACATGGGCGGTAGATATTACTTACCATCAGGTGACCCACTTGCTCATTTGCCGGCCTATGCCATAAAAAAACCTACTGAATGGCACTGGCCTGCGCTAGTCACTCCGTTATAAGATGTTAAGTCCCACAATGCCCAGTAATTTCACTGGCTTCCATGTCCTTCTAACCGGAAGAACATAGTACTTACACACTGCTGCTTGGCGGCAGAAATAGACAAAGTGGTAGTATCAACACAGACGGCCTCTCACATACGAGGGACCTACCTCCTAATAAAGTGTATTATGAAAATTAAAATTATAAATGACGCATGTGTATTTAGAACATTAAAATTATAAATGACGCATGTGTATTTAGAAAATTAAAATTACAAATGACGCATGTGTATTTAGAACATTATTGCATACCATCTGTGGTCATAGCACCTGTGCTGATATAATGATATGCATAAAATATGTTGTCAAATAGGTACCTACTTGGATGAAGTCAAATCGTATTAAGACCGTAAAAGCTGTTTTGATAGCATTTTAGAAACTAGATATTTACTCCTTCTATAATTAAGGTGCGTCCACATTTATGTTTTCTTTTTTATTGCATAGGCCGGCAAACGAGCAAGTTGGTCACCTGATGGTAAGTAAAAAATTATGGGCGCGTTGCCGACCTTAAAGGAAAGGGATAATAAAGGGATTGGGAAGGGGAGAGGGATTTGGGCCTCCGAATATCTTACTCACCGTACGAAACGCAGCAGCAAGTTGCTACTTTACGTCGGTTTTCTGTGAGACATTGGTAACGACCTGGACGAGCTGACCTATTCATGCTGTAGACAAAAGTGGCTCTATCACTCATATTTCGAGGTAACGAGAATCTGTGTAGGCGTACGTACTTTTTACGCTTCAGCTCCGTGACGCAGTAGGCCAGTAGCCGGTTGCGAAGCGATAGGCCATGGGTTCGATTCCCACACCGAGATAAATGTTTGTGTGATCCATAAATATTGGTCTCGGGTCAGTGTATTTTGGGACCGCAAGTCACTCGTAGTTTCTGATACCAACGATACAGGTTAACCTAGTGTGGGGTTTATTATTACTCGTATTATTATATGGACGATGTTTGTGACATGACACAGCTAAATGATCGTTACTTAAATTCCAATAAGGCTTTGAAACAATGGATAGCTGTTCACATTGGTGTTTTGTTTCACGTACCTATCTGACACTGTTACGGCGTTTCGATTCATCATCATTTTTTTACTAGCTGGAATGACGAAACGAGCAAGCCGCTCGCCTGATGGTAAACGCCACGTCTGCCCATAACAGAATCAACACCACACATAACTTTGAAATACAAAGTATACTGCCTGGCTTTGGACTACGATCGTCACCCCGAGATGCAAAGACTTTAATGTATACTACTAGACAAGCTGCGCGGAACATAGAAATTGTCCCACTAAGTTGCGGTCAATTGACCATAACTCAATATATCCATCTCGCTTACTCTCAACTAGAACCCCTATCGCGCTCCCTGTTTGTGAGCTGTCAATCTTCCGCGTTAAGTGGCGCAATTTTACATCTAAACAGCCCGTCTTGTAGTATATACATTAAATTCTTTGCTGAGACATAAGATGTTAAGTTAATAATACCCAGTAGTTTAACTGGCTTCATTATCCTTCAAACCGCGACATAAAAATGCTTTAATACTGGTACTTGCCGACAAATAATAGACATAACGGTGGTATGAACCCAGACGGCCTCTTGCATAACAGGGACCTACCGCCTAGGTAAATGTAAGCACATTTTAAAATTAATTATAGGTATTATTATTATAACCCGATAGGAGTGGATAGGAGTAAGAAAAAGATCTTTTTTGTCAGAGGTTTATAAAAAGAAAAGTTAAGTAGGTCTGTACGCGCTGACGAAATCATGTGTTCGTGCGAATATTCATTGCGTCAGCGCTTTTCGCTTTTTATCGTGAATTAATAGAAAGGAGTTTATAACCTATCTTATATAGTTAAGAAAATACATAGCTAAAAAGATAAAGGTTTCAAACTTAATAAAACTCTCCTTTTTTCGCGGGTTATAGAAATCTAATATATAAAATTCTCGTGTCGCAATGTTCGTTCCCATATTCCTCCGAAACGGCTCAACCGATTTTTATAAAATTTTATATGCATATTTAGTAGGTCTGAGAATCGGCTACTATCTATTCATCCCCCTAAATGTTAAGGGTGGTCTACCCCTCATTTGTTTTTTTAAACAAAATTTTTTGTTTTTATTTTTTATGATACAGCATTAAAATTACATATAACCCTAAATTTTCACCCTTCTACCATCAACCCTTATTTTTTAATAGCCATTTTAGTATTTATGTCAAGCGCGTTTCTCACCGGGGGCGCCCACTAGGCTACTTTAATCCTGGAAATAGGCATTCACGGGGCAGAGCCGCGGGCAACAGCTAGTATACCTATAATTATTATAGATATGAAGAAACATCGGTTGAAACTGCAACATGTAAGACCAACGACAGCTCATGTCTGGGTGGGTTTCCGAGGCTATACCATCATATAAATACGCTATTGGAGGAGAAACCGGACGCTCTACTCCTGAATGCTGGAGACAGTTTCCAAGGAACATACTGGTATACGCTGCTCAAGTGGAATATTACCCAGGAGTTTATGAATTTATTGCCCCATGATGCCCATGTGAGTACGTTTTTTTATTCAAATTATCATATTTCAGTAGTTTTACCGGTCGTACAGTTTGGTTCCCTTTTAGAACGGAAAAAATACATTTCTTTTTCAATATTATCTCATCATCAAAAAACTTTCGAATCGATTTTGTAATTTAAAACAAACAATATATATTTAGTTACTGGATTTCTGCATTTGGGTGCCTCCTATCAGGCCAGAGGTCGGGTTGCCTATAGCGTAAAAACGTAACTGATAGACGATGTGTTTATCGGGGGTCCCAGGCCTGCCTAAATTATTTTTAAGGCCGTTTTTATGTATAACACTTGTTGTTCATGAATATGAAGCTATGGGTTAACTATTCTCATTCCTGGGTATCCTCGGAAGGTTATCTATCAGGGCTGGCCCTACCATATGAATAAAAAAACCTAATGGCTCTACCATATACGCTCTAGGCGAGGACCCGGGGTAAAGGCATCTCCATTTTCTGAATTAGGCAAGGGATGCCATATTCATCAATAAACGTTGGGCTCGCACTGAAGGTTCCTAACAAAGATCACTAGAGACAGAAGTATCATAAACTTCATAATAGTTGTGTTGTATTGACCTCACGCCGAATCACGTAGTGAAGGAAATCTTACTATTTTCTAATAACGTAAAGTACTCATACAAACTTACAGGCGTTAGGCAACCACGAGTTTGACGATGGACCCGAAGGCCTGGCTCCGTACCTTAAAGCATTGAAGGCACCAGTAGTAGCTGCCAATATGGATACCTCAAAATTCCCAGACATGGAAGGTCTTTATAAGCCTCATATCATTGTAGAAAGGAACGGAAGAAAGATTGGCATCATTGGACTAATTACTACCGATACTGCGGTAAGATATTTTATATTTTTTCTTTTTTTTCAGCATAGCATTTTTTGGTAAGCATATAAATATACATACGCACTCACGCCTATAATCCCCGAAGGGGTAGGCAGAGGTGTAACTAGTACACCCACATTTCGCCGAGCGTATCTCCGTCCCACAATGTGATAGGGGGCGAGCCTATCGCCACACCGGGCACAAATTCCAGACTCCGGGCTGATACTGAGAATTTCGTAATAGAAAACCCCAACCCGACCCGGGGATCGAACCCGAGACCTCAGCGTTAGCCTCAATTGTAACACGTACGCATTACAACTGCGCCACTGAAGCAGTCATAAATATAATGTGGCCAATTCCAAAATACATCGGCGTTGATAACCAATTTCCTGATCTTCCGATTGTTCGTCCTTTGCAATTCTGGACACTTCTGAGGAGGCCAGATTCTAGATCTCTAATATAAATGAGAGAGTGGAAGATTGCGGGGGTTAAGTTAGTTCTCAATAGGTTGGTACTAGGACGGTGATTACCATCGAAGCTCGTCCTGACTCGGAGAGATCCTTAAACGGATTTCCCCGTGTTAAAAAGGATTTTAGACCTTAGGTAAATGCGGTTTGACCACTATATTATCATAAATTTCTTCTTCCATAGCAACTTACGTTACATTTTTGTACTTATCGTTCTTTATTGGCGTTCATATGGACCCATACAGAATAAACTTGCGAACAATGTCTTTGCTTGCCAAATATGCCAATGAAAACTATGAACTGTTATCAGTAAGATTGAGATGTTTAAGAACGAAACTACATTGTAATAAAATGTCACGATCACACGTTCGTAAAACTAGGATCACGTCTGCGATAACAGTATCTTGACTTTAGAAAGAAATACTTGAGCAAAGATATGCCACATACGTAATTTAGGCCCTTATATCATTAATTGACATTATCTTTTCCGGGTTTAACTTTGTGTGGTGTGATCTAGGGAATACAGAAATATAAAGAACAAAACAGAAACTCAATAAACGTAATTGACTCATCACGTTGTAAATGTTTTTTTCTTAGTAATAATTTGTTTTATTTTCTTTCCTTTTCCATACATACACAAGAAAAAGTAAGTCTGGAATTGTGCCTGGTATGGTGATAGGCTCGCCCCCTACCATATCATGGGACGGAGATACACTCAGCGAAATATGGGTGTACTGGTTACACCTCTGCTAACCCCTTCGGGGATTACAGGCGTGAGTGCGTATGTATATACGTATGTATTACGCAATAACCTTCCCAGCATACCCTATCTATGCAATTATTGCGTAATCAAAATTTACCGATACCAAACGCGAAACATAATATTAAACAAAGAAATTATTAATTTGCTTTGGTTCTTCAAGCATTACTATTTACTCACTATATCGTTAATTTATGGTACTTCATTGCAACTCGAATAATACTTATAAGAGTTTGCAATCACTTGAGATCATTCACGGGAATAAGTTTGTGTTTGGACAAGACAGAGACAACTTACTAATCTAGTCATTCAGATAGATTCGTAGATAACCTCACCTAACCTATAGATAAGTCTGTATCCCCAAAGGTGTAGGCGGAGGGGCAACTAGCACATTTACGGTTCGCGGAGGTTCTCCGTCCAATGGTGTGATAAGGAGCGAACATATCGCCATACCGGGCACACATCTCAATTCAGGCCAACTCACGTGTGATTATTCGAATCGAAAATTTAAACACAAATCGTGATTGCCTGACTTGATTTGAACTCAGACCCTGACAGTTTCCCGGCCTAAGTACGCTGCCACTAGGCTATTGAGATTGTATCGAGTAATATTGAATATTCTTTATTTTCAGACGATATCAAATCCCGGTAACGTGACATTCACGGACCCATTCGAAGCTACCAGAAGAGAAGCCGAAGCACTTACAGAAAAAGGAATCGATATAATTATTCTTCTCTCTCATTGTGGCCTCAGCATTGACAAGTAAGCATTATTGGATTCCGATTTGAATGATATTGAAGCCAGTAAAATTATTGGGCATAATGACTGCCTCGGTGGCGCTGTTGTAATGCATACGCGTTACGATTGAGTCCAAAGCTGAGGTCTCGGGTTCGATTCCCGGGTCGGGTAAAGTGGTATTGGGTTTTTCTATTACGAAATGCTCAGTATCAGCCCGCAGTCTGGAATTTTGTGCCCGGTATGGCGATAGGCTCGCCCCCTATCACATCATGGGACGGAGATACTGCTCGGCGAAAACTGGGTGTACTGGTTACACCTCTGCCTACCCCTTCGGGGATTACAGGCGTGAGTGCGTATGTATCTAATATATCAGGGTGAAGAGCACAATACAGTCCATGCAGTACATTATGTAATTCGAACTTCTCTAACCTGCTCCTGCTGACATGAGATACACCCAAAAGTCACACACATAGTCCTGACCCCACACTAGGTTAACCTGTATTGTGGGTATCAGGAACTATGAAGGACTTGCGGTTCCACAACCCCGGACCCGAAACAAATATTTGTGGATCACACAAACATTTGTCTTGGTGCGGTTGCTCGCTGCGCCACGAAGTAATGCATATGCATGGTTTTATTTTTTTCAGAGAGCTAGCCAGTCGCTACGGACATTACATCGACGTGATCATTGGAGGGCACTCCCACTCTTTGTTATGGAACGGGCCGTCACCCAGTGGAGAGGATGTGGTGGGGCCCTACCCAGTCTTCATACAATCAGCAGATGATAATGAACATGAGGTAGCTGATATGAAACTTTAGAAAATTTGGGAAATATAAAGAATTTGATTATCATCCAGTTTTAAGACGTCTCATTGGTCTAGTGCAGAGGTTCCCAATTTTTTTTCTCTTAGCCATTTTCAAAATTCAGCTGGACCTCCTGCAGCTTCATTTCTACCATATTCCCAAAACTAGACAAAAAATGTGAAGATTAGATCTAACTATGGACCCCCGTCGAGTCTCCCGTGTACCCCTGGGGGTCCACCTGGACCACTTTGGGAACTAATGGTCTAGTGGCAGTGTACTAAGGCTGATAACCGTAAGGTACTGGTTTCAATTCCCAAGTAGAGCGATTACAATTTATGTTTGAGTTCGATTCAAAAAATTACACATGTGTTAACCGGGATTGGAATTTGTGCCTGGAATGGCGATAGGCTCCCCCTATCACAGCATGGGACGGAAATAAGTTTGGCGAAACGACGATGCAGCTCTAGTGCACCTCTGCCTACCCTTTCGGCGATAGAGCGTGCGAACGCATGTAAATAAATAAATAAATAAATACACCCAACTAAATGTATAGCTTTTATTTGGTTATTGTTCTTTTTCCAGCTGCTTTTGGTCAGTTTTTTTTTTATTATTAGTCTATAAAATCTTAAATTATGGTTTATAATTTCCAGGTGCTGATAGTACAGGCCTCAGCTTTCACCAAATACATGGGCAACCTGTCAGTATACTTCGATTATAAAGGCGACTACGTAAAGTGGGACGGTGGACCTATATTCCTGAACAGATCTATTCCTGAAGGTAAATAAAATAATTTCACCTTCGTACTCTATACTTATCGACCGGGTTAGTACCATGTTTCACAGAAAATCCTCTTGAAGTGGCAGCGTGCCGTTGCGTATCGTACATTAAGTGAGATATCCGGCGGCTAAAATCCCTTTCCGTTTTCCAATTCCTTTAGGCAACACATGATTCTTCAGGCATTATGGATGTTCATGGGCGGTGGAGATCACTTTTTTTTATTGCATAGGCCGGCAAACGAGCCAGTGGGTCACGTGATGGTCAGTGATCTCCACCGCCCATGAACGCCCATGAACGCCCATAATACCAAAAGATTCATGGGCGCGTTGCCGACCATAAAGGAAAGGGATAATAAAAGGGATTGGGAAGGGAAGGGGATTTGGGCTTCTGGATATCTCACTCACCGTACGTAACAGTAGTACAGCAGTAAGCTACTACTTTATGCTAGTTTTCTGTGAGACAGTGGTAATAATCCGAACGAGCCGGCCCATTCATGCTGTAGACAAACTGTCTCAGGCTCTACCACTCTGAAATCACTTTTCATCACGTGACCCGTTTGCTCGTTTGCCGGCCTGTTTTAACTTAACTGTCAAGCGCCCCATTGTTTTAAATTTTTACATTATTTTTCAGATCAAGAAATTAAAGCCAAGTTGCAACCTTATGCGAAATTGGTACATGAAGCAGAGAACGTTCTAGTCGGTTCCACAGACACTACGTTACGATTCGAAGACTGTGTTTATGGAGAATGCACTCTTGGAGATTTACTTGTCGATGCATTAGCTGAACATGTGAGTGTGAAATGAAATGATATGAAATGAAATGCGTCTCTGATTGGTCTACTTTCTATGTGTATTGTTCTGGACCAGGGCGGCGAGCACGAACAACTTACGCATAAGTATTCGAATCGAGAATAACCATTTGTACGAAGGTTCAAACAATTTTTTTACATTTCGATACGAATAAGTTCTCGCAAGTTATTCGTATTATTAAAATAATGTGTTAATTTTAAACGGCTGAATGGATTTTATTAAAACATAGTTAAGATCCATCTCAATTAAATCAGTATTTAAAAAAAAACGTTCAACTGTCTGTAGACAAAACTATCTACAGCGTGGCTCTACCACTCAAAACTGGCTTTATCATGTTTTATTCTTGCACCAGACTACGATAACCAAAACCGGCCTACGCCATCTGTCTGACCGTTAAAGAACTCTATTTTTTTACCGTATTACGTAGCCGGCTGATTTTTTTGCAGAATACGTGCTACTATAGCGGATAAGCGGCCGTGGGTTTGATTCCCACACCGGGACAAATTGTTGTGTGATCCACAAATATTTGTTTCGGGTCTGGGTTTTGTGGAACCACAAGTCCCTCGTAGTTCCTGATACCCACGACAAAGTTTAACTTATTGTGGGTTTAGGACTATGTGTGTAACTGTTGGGTGTTTTATTTATTTATCTATAAATCATAATCTGGGGCGAACCATTTTCTATTATTTTTAGATACACAAAGAAATACCCAATTGATTTAATCGTGTCAACCCTGTATACATATTAAAATAATACACAATATTTTTTCAGGCAAAAACAGCATCAAATTCAGAGGAAGATTATGTTTCATTGATTCAGAGAGGAAATATCAAATCCACAATTACAGAAGGAGGTAATTAAATTAACAACGATTTAAAATTAAATTGAGAAAAACCTTTAATCTCTCAACAATAATTATAAACTAGTATTGAAAAGAGCAACTTTAGAGTTTCTCGCTCGTTCTTATCTAGCGAAATAGCCTTTCGAACTGGTGGTAAAGTTTTGACGGAATCTAAACAATGTATAATATTTTATGGATTCAATAAATATTATGATTTTGATTACTGCGTGGTAGGTCCCTCGTATGTGGGAGTCAGTATGAGTTGGTAACACCGCTTTGTCTATTTTGATGCTAAAAAAAAGTGTCTACAGCGTGGCTCTACCACTCAAAAAACTGACTTTACTGTCTTCAATGTGTTCAACCGAAACAAAACAGTACTTACTCATCGCTGCTTGACGGTGAAAATAGACCAACGATGGTACCAATCCAGACGGCGTCACGCATACGAGGGACCTACCACCTAGTCATTTTGTTTCTTTGCTTCTCACGAGTGTCTCACAACCATCATGACCACAGAAAACAGGAATAAGGTACCATGAAGGTATCCATGACTCTTCTTTCCACTTGTTCTCTACCGCTGCTATAAAAAAAACTTCTATAAGCCTAATAACAGCCTCTGTGACGCAGCGGGCGAGTAGCCGGCTGTAAAGCGAGAGGCCGTGGGTTCGATTCCCGCACTGAGACAAATGTTTGTGTGATCCGCAAAAATTTGTTTCGGGTCTGGGTGTTGTGGGACCGCAAGTCTATCGTAGTTTCCGATACCCACGAAATTGTTTTACCTAGTGTGGGGTCAGGTCTATGTGTGTGACTGTTGGATGTATTTATTTTTTTACTATTTTACAGAAGTAACACGAGGCGACATTTTCGAATTGCTTCCCTTCAACGACAGGGTTCTGACGTTCGAACTTCCTGGAAAAGCTCTCTTAGAAGCTCTAGAGCGGAGTGTGTCCGAAGCTTGGTCATATTCTAAATTTAAAGGCCCCTGGGTGTTGCAGGTATCTGGTAAGTGGCTACTCACTTAGTACTCTGTAAAGTGGTAAAGCCACTCTGTAGACTGTTTGTCTACAGCATGATTAGCCGGCTAGTCAGGGGTGTTACCACTGTCTCACTGAAAACTGACGTGTAGCTGCTTGACGTTGAGTTTCGTACGGTGAGTAAGTCATTCGGAGACCGAAATCCCCTTCCCCTTCTCAATACCTTGATCATCCCTTTCCTTTAGAGTCTGCAACACGTCTATGATTCTTCAGGTATTGTGAACGCTCATGCGTGGTGGGGATCACTTACCATCAGGTGACCAACTTGCTCGTTTTCCTTCCTCTGCGATAAAAAGAAACAAGTAAATCCATTTGTCAGCATAAATGGATCAGCTCAACCGGGATGGTATCAATGTTTCACTGAAAATCGACGTACCATTTGCGTTTCGTACGAGTAGTACCTAAGTTTGTCTTCTCAATGCCCATTGATTTCAAAAGTCGACGATCTACGGAATCGAGTGTGTTTATGGCTCACTCACTCGTTTGAGGTGATCTGCTTCAGCGTTTGCTCGTTGCCAGCTGTAACAGCTTGTTGTGGCGTTTCGTACGGTGAGTAAGATATCCGTAGCCCAAAATCCTCTCTCTTCTTCTCAATCCCTTTCCTTTAAAGTCGACAACGTGACCCACGAATCATCATCAAAAATGATATTGCGTGTGTACATGGGCGGTGGATATCATTTAACATTATTTGACCCAACAGCTCTTTTTCCGGCCTATGCTATAAAAAAATGTCGCAGTTTCAATAAAAAAATCATTGGAATTTGTCCACCCGTTTATGAGCTATGTTTCTATAGATAAAGTTTTTAATTGCAATTAGTACGTACTACATTTTGAGTCTGAGATTGAAAAGCTTATTCAGATGTCCTATTGATTTCAGGTCTGGGAGTAACTTACAATGTATCCCTGCCAGAAGGTCAGAGAACGACGTCAGTGACCATTGGCAAAAGCGAAACTCCTCTAGAACTTGAAAAGTATTATAAAGTCACAGCACCTGCATATTTAGCTGATGGTGGTGACGGATTTACGGTATTATTCTATATGTAGAGTTTTTTATATGTAGAGATTTTTATATGTAGAGATTGAAATAAAAAGAGGCGATAGCCTAGTGGAACGGACTACAGAGGTAAAGGTCGGGGGTTCAATTCAAAAAGGAGGGACTCCTCTGACTTTTAGAAGTTACATGTATATTTATCCTTAAACCATCTAGGGACCCACACAAAAATTCATCAAAATCGGTCTAGGCGCTTAGGAGTTTTTGCGAGAGGGACTAACGAATGTAACATAAGATAAGAGAAGATATTGATATTGATTACATTGGCGGTGAAGGAAACATCGTGAGGAAACCTGCATATCTGAGAAAGTTATTTATAAGAATTTCGAAGGTGTGTGAAGTCTGCCAAACAGCATTAAGCCATAAAAAAAAAACCAGTAGGGTGGACTAAGGCCTAACTCCACTCAGTACTGGAGGAGGCTTGTGCCCAGCGCGAGACAGTGTATAATGCAGGGTTCAATTATTGTTGTTGATTATTATACTGCCTCGGTGGCGCAGTTGTAATGCGTACACGTTACGATTGAGGCCAACGCTGAGGTCTCGGGTTTGATCCCCGGGTCGGGTAAAGTGGTATTGGGTTATTCTATTACGAAATGCTCAGTATCAGCCCGGAGTCTGGAATTTGTGCCCGGTATGGCGATAGGCTCGCCCCCTATCACATCGTGGGACGGAGATACGCTCGGCGAAATGTGGGTGTACTGGTTACACCTCTGCCTACCCCTCCGGGGATTACAGGCGTGAGTGCGTATGCGTATGATTATTCAATTACTTATGCTGTAAATCCAGTGGGGTCTTCACTCTTATTACAAGGTGGTAGGTCCCTCGTTTGCGAGAGGCCGGCTGGGTTGGTACCACCGCTTTGTCTATTTCTGCCGCCAAGCAACAGTGTGTAAGTACTGTTGTGTTCCGGTTTGAAGGACATTGAAGCCAGTGAAATTACTGGGCATTATGAGACTTAACAACTTATGTCTCGGAGTGACGAGCGCAGTCCTATGCCATGCAGTGTTTTGTAATAAATTACAAAGCTTAAAAGCTTCTGTGTTTCTATTAATGGGCAGGTGTGCCATTTACCATCAGACGAGTGAAAAAAAAAATCTTTAAAAAAAATAAAGAAATTCATCTCTATCCCTTTCATTTCCATTTCAGATGTTAAGAGACTATAGAAGAAATGTAGAAATGGTGGGTCGTGATGAGAAAGTACTTGAAGATTATGTGAAGGCACATTCACCGCTCAACATTCAACTTGACGGGCGTATAGTTATAAACAATTAGGGCCTGTTCCACAATATCTGAGTTACATTTTACAACCAAATTAATGTATAAAGTACCAAATCCAAATCATTTATTCTGTAAATTGGATCATAAATATCACTTTTACATGTCAATATTTTTTTATGCTACATTACATTTACGACGGCATTTCCATGAGAAGAAATGCCGAAACAAACTCATGGGCTACGGCCTCTTATAATGTCCAGACATTGTTTTACAGAATTATGCGAGTGTAATGTACAGAAATTCCTGGATTGTCCTGAAATACCAGACATACTAAAGAAACAAAAAATTAAATAATTGATATAAAAATTTAAAAAATCAACATGTCAATATTGCCTTAAATACTAATATTGCGCCAATAGAGCAGTCAATATTAAATAATATATTATATAAAAAACGAGATACCTAGAAGATATCTTTCATTCGTTAGAACTGAGTGGGACTTTTGTATTTGAACGTCATATTTTATTTGGTAAGTAGCATTTACTCAGATGTGGTGAAATAGGCACTTAGGCCCACTTGCACGACGATACTAAATCGAGTTTAGCCAACAAAAACTGTTGGTAAACGTCAAATCGTATGAACATTTGATATAAGTAAATAAGTTTAGTGGTAAATCTCAATTAAGGATCGTCATGCAAGTCGGCCTTAAACATATTATTTAATTTAATTATTATATGATTGTTAACATTTGTCTTGTTTTATTTTCTACTAGTTTTTGCTCGCGTCTCCGCCCGCGTGAACAGTCTTTTTCGAGATAAAAAGTAGGTTATAACCAACTCCAAGGCCCCATCTATCTCTGTACCAAAGGCGCGAAAGTGTAACAATCAAAATCACTTTCGCATTTATAATATTAGGATTGTTGAAGAATGTAGATGGTAAAGAAATAAAGATGGCTAGAATCTGGATCACAACGAAATCGTAGAAAACTATGCCGTTTTCCAAGTGGGCAGTTGAAGAGAAAATGATCAGGGCTCGTAGATTCTTGTCTGTGATTCCTTCTATATTGAGCATCTTTTTCATTATTGATGTTCAGGCCATGAATAATAATGTACTAATCAGCCATTTAGCTATATCAGAGACCAGTTGCAGATGTAAGTTTCTGGTTATATTAACATACATACATACATACATACATACGCACTCACGCCTGTAATCCCCGAAGGGGTAGGCAGAGGTGTAGCCAGTACACCCACATTTCGCCGAGCGTGTCTCCGTCCCTTATGTGATAGGGGGCGAGCCTATCGCCATACCGGGCACAAATTCCAGACTCCGGGCTAATACTGAGCATTTCGTAATAGAAAAACCCAATACCACTTTACCCGACCTGGGGATCGAACCCGAGACCTCAGCGTTGGCCTCAATCGTAACGCGTACACATTACAACTGAGCCACCGAGGCAGTCATATTAACGTGATTATAATAGCAGACCAAAACTATTTCGTGGCACGGTTAGGTCTGGATACGAATGAATACAGGACGGAGTGCGGGGTACGTTCCAAGTTTAGCCAAGTCAAGTTATTAACAATAATAAAAAAATACATCACGTTGGTAGTCTCTTCACCGAACTGACTCTACTGTATCACCTGCAGATCGTGACTTCATGTAGTGACGATAAAACAAAAAGTAAGAAGCCAACATCACGCGGTGTTCCCAGGCGGTCACCCATCCAAGTACTGACCGCGCCCGACGTTGCTTGACTTCGGTGATCGGACGAGAACCGGTGTATTCAACGTGGTATGGACGTTGGCAGTTACTTCACTGAACTGACTCTACTGTATCACATGCAGATCGTGACTTCATGTAGTGACGATAAAACAAAAAGTAAGAAGCCAACATCACACGGTGTTCCCAGGCGGTCACCCATCCAAGTACTGACCGCGCCCGACGTTGCTTGACTTCGGTGATCGGACGAGAACCGGTGTATTCAACGTGGTATGGACGTTGGCAGTTACTTCACTGAACTGACTCTACTGTATCACATGCAGATCGTTACGTCATATTGTAGTGACGATAAAACAAAAAGTAAGAAGCCAACATCACGCGGTGTTCCCAGGCGGTCACCCATCCAAGTACTGACCGCGCCCGACGTTGCTTGACTTCGGTGATCGGACGAGAACCGGTGTATTCAACGTGGTATGGACGTTGGCAATCTCATTGCTGAACTGGCTCTACTGTATCCCATAAAGATAGTGACGAGAAAAACTAAATATTACATAGCTAAATATATTTATTTTTTTATGAATGATGCCTTCTACAGTATATCATTAAAATTACAATCTAGCATGACTAATGAGTAATTTAAATATAACCTAAATTTCTAATGAGACTATGACTAAGAATATGTCCAATAACACTATTCCTATTGTCTCTATTAAGGGGACGACACAATGTTCACGTGTTCTTTAATGAATAGCACTCACTGCACTACACCATTACACTAACCATTCACTACACTAACTCAAAAGGTTTGTCCTCTTTGGTCTTCTCACTAAGTATCCAGCTCCTTGACAACAGTTAAGGAGCAGGATTGCCTCGATATTCACATGATGATAAAGTCTGTGTTCGTGAGCTTCGGCATATTTTTTTATGATGTTTTTCACGAAGTCCACTTTAAGGTCCCGAAGGAGATCGTCATTTCTTATGTACCAAGGAGCATTTACTATACCCCTGAGCACTTTATTCTGAAAGTGTTGAATTATTTGTATACGGCTTTGTTTGGTACAGCCCCACAACTGTATACCATAAGTCAATACTACAATATACATTCACACTCACGCCTGCCATCCCCGGAGGGGTAGGCAGAGGTGCAACCAGTAGACCCACATTACGCTGAACTTTTTTCCGTCCTATGAAGTGATGGAGGCGAGTTTATCGCCATATCAGGCACAATTCCAGACTATGGGCTGATACTTAGCATAGCTGAGTGGTAGAGCCACGCTGTAGACACTTGTCTACAGCATGTATGGGCCGGCTCGTTCGGGTCATTACCACTGTCTCACAGAAAACCGGCGTAAAGTAGCAGCTTGCTGCTGCGTTGCTTGCTGCTGCGTGAGGCCCAAACCACTTCCCCTTCCCAATCCCTTAATTATCCCTTTTCTTTGGGGTCGGCAACGCACCCATGATTCTTTTGGTGTTGTGGGCGTGCATGGGCGGTGGAGATCACTTACCATCCTATACCTTAAAAAAAGCAAACATAAGCGTAACAAACAAACTCACTTTTCCATTTATAATATTAGTTAGGATTACAGAACAAGGTTACCAAACTTGTTTGCATTGATAATATTGTGTCTTTGCAATTAAGTCATAACAAATGTTATTCGGCCAATAGTTCACCTGTACACACATGTAATAAAAAACTTAGTAGTATTATGGTAATTTAAGAATTGTTTGACCTTATTCCAACCTCATATTTCCTTAACAGAACAGCTTAATTGCTTGTGGTAACATAGCTTCGTGGTCTCCTCCATCTCGGCGCGAACCAAGAGGTTCGCTAAATCTCTTGATGTGGTATAGCCACGCTGTAGACAGTTTTGTCTACAGCATGAATGGGCCGGGTCGTTACCACTGTCTTGCAGAAAACCGACGTAAAGTAGCAGCTTGCTGCTGCGTTCCATACGGTGAGTGATATGTCCAGAGGTCCAAATCCCCTCCCCTTCCCAATCCCCTAATTATCCCTTTCCTTTAAGGTCGGCAAAAAATATTCGTATAATTGTTTTGGTATTGTGGGCGTCAATAGGCAGTGGATATCACTTACCATAAGGTGACCCACTTGATCGTTTGCCGGCCTAGGCAATAAAAATAAAAAAAACTTCCTTCTGTCAGACCGTAAAGCTATAGAATAGTTGGCCAGCACACGTGTTTGCTCCTCCCATGTTGTACATGGGATTTTATAAACAGAGTGTGAAGAAGCAATTAGACAGGTCGGCATAATAGGGTACTTTCCTATATTTAATTTTATACTTTATGTTATAAGCAACAGAAAATGATACGCAAAAGAAACCCTTTTATTAAAACACAATCAAAATTGGTTCAGAAATGTGCCCGCAGTTATGACTTTAAATGTTGGTATGAGGAAAAGTGGGTGCGTAGTAGGGATATCTCACTATCTCGCTTGCACGCGTGCACCATAATGAACATTTTACACAGTGACGTCAAAGGTTGCGTCGTCTGTCATTTGACAATTACCCCGTCTACAGGATTTGAATGGCTTCTAACTTATTTATTTATGGTCCGATTTATAAAATTCTTTCTGCGATAGATTTTGAGTAACGTAACTTATTGATTTAAATAATAAAAAAATCTAGTCAACTACCCTATTCTGCATACCTACGATAGATACATTATCTGTCCTCGGTCAACAGTATTCTTGGATTGCGCTACACTTACCATCCGGTGTAGCGTAGTCACTTGCCGAAACAGAATATTTAAAAAAAAATACGAGGATAATGGTAATGAAATAAAAATAATCATTAAAATATTGTGTCTCCATTGGATTTTCAAGTAGGCACAATATTGCTTTATATTTTTATACTATTGTTAAATCCGGTTGAGATTTGCAACACAACAAAAAATAAGGCGGAAGAACATTCGTAAAATGACATTTTGACGATACCTATGCACATAAACACTTTTGATGTATGGGTCTTATATCATATTAATATTATAAATGTGAATGTAAGTTTGTTTGTACGCTTTCACGCGAAAACTACTTAACCGATCATCATGAAACTTTGTACACATATTCTTGGGGGTATAAGAAGTAACATGGGATACTTTTATGAAAAAAAAATATATTTGTTTGTTACAGTTTCACGCCTAAATCACTGAACCGATTATGATGAATTTTGATGTAGAGATAGATGGGACCCTGAAGACGGTTATAGGCTACGTTTTATTTCGAAAAAGTCTATTCACGCGGGCGGAGCTCGCGCAAAAGCTAATAATAATAGACTAAAGTCTCTTCTTCTTCCACATGCTCTTATCCTACTTGCAGTGGGGTCGACACAACATGCTTTTAACACATCTTACAGAATGACTTGGCTTGTAGTTTTTATTGCCGTCTGCCGTCAAACCTGACGTCCTCTGGGGAGAAAACACCCAGTCCCGAAACAAATATCTATGGATCACACAAACATTTGTCTAGGGAATCGAACCCACGGCCTCGCTTCACATCCGGCTACTCGCCCTGCGCGCCACGGAGGCTATCACAATATACTATAGAGGAATAATCATTATTATAAAATAAACAAGAACTGGTCAAGCGCGAGTAACACGTGTACTGGGAGGGTTCTGTAGGTACCATAAAATGTTGCAGTTCATATTTTTTTATTATTTTTATCAGCTTTTACTAGCGGGTCGGCCCGGGTGAACTACGTTTTTTCGGGATGGAAAGCCTATGATTTAATCTGGAGTCAAATTTTATCTAAAACCGTTCAGCCGTTAAAGCGTGATTAAGTAACAAACATCCAAATTCACAAACATCCAAACTTGATCGCTCGCCTGATGGTAAGCGCTAAGCCTACCCATAAACAAAAACAACTTGAATTATAATGCACTGCATGACATTGGATTGCGCTCGTTAACCCGAGAGACATAAGATGTTAAGTCTCAAATTGCCCAGTGTTTTCATTGGCATCAATACGCTTTAAACCGAAAAACAACAGTGCTTACACGCTATTCTTAGCGGCAGTAATAGGCAAAGCAGCGGTATCTACCCAAACAGCCTCTCGCATACGAGGGGCCTACTACCAGGCAGACAGACGGGTCCGCTTTTCCTTTATTTATTTATTTATTTGTTTGGTAATCCAACAGCATTTTACATCTTTATTTTTACACTAAATTATAACTAATATAGCCAATTTCAGGATTACACTATTGTTTTATCTTATATAATTTAAAACATGTTAGACAACAATGTGGTGTGTGTGTGTGTTATAGGTTTTGGTGGATGTTAATGATCTCCTTCCTAATTTTGTTTTTAGTTAATTGAAATATATCTAATCCTGAGTAATGTTTATTATTGGTACGTGATAATCTACAAATTACTGAATTTTGAGCGTAATTTGTATTTACTCGTGGAACATCTAATAATTGAGTGTGCCAATTAATTAATTAAAAGAAATACTAAAATGTATCTTAAAAAACTTATAAATTGCCGTTTTAGAATATTGGGTGCGCATAATATTAGAACAATCGTGATAGGCCAGTTATCTGCCATGGTTGCATTGCACTACAAATTAATGTTGCTATATTAAAAATTGTAGTCTTATTTGGACCAATAGATATACCTAATAACATATTAAAATAGTATTTTTCATAATAACGCTTTTTACATTTTGTTTTATCGTCACTACAATATGACGCCGCGATCTGCATGTGATACAGTAGAGTCAGTTCAGTAAAGTAACTGCCAACGTCCATACCACGTTGAATACACCGGTTCTCGTCCGATCACCGAAGTCAAGCAACGTCGGGCGCGGTCAGTACTTGGATGGGTGACCGCCTGGGAACACCGCGTGATGTCGGGTTTTTAATTTTTATTTTATTGTCACTTTACATGACGACATAATCTGCATGTGATACAGAAGCTTTCATAGCTCTACGACATAATAAGTGGCCAATTTTTTTTTTGTATAAACGATAGCCATTTTTATACTTTTTTAATAATTACTAGCTGTTACCCGCGACTCCGCGTGCGTAATTGTTCTTTTCTGCGACATAAAGTATGTTCTAATTCATCTCTTGGTTTACCTGTGTGCAATGTTTTATCCATATCCGTTCAGCCGTTAAAGCGTGATGGATTTCCAAACATCCATACTTTTATTCGACACTCCCCCGCTTTCGCGAGTGGAATTTTACAATAATGTGAAACACGTGTCACATTTTTTAATGAGCAATCAATCTCAGCCTGTTGCCTTCCACTGTTGGACGTAAGCCTCCCCAAATGAGGAATATTTGTGCTCAATTTTACAGTCGTTATATGTTCCATAAAAAGTTCAACCCCCTTTTCCCCCATTTAAATGCAAATTTCCAAAATATCCTTTCTTGGCGGGCCCCTACGTTACATAAACTATCATCTGACCAAACTTCATAATCCTATCTTTATTAGTTTTGAGATTTCGTGTTCAATCAATAAGTGAAATGAGACAAAATGTGACGGTGGTAACGACCCGGATGAGCCGTATTAGCTGTATTCATACTGTAGACAAGTGTTTACAGTGCGGCTCTACCTCTCAAAAATGTATTGATGTTAAAAAAAATCGAGTCTATCGTCACAATTATTAAAGACGAATAAACACAGTACAACATACACTTATTATTTAGCCAATAAAATTATTTTTTAAATTAATCAGCCGTTTTTAATGTACCCGTTCATCACGAACCTCTAAAATACTAGTCTTCTTCAATATGTAAATTAATTTTTAACGTGTTTTTCTAGTAAAAGGTTACCCACCTTATAATAAGTTAGACTAAGCTAATGTCTAAAATGTTGTCAGACTGAATCAAGGATCCATTCTTATCGGTCTTTTCTTTTAAGTGGTCAAACGAAGATGATACGGTTTTTATTTTTTCTGTTCTTTGGAGGTTTTGTGATTTGTGGCACATTTTCGAAATGTGACAATTCAGATATATATGAATTGGATTTGATTAATTTTAATGACTTTCACGCGAGGTAAGTTTTAATCTCATTAAATTGTTGTCATATTTAGTAGGAGAGATATAACGGAAAACTGTCGTTAGTGACGCTGCGTCATTGATTCTTTTATACCGACTTCAAAAAGGTAGGATTTTAAATTTGGTAAATTCGGCAAGTTTTTTGTTTTTATTTTTTGCGCTTTTATGCACGTCCATCGTTTTCTCCGCCAATTGTGGACTGATTTTGTTGAAAAAAAATGGTTTAAATGGAATAACTGAGTAATAATAATAAATAAAAATAAATATGTTGTTGTACTGGAATTTCCATGCTATAGCTGTATCTCCCACAAAAAATTGAAAAACAAAATAAGTTTCAACAAAACTTAGAAGCCGAATTCAAAATAAAAACACTGAAAACTCAAAAATAACAATTTCTATAGGGCTCTTTGGAGTCGGTGCAATTTCATGCGCGACGGCTGTACCGGTACTGACTGCAAAGAGACTTATAGAAGTTGTTATTTTTGACTTTACAGTGTTATTTTTTGAAATTGGTTTTTAAGTTTAGTTAATTTCAAACTATGTTACGGGCCCGTAAACAAGAGTTTTCTTATATTCTATGCGATAAGCTATCTTCATCTAAGTGTGGCTTAACGCCAATGTTCTTGGTGCCTCTTCCAAAATCAACGGGCTTTTTAACTGAGTTAAAAAAGCGGAAGGTTCTCAATAATTTTTTTGCTTTTTTATGTATAGACATCGATTTCTCCACCAATTGTGAACCGATTTTGATGGAAAAATTTCATTCGATAGAGTTTAGCTGCGATGTGGTCCAATATAAATTTGGTTATAATCTGATGACGGATAACGGATAACAAAAATGAAATTCCTCAACAGATAACAGCATAGTCATCGTGATTGTGATATTGTATTGGAATTTACACGCCATAGCAATATCTAGGATCACTATATTTTTAACCGACTTCAAAAAAGGAGGAGGTTCTCAATTTGTCGCATTTTTTTATATATATTTTTTTGCTTTTTTATGTATGGACATCGATTTCTCCGCCAATTGTGAACCGATTTTGTTGAAAAAAAATTCACCCGATAGAGTTTAGTTGCGACGTGGTCCCATATCATTTTGGTTAAGATTTGATTACGGAGTACGGAGAAAAAAAAACTCCTCAACGGACAAAAGTACACTCGTCGCGATTGTGTTATTGTATTGGAATTTACATGTTATTGCTTGAAGTCGGTTTTTAAGTTTTGTTAAACGTTATAATTAAATATTTCTATCCTAAAAAATCCTTTATCAGGTTTGAAGAAACGTCCATGAAATCGCCGATATGTCATTCAAACGATAACTTGTGCATCGGCGGCTTCCCTCGCCTGTACCATGTCATAAGTCAGTTGAAGAAAGAAAAGCCAGATGCTTTACTCCTGAATGCTGGCGACAGCTTGCAAGGCACCTTCTGGTATACTCTCTTCAAATGGAATATTTTGGGACAATTTATGAACCTACTGCCTCATGATGCTCACGTAAGTCTTATAAGCCCTTCTAAGACATAAGAAAGAATATATCAGAACTGTCATTAACGAATTTATGTCATACAATTCTTTTTTCAAAGTATATCATGTGACCTCGTTCTCCGGAGTGGTTGACGTCAGACAGGCGGCCAGTCATAAAAACTACAAATTAAATCTTTCTGTAAAATGTGTTAAGAAGCATGTTGCGCTGACTCCACTGGGAGTGGTATAAGGGCAGATGGAAGAAGAAAGAAAGAAGAATAAAAAGAATCATGTGGGCTCATAAACAATACTTTTCTTTCATATTCTTGTATGTGTCATGCGGTAAACTCTCTATATGAGGCTTTATCCAAGAAAATCGACGTGTACCTAGTGAGGGGTTTTCGATATCTAGCACGTTATTCTTATTCACGAAGTATTTTTTTTTATTAGCTTGAATGACGAGACGACCAGTTCGCTCGCTTGATGGTAACCACGTCTGCGCAGAAGCAACTCCAAACATAATTTTGAATTACAAAGCACTGTATGGCACTGTACTGCGCTCGTCACCCCGAGACATAAGTTGTTAAGTTTCATAATGCCTAGTAATTTCACTAGCTTCAATGTCCTTCCAACCGGAATACAATATTGCTTATACACAGTTGCTTGGTAGCAGAAATAAATAACTATGCAGATCCGGATGCGTCATGCGGATCGTATTGGAAATGTATTATTTGCATATTATTTCTCGAAAGCTGATGACGCTAAGGATACCTATGGAAAAAAATCCCACAGTACAGTTCAAAAACATTGATCAATAAAAAGACTTGACGATGACTACTCGTCATTACGGTACCGGTTGTAGATAAATATATATTGGGAAAAGTTTAGGGCTAAAGTTTGTATATTATGTCGTACTGCCGCACTCAGAGACGAATAAATTTAATAATTTTCATTAAGTCATTTCTTAGAATTCAACTATTTCCACATTTAGAACTTGAATATGCCTTATGCTTCGTTATTGAATATAAAATAATTGAATTAACGAATAATTGAGTTCTAGCAAAAGACTAATGGCTGTATACTAGAAAAACACTCAAGTGAGCTCTTTGCTAAGTGTCGATTTCTGTGCACGAGACTGGTCTATTTTTGGCGCCAAACAAAAACGGACCAATTATCGGCTAATCTGTCAAAAGCACAAACCAAACGAAATTTTTCATGTATAGACCTACTACTAGCATAGTAGTGAATAATAGTTGTATTTCTTATCTTTGAAATCTCTATTAATATTAGGTATAAATTAGAAAACATATTTTAGAGAGGTCAGGTCATTCGTGAATCAAAATTCAATAAAAATAATTTTATTTATTTAATAGCTTTGACATTCAATTAAATGTAAGAAAATTGGCCGAATTAAATATCATAGGGCGAGGTCACGCCTCAAATTCAGGAAAAAGATTATTTTTTATTGAGTGTGGCGACACGTGTGAACTTATAGCAACGCAAAAAATACCAGAAGGGTTGACGTCAGACAGGCTGCCTCGTAAAAACTACAAGCCAAATCTTTCTGTAACTGCGAGTAAGAGATAAGGGCAGTTGAAAGAAGACTGAATACAGAAAAATATACTGTTTGCCCCCTTATTGGGTACAGAAATAAACTTAACGTCTCTGAAGATTAATTGAAATATAAGATATAACTTATTGACAATTAAAGTTAATTATCGTCGGGCAGTGCGGCGGTTAGACATTAAAATACAATTTTATTATAACGCTTTTGAAGCTGTCTTAGAAAATTCCATCTTGTTCATGAACTTTTTTCATTTCATTTTCAGGCCATCGGAAATCACGACTTCGATGACGGTCCAGTTGGTCTAGCTGGTTACATATCCTCGTTAAAGGCACCAGTGTTGGCTGCCAACATGGATTCCAGCTTCGAACCCATTCTGCAAGGGTTGTACAAACCTTACTTAATTGTCGAAAGAAAGGGAAAGAAGATTGGAATTATTGGACTGATCACAACTGATACGGGGGTAAGAACGTTTACAATTTCTGTATACGTTTTTATAGCAGAGGTCAGCAGATGAGCATGTGAGTCACATGGTGGTAACTCACCCATAAACAGACGTGTGAGATTGCCAGACGCCCATATCCCCCCTCTTCTTCCCAATCCTCTTTCCTTTCCTTTAAGATCTGTAATACTTACATGATTCTTCTGGTATTGTGGGTGTCCATATGCCTTGTTATAACTTACTATCAGTTGACCTTCTTCTTCGTGTTGACCTCTGCTATAAAAAGAATAGGTGATTAGTAACAGATTCATCATTCCGATATGCATTAATTGAGGTGTGGTCTTCATATGAGATGATTTTGATTTAACATTTAAGAAATTGACGTATATAAATATGAATAAATTTGAAGGTAGCTAGTTGGATTTTCATATGAAACCATACCCACGCCGGAAACAAACGAAATATAGCATGATGTAATTTATATATTATTCCGAAAAATACTGAAATGTGGAGCACAGGGGTCTCATATAAAAAGTATCTTATCTAGAATTGAAATATAGATCTGTGTAGAAGTATTATTAATCTAAACTGGAATAAGAAAATGAATAACAGTAATATACATAATTATTAAAATAAATATTTTAGTTGATTAAAATAATAGTTACTCAAGAGAAATAAAAGTATCTTCCTGCATAATCTTAAGTAACTAACAGGTTTGTATTAAGGTCATAATCATCACATGTCCGTATTTTTTAATTAACCAAATATTTTCAAACTGCATAATTTTAATCGTAGTACTGTATCGATATCAACTAAAAGAAAATAACCGAAAACCTCAGATGGTATGGTCATGTAAAAATACGAAGTGAAGACTATGTGGTACAAATTTCGCTAAATATATCAGAATAGAAAAAGGCAGAAAACAATGACGTTGTGGACAAACATCCAGAGAAACCTTAAGAAAGCCCAGTGTCTAGCACCGACAAACCAAGACAGCTTGACTTGATGCATAAAAGGGTAGAGATTCAAACTCAGATAAAGGGAACTAGGATGGAGAAAGAAAAAAGAAGACTGTATATCATATCATTGAATTTCAATCAATCAATCAATCAAACAACTCAAGAAACACGCCAATGTAGTCGATAAAACAACAGATACTCTACAAACGCGTGCTGTGTTTTATCTTAATCTACTATATCTTAAGCTTATAATGTTATTTGCCCGTTACCAAAACCGAAAAAGACAGTTTTTGTCTGTTTGCCAACTAATCTCCGAAACGGCTGAATCCTTTTTGAAGAGACTGAAATTGGCTGATCCCAGGTTAGGCAATCACAATTTGTGTTTGTGTTTTCGTTTCGAGAAACCACACGCGAGATCCCGGTGAATACCTACATGACTTGGATTGAAGATTTAGGATATTGCAGAGAGTATTTTAGGGTAGTTACCTTTTTCGAAGTTGTTTCGAGTTCCTACAGTAGCAGACAATAACTTGCACGCGAGTTTTTCTTTTCTGTCTTTCTGCCTGGCGTTATCCCTTCTTAATGCCGGGTCCGCCTTCTCGTACCATAGATTTGATGGTATTTGGTATTCTATGGGGCGATCGCTGTCTGAACCCACATTTCGCCGCGGGAACCATGTTACGCCATTGCCTCGCCCAGCAAGCAGAGTGTGTCACGTGCATGTGAGGTTGGCTCTGGGGTTAAAATGTTGTCGGCTCACTTATGGCCATTCCCAATATTCTGTCTATCAACAGATTTGCTTACCGGCAGTACAATTTTGACACATTTTGTATGGGAGATCTGTCAAAACACTATCGATAGTAACCAAAACTGTCGATAGACAGAATATAGGGAATGGCTATTACACGAGAATGCGATTTACTGCTAGTTTGCAATGAAAGGCCACTTTATTTTCTTGTATTTTTTCAACATCCGTTACTTTTGCAAAGCGTGTCAATTAATCTATTATGCCCAATGACCTTTACTGATGTTGTTTTTCAACTTTTGCATCATTTGTAAAGGTCGGATAAGTTATAGTTTTACATATTTTATATTCGATTTAAATTCGTCAAAATGCTAATTTTGAGGATGCACTTTATGATAATTTGATACATGCACCTCAGTGGCACAGTTGTAATACTTAGGTACACGTTACGACTGCTGTGATGAGGTCTCTGGTTCGATTTCCGGTCGGGTAAAAGTGATATTGGGTTTTTCCATTACGAAATGCTCAGTATCACCCCGGAGTCTGTAATTGTATCCGGTATGGGCTAAGGCTCGCCGCCTATTACATCATGAGATGGAAATAAGCTCGGCGAAATGTGGGTGTACAGGTTACACCTCTGCCTACCCCCTTCGGGGGGATTACAGGCGTGAGTGTGTATGTATGTATATTATTTTAAGGAAAATATCACAAAAAACATTATAGCCGTAGAGAATATTAAGTTTGACCTTGTTTGACATTAGTTAAATTAAATTAATTACCCCAAGAAATTATTAAGTTTGACTTTGTTTGACATAGGCAATATTAGAAGAAAGAGTTATTCGTATGATACAGCCGAGAGTTTACTAGATAATATAAAGTTTAACAAAACTTAGAAACCGACCTAATTCCAATACAATAACACAATCCCGATGAGTGTACTGTTGTCCGTTGAGGAGTTTTATTTTTTCCTCTGTACTCCGTCATCAGTAACCAAATTTATATTGGACCACATCACAGCTAAACTCTATCGAGTGATTTTTTTTCCTACCAAAGCGGTCCACAATTGGCGGGGAATCGATGTACATACAAAAAGAAAACGCGCTGAATTGAGAACCTCCTTTTGGAAGTCGGTTGAAAAGTAGCTTTAGGTCTAATCCAGGTAACGGTCTACCCTGACTAACGGACGAGGCAATGACGAAACTTGGTTCCCAGCCGATGGGTCGCCACACACAATACCAAATCCACCGTCAAATCATGATGAAAAGGCAGACCCTGGCATTAAGGCGGGATATCGTCAGGCAGATAGAAAGTACCTATATCATAATAATAGTAAGCATTAATAAAACAATATTATTTATTGTCCACGTTTATTCGCTAAGCTATAGTTCGCTAGTTGATGAATATCAAAATTTAATGTCAATGTCAATAATAAACGGTAAGCTGATAAATAATTAATATAATAGATTATTATTATTTACATATTTAATTTAATTGTGGAATATTTTAAAATCATAAATTTCATTATATTCTTGTATGTGTATTCACAAACAACACTTAAGTAAGTTCTTTGCTAAGTGTCCAATTCTGTGTACATGATTGGTCTGTTTTGATTTAGCGTCAAATACTAACCAATGACGCTTAGAGAAATCGTAACTATGCATTCGCATTCACTACGCGATCTCATAGTAACGTTTATGAATACGGGGGTAAGTCCACCACGCTGGCTTAATTAACATAAGTAGTTAAGTTTTTGTTTTAAGTTTATACATATTATTAACACTAGTCTGTAAGAAAATTGTTACTAACAAAATGGACATCTTGGTCTGAAATAAAGTAATTATTATTATTAACAATGATTAACTTGACAGCCTCCGTGGCGCAGCGGGCGAGTAGCCGGTTGCGAAGCGTGAGGCTGTGGGTTCGATTCCCGCACCTTGACAAATGTTTGTCTGATCCACAAATATTTGTCTCGGGTCTGGGTGTTGTGGGACCGCAAGTCCCTCGTAGTTCCTGATACCCACGATACAGGTTTTACCTAGTGTGGGGTCAGGACTATGTGTGTGACTGTTGGGTGTATTATTATTATCAGAGGCACATGCTCTTGGGACTGGCTTTGAACTTGTGAATTTCGTCTCGACAGTCCGTACTACTCACACTGCGTCACTGCTTTAGTTTAAATGGCAATTGTTTATTAATGTTGTAGTTATTTTCCCACGTTGGAAACGTAAAATTCTCGGATCCAAGACTGGCTTTAAAACGAGCAATAGAGGATTTAAAGAACGAAGGAGTGGATATCATCATCCTGCTCTCTCATTGTGGATACGACACTGATGTGTAAGTAACAAATAAAATAAATGTAGAATCTAATCGCCAAACCTGTTCCAGAAATGAAAACGAATATGTACCCACTTTACAAATAATCCCTTTGTAATTATATAAAAATCATAGCATACTCTGGTAAACGGTGAGTAATCTCCTGATGGTAAGTAATCTCCACCGCCCATGAACCCCCACAATACCAGAAGAATCATGGACACTGGCAACGTGTTAAAGAAAAGGGATGATTATGGGATTAAGAAGGAGAAGGGGATTTGCGCCTCCGGATATCTCATTCATCCTACGAAACGCAGCAGCAAGCTGCTACTTCACATCGGTTTTCTGTGAGACAGTGGTAACAGCCCGGTTGAACCGGCCCATTCGTGCAGTAGACAAAACTGTCCACAGTTTAAGTTAAATAATCTCTCGGTCCGGTGAAATGTCAAGGTCTTTCTGTGAATGTCATCGTACGTAGCTATACAGTATGTAACAAAAACCCTTTCTAGGTTGTGAAGATAGACATATAGACAGCTTAATAGTTTAAAATAGTTAAATTAAATAAATAATAAACAGAAGGGAGATATTATCCTTACAAAGGTAGCTTAGAAAAATGAACATATTTATAAAATGTTATTTTCATCTGAAAACTGATGCACAGCTGACTGATGTTACGTATTGACGACACCGAGTGCACACGCGGCGCGGCGCGTTTAATTCACGTAGACACCGCAACTTCTCGCTCTGGCTCTTGCAGAGGTAATCACTCGAAATAGGGTTCACAAACAATAAAACAAATAAAGTTTAAAAATTAAATATGATTATTTTTATAGTCCCATTTTCGTAACACCGATTCTTATATCTCTGTTCAGACTCCCAACAGCATTTTTGTTAGATATTGTATATAATAAAAAAAAATACATATATATGTGTCGAATTAAGAAACTCCTCCGGTTTTTCGGCGGATAACAATCAAAATCTTCATGTTAATAAATAATTCCAGGTTATTGGGTCGTGAATTTGGACACGATCTTGATGTAATTGTTGGTGGACACTCACATAGGAGCGATCCATCCCAGAATGTGGACCCTGTCATAATAGAGACTGATGGCGATCAGAAAGAAAAGGTAAAGTAACCCTTGGGATGGTTGGCGCTCACTTGGGGAGGCTTACGTCCAACAGTGGACGGCAACAGGTTGAGATAATAACCCTTAAATAACACCCAACACACACATAGCCCTGACCTATAAGACTAGTCTTGTATCCTGGGAATCTGGAACTACGAGAGACTTTCAATTTCACAACACCCAGAATCGAAACAAATATTTGTGGATCAGACAAATATTATACCCGCGGCCTCACGTTTCACAGTTGGCTACTCGCCCACTGCACCACGGAGGTTGTCAAACCCTTGCATGGCCGCTCTTTTGTATAAAAGTAACCAAAGACTATCTCGCCCACATACCCGTCACTGTGTAGGCCAGCATCGACAGTGGCACGTATATTTTGACACCAACCAATAAAGCTCGGCGAGTCAATGTATATGCGAAACTGTCTCATAGCAGGGGTCAGCAAACGTTCAATAGATTACTGGAGTAAACGATCTCCACCATCCATGAAGACCCATCATTCCAGAAGAATCAAGGACGCGTTGATCTTAAATAAAAAGAATATGGATTGGGAAGGGGAAGGGGACGATTTGGGCCAAGCTGCTACTTCACCTCATTTTTCTGTGAGTGGTAACAACGCAGTCGAGCAGGCCCATTGGCTCTTCCACTTGCAAATCATTGAGTGAAGTCCCTTCATTTACTTCTCAATTCTTCTTTCAGGTAATAATGGTGCAAGCAGCCGCTTTCACCAAGTATGTAGGCAACTTCACAATTTATTTCGATTGCAACGGAGACTACTTGGATTATAAGGGTGCTATGATTTACCTCAACAGATCGATTCCAGAAGGTGATTATATGCTTATATCTTTACATATAAAAACAATTTAATTATTAATTAATTAAATCAAACAATTAAATTCGGTGTGCAAATCGTAGTAAGTGGAAATCCGTTGTCTTTGCCTACCACTATGGGAAACACGCGTGAGTCTATGTATGCAAAAACTTAAAATCTAAAATAATATTAACTAACTTTGAGTCGTTACTATTGTAGTTTATAGGTTAATTATTGATAGCATCGATTCAGAATTGCTTAATATGATTTATAGCTTTATAGAGTATTTTTTAATCGATTTTATTTATATCAAAAAGTTTCGACTTGACCGATTGACATCATATTTACCTACAACATTATGTTTTATCGAGAGGATTCATAGACATCGCGCTTCGACTCATGGTAGCAAAAATAGTTAAAACAATTAAAAAAAAATCGATATTATGGTCTCTATGTAGAGTATAAATATACAACGTGTTACAGAAACGTGTGGTCATATTTAAGGGTCGTTTACATACAGGGACAGTGAGTGTTTATATTCCGGATATCATTAAAATCTAGACATTCTTAAATTGCACGCTAGTTTTAATCAGTCGTTTATTACGAGTACAATCGATAAGACAATCACATCCCTATAAATTAACTGAAGTGCGTGACCGAAAATAACAATGTTAAAGTACGACAAATACTCATGTTTATCATTAATTAGTGTCGCCCAAAGGTGCATGTCGAATATCTCATAATACGATACGATAAAATATAAAACGCTTTATTCCTCAATGCAATCGGATTTCGTACTACGGGGGAGAAATATCGTACACTATGCGTTGCTTAAATTTGACCACACATTTCTATAACACGTTGTATATCTGGTGAAGGAGTATGAGATAAAATGGAAAAACTCAGTGAAAAAAAAGCTCAGTGGCGAGCCGTACGCTCTGTCGAGACGAAATTCGCAGGTTTGAGACCAGCCCCAAGTGCATGCACCTCTGACTTTTCTAAGTTATGTGTGTATTAATTGTTAATTATCACTTGCTTTAACGGTGAAGGAAACATCGTGTGGAAACCTGCATACCTAAGAAGTTTTTCATAATAATTTCGATGGTATTTGAAGTCTGCCCACCCGCATTAGGCCAGCGTAGTGGACTAAGGCCTATCCCCTCTCATTCAGTAGAGGAGGCCCGTGCCCAGCCGTGGGACGTATATAATACAGGGTTAGTATTATTTATTATTATTTTAATTATTAGATCCTGAAATGAAAGCTATGCTGGCACCATTTGCGGAGTTGGTGCATATAGCAGAACGAACACCGCTAGGAGAGTCGAAGACGCCGATGCCTCACGAAGAATGCTCACAGGGAGAATGCGCGCTTGGTAATCTGGTGACCGATGCTTTGAATGACCTCGTGAGTATCATTTTATATTGACACTAGCTTTTGATCATGGTTCAATGATTGTATTTGTAAATTATTATCTACAAAATTATCTAATAATTTAGTATATGTATATACATATAGTATGTGTATACATCTTGAAGCTTATTGCCATCACCTTTAATTTCCTTCATCGTTGTATTATTACTAACTATTAGTATATCATATTTTGACCCCTGACATACAGCTACGCTAGTTTGGGGGTCAGAGACTAATTTTAAGTTGTATCATTGTATTTGATGTACAATAAAGAAGTTTTCATTTTTTTCATTTTCATTCTTATGTAAGTATTGTACACATTGTGTGTTCTATTCTAGCTATTTCTTCTATTCTATCTATATCTATTTATATTCAAGTACTATGGTTTCTTAGGTTTACTCGAATATTACACACTGAAATAAAACAGTTTGGAAAGATTTTCAGCCTTCGTGGTCACAACAGAGACTCTCTCGTCGGGACTAAAATGAAATTAAACCGCGATAAAATCCGTATATACTAGTTTTATTTCAAGTACTATTGTAGTAGTATTTGGTGTTTTATTATAACATATTGCGCCTTAATTGAGCACTTTATCTAATGCTACATATTATTCCTCTCCATCCAATGCTTGCCTGGAAGACATAACTTTTCGTAATAAGGCCGCCACTTGTGGCACATTTACTATGTATCTATCTATATCTATTTCAGCCTCCGTGGCGCAGTGGGCGTGTAGCCGACTGTGAAACGTGTGTCCGCGGGTTCGATCCCCGCACCGAGACAAAAATTTGCCTGATACACAAATATTCGTTTCGGGTCTGTTGTGTAATATTACTATAGAAGTATTGGTGTTCAATTTTCAGGCTAAGAACGCTGTCAAATCAGACTTTGATTACCTTTCATTTGCCGCGAAGGATTATTTACCAACTTCTCTACCTGAAGGAGGTAAGTTAATGAATGTTCAAACGTCTATTTTTCTGTTATTTTTTGTTAAAGTTTGTTTTAACTAAGTAAGCGGTAAACCACTCTGTAGTTTTGTCAACGGCATTGAATGCACCGGCTCAACCAGGTTACCACTATTTCACAGAAAACTGGCGTGAAGTAACAGCTTGCTATTACATTTCGTACATTGAGTGAGATATCCGAAAATCCCTTTCCCCTCCCAATCCCTTAATCATCCCTTTCCTTTAAGGTCAGCAACGAATCCATGATTCCTTAGGTATTGGTCATGTTAACAGGCGGTGGAGCTCCCTTACCATCAGGTGACCCACATGCTTGTTTCCTGGCCTCTACTCCACCGCTCATATACGCCCAAATTACGCGAGAACTCATGGATGCGTTGCCGACTTTAAAGAGAAGGAATGATTAAGGAATTGGGAAGGGGAAGGGGATTTGAGCCTCTGGATATCTTACTCATCGTACGAAAGCAACAGCAAGCTGCTACTTTACGTCGGATCTCTGTGGACCAATGGTAACATCGCCATCGAGCCCTCCCATTCCAGTAGATAAAAACCCATATACTACTTAAGCCGTCTGTCTGTCTTACTGCCTATATTTACAGCACTCTAACTTTTGAACCAAAGTATACAACCTGTTGACGAACATCCTAATAAAGGAAATAGTACAACTTTTAAGGGAGTAAGGAATCCTGTGTACGCTTAACCCGAGTCGCACTTAGCTGATATTTTTCCAGTTATAACCCATGGAGAGCTGATAGAATTGCTGCCTTACTATGATCAAATAGAAACATTTAATCTAGAAGGTGGGAAAATTATGGATGCGTTGGAATGGGGAGTCAGGGATGCTGAGTTACATAATGCGTTCCAAGTACCTTCACTGCTTCAGGTATCAGGTACGTAAGGTATTTTTTATTCTGACACACTGGACCTGAAGGCCAATCCTTTTATTTAACGGACACTGCGTATGAATTTTATCCGAACTAAGATTAGATTGTGATTTGACCAAAAAATATTTCTGCTCCTCTTTAAGTTCAGCCCGGTGTCAATAGGATCTCAACTCGCTCTCATTGCAATCTCAATTCATAATTTGATGACATGTATCATTTTAAAATGTTAGCAGTTTATCGTTTTGGCTTTAGCCAGCTTATAATCTATTTTCGATCTCATTACGATTCATGACTATCTATCACATTTTACGTTGATTGATTTAGGAGAATACCATTTGCAACTTTATTGACACTGAGACTAGATCGGAATGATATTTTGAATTTTTTCTTCTTCCTTCTGATGTTAACTACAGTGTATTCCAAATATAAGGTCGACTGTCAATATACATAACGTCCTTCGAGGATTTACCATATTTTTTCGTTCCGTCATATTTCTTCTTCAAATATAATCTTCTTTTTATATGTGATACATATCATTGTCATTTTAATAATTAGGTATTAATTCAAAATAATGATAATGGTGAATGTGCATAATTGTAATTCCACTAAGTAATAGGTCGCTCGTATGCTAGAGACCGTCTGAGTTATTGTTTTCTTATTAGCTTGAACGACGAGACGAGCAGCTCGCTCGCCTGATAGTAAACGCCGCGCTACCCATAAACAGGAATTACAGGCGTGAGTGCGTATGTGTGTAAAAAAATTATCTATTGTGGGGAATGACTTCTGTACACTGTCCATGCCTACCCTTGCTCCCCCTATGCCCATGGTACCTTTATTAAACTTATGGTCAAACTTAAAACACCCCTCTTTTTGTCGTTAGTTAAAAATAAGTCTTTATACACATGAACATGATTCATTTTTTTATTGTATTAATTCAGGTCTAAAGGTTGTATACAATATAACGAACCCAATAGGCAAACGTGTGACGTCAGTGAAGGTTGGCTCGGAAAATCTTCCTCTCAAACACAAACAGATTTATCAAGTGACGGCGCCTGGTTTTCTAGCGGGTGGAGGCCACGGTTACACTGTATGTGATTTACATATTTTTTTTTATCGCCTCATTATTATTCTGGCAGCGTACATAGGCTGAGGAATCCTGGATTCGAACTCCTGGATGACCTACCACTGTGTTGTGTTTTTTGATTCGAAAAATCATACATTAGTTTGATTGGATGGTGATATATGATGGGTTCGCCAGATATCAACATTATGGGATGGGACGGAAATAAGGATGTACTATTTGCACATCTCCGGCGTGAGATTATGTATTTTATGGCGCATTGTAACCACTTTTGTCTATTAGACAGGTTGAGTAGACAGGCGTGGTACCACAGTCTCTCAGAAAACCGAACCGATGTAGCAGTATGCTGGGCCGCTACGTACAGACATAGAGATTTCCGGAGGCCCTAAAATCCTCTCTTCTCAATATCCATGCTACAATATAGTTCCAAATGGTCGAGGATATAGCAATAAAAATATTTCATTTTTGCGTAGTACTAAAAATATATTAAAATAATGAGGGTGTAAAATGTTTATTTTTGTATTATTTCTCTTCTCTTTGTTATAGATAAACAATATAAATTAATTTGTCTTAGTTATTCATTTCGGAAATGATATTTTATTAGGGCATATGTTTAGGAAGACGATCTAGAACATTTAATTAATATTACTTGTAACTGATTGTCTTCTGTGTTATGCCTTTTATTGGTAATAAAAAAATTGATTATAGTCCCGAATTCCGCCTTGGTGTGTCAGTATCGCATCTCCCTCATGCCACAGAAGATGATTTTGATATCGCAATATTTATTATTGAATTTTATTTTTCAGATGTTTAAGGATTATAAGAAAAATATGCAAGTCATTGGTCATGATCAGGATGTACTGAAAGCGTACATCCTAAAGGAGTCTCCTCTGAACGTAGTCCGTGAGGAAAGAATAACTATGTACTATTAATTTGTAAATTATTAAGCTGATACATAATATGTCCTTAAACGCAATTTCTCTCTAGTTAATTTTCTACATACTTAATTCTCTATAGTATGTAACACGACATATCTAGCTCACGAGATATATATTTACTATCGACGACACATACCTATTATCTAGGGTAAAGTGTCAACATTCTATAAAATTACGTCATGTTCGGGTTCGTAGAAAAAATACCACAAAGATTTATTGAAATTTGAAAGTACTATTTTATTTCTCTCTACTCTATCTCTATTTTTAACCGACTTAAAAGGGAGGAGGTTCAATTCGGCGCATTTTTTTATTTTTCTCCGTACTCCGTCATCAGATCTTAACCAATTTTATATGGGACCACGTCGCAGCTAAACTCTATCGAGTGATATCGTAGTTTTTTTCTACAAAATCGGTCCAGAATTGGCGGAGAAATCGATGTACATACATAAAAAAGCCGAAATAAAAAAAAAACACGACGAATTGAGAACCTCCTCCTTTTTTTAAGACGGTAAAAAAAACTGAAATTTACAGGGACTGGGTCAATTAATTGCTAAACCTTGTGGTTTTTTATTTGCTAGAATGAAGAGACAAGCAGGTCGCGTTCCTAATGGTCTACGCCCACGACTATCCATAACCAATAGCAACACCATTCAGAAATTTGAATATCAAAGTACTATGCCACTACGATCCCGAGACATAAGATTTCATGTCTCATAATGCCCAATAATTTTACTAGCTTCAATCTCTTTCAAAGCGGGACACATTAGTGTTTACACACTGCTGGTTGACGGCAGAAGTAAAATCTACCTAGATGGACTCTTGCTTAAGAGAGACCTATCATGGGGAATATTTGACGTAATGTTTGTTTACATTTTTTTCGTGGGACGCAGATGCGCTCGGCGAAATGTGGGTGTACTGGTTACACCTCTGCCTACCCCTTCAGGGATTACAAGCGTGACTGCGTATATATATTTTCTGGTTTTATAGAAAAATACTATTTTAAGCAAGGATAAATTTATTTAGAGCAAGGATAAACGATTGTAGTTATTTTTACCATCGCAGTTGATAGTGGCGACATTTTTGTACGGTAGCTGTATTTGAATGGACATATCAATGTTATGCATAATTTAATATACCGGATATAAGGGAACGCTTCCGAAAACGAAGAGAGGTAGTGTTGGTGATTACAGACATGATATCGCTAAAAAACGAAATGAGTAGACACTTTTATTTTGCATTTTTCACGGAGTCTTATTTGGACCAAAAAATACAATGACATTTCATTCAAATAATAGGTAAAGTCGTATTTTTCTTAATAAAGTAATGTAAAGTTAATAAAAAATAGTTAACGGAATCGGCTATGTAGCGCGGCGCACGTCGCGATTGGCCTACTGAGTATTGAAGCGCGCTCCAAAATGACGAGTACAGCAAAAGTATAGTGTTTCCGTTTTTGTTAAGGTACCTTAAGATATTTTATTACTGTTTCGGCTTCGAAAATGTCCTCTTATACCCGGTATTAAACTTGTTTCATTCTTAGATCAATTATATTTTAATGTTGATAAATTAAATGTTTTAAAAAATATTCAGATTTTATTACTTCCCACATCAGCATAATTGCCTATTTTTATAAGGTTTCATTGTTTAAGCCAAGTATTTATACGTTATTTATTAGATAAAATGTAAGTCAGCAAAGAATATATTTATCACGCAGTCAATATAATATACGGAGCAGAGTATAGACAACTCTACCACTACGGTAGAGCCATGCTGTAGAGTGTAGACAGTTTTGCCTACAACATGAATGGGCCGGCTCGTCAGTATCGTTACCACAGTCTCACAGAAAACCGACGTCAAGTAGCCGCTTGCTGCAATCGTCTTGAGACGTATGCAGTGGAATTCACAAGAAAATTTTCACAAAATACACAAAAACTAGAAAAAAGAATCCTCGAAAATCACAAAAAAACCCGACCTGAACAAGCAAAATCCGGCATTTCACAACGTGACCCTTATTCTTGGCGAAACAAAAACTGTCATCAGGTAAATGGGGCATGGCGCTCCAATGAGAGAACAAATTGCAACAAAAAGGTGTGCCCGAGATGAAAATGCTTGCTGCTGTTTCTTTACATTCTTTTTTTATTAACATCAATGAATAAATAAATACACCCAACAGTCACACACATAGTCCTGACCCCACACTAGGTTAACCTGTATCGTGGGTATCATGAACTACGAGGGACTTGCAGTCCCACAACACCCAGACCCGAGACCAATATTTGTGGATCACAGAAATTAGTATCTTAGTGGGAATCGCACCCTCTCGCTTCGCAGCCGGCTACTGGCCCACTGCGCCACGGAGCTGTCTTGAATAATGAACAGTTAGCCCGCTTGTCTTACTTACTAAGTCCCGACGCCTTCCTATAATCAGAAGCAATACCACATAGAACTTTGTATTATAAAACACTGTATGACACGAGAATGCGCTCGTTACCCCAAGACATAGGATGATAAGTTAACAATGCACAGATTTATATGTAAATAACATCAAAACGATGTTTTTGAAAAATTAATATTATTTTGTTCAATTGATGTAATATAAACTAATTTAAGTTCCGTAAGCCCTTTCAAGTAACTCATAAAATATGTTTAAAATCATAATTTCAATAAATTTTCCATAATTATATTGATGACTACTTATGAATACTAAAAGGTTTCTGTAAACATATTTTTGGAGTCTCGTTTTGGTAAATGGTTCACCAATTTTTATTATAAACACAATTTTATTGTGCTATTAAAGTAAAGCAGCGTTCATAATATTGAGTTCAACTACGCGGGTTTTTGGACTCATGACTGTCGAATAGTCGCATAAGAGAATTTCTCATTCTATAGTTTCCGACATATTCTCGAAGGACCAACCTTAAAATTATTGTTTTGGAGTTGTAGATGTTCATTCGCAGCTGTGATTACTTACTCAAATCAAAATTAAGATCATTATTGAATCTATAAAATGTTATACATTGTGATTTCTTATGTTTACACGAAAATATCACACATTGAAATGAAACTAGGTTGTACGGATTTTATCGTGGTTTAATACTATTTTAGTCCCGACGTTTCGAAAGCTTTCAGCCTTCGTGGTCACGGGAGGGACTGAGGTGTAGGTCGTCTCGAAAAGTTAATGTTATATTGTCTACCTTCATTCTAAAATTATACATTTTTTTATTTATTAAATGTTAGTTGACGCTAGTCCGATCTACGCATAAAAAAACGTCGGGACTAAAATAAAATGAAACCGCGATAAAATCCGTATATACTAGTTTTATTTCAATATGTTATACCTACATTGTTTATATTCCGTCAATAATTCTCCGACCAAATTAGAAGGCTGTTTAATAGAGGAGAACGGGCAAGAAACTCAAGCGTTGCTATTTTCAATACAAGTTTATTCTATTTCGTGGCAGTTTGAACTCAACCTTATGTAATACGGAATCTGTTGCTTTTATCTAAGTACTAAAAATCACGTTTATACGAAATTTTAATAACATAAACGAAATTAGTTCATAAAGTAAGGATTTAAGAGTATTATTTTACATCAAACACTGTTGTGCTCCGATTTTGAAGGGCATTGAAGCCAGTGTAATTACTGGGCATTCAGAGACTTGACATCTTATGTCGCAGGATTACGAGCTTAGTTCAGTGTGTTATTGTATTGGAATTTACATTCTATTGCTGTAACTCCCACTAAAAATTGAAAAATAAAATAACGCTTAACAAAACTTAGAAACCGACTTCAAAATTTAATAATAATTTAATCTAATTTCATAAATTTAATGTTATCATATATTTTATCATAGTTATCATTTTAGTTTATAATTTTTATCAAAATGTCGTCTATTAAATTCTATCACCATATATGTTAATAACGCTATTGAGTTTAAATATAATTTAATTTAATTTAATTTTTATATCCGTGTAAGACTCGAGATGGTTGAATGCACCTGTAATGGCAGTGCACATTGTCCATTGCATTATAATATCTTTTTCCAATGTATTGTGTAACTGTCGATGGTGTGTCATATTAAATAAATAAAATAAATAAAATAAAATAAAAACACTGAAAAGTCAAAAATAACAAATTATATTTATTCTATTCTGTTTAGAGTCGGTGCCTGGGTGCCTGTGTCGCTACCGTTCAGATAAAATTGCACCGATAGAATTTGTTATTTTTGACTTCTCAGTGTTTTTATTTTAAAGTCGGTTTCTAAGTTTTGTTATGCGTTATTTTATTTTTCTTAAATATGGATGACGTGACAGCTATCGAATATCTCATCGAATGATCGTAAGTATCACGCCAGCCTATAAACAATAGCAACACTTCCCAGAGATTTGAATAAAAAAAATACTACATGTCACTGTAAGGCGCTGGTCACACCGAGATATTAACGCCCAGTAATATAACTGATTTAAATAATACGTGATTTGTGTTTGAAATGAAGACTCACCTGCCATCGGACTGAAGTAGAGTCGATGGAATCCAGCACGTTCCTGTGCTTACCATTTACCTGAAACAAGTGTGATGATAAATACACTTAATAGTCACACACATAGTCCCTACCCCACATTATTATTATTCGTGGGTATTAGGAACTACGAAGGACTTGCGGTCCCACAAGTCACAACACCCAGACCAGAAACAAACTTTTGTGGATTACACAAACATCTGTCTCGGTGCGGGAATCGAACCCATGCCCTCTCGCTTCACAGCCGGCTACTCGCCCACTACGCCACGGAGGCTTACATCCAACAGTCACACACATAACCCTGCCAACAAAGATACGATTATCTTGTGTCGTAGGTATCAGGAACTACGAAAACTCGTTCCCACAACACCTAATATTTGAGGCTCAGACAAATATTTATTTCGGGGCGGGGATCGAACCCGTGATCTCACGTTTCACAGACCACACTTGGCTACTCGCTGACTATGAGTGGTAGAGCCACGCTGTAGACAGTTTTGTCTACAGCACGAATGAGCCGGCTCGACCGTCTCACAGAAAATTGACGTGAAGTAGCGGCTTACTGCTGCGTTTCGTACGGCGTGTGAGATATACGGAGGCCCAAATTACCCACCTCTTCCCAATCCCTTAATTATCCCTTTCCTTTAAGGTCAGCAATGCGCCCATAATTCTTCTAGTATTGTGACCGTATATGGGCGGTGGAGATCACTAACCATCAGGTGACTCACTTGTTTGTTTTCCGGCTGGTGCTATAAAAAACCGCCTCAGAGGCTGTCACATGATGTAGACAATAACATGGCCTTGAGCATGCTTCTAATTTTATAACAATAAAATTTAGTTAGCTGTTCACTCACCCGTGACGTTAAAATGCCTAATGATGATGTTTATCTAAATTGTAGTTATTGGACAGAAATATAAAAATAAATACACCAAACAGTCACACACATAGTCCTGACCCCACACTAGGTAAACCTGTATCGTGGGTATCAGGAACTACGAGGGACTTGCGGTCCCACAACACCCAGACCTGAGACGAATATTTGTGAATCAGACAAACATTTGTCTAATTCACTAGAACCCACGAACTCACGCTTTGCAACCGGCTACTCGCTCGCTGCGCCACGGAGGCTACTATTAGGTCCAAACCCCCTCCCCTTCCCAATCCCTTAATTATCCCTTACCTTTAAGGTTGGCAAAGCACCTATACCCGTAATTATTTTAGTATTCTGGGCGTACATGGGCGGTGGAGATCACTTACCATCAGGTGACCCAATTGCTCGTTTGCCGGCCTATGCTATAAAAAAAAGTAAAAATTCAGTTTGAATAGTATGGCAGAATCATCTCATTAGTATATTTTCTATTTTTTATGTATTCTATAACTTATATTTATGTATATGTGTATTATTTACATATATTGTATGTAAGTAATATATATTTAAATATTAGTTATAGTATTATGTATTATATGTAGTTATTATATAAACATTATATTTGTTTTTATAATGTCCTGTTTGATGTATGTATCCTTTGTACCTACTTCATTCATCTCTGCATCACCAAAAGGTCGGCAGTCAGAGAATGCATCAGGCATTATGTCCACCTTTATACGACATTGTATAGAAGTATAAATAAATAAATAAAACAATTAATCAATAAATAAAAGACCCCAGAATTCTTGTCTAATAAATATTATGTCGCTCGCGACTTTGTTTGCTATACGATGTTATTTTTTATGTATAATATAATAGTTAATAAAAACCTCCGATGTCGGTTAGAAAATATATGTATATATTTAAATGCTTTAAATACAGATTTTCTTTAAACGTAACTAATAACCGTCTCGATTAAACCAGCCTTCAATAAAAAAAAAACACATTTAAATTGGTCCATTCGTTTAGGCGCTACGATGTCACAGACAGATACTGAACTTGCACATGCGCAGGCACAAGCATACACACAGAGAGATTTATATTATTCACTGGCTAGTTTTCCTACCGCGGCTCCCCTCGCGTTGCATAATTTCTGTCACCTTTCTTCCTTCAACATTGTTGAAGAGAGATCAACTTTCAAGCTATGGCCAGAAATATATTATTTTTCATGTATTTGCTGAAAGTTAGTTAGGGGATAGTTTACCCCTTCCCTTCCCCTATCCCTCTTCATAACTTGTGACCATTGCCAATATTCTATCTATCAATAGATTTTGCTTACTGACAGTAAGATTTTGACACATTTGTATGGAAGATGTGTCAAAACACTATCGAAAGTAAACAAACCTAGAGCCACATTTATAGATGCAATCAAATCTAACTTATTTCTCATTATCGAGTAGGTAGTATGCCAAACTAGTTTAAATAAAAACATTATTTTTCCTCTGTCATAAAAAAGACGATTAAAATTTATTCTCTGTACATACATACACGTTAAGGTGTTTTTATAAATTATTATTCAACTTTAAACGTGTTTCATACTTAGTACATTTTTGTACATCAGAGAGGTAACAGTTGTGACCATGGAACGGGTGCCGAAAAATCCTATTTTACAATTCCATCCAGATTCGATGCAATCTGTTAGAAAGTTATGTAATTTTAAGACACAGGCAGAAGTTAAGGAATGTGTGGACTTATTGGAAGAATGGGTGAAGAAGCAGAGTCATTTTCGGAAGAAGAAGTTTTGTAAGTACATTATGATTGTAGTTTTTTAGCGGCACCGTGTGGTAATTAATGGAAGTTTAAACAAAACTGGCCGTTTTCGGAGTGGAAAATTACTCTTTGACCTTTCCAGACTCATTTGTATTAGTAACATACATACATACGCGCTCACGCCTGTAATCTCCGAAGGGTTAGGCAGAGGTGTAACCAGTACACCCACATTTCGCCGAGCGTATCTCCGTCCCATGATGTGATAGGGGCCGAGACTATCGCTATACCGGGCACAATTCCAGACTCCGGGCTGATACTGAGCATTTCGTAATAGAAAAACCCAATATCACTTTATCAATTGTTATTCTAACTAACGGAATTATACAATTACATACATACGCAATCACGCCTGTAATCCCCGAAGGGGTAGGCAGAGGTGTAACCAGTACACCCACATTTCACCGAGGTTATTTCCGTCCCATGATGTGATTCCGGGCCGATACTAAGCATTCCATGATAGAAAAACCCAATATCACTTTATCCGACCCGGGCATCGAACCCGAGACCTCAACACAGCAGTCGTACCACGTACGTATTATAACTGCGCCACCGAGAGACCTAGTATCTAGTTCAAATATGGTAGCAAGCTGGTAGATAAATTAATTTACAAGGTTGGTTCCACCGCTTTGTCTATTTCTGCCGCCAAGCAACAGTGTTTAAGCACTCTTCTGTTCCGGTTAGAAGGACATTGAAGCCAGTGAGATTACTGGGCATTATAAAACTTAACATCTTATGTCTCGGGGTGACAAGCGCTGTTCAGTGCCATGCAGTGTTTTGTAATTCAAAGTTCTGTGTGGCGTTGCTTCTGTTTATGAGCAGGCACTTTGTTTTATACTATGCATTGATATATTTGTATTATTTGTTACAGCGAGACATTATTTAGAGACGACAATAGTGATAAACAAAGGATCAGTAGAACGTTCAAAAAAGCAAATCGATCAACTATGCGCATTGAAAACGTTGATGCCGACGTTCTTTGAAAAATGTGACGCTAGAAAAGAGTTCCGCGATTTAAAAACATATTTGTAAGTGATGTTTAATAGATTAATATCCGGTTTCTGAAAGGCTGATCAAATTAACATTCAACTAATTAACCAAGAAAGAAGAAGAACTAACAGAACTTTGATTTTGAATCGCTGTCAAATCAATTCGAGTTTCTGAAACCTTATTTAGTGAAATATTCTAATATTTGATGTCTCTTTAGTAGCGTTTGACATCCGATTTTTCATATTATTTTTAAAAGTTATGTTAACTAACATGTGTGTCAAATCAAAGGTATTGACCACGCTCCAATCAACTCAATGTCGACTTGACATGAGATTTGACATTTGTTTAGTTAATTTTACATTGATCAGCCTTTCAGAAACCGGGCGTAAGTAACGTCAGTAGTTAAAATCAGTTTTCAACCGACTTCAAAAAAGAAGGAGGTGCTCGATTTGTCCATTTTTTTATATTTATTTATTTAGGTTTTCCAGCAGACTTAACACTAATAATACAATAAAACTTACTAAATATCTTAAGTTATAATGCAAGTCCAATTTAGGAAAACTCATCATGCACTCAGTATATGAAACATATTTACGAGCGAAACTTATTATGTGAGCATATATACATGTATAAAGTACATGTATATATATATATAGTACATACATACTAGAAGGGCTCACGCAAACAGCGTCCAACAACAAACAACCCAATATCTCGAAGCAAAGTAGAAAATTGATATGTAAAATATAGATGTAAATAGATATGCAATAAGAGCATCCACTAACAATGTATTACATATAGGTAATGTCTCTAATATCTCCGTCTAATACGGCCCGATTTTCAAGGTTTACATTGCGTTGACGCACTGATTCCATTAGACGCTAACTATCAACTAAAGTTAAGCATTGGTTGGTGAAAGTGTACAAAAGTTAATCGTTTTTTTATAGGATAGGCCAGCAAACGAGCAAGTGGGTCACCTGATGGTAAGTGATCTCCACTGCCCATGTACACCCACGATATAAAAAGAATTATGGGTGCGTTGCCGATCTTAAAGGAAAGGGATAATTAAGGGATTGGGAAGGGGAGGGGGTTTGGGCCTCCGGATATCTCACTCGCCGTACGAAACGCAGCAGCAAGCTGCTACTTTACGCCGGTTTTCTGTGAGACAGTGGTAACGACCCGGACGAGCCGGCCCATTCGTGCTGTAGACACAAGTGTCTACAGCGTAGCTCTACCACTCAAAAAATCATGATCGTGATAATAATCTCTGCATTTTTAATTCCAGCATCCAAGGTCTCCTTCCAAAGCAGACTCCTGAAAATTATCGAGTATATTTAGGGAAATTTCTTCGAGATGGAATAAAGTCACACACGGATATCTTCAGATTTGGAATACTAGTAAGTCATACATTTACATGGTGGTAGGTCCCTCGTATGCGAAATGCCGTCTGGGTTGGTACCACCGCTTTGTCCATTTCTGTCGCCGAGCAACAGTGTGTAAATACTGTCATGTTCCGGTTTGAAGCCAGTGAAATTACTGGGCATTATGAGACTTAACAACTTATGTCTCGGGGCGACGAGCGCAGTCCAATGCCACGCAGTGATTTGTAATTCAATGTTCTGTGTGGCGTTGCTTCTGTTTATGGGCAGGCTTGATGCTTAACATCAGGCGAGTGACCTTCTCGACTCGTCATACAAGCTAATAAAAAAACATCCGCTTTTGCATACAGCTTCATCTGCGTATTAAACCCAGCTGGATGGAAATAGAGAAGTTTCAATAAATACACCCATCAGTCACACATATAGTATCACACATTGCAGACCTTAAATGAAAGTGATAATTAAGTGATTTGCAAAGCGATGGGGATTTGGGCCTCCGGATATCTCAATCACCGTACGGAACGTAGCGGCAAGCCGTTACTTCACGTTGATTTTCTGTGAGACAGAAAACCGGTCGAGCCGACCCGTTCGTGCTGTAGATAAAAAGACAAAAGTGTCTACAGCGTGTTTAAACCACTCTAAAAGTAATTGCGACAGATTCGCCTCTATCACATCATGGAACAGAAATAAGCTTGGCGAAACGTGGCTGCAGCACATACCCCTCCTACCTATATCTGCCTACCCCTCGGAAGGTATTATTTTCAACTCCTCCCTAACTTTCTATTAGATTAATTTCGTTGCATGACAAAGACAATTTATCACTCCCAGAGACTCGTCGAGCTTCACTGCACGGTGTCAACAAAAATGCGTGCCACTGTCGATCCTGGTACACAGGAGTTACAGTAGGGAGTGTGTGGGCGGGATACCCCTCCGGGGATAAGTTTGCTTATATATGACTTGTTAGGCAAAGTAAAAAAATCTTATTTTTCAGGTTAATGAATACATGAAGGAGTATGACTACTGCAATGGTCTAGTGATGGTTGCTGACATCAGAGACATTAACGTTATGCGCCTCAGTTACAGCATCAACCTTACAGAGTTGCGAAACATCTTAACGATCGCCACGGTATGATTATGACATAAAACTATTATATTTTATTTAGTCGTCATTTTATGAGAGCCTGTTTTTAAACCTGATCATAATATAAAAATATTATATACTAGCTTTTGCGCGCGGTTTTGACCCGCGTGGATGTCCTATTCTGGGATAGAAATAGCCTTTGTCCTTATTCAAATCATGATCTATCTGTATGCCAATTTTCATTGACTAACAAACATCCAAACGACTGTCTCCATGGCGCAGTTGTAATGCGTACGCGTTACGACTAAGGCTGACGCTGAGGTCTCGGGTTCGATCCTTGGGTCGGGTAAAAGTAATATTGGTTTTTTTAACTACGAATTGCTCAGTATCAGGCCGGAATCTGGAATTGTGCCCGGTATCTCGATAGGCTCGCCCCCTATCACATCATGGGACGGAGATACGCTTGGCGAAATGTATTTTAACAAACCTCCAATATCACGAACTCACAAACATCCACATTACCACATTTATAATGGTCATATTGTAGGATTTTAGACAACGGTCCATGTACTGACCGCTGTGTCGCATACGCCTTACTCGTATCAAAAACACTAGTGTGGACGAATGTCAAATATTACGACCTAATGTCACAAGGCTATCCATTCTGACACTGTTGATATTATAACGAACATTTTACCCTATCATGCATCGAAATAAGATGACAAGAAATGTAATTCAACCAAGAAATGACCCACCAAAACTCTGTGCTAGGGGGCGGGGCTATAAAAGTCTGAATAATAATATCTAGTTGATACTTAATACGTCTAATTTTTTGCGCGGTGCAGAACGTCGTATCTCGATCTAGAAGTTTAATATTTAGACATTGACTTTTATGAAATAAAGTTGATTTTGAACGTTCATAAATTTTTGTTGCGTGTATAAGTGTTCCTTTGCATGTGAAGTAGTGGAGCCGTATTTTTGTCAGATTCATATTAAGAGAGTTATCGTTCTAGTTATCTTATTTCGATGGTATCATGTAACAACCCAAGTATAGTACAAACTATATGGCCGCTCTGTAGGCCTAGTAAAAGTTTTGATAGATTTCTTAAATGATGACAGTTTCTGTTTTACATACATCGTGTAGTAGGAGCTAGTGGGAACTATGATGAATTAAAATTGATAATATGGTTAATTTTATATCATATGAATCAAATACGAAATTACTTTACGGGCGATTCTTTCTTTGTTTACAGTTTGAATTACTAGTTTGACATGTCGTCAATAGTAATTTTATACAAATTCGAAAACTGTGAACGTATTTGTAACTCATACTAGATCTACTGTAGTTAATCACTTCACCAACCCTCTACACTTCCTGTCACTCTTTAAGCACTCAACTGTTGCGCCGCTCGTTACTAACTTCAGAGCGAATATAAAGATTGACGAGAATAATACGTGAGACTAACGCCCGGTTTTTGAAAGACTGATCAAATCAACATTCGACTAACAGAAATTTGATTTAACATCGCTGTCAAATCAATTCGAATTGCTGAAGCGTTATTTAGTGAAAAAAAAAATTGATCTCTCTTTAGTACCGTTTGACAAACGATAATTCATATTAATTTGAAAGTTATGTCAACTAACATGTGTGTCAAATCAAAGATGGTGATCATGCTTTTAGCAACTCAATTTCGACTTGACATGAGATTTGACATTTGATTAGTTAATTTAACATTGATCAGCCTTTCATAAACTGGGCGACAGAGTCTCGGTGCATCGTAATATCACAAAATGGACGCACTTTTAGGGAATAGCGCGACCGCACGTACGAGTTCATGACCAAATATAATTGTAAAGTTCTGGCGACCTACGGTACGGAGGAAATCTACTTTACTTATTGCTATTTAAGTGACGCTCTATTATATTATATATCTACTTATAGGCCTTAATTCATATTTTAATGGCTTTGATATCTGCATTATTTAACTCATTTGTTTTATTTTTCTTTTTATTTCTTGTTTATTCTTTTATGAAACATTTTATTCTACTATTTTTAGTGAAACAATCATCAAAATCGTTGCGTAAAGGTGTTTTAGTCCTGTATTCACAAACAACACTTAAGTAAGCTCTTTGCCAAGTGTCCAATTCTGTGTACATGATTGGTCTGTTTAGATTTAGCGCCAAATACTAACCAATGACGTTTAGAGAAATCGTCACTATGCGTTCGCGCTCACTATGACGTCTCATAGTAACGTTTATGAATACGGGGGTAAGTCTGTCATCCACGATTTTACTTCCTTAGGTATTGAATTATTTTTTCTAATTTAAATGGGACCACCACCTATTACAAGTGACCATACCAAACGACAATAATCACTTGAATTCATAGTTTATTGGTCCCATGTCAGGATTCTCTAGAGACCGCTCTCTAATTATAATTTAGACAACTAGGATCGAATAGTAAACCAGCATAGCTACCGCGTAATGAACACTTGGACTATCGACTGAGCACTAATCTTACTGAACTGGAGGTAGTCTGCCTGACTGCGGGCAAAATACCCCCATTTATGGCTACAACCTCTTTTATACCATTTAACTTCCCTTCCACGACTATATTGCACCATTATTGCACCAGTGTACCCAACGTTGCTCAGACACCCTCAATACACAAATAAAAAGAGAATACGCTAACACACCGTAGTAAACTCTATCGAAACTATAAATAATCATCCAAATCGGACCATATTTGGCGGAGTTATGCATGAACATACATAAAAATATATATACAGGCGAATAATAATTGAGAACCTTCAGTTTTTTTATCGGGAAATCTTCAACAATTTAGCTTAATAATGGTGAAAATGACGTTTTCCTACTCGTAACTATTCAATCAAGTCAATTATTTATGCGGTATTGTCGTTCTACGTGAGAAATAGCTTTATTGTTGTATATAACTTCAATGGCACTAATATTTTAAAACTTAATATTATTTAAGGACATGATAATACAATGGATTTATCTTTAAAGGCATCTTTTAAAATATCCAAGTAAATGTTACTATACAAAATGTACTTAAGACAGCAAAATCATCATATTATGTCTAATTCAAATTGGTCCTTCCTTATTTTGTGTTTTGTGTGAGCATGTTGTTCGCCTTTATCCCCTTACACTAACAAAGTTAACGTTAACATATAAAATGTAAGACAGTAAAATACAAAATCATCAAATGTTTAATTCAAATTGGTACTTTCTTAATTTTTTTAAATTAGCTTTAGATGATGAGACGAGCAGGTCGCTCGCCTGATGGTAAACGTCACGCTTGTCCATAAACAGAATCAACACCCACCAGAACTTTGATTTGCAATGCATTACACTGAACTGCGCTCGTCACCCCGAGACATAAGATGTTAAGTCTGATAATGCGCAGTGTTTCACTGGCTTCAATGTTCTCCAAACCGGAACCCAACAGTGTTTATACACTGCTGCTTGGTGGCAGAAATAGACAAAGCGATGGTACCAACCTTGCTAAAATAGTTGCTAAGTTCGATAGAGTTTACTGTGGTACAACTGCACCAAAAAATGCAGTTCAATCGATTGAGTGGAACAGGTTTAAAATTCAGTAAAAATATTTGACCTATACAGTATGCATACTAAAAGTACAGATTTAAATAATACGTATTAACAGGCAAAGCTAAATAAAAGCCTATGAAAAAGGGCACCAATCATATTATCATACTAATATTATAATTGTGAATGTAAGTTTGTTTGTTACGCTTTCACGCGAAAACTACTTAACCGATCATCATGAAACTTTGTACACATATTCTTGGAGGTATAAGAAGTAACATAGGATACATTTTATGAAAAAAATCTATTTGTTTGTTATGCTTTCACGCCTAAATCACTGAATCGATTTAGATGAATTTTGATGTAGAGATAGATGGGACCCTGGAGACGGTTATAGGCTACGTTTTATTTTAACACGGGTGGAGCCGCGGGCAACAGCTAGTACATAATAAATCACAATTGAAACCAGAAAGTCCTTCTCAGTTTTCATCAGAAATAAAACCATCCATATAAATACATGGATCCATACATCCATTTAAGAATAATGTTCCAGGAAGGTTACGACATGAGGATAAAAGGTATCCATTACTTGACTACATCGCGAGCCGTGGAAGTGCTTCTACGCTTGATGAGGACAATGCTGAGCGCCAAACTGAGCGAACGTATGCATGTACATAAGACACTTGATTCACTTTACAAGGTAGTACCTAAGGAAATACTACCGGTTGAGTATGGCGGTGAGGAAGAATCATTATTTACTCTATATGGTGAGTTTTATCTACACTAATAATATAGTATGTAACAAAAACCCTGTTGGCTCTTTTAGGTTGGTGAAGATAGACATATAAACAGCTTAATAAAAATAGTTAAATTAAAAAATAATATACAAAAGCGAGATATTATGCTTACAGAGGTAACTTAGAAAAATGAACATATTTAAAAAATGTTATTTTCATCTGAAAAGTCATGAACAGCTGACTCATGTGTCGTACTGACGTAGCCGGGCGCGCACGCGGCGCCGCGCATTTAATACACGTAGACGCCGTAACTTGCTATCTCGCTCTGGCTCCCATTCATTGCTCTTGCAGAGGTAATCAATCTAAATACGGTGCACAAACATAAAATAATTAAATCATAAAAAATAAATATTATTTTTATAGTCTCATTATCGTATGCGAGTTATTTCATTACGTTTGAATATCGATTCTGACATCAAAGTTAAAACGCCCAACAGGGTTTTTGTTACATATTGTATCAAGAGGAAAAGTTTGTGGGTTTCTTTATAAGGAAAATCACTAGAGTTCCAAAGATTTCAGAGTTCTGGGGTTTCAGAATTAGTATGTAGGTCGTAGACCTCTAGTCTGCGAGATGCCGTCCGCGTCCGTTGGTTATACTGGTTTGTTTATTTCTGCTGCTAAACAGTGTGTAATTTCTGTTCTATTTTGGTTTGAAGGGCATTGAAGCGAAGGAAATTACTGGGCATTCTTATATACCTAGTCTCATAATTGTGATTCGGGTTGACGAACGCAGGCCAATGTCATGCAGTGTTTTGTAATTCAAGGTTCTGTATGGTGTTGCGTCTGTATATGGGCAGGAGATTTGACACTCAACCTGCCCTCCAAATATGAGAATGAAATGTATTATTAATAAGAGCTATTATGCCATAAAAATATCACTGACGTTTAGAGAAGCAACCTTAGAATAATATTCTGCCGCAATCTTGGACAGATATGTCATTCAGACAATAAAAAAGTAACTACAGATCCTATACACCAAAACATTGCATAAACTTTTTTCCACAGACAAATGGGTGGAAGAATTTGGTGACAATGTGGACTATTTTAAAGAGATGAGGGAGATAAGAACTACGGAAGGATATCAGCAGATCGAAACGTACAGGTCACAGTACTGCGGCCTCGCTGGCACCTTCAGGACTTTGAACGTAGACTAGATATTGTAAAATTATGTGGAACGGGTTTTACATTTTATTAAATCAATTTTAAGCTTTTAGGAACTTTCTTTCACCAGAGGCTCAGTAGCTTGGTTGGTACGTATTCTGTAACACCACGAACACTTAATATTTTTTACTGCCTGGTGTTATTTTGGGTTTAATGCCAGAGTCCGCCTTCTCGTAATATAGATTTGACGGTATTTGGTATTATGTGGGGCGACCCGCCGTTTGACCCCTACAACCCACAACGGGAACCAAGTTTCTCCATTTCCCTTAATCAGCAGAGTGCACCACGTGCAGGTGAGGTTGGATTTAGACTTAAGATGTTGGTGACCCACTTATACTTCCTACGGTTACGGTGATATGCTGTAGACAGTTTTGTCTACAGCATGTATGGGCCGGCTCGTCCGGGTAATTACCACTGTGTCACAGAAAAACCGGCGTAAAGTAGCAGCTTGCTGCTGCGTTTCGTACGGTGAGTGAGATATCCGGAGGCCCAAACCCCCTCTCCTTCCCAATCCCTTAATTATCCCTTTCATTTAAGGTCGGCAACGCAACCATAAATCTTTTGGTATTGTGGGCGTACACAGGCGGTGGAGATCACTTACCATCAGGTGACCCACTTTCTGGTTCTCCGGCCTATGCTATAAAAAAAACCTTCGAGGGGCGCAATTTCTCTTGACTCTCTCTTTCTACCATCTGGTTCATTATTAACGCCCAAAAAAGAAGGATATTATAAATTTGACCCTTATGTCTGTCTTTGGATTTGTGCGTGATTGTGTGTCTCTGTGGAATCAGAGCACCTAATCGAATGAACCGATTTGAATGCGGTTTTTTTTAGATTAAAAATTGATTTAACCATGATGATTCTTAGCTATAGTTAAAAAAGATTTAAAAGTTACAGATGCCTTTTTACTTGATGTCGGTGATTTTTAACGGTTTGATTATAGTCACCTTGAGGTGGCAGGATATAAAATAACCGGTTAGTTTCGTTTGCGGAAAATTACAATGCATAAACAGAAAACAAAGCAGAAATCTACTGTAAAGCCATTTCGAGCTCCATTTTAGACTTCGCATAAACATAATCTCACGCATTTATCATCAGAAAGGATAGGCAGAGCTGCAACTAGTGCTGCAACCCACGTTTTATGATGTGGTAGAGGGCGAGCCTATCGTCATACCGGGCACTCAATTTACTTTTACAATATAAATTGTATTAGGTACTATTAATAAACTGACTGCCTCGGTGGCGCAGTTGTAATGCGTACGCGTTACAATTGAGGCTAACTCTGAGGTCTCGGGTTCGATCCCCAGGTCGGGTAAAGTGGAATTGGGTTTTTCTATTTCGAAATTCTCAGTATCAGCCCGGAGTCTGGAATTTGTGCCCGGTATGGCGATAGGCTCGCCCCCTATCACATCGTGGGACGGAGATACGCTCGGCAAAATGTGGGTGTACTAGTTACACCTCTGCCTACCCCTTCGGGGATTACAGGCGTGAGTGCGTATGTACTATTAATAAAGGGCCTTCGACGTTAAGCTGAGTTAATGATATCAATTTAATGGCGCAAAACATTGCATCTAAACCGCGATAAAATCCGTAGAAACTAGTTTTATTTCAAAGAAGGTAAAGTTAGGTTTACAGATAGTTAAAATAGAAAATGATATTGTCGCAGTTGTTCTCAAGCACACCTTTCTATTAACAAGGCTGCTATTATAATAGAACGAACGGAAAATCGTTCTTATAATGTCTTTGTTTGATAATGAATAAAGTTTTTAGGACCAAATGCATTGAAGTGTTTCGTAAGTATACGTGATCTATGAAATATTTGTTTGAAATGAAATGAAATAGTTTTATTCATCATGTACGCAATTAAAATAGCGCTTATGACAAGTCGGTACAAAATAAAGAAACATAAGTAAGTACAGAAATCACATCAGCTAATATATACATAACATACATAGCATCGTCAAAATACACTGGGCAACTATAAATTTTATAATATTTTTATATTAGTCCAGAATTGTTAAGTATTATTATTAATGATATTTTTTTCTCTGTTTTAAAGGTACATATGGACCATAGGCATTACCGAAACGGCACGTGGTTTAAAACTACCACCGGATCCAAAACGACCCAACCTGAGAAGACCCGGCGAAACAAACTCAGGTTTGAGGATATGAACGACCTACTAGCACAAAATAAAACTTAAATACTGACTTCAAAAAAGAACACTGAGAAAGTAAAAAATATCAACAATATCTAGAGGTCTTTTTGGTTTACGTGCCGGTGCTAATGCCGGGTAACTGAAATGGCATCGTCTCTAAAATATCTCTAGAAGTTTTTTCTTTTTAAGTCTGTTAAAAAGTACATTATACATAAATAAATTAATACACCCAACAGTCACACCAGTCCTGACCACACACTAGGTGAACCTGTACCGTGGGTATCAGTAACTACTAGGGACTTGCGGTCCCAAAACACCCAGACCAGAAACAAATATTTGTGGATAATACCAACATTTGTGTCGATGTCGGAATCAAACTCAGGGCTTCACGGCCGGCTACTCGCCTACTGCGCCACGGAGGCTGTCGTACTACTACGATAAAAGGTTATTCTTCGGCAATCTTCATTGTTTTAGGGTCCTGTACCCAACGGGTACCAAGTGGATCCGATCCAAGTGGTACGCTGTCTGGCTGTCCTGCCTATAAAATACCTATTAGCCGGTTGATGTGTCTACAGTTTTTTTTATGGCATAGGCCGGGAAACGAGCAAGTTGGTCACCTGATGGTTAGTGATCTCCACCGCCCATAATACCAAAAGGATCATGGGTGCGTTGCCGACCTTAAAGGAAAGGGATAATTAAGGGATTGGGAAGGGGAGGGGGTTTGGGCCTCCGGATATCTCACTCACCGTACGAAACGCAGCAGCAAGCTGCTACTTTACGCCGGTTTTTTGTGACACAGTGGTAATTACCCGGACGAGCCGGCCCATACATGCTGTAGACAAAACTGTCTACAGCGTGTCTCTACCACTCAGAAAATTTATAATTGTCTGTCCTATATTGGCCTATTATCATCGCCTATTTAACAAGATACAAGAAGATTGCATATAAAACTTAATACTGTATGCTTATTTACTGAACAGGTCGCTTTAAAACAACGTATCATTGGTCAAGGGAATTCCCTTTAATTGACGACAATTACTCAGATTTTTCATATTTCTTTTGATTAAATTATATTTTTTTCCTCTAGCATAATCATGCTGCATATTTTTTTTTAGCTTGAATGACGATACGAGCAGATCGCTCGCTTGATGTTAAGCGTGACGCCTGCCCATGCGAAGCAACGTCACACAGAACTCTGGATTACAGAGCATTGCATGGCACTGAACTGCGTTCATCATCTCAAGACATAAGATGTTAATTCTCATAATGCCCAGTAATTTCACTGGCTTCAATGTCCTTTAAACCGAACAACAGTGCTTACACTGCTGCTTGGTGGCAGAAATAGACAAAGCGGTGGTGCCAACGCAGACGACTCTCGCATACGAGGAACCTGCCGCCTTGTAAAATTATTATTGTAAATTTACAGATTCATCTTAGTAATGTTAATTTATAATGAAAATAATGGCTACAAATTCTATACCTATTATACCTACTTTATGTAATAAGTTTTTTATAGTATAGGCCGGCAAACGAGGCAGTGGGTCACCTGATGGCAAGTGATCTCCACCGCCCATGTAAGCCCATAATACCAAAAGAATCATAGGCGCGTTACCGACCTTAAAGGAAAATAATAATTAGCAGAAGTTAATTATTGGAGCTATTAACGATTACGACAATAGCACCGATTCTTTTTTAATTTATTAAACTATTTAGTTTTGTATTGTGGTTTTTTTTCTTGTACTAAACTAATAACATCATTGTTGTATTATTTTTTTAATCTTGAATAGAAAACATAATATTGGGATAGAAATTGTGTAATTAATTATACAGTACATATGTACACGCAAGAGGAAAATTTTAATCTAAATAGTCATCAACCTTATTACCTAAGTGTTAGAGTTTACAATGCCACGTTATCAGCTGCAGCGTGTTTAGTGTTTTAAACCATACCATATAAATAGTTAGTATGGTCTAAACTTTGGTGTTGTGCTGACCAGTATTGAGTAACAAGGTGTTACAATGAGTGTAACATATATTTTTTATTTATTTTTTTGTTCAGTTGGTGCAAATGTGATTAAAAATGACTTGTTTCCGTTGCATATAGTGCATTACAATGATTTTCATGCTAGGTAAGTTGACACGGCTATGCAATTAAATCTGTTGTATATTTGTTATAATAAATAATTTAATATTTATGCTTATAATTTTTAAATGAAATTAAAATTGCAATATGTTAATAAAAATAATATAACATTCTTTTAAGTTACAAAAAAATAATTCGACATTGATATTTTTATGCAGATAAGAAAATTATCAGGTTACGGATGGCGGAGTATAGAGTGACTCGTAAACGAATCTGTAAGCCTAGTACAATTTTTAACAGTTTTCCTAAACGACAGCACGTAATGCCGCCATAGGGACACATCTTATTGGAATTTATCTGCAATAATAAAAAAATAGATTTAGGCCGACTTGCACGGCGATCTTAGGTCGTAATTTGCCACTAGCTAAATAAATAGCTTCAAAATTTTCATACGTTTTGGCGTTTCTTGAACAGGTTTGGTGGGTTGGACCCGATTTGGAATTGTCGTGCAAGTAGGCCTTTGTGTAACTGCCTAGTGTATTGTAATTTAATTTAATAAGGACATTTTGTTTTTAGCGTCATGACTAATAAATTAAATTAGAGGCCACGCCATCGCATTCACAACAATTAATCTTCATATTATCCTACTTTCTTAGTACTACCTACAATATAATTTTCATCGCTTATCCTTTTTATTCCATTTTTAGTAGGTATAGTATATTATGATTTTTTAATTCTAATTATGGGTCAAGTCCCCCCCAAACCAAAATTCTGGATCCGCTACTGGGTTAGTCTATGGTACCATCAAACGGAGCAAAACTTATCATTTTTAACAGACTTCAAAAAAAACGATTTCTTCGCTAATTGTGGACCTATAAAGTTGAAAAAAAATCATTCGATAGAGTTTAACTGCGATGTGGTTTCTTATAAATTTGGTTAATATCTGATGACGATGACGAGACGAAAGTCGCAGGTTCGAAACCAGCCCCAAGTGCATACACCGCTGACTTTTCTAATTAGTTATGTGTATATTAATTGTTAATTAACACTTGCTTTAACGGTGAAGGAAACATCGTGAGGAAACCTGCATACCTGAGAAGTTCTTCATAACAATTTCGAAGGTATGTGAAGTCTGCCAACCCGCATTAGGCCAGCGTGGTGTACTAAAGCCTAACCCCTCTCATTCTGTAGAGGAGGCCCGTGTCCAGCAGTGCGACGTATAAAACACAGGGCTAGTATTATATTATTATTATTATTATCTGATGACGAGTACGAGTAAAAAAAAACAGTACGCTTGTCCCGATTGTGTTATTTTATTACAATTTACAAATTACAAGATCAATGGTGCTGCAGCTCCAACTAAAAAATAAAAAGTAAAATAAGTTATGACAAAACTTAAAAACCGGTTGCAAAAAAAATATACCGAAAAGACAAAAATTACAATTTCTATTGGTCACTTAGGAGCCTGTGTCGTGGCCAAATGAAGCATCGTTTTTAAGTTTTGTTAATTACACATAATATAAACTGACTATTTAAATGTTGGTATAAAAAATGGAGAACATTTTTATACATTTTGGACAACCATTAAGCCTCAAATAGAGGCGCGCCCAATTTCGCATAAAATTGTTTGGCATAATGTCGATAGTCCTAACACGTTTGGCATAAAGTATTTTTGCATAATTGTTGTTTGGCATAACTGTTTCTAGGCATAATGTGTTCATTGTCATAATTAAATAAATAAAATAAATACACCCAACAGTCACATACATAGTCCTGACCCCACACTAGGTTAACCTGTATCGTGAGTATCAGGAACCACGAGGGACTTGCGGTCCCACAACACCCAGACCAGAAACAAATATTTGTGGATTAGACAAACATTTGTCTCGGTGTGGGAATCGAACCCACGGCCTCTCGCTTCGCAGCCGGCTACTCGCCCGCTGCCCCACGGAATCATATACATCATATCATATCATATCACTTGTTCTAAAAAAAAATCGCATAACTTTAGTTGACATAAGATTTTAATAGGTTAAGGTGCGGCGGGGTGACCCTTGGCCTTGGCCCTTATAATTAAAATTATATATAATAAAATAGGTATTGGTGATATTTTAGCTTTATTGGATTTGAAGAATTTTGCGTTAAAAGTTTATGACGAAATAGTTTAGGGCTATAGATTGTTATAACAACAGACATTATACGAAAAAAATGCCATATCGGTTATAACATTGAAGCGTTATGCGAAGTGATGATTATGCAAAAAACAGTTATGCGATAGAAAATTAGGACATAAAAAATTGTGCGTGACAATAGGGACCCCTAAAATAACAGTTTGGGCGATTGATCTGTGTTATAATTTCAATGAAATTATGTCCTGATTCAGCCTGTACTTATCCCTATTCACCTCGTTTGACTATTTATAGTCTGCCGACCTCCACAGACTCTGAATGTATTAGAGAATCGTTGTGTTTAACTGTTTTGCCAAGGTTTTTTTATAAATACTATCTTTTTGAAACAAACGTACTTGTTGTTATCTGTCTTATTCTAAAACAGGAGGTCAATACTCGTAATTTTAAATGTTCAAAATATAATTCCGATCTAGTTTCAGCGTCAAGAAAGTTACAAATGACATTCTCGTGAACATAGATCGTAATGATATTGAATGTAGAATGCAAGTTGACTGAAGCCAAAACGGTATAATGCTACTGGTAATGCTAGGTGCATTTAAAATTACGAGAATTGGCCTCCTGGTTGCAAGTGTAAAACTAATAGGTAGAAACCTAAATTAAATTTACATTTGGACTGTTTGCGGAAGCGGGACGTTTTTGTCCTTGCCGGGGACAGCGGGACAGATAGCCTGAAAGCGGGACTGTCCCGCCCAAAGCGGGACGTATGGCACGTGATGCATGTAGCGTAATCACGCCCGCATGTAAAGCTTGACGTGACCTTCGGACGTCCGCAATTTATTACATTTAAAAACAAGGCCCTATAGCACAATATTTGAGTTACATTTAACCACCAAATAACTTTCAGACAGTTATTTTTAAGTACCTATTAGACATATTTCTTCCGGTGTTTAGAGTATTCTTATATAATAATATAAAGTATACTGACTGCCTCGGTGGCGCAGTTGTAATGCGTACGCGTTACGATTATGCTAACGCTGAGGTCTCAGGTTCGATCCCCGGGTCGGGTAAAGTGGTATTGGGGTTTTCTATTACGAAATGCTCAGTATCAGCCCGGAGTCTGGAATTTGTGCCCGATATGACGATAGGCTCGACCCCTATCACATAAGAGACGGAGATACGCTCAGCGAAATGTGGGTGTACTGGTTACACCTCTGCCTACCCCTTCGGGGATTACAAGCGTGAGTGCGTATGAAAACGAATTAGTTGTTTAATTTATTTGCCTATTATTAACATACACATACATGAATATAATATAACCCACATAAAATTAAACTATTACACATAGGTAAAATAGAGTTCGTAGATTTGAAAATGTTTTATAATCTTTTGTGACCTCCATTTGCGTCAATAACGCTCTGCAGTCTTTCGCGCATAGAGTTTGCCATGTTTTCACTCGTGTTTGTCCCTCTGAACGACTCCCATATCCGTAAAACATATGCGCGAATGACTTCTTTTTTCCGTGGTGTATCGGCTTTCCAGACTTACATACGTCCTATTTACTATTTTTCGCTGAACGCTATTTAAACTTCGACTTCACGCAAGTAATTTTCTCCGACGTAAAAACATTTAAGTCATCAGAAGATGGAATGGATGGTATATCTCTTTGGAGGTTTAATGGCGAGAGATATATACAACAAAATATATCCTAATGTAATCCTAAGATATACAACCAATACTAATTGATCTAGTGGTTGTGTTTTTTTTTTTTTTTTTATTAGTTTGAATGACGAGACGAGCAGGTCGCTCGCCTGATGGTAAGCGCCACGCCTGCTCATAAACAGAAGCAACGCCACACAGAACTTTGAATAACAAAGCACTGCATGACACTGGACTGCGCTCGTCACCCCGAGACATAAGGTGTTAAGTCTCATAATGCCCAGTAATTACACTGGCTTCAATGTCCTTCAAACCGGAACACAACAGCGCTTACACACTGTTGCTTGGCGGCAGAAATAGACAAAGCGGTGGTACCAACCCAGCCGGCCTCTCGCAAACGAGGGACCTACCACCTTGTAAATGTGTGTCTATAAGATTTTGGGGGTGGATGAGCGCTTTGGGTCCCGGTGGTTTTATGTGTGTTATGTTTATGTACGTGGATGTTAATAATAGGCAAATAAATTAAACAACTATTTCGTTTTCATTTTTATTTATTATCATTAACAAATGGACCCTAGATTTAATGTGGAGCTAGTAAGCTATTGTTATACATTTATACTTATAAATTTTAAACTGTGAGAAACAGGGTTCAAATCCCAGGTCGGGCAATCACAATTTGTTTGAGTTATCGATTTAAAAAATCGCAAATGTGTTGTTTGGGTCTGGAGTTAGAGAGAGAAATAAGCTTGGTGAAATGTGGGTACAGCATTAGTTGCACCTCTGCCTACTCTTTTGAGATACAGATGCCAGCTTAAGTTAATTATATATTTTAGCGCTGCGCTGGGAACATGTATTGCATGTATTCTTGAATACAATTACCTACCGCGATGTGTTTGCTGTTATCCTTTAAGGAGTTTCTACTTCTTACCTGGTCCTCCGTCCTCAGATCGTAACCAAATTTGAATGAAATAATTCTTGGAGTAAATCCTATCGAATACAAAAATAATCATAAAAATCGGTCCAGATTTGGCAGAGATATCGCATATCTTATACTTTAATAAAAACAACAAAATCACCTGAACACGTTAATTTAACAAAAGTCCGTGAACTTGAAGCTAGAATCCACATTTTATAAAAGTTCACCAAATGATGTATTATGAGCGTGTTCAGCAAATTTGTTACTATGGCGTCCACTGATATTTGTAACTTTGAGTTGCACACCGCGTTATGTTGCAGTAGTTGATGAGCTACTTTTGATGCTTATGGAGTTCACGATTTGTGGAATTTTTATCAGTAGCACTAACAGTTAAAACCCCAGATGTCAATTAATACATTTTTTAATAATACACCCAACTACGTAGGTATCAAGAACTACGAGGGACTTGCGGTCCCGCAACACCCAAACCCGAAACAAATATTTGTGAGTCACACAAACAGTTGACTAGACAAATGTTTGTCTGATACACAAATATTTGTCTCGGGTCTGGGTGTTATGGGACCGCAAGTCCCTCGTAGTGATACCCACGATACAGGTTAACCTTGTGTGGGGTCAGGACTATCTATGTGTGTGACTGTTGGGTGTATTATTTATTATTATTATATACCATATCGATTAACCAGATTTTAAATAAAATCAGCATTCAAATATGTTAATTAATTTAAGCGCTACACGAAACTCACAGACAAACAAATGGGTCAATCATATATACTCTCTTTTTACCGGGGGATAAAACCTGACTTCAAAAATGTACACTTCTTGGCGTCAATGCCAACGCGGCGCATGCTGGTGCCGGCCAAACTAAATTTCACTCACTCATTTTTGTAGTTATCCTTAAGCTTAAAAAACTGAACTGTTTTGTGATTCAAGATCTGTGTTGTGTCGCTATTGTATATGGACTAGGCGAGTGACCTGCTCGATTCATTATTCCAGCGAGAAAAATCGAATGCTACTAGACACTAGCAAAAAACTGGGCTTTTTAAAAATATATTCTACAAGGTTACCGCCTTCTATATTTGGATGCAAGGTTGTATCAATTTACTTATTGAATGTTAGTTTCCAATTCATTCATTGGCACATAATTTCACTCATATTATTCATTCGTTCTATAACAGTATACCTTCTTAATCTAGAATGTGTTAGCAGAAAACTGACAAACCCCAACTGTAAATATGATGGCAAACCTGCCGTAGTGGCTCCTTCCGGCGAGTCGCGGTCTAGAGTCCGCCAGTGTATCTTGAAATTGATTGGGGGCCCCTTTTCTCCGCACTTAGCCCGTTGAATGTCGGGCCATTATGCGTGAAGTTTGTACCGGCTAGGAATCTAGCCAGCCTAACTCCGACCAGACACCTCCTGGTGTCTCCACAGGCTTCTCGGAGTGACCTCGGTGTGTTGAGGTTTTCCGCCCGTTGTGTAGCTACACCTTCACATTCCAGGATGACGTGTGAAGCTGTTTCATCAACCGACAGGCATCCCCTACATAGGGGGCTGTCGGTTATAATGTAATGTAGCCTACAATTATGCGCCAGTGTATATACAATAACTTCAGGTTGGCTAATTTGACCGACCTTCAAAGAACGCAATATCTCACGACGGTCAAATTATAGTTGGGCTGTACCATGCACCATGTGCAATGTATAACATAAAAGAGTAATTAGATCGTCTGATGGTAAGTGATCTCCACCGCATGAACACACATAAGGAGAATCATGGGCCCATTGCTGACCTTAGAGAAATTAGTGAAACGCAACAGCAAATTGCTACATCACGTTAGTTTTGAGTATGCCTACCTCAGCCAAGCTAGTCCATTCCTGCTGTAGACAAATTTGTCTACAACGTTGTTCTTCCACTAACAAAATATGTGATGGTCTCTAGGTGGTAGGTCTTTAGTATGCGAGGCTATCTAGGTTGGTATTACCGCATTGTCATTTCTGCCTAGTAGTGTGTAAGCACTGTTGTGTTTCTGTTTGGACATTAAAGTCAGTAAAATTATTGGGCAATATGAGACTTCACAAAATAAATATATGTCTCAGGGTAACGAACGCAGTCCAGGAGGCCAATTCTCGTAATTTTAAATGTTCAAAATATCATTCCGATCTAGTCTCCAATAATCAGTGCTTTGTAATTCAAAGTTATGTGTGATTTTATATTCGTTTATGAGCAGGCGACCTGCTCCTTTAGTCATTTAGACTAATAAAAGAGCGATTTAGAACTATTTTGATGTAAACAGCATCTCCAATTTAGATAATATTAAGGTCGATATAGATAAATCTAATTTCACTGCAAATTACACACGTATTTTGTAATGTGGTCTAATATTTAAAAAATCTAATTACTTTATAATAGGCAGGTCACCACAAACAATGGTCTATGGCCTTCGTTATAATATTAGGGGTAATGAGTTATTGCAACATAGTTTTGTTTTGAATGCTTGTTAGTATGCAGGGCTGCTATGAGAATAGGTTTAAAATATATAGGTTTTTTCAAGTGGTACATATTTTACTATTTTTAACCAAACAACGATATTGTAAAGGAGTAGTACGGACTCCCGAGGTGGAAGTAGTAGAAGTAGTGTAAATTGGTCGCTAGACATGCACCTCAAATTTTTAGATGTAACTAGATATGGTAGAGCCACGCTGTAGACAGTTTTGTCTACAGCATGAATGGGCCGGCTCGCCTGGATCGTTACCACTGTCTCACAGGAAACCGGAGTCGATAATATGGCAAATTCTAAATTGGTAGTTCTAAACATCCATACTAGGTTTAATGAAGCCCAATAACCCTCAAAGGTTGGCAACACATCAATGATTCCACTGAAGTGTTCATGAACGTCAGTTGTAACATATCATCAGTTGATACACTTACTTGTTTGCTTTCTATAATGATAACGCGCTCTATTAAACCACTCCATTTTGTAGGCAGTGAGATTCATAATTTCTATAATACCGGATATCAATTAGAAAATATCAGTAATTTATAAATAGCTGAACAGATTCTCTTCAAATTTAGCTTCATAGCAAAATTTGAACCTTCTTGGTCAACCCACTACGAAATAAAAAACTAATTCAATTTGACGAAACGACTTGCCGTCGATTCGATGACCTCGCACGACCGTCCATGTTTCATTTCAAGTGAGAAGTGTGCTTAAAATTATAAATAAACCCTATCTTTTGTTCGTAGATATTAACGTGATTTTGTCGTCAACTAATTTTATTAAAATAAGACGAATTGTAAAGTCGGCACTTGTTAGACAAAATCTGTCAAGTTAAACCGTCGTCATTGATATAATAAACTTGACAGTAATTTCCGTAATAGTAAAGTTGCAGCAATATAGGTTATCCACTCGATGATACGACATCTGAACATTCCAATTTACGTGACCTTTAATAAAGAACTGTGTCACGTAATATACGATAAGATTTCTAAATCATTGTACACGATAGTGCGGGGTCAAGTTTGTTCACTGCGTGCTTGGTTATGTAAACGTTCTGCGTCTAAAATTGGTTGTTTTTTTAAATATGGATGCATATATTATTATAGCAGCGATATATATCATTTTAGCATAGGCACAGGTACAACTAGTGTACTTACAGTTAGCTGAGATTATTTTTTGGTTAATGTTTTAAGAAGTGGTTCTATAGCTCTATTCAGTACAAGTTCCAATCCTAAACAAATTGCGTGCTTTTCGATGGAAAAAAAACCTCAGGTACGGATGTTACCTTTGGTTGCTGGTTTCTTTTAAAAAACTAGTGTGGGGTGCGAAGTCAGGAAACCTCCACGTGGTGCACCCTGGGCAACGGCGGTCAAGTTGACCGACGGCTGATATCCTGACAACAGGTGGTTGACGGTCGTTGCATGTTGCGGCGGCCGTCGTCATTTGTGAGGGGCTGTTTTTTAGGGCCGCCCCCGGGTTCTGTCTCGGGGGTGTCGACGGGCTCGGTGTGCGCTCACCCCGCCGCCGAGCAGGACTGCGGTCACCGTCGGAGATCGTAATCTGGTCAGGAGGTCTGTGGTTATGTCTCGCGCTCCTGATCGGACCGAGGGTCTTGGCTTAACCGCCTGGGCCGCGAGGTAGAAAACCTCTATAAAAAGTTACCCCGAATCCCAAGCGGCGGCGCACCGCGAGGGGATGCATGGCCGATGGGTAGTTCGGTCGTTAGTGCGAACCCCCGCCGGAGTCCAGCCGAAACTCCGAAAGCGGGTTACGCCTAGGCTTACCCAGGTACAGGGGTCTCTGCCTGGGTGGACCGTATATTTCCCCCATACTCGTGGGATTTTTATGATGAAACTACATTTCACCAAAAAACCCGTCGTTGTGGTGGAGAGGCTGTCTGCCTCGGGGGGCACTCGTGGCCCAGAACAGACACTGGAGGAGGGGCGCAAGCCCAAAGGTGAGGTTGCCGAGGTGGCGCCCGTCCCGGTTCTCGAGTCCGAGGCCGGGCCGAGTGGCACTACCTCGCGCACGAAGAGGGGTCGCCGAGATCGAGATCGCGCTGTGGTCTCGATCTCGAGCGACAGTGAGTCCGAGCCAGCTGAAAAGCTGGTCGCTGTTTCCACGAGTCCAACACCAGTTCCGGAGTTGGACGTCGTGGAGATGGAAGAGGCTGAGGTGCCAGCCGACGAGCTGGACTGGCGCCTGCGGCTCTCGGCGACAATCCGGGACGTGTCACACAGGTCCCGGAATTTGAAAGGGACGGAGCAGCGGAGGCTGAACCTCGCCGCCAACGAGTTGTTGGAGAGGGCGGGAGAGACAGGCTCCGCTGAGGTAGCCCGCTTGGAGGCGGAGAAGGCGGCCTTGGTGAACGAGGTCGCCAAGCTGAAGGCTGCACAGGCGGAGCAGGCCAAGGTGTTGGAGGAGGTCCTGGCGACTGTTAGGTCGCTTGGACAGCCGCAGCCGGCGGCCAGAGTGGAATCAGCGTCTGGAGAGACGTTTGCTGAATTTCAGCAGCGTCTCTTCAACATTTTGGACGCCCGCTTTGAGGCAGTCTATTTGCGGCTGCCTCCCGAGCGCCCAGTTCGGCCTCCTTTGGCCGCTGACCGGGCCAGGCCGGAGAGGGCTGAGTGGCCGCCGCTGCAAGTGCCGCGGCCTCGAGCCACCGTTGGGCCGCCGCCAACACCTGCGGCCGTGGCCGGTCCCTCCAGGGACCCGCCCCTTGTTGCCGGTCCGCCAGTCACCGGCAAGGGGAAGGGGAAGGGGAAAGGAAAGGGCGGGAGCGGAACCTCCGCCATACCCGCCCCAACAGAGGCTCCCCGACCTGCACCCGCAGTCGTGGCCCCGTCGGCCGTTGCAGCTTCCTCCGCAGCCACTCCGATTCCCCCCCAGCGATCATCACGCGCGGGGGGGAAAAAGAAGAAGAAGGGCCGTCCGGCTACCCCGGGTCCGCCTCCCCGCGAGCCCCGCCCACTGCCTCCAGCTCCGACGTCTATGGACGAGGGGTGGGTGACGGTTGCGCGAAAAGGTAAGCGCCGGAATCCCCAGCTGGCACCGAGTGCTGCGGCAACTGCACAGCCGCAGCAACGGCAACAGCCACAACAGCGCAGGCCCGAGCCGAAATTACGGCTACACAGTAAGGCGGCCGTCACCTTAACGGTGACGCCGGAGGGATTGACGCGGGGCGTTACGTACGCCCAAGTCCTCCGGGAGGTGCAGAGAAATGTGCGCCTCGCCGACCTCGGCATAGCCGAGACACGGGCCCGTCTAATGGCCACAGGCGGGTACCTTTATGAGGTACCCGGGCCGGACTCGGAGGCGAGGGCCGACTCCCTTGCGGAGAAGGTCCGAGAGGTGTTCCGCGGAACGGAATTGGAGGGAGATGTTCGCGTCTCCCGCCCCTTCAAGACCGCGGAACTGCGGGTTTCCGGGTTGGATGCGTCAGCCGACCCGGAAACTATCGCTACGGCCCTCGCAAGGGCTGGGGATTGTGAGGCGGAATCGTTTAAGGTTGGGGAGATCCGCCCCGACCGTTCAGGTCTTGGCGCGGCATGGGTGCGATGCCCCGCCAAGGCCGCAAGTAAAATTATTGGGAAGCGGGTGCTTATAGGCTGGGTAGCGGCACAGGTCCGCCTCCTTGAGCCGAGGCCCATGCGGTGTTTCCGGTGCCTATATAATGGGCACGTCAGGAACCGCTGCACCGAAGAATGCGACCGTAGCGGAATCTGCTACCGCTGCGGTCAAGAGGGCCACAAGGCCAAGGGGTGCTCCGCGGAGGCGCACTGCGCAGTCTGCGCAGCTGCAGGAAAACCCGCGGGGCACCAAGTGGGCGCCAAGGCGTGTGTCGCCTCCTCCCGTCCCCGCCGTTCTAAACGCGGCGGGCGCGGTGGGGTTGTGACCCAGTCGGACCCGTCCCACAGCGTCGCACCGATGGAGATCGCCCATTAATATGGCGCAAAGATTCCTCCAGGCGAATATTAACCACTGCGCCAGAGCACAGGACTTGCTTGTTCAAAGCCTGGCGCAGTGGTCGATACAAGTGGCTGTGGTCGCCGAACCGTATTTTGTCCCTGCTAGGGAAGATTGGGCAGGGGACCTAGACGGTTCGGTGGCCGTCATCACTCGGGGCGCTGCCGGCTCCCCACCCTTTGAAAAAGTAGCGAAGGGTTCGGGATGCGTGGCGGTTCTGTTGGGGGGGGTCTGGATTGTGGGAGTGTATTTCTCCCCCAACAGATCCCTGGCCGAGTTCGAGCTATTTCTCACTCGGCTGGGGGCCCTGGTGGTGCAAGGCAGTCAGCCTCGCCCCGTCCTCGTCGCCGGCGACTTCAACGCCAAGTCTCTGGCTTGGGGTTCGTCGGCGACCGACGTGCGCGGCGAGGCCCTGGAGGAGTGGGCGATCTCGTCCAGCCTGGCCGTCGTGAATCGCGGATCAGTGGACACGTGCGTGCGGCACAATGGCGGTTCGGTGGTGGACATCACGTTCGCCACCCCAGCACTAGCCCGCCGTGTCCGGGATTGGAGGGTCCTGGTGGACGAGGAGACGTTGTCGGATCACCGATACATTCGGTTCGACGTCGTCTCGTCCCCTATTACCCGGTCTGGGGGAGGACCAACCGCTCCGCGATCGGACGGCCCGCGTTGGAGTTTGAAGCGCCTCGATGTCGAGGCCCTGAAGGAGGCCGCTCTGGCCCAGGCGTGGCTCCCCGTACCGGAGGGGCCGGTACGGGTCGAGGAGGAGGCGGCGTGGTTCAGGGCGGCGATGTCGCATGTCTGCGACGCAGCCATGCCCCGTGTCCGACGCCGCCCGGAGAAACGCCAGGTGTTCTGGTGGACGGCGGAGCTCACGCGGCTACGTGTCTCTTGCGTGGCCGCGCGCCGCTGTCTAGCCAGGCACCGTCGTCGCCGGATTCGTCTGTCCGGCGACGAGGACCAGGAGCGGCTGCTTCACGGCCTCTACAAAGAGGCCAAGAGAGCGCTGCATGTGGCAATAGCGGGAGCAAAGTCCGCGGCTCGGAGGGAGTTCCGGAGCACTCTTGACAACGATCCGTGGGGGCGTCCGTACCGCGTGGCGATGAAGAAGTGTCGCCCGTGGGCGCCCCCGCTGACGCAGAGTCTCCGGGGCGACCTAGTCGAGGAGGTCGTCGCGGCTTTGTTCCCGGCCACCGAGGATGTCACTCCTCCACCGATGGCGCCAGGTCCAGCGGCGCCATCGTCGTTGAGTTCGGCAGGGGTTGTTTCCGAGGTTTCGCCCGCAGAGTTGCGGGCGGCAGTGGTTCGGCTGCGGGGCAAGAACACCGCCCCAGGGCTCGATGGTATCCCCGGCAAAGCCTGGGTGCTAGCCCTCGAGTTCCTGGGTGCGAGGCTCCGCGGCCTTTTCTCCGCCTGTATGGAGCAGGGCGTCTTCCCGTCGCGCTGGAAGACCGGGAAGCTCGTCCTGCTCAAGAAGGAGGGCCGACCCGCAGAGTCGCCATCGGCCTACCGGCCCATCGTGTTGCTCGACGAGGTCTGCAAATTGTTTGAGAGGGTTATTCACGCTCGCCTCGTCGAGCATCTTGAAGGGGTCGGGCCGGACCTGGCAGATTGCCAGTTCGGGTTCCGGCATGGCCGATCGACCATCCACGCGATTTTGCGGGTCAAGGCACAGGCGGAGGATGCAGTAGCCCGGGGCAAGGTGGTCGTGGCGGTGTCTCTCGACATCGCCAACGCGTTTAATACGCTGCCCTGGGCCTGCATAAACGAAGCACTGCGGTACCACGTGGTGCCACCGTATTTACGGCGTCTGGTACACTCGTACCTATCTGATAGGGACGTGTTGTATCCAGGCGCCGACAGGTGGCACCGAAGAGCGATGGCCTGCGGTGTTCCACAGGGCTCAGTTCTGGGCCCGCTTCTGTGGAACATCGGCTACGATTGGGTGCTCCGTGGTGCCAATCCTCGGGGCGTCGCTGTCGTCTGCTACGCGGACGACACTTTAGTGACAGCGACGGCGAGATCCTTCCAGGATGCCGCCCTGCTCGCCTCTGTGGGTACAGAGCGGGTGGTGGGCAGGATTCGGCGACTGGGCCTCACTGTGGCCCTGAACAAAACCGAGGCCCTCTGTTTCCATGGGCCTCGGCGGGGGCCACCTATGGAGGCCCACATCACAGTGGAGGGGGTGCGGATTTCCGTCGGCTCTACCATGAAGTATCTGGGATTGGTACTAGATAGCCGATGGAATTTCCGTGCCCATTTCGAGAAGTTGTCGCCGAAACTGGTGCGGGCAGCAGGTGCGCTTGGAAGCCTGCTGCCGAACCTGGAAGGTCCCGGCAACCCCTGCCGAAGTTTGTATGCGGGAGTCGTGCGGTCCATGGCCCTTTACGGTTGTCCCGTTTGGGCCGGGTCCCTGAACGCCCGCTGTGTCACTCTACTGCGTAAACCGCAGCGCTTAGTGGCACAGCGGATCATCAGGGGCTACCGCACGGTCTCCCATGAGGCGGCCTGCCTGTTGGCGGGTACTCTCCCTTGGGAGTTGGACGCCCAGCACCTCTCGTCTGCGTTCTTTTGGCGAGAGGGGGCGTCCCAACGTACGCAGAGATTGGCTCCGAGGGAGATTGCGGCCCGATTTCGCAGAGCCGCCGTGGAGGAGTGGCATGCCAGGCTGGAGAGCCCAAGTGCCGGTGTGAGGACTGTCGCGGCAGTGCGTCCTGTCCTTGACGAGTGGTTAGACAGGCGCCACGGTGCGCCCACATTCCGGCTGACACAGGTACTGACGGGTCACGGTTGTTTCGGCTCGTACCTGTGTCGCATAGCCGGGAAGGAGGATTCCGCCGTGTGCCACCATTGTGGCAACTGCCGCGAGGACACGGCACAACACACCTTGGAGGAGTGTCCAGCCTGGAGTGACGAGCGCAGCGCTCTCAGAGCAGTCGTCGGAGGAGACCTGTCGCTGCCGACCGTGGTGTCTGCCATGGTCGGCAGCCGGAGGTCTTGGCGGGCGGTAGCCTCCTTTTGCGAGTGCGTCATCTCGCAGAAGGAGAGCGCCGAGCGGGATCGTGAGCAGAACGATCCCGCACGCCGCCAAAGGAGACGTAGGAGGCGTCGGGTGGACGACTGACCGGCGTCTCCCGCCCTGTGGAATGGGGGCGTTTGGAGAATTCCACCACGGTATCCCCTGCCTGTCGTAAGAGGCGACTAATTGGGGCCATCGGGGGTCGTAGGCGCGCAGCCGGGGGCTGTCGTAGCGCCATTATGGTACTTTTATACATGCGACCCCGGGATGGACGGCAGCACGGGTGGTCGGCCTCGTGTCTGCCGTTGACGCCGAGGGCGTCCTTCGGTGTGCGGGGGCTTCTGAGCCCCCCATAAGGAGACGGGCCGCAAGGCGGCACCGCGCAGGGGCGGTTCCGGTAGCAATCCTTAGATTTAGCTAAGGATACCCCGGGGCCGCTCCACATGCGCCGAAGAAGGCCACCGCGGGGTTTTAGTTGGTATGCCGGTGTAGGGTGTATATATTGTTAGGGACTCGGCCCAGCGGTCGCCCGGATTTAACATCTTTTCCGGGTGGCGTAGTGCTGGGTCGTAAGACCGGTGAACCCAACATAACCGTTCCGCCTTCCCCCGGGGCGGGGCGGTAGCAATAAGTCGCTTTCCCCGCGACAAAAAAAAAAAAAAAAGGTACAACTAGTGTACTTACAGTTAGCTGAGATTATTTTTTGGTTAATGTTTTAAGAAGTGGTTCTATAGCTCTATTCAGTACAAGTTCCAATCCTAAACAAATTGCGTGCTTTTCGATGGAAAAAAAAACCTCAGGTACGGATGTTACCTTTGGTTGCTGGTTTCTTTTAAAAAACTATATTATAATTAATACGCTCGTAATATCGAAAGTCAGAGATGCGTGACCTGGCGGTTGATATCGAACTTGAGACCTCCAACTTAGTCCTTTCTACTCTTTACAAGAACTATAAGTTTTTATAGCAAAGTCTGGCAAACGAGCAAGCAGTCTACCTGATAATAATTGGTCTCCACCGCTCTGGAATATCTACAATACCTACAGAATCATGGGCACGTTGCCGACTTTAAAGGAAAAGGTTGATGAAGGGATTGGGAAGCTGATAAAGATTTGGTCCTCCGGATATCTCACTCACCGTATGATACAACAGCAAGCTGCTACTTCACGTCGGTTTTCTGTGAGACAGAGGTAATAACTAGGTTAAGGCGGCCCAGCGTGGCTCTATCAGTTGAACAAAACTGTTGGCTAATCAATCTTCTGTCCAAATTATTTTACTTCAATGAATTAATCGAAATTTTATAACATTAATCAGCGATGTTATAATGTCAATCACGCGCCTTATTAAGATTAATTACAAATTGCTCATTCAAAAGCCGTTTTATTAGCTGGAAGTAAAAATTAAGGGGAATTTTGATGCTCATAATTTAAGTGCTATACAAGATACATATTGTATGCTATTCATAATATACTTACTTTTGATTAGCTACCAATTAAGGAGTCTTAAAATTGTTAAGCCCTATCTTCAAAAAAGAGATTAAATCAATTTGGACGTTGAAATACTTGATCGAGTGTCGTGGGAGTCAGAAACTACGAGGAAACTAAGGTCCCACAACATGGTCAACAGACTCGATATAAATATTTGTTAATCACACAAAGTTTTGTCGCGGCACGAGCATCCAACCTTCGTAAGGCTCGGTCTCTCGATTCACACCACTCACCCATTGTGCAATAGAGGCTGTGGAAAGAAGAGAAAGGATTCATGTAGACTGCTTGTTTATTTTAGTGGTAGAGTCACGCTGTAGACAGTTTTGTCTACATCACGAATGGGCCGGCTCGTCCGGGTCATTACCACAGTATCACAGAGAACTGATGTAAAGTAACGGCTTGCCGCTGCGTTTCGTACGGTGAGAGAGATATCTGGAGGCCCAAATCCCCCTTCCCTTCCCAATCCCTTAATTAACCCATTCATTAAAGGTCGGCAACGCGCCCTTCTTTGTTCTTGTTTTGTGGCGTACATCGGCGGTGAAGATCACCATCACGTGACCCACTTGCTCGATTGTCGGCCTATGCTATAAAAAAAGTCTCTTTGTTTTTAAATCCAGCTTCAAACTCCATGGGTGGTATGATAATGACGACGCTGTGATTAACGACCTTTGTAAATTAACAATGGGCGTTTAGTGAGTTTACAAATATAGATGAAAACGTAGATGAATTACTTTCTATTGGCGATGATTTTCATTTATTTTGTTCTTTGTTGTATCATAAATGAGTTTATTTTCACCTTAAGTAAACATGACATTAACCTTAAGGCAGTACCGTAAAACGGGGTAAATAGGGATGGCGGGGTGAATGGGGACCAAACTTAAAATGAGTCTATTACATAGAGGGATCGCCCAAAATGTAATCTTGACATTTTTATTTTTTTATTTTTATGGCAAAGGCTAACAAACGAGCAAGTGGGTCACCTGATGGTAAGTGATCTCCACCGCCCATGTACGCCCACAATACCAAAATAATCATGGGTGCGTGCCACACTTAAAGGAAAGGGATAATTAAGGAATTGGGAAGGGGAGGGGGTTTGGGCCTCCGGATATCTGACTCACCGTACGAAACGCAGCAGCAAGCTGCTACTATACGCCGGTTTTTTGTGAGACAGTGGTAATGACCCGGACGAGCCGGCCCATACATGCTGTTGACAAAAGTGTCTACAGCGTGGCTCTACCACAAGCAAGATTAATTTTTGACCAAAATATGTAGTATTTTTATAGTTCATTAGAGTTCATCTCATAAGGTATGTGTAAATAAAGTCCCTATTCACCCCTGCATCCATATTCACCCTACTTTACCATACTTAGTGTTTCAAAATAGACTTGCATTTGTAAATGTTTTAAATTTAAGCGTGTATCTGGGTATCATTATTTGTTTTGGGATGTAAAAAGTTGATATCACAATCATTACTTAAAATGTTATCTTTTTAGTACATGTATATAAATACGGGGGTCAGTGTTCATTCTTGTTTGCTCAAGTCACAATCCGCTTTTACGTATATTTTTTTTATTATTAACTTGAGTGAATAAATGAGCTCGCTCGCGTGATGGTAAGTCCTAGGCCTGCCCATGAACAGAAACCACACCACACAGAACTTTGAATTATAAAGCAATTCATGTCATTGGACTGCGCTCGTCACCCCCCAAGACATAAGATGTTAAGTCTCATAATGCCCAGTTATTTAACTGGCTTCAATGTCCTTCGAACTGGAACACATTAGTGCCTACACACTGCTTCTTGCCAGCAGAAATAGACAAAGTGGTGGTACCAACCCAGACGGCCTCTCGCATATGAGATACCTGCCAACTAGTGATTTTTCGAAACTCAAACATAAATTGTGATTGCCCATTCTGGGATTAAATCCTCACTGATTGCCCATTCTGGGATTAAATCCTCACGGTTTCTCAATTTGCTAGGCTAGACCAACGAGGTGATACATTAATATTTTTTTTTAGATTTGAAGAAACAACAGTCGAGTACCCAGTATGTCAAGTGAATGACACGAGCTGCCTCGGTGGCTTCGCTCGTCTATTTCAAGAGATCAAGTCTTTACTAAAACAGTATCCTGATGCTCTACTCTTAGACGCAGGAGACGTATTTCAAGGTACCTACTGGTATACACTCTTCAAGTGGAATGTGTCGCTGGAGTTTATTAATATGCTGCCGAATGATGCTCATGTAAGTAGTTTTAATTTTTACCCCCGAATAAAGGGAGATTTTATAAGTTTGTTTCTGTCTGTAGTATCACCTAAACGAATAAACCTATTTGAATAGGGTTTTTACATATGAACACTAGTTTTAATAGTTTGTTCTTAAATTCATTAAATCTCGTTCCCTCATTTTAAAATTACAGATATTGTTTGTATTGGTTTTTAAAGGTTAAGGCCATCGAAATAAGATGACAAGAAACGTAACTCAAGCATAAAAATTACCCCACCAAAACTCTGTGAACGGGGGCGGGGCTATAAAAGTCTGTGCAGCTCGTTCATTCATCAATTCATAAAAGTTTATTCATGATCTGTAGTTGACACTTAATACGTCATTTTTTGCGCGCGGTGCAGAACGTCGTATCTTGATTTAGAAATTTAATATTTAGAAATTAACTTATGAAATAAAGTTGATTTTGAACGATCATTAACTTTTGTTGCGTGTATGAGTGTTACGTGTGATTACCTTTGTATGTTTAAGTAAGTGAAGCCGTACTTTTGGCAGATTCATATGAGAGTTATCGTTCTAGTTATCTTATTTCGATGCTTATTTGTCAAAATTTTATGACAAGCCGTTAGATATAGTCAGCTGTTGGATTCGAGTTAGCGTTTCATCACAGCTTGTTTGTACCAATAAATAAAATGACGTTTTAATCAAATAATAATTTAAATCTTATTTCCAAAATAACGTAGTCCCAATAAAAAAATCAGCATCCTCGGACCCTCGGAATTAACTGTCCGGCGCGGCGGTGCGATGTTCCTACTAAGGGTTCGCGCACGGGTCATTGACCCCGTGTCTAGCATTAGTACGCTTTACATTGCGGGCTCACGTTTTCAAATTGCCTAATAAACAGCAAAATAATAGTGTTTTCTGTTTATATAGAGGTAGTGTTTTTTATTATTGTTTCGGCTTCGGAAGTGATCCCCTTATACGCGGTATACAAGTTCCGAACCATCAAGATTTTCTGAACGTCAATTGTCGGCGGGGACATGGACCGTTGGGTACATCATCCACCTGTAGGCCAATTCTCGTAATTTTAAATGTTCAAAATATCATTCCGATCTAGTCTCAGCGTCAAGAAAGTTGCAAATGGCATTCTCCTAAACCAATTATCAACGTCAAATGTGAACATAGATCGTAATGAGATTGAATGTAGAATAAAAGTTGACTAAAGCCAAAATGGTATAATGCTACTGCTAATGCTAGGTGCATTTGACGTTGATTATTGGTTTAAGAGAATGCCATTTCTTGATGCTGAGACTAGATCGGAATGATATTTTGAACATTTAAAATTACGAGAATTGGCCTACTGATTGACAGATCTTGCTCTAGCAACACTACCAACCGTTCCTCATCTTATTCATTCGGTGATGAACATCAAGTGATCTACTTGTGTGTTTGTATTCTGTTAAATAATACGGTATTCTGATTCTAGGCATTAGGTAATCATGAATTCGATGACTCTGTACAAGGGCTAGTTCCATACCTCAAAGGTTTGCGGGCACCAGTCGTTGCTGCTAACCTGGATACTACCAATGAACCAAGTATGGAAGGATTGTATAAACCACACGTGGTTTTAGAGAGGAACGGCAGGAAGATCGGAATCATCGGATTGATTACTACAACCACTAAGGTATATTGTATACTAGCTTTGTAACCAAGGTTGTTTTTTAATAGCATAGGCCGGCAAGCGAGCAGGTGCAAATTTTAGAGTGGTAGAGTCACGCTGTAGACAGTTTTGTCTACAGTATGAATGGGCCGGCTCGCGGGGTGTTACCACTGTCTCACAGAAAACTGGCGTAAAGTAGCAGCTTGCTGCTGCGTTTCCTATGGTGATTGAGATATCCTGAGGCCCGAATCTCCTCCCCTTCCCAATCCCTTAATTATCCCTTTCCTTTAATCGTTCTTCATCTCTCCTAACGGGCCATGCCATAAAATAAAAAAAGTGTGTTATCTGATGGTTTAAGTGATCTTCACCGCCCACAATACCTAAAGATTCATGGGTTTATGGGGAAATATTTCAAAATTATAGGTGATGCCAAGATAAAAATTAACAGTGCCATCTGTTGATATGTTGTATTGTTCATTTAGGATTACGCGCATAAACGATTTTAGGAAAAGAAAAAAATTATAAATATTAACATTTCCTTATTTCTACTTTATTATATTACGTAATTGACCACTATCGATGTGAAGTATTTGCATGGGTCATCTAGTATTACATACATATTTGCGCACTCACGCCTATAATCCCCGAAGGGGGTAGGCAGACGTGTAACCAATACACCCACATTTCGCCGAGCGTATCGCCTTCCCACGGTCTGTTAGGGGGCGAGCCTATAGCCATACCGGGCACAAATTCCAGACTCCGGGCTGATACTGAGCAATTCGTAATAGAAAAACCCAATACTACTTGTACCTGACCCGGGGATCGAACCCGAGAACCTCAGCGTCAGCCTCAATCGTAACGCGTACGCATTACAACTGCGCCACCGAGGCAGTCCCCTGGTATTATTATAAACTTTATTTCTTCCAGACATCTTCAAGCCCTGGCAACGTAAGATTTTTAGATCCAATACCAATAGTACAGAAGGAAGCACAGTCATTGACTGAACAAGGTGTAGATATAATAATTGTTTTGTCTCATTGCGGACTGGATGTTGATATGTAAGTATTGATTTATTAACCGACGCAAAAAAAGGAGGTTCACAATTCGTCTGTACCTATTTTTTAATATTGTTCAAGCATAACTCCGTCAAGTGTGGATCGAATTAGAAAAAAGAAAAAAACAAAGAAATACTATTTACTTGTCACACAGATCATAAATCATTGATAGAATTTACATCGGTGGGTGGTTAACCACCCCAACCTCTAAGGGTGAAATCGGAGCTGAAAGATTCAAAGTTGGTCATTTATGGACTGGCTCTGATGATTCTTTCAAAAATAGTAAAATAAAAACATTTTATGGATAAATAAAAACAACTAAAAAATCTAAAAAGCCAAAAATATAACTAAAATATGTTGGTCTATAGGAATTCAGTGGCTGTATGCCATAGAAACATTTAAATTTTCTAGTAATATAAAAAACGTTACGCGTTAGAATTATTATTATGATTAACTAGCTTTTGCTCGCGGCTCCGCCCGCCTGAGTGTCATTTTCCGGGATAAAAAATACCTAAGTAGCCTAAGTTACTCTAGCTATCTGCCAGTGAAAGTCCCGTCAAAATCAGTCTAGCCGTTCCCGAGATTAGACGGAACAAACAGACAGACAACAATTGTAAAAAAAAATATTTTGGTATATGTACCGTATATATGTTCATATGAATGTAGTAAAAAGCGGTTATTTTAATACTACAAACAGACACTTCAATTTTATTTATTTGTATAAATACATGCCCATGAAACTATCGTCAAAATTAAATCGTTTGAAAGATTAGGTCGCATAAACAAATAAATAAATATTTGGCGTACTTCTGGAGCTATAATCATAATAATATTATAAATGTGAGTAAGTTTGTTTGTTACGCTTTCACGCGAAAACTACTTAACCGATCATCATGAAACTTTGTACACATATTCTTGGAAGATTGGAGTAACATAGGATAGGTACTTTTTATGAAAAAAATATATGATATATTTGTTTGTTACTTCTTTCACGCCTAAATCACTGAACTGATTTTGATGAATTTTGATGTAGAGATAGATGGGACCCTGGAGACGGTCATAGGCTACGTTTTATTGCAGAAAAGTCTATTCACGCGGGTGGAGCCGCGAGCAAAAGCTAGTATAATTATATCGGAATTACATTACAAAACAGTATTTTAAGTTGACTCAAGTGACATAATGCGGTCCCGTTAACCTAATATCTAAATTCAAACGAAGCAGTGTATCAAGATTTCCCATCGTCTCGTTCGACTTACGGCAGATTTAAATGCAAACGCAGTATTCTTGTAATATATTTTCTAATAAAGCTGTCATGCTGTAAGAGTTGCAGCAGTTGAATAACCTGTTAATATATGGATAACAGAGGCTTATATACATTACATTAAAGATGTATTTCCCTCACCTGTGCCGAGACTGAGAAAGTCATGCAAGCACATGAGTATTCGATATGAAATATACCTAATTTGCCCGTGTCCGGTATGGCGATAAGCTCGCTATATATCAGATAATGAATGGAAATAAGCTCTTAGTTGTTTAATTAGCAGAGGAGGCCAGTGTCTGGATACTTGAAAGAAAGAAAGAAAATAAGTTTACCTACTTTAATAATATAAACTTATGGAAAAAAATACAAATAAACAATTACCTAGTAGGTATAAAAGGCAAAGGCATCATGGATGTAGAAGTGATTACGCTTAAATTTTATTGTTGGTCATAAAAATGTATCCCCCTGGTAATTTACAAGTGGTAGAGCCACTTTGTAAGCAATCTTGTCTTCAACATGAAAGAGCCGGCTCAACCGGGTTGTTACCACTGTCTCATAGCATACTGACGTAAAGTAGCGGCTTGCTGCTGCGTTTCGTACGGTGATTGAGATATCCGGAGACCCAAATCTCACACCCATTTCCAATCCTTTAATTATCTCTTTCCTTTAAGATTAGCAACGCGTCAATGATTCTGGGCGTTCATGGGTGGTGGAGATCACTTACCATCATGTTGTCTTGCAGGCTTATACTATTAAAAAAATCTGGTCAACACTTATGTTTTTTACAGAGAAATGGCAAAGACTGTTGGAGAAAATATCGATGTCATAGTTGGCGGGCATACTCACAGTCTGCTGTGGAACGGCACGTCACCAAGCAACGAGACGATATCGGGCCCTTACCCAGTCATGGTCGAGACGGAACACGATAATGGTCACAAAGTAAGACTTTTTTAACCATCGATAAAATGTGGGTGTTATATGTTTGACCCTTTTGTCTGTTTATGTGTATGTCTGTGGCATCGCAGTGCCTAAACGAATGGACCGATTTGAAAGCGTTTTTAGCTGGTTTAATAGAGATGATTCTTAGATATCCTTTCTTCCACCTGCTCTTATACCACTCGCAGTGGGGTCGGCGGAACATGCTTTTTAACACATGTTACACAATTTGGGTTGTCGTTTTTACGACTAGCCGCCTGCCTGACGTTAACCCCTCTGAGAAGCCTGACGTCAACCCCTCTGGGTGAGATGATTCATACGTTTTTTTTGAAGCGTGAGGCGACGGGTTCGAATCCCGCGTCATATTTGTTTTGGGGCTGGGTGTTTTCCTCAGAGAAGTTGACATCAGCCAGGCGACCGGTTGTAAAAACTACAAGCCAAATCTTTCTGTCACATGTATTGCGCCGACATCACTGCAAGTGGCAAAAGGGCAGGTGGAAGAAGACTGGCTTCTGCTTTCGGATCCAATCGCGTGAACGTCATTTGCGTTTAATATTCCACGGAAACGTAATATCGGGATAAAACTCATGGTCTATTTATGTACTAAATTTCACTTAAATCCGTTCAGTTGTTAAAGCGTGATTGATTAACACTTTTACAAGCAACCAAACTTTCACATTTATTATATGAAATAATTAGCAGCACCTATTTTTATAAATAACACTAGAATTTTAAATTATCAAATGCCGTTGAACTATTTGAGAAAATATTTGAAAAATCACAGATAAATTCAGCTTAATCAAGAGTTTGCAAAAATCAAATCAAAAGACTTACGTTCACCTGATAAAGAATTAAATTGGATAGCATTACATTTCTGACTGGCCCTCACTTGAGATAGTTATTTTATTCTGCTGACTGTAGACTGTTTTTCTGACGTTAGTCACAAAGCCATTTACCTGAGTGCAATTTTAGAGTTTGGCCGTTGGAAAATCAAATTTATTTAAAAGAAAATTCGTTAGAATGTTGAATCTCCTTCATTTAATTTTTAACCGATTAAGATACTTTCAATTCGATGCGTATTTTTTTGTATATATAATTGTCTCTCTTGATCTCAAGACTATAGCATTGGATAACAGCACAGGTCCACCACTCACCAGTACTTTATTTTGAGTCAACTTTCGCTTTGGGCAAGTTTTAGACGGTTCCCTATGGTTTCATTGTGATGAACGATTCCGATTATCATACAGGATCCATTTTGAATTCTGGAAGAGGTCTGTAGGCACAAGGTCTGGTGATTACGGCGGATGATGGAGAGCTTCCAAACTCAGCTCTTGTAGCTTGGAGTTTGTCAGTTGACATGGCGCGTTGTAGGGAGGGTTCAGACTTCTACTTTTTCCAGAATTTAATACCCGAGAGGTAGTACAAAATGCCTTTAAAGAGTTTGTTGCCTCCCGTCTAGCCGATTTCTTCAAGAAGGGTATCGATAAATTGCCACTGCGCTAGTAAAGATGCATCGATAGCATGTGTGGTTACTTTGATAGACATAAATGGGGGGTGGGTTCGATTCCCACACTGAGACAAATGTTTGTGTGAACCACAAATATTGGTCTCGGGTCTGGGTGTTGTGGGACCGCAAGTCCTTCGTAGTTCCTGATACCCACGACACAGGTTTACCTAGTGTGGGGTCAGGACTATGTGTGTGACTGTTGGGTGTATTTATTTATTTATTTATTTATTTATTAAATAAAGATGTAAAAAAATACTTTTTTTTTTTTTCGTACAGAACGGCAATTGCATAGGTATTTCAATTTACTTTATTAATATAGGTAAAGAATCTTTAAAATATAATAGCAAAAACGCTCATTAATAATGTGTCTACACTCTGATTTTTAATTAGATAGACTAAACTGACATTTGGTGGGTTGCCAGGTTATCGTAAAGTAAAAATAGTGTTGTATCCTAAGTTATCGAGTGTTTTGATAAGGAATCAAACATTGTGATTCATTTTATTTTTTATTAGAGTATTATTTTTAATTTGCATTGATCAATAAATAGAAAAAGAAATGAAAACCGAACTTTTTTAATCACAATTTATTTCTGAATAATCACTTTAAAAATCTGAGTCTGTTACACTTATTATAAATCTTTCTGTCACATTATCAATAAGGTGGTCGAGTTGCATCATTTTGTTCTCTTCTTTTATAACATGATTGATACAACTCGACCACCGTTGCGGTGTCACCAACTTTAACCCGTCACTAAATAATTCTTTAATTTCGGCCATTTTAAAACTTTTGTTATTTCTTGCGACATGCCGCTTTAACTGTGCCCATACTAATTCTATAAGATTCAATTCACAATGGTAAGGGGGAAATCTTAAGATGGTGACACCGTACTCAGCAGCAAGCTCATCAACTACATTTTTTTGATAATTAGGCTTTTTTTTATTAACGATTTCCAGTAATTCTGCTTTAATCATTGTATTGTATTCAAATTTTAAATTCTTCGAGTTCAGCCACTCTGGAATTTGGATTTTACGCCACGCTAAATTGGGGGGTTTCTCTACCTTACGGAAGTGATAAGGGGTATTGCCTAACACCAAAACGGAATCATTTTTTAATTTAGGCAATATTCCCTTTAGCCACTCCTCAAAATGTTCTGCATTCATCTCATTATGGTAGTCCCTGGAGTCTGTCTTTGACTCAAACATCAATAAGTATACCCCCATCTAGAAAGCCTTCCTCGCTTCCAATGTGGCTAATTATAAGGCGCCTTCCTTTTCCTGTAGGAGGTTTAGCACCCGTTGTTAGGCCTCCGAGGAAGGCTTGTCGCGGCGTATAAATATCCATATCAACCCAAGACTTTTGTAAAGTGTGTCGCACAAAAGGGAGGATGCTTACCAGTATTGTCATATTAATAATATTAGTAATTAATATTAATAATTTCTGCAGAAGCAACGAATCCATATACATACCTACTAACAAAAACATTAAAAATGTAACTAAATTCCATCGATCGCATTTATTTTATTCTTAATTTCTTATTTATTAAAATAAAGTTAATGTATTACGTTTATTAATTTTGTAATATTCATTTCATTACTTTTATATTATTATTAAACATTTATTAACACAATTGAGTAAAATTGAATCGAAAGGTCATGTCACAACATGTCGATGAATCATTAATAATCAGCCATACTACAGCACTATGCTCTACGCTTGCAACATTAAAAAAAGAAAAGGTCGGTCGCAGCTGTCAGTTTAGTCTATCTAATTAAAAATCAGAGTATAGTTATATTTTTATAGGCAATGAAAATTCCTGTTTCTTTCTTACTGGCGTATTCCCGGCTTAATGCCTAGGCCCGCCTACTCATCATGATTTGACGATGAATATGGTATTATATGGGCGACCCACCGTGTGATCCTCACAGCCCGGAATGGGAACCAAGCTTCGCGATTGCCTTGTCCGTTAATCAGAGGAGTGTACAGTACAGTCTGGTTGACTGTGAGTCATAAATGTCGACGGCCCACTTACACTTCATTGAGAACGTTTATATTTTATTATTAGTTTTACGTTTTATGGCTGTAAAAATGGTATCAATTAATTATTTGGATTTATGTTTATTCATTATCATTGTGGTTTTGTCAATAATACTAAAGGTACTCGTACCTAGCCAGATAGCACCTGGCATACGAGTTACTTCCCACTTAACTAATTAGTCAGCTTTTTGATAGGCTTTATGAAACCTGCAGTCAGGCGAAAGCTCTCTGACTTCACCTTTGCATTTGATAATTACTCTCCAGGATGTAAAGTTTTGTTTTGTTAGTGTTAAAATTATCCCTGTATTTAAGTGTGTGGGTCGGCTGGCGGGTGGTGCAGACCGTCTATAATCAGTTCGCGCGGGTACGCTCATATAAATTATATTTATTTTAATTGGGTATATTTATGTAATTTATTTTATATATACACATATTTATGTTTTCCGGAAACGAGTCCTTTCAATCCGCTTATGACTCTGCATCTCTATCGAGTAACGATAGTTTTAGCTCAGCGATTGATGGCCTTGGTGACTTGGTGTGTCAAACTTTTAACGTGTCAAATACGCCTTCTCACTCCTTCAACGTGTGTCACATAAATGCTCAGAGTATACCAAGTCACTATAGCGACCTCTCAGATACGTTCGCTGATGCTAACGTTCATGCCGTCCTGATTTCGGAGACTTGGCTCAAACCTCACCTTCCTTCCGCCACATACCCCCTCCCTGGCTTCATTCTGGTCCGGAATGACCGAGTGGACAGGAGAGGCGGTGGGGTTGCTATATATCTTCGCTGCGATTTTTGCTATAAAGTAGTTGCTTCTTCTTCTGCTTCTCTTGAATCTGCGTCTGTGGAGTATCTTTTTCTCGAGGTTTGGGTCAAGGGAGTTAAAACGCTTCTTGGCGTTGTCTATTGTCCCCCTGCTTTAGACTACTTCTCCAGTCTCGAATCGGTTCTGGAATCCTTGGGGTCCGAATATATACATCACATCATCATGGGAGATTTCAACACCGATCTTCTCTCTAATTGTTCTATCCGTTCCCGTAAACTCCTTGATATCCTTAAGTCCGTCAGCCTGCATGTCTTACCTCTACAAGCCACTCATCACAATAACGATGGTAATGACACATGGCTGGACCTCATCCTTACTTCTATACCTTCCCTAGTTAATCTCCACGGTCAATATCCTGCTCCTGGTTTCTCTCATCACGACCTAATCTTCCTATCTTACGCCCTAAAACCTCCGAAATCCAAACCTAAGGTGCTGCACCTGCGTTGTTTTGGGCGCATGGATGCAGATGCTCTTTACGAGGACGCTGCTAAATTAAAATGGGACCAGCTGTTGGGAGCTACTACCGTTGACGAAAAGGTTAACATCCTTAACACTAATATCCTTGCACTTTATAACGTTCATGCTCCCATAAAGAAAATTATTTTGAAGCGTCCCCCTGCACCATGGATGACACAAGGGGTTAAGATGGCGATGAGGCGTAGGGATCGGGCCTTTCTTAAGTACAAGAGGGATCGGTCAGAGGCCAACTGGGCCTTGTTTAAGACTGCAAGAAATCGTTGTAATCAGATGATACGTAACGCTAAACGCCGTCATATTCTCAGTAACATTTCCTCATCATCCCCTGCTAATATCTGGAAGTTCCTCGGAACTCTGGGTGTTGGCAGGAAAAAACCCTTTGACTCGCTAAGGGCGACTATTGGTTTGGACGATCTCAATCGTCATTTCACATCTACTCCTCTGCTTGATCACCAAACCAGGAGTCGCACTTTGTACTTTCTAGCCAGTCTTCCCTACCCTGATTCCAACCTCTTTCACTTTTCTTCGGTTTCTCCTGACGAGATCAAAAATATTATCCTTTCCATCAAGTCCAATGCTACAGGCTGCGATAACATTAGCCGTCGCATGATAATTCCGATCTTGGACCATCTTCTCCCTTCCATTTGCAACATAATCAATTACTCGTTTAGCACTGGCACTTTTCCGTCTTTATGGCGGAAGGCTTTTGTCATTCCCCTACCTAAAATCACCAATCCTACTCTTGCCAACCATTTTCGCCCTATCTCTATCCTTCCTTTCTTTTCCAAGGTGCTGGAAGCCTGTGCACACAAGCAGCTTTCACGCTTTGTGCACCTAAATAAGCTACTGAGCCCTTACCAGTCTGGCTTTAGGCCCGGTCACAGCACCACTTCCGCTCTTCTCAAAGTGACTGACGATATCAGGGCGGGCATGGAGGATACCAAGGTCACCGTATTGGCATTGGTGGACTTCTCGAACGCCTTCAATACCGTCAGTCACGATATTCTCCTGTCTATCCTTTCCCATCTTATGATCTCTCCAGGAGTGCTGGAATGGTTCTCGTCTTATCTTCAGGGACGCCAGCAGTCTGTGCGCCTTGATGAGTCTTCATCAAATTGGTGCGATATAGACTCTGGTGTCCCTCAAGGCGGTATTCTCTCTCCTCTGTTGTTTCTATATTTATTAATCTCTTAACTCATAACCTTCAATGCGCATATCATCTGTATGCCGATGACTTGCAGTTATATTCCCAGGCTGGCGTCGATAGTGTACCCTCAGCAATTGCCAGTGTGAACAGGGATCTATTATACTTAAAGTCTTGGTCTGACAGTTTTGGTTTGACTGTGAATCCTACCAAATGTCAGGCCATTATTGTAGGCAGTTCAAGACTTATAAGCAGATTGGACATTACTACCGTTCCACCAGTGGTTTTTGATGGCACTATTATCCCCTGGTCCCACAGCGTTAAAGATCTAGGATTACACATCGACTCCACCCTGAGCTGGCGGGCCCAGGTAACCTCTGTGTGCCAGAGAGTCACCGGTACCCTTCGCGCCTTATATCGCCTGAAAAACTTTCTTCCATCTAAGACCAAGACGATGCTCGTGCAAACCTTAATCCTCCCTCTAATCGACTATGGTGATGTATGCTATATTGACCTGAATGCAGATCAGCTCAACAAACTCGACCGCCTTCTTAATAACTGCATTCGATTCATCTTTAATCTTCGCAAATATGACCATGTGTCATCTCAACGCCGGCATCTGAAATGGTTACCCATTCGTCAGCGCCGCTCTTTGCGTGCACTTACCACACTCTTCTCGTTTCTTACGTCTTCTACTCCACCTTCTTACTTAATCTCCTACTTTCAGTACCTTGGTAGTAACCATACCAGAAACCTTCGCTCTTCAACTAATCTCTTACTCAAGTGTCCCCCACATAGCACAGACTTTACCCATTCTTCCTTCTTAATTCAATCCATACTCCTATGGAACTCACTCCCTCCCGAAATCAGGTCGTCAACTACTCGCCTGGCTTTCAAAGCCAGAGTTCGACAACTGTTGTTTGATAGAGTTGCAGAATCAACACACTAGTAATATGTGTATTTATATAATTATGTATGCAGTATATATACATATATTTATATTTAATTTATGTATTTATATTTAATTATATTATAATATTATTATGCACGATAAGTTTACGTATTAGTATGTATTTCTATATATTTAATAATAATCTCCCTTCCATCTCATTACTTTTATACACCTGCCTTGTTTATTCTCTGCACCACCCAAAGGTTGACTGGTAGAGAATGCCTCTGGCATTAAGTCCGCCTGTACATATTTTGTATGAAGTGTAATAAATAAAAAAAATAAAGGTCTATGTGGCGTTTTTACACTTAATTGTCTATGATACAAATACAATGACCGTTTGTTAAAGGAAGCATGGCTTACGATAGTGCCTTCGTATTAAATATTCAGACATATTTACTGTACATAAAGCCCACTTTAGCAAAATATATTAGATTCGGTAAAACCGCCCATGTTTCAACTGTACTATTTTAGTAAATAATAGATGGACTCTTGATTTTAGCCATAGATATATTATTATTGCCTATGCTTAGGAATATAAAATCAATTATAAAATAAATGATTGTACCTCTCGCGCTGGCGGTATGAAGTTGTTTTTATACCCGAATAGGTACTTATATGGTATTTAACATTATTTGTTGAGAATAGAGTCAGCAATTGACGAGAATAGAGTCAGCAATTTCCCATTTCACAGCCAGTCATTCACTCGTTGCGCTACGCTAGTTTTCATTAATATTCTACGTTTTCATATATACGCACTCACGCCTGTAGTCCCCGAAGGGGTAGGCAGAGGTGTAATCAGTACACCCACATTTCAGGGTATCACCGTCCCATGATGTGATAGGGGGCGAGCCTATCGCCATACCGGGCACAAATTCCAGACTCCGGGCTGATACTGACCTTTCGTAATAAAAAAACCTAATATCACTTTTACCCGACCCGGGGATCGAACCCGAGGCCTCAGCGTAAGCCTCAATCGTAACGCGTACGCATTACCACTGCGACACCGAGGCAATAATTTATCTTCTTTTGATTTCAGGTTTTAATTGTAACAGCATCAGCCTTCACAAAATACTTAGGAAACATAACGGTTTACTTCGATGCGCATGGAAATCTTCAGTCGTTTGATGGCACACCTATATTCTTGAACAGATCGATACCTGAAGGTTGGTATAGTTTTCTCAATAAATATGGAAGTAAGAAATGCAGTATGCACTTTATCCATATGAACTATTAATATAGTTTATCTACAGGTTTTAACAACCCACTCTCGGATATAGGCCTTTTCTCCAGCACGCCAAGTCAAACGTTACCACAAATGTCCAGCTTGCCTTACAATATCGTCTGACCAACGGGTTGCTGGTCTGCCCAGAGAGTTGTTTGACCTTATCCCATCCTCACATTTCCTTAACAGAACCACGCGTGCTGGCTTACGGAACCACAGCTTTGTGGTCTCTTCCATCTCGAGCCACTCGACCCACTTGCTCGTTTCGTATGCCATAAAAAATTACCACGCTGTAGACAGTTTTATCTACAGCAAAAATGCGCCAGCGCGACCGGGTTTTTACCATTGTCTCACAGAAAACTGACGTGAAGTAGCAACTTGCTATTGCGTTTCGTACGGTGAGTGGTATATAGGCCCAAATCCCCCTACGTTTCCCAAATGCCTCGGTGGCGCAGTTGTAATGCGTACGGTCTCGGGTTCGATCCACGGGTCGGGTAAAGTGATATTGGTTTATTCTATCATGAAATGCTTAGTATCAACCTGGAGTCTGGAATTGTGCCCGATATGGCGATAGGCTCGCCCCCTATCACATCATGGGACGGAGATACGCTCGGCGAAATGTGGGTGTACTGGTTACATCTCTGCCTACCCCTTCGGGGATTACAGGTGTGAGTGCGTATGTATGTATGTATTAACATAAATGTTGATATGTGATAACCAGTTTTTTTTTCTTCAGATCCAGAAATGAAAACTCTATTGCAACCTTACAGTCAACGTATTCACAACATAATAGAAGAAGTAATAGGATATAGCAATGGTGACCTACCAGACACGGGTTGTGCTTCTAAGGAATGTGCAATTGGAAATCTAGTGGCAGACGCGTTTTTGAATGAGGTATATAAGAGGTTCCCTTGCAGTATTACTAAGGTTTCTAGCATCATATAGTTATATTACTTAGCAAACTCTGAAATATATAATATCACCCATAGAATACGCTGTGTTTTTGAGACTTATATTATGTCACTATTCTAAGAGTTAATGATAAAGTAATAATTACTGATCAGAGGGGCTAGCACGAATAACTTGCGAAAACGTAATCGTATCGAAATGTATTTATTATTTAAACTTCATACAAATGCTAGCGTTCTCGATTCGAATACTTATTCGTAAGTTGTTCAAGCTCGCCCCACTGATATCAAAAGTACAAACCTAAAGCAATAGAAATGTAAATTGAAAGTGACTTCCACCGCCCATTAACTATACCAGAAGAATTATGGGTGTATTGCCCACCTTATAGGAAAATGAGGATTACAAGGAATTTGGGCCACCGCGTATCTATATATTATATCACTACTGCTTGCGTTATGAATGTTCATATTCGATAAATATTACTCACAATCAAAAATCTTCTTGTCCTGGTCGGTTTTCTATTTTAAAAAAATCTGAGCAACAGTTCTACAGATTTTCAGATCTATCGTGGGTGCCTTCTTTGATTGAATCCGTACTTGAACTACAAAAACTTTAATGTATACTACTAGACAAGCTGCGCGGTACATAGTAATTGTACCACTAAGTTGCGGTCAACCGTAACTCAATATTACCATCTCGCTTACTCTCAACTGGCCTTTGGCCTACCTTTAGCGCTTCTTGTTTATGAGCTGTCAAACTCCCGCGTTGTGTGACGCAATTTTACTTCTAAACAGCCCGTCTAGTAGTATTCGTAAAGTCTTTGTTAAACTATAGTACTCGTATCGTTCATCATACACTGATTTTAAAGGTGTCTTTAGGGATACATTCGCTAAAGCTATATGATTAAAATATTAATAATACTAAACCTGCATTATACACGTCACACTGCTCGGCACGGGCTCCTCTACTGAACGAGAGGGTTAAGCCTTAGTCCACCATGCTGGCCTAATGCGGGTTGGCAGACTTCACACACCTTCGTAATTCTTATGAGAACTTCTTAGGTATGTAGGTAAGAAAATATTGAATTAATAAAATATTGTACACTTCACTTTTCAGGCTAGAGTACAAAATCCAACTAATTTGACTAGTATTGCATTCCTTGTCAGAAATAATATACGAGGATCGCTTCCTAAAGGAGGTAAGTTTCCAATTTCTAGTGATAATTGTGTTATATAAACCGAAGACGAGAGAAATAGAGCGACGAGTGGTAGAGACAGTTTTGTCTACAGCATGAATGGGTCGGTTCATCTGGGTCGTTACCACTATCTCACAGCAAAATTGGGGTAAAGTAGCAACTTGCTGCTGTGTTTCGTACGGTGATTGAGATATCCTGAGGCCCAAATCCCCCTCCCCTTCCCTTAATTATCCCTTTCTGGGAGGTGTTGCTTCTGTTTATGGGCAGGTGTGTCAAGTCTACCAATCCACATTAGGCCACCGTGGTGGACTAAGGCCTAGGACCTAAACCATATCATAAGTAGAGAGAGCCCGTGTCCCGCAGTGGGACGGTAATATACATAAGACAGGGCTGATATTATAATCATTACTGAAATAATACTAGTTTATACGAATTTTATCGCAAAAGACCAACTGCCAGACCTCAAGACACTTTGAGCTCTTTCTGCGTAGATCGATCTAGTATCAACTAACTATTTAAATAATTAAAAAATAAATGTATAATTTTAAAATGAAGGTAGCCAATGTAACATTAACTTTTCGAGACGACCTACGCCTCAGTCTCTCCCGTGAGCACGAAGGCTGAAAAGCTTTCGAAACGTTGAGACTAAAATAAAAATTAAACCGCGATAAAATCCGTATAAACTTGTTTTATTTCAATGTGTAATATTCGCGTAAACCTAAGAAATCACTTTATATTCATATTTCTACAGATATAAATCGAGGAGCTGTTATAAACATAATGCCATTTACGAATAAATTGGTAACATTTGAAGTAGCAGGCCGATACATTTTAGAAGCTCTGAATCATTGTCTAATCCAATCATGGCAAACCGACCCTTATTCTGGACCATTGATGCCTCAAGTTTCAGGTAAATATGCATTATAATATGTATTTTATCAATATTTGGCCCAATAATATGTATAACTGGTATAACATAATATGAATATGTCTCAATCGCCTCATTGATCCAGTGTCGGCGTACTTATACTTAGAAACCGTGAGGTTACAGGTTCAAATCTCAGGACGTCAATCAAAATTTGAGTTATTATTCGATTTGAAAAATCACACATGAGTTGCCAAAGTGTTAGCTCTTACATACTCCGTATCGCAGTGTGTGAAGCGAGAGGCCGCGGGTTCGATTCCTGCACCGTGACAACATGTTTGTGTGATCCACAAATATTTGTTTCGGGTCTGGGTGTTTTCTCCCCAGACGGGTGGACGTAAATTTGGATGGAGTATGAGGGAAATTTCCCAATTCCTGAACGGATAACAGTAAACGCACTGCAACTCAATTTTAGCAGTCGGTCTTTTAAAGATTTATCTTATTTATAGTGTAAGTGACCAACCAACATTATAGGCTTAAAGCTAACCTCACATCAAGTGGTACTGCGGATTAACGGACGAGGCAATGGGGAAACTTGGTTCCTGTTGCGTGTTATGGGAGTCAGGCGGTGGGTCGTCCCATAGAATACCAAATCCCACAGAGCAACACCACGCAGAAAGAAAGAAAACTGTCCACATATTGTATTGTCCTATAATATTTTTTTTTTGAGTTTATGAACTACGAACCTGATGCATTCTGAATTATATAGAAATCATTAATTCGTTTACAGGATTAAGAGTAAAATTAAATACAACAGAGCCACGTAATGTGGTATCAGTTGAAGTAAAAGAAGGAGAGGAATATAAACCCTTGGATATGGACAAAATGTACCAGGTCAGCACACTGGACTTCATTAAAAGAGGTGGAAGTGGATTTGAGGTAATTATTATTGTTTTTTTTGCTACTGGTTGATAATACAATATGTAACAAAAACCCTGTTATTCCTTTTAACCGCGTTATCAGAGTCGTTATTGAAATGTGAAGAAATACCGCTTTACTAATACGCACGTAAAAACATAAAATTATAGTTTTTAGTAGTATTTCATTTAAAATACCACTTTCTTTGAGCTACTGGTCCACCATCTGTCATTCGTTGTCAAATTTTTCTCATTAGAAAGATTTCCTTAAGTTTGAGTATCGATTCTCACAACACATCTAAAGGACCAACAGGGTTTTTGTTACATGTTGTATATATAGAAGAAGTATTAGTGACTGCATCGGTGGCGCAGTTTTAATGCGTACGCGTTACGACTGAGGTTGACGCTGAGGTTTCGGCTTTGATCCCCGGGTCGGGTAAAATTGATATTGAGTTTTTCTATTACGAAATGCTCAGTACCAGCCTGGAGTCGGAAATTGTGTTACTTCATGGGACGGAGATAAGCTCGGCGAAATGTGGGTGTACTGGTTACACCTCTGCCTACGCTATCGGGGATTATAGGTTATGTATGTACCAAATAATATAACAAACTTAGCAGTAAAATGCTTTAAAACTCTCAAATTTATTGAAAAAATCTTATAATATTTAATTTCCTTCATCTTTATTCGCAGATGTTCAAACTATATGGAAACAATTCAAAAACATTTAGAAAAGATGCCTCAGTTGTGGAAGATTACTTAAAATCTGTGACACCAATTACACCTTCTGATTTTATACAAAATAGATTAATTATAGTGAATTAATTTACTCTATTTAAATATTTATTATGATGTTTATTATGGTATGAAAATATTCTATCGCTTATGTTCATCAGGGATAATGTAGGATTCTAATGGTGAAAGAATTTTTCAAATCGGTCCAGTAGTTTCAGAGCCTATTCAATGCAAACAAACAATCAAATCTTTCTCGTCTTTCCTCATAAAAGAACACTTATTGTTGCATAACTATAATATTTTCTGCAAAGTCTTAGTACATTATTTTATTCTATCATCAATAGTTTTCGCAGCGCACGATGTAAAGAATATTTTAGGTAATGTTTTTACACCTTAGGTTACATTACCGAAGTTTTAGTTACGATCCCTAATTTTATTGACAATATAAAATAGCCTATATTACCCGGGGATAGTATAGCTTCTCAACAGTGAAAGAATTTTTCAAATCGGTTCAGTAGTTTCGGAGCCTATTCAATGCAAACAATAAAATCTTTCCTCTTTATAAAATTAGTATACTAGCTTTTTCTCGCGGCTCCGCCCGCGTGAATAGAATTTTCCGAAATAAAACGTAGCCTATAACCGTCTCCAGGGTCCCATCTATCTCTAGATCAAAATTCATCTAAATCGGTTCAGTGATTTAGGCGTGAAGCGTAACAAACAAATAGATATTTTTTTCATAAAGAGTATCCTATGTTACTTCTTATATATTCAAGAATATGTGTACAAAGTTTCATGATGATCGGTTAAGTAGTTTTCGCGTCAAAGCGTAACAAACAAACTTTTATTCTCATCTATAATATTAATATGATGATATTAGTATAGATTAGTGTATATTAGTATAGATGAACAGTTACAGATCACTTCAAATTAAGCAAAACATAGTTTATTTTATGTTTTAAACTTAAGTAGTAGATAATAGGTAATTCAAGCAGTTAATTGGATTTAATATTAATTGACTGTTTATTTGTGTTTCTTACGCCCGAATACTTAAATGCTACTCAAGCAAATAAGACTACTATTATCTGTCAAAATTGTACGAAAAGTCGTTAGACAGTGTCGGCCAGTAGCGATTCAGTATTCGTGCATTATCTGTGATTTGTTTTATTTGTTAATATTTTTTTCATTGTCAATGCAGTTTTAGTGTGAATATGTCCGGATATTATTTATTTATATTGCTTTATTGTACATTAGATACTTAGTAAAATTTTAACATATTATACATTAAAAATAGTACAATTGGCAGCCTTATAGGTCCTAGGCCGCCCTGAGCACAGGGCAATCTCTTACAGGCAACCATAGGATGGAGATAAGAGTACGAATAAGAAAAAAACAGTCTAATGGCTGTTCCCTATACTCTGTCTATCGACAGATTTGCTTGCTATCAATAACGTTTTGACAGATCTTCCATACAAAAAGTGTAAAAATTTTACTGCCAGTAGGCAAATCTGTCGATAGACAGAATATTAGGAACGGCCATAGAGTAGATGAAATTAGATTACATACAGTTGAAGAATAGGAATAAGAATACATATATACCATAATACATGTCATACACACATAATTATTAAATTATTATAGTGGCCTCGGTGGCTGACGCTGAGTCTCGGGTTCGATCCCCGGGTCGGGTAAAGTGGTATTGGGTTTTCTATTACGAAATGCTCAGTATCAGCCCGGAGTCTGGAATTTGTGCCCGGTATGGCGATAGGCTCGCCCCCTATCACATCGTAGGACGGAGATACGCTCGGCGAAATGTGGGTGTTCTAGTTACACCTCTGCCTACCCCTTCGGGGATTACAGGCGTGAGTGCGTATGTATGTATTATTATAGTAGTATTTATTTAAGGGTCCCCAGAGAGGTTGACGTCAGGCAGGCGGCCGGTCGTATAAACTACAAGCTAAATCTGTCTATATCATGTGCTAGAAAGGATGTTGCGCGAGTGGAATAAGGGCAGGTGGAAGAAAGAAAGGTGAAATAAGTAGTTTTTATTCAAGACAAATGTTATGTATGTATATTTGTTTAAGGTTAAACATTTTAGTTTTGTACAATGTTAGTGTGGTAGTCTGTAATTACTTTATTTTGGGCTATCGATAGTGGTTGTAGATTGGTATAGCCCAGCACCAAATCTCAATTAGGTAATCTAGATTATATCTAACAGTAAATAATAAGTCGTGATTTATGTGGTATGAAGCCATCCTGTGTAATGTCATAAGAATAATAAGTATGTATTATTTATTATTACATGCGATGAGAGAAATTATATTGTAAATTTTGATAAATTTTATAAACACGAAATTTTGTTTTACTCTTACAACGATTTGGTGTTAGTAGTCACATTCTATGACCTATGATAACTTCATCATTATCATCATCATCATCAGCCACAAGACGTCCACTGCTGAACATAGGCCTCCCATAATGCCTTCCAGGCCGACCTGTTGGAAGCGGCCTGCATACATCGGCTTCCTGCAACCCTTGTCAGGTCGTCGGTCCATCTTGTAGGTGGACGTCCTCTGTTGCGCTTGTTGTCTCTTATAATAACTTAGGTTTGTTTATTTTGGTTGAATTCATTGTTATGTTTTTTTATATCATAGGCCGGTTCACGAGCAATTGGGTCACCTGATGGTAGCAAGCTGCTACCTTACGCTGGTTTTCTGTGGACCCACTTGCTCGCTTGCTGGCCTATGCTATAAAAAAAGATAAAAAGAAAGATGTCTGTTAGCTATATAGAAAAGAAAATAAGATAATAGATCTGACGCATACGCCAAGAAGAGAGATCTTATTTAAATTTACAAGCGCAGTTCAAAATATATCGACAAGCTCAACAGGAGTTGAAGACTCGGCGAAATTATTCAGTGACTATTGATCGGAAACAAACAACCCGAAGAACCAACTTGGAAACTGCTGGCCGTTAATTTATTAAGACCATTGCGGAGTGATGAGTAAATTTAATAAAATTAATAGCTCAGAAATGGTCTAGTGAATGTCTAACTGAAAATCAGTGCTGTGTCTCAACAGCGTACACTGAGCTGGACCCCTTCTACCGCATATATTGTAGCAAATTTATGTTTTATAAATGTGTGTTTTTATCATCTTTTTGTTGTGCTATGTGTATGTGTGTGTAGAAAAATAAATGGTTTAAATGGTGTAAAATAATTTGATTATGAAATAAGATAGAACACTAGCTTTTGATATAAATACTCCCAATAGTCACACAGTCCTGCCCTGGAGGTCAAACCTGTATCGTGGGAACTACGAAGGACTTGCGGTCCCACAACCTAGATGCGAAACAAATATTCGTAGACCACACAAACATTTGTTTCGGTGCGGGAATCGAACCCACGGCCTCTGGCTTCGCAGCCGGCTTTCGCCCACTGCGCCATCGAGGCTGGTAAATCGATGTAGTTCGTTTTTAATCGACGTAGTAGACTTGTTTTTTTAGTTTAGTATTTATGTCTACAGAAGGAAAACTTGGAATTAAATCTGACCCAAGGATATATTACAAGACATCGTCAATGCATTTATTCTTGAAATCACAAACAAAATTTTATTTTATCATAATACTGAAGCCAATGGAATTACTAGGCATTATGAGACTTAAGATTTTATGTGTCGGGGTGATGCAGTTCTTCATAATTCGAAGTTCTAATTGGTGTTGTTTCTCTTTATGGGGAGGCGGTGACGCTTACTATCAAACGAGCGCCTTGCTCGTCTCATCATTAACGCTTTTCTTTCTTTCTGCTTGGCGTTATCCCGGCTTAGTACCAGGGTCATGATTTAACAGTAGATTTGTATTATGTTATGTAATTATTTTTCAAAATATTAAGATCTGATGACGAAAATACGAGGGAATAATGGAAAACTCTTCAATAGATAACAGCAAAAGCATCACAATTCTGTTTTTTTTATCCTAGCTCAACAAAGTGACTATGCTACATTTGATGGTAAGTGTAGCGCAATCCAAGAATACTGCCGACCAACGACAGACGATGTGTTTATCGTAGGTTTGTAGATCGTTTTAAAGTTTTAGCTAAACTCAAGATTTAAGTAGACGAAGGTATGACATAACAAGAAAAATATCCGCGACCAATATCTTCCTGCAATAATTCAAAATTAAATTTGAAACGGGATTTCCTTCTAGTTTTAATAATTTTAAATGTTAATGTATGATAATGAGTTCCCAGTATTTCTGGTATAATAAGACGACCGCCATCTGTCGCGCATTGTTGGTCCAGCTGGCTTCAATTTTCAAATGAATTCAGTTATAACAGGTTTGGATTGACTAGCTATATATTTGCTAGATGTGATATTTTAAGTATCAACAAGGAATATAAATAGACTTATTGTTTCTATTTCTTTTTCCACCTGCCCTTATCCCACTCGCAGTGGGTTCATTGGTATTTTTAAATACATGTTACAAAAAGATTTGGCTTGTAGTTTTTACGACCGGCTGCCTGCTTAATATCAACCCCTCTGGGGAGAAGTATTTTGTTGGGGTCTCTATTTTAATGTCTATTACAAAACGACGCTATAGCTTGCTTTGCTTAGAGCATGATTGGGTTGATTGAAATTTCTATTTGAGTGTTAATTCGGCTCTGATTCCTGAATCAGAGGGCCTAATCAGACGTTGACATTCCATATTTTCATGAATGGAGTGCAAACCTGGACCATACTGACTCGAGAAAGAGCAAGGACTGCCAAAGGACCGCCAAACGCACAAATGTGTCAAAGCTCTCACAGCTCAAAGTGATGACGCGCTTGTCTACGATTTGCTACCAACGCATACATGCATACTTTGGTCATATAGTATAAAATGGAGTTAAGAGCTTGGAGAACTCATCATGGTAATACAGAAGGAAAACGCTCACGTGATCAATCCTCAACTCGATGGCTGGACCAGATTAAAGACTCACCAGTCCCCGGGTTCCATAAAGTGGTGGGAGATGCCATGAACAGATACCGATGGAGAAATATCATCCGTACTCCACTATACAGAGTACAGATTAAGGCTACGTACTAAATGAAATGTATGATTATGTTGATAGTTCTATATGCTATGGTGTCACAGAGAAATGATGATGCTTGAAACTCTGTTGGTTACGAGTATATGTAATGTCTATAGTCGTTGAACTATGGGTTGTAATCCCCGAAGTCACAACTTTAGTATAATAGAAAACTGTAATGGCTTAAAAATAACTTACCTACATATTTTACTGAAAATATTATGTCCCATCTAGATTTTTTAGAGCCCAGTACCGTCAAACCTTTAAGATTTCTCTACGAGATCTCAATGGTTTTTAGAGGAAATTTGATAATTTCGTGAAACTATTTGTTTTAATCGTGGCTCAGGTAAACTCAAATAAAATCCTCGTTTCACGAATTTGAGTTATGATTTAAAGCTGTATAATTCAGTCCATTCAAATTTAAGGTTTATGAACATTCTGGCAAATCGAGTTTTTGATATAATAAAATACAAAGTAGCAATATTTTGAAAATTGTTTTATAAAAACCAAAAACTAAGAAAATATAAAGAAGATGGTTTATTTATTGGTTATGGAGAACTTCTCAAGTATGCAGGTTTCCGCACGAAGTTTCCTTCACCGTTAAAGCAAACGATAATTATTAACAATTAATACACACGTCACTAAGAAAACTCAGAGGTGCATGCTCTTGGGGTTGGTTTCGAACCTACAACCTTCGTCTCGACATTCCGTACCAGTCTCCACTGAGCTATCACTGCCGTCTAGATATATTATATCGTATTTAAATACCTCAAATGTATGTAAATCTTCGAACATAATTTCAATACGTCGATCTTATGAGAAATGTAATACACAATTACCGACATTTCGATACAAGTTGTCTGAAGCAAATATTAAATAGTTCGCATACTATAATTCCATAACGCTCAGCTATTTTCCAATCTCGTCTAGATCTTTGGGAATATTGGTTTAACACTATATACTGTTATTAGTATTACAATCTGAGACAACTAGTAGCCGAGTCATACTCAGATCAGGTTTTACGCGTATTTTTGGACCATACTTTAATATTGACTAGACACTTCTGCGACCTCCCATTATACCACTCGCAGTGGGGTTGGCACAACATACTTTTTGCTTTGCTTTTTTTAACACATGTTACAGAAAAAATAGGCTTATAGTTTCTACAACCGGCCGCCTGCCTGAGGTCAACCCCTCTGGAGAGAAATCACCCCGACCCGGAACATATATTTGTGGATCACACAAACAATTAGTCTCGGTGCGGGTGTCGAACGGCTGCTCGCCCGTTGGGCCACGCTTTCAATAATATTAACTAGACTATAGATACTGTATCTTATAGACTGCCTCGGTGGCGCAGTTGTAATGCGTACGCGGTACGACTGCGTGGCGTAGGTCTCAGGTACGGTTTTTCTATTACGAAATGCTCAGTATCAGCCTGGAGTCTGGAATTGTGTCCGGTATGGTGATAGGCTCGCCTCCTATCACATCATGGAAAGGAGATACGCTCGGTGAAATGTGGGTGTACTGATTACACCTCTGTCTGCCACTTTGGGGATTACAGGCATGAGTGCGTATGTATATATGTAATATTCTTTTAATTTAACGAAATATGCCCCAGATATTTAAATTAGTTATAAGATTTAAATAAAACTAATTTATACAGATTTTATCCGCGGTTTTATTTTATTTTATATGTAGTATTCGTATAAAAATAAGAAATCACTAGTTATAAGATAAAATGTACCTATGCTATAAATTTACCACATTTCAAATGTCGTTTAAACACATTTTAAAAATAAATACAACACTTTTCCAACAAAGCAACTAACCCACGTAGGTATTTGAAACTAAATTTCTGCACGGTCCCGGACCCAAAAACTACGCTTGGAAATGTCAAATTAGATGGAGATTAGTTCAACAGGAACTAAGTTCGTATGAGGGACCGCAACGGACCGTGTGAGCGTCGGGGGCACATCGGGGCGTAAACTCAACTTTACTAATATTTCGATTAGAAACGTTGACACTCCGGTAATTTACCGTATACCTATGCTAATGCCTCGGTGACTGCCTCGGTGGCGCAGTTGTAATGTGTAAGCGTTGCGATTGAGGCCAACGCTGAGGTCTCGGGTTCGATCCCCGGGTCGGGTAAAGTGATATTGGGTTTTTCTATTATAAAATGCTTAATATCAGCCCGGAGACTGGAATTTGTGCCCGGTATGGCGATAGGCTCGCCCTATCACATCGTGGGACGGAGATACGCTCGGCGAAATGTAAGTGTACTGGTTACACCTCTGCCTACACCTTCGGGGATCACAGGCGTGATTGCGTATGTACCTATGCTAATTACCCTCAGGTAATATTATCAGGTGTATAGGTTTACCCTCAGGTAATATTATCAGGTGTATAGGTGTATCACGTGCCCTTAGGACTCATCCTAAGGGCACTTGATACATTTTATATCTGGCTAGATAGGGGCAGTAATAACCATATTGAAAAACCCATGGCTCGTTCAAGGGATTCACGTTCCGAGGTCAGCTAGTGTATATCGAGTAACTTTAGGCTGGCGTAATTCTGTCGACCGTCTAGGATGTAATGTCTTTCTAAATCAACATTGTATATTGAAATAAAACTAGTTTATACGGATTTTATCGCGGTTTAATTTTTATTTTAGTCCCGTTTCGAAACGTCGGGACTAAAATAAAAATTAAACCGCGATAAAATCCGTATAAATTAGTTTTATTTCAATGTGTAATATTCGCGTAAACCTAAGAAATCAACATTGTATTTTGAATGCACTTAACATCAGGTTCAGTTTTCACTTTTCCGTGTCAGGTTAAAACATTTATGCTTCGTAGTATAATTTAATCAACTTCGAGGAGGGGGACAGGAGGAAAACGAGGAGGTTCTCAAATCGGCGCATTTTTTTTTGCACTTTATGTATCTACGATATCTTTGCTAAATGTGGATTGACTTTAATAGTGAAACATGGTTTGTTTGAGAAAGTTTAGGTGCGGAGAATTTAAGTGGGCTACGAACATCTTAGATCCAAAGCCACCTCACCGCCACGTGGTACACTCTGCTGATTAACGGACGAGGCAATGGCGAAACTTGGTTCGCGTTGCGAGGTGTGAGGGTCAGACGGCGGTTCAAATCATGATAGGAAGGCGGACCCCGGCATCAATCGAGAAAACGCCTGGTACGCATCGACAACGATCTCTAAAAGTCCTCAAAAAAAAAAATGATAACACCCGACAATCCCACACATAGTCCTGACACAGTCCTAACTCCATATTAGGTGAACCTGCATCGTGGGTATCAGGAACTATTAGGGCCTTATGGTCCCTCAAAACCCAGACCCGAAATAAATATTTTTGGATCACACAAACATTTGTCTCAGTACGGGGATCGAAGCCGCAGCCTCAGTTTCACAGCCGGCTCGAAGTAGAGACCGATTATCTTATTTCCTTTAGGGATACATTAAATTGTACCACACACGATTCCTAGATTACTAATTAATATTATCTGCACTGTAAACTAACATAATTCAGTATTCATAATATAAATTAGAGTTGATTAGAAATTGGTACGCACATCACGTTACATGAGCGCGTAATTTTCAGGTACCTGAGGGCCAATTCTGCTATTTTAACTGACACTGCGAATGAATTTTAACCGAACTGAGATTACATTTTGAATTAATTAAAAATATGGCATTCTGCTCCTTTAAAAATTCGATATCATCTCAGTTAAATTGCATTTAAACTGTCAATTCGATCAACTTTCAATGTCTTTCTTTTGTTGAAATTATGGCTTCGCATTATTATGCATTTCGCCAATGACAAGTATTTTACCGAATTTTACGTATCAGCTGCCATAGACTAAATTCTAGAAATTAAAAATGACCTAAGCGACAAAATCAATGTTACCAACTCACAATAAAATACCCACAATATGACTAATTTGAGTGATTAAAAAATTACGTAACTGGAGGTTATGATTTTTTAATTAATTGATTTGACTAATTCCATGTATTTTATTTATTTAATTAATTTATCTATTCCATGGCATAACTGAAGGAAAACGGCACAACAGCACCACTGAGGCAGTCCTTTCCGGAAATAACCACAATCGCGATTATATTATTGAAATTTGAGATTCTACCGAATTACGGTTTTGCAACACTGCTGAGGACATATTTATAATAATTATGAATTATGCGAGAGTTTTGGCGGGAATTTCGACAGTGCGATTGATCTCATAATTTAATCTACACTAATATTCTAGAGAGGAAAGATTTTTTGTATTTTTGTATGTAACAAATAAACTAAAAAACTACTGGGCCGATTTCAAAAATAATTTGGCCGTTAGAAAGCTACATTATTATTCTAATATTTTACTGAAATAACGAGTACACAAAGTCGAACAATTTTGACTACTTTTAGTTGCTTGCAGTAAAAGAGAATAAAGTTAAGAATTTATCTGCAGTTAACTCACAGTCACTTCACCTCAGTGTTGCCAAGTCAGTTTTTTGAAAATACCGTGGTGTCCACATTAAAATACGGTATTTGCGCCAAAAATACAGTGCTTGATGGGAAAAATACAGTGTATTTTACAGTGCAATAAAATGTCGTACAAAAAAGGAAATAATTAAATTATTAAGTAAAATATAAATTTATTTTAAACTTTATATCCTAAACTAACTTAACATTTTATTTGTATATATCGATCGCTGCAGAAATGGATGGCTGCGATGATGATGATATCGGTTTAGTTTTTTTAATGTGTTTAATCAAAGAGTTTTATGAATACTACTAGACAAGCTGCGCGGTACATAGAAATTGTAGTTTAATAAATTAATTAAATTGTGGTATAGTAAATTAGTTGTATTACTAAGTTGCAGTCAATTGACCGTAACTCAATATTATCATCTCGCTTACTCTCAACTAGAACCCCTATTGCGCTCCCTGTTTGTGAACTGTCAAACTCCCGCGTTATGTGACGCAGTTTTACTTCTAAATAACCTGTCTAGTAGTATACAATAATAATACGAAATTTTGACTGTATAGAATACTGTGTCTCCATATACGGTATTTATAAAAATACGGTGTCCAGTAGATGACATGAAAATACGGCAGATTACAGTGCACTTGGCAACACTGCTTCACCTTCAGTCACATTTCGTTCTCAATTAATATTTTGACGTTTGTCTATAGACGAAATGCATTTTTTAAAGATAAGTGTCAAAATTGTTACCAGAATGCCGTTTTGGTTCAGTTAACTTGTATTCTACTTTCGATATCATTGCCTTCTAAGTTCTTGAATATTGGTTTAGCAGAATACCATTTGCAACTTTCTTGTCGCTGAGATTAAATCGGAATGATATTTTGAACAATTAAAATTACGAGAATTGGCCCTCTGGTATTAGTTTAGAATGTAATCTATACTAGCAAGATTTCGAGCTCCCTCAGACGTACAAATTACATATCACAACAACGACTAACAGAAACAAATGTTTGGTCCAACTGGGAATTGGGTATTATGGATCCAGACACTGTGTTATACCTCTATCGACTTGGTATCGACACTTCATTGTAGTTGGCATAAATGGGTCTAAATATAATTCTGTGTCTAAGTCAGCTATAAATATTTCATATGCCTCATCGTCTGTTTCGGCCTGCTTCCACCCAATGATAAGTGTAGGCTTCTTGTATTGCACGTAACTTCATTATGTCCAAGGCAATTCTTGTTCAATTTCTTCCCACCACATTCACTGGATTGTCGATTCATGTCATCAGCGCACGCTTTTATGACCAGTTCTGGGTCTCCGACTCCAATATCACTTTGCACCATCTGCCATTGTACCTGCAGCATATAGGCCACATATTCATATCCATTCCCATTTCCTTAGAGCTACGATCGTGAAAATATCTGTAGCATGGTACGTATTTTGGTTCTTGCCTCAGAGAAAAGCACCTAATGACACTCACTCCATAGTGTCTGGGTAACTTGCAGTTTGTGGATGACTTGTTGTGTAAGTATTCAAGTCTCGACCTGAATGGATGACGCAGTATGGGCATCTAAGTCTCGGTACCATACCAGCACAGAGGACATATAGCTTAAAATATCTGCGTTTCAGGTTCAAGTGTATGTCTCCATTGAATAGATCAGACATCTTACCAAACGTCCCCAGTGTAGTGGTTTTGTATGTCAAAGTTCTGTGTGGTATTATTGCTTTTATTCATGTGCAGGCGTTGCGCGTCAGTGAGCGATCAATTGATTTCGCCATACATTTTTTTTTATAGCATAGGACGGCAAACGTGCAAGTGGGTCACCTGATGGTAAGTGATCTTCACCGCCCATGTACACCCACAATACTAAAATAATTATGGGTGCGTTGCCGACCTAAAAGGAAAGGGATAATTAAGGGATTGGGAAGGGGACAGGGTTTGGGTCTCCGGATATCTCACTCACCGTACGAAACGTGGCAGCAAGCTACTACTACTTTACGCCGGTTTTCTTAGAGACAGTGGTAACGACCCGGACGAGCCGGCCCATTCGTGCTGTAGACACAAGTGTCTACAGCGTGCCTCGACTACTCTAAAAACACACATGCTAATAAAATAACCCTATATCGTCCATACTTATATTATAAATGCAAAAGTAGTTATAAAGTTCTCATGTCTTTCTGTTAAACTTACCGTTGAACCGACCTTAATAATAAAGAACATAGGCAACTTTATAGCCCGAAAAATTGAATTGTTGCATTGTCACACTGTTTTTTTGCAGTTCTTTCTGCTATTAATACAGATAATGGCGATAGCTGAATATGGTCTCCTCAAATTTTTCGTACAACTTGGATTTCAAGACAGATGGAATTGCAAGCAAGGCTGCAACGCCTGTCAGCCAAAATGGTCAGTATCAAGCATTTTAATAATATTTAGAAATGTAACTCGGCAAGTCTCTGAAGAAACCACTAGGAAATGTATCGAATTCAAATTCAAATTATTTATTGAACCCATAAAAAGTTACACCTACATCATTTAGATTCAGTCAAATTTTAACTCTACCGCTAGTTCGGAATGCTGTTTTGCTAGAGAAGGATAGACAAGAAACTAACGTTGCTCTTTTCAAAACTGATTTACAATATTGATACTATGTACATTAATACAATTTATTTGAGTTAAAATAGTAGAATAAGCAGCAGATAAATCATAATCCACTTCTCATAGCAAATGCACGATATAATACTCATTCCAGCAAAATATCTGGAGAAAAAATATCATTACACAGTCGAACTCCCGAAAAATCGTAACTAATATGTTTTCACACAATCCAAAGGTCATGGGTATGTTTAGATACAAGCTATTGTAAGATCTACGTAGGGTGTGTCAGGTCCCACCTCTTCCGCTCGTTGATTTATAATGGATCGATAAAGTAATATAAACTGCCTACTTGAGAATTATAAGTATTGGTGACTGTCTACTTACCGAAGTGTTTTCTAATATGCTCCTTACGTACATATATATGTAAACTCACTGTCACTTTTTGTTCAATACAAATAAATAACTTCGTCAGGATGTTCAATAAGATAGAACACATTAAATGCAAAATTAAATTACTGCTCACAATTTATTACACTTTGTATGATTAATCACAATTATAACTGCACTTGGCCAGCGTTCCCACGTAAGAGATCTAAGCACGACTAAGTCCTCTCAATAATGCACCCTCATATATACCACAGTAAATCACTTCCAACACGTCTCAATCTTATTTTCTACCCGCTTTACATAGTTATTCTCTCAAGTACCTTCACTAACATCAATAACGGTACTACTACTCATACGAGTGTAGCACATAATAATATTATGTTTGTTACAATTTGCAACACTAAAGTAAAAAAAAAATACACATGTATAATAAAATTAATTTTTTGTGCGGTGTTGCCATTCGTAGCACTTATATTAGGCGATCTGCTTGTCTCATCATTCTGATGAATAATCATTTATCTTCTAATAAACTTATTCATGCCAGTGAAATTACGTAAAAGCATTATATAGTACAATGGTTTTTAAAGTGAAAGTCAACAACCTTATACAAAAACAGACGTGCAAATTCTCTTTTGACAATTACTCGTGAATGTAATTAGCTCACTCAACAGGGATGCATTTGGATTTTAAGCCGGGACTGTTTCTCGTGGCTCTGAAATAATTCATTTATGCTCTCAAGCTATACTGGACGGTAAATGCAAAACATTACATGTACATTACAACGAACAGGGAAAGATTAGGATTTCCGACCGCCGCCAGAATTATTTTAGTCGGCCTAATTGCTTCTTCACACTTCTACACATTTATGATACTAAGTTTTACTCGCCATAAGTAATTAAATCGTAAGATCAGATTAGCGAGTAGCCGGCTGTGAAGCGAGATGCCGCGGGTCTGATTCCTGCACTGACACAATTCAGAAGGCCAATTCTCGTAATTTTAAACGTTCAAAATATCATACCGATCTAATCTCAGCGTCAAGAAAGTTGCAAATGGCATTCTTTTATACCAATAAACAACGCCAAATGCACCTAGCATTAGCAGTAGCATTATACCGTTTTGGCTTTAGTCAACTTTTATTCTACATTCAATCTCATTACGATCTATATTCACATTTGTCGTTGATTATTATTGGTTTAAGAGAATGCCATTTGCAACTTTCTTGACGCTGAGACTAGATCGGAATGATATTTTGAACGTTTAAAATTACGAGAATTGGCCTTCAGGTCTGGGTGTTTTCGCCCCAGAGGGATTGCGCAGGAAGGCATTCGGTCGTAAAAACTACTACCCAAATCTTTATGTAACGTGTTTTATAAGCATGTTGTAGAATTACTTCTTCTTTAAGTTTATTAAAAGGTGAGTGTTGTTCAAAATAATAACAGTGATGTGATCAATCTTATCGATCATAATAAACCAGTGGTTAAAATTAACGTGAAATTTTAGGATGCTTCGGTTTTGAAAAGAGCCGGTACATAAGTACCTACTTACTTACTTAATGGCCCTGAAATATGACTACACCTTTCTGTAACACGTTGCATATATTTTTTTTAATGCAGAACTTCGCCAAATGTGGACCAATTTAAATATATTTGTTGAATTTGATAGAGTTTATTGCGGTGGAAGTCTCATTAGAAAGAATAATTCCATCCTTAAAATGAAATCGGGGATGAAAGACTAAAACACCTTTATGCATTGATTTATGCACCGATTGTGATTTGACGTTGAGATGGCTTTATATTTTGACATAACGTTTTTGTGATATTTTAACTGAACTGCAAACATATTTTGTTGTTTTGTCCCCCTCTCGCAAATAACAATTACGACCCTGTTGATCCACTAGGTCCTCAAAAAACATTACGTACGTGGTTTCTCATCTTTGAAGAGAATTTGTATGTTTTATGACGTGGAGAATTTTAATGTTAAAACATACGAAAAGCCACCCACGTGTTTCCAAGTTCGTTTAGTTACTTTATAAATGTTTACGTAGAAGCTACAATACTAAACATAGTGAATGAAGACATCTATCTATTTGCACATACATACTTACATACGCACTCACGCCTGTAATCCCTGAAGGGGTAGGCAGAGGTGTAACCAGTACACCCACATTTTGCCGAGCGTATCACCGTCCCACGATGTGATAGGGGGCGAGCCTATCGCCATACCGGGCACAAATTCCTGACTCCGGGCTGATACTGAGCATTTAATAATAGAAAAACCCAATACCACTACCCGGCCCGGGGATCGAACTCGACACCTCAGCTTTGGCCTCAATCGTAACGCGTACACATTACAACTGCTCCACCGAAGCTCTATTTGTACTGTTTTAAAGTTATATCGTTTGCCTGATCCACAAATATTTCTTTCGGTACTAGGGGTGTTCTCTTCCCAAGAGGGGTTGACGTCAGGCGGGAGGCCGGTCGTAAAAACTACAAGCCAAATATTACTGTAACATGTGTTAAAAGCTCGCTGCGCCGATCCCACTGCGATTGGGATAAGGGTAGGTGGAAGAAGAAGACGTTAGCTGAACCATAGACACATGAGTATCTATGGCTGAACCTACAAAAAATTACTTTTAGAACCATAAAGTTCCTACAAGTGTTTTAGGGGTGTTTCCCATCACTACATTGCTCTAGTCATAGCAGGTACTAAAATATACCACGCTTGAGTTCCTACAGATCAAAGGACTTGCGGCATCTATTTAGTTATATGTCTGTGGTATAATCAGTATCACTAGCACTAAAATTAACATTTTATGAGTGGTAGAGCCACGCTGTAGACACTTTTGTCTACAGCGTGTATGGGCCGGCTCGTCCGGGTCATTACCACTTTCTCACAGAAAACCGGCGTAAAGTAGCAGCTTGCTGCTGCGTTTCGTACGGTGAGTGAGATATCCGGAGGCCCAAATTCCCCTCCCCTTCCCAATCCCTTATAAGGGATAAGTCCCTTTCCTTTAAGGTCGGCAACGCGCCCCTGATTATTTTAGTATTGTGGGCGTACATTGGCGGTGGTGATCACTTACCATCACGTGACCCACTTGCTCGTTTGCCGGCCTATACAATACAATAGCATTTTTATTATTCACTAGCTTACCCGCGGCTCCGCTCGCGTAAATGCCTTTTTCTGCGATAAAAGTAGCCTATGTTCTTATTCATATCTTGGTTTACTTGTATGCCAAATTTTATCCAAATCCGTTTAGCCGTTAAGATATGATAGATTTACAAACATCTAAACTTTCTCATTAAAAATATACTAAATTCAATAACTCTTTCACCAGTGTAATTTTATAAAAATATTAAACACGTAGTTCATTATTTTTAATAAGCAATATTCGTGCTCAATTACACCTTCGTATTTTGTTCCACAATAAAAGTTCATTCAATGTTCAAAGGATTGCTATGCTGAAGTGATATTGGGTTTTTCACAAAATGGTTAGCATCAGCCCAGAGACTGAAATTGTGCTCGGTATGGCGATAAGCAAGCCCCCTATCACATCATGGGACGGAAATAATCTCGGCGAAATGTGTATTTACTGTTTACACCTCATTCTAAATTGTCGGAGTACACAGGTGTGAGTGCGTATATATTATGGGCGTATATGTATATAATATGAATATACACAAAACATCATCATCATAATTTACAGTCAGTTTCATCCCAACTGCTGGTCATAGGCCTCTTCGACAAAATATACAAAGTATTTTAACCTACAATACCCTTCCTAGTGATATGGGTAAAACGACGATTTCTGTGTTGTTCCACTTTAAAAGCCACGCTGTAATGTTAAACAGAAATGTTTCTTTCAGAGTACATCCAAAAATAAACTTATTTTTTCCCGTACGTACGTCGGCACCCATAAATTCCGCGCAGCTACTTCTTTATATTTTATAAGACGTGAAACCAAAACAATGTCAATTTTAATTTTTCATCGTAAATACTTAGGGCGCATGTGTCAACCACAGAACGCGCATGCGCGCCATCGGTGCAAAAATGGCGGAAAGTGCCAAGCTGCCCATTCGCTAAGGAGCAATATTTTCATATAAAAGTCAACGTGGAACATCATAAATCTATAGAAAACATTATTAAAACCCAATTACTGAGTTTTGGAGAAAATATTTTGGACTAAACAATGACATTGCAGTGTTTGACGGTGGGCTTTAGAGGTAGTGTTGACTTCGAACGTTAATGTTGACAGATCTGTAACAATCGGTGAAGATGAGTGAATACGATAATTTTATGAGCCATACAGATGCTAAAAATGCCTGTATACCTTTGCCTATAAACAAAAATGGTAGCTGAGAGACCAATTTGAAAAAAGAATTACCGAGCGGACATCATCGTTTAATTGTTTATAAGAGGTAAGCAATGTAGTAGATCATTTGTAGAATTGGCATTTAAATTTAGAATTGAGTGCTCGTTTTTTCATTTACTTTGTTTTTAAAAAGCATGAAAAGGGGTGGATATTTCGATAGCTACCATTCTTATTTGCGTTTTAGGATGTACTTTATTAAAATATACACTGTCCCTGTCGTTTATATTACGGAATATGCTCAGCCTTGAAGCTTTGAAAGGGCTCCACGGCTTTAGTGCTTTTAAAGCTTAAGTAAACTACTGTTAGATTACTTCGTTTTGAAACCCTAAAGTGTATTTTGAAGGATAAAATGTAACGAACCCGTTATAATTATCAACAGTGTCACATATTTTGTTTCTTAATGATCTCCACCGCCCATGTACGGCCACAATACCAGAAGAATCATAGGTGCATTGCCGACCTTAGAGGAAAGGGGTAATTAAGGGGTTGGCAAGGGTAGAGGCTTTGGGCCTCCGTATATATCACTCACCGTACAAAACGCAGCAGTAAGTCGCTACATATTTTACGTCGGATTTCTGTGAGACAGTGGCAACGACCCGATTAAGTCGCCCCCCATTTACACTGTAGACAAAATTATCTACTGCGTGGCGATACCACTCCAAAACACGTGGGCGGATCTGCGAGAAAAAACTAGTGGACCATAAATTTATAAACATCTGTGTGCAATATATTGCTTTTAACTTAACATAACGTAAGCTCACGCTTATATCCCCCTAGGGGCAGGCAGGCATCGCTGCAACTAGTGCACCCACGTGTCGCCAAGGTTATCTTTGTCTCATGATGTGATAGAGAACGAGCTTATCGCCATACCGGGCATATTCACACAAATTCCAAAACATATGTAATTCGAAAAGAAAACTTAAACTCAAATTGTGTTCTTTTTACTAGATTGAATGACGAGACGAGCAGGTGCTCGTCTGATGGTAAGCGTCACGCCTGCCCAAAAAACATAAGCAACGCCACACAGAATTTTGAATTACAAAGCACTGCTTGGCACTGGAGTGCGCTCGTCACCCAGTTGTTAAGTCTCATAATTCCCAGTCATTTCACGGGCTTCAATGACCTTCAAATTAGAACACAACAGTGTTTACACACTTGGCAGACATAGACAAAGCGGTGGTGTTCGCTCTATCTGGTAAATAAACCCAGGACCTCAAGCTTCTCAGCCAGTAGTACGCTGCCACTAGACCATATAGCCGACATTGTTTTTTTTTATTAACGTTTTTTAATTAACTTCGTGATAAAGTTCATTATGTATTGGAAGGCTGTGTAATGCATAATACAGCATTAAACGTGACATTCATAATGGCAATTAACGAGGTTCAAAGAATTTTTATCACCATTCTTTCCGATCGTAAAACGGTTTATTCATACATACATACGCTCTCACGCCTGTAATCCTCGAAGGGGTAGGCAGAGGTAACCAGTACACCCACATTTCACCGAGCATATCTCGGTCCCATGGTGTGATAGGGGGCGAGCAGACTCCGGGCTGATACTGACCTTTTCGTAATAGAATAACCCAATATCAATTTTACCCGACCCGGGGATCGAACCTGAGACCTCAGCGTCAGCCTCAGTCGTAACGCGTAAGCATTACAACTGCGCCACCGAGGCAGTCCGCAACGGTTTAATGCTTGCATTAAATCTTCACCTGGTTCCACAACCAGTGCCCACGCATGCGCTTGTTATTTACCAGGTGGTAAGTCCCTTGTATGCGAGAGGCCGTCTGGGTTGGCAAAATCGCTTTGTATATTCCTGCCGTCAAGCAAAAGTGTAGGCATTGTTGTTTTCCGGTTTTAAGGACATTTAAGCCAGTGAAATTACTGAGCATTATGAGACTTTGCCATGTAGTGCTTTGTAATTCAAAGTTATGCATGGCGTTGCTTCTGTTTATGGGCAGGTATGGCGCTTACCATCAGAAGGCCAATTCTCGTAATTTTAAACGTTCAAATATCATTTCGATCTAATCTCAGCGTCAAGAAAGTTGTAAACGGCATTCTCTTAAACCAATAATCAACGACAAATGTGAACATAAATCTTAATGAGATTGAATGTAGAATAAAAGTTGACTAAAGCCAAAACGGTATAATGCTACTGCTAATGCTAGGTGCATTTGACGTTGAGCTGAGACTAGATCGGAATGATATTTTTAACGTTTAAAATTACGAGAATTGGCCTTCATGCGAGCGATCTGTTTGTCTCGTCATTCCCACACTATGTCTCCTGTATCCGCGCCTGTTGTAAAAACTTTTATCCGTACACAGGTAAATGCTACAAAAAGTAATGAATTACAAAATGGCCTCGCTCCCGGACGTCTCCGAAAATACATACATACGCACTCACGCCTGTAATCCCCGAAGGGGTAGGCAGAGGTGTAACCAGTACACCCACATTTCGCCGAGCGTATCTCCGTCCCACAATGTGGGCGAGCCTATCGCCATACCGGGCACAAATTCCAGACTCTGGGTTGATACTAAGCATTTCGTAATAGAAAAACCCAATACCACTTTACCCGACCCGGGGTTTGAACCCGAGACCTCAGCGTTGGCCTCAATCGTAACGCGTACGCATTAGAACTGCGCCACCGAGGCAGTCTCCGAAAACCATCGAGAGATTATCAATTTGACTTTCATAACACCATCCTTAACACTCCTAAGCTGAGTAAATGGGCCGAAATTGATAATAAAATTAATTTACTCGCCTTCCCTTAAACGAGTTTTGCTCGGATGGAAATTTATTCGTCATTATTCCAACATCGATAGAATGGCTTTTGTTCTGTGTTAAAAGGTATTGTTTTACTGGATATTGAAGTAGATTTTATCAAGTAGGTTGCTTGGTAACGTAACATCCGATAGAAGCAGTTGAAGGTGGGAATGTACCTGATACATAATTGTAGACTGTATACTAAACATCGTACGCATAAAACCCGAATAAGTGTTATAGCCACGCTGTAGGGAGTTTCACCTAGAGCATAAATACGCCCAACAGTGACACACATAGTTCTGACCCCACACTAGGTTAACCTGTATCGTGGATATCAGGAACTACGAGGGACTTGCGGTCCCACAACACCCAGACCCGAAACAAATATTTGTGGATCACACAAACATTTGTCTCGGAGTGGAAATCGAACCCAGGGCTTCTCCTTCACAGCCGGCTACTTGTTGACTGCGCCACAGAGGCAGTCTGGCTGGTTGGCTGAAATAAGCCGGCTCGGCTGGTTTGTAACCACTATCTCACATAAAACGGAAGGGAATTAACAGCTTGCTGTTCCGTGTCTCACGGTTAGTGAGATATCCGGAGGCCTACATCACCTTCCCCTTCCATATTCCTTAATCCATCCCTTTCCTTTACGGTCGGCAACGCGTCTATGATTATTCGGGTATATTTAATGTTTATGGGCGATGGAGATCACTTATCTGTTGATACACTTGCTCTTGATGAGCAGAGATGATGTATGGAAGAAGATTGATGAAACAAATATATATGGCGATTGTGAATGGTATAGTTGGGAGGGGAAGGCCTAGGCGAACTTTCAAAGATCATGTTGGAGATATTCTCGAGAAAGGCTAGTTCAGGAGTACCCTTAACCAACGTGCATGTATGAAAAATTGAATTAGAGTAAAGGAGGCCAAAGAGGTGTGCAAGGATCGTAGCAAGTGGAAATCCCTTGTCTCTGCCTCCCCTATGGGAAACAGGCGTGAGTCTATGTATGTATGTACACTTCCTCGTTTGCAAAAAGACCTCTACTATAAAAATAGGCTTGGCGAGTTACGTTCAGGGTCAGCCGTTGTATATCCAGGTCAGCATAATTCTGGCAATTGTTGAGAGACATAAAGGCTTTCGAAGGTCGACATTATATTTGGACTGAACTGTATTGACTACAGGTGCTGTGGTCTGTGGTACGGTACGACAAATACAGCATAGACGCAAGGTTTTCTAAACAAGAGATTCTTTTTCTTCTATCTTCATTATCCCGGCTGAATGCCAAGGTCCGCCTTCTCGTATCATAGATTTGATGGTAATTGATATTATATGGGGCGACCCGCCATCTAACCTACCACAACCCGCAACGGGAACCAAATTTCGCCATTGCCTCGTCCGTTAATAACCAGAGTGTACCACGTGCAGGTGAGGTTGGTTTTGGGCCAAGATGTTGGTGGCACATTTAAAAGAGACGCTGACGTATACTGGTATAAGAGTAAGATTCACCCTTTCTTTGTCTAAGACTTACATCATTATTAGTTAATATAGATGATATAAAGCGTCAACTTTTAGTTACTACGTCGATTCACAGTAACAAAACTAAAATCCAATGTTAAATGTTCGTATGCTCATACTGTCGACGCATGTGTGCTGTATATCAAGTTAGTAGTTTTATCACGGCAGTCGATGATTTGTGACTTTTGATATATTGGTCGTTGGATCCATTCCAATTGGTACGACAATGTATGTACAGTGATCAGAGTATGCTGTATTAAATCGCCTGAATGAAGACACTAGCAGATTGCTTGCTTGATGGTAACTAAGCACCCCGTCTCAGATTCTTATAATGTGGAGATCAAAGAAAGGGGGATTGCTGGGCTTCGGAAGCTGCTGCTGCGTCGGTTTTCTGCGAGACAATAATACCGTTAACACAGTAGATAAAAATAACTACAGGACCGAATTTTAGATTATCATACATAGTATTAAATGCATGCAATGAGTATTAGAGCCACGCTATAGACACTTTTGTCTACAGCATGTATGGGCCGGCTCGTCCGGGTTATTACCAATGTCTCACAGAAAACCGGCGTAAAGTAACAGCTTGCTGCTGCGTTTCGTACGGTGAGTGAGATATCCGGAGGCCCAAACCCCCTCCCCTTCACAATTCCTTAATTTTCCCTTTCCTTTAAAGTCGGCAACGCACCCATGATTCTTTTGGTATTGTGGGCGTACATGGGCGGTGGAGATCACTTACCATCAGGTGACCCACTTGCTCGTTTGCCGGCCTATGGCATAAATAAAAAATAAATAATGCAAATATGAAAAATGATATGGTACCAAAAAGTGAAAGCTAAAATGTATCCAATGTTTTTTTAGTATCTCTATATGTCTTGTTCATAAACTTTCCGCATCTTCATTTTAACTCATTAGTGGTATATTATTTTTATACAACATAAAAAAAACTATCTAAAAAATATTTAATTCCAAGTAGTCTTAGCAAAACTTCGTGACTTAAAGACTCTTTGAGTCCGCGGAAACAAAAACTTTTCAAGAAAATTACTTTCAACAGCATTACTTTCCGATCCGATATAAAAGATTCATTGCTTAGTCATTTCTTAGTTTGGGTGTATTTTTTTTAAAGGAATGGATGATAACTGAACAAGTAGGTCACCTGATGTTTAGTGATTTCCACTGCCCATGAACACCCACGATACCAAAATAGTCACAGGCGCGTTGCCGACCTTCAAGGAAAGGGATAATTAAGGGATTGGGAAAGGGAGGGGGATTAGGAAGAATCATGGGTGAGGGATGATTAAGGGAAGGAAGATTTGGACTTCAGGATATTGCACTCACCGTTCGAAACTCAACATCAAGCTGATAATATCCCGGTTGAGCCGGCCCATTAATGCTGTAGACAAAGCTGTCTACAGTGTGGCTCGACTACTTTGAGACTTTATTCAACTACTAATTAACGTGGGTTTTAATTTCATAGAAGCAACGATCATAACATTAAAGTACTGTATAAGTTGGAAGCAATAAACAAAATCTCGACAGAAATCAAAGAAGATACAGAAGCGGAGGTAGTTATAGCAACCATTAATACAATGGTTATAATATATCGCGCAATCTGGTTTACAAGCCATTCAGCCCGCCAAATTAACCAATATCGCTTCATTAGATCCATAAAATGAGGGCCAGATAATATGTTTAGTGCCCACTATTATACAAGGAATAGTTTACGACGGCCCACATATAAAAGGCATAGAAATTTTAACAGTGCCATAAATGTGGACATTCAAATTGGTGAATGTTCCGCTGGTAACTATTTGAGTGGTCGTAAATTTGTCGATAATAAAACGTCCACAGCTTATTTGTTGAAAATTACTACTTTCCGATACAGTTCACTGACTTTGTAGTCTGATTTAAATTGTTCAATGCATTTGGCCGAATTCGTTAGTTGGGAAGGGAAATGAAAATGTCAAAGATTTTGCAAAATATTCTTCTTCAGCGTCTGTCACACGCATACTTATTTTTCCGTAATTGGTTTTTGTTTTGTATTAGAAACTAGAAGGGATTTTATTCCACAATTTTGAACACAACATATTTACGAATTATTAAATCATTTAGCCATTGATCCTCTTTGGTCTAGTCACTCTAGTGGAAGCGTAGTAAAGTTGAAACCGTGAGAGGTCTTCTTTGCATTTTTGTATCTTCTGTTTTTAATTAGCGATTAATTTTAATTATTTCGATTTATCCAACGCTTGTTCATTTACTTCACGGTGGCTTTTGCCAGGTCAATTGTTAATTGAGAAGTCATCCGACGTTCCTTTTATCTACCTTTCTCTTAAATTTCGTAAATGCACACAAATTTAGACAGAAACGGCCATTTATCATCTCCGTCTAGGTTTTGGTGAATTTAGACGGTTAATTCTTAATACTGCAGTCAAGTTTATTTCTTGTTGGTTATTCCAAGGAGCCCACACTGGGTAAGCCCGTAACTCAGAGATTACGTAGGATCTCAGTAATAAAGGAGACAAACACGACTGTCCGGTTTAAACTCACTTAAGAGAGGTTTATTTAGTAATTCCAAAAGTTTGTAATATATTGCTAAACTTTTGTGTATTTTAGATGTAAACTAATTGGGGTCGAGTTTTTTGCTGTCTCTGTATGGGAAATGTTTAAGAATTTATCTCTTTGCTTATATTTATCACAAAACACTAGTTTGTTTATTTGTCACCTTTTTATATCATAGCTTGGCAAAGAGATTGCACTACATCATGATAAATATAATCCAGTTTAAATATAATGTTGATCGTCGAGAGATATTGCGTTTCTCGAAGGTTGTCAGTAATGCTGCCGGTCTGAAGTTATTGGATATAATATACTGGCTTACCCTGGAACGCGACTCACCGGCACAAGTCTCTATGACGAGTTTTTCAACATGTGCACGGTGTTTGCTATCCAATCTGGTACAAATATGTTTTATGTATCCCTCCACTATCAGAGTTAATTAATTATAAGTACTTAGTGATAGCCCGGCTCGTTGCCAATCCCCATACGTTTGACATGATTGATAAATTTTATTTAACATACAATATTCTCCAGTTTCAATTTAATATAAATACATTACTTTTACCACGCCAATGGAGTTGCCAGCGTTAAAACATTTTAAAAGAAAACCACTAGAAAATCCTAATAAAACTTCTAAAAATACTCTAACCAATCAGTGTTGCGGGCAGAACAGTTTATTGCGGAATATCCTAAATTCCTTGCAGGCAAAATATTTCGCTGCAGCACCACATAGTAGATGTTGTACACCAAGTAGATGTTGGATCGTACAGGCTCCCAATTTAATTGAACAGTGGCCAGTCGACACTTGAAATAGTGGAGTGTAGCGAAATTGGATAGAACCGGGAAAGTGGCATGGGTACATATCTATGATTAAACCGTCGGTTGGATTCGCAGCATTTTTTTTCTGTATACAAAAACGGTGATTTCTTTTTTCAATTGGACGGTATTAATTGAAAGTTGATTTTGTTACATGGTTCAGATTTGATCCAGTATGTTTCAACTGTAAAGGCTTATGAATAGGTAGGATTTTATACTTCACTTTTATATTTAACTCTAGCTTTTGATTTTGACTCCGCCCGCACGAAAATCCTAGTTGAATGGGCAGTTTCATTGTTCTCGTAATCTACTCGTACCTCACTCTGTTTGGTCCTATTGTCATCACCCTGCATTCCTAGTAAGGATGTATAGCAGTTATGCATATGATGATTAAAATAGTCATCTATAAAATACAGATTTATTAAGTAATAGTAATCAAGAGAACAAGACAAAGTCATATAAATCATAAACGAAATATGTTGCAAATGGGTGATTATTTAATCTCCGAGTAAATGTTATTAATCAGATAAAAAAGACGAAGGCAAAATACAAAATAATCATGCTGTCAATATATACAGAGCATCAAATTTAAAATCATAAAATAGATGTTGCAATGATGCTGGTAAATAACATTTATTCGGATATTGAATAGGTGAGCCTAAACTGTGATACAGAAACATCTTTCTGCATAAATTATGTTATGAATAGCTACTCTGATACTGTAAATAAATTAAAGGCAATACATTAATTAAGCCATAATATCAATACATTTTGCTTCCGCTGTTACGCAAAAGTTAGCTTGGGAGATTCAGGTGACGCTAGTGTACTTAGATATCACTTATCTTAAGGTAACCTACTTGTATTCATACTCCACTTTACAAATAACTTATCAATCAATAGTTTTATTCATCTAATGGAAGTGCATTTAAGTTCTAAGCGGGCGAGGTCCTGGATTCGATCACCAGGTTTAAAACAATAATTATTGACATTGACAAAATACACACCTGATTTGCCCAGGATAGAAATTCTGCTAAATATGACGAAAATCTCGCCCCCTGTCACATCATGGGATTGATACGCCGTTGGTGAACTATGGGTGTACACATTGCACCTCTACTTAACATTTTACATACATACGTACTCACGCCTGTTATCCATGAAAGGGTAGGCAGAGGTGTAACCAGTACACCCACATTTCGCCAAGCTTATTTCCGTCCAATGAAGTGATAGGGGGCGAGCCTATCGCCATACCAGGCACAATTCCAAACTCCGAGCTGATACTGAGCATTTCGTAATAGAAAACCCCAATATCACTTTTACCCTACCCATATCGAACCCGAGACCCCAGCGCAGAGTCGTAACGCGTACACATTACAACTGCGCCACCGAGGCAGTCACAAGCATTAATAAAAAATAAATAAAAATAATTTATTCAACCATCGGCACCAACTTAATGACCACTTAATACTAAACAGCTTGAAACTATGAACGGACTAAAAGGAATTTAACAGAGGCACCCAAAGTGTACAGCCTGTATCTTGGGCAGCCAAAGAATTAAAGCCTAAGAATTAAATACAATATTTTATTATGAGCCTTACAAACAGAAATAATCTAATTAAAATTACACAAATTATATCTATTTAAACATATAAATCCAATAAAAAATTATTAAACCAGAAACCAAGAAAAAACAAAGAAAACCTATACATATGTGAAAGATAACAATGAAGTTACATTATTTTACTACTAAAGAATCGACAGTAATATGTTATCAGAATCTCATCTCTAGATTTTACTTTGATACTAAATACCGTGAGACCTTTAGTAGAAGGCAACGCAATTTCTAAGAAATCCATTACACGACCATTCATTTCAATATTCAGTATTGCCTAGCGATCCAAGCTACGAGTGTCTTGCACCGTTAATGCTTAAACAATTGGAGCGTGCTCCTGAGGGTTGTTACTTAACTGCACTGCAACTAAAAGCAGATGGCAATAATCGGATAGGGGATGCCATTAACCGCACTATCGTTCCGGAGACTTGCGTTGAATAGTGTATTGGCATTTTATGAATGCTTTAAGATATCTGCGATGTCTGAGTGCTTGGGATTTGTATGTATGTTTAAGATTTCGTCTAAGATAGAGTTTTACTGCATCGGTGGCGCAGTTGTAATGCGTACGTGGTATGACTGCCGGGTTTAGGTCTCGAGTTCAATCGCCGGATCGGGTTATTTTTTATTGCATAAACGAGCAAGTGGGTCACCTGATGGTAAGTAATCACCACCGCCCATGTGCGCCCACAATACCAAAAGAGTCATAGGCGCGTTGCCCTAAAGGAAAGGGATAATTATGGGATTGGGAAGGGGAGGGGATTTGGACCTCCGGATATCTCACTCACCGTACGAAACGCACCATCAAGCTGCTACTTTAGGTTGGTTTTCTGTGAGACAGTAGTAACGACCAGGACGAGCCGGCCCATTCATGCTGTAGACAAAATTGTCTACAGCGTGGCTCTACCATTCGGAAAAAAAGTCGGGTAAAAGTGATATTAGGTTTTCCTATTAAGGAATTCTCAGTATCAGCCAGTCTAAAATTGTGCGCGGTATGACGATAGACTCGCCCCTTACCACAATAGGACGGAAATCAGCTCAGCAAAATGTGGGTGTACTGGTTACACCTTTCCTTACCCTTTCGGGGATTACAGACTTGGGTGCGTATGTATAGAATTTTGTAGGAACAGATGGTAGCCAGATAATGTTATAGATGGTATCGCTTCATTAGTCTAGTAGCAGCTCACTTAGGTTGAGAAACTTTGAAGTCCTGGGTACAAATATCAAATTGGAGATTCATTATTTGCCATTTATCAAAATCACACATTAGTTGCCAGGGATCCGAATTTGTGTCCGATATGATGATAGGCTCGACGCTTATAACATAATGAAACTCAAAAAAGTACTAATTGCACCTCTGCCTACCCGTTTTGGGGATATGCACATGATCCTATGCATCTTTGAGTCGTAAAGCTGCGCTGTAGACAGTTTTGTCTACAGGATGAATGGGCCGGCTCGTCCGGGTCATTACCACTGTCTCACAGAAACCCGACGTAAAGTAGCAGTTTCCTACTGCGTTTCGTACGATGAGTGAGATATCGGGAGGCCCAAATCCCCCTCCCCTTCCCATTCCCTTAATTATCTTTTTCCTTTAACGCACCCATAATTCTTCTGGTATTGTTCGTACATGGGCGGTGGAGATCACTTACCATGAACTGACCCACTTGCTCGTCTGCTAAGTTATAAAAACAGATGAAAGAGTAGAGTACTACTGGTAGATAAGATTTTTTTATACAATTGATTATCACGATGAAACTGACAGTAGTAAAGAACGCGCCGTGACGTCTAAAAATGATTATGCTAAACAATAAGATGGAGGTCGTTGAAAACGATCGTAACGATAAACTATACCTAATAACAATATTATCTTCTCTTCCTCTTGCCCTTATCCCACTTGCAGTGGGGTCAGCGCAACATGTTTTTAACACATGTTACAGAAAGATTTGGCTTGTAGTTTTTCCGACTAGCCGCCAGCCTGACGTAAACCCCTCTGGGGAGAAAACATGCAGACGCGAAACAAATATTTGTGGATCACACAAACTATAGGTAATATAATATTTGGAAAAAAAAAATATTGTAAAAACCATACTTAATTAGTCGTTACGAATTATTTATTATGTTTTTACTAATCCTCAATATTTGCGATCCTAATTTTAATCCTTTGTTTTGTTTATGCTCTGTGGGATTTTCTAACATTGGGCTCAAAGGACCCTTTTGGGAATGAGCATGTTGTTCATTGGTTTAATAAATATCTGTAGTTGTTTTTTCAGTTGTTAGCAAAGTAATAAAATAATACTTGGTTAATAATTAAATAACTAACTAAAATAACTCATTTAGAAATTAAGGTATACTTGCACGACAATACTAAATCGAGTATAATCCACTAAACCTGTTTAAGTAACGTCAAATCGTATGACAATTTGACATAAGTAAATAAGTTCAGTGGTAAATCTCAATTTAGGATCGTCGTACAAGTCGGCATAAGGCCCACTTGCACGACGATCATACGACTTGAGGTATCTTGAACTGTTTTAGTGGGTTGAACGCGATTCAGGATCGTCGTGCAAGTGGGTCTTAAAAATTAAAAGTAATGAAAAATAGAAACTTTCCATATATTTTCTACCGATTGGAAATCATATCAATTGATTCAACTATACACCGACGTCGACACAAAGTCGACTTACTTAAGCTATTAAAAGGATTTTTATTTAATAAAAATTCCATCTCGGCGACATCAACGATAAAGTGAGGCGAATATTCCAAAAATCATCGAGACCGGTAAAAGTAATGCGCCGATGCCAAAATCCAATTCCAGGTGTCGTCGATAAAGATTTTGCATAAATCAGTGGTATAATCCAATATTAGCCCACCACTCTAATGTTCCTACCATTGAAATCTCTACTCCCATTTAAATGACTTATTTCATTACCTTGCGTACGCCCCAACGGATTCCGAACGAGATCCGCGAGCATAAATTCAGAAATTGATAATAAAATTTTAGTATCTCGGTGTTATGTGGATTGTTATTTTGCTGTTGCTACGTTTTTCTGGCGTCGGGATAAGTTAGTGGTAGGTGATTGTGATACAGATGAAGTTTAGAACGAACTATAAATTTTCTGTTTTGACCCATTTAATGCAAAATTACAACATTTTATCAAATCATACGTTAATTAACAAAACATCCACCACATCCTGACTGCACTAAAATTAATATTCAACATCGTTGTCAGCTAAAATAGTATACGCCTGGAAATCTTCTAATACCGTGTATTAAGTTTAGAATCTGGCGCAGAACTTAGCGATTAGTTCGGAACGTACACGGAGCAAAAACACGTTGCACAGACTGGAAACTTTCTTGAGGGTTCTGTACGAGTTTGGGGCTGTTCGGGTGAAATTCGCTTATTAGATAAACGATTGATATTTATTGCCTATCGCTTTATTGTTTTTAAGAGGTTAGTGTCAAAGTAAGGTTGCTGCCTCGGTAGCGCAGTTGTAATGCATACAGTGTACGACTGCTGTGCTGAGGTCTCGGGTTCGATCCACGGGTCGGGAATATGAACTCATAAATTCAATTCTACGTGAATTTGATCATATGAATAAGTAGAAATAGTAAATTAGAATATTAGGGGTTATAGATTTTAAATTTAATTATTAGATAGACTTCAGTTTACATTTTTATATCGTGGCTGATAATAATTGCCATATTAAAGAGGTTACATCGTGAGGTATATATTAGTCATTCTAAAGAAGTAGGGAAATATATACTTTTTTTATTGACAGCCTTCGTGGCATAGCGGGCCAGTAGCCGGCTGTGAAACAAGAGGCCGTGGGTTCGATTTCCGCACCTAGACAAATGTTTGTGTGATCTACAGATATTTGTTTCTGGTCTGGGTGTTGTGGGACCGCAAGTGCCTCGTAGTTCCTAATACACATGGAATAGGTTTACCTAGTGTTGCGTCAGGACTGTGTGTGACTGTTGAGTTTATTTATTTTAAAAATATCGTTATATGCGTTAGTAAAAAAATCCATAAAAGTACTAATTGCGATAGCCTCCTTTAAGAAATCATGTGCCAGGAGGCCATGCTCTTCCATATCTTATTAAATATATATATACAACAAACAAGGCACGTAGAATGATAATAATTTGTGTAGATTTATTCACCTACAGCATAACAGATCTAAACACCCTATAATTCAGAATTGACTGTTAAACTCTGGGCCATCAATTAGCTTAATTTGACTTAAGACATAGTTCAATCTGTATTTATTAGGGGCAATATCTGTTATATCATCTAGGGGATAATGTATCGGACCCAAAGACATAATAATACGCACCACAACAGATAATAACCGAGAAAATGGACGAACTTTACCAATAATTTATTTACCCACCGCTCTGGTAATAGAACGAATAAAATGAACAAGTGAGGAAAGTGATTAACGAAGTTGTGAAATAAATTGAGTGTTTTCTTCGAGTGTTCTGAATAAAATAAGATAATGACTGCGAAACGAAGTCTTAAGTACATAATGCTTCCATTAAGTGTTCGAAATACAAAAGGTTCAATTATGAAATACGGACATCTAATGTTGTTAATGTACTTGTCTAATTGTTTTAGAACCATTCATATATTTACAGACAATTAGAAATAGAAATCATTTATTGCACACCACACTATCACACATGAGTACAAAAATACATAAGACTTTATAACACAAATAAAAAAAATAAGAATAACAAAAAACATGTCAATAAGTTATAGTGGCAAAATGGCGTGCATTGTATCGAACGTCATGGAATGGGTGCAAACGGGACTCATTCAGCACAAGCCCCGAGCTAGTCGCGACCCTGGTCTTCCATGAGCTCATCGAGAGCGCACGGATGCGGACGTGTTGCAGTTATAAATATGTTATTAATGTCATAGATATGTTGTCGAATATAAATATACATTCGACACCGACAAGTGTCGTCTGGTGCCGGTCCGTGTTTGTTCGCTGGATGTGAATTATTATATACTAGCCTTTGCTCGCGGCTCCGCCCGCGTGTACGGCATCTTCCGGGATAAAAAGTAGCCCATATTCCTCAGTGATAATGTAGCTTTCTAACGGCAAAAGAATTTTTGAAATCAGTCCAGTAGTTTTTAAGTTTATTCGTTACATACAAAAATACAAAAAAAACTTTCCTCTTTATAATATTAGTATAGATGTAGATGAATACGTTCATAGATAATAATAATATTGGACTTCCTTCGTGGCACAGTGGCCGAGTATCCGACTGCGAAGCGAGAGGCCGTGGGTTCGATTCCCGCACCGAGACAAATGTTTGTGTGATTCCCAAATATTTGTTTTCAGTCTGGGTGTTGTGGGATCGTATGTTACCGTAGTTCCTGATAGCCACGATACAGGTTAACATACATATTCTTGTGCATGTCTTTACGAATGGAGATTTTTATGTTTCTTTACTTGTACATTATGACATTTTTAAAAACTTAAATTAGGCTCAAGTTATAAAATAGGTCTTAGGTATATAAATTATTCTTAAAGAATTTTACTTAAACTAAACTAAGACTAAGCAGTTATATGTATGATTATTTTAAATACATTAATTGTTATTTTTTAAATATCAACCCACTCATCTTTTAAAGCTTTCTTTCGTTTATGATATTAATAGACAAAGAACACTTAAATAAATAAGAATGTTCTAATAGAGTCTTATCTCATGTTTTAAGTCTACGATGAAGTCGCAGCATTTTTCATTTCAGTCTCGATCGCATTTAGTAATGCCACCTTCGGAAAAATTTGGTACAGACGCAATCAGTGAAGGATTCGCCAGTAATGTACTGGAAACGTTTTGACTCCCTAATGCAGCAATAACTTTGAAAGTTTCAGACAGTTTTTTTTTATTTGCTTGAATGACGTGACGAGCAGGTCGCCCGCTTGATGTTAAACGTCACGTCTGCCCATAAACAGAAGTAACGTCACACATAACTCTGGATTGCAGAACACTGTAGCATGGCACTGAACTGCGCTCGTCGTTCCGAGACATAAGTCTCATAATGCCCAGTAATTTCACTGGCTTCATTGTCCTTCAAACCGAAACACAACAGTGCTTACACACTGCTGCTTGGCGGCAGAAATAGACAAAACGGTGATACCAACCCAGACGGCCTTTCGCATACGAGGGACCTCCCACTTTTTACTCGTACCGAGTTACTCTGGAAAAGACACGAGACAAAGATAAAAACGTTAAAGGACAGCGTGCGTGTGTTCGACGTTATATATAAAGATACCAGTTTCCATAGAACAATCAAATAATAAATATTGTCTCCATAATGGAAATATTTACCTTTAGATATCATTATCGACTATATAAATAGATCTGTCTTTACCTATTTATAGTTAGTGGTCGCGTAGTGATCGAAATTCGACCTCTATAATCATTGTACTTTTTGTTCTTTAACGTCAGCTGCGAGATTTGACATTCAGACATTGGCAGTATTAACGTAAACAACGAATGGGGTTTTTTTGGCGGGAATTCTGACAGTGGCTCTCTTGTTTTAATTATTTTCTAAACTAGTTTAAAGTAATGTTTGTTGTATAAAAGTGGTGTGGTTTTGTGCAATAATCATTAACGCTGATGAATAGTGTATGGAAACATTAAAATAAGTGAATTTAGGTGATTTTTGACCAAGAGTATCGATCGACCTTGTGCGTTCGATCCGCTTGAAGAAAGTCGTCTAAGAAGCATCGAACTGAAAGGAATTAACATTAAAACTCCAGCAAGACCTTGAAATCGGTAGCACCCCCGTTTCATCGTTCTTGCAATATAAGAAAAGATTAAAACTAATGACTTGGCAGCATGGTCTCTGATCTTAGCCGGTTCCTTAAGGAACAAAGAAACAAAAAAAAAGTAAACAATGAATGATATATTTTGAAAATAAAATCATTCGACTAACAATTGAGCATCTTTATATAGATGTCTACGTTTGGATCTTTATTTTTAGATATTGCTATTTTTATACTTGACATTGGCGAAGTCATCGAAAATCGATGGGGCCATAATCTAAAAATAGAATAGAATGTTATATTTAATTTAATGTATTTGTTACAAATATTTTATTATATCAATAGCTTACTGCAGTCCTCCTCCATATAAATTTTAAGTATGTCAAATCTCTCACTCCTCCGTGTCAGCATATTACTTAAAAAGGGGTCCAAAATATTCTCTAAACGTATTAATATAAAGAGAAAATATACCTATCCGCCTTACGGGCTACACACACCGCAGTTATAGCATTTAATTCTTTGACTGCGGCAGTACCCCTAAATAGTAATAGTGAAACGTAATAGGTACCTACTAATTTTGAGAAACGAGTATAGGCATATTATTACATATGCACTCACGCCTGTAATCCCCGAAGGGGTAGGCAGCGGTGTAACCAGCACACCCACATATCGCCAAACGTATATCCGTTCCACGATGTGATAGAGGGCGAGCCTATCGCCATACCGGGCACAAATTCCAGACTCCGGGCTGATACTGAGCATATCGTGATAGAGAAAACCAATACCACTTTACCCGACTCTGGTAAAGTTGTCAAGCCAGAATGGAAAAAAATACTAAAATCTACACAGCCATTAGCAGGTTACGGTGTTGCATTCTTTGTTGGCAGTATTATGCATGCATCGTATACGGGCGCAGTATTTGCCTAAGTAAAGCTTTCATTTGAATGTTTTAGTTCTTTTTAAAGCACTCCAATGACGTAATTTTTGTAGAGTTGTTTGTTGACATTTATAGTACTTATGCTAATACATCTACGTTTGCTCCCTGCGGAATTGCTTTTCTATTTTTATTTGCCCGCCTTTTTCTTGTAGTTTCGTTTTGTTTCGCTGAATTCGGTTTCGTGCTAAGCTCTTCACATGGTAACGTCAAAGCCACTGCTCTAAATAGTGTTCGATATTTAGTAGAATAAAGTAGGTTAAGGAAAATTATAGTACATAACTAATTTAACACTTTTAATCTTATATTTTTCTTTACAGGTATGGATGCGATTAAATTAGTAAATGGGTCTAAACTATAAAATTCAATAATATTATTCAACAACATGAAACATCCGTGAAACATGGATAAGAATAAGAAGAAATCTTATGCCAATGGGAAATACAAGAAGAATGGTAAATCTGATACATACAAAGCTGACGATGACGTCATCACGACGTGCTGCCTTTGCGTCAAAACTAAAAAAAGCAAAAAGAAAAGTTTGATTGCGGGGTGCGTGACAAACTTGGGAATATTTGTTCTGCTCCTAGCTTATACTTTGTTAGGTGCATTCATATTTTTAGCTATCGAAGGCAGTGCGGCAAAGGTGCATCAGAAAACTCTTGCAACAACATCATATCAGGTCAACGATCCAAAATCAGTATCGCTATCGAAACTGAACGGTAGTATAACACAAGCCAGTGCAGAATTGAGATCGCAGACGGTCGAAAGTATTTGGGAGATAACTGTATCGCTCAATATTCTGTACAAAGAAAATTGGACAAGACTAGCAGCTCAAGAGATTGCTAGGTTTCAAGAGAAACTAGTAGCAAGAGTCGCGGCAGATGTTTCGGCACAGTATGGCGGGGCGAGAGCTTTAGAATCGACTCCGCCACTGGTTGTTGATGAATACGAATGGAATTTCGCTAAAGCATTTTTGTATTCATTAACTGTTCTTACTACTATCGGTGAGTTTTTTTTATTAGCTTGAATGACGAGACCATTTGGTCCCTAGTCTGTTGGTAAGCGCCATGCCTGCTCATAAACAGAAGCAACGCCGCACAGAAATTTGAATTACAAAGAACTGCCTGACACTGGACTGCGATCGTCATCCCGAGACATAAGTGGTTAAGTCTCATAATGCCCAGTAATTTCACGGGATTCAATTTCCTTCAAACTGGAACACAACAGTACACACTATTACTTGGTGGCAGAAATAGACAAAGCGGTGGTATTAAGTCAGACGGCCTCTCGCATACGAGGGACCTACTACCTTGTGAAAATTAATAAGTTGGTAAAAAAATAAGTGGTTGTTTTGAGTTTACTTATGTGATTATTAAATACCACTTACTAGTTATGAGCAGATATTTTCGTTTTTTTTAAGTGATTTGATCGTAGTACTCATATTGTAACTTGAGTATGTTTTATATTTCAAATAACATTGAAATATTAAATAACACTAGTGCGGTTAAAAACATCGTTAGAAAGAAAAGCATTCATTGGAGGCATCGTTGTTACTGCTGTTAATTTAACCCGCCTTATATAATATAAGCAGTGATAGCTCAGGTGGGAGTGGTGTGGACTGTCGAGACGAAAGTCGCTGGTTCGAAACCAGCCCCAAGAGCATACACCTCTAACTTTTCTAATTTACGTGTATATTAATTGTTAATTATCACTTGCTTTAACGGTGAAGGAAACATCGTGAGGAAACCTACATACCTGAGAAGTTCTCACTAAGAATTTCGAAGGTATGTGAAGTCTGCCAACCCGCATTAGGCCAGCGTGGTGGACTAAGGCCTAACCAGGCCCAGCAGTGGGACATGTATAATACAGGGCTGGTATTATATAATATAAAATCAACAAGATAACAAGTTTTGTCATATTTTTATAATCTCCTATTCTTTTCTCAGGTTACGGCAGTGTAGCTCCAAAGACTGCTCTAGGGAAAGCGGTCACGATAGGTTACGCTGTTATAGGCATACCGTTAACTCTACTCTACCTATCAGTAGTAGGAGCTTTACTATCAAGATTGGCTAGAAGTGTATTCAGCAAAGCCCTATGTTGTTGTCTATGTACAAAATGCGGGTACTGTTGTCTTGATGAGAGAACTATGACAAGCAAAGAACGAAAAGAGAAAGTCAGAAGACAAGACGATTACAGGAATCAGACCTTGCATCTACAAGAACCTTACTATGTGCGATCACCTTCTGGCACGATAATATCAGCATCGCAAGCGCATAGCGTGAGTACGACTTCTATTAAAGACAAAACTCAAGGCTTGAGTTTTCTAAGGGATTGCGATTCAATGAGTTGTACAGATACAGACTCAAAAGTCTCACTACGTGGATTTTCAATTCTCGCTCCAGTATCTTTGTGTCTCGCTGCGATTTTCATTTACATATTTTTTGGTGCACTTGTTTTGTACCAGTTGGAGGGGTGGAGTCCTATCGATGGAATTTACTTTTGTTTTATGAGCCTCAGTACAATTGGGTTTGGTCATTTAGCCCCTGGAGCGACGCAGAAGAACAATGCGTCTACTGGAACAGTGTGGTTCTGTTCGATCTATATTATGACTGGCCTCGCTCTCACTGCTATGTGCTTCAACGTTCTGCACGATGAAATCGTCCATCGTCTCAGACACCACGACAAAGTATTGAAGGCGAATTCACAAAAGGTATTAACTTCGGAGTTTCTACACAGGTCTTGACGAGATGATAGCGCCAATTCGATCGATGAGACTATAATCAATTCTGAAGCTGAATCTTTGCCTGAAGTTTTGCACCACGTTGGCTCGAGATGCGAAGGGGGCGCTGTACGAAGGACAATCTATACACTTAGAGAGGAGAAAGAGCCGGAGAGAATGACTCCAATGTGATCGGGCTGCACATTTTAACTTAAAATTTAGTTAAATATTCTTGATTTAACCAAAAACTGAAAGTAGGAAAAAGAATAAGAGTTTATTCGAAGGAGTAGACATAAAACAGAAATTCAAATTTATGGAGTGGAGAGTGTAACAAGGATGCTTAGTGTAATATTCATTACAGATTTAATAAAATATAGCCTCGAGAAGGCGTGTCGTAGTCGGACGAAACTACTATCAAAATGAAATTTTCAAAAACCCCATGTTGTGGAGTAAGTATAAGGAGGTAATGGTAATGATTTTCTTTGACACTGTATTTAAAGAATTTTATCAATATTCATTTATATTTACACAAACTGACTTTCTAATGCTATAGACGCTGAGATTCCTAAATAAAAAATTGAATATGGCAACTAATACTACCAAAGATGTAAAGTAAAGAAATGACTGACCATATGTGTTAATTATTTTAATTAGATGAATACCAATTAAAATAGGAATGGTTGTTTAGTCGTACGGAGTGTTTAAATGCTTTTAAAAAACCTGTTTACATGAAGAGCTTTTGATAGAATCTCATTGAAAATGAACAAGGTAACAGAATGAACTGTCTCAACGCTCAAAGTTTCTTCATGTAAATGGATTCTTAAGTATTCTTAAGTAATAAAACCATGTAACTAGTGTTTTAAAAGTTAACATTAACATGTTTTTGTACGTAGAAGTTATATTTTATATTTATTATTTGGATGGATTACCGGTTATTATTAATGTAGGTATACCTATTGAAATGTGCCAAATTATATAAATGTATCATGTAATTAGATATTATTTCACATTACGTATCACAGAAATTAATGTTGTTTGACAACATTTATATCGTTAGCTCTTTAGTTATTAGTTCATATTTAGTAATAAAATTTGTGTGTTACGAGTATTTAAATTCATTTGCAGAAAATAGGTGCAAAATAATATGATAAAATTTTTAGTTTTTATTATAATACTGATATTTTTGTACGCGACTGGATAGCGACCACCGTGCATATGGTGAAAAACCCGCTATAGTGGCTTGTTAAGAGAGTCACGTTCCGGGGTCAGCTAGTATATATCCAGTAAATTCAGGCCGGCATAATTCTGCCGACCGTCGAGGGACGTAATCTCTCTTGACGGTTGCCATTATATTTTGACTGCACTGTACTTAACACCAGGTCCAGTGTAGTGACTTTGCCGTGCCAGGATTAGGAGACGGTTTACTAATCAGTTTAGACTTGTGTAAATTTATTGAAAAAGCGGCAAAAACAATAAATCAGCTTAGACTGCGAATAATCATGATACTTAAAATCGGAATACAACATTATAATTGGAAAATTATGTATTTTGAACCTGCTGGCGGGTGTGAAAAACCTGTCTCAAATGTCTAATATAGCTATTTAAATTATTATTCTAATCTGTTATTTGCTAAGAGTGATTTTGCTTCTGATTTATTCCAATTACAGCGACATAGACGCATGATCATTGGTCTACTAATACGAGTAAATAATATGAAGGTAAAATACCTGTCACTCTGACATCACTTTCATTAACTACAATAATATTGCTTTTGTATCTATGCTGACACAAAAATATTGCTATTATTTTAATTTTGTCATTATATTTGAATTCATCGTCTAGTGTTATGTTTTATTTTTTAAATATATCATATTTAGTATGTACGTTGAGATAATTTATTGTAGAATGAGTTTGTGCCAAATATTAATTCTGAAAGACTATAATTCAGTGTGGATTTGTCATTTTTGTGAGTTTTTTGAAAACGTATGAATTGTAACGATAACATTTGTAACATAGAACAATAAAGAATTTAAATTGAATGTGTTTTTGTCACTTTATGATACCTTCACAAATCATTAACCCCTTTATTATTCTTTCTATCTGGCATTACCCCGGCTTCATGCCAGGGTACCCGCCTTCGCATAAGGATTTGATGGTGGATTTGGTATAATATGGGGCGATCCGCCGTCTGACACTCACAAGCAACGGGAAGCAAGTTTCGCCATTGCTTTGCCCGTAATAAACAGAGTGTACCACGTGCAGGTGAGATTGGCTTTGGACCTCAGATGTTGGTAGCCTATTTACACTTCTTACCTTCAATATTATAAGCGATATAACTTTTTCCTCACTCTTAAATTATGAAGTGAAGAGGCGATACATTGATTAAATAAGTGTTTTTCTATATCAATGAAACCGTGTTTTCTAATATATCTAATAACGAAAGTATCACTTACAATAATTTAAAATAGATTTTGAAAAATTAGTTTTGCTAAGGCCAGATCAAATTCTAAAATGAGCACTGAAAGTAACAAATAACAATTTCTTACATGAACAATATTGGAGTAGAGGTTTTTCTGGAAATGGTGCCGGTTCCGGTCAACTATTATTCAATCAATATTAAATAATTGTTGTAGCTATTGCTAGTAAATTCCAATACAATTATTCGCGTAAGGGTTCGCTGAAGGGATTCAAATTTTATTTCGTACTCCTTCATTAGATGTAAAGAATTCTGTATGAAACTAACCTTTTTTTTAACATTGGGAAACCCATTATGGGTACCGCCCCACCGCGAGGTCAGTTGGGGCGGTTATGTCCGACTCCCACGGACTATAACCCAACAGTATTCCTCCGGGTGCGCTTGTTCAGTCGGGGCTGCGGGGACGCTATTGTACTCTTCCGTGGCATATGAAACTACCCTAGCACCAACAAAAATAATCATCAAATTGCCCCATATTATCACAACATAAAAATACAAAAAGGCGTATTTTCAACCTTCTTTTGTTAAGTCAGTAAAGTCCCAATATTGTTCATTGTCCCCGATCGTTTGCGGAAACGGTGCATTGTTTTTGATTCGACCACAACCGGTAGTATAGTTTATAATTCAGACATTGTTATCGAAGCGGGCAAATCCATTAACTGGGATTGGTTGGTACAACGCAGACTAATAGCGTTTATTAATAAAGCCTTTTGTGTTTTTATTCCGAATATATTTAGAAAGTACATTTTTCACGCATTTCTCATAATTGGTTGTGTGTGAAGTGGTGTGCGAAGAGAAGATGTGTAATAAACCACGTAAACTTTTAAATAACCGGGTATCTTTTATTTTAAGTAGCAAAACAACGTTGTAGCCAGTTTTGTCTACAGTATGAATGGGCTCAACCGGAACGGTAGCACAGAAAGTCGGCGTGAAGTGGCAGTTTGCTGTTATGCTTTGAACGGCGAGTTTCTCGATTCCTATTCCTATTCTATAGGGCTGCAGCGTATCCATTATTCTTCTGGTATCGTATCGTTTATGGGTGGAAGAGATCACTTAGTATCAGGTTGTTTTTAATTATATCATAGGTCGGTAACCGAGAAAGTGGGTCACCTGATGGTAAGTGATCTCCAAGCCCACAATACCTACTAAAAGGAGCATAGGCGCGTTGCTGACCTTAAATGAAAGGGTTAATTAAGGGATTGAGAAGGGGAGGGGCATTTGGGCCTCTAGATATCTCACTCACCGTACGAAATACAGCAGCAAGGTGCTACTTTGTGCAGGTTTTCTGTGATACAGTGGTAACGACCCGGACGAGCCGGCCCATTCATACTGTAGGCAAAACTGTCTACATACTCTATATACATGTATAGTATACAATAATAATAATAATAATACTAGCCCTGTATTATATACGTCCCACTGCTGGGCACGGGCCTCCTCTACTGAATGAGAGGGGTTAGACCTTAGTCCACCACGCTAGCCTAATGAGAGTTGGCAGACTTCACATACCTTCGAAATTCTTATGAAGAACTTCGAAGATATGCAGGTTTCCTCACGATGTTTCCTTCACCGTAAAAGCAAGTGATAATTAACAATTAATACACACATAACTTAGAAAAGTAAGAGGTGTATGCACTTGGGGCTGGTTTCGAACCTGCGACTTTCGTCTCGAGAGTCCATACCACTCCCCGCTGAGCTATCACTGCTTACGATGAGAGCACTTTAAGAGTATACATACTCTTTAATTTTCTTGCTTTATCATTAATAACTGCATTATACGGTTACGGTTACGGTTTTGCTTTATACTCAATTAGATAGTTAGAATATTAGGTGCATTTTTTTTTTCTATAGTATAGGCCGGCAATCGAGCAAGCGGGTCACCTGATGGTATGTGATCTCCACCGCCCATGTACACCCACAATACTAAAAGAATTATGGGTGCGTTGCCGACCTAAAAGGAAAGGGATAATTAAGGGATTGGGAAGGGGAGGGGGTTTGGGCCTCCGGATATCTCACTCACCGTACGAAACGCAGCAGTAAGCTACTACTTTACGCCGGTTTTCTGTGAGTCAGTGGTAACGACCCGGACGAGCCGGCCTATTCGTGCTGTAGACACAAGTGTCTACAGCGTGGCTCTACCACTCTATATACCTTCAAGGTCCCATTATAAACTTTATAGAGCATACCATTCTTTTGTATGAGCTTCATAATATTCTACTATATATTGCGTAATTATTACCCACGCGAATACAAACGTGTTGGATTACTATCGCATTTATCTAGATTAATTGACATGTCAGCTGTCTCGCTATTTTTTGTGCGAAAAACAATTAATGATTTATAAAGGTTTTTTGCAGATAAAGTGAGATGGGTGCTTTCGACGACAGTGGCTGAAGAATAAACATTCTATTGTCTTATTTCAATTTCAAAAGTTGAAGACACTTTTCAACCGATTAAAGACCAAATTCTCAATTACATACACACATTACACGCTTGTAATTCCCGAAGGGGTAGGCAGAGGTGTAACCAGTAAAACCACATTTCACCGATCTTATTTCATTTGACACTTTTACCCGACTCGGGGATCGAACCCGAGACCTCAGCAGCAGCCTCAGTCGTAACGTTTACGTATTACAACTGCGCCACAGAGGCAGTCCCATTGAAATTCAAGATGTTAATTCTAAAACCATAAGGGGATCCAATTGGGGATTAAAGACTAACGCTTCGACATCTATGCGCCAATTTTGATGATTCTTTCATTAATGAAAAGTACAAAAATAAAACCGAATGAAATTTGCTAATTTTGAGTTGGTGCCACCAATTATTATTTGCCATTAAATTGATATAGTATTCGATTCAAAATTGGTATTAATCCATGTATAGTTCTTTAGTGTTTTTTGTAGAGTTGGTTTCATTTTAAAGTTATGTTATTCCTTAAGATAATCTAGCGCTGAGGGTTCGAACCCCGGGTCGGGTAAAGTGATATGGGAATTTTCTATTACGAAATGCTCAGTATCAGCCCGGAGTCTGGAATTTGTGCCCGGTATGGCGATAGGCTCGCCCCCTATAACATAACGGGACGGAGATACGCTCGGCGAAATGTGGGTGTACTGGTTACACCTCTGCCTACTCCTTCGGGGATTACAGGCGTGAGTGCGTATTTATGTTATTCTTTATGTATAATAATAAAGCTTGTATAACTTAATACCTTGGATACTTTAGTTGCTGGATATCGTATCGGTATTCAAGGCGGAACAGCTGCGAAGTGCGGCGCGAGTAATGGCTCTTGGAGCCGCGTTATTGCCAATTTTATGTTTACACTTTTGTTTTACTATTAATAGTGTGGAAACTTTTGTGTCGATTTTACATAGTATAAATTTATAGCTCCCTGTAAATATTTTGTTGAATAACGCTTATTATAGTCTTCAGAACTATTTCCTGTAGGTAAGTAAGTATATTATGTATAAAAAACATATAAAAACAAAGAGCTCAGAATATATAATATAATAATACTAGCCCTGTATTATACACGTCCCACTGCTGGGCACGGGCTTCCTCTACTGAATGAGAGTTAGGCATTAGTCCACCACGCTGGCCTAATGCGGGTTGGCATACTTCACATAGCTTTGAAATTCATATGAAGAACTTCTCGGGTATGCAGGTTTCCTCACGATGTTTTCTTCACCGTTAATTAAAGCAAGTGATAATACAATACACACGTAACTTAGAAAAGTCAGAGGTGTATGCACTTGGGACTGGTTTCGAACCTGTGACCTTCGTCTCGACAGTCCATGCCACTCCCCGCTCAGCTATAGCTATCACTGTTGCAGTGATAGCTGAACTTATAATATATGTTCATATAATCAGTAAACGATTAGCGAGTAAAGCAAATCTTGGCGCGGTCAGTCTATGGATGGGTGACCGCTTAGTAGTACTTCAACTGAGCATCTACGTGCTTTGGAGGGCATGTAAAAACTCGGCCCCAGCTATTATCAATTGACAACAGTCATTAAGCCTAGTCGGAAGCCTTGGGGCGGCTTAAATATTCTTGACACCAGGTTGGCCACTAATCATTCGACATTAGATTAGATCAGTTCAGACGCAAGGTGTGGTATTCTATGATGAAGAGGAATGACTTCAACCCCTGGTTAATTTTGCAGGCAGTCCGCAGAGTGCTTTAAAAGATACTCATCGAGTGAGGTTACGCTGGCCATCCAGCATAATCCTCAACAACATCTAGGAGAAACTCTGCTACGTTGCTCCTGACTTCGAATAGAAGATAGCCACCGACTTCAGCAACCCGTTAAAGAAACGTGAATGTAGTCACTTTGCCATGTTAGGATAAAAAATAAAGTCCCAAGAATTTCTCATGGGTATCAAGGGTCACTTTAATACAAAATCGTGGCATTTGGGATTTGACAGCCTCTGTGGTGCAGCTGGTGAGCAGCCGGCTGTAAAACGAGAGATCGCACGTTCGATCCTCGCATTGAACAAAATAGAGGCCAAATTTCGACCAACACGGGACCGCTAGTAAGTTTCTTTGTTTTTTTTTATTAGAATGAATGACGAGATGATCCAATCGCTTGCCTGATGGTAACCGCCACGCTTGTTCATAAACAGAAGCAACGCCACACAGAACTTACAAAAAACACTGAATTACAAAGCACTGCATGACACTGGACTGCGCTCATCACCCCGAGAAATAAGCTGTTAAGTATCATAATGCCCAGGAATTTCCCTGGCTTAAATGTAAACCGAACCGAAAACCGAAATACAACAGTGCTTACACTTGGTAGCAGAAGTAGACAAAGCGGTAAAAATACTAACAGAACCCTCGGTGCATATGTCACACTATAGTGATATTATTCCTGTACTGTAACTGCATGCTACTAATACATTTCCCGATGAATTATTACAAAGAAAATACCATCGGAAAATAAAGTTTTAAATCGGTTATCGCCATTTCGCGTGACCGAACAACAAACTTACTCGGTATTGGAGTTTTAAGATCTTTCTCGATATCTTTGTTGAGTAGAGTGTTACTAACTGTTGAAGTCGGAAGCAAAAGCTATTAAATGGTAAGAATAGTCGTAAAATCTCGTGTTCTGATACAAACTAGAATGGTTGTACCTAGTATTACAATATAATGGATAGAGGTTCATTTTTATAAAATGTTTCCATGTGTCCACACGTGGCGACTGCCTCGGTGGTGCAGTTGTAATGTACGGGTACGGCTAAAGTTGACACTGAGGACTCGGGTTCGATCCCCAAGTTGGGTAAAAGTGATTTGTTGGCGACACATTTAATTTTGTACTTTATAATAGAATTTAATTGTATTTTTAGTGTTTGCTCTGTTAATAGGCAGCGCCATCAATTGTAATTACTATTTGACTTTGTATTATGGGCCTTCAAACCTTTTTGGGATAAGTGATGTTTCGTTTTCTAGAATATTGTAAAAACTAGGTTGTCAACTCGAGATCTTTGCAAGAGCCAGCACGCAATCTTTTTCTTCGCAAGCAATACAATTATTTTCGATGTGTGTGCGTATTTATGAATTCCGTAGTTTAGTGATATTGGGTTTTTCTTTTACGAAATGCCAGTATCAGTCCGGAGTCTGAAATACAATAGTGAAAAGATAATTTTAATCGGACTAATGTACGTATACTACTTAAAATAAGGACTTTGTAGCAAATATAATTGAACAAGCACAAACAGTACAAGCCAAATTGAAACTGGCAGCAAAGAAAGACACAATAAATAATAAAATGTCAGCTCGAATCGTGCAACATTACGTACAACACACTACAAATTGCGAAGAACAAACCGCACGCCACGCGCCATTCCATAACAAACATGCAATCGAGTGGAGTTAAAGATAACTGTCGGAAAATCTTACCTCTACCTCATACCGTTTTCCGTGCTACAGAAATACAGAGAGGTAAGATAAATGATTTATGGACGCTTTTTCTTTTTGAGTTTATAATTTTGGTATCTTATTACGGCGTGTAAGTGAACCACAAATATCGTAAGCCAACCGCACCTCCAGATGGTAGACTTTTTAATAGATTTTTATACAGATATATTTTTAATAGAGAGAGCCACGCTGAAGGCAGTATGTATATAGGCACTGTCTCACAGAAAACCAACGTGAAGTAGCTGTTGCGTATCGTAAGGTGCGTGAGATTTACAAAGGCCCAAATTCCTCTCTTTTCCAATCTCTATTCTTTTTCTTTTGTCCACGATTATTGTAGTTTTGGATCAAGACTGTTGAGAACACTTACCATGGGATCACCCACTTGCTCGGTTACAGGTATACTACGATAATATAAAATAATATCTCTTGTTATTATACAGTTAATAAATACAGTCTCCTGCGATTTTATTCTCATCTACCAACCTCCACAAACTTTTAACTGATCCTAAAAGCAGCTCTTTTCCTTCCTTTTTTATACCTTTATGAAGGGATGTAATGAAAGGGATGTAAATTCTTAAGACGCTTCAGCCTATTAAAAACTGAAAGCAACTAGCTCACGGGCACAAGTAAGAGCAAAGCTTTAAAAGTCGCGTTCATTTATGTGGAAATGTTGCTTACTTTGTTACTTTTGATGGATTCAAGCTCGGAGCTGTTGAATGTTTTGAATTTGCTTTTTGGATTAAAATACTAATGTCTCTATCTAGACATAACAGGCTGCCGAATGGCCGGTCCCAATATTTATATCGATAGTTTCGCTTACTGGCAGTAACATTTTGATACAGTTTGTATGGAAGATCTGTCAAAATACTATTGATAGCAAATCTATATTTAAATAGAATATAGGTAACGGCCATAAAAGGGCTATTATGACGATTCATGTTTTATTTAAATAATAATTACTTTTATCCGTCGAAAAATTTGGGTACTTATTATAACTTTGACCCGCTTGTCTTTTTAGCATGGAAGAACCGATATAATAGAGCGATTTGTATTGGTATTTTTTTAAAGCTGGTTTAATCTGGGCTCTTTTTATTTGATTGATGAGGATAGGATTTTTTTTCAGGTATTTCTTACTACTGTGATACAATATGCCTGTATGATGATAATAAATTCATCACCACAACTTAGAATGTTACAATGACGACTAGTGATGGTTTCACTACCTTTGATTTCTAGTTCAGATAACACTAAATTTAAATCAAACCAAAATAATTCGATCAAAAGTCTGAACAGATGATTCGAATCGCATGCGATTTAACAGTTGATTCACTAAAATAGAACCATGTGAACCTGCTAGCCCGATATTGGAGAGGATATACGTCAGTGCTAAACGTTTCTATTTTATCTGCATTGTCATGCAGATGGCCTCTTAAATATAAGAGATTTCTGATATATTCTCATGTCAAGCGATAAACTAGTCAAAATAAATCTAAATTTTAGAGATCGTTTGATCGTTATACTGCATCGTTCAATTTTACTATATAATATGATGTAATCTACAACACTAACACCCGGTTTCTGAAAGGCTGATGAAATTAACATTCAACTAACAGAACTTTTATTTTGACACCGCTGTCAAATCAATTTGAGTTGCTGAAATGTTATTTAGTGAAAAAAATAATAGTATTTGATGTCTCTTTAGTAGCGTTTTACATACGAATTTTACGTCTAGCAACTTAATTTTGACTTGACATGAGATTTGACATTTGATTAGTTAATTTAACATTGACCTGCCTTTCAGAAATCGGACGTAAGCACAATAAATAATAAATTACTTTGGTTTCACTGTGATCAGATAACATTCAAAACAATGGACTAAAAACTTGTGAACGAATCCAAAGGTAACAATTGTAATAAATGGAACACACAATTTTACTCCTTTTAACTGTTAATTTTACCCCGAGGCTACGTTAGGTGAAATCAATTTAAAGATCGTATATTTCGGAAAATTCATTGTCGTATTGCTATTTGAAAAGACACCTTATTCTGTAGAAATGTCGAGTAATTTTACTTTGAAATCAAAATATATTCGATGGGTCTTTGGGATGATTTAAATCCCAGAGTTTTTCAAGTGTAAAGTTTAAATATTGTTTTGAAGGTGCACGCATCACTGAATTTAATGGAATTTTTAAATGGGAAAGTGACTCGTGTTATTTGAAATTTGGATTTTGAACTTTAGCTTGATAATATTTGAGTGCTTTTTAAATAATGTTTAAAGTATTTTATGTGTTAAAAATTTGTTTTCACCTTTCTTAAGATTACACACATTCTAAAGATTGTGTTTCGTAACTGCGCAATTGTATTATTTATTGGTTTTATAAACAATTGCTACATAGAAACTGCTGGTAATTTTGCTGCAAGAGGTCAAATGAAGAGAGTCTCCTCAGTCCTGATCTAGTTTCTATAAAATAGCATACCTTGGGATGCAAAAAAAAATATCATACCAAATTTAGGGTTCCGTACTCAAAAAATCCTATTAATTTACAAGGTGGTAGGTCCCTCCTATGCGAGAGGCCGCCTGGGTTGGTAAGAAAGAAAGAAAAATGGTTTATTGTCACCAGTGATACGCATGCAACAAAACAAAACAGTAAGAAATATAAATAAATGAATTAAAAGTAAAATAAAAAGAAATATATAATGCTGCACGCCTGCACCGTGACAACTAGGTTGCTAACTCAGCATGATGCTGTGTTGCGGCACAAACCATAACATAGCGCTGATTTTCAGTAGCCACCTACAAGTGACGTACGGAAGCTAAATCAGCCAATAACACTAAAATGTTCCATATCAAACAAGGTAGGTACGTAAAACATAAAAATAATATAAGTACACACAAAGCAACTAAGCACGCTTCTACCGCGAACAACGGGCCATGGACAGCGGGCAGCGGGCAGCGGTCCGGGGTCCCCTTGAGTCATACGGCCGGCGCCCGAGTTCGTGAATAGTGGCGTAACAAGCAGTTACTCATTACATAAGAAAAAGGTACATAAACATATTTACTTGCAAGTTATGCGTGACATATTAGCCAAGAATAAGCTCACATATGAGTTATTGAACTATAAATATCATGGAATGAATTTAAATTAGGTAATAATATATGTATATTAGTGATAACTAATACCATCGCTTTGTATATTTCTGCCGTTAAGCAGCAGTGTGTAAGTAAGCACTGTTGTGTTCCGATTTGAAGGGCATTGAAGCCAGTGAAATTACTGGGCATTATAAGACTTACCATCTTATGTCTTAGGGTGATGAGCGCAGTCCAATGCCATGCAGTGATTTATAGTTCAAAGTTTTGTGTGGTGTTGCTTCTGATTATGGGCAGGCGTGTTATCATCAGGCGGACGACCAGCGCGTTTCGCCACTCAAGCTAATAAAAAAACCAAGTTTACGCCGTTTTCTCTATCGGTCGTACCTATCTTTTGGATAATAACTTGCTTGTTTGCTAGAAAAAATGTCATTAAAATTAAGGAAATTAGTTAATGAAAATTAAAATTGAGTTCTCTGAGCGCGGCTGTAAAAATCACAAATGGAATTGAGACCAGACTTACCCCAACAGCACTTTTTTCACGGCGGGGTTTTCACTTTGTGTACGGTAGTCGCGATCCAGCAAAAACATTAATATAAAAGACAATAAGAAAAGCAGAACGAATGTCTAAAAATGTTTACAAAATGCACACGTGTGTTTTAAAACTCCTTTAATACTGAACATTAAAGCTGCATCTAGGGGAGGTTAGTTTTAGAAAACTCGCTCGGCCCCGGTTATTCTATGCGCATATTCCCTCGGCGCAAGTTTAGCTATTGTTCCGTAGTTATTTGTAGCGAATGCGATTACGTTGAGAACGTTCAGCAGGCCAATTCCCGTAATTTTAAATGTTCAAAATATCATACCGATCTATTCTCAGCGTCAAGAAAGTTGCAAATGGCATTCTCTTAAACCAATAATCAACGTCAAATGTGAACATAGATCGTAATAAGATTGAATATAGAATAAAAGTTGACTGAAGCCAAAACGATATAATGCTACTATACCTAATGCTAGGTGCATTTGACGTTGATAATTGGTTTAAGAGAATGTCATTTGCAACTTTCTTGATGCTGAGACTAGATCGGAATGATATTTTGATCATTTAAAATTACGAGAATTGGCCTCCTGGAAGTTACAATCAGTTGAATAATTGTGTGTTGATATGTTAATGTTTCTCCTTTAAGTATTTTAATGCTCCATTTTGAAGATGATTAAAACAACGTCAATGGCCTTCATGGACAAAAGGTTTATGTTATGAATGTCTTACGGTGGTTTCACCACTTTTTAAATAAATCTCCGTGGTGCAGTGGGCGAATAGCTGGCGGCCGGGTGGATTCGATTTCCGCACCGAGGCAAATGTTTGTGTGATCCACAATTTTTTTTTCGGTTCTGGGTGTTATGGGAGGCTCGCGCCCTATCACATCATGGGACGGAGATACGCTCGGCAAAATGTGGGTGTACTAGTTACACCTCTGCCTACCCCTTCGGGGATTACAGGCGTGAGTGCGTATGTATTTAATATTTTTTTCTTTCTTATTAAATACAAGAAAGACAAAATGTGTTAAAAAATCACTTTGACTCAAATCAGATATTCAATGAATTATACATACACATCAAAGATAACCAAAAGGTTAATCTGTTGGTTCGAAATGATTATCATTCAACCAACATTCGGCTGTTCTCGACAATTTTCCATTTAAATATTTCACTTTGTCGATTTGAATATTAAGAGTACGTTGACAATGGTTTATATCTTTTGGAAGAGACATAATAATATAGAGTAAGCTCGTATTAAAATCAGAAAGTAGCGGCTTGCTGCTGCGTTTCGTACGGTGAGTGAGATATTCGGAGGCCCAATTTTCGCATGTTAAATTATTAAAGCTTGTTTATTTTACTTCAAACTAGAATAGGTAAATTAAAAGAAAACTAAAACAGTAGGGAAAAATAACAAGGACTGAGACAATTATTGACAGCCTCCGTGGCGCAGCGGGCGAGTAGTCGGCTGCGAAGCTTGAGGCCGTGGGTTCGATTCTCGCACCGAGACAAAGATTTGTGTGATCCATAAATATTTGTTTCGGGTCTGGGTGTTGTGGGACCGCAAGTCCCTCGTAGTTCCTGATACCCACGATACAGGTTAACCTAGTGTGGGGTCAGGACTATGTGTGTGACTGTTGGGTGTATTTATTTATTGAACCGGATCAAACCAAACGTCAGTTAAGGTACGTGCGTTAATGACATGACAACGACGATTATGCGACATATAACTAAACTTGTATTCTTATTACACACTGACACCGGGTTTCTGAAAGGCTGACCAAATCAACATTCAACTAATAGAACTATGATTTTGACATCGCTGTCAAATCAATTCGAATTGCAGAAACGTTATTTAGCGAAAAATACAATCATATTTGACGTGTCTTTATTAGCGTTTGACTTACGATTTTTCATATTAATTTGAAATTTATGTTAACTAACATGTGTGTCAAATCAAAGCTGTTGACCACGCTAATTTAACATTTATCAGCCTTTCAAAAACCGGGCGTAAATCTTCAAATACGATTGCGCATTTAATAGCGTTTCCAGCCACCCAATATCCAGTTGATGCGGAGTCTATAAAATTGAATGAGAAAGGTCCTATGCATGTAGCGATCGCAGGCAATATAAGCATTCTGCATATTGATGAAACGATACTCTTTATGTCTTAGATGGTACAAGGGACATACAGCTTCGCAGGATGGTGAACAAGCAAGAAGTTTTAATGAAAAAAGATACTGATTATGGAATATTCCAGTTAGTTTATATAGTGAATAAAGGAGTGTTAGAATTCACGTGAGGAGAGTATTATTATAAAAACATAAAACGATGGTTATTAATTCTACTAGGTAGTAATTTTTTCGTCACTTTCACAATGTCACTGCTTTACAGACCACAACCCCATGTCAGGATTCTTTAGAGACCACTCTCTATTTAATTATAACTAAGGCTGAACTAGGACCGAATAGTAAACCGGCAGAGCTACCGCGTAATGAACTCTTAGACTACCGAATGTAAACTTATCACTATGAACTGGCGACTGGTGACTGAGCCCTGGGCACTGGCAAATGGGCTCCAATTGTGATGACCTCTTTTATACGATTTATCCACCCATCCACTACTATATCGCGCCATTATTATTTCAATATACCCGACTCTATTTTCTTAGACACCCTGAATTTACAAATAAACTGCGAATACCCTAACATGAGTTAAATTAAAGCGAAGCGAACGAACAAGAACCGTTTTATTCACAGGCACAAACATAGACAATATATGTATTCTTTTTTTTATGTGAATCATACATAAATTTGTGCAGTGTGTCTGCATTCATATTCCTTTAAGTTTTTGTACCATTAAATAGGTCGTCTCGACTGGGTTGTTACCACTGTTTCACAGGAAACTGACGTGAAGTAGCAGCCTGCTATTGAATTTCGTATTCCAAAATCTAATTCGTTTCGGGATTATTCTGCCCAAATAACCCAGTCCCCGCCTTCGTAAACCCCTTTCCTTTCCATCAAGGTCGAATACGTATCCCTGATTCTTCTGGTATTGAGGGTGTTAATGGGCGGAGAAGATCACTTAACATCAGGAGACCCTCTGGCAAATGTCGGCCTATGCAATACATTTTTCACTTGTTAAATATAAGGCAAAATAATTTATAAATGTTTCTTCAAACTGTTGTCAGAGGAATGAATTGGTCGTATGTCACGACTAGTGGGGTTGGTTTCTCATATATTATAACTTTTATTTGAGGAAGAAGTTAAATTGCGGAACAAAAAGGATTGACAAAGGAGTGAGGTAACTAACTCACTCCTTTGTCAATCGTCTTTTTTTGATGCCATAGTTTGCCGGCAAACGAGTAAGTTGGTCACCTGATGGTAAGTGATCTCCACCGCTCATGTACGTCCAAGCACCAGAATCATGGAAGCTATGCCGACCTTAAAAGAAAGGGATAATTGATATTGACAAGGTGAGGGGATTTGGGCCTTCATCTGCTACAAAATAGAACAAAAACTAACATCAGTTTAATATCTTCATTCTGCCTCACGCTATCTGGGCTTAATGCCAAGGTCCGCCTTCTCATACCATAGATTTGGTGGTATTTGATATTATATGGAGCGACCCGCTGTCTGACCCCCACAACCCGCAACGGGAACCAAGTTTCGCCATTGCCTCGTCCGTTAATCAACAGAGTGTACCACGTGCAGGTGAGGTTGGCTTTGGACCTAGTATGTTGGTGGCTCACTTACACTTCAACATCAGTTGATATTAGATGTGAATTATAATAAAACAACGTGTACAAAAACAAATATATAATGAACAAAAGATTACAAACTTCAAAAGACAAAACAAGATAGAGATAAAGGCAACAATAAATCATAGAGATGGCTACTGTACTCTTTATGTTAATTAACTGATATAATATGTTGATAAATATATACATACACACTCACACCCGCAATCCCCGAAGGGCTAGGCAAAGGTGTAACCAGTACACCTACATTTCGCCGAGCGTCTCTCCGTCCCATTATGTGATATCATTGCCTATCGCCAACCGGGCACAACTTCCAGCCCGGAGGGCTGATACTGAGCATTTCGTAATAGAAAAACCCAATACCACTTTACCCGACCCGGGGATCGAACCCGAGACCTCAGCATTAGCCTCAATCGTAACGCGTACGCATTACAACTGCGCCACCAAGGCCTTTGATAAATACTAACATGAATTACAAAACTATCACCAGAACACTTAATACCTGCCATCATTATCTGTGTTACCGAAGGAGATTATTATGCAAATCTATCAGAAATTAATTAATTTTAGATGAAAACCACTTTCCCTTAAACCCGTTCGAGATGTAATCCCATTATGTCTGATTAGAAATTATTAATGACCTTCCGGCCCATGACATCGGCAACGTTTGTCATTCAAATGACGTACCTGTAAGATCGTGTAAGTTGGCAATAGTTCATCGAAATAAGATTTCGTGTAGTGTTACTTTTGGTGCTAGCCATGGGCAGCGACCTGCTCGTTTCATCATTCAAACAAATAAAAAAGGTAAATTTTAATTTCAGTTAACCGGGAGCATATATTAAAATTATGCTCGCTTCAAGAATATTCCTGCACCCTCGTCTATATTTTGTTTTTGATTTGGGTACACCACGTATGTATATGTCGAAAGCTATGATTCACTGTGTTTAATGTCTTGCCTCATGACGGCTCATTGAAGCTCAACTAATATTGGCCACTATTGCTGATACCTGATCCTACAATATGAGGTCCTTTGAACGGAGAGTGAAGAAGCAATTACGCAGGTTAGCTAACTTGCCGACTTACGGTGGATACAGCGTCTGTCCTTGGTCGACACTATTCTTGTTTTGCGTTGCACTTACCATCAGATCGCTTTGTTGAGTCAGGGTAAAAAAACTACTTTCGAGTGATTAATTTCAAATAATAAATTAATACACCCAACAGTCACACACATATTCGTGACTCCACATTAGGTTAACCTATAAGAGCAGCTCGTGAATATCAGGAACTACGAGGGACTTGCGCTCCCACAACACCCAGACCCGAAACAAATATCTTTAGTACTTTCACGGTTTTAGTTAACCGGGAGCAGTTATTAAAATGTGATCCACCTCAAAAACATTCCTGCACCCTTGCTTACATTTTGTTTTACTCCATGCTTGTATTGTATTATATATATATATTGTAACATTAAAATGCTGTAACCTGAAAATTATATATTAAATCGATGTTCGGTGTCGGCAAACTTATTGGTGCGGTTAGTTTCAATAGTTTGTCACCGATTTGACACCGAAATTCAATGAAAATCGATAGTAGATTTCAGATTTTCTATACAACTCACACAAAAGCGGTTCAGGTTTTTGATGAGTGAGTCAGTAAGTAAATCATCGGTCAGTAATATGCAAGCAAAAAACACTTTTCAGATCTTGATAACTTCAGAATTTTTATGAAATTCTAGATTTTAGTTATCAAAGGAACGTTTGATAGATATGCAAAAAATGGTATGACGCAAATATAGGTATTAAATATTTTATTATTACAACAATAACAACATCCCAGCACTACAACATTTTTACTAAATAATAGAACAGAAAACAAAACAATGTCAAATAAACCTTGATCTACTTAGTATTTTCTAAGTCCAATTGCTCACTGTACGTAATTTGCCGTAAAACTAAGAGCGTACATTACCGGATACCACACTGATCCAATTTACCTAAAATGTATGTATTCTCCACAGTTAGAGACATAGATATATAGTCTCGGCTAACCCTGGATGAATGGATAGAACTAAGCTATATAAAATTATCAGTTACTAGCTTATGCTCGCGGCTTCATCCGCTTGAACGTTTTTTTAGGGATACAAATGTCCTAATCCAGGTTATGGTCTATCTGTGTGCCAAATTTCACCCAAACTATTCAGCTGTTAAGGCGTGATTGACTTACAAACATCCACTCTAATCACAAACTCGCAAACATCCAAACTTTCACGTTTGTAATAATAGTAGGATTGTTATGGGGAGAGAGAGGAGGCAAATGAGTAAGGTTGATGATGGTAATTGATCTCCGTCCATGAACATCTACAATACTAGAGAAATCGTTCTTGAATCTATACGTCTAAGTTTATCATCTCCAGGGAGCTTAACATATAGGTAAGTGCAAACCGAGAAAATTTTCTTGGCTCGTTATGTCGTTCAAAACCAGTTTTATATGATTAACTCTATATTTTTATCGAATAGCATGGTTGCATAAAAGACTCAACTCATTATGTCGAAGGTATAGATAAAGTAGATTGTTAGTGGTAGAGCCACACTAAAGACAGTCTTGTTTACAGTATGAATGGACCGGCTCCACCGGGTCGTTGTTACCACTGTCTCACAGAAAACCCACGTAAAGTGACAGCTTGCTGCTGCGTTTCGTACGGTGAGTGAGATATCCGGAAGCCCAAATCCTTCTCCCCTTCCCAATCCCTTAATTATATTTATTATATCCCTAAGGTTCTTCTCATACATAGGCGGTGGTGATCATTTACAATCAGGTGACCAACTTGCTCGTTTGTCAGCCTATGCTATAAAAATTTAATCTAGTGGCAGCGTAGATACATGAGCTGGAGGGCGAAGAATCATGGGCGCGTTGCAAATCTTTAAAGAAAAGGATAATTAAGGGATTGGGAAGGGGCGGGAATTTGGGTCACCGGATTCGTGCTGTAAACAAAACTATCTACAGCATGGCTCTACCACTCACAATTTATTCTACTAGTATCTATACTAAATGATGAACGATAGATACATCGTCTGTCAGTGGTCGACACTATTCTTGGATTGCGCTACACTTACCATCAGGTGTAGCATAGTCACTTTGCTGAGCCAGTATAAAAAATATCTCATGGCAATCATTTACCGACTCTCGTTTTTTTCAAGATAATAGGAAGATCCGTAGATCTTCGCACAATAATCCTACGATAAAGCGAAACAGAAAGAAACAGTTAAAGGAATCAGCTGAATCCGAGGAAAGAAATGTCTTAAAAGATATTTATCGGTAAAATATTCCCACAATACAATGGCTTCGGTGGGATCTTATAAAATTAGGAGCTATGTACAATAAATACCATTTCAGAGTAAAAAGTGAGTGCTAATTTTGTTAGCCACTGTCTCACAGAAAACCGACGGAAAATAGCAGCGTGCTGCAGCGTGCTATGGTGCATGTGATATCTCCTTCCCAATCCCTTAATTATCTCTTTGCTTTAATAACGGCAACGTGCCCATTATTCTTCTAGTATCGTGGGCGTACATGGAAAGTGGAGATCACTTACCATCAGTTGACCCACTTACTCTTGCCGTCTTATGCTATATAAAAAAAGCCACAATTACACAAATGAGTCCTGCGACCTGACACTAGACTAGGTTCAACCTGTACAGTATTCTTTAGAAAGACCTTTATTCAGCGGTAGGCGAAAACAAGTTAATAACATTTGGGTACGATATTAAATATTTCAAAACAGAATCCATAAGAACAAATCCGGAGACTTTTTTTATTAGCCTGAATGACGAAGCGAACGGGTCGCTCGAATGACGTTAACCGCCACTCCTATCCATAAACAAACATAATACCACACAATTTTAATAACAAAACACTGAATTACCCTGTACTGCTTTCGTCACTTCGAGACATAAGTTGTTTCTCATAATGCTCAGCAATTTCGTTTTCAGTTTCAGAGAGTGTTAAGCATGGTAAGCATCACGCCTGCCCATAAACAGAAGCAACACCAATCAAAACTTCGAATTATGAAGTATTGCATGGCATTGAACTGCGCTCGGCACCCTGAGACATAAGGTGTTAATGAAATGAAATGAAATGAAACTGGCTGACTGGGTTCAATATCCTTTAAACCGGAACACAACAGTGTTTACACACTGCTGCTTGGTAGCAGAAATAGACAAAGCGGTGGTACCTACCCAGACGTTTTCTCGCATATGAGGGGCATACCACCTAGTTGAACTGTCTAAATAGGCGGAACTTTGAATGTCGATAAGGTACAAGTTAGGCGTGCAGGGATTCAGGGTCTCCTGCATGACGGCATGCAACCCGGATGAAGGTGCGTGTTGAAAATCTCAGACTTTAATTAGAAAACTATATGTAATTTCTACGTGGCTGAATAGATCTTACGCACTCACGCCTATAATCCCCGAAGGGGTAGGCAGGTAACCTGTACATCCACATTTCGCCGAGGGTATCTCCGTCCCATGATGTGACAGCGGGCGAGCCTATCGCTAGACCGGGCACAATTCCAGACTCCGGGCTGATACTGAGCATTTCGCAATAGAAAAAAGCAATATCACAGTTACCCGACCCGGGGATCGAACCCGAGACCTCAGCCTCAATCATAACGCATACGCATTACAACTGCGCCACCGAGGCAGTCAAAAGCAAACAAAAATAAACCAGAGGGGCTAGCACGGAAACTTGCGAAAAGTTATTCGAGCTGTCATCGATAACAATTTCTATGATATTTTAGTACAGCGCCTCTATCGTACGTAAAAGAAACTAATATATATGGAATATAGACCAATGATATTTAAGGAATTATCTATCGAGCCCTCGATACCTTTACATTACGATTTCGATAGTTTTCCGTGCTAGCCCCTCTGCTTTAAACTCTACGTAGATACTGCCTGTGGCTACGATGTCACAGACAGATACACGTACACGCACGCATATAGACAAACAAAGTAACACTCCAATTTTTTGTCAGAGATTTAAAATCTAATCTGAAATAAAACTAAATTCAGTGTGGAGCCGTCTCTAGAAAGAATTCGAGTATTGTTTCCAACGGTGGCGTTCACAAAACAGCTTTACATAATGGAATGGTTTCCTAACAGTACAGGAATAGTCCTAATTTGTAATGTATGCTGTTTTCTGAAGGTCGGCTCCCGAACCGACTGCCTCGGTGGCGCAGTTGTAATGTGTTCGCGTTACGACTGAGGCTACCGCTGAGATCTCGGGTTCGATCCCCTGGTTGGGTAAAAGTGATATTGGGTTTTTCTATTACGAAATGCTCAGTATCAGCCCGGAGTCTGGAATTTGTGCCCGGTATGGCGATAGGCTCGCCCCCTATCACATCAAGGGACGGAGATACGTTCGGCGAAAAGTGGGTGTACTCGTTACACTTCTGTCTACCCCTTCGGGGATTACAGGCGTGAGTGCATATGTATATGTATGTATGGCTCCAGAATTTGGATTGATGATATGGTGGTCCACAAGGTAGAAGGTCCCTCGTATTTTTTCCGAAAAGCACCAGTGTGTGAGCATTATTGTGTTTTGATATGAAGGACATTGATGCCAGTGAAATTACTGAGAATTATGAGACTTAACAAATTTATGTCTCGGAGGGACGAGCGCAGTCTGATGCCAGGGCGCCATCAAGCGAGCTACCTGCTACTTTCGTCATTCATTATTAAAAAAATAAAATAACAATCAAGGATAACAGCAAAAGCAATGCGATTCGGGCTTGAAGTTATTAACCTATAATTATCAGGGTTCCGTATATATCTCTGATGAAGAAACGAAACCCATTATCTTTCATATTCTCGTATCTGTATTTTATTTTATCCGTCTATCATGACCTATTTTCTCCAAATTTGCTGGATGACATTTTTTGTCTTATTTCAGGGCGCGATACAGTGCTATGCAGTACATTGTAATTCAAAGGTCTAGGTGGTGCTGCTTCTATTTATGGGCAGGCGTGGCACTTACCATAAGGCGAGCGACCTGCTCGTCTAGTTATTCAAGCAAATAGAAAGAAAAAAAAATGAAGAGCAGATTTGAGAGATACATATGAGATATAAAGATAATTTATTGTTATTCATCGAATGCAATTAAAGTTAAGTATTTAATTATGAAAATACGAAATTATTTAATTCACTAGGGACATATGGGCAATAGAGATCATTTACCCACATACTCTATTGCTGACCTATGCAATATAAAAACAGGAGTGGCGTCTAATAAAAAAATAATTGGCACAAGTGTTAGATCCGCCGTACCCCGTAAAATCATAACTAACACCGTAGTGTTCCTAAGGCCCCCTACATCTGCACGCCCGTGCTTCCAATTACGCTGATTTACTGCTGCCATACCACCGACATCACTTGGTGGGAGCGCTGGAAAAGACTACCAGAATATTGAGGCATTTTTATAACAGAATTTTGTACTACCAGTGCTATATTGTAGAGAGTTGTGTCTAAACACTATTCATCTGCGGTTTTCACTTGCTAATTGCCAGTATTCATTTTTGACTATACAATGTGTTACAGAAAGGTGTAACAAAAATTGTTGTCTTAAGGTCTAACCGAATTTGATTGTTTAAATTGTTTGACGCGAAGGCAGTTACTGGTATGGTCGGTCCATATCTGGCATTACAGACCATGTCATTTATCGCTGAGTAGGCATATTTAATATAAAATATGCTTAAATTAACATACAAATGGACAAAGTTACTGAATAAATTGTAATATTATGTATTATTATTTCCTAAATCTGTTTCGGTCAGTAATATTTGTATGCAATTACTTGGTAGTTTACAATTACACCGATTTAAATTCTTTTTATGTAAATCCTTGAATGTGTCTGAGTAATTTTTTATAGCATTGACCGGCAAAAGAGCAAATGCGTCACCTGATGGTAAGTGATCTACATCGTCGGTGAATGCCCACAATACCTAAAGAGCCATAGACATGTTGCCGACCTTAAAGAAAAATGATAATTAAGTGATTGAGAAGGGGAGAAGAACTTGCGCCTTCTGATACTCACTCACCGTAGGAAACACAGCAGCAAGCCGCTACTTTACATCAATTTTCTGTAAATGTTCATGCTTTAGAGTACTTTACACAAAACTGTCTACAGCGTGGCTATTCTACTGTGAAACTAAATTATCATGTTACTCAATCGATAAAAAAGAAAATGCTTTATTTATATCCTACAATGCAATCGGATTTGAAACGTGGGGTAAAATATTGAAATAAAACTAATTTATACGGATTTTTAGCGGTTTAATTTTTATTTTAGTCCCGACGTTTCAAAAGCTTTTCAGCCTTCGTGCTCACGGGAGAGACTGAGGCGTAGGTCGTCTCGAAAAGTTAATGTTACATTGGCTACCTTCATTTTAAAATTCAACATTTATTTTTTAATGCATTAAAAAGTTAGTTGACACCAGTCAGATCTACACACAAAGAGCTCACAGTGTCTTGAGGTCTGGCAGTTGGTCTTTTGAGTTCCGATTTAATTAAATGTATAATTGGATCCCAGGCTTGTGCAAGCTTCAAGCATCTTCTCTAGAAGCTTTCGAAACGTCGGGACTAAAATAAAAATTAAACCGCTATAAATCCGTATAAACTAGTTTTATTTCAATGTGTAATATTCGCGTAAACCGAAGAAATCACTATGTGGGGTAAAATACTTATATCGTACACTATACGTTGCTTAAATTTGACCACACCTTGCTGTAACACGTTGTAGAATTAACAACTAACTACATCACATTTCACTACTTATAAAAAAAAATGTGCCTCTGTGGCGCAGTTGTAATGCGTACCCGTTACCATTGAGGTCAACGCTGAGGTCTAGGGTTCGATCCCGGGTCGGGTAAAGTGATATTTGGTTTTTCTATTACGAAATGCTCAGTATCAGCCCGGAATCTGGAATTTGTGCCCGGTATGGCGATAGGCTCGCCCCCTATCACATAAGGGACGGAGATACGCTCGGCGAAATGTGGGTGTACTGGTTACACCTCTGCCGACCCCTTCGGGGATTACAAGCGTGAGTGCGTATATAAAAAAAATTTAATCGAGAACGGACGGTTCTAGTATTTCTAATCCATGGTTAAATGCCGACAGAAGGTACAAATTAAGGGTAACGTAGTGTGCAGCTTTATTTATTTACCTTAATTTAACGCTAAGACACCATAATGACCCATTTGGATTTTAAAACGGTCCACCTTTTATTTATGACCGTTTTTGGTTTCTTTCTTGGTATTGGTGTCCTATATCAGAAATTGTGAATGTTTTGCCAACAATGATTTTTCCGTAAATGAGCAGTTCCAAATTACAGTCGCAAAAAGTTAGGCATGTTTTGAGGTATACGACCTAGACAGGTAAGCGTAAAGCGAAACCGTTTCCATAACATTTCATACAAAGCAGACGTGGCGCTGTCGCCTGACTCGCGCCATGCGTCGTATTTTTTTATTAACTTTAATGATGAGACGAGAAGTTCACTCGCCTGATGGTAAGCGCCACCGAAGAAGAATAAACAGAAGCAGTGCCACACAGAACTTTGAATTACAAAGCACTACATGGCACTGGACTGCAATCATCTCCCGAAACATAAGTTGTGAAGTCTCATAATACTCAGTAATTTCACTGGCTTCAATTTCCTTCAAACACTATTGCTTACACACAGTTTCTTGGCGGCAGAAGTAGACAAAGCGGTGGTACTCGTACCAACCCAGACAACATCGCGCTCTCGCTCTCCGGGTTGATACTATGCATTTCATGATAGAAAAACCCAATATCACTTTACCCGACCCGGGATTCGAACCCCAGACAGTACAGCAGTGATACCGCGTACGCATTACATCTGCATCACCGAGAGAGTCTATGAAGTATCTTATATATAATTCTGAATATTAAATTCATTCATACCATATATTATAAGCATCTGCCTCGCACTCACATTGTTTTGAAGAATTGAAATTGAAAAATCCTGTGTATTCATAAGATTTACACAAGTCAATCCTATTGTTTTAAGACGTAGGGCTGCAGGAAACATATAAAATGGAAAAAAAATATGCGGGGTGGTCTTTGGGGACTGCCGATAGAAGAGAAAACTAAGTAACTTGTGAATTGTATCGTCGAGCTATTAGATTATTATTTTTGAATTATTTTTAGTTTGTAAAGAAATGTTAATGACCAATTTAATATATATATATATGTAGAGAGATATACTCTTTGTATATATATAATGTATACTAATATCGCACAGAGTTATATCTATGTCCAGATATCTCACTCATCGTACGAAATGCAGCAGCAAACCGCTACTTTACGTTGGTTTCCTGTGAGGCAGTCGAGCTGTTGTAGTTCGGGTCGAGTTGGCTCATTCGTGCTATAGATAAAACTTAAACAGCATTGGTCTACCACTCAAACTGTCTACAGTATGGCTCTACCACTCACTTTCTTTTTACATCTGATAACTATACTAACCCGTTTGCCATAAGCCCACGAGATATTAGCTGCTACATCACATCGGGTTTCTGTGAGACTTTTTACCAACTTCTCATATACACATATGCACGCCTGTAATCCCACAAGGGGTAGGCAGGGGTGTAACTAGTGCACCCACATTTCGCCAAGCATATCTCCATCCCATGATGTGACAGAAGGCGAGCCTATCGCCACACCGGGCACAATTCAAAACCCCAGGCTGATTCTGAGCAGTTCGTAATAGAAAAACCTAATATCACTTTTACCTAACCCGGGGATCGAACCCGAGATGTCACCCTCGGCCTCAGTTGTAATGCGTATGCATTACAACTGCGCCACCGAGGCACTAATTTCTCATTTAGTGACAATAACTATATCAGAAAATACCGTCAATTGCTTTTTCTTTCAATGAAATTGATAAATGTAAGGGTTGTTAAATAAGACTTTATTTTGTCGCTCGCGCTTGCCCAATCATTCATGAAAATTATTGTCAAAATGTAACTCCATTTATTTTTTCATAGACAAATTCTCAATGGTTCTCAATGTTTTTTTATTTTTTTCATTGCTACATTAAAATGGCAATATTTGGTCGCCACCATTGAAAATAATACTAAATTTCCTATATTTATTTATAAACTATTTATTGTACATCTTACACAACAAAAAAAAAACAAAAGAACCTTAAAAATTATATCGAAGTACAAATAGCGGTCTTATCGTTTCCTGCGATTTCTTTCAAACAACCTTTGGATGGAAATTGATTTAGAAGGCGAAAGAGCCGGCGCTCTTATAGTTACAGCGCTCTTGACATCGGAATAGTAATATAAATGATTACTTAGTGTTGTTCTTAGGTGTAGAGGCAACTAAAATTTGCCACATTTTTACAGTTAATTACTAAATTATAGTATTCCATTCAGAAATCGTCTGATTGATCTAGTGGTATTAATTATGAGAACCGTAGTCCGGTCCTGGGTTCAATTCCGAAATCCACACAAAAAAGTGAAAGGATCCGAAAATCACACATAAATTGCCCGGGATTGGAATTTGTTTCCGGTATGGTAATAGACTCGCGCACAAATAAGTTCGGTGTAACGTGGATGCACCTTGTGTCACTAATTATACCTCTGCCTATCTCTTTGGGCATAATGGCGTGAGCTTATGTATGTTTGAATTTTTCATGACTTGGCTAGCTGAGTTGGCAACGCACTCCTTGGAACACGATTGCTCCGCTCCTAAAAAATAATCGGGAGCGATATTTTGAGAACCTTTGCTTTACGATTTATAAGACCCCTGTGACATAAAAACGAATTCAGTTGGTGCGAAATAAGCAAACATTTTGTATTACCGACATTGAAATTAATTTCCATATTCATACTTTGTTCACACACCAGAAAAATTCTCCTTCGTAACGAATATGCATGCGTGTTTTTTTAGGTTGTTGATATAGGTATTAATGTGTAGTGTTTGTTTCATATGATATATAAATGTGTTTGACCAAAATTAGTTACTGTTTTAGTAATTGATGACATGACAGCTTCCCTGGCGCAGTGGGCGAGTAGCTGACTGCGAAGTGAGAGGCCGTGGGTTCGATTCCCACACCGAGACAAATGTTTGTGTGATCCACAAATGTTAGTTTCGGGTCTGGGTGTTGTGGGACCGCAACTCCTTCGTAGTTCCTGATACCCACGATACAGGTTAACCTAGTGTGGAGTCAGGACTATGTGTGTGACTGTTGGGTGTATTTATTATTATTTAATTTAGGAAAGCTTTTCATATGAATTTGACAATACAATTGGTAATTTTCATGATTTTTGCGTTGTTCGCAGATTAGAGGATTTCTATTCAGTTTTATTCCAGTAACTATGGTATTATTTAGTAATACTAAAAGTGACTAACAGCAGGGGTTTAACACAGATCCATATACTTCGGATCCCTTCCCCCGAAGGGGTAGGAAGAGGTGTAACCAGTACACCCACATTTCACGGCGCATAATATTTACGTCACATGATGTGATGCGAGACTATAGTCAAACCATTCAAGTTTACAGAACAAAATTCAAAAAATTGGTCGAGTTTTGACCACTAGTATATTTAACACTTCAACTAGTTTAAAACTTCAACGTACCAACCCTACAGTAACATAGCAATATGAGAATGAACTAACTTGACCTGCTCTTATTTGTACTCATTGTTTGCAATTTCATTGTATATGCAACATTCTATCCTATGAGTTTCCATCAAGCTTACAATGTTATTATATTAGTTTTATATCATAATTTGAATAAAATATTACAACCTCCGTGGGTCAGTATGCGAGTAGCCGGTTGTGAAGCGAGAGGCCGCGGGTTCAATTCCCGCACCGAGATAAATGTTTGTGTGATCCACAAATACACTCGTTTGCCAACCATTGTCATACTGTTAATTAAGGTATTGGGAAGGGGAGGGGGATTTGGGCATTTGGGATTGGGATATAACACCTAAATCGCCAATAAACTGTGAGCTGACAAAGATGAAGAATAAACAGAACTGGCGGTCCTTACATCCTAATTCCTGTAACTAATATAAATGTTAAAGTTTGGATGTTTGAAACTCAATCACGCCTTAAAAGCTGAACGGTTTTGGATGAAATTTGGCACATAGACCATGACCTGGATTAGGGCATTGAATTTTATCCCGGATAAGGCCTTCACGCGGGCGGAGCTTCGAGCAAAAGCTAGTGACTTATAATTTTTAGTCACTGATGAATAATCTGCAATAGCTCCGACTCAAAACTGGTTAATTTTATTTTAAGCTGGTAAGTTCTTATGAGTCGGTTTTGACCTGTTTTTAAACAGTACTAAACGGAAGTTTTAAAGCCATCCTTTATAGTAGCAGCTCTCAGAAACAAATAATTATTGTATTTTTTTTTATGAGCTTCAATGACGAGACGACCAGGTCGCTCGCCTGATGGCAAACGCCACGCTTGCTCATAAACAGAAGCAACGCCACACAGAACTTTGAATAACAAAGCACTGCATGACACTGGACTGCGCTCGTCACCCCGAGACATAAGGTGTTAAGTCTCATAATGCCCAGTAATCACACTGGCTTCAATGTCCTTCAAACCGGAACACAATAGCGCTTAAACACTGTTGCTTGGCGGCAGAAGAAAACCGGCGGCGGGAGAAAACCTACTCTCTTTATTCTTCCACCTTGTTGGATTCATTCATTAATGTAACTTGTAAAGGGTATTAAATATAGTATTTTCCGTACTTTACGTCTTATACTCTTCGCTCCTCCGCTACAATACATTTAACACAATTTATTATTTTACAAGGTGGTAGGTCCCTCGTTTGCGAGAGACCGACTGGGTTGGTACCACCGATTTGTCTATTTCTGCCGCCAAGCAACAGTGTGTAAGCACTGTTGTGTTCCGGTGTGAAGGACATTAAAACCAGTGTAATTACTGGGCATTATGAGACTTAACACCTTATGTCTCGGGGTGACGAGCGCAGTGCAGTGCTTTATTTAAAGTTCTGTGTGGCGTTGCTTCTGTTTATGAGCAGGCGTGGCGCTTACCATCAGGCGAGCGACCTGCTCGTCTCGTCATTCAATCTAATAAAAAGAAAAAAAATAACTATACGACTTTACTTTCGTAGGTATTACAGAGTGGGCTTGGGCATTTGTCTTATAATCGTAAATAAGTTGCTGTAAGATTTTCGTCTTAATACATGTAAAAATCTGAACCGATTTATGTCATGTTTTATAAATGAGACCTAATATAATTTAATTTACATCAAAATTCCCCTAGATACCTGAATCAACAAAGTTATATGTTAAGAAAAAGTTTATAAATAAATTTACAAACATTGCCCATTTAACAGTAAATTGACTCGTAAATAACTGTAATGTTTGGACAACTTAGGATAAAAAATACTACACGTAAAACATCAAATTATATGAATATACATAGTTCATATTAACCGGAAAAAATACCAAATTAATTATTATGCCATTTAAATAAACAGTATGACAGTCTCCGTGGCTCAGCAGGCGAATAGCCGGCTTCGAAGCTAGAGGCCGTGGGTTTGATTCCCGCACCGAGAGCCAAATGTTTGTGTGATCCATATTTGTTTCGGGTCTGGGTGTTGTGGGACTGCAAGTCCCTCGTAGTTCCTAATACCCACGATACAGGTTAACCTAGTGTGAGGTCAGGACCATGTGTGTGACTGTTGGGTGTGTATTTGTTTTAATGCAGAAACATTTACAAATATTTGTTTGGGGGCTTGACACAAGATTCGTAACTTAGCGTGGGACTGTGTAACTGTTGGTTGTATTTATTATTTTCTTCAAAGAAGGAATTCTTTTCAGCTATTTACTACTAATTTTATTAGTTGGTACGTCCCTCATATGCAAGAGATCGTCTGGATAGGTAGGCTTTGTCTTTTACTTTTTTTGCTTTTTTTTATGGCATAGGCCAGCAAACGAGCAAGTGGGTCACCTGTTGGTAAGTGATCTCCACCGCCCATGTACGCCCACAATACGAAAAGAATCATGGGTGCGTTGCCGACCTTAAAGGAAAGGGATAATTAAGGAATTGGGAAGGGGAGGGGGATTTGGGCCTCCGGATATTTCATTTACCGTACGAAACGCAGCAGTAAGCTGCTACTTTACGTTGGTTTGCGTGTTTGTAAAATTTTAAATTCCTTTGGGTTAATAATTATGTTTGATAAAACAAATCATGTTGAACATTATCTGTATTCGATTTCCACAAGAGCGACTGACAAAGTTGGTCGTTCAACTGATTTACGGCTTTACTCTAGATTATAAATTTTCAGATGCAACGTACCTTAATAGAATCATTTTATTCGTGTTTTTTTTACTAACTCTAATGACGAGACGTCATTAATATGTAATATTACAGACTGGTCATCAACCGATGGTTACCGACGACATGGGCGACCTAGGAAGAGATGGAGAGACGACATTGTCAATTTTTCTTCAAAGTGGCAAGATATCTCCCAAGAGCGTAAGAAGTGGCAGAAGTTGGGGGAGGCCTTTGCCCAGCAGTGGGACACTAAGTAGGCTAATAAAAAAAATAAAAAAAATGTCGATATAAGCAGGTCGTTTGCTTAATGGTAAGCGCCTGCCCATGAACAGAAGCAACATCATTTAGAAGTACTGCATGGCGCTGGACTGCGCTCGTCACCCCGAGGCAAAAATTAATATTTTTTTAATTTTTATGGCATAGGCCGGCACACGAGCAAGTGGGTCATCTGATGGTAAGTGGACTCCACCGCCCATGTACGCCCCCAATACCAAAAGAATCATGGGTGCGGTGCTGACCTTAAAGGAAAGGGATTGGGAAGGGGAGGGGGTTTAGGCCTCCGGATATCTCACTCACCGTACTAAATGCAACAGTAAGCTGCTAGTTTACGCCGGTTTTCTGTGAGACAGTGGTAGCGACCCGGACGAGCCGGCCCATACATGCTGTAGACAAAAGTGTCTACGGCTCTCGTTTCGTACGGTGAGTGAGATATCCGGAGGCCCAAACCCCCTCCCCTTCCCAATTCCTTAATTATCCCTTTCCTTTAAGGTCGGCAACGCACCCATGATTCTTTTCGTATTGTGGGCGTACATGGGCGGTGGAGATCACTTACCAACAGGTGACCCACTTGCTCGTTTGCTGGCCTATGCCATAAAAAAAAGCAAAAAAAGTAAAAGACAAAGCCTACCTATCCAGACGATCTCTTGCATATGAGGGACGTACCAACTAATAAAATTAGTAGTAAATAGCTGAAAAGAATTCCTTCTTTGAAGAAAATAATAAATACAACCAACAGTTACACAGTCCCACGCTAAGTTACGAATCTTGTGTCAAGCCCCCAAACAAATATTTGTAAATGTTTCTGCATTAAAACAAATACACACCCAACAGTCACACACATGGTCCTGACCTCACACTAGGTTAACCTGTATCGTGGGTATTAGGAACTACGAGGGACTTGCAGTCCCACAACACCCAGACCCGAAACAAATATGGATCACACAAACATTTGGCTCTCGGTGCGGGAATCAAACCCACGGCCTCTAGCTTCGAAGCCGGCTATTCGCCTGCTGAGCCACGGAGACTGTCATACTGTTTATTTAAATGGCATAATAATTAATTTGGTATTTTTTCCGGTTAATATGAACTATGTATATTCATATAATTTGATGTTTTACGTGTAGTATTTTTTATCCTAAGTTGTCCAAACATTACAGTTATTTACGAGTCAATTTACTGTTAAATGGGCAATGTTTGTAAATTTATTTATAAACTTTTTCTTAACATATAACTTTGTTGATTCAGGTATCTAGGGGAATTTTGATGTAAATTAAATTATATTAGGTCTCATTTATAAAACATGACATAAATCGGTTCAGATTTTTACATGTATTAAGACGAAAATCTTACAGCAACTTATTTACGATTATAAGACAAATGCCCAAGCCCACTCTGTAATACCTACGAAAGTAAAGTCGTATAGTTATTTTTTTTCTTTTTATTAGATTGAATGACGAGACGAGCAGGTCGCTCGCTTGATGGTAAGCGCCACGCCTGCTCATAAACAGAAGCAACGCCACACAGAACTTTAAATAAAGCACTGCACTGCGCTCGTCACCCCGAGACATAAGGTGTTAAGTCTCATAATGCCCAGTAATTACACTGGTTTTAATGTCCTTCACACCGGAACACAACAGTGCTTACACACTGTTGCTTGGCGGCAGAAATAGACAAATCGGTGGTACCAACCCAGTCGGTCTCTCGCAAACGAGGGACCTACCACCTTGTAAAATAATAAATTGTGTTAAATGTATTGTAGCGGAGGAGCGAAGAGTATAAGACGTAAAGTACGGAAAATACTATATTTAATACCCTTTACAAGTTACATTAATGAATGAATCCAACAAGGTGGAAGAATAAAGAGAGTAGGTTTTCTCCCGCCGCCGGTTTTCTTCTGCCGCCAAGCAACAGTGTTTAAGCGCTATTGTGTTCCGGTTTGAAGGACATTGAAGCCAGTGTGATTACTGGGCATTATGAGACTTAACACCTTATGTCTCGGGGTGACGAGCGCAGTCCAGTGTCATGCAGTGCTTTGTTATTCAAAGTTCTGTGTGGCGTTGCTTCTGTTTATGAGCAAGCGTGGCGTTTGCCATCAGGCGAGCGACCTGGTCGTCTCGTCATTCAAGCTCATAAAAAAAAATACAATAATTATTTGTTTCTGAGAGCTGCTACTATAAAGGATGGCATTAAAACTTCCGTTTAGTACTGTTTAAAAACAGGTCAAAACCGACTCATAAGAACTTACCAGCTTAAAATAAAATTAACCAGTTTTGAGTCGGAGCTATTGCAGATTATTCATCAGTGACTAAAAATTATAAGTCACTAGCTTTTGCTCGAAGCTCCGCCCGCGTGAAGGCCTTATCCGGGATAAAATTCAATGCCCTAATCCAGGTCATGGTCTATGTGCCAAATTTCATCCAAAACCGTTCAGCTTTTAAGGCGTGATTGAGTTTCAAACATCCAAACTTTAACATTTATATTAGTTACAGGAATTAGGATGTAAGGACCGCCAGTTCTGTTTATTCTTCATCTTTGTCAGCTCACAGTTTATTGGCGATTTAGGTGTTATAAATCAAATTTTGCTAAGCTGTCGACCTCGTATTGTTTGTTCCAGTGAAATGCGGCGCTATAGAAATATGAAAATAATTTGGAATAAAAATTACGACATGCGAGTGAAATGCTCGTCTCATAAATGCAAGTAAATAAAAAAAAGTGTGTGTGTATTAGTGTATACACGTAAGAAGTGAAACTTCTTTATGTTTATATTTAAATTATTATTGTATTATTACAATTAATTGATGTTTACTAGATTAACAGCCGTATTAATTAATAATTGCTAGTTTTAATAAAATTATTTACACTCACTGATATTTACAATCAAAAACTAAGGTTAACCTGAAATAACCTTGAAAAAAATAAATACCGTAATCACACCCACGTGTTGAATGTATTAGAAAAAAGGTTTAATTACTTACTTCTGTTAGAAATCCACTGGAATTAGAATAAATATCTTTTATTCTTTTTGCCAATAACTTTATAAATTTTTTTTCGCAAATCACTTAATTAAAATATTATTTTTCACGTCACTACTGAGTTTCAGAAATCAAGATGGCGCGTAACGCAAAAATGTTACCCAGAAACCAAGATGGCGCGTAACAGAAAAACGTTACACATTTTTTTTAACCTCCTATAAAATTTCTCCCATACGCCGATAAAGAAGTTTCACTTCAATATGTTTCGCTAATATCTAATAGAGTCTTATTATTTAATTATATAACCCAACCATTAAAATCCTCGACATTTTGAAAGATATCTTTTATTTGTAAATGGCGGAAGAGATTTTCTTTAAACATACTCGTAGTATGCATCTTGTTTATATCAGCTTTCAAATAAAAAATACATTCAATTCGGTCTATTGGTTTAGGCGCACGCACGCATGCACACACGAACGCACGCACGCACGCTCACACGCACGTATGCACGCACGCACGTACGCTCGGAGGTTAAAAAATATGCTTTGCTATTATTGTCAAGGTCTGGACTGGTCTGCTCAAACTGTTATTTTTTTATGATTTTTTTACTTTATTGCCCTAATTTATTCATCGTGGTCATGGCATTCATGCTCAATTATCATTATTTTATGTTATAATGTTCCTCTTGGCATAAACAGCTGGTTTAAGTCAAATTAAATTGTATTAATGTAGTATCAATATTGTAAATCAGTTTTGAAAAGAGTAATGTTAGAGTTTCTTGTCCGTTCTTCTTTATAGGAACATCATTCCGAACTGGCGGTAGAGTTAAAATTTAACTGAATCTAAATGATGTGTAACATTTTATGGATTAAATAAATATTTGAATTTGAATTGGAGTTTCATAATGGTAGCAAAATATCGATAAAAAGATGTCGGATTAAAGGTACGGGTGCATAAATTTCAGGACTTATGAGCAATGCTGAAAAGTTGAAAATAAAATACATGTTTTTATAACGTTGAATAACTCAACTTCAGCGAGTTCCCGATACGGTATTGAAAAAGTTACTTTACGTTAACAAATGTATTTCGCCGCGGGCCTGTGATTTATTATTGATTATTTATTGCTTTAATTCTGCCCTCACACAATAAAATAATGCAGTCAAAATTTTATTACAGCGCAGTAAATTTTAAAGGAATTCGATGGTGCGTTTTATTTATATAAGTTTCGTCTGTGTGAATGTAAATTAATTTAAACAACTCTTATTCTTAGGCTTAATAAGAAATTCGGCGGAAATCCGGGCTGATACTGAGCATTTCGGAATAGAAAAACCCAATACACCTCAGTGTTAGCCTCAATCGTAACTCGTAGGCATTACAACTGCGCCACCGAGGCAGTCTAGTATTTGTAATATAAAATATTATGTAAATATTCTAGGTATGGGCTAAAATTTGAATACAAAGGGGAATAATATGATAATTATTGAAACGTGTTATGTTGGAGTTTTTATGTACGTTTTTAATATTTTTGATCCCTTTTACTTTTACATAGGAAAAAACTACTTAAAAATTAATCTTAGTTGTAGGTACCTACTAATTTATATTTAAAATATTATTAATGTTATGGCTATTATATACTTACTTTATTCTATGTATATTTGTTTATTGCGTCATTGCGGATAGTATAGTGGCCCAGCAACTCAATTTCCCAACGTGAAGAATAAATGAGTAAGAGAAAAAGAATCAGAAATGGCACAGGGAATACCCGACTCCGAACTGCGTCTTTCATTTCTATATCCAAAAGTAAACTGCACGTTTAAGAGCTAATAAAAAAACAATCGATTTCATGTTGCGTGAGATTCAGACCCAGTTAATACAACTATAAGGGCCGTAAAACGTTTAGATGCTTGTTTTGAAAGTTGTGGTCATCATATAGATTTAGATGTTGTTATAAGATAACTAGAACGATAACTCTCATATTTTATACTAGCCTTGAACTATACACGTCCCACTGCTGGGCACGGGCCTCCTCTACTGAATGAGAGGGGTTAGACCTTAGTCCACCACGCTGGCCTAATGCGGGTTGGCAGACTTCACATACCTTCGAAATACTTATGGAGAACTTCTTAGGTATGTAGATTTCCTCACGATGTTTCCTTCACCGTTAAAGCAAGTGATAATTAACAAGTAATACACACATATCTTAGAAAAGTCAGAGGTGTGTGCACTTGGGGCTGGTTTCGATCCTGCAACTTTCTTCTCGATAGTCCATACCACTCCCCGCTGAGCTATCACTGCTTTTTAACTCTCATATGAATCTGTCAAAATACGGCTCCACTTACTCACACATGCAAATGTAATGAATGACACGTAACACTCATACACGCAACAAAAATTAATAAACGTTCAAAATCAACCTTAAATCATAAAAGTTCATGTTTAAATATTAAATTTCTAAATCGCGATACGACATTCTGCAAAAAATTAGACGTACCTATTAAGTGTCAATTAGAGATCATGAATCAATTTTTATGAATTGATTTATGAACGGGCTGCACCGACTTTTATAGCCCCGCCCCTTGCACAGAGCTTTGGTGTAGTAATTTTTTTGCTTGAGTTACGTTTCTTGTTATCTTATTTCGATATATTTAAATATAATCATTTATGTAGAAACGTCCCTAGTAGCCTTGTTACTATATAAATAACTAGCTTTTACTCACGGTTCCGCTTAAGTGTTTATCCGGATCAGCCCGTGCCTTTTAAAAGTACTTCAACCCCGAAAGGATTGATTTCAGTGTCATGCAGTCATGTAATTCAATGTTCTGAATGGTGTTGCTATTGTTTATGGGCAGGCGTTTTCCATCAATCGAGTGATCTGCTCGTCTGAACTATAGGAGTGACACAAGAGACACCATTTTGCACATCTATTTTTCACCAAGTTCTTTGCGAAAGGCCGTCTGGGTTGCTATCATCGCTTTGTCTATTTCCGCCAAGCAGAAGTGTGGTATTTCGGTTTAAAAGACATTGGAGCCAGTAAAATTACTGGGTATTGTAACTTAACATCTTGTGTCAGGGCGACTAACGCAGTGCAGTGCCATTTATGCTTCGTTATGGGATACGCAAGCGACATGCTCATTTCGTCATTTAGGGTTTTTTTAAAAAGTATGTAACAGACTTCCATCGCGTCAGAATAAACCCTATGGAATACAATAACAATTATCAAAATCGGAAATTTGTGTGAACATATATTTAAAACATACAGATATTTTATTTATATTTTGGTGCCTGTTTCTGCCTCGGTGGCGCAGTTGTAATGCGTAGTCGTTACGACTGAGGCTGTCGCTGAGGTATCGGGTTCGATCCTCGGGTCGGGTAAAAGTGATATTAGGGTGTTCTATAACGAAAAGCTCAGTATCGGCCCAGAGTCTGGAATTTGTGCCCGGTATGGCGATAGGCTCGCCCCCTATCACATCGTGGGACGGAGATACGCTCGGCGAAATGTGGGTGTGCTAGTTACACCTCTGCCTACCCTTTCAGGGATTACAGGCGTGAGTGCGTATGTATGTATGTATGTATATATTTTATTATCATGGAACGATCAGTTCGTTGAGAATTACTACCTCGGTACCTACTTTTTTGAAATCGGTTAAAAAGTGCACCTATATCGAGAGATCTGATAAACGAATATCAAACTTCGGTACTGAATGGGTGATTTATCCCTGACAAGGCAGTGAAGTGATCTCCGTTAAGCCAAGTCCGACGTTGAGGTTGTATCGACAACTGCCCTTAGACCGTAGGGTTGTCGCGCGATTGTTTTATGATATTTGACAAGAATTTGAGACAAACATACGCACTCACGCCTGTAATCCCCGAAGGGGTAGGAAAAGGTGTAACCAGTACACCCACATTTCGCCGAGCGTATCTCCGTCCCATTATGTGATGCTGGGGGCTAGTCTATGGCCATACCGGGCACAAATTCCAGACTCCGAGCTGATACTGAGCATTTCATAATAGAAAAACCCAAACACTTTTACCCGACCCGGGGATCGAACCCGAGACCTTGACATCAGCCTCAGTCGTAACGCGTACGCATTACAACTGCGCCACCAAGGCAGTTGTTTTTTGTGTCGGTTAAAAATAAAATACAATGTAAAGCATGACCCTAGCTCGGGCGGACGATGTCAAACGCGTGGGCTCGCTGTGTTGGCGGTCGATTATCGCCGCCTAGCCAACTGCATGTTCTATAGAGCCTCCCAATTGGCTCCCGTATTCTCCTCTTCTGTTATTTACCCGATTATTTTAGTAAGGTTTATCCACTAGCTTTTTTATGTTGAAGTGGCAGTGGACAGGCCACATAGCTTGCAGAACTGATAGCCGATGGGGCACAAAAGTTCTCGAATGGAGGCCACGTACGGGCAAGCGCAACCGAGGACATCCACCTACAAGATGGACCGACGACCTGACAAGGGTTGCAGGAAGCCGATGGATGCAGGCCGCTTTCAACACGTCGGCCTGGAAGGCATTAGGGGAGACCTATGTTCAGCAGTGGACGTCTTGTGGCTGATGATGATGATGATGATGATCCACTAGCTTTATCGTTTCGTTTTCCGAATGGAAATGCATCGTGTGGTGTATGTATCAAGCAGAGGCTTAAAAATCTTAAGAAAAACTTGGATTATGTTGTACAAATCTGGATATATTTTTCTAGGTGGTAGGTCGTATGTGAGGGGCCGTCTTTCGTACCACCTCTTTGTCTATTCCTGCCGCAAAATAGCAGTGTATATGCACAATAATTGTCTTGTGGTTTGTAGGACATTAAAATAGGACAGTGAAATTAATGGGTATCGTATGCCCTATGCCATTTTGTTTATAATAATTTTCGTTTGACTGCCACGGTGGCGCAGTTGTAATGCATACACGTTATGACAGAGACTGACGCCAAGGTCTCGGGTTCGATCCCCAGGTCGGGTAAAAGTGATAATGGGTCCATTACGAAATACTTAGTATCAGCCCAGCTTTTGGATTTGTGCTCGGTATGGCGATAGGCTCGCCTCCTATCACATTATGAGTCGGAGATAAGCTCGGCGAAATAAGGGTGTGATACTTACACCTCTGCCTACACCTTCGGTGATTACAGACGTGAGTAAAGATTTTCGTCAAGCGAAAATTCCAACTTTTTTTTTATTGCATTAGCCGACAAACGAACAAGTGGGTCATCTGATGGTAAGTGATCACCACCGTCCATGTACGCCCACAATACCAAAAGAGTCATGGGCGTGTTGCCGACCTTAAAGAAAAGGGATAATTAAGGGATTAGGAAGGGGAAGGGATTTGGGCCTCCGGATATCTCACTCGCCGTACGAAACGTAGCAGCAAGCTGCTACTTTACGTCGGTTTTCTGTGAGACAGTCTGTCTACAGCGTGGCTCTACCACTTGGATGAAGTCACGAACAAAAGCTAGCAGACACTGAACGCAACAAAATATCTCTTGATATACGAGACGTTCGTAAATCGAAAACGGTTTCCAAACTGCTGGTATTGTTAGATATTTAAAAAGTATATGGACGGTTATTTCCACCAATAAATCTTTATAGATGTTTCGAGTAGTAAACTAGCATTGTTTATTGGTTGCTAGATACTAGCACACTTTATCATAACTTGGGCATTGCGATAAGATGGGGCTTTTGCGATATCGACGGTCACTTACTTGTTTTAGTTACTATGTAGTTGTTTATGAGTGGTAGAGCCACGCTGTAGACACTTGTCTACAGCATGAATTGGCTGGCTCGTCCGGGTCGTTACCACTGTCGCACAGAAATGCGGCGTAAAGTAGCAGATTGCTGTTGTGTTTCGTACGGTGGGTGAGATATCCGGAGGGCGAAACCCCCTCCCCTTCCCAATCCCTTTATTATCCCTTTCCTTTAAGGTCGGCAAGGCACCCATGATTTTTTTGATATTGTGGGCGTACATGGGCGGTGGAGATCACTTACCATTATTTGACAACATTCAGAGATTGACAGTATAAACAATGATTGTTTTATTTAATTTAATTTATTTAAGACTAGCTGTTGCCCGCGGCTTCGCCCGCGTAAATGTCTATTTCCAGGATTAAAGTAGTCTAATGGGCGACAGTGGTGAGCGCGGCGTGGGGGGTGATCGCATCAAGTGAGTCCCGTCAAATCCCGTCCCGTCGACGCTTGACAAAAATACTAATATCGCTATTAAAAAATAGGGGTTGATGGTAGAAGGGTAAAATTAAAGACATAAAAAAAAAACAAAAAAATGTTAGGGGTGGACAACCCTTATCACTTAGGGGTATGAATGATAGAAAGCCGACCAAATTGAAAATCAGTACTACTAATGATCTATTACATTTTGTGACTATACAATTTGGTCGCATTCGAGATATTATCACTTTTGTTGAGTTTCGGAACGCGACATTAGATCCTCCAACGCGCACGCGAAGACTATTTTGATAGATATGATTGAATTTGAACTTTGTGCAGCGTTAATAAATTGAACATTGACTCTTTGAAGTTAGGAACACACCTACATTTCTTAGACAACAGTGAGTGATTATAATTTAATATGAACTTTATTAAATAGCAATAAAGTTTAAATTGACTCTACATTTTATTTAGAAAACGTTTATATGGGAGAAAGAAAAGGGCTGTTTTTAGGGTTTTCCCGGCAATTATACCTTCAATTATACCTTAAACTTTCCCTAGACCTCCACGAACATTTTAAGACCAAGATAAGATAAACCCGTTCAGCCGTTCTCGAGTTTTAGCGAGACTAACGAACAGCAATATATATATATATATATATATATATATATATATATATATATATATATATATATACAACGTGTTATAAAAAGGGGCGGGCAAATTTAAGCAATGTATAGTGTAGGGTATAAGTATTTTATCTCCCATAGTACCAAATCCGATTGCATTGCTAGTACAATAATTACAGAATTTTCTTTTTTATCGAATGAGTAACATGTCGATATCGACTTTCAACTTTGGACAACACTAAATGATAAACAATGATACTATAGACCTCCTTTAATTTATTTATTTTATAATTAAAAAATCATTAATCAGTTGTCAAATGTCAATATTTATTTGACGCAGTCAGTTCGGCAAGTTCTGATTTTATGAAGTATGATTACGAGTTCAAAAATATGTTGTATTTGACTAAAAACAAGTATTATGTATTGGTACTTTGTGTTGGTGTAACTGATAACAGTGTTAAAGAGGATCGTCAACTGTATTAAGCCAAATTCATAGATGGAAGACCCGAGAATGAAGTCTTTAAAATGCTTCTAGAGGATGGTACCTATTTGTCTTCAACACACAATCTCTTTCAGGTGTTCATTTGTGTTTAAATTACAAGTTACGTACGTATGCTCGTAGAATTATGTACATCTTATTTAAGTTTATTAAAAAGTGAGTGTCGTAAATAACAATTAATAATGATGTCATCAATCTTATCGATCTTAATAAATGAGTGATTAAAAATAACGTGGAATTTTTGGATGTCTTGGTTTTGAAAAGATCCGGTACATAAGTACTAATTGTAAGGTGTATGTAATGACCCTAAAATATGACCACACCTTTCTGTAACACGTTGTATATAGGCTTTGTCTTGTGTGAGGACCGCAAGAAGTAGAGTATTACGAGACAGTGGTGACGACCCGGACGAGCCGGCCTATTTATGATGTAGAAAAAACTGTCTACAGCATGGCTCTACCACTCAGACATTTTATAGTATAAAAAGAATATGAATACATAGGTCGAATTTCGACCACTACGGAACCAATAGTAATTATTATTAACTCATTATGAACGAGGAAGGTTCCGATTAGATCCTTGAAGGCTATAACCTTATATGACTTATAAGTTCTAATAATTGAACGTAAACTTTTGTGTTTCCATAACGTAAAGTTTTTATTTACATTTTATTGAATAGAGTTTTTATTGCATAGCAATCTAAAGTTACTTAGATCATTGAGTAATTTCCTTACTTAAAGTAATGAGCCTCAAATTAGTATATTGTTTAACTTCCTATCCGTGGCACATTAGGCGAGTAGCCGGCTGCGAAGTGATAGGCCGTAAGTTCGATTCCCACACCGAAACAAATGTTTGTATGGTCTGGGTGTTGTGCGACCGCAAGTCCCTCGTAGTTCCAGATACCCATGACACAGGTTAACCTAGTGTGGGGTTAGGACTATATGTGTGACTTTTGGGTGTATTTATGATTATTTTTTATAGCATAGGCCGGCAAACGAGCAAGTGGGTCATCTGATGGTAAGTGATTTCCACCGCCCATGTACACCCACAATACTAAAATAATTATGGGTGCGTTGCCGACCTAAAAGGAAAGGGATAATTAAAGGATTGGGAAGGGGAGGGGGTTTGGGCCTCCGGATATCTCACTCACCGTACGAAACTCAGCAGCAAGCTACTACTTTACGCCGGTTTTCTTTGAGACAGTGGTAACGACCCGGACGAGCCGGCCCATTCGTGCTGTAGACAAAAGTGTCTACACTATGTCTACCACTCTATAAATCTATTTATTTTTAACCTTCGATAAAACAGGGTGTTGGGTGTCAAAAAGTTGACCCCTTGGTCTATATCTCTCTCTCTCTCTCTCTCTGTACGTACGTACGTGGTTGCGTGCGTACGTCTATATGTGTTTTTGTTTGAAATCTAGTTTCACCAGGATATTTCTTAGCTTTGTTTGTAGTAATCTGTTTGTTCAATGTTTTTTCTAACTGTCGTTACGAGTTTTTATCTGTTACTTAGCTTAATTCTTAAACAAGATTCATTGGAATAATTGTGTCTGCTTTTTTATCTATATAAACTTATAATCATGTTATGTAGGTACAATAAAATGTTTTTTTCGGGCGTAATGTGTTAGCAGCGGACTGCGTCATCGACGTAAAGTACCTTTTATAAAAGGGTAAAAAAAAACAAATTAAAATTATAAATAGAATATTCTAGACTGCTTACGTGGAATATTAATTTTATAATTGGAGAGCCACGCTGTAGACTTTTGTCTACAGTATGAATGACCGGATTATTGCCACTGGAAGTCAATACTATCCATTATTATTCACATACATATGCACTCCTGTGGACATATGTGGTGGACTAAGGCCTAATCCCTTTCAATCAGTAAAGGAGGCCCGTGCACAGCAGTGGAACGTGTATAATACAGGGCTTGTAAAAAAACTGTCTGGCTGTCAAGGTAGCATGGCTAAAGTACTGAATTTATTCAAAAGAATCAACGAACACATAAACCAAACATATTTAAACAATCCAAACACAGTCCTTCAAATTGAATTTGTAAATAATTATGACTGCCTCGGTGGCGTAGTTGTATTAAGTACGACTTAAGCTGACGCTGAGGTCTCGGGTTCGATCCCTGGGTCAGGTAAAAGTGATTTCTTAGTATCAACCCAGAGTCAGGAATTGTGCCCGATATGGCGATAGGCTCGCCTCCTATCAAATCATGGGATGGAAATAAGCTCAGCGAAATGTGGTTGTATTAGTTACACCTCTGCCTACCCCTTCGGGAGCTCAGGCGTGCGTATGTTTGTATGTATATTCATCTGCAGGTCGAATACAGAACTTACTTTTTTTAGTCGGCAAAAAAGACGATGAATCGATTTACCGATTCACATAAATAATTGACCATAAAAACCCTTGGGATCGAATAAAAAACGGTACGAAGTACTTTTACAATATACTATACCAAAGAGATAAAATAAACACTATTAAAGCTCTGATGCCTCAACATTGCAGCTTTTTTGTACGGGCACAAAGAGTTTAAGCGTCAGGGTCAGTGGCTTGGATAAGAACTTCAAGGTCAGTAATGCACCCACAATTTACCTGGTATTATAACTAAGAAGATGATAAAACTATTATCTTTATAAACATACATATGTAAACATACATATATTTTACTATTTATGTAGTTTATTAAAACAGATATGCTGACCGTGATAGCACCCTGGGTTACCATCTGAAAACCAGCGCTGCAGCGCTTAACACGTTGTAGCATTTAAGCTGAGATGGGACCATTTATGGCCTCACACATCTGATTAATAGGCATTCTTTGCCTAATATACCTGTTAGCCTATTGTAATTGTAAATTGTGTTTTAAGTTTTTCTCGTTTTGTATCTTGTCATGTGCAGTAGGTATTGTAGCTAAGCGATGTATTAGTCTTAGGTATTAGTGTGAGATACTGTAATAAATACATTTCTTTCTTTCTTTCTTTCTTTCATATGTCGGCAGTAAGATGGTTAAAGCCGTAAAATAGTTACTAGAGATATAGCCTAGTGGGTGGTAGAGCCACACTGTAGACACTTTTGTCTGCAGCATGAATGGGCCGGTTCGTCCAGTCGTTACCACTGTCTCACAGAAAACCAATGTAAAGTAGCAGCTTGCTGCTGCGTTTCGTACGGTGAGTGAGATATCCCCTCCCCTTCCTTATCTTAATGATTGCTTTTCCTTAAGGTCCGCAACGCGCCCATGATTCTTTTGGTTTTGCGGGCATACATAGACAGTGGAGATTAACTACCATCAGATAACCCACTTTTTCGTTTGCCGGCCTATGCTGTAAAGGTTTTCTGTGATACTGTGGTAACGACCCGGACGAGCCGACTAATCAAGTAGTACAATACTACTAATTTCCTTTAATCTTTAGTTTTTGCTACGACAGGATCCAGAATCATAATATCTGGAATTACAGATCGTCGAGGCAGTACTAACGGGGCAAGTTTGCTTTGGTTCGGTCTTGGCTACAAAAACCTCGTCACGTTGCAAAAGAGCACCGAACGGGATCAGGAACGAACCGATCCCGCTCCCCGCCAAAACAGAAGGAGGCGCTGGGTTGACGACTGACCAGCGCCTCCTGCCCTGTGGACTGGGGGCCTTTGTAGAATTTCACCATGGATTCCTTTTGCCTGTCGTAAGATGCAATTAGTTGGGGCCACCGGGTGTCACAGCGATGCAGCGGTGGATGCACAGTCTTCATACGTAGTGTATCCTTTACTGTGCGACGCTGAGATGGACGGCAATGTGAAAACATTTTACTTCCGCACACGCTGAAATGCGGTTCATTGTGAGGGACGGGCCCCAAAGCAGCATAGTGCAGAGGTGGTATTCAGGATCCCCCCGGACCATCTCAAGTGCACCGAAGAAGGCCAGAGGTTTTTAGTCGGTATAGTAGCGTAGGGATTTTAGTTAGAGACTCGACCCAGCGGTAATTCAGGACGACAACTGAGTTAAAAGACTGGTGAGTCCGGCATAACCATCTCTCCTCCCCCGAGGATGAGAAAGTACCCATAAATGAAAAAAAATAGTTCGGCAATCATCCTTTTAACCGATTTAATAAAGGAGTTTCTGTATTCGATTCAGTAGGAATACACAATGAATGCCTAGCCATCTGAGCCCGAGTCATGCAAAAGAAGAGCCAAGTCAGTATCTGAAAATCATAAAGTAAAAAGGCTCAGCGATTTTGAGTCGGTGCTGTTGCAGTTATGATCCATGATAGCACCGACTCAAAATTGGTTACACTTTTTTGACAATTATGTTAAAGCTTTTATTTTATTTAATTTTATTTTTTTATATTATAGTGAATAAATGCCACTTAAAAAATAAATAGATTATAGACTTATAGATAAAGATTATAAATAGATCCACTATGAGAGGAAAACTCCTCGGCGAATCACTGCCTCGGTTTCGCAGTTATGTGCTGTGTTGAGGTCTCGGGTTCGATCCCCGGGTCGGGTAAAAGTAATATCGGGATTTCTATTTCGAAATCTCAGTATCAGTCCGGAATCTGGACATATGTCCGATATGGCGATATGCTCGCCTCCTATCACATAATGCGACGAGAATAAACTCTGAGAAATGTGGGTGTACTGGTTACACCTCTGCCTACCCTTTGGGTATTACAGGCGTGAATGTGTATGTATATTAGGGGAAAACTGTTTGTAAATTATATTGTTTTTAATTTTAAGCCGGTTCTATTTTTTATCCTTATAAAAGACTTAAACGCAAGCCAGTGAGTCATAATAAAATGCGAGACTGCCATAAAAAAATTATTGCGAATGCAGTGGGTTTTACATATAGTAATAATTGGGTCTTAGGCCTCGCCATAGAGGGTGATATTTTTATATTTTTAAATGTATTTTTAAGTGATTTAATATTTAGAAATGTAAAAAACCTTAAATATAATAAAGAGTACTGTACTGTACGTAATAATAAAGCTTTATTTGTCCATGCAAACAATAAATTCGTACAATTTTAGATAAATAATTCATTAAATAATTTACAATTGATTTAACATGATTTGATTTGATAGTTATAATAAAATTGACAATATAATTATACTAATTGATTATTGTTAAGTTAAGCAGGTGCTATTTTTGTATGGACCCCCTTCGGGTAAAAGCCTCTTCCAAGGTGTGCCAATTGTTTCTGTCCTTGGCTGTGTTTAGCCAACGTCGGTCTGCTATTGCCGCTATTTCATCTGCCTTTTGAAGGTATTTTTCGTTGGAGCGGTTTTCTTTGGTAGGTTTAGGTCGACCTCTCCCGCGGGGACCGGCCGTACTGGGAGATGTGGGGTGGGTAGAAGGCTCGGTTTTGATTCTAATTGCTATGCTATATTGTGCTGTGGTGTCTTCGTTTGGCATTTAGAAAAATCTGAATCTGCTTCAGTGAGGATAAGTTTAGGCTTTTGGATTATGTAGTTTTTCATATTTGTTGCTTTGTTTTTCTTAGGTGGCTGCTTAGGTGGATTGATAGATAATGGTCCGAAATTCGAATTCTTTCAGTGGTAGAGCCATGCTGTAGACAGTTTTGGTATCAGCATGAATGGACCGACTGGACCGAATTATTACCATTGTTTTACAGATAGCCGTCAATAGTAGCAGCTTGTTATTGGGTTCGACGGTGAACATGCGAAGGTCCAAATCCTTTAACTATCATTTAAGGTTTAATACGTCTATGAATTTTTATTTTATTTTGTTATGTCGCAGGTCGGAAACGAGCAAGTGGTTCCCCTCATGGTAAGTGATCTCCACTGGCGATGAATGTCTACAATACTAAAAAATATACTTTTGAATGGTAGAGCCACGCTGTTGTAGGTTTACAACAGCGTGAATAAAAATCAGTACAATGATTTAGCCGGGAAAAGGTATGAATAAATAATAAATAAATAAATACACCCAACAGTCACACACATAGTCCTGACCCCACACTAGGTTAAACCTGTATCGTGGGTATCAGGAACTACGAGGGACTTGCGGTCCCACAACACCCAGACCCGAGACAAATATTTGTGGATCAGACAAACATTTGTCAAGGTGCGGGAATCGAACCCACGACCTCACGCTTCGCATCCGGCTACTCGCCCGCTGCGCCACGGAGGCTGTGTAAATTTACTTACTAATTTATAATGTTAGTGTGAATTTATTATATGACACAATCCTTGAATAATAATAATTTACGACAACAGGATTTCCCGGTAGTTCTGTAACTTAATATAATTATACCAAACGCATTATTTAAAACTTTTCCTTGAGATTTAATCAGCATGACCTGCTGTCGATCGTGTTAATTGTTAATTTCTTTAAGTTTTTATTAGATACAATCCAATCCATCGTCGTAGGAAAATTAATTGGGAGCTTAGCGACATTTTATCACAATAAACGTCTTCAAACACACTATATTCTAGGAAATACGCACCTAAATACTAATACTCTTCTTTATAATCATACTAATATTATAAATGTGAATGTAAGTTTGTTTGTTACGCTTTCACGCGCAAACTACTTAATCGATCATCATGAAACTTTGTACACATATTCTTAGAGGTATAAGAAGTCACATAGGATACTTTTTATGAAAAAAAAATATCTATTTGTTTGTTACGATTTCACGCCTAAATCACTGAACCTATTTTGATATTTTGATGTAGAGATAGATTCCCATCTCCCTGGAGACGGTTATAGGCAACGTTTTACTTCGGAAAATTCTATTCAAGCGGGCGGAGCCGCGAGCAAAATTTAGTAATATATATATTCTAGATATCTAGACATAAAGTAGCCACAATGTATAGCAGCACGTCAACCATTCAATTAATCTATTACTATTACCTCTTATTTCGATGCTATTACCAGATTTACAAGATGGTAGGTCCCTCTTATGCGAGAGAACGTCTGGGTTGGTACCACTACTGTGTCTATTCCTGCCGCCAAGAAGCAGTGTGTAAGCATTGTTGTGTTCCGGTTTGAAGGTCATTGAAGCCAGTAAAATTAGTGGGTATTATGAGACTTAACATTTTATGTCTCGGGGTGACGAGCGCAATCCAGTCCTATGCAGTGCTTTGTAATTCAAAGTTCTGTGTTGTGTTGGGTTGCTTGTGTTGTGGATAGGAGTAGCGCTTACCATCAGGCGAGCGACCTGCGCGTATCGTCATTCGCGCTAGTAAAAAAATATATGAATCTAAATATTAATATATGCACTCACGCCTGTAATCCCCGAAGAGGTGTACACCCACATTTCGCCGAGCGTACTTCCGTCCCATGATGTGATAGGGGGTGAGCCTATCGCCATACTAGGCACAAATTCCAGACTCCGGGCTGATACTGAGCGTTTCGTAATAGAAAAGCCCGATATATTTTTTTCCGATCCCGGGTCGAACCCGAGACCTCAGCGTCAGTCTCCGAGGCAGTAAATATTAATAATATAATAATATCAACCCTATTATTCTGTTCCACTGCTGGACACGGGCTACCTCTACGAATCCGAGGGCCTGAGTCCACCATAATGGCCTAATGCGGGTTGGCAGACTTCACACACATTTGAAATTCTTATAGATTTTTTTTGATATGCAGGTTTCCACACGGTTTTTTTACAGGCATAGCAAGCGATAATTAACAATGAATACGAACTTAACTTCGAAAAATCAGGGGTCCATGCACTCTGGGCTGGTTACGAACCTGCGACTTTTATCTCGTAAGTACCACTCCCCGCTAAGCTATCGCTGCTTAATAATAAATATTGACTTTTAAGTAAGTTCCTTACCTACTTATCTTATAATCATATTTACTAAGAATTGGAATAGTTATATATGCATATATCTAGTTTATAATATTATTGCGATTATATGCGTAAAATATATAAATATACGGAAGTAAAAACTTGTACTGTAGTGGAAAATTATTAAATAATATATACGCTTTATTTAACATTTAAAATAATGCGTTCATAATTTTTCAATAATTTATATTCAAAATTAAAAATATAAAGTTATAGGTAGACTTAAAATAACAAAATGAAAAATAATTTTATATACTTTGTGAGTCATATACATATAATATATATATACGCACTCACGCCTGTAATCCCCGAAGGGGTAGGCAGAGGTGTAACCAGTACACCCACATTTCGCCGAGCGTATCTCCGTCCCACGATGTTATAGGGGGCGAGCCTATCGCCATACCGGGCACAAATTCCAGACTCCGGGCTGATACTGAGCATTTCGTAATAGAAAATCCCAATATCACTTTTTGCCGACCAGGGGTACAAACCCGAGACCTCAGCACACCAGTCCTACCGCGTACGCATTAGAACTGAGCCACCGTGGGACGTGTATAATACAGGGTTAGTTTTACACACATATTATATGTGTTATTAAAGATATCTTAACAATGATAAAAAATGGCCGTGGGAATATGTAGTGCTCGGCACTCGAGCCTGGGTTGTTACTACTGTCTCACATAGAAATGGGGTAAAGTAGCGCCTTGCTGTTGCGTTTTGTACAATGAGATATCCGGAGGCCGAAATCCCCTCCCCTTTCTAATCCCTTAAATATCAGTTTTCTTAAAGGTCGGCAACACGTCCATGATTCTTCTGGAATTAAGAGCATTCATTAGCGGTGCAGTTTACTTACTATAAAATGACCCACTCGCTCGTTTGCCGACCTATGCTATAAGAAAAGTAATTGGCTGGTTTTTAAACTGCACCGACCATTATCAAGTTCACACGTCATTTTCTCACATCTGGAAAAACCCAAAAGAGAACGTTATTAATCCGGTCTCTCTCAAATTGTTAGTACGAGTACATATCCTTGACATTTATGGACCGATATTTTACAGTTAAATCTGTACTATTAACAAAATTGTATTTTTAATAATAATAATGCGTTTATTTGTTTGAATACTGTTACAATGATGTAACATAATATTATTGAATAGTTCTTAGTATTCTGCCGTTTCCAGCGTATAAATATTGTTTAATTGCGTAATTTAAAATTAGGACCAATAAATCAATTTAGTTGCATTATTTTTTATCATTGAAATAGTCTAGGCTTTGTATTTGGCGCTTACCATCAGGCGAGCGACCTGATCGTCTCGTCATTCAATGTAATAAAAAAAAAGTACCTAACAATATTAATCATCCAGCAAATTTAGAGAACATAGGCCACCATAGACGGATAAAAGGAAATACAGATACGAGAGTATGAAAGATAATGGGTTTCGTTTCTTCATCAGAGATATACGGAACCCTGATAATTATAGGTTAATAACTCCAAACCCGATTTTTTTTTATTAATTAATGACGTATCGAGCAGGTAGCTCGCTTGTTGGCGCCATGGCATTGGACTACGCTCGTCACTCCGAGTCATAAGATGTTAAGTCTCATAATACCCAGTAATTCCAATGGCTGCAGCGTCATTCAAACAAACACAACTTATACTTACAAATGCTGCTTGACGGCAGAAAAAAGTAAAGCGGTGGTACCAACTCAGACCTACCACCTAGGTTTGGTGAGGAGTTTCCAATTTTTTACTTGGCCATTAAATTGTAACCAAATTAATATCACCTTGAGTTAAACAGTATTGAATACAAAGGCTTTATCATGTAGGTCTCTCGTATGAGAGAAGCTCTGGGTTGGTACCACCGCTAACATATTTATTTATTTATTTAACTTTATATACAAACGTATAAAGGCGGACTTAATGCCAGAGGCATTCTCTACCAGTCAATCCTGGGTGATCCAGAGAAGAAACTTTGGTAGGTGTATATAAAATAATTTGATAATATACATGAATATATGCTACAAATTTTATAATACTTATACATTACATTTAACATATTAAGTATATTATAACATATATATATATATATATATATATAAATTAATACTAATATATGAGTGGTAGAGCCACGCTGTAGATACTTTTGCCTACAGCATGTATGGGTCGGCTCGTCCGGATCATTACCACTGTCTCACAGAAAACCGGCGTAAAGTAGCAGCTTGCTGCTGCGTTTCGTACGGTGAGTGAGATATCCGGAGGCCCAAAACCCCTCCCCTTCCCAATCCCTTAATTATCCCTTTCCTTTAAGGTCGGCAACGCACCCATGATTCTTTTGGTATTATGGGCGTACATGGGCGGTAGAGATCACTTACCATCAGGTGACCCACTGGCTCGTTTGCCGGCATATGCAATAAAAAATATATATATATATGTAAATATAACAAATCTAGTGCCGTATACATATATTTTTTTTAAAATAAATACACCCAATAGTCACACACATAGTCCTGACTCCACGCTAGGTCAGCCTGTATCGTGGCATCTATGTAAATATCTATACTTGCGGTCCCACAACACCCAGGCCCGAAAAAAGAATTTGTGTCTCAGAGTGCGAATCGAACCCACAGCCTCTCACTTTGCAGCCGGCCACTCGTCCACTGCGCCCCAGTGGCTATCCTTTTTGGAGTCGGTTAACATTGTGACTCAATTCCGTTTCAGGAATAGTTTTGCCTAACTGGATATGCAAGAGATATTTGACTGATTAGCCACTTCTTAAACCAGTCTGTATGACGATACGAATGATAAGAAACACCATTTCGTTAATATTATACTGTTCATTGAATATATAAATACCAATTTATTTATTTCCTGACGTTTCGATTAATACCTGTTTTTCCCAAATCGCAAAATTCTATACACATTTATTATGCGTGTCATTTTAAGAGCCGATATAATCTCAAATAGTTTCAGAGTACATACATACGTACTCACGCCTGTATTAATGTAGGCAGAGGTGTAACCAGTATATCCACATTTCGCGGAGCTTATTACCGTCCTTTGATGTAATTGTGGCGAGCCTATCGCCATACCGGGCACAATAACAGACTCCGGGCTGATACTGAGTATTTCGAAATAGAAAATCCCAATATCACTTTTAGCCGACCAGGGGATCAAACCCTCAGCACACCAGTCGTGCCGCGTATGCATTGCAACTGAGCAACCGAGGCAGCTTTGGAGTACTCCAGAATAAAATGTGTTATAGAGAAAGAAATTTATAATATTGTTACATTAAGAAAACTGTAGTATTTGTAGTGTAGGTGGGCTTTGATGTAACAATATTAATTAATTTATTTAAGAGCCGATACAACGTTAGATAGTTTCGAAGTACATACATACGCATTCTCGCTTGTAGGCAGGTGCTACATATGTAAGGTGTTGAAACACTTTAGGCCCAAAGCCAACCTCACTTGCGTGTGGGCACACTGCTCAACGGACGAGGCAATGGTCCTCCATTGCATGGTTCCTATTACGCCCTTTATAGAGTCGCCTTATATAATACCATATACCATCAAATCCATGGTACAAAAAGGCGGACCCTGGTATTAAATCCAATGATTACTAGCCCAAATACCCTTTCGCTTCCCAATCCCTTTTTATCACTTCCCTTTAAGGTCGGCAATGCGCCATGATTTTTTGGTATTTTGGGTGGTGGAGACCACTTACCATCTGGTGAACCACTTGCTCGTTACCGACCTATGCCATAAAAAAAGTCGGGAAAACGCCAGGCAGAAAGAAAAATGGTGGAGTCACGCTGTAGATAGTTTTATTTACAGCAAGAATGGACTGGTTTGACCAGATTATTTACAGTACCATTTCCGGCAGAAAAACCGACGTGAAATAAGAGTTTGTTATTGCATTTCGTACGGTGAGTTAGATTACTTGAGATCCAAATTTCGCCTCTCCTTCCCAATCCCCACCTTTCTTTTGAAGTCGACATCGCATCCATTCTTCTGATATGAGTGTGGTGGAGATCACTTACTATCAGGTGACCCACTTGCTCGTCTGATGACTGATGAGCTATGCTACAAAAGATCTCTTCTCTGTCGTTCGGGGAACTTTTTTTGTGTAAATCCAACTTTGGGAAGTGTTCAGTCTTGTATCTATCTTCTATGTATTAGTATGTGAAGAAAAAATCTTCGGAACCCTGTTTAAGCATATTGCGCGCACGGATTGTGAGATTAGGCATAGTTGAAGTTCATTTGGAGGAGATATGCAGAATACTATTTATATATATGTGTAACAAATATTATGACGTCAACCAGAGGGGGTTTGACGTCAGGCAAGGCAATAAAAACTATAAGGCAAATCTTTATGTAAAATATGTTAATAAAAAAGCATGTTTCGTCGACTCCATTGTGGGTGACGCCGAGTGGGAAAAAGGCAGGTCTGGCAATGTCTGAATTTTAAATCTTGCAGCTGACTTTTTTATATCATTGGCCGGCAAACGAGCAAGTTGGTCACCTGAAGGTAAGTGATCTCCACCGCTCATGTACGCCCACAATGCCAAAAGAATTATGGGCGCGATGCCGCCCTTAAAGGAAAGGGATAATTAAGGGATTGGGAAGGGGATGGGGATTTGGACCTCCGGACATCTCAATCACCGTACGAAACGCATCAGCAAGCTGCTACTTTACGTTGGTTTTCTGTGAGACAGTGGTAACGATCCGGGCGAGTCAGCCCATTCATACTGTAGACAAAAGTGTCTACAGCGTGGCTCCACCACTCAAAAACGTAATAGAACAAAATTAAAAAAATAGGTCGTGTTTCGACCACTGATATTAATTATTGTACAAGACTGACCACTTTCAATTATAATTGACATGATTTAAATCCAGATTGCTATATTTGAGTAATAACCGCGCCTGTTAACTGATTAAAGATAATATTAAACATTTGTCCATATTCAAGTCAATGTTATTTTATTACTCATAGTACTCGTTAATAATTGTATTACAACCTTAAATTATTTTTAACCGACGAAAATAACCAAAGCAGGTTCTTAATTCGATGCTTATAATTATATTTTTTTGCCGTACGCATAACTTTTTACAGAGAGAGTCGATTTCGTTATTTATTTTCAATTCGAATTATGATCATTCTCATGTTCTCTGTCAATCAATCTGTCCATTCATTAAATTGCATGACTGCCTCGGTGGCGCAGTTGTAATGCATACGCGTTTCAACGCTAAGGCCTCGGTTTCGATCCCCGGGTCGGGTAAAGTGATATTGGGTTTTTTTTCTAATACGAAATGCTTAGTATCAGCCCAGAGTCTGGAATTGTGTCCGGTATGGCGATAGGGTCGCCCCGTATCACATCGTAGGACGGAAATACGCTACGGCGAAATATGGGTGTACTGGTTACACCTCTGCCTACCCCTTCGGTGATCACAGACGTGATTGCGTATGTATGTACAAATCACCAATTTTTTTGGAAAATTCTACTATAATAAAAACTATAAAATATTCAAGTTTAATACTTTCAGAATATTATCAAAAACATGAATATTGCAATTTTATTTTGAATAAATTACCACAGTTATTTATTGTTATTTAATGTATCAATTTAATTTATATATATTTGCATTCTATCATAGTAACAATTTTATATTCATTAAGCCTTATTATTTTCGTTAGTTGTTTTTAAACTAGGATTAATAAATAAAATTAATCTGAATTATGTTTACACAACTGTTACAATTCACATGTTTTATTTGAAATCAAACAAACGTCTTAATTATTTGCTTATTTATCGCCAACGGATGTATGTACATATAAAACTTGGTAAGAAACAAACAAGAATTCTCATCATGCTACCCAGTTAATCGAATACTCGCACTTCGCACCTTTGGGACGGTTCCGCCAAATACTTAGTCAATGCCTTGGACGGAATGCAGCGACGGGCTGTTCGCATTGTGAATGATGCAGACGTTACTGAGAACTGACGAAGACGCTGCTATTGGGTAGGGACATTGCCTCACTTAGCGTTTTTTATCGTCTGTATCACGGTGAATGCTCCGATGAATTGTTTGACCTTATCCCATCCTCATCTTTCCTTAACAGAACCACGCGTGCTGGGTTACGGAACCATAGCTTCGTGGTCTCCTCCATCTCGGCTACAACTAAAAAGTGCGAAAAATCTTACATCTGCCGGACCATCAAGTTGTGGAATAGTTGCCGGCACACGTGTTCCCTCCTTCCTATAATGTGGGGTCCTTTAAACATAAATTCAGATGTAAATATTTTTTTTAATATGTTGTTTTTCGAAGTTACCTGTCTAAGAATAATATGTCGCTTTGTTTATTATTTTTTTTATTTAACTAATTTTATTAAGCTGTCTATATGTCTATCTTCACGACCCAAAAAGGGCCAACAGGGTTTTTGTTATATACTGTACGTTGAAGACAGACACATGGTGAAAAACACGTCATAGTGCGTCGTTCTGGGGTGAGCCAGTGTATATCCAGTAACTTCAGGGCGGCATAATTCTGCCGACCGTCGAGTAACATAATTTATCTTGACGGTCAACATTGTATTTGCACTGTAGTTAAAATCAGGTCCAATGTAGACTTTGCCTTGACATAATAAAATAAAATTATTACAAGGTGGCAGGTCCATCGTATGCGAGAGGTCGTCTGGGTTGGTACCACCGCTTTGTCTATGTCTGCCGCCAAACCGCAGTGTGTAAGCACTGTTGTGTTTCGGTTTAAAGGACAGTGAAACTCGTAAAATTACTGAGCATTGTGAAACTTAACATCTATGTCTCGGGGTGACGAGCGCAGTCCAGTGCTATGCAGTGCTTTGTCATTTAAAGTTCTGTGTAGTGTTGCTTCTGTTTATGGGTAGGCGTGACGCTTACCATCAGGCGAACGACATGCTCGTTTCGTCCATCAAGCTATTAAAAAAAATATACAAAATTGTGAACCTAGTTCTGATATATACATCAATCATAACTTTCGAGAATAGGGTATTTGACTATGTCTAATTTTATACATTATTTTATATGCAACCAACCATAATACGAAAAAGAAACTATTTTGCGAAAACAAAATTAAAACTGGGTAAAAAATTTGGCCGCAGTTCAAGCTTTAAATATTGGTATGAGCAAACGTTGGCGTGTAGTGGGAAAACCTTACTATCTCCCTTGCAATAGCACCGATTCAAAATCATTTATTTTTCTTTTTAGTTTTTTTATCGGTTTTATTTTTGTAAAAACAAACATTATTTTTAGTGAAATAATTATGAAAACCGATTTCATCCATTAGCGGAGGTTCTTTTTAAAATTAAAATACGACCTGCTTTGAGCTATAATCTATCGAATGAAAAAGAATCATCCAAATCGGTCCACATTTGGCCGAGAAATACATACAAAAAAACACGTCGAATTGAGAACCTCCTTCGTTTTTTTTCGTCGGTTGCTTACGTATGGCTTCCATTTGCGTGGGTGATTCCTAACGTCAGTAATAGGTAAAAAAAACAGAACAAACAATGATTCACAATATTTGTAGGTTGTTTATTTAATTCGAATATTTTCATTTTGGTTTCGAATTACTTCTTTTTTGAATAATTTCGAAATGACGTAATAGTTAGGTTTCACGAACCATTACTTCATAAACGTTGATATAACTGGCGATTTGAAACAACCCACGCTTAGCAATTCCTGTCTGTGGGTAACCAGATCCTCGTATATAATATAAAGTTGCAGGAAGTGAAAATTATTTCATATATTATAACCAGAAGACAAAGACAGAAAATCCTTGAATATATATATTTTTTAGCAGCGACTGTCATGACTCAATAATATAGTGCAACCTAAGTTAACGAAATAATCAGTCGTAACATAACAAGCGTAGAAAATAGTCACTCGTCAGTTCGCTTTAGTCAGTCTTACGTGGTGCTTCACAAAAATGGAATCCTTTAACAACAAATTGCTGAAAACACGCCCAGATACCCTTACGACTATTAGAAAAATGTACAACCTGGATAAACCCGGGGATATGGACAAAGCCATCGATTCGTTGGAAGATTGGTTGAAGATGCAACAGCATTTGACCAAGAGGGAATATCGTGAGTATTGTGTTCAGTTTATTTTATATTTTGATTAGAATAATACAATTATTATCCTGCATTAAAATAGTTTTATAGTGTGTAATATATAAAATGTATAACGTATAAATTTACTAAATTAAAACATGAACTACTTTTGTCAGCTTTACATGAATAGACCCATAAAAATTATTAAATTAAAATATAAACTATTTTTGTTAGCTTTAAAACCTGCAGAATTTATTATTAAAATACCCAATTAATTATTGATCATATGTTAAATGTTAATGATTTATATTCATAATATGGGTCAATTATGACCCGAAATAAATACATGATATTAAATATATTATTTGACTTTTTTAATGTTAATCCACTGAGTAAGTTACTGATTAATTTTGTTTAATGCGAAAGTAAAAAAATTATAATGAAGCTAGTGAAAAATATATTTAACGTCATCGATACATAATGTAATCAATATTAGAATATCCTTTTCGCAAATTTAAAATTCAAATAAAATATGATGTCTTCCTTATGGTTTACTTATACATAATAAAGTTTAAGTAAATTCGAATATTTATTATAAGTATATTTATTTATTATATATACATTTAACTGTTTTTGCATACAATTATTATAATAAAATTGATTCATTATCTTATACAGTTTAACAATTGGAGCATCAAAAATGCTAAAGGCAATAATATATTTTTTTCAGCTCGAGAGTTTTTGGAAAGATCTATAATTCTACTTAAAGGATCAGTGGAGAGAGCTAAATCTCAAATAGACAAATTGTGTTCATTGAGGGCCTTATTACCGAAATTCTTTGAGAAATGCGACGCCAGGAATGATTTCTATCATATGGAGCCATATTTGTAAGTACTGTTTTTATTAAAGAGGTATGCAATATCTCTGCCTACCCCTATGGGAAACAGCCGTGAGTGTATGTATGTTTATCTTATTGTTAACCGACTGTAAAGTATCCACTGCGACTTGAGTGGTAGAGCCACGCTGTAGATAGTTTTGGTTACAGCATGGATGGTCCGGCCAGACCGAGTCGTTACCACTATCTGAAATGTGGGTGTACTGGTTACACCTCTGTTTACCCCTTCGGTAATTTTAGGCGCGAGTGCGTAAGTATGTATGTAATTGCTCTCCTTAGAGGGCGGCATCAGGGATGCAAAGATTCTCTAAAAAGAGTATTTAAAATAAACAATAAAGCTATAAATCATTAATCAATAAACTGCAATGGCACTGACAAAAAAAAATTGTTAATTTTAACCGCCTCAAAGAATAAGTTCTTAATTCGTCTCTTTAATAATTAAAATATATGTGCACACATATCTCCGCCAAATGTGGATCGATTTTCATATTTTTTTTATTTTTCGATTGAATTTACTGGTTCCAATTAAGTTTGTAGAATTAATTCCACCCCGAAAGGGTTGTAATGAATTGTTATGAAAGACTAAAACACCTTTTTGCATCGATTTAGATATAAAAATTGTTAAATATAAATTAATTTACAAAAAAGCAAAAAAAAAACCCGCTGAATTGAGAACCTCCTCCTATTTGAAGTCGGTTAAAAATAAAATCGACTTAATAATACTAAAAATCGAGAAATGAAACTAAACAATTTTGAGACAGTGATACTGTAGTATAGTCAATGATTGATACCACCGATTCAAAATTATTTAGTTTTATTTCCAGGTTATACTGCCTCGGTGGCGCAGTTGTAATGCGTATGCGTTACGATTGAGGCTAACGCTGAAATCTCGGGTTCGATCCCCGGGTCGGGTAAAGTGGTATTGGGTTTTTCTATTACGAAATGCTCAGTATCAGCCCGGAGTCTGGAATTTGTGCCCGGTATGGCGATAGGCTCGCCCCCTATCACATTGTGGGACGGAGATACGCTCGGCGAAATGTGGGTGTACTGGTTACACCTCTGCCTACCCCTTCGGGGATTACAGGCGTGAGTGCGTATGTATTTCCAGGTTATAAGTATTTTTGAGTCGGTTTTACCTTTTGTTACAAAGTTTCTATATTTTCATCATTGAGTTTTTTGATTTGTTTTAATTTCGGGATGATATCTTATGATTGCTCGGTGACTGCCTTGGTGGCGCAGTTGAAATGCGTACGCGTTATGACTGAGGCTGAAGCTGAGGTCTCGAGTTCGATCCCGGGTCGGGTAAAAGTGGTATTGGGTTTTTCTATTATGAAATATCCTCAGTATCAGCTCGAAGTCTGGACTTGCGCCCGTTATCGCGATAGGCTCGCCCCCTATTACATCATAGGACGGAAATACGCTCGGTGTAATGTGGTGAAATTACAGGCGTGTACATACGTATCTTATGATTTAATATACCTCATATAGTCCCCCGAGTCTCATTCCAATCAAATAGTATGTATATTTTCGAATTAAAAACTTACAAAAATACAGATTGTTTAGAGGCTCATACCCAAATGCTGTTTCAGAGTCGAACTAAAAGGTTGTCTGGTAGAGATCGCTATAAGGGATAAGACGGCCTATTGTTACATTTATGATTTTTTGTTTTTTCTTTACTGTAATATTCTGCATGGTGTACAATAAAGTGTTATCTAACTATCTATCTATCTATCTAAGTTACCAGTTACTACAAGATCATTAAGACATAAATAAATACACCCAACAGTCACACACATAGCCCTGACCCCATAGTAAGATATGTTTATCTTGTATCAAGAATTTAGAGTTTTTTTATATAGCATAGGCCGACAAACCAGCAACTGGGTCACCTCATGGTAAGTGATCTCCACCGCCCATGTACGCCCACATTACCAAAAGAATTATGGGTGCATTGCCGACCTTAAAGGAAAGGGATAATTAAGGAATGGGGGGGGGGGGGGGTTTTAGGCCTCCGGATATCTCAAAGCTCAAGCTCCTAGTTTACGCCGGTTTTCTGTGAGACAGTGGTAAAAACCCGGACGAGCCAGCCCATTCGTGCGGCTACAGTGTGGCTCTACCACTCAAAAAACTCCTCGGCTAAGTGACTACAGCACACCTGATGATAAGTGTACCGCAATCCAAGAATACTCTCGACCAACGCCAGATACTGTATCTATCGTAGGTCGGCAGAATTACGAAGACCTGCCTCAGTGCTTCTTCACACTCCGTTTAAAGGATCCCATGTTGTAGGAAGGAGGAAACTCGCGTGCCGGCAAACTGTTCCATAGCTTTATGGTTCGACAGCACTAAGATTTTGCGAACCTCTTGGTTCAAGACGAGAAAAATATTTGTGGATCACACATTTGTCTCGGTGCGGGAATCGAACTCGTGGCCTGTCGCTTCACAACCGGCTACTCGCTCATCGCGCCACGGAAGCTGCATATACGAGTATAAATAATTTGACATTTTAGGAAAATAATGCTAGGCATATTTAAAATACTGGTTTAAATCTCGTTTGCTTAATAAAAGAGCCGGGCATGTGTGTGTCAGACCACATACAGTGGAGGGTTCTGTAGTGTAACCGAAAATGTCACATATAGTTTAAAAGTTAGAAGGAGGTCACATTTTTCACACCTTTGGACACGCATATCTCACGAACTAATGACTTATATATATAAAAAATCTATAAACCTAAAAATCTATATAATTTTTAAGGACTTATCTAATGATGCGGCACATGATGTTTTTTTCATATGCGATGGAAAAAACGTCATTCAATTACATGTATGGAGAGCCAGCCTATTTATTTACCCTATTATTTATAGCGGTTCATAGGATACATCTACCGTGCAAAATTTTATCCGTATAGTGCCATTAGTCTCCGAGTAAAACGGCTGTAACATACAGACGGTCAAACGGACAGACGGGCCTGAAGAATATTAAGAGGGTTCCGTTTTACCATTTAGTTACGGAACCCAAAAATCATTAGACAAATATTTGACACGATATTGACTCTACATATTAGAGTATTTGTCAATAGAACTTGCTAGCAACGTAAATCTCTATATAGTATGTAACAAAAACCCTGTTGGCCCTCTTAGGCCCTCGTGAAGATAGACATATAAACAGCTTAATAAAAATAGTTAAATTAAAAAAATAATAAACAGAAGCGCAATATTATACTTACACAGGTAGCTTAGAAAAACATATTTAAAAAAAGTTATTTTCATCTGAAAATGATGAACAGCTGACTCATGTGTCGTACTGATATACGCACGCGGCGCGGCGCGTTTGATACACGCTCTTGCAGAGGAGAGGTAATCAATCGAAATACGGTTTAAAAACAATAAAATAATTAAATTTTTAAAAATAAGTATGATTATTTTTATAGTCTCATTTTCGAATGCGAGTTATTTCATTACGTTTGAATATCGATTCAGATATCATAGTTAAAACGCCCAACAGGATTTTTCTTACATCATCATCAGCCTGAATTCGTCCACTGCTGAACATAGATAGGCCTTTCCAAGTTGGCGCCACCCTTGACAGTCCTCCGCCTTCCTCATCCAGCCGCTTCCCGCTACGTCTATACGTTTTATTACATGTTGTTTATTAATTCTCAAAGGTGTTATTTTGTCGGTACGCCATACCTTCCATAATTCTTCATCAAATTGAATGACTGAAACACAATAAAAGCTTATGTTTGCTGCTATTGACTTAAAATATACAAATGTTTTAAAATTATAAGTTTTGACAAAAATATAGGATTACGCGCATAATTTATCTCTACTTAATTATTATAACGTAACTGCAGGCCAATTCTCGTAATTTTAAATGTTCAAAATATCATTCCGATCTAGTCTCAGCGTCAAGAAAGTTGCAAATGGAATTCTCTTAAACCAATAATCAACGTCAAATGCACCTAGCATTAGCCGTAGCATTATACCGTTTTGGCTTCAGTCAACTTTTATTCTACATTCAATATCTCATTACGATCTATGTTCACATTTGACGTTGATTATTGGATTAAGAGAATGCCGTTTGCAACTTTATTGACGCTGAGACTAGATCGGAATGATATTTTGAACATTTAAAATTACGAGAATTGGCCTACAGGGCACTATCGGTGCGAAGTATTTGCACGAGTCATCTAGATAACATTTATTTATGTAGAGTTTTACGGCAGACTTAATAATACTTTTTTATATGACACAGACAAGAAGGGGATTTCCCAGAGGGGTTGACGTTAGGCAGACGGCTACTTTATAATTCGAAATTCTAAATGGTGTTGCTTCTGTTTTTGGGCAGGCGTGACGCTTACCATCAGGCTTACCTGCTCGTTTCGTCATCTAAAGCCAATGAAAAGAAAGTCCTGCATGACACTGGGCTGTCCTCGTCACCGAAACTGCCTCTGTGCTATGGCACTTTGCGTCCCGTCTCTTAGAGTGCTCAAGAGCCTCTCACAAGAAGGACGTCTTACGGCGCCATGGGCAGCACGTTCATCCGTACTGTCGTCCGTCTATTAAATACAACGCGTCCCCCGCTGCACGGCCATGACCCCGGCCGGCTCCAGTTTGTCGCCTCTTACGACAAGCCATGATGCCACACGGCTGGTAGCGTCGCTCAGTCGTCGACCCGGTACATCCTTCTCGTTTCGTGGCGAGCGGGGTCGTCTGTTCCCGATCCTGTTCGGCGCTCTCCTTCTGCGACATGGTGCAGTCACAAAAGGAGGTTACTGCACGCCACGATGTCCGTCTACCGACTATGGTAGCAACCACGGCCGGCAAGGCCTGTTGTGAGTGCAGTTTTTCGTCTCAGGCTGTGCACTCTTCAAGAGTGTGTTGGGCCGTATCCAAGCGGCAGTTGTCACAATAGTCACGCGTCAGACTCCTCCTTTCCAATCCGACACGGGAACGAACCAAAGCAACCGTGCCCCGTCAACACAGACGTCATTTCTAAAATACTAGTTTATGACTATCAGGGCCAGCAGAAGGGACAAAACAAGATTTTATGTGTATACATAAATTATCATATTTTTAAGTATGTATGTAATTGACTTTAAAGTATTTTTTTTATCATGACCATGTATCAATTTTTTTTATTTAATAGGCACACGCATCATTTTCATATAGCCAACTAATTATAGTTAATGCATAAATTATTAAAATGAAACAAACATACAATTATGTTCACAAAGCAAAAAAGGTGAATCATAAATTAAAACCAACTTAAATAAAAAATATGTAAATAAAAAGTACACTCATAATACTTAATTATATAAAATGTTAACCACTAGATATATTATTAGCATTAAAATAATATAAAACTATAACTATGTCCATCAATAGATTTTTTATCATCCTCCATCGCACAGTGTGATAAATGTGCGTGATCTAAGAATATTTGTAGCGGGTCTAGGTGTTGAGGGTACTGGATCATTTTTGTACTGGCTAGGGACCAAGGTACACAGGTTAAAAACCCGCCATGATCCAGTAACTAAACTCCAACTACTCATCCCTAATTTTCTATTTGATTCTTTCGTTGCGGGATAAAGACAGATTTGCATTCCCAGAGACTCGCCGAGCTTCATTACTCGGTGTAGAAATATGCGTACCGCTGTAGATTCTGGCTTACAGGAGTTACAGTGGCGGGTGTGTGGGCGGGATAGTCTCGTAACTAAAGGCCGGCATAATTCAGCCGACCGAAACGACGTGAGACGCAATATCTCTAGACGGTTGACATCATATTTAGACTGTACAGTACTTAACATTAGGTCGAGTGTAGTCACTTCGCTGTGCTAAGATAAAAAATACTATGTTTAAGACTGATGAGTGTATTTATTGATTTTAGCGCATGATGGCTAAACAAATACGCATATAGACAAAAAATACAATATACTATTATCATTATACAAAATAGTATTAAGGTATGGTTTAGGTATGTAGAGGATGGATGAAAAAAGATTGACGAAACAAATAAAATTTAATAAGAACTTGTAGTGTTACAGAAAATTGTGGTCATATTTAAGGGTCATTACATACACCTGACAGTGAGTGTTTATGTACCCGATCTTATCAACACTAGACATCCAAAAACTTCACGTTAATTTTCGAAAATAAATGAAAACGAAATATAAATGAATTGATCACATCCCTATAAATTAAGTGAAGTTCGTGAGCGAGCGGCATAATTCTGAAATGATAGAAAAGCTCAGCTGTTTATCATTTAGAGTTTAAAATATTATTCATTCAATAAAAAAGAAAGTGTTTAATTTATGTCCTAGTAATGCAATCGGATTTGGTACTACGGAAGGTGAAATACTTATATCGTATACTATACGTTGCTTGAATTTTACCAAACCTTTCTATAACACGTTGTACAGAGTGTGAGCTATACAGTTGGGAGGAGAAGCTCTCGCCGAATTTTCCCGGATGATGAGATTGAAGGTGGCCAAAGAGATGTAGGTACAAAGATCGTAGAAAGTGAAAATCCGTTGCCCCCTAAACTGGAGTTAATCTGTAATAATATTATTTCATCTCTGGGCAGGAGCGCCCAAATATTTGCTTGACCCACTTGACTCCTTCCAGAGGCGGGCCGTTCGAATCGTCGGGGATCCTGATATCACGGATAACCTGGAGCCGTTGGGGCTGCGGAGAGATTTCGGGTCTCTCTGCTTGTTCTACCGGTTGTTCCACGGGGAGTGCTCCGAGGAACTGTTTAAAATGGTGCCAACATCACCATTTTATCATCGCACCACCCGACACCGCAGCAGAGTTCATCCATACCACCTGGAAACGATTCCGTCTAGCACGGTTCGTTTCCAGCGTTCATTCTTACCACGTACGTGCAAGCTCTGGAATGAACTCCCTGCAGCGGTGTTCCCTGAGCGCTATGACATGTCCTTCTATAAACGAGGTTTAAAAAGAGTAATCCTTCGACGGTAGGCAGCGGCTTTGCTGTGCCCTGGCATTGCAGAAGTCTATGGGCGGCGGTGACTACTTACCATCAGGTGGCCCGTTTGCTCGTCTGCCTATCCAGGCAGTAAAAAAAAAAAAAAAACTCATATTTATTTTATAAAATCTTTCCGGATTATATCCTTAAATGCCGTGAAATTTAAATTAAGTTTTTATTTCGTAAATATCACTAAACGGAATGATATTATAAAAGTAAATAAATGTAAGCAGATTTATTAAAATAAGCCACTTAACTAGCGAATGTTTACAAACTTTTTAACCAATGGAAAAAGAAGGTTTTCGACGCGTTTAAATAATGATTTGGTCACTAATAAAAATAGTAAAATAGAAACATTTTTACTAAATCGGCTTTAAAACTAATAATAATAACAGAGTAACATATCTCCCACCTTGCCTTCACCGGCTGGTCAGAATGAGTCGCGAGAGCTTTATGCTCGAGGGTTGGCTGTGTAAGTGGTTAGTGGGCAACGTAATGGAACCCTAATGGAGCAAATGATCGCTGTTTAAAGTCCAGTGAAACCTCTCCACCCTTTAGCCACTCATCTGGTGTTGCTCCCTTGTCTCTTTTTTTAATGTCTATTTTGGGAAGCCCATCTACCAGAGTTGGTGAGTCACCACCTGCCTATTTTATCCGTTTTATTAACATAGATCAGGCTATAGTCCTTCCTATAGACCTAGTTACCCAGTCCACCAACTCACCTCAATAAACCAGTAGAAATTTTATCCAATAATCCTACACCATTCGGGGACTGTCATTGGGTACACTGCTATAGTGTGTTAAAAAATATTAGTATAAACTTGTCTAAGGGTCCCACGCCTACCAAAGGTCCAGAGCTCTATCATCCCGAGATCCCACTACTGGGCATGGGCCTCCTCTACTGAATGAGAGGGGTTAGGCCTTAGTCGACTACGTTGGCCTTTTGCAGGTTGGCAGACATCACATATTCGAAATTCTTATGGAGAACTTCTCAGGTATGCAGGTTTCCTCACGATGTTTCCTTTACCGTTAAAGCAAGTGTTAATTAACAATTAATATACACATAACTTATTAGAAAAGTCAGAGGTGTATGCACTTGGGGCTGGTTTCGAACCTGCGACTTTCGTCTCGACAGTCCATACTACACCCCGCTGAGCTATCGCTGCACTCATCAGCTTCTATCAAAAATCAAAAAAAATTGCAATTGAGTCTGTGTTTTCAGTATCAATAATATGATCCATAAACTGCGGTAGTTCCGTCTCAAAGTAGTTTTTGTTTTTGTTTTTAATTGAAAAAGAAGAAAGAAAAAGTTGAGTATGGGTTTATTTTTTATACTTGCTTATTTATGACCGTCCCTAATGGCTAATTCGATAAATTCGAAGCGTATTAAATTTAACCTAATATGTTTTGTTTATTTTTAACGCCGGAATTAAAGAGTTGTCTTCTAAGTTTGAACCCTTTGTCAGTCTGTGTGTGTATGTGCATGTATGTGTTTGTATTTTTTTTATACAGCATATGCCGGCAAACGAGCAAGTGGGTCACCTGATGGTAAGTGATATCCACCGCCCATGTACGCCCACAACACCAAAATCACTCGTTTATTACGATCGATAAGATCGATCTTATTCCTATAAATAAAGTAAAGTGCTCGAGCGAGATTAATAGTTCAGCTGTTTATCATTTAGTGTTGTCCAAAGTTACAAGTCTAATTATACATGTTACTCATTCGATGAAAAGAAAATACGCACTCACGCCTATAATCCCCGAAGGGGTAGGCAGAGGTGTAACCAGTACACCCACATTTCGCCGAGCGTATCTCCGTACCACGATGTGATAGGGGGCGAGCCTATCGCCATACCTGGCACAAATTCCAGACTCTGATACTGAGCATTTCGTAACAGAAAAACCCAATACCACTTTACCCGACCCGGGGATCGACCCCGAGACCTCAGAGTTGACCTCAATCGTAACGCGTACGCATTACAACTGCGCCACCGAGGAATTCATAAAAAGAAAATGATTTATTTAAATCCTAGAAATTCAATCGGATTTGGTATTTAGTGAGATGAAATACTTATATCGTACATTATTCGTTGCTTAAATTTGACCACACCTTTCTGTAGCACGTTATATAATATTATTGAGTGGTAGAGCCACGCTGTAGACACTTTTGTCTACAGCATGAATCGGCCGGTTCGTTACTACTGTCTCTTAGAAAACCAACGTAAAGTAGCTGCTTGCTGCTGCGTTTCGTACGGTGAGTGAAATATTCGGAGGCCCAAATCCCCCTCCCCTTCCCAATGCCCTCCCTTTAAGGTCGGCAACACGCCCATGAGTCTTTTGGTATTATGGGCGTATATAGGCGGTGGAGATCATTTACCATCAGGTGACTCACTTGTTTACTGACCTATGCCATAAAAAAACACCCAACAATCATACACATAGGTAGTCCTGATTCCACAATAAGATACAAGGATTGTGTGGTGGGTATCAGGAAATCAGGAACAATGAGGGATTTACAGTTGTACAAGACCCAGAATTGGAACAAATATTTGCGGATCATACAAACATTTGTCTCATTACAGAAATCGGAATGACCGAATACACAACCTCTCAGTTATAGCCGGTAACTTTTCCACTGCGCCACGGAATTTTTCTTGCGTTGTTAAAAATAGAATTATACGAGTAACCGTGATCATGATTCATAAAGGGCGATTTGAGTTGCTTATTACTTTCAAATATTTAATTTGTAAACAAGATGGCGTGTTGCCTTGGGAATTGTATAAATCTACGGAAAGTAAATTTGAATGTAGGTAAGCCTTGCCAGCACTAATAATTGCCATACCAATAAATTATTTATATAGATAGACCTTGCCCTAATCTAGGCTGTTTTATTACTTATTCGTTTAAATGTTGCTTAAATTAAAAAAAAAACTTTTTAATAAAAAATAGAACCGACTCTAGACTGCTTCGGTGACGCCGTTGTAATGCGTACACGTTACGATTGAGGCTGACGCTGAGGTCTCGGATTCGAACCCCGGGTCGGGTAAAGTGGTATTGCGTTTTTCTATTACGAAATGTTCAGTATCAGCCCGGAGTCTGGAATTTGTGCCCGGTTTGGCGATAGGCTCACCCCCTATCACATCGTGGGACGGAGATACGCTCGGCGAAATGTGGGTGTACTGGTTACACCTCTGCCTACCCCTTCGGAGATTACAGGTGTGAGTGCGTATATATGTAGAATCGACTCAAAAAACCAATAAGTTAAAAATAAATCTTAACAATTTTGAGTCGGAGGTCCACATTTGGTGGAATTATGCGAGAACATACATAAAAATATATATACAGATGAAATTCTTATTTCATTCAGGTTTCAGGTTCTTACCTTTATTATTTTTGAGGTGGGTAAAAATATAAGACATTTGCGGTAGCGTCAAGTGCTGATAAATTCGCTGCTGGGACTTTTTACTGAAAAATTATAAAATTCACATTTATTTTGCATGCAACACACATAAGAGAATTGTCTTATTACAACAGATTGCTTTTTGTTTTTTTTTTAATAATCACGGTCAAATCTATAAAGTGCGTTTTTTATAGCAGAGGCCGGCAAACGAGCAAGTGGGTCACCTAATGGTAAGTGATTTCCACCGCCCTTGAACGTCCACAATACTGAATAATCATGGGTGCATTACCGATATTAAAGGATAAGGATAATTTAGGGATTGGTAAGGGGTCAACGAAATAAGCTAACTAGAACGATAACTCTCATAAGAATCTGCCAAAAATACGTACTCCACTTACTTAAACATGCAAAGGTAAAATCACACGTAACACTCAACACACGCAACAAAAATATAAATTTTCGTCCAAAATCAACTTTATGTCATAAAATTTAATATTTAAATATTAAATTTCTAAATCGAGATACGACGTTCTGCACCGCGCAAAAAATGTCACGTATTAAGTGTCAACTAGAGATCATGAATAAATTTTTATGAATGAACGAGATTCACAGACTTTTATAGCTCCGCCCCCTTGCACAGACTTTTGGTGAGGTTATTTTTTTGCTTGAGTTACGTTTCTTGTCATCTTATTTCGATGGAAGGGGTGAATGATTTGGGCCTCTGAATAACTCCGTCATCGTTCGAAACGCAGCTATAAGCCGCTACTTTACATCGGTTTGCTGTGAGACAGTGGTATCAAGTCAATCAAGGCGTTCCATTCATGCTGTTGATAAAACTTTCTACAGTGTGGTTCTACCACTCACAGGTGCAATGTTCTTTGCCGCATCAGGATAAAGTATGTACCGAGTCCAATAAACTCTAGAAGGTAATTCAGTTTTAAACATTTTTCTAACACTAATGAACTAGTCGCACTTTATTAGGAACTGGATATTGACTTAATGGGAATATCTTTAGTGATTTATTATGTTTACGCGAATGTTACACATTGAAATAAAACTAGTTCATACGGAATTTAACGCGGGTTAATTTTAATTTTTAGTCCTTCAAGAGACTTCAAGAGACCGTAGCTCTTTCTGCGCAGATCGGACTAGTGTCAACTAACTTTTTAAATTATTAAAATTAAATGTATAATTTTAAAATGAAGGTAGGCATTGTAACATTAACTTTTCGAGACATCCTACACCTCAGTCTCTCCCGTGACCACGAAGGCTTAAAAGCTTTCGAAACGTCGGGATTAAAATAAAAATTAAACCGCGATAAAATCCGTATAAACTAGGTTTATATCAATGTGAATATCTTTATCCAAAATAAAAAGTAGCCATAATCCTAACAGATCTAATCCATGATTCGAGTGTCACGAATATTAGTTCTGGGTGTTGTGAGACCGCAAGTCGCTTATAGTTCCTAATATCATAAAGGCTAACCTAGTGTGGGGTCAGGACTATGTGTGTGATTGTTGGGTGTTTAATCTTCTTCTATCTGTCCTTATCCCACTCGCAGTAGGGTCGGCGCAACATGCTTTTTAACACATGTTACAGAAAGATTGTTGTAGTTTTTACGGCCGGCCGCCTGCCTGACATCAACCCTCTGGGAAGAAAACATAATTTTTGTCTCGTTGAAAATCGAACCCGCGGCCTCTCGTTTCACAGCCATACTCGCTCACTGCGCCATGTAGGCTGCTGGGTGTTTAGTAAAAAAAAAACAAAAAAATATTCTGATTGCGGCAAGGATTTATTGCGGTTGGAATTGTATACTTGCATCACAAACATGCTGGTATCATCCGGGTCTTGCAAAACATGTTTCATTATGACGAAGGGAAAACTAGATGGATGAATATAAACTGACTTGTCACGACATGTAATACAAATTATTAACAATATGATGTTGGGAAGAAACAAGTCATGAGTGAATCGTTTTTTGCTAGGCAAGCGTGCTTCATCTTAGGCCAAATCATCGCTTACCATCAGCCGTGATAGTGGCCAAACGCGAGCCTATTACGTATAAAAAAAAGGTGTGATGCCGTCGTTTTTTATAGCATAGGCCGGCAAACGGCAAGTGGGTCACCTGATGGTAAATGATCTCCACCGTCCATGTACGCCCACAATACCAAAAGATTCATGTGCGCGTTGCCGACCTTAAAGGAAAGGGATAATTAATTAGGGAAGGGATTTGGGTGTCCGGATATTTCACTCGCCGTACGAAACGCAGCAGCAAGGTGTTACTTTACGCCAGTTTTCTGTGAGACAGTTGTAACGACCCGGACGAGCCGGCCCATTCATGCTGTAGACAAGACTGTCTACAGCGTGGCTCTATCACTCAAAAAACTTTATATGTTTTTACTCAAGTACTCAAGCACAGTTTCATTATTTATTAATTAAACATGAGTACTAACTACATAGTCCACAGTTTATATGTCTACCCTGAATAACGAGCAGGTCTCTCCCTGATGGGAAGCGTCACACCTGCCCATAAACAGACAACACCACACACTTCCCCGTAATCCCCGAAAGGGTAGGCAGAGTTGTAACCAGTACAGCCACATTTCGCCGAACTTATCTCCATCCCATAATGTGATTGGGCGCGAGCCTATCGCCATACCAGGCACAAATCCAGACTTTGGGCTGATGCTGAGCATTTCAGAATACTAAAACCCAATATCAGTTCTACCCGACCCGGGGATCGAACGCGAGACCTCAGCCTCAGTCGTAACGCGTACGCATTACAATTGCGCCACCGACGTAGATTATTAACGTAATGCATTAATTAAATGATAGTCATGTATTATGTAATCGGCATTATACATACTATGTAATATTTTTATATTTTGTATCTTCCTCTTTTTTCCTTTTGTTCATCTCTGCATCGCCCTAAGGTTGACTGGTAGAGAATGCCTTTGGCATTAAGTCCGCCTTTATACATTGTATATAAAGTGTAAAATAAATATGTGTCTGTGCATACAATTTTTTTTATGGTAAAGGCCGGCAAACGAGCAAGTGAGTCACCTGATTGTAAGTGATCTCCACCGCCCATGTACGCTCACAATACCAAAAGAATCATGGGTGCATTGCCGACCTTGAAGGAAAGGGGTAATTAAGGAATTGGGAAGGGGAGGGAGTTGGGCCTCCGGATATCTCACTCACCGTACGAAACGCAGCAGCAAGCTATTACTTTACGCCAGTTTTCTGTGACACAGTGGTAATGACCCGGACGAGCCGGCCCATACATGCTGTAGACATAAGTGTCTACAGCGTGGCTCTACCACTCGTTATATTATAATAGATCCTGCACATACAGATAGCGATATATTTTGTCAACCGGCTTTGCCTACGCAGTTCCGATATATAGTTCAGGAAATGTTAAAAATATAAATATAAAATTTTAAATAAAATACTGATTAACGTTATAAAAAATATAGCCTAAGGGGCTAGGAAGAAAATATTTTTAATGCTTTATACATGATAATAATTTGCATACTAGATTTTTGAGACGAAATTTATTCCAGCTATACATTAACCTACGCAAAATCTCTAATTTAGACATTCCGGTTTCAAGTTGATTGTATAAAGGCTCGTTAAAATATCCGCATTTTTTTATTATGAATAATGAATAATGAAAATCGATGACGAGCACATCGCCCGCCCGATGTTAAGCGCTGCTTGTCCATAAACAGAACCAACACCAGCGATATTCTTGGATTACAAACATTGCACTGCCCTCTTCATTCCGAGACATAAGATGTCTCTTAATGTCCAGTAATTTTAATGGCTACAATGTCCTTCAAATCGGAATACAGCAATGTTGATTGGTGACAGAAACAGACAAAGCGGTTGTACCTACCCACACGGTCTCTCGCATAGGGACCTACCACCTCGAAACGTATTTAACATCAGTGCGTCTAAAAAGATCAGTAAACGAATCCGTGGGTCAATAATAAAGCTTTTGCTCGCGACTTTGCCCGCGTGAAATAAAACTTGCCCAAAAAATATACCCATACAAAATTTGCAACCCTGTTTCTCCCCTTACGAGTTAAATTTCAAGAGGGAATTCTGTAACGATGCCTACAGTATATAAAACACCATTCGAACATTTCGAACTACGATGACGAGTCATTCACAGAAATTATGATTTCTTTACACATTTCCAATACTCCTTACAAATGCGGACTGCTCGAATCGTCGGCGACCCCAAACTCACGGCCACCTGGAATCTTTAGAACTGCGGAGAGACTTCGGGTCTCCGTCTGTGTTTTATTGAATGTCCACGGGGAGTGCTCTGAGGAACTGTTTAAGTTGGTACCAACGTTGCTATTTTATCACCGCACCACCCGACACCGCAGTAGAGGGCATCCATATTATAATAATAATAATATATAATAATACCAGCCCTGTATTATATACGTCCCACTGCTGGGCACGGGCCTCCTCTACTGAATGAGTGGGGTTAGGCCTTAGTCTACCATACTGGCCTAATGTGGGTTGGCAGACTTCACATACCTTCGAAATTCTTATGAAGAACTTCTCAGGTATGCAGGTTTCCTCACGATGTTTTTCCTTCACCGTTAAAGAAAGTGATAATTAACAATTAATATACACATAACTTAGAAAAGTCAGAGGTGTATGCACTTGGGGCTGGTTTCGAACCTGCGACTTTCGTCTCGACAGTCCATACCACTCCCCGCTGAGCTATGCTATGCACCCATATTACCTGGAAACAATCCCGTCTAGCACAGTGCGGTTCCAGTGTTCATTTCTACCACGCACATGCAAGCTCCGGAATGAACTCCCTGCATCAGTTTTTCCCGAGCGTTATGATCTGTCCTCCTTTAAGTGAGGCCTAAAAAGAGTTTTCATTCAACGGTAGGCAGCGGCTTGACTGTGTTCTGGAATTGCTGAAGTCCATGGGCAGCGCAACCCGCTTACCATCAGGTGGGCCGCCCGCTCGTCTGTCAATCGGGGCAATAAAAAAATATAGCGTTTCATTTATTTTACAGCGTCCATGCAGTTCTCCCAGAACTCACTGAAGATCACTATAGAGTGTACGTGGGCAGGTTTCTCAAGGAAGGGACTACATCTGATGTTTTAATGGAGTGCTACCAACATGGTATATTGGTAAGCACACATCATTAATTTATATATTATACTAGCTTTCCGCTCGAGCTCCGCAATTTAAAATTTCTGTCCTCAATGGTTTGCGGCCGGGTGATCATTAAGACGGTTAGAAACTGGCCTTTTTTAAATAATATTTTTTTGAGTGGTAGAGCCAGGCTGTAGACACTTTTGTCTAGAGCATGAATGGGCCGGTTCGTCCAGGTCGGTACCACTGTCGCACAGAAAACCGTCGTAAAGTAGCCGCTTGCTGCTGCGTTTCGTACGGTGAGTGAGATATCCAGAGGCCCAAATCCCCCTCCCTTTCCCAGTACCTTAATTATTCCTATCCTTTAAGGTTGGCAACGCGCTCATGATTATTTTGGTATTGTGAACGTATATGGGCGGTGGAGATCACTTACCATCAGATGACCCACTTGCTCGTTTCCGACCTATGCCATAAAAAAGAAAATATCAGTAGTGGTACAAAAACAAAAGAAAATAGCAGGCTTTTCATTTATTACGAGTGAAGAATATCAGATTTGACTCACGAGTAGGTACCAAAAATCGTTCTTGTATTGGCGTAAGTATTAACCACTAACATCAATGACCTTCAAACCGGAATGCAACAGTGCTTACACACTGTTGATTGGCGGCAGAAATAGACAAAGCGGTGGTATCAACCCAGACGGCCTCTCGCATACGACGAGCCTACCACCTCGATATTTCGAATCCTGGGACTTGAACCCAGGGCCTCAGGGTTTCTCAGCAGTACCCTGCCGCTCGACCAATATATTAATCCCTATTTAATCCTATTATTTCAGATAAGCGAGTACATAAAAGCGCATGACTATTGTAACGGTTTCGTGGCAGTTCTGGACTACAGACAGACCAACTTGGTGGACCTCATCGCTGCAGCCGATTTAATTGCATTGCATCAGTTCATTACTCTTTTAATGGTAATGTATATTTTAAATAATAATGCTAACAAGCCGTGTACTGTCTCATTGCTGTGTACGGGCCTCCTCTACAAATAAAAAGGATAGGGCCTTAGTCCACCACGCTGGCCTGATGCGGTACAAATTCAAGCCTGAAATTTCTCTACTGTCTGTAGATAAGAAGAGTGTATGCTTTTTTACCTTCTAAAAAACCCACGGTGGTCTTTTTTGCAACTGAGACGACCCCAGAATCCTGAATGTGTTCTTGATTGCTGCTGGTATCACCACTGAACTATGCCACATTGCGTCTCTCGACTCAAAATCCCCTCAAGATAATGACGCATTTCAGCTTCTACAGTAGCACGATGATGTTTTTGCGCTGCTGTCCATCTCAGGGTCACAATGTAAAATGTACATTACGTACAAAGGCTGTACATCCCTCGCTGGTCCCGATTAGGTATACGACTCTTATGACAGGCAGAAGGATAACATGGTGGAATTCGACAGAGGCTCCAGTCTACAGGGTAAAGTAGAGTGAATACATGAAGAAGCCACTATGGTGGATTTTTTACCACGTGTAAGGTGGTCACTATGCAGTCAAGTAAAAACGTATCAGGTATCCTCCGGTCACTTATATTCTCTCTCTTTCACCTGCCCTTATCCCACTTACAGTGGGGTCGGCGCAACATGCTTTTTAACACATGTTACAGAAATATTTGGCTTTTACGAGACTATCCCGCCCACACACCCGCCACTGTAACTCCTGTAAACCAGGATCGACAGTGGCATATTTCGACACCGAGCAATGAAGCTCGGCGAGTCTCTGGGAATGCAAATCGTGTCTTTATCCCGCAACGAAATTAATCAAATAGAAAATTAGGGAGGAGTTGGAAATAATAATTGTCCACTTCCCTCCATAGCAAAGCGGGAGACAAAATAATGAACTTAGGAGGTCTTAACCTCAGGCACAAGGACATTTACAACTGGTCAAGCCAGATGTAAAGCACCACGGATATCATTAAGTGGGTCCTATCACGTGAGCTGTTAAACTTGATTCCAATAATAGGTATGGCAAAAACGCCGGAATGCACGGAAATTCCTCCTAGTCTCCACAAGATCCATATTGTATACAACTCCAGATGTTATTTGCATACTGTCAAGCATAATGTTGCGCTCATCATGCCAGAGACTACACTCCCAAAGGATATGATGTGAATATTTGGCTTGTAGTTTTTACGACCGGCCGCCTGCCGACGTCAACCTCTCTGGGGAATACCCTCTCGCTGCTAATATCGACATTTTTTGAACTTCCGACATCTCTACCAGTATTTGTTCGGCTTTTGGTGATACTTAGGAAATTCAATAATTGTCGAGGAAAAAATTTAGTTGCTATTGACTTGACATTTCATTTTAGTTTTACCAAACATGATTATTTTTCAGGAAGGATACGGTATGAGGATAAAGGGAATACATACTCTAACATCATCAAAGGCAGTTGAAACGTTGCTAAGGATAGTAAAAAAGATGTTTGGTCCGAAAGTATCTAGTCGAATCCACGTACACGCCAAAGTAGAATCGTTGTATGAGCATTTGCCGAAAGATATGTTGCCTTCTGACCTTGGTGGCGATCAAAAACCACTCGCCTACTTTTTAGGTCTGTATTTTTATTTTATATCTATTGTTTTTAGGGGAAGGTAGGAAAAAGAGCAGAGGGGTCATCTGATGGTAATTTATCACTTCCATCCGTGAACACCTAGTATTCCAGAGGGTTCTTCGGCGTCGCTGGTCTTTGAGGAAGATCAGGTTCTTTCCTTAAAGGTTCCAATTAAATAACAGCAGCCACCGTGGCGCAGTAAGTGAGTAACTGTGAAATAAGAGGCAGCGGGTTCGATTCCCGCACCGACACAAATATTTGTATGATCTACAAATATTTGTTTGATGTCTGGATGCTGTGAGATCAAAAGTATCTCGTGATTACTGATACTTACGACACAAAACTCGTATCTTAATGTGGGGTTAGGACTGTGTGTGACGGGTGTATTTAGTATTTATAATAACCTAAGAAACCGACTTCAAAATAGAGCGCATTAGGATGATTTGCACGACAATCCAAAATCGGCTCTAAACTTTTTTTATTAGGTCAAATATTTATACAATTTGACGTTTCTTAACAGGTTTAAAGGTTAAATATGGTTTGGGATACACCAAGTCGGCCCTAAATTCACAATTAAGTCAAGATTTCCGATATAATTATTATATTTTCATATAACATTTCAGACCAATGGAATGATGTTCTTGGGACAAAAGAAAACATTAATTACATGCAAGAAATGAGCAAAAATGTATCGAACGAATCATATAGAATGAAGGAGAAACTGAATGGAATGGATCTAGGACTGGCTGGAACCTTTAGATCATTGAATGTAGATTGATCAATGCGATTTATACGTATTGATGCCGATTTAATTTTTATACAAAATGTGACCAGGTCTCTTATCGGGGATAAGATAAAATTAGAAAAATTCAAATGGATAAAACAAATCATGTAAACTTACACGTAGATATACTAGAGGTATAATCGCCAGCCTTAAACCAAAAATGTAACTAACATCTATCTCTTTTCAATGATCTCCATAGACATCCATTATATTAACAGCTCTTTACAAAAAAATATTTGTAGCTGGAAATTTATATGATTACATTTCTGCAACAAGGCTAGTGATTTGACTAGTGATTAATATAGTATTAGCTCGGCCTTTACAGTCGGAATATTAATTTGAATTCATAATCTGAAGTACGGCACCAAACAATTTAAAATCTTAAATCATAATGTACTATGAAAAGTTATTACGAGTCCAGGCTCTTTGAATTCAGATTATTAATTCAAGCTAGAAATTCTGGCTGTATAAGCCTGGCCTTAGCGCATGGGTTTGGAACATCAAATATATAGGTACTCAGTATTCATAAGTTTTTTTAAATATATTATATTTCATACAAGACTTGTTTTTTTTTTCAAATCATAACTTTTTGGGTTCGTAATCACGTCCTCTGTCTGCCCGCTAGGACATCATCGCTTTTAAATTTGTAATTAAATTTTTATTGAGATATAAAGTAAGAGAATAAATATTTTTCAAAATAGTTGTCGGTAAATTACACAACGCGTCTGTTAAGTTTTTTCTTTAACTTTGGTTAGGCATGTGGTTAAAAAATTTAAAAATCTATATTACCTAGTGTTCAATTAAAAAGTTACAATGTGAAATACCAAAAATTGCAATCGACAAATAAAAAACAAGTCGGAATTGAGTGTTGGCCACTTGTTGCTAGAAAGCATCGACTCAAAATTTGTAATTGTTAGCTTTTTAGTTCATAGTCCTTTTAAAGTTGGTTTTATTTATGTCAAAAAGTATATATACAAAAAAAACAAATATATGTGTCGAATAAAGAACCATTTTCCTAAATGTTTTAATGTTGATTAAAAAACGATATATTATGGCTTAAACAAATGAAGTTTACTGAATATACCATTGTTTCTGGTTGACGATAATAATAAATTTTATTCTTTAATTAATAAACAATTAGATCAATACTAAACATTAATCCACGCTTAGAGTTCTGAATGTCCCAGTTATGCCCATATACTGTTCTTTGACTGTATCGTTCAGTCTGAGTGATTCATTAGTACGAGCTTGATTCATCACTTTGATATACTCCATGAACTCTTTGGTAGATAGAACGTCGATCCACTTATCTGAAAAATGTTTAATTTATTTTATTTTTATTTAAACTTTATATACGGAACATATTGTATAAAGGTGGACTTAATGCCAGTTTACCTGATGGTGATGCAGAGACGAGATAATGCAATTTAAGCAATACTTGAAATATACTAATATCGCCTGATTGGTCTAGTGGAAACTCCCAGTTCGGGCAATCATAATTTGTATTTGTGTTTTCGATCCGAAAAGTCATAAATATGCACGGGATTGAAATTTGTGACCGGTATGGTGATAGGCTCGCCACCTATCACACCACGGAAATAAGCTCGGCGAAACGTGGGTACAGCACTAGTTGCACCCTGCCTACCCCTTCGGGGATAAAAACGTTATGTATGTTGTGATAGTGGGCAAGCCTATAACCATTTCGGGCACAAATTCTAAACCCGGGCAACTAACGTGTGTTTTTTTAGTCAAAAACCCACTTAATCCTCAAACACAAAATGAAAATTAAAAAAAATAGTAGGAATGGTAAACGGACTACCTATAATTTTATCCAAAAATATCATAAATATATGGAAGCCAATAAATACCTACGTGAAAATTACTTGACATCATTTTTTTGTAATCTATACCATATTATGTACTTATCAAAAACCCTGTTGGGCATTTCAACTATGATATCAGAATCGATATTCAAACGTAATAATTATATGTAAATATTGTTTCTGAACTGTATTTCGATTGATTACCTCTGCAAGAGCGATGATTCGGAGCCAGAGCGATATAGCAAGTTGCGGCGTCTACGTGCATCAAATGCGCCGCGCCGCGTGCGCACCCGGCTACGTCAGTATGACACATGAGTCCAGCTGTTCATCACTTTTCAGATGAAAATAACATTTTTTTAAATATGTTCATTTTTTTAAGCTACCTGTGTAAGTATGATATTTCGCTTCTTTTTATTTAATTAATTATTTTTATTAAGCTGTTATATATCTTCTTGACCCTAAAAGGGCCAACAGGGTTTTTGTTACATACTGTATAAAAGCGAATGTATGTGTGTATGTATGTTCACCTAAAACTCGGTAACCGTTAGCCCAATTGATATGAAACTTTGCACACATATAAAGGGCGATATGGCCTCTCCAACGAACATAGTTACGTTAGTGGGGGGGAAGTGTTTTTTGTCTTTAGGTAGATGGATAATATCATCATCATCATCAGCCACAAGTCGTCCACTGCTGAACGTAGGCCTCCCCTAATGCCTTCCAGGCCGACCTGTTGGAAGCGGCCTGCATCCATCGGCTTCCTGCAAACCTTGTCAGGTCGTCGGTCCATCTTGTAGGTGGACGATAATAATAATAATACATCTTGATGGATAATATGCTCTACTTTAAATATAATGTGACACATTTTTCTCATTTTTGTATTTCCATATAGGCTAGGTACTTTTTATCCCTGAAAAAGACATTCAATAATCAATATTTTATTTACCTTGAATGATGTTCAGGGATTCTTCAGTTCCTCCGTATTCGATTGGCAGAACATCTTTTGGTACTATCTCGCACAGTGACTCCACGGTTCTATGCACAAAGATACGATTGCCCATTTTATCACTGAACATTGGCTTCAAGATCTTTGTCAGTACGTCGATCGTTGCTGATGACGTCAACATGTGTATGCCTTTTACTCTTAATCCGAAGCCGTCCTAGAGATTATAGAATGGTAATAAAAATATTATATTAGACATTAATATTAGATGAATATTAGAAGTTATAGATATGACAAATTTCGTGATGGCCTTGTATTTTAAATGTCCGACAAAAAAGAAATCTTTTTAGTGTGACCCCTTTATCTATATGAGAAGTGTAAATGTGTCAGCAACATCTTAGGTCCAATGTCAACCTCACCTAAACGTGTTACAACTCTGCTGATTAACGGACGAGGCAAGGGCCGTCTCATATGATACTAAATCCTATGGAAACCCTGGCATTAAGCCAGGATAACGCCCGCAATAGGCAGATAAAAATCCTTTATCTGTATATATGACTGTGGCATCGTAGCGTCTAAATGAATTAACCTTTTCTATTTGCTACCAGGCCGTCTATACCTTCTTACTCCTCGATCATTCATAGCATAGCATCTTCGAATAGATCTCGAATAGTTGGCTTACAGATTGTGATCAATACTATTGGTAGAGTAGGAAGGTGGCCTCATGAACTCAGCTTTATTATTATTAAAGTCGAAAGTTTTTATCAAATAAGTTATGTTCTTTCTAAAGACCCTAACGTTTACTGATGCTTTTTATCCTGGCAAGACAAGTTACTACACTGGACCTGGTGTTTCTAGCAGGCCGGGGGCCGTTGCCAGGGGAACTTGACAGCTCAAGCAAAATTCGACCTTGGTTGAATGTTAGTAAGGTCGAATTTTGCTTACTTGTCAAGTCCCGTGGCAACGGTCCGCGGCGGGAATGGTTAGTACAGTACAGTCCAAATATAATGTCGATCGTCAAGAAACATTATGTCCCGTAACGATCAATGGAACTATGTCTCTTGTTCTTCCACCTGCCATCCTACTTGCAGTGGGGTCAGCGCAACATACTTTTTAATACGACATGTTACAGAAAGATTTAGCTTGTAGTTTTAACTACCGACCGCTTGCCTGACGTCAACCTTTTTGGAGTTTATTATTCGTGATTATATTTACAGTATGAATTTAAAGACATTCTTAAATTTCTTAGAGTTCATTTTGTAACACCTTATATTACAATTAATTCACATCAATCAATCAATTAAGCACATTAAGGCCAGTGAAATTAATTGGCATTATGGGATTTAACACCTTATGTCTCGGGATACCGAGCGTATTCCAATACCATGCAGTTCTTTGTGATTTAAGGTTCTTATGTGGTATTGTTCTGCTTATGGTCAGGCGCTTACCATCAGGCGAGCGAACTGCTGGTTTTTGGTAAAGTTACAAAAATGATTATATCGCCTTCTTTAAACAAACTTTGGCGATTTGGAGGAAAATTGCTCCTTCATCTTGGACTTTTCTTTGTTTCTTTACGTCTAGACGATTTGATATAAAAATAACTTACCATTGCTATCGTCACCATTTGTCGTAACTCAACAAGATTTAACTCTTTTAATGTATCTATGATATTAATGTCTCTAACATCAACTATATTGATGATTCCATTGCTATAGTCGTATCTCTTGATATACTCAACATTCTGAAAAAGGAAATAAAGATTGTTTTTTTTTTTTTTTTAATAAATACACCCAACAGTCACACACATAGTCCTGACCCCACACTAGGTTAAACCTGTATCGTGGGATCAGCAACTACGAGGGACTTGCGGTCCCACGACACCCAGACCCGAGATAAATATTTGTGGATCAGACAAACATTTGTCAAGGTGCGGGAATCGAACCCACGGCCTCACGCTTCGCAACCGGTTACTCGCCCGCTGCGCCACGGAGGCTGTCAAATTATTACTTGCGTACTCATTACATTACAAATGTTGCTAAGTGGTTGGACTACGCTGTAGACTATTTTATCTACAGCATGAATGGGCTGACTCGACCGCGGAGGTGCCACTATCACACAGAAAACGGACGTAAAGTGCCAGCTTTCTGTTACACGTGAAATTTCCGGAGATATAAATAAACCTCCCTTTTACTTGGGTAAAAGTAATCTTAAAATTAACTTATCAAATCATAAATGAGTGTTATCTCTGTTAATTAACGGCATTAGTTTATCCTTCTTAATCGTAATAGAAAATATAGCTGTAGTAAGCGGTATTATTTTTTTTAAATTATTATTTGATATAAAAAATAAAATTCGGCCAAGTGCGTGTCCGACCAGGTATAGCGAAGGGTTTCGTAGTCAGAAAATATCCCATATTTAAAAAAACTATACAAACTAGCTTATTGAAACCAATTTTATTTTCGTTGGAAGTACCTTTTAAGTTATACTTGATTTTGTCAGAACACACTTTTTCACGACTTTGGACATTCTTAACTCACAAACTAATGACTTATATAAAAAAGGCAGTTAACAACTTCTATATAAAGTGTCAACTAGAGAATATTATGCACAGACTTTTATAGCCCCACCTCCTTGCACAGAGCTTTGGTGGGGTATTTTTTTGCTTGAGTTACGCTTCTTGTCATCTTATTTCGATGATTTAAGGCAAGATGATTAATACTCACTATTATACACATTATGTATATTTTCATAAATAAATTTGAACTCATTTTTGCGTCATTCGTTTTTGTTATATACACTCTGCGATGGTCAGCTGTCAGTTTAGGCAGATATCCGTGTGTGCTGAAATTCAACAGAAGTTTATTATAAGACTTTGTAATAATGTAATAATATAGAAGGTTGAATGGTAGAGCCACGCTGTAGACAGTTCTGTCTACAGCATGAATGGGCCGGCTCGTCCGGGTCGTTACCACTGTCTCACAGAAAACCGGCGTAAAGTAGCAGCTTGCTGCTGCGTTTCGTACGGTGAGTGAGATATCCGGATGCCCAAATTATTCCCCTCCCCTTCCCAATCCCTTAATCTTCCTTTTCCTTTAAGGTCGGCAATGCGTTCATGATCCTTCAGGTATTGTGGATGTTCATGGGCGGTGGAGATCACGTACCATCAGGTGACCCACTTACTCGATTCCTGGTCTCTGCCCACCTCTGTATTAAAAAAATAGATATAAAATAGTTATAATTCGCCTCATTGGTATAGTGACGATATTTTACTATGTGGTAGGTCCCTCGCATGCGAGAAGCCGTCAGTGTTGGCAACACCGCTTTGTTATTTTAACCGCCAAGCGTCAGTTTGTAAGCACTGTTGTGTTTAGGTTTGAAGGACATTGAAGGCAGACTAATTACTGAGCAGTGAGACATAACATCTTATGTCTCGGGGTGACGAAGGCAGTCCAATGCTATGCAATGCTTTGTAATACAAAGCTCTGTACCTATAGTATTGCTTCTGTTTATGGGCAGGTGCTTACCACTAGGTGAGCGTCGTTCAGACTAATAAAAAAAAGTGCAATCCAAGAATAGTGTGGACCAATGATAGACCAAATATTAGAGATAATTTTGGAGTAGTCGATCATATAAATCAGCATCTTACTATTAACGACTGTTTTATTCTTCTGAAGGCATTTATTATATCGTTGTTCCGGGATAAAAAGCGTGTGTCCTAGTCCAGGACATGATCAATCTGTGTGCTAAATTTCATCCAAAATCATCCAGCCGTTAAGGCGTGATTGGCTAACAAACATCCAAACTTTCAGATTTATAGTAGGACTTACAAAGCACTTTTGATGAAAGGAACACAGTCGTTCCGAACGTCGTAATGCTCAAAGAAGTGAGGTAATAGGGTCCTCAGGGTGCACAACTTGTCCATGTGAATCTTAGCTCTCTCCACTGAACCTTTGTGGTGTATGATAAGCCTCTCCAAGTAATCTCGGGCTGGAAAAATTATATTAATTATTTGAGAGAGATTTAGGACTAAGTATCGTCGGTCGCAAATTAACGCATTTAAGATTCGGTGATGACATTATGCTATTTGAAAATAGACCAAACGTCAGTAGACCTTAACAGGATGATTAATGAGTTATCCACAGAAAGTGCACAGGCAGATCTTAAATTAAAACTTCACAAAACAAAAATAATGACCAATTTTTAAAAAAGCACCATAAAAGTAGGGGAGGCGCAAATCAGTTACACAGAAGAATACATATAATACTTAATATAATATATCTAGATCAACTAATAGCACATGGGAAAAGTTACCATAAACAAAGAATTAAAGAGAAGAATAACAAACAAATGAAAGAGATATTGGGGCTTAAAGGAGGTTATGAAATACAAAAACCATCACATTTCAACAAAAAGTAAACTATTTAATACCTGCATACTACCAGTGTTGATGTATGGAAGCCAAACACGAGCTCTAACAAGAAATTCACTAAATAAATTTTCCACATGCCAACACACAATGGAGAAAAGTATGTTAGGAGTCAAGAAAGCCGACAAAATTACAATCCAATACATCAGACAGAAGACCAAGGTTCAGCATAACTCTTAAAATCAGAAGGTTAAAATGGAAATGGTCAGGCCATATGATAAGAGGAAAGGACAAGTTTTATTGGCTTTCGAAGGCAAACGAGCTGACCGCCCATCTGATGGTAAGTGGTCACCGTCACCCATAGACATTGGCAATGCCAGGGGCACAGCCAAGCCGTTGCCTACCGCGGAAATACTTTTTTAAGCTTTGTTTGAAGAAGGACATGTCATAGCGCTGAGGAAACACCGCGGAGGGAAGTTCATTCCAGAGTCTGAACGATAATCTGGTGATCTCCACCATCCATGAACGCCCACAATATTAGAAAAATCATGGAGGCGTTACCGATCTTAAAGGAAAGGGGCTATTAAGGGATTGGGAAGGGGAGGGAATTTGGGCCTCTATATATCTAGAAAGAAAGAACTTTATTTAGCCAACACTTGAGACCAGCTGCACAAAAAATAATGGAAAACATACACAAGAAAAAATAGAATATATAAGGTAGGTTAACCGGTATGCAGGCAACATAAAGCAAGATCTAAAAATAAAATAAAAACAAAACATAAAATAAAAAACAACCTTTGGTGTATATTTGGCGCGCGTCACCTCGAGGCCTTAACTGTCGGATGACGGACTTCCACGTGTCCGCCGCCCAGGCCTCTGTCAGGGGGGTAGGAGTGCCTCCCCGCATCCTTCTGCATGTGACCCTTCGGCGGCTGATAGCGAGCTGGGATGTGATTTCCCGCTCGCGCTCCGCCACCTTCCGCAACATGACTGTTTTGCAGAAGGCGGTCATCGCGTTCCACGACCTCTCACTCTCGACCATGGCCTTAACCACAGCTGGTCGTCCCCCAATTCTGCGACGAGTTCGCGACGCTGCTCTGCCCACGCGGGGCAACTTCTCTAGAGTGTGCGCCGCGGTGTCCTCGTCGCAGCTGCAGTAGTGACCCTGGTATGTCGGATCTCTTCCGGCAATGCGGCACAGGTACCTCCCGAAGCAACCGTGCCCCGACAGGACCTTTGCCAGCCGGAAGGTCAGTGACCCGTGTCGCCTGTCGACCCAATCACTCAGAACCGACAAGCCTCGACAGTCCTTGCGTCAGTCGAGGAATTGGCCAGCCGTTGCCTCACTCCTGAATCAAGGACTGTTGAACGGGAAATCTCCGCAATCGCATCTCCCCCGGATGGGGATGTCGACGTATGGACTCCGGCTTCCAGATCCCATGGAGGGAACCCCGCCAACGCGCAAGCCACCGCATGGGATATGGTGCGATAGCCACGGATATATAAGCATACCTACCCGTTACTCCTCCATGACTGTCTGTGTTTCAAGTTTGCCCAAAAAGACCACAGACTCAGCATTTGCCAAGTAGAAGAATCTAGTTGGCGCTGATATTCTACGAAGGCCTTTAAAGATGTCTCCCGGATGTCAACAAGATGTAAAAAAATTGAGCTGCTGGCTATATGCCCATTGTGCCTCAGAAGCTGTCAATTGTCATCAAGAGACTATTTTCGATTAAGTGTCATATTTGAAATAACATTACTCACGGTACTCCTTCTTAATGAAATGATTCTGCTTCTTCACCCACTCTTCAAACACATCGATCGCTGCATCCATTTCTTCTTTCTTCTCAAAATTGTATTCTTTCCGTAAACTCTTAAATGTATCATCATTGTATTCAAGTATGGGATCAACTGGCAGTGAATCCATGTTATCAAGTTAATAACTGAAATTATATTTTTAAATTAAATGTTTAAACGTACTAGTTATTACAACGTACATTTAAATATTATACTTTGATCTTCATATAACAACTGCTTTATAATGACTAGTTTTCACATGTTTTTTCCTTATTTTTATTATAGCCCTTCTTCCACCTGCCGTTATCCTACTAGCAGCGAGATCTGCGCAATATGCATTTTAACACATGTTACAGAAAGATTTCGATTTAGTTTTTACGACCGGCCGCCTGCTTGACGTCTACCCCTCTGGGGAGGAAATACACCCGAAACGTATATTTGTGGCTCACACATATATATGTCTCGGTGCGGGATTCGAATCCGCGGCCTCTCGCCTCATAGCCGGCTACTTGCCTACTACGCCACGAAGGCTGTCGCTTATTTTTATTATAGCTATTCAAGAACAATTTTAGATTATGATATATATTTACGGTAACACGGCTTCTATGACTGGCGTCTTATTTTCCACTGCAGCATAATAAAGTACTTACTTATAAATGAGTATCCTTGAGACCGTATCGAAAACTGGTTACTTAAAAATAAAAACAAGTTGCAAAGTAGTATAATCATTTTAATAAATACATATATGTACACACATACACATACATACGCACTCACGTATGTAATTCTCGAAGGGGTAGGTAGAAGTGTAACCAGCACTCCCACATTTCGCCGAATTTATTTCCGTCCCATGATTGGGCTTTTCTGCCGTCAAGCAGTAGTGTATAAACACTGTTGTGTTCCGATCTGAAGGTGTCTCAGGGTGAAGAGCGCAATTCAGTGCCATGCAGTACCTTATATTTCGAGGTTCTGATTGGTGTTGATTCTGTTCACAGGCAGGCGTGACGCTTACCATCAGGCGAGCGACCTGCTCGTCTACTACTACTACGAATTATCAAAGCAGATCTGCCACTACACGTCAGTTGTCTGTATTTCAAGGGGTCTCATTCTTGCTATAGATAAAATTACTTTATTACTCGTATATGTGTTACGCATCACGTAAAATCTGGGAATCGGTATTTTGCTGACCTTTTTCTCTAGGCAAACAGACGCATATCTGGAAAAGGATGTTGACTAACAGTCTCAGTCTCCGTGGCGCAGTGGGCGAGTAGCCGGCTGCGAAGCGTGAGGCCGTGGGTCCGCTTCCCGCACCGAGAAAAATGATTGTATGACCCACAAATATTTGTTTCGGGTCTGGGTGTTGTGCGACCGTAAGTCCCTCGTAGTTCTTGATACCCACGATACAGGTCAACCTAGTGTCGGGTCAGGACTAAATGTACTGACTGTTGGATGTAATTTTAGTCTTGGTTTTTGCTAAGTACCAGAAGTATGAAGCTAAGATATTCTTCTATACTAGCGTTTTAAAAATGCTTAAAATAAACTGGGCAATATCTGAAGCAGAAATCATTGGTGAACGCTAATTTTCACAATGAGCGACATCCAGTAAACATATAAGCTATAAAAATCATTTTTATCCCAAAAAAGACACACAATACTTTTAGGATTAATCATTTATAAATTGGTAGGAGCCTCAAGTTTGGAGTGGTTGATTACAATCCAAATCCTTACAATCATAATTCATCTCTCAGCCTGATTCTCCGCAGAGAAGTGGTATAATATCTTAAATCGGCAAAAAAATGTAAACCACAATATGTGTGTAACAGTTCTTAAATTCTTTGAAACTGGAAATAATAATTATTAAAAAAAACTTTGTATATTAACATTGACAAAATTTATAAATAAAAAAAATATAAAATATTCATACGAGTATGTGTTAAGGTTATATTATTATTTTTATCAAACATAATTTTAGTTATTAAGTTATCAAAGTAATTTCTTTGATACTGGCAAGTTATTAAACACTGTTTAAAAACAAATTATTTGCTAAGAAATTGGAAAATGGAACACCTCTTAAATATTGTTTTTTCGTATAATCTGACGGGAATTTGTTCGCAACAATGAAGTTCACTCGGCGTGATTTTTGTTTTATGATTTATTATAAGTATAAAAAAAGTTTTAAAGCAACAAGAACTTTTAGCTACCAATTTTGGTGATTCTACTGGTTCAGCAACTACATATTTCAATTGAATTACTGAATTTAAAAGAAGACGGGGAAATTTTGTAGATGAGACATAGTTAGGTCAGCTGCCAACCGCGGTTACTCAAGAAAACGTTCAAGCTATCGAAAAAAATATTTGAGAAAACCGATGAGTTATATATTATGTAGAGCTGCAGCGAGAGAAAAGTGATATTTATGATGTACTGACAGGCCACGAAACTTGGATATATAACTATGATCCTGAAATAAAGCGATAGTCCAGGGTGTGACGCTTTAAAGATGATCCGTTACATCAAAATGTCGGCGAGCACGAAACACACAGAAACTAATGGTCTTCTCATTGTTCAGCAACATATATACATACATACGCACTCACGCCTGTAATCCCCGAAGGGGTAGTCAGAGGTGTAACCAATACACCCGCATTTCGCCGAGCGTATCTCCGGCCCTTATGTGATAGGGAACGAGTCTATCGCCATACCGGGAACAAATTCCAGACACCGGGCTGATACTGAGCATTTCGTAATAGAAAAACCCAATACCACTTTACCCGACCCGATCGAACCCGAGACCTCAGCGTTGGCCTCAAATGTAACGCGTACGCATTACAACTGCGCCACCGAGGCAGCAAAACGTTTTGTTCAGCAAACCAGGACATATTGCTACTATAGTATTATTTTTAAAAACCTGTCTTCACTCGACCTCGGCTTTCAGGGTGACTCACATCGCATATATGTTAATGATCACTTGAACGCCGACTATAAAAAGTTGTTTAATACAGCAAAAATCGTTGTAAAGGATAGGAAATTTAACTATATCTGGGTTAAATATGGAAAAATTCATATACGCAAAAACGATACATCACGAGTTCATATTATATCTAGTGATGCTGATTTAAACAAAATTGGCTAATCTGTTATTTGCTTGCTATTACCTTTATTAATTCGTTATTAACTTGCTATGTAAATAAAGAAACATCACTCATATTTGTTACTAAAAACTAATTCTTATTTGGCACTACATTATAAAAGGTTGAGCATCCATGCCTTACTAATGACTTGTTATTGTCCTATTACAAACCGCTTTTGTATTTTTTATTGCGCTGTTTACTTCGAGTCCAACTTCATAGGTACTATAATTATCTCTGTCTATCTTGTGGCTTATTCATATTATTGCTTGTTCGCTTCCTCGGTAGTTTACATTAATCCTTTTGCCTTTTATTCTTTTCGCTTGGTTAGTGATACGCATTCGCTCATATTAGTGCGACTAATTACATTTACGATGTATCCACTTGTTTATGCATTATCAATTATTACAAAACACTTATCTAACAATCTGATACATGTTTTAATTGCTATTTCTTGTCCTATATTTATTTTAAAGCCTACATTGATTTCGTCAAATGTCCTTATAATGACTAATTATAACCATCATAATATGAAAATATATTATCAAAATGTGCGGGGTCTCCGTACTTAATCTGAGAATTTTCGACGTCAAGTTCAGCTTAGTTCCTTTGATATTATTATTCTCACAGAGACATGGCTAACTGATAGTTTTTTAAGCACTGAGTTGCTTGATGATCGTTATTTAGTGTGGAGACGTGACCGTAATTATCGAATGACTGGCCAATCACGCGGGGGCGGTGTGCTGATAGCGGCTCGCAAGGATTTAGCAGTTTCATCCAAGCCTTTTTTTGAATCTAATGCCGAGGACTTATGGATAAGCGCTCGTCTACCGATGTCCAACTCACGTAGCTATGTGGACTTACACATTTGTGCAATTTATTTGTGTAACCAAAACCAGGGTTTCTCATTTTCCTCGCAACTTCATAACTTTCTTTCTACATTGAACACTACCATCATTAATAATCCTTCTGATTATTTCCTAGTTGTGGGCGACTTTAATTTGAGCGGCATCACATGGATACCTAGTGGTAACGATTTATGGCTTATCCCGACGAATATCACTTCTAGTGATGAATACTTACTCACTGACGAACTTATTTCATTAGATCTTCATCAATTCAATTCTGTTACTAACAAATATAATAAAATTTTAGACTTAACATTATGTAACCAAATGGCTACTGTGATGGAATGTTTAGATCCTTTAACCCCAATCGATGCATACCATCCAGCACTTCTCATATTAATAAACTTTGTTGAGATATCCATTCTTAAATCGGCACCCCGTACACGATATATTTACGATAAAGGGGATTTTCTGTCGATCAACAATGAGCTAGCTAACTTAGACTGGTACTCAGCGTTCTCGGAACGGTCAATGGAGGAATCTATTAATTTCTTTTATAATGTACTGTCTAACCTGCAGAATAAATTTATACCAACCCAGAAATCCCCTAACAATGCCTTCCCAGTATGGTACAGTTCACCCCTTAGGAAAGCTATTAAAGATTTTAAATATTTTCGCAAGTTTAAGACGTACGGTAATCAATAACTAAATACTAACTTCATTTAAATTACTTCGTGATAGAGTTAAAACTTTAGAATCCACTTGCTACAAAAATTATTTATCTACGACCGAAAAATGCATTGTCAATAATCCTAAGCTATTTTGGACATTTGTTAAAAATAGATCTAAATCCAATGCCACATCCAGCACACTAAATTGTAACGGAAACAAACTCAGTACTGGTGAATCAATCAGTGATGCATTCTCTTCGTATTTTCAGTCGACATTTCTCAGTCCGAACACTACTCCAGCTTCGCCAATACACCCTTGTTATATTAATTCTGTCCACAACACACTTAATCAAAATCCATTTGGCATTTCTCGGATTGAGGTCAACCCGAAGGATATATCTTTACTTCTTCAAAATCTAGATTGCGCCAAATCCGCTGGGCCTGATAATATAGCTCCAAAATTTCTAGTAAACACTGCCAAATACATTACTATCCCTATCACACTATTATTCCGAAAATCGCTCTCTACATGTACAGTGCCTGCCGTATGGAAGTCTGCATTTATTACACCAGTTCATAAGAAAGGCTCTAAATCAGACGTCACTAATTATAGGCCAATATATAAACTGTGCCTCATAGCTAAAGTATTTGAACGCCTAGTATACAACCAAGTATATTCTTCACTTAAAAATATTTTTAGTCCTGTACAACATGGCTTTCTTAAGGGAAGCTCCACATCTACCAACCTTATACTACTTAATGACTTCATTACGAATACCATGGCAGAGGGTCGACAGGTTGACGTTATTTATACGGACTATAGCAAGGCCTTTGACCGTATTGATCACAACATATTGACGTTAAAGCTCAATAATGTGGGTATTCATGGTGATCTTCTAAGGTGGTTCACTTCGTATATTGAGAACAGATCGCAAGCAGTAGTCCTTAATAATTACATATCTTCATGGGTCCCGGTGCCAAGTGGTGTTCCGCAGGGTTCTTTAATAGGACCATTACTGTTTATTATTTATGTAAATGATATAGATTCATGTTTTCATTCATCTTCTCTTTTGTGTTTTGCGGACGACATAAAGATATTTGCCTCAATCTCATCAAATAATGATAGAATAGCCATTCAGGCTGATCTGTACCGCCTTGAAGATTACTGTACTATTAACAAATTGGACCTTAATCCTTCGAAGTGTTCAGTAGTAACTTACACGCGTAAGCACTTAACAGTGCCTACGTCTTATACTTTGAATGGTGAATTACTTCCGAAAGAAAATAAAATACGTGATCTTGGTATCGTACATGATTCCAAACTTGTATTTGATGCGCACGTTGACCAAATCGTGACCAAAGCACTTAAATCACTTGGATTCGTTACGCGACTTTCTACATGTTTTTCTGATATCAAAACCCTCAAGATCCTATATTGTACTTTTGTTAGGAGCCATCTGGAATATGCTTCGCAGGTATGGAACCCCCGGTACGAGAAGTACATAGACCGTATCGAAAATATCCAAAAGAAATTCGTTAGATATCTTTGCTATCGCACGAATATACCGTACTAAACTGACAATTATTTTAATTTATGTAGGAAATTTCATCTTCTGCCTCAGGCCAAGCGACGAGAAATAGCTGACATTACTTTCCTTTTAAAAATATTTTCTGATATTGATTATGCTGAACTCTTACAAAAGTTTTCCCTACATGTCCCTTTTAAAGCTACAAGACATATTCATACAATTTCTACACCCAATGCCCTTTCCAATTATAGACAGAATAGCTTTATTGTGCGAGCAGGCAGGAAGTTTAATAGTTTAAGTAAGCGGTTTGATCTGGACCTATTCTTTACGAGTGTCAGTTCGGCTAGAAGACAGCTAAGCCTTGACTTTTTCTAATTGTTTTAAATCAAGTGGAGTAGTCGTGGATGTATTCCTTAATACTAGTGACATTCACACTGTTGCAATTTTTGTGATTTTTTGAGTTGTGTGTTTTAGCATCTTAGTGAATAACTTACAATTCCCTAAATTTTTTACTGATAATTTCCTACGTTTGTTTACGTGTGATGCTTCTTATTCAATCAAATAGTCGTGGAGATCTATAAATGGCTTAATCTTTTGTACTACTCTGTTATTTACGTTGTAATTTAGCTGTAGATCTTTATAATGTAAAAATATAATAAATAAATAAAATAAAATAGTGCTAGAGGATCAAAGGAAAGCTAACTCCGAATATTATGTAACAGTATATGTCCCAAAAGTGTTGTCGTCTAGGTGTGACAAGCGGCCGGAGTCAACAATCCGACACCTCTTCTAGCATTATGACAACGCCGCTCCGAACACTTCTGCCAGAACAGTCGACTATTTTCATTCAAAAACGTGTCTGTCCTGCCTCATCCGCCATATTACCCGAACCTATCACCTTGTGATTTTAACCATTTTCCATCGAATTTATTTTGGCATGACCTTCGTATGCTGCTTTAATGTGATAAAAATCAACAAGCTAGCAAAATAAAAATGCTATGCACACATTATCGAGCTTCGGCGCAAGTTCATATTAAAAACTAAAATATTTGTATTTTGGTATGGAGCAGTAGCCCAGTATCTATACACTGTTGTTAGTCGGTTCGAAGGACGGTGGCTTTTAGCCAGTGAAATTACTGGGCCTCGGGGTGACGAGTGCAATCCAGTGCCACTTTTTTTTATTTATTTTTTATAGTATATGCCGGCAAACAAGCAAGTGGGTCACCTGATGGTAAGTGATATCCACCGCCCATGTACGTTCACAATACTAAAATAATCATGGGCGCGTTGCCAACCTTAAAGGAAAGGGATAAGTAAGGGATTAAGAAGGGGAGGGGAATTTGGGCCTTCGGATATCTCACTCACCGTACGAAACGCAGCAGCAAGCTGCTACTTTACGCCAGTTTTTTGTGAGACAGTGGTAACGACCCGGACGAGCCGGCTCATTCATGCTGTAGATAAAATTGTCTACAGCGTGGCTCTACCACTCATAGTGTAGCACTCAGTAGTGCTTTGTTACTCAAATTTCTGTATGCTGCTATTTCTATTTGTGTGCAGGTGTTTTAGCATCAGGTGATTTGCTCTTTTCGTCATTCAGGCTAATGAAAAAAATCATGCTTGTCATCGACTTGTCTGTGCCCTGGCATTGCTGAAGTCCATGGGCGGCGGTAACTGCTTACCATCAGGCGGGGCCTACTCTCGTGCCTTGCTGCGTGGGCAATAATGGAATTATTATTCAGATCGCGCGAACACTTACTCACTACTGTCTAGTCTATGTAAATTAGTCTCGATCTCACAATCTTCTCACTAATCATACGAAAACAATAAAGGGTACTCTCCTTAAATTAGGCCTCACCTTATACGTCATAGGTGATACGTCTGGACGAGCCACTGTGGCGGGATGATGGTCTCCAAGCATATTAGTTAGACTGGGATACAAGGTGGAAGACCTCAACTATGCGAGAGTCCGTCTGGGTTGGTTCCACCGCTTTGTCTATTTCTGCCGCCAAGCAGCTGTGTGTAAGCACTGTTGTGTTTCGGATTGAAGGACATTGAAGCCAGTCAAATTACTGGGCATTTTCAGACTTAAAAACTAATGTCTTGGGGTGACGAACGCAATCCAGTGCCATGCAGTACTTTATAATTCACAGTCCTGTGTAATGCTGTATCTGTTTATGGGCAGGCGTGGAGCTTACCATCAGGCGAGCGACCAGCTCATTTCGTCATTTAAGCTAATAAAAAAAACGATGGTCTGTTTATGTAAACATTTTTCATACCATGTGGCGTCAACATAGCAACATTCAATTATATGATGAGTAAAGTCGAGATTTTTTTAATAATTCGCACCAACAAAAAAACCCATAACATCAACACTGAAAAATATTTCAAACAAAATAGAAATCATATTTCGGTAAACAATATTTATATAATAATAAATACACCCAACAGTCACACACATAGTCCTGACCCCACACTAGGTAAGCCTGTATCGTGGGTATCAAGAACTACGAGGGACTTGCGGTCCAACAACACCCAGACCCGAGACAAATATTTGTGGATCAGACAAACATTTGTCAGGGTGCGGGAATCGAACCCACGGCCTCACGCTTCGTAACCGGCTACTCGCCCGCTGCGCCACGGAGGCTATCTATACGGATATAATAATATTATAAATGATACAATAATATATTATAATGCTAAATTACTGACCAATAAAAAGGGCGACATGCGCTGGAACGCGGCGGAATGGCAACGTCCGTCGCTTAGTTGTACGTAATATGTACCAAAATCTTTTGACCGCATCAGCGGAAATCAATAATCAATCCGTGACTAACCTACTGATCATATTTGACTGATTTTTGGCACAATGCTTTGCAGTGTTGTAATTTTTTACTGGTATGATTTAATTTCGCTATGTTGGCGCCACTCGGTATATTATGTTAAAAAAAAAAAAAAAAAGGTTTACGTATAAATCCGCCAAAACATGTGGACCTATTTGGACGATTCTTTGTGTATTCGCTATAGTTTACTTACTTCGGTGCCTTGCCATTTAAATTTCAAGAATATTTTCCACTTAAACCGTGATAGTAAAATAAAAAACTATTTAGTAATTTCTTATGTTTACGCGAATATTAAATACTGAAATAAAACCAATTTATATGGATTTTATCGCAGTTTAATTTTATTTTAGTCTTCCGTGACCACAAAGGCTAAAAAGCTTTCGAAACGTCGGGACTAAAATGACATTAAACCGCGATAAAATCCGTAAAACTTAGTTTTATTTAAATAAAAAATATTTAACAATATATTACGTCGTCGTTCATAAAAACTTCAATGCCATTGTTAACACTACGTGACCATCTAATTTTGGAACATATATAATAATTTATGCGTAATTATGTTCCATAAAATCTTAATACAGAAATATAAAATATAAGTGCTCTATTGTAGGAAAATACTACACAGTCCTATCATATTTTTGCAGAAAACTAAATGTTTTTGTAATTTTACTTAAAATATGGTTAATTATATAATTACATTATAAACTAACTAGGTGATCCGTGCGAATAATTCGCACCGATAGAGGTCAGTTACGTAATATAATAAAGTAGAAATAAATACATTTTTTTTTGTACAAAAGTTTGTTATATATAAATTACACAGCTTTTTTCCCCTAGTTCAAGTCTTTATTGCAGTGTAATGTGTAAAAAATATTGCTGGATTATAATCATTGACATAACAAGACTTATTACGTAGTATACTATTTGTAGTCTGAAAGATTCAGTTATTGGTCGAGGATATCCAAATCTGCAAACCGTGGTAAAATTTGATTTTGTTTTTTTCTTTAGTAAGCCGTTTGAGTTATGCTAAACAGTCTGATAATTAACTATGAGTTCGTGTAATGTTAGTGGGATATTTTGAGCTGGGAAAACAGAGGTAACATGTTTACTGATAAAGCAATTACAATTTAATCAACTCTTGAATCGTGCAGAATTGGTGCATTTGTTACCCACAGCATGAGATGGAAGTGTTACAAGCCCCTCATTTAGTATTCACGCGGCCAGAAAAGTGTTGTATTTCCTCTATCAAAAGGTGCTTCAAGTAATGTAAAAATATCTAACATCTATTTACATTTATTGTCGATAAATTGTAATGCTGAAACAAAATCCACAGCTTTATGCATTGGGTATAGAGCTGTAGCTGTTCTGTTTAGTTTCTTTTCACGCAAAGAATATAATGGTGTATGTTGATCGGGGTATTATTACTTGGACCTGTCTCGATAACCGACATGAACTGGGTCTTTTCAACCCTCAGCACTAGGCCACCAGTATGCAGCTGGAGTTTCCACGACAAAAGTGCCTCTTGCAACTCGGCACGGCTTTCACTGTAGATGGCCACGTGATCAGTGTATATAAAAGTCCACGCTGCTGAATTTGCTGCAGTTAGCGAATCCAAAATTAAACAGAACAGAAAGGAGCTCAGTACTGAGCCTTGGTGAACGTCTTCTGTAACCCATATCGGTTTTTTCTCACCTACTCCCGTCGGTAACATTGATCTCGCCCCCTGTACATGTCGGCTATTATGTTGACATATTGTTCGGGGACATTCTTCTTACAAAGACTCCAACAGATCGCGTCTCTTGGGATCAAATCAAAAGACTTTTCCATGTCAAGGAATGCGACATACAATGGACGGTTTTAAGCGTGATGTTCTTCAGCAATTATGCTTAGAGCAAACATTGGATTGGTAGTTGATAAGCCAGGTACGAAGCAGTAGTCTCGTAATACTTCATAGTGTGCTTCATAGTGTGGCTTAAGAGCTTGATTCCACGACAGTTGTAACACTCGTACTTGCTACCTTTTCCCTTGTAAATCGAAACTATGGTGCTCAATATCCAAGCGTCTGGGCCATCAGGTCCTATGGGTTTCTTGTTCGACATCTTTTACAGAGTACTGTTAACCTAACTTGAGTGTATTTGAGGTATAAGTCGTACATTATTTTCTAGTTCTGGAAGCTCTGCACTAGCTCGCTTCAGATTCAGTAGCTGTTGATAAAATTCTTTGAAGGCTTTCTTTACTCCACCAATAGGACGTATAAAAAATATATTATGACTGTCTCTTATATCGGGCAAACTAAAAGAAGCATTGGGACCCACGTAAAACACACCGACGCTCTACGAAGTCTGCAGTTGCTGAACATTCAGAGGAAGGCTCCAAACATTACCTTAGATTTGACAAACCACACATTCTTGCCAAAGAATACTGATTATTACCTAGGATGATTCGCGAAGATATTGAAATAAAAAACACCCAAATTTTAATAGAGAAGATGGGAGGAAGATTCTGCCAGTCAAAAATCTTTTTAAAAATAAAAATATGTGTATAATTTTAAAATGAAGGTAGGCAATGTAACATTTACTTTTCGAGACGACCTACACCTCAGTCTCTGCCGTGACCACGAAGGCTGAAAAGCTTTCGAAACGTTGAGACTAAAATAAAATTAAATTGCGATAAAATCCGTATAAACTAGTTTTATTTCATTGTGTAATATTCGCGTAAACATAAGAAATCACTAGTAATTTACCTCTAAAAAGTAAAAATGAATATAAGGTACATACATATCAAATGTTGTTAGACTTTCGCGATTTGTATACGTTCTATAATAATTATTTCAAAGGGTCTTAATCGCGTTGTATTTTAAAGTATAGACACCTGTTTATTTTTATTTAATTCCTGACGATTCGACCGAGTTGCATCGGCCGTGGTCACGGGTTGACTGAATGAGAGCTTAGTGGCGTCTTCTTTAAATAGGTGTTTTAGTGGGGGTAGTAGTGGCAACTACCCTCAATTGATCTCTGCTTTCGTCTACCTCCTTATTGTCCGTACTTCGTTATACAATGCTAACAATGTCTTCACACTGACCGATTAGACTACTGCGGCGTCCTTTCCACTTACTGATAACTGGATTCCACGTTGTTGATAAACGGTATCCATCTTCTCGATAAAATTCTTGTGATTTTTTATTTCTATCGCTTCTCTTACTATCCTGGAGTAATAATAACGATCGGTGGATAAGATCTGTGGTTTATGTAGTTCTATTCAGTAGGTTTGTCCAGACTCTAGCAAACAGTAAACCCTTGACCACGGCCGGTGTAACTCGGTCGAAACGTCGGGAAATAAATAAATAAACAGGAATCTATACCTTCAAATACAACGCGATTAAGACCCGTTGAAACAATTACCTATTAATTTTTACTTTTTAGGGGTAAACTACCTATTAAAATATGTGTTTTTCTGGTTCTTCGGCCTCGTGGGACCGCTGCACAAGTAAGAAAAATGTTAACAAAAAATGAGGCAACAAGAGGGTCCACCGACCGGAGGTTTGTGCGTGTTTCGGTATATTTATAATAGTCATCAAGTAGGTCTAGATGTAATTTTATCAATATGGTTGTCGAAGGAATCAATCTATTTTTGTAAACCATAAAATATACCTAGGAAGTGACGATTGAAAGAAGCGTGAGATTTAGTTACAAACAATGGACAACACAAAATATTAATATCAAGCAAAAACTAGTTATTTTAAAAATATTCATATTTAACCACTTATATTTTAAACCTAAACATATTATTCTACAATCTTAAAAAACATAAAATCATAATTAAGAAAAAATAACTAAATGATGATTTGCAGTAGGAATTATGGTTGGTAAGAAGGGGTACCAGTTAATTAAAGTTGTAGTTTTTAGGGATATATCATTGTATTACAGAGTTGATAATATAACATACGTTTTAACAAAACTTAAAAACGGACTGCACAAAGAAGTCTAAAATAATAATATCTAGAAGTTAATTTAGAATCGCTGCCGGTCAAATGAAATTGCATCGACTCCAAAAATACCTCTAGAAATTATTATTTTAGACTTTTAGTGTTTATTTTTTGAAGCAGTTTTTAAGTTTTATTATTAATTTATTTTTGCGGGGTGATACAGCTATGATATGAACATTCCAACACATTTTCGCGACGAGTGGGCTGCTATCCGTTAAACGCGTTCCGCTTCACCCAATCTTGAGATTCGTCCATAATGCCACCATATTTGACAGCTCCGTGGCGCAGCGGGCGAGTAGTCAGCTGCGAAGCGAGAGCCCGTGGGTTCGATTCCCACACCGAGACAAATGTTTGTGTGATCCACAAATATTGGTCTCGGGTCTGGGTGTTGTGGGACCACAAGTCTTTCGTAGTTCCTGATACCCACGACACAGGTTTACCTAGTGTGGGGTCAGGACTATGTGTGTGACTGTTGGGTGTATTATTATATTTGGCTCTCATGTTTGCCCTCTAATACGTCAATCAAAAAAAATTTGGCGACTACCTCGGTGGCGCAGTTTTAATGCGTACGCGTTACGATTAAGCTAACGCTGCAGAGGTTTCGGGTTCGATCCCCCTTGGTCGGGTCCATCCCCGGGTCGGGTAAAGTGGTATTGGGTTTTTCTATTACGAAATGTTCAATATGAGCCCGGAGTCTGGAATTTGTGCCCGGTATGGCGATAGGCTCGTCTCCTATCACATGGTGGGACGGAGATACGCACGGCGAAATGTGGGTGTACCAGTTACACCTCTGCCTACCCCTTCGGGGATTACAGGCGTAAGTGCGTATGTACGTGTAAACATTTTTGAACGTCTGCGGGTTTGAATAGTTTTCGAATATTAAGACTTAAAATCAAATAGCGATACGTTTTGACATTTATTTTAAAGTAACGAACATTTTATCGTGCCATGAACATTTCTCGTCCAAATTAAGTATAGCAAGTAGGTGAGACAGAATCTCATATGTGGACGACATAACTGAAACAGATGAGACATCGCTGATGTCCCATTTTATTTATTTTCACTATACAATAATTTGAAAATTGAAAACCTAAGAGAATTGTGAAGCGTATTTTATACTAAATTATGGCAACGAGACAAAAACAATATTTATATTATTCCCAAATATTTATATCACCGTCAGGCAGGCGGCTGGTCATTAAAAGCCAAATCTTTCTGTAACATGTGTTAAAAAGCATGTAACCCCCACTGCAAGTGGGATAAGGGCAGGTGGAAGAGAAAATTTATACCTGGATTGGGTATTGTGATGAAAGATCACGATACAGAATTCCCTTTGTTGTATTATGTGGAAAAAATTAAAGTGTGATAAATTGTAAAAATTAAGTTGTAGGTTGATATATATTATAAGACAATAAATAATCTTGAATATTACAATAAATCAATGTGAAAATGTGTTGTGAATCATATACATAAATTTAATAAATTCAATAAAATGCCGAGTTTCATGCATTTAGATATTTATTTCAGTATTTTTACAACTTGCTCTAATTGTATACTTTTACTTCTTCAGAGTCCAACCTTGACGTTGAGATTACATTACGAATCATTTATAAAGTGGTAACACCCCGGTCGAGCCAGCCCATTCATGCTGTAGACAAAACTGTCTACAGTGTGGCTCTATCACGTGAAAACATTACCGGCTAAATGACCTAGGTGTAATGTATTCAAAATAGAGTTCTTAGGCAAGGCTCCTACACCTGTTTTCCCTACAAACTACATAAAAACATCTACACATGTTTATATACCTACACTCGTTGTCTCATGCTCAATGATTTTTATTTGATGTTTCATAAAACATCTGCTTCAGTCATGCATGTATTCCATGCGAGGCGACGCTTTTAATAGTTACTCTGCTCCTCTAAATCCGTGCAGAGGCGACATGTGTAGATATTTTCCATCAGGCATGGAAAGTAAAAATATTGTTTTCATCTTGTAACAAAAATATGCAACGATACACAGTGGTTAGGGTAGATAAACATAGATAGGGTAGTGTGTAGAGAAAAACATATGCAGGAGCCTCAGGTTTAGAGTTTCACATCAATACAAGTTCACTGATACATTCAAACAAATCAATCGACATTCAAAGATCTAAAGGTTCCTGAAATTCCTAAATCTAAGCTATCCAGCTTCTCTCTCATTCTATGCGCTTCGTTAGAAACAGCTTTGCTCATTTCTCTCATGTAATCAACGTTCTCTTTTGTGCCAAGAAGATTTTTCCATCGTTCTGAAATTTTAAAGATTGGTGGTAAGTCGCTCGTATGTACTACTGCTTTGTTTATTTCTATCATCAAGCAGAAGTGTGTAAGCACTGTTGAATTTCGATTTGAAGGACATTGAAGCTAATGATTCTTCTGGTATTGTGTATGTTTCGGGTGGTGGAGATCACCATCAAATGACCCACTTGCTCCGGCCTATGTTATATATTTATATAAACCCTGTCTTTCCACTATGGACTCACTATGCAATAAAAATACAGAACAACACCACTAGGCACAAAACAGTCAACGAGACTCATTCTCATGAGTCACGAATGCGTATCACCTTCTAGTGGTTTGAAGATTGCACAGAACCTATCAAGTATCACTTGTAAACCTGAAGGGCAAAATACAAACCTGTCAATACAGTCAAAGATTCTTCGTGACCACCGAGTTCAGAAGGCAACACGTCTCTCGATACATAGTCGTGCAATGTTTCTATTTCTCTGTGAACGTAAAGTCGTCTAGCCACTTTCGGTCCTAGCATTGGCTTTAGTAATTTGATGAATGTTGCAGCTACTTTTGATGGCGATATCAGGTGTATTCCCTTCACTCTCATACCGAAACCTTCCTGAAATAATAATTATCATCATAGAAGCGGCGATGGCCTAATAGATAGTGACTTTTTGAAGTTACATGTGAATTCATTGTTAATTATCATCGGTCGCTTTAACGGTGAACTAAAATATCGTGAGGTTTTGAAATTTCGAAGGCATGTGAAGTGTTCCAACTCACATTAGGCGAGTGTGATGGACTAAGGCCTTATTCCTCCCACTGGCAGAGGAAGACCGTTACCAGCTGAAGGACGTATATAATACAGCACTATTAGTATTATCCTCGTCATAATAATTTTGCCAAGCAATGTGCTGATATTTGTTTTTGCTGTCATTAATATGAACTAGCTTTTACTGCGGCTCTGCCGACGTGAATATCTTTATCCGGAACACTTATTATACGTGATATAAGTATTTGCTTTTTTTAAGAGTACTCCTATGAATTTTCGAGTCGAAATATTTATTTAATATTGTTTCTTCATACAAAATTAGAAGCCCCTTTTTACCCCTTAGAGTTTGAATTTCGAAATATCCTTCCATAATCCGTGTATAGATTAACTCCTGAGTAAAATTTCGGCTAGGTCCAGAAATTTTACGGTTTTTCGGATTTCGGTAATTCGGGTTTGGGCTGAGTGTTGATAACTAAGTGAGTGAGTCAGTCAGGACCCTTAAATATTACTACACCTTTCTGTAACACGTTGTATAAATAGATTTCGTTACAATTTCCTTTACCAAATCTAGCAATAAACAATAATAATATGCATTACTATTATAATTTTAATGAGTTGATGTAGCACTATTAAATCTGTAGCAGCAAGAAGTTCTACTGCATTAATATTTCTGTAGTCTAAGATGGCGATAAGCCCACTGCAATAGTCGTTTGCTTTGGCATATTCGCATTTCTGTAATTAAAAAAGAGTTTATCATTAAAGTATTAAACGTTATATTCATCATGATTAGACAGTTTATTCAATAAAACAAGACTAAAAAGCCAACTTAAAAAATAGGTTATGTATTCGACCTATATGTATGAGATGGTAGGTCCCACATATGGGAGAAGCCGGCTGGGTTGGTACCATCCTGGGGTTGGATTTTTCTATTTCTGACGCCAAACAGCAGTGTGTATGCACTGTTGTGTTTCAGTTTGAAGGAAATTGAAGCCATTGAAATTAATGGATGACGAGCACAGTTTAGTCCATGCAGTCCTCTGTAATTCAGAGATCTGTGTGACGTCACGTGATTCAAAAATATAAAAAAAATAAGTTTGTGTATTTATTATTGTGAGTGTCTAATAGGTGACACGAAACTATTTATTATTGTCTACTAACCAGAATATTAAATCTAAAACCATCCATTAAAATATCTGCAGTGATGCCATTACTAATAAACTGTGTTACAGACACCCTGTAGTCATCTTCAGTAAGTTTTGGTATAAAGGCGCTAACCCTGAAAGTTAAACACAATTTAACCAAATATGTGTGGCATTACATTAACTAAATAATTAATGTTATAGTAAGCCCAGTCACGAAATCAACTTCATAAGTAAATAAATAAATAATAACCAATCATCGAACAATACATACCAATGTGAATACATTCCATTGAAATCATTCTTGGCATCACATTTGTCGTAAAATTTTGGAAAAATTGTTCTCATTGAACACAAATTATCTATTTGAGATTTTGCCCTCTCCACTGAACCTTTCATCAGAATTATCGATCTCTCCAGAAAATCTCGAGCTGGAATATAAAAACTTTTACTAGTAGGTACTAATCTAGGTAGGTACCAGTAGGATGTACCAAGGAAAGCCGAAATAAAATATTAGCCCTCATTCCCACCAGATTGTATAATGTCTGATCATGTATTTTTATTTATAATATTGACGCAGCTTTGTGTTGAGATTTCACCACATTAAAAATGATGAAAATTACATAGTTTTTTTTTTGCAGTAGGCTGGTAAATAAATGAGTTACCTAATGGTTGTTGATCTCTGTCACCCCAGAATGCCTACAACTTCAGATAAATCGATGGTGCGTAGTAGTCCGTTAAAGAAAGGAATATGAGTTGAGACCGTGGTTTATCTCTGACCATACTAAACTCAACAAGTGGCCCATCAGATTGGTTTTCCATATGAAAAGTACCACCACAGTTGAGTCATCCTATCAAGGAAACCTATCTAGGTATAAAGTACTCTAACACATACCTATACCGCTGAATACACATACAAAATGCTTTTAAAATCTTACGATAATCCCTCTTGGTCAAGTGGTGTTGCTTCTTTAACCATTCTTCCAATACGTCGATAGCTTTGTCCATATCCCCCGGTTTGTCCAGGTTGTACATTTTTCTTATAATCATCACGGTGTCTGGGTTTAGTTTTAACAATTTGTTGTCGGAGGAGTGCATTTCTACGAGCTACTAAAGTCCTACTAATGTGAATAAGCGAGTGGAACGCATTGTGATTATAATATTAGAACGAAAACTATGAATTATTTAAAACGAGTTTAATTTGAATCATAATATTTTTTACAGGCATCCGGTTTATTTGATAATAATTACGTTCCATTATGGTTCTGTAGCCAAATTTTTATGATATTAGATATACCTTGTTTCTATTACACTTCGATATAGCTTTAAAATGCTAAAACTACATAAAATTATTTGAGAGTAGCTAATATACATTGAAATACAGATAAAATTATTTAAATTATTCCAGCGTGGTGAACAAAGATCTAACCCCCTTTCATTAAAAGAGGAGGCCTGCGTCTAATAGTTGAACAATATAGTACAAAATGATAATTATGAAGAGGAAATATCTGTTTGTTTGTTTGTATGTAGGGGTAATCGTTAGAAGTTCTGTACCGATTTAAAGAATTCTTTGACTAATAGGAAGCTGCCCTATCTCGTGAGTAACATTTAATAACAAAATATAATATTTTATTGCAATTTGTGACCACGGGGCCCGACAGATATCGATTTTGTAGTCGATTTGTATTAAGGCCTAATCTCTGGAACTACTGAACTGATTCTAAAAATCCTTTCACTATTAGAAAGCTACATTATCCCATAATAACTTATAATGTATTTTACTGTGACTTGTGACCACGATGCCCCATAGATATCGACTTTATAGCCAATGTGATAGAGTTTTCTCAAAGTGAGTATTTCTTCACTAGAAAACTTATTTAAACCATAAGCAACACAGGCCATAATTACTGTGATGAATTTGTGACCATAGTGCCCCAGATATCAATTGGGTAGTCAATCGACATTAAAACTATATGCTATAGAAAATTTATTTATTCTAATTCTTACTTATGCGAAAATGAGTCTGCTAGGTCCGACGATGTAAGAATTGAAAAAAGTGACCGCCATTTTCGATTTTCTTTGTTTTAACGCCAATGGACTTCAATATCGATATCTGAGACGCCCCGAAGTTAAAAAAAAGTATATCCTATGTCAGCATTGAAAAATTGACCGCCATTTTGTTTTCTATGTCTTAAGGCGGATCGTCTTTAAAATCGAAATCTGGGACGCGCTGTAGTCAAAAATAGTAGATCCGATGTTAGAATTGAAAAAGTATCCGCCATTTTGTTTTTTTTTGTTTTAAAGCCGATTGACTTCAAAATCGAGATCTGCATAAAATAACATTTTCCTTTTAACCAAGGCTGCTATGCGGGCAGAGCCGAGGAAAAAATATAACTACAATAGAACTAAGTTAGGTCCGTTGATCCGTTTGGTACCTGATTTTTGAGTAGTGTGTGTGTACACGTATGTGTATCTGTCTATGATATCGTAGAGCTTAATAGAATATTAAAAAAAAACTAATGGATATTTTATATTTGTTTCATAGCTACTTAGTTTAATTGTAATGTTTAAAGAAAATTAAAATCATACATATGTTTTTTATCTACGACAGGATTTTTATTGTGTATGATTTAGCAAATTATTCGAATTAATGGTTTAAAATATGTGAATTAATGTTATTATTACTATAAACTTTATTTATTGTTTAAACCTATTGTAATACCAAAATCATACAAACACTGGTAAAGCTGGCATTTTTACTAACTTTAATCCGAAAATAATAGTAGCAAGAGTAAACCTATCAGACTGTGATCATCAACCAAGATCATGATTTAAGAAGTTCGCCCAGTATCTTATAAGTTTACATATACAAAAATAACATATTTAATCAACACTTAAAGATCTAAATGTTCCTGTGACACCTAAATCTAATCCATTCAGTTTCTCCTTCATTCTATGTGCTTCCACGGATACAGCTTTACTCATTTCTCTCATGTAATTAACGTTTTCTTTTGTTCCAAGAACATTCTTCCATCGTTCAATTTTGGGACCGCTCTTGTTTATTTTATTTATAAATGATGTGGACAAATGTTTTAAACACTCTAAATTCCTTCTTTATGCTGACGACTTAAAAATCTATAAATCCATAAGAACATTAACAGATTGTTACAAGCTTCAAGAAGATCTGGATAGTTTTTCGGATTATTGCATAAAGAACAAACTGTATTTAAATATCGCAAAACGTTCCACCATCACATTCACGATAAACATCAACACAATATCATACAACTATAACTTGAATAAAACAACCTTATCGAAGGTTAAGTCTGTGCGTGATCTTGGAGTATTGCTTGATGAGAAATTACATTTTGATCTACATATTCACGAAATATTTAATAAAGCCTATCGTATGTATGGATTTGTAATGAGGTCAACTACCGAATTTAAGTTAGTGAGTAGTTACATCCATCTTTACAAGTCCCTCGTCAGACCCCAATTGGAGTATGCTGCGGTGGCGTGGAATCCATATTATAATAAATACGTGGAAAATTTGGAGAGAGTGCAGCGTAAATTCCTTAGGAGTATGAACTATCGGTGTCACCGGAATTTCCCATCGTACGACGATTTACTCAAAAGGTATAACCTTATGAGTTTAAAGTCTAGAAGATCATATCTGGAAATGGTATTTCTCTTTGACGTGTGTAATCACAAATACGACTGCAATGATATCAGTAATAAATTATGTTATATTGTGCCTAGAACAGTAGTAAGACGAGAAGTGCGCGGTCGCCAATTCTTTGCTGTTTCATCCTGCCATACTAATGCTGGAATACGCGCACCTCTGCGTCGTCTTGGTGCAGTTTTCAACAGTTTCTCGATAGAATTGGATATCTTTGCCATGACTGCTAGGCAATATCGCAATACTTTAACCCAGATCATTAGTGCTACTAATTTGTAAAAAATTACAATCAAGATACTACCTATACATACTCGTAAAGTTTCATAACTAGATTATATGATCTGAATAATAAATATTGTACACTTAACTCGCAAATTCTTGTATAATCTGTGAACAACGTTGTGAGTTGCTCATTTGTATTGTTCTAATGTAATACTAATGTAATGAAAAAGATGGCGGGTAGCGGGTGGATGCGGGCTGCTCAAGACCGGGATGGTTGGCGCTCACTTGGGGAGGCTTACGTCCAACAGTGGACGACAACAGGCTGAGATATATAATGTAATACTAGTTCATAATATCATTAAATGAGTAACTGTTTGTTGGTTCCTTAAATAAATAAAATAAAAAATAACATATTTAATCAACACTTAAAGATCTAAATGTTCCTGCGACACCTAAATCTAATCCATTCAGTTTCTCCTTCATTCTATGTGCTTCCACGGATACAGCTTTACTCATTTCTCTCATGTAATTAACGTTTTCTTTTGTTCCAAGAACATTCTTCCATCGTTCTGAAATTTGAAAGAAACTCTAGATTTTACTGAGCTTATATTTCACACTGTTCAACTTTAGTTGTTCTACTGACTTGAATCAACATAGGTTTTTGTTGATCAATACGATTGAAAGTCTGTTCAGACGATTAAAATGACATTCGATTTAGCAGTTGATCAAGTAAAATCGAACCGTGTGAACACGCTATTTGTTTATTTTTGTAGTAAGGGCCGGCCAACGAGCAGGTGAGTGGTCACCCGATGGTTAGTGATCTCCACCGTTCATGAACACCAAAAATACCAGATAATCATGTATGTGTTGCCCTTCAAGGAAAAAATTATAATATTGTCAAGGAGAGTGAGATTTGGACTTCCGCAAATCCCACTTACTTACTTACGACACACAACACGAAGCAGCCACTTTACGTCGGTTTTCTGAGACGATGATACTACGCCGGACGAATGATTAAAAAAAAATTAAATGGTAGTGATTTGTACACAGTTTTCAACTTTCTTATTTGAAACTAGTAATGGTAAATTAAAAAAATTGACGTATTAAGTATTAACTATAGATCATGAATCAATTTTTTATGAATTGATCAATGAACGAGCTACACAGACTTTTATAGCCCCGTCCGATTTTTATTATTTTTACTGCTATAGTTTTAAGTATTTCGGAGGTATATAATAGCTGCCAACCCGCATTAGGCCAGCGTGGTGGACTAAGGCCTAACTTCTCTCATTTAGTAGAAGAGGGCCGTGCCCAGCAGAAGATCATGGATAATACGGGCCAGGATTAATATTATTAGTTAGCATCTCCATCAAAAGACACACCAAAGTTTTATTATATTAATGTATCATTACATAATCATTTGTGTGCCCTTTCAAATAAAGGAAACCTTGAATTATCCAAAAACTTATAACATACATACATACGCATTCACGCCTGTAATCCCCGTAGGGGTAGGCAGAGGTGTAAACAGTACACCCACATTTCGCCAAGCGTATCTCCGTCCCACGATGTGATAGGGGGCGAGCCTATCGCCATACCGGGCACAAATTCCAGACTCCGGGCTGATACTGAGCATTTCATAATAGAAAATCCCAATACCACTTTACCCGACCCGGGGATCGAACCCGAGACCTCAGCGTAAGCCTCAATCGTAACGCGTACGCATTACAACTGCGCCATCGAGGCAGTCAAAAAAAACTTATAACAACATTATTTATTAATTAAATACACGGAAGTTAAAATAAACTGAGTTAAATATACATAAAACAGAGATTAAATAAAAAATTATGAATAATAATTCGCCTCGATGGCGCAGTTATAGTGTAACGCGATACAAATGCTGTGCTGAGGACTCTGGTTCGATCCCCGGGTCGAGTAAAAGTGATATTGGGTTTTTCTCTTGCTTGCTTAGTAAGCCCGGAGTCAGGATTGTGCCCGATATGGCAATGGACCCGCCCCCTATCACATCATGGGACGGAAATAAGGCTCGGGGAAATGTGAATATGCTGGTATATAGAATTATGAATAATTCTGCTGGGAACTGCAAGTTGCTAATATGGGGTAGATGTCCATGATGATATTTTTAATTGATATTGTTCTGTGTGAATTTCTTTTATGTTAGCATGACAAAGGGACTAAACTATGTTGACAGCGGGCGAGTAGCCGGCTGCGAAGCGTGACGCCGTGGGTTCGAATCCCGCACCGAGACAAATGTTTGTGTGGCCGATAAAAATTGTTTCGGGTCTGGGTGTTGTGGGACCGCAACTACCTCGTAGTTCCTGATACCCACGATACAGGTTTACCTAGTGTGGGGTCAAGACTATGCGTGTGACTGTTGGGTGTATTTATTTATTATTTATGTGTTAAGCATAATGCAGTTCAAATACAGTATCGTTTTATATACCTTACGTCCCGCAACGATCAGCAGGATTATGTTGGCGTGAAATATATTTTGGGTACTGCCACGGCTTTGTCAATTTCTACCAACAAGCAGCAGTATATAACTGTTGTTTTCCAGTTGGAAAGACACTGAGGCCAGTGAAATGACTGGGAATTATGGGACTTAACATCTTATGTCTGAAGGTGACGAGCGCAGTCGAGTTTACGTTGAGAATGTGAGAAAGTTTTATCACCCCAATTGAACACTTGCGAGACCAAAATATTAACAGCATATCTCTACCACATACCATTTCATCAAGCCTAGTTTTTTTATAGCATCGGCCGGCAAACGAGCAAGTGGCTCACCTGATGGTAAGTGATCCCCACCGCCCATGTACGCCAACAATACCAAAAGAAATATAGGCGCGTTGCCGACCTTACAGGAAAGGGATAAGTTAGGGACTAGAGATTAGATGAAAATACGCACCTGAAAGTACAGATATAGATTCCTCATAACCGCCAAGTTCACGAGGCAAAATATTTTTTGGCACATAATCGTACAAGGTCTCGATATTTGTATGTACGTGGACTCGTTTGGACACTTTTGGTCCGAACATAGGCCTTAGTAATTTAACTAATGTTTCAACTGCTCTTGACGGTGTCAGTAAGTGTATTCCTTTGACTCTCATGCCGTAGCCTTTCTGAAATTTGGATATTTAATTGCAGAAACATAGTAAAAAGGGATGAATTTATAAAAAACTTCAAACTTAATAGATTGTATTTGGGTCTAATCTAGTCCATCCTGTCGAGTCCATGCACTGATGTGGCAAAAGGACTCTGTAGTTTGGCGACTAATATCTAGAATTTTCCTTATTTTATATGGAACTAGATACATAAAATACAATAGGGTTGGGGTGTCCATGTGGACAAAAACCATAAAAAAAATTGTTATCATTTCATTTTATTCTGTAACGAGCCTTTTGTAAGATTACCCTAAAATCGGCACATCTATAGATATACATACGCACTCACGCCTGTATTCCCCGAGAGGGTAAGCAGAGGTATAACCAGTACACCCACATTCCACCGAGCTTATTCCCGTCCCATGACGTGATAGGAGGCGAGCCTATCGCCATATCAGGCACATTTCCAGACTCCGGGCTGATACTGTGATTTTCGAAATAGAAAACCCAATATCACTTTTACCAGACCCAGAGATCGAATCAGGACTTCAGCACAGCAGTCGTACCGCGTACGTATTACAACTGCGCCACCGAGACAGTCTATATAAATCGAGGCAGTAAATCTATGGATATGACTGATATATTAGATAGTATACCACGAGAAAGATGTCTACTAAGAACATTCAGTAATAGTTATTTGGTGCTTAAATCATACTCAAATATTATGAAATAGTTATTAAACGTAAAGTTTGGTAGAATCTGGTCTTAATTTATCACAAAATTAACTTATTATTTTGTTTTCGTCTACGAAGTGGTAAAGAAAGCAATTAATGTTAATCTTACCATTAAGATGCAGATTAGTTGATTCGTTATTATCAAATCAACCACAGGTATTAAATTGATCATACCAATTTTTCTGTAATCCAAGATGGCTATAAATCCGTTGCAATAATCATGTGCTTTTAGGTACTCGCAATTCTGGAAATACAAGTCATACAAGAATTGTTTAAACGTTGTTGTGCCTTTATTGGGTAAAGAGCTAATATAATGGTACGTCCACAATTTCGACATTTAGAGGCACCGAGTCTGTGGCTGTCACACTTATAGATGTAACTAGAAAACTGTGAAAAGTGAAACTGTAGTAGGGTAAGTAGGGTTCCATTGGTACCCTATGGTTACCGAGCCCTGAAAAGTATAGCATATATTATAATATTAAAGACGGGTCTTAACCTTAATATTTCTCCTTCTTCCACCTGCCCTTATTGCACTCGCAGTGGATCGGCGCAACATGTTTTTAACACATGTTACAGAAAGATTTGGCTTGTAGTTTTCGCCCGGTCGCCTATCTGACGTCAACCCCGCTGGGGAGAAAAACACCCAGAACCGACAAATATTTCTGGATCACACAAACATTTGTCTGAGTGCGGAAATCGAACCAGTGACCTCTTGATTTACAGCCACTGCGCCACGGAGGCTGTCACTTAACATTTAAAGGTATAATTACTAACCTATGTATTTTCCGACGATTCGTCATATTATACTGACTCGGTACTGACGGACTACCTCGGTGGCGCAGTTGTAAGGATTACGCGTTACGACTAAGGCTGACGCTGAGGTCTCGGGTTCGATCCCCGGGTCGGGTTAAGTGATATTGGGATTTTCTATCATGAAATGGTTAGTATCAACCTGGAGTCTGGAATTGTGCCCGATATGGCGACAGGCTCACCTCCTATCACATCATGGGACGGAGATACGCTCGGCAAAATGCGTGTGTAGTGGTTATAACCAGATATACCTCTGCCTACCCCTTCGGGAATTACAGGCGTCAGTGCGTATGTATGTCGTCATATTATAGTATGCATACAAAACGCGTCTAAAAGAATTATACTAAACTACTAACCAGGATACCTAATCTGTAAGATTCAAGTAAAACATCGGCAGTGATGCCCTCATTAAAATAATGCGTGACATGTACCCGGTAGTGGTCTTCGGTAAGCTTTGGTAGAATGGCGCACAATCTGGAACGTCATAAATTAATGTCACATCTGTATTTATTTTTATAGCATAGGCCTGCAAACGAACAAGTAGGTTACCTGATGGTAAGTGATCTCCACCGCCCACGTACACCCACAATACCAAAAGAATTATGGGCGTGTTGCCGACCTTAAAGGAAAGGGATAATTAAGGAATTGGGAAGGGGAGGGGGTTTGGGCCTCCGGATATCTCAAATCTCAAGCTCCTACTTTACGCCGCGCCGGTTTTCTGTGAGACAGTGGTAACTACCTGGACGAGCCGGCCCATTCATGCTGTAGACAAAACTGTCTACAGCGTGGCGAACTCGAGTACTGCAACTACGTTTTTTATTTCTGCCTGGCATACCGGCATAGTGTCAGAGTCTGCCTTTTTATTTAATCCTGATCCCCATTTCTTCTTCCACCTGCCCCTATCCCACTCGCAGTAGGGTCGGCGCAACATGCATTTTAACACATGTAGCAGAAAGATTTGGCTTGTAATTTTTACGACCGGCCGCCTGAATGACGTCAACACCCCTGGGGAGAAAACACCCAGACTCGAAGCATGGTATTTGTGGATCAACCCGCGGCTTCTCGCTTAGCCGGCTATCCGCCTACTGCGCCACGGAGGCTTCCCGATCCCCATTTCTTTTATTTAAAATTGGCAACGCATGCTTAATTCTTCTGGTATTGTTGGTGTTGATGAGTAGTGGAAATCACTTATTATTCAATGAATCACTTGCTCGATTTCCAGCCTATGTTATAAATATTGATTTCTTTATTTCTGCCTGGCATCATCCCGGCTCATATATGGATTCGTTATGGTACACCCGCCATTCTGATCCTCACTAATGGGTCCACCTTCCCATCATGGCTTGCAGTAGATTTGATATTATGCGGGCAAATCCATCGTCTGACCCCCACAACCCATCAAGTTACGCAATAAATATTGCTATTAATCAATATTTTGTAAGTTGTGGTTTACAGCCTTGATTAGTAAATGAAGAGACGGCAGTAACTACCATCATCATTAAGTATCAGATGGAAAGTACCATCATGAGTCCCACTTATGCGTTTCTTAAGAAAAGGATAGAATAAAACAAATTGGTGGCGACATCATTCTAATACATATATACAAACGGCGGCTGTAACTTAGGCTGACTTGCACGACGATCCTAAATCGAGATTTATCACTAAACTTATTTACTTATGTCAAATGTTCATGCGATTTGACGTTTCTTAAACAGAGTGATTTCTTAGGTTTACGCGAATATTACACATTGAAATAAAACTAGTTTATACGGATTTTATCGCGGTTTAATTTTTATTTTAGTCCCGACGTTTCGAAAGCTTTTCAGCCTTCGTGGTCACGGGAGAGACTGAGGTGTAGGTCGTCTCGAAAAGTTAATGTTACAATGGCTACCTTCATTTACCTTCATTCTCCCGTGACCACGAAGGCTGAAAAGCTTTCGAAACGTCGGGACTAAAATAAAAATTAAACCGCGATAAAATCCGTATAAACTAGTTTTATTTCAATGTTTCTTAAACAGGTTAAGTTGGTTAAACGATTTAAGATTCTCGTGCAAGTGGGCCCTAGCCTGCTAAGTTAATAAAATAATTAATATTGCTTACACGAATGAATCCATGTAGTTGAAATCATTCCTAGCGTCGCATTTCTCGAAAAAAAATGGAAATATAGTTCGCATTGTACACAGATTGTCCATTTGAGATTTTGCTCGTTCCACGGATCCTTTCATAAAAATTATCGATCTCTCCAGGAATTCTCGTGCTAAGAATTAATTGAGACACGTTCATTAATATTTTATTAGCCTGAATGATGAAACGAGCAGCTCGTTCGTCTGATGGTAAGCGTAACGCCTGCTTATAAACAGAAGCACACAAAACTTTAGATTACAAATCACTGCATGGTACTGGGCTGCGCTCATCACCTCGAGACGCAAGATGTGCAGTCATTTCACTGGCTCCAATATCCTTCAATGTCTTACACGCTGCTGCTTGGCGGCAGAAATAGACAATGTGGTGGTACCAACCCAGACAGCCTCTCGCATACGAAGGACCTACCACTTAGTATATTATATACTGTTACTTGATATATTTTTCATTTCTCTAAGTACGATGTCCAATATTCTTCTTTCTTTCTGGCATAATGCCGGAGTCTATAAGAGAATAGTGAATGGCATATAAAAAGAGAGGCCTATACCCAGCAGTGTGATGAGAAAGGCTGTGTATAATGATATTTGAATGTGAATTTGTGAGTGGTAGAGCCATGCTGTGGACAGTTTTGGCTACAGCATTAATGGGCCAGCTCGTCATAGTCATTACTACTGTCTCACAGAATACCGACGTAAAGTAGCGGCTTGCTGCTGTGTTTCGTGCGGTGAGTGAGATATCCGGAGGCCCGGATCCCCCTCCCCTTCCCAATCCTTTAATTATCCCTTTCTTTTAAGGTCAGCAACGCGCCCATGATCCTTTTGGTATTATGAGCCTACATGGGCGGTGGAGATCACTATCAGGTGACCCAGTGGCTCGTTTGCCGGCCTATACTAAAATAAAGATGATGATAAGAGTATTTAATCACATACATACGCACTCACACCTGTATTACCCGAAGGGGTAGGCAGAGGTACACCTCTGCCTACTAGTACACCAACATTTCGCCATACCGCGGGCACAAATTCCAGACTCCGGGATGATACTGAGCATTTCGTAATAGAAAAACTCAATAACACTTTGCCCGACCCGGGGATCGAACCCGAGACCTCAGCGTTTGCTTAATCGTAACGCATACGCATTACAATAGCGCCACCAAGGCAGTCTTTATTAATCATCTAAATACAAGAATAATAATTACATTGTGTTCAAAATACTCACGATAATCCTTCTTGATCAAGTGGTTCTGCTTCTTTAACCACTCTTCCAATGCATCGATAGCTTTGTCCATATCGCCCGGTTTGTCCAAGTTATACATTTTTCTAATAACCGTCACAGTGTCTTCGTGTACTTTTAACATCTTATTGTCTAAGGAATTCATTTTCACACCGTTCAAGACAGACACGTTCAAGTGCACTGGCGAGGCAATGACAAATAGTTAATTACCTTAGAGCGAATTTAACAATAATGATATAATCATGCTTGATATTTTAATTAGTCTAAACGACTAAACTAGTAGATCGCTTCTCTGAAGGTAAGCGGTTGCCCATAAACAGAAGCAACACCACACATAAATTTTAATTACAAAGTACTGCGCTCGGCTTCCTGAGATATTTACTAGAATGTTATGAATCATAATGCCCAGTGGTTTAACTGACTTCACCTTCAAGCCGAAACAAAACAGTGCTTACATACTCCTGCCTCGCCGTATAAATAGACAAAGTGGTACCAACCAATGGTATCTGGCTTACGAGGGACTTACCTCATACACATGTATGAGGACAGGGCCGAGTATAGGAGCGGAGGAGTTCGGATACACACATTATACTAACTATAACGAATTAATGCATACCGTTGGTTGTGGTATTTTAGGATTTGTTTTTTTTTTTGGAGTGTAGTGGGTCACCAACATCTTAGGCCCAAAGCCAACCTCACCAGCATATGGTATACTCTCTGCTGATTAACAGACAAGGCAATGGTGTAACTTGGTTCCAATTCCCTAATAATACCAAATACCGTCAAATTCAAAATCTATAATACGAGAATGCGGACCCAGGATAACGCCAGGTAGAAAGATTAGGCCTTTGGGAGCATACAAGCTAACGCACCAGCTGATTGAAAGTGGTTACAGTCACCCATGGATATTAGCAATATTGGGCACTGCCAAGCCTGCCTATCTTAGTCTTTTTAAACCACGTTTGAAAAAAGACATGTCATAGCACCGTGGACGTAAATTCATAGAGTTTGTTAAAGTTTAGAGTTAAATATAAATAAATTAATTGTGTATGGTGTAAAACCTGAGAACTATAATAACGGAATTCTAGCTCATATGTATAACTACCATTTGCTCGCAACTCTGCCTGCATGAACCACCTTTTATGGGGTAAAAAGTAGCATATGTCCTAATCCGAGTCATGGTCTACATGTGTGCCAAATTTCACCCAAAATAGTTAAGGCGTGATTGACTAACAAACATCCAAATTTACAAACTCACAAACATCCAAACATTTACATTTAGTAAATAACATAATACTAGTAAGATATGTGTACAGCTAGAGAATAATTTGACAAAAATAACAATATGAGACAAGTATGAGAATATCATCATATTTACATAATTATTAATTAGTCTTGCGTGTGTGTTGCGTCATTAAATGTACTTACTCTAATAATAATATCGTGATAAGTTCCGTGTGTTTAATTAATAAATAAAAAGCCTGTTTAAAGATTTGAAGTAATTTGTGGTGTCCTTTATTTGAAAGGGCACCTAAATGGTTATGTAATGTTACATTATTTTCATAAAAATGTGTGTTTTTACTGGAGATGCTAACAAAAGAAATAAAATAAGCCCTGTATTATACGTCCCACTGCTGGGCACGTGCCTCCTCTGCTGAATGATAGGGGTTAGGCCTTATTTATTTTTATTTATTTTAATGCTTTATTGTACATTAGACACTTATTAAAACTAAAAAGACAATTAACTTTTAAACATAGTACAAAACATAGTATTAAACATAGTATTAGTCCACCACGCTGGCCTAATGCGTGTTGGCAGACCTTACATACCTTTAAGATTCTTGTGGAGAACTTCTCAGGTATATAGGTTTCCTCACGATTATTCCTTCGCCGTTAAAGTGAGCGATTAATAAACAATGAACATACACGTAACTTAGGAATGTCAGAGGTGCATGCTCTTGGGCTGGTTTTGGACCTGTAACCTTCGTTTCTCCAGTCCATAGCACTACCTGTTGAGCTATCGCTGCTCATAATTATATTATCATATTTTAATATATGTATAGATAAAAATGTTTTGTCTATAAAGAACGACCAATCTGCCTAACAACAATCCTTTGTTGGTTCTATACCAGAGTGAATTATATTTGAAATCTCAATGCAAACTGTTGGTCGATAGCCTAGATCGAAATTCCAGATGGGCTTAGCATAATATGCTAAATAATAATAATAATAATGCATATGCAACACGAGATGATTTTGTCGACTCGTTTTGTCATGAAAAATCAGTTTTTAAACGACTTAAAAAAGGAGGAGGTTCTCAATTCGACTGTATTTTTTTTAATCTGGTTAACTATAGAGTTAACCAGATTAAAAAAAAACTTCGATACACATATAGATGTCCATCGAAGTTAACATGGTTGCTTAAAATACTCGACTCGTTATGTCAGAAGTAGAGAAAATAGTACTTTCATCCTCTTTGTGGTATTTTTTCTACGTACCATAACATGACGAAATTTTATCCAATGGTGACACTTTTACGCGAGATATTTGTCATTAATAGTTATCTTTCTCGTGTGCGAGATATGTCGTGGTGCTTATGCTAATCCCCCAGGTTCGATCCTAATCGAACGCTTGTCTGGGAGAGATCGTCGTCTTTAGCGATATGGCCGCCACTAGTAGCACATTTATTATACTGTTTACTGTTGTTTTTTTGTGTATCGACAATGGTTCCTATTTATCTATCTAACTCCCTATTTCGTTCTGGCAGAGTTCCAATCATCACATAGCGCGCGTCAATAACTTTTTTATAACAGATGCTGGCAAACAAGCAAGTGAGCAACTGAGTGATCTCTACATCCAACACTCACAAAGAATCATTGATGCGTTGCAAACTTTAGGGATTGGGAAGGCGTATGGTGCCACAACATCCAGATCCTAAACAATAATTAGTGGATCACACAAATATTTGTCTTGGTGCGCAAAAACGAACTCTTGGACTCTTAGTTTCACATCTAATTATTTTAGCCGATAAGCTGCATTAAGCAAGCTCTATTGTGTTCCGGCAAGGATAATAGTAAGAATATGTTTTTAATTAAATGAGTAATAAAACCAAAAAAAAGTCATTTTATTTCATCCATTATATACTTATTAGTATACTAATTGCTGTATTTATTGGTGTTCCATGTATCCGATGAAATATGGAACCCTCGTAGGATTAGTCTCGTGTCAAAATTGCTTATTTTCGCCAAATATACTAGACGAAAGAAATCTTTGGTACTTTTTATGTAAGAGAGGGCAACTAGGCAAGTTGGTCAGTGATGGTAAGTGATCATCTCTGCCATGGACACCATAAATACTAGAGGAATCGTCGGTGCTGTCCCTCGAAAGTATAATGTCTTTTCTTAAAGGTTCCCAAGTCGTATCGAGCTGTCATCGAAAACAATTTCTATGAGTACGTACAGCGCCTCTATCGTACGTAAAATAAACTAATATTTAAGGAATATAGATCAATGATATTTAAGGAATTATCTATCGAGCCCTCGATACCTTTACATTACGATTTCGATAGTTTTCCGTGCTAGCCCCTCTGGAAAGAAAACTTTGCGTAAATCGCACCGTTCAGAAACGCCAGCCATCCTATTGGTGTGGATGGAATCCCATCTTAAGTCGCATTGAGCGGTGGTGGAATTCGATCGCTATTATTAATGTAAACAATTGCTCGGATCTCTCCCCATGATATACACGATAGGAGATGCATTTTGAGATGGATGCATCTTGTTTGCGTCTCTTCGCCGTCTTATTGTGTCGAGCCCATTGGATAGAACCTGTCTATCAACTAATCGAGGGTGACCACTGAAAATCAGTACTGTGCTGCGGTTCGCGCCACAGCACAGAAATATGCTGAATGGTCACCCACCTGTCATGGTCACGACATGCAACTGCGTAATAATTAGTTAAATAAGCTTAGTTTTCATATTTGCTTTGTATCTGCCTATGTAAGTATGTCATTGTCTGTGACATGTTTTTCTTTCTTTCTCTTCATTGGATACGGTCAAATGGAAGCAGCTGGTACTGAGGTGCAATTGTTCAGAGATGAGAACAGTATTGCATATGAAGTTGGACCTATGCATTATAGAGCTAAAGGCGATGGTCCGGCGTGAAATAGTATCTCGCTGTGCTGAAGACACCGAGCTTTTTAGAAGCAAAGAAGGATTTGTTTGCATGCAACATTTCACATTCTTACTATGGGCATGCGTGTGCGCAAAACATATTATAGGGTTACTAAATATCTTCTTTTTCCAGGTTGCCCTTATCCCACTCGCAGTGGGGTCGGCGCAACATGCTTTTTATCACATGTTACGGAAAGATTGCTGCTTGTAGTTTTTACGACCGGCCGTCTGCCTGACATCAACCCCTCTGGGGAGCAAACACCCACCTCCGAACATAAATTTGTGGAACACATAAATATTTGTCTTAGTGTGGGAATCGAACCCTCCTCGAATCAAGGCCTCTCGCTTCATAGCCGGCTACTCGTCCACTGCGCCACGGAGACTGTCCAAATGGAAGGTTACCAAATATAAACAAAAAAAAAAGAATTTAAACAATACAGCTTTTTATTTGTTGTAAATTTTCAATTTCCAATTTTATTGTTCTGTAGCAAATTACAGTTGTGTAAAAATGCTTTTCCTACAATGTTGAGTATATAATTAGTTGAATATTGAGTAATATAATAAATAACTAGTTGCAGAAGGTAGATGTCCAAAACACGCATACTCACAATTCTGAGTTGCAATTCTAAGCTGAAAATTCGCTAAGTTTGATGTGTTTACTTGCAACGTCACGCAAACTAACGCGGAAGAAATTGTTTCATAGAAATTTGGTAATTTGTAGATAGGCAAATATGTTTTATACATTGATTAATAAATGAGGATCTTAAACATATGGCATAAGCGCGATCGTAGTTTGGAGCCATATATGACTCCAATTGACTGGTTTAAATTTCATGTGTGTACTTAGTTTCTATAAGTATTTATCTTAAGATTTAGGTTATTTCCACATTCCCTAATCCACATTCAAGTATCGAAAGCTTCCTGATATTCCTAAGTCTCCATCAGTTATTGCCTCCTTCATTTTGTGTGTGTCCGTTGATTTGGCTTGACTCATTTCTTTGTAATACTCAACCATCTTCTCAGCACCTAACACATCTTTCCAGTTCGCTGAAAAATAATAATACAATTTCTTAATCCAGCTTGTTGCTATGCTCCAACTAAATATTGCTTCCGTAAGGTTTCAGCCGACGAAAAAAGGAGGAGGTTATCAGTTCGACGCGTTTATTTCCCATTTTAATTTCAAGAATAAATTGCACCCTTATGCATTTTTTTATGTATTTCATCAATCACAATAATTGTAAAATAGGGTTAACTTGAGACCACACTGTACTTGAGGTATACAGCAGAGATTCAAAACGCTTCGCCTCATTTGAAGTGGGATATTGTACTAGTTTAGTAAAAAAAGGTAAGTGTCGATTTCAGTACACGTGATTGGTCTATTTTTTGCGCCAAACAATAACGGACCTATCACGTGTACAGAAATGAGGATAGGAAGGATGCTTTAGTGCACCGTGGCATAAAATCAATCTACAAGGTATTCTGCGAACATTCCTGATGCACTGTAGAATCGTGGCCCTATCAACACCCTGAACGCACAATGCTGGGCAGTTTGAAAAATGCCCATGATGAGACGGAAATATGACAACGCTATGAGTTCTTCTAAAATTAAATAAAATTAAATTAGCTGGGTCTTTCACCTATTGGGCAGATCAATAAATTGATGTTTACCACGCCACATTTTAAGAACATTGGAATTAATGGAAATATTTTGTCTACTAATACAGAACAGACTCCGTGGCGCAGTGGGCTAGTAGCCGGTTGCGAAGCGTGAGGCCGTGGGATCGATTCCCGCACAAATTGTTGGTCTGATCCACCAATATTTGTCTTGGGTCTGGGTGTTGTAGGACCGCAAGTCCCTCGTAGTTCTTGATACCCACGATACAGGTTTACCTAGTGTGGGGTCAGGACTAAGCGTGTGACTGTTGGGTGTATTTATTTATTAAAACTTACCACATAAATTTGCGAGAGTCGTATCATAACCTCCAAATTCTGCTGGCAGTATGTTACGGGGAAGAAATTCATACAATTCATCTATATTTGCATGTAAATACATGTGATTTGCTATCTTAGAGCTTAACATCTTCTTTACCATATTATACACTGCGTATACCGCTTTCGATGGTGTTACTATATGTATTCCCTTCACTCTCATAGAATAACCTGCCTGAAATTTAAAATTTAGTTGGGACATATATTATGGCGTCTAACCAAATTTTGGAGATCCAAAGAAGCAATAGGACAGCGAAGCTGGTTAAGAAGTTTGCGTGCATCATCTCTGACTCTTAAAATTGCAACGTGCCAAGCCACTGCTTACTATTAAATATTTTAAGCCTCATTTAAAAAAGGGCAATTCATATCGCTGAGGTAGATATAGTAGAGTATTGTGAGTGTACATGAGTGGTGCAGATCACTTACCATCAGATGACCCACTAGCTGGTCTATGCTATAAAAAAAAATTAGATATTGTTAACATCGTGAGTGTAGTTGCTCTGGCCATAGTCATGGCCATGACACTGGTCAGACAGTTTTGCTTGTTATATCTAATCTTATTTGTCATGCGCAATTAGCATTATAATTTCGTTATTTTACTTTATAATGTTCCTCGTTAGCATTAATTGAGCTGTTCTAATTCTATTCAAAATTAATTGTATCATCGTAGTGCAAATATTGTAGATGAATTTTGATAAGAGCAACGTTAGAGTTTCTTGTCCGTTCTTCTTTAACGAAACAGTATTCAGAACTGGCGTTAGAGTTAACATTTTACTGAATATAAATAATGTATATTCTTTTATGGATTCAATAAATATTTTCATTTCGTGCAACAGTACCAGGCTATTGACACAGGTTTTATAATGGCGCTACTTCTAGTAAGCTAGCGAATATTATAAAAATACAAGAAATGCATACCGTCATTATTTTGATAAAGTGATAAAACTCAGTGAAATTACAGACTGAGACGTAGTCCATAATATTTACATCCCTATAGTCAATAACTAATATGAGGCCGCAACAGTAGTCGTGTATCTTAGAGTATTCAGCAAACTGAAAAATGAAAATATTTATACATTTTATCTTTTTATATATAATTCTACTGTACGTGTGTATGTGACTGAACTCCTCCTAAACGGCTGGACCAATTTGAATATATATTTTTTGGATGCGTTTGGGTGGCGCCCTGGATGGTTTAGATTCATATTTGGACCCGGTAGGTGGCGCTGCTGTAGTTGCAGCTGAAACTGCGCGGGACAGCTAGTCTTTATATATATAATTCTACTGTACGTGTGTATGTGACTGAACTCCTCCTAAACGGTTGGACCGATTTGAATGATTTTTTTTGTATGCGTTTGGGTGGCACCCTGGATGGTTTAGATTCACAATTGGACCTGGTAGGTGGAGCTGCTGTAGTTGCGGGAGAAACCGCGCGGGACAGCTTGTTACATATATTTTACATACGCACTCACGCCTGTAATCCCCGAAGGGGTAAGTAGAAGTGTAACCATTACACCCACATTTCACCGAGCGTATCTCCGTCCCATGATGTGGTAGGGGCGAGCCTATCGTCATACCGGGTACAGTTCCAGACTCCGGGCTGATACTGAACATTTCATAATAGAAAAACCCCATCTTAATTTTACCCGACCTGGAGATCGAACCCGTAACGCGTGCGCATTACAACTGCACCACCGAGGCAGTTCATAACTTTTTGTTAAATAAACTCGCAATAATAATTATAGTTTTTATTCTTAGACCTGCAAATTCCTTTTGAGACTTTCAGACATGCTTTACCTCGATTTGAATTCAAAAAAGAGTTTGAAGTCAGCTAAAGTTTGATCGCAAAACATAAGATTTTGTTTAACTTTTTATTTCTTGATATCAAATTTTAATTGTATTATTTTTCAGGGCAAAAGTTTTAATTCATTCTAATGTTCTAATATCTAAACCGGTGATAAAACTGTCTATAGCATGACTCTATTACTCACAGCTGCTCTACAACATTTTCTTGTTGACATTTTTATGTTATTTTTTTACTGGATATTCTAGTAGTTTAGTGAGCTAGTAAGATCACATTTTACTCATTGTAATAAATACCGCTAACCTCTGTAGCGCAGTGGGAGAGTAGCCAGCTGTAACCCGAGAGGCTGTGGGCTCAATTCCCGCACCGAGACAAATGTTTGTGTGATCCACAAATATATTTTTCGGATCTGGATGTTTTGTCCCCACTGGGGTTGATTTCAGGTCGGTCGTAAAATCTACAAACTAAATCTTTCTGTAACGTGTGTTAAAAATCATGTTGCGTCGTCCCTACTGCGAGTGGGATAAGGGCAGATATAATGATCATCAGCTTACCATTGTGTAACGGGCCTAACCCACCATTATCTTCAACTGATATGCAATGAGGATACTAACACCCGGTTTCTGAAAGGTTGATCAAATCAACATTCAAATCGCTGTCAAATCAAAGTTCTGTTATTGAATTCTAGTTGCTGAAACGATATTTGTGAAAAAAATAATAATATTTGATCTCTCTTTAGTACCGTTTGACATACGATTTTTCACATTAATTTGAATGTTATGTTAGCTAACATGTGTGTCAAATCAAGTGTTGATCACGCTTCTAGCAACTCAATTTCAACTTGACATGAGATTTGACATTTGATTAGTTAATTTAACATTGATCAGCCTTTTAGAAACCAGGCGTTACTATAAATACTTACTTGAATAGCCCTTCTATATAGACGAAATAACATTTGTGCGTTAATTTCTTTAACCAACATCTTTACTGCAAACACTCTGTAGTTGTCTTCAGTGAGTTTTGGAAGCAAACCTGCAATACTACAATAAAAATCCTAAATAATATACCAACATAGGCTAGAAATCCCAATCAAATATAAAGGGGATTGTAAATGACAGCCTCCGTGGCGCAGCGGGCGAGTAGCCGCAGTGCCACAAGTTAACAAAAATAAAACCGACTCAAATAACTAAAAAGTTAAAAATTTATATAGTTTTTTAAGTATGTGCTATCTTTGTACTTTAATGTTATGGTCAATTGTAGGTAATAGTATAGATTAATTAATTTTTATTTTAAACTTTTCAGATATTTTGAATCGATATTATTTATGTATAAAAGTTGGTTTCACTATATTCAGCAAAGTTATGCGTAAAATAAGTCTAAGCAAAGTCAAAGCGCGCTCTATAGATTTCAGCCTAAGGGTTTGACCGACGAAAAAATCACAGGAATTTCTAAATTCGACGCAATTTGTTTTTTATGTCTAATCAAGGCATAACTTTCAGATTGATCCGATTTTGATGATTCACTATAAATAGTATAATAAATATATTTTACAACAAAAATAAAACGAACTCCAATAAAAAAATAAAATTAGCTAACTTTGAGTCGGTGCTGTCTACCAACAATAATATCCCATTACATTGCATTATCACCGACTCAAAACTGGTTATTATTTTATGCTGGAACCCTGAGACGGATGACATTTCGATATATTGCGATATTATGTTGCCGTCCTTCTTGTGGGGTCTTCTGAGCCCCCTAGAAAACTTGCCGCACAGCGCAGGGGTGGTTCTTGCAGTAATTCAGAGTACTCTCAGGATCTCATAGGACCCCGGGCTGGTGAGCCCGAAATAACCATACCTCAAAAGCAAAGTATCCAGAAACAAAACAAATCCAGTTTGCAAATGAAATTATTGGCTTCGCATATCAAAAATCCAAAATAATAAGAAGTTAAACTTACCCTATTTCACGTTCTGCTATGTCATAAACTGTATCGTCCATCACAAAGTATTCGGGTAATAATGTCCTCATAGCGCAAATATTGTTTATTTGAGCTTTCGTTCTTTCCAATGATCCCTTTTGAAAAATTATCGATCTCTCCAAGTAGGCTCTAGCTGTAATATGGAGTTTTACCTTTTCAACATGTTAAGTTTGCTTTCAGATAGCATCCGTGGCCCTATTGGCTAGTAGTAGTGGACATGAAGTGCGAGGTCGCAGGTTCAGTTACCACATCAAGGTAGGTTTGAGTGACCCACGAATATGTTTCGAATCTGGGTGTTGTGTTTTTTTTTGTGTGGTCGCTTGCTGATTGCCTGACGAGTGTCGGCTTTAGTCAGGGTCACCGGACTTTCGGGCAAGTGCTTTAGGCACTCTGAATCCTTAAATTTAAGTGACCACGCTAAGGGCACCTCCCTAAGTACGAACCTCGGCTCAGGACGGCCACTGAGGGAAGGCAAAGACATTTTGCGATTGGGGTTTAGGGGGAGTTTATAACTACTAAACGAATATTATATTCATTCCTCGACTCGCGGGCCGGTACTAGGGTCGAGGGTACTTCGGGGAGCGCGGCGAGGACGGTACATCAGTCGTGTAGAGTGTAATTTGTGTCGGAGTTCCTCCATCCCTCGGATGGTCAGAGTGGTCTCAACGTCGGGATCGGTGAGGACGTTTCGCGGTCTTCTCCACTTTGCGCGGTCAAAGGGAGGGTGTTGTGAGACCAAAAATGGCTCGTAATTCCCGACACTCACGATACAAGATGCTCGTTTCGTACTGAGGTCGAAATTGTGCTTGTAACTGTTGGATATTATTTTTTGATTATTATTTGCTAAACATTCATCCAGTAGTATATCGCACTTCATTTTCAACCTGTCTTTATAATTACTTGTCCTGCTTGACCTGCACTAAGGTGTTCTACCTTTGTGACATGAATAAGAAAATAGGCTATTTTTTATCCCTGAAACAGACATTAACTCTATCTCTAAACTAATTACGAGGGACTTGCGGTTCCACAACATCCAGGCCCATGACAAACATTTGTTTCAGTGTGGGAATCGAACCCACGGCCTCTCGCTTCGCAGCCGGCTACCCGCCCACTACGCCACGGAGCTGTCAAATTTGAGTATTATATTCGTCTAATGCAAATAAAACTTACTCCCAACCACCCAATGTCAAAATTCAAGATGCCGGTATAAACTGTTCATGCAACATCGCTCATAGTGTCATTGCAAACTATGTTGTTAGCGGAATCATCATTGCCTTGATGGAAGCCAATTTTAAAGAAAGAAGAAGAAGAAAAAATAGAACTTACGATATTCCTTTCTGGTTAAGTGTTGATGTTTTTTCAACCATTCTTCAAGCACTGTAATGGCATTATCCATATCACCAGGTTTTTCTAAATTATACATGTTTCGTAACGTTTCCATAGTGTTTGGATGGAATCGTAATATCTGGTCTTCTGGTATTGAATTCATGATGCTCTCCAGCGTTATAATAATGACTATTTAAATACAATGTCTCATTATATAGTTTAGTTTAACAATAAAAGAAAATGATATGCCTTTTAATTACTTTAATATTTATGTTAATGAATACAATTCCCATCATTAAGTTGATTTGAAACACAATGACAATGTGCCTCGGTGGCGCAGTTGTAATGCGTACGCGTTACGATTAAAAAGTATGTTGCATCGACCCCACTGCGAGTGAGATAAGATAAGGTGGAAAAAGAAGAGATGATGATAAGAGTATTTAATCACATACATACGCACTCACGCCTGTATTACCCGAAGGGGTAGGCAGAGGTACACCTCTGCCTACTAGTACACCCACATTTCGCCATACCGCGGGCACAAATTCCAGACTCCGGGATGATACTGAGCATTTCGTAATAGAAAAACTCAATACCACTTTGCCCAACCCGGGGATCGAACCCGAGACCTCAGCGTTAGCTTAATCGTAACGCATACGCATTACAACAGCGCCACCAAGGCAGTCTTTATTAATCATCTAAATACAAGAATAATAATTACATTGTGCTGATACTGAGCATTTCGTAATAGAAAAACCCAATACCACTTCGTAACGCGTACATTACAACTGCGCCACCGAGGCAGTCCGAGAAGTAATTTGTGGTGTCCTTTATTTGAAAGGGCACCTGAAACGGTTATGTGATATCCTCTCGGTGGTATTTTCTCTTCGTGCTCTAACATTGCGACGTAATTTTATCGAATGGTGACACTGGTGATCTCTGTTCTGCGCGAGATATGTCGTGGTGTATATGCTATGACCCCAGGTTCGATCCTAATCGAATGCTTGTTGAAGTAACGTTTTTAGTGACAAGTTCGCCACTAGTAGCATTTTTATTATGCTGATTACTGTTGCTTTTTGTGTGTCTACAATGGTTACTATTTATCTATCTAACTCCCTGTTTCGTTATGGCAGAGTTACAATCATCACGTCAGTAACTTTTTTTATAACAGATGCTGGCAAACGAGCAAGTGAGTCACCTGATGGTAAGTGATCTCTAGAACCAACACTCACAAAGAATCTTGGATACGTTGCAAACTTTAAAGGAAGGGAATAGGGATTGGGAATGCGTATGGTCCCACAACACCCAGACCCTAAACAATAATTTGTGGATCACACAAATATTTGTCTTGGTGCGCAAAAACGAACTCTTGGACTCTTAGTTTCACATCTAATTATTTTAGCCGACAAGCCGAATTAAGCAAGCACTATTGTGTTCCGGCAAGGATAATAGTGAGAATATGTTTTTAATTAAATGAGTAATAAAAATACAAAATGAAATCAGAAAAGGCATTTTATTCCATCCTTTATATACTGTTAGTATAATAATTGCTGTATTTATTAGGGTTCCATGCATCCGATGAAAGATGGATCACTCCTAGGATTAGTCTCATGTCAAAATTGCTTATTTTCGCCGATTAAACTAGACGAAAGAAATCTTTGGTACTTTTCTCACAGAAAACCGGCGTAAAGTAGCAGCTTGCTGCTGCGTTTCGTACGGTGAGTGAGATATCCGGAGGCCCAAACCCCCTTCCCTTCCCAATTCCTTAATTATCCTTTTCCTTTAAGGTTGGCAACGCACCCATGATTCTTTTGATATTGTGGGCGTACATGGGCGGTGAAGATCACTTACCATCAGGTGACCCACTTGCTCGTTTGCTGGCCTATACCATAAAAAAAACTTTTTACGTAAGAGAGGGCAACCGGGCAAGTTGGGCAGTGATGGAAAGTGATCATCGACGCCCATTGACACCATAAATACTAGTGAAATCGAACCTTCGAGGAAAGTATAATCTCTTTTCTTAAAGGTTCCCAAGTCGTATCGGTCTGAAAATATCCCAAAAAAACTGATTCTACAAGGATGCCGTACATGAAAGAAAACTTTGCGTAAATCGCATCGTTGAGAAACACCAGCCATCCTATTGGTGCGGATGGAATCCCAATTTAAGTCGCATTGAGCGGTGCTGGAATTCAACCGCTATTATTATTGCAAACAATTCCTCTGATCTCTCCCCATGATATACACGATAGGAGATGCATTTTGAGATGGATGCATTTTGTTTGCGTCTCTTCGCAGTGCCATTGGGTCGAGTCGATTGGATAGAACCCGTCTATCGACTAATCGAGGGTGACCACTGAAAATCAGTACTGTGCTGCGGTTCGCGCCACAGCACAGAAATATGCTGAATGGTCACCCACCTGTCATGGTCACGACATGCAACTGCGTAATAATTAGTTAAATAAGCTTAGTTTTCATATTTGCTTTGTACCTGCCTATGTAAGTATCGTATGTCGATATCTGTGACAAATAAATTGTTTTTCTTTCTTTTTTTCTCTTTATTCGATACGGTCAAATGGAAGCAGCTGGTACTAGGTAGGCAAATATGTTTTATACATTGATTAATAAATGAGGATCTTAAACATATGGCATAAGCGCGATCGTAGTTTGGAGCCATATATGGCTCCAATTGACCGGTTTAAATTTCGTGTGTGTACTTAGTTTCTTTAAGTATTTATTTTAAGCTTTAGGTTATTTCCACATTCCCTAATCCACATTCAAGTATCGAAAGCTTCCTGATATTCCTAGGTCTCCATCAGTTATTGCCTCCTTCATTTTGTGTGTGTCCGTTGATTTGGCTTGACTCATTTCTTTGTAATACTCAACCATCTTCTCAGCATCTAACGCATCTTTCCAGTTCGCTGAAAAATAATAATACAATATCTTAATCCAGCTTGTTGCTATGCTCCAACTAAATATTGCTTCCGTAAGGTTTCAGCCGACGAAAAAAAAGGAGGAGGTTCTCAGTTCGACGCGTTTATTTCCCATTTTAATTTTAAGAAGAAATTGCACCCTTATGCATTTTTTTATGTATTTCATCAATCACAATAATTGTAAAATAGGGTTAACTCGAGACCACACTGTACTTTAGGTATACAGCAGAGCTTCAAAACGCTTCGCCTCATTTGAAGTGGGATATTGTAGTTGTGAACATTCAGATGAAGGCTCCAAACATTACCTTAGATTTGACAAACCACAAATCCTTGCCAAAGAACACCAATTCCTACCTAGGATGATTCGCGAGGCTATTGAAATTAAGAAACACCCAAATTTCAATAGAGAAGATGGTTGGAAGCTTGCACAAGCCTGGGATCCAATTATACATTTAATTAAATCGGAACCCAAAAGACCAACTGCCAGACCTCAAGATACCGTGAGCTCTTTCTGCGTAGATTGGACTAGTGTCAACTAACTTTTTTAAATAATTTATAATAAATGTATAATTTTAAAATGAAGGTAGCCATTGTAACATTAACTTTTCGAGACGACCTACACCTCAGTCTCTCCCGTGACCACGAAGGCTGAAAAGCTTTCGAAACGTCGGGACTAAAATAAAAATTAAACCGCGATAAAATCCGTATAAACTAGTTTTATTTCAATGTGTAATATTCGCGTAAACCTAAGAAATCACCAATAAATTGATGTTTACCACACCACATTTTAAGAACATTGGAATTAATGGAAATATTTTGTCTACTAATATAAAACTTACCACATAAATTTGCGAGAGTCGTGTCATAACCTCCGAATTCTGCTGGCAGTATGTTACGGGGAAGAAAATCATACAATTCATTTATAGTTGCACGTAAATACATGTGATTTGCTATCTTAGAGCTTAACATCTTCTTTACCATATTAAACACTGCGTATACCGCTTTCGATGGTGTTAATATATGTATTCCCTTCACTCTCATAGAATAACCTGCCTGGAATTTAAAATTTAGTTGGGACATATATTATGGCGTCTAACCAAATTTTGGAGATCCAAAGAAGCAATAGGACAGCGAAGCTGGTTAAGAGGTTTGCGTGCATCATCTCTGACTCATAAAACTGCAACGTGCCAAGCCGCTGCGTAGCATGAAATATTTCAAGCCTCATTTAAAAAAGGGTAACTCATAACGCTGATGAAGATATAGTAGAGTATTGTGATTGTATTGTGTGAGTGTATTGTGTACATGGGTGGTGGAGATCACTTACCATAAGATGACCCACTTGCTGGTCTATGCTATAAAAAATTAGATATTGTTAACATCGTGAGTGTAGTTGCACTGGCCATAGTCATGGCCATGACACTGGTCAGACAGTTTGGCTTGTTATTTCTAATCTTATTTGTCATGAGGATCATGCGCAATAAGCATTATAATTTCGTTATTTAATAATGTTCCTCGTTAGCATTAATTGAGCTGTTCTAATTCTATTCAAAATTAATTGTATCATCGTAGTGTAAATATTGTAAATGCAATTTAATAAGAGCAACGTAAGAGTTTCTTCTCCGTTCTTCTTTAACGAAACAGCATTCCGAACTAGCGGTAGAATTAAAATTAGACTGAATATAAATGATGTATATTTTTTTTTGGATTCAATAAATATTTTTATATCGTGCAACAGTACCAGGCTATTGAGACAGAGGTTTTATAATGGCGCTACTTCTAGTAAGCTAGCGTATATTATAAAAATACAAGAAATGCATACCGTCATTATTTTGATAAAGTGATAAAAATCAGTGAAATTAATTACGGATACGTAGTCCATAACATTTATATCTCTACAGTCAATAACTATTATGAGGCCGCAACAATAGTCGTTTATCTTAGAGTATTCAGCAAACTGAAAAATGAAAATATTTATACATTTTATCTTTTTATATATAATTCTACTGTAGGTGTGTAAGTGACTGAACTCCTCCTAAACGGCTGGACCGATTTGAATATTTTTTTTTGGATGCGTTTGGGTGGCCCCCTAGATGATTTAGATTCATATTTGAACCCGGTAGGTGGCGCTGCTGTAGTTGCGACTGAAACCGCGCCGGACAGCTAGTCTTTATATATATAATTCTACTGTACGTGTGTATGTGACTGAACTCCTCCTAAACGGTTGGACCTATTTGAATGTTTTTTTTTTGTATGCGTTTGGGTGGCGCCCTGGATGGTTTAGATTCACAATTGGACCCGGTAGGTGGAGCTGCTGTAGTTGCGGGAGAAACCGCGCGGGACAGCTTGTTACATATATTTTACATACGCACTCACGCACCACCGAGGCAGTTCATAACTTTTTGTTAAATAAACTTTCAATAATAATTATAGTTTTTATTCTTAGACCTGCAAATCCTTTTGAGACTTTCAGACATGCTTTACCTCGATTTGAATTCAAAAAAGAGTTTGAAGTCAGCTAAAGTTTGATCGCAACAACAAAGATTTTGTTTAACTTTTTATTTCTTGATATCAAATTATAATTGTATTATTTTTCAGTGCAAAAGTTTTAATTCATTCTAATGTTGTAATATCTAAACCGGTGACAAAACTGTCTATAGCATGACTCTATTACTCACAGCTGCTCTACAACATTTTCTTGTTGACATTTTTATTTAATTTTTTTACTGGATATTCTAGTAGTTTAGTGAGCTAGTAAGATCACATTTTACTCATTGTAATAAATACCGCTAACCTCTGTAGCGCAGTGGGAGAGTACCCAGCTGTGACAAATGTTTGTGTGATCCACAAATATATGTTTCGGATCTGGATGTTTTGTCCCCACTGGGGTTGATTTCAGGTCGGTCGTAAAATCTACAAACTAAATCTTTCTGTAACGTGTGTTAAAAAGCATGTTGCGTCGTTCCTACTGCGAGTGGGATAAGGGCAGGTATATATATATAGGTGTCGACCCCATCGCCTTCAATGATCATCAGCCAACCATCGTGTAACGGGCCTAACCCATCTTTTTGTTCAACTGATATGCAATGAGGACACTTACTATAAATACTTACTTGAATAGCCCTTCTATATAGACGAAATAACATTTGTGCGTTAATTTCTTTAACCAACATCTTTACTGCAAACACCCTATAGTTATCTTCTGTGAGTTTTGGAAGCAAACCTGCAATACTACAATAAAAATCCTAAATAATATACCATTATAGGCTATATATATATATATATATATATATATATATATATATATATATAGTTATCCGTTCTAGTAATTGTAAGATCCAGCGTTCCGTAGTTCCTGATACCCACGATACAGGTTTTCCTAATATGGGGTCAGGACTATGTGTCTGACTGTTGGGTGTATTTATAAAAACGCGCTACAGATTTGGAACAACCATCTGCGTTTGCATGATCATAGCGAAAAAGCTGTTCGTCATCACATTTTGGGATCTTTACAAAACATTCAGTAAACAACGTTTAACAAAACTTAGAAACTGACTTCAAAATAAAAACATTCAAAAGTCAAAAATAACAATTTCTATAGGTCTCTTTAGATTCGGTGCCTATATCGCTGCCGGTCAAATAAAATTGCTTCGATTCAGCTGAGCGATTGATGAATCTAGTTTTAATAGTCGTTCTAATATAGAAACAATACTTAAAAGTAGATTTAAAACTAGTTTTTTGACTGAGTATCGATCTGTAATACGGGCCTTCTGCCCTAGCTGCGTACTTAAGTCAGTTTCTGTATTTATAATTATAATGATTCCAAAGTCTAAATTAAACTCGTGTTCACGTATTCGGTAGGTTGCAAAGACAATGTCAATGGTAGGTATTGACCTACCATTGACATTGTCTTTAATTGGCATTGGCCAAAGACCATAAAAATATAAATAAATAGATTCTTTAACTGAAATAATTAAAGATAACGTAAATGTATGTTTAATTCTATTGTAGATTTAAATTAATTAATTTTATTTTATTTAAACTACACACTCCTATTGTATGTTTTTATGATTTTAATTAAAATACGTTAATTATATACTAATAATACTCGTTCACGGAACAGTAAAATGTCGACGTTATTTAGTTACTGGAAAAATCTAATACCTAATTTTATACAATACGTAACAAAAACCATGTTGGGCGTTTTAACTGTGATATCAGAACCGATATTCAAACGTAATGAAATAACTCGCATGCGAAAATGACACTATAAAAATAATCATATTTATTTTTTATACCTACTATAGTTATTCTATGGTTGTAAATCGTATTTCGATTGATTACCTCTGCAAGAGCGATGATTCGGAGCCAGAGCGAGATAGCAAGTTGCGGCGTTTACGTATATCAAACGCGACGCGTCGGGTGCGCGCCCGGCTTCATCAATACGTTACATCAGTCAGCTGTTCATAACTTTTCAGATGAAAATAACATTTTTTAAACATGTTCATTTTTCTAAGCGTTTATTTTTTGGGTAAGGATAATATGGCTTGTGTTTGTAATATTTTTTATTTAACTATTTTTATTAAGCTGAATATATGCTTATCTTAATGACGTAGAAAGGGCCAACAGGATTTTTTTACTTACTGTATTGAAATCTACTATCTATCAAAAGTAGTTGACGAAGAATCGCCTCCTTAGTATAGTGGTAGCGTAATCAATATGGACTAAGAACCGAAGAGTTTTGAGACAACACCCAGGGTTGTATAGGGTCGGTTGTTTCTACCATCTATTGTTTTTCACGTATTTTGGAATAACTATAGATGGACAAGTTCGTGCGCGACCGTCCTGCGGGGTACAAGACGTTGGGGGGGACGAGGTTCTCTAGATGTTAACGGGGGCGGTTGCATTTGTTTCCCTTCCCCGCTGCACAAGTCGGTTTTATTTTTGTTAAATTGTTTTTATGCTCTTCACCTACCAATAATTAAACATCCAATACCATACCAAACAATGTTAAATATTTCACCCGTCTGCAATTTTAACAGCGTTCAAAAGAGATAATATTTATTTATATAAAGAGATTATAAAAACAATTTAACAAAAATAAAACCGATTCAAATAACCAAAAAGTTAAAAATTTATATAGTTTTTTAAGTCTGTGCTATCTTTGTACTTTAATTTTATGGTCAATTATAGGTAGAAGGCACCGATTAATTAATTTTTATTTTGAATTTTTTAGATTTTTGAATCGATATTATTTATGTATAAAAGTTGATTTTACTATACTCGGCAAAGTTTTGCGTAAAATAAGTCTAAGCAAAGTCAAAGCACGCTCTATAGATTTCAGCCTAAGGGTTTGACCGACGAAAAAATCACAGGAAGTTCTAAATTCGACACTATTTGTTTTTTTATGTCTAATCAAGGCATAACTTTAACAGATTGATCCGATTTTGATGATTCACTAGATATAGTAAAATAAATATATTTTTACAAAAATAAAACGAATTCCAATAAAAAAATAAAATACTGTACGAGCCGATAATGCTCATACAGCGAATTAATATAACTTATAAGTAATCAATTATATTCAGTCGTATCTAAACCATACTCGCGCACTAACGTGTCGATACTTACGAACTTTATACAGAAAGAGCGGCTCAGACAACTAAACATAAACCTTTACAACAATAAACTCTTTAACTTAATAGTGGTTTGGCGTGATATATTCTACCTATAACAACACAACAACTACCGGGGTACCGTCAACGGCGAGAACCCCAACATCTTTTGGTCCTTCGAGTCTATTATATCGGCGGAGTGCTTAGAGTGGTATTTCCCGGTTACGTTAGCAAATCGGTGCTGTTGGCCTCCCAGAAGCGGGTCTCCCCAGCAGTATTGAGACGTTGCACATAGCGTAAAGGAGGGAAGGCTACACTGAGCGCCGGCCATCAACCAGTCAGCGGAGATTACGTCTACTGCTTCATAAGAACAAAACATAACGGGGATAACGTCCACTGTGATTACAACTACGCGCAGCATCAATTTAGCAGAGATAACGTCTACTGCTTCATAAGAACAAAACATAATCAACGGGGATAACGTCCACTGTGATTACAACTACGCGCAGCATCAATTTAGCAGAGATAACGTCTACTGCTTCATAAGAACAAAACATAATCAACGGGGATAACGTCCACTGTGATTACAACTACGCGCAGCATCAATTTAGCAGAGATAACGTCTACTGCTTCATAAGAACAAAACATAATCAACGGGGATAACGTCCACTGTGATTACAACTACGCGCAGCATCAATTTAGCAGAGATAACGTCTACTGCTTCATAAGAACAAAACATAATCAACGGGGATAACGTCCACTGTGATTACAACTACGCGCAGTATCAATTTAGCAGAGATAACGTCTACTGTTACTTATATTCCTGCGTGAGTATACAACATTTACGAGCCAACCACTTAGCGACTATTCAAAATGTCAAAAGAAGACTACTTGGAATTCGCGGAACTTATCAACAAGCAACAGAGCAGCTATGAGAGAATCAAAACTCTTCAGACTAACTATAAAAAGGATTCTGTGAGTAGAAAATCCATAGATTACCTTAACAAGAGAATCGAAGCTCTACAATCTCATTGGGATGAATTTCTATCAAATCACGAGATTATGAAGAAATATGAGTCAACCAAAAGAGACCATGACTACTTTAAGCAAAATATTTTTGATAGAACAAGAAACATTTTTGAGGAAACTATGCAAGCCATGACTCAACTACGCAGCGAATTAATGACCGAAACTGAGTGGCCGACGAGTCACAGACCTGGATTTCACGAACAAACTGGGGATGATACGGACAAGCGTTTATCATCGCTGTTACGTAATCAATTCTGTAACTTCAATGCCTTGGAGCGAGCGGTCTCGAAAACAAATAGAGATCATATACATGAGAAGTGGCAACTTCAAGATCACCTAAAAATATTAGAAACTAAATGGGAATCCATCGACAAAATTCACTGGGAAATTAACTATTTACAACAAGGAAACGATAAGGAATATGAAGCAAAATACGACCATTGGGAGCAAATCTACGACAGCCTTAAAGAAAATTTAAATAGAAAGATCTTTGAAACATCTCATTATGAAAAAACAACACCGCGAATGGAATTGCCGGAGTTCAGCGGAGAGTTTAACAACTGGATCTCTTTTCGAGACTTATTCATAGAGATGATTCATAACAATCCAACCATTAACAAAACGCAGAAAATGAAATTTTTGAAATCTAAACTGAGAGATGAAGCTGAAAAGTTAGTTAAACACCTTCCCGTAAGTGCTGAGAATTATGACTCATGCCTGGGCATTATCCAGCATCGCTACGACAACAAACGATTACTTTTTATCTCATACATAGAAACACTTCTCAACCAATCATCTATCGACAAGCCAAATTCAACAAATTTAAAAGGGCTGCACGACACGACGACAGAGTGTCTAAATGGTCTAGAGAACATCGGCATCGATATTCATGTATGGGGTCCACTCATTGTGTACTTACTGTCTTTGAAACTGGATGACGTCACTAACTGTGACTATAGGAAACACATGAAGCACTCGAGAGAACTTCCAGACTTAGACGAGTTTATGGAATTCCTAGAATCGCAGTTCCTAGCGTTAGAAACATCTCAAAGCAAAAAGGGTGGTGCTAAATCGAACTATTCAACGAATAACCAACATAAAAATTATTACAATAACAAGTCATCGAACTTTAAAAACACAGAAAAGTGGACAAAGGCCTTTCATGCGTCGTTGCGAAAATGCCCGCTATGCAAAAACGATCACACGCTGAGGCAGTGCTCTAATTTTTTGAACATGGATGTCGCAACGCGAAACCAAACAACAAACAAATTAAATTTATGCAAAAATTGTTTGTTTAGTCACGGTGGAAATAAATGCACCTCAACTAAAAGGTGTCACATTTGCGATTATAAACATCATTCCCTTCTGCATGATGATAATCTCAAAGGGAAGTCATTAAGGCCATCTACGACGGCAGCTGAACGATCATCTAATCACATTAACGGTGAACAAGAGATACTCTTAACTACTCTTCAACTCAAGATTAAGAACAAAGAAGGAGATTATATTACCCTACGGGCTTTACTAGATCAAGGATCTCAAGTAACGTTGATTACAGAAAACGCTGCTCAACGATTGAATCTACCTCGAAACAAAATGAACGCCGCTGTCACTGGCGTCGGCACCATAATGGGCACAAGTAAAGGAATGATTAAACTCGAATGTAAATCTATCCATTCAGATTATACATTCCACGCCGAAGCATTAGTCATGCGTAAACTTATCAATAATTTACCTAACTCAAGTATCAACACAAAACACTGGACACATCTCGAAAACATCAAATTAGCTGATCCAGACTTTAACATCTCTGGACCCATTGATTTACTTCTGGGGGCAGATATTTATTCCGACGTAATCTTAGGAGGAATAATCAAACATAACAATAACTCACCAGTAGCGCAACAGACTAAATTAGGCTGGATACTATGCGGCGCTACAAAGCAATTCAACTGTTTAGTTACTCTCACTGAGCTGGATGATATAGCAAAATTTTGGGAGACAGAAGACATACCTTCAGAGTCCGAAACTACAACAATGGACGAATACTGTAATAAACACTTCACAGAAACAACAGAGCGATTAAGCAATGGGCACTATGTAGTGAAGATGCCAATGAAAACTAACTATGAGCAAAACGTTGGCAAGTCGAAGCCTCAAGCCATAGCACAATTTCTTCATTTAGAAAAGAAAATGGCGAAACAAGAACACTTTGCTAAGTTATATAAACAGTTCATCCAAGACTACATTGAACTAGGTCATATGAAACCAGTGACAGAATCCGAGAGTCCAGTACAAGTCTACTTACCACACCATGGTGTATTAAGAGAAGGCTCAACGACAACCAGATTACGAGCTGTTTTCAATGCATCAATGAAGACAGACTCTGGCTACAGCCTAAACGACTTGATGGAAAAAGGGCCTAATCTTCAAAAGGACATCTTATCCCTGATCATTAAATGGCGGAGTTATAGATATGTTCTAACGGCGGATATTGCAAAAATGTACCGTCAAATCCTTATTCATCAAGATCAGCAAATTCTTCAAAAAATAATTTGGAGGGACTCCGTGAGAGAACCACTTAGAGAGATGCAACTATGTACCCTAACTTACGGTACCAAAGCCGCACCATTCCTCGCGATGCGTACTCTCCAACAATTGGCCAAAGACGATGGCAACGCCTATCCTCTAGCCCAAAAGGCGCTCCAAAATGAATTTTATATGGATGACGTCATCACGGGACACCATACCATCGAATCAACAAAGATTCTACAAAGGGAGCTTTACGAGTTACTACAAAAGGGTGGTTTTATTTTACGGAAATGGTCCACGAATGAACCATCTGTTCTGAAAGAGCTCAATCCTGAACTACAGAAAAGTCACCCTGGAGATTTTAATTTTAACCAAGAAGAGTTTAGTAAAACACTCGGGTTAGCATGGAATGACGCAAGTGACACATTCCATTTTATATGCGAAGCGCCTCATTATAACAAAAAGGCACCATACACTAAACGCAGACTATTGTCGGAAATAAGCAAGATATACGATCCCCTCGGTTGGTTGGCTCCAATGACCATCTTAGCAAAACTTATTTTTCAAAAAATGTGGAGTGAAGACTGTCAAAATATTGGCTGGGATGAAACTGTACCTTACACCATAGAACAAGAATGGATTAAAATTAAAACCGATCTACCAAACATAAACACAATCACTTTACCAAGATGGATAAAAAATGAAAACAATACAACGATCGAATTGCAAGGCTTCTGTGACGCGAGCGAGCAAGCGTACGCATGCGTCATCTACAGCCGAACTACGTCACCTACCGGCGCTTACGAGACTACTTTACTCGGAGCGAAAACTAAGGTAGCACCTGTCAAACGCAAAACTACGATACCGAGGTTGGAATTATGCGCCGCAGTTATGCTAGCGAAACTCCTAGAAAGGATAATGAAGACTCTTGTAGACTACAATATAAGGATATCCTGCTGGACTGACTCTAAAGTGGTCTTAGCATGGCTTCAAGGATGTCAAAATAAATACGAAACATATATAACAAACAGAACAGCACAAATAATTAATATTGTGCCAGCGATAAACTGGGGTTACGTAAAGACTAACGAAAACCCTGCCGACTGTGCAACGAGAGGACTTCCGCCATCAAAATTGGCTAAATTTTCCTTGTGGTGGGAAGGACCTCAATGGCTTAAGGAGCAACAAAGAGAAGTCCTTATCTCAAATGAACCTTATACAACGAATGAAGGCTCTCAAACAAACTGTTACACAATGAAAACTACGGAACCCGTATCGATCAAAAATAAATTAATAAATTCATTACTTGAGCGATATAGCAGCATAGATCGTATTACAAGAATATTCAGCTGGGTACTTCGTTTCGCTGATGCATTACAAAACAAAAGGAGGTCAAATGAGTGCACTGAACTGGGTTTGAATGAAGTAAACAACGCATTATGTATAATTATCAAATCAGTACAAGAAAGTTATTTCGATAATGAAATCAAATATCTCAATAAGGGTGGGAAACTTCCCAACCGGAGCACCATTTTGAAACTCAACCCATTTTTAGACTCTAATGGAGTGTTACGCGTCGGAGGACGTCTAAAAAACACAAACTGGCCTGAAGAAACTAAACACCCCATCCTGTTACCACGAGAGGGAAGACTGACCGAACTTATCATTGAAAAAGCACACAAAAGAACATTACACGGTGGAGCAAGATTAACACTAGCTTACACTAGGAATAAATATTGGATTATCAGCGGTAATCGTACAGTCAAGAAGACATTGCGACAATGCATCCGATGCCGTCGATACGCTACCATTCGAACTGAACAATTGATGGGCAACCTTCCTAAAGAAAGAATCACTCCATCGAGGCCGTTTTCACATACTGGCGTGGACTTTACAGGTCATGTGGATGTAAAGATAAACAAAGGGCGTGGTATAAAAACCTGCAAAGGCTATATAGCCATATTCATATGTATGTGCACAAAAGCAGTACATATTGAACTTGTTTCAGATCTATCAACACAAACATTCATCGCAGCATTGAAAAGAATGTGTGCCAGAAGAGGCACTCCAAAACATATGTATTCTGATAATGGAACCAATTTCGTTGGAGCAGCAAAATTATTAAATGAAGAGTTCCAACTATACAAAACAATGTTATCGTCGGAGGTCTTCAAAGAGATCAACGAACTTCAAATCCAGTGGCATTTCAACGCTCCAGCCTGGCCATCGGCAGGCGGCCTATGGGAAGCCGCTGTGCGTTCCATGAAGGCACACCTGAAACGTGTAATCGGACAACAGAAGCTAACCTACGAACAGCTGGAAACGCTTATTACTCAAATCGAAGCGTGTATGAACAGCAGGCCACTGTGGCCGTTATCCGAGGATGTGGAGGATTTGGAGTATCTGACTCCAGGTCATTTTCTCACAGGGAGCCCGACGCTCAATCTACCACTCAATGAACCTGAAGAATTAAAATCTATAGACATCAGAAACAACTGGAAACTTATTGAACTCATGCGCCGACACTACTGGGATCGCTGGTCAAAGGAATACCTGCATTTATTACAAAATCGCAACAAATGGCAACATTCTAAAGAAAATGTGAAAAAGGGACAACTAGTTCTCGTCAAGGAGAATAATCTACCCCCATGCAAATGGGCTATGGGCCGCATAGTGGAAATGCACCCTGGCAGCGACCACTTAGTTCGAGTAGTAACGCTCAAGACACAAAATGGATTACTAAAAAGACCCATAACTAAACTAGCTCCGCTACCTATAAACGAGGCATGCGAGGGTACTGACTCACAGAAAAGTCCGAGTCCTGAGACTGAGCACTACAAGAATAGTAAAGGAACTCCTATTAAAACCCAGAAAAAGGTCAATAGCTTGCTTATGGTGTTGCTACTAGTAATGTTTACATGCGGACATGCAACACCCCTTCAACTTTTTAAAATAACGCCATTGACCGACAATCAACCAATTTACTTTGACTCTATTGGAAATATTCAACTTATACATGATGAATGGAAACTTCTGGTATACTATAACTTATCAACATTCTGGCAAAGTACAAAAAAGGTCGATCAATTCGTTAGTGGTCTTCAAAAACTATGTGACACAATTCCCAACGAACCATGTCACCCGGCAACAGAACACCTTCGGTTCGAAATGAATCAATTGGACGAATATAACATGTTGCTGTTATCACAGCATAAACAACGAAAACGCCGCGGCTACGTCAACGGAATAGGAAATCTTGCCCGAACTCTGTTTGGTGTACTTGATAGCGAATTCGCCGAAAAATACGCTCAGGACATACAAAAAATCAAGTCAAACGAACAACATTTAACACAGCTGATAAGAAATCAAACACTCATTATCGAGGCAGAAAACAACATTATAAAAATAAATGAAGACTTTGTAAAAGGGCAGCTAGGCGCAATTCAGAAATTTATGAACGAAACGAAGTATAATACCGCAGTAATAGAAAATCGATTTCAAATTATGAAAACAATGAATGACGTTAACGCTGGAGCGTTAACTGCCAGTTTGCTAATTTCAGTGTTGAGAAGAAACCAACAAATGCTCCTGGATGCATTGACAGATATCTACAATGGAAATCTAGACATGAAACTATTCACACCGGAACAACTATCGGAACAATTGAATTACATTGCTGGTCTTATATCGAAAAGATTAACGTTACCTATTAAAGACTACAGTAGAGCAAGCATTCAGAATATATACAAACTTATTTATGTTAAAGCCCGTCTCACTGAACAATACCTACTTTTCGAGCTACATATCCCGTTACTTAGCGATGACGAGTATACATTATATCGCAATATACCGATGCCGAGACAGCTCACTACCAACCGATGCCAAGTGATGGCGATAACAACAAAGTATATTGGAGTGAACTTCGTCAAGAATACTTATATACAAATGGAAGAGGTTGATTTGCATCATTGTACTATGATGATAGCGGACAACTACATATGCCACGCCTACACACCAATAAATACCTTACATGGAGCCACCGCATCTTGCGAAGCAAAAATGCTAAGTCAAAATGTAAACAATATCACATGTGATTGGATACCACAACCATGCTTGGCCCAATGGATAAAATTACAAAAACCAAACATATGGTTATATAACTGCATCAAGGAGTGTTCGACTCGCATCGTATGCGAGAATCGAATTACATCAACAATTATTACAAAGGCGGGACTTCTTGCCCTAGGTCAGGAGTGTGTAATACAACACGACGATGTTACAATATACTCACATAACGTTTTTAGTAGCAAAACTAATATTGAGATGACTTTGGAAGTGCCTACTATTGACTCACCGAATGATATGTGGAGCACGTTGAAAAATACAAAGATTGTACTACCCAGCCTAAACTTAGCTGAGGAACACAGATCATTAGACAGCAAAATAAATGTACAAAAGGAACGGGAGAACTTACCTAACGATTTAAGTATTCACGACATCGGCAACTATACGATAAGCACTTTGCTGGTGGGAGGAATTATCGTCTCTCTCATAGTTTGGCAAGTAAGAAAATATATTCCCGCGTGTAAGAAGAGTAACACGCCCACGACAAACAATACTCCGGAAATATCAGAACAGATAGAACTAGAGAATATTGCGACCTACTCTGAAATAAGAGATGGACAACGGAAAAGCAAGCTTCATCCTCAGCCAGCAACTAGGACAGGATTTCAACTATGATTATTTATTATTTTATGAAACTTTATTTTGTGCTTATTGTTATTATTGCTTTGATATTTTGTAACATGTTTAATTATTTGACTTGTAACGCAAGTTTGGTGATCTGAGTTTGTATATCTTTCCCTCGGGAGCATGTACGAGCCGATAATGCTCATACAGCGAATTAATATAACTTATAAGTAATCAATTATATTCAGTCGTATCTAAACCATACTCGCGCACTAACGTGTCGATACTTACGAACTTTATACAGAAAGAGCGGCTCAGACAACTAAACATAAACCTTTACAACAATAAACTCTTTAACTTAATAGTGGTTTGGCGTGATATATTCTACCTATAACAACACAACAACTACCGGGGTACCGTCAACGGCGAGAACCCCAACAAATACGCTAACTTTGAGCCAGTGCAACAATAATATCCCTTTAAATTGCAATATCACCGACTCAAAACTGGTTATTATATTATGCTGGGACCCTGAGACGGATGGCATTGCGATATATTGCGATATTATGTTGCCGTCCTTCTTGTGGGGGATTCTGAGCCCCCTAGAAAACTTGCCGCACAGCGCAGGGGTGGTTCTTGCAGTAATCCAGAGTACTCTCAGGATCCCATAGGACCGTCCCAGGCTGGTGAGCCCGAAATAACCATGCCTTATACTTCAAAAGCAAGTAACCCGAAAACAAAATTTTAAAAAAAATGAAATTATTGGCTTTGCATCTCAAAAATCTAAAATAATAAGTAAATAAAGCTTACCCGATTTCATAGTCTGCTATGTCATAAACTGTATCGTCTGTCACGAAGTATTCTGGTAATAATGTCCTCATAGCGCAAATATTGTTTATTTGAGCTTTCGTTCTTTCCAATGATCCCTTTTGAAAAATTATCGATCTCTCCAAGTAGGCTCTAGCTGTAATATGGAGGTTTACCTTTTCAACATGCAAGTTTGCTTTCCTTTGTGACATGAATAAGAAAATAGGCTATTTTTTATCCCTGAAAAAGACATTAACTCTAACTCCAAACTAACTACGAGGGACTTGCCGTCCCACAACACCCAGACCCGTGACCAATATTTGTCTCGGTGTGGGAATCGATCACACCCCCTCTCGCTTCGGAGCCGGCTACCCGCCCACTGCGCCAAGAAGCTGTCAAATTTGAGTATTATACATACATACATACATATATACACACTCACGCCTATGTCCCATGGGGTTAGACAGAGACTATTGAGTACCACAAGCTACGATCCTGACACACCTCTTTCGCCTCTTCCACATTCATACATCTTCTCATACATTTTCGTCGGTTGAGGGTACTCGTGACGTGCCCTTTTCGGAGAATATCATTAATTTGATCCGAATATGTTCTCATCGGGCACCCTCTTCCATTTGAGTATTATATTCGTCTAGTGCAAATAAAACTTACTCCCAACCACCCAATGTCAAAATTCAAGATGACGGTATAAACTATTCATGCAACATCGCTCATAGTGTCATTGCAAACTATGTTGTTAGCGGAATCATCATTGCCTTGATGGAAGCCAATTTTAAAGAAAGAAGAAGAAGAAGAAATAAAACTTACGATATTCCTTTCTGGTTAAGTGTTGATTTTGTTTCAACCATTCTTCAAGGACTGTAATGGCGTTATCCATATCACCAGGTCTTTCTAAATTATACATATTTCGTAACGTTTCCATAGTGTTTGGATGGAATCGTAATATCTGATCTTCTGGTATTGAATTCATGATGCTCTCCAGCTTTGATAATAATGACTATTTAGAAACAATGTCTCATTATATAGCTTAGTTTAACAATAAAAGAAAATGTTATTCCTTTTAATAACTTTAATATTTATCTTAATGAATACAATTCCCATCATAAAGTTGTTTTCATAAACACAATGACAATGTGCCTCGGTGGCGCAGTTGTAATGCGTACGCGTTACGATTAAGCTAACGCTGAGGTCTCGGGTACGATCGCCGGGTCGGGTAAAGTGGTATTGAGTTTTTCTTTTTCGAAATGCTCAGTATCAGTCCGGAGTCTGGAATTTGTGCCCGGTATGGCGATAGGCTCGCCCCCTATCACATTATGGGACAGAGATTAAAAAATAAAATAAAAATAAAATAAAAATTTATTTATTTATTTAATGCATGGAAAACTTACAGACAATAGTATTAAAAGTAGCAATAATATAGCTGCCAGAAAGCCAATAACAAGTTCTTACTTATAGAGTCGCCCTCTATCACATCGTGGGACGGAGATACGCACGGCGAAATGTGGGCGTACTGGTTACACCTCTGCTTACCCCTTTGGGCATTACAGGCGTGAGTGCGTATTCATATATAGGTTCAAGTCTTTATATTGTCTGCAAACTTGTAGAACAATTTACATAGTAATAATCATTAAGCTGGGTATAATATTATTTATGACATGTAAAGTATGTTACAAACAAGTGCAAAACATATAAAAAATATTACGGAAGTGTAGGTTTCGCCTGACCTCTCACGCCAGTAGACTAGTGGCAACGCACTACTATGATATCAGTGAGGCTTCGATCCCCAGGTAATGATCTTTTATATAATTAACAAAACTTAAAAACAGACGCAAAACGGTGGCGCAGTTGTAATGCGTATGCGTTACGATTGAGGCCAACGCTGAGGTCTCGGGTTCGATCCCGGGTCAGGTAAAGTGGTATTGGGTTTTTCTACTACAAAATGCTCAATATCAGCCCGGAGTCTGGAATTTGTGCCCGGTATGGCGATAGGCTCCCCCCTATCACCTAAGGGACGGAGATACGCTCGGCGAAATGTGGGTGTACTGGTTACACCTCTGCCTACCCCTTCGGGCATTACAGGTGTGAGTGCGTATGAAAAACAAACTACAAAATAAAACACTGACAACTCAAACATAACTATTTCTATAGGTTTCTTTGGAGACGGTGCGTGTGAAGCTGCCAGTCAAATTAAATTGCACCGACTCCAAAGAGACCCATAGAAATTGTTATCTATGACTTTTTTGTGTCATTTGTGTTTGTTAAAACTTAATTCATTTTAACCGACTTCAAAAAAGGAGGAGTTCCTCAATTCGGCGTGTTTTTTTATATTTTCAGTCTTAGGTACAATTTATACAAGGTGGTAAGTACGCGAGGGGCCATTTGGGTTGCTACCACCGCTTTGACTATTTCTACCACTAAGCCACAGTGTGTAGGCCCTGCTGTGTTCCGGTTTGAAGGATATTAATAGCAAGTGAAATTACGTAGTAGTAGTAGTAGTACTCCGTTATCCAGAGTTGTATGACGTTGCTTCTGTTTATGGGCAGGCGTGACGCTAAACATCAGGCGAGCGACCTGTACTTCTCGTTATTCAAGCAAAAAAACTGAAGGTGATTTCTCGGTGACATAGATGCGTTCTAAAACATATAAATGAACGGCAGAGGCACTGTATTTACATTATTACAATACAATACAATACAATACAATACACCAAATAATCACACACATAGTCCTGACCCAACACTAGGTCAAACTTGTATCATGGGCATCAGGAACTACGAGGGACTTGCGGTCCCACAACACCCAGACCCGAAACAAACACTTTTAGATCACACAATTATTTTACATCATGATTCACGTATATAAGGAGGTCTCTGGATATTTTAATCAGATTTTTTAAATTTTAATTTTACTATCAGGCGTGCTAGTGGCCAAACGCGAGTCTATTACGTATAAAAAAAAATCAAATTCACATAGTTAAATTTGATAGTTAATACAAATATCTAATTAAGCAGTGTTAATTAGCGAAAATCATTATCCTCTGTCATTAAACACACCTAGTTAAAGTAAGGAAATAAAGCTGTTACATACATGATTGATGGTTGGCATCCTAATATTTTTATACCATACATTATTGCAATTAATACCTAATAGGCTCGCGTTTGCCCACTATCACGCCTGATGGTGAGCGATGATGTGGCCTAAGATGAAGCACGCTTGCCTACCAAAAAACGATCATAAATTGAATCTAAATTTTGAATCTTTGAAAAGTCATAAAATGAACTAATGGTATTGATCATTGGTTTATTTTGGAAAATAATTTGTCCAACAAATGATTTAATAATTCATTTATTTGCTGATTAAATGGAGGTTTACACAGGGTAATAATACTTATTTATTTATTCATAATCTCTCGCCTTTATTCCCGAAGGTGTAAGCAGAGGTGCAACTACGAGACTATCCCGCGCACGCCTCTAGCTCCTGCAAGCCAGGATCGACAGTCGCACAGTGTAAATTCAAGTAGACTAAGTACACACCCAAAGAATATTATGTGAGAAACTTGATATGTCATATCCACACAATGTTCTGTGTTCTGTGGTATCAACTGGTTTTTTTGTTTGTTCCATAAGGAAACAGCTAAGATCAGAGACTATGCCGCCAAGTCATTATTTATATTATTTCCTTATTTTCCAAGAACGATGAAACACGAGTGTGGCCGATTTCAAGTTCTTGCCGTAGTTTTGGTGTTTTTTCTTTTTATTATTGCATAGGCCGACAAAAGAGCAAGTGGGTCACCTGATGGTAAGCGATCACCACCGCCCATGTACGCCCATAATACCAAAAGAGTCATGGGCGCGTTGCTGACCTTAAAGGAAAGTGATAATTAAGGGATTGGGAAGGGGAGGGAATTTGAGCCTGCGGATATGTATAACACCTTTCAGTACGAAGCTTCTTAGACGACTTTCTTCAAGCGTATCGATCGATCGATCATACAAGGTTGATCAATACTCTTGGTAAAAAATCACCTAAATTCACTTATTTCAATGTTTCCATACACTATTCATCATCGGTAATGTTTATTTCACAAAACCACTTTTATACAACAAAGCACAACTTTAAATTAGTTTAGGAAATAATTTAATATTTGACAGTCTCCGTGGCACAGTTACACAGTGTTTGTGTGATCCACAAATATTTGTTTCGGGTCAGGGTGTGCAGGACAAATGTATATAGAGTAAAGTATAATGATTTATTTTAATTTGCCATTGTATAACGCGTATATCTTAATAATATTGCCTAATATGTTTTGTCTCAGTTATGAATCGTGTTGTTACTTACTTGTGGAACTAGTTTCTATTTTATATTAATAGAAATAGTTTGTGTATAATTTCGTAGCATAAGTAAGTATATAAGGTTAATAATGTACATAGGAAATAGTGTTCTGTTTAAGTTTGTTAACAGGAATGCAGAGGGCGCTGCACAATAAGCACCGCCTCTCCCCGCGCGGGCGTGTGCGCACCACACCCGCCCGCGAGCGCCTGCGCAACGTTCCGGCGTTGTGCGCGGGCTCTAATTAGTCGAGCGCCGGCGCAAAGCGCCGCGCTCCCGTTTGAAGTGTCGACCGGGAATACGGGCCAAAAAGGGGCCTAATTCCCGCTGAAATTGAGTTCGGTCCGGCACTCCAGAAGAAAATCAAGCAAGAAGAAGTCAGCAAGTCAGCAAGTCCGCAAGTAGTCAGCAAGTAAGAAGAACGTCCGGGAACCAGGAATCACGACGCAGCCCACGCCGACCGAGAACGGAGCCAGCATCGTCGCTCCACGAGAACGCTCGCGGCGTTTGAAACTCAACTGCACTTTTCAGTGCAAAGCAGCTACTGTACTTTTTAGTATAGGCTATTTTTATTGTTTCTGGTTCTCGAAATAAATCCGATTTCTACTGTCTCTGGATCATTGGTTTTCCTGCTCACGCAATCCCGGCAAACCGTTGTGCACCGTACACACACACACACACACTCACATACATACATACGGGACCGCAAGTCCCTCGTAGTTCCTGATACCCACGATACAGGTTAACCTAGTGTCGGGTCAGAACTATGTGTGTGACTGTTGGGTATATTTATTTATTTTATATAAACAAGAGAGCCACCGCACTGTCTGAATTCCCTCAAACTCCCGGTATCAACTTTTTATCATTTACCTAGTATTGTCCTAGTATCATTTACCTAGTATTGCCCTAGTATCATTTACCTAGTATTGTCCTAGTATAATTTACCTAGAATTGTCCTAGTATCATTTACCTAGTATTGTCCTAGTATCATTTACCTAGTATTATCCTAGTATCATTTACCTAGTATTGTCCTAGTATCATTTACCTAGTATTGTCCTAATATTATTTACCTAGTATTACTCACTCGAAAATGTTTTATTTATGTCTTAGCAATGCAATCGGATTTGGTACTTCGGGGGGGTGGAATACATAAATTGTTACACCATGGGTTGCTTAAATTTGATCACACCTTTTTGTAACAAATTGTATAGACATAATGATATAAATATTGATGTGCATATGTGCAGCACAGACGATAAACAAGTGCATAGTGGACAGTTATAATAGTTATATACTTCGTTATAGTGATTATTATTTCTTAACAGTTACAGTTCTTATAGTGATTATTATGTCTTGACAGTTACAGTTCTTATAGTGAATATAATGTTTTAACAGTTCTATTTATGTAGTGTTTATAAGTGTCTAGATCTTTAGTGTTTAGTTCTTTTAAAGTGTTTACAGTTACAGTTTTATTTGTTGTACATACAGTAGTATGTTTTAGTGAGAATAATTTGTGTTATGTATTTTGATTAAATAAACAGAGGGGTTCTTCTCGTCGGTATAGCCGGTGGCTACGATAGGGAATTCCGTGATATTTTGTCCTTTTCTCACACATAGGTCCATCTCGCTCCTTCGCTAAGTGAAACCTCACTATGCGTAGGAGCGAGATGGAGCTGAATTTTGTATAAAAAGCGTGCAAATTCTTTCAGCGACACACACTCCGCTCTGAGCTCTCGCGCTGGACGGTCGTGCTTGAGTGCTTACCTCTCCTGGTACACTCTTGCTATTAGTACCTGACAGCCGTTGCGCTCTCAGCCATTTCCGGACAGTAGCCGCGTCCTTTTCAGGACAGGGTTATTGTCTACCTTTCGCTGGGGCCAGCCTTTTTGGTCCCTTCAGGACGTAGCTCGGTGGATACCTAACGGTGTAAACGAAACCGAGCTTGCGGTGACCCGACCCGCGCTGCGCCCCTTAAGGGCTGAAGCGAAGTCGGACGGGTGCGGATCAGGAAGCACGTGGAGTGACCCCACGGTTTCCCCCGCATATCACCCACCCAAAACCTTACCCTTCCTTAAATTCCATCCCGTGTAACGGTTGGGCGTGCGGTTACTTGTAACCAATACCGTCTACGTTGCACGGACTGTTAGGAACCCGTTTCGCACAATAAGATTGGCGACGGGAGACACTCTAGGGCACACCTAATTTAAGTACATTCCCCCCTCGCCTATCCCCGGCGAGGAGGGTCACGCACCTACTCACCCCCGGGAAATCCCACCCGGGGTGCTAGGAAAGGGGCTTCACCCCGACCCGCGACGCGACCGCGACCGCGCACGGCAGTGCGAGAGCCGCCTGGTTTCTTGTGTGTTCTTTCCCAGGCGGAACGCACCGAATCCCGAACACACATAGGGATCGTATCAAATTAGTTTAGGCAAGGGCTCGGCATCAGTCACCATGACTGACACCGAGCCTTTGGACGATGCTCCAGAGCTATCGGAGCTCATTAAGTATGAGAAAGCTGGCATCGTCGAGATGCTAGCAGCCAAACCCCACCTCATCAAAGCCGCATATCTGCTCTTTCGAAAGAGCCAACCCGCCTCACCCGCTGACGAGTCAGACGCTGCGTCCACCACCAGCACCCTCCGCTCTAGCGCGGTAAAACGCGCAGCATCCGGATCCTCGCCCGATGGCTCCGAGTCATCTTCCTCCGAAAGTCACTCGGAGAAAGATGACTCACAGGCCGACTCTTCATTTACTCCGGTGAAAACCCGGAAGCAAAGGAAGAGGAGGGCACGCATTCCAGACTCTCCCGAGTCTCCACCTCCCGCGGTCCCTGCTCCCTCGGCGTCTCCCGACACCGAGATGCAGGTCGACCCGACCCCACCCGCACCCGCTCGCGCTCCCACTCCGGCGCCGCGTGCACCCACGCCAAAACCCACAACTTCTTCCGGGTCGGCCCCTCAGGCCAAATCTAAGACCCCACCCAAAATCTTTGTCAAAAAGCCGGACAACGTTACTTGGGCGGACTTCTTCAAAGTCTTGAACGACTTCAAAATCACCCACAATAGCTGGGATAATGCCAAGCAGCTCCTCCAGCTGCAACCCACCACCATCTCCGACCATAGGTCGCTAACGAAATACTTTGACGAGAAATCGTTCAAGTATTTTACATACATCCTTCCCGAAGAACGTACCTTCAAGTACGTTATTCGCGGTATCCCCCTCTCCATGTCCGCCCAAGAAGTCAAGGACGGACTCCTTGAAAAAGGAATCTCCGCACTTGAAGTACACCGGATGTACATGTCGAGGCGCGCGAAACACTCCCCTCCCGCCCCGAATGGCGGTCAATATGAAATGGTCCTAGCCATTCTAAAATCCCGCGACGACGCGAAAAAGATATACGAGATCCGTGATATCGCAGGCCTCGGAGGCTTTCGCATCGAGACCCCCCACCGTAAAGGCGTTATTGGCCAGTGCCATAACTGCCAAAAGTACGGCCACGCAGCCCGTAGCTGCCATTTAGACGCCCGGTGTGTCAAGTGCCTCGGAGAGCACGCCACCGCGGATTGTCCCCGTCCTAAGGACCTCAGTTTATGCACGGAGCCGCCTGCGTGTGTAAACTGCAGGCAAACTGGCCATCCGGCCAATTGGCGTGGGTGCTCGCATGCGCCCAAATCAAAACCGCGCAAGCCCCTTCAGGGCTCTCGTCCTAGGCCACCGCACGTCCAGTCGGTGTCTAGCACGATACTCGCCCCTCCCCCCCTAATGAATCAGTGGTTCCCACCGCTGAACAAAAACACAAAACCCATCTGCGGGTTTTCCCCAATTTCGGCTCAGGCCATCACCAAACCTGTTCCCCAGGCGCAAGCTACCTCTTCCAAGGTAGCCCAAGCCGCTCCAACCCCCGCTCTTAAAGCACCCAAACCCGCCAAGGTGGCGATGGTGGCAGCAGCGTCGGCTCAACCGGCCCCCGCGAATCCCGCGAACCGCGATCCGCGCACCTCCGCGAACCGCGTTCCCCCCCCTCCTTCTCAGCCTTCGGGCTTACGGTCGTTCCTCCCGGAACAAGACCAACATCTAGTGTCCGGACCAATTTCCACCCGCGCGTGGGAATTGGTCAAGACACTAATGTCTAATAATGATTATGCCACGCGTATCGCCGTACGCGTGGACTCAATTCTCAATTTCGGTCCCAATCCCGTCCTCCTGGACGAGATTCAAGCTTTACTCAATGAGCAGAAAATGTTTCTGCTCACCACCATTAATAATGCCGTTTAAATGGCTAATTTAATTAGAAATTCCCCCCCCTCGCGGTTCAAGCCCCGCTCCCTCAGAGTGGGCTTTTTCAATATTAACGGTATCGTTAACGATCGTACCGAGCTTTCTCAATTTGCCCGCGAAAATGATTTAGACGTCTTCCTCCTCCAGGAAACGTTTCTTAAGCCTTCCCGGCGTAGTCCAAATATCCCGAATTACCGGCTCGTACGCAACGATCGCGTCTCCGGTCCCCAAGGCGGCACGCTTATCTATTTTAAAAGGTCCCTGCACTGCATACCTTTAGATCCCCCGTTAGGATTGAGCAACATTGAGGTTTCAGTCTGCAGACTGTCCATGACTGCCCACCCGCCGATCACTATCATCTCGGCCTATCTGTCACCTTCAAAGGAGCTTCTCTCCTCCGATCTGGACATACTATTCGGTTTGAGCGAATCCGTCCTCGTGGCGGGTGACCTCAACGCCAAGAATACGCTGTGGAGTTGCAACTCGACAAACACGAGAGGCAACTCCCTGGCGGTAAATCTTGAACGAATAGGTGTGGACATTTTAGTTCCTCCCGAACCCACGTACTACGCACATGGCGGACGACACCGACCCGACATTCTAGACTTGGCACTCGTAAAGAACGTATGCTTGCGCATGCGTTCCATACGAGTGCTACAAGATCTAGACTCTGACCACAGACCTGTGATTATAGAGTTTGTCCCCCACCTCCAAGGCCCCTCAGACACAGGTCTTGTTAACAATCCTCCGATGATGAGGGTGAAAACGGATTGGCGCCAAGTTGGCGCCAAGCTCGCGGACACCTCTTCATCATCCAGTGATCTTGTAGCCATTCCCGCCAATATCGTCACTCCTGAGGAGACGACGGTCGCGATTCGTCACTTCACCAATCACCTTAGCAACGTTGTGAGCGAAAGCTCCAGGGAGGAACCGGAAACTGTTCGCAGTTACTGGCTCGTCCCTGACGATGTGAGGGACTTGATGAGGAGACGAAACGCGGCCATGCGCGCATTCATGGCGGATCCCAACCCGGATCGGCGGCCTCTGTTGTATCACCTCCGCAAGGAGGTGAAACGACGCCTCAAAGAGGTCACCGATTCGAGATGGGAATCCCACCTGTCCGATATTAGGCCAACGCACCAGGCGTTTTGGCAACTCTGCCGCCACTTCAGGAGAAACGATACGGCCACCATGCCTCCGCTCGATCGTCCGAATCAACGCCCAGCGTTTGATGACGACGAAAAAGCCGAGTTATTGGCCACCTGCCTGGAATCTCAATGCTCGCTCGATACGGTTCCCGTAGATCAGGAACATCTTGTTGCGATAGATAGATACGTCGAAAGTAGGAATGCGCTCTCTGCGTCCCCGCCGCCGACGCAATCGCATACGCAGCCCCAAATCGCGCGTCCACTATCCGACGTTTTCGTCGTCGACCCGAATGTCGGCGACACGCCATTAAACATTACCCCCCTCGAACCGGTGACGATCGAAGAAGTCAAGTCTCTGGTCAAGGCGCTCAAACGCCGCAAAGCCCCCGGGGGCGACGGCATTCACAATCGTGTCCTTAAAATGCTCCCCAGCCATCTGCTGGAAATCCTTACTGCCATTTTTGAGGCGGCCCTCCGCAACCGTCTCTTTCCACAACAGTGGAAGGAGGCGATCGTGATAGGGTTCCACAAACCTGGCAAACCCGCCACCGAACCGACATCTTACCGCCCCATTAGTTTGCTCAGTACCCTGGGTAAGATGTACGAGCGCATCGTCCTCGAGCGCTTAAAGTCTTTTGTCAAATCCCACAATCTGCTCCCCGACGAGCAGTTTGGTTTCCGCGAGATGCACAGTTGCGTGCATCAGGTGGTCCGCATCACGGAACACATTCTTGAAAAAGATATTAAATCTAAATTCACTACCGGAGCTCTGTTTTTCGATGTCGAAAAAGCATTCGACAAAGTGTGGCATAACGGCTTGCTTTACAAGCTGTATACCATGAACATGCCCTTACAGCTCGTGCACATCATACGAGACTTTTTGTCGAATCGCTCTTTTCGATATCGTGTGGAGGGAACTCTCTCTTCCCAACACACAATAACGGCTGGAGTCCCGCAAGGCTCCACCCTGTCCCCTTATCTCTTTTCGCTGTATACAGCCGACATTCCGCGTCCAAAGAACGCCCATCTGGCACTCTTTGCTGACGACACCGCCATCTACGCTTCTCGTAGAAATCCGGCTGATGTGATTCGTCTCTTGCAAGCCGCCGCCGATGAACTCGGCGAATGGTTCCGCAAGTGGCGAATCACAATCAACCCTTCCAAAAGCGCCGCGATTCTATTCTGTAGAAATCCCCGTCTCACGGTTCCAGCGCGGAATGTCACCATGCACGGCGTGGTCATTCCCTGGACCAAGACCGTCAAGTATTTAGGAGTTATCCTTGACCAGAAGTTGACCTTCATGCCACACGTAAACGCGGTACGCGCGCGAGCCGCATTCGCGATGGGCCAGTTATATTGGCTCTTGAATAAAAAGAGTCCAATGTCCGTCCGCAACAAGATTAGGATATATACAACTTGCATTAGGCCGATAATGACGTACGCATCGCCGGCGTTCGCTCATGTACCCCAAATTCGTTATAAGCGTATGCAAACTCTGCAGAATCGCTTTCTGCGTAGAGTCCTGGGGGCACCGTGGTTTGTGCGCAATCACAATCTCCACGTAGATGCCAATCTGCCGACCATCAGGCAAGCCATGAAAGTGGCTAGCAAACGCTATTTCGATCGCGCCGCGCACAATCCAAACACGCTCATTCGTAGAGCGTCGATATATACTCCCTTTGATCGCGCAAAGAGGAGAAGACCGCGTTCCGTCCTCGCCGATCCCGACGATGCGACCACTCTGGCCATCCGAGAGATAGAGGAAGACACACACAAAGCACACTCCACAAGACCGTCATTCCGTCCTCGCCGAAGAGGACCTCGCCGCGCTCCCCGAAGCACCCCCGACCCTTCGACCGGCCCGCGTGCCGATGAAGTACGATAAAATAGATTATAAGTAGGGAACAATATTCCCCCAAACCACCAATCGCAAATGTCTTTGCCCTCCCCCAGTGGCCGTCCTGAGCCGAGGTTCGTATCCCCCATTAGGGGGGATGCCCTCAGCGAAGGTCACTTAAATTTTAGGGCTGGAGTGCCTAAAGCATTCGCCCGAAAGTCCGGTGTCGCTGACCAAAGCCGACCCATGTGTCAGGCTATCAGCAAGCGTCCATATAAAAAAAAAAAAATAAAAAAAAAAAAAAAAAAAAAAAAAAAAATCAGCGACACAGTTTACAGGAAGATTTCGGGCTGAAGAAAAGTAATGGAAGAATAGTAACCACCAAAAGTACCAAAGGGGGGCGTGGCTTTTACAGTTTAAATTCAGTGTTTTCTTTCCTATACAGTCCACTCTCACAGACAAAGCAATTTTCATTGCGCTGTATTTTCCTATGATACAGTTTCTGCCCGTACTGGCCTTCCGGTGCTTTTTGTACATATACGAAATATTACAGTATATGTATTGCAATTTTCATTGCAAACCACCAGTACATAAGGGCCTATAACACATACGTACACACATACCACTTACACAATACAACGTACGGGATACAGTAAAGTCCCGTACAGCATAGATAGTACTGACTATGCTCAACTTCAATGCACGATGTAAACAGTGGAGTAACCAGTCCCTGACGTTTGTATGGAAAAATAACAACCAGCGGTACCATAAAGTTGGAGTTGACTCATAATTTAAACAAGTTTTATATTTTTGTGAACAAACGACATCAATCTGGTTTAAAACGTTCTATTAATATCTATGCAAATAAAAATCAATTGCTACATGTATGAAAGATCATGACTTGAGAACGGCTCGATCGATTTGGCCTTTTTTTGTTGTATTCGTAATTGTTAGAACAAGGTTTGAATGATTGATTTTTTTTGGAATATTCACCGGATAAGTCGAAAATTTGAATGTTATTTTGTATGAAAATCTCAATAAAAAAATGTGACGTTCAGTTTGACAAGTTCTGATGTCACAGGTTTTGGTAAAATCAACAAATTCGGCATTCAATATTGATATTTTGCGAAAGAAATTGAATTGAAAGCGATAATTCAGTGTGATATCTCAGAAACTACTAAAGCTAGGATCAAGAAATTTGGCCAGGGATAGCATGTATATAAGAAAAATATTCTACCATCATTATTTAAAAATGTTATATTATTTAAATTCATATTTTAGTCTATTTTATATAGTCTGAATACGAATAAAGTATGGTGAGGGGGCGAGCCTATCGCATCACATCATGAGACGAAAAGAAACTCTGTGAAATGTGGGTGTACTGGTTACACCTCTGTCTACCCCTTCGGGGAATACAGGCGTGAGTGCATATGTATATATGTAAAAAAATAGTTTATGACATCTAGTTTATGCACCATATAAAAATATTCCATAATTATTATGTTGCTTTTAAAGAACCTGTTTTCCAAACATTACCCTTAACAGTTGACTATATGAAATCAACAGAATATGTTGTGTTTTGCCAAAGTTGACATTTTAAAACACATTTATTTTTTTAAACCAAATCAAAAAATATATCTACTTACTAAAGTACATAATGTCTTCCATGTGAACTTATCTTTAAATAGTTTGCACAAAATGTCACAGTATTATATGTAAACTAAGGAGCAATATATATAACAAAAAAATATTTCATTTACAAGATAAATAGTTTCATTCATTTTCAGAAGTTCAGAAGACGTGGTAATGGAGTCACTACCAAAAGATCAAGTACTTGAATTCAATAATGATACTGTTAAGAACTTACGAAAACGATACAGCTTTGAAAAGAATGAAGATATGAATGCAGCCATTGACGCGTTCGAAGAATGGCTGAAGAAGCAGAATCATTTCACAAAGAAGGAGTACCGTAAGTTGATTCAGTACATTTATGAAAATTAGTGCATGTAGTTTATACAAAATCCATCTTCTATAATTATTTAAATTAAACTTATTTATACAGATTTTATCGCGGTTTAATTTTATTTTTAACCCACTTCAAATAAGCAGGAGGCTGTCAATTCGGCGCGTTTATATTTTTTTGCTTTTTTATGTATGTACATCGAATTCTCCGCCAATTGAAGACCGATTTTATTAGAAATAGTTTCATTCGATAGAGTTTAGCTGCGATGTAGTCCCATATAAATTTGGTTAATGTAAAAAATGCAAAATAATTTCTATGGGTCTCTTTGGAGTCGGTGCAATTTTATTTGAACGGCAGCGACACAGGCACCTACCTACTCTAAAAAGACTTATAGGAATCGATCTTTTTGACTTTTCAGTGTTTTTATTTTGAAGTCGGTTTCTTAGTTTTGTTATGGTTCTGAAGTTTCGAAAGCTTTTCAACCTTCGTGATCACATGACTAAAATTAAACCGCGATAAAATCCGTGTAAATTAGTTTTATTTCAATGTTTAATATTCGTGTAAACATAAGAAATTTCTATAATTATACTACGCACTCACGCCTGTAATGCCCGAGGGGGTAGGCAGAGGTGTAACCAGTACACCCACATTTCGCCAAGCCGCGAGCAAAAGCTAGTTTGTAAGAATAAAAGAGCGAAACTTGACATGACATCTTGTCTCGCGTATCTTATGAACGCAGTCCAATGCCATGCAGTGTTTTGGCATTCCGAGACATAAGATGTTAAGTCTCATAATGCCCAGTAATTTCTCTAGCTTTAATGTCGTTCAAACCGAAACACAACAGTGCTTACACACTGCTGCTTGGCGGAAGAAATAGGCAAACCGGTGGTACCAACCCAGACGGCCTCTCGCACGGTTGACCTACCACCTTGTAAACAAGCTGTAACTAACAAATGTTATTTTTTTTTTCTCAGCCCGCGAACATTTGGAAAGGTTGATAATATTACACAAAGGCTCGGTGGAGAGGGCTAAGATTCACATGGACAAGCTGTGCACATTGAGGAGCCTGCTGCCTCACTTCTTCGAGCATTACGATATACGGAACCATTGTGCTTCATATATCAACGATGCAATGTAAATATTTTATTAGTAACTAGCTTTTGCCCGCGGCTCCGCCCGCGTGAATTGACTTTTCCGAAATAAAACGTAGCCTATAACCGTCTCCAGGGTCCCATCTATCTCTATATTAAAATCGGTTCAGTGATTTAGGCGTGAAAGCGTAACAAACAAATAGTTTTTTTTTTTATAAAAAGTATCCTATCCTATGTAGGCGAAAGAGGTGTGTCAGGATCGTAGCTTGTGGTACTCAATAGTCTCTGCCTACCCCTATGGGACATAGGCGTGAGTGTGTATGTATGTATGTATCCTATGTTACTTCTTATACTTCCAAGAATATGTGTAGAACGTTTCATGATGATCGGTTAAGTAGCTTTTGCGTGAAAGCGTAACCAACAAACTTACATTCACATTTATAATATTAGGATGATGATAGAATAGTCTTAATTTTTAAGTGAAAACTTCTTTAGGCACGTTGAGCACTTTTTGGGTGAACAAAAATCACGGAACTCCGTCATCGTCACTGAACGCTTCCCATGAGATATATGTATACTATCTACATATGTACATAGATATACCTCCATGCGTTATTAGTATACATTATATATACAAAGAGTATAAGCTAATATTTTCCGACGATACAATTCACAAGTTATGGTCTGGAATGAACTCCCTGCATCGGTGTTTCCCGAGCGTTATGACCTGTCCTTCTTTAAGCGAGGTTTAAAAAGAGTTTTTATTCAACGGTAGGCAGCGGCTTGGCTGTGCTCTGGCATTACTGAGGTCCATTGGCGGCGGTAACCACTTACCATCAGGTGGGCCGTCTGCTCGTCTGCCTATCTAGGCAATAAAAAAAAAGTTACTTCGTTTTCACTTCTACCGGCAGTCCCCAAAGACTGGCCCACATGTTTTTTTGTTATTTTATGAATAGCAACTACTGAGCATCTTATGTCTCGGAATGATGAGCGTAGTGCAGTGCCATGCAGTGCTTTGTAATTCAGACATCTGAGTTGTGTTATTATTTATGGCAGGTGTGTACTTACCATCAGGCAAGCGAACTGCACGCCTCGCACGAGTCTGCGCAACATACTTTATAAACATTTTGCAGAATGATTTAGCTTGTAGTTTGTGAGTGGTAGAGCCACGCTTTCGATAGTTTTGTCTACAGCACGAATGGGCCGGCTCAACTGGGGCGTTACCACTGTCTCAATGAAAACCGACGTAACGTAGTGGCCTGCTGTTGCGTTTGTACGGTGAGTGAGATATCTGGAGGCCCAAATCCCCTTCCCTTTCCCAATCCCTTAATTACCCCTTTCCTTTAAGGTCGACAGCGCGCCTATGATTCTTCTGGTATAGTGTGCGTATATGGCGGGCGGAGATCACTTACCATGGTGACCCACTTGCTCATTTGCCGGCTTATGCTAAAAAAAGTTTTTACGACCGACCGCCTGTCTGACCTCAACCCCTCTGGGGAAATGTAATGAAATGGAGAATGTAAATAACATAATATTTCAATATTTTTATTTTTTCAGTCGTTACGCATATTTGCCTAAACTAACATCCGAACACCATAGAGTCTGTTTAGTTAAAGTGAAAAACTTCAAGGGTAAATGGAATTCTAATATTATGACTAAATTTTACCTAATGTCAGTGATGGTAAGTGTTTTCTATACAAAATGTAACAAAAACCCTGTTGGGCGTTTTAACTGTGATATCAGAATCGATATTCAAACGTATTGAAATAATTCGCATAGGAAAATGAGACTATAAAAATAATCATTTTTATTTTTTATAATTCAATTATTTTATTGTTTGTGAACCGTATTTCAATTGATTACCTCTGCAAAAGCGACAAGGTTTTTGTTACATACTGCATATTAATACGTGAGGAGAAAACTTTGCACTCCTTTTTAAGCAAGATGCGCGCTCGGAGGAGTGTGAGATTTGGCATAGTTACAATTTAAAAGGTGGTAAGTCCCTCGTATGCCAGAAGCCGTCTGGGTTGGTACCGCCGCTTTGCCTATTTCAGCCGCCAAACAGCAGTGTGTAAGCACTACTGTGTTTCGGTTGAAGGACATTAAAGCTAGTAAAATTACTAGGTATTATGAGACTTAGCATCTTATGTCTCGGGATGACGAGCGCAGTTCAGTGCCGTGCAGTGTTCTGTAATCCAGAGTTCTGTGTGACGTTGCTTCTGTTTATGGGCAGGCGTGACGTTTAACATCAGGCGAGCGACCTGCTCGTCTCGTCATTTAAGGAGTGCAGAAGCTATGCATATATATAATGTTTGTAACAGATCCTTTAATATTGTCTTAATTAGTATGTCGAATGTCAGCACTAGACCGATAAATTCAATTTTGATTTAGTTTGTTTGGAAATTACAGCTCGATCCTTCGATTAAATATGGATAAATGATTTTGCGCAAATAATCACCATGGATATATGGAATAATAACAATGAAAACTATAAATGCTTTTAGAGTTAATTAATGTCCAAAATGACTAATCTCTCTATTCTAAAAAAAGTGACTGGCGCCACCGCTGCCAAAAGCTTGTCACGCTATCTCCTCCGAAACTGCTGGGTATGGGGTCGAGACCGATACCAATCGATGCAGAATATTGTGGGGAAGAAAGTAAGATATGTCTCATATTCGTCGGACTTTAAGTTTTTTTTTTATTTTATATTTTGTGGAAAAACATGGGCAACGCCCCTAGTCTGAGAAAAAAATAGTTTCGATATTTCATCTTAATATTATTGATGGGTGAAATTTAATTTGCTAACGACATTATTTTCAGTGACTGCCTCGGTGGCGCAGTTGTAATGCGTACGCGTTACGATTGAGGCTAACGCTGAGGTCTCGGGTTCGATCCCCGGGTCGGGTAAAGTAGTATTGGGTTTTTCTATTACGAAATGCTCAGTATCAGCCCGGAGTCTGGAATTTGTGCCCGGTATGGCGATACGCTCGCCCCCTATCACATCGTGGGACGGAGATACGCTCGGCGAAATGTGGGTGTACTGGCTACACCTCTGCCTACCCCTTCGGGGATTACAGGCGTGAGTGCGTATTATTTTCAGTTTTGTGAATATATAAAAGCACATGACTATTGCGATGGCTTCACAATTTTGATTGACATGAGGGATGCAAATATCATGGATATAGTAAAAGAGCTTAATCTTCTTGAGTTACGACAAATAGTTACAATATCAATGGTAAGTAGGTAAAGAGGTTCAGGTGTGTTTTTATAGCATAGGCCGGCAAACGAGGAAGCGGGTCACCTGATGGTGAGTGATCTCTAGCGCCCATGTACGCCCACAATACCAGAAGAATCATGGACGTGTTGCCGACCTTAAAGGAAAAGGATAATTAAGGGATTGGGAAGGGGATTTTTTTTATTTATTTTTATAGTTTTTTTATAGTATAGGCCGGCAAACGAGCAAGTGGGTCACCTGATGGTAAGTGATCTCCACCGCCCATGTACGCCCATAATACTAAAATAATCATGGGCGCGTTGCCGACCTTAAAGGAAAGGGATAAGTAAGGGATTGGGAAGGGGAGGAGTATTTGGGCCTCCGGATATCTCACTCACCGTACGAAACGCAGCAGCAAGCTACTACTTTACGCCGATTTTCTGTGAGACAGTGGTAAAGACCCGGACGAGTCGGCCCATTCATGCTGTAGACAAAATTGTCTACACTTGTTCTACCACTCAGAAAATCAGCCCTCGAGATATCTCAATAACCGTAAGAAACACAGCAGCAAGCCGGTTTTCGTTGACACATTGGTAACGAACCGGTCGAGCCGGCCATGCGGCCCATGCGTGCTGTAGACAAAAATGTTTACAGCTTGGCCCCATCATTCAAAAATACTGTTCTATAAGTTATCACTATAATGATAACTATAGCGATATCTATCATTGGTCTTGTTCAAATCTTCTTTTATACGCCGTGTGCTTTGCGTCATTCATTTTAAATTCATAAATTTTACCATACTCAGAGTTAAAAATACTTTTCTTTCATTTTATTACACAAACACAATAAACATTTATCATGAGGTATATATGTATACCTACAAGATGGACCGACGACCTGACAAGGGTTGCAGGAAGCCGATGGATGCAGACCGCTTCCAACACGTCGGCCTAGAAGGCATTAGGGGAGGCCTATGTTCAGCAGTGGACGTCTTGTGGCTGATGATGATGATGATGATATATGTATAATTACCAACTATTTAAGTGAATTTATTTTCACTCTTCAGGAAGGTTTTGGATTGAGGATCAAAGGCATACACATGTTGACGTCATCAGCGACGATTGACATGCTGACAAAGATCATGAAGCAAATGTTCAGCGCCAAAATAGGCAGTCGTATCTTTGTACATAGAACCGTCGAGTCACTGGGCGAGATAGTGTCAAAAGATGTTCTACCAATAGAATATGGAGGAACTGAGAAGTCCCTTGATTATATTTTTGGTAAAAAAAAATATTTAAGGTCCACTTGCACCATTATCCTAAATCGAGTTTAACCCAGTAAACCTGTTTAAGAAAAGGGAAAGCGTATGAAAATTTTACATAAGTAAATAAGTAGTGGTAAATCTAGATTTAGAATTATCTTGCAAGTCGGCCTAAGTTGTAAACCTTGCCTACATACTTGATATTTAGGATTTCATACACAAGACGAACGGAACCCTATTACAGAGCCAATGTGGTTTGTCTGTCTGTCTGTCCGTTTTTCCTGCCTTTAAATGGCTCTATCTTATAAACCGTAAATAGGTTTCTTTGTGTGGGATCAATAATATGCGACTGTTGAGTTTTATAGCATAGGCCAGCAAACGACAAGTGGGTCACCTGATGGTAAGTGATCTCTACCGCCCATGTACGCCCACGATACCAGAATAATCATGGGTGCGTTGCCGATTTTAAACTAATGGGATATTTATGAGATTGGGAAAGGGAGGGTAATCTGGGCCTCTCAATATCTTACTTACCCTACGAAACGCACCATCAAGCTGCTACTTTACGTCGGTTTACTTTGAGACAGTGGTAACCGCCTGGTCGAGCCGTTCCATTCAAGTTATAGACAAAACTTATAATTTTTAGCAACGCATTTGTCTTAAATTTTATTTTGTTTCACCTAAATGAAGATATGAGTAGATGTTTATTTATTATGATACAGTGATGATGAGGCTGGCAAACGAGCACATGAGTTACCTGATAGTAAGTCATCTCCACCGTCCATGAACAATACAATAGGTACAATTCATAAAGAATCATGAATGCGTTACCGACCTTAAAGGAATAAGGGAGGAAGATTTGGGTCTCCAAGATCTCAACATTAACCTTATTTTGTTTCAGACAATTGGCTCGACGTCCTATCTACTAAAGAGTTCATGGAGTACATGAAAATAATGAACCAGGCTCGCACTCGTGAAGATCTTAGGCTGGATGATACTGTTAAAGAACAATACACGAGCATCGCTGGCACATTCAGAACTCTTAGCGTAGATTAATACAAATGTTTATCCATAAATTATTTTTAAGAGGTGTGTAAGGATTGAAGCAAGTGGCATGGTTTGGATGAAGGGATGGTTCGATAATTTGAAAAAGTCGCACGCTATGTCAACGCCTACATCTCTACTTCCTATTGTATTTTTATTTGTTCTAGTTCTCGTCGAAATGCCACCGAGAGGGGCAGTTGACAATCACCGCAGGGCCACCAGCTTAGCAATATACTGAATTGGTGTTTGTTGCAAAGCAATATTTTAGCTTATACCTGTTGTCGTTATTTTTTCTTCTTGTTTTCATACTGTGTTGCACCAAATAAATGTTTTTCTATGTTTCGTTATTAAGTCCTTGCTGGTGGGAAGGTACTTGAAACATGTTTATACCCGTCTGGATATCGACCACCGTACAAATGGTGAAAAATGCGCCAGAGTGGCTAAATCCGGCCAATCGCGTTCCTGGGTCAGCCGGTATACCCAGTAACTTCAATACGGCATAATTCTACCCTCGAACGATGTAATGTCTTCCGACTGTTGACATTATATCTGGACTGTTCTGTACTAAGCATCAGGTGCAGCGTAGTTATTTTACCGTTCCAGAATAAAAAACAATCTGTCCTCTTATGGGAAACAGAGTTTGTAGGCCAGAATCATTACTGTCACTTCTTTGTAGGTGTCTTGTCTGTTTACTCGCATTTTCAGTTTTGAATGTACATACAAAATTATACAAAAGCAATGTAAAGAATTTCAAATATATGAATATTTTAAGCTATTAGGTTTTATATCTATTTAAATTACAATATTCCATTTAAATAATTATCATAATTATTTTGCCGATGATGTATTAATTAATTAATAAAAGATTTAATGGTACTGACTTCTACTACTGACCCTATACAAAATGTAGTTAATTAAAATATCCCATCACAATGTTCGTCGTTAGATATTATTTAAGCCCATAACTACCCAAGTAATATTGAGTCAGAATTAATTCAGAACTCGATATTGTATATTTTATTTGGTATCCCGAAAGTAGCTTTTATAATTTCTCTAATTTAGCTAAAAATAAACAAATTACCTAATGTGAAATATGTGTGTCATAACACAATATCCCACATAATAATGATTATTCGTAAAATGGCAATACTGAGTGACGACAGCGACGCTGTACAGTTCACAGTTAGCTTGGTACATCGGTGCCAACGTCATGCAATTATCAATCGATTATGTCAATTGCTTACGCGGCCTCGTTTACTATTGTTTTATAACGACTTAAAAAAAAGGAGGAGGTTCTCAATTCGTCTGTATTTTTTTTACTATTTTTTTTATGTTTGTTACCTCAGAACTTTCGACTGGGTGAACCGATTTTGATGATTTTTTTTTATTTGAAAGCTGATGCTTTTCTTGTGGTTCCATTTATTGCACCGACTGCAATTTTATTTGACCGGTAGCGACACAGGCACCGACTCCAAAGAGAATAGAATAAATAGAATTTGTTATTTTTGACTTTTCAGTGTTTTTATTTTGAAGTCGGTTTCTAAGTTCCGTAACCGTTATTTTATTGTTATATTCTCGCCTCTATCGTGCGACAAACTCTCTGTTAGTTTTTACTGGTAAGGTGTTATGTATTTTCTGTACTCCTATATGGCGTTGAAGCATGGACGTTAACGCAAGCCATAAGTAAAAAGTTAGAAGCATTCGAGATGTGGGTGTACAGACGCATGCTCAAAATATCCTGGGTAGACCATATTACGAACACTACCGAACTGTAGCGAATGGGAAAGTCGACGGAGATGCTTAAGTTAATTCAAATGAGGAAATTGGAATATTTTGGCCACATAATGAGAAATAAACTAAAGGGAAAATAAAGGGCAGGAGGAGGCCCGGTCGTAGGAGGATAGCGAGGCTTAAAAATCTTTACCAAAGGTTCAACATGAGCACAAGATCATTGTTCCGAGCAGCAGCTTCCAAAATTCAGATAGCCTGTATGATCGCTAACCTCCGATAGGCGATGGCACTTAAAGAATTTTTACTGTAGGTACACAGAATTAAGTGATCGAGATTTAAATTAAATAAATACACGCAACAGATTGCGTAATAATATGCCTTAATGCCTTCTTTTTTTAAATAAAATATATAAAAACTAATCCAACTTATTCTAAAATTATATCTTGCATATGAAATGCAAACTCTTAGAATAAGCGATAGACAGAATGGAGTCTGCAACTGGATAGACGCCCCATGAACACCGATTGGTAGGAAGGATATATTTGGACTCCGACAATGTCACTGACTACAAGATGTAACAGCAAATTGGTTGTTTTGTCAGATTGTGTGTAGGAAGTTTCAGGCGCAAACTGTTTCAACTTTAGAGATCATGCAAGCTAATAAAAAAAAGTACTAGAAAACATCTCAGCAAAATATTAATATGTTTTCTTTATAGAAAACTTGATGAATTATCCGACCACGAAATCAAATTCAGGATCTCAGTTTTACAGCCAATGGACTTGTGCCAAAGGAAAATTTAAGCTGATTGATACCCAATATTTATATGGATGCATTCTTTAAAGGTATGTTAAATGGACTGCCTCGGTGGCGCAGTTGTAATGCGTACGCGTTACGATTGAGGTCAACGCTGAGGTTTCGGGTTCGATCCCCGGGTCGTGTAAAGTGATATTGGGTTTTCTATTACGAAATGCTGAGCATCAACCCGGAGTCTGGAATTTGTGCCCGGTATAGGCTCGCCCCCTATCACGTAAGAGACGGAAATACGCTCGGCGAAATGTGGGTGTACTGGTTACACCTCTGCCTACCCTTTCGGGGATTACAGGCGTGAGTGCGTATGTATGTATGTTAAATAGAAAACAGGTTATTTGGAATTGAATTGCTTTTTTTTTAAAGCAATTCACAATAATACTAGAATTACACATAAAAGCAATACAATTGTTCTTGCATTTCAGTGGGAATATAAAGTCTTCATAAACAAGCAAAATAACAGAACATTAATTCCTCATTAATATTTTTATAATTAACTAAATCTAACTAACTTTTAATCAAAGTTCCTTTAAAACACTCCAAGCGTTTCATTCTAAATATTATGTACGTTCTTCCAAAAGATAATTGTCATTTACTTCAATAATATAAAGTAATGCATTTATGAACCTACAGAAGCAATAAAGTTATAAATAAAATAACGGTTAACAAAACTTAGAAACCGACTTCGAGAATAGAATAGATAGAATTTGTTATTTTTGACTTTTCAGTGTTTTTATTTTGAAGTCGGTTTCTAAGTTTCGTTAACCGTTATTTTATTTTTCGATTTTCAGTGGGAGTTACAGCAATAGCATGTAAATTCCAATACAATTACTACGTACTCCGTCATCAGATCTTAACCAAATTTATATGGGACCACATCGCAGCTACACTCTATCGAGTGAATATTTTTCCAACAGAATACACCTTAAGTACCTAATGCAATTAGAACGCTTGCATCATATTGCAATGCAGCAAGTTAGAAGTTCTGCCACAGATCGCACCCTTACTGTAAGCCGTTAAGGAGTTCCATTGATCATCATATTCGACAATTACTTGACCATAACGACGTTACGGTAGGACCACACGTAAAGCACCAGCTTTTAAATAAAAAAAGAATTATCCAAATCGGTTCACCCAGTCCAAAGTTCTGAGGTAACAAACATAAAAAAATACAGTCGAATTGAGAACCTTCTCCTTTTTTTGAAGTCGCTTAAAAAAGGAAAGAAGAAATAGATGCTGAGATTAATGTATTTGAAGATTAACTGAGGACGCCGAATCAATTGACTAAGAAGGAATATTGTAAGAACCATAATAAAAGAATTTCATCTGTTTCTTATTTCTTCTGTTAAAATATACAGGCAAGAATCAAAGAAAACGCATAAACTGCCATTATATTATCGGAGACATTTTGTATATTTTGATATATTGTCTGACTCTGACATACACATACAACATAATATATAATTATAAATATCCCCAGGTAGGTACTACAACAGTGACTCCATTGCCTATTTCTGCCAAACTGCAGTATGCAATCACCATTGTGTTCAAAGTTCTATGAGGTGTATTATTCACAGAAAAGCGTGGCCTCTTACCATCAGGCGAGTGAAGTGCTCACCTCGTCATTCGAGTTAATAAAAATAAACAAAATTGCATGATTTTTATCACGCTGCGCCGTGAAGGCCATCTAAAACAACATAGACATTCAAGAATGAGTGCTGTTTTAATTGATTACCAGATATTTTAGACTACACACGTCTTTCTAGACTAAGCGAATAATATCGGGACTGTTGTGAGTTTTGATTTGATTTATTACATTAAAAAATCTTACCATATCTCAGGACTATTGAATCTCAGATCTTTAGTAGGGGTGCATAGGGCTAAAGCCAACACGTAGAGGCCCGTAAGACAAATTTAATCTAATGTGATGTGACACTGTCCGACGGCTATCCCTGTATACACTATAGCAGTGTACCCAAGGACAGTCCCTGTTTGGTGTAAAACTATTGTAGATATGGATATAAATTTCTACTGATTTACTGAAGTGAGGTGTTGGTGGATTGGGTAACTAGGTCTATGGAAAGGACTATAGCACCTGCCTGACTTATCTTAATAACACAGGTAAAATAGGTCAAAAGTGATTATTAACGTAGCCCGACATTCATTAGAAACTTTCTATAATTTCTAAACGGCTGAATAATAAACAAATTTGAATCAAACATAGCTAAGAGTCATCTCGATTGAACCAGCTTGCAAATAAAATAACCAGTTTTAAATCTGTCCACTCTACGATTCAGTTTGTTCAGTTTCGTCTACAGCACGAATGGACCGATTCGACCTGTTCATTATCACTATCTCGCAGAAAATCGACGTAATGTAGCGGCTTGTTGGTGCGTTTCATACGGTTAGTGAGATATCTGGAGGCCTGAATCCCCCTTCCATTCCCAATCTCTTAATTATCCCTTTCATTTAAGGTCAGAAACGTGCCCATGATTCTTCTGGTATTGTTGACATAGGCGATAGAAATTACGTACCATCAGGTCACCCACTTGCTCTTTTATCAGACTATGCTATAAAAAAGTCCATTTGTTTAGGCACTACGGTTTCAGAAACAGATACAGGGATAAAACTATGACACCCTACTTTTTAGCCGTGTTTAAAGCATAAGTTGTAGTATATTTTATTGAGGTTTGTATTGTTCAACATGTTTTATGGTAGCTATAGATAATGTAACACAAAAAAATAACGCAGAAGTGGGAATCCAAAATTACAGCAAATACTTAGTCCACATGGGTATAAGGTCTGGAATCACAGGGGGCAAATACTGGTTAACTTTTTAGAAAAAGAGGGGTTATTCTTTATGAACTCGTTCTTCAATAAGAAGCCGCAGAGGAAGTGGACCCCGATGTTTTGACCAAAAATGAGATTGACTTCATAATGACAGCCAAAAAGCACATATTCAGACACACTGTGGGAGAAAAAAATAGCCACAGCATCAGAATCAAGGGAGCTCAATCGTCAAATCAATAGGTTGGTGCGACGTGACCTCCGACGCTCAAACACACTAGGTGTCCGCCTAGCAATTTTGAAGACCCTTTTGACAAAACTTAAAAGATCTGGTGGCACATCCGTTGTGTCTAAGCCGGAGATTCTCGCCGGACTTTTATGAAGAACTATACACCTCGCATGCCCAAAAACATTAACCTAATCAAAGAGATCCACGCGCAACTTTTACACACCTCTATACCGATGAATTACCCGGCGTCAGCCTTGCCTTAAGCGCCATGCCTGGCCATAAACAGAAACAACACCACACAGAATTTTGAATTACTAATCACTGCATGACATTGGACTGCATTCGTCACTCCGGACCATAAGATGTTAAATCTCATGACATCCACTGTGGTGCGGTGGCCAAGTATCTGGCTGCGAGAGATCTTGGGTCCGATTCCCCCTTCGAGGCAAATATTTGTGGGATCCGAAAATATTTGTTTCGGGTCTAGGTGTTATGGGACTGCAAGTCCCTCGAAGTTCCTCATACTCAAAATACAGGTTAACTTAGTGTTGGGTCATAAATATATGTGTGAATTTTGGGTATATTTATTTAAGTATTTAATATTTTTATTTGTTCAATGCCTAGTAATTTCACTGGCTTCAATGTCCGTCAAATCGTTCTTGGTGAACCCTCAAATCTCATACAATGTAAACACCTACCACCCAAATTTTCCATCCATTTTAGTCTACGTGTAAAATGCCTGTGATATACGTACGAGGATACATACAAACGGTTAGAGGAATAAATGGATATCAAGTAATTATTGACTGCCTCGATGACGTAGTCGTAGTTTAATGCGTACGCGGAATAATTGATGTGCTGAGTTCTTGGGCTCGATCCCCGGATCGCGTAGAAGTGATATTGGATTCTTCTATTATGAAATGCTCAGTATCAACCCGGAGTCTGGAATTGTGTCCTGTATGGCGATAGTCACAACGTCTAAGGGATCATAAATGAATTCGGGCAATTAACCTTTATAATATTTACAAAGGCTACTGAACAAAATCACTGCACTGCATGGCATTGGACTGCGCTCGTCACCCGATATAACGATTTTTGGTGGTATTATTTTCACACGTTAGGTTACATTATCAAAGTTTTCATACGGATCCCTAACTTTTTTGAAAATATCCCATCCCTATGTTCATCAGGGATAATGTAGGATTCTAAAGGTGAAAGCATTTTTCAAATCGGTACAGTAGTTTTTAAGTTTATTCGTAACAAACAAATATACAAAACTTTCCTCTTTATAATTTTAGTGTAGATTAAAAGTATTGTATTTCATTATAGTATTTTAAAAGTTTTTGATACCTAAATCTTATATACTTACTTTCTTATTTACATATTCTCAAAATATAAAAATGTTTATATTGTTTGCGGCTTCCTCTAACAAAAAGTCTCAGTGATATTGTTTAAGTATTTGTACCGATAGGTTTATAATTTTTTCCTACATAGACGCTTAAAATTGATGCATATGAAATTGTCATTGTGCTTTAGATGGGATTTAACACCAACTAATACAAAAAGAGTCATCCAAATCAGTGCACCAGCATCAGTTTAGGACATATGCATAAAGTTACATATGAAAATTATATATACAGGCGTAATATTAAATAAATAATAGTTTAAAATATTTTATTGTAAAAAAAGCGTGGGGCGCATGGTGTGAATAGTTAGAAATATTTTATTGACAGATATGAGTAGAAGGATTATCATAAATTAATTAAATTTTTTGAATGATCATCGGTCCTTGATAAGTATGCCTAATTTCGAGTTAATCCGACGTTTTGAAGGGGGTCAAAATCATGTTCAAAGTTTCCGTTACAAACATAAATACATACACACGTATGAAGCCAATAAAAGCGTGATAAAAACGGGTTAAAATAGCATAATATTTTTAGGTACAAATGCTAATTCATAATAAGTCAAATTTATCTATTGAGTCAATCTGTGACCACGGCCGATGTAACTCAGTCGAAACTTCGGGAAAAAAATAAATTAGTATTATAAAATTAGTATTATAATTTATACGTTAAAGTATAAATTTTAATGTGCCATTAATCCTTCCTGGTTTGTAGTAGTTGCAATAGCGGGTGTAGGGGAGGGATAGTCTCTATTAATACTTCGAATAGCACTTAATTTATTTTATTAATAAGCAAATAATAATTACCATTAACATTGTATTTACAGGTTGAGCATTGGATATAGTGGTTTGAAGTAAAGTAAACATGAGTAACAAAAAATTACCAGGTTTGGAAAACCGCGACAAATTGTTTGATTTAATACCAAAAGATCCATTATTGGAATATCACCCAAATACAGTATCTACTATAAGAAAATTATATAATTTGGATAATGCAAAAGATATGAATGATGCTATTAACATTTTAGACAAATGGGTCAAAGAGCAGCCTCACTTCAAAAAGAAGAATTATTGTATGTATTTTTCTAATTACATTCATACATTTGAACTCATAGCTGTAATCCCCTAACGGGTAATCCCCCAACTTATTGTCGTACCATGATGTGATAAGGGGCAATCCTATTGCCATGCCGGGCACGATTCCGGACTCCGGGCTGATACTGAGCAATTCGTAATAGAAAAACCGAATATCACTTTTACCCGACCCGGGGTTCCTACCCGAGACCTCAGGATAGCAGTCGTAACGTTTACTCATTATAACTACGCCAAACAACAGTTTGTTTGACGGCAAAAATAGACAAAGCGGCACCAGCCCAGACAACCTCTCGCGTACGAGGAACAAGTGAAATAACTTTATGCAACTGCCGACTACAGGTCAAGTCACGGCGATCGGATATCATCTTACCGGTTTCTGATTCTTCGACCACGCGAGAGAAGCTTTACAATTCGCTCACGTCACCGCCGCCTCTTTCGAGTTTATGGCATGCTCACAAAATTAGGTGACGCAGTCCCGCTTGTTCGCACCCTGGACGATGCCGTATACCATTGTCCAGAGTGATAATGTTCCCAATGATAACAGCTAAATCATTGCACGGCGAGTCTCGATGCAGGTCAAATGGCCAATATTGCGGTTACGTTCCATACTGTGAGATAGATATCTGGAGGCCAAAATCCTCTTCCCTTTCCTAATTCCGTAATCATCCCTTTTCTTTAAGGCCGGCAACGCGTCCATAATACTTCTGGTAGACAGGTGAAACTCTAGATCCTTTGCCAGTCTACGTTATTAAAACCTAGAACTCTCTCACGCGGGTTGACCTTAACGTTCATAAACAATGCTCTAGATTTTTGCTGACCTTTTATTTTATTAAAAGTACCGTTATTTTTCTGACGTTAGCAAAGTGATATGTCAGGTCAAGCATTGATAACTTAATGATAAAATAGGAGTCATGGAACCTTGGTCATTTTAACTCACTAAGTAGTTATTACACATTTTATATACTTATACAAAATTAGTATGTTTTTTATTGGTGTAGAAAACAAACAATACTGTTTATAGAAACCAATACAGTTTCCAACATAAAAAAAACGTATGTAACACATATTTATTCAATAGTATTATTCATGGTCGAATATATGAATGTCAAAATAATTATGGAAAGTTGCAGGACAGGACCACTGACAAGTGGTTACAAAGTAATTAAGGTTTTGTTTGCAAGATACAAAAAATTATAATCACAGTACCCTTAAATTACATGACAGTAATAGACACGATACTGCCCGTGTCAATCTCGAACGCAATTCGCACATTAACACTATTAAAATAAAACTAGTTTATACGGATTTTATCGCGGTTTAATTATCCGTATAAATTCGTTTTATTTCAATGTGTAGTATTCGGGTAAATCATTAACATTAATTTAATGTTATCCAATTGTTATCCATTTCCAGAATATTTTGCTTAGTTTTTTAAAATTTGCTGTTATATTGTTTGGTGATTATAATTTTGTAGCGTATACAAAGTTAATCGAAACAAGTGTACTAAGCCAAAAAGACATAAAAGTACTCGAACAAATCTTGTACTTGCCGATGTAGCTCGGAGAGTCGCTAAGCTCAAATGGAGCTGGGCTGGTCACGTCAGTCGCATGCCTGACGAGCTGTGGGCTAGGATGACTACTATGTGGGACCCTGACAGGGTTCGGAGGCGTCGTGGTAAAACGAAGAGGAGGTGGCGAGAAGACCTTGATAAATTCAACAGCACGAGATCGCGATTCATAGAAGGTTCTTGGTGATGACTTTGCCTAACACTGGGACAGCACAGGCTAATACGATATGATACCATATCCAAACACATAATAAAAAAGAAAAAGTTTTAAATTAAAGGGGGGTACGGAATCCTCGATGCACGAGTCCCACTCGCACTTGGCTATCTTAATATCTTAATCTTAATTAATCGTCGAGTTTGGCTGTAGTAATTTTATTTGCTTAACTTTAAAACCTGTTTGTGGTTAATTCAATACAACAGTTGCATGACGTTCTTTTAGAGCATGGTTTTGTCTAGGTAACTTAATTGCTTACACATAAAAAGATTTTTAAATACATTTTCAGCAAGAAAATACTTGGAGATAACATTGATTTCGTTAAAAGGATCAATACAACGGGCAAAATGTCAGCTGGACAAACTATGTACACTTAAAACTCTATTATCACATTTCTTTGAGATATCCGATCCAATAGCAGAATTCAGTTGATTTAAAGGGAAATTGTAAGTGCCTTCATGATAATTTTTCGTGATTGACAAACCATTTTGATCGTTTGATGACAAAACTTCTCGTTACGGGTTTTGGGAATTAGACGGCAGGTTCCCCCACATAATACCAAATCTACCATCACATCATGATGAGAAGGCGGGAAGAAAGAAGTTTGATGTACTTTACAATCAAAAGAAGTGCAGGATTATCCAGCACTTACCTTTATGTTGAACACGTAGAAATTTATTTTGGAAAGGTAGTAATACACTTGCTTGACAAGTAAACCATATCAGTAAAGAGGCTAGGAATTCTGTTGTTATTAAAATGAAAATAAGGGTGTGGATGCTTGAACACTTAGCCTTTAAGCATACTTGTAAAGCATGTAAATACATGGCAAGCAATTAAGACCACCTACGGAGCCCTTATATAGTTAAATAACCTCTGTTCATCAAAATATTTTCTGTTATTATCTATATTTTATGCATTTTTTAATTTGTAACGTTCACGTAAGTTTTGTCCGCAGCACGTTCTTAAATTTTCACTTTTAAATAAGCGTTTATATCCTTACTAGTTGTCCCTCGGGTTACCCTACTGCGAGTGGGATAAGGGCAGATGGAAGAAGAGCAACAGTTATTTGCCTAGTCCAATTTTTTTTTACACAGTCCCTACCCCAAACTAGGTTAACCTGTATCGTGGGTATCGGAAACTACGAGGGACTTGCGATCCTACAACACCCAGATCCGAAACAAATATTTGTGGATTAGAAAAACATTTGTCTCGGTGTGGGAATCGAACCCACGGCCTCACGCTTCGCAGCCGGCTACTCGCCCACTGCGCCACTATGAGTAGTAATAATAATGTATTATTCCTATTATGATAGCCTCATAATAGTAATAATGTAAGCTAAGCGCGAACATCGCAAGACTCGTCCTAAGGCCATCTACAATTACACGTATGATCGCGCCGGACAATTATATTGTGCCACGTGTAACCGGACCTTTAAAACAAAACTCGGATTTTCGAGCCATATCCGATCTCATAAACGAAAAGAGTAAGAGTCGCCATCGACGGATACGTCGTGGAGGACATCATCATATCAATAATACATTTCTTTCTTTCTTAATAATATTATATCTCATTTTTGTTAATGTTATTCCATCATATTTACTTTTCAGCCAACAAGCTGTACTGCCAAAATTAACGAAAGAACACTACAGAATATACGTAAGCAGATTCATTTGTATTGGCCTGGATCCGGAGTTCTATTTTAAAACGTACAAATGCGCAGCAGCCGTAAGTTATATAGAACTAGCTTAAGCTCGCGGCACAGCCCCCGTGAACATCTTTTTCCTGGACAAAATGTACCCTATGTCCTTCTCTAGGATATAATCTATCTCATTACCAAAATTAAATAAAATCCGTTCAGCTCTTTAGCTGCGAAAATGTACCACACATACAGAGTTACTATCGCATTTTTAAAATTCAACAAAAATTAGAAAAGAAAATTCGAATAGAAAATTCGAATAGAAAATAAGAATAGAAAATTAGAATTGAAAATTAGAATAGAAAATTAGAATTGAAAATTAGAATTGAAAATTAGAATAGAATAGATGAATGTAAACATGCGTTAGCATCTCTATGGTATTCTGTGATGTAAACAACATTATTCGCGGATTCGGCGGAATTAAACACGAAAGATTTTACATGACACTGGACGCTTTGAAATCCGCTGCAATGGAAACCAAAAATGGACATTTGTCTTTTATTTTATAGAATAGGTCGGGCAAACGAGCAAGTTAGGTCACCTGATGATAAGTGATCTCCACCACCAATGTAAGCCCACAATACCATGAATCATGAGCGCGTTGTCAACCTTAAAGGAAAGGGATAATTAAGGGTTTGGCAAGGGGAGCGGGTTTGGGCCTCCGGATATCTCACTCACCGTACGAAACGCAGCAGCAAGCTGCTACTTTACGCCGGTTTTTTGTGAGACAGTGTTAACGAGCTGGACGAACCGGCCCATTCGTGCTGTAGACACTTGTGGCTTTACCACTCAACATTTACAGCAATTTCAGGAAGATTCATATTTGAGAATTTTGTTTTAGATGTGTGAATACATCAAATTACACGATTACAGTGGTGGTTACGTCGTAGTATCAGACTTACGAGGTATCAATATTGGCAGCTTTGTGGCCGAAGTAGGCATTTCTGACTTGCGTAAAATTGTCACATTGGTTATGGTGAGTATTTTCATCTTTGTAGTAAGTATTTATTTAGTAAGCAGAACACATACATTTTAGTAAAACCGGGTTGGAACGTTGGATGGGAATTGCCCATTGGTTAAAGGCATAATTGATGACAATATTAGTTGACTGCCTCGGTGGACAGTTGTAATGCATACGCGATACGACTCATCACTCACTCACGATCAGTAATTGTTATCTGACAGTCCAGAAATAAAATGACTAGTCCATCTGGTAAAGAGATTTCTGGTGATTTTTTGTTGTGTAATTACCGAAGTCCGAAGGGCGAATTACGATGATTTACGAAGGTTAATGCCATTAAATAGTGGTAGAAATTGAATGCTGAGAATGTGTAGATACCCTAAATTTATATTAGACAGGTCGAAATAATACGAGTGACCCTCAACGTCTCTCGCTGGTCAAAATGATAAATATTGAAACTGTATAAAATTGCCATCAGGATTAAGGGTATTTATTTTTCAAGTAAAATAAATAAAAAATGTATGATTTCAGCAAGGCTACCAAATGAGGGTGAAAGCTATACATTTGGTGACTGAATCTAAAACAATTGACTTACTGGTGAAACTGTTCAGACAGTTATTTAGTCAGAAGATTGGTCAAAGAATTTACACCCATACGTCATTTGATGCTGTGTACGACTACGTGCCTAGAGAAATTTTGCCTCTGGAGTTTGGTGGAGAAGAAAAATCTTTGGACGAACTACGTGGTAATAAACATTAATACCTAATATAAAATACTTTATTATATCACTTTTGGGTTGTTATAAATTATATGGGAACTCGTTGCTTCGTATACGTGCAACAGTATAATAGTGTATATGTAACAAAGCACTAACTAGACTCATATTGAATTTGTGACTAGAGTCCTTTGTATTATGTATCTATGCTATAGTGGATTATGTTACCCACTAATATAGTAAATTGGTGGTTTCAATTGATTTCGTTACTTTTGCCTGTTGTCATAATGAATATTTAACCACGTTTGTGTAATCATGAGAGTAAACGACATATTGTCGTTGATATTGCAATACGTTTCATGTCAGTTTTGGCGCACTTTACAGGAGAGGCGAATACCACTTATTTGTAGAAACTATCGGGTTGCTAAATCTAAATTAAATTACCTAAACCGACCTAAAACGTAAAAAAAAATACCTGACAAACAATTCAGAGATTCATTAGCACCGACTAAAAATTGGTCAATTTAATTTTTAACTTTTTTAACACCACTTTAGCACATTTTTAATAGCCGAGTTGGCAACATTGGAGCTCTATTATAGTAGATGCTTGTATGATACCATGGATATGAATAAAAAAAAGCAAGTAATAGTAAATGCAATAGCAACAGTTGCGCATCGGTATACACGTTCGCCTTCGAGTCAGGAAGCGATCGGCAGGGAGTAATGTAATAAGTATGCGCACTAGTTATAAAACAGGGCTCCCGAGAAATTTGACCCGGGACTGCTACAGTAGGTAGCTACTTTAGCTTAGCTTGGCTCTTAACGCCCAACATCAACATACTTCCGACTTGTTGGAAGATTAAAAAATAAGGAATCAAAGTAATATTTTACGGAGTCAACAAATATTTGAAAGCCAATATCGTACCACTTTGATTTGTTTTAGATTTATCAATCAAATAAAATTACGCAAAGGTTAGTGAAAATAAGTACTAGAATGATTGTGAATAGAATATTCTCAGGATTCTCTTTACGGCAAATGCAGTACTAAGTAAAATAGAAATTGATGTACTTATATAAGAAATATTTGAACTTTCAGATAACATGCTAGAAATTCTCGCTAGTGAAGATAATATGAAGGATTTCATAGAAATGAGAGGAGCAACCATCGATGAGTCCATGCGTCCGAAAGTGTTGGAAGAGTATGAACTGATAGGAACATTCAGAAGTTTAAATGTAGATTAAAAAATCGTAAAAGTAATATATTTTGCACAATATCTAATATATAAAATTCTAGTGTCACAATGTTTGTTCCGATACTCCTCCGAAACGGCTGAACGTCTGAGAATCGGCTACTATCTATTTTTCATCCCCCTAAATGTTAAGGGTGGTCCAACCCAATATTTTTTATTTTTATTTTTTTGTCAATTTTTTTTTGTTTTTATATTTTTATGATACAGCATTAAAAAATACATAAAACCCTAAATTTTCAACCCTCTACGATCAACCCTTATTTTTTAATAGTCATTTTAGTATTATTGTCAAGCGCGTTTCTCACCGGGGGCACCCACTAGGCTACTTTAATCCTGGAAATAGGCATTCACGCCGGAGGAACCGCGGGCAACAGCTAGTTTATTTATATAATAACCCCTATTTTAAAAGGTTTTGTTGAAAATAGATTTCAATTTAACACAACTCTTTACTCATAAAATTAAATATTCTTCTTATAATAAGAGGTGTTTTAAATAAATCAATGTTTTACTACTCTCCTCCTAACGTTGATTTGACTTCTTAGAACTTTGACGTTACTGTGCGTTATGAGACATTTTTTTATAGTATAGGCCGGCAAACGATCAAGTGGGTCACCTGATGGTAAGTGATCTCCACCGCCCATGTACGCCCACAATACTAAAATAATCATGGGCGCGTTGCCGACCTTAAAGGAAAGGGATAAATAAGCGATTGGGAAGGGGAGGGGATTTGGGCCTCCGGATATCTCACTCACCGTATGAAACGCAGCAGCAAGCTGCTACTTTACGCCGGTTTTTTGTGAGACAGTGGTAACGACCCGGACGAGCCGGCCCATTCATGCTGTAGACGGAACTGTCTACAGCGTGGCTCTACCACTCAGAAATATATAAGGGTGCAGTGCAGTGCCATGTAATGTCTGTCATTATCAGTGTTTTTTTATTTTTTTATTAGCTTGAATGACGAGACGAGCAGGTCGCTCGCCTGACGGTAACCGCCACGCCTGCTTATAAACAGAAGCAACGCCACACAGAACTTTAAATAACAACTGTACAGTACTGTATGTCACTGGACTGCGCTCGTCACCCCGAGACATAAGGTGTTAAGTCTCATAATGCCCAGTAATTACACTGGCTTCAATGTCCTTTACACCGGAACACAACAGTGCTTACACATTGTTGCTTGGCGGCAGAAATAGAAAAAGCGGTGGTACCAACCAAGCCGGCCTCTCGCATACGAGGGACCTACCACCTTGTAACCAACATTACTCTTTTAACCACCTGTTTGTCGTTGAAAGAGTAATGTTGCTTCTGTTTATGGACAAGCGTGGAGCAGTAAAGTAAAAACAAATTGGTGGTGTTTTCTTATTATATTATTATGTTCCAATTTGTTCTTTGAACATTGAATTGTAATAGCACCGACTCAAAATTGGTTTATACAATTTTGTATGTTTGTTATGTGATTCAGAACTTTTTTTGTCTTAGTCAATTATGGAATTATATTCAACATACAATTCAATATAAAATAAGATGAAGATTTCAACCTTGAAGTAAATCAAATCATAACACTGTAGTATTTGCGGTTTTTATACATTTATCGATGAATACATCAATGTTTTTTTAACAGTCATTTGGTTCAGTGTTGAAGGTTCGACAACCCCCCCCCCCCCTCTCTTTGAAAAATGTAATAAACGTTAACCATTAGGTTTGTGGGGTCATCGTATGAGGTCTACATAATAATTAGCTATTGTTGTTAGATTAGGTTAAAGAACAATGACGTGACTTGTTTATAGGACTAATAAATGTTGACAACAAGTTCCCCAACTTATGTACCGTTAGGGTACTCTGTGATTTATTTATTTATTTATTTTATTTGGGACAATCAGTGGTAATTACATTGTAACTTAATAATATAATAACATTCAAGCAACTTATATGATTAATGCATCACCTTCAGAAGCCACAGCATGCATTGGAAATAATTATTGGAGAAGAAACTAATAATTACAATTTCTTTAATAAGACAGGGATAACAATATAAATAGATAGATACAATAAAAGTTATGAGAGAGGAGAAATACAATCATTAATTATTTATTTAATTATACATTTTTATGCACTAGTTCGTAGTCATCTAGAACATAGCGCAATCATATGGGCTCCAGACGTAGCTAAATACACTAGTATGTTAGAACGGGTCCAGAACAAATTTACGAGACATTTCTACGTGAAATTATATGGGGTCCGGTATCCGTTTTACCCATTAATGTATCCTAGACTGCCTCAGTGGCGCAGTTGTAATGCGTACGCGTTACGATTGAGGCCAACGCTGAGGTCTCGGGTTCCAGCCCCGGGTCGGGTAATGTGGTATTGGGTTTTTCTATTACGAAATGCTCAGTATCAGCCCCGAGTCCGGAATTTGTGTCCGGTATAGGCTCGCCCTCTATCACATAAGGGATGGAGATACGCTCGGTGAAATGTGGGAGTACTGGTTACACATCTGCCTATCCCTTCGGGGATTACATGCGTGACTACGTATATGTATCCTAGACTATTTGTATTGGGTATGGTCGGATACAATGAGCTGAGGGTGCGATGAGAGTTCACGCTTTTTTTTAAATATATCATAGGCCGGCAAACGAGCAAGTGGGTCATCTGATGGGAAGTGATCGCTACCGCCATGTACGCCCACAATACAAAAGTTATGGGATTGCCGACCTTAAAGGAAAGGGGTAATAAAGGAATTGGGAAAGGGAGGGGGTTTGGGCGTCAGGATATCTCACTCACCGTACGAAACGCAGCAGCAAGCTGCTATTTTACGCCGGTTTTCTGTGAGACAGTGGTAATGACCCGGACGAGCCGACCCATACATGCTGTAGACAAAAGTGTCTTCAGCGTAGCTCTAGGTAGTATGGTAGTAGTATTTTTACTGCCCTTAATGTCCTTCAAACTGAAGCACACACACATACACACAGTGCTTACACGCTCTGCTTGGTGACAGAAGTGGTGGTACCAACCCAGACGGTCTCTAGCCTACGATGGATCTAGGCGTACATAGATCACCTAGTAAGCTTCTTATAGCTTCTAATAAGTTAGGCCTATGTTTCAGCAGTCCGTACCACTCCTCGCTAAGCTATCTTTACTTTCTTAGGTTTTTGACTAACGTAAAAAATGGAGGAGGTTCTTAATTCGAATTTGCCAATAGTTCGAAATTGGTTTCATTTAAATTTCTAGAAGAAATTCCATCACTAAATACGTGCAACAGGGATGAAAAACTACAACTTGAAAATTCATACATTGATTTTGATGATTCTTTCACGTAAAACGTGAGTATTTACTGTTAATTATCATTTGTTTTAATGGTGAAGGAAACATCGCGAGGAAACCTGCGTAACTAAGAAGTTCTCCATAAGAATTTCAAAGGTATGTGAAGTCTGCCAACCGCACTAGGCCAGCATCAATCACTATTGAATTAGGCCTTAGTCGAAAACTCTTTGAGCACTCTCCCTGTGCTCAAAGGTAGAACGTGTATAATACAGGACTAGTATTATTATATCACTTGAGTAATATGTGGACACCGAAACACTAGTGAACGCTAGACCGCGCGCGTTCCGATTGACCGACGCACGCGTTCAGAACACCTTCTACGTCAGCATGTCTATTTGACGCAGTACAAGTCAGAAAACGCTGAATAGTTCGCTTGACCGCATGACCGCTTTTCATCTGCGGAATCCTACGCAAAACCTTACTTTGACCATTTAATAATTTTATATGGATATTTTTTGCCCGTTGTTTTTCATGTTTAACCAATTTGACGAAATAATGGTTATTATAAACACTTATTTTTAATTTCTATAGCTGGTACATCCTTATTTTGTTTATAAATATCTTAATTTGACTGCCTCGGTGACTCAGTTGTAATGCGTGCTCCGCCCGCGTGAATAGACTTTTCCGAAATAAAACGTAGCCTATAACCGTCTCCAGGGTCCCATCTATCTCTACATCAAAATTCATCAAAATCGGTTCAGTGATTTAGGCGTGAAAGCGTAACAAACAAAGAGTTTTTTTTTCATAAAAAGTATCCTAAGTTACTTCTTATACCTCCAAGAATATGTGTACAAGGTTTCATGATGATCGGTTAAGTAGTTTTCGCGTGAAAGAGTAACAAACAAACTTACATTCACATTTATAATATTAGTATGATTCTAGCGCAAATCTCAATTATATAAGTGGTTGCCTTGTAAATAAGATCAAAAGTCAATTGATCTATGACAGACTTTATTAAACTCACGTGTTTGTTAGGTACTCAACTCTATTTGATCATGATGTACACGTCCTTACCCAAAACATTCAAGGATGTCAGTATATTTGTATTTAATAAAATAATAATCCTACTAGGTACTATTATAAATGTGAAAGATTGGATTTTTGTCAATCACGCCTTAAAAGGTGAACGGTTTTAGATGATTTTTGGCACACAGGTAGACCATGACTCTGGATTAGGTCATATGCTACTTTTCATCCTGGAAAAAGTTAGTCACGCAGGCGGAGCCGTGAGTGAAAGCTAGTATAATAATAATACCAGCCCTGTATTTATACACGTTCTACTGCTGGGCACGAGCCTCTACTGAGTGAGAAGGGTTAAGCATTAGTCCACTGCGCTGGCCTAATGCGGGTTGGCAGACTTCTCATACCTTCTAAATTCTTATGAAGCCTCAGGTTTGCAGGTTTCCTCACGATGTTTCCTGCACCGTTAAATTAATTTTCTACTGAATGAGAGGGGTTAGGCATTAGTCCACCATGCTGGCCTTATTATTTTTTTTATATTATAGGCCGGCAAACGAGCAAGTGAGTCACCTGATGGTAAGTGATCTCCACCGCCCATGTACGCCCACAATACTAAAATAATCATGGGCGCGTTGCCGACCTTAAAGGAAAGAGATAAGTAAGGGATTGGGAAGGGGAGAGGTATTTGGGCCTCCGGATATCTCACTCACCGTACGAAACGCAGCAGCAAGCTGCTACTTTACGCCGGTTTTCTGTGAGACAGTGGTAACGACCTGGACGAGCCGGCCCATTCCTGCTGTAGACAAAATTGTCTACAGCGTGGCTCTGCCACTCAGGAACAACATGCATTCCTTCGAAATTCTTATGAAGCTTCTCACGTATGCAGGTTTCTTCGTGATGTTTCTTTCACCGTTAAAGTAAGCGATAATTGATGATTAATACATTCGTAACATATAAAGGTCAAAAGCGCATGCTCTTGGGGCTGGTTTCGAACCTGCGACTTTTGTCTCGACAGTCCTGCAACTCTCCGCTGAGCAATGTTTAAGTTATGATGATATTAGCAATTTTTGGAGGTTTATTTCCAGTTATTTTTTTTATATCAACTGTCATACACATACACACAGATTAAACGATATTTAATTTCTTGTGGAAAAGTAGATTTTATTGGTTGATGTCCAGAACATTCTCAAAGACATTAACTATCAGACTTGGTGCTGGTCTAACTAGACTAATATCATAATTAAGCACTATCACTTGGATTTTCATGCTTGAAACCTTGTACCTTTTTCTTGCTTGAAACCTTGTACCTTTTTCATGCTTGAAGCCTTGTACCTTTTTTTCGGCAAATAATACCATGAATAATAATGTGCATGTATGAAAAATTTAATGAAGGTGAATAAGGCCAAAGAGGTATGCAATTATCGTAGCAAGTGGAAATCCGTTGTCTCTGCCTACCCCTATGGGAAGCAGGCGTGAGTCTATGTATGTATGTAATACCGGGGCCGGTATGCTAATTTATACCTACTTATTGTAGATGCAAAATTAATTCGCGACCTTATTATGCTGCTCTCTTCTAATAATAAAAAACTAGTTAGAATGTGGTTTCGACATTTATATGATATCTCAAAATATACTTAAAAGTAGCAACCGATTAACATGTTCAGTGTGTTTGATCAAGTTACTCATTTAAGATATTCGCTATGAATACAAAAATATCTAAATCAATTCACTAATGACACGTGCATGCGTTTACGTTCCTTGAATATGTATATTTCTTGTAAATACGTGTGAAAGAAATAAACATGCTCTTTAAGTATTCGCATGAACTGACAAAATGGGAACAACTTGGGAATTACATGATTGTTTACGCGTTGAATTTCATCGTTTCCTAGAATATAATTAAATCATATTTTCAATTTTTTTATTATTTAAACATACATACATACGCACTCACACCTGTAATCCCCGAAGGGGTAGGCAGAGGTGTAACGAGTACACCCACATTTCGCCGAGCGTATTTCCGTCCCTTATGTGATAGGGGACGAGCCTATCGCCATACCGGGCACATATTCTAGACTCCGGGCTGATACTAAGCATTTCGAAATAGAAAAACCCAATACCACTTTACCCGACCCGGGGATCGAACCCGAGACCTCAGCGTTGACCTCAATCGTAACGCGTACGCATTACATCTGCGCCACCGAGGCAGTCATTTTATTATTTATAAATAATAATTCCTATTAACATAAGTAAATAAGGTGTCGATAATCTTATATACGATCTATGTTCACATTTGACGTTGATTTATTGGTTTAAGAGAATAGCTACCATTTGCAACTTTCTTGACACTAAGACTGATCGGAATGATATTTTGAACATTTTAAAATACGAGAATTGGCCTCCTGTATGTCACTGAATCACAAGGTCTGCTGGCAACATTACTTCTGTGTGTGAGAGTGTACAGGAAAAACCGAGGCAGTCAATTTCTCGTCGTTCATAAGAAATTGGCATGTCTGCGACGTCAACCCGTATAAAATACAACTGACCCAGGAACTTAAGGTAAACGACCATAGACAACGCTGTGTGTTCGCTGATTGGACTCTGGAGTAGTTAGAAGTTAACCCAAATTTCGCCAATTAAGTAATCTATAGCGACGGAGCCTTTTTTGGTTGTTGAAAGGATACTGTTCACAAGCAAAATTTACCGATTTGGGGCTATGCCAATCCACAGGAAATACAACAGCACCAAATGCATCCCGAGACAATCACTGTTTCGTGCGGATAGTGGGCTGGCCTTTTATTTTATTTTATTTATTATTTATACAGTGGCCTGGCGGATTCACCGGTCCGTACTTCTTGTGAAAACTAGAATTAGCGCAACGGCGAGCGCTACAGATGGATTATATGCAACTTCTTGTAGTATACCTTAGATGATATGGAAACTAATAACATTTCCAACAGGATGGCGCTATGTACCACACAGAGCATGCAACGATAGACATTTTGCACGAGCGATTGAGGGCATGGTTATTATTGGTCACCGAGATCATGCAATATAACGCATTTAGACTTCTTCCTTTGGGGCTGTCTTAAATCGCAGGTCTACGTGATCCTAAAAGACAATATAGCGAACGTCCATCAGTAAGTTCAGCCAGATTTATGCGAAATAGCCATCGAAAATTGGACCTCCTGAATACTTGCCACCAAGCAAAGCCGCGGCGTACGTTGGAATGAAGTTGTATACTACTTATACAATATTATTTGGAATATAAAAAAGCGCATTTTTTATTAGCTTGAATGACGAGACGAGCAGTTCGCTCGCCTGATGGTAAACGCCACGCCTGTCCATACACAGAAGCAACGCCATACAGAACTTTGAATTATATAGCCATGCATGACACTGGACTGCGGGCGAAGTGCAGGCGTCTTAGTAGGAAGGCAGACCCTGGCACTAGCCAGGATAACGCCAGGTAAAGAAAGCATGGCACTGGACTGCGCTCGTCAAACCGAGACATAAGTTATTAAGTCTCATAATGGCCAGTAATTTCACTGGCTTTAATGTCCTTGAAACCATACCACAACAGTAATTACACACTTTTGCTTTGCGGTAATATATCTTACACACAACTTGTTTTATTTACATAAAAATATCAAGCATCCTTATTCCTTTAAATATATCTAATGTGGTATCATAAATATGTATTAAATGTAAATTATTCAAGTGTTGCATATCATTATGATCGTATTAACATCACGCGGCCAAAGACGCGAGCAAAAGCTAGTTATTGTAAAGAATATTTTTTTAAACGTTCAGTAAAAAAAAACTTTGCAATCCCCTATCTTCGCCTTTTTTGCAATTCTTCTACCGTCCATAAATATGCTCATACTATAAAAACATCGACCCTGTAAAATTTGGAATTTCTATAAATGGTGATTTGGGGTGAGCGATGATGAGTCAGTCATGACTTTGTCGTTAAGGATCCCACCATACTGTGACGGAACTGAAGCATATTTAGCCATCGCTGGTCTTCCATTTTCAAGTTGTTGTATAATAAAATAATCTAATATATAAAATTCTCGTGTCACAATGTTCGTTCCCATACTCCTCCGAAACGGCTGGACCGATTTGTATGAAATTTTGTGTGCATATCGGGTAGATCTGAGAATCGGCCAACATCTATTTTTCATCCCCCTAAATATTAAGGGTGGTCCACCCCTAAATATTTTTTTATTTTTTTAGATAAAATTTGTTGTTTTTATTTTTTTATGATACAAAATTAAAAAATATATACAACCCAAAATTTTCAACCCTCTATGATCAACCCCTATTTTTTAATAGCGACATTAGTATTTTTGTCAAGCGCGTTTCTCACCGGGGGCGCCCACTAGGTTACTTTAATCCTGGAAATAGGCATTCACGCGGGCGGAGCCGCGGGCAACAGCTAGTAAAAGTATAAAATACTGCCCTTGCTGCACAGAGGTAGTATGCGAGTGAAATGCGTACGCGGTATAATTGCTGTGCTGAGGTATTGGGCTCGATCCTGGGTCGGGTAAAAGTGATATTGGATTGTTCTATTACGAAATGCTCAGTATCAGCCCGGACTTTGGAATTGTGCCCGGTATGGCTATGCACTCGCCTCCTATCACATCATAGGACCGAATAAGCTCGGCGAAAAGTGGGTGTACTGGTTACACCTCTGCCTATCCATTCGAGAATTACAGGCTTGAGTGCGTATGCGTAAAATATAAAAAATAAAATAAACTTAATATTAACAACTTAATAATAAAGTAAACTTTAACACTGACGACTTCTAAAACGCGTCAATTCTGTCGGTATGGCGAGACCCTTAAAAATAGTGAGTCTATCTATCAACAACATAATTAATTTTTTTCTGGGTTTTAATAAAAAATTAAGCTATGTATGAATAAAATAATAAAAGCTGATAGGATTACTTCAATAAATGGCTTGCGGGCTTAACATATGCGTCTTGGGAAGATTTCGAAGACCAGGTTTAGACGTAAAATAACCTGTTATAACCAAGTAAACTGTGAAATGGCAGAAAATTGAACTACAGACGGCGTTCCCAACTTAGTGGAGTTATTTATTAGATTTGGTGGGTTGGACCCGCCGCTACTGTGTAAATTTTGCTATCTAGTAGCTAGTGGGTGTAAGTGTCTTAACTACTCAGTTAGTGAAGAGGAATGTCTTCATCCACTAAACAAACAAATTAACATGTCTAGGTTTTCGGATTTTAAATAGACATTTTACTGTTCATAGATATCCATGGCATTAAAAATAATATACTAATAATAGTTTTTTTTCAATTAAATGACGGTACTGACGTTGAAGGTATATTTTATTTGGCTGAAAATAAACGAATTACCTAGTGTGAAATATGCGTGTCTTAACACCTGATTGTAAATGATGCCACTGCCCATGAACCAGAAGCAGAAGAATTATGAGTGCGTTGCCGACGTAAAAAACAGGAATAGAGATTAACGCCCGGTTTCTGAAAGGCTGATCAATGTTAAATTAACTAAGTAAACAAATGTCAAATCTCATGTCAAGTCGAAATTGAGTTCCTAGAAGCGTGATCAACACCTTTGATTTGACACACATGTTAGCTAACATAACTTTCAAATTAATATTAAAAATCGTATGTCAAACGGTACTAAAGAGAGATCAAATATTATTAATGTTTCACTAAATAACGTTTCAGCAACTCGAATTGATTTGACAGCGATGTCAAATCAAAGTTCTGTTAGTTGAATGTTGATTTGATCAGCCTTTTAGAAACCGGGTGTAAGTCTACAGAAATATCATTCTCCTTACCAAACTCAGCAGCAATCTGCCAATTCAGTGACACAGTGTACTGTCTCGGACGAACCGGAAAATTTATTCAGAGCATTTCGTAATAGAAAAACCCAATACCACTTAACCCGACCCGGGGATCGAACCCGAGACCTCAGCGTTAGCCTCAATCGTAACGCGTACGCATTACAACTGCGCGAGGCAGTCATATGTGTAACTATAATACCACTTAGAAAAACTTTTTTATTGTGAACAAAAAACTATACCGTGCAGTACAATCGTTATAAACTTTGAAGTAAATTTAAAGTCTTTAGTGCGTTATTGACTGCCATTCACTAAACATGAATAAAATACCAAGTGATAAACTTCTTAGCTTCAATCATGATACGCTAAATGGTATCAGGGCTGAGTTTAATCTGGACAAGCCTGAAAGAATGGCAGAGGCTATCAACATATTGGAAGACTGGATTAAGAAACAGGATCATTTCGTTAAAAAGGATTTCGGTGAGTTTTGTTAACAATTAATCAACTGAAAAAACAACGAAGGTTCTATGACCGATGCCTATATTTCTTTTTTTTCGATGTATAGCATCGCTTAACTTATAGAAGTGTGATCCGGATATTAGTGGTGTTTTTTATTCAACAGTTAAATGGTGCTCACATTTACATTGAAATCGGGGGTGAAAAATTTAAAGTTCGGCATTTATACACCAAACTTGACGATTCTTGATTTGAATGGACTTTCTTACCGCCTAAAAAACTATTAACTAAAACTTTTTACAAAAGAATAAAAATGGCTTAAAAAAAAGTAAAAAACCTGAAATATTTATAAATTTATTGTCGGTTTTATCAATTATTATTTACTATTACTGTAGCTTTATAGTTTTTTTAATTAATCTGTTTTATTTTTTTATGTTTTCCTAACTTCGAAAAAAGAGAAGGTTCTCAATTTAGAGTGTTACTTTTTGTTTTATTTTTACATCGATTTTTCCGCCAATATAAAAGGGGACTGATTTTTTTAAAAAAATATTGGTCGATAGATAGTAGTTGCGATGTGGTCCCAATATAAATTTAGTTAAGATCTGATGATGGATACAGTAAAATATTAAACTGAAACTAGTTTTTTTTTTTTTTAATTTTTATTGTCTAAATAATGCAATCCTCAGCAATGCCAGAGAACAGCCAAGCCGCTGCCTACCGTTAAATTCATGTATTTAAGCATGGATTGAACAACACATTCATTGCGATTGTGTTATTGTATTGGAATTTATATGCCATAGCACAGTTATGGAATGTAAATTGCCTATCACTAAAAATATAAAAATAGAACCGAAAAAATAGACTTACAAATAAATAACACTGAAAAGTTGGTGCAATTTCAATTACCAGGCAGATGCACCAACACAGACTTTAAAAATATATCTATAATTACATATATACGCACTCACGCCTGTAATCCCCGAAGGGATACAGGGATACAGGGACCAGTACACCCACATTTCGCCGAGCGTATTTTCGTCCCTTATGTGATAGGGGGCGAGCCTATCGCCATTCTGGGCACAAATTCCAGACTCCGGGCTGATACTGAGCATATCGTAATAGAAAAACAAAATACCACTTTACCCGACCCGGGGATCGAACCCGAGACCTCAGCGTTAACCTCAATCGTAACGCGTACGCATTATAACTGCGCTACCGAGGCAGTCTATATCTATAATTAATGATAATACAAAATACAAATACATCACTATTGATACCAAAGAGCCTCGATCAATACCGCCATAGGCTCTCAATTGATCGTTGGGTCAAGAGCCAGATTCAGAAAGCAGTGTTATTAGTTACGGCATGCATTATGAGGAGGTGGCTCACTCTGGGGTCCTAACCACCGGTGACTTGGGTCCTATGGCTCGCTATTGGAGAGTGGTAAATAAATAAATAATTACACCCAACAGTCACACACATAGTCCTAACCCTACACTAGATTAGCCTGTATCGTGGGTATCACGAACTACGAGGGACTTGCGGTTCCCAAAAACACCCAGACTCGAAACAAGGATTTGTGGATCACACAAAATATTATATCGTATAGGAATCGAACCCACGGCCTCACGCTTCGTAGCCGGCTACTCGCCCACTGCGCCTCTGGCCTCTCGCATACAAGGTACTTACTACCTTGTACAATCTAAAACTAGCGGGTAATTCTCCTGTCTCAGTCGGTCTGGATACCTATTCATACCTGGTACCTACCAACACTTTCTTCATTACTGCTTGGCCGCAACAATCGTAGGCTTGGTGGAAAACTTGTGATAGTGGCCCGTTACGGCCAGTCTTGTTCCGGTGTCAGCTAGTGTATATCTAGTTATTCGAGACTGGTATAATTCTGCCAACCGTGAAGGACGCAGTGTCTCTTGACGGATGATATTATGTTTGGACTGCACTATACTTTATCAGATCCATATTTAATTGTAACAAAATAAAGTCTAATAGCCGGTTTAAAATATTATATTCATGTATAAATTTGAATTTTAATTTGTTGGGTTTGGCAGAAGAAGCATTAAAGTAGAATAAATGCGGTGGAAATGCGTTCCCTACGTAGTATGTGTGGAGTCACCCGTGCTGACCGGATGAGGAATAGTGTGATAAGGGATCGCTGTAAGTTGAAGAATGATGTGGTGACTAGGATCGAAAAGGGTATGCTGAAATGGTTTGAGCATATGGAGAGGATGGATGAAAGACGACTTACGAAAGGTATTTATCGTGCGAATGTGAATGGTAGGGTTGGAAGAGGGCGCCCGAGGAGAACATATTCGGATCAAATTAATGATATTCTCCGAAAAGGGCACGTCACGAGTACCCTCAACCGACGAAAATGTATGAGAAGATGTATGAATGTGGAAGAGGTGAAAGAGGTGTGTCAGGATCGTAGCTTGTAGTACTCAATAGTCTCTGCCTACCCCCATGGGGCATAGGCGTGAGTGTGTATGTATGTATGTATATATGTATAAATTTGATTATTGCTTACTAGCAGTAGATCAGCTTCGGTAGCTACTCGCCCGTTGCGATACGAGAGGCCGTGGGTTCGATTCCCGCACCTAGACAAATGTTTGCCTGATTCACAAATATTTGTCTCGGGTCTGGGTTTTGTGGGACCGCAAGTCCCTCGTAGTTCCTGATACCCGCGATACAGGTTTACCTAGTCTGGGGTCAGGGCTATGTGTGTGACTGCTCGGTGTATTTATTTATTTAATTTGACATATTATTTAATTTCAATGGAAGATCTATTTATCAATCAATCAAAGTACTATTACGATAATTTAACAACGAGCAATAAATATCCATATAAAATTCAATTAATCCATAAAAAAATTAACTGGTCAAAGTAAGGTTTTGCGTAGGATTCCGCAGATGAAAAGCGGTCATGCGGTCAAGCGAACTATTCAGCGTTCTCTGACTTGTACTGCGTCAAATAGACATGCTGACGCAGAAAGTGTTCTGAACGCGTGCGTCGGTCAATCGGATCGCGCGCGGTCTAGCATTCACTAGTATTTCCACACCGAAACAATTACACAAGTAATATAATAACACTAGCCCTGTATTATACACGTTCTGCTGTTGAGCACAGGGAGTACTATTGAATTAGGCCTTAGTCGAAAACGCTTAGTGCGGTTGGCAGACTTCACATACCTTTGAAATTCTTATGGAGAACTTCTTAGGTACGCAGGTTTCCTCGCGATGTTTCCTTCATCATTAAAACAAACGATAATTAACAGTGAATACACACGTTTTTAGTGAAAGAATCATCAAAATCAATGCATGAATTTTGAAGTTGTAGTTTTTCATCTCTGGATAATGAATTTTTTATACAGTCTATGGATGGTGACCGCTTATGGCCGTTCCCAATATTCTGTCTATAGACAGTTTTGCTTACCGGCAGTAAAATTTTGACACATTTTGTATGGAAGATCGGTCAAACACTATTGACAGTAAACAAATCTGTCGATAGATAGAATATAGGGAACGGCCATTAGTGGTATCATCTGAGCATCTCCGTGCTTCGGAAGGCACGAAAAAAGTCGGTCGCGGCAGTTATAAATGTTATTTTTCACCATTTAATATTAACTACCGGGATAAAAAGTATACTATAAACTAATACAGGTCATGGTCTACCTGTGCGTTTAACTTTATCCAAAACTGTTCAGCCGTTAAGACATAATCGATTAACAAATATCCAAGTTCACAAACTTAGAAACATCCAAACATTCACATTTTTATTATAAGTATGAAATAGTATACTTAGTGTGATTAACCGTCATAAACCCTACGATGCTGAAGTTTTTTTTATAGCATAGGCATATGCGCAAGTGGGTCACCTGACGGTAAGTGATCACCTCCACCCATGTACGCCTACAATACCAGAAGAATCATGGGTGCGTTTGCCGACCTTAAAGGAAAGGGGAGGTTTGGGGTGGATTCGAGGGCCTCCGAAATCTCACTCACCGTACGAAACGAAGAAGCAAGCTGCTAATTTTTTCGGTTTTTTGTGAGGCAGTGGTAACGACCCGGTCGAGCTGGCCCATTCATAGACATAACTCTCTAAATCCTTCATAGAGCGTCCCTGTATCAGTCACAATTTTATTAAGCAAATTTGTTTAATACTAGCTTTTGTTCGCGGCTCCGCCCGTGTGAATAGACTTTTCCGAAATAAAACGTAGCCTATAACCGTCTCCAGGGTCCTATCTATCTCTACATCAAAATTCATCAAAATCGGTTCAGTGATTTAGGCGTGAAAGCGTACCAAACAAATATATTTTTTTAAAAAAAATATCCTATGTTCCTTCTTATACCTCCAAGAATATGAGTACAAAGTTTCATGATGATCGGTTAAGTAGTTTTCGCATAAAAGCGTAACAAACTTACATTGACATTTATAATATTACTATGATAATTTTGTCAACAGATCGAGTTTACTTGGAAATAACTTTGATAACGACAAAAGGTCTTGTGGAGCGCGCCAAAACACGCATCGATAAACTATGCACGTTTAAGACTCTGGTGCCAAACTTATTTCAAAATCTAGATAAGAAGAGGCATCAAGAAGTTTCTGAAATAATGTGAGTAATTTACCAGAAGGCCAATTCTCGTAATTTTAAATGTTCAAAATATCATTCCGATCTAGTCTCAGCGTTAAGAAAGTTGCAAATGGCATTCTCTTAAACCAATAATCAACGTTAAATGCACCTAACATTAGCAGTAGCATTATATCGTTTTGGCTTCGACGATCTATGTTATCATTTGACGTTGATTATTATTGGTTTAAGAAAATACCATTTGCAACTTTCTTGACGCTGAGAACTAGATCGGAATGATATTTTTACCATTTAAAATTACGAGAATTAGCTTACAGATCTTTAGATGTTTTATAGCAGAGTCGTGCAAACAGGTAAGTGGGTCACTTGATCGTAAATGATCTCCATCGCTCATGAATACCCACAATCTTTTTTTCTTTCCACCTGCCCTTATCCCACTCGCAGGGGGGTCGCTACATACTTTTTAACACATGTTACAGAAACATTTGGCTTTAGTTATTACGACCGGCCGTCTGCCTTAAGCCAGCCCCTTGGGGGAGAAAACACCCAGACCTGAAACAACTGTAACATGTGTTAAAAAACACGTTGTGTTGACCCCACTGCGACTGGGGCAAGTGGATAAAGAGATTCACATTTTTTTTAATAGCATAGGCCGGCAAACGAGCAAGTGGGTCACCTGATGGTAAGTCATCTCCACCGCCCATGTACGCCCACAATACAAAACAATTATGGGCGCGTTGCCTACCTTCAAGGAAAGGGATAATTAAGGGATTGGGAAGGGAAGGGGGATTTGGGGCTCCGGATATCTCACTCATCGTAAGAAACGCAGCAGCAAGCTGCTACTTTACGCCGGTTTTCTGTGAGAAAAGTACCAAAGATTTCTTTCGTCTAGTTTAATCGGCGAAAATAAGCAATTTTGACATGAGACTAATCCTAGGAGTGTTCCATCTTTCATCGGATGCATGGAACCCTAATAAATACAGCAATTATTATACTAATAGTATATAAAGGATGGAATAAGATGCCTTTTTTAAGTCGGTTTTCTGTGACAGTGGTAACGAGGAGATAGTTGATGGCGCGCGAGTCACGATCACTTAAGCTCCGTACTCAATAATTGTAATTAAAAGTAAACATTGACACAATACAAATTTAACGTCATTATTAGGAAACTTACTGAGAATTTTCTATGTGAGAAAGTTATCTAAGGGGAAAGTGTTAAAATAAAAAAGATAAAAGTGATTTCAAAATACGATAATATTCTTTACTAATACGAAGTGAAAATTTAAAAATAATAATGTAATCAGCGAACTAATGTAAAAAGTGTTGTTTAATGAACTTATATGCAATAAAATTAATATGAATAAAGAAGATATTAACGATTTTGTTAATACGGTAACCGTTGCTGCATTTAAAATTATTGAACTTTGACCTGAAATCACGAAGTCTAGTAACGCCATCTATCGGAATTCTCTATTATTAATTCTCCAACGACAAAATCAATAAATATTATAGCGACATCTATTACAATACAATAAAACTACAAACACAACTACGTCTTGAGACTAGCGTATACAATAGAGGGCGTTGTAAGTAAACAAACGACAAAATACATAAGATGGACAATAATGTAACAGTAAGACGGAAGTTGCGCAAAACATATTCTGATTTAAATCTTAGTCTTCAAAACAATACTGTCCATAATTCAACGTTCATTGATGACACTGTACACAGCCTACCTACGGACAACGATGTAAATAATGCAGCTTTAGTAGAAGATTTAAAATCTCAAGTAGAGGAATTGTCCATAGATTTATTGAGCACATATAAAGAAATAGAGAATCAAGCACATGAAATCAATAATCGGAGGAAAATAATTACTGAACAAACAATGCAAATAAATTTATTGAAGAAAATTTCGACACAGCAAACTACACCTCGCCGAACTACTAATATAATGGGCACACCCAAAAATACACAACATCCTATCGGACCGAAAATAATCCAAGACCAAGCAGCATATAATCTACAGCCAAATGGATACAAAAAATGATACTAAAAGACATCAACCTATACATATACCCAATTTAAGCGATTCAGATTCTATTATTACAAATGACATGGAAACATAGACTGCAAATACTCAGCATAAAATGATGAATAAAATATGTAAATCAATAACAATAACATCATTAGTAATACGACAGGCTACCAGCACTTATATACTTAATAGATGTAAAAATATAATTGCAACATTAAATGGCAAAGACATTGTTATATTGGGTGTGGAGGCACATGATAAGAGCACTTACACATTATATAATGCAATAAGCAATATCCTAGAAATAATGCAACAAAAAAAATATAAATGTTTACATGATACCAGTTAAAAACAACCTACACTTAAATACATACAAACTGAATCAAACTATAAAAAAACAATTACGGGAGAACTATAAAAACATTACATATCTGGATATTGACTATAACATTATGAACATACGCCAAAACATATTGTTAAAAAAATATGCTTTAAAATTTTAGTAGAACTTGAGTTTCTGTTATATACGAGAGCGACATATAAACCCAAATACAATTCATTGCAACAAAATATAAATAATTCCCTAAATAAAGTTCATAATACTGACAATAATAACTATAGCTTAATTAATATTCCTACACATATTGAGAAAATCACACATGCACTATCTTCAGATTGTGAGAAAAATCTGAAACACAGTTTTCGTGACTAATGAAATTAAAATAAACTTGATCCACCAAAATATAGCGGGAGACTTGAATAAAATAGATCTTCTTGAAATAACTGTATTACAGCTAGAGAAACAAATTGGTTCCATAAATGTAATATGTCTTTGTGATGTAATTTAAAACTGAAGAATTATACAACAGCAGCCTACTACTCGAGAACGAACTAACGGAGAGGTGGGACTTGCATACTGATAAAATCAGGGTTAGATTTTAGAAGGGTGTCGATAGATCATGCGACACCGTACTGTTTTGGGTGTTGTTGTATAGAGTTAACTAATTTAAATGTTATCATTGCCTGTATATATAGAACGCCTTCGTCAGAAATAAATGATTTTTTTAAATCAATTAACACCTTATTAAGTAAATACACCCGTAACATAAAGAAAAACATTATATTGTGTGGTGACTGGAACATAGACATATTGAAACGTAATAAATATTCACAAGAACTGGACTCAATACTAAAAAGTTATAATCTTAAGAACAACATAGTACTACCAACAAGAAAGTTATCGTGCATTGATTTAATAACAAGCAATTTAAGAACTGATGTAAAATCAGGCCTACATTTTGTGGCGCTGTCAGATAATGAAACTTGCCAAAGTATATCATATACTGTGGATAATTTAAACACCAAAACAAATCGGCCTAAAATATGGTTTGAAAAGAAAGATAATAACTACTATATTAATACAGTTCATAACAACAATAACTTAATAAATAATAATATTAATAATAAAATAAAAATACCTCTACATGAAAAGAGAATGTTTCTTACACCTACTGACGAATCATAAGTACTTAAAACTAATAATGTATTAAAAAATAAAAAGGCAACAGGATACGAATCAATCACAACCGATGTTTTAAAAAAATTTGCAATTTACATAGTTAAACCTTTAGCCCATCAACTTAACTTAAGCATTGAACAAGGTATTTTCCCAAATAAATTAAAATATACAGTTGTAAAACCACTTTTTCAAAAAGGGCGAAAAAGATAAAATAAATAATTACAGGCCTGTCGCGCTAATTTCTATATTATATAAAGTATATGAAAAGATAATTTATGATAAAATCTATAATGTTGTTATTTTGAATAAAATATTAAAAGATGAACAGTACGGTTTTAGGAAGAAATGTTCTACGACGCTAGCATGCTTTTCACTGATTAAAATCATTACGGAGTCTTTGAATAGGGGTGAATTCGTTGTGTCACTCTTTTTGGATATGAGTAAGGCTCTCGATTTTGTCTCGAATGACATGTTAGTACACAAATTATACAATTACGGACTAAGAGGAAAAATATTAGATTGGCTTAAGAGTTATTTAAATGATCGCAGACAGTGTGGAATTAACTAGACTTACAAATAAACATAAGACAACATTAAGATCAGATTATGAACGAATCCATTATGGTGTACCACAAGGCAGTGTACTTGGACCACTTCTGTTCCTACTATATACCTATGTACCTACTGATCTTTCAAACGCAACTATACATGACTGCATTTTGTTTGCTGACGATACAACAGTAATAATAAAATCAAAATATAATAGTCAAATAGAAGAAAATGTTAATACGACACTTAAAAATATTACAACATGGCTTAGAAATAATAATTTAAATATAAACATTGACAAGACCAAAATTATACATTTCAAAAATTACAATAGTAAAACACTTGACATAAATATCCAATTCGAAAATAAAAAAATTGCACAAACAGATGAGAATCTATTTTTGGGATTACATATTGATAAATATCTTAATTGGAAACCACACATAGAACGCCTGTGCAATAATTTAAACAGATTTACATTTGCATTACATAGATTAAGAAACATAGTCTCTAAGGAAGCTGCTGTGATGTCATATCACGGATATGTCGTTTCATCACTGAAATATGGTCTTTCTTTGTGGGGTAACTCGGTTGATATCCAAAAAGCATTTGTAGTACAAAAAAAATGTGTAAGAGCCCTTTGTAATGCCAATATTATGAATAGTTGTAAACCGACCTACCAACCTTGTTTAAAGGATTAAAAATATTGCCCCTTCCTTGTCTGTATATCTATGAGATATCAGTTTTTGTAAAGAAACATTCTTACTTATTTCCTACAATGGATGATATGGGGTGTAAGAGTGCAAGATTGAAAAATAGACTGTACGTACCCTTACAAAGGCGCAATATTTTTATAAAAAATGGTCATTGTATGGGCATAAAAATATATAATCATTTACCAGTCGAAATAAAAGAATCTGAATTAAATGTATTTAAAAATAAATTAACTCGAATACTACTACATAAGTTATATTATAATCTAAATTATTTTTTTAATGATACAGATATTGACATAGAACAACTTTGTCATAAAACATTTTTAAAAGGCGTTAAACAAACCATGAATATTTTGAATTGTAATTAGTTACATTTATGACGTTGGATGCGTTGTTGTTCCTTAGATTTTATTTTCGTGGCTTAAAAAAGTAATTCCTAAAGTTTCTGGTCTATTTAATTTAAAATCTGAGTACCTATGAAATTGATCTCTTTAGCATATAGTCTTTTTTATAGTATACTAGTTGTTGCCCGCGGCTCCGCCCGCGTGTATGCCTATTTCCAGGATTAAAGTAGCCAGGTGGGCGCCCCCGGTGTGAAACGCGCTTGACAAAAATACAAAAATAACTATTAAAAAATCGGTGTTGATCGTAGAGGGTTGAAAATTTAGGTTTATATGTATTTTTTAATGATGTATCATGAAAAAATAAAAACAAAAAAAATTGTCTAAAAAATAAAAAATATAATTTAGGGGTGGACCACCCTTAACATTTAGGGGGATGAAAAATAGATGTTGACCGATTCTCAGACCTACCCGATATGCACACAAAATTTCATACAAATCGGTCCAGCCGTTTCGGAGGAGTATGGGAACGAACATTGTGACACGAGAATTTTATATATAAGATTAATATTTGCACGTCAAGAATGATAGAGTGTGCGATTCTACTTATCTGAAATTGTAACATCTCCATGTAACCACATTCTGGCAAATAAAAGTATCATTCATTCATTCACGACCCGGACGAGCCGGCCCATTCATGCTGTAGACAAAAGTGTCTACAGCGTGGCTCTACCACTCATATCACTCAATGCTTTATTAATGATCATAATTCATCCTTGATTACAGAACCCACGCTCATTTGCCGAAATTAACAAGCGACCACTACAGGGTGTATGCAATGAAACTGCTCACCGACGATATCCAATCTTCAGACTTGTTCGATTACTATAGAAACATTATTGCTGTAAGTATTTCTTCTGCATTTATTTATACTGCTTTGGTGGCGCAGGTATGGCGATAGGCTCGGCCCTTATCACATCATGGGACGGAGTTACGCTCGGCATAATGTGGGTGTACTGGTTCAACCTCTACATACCCCTTCGGTGACTATAGGCGTGAGTGCGTATGTATGTATTAAAAAAACAGCAAAATAAGGCAAAAGCGCTAAAGAGTTGAGACCGAATTCAAAAATGCTTGTACAATTAGTTAAGCAAAAATAAATATTAGTTTTATCGTGACTGCACAATGTAGTTTTTTAATCATAGAATTCCCACCAACGTCTTGTACCCCGCAGGACGGTCTCGCACGATCTTGTCCATCTATAGCCTCCGATACCTTCTCTTAAAGCCAGCTCAATTCACATACATATGTTAACACTATTAAACACACACAAGATTCACGCTTGTTTTCCCATAGGGGTAGGCAGAGACAACGGATTTACACTTGCTACGATCCTTGCATACCTCTTTAGCCTCCTTCACTCTCATAAAATTTTTCATACATGCACGTCGGTTTAGGATATTCCTGACCTGACCTTTCTCGAGTATATATCCAAATTCTCTCGTCTATGAAACTTTCTCGAGAATATTTCCAACTTGATCTATGAAAGTTTGCCGTGGCCTTCCCCTCCCAACTGTACCATTCACACACGGATAACACTCGGTTATTGGTATATTGATACCTTGTCGGTCGGCAGAGAGCTGGGGCTTAGCATATGCGACACGATATTATTTTGTTGACTAGTTTTCGAAGCTAACAGAGAATACCCGAGCTAGTTGCATAGATAATCGAGTCATTATGCCAAAAGTAGAGACTGGCTCCAAATCATCACTCTTGCAGTGGTAATCAATCGAAATACGGTTTACAAACAATAAATTAATTAAAGTTTAAAAAATAAATATGATTATTTTTATAGTCCAATTTTCGTATGCTAGTTTATTTTATTACGTTTAAATATCAATTCTGATATGCAGTCCTGATAGTGCATTTTTTTATAAAGCAATTGCCCTTCTTTCTTTTTTTTATGTGTACAGATATGTGTATGTTTATAGAACAAATATGTTAAAACATATTATGTAAATGAATTAGTTCTGCAACGCCTATTTTCAACGATAAAGCAAATATTACTTCATACAAAACTATGGAACAGAAGCTAAGAGTTTAATGTATAGACAGGATGCGCGGAACACAGAAATTGCGACACTAGTTACGGTCAATTGACCGTAACTCAATATTGCCATCTCGCTTACTCTAAACTAGAACCCCTCTCGCGCTCCCTGTCTATCCAGCTGTCAAACTCTCGTGTTATGTGACGCAGCTTTACTTCTATACAGCCCGTCTAGTAGTATACATTAAAGTTGGATATAAGTCGATCTCATCTTAAGCGGCTGACCGCCGCCGCCGAGAATCCTGAGATTTTTTAATACCGGAGTTTACAGCTCGCAATGGGCAAAAAATCCACATTGGTATTAGCGAAAACAAAACGTACGTAAAATAGGTGTTTAAAAAAAACACATGCATTATTAATTACCATGATATCTGTCTAGACGGAACAATCTAGAAAAAATCCTACACTTTACACTTGAGATACCTACATTGCTATTGGCGTTAGATCAAAATAAACACAGGAACTAAACCGGTTTTACCGAACTCATTAAAGAGTGGCTTTATATGTTTGTCACAAAAAGAATGAACAATGCAGACTGTTATTTTCAGATTTATTATTTACTAGCTTTTGCTCGCGGCTGCTTTTTCTTTTAATCCTCGAAGGGGTAGGCAAAGGTGTAACCGGTATAGTTATATTGTCTTTGGTAACCGGTACACCCACATTTCCATCCCATGATGTGATAGGAGGCGAGCCTATCGTCACACCGGGCACAATTCCAGACTTCGGGCTGATACTAAACATTTTCATGATAAAAAACCCAATATCAGTTTTACCCGACCCGAGGATCGCGCCCCACACCTCAGCACAGCAGTCCTAACGCGTACGCATTACACTTTCGCCACCGAGGAAGTCAATATAATATAGGTAATATAATTTAGGGTTGTGATAAATATTTATGACTTTAGATGGCGTAGTGGTAGGTAAGGCTAACTATTGAACTAAAAAATACAGTCGAATTGATAACCTCCTCCTTTTTTTTTTGAAGTCGTTTTAAAATACAAAAAAAAAGACGATTGTAGACCTGATACTTTTGATCAGGACGACGGACGACGGACGAGTGGTAGAGCCACGCTGTAGACAATTTTGTCTACAGCATGAATGGGCCGGCTCATCCGGGTCGTTACCACTGTCTCACAGAAAACCGACGTAAAGTAGCAGCTTGCTGCTGCGTTTCGTACGGTGAGTGGGATATCCGGAGGCCTAAAGCCCCTCCCCTTCCCAATCCCTTAATTATTCCTTTCCTTTAAGGTCGGCAACGCGCCCATGATTCTTTTGGTATTGTGGGCGTACATGGGGGGTGGTGTTCACGTACCGTCAGGTGACCCACTTGCTCGTTTGTCGGCTTATACAATAAAAAAAAACTTTTGGGTTACTTGCAAAGATGAATTCTAAAATCAGTTTACTCCTTAAATTTTATAAAATACAAAATAACTTTTGAACACACAATTATTGGGAAATATGCTTTGGAGTTAAATCGTAACCGTATTGAGGTCTTCTATCACCTGGCTGCCGATGATACACTCCTCAATTTACACCCTGTGTAATACAATACAGGTTAAACTGGTACCGATTGAGTGGTAGAAGCTCGGGTGGTTGGAGCATTAAACGCAAATTTTGTCTACATTTGAGTGGTAGAGCCACGCTGTAAACAATTTTGTCTAGAGCGTAAATGGGCCGGCTCGTCCGGGTCGTTACCACTGTCTTACAGAAAAGCGGCGTAAAGTAGCAGCTTGCTGCTGCGTTTTGTACAGTGAGTGAGATATCCGGAGGTCCAAATGCCCCTCCCCTTAAGGGATTGTGCTTAATTATCCCATTCTTTTGAGGTTGGTAACGCGCCCATGATTCTTTTGGTATTGTGGGCTTACATGGGCGATGGAGATCACTTACCATAAGGTGACCAACTTGCTCTTTTGCCGGCCTATGCTAAAATAAGAAAAAAAACCTATGGAGTCAAGATGCAAGATTGTGTGTGTGTGTGACTATTGGATGTATTAATGACTTATGATTACATTTTTTTTACAGCTAAGTGAGTATCTGAAGGCACACGACTACTGCAGTGGATTCATAATAATTTTAGACTTCAGGGATCTCAATTTGATGAATTTAGTTACGAAGTTAAATCCGAGTGAACTTCGTCAAGCTTTAACTGTGCTGATGGTGAGTATAGCTACAGCGCTTGCTGATTAGGATGAGGTTGTTTTTTTGAAGTGAAAACTGTTAAGGCGCGTTGAGCACTTTTTGGTTGAACAAAAATCATGGAACTCGCGTCATCGTCACCGAACGCTTTCCATGAACTATATGTATACTGTGTATATATGTGTACTTTTTGGGTGAACCAAAAGAGTGAAAGTCGCGTCATCGTAACCGCACGCTTCCCATGAGCTATACTCGTATGTATACTTTGTATATATGTACATAGATATACCTCCGTGCGTTATTAGTATACATTATATATACAATTAAATTGGTCATTAACACTTCTTTACAAACCAAAAATAATTCAAAAATAATAATCTAATACCTCGACGATACAATTCACAAGTTACATATACACCCACAGACAGAAATGTTATCTTTCTGCATCTGCCTTCATATACACTTTAACTATGCCAAATCTTACAATTTTCCGTGCGCGCATATTACTTAAAAAAGAGTCTGGACTCAACTACCTAAGTACACTCACGAAATGTAAGCCGTTCAATTGGAGCCATATATGAATCCAAAATACGATCACCATACTACTCACCATATGTTATGTTTATGATCCCCAAATCAATGTGTGAAACACATTTTGCTCATCTACAATTAATGACAAAAATTTTAGGAAAATATTTTAATAATTTAAATATTTTTTGACTGCCTCACCGAGGCGTCGTCAAAAGGAACGATCATATACCTATTACCTATATCTACATATTATTATGATTAATATTCTTGATACTGATTCTTGACTGCCTCGGTGGCGCAGTTGTTATGCGTACGCGTTACGATTGAGTCTAACGCTGAGGTCTCGGGTTCGATCCCCGGGTCAGGTAAAGTGGTATTGGGTTTTTCTATTACGAAATGCTCAGTATTAGCCCGAAATCTGGTATTTGTGCCCGGTATGGCGATAGGCTCGCACCCTATCACATCGTGGGACGGAGATACGCTCGGCGAAATGTAGGTGTAATGGTTACACCTCTGCCTACCCCTTCGGGGATTACAGACTTGAGTGCGTATTTTTTTTAGGAAAATACATACTAGCGATGATTTTAGCTGACATTTCTTTTGCGTTTGTGTGCGTTGCAAGTAAACACATAAGCATTTTTCAGCTAACGATTGTGAATGTGCATTGTTTTGACATCTACCCTCTTTAATTAGTTATTGTAAAGGTCTGAAGTTTTCTCTTCACGTATTAATATAACAACGTGTTACAGAAAGGTGTGGTCATATTTTATGGTCATTACATACACCTCACAGTAAGTACTTCTGTACCGGTTGTTTTCAAAACCGAGACATCATAAAATTTACTTACAATTAATTTGAATCACCTGTTTATTAAAATCGATAAGATTGATCACAACACTATTAATTATTTTGAACAATACTCACATTTTAGTAAACTTTAGCAAAGTCGATGTAATTCTACAGACATACGTACGTAACTTTTAAATTATGAATACAAATTAACACCTCAAAAGAGCACGTGTGCATGAAGACAATATACCATCATCTAGCTTCTAGAAGCACTTCGAAGACTTAATTCTCGGGTCTTCCATCTATGAACTTTGTTTAATACGGTCGACGAGCCTCTTACGAGTTTAAGCTATTTATTATCAGATACATTAACACAAAACACCAATTCATAATACTGGTTTATAGTCAAATACAATATATTTTTAACTCCAATTCCAATTCCAATTTTTTTAACTCGTAATCATATTTCAAAGAATGAAAAATTGACGAACTAACTGCGGCAAATGAATGTTGACTTTTCACAACTGTTTCAATGTTTTTTTTAATTAATACAAAGATATGAAAGGAGGTCTGCAGTATCTATTTTATCATTTAGTGTTGTCTGAAGTTAAAAGTACATACAACTAATTAGTAATTATTTCCTTTGCTAACAATTCATCTTAAGGTTGTCTGGAAGAGATCGCTATTAGCGATAAGACTGCCCATTGTAACACATTGTCTTTTGTATATTTTCCCATATTATGTTTTGTATGTGTGTGGTGTTTATTAAAGAGTTATAATCGAATCTATAATCTACAACATATTTTTTAAAATATACACGTAATCATACTTCAGAAACTGACACTGAAACAGACTGACAATTTTTTTTTAATTTTAAATAATACAAAATTGAAATGAAATTAGATCTGAAGTATCACTGTTTATCATTTAGTGTTGCCCAAAGTTGCAAGTCGATATCGACATGTTATTTATTCGTTAAAAAAGAAAATCCTATAATTATGTCCTATGATGATTATGTATGGATTTGGTATATTAGGGGGTGGGGGATCATGATTTGGGGGATGAAATACTTATATCGTACACCTTTCTGTAACACGTTGTATTAAGGCCTAAAAAGCCTAAAAATCAAAATCCATGAAATTATGTACTAAGATTGATGGCAGTTTACTACCTACACACACACACACACACACACACATATCTAATATGACTTTATTACCGTCGCGGCGGATTGACGTAAGATTTAATTAGATATTTATGCACTCCACACAAAAAATACTTATTAAGTAATTATAATTAATTATAGTAGCGTGGAAAACTACGTTGGTTCCGGTGATAAAGTGTAAAAAATATATTATTACTCATTTAGATCTGTTGAACACGAGATTCAAGAAAATAATGCTTTCTGCTGCCAAGCAGTAGTGTGTTTCGGTTTGAAATGCCAGTGAAATAACTGGGCATTATGAGATTTAATAATTTACGCCTCAGGATGACGAACTTCACAATAATATGGTACCATCGATCTGGTTTAATGATGGATCTTTAAAGTCGGTTACGTTGAATTTAATGTTTATGAGTCAGTTTGGGCTCATTAGATTCGACTTGATTCATTATATTAATTTCACCTAATAATGAGGACCTGATAATAGACCGGAAGATGGCTAATGGAATACATAGTCGGTTTCTAAGTTTTGTCTCCTCCTCCTCCTTGTGTGTGATTAAATGGCTACAAGTAAACCTATTGATTCTGGTATTAATAGGACTTTTTAGTGCAGTATATACTTAGAAACGTGTTTTTCTTAATAGCATAGGTCAGCAAACAAGCAAGTGGGTCACCCGATCGTAAGTGATCTCCACTACACGACCTTAATACCAGAAGGGGATGGGGATTTGGGCTTCCGGATACCTCACGCACCGTTCGAAACGCAGCAGCAAGCCGCTGCTTTACGTCGGTTTTCTGTGTCTACAGACTGGTTCTTCCACTCATAAACTCGTTTTTCTTTTACTTGTTATTTATTTTAATTATTTTAAATTTTCAGGATGGATACGGCCTGAGACTTAAGGGTATCCACATAATAACGCCTTCTAAGATGGTTGATGCATTGGTGGCCATTTTCAAACAAGTACTTAGTGCTAAGTTAGCCAGTCGTATAAACGTACACAAATCTTTAGATACGCTATACGAATTCGTGCCTAAGCATATTCTCCCAGCTGAGTTTGAAGGGGATGAAAAGTCTCTGAAAGAACTTCACCGTAAGTTTGCATTGTATTTTTTTCTTTGGGGCTTGGTACTAATTTCTATGTTACTTGATCAGTTTTCCAGTCCACTCTAAGCCATCTTCTACGATATTACCTAGAACTTTAATTATCCTGTCGACCTTACTGCCAGAGTTCTTGGGATACTATACTTGATAAGTCAATACATTTTGTATAAAGTCGGTTACAGGACCTTGCGATCGTCATAATGGAGGGAGAGGGCAGAATTTGTACCGATTTTTCCTTTTGTGATTGTCGGACTTGTAAAACGATATATTTAAGCAGTAGATTCTCGCTGTAGACAGTTTTGCTTAGAGTATCAATGAGCCGACTTGAACGGGTTGTTAACACTGTCTAACAGAAAACCAATGTGAAATAGCAGCTTCCTATTGCGTATGGTGAGTGAGATATCCGGCGACTCAAGTCCCCTTTACCCTTCCCAATCCCTTAATTATACCTTTCCTTTAAGATCGGCAACGTGTCCTTAATTATTCTGATATTGTATGTTGATATGGTGTTCATGGACGGTGGACATAATTTACCATCAGGAGTCCCACTTGGTTGGTCTCTGCTAAAAAAACAGTGACAACCTTGCGGTTGTTCATTCAACCATACCATCTATCACTCTATTCTTTCTATATCTGGTAATGAAATAGGTATTTATGGGCAGTTGAGATCATTAACCATCAGGTGCTTCACTTTTCATTTGCCAGTCTCTGCTGTAAATTTGAATACCATAGTCGTCTTCTAGATTGGTTGCAACTGTCGGACATCCAGTGGGATGGCAAGTATGTGAACTATTTACTAGAAAGGCATGGAGTAATCTGTATTATTTTTTCAGAACAATGGAATGAAGTCATTACTTCTGCTGAATTCACAGAATATTTAAAAGAGATGAACAAAGCTACCACCAATGAAGCGTACAGAAAAACGAGCAAATTTGATGAACAATACTTAGGAATGCCTGGATCTTTTAGAACTCTTACTGTGGATTAGCTAAATAATATTTAATGTGAGGCATAGGTATAGGGTATTATTAATTTAGTTATACTAAAATAGATTGATTTAGAGAAGCTTTACTTCGGTTGTAAATGTGTGAGTCCAGTAGGCCTAGTACAAGTTTTGATAATTTTATAAAATGATGACAGTTTCCGTTTTCTCTCCATACGTCAAATAGTATTAGCCACTGGTTGAAACTATGATGAATTAAAATTGATAATATGGATAATTTTATTTCATATTAGTCGAATATGAAATTAGTTTCCTTATTTACCGTTTGAATCACTAGTAGTTTGACACTTCGACAGTAGTAATTTCATACGAATTCGAAAACTGTGAACGTATTTGTAACTCGTACTAGGCCTACAGATTTGGGTTTAGATAGATTCATACTTTCTGTGATTTTTTGACCCAAAACATGATTTTGAATTTTGATTTTTATAGGTATAAATACGTTTCCAAGTATTTCTATGTTTCTACTTGTGTGACATCATTGACACTTAGTGCCTTTCTCTGATGTAAACGTCAAAAGTATGTAATTGATTCAGCTCACAGCGTATGCCACAAACTCATGCCCATCTAAAAAGCATGTCTCAGTGGAAAATACAAATAAAAAAACATAGTACACAAGTGGTTTCATAGTTATATATCGATACATTATAGAACCCTCAGTTGCTATTGGACGAAATTGGGTCAAAAATCTTTTATATATATGTAAAATTGTTATAACTCGAAAGTTATTGTTCAAAGAGTAGTAGTAACTAGTAGTAGGGTAGAAAAAATAAAATGGTAATAAGACAGTATTTCTTTTACTTTCCTGGATGACACATTTCATGCAAAGACTTTAATGTATACAACTAGACAAGCTGCGTGGTACATAGACATTGAAGTTGCGGTCAATTGACCGTAACTCAATATTACCATCTCGCTTACTCTCAACTAGAATTCCTGTCGTGCTCCCTGTTTGTGAGCTGTCAAACTCCCGCGTTATGTAACGCAATTTTTCTTCTAAATAGCCCGTCTAGTAGTATACTTAAAGTCTTTGATTTCATGGTATAAAATTATTTATTAAATTTTGGCTGTTATTTATTTTTAACCCCTAATAACAAAGACGGCTGATATACACATACACACAGAGTGTGAGCGTGCGTGTGCGTGTGTGGACAAATTAATTTTGTGGGTTAACGTATTACACAAACGAGGAACTCTTGATAGCATAATGTAACGTCGAGGGGTAGATTGCGAGAACACAAACTTCTTTAGGGTTTTTCACAAACTTAAAATTGCTGAAAAGATATGAAAAATCCAAAGACTTTATTGTATACTACTAGACAAGCTGCGTGGTACATATAAATTGTGCCACTAAGTTGTGGTCAATTGACCGTAACTCAATATTACCATCTCGCTTACTCTAAACTAGAACCCTTCTCGCGCTCTCTAGGTCTGTGAACTGTCAAACTCGCGTGTTATGTAACACAATTTTACTTCTAAACAGCTCGCTCGTCGTAAAAATCAAGTTTATTTGGAGTTAATATGGGTGGAAAATCGCAATCTATTGTATTATTGGTTAAAAGGAATATTACAAGGTGATAGGCCCCTCGTATGCGAGAGGCCGTCTGGGTTGGTACCATTGCTTTGTCTGATTCTGCCGCTAAGCAGCAATATGTAAGCATCGTTGTGTTACAGTTTGAAGGACATTGAAGCCAGTGAAGTTACTGGGCATTATGAGACTTACCTTATGTACCGGGATGATAAGCGCAGTTCAGTGTCATGCAGTGTACTGTAATCCAGAGTTCTGTCTGACATTGCTTCTGTTTATGGGCAGGCGTGGCGTTTAACATCAGGCGAGCGATCTGCTCATCTCGTCATTCAAGCAAATAAAAACAAATAAAATAGTATGAGGTCTTTAATTTAAATCCTGGTATAGGGCATGAGTTGTGAGTACAATCTTCCCCTGTACAGTAATTCATTTATGGTTCTGATTGGCGGAATTAAGGGGCGCATGCGGAGAAATTATACGCGAGCAGTTAGTCAGTTAATCTTCGTCGTCTATTGGACTCTCAATTGCCCCCACTACGTTTCACGTCGGTCACGATTCGTGCCGGTAATTTTACATACACACCATTTTTGGATCTTATAGGATTTTGAAAACATTTTACATGCAAATTGTTATCAATAACTAAGTTTTAGTTTTCAAATAGTATCCTTAAAGCTTTAACATATTTAGATTTTTTTTACATTAATCGATTACTTTTTAGTAGTGTCACGCTGTAGATAGTTTACAGTTTTTCTTTCTTTCTTTACAGTTTTGTTTTTCTACAGCAGTTTATCAATATCTCTACATCATGAATGGGCGGGTTCGACTAGTCTCACAGAAAATTAAAGTGAGGTAGCAAATTGTGAGTGAGATTCCCGGAGGCCGAAATCGCCCTTCCTACCCAATCTCTATTCCCTTCCTTTAAGGAGGCAGCACACATGTGACACAGGAGGTCCAGGATCAATTTACAGTCCAGTAGCTTGTAAGTTTTTTCTTAGTTTCTTCGAAAATGCCCGGTTTGGTGTCATAGAGGAGAAAGGTCGCCCTCCTTTACAGTTGAGAGGGTTAAGCCTTCCATCTGCCACGATGGTCTGTGACAGGTTGGTAGACTTTATTTAACTCTGAAATTCTAATGGACACTAGTCTATTAGACTGCCTCGGTGGCGCAGTTGTAATGTGTACGCGGTACGACTGCTGTGCTGTGGTCAAGGGTTTAATCTCCGGGTCGGATAAAATGATATTGGGTTTTTTTTATCATGGAATGCATAGTATCAACCCAGAGTTTGGAATGGTGCCCGATATGGCGACGGGCTCGCCCCCTATCACATCATGGGATGGAGTAAGCTCTGCGAAATGTGGGTTAGTTATACCTCTGCCAACCCCTTCGGAAAGTAGAAGCTTGTGTACGTATGTACTACTGTATTTAGATATAAGTTGCCTCACAATATACATAACGTTGTTTTATACAGTTTACCTGGAAATGGCTCATAAAACCCTTCTTCATACAATATACTACAGCTCTGCAAGATTTGGCATCATTTAAGTATCTCACTGGTTTTTTATTTAGGAACATGAGAAATTAAAATATGCCCCCACTTTACTCATAACATAACTTTTATGGGATAATGTTTATGTGCTCGATGTTCATTAGATTGTACCTACGTCGTTGTTTAAAAAACCGGCCAAGTGCATGTTGGGCCACGCAAGGTAAAGGTTCTGTAGTGTAACCGAAAATATACCATATTTAAGTTATATTACCTTGTTTTTTCTCAGAATTTCCCACTTCGTAGTTTAAAAATGAGGTGGGATCATACATTTTTCACGACTTTAGACACGCATATCTCACAAAGTAATGGCCTATCTTCTTCCACTTGGCCCTATCCCAACTGCAATGGGGTCACACATGTTACAGAAAGATACAGTGTGGTCGGCGCAACATACTTTTTAAACATGTAACCAATTTGGCTTGTAATGTTTTACGACCGGCCGCCTATCTGTCATCAACCCCTCTGGGTAGACTAATGGCTGATATAAAAAATATATTTAGACACTTAATATTTATTAAGGGCCTATTCAATGCTACGACACATGCCTATGCGCAATGGGAAAAATATCCTTCAGTTACATGTGTGGAGTCACCTCATTTTTTTTTAAATTCACTACACCTTTATGCAGCAGTTTATAGAATACCACTACCATCCAAATGTCACCGATATGCTCGTACTGCTAATAAGTAGGTAGTCTTCGAGTAAAATGGCTCTAAGTATATACGGACGGACCGAGGGATAAACCGACATTTACTAGGTGGTGGTAGGTCTCTTGTATACGAGAGGTCGTCTGGGTAGGTACTACCGCTTTGTCTATTTTTACCGCCAAAGAGCAGTCTGTAAACATTGTAGTGTTTCGGTTTGAAGGACATTGAAGCCAGTGAAATTAAAAGGCAAAGCGCGTTGGCGGCTGTACAAAAAAATTGTTTTTCTTTCTTTCTTTCTTTCACTATATTTATATGATTCAAGAATCAGCAATATTCATCCATAACCTAACTAAACTCCTCGACGTCAATTAAAACATTTGTTACTCTTAAAAGGATTTTCATAAAAAATTGCTAAGAACCAGTTTGATTAAACCATTTTAGAATATTTCACTAGGTGGTAGGTCCCTTGTATGCGAGAGGCCGTCTGAGTTGGTACCATCGCTTTGTCTATTTCTGCCGCCACGCAAGTGTATAACATTGTTGTGTTCCGGTTTGAAGGACATTGAAGCCAGTGGTTATGGGCATTATGAGCTAACACCTTATGTCTCAGGGTGACGAGCGTAGTTCAGTGTCATGCAGTACTTCATAATTCGATGTTCTGGTTGGTGTTAATTCTGTTTATGGGCAGGCGTGACGCTTACCATCAAGCGAGCGACCTGCTCGTCTCGTCATTTAAAGCTAATAAAATAAAAACATGAAATTATACGGGCTCCGTTTTTGCCATTGAGCTGCGGAATTCTAAACAGCATTCGCTATTATATAGGAGTAATTATTAACAATCCTGTTATAATGTGGCACTCAGTCTGTTTCCAGCGGCCAAGTTGAATACACCATGCAGTCACTACCGAAACTTCCAATACTGGAATTTGCAGAAGATTCCCTTGAAAGTATTAGAAAATGCCATAATTTGCACCAACCAGGGAGAGTGGATGAAGCCATTGATATATTATTGGAATGGGCCAAGAAACAGGATCACTTTAAGAAGAAAGATTTTTGTATGTATTTTTTTGAAATCCATCGACTGAAATTCTTATTATATATTTTTTTATTAACTTATATCATCCCACTGCTGGGCAAAGGTCTCCCCCTCTCTTTCCATATATCGTGATCCATAGCCGCTACAAGCCATTGTGGCTCAAATTTAAATTATGATGTATTAAGTTAATTGTTCGAAAATAATTTATTATTGTTCTTTATGGCTTCATAGCATATTCTTATGCAGTGATAGCTCAGCGGGAGGAGGTACGGACAGTCAAGACGAAGTTCGCAGATTCGAAACCAAGCCCAACAGCATGCTTTTCTAAGTTACGTTTGTGTCACTGTTATGTTACTGAGAAGTTCTGCATAATAATTTCGATGGTTGCGAAGTCTGGCAACCCGCACTAGGCCAGCGTGGTGGACTAAGTCATAACCCCTCTTATTCAATAGTGCTCCCTGTGCTCAACAGTGGAACGTGTATAATACAGGGCTAGTGTTATTATATTACTTGAGTAATATGTGGACACCGAAACACTAGTGAACGCTAGACCGCGCGCGTTCCGATTGACCGACGCACTCGTTCAGAACACCTTCTGCGTGCATGTCTATTTGACGCAGTACAAGTCAGAGACCGCCGAATGGTTCGTTTGACCGCGAAATCCTACGTAAATTAACCTTACTTTGACCAGTTAATATTTTTATGCGGATATTTTTGCTTGTTTATTTTTCATGAAAACACTTAAATCTTATCCCTCACATTCAGTAGAGGAGGCCTGTGCCCAGCAGTGGAACGTGTGTTATTATTTATAGCGTTAATATTTTTTTATTTTGACAGCCTCCGTGGCTTAGCGGGCGAATAGCCGGCTTCAAAGCGAGAGGCCGTGGGTTCGATTCCCGCACCGAGACAAATGTTTGTGCGATCCACAAATATTTGTTTAGGGTCTGGGTGTTGTGGGACCGCAAGTCCTTCGTAGTTCCTGATACCCACGATATAAGTTAACCTAGTGTGAGATCAGGACTATGTGTGTGACTGTTAGGTGTATTTATTTATTTTATGGTGTATATTGATTACTAGCTTTTACTCGCGGCTCGCGAATGTCCCGCGTGAATGTCTTTATCCGGAATAATCCCGTCCTTTTAAACCCCCTAAGAGGATAATTTTCGGGATATCGCCTAATAAATAGTTGCTTATTTGTGTTTAAGAGTACTCCTACGAAGTTTCGAGTCAAAATGTCTATTTAATATTTTTTCTCCATACAAGCTTACATGCCTTATTTTACCCGTTAAATGGGATACTTTTCAAAAATCCCTTCTTAGTGTTCACTTACTTCATTAGGAAATTTTGAATTTGTAAAATTTCAAGTTTGTGGCCCAAGCGGTTTATAGCGGTTCGGTGAATGAAAGATTCACGTGTCGATCGATTACATTGAAAGACCACTCGTTTACATATGGATTTGTTTCGTAAAAAATAATTTCATATTGCAGACGGCCTCTCGCATTCAAGGGGCCTACCATCTAGTATAAATTATTATCAAGATAACTGATTTTAGCTCGAGATTATTTGGAAAGAGTTATAATATCATGCAAAGGATCTTTAGAGAAAGCCAAAGTGCGACTCGATAAACACTGTACCCTGAAAACACTCGCACCGCAATACTTTCAGGATGAAGACATGAGTGATGTGAAGCACGTATTAGATGGATTGTAAGTTTCTAGCTATATTACCTATAAGGTGTTACCTATTGTAAGTTTCTGTTTATATTATAAGGTGTCCAAAAGCCCCTAAACTAGTCAATTTAATTAAACCGAATTAAACACTATGAATTGACAAATTGAAATATCAATATTTCAAATAATGTTGCCAAGTTCCAAATAATAGTGATAGATCTAGTTTAGTTTTTTCAAGCTGGCAAACCCGTGACGCGTAGGTATAGCGCGCGACCCGGTCTTTACCAATTATAATGTTTTATTAAAACGCGAGCCATAACACACGAATGAAGCTAGCGGGGCGTCGCACGCGCCAAATTTACGCTTAATTCTGTAAAGTTATAATTCGAGACCTCGAAGAAGTACCTACTTCTGCACTACAGTTACTTATATACCGGTTGCGCCATAATGGCATTTTAGAAATATGTAAATAACTTAATAAATAATATTTGAAATATCTTCATATTCATTGAATGCGAAACCAAATACGTTGGTAAATTTAATGTCGCCATTGAAGTGCCATATTGTATAAACTTTACTCTTTTCAGTTTCTGTCGACATTAAAGCAATAATATTATTATATTGCAACAATTTCTAGAAACAATCAATAACTAAGCTACAAAATTAATAAAAATGTTTAAAATAATAAAAATAAACGCTATAGATAGTAAAACATTATTTTAATAACTGTTGAAATTTCAGTAAATTTTTCGTTCTGCCCAAATTCGCACCAGAGCACTATCGAGTATATTTACTGAAAGGATACGCAAAGCATTTGGAGCCAAGTGATTTCACGCTTACGTTTAAGTACAGCATGAGGGTAAGTATAATATTTAATGACGACTTTAAAAAGGTGTGAAGACAAAGACCCTCAATCAAAGTGACCATAAGGCAAGCTCGTTGATATTTTACAAAATTGCAGATATGTATGAGCAAGTATTGCCGATTATTCAAGAAAATTAAAGCTTATGTGAGCGTAGTGTTTGTTCGATAAAAACCTTATCCCTGATAAATCATAATATAAAGTCGAAGCTATTTTTGGATATATTTAAAAACATACTTGAAACAAGCAGAGCTTCAGTAAAAATAAGTAAGAAACTCTAGGCTTTATAATTACAACAAGACAAACCAGCACATGCAAAAAAATCCTACTAGAATTGCATGACTGTTGCCCAAATTCCTCTCCTTTTCTCCTCATTTCCTTAGCCGACTCCAACTAACAATTTAAAAGTAAATTCATTTCTTGCTATGGCAAAGTGACAACTTTATACCTGATGGTACAGTACAAATTTAATGTCACCAGAATAAGACAACTTAAATAGTTCCAGACCGTTTTCGGCCACGGCGACTATTTCTGCTATTAAGTTACTGGTTATCCTCACATGGCCGATGTAACCAATTTTTGCTGTGAATGTTCGAGAGCAGTTGCTACATGTGAGGACGCCATCCACAAGCCAATACCATGTCGCCCTAACACCCATGGCCAAGCTTCAAAGTCTTGCCCTACACGCGCGTTAAAGTCTCCCAGGAGTAAGATTTACCCACTGCGAGGTACTTTTGCCAGGGTTCGTGATAGCTCGTCGTAGAATTTGCCCTTAACGTCATCACTATTAGTTAGTGTCGGAGCATATATACTTATGATGTTAAGATATTTAGCGTCATTTAAGCGAAGACGTAAGGATATAACACGACTAGATACACCGACAGGGTGTTCAGTCAGTTTGAACACAATATTATTTTTGATGGCAAATCCCACACCAGATCAACTACGCTCAGCACTGGCGGTGCCCTTCCAATAGAACGTATATCCACCACCTCTTTCCATTGGCTCGCCTTCGTCTGCCAGATGCGTTTCGCTTAAGGCCGCGATATCAACATCGTAGCGGTCAAGTTACTCGTATTTAGCGACAATGGCGGTTTTTCCTTCAGGACACACATTCCCAGGACGGTCCAATAAAGTGCGCATCTCGCGCATCAACTAATCTTGATTTTTGGTATTACTTAAATGGTATTTATTATTTATTCGACCACGTAAACACGGATGTGTAGGCATCCGGGGTTACTACCTCTCATAATTTTGTTGGGGTAATTTTTGAGACACCTTTTCTAGTCTCCTCCCCGGCTAGGCGGGGGAAGCAGTGCCTCTCTGTAAAGAGCTGCTTCGTCGCAGTGGGTGCTGCTGAATAGCACTGTTACCCCATAGAGTGCAAGAATCAGACAAAGCCCGGCCTACATCGTAACCGGACCTCTCTACCTCTACTCATCGCCACAGGTCTTTTATAAGTTCGGTAACCTTTAAGCAGAAACGGTTCAGTGCGCAGAATATATTTTAGGGCGAAAGCGGTCGCGCTACTCCAGATGCACTCTCTTCTGAATCCAATGGAACGGAAACCGCTACGATTAGGGAAGAACTGGATGCAGTGTTCTAGCCAACAGTAACTTGACGACTCCTACTGCTGCCTTTACACAATGCCTTGCTATTCTGCCGAATCCACCAACAAGCGTCACGTCAAGCGCTTATCAGCTGTCGCTTTGCCTTCAGCGCCAGTATAGACTATATGCACATATGGGGAGTGACCATATTATACTTGCCTGAAACCGCAAGTCCCCTCAACTAGGTTTGGCCCACGACTCGACGTGGTTCACTGGGGTGTGACCGCTGCGTGCACAACAGCCACTTGGAGCCACTGGTGAGAGATTGTGGATTGTAGAAAGTTTGGTTCTCTGTCTCCATTGAAGACCGACTAAGAGAACTATTTATTACCTCTACTGTCCACGAAACCCCTAACCCAAACAACTTAAGTAACTGGCTATCCGGTATACATCAGCTAACCCAGTATCGTGACTCGTTGGAATGAGCCACTACGGGTTGTTTTCACCGTGTGCACGGTGGTCGCTATCATAAAACAATCGTTTGTATTTTTCAGTTATGTGAATATTGGATGAAGTATGACTATTTTAACGGATTTATTATGATCTTCGATTTTACTCACAAGGATTTTAATATCACAGAATTTATGATTAACAACAATCCGAGTGAATTGCACCAGCACTTATTAGCTTACATGGTAAGTTATTAACTTGTATAAGCAGAATTTCGAAGGTTGCCGCATTGACACAGCATCAGTGTGTTCGTATTACGCACTTTGTACTTGTACATCTTAGACCATTCGACGGTAGCGCCACTAGCTGTCAAGTAGTATAGTAGGATGTTGATAGACGAGAGCGTCACTGACGCCAGCGTTTGACGAGTCGGCCTTCATCTAAAGAGCTACATACTTATACTTGTATATCCGAAGAGTTGGGTAGATGTGCAACAAATTTATCATAATTCGCAAATAGTTTTTCAGTCTAATGATTTGGATAAGTTATATTAAGTCATTACGTTTTTTTATAGCAAATGCCAGCAAACTAACTAGTGGTTCCTGGTGAAAAGTAATTTTTACCGCCTATGAACACCCACAATACCAGAAAATTAATTACGCGTTCGTTGCCGACCTTAGAAAGAATGGGGAATAGGAAAGGGGGAGCAAATTCTTTCCTTTGTAAATCTCACCGTACAAAAAGCGACAGTAAGCTGGCACCAACCGTTGATATTCTCTGACACAATGGTACGACACCGGTCGAGTCGATCTATTCCAATTTTGTCTACAATTGTCCAAATTATTTCTCCTTCAAATTGATTTCATATTTAGGTATTATTATTTCGTCCTTGATTTCATATTTAATATAAAAATATATGACAATGTAATGATAGCTTGAATTTAGTATTAAAATTTGTTTTATTTTAATCATTGCTATGCTCCCGAAATTTAACTATATACAATACAAAGTAAATTATTAAAACATATTATTTGGGCGAAGGTTGGCTTTCGAGACACAGTTAACACAGGTTGATGCAGGTCATGTTGTATTTTTTTTAATAAATTCTTACTACTTTCATTTTCAGAAGGTCTATGGAGCACGGATTAAAAGCATCAACATTATAACAACCTCAAAACTTGCTGATGCTGTAGCTATGTTTTTGAAACCATTTTTCGGTGCAAAACTTTCGAACAGATTCAATATCCATAAGAAAATAGACACTCTTTTCGATACGATCCCTAAGGATATTTTCCCAGCCGATTATGGAGGCAGGGAGAAGAGCATATCAGAACTTCACGGTATAATATATTTTTTTAAAGTTCTTTATTAGATTACCATGAGCATACTCGCAATACAAATAAAATAAATACACCCAACAGTCACACACATAATGCGAACCCACATTAGATAAACACCGTTCCTGATACATTGTGGTTATCAGGAACTATGAGGGACTTGTGGTCTCACAAATATTTATGGATCCCACAAACATTTGTCTCTATTCGAACTTGTGAGGTCTCGTTTCACAGCAGTATATTCCTCGATGCATCACGGAGGCTGCCAAACAAGTGATCAACGCCGATCATGAACATTTTCAATACTAAAGGAATCGTGGGTGTATGACCAACAATTAAGGAAATTTTTGGAAATTTGGCTATTTGTTGTTGATTAACCATATTTTCCTCTTCCAGATCAATGGTTTAGTTTATTAAATTCACAAGAATACAGAGCCTATATGAAAGAAGTGAGCAAAGAAGGAACAGTAGAGTCTCGAAGGTTGATAAACAAATTGAATGACGAATATTTAGGAATGCCTGGCACTTTTCGAACGTTAAAAATTGATTAAGTTATGGTTCTACTATTATTAATATTGGTTTAATTGATCTTCATTTTATTATTTTACTTTATTTTACACTTTATATACATGGAGTATAAAGGTGGACTTTATGCTATAATCATTCTCTCCCAGTCAACCTTAGGGTGATGTAGAAATAGAAATGGCAGGTGCAAAGATGACGAAGAAAAGGAATTATCATTTTATTTATTTATTACTCATTTAAGCACATTATTAATCCCCATACATCCCAATCTTTTCCTTTAAGGCTTATAACGCATCCAATGTTGCTTTTGTTTATGTGTAGGCGTCATTAGCATCAGGCAAGCGAAGCGTGGTCAAAACTTTTGATTTCACACACATGTTAATTACATCGTTAGTAAACATAACTTTTAAATTTAGATTCAATATCGCATTTCAAACGCTACTAAAGAGACATCAAATATTATAAAAATATCCCCAAACAACGTTTCAGCAACTCGAATTGATTTGAAAGCGGTGTCAAAATCAAAATTCTGTTAGATGAATGTTGATTTGATCAGCCTTTTAGAAACTGGGTGTTAGACATCTTTTCTGACTCCTTAGATGCTAAACTTTTACTATATATATAAGTCTCATTCTAAGGATTGAGTATAACTGTGTCATGGTCACGACATGCAACTGCGTAATAATTAGTTAATTAAGTTTTGTTTTCTTTTTTATTTGTTTTGTACATGCGTACGTTAAGTATGTCCTGGCTGTGACAAATAAATTGGTTTTCTTTCTTTCTCTATAATGTAATAATACCAGGGTCACTTTTCTACCGCATGTTGTATAACCTTTAAATGTTATGCATTTAAATGTATTATTGTAGTTAGGTATATTTTTTAGAGGTTATTATGTAACAACTACTGGTTATTCAAATAAACAAATTATTTTGTGTACCTATGCATGTAATACTTATTTTTATTTAATTACTAGCGACCCACCATGACTTCTTTTTTTATTAGCTTTAGTGACGAAACGAGAAGGTCACTCGCCTGCTCATAAACAGAAACAAAACTACACAAACCTTTGAATTACAAAGCACTGAATGGCAATAGACTGCTCTCGCCACCCAGAATGTTTTAAAGATGTCGTATAGCTTAACACAGATCAGTCAGCTATATGTCACCCTAGTGATAACTATTCGTAAGACATAATCCAGCATATTCTGTAAGAGTGCCACATTAGGCGTGTTACAAAGAGCGTAGCGATCTCGTAGCATTCGTTGGGGATAACCTGTCGCTGCCATCCGTGGTATCCGCCTTGGTCGACAGCCGAAGGTCCTAGAGTATGGTGACCACTTCTTCGAGAGACACTTCTTATGGCCTGATACTGAGCATTCGTATTAGGAAAACCCTATATCACTTTTACCTGATCCGGAGATCGAACCGGAGACTTCAGCACAGCAGTTGTACCGCGTACGCATTACAACTGCGCGACCGAGGCATTCTGATTTAATTTGAGAACAATATAATTAAGTGACAGCCTCTGTGGCGTAGTGGGCCAATAGCCGGCCGAGAAACGAGAGTGAGCGAGCGACCTGCTCGTCTCGTCATTTAAAGCTAATAAAATTAAAACATGACTAAATTATAAGGGTTCCGTTTTTGACATTAAGCTGCGGAATCCTAAACAGCATTCGCTATAATAAAGTAATTATAAACAATCCTGTTATAATGTGGCACTCAGTCTGTTTCCAGCGGCCAAGTCTTATACACTATGCAGTCACTACCGAAACTTCCAATACTGGAATTTGCAGAAGATTCCCTTGAAAATATCAGAAAATGCCACAATTTGCACCAACCAGGGAGAATGGATGAAGCCATTGATATATTATTGGAATGGGCCAAGAAACAGGAGCACTTTAAGAAGAAAGATTTTCGTATGTATTTTTTAAAATCCATCTGAAATTCTTATTAGGCATATATTTTTTTATTAACTTATAACATCCCACTGCAGGGAAGAGGTCTCCCACCTCTCTTTTCATATATCGTGGTCCACTCACTGCCACTACAAGCCATTGTGGCCCAAATTGAAATTATTATATATTAATTTATTGTTCGAAATTAAATTATTATGGTTTCATAAGATATGCTTAAGCAGCGATAGCTCAGCGGGAGGAGGTACGGACTGTCGAGACGAAAGTCGCAGGTTCGAAACCGAGCCCCAATAACATGCTTTTCTAAGTTACGTGTGTGTTACTGTTAAGTTACTGATAATAATTTCGAAGGTATGTGAAGTCTGCCAACCCGCACTAGGCCACTGTGGTGGACTGAGTCCTAACCCCTCTTATTCTTAGTCTTCTTAGTGCTCCCTGTGCTCAGCAGTGGAACGTGTATAATACAGAGCCGGTATTATTATATTACTTATGTAATATGTGGACACCGAAAAACTAATGAATGCTAGACCGCGCGCGTTCCGCTTAACCGACGCACGCGTTCTACATGGCACTGAATAGCGCTCGTCACCCTGAGACATAAGGTGTCAAATCTCATAATGCCCAGTAATTTCACTGGATTCAATATCCTTCAAACCGGAACACAACAGTATTTACACTCTACTGCTTGGCGGCAGAAATAAACTCTCGCAAACGAGAGAACTACCACCTTGTATAAATTATTATCAAGCTAACTGATTTTAGCTCGAGATTATTTGGAAAGAGTTATAATATCATGCAAAGGATCTTTAGAGAAAGCCAAAGTGCGACTCGATAAACACTGTACCCTGAAAACACTCGCACCGCAATACTTTCAGGATGAAGACATGAGTGATGTGAAGCACGTATTAGATGGATTGTAAGTTTCTAGCTATATTACCTATAAGGTGTCCAAAAGCCCCCAAAACAGCCAATTTAACTAAACCGAATTAAACACTATGAATTGACAAATTGAAATATTCAAAATAATGTTGCCAAGTTCCAAATAATAGTGATGAATGTAGTTCAGTTTTTATCATTCAACAGAATGGAAATCCAAACCCGTTCAGCCGTTAAGGCATGATTAACTAACAAACATCCAAACGTCACATTTATATTAGTAATGGGATAGTAGGATTACTAGTTACTTACCTAACTACTGTGACTAGCTTGTTTGTCTTATGTAGTATATAAAATCACTATAAAATAAAATAATATGGAAAGAGATCAAGTTATACAGCGTGGCGCTTTAATAGCGACATTAAATTATCACATGTGTGTAAGGTTATTGTTCAGTAATCATAAAACAAATGACAAAATAAAGTAGCAAGTAACTTAAAGAATAAAATTTAAGAATGCTTAAATAATAAGTAAACTGGCATAGTTCTCGTTTATCTTTATAGCCGCTCTGAAGTGAGTCATGAGTAGCGTAGCGGTTATTGTTTTCAAGAGACTAAAGAGTGACGGGAGGTTTAGAGGGTGGTTGACGTGGCTAGCTTCAGAGCGGCCATAAAGTTTAACAAGAACTATATCATTCTGAGCTGTTGTTCTACTCGGAGTGGCAATGCCTCCTTTCGCAAGGCAACCTCGTAACACGTAGGTATAGCGCGCGACCCGATCTTTGCCAATTAGGTGTTTTTTGTGACGCAAGCTACAACACAACGCTGTTTTCCATTGGCCGCTTGATATAAAGCTAAATCAGCATATCAACTCCAACAACAGAACACTTAACAGTACAGAGGATATAGTTATATATTAAAGTTATAGCCTTAGTCTTAGGCTAAGGCGGACCAGTTTGCCAAAGCCGGTCCAGCCAGCACTAGAGCACGTAGCGTGGCACGTGCGACGCTCCGCTAGCTTCATTCTGTAAAGTTATGATCCGTGATCTAGAAGAAGTACCTACGTCTGCGCTTGAGTTATTTATATACCGGTTGCTCCACAATGGCAGTTTGAAAATGGTGATTAACTCAATAAATAATAATTGAATATGTGAAACCGAATACGTTGGTAAATTTAATGTCGCCATTGAAGTGCCATACTGTATAAACTTTACTCTTTTCAGTTTCTGTGGATATCAAAACAATAATATTATGCCGTGTTGCTCTGACAGAGCTTTTAAAATGTAATGTCCGGCGCCGTCTTCCATTTTCGATTTCTTTCTCTTCTTCTGTCTGGCGTTATCCCGGCTCAGAATCCTATTCAGATGCTTCTACTTCGGCCGGTCTTGATCTTCCTCCGTATTGAGACCACTGGCTCTTGTCTCCCTGTAATTATACTTAGACCGTCCGCGAGATTTTCAGTATTTTAATGAAACAAATGAACTGGTCAGCAACGTCTGATATACTTCAGTTCCGTTATAGTATGGCAGGATCCTTAACCATTGACTGAAGAATCATCTGAAGCTGAATTGCAACAATTTCTGGAAACAAACTACTACAAAGCTACAAAATTAATGAAAGCGTTTAAAATAATAAAGATAAACGCTATAGACTGTGCAATTCACTTAGAATGTTTCGAAAGATTATATTAATAACTATTGTAATTTCAGCAAATTTTTCGTTTTGCCCAAATTCGCGCCAGAGCACTATCGAGTTTATTTACTGAAAGGATATGCAAAGCATATGGCGCCAAGTGACTTCACGCTTTTGTTTAAGCTCAGTATAAGGGTAAGTATAATATTTAATGACGACTTTAAAAAGGTGTGAAAAAAAAACCCTCAATGAAAGTGACCATAAGACAAGCTCGTTGATATTTAAGATATGTATGAGTAAGCATTGCCGATTGCAAACAATTTTAATCTGTGTTTAATCAGGGACAATAACCGCCAAAAGGCAACATTTCATGATTATTCGAGAAAATTTAAGCTTATGTGAGCGTAGTGTTTGTTAATTAATAGCCTTGTCCCTGATATCATATGATCATATGATATGATCTTAATATAAAGTCGAAGCTATTTTTGGATATATGAAAAGCAGCAAATACAAACAAGCAGAGCTTCAGTAAAAATAAGTAAGAAACTCTAGGCTTTAAAATTACAACAAGACAAACCAGCACATGCAAAAACAACCTACTAAACCTGCATGACCGTTGCCCAAATTCCTCTCTTTTCTCTTTACTTCCTTAGCTCACTTTAATGCTTTTTACACAATATGTCACAGAATAAACCTGCTTGACTTCCATCTTCGTTGAGATCTTGTCCCGAGTAAATTACGCAATAGAATATAATACAACATTCTGCCTATACCTAGCCTAATTTTACAACCAGCTATTTCAAAGTAAATCCATTTCTTGGCATGGCAAAGTGACAACTTTGTACCTGATGGTACAGTGCAGTCCAAATTTAATGTCACCAGAATAAGACAACTTAAGTAACTGGCTATCCAGTATACACCCAGTATCGTGACTCGTTGGAATGAGCCACTACGGGTGGTTTTTACCATGTGCACGGTGGTCGCTATCATAAAACAATCGTTTATATTTTTCAGTTATGTGAATATTGGATGAAGCATGACTATTTTAATGGATTTATTATGATCTTCGATTTTACTCACAAGGATTTTAATATCACAGAATTTATGATTAACAACAATCCGAGTGAATTTCACCAGCACTTATTAGCTTATATGGTAAGTTATAAACTTGTGTAAGCAGAATTTCGAAGGTTGCTGCATTGACACCGCATCAGTGTGTCCGTATTGAGCACTTTGTACTTATACATCTTAGACCATTTTAAGGTAGTACCAGGTAGGCCAGTGCTAGTTGTCAAGCTGTTTAGTAGGGTATTGACAGACGAGAGCATCACTGACGTCATCATCTAATGCTTGAAGTTGGTCTTCATATAAAGAGCTAAATAATCATGCTTATATATCCGAACAGTTAGGTAGATGTGTAACAAATATATTCATAGTTCGTAAACAGAATTTTGGTCTAATGATTTGAATAAGTTATATTAAATCATTAGGTTTTTTTATAGCAAATACCAGCAAACTAAGTAGTGGTTCCTGGTAGAATGTAATTTCAACCGCCTATGAACACCCGCAATACCAGAAAAATAATTACGCGTTCGTTTCCGAACTTAGAAAGAATCGGGAATGGGAAAGGGGGAGCAAATTCCTTCCTTTGTAAATCTCACCGTACAAAATGCAACAGTAAGCTGGCACCAACCGTTGATATTCTCTGACACAATGGTACGACACCGGTCGAGTCGATCTATTCCAATTTTGTCTACAATTGTCCAAATTATTTCTCCTTCAAATTGATTTCATATTTAGGTATTATTATTTCGTCCTTGATTTCATATTTATTATGAAAATATACGACAATGTAATGATAGCTTGAATTTAGTATTAAAATTAGTTTTATTTTCATCATTGCTATGCTCCCGAACTCTAACTATATACAATACAAAGTAAATTATTAAAAAAATATTATTTGGGCGAAGGTTGGCTTTCGAGACACAGTTAACACTAGTTCGTCAGTCCCGGAATTGTAAACAGGTTATTTTTAAGTTGATGCAGGTCATGTTGTATTTTTGTCAATAAATACTTATTATTTTCATTTTCAGAAAGTCTATGGAGCACGGATCAAAAGCATCAATATTGTAACCACCTCAAAACTTGCTGATGCCTTAGTTATGTTTTTGAAGCCATTTTTCGGTGCAAAACTTTCGAACAGATTTAATATCCATAAGAAAATAGACACTCTTTTCGATACGATCCCTAAGGATATCTTCCCAGCCGATTATGGAGGCAGGGAGAAGAGTATATCAGAAATTAACGGTACAATATTTTTTTATTAGATTAACATGAGCATGCTTACAATATAAATAAAATAAATTCATCCAACAGTCACACACATAATGCTAACCCACATTAGGTAAACACCGTTCCTGATACATCGTGGTTTGATAACCAAATTTGTTCCTGATGGAACTATGAGGTACTTGTGGTCTCACAAATATTTATGGATCCCACAAACATTTGTCTCTGTTCGAACTTGTGAGGTCACGTTTCACAGCAGTCTATTCCCCGATGCATCACGGAGGCTGTCAAGCAGATGATCAACGCTCATGAACATTTTCAATGCTAGAGGAATCGTGGATTTGGCTATTTCTTGTTGATTAACTATACCATATTTTCCTCTTGCAGATCAATGGTTTAGTTTATTAAATTCACAAGAATACAGAGCCTATATGAAAGAAGTGAGCAAAGAAGGAACAGAAGAGTCTCGAAGGTTGATAAACAAACTGAATGACGAATACTTAGGAATGCCTGGCACTTTCCGAACGTTAAAAATTGATTAAGTTATGTTTATACTATTATTAAGATTGGTTTAATTGGTCTTCATTTTATTTTTTCACTTTATTTTACATTCCATATACATGGTTTAAAGGTGTACTTAATGCTATAATCATTATCTCCCAGTCAACTTTAAGGTGATATAGAAATGGACATGGCAGGTGCAAAGATGACGAAGAAATGGAATTATCATTTTATTTATTTATTACTCATATAAGTACCTTATTAATCCCCATATATCCCCATCTTTTCCTTTAAGGCCTATAATAAATAAATAAATAAAAACACCCAACAGTCACACACATAGTCCTGACCCCACACTAGGTAAACCTGTGTCGTGGGTATCAGGAACTACGAAGGACTTGCTTTCCCACAACACCCAGACCCGAGACCAATATTTATGGATTACACAAACATTTGTCTCGGTGTGGGAATCGAACCCACGGCCTCTCGCTTCGCAGCCGGCTACTCGCCCGCTGCGCCACGGATCTGTCGCATCCAATGTTGCTGTTGTTTATGTGTAGGCGTCATTAGCATCTGGCAAGCGAAGCGTAATTAATACCTTTGTTTTTTAATTAAGATTCAATATCGTATGTCCAATACTACTAAAGAGACATCAAATTCTATAAAAAATAACGTTTCAGTAACACGAATTGATTTTTACATGCATATTTGTTTTGTACATGATGCGTATTTTAAGTATGCCCTCGTCTGTGACAAATAAACTGGTTTTCTTTTTTTCTTTCTTGCTATAAAATATAATAATACCAGGGTTAGTTTTCTACCGCATGTTGTGTAACCTTTAAACGTTATGTATTTAATTTATTATTGTAGTTACCTGTTTTAGAAGTTATTATGTTATAACTACTGGTTATTCAAATAAATAAATGATTATGTGTACCTATGCATTTAATACTTATTTTTATTTCATTACTAGCGTCCCACCATGACTTCTTTTTTTTTAGCTTGAATGTCGAAACGAGCAGGTCGCTGGCCTGATGTAAGGTCACGCCTGCTCATAAACAGACACAAAACTACACAAACCTTTGAATTACAAAGCACTGCATGGCAATGGACTGCGCTCGTCATCCAGAATGTTTTAAAGATGTCGAATAGTATAACACAAAACAGTCGGCTATATATGACATACTTGTGATAACTATTCATAAGACATAATCCAGCTCATTCTGAGTGATCAAGAGTGCCAAAAAGAGCATAGCGATCTCGTAGCATTCGTTGGAGATGACTTGTCGCTGCCATCAGTGGTTTCCGCCTTGGTCGACAGCCGAAGGTCCCAGAGTACGGTGACCCACTTCTGCGAGAGGTTCGTCTCACAAAAGAATAGTATCCAGATCGACAATATGTTGATCACTCCAGCCACTACACGAAACGTAGGGGCGGTAAGTTGATAACTCATCACAGTTTTTCACCCTGTGGGTTGGAACCACTTGAAGAATTCTACCACAATATCCCCTATTTCTCGTAGGAGGCTACTAATTTTTGAGAGACTGTTGCGTCCTTTGTATATGTTGTAATCCGTAATATTAACTTCGTGCGACCTCGATATGGCCGGCAGCACGGGTGGTCGGCCTGCACCGACGGTGTCCTTCGGTACTCATGGGCTTTTGAGTCCCCCCAATGGACAGAGGTCACCGAACGTCAACGTTTAGAGCTAGTTTTGGACAAATTCGGGACGTTTCTTGCTTCGGAGCCGTCTCTACTGCCCTGAAGAGGTCTACCGCAAGAATTTCTGTGGGCATCTGTGGTGTAGCGTGTATAGTGCTCACCGTGGAGCCCACTTTTTGTGTAAATTTAAAGCCAAATATAACTAATATGTTTAATTAGATAAGGAATAATACGATGTTGGTCAAAAATACTTCTCAAGTCTCGTTACGCAAACAGCTTTTTTTTTAACACATACATGCATACGTATTCACACTTGTAATCCCCGAAGAGGTAGGCAGAGGTGTAACTAGTACAACCACATTTCGCTGAGCTTATTTGCGGCCATGATGTGGTGGTAGGTGGCGAATCTATCGCCATACAGTACAGAATTCCAGACTCCGGCCTGATACTGAGCATTCGTATTAGAAAAACCCTATATCACTTTTACCCGATCCGGAGATCGAACTCAACTCAACACAGCAGTTGTAGCGCGTACGCATTACAACTGCGCGACCGAGACATTCTCATTTAATTTGAAAACAGTATAATTAAGTGACTGTCTCCGTGGCGTAGTGAGCGAATAGACTGCTGTGAAATGAGAGGCCACGGGTTCGATCCCCGCACCGAGACAAATTTTTGTGTGATTCACAAATATAATTTATATTTATTTAATAATATTTTATTCGGGTCTGGGTGTTTTTCCCTAGAAGTGTAGACGTCAGGCAGGCGGTCGGTCGTAAAAACTACAAGCCAAATCTTTCTGTAACATGTGGTAAAAACATGTTGCGCCAACCCCACTGTGAGTGGGATGAGGGCAGATAGAAGAAGAGAAATTTAGTTAAGATGATATTTTGTAATCAAGTCGTCAAAAGGAACAATCATATACCTATTACCTATATCTACATATTATTATGATTAATATTCTTGATACTGATTCTTGACTGCCTCGGTGGCGCAGTTGTAATGCGTACGCGTTACGATTGGGGCCAACGCTGAGGTCTCGGGTTCGATCCCCGGGACGGGTAAAGTGGTATTGGGTGTTTCTATTACGGAATGCTCAGTATCAGCCCGCAGTCTGGAAAATGTGCCCGGTATGGCGATAGGCTCGCCCCCTATCACATCGTGGGACGGAGATACGCTCGGCGAAATGTGGGTGTAACCAACACCTCTGCCTACCCTTTCGGGGTTACAGGCGTATGTATTCTTGATACGTCAGGTTTATTACATCATACTTCATTGCATAAAATGTCATGTAAAACCAGGTCCGTTCGATATTATAAAGTGCTTATTATATTGCAATTTTAACGTGATGCATGCCATTCTGCTGCCATCGGCCTATCCGAACGCACCATGCAGTCACTACCGAAACTCCCCATACTGGAATTCACAGAAGATACCCTCGAAAGTGTCAGGAAGTGCTACAATTTACACCAACCGGGAAGAATGGATGAAGCCATTGATATATTAAGTGACTGGGCTAAAAAACAGGAGCATTTTCATAAGAAGGATTTTCGTATGTATTAATTTTTGGTACTGATTCTTGAATTACATAAATTAAAACAATTATTTGAAGTTCATTTGTCTGTATGCTTTTTGGCGACAATTTTAATGTGAACGCATTAAATGTGTTCTATAATACATTAAAATACCACTAAAATACATTATATATGTCTATTAGCTCGAGGTTATTTGGAAAGAATAATAATATCAACCAAAGGATCTCTGGAGAAAGCGAAGATACGACTCGACAAACTTTGTACTCTGAAAACCCTCGCACCGAAATATTTCCAGGATGAAGACTTAAACGATATGAAACACGTATTAGACAAAATGTAAGATTTTTTTTATATTATGAGAATTACTCGTGTAATTCTGTGGTAGAGCCACGCTGTAGACAATTTTGTCTACAGCATTAATGAGCCGGCTCGTCCGGGTCGTTACCACTGTCTCACAGAAAACCGGCGTAAAGTAGCAGCTCGCTGCTGCGTTTCGTACGGTGAGTGAGATATCCGGAGGCCCAAATCCCCCTTCCCTTCCCAATCCCTTATTACCCCTTTCCTTTAAGGTCGGCAGCGCGCCTATAATTCTTTTGTATTGTGGGCGTACATGGGCAGTGGAGATCGCTTGCCATCAGCTGACCGACATGCTCGTTTACCGGCCTATACTTTAAAAAAAAAAAACATATGGCCAGATTCTGGTCGTTCAGAATTTCCCGATCACACACATATAACACTCACGCCCGGTTTCTGTAAGGCTGAACAATGTTAAATTAAGTAATGTTAAACTAAGTCGAAATTGAGTTGCTAGAAACGTGATCAACACCTTTGATTTGACACACATGTTAGCTAACATAACTTTCAAATTAATATGAAAAATCGTATGTCAAACGGTACTAAAGAGAGATCAAATATTATTGTTTTTTTTACTAAATAACGTTTCAGCAACTCAAATTTATTTGACAGCGATGTCAAATCAAAGTTCTGTTAGTTGAATGTTGATTTGACCAGCCTTTCAGAAACCGGGCGTAAAAATGATATTAGTTTAATATTTAAAGATCCCTTCCTTTCCTTCCATCTGCCCTGATCCTACTCGACGCAACTTTTTAACTCATTTTACAGAATGATTTGGCTTGTAGTTTTTACGATCGGCCGCCTGCCTGACGTCAACCCCTCTGGGGAGATCATTATAAAGATCATTTTATTAAAATATTATTGGGATTTTCTTTTACGAAACGCTCAATATCAGCCCGGAGTCTGGATTTGTGCCCAGTATAGCGATAGGCTCGCCCCCTATCACATCATGGGACGGAGACACGCTCGGCGATATTTGGGTGTACGTGTTACATCTCTGCCTACCCTTTCGGGGATTACAGGCGTGAGTGCGTAGGCATTAAAATATTATTTATTCATTCATTTGCATTTATTCTATAAATGTATCATATATTTAAGTATTCAAAAGAATATTATAATCTTTTCATACCTATTATAAAAATAATTGAATAAGTAAATTAATTTTTATCTATAAATCTCGTACATTAAACTGATGTTAATTAGTATAATATCTTCTTGGTATAAACTCTTTAACGGCTTAACAAGTTTGATTCAAACATACCTGAGAAGCATATTAAAAATCTCAACTTTAAAAAAAATAGCATTCAAATCAGTTCATTCGTTTCGAAGATGAATTTATGATGCCCCGGACATAGACACACACATAGAAAGCGGTCCAACTTATAAAACACCTCTTTTTTGTTGCCCTGATAGGCAGATGAGCTAGGGGCCTGTCTGATGGTAAGCAGTCACCACCGCTTATGAAGTTCGGCAATGCCAGGAGCATAGACAAGCCGTTGATGAATACATTTTTTAAACTTCTCTGTGAATCGAAAGGTCGTGGGTATGATTCCTGCACGGAGGCAAATATTTGTGTCATTCGCAAATAAATTCAAGCTTCTAAGTCAAATAATTCAGATTTCGAATCAAAAGCCACTTATGTTACATCGAACGAGGCAATGGCGAAACTGGGTTCCCGTTGCGGGTTGTGGGGGTCAGACGGCGGGTCGCCCCACATAATATCAAATCCATCGACAAATCGTGATGGCAAGGCGGGCTCTAGCATTAAGCCGGGACAACGCCATGCACAAAGAAAGAAAGAAGGATTTACCCAATTAATTAGAAGAAAAAATCTACTCATAAGGAGTAAAATCGGGGGCGAAGGACTTACTACGACATTCATGCACCGATTTGATGATTCTTTCATTAAAAAAAGTAAACTAATAACTTTTTATTTACAAAAAATAAAACCGTCATATGAACCTAAAAAGATAAAAATAAAATTATACACTTTTAAGTCGGTGGTATCGATCATTTACCAATAGACTACAAAAGAAAGTTGTCATTTCACATCGGTTTTTACCGGTTTTTACTTGTACCTTTCTTCTAAAAATAAACTGATTAAATGTTATCAAAGTTATATGTCAAATGTCAGACTATATGTCATCATTATATAATTTGTCATTGAGCGATTTAAAATGTTATTATGTACAGGCAATGTACAGGCTTCCCACGCTAATGGAGGTAAGTACTTGAATAAAGGAGACATAATTTTATTTTTAAAGTGAGAATGCATTCGGAGATTTTTAAAAGATCTCTGTACGAGTCAGGACTCGAACATGCCAAATTCGAACCAACCGGTCTAGAAATATACGCTAAAGTTTTCTTAGTCAATAAAAAATGTATTCAACAGTCACACGAGATATTAGTTCTGTGACCCACCATGAGTATCAAAACAACAAGGTATACAAGGTTCCGCAACACCGCATTTTAATTTCCTTGCACACTTTAAATACAGATTAATTTATTATAAACGAAATAAAGTCGCATAAAGATTAAAATATTGTGAGGTATAACAAAACCAGAAATAAACCTGATTTATGGCCACAGCATGACCGTCTTCAGCAAATTTAATGATCCAAACATTATTTTAAAGTTTTGCTGCTATTGACGTAAAATATACAAATGATAATTAAAAGAAAAAATATAACAATGCCATCCGTTGACCTATAAACCGACTGCTTAAAGTGCGAAGTATTCGCCTAGAGTACCTAGACCATTATTAAAGTTAATTCATGGTTTTGTTTTGTGTAACCATCAAATTGTTGCCAAAAAGTTATTTTTTTTTTATAGGAGGCGAACGAGCAAGTGGGTCTCCTGATGGTAAGTGATCTCCATCGCCCATGTAGACCCATAATACCATAAGAATTATGGATGCGTTGCCGACCCTAAGGGAAATGGATAATTAAGGGAATGGGAAAGGGAGGGGGTTTGGGCCTCCGGATATCTCACTCACCGTACGAAACGCAGCAGCAAGCTACTACTTTACGCCGGTTTTCTGTGAGACAGTGGTAACGACCCGGACGAGCCGGCCCATTCATGCTGTAGACAAAAGTGTCTACAGTGTGGCTCTACCACTCAAAAAAGTTTTTAATTTTCACAAAACCCTCTAAAGTACCAAGGGTAAAATTCTAAAGAAACTTCCTTAGATAGGTTTTTAGGTAGATTTTGTCACTGTCTTCCTTAGTTGTCAGTATTGACAATATTGATTTACGCATTAGTAATCGATGCACTCCAATTTATCTCCATTAAAATAATTACTAGAGGTAGATTACGTAAAATAATCCATTAGAAGCGTGTGTTCTTTTTATGAGAAAATTTTACATTATATGCACAATAAATCATCAATTTATTAAAATATATACATATAGATATATACATTGTTAACATTTTTGTGTTAATAAACTATAAACATTGAAGTAAAACCAATTTATATCGAGTTATCGCGGTTTACTTTTTACCTTTAGTTCCGACACACAATGTTTCCATCCCATCCAAAAGACCTGACAAAATTACTTTACCTAAAATAATGCTTGTTTATGATTTAAAATTAATTATAATATAAACATATATACAAAGATACACAGGTCCTTGCCAATGTAATTTTAAAAATATCAAAATAAAAAATTAAAGATTATGATCAAAATATAACTTAAAAACAAATTTAACCTTAAGTATGCGTCATAAGGTAACTTTTCAAGGTCGATAATAAAAGAGTAAATCGGAGTGCATCGATTACTAAAGCGTAAATCGATATTGTCAATACTGACAACTAAGCAAGACAATGACAAAAACTACCTATACACCTATGTAAGGAAGTTTCTTTAGCATTTTCCCCTTGGCCTCTCGTATGTGTTCTCTCTCGTTTGAAGGGCATTGAAGCCAGTGAAATTACTGGGCATTATGAGACTTAACACCTTATGTCTCGGAGTGACAAGCATATTCCAGTGCCATGCAGTGTTTTGTAATTCAAAGTTCTGTGTAACGTTGCTTCTATTTATGGGCAGGCGTGGCGCTTACCATCAGGCGAGCAACGTGCTCGTCTCACCATTCAAGCTAATATAGTTTTATTTAAATGAAATCAGGTTCAGGACGTTTTTAAATTTTAAACTCGCGAAAGTAATATTTTTTTATGTTTTTGGCGTTCTGAAGACAAAACAGTGCTTACTCACTATAAGCAATGTTTTTCTCTAATATTTTCTAAGCGTTCATGTTATATATAGTGTATATTGTATCGAAAATAAGTTCATAAACAAAAACGTTCAGGCGCTCATAGCCAGCGCACACTAATCGGCAAACGATAAGCGGGTTAAGCAAACCTTGGCGCGGTCAGTCTATGGATGGGTGACCGCTTAGTGGTATTTCAAATACACGTAAAAAGCGTTGTAAAAAGTCAGTTTCGGCTGTTGTCAACTGACAGCCGTGGCCAAAGAGTATTATACTATATACGGAAAGACAGACGGAGAACTTCGGGTGGCTTGGAAACTTTGACACTATTGCCACTACACATTAGATAAGAATAAAAAGACTTAAAACGGTTCGGAAGATGATTATAATAACTGTTGTAATTTCAGGAATTTATTGGTACTACCCAAATTCGCGCCGGAGTACTATCGAGTTTACTTAGTGAAAGGATATGCAAAACATTTGGCGCCAAGTGATTTCCAAGCTTACTATAAGTACAATATTAGGGTAAGTGCAATGTCTTTACACCAGACGAGAACTAGTGTTGCCAGATATCTCCCTTTTATCAGAACATGTCCCGCCGACAACCTAAGCGGGACGTCGAAATCCCGCTGTTTTATTCTAGATAGAGCTTCGCTGTAGACATTTTTTCTACAACATGAATGGGCCGGCTCGATCAGGTCGTCACCAATCTCACAGAAAAAGTGAAGTAGCTGTTGGCTGCTACGCGTCCATGATTCTTCAGTTATTGTAGATGTTCATGGGCTCATTTGCCTCTGCTATAAATCTCTACCAATCAGTATGTTTATAGTATATAACGAAAACCCTGTTGGCCCTTTTTGGATCGTGTAGATAGACATATAGACAGCTTTATAAAAATACTTAAATTAAAAAAAACAGAAGCGAGATCTTATACTTACCCAGGTAGCTTAGAAAAATGAACATAATTAAAAAAAATATATTTATATCTCAATTCCTATGTGTAATGACGAAGGCGCGCGGCGCGGCGCCTTTGATGTGTGTGGACGCCGCAACTTGCCATCTCGCTCTGGCTTCAAGACACCGCTCTTGCAGAGGTAATCAATCAAAATACGGTTTACAAACAATAAATTAATTAAAGTTAAAAAAATATATGATTATTTTTATTGTCTTAAATTTCGTAAGCGAGTTTTTTCATTACGTTTCAATATCGATTCTGATATTACATTTGAAATGCTCAACAGGGTTTTTATTACATATTGTATAAGGTACCCTTCCATCATCATCAGGTAATCATATCGTTTTTTCAGATATGTGAATATGCGATGAGGCATGACTACTTCAATGGATTTATTTTGGTCTTTGATTTCACTAACAAAGATTTAAATATCATGGAATTTATAACTAACAACAATCCGAGTGAATTTCATCAGAACGTATTAACTTCCTTGGTAAGTTTGAAAATTTCGTGTTCTAAAGAGTTATTTCATTCTGCCGTGCGTCAACCCGGCTTGATGCCAGGGTCCATCTTCACCTCATGATTTGGTGTTATGTGGGGTGAACCGCCGTCTTACCCCCACAACTCAAGTTTCGCCATTGCCTCGTCCGTTAATCAACAGAGTGTACCATGTGCAGGTGAGGTTGGCTTTGGACCTAAAATGCTGGTGGTCCAATTACACTCTAAATTGCTCACAACTGCTTGACTAACATTGCGGAGACCGCCCTAACACCAAATCCACCGTCAAATCATGATGGAAAGGTAGACTCTTGCATTAAGCCGAGATAACGCCAGTCAGAAAGAAAAAATCAATACTTACCAGTTAACTCATCAAAACTATAGAATGTGTACGTCCCATTGACCTAAAATCACGAAATTTGGAAAGAAACAAGGTCTCACATCATAAATAAAGCAAAATACCGGAAAATCGGTAATCCTACTTATATTATAAACTAGCCTTTGCTCGCGGATCCACCCGTGTGAACGGCCTTTTCCAAGATAAAAAGTAGCCTATGTTAGTCAGTGACAATGTAGCTTTATAACGCTAAAAGATTTTTTGAAATCGGTCAGTTTTTAAGCTTATTCGTTACATACAAAAATAAAAAAAAACTTTCCTCTTTATAATAGTGTAGATGTGAAAGTTGGGATGATAAGTTTATGAGTTTGGATGTTTGTTAGTCAATCACGCCGTAACGGCTGAACGGTTTTGAATTAAATTTGGCACACAGGTAGACCAAGGCCGGGATTAGGGTAGAAGCTACTTTTTATCCCGGAAAAGGCAATTCACGTGGGCAGGGTCTGGAACTAGTATGACTAATACTATGTGTTTTTTTTTTCAGAAAGTCTACGGGGCGCGGCTTAAAGGAATCCATATGGTAACAAGCTCAAAATTTGTGGATGCCGTAGTTACGTTTATGAAACCATTTTTTGGTGCAAAACTTGCAAGTAGATTCCATGTTCATAAGAAAATGGAAGATCTTTTCGATATGATCCCCAAGGATATCTTTCCAGTGGATTACGGAGGCAACGAGAAGAGCTTACCAGAACTTTACGGTACATCAAGATTTTGATCAGTTTTTTTTAATTAATCTGAATGATGAACTGAACGCTTGTCTGTAGTAAGCACCACACCTGTCCATTAACAAAAGCAACACCACTCATAACCTTGAATTACAAAGCACTGCATGGTATTGGGCTGCATTCGACACCCCGAAACATAGTATGTCCTAAGTTTCGTAATTCCCAGTAATTATATCACTTCACAATAGTGCTTCCACACTGCTGCTTGATGGCAGAAATAGACATAGCGGTGGTACCAACCCAGACGGCCTCTCTCATACGAGGGATCTATCGCTTACATACACCAACACTTAAGTCACAAAATAAACAGTAATAACCACCGTCCATGAACATCTTCAATGCCAGAGGAATTGTAGGTAATTTAGAGGACTTCCGTTAATGTAACTGACAGTATGCAAGAGCAAAGCTGAATTTTCAATTTATCAATGGTACCAACCCTTACTTCCCTTTTTGCATTTAATATCACAGCTGATGTCATATGTTAATTATCATTGGAGTATTTTTTTGTTATTTAATAATCGTTTACATTATTACGTTATTAATACGTTTATGTAAAATGCAGACAATTTGTTACTACTCTGTGTGTTGTAAGACGAAAACCTTTATAGAAAAATCCTCGTACAACATCAGATTTTATATCTTATTCTTGGATAGGGAATATGAAATTGTGATAATAAAAGTAAATCTATAAGTATTGATTGAAGATATCATGTTATTCCAGATAATTGGTTCAGTCTATTAAATTCACAAGAGCACCGAGATTACATCAAAGAAGTGTCCAAAGCAGGAACAGAAGAGTCCCGAAGACTGATCGACAAACTGAATGACGAATACCTAGGAATGCCCGGCACTTTCAGAACATTAAAAATTGATTAGATTATTTATGATGATGCTAAGAGTTTTTATGAGCATTGGTCTCCGTTTAGTTACTTTATTTAAAATTCTATTTTTTATATAACTAGGGGCGTTTTTTTTATTTTGTTTTGTGGAAAAACATGGGCAATGTTTTCACACAAAACATACAATAAAATAAAAAATTAAAGTCCGACGAATATGAGACATATCTTACTTTCTTCCCCACATTATTCTGCATCGATTGGTATCGATCTCGACCCCATACCCCCAGCGGTTTCGGAGGAGATAGCGTGACTAGCTTTTGGCAGCGACGGCGGCGCCAGTTACTTTTTTTTAGAGATAATTTAAGAAACATTGTAATTGTTGTTTATTTGAAAATAAATCATTAAGGTATTTACTAATAATTAGTTCTAAGCACATGTTGTATGAAATTACATGCTTCCACAACCAACAGTTTCGCGCCGTTGAAGCTGACATTGATACCGCCTTAGTTCGTTATTTTGTCACCGGCTTTACTACAAAGGGAAGTGGACAATATATATTTCCAACTCCACATCTTTGTACGTAATTAACTTCGTTGCGGGACGGGACAAAGCCAATTAACATTATCAGAGACTTGCCTAGCAAGAGTTGAAAACTTTTTCATTCATAATATTTCTCGCTATCCCATTTCGGAACATACTGCAGCCGCTGCGCTGGTCCAATGCAGGTATGGGGTTGCCATTGTCTGGTCTATTGGTCGACAGGATGCCCTAAGATTGGATTGGGTTCTGACATAGTATTAATTGTAAGAACATATAACTGAGCACAGATCTCCACCACTAATGGACATGTTTTTCTTCACCGTTAAAGGCAGCGATCATTAGCAGTAAGGGGCTGAGGTCAAACATGCGACCGCTTTCACGATAGTTCATTCCACTCCTCACAACGCTATCGCCAAAATACAAGGTCTTTAACTTGAACTTCAATGTTACACGATCATCTGACCAAAAACCTGCAGTCAGATCGTGAGTTCTATTTTAAACTGATACGTTATGCATTCTATTGGCAAGGGTAATTTTTGTTTTAAACCAGAGTTCCAACACCAGTTCAACCAGAGGTCACCTGATGATGTTTTCCACCGTTCATGAACACCTAAAGGAATGGCAATTGGTAAAAAAGGGGGGATTTGGGCCCCAGGTAATCTCACTCGACGTACGAAACGCAACAGCAAGTTGCTACTTCACATCTTTTTTCTGTGAGACATTGGTAACAACCCGGTCGAGCCAGCCCTTATTCTTATTAACAAAAGTGTCTACAGCTTGACTCTACCACTTTAACTGTACTAAGTTTAAAGATAGAACTCGCATTTAATACTTATTATTAATCGACTTCAAAAAACGAGGAGGTTCTCAATTCGACTTTATTTTTCATTTATTTTTTATGTTTGTTACCTCAGAACTTTCGACTGGGTGAACCGATGTTTATGATTCTTTTTTTATTTGAAAATTGTTATTTTTTTTTTTTTATTTTGCTTCTCATGTGTTTCCATTTCAATTTGGTTAAGATCTAATGACGGAGTATGGAGAAAAAAGATAAAACTCCTTAACGGACAACAGTACACTCGTCGCGATTGTGTTACTAGCAACCCACCATGACTTCTTTTTTTACTAGCTTGAGTAACGAAACAAGCAGGTCGTTCGCCTGATGGTAAGCGTCATACCTGTCAATGAACAGAAGCAACACCACACAGAACTTTGAATTACAAAGCACTGTATGACATTGGGGTGCGCTCATCACCGCGAGACATAATATTATGTTAAGTCTCATAATGCCCAGTAATTTTAATGTCTTTCAAACCGGAACACAACAGTACTTACACACCGCTGCTTAGCGGCAGAAATAGACAAAGCAGTGGTACCAACCCAGACGACCTCTCGTATACGAGACCACCTTCTCACATGTGTAAGTTATTAACGTCGCATCATTTCTGGGCCCATTTTGGGTACGACTGGCTGCTCCATAGGACGTCGCGTCGCCGACACTTGTTATGCCAATGGTACGCTCGCGCTGGTAACGCCGAGCTCCAGGACCTTAGAAGAAGCCGCAATCTTGGCGGTGGTCGGCACTAGCTACATTGCAGATGCATCCAGCGGCTGGGTCAGAGGTGGTCTTCGAAAAGAGTGAGGCCCTTTGTTGTCATGGTCCTCGGAATTTTAAGGGGTGCGGATTCCTGTCAACTCACGATGAAAGAGTACTGGTTAGGCAGATACCACGGCACGACGACGTCTCGACTGGTTCGATCCCCGCACTGAGACAAATTAATGATTGTGTGATCCACAAATATTTCTTTCGGGTCTGGGTGTTTTCTCCCTGAAAGGGTTGACGTCAGGCAGGTGGTCAGACGTAAAAACTACAAGCCAAATATTTCTGTAACATGTGGTAAAAAAACGCTGCGCCGACCCTACTGCAAGTAAGTTAAGTTGATATTTTATAATCAAGTTGTCAAAAGGAACGATCATATACCTACATACATCAATTATCTTATTTCGATGCCTACATATACATATGATTAATATTATTGATACGTCGAGTTTATTACATCGTTCGTCATTGTATAAAATGTCATGTAAAACCAGATACGTTCGATATTATGAAGCGCTTATTATATTGCAATTTTAACGTGACGTGATGCCATTCCGCTGCCATCGGCCTATCCGCACGCACCATGCAGTCACTACCGAAACTCCCCATACTGGAATTCACAGAAGATACCCTCGAAAGTGTCAGGAAGTGCCACAATTTGCACCAACCGGGAAGAATGGATGAAGCCATTGATATATTAAGTGACTGGGCTAAAAAACAGGAGCATTTTCAGAAGAAGGATTTTCGTATGTATTAATTTTTGGTACTGGTTCTGGAATGATAGTAATTAAGACAATTATTTGAAGCTCATTTATCTATATGCTGTTTGGCGACAATTTTAATGTGAACGCATTAAATGTGTTTTTTAGTACATTAAAATAAAATAAATACACCCAACAGTCACAGACATAGTCCCGACCCCACACTAGGTTAACCTGTATCGTGGGTATCAGTAACTACGAGGGACTTGCGAGACCCGAACCACAACACCCAGACCCGAAACAAATATTTGTGGATCACACAAAAAATTATTTTATATATTTTTTACTTACTTTATATATTATTCTGGACATAGTATCTATGATCGACGATTGCTTATATATTTGTATTAGGAGTGTAATATAACATTCTGAAATACTAAAAATGTGTACTTGATTACATATTTTCTTCTACCTTCTTAATTAGGTATTATGTAGGTATAAATACAATGTTATGGGCGAATAGAAATATGTATGTATAAATATTTATCAAAATGATTGATTCCAACTCGAGGTTATTTGGAAAGAATAATAATATCAACCAAAGGATCTTTAGAGAAAGCGAAGATACGACTCGACAAACTTTGTACTCTGAAAACCCTCGCACCGAAATATTTCCAGGATCAAGACTTGAACGATATGAAACACGCATTGGACGGAATGTAAGGATTTTTTTCTTTTAATATTTTAAATAACTATATTGTGAGAATAATACTTCAGTTAGCCAGGCCGTTCAGAAGTTGTACGATCACACACAGGTACACTAACGATGATGTAGGTTGATAATGATGAATAAATTAATTTTAATCTATACATCATATAATATCATATGCACTTACGCCTGTAATCCCCGAAGGGGTAGGCAGAGGTGTAACGTGTACACCCACTTTTTGCCGAACGTATCTCCGTCCCTTGATGTGATAGGGGGCGAGCCTATCGCCATACAGGGCACAAATTCCAGACTCCGAGCTGATACTGAGCATTTTGTAATAGAAACATCCAATGTCACTTTTACCCGACCCGGGGATCGAACCCGAGACCTCAGCGTCGGCCTCAGTCGTAACGCGTACGCAATACAACTGCGCCACCGAGGCAGTCTGCGCCACCGAGGCAGTCTATCTATACATCTCAAACATTGAAACCACTGATATCAATTAGTATAAAATCTGTAAGTCTTAAACGGTTTTTTCTGACACTATCCCGCCCACAAACCCGCCACTGTAACTCCTGTACGCCAGGATCGACAGTGGTACGCATATTTCGACACCGAGCATTGAAGCTCGGCGAGTCTCTGGGTATGCAAATCTGTCTTAAACGGTTTAACAAGTTTTATTCAAGAATCTCGAATAAACAAACTTTAAAAATAACTACATTCACTTCATTCCATTCGTTTTGACGATGAATGACCGATGGCCCGGACAGATACACACACATACAAAGCGGTCCAACTTATAAAACACCTCTTTTTTTGTGGCCCTGATAGGCAGACGAGCTAGCGGCCTACCTGATGGTAAGCGGTCAACGCCGCTCATGGGCATAGGCAATGTCAACAGAACAGTCAAGCTGTTGCGAAATACTCTTTTTAAGCCTCTTTTGCAGTAGTAAAAAAATAGAGATAGGAGCGTGTAGGAAGAATTTGAACTTTTACATTTAAATTTAGACATCGTATTTAGGCTTCTAATATGGTTGATAAAAACGGGCATGAGTATGGACACCTTTGCTTTATCGTGTGTAGTGTTGCATAGGTATGCGTTAGACAGGGCTAAATAATGTTCAATATATTATATACAATATGTAACAAAAACCCTGTTGGGCGTTTTAAGCGCGATATCAAAATCGATATTCAAACGTAATGAAATAACTCGCATACGAAAATAAGACTATAAAAATAATCATATTTATTTTTTATACTTTAATGTTTTTATTGTTTGTAAACCTTATTTCGATTGATTACCTCTGCAAAAGCGATGTCTCGGAGCCAGAGCGAGATAGCAAGTTGCGGCGTCTACGTGCGTCAAACGCGCCGCGTCGCGTGGGCACTCGGATTCGTCAATACGCAACATCAGTCAGCTGTTCAAAAGTTTTCAGATGAAAATAACATTTTTTAAATATGTTCATTTTTCTAAGATACCTGTGTAAGGATAATATCTCGCTTCTGTTTATTATTTATTTAATTTAACTATTTTTATTAAGCTGTCTATATGTCTATTTTCACGACCTAGAAAGGGCCAACAGGGTTTTTGTTACATACTGTATAACTACAGCCTCCGTGACGTAGTGGGTTCCTTTCCTGCACCGAATCAAATGTTTGTGTAATTCACAAATAAACTCAAGGTTCTAAGTCAATCGAATCAAAAGCCATTTTTATGTTACATCGGGCAATGGCGAAACTTGGTTCCCGTTGCGAGTTGTGGGGGACAGATGGCGGGTCGCCTCATATAATATCAAATCCATCGTCAAAACGTGGTGGGAAGGCCGACTCCAGCATTAATCCGAGATAACGCCAGGCAGAAAGAAAGAAAGGATTTACCCAATAAAAAAATCCACTCCTAAGTGGTAAACTCGGAGACGAAAGAATTACTACGACATTTATGCACCAATTTTGATGATTCTTTGACAAAAAAAGGAAAAAAAACTGTCTTATGAACCTAAAAAGCTGAAATATAAACTACACACTTTTAAAACAGTTTAATATACTGCAAAATCAAGTTGTAATTTCACATCAGTTTTCACTTGTTACAAAAATTCACTGATTAAAAGTTATCAAAGTCAAATGTCAGGCTATATGTCATCATTATATAATTTGTCATTGAGCGATTTAAAATGTTATAGGTATAGGCTGGTATAGGGCTTCCCACGCTAATGGAGGGAAAGTACTTGATTAATGAATATAGAAAGTTTTTAAATAAAATATAAAGGAGATTAAATTTTATTTTTAAAGTAATAATGCAATCTAAGATTTTAAAAAGGATCTCTTTCCGAGTCAGCACTCGAACACGCCATATTCGAACCAGCCGATCTAATTGTATACGTTGAAGTCTTTCTTAGTCAATACAAAAATTATAGTTATATTCAACAGTCACGCGAGACATTAGTTCTGTGACCCACCATGAGTTTCAAAACAACAAGGTATATAGGGTTCCACAACACCAAGCCCACAAACAAATATTATGCACACAAATAATTAAAATTTTCTTAAACACTTTAAAGATGTTTTTATTTTAATCGAAACAAAGTCGCATAAAGGGTAAAAGATTGTTATCGTAAAAAAATAATGGTATGTGACCAAAAATAAACCTGATTTATTATCACAGCTTAAGCTTTATATATTATTTCTCAGGTCTTTTTTTTGTCGGACTGCCATAACTTCAATAATTCCTATGTAATAATTTAACGAGAGGACGTCTGGGTTGGTACATCACCACTTTGTTTATTTCTGCCGTCAAGCAATAGTGTGTAAGCCAGTGCTACCGGAACACAAACTGTTCCAGTTTGAAGGGCATTGAAGCTGGTGAAATTACTGGGCATCATGAGACTTAACAACTTATGTCTCGGATTGACGAGCACATTCCAGTGTCATCCATTGCTTTGCAATTCAAAGTTCTGTGTAACGTTGCTTCTGTTTATGAACAGGCGTGGCGCTTACCGTCAGGCGAGCGACCTGCTCGTCTCATCATTCAAGCTAATATAGTTTTTTATGAAATCAGGTTCAGGACGTTATTAAATTTGCTCTCGAAAGTAATACATTTTTGCCCTTCTGAAGACAAAACAGTGCTTGCTCACATAAGCACTGCTTTTCTAAGCATTCATGTTATATCTAGTGTATATTTTATCGAAGATAAATTCATAAACGAGAAACGTTAAGGGCGCTCATAGCCAGCACACACTAATCGGCAAACGATTAGCGGGTTAAGCAAACCTTGGCGCGGTTAGTCTATGAATGGGTGACCGCTTAGTGGTATTTCAAATAAGTCTCCGTGCTTCGGAGGGCACGTAAAATTCAGTCCCGGCTGATGTCAACTGACAGTAGTGGCAGCCAAGACGGAGGACTTCGGGTGGCTTGGAAACTTTGACACTTTTGCCACTACACATTAGATAAGAATAAAAAGACTTAGAAAGATTTCGATGATGATCATAATAACTGTTGTAATTTCAGGAATTTATTGGTACTACCCAAATTCGCGCCGGAGTACTATCGAGTTTACTTAGTGAAAGGATATGCAAAACATTTGGCACCAAGTGATTTCCAAGCTTACTATAGGTACAACATTAGGGTAAGTGCAATGTCTTTACACCAGCCGAGAACTAGTGTTACCTGATACATACATACGCTCTCACGCCTGTAATCCCCGAAGAGGTGGGCAGAGATGATCATCCCATGATGTCACTGAGGCGAGCCTATCACCATACCGGACATTATTCCAGATTCCGGGCTGTTAATGAGCATTTCGTAATAGAAAAACCCAATATCACTATTACCTGACCCGAGGATCGAAACCGAAACCTCAGCTTCAGCCATAATCGTAACGCAGACGCATTACAACTGCGCCACCGAGGCAGTCTCCAGTGTTGCCAGATATCTCCCTTTTATCAGAACATTCCACTTTTAGCCCTCTAAGGTATTGGCCCGCAGACAACCTGAGCGGGACGTCGAAATCCTGCTATTTTATCCTAGGTAGAGCTTCTAGCTGTAGACATTTTGAATTTTGAATGGGCCGGCCCGATCGGGTCGTTACCAATCTCACAGAAAAAGTGTAGTAGTTGTTGGCTGCTTACGCGTCCACTATTCTTCTGTTACTGTAGATATTCATGGCCGGTGGAGATAACTTACCAACAGGTGACCCACTTGCTCGTTTGCCACTGCTATAAATCTCAACCAATCAGTCTGTATATAAGGCAACCTCCCTTAAGTAATCATATTTTTTTTTCAGATATGTGAATATGCTATGAGGCATGACTACTTCAATGGATTTATTTTGGTCTTCGATTTCACTAACAAAGATTTAAATATCATGGAATTTATAACTAACAACAATCCGAGTGAATTGCATCAGAATGTATTAGCTTATTTGGTAAGTTTGAAAATTTCATGCTCTAAAGAGGTCTTTCTTTCTGCAGTGTGTCAGCCCGGCTTTATGCTAGGATCCATTTTCCTCTCATGATTTGGTATTATGTGGGGAGACCCACCGTCTTACCCCCACAACTCAAGTTTCGCCATGGCCTCATCCGTTAATCAACAGAATGTACCACGTGCAGGTGAAGTTGGCTTTGGACCTAAGATGCTGGTGGTCCGATTACACTCTAAACTGCTCACAACTTCTTGACTATACTATGTGGAGACAGCCGCTAAGTATACCTTTTAAAAATAATTTAGCAATATGTAATGATATCTTGCAATTGCCAAAGTTAAAAAAATGCTGTAAATGATATATTATGGTCATACTAAATAAAATAAACCGGAAAATCGGTAATCCTACTATCCTACTAATATTTTAAATGTGAGAGTTTGGAGGTTTGTGAGTTTATGAATTCGGATGTTTGTTAGTCAATCACGCCTTAACGGCTGACCGGTTTTGAATTAAATTTGGCACAGGTAGGCTATGCCCGAGATTAGGACACAGATTACTTTTTATTCCGGAAAAGATAGTTCATGCGGGCGGAGCCGTGAGCAAAAGCTAGTATCACATAAAGTTGTGGCTAATGACATCTGAACTAGTATGACTAATACTATGTGTTTACTTTTTCAGAAAGTCTACGGGGCGCGGCTTAAAGGAATCCACATGGTTACAAATTCAAAATTTGTGGATGCTCTAGTTACGTTTATGAAACCATTTTTTGGCGCAAAACTTGCAAACAGATTCCATGTTCATAAGAAAATGGAAGATATTTTTGATACGATCCCTAAGGACATCTTCCCAGTGGATTACGGAGGCAATGAGAAGAGCTTAGCAGAACTTCACGGTACATCAACATTTAGACCAGTTTTTTTTATTAGCCTGAATTCAAATTATTTATTGAATCCATAAAGTGTTATATCCATCATTTAGATTCAGTAAAATTATAACTTTACCGCCAGTTCGGAATGCTGTTTCGCTAGAGAAGAACAGACAAGAAACTCTAACGTTGCTGTTTTCAAAACTGATTTACAATATTGATAATACAATTTAATTTGAGTTAAAGCAGCAGCTCAGTTTATGCTAAGAAGAACATTATAACACAAAATAATAATTATTGAGCATGACTCCCATGATCACGACGAATAAATTAAGACTATAAAGTAAAAAAGTTATAACCATAAATAATAGTTTGAGCAGACCAGTCCACACAAGCAGCACCCGTTCACGAGTATGACGCATGTGCCAGCCATCGGCCTCCTCAACCATGGTACAGGGAAGTTACTGACCCGGCACACGACGCCGAATGATGAAACGAGCAGGTCGCTCGTCTGTAGTAAGCACCACACCTGCCCATAAACAGAAGCAACACCACTCATTACCTTGAATTACAAAGCATTGACATTGCGAGTGTCACTGCGTGACAATAGATCGCGTTCGTCACTTCGAAAGATAGAATGTTAAGTTCCATATTGCCCAGTAATCATTTCACATAACAACAGTGCTTATACACTGCTGCTTGATGGCTGAAATAGACATAGCGGTGGTACCAACACAGACGGTCTCTCCCATACCGGGGATCTACCGCCTACATACACCTACATCCAAATTACCTAATAAACAGTAAGAACCACTGTCCATGAACATCTTCAATGCCGAAGGAATTGTGAGAGCAAAGCTTACCTTATGTAAAGTTTCCATTTATCAATGGTACCACACGTAGTTCCCACCTTGCAGCATTTCATTTCACATCTGATGTTATGTTTATAATATCACTGGAGTATTTTTTCTACATTATTTATTTTCACTGCCTCGGTGGCGCATTAGTAATGCGTATGCGTTACGATTTAGGCCAACGCTGAGGTCTCGGGTTCGATCCCCGGGTTGGGTAAAGTGGTATTAGGTTTATCTATTACGAAATACTCAGTATCAGCCCGGCGTCTGGAAATTTGTGCCCGGTATGGCGATAGGCTCGCCCCCTATCACATAAGGGACAGAGATACGCTCGGCGAAATGTGGGTGTACTGTTTACACCTCTGCCTACCCCTTCGGGGATTACAGGTGTGAGTGCGTACGCATGAATATTAATTTTCACCAACATTTTTGTAAATATTTGTTTCTGGTCTGTGTATTGTAAGACCAAAACCTTTATAGGGAACTCCTCGAAAAACATCAGATTTTATATCTTATTCTGGGATAGGGGCTATGTAATTTTGATAGTAAAAGTAAATCTATAAGTATTGATTGAATATCATCATATTATCATGTTATTCCAGATAATTGGTTCAGCCTATTAAATTCGCAAGAGCACCGAGATTACATCAAAGAAGTGTCCAAAGCAGGAACAGAAGAGTCCCGAAGATTGATCGACAAACTCAATGACGAATACCTAGGAATGCCCGGCACTTTCAGAATATTAAATATTGATTAGTTTATTTATGGTGAATGATAATACTAATAATTTGTATGAGAATTGGTCACCGATTATTTATTTTAATAAAATTATATTTTTTAATGTAAAAATTTAAAAAAACATTGTGATTGTCGTTTTTTGAAAAAATAAAATATTAAGGTATTTAACAATAATTAGTTCTAAGTACAGGCTGGTAATGGCAAAATTACATCTATCCTCAGAGAACCGCACCCGCCAAATTCATTGAATTTAAATAAATAATAAATAAATGGGTGTACACACACATAGTCCTGACCCTACATTAGGTTTGTTGTATCAGGAACTACGAGGGACTTACGGTCCCACAACACCCATACCCGAAACAATTACCTATTTGTGGATCACACCAACATTTACCTCGGTGTGGGAGTTTCACTTCGTAGCCGGCTACTCGCCCACTGCGCCACGGAGGCAGTCAGAATTTGTATGAAATTACATGCTTGCACAACCAACAGTGCCGTGTCCTTAAGACTGAGGTTGATACCTCCTTAGTTCGTTACTTTATCACCCCCTTTACTACAAAGGGAAGTTGACAGTTTATATTTCTAAATCACATCTTTCTACGTAATAATTTCGATGCGGGACGAAACATACCCAGAGACTGCCTAGCAAGAGTTGACTACTTTTTCATTCATAATCATTCTCGCCATCCCACATGTGGATTTGGAACATGATACTGCAGCCGCTACGCTGGTCCAATGCAGGTATGGGATTGCCATTGTCTGGTCTATTGATCGACAGGATTCGCGATGATTGGATTGGGGTCTGACATATTAATAATTGTAAGAACAAATAAGCTAACATTAAGGATATTATCTCATTGCTGAGCACAGATCTCCACCACTAACCAGAGGTGTTAGATTACATACATTCATAATTTTTATAGAGAATTCACAGGTATGAACATGTTTTTCTTCAGCGTTTAAGGGGGCGATCATTAGCATTCATGTTGATCATTAGGGGGTCTGGGGTCAAATATGCGACCGCTGTCACGGTAGTTCATTCCACTCCTCACAACGCTATCGCCAAAATATAAAGTCCTTAATTTGAACTTCAATATTACGTGAGCATCTGACCAAAAACCTGCAGTCAGATCGTGCGGTGCATTATAAACCGATACTTTATCGCATTCTATTGGCAAGGGCCATTTAAAAATCTGTTAAATGAATCAATTAGAATGCCGTACACACTGATGTAACGAAGTAGAATAATTGAAGCACAATGTACACGATCTTCTTCCATATCTTATGGATTAACAGACAATATAACGTTATACAATAATAGTGTGACGTCATAACCGTTATGTTATTATTTAGTACTGGCAGCACTTATAACACTACGTATCTTACAAGCTTAATGCAGATATCTTTATTGTCAACCATGTTGAACTGATTTTTGTTTTAAACCAGAGTTCAAGAAACGTGCAAGTGGATCACTTGATAGTATTTCCCATCGCCCATGAACACCTACAGGAATGGGGATTGGTAAGGGAGGGGGGATTTAGGGCCCCGTAATCTCACCCACGCTAACCTTAACTTAAACGGAAAACGCTTTTCGTTTGCTGTTCACATTTAATTTTGTAAATTCGATATTTCGTAAACTCGCAATTAAAGCGTACTAAACTTGGAGTCAATGAGCGCATGCATCCTTGGTAATATTCAGTTGGTAGTAAAGCCCGCCCGCCGCTGGTGCAACGCTTGCGCGCGGCCGTTAACACCGAGCGTTAGCTGGCTTTTTATTATCTTTAAATTTTATTATTAAGAAAAAAAAAATATTATCTTATTGATTATTCCAATAAAAAGTCATTGCAATTATTTTGCTGCCCATAAGATCATGCGTGTAACAATTCGCAAAGGGATTTCGTCATATAAGCTAACAAAAAAAAACATTTTCACTTCATTGTCCTTTCAATGGTGCAAACAATTCTAACGCTGCATTAGAATATCTATGTAATTACTGTACAATTAAGGCATTATAAATAGTCTGTTTGAAATTCACAATTTATCACATAAATAATGCAATTTTCCTGTTTATAATTATACCTACAGCCATGAGATTTAATCAAAGATACATTTCAAGGTATCAATATTATTTATGTTATGCCACTGTTACTCTTGTAAGCCATGATCGATTGTATACTTAAAGAATATCGCTGGAAGAGTCTCTGAAGAAACGTTGCATACACGGAACGATATTTTTCATCCAGCCATGGAAAAATAGCTACACTTATGTACCTGATAGTAAATAAGCAGTCCCACTGTTGATCGTCAAAATAAATAATAATAATAAAAATACTAGCCCTGCATTATACTCGTCCCACTGCTGGGCACGGGCCTCCTCTACTGAATGAGAGGGGTTAGGCCTTAGTCCACCACGCTGGCCTAATGCTGGTTGGCAGACTTCACATAACTTCGAAATTCTTATGAAGAACTTCTTAGGTATGCAGGTTTCCTCACGATGTTTCCTTTACCGTTAAAGCAAGTGATAATTAACAATTAATACACACATAACTTATAAAAGTCAGAGGTGTATGCACTTGAGCCTGGTTTCGAACCTGCGACTTTCGTCTCGACAGTCCATACCACTCCCCGCTGAGCTATCACTGCTTCAAAATAAATAAATAAACAAATATACCCTACAGTCACACACATAGTCCTGACCCCACACTAGGTTAACCTGTATCGTGGGTATCAGGAACTACGAGAAAGTTGCAGTCCCACAAATATAATAATATAATCACACAAACATTTGTCTCAGTACGGGAATCGAACCCACAACCTCTCACTTCGCAGCTGGCTACTTGCCCACTGCGCCACAGAGGCTATCAAAATATGAGGGATACAAGTCTCTCGAAAGTAGCTAGAATTATCCATTTTTTAACACAGGGAATTCGTATTCGGCTTTAAGGACATAACGTGTTAGCATAATGAGACATAAGCCAAGCCATGTGCGAACAGAGAACAGTAATTGCTGCTGTTATTGGCATTTACGTGAAGGTTTTTGCCAAAAAATTGGATGTATTTTCATATTATAGTAGTTTTTACTCACAGCTTCGCCCGCGTGAATGTTTTTATTCGGAACAACCTCCGCGCCCTCTTAAAGCAAAGGGGTTGATTTTGCAAATATTGTGAAATATGTATTTGCTTATTTGTTTTAAGAGTACTACGAAGTTTGGAGTGGAAATGTATATTTAATATTTTTCTCCATACAAACTTTAATCTCCTATTTTACCCTTTTGGGGGATGAATTTTCAAAAATCTTTCTTAGTGCTCACTTCGTCATTAAGGAACGTATGTGCAAATTTCATGCTTCTAGGCCCAACGGTTTCGGCTGTGCATTAATCAGTCAGTCAGTCAGTTTCTTTTTTTACTTACATAAAAAAATACGACCACATTCCTCGATATATACTCAAGAAAGCAGAGCCGCGGACAAAAGTTAGTGAAATATATATTTTTAAATTAATTATTCAACCTGTTACTCACTTTGAGTAGTAGAGCGACGCTGTAGACACTTTTGTCTACAGCATGAATGGGCCGGCTCGTTACATTACCCCCTGCCGATCGCTTCCTGACTCGAAGGCGAACGTGTATACCGATGCGCAACTGTTGCTATGGCATCTACTATTACTTGTTTTTTTTTAATTCATATCCATGGCATCATACAAGCATCTACTATAATAGAGCTCCAATGTTGCCAACCCGGCTTTTAATAATGTGCTAAAGTTGTTTTAAAAGAGTTAAAAATTAAATTGACCTATTTTAGTCGGTGCAATTGCAATTTAATGAATCTCTGAATTGTCAGGTTATTTTTTTATGTTTTAGGTCGGTTTAGATAATTTAATTTAGATGTTAGAGCCACGCTGTAGACACTTTTGTCTACAGCATGAATGGGCCGGCTCGTCCGGATCGTTACCACTGTCTCACAGAAAACCGGCGTTAAGTAGCAGCTTGCTGAGTTTCGTATGGTGAGTGAGATATCCAGAGGCCCAAACCGCCTCCCCTTCCCAATCCCTTAATTATACCTTTTCCTTAGGGTCCGCAATGGGTGTACATGGGCGGTGGAGATTACTTACCATCAGGTGACCCACTTGCTCGTTTGCCGGCTTATGCTATAAAAAAAGACCTGTAAAAATATGTTTTTATAAAATGCGTCAATCAGTTTATTACGGCGCTGCGTGATGTCAATGTAAATTCGTATGACTTCACATGATTTTATCAAACCCAAAGTGTTTTAATCGTCTGAGAAATAGTTAATTGATATTTTATTTTAAGTAATTATATCTTATTAACATATATATTCTGTATAATGGCTCTATTGAGCAGTGTACGTCGTGAACTCATTTTCATCGTTAAGGCAAAGATATATATCTTATAATGTCTTTGGTTGAAGGTCTCATGTCATTAATTCACTCCCACTATAACACAGAATATTATTAATTTAAATGAATTTCGTTTATTCGGGAAACTTACAGAATAATATTAAATTTATTATATTAAAATAAAGAACTGGAGTAACACTTATGGCCATTCCCTATATTTTGTCTATCGACTGATTTGGGTACTATCGATAGTGTTTTGACAGATCTTCCATACAAAATGTGTCAAAATTTTACTGCCGGTAAGCAAATCTGTTGATAGACAGAATATTGGGAATGGCCATTAATCAAATTAAGTTTCCACAAGAAAACTTTTTTTATAATACAGATAGTGATTTAATCTTTAAATATATAAAATTCTCGTGTCACAATGTTCGTTCCCATACTCCTCCGAAATGGCTGGACCGATTTGTATGAAATTTTGTGTGCATATCGGGTAGGTCTGAAATACGACTAATTAACTATTTTTCATCCCCCTAAATATTAAGGGTGGTCCACACCTATTTTTATGTTTTTAATTTTAGACAAATTTTTTTGTTTTTATTTTTTTATGATACAGCATTAAAAATATTATACAACCCTAAATTTTTACCCTTCTACCATCAACCCTTATTTTTAATAGTCATTTTAGTATTTTTGTCAAGCGCGTTTCTCATCGGGGGCGCCCACTAGGCTACTTTTATCCTGGAAATAGGCATTCACGCGGGCGGAGCCGCGGGCAACAGCTAGTAATAATAATAAATAAGTACACCCAACAGTCACACACATACTCCTGACCCTACACTAAGTTAACCTGTATCGTGGGTATCAGGAAATACGAGGGATTTACGGTCCCACAACACCCAGACCCGAAACAAACATTTGTCTCGGAGTGGGAATCGAACCCATGGCCTCTCGCTTCGCAGCCGGCTAATCGCCTACTGCGCCACGTAGGTTGTCGCCACGATTATACAACTTCGAGCATTACACCAACTCAAACAAAAACTAAACATTTCTGATTTGTTTCTATACAGTAACTTAATAGATAACTGTTTATAAATAGATCTGACCCCACCTTAAGATACGACTATTTGATTCGTAGGTATCAAGATAAGACTCTTGATCGTATAAAACCTAGACTCAAAACAAAATAATTATTTCGGGAACACAAACATATTTTCTATTCAGTGCCGGGATCGTTTCCGGAGCCCCATAGCTGGCTACTTGCCCACTAAGCCACGAAAAGTGATTAATTCTAACGTCTGAATTACATATAAAAAAAATGTTTTACTCATGTAAGCTAATTATGTAAGTGGACTTACTAATAAATTACTTGCTGAACAGCTTTGTAAGTTTTTTTTGGTAGCCCTGTATTATACACCTTCCACTGGTGGCTACGGGACCTCCTCTACTGAATGAGAGGGGTTAAGCCTTAATCCTCCACGGTGACCTAATCCAGTTTGGCAGACTTCACATACCTTTTTGTAGATCTCAGGCATGCAGGTTTCCTCACGATGTTCCCTTCACCGTAAAAGCAAGCGATAATTAACAATAAAAAATATCTTATATATAAAATTCTCGTGTCACAATCTTCGTTCCCATACTCCTCCGAAACGGCTGGACCGATTTGTATGAAATTTTGTGTGCATATCGGGTAGGTCTGAGAATCGCCCAACATTTATTTTTCATCCCCATAAATGTTGAGGTTGCTCCACCCCAAATTTTTATTTTTTATTTTTTAGACATTTTTTTTTTGTTTTTATTTTTTTATGATATTTATTTATTTATATTTATAATGCTTTATTGTACATTAGACACATATTTAAACTAGAAAGACAGTTAACATTTAAACATAGTACAATTGGCGGCCTTATCGCTCAGGGCAATCTATGATACAACATTATAAAAACATACTACCCTAAATTTTCAACCCTCTACGATCAACCCCTATTTTTTAATAGTGACATTAGTATTTTTGTCAAGCGCGTTTCTCATCGGGACTCGCTTGATGCGCCCACTAGGCTACTTTAATCCTGGAAATAGTCATTCACGCAGGCGGAGCCGCGGGCAACAGCTAGTAGACTTAGAAAAGTCACCACTGACTTTTTAGTTTACAATGCTCTTGTATTTTCTTGTAGTTAAGTTGCTCAAATGTTAGTAAATGAAAATAAATATAAATGATGTCAAAAATAAAAAAGTAAGAAGCCATTTAAATCTGGTGGAAGGGGTAGTCGTCAAATGATAGGAAAAGGATGCACGACATGTCGTGTTACGTCACAACACAGTTTACGCTATTATGGTGCACACGTGCGAAAGAGATAGTAAGATTTTCCGACTACGCATCCATCTTTGCTCGTACCAGAATTTAAAACATGAATTGCGGTCTCATTTTATACCCAATTTTAACACTGTTTTCGCAAAACAGTTCCTTTTTTGCAATATTGTCGGTGGCATATAAAATGAAACAAAGTGCAATACCCTGTTGGTAGACCACACCTTAAGACTCTTGATGATGTTCTCCCTGACCGTTATAGTTATAAATCAAGTTTATTACATATTACGTCATTGTATAAAAAATCTGGCTCACTGACTATAACGAAGCGCATATTATCAATGCAGTTTTAGCAAGGCCTATGTCATTCCGCAGCCACCGGCCTAGTCGTGCACAATGCAGTCAATACCAAAACTCCCCGTACTGGAATTCACAGAAGATGTGTTTGAAAGTATTAGAAAAAGCCACAATTTGCACCAACCGGGAAGAATGGATGAAGCCATTGATATATTAAGTGACTGGGCCAAGAAACAAGAGCATTTTAAGAAGAAAGATTTTCGTATGTATTATTGTTTGGTACAGATACCTTAAATATATCTGAGTCGTTTACCTGTGTGTAATAGTGTATAGATGAAAATATATTGAAAAATCAGTAATGAAATATAATGTGAATATGTTTCGTAAAATATATTTTTAATGAAGTTTAAACTGTCAATAGTGAATGCAAATTTAGAATTTTGAGAATGTAGGGTAATTAAAAATATTGGAAAATCTAATCGAATGTGTATATTCTACAGCCCCATTTTTATTTGTTTCTTTTTCTATATATGTGTGTATAACCATGCATAACTGCGCATAATGTGGACTAATTTGGATGATTAATTATTCTTTCGAAAGAGTATAGAAGTTAGTTCTACTTTATATTCCAGAAGAAGGGGTGAAATCGGAGATAAAATACTTTTTTTACAAGTAGGTCCCTCGTATGCGAGAGGCCGGCTGAGTTGTTGTTGCTTTGTCTATTTCTGCCACCAAGCAACAGTGTGTAAGCACTGTTGTGTTCCGGTATGAAGGACATTGAAGCCAGTATAATTACTGGGCATTTGAGACTTAACACCTTATGTCTCGGGGTCACGAACGCAGTCCAGTGTCATGCAGTGCTTTGTTATTTAAAGTTCTGTATGGCGTTGCTTCTGTTTATGTGAAGGCGTGGCGATTACCATCAGGCGAGCGACCTGCTCGTCTCGTCATTCAACCTAATAAAAAATAATAAAAAAATAACACTTTGTTATTATTTATTTAATTATGCTAGTTGAAACATTTTTCCATTTAACTCCTCTGTATTAAAGAGTATTAATGAGTACCAAGTGTCATATGCCTAAATTACCATAATGATAAATTTCAGCTCGAGATTATTTGGAAAGAATAATAATATCAACCAAAGGATCTTTGGAGAAAGCGAAGATACGACTTGACAAACTTTGTACTCTGAAAACCCTCGCACCGAAATATTTCCAGGATCAAGACTTGAATGATGTGAAGCACATATTAGATGGATTGTAAGTATTTACTATTATATTTACTAGCTGGTACGTCCCTCCTATGCAGAAGGCCGTCTGAGTTGGTATCACCGCATTGTCTATTTCTGCCGCCAAGCAGCAGTGTGTAAGCACTGTTGGGTTTCACAAGGCATTATGAGACTTAACAACTTATATCTCGGGATGACGAACGCAGTTCAATGCCATGAAATGCTCTGTAATCCAAAGTTCTGTGTGACGTTGCTTCTGTTTATGGGCAGGCGTGACGCTTAACATCAGACGAGCGATCTGCTCGTCTCGTCATTCAAGATAAAAAAATGTATTATTTTTCTCTATTTGACTGCCTCGTTGGCGCAGTTGTAATGTGTACGCGTTACGATTGAGGCCAACGCTGAGGTCTCGGGTTCGATCCCCGGGTCGAGTAAAATGTTATTGGGTTTTTCGATTACGAAATGCTCAGTATCAGCCTGGAGTCTGGAATTTGTGCCCGGTATGGCGATAGACTCGCCCCCTATCACATCGTGGGACTGAGATACGCTTGGCGAAATCTGGGTGTACTGGTTACACCTCTGCCTACCCCTTCGGGGATTACAGGCGTGAGTGCGTATGTATGTATTATTTCTGGTTGTCCAACAGCCCTTAAAAGGTCAACAATGCTCCGATATTTATTTTTCTCTCCGCAAACGCATGACAACTGCGTTACTGACTCACGGATTTACTGATTTATATGTTTTGGATAACAGCTTTGCTGTTTTAGTAGTCAGTTTTGCATCAGCGTGAAGTTTAGAATATTAATGTGCAATGCATTATGTAGCTAGTAACATCGAACATTCAACATTTATAGTTGTATAAATAGCTAAACATTCTTGAGCATTGTCTTTACTTTGTCGGTCGAGAGGCCATCTGGGTTGGCACCACTGCTTTATCAATTTATACCACCAACTAATGATTCAAGGAAAATAAAGGTCAGGACGAGGCCCGATCGTAGGAGGATATCATGGCTTAAAAATGTTCGCCAATTATTGAGCAAATGATCATTATTCCGAGCAACAGCTTCTAAAATTAAAATATCTTGCATGATCGCCGATCTCCGATAAGGGATGGCACTGGAAGTAGAAGAAGCAGCAGTGTGTAAGCACTGTTGTGTTTCGGTTTAAAGAATATTAGAGCCAGAAATAACTGGGTATTATGAGACTTATCTTTAATCTCAGTCAGACGAACGCAGTCCACTGCCATATAGTGTATTGTAATTCAGAGTTCTATGTGGTGTTGCTCTGTTTATGGGAATGCGAGACGCTTACGCCTGATAAGGTGAGCGACCCGCTCGTCTCGTCATTCAAGCTAATAAAAAACGATTCCGAACTCAAAAGGTGATAACAAAACCCTTTTGTAGCGCGTCACTGTCAGTCTTTCCTTTAGTTTACCTTTACATGGCTATCTTTGGAACTGTAAAGGTAGCGGTTGGTTTTCACATACATAAATACATAGACTCACGCCTGTTTCCCATAGGGGTAGGCAGAGACAACGGATTTCCACATGCTACGATCCTTGTATACCTCTTTGGCCTCATTCACCCTCATTAAATTTTTTATACATGCATGCCGGTTTAGGGTACTCCTGACCTGGCCGTTTTTCTGGCTCTTTTACCATCCATGTTAACCAGGTTATAATAATATAATGTCATCATATTATTCGCAATAAAACAGTATGAAAGTAAATCATATTACAATATTTGACCTGATAAGGACATTCCATAAACAATGTCGAATGACATAAGATGTATCTTCTCGTATCTATATAATTATTCAGATCTTTACTTACGACCGCGACCCAATAAATGCAAGTATTAAATAAACATGAAGAAATAATACGTATAATATTAAGGAAAAAAGTGACACCCACGGTTATAATGAATACCTAGAAACAATTATAAAGCTAAAGAAATGAAAGAGTTCGTAATAATCTTCTTCTTATATATAAAATTCTCGTGTCACAATGTTCGTTCCCATACTCCTCCGAAACGGCTGGACCGATTTGTATGAAATTTTGTGTGCATATCGGGTAGGTCTGAGAATCAGCCAACATCTATTTGTCATCCCCCTAAATGTTAAGGGTGGTCCACCCAAAAAAAAAAAATTTTTTTTAGACAAAATATTTGTTTTTATTTTTTTATGATACAGCATTAAAAAATACATACAACCCTAAATTTTCAACCCTCTACAATCAACCCCTATTTTTTAATAGCGACATTAGTATTTTTGTGCGGGAAACAGCTAGTAATATATGAAACTGGATGTCCATTGCGGGTGTGGGAGTCAGACAGCGGGACCCCCTACATCCACCGTCAAATCATAAATGAAAGGCAGATCCACAGTCATAAAGATGATAATACTAGAAAAATCACTCACCATACCTCGAATTTTTTTTTAATGACTGTTGTAATTTCAGTAAATTCTTCGTGCTACCGAAATTCGCGCCGGAGCACTATCGAGTTTATTTAGTTAAAGGATATGCAAAATCTATGACGGCAAGTGATTTCCAAGCTTTCTATAAGTACAGTATCAGGGTAAGTGCAAGATTATTTGATATAATTGTAGCTGAGTTTAGTTACCACCATTGTAGCAACTGTCAGGAAAATACGGCCTAGCACACTCTTGAGGAGTGCCCAGCCTGGGACGAACAGCACCTCTCTCTGCTGGCCGTTGTAGCTGCCATGGTTAGAAGACGGTCGAAGCGATGGTCTCTTCCTATGAATGTTTCGCAGAACGTTAGAGCGATCCGATTTGACTAGTAACTCGTTGCGCCTTCCTGGCCTGGAGTTCTTTGTGGTAGTCTGTCGTATGCTAACTAATGAGGTCAACTCCTCTAGAAGATCTAGTCCTGAGAATTTTGTTCCATTATAAAGTAATAGACTAACCTTTCACCTTAACTGTCCAGCCAAATTTCAATATGTCTTACTCTCTTATGATACCACAAAGTATCAACACGGCATCTGATGGTAAGGTTAGAATGCATTACAAATATAATGACGTCAGTATTATTCTGACCTAAGTAACCTTAGAGACTGGCCGACCCAGATGCGAGTTTCTGGGACGAGCAGCTATCGGTTTCTCACCACGCGTGCAGTGGTCGATATCCAGTCGGGTACAAACGTATCAGATCCCTTCCTACCAGCTAACATTTATATTTTTTCAGTTCTGTGAATATTGGCTGAAGCACGACTACTTTAGTGGCTTTATTCTGGTCATCGATTTTACTTACAAAGATTTAAATATCACGGACTTTATGACTAACAACAATCCGAGTGAATTGCATCAGCACATATTAGCTTACATGGTGAGTTTTAAAAATTATCATACGTACCTAAATGGTTAAAAAATAACAGTTAATTGTGCCTATGTCTCCAAAGGGTAAGGTAGAGGCATCAACATTCATAGTTCACCAAAGGTATTTCAGCCTTATGATGTGATCCTATCGCCTATATCTGACACAAAGTCTTAAGCAAGTTTTTGTAGGCTCTGTTGATCAGATCCAATACATTGCTAGCTTCTAAGTGGTAGTAGTAGTAAGAATAAGGAAAACATTCATTTCATGTATCACATATAGATAAAAACCCTTAAATCACATAATTAAAGCAATTATATAATTCATCGGAATCGGAGTAATATGCTACATAACATAGTAATATGCTACATAATTGGCTTCTAGTTTCTACGACCGATCATTTGCCTGACGTCAACCCCTCTGGGAACAAAACTTTACTAAAAAGTTGAATAATTAAAATTGACACTCAAATCATTTTCTATGTTATATTCTTGACTATGTCGCAGGAGAAACTCTCTTCACTTATACATAGGTATAATACTTAAATCATGATATGTGGGAAGAGTCTTTATACTTATAGTAATAATTTAGTAGTTTGTGTAATTGATGAAGACAAAAATAATAATTTAAAGCTACCATACTTGATGTCCATATTAGTGCTAACTAATTTATGACTATAAGATGTGTGTACATTTGCAGAAAGTCTACGGAGCACGGCTTAAAGCAATTCACGTGGTAACACCCTCAAAACTGGTAGATGCGTTAGTTATGTTTATAAAACCATTTTTCGGTGCGAAACTTGCAAAGAGATTTCATGTTCATAAGCAAATGGATGATGTTTTCGATACAATCCCTAAGGATATCTTTCCAGTGGATTACGGAGGCAAAGAGAAGAGCATAGCAGAAATTCACGGTACTTATACTTTTTCTATAAACATATTTATTTTACAAGGTGGTAGGTCCCTCGTATGCGAGAGGCCGTCTGGATTGGTACCACCGCTTTGTCTATTTTTGCCGTCAAACATAAGTGTGTAAGCACTGTTGTGTTTGGTTTGAAGGACATTGAAGCCAATGAAATAACTGGGTATTATGGGACTTAACATCTTATGTCTCGGGGTGACGAGTGCAGTCCAATGCCATGCGGTGTTTTCTAATTCAAAGTTCTGTGTGTTGTTGCTTCTGTTTATGGGCAGGTTTTGCGCTTACCATCAGGCGAGCGACCTGCTCGTTTCGTCACTCAAGCAAATAAAAAAAACAGGATGGGTTAATATGTTTTTTATGGTAGAATGCCGTGAATTTAAGTTACTTGTAAACATTTTATATAGTAATAAGCTGTAAGTAATAAATTACCTGGAAACAAGTGATCACCACGCATTATAAACATATTCAGTGCCAGGGGAGTTAAAGGTGCTGGCCGACACTAAAGAAAATGAATGGAGAATGTCACTGAAAGTGTGTTTTTTTATAGCATAGCCAGGCAAACGAGCAAGTGGGTCACCTGATGATAAGTGATCTTCACCGCTCATGTACGCCCACAATAATAAAAGAATTATGGGTGCGTTGCCGACCTTAAAGGAAAGGGATAATTATGGGATTTGGGCCTGCGGATATCTTACTCACCGTACGTAACGCAGCAGCAAGCTGATACTTTACGCCGGTTTTCTGTGACATAGTGGTAACGACCCGGACGAGCCGGCCCATTCGTGCTGTAGACACAAGTGTCTACAGCGTGGCTCTACCACTCAAAAATGCCAAACGAATGCCAACATCAAAGCTATTATACTTTACACGGCTTTTCTAAAAGACAGTGGTAGTACCACAGCAGTTAAGCCATCCATTCATATTTTAGACTAGCCTTTGCTCGCTACTCCGCCCACGTAATATGTCACCCGGGGATAGTGTAGCTTCCCAACAGCGAAATTATTTTTCAAATCGGTTCAGTAGTTTCGGAGTCTAATCAATGCAAACAAACAAACAATCAAATCTTTCTTCTTTATAATATTAGTATTGATAAACTGTTGTTACGTTATTTCATCACTATTTCATTACATCATTGTCATAACACACCGCCTCCTTTGTTTTGGTGTATAATTAAAAATATATTTTTCTTCCAGACAAGTGGTTCAGCGTATTAAATTCACAAGACCACCGAGACTACATGAAAGAAGTGTGTAAAGCGGGAACAGAGGAGTCCCGAAGACTGATTGACAAACTGAATGACGAATACTTAGGAATGCCCGGCACATTCAGAACATTAAAAATTGATTAATTAGTGCTATTGTCAATCACTGTCTTCATTTCTTTAGCTATTATTTTATATTTCAATAGTATCGATATTATAATTATATATTTTTTATAGTATAGGCCGGCAAACGAGCAAGTGGGTCACCTGATGGTAAGTGATCTCCACCGCCCATGTACGCCCACAATACTAAAATAATTATGGGCGCGTTGCCGACCTTAAAGGAAAGGGATAAGTAAGGGATTGGGAAGGGGAGGGGTATTTGGGCCTCCGGATATCTCACTCACCGTACGAAACGCAGCAGCAAGCTGCTACTTTACGCCGGTTTTCTGTGAGACAGTGGTAAAGACCCGGACGAGCCGGCCCATTCATGCTGTAGATAAAATTGTCTACAGCGTGGCTCTACCACTCAAGACTCTGTTTTACGAAATGACCGAGAATTATTGTTGTCATTTACTACTGGCTGCCACTTTGGCGCTGTTGTAATGCGTACGCGTTACGATTGAGTCTAACAATGAGGTCTCGGGTTTGATCCCCGGGTCGGGTAAAGTGGTTTATGGTTTTTCTATTACAAAATGCTAAGTATCAACCCAGAGTCTGGAATTTGTGCCCGGTATGGCGATAGGCTCGCCCCCTATCATATCGTGGGACGGAGATACGCTCGGCGAAATGGGGTGTTCTGGTTACACCTCTGCCTACCCCTTCGGCGTGAGTGCGTATGTATGTATGTATGGTTTTATTTATTAGGTGATGAGCGCAGACCAGCGCCATGCAGTGTTTTGTAATTTAGTTTTGTGTGGCGTTGCTTCTATTTATTGGCAGGCGTAGCGCTTACTATCAGGTTACTTCATGGTTTAAATATCGAAAAAAATATTTATTTATTTGATAAGCTTTCTATTAAAACTTAGATCTTTAAATAATTGGATAATTGGGAACTTTATTAAAAATAATATGAATACCAAGACCCTCAAAATAATTGCTGTTTTTGTAGAAACTGGTATTATAGTTAGTCGAATTATTATTATTTCTGGTATATAAGCCATGAATATTCCTATTTCTTTTTGAAATCTCTATATTTGTGTAATTATACATTATGATAGTAAATATGAATTGTGATGTAGTGTTTTTTTTTTGTTTTGAAAACAAACAGTGTCGTTAATGTATAACATAAACAGTTTATTTACCTAAACACCATTTACATGTTTTCGCATCTTAAAATGTTTTCGCTATTTTGTTATCATTATATTTCTTCTTGTCTCCTGCACCTGCTCTTATCCCACTCGCAGACACTTTTTAACACGTTACAAAAATAATTGGCTTCTAGTTTTTACGACCGGCCTCCTGCTTGACTTTAACCCCTTTGGGGTGAGCTGTCATTATTTTTATTTCTTCGAATTTTTCTACCATACCTGGAACTTAGCAAGCAAATAGATTCTATAGCTCGAACAAAAAATTTCATTGATGTCAGCAGCACCGTTTTGTTATGGAAATAATGTTAATATTCTTAAAAACAATTACATACTATCTAGTTTTTTACCTAATATGCCTTGGCTATTCTTATGAATGGTGTTAATTTTTTATCAAACTATTATGTTAAACAATGGGTTGAGTAGATTGTAATTTTTCTTAAAACTTATGAACAATTACATACTATCTAGTTTTTTACCTACTATGCCTTGGCTATTCTTATGAATGGTGTTAATTTTTTATCAAACTATTATGTTAAACAATGGGTTGAGTAGATTGTAATTTTTCTTAAAACTTATGAACAATTACATACTATCTAGTTTTTTACCTAATATGCCTTGGCTATTCTTATGAATGGTGTTAATTTTTTATCAAACTATTATGTTAAACAATGGGTTGAGTAGATTGTAATTTTTCTTAAAACTTATGAACAATTACATACTATCTAGTTTTTTACCTACTATGCCTTGGCTATTCTTATGAATGGTGTTAATTTTTTATCAAACTATTATGTTAAACAATGGGTTGAGTAGATTGTAATTTTTCTTAAAACTTATGAACAATTACATACTATCTAGTTTTTTACCTAATATGCCTTGGCTATTCTTATGAATGGTGTTAATTTTTTATCAAACTATTATGTTAAACAATGGGTTGAGTAGATTGTAATTTTTCTTAAAACTTATGAACAATTACATACTATCTAGTTTTTTACCTACTATGCCTTGGCTATTCTTATGAATGGTGTTAATTTTTTATCAAACTATTATGTTAAACAATGGGTTGAGTAGATTGTAATTTTTCTTAAAACTTATGAACAATTACATACTATCTAGTTTTTTACCTAATATGCCTTGGCTATTCTTATGAATGGTGTTAATTTTTTATCAAACTATTATGTTAAACAATGGGTTGAGTAGATTGTAATTTTTCTTAAAACTTATGAACAATTACATACTATCTAGTTTTTTACCTACTATGCCTTGGCTATTCTTATGAATGGTGTTAATTTTTTATCAAACTATTATGTTAAACAATGGGTTGAGTAGATTGTAATTTTTCTTAAAACTTATGAACAATTACATACTATCTAGTTTTTTACCTACTATGCCTTGGCTATTCTTATGAATGGTGTTAATTTTTTATCAAACTATTATGTTAAACAATGGGTTGAGTAGATTGTAATTTTTCTTAAAACTTATGAACAATTACATACTATCTAGTTTTATACCTAATATGCCTTGGCTATTCTTATGAATGGTGTTAATTTTTTATCAAACTATTATGTTAAACAATGGGTTGAGTAGATTGTAATTTTATAAATATGTCATTACATACGTACATACATACGCACTCACGCCTGTAATCCCCGAAGGGGTAGGCAGAGATGTAACCAGTACACCCGCATTTCGCCGAGCGTATCTCCGTCCCACGATGTGATAGGGGGCGAGCCTATCGTCATACCGGGCACAAATTCCAGACTCCGGGTTGATACTGAGCATTTCGTGATAGAAAAACCCAATACCACTTTACCCGACCCGGGGATCGAACCCGCGACCTCAGGGTTAGCCTCAATCGTAACGCGTACGCATTACAACTGCGCCACCGAGGCAGTCATTAGGTTATAAATTATAATGCCATCAATACTGATATTTTCATTTGGAATGCAAGACGTGGTCTCTATTGTCTTAATTTATATTGGCTTAATTTATATGGTCTTTTTACACAGAATAGATAGATAGCTATTATTCTGTCAGTAGGAGCTTGGCTAGTCAAGGAAATAGTGTCAATAAAATAAGTACCTATATAGCAAATTAGCTTTTTATAAATGTAGTATTAAATGAATGTGTTTTTAAATTTATTGTAAAAAAATATTTTTTATTACACTTACTAGCGTAAGTAATCCTACTACCTACTATTATAAATTTGAAAGTTTGGATGTTTGTGAGTTTGTGACTTTGGATGTTTGTTAGTCAATCATGCCTTAACAGGTAAACAGTTTTGGATGCAATTTGGCACACAGGTACACCATAACCTGGATTAGGACATAGGCTACTTTTAATCCTAGAAAGACAATTCATGCGGGCAGAGCCACGAGCAAAAGCTAGTAACGTCATATATTTCTACCGTGTTATAACTATTCACAACGACCTCTATATTTTATATAATTAATACCCATTTACACGAAGAGTGTCTCATACGACATACAAGAATATGACAGAATACTCTGATTTACGAGGTCGCATTATCAAGATTCTCGCTATAAAATCGCGTGACGTCGCTTCGTAAACGAGAGTTTTCTGTTATATTTGACAGCCTCTGTGGCGCAGCGGGCGAGTAGTCGGCTGTGAAATGAGAGGCTGTGGGCTCGATCCTCGATAGATGATTCCTAGATATAGATCCTAGATAAATGTTCGTGTTTTTCATAAATTTGTTTCGGGTCTGGATATTATTGTGAGACCGGAAATTGCCCCGTTGTTCCTCAAATCCAAGACATAAGAATCGTATATTACTTTGGGGTCAAGACTATGTATGTATGGCTCTACCTCTCTATACCAGTGTCTCATATAAAACCGAAAAAGCAGCTCGGTATTGCGTTTTGTACGATGAATGTGGCCTTTTGAGGCCCAAATCCTCCCTCCACTTCCCAATCCCTTAACGATACTTTGTCTATGATTAATTTGATATGTTTTGAGTAGTAGAGCCACGCTTTAGATACTTTTGTGTACAGCATGAATGGGCCGGCTCGTCCGGGTCGTTACCACTATCTTACAGAAAACCAGAGTAAATTAGCAGCTTGTTGCTGCGTTTCGTACGGTGAGTGAGATATCCGGAGGCCCAAACACCCTCCTCTCCCCAATCCCTTAATTATACCTTTCCTTTAATGTCGGCAAGGCACCCATAATAATTCTTTTGGTATTGTGGACGTACAAGGGCGGTGGGGATCACTTACTATCAGGTGACCCACTTGATCGTTTGCCGGCCTATGCTATAAAAAAATGAGAGTTTAGATCATTTCATAATATAAAAACTGAATATCACTTATACCCGACCCGGAAATCGAATCCCCGAACTCAGCGATGTAACGTGCCCATGATTCTGCATATTATGGGCGTATATGGTCAGTGGAGATCACTTGTCATCAGGCGACCCACTTGCTCGTTTGCCGGCATATGCTATTAAAAACATAGATAATCGAAGAAACTGTAAATACATACATACGAACTCACGTCTGTATTCCCCAAAGGGGTAAGCAGAAATGTAGCCAATAGATACACCCACATTTCACCGAGTTTATTTCTGTCCCATGATGAGATATGGCCATACCAGGCACAATTCAAGACTCTGTACTGATACTAAGCATTCCGTGATAGAAAAACCAAATACCACTTTTACTCGACCCGGTGATCGAACCAGAGACCTCAGCACAGCAGTCGGACCGCGTACGTCTTACATCTGCACCACCGAGGCAGTCTGTAGAAAATGTAAATATTAGTTAAAATAGTTATCTTTAAAAGGTTATCAGAGTGACATTGATGACCCTGAGTAAACCGTACCTATTAGTTATTTTAACTTAAATATTCACATCCGATGACCCTGAGTAAACCGTACCTATTAGTTATTTTAACTTAAATATTCACATCCTGCTAATAATTGTAGATGCTATAGCTCAGCGGGGAGTGATACGGACTGTCGAGACGTAAGTCGAAACCTCGTACACCTCGGACTTTTCCAAGTAACGTGTGTATTAATTATTTTACATACATACATAATATTCACTCACGCCGGTAATTCACTGGCTTCAATGTCCTTCCTGTTGCTTGGCGGCAGAAATAGACAAAGCGGCGGTACCAGCCCAGCCGGAACCATGTTAGCAGAAAATAGATGATTTAGGGTTTTATAATTTTTTTACACAATATTCATTTGAAATTCTATTATTACCTACTTTAGTCAGAATATGTACAGCAGGAAATAAAGTATAGGTCATAATGATCATAAAATGTTTATTACCTGAATTAATTATACATTCGTTATTTAGTTTTAATTGATTGTTACATAGTGAGTTGAAAAATACACGGTATCAAAAAAAAGTTTATTTTCAGACAACATAATACATTAACTGAATATATTAAATCAAAATATAATAATAAGACGTTAAATTATATTAACATTATTTACACTAAGACAATTCATGTTAATTAAATTATGTTTGAAATTTATATTTTGTGACTATAAATTTCTAGTAGTTTCGCTTATACCTTTCGAAACGTAAAATATCAGCTCATTGGTCTAGTATTACCGCTTTAACGCTGAACTAAAGGTTACCGAGTAACGAAGTTCGGCGAGTTTCAGAGAATGCTAAATTTGTCCTGCAAGGAAATTAATAAATTAAAAATAAGAAGTTAGAAATCAGACTGCCTCGGTGGCGCAGTTGTAATGCGTACGCGTTACGATTGAGGTCAACGCTGAGGTCTCGGGTTCGATCCCCGGGTCGGGTAAAGTGGTATTGGGTTTTTCTATTACGATATGCTCCGTATCAGCCCGGAATTTGTGCCCGGTATGGCGATAGGCTCGCCCCCTATCACATAAGGGACGGAAATACGCTCGGCGAAATGTGGGTGTACTGGTTACACCTCTGCCTACCCCTTCGAGGATTACAGGCGTGAGTGCGTATGTATGTAAGATGGAAATATTTCTGTGAGATAGTGGTACTTAACAACCTTTTTTTTATGGGTACCACCCCACCGCATGGCCGGCCGGGGTGGTTATGTCCGACTCCCCCGGACTAAAACCCAACGATGTTCCTCCGGGTGCGCTTGTTCGGTCGAGGCTGCGGGCACGCTTTTGTACTCTTTCGCGGCCCCGACGGCGAGGGCCTCTCCGGTCGGTAGGTGACGAGGGAGTTATCCACCCACCTCTGCTCCGCTCAGACAAGGTTCGCGCGGGAATACCGCACGCATATCCTCGAGGCTTCACCTGTCGGGCGACAGACTTCCACATGACCGCCGCCCAGGCCTCTGTCAGGGAGGTAGGAGTGCCTCCCGCATCCTCCTGCGTGAGTCGTAACAACCTGGTCGAGCGGGCCCATTCATGCTTTAAACGAAACTGTCTACTGCATCCACTTAAAACTACCTAAACTATCCATAATGGGAAGAAATTGTGTAAGAAATTTTGTATGGGAAAACCACTTTATCCCAGAAAATCTTTCATACGGGCGAAGCCGCGAGCAAAAGCGAGTATAATGTTAAGGTCGCGATAATGACTTGACACGTTGTTTTATATTTTTGTACGATGTATGTTAATTATAAACTGTACAATCGCGTTAGCCAGTTGTGTGTAACTTCTCGTAGTGTGTGGGTCTTAAAAATGGAGTCATTACCTTCAAATACAATTTTAGAGTTCACGTCTGATACATTGGAAGGCGTCAGGGCAAGTTACAATTTAGACCAGAGGGGAATAAACGAAGCAATTGACAGATTTGAAGAATGGTTGGCGAAACAGAATCATTTCATGAAAAAGAATTTTTGTGAGTTTTCAAAATGCCGTTACAATAAAAATGTATTAATTATTGTTTTTATATTTTATATATTATGAATACGCACGATATTTTTTGTATTATGGCATAATGGCATATAAATATGGTCGGAAACGAGCAATTGGGTCATCTGATGATAAGTAATCTCCTACAATACCAAAATAATCATGAGCGCGTTGCTGACCTTAAAGGAAAGGGATAATTAAGGGATTGGGAATGGGAGGGGGATTTGGGCTTCGGATATCTCACTCACCTTACGAAACGCAGCAGAAAGCTGCTACTGTACGCCGGTTTTCTGTGAGACAGTAGTAACGACCCGGACGAGCCGGCTTATTCATGCTGGCTCCAGAATCCAGTGGTTCGCTTGCAAGCCTACGCTATAAAATAAAATCTATAGCAAGTTTATTGAAATCGGCCGTTAGGAAAGTAGAAGTTGGCACTAAGCTGGGATAATGCCAGACAGGAAGATTTTACGTCATTCTTTAAATCTGTTTTTGTTACAGCTCGTACTTACATCGAAAGAACTTTGATCCAAACCAAGGGATCTGTAGAGAAGGCCAAAACCATTACAGACAAATTATGCACATTAAAGACATTGCTCGCAAAGTTTTTCAAGAACTGTGACGCAAAGACTGAATTGAAATCTGTTTCTGAGATAGCGTGAGTATTACCTATTGCTATTGGGATTATAGGTGTGATAAAAAATCTACCTTTCAATATTGTTGATACAATGCGGTACGCAGATAAACTGAGGCCAATTGAAATACTACTATCCTGATATTATAAATGTGAAAGTCTGGATGTTTTTTTATTAGTTTAAATGACAAAAGGAGGTCGCTGGAACGACGTTTGCTCGCATGATGGTAACCGCTATGCCTGCCTACAAACAGAAGCAACACTAGATAGGATTTTGAATTACAAAGCACTGGACTGCGTTCATCACTCCGAGAAAATAAGTAATTCAATAATTTCAATGGCTTTGAAGGCGAAACACATGGTGCATAATACATATACACTGCTGCTTGGAGCTAGAAATATAGAAATTGGTGGTACCAACACAGGCGGCCTCTCGCATACGAGGGACCTACCACCTTGTAAATTTGGCTATTTGTTAATCAATTAACTAAAATCGAATCATTTTAATCCATTATAAGTGATAAAATGTCCTTATTGGTCTAGTGGCAGCATACTTAGGTTGAAAACCGGGAAGTACAGAGTTCAAATTGCAATTGGGCAATCACAATTTGTGTTTGAGTTTTTAATTCAAAAAAAACCACACTGGAATTTGTGCCCAGTATGGCGATAGGCTCATTCCCAATCACATTATGTATTGGAAATAAGTCGAACAGTGAATGCACTACTTGTACCTCTACCACCCCTTCCAGGATGTATCCTGAGCATCCTGCCATGAGGGCTTATGTTAGATAGGTGTTATATAGTAAAATAGGCGTCTTATATTTGGAGTAAAATTTGTAGGAGGGTTTTTTTATCGCATAGGCCGGCAACGCCCATAATACCAGAAGAATAATGCGTGCGTTGCCGATATTAAAGGAAAGGGATAATTCAGGTATTGGGAAGGGGAGGGGGATTAGGGCCTCCGGATATCTCTCTCACCGTAAGTAACGCAACAGCAAACTTCTAATTTACGCCAGTTTTCTGTGAGGCTTTGGCAACGACCCGGTCAAGTTGACCCTTTCATACTGTAGACAAAACTGTATACAGCGTGGCTCTACCACTCACGAAGTTCGTTACAAAGATCCATATGAACAAATCACCCAAAGAATCAAAAGTTTAAAGTATTTTTTTTTCAGCTGGCTCATTCCTCTACCGAAGACGACGAAAGATTACTACAGAGTGTATATGGTTAAAGTTAATGCTAAAGAGTTCACATCAGCGCATTTTATGGATTACTATCGGTTCAATATCCTTGTAAGTCGTTTCATCATCTTCATAAGTCTTGACTGTCTGGGAGGCGCAGTTGTAATACCTACGTGGTACGACTGCTGTGCTGTGGTCTCGAGTTCGATCCCCGAGTCGGGTAAAAGTGATATTAGAGTTTTCTATCACGAAATGCTTAGTATCAGCCCGAAGTCCGAAATTGTGTCTGGTATGGCGATAGGCTCAGCCCCCATTACATCATGGAAATAAGCTCGGCGTAGTACTGGTTACACCTCTGCCTACCCTTTCGGAGAAAACAATAGTGCGTATGTATGTATTTAGGTCATCAGATTATCGAAATAGCATTTTGAACTTGCGGTAGATTAATATGATTGAATCGAAATGATGTCAAACATTCTATAATACTTGTTTTTAGTCAAATACAACATATTTTTTGAACTCGTAATCATACTTCATAAAATCAGAACTTGCCGAACTGACTGCGTCAAATAAATATTGACATTTGACAACTGTTTAATGTTTTTTTAATTATAAAATAATTAAATGAAAGGAGGTCTATAGTATCATTGTTTATCATTTAGTGTTGTCCAAAGTTGAAAATCTATATCGACATGTTACTCATTCGATAAAAAAGAAAATTCTATAATTATTGTACTAGCAATGCAATCGGATTTGGTACTATGGGAGATAAAATACTTATACCCTACACTATACATTGCTTAAATTTGCCCTCCCCTTTCTATAACACGTTGTATATATATATATATATATATATATATATTATGAGTGGTAGAGCCACGCTGTAGACAGTTGTCTTCAGCATGAATGGGCGGGCTCGTCCAGGTCATTACCACTATCTCACAGAAAACCGGCATAAAGTAGCAGCTTTCTGCTGCGTTTCGTACGGTGAGTGAGATATCCGGAGGCCCAAATCCCCCTCCCCTTCCCAATCCCTTACTTATCACTTTCCTTAAAGATCGACAACGGGCCCATGGTTCTTATGGTATTGTGGACGTACATGGGCGGTGGAGATCACTTACCATCAGATGACCCACTTATCCGTTTGCGCACCTATGCTTTAAAAGAAAAGAAATAGGTAATACCAACTCAAAAACAGTCTCCTATCACCTCTTAAAACGTAAATGACAAAATGATAAAAAAAATTACAAGTAGGTAACAGCTTGCTGCTGCGCTTCGTACGGTGAGTGAGATATCCGGAGGCTAATATCAATTTTTTTTTGTTCCGCCTTTACAGATCTACGAGTACTTGAAGGCCTATGATTATGTGAAAGGATATATTGTCGTCAACGACTATAGAGATGTAAATATACTAGATCTAGTCACTAAAATGAATTTGGTTGAACTTCAACAGTTCCTCACTATATTAATGGTAAGTTTAATATTTCTACTACTAAATAATAAAGTGTTTTCTACTTCTTCCACCTGTCCTTATGCCACTTGCAGTGGGATCAGCGCAACATGCTTTTTTAACACAATATGTAACAGAAAGATTTGGCTTGTAGTTTTTACGACCAGCCGCCTGCCTGACGTCAACCACTCTGGGGAGAAAAGCCCCGAAACAAATATTTGTGGATCATACAAACATTTGTCTCGGTGCAGAAATCGAACTCGTGGCCTCTCGTTTCACAGCTTGCTACTCGCTCACTGCGCCACGGAGGCTGTCCTAAATAATAAAGTGTGAAAGTTTATAATTATGTTTGCGACTTTGTGTCTTAATAAATTATACATTAACGGCTGCATGAATTTGGATTAAATTTGACACAAACGTAAACCATGACCTGGATTACAACATAGGTTATTTATAAGAAAATCGACGTTAAGTAGTTGTTGAAATTCATACGGTAGTGAGATATCCGGAGACCCAAATAACCATCCTCAATCCAATTCCTTAATTTCTTGTCCTTTAAGGTGGCAATAAATGCGTCCTTGATTTTTATATTGTAAGTGTCCGTAGGCGGTGGACATCACTTACCATCAGGTGACCCACTTACGTGTTTACCCATCTTATAAGAAACAAAACAAATATGTACTCACCACACCAAATATAATAGCAAGCTGTACTTCTATTTTTTGTTTACAGGAAGGTTACCAAGTAAGAATATCAGGCTTACACATACTAACTGAATCAAAAGTAATAGATCTATTTACTTCAACGCTAAAGCAATTTTTGTCACCAAAAATGGCGGCAAGATTGCATGTACATCCGACTATAGAGAGCCTACATAATGTAATTGAAAAAGATATTCTGCCTGTCGAATATGGTGGAAAAGAAATATCTGTTCAGGATTTGAACAGTAAGTATAAAGTATATAACTGCTTCGGTAGCGCAGTTGAGGCTGACGTTGAGGTCTCGGTTTTGAACCCCAGGTCGGGTAAAGGTGATATTAGGTTTTTCTATTACGAAATGCTTAGTATCAACCCGGAGTGTGGGATTTGTGCCCGGTATGGCGATAGGCTCGCCTCCTATCACATCAAGGGACGGAGATACGCTCGGTGAAAAATGTTTGCACTGGTTACACCTGTGCCTACCCCTTCGGGGATTACAGACGTGAATGCGTATGTATGTATGTTCCGTTTGGCGACCATTGAAAGCATTATATTATTATCACACACGTCGAACACTAGTTCATAACCATGGCAGTAATCGGGAAATATTTCATAATCTGCGACATTCAACAAAAACTATTAATTATCAAAAATTATATCCTCACCTTGAATAAAGAACCTTCTTATTTGAACTCGTTTAAAAATTGGTTACAATTTGGCTGTATCAGATAAAGCTACTCATAATTTTATTTACTACTAACTGCCCCGCACGGTTTCACCCGCAACATATAGAGGGTGTGGGTGATATGTGAGAAATCTTTAAAAAAAAAACCAGGAATCCGATTGCAGCGCCACCTATCGGGTACAATTATGAAGGGACCTACACGAACATAAACAAAGCATTTCATCATTATCGGTCCAGCAGCATTAAACAGCAAGCAGCGGGGAGCGGTATGGACTGTCGAGACCAAATCAAACCCCAAGAGCATACACCTCTGACTCTTCTAAGTTATAAGTGTATTCTTAATTATCGCTTGCTTTAACGGTGAAGGAAACATAGTGATGAAACTGGCATACCTGAGAAGTTCTCCATAAGAATTTCGAAGGTATGTGAAGTCTGCACACTCGCATAGGACAGCGTGGTGGACTAAGGCCTAAACCCTCTCATTCAGTAGAGGAGGCCCGTGTCCAGCAGTGGGACGTATATAAAATACAGGGCTAGTATTATTATTATTTATCGGTCCTACCGTTTGGGAGTTTTTGCGAGATTAACGCACGGCAATTTATTTATATGTATATAGATATTACAGCCGCCGTGGCACATTGGGCGAATAGCCGACTGTGAAACATGAGGCTACCAGTTCGATCCTTGCACCGAGACAAATATTTGTCTGATCTACAAATATTTGTTTCAGGTCTGGGTGTTGTGAGACCGAAAGTCTCTCTTAGTTCTTCATACCTGTGACACAAGATAATTTTATCTTACTGTGGGGTCAGGGCTATAATATGGGACTGTTGGGTGTTATTTAATAAAAAAAAATATAGCACAGGCCGGCAAACTAGCAAATGGGTCACCTGATGGTAAGTGATCTCCACCGCCCATGTACTACGCCCACAATACCAAAAGAATTATGGGCGCGTTGCCGACCTTAAAGGAAAGGGATAATTAAGGGATTGGGAATGGGAGGGGGATTTGGACCTCCGGATATCTCACTCATCGTACGAAACGCAGCAGCAAGCTGCTACTTTACGCCGCTTTTCTGTGAGACCCGGATGAGCTGGCCCATTCATGTTGTAGACAAAAGTGTCTACAGCGTGGCTCTACCACTCTAATTTATTTATTTATTAGCGATTGCATCTTCACCCATGTGAAATAAATTTCTGGCATTATCCCTTTTCCATATTTAGGCGTTGACATTTAAAAAGGCGTTTTCCTTTTTCACAATGCTCATTAAAGAATTTATACGAAAATTTGAAGTATATTTTAACAGAAAAATAATATTTCTTATACTATCTCCCCATCATGTTGATCTTAAGGGATAGAATATCAAAAAACTTCCCTTAGTACTATCTATTGCAATAGAGGAAGATGCTGTCATCTTAGCTTTTTAGGTCCAGCTATTGCCTAGCTTACTTTGACATGGGCGTTGACGAATTGGAATTAGGCGAACATTTATACAATACTAGCTTTTGCTCGCGGTTCCGCCCGCGTAAATAGTCTTTTCCGAAATAAAACGTACCCTATAACCGTCTCCAGGGTCCCATCTATCAAAATTCATCAAAATCGGTTCAGTGATTTAGGCGTGAAAGCGTAACAAACAAATAGATATTTATTTTTTCATAAAGTCTCCTATGTTACTTCTTATACCTCCAAGAATATGTGTACAAAGTTTCATGATGTTTCGGTTAAGTAGTTTTCGCGTGAAAGCGTAACAAACCAACCTTCATTCACATTTATAATATTAGTATGATGATGTAACAAAAACCCTGATGGGCGTTTTAACTGTGATATCGGAAACGATATTCAAACGTAATGCAAAAACTCGCATACGAAAATTGTGATATAAAAATAATTATATTTAATTTTTAAACTTTAATTTATTTATTGCTTGTAAACCGTATTTCCATTGATTACCTCTGCAATAGCTATAATATTTCGCTTCTATTTATTATTTTTTTAATTTATCTATTTTTCGCTGTCTATTTTTACGACCCAAATAGATTTAACCCAAACAGGGTTTTTACTACATACTGTATATCTAACAATATTTTTACAGGGCGATGGTTCGAGCTAGTAAGTTCAGAAAAACACATGGAATACATGAAAGAAATGAATGCGGCATGCACAGATGAATCTCTAAGATCAAAAGAAGATTTTAACAAAGAATATTTAGGAATGCCTGGGACATTCAGAACTTTGACTGTAGATTAATTATACATGAAGAAGCAGACCGCGATAAAATTGACGTCAAGATGGTAACGCGTAATATTTTATTATATTTTTATATTAAATCTTAATATGATTTTTTGGTGGGTTAGATATTAATAGAATGGATTTTGTAAGTAGATAATTATAATTGCAAAGACGTAGTGTAAAACCTTAGTACCAATTAAATAATATAAAAAGACAGTAAAAACTATATTACAAAGCTAAATAAAACGTGGGAAGATGTTTTGTATCAAGTACATTTAAGTAGGTATTATATTTATTACAATGACGTAAAATAGTTTTTTTTATTTGCTTTAATGACGAGTCGTGTAGGTCGCTCGCCTGATGTTTATCGTCACGCCTGCTCATTAACAGAATCAACGTCACACTGAGCTCTGGATTACAAAACACTGTATGGCACTGAACTGCGCACGCCATGCCGAGACATAAGATTTAAAGTCTCATAATGCCCAGTAATTTTTTGTATAAATAAAAATTAAAAATTAGGGGTGGACCACCCTTAACATTTAGGGGAATGAAAAATAAATGTTGGCCGATTCTCAGAACTACCCGATATGCACACAAAATTTCATAGAAATCGGTCCAGCAGATTCGGAGGAGTATGGGAACGAACATTGTGACACGAGAATTTTATATATAAGAAGATTAATACATTGGTAGTTTTATGAATTTGATGAGATAAAACTATCAGGCGCTAAAATGCATTTAATTATAATTGCCACAATTTTATAGAGTCCCTTACAGCCACACACACCTGCAATGAATGATAAAAACGAATGAACAATGAAATGAATGATATACACGAAATTTACTGAACTATGATAATGGAATAAGCAGATACTCACCATTTTATGTTTATAATCCTCACTTATAAATCAATGCATGAAACATATTCTACGCATCTACAAATTATTTTTTTTTTGAAAAATACAGTTTAGATGTTTTTTTTTTGCGTTTCTATGCGTGACGTTGCAAGTAAAAACACCTTACACGCGAATTATTAAGTCTCATAATGACCAGTAATGTCACTGGCTACAATGTCCTTCAAACCGGAACACAACAATGTTTACACACTGCTGCTTGGCGGCAGAAATAGACAAAGCGTTATACATACGAGAGACCTACCACCTAGAACACCACCTGGGTTAAGGGCAGGTGGAAGAAAATAAGAAAAGTGGTAGTAACTGTGCGGCATAGCTCTACTAAGTACTTATTTAATTAGCGTATTGGCTAATTATTTTCACCTTGTTTTTATACTGTTCACCAGTCGAAATTAATGTTGCTTTAGTCATGATTTTTTTGCTAGCCTTGTATTATACATGCCCCACTGCACGGGACTCTTCTACTGAATGAGAGGGGTTAGGCCTTAGTCCACCACGCTGGCCTCATGAGGGTTGACAGACTTCACATACCTTTGCAAGTGTTATGGAAAACTTCTCGGATATGCAGGGTTCCTCACGATGTTTCCTTCACCGTTAAAGCAAGTGATAATTAAAAATTAATACACACTTAACTTAGAAAAGTCAGAGGTGTGTGCTCTTGGGACTGGTTTCGACATCCATTGCCGAATTGGAATGGAGACTGGGAATATGGTATAGGTTTTTTTTTATTGTCTTCAATGACGAGACGAGCAGGTAACTCGCTTGATGGTAAGCGCCACGCCTGCTTATAAACAGAAGCAATGCCACACATTACTTTAAATAACATAGCACTGCATAACACTGCACTGCGCTCGTCACCACGAGACATAAGGTGTTAAGTCTCATAATGCCCAGTAATTTCACTGGCTTCAATGTCCTTCAAACCGGAACACAACACTGCTTACACTGTTGCTTGGCGGCAGAAATAGACAAAGCGGTGGTACCAACCCAGCCAGCCTCTCGCATACGAAGGACCTACCACCTTGTATAGGTGTTTTAGGCCTCTGGAAAATTGCTACTGCTGGAGTTAATTGTAATACTTTTAGTGAAATAATTATCGAAATAAGTACATTAATGTCGAAGTTTTACGCCCGAATACTGATGCGCAATTTAAGCATAAAGGATAGTTTTAAACCAAAGACTTAAATGTATACTATACTAGACGGGCTGTTTAGAAGTAAAATTGCGACATATATCGCGGGAGTTTGACAGCTCACAAAACAGGGAGCGCGTTATGGGTTCTAGTTGCGGGTAAGCGCGATGGTAATATTGAGTTACGGTCAATTGACCGCAGCTTAGTGGTACAACTTCTACGTACAGCGCAGCTTGTCTAGTAGTACATTAGAGTCTTTGTTTAAACATGTTGATGCCCGCTCAGCTGTCAAAATTGTATGAAAGCCATAATAAACGGTTTTTTATGCTTGCGCGAATATAACACATTGAAATAAAACTAACTTATACGGACTTTATCGCGGTTTAATTTTATTTTGAGTCCGACATTTCGAAAGATTTTCAACCTTCGTGGTCACGGGTCAGACTGAGGTAAATATTACCCTTCATTTTAAAATAATTATTTATTTTTATATTTTTGACCGCCTCGGTGGCGCCGTTGTAATTCGTACGCGTTACGACTGAGGCTGACGCTGAGGTCCCGGGTTCGATGCCCGGTTCGGGTATAAAGTGATATTGGGGTTTTCTTTTACGAAATGCTCAGTATCAGCCCGGAGTCTGGAATGTGTGCCCGGTATGGCGATCGGCTCGCCCTCTATCACATCAAGGGACGGAGATACGATCGGCGAAAATTCGGTGTACTGGTTACACCTCTGCCTACCCCTTCGGGGATTACAGGCGTGCGTATGTGTATGTATGTATATGTATTTTTTTTTTTTTTTAAAGATAGTTATTACTATAGTCTGATACGAGTATGACGACACCAAACACTTTCATGTATACAACTGGACAGGCTGTTTAGAAGTAAAATTGCGTCACATAACGGGAGTTTGACAGCTCACAGACAAGGAGCGCGATAAGGGTTTTAGTTGAGAGTAAACGAGATAGTAATATTGAGTAACGGTCATGAGCAAATGAGAGGTATGCAAGGATCGTAGCAAGTGGAAATTAGTTGTCTCTGCCTTCCCCTATGGGAAACAGGCGTGAGTCTATGTATGTATGTAGTAACGGTCAGTTGACTGTAACTTAGTGGTGCAATTTCTATGTACCGCGCAGCTTGTCTAGTAGTATACATTAATGTCTTTGGACGACACAAATAAAATTAAAACGCGATAAAATACGCGGTATACAGTCGTTTTATTTCAGATGCATGAAAGCCGCCGCTAGGCATTAGACAGTTGAGTAGAGTTTCAGTATTCGGGGTAATGCTAAGACTAAAATACTTCCCCACTCCACTCCCAAAAAGGTAGAATTCTGTCTAGAAAGGTTAGAACCAACTTTCAATAATACCCTTTTAAATGGAAAAAGAAGCAAATCGTATTTCTCTGTGAAAAGTAATAGGTTATACCTACATCCAAAAAAATCAAGTAGAAATATACCTTCACGTTGAGTTCAGAACCTCTTCCGTATTTTTAATTCGTTATGCGAGTGAGTGAGTTGTAGAGCCACGGTGTAGACAATTATGTCTGCAGCATGAATGGGCCGGCTCGTCCGGGTTGTTACCACTGTCTCACAGAAAATCGGCGTAAAGTAGCAGCTTGCTGCTGCATTTCGTACGGTGAGTGACATATTAAACAAAACTTACATAAAAAAACTTTAAATTTTTTTAAAATTATTAGTTGAATATTACCAGTTAGTACATACGCACTCACGCCTATAATCCCCGAAGGGATAGGCAGAGGTGTAACTAGTACACCCACATTTCGCCGAGCGTATCTCCGTCCCACAATGTGATAGGGGGCGAGCCTATCGCCATACCGGGCACAAATTCCAGACTCCGGGCTGACACTGAGAATTTCATAATAGAAAAACCCAATATCACTTTACCCGACCCGGGGATCGAACCCGAGACCTCAGCGTTAGCCTCAATTGTAACACGTACGCATTACAACTGCGCCACCGAGGCAGTCTTAAACAGTAACATTACCAGTTAGTCTTAAACATAAATTACTTCTTTCTGCTAACAACTTTGGTAAACGAGAGAATAACTTATTATTAGTAAATGTACTTAACAGTTATAATACAAGGACTATGACTGCGTGTAAATATGTGGTACCCAGGGTCACTAATGTATATGGTGATAGAACACTTAGAAAGCGTATTCCTTATATACTTAACAGCTTACCCAAGGATATAAGAGGGGAATGTAAAAAACATAAGGTCAAAGTTAATTTAAAAAAATACTTATTAGATACCCTACCTTAATAAATTATTTTATATCGTAGTATATACTTTGTATGGTTTTGCTGATCCTGCAGTCAAACTGTTTGTACAGTTTTGTGGGACACTGTAGTAGCTCATAAGTTTTTCTTTTCTTGTATTTTAATAATTAAATAAATAATAATAATAATCCGGAGGCTCAAATTCCCCTCTCCTTCCCAATCCCTTTCCTTTAGGGTCGGCAACGCGCCCATGATTATTTTAGTATTGTGGGCGTACATGGGTAGTGGAGATCACTTACCATCAGGTGACCCTCTTGCTGGTTTGCTGGCCTATAAGTACTATAAAAAGAAAAAAAAAATGCGTGCAGCAAAATAACATAAAAACTGCGTAAAACCAGAATGTTGTACAAAATTTATAATTTTCCTTATTTTTACTTAGATCTGTATCTCAAAGTCTGCAGACAATCAAAATTATTTATACCAAAAGTTTAATGTACTTTACATGATATGTTTCACAATCCGTGTCAGTGGGCAGTCTATATTAAGGTACGACAATGACCTTTACGACTATAGATGGACAAGTTCGTGCGCGACCGTCCTGCGGGGTACAAGACGTTGGGGGGACGAGGTTCTCTAGATGTTAGCGGGGGCGGTTGCATTTGTTTCCCTTCCCCGCTGCACAAGCCGCCCCCGCTAACATCTAGAGAACCTCGTCCCCCCAACGTCTTGTACCCCGCAGGACGGTCACGCACGAACTTGTCCATCTATAAAGCTTTGTGCCTTAATAAAACAGAGCCATCTCATGTAGAGGTATCGTGAACGAACAAGGTGGTAGGTCCCTCGTATGCGAGAGGTCGTCTGGGTTGGTCCTTTGTCTATTTCTGACGCTAAGCAGCACTGTTGTGTTCCGGTTTGAAGGACATTGAAATTACGGGGCATTATGAGACTTAACATCTTATGTATCAGGTTGTCAATGCCATGCAGTGTTTTGTAATTCAAAGTTCTCTGTGGTGTTGGTTCTGTTTATGGGCAGGCGTGGCGCTTACCATCAGGTGAGTGACCTGCTCATTTTGACACTCATAACAATAAAAAAAACAAAATTAATTCGGCATGGCGGCGGTAGTATTTATTTGAAATGTTTTTTAAATCTTTTCTACATACTTAAGCTTACGCCTTTATCCCCGAAAGTGTAGATGGTGTAAAAAGTGCTGCACCTACGTTTCGCAAAGTTTATTTCCGTCCCATCATGTGATAGAGGGCGAGCCTGTGTTTAAAAAAATCACGCATAAATAATTGTCCGGGATTCTTGTGGTTTTTCGAATCGAATACTCAAACCCAAATTGTGACTGCGCGATCTGAGAATTGAAGGTCCACACGGTTTTCAGCCTTATTACGCTACCACTAGAGCAATAAGGCGAATCACTAAGGAATTAGTTTTAGTGATTCTTTGTTTATTATCATAATTTACACGCTCTCTGATTCTATTTTTGAACAAAGATTTTACATAAGTTAAGCATTCTTGTGCAATTATTAGCTGAGCCGAAAAATCCGTACTGAATTGAGCTATATATAACATTTTTATTTTACTAGCCCAGTACTTACACGTCCCACTGCTGGGCACGGGCCTCTTCTACTGAATAAGAGGTTAGGCCTTAATCCACCACGCTGACCTAATGCGGGTTGGCAGACACCACATATACCTTCGAAATTCTTCTGGAGAACTTCTCAAGTATGCAGGTTTCCTCACGATGTTTCCTTTACCGTTAAAGCAAGCGATAATTAACAATGAATATACAGGTAATTTAGAAAAGTCAGAGGTGCATGATCTTGGGGTTGGTATCGAACCTGCGACTTTCGTCTCGACAGTCTATACCACTCCCCGCTGAGCTATCGCTGCTTTAATTATATAACAAATATATAATGAGTAATATATTATACATATACCGACTGCATCGGTTGGGCAGTTGTAATGCGTACGCGGTATCATTGGTGTGCTGAGGTCTCGGGTCGAGTAGTGATATTGGGTTTTTCTATCATGAAATGCATTAAGCATTCTCTGCCCAGAGTCTGTAATTACTAGTTACACCTCTGCTTACCCCTTCAGGGAGTACAGGCGTGATGCGCATACGCATATGTGTATGTATATTTGTTATACCGCGATTAGCTCACCAGATTTCTCAAAGATTCTTGGAATCCAACGTAATGTTTACGGTATTACCTTATGGTATTGACCTTAAGATGCATGTTACTTACACAAAATAAGTCTATAACTCCTCTTTATTCATTGTAATTCATGATAGCAACCCAATTTGTCGTCAACTTTTCCTTGGCAAAGAACCTTATGTTTGATATGTTTTAAGCGCATTACGTAATTGAATTAAATTATGACTAATTGTAATTACTTTGATTGTAACCTTTATACACGTCTACGTAGGAAATTACGGAATAGTTGTTTGTTTACAAAAGCAATTACTAACCACTACAGCATTCGTGGAAGCCAGGAGTGAAATGAGCTCAGGGGCATAACATAAGCAACGTAAGATAATTTTGTAAACTCGTTTTGTAGTGAAAAACCGTGAGAACTGGGATAAGGGTTTTATTTATTTATTTTATTAAACTTTTTACATTTAAATTAATGTAAAGGCGGACTTAATGCCAATGGTTTTAGTGTAGGTGGGCGAATCGAAAGAGAAAGTGAGAACATTGGTCTCTCAGTCAACATGGCGAAAACCAAGATCATGGTCGTGGATCGAGCTGGAACCTTGTCTAATTGTGATGACATCATCCCAGATATTCAGATGGTTAATCACTACATATATTGGATCCCAAATCTGCAGTGACGGTAGTTGCGCTCTGGAAATAAAGCGCCGAATTGCAATGGCTAAAGATGCTATGGCACGACTTAAAAGCATCTCGACTAAACGGGGAATCACAAACAACACCAAAATGCGCATAATCAAAGCGTTGATACTCCCTATTTTTTGTATGAAATGGAAACCTGGACACAACAGTATTTACACACTGCTGCTTGACGGCAGAAGTAGATAGCGGCGGTACCTACCCAGACTGCCTCCCGCATACGAGGGACCTACCACCTAGTAAGCACCTAGTCATTGCTTGTTACAATAAATAAAAAATTAACCAACGGTTAGTTCATTGCACTAACCTACCCAGACTGCCTCTCGCATACGAGGGACCTACCACCTAGTAAACACCTAGTCATTGCTTGTTACAATAAATTAAAAATTAACCAACGGTTGATTCATTGCACTAACCGCCGTATTCATAAACGTTACTATGAGACCTCATAGTGATCGCGAACGCATAGTGACGATTTCTCTAAACGTCATTGGTTAGTTTTTGCCGCTAAATCAAAACAGACCAATCATATACACAGAATTGTACACTAAGCAAAGAGCTTACATAATTGTTGTTTGTGAATATGAGCTTTAATTTTTGCTTCTCCGACCCAAAGTCTACTTAGCAGACGGACTAATTTAATTAAAAAACATAATAAAATGATGTTAACACAATGGTATAATGAGCATTCATTTATTAGGACCTTTTATTTGTTACTACGTAGTTTTAGCTTTTGCGAACCTAATAATAGTTATATTAGTTATAATATTATAAATATAAAATTATTATTATCTAAGAAATTGCCGTTCTGTACAAAAAAAGTGAAATTATTTATTTCCATCTTTTTTATTTCTATTAACCACTCATGCTATCCATGTATCTCCCAGCGCAGTAGCAATTTATCGTTGCCCTTCTTGAAGAAATCGGCTGGACGGGAGGCAACAAGCTCTCCAAAGGCATTTTGTACTGCCTCTCGGATATTGTTTTATCTCACCAAAAAGTTGTTGGTTAGAGACTCATAACACTCAGAATCTTTCCCTCACCCACCCGAAACAAATATATGTGGATAAGACGAAGATTTGTCTCGGTGCGGGGATCGGACCCGCGGTCTTACGTTTCACAGTCGGCTACTTACCCACTGCACCATGGAGGCTGTCGGTGTGTTTTATTGTTGACTAGCTGTCCTGCGCGGTTTCACCCATAATATATAAATAATAGTTAGAACCCGATTGCAGCGCCACCTACCGGGTCCATATACCGGGTGAATATAACCCATCCAGGGATCCACTTAGACACATACAAAAAGAATTTCAAAATCGGTCCAGCCGATTTAGAGATTTGCTAAGCGCAACAAACAAGCAAAAAATTTACCCCATTCATTTTTAGATTTAGATAAATTATCGCTTACTTTAACGGGACTACTTGTACTTTAATACCATGAGAAATTCTACACACAAACGCATGCTCAACAGTTGGACAGTAAACTACAGGGCAAATATTACTATTATATGTTATGATTCATTAAATTTTTGTTGATTAAGCAAATAATGTACGCATATAAATTGTTATATGCGTACATTATTTTATCCTTCACGGCAAAGTGACTGCGTTGCACCTGAAATACAATAAAGTAAATAATTTCGACCATTGAGAGGCGTTCCGTCCCTTGGCGGTAAACAATAAATATCGTTTTTTTTATAATGGTCTAGATTAATATTAAATTATTATTATTTAGGTTTTAGTCTAGTGATGTTTTACAAAGTAGTAGGTCTCTCGTATGCGAGAGGCCGTCTGGGTTGGTACCACCGTTTGTCTATTTCTGCCTCCAAGCAACTGTGTGTAAGCACTGCTGTGTTCCGGACATTGAAGCTAGTGAAATTACTTGGCTAATACTTTACAACTTATGTCTCGGGATGACGAGCTCAGTCCAGTGCAATGCAGTTTGTAATTCAAAGTTCAGTGTGACGTTGTTTCTGTTTATGGGCAGGCGTATCGCTTACCATCAGACGAGCGACCAGCTCGTCTCATCATTCAAGCTAATAAAAAAGCCTCTACTAAAAGCTTAGAATATATTACATACATAACATATATACGCGTTGACGCCTGTAATCCCCGAAGGGTTGGGGTAGAGGTGTAATCATTGCACCCACATTTCACCGAGCTTATTTCCGTCCCATGATGTGAGAGGGGGCAAACCTATATATTCCAGGCACAATTCCAGACTCCGGGCTGATACAGAGCTTTTCGTAATAGAAAGACCCAGTATTACTTTTACTCGCCCCGGGGATCGAACCCAAGACCTGAGCACAGCAGTCGTACCGCGTACACATTACAACTGCACCACCGATTCAGTCAGGAAATAGCTGTGCAATATAATTAGCTAAGCTACAATTGCCATAAACAATCCAACTTAGATTAATAACTTTCTATAATAATTTTTGAGTGGTAGAGCCACGCTGTATACAGTTTTGTCTACATGGTTAGCATGTCCGGGTCATTACCACTGTGTCACAGAAAACTGGCGTAAAGTGGCAGCTTGTTACCTACGGTGAGTGAGATATCCGCAGGCTCAAATCCTATAATTATCCCTTTCCTTTAAGGTTGGCAACGGGCCCATGATTCTTTTGGTATTGTACGCGTGCATGGGCGCTGGAGATCACTTACCATCTGGTGATCCACTTGCTCGTTTGACGGATTATGCTATAAAAAACAAACCATTATATAAAATAAACAAACAAACCAGATATTTCTGTCATGGCAGTCAAACTCCTGTTACAAACAAATGAATGCATTTACTGCAATATCTGGAAACTGAACGGTCCTTTATACGTTGCAGTGTCTGCACCGGATGACGCAAACCAATATCATTATCGAGAAAGAGACAAAAAATATGCCACCACACCGTGACATCATTTGTTGAGTGCCTAAAAGCCACCTGCTGAAGAGAAACAACTCAGAGCTGTTAAAGTTCTTGTGCATTTTGGGTGGTTTTGGAATTAAAATAAAATGGAGGAATTAAAGCCGACCAAAATTTTTAAATTCCGTCCGAATCAGTTAGTGGAAGTTCGAAACACTTTCGGGTATAGTGATATTGGAAAGCTGAAGCAAGATATCGATATTTTCGAGGATTGGATTAACAAGCAGAACCACTTTATCGTAAAAGACTTTGGTAAGTAATTTTTTTGTAACTTATTTTGTGATACATCTCGATTAAGTAATGTAATGCCATCAGGAGTCATCTGTGAAACTAAATAAATATTTGTGTCGATACTTATGTCACGAACGAAATGGGTGGTAACCAGTTAAAATGTCAGAACTTAACTATTTTAAAGTCAATAATGGCATACGTTTAAGTGGGTCACCTTTAGGCCTAGTACAAGTTTCGATGACAGTTTCCATTTTCTCTCCATACATGGCGTAACAGTAGCCACTAGTGGGAACTATGATAAAATAAATTTGAGAAAATTATAATTAATTTTATGTCACATCAGTCGATTACAAATTTGGGGAATACTTTCCTTGTTTAAAGTATGCATTACTATTTAGTTTGACACTTCAAAAATAGTAATTTTATACGAATTCGTAAACTGTGAACGTATTTGTAACTCGCACTAGAAGATTGTAAGTGATGTTCTGTTTGGTATTGATTCTGTTTATGGGCAGGCGTGACACTTACCATCAGGAGAGCGACCTGCTCATCCCGTCATTTAAAGCTAATAAAAAAAGAGAAATAGCTATGTAATAAAAAAAATTATCGTGCTTTAGTTAGAGTCAATCTACAGTGTCCTGTGTGTCAACCTTCAGTGTTTGTCAGTTCTGCACACATACATACAAACGCACTCACGTCTGTAATCCCCGATTGGGTAGACAGATTTAAACTTCTTCCTGGTTACAACCAGTACATCCACATTTCGCCTAGCGTATCTCCGTCCCACGATGTGATAGGGGGCGAACCTATCGCCATACCGGGCACAAATTCCAGACTTAACTTACTGCCATGGAACTGATACTGAGCATTTCGTAATAGAAAAATCCAATACCACTTTACCCGACCAGGGGATCGAACCCGAGACCTCAGCGTTAGCCTAAATCGTAACGCGTACGCATTACAACTGCGCCACCGAGGCAGTCATTACATTATATGATGTAAAAATGCCTGGCAACCCGTAGATACATTAGTTTGTACCCCTTTCAATTTCTTTAGGGATATAGGTGTAAACTAGAGACTAATAATAATATTGAGTGGTAGAGCCATGCTGTAGACAGTTTTATAAGCATGAATGGTCGTCAGGGTCGTTACCACTGTTACACAGAAAACCGATGTAAAGTAGCAGCTTGCTGCTGCGTTTCGTACGGTAAGTGAGATATCCGGAAGACCAAACCCCCTCCCCTTCTCAATCCCATTCATTATCCCTTTCCTTTAAGGTCGGCAACGCGCCCATGATTCTTTTGGTATTTTGGGCGTACATGTGTGGTGGAGATCACTTACCATCAGGCGAACCACTTGCTCGTTTGCCGGCCTATGCTATGCTATATAATAACTAGTCCCTAGTGTAAATCTATATCACCAAAAATAGAGGTAGTGAAAGACATTTTGGAAGTGGTTATCGGGATTCTGGGGTGGGCCGCGAGATTCTAGAATGGGAGAAGCCCACCCGATCTACTCGCTTACTACGCCTATGCTAACATCCAGACCGTGAATAAATGCGATCTTAATACATTTATCCGTAATATAGAACTCGAAGTCGCTTTTTTTCAATTGACTGTCTTAGCCGCTGCACTTTACATAATATAAAATATTTTAACAAATGTAAGGATTTACTTTTAAGTCTCAGGTTTATTAAAGCCGGTGGCCTATTTAAATATTAAGAGAACATAATAGATTCGATTAATATGCTGTAAAATCAGAGGACATTTGAAAAACAATATTTCTCACAAAGATTATAAGGACTTACGATTTCGTATTAAATTAATGCTAGATGGTGTCAATTTGTTAATTAAATAAATATGAATTCTATATTTAATGATATCACAAGCAATTTTCATATCTTTTAATAATAAATCCAAGAAGGAAAATCAAATAATGTATAATTCAAGACAGTGGATTTGCATATTCGAGTTGGTAACTGGTCAATAAGTGCTTTTGAATTAATATTAAATCTGCCAAGTTTGTTGATAAGATAATTAGGTACATTAGCTGGATATCATAAACTATACTGGTAGTAATACTCACGAGACGTAGTCAAAACTAAGCTAAGCTAAAGCTAAGCAGCTTATGCAACACAAGATGATTTATCAACTCATTTTGTCGTAAAAAACTTTTTTTTTGTATTGCCCTAGATAGACAGACGAGCGGGCGGCTCACCTGATGGTAAGTGGCTACCGCCGCCCATGGACCTCAGCAATGCCAGAGCACAGCCAGGTCACTACCTACCGTAAAATCTGATCGTATCTGATTATTTCTTTATGTGTATCGACGCTAACAAGTCGCTCGCCTGATGGTAAGCGCCACGCCTGTCCATAAACAGGAGCAACACCACACAGTGCTTTGTAATTCAAACCGAGTCATAAGATATTAAATCTCATAATGCACAGTAATTTCACTGACATCATTTTTTTTATTGCATAGGCCGGCAAACGAGCCAGTGGGTCACCTGATGGTAAGTGATCTCTACCGCCCATGTACGCCCATAATACCAAAAGATTTATGGGTGCGTTGTCGAACTTAAAGGAAGGGGATAATTAAGGGATTGGGAAGGGGAGGGGGTTTGGGCCTCCGGATATCTCACTCACCGTAAGAAACGCAGCAGCAAGCTGCTACTTAACGCCGGTTTTCTGTGAGACAGTTGTAACATCCTGGTATTCAATTTCAATCATTGTTCATTCTTGGAGTCTCTTTATCGTCAGCTCTTTTATAAATTGTTTCATTGGTCTGACCCGGACGAGCCGACCCATAGGTACATACTGTAGACAAAAGTATCTACAGCGTGGCTCTACCACTCATAGAATATGATTATATCATCTTCATTGCTAACTGGAACATATCAGTGCACTGCTGCTTGAAATAATACGTGGTGGGACCTGCTCAGATGACCTCTGCGATACGAGGGACCTATGACCTAGTAAATCTTTAAGATGTTTTTTCATATCATATATTATGTTTATTAGCTTGAATGAAGGCATGGCACTGAACTACGCTCGTCATCCCGACACATAAGATGTTATTACTGATAATGCCCCAGTAACTTCACTGGCTTCAATTTCCTTCAAACCAAAACACAACAATGCTTACACCCTGCTGTTTGGCGGCAGACAAAGCGGTGGTACCAACCCAGACGGCCTCTCGCATACGAGGGACCTACTATACATACATACATAGACTCAAGCTTGTTTCCCATAGAGGTAGGCAGAGACAACGGATTTTCACCTGCTACGATCCTTAAACTTATTCACTCTCATATTTTTTTCATAAATGCACGTCGGTTTAGGGTACTCCTGACCTACCACCTTGTGAATTATATATTATATGCTTATTTTCCAGGGCGCGACTATTTAGAACGGTTTCTCATATACAACAAAGGTTCCGTAGAAAGAGCTAAGAAGCACCTCGATAGACTATGCATGTTCAGAAACTTAATGCCTGAATTTCTGAGAGATTTTGACATCAGAAACGAGTTCACTGATCTATTTAAATGCGCGTAAGTATTTTTATCTATTAACTAGGGGCTTTGCCCATGTTTTTCTACCAAACTAAAAATTTTAAAAAAACTTAAAGTCCGACGAATAAGAGACATATCTTACTTTCTTCCCCACATTATTCTGCATCGATTAGTATCGGTCTCGACCCCATACTCCCAGCGGTTTCGGAGGAGATAGTGTGACAGCTTTTGGAAGCGGCGGCGGCGCCAGTTACTTTTTTTTAGAATAGAGAGAAGAGAGATTCTGGTACCATATATTAGCTGAGAAACCTGGGTTCAAAACCCAGACCGGGCGATCATAATTTGTATTTGAGACTAACTTTTAATAGTTTTCAAGTCAGTCAGTAATTGAGTGAGTGGTATTTCACATTTATAATATAAAAATAATTATTCTCCCCAGAGAGGTTGACGTCAGGCAGACGGCCGGTCGTAAAAACTACAAGTCAAATCAATCTGTAACATGCTTTAAAAATAATGTTGCGCCGACCCCACTACGGGTGGGATAAGTTCAGGTAGAAGAAGAAGAAGAATATAAAAATAATTAATAGGCCGGGAATAAGAAAGTACATACATACATACGCACTCACACCTGTAATCCCCGAAGGGGGTAGGCAGAGGTGTAACCAATACACCCACATTTCGCCGAGCGTATCTCCGTCCCACGATGTGATAGAGCCTATCGCCATACCGGGCATAAATTCCAGACTCCGGGTTGATACTAAGCATTTCATGATAGAAAAACCCAATATCACTTTACCCGACCCGGGAATCGAACCCGAGACCTCAGCGTCAGCCTCAATCGTAACGCGTACGCATTACAACTGCGCCACCGAGGCAGTCTCTTCGTATTATGTATGTATTAAGTAAGTTGTAATCCAATATCTTTGGTTGAACTGTTTCTACCACCCTGCCTGATTATGATACCATCACAAAAGGTAAAAATTACTTCTCGCCGTCTATATTTGTTTTAAACGCCTCAAACGTTCTGAATAAAATATATTTTTTATGTGTTTTCAAGCCAACTCCGCCAAATGTGGACCAATTTGGATGATTATTTTTGTATATTTGGTAGGGTTTACTGCTTTCTTATGTTTACGCGAATATTACACATTGAAATAAAATTAATACTTTGACATCTCTCGTGACATACGTCTCTCCCGTGACCACGAAGGCTGAAAAGCTTTTGAAACGTCCGGACTAAAATTAAAAATTAAACCGCGATAAAATCCGAATAAACTAGTTTTATTGCAAGGGTTTACTGCGATGATGGTCCTATTTAAATTTAATGAAATAATTCCCACCCCTAAGGGGATGAAATCGGGGATGTATGACTAAAACACCTTTATTCACCGACAGCACCGATTTTAGTAATAATTTCACTAAAAATAATAGACTAAACATTTTTTACATAAAATAAAACCAACTCAAATAATGAAATTTTTGTTAAGATTTATGTCCAGGAAAAATTGTGAATCAAGCAAAGAGATTTTATATTTTCCATATTTATTACAAAGAATAATGGGATAATACGACACAAGTCGCGAAAAACATATTGTGCCGTTTATGGTACAGTATTACTGACACAGAGTAGCACAACATTGGTCGCTCCGACCGCCCTGTTACGGATAAAGTTGATGACATTGGTGAAAAAGTGGAACAAGGCTCGCAAATAAGTAGTTACAATATTGCTGAAGAACTGGGCGTTGACTCATTTGTAAAATGTCTGGTAATAAAAAAGACAGCCTTCGTGGCGCAGCGCGCGGGTAGCCAGTTGCGAACCGTGAGGCCGTGGGTTCGATTCCCGCACCTTGACAAATGGTTGTCTCATTCAAAAATATATGTCTCGGGTCTGGGTGTTGTGGACCGCAAGTCCCTCGTAGTCCCACGCTACCGTGTGGTGTCAAGACTATGTGTGTGTCTGTTGGGTGTATTTATTATTATTATTTATTTAAAAGAGCTCGATATTTAAAGGTCACGCAGTATAATACTGTTAGTATATTTTGTTTTAATATTTTTTTTTTATTTTATTATTTTTTTTTTTTATTTATTTTTAGACTAACATGTGCGCTGCCTACACCTACTCCTGAAAACTACCGCCTCGTAGTATCAAGACTGTTTGGCAACGAAGAAAGTGTCACTCTCATTAACTACTACAGATATCTTGTTGTGGTAATTAATCCATTAATATTGTTTAATCGCTTGAATGACGAAACGAGCGGGTCGATCGCTTGATGGTGAGCGCCACGCCTGTCCATAAACCGAAGCAATACCTCATAGAACTTTGAATAACAAAGCACTACATGGCATCGGACTGCTGTCTTCACCCCGAGACATAGGTGGTTATGTCTCATCATGCCTAGTAATTTCACTGGCTTCAGTGTCCTTCAAACCGAAACACAATAGTGTTTACACACTGTAGCTTGGCGGCAGAAATAGACAAAGCGGAGGTACCAATCCAGACGTCCTCTCGCATATGAAGGACCTACCATCTTGAAATGAATATTACGTATAAAGTTAAGAGACAATACCACCTCAGATAGCTTTAGAGTGGACCAAAAAAAAAAACTCGTGTTCAATATGCTATGGGTCACGATCCACCACCCATGTAGTACACCCACAATATATGTAGTAGAATGGGAGGCGGTTTTGGGCCTCCGGATATCTCACTCACCATACGCAACGCAGCAGCAAACTGCTACTTTACGCCGGTTTTCTGTTAGACAGTGGTAACGATCTGGACGAGCCGGCCCATTCATGCTGCAGTGTCTACAGCGTGGCTCTACAACTCTAAAAATGTATGCGAGAAAAAACGCGGAAGTGTACGAATGAATGAATGCATGAATGAATGAATGTATGAATCATCATCATCAGCCACAAGACGTCCACTGCTGAACATAGGCCTCCCCTAATGCCTTCCAGGCCGACCTGTTGGAAGCGGCCTGGATACATCGGCTTCCTGCAACCCTTGTCAGGTCGTCGGTCCATCTTGTAGGTGGACGTCCTCTGTTGCGCTTTGTCGTAAATACAGATGACTAAATTATCACACTATCTCGGTGGCGCAGTTGTAATGCGTACGCGTTACGATTAAGCTAACGGTGAGGTCTCGGGTTCGATCCCCGGGTCGGGTAATGTGGTATTGGGTTTTTCTATTACGAAATGCTCAGTATCAGCCCGGAGTCTGGAATTTGTGCCCGGTATGGCGCTAGCCTCACCCCCTATCACATCGTGGGACGGAGATACGCTCGGCGAAATGTGGGTGTACTAGTTACACCTCTGCCTACCCCTTCGGGGATTACAGGCGTGAGTGCATATGTATATATGTATATGTAAATTATAACAATTAATTTTAATGTTTTACAGTTCGTAGATTACGTGTTACTTCACGATTACTGCCAAGGTTATGAACTAGTGGTGGACACGAGAGATATTTGGCTTTCAATGGTCGCCAAACTGAACCCCGTCATTGTTCACAAAGCGATGACACTGATTATTGTAAGTACTTATTATCCATTAAATGGTAAGTGTAAATGGTATAATGTAAGAATATTAACGATAAGAATACATAAGCAATCTGTTCAGGCGTTTTTAATTGTAATTAAGTAAAGGCGGTTGATGAGACATTTTGAAAACTTTATTTACAATCGAGATCAATCATTTCATAACAAAGTATTTTATCCTAGCAGAGAAAAGTGATTACGCTGGGAATGATGTTAATTGTCGTCCAAATATAATCTTGATCGTCAAGAGACATTGCATCCTTCGACGGTGGCAGAATTATGTCGGCCTAAAGTTAATGAAGATGCACCAACTGACTCCGGAACGAGACTTGCCAGCGGTGTTAGAATGTGATTGGTCGAGAGATCAATCACGTGACATTATCGTATCGTACTACTATTATAAATGTGAAAGTTTGGATGTTTATTTATTATTATATAAATTTAAATAAATGTGAAAGTTTGGATGTTTGTTAGTCAATCATCTCTTAACGGCTAAACGGTTTTGGATTAAATTTGGCACACAGATAGACCTGAGGGCCAATTCTCCTATTTTAACTGACACTGCGAATGAATTTTAACCGAACTGAGATTAGATTTTGAATTAATAAAAAATATGGCATTCTGCTCCTTTAAAAATTCGATATCATCCCAGTTAAATTGTATGAAACTGTCAATTCGATCAACTTTCAATGTCTTTCTTTTGTTGAAATTATGGCTTCGCATTATTATGCATTTCGCCAATGACAAGTATTTTACCGAATTTTACGTATCAGCTGCCATAGACTAAATTCTAGAAATTAAAATAAAATGTCCGACAAAATCAACAAAATCGACAAAATCAATGTTACCAACTCATAAGAAAATACCCACAATATGACTAATTTCAGTGATTAAAAAATTACGTACTTGGAGGTTATGATTTTTTAATTAATTGTTTTAATTAATTCCATGTATTTTATTTATTTATCTATTTCCATGTATTTTGCGAAGTTTGTATTTTGCGCTCTATGGAGTTTTGGCGGGAATTTTGACAGTGCGATTGATCTCATAATTGAATCTACACTAATATTCTAGAGAGGAAAGATTTTTGTTTTTTGGTATGTAACAAATAAACTTAAAAACTACTGGACCGATTTCAAAAATTATGTTGGCGTTAGAAAGCTACATTATCACTGAGTACCATAGGCTACTTTTTATCCTGGAAGTTAATTGACCGTAACTCAATATTCCAATCTCGCTTACTCTCAACTAGAACTCAACGTCAAACTCCCGCGTTATGAGACGCAGATTTACTTCTAAATAACCTGTCTATTAACAACAATAATACGAAATTTTGACTGTAAAAAAATACTGTGTCTCCATACACTGTATTTATAAAAATACGGTGTCCAGTAGATGGTGAAAATACGGCAGATTTGCTGTAATTACAGTGCACTTGGCAACACTGCTTCACCTTTATCACATTTCGTTCTCAATTAATATTTTGACGTTTGTCTATGGACGAAATGCATTTTTTAAAGATATGTGTCAAATTTATTGTTACCAGAATGCCGTTTTGGTTCAGTTAACTTGTATTCTACTTTCGATATCATTGCGATCTAAGTTCTTGAATATTGGTTTAGCAGAATACCATTTGCAACTTTCTTGTCGCTGAGATTAGATCGGAATGATATTTTGAACATTTAAAATTACGAGAATTGGCCCTCTGGATTAGGACATAGACTACTTTATATCGCGAAAAAGGCCGTTCACGTGGGCGGAGAGGCGAGCAAAAGATAGTACGATATAAAGCTAAGACGACGCGATGGAATGTTTCGATTTGAATTTTCGCATTGTAAGGGGCAACGAGTCACTACGGCGGGTTATATATCATAATAATATATACGGCTGTAACTATTCGGTATGGTACAAAAATGTATCAATTATTAAATAATTATTAAATAGATTTATGTATTAAGTAGTATCTTGTCTACTTATTTTTTCTTGTTCGTTTGTTTTATTCGACGATTTATATACAACCACATTATCTCGTCTCTGCATCACCCACAGGTAGACTGGTAGAGAATGCCTTCGGCATTAAGTCCGCCTTTATACATGTTATGTATATAAAGTTTAAATAAATAAATAAATAAATACTCCACCACCATGTTCTGTATTCCACTTCTAAGTATAACTCCGCGATTTAACCAAAAAACATATATTTTTTCAGGAAACAATGGCACAAAGAATGAAAAGCATACATTTCATAAATGGTTCGAAATTTTTAGACACTATCATAATTCTGATCAAACAAGGGCTTACAGAGAAGTTAAAAAAGAGGATTCACACCCACGACGACTTTGAATCCCTTTATAAGCACATTCCAAGAGAATTAATGCCTAAGGATTACGGCGGTGACGAGGCAACTATGAAAGAACTGTGTGGTGAGGATGTTATTTTGAGTTTTTTAATTATTCTTACATGCGTTTGTTTCACAATGGCCTAGTAAACGTCACATTTCAAATATATTTTTTATGAGTGGTAGAGCCACGCTGTAGTCATTTTTGTCTACAGCATGTATGGGCCGGCTCGTCCGGGTCATTACCACTATCTCACAGAAAACCGGCGTAAAGTAGCAGCTTGCTGCTGCGTTTCGTACGGTGAGTGATATATCCGAAGGCCCAAACCCCCTCTCCTTACCAATTCTTTAATTATCCCTTTCCTTTAAGTTCGGCAACGCACCCATGATTATTTTGGTATTGGGCGTACATGGGCGGTGGCGATCACTTACCATCAGGTGATCCACTTGCTCGTTTACCTGCCATATGCCATAAAGAATAAAAAAAAATAAAAATTATAAGATTAAATTACAAGTACTTTTAAGATGATTACAAAATATAAAATTAACACGCTGCAGTGCCAGATATCGAAAAACTCGTTACGAGGAGGTAATACCAGTTTATTAAGTGGTACAGGCATGCTGTACAGTTTTGTCTACAGCATGAATTGGCCGGCTCGACCGGATTGTTACCACTTTCTAACAGAAAACCACTGCTATGTGGCAGCTTGCTGTTGCGTTTCATACTATGAGTGAATTATCCGGAGTTCCAAATCCCCTACGCATTACCAATCCTTGAATCAACTCTTTCCTTTAAGGTCGGCAACGCGTCCATGATTCTTTAGGTATTGTGGATATTTATGGGCGGTGAGATCACTTATCATCATGTGACCCACTTGTTCATTTGTTAGCCTCTGCTAAAAAAATACCAGAACTGTAGGCATAAATAATACTAGCCCAACAGCCATATCGCCGCGCCGCCAATTCACAGCGACGCGACATATTGATTTACGATTTTACTACTTACCTTAAATTTTTATTGTGACAAAACTTCTGGTTACGTACCAAAAGTTATACATTAAAATCACTTTCCATTATGATTCACTTTTAGCACATACAATGAGCACCACTACGAGTAATATGAGTTAGTGCTATAAAAATTTGGCTTAAAGGCAAAGATATTTTGAAAATGGCACAATTCCGGGTTTCTTCGATCACAAAGCATAAATTAGTAGTGATAGCTCAGCGGGGAGTGATATGGACTGTCGAGACAAAAGTCGCAGGTTCGAAACCAGCTCCAAGTGCATACACCTCTGACTTTTCTAAGTTATGTGTGTATTAATTGTTAATTATCACATGATTTAACGGTGAAGGAGACATCGTGAGGAAACCTGCATACCTGAGAAGTTCTCCATAAGAATTTCGAAGGTATATGAAGTCTGCCAACCCGCATTAGGCCAGCGTGGTGGACTAAGGCCTTACCCCTCTCATTCAGTAGAGGAGGCCCGTGCCCAGCAGTGGGACGTATATAATACAGGGCTGGTATTATCATTATTATAAAGCATAAATTATCGGGTGCATCTCATATTTTTTTCTTCATTTATTTACCCAGCTTCCGTGGCGCAGCGGGCGAGTAGCCGGTTGCGAAGCGTGAGGCCGTGGGTTCGATTCCCGCACCTTGACAAATGTTTGTCTGATCCACAAATATTTGTCTCGGGTCTGGGTGTTGTGGGACCGCAAGTCCCTCGTAGTTGCTGATACCCACGATACAGGTTTAACCTAGTGTGGGGTCAGGACTATATTGTGTGTGACTGTTGGGTGTATTTATTATTATTATCGTTTACAAAGAGTTACTAATAATTGTACAGTAATAGCATCTAAGAAACCACTAATGTATTAATGCTATCTATATTTGACATGAGATTTCTAATAAATAATAACAAACAGCAATAATAATAAGATGTTAATTATGATGAGTATTACAACTGTTAGCTTATAATATAATTAGGCGTGTGATATAATTGCTTTGAAATAAAAGTAGTTTATACGGATTTTATCGCGGTTTAATTTTTATTTTAGTCCCGACGTTTCGAAAGCTTTTCAGCATTCGTGGTCACGTTTTTAAATAATTAAAAATAAATGTATAGTTTTAAAATGAAGGTAGCCATTGTAACATTAACTTTTCGAGACGACCTACACCTCAGTCTCTCCCGTGACCACGAAGGCTGAAAAGCTTTCGAAACGTCGGGACTAAAATAAAAATTAAACCGCGATAAAATCCGTATAAACTAGTTTTATTTCAATGTGTAATATTCGCGTAAACCTAAGAAATCACTATAATTGCTTTGTCTATGAATCTTGTTTATTTTTTAAATTATTTAGAAAGTACGACTTAAGTTTAAATTTAATATTACTAAGCGTCAGACTATCGCGTAAATCAGGGGGTAGTTTGTTTGTTAATCGCGCCACGAGGTAAGTAGCAGTCCGTTCCCCGTACATATTATTCGCACGTATCGTTTCTAGTCGGCTTTGAGCAACAGCCCGCGTATATACAGGACGTCTAATTTCTTTTTTAAGTTCGTCATTAAAAAAAAAAAATTATGCATAATGTATCTGTGCCATATTTTTTTTCTAGGCTAAACTATTAAATTTTATTTTGCAAGACAACATTTGGGTAACACGCCGTTGATACATTTACAGATGCAAACTTCGAAGAATTCAGTACTGAAAAACACATAGCCCGAGTGAAATACATGGAAAAGGCCGCGACAAACGAAGATTTAAGGTTGTCGAATAAATTCAACGAAGAATACTCTGGACTGCCTGGCTCCTTCAAGACCTTATGTGTAGATTAATTACACTCTGGTTAAAGAACTTTATTTCTCATAAGAATTTACATTCGCTTTTTTTATTTTATTTTTATAGCATAGGCCGGCAAACGAGCAAGAATTTACATCCACTTTTTTTATAGCATAGGCCGGCAAACGAGCAAGTGTGTCATCTGATGGTAAGTGATCTCCACCGCCCATGTACGCCTACAATACTAAAATAATCATAGGCGCGATGCCGACCTTAAGGAAAGGAATAAGTAAGGGATTGGGAAGGGGAGGGGAATTTGGGCGTCCGGATATCTCACTCACCGTACGAAACGCAGCAGCATACATACATACATACGCACTCACGCCTGTAATCCCCGAAGGGGTAGGCAGAGGTGTAACCAGTACACCCACATTTCGCCGAGCGTATCTCCTTCCGACAATGTGATAGGGGGCGAGCCTATCGCCATACCGGGCACAAGTTCCAGACTCCGGGCTAATACTGAGCATTTCGTAATAGAAAAACCCAATACCACGCAGCAGCAAGCTGCTACTTTACGCCGGTTTTCTGTGAGACAGTGGTAGCTTACATGAGATACATTAACATTTTATCTTAATTATTGTGGGCAATTTGTAAAAAACAAGTTACTACATTTGGTCTGTTCAAAATACACTACCTATCAATAAAAAATGAGAAAAATATGAATGTGGGTAGGTAGTTCGTTCGCCTAACCATTATGCTAAGCGTTTCTAGATGATGTTGATCACATTCCATACTGATATTAATTGAATAAAGAAAGCTTTGGTAAGACGAATCGAGACCATTAATTTCATTCATTCATTTAAAATTGCATTTTCTCGTGTAGACAGCTATCTTTATCTCTATAGGGCATGAGGTGCACCATGCACGTTACGATACAAATGAGAAAACAGTTAGACAACGTTTTCTTTCTCTCGCATGAGATATCTCATAGGCTTATGCTAAGCAGGCAAGCAGAAATAGGACACAGCTCGTATGCAATAGGACGTCTGGATAGGTTTTCTGCAGTCAAGCAGCACTGTTATCTTCCGGTTTGAATATTGAAGCCAGTTATATTACTGGATATTATAAGACTTAGACCCGTATTATAGAATAACATTCAAGTGAGCTCTTTGCTAAGTGTCGATTTCTGTACACGTGATTGGTCTATTGACACTTAGCAAAGAGCTCATTTGAGTTTTGTTCTATAATACGGTCCTTCATTATTTAATATCTTATATCTCAGGGTGACGTCACCATGAGATATAAGATATGAATTATTAAGTACGCAGTGCAGTACTTTGTAACTTTATAATTCTAAGTTCTGAGTGGTGTTGGTTATGGGCAGGCACTTACTATTAGACGAGCGACCTGTTCGTCTCGTCCTTAAAAATCAACGGAATTTCACCCAATATAAACGGCGAACTGTATCTTCTTCTTCCACCTGCCCTTATCCCACGAGCAGTGGGGTTGGCGCGACTTGCTTTTTAACACATGTTACAGAAAGTTTTGGCTTACATGGTTAGCCGTATGTATGTCATATATTTATTTAGTCGATAAGATGAGCATTAAACTCAGTTTTCAATTGAATTTAATAGCTATTTCCGTCCCATGATATGATAGGTAAGCGGGCATGTTGAGATATAATATCTTTTGACAGAGGTATATTTGGCCTGCACTATACGTAAACCCAGATTAAGGTCCATATTCACAAACAACACATAAGTAAGTTCTTTGCCAAGTGTCCAATTCCGTGTACATGATTGGTCTGTTTTGATTTAGCGCCAAAAACTAACCAATGACGTTTAGAGAAATCGTCACTATGCGTTCGCACTTACTAAAAGGTGTCATACGTTTATGAATACGGGGGTTAGTAGTCACTTTGTTGTGACAGGATAAACAATAACATAGTAAATTACTATAGCTTCTAGGAAAAAACAAGTGTTCATCTAATAGAACTGTGAAGTAATTAAACAGTCAATTAAATAGGTATGTAGCTTCTATTTTATAACAGGTTGTAATAGTGACAGGCCCGGATCTAGGAGGGGGGCAAATCGGGGAACCCGGTCCGGGCAGCAATTTCAAGGGCGGCAAAATCATAATATAAAATGATTAAAAATATAAAACTTGTTCCATAAAGTGCCTAGCATACGGAAGCCTGGTTGGCTCACCGTCGACTTGTAAGAAAAAGGCGCCACACAGGCCCATTGTGCATCATTCTTTGCTTTACTTTTAGTTTTTTTAAGTAGTTTATCTCAAACGCTGGAGAGAGGGGCGTCGCTATCAAGTTTCTGTCCTGGTTAAAAAAAATCGTAGATCCGTGGCTGATTACAGTGAGAAATAATATAAAACGGCAGTAAGTGAATATGCCCTTGGATTATTGTGCGTACTTCACACATTGTTATTACTTATAAACCATAACGTGTAACAAGTTTTTGCTCTAAATAAATAAAATAAAAATTTTTGTTCTATTATTTAAGTTACTAGAATGTGGTGGTAGGTATGTACCTCGTATGCGAGAGGCCGGTTGGGTTGGTACTGACGCTTTGTCCATTTCTGCCGCCAAGCAGCAGTGTGTAAGCACTTTTGTGATTCAGTTTGAAGGACATTGAAGCCAGTGAAATTACTGGGCATTATGACATCATATAACTCATCTTATGTCTCGGGTAGACGAGCGCAGTTCAGTGCCACGCAGTTTTCTGTAACCCAGAGTTCTGTGTGACTTTGCTTATGTTTATTGGCAGACTTAACATCAGGCAAGTGCCATCCTCTTGTCTGTCAAGCAAAAGAAAATAAATTGTTCAATGTTTATTGAAAATAACAATAAAACAGAAGTTGATGTATTCAAAGACACGATTAATAAATATAAGATTTCGTTCTCGACCTTAAACGAAAGGGACAATTATGGGATTGGGAAGGGAAGCGGGATTTTGGCCTCAGTATAATATCTCACTTACCATATGAAACACAGCAGAAAGCTGCTACTTTACGTCGGTTTTCTGTGAAACAGTGGTAGCTGGCCCTTCATGCTATAGATAAAACTGTGTATAACGTGGCTCTACCACTCAAATTTTCCATTAAATTATTATACTTAAATAAATATGTTCGATACAATAATTGCTAAAGTCTTTAGAGAAGGCGCTTGCACGGGAAGTTGCTCAGGGCCGAAAACCAAAATATAACAATGTAATTTGTTATATATTTGTTGTATGTAATACTACGCCACCGAGTAAGGCTAACGCTGAGGTCTCGGGTTCGATCCCCGGGTCGGGTAAAAGTGACATTGGATTTTTTTATTACGAAATACTCAGTATCAACCCGGAGTCTGGAATTTATGCCCGGTATGGCGATAAGCTCGCTCCCTATCATATCACGAGACGGAGATACGCTCGGTGAAATGTGGGTGTACTAGTTACACCTCTGCCTACCCCTTCGGGGATTACAGGCGTGAGTGTGTATGTACTTAAAAATACTTATAACAAATATATAATGGTTGGCATTTTTCGTGAATGGAACAATAAGAACCTTTTAAAAAAATTGTACATTTCACTTGTGGTGTGGGCCTGTGTGGCGCCTTTTTTTATAATTCGACGTGAGCCAACCAGTCTTCCGTATGCTAGGTGTTTTGTGGATCAAGTTTTTTTATTTTGAATCATATTATATGATGAATTTGACGCCCACTGTAACTGCCCCCTAGACCCGGGGCTGTCTGTAACATGTGTTACAAAGCATATTGCGCCGACCACACTGCGAGTAGGATAAAAGAAGATACTGCTGTGAGTGGTCTGTAATTACCTACTATACTACCGTAGCTTTCTACGTTGTAGACAATTATGTCTACAGCATGAATGATCAACCGGGTCGTTACCCTTGTCTCACAGAAACCCGAGGTAAAGTAGCGGCATGCTGCTGCGTTTCGTACGATGAGTGAATTATCCGGATGTCTAAATCCCCCTCCCCTTCCCGATACCTTAATATTCCCTTTCTTATAAGGTCGGCAACGCACCCATGATTCTTCTGGTATTGTGGGCGTACAAGGGCAGGGCAGATCACTGACCATCAGGTGATCCACTTGCTCTTTTGCCGGTCTATGCTAAAATAGATATGTTTATGCACCCAGAGAGAGGTGTTAATAGCTGTGATACAGCGCAAACTAATGTAGCTATTATCGTTCATTGCGTAATTTGGCACAAAGATAGACCAGAAGGCAGAAGATAGATAAAGATAGATTAAGACATAGGATATATTTTTTATCTTTCTTTCCACCTGCCCTTATCGCACTCGCGGTGGGGTTACATGTTCAGTTGCATGTTACATGCTACATGCTACATATTACATGTTACATGTTACATGTTACATGTTACATGTTACATGTTACATGTTACATCTTACATGTTACATCTTATATGTTACACGTTACATGCTACATGTTACATGTTACAGAAATATTTGGCTTGCAGTTATTATGACCGGCCGCCTGCCTGACGTCAACCCCTCTGGGGAGAAAACACCCAGACCCGAAACAAATATTTGTGGATCACACAAACATTTTATCTCGATGCGGGAATCGAACCCTGAGCCTCTCGCTTCACAGTCGGCTACTCGCGCACTGCCCCACGGAGGCTGTCAAAAAGGATATATTATTTATCGCGGAAAAAAAATTACGCTAGCCTTTATATTTAAAGATAGCTTTTGTTAAAATTATCAATCGATAAATGCAAAAAAGGAATAAGATAAGGCCATGGAAATATTACAACTTATACTGAAAAAGGACGAAATAAAATAATTTATCAATGGAGTTATATAAAATAGTTATAAAACTATTCTATAGTGGAATAATCACCTTTTAAAATGGGAATTGGGCATCAATTTTGTACTTAATGTGATAAACAGTCGTAAATTTTGTAGTAATAAAATAATTTATTACTATTTCCGCAGTTGGATAAGGTCGTTGGAACCGACCACGGGTCGAAGGCCACCGATCAAAATCTAAAATCGATGTATGGGTTAATATCAAAGTATTCTACTACTAATTCATAGTCATCTTATTTCGATGACTTCATATAATTGTGTAACTTTGTTTGTTATTTTGAATGATTTTTAATCGTGACTTAACAGCTGAACAGATTCAGATGCAATTGAGCACATATAGATAGACTATGACCTGGATTTGGACATATATATTTCGTCCCGGAAAAAGCCGTTCATGCGGATGAAGCCGTGAGCATAAGTTAGTGGCCAATAAAAACTACAACGTGGCTCTACTGCAAAAAAAATTAGTTATCTTTACCCGACTTCAATAATAACTGTGACGCCAGAGCTGTGTAAGGATATCGCGCAATGTATGTGTCGTGCAACTAAACTGTCACCAAACAAGACTCTGTATACTACTGGCTGCTTAGAATTAAAATCGCGTCACATAACTTGGCAGTTTGACAGCTCACAAACAGGGAGCGCGAGAAATGTTCTAGTTGAGAGTAAGCGAGACGGTAATGTTGAGTTACGGTCATTTGACCGCAACTAAGTGGTGCAATTTCTATGTACCGCGCAGCTTGTCTTGTAGTATACATTAAACTCTTGTCCCCAGGTAATATTATATCCACTAAAAATAACGGTATAATATATTTTGCTGTCAGCCTCCGTGGTGCCGTGGGCGAGTAGCCTGCTATGAAACGAGAGTCCGCGGGTTCGATTCCCGCACTGAGACAAATGTTTTCTCCTTAGAGGTATTGACGGCAGGCGGTCATAAAAACTACAAACCAATTATTTCTGTCACATGTGTTAAAAAGTATGTTGCGGCGACCCCATTGCGAGTGGGATAAGGGCAGGTAGTAAAGGAGACATTGTGCTGAAAGATCATCCAGGGTCTTATACAGTCACTTTGTGCTCAGAGCATATTAAATTAAACCGTATCGTACATCTCTACTACTATTCAGCTCAGCAGACGAATAGACCTACACAAATGAAATACGCAACCAATAAATAATCCCGTTATAATCTCTACTCTGTCTCTGACTGCCTCATGCGTACGCGTTACCACTGAGACTGACGCTATTGTCTCGGGTTCGATCCCCGGATCAGGTAAAAGTGATATTGGGTTTTTCTATTACGAAATGCTCAATATCAGCCTGGAGTCTGGAATTGTGCCCGGTATGGCGATAGGCTCGCCCCCTATCACATCATGGGACGGAGATACGCTCGGCGAAATGTGCATGTACTAGTTACATTTCTGCCTACTCCTTCGGGGATTACAGGCGTGAGTGCGTATGTATGTATGTATGTTCATTATTTCAAATGTGTTTTTCGTTGGTACGCCATAACTGATGATGTGATAGCCTCCGTGCCGCAGCGGGCGAGTAGTTGGTCGCGAAGCGCGAGGCCGTGGGTTCGATTCCCGCACCTAGACAAATGTTTGTCTGATTCACAGATATTTGTCTCGGGGCTGGGTGTTGTAGGACCACAAGTACCTCGTAGTTCCTGATACCCACGATACAGGTTTACCTAGTGTGGGGTCAGGACTATGTTTGTGACTGTTGGGTGTATTTATTTATTATTATTTATTTTATAACTTCCATAAATCTTCATCTAATATAATAATTCAACTATTTTGAAGCGTATGTTTGTTGATCTTGACTTAAAATAAACAGACGCTTTAAAATTATAGGTTTTACCAAAAAAATATGTAAATTATTTCTACTTTATTATATTACGTAACTGACCACTATCAGTGCAAAGTATTCGCGCGGGTCACTTAGTCTATATTGATTTCAAATTATGTAAAACAAATCTTAATCAAATAGCTGAGTCAACGACATTTGATTATAGACATATATATTTTTCAGGAAGTAGTGTCAATAATTGGAAAGGTGAACCGGTGCTGATACGGAAGTAGAATATTGTTTTTACAAATTTACGCAAATCTTCTTATGTTAGGTGATGTTTCGCATCTACAGGGCCAGTTTCTCAAATTCTGAGTAAATGCTGCTTACCAAATAAAATGTGACACAAAAGATATCTTATAGATAGATTTTTGAGCGGTAGGCCCACGCTGAAGACAGTTTTGTCTACGAATAGGCCGGCTCGACTGGGTCGTTACCACTGTTTCACAAAAACCGACGTGAAATAGCGGCTTGCTGCTGCGTTTCGTACGGTAAGTGAGATATCTGAGGGGCCCAAATCCCCTTCCCTTTTCCAATCCCTTGATTATCCCTTTCCTTTGAAGTCAGCAACGTGCCCATGATTCTTCTGGTATAGTGGGTGTATATGGGCGGTGGAGATCACTTACTATCAGGTGACCCACTTGCTCGTTTGCCGGCCCATAGGCCATTGAAAGTATTTAGTAGTTTCTCTTTATAGCATACTATAAAGAGAAACTACTAAATACTTTCAATAAATTACTAAACAAAATATTCTAACATAGTACATATGCACTCATACATACGCCTTCAAGCCTGTAACTCCCAAAGAGGTAGGCAGAGGTGTAAGTATACCCACATTTCGCCAAGCTTATTTCCGTCCGACACTGTGATAGGGGGCGAGCCTATCGTCTTACAGGACACCATTCCTGAAAGCCAATTCTTGTAATTATAAATGTACAAAATTTACATTTAAAATTATTGGTTTAAAATGCCATTTGCATCTTTCTTGACGGTGACACTAGATAGGAATGATATTTTGAACATTTAAAATTACGAGAATTGGCCTTCAGACTCCGGGCTGATACTATACGTTTCAAAATAAAACACCCAATGTCACTTTTAGTAAAGGGATAATCTTGGATTATCCCTTTACTAAAAGTTACTTGGGGATTGGGAAGGGGAGGGCGATTTGGTCCTCCGAGTATCTCATTCACCGTACGAAACACAGCAGCAAACTGCTACTTTACGCCGGTTTTCTGTGAGACAGTGGTAACGATCCGGACGTGCCGGTACATTCATGCTGTAGACAAAACTGTCTACAGTGTGGCTCCACCACTCAAAAAATCTGTAATTGTCGTCAAACATAGCTTTTTACAATCATTTTAATGGTAACCGATGGATGGTGCAACTCTCGCTAAAAGTTACTAAATTTGGTTTTAGTTTCGTTTAAGTGTAGTCGGGTAACAACAGAATAGTTACCAATATCTACAGAACGGCGAAAAATCAAAGAGTATTCTGATAATGAAAAACTATTTATAAAAAAAATATTATGACTATTCGATGGAACATGTTATAAAACTTGATTAACCAGATTTAGGAACTGCATCAAATTAACTTCCGAGAGGAAATTATCCGCATCAAATATTACCGGAACCAATTCATTTGAATTGTATATTAAATATATACATACGCACTCACGCCTGTAATCCCCGAAGGGGTAAGCAAAGATGTAACCAGTACACCCACGTTTCGCCGAGGGTATCACCGTCGCATGTTGTGATAGGGGGCGAGCCTATCGCCATACCGGCCACAATTCCAGACTCCGGGCTGATACTGAGCATTTCATAATAGAAAAACCCAATATCACTTATACCCTACGCGGGGATGGAACCCGAGACCTCAGCATCAGCCTCAGTCGTAACGCGTATGCATTACAACTGCGCCACCGAGGCAGTCAGTTACCTTATAACTCTGGTTTTTGCAAGTTCAGATTCGAATGCTATAGATGGCTTGAGTAAAGCCGTTGATGGCCGAAGTGTCACGTGAAGCAGCAGTTTGCTGTTGCGTTTTGCATGATGAGTAAAATATCCGGAGGCCCAAGTTCCTCTCTCTTTCCCAATTCTTTATACTGTTCTCTTTAGTGAGTCTATCACGTAGCGAATATTTAGTTGCGCAACCAAACATACAATAAGTGACCTGCATAAGCAACTATGGCGTCCCAGTTAGCAATCGAATTGTTTCGAAGTGTATTTTTATATTCTTTCTATTACGAAATGCTTAGTATTAGCCCGGAGTCTGGAATTTGCGCCCGGTATGGCGATAGGGACGGAAATACGCTCGGCGAAATATGTGTGCACTGGTTACACCTCTGCCTACCCCTTCAGGGATTACAGGCATGAGTGCGTATGTATGTATGTATGTTTTTTTATAGCAGAGGATGATACGAGCAAGTTGTTAAGTAATTTCCACTGCCCATGTACACTCACAATACCAGAATAATCATATTATGCGTTACCACCAAGCAAAGCAATGAGAATTATGAAGGCGTATGAAATGGAACAATGATCTGCCACTACACGTCAGTTCTCTGGGCTATAAATACATTTTATTAGCTTGAATGACGAGACGAGCAGCTCGCTCGCCTGGTGGTGAGCGACACGCCTGCCTATAAACAGGAGCAACGCCACAACGAACTTTGAATTACAAAACACTGCATAACACTGGACTGCGCTCGTCACCCTGACACATAAGTTTTTAAGTCTCATAATGCCCAGAATTTTCACTGCATTCAATATTCTTCAGGTCACCCATTGACTCGTTTGCCGGCCTATGCTATTAAAAAGTGTAAGATAGAATTGTAGAATAGAGGTATTTTTGGAGTCGATGTCAGTCAAATGAAATTGCTTCGACTACAGATACCCTTCTACTTTATTATATTTTTTCATGTTCAGTATTTTATTTCTTTTTCAGAACATTATTGTTTTTTAAGTCGGTTAAAAGTCATATAGGTTCTTCAACTGGCTTGAATAATAACTAAGATGGTTTAAGATGGGGTAATTTTTTTCATACTTTAACGTTGTTTCAGCGCTACATACTTTTACACAAACACACCTATTTGTTTGATTTTAGACAGATTTTTCAATCTCCATATAATTGATCTTAGTTTGTCAATAGAATAGAATATATTCTAATATAATATTATCATGCTGTCAATATAAACGGAAAAGTGTATATCAAATTGGTCTTCTTAATCTGGTTGATTAGTGCGTTATTTATGGCCTATCCCTATACTTATCTATCGATGATCAAAACAACGCCATTGAAATGCTGTGTCGCCTGAGGCATAATTCAGATGACGTAAGCATTACCAGAATCAACACCATACCCATGAATTAATACCAACAGAAGAGATGAAGATTTGTATAGGTACTATCGATGGTGTTTTGACAGCTCTTCCATACAAAATGTGTTAAAATGTTACTGCCAGTAAGCAAATCTGTCGGTAGATTTAAAATTTTAACATTCGCTGTGAAACATGGCTTAAATTATTTACAACCAAGCCAATGGGATACCAACTCCTCTAATCTACGACAATAAGGCAGGTATCAGTTTTTGAGTTTTTAAAATCAAAAATAATAATTTACATTTCACAGAATATGCTCATAAGTTTGTCAAATAACACGGTTTATTTTGGTTTGACTAAATCGTAAAAGAGTGACCTTCTATTGCATAACAAGGTTATAGGAATTTATAGAAAAACCGGTAACTACATAACCTAACGGTGTGATTAAGCGATACGTGAAAATGCGAGTTAAGTCGCGAACGGGGTGCAGTCTACTCGAGTACACGAGGCCAGACGCGACGCGACGACGAAGTTATTACAAGCCACGGTTAATAAGCCAATAAGCGGTTAATATATTTTTTCATCGGTTATGTGCTGTTAGCCTACATTGCTTTTACAGCTTCATCTGACAATAAAGCCGGCGCTTATGGTGCTCTAGCCAGAAATATGTAAAATGTACTTTGTAGCGATTAAGCACAGAGACTCGTTGTAGAACGCTCAGACCTCAGCTTGAGCAATCGCTGGGAAGTATAGTTTAGGGTCGTCTCTACACATATGTAATTGTGCCGAGGACCAGTTGTGAGAGTTCTTCGGAATCGCAGGCGTGTCCTATGTCGGCGTCGCGTATTATTATTGTGATTCGGATTGGCCAAAGAAAGTGCTGCTTCGATAGCGACTGTGATGGAGTCGTTGGGATCTGCCAAAACATGTTTGGGGCGACGACGGTCACATGTACAAGAGAAGGTTGCACCCCGTTCATAGCTCTGCTCGCGGTACCACGCATCGTTTATCTGCACCATAATCCGTATGATGTGGTTGCGACACAAATAGTCTGGAAGTTTCTTCAATAACAGTTACGACCGGAAAACCATACAAAATATTCTTTGCATCTCATATCCGCCTACGCGTTTGCGACGAACACTAAAAGGCCTTGTTAATTCTTCGAGAAGATGATCAAAACAACGCCATTGAAATGCTGTGTCGCCTGAGGCATAATTCAGATGACGTAAGCATGACCAGAATCAACACCATACCCATGAATTAATACAAACAGAAGAGATGAAGAAGGAACAATTATTATGATTTATATTTTTAGAGTTTCACGCTTTGTATACACAGAGCGTTGCAAAAAGGTGGTATCAATAAAAACTGCACATATAGGGCGACTAATTAATAACTTACCTGTAGAAATTAAAATCACATAAATGTCACAGTTTCTGAATAATCCAAATTTAAAATTAATATCAAAGCATTCGTTTTTTTTGTACAAGGACTGGCTGCTACATAAACGGGCTACTTATGCAGTTACTAATTACATTTTATACATACACAGTTGAATGACACTTTATTAGATGGTTTTTCACATCGCAAAACTTGGAAGACAAAACACTTTGGAATTGAGCAGCTCACTCCTTACCAAATTGGCTGTACATACTTATTTTTTTGTTTTTATTGTATTATTTACTATTGACTGCTCTATTGGCGCAATATTAGTGTTTAAGGCAATACTGACATGTTGTTTTATATTTTTATTATTAATTACTTCATTTTGTGTTTTTTTTACTGTGAGTGCGAGTGCCAAGTACCTATGTCTGGTATACTCTTGGTTATTTCTTGAAAAGGCCAATCCAGGAATTTCTGTACATTACATCCGCATAATTCTGTAAAACAATGTCTGGACAATAAAAGAGGCCATAATCCATGAGTTTTTTTCGGCATTTCTTCTCATGGCTAGCCCCGAAATGCCGTCGTAAATATAATGTAGCATAATAAATGATTGACATGTAAAAGTGATATTTATGATCCAATTTACAGAATAAATAATTTGAATTTGATTTGCAATACGATTCAGACATCCCATTGCTAAAGTATTGATAAAAATGTTATTAGTTAGTTTATTGACGCCATCAGGCTGCTCGTCTCGTCATCAAAAACTAATAAAAAACCTACCACCAAGTTGTAAATGTTCATCAAAGCTTAGTGTCATCCAGCAATTATTCAGACATCCAACATACCTACTGGACTCCAGCGACCGTTGCATAACCTACAGCTCAATTATGCACCTCAATTTAAATTTCTCACGAAAAATTACATCTAAATTCAACCCACAGTTACTATTTATTTTGTTTTCAGAATAAGAATATGATGATAAGATTCTTTTGTCATACATCCTGAGATAATGATTTGGGTATCTTATAATGCAAAACTCATTAAATTCAATGACATTTGCATAATGTAAAGTTGAGATATAAATAAAGTATGAATTCGTAAAGTAAGTTATTTGATAAAAGTGTCAGTCAGTACTAACTTAGTAACAGCTTTAAAAAACAATTTTAAAAAGGTTATTCTGATACATCTATACATACGCATAAGGCGGAGAACTGTCAAGGATGGCGCTAACTTTGAAAGGCCTATGTCCACCAGTGGACGAATCTCTATTCGTCCATGAATCATCATCATCATCATCATCATGTATCAACATACGCTTTCACCAAACTGTTAAAGAAACCCCAATGTCAGTCAGAAAAAAAAATACTTTTAAACGGCCGAATATTTTTTTCTTCTTCAAGCAAATAACTATCTCAATTTTACTTTTTACGTTTTATTAGTTTGAGTGACGATAAGAGCAGGTCACTCGCCTGATGGTACCTACGCGCAACGCCTGCCCTTAAACAGAAGCAACACCATACAGAACTTTGAACTACAAAGTATTGAATGGCTTTGGACTGTGCTCGTCACCCCGAGACATAAGATGTTAAGTCTCATAATGGCTAATAATTTCACTGGTTTTAATGTCCTTTAAACTGCAACACTTACACACTGCTGCTTAGTAGTAGAAATAGTCAAAGTGGTGACACCAACCCAAACGGCCTCGCGCATATGAGGGGCGTACCACCTAGTAAATTGCATTAACATACCTGATTGATTTTATAATAAACAAACAGGTGTATGTTATTAATAAAAAATATCATTTTTATCTACTACTAAATCACTGGCAGATTAAAAAAATGGTCAAGTAACAGTTTCTCCAATAATGTAATTGACAATAGAGTGACATTGTTTATTTTAATATCTTATATATAAAATTCTTGTGTCACAATGTTCGTTCCCATACTCCTCTGAAACGGCTGGACTGATTTGTATGAAATTTTGTGTGCATATCGGGTAGGTCTGAGAATCGGCCAACATTTATTTTTCATCCCCTTAAATGATAAGGGTGGTCCACCCGCAATTATTTTTTTTAGACAAAATTTTTTGTATTTTTTTTATGATACAGCATTAAAAATACATACATCCCTAAATTTTCAACTCTCTACAATCAACCCTTTTTTTTAATAGCGGCATTAGTATTTTTGTCAAGCGCGTTTCTCACCGGGACTCGCTTGATGCACCCACTAGGCTACTTTTATCCTGGAAACAGGCATTCACGCGGACGGAGCTGCGGGCAACAGCTAGTCTTAATATATTATTAACGTATATATACCTACTAGCTGTTGCCCGCGGCTCCACCCGCGTGAATGCCTATTTCCAGGATTAAAGTAGTCGCATCAAGCGGGTCCTGTCCCGTTAAAAATACTAATATCGCTATTAAAAAATAGTATGTATATGTGGTTGTATGTATTTTTTAATGCTGTATCATAAAAAAGAAAACAAAAAAATGGTCTATAAATAAAAAATAAAAATTAGGTGACCACCCTTAACATTTAGGGGGATGAAAAATAGATGCTGGCCGATTCTGAGACCTACCCGATATGCACACAAAATTTCATACAAATCGGTCCAGCCGTTTTGGAGGAGTATGGGAACGAACATTGTGACACGAGAATTTTATATATAAGATTATATTTTATATGTATATAGTGTATATTTATGATTGTATGTACATACTTTATCACTATTTATTTTATACTAACTAATGTAATTTTATTAGTACTTAATTTATATGTATTTTTTTAAGTTTATTGATTGTACGCCTTAGACTACCGTTTCCTCCATCCCATGGTTGTCTGTAAGAGGTTGCCTTGAGCGATAAGACCGCCAATTGTGCCTATTTATATTTTTTGTTTTTATCTTACTGTGTATGGCCTGGTGCAGAATAAAGATTTAAATAAATAAATAGTCGATAAATATGTCAATAGTTCAAAAAATAACTGCATAGAACGTTTCCGATACAATTTTGTAACAGACCACACTACGCAAGTCGCGGACACAAGAATTGAGATCGAATACGTAACTTAATACGTAATAGACATCATTCTTACACTACAGACGCGCCTTTCACTGGACCCCGTGTTTCGGAAGTCTGTATCGAAAAAACCGATAGAACGCACGCGACAGTTGTTAATCGACACGTTTTTAGTAAATTAGTGCATTATGAATAGTGAGTGGAATAACTTTTTCAAGAACGGATTTAAGAGATGCAAGGTAAATATATATTTATTTCTTAAATCTAGTGTTAGGCTATATAGTTTTTGGCGCATAAGTTTTATTGCAACAGCATAGATACCATGCAAAAATAAAATGCAATAAATTAAATGATATTTTAAAAATTGTTCATTGTTTCTAAACATACATGAATCTAATACGCACACACACGTGTAATCCCCGAAGGGGTAGGCAGAGGTGTAACCAGTACCCCCATATCTTCATCCCATGATTTGATAGGAGGCGATTGCCATAATTCCCGACTCGGAGGCTGATACTGAGCAATTCGTAATAGAAAAACCTTTTACTTTTACCCGACCCGGGGATTGAACCTGAGATCTCAGCGTCAGCCTCACGTAACGCATACGCGTTACAACTGCGCAACCGAGGCAGTATACATGAATCTGTGTCACATTAAACTGAATACCTGGAACATTTGATTTAATACATCTAATCTCTATTATATATTGGAAGCAGTGATAGCTCGGCGGGGAGTGGTATGGACTGTCGAGACGAAAGTCGCAGGTTCGACACCAGCCCCGAAAGCATACACCTCTGACTTTTCTAAGTTATGTGTGTATTAATTGTTTATCATCACTTACATTAACGGTGAAGGAAACATCGTGAGGAAACCTGCATACCTGAGAAGTTCTTCATAAGGATTTCGAGTATGTGAAGTCTGCCAACCCGCATTAGGCCAGCGTGGTGGACTAAGGCCTAACCCCTCTCATTCAGTAGAGGAGGTCCGTGCCCAGCAGTGGGACGTATATAATACAGAGCTAGTATTATTATTATTATAATGGCTATATTAATAAAGTACTCAAGGATGAACAAGGATCAGACGAAATCGGAAATTAAACTTCAAGTTAACCTTCTAAAATTGCTGTAACTAATATGGCATATTAATGCTGAGAATCTACTTTATGAAAGACGTCACCATAACATCCAACCACACTTGAGTATGAATGAGTAGTTTCGATTACTTTCTACCAGATAATAAATGAATAAATACACCCAACAGTCACACACATAGTCCTGACCTTACACTAGGTTAACCTGTATCGTGGGTATCAGGAACTTTTATGAACTTGCAATCACACAACACCCAGACCAGAAACAAATATTTGTAGATCACACAAACAGTTGTATCTTGGTATGGGAATCGAACCCACGGCCACAGAGAAATACCTCAAAATCTTATATGAATGTAGACCACAAGTAATGGTGTCAACATACACATCACTAAAGTTATTAACACATTTTAAAGGCTCTAATAGTGCTTCGGAAATGAACACTGGTCTGAGAAGAAGCATCAAGTAACTCAACTGTAGGTCTAGAATATTCCACTGTACTGCAGTAACTTTGCCTTAACATGATAATTGCTGTCGACAACAGTTTTCCATAATTTATGAATAAAATACTGCCTCTGACGCAGTTGTAATGCGTACACGGTACGACTGGTGTGCTGAGGTCTCGGGTTTGACCTCTGGGGAGTTAAACTAAAACTTAATTTAGTCATTTTTATTTTAATGTAATTATAGTTCAAAGTCAATCTACAGAATCCTGTGTGTCAATCTACAGTGTATGTCAATCCTGTTATATTAAAACTATTTATCCAGTTATTTTAGTTTATTACCATTTTTTTATCGGTGCTGGCGCCCGTGACATCACCAAACGGCCTGACGGAAGATCAGTGCCAGTTTTTTTAACCAGAATATTATGCTGAGTTGAGGCCATTTTTGTAATGAGCACATTTAAGTTTAGATTTACCCAAATGTATAGTACCAAAACTGCTAGTTACAAATTATTTATCTTTTCTTTCTTTCTATTTGACAGGAGTAAATTATATTTCAGTTTAAATGAGTGGCTATTTGATACATCGATAATAGTATTTTCAGTGTGAGTATGAAATTTGAGTGATAGAGCCACGCTGTAGATAATTTTGTCTACAGCATGAATCTGTCTCACAGAAAACCGACATAAAGTAACAGCTCGCTGCTGCGTTTCGTAGAGTGCGTGAGATATCCGGAGACCCAAATCCCCTGCCCCTTCCCAATCCCTTACATATCCCTTTCCTTTAAGTCGGCAACCCCCCATGATTCTTTTAGTATTGTGGGCGTATATGGGCGGTGGAGATTACTTACCATCAGGTGACCCAATTGCTCGTTCGTCGACCTATAAAAAAATGTTTCAATATTCTAAGAAGGGTTTACTTGTGGGTTGCCAAACCATAAGGCAATGATAATAGCTAATATTATGACACACATACATGTCGCGCCAGTCCTAAGTACTAGAAAGGAATACTAATTAAAATGTTATGAAAGAATCGTTGATATATTTGATACGGTAGATGGTTATGGCGTATGATTGCGCAACACGTTTAATTAAAACATTTACTTATGGTAAAAAGTCAAAAAATTCAAAAGTTGCGACATGTACATAGATTTCAATAAATTAAAATTCACTGAATGCATCGGTGGCGCAGTTGTTACACGTACGCGTTACGTTACGTATACGCTGAGGGCTCAGGTTCGGCCTCGGGTCGAGTAAAAGTGATATTGGGCTTTTCTATTACGAAATGCTCAGTATCAGCCCGGAGTCTGGTGGCCGGTAAGGCTATCTCGCCCCCCATCACATGCGACGGAGATACGCTCGGTGAAATGTGGATGTACTGGTTGCACCTCTGCCTACCCCTTCGGGAATTACAGGCGTGAGTATTTAATCTCGAGCTGATACTGAGCGTTTTATGATAGAAAAACCCAATATCAAACTCGAATCGGGGATCAAACCCGGGACCTCAGTACCGCGTTCGTCGTTCAGTCGTACCGCGTACACATTACAACTACGCCACCGAGGCAGTCATTAGAAAATCTTATTCCATGTATATCGCACATCCTTCTACACGTGTAGCTTATGGGCGAAGTATGTCAAAAAATCGTACAGCGCCCTTCGAGTACAATACAATAATGCGTTTCGAGTATTGATGGGGATGGATAATTGCTGAAGACCGTGTCGATGACTTTTACGCTACAATGCGGAAAAGATGCGCTTCCCTGGTGCGCCGTTTGCGGGGTAGCTCAAACAGTATTTTGCGCTGTGTTGCAAGTAGACTGGACTGCCTGTATGTGATCCACTGCTGTAATATATCTACTTCGGTGATCTGCTTGTAGCGTGGATTTTATGTTGGAAGTATCGGTCAAGTTGCGATATATTTACGCAATCTAATTAATACTAACATAGGAGTTAAGATTTTATATTACTAACAAAATGAGTTATTGTTACTTGTAAATAAAAAAATATTATTATGATTATTATATGATAATTTAAAATTGTCACTCTATAGTGGTTGGGTAGTAGAAGCATCTAGAAAATTTGCTCCAATGCAGATTCGTTTTATTAAATAGATGTATTTCACACGAGTATTTTTCAATTTTGCATAATAATTTACATAATTATGTATAATAATTCACATTTTTTGAGTACTAGAGCCACGCTGTAGACACTTGTCTACTGCATAAATGGGCCGGCGCGTCCGGGTCATTGCCAATGTCTCACAGAAAACCGGCGTAAAGTAGCAGCTTGCTGCTGCGTTTCGTACGGTGAGTGAGATATCCGGATGTATGTATATACATAAACACATAAATATGTATACGTACAAAGTTCATGCATGACGAATTATTTCAAAACTTCGCCTGGTCTGTGATGGTCCATTTCCTGCGTTTGATCCTGGTATGACAGGAGTTGTAGTAAAAATTCGTGTATCGGCGTGGAGTAGCAGCAGGCTGCTGCGTTTCATACGATGAGTGAGATATCCGGAGGCCCAAACCCCCTCCCCTTCCCAATTCCTTAATTATCCCTTACCTTTAAGGTCGGCAACGCACCCATGACTCTTTTGGTATTGTGGACGTATATGAGAGATATGGATATATATATATGACGGTGGAGATCACTTACCATCAGGTGACCCACGTGCTCGTTTGCCGGACTATGCCATAAAAAAAAATTAAAATCTATAAGATTAAAACGTAAAGTTTTTTTAATAGCATATACCGGCTAACGTGCAAGTGGTTAAACTGATGGTAAGTGATCTCCACCGCCCATGTACGCCTACAATACTGGTATTCGTAAGAATCCAATCTAAGAATCGTAGGCACTTTAAGGGATAGGGCAGGGGAGGGAGATTTGGGCCTCCGGATATCTCAGTCAACGCAGCAGCAAGCCACTACTTTTTGTTTTTTGTTAGACAGTGGCAACGACCCGGCTCATTCGTGCTGTAGACAAAACTGTCTAAAGCGTGGCCCTATCACTCAAACTGTACAAAATGTAATTTAAAATTGATAAGAAAATAACAAATAAATGAGATGGAAAAATATATTATTATTTAATTTAATGACACATAAGTAATTGTTATTTCATCTTTGTTAAGAAGGAAAATAAATAAATTATACATTTTCATTTGAAAAACGTAATTACGTAATTACTCAAATATAACATTATTTAATGAATTAAAACAAAAAATGTTGGGTTGCTACCACATTCGTAAGGCATTTATTTATGCAACACTGCATTAAATTATAAAATAAATATTATATAACCGTATACACAAAAAATATAATTGAACCAGTATAGTATTATAAAAATTTACTGCCTCGGTGGCGCAGTTGTAGTTCATACCCGTTACGACTGAGGCCGACGCTGGTTCCTCGAGTTCGATCCCCGGGTCGGGTAAAAGTGATATTGGGTTTTTCTATCACGAAATGCTCAGTATCAGCCTGGAGTATGGAATTGTACCCGGTATGGCGATAGGCTCGTCTGCTATTACATGAACGAGGTTGTCGACGATGCTGACTATGATGAGAATGACCCGGAATACGCCGTGTTGCCCTCTTTTACACATTATTCAGTTATTAATTATCTTTTACTTCACATCTTCCGGCCCTTTCGTCCCCGGTGTTCGAGAAGCTTCCATTGACATCAGCTGATTAGTATGTTCATTGTTGAGTTGGAACATATTGACTCTCCCCTTCTAATTTGGAAGTCTATAGTTTGGTATGAACCTCGGAACTGAAAAAAATACAAACAATAGGTACATAGAGAAATCATTATGGCGATTATACTTACTGTGTATTTTTGTTTTTCTGGAGTCTGTAAGTTCTTTAATCGCTTCGCCCAAAAATGCTATTTGTTTGTCGAGTTGGTCATTAAAAAGACTTTAGAGTCACGGGAAGCGTGTTGTCTTGTCACCTGAAACGGACCAGGAGTAGTAATCGTAGCCTTTGACAGCCCCGGATCTTGTAAATCGGGGCACCTGCAATTTTTTTTTCACAAAGCCCCTAGCATACGGAAGCCACGAAAAATGCAAACCATTATATATTTATGAGTTTTTTTTAATTATTTATCTCAAACATTGGTGACGGGGGCGCCACTATCAAGTTTCTGCCCCGGGTCGAAAAATTCGTAGATCCGGGGCTGGCCCTTAAACTTGGTAAGTTTGACTTACACGAGTTACCCGGGATCGGAACTTGTGCCCGGTATGGCTATAAGCTCGCCCAATAGAAGAAATGAGCTCGGCGAACCGAGGGAGTAGAGTGGCACCTTGCTTAAAAATCTCTTGGTCAATTTGACCATTATCATTCCGATAGTAGTGAAATATGGACTTATGTAAGACCCTAAGCGAAGTTTTACTATCAACGTTGTGTGGGAAACGGTGCCACCGGAAACCTGTTACTGAACCTAGGCCACTGTCGGTCTGTATATGAAACAGCCACAAACTCGCGGTGCGTCGAAGTGCCGTAAATGGCATTTATATTTTACTAGGTTCAGTGACGAATCGAGCACGTGGCTCGCCTGATGGTAAGCGAGCCTGCCTATACACAGAAGCAACACCACACAGACCTTTGAATTACAAAGCATTCGTTTGCAAATGCTCATTTCGTCATTCAAGTTATAAAAAGAAATTGACGCACATTTACATCACAATTCTATGATTATTAATGACGCGTAATTGGCCAGGATTTAATGTCTCCGTTTACGTAGATGTAAATAATGTTTTATTTAAACGACGCATGATAGCGCGAGCCGAGCTACGCTGTACCAGCTGGATCGGGTTGTTACTATCTCACAGAAAACCGACGTGAAGAAGCAACTTGCTATTGCGTTTCGTATAGTGGGTGATATATCCGGAGGCACTAAATCCCCTCTCCTTCGCAGAATCTTAATTATCCCTTTCTTTTGAATTCGGCAACGCATTCCTTATCCCTTAGGTATTATGGATACTTGTTTGCATACATAAGGTGTAGGCAGAGGTGTAACCAGTACACCCACATTTCGCCAAGCGTATCTCCGTCCCTTATGTGATAGGGGGCGAGCCTATCACCATACCGGGCACAAATTCCAGACTCCGGGCTGATACTGACCATTTCTTAATAGAAAAAGCCAATATCACTTTACCCGACCCGGGGATCGAACCCGAGACCTCAGCGTCGGCCTCAATGGTAACGCGAACGCATTGCAACTGCGCCACCGAGGCAGTCTACTTGTTTGCTATACAATAAAATATCATATACTGTTTTGATGATTCCTCCTCGTGAGTATTCTAGGCAACGAAAAGTATAAATGATAACTACATCCAATAGTTACAGCCATACTTCTAAATCTGTCCTAAACAGTACAGGGGGGCGGGGACGAACTACTTACGAATACGTATTCGAATCGAGAACGCTAGCATTTGGTTGAATTAAAAAAAAAAAACATTTCGATACGAATACGTTTTGGCAAGTTATTCGTGCTAGCCCCTCTGTACTGAACTCATAAAAATGAGTCCTGTGTTGTGGGTCAGGAACTACGAGAGGCTTACGGTCTCACAACAGTCAGAGCCGGTACAGGTATTTGTGGATCACACATTTTTGTCTTAGTACGGGGATCAGACCGCGGCTTCCCATTTCACAGTAATTCAGTTGTGACTTTCATAGATTACAATGTAAGAATCAATTTCATAATAACATAGAACTACAGACTAACCTTGTGTTGTATTAATTAATGTTTACTAAGAAGAGTCTAATTATTTTAATTATTGTTTATCATTGGTAATCAGGACCTCTGATCAAAGTAGTTCTATTGTGACTATTTTGTTGTTGGTAATTGATTCGTACGAGAGTTATCATTCTAGTTATCTTATTTCGATGCCGCGGGAACGATACCGCACCGAGACATATTTGTGGGTGATCTACAAATATTTCATGAGACCGAAAGTCTCTCGTAGTTTCTAATACAATACAGAGTATCCTTGTGTAAATTCAGTACTATAAATATGACTGTTCGATGTAATCATTATTTATTCACAATATTTTATCCGACTCATAGCATATATACCTATTTGGAAAAAATAATAAATATATAAATAATAAAATAGTAAACCATTAAAAATAGTCAACAAATTAATCTCAAGGCACAAGCCATGTACATCTATAAGAAAAACCTGAAAACCTGGGTGGGCATGGAGCATCCTTCAAATTTACGCCTGTAATCCCTAAAGGGGTTGGCAGAGGTGTAACCAGTACACCCACATTTCGCCGAGCTTATTTCCGTCCCATGATGTGACAAGAGGTAGGCCTATCGCCATACCGGGCACAATTCCAGACTCCAGGCTGATACTAAGCATTTCATAATATAAAACCCGAGACCTCAATACCTCTGCCTACTTCCTTCGGGATATACGGGCGGTGCGTATGTATCTTTTTTTTAAGTTATAACTGTAATGTAACTTGTACCGTATTAAAAATTAAAGGACCTCAGAGCAATCTCTGAGGTGTGACAATTCACAATGTGAAGGGCATTAGGTATGACCACGAAGGCGTGAATACATAAAATTACGTCACAAAGTGGAGATTTAGCATAATTGCTGTCGTAAACGACTTAGGGCAGATTATAATTGTTCTAAAAGCTATTATCACGCCTACCATGCTTCCATTTTTTTCAATATTTTTTTCCCCACCATTATAATATGCTCATAATTTAATATCAGCTCTGTGTTTTTTTGCTATGAGGCACTCATAGCCAGTTGCACTTATATGTAAACGAATAGCAGGTTAAGCAACAGTTGGCGCGGTCAGTCTATGGATGGGTGACCGTTTGCAGGGACGGGATGAAGCCGGGGCGCTTCTTGCCTCGGGAACCCGGGGTCATTCGGGGAGTTTTTTAGTTGGTATGCCGGTATAGGGTGTATATAGTGTTATGGAATCGGCCCAGCGGTCGCCTGGATGTTTACCATCTCTTCCGGGCGGCTTAACGCTGGGTCGTAAGACCGGTGAACCCAACATAACCGTTCCGCCTCCCCCCGGGGCGAGCGGTAGCAATAATTCGCTGTTCCCTGCGACAAAAAAAATTGGATGGGTGACCGCTTAGTGGTATTTCACCTCAGCGTCTCCGTGCTTCGGGCTGTTGCCAACTGACAGTAATCGTCAAGCCAAGTTGAAGGCCATCGGGCGACTAGAAAACTTTAACTTTAGACCACAAACCATTCGGTATAGATAGATTAATGCCCGGTTTCTGAAAGGCTGATTAAATCAACATTCAACTAACAGAACTTTAATTTTGACATCGCTGTTAAATCAATTCGAGTCGCTGAAACGATATTTCGTGAAAATTTTAATAATATTTGATGTATCTTTAGTAGCGTTTGACATACGATTACTCATATTAATTTATTTATTTGAAAGCTATGTTAACTAACATGTGTGTCAAATCTAAGGTGTTGATCACGCTTTTAGCAACTCAATTTCAACTTGATAAAAGAGTTGACATTTGATTACTTCATTTTACTTTGATCAGAGTTTCAGAAATCAGGCGTAAATAATCCTACTTCTGAATATAGTTTTCCTGTGATTAAGATTAAGTAAGAGGTTAAGCCTTATTTTCCTCACAACTGGTGCTATGACTTTTGAGCTGATGAGAGGATACCTGAAACATATTTTTACCCGGCTAGATAGCAACCACTGGCTTCTTCTTCTGCCACCTGTCCTTATCCCACTACCACTCAGAAACTGAGGGATGAATATTATTTTCTATTGCACATAGGCACGTGTGGCATCATTGGATTAGTCCTTATGATATAGAGTTTGTTAAATAACTTTTTTAATATAAGTCATCAGTTTGTGAGATATGCGTGTCTAAAGTCGTGAAAGATGTACCTCCCCCCTTCTAACTTTTAATCTACGGATTGAAAAATTCTGAAAAAAACCTTGATTTATAATTTAAAAAACGAAAATTAGTTTTAATATTAAGGTTGTATTGTTTTCGAGATATGGAATAATTTAGTTTACACAATATTCATTCATCCTACGGAACCCTTCCTGTGCGTGATCCGACTCAAACTTGGCCGGTTTTCTTTATAATCACATATAAAAATTATGTGTTTAATAACAGTCCAGGTTTATTTGGTTATACATATTCTCAAATATTGACTTGCTAAACCGGACTCACAAGTTAAAGTAATAAATAAAACTGCTTATACGGTCGTTAATGAATAATTGCATATGAATTACTTGTATGTGGAAAATATAGGAAGATGTTTTTTTATGGGTAATCGATGAGCCACGCTGTATGGCTACAGAACAGAACGCCAGTTCTGTTCTGTTCTAACAGAAAACTGACGTGTAAATACAGCTATGCTGTTACATTTCATACGGTCAAAGCATCAACTAATTCCTTTATTAAGGCATTATTACCACTTAGCTACCGTCCGACTAAGTTCACGTCCGAAATTTTCCAACACCATTATAAAAACTAAAAATACATAGTGGCCTTTTTCGATGAACATTGAACGATTTCGGGGGACCCTGAGTAAGTCTGGATTGCTGTTGCCACTGTCCCGCTGCAGTGCTTTAGCCGCTCATCTCCTTTGGAGTATGGTAGTCACCTAAAGACGACCTCGGTATTTACGATATCATGAGGATTTATCAATCCATCGCTGGGTTCCGCCATGACAGTGTACAGATCTACATGGACCGTACACCCAACGAATGTAGCTCAGCTCCTTATTCCTTTGTTAAACCTGAGGTTTAAATCCTCTGTTAGTGTGGATATACATGGGTAATGATGAACGAACACTTATCATCAGGCAAAACCACTAGCTTGTTTGCTGCTCCTACTAAAAAATAGAGACTTATAATAAAGGATTCTTTCAAGATAGCATCTACGTCTTCTTATGAATTAATTAATTTTACTTAACATCAGGTACTATATTATGGTGTAGTCACTTTAACGTGCCAGCATAAAAAAGCTTCATTTCACACTTCTGCTCATTATAGTGTCATATTTTATTGCTATAATATCAACACGAACAAAGTAATATAGTAATAGTAGTAAATATTATCAAATCAAATGCAATCATTTAGAAGGCTGTGAGTAGGCGACGAGCAAACAAGTTCTAGAATTAAGACTGAACTTGAAAAACTACGTTTGGGGCACCCCTATATACATACATGCTTACGCTTGGGAAACCAGCGAATTGAGGACTAGTGCAACCAAGGTTTGCCGAGATTATTTTCGTCCTATGTAATACGTGAGCCTGATGCCATACAGGTCACAAATCTCAATCCCGGGAAACTCTCTCGTGCTTTTTTTTTGTTTCTACTGCCTTAAACTTACTAATAGAAGCTGACACAAATCTGAACATTTAAATAAAAGGTACAGATGTCTAGAAAGACATCAATTAGAAAATGTTGAAGTTTTTAATCGATAGATTAAGCAGAAAGGATTTAGGTTCGCTCTAACTGTCTAGTGTACAGGGGGGTGAGTACGAACAACTTACGAATAAGTATTCGAATCTATACGAATACGTTCTCGCAAGTTATTCATGCTAGCCCCTCTGTAGTTCTAAGGGTTCTAGTCTGGGATCTAACTAAAATTCAGCCACTGCTAGGCACGGCCGAATGATGGGCTTGTTTCTGAGGCCTTTAAGTGTCATCGGCATCTTTGAGTCGCAATGAACGTGTGTGACTTCTCACCATTCATTCCAAGCGGCGCAATACGGGTCCTGATGTCGAAGTCGGTGTCATCAGATGGGTGCACTACAGACCCTAGGTACTTAGACTTGTCCGTTTATACGGCAAGTACTCTTGAACTAAAAGGGTCCAATGTCCGTCCGCAACAAGATTAGGATATATACCACATGTATTAGGCCCATAATGACGTACGCATCGCCGGCGTTCGCTCATGTACCCGAAATCCGTTATAAGCGTATGCAAACTCTGCAGACTCGCTTTCTGCGTAGAGTCCTGGGGGCACCGTGGTTTGTGCGTAATCACAATCTCCACATAGATGCCAATTTGCCAACCATCAGGCAAGTCATGAAAATTGCTAGCAAACGCTATTTCGATCGCGCCGCGCATCATCCAAACACGCTCATTCGTAGAGCGTCGATATATACTCCCTTTGACCGCGCAAAGAGGAGAAGACCGCGTTCCGTCCTCACCGATCCCGACGATGCGACCACTCTGGCCATCCGAGAGATGGAAGAAGCCACACATAAAGTACATTCCACAAGACCGTCATTGCGTCCTCGCCGAGCTCCCCGAAGCACCCCCGACCCTTCGACTGGCCCGCGTGCCGATGGAAAATACAAATAAGATTATAAGTAGATTATAAAATCCCCTAAAAACCTAATCGCAAATGTCTTTGCCCCCCTCCAGAGGCCGTCCTGAGCCGAGGTCCGTATCCCCCATTAGGGGGGATGCCCTCAGCGAAGGTCACTTAAATTTTAGGGTTGGAGTGCTTAAAGCATTCGCCCGAAAGTCCGGTGTCGCTAACTAAAGCCGACTCTCGTCAGGCTATCAGCAAGCGTCCATCCCAAAAAAAAAAAAAAAAACGGCATGTTCGTTGTCTATCCGGATTCAAGATGGTAGGGCCCTCGTATGCGAGATGCCGTCTGGATTGGTACCACCACTTTCCCTATTTCAGCCGCCAACAACAGCGTGTCAGCACTTTTGTGTTCCGGTTTGAAGGATATTGAAACCAGTGAGATTACTGGGCATTATGAGACTTAACAACTTATATATCGGGGTGACGAGCGCAGTCCAGTGTTTTGTAGTTGAAAGTTCTGTGTGGCGTTGCTTCTGTTTATGAGCAGGGATGGCGCTTACCACCAGGCGAGCGACCTGCTCGTCTCGTCATTCCAGCTGGTCAAAAAAAAATACTCTCCAGTTTTCTACTCCAGTAGGCTATGTACTCGATCTTCGTCACATTTAGTTTCAGACCGCCGGTTGCAAGCATGCCTGCCACAGGTTCTGTCTTTGCTCTAGTCGCTATTTATCTTCATCTACCAGTGCTATGTCAACGGAATACATATCATATCAGGAGTACGATGCCGTGGACGGCCTGCAGAGCGCTACCTCGACGTATTAGAAGGAGACATGAGCGACCATGTTCTCTATATGGAGTATGCGTTAGATCAGGCCAATTGGAAGCGTTTAAATAGGAAGGCGGATCCAGGCGAAGCCAGGTCGAATACAGGACCCCCCTTTTTAAGTCGGTTGAAAATAAAACTGGACAAACAAGATAAAATGTAATCTTCTTATATATAAAAATCAATTGCTGTTCGTTAGTCTCTCAAAAACTCCTAAACGATCGGACCGATTTCGATGATTTGTCTTTGTATGTATTTGAGCGGGTCCCTGGATGGTTTATATTCACAATTGGACCGGTAGGTGGCGCTGCAATCGATAGATGTTACGGGTGAAACGGCGCGGGACAGCTAGTTTGTAATAATTATAGTTTATTCACCAATTACAATATTTTATTTGACATTTAACTATCTATTTACATAATTCAAATTTGTTAATGTGATTTGGCATACTGGAGTTTTTTGCACCGGTTTACACCATAACACTCACGTGTTGTGAAAACCTGCCGTAAACACGTGACCGTTAACAATTTTTTTTTTTTGAAAATAACTTTTTAAAATAAATCACTAATAGTCCAAGAGCCCAGAGCTCCCGGACATACTTGATACAGAAATGTTATCGGGGATTACAGGCGTGAGTGCATACGTATGTATCTTTATCGATTACCATCAGGCGAGTGACTTGCTCGTCATTCAAGTTAATAAAAAAATATATGTAAAAATATAATCTAGATATAGGGCTAATAATAATATTTTTTGAGTAGTAGAGCTACGCTGTAGACAGTTTTGTCTACTCAGTAACAGTTTGACAGCCTCCGTGGTGCAGCGGGCGAATAGCCGGCTGTAAAGCGAGAGGCTATAGGTTCGATTCCCGCACCGAGACAAATGTTTGTGTGATCCACAAATAATTGTTTCGGGTCTAGGTGTTGCGGGACCGCAAGTCCCTCGTAGTTCCTGATACCCACAATACAGGTTGACCTAGTGTGGGGTCAGGACTATGTGTGTGTGTTGATTGTATATGTATATATATTTTATGGAGATTTTAAGTATTGCCTTTAGGTAATAAACCCAAAAAAAGAGATTTTTAAAAGAATGATTGAAAACAGATTTAATATTTAAGTACCTATTTGCATTTCTTAAAAGTCCGTCTGAATAGGAAAAACATATTTTTAACACTTTATGTGTGTAGGAAACCAACTGTCTACTTCAAATCGATTACTAGTACAGTATAGACATCACCTTTTTTCTTACTAATTTGTTATTCAACAACAATTTTATTGCCGTGTTAATTATCACATTTCCTATAATTTTATTTATTATCTATTTTTACTACGCAAAGAACTGTTAATATTGTTTTAAAACCGTTAATCGATTTCAATATTGACTTTTTTTGCGGTGACAAAAGAGTTATTGCAGCACTGACGTCATGAACTGCATATTATTTTTTGTTTCTTTTTAAATTATTGAAATATGATTTTCTCTATACTAATATTATAAAGAGGAAAGATTTGATTGTTTGTTTACATTGAATAGGCTCCGAAATTACTGAAACGATTTGAAAAAATCTTTCACTGTTGGGAAGCTACACTATCCCCGGGTGACATAGGCTACTTTTTATCCCGGAAAGGCCGTTCACGGGAGCAGAGCCGCGACGAAGGCTAGTTTTCTTATAAATTAAATAAATACACCCAACCTTCTTATTTCGATTTAGTCACACATATATACCTGTCACCTAGCCCCACACTAGATTCACCTGTATTGAGGGTATCAGGAACTATGAGGGACATACGGTCCTACCCATCCCAGGCCCAAAGCGAATATTTGTGGATCACACAAACATTTGCCTCGGTGTGGGAATCAAATCCACTCCATGGATATGAAAACCATAATAATTAATAATTAACTTTACTTTTCAATTAAACCTTAATAATATTGGCCCTGTATTATAAACGTCCCACTGCTGGGCACGTACCTCCTTCACTGAATGTGAGGGGTTAGGCCTTAGTCCACCACGCTGGCCTAATGCGGGTTGGCAGACTTCACATACCATCGAAATTCTTATGAAGAACTTCTCAGGTTTCCTCACGATGTTTCCTTCACCGTTAAAGCAAACGCTAATTAACAATTAATACAATTAGAAAGTCAGAGGTGCATGCTCTTGGCGTTAGTTTCGAACCTGCGACTTTCGTCTCAACAGTCCGTACCTCCCCGCTGAGTTATCGCTGCTTAATTAAAACATACGACAACAAAATACAATAACAACACACTATCAACACACGCGGACGAGCGTATGTTAAATTGTTACTACCTAATACGTTATCTGGTGGATGGTATTTAAAAGCACATTGGCCTCTAAACACGGTCGATACTTAAAATAATTGGGGACGCCTCGGCTTAGTGGCAACGTACGGAAAAACAGAACGTAGGGTCGAATACCTGGTTGGGCAATCACAATTTGTGTTTGAGTTATGCTATTAAAAAACTAGCTGTCCCGCGCGGTTTCTCCCGCAACAACAGCAGCTTCACCTACCGGGTCTAATTGTGAATCTAAACCATCCAGGGCGCCACCCAAACGCATACAAAAAAATCATTCAAATCGGTCCAGCCGTTTAGGAGGAGTTCAGTCACATACACACGTACAGTAGAATTATATATATAAAGATAAGACATGATTTGCCTGGAATTTGGAATTTTCACCCGATATGCTCGGCCATCACATTATGCCTACCTCATCGGGGTTACAGGTGTGAACATATGTTGTTTTTTATTTTATGTTTTTATAGCATAGGCCATCAAACGAGCATGTAAGATGTTTTTATACCTATTCTCCACTGTCTATATACGCTCACAATACCAGAAGAATCATTGGCGACTCGCCGACCTTAATGGAAAGGGATAATTAAGGTACTGGGAATGAGAGGGGGATTTGGACCACCGGATATCCCACTCACCGTACGAAAGATAGCAGCATGTCACTACTTTACGTCGGTTTTCTGTCAGACAGTGGTAACGATCCAGTCAAGCCGGCCCATTCGTAATTTAGACAAATCTGGCTCTACCACTTGAATGAGAATGTTAATTAATGAAAACCATAAAAAAATACACTATCGTTTTATTCCAAATCCTTAATATTACGCACTCGCATACTGCATCACGAAATCTAATTATATTTGTTGTTTTTCGAAATACTTAATAGTCTTGCGCAGTTGCTTAATGCGTCACGAAACCTAAATATTTTTTTTTACCAGCTATTGATCGCGGCTCCGTCCACTCGAATTAACTTTTCCAGGATAAAAATTAGCCTATGTCCTAATCACCATGGTCTGCCTATGTGCTAAATTTCAACTAAAACCGTTTAACTATTACGGCGTGATTTACTAACAAACATCCAAATTCACACACATCCAAACTTTCACATTTATAATAGTAGTAGGATATCAGAGGTCAGAACAGGAGTAAGTGGGGTCACTTGATTGTAAGTGAACTGAATTCGGACGATCCGGGCCTCCGGTAATTTCACCGCGAAACACAACATTACATAAAATAAATAAATACACCCAACAGTCACACACATAGTCCCGACCCCACACTAGGTTAACCTGTATCGTGGGTATCAGGAACTACGAGGGACTTGCGGTCCCGCAACACCCAGACCCGAATCAAATATTTGTGGATTAGACAAACATTTGTCACGGCGTGGGAATCGAACACCCGGCCTCATGCTTCGCAGCCGGCTACTCGCCCACTGCGCCACGGAGGCTGTACATTACATCGGTTTCCAGCGAGATAGTGGTAACAAGGTCGAGTCGGCCCATGTTGTAGACTAAATTGACTACAGTGTATTTACCACGCATATTTTTGCAAATTGTCGCAGATTTTCTATTCGTCTGTCTAGAATAATTAGTGAATAATCAGCGGAGGTCGCTTGACCAGTTTCGACAGTACATATTAATGGCTGATTAAGAATTATTTATCAAAACTAAGTAGAGTGCCTTTTGATACAGACGTGTTTGTTGTTAGTGGTTTTTTGAATTGTGTTGCAAGGTGAGTTTCAATAAATATTACGTTTGAAATATAATGATAAATATTTTGGAGCTATAACAATTATTTGTAGGTACTGATTGTAACAAGTTTTGATTTTGACCTTAATAATTTTAAAGGGCAGTCAAGTGGTTGTGTAACTTTATGTTGTAATTTAGACATTTTTAAAGTAAATACTGAATTTTTAAAGTGTTTATTTTTAGCAAACGAAAAGGCGGAGAAGGTTTTCAATTAGATACGTAAATTATTAATTTTTGTATATAACCACGCATAACTTTTTACAAAGCGATCAAATTCTGATGATTATTTTTTTAGCCCAACATTGGGTCTTAGCTAAAATCGAAAACACTTATCGAGTTTGATGATTATTTTACTATAATTAAGTCGGTTAATAAAAACATTTTTACATGTTTTACGATTGAGGCCAACGGTGAGGTCTCGGGTTCGATCCCCGGGTCGAGTAAAGTGGTATTGGGTTTTTCTATTACAAAATGCTCAGTATCAGCCCGGAGTCTGGAATTTGTGCCCGGTATGGCGATAGGCTCGCCGCCTATCACATCGTGGGACGGAGATACGCTCGGCGAAATGTGGGTGTACTGGTTACACCTCTGCCTACCCCTTCGGGGATTACAGTCGTGAGTGCGTATGTATGTATGTATGTATTTTTACAAAAAATAAATCCGCTTTTTCGTTTACTATTGTTAAAGAAAAAAAAGATTTTCTATTACAAAAGTAACCAAAAAAACGGATTTATTTTTTATAAAAATGTTTTTATTAACCGACTTAATTTTAGTATTTTTATTAAAATAATCATCAAACTCAAACTAAAATTATATTGAGTTTATAAGCGTCTTATTGATCTAGTAGCAGCGTTCGTAGGCTTTGAAACCCTTCCGTTCGTGGGTTCAATTCCCAAGTCGCGCAAACGGAGTGTGAAGAAGCAATTAAGCAGGCCGGCATAATTCTGCCGATCTGCGATAGATTCAGTGTCTATCGTTGGTCGACAGTATTCATGGATTGCGCTGCACTTACCATCAGGTGTAGCGTAGTCACTTTGCTGTGCCAGGATTAAAAAAAAACTTGAGTTTTCTATATCATGAGTTGATTGCGACTGGTATTTGTGTCGTATATGACGATAACCTCGACCTCTGTTATATCATGGGACGGATATGAGTTCGGCAAACCGTTGATGCATTAGTCATATATCTGCCTACCCCTGTAGGGACACAGGCATGGGTATGTATGTATGTATGTATTTTTTATGGATATTTCGTCAGAAACACGAAAACTATTTGGACATTAGGTAACATAATAGATCTTTATCTATGAAATTGCCGTTCGGTACGAAAAAGTTAAAATATCTTTTTTATTTCTATTAAATAAAGTAACCACCCAGGCTATCGATGCATCAGTGCGCAGTGTCAATTTATCGATGCCATTCTCGAAGAAATCGTCTGGACGGGAGGCAACAAACTATTCAAAGGCATTATGTACTGCCACTCGAGTATTGATTATATCCCGCCAAAAAGATGTCTCAATTATTTATTAATAAACAATGAAACATTATCACTATGGAGAATGCTAAGATCGGGCGAAGTGTGGGCGTCTAAATAGTAAAGTGGACTCCGGAAAAAAGTAAAACAAAACTTAAAAAACGTTCTAAAAATTCAAAAATAATATTTTCTATAGGTCTTTTTGGAGTTTTTGTTTTGTTTTTATAGCATAGGCCGGCAAACGAGCAAATTGGTCACCTGATGGTAAGTGATCTCCACCGCCCATGTACGCCAACAAAACCAAAAGAATTATGGGCGCGTTGCCGACCGTAAAGGAAAGGGTTAATTAAGGGATTGGGAATGGGAGGGGATTTGGGCCTCCGGATATCTCACTCACCGAACGAAACGCAGCAGCAAGCTGCTACTTTACGCCGGTTTTCTGTGAGACAGTGGTAACGACCCGGACGGGCCGGCACATTCGTGCTGTAGACAAAAGTGTCTACAGCGTGGCTCTACCACTCTAAAATCGGAGTAATTCTATTTAACCAAAACTAACACAGGTAGTAAAATTTATTTTATTTTTCATGTTTTAGTGGTAGGTAGCTATGGCGTGATAATTCCAATGCAATAACATATCGCGATGACTGTACTGTTGTCCGATGAGGACTTTCATTTCATTCATTGTTACTCTGTACTCCGTCGTCAGATCTCTACCAATTTTATATGGGACCACATCGCTGCTAAACTCTATCGAATAATTATTTTTCTAATAAAATCGGTCCGTAATTGGCGGAGAAAACGATGAACATACATAAAAAAGCAAACAAAAAAATACGCGCCGAATTGAGAACCTCCTCTTTTTTTGAAGTCGGTCAAAAAGACAATGGCACAAAACTATGATGAGGGCTGACGCGTCACTGATATGAAGGTCAAAACACATGCAAGTGTACATATATGAATGGATCTATTTCAGTAGAATGCAGATAAAATAGATTATTCTAATAAAATGCATTGGAATTCTGAAATTATGAAACACATTACGAAGAATTACATTAACTTATTAATATTCATAAATTTACATTAATATGATCTGTGGCACACGGTCTGTAGCCGGAGCGAGTTAAAAATTGGTATTTACATACGCACGCCTGTAATCCCCGAGGGGGTAAGCAGAGGTGTAACTAGTACACCCACATTTCGCCGAGCGTATCTCCATCCCATGATGTGATTAGGGGGCGAGTCTATCGCCACACCGGGCACAAATTCCAGACTCCGGGTTGATACTGAGCATTTCGTAATAGAAAAACCCAATATCACTTTTCCCCGACCTGGGGATCGAACCTGAGACATCAGCGTCAGCCTCAGTCGTAACGCATTACAACTGCGCCACCGAGGCAGTCACAGTATTTACAATTTTATTTTTAGTTACTCTTTTGGCTTGACACCTCAAGGTGGCGACCGAGACATTGCGACCGCGACACGTGTCTTCTTAAGCCTCGTTTTGAAAGTGTCGTTTGAGACAGAGGTGGTAGGTCCCTCGTATGCGAGAGGCCGTCTGGTTTGATACCACCGCTTTGTCTATTTCTGACGCAAAGCAACAGTGTGTTATGTGTTGGTCTGAGGGACATTGAATCCAGTTAAATTACTGGGCATTTTGAGACTTAACATCTTGTCTTGGGGTGACGAGCGCAGTACAATGTCATGCAGCACGTTGTAATTTAAAGTTCTGTGTGGTGTTGCTTCTGTTTATGGACAGTCGTGGCGCGTACCATCAGACGACCGACTTGCTCGTTGCGTCAATCAAGTTAATAAAAAAAATATATATAACGTTTAACACAACTTAGAAACCGACTTCAATGTACAGCAATAGCATGTAAATTCCAATACAATACAATACAATAACACAACCGCGATACTCGTCGCGATACTGTTGTCCGTTGAGGAGTTTTATTTTTTTTCTCCGTACACTGTCATCAGATCTTAACCAAATTTATATGGGACCACGTCGCAGCTAAACTCTATGGAGTAATTTACCTACAAAATCGGTCTATAATTGGCGGAGAAATCGATGTACATACATTAAAAAAAGCAAACCATAAAAAACGCGCCGAATTGAGAATCTCCTCCTTTTTTAAGTCGGTTAAAAAGAGTCATATCGACCGCGACGCGTGTCGCGAATCATTCGAATATGATGAATCTGGTCGCAAGTGATCGATGCAATAGGGTTGTTTCCTATGTTGGATTTTAGACATTATTTTATACGTAACAGAAAATAATGTGAAAAGAAACCCTTCTGTTAAAACACAATCGAAATTGGTCTAAATAAATCCGCAAATATGATTTTAAATATTAGTATGAGCAAGGTCTAGTGGGGGCATCTCACTATCTCGCTCACACGCGTGTACTGTAATGGTCATTTTACGCGGTGACGTTACCGTTTGCGTCGTCTGCCATCTAGCGAGTACCACTTCCATCACATTTAAACGGTTTCTTACTTATTTATTTTTAGACGGATTTATAAAATTCTTTTTGCAATCTATTTTGGGTAACATAACTTAGTGATTTAAATAATAAAAAAAAACAATTAAACTACACTATTAAATGTAATGATAGCCGTTCGGTATCAGTCCATAAACATATTGAATTACTGTTTATATTCAACGCTATTAACTGGCGTACTGTGAAACTTCAAATAACTTTAATTGTCAATTAGTCATTACTTGAATTTCTATTACAATTGACAGCCTTTGTGGCGCAGCGGGCGAGTAGCCGGCTGCGAAGCGAGAGGCCGTGGGTTTGATTCCCGCACCGAGACAAATGTTTGTGTGATCCACAAATATTTGTTTCGGGTCTGGGTGTTGTGGGACCGCAAGTCCCTCGTAGTTCATGATACCCACGATACAGGTTAACCTAGTGTAGGGTCACGACTATGTGTGTGACTGTTGGGTGTATTTATTTATTATTCTATTATTACGCAGAACTAGATAATGCATTATGCTCTGTTAGAGAGTACAGAAACAATCTTATTTAACATCGTATTTGTTCGATGATAAATGATCTCCATCGCCCATGTACGCTCATAATACCAGAAGAATCAAAGGCGCGTTGCCGACTATAAAGGAAAGGCGATTTTGGGCATCCGGATATCTCACTCATCGTAGGAAACGCAATGCAAGCATCGGTTTTCTGTGAGACAGTGGTAACGAGCCGGTCGAGTCAGCCCATAGACAAAACTATCTAGTGTTACTGAATATAGTACTGTCTAGTGACCACATCTCTGAGGAATAATACATACATACGCACTCACGCCTGTAATCCCCGAAGGGGTAGGCAGAGGTGTAACCAGTACACCTACATTTCGCCGAGCGTATCTCCGTCCCACAATGTGATAGGGGGCGAGCCTATCGCCATACCGGACACAATTCCAGACTCCGGGCTGATACTGAGCATTTCGGAATAGAAAAACCCAATACCACTTTACCCGCCCCGGGGATCGAACCCGAGACCTCAGCGTTAGCCTCAATCGTAACGCGTACGCATTACAACTGCGCCACCGAGGCAGTCTGAGGAATAATTCGATTATAGAAATAACTTAACGACACTAAAATATAATTGTTGTTTCTAGATGTGTGGTTAAGTCCCTGAAAGCGCAGAGTCACACTGTTGTGCAAAAATTTAAATGTGAATCTAACCATTATGTATTTGACATTTATTCATATTCAATTCGAATATACTCAGATATATATATTAACATCAGAAATCACTTTTAAGAATTAAATATATGAAATGATTGACATTATGAACAGGAGGCCAATTATTCTCGTAATATCTCTCGTCATATTCTCGTAAAATTACGAGAATTGGCCTTCTGAACACCGTGACCATTTCAGCTTAACGTTAAAAATAATAAGGCTAAGTTGCCGCTTGCTCTCCTTTTGTTACTCTTAGATTTGTCAAACATTAAAACTTAATTGTTTACATACATACATCCGCAGTCACGCCTGTAATCCTCGAAGGGGTAGGCAGAGGTGTAACCAGTACACCCACATTTCGCCGAGCGTATTACCGTCCCATGTTATGGTAGGGGGCGAGCCTATCGCCATACCGGACATCATTCCAGACTCCGGGCTGATACTCGACCCGGGGATCGAACGAGAGATCTGAGCGTCAGCTTCAGTCGTAACCTTGTTGAAGTGTGCCTGGTTCATGCTTTCATTGTTTTATTTTACTTTACAGTTTACACCATAGTCACTCCTTTATTATCGTTTTTATAATAGAGCGTAATTTACAAAAACATATTTAAGAATAAAACCTTTTTCTTGTATTCGGACTCGTATAGTGTTTTTTTTATACGTTAGGATATTCTCCAATATATTTTGTGTAAATTTCAGCCAGTTACATAATACGATTCAAAAATTCAAAAGATAGAGCTGTTTAAAGGTGACATAGAGAGAAACGACGGCGCGGCGCGGTGTAGCTTAGCAATGGAACTTTGGCACCTTTTGGATACGAAACGATAAAAAGAATTTAGAAATCCGGATGTTTATAGAAATGTATGGAATTTTCGCGGAACCGAACTTTGGCCTTCATGCCTGTTGCCGGAAACTTATTTATTCGAAATGTTTTGCATATCAAACTACTAATTTAATTTACTCGTTCTAAATTATATATAACCTTAGAATAAAGGTTAAGGTCTAATAATGTTTTCTATGGTGTCTAGAATTTACCATGAAATAGCTAAATATAATATTATATTACAATAATAAAATAGCAGTGATAGCTCAGCGGGGAGTGGTATGGACTTTGGAAAGTTGCAGATTCGAAATCAACCCCAAGAGCATTAATTGTTAATTATCGCTTGCTTTAACGGTGAAAGAAACATCGTGAGAAAACCTGCATACCTGAGAAGTTCTCTAAAAGAATTTCGAAGGTATGTGAAGTCAGCCAACCCGCATTAGGCCAGCGTGGTGGACTAAGGTCTAACCCCTCTCATTCAGTAGAGGAGGCCCGTGCCCAGCAGTGGGACGTATATAATACAGGGCTAGTATTATTATTATGTTGCAATACAAAATACTTTATTGCACATTAACAGAAAACAAGTATAAAAACTGTTACGAAATAGAAATAAATGCACAATTGGCGGTCTTATCGCTTTAGGCGATCTTTTCCAGACAATACATACGCACTCATACCCACACTCCCCGAAGGGGTAGGTAGAGGTGTAACTGGCACACCTCCACCTCTCCGAGTCCATCTCCGTCCCATGATGTCATAGGGGGCGAGCCCATCGTCATACCGGGCACAATACCAGAATCCGGGTTGATACTAAGAATTTCGTGGTAGAAAAACCCAGTATCACTTTTACCTGACCCGTTAAGAACCCGAGACCTCAGCACAGCAGTAGTACCGCGTAATTCTCAAATTTCTGCTATAAATTGCTACATTCACTCGTTTTCACAATACTTCCGAATCCTGATAAAAGGCTATGTTGAGTAAAATAAAACTACAACTGCCCTTTTTAAAACTTGTTTCAGTGGAAAAATAATCATAATATTTTATTTATAAGTACTTTACACAATTGCACTGCATGTGTAATTATATCAAGGATATTTCTTGAAAGTTCAAATCAAATACATACATATATACAAGCTGTAATGGCTCAGCGGGGAATGGTACGGACTGCCGAGACGAAAGTCGCAAGTTTGAAACCAGCCTCAAGAGCATGCACCTCGGACATTTCTAAGTTACGTGTGTATTGTCAAGTATCGCTTGCTTTAGCGAAGGAAACATCGTGAGGAGGCATACTCGAGAAGTTCTCCATAAGAATTTCGAAGATATGTGAAGTCTGCCAACCCGCATTAGGTCAGCGTGTTGGACTCAGGCCTAACCCCTCTCATTCAGTAGAAAATGTCATTGCCCGGCAGTAGGACGTCTAAAATACATTCATTATAAAAAAACACGCCTAAATCACTGAACCGATTTTGATGAATTTCGGGACGGAGATAAATGGTGCCCTGGAGACGGTTATAGGCTACTTTTTACTCCTGAAAAGTTTGTTCACGCGGAGGAGCTGCGAGCAAAAGTTAGTAGACTGCACTCGTCACCCCAAGACATAAGATGTTAAGTCTCACAATGCCCAGTAAATTCACTGGCTTCAATGTTACACACTGCTGTATGGTGGAAGAAATAATAAATGTAAGGTAAAGGTATTTACTAATAAATGGGAAACCCACCGTCTTACTCCCGCAACCCGCAACAGGAACCAAGTTTCGTCAATACTTCGTCCTTTAATCAGTACAGTGTACCACGTTTAGGTTGGCTTTGAGCCTAAAATGTATTCTCTTTTCAGATGTCGTTCCTTGAGGGTCAACATCCTCTATACCCATGCACCGAAGAAGACATCCAGGAGATCAGAAGCGAGCTGGGGTTGAAGGAGTGTACTTTACAAGAAGACATAGATGCTATCCTCGACTGGTTTCAGAAACAACCACATTTGGTGGAAGCTGGAATTGGTGAGTTCATATACATATACGCACTCATGCCTGTAATCCCCGAAGGGGTGGGCAGAGGTGTAACTAGTACACCCACATTTCGCCGAGCGTATCTCCGTCTCTTATGTGATAAGGGGCGAGCCTATCGCCATACCGGGCACAAATTCCAGACTCCGGGCTGATACTGAGCATTTCGTAATAGAAAAAACCCAGTACCACTTTACCCGACCCGGGGATCTAACCCGAGATCTCAGCGATGGCCTCAATCGTAACGCGTACGCATTACAACTGCGCCACCGAAGCAGTTGGTGAGTTCTAATATTTTTATACCGCATAAGTCTTATACTCTGAAGGGTTGACGTCAGGCAGGCGGTCGATTGTAAAAACAACAAGCCAAATATTTCTGTAACATGTCCATAGCATGTTGCGCCGACCCCACTGCGAGTGGGATAAGGGTAGTAGAAGTAGTTTAACCTCCTTGTGTATTTGTGTGTATGGCTCGTTGCTAGTAAACCAATGGGTGAATTTGAATGTGTTTTTTTATTGGAATAAGCTTTAATCGAGTAGTTTCTTAAGTATGTTGTAAAAAATCTGTTCAGATATTTTGAAATAACAAATCTTATTCTAGTTGTTTTTTTTATTACTTTGAATAAGGCCAGGTACAAGGAATAAAGACCTTGAATAAGGAATCGAGCAGGTAGTTGGTCTGATGGTAAGCGCAACACCTGCCCCTTATTTATACCACACAGAACTTTGAATTACAAAGCAGTGCATGACGCCAGACTACATTTGACTTTAATTTCACTGGCTTCAATGTCCTCCAAACCGAAATACAACAATGTTTACTCACTGCTGCTTGGCCGCAGAAATAGACAAAACGGTAGTTCTAACCCAGACGGCCTCTCATACGGTATGGCGATAGGCTCGCCCCCTATCACATCATGGGACGACAATAAGCCCAAATATCGATGTACTAGTTATACCTCTGCCTACCTCGGGAATTACAGACGTGAGTGCGTACGTTTGCGTGTATTAAAAAAACGATCACCTGATATCAAATGATTCAGACAATTAAAAATATATATTTTAAGTATCAATGAGTTAATGTGGCAACTCGGTCTGTACTCATTGCAAAATTGTAATATGATAAGGGTTTGCGTGTAACCCAAAAAGTTATTTTTAAAAATCCTAGTTTATAATAAATATAAAATTAATAATCACGTTGAAATATAAAGATAACTTTGTACGATATTTCCGAACTCAGAAACCGTGCCGTGGGTTCGATTCCCACACAGAGACAAATGTTTGTCTAATCCACAAATATTTGTTTCTGGTCTGGGTGTTGTGGGACCGCAAGTCCCTCGTAGTTCCTGATACCCACGATACAGGTTTACCCAGTGTGGGGTCAGGACTATGTGTGTGACTGTTGGGTGTATTTATTATTTATTTCTTAGAATTAATTTACAACCTTGCCATCAGCTTAAATTATTTTTGTACTCAGTAACTTAAAATAAAGCATTTTCTAAACACAGAAACGGCGTATAAAGCATTAACTGAGTGTAAGAATAATTTAATATTTAGAAATGATTTAGTGATATACATACATACTTACATACGCACTGTAATCCCGGAAGGGGTAGGCAGAGGTGTAACCAGTACACCCACATTTCGCCGAGCGTATCTGAATCCCATGATGAGATTAGGGGCGAGCTATACGGGACACAATTCCAGACTCCGGGCTGATACTGAGCATTTCGTAGTAGAAAAACCCAATATCACTTGAACCCGACCCGGAATTAAACCCTAGACATCAGCGTCAGCCTCAGTCGTAACGCGTACGCATTACAACTGCGCCACCGAGGCAGTCAAATTTATTTGTATAAGTATATACATTATGTAACAATAACCTTGTTGGGCGTTTTAACTATGATATCAGAATCGATATTCAAAGGTTATTCGCATACGTAAATGAGATTAAAAATAATCATATTTATTTTTTATACTTTAATTATTTTGTTGTTTATAAACCGTATTTCGATTGATTACCTCTGCAAGAGTGATGACTCGGAGCCAGAGAGAAATAGCAAGTTGCGGTATCTACGTACACAAAACGCGACACGCCGCGTGCGTGACCGGCATCAGTCAGCTGTTCAAAACTTTTCAGATGAAAATAACATTTTTTAAATATGTTCATTTTTCTTAGCTATAAGGATAATATCTCGCTTGTGTTTATTATTTTTTTAATTTAACTATTTTTATTAAGCTGTCTATATGTCTATCTTCACGACCTAGAAAGGGCCAACAGGGTTTGTTTTACACACTGTATAGTAATTAAAATAAATATATTGCTGACGTGTATTTAAAATATTGTTTTTAGATATGCAAATAAAGAGACCGATGTTGCATCATGAGGCTGAGTTGTTTTCTATACTTAGCATTCATATAAAACAGGTTGTTTCGAAATTAATTCTATTTTTGGTCACCGCATACACGAAAGGGCTCAAGTGTTTATAGTTTTTTTTTATACACCGACAATAAAGGGGTATTATAAGTTCGACTGCTTTGTGTAGTTGTGTGTGTGTGTGTGTATTTGTGTGTGTATGTGTGTATTGTGAAATAACATAGTTTTATTAATCATGCCTATGGCATTACCGAAACGGCACGTATTTTAAAACTACCACCGGATCCAAAACGACCCAGTATGAGAAGAACCGGCGAAACAAACTCAGTTGGCTTACTTTACCACTGGATTTTACGCGGCGCGACCTAGTTCTATCCAGCGTGTCAAGCTCAGTGGGCTTGTTTTATGTATATATCTGCCTTAACAAATGAACCGAATTGAATGCTGTTTTTATGACCTTTAGATGACGAGACGAGAAGGTCAATCGCCTGATGGTAAGCGTCACGCCTATCCATAAACATAAGCAACATCAATCAGTACTTCATACAGTGTTCTGTAATCCAGAGTACTGAGTGACGTTGCTTCTGTTAAAGAGCAGGCGTGACGCTTAACATCAGGCGAGCGACCTTCTCGTCTCGTCTTTCAAGCAAATAAAAAAAGGCATTTTGTACTGCCTCTCGAGTATTGATTGATTTTCCCGCCAAAAAGGATTATTAAATACCGTAGGGAGCGCAAATTATAAAATCGAACATTGTTAGGGGCAATGAACCCATAACCTGTGAACAGGAAACCCTTTTACAGCTAAACCTGTTTTGTCTTCAATAATACAATTTACATTGTTTTATTTCAAACTAACATAATAATATAACCCGTCGAACCGTCATCATTTTTGATTTATTCCTTGATGGGTTTTTCGTACATACACTCACGCCTGTATCACTTTATACCTGTATGGTAAGCGCATATTATTGTATGCAAGAAGCTTTTAATTGGTTTATGTTTATAAAAAATCGGAGTACATAAAAGGAAGATAAAATAAAAAAATATATGTATATGTATCTTGCTTACAAATGTATTAAAAAAAATCCCATATTATATATAAAACTAATCATTGCGACTTAATACCTATTAAAGCTTATGTAGGAAAAATATTTAATAACAAATTATCGTAATAAATAAATTTTAGACGCTTTTGTCTACAGCATAAATGGGCCAGCGCGACCGTTTTATGACCACTATCTTATAGAAAACCGATGGGAAACAGAATATTCTCTTTTTTACTATTCTGCAGTTTCTTTTAAGTTTTATTCTAGCACGACAAAACTATGGAATAGTGGAACTGATGTTAACTATTATATAATGACTATGTCGAACGCCAAGAGACATTGCGTACGTCGAGGGTCGTCAGAATTATGCATGAAAATACTTACTTACATGAGTCATTTTACTTTTAGGGACGAAAAATATAAAAAAATAAATATAACGCATTGCATATTCTTTAGAGTTTTATTGTGTTTACGAGTATTAGCCTAACCAATGAACGAAATAATTAGTAACAGAGGTCGTTTCCTTTTTAATTACGAAAAAGGTACATTTATGGTAAATTGCTTGTAACAGAAGTGATGCTCAACGTAACAGAAATGACGATATTCTAAATAGATCTTGATTGCGAACAGCAAAGTGTACATTTTAGACCATATGTTAACAATAAACATGTTCATTAACTAGAATCAAAAATAGAGTGTAAAAGTGAGTTCATAAAGTAAATATAATTCATTTATATGCACACTTTTTTGGCTGTAGAATAGAATGACCCAAATAATATGCTACTTTGTATTAATGACTGCCTCGGTGGCGCAGTTGTAATGCGTACACGTTAAGATTGAGGCTAACGCTGAGGTCTCGGGTTCTATCCTCGGGTCGGGTAAAGTGGTATTGGGTTTTTCTATTACGAAATGCTCAGTATCAGTCCGGAGTCTGGAATTTGTGCCCGGTATGGCGATAGGCTCGTCCCCTATCACATCGAGGGACGGCGATACGCCCGGCGATTACAGGGAATTACAGGCGTGAGTGCGTATGTAAAACTTGATATGTACGGGCTGACTCCAGAACCTGACTCGCCAGATCCACTATGATAAGTTTGGAAGTAACAACTTTTATAACAAGTTGCCGGAGTCTGTTGCCCGATAAATATAATCTGGGTGTCTTCAAGTCGCGAGTGAATCGTTTTTTGCTAGGCAAGCGTGCTTCATCTTAGGCCACATCATCGCTTACCATCAGGCGTGATAGTGGCCAAACGCGAGCCTATTACGTATTTAAAAAAAAGTTTTTTTTGTGTACGGTCGCTATCATGTTGGATACAAAATCAATCAGGTTTACGACCGGCAACATGGCTTTAACATAATATTATTGAATATTTTAATGGGGCGATGACACATCGTGTTCGCTAAAGTCATTTTCTGGAGTTCCGCAAGCAAAGGATACCAATGGAATGCTATTACAGTGTTTACTATGCCTCTGTGTGTCTGTTCTACATTTGTAGAGTTCCGTAGCCAAATAACAATAATCATAACGTTTAACAAAACTTAGAAACCGACTTCAAGCAATATCATGTAAATTCCAATACAATAACACAATCGTGACGAGTGTACTGTTGCCCGTTGAGGAGTTTTATTTTTTTTTCTCCGTACTCTGTCATCAGATGTTAAATAAATTTATATGGGACCACATCGCAGCTAAACTCTATCGAGGGATTTTTTTTCCAACAAATCGATCCACTATTGGCGGAGAAATCGATGTACATACATAAATAAAAGCAAAAAATAAAAAGAAACGCGCCGATTTGAGAACCTCCTCCTTTTTTGAAGTCGGTTCAAAAAGGAATATAATTTCGTCGTGTCTGTCTGTCCATATATCACAACTATTTTACTAGGATACTATTGGCACTATATGGATGGTAGGTGTATTCTATAAACCATTACAGAAGGGTGTAGTGAAAGTAAGAAAAATATTTTTATGGTAGCTCGCCATATGTTTTTTAAATTAGCTTCAGTGACGAAACGAGCAGGTCGATCGCCTGATGGTAAGCGCCACGCTTGTCCATAAACAGAAGCAACACCACACAGAAATTTGATTTATAAAGCACTGCATGGCATTGGACTGCGCTCGTCAACCCGAGACATAACATGTTAAGTCTCACAACGCCCAATAATGGCTTACTGGCTTTAATGTCCTTCAAACTGGAACACACAGTGCTTGCACATTTATGGTTGGCGGCAGATATACACAGCGATGGTACCAACCCAGACGGCTTCTCGCATACGAGGGCCTACCATCTTGTATATGTGTAACTGAAGGTGATTTTTTACCATTGTACATCGACATGTTTGAGCTCATTAATGATCGAAGAGTTGGAAGCTGCGAACAACTCGATTGCAGCATCAGGTCAATATTACCTGGTAATGAACACCTACTTTACCTTTCAAGTAAATAATACCGCATCCGAATCGGCCCATTCATTTACGGGCTATAATGCCACAGATATACATTCACACACACATACACATACATACACACATACGCACTCACGCCTGTAATCCCCGAAGGGGTAGGCAGAGGTGTAACCAGTACACCCACATTTCGCCGAGCGTATCTCCGTCCCATGATGTTATAGGGGGCGAGCCTATCGCCATACCAGGCTAAAATTCCAGACTCCGGGCTAATGCTGAGCTTTTCGTAATAGAAAAACCTAATATCACTTTCACTCGACCCGGGGATCGAACCCGAGACCTCTGCGTCAGCCTCAGTCGTAACGCGTACGCATTACAACTGCGCCACCGAGGCAGTCATACACACACACACCCAGATAGAGGCACACATACAGATAGCGGGGCCAATCTCTAAGCTGTGGAATAGCTTGCCGGCGCACGTGTTTCCTCCTTCCTATAACATGGGATCATGGGAAATGGAGTGTGAAGAAGGAACTAAGCAGGCCGGCATATTTCTGCCGATCAGCGATAGATTGAGTGTCTGTGTAGTAGTAGTAGTGTGTAGTGTCTATCGTTGGTCGACAGTATTCATGGATTGCGTTATACTTACCATCAGGTGTAGCGCAGTCACTTTGCCGAGCCAGGATAAAAAAACCCCTCTTTTTCGTCGGGGGTTAAAAATACATAATGTGATATTTAATTTACGACACGGAACCCTGAGTTTGATTGGCAATTGTCGATTTGTAAACTTGTCGTTTTTTTATGAAAAGATAATATTATTTAAAAATATACACTTAATTCGGGGTTTTTTGCAACGATAAACTGACTATGCTTATAGATAGAATCTGATTTAGTTTAAACACAACGCATTATTAAACCAGTCCGATTAAATCATGCGTGAATTGATCGAAGGCGTATGCCCATTAATTTACTCCGATTACCTCTGTCATAGACACGTGTCTTTAAAAAACACGTGCCTGTATGTAAATATTTTTTTAAATAACTGTACCACGATGATAAAATTCAGGGTATTTAATTAGGCAGCCAATTTACGACGCACTCATTCATAATATAATGTGTTCCGAATAGAAACATGTTTATTTTCGAAGGACGAAAAAAAACGGATCAGGATCTAAATTCGACACATTTAGTTTTTTTTTGCATGTATACGCATATTTTCGTCAAATATGGACTGATTTGGATGATTCATTTTTCATACGAAAGAGTATAACTCCAAGTTGGTGTCATTTCAACTATAAGCAGGAATCTTACCCTTAAGGGGATGAAATCGGGGGATGAAAGATTCAAACTTCTTCATATATGCTCTGATTTTGATCATTCTTTCACTGAATATAGTAAAATAAAAGCTTTATATCAAGAATAAAAATATTTTGAAAAAAAAGTCAAAAGAAAAATAAACAATTTCTTTCGTTTGCTTTCTTTGAGTCTTTTGCTACGTTACTGCCTTTCTATCATATTGCAATAGCACCATTTCAAATTATTTACTTTATTTTTTCGTTTGTTTTGAGTCGTGTATATTTTTATTAAAAAAAATGTTATGTTAAAACTTTGATATACAAAAAAACAGTGGAGTCATAAACGTCGTTTATGTAGCATTTTTTTTACTATCTCTGCACTTTAGCTCGATTTTAGCGGACTTAGTTGTCATATTTTACACATAATTTAATTTAACCTAAAAATTGTACGCATCATTTTGTTCACAGAACGAGGAATGGTTGAAAGGATGCTTATTATATGCAAGGGTTCTATGGAGAAAACCAAACGCAGGATCGACAACTATTACAAGTACAGAGGGATGGCGCCCGAAGTAATACAGAACAGGGAGAAGGTCCTTTCAGATTCCAACGATCTGTGGACATCTTAGTAAGTTATAACCCTTCCCTAATACTATACTATACTACTACTAGCCCTGTATTATATATGTCCCACTGCTGGGCACGGGCCTCCTCTATTGAATGAGAGGGGTTAGGCCTTAGTCCACCACGCTGGCCTAATGCGGGTTGGCAGACTTCACATACCTTCGAAATTCTTATGGAGAACTTCTCAGGTATGCAGGTTTTATCACGATGTTTCCTTTACCGTTAAAGCAAGTGATAATTAGCAATTAATGTAACCCTTCCCTAACTAATATTTATAATAAATGTGTAAGTTTGGATATTTATGAGAACATAACCTATCAGCCTCCGTGGCAGTGGTCGAGAAGCCGGCTGTGAAGCGAGAGGCCGCGGCTTCGATTCCCGCACCGAACAAATGTTTATGTGATCCACAAATATATGTTTCGGGTCTGGGTGTTTTCTCCCTAGAGGGGTTGTCGTCAGTTAGGCGGCGAGTCGTAAAAATAGTTAAATAGTACAGGTAAATTCTACATTTATATATACTGTACAATATCCTGGTCCAGACTGTTAGAGCCGCTCTGTAGACAATTTTGAATACAGCATAAATGGACCAACTCTACCGGGTTATTTCGGCCAGGCCTAACAGAAAACCGACGTAAAGTAAAAAGGAAAAAAAATATTGCTTGTAGTTGCGTTTCGTATGGTGAGTGAGGTATTCGAAGGTCTAAATCGTCCCTCCCCTTCCTATTCCTTAAATGTCTATTTCCTTTAAGTTCGGCAACGCACCCATGATTCTTTCGGTATTGTGGGCGTACTTGGGCGGTGGAGATCACTTACCATCAGGTGACACACTTGCTCGTTTGCCTGCCTTTTGCCTAAAGGCATTAAAGAGCGGTGGTGATCACTTACCATCATGTGATCTACTTCCTCATATATTTTTTATAGTACATAAAGGCCGACAAACGAGCAAGTGGATCACCTGATGGTAAGTGATATCCGCCGCCCATGTACGCCCACGATACTAAAATAATCATGGGCGCGTTGCCGACCTTAAAGGAAAGGGATAAGTAAGGGATTGGGAAGGGGAGGGCAATTTGGGCCTCCGGATATCTCACTCACCGTACGGAACGCAGCTGCTACTTTACGCCGGTTTTCTGTGAGACAGTGGTAACGACCCGGTCGAGCCGGCCCATTCATGCTGTAAACAGAACTGTCTACAGCGTAGCTCTACCACTCAGAAAAGCTCTCGGCTATAAAAAAGACCATATATTTTTGAAACATTTCCTTTGCTTAGTTTTATGGGATATAATTGATTTCTTTTAGGATGTACATATTACATTTAGCGACTATTAATATTTTTTATTGTTTTATTAAGCTGTACATGTAACATGCATTTCTTAATTACACGTATTACTTTGAATTACAATGTTTCAATTAAAATAATACCATCATAACTATAAAGAGAGTGGTAGAGTTACGCTGTAGACAGATTTCCTTCCCAATCCCTTAATTATCCCTTTCCTTTAAGTTTGGCAACGCGCCCATGATTCTCCTGGTATTGTGGGCGTACGTGGATGGTGGAGATCACTCACCATGAGGTGATCCACTTTTTCCGACCCCAGCAATAGAAAAATAGTTATTCCGCCTATAAGCGAAATCAAAAGCCAAAAGCAAATTGAGTGAATATTTTTTGTTCCAGCATGCAAATGTCCATACCGAAACTCTACAAAGGAAAAAGGCTATCCTTAATAAAATTCTTCGACTGCGATCTGAACAATTTTTCAGCCGAAGTGGTATTTAGAAACACATTTATGGTATGTATATTTTTTTTGTATATTACTAGGGGCGTTGCCCATGTTTTTCCACAAAACATAAAATAAAAAAAAAACTTAAAGTCCGACGAATATGAGACATATCTTACTTTCTTCCCCACATTATTCTGCATCGATTGGTATCGGTCTCGACCCCATACCCCCAGCGGTTTCGGAGGAGATAGCGTGACAAGCTTTTGTGCAGCGGCGGCGGCAGTTACTTTTTTTAGAATAGAGAGATTGATATGTAAATATCAATATAATAGAGAGGCATGAATCATGAGCACGCACTTCGCCTGCACAGAAGTTAATTTATAAGCTTGATTGACGGAATAAAGATGCGCAGTCTCTATGACATTGAACAGGTTAATTTCCTATGTTAAATTTTATACATTATTTTATAAGCAACAGAAAACAATACGCATAAGAATCCCTTTTATTAAAACATAATCAAAATTGGTTCAGATATGAGCCCGCAATTATAACTTTAAATATTGGTATGAGGAAAAGTAGGTGCGTAGTATGGATATCACACTATCTCGCAGCGTATCGTGCACCGTAATGACCATTTTACACGGTGGCGTCAAAGTTTGCAATTACCCCTTCTACCCGATTGGAATGGCTTCTAACTCATTTATTTTTGGACGGATTTATAAAATTCTTTCTGCAATAGGTTTTTCGGTAACATAACTTATTGATTTATACAATAAAAACATCAAGTCAACAACCCTATTACTATTCTATGGCTGTCGTCTATTGGACTCTCAATGCCCCCATATGCAATTCCGCCTCCGGATGTGTATAATAATATTATTTTTCTTTCTATTAACAGATGGCAGACATAAGACTAAAATACGACTACTTCTTGAGTGACATATGGATTGTGGATATGAAAAATACTGGATTCAGCCATCTTCTTAGATTAAATCCTATTGTTATGCAAAAGACTGCGCAAATGTTCCAAGTAAGTATATTTATTCTCTAGATAAGTGTTAGAAGTGCATGAATGGGCCGCCCATCCAGGTCGTTACCACTGTCTCACAGAAAACCGACGTAAAGTAGCAGCATGCTGCTGCGTTTCGTGCAGTGTGTGAGATATCCGGAGGCCTAAATCCCCCTCCCCTTCCCAATCCCTCAATCATCCCTTCCCTTTAAGGTCGGCAACGCACCCATGATTCTTTTGGTATTGTGGGCGTACATGGGCGGTGGAGATCGCTTATCATCAGGTGACCCACTTGCTCGTTACCGACCTATTACATACAAAAAATAGGCTAACCAACTGGTTTAGTACATCATTACTAACAGACCAGTTTCTCCCCGAAAACTGATGTGAAGTGGCAGATTGATGTTGCGTACGGTGAGTGAGATTATTGGATCCCAAAACCCTCCTTCCTAATCCCCATTAGCCGGCAACACATCGATCATCCTTTTGGTATTGTAGATGTTCATGAGTGGTGGAGATCACTCGCAATCACTCGACGCACTTGACGTACTTGACACAATTGTCGCACTTGACGTACTTGACACGCTTGACGTACTTGATGCACTTAACGAACTTGACGCATTGACGCACTTGACGTACTTGACGCACTTGACGCACAATTGTCAGCCTCTGCAATAAAAAATCGTTCTTAGTAAACCCAGGCCCATATCAAACATTAGTGTACTACACTGTGTCTCTGTGTGGGGATCAAACCGTAGTATTCCATTTCAGAGCTGATTGCCCAATTGCAACGCATTTCTCTAAATATTTTTTTTTGGTTTCAGGAAGGGTTAGGCATACGAGTGCATTCCATCCATATTTTAAACGCAATACCAGCGTTGTCGAGTGTACTAAATTTCCTGAAGCAGTTCTTCAGCCCCAAGATCATGGAACGTCTGATCATCCACGACTCATTGGAAGATCTCTACAAGCACATACCTAAGAGCTACCTGCCAGAGGACTACGGTGGCCTTGAACCCTCTACCTCTGTATTCAAAGGTAGATATTTTTCATAGATTGCCTCGGTGGCGCAGGTGTATAGCGTACGCGTTAAAACTGAGGCTGACACTGAGGTCTCGGATTCCCGGGTCGGCTAAAGGGATATTGGGTTTTTCTATCATGAAATGCTTAGTATCAACCCGGAGTCTGGAATTGTGCCCGATATGGCGATAGGCTTGCCCCGTATCACATCATGGGATGGAGATACGCTTGATATATATATATTTCTCATAGCTTCAATGTTCTTGTGCCGCGGCTTCTTCTCTTCACCTGGCTTCTTCAGTTGTAAATGTCCTTGTGCCTGAGGTTAATGCCTCCTTAGTTCATTATTTTGTTTACCGCTTTGCTATGGAGGGAAGTGGACAATTATTATTTCCAACCCCTCCTTAATTTCCTATTTGATTAAGTTCGTTGCGGGACAAAGACAATTTAGCATTTCCAGAGACTCGCCGAGCTTCACTGCTCGGTGTCAACAAAAATGCGTGCCACTGTCGATCCTGGTGCACAGGAGTTACAGTGGCGGGTGTGTGGGCGGGATAGTCTCGTGCCGCGGCCACATATTGATCCTATAATTGCTTGTGTTGTGTGTTAGAGCCAATATTCTAACGTGGGGTATAAGATGAGAGACATTAATAAATCCGTCTAATCATCGACCAACATCCAACTTCGATTCGCGCTGAGTCGGTTTTTGTAGCATTAGATCTGGTCATTCTGTACCCTCAACCAAAATTCATGTATGAATAATTTAATGAGAATGAAGGAGGGATATAGTCGCTTAGCTACCAACACCACGTATCTTGAAAATTGGAAATGTGATATTGTCATTGGATATTTTTATTGGCATTTTATTTATTTGAAAAGATCGTAACACGTGAAAATTTGTAGTCTCTCCCACCCCCAATGGGAAAAAGGTCTGAGTGTATGTATGTAAGTTGTATAGCCTCAATAGATAGTTTTGTCTTGAGTATGAATATTTGCGGATCATACATACATTTGTTGGTGTGGGAATCGAATTCCCAGCTTCATATTATTTTTCTTGTAAACGTCATTTTTATGGAAACAAACTACCTATTTACCTGATACTCTGTCGTCACCGTATTCCATCAATACGATGCAAAATAAAACATTTGCCATAAAAATATTCATACATATTTATAAGTGTTTTTTTTTTAAATAAGTAATGAAAAATACAGTCGGAAAATATAAAAACAACAATAGTGTTATTTAATTAATGATGTTGTTTTATGTTTCATACAAAGTACATATAAAAAGGATGTTAGCTGTTATAAAAACACATGAATATAATTAATTTAAAGTATCAAACATTGTTTGTTATACAAAACTTATTATGTTATTGTTTATAAATAATAACAACAATTTGAAGGGTTTTCAACATAACATAAAATATATAATTACCAAGCTATAGTGAAACATCCATTACAATAATTCAATTTCGTATTTTTTTATATCCAGGGCCGGTAAACGAGAAAGTGGTTTGCCTGATGGTAAGAGATCTCCACCGCCCATGTACGCCGATAATACCAAAATGATCACGGGCGCGTTGCCGACCTTAAAGGAAAGGGATTAGGAAGGGGAGGAGGATTTGGGCCTCCGGATATCTCACTCACCGTACGAAACGCAGCATCAAGCTGCTACTTTACGCCGTCGTAATTCGGAACCAGCTAGTGTATAACTACCGGTACAATTCGTGAGTCTAGATAGAAGGAAGTGGGGGCAGTTGAGCCTAATAGATGACGAATATCACCTGATGAACCAATCACATGAAATATACGTGTTACAAAAAGGTGTGGTCAAATTTATACAATGTAGAGTGTACGATCCAAACTCCCGTTGCGCAGCAGGCTTTAAAAAATAAATTTTAACAAAATTTAAATCTGACTGCAAAACAATTACACGAAAGTCAAAATCAAGAATAATAATGCTATCCCTTGAGAAGTTTCATTTTTTTTTCTCCGTACCCAATCATCAGATCTTAATCAAATTTATATGAAATCACATCGCAGCTAATTTCTGTCGATTGAATTTTTTCCCAACAAAATCGCTCCACAATTGGCGGAGAAATCGAAGTACATACATAAATAAAGAAAAAAGTCGCCGAATTGAGAACCTCCCCTTTTTTCAAAACGGTTAAAACTAGGTCGATTTTCTACCATTACGCGACCACTAGTTATTAAATATTTTAAAGTAAACGTCTCCAGTTTAGGATAAAGAGTAATCACATGGATCAAAAATGTAATGCACTATAAAGCTCACCGATACAGATCTATGTCTTTTTATTGTTTTTTTTTCTGGGATGGCAATGTGAATGGAATGGTTAAGTACAGTGCAGTCTAAATATAATGTCGACCGCCAAAAGACATTTCACGCCTTGATGGTCACCAGAATTATAATAATAATAATAAATACACCCAACAGTCACACACATCACAGTCACGTTTGCCTCGGTAGCGCAGTTGTAATGCGTACGCGTTAAGATTAAACTAACGCTGGAGTCTCGGGTTCTATCCCCGGGTCGGGTAAAGTGGTATTGGGTTTTCTATTACGAAATGCTCAGTATCAGACCGGAGTCTCGAATTTGTGCCCGCTATGGTGTTGGTTTCCCTCCTATCACATCAAGGGACGGAGATACGCTGAGCGAAAGGTGGGTGTACTGGTTACATCTCTGCCTACCCCTTCAGGGATTACAGGCGTGAGTGCGTATGTATAACGTAAAAATAGAACACAAATGGTCACGGAACTAGTTCATAATGTTTTATGGGTAGGTCAACTAACAAGTTTAAAGCTTTTTTTGTGGACGTTTGAGGCTTTTTTATGACTGTAAGGTCACAATAACGTTTTATGTTTAGTAGTTTTGTGTCATTGATGTAATAGGTCAAAGACTGTCATTGAATGTAAACCATAATAATATTATACATTGAAATAAAACTAGTTTAATTTTAGTCCCGACGTTTCGAAAGCTTTGCAGCCTTCGTGGTCACGGGAGAGACTGAGGTGTAGGTCGTCTCGAAAAGTTAATGTTACATTGCCTACCTTCATTTTTTAAGATTATACATTTATTTTAAATCCAAAAGACTAACTGCCAGACCTCAAGACACCGTGAGCTCTTTCTGCGTAGTTCAGACTAGTGTCAACTAACATATAGAAAATTATTAAAAAATGCAATGTAACATTAACTTTTCGAGACGACCTACACCTCAGTCTCTCCCGTGACCACGAAGGCTGAAAAGCTATTGAAACGTCGGGACTAAAATAAAACATTAGACCGCGATAAAATCCGTATAAACTAGTTTTATTTCAATGTGTAATATTCGCGTAAACCTAAGAAATCACTACATAATATTATAACTAGCGGTCTTATTACCAAGTAAATTTTGGAGATTGGGCATATTGGCCTACGAGTATTCAGCAGTAATAAAATATACATGACAAATGACATCCTCCGTGGCGCAGCGTACAAGCTGTCTGTAAAATGAGAGGTCGCGGATTCGATCCCGGCACCGAGATAAATGTTTGTGTGATCCACAAATGATTGTTTCGTATCTGAGTGTTGTGAGTCCGAAAGGCTCTCGTAGTAATGCCAAGACATAAGACTCGTATCTTCTATGAGGTCAGGACGACATGTGTGACTTTTCCATATTTTAGACAACGTTTTGGCGGGAAAATAATAATAGCCAAGATGCAGTAGAACATATTTGAAGAGTTTGTTGGTTCGTCCAGCCGATTTCTTCAAGAGGACATTGATATTGCTACTACGCTGGTAAAGATGCATCGATGCATGGGGGGTTACTTTGATTGATATACATGAAAAGATGGAAAAAATATTTCAACTTTTTTTTTATGGCATAGTCCGGCAAACGAGCAAGAGGATCACCTGATGGTAAGTGATCTCCACCGCCTATGTACGCCCACAATAACAAAAGAAACATGAGTGCGTTGCCGACCTTAAAGGAAATAGATAGTTAAGGGATAGTAAGGGGAGCGGGGTTGGTCCTCCGGATGTCTCACTTATGGTACGAAACGCAGCGGTAAGCTGCTACTTTACGTCAGTTTTCTGTGAGACAGTGGTAACGACCCGGACGAGCCAGCCCATTCATGCCGTAGACAAGTGTCTACAGCGTGGCTCTACCACTCATGTGTTTTTCGTACAGAACGGCAATTTCATAGGTAAAGACCTTATTTCACTGGTAATGACCTATAATATAATTATTATCTAAATCTAACACTATCGTATTTTCGTTAATGTTTGTTTTTAAATACATTTGCACAGTGCACACCCATTTTATTTGATTTATATCCTTATTAATCTTATGTCATCACTTTTTCTTGAAAATCATCTAACTTCATCCATTCTTCTAATAATTATTCAAATTTATTTAAAGCTATTATTCAAAATAATCTCACACGTTTTTGTCCTACTCGTTAGATGTTATCAGTTTTATTTCCATGTGTTTGTTTTAAAATTAAACCATTAATCTTGTATCGCTGAAGAGATAGGTAGAGTTGCAGTTAGTGCATCCACGGATAACTCAGCTTATTTTTTTTATTGCATAGGCCGGCAAACGTGCAATAGGATCACCTGATGGTAAGTGATCTCCACCGCCCATGTATGTCCACAATACCAAAGGAGTTATGGGCGCGTTGTCGACGTTAAAGGAAAGGGATAATTAAGGGACTGGGAATTAAAAATGTAAAAATCATTTTAAAATAAAGAGTACTGTATATAATCATATCAATTCCGAACGTGAAGTGCGATTATTCGAATTGAAAACTCTAATACAAATTGCGATTGCTTGACCCAAGACCCCAAGTTCTCACAGTTTCTTAGCCCCAGTATGCAACTAACGGACGGAAATGATATAATAAGTACAAAAATAAATTAGGTATAATATTTATGAGTATGTTAAACTATAATTGCCTCGGTGGCACAGTTGTAATGCGTACGCGGTATGACTGCTGTGCTGAGGTCTCAAGTTCGACCCCGGGGTCAGATAAAAGTTGATATAATAAAGTGAATGTCATTTTCCGGGATAAAAAAGTACTTAAGTAGGCTAAGTTACTCCTTATTACATTAGCTATCTGCTAGGGAAAGTCCCGTCCAAATCGGTCCAGCCGTTCCAGAGATTAGCCGGAACAAACAGACAGACAAAAATTGTAAAAAATGTTATTTTGGTATATGTACCGTACATTCATGCATGTAGTAAAAAGCGGTTATTTTAATATTACAAACAGACACTTCAATTTTATTTCTTTGTATAGAGTATAGATATGGTTATTTGTACCAATTGGATAGGGACCATCGTACTCATAACAAACATTTGACGCATTTAAAAACCCTGAAATAAGCAAATCTGCAAATTGATGACGTCAATAATGTGGGAAGAAAACACAATGAAGTAGTAACTATGTTGTTTCTTTTTCAGACAAATGCGAAAAAGAATTGCGCAACACAAAGACGAAGCAATACCTAATAGAAGCCAGCAAGATGGTGTCGAATGAAAGCAGAAGACCTGGAAGCAACATCAACGAAGAATATTTAGCCGGATCATTTAGGAAGTTAGACTTTGATTAATCAATGTGAAATAATTGAGTTAGTAAAACGGGTTGAAGTGACTTATGCAGTAACTGTACTTATTTATTAATTTCTTTGTTTTGACATAGATGTTATTTAGAACGCCGAGTACTTTCGCATTGCATCCGATCCGATTATCCGAACTGGAGATATTATCGGACCTAAATTCAAATTATAGCACAATGATTATCCGAACTGGAGATATTATCGGACCTAAATATAAATTATAGTACAACGATTATCCGAACTGGAGATATTATCGGACCTAAATACAAATTATAGGACAACTATTATCTGAATTCGATATATTTTCGGACCTAATGCAAACCGCTTCATACAAATTTGTAGTACAGCTACTTTGAATCTATATTTTTCGGAACTAAATCCGAATACATGTCCAGAATATTCGGGTTCAAATGTGATGTAGAAAACACTCTAAAATTTATTCAAATTTTCTGCTCAGCTATTGTTTCTTATTGCTTTGCAATTAACAGTATTTATGATAAAAGGGATTGATAAAAAATGGGATTTGTTGAAAATGTTTATTAAGGTTAGAAATAATATATTAAATTCTTCTTAGTATTTTCAAAAAACGAGCTTTTGATATTAAAAAAATAATAAATACACCCAACAGTAACACACATAGTCCTGGTCCCACATCGGGTTAAACTTTATCGTGGGTATAAGGAACTTATAGTCCCGTGTGGATCGCACAAACATTTGTTCGGTACGGGGATCGAACCCGCGGCCTCCCGCTTCACAGCTGGCTGCTCGCCCGCAGCGCCACTAAGGCCGTCTCGATATTATATGTATAGACCTTCTACTGTTCTACGATAGTAAAATACTTTTTAAGATTTACATTTTAAATTTTCAATGATCAAATAATTATTCTCAATCTTAAAATATTTTATAATATATTTGCAAACTCCTAATCCCTTGAAAATTGAAGTATTTAGAAATTATTCTTAAATGCTATAATATTTTAAAAATATTTCAGAATATATTTAAAATTATTCTTATTTTTTTTTGTGTTCGAAGAATAAGTTTATGTCATTTAATTGTAATTATTTCAAATGTGTTTTTCTATTTGACGTCAATAGAAAAATAAAGAATATTATTATTTAGTTTTGTAATTTAGTTTAGATAATAATATAAAGAATTGGACTACGTATGATAATTTAAGATACTTTAATGTCTAAATAAGCTGTGGATATTTTTAGGGAATATAATATTTTTGTGAGGAATGTATTTTGTGTCTAAGTTCCATTGTAATCTTAAGATACAATTAAATATATTACAAATATGTTTTATTTTATTTCTACTAAAGATTTTTTACGGCAGACGTCGGTAAATGAGCAAGTGGGTCACCTGATGGTAAGTGCTCCCCACCGCCCATGTACGCCCATAATACGAAAAGAATCATGGGTGCGTTGCCGACCTTAAAGGAAAGGGATAATTAAGGGATTGGGAAGGGGAGGGGGTTTGGGTCTCCGGATATGTTACTCACCGTACGAAACACAGCAGCAAGCTGCTACTTTACGCCGGTTTTCTGTGAGACAGTGGTAATGACCCGGACGAGCCGACCCATACATGCTGTAGACAAAAGTATCTACAACGTGGCTCTACCACTCATACGTAAGTGATCTCTACCGCTCATGAATATACACATTAGCTGAAGAATAAGAATTACCTTCATCATACGGACTGCCAAGTTGTGGAACAAGTTGGCGGAGTCTTTGTTCCCCGATAAATATAATCTAACTGTCTTCGAGTCGTGAGTGAATCATTTTTTGCTAGGATAGCGTGCTTCATCTTAGGCCACATCGTCGCTTATCATCAGGCGTGATAGTGGCCAAACGCGAGCCTATTACGTAAAAAAAAACAGAATCATAGACACGTTGCTGACCTTAAAAGAAAGGGATGATTAAGGTATTGGCAAAGGATTTGGGGCTCCGGATATCTCACTCACCGTACGAAACTCAGCAGCAAATTTTCATCCGTTTTCTATGAGACAGTGGTAACGATCCGAGTCAGCCCTTTCATACAGTGGATAAAACTATCTGCTGCGTGGCTCTACCACTCAATATAGAAAATCCCTTATATAAGGGTAAGTTAACAGAAACTGCTGTTAGCTGTTTTCCGTTAAGGAGTTTCCATTTTCCCTCATACTTCGTTCAATCTTAACCATAAGCACTAAAAAGAGTATACCTTGTCAAACCCAGAAAATCTCATGAAAATCAGTCCACATTTAGTGAAGATATTGAGTAACATAAAAATACAGACTAGGTCAGAACTTTTTTTTTATTGCTTAGGCCGGCAAACGAGAAAGTGGGTCACCTGATGATAAGCGATATCCACCGTCCATGTACGCCCACAATACAAAAAAAATATGGGTGCGTTGCCGACCTTAGAGGAAAGGGATAATAAGGGATTGGGAAGGGGAGGGGGATTTGGGCCTACGGATATCTCACTCACCGTACGAAACGCAGCAGCAAGCTGCTACTGTTCGCCGGTTTTCTGTGAGACAATGGTAACGACCCGGACGAGCCGGCCCATTCATGCTGTAGACAAAATTGTCTACATTGCAGCGTGGCTCTACCACTCGATCGATCTTTCCAAGGTGGTAGGTCCCTCGTATGTAGGCCGTCTGGGTTGGTCCCACTGCTTTATCTACTTCTGCCGCCTACCAACAGTATTTTAGCACTGTTGAGTTCCGGTTTGAAGGACATTGAAGCCAATAAAATTATAACCTATTATGAGGCTTGAAAATTTATGTCTCGGGGTGACGAGCGCAGTCCAGTGCCATGCAGTGCTTTGTACTTCAAAGTTCTGTGTAGCGTTGCATCTTTTTATGGGCAGGCGTGACGCTTACTATCAGGCGAGCGACTTGCTAGTCTCGTCATTCAAGCTAATAAAAAGAAACTACTGCCTCGGTGGCGCAGTTGTAATGCGTACGCGTTACGATTGAGGCCGACGCTGAGGACTCGGGGTTTTTCTACTACGAAATGCTCAGTATCAGCCCGAGGTCTGGAATTTGTGCCTGGCATGGCGATAGGCTCGCCCCCCATCACATAAGGGACGGAGATACGCTCGGCGAAAAGTGGGTGTATTGGTTACACCTCTGCCTACCCCTTCGGGGATTACAGGCGTGAGTGCGTATATATGTATATATATGTAAAAAGAAACTACATTTTTGAAGACGAATGGATATTCCGAATTGTATATTGCTATTAATTTCAGCATACATTGAACTATGCAGTGCCTTATCAAACAATAATTAGTCTAAACCGCACACTAATTGTTGATCACTTGATTGAGTATGCTTCGTATTAGGCCATTGATCAATCTCTCTTGTAATTATTAGCTTAATACAGATTCATAGTCTCTGCCTCGGTGGTGCAGTTGTAATGCGTACATTACGACTGCTATGCTGAGGTCTCGGGTTCGATCCCCGGGTCGGTTATAAGTGATATTGGGATGTTCTATTACGAAAAGCTCAATATCAGCCCGGAGTCTGGAATTATGCCCGGTATGGCGATATGGTCGCTATGATAGCTCGGCAAAATATGGGTGTACTGGTTATTCCTCTGCGGACCCCTTCGGAGATTACAGGTGTGAGTGCATATGTGAATTTATAGTCGCCTATATGGTATGTTGACACCTAACATAGATTGTGACACAAAAATATACTAGAAAATAAAAATAAATAGGAAAACTCAATAATTTTTCACATACACTTTTACTTACAAATTCATCTTCTTCTTCCACTTGCCCTTATCCGACTCGCAGTGGGGTCGGCGCAACATGCTTTTTGCCGTATATTACAGAAAGATTTGGCTTTTAGTTTTTACGACCGGCCGCCTGCTTGACGTCATCCCCTCTGGAGACGAGGCGAGGACTACTTACAAATTCATCTTAGTGGTAGTAATTTATATCAAAAATATATATTCTCTTTATTTTAAAAGCTCATTTTTTATTTTTAAATATTACATTTCGCAAAAATAATACATTTAAAAATATAAAAAGTATCACCCTCCAATGGCGAGGCTTAAGACCCAAGCCACCGATGGTCAGGAACCCAGTGTGAGGCACCTTTTCACAATGCGTGCTGTGTCTAATAATACTGGCATCTGACTTCTGACCTCACCATCAATTGAGAGCCTCTGAAGATGTTGGTCGAGACTCTTCGGTAACTACCCATAGACGGAAACGACTATCGGGACAATGACTATCGAGTCTACATCCCACATGTTAGTAACCTCGTGTGCCAGATCTAGATATTTGGACATTTCAAAAATATTAATATTGTAATGACTATTCTATACTTACTTTACTCTGTGTGTCTGAACTTCGTTGCTTCGTTCGTTATACTCGTATTAGGTACCCTGGGTAGTACGCAATATATCGTGAGATTTTTGAATTCCATAATTTCCCTAGGTGTTCTCTAATTTTTATAGCTGAAGACGACAAACACATAAGTGGGTCACCTGATAGTAACTGGCATCTACCGTCCATGAACAATCACAATACCAAAGTCATGGATTGCCGATCTTAAACAAAAGGGAATGGAAACAGGAGGGGATTTGGGCCTCCGGAAATATAACTCACTGTGTGAATCCCAACAGCAAGCTACACGTCAGTTTTCTGTTAGACAATGGTAACCATCTAGTCGAGCTGGTCCATTCATGCTGTAGATAGAACTGTCTACAACGTAGCTCTACCATACGGGCTTGTGTCTTATATGTGGTTTACGCCTAATGCGTAGATTTTTTATTTTATTATCCTTAATAGACTCGCGATGGCCACTATCACGCCTGATGGTAAGCGATGATGTGGCCTAAGATGAAGCACGCTTGTCTAGCAAAAATCATTCACTCGCGACTTGAAGATAATGTGGATAGACTGCTTTGAGGTAAGGAATATTTAAAGTTTTGATAAGGTAGGTAAATGATTTCTAATAAATCGCACTTCTCATTACACAACAAAATCGTAGAACTAAATAACCATTTATTTTCGATATATTTAACAAATCACTACAATCACCTAATACGATATGCATTAAAAATACTTAGAAAATAACACAACACCAGCTTATTCATACACTTTCCCATGTTAAGTACAGCGTAGTCCTAGTCTTGTCAAACTAAACTAAGTTAAGTCTGTTCGGCATAACGGGCGTAGGGGAAATGGTTCCGAAAACTAAGTCTTAGTGCTGGTGATTACAGATATGATACCGCTAAAAATTATAAAATACCTATTCTTTTTACGACTACGTGGAGCGCCACTTGCGGCCTTAACCCCGACCGTCAGCTGATTATTTTACTACCGTTACATTTCTTTATTTAAAAATAAACGTTTTAAATAATTATTTTAATTATATAATATGAATATCCGTTGCATTTGTCTAACCAAAGATGATATCGCACGAAAAAAGTAGTTTTATTTCGCAATTTAGTATTTAGTACTATCATGCCTGTAATCATCAGCATTACGAGTACTAACTGTATTAGTTTTCGGAAGCATTTCCTTCACACCCAGTTTAACTATTTGAAAAGATTTAACTATTTTTAGTTCAGTCGGTGACAACAAAATAGATTTAACATTAAATGCCTTATCGACTTCGTGGCGCAGTGGGCGAGTAGCCGGTTGCGAAGCGAGAGAGCGTGGGTTCGATGCCCGCACCGAGACAAATGTGATCCACAAAACTTTGTTTCCGCCACGTTGTTTCTTTTGTGGGACCGCAAGTTCCCTGTTACCCACGTTGTAGGTTTACTTAGTGTTGGGTCGGGACTAAGTGTGTGTGTTGGGTGTATTTTAGTTATTTATTTAATCTAAATCTAATTTTCTAAAGGAACCTTCAATGCCAAAAAAATCTTCCGCTTCAGTTTTCTTAACTCTCTTGGATTCATCACTTCGGACATTATCTTGTTCGATGAAGTATTCCCTCCATTTTTTTGACTGCAACGTGTTTGCCCATTCATCTGTAGAATAGTATTTAAAAAGCATATTTATTATGACTTATGATGATTACGCTTGGATCTACGAAGGAGTAGGCCGAGATACAATTAGTGCTGTATCTACGGTTGCCCGAGTTCCAAAAGACTTCATAGGTACCGAAAGCAAATCGACAGCAAAAATGGCTTTGTAATACAAGTTCATTTTGCGTCCACGCTATACTCGTATCTTAACAATTCGTAAATTACATACCTGTAATTTCCTGCACACTCATTTCCTCGCCACCAAAATCTTTAGGTATCATTTCTATAGGAAATTTTTCAAGAGCATCTTCAATCTTATTGTGTATGTGCATCCTTTGCACCAGTTTAGCCTTCATTGCTTTTTTGAAAAACGTCAATGCTGTAGATGCGTATGCTGGTAGGTTTACCAAATGGATACCTCTTACTTTTCCACCAAAACACCCCTGAAAATATGTAATTATTAGATAAAAAAACTTAAAGCGACAATCTAGCGAACAGTGGTATGGATTGCCAAGATGAAAGTCGTTTGTTCGAAACCAGGGCACTTACTTCTGGCTTTACAAAGTTAGATAGATAGATAGATATCAACTCTTTATTGTAGGCACATAGCAACAACAAAAACAGAAAACAGCTTAATAATAAATGTGCCACAAGTTACGTGTGTATTGTTATTATCATTCGCTTTAACAGTGAAGCAAAATATCGTGAGGAAACTAGAATACCTGAAAATTCCCCATAAGAATCTAGATGGTATGTAATGTCTGCCAACTCGCATTAGACTAATATGAATATTATTATTAAATGATATATTATTATGATTACTCCTGGTATTATACTTACAGTCATATAAAACATCAACTTCGATATTACGACCGGCGTCATTTGCAAAGCATGTGAAATGTTTATATTGCTGAAGTCCATGATCCAAATGTCACCCAAATATATATCGTTCCAAAACCTATATTCCAGGAGCATGAAGGCAATCTTCATAATATCAGTTACAGATGCATCGTATTCTCTCTCCATTCTGAAAAATATAACTGTTACTAAGATGTGCTATTTTTTTCTCACTTTATAGCAGATCAGTCTCTGCTTAAAATGCTATTTTTGCTGTGACAAGTGTATCCAATGTGGCTTTAATATAGTATATTATCTACTTCGCTTCGGGGATATAGATATGAGCTTACAAATAAAGGTATGAATGTAAATCATACCCTACCCCAGGAGGCCAATTCTCGTAATTTAAAATGTTCAAAATATAATTCCGACCTAGTCTTAGTGACAGGAAAGTTCCAAATGGTATCCTCTTAAGCCAATAATCAACGTCAAATATGAACATAGATCATAATGAGATCGAAATTAGAATAAAAGTTGACTGAAGCCAAAACGGCATTCTGCTAACATCTTTAAATGACACATGTCCTTATATAAACGTCAAAATTGATTACAGTGTCATCGAGATGAGATTATATTGACACCGGACTGAACCTATATAGGAGCAGAATACCATTTCGTAGTCAAATCAAAATCTAATATCAGTTCGGTTAAAATTAATTCGCAATGTCAGTTAAATACGACAATTGGCCTCCAGGTTAGCATTATTTGAATCCATTTCAGGTCTTAAACCATATGAAAAATTTCACTGTACCTGAAAATTGAAACTCTGTAATTATCAGGAGTTTTTTTAGGAAGTACCACCCAGAATCCCTGCCGAAGATATTTATCTAACTGTGGAGATAAAGGATCTCTATCACATATCATATCTGGCATCTTATATTTGGTTATGAAACAATTATCTATCTTCTCTTTCACTCTCTCTACACTGAAACTTCGTGATATGAGGTGGCCAATGATGACTCGATAATCTGAAATAGATGTAATTAAAATAGTAAAGAAAGAAAAAGCGGTCAAATGTGAGTTAGACTCACGCATCAAGGGTTTCGTACCAACGGCCTTTTACTTTTTATTATTGATTGGTAATAAATCCGCCAAATATCACTTTAAAGACATATCTTGTGCACAATTTCAGCAGCTAGCTCTTACGATCCAAAAAAAAAGGCTTAGGTTCTCTTTAAAGGTAGGACAGACAGACAGAAAGAAAAAAAGATAAAATACATACGAGAGGCAGATGGACGGATAGTAAGACAGCATAAGTTTCGTAATAGGGTTCCGTTGAGTGGTAGAGCTACAGTGTAGACAGTTTTTTCTACAGAACGAATGGGCCAGCTCGACCTGGTTGTTACCACTGTCTCACAGAAAACCAACGTAAGATAGCGACTTGCCGCTATATTTTGTACGGTGAGGGAGATATCCGAAGATAGATAAGATAAATCTCCATCCCCTTCACAATCCCTTAATTATCCCTTTCCTATATGATTGGCAACTCGTCCACGATTCTTCTGATATTGTACGCCACATGGGCGGTGGAGATTACTTATCATCAGGAGACCCACTTGCTCGTTTGCCGGCCTATGCTACAAAAACGAATCTTTAAAGAAAAGTATAAAGAAACTCACGAAAATGTCCTTGTGGTAAGTGTGGTTGTTTCTCATACCAATCCCTTATATTGATGATAATATCTTCCAAAGCTTTGTGTGTCACATTGTGTTGTTTTAATAGTACATCCAAATCATCTGCAGACACGTTTAAAAGTTTCTTTGCGTTGATCGATAAATCTGTTTGTATGGTCTGAAAAATTATTGAATATAATATCATTATGTACAAGTACATAAGTAAGTAGATAAAAATATGTCTAATATCCTATGTCCTAAGTCAGACCATGAACTTTTGTGGGCCTTTATTCAAACCCGTTTAGCTGATATTGCGTGATATAGCTGATTAACAAATATTCAAACTTTCACATTTATAATATTAGTAGAATATACAAATATAGCGGTCACGTAGTGGTCGAAACCAGTTAATTTAGAATTTGTTCTAATTACATCAGCTGCGAGAATTAGCATTAGGCCATTTACACTATGATCCGAAAGAACCCTTTCAAAAAGAACACTTTTCGGTTCGTACCGTGGGGCGAAATGCTCGTGATGCGAAACGTCGGAAGTATCCGTGTAAATGGCCCATTATTGCACACACAATTCAATAGTTTGCAGATTGGAAGAACACGTTATTTGAGAATAGAATCTGCTTCCCACAGTTCAATTTTATTTGATCATTTGAAAGAAAGAAAGAAAATACTAAATCGCATGCGATTAAACCGTCTGAACAGACTTTCAATCAAATTGTACAACGAAAACCATACAGCTTTTGTTAATTCAAGTCAGTTGATCAACTAAAACCATACAGCTTTTGTTAATTCAAGACAGTTGATCAACTAAAACCATACAGCTTTTGTTAATTCAAGTCAGTTGAGCAACTAAAACCGTACCGTGTGAAACCACTATATCTAATTAACAACTATAAAATATTTCTAAAACTTACCATACTTGCGTCTCCGATGGTCATTTTGTGCAGACTGATCAAGATACAAGATTTCAAGTTGTGTTTACTATTTTGCATGGTAGGCGCGCCAGGATAACGTCAGAAGGTACAAACAAACATCTTTCGACTTATTTAAATTTATTTTTGTTATCTGTGATAATACTAATTTAAAAGCCAAAAGGAGGATTGGCAAAATATAATAATATGACACTTAATCTACCTACTCAAGAGTAATTAAATTTAAGTCGACCGAAATCTTATTTCTTGTACACCATTTTTGTACATTAAGCTAAGTTTTCCGTTGACATAAGACTGGTTGTGAGGTGACTTCAAAGCCGAAACGGTAATAAAACATTGGAAAGAAAGAACGAAATATTTTACGAGTGGTAGAACCACGCTGTAAACAGTTTAGTCTACAGCATGAATGGGCCGGCTCGTCCGGGTCATTACCACTGTCTCACAAAAAACCGACGTAAAGTAACAGCTTGCTGTTGCGTTTCGAACAGTGAGTGAGATATCCGGAGGCCCAAATGCCCCTTCCCTTCCCTCCCTTTCATCCCTTTCCTTTAAGGTCGATAGGACACGCCTTTGATTCTTTTTACATGGGCGGTGGATATTACTTACCATGAGGTGACGAACTTGCTCATTTCCGACCTACGACATTTAAAAAAAGTAGGTGAATATTTTTTGTTAATAATTTTATTTTACAAACAACACCAAAAACATGAGGCTTTTATACCGACCAATGGCTTCCAATTACATAAATATAATATGCAAACGATGTAAAAAAAAGTAAGATCAGATTACAATAAGTAGAATCATTTTTCCCAATTATAATTTTAAAACGCCTTCAATGACAAGTTGACATTTTGTACAAAGGATAAAATACATTTCAGTTAATTAAAATACTTAATTAGCACATGAAACTGATGAGACTTTGGGTTCTGGATGATGAGACGAGCAGGTCGCTTACCTGATGCTAAGTGCCTGTTCATAAATAGAAGCAATATTACATAGAACTTTGACTTACAAAGCACTGCATGGCATTGGACTGCGCTCGACACCCCGAGACATAAGATTTTAAGTCTCATAATGACCAGTATGTTACTGGCTTCAATGTTCTTCAAACCGAAACACAATAGTGCTTACACAGTGCTGTTTAGCGGCAGAAATAGGCAAAGTGGTAGCAAATGTTAGCGTATGCTCTTTTTATTGGTGTATTGAGGGTGTCTGAGAAAGCAACGTTGGGTACACTGAAATAATAGTGGTGCGATATAGGTTAGTTAAATGGTATAAAAGAGGTTGTTGCTATAACTGGAGGTCTTTTGGCCCGCAGTCAGTTAGACAGTCTCCAGTTCATTAAGATCAGTCGATAGTCCAAGAGTTCATTACGCGGTAGCTATGTTGGTTTACTAGTTGGTCCTAGTTGTCCTAGTGTAATTAGAAAACGGTGTCTAGAGAATCCTGACATGGGGTTGTGGTCTGTAAAGCAGAACGAAAAACGAACGTTTGAAACAGAGAAAGAAAAACGTATAAAACGTATCCTAATTAAACGAAGTCAAAAATGTCGCAAGCGAAATTAAAATTTTATATACCTTTAAAGCCTACCTACCTACCTTTTTACCTTTTAATTAATTTAATGTATTTTTTTGAATATGTAATGCAAATTGCGACTATTGTCTGAAAATATGTGAAGATAATATGTAATTTATTTATTTCGTGAAATAGAATAAATTGTTTATTAATAATATCTTATGCATAATATTTTATTCATGACTTCGTAAGTCATGAATATAAATTGATCTTGAAATATGAAAATCTGGTGGAATTTAAACATTTGACTGAACACCAGACTAGTTATACATAGAAATAATAATAGCGCTGCATTATTTATATTATTAAATTACCCTACAGCTGGGCACTGGCCTCTACCATTAAGCTCTTATTCCACTACTATGGTTTTGAGTGGATGAGCCACGCTGTAGACACTTTGGTTTACAGTGTGAATGGACTGGCTCGTCGGGGTCGTTACCACTGTATCACAGACAACCGGCGTAGTAGCTTGCTGCTGCGTTTCGTACGGGGAGTGAGATATGGAGGCCCAAATTCCCCTCCCCTTCCCAATACCTTAATTATCCCTTTCCTTTAAGGTCGTGCCCATGATTCTTTGAGTATTGTAGATGCTCATGGGCGATGGAGATCACTTAACATCAGGTGACACACTTGCTCGTTTGATTGCTTATCCTATAAAAAAAAACAAATTATGCCATTTGAAAATCCATTTAGATACACATTACAAACGATGTCAAAAGGAGGAGTCTGAGCTAAAATAGTTCCCTTCAAATCCGTAATAATACCGCTCAAAGTGAATTCAACATTTTCAATATAAATTCTGTTGGCTTGTTCCATAGAGAAAATGGGTAATATGAGCGTAGCTAGGAATTCTGGCATGTAATACGGATATGCGAATTTTCAAAACGGATGCTTTTAATGCAATTCTGGAGGAATTTCTCCATGAGCTTGCACTGTTGTGAATTTTGAGCCGGCTTTTAGCGAATTGCTTAGTATACATTTTAGGATATTTTTTACTAAGGCTGGTTTATGTTTCTTTTGTAAACTAGTAGGCGAGTGGCCGGCTGTGAAGCGGGAGACCACGAGTTCGATTTCCCCAGCGAGACAAATATTTGTTTCGGGTCTGGGTGTTGTGGGACCGTCCCAAGTCCCTTGTAGTTCCAGACACCCACGATACAGGTTAACCTAGGTTAACTATGCGGGTGACTGTTGGGTGTATTTATTTATTTAAAGGGGTTGACGCAAGGCAGGCGGCTGGTCATATAAATTACAAGACAAGTAATTCTCATTGACTGCTTCGGTAGCGCAGTTGTAACGCCCACGAGTTACGACTGAGCCTGACGCTGAAGTCTCTGGTTCGATCCCTGGGTCGGGTAGAGTGATATTGGGTTTTCCTATTACGAATTGCTTAGTATCAGCCCGGAGTCTGTAATTGTGCCCGGTATGGCGATAGCCTCGCCCACTGCCACATCATGAGACGGAGATACGCTTGGCGAAATGTGGGTCTACTGGTTACACCTCTGCCTACCCCTTCGGGGATTACAGGCGACAATGCGCATAAAAAGTAATTCTGTAACATGTGTTAAAAAAGTCATGTTGCGCCAACTCTACTATGAGGTAAGGGTAAGTGGAAGAAGAAGAGAAGAAAGCTGGTTTATGTTAACGAATGCGTGTGCGGATTTGCTCAATATCGGAATGTCATATAAATATTCTTCTACATGCACCTAATCAGCTTCATATTGAATGCAACAATGCATGTGTATAGCTCGTGTAAACATCGAAATAAGATAACTGGAACAATAACTCTCATATGAATCTGCCAAAAAGTACTGCTACACTTATCCTTTACACATGCAAAGGTAAAATCACACGTAACACTCATACACGCAACAGAAATTAATGAACGTTCAAAATCAACTTTATTTCATAAAAGTTATTGTCTAAATACTAAATTTCTAGATCGAGATACGATGTTCTGCATCGCGTAAGAAATTAGATGTATTCAGTGTCAACTAGAGATTATTATGCACAGACTTTTATAGCCTCTCCCCCTTACACAGAGTTTTGGTGGGGTATTTTTTTCTCGTCTTATTTCGATGCGTGTAAAGCCTAATTTAGGGTAAGGGAATTTTAGGAGACAGCGACACTTGACGTGAGTCAAGCGATCGACACGATCACCTTATATTTAACTAGTTTTTGCTTGTGTCTCCGTCCGCGCGATTATCTTTTTCCGAGACAAAAGTACCCTATGTCCTTCCCCAGTGTATAATCTATATAATTACTAAATCAGACGAGATGGTATATCCCTCGTATGCGTAGGCCGTCTGGGTTAGTACCACCGCTTTGTCTATGCCGCCAAGCACCAGTGTATAAACACCGTTGTGTTTTGATTTGAAAGAGATTGAAGCTGAAGAATGACTGGACATTATAAGACTTAACATCTTACACCTTCGGGTGACAAGCGCAGTCCAGTGTTGGCACTACTTTGTAATTCAACGTTCTAGGTAATGTTGCTATTGTTTTTGCGCAGGCGTGGCGGTTACCGTCAAGCAAGCGTTCTACTCGACCTCTTTATTTAGGCTAATAATTAAAATGACCGGAGATATGTAAGAAATAAAAACATAAAATAATATTTAACGTTGAGACAACTGTTTTCCTCGGAGTACTTTAATACCCAATTTTTTACAGATAAATTACAGTATTATTTTGTGATTTTAGATTACGTATGTATTTTAAGTTCATAGAAAAAACAAGCGCTATCCCGCTATTTGGTGAAAACAAAATGTAAACAGCAAGGACTATAGACAATCACATTTTTATTCTCCCCAATAACAAAGCGGGAGTTGACCGTGTTTGGAATTCTTCAATCCAACTTTGAAATAAATTTTTGTACGGAAACAAGTTTTATCTTAATAACACAATGTTTAGAAACTATAGTGCGGAATAAAATGAAAATAGATTTGGCACGCGTGATGAATTTCAATTCAAAGAGACCAAAATGTCCTATTTCCTATTGTGAAGTTTTGGATGTTTTTAGTTTGTAAATTTGGATGTTTGTTAATCAATGACGCAATTTTTATGTAATTTGGCACACAGGTAGACTATGACGCGGATTAAGACATAAGCTACTTATTATCCCGGGAAAAGACATCTAAACGACCAGAACCGCGAGTAAAAGCTAGTTAATAATAATGGGTTCTTACATACATACGCACTTACGCCTGTAATCCCCGAAGGGGTAGGCAGAACACCCGACCAGTACACCCAAATTTCGCCGAGCGTATCGTCATCCCATGACGTGATAGTGGACGAGCCTATCGCCATACCGGGCACAAATTCCAGACTCTGTTATTATTTTTAGAAATTACGATTAAAGATGATGATAATTCAATATATTATTATGTATATCAATAATTATAAATACATTAGAATATAGGTATACTTATATTTCTCTACTGAGACATTGTTTGCATATTCGTATTAAAGCGTACAAAATGAAGAATGCCGAAGTACGTTGTAATTCATCTTATTTCGATGGTGGTAATAAACAGTATTCTTTGCCGAAATCATAATTTTAATAGTGGAGATTGTATAAAAGAGATCGCATCAAACATCATTTGCAGACAATTTCTTAATCATATTGATAATTTAATATAACGGGCCTTACTTGTAAACGTTATTCAAGCACTGATTAGTTGAACACTACGTTGTATCTTTCTACAACTTTATAAATGACATTGACAGAAAAATATGGAAGAGTGTTTAACTTCAGTTCTTGAACAACCTTTAAAATACATATTTTTTTGGATATTTGTTTTGTGAGTTACTAAATAATGATCTTCAAAGAAAATAAGTCAATGTTATATAAGGTCATGTATACACAAACGGAAAAGCCGAGCTTGTAAAATATTTACATGTCTTTTAACCTTTCTCTCTCCATATAATATATTCAAAGCTCGCGCGTGTCGAAAATTGTTTGCACAAAAATATTTTAATGTACGCCAAATTTTTGTTTATGGCATATTATCTGTGTTTAAAGCACTGTCAATTTAGGTTCTCAATGCATTGGAAAATTAAAAACTTAATTTTGGGGTAAAGTGGGTAGGTATTATTAATAAACTATGTAACAAACTAAGGTAAGAAATAAGCACTTACAATATAATATAATATTTTTAAATTCAAATTCAAATTCAAATCATTTATTCTGTAAATTGGATCATAAATATGACTTTTACATGTCCATCATTTTTTATGCTAGGCATTACGGGGCTAGCCATGAGAAGAAATGCCGAAACAAACTCATGGGTTACGGCCTCTTTTAATGTCCAGACATTGTTTTACAGAATTATGCGAGTGTAATGTACAGAAATTCCTGGATTGGCCTTTTTAATATTATGTGGTAGAGTCATGCTGTAGACAGTTTTGCAGCATCAATGGACCGGCTCGACCGGCTTGTTACCACTGTCTTCCAAAAAACTGACGTGTAGAAGCTTGCTGTTGCGTTTCGTACACTGAGTATCTCACTCATCTCATCCGGAGGCCGAAATCCTCTTGCCATTCCCCCATGCATTTAAGTTCGGACATACGTCCATAATTTTTCATGTATTGTGGATGTTTATGAGCGATAGAGATCACAACCCAATATCACATTTATCCGACCCGGGGATCGAACCCGAGACCTCAGCACAGCGGTCGTAACGCATACGCATTATAACTGTGCCACCGCCAGTCTTATATAGACAGTATTACATTATAAATAAATACCTACTTATGTAGTCTTCTCTAATTAAATACCTGTAGGTAGTTCAGCCAGCGTATATCCAGTAGATTCAGTTCTGCCAACCGTCGAGGGACACAATGTCTCTTGTGGGTCAACATTAAATTTGGAATGCACTGTGTTTAATATATTATCGTATTTAACTAACACGGCGAATTAATTGTAACCCCAACTCAGATTAGATTTTAATTTCACAAAAAGGAGATATGCTCTTCTTGTAGATCAGTCCGGTGTCAATATAATCTCATCTCGACGTCATTGCAATCTCAATTCAGTCACGATTTTGAAGTTTATCATTGTCATTTAAAAATGTTAGCAGAATACTATTTTGGCTTCTGTCAACTTTTATTCTACTTTCGATCTCATTATGATCTTTGTTCACATTTGGCGTTGATTATTGGTTAAAGACACAACAACATGGATTTTTCCAAAGCGGCTCATATCGCTATTGCGCGGTTCGCATTCGCGGTTCATAAGTTGGTTCCTTGAATGGGTCACACCCCCAGCATTGTGGAATCGACGCAAGGAGGAAGAGGATTAAGAGTGCAATTTCTTGACACTGAGACTAGATCGGAATGATATTTTGAACATTTTAAATTAAGAGAATTAGCCTCTAGGTCCAGCATTGCAGCGACAGGATTAAAACAATGTGATAACGCATACGCGATCCTTTGACCTTCCAGTTGAAAAAACAGACAAGACACAAATTGTTTATTCATGAGGGCTAGTCCCTTCAGAGCGTTTCTTCTTGATACACGCATATTTTCAGCCTCACCCTAGTGGGACATGATGAATTTACGAATATGTTACAAAATATCACACGTTCAAGCAATTTTATGTGAAAAATCTGAGACATGCGACCTCCTTTCATAGATCATCGAAGAAGTGGTTTTAGTAATATTTATATTGTGTTTCTGACAACACGTATAAATAAATAAATAAATACACCCAACAGTCACACATAGTCCTGACCCCACACTAGGTTAACCTGTATCGTGGGTATCAGGAACTACGAAGGACTTGTAGTCCCACAACGCCCCGACCCGAAACAATTTGTGGAACCCACGGTCTCACGTTTCGCAGCCGGCTACTCACCGACTACGCCACGCAGCCTGTCAGATGTACCAAGCTAACTGTGAACTGAAAAGCGTCGCTGCCCTGGCTCAGTATTGCCATTAATTCAGGTGTTATGATACACATATTTCACATTATTCATTTATTTTCAGTATCATCATTTCTTATAAAAAATCGTCTGGATATCTATGAACAGTGAAATTGTATACCTATGATGCGAAAACCTAGACATGTTATTTGTTTGTTTAGTTGATGAAGACATTCCTTTCCACTACCTAAGTACTTAACTAAACCACTAAAACATCTACTAGCCACTAGATAGCAACATTTACACACTAACGGCGGGTCCAAACCACCAAATGTAAGGATGTTTCCACTAAATTGGGAACACTGTGTATTTCCCTTTTTAACCGACTTCAAAAAAGGAGGAGGTTCTCAATTCGGTGCGTTTTGAACCGACTTCAAAAAAGGAGGAGGTGCAATTTTATTTGACCGGTAGCGACATAGGGACCGACTCTAAATATCTATAGAATTTGTTATTTTTGACTTACCAGTGTTTTATTTTGAATTCGGTTTCTAAGTTTTTCTACCATTTCATACTTAGCTTGGTACATCTATATAATCTAGCGCAACTACAACCACAGATCATTTATACTATGCTCTAAATACCACATAAAAATATTAGTTAGGTTTTAAAAACAAAAGCAATACGTAAGGATAATCCCCTACATATTTCCACCATTACGTGCTTCGGCCAGAACATTGCAGATTAGTGTCGTGGCTACTGACTTTTAAGTAGGTGCGAGTTGGCAACCTTTGTGTATTAAGGTATTAAGATTAAGAAGTTTAACGTGCTAGGCGAAAATAACATTGTCGATTAAACTTTGCTTGGATTTATTGTGGGGCTATGCATAATATGGTATTTCATTCGATTATTTTAATCATTATTTACATTCCCCAAAGTCTGTCGAAATAATTATATAATCAAAGCAGAAATAAGGAAGTTAGAAGCTATTTAAATCTGCTGGAAGTTGTCAAATGACGGAAAAAGGATGCATGACATGTGATGTCACAATACAGGTCACGCCATTAGCGGTGCACGCGTGGGAGGGAGATAGTGAGGCTTTTCCACTACACGCCAACCTTTGCTGAAACTAATAAAACATGGACTACGGCCTCATTTTTTACCCAATTTTAATTCTGTTTTCGGAAAACCGTTTTTTTCGTATTATTTTCAGGTGCACATGAAATAATGTATAAAATTAGACACAGTCAAATATTCTATTGTTACGCCGTTAAATACAGTGAACAGATGGGCAGAGGCACCCTCCGTTGTCGGGTAGCGAAACTTCACCTTAATCAAATATTTCCGAGCTGAAGGCGCCACCTATTGACAAATAGTGTAAAATGAGTGGAGACGTGGGAGCGTTTTCACCCCGAGACATAAGTTGTTAAGTCTCATAATGCCCAGTAATTTCACTGGCTTCAATGTCCTTCATACCAGAACACATTAGTGCTTATACACTGTTGCTTGGCGGCAGAAATAGCCAAAGCGATGGTACATCTCTCCTACCATCTAGTAATGAATGTACACTTACACAAAAAAATGGTAAAGTAGATAAAACGTTTCACAAAGCTAATCTACAGTCTACAGACACAGAAGAAGAAAAAAGACGAAATAAATTCCAAAACAGAGATAAAACACCCAATTGCGTGGAATCGCGAAAACTCTCAACGACGTATATCATTTTTAAGCTCGTAAAAGTGTTGTAAACTTTATTAAAGCACATCAAAAGTAAGAAATAACGAAATAACATTACCCATAAACAAGGTAAGCGAAGTAATAAAGTTTAATAATGACGCTGGCCCGTAATTTAACTTCGTAATATACTTTCCGTGTACACGAGAAATATTTTATTGCTCTCCAGAATTAAGGTTTGACAAGAACTTAAAGTTTGCTTTCCAAAAGGACAACCCTTAATGACAGTGAAATTTTTGTATATCGAAAAATACCTAATGTGAACATGTTTTACTTTTAAATGGCATCAATCTGATGGCAACTTAACACTTTTTTTTGTTTCTTAGCAGAAATTATGGAATTTAGGTCGATCATTAATTTTATTTAATTCCTTAATCTAGTTTAGAGTAGTGTTTATTGTATAAAAGTGGTGTGGATGTGCAATAAACATGTAAGTACAATAATTAACGACGGTGGACAGATTTGGTGATTTTTCTCCGGACGGTTTATTCGACGTGGTTTTTTTCAGAGCATAGTCCGGTAAATCTTGTGGGTTACCTGATGGTAAGTGATCTCTACCGCTCATAATACCAAAATATTCATGGGCGCGTTGTCGACCTTAAAAGAAAGGGATAAAAAACTGGCGTAAAGTAGTAGCTTGCTGCTGTGATTCGTACGGTGGGTGAAATATCCGGATACCCAAATCAACTCCCCTTCCCAATCCCTCAATCATCCCTTCCCTTTAAGGTCTGCAAAGCGCTCATGATTCTTCTGGTACTGTGGGCGTACCTGAGCGGTTGGACCAACTTACCATCAGGTGATCCACATGCTGGTTTGCCGGACTATGCTATAAAAAAATATTTTTTTATTTGATTAGTTGCAAGTACGCTACTAAAGGCTACTTATTTATGCATGCCATGAAAATTTGATGACTGAAGAAAATACATATTATGTATTCGCTAGCAAAAATATTTTATTAGATTTCTCCTCAGCCGTCACTTGCTTACATTGCAAGAATAATTAAATTGTTAGAGATAAATATAGAGCCTTTAAGACAAGATCTAACTACTAGTTGAAACATATTAGAATAAAGTTCATAATTGCATAGCATCTGTGAGTTGACGGTAAGAATTTAGATTTTTATTAGATTTAGCAATAAAATCATAAATAACTGTATTTTTTTAATTTTATTTTTTAGAATAGGCCGGCAAACGAGCAAGCGGGCGGGATTTGGGCCTTCGGATATCTCACTCACCGTCCGAAACGCAGAGCCAAGCTGCTACTTTACGCTGGTTTTCTATGAGACAGTGCTAACGACCCGGACGAGCCGGTCAAATTCATGCTGTAGACAAAACTGACTACAGCGTAGCTCTACTCATAATACAGAGAGGTTGATCATGAAGTCTATTTTTAAGGGATACCTAATTTAACATTTTTTACAAGATTCTAAACTACTTTAAAAATTATTTCTGGTTCACATTTTGCTCAATATCTTTTTCTATATGCTGTTTTTTTATTGTATAGGCCGACAAACGAGCACGTGGGTCACCTGATGGTAAGTGAACACCACCGCCCATGTACGCCCACAATACCAAAAGAATAAAACCACTCATAAAACAGGAAAATTGAAATATATTATGTTGGATAATCCTTTGACTTAAGTATGCATTTTACACGCACGAATCACTCAAACATACTTTCAGTATCCACATATATTTTTAACAGACTTACCAAAAAAAATGTGTGCAATTCACACGTGGTAGAAGTGAAAACTTCAAAAATGTTGGCTTCAAGATAATGAGACGAATGTAAAATTTCGGGAAGAGGATAATTGTAGATTTTAGTAATGATCATAGTGATACAAAGTTTGATGGTTATTTATTTTATTTTATTCGTATATATTACATAGATTGTTGTTGTGATGCCTTTTCTCAAGCTTTTTACTACGCATGCGCGCACAACTGTATACTGCTTCCTATCTCATTTTCTCCCACGTTAAATCTTATGAATTTATGTGTCTGTCTCTTTTTACTGTCGCTTTTACGTTTCATCGACTTTCAAATGCTAAAGAAGTTTTTACTTCAAAAACTGAGTCACTCAAAAATTACAAACAAGACCTTCAATATTAAGCTAATACCCGTCAAACGGCCGTATCAATCCCCAAGCCATTAATAACCGTTGTCCTGAAACAAAGTGCCTATTTGATCTTCGGGCCTTTGCATTGTTATATGGAATCAACATACGATCAACAGAAAGGATTCACTACAGATTATACAAGTACAAAAAGAGTCAAGATACAGTCACACACATAGTCCTGTAGGCCAATTCTCGTAATTTTAAATGTTCAAAATATCATTCCGATGTAGTCTCAGCGTCAAGAAAGTTGCAAATGGCATTCTCATCAATAATCTTGACGCTGAGACTACATCGGAATGATATTTTGAACATTTAAAATTACGAGAATTGGCTTACTGATCCCACACTAGGTTAACCTGTATCGTGGGTATCACTACGAAGGACTTGGTCCCTCAACACCCAGACCCGAAACAAACATTTGCGGATCACACAAACATCTCGGTGCGGGAATCGAACCTACGGCCTCTCGCTTCGCAGTCGGTTACTCACCCACTGCGCCACGCATATCTGTCACAATGATAGTTATTTTCTGTCGAATGCTTTGTGAAGAGGCTGAAATACGAGATTGGAATATTTAATTTGATGTCGATTGGTATATACTAATTACGAGTACAAAGGCATCGAAATAAGATGACAAGAAACGTAACGCAAGCAAAAAATTACCCCACCAAAACTCTGTGCAAGGGGGCGGGGCTATAAAAGTCTGTGCATAATAATCTCTAGTTGATACTTGATACGTATAATTTGCACGGTGTAGAACGTCGTATCTCGATCTAGAAATTTCATATTTAGACATTAACTTTTAAGAATTAAAATTGAATTAGAACGTTCATGAATTTTGTTGCGTGTATGAGTGTTACGTGTGATTCTACCTTATTTTTTGGTATTTTTTGGCAGATTCATACTCTCATATAAATCTAGTTATCGTTTTAGTTATCTTATTTCAATGTATATAGATGTGTATTTATAGGTTGAAAAGTCAAAGCAATAAGAATTAGAACAGAATGTATAAAAATAGATTATGATACTAAAGGTCTATTTTTATATTTGACCTATTACGTCAATGACAGCTATTTTTAAAAGTAGGTATAATAGACATATTCCAGCCGGTATATGTCAGAGTGTGACTTTGGTACTTGAACGTATCATATTTTTATTTCGTAAGTAGCAATTACTCAGGGGTGATGAAACAGTTGCATAAGGTAATATTTAAATAAAATATATCACTCTATGACTCCAATACCCTCTATACACACTCTAATACTCTATTCTATATCGATGCTAGAAACATCAAAATAAGATAACTAGAACGATAACTCTCATATGAATCTGCTAAAAAATACGGCTCCACTTACTTACACATGCAAAGGTAAAAACACACGTAACACTCATACACGCCACAAAAATTAATGAACGTTCAATATCAACTTTATTTCATAAAAGTTAATGTCTAAATATTAAATTTCTATATCGAGATACGACTTTCTGCACCGCGCAAAAAATTAGGCGTATCAAATGTCAACTAGAGATTATTATGTACAGACTTTTATAGCCCCGTCCCCATGCACAGAGTTTTGGTGGGGTCAATTTTTTTCTTGAGTTACGTTGTTTGTCATCTGTTTCGATGGCTAAAATCTATCTATCTACAAGGTGTTACAAAAAGGTGTGGTCATATTTAAGGGTCAGGTGTATGTAACACCTGATTGTAAGGCTGCTGTCAGTTGATAACGTCTGGGGTCGACTTTTCACATAACCTCCTAAGAAAATTTTAATTATATTTGAATTTAAACCAACTAACCCATCAAATCTAGGGATGATTCCACTAAGTTGGGAACTCTGTCTGTAGTTATATTTTCTGCCATTTCACAGTTAACTTAATACATGTGTAGACAAAATACCGTACATAATAATATAAAGGTTGATTGAGATGAACTGCGAAGAAGCCACAGAATTTTAATCGGCAATAAACTGAGTAGAGCCTTGAAAAATACAATTTAATTTTTTCAAGAGTAACGCTTTCAGCAACAGCATACATTTGATTAAAAAACATTTTCGCAAGCTTTTCATGGGCGGTAAAATTAAAACCCTGACACAGCGGAGGACATAAAACCTGATGGAATAAAACATGAGCTAAAATGTATTATTGATCTACTGACATTATATTTAAACCATCGAAATAAGATGACATGAAACGTAACTCAAGCAAAAAAATGACCCCACCACAACTCTGTGCAAGAGGGCGGGACTATAAAAGTCTGTGCAGCTCATTCATTCATTGATTCATAAAAAAATATTCGTGATCTCTAGTTGACAATAGGTACGTATAATTTTTTGCGCAGTGCAGAACGTCGTATCTCGATTTAGAAATTTAATATTCAGACATTAACTTTTATGAAATAAAGTTGATTTTGAACGTTCATTCATATTTATATTCTCGAAAGGAGGTGAAAACGGTTAAAGGCTAAAACATCAATATTTTTTATGAGTGGTAGAGCCACACTGTAGACATTTTCGTCTACAGCATGTATGGGCCGGCTCGTCTGGGATATTACCACTGTCTCACAGAAAACCGGCGTAAAGTAGCAGCTTGCTGCTGCGTTTCGTACGGTGAGTGAGATATCTGGAGGCCAAAACCCCCTTCCCTTCCCAATTCCTTAATTATCCCTATCCTGTAAGTTCGGCAACGCACCCATGATTCTTTCGGTATTGTGGGCGTACTTGGGCGGTGGAGATCACTTACCATCAGGTGACACACTTGCTAGTTTGCCTGCCTATGCCATAAAAAAAATATTTATTGATTTTGATGATTTTCCTGACTTTTCCTGAAAATTATAAGGTGCAGTGATAGTCCCATTCAAATTTGGAGACTTAATAACCACCTAAAACCTAAGACGGTGAAATTGGGGGTGAAAGACTTCGACGCACAGATTTTGAAATAGTAAAATAAAACCTTTTACAAAAAAAACAAATTAAATAAAAACTAAATTTTGAGTATGTATAGTGAATTGTAGTTTAATTATAGTTAAAGATTGACACCACCAACATACAATTAGTTTTATATTTAGCTTTTTAGTTTTTCAAACGATTTTATTAAAATGTTTTTATTAGGGAATTTTATTAAAGCGGTGTAGCGTCTCCTACTAAGTACTATTAAACTATATAAATGTGTAACTATATAAACTATATCCGTTGTCAGAGGCCTACCCCTATGGGAAACAGGCGTGAGTCTATCTCTGTATGTATGTATAAATGTGAAAGTTTGGATGTTTGTGACTTTCCGAATTTGGATGTTTTCACGTCTTAACAGCTGAACTGTTTAGGGTAAAATTTGGCACACAGGTAGACCATGACCTGGATTAGGTCATACTTTTGAAAAATGACATTTGCGGGTGGTGCCGGGGAAAAAGCTCGTTTTTCTTAGATCATATAATTGAGATCATTTCGCACCAACATGATACTTCTACAGATAAGTCTATAGGGAAATAAAACTTACCAGACACGAAGTCGGTTTCCGAGTTTATTAGAACGATTGGTCATTTCGCAGTTAACTAAAGTAATCATAACTTTGTATATAAATAACGAAATAAATACGTCACAAATTAGTTTGTGACATTTTCGTGGAATTTTTGACAACCCTAATAAACGCTCAACATTGTAATTTAACTTCATAATAAAATGCTTTGTTGTAACTACGTCAGAAGTTTGCCACGGAATATTACATGATTCGCAAAAAATAACATATTATTATATGCACTTACTCACGCCTGTAATGCCCAAAGAGGTAGGCAGAGGTGTAAGCAGTACACCCATATTTCGCCGAGCATATCTCCATAAAAAAAAACAAAACCGCAATCAAATTGATTCATTTATTTAGACGTTAGGATGCCACAGACATTCACACACACAAAGAGGTCAAACGCATAATACTCTTCTTTTTTGTTGGGAGTTAACGTTAGCATCTTTAAACATTCAAGGTGGTAGATCCTCGTATGCGAGAGGGCTGTTTGGGTTGGTACCAACGCTTTGTCTATTTCTGCCGCCAAGAAACAGTGTGTAAGCACTCTTATGTTTTGAGTACATTGAAGTCAATGAAATTACTGGGAATTATGAGGCTTATGTCTCGGGGTGACAAGCGCAGTTTTTGTAAATCATAGTTCTGTGTGACGTTGCTTCTGATTATGGCCAGGCGTGCTTGCTATCAGGCGAGCGACCAGCTCGTCTCATCATTCAAGCTAATAAAAAAATATCTAATGGTTCAAAAATGGGTTTACGAACGATGAAAAAAATAAAAGCAATTTACAAATAAATTCAAAATAAAAATAGCTGTAATACAGTCATTACATAGTAATAAGATACATCAAAGGTATATCGCACAAAAACACAACTCCATTCCCATACTGAGTGGAAATTTCCCTACAAAAGGTTATTTTGTGGTATTAGAATGTGAAAGGTTTGGTAAAATGAGTAGCAATTACCGGCTTTAACGATTTATTGATCATTATTTGTTTTGCGGTTGTGGTTTATTGACAATTTATTTATTTACGTAGAGCCATGCTGTACTCAGTTTTGTCTACAGTCTCACAGAAAGATGACGTAAAGAACAGGTTTGTTGCGTTTCATGCGTTCAGTGAGATATCCGGAGGTCCAAATCTCTCTCTCCTTGCCCCATGGTAAAGTATTTATATTTCTGGTATTGTGGGTGTTTATGACGGTGGAGATCATTTACCATCAGATGACCCATGTGCTCGTTTGCCGCCCACTGCTATAAAACCATATTTATAAAAACACTGGGCCATAATTTATTGTACTTTATTCTTATCTTCCACTATTTACCCTAGCTTCCTCGCAGGTACGAGATTAAGTAACTGTATCACTTTAGGCGTCGCAAAGAAAATGCCTCGTTAAAATTCATGAGCAGCAATTGTTGAGTCTCGCTTGAGTTGAGTGATATTAGATTTTTCATTGGCATCCCAAACGGTGAGAAGTAAATTGCCATGACTTATACAATGTCTATATTCTCTTCTATTATTTTCTACCTATGATTGAATGTTTTCTGAAAATATTTCACTATAAACAGCCACATAATATTTAACATCTAATTCTTTTTTTTGTGCGGAGAAAATCCATCTTGCCCTTTTTTATGTCGGACTCACCGGCTTCCCGTCTAGGTCACATTAAGTGACCACTGGTTCAGGTTCCTAACCTACGCCATAATCCTACGCCGGTGTATCAGCTAAAAACCACGCGGCTAAAAACCTCCCGCAAATGGGAGAGTTCCGGGGGATCCTGAATTACCAGGATTGCTGCCGGTACAGCCCCTGCGTTATGACTTTGCGGCTCATCTCCGATGGAGCTTAGGAGCCGCCTCACAAAGGACTCCCTCGGCGTCTTCGTAGAACGAAAAAAAAATGTTGGATTTCGATGATTAAGACGTGTGATATCAATTACGGGGGTTGCTGAAATTCGAACTGATGAAGTCGGTTAAAAATAACAATCCATTTGATATATTTCTATAGAAGTAGTGTTTTTATTAGCCTGCCAGAAGAGTCGAGCAGGTCAGTGATGATAAGCGCAGCGCCTGTTCATAATCAGTCGCAACACATAGTATGTCGCCACAATTATGCTCTCCTGCCTAATTGCATAGACACAGCGAGTAAGCACTGTTGTGTTTCGGTTTGAAGGCCATTGGAGCCAGTGAAATTACCTGTCATTATGAGATTAACAAGTTATGTCACAGGATGACGAATACACTCCAGTGCCTTGCAGTGCTTTGTAATTTAAAGTTCTCTGTGGTGTTGCTTCTGTTAATGAGCAAGCGTGACGCTTACCATCAGGCGCGCGACGTGCTCATTTCGTCACTCAAGATAATAAAAAAAAAGTCTTAGAAGTTCTTTCCAAACACAAACAACCAGATAAATAGCAAAAGAATACAAAGACGATGTAGATAGTTGTATATATGTGAGAGCGGACCGGTGCATTACCAAAACGGATGCCCTAGCGACCGTGTAGCGGCAGATGAGACGTCGCTAGTGTTGCCCTTCAACAAGTATCGATAAAAATACATACATACATACGCACTCAAGCATGTAGTCTCCGAAGGGGTAGGCAGAGGTGTAATTAGTACACCCACATTTCGTCGAGCTTTTTTCCGTCCCATGATGTGATAGGAGGTGAGCCTATCGCCATACTGGTCACAATTCCAGACTCCGGGCTGATACTGAGCATTTCGTAATAGAAAACCCCAGTATCACTTTTACCCGACCCGGGGATCGGCCCGAGGCAGTCAATAAAAAATATTGTCAGCAACTGGCCAGTTTGGACTACAACATGAATGTATATATATAAGAATGTGTGAACATACATAAAAATATATTTTTTTATTGCAGAGAACGACAAACGAGCAAGTGGGTCACCTGATGGTAAGTGATCTCCACCGCTCATTAAAGGAAAGGGATAATTGATTGATTCGGAAGTGGAGAAAGATTTGGGCCTCCGGATATCTCACCGTATGAAATGCAACAGCAAGCTGATTCTTCACGTCAGTTTTCTTTGAGACAGTGGGCAACCCCGATCGAGCCATTCATGCTATGAACAAAACTATCTACAGCATGCATATCAATGTCTATTTGAACTCATTCTTGCACGTCTTGCTTTGTGTGTATGACTGAAATGTATGATGACGATAGATTGCCACACAAATTAAAACTAAAAATTTAATCAGTCACACATACACAGCAAGAAAAGAACGAACCAATACATGTATGAAACACAAACAAAAACTTATCGACAAAATATGGACCAATACATCTATGAAACACAAACAAAAATGTATCGACAAAATGTTCCCAACACTATGAAATGTCGTGCCAGAAGATTATTATCCCAAAGATTACCATTCCACAGAGCCAAAATACTAAAAAGAATTGCAAAACCCGCCGTGCTGACTTGGTAATGGCGGCCTAGGCGTATTAGTAGGTTTTAATATTAGCTGCTTATATAACGGGGCTGGAACTTGGATATGCTTGCATAGTATAGCGCAGCCGACGAAATATGATGTTTTTTTTTATTAAAATTGGCTCGGCAAAGTGACTACGCTACACCTGATGGTAAGTGTAGCGCAATCCGTGAATACTGTCGACCTACGATAGACACTGTATCTATCGTAGATCGGTAGAATCATGCCGGCCTGCTTAATTGCTTCTTCACACTCCGTTTAAGGATCCCATGTTATAGGAAGGAGGAAACACGTGCATCGGCAAACTATTCCACAGCTTTATGGTCCGATAGAAGAATGATTTTAAATGATTAGTTTTTAATAATTATGAATACGAGACAGTATGAGAAACAGGGATAGTGTTACGAGTGGAAAGAACTTGACAGAGTTCGCAGGTTCGATTCCAGCCACCAGGCAAATCTCTGGCTTCATGAAGTTAAGTGTTATAATTTTTTTTATCGCTCGCTATAACATCGTGAGGAAACCTTTTTTTATTTTCGCGGCGGAGAAAATAATTTATCGCTATTATTATTTATTTATTTATTCGTGCTGTAGACAAAAGTGTCTACAGCGTGGCTCTACCAAGTGATACAGTATATATAATATATGGCTCATAAATTATCTTTATTATATGATCGTCAAGAATATGTCAAGAGCATTATGAATATGATCTGCTTCAATCACTTTTTACACACATTACTACACTTTTTATACATATTTTATACAAATCAATCCTGAATCAATCAGATTTTATACATACATACGCACTCACGCCTGTAATCTCCGAAGGGGTAGGCAGAGGTGTAACCAGTACACCCACATTTCGCCGAGCGTATTTCCGTCCCTTATGTGATAGGGGGCGAGCCTATCGCCATACCGGGCACAAATTCCAGATAGCTCAATGGGGAGTGGTATGGACTGTCGAGACGAAAGTCACAGGTTCAAAACCAGCCCCAAGAGCACACACCCCTGACTTTTCTAAGTTACTTGTATTAATTTTTTATTATCACTTGCTTTAACGGTGAAGGAAACCTGCATAGCTGAGAAGTTCTCCATAAGAATTTCAAAGGTATGTGAAGTCTGCCAACCCACATTAGGTCAGGGTGGTGAACTAAGGCCTAAACCCTCTCATTCAGTAGAAGAGGCCCGTTCCCAGCAATTTGACTTGTATAATACAGAACTAGTTTTATTAGAATCCAGCACCAAAGATCCATGCAATAAAAATATCGAAGTAAACTTTCTATTAATTATTCCGTTCAATTTAATTATAATTAATACATAATGGTTATAGACAATGATATCCCCAAAGGGGGGTTGGTGGCTTCTTAATTTGTTGTTAATAAAATTAAATTACCTCAGTCTCCCGCGATGCGATGGAATTAAATTCACTAAATATGACTATAGATTGACAAGATTGTGCGCGACCGTTCTGCGGGGTACAAGACGTTGGGGGGACGAGGTTCTCTAGATGTTAGCGGGGACGGTTTGTGCAGCGGGGAAGGGAAACAAATGCAACCCCGCAGGACGGTCGCGCATGAACTTGTCCATCTATAACTATGCTCTAACTAAAGCCTCGTTTACATAGAGTGGTATTATAGCCCGGCAGCGGCGATAATAGTGAGTCTCAGAATGGCGGGTCTACCATTACGAATCCCATCCATTTTCTTTATGCCATTATCGCGGCTTAATGCCAGGATACGCCTTCCATGATTTGATGGTGGATTTGGTATAGGCGACCCATCATCTGATCCCTACTACCTGCAATGGGAACCAAGTTTCGCCATTGCCACGTACGTTAATCAGCAGAATGTACATGCAGGTGATGCTTTGGGCCTAAGATGTTGGTGACCTACGTACAAAATTTTCAAAATAAACCATAAAGTGCACCAACATTCTACTATTTAGAAATATTTTAGAAAACTCTCGTTGACGAGGCCTCGTCGTGCAATTTGATAACGAGAATAATATGATGCGGCTTCGTAATCAAGACATCTTTGTGATATAATGTTGACAGCCATCTTGGCGCAGTGAGTGAGTAGCCGACTGCAAAGTATGAGGCCGATCCGATTCTTATACCGAGAAAAAATGATAATAATCTTAATATAATCTTATACCGAGAAATATTTGTTTCGGGTCTGGGTGCTGTGGGACCGCAAGTTCTTCGTAGTCCCTGACACCCACGATACAGGTCAACCTTGTGTGGGGTCATGACTATGGTGTATATATTTATTATTAAATATATATACATTTGACGCCTTACGTGCTCGCTCAAGGCGGGTCATGGATAGTTGTTTCAAATTATATATAGCTAAGGTTGAGCAGGAAGTTAAGACAAATATCAAATCTTTTTGGCGCTACATAAAATCCAAAAAGACATATAATGGTATTCCCGCCCATGTTTTGTATGATGGCCGAGTGGCGGAAGGTAATCTTGCAGTAGACTTATTTGCTTCATACTTTTCCTCTGTTTATACTGTCAACCAAGCACCAAACACATTTGTGGCATCATATCCCTCATCGAATCATTGCCTCCCTGGTATACGTATTTGTGAAAGGGATGTAAAACTCGCTTTGGAAGGTCTGGATGTGAATAAAGGGGCTGGCCCCGATGGAATCCCACCAGCATTCATAAAACTTTGCTCGAAGGCATTAGTTAAACCTCTGCATATGATCTTTGTTAAATCAATTAATGAGGGAACATTCGCCGACTTATGGAAAATTTCATATGTAGTCCCTATACATAAGGCGGGTAAAAAAATGACGTGTCAAATTATAGACCAATATGTATTATTTCACAATTTGCGAAAATGTTTGAGGGCATTGTGTACACGGCAGTATATTCCCACATACATCCCTTGATAAGCGTACGTCAGCATGGATTTATGTCCAATCGTTCCACAACATCTAATTTACTCATTTATGTCGATTTTATAACGAGAACCCTAGAGGCCCGAGGCCAAGTTGATGCTATCTATACAGATTTTGCCAAGGCATTTGATCGTGTTGATCATTCGATACTTATTTCTAAACTCGATCATGCCGGAATTCATGGCAATTTGTTGAGGTGGTTTGAGAGCTACTTATACAACCGTTCTCTACTCATTGCGTTGGCAGGTTACGAGTCGTCACCTTTCGTACCCACTTCTGGTGTCCCCCAAGGATCTAAATTAGGACCCTTGATGTTTTTAATATTTATAAACGACCTTTTGGATTCTCTAAATTGCGACTGCCTAGCTTATGCCGACGATATGAAAATATACAGTCAGGTTACATGCCTTGGTGATTGCGGTAAGCTACAAAACGACCTTAATACTCTCGAATCGTGGTGTATCAATAACAGAATGGCCCTTAATGTAAAGAAATGTCAGTACATAACTTTTACGAATAAAATTAATTATGTTAATTTCAGCTATCGGCTTGGTGGTACTCCCTTGGACAAAGTATCCGTTATTAGGGATTTAGGTGTTAGTTTTGACTCTGGTTTGTCTTTCCGTCATCACATACATAATATTGTATCCAGAGCGAGTAAGATGCTAGGATTTATTATGCGTACTTCACAGCCGTTTCGCAATGACCAGAGCATCATCCTGCTCTATAACACCTTAGTAAGAAGTATCCTCGAGTATTGCTCGGTCATTTGGTCCCCTCATTATTGTACCTATGTAGATCTTGTAGAGTCCGTCCAAGCTCGCTTTATTAGATACTTGTCAATAAGGAATGGCGTTCGTAAATCTATACCGGATTATAATAACAGGTTGAAATATTTAAAAATGTTAAGCCTAAAAGAGAGGCGTAGTGTGGCTGACTTAGTCATTTTGCATAAGATTGTGAATGGTTCTATGGATGCGTTCCTTATTAACCATTTTTACCTGAGACCCAATTCGCGAGCGGTGTGCAATCCCCGTGTATTTGATGTTCCGTCTACAACACTAAATACGTCACATAATAGCCCTCTTGTGCGTATGGCAAGGTTATATAACGAGAGATCAAGTACGACGAACAATTCCCCTGACATGTTTTCTCATGAGATTGGTTCATACAAGCACTTTTTACTTAATCTTAAGAATAATAAAACCTAGTTTCAATTACACTGTTTTAAATTTCCTGTAATAATATTAGATATATTATTAAAAATTATAAATAACAAAATATAATGTATTAATAAAAAAATATATATGAATTTCATGTTGAGTAGATACCTAATTTTAATTTAATTTATATTTTAATTTAATGTAACTTTTAATTTAATTACACATATTATTTACAAATGCCATGCATGCCTATGATCTGTATGATTACATTGTACCTCATTTTCATAATGTCAATATGTAATTTTTAATTATTATGTAATTATTCTGTTGGTATGCTAAATAAAATAAAATAAAATAAAAAATATAATTGACTGCCTCGGTGGCGCAGTTGTAATGCGTACGCGTTACAATTGAGGCTAACTCTGAGGTCTCAGGTTCGATCCCCAGGTCGGGTAAAGTGGTATTGGGTTTTTCTATTACGAAATTCTCAGTATCAGCCCGGAGTCTGGAATTTGTGCCCGGTATGGCGATAGGCTCGCCCCCTAGCACATCGTGGGACGGAGATACGCTCGGCGAAATGTGGGTGTACTAGTTACACCTCTGCCTACCCCTTCGGGGATTACAGGCGTGAGTGCGTATGTATATAATTGGATGTATTTATTTCTTATTATTCATATTCACACCTTTGTCATGTGAGAAACTAACAGGCACACGGGTGAAACAAATAATTTTAAACAAATAACAAATTAATCGTCCTAAATATTAGCAATAGCATATCTAGTTTCTCTATGGGCATACCAGAGGAATGCAGAATTAATTAATGGCGCCTCGGCCGCATCTCACAATAGGACCCTCTTCAATCTTGCCTGCGTGAGGTCCTTCCACCTTAATTTAGAGTCGAGAATTTCACTAAAGTGACTTTTATTGCAAACACAAAGATTCACCCGCGAATTTACAAGTACATAAATATAGCTTTTCTTGCTGTTCCGCTTGTCTAATAAAGGTAAATACATTATTATTCTATTTTTATATTTCTAACACCAAACAAAAAGAGGGATAATATATCCCCTAGTCTCTCTGTGTGTATTAAATAGACCGATTTGAAAAGTTGTAAAAACCTGATTTTATCAAGATGTTTCTTAGCTATTTGAAGATAATCATTTAAAGGTTACAAATGTTTTTATAAGTAACGTCAGGAGTTTTTAAGGGTTGATTACTTCTTTATTTTATAAGCCTTAACATAGAATAGAGCAGTTCGCTCGCCTAATGGTAAGTGTCATATCTGGCCAGAAACAGCTCCTAGCAATACCACCCCGAATTTTAAATTACACGGCGCTGCATAGCTCTCGTCACCCCGAGACCTAAGATGTTAAATCTAGCAAATTCACTGTCTTCAATTCCTTCTAACTGAACTACAAAAGTTATTTAGCAGAAGAAAATTAATTTTGTGATTGGTAGACCGGGTTACCACTGATTCATAGAAAACCAACGTAACGTTATTTGCTGTTGCGTTTTGTACGCTGTAAGTAAAATTTCCGGAGGCCCATTTCCCTGCTGACATTCCCGATCTCCGTTCGTGTTTAGGCAACATATCCATGCTTCTCTGCTTTTAGGGGTGTTTAAGGGTGGTAGAGTTCCTTTACCACCCGGTGAACAATTTTTCTTTCATCGGCCTGTACTCAAACAAACAAATATTCAGACAAACTCACTTTGGATATACGTAAGCATGTTGCGGCGACGTTTATTTCAAACTCGCCCCGTGGTACCCATTTGCATTAAACAAGATATTTTTTGTGAAGCATGACCGTCGCTAAGAAATTAAAAAGTGGGCACAGAACATTTCGCTGGAATTGTAATTTTACAAGACATAAAAATGTTGTCTGATTTCGTCTTAGCTTTGTTTTATCTGTACGTAATATTAGTGAATGTGAAAAAATATTTTTAGATTCTATTTCGCGGTGGATGTCTTTTCCATAACGTTATTTATTCTACCTTGTTTCTGTCTGTTATCCCGGATTGATGTCAGGATCTGTCTTCCCATCATAATTATTATTTGACGTAGATTTGACAGCTTCCGTGGTGCAGTGGGTGAGTGGCCGGCTGCGAAGCGATAGGCAGTAGGTTCAATTCCCGCACCGAGACAAATGTTTGCGTGATCCACAAGTGTTTGTTCCGGGTCTGGGTGTTGTGGGACCAAATCCCTCGTAGTTGGGTATCAGATACGGGTTTACATAGTGTGAGGTCAGGACTATGTGTGTGACTGTTGGGTGGGTGTGTGTATTTATTTGGTATTAAATCTACACACATCCCTCTTTTTTGTAGGGAGTTAAAAACAAGTTTCCTACGACTACGACTACTAGCCCTGTATTATATACGTCCCACTGCTGGGCACGGGCCTCCTCTATTGAATGATAGGGGTTAGGCCGTAGTCCACCACGCTGGCCTAATGCGGGTCGGCAGACTTCACATACCTTCGAAATTCTTATGCAGAACTTTTCAGGTATGCAGGTTTCCTCACGATGTTTCCTTCACCGTTAAAGCAAGTGATAATTAATAATTAATACACACGTAACTTAGAAAATTCAGAGGTGTATGCTGCCTCGGTGGCGCAGTTGTAATGCGTACGAGTTACAATTGAGGCTAATGCTGAGGTCTCGGGTTCGATCCCCGGGTCGGGTAAAGTGGTATTGGGTTTTTCTATTACGAAATGCTCAGTATCAGCCCGGAGTCTGGAATTTGTGCCCGGTATGGCGATAGGCTCGCCCCCTATCACATCGTGGGACGGAGATACGCTCGGCGAAATGTGGGTGTACTAGTTACACCTCTGCCTACCCCTTCGGGGATTACAGGCGTGAGTGAGTGCGTATGTATGCTCTCGGGGCTGGTTTCGAATCTGCGACTTTCGTCTCGACAATCCATACTACTCCTCACTGAGCGATCACTGCTATAAAAACAAGTTTCTTACCTCGTTAATTATAAACACACCAAAAACTGTTTCGCGTCGTGTTTACTTACATTATGTATTTACTATTGCCCAAACCTTCCTTACATTGTTTTGCCCTTCGTCCTCAAAGGAATTTATTCAGCTCCGGCGGAATCCCGAGTGGTTTCGTGTATGAATATAAAAAGAGGCTTTCTGCTCGCAGATTGAATTACTGTGTGGCTTGAACTGTATTATTGTTTTTTAATCTTTGTTGGTTATGTTGAGATGAATACATACGCTCCTCACGCTTATATGTCTGAAGGGGTAGGCAGAGATGCAACTATTACACGGTGATGGTGCTGATGATTGCTCAGCAATCACCTATGATGTGATTAATGGTGAGCTTATCGCCTATATTGCTAAATTACGGGCGTCATTTTTCGAATATTCAAACACAAAGTAATTGTTATTTGACTATTATGTAATTTTTTTATTGCAGAGTCCGTCATATGAGCAAGTGGGTCACCTAATAGTAACATTTCCACTGCCCATTACAATTTACAACACCGAATAATGGATGCGTTGCTGACCTTAAAGGAAAGGGATGATTAAGGGATTGGGAATGGGAAGGGGATTTGGGCCTCCGGATTTTACTAATGTATGTGGGCCACCAACGTCTTAGGCGCAAAGGCAACCTCACCTGCACGTGGTATTGTTCAGGTCATTGAGAGTGAAATATGCTGTATTTCTGTCTTACCTATATTTATTACTAGCCTTTGCTCGCGGCTCCGCCTGCGTGAACGGCTTTTTCCGGAATAAAAAGTAGCCTATGTTACTCAGTGATAATGTAGCTTACTAACGGCAAAATAATTCGGTAAAAAAATGAAATCGGTCCAGTAGTTTTTAAGTTTATTCGTTACATACAAAAATACAAATCTTTCCTCTTTATAATATCAGTGTAGATAAGATTATGAATAGATTTGATAATTACAACAATTAGTATTACACGTTCATTAAAAGTTATAGAATGCCATGGGGCGGAAGGAAACACTATGTCATGGCTATAGACAAAAAATAAACCACTGTACTTTGTACCATACGAAAAAAGTGAGGGTTGCCATATTTTAACATTTCACTATAACATAAGGCCAATTCTCGTAATTTTAAATGTTCAAAATATCATTCCAATCTAGTCTCAGCTTCAAGAAAGTTGGAAATCGCATTCTATACGCACTCATACGCACTCACGCCTGTAATCCCCGAAGGGGTAGGCAGAGGTGTAACTAGTACACCCACATTTCGCCGAGCGTATCTCCGTCCCACGATGTGATAGAGGGCGAGCCTATCGCCATACCGGGCACAAATTCCAGACTCCGGGCTGATACTGAGAATTTCGAAATAGAAAAACCCAATACCACTTTACCCGACCTGGGGATCGAACCCGAGACCTCAGAGTGAGCCTCAATTGTAACGCGTACGCATTACAACTGCGCCACCGAGGCAGTCAATCGCATTCTCTTAAACCAATAATCAACGTCAAATGCACCTAGCATTATACCGTTTTGGTTTCAGTCAACTTTTATTCTATATTCAATCTCATTACGATCTATGTTCACATTTGACGTTGATTAGTGGTTTAAGAGAATGCCATTTGCAACTTTCTTGACGCTGAGACTAGATCGGAATGATATTTTGAACATTTAAAATTACGAGAATTGGCCTCCCGGTATACTTAGCTGATTAACGGAAGAGGTAAGGGCGAAAGTTGCTTTCGGTTGTTTTCGATTTCAGCTGCTCTAACTCTATTCAAAATTAATTGTATTATCGTAGTGCAAATATTGTAAATGAATTTTGAAAAGAGCAACGTTAGATTTTCTTGTCCGTTCTTCTTTAACGAAAAAGCATTCCGAACTGGCGGTAGAGTAAAATTTGACTGAATCTAAATGATGTATAACATTTTTATAGGTTCAATAAATATTTTCATTGTTTTTTTGTTTTTTTATGGTATAAGCGGGCAAACGAGCAAGTGGGTCACCTGATGGTAAGTGATTTCCACCGCCCATGTACGCCCACAATACCAAAAGAATCACGGGTGCATTGCCGAACTTAAAGGAAAGGGATAATTAAGGGATTGGGAAGGGGAGGAGGTTTGGGCCTCCGGATATCTCACTCACCGTACGAAACCCAGCAGCAAGCTGCTACTTTACGCTGGTTTTCTGTGAGACAGTGGTAATGTCCCGGACGAGCCAGCCCATACATGCTGTAGACAAGTGTCTACATTCATTTCATTTCGTTGTGGGTTATGGTTTTAAATCCACTGTTAAATCATGATGGGAAGGCGGACCCTGGCATTCAACCAGGATTCAGCCAGACAGAAAGATACAAGAAGAAGATATAGGTTCACAGCATACCTGATGCAAACTTTCACAATGTGGTAGGTCCCGTATGCGTGAAGCCGTTTGGGTTGGTACCACTGCTTTTTCTATTTCTGCCACCAAGCAGGTATGTGTAAGCACTGTTGTGTTCTGCTTTGAAGGACATTGAAGTCAGTGAAATTACTGGGCGTTATCAGACTCAACATCTTATGTCTCGGGTGACGAGCGCAGTTCAATGTCATGCAGTGCTTTGTAATTCAAAGTTTTGTGTTGCTACTGTTTATGGGCAAGCGTGGCGCTTACCATCAGGCGAGCGACCAACTGGTTTCGTCACTCAAGATAATAAAAAAAAGATAAACGTTTACACCTTACCAGAGGGCCAATTCTGCTATTTTAACTGACACTGCGAAGGAATTTTAACCGAACTGAGATTACATTTTGAATTAATTAAAAATATGGCATTCTGCTCCTTTAAAAATTCGATATCATCTCAGTTAAATTGCATTTAAACTGTCAATTCGATCAACTTTCAATGTCTTTCTTTTGTTGAAATTATGGCTTCGCATTATTATGCATTTCGCCAATGACAAGTATTTTACCGAATTTTACGTATCAGCTGCCATAGACTAAATTGTAGAAATTAAAAATGATCTAAGCGACAAAATCAATGTTACCAACTCACAATAAAATACCCACAATATGACTAATTTCAGTGATTAAAAAATGACGTAACTGGAGGTTATGATTTTTTTAATTAATTGATTTGACTAATTCCATGTATTTTATTTATTTAATTAAGTTATCTATTCCATGGCATAACTGAAGGAAAACGGCACAACAGCACCACTGAGGCAGTCCTTTCCGGAAATAACCACAATCGCGATTAATTTATTGAAATTTGAGATTCTACCGAATTACGGTTTTGCAACACTGCTGAGGACATATTTATAATAATTATGAATTGTGCGAGAGTTTTGGCGGGAATTTTGACAGTGCGATTGGTCTCATAATTTAATCTACACTAATATTCTAGAGAGGAAAGATTTTTTTGTAATTTTGTATGTAACAAATAAACTAAAAAACTACTGGGCCGATTTCAAAAATAATTTGGCCGTTAAAAAGCTACATTATCACTGAGTAACATAGGCTGTAAACTCATTTCTAATACTTTACTGAAATAACGAGTACACAAAGTCGAACAATTTTGACTACTTTTAGTTGCTTGCAGTAAAAGAGAATAAAGTTAAGAATTTATCTGCAATTAACTCACAGTCACTTCACCTCATTGTTGCCAAGTCAGATTTTTGAAAGTACCGTGGTGTTCATATTAAAATACGGTATTTGCGCCAAAAATACAGTGCTTGATGGGAAAAATACAGTGTATTTTACAGTGCAATAAAATGTCGTACCAAAAAGGAAATAATTAAATTATTAAGTAAAATATAAATTTATTTTAAACTTTATATCCTAAACTAACTTAACATTTTATTTGTATATATCGATCGCTGCAGAAATGGATGGCTGCGATGATGATGATATCGGTTTAGTTTTTTTAATGTGTTTAATCAAAGAGTTTTATGTATACTACTAGACAAGCTGCGCGGTACATAGAAATTGTAGTTTAATAAATTAATTAAATTGTAGTATAGTAAATTAGTTGTATTACTAAGTTGCAGTCAATTGACCGTAACTCAATATTATCATCTCGCTTACTCTCAATTAGAACCCCTATTGCGCTCCCTGTTTGTGAACTGTCAAACTCCCGCGTTATGTGACGCAGTTTTACTTCTAAATAACCTGTCTAGTAGTATACAATAATAATACGAAATTTTGACTGTAAAAAAATACTGTGTCTCCATATACGGTATTTATAAAAATACGGTGTCCAGTAGATGGCATGAAAATACGGCAGATCTGCTGTAATTACAGTGCACTTGGCAACACTGCTTCACCTTCAGTCACATTTCGTTCTCAATTAATATTTTGACGTTTGTCTATAGACGAAATGCATTTTATATAGTTAAGTGTCAAAATTGTTACCAGAATACCGTTTTGGTTCAGTCAACTTGTATTCTACTTTCGATATCATTGTGTTCTAAGTTCTTGAATATTGGTTTAGCAGAATACCATTTGCAACTTTCTTGTCGCTGAGATTAGATCGGAATGATATTTTGAACAATTAAAATTACGAGAATTGGCCCTCTGATGTGAACTTAAAAAACCCTACATTTAAACTACTGGTAAATATAAGTTTAGAAAACGGTCACGGAATTTCAGAGGTTCAGAAACAAAGTTTGGGAGGATTATTTTTATTCTTTTTCCTTTATTTCGCGCATCATCGGTCTTGAGGGATGAGCCGGGGTAAATGTAAATACATATTTTTAGTTACGCCAAGCTTCTTAACCCAAAATGTAAATATGGATATACTCTGGTAGAATTTACGTATTTTGTTGAATTCATACTTCTTTGTTCGTTGCTTTTACTTTGATCATCAAGTGGAAGCGATTTAATAGAGATTGTACTATCCTATTACGTATCGGTCCAGCCGGCTCATTCGTGTTGTAGACAAAACTGTCTACAGCGTGGCTCTACCACTCAAGTGAATGTCAGTTTCCTGTGAGACAATGGTAACAAATAGCGACCTGTAAGCCAATTCTCGTAATTTTAAACGTTCAAAATATCATTCCGATCTAATCACAGCGGCAAGAAAGTTGCAAATGGCATTCTCTTAAACCAATTATCAAGTACCTAGTACACCCACATTTCCTCGAGCTTATTTCCATCCCATGATATGATAGGGAGCGAGCCTATCGTTATACCGGGCACAATTATACTCTGGGATGATACTAAACATTTTGTAATAGAAAACCACTTTTACCTGACCCCGGGAACGAACCCAATACCTCAGCACAGCAGTTGTACCGCGTACGCATTACAACTGCACCACAGAGACAGTGAAAAATCTGTAGTTTTTAATCAAAAAAGAAGGAGCCTCTCAATTCGGCGCGTTTTTTTGCTTTTTTATATACATCGGTTTTTTTGCAAACTGTGGACTCATTTTGTTGAAAAAAAAATACATTTCATATAGTTTTGCTGCTATGTGGTCCCATATCAATTTTGTTAAGATCTGATAACGGAGTACGGAGTAAAAAAAATAAAATCCTTAACTGAAAACAGTACACTCGTCGCCATTGTGTTATTAAATTAAAATGTACAAGCTATTGCTGTAACATACATACGCACTCACGCCTGTAATCCCCGAAGGGGTAGGCAGAGGTGTAACCAGTACACCCACATTTCGCCGAGCGTATCTCCGTCCCACAATGTGATAGGGGGCGAGCCTATCGCCATACCGGGCACAAATTCCAGACTCCGGGCTGATACTGAGCATTTCGTAATAGAAAAACCCAATACCACTTTACCCGACCCGGGGATCGAACCCGAGACCTCAGCGTTAGCCTCAATCGTAACGCATACGCATTACAACTGCGCCACCGAGGCTATTGCTGTAACTACTACTAAAAATTTAAAAACAAAATAAATTATAACAAAACTTAGTAACCGACTTCGATTAGTGACAGACAATAATTCTCAGTTTACACAACACAAAACGCACACATAGCAAGACGGGTTTTGTAGACCTAATGTTTTTTAATGGAGAGGGGACTTTTGAACCAATTTCACTGACCGTTCGAAACGCCATCTCGGTTTGCTGGATTGGTGCCGCCTTATGGCCGTTCCCTATATTCTATTTACAGATAGATATGCCTCGGTGGCGCAGTTGTGATGCGTACGCGTTTTGAGGCCAACGCTGAGGTCTAGTGTTCGATCCCCGGGTCGGGTAAAGTAGTATTGGGTTTTTCTATTACGAAATACTCAGTATCAGCCCCGAGTCTGGAAATTTGTGCCCGGTATGGTGATAGGCTCGCCCCCTATCACATAAGGGTCGGAGATACGCTCGGCGAAATGTGGGTGTAGTTACACCTCTGCCTACCCCTTCGGGGATTATAGGCGTGAGTGCGTATATAGATTTTCTTACTATTAGTAGTGTTTTGACAGATCTTCCATACAATACAAAACAGTTTTTTTTGAGTGGTAGAGTCACGCTGTAGACACTATTGTCTACAGCATGAATGGGCCGGCTCGTCCGGATCGTTACCACAGTCTCACAGAAACCGACGTAAAGTAGCAGCTTGCTGCTGCGGTGAGTGAGATATCCGGAGGCCCAAATTCCCCTCCCCTTTCCAATCCTTTACTTATTCCTTTCCTTTAAGGTTGGCAACGCACCCATAATTCTTTTGATATTGTGGGCGTACATGGGCGGTGGAGTTCACTTACCATCAGGTGACCCACTTGCTCGTTTGCCGGTCTATACTATTAAAAAAAATGTATCAAAAATGTACTGCCAGTAAGTACATCTGTTGTAAACAGAATGTTGGGAATGGCCATTAATCCATTCATACTGTCGACGTGATTTAACTAATCATAATTTAACCGGTAAACCATAAGGTCAATCAGAAACAAATCGGTAACTAGATAATAAATAAATAAATACACCCAACAGTCACACACATAGTCCTGACCCCACACTAGGTTAACCTGTATCGTGGGTATCAGGAACTACGAGGGACTAGCGGTCCCACAACACCCAGACCCGAGACAAATATTAGTGGATCACACAAACATTTGTCTCGGTGCGGGAATCGAACCCACGGCCTCTCGCTTCGCAGCCGGCTACTCGCCCGCTGCGCCACGGAGGCTGTCGAATAATAGTAGCTACCAACGCTTTGTCTATTTTTGCTGCCAAGCAACAGGACTGTTGTGTTTCGGTATGGTAATAATTGAAGGTAATGAAATTACTGGGCATTATGAAACTTATGTTTGGGTCGACGAATGCATTCCAATGCCATGCATTATGCGCCTCATAATTTGAAGTTCTTATTGGTGTTACTTTTGTTTATGGGCAGGCGTGAACATCAGGCGAACAAACTGCTCGACTCGTCATGAATGCTAAAAAATACCATCGTATAAAATAATAATATATTCACCGTATATAACTGCCTCGGTGGCGCAGTTGTAATGCGTACGCGTTACGATTGAGGCCAACACTGAGGTCTCGGGTTCGATCTCCGGGTCGGGTAAAGTGGTATTGGGTTTTTCTATTACGAAATGCTCAGTATCAGCCCGGAGTCTGGAATTTGTGCCCGGTATGGCGATAGGCTCGCACCCTATCACATAAGGGACGGAGATACGCTCGGCGAAATGTGGGTGTACTGGTTACACCTCTGCCTACCCCTTCGGGGATTACAGGCGTGAGTGAGTATGTATATTCACCATATAAAATATGCAATAAGCTCAGAGTTCACAATTATTTTAACCGAATCAGGTCACTGCATATTCCACATTTCCTTACTGCTTTTGTCACACAACCTCATTAAATTAAAAAGGTTTATTTATATCTTGTGGCATGAATTTTTCATACATACTCACGCCTGTAATCCCTGAAGGCGTAGGCAGAGGTATAACCAGTACATCTACATTTTGCTGAACTTATTTATTTTTATTATACTGGGCCATGACAGGAAAAAAAGCATTTTTTATTAGTTGTAGATGACAAGATGAGCAGGTCGCTCGCCTGATGGTAAGCGTTACGCCTGCCTATAAACAGATGCAACAGAACTTCTAATTTACTCAGAGGTAGAGAATCAGGCGCTAAATATAATCTTTCTTTTCTCTGGCGTCACTCGGCCTAATGCCAGGGTTCGGAATCTTCTTGGTAGTAGATTGACAGTTATATGGGGCGACCCGCTGTCTGACTCGCAGAACCCGCAACGGGAACCCAGTTTCGCTATTGCCTTATCCGTTAATCACCAGATACCACGTGTAGATGAGGTTGGCTTTAGGCGTAAGATGTTGTTCATCCATTTACACCTCCTTACACTTCTGTTGATGACAGTAAATATAATAAATTGTACATACATACGCACTCACGTCTGTAATCTCCGAAGGGGTAGGTAGAGGTGTAACCAGTACACCCACATTTCGCCGAGCGTATTTCCGTAGCATACACCTCTGACTTTTCTAAGTTACGTGTGTATTATTTGTTATTTATCGCTTGCTTTAACGGGGAAGGAAACATCGTGGGAAACCTGCATACCTGAGAAGCTAATTTCGAAAGTATGTGAAGTCTACCAACCCGCATTAGGTCAGCGTGGTGGACTAAGGTCTAATCCCTCTCATTCAGTAGAGGAGGCCCGTGCCCAGCAGTGGAACTTATTTAAAACAGGGCTAGTATATATGTATGAGGACAATTATTCCTTTATCATCTACTGGTCACCATTTCTATTATTCTCAAAAGTATTCATAAATCAGGAAAATCGCAACTTTAGACATATCGACAGAATCGAGTGTCTATAGTAGCCCAAACTATGAAAGCCGTTGACAGGTCCCGCGTTGGATTTCATTTGCGCATAATATTCAATTTGGCCCGTGTCAACTGACTGACAAGTGCTGCCCAAACATATTGGACTATCAAACGCAACGCCTCGCATTACATTTATTGCTGCTTGATCAAATTGGTAAATGTAATTGAATATTTTATTCCATATGAATAGATATTGATAAATTTCTTGAAAATTGGAGACACTTGCAGTCTTCCACAGCCTTTAATCTTTATTTTAATAAAATAAATTTATAGTGCCTTGGTGGCGCAGTTGTAATGCTTACGCGTTACGACTCAGGTTTACACTGAGGTCTCGGGTTCGGTCCCCGGGTTGGGTAAAAGTGATATTGAGTTTTTCTATCACGAAATGCTTTGTATCAGCCCGGAGTTCGGAATTGTGCCTGGTATGGCGATAGGCTCACTCCTTATCACATCATGGGATGGAGATAAGCTCGAAATACACCCATACTGATTACACCTTTGCCTCCCCCATCGGGGATTACAGGCGTGAGTGCGTATGTATGAATGTAATAGTTTATTAGAGTTAAGTGATTTCCAACTCCCATTCTATTGGCTGCGAAGCATGAGGCCGTGGGTTCGATTCCCGCACCTAAACAAATGTTTGTGTGATCCACAAATATTTGTTTCGTATTTGGGTGCAGTGGGACCGCAAGTCTCTCGTAGTTCCTGCTACCCAGGATACAGGTTAACCTAGTGCGGGGTCAGACGCTAAAATGCCGGCAGGCAATCTTAACGTAACTTCTCTCTATTTTATCGATGGAAAATATCGAAATATGAAGCCATTGGATATTTTACTGAATACGAAGAACACAATTAATAATAATTTGTGAAACACTCAAATCTGAAATTCTCACACAAATAATAGATTACCAGCAGTTGTGGAAGAATAAGCAGATACATAAATCAAGTCTATCAATAACTTAATTGCTATAGTAACAGGTCTAACAAAATCAGCCGAGCTCACCGCTAAATCAATGTCTGCCTGGCTCACTTAGATAGTGGGAACAAGGAATGGGATCAATATAAATAATGCATACGTTCAGCAGGGCCAGACTTGTAAACTTGTGGAAGTTTCGTGATGAATCTTAGTAGAAACACTTACTTGATAATTGGTTATATAAAGTGTTCAAGGTTTAAAGAACAAGAAAGCAGGTTCTCAGGAGATGTAAAATCAATAGGTACTTATTAAATTTTGGCAATGTTTTAATTCACCGGGCCGCGCCGCTTATATGAAATTATTAGGCTTGTTCTCTCAATTTTGTCTTTTAAAAATATTTTTTAATAGTCAAATTATCTACTACATTTAGGACCAAAAATATATACTTCAGACAAACAAAGACATCCTTTTACATGGGACTAGCTTTTGCTCGCGGTTCCTGCCTGCGTGAACAGCAATTTCCGGGATAAAAAGTAGCTTAAAATCACTCCGACATACATCATATTTTTAGACTATTCGAAAAACAAATGCAAACATAAGAAAATCCGAAAATATTCTGAAATTTAATTCTCATTTTGATTTTTAAGTAGAAATGCAAACATACGAAAATCCGAAAACATGCTGAAATTTAAATATCATTTTTGTTTTATAAATAGAAATGCAAACATACGAAAATCCGAATACATTTTGAAATTTAATTCTTATTTTGTTATATACAACGTGTTACAGAAAGGTGTGGTCATATTTTAGGGTCATTACACACTCCCTATAGTAAGTACCTATGTACCGGATCATTTCAAACCAAGACATCCTAAAATTTCACGTTAATTTTAATCACTCGTTGATTAAGATCGATAAGTTTGATGACATCACTATTAATGATTATGAATGACACTCACTTTTTTACGTAATTCTACGGACATACGTACGTAACTTGTAATTTATAATAAAAATACCTGAAAAAGACTGTTTGCTGAAGACGAATTAGGTACCATCCTCTGAAGTATTTTAAACATTTCTTTGTCGGGTCTTCCATCTATGAATTTGGCTTAATACAGTAGAGGAGCCTTATAAGCATATCAGTTGCATCAACACAAAATACTAATACATAATACTTGTTTTAATTCAAATACAACATATAATTGATAAGATTGATGACATCGTTATTAATTATTATGAACGACACTCACTTTTTAATAAACTTGAATAAGATGTACGTAATTCTTCGGACATACGTACGTAACTTGTAACTTAAACACATATGAACACCTGAAAGACATTGTGTGCTGAAGACAATATAGGTACCATCCTTAAGCAGCATCAAAGAAGCATTTTAAAGACTTCATTCTCGGTTCTTCCATCTATGAATTTGGCTTAATACAGTCGACGATCCTCTTAAAAGCTGTTGTCAGTTACACCAACACAAAGTACCAACACATAATACTTGTTTTTAGTCAAATACAACATATTTTTTGAACTCGTAATCATAATCATACTTTATAAAATCAGAACTTGCCGAACTGACTGCGTCAAATAAATATTGACATTTGACAACTGTTTAATGTTTTTTTAATTATAAAATAATTAAATGAAAGGAGATCTATAGTATCATTGTTTATCTTTTAGTGTTGTCCAAAGTAGAAAGTCGATATCGACATGTTACTCATTCGATAAAAATGAAAATTCTATAATTATTGTCCTAGCAATGCAATCGGATTTGGTACTATGGGAGATAAAATACTTATACCCTACACTATACATTCCTTAAATTTGCCCGACCCTTTCTATAACACGTTGTATAATAATGAAAATAATTTTATTCCAGAAGCTGTCAGAACGTCTGATATCGCTTTCATTTGGGTATTATTTATTCTTAGGTTAACCATATCTCCTGTTTTAAACGGAATTGTTGAACGGGTTTGAGGCGTCGCGTTTGTGCAATCATTTTTCAGTAACTGATTATTGAGCTAAGCAACCCTTGACGCGGTCAGTCTATGGATGGGTGGTTAGTGGTATTTCAACTGAGCATCTTCGTGCTTCGGATGGCACATAAAACGTCGGTTCCGACTGTTACCAATTGACTCCACGTTGGAGGACTGCGGATGGTTGAAAACTTTGACACTAAGTTGACCACTTAATTTACATTTTTATTTCTTTAATACCTACGCACTCACGCCTGTAATCCACAAAGGGGTAGGCAGAGGTGTAACCAGTGTACCCACTTTTCGCCGAACGTATCTCCGTCCTGTGACTTGATAGGGGCCGAGCCTATGGCCATACCGGGCACAATTCCAAACTCCGGACTGATACTGAGCATTTCGTAACAGAAAAACCCAATATCACTTTTACCCAACCCGCGGATCGAACCCGAGACCTCAGCGTCAGCGTTGTCAGCGTTACAACTGCGCCACCGAGGCAGTTTGTTAGGTTTTTTGTTTTAGCAAATTATCAACGTTGATGTAAATGGCATCAGCTTTTTGATCAATTTTCAGAAAAGTATTTTTTTTTTACTTTTAATTTTATCCGTGAAGTAGTACAGTATGACGACCTGGTTGGACTCCAATAATGGCCATATTAATTCCAGTTTTAGTTTCCACGAACCACGCAACTCTTACGCTCACGCCTTAGATAACAAAAACGCTGACTGAAATATTCGCATCTTTTCCGTGCAGCTGTTTTGCAAGGCAAATTCAAATGCCACTCCGTGAAGTCTGCCAAAATCCTTTAGTTAATGCGCCGCACTGCGCTTGAGAATAATGTAATGTAAACTATGAAATTGCGTTGTACATCAAATAAGAGCTGTGGTCACTTGAATTTGGAAGTTATACATAGAAACATTTTATACAAGGTAGGTCTCTCGTATGCGAGAGATCGTCTGGGTTGGTACCGTCTGTCGTGTCGATTTCTGCCGCCAAGCAGCAGTTAGCACTGTTGTTTTTCGGTTTGAAGGACTGTTTATGCGAGACAGTGGTAACGACCCGGACGAGCCGGCCCATTCATTCTGTATACAGAACTGTCTACAGCGTGACTCTACAACTATTGTGATTTTCTTTGTCGTTAAACTTAGCGATAATACATACAGAATACATAAAGATTCGAAAGATAGAGATGTGTATCGTGAGGCTGGTTTCAAACCAGAGTCTTCCGTCTCAACAAACCGTACCAATCCCCACTATGTTTTTGGCTCTTTTTTCAAGCAATGACTTATTACCAAAAAATATCGAGACAGAGATCACTTTCGAGAAATATTTAACTTGCTTTACTTAACCAACCACTTAATGATGTTATCATTCCGAAAAATTTAGTTCCATATAATAAATTTTATTACTAAGAGAATGAAGCCAAATTTTCTCAACAAAATATTCAAAAGCAGTTATATTAAATATCCCAAAAGTTTCTGTTTGAGTAATAAACTTGTATGGAAGAAATTGCCGTCCATTACTGGCGAAACTATAAAAATAATGGCAACATGTAAATAATTCATGAAGTGGCATCAGATTTTTAAAAGCAACGAGTGCTGAATTGAAGTATCTCCGTCTGAAACTGTTTGTATCTGTGAATTTCGAAAAACCACAACCTCAACTGTTTGTTTTATAGGAGAGTTAATAACAGAATCCTAAGGTAATTGGATTGAGGTTATCATCCATTTATTTATTGAGTGGTAGACCCATGCTGTAGACAAAAGTATCTGTGGGCCGAGGATTTGGTAATGATTAAATAAATACACCCAACAGTCACACACATAGTATCGACCCCACACTAGGTTAACCTGTGTCGTGGGTATCAGGAACTACGAGGGACTTGCGGTCCCACAACACCCAGACCCGATACAAACATTTGTGGATCACACAAACATTTGTCTCGGTTCGGGAATCGAACCCACGGCCTTTCGCATCGCAGCCCGCTACTCGCCCGCTGCACCACGGAGACTGTCAAAATGGATTTAAAAAAATGTATCTTTTTCATAGCATCCATCGCAATTTATCAAAAAACACATACAAAACTCGTACAATTCCCAACCAGAATCCAATACATAATGTAAATATTGTAAGGTGGAGCAAAATATCTCTGGTACAATAATAATGGGTTGGCTCCACCGCACGTAGCCGTAAACCGCACGATTCGCTTGCTCCCTCTAACATATTACAAGCATAGTCAACGTACACACTGTCTAGTGATGTTACCAGTATTCGAGATTTATGCTGCGATAATGATAATTTCAAATGACAATTTGATTAGATGTTTTTTAGTCTGTAATTTTATCATATTTAGAGTCGGAGTGGATTTTTTCTTAATAGTAAAGTACGACTTATAGCTGCCGCTTTACCGCGCAGGGAGGTGTGGTGGTTATGTTAGACTCAAACCGACCGATAGTTACTAACTATATACAAAAAAACTGACATAAAATAGCAGCTTGCTGTTGCATTTCGTAAGATAAGTGAGATTTTTAGAGGCTCACATCCCCCCTCCCGTTCCAAATCAGAAGATGTAAAATCTATAACGCATCCATGATTCTTCTATAATGTGGACGTTTCTGAGCGATGGAGATCACTTCTAACCAGAAGACTCATTTGCTTGTTTTGCTACATCTGTTATAAATCTATTCTCAGCCTCCATATTATATATTTGACGGCCTCCGTGGCGCAGCGGGCGAGTAGCCCGTTGCGAAGCGTGAGGCCGTGGGTTCGATTCCCGCACCTAGACAAATGTTTGTCTGATTCACAAATATTTGTCTTGGGTCTGGGTGTTGTGGGACCGCAAGTCCCTCGTAGTTCCTGATACCCACGGTACAGGTTTACCTAGTGTGGGGTCAGGCCTATGTGTGTAACTGTTGGGTGTATTTATTCTCATTGAAATTATTGACTGTCTCGGTGGCGCAGTTGTAATGCTTACGCGTTACGATTCAGGCCAACGCTGAGGTCTCGGGTTCGATCCCCGGGTCGGTTAAGTGGTATTGGGTTTTTCTATTACGAAATGGTCAGTATCAGCCTGGAGTCTGGAATTTGTGCGGTATGGCGATAGGCTCGCCCCCTATCACATCATGGGACGGAGATACACTTGGCGAAATGTGGGTGTACTGGTTACACCTCTGCCTACCCCTTCGGAGATTACAGGCGTGAGTGCGTAAGTATGTCAATGAAATAAAATTCGTATTCGCTTCATAGCGCCCCATCACTATCTCTACGTGGATATCGGTTCAGTACATAAGGAATTAGCCGGCTCGTATGTTCTGATTACTTACTGTCTCCTTAGATAGTTATGCTAATATCAATTGGGCATAATGAATGCCTCGCTTTGTTAATCTCATTTGATTTGATGACACTGTAGGAATATTTAAAAGATGTTGCAAGATTGTTTGGAATTTTGAATGTTTTTAACCGACCAAAAAGAGTTCTGTATTCGACTCGTATGTATGCAAAATTTGTTCGCAATTTTCTCTAAGTAATGAATCAGTTTTGATGGTTTTTTGACTTTCATTAAATAATAATACACCCAACAGTCACACACATAGTCTTGACCACACACTAGGTAAACCTGTGTCGTGGGTATCAGGAACTACAAGGGACTTGCGGTCCCACAACACCCAGACCCGAGACCAATATTTGTGGTTCACACAAACATTTGGCTCGGTGTGGGAATCGAACCCACGGCCTCTCGCTTCGCAGCCGCTACTCGCCCGCTGCGCCACGGAGCTGTCAATACATGATATTTGTAGTAAGTTGTATGCATAAATCTATATTGTGTGGTGCCTCGTCACTTGCTCATATCATACGCCCAAAATTATTTAATTTGCTTATCATCTGCGCCATAACATGCCTAATCTATATAAATTAAAATCAATTACTTCACGCCGGTCCATAGATTAGCGCTTCACAAAGCTCAAGTACAGCCGCATTTGAAATACTGCTCTCATCCCGTGACAGCCTCCGTGGCGCAGCGGGCGAGTAGCCGGTTGCGAAGCGTGAGGCCGTGGGTTCGATTCCCGCACCGGACAAATGTTTGTCTGATCCACAAATATTTGTCTCGGGTCTGGGTGTTGTGGGACCGCAAGTCCCTCGTAGTTCTTGATACCCACGATACAGGTTTAACCTAGTGTGGGGTCAGGACTATGTGTGTGACTGTTGGGTGTATTTATTTATTTATTTATTTATTTATCCCTGGGTAGGAGCCCCACAAATACTTGCTGGACCCACTTAACTCCTTACAAAGGCTTCTCGAATCGTCGGCGATCCCGATCTCACGGACATCCTGGAACCTTTAGAACTACGGAGAGACTTTGAGCCTCTTGTTTTATCACATGTTCCACCGGGGATTCCCTGAGACACTGTTTAAGATGGTACCAACATCGCCATTTTACCATCGCACCACCCGTCAACGCAGCAGAGTTCATCCATATCACCTGGAAATAATCCTATTGTGTATTGCAACGTTCATATCTACCATGCATATGCAAGCTCTGGAATGAAATCTGGAGCGCTATAATCTGTCCTTCTTTAAGCGAGGCTTAAAAATAATTTTCCTTCAATGGTAGGCACCGGCTTGTCTGTGCTCTGGCTCTGGCATTGCTGAAGTCTAAGGGCGACGGTAACTACATACCATCAGAAAGCTAATGCTCGTAATTTTAAATTTTCAAAATATCATTCCGATCTAGTCTCAGCGTCAAGAAAGTTCCAAATGGCATTCTCTTAAACCAATAATAAAAGAATTGGCCTGAAGGTCGGCCGCCTGCTCGTATGCCTATCAGGGCAATAAAACACCCTGATAATTTTGTATTTTGCAGTCATATTTAATGATAAATAAGGTTTATCTGGAGATTGAAACATCGGTTCTAAGTAGTAATTTGAACATGAACAAAAAGGTCACGTTTCGCTTGAATCAAGAGATCGATATTTCACTACCAAGTAGTTCGAAGTTTAATAGTGTCGAAGTCCCGACTGCACCAAACGTCGAAGTAATTAATTCTGCTGTAACTTGCCATAGTCAATAAAGTATTAATTGGAGTCATACCGGCGTCCTGTGAGGTTAACTGCCTTTTGCATTATAATACGTGTCGCAGAAGCGAATTAGCGCCATATTTATGCTTTGTGGGGAAATGTTAATGTTCACCGTTGTGACCTACCACTTTTGGTAGATCCCTCGTTTGCGAGTGGCCGTCTGGGTTGGTACCACTGCTTTGTCTATTCAAGCAGCAGTGTGTAATCACTGTTGTGTTTCGGTTTGAAGGACATTAAAGCTAGAGAAATTACTGAGCATTATGAGACTTAACATCTTATGTCTTGGAGTGACGAGCACAGTTCAGTGTCATGCAGTCGTTTGTAATCCAGAGTTCTTTGTGGTGTTGTTTCTGTTTATGTGTAGGCGTGACGTTACCATCAGGCGAGCGAACTGCTCGTTTCGTCATTCGAAAATAAAATAAAAGAAAATACAAAATGAAATCGTAAATGAAAAGACATATTTCCATTTTTGTCAAAATTCATCCCATTAAAGGCGTAAAAACTGGAAAATAATTTCCTGTCCACGATTTTTACGTGTTCAAAGCCAACGAAAGTGGTGCACTCGTGGCCTCTCTTGTGTTCTTTCACGCGATGTCTGCGCAGGATTGCAGGGCTCTTCAGAACTCAACGATTTTCTCAAGATCCTCCCTGTTCCTTGCTTTTATTTTCACTGCGTTAAATTATGCTGAATGTTGTTTGTACATGCCTTTTGTTGTGAGATTTTTGTCGATTCTAGCCTCAGAATTTATTTTTAGAGTGTATTGTTCAATTCTGTTTTGTTTGTATTTTATTGAAGCTTTTGTATCTCATGTATGTATATATAGCTTTTATGATTTGTATTTTTTTATATCCAGAGAGGTTGAAGTGAAGTTAGGCAAGCGGCCGGTCGTAAAAACTACACTGACCCCACTGCGAGTGGGATAAGGACAGGTAGAAGAAGAAGAAGATTGCTTTTGTAAAATGGAGTTTTCCATAGGCATGAGTATCGCTTTATATGCCACCTTTAGTGTCTTCCTCGACCTCATTAGTTACTTTTTTATAATTGTTTGCTATTATATAATATTTCAATCGCTTCATTGGTCTATTGGCAGTCTACTTAGGCTAAGAAACCGTGGGGTCCTCCATACGAAACAAAAACAAGGTGGTAGGTCCCTCGTTTGCGAGAGACCGGCTGGGTTGGTACCACCGCTTTGTCTATTTCTGCCGCCAAGCAACAGTGTGTAAGCACTGTTGTGTTCCGGTGTGAAGGACATTGAAGCCAGTGTAATTACTGGGCATTATGAGACTTAACACCTTATGTCTCGGGGTGACGAGCGCAGTCCAGTGTCATGCAGTGCTTTATTTAAAGTTCTGTGTGGCGTTGCTACTATTTATGAGCAGGCGTGGCGCTTACCATCAGGCGAGCGACCTGCTCGTCTCGTCATTCAATGTAATAAAAAAAAAACTGCATGTTACTTCAAGTTAGTTCTCTGTGAGACAGTGGTTAATGGGTCCTATCATGCTGTAAACTGACTGCCTCGGTGGCGCAGTTGTAATGCGTCCGCGTTACGACTGAGGCTGACGCTGAGGTCTCGGGTTCGATGCCCAGGTCGGGTAAAAGTGATATTGGGTTTTTCTATTACGAAAAGCTTAGTTTCAGCCCGGATTCTGGAATTTGTGCCCGGTATGGCGATAGGCTCGCCCCCTATCACATCATGGGACGGAGATACGCTTGCCGAAATGTGGGTGTACGTGTTACACCTCTGCCTACTGGATTACAGGCGTGAGTGCGTATGTATCATGCTGTAAACAAAACTTTCTAAAGCGTGGCTCTACCACTTGCAAGCGTACACTTTGATGTAAACCTCAGTTAATCGTCCGAAGTTCAATACGACGTAAATAGAATAACAATGGACCGGTTTGACACCTTGACTTTAACAGGTGCCACTTAAATGCCTCTTTAAAATTCATAAGCGGAAATTATCGATATTTCACTATAACACTCCATTATTGAAATATCTTTCATCATTTTCCTGGTTTCATTTTTGAAAGGCGCACCAATTGGTCCGTGTAATCTGCGTCGTGATTAGGGCGACACAATCTCATCAGAAAGTGGTACGGACTGTCGAGACGAAAGTCGCACGTTCGAAACCATCCCCAAGAGCGTACACCTCTGACTTTTCTAAGTTCTATGTGTATTAATTGTCAATTATCACTTGCTTTAACGGCAAAGGGAACATTGTGAGGAAACTTGCATACCTGAGAAGTTTTTCATAAGAATTTCGAAGACAAATGACAATAAGGACATAGACAGGGAACGTAGGTCGCTGTCTGTCCGCTCTAACATGCTGGCCCGCAGGTTTGCACGATGTACAGAACCTGTAAAAACTACATTGTTTAAGGCTTATTGTCAGTCATTCTACACGTGTAGCCTGTGGACCAATTATGGTGGACGAGCGTACAGCGATATAAGAGTACAATATAATAACGCCCTTAGGGTGCTGTTGGGGTTACCGTGGCGCTGTAGCGCATCGAAGATGTTAGGGGACAGACGCATAGATGGTTTCGTTGCTATTATGCGTAAAGTTGTGCCTCGCTACTTGCACGTATACGCGGTAGTGACAATAGCATCTTAAGGGTGTTCGTAGACAGGTGGGACTCTCCAATGCTGCGACATTGGATGAAACTCCACACTTTGCCCTGAAGTGATATAAAAATTATATCATATCTGTATATTTACTAACATTAATTTTATAAGATATTGTAAATACTAATACTTTATGGGCTATGCCTGAAATAAATTTTAATTATTATTATTATGTGAAGTCTACTAACCAGCATCAGGCCCGCGTGGTGGATGGATGAATGCCTAACCCCTCTTATTGAGTAGAGGGGCATGTATAATACAGGGCTACAATACAATACAATAATACCTATTTATTGTTCGTAGCAATTACACCCTTATGAAGTCGTAACAATTTAACTTATGTATTTACATTTATATTCTTATCTATGACTGCCTCGGTGGCGCAGTTGTAATGCGTAAGCGTTATGATTGAGGTCAACGCTGAGGTCTCGGGTTCGATCCCCGGGTCGGGTAAAGTGGTATTGGGTTTTTCTATTACGATATGCTCAGTATCAGCCCGGAGTCTGGAATTTGTGCCCGGTATGGCGATAGGCTCGCCCCCTATCACATAAGGGACGGAAATACGCTCGGCGAAATGTGGGTGTATTGGTTACACCCCTGGCTACCCCTTCGGGGATTACAGGCGTGAGTGCGTATGTATTCTTATTTATCTTGTATTTATTAGGGATATTAACTATGCTGATATATGTTTATTTATATTCATTATATGTTTTTTTTCTGTTTCGTCTTCTTCGTCATCTTTGCACCTGCCATGTACCACTACATCACCCTACGGTTGACTGGGAGAGAATGCTTATAGCATTTAGTCCGCCTTTATATTACATGTACATAAATGAAGTGTAAAATCATACTAGTATTATAAATGTGAATGTAAGTTTGTTTGTTACGCTTTCGCGTCTAAATCAATGAACCGATTTTGATGAATTTTGATGTAGAGATAGATGGGACCCTGAAGATAGTTATAGGCTACGTTTTATTTCGGAAAAGTCTATTCACGCGGGCGGAGCCGCGAGCAAAAGCTAGTAAAAAATAAAATAAAACAACCAAAAGAACTCGATTGGTTAGTTATCTCAGACTAGACGCAATTAACCGTATGCCCAAAGGCGCATAATCATTCAACTTTAACAGTCTAAGAGAGTAGTTCAAAATTCCATCTACGGATTAATGAAGCGAACACAACCCCTACACGGAAAATTTTCAGTCATTAACTATGACGAAGGAATCCACAGAGGGGTTGACGTCAGACAGGCCGGTCGTAAAAACTACAAGCCAAATCTTTCTGTAACATGTGCTAAAGAGTATGTTGCGCCAACCCCACCTCGAGTGGGATAAGGGCAGGTGAAAGAATCATTATAGTTATAACGTAGCAAAACAAGGTACAATGTTTCGGATTTATAATTTGTATTTTAGATATTGATTTCATATTTAATAATAATACTAGCCCTGTATTATACATGTCTTACTGCTGGGCACGGGCCTCCTCTACTGAATGAATGGGATTAGGCCTTAGATCACCACGCGGGCCTAATGCGGATTGGTAGACTTCACATACCTTTGAAATTCCTATGGAGAATTTCTCAGGTATGCAGGTTTCCTCACGATGTTTCCTTCACCGTTAAAGCAAGTGATAATTAACAATTAATATACACGTAACTTAGAAAAGTCAGAGGTGTATGCTCTTGGGGCTAGTTTAGAACTTGCAACTTTCGTCTCGACAGTCCATACCACTCTCCGCTAAGCTACGAGGATTTGAGTCTATTGCACTTTTTTATTTTATTAGCCTAAGTGGTGAAACGAGTAGGTCACTCGTCTTGTGTTGAGCGCTACGCCGACACATAGACAGGCACAACATCACATAGAACTTTGAATTACAGAACACTGCGTGGCACTGAACTGCGCTCGTCACCCCCAGCATAGATACTTTATAAAGCATGCTTTTGTATGTGTCTATGCCCCCAGACATAAGATGTTAAGTATCATAATGCCCAGTCATCGCACTGTCCTCTGTGTTCTTCAAACTGAAACACCACAGTACTTACACACGGCTACCTACTCAGTCAACCTCTCGCATACGAGGGACCTACCACCTAGTAAAAATACATGACCTAACGTAAACGTGGCTGAAATATGTCATACATACATACGCACTCACGCCTGTAATCCCCGAAGGTGTAGACAGAGGTGTAACCAGGACACCCACATTTCGCCGAGCGTATCTCCCTCCCATGATGTGATAAGGGGCGAGCCTATCGCCATATCGGCCATAATTCCAGACTCCAGGTTGATACTAAGAATTTCATGATAGAAAAACGCAATATCACTTTACCCGACCCAGGGATCGAACCCGAGACCTCAGCAGCGTCAGCCTTACGGATTACAACTGCGCCAAAAATCAAAATGTCACAATGTCCTTCAGATAAATTGCAGATAGGCGGGTTGTTATTCCATACATATATAGAGTACACATAATATTCTCCATGTTGCTTTGATGCATTTCTAGACTGTAGTCACTACGTCACTGTCACTTAAGAGTGACGTCATTAAATTAATAATGTATTAGCGTCTCTACATCTTCGTCGTTGTCAAATACCTCTACAACTTCAGTTTTAATTAAGAGAGGGGGGTTGAGGGGTTCAAACGTTTGCGTCGCGTTTACGGTAACTTAGTTAATAATAATAATAAATAAATACACCCAACAGTCACACACATAGTCCCGACCCCACACTAGGTTAACCTGTATCGTGAGTATCAGGAAATTGCGGTACCACAACACCCAGACCCGAAACAAATATCTGTGGATCACACAAACATTTGACTCGTTGTGGAAATCGAACCGACGGCCTCCCGCTTCGCAGTTGGCTACTCGCCCATTGCGCCACGGAGGCTGTACCAACTCTGTAATGTATATGTCCCACTGCTGGGCACGGGCTTCCTTTACTTATGAGAAAGTTAGGCGTTAGTCACTCGCTGCAGGTTGGTACTTTACAATGCCCCTACAAATTAGAGTAACACATAAGACATTGGAAGAGGAGCCCTAAGATTTACAGGGTGGTAGGTTCCTCGTATGCAATCGCTTTGTCTATTTCTGTCGCCAAGCAACAGTGTAGCACTGTTCTGTTCCGGTCTGAAGTACATTGAAGCCAGTAAATTACTGGATATTATGTGACTTAACATCTTATGTCTCGGGGTGATGACCGCAGTCCTGCCTCATGCAGTGCTTTGCAGTTAAAAGTTCTGTGTGTCGTTGCTTCTGTTTATGGGCAGGCGTGGCGCTTACTATCAGGCGAGTATTGTGCTCGTGTTGTCATTCAGGGTAATAGAAAAAAATATAAGTAAAACAGTAGCACAATATTCAAGCCCCATGTTAATAAAATATTATTATTTACTTTCGACTGCCTGACGACTGAGGCTGACGCTGGGGTCTCGGGGTCGATCCCCGGGTCGGGTAAAAGTGATATTAGGTTTTTCAAGTGATATGCTCAGTATCAGCCCGGAGTCTGGAATTGTGCGCGGTATGCCGATAGGCTCGCCATATCACATCATGGGACTGAGATACGCTCGGTGAATATGGATGTGCTGGTTACACCTCTACCTAACCCTTCGGGGGTTACAGGCGTGAGTGCGTATACAACGTGTTACAGAAAGGTGTTGTCATATTTTAGGGTCATTACATACACCTTACAATTAGTACTTATGTACTGGACCTTTTCAATATCAAGGCATCCAATAATTTCACGTTAATTTTGATTACTCGTTTATGAAGATCGATAAGATTGGTGAAATCACTATTAATTATTATTGTTAGATTATGTAAACTAAACATAATTGTATGAATACTTTTTAGTTCGTTTTATTCTTTTATGTGTGTTGTCATTCAAGTGTCGTACTCGTATATAGAATATTATAAATCTCTGAAATATCAATCCAGTTTTTCTATTTCCTATAATTAAATTCCAATAGGTTATGATCTAGAACAATTTTATTATGTTCTTGTTTCAATCGCATTCCCAATATATGTGTAGCTTGACCAAGGTCTTTCATTTCAAATATTCTCATCAAATCTTCCTTCAACTTTCTCTTCTCTGGTGTATCTTTGCTAAAAATCAAAATGTCATCAACATAAAGTAGACATTAACTCAAATGCTTGGTACATAGATTCCGGCGCAACATGTCACATGACAAACAACAAAAATATACTACAAAACTATGTTGTTGAGACTCCGCGGTTGATAACAGTGGCCAACAATCAAAAAATGCATAGTGAAGGACGCGGTGATGTAGAGCTTTTGCTGAAAGGCCATAAACAAACTACGAAGATATGTGATGTTGTCTTTGTGCCGGGATTGTCAACAAACTTAATTTCTGTTGGAAAAATTACAGCTAAGGGGCTTGAAGTACGTTTTGACATACGAGAGTGCAATATTTACTGTGGTGAGACTGTTATTGCTCATGCTACAAAGGCTAATGGTGTATATCAACTAGACACAGTGAGTCAACATTTATTAAAGAAAAACGAACTGGCAACGACATGTCAGTCAATAGTTGTGCATAATTCAACGGTGGAAGCACAGTTCATTGAGGATCGTCAAGCAGAGACACAGTGTACTGAGGATCATCAAGCGGAAGCACAATTTACTGAGGATAATCAAGCAGAAACTGCAAATCTATGTGATACAAAGTCATCTCAACAGTTATGGCATCGCAGACTCGGACATCTGAATAAACGAAGTATGGATTTACTCAAACAAGGTATGGCTAGTGGAATTAATTACACTGATAGTAAATATACCCCCTGTGTAGCTTGCATTGAGGGAAAACAAAGCAGATTACCATTCCCGAAACGGTCTTATACTAGAGCTACTAAGAAACTCGAGCTTATACACTCAGATCTGTGTGGACCTATGCCTGTTTCCTCATTTAGTGGTGCTAAATATCTATTAACATTTATTGATGATTTTACAAGAATGACGTTTGGTTACTTTATTAAAACCAAAGATGAAGTGTTATCAGTATTTAAAACTTTCAAAAGGATGGTAGAAAATCAAACTGATTTAAAAATTAAAGCATTAAGAACAGATAATGGTCGAGAATATGTAAACAAACAATTTCAGATGTTACTGAAAGACAATGGTATCAAGCATCAGATGACTGTGCCATATTCCCCATCACAGAATGGTGTCGCAGAGAGAGCCAATCGCACGATCGTCGAAGCAGGGCGATGCATGCTGCAAGATGCTGAAATGGACCAGCGGTTTTGGGCGGAGGCACTAAACACGGCAATATTTATTAAGAACAAGTCACCAAGTAAGGCAGTAAGAAGCACCACACCGGAAGAATTGTGGACTGGTAATAAGGTTAATTTGTCTAATTTAAAAGTATTTGGCTGTATTGCATATGCGATGATCCCTAATGAGAAACGTAAAAAATTAGATGCAAAGAGTAAGATGCATGTCTTTGTAGGATATTCTACCGAATCAAAAGGATATCGGTTAATTGATCCAGAAAACCCTTCTAAATGTATTAAGTCAAGGGATGTACATTGTACAATTCATAGAAGATAAAAAATTTAAAGATTTAAAAGTAAATCAGCAAGGTTGCACTACTGGTAATTGCTCAATAGATGTCAGTAGTATTAGAATGGATGATCTTATCACTTCTGAAAATAGACACGTAGATCCAGTTATAGAGGCATCAGATTCAACTGCTTCTGATTCTAGTCTTATGGATGACCCCAATGATTCAACATGGACTCCAGATACTACCCTGGATCCAGTTTCAAGTGATTATGAAGATCCTGTAGAAAATTCAAATGTTACGATTGCCATGTTAGCAACGAATCAGTCTGATGAACCACAAACGATACAAGAAGCACTATCGGGACCTGAAAAAGATCACTGGAAGGAAGCCATCATCGACGAATATGAGTCATTTGAAAAAAATAAAGCATGGACCTTAACATTATTGCCTGAAGGAAAGAGAGCTGTAAAATGTAAATGGATTTTTAAGAAGAAACTGGGCTCTGAAGGACAGCTTCTACGTTTTAAAGCTCGTCTTGTTGCCAAAGGATTCACCCAAGAATATGGCATAGATTACAAGGAAACCTACTCACCTGTTGTGAGATATTCTACAATACGTACTTTACTTGCTCTGGCGGTCAATTTAGACATGCACGTTGATCATATGGATGTCAAAACAGCTTTTTTAAATGGAGAATTACATGAAAATGTGTATATGGAATAACCAGATGGATATAAAGCGAAAGATAAGGAAAGTTATGTATTTAAATTAAATAAAGCAATATATGGATTAAAACAAGCATCAAAGGCATGGTACGATAAAATAGATAATGTGTTAACGGATCTTCAGTTCAAAAAATCACTCTGTGAACCTTGTGTCTATATAAAATCTGACAACTCTGATAATCTCATCATATTAGCACTTTATGTTGATGACATTTTGATTTTTAGCAAAGATACACCAGAGAAGAGAAAGTTGAAGGAAGATTTGATGAGAATATTTGAAATGAAAGACCTTGGTCAAGCTACACATATATTGGGAATGCGATTGAAACAAGAACATAATAAAATTGTTCTAGATCAAAAAAGGTACATACAGAAGGTTTTAGAACAATTTAATATGGCTGAATGTAAACCTGTGAGTACACCATTAGAAAATGGTATGAAATTTGAAAAGGGAGAACAAAATGATTCTGATTCAAAGTATAGAAGTCTTATTGGATGTATAATGTACATAGCAGTATGCACTCGACCTGACATTGCACATGCAGCAAGTTTATTGAGTCAGTTCAACAATTATCACTCAGAGGCACACTGGAAAGCGGCAAAACGTGTTCTACGATACTTGAAGGGTACAATAGACTATTACATAGTTTATGAAAAATCTATGTTTACTGTTACAGGATATGTAGATGCAGACTGGGCATCAAATCAGCTGGATCGGCGTTCTTATACAGGTTACGTGTTTAAAATAAGTAACTCAGCAGTGTCATGGGAAAGCCGTAAACAAAGAACAGTGGCTCTTTCAAGCATGGAAGCTGAATACATGGCATTGTGTGAAGGAGCAAAAGAAGCTAAGTTTATTAGAAGTTTTTAAGTGAATGTTTAGGAACATATTTTTCAGTGAACCTGTATAATGATAGCCAATCAGCACAAAAATTATGTAATAGTCAAATTAATCACAGTAGAAGTAAACACATTGATATACGACATCATTATGTACGACAAATTGTAAAAGACAACATAGTTCAGTTAGAATACTTATCTAGTGAAAACATGCCTGCAGATGTTTTAACCAAATCCTTACCTAAAGATAAACATTTCAGTTGTGTTTCTAATCTTGGTTTAAAGATTGTTTAGTTCAACAATGTACTAGAATAATTTCGTTTATTTTTTAAGACTGTTTAGTTTAAAGGAAGGTGTTAGATTATGTAAACTAAACATAATTGTATGAATACTTTTTAGTTCGTTTTATTCTTTTATGTGTGTTGTCATTCAAGTGTCGTACTCGTATATAGAATATTATAAATCTCTGAAATATCAATCCAGTTTTTCTATTTCCTATAATTAAATTCCAATAATTATGAACGACACTCACTTTTTAATAATCTTGAATAAGTTGTACGTAATTCTACGAACATACGTACGTAACTTGTAATTTAAACACAAAATAACACCTGAAAGAGATTGTGTGCTGAAAACGATATTGGTACCATCCTCTAGAAGCATGTTAAAGACTTAATTCTCGCGTTTTCCATCTATGAATTTCGCTTTATACATTCGACGATCCTCTTAAAAGCTGTTATCAGTTACACCAACACAAAGTACCAATACATAATACTTATTTTTAGTCAAATACAACATATTTTTTGAACTCGTAATCATACTTCATAAAATCGGAAATTACCGAAATGACTGTGTTAAATAAATATTGACATTTGAAAACTGTTTAATGTTTTTTTAATTATAAAATAATTAAATGAAAGGAGGTCTACAGTATCATTGTTTATCATTTGTGTTGTCCAAAGTTAAAAGTCGATATCGACATGTTACTCATTCGATAAAAAAGAAAATTCTATAATTACTGTACTAGCAATGCAATCGGATTTGGTACTATGGGAGATAAAATACTTATACGCTATACTATACATTGCTTAAATTTGCCCGCCCCTTTCTATAACACGTTGTATATGTATTTAATTTAAAATCTAATTTCTACATTCCAGCTTTCAACAATATCATTCGAGAAAACTTCGTAATGAATATCAAATAAGTGTCTCGTCTAAATTGTTAACTTCTAAAATGTCTTAAACCTTACGAACAGACAGTTAATTAGCTCTTGAAACAGAATGACAAGATATTTCAAAGATCTGCAAACGGTATAACTTCGTATTATTATAACACCTTCTGAATTACAACGGATTGTAGGCAAAGTCATGAATTTGATGAAACTTATTCATGTAAAGTTTGTCTTCTTCAGCTGCCCTTATCCCATTCCCAGTGGGTCTGTAACATGTTTTTTAACACGTGTTACAGAACGATTTTTTTTATATTTACGACCGGCCGCCTGGCTGACGTCAACATCTCTAGGGAAAACACCCAGACCCGAAAATACTTGTGGATCACACAACATCTCTGGGCTGGGCTACTCGCCCACTGCGCCACGGAGGCTGTCATGTAAAGTTAGAATACATAATAATTAAAATAAAAGAAAGTGATAATTGCCGACGTTAATCTTGAAAAAAGAACATATTTTACTGAACATTTTTCAATATAATTTATGAAATTAATCATAAATATTAATTTCTTATTATATAGGTACTCGTAATGTTGTGGAATTAGTACAAGATTTTAATATTTTTTATCATTAGCATTAGCAATAACATTTTGTATTTTTATTAACTTATCCAATCGGAATAAAAGGTACTCTGTGTGTTATTTGTTTTAAAATACAATTCTTTTTTTTGCTATAAAAATATAATTTGAAAACATAGATACATAATAATTTATTGTCTTTATTTTAAACTACTTACTAAATTTATATACTTAATGAATTCAGTTTCCTTATCTGACTAATTCATTACAATTATATAAATGTTTAATCTAATATATAAAATTCTCGTGTCACAATGTTCGTTCCCATACTCCTCCGAAACGGCTGGACCGATTTGTATGAAATTTTGTGTGCATATCGGGTAGGTCTGAGAATCGGCCAACATCTATTTTTCATCCCCCTAAATGTTAAGGGTGGTCCATCCCTAAATTTTATTTTTTATTTTTTAGAAAAAAAATCTGTTAATTTTTTATGATGCAGCATTAAAAAATACATACTACCCTAAATTTTCAACCCTCTAAGATCAACCCCTATTTTTTAATAGTGACATTAGTATTTTTGTCAAGCGCGTTTCTCACCGGGAAGGCTACTTTAATCCTGGATATAGGCATTCACGCGGGCGGAGCCGCGGGCAACAGCTCGTTTACTATATTATTTTATGAGTAGACTTAGGTTGACAAAAATCCTTTTACATATAAGCTTAATAAAAATAATTTAAAAACTAATTGTATATTAAACACTGCCCTCTCATTCCATATATTAAAGAATAATATAGAAAGATTTATTTTTTATTTTAACAGACGCCAGCAAGCTGCTAGTAAAATTATTAAGCAAAATAATTTACGATATCCTAATATTTTAAATGCAAAAGTGAGTTTGTTACGCTTTCACGCCTGAATCGCTGAACCGATTTTGATAAGTTTTGGTACAGAGATAGATGTGACCCTGGAGACGGTTATAGGTTACTTTTATCCCGAAAAATACTGTTGACGCGGGTGGAACCACGAGTATACTAGTATTGTATAAAATAGATTTCAAAGACGTTAAAGAATAAACCCAATTTAGTTATTCGCTGAAGTGCCACGAGCTGCTGTCGATAGAAGCTATCGTGCATTTGATGTCACATTTTTGCTTCACACTCGATGTCTCAAGAGCATCACGTACAATTTTAGTTCCTTTGACAAATCAGTCAGTTGCCACACGGATTTCCTGGGATGACATTGAGAATATATGCTGGAGATGGTATTGATAACGCGAGATTATGAAATTCCGGGACATTTTAAATAATGTTTATGGTAAAATATTTATTTTTTAGATAGAACATTACATCAGTGATGAGCTTCAGTAATAGATGTGTGGGTGCAGAACTAGTTGTACCTCTGCCTGCCCCTTCAGGAATAAAGACGTGAACTTCTATAAATCAATCGATGTTATGAAAAAATTGATGAAAAATGTACAATAAAACGTAGATTAATAATGTCTAGGAATAAAAAAATAAATCAATGAATCGGTCGAAAATTAACTTCATAAAATAAACAATCTAATAATGACAGCCTCCTTAGTGTAGTGGGCGACTGACAGGCTGCGAAGCGAGAGGCCGTGGGTTCGATTGCCGCACTGAGAATGCGGAAATGAAATGTTTGTGTGATCCACAAAAAAAAATTTCGTTTCTGGGTTGTGTGACCAAGTCCCTAGTAGTTCCTGATACCCACAATACAGGTTTACCTAGTGTGGGGTCGGGACTATGTGTGCGACTGTTGGGTGTGTTTATTTATACATACATACGCACTCACGCCTGTTATCCCCGAAGCGGTAGGCAGAGGTGTAACCTGTACACCCACATTTCGCCGAACGTATCGCCGTCCTTTATGTGATAGGGGGCGAGCCTATCGCATAAAGTCGGTGTTTATTTATTTATGTTTATAATCTACAAAACATTGTATTTTATTTCAAACAAGTCAAAATATATGATTTAAAAGGTGAGTCAGAGAGGGTATACTAAGCCATTGCCAACTTAAAGTGTCACTGATAAGGATTTATACCATGAATATATAATGTCTTAAATATAAAAAAAAATGTCATTCAAGAGTTTCGTTACCCTAAATATGACCCCAAATAAAAACACAGCGTATCAATCACAATTGTGTACGCACACATTTTTTTATAAAATCTTTTATCAGCAATCTCTCTGAAATTATTGGATGTATTGAAAAAGTTACAAGTGGAAAAGTTATTCAGAATTTAACTGTAGGTACTATTTTATGCTTGGTTCACCTTTTTCGTGAAAGCTTGTATGCATAAATAAAGTAACTTAAATGTAATTTTATTTATTTAAATTTTCGTAACAAAAGTAGGTTAAAAACATACTTTTATATCTCAATACAAATGCCTACAAAATTCAATACAATGCATAAATTCCTACACTTTATAAAATATAATCCGATTAACTAGCAACACTAGTTTTATTTGGAGTGTTCGGAATATTTCTGTTTGATATTGCTTTTGAACTCTACATCTCGGATTGTATACAATATTTGCACGTGACTTAAGACAGATATTATGTTTTCATCAGACGAGCAGTTTGCTCGCCTAATGGTAAGCGTCACATAAATAAAAGCAAAACCTTCAAAACTTCGACTTAAAAACTATGTGTTTTGTGAAGCAAAATATCGTGAGGAAATCTGCTTATATTACGAGAGGTCTCCAAAGAGTTACATTATTTTATTCGTCTGAATGACGAGACGAGCAGGTCGCATGCCTGATGGTAAGCCACATACACAAATAATAGCAATATCACTGTGATCTATGAATTAATCGATTGCTTTTAAAATTTGAACTGCTAAGTAATTTCTTTGCCTTTAATTTCCTTCAAACGTCCACAAACGGGTTTTTTTTATAGCACAGGCCTGCAAAAGAATTGGGTCAACTGATGGTAAGTGATCTCCACCGCCCATGTACGCCCACAATACCAGCAGAATAATGGGCGCATTGCCGACCTTAAGGTAAATTAAGGGATTTGGAATTAAGCTTCCGGATATCTCACTCACCGTAAGAAAACGTCGGTTTTCTGTGAGACAGTGGTAACAATCCCGGCTCATTTGTGCTGTCGAGAAAACTAACTACAGCGTGCCTCTACCACTTTGAAAATGTTGTGGATAAAATACCATAGCTAAATTGTAAAGTGTAATTTCTCTTTTAAATATAAATAGAAATTACTCAGTATGTTTAAATAATACATATACGCACTCACGGATCACGGGATTTGCAATCTCCAAAGAGGTAGGCAGACGTGTAATAAATACACCCACATGTAGCCAAGCGTAACTCCATCTCATGATGTGATAGGGGACGAGCCTATCTGTATACTGGGCACAAGTGCAGACTCCGGGTTGTACTGTGCATTTCATAATAGAAAAACCCAATTTCACTTTTACCCGACCCGGGGATCGAACCCGAGACTTCAGTGTCAGCCTCAGTCGTAATGCGTACGCGTTACAACTGCGCCACCGAGGCAGTAAAGTAGGTATAATTTCCTTTTAATATAAATAGAAATTGCACAGTATGTTTATATAAAACATACTAAGTAGAATATCGCAACGACTCGCAACATCTATTATAAATTCATTAACTTGCACTTTCACTTAAATAACTTACAAGATAGAAATAAAGTTGCATATTATGTTATAAGTAATACGTAACGCAAGCAATTTATATAATAGAATACTTGAACATACATACATACATACGCACTCACGCTTGTAATCCCCGAAGGGGTTTTTTTTTTTTTTTTTCTATCCCGCCCACACACCCGCCACTGGGTGGGCCGAAGGGGTAGGCAGAGGTGAAACCAGTAGACCCACATTTCGCCGAGCGTATCTCCGTCCCATATTGTGATAGGGGGCGAGCCTATCGCCATACCGGGCACAAATTCCAGACTCCGGGCTGATACTGAGCATTTCGTAATAGAAAAACTTTACCCGACCCGGGGATTGAACCCGAGACCTCAGCGTTAGCTTAATATTAATGCGTACGCATTACAACTGCGCCACCGAGGCAGTCAGTCAATACTTCAACATAATTCCCTATTAGGTATCACATGCCTCGCTAACATTTACAAGGTGGTAGGTCCCTCGTATGCGAGAGGCCGTCTGGGTTGGTACCACTGCCAAACAACACTGAGTAAGGACTGTTGTGTTCCGGTTTGAAGGAAATTGAAGCCAGTGAAACTACAGGCATTATAAGACTTACGTATCGGGATGACGAGCGTTTTTTTTATGGCATAGGTCGGCAAACGAACAAGTGGGTCACCTGATAGTAAGTGATCTCCACCGCCCATGTACGCCCACAATACCAAAAGAATCATGGGTGCGTTGCCGCCTTAAAGAAAAGGGATAGTTAAGGAATTGGGAAGGGGAGGGGGCTTGGGCCTCCGGATATCTCACTCACCGTCCGAAACGCAGCAGCAAGCTGCTACTTTACGCCGGTTTTCTGTAACAAGACAAAGACAAAGCACAAGCACAGCTTGGCTCTACCACTCATAAAAGTAGTCCAGTGCCATGCATTACTTTATAATTCAAAGTAATTGGTGGCGTTGCTTCTGTTTATGGGCAGGCGTTGCGCTTACCATCAAGCGAGCGAACTGCTCGTCTCGTCATTCAAAATAATAAAAAAATACATGCGCCTAGTCTGCGAGTGAGAAAATTACTATTAATGACAAATATCTCAGATAAAAGTGATCAAGATCAACATTAGAACCATTAGAAACGTCATGTTAGCGGTAGACAAAATACAGGAATAAAAAATACACTATAGTTTAGGCGTAACAAGTTGAGTCAGTTCATGAGTGGTAGAGCCACGCTGTAGACACTTGTCTACAGCATGTATGGGCTGGGTCGTCCGGGTCATTACCACTGTCTCACAGAAAACCGGCGTAAAATAGCAGCTTGTTGCTGCGTTTCGTACGGTGAGTGAGATATCCGGAGGCCCAAACCCCTCCCCTTCCCAATTCCTTAATTATCCCTTTCCATTAAGGTCGGCAACGTACCCATGCTTCTTTTGGTATTGTGAGTGTACATGGGCGGTGGAGATCACTTACCATCAGGTGACCCACTTGCTCGTTTACCGGCCTATACCATAAAAAAGTCTAAAGTGGAACCATGTTAGCTTCGAATTTTTATAGACATAATATCTTTAATAACTGATTATATTACACGATAAAACAAGTAGTCATTATTGGATGTTTTTTGTTATGTCGCTCTTACAGTTTTTAACCGACGAAAAAAACGGATGAGTGTTCTCTATTTGTTTGTATATGTATATATTTTTATTTTCACGTTCACGTTCACGCTTATCTCTGCCAAATGTGGATGATTCTTTGTGTAATCGATAGTATCTACTTCAGTGGTGATACATTTAAATTTTAAGAAAAACCCATGCCAGGAAAATCCAGGGGATGTATCAGATACCCTCCGACTAGCTTGTTTCACTGTTTTAAAAACCTGCTGCTGGACCCTGAATTTTATCCCAGCTGCATCGCCTAGGTTCTCACTCCATTGCAATTTAAACTTATGTAACTTTCCAAATGCATTTCGAAACTTAGCTATTACTCACGTCATTCAATTTGCAGATAAAATTCAACGAACAAAGGTTCTCTAAGTGACTATAAAAATGCCACCACTTTTAGTAAATTTAGTTGGGGCTGGATTAAACTTCGAGCTCTCTGTAAAAATGCACGGAGCGTCCTTTTTATAGTGCATTAATGCCTGGTTTCTGAAAGGCTGATCAATGTTAAATTAATTATTAAATGTCAAATCTCATGTCAAGTTGAAATTGGGTTGCTAGAAGCGTGATTAACGCCTTTGATGTGACACACATGTTAATTAACATAACTATCAAATTAATAATATGAAATATGTGAAACGGTACTAAAGAGACATCATTTTTTTTTCACTAAATAACGTTTCAACAACTCGAATTGATTTGACAGCGGTGTTAAAATCAAAGTTTTGTTAGTTGAATATTGATTTGATCAGCCTTTCAGAAACGAGGTGAAGAGAGTATCATATTTTTGCAAGGTAAGTGATAAAGCTACGCTATAGATACACAGCTTTGTATATGACATGAATAGGCCGGCTCAGCCGGGTCGTTACCACTGTCTCACAGAAATCCGACGTGAAGCTTGTTGTTGCGTTTCGTACGATGAGTGAGATATCCGGCCCAAATCCTTACAATTACCCAATTATCCCTTTCTTTTAAAGTTAGCAACGCGTTCATAATTCTGCTGGTATTGTGGAGGTACCTGGACGCTGGAGATCACTTAAAATCAGGTGACCCTCTTGTTCGTTTACCGACTTATGCTACGCTCTCATTAGCAATTTATGTTAATAATTGCTATTTTGCGGCTCTGCCAACGTGACGCATGCACGCAAGCAAGCACGCACGCACGCCTATTTTTTCGGGGGTAAATAAACCCTGATAAGGAGATCTGGTGCCATTTCAGATATTGTTAATGTATTTAAGGTCCTTTGCAACCTTTCACTTGCAAATTTTATTAAATTTAACATTGGCCGAATTATTTCGTCCAATTTTAATATTAACAGTTTATTAGTAAATTGATACCTGTAAAAACATATTTAAGTTGCCACGTGGATTAAATAAACTTTTTGGCTAAAATAATACCAGCCCAAAAAAGTTAAAAATATTAACCAATGTATTTTTAGCTTTATTGACGAGACTAGCAGATCACTCGCCTGGTAGCAAGCGTCACGCCTGCATATAATGAGAAGCAACATTAATTCATCCAAGCGTAGTGTGGGCTGACCTCGAGCCCGCTGGACCGACGACCTAATAGACGTAGCGGGAAGTGGCTGGATGAGGAACGCAGAGGACCGTCAAGGGTGGCGCCAACTTGGAAAGGCCTATGTCCAGCAGTGGACGAATTCAGGCTGATGATGACGATGAACATCAATTACAACATTCAATTTTGTAATGCATGACATTGTACTGCGCTCGTCACATCGAGACATAAGGTGTTAAGTCGCATAATGCCCAGGAATAGCACTTGCTTAAGTTATCTTCAAACTGAAACACAACAGTACGATATCTCACTCACCGTACGAAACGCAGCAGCTAGATGCTACTTTACGCCGGTTTTCTGTAAGACAGTGGTAACGACCCGGACGAGCCAGCCCATTTATGCTGTAGAAAAGTGTCTACACCGTTGCTCTACTACTAATGAACACATATCCACACACATACTCTGCAGAATATGTAAACCTCATAATCGAGTTCACATAACTTGCAATACCAACCGATTAAACCCACGTAGTTTATCAGATACTGAGATATGATTAAAATCTTGGTGTCTACTCGGCAATCGAATGTTCGAAGTTCCACACAATGCGGGCTTTCGTATTCAAGCCACCTATTACATTAGTTCAGAACTAACTTTGTCTGTGGCGACAGCAAAATTCATACAAGTTCATAACAATTTTATGGTGGAAACTAAATTGTGTGCTTTAGTTTAGTTTAGCAGGTAGCCTGATGGCAACGTTACACGAAACAACACCACACAAAACTTTGAGTTACAAAGCACTGCAGGGTATTGGACTGCGTTCGTCACTCTGAGACATAGGATTTAAGCCAAGTCGGAGGTCTTCGGGCGGCTTTTTTTATGGCATAGGCCGGCAAACGAGCAAGTGGGTCACCTGATGGTAAGTGATCTCCACCGCCCATGTACGCCCACAATACCAAAATAATCATGGGTGCGTTGCCGACCTTAAAGGAAAGGGATAATTAAGGAATTGGGAAGGGGAGGGGGTTTGGGCCTCCGGATATTTCTCACCATACGAAATGCAGCAGCAAGGTGCTACTTTACGCCAGTTTTCTATGAGACAGTGGTAATGACCCGGACGAGCCGGCCCATACATGCTGTAGACAAAAGTATCTACAGCGTGGCTCTACCGCTCAAAAAACAACTTGTACATCTTTGACACTAGGTTAGCCACTATCCATTCGATATAGAATAGAATAAGATGTACTGCCTAGCAATCTTACTGGTTTCAATGTTCTTCAAACTGAAACACAACAATGCCTCTACACTGCTGCTTAGCGTCAAAAATAGATAAGGCGGTGGTACCTACCCAGACGGCCTCTCGTATATGAAATGAAATGAAATAGTTGTATTAAGCATGTAGGCAATTAAAATAGCGCTTATGACAAGTCAGTACAAAATAAAGAAACTTAAGTATAGAAATCACTTCGATCATAAGAAATCATATCAACGAATGTATACATAACATACATAGCATCATCATAATTCACTGAGCTTCAATAATATTTTCAACTTTTTTATTTAGGAATAGTCCAGAATTGATTGAGTATTTTTTTTATATGGGCTAATATCGATCATAGGCATTACCGAAACGGCACGTGTTTTAAAACTACCACCGGATCCAAAACGACCCAGCCTGAGAAGACCCGGCGAAACAAACTCAGTGGGCTTACTTTACCACTGGATTTTACGCGGAGCGACCCAGTCCTGAGAAGATCCAGCTAGTCAAAGTCAGTAGGCTTGTTTTTGGCCCGATTTTCAATCCGCATATATGATGGCTCTACCAATTAGTAAATATACCAATACATAATATTATTATGTATAAAGGTATTCGAAGCAGCCATAGCTCAGTGGGGAGTGGTACGGATCGTCGGGATGAAAGTCGCAGGTTCGAAACCAGCGCCAAGAGCACACACCTCTGACTTTTCTAAGTTATGTGTGTATTAATTGTTAATTATCACTTGCGTTAACGAGGAAGGAAACATTGTGAGGAAACCTGCATACCTGAGAAGTTTTCCATAAGAATTTCAAAGGTATGTGAAGTCTGCCAACCCGCATTAGGCCAGCGTGGTGGACTAAGGCCTAACCCCTCTCATTCAGTAGAGAAGGCCCGTGCCCACCAGTGGGACATGTATTATACAGGGCTACGGCTAGTAAAAAAAAGGTATTCATAATGCTTGGACGGACAACGTCACATTAGAACGATGAAGAAACTTCAGTCGAATCGCTATACCGGTTCCAGAAATGTGAACAAATATCTACCTACTTTTCAGTTAGGTATCTCTATTTGGTGGACTGACAGGTCCAAACAAAGGCTTATTTGTTTACATTTCTGGAACAGGTTTGGAGAATAGACTATAAATCATTTTTAACTGGGTCTTAAAAGTTAAAACAAGGTTTTTTGCTGTCATTGATGACGTTAAGATCTTGTGAACGGCTGCCCTCCTTAAGGTCACACAAAATAATCACAAATAAATATTTTTTTATACTTGTTATCCTCGTAATACAAAAGTAACGTTTATTGATATTTCATACTGACAGCCAGTTGTCCTTTAAAGCCCTAAGTCAGCTTTCTTTTTTCCTGGTGTTATCCCAGATTATAGCAGTGATAGCTAGGTTTGAAACCAGCCCCAAGTGCATACACCTCTGACTTTTCTAAGTTATGTGTGTATTAATTGTTAGCCATCACTTGCTTTAACGGTGAAGGAAACATCGCGAGAAAACCTGCATACCTGAGAAGTTCTTCATAAGAATTTCGAAGGTATGTGAAGTCTGCCAAGCCGCATTAGGCCAGCGTGGTGGACTAAGGCCTAAACCCTCTGATTCAGTAGAGGAGGTCCGTACCTAGCAGTGGGACGTTTATAACACAGGGCTAGTATTATTATTATTATTTATCCCAGATTAATGCCAGGGACCTTCTCGATTTGACGGTATTTGGTATTATAAGGGACGACCCACCGTCTGAACCCCACTATCCGCAACAACCAAACAAGGAACCAAGACGTCAATAAGTTGTATTTTTTTTTAATTGACACTGAAAAATAAACATCGGACGTTAAATAATCTCAAAACCTCATGATACCTGAAGAACGATGGGTGCGTTGCTGACAAAGAAGCATTTCACCCTCCGTGTAACCCACCCACCCAGCGGGCGAGTAACCGGCTGCGAAGCGAGAGACTGTGGGTCCGATTCCCGCACTGAGACAAATGATTGTGTGATCCACAAAAATTTCATTCCGGTCTGGGTGTTGCGGGACCGCAAGTCCCTCGCAGTTTCTGATACTCACGATACAGGAGATATGAACTATGTACTTTACCTAGTGTGGGATCAGGACTTTGTGTGTGACTGTTGGGTGTATTATGATTATAATATTTTAGAGTGTAATCCAAGATTTTGAACGCCACATCTTGGGAGACTTTTAACACTTTTGAATACAGTATTGCCTCGGCGATGCAGTTGTAACGTGCACGTGGTACGATTGCTGAAATGCTTAGTATCAGCCCGGAGTATGGAATGGGGGGCCCTTGTATGGCGGTAGGCTCGCGCCCTCTCACATTATGGGACGGAAATAAGCTCGACGAAATGCGGATGTACTGGTTACACTTCTGCCTACCTCTTCAGGAATTATAGGTGTTAGAGCGTATGTAGGTATGTATGCACTTTTGAATACATGTTAAAATTGAATAATTCTTCGTGTTTACTTTTAATAGTTTACATTTCTTCTTCCATCTGCCCTTTTCCCACTCGTAGTGGGGTCGGCGCAACATACTCTTTAATACATGTTACAGAAAGATTTGGCTTGTAGTTTCTACGACCGGCCGTCGGCCTGACGTCATCTCCTCTGGGGAGAAAACACGTAGAAAAAAAATATTTGTGGATCATACAAACATTTGTCTCTGTGCAAGAATCGAAACCACGGCCTCTCGTTTCACAGCCTTCACTCACCCACTGCGTCATGGAGGCTATACATCGAAATAAGTTATATTCATCGTAATTATTTCATATTAGGTAATACATACACACTCACGCCTGTAATCGCCGAAGGGGTAGGCAGAGGTGTAACCAGTACACCCACATTTCGCCGAGCGTATCTCCGTCCCAAAGATGTGATAGGGGGCGAGCCTATCGCCATACCGGGCACAAATTCCAGACTCCGGGCTGATACTGAGCTTTCCGTAATAGAAAAACCCAATACCACTTTACCCGACCCGGGGTTCGAACCCGAGACCTCAGCGTTGGCCTCAATCGTAACGCGTACGCATTACAACTGCGCCACCGAGGTAGTATTAGGTAATATATTTTATTAACGCATAACGTACCTTTATTATAGTAACCTCGGATGGCTTCCTAAGCGAAACAATACTGAGATATGGTCTAATGGCCAGGCTCGTCTCTGTATCAGGCTTTTGTATTTGGCATTTGCAATACATGTAACTTGGGATTGTTGGGATTTGTGAAGATAGTTAGGTTGGTGTTATCATGTAATAACAGGTTATCTTTAGAATAATAATAATAAATAGCTCTTGTTTAAATTATGTGGCTTATGCAGTGGTTGCATATAACCAGGGATTATTTTGTTTTTTAAAATTATATATATCATTAAATAAATAATTAATGATAGTATTTTTTTAGAGTGGTAGAGCCACGCTGTAGACACTTTTGCCTACAACATGTATGGGCCGGCTCGTCCGGGTCGTTACCACTGTCTCACAGAAAACCGGCGTAAAGTAGCAGCTTGCTGCTGCGTTTCGTAAGAGTGCGTTTCGGTGAGTGAGATATCCAGAGGCCCAACTCCCCCTTCCATTCCCAATCCCTAAATTATCCCTTTCCTTTAAGGTCAGCAACGCGCCCATAATTCTTTTGGTATTGTGGGCGTACATGGGCGGTGGAGATCACTTACCATCAGGTGACCCATTTGCTCATTTGTATCGTCTCATTAGCCTAGTAGGTTGAGCAAATGGGTTCAAATCCCAGTTTGAGCAATCGCAATTTGTGTGTTGAGTTTTGCGATTAGAAAACTTCACACCCTGAGTTGTCCGGGATTGAAATTTGTGCCCGATATGGTGATCGTCATCTATTACGTCATGGGAAGGAAATAAGACTTAAGCCGTGGGTGCAGTAGTCGCACCACTGCCTTCGGAGATACAGGTGTGAGCTTATGCTATGGATTCAGTAAATACTGGGTTATTGATGTCTAGTCTGGCTATGACTTTTTTTATTAGCTTGAATGGCGAGACGCGCAAGTCGCTCGCCTGATGGTAAGCGCCACCACGCCTGCTCATAAACAGAAGCAACGCCACACAGAACTTTAAATAGCAAAGCACTGCATGACACTGGACTTCGCTCGTCACCCCGAGACATAAGGTTTTAAGTCTCATAATGCCCAGTAATTTCACTGGTCTTAATGTCGTATGTTTTGGTTTAATTTGACCGGACTATAAAGCCCGTACTGGAATAAAGGTTATCACATCAAGAGATACTAATGATTGTGATAATTTATCATGTCCAGTGCATAACTGAAATCGTTGTGTCGTACCTACTAAATATAACATGCTAACGTAAAACAAAATGTATTCATCCTTTTAAAATATGGTACGGAACCAAATGTGGGACATCGTGAGCTATAAACAAAATAGGTCATACACAATACGACCTTCGTCACAATCGTTCTTATCACGAGCGAGACGGCACTATGTTTGATCGCCCTCTCTTTCTACACGAGCCAATTAAATTCCTCGCGATTCGGACGGTTTCGGTTATCGTTCACTCTCGTTCGTGTCAATCGCTCATTCACGGCGCATGGCAACTTTCTTCCAGCGTTTAGTACGCATGCGCTAAGCCGACGGTCGGTGACGTACGGTATTCTTCATAACGTATTAAATTATTAAAATAAAATTGTATTTCTGTAAAAAATGGCACAATTATCGCCTTTAGAGAAAGTTGGTTTGATATTCGTTGCGTTCCTGCTTATTTATATTGTGAAAAATGCATTAAGTGCAGTGTATTATTATGCCATCGGTCCTGCATTGAACAAAGTTGACTACAAATTAAAAGGAAAATGGGCGTGTGAGTATATTTCTTATTCTTACGCTTTCTCAACTCGTGAAAGGGAAAGTGTAGTCGTACGCTTCCTTGTTAATATTTGTAATGTCATTGACTTGGGTCGGTGGCCGGCGTTGCATACTTAGCTTACGCGACGTGACCCATCATTCGATCCATATAAAAAAAATATCTACCTATATTTGTTAAGGGATAACCATAAGCTAAATCGATTTTTTTTACTATGAAAAAATGAAGGAAGGTTTATGTATGTATGTATGGTCACACATAAATATGCTAAGTGTAGACAGAATTGGATGATTATTTTTGTGTTCGATAGGCTTATTTTTAGTAATGACTGATAGTCCCGATGGTCCCATTTAAAGAAGAAAACATTATAATTTCTTAAGAGGACAAAACCGGGTATGAACGACTAAAACTTTGACGTTAAAGCACCGATTTGATATTTTTTTTAACTAAATATTAAAATAAATACTTTTTATCTAAAATTAAAACCGACTTAAACCTAAAAAGCCAAAACATAAGCCTATACAGTTTTGAGCCGGTGATATCGATCATTGACCATTCCACTACAATAGCACTGATACAACATTGTTTTTATTATTTTTTATACAGTTATTTTGTTAAAACGCGTTTATTTTGTGTTGATAAGTGAAGAAATCTTATTAGGTTACCGGTGTTCTGAGATTGTTTTCAAAATGATTGTACAATATTATTAACTATATTTATGACATCACTGCAACGATAACCGCAGTAAGTTGTTGATTAACCTGGTATTTCCTACATATAGAACTTGTTACCTTCAGTATTGTTCTCATTTATACATCGTTTCTGTTTTTTTTCCTATTGAAACACTATAGGATTTTTTTGTCATTATAGGATTAAACTATACTTTAGCACCTGCTTATAAAACGGTCACCTGATCGTCTCCACCGCCAGTACCATTCCTTGATAAAATCTATCATCTATAATTTCTTGCTAAGATCTATTATCTACTATCATTCCTTCCTAGGATGAAATGAAATGAAATAGTTTTATTAATCATGTAGGTAATTAAAATAGCGATTATGACAAGTTAGTACAAAATAAAGACTCTTATGTAGCTATAGAAATCATATCAACTAATGTATACATAACATATATAGCATCGTCAAAATACACTGGGCAACTATACATTTTACAATATTTTTTTAATAGTCCAGAATTGTTAATTATTATTATTACTATTATTTTTCTCTGTTTTGAGGGTCGATATGGACCATAGGCATTTATCATTTACTATGATACGATACGATATACGATATGGACCTTGGGGATATATCATTTACTATTATTCCTTCCTAAGATCTATCATATATTATCATTCCTTGTTAAGAGCTATCATCTAATCATTTCTTACTAAGGCCCGTATTACAGAACGAGACTCAAGTGAATGAAATCGACACCTAGCAAAGGTGTCGATTTCCCGTTTTTGTTTGGCGCCAAAAATAGACCAAATACGTGTACCGAAATCGACACTTAGCAAAGAGTTCATTTGAGTGTTGTTCTATAATCCTAAGATCTATGATCTGTTATCATTCCTTGTTAAGATCTATCAACTACTATCATTTCTTGCTATGATCTATCATCTACTATCATTTCTAGCCAAGATCTATGATGTATTATCATTTATTGCTAAGTTCTATCCTCTACTTTCATTTCTTCCCAAAGTCTTTGAATATGTCGTCCACAATGAAATAATGTTGCAAGTACAAGACTATTTGACAGCGTGCGTAGTGAGCAAGTAACTGATTACAAAGAGAAAAGCGTTGGCTTTGATTCCCGCACGAGAAAAACGTTCGTGCGATCCTCAAATATTTGTTTCGGATCTGGGTGTTGTGGGACCGCAAGTCCCTCGTAGTTCCTGATACCGATACATATCCAACCTAAGTATGCGGTCAGAACTGTGTGTGACTTTTGAGTGTGTATTTCGATTTGTATATATTTACATGTGATGAATATTATAGCTACATGTTCATAATACGGTTTCAGTTAGAGGCACAGTTGAAATCAATGATGTCTTTGATGGATTATAAATCATATAGGAAGTATGGGTAAAAATGGAATGAAATATCGTTTACATAGATTTAAGGACAGATTTCGACACACTTTATATACACGGCATACATATTCACAATGCTAAAAAAATCATAGGTTCGTTGCCAGTCTTAATGAAAAGGAATGGAATTAGGATTTTTTGGGCGTCTGGAGATCTCACTCATTGGATGAAACGCAACGGCAAGCTGGCAATATTTTTTTTTATTTGCTTGATTGACTAGACGAGCAGGTCGCTCGCCTGGTGTTAAGCGTCATGCCTGCTCATAAACAGAAGCATCGTCATACAGTACTCTGGATTACAGAACACTGTATGGCACTGAACTGCGCTTGTCATCCCAAGACATAAGATGTTAAGTCTCGTAATGCTCAGTCATTTCACTGACCCCAATGTCCTTCAAACCAACAACAGTGCTTACACACTGCTATTTGGCAGAAATAGATAAAGCGGTGGTACCAACCCAGACGGCCTCTCGCATGCGAAGGACCTACCACCTTGTAAAGAGTACCACCTTGTGGTACCTCTCCAGTCGACCCGGCCCATTCATGCTGTAGACAAAAATCACACTGAAAAATTGTGTGGCCTATCACACACAACGGTAATTTATCTGTAGGTCTAGTAAGAGTCTAGTAATGAGTGTAAACGTATATACGTTAACACTAATTCATTAATAATAATACTACTTAAAATATTATTTATGGAAGTGACGAGAGCAGTCCGGTGTCATGGAGTACTTCATAATTCGAAGTTCTGATTGGTGTTGCTTCTGTTTATGGACAGGCGTGACGCTCATCATCAGGCGAGCGCCTTGCTCGTCTAAAAAAACTTGTTCGTCGGCTAAATAACCAAAAATAATTCGGAAACTGATTTCGAATTCGCCTAATTTTAATTCGTCATAGTTTCCGCTAGGGGACCTACTGTTATATAATCTATGTACTCTAACGCAGTAGATGAGTTGAAACACAATGTACATACGCGATCTTCTTAATTTATTTGGGCAAAGTTACATACAGTTTTAGTTACATTTTACATACATACGCACTGACGCCTGTAATTTACGAAGGGTTAAGGCGTAAATGACTAATAAACATCCAAATTCACATTTATAATAGTTGTAGGATATATACAGACGAATTCAGAACAACATTCGTTTTGAAATTGGTTAATAAAATGTATATTTACATGACCACAGTAATGTTAATATACATAACGTATTTAATAAGCAGGATATTATTATTATATACAGGATATATTATGTGCTATTAAGGAAATATCGAATTATAACTTTAACATTGTTTGTTTATACTTATACCTATTGAAAAACCGGCTTGGTCCTATTAAAAATATTTGATATATTTTGAATAATTTTAAATAGGAAGTTGTTAAATGGTTTGCCATTTAAATAGTGTGTTAACAAGAAAAATCATACATTCGTTACATGCACTCACGCTTGAAGTCCCCGAAGGGGTAGGCGGAAGCGTAACACCCACATTTCACCGAGCTTATGATGAGATAGGGGGCAAGCTTATCGCCATACCCTTCGCCGCGCCCTTCAGACTCCCGGCTGATACTAAGCATATCATGACAGAAAACCCAATATCACATTTATCCGACCCGGGGATCGAACCCGAGACCTCAGCACAGCAGTCGTACTGTGTAGTTATTTTTTACAACTGCGCCACAAAGTAAATTTGTCGATAATGTTTTGTTTAATTTAAATTATATTTATACTGCGTTTCTATAAGAGGATTACCAATGATCACAGCCCACACACGCTAAATCCTGTACCTGCACAATAATGACAATGACATTGGATATCCTTATAAATTTAATTAATATTAATGTAGGTCACCATTGGTTCTCGCAGACGTTGTTTTTTCATCGAATAAGGTCGCAGAATCCAGTTTTCAAGAACAAACTCCTTTATTAAAATAATTTTTTCAACCGGCGGATTATGGTAGGTAAATAATATATATTTAATTTTTACAACAAACAACTTAAGGCTTATGCTGACGGGCAGGCGACACAACACAGATCAACACAAATGTTGTAATATAAAACAATGTATAAGTGCATGTTGGGGTATCGCGCTGTAAGCGTTTTCATTATCCAGCAGGCGCTGCGTTAAGTGCATTGCGTTTAACACACACTATTTTATTATACAACGTGTTACAGAATGGTGTGGTCATATTTTAGGGTCATTACATACACCTCATAGTGAGTATATAAATACTGGATATTTTCAAATCCGAGACATTTTTTATTTATGGAAGAAGATGGCAAACGAGCTAGTAGGTCACCTGTAGGCTATTATTATTATTATCTCCACGGCCCATAAACATCCAGAATACCTGAAAGAGCTTGTGTGCTAGAGAGGATAAACCATCTTTTAGAAGCATTTTTAAAGACTTCATTCTTGGGTCTTCCATCTATGAACTTGGCTTAATACAGTCGATGAGCCTCTTGTAAGCTATTATCACGTGCACCAACATAAAACACCAATTCATAATACGAGTACTTCATCATCATCATCAGACTGAATTCGTCCACTGCTGATCATAGGCCTTTCCAAGTTGACGGCACCCTTGACGGTCCTGCGCCTTCCTCATAATTCATAATACTTGCTTTTAGTCAAATACAATATATTATTTTTAAACTGGTAATCATACTGACTGATTGCGACGAATAAATACTTTAATTTTACAACTGTTTTTAATTTTAAATATTATATAATCGAAATGAAAGGAGGTCTGAAGTATTACTGTTTATCATTTAGTGCTCTCCATAGTTGCGAGTCGATATCGACGTGTTACTCATTCGATAAAAAAGATACCTCTATAAATATTTTCTAGCAATGCAATCGGATTTGGTACCATGAGGAATGAAATACTTATATCGATTAATATACATTGCTTAAATTTACCCACACCTTTCTATGACATGTTGTATATGTCGCTTATGGATTTTCACGTTGAACGAGTCAGTCGCAGCGTGAGACGTGATCCGTCAATTTTGACAATTCAACGTTGTGACTAAGGTAGGAAGTTCGAGCAAGGCGACAGACCACAGACCGCAGCGACAGTGTCGCCCCACCGCAACGCAGGACCGTAGCTACACTACCGGTTAATATGTATTACAACGAAATTACTTCCAAACGTGGCAACAGTGTCGCCTGCTGAAATACATAGAAAACAGTATTTGGACTGCCTAGGTGGCGCAGTTGTAATACGTACGCGTTTCGACTAGTGCGCTGAGGTCTCGGTTTCGATCCCCGGCTCATTTATAAGTGATATATCAGCCCGATATTGCGATAGGTTTGCCCCCTATTACATCATGGTACAAAAATAAACTCGGAGAAATGTGGGTGTATTGGTTACTTCTGTCTACCCATTCGAAGATTACAGGCGTGAGTGCGAGTGCGTATGCACTTTTTATTTATAGAAGAAGATGGCAAACGAGCTAGTGGGTCACCTGTAGGCTATTATTATGAGTCTCCACTGCCCATAAACATCCAGAATACCTGAAGAATCATGAACATGTTGTCGATCTTAAAGGAAATGGATGATTAAGCGATTGAGAAAGAGAAGGGGATTTGTGCTTCCGGATATCTCACTCAACGTAGAAATGCAACCGAAATCTGCTACTGCACGTCAGTTTCTTGAGAAATAGTGGTAACGACCCGGTCGAGCCGGCCCATTCATGCTGTAGACTAAACTGCCAACAGCGTCGCTCTACCACTTTAAAACGACTTTAAGTGCCACTGTGGTTGGGCGACGCAGTCGATTAGCAACTTAAAATATAGGTTTTAATATATTTTTTAAAGTACACCTAGTACCTAGTTTGTTTACAATTATATTATTTATTTAAGGATCAATCTTGCCATGACGCAAGTAATTTACAAAAATATAAAATTGAAGGTCACATTGAAAATGTTCGAGGGTAATTGTTCAAAAGTCCGTTCATTGCACCAAGGGTATTTTGGCCGTGACGCGGCTTACAATTCTGGGTTTCATGTGCGGTGTTATTTTTTAAAAGGACGCACGCTTCGGCAGCCGCTGGCAAAAGCTAGTTGGTACCACAAGGTTGTAGGTTCTTCGTTGCGAGAGGCCGTCTGGGTTGGTACCATCGCTTTGTCTATTTCTGTCGTCAAGCAGCGACAAGCAGCAGTGTGTAAGCACTGTTGTGTGCCGATTTGAAGAACATTGAAGCCAATGAAATTACTGGGCATTATGAGACTTTAAATCTTATGTCTCGGGGTGACGAGCGCAGTCCAATGTCATGCAGTGCTTTGTAATTCAAAGTTCTGTGTGGTATTGCTTCTGTTTATGGGCTTGCGTTGCGCTTACCATCAGGCGAGCGACCTGCTCGTTTCGTCACTCAAGAAAATAAAAAAAGAAGTTACGTATAAAAGCGACGGCATTTTGATAATCGACATTATATTTAGGTTAAACTGTAGTTAACATCGATACAGTGTAGTCAATTTAACATGCCCAGATACAAAAAAAAAAAATACTGCATCGTGTTTTAACCACTACGCACAAACTACCAAATATGCAGTAGCGGATTTCCAGTCATGGTCGCCCTAGGCCCCAGACCAAGTAGTAAGTACCAGCCGCCCCTTTCTTTGCACCCATCATATAGACTTGTGATCATCAGTGAATTTTTTGTCACGATTTGCCACCCCTAATATCTACCCGCCATAGGCTCGTGGAAAGCAATGATAGCTCAGGCGGGGAGTGGTATGGACTGTCGAGACGAAAGTCGCAGGTTCGAAACCAGCCCCAAGTGCATACACCTCTGATTTTTCTAAGTTATGTGTGTATTAATTGTTAATTATCACTTGCTTTAACGGTGAAGGAAACATCGTGCATGCCTGAGAAGTTCTTCATAAGAATTTCGAAGGTATGTGAAGTCTGCCAACCCGCATTAGGCCAGCGTGGTTGACTAAAGCCTAACCCCTCTCATTCAGTAGAGGAGGTCCATGCCCAGCAGTGGGACGTATATAATACAGGGCTAGTATTATTATTATTATAGGCTCGTGCCTACTGGACCTTAGAACAAATCCACCACTGCAAATATGTTTGCCACAAATAATTCCTGAACGAAACATAGATAAAGTCCAAATTTATAAAGTTCCTTTACAAAATGAAGTGGAAATCGTGCTAAAAATTTGAACAAACGACGACAGGCAGGAACTCGGCTAACTTCAACTGGAATACCCCATTGTGAACGTACTCGGGGCATAGTTGAAACGAAGAAATGTAACGTTTTCCTTGAAAACTTCCATCGTGCGTTCTAACTTCATGTTTATTTACACTTCTGCGAAGTTTTCGCCTCTCGGGTGTGTTTTATTTCTTAGTAGAGTTGCAAAGGTGCTGTTAGTGCAACTATTTAGTTATTCATAACACGGAGCACGGTGAAGTTTTCTATAATTAGTATTTGGTTAGTGTTCATTAATATATGGTTTTTGTTAGCTTGTTTTTGTGTTTTAGCACTAAGTGTTTTAGTGAATATAACTAACTCTTTCACATGTGGGCTTTTATCTTTCACTTGTGTTCTTTTTGCTTTTTGCGGTGGTGCAGTTGTAATGCGTAGGCGTTACGATTGATGTTAACGCTGCCGTCTCGAGTTCCATCCCCGGGTCGGGTAAAGTGGTATTGAGTTTTTCTATTACGAAATGCTCAGTATCAGCCCGGAGTCTGGAAATTGTACCCGGTATGGCTATAGGCTCGTCCACTATCACTTCATGGAGATACGCTCGGCGCAATGTGGCTGTACTAGTTACACCTCTGCCTACCCCTTCTGGGATTACAGGCGTGAGTGCGTATGTTGTATTCTTTTTATGCATACGTGAAACCATAGAACAGTGGCTGTGCTATTTTGGAACCTATAAATTTGAACGCTTACAGCAGCAAAATTATATTACCAGTCATGATGGGAATCAAACCAAACTTCTCCTCAGGGTTGACGTCAGCCAGGTGGCCGGTCGTAAGGCATGTTGCGCCGACCGCACTGCAAGTGGAATAAGGGCAGGTGGAATAAGAGCAGGTGGAAGAAACGATGAGTCAAACCGCTTAGGATGCTTTTAAAATAGAATAAACTTAAAAAAAAAACTGAAGAGTGAAAAGTAAGAAGTTAATCAATTTTAGGTCAGCGTTATAATACCAGGTTTATGTTATGTACGTCAATGATAGCACCGACTCAAAATGTATTATACTTTTTACTTTTTAAGTCGGCTTATTAAACTATCGAAACTAGAACGATAACTCTCATATGAATTTGCCAAAAATACGGCTCCACTTACTTACAAATGCAAAGGTAATTAATTACACGTAACACTCATACACGCAACAAAAATTGAATGACCGTTCAAAATAAACTTTATTTTATAAAAGGTAATGTCTAAATATTAAATTTCTAGATCGAGATACGACGTTCTACACCGCGCAAAAAATTTGACGTATTAAGTGTCAACTAGAGATCATGAATAATTTTTTATGAATCGATGAATGAACGAGCTGCACTGACTTTTATAGCCCCGCCCCCTTGCACAGAGTTTTGGTGGGCTCATATTTTGCTTGAATTACGTTTCTTGTCATATTATTTCGATGGGTAAACCCCCGGTAAATATTTATACGAATATAAAAAAGTAATCTCGTTAATTTTGAAAAGTATTTAAAGCTGCACAGAAAAGTAACAGCGTTTAAAAATAAATCGATTACCCATAACAAAGGGTCGTTTGGATCATTCAATAAAATTTCCAATTACCCATTAAGTTCATAGTACACCACCCCGAAGGCGTTCGCAAAATTGCTTTCTCCATTAACTCCGAAGAAACGTTACATTATGACGTAACGAAATTATTTCGGGTGAATTTCTTGCCTAATTGTACAGAATTCATAATCGCCTCTAATGTTCTTGTGTAACATTGCCATTAGAGACGTGTATGACCGTGTAATTACAAATACTTGCAAGTCCACTTAAGGAAGGGTCATCACAATTTCGGGTTAAGATTGTCACAATTCGGAAGCTTCTCCATTTCCCAGTATTAACTTTTAAACATCCTTTTACTTTTTTGAAAGGCAGAGCCACGCTGTAGACACTTTTGACTACAGCATGAATGGGCCGGCTTGTCCGTTAATACTAATATGGTACTTGACTGCACCGTCTAAGACCAAGAAAATAAATATGACCATAACATTGTAAATAACTATTAACAAATCGACCTTGATCTTGATCGCATGCAACAATTGGTAATAATAGTTATTGTAAAATTTTATAGTACTACTAGCTTTTGCTCGCGGCTCCGCCCGGGTGAACGGCCTTTTCCGGAATAAATAGTAGCCTATGTCGCGTTCCTAGTCATGGTTTACCTGTGTGCCAAATTTAATTCAAAACCTTTCAGCCGTTAAAATGTTTTTGAGTGGTAGAGCCACGCTTTAGACACTTTTGGCTACAACATGAACGGGCCGGCTCGGTCGTTACCACTGTCTCACAGAAAACCGACGTAAAGTAGCAGCTTGCTGCTGCGTTTCGTAAGGTGAGTGAGATATCCGGAGGCCTAAATCCCTTTTTTTCTCAATCCCTTAATTATCCCTTTCATTTAAGGTCGGCAACGCGCCCACAATTATTTTGGTATTGTAGGCGTACATGGGCGGTGGAGATAATTTACCATCAGGTGAACCACTTGCCTGTATGCCGGTCTAGGCTATAAAAAAAACGCCCGACAGTTAAAACATAGGTAGCGTTTAATTAATGAAAAGGGAAAGCCATGAATCTGATGTAGGGACAAGTAACCTGGCGCTCCTTTGATATAATATTATAACTACTCTCTCAGCAATCTGCACTCTGCTGTCTTCACTTTACACATTTGGTGGAGTGAAAAGAAATGTACATAGATACGCACTCACGCCTGTACTCCCCGAAGGGCTAGGCAGAGGTGTAAGTAGTACACCCACCCATTTCGCCAAGCTTATTTCCATCACATGATGTGATAGGGGGTGAGCCTATCGCCATATTGGTCACAATTCCAGACTCCAGGTTAATACTAAGCATTTTATGACAGAAAAACCCAATATCACTTTAACCGACCCGCTGATCGAACCCGAGACCGCAGCACAGCCGTCGTACCGCGTACGCGTTACAACTGCGCCACCGAGGCAATTCAGTTAATTAAATAAATTAAAAATATTTAGTATAGTTTGAATGAGACTATACTTTTTTTTTATAGTATAGGCCGGCAAACGAGCAAGTGGGTCATCTGATGGTAAGTGATCTCCACCGCCCATATACGCCCACAATACTAAAATAATCATGGGTGCGTTGCCGACCTTAAAGGAAAGGGATAAGTAAGGGATTGGGAAGGGGAGGGGAATTTATGCCTCCGGATATCTCACTCACCGCACGAAACGCAGCAGCAAGCTGCTACTTTACGCCGGTTTTCTATGAGATAGTGGTAACGAACCGGACGAGCCGGCCCATTCATGCTGTAGACGAAACTGTCTACAGCGTGGCTCTACCACTCAAACTTGTAGCCAACTAGATATATTATCATTATGTCGTCTTATATTCTATTAGATAAATAACGTTCATTTACACACTGTAAAGCAGACTATAAATCTCAGTCACAAATGGGGATTGCAATCCAGCAAAGTGGGATCGCGAAATCCCGCGGGTTCCCTCATCATTTACAAGCCGTAGCGACTTGTTGACAAATCGTGTAAACAGTATATTCCGCAACAGCAATACTGCGGGATTGCAATCCTTAGCCACAAGACTAAAGACTCCCAATCAAATCAACCTATATTTTCTTCAATTTAACTTCCTGAGGCACAATTATCAGGAATGACAGCCTACGTGACGCAGTAGGCGAGTAGCCGGCTGTGGAGCGAGAGACCGCAGGTTCGATTCCCGCACCGAAAAAAATGTTTGTGTCATCCATAATCATTTATTTCGGATCTGGCTGGTTTCTCCCCAGTGGGTTCGATGTCAGGTAGGCGGCCGGTCGTAAAAACAACTAGCCAAATCTCTATGTGACAGGAGTGTGACAAATGACAAAAAGCGTGTTGCGTCGACCCCACTGCGAGTGGGATAAGGGCAGGTGGAAGAAAAATCACCATTCTATAAGGAAGCTTCCTCATAAAACATATAATATATAATATTATCTTCTTGAAACGAGAGGTTTTAACAATTGGAAATCCGTTGTTTCTGCCTACCCGTATGGGAAACGGGGGTGAATAAAAAAGAAAAGAAATACACATTATTTCCCAAGCGCGAATTGTTTATGATAAGACATAAAAGTCAGATAAAAATAACTCTTCTATTGCACTTATCCCACTCGCAGTGGGGTCGGCTCAACATGCTTTTTAGCACATATTGCAGAAAGATTTGGCTTGAAGTTTTTACGACCGGCCATCGACAAACCCTCGGAGAAGAAAATACCCAGACCCGAAACATATATTTGTGAATCACATATACATAATAATATGTTTCGGTGTGGGAAACGAACCCAAGGCCTCTCGCTTCACGTCGTGGCTGTGACCGCCTGCTATCCAGTGCCCAGTAGCGGACTTCATTCAGCATATTGTTGTATTGGGCACGAACCTGACCTGAAAACTCAACCAATATGGTACTTAAATACGACCATAACATTGTAAAGAAATATTAACAAATCGACCTTGGTCGTTGAAACATCGCATGCAACAATTGGTAATAATAGTTATTGTAAAATTTTATAGTACTACTAGCTTTTGCTTGCGCCTCCGCCCGCGTGAATGTCCTTTTCCGGCTTAAAAATAGCCTATGTCCCGATCCCAGTCATGGTCTACCTGGGTGCCAAATTTAATTCAAAACCGTTCAGCCGTTAAAACGTGATTGACTAACAAACATACAAAACTTTTACATTTATAATAGTACTTGGTAGAAAGTAGGATTTGTTACTTCTTCTTGTATCATCGGTATGAATTCAATAGGTTGCTACTTTGTTAAAAATCTATATACTTAACTCACTGAATATTTATTATACTATATCTGAAAAACTACTAAAGCTAGGATTATGAAATTTGGTCAGATGATAGTTTGTGTATTATAGGGGCCCGCTATGAAATATTTTTTGGAAATTATATTTTAAGGGGGTAAAAGCGAGTGTCAAGCTTTATATGTAACCTTTTAATGGAACGGAATATTATTATCCCCAAAAAGATTTTACGCTGGCGGAGCCGCAGGCAACAGCTAATATAATATATGACATCATTGGGACGTTGAAGTTTGTTGCGCATGCAGATATAAACACCGTCGCAGAAGGTACGCGCCTAGCACGTGACTTTCACCTCCGCTCGGGACAAGTTCAAGGAATTCTGACGGTTATTATTAAACTCACAAGGCTGGTTTTGTAATATACTTAGTCCATAAACCGTACTACAGGTTTTTGTCGTGAAAGTCTTGAACTTGTAAAACTATCACACTACGATTACGGTGTCTATAAGTATGAAAGTGTTAAGATTAAGAAATCTTGTAGTTTACTAAAAGATGTTCTTTGATAACCTTGGTTCTAATACAGGCCTAATCTTTCTTTCTCTCTTCTGCTGTTATCCCAGCTTAGTGCCAGAGTTTGAGGCGCATAGGCAGTTGCACTCACTAATCAACTCTTGGTGTGATCAATCTATGGATGGGTGACCGCTTATAGCCGTTCCCAATTCTCTGTCTATCGACAGATTTGCTTACTATCAATAATGTTTTGATAGATGTTCCATACAAAATGTGTCAACATTTTACTGCCAGTAAGCCAATCTATCGATACACAGGATGTCCGGAAACGGCCGTTAGTGATATTTCAACTGAGCGTCAGGCACATTAAAAGTAGGTATGGGCTTTTATCAAATGACAGCAATAGTTAACCCAAATTTCTTGCCTAAAAAAAAATGGTCTAAGATTCAAAATGTTTCATATTACTACTTAGAAAATATTTAGTTTTATCATAACTTTAAAAATGTAGGATGACAAGAACTCATTATAGATATTATAATTTCCACCAAAATATAATATCATATCTAACATTCCAGCAAACGTGTTCACTGAGAAACGATCTAACCTCCCAGTTGCGGTAGTCAACAGTATCAATTCCAAATTATGCAAATTTCCTCGACTCTCCTGCATAAATTGTTGATTTAACTACGTATATATGATTATGATCCTCCAGCTCAGCGTGCTGAATGCAAAATGCCAGATCCAGACTGCAACAATATTATAGTGGTTTATCTTGGGACTTGTGCAAGAATATCGTGTGCTATTACATGGATTATCATATTTTATTATAAAATTAATCCTCGTATGCGTGAGGCAGTCTGGGTAGGTTTTTCTATTGGCCTGAATTACGAAACGAGCAGGCCACTTTTCTGATGGTAACCGCCTGTCCGTAAAGAGAAGCAACACCATTCAGAATTTCGGATTATGAAGTAATGCATGACACTGGAATTCGCTCGCCACTCCGAGAGATAAGATGTTGAGTCTATTCTCAATGCCCAATAATTTAATTAGCTTCAATATCCTTTAAACCGGAACACACCAGTGCTTATACCAGTGTACCATTTCTTCCACCAAACAGCAGTCTGTTTGGTGGAAGAAATAGACAAAGTGTTACTAGGTAGTAGGTTTTTCGTGTGCGAAAAACCGTAGATAGGACAATACAAACCACAGCGCACTTCAAATGTACCGGCGAGCTTCAAGACGCATCACCTCATTTGAATGGGAATGTTGTACTGGCTCAGTACAAAAAGGGACTACTCTTACAAAATTATTTAAAAATCGTATCCTAATTCACACTAACTACAAGTCTTTGCTGCAACATAAAAAAATTGCTGCATCTGTTCTCGTAGTGCAAATTTTCGATAGCTATCACGTCATCTATATATACGAGAAATATGTACGAAGTTAATACGTTTCCAATACATTCAGCTGGGGGCACTGTACGAATCTGCATAGATATTTTCGTAGATACGGATGACTGTAGAAAAATAGCTAAAATTTAAAAGATTTTTTTTTATCCTTAGTAAAAGCCTTTCCTTCAATTATCTAGTACCTGATAAGAAGTAGGAGGTTAGGCCCAAAGCCAACTAGCTGCACATAGAAAACTCCGCTGAACAAAGAACGAGGCAACGGCGAAACTTGGTTTCCGTGGCGGGTTGTGGGTGTCAGACGGTATAGCCCCATATAAGATCAAATGCTGTCAATAGAATTGACGGCATTTGGTATGGGAAGGCGGACCCTGGTATTAAGCCGGGATATCGCTATGCAGATAGGAAAAATAACTCATAAGTAAGTGCAGAGAGACCCTTCTCACCGCCTCGTGTATGTAATGCATAGTATAATAAATAATAATAATACTAGCATATTATACACGTCCCACTGCTCAGCAGGGCCTCCTCTACTGAATGAGAGGGGTTAGGCCTTAGTCCACCACGCTGGCCTAATGGGGGTGGGTAGACTTCACACACCTTCGAATTTTTTATGAAGAACTTCTCAGGTATGCAGGTTTTCTCACGATGTTTCCTTCATCGTTAAAGCAAGCGATAATTAAAAATTAATACACACGTAACTTAGATGAGTCACAGGTGCATGCTCTTGTGGCTGGTTTCGAACCTGTGACTTTCGTTTCGACAGTTCGTACCACTCCCCGCTGAGCTGTCGTTGTATAGTTAAACTTTTAGTTTTGCTGATTGTGCAGGTGAACTGTCTGTAGGCCTAGTATGAGTTACCAATGAGTTAGTATGAGGCCAAATACGTTCACAGTTTTCGAATTCGTATAAAATTACTACCGTCGAAGTGTCAAACTAGCAATTCATACGGTAATAAAGAAAAGAATAGCTTGAAAACTTATTTCATATTCTATTATTATGAAATAAAATAAACCATCTAATTAATTTTAATTCATCATAGTTCCCGCTACTGGCTACTAATATTTGACGTATTGAGAGAAAACGAAAACTTTCATCGTTTTACAAAACTATTAAAACTTGTACTAGGCCCTGTGCAGTTTTGTGAGACTAGTAGTTTGTAAGTTTTCATATATTTTTGTAATAGTATTATATAAAAAAAGTTATTGGCATTATTATGCCGAACTACCAAAGATTACGCAGATGACTAGTACGCATAAAATCTCCAGTAGTTGTAATTACTGAAGCTTTTAGAACTAAGTATAGAAATGAATGTTGCGTTCCTTTTAAGGTGCATAAAATATGGAGCCGTTTTTACATTTGTTCGTGTATGCAACTGGGTCGGTAATATACAGAATATGAATGTCATGGTTGTTCAATGAACATAATAGTTGTGCGGACTTTTATATGATGTTTGTTTTTAATGTTAACTACTATTGCTTTGTTTATTATATTTTATGCCTTTATAACGTGACCTAGCTGGTTTATTCTAGAAGTAATTCAAAGGCACCCATGCTATCAATGCATCTTTTAACGACAACTTTTTGTCGGGAAAAAAATCAATACTCGAGAATACGAAATGCCTTTGACAAGTTTGTTGCCTCCCGTCCAGCAGATTGCTTCAAGAAGGGCATCTATAAATTGCCACTACGTTGACAAAGATGCATAGATAGCATGGGTGGTTACTATTTTTAATAGAAATAAAAATATGGAAATAAATACTTTAACTTCTTTCGTACAGAACAGCAATATCGTAGGTAATAGGTTTTATTTCTGAATGCTTTTTATAACACATAAAATAAACAGATATTTTGCTTTGTTGCAGTGGTCACTGGATGTACGGATGGAATCGGCAAGCAATACGCAAGAGAAGTAAGTTATGCTCTAGTTAGGCTCCTTACGATTACTTACACTTTTTTTTATATTCTTTGAAGTGCCGGTGATACAGCATAAAATATACAATTTATTGATAACATTGGTGTACATCTAAGCATAATATATAAGAAAACCGAATGTATAATATACTAAAACATTCAACTGAATGCCAATTCTCGTATTTAACTGACACTGCGACTGAATTTTAACCGAACTGACATTAGATTGTAATTTTACTAAAAAATGGTCTTCTGTTCCTCTTTAAGTTCAGTCCGGTTTCATTATGATGTCATTTTGATCTCAATTCAGTCACAATTTTGACGTTTATGTAAGGACATGTGTCATTTAAAAATGTTAAAAGAATGCTGTTTTGTCTTCAGTCAACTATTAATCTATTTTCGGTGTCATTTTGATCTATTTTCACATTTGACGTTGGTTATTGATTCATAAGAATAACATTTGCAACTTTCTTGACACTAAGACTGGATCGGATTTATATTTTGAACATCTTTAATTACGAGAATTGGCCTTGCAACATTACGTGAATAAAAGAATTGTCAAAATAGATTCGAACGGGTCCGAACGGTTTTAAATAATATTTGGCACAAAAGTAAACCATGACCTGAAAGCCTATGTCCTAAACATAGGCCAGATTTTATTCAGAAAAAGACATTCCTGAGGAAGTCGCAGGAATAATCTCGTATAAAATAAAACACACAGAGAACAAAACGTGACTTTTGGACAAGAAGCGAAACAAATCGAAATTTTATGCATCATTGCCAATAACGTGATTATTTCAAGGTCCCACGTATAATTTCCTCGTAGAATAAAAATATGAGGAACGCCACTTAACATAAAATACGTCCGATTTATAATTTTATGCGGTTTAACCTTGTTAATTAATACTTATTTGTCGCATGATTTAGCAAAATATATTTATTGGATAAATAAATAAAATAAATAAATACACCCAACAGTCACACACATAGTCCTGACCCCACACTAGGTAAACCTGTATCGTGGGTATCAGGAACTACGAGGGACTTGCGGTCCCACAACACCCAGACCCGAAACCAATATTTGTGGTTCACACAAACATTTGTCTCAGTGTGGGAATCGAACCCACGGCCTCTCGCTTCGCAGCTGGCTACTTGCCCGCTGCGCCACGGAGGCTGTCGCCAAATACTTGCTTTGCTCGCGGTACCGCCCGCTTGAATATATTTGTGAGTGGTATTGCCACGCTGTAGACAGTTGGTCTTTTTGGTCTACATCATGAAAGGGCCGGCTCATCCGGGTCGTCACTATTGTCTCACAGAATACCGGCGTAAAGTAGTTGCTGCTGCGTTTCGTACGGTGAGTGAGATATCCGAAGTCACAAATCCCCCTCCCCTTCCCAATCCCTTACTTATCCCTTTCCTATAAGGTCGGCAACGCGCCCATGATATTTTGGTATTGTGAGTTTACATGGGCGGTGGAGTTCACTTACCATCAGGTGACCCACTTGCTCGTTTGCCGGCCTATACTATATAAAAAGACTCTGCTTTATCACTTCATTGCTCGGTGTGGAAATATGTGTTGTCGATCCTGGCTTACAGGAGTTACAGTGGCGGCTGTGCGGGTGGAATAATCTCTAGTTGAACATCTGCCTGTGAGCTTCTTGTTTTATTATCAAGGTATATTAATGTATTTAATATTATTTTACAAGGTGGTAGGTCTCTCGTATGCGAGAAACTGTCTGGGTTGGTACCACCGCTTTGTCTATTTGCGGCGCCAAGCAGCAGTCTGTAAGGACTGTTGTGTTCCTGTTCGAAGGACATTGAAGCCAGTGACATTACTGGACAATAAGAGACTGGTTGACGAACGCGGTTCAATGTCATGCAGTGCTTTGTAGTTCAAAGTTCTGTGTGGTGTTGCTTCTGTTTATGGGCAGACGTGGCGCTTATCATCATGCTCTTTTCGTCATTCAAGCAAATCAAAAAAAATATTCTAATACGCATTATGTTTTGTTACAGTTGGCTGCTCGCGGCTGTGATATCGTTCTAGTCAGTCGATCATTAGATAAGTTGAAAGCAACTGCTGAGGAAATTGGTAAAATAACTTATGTTTAATGATTATTTATTTATGTGTGGTTTAAATTGCTATATAGCTTTGCCACTTTGAATATGGTGTTCATTGCTATATAGCTTTGCCACTTTGAATATGGTGTTCAAGTCGGGCCCAATTTCATCTTCCAATCAGTTCTGAGTGTTGGAGCCACACTGTAGACAGTTTTGTCTCCAGTATGAATGAGCCGGCTCGTCCGGTATGTTACCACTATCTCATAGAAAACTGGCGTAAAGTGGCAGCTTCCTGCAGCGTTTCGTACGGTGAGTGAGATATCCGGAGGCCCAAATCCCCTCTCCTTCCCAATCTTTTAGTTATCCCTTTCTATTAAGGTCGGCAACGCGCTCATGGTTCTTTTGGTATTATGGGCGTACATGGGCGGTGGAGATCACTTACGATCAGGTGACCCACTGGCTCGTGTGCCGGCCTATGATGTAAAAATGATTCCTTTGTGGTCACATATAAATTTGGTTAAGATCTAATGACGGAGTACGAGCAATAACAGGTGGTTTGAAGTATTTGAACTAGGTGGTTCGTCTCTCGTATGCTAGAGGCCGTCTGGGTAGGTACCACCGCTTTGTCTATTTTTGCCGCCAAGCAGCAATGTGTAAACATTGTTGGGTTCCCGTTTGAAGAACATTGAAGCCAGTGAATTTACTGAGCATTTCTGGTTGGTGTTGGTTCTGTTTATTGGCAGGCGTGACGCTTATCATCAGGCTAGCGACCTGCTCGTCTCGTCATTTAAAGCTAAGAAAAAAATATACCTCAACGATAAACAACAGATGCATCACGATATGTATATTAAAGTGTTTAATTTATAATCAACAGAGAAGGACTTCAAAGTTTCGACTAAGATAGTCCAAGCGGACTTCAGTGAAGATGAGAAGAAGATTTACAGTCATATTTCCAAGGAGATAGCTGATTTAGAGATCGGTACACTAGTCAACAATGTGGGAGTCTCGTATTCTTACCCGGAGTACTTCTTGGATCTGCCAGAATGGTGAGTTTTTTTTTTTATTAGCTTAAATGACGAGACGAGCAGGTCGCTCGTCTGATGATAAGCGCCCCGCCTGTCCATAAACAGAATCAAAACCAACCAGAACTTCGAAATATGAAGTACTGTACGACACTGAACTGCGCTCGTCACGTCGAGACATAAGATGTTATGTCTCATAACGCCCAGTAATTTCACTGGCGTCAATGTCCTTCAAACCGAACCACAACAGTGTTTACACACTATTGTTTGGCGGCAGAAATAAGCGGCATGCAGTGCTTTGTAATTCAAAGTTCTGTGTGGCATTGCTTCTGTTTATGGGCAGGCATGACACTTGCCATTAGGCGAGTGACCTACTCGTCTTATCATTCAAGCTAATAAACACAACATTTATTTCTTAAAAAAAATATCATCTCACCCACACAAGTCAGAACTCCACAACAAATAACGCAATCCCGAACCGAATACATCGCCAAAAACGTCCATGTCAAAAATCCAATCGGTTGAATAGGCGCCCCGACGTCTCGGCTAATATCGATGCCTGGAGGCCAATTCTCGGTAATTTTAAATGTTCAAAATATCATTCCGATCTAGTCTGAGCGTCAAGAAAATTGCAAATGGTATTCTCTTAAACCAATAATCAACGTCAAATGTACATAGATGTCATAATGAACATAGATCGTAATGAGATTGAATGTAGAATAAAAGTTGACTGTAGCCAAAACGGTATAATGCTACTGCTAATGCTAGGTACATTTGACGTTGATTATTGGTTTAAGAGAATGCCATTTGCAACTTTCTTGACCCTGAAACTAGATCGGAATGATATTTTGAACATTTAAAATTACGAGAATTGGCCTCCTGGTTTTGCACCCGTATTCACGACCGCATCGTGAGAGCCATTCGCACTGGCACCAGGTGCTCCAATATCGCCTCCGTATGAAATAAGTGCCGTTGAATTGAAATATTATTCGAACTATCGACGGTCTATTGAGCTAGGATTATTTGCGAGCCATCCGGTATCGTGTATTTATGGGTTATGTGAGTGATATATCATTGGTATGTTGGATTTAAAAAGTTTTTTTGTTGCAAAATTTTACTAGATGCAAGTGTTTCAGATGGTTAGTTAGATATTAGAACTAGAAAAGGAATGAGGCTTATCTTTTTTGGGCCTTCGGAAATCTTGCTGGTAATACGAAACCCAATTACAGTATTAAAGCAGTCAGTTCGTGTCGATTTTGCCGTGGGACAGTGGCACCGCCCCGGTAAAGCCGACTCACTCTGTCGGCAAAACTGGCTACAACGTATCTCTATTAATGAAATTGGTTGGGGTATAGCAGGGATTAGCATTTGACGTTCCAATTTAATTCGTAACGAAGCCTAGCAGCAAGTTTTAATTATTAATACAAACTAGTGTAAAAGAAATAAAATTTTATCAACCCTTGACACTGAAGGCTAGACCATTACCAGAAAAGTGTCGCGCAAACACATGAAGAAGTTACTTTGCCAAACAACTCTGGGTAATAGCGGGTTAATTTGGCAACACACTGAATGGCATGATTAGACTTGACCCATTAGTGATAATGCGAGGTTGTGATTGTATTAGGACCACAGCGCACTCAGTGCTTTTAGCAGCAACGATTTTGGCGTCTCTGCGTTTGATCATTGTATAGCAATCGTGTGTTTCGGCGATAGCATCAGCTACAGGTCTAAAAGGATTATAATGAACGTCAGTGAAAGTTGAGGGAGGGCGCTACTGAATCCTCGGTGTGCCAAGAATTAAACAATATCCCGATTTTTAGGGAACCTTTAACATGAAAATTCATTTTAAAAATATGAGTAAACTGTTTGCTAAATTATAACATCAATTTTATATTCAAATAAATGTGGATTACGTAAAATTCTATAGCGTAGTATAACCACGCATATGGATTTCTTTAAATGAAAAACAAATAGAAATATACATGGGAGCAGCGATAGTTCCTATTGTAAACACCGAACTGATAAACGTCAATTATGACGTTTTACAAAATGGCGACGTTAGTTCAAATTTTAGCCACGTTCATTATAACCCTTGTTGATTACTAGAGACCGTGTTTGGGAACTCGAGCGTATTGTCAAAATTACACGTCTCTGTCTTGAGCATACAAAATATGAATATATCACCTATCGTCGATGGCAACAGTACCTTTTAGAGCTCAATCGCTTGACCGAGGCTCCAAAAGCAACTCTAGCCTATTTTCACCGACTTTTGCCCAATTTTATTTGACCTTTAATCCCTATGCTAATTTTATTTGACAGCCTCCGTGGCGCAGTATGGGCGAGTAGCCGGCTGCGAAGCGAGAGGCTGTGGGTTCGATTCTCACACCGACACAATTTTTTGTCTAATCCACAAATATTTGTTTCTGGTCTGGGTGTTGTGGGACCGCAAGTTCCTCGTAGTTCACGATACAGGTTAAGCTAGTGTGGGTTCAGGACTATTTGTGTGATTGTTGGGTGTAGAAAATAATAAAAATAAATAAACGTAGCGTACGTTGCGTTTTATTTATGGGTTTTCTAAAATTAAGAAACGATTAGTGAAAACGGATTTATGTCACCTGGCGCCGATGCTAAAAGCGTCGTGTGTATTGTGGCCCTAATGGGGTTCTGATTATATTAATTCTACGGACAGGCGGGTCACGCTCCGACACTCGCGGGAATGTTGCATTTACGATCAATTATACATTTATTCTGGAAGCCTTTGTGCCTTTGGACTAGAGTCAACCCTTTAACGAACCAGTAAACCTCAATTTGCCAGCTCTCAGTGGTCTCTTTGACCGTTTGTTTGATATGAATTCATACATTAGTTAACGATAACTTGTTGGTTTCAGTGATTTTACATTAAATAGACTTGACATTGTACGTATTAAACATGTTTGTTAATTGTTGAGGTTTACAATATTAGTTTTGTAGCACCTAAGTAAACTCCACGCAACACATAATAAAGTTCATTTAAATATTTAATGATTTATTACTGTGTATAAATAGCCCGGTAACTGTGTACTACTGAACTAAAAAACTCACGTTTGTTTGTCATTATATTATTGTGTACATAGCAATAGGTAATAATAATTATACATACATACAGAGGCATACATATAGGCAGAGGTGTAACTAGTACACCCACGTTTCGTTGAGCGTATCTCCGTCCCACGATGTGATAGGGGGCGAGCCTATCGCCATACCGGGCATAAATTCCAGACTCCGAGCTGATACTAAGCATTTCATAATAGAAAAACCCAATATCACTTTACCTGACCCGGGGATTGAACCCGAGACCTCAGCGTTAGCCTCAATCGTAACGCGTACGCATTACAACTGCGCCACCGAGGCAGTCAATAATTATACTAGTCCTGTAATAGATTCCGCAGCTACGGATGGGCTTCCTTTAATAATAAAGGGAATCAAGCATTAGTCCACCACGCTGGCAATGAGCAAGTAGGTCACCCTATTGGGAAGTGATCTCCACCACCCACAATATTACAAGAATCATGGAGGCGTTGCCGACCTTAATGGAAAAGAATAATCAAAAGACTGGGAAGGGGAGGCGTTTTGGGCCTCCGGATATCTCACTCACCATACGAAACGCAGCAGCAAGCTGCTACTTTACGTCGGTTTTCTGCGAGACAGTGGTAACAATCCGAACGACCCGGCCCATTCATGCTGTATACAAAACTGTCTACAGCATGGATCTACCACATCAAATTAATTATTTATTTTTGTTACAGGGATAAAACTATCTCCACACTGATCAAAGCGAACATAGTTTCCGTGACGAACATGACTCACCTAGTCCTGCCTGGCATGGTGAAGCGAGGTAAAGGAGTCGTGATCAACATTGGATCTGCTTCATCTGCCATCCCCAGCCCATTGTTGACAGTGTATGCTGCTTCCAAGGTAAGGAACTGTGAATTATTGTGATTAACGGCAGCATTAAATATCACAATTTTTTTGAGTAGAAATTTCTTTTAACTCCCTTTACATTTGGCTCTTTCTCTCTGTGTGGGTGTGTGTCGTAATTCTAAACGAATGGACTGATATGAATGCGATTTTTTATTTAAAGCTATGTTTGTAAAAGTCTGTTCCACCATTTTTTAGTTACAAGTGTTTTCCAATTGACGTCGGGGGTTTAACCGTTAGTTTGTTTCTTTTTTGTGAAATCCAGTTTGGACACCAAGATAGATAGATTATTATCATTTCTGTTAAAGTCAAAGTACCAGAACGCCACAGCTTCGCTAAGTCAGCGTCTTAAAAAAAATACCTGTCTAGATAAACTTGGAAAGTAAAACAGTATCAGTAAAATTTCATACAGATCGGTCAAGCCGTTTCCGAGAAACCAATAAAAATAATGTACAAGATCTGCTCGTTTAAAGTAAGGATAATTAAGTAGCATAACCCTTGCAGGCATTCGTTGAAAAGTTCACCGAAGGCATCGAAATGGAGTACTCAAAACAGGGTATCATCGTTCAATGCGTGCTCCCTGGTTTTGTTTGTTCAAACATGTCCGGTATCCGACGAAGCACACTATTTGCACCAACTGCAAAGAAGTTTGTCAAGTCTGCCATCAACCTGGTCGGTACTACATCCAACACCACGGGCTACCTTCCGCATTCAATCTTCGTGAATATCCTCAACACTGTTTACGAGACCTCTAACAGTTTTGGAGTCTGGCTGGTGACGAGGGTAATGGAGAACAACCGCAGGAAAGCGCTGAAAAAGTATAAAAAACAGTAATTCTAATTCGCATTACTTTCACATGTGAGTGGCTCATTTGTGGAAAAGATTTTTATAGAGAGAATTTTCGAGAAAAATTAAAGTTCTCTATATTTTTGGATTATTATGACATTACCGATATGGATGTCAATTTAGAAATAAGCTAAAAGTAAAGTTTGGATATCGGTTTGAATATCAAGATACTAATAGTAAGATAATAATAATAATATAATCAAGACATTCGGAATGCATTTAAACTACTACATTTTAATACTCAATTTTGGTTAAAATGACGTATTAACATATTTAGAAAATGTTTATGTAAATGCATGTAAATGAAAGCTAAATCATTACACAGTTGAAATATCCTTTAAACTGCAAAACCAGTTTTGACAAATGAGCAGCTCATATTTCTTCATATAAACTACCCCTATCACTTGCTTTATACCACCGGACAAACCGCATGTCCTGTAGTTGTCATTAACACCAAAGATGTTGTAATTTTATGTAATAACTTCATTTTATCTGGAAGTTGCCTTTATAAATGTGGTAAAATAATATTATAGAATAATTGCTTAACAGTACAGCGATCCATAGAGTTTAGAGTAGATTGATATGATGTATCATCTATCTATATGTATTCATAATTCGCTAAAACTGTTATTTTGGGTGTCAAAGGTCTTTGTCTGGTAACTAAGCTGGAACATATTCTAGTAATCTAATTTTTAGATCTTAATGCATTTATTGTAGCTGGGGAGTAAGTTCATTTCATTTGAGAAGTTAGAAAAGAGTAATTAATTAAATATCCATACTTTTGAACAATAAAGGCAACTTTTTCTAAGTGATGTACTGATTCAGCTGTTGGAGAATTGTATACTATTTATTTATGTAAAATTATCTAAATCAATTCAGAGAAACTATACTTATCTTTCTGTAATTACTACTAATTACTATTATATTTTATTCCATCACTGGATTCGCCTTTCTAGTAAAAAAAAACTATACTAACAATCTTTGTATATCACTTTTAAATGCTAGTCTAAATTCCAGTCCCGTAACTAACGTTTTTAATCAAGTATTTCAGTGCATCACTGTGTAGCAATACGTAGTAGCAAATGTACAAAGCTATATTTCACAAATACCTTTTTAACTAACAATTATTACCCTAAGAGCACGCCGTGGCATAGGAGATGCAGCGCAGCACAATGCAAATTTGAGAAGTTTCAAAATGTGTAAAGTTGCATATACAATGAAGGCGCGTTCATATCCATCAATGAAGTACAAAATAACATTTGGTATAGCAATATCAAATGTGTTAAGCTGTTCTGCATTCCCTGCGCCTTCGCATGCACTTAGCATTAAAGGGCTGTGTACAATTTGCATTTGTCAGTTCAGAACAAAATATCACGTTTATTGAATGGGATTGTATTAGAATTTAAAGTTGGTTGAATAAATTTGGTATTCAATAATGAGGAGTTTGATTAACCTTGGTGGTGTTTAAGTTTAACCTTCATTGAAAGATTTCTACTAACTATGTATTATATTTCACAGATATGAACAACAGGTTAAAAAGGGTAGTTAACTTCATTTTGGACCCCGAAAAATAAAAGAGGTGTTATAAGTTTGACCCTTTTATCTGTCTGTTGGTGTGTGTGTGTGTGTGTGTGTGTGTGTGTATCGATCTGTGGCATCGTAGCGCCTAAACCAATAGACTGTTTTTTAAAGCTGGTTTAATCAAAACGGTTCCTATAGTTGAAGAAAATCTGTTACGCCATTTAATAGTAAAAAAAATCTTATTAAATTCGGGCGTATTTAACGGTTAAGTTATATATTATCATGAGGATATATTTCTTTTGATATCACATGAAGAAACCAACACAACACGCAGAATCGTAGATAAGATTTTTTTTATAGACGTCGTGGCGATATCTGCCATAATAAATAAATAATAAATACACCCAACAGTCACACACATAGTCCTGACCCCACACTAGGTTAACCTGTATCGTGGGTATCAGGAACTACGAGGGACTTGCGGTCCCACAACACTCAGACCCGAGACAAATATTAGTGGATCACACAAACATTTGTCTCGGTGCGGTAATCGAACCCACAGCCTCTCGCTTCGCAGCCGGCTACTCGCCCGCTGCGCCACGGAGACTGTCACGGATAATTAATTTTGATCAAGCGGGTCACCAAAATCTTAGGCCAAAAGCCAAACATACCTGCACGTAGTACACTGCTGCTTAACGGACGAGGCAATGACGAAACTTGGTACCCGTTGCTGGTTGTGGGGGTCAGACGGCGGGTCGACCATACCATCAAATCATGATTTTAAGACGAGATAACGCCAGGCAGAAAGAAAGAAAGAAAGAATGTGCTTAATAATTAAAAGGTTACTTTAACTCTTTTAGAATTCACTTATATCGATGTTAGAAACTTAGAACTACACATTAGATAGCACACGTGTCATATCGAAGCAGTTTACTGATCATATTACTGTTATTCCTACATCAAAATCTAGACTAAATTATTTTGCCATAAAAGCGTAATCAAGATTCTTTCGGTATTTTTATACTATAACATATTTTTTCACAAACAACAGCATGATAAGACAAAACTCAGTTGGATTCCTATCCACACCCTTTCAAATTCGGTGTTAACCTTTCCATAACTAAAGGAAACGATCCATTCAAAAAACAAAAAGTCTTTAATTGTGTGTAGGGAATATAGGACTCGTTAGCGTATGGGATCCATATACGATCGGAGTCTATCGTAAATATGTAAAACACATTGGGAATTATAAATTTTCTTAAGCACGGTCTATTAGAACACTGTTTTCATCTCTTTCTAGCCACTATAAATCGCGTTGACGAGAAAGACAACAGAGTGTTTAACTAATCATTTCTTAAGTATCGTTTATAAGTAAGGCCCATTGTCTCAAGCGTAAATTGACTGTGAGATGTGAGATACAGAGTTCAAATTGGGTAATACTAAAAACAGAATTTGTTCTGGTTTGAATGTTTACATCTCAAGAGGAAGAAAGTCATCATACACAGTCACGTCTGTAATCCCCGAAGGGGTAGGCAAAGGTACACCTCACCTTGGTTACAACCAATACACCCACATTTCGCTCAGCGTATCTCCGTCCCATGATGTGATAGAGGGCGAGCATATCGCCATACTGGGCACAATTCCAGACACCGGGCTGATAATTTCATAATAGAAAACCCCAATATCACTTTACCCGACCCGAGGATCGAACCCGAAACCTCAGCGTCAGCCTCAATCGTAACGCGTATGCATAACAACTGCGTAATTTAGTATAAAATTTCTGGGCATTATGAGACTTAAAATATTATGTCTGGGGGTACGAGCGGAGTCCAATGTCAATGTCAAATGTCATGCAGTGCTTTGTAATTCAAAGTTCTGCTAGGTGTTGCTTCTGTTTATGGGCCGGCGTGACGCTTACCATCAGGCGAGCCACCGGCTCGTTTCGTCACAGAAGTTAATAAAAAATAACATTCTACATCCATGAATGGCATAAGAGAGTATGATTTTGTATATAACTTTGCACAACATGTATAGAGGTGAAGGTATTATATTTAAATAATTGTAGTACTTTGTGGTCACTTCCTGTGATATTATTTTTATTTATCGTGGCGCGGCGAAGTGGCTTTGGGCCTCCGGATATCTCGCACAGTACGAAACACAGCAGCAAGCTGCTATTTTACGCTGGTTTTCTGTGAGACAGTGGTAACAACCCGGACGAGCCGGTCCATTCATGCTGTAGAAAAAACGATCTACAGCGTGGCTCTGAAACTCACTCATATTTCCTCATCCTATTATTCTCCCTCAGGCACAGAGTTAATGGTGCTGATACATCGTAGGAGGTGGCTAGTTATTGAGCGCAAGATGTAGATAGTATTTCATGTTAACATGAATTGATTCGGTGGCTAGTTATTGAGCTCAGCAGGTGAACCATGAGTTTGTCTCGGTAAAATCGCTAGCAGCGACGTAAAATATTTATATGAAAAACCTAGTGGCGCCTCTAGTGGATACGTAAGAAACTGAATTTTGTCATACAAAAATTTTACGTCGTCGCTAGTGATTTTACCGAGACAAACTCATGGTTGAGGCCGCAGGCTGTAGTTATTATTTCATGTTAACATGCATTGGTTCTTCTTTTCAGGTTTGGAAAACTGGACGCCTGATTAAAAGTGGAACTGTTTTAAATTCTTTTATATTAGATTGGACAGGTACATTGTAAAGTTTTAAGCCTGAGAAAAGTATTCTGAGTAGGCAACTACATTTTAGACACCATATAATAATTATATAAGCTTATTTTACAGTTGGTGTAACCGAGCATGAAAAAGACTATTCATTACTCAGTCTCGACTATATTTTATTATTATAATTATTACTTGATCGAAATTTTCAAGTAAATTATTAAATAAATTATAAAGCAGCCTAAGAATGCGGCATAAAATATAATTTCTCATGATGTCAATGTACACGGAGAAGCGTACGTCAAATTGCTACTTCCTAAATTGGCTGTCTTATGCATTATCTGGTGGTTACAATATTATATTATAATAGCACAATGTGAAACAGGCCTTTATTGTAAGGTTTTTTAGTTTTAAAGTTTAAGCTATCCATAGTTCAAACCACATTAATTTGTAAGTTACTTTTAAAAGTAAGTACTTTTAGTTTTTAAATAGCAGAGACAAACGAAAACCATTAAAAAATAATGAATGAAATATGTCATACTTCAAAGTCATAATAAATCATCGACCACCGACGCAATGGAGTCATAAAATAAAATTGGATGAAATTGGAAATTTACAAAAATGAAAACAAAATCAATTTAATAATCTACAGTTCCATCTACTTGGCTACAATGAACAAAACTACAGACTAAGATGGCGAAGACGGCTAAATCAACTACGAGTACTAACGCTACTATCTCCTCTGGGATAAACATTAATTTTAATCAAGTCCTGATAGTCTTAGGATCTATTGTAATCCTTGTTGTTATCTTCCTGGTCGTCTGCCATGTTACTAGTACAGATTGCAGGTAGGTCTATGGAGACTACCGTGTGCTACAATATCGATGTGCTGCAAGTTCTGTTAATCTTTCTTGACTACAATCTCTCTCGACTTCGTCGGACTACTAATTGCCATGAGTTGGATGTGCAAGTACTATGAAGGAATAAGAAGAAGTAGAAGATTTTGAAATTGATGGCATGAAGCAGCAAAAATCTTAAATGTGCGTTCTTGAGGAATTTGCAACAAATCTTTGTAGAATTGGCTGTACTTCATTTCGAAAATTATAGAAGATGACCAAGCTAAATTTAATTTGATGTACTACAGATTATCTTGGTTGAATTCACCCTTTGTATAATAGTTATAAGGTGGTTGTACAAATACGTTCAAAGTCTTACTGCAATCTCAAATTTCAAATAAGATATTGCTCAAAACGAAGAAATAATATAGCAATAATTTTACTGCTGTTTACGAAAGTTAATGACTGATTGTATTTAATTGTTGTAATAAATACTGTTATCCATTGTTTTTTTCATCCTTTTTTAATCATAACCCTCGAAATTACTAACTATTGGTACATATATAACTGAGTGGTAGAACCACACTGTAGACAGTTCTGTCTACAGCATGAATGAGCCTGCTAGTCCGTGTTGTTACTGTCTCACAGAAAACCGGCGTAAAGTAGCAGCTTGTTGCTGTGTTTCGTTCGGTGAGTGAGATCCCTTCTTCCCTTAATCCCTTATCCCTTTCCTTTAAGGTCGGCAAAGCGACCATGATTATTTTAGTATTGTGGGCGTACATGGGCGGTGGAGATCACTTACCATCAGATGACCCACTTGCTCGTTTGCCGGCCTCACCCGATAAAACGATTACCCGCAACCGACGAAAATGTATGAATGTGGAAGAGGCGAAAGAGGTGTATCAAGACCGTAGCTTGTGGCACTCAGTAGTCTCTAGCTACCACCATGGGATATAGGCATGAGTCTGTATATATGTATGTTCTGCAGTCAGAAACAAAGAACTGATTGTAAATCGTATTTAAGTAAAGTAATATTGGTCATGATTTCGATGTATATCATAGAAATACTAAATAAATCATAATATTAAAAGTCACTGGACGAAATAAGAATAAAACCTTGTTTTATTATAAGTACCTAAATAGTCATCAAGAGATTCAATAAACTGACGATGACGATAATAACAATTAGAAACCATTAGTAAAAATACCAAAAGCAGAAGCACGAACACAATATCAAATTCCAATGCAATAAAAGTTGAATAATTACACCAGAAAATCATAGTGCAAAAGTATAACAAACCAGATTAAACATTCCAACAAGCCGACCGAGAGGCGGACACAGACGAATTGGATTTTAATATTTATTAGAAATTGCACTAGCCGTCTGCAATTTTTTCACTCTTTTCGGTGTCAACTTCGCAACTTTAAATGTATAATTTTGTTTGACTTTGATCCGTTTTTTAGGGTATTCTGATTTTCTTAGTGTATTCAGGGTGGCTGAGAAAAGCACGTTGTTTACATTGAAATAATAATGGTGCGATATAGTTGTGGAAAGGTGGTTAAATGGTATAAAAGAGGTTGTCGCCATAACTGGAGGCCGCTTGCCCGCTGTCAGTCCGTTCATTAAGATCAGTGCTCAGTCGACAGTCTATCAGTTTACTACGCGGTAACTCTGCTGTAGGCCTAGTACAAGTTTTAATAGTTTTTTAAAACGATGAAAGTTTTCGTTTTCTCTCAATACGTCAAATATTATTAGCCACTAGTGGGAACTATGATGAATTAAAATTAATTATATGGTTTATTTTATTTCATAATAATATAATATGAAATTAGTTTTCAAACGATTATTTTCTTTACTACCGTATGTAATACTAGTTTGACACTTCGACGGTGGTAATTTTATACGCATTCGAAAACTGTAAACGTATTTGTAACTCGTAATAGGCCTACTGGTTTACTATTCGATCGTAGTTGCTTTAGTTGTATTTAATTAGAGAGCTGTCTCCTCCCAAGTACTACTTTCAAGTAGTGAGGAACCGAAAGTTATTTTGGCTTGATGCTCTCGACGTAAGATATTCCAGTGTGAGGTCTTGATTCAGTTCCATTTATGTTGGGGTATATTAAATATTCACGCATGTAGTACACTTTATACTAAAATAATATATTCGCCGTGACTCGATAATTTCGTAGCGCAGCGGGCGAGTAGCCGGTTGCGAAGCGTGAGGCCGTGGGTTCGATTCCCGCACCTTGACAAATGTTTGTCTGATCCATAAATATTTGTCTCGGGTCTGGGTGTTGTGGGACCGCAAGTCCCTCGTAGTTCTTGATACCCACGATACAGGTTTACCTAGTGTGGGGTCAGGACTATGTATGTGACTGTTGGGTGTATTATTATAGATAAATGTCACCTGTGTACTCAATGATTAAGCAAAGGAACTTCTCGACTTAAATAGCTAAATAAAAACTATTATACCACTATCTATACAAACCATGCATCTGAAATAAAAGCAAATCTAACTATTCCATCTAACGTTATTGGACAGAAGGCAAATTCTCGTATTTATCTGACACTGCGACTGAATTTTAACCTAACTGAGATTAGATTGTGATTTGACTAAAAATGGTATTCCGCTGCTCTTTAAGTTCAGTGCGGTGTCAATATGATATCTCGATCGCATCGCAATTTTAATACAATCACAATTTTATTATATTTGGACATCTGTCATTTAAAAATGTTAGCAGTATACCGTTTTGGTTTCAGTTAACTTTTATTATATTTTTAGTCTCATTACGATCTATGTTCAAATGTTTATCTTAGTTTCAGTAGTAAAAAAATTGTGTTTCAGTTTTTAAATTCGAAAAAATCACACGTCTTGTGAGGCAATGGAATTTGTGCTCGGTATGGCTATAATGGCCCGCCTATGGAAATAAGCACCGTGAGTGAAGTGTAGCATCTCTAACTACCCATTCGAGTATACAGACGTGAGCACAGCTATCTGTAAAATTACAGAATTATAATTATTTTGTACATATAGCCAGTGATGTTAAAAATAATATAATGTAACATCGGCCTCCAGTCCAACTCTAGCCTCCCGTTGATCAAACAAATGGATCGCATCGTTGATTACTGCGACACAATAAAACACGGCAAGAATGGAAAATAAAACGTGACCACGAAGTCACCAGCTAATGCGGTACTGACCATCCTATACAATGCGATGTCCTACTTCGCTGATGAACTATCAACAAAAGAAAAAAGGATATGTGATGACAATCTCGAACAACGCGTGTGTGCTTATTCGAATCGACAGCCAAAAATAAAATGTATGCAATTTTGCTTTCATAAATAACACGGAAATTTAACGGACGAGGCAATAGTGAAATTTGGTTCCCGCTGCGAATTGTGAGGGTCAGATCGCCCTACATAATACCAAATACCGGCTAATCCATGAGGAAGGTAGACCCTGGAATTAAGTCGGAATTACACCAGGGAGAAAGAAAGAAATAAGATGAAAATTGGAAGCCTAAACTCTCATGTAGCAATACAATCAATCGCCTATCAACTCCAATAAAAACTAATTCAAAACAACTGTATCAAACAAACATTAAACTCAACGCTGCAATTTAAACATTTCACAGAACTTCGCATAGACCCGACCTAACGAAACGATTGGCTGGAACTCAATAACAACATTGAAATTCTACAGGCGGTGTAAACAGGAATGTGGCGGGCCAGTAATTTGTGCCATCCCTCAGTAGGGACCGATATCTGGAGTACAAAAGGGCCTTTGTTATTGCTAGGGTCAGCATTTATAGCGATAAGATTAGCTATACAATACATTTCGATGATATGAAGTTATTGCGGTGACATTTTGAATATCTTTATTGTTAGTCAACACCCACGTTAGAAACTAGTTTTATTTTCTATTCGATGTTAACTTTACTGATATTATCGATCAATCTAGAAATCAGAAGAGGTGCTTAATTCGTCGTGTATATAATAATATTTGTATTTTTGTGTGTGATTTGGATGATTCATAATTCATTCGAAAGAGCATCACTTAAAATTGGGCCCATTTAAATTTCAAGAAAAAAATACACCACTTAGAATTGATAAAGGTGAATAAATACTTTAACTTCCTCATTTATGCACTGATTTTGATGATTCTTTACTAAAAAGCGATATTCAATTAGCCAATTGGGGCTATGTTCTGGTGTATACCTATATAATGATAAAGATGTATAAAAAATAATAAAAAAAAACTGCCTTGGTGGCGCAGTTGTAATGCGTACGCGTTACGATTAAGGTCAACGCTGAGATCTCGGGTTCGATCCCCGGGTCGGGTAAAGTGAGATTGGGTTTTTCTATTACGAAATGCTCAGTATCAGCCCGGAGTCTGGAATTGTGCCCGGTATGGCGATAGGCTCGCCTCCTATCACATCATGGGACGGAAATACGCTCGGCGAAATGTGGGTGTACTGGTTACACCTCTGCCTACCCCTTCGGGGATTACAGGCGTGAGTGCGTATATATGTAATAAAAAAAAACTCAATAAACAATTTTGTGTCGGTGATACTGTAGTTTAATAGTCAATGATTGATATCATAAATCAGGTATACCCATACTTCAATGTTGGTCCTATTTAATTTGTTTTGTAATAATTGTGCGGGAACCGAACCCGCGTCCTCTCGCCTCACAGACAACTACTCTGCGCTACGGAAGTTGCCTGCGGAGGAACCATAACTGAATATTGTTAATCGTTCTCAGATCCAGCTCAGTCAGGGGACTGAAGTTCGTTTCAAACTTTCAACTGACAAATTGAAGTGGAAGTACGATCAAAATTGCGCCAATTTCACCCTTCTTGTTCACTAATGCGATCCCGATACACCCGAGCCGATACCGCATGTTCACCGCAAATATCTCTACGTATTGCCCACCGACGAATTATCAGCACTTCACGATTCGCATTCAATAGGAACGTAATTGTACTGAAGAATTCATTGCGGTCACTTCAAATTAAGTTAAGTGACTGTTCACCTAAAATGTTTAAAATCGACTCAAAACCGAAAATAAAATAAAATAAAATAAACTGATTTTAAGTCGTCGCTATTGCAACTTAATTAATCAATGTTCGAAGGCACCCACTATTATTTTTAACTTTTTAGTTTATTTAAACCAACTTTATGGTTTTAGGCTGTAAGTTTAAGTTAAATAATCATGAAAGTTTAACACTTGTTTCATCATCTCTGACTAACGGTAAAGTTTTTGAGTGGTAGAGCCACGCTGTAGACGCTTTTGTCTACAGCATGAATGGGCCGGCTCGTCCGGGTCATTACCACTGTGTCATAGAAATCCGACATAAAGTAGCAGCTTGCTGCTGCGTTTCGTACGGTGAGTGAGATTCCGGAGGCCCAAATCCCCCTCCCCTTTGCAATCCCTTAATTACCTTATGGAGAACTTCTCAGGTATGCAGGTTTCCTCACGATGTTTCCTTCGTCGTGAAAGCAAGTGATCATTAACAATGAATACACACGTAACTTACAAAAATCAGACATGGCATGCTCTTGCAGCTGGTTTCGAACCTGCGACTTTCGACAGTCCGTACCACTCCCCGCTGAGCTATCGTTGCATATATATCCCACATTAGTGTGTGATAAATAACTAACAGTGTTGAATTTACCGTACCTTCAGTTATTTCAGTACTTACTTTCAACCCTTCATTTAATATCCCTGCAAATGCATACCTTCATACAGCACATCCATCAAGCGCTTCATTAAATCGTTCATTAGTCACAAAATGTAACGGTTCAGGATCTCTAGAATTAATTAAGTGACAGCCCTCGTATTTCAGACGTGGGTTTATTTATTAATCTTTTGTCTCGCATTAAGTGGAACGTTTATTTTGGCCGTACCTGCGTAGGGCTTGTTTCAGCTACGATGATTAATAATTCATATTAAACGTGCAATGCTACGATTAAAATTATGCGCTTCGGAAGCTTCGTTCGAAAATATGAACGTGTGATGTTATACAGACCTGTTACATTAGATTACGAGCGTATATTTCTCCTGTTACAACATTACATTACGTGCTTATATTTCTCCTGTTACTGTGCGAGATACCCGGAGGCGCAAATCCCTCTCCCCTTCTCAATCCCTGAATGATCCTTTTCCTTTAAGGTCGGCAGCGCGCTCGCGCTTCTTCTGGTATTGTGGGCATCGAAAAAGGATGACAAGAAACGTAACTCATGCAAAAAAATAACCCCACCAAAACTCTGTGCAAGGGGTCGAGGCTATAAAAGTCTGTGCACTCCTCCATTCATCAATTCGTAAAAATTTATTCATGATCTCTAGTTGACACTTTATACGTCAAATTTTTTACGCGGTGCAGAACGTCGTATCTAGATTTAGAAATTTAATAAAATTGATTTTGAACGTTCATTATTTTTTTTTTGCTTGGATGAGTGTTACGTGTGATTCCCTTTCCCTTTGTAAGTAAGTGGAGCCGTATTTTTGGCAGATTCATATGAGAGTTATCGTTCTAGTTATCTTATTTCGATGATTGTGGGTGTACATTGGCGGCGGAGATCTCTTACCGTTTCTTGAAAAGAAAAGATGAACCGCGAGTGCACGATTAATATTTTGTCTAACCTTCATGGATACAGGCATAAGCTTACAAGCATGTGACTACATTATATGTAGATGTTCCAGAATTAGTTCAACGCCCAAATAAACATATTAATGTAAGCAAATAATTTAATCCAATACACGGGGCGAGGCGACAATGTAGTTCAATTAGAATCAGCAGCTATTGTTCCTTAATGTTACGAAGCGTGGTCAGTCACTGGAGTGACACAAAAATGCATTTTCCTGATATTTTTTTAAATGCTAGTAAAAGACAGTACCATACAATACAGTAACTACGAGTAGTAGTACTACTGGTGGGTTCCTCGTATGCGAGAGGCCGTCTGGGTAGGTACCACCGCTTTGTCTATTTCTGCCGCCAAGCAGTTGTGTTTCCCCCATGACTACAAGACTGAAAAGCTTTTGAAACGTCGGGACCAAAGTGGAATTAAACAGCGATTAAATCCGTATAGTTTTATTTCGTAGTATTTATAGGTTACCATAGCAACTAGTAGGTATAATTCCAGTTTGAAGTTAGATTTCTTGGCCTTCTCTTATGTCCCGACGAGGTGATGAGCGCTGTACGACAGATAGTACTTTGTAATTCATAGTTATAGTTTGGGTGCTAGAGTTCATGGGCAGTCGTGACGCTTATCAACAGTCGAGCGACTTGCTCGTCTTGTTATTAAGGCGATTATATGAAGATATCATTAATATATTTCTCGAAACAAAAATATTTTACCGAGTGAGAAAAACAGTTCATCAGAACCGTTTATTCTATGATATTAAATTTCTGGGAAATTTGAATTGATCAAGAACTTTAAATTTTGCTCTTTTGATTGTATCTTCAAAGGTTTCTTTGAATCCTGATACCTACCTTGAAAATGTTTTATCCCTTAGAGAATAAATTGAATATATAAAATATTATTATATATTTATTTTGTAAAGCTAGCATTTTTAAGTTTTGGCCATGGTACAGCGGCCTATGAATATTATCCACCTTTCCTTACTATATTCAAGAGTTTTTTTTTATTGCCCAGATAGATCGACGAGCAGTTAACTATACCTATGTCGAGAAACGAGCAGTTAATTTTACTAGGTGGTAGATCCCTCGTTTGCGGGTCTAGGTATTTACCACTACTTTGTCTTTTTCTGCCGGCAAGCTGCAATATCTAAGCACTGTTGCGTTTCGGTTTGAAGGACATTAAGCTAGAGAAGTTACTGGGCCTTATGAGACTTAACATTTTATATTTACCAGCGCAGAACAGTGTCATGAAGTACCCCATATCTGTTTATAAGCAGGCATGACGCTTACCATCGGGCAAGTTGGTCTCGTCATTAACAGTAATAAAAAAAAACAGGTGTGGCACGTTCGTTTTATATGAGACTCGTGAACACTTTTAAACATCAATCTTCCACTGGATAAACTTTAATGAAATCTAGATAGTAACTTGACATAAAATTAATGTTATTCTTTTGAATATGTTAAGAATGCAAGTCATGAATATTATTTTATGTTGAAGAGTTATTATTAACAGTATATAAGTGTGGTGTTGCTTATTTTTATGTACAAGCGTGGCGCTTACCAGACATCTCATTATGCCCAGTAATTTCACTGGCTCCAATGTCCTTCTGCTGTTTAGCAGTAAAATAACTACATGACGCAGGAGTCTGACGGATGAGACACCGGAGCGGGAGCGGAGAGCTAATCTAATTCAGATAAGAGTAAGCGAGATGGTACTCTTCACCGTAACTTGTAATACGTACGCGTTACGACTGAGGCTGACGCTGAGGTCTCGGGTTCAATCCTCAGGTCGGGTAAAAGTGATATTGGGTTTTTGTTTTACGAAAGCAGTATCAGCCCGGAGTCTGGAATTGTGCCGGGTATGACGATAGGCTCGCCTCTTTGCACATCATGGGACGTATAAAATGCTCGGCGAAATGTGGGTGTACTGATTACATCTCTGATTTCCCCTTCGAGGATTACCGGTGTCCCTTCTAAATTTGCATAGCAATGTTGCTGATAATTTATTGTTTGCTAATAAAACAATTGCTATTCAAATATTTTCCATCGATACGAATATTTGAAGACATTATTATTGTTCTTTGTTATATTATTTAATACTAGAAAACATTTATTATTGTTAAGTAATAAATGCATGTTTTTCTTTCTACGTAGGTACAAATTTATCATAGAATTTCGAAGTAAAACTTCTTTAGGCGCGTTGGGCATCTTTTGAGACGGGAAAAAACCATTGAACTCGCCTGTTACCGTGATTAAAAAAATACACATGTAATTGTTTAAATTTTCGCTTCTGCTAGCTTCAATGTCCTTCAAACAAACAATAGTGCTTATACCTTGCTACTTGGCGGCAGAAATTGACTTATCCCACTCGCAGTGAGATCGTCGCAACATGCTTTTCACCACATGTGACAGAAACTCTAATAGTTTTTACGACCGTCCGCCTGCCTGACGTCAACCCGTCTGGGGAAATTGCTTATACTTATTCCATTCAATTCGATTATAATTTTATGTTTTCAAATTAAACTAAAAGCAGTATGAATACAAATAAGTTTGAATCAAGTTAACTTCAATGGTTGCAGCGGAACGAGCCGGACTGAACGCTCGCAAGTTGATAGCTGCATTGTTTTATATTTATCCACCTATCGCCCACAACTTTGACCGTGATAGTTCGGACTGCATGCAATTATATTGTTCAAGCAGTGATAGCTCAGCGGGGAGTGGTATGGACTGTCGAGACGAAAGTCGCAAGTTCGAAACCAGCTCCAAGTGCATACACCTCTGACTTTTCTAAGTTATGTGTGTATTAATTGTTAATTATCACTTGCTGTAACGGTGAAGGAAACATCGTGAGGAAACCTGTATACCTGAGAAGTTCTTTATAAGAATAACGAAGGTGTGTGAAGTCTGCCAACCCGCATTAGGCCAGCGTGGTGGACTAAGGCTTAACCCCTCTCATTCAGTAGAGGAGGTCCGTGCCCAGCAGTGGGACTTAGGCTAGTATTATTATTTATTATTGTTATATCGTTCAAGAGTGCTACGTGTATTTTTAAAATAGGCCGATAAACGAGCTAATGGGTGATTAGTGATCTCCACCGACCATGGACATCCACAATATCAGAAGAAGGTGGTTTCACTAGGTGGTAGGTTCCTCGTATGCGAGAGGCCGTCTGGTTTGGTACCACCGCTTTGTCTGTTTCTGCCGCCAAGCAGCAGTATGCAAACGCTGTAGGGTTTCAGTTTGAAGGAGATTGAAGCTAATGAAATTACTGGGCATTCGAGCGTAGTCACTGGACTGGCACTGGCCATGCGGTGCTTTGTAATTCAAAGTTCTGTGTGGTGTTGATTCTGTTTATGATTAAAGGATTGGAAAGGGGAAGCTAATATGTGCCTCTGGATATCTCAGTCACCGTACGAAACGCAACAGCAAGCTACTACTTCACGCCGGTTTTCTGTAAGACAGAGGTAACCCGGTCAGTTAATACTAAATTTCATTAAAATAGCTCAAAATGGCACCGTAATTACATCAGGACGGTGTTCAAACTGAGCTGCGAGCGAGCCGAAAAAAAAACAGAATTGAAACAACCGCCAAGAGAGGCAAATGAAACCCATTCCTTTGTCACAATAGAAACCTTGTTACTTTGCATTTGAATTCCTAGCGAGATGCATTAGACTGGCAGATCCGTTGATGAAAATAAAGTGTTGATTCGCAGATGAAATTTCAATAAGTATCTATCATCTATTTCTGTTGTTTTAACAGACCATTCATAAATTCATAAAAAAATATTCATGATCTGTAGTTGACATAAAATACGCCAAATTTTTTGCGCGTTGCAGAACGTCGTATCTCGATCTAGAAATGTAATATTTAGACATTAACTTTTATGAAATAAAGTTGTTTTTGAACGTTCATTATTTTTGTTGCTTGTTATGAGTGTTACGTGTAATTTTACTTTTGCATGTCTTAGTAGGTAAGTGGAGCCGTATTTTTGGCAGATTCATATGAGAGTTATCGACCTATCATAATCGCTATTTCAATTGCCTTCTTTCTTTTTTTCTTTCTACCTAGCGCTATCCCGGCTATTGTCGGAGTCCGCCTTCCTACTTCCTACCGCCTCCACTTCGCCCGATTTTGAACATTCTCAATGGCCCTCATGTCTCCCTCTAATACACTATGCCTACATGATCAATAAATGATTTTATTTATTTAAATAAATAAGTAAATACACCCAACAGTCTCACTCACAGTCCTGATCCCACACTAGGTTAACCTGTATCGTGGGTATCAAGAACTACGAGTGACTTGCGGTCCCACAGCACCCAGACCCGAAACAAATATTTGTGTAACACTAAAATTTGTCTCGGTGCGGGAACCGTACCCGCGGCCTCACGCTTCGTAGCCGGCTTCTCACTTACTGCGTCACGGAGGCTGTTTTATTTATTCATAAAGGTATTTTGCTTGAAAAAACCCAAAACATAAACCGATTTCCACCTATTTTTCGCATAGTACCGAAAAGGACAAAGGTCGTCCAAACGCCGGAGGGTCGCACCGCAGCCCGTAAAGGGCTTCACCAGTTATAAGCCCACTAGTTGTAATTAATTTCTAGTTTCAATTGTTAATTCGCTTTATAGGGATAACAGAGGATAGTGATGCTCGGCTGGTGTCGGGTGTACTGTCCTTGAAAATGGATAGTAAATATTTTTATTTAAATTATCATCATTAGCAACGATAATAGCTCAGCGGGGAGTGATACCGACTGTCGAGACGCAAGTCTCAGGCTCGAAACCAGCCCCAAGAGCATGCACCTCTGACTTTTCTAAGTTACGCGTATGGTAAAGGAAACCTGCATACCCGAGAAGTTCTCCATGAGAATTTCGTGTGAGAGTGAGGTGAGACTTCACAAGTCTACCAACCCGCATTAGGCCAGCGTGGTGGTAGTAGAGCCATTTTTATAACAAAGGCCCGTAAACGAATAAATAGGCCAACTGATGGTAAGTGACATCTACCATCCATGAACATCCAAAATAGCACAATAATAAACGCGTTGCCGACCATAAAAGAAAAGGATAATTGGGGACTTAGGAAGGAGAGGATGGATTTGGGCGCTGAGATAGCTCATTCATCGTACGAAATGCAACAGCAAGCAGTTACTTTACTTCGGTTTTCTGCGAGATAGTGGTAACAACCCGGTCGAACTGGCCCATTCATGCTGTAGACAAGACGGATTGAGTCTTCTTAATCAGGTTAGAACCACAAGAAACTGACGAAGTTCTCTTTCTGAATCCACATTATTTTCCTCAAAGGTCGATAAAGCACCCATGAATACTCTAATTTTTTGTGTGGTCATATGCGGTGGATCCCTACCATCAGATGATCTACCTGCTTCTTTCAGTGAAGTCAAAATGTTAGATAATTAATTAGAGGAACATTGGCGTTAATAGCGGCTGCAATTATAACAAAAACTATTAGAATATCCCGCAGAACTAGTAACTGAAATGAGCCAAAAATGAGTTTGATCAGGTTTTCCTCACTTTTTTGTGGAAATCCAAGGGCAAATACCTTAGGCAAATACCAAATCACAATCGTCAAGTAATTCGGAAGTCAGTTGTTTATGTCTTCTAAAGAAACTTCTTTCTAATCAAGACACGAATATTATACTCTATTATGTAGATAACAGAGCATATTTTAATCTGATATTAACTTTGCATTGACATTAACTGCCTCGGTGGCGCAGTTGTAATGTATACGCGTTACGACTAAGGCTGATGCTGAGGTCTCAGGTTTGATCCCCGGGTCGGGTAATGTGATATTGGGTTTTTCTATTATGAAATGCTCAGTATCAGCCCGGAGTCTGGAATTTGTGCTCAGTATGGCGATAGGTCGCCCCCTATCACATAAGGGACGGAGATACGCTCGGCGAAATGTGGGTGTACTGGTTACACCTCTGCCTACCCCTGCGGGGATTAAAGGCGTGAGTGCGTATTAACTTTGCGTTGAAAAATGCTCGCCAAACGTCCTAACAGTGTGTGGTACGTGTGAACGGGTTTTGTTATTTGAGTTTCATTTTCTAAGTGTCGTGTATAACTGTGGTGTTTGTGTTAGGTCGACGGTCGACTTTGCCTTTTGTTAAAACTGACATCACCTTGTCACAACTTATCATTTTATGTTCTCAATTTTGTACAGCTTTTATATGCTGACAGTACGAGTAGTTAGCAAGAGTAGAGCTGGTGATCGAGTTCAACATATTTTACTCATACGCACTCACGCCTGTAATCCCCGAAGGGGTAGGCAGAGGTATAACCAGTACACCCACATTTCGCCGAGCGTATCTCCGTCCCACGATGTGATAGGGGGCACAAATTCCAGACTCCGGGCCGATACTGAGCATTTCGTAATACAAAAACCCGATACCACTTTACCGGACCCGGGGATCGAATCCGAGACCTCAGCGTTAGCCTCAATAGTAACGCAGTCACATATTTTATAGTAGACCTAAATTCACCTATGAGCCTAATTAGATGATGAAAAATCTTCCATATTACCGATATCTCCAGGCATGGGTTTCATATTTACAACAAGAAGCTAGCCAGATCATATCATAATAAATCTTTATTTACCTTGGAAAGATATTTCTTTTGTCTGTGGAACGACTTTTTGTTACTCATTATCACCTTCCTGATCACGCCTTTAGATACTGTGAACACGATATTTTTAATTGCGATGCACAAAAGACCTTTAGTAATATTCAAGGGCTTCAATATCCTTCAATGCTTGGTGGCAGAAATAGACAATGCTGGTATCAAACAAGACGGCCTCTCGCATACTAGGGACCTACCACCTAGTGGTTGTTTATCATTCGCTATCATATCAGGTAAAAATGATGAATGAGGTATCGTTGCAACTATGATACATTGCCTGAGACAGAACGACACCCCCGAGTCACCGTTTAACAACTTTGATACATTGCCTGAGTCAGAACGACACCCCCGAGTCACCATTTAACAACTTTGATACATTGCCTGAGACAGAACGACACCTCCGAGTCACCATTTAACAACTTTGATAAATTGCCTGAGCAGAACGACACCTCTGAGTCACCAATTAACAACTTTGATACATTGCCTGAGACAGAACGACACCTCTGAGTCACCATTTAACAACTTTGATACATTGCCTGAGACAGAACGACACCTCTGAGTCACCATTTAACAACTTTGATACATTGCCTGAGACAGAACGACACCTCTGAATCACCATTTAACAACTTGATGCATTCTCTTTAACCTGCCCTTACCCACTCGCATTGAGGTCGGAGCAATATTCCTTTTAACACATTTACAGAAAAATTTGGCTTGTAGTTTTTACGATCGGCCGCCTGACTGACGTCCATTTAGGGAGAAAACTCCCAGACCCAATACACCTAGACAAATGTTTGTCTGATTCACAAATATTAGTCTCAGGTGTGGGTGTTGTAGGACCGCAAGTCCTTCGTAGTTCCTATACCCACGATACAGGTTTACCTGGACTATGTGTGTGACTGTTAGGTGTATTTATTGTATTCATTTACATATACTTCTTTATGTCAAAGTTAAACAAGATACTACTCCTGTTACTAACTGTGACACTGGCAGAGTATTCTGCTAAAACATATTTTTCTTTATTTGCTTGAATGACAAGACGAGCAGGTCGCTCGCCTGATGGTAAGTGCCACGCCTGCTTATAAACAGAAGCGACGCCACACAGAACTTTAAATAACAAAGCACTGCATGTCATGGACTGCGCTCGTCACCCCGAGACATAAGGTGTTACGTCTCATAATGCCCAGCAATTTCACTGGCTTCAATGTCCTTCAAACCGGAACACAACAGTGCTTACACACTGTTGCTTGGCGGCAGAAATAGACAAAGCGGTGGTACCGAGCCAGCCGGTCTCTCGGATACGAGGGACCTACCACCTTGTAGATATTATTGTAAATACTATTTAAACGTATAAACCTGACGATCTAAACAAGAACACAATCTCAAGGGCATCACATAGTGAATTTTTCTACATTCACCAGAGCTTTGTGCACGGCTGACCTTATTAAATTTTCACGGAACATGCAATCTTTTAAAGTAGAAACCTTTTGTGAAAGATACTAGGTAATATTAAAAATACTGTTTTTTTAATTAGCTTGAGTGACTAAACGAGCAGGTCGTTCGGCTGATTTTAACGCCACGCCTGCCTATAAACGAAGATTATATTGTTTTTGAGCGAAACTTGAAACTGGGATAAATACACCCAACAACAGTCACACACATAGTCCTGACCCCACACTAGATTAACCTGTATCAGGAACTATGAGGAACTTGTTGTCCCACAACACCCAGACCCGAACAAATATTTGTGGATTAGACAAACATTTGTCTCGGTGTGGGAATCCAACACACGGCCTCTCACCTCGCAGCCGTCTCCTCCCCCACTACGCTACGGAGACTGTTATAAGCAACACCACACATACCTTTGAATTATAAAGCACTGAATGGCATTGGACTGCGCTCATCACCCCGAGACATAAGATGTTAAGTCTTATAATGCCCAGTAATTTCACTGGCTTCAATGTCCTTAAAACTGGAACACAACAATGCTTACACACTGCTGCTTGGCGGCAGAAATAGACAAAGCGGTGGTACCATCCCAGACGGGTTCTTGCATACGATGGATCTACCACCTAAAAAAAAGTTTGAGTACCCCAGGTGCATTATTAACATAATAAAACACAATTTTAATGAATTCTACACTAATTTGTGTACTCTGCAGCCTTCGCGTGCATTTAAAGTATTAAGTACTGCGAAAATGCTACAAACATTTCAGTATTCAGTTTCGTACTTATAAATTGTTTATAAATACATACATACGCACTCACGCCTGTAATCTTTAAACGGGTAGGCAAAAGTGTAACCAATACACCCACATTTCGTTGACCTTATTTCCATTCCATGATGTGATGGGAGGCGAGCCTATTGCTATATCGGGCATAATTCCAGACTCCGGGCTAATACTGAGCATTTCGTGATGGAAAAACATAATTTCAGTTTTACCCGACTCGGAGATCGAACCCGGGACCTCAGCATAGAAGTCGGACGCATTACAACTGCACCGCCGAGGCACTAAGTACTTTGTTATACTTCCTAGAGAATGGTGAATAGTTATTAACTTCCGTAGGATGTAAAAGTACCTATATTCTAAGATGTATCTTAATAGTTTAATTAATAGATTTTAACTTAACTGTAAAAATCCTCTGACGGATCAAATTTTCTTTAAACATAGCTAAGTATTACGTGTATCTCGATTAAACCAGCTATCAAACAACAAAAAAAATGCATTCAAATCAGTCCATTCCTATGGGTGTTAGAATGACATAGACAGAATCACAGAAGTTAATACACACACATACACATACACATACACATACACACACACATACACACACACACACACAGACACGCGCGCGCGCGCCCGCACGCACCCACACACGCACGCACAAACGCGCGTGTATGTATGTAAATTAGCTAATAAACAAGTTGGGTTGATACCACAATTATCATATTAATGCCACCATCTCTCACCCCGCTATTGTAAACAAACCAATCAAGCGGTAAATTAAATAAATTAATAAACTGCACCCAAAATAAGCGGAGTCAAAAAGCCATAAAAAGTCAAATAAAGAGGGTCCAGATCAACCTGGAAGGGCGCGGCGATATTTCCTTAACAATTTACTTCAGCAGACCAATTCTCGTAATTTTAAATGTTCAAAATATCATTCCGATCTAGTCTCAGCGTCAAGAAAGTTGCAAATGGCATTCTCTTAAGCCAACAATCAACGTCAAATGTGAACATCGTAATGAGATTGAATGTAGAATAAAAGTTGACTGAATGCAAAACGGTATAATGCTACTGCTAATGCTAGGTGCATTTGACGTTGATTATTGGTTTAAGAGAATGCCATTTGCAACTTTCTTGACGCTGAGACTAGATCGGAATGATATTTGATATTTAGAATTGGCCTTCAGTTTCAAGCTTTATTACAACTTTAAACGGACTTATCGGGTAGCGGACTTGGCACTTTTAGGGGGTCACAATTTTAACCTATTTTTTTTTTTATTAACTTGAATGGCGAAACGAGCAGGTCGCTCGCGCCACCCCTGTCAATAAACAGACATCACATCACACAGAACTCGGCATTACAAAGCATTGCATGACATTGGACTACGCTCGTGACCCCGAGATATAAGATGTTAAGTACCATAAATAAATAGAATTAAAAAAATATAGTTATGGCAAATGTAAGCAGCGATGGCTCAGTGGGGAGTGGTACGGATTGTCGAGACGAAAGTCGCAGGTTCTAAACTAGTCCCAGAAGCACACACTTTTGACTTTTTTAAGTTATGTATGTATTCATTGTTAATTATTGCTTGCGTTAAGGGTGAAGGAAACATCGTGAGGAAACCTGCATACCTGAGAAGTTCATCATAAGAATTTCGAGGGTAAGTGAAGTCTGCCAACCCGCATTAGGCCAGTAAGGTGGACTAAGGCCTGACCCCTAAGAGCTGGGACATGTATAATACAGTAAAAAAAAATGGCTAATGTGGTTTTAGAGGGCGTTAAAGGCTTTAAATTAAGTTGTCCTCAGAATAGGATTTCTTTGTTAGTCAGACCAAAAGTTAATTATAACTACAACAAACTTATTTTTTTTAATCCTGCAGCAAATTGACTACTCTTCGCCTGGTAGTAAGTCCAGTCCAAATAAGAAATAAGGGCAGAAGGAAGGATCTGGAGTCCAATTCCGTTTTTGAGTCGATGTCAAAAGAAAACCAATTAGCCGCAGTTAAAAGTCCCGCTTAACCTAAACCCCATAATAACTCCCTGTTGAAGGGCTCTTACAATTTTCATTCCATCAATTCCCACGTAAATGGAAGGCCCAACGGCCACGAAGTACAAAGAACCACTTAAATAAGCAAATTAGACGACTCTGTTCTTGTACTGAGAACACTGGGTAAATGCAGAACTTCAATATAGACAGCTTTGTATAAATTTTATTTATTAATTTATTTAGTAGTAAAACATACATACGCACTCACGCCTGTACTCCCCGAAGGGGTAGGCAGAGGTGTAACCAATACACCCACATTTCGCCGAGCGTAACTCCGTCCCATGATGTGATAGAGCGTGAATCTATCGCTATATCGGGCACAATTCCAGACTCCGGGTTGATACTAAACATTTCATGATAGAAAAGCCCAATATTACTTTACCCGACCCGGGAATCGAACCCGAGACTTCAGCGTCAGCCTCAGTCGTAACGCATACGCATTACAACTGCGCTACTGAGGCAGTCAGTAGTAAAATAGTTAACATTTAATTTGTACCAGAGATGTAATATAAACTAATTTAAGCTTTTCTGTACATCAATTCTGTCACCCGTTATCGTTCATTATATTAATAACAAATAGATCCCCAATAGGGTTGGTTATACATTATCTATTCCAATGGTAGGGTCATGCTGTAGACTCTACAGTGTAGAGTGTAGACAGTTTTGTCTGGAACATGAATGAGGCGACCTAACCGGGTTATTTCTTTTTATTAGTTTGAGAGACGAAACGAGCAGGTCGCTCGCCTGATGGTAAGCGCCGCGCCTGCCTATAATCAGAAGCAACACCACACAGAATTTTGAATTCCAAAGCACATGTTAATGGACTGCGCTCGTCACCCCGAGATGTAAGATGTTAAGACTCATAATGCCCGGCAAATTCACTCATACCAAATCGCAACAGTACTCACACAAGGCTGCTTAGCGGAACAAATAAACAAAGTGGTGGATCTACCAAAAGTGAAATTTCAATGAATTAAACTGTATTCCACAGTGACTATGAATAAGAAAATAATTTCTAATATCTACGTAGTATTCAGCTTAGCCGTTTCTAAAACCATAGCCCAAACTTTACTGACAAACGTTACTATATTCAGAAAAAGAATATTTTTACTTTTTTATTCCGAACTCAGCAAAGTATAGCTACATTCAGCCAGCCGTATTTCTAATCCCTGATATTTTCAAAGAACATTTTAAAATTTCACCTCGATTTTCACGATATCTGTAGGATATCCTTTGAGGCTGCCGGCGCGGAACCTAGCTATGCTTGTGTAAAACTATCCATTAGTTGGGTAGTGATTCATCGTTTCCAGTCAAGCTCCATTGGCGGCTCGTGCAAGACAAATGGATGTACTACACGCGTGGCTTAACAGTTCTGTATATAGCTTTACTAGCTTTTGCTCGTGACTCCGTTCGCGTGAATGTCTCATTCCGAGACAAAAGTACCCTATATCCTTCCCCAGGATATAACCTATCTCCTTACCAAATATCTTCAGTTTTATCATATTTCTACAAAACACGGCATGGCACGTCTGCGGTCATCACTCTGGGACATATATGATATTAAGTATCATAATATCTAGTAATTTCACTGGGTTCAATGTCCATCAAATCGAAATACAACAGTGCTTACTATTGCCTAGCGGCGAAATAGACAACGCGTTGTTACTAACTTAGATGGTATGCCATACATACCACCTTTAGTAATAGAATCTTTATTTTATATACCAATATATTGTCTTGACTCAAAAACAAAATCCTCCAGTAACAATATATAATTCACGATTAGTTGAGTCTTTCTGATTGTCACGATATTTACAATAAGTTTTAGTCATATGAAGTAGGTATATGAAAATTTCTGAAACTTAGTTCTGAATTAGTCACACATTAAAGCGTCCTTTAAGAACTTGCTAAAGTCTTTAAAGTTACAACATTTCAACCATCTAAGTTCCAGTCAAAGGAAATTACTTATTTCAAATTTCTAAGAGCCTAACTTTTGAGTTCTCATTCAGTAAAATTGATTAATTTTAAATTTAGTAATCTTTGCAATGTAATTACGAAAGGCACGTTTTACAGAAGTTAACATTTTAAGAGACTATTTTAGGGACAATTACCTACCTTTAATACTAGGTCTCGTAATTATAAATTTTCAGATTTAATGTGAGCTTAAAATAGTTTTGTAGGCGATAAAAATTATGAAGTAATACTTTTATTTGATTTAATAATTAATAGAGATGTGATAAATCTTATCGATCTTAATAAACATCTACGTGAAATTTTATGTAGTCTCGGTTTTAAAATGATCCGGTACATAGTATGTACTTACTGTAAGGAGTATGTACGAGTAATAACCCTAAAATATGATCACACCTTTCTGTAACACGTTGTACACAACGCAAAAATAAAAGTTTTTAAAACTTTTATTTTTTATATAACTTTTATTTTTATTAAATTCAAGTTCTCAATTCGTCTGTATATGTATTATATATTGTATATGTATGTATATGTATTATATTGAGAACTTTTATTTTTTTAGTGGTTAAAAGTATTAAACAAAATCAAAAATCTTAAGACAATAATATATGTGAGATTTATAAATAGAATGACTGATCAAAACTGGAATAGCTTACGTTGCTGGCAAATTCTGCTTAGACAAGTTCGAATCGAACAGGGAATTCTATAGAGACATCTGAGTCTCGATTAAAATTATTTTATGGGAAGCTTCGAATAGGAATGTGGTTTAAAATCGAACAACATAGAAAATATTGGATGATCATGCATGTACTACTTTGTAAGCAGCAGTAACCTCGGGAGTGCAAGTGGGCCACCAACATCTTAAGCTCAAAGCCACCCTCACCTGCACGTGGCACACTCTGCTGAAACTTGGTTCCTTGCGGATTGTGGGGGTCAGACGGGGGGGGGCAGGGGGGGCTCGCTCCATATAATGCCAAATCAACCGTCAAATCATGATGGAAAGGCGGACCCTGGCATTGAGTCAGGATTACGCCAGTCAGAAAAAAAGAAAAGATCATGCGTACTGCTTTAAATTTCGTGCTTTAGATTATTTTTGCTATGCGTACCCAGAACTGAGAAATCGTTTAATAAACGCAAATAATAGTTACAGGCAAAAATGACACTATAATCTTTTAAAAAAAAACTGTATAATCATTTACTTCTATATTTATTATTTTTGTTTCACATCTGAGTATTGTGAGATTGAAAGTATCTTGTAGTTCCTAATAACTCCACAAGACTCATATTAGTGTGGAATGATGACTATGTGTGTGACTGTTGGATATATTAATTTAGTATACTAGGGGCTTTGCCCATGATTTTCCACAAAATATAAAATAAAAATAAAATCTTAAAAGTCCGACGAATATGAGACATATCTTACTTTCTTCCCCACATTATCCTGCATCGATTGGTATCGGTCTCGACCCCATACCCCCAGCGGTTTCGGAGGAGATAGCGTGACAAGCTTTTGGCAGCGGCGGCGCCAGTTACTTTTTTTTAGAATAGAGAGATAAATACCGTATAGTAGGGCTTCTTATTCATACGCGTTTTGTAAGTCGTAGAGCTATGCGATACACAGTTTTGTCTACCATATCTGGGTCGGCTCGACAGAGTTGTTACCCACTGTCTCACACAAAACCGACGTGTAGTAGCAACTTGCTGCTGCGTTTCGTACGGTCCAATACCTTATTATCCCTTTCCTTTAAGGTCGGCAAGGCGTCCATAAATCTTCAGGCATTGTAGATGTTCATTATTGATGGAGCTCACTTACAAACAGGTGACCCACTTGCTCGTTTGCCGTCCTCTGCCAAAAAAGGCTCTGTCTCCCACAGTAAAAAATAATTCTACATTTAAAGTAAATTCCATGGTTTACTTTCTCCATGGCGCAATATGCGTTGGACCTCACGAATGCGCCGTCATTACTCAAAGTCCAGCCCGTGGCTTACGGCGAATTACTTTTTTCTCACATTATACCGGATATTCCATCATTCAGCTCAGCAATGACAAAAACACTTCTGATATTATATTTCGCTGATGCCAATTTCACAAAGAGAAACGCTCGCTTTTTGTTACCGGCCTGCCATCTATACATCTACAAACAATCATAAGTAAGTAATTGAGAGCAATTTTTTTATTAGCTTGAATGACGAGACGTGGTCGCTTGCCTGATGGTAAGCACTACGCCTGCCCATAAACAGAAGCAACGCCACACAGAACTTTGAATTACAAAGCACTGCAATGCACTGGACTGCGCTCGTCGCCCCGAGACATAAGTTGCTCAGTCTCATAATGCCCAGTAATTTCACTGGCATCAATATCTATCTAATCAGAAAACAACAGTGCTCACCCACAGTTGCTTGGTGGCAGAAATAGACAAACGGTGGTATCAACTCAACGGCCTATCGCATACGAGGGACCTACCACCTTGTTAATTTCCTTGCTTAGGCTACTTGACTTTACTAAACACTTACTAAGTTAATGACAAGGGTTAGGCTTCAATCCACTACGCTGGTCAATTGCGGGTTGGTAGACTATCACATACCTTCGAAACTCTTTTACAGAACTCTCATAATATATGCACGTTTCCTAACCATGATTTTCTTCACCGCTATAGCAAGTTATTATTGACATTTTTTTTAACAGTAACACAGACTAGCCCAGACTAGGTTAACCTGTATCATGGGTATCAGAAACTACGGGGGACTTGCTGTCCCACAACATCCACTATCGTTCTCTGAGGGCTGATTTTGAACTCACTTCTGTCTCGACAGTCCACTCTAAGGCTCCTGCTAGGTTACTGCTGAAAATGAATAGTTTTTTTTTAATCGTGAATAAACACTTAATACTACGAGGTGTTGCCTCGGTGGAGCAGTTGTAGTGCGTACGCGTTACGATTGAGACCAACGCTGAGGTCTCGGGTTGATCCCCGGGTCGGGTAAAGTGGTATTGGGTTTTTTTATTACGAAATACTCAGTATCAGCCCGGATTCTGGAATTTGTGCCCGGTATGGCGATAGGCTCGCTTCCTATCACAAAAGGGACGGAGATACGCTCGGCGAAATGTGGGTGTACTGGTCAAACCTCTGCCTACCCCTTCGGGGATTACAGTCGTGAGTGTTTAAAGTTTTTGTGTGGTGTTCCTTTTGTTTATGACGCTTACTACCAGACAAAGAACCTGGTCGTTTCGACATTCAAATTAATAAAAAACAGACCAATAAATCGAAATTTCGAAAACGTAGTAGTCATAGTATCAAACTAGTCGATCTCAATCAGTTTTTATAATTCTTTAATCGCCAGACAATTTAGCCATTACAGTAATTAGTACTTGGGATACATAATTTATATAAGTACCAAATTATGTATGCAACTTATTTCTAATATATCCGTAATAACTAATCTACAGTCAAATTTCTGAAGGTTCCCGCCAACCCAAGGTCCTCCATTCCGTTTAGTTTCTCTTTCATTCTACTAGACTCATTGGACACTGCTTGGCTCATTTCTTTGAAGTATTCCATATTTGCTTTCGTGCTGAAAACATCTTTCCATTCCTCTGTAATATTCGCAAATAAATTAAGATAAGAAATAAAGATAAGTAGAACTGACAAAACTTTTTTACAAAAAAAAATACCGACTTAAAAAGAAGAAGGTAAAAACAAAATTATAAAATTTTGAGTCGGTGCTATTACAGGCCTATGCCATGCTATGCCACAAATTGAGAGAAGTGGAGAAGTCTCGCAAAAGCTGTAGCCAACATATCAGATGATCCATGACCACGGCCACTCCGCCAGGAGTTTACGACTAAGAAGAAGCTATTACAGGAGTGTTAATGAATGTGCTAGAAGTTACGCGAGACCAGTATTCTTTTAATATCAAACGATAGTAATCACTTTAACACATAGTTTATTGGTTACATTAACAATATCACTGCTTTACAGACCACAACCCCATGTCAGAATTCCCTATAGACCGCTCTCTAATTATAACTCAAACAACTAGAATCGAATAGTAAACCAGCAGAGCTACCGCGTAATGAACACTTGGACTATTGACTGAGCGATGATCTTAGTAAACTGACTGACCACGGGCAAAAGACCTCCAGTTCTGGCGACAACCTCTTTTATACCATTTAACTACCCTTCCACAACTATATCGCACCATTATTATTACAGTTTACCCAACGTTGCTTTCTCAGACACCCTCAATATACCAATATTATGAGAATACGCTAACAAATGTGATTATGTCAGGTGCTAATGAGGTCTGATTGATACCACCGACTCAAAATTGTGTAATGCTATTTTTAGCTTTTTAGTTTTTATGGGTTGTAATTTTTTTTTATTTATTGTATAGCCGATAAACGAGCAAGTGGGTCACCTGAGGGTAAGTGAACACTACCGCCCATGTACGCCCACAATACCAAAAGAATCATGGGCGCGTTGCCGACCTTAAAGGAAAGGGATAATTAAGGGATTGGGAAGGGGAGGGGACTTAGGCCTCCGGATATCCCACTCACCGTACGAAACGCAGCAGCAAGCTGCTACTTTAAGTCGGTTTTCTGTGAGACAGTGGTAACGACCCGGACGAGCCGGCCCATTCATGCTGTAGGCAAAATTGTCTACAGCGTGGCTCTACCACTCGTAATTGCACCACTTCTTAGACTCAAAGCCAATTTCACTTGCACGTCGTACACTCTGCCGATTAATGGACGAGGCAATGGCGAAACATGATTCCCGTTGCGGGTTGTTGGTGTCAGACGGCAAGTTGCCCTATATAATAAATACCAAATACCGTCAAATATATGGTATAAGTAGGCTGACTGTGGCATTAAGCCAGGATAACGACAATCAGAAATAAATTACAATAATTAGCACCTCGTTGATCACATGAAATAATAAATCCATAAAATGTTATACATCATTTAGATTCAGTCAAATAACTCTACCGCCAGTGCGGAATGCTGTTTCGTTAAAACCGAACCGGCAAGAAACTAACATTGCTCTTTTCAAAATTCTTTTTTTTTTTTTTTTTTTATTAGCAAAGGCCGGCAATCGAGCAAGTGGGTCACCTGATGGTAAGTGATCTCCAGCGCCCATGTACACCCACAATACTAAAAGAATTATGGCAGCGTTGCCGACCTAAAAGGAAAGGGATAATTAAGGGATTGGGAAGGGGAGGGGATTTGGGCCTCCGGATATCTCACTCACCGTACGAAACGCAGCAGCAAGCTACTACTTTACGCCGGTTTAGACGATTTACAATATTTGCACTAATACCAACAATTAATTTTGAATAGAGTTAGAGCAGCACAATTTATACGAGTGATAGAGCCACGCTGTAGACACTTTTGTCTACAGCATGAATGGGCCGGCTCGTAAGAGTCGTTACCACTGTCTCACAGATAATCGATGTAAAGTAGCAGCGTGCTGCTGCGTTTCGTACGGTGAGTGAGATATCCGGAGGCCCAAATCCCCCTCCCCTTCCCAATCCCTTAATCATCCCTTTCCTTTAAGGTTGGCAACGCGCCCATGACTTGGTATTACGGGCGTACATGGGCGGTGGGTGACCCACTTGCTCGTTTACCGGCCTATGGAATAAAAAAATATGCCAATGAGGAACACTTTTGTTTACTCTTTAGATATTTTTAAAATATATATTAACTTACCAAATAATGTAACGAGAGATCTCTCGTCCCCGCCTAATTCAGAAGGCAAGATGCTTTTTGGTACATGTTCATACAAAGTTTCTACATCATTGTGAATGTGGAAACGATGCGCCATTTTAGATCCAAACATATTTTTCAGTATATCAATAACTGATTTCAATGATTTAGACGAAGTTATCACGTGTATACCTTTAATTCTCATCGCGTAGCCATTCTGAAAAACAAATTGTTAATGTATTGATTTAGTTTATAAAAGGCATTCATAAATATACAAATATATACTATTACTGTATATGGTATTGGGGTTTTCTATAACGAAATGCTCAGTTTGGAATTTGTGCCCGGTATGGCGATAGGCGCGCCCCCTATCACATCGTGGGACAGAGATACGCTCGGCGAAATGTGGGTGTACTGGTTACACCTCTACCTACCCCTTCGGGGATTACAGGCATGAGTGCGTATGTATGTATATGTATGTATTATACAACACTAAATTTAAAAAATTGTGCATATTTAAAAGGCCAATAATTTGACAGCCTCTATGGCGCAGTAGACGAGTAACCAGTTGTGAAGCGCGAGATCGCAGGTTTGCTTCCCGCACCGAGACAAAATATTTGTGGGAGCCACAAATATTTGTGTCTGGTCTAAGTGTTTTTTCTCCAGAGGGGCTAATGTTGAGGCAGGCGGCCGATCGTAAAAACTACAAGCCAAATCTCTCTGTAACATGTGTTAAAAAGCATGTTGCGCTGACCCCACTGAGAATGGGATAAGGACAGGTGGAAGAAGAATTAGATAAAAAAAATCATTACTCCGTTCACAATATTTTTAACAAAATACAAAATCGCTGTTAACAATACATTTTTCGTAGTAAAAAAATAATTAAAACTGAATAAATACAAATAAATTAAAAATAATTAGCCTATTATGTTGAAGCAAGCACACAAAAAATAATGATATTAATGTAGAAACAAAAAAAAATCCATTATTTTATTGGAATAATTATGACTGCCTCAATTCTGACTGTGGCGCAGTTGATTACAACTCGAACACACACCACACAGCAGTCGTACCGCGTACGCATGAATGTATGTAATGTATCCTACAACTTCATTATTTAAGCCGTCCAATTACAGAACCAACTTAGGCAAAAAGAGTCTGTACAATGACATAACCTATGAAATTGCACGAAAACAGTTAACATTTTTTTTTATTGCGTAGGCCGGCAAACGAGCAAGTGCGTCACCTAATGGTAAGTGATCTCTACCGCCCATGTACGCCCACAATACGTTTGCTGTGAGACAGTGGTAACGACCCGGACAAGCCCCATTCATGCTGTTGACAAAAGTGTCTACAGCGTAGCTCTACCACTGTGAAACAGAAGGCGTGATGGACTTAAAGATGCGTGAATGCTGAGCTTGCAGGATGGGAATGTATGGTGTGCAAGAAAGGTGTGTGGTGTGCACGGTGCATTATATATTGTTGGGCAACATTTGTTAGAATTGAATTTCACCAGAATTGTTGGGGACTCCCTACTTATCATTTATCGATTGATAATGAAGGTGTCCGAGAATGTAATGCCGGGTAGATTGAAATAATAGCCGTGCAAGTAGTAAACATGTTGTACGCCTGGTGGGGTGACAGTTGCTTTATAAGAGAGCGCTCTGTCATTGGGAGCGTTTAGGGTTGGAGTGCCTAATTAGGGTTGGAGTGCCTAAAGCATTCGCCCGAAAGTCCGGTATCGCTGACTAAAGCCGACTCTTGTCAGGCTATCAGCAAGCGTCCATCAAAAAAAAAAAAAATTGGGAGCTTAGTACTGTGAGTGCTGCGAGTGCTCTCACTTCTCTGGGTTCTGTGTGATCTTGGTTCTCGGTAATCAGTCACCAGTCTCGAATACATTATTACGTGGTTACGCAGGCTCAGTTGAACTTATTATTGCCTAGAAGCACTCAGTTCATTGAGAGTGCTCATGGGTAATAAGTTCTAACAATATCTATAACAGAACAATTGACCAAAGCTGACTGCAGATTTGCGAGCACAATGATATACTTTACGTCTTCAAACTTATCACTTACCAGTAATATTGTGATTATTGACTGCATATCGTTAAAATCGATTGATGATATATATTCCGCTACATTGGCGTCTCTATAATCTAATATACCAACCATGCCGTTGGCGTAATCATGTGCTTTGATGTATTCATAGAACTGAAAAAATAATAATAATAATAATAATACACCCAACAGTCACACACATAGCTCTGACCCCACACTAGGTAAACCTGTGTCGTGGGTATCAGGAACTACGAGGGACTTGCGGTCCCACAACACCCAGACCCGAGACCAATATTTGTGGTTCACACAAACATTTGTCTCGGTGTGGGAATCGAACCCACGGCCTCTCGCTTCGCAGCCGACTACTCGCCCCCTGCGCCACGAATACACATTCTTTAAATGATACGAGCAGATCGCTCGTCTGATGGTAAGGCGACTGCCTATAAACGAAGATTATATTGTTTTTGAATGAAACTGGGATAAATACACCCAACAACAGTCACACACATAGTCCTGATCCCACTCTAGGTTAACGTGTATCGAGGGTATCACGAACTACGAGGGACTTGCGCTCCCACAACACCCAGACCCGAAACAAATATTTGTGGATTAGACAAACATTTGTCTCGGTGTGGGAATCGATCCCACGGCCTCTCGCTTCGCAGCCGGCTACTCGCCCGGTCATACAAACTAATGTTTGTCTGATCTACAAATATTTGTTTCGAGTTTATTCGATTTGCAACTTGGTACTTACAGCATTAAATGATAAACAGCCGCGCTGTCTCACTTAAGCATTGTTATTATCACTCACGCACTTCACTGAATTATCACTCACGCACTTTACTGAATTCGTGGGGATGTGATCGATCTTATCGATTGTAATAAACGAGTTATCAAAATTAGATTTTGATGTTGATTAAACAGCCTCCGTGGCGCATCGGGCAAGTAGCCGGCTGGCCGGAGGCCGTGGGTTTGATTCCCGCACCGAGACAAATGTTTGTGTGATTCACAAATATTTGTTTCGGGTCTGGGTGTCGTGGGACCGCAAGTCCCTTGTAGTTCCTGATACCCACGATACAGGTTTACCTAGTGTGGGGTCAGGACAATGTGTGTCACTGTTGGGTGTATTTATTTATTATGTTATCAGATTCGTCACATAACCACTCACTCTCAGGTTATGTAACGACCCCTAATATGGCCACACCTTTCTGTAAGAAGTTTTATAATAATTAAGTGTACTTACAAATATCCCAAATGTTACATTGTTAGCATCAAAGAATACTTTCTTTGTAAGTCCATTGCCAAGAACTTTCAAAGTGCACAATCTATAATGGTCTTCTGTAAGTTGTGGTAGAAGGGCTAAAGCACTGAAATAATTACCTATTATAATCTTATAAATACAAGGTGGTAGGTCCCTCGTTTGCGAGAGGCCGGCTGGGTTGGTACCACCGCTTTGTCTATTTTTGCCGCCAAGCAACTTTGTGTTGTGTTCCGGTTTGAAGGACATTGAAACCAGTGAAATTATTGGGCATTATGAGACTTAACGCCTTATGTCTCGGGGCGACGAGCGCAGTCCAGTGTCATGCAGTGCTTTGTTATTTATAGTTCAGTGTGGCGTTGCTTCTGTTTATGAGCAGGTGTGGCGCTTACCATCAGGCGAGCGACCTGCTCGTCTCGTCATTCAAGCTAATAAAAAAATAGCATATACCTAAGTCGCTATTCACGTCTGTCTGTCTGTTTGTCCACATAGTTCTTCTAAACTTTACAACAAATTGTAATGCGTTTTTTCATATAAGATTCTTTATTTTATAGATTTTCTATTTAAGATAATTTCTTACGGTTACGAGACTACCCCGCCCACACACCCGCCACTGTAACTCCTGTGCACCAGGATCGACAATGGCACGAATATTGTTGACACCGAGCAGTGAATCTCGTCGAGTCTCTGGAAATGCTAAATTGTCTTTGTCCCGCAACGAAATTAATCAAATAGGAAGTTAAGGAGTTGGAAATACATATATTTCTTACGGTTGTTTGATATTGTCTAACCTAACACTAAGACTTTAATATACAACGTGTTATAGAAAGGGGCGGGCAAATTTAAGCAATGTATAGTGTAGGGTATAAGTATTTTATCTCCCATAGTACCAAACCCGATTGCATTGCTAGTACAATAATTATAGAATTTTCTTTTTTATCGAATGAGTAACATGTCGATATCGACTTTCAACTTTGGACAACACTGAATGATAAACAATGATACTATAGACCTCCTTTCATTTATTTATTTTATAATAAAAAAAACATTAAACAGTTGTCAAATGTCAATATTTATTTGACGCAGTCAGTTCGGCAAGTTCTGATTTTATGAAGTATGATTACGAGTTAAAAAAATATGTTGTTATTGACTAAAAACAAGTATTATGTATTGGTACTTTATGTTGGTGTAACTGATAACAGTGTTTAAGAGGATCGTCGGCTGTATTAAGCCAAATTCATAGATGGAAGACCCGAGAATGAAGTCTTTAAAATGCTTCTAGAGGATGGTACCTATTTGTCTTCAACACACAATCTCTTTCAGGTGTTCATTTGTGTTTTAATTACAAGTTACGTACGTATGCTCGTAGAATTATGTACATCTTATTTAAGTTTATTAAAAAGTGAGTGTCGTAAATAACAATTAATAATGATGTCATCAATCTTATCGATCTTAATAAACGAGTGATTAAAAATAATGTGGCATTTTTTAATGTCTTGGTTTTGAAAAGATCCGGTACATAAGTACTAATTGTAAGGTGTATGTAATGACCCTAAAATATGACCACACCTTTCTGTAACACGTTGTATAGTACTCATCGAAATAACTAACTAGAACGATAACTCTCATATGAATCTGCCGAAAATGCGGCTCCACTTACTTACACATGCAAAGGTAAAATCATAAGTAACACTCATACACGCAACAAAAATTAATGAACGTTCAAAATTTTTATTTCATTAAAGTTAATGTCATAATTTTAAATTTCTAAACGATATACGACGTTCCGCACCGCGCAAAATTTGACGTATTAAGTTTCAAATGTAGATCATGAATATTTTTTTATGAATTGATGAATGAACGAGCTGCACAGACTTTTATAGCCCCGCCCTCTTGCACAGAGTTTTGGTGGGGTCTTTTTGCTTGAGTTACGTTTCTTGTCATCTTATTTCGAGGATAGGTACTACTAGATGGGCTGTTTAGAAAATTGCGTCACATAACGCGGGAGTTAGCTCAAAGACAGAGAGTGCGATAGGGATTCTAGTTGAGAGTGAGCGAGTTGGTAATATTGAGTTACGGTCGATTAACCGCAACTTAATGGTACAATTTCTATGTACCGCGCAGCTTGTCTAGTAGTATACATTAAAAGGTCATACTCAGAAAAAGTGTACATTTGGTATCTTTTCTTGTTCCTCTACTTCATAATTTAATAAATATCTTATTTTATAAATATTATACATTTTTTTCTCCCTTATTGTTAAATTAGTCTATTAATGTGAACATTTTTATAGTATTTTAACTTTAATTTATCTTAAAATAGTAAATTTCTTGAGTCAACATTTGGTTAAAAAAACTTTTCATACATTTTTGCAGTGTCCAAGTGACCATTTTACTTTTTCGAAGATTCATTGTTACGAGTATTAATCGCTTTATTTAACTTTCACTGTGGCCATATTACTCATCATTAAAAAAAAAAAACTTGCTCCAAATTATGACGTTTCGTTACTCAGGGTTAGTAACATGCTATATAATTTAGAACGCAGTTATTTAGAATGGTATACATATTGTTTTCTATTCTGTAAACACTATTGTTAATTTCATAATGTTTGTTTTTTAACTATGTCCTTTTATTTTTTTTTGTAATATCTTAAGGAATACGCCCAATGCTTGTTTATACAGCACGTGGTTTACGTAAAAATATTTTTAGGAGTAATAAATTCTCAGAATAGGGTAGTTTCCTATATTGAATTTTATACATTATTTTATAAGCAACAGAAAATGATACCCAAAAGAAAACCTTTTATTAAAACACAATCAAAATTGGTTCACAAATGTGCCCGCAGTTATGACTTTAAATGTTGGTATGAGGAAAAGTGGGTGCGTAGTAGGGATATCTCACTATCTCGCTTGCACGCGTGCACTATAATGAACATTTTACACAGTGACGTCAAAGGTTGCATCGTCTGTCATTTGACAATTACCCCTTCTACAGGATTTCAATGGCTTCTATCTTATTTATTTTAGGTCCGATTTATAAAATTCTTTCTGCAATAGATTTTGAGTAACGTAACTTATTGATTTAAATAATAAAAAAAATCTAGTCAACTACCCTATTCATTCTCAGTTTCGTTATATTGCGTTACGTTATGAAACTGAGAAATTGTTAAGCTTAATTCACAAAAACAAAAACTTACGTAGGTACCTGTATATGGGAATGCTCAGCCGTTGGGACGGTGTACCCTGGGCATCGGCCTGCTCTTCCGCAGGAATTGCTGGACGGCTAACGACCTGATACGCAGAATCCGCTCCACGACTTTCTGACCAGGAGAGAGTTGAAGGACGTGGATAAAGACAAACTGTAACCCCGACTGCTTATCAGGAACGGCGCCTTCGTGGGGATCGCGAGGAAGAAAAATTCTATAAAAAGCACGAGAAAAGGCCGTGGGCCCAATGCGACGTGTTTTCCAAGTGCACTCGACCTTGGTCGGCGTCGGACAATCCTTCACCCCGGTTATTTGCCGAGCACAGGGATCGCCGGTAGGAGACCTAGAGGAGACAACCACAAGCCATAAGGTATAGGTCACATCCAACCCTTAACCTATCCTTACCCAGCCCGTCAGGCCTGCGTATGCGGAAGTCCTAATGGGGTTGGATTCCGTATCCGTTGGGAGTTTGGAAACGGTGGAATCTTTGGTGTCTGCACCCGAGGAAGCCACCGCTTCCAATTATAATTGCAGGGAGCTTGGGGCGACCGAATCCGACCACGGTCGGTCTCGCTCAATCACTTGCAGCCGCGATGGGATCAACGCCGCCTCGAGCGGAGAAGAACCCCCAGCGCCTAAGGTCTCAACGGCCAGGAGAGGCTGAGAACGTCCGCCGACCACAGCCCACTATACTATGTGTACTATGCCTTATGACATCAGTTTCGAAACGGATATTCTCAGTATCGTTATCTATCAGTTTAGTTACTAATTTAAAATGTACACTTTTTCTGAGTATGACCCTAAAGTGTTTGACCTATCACAATTGAATTGAATCTTAAGACACAGATTTACATAAAATTATCATACTTAATATTAAAAATAACAAATAAAATATTTTACTATTTATGAACAATAATGCTAATAATAAATGCCCACATACAAGGACACCATTTTTTTGTTCACTTATGTATTTTTTGCATTATCACAATATTATTTTTCTTTTTTTGTCAAATATGTATGTATACATAATATGAATATTATAATATATAATTACGAGTTACGCGAGAAGAATATTATGTTAAAAATATAACTCGACTGTAATCACTTCAACTCATGGTTTATTGGTAACTTTTACAATATGACTGCTTTACAGACTACAACCCCATGTCAAGATACACTAGAGATTACTCTCTTATGAATTATAATAAAACCGAACTAGGACTGAATAGATAACCAGCAGAGCTACCGTGTATTGAACTCTAGACTGTCGACTGAGCACTGTAGGCCTAGTATGAGTTAAAAATACGTTCAACGTTCCTTCGTCGACGTCCCAAAGATGTTTTGGCAGATCCCAACGACCCCATCACAGTCGCTATCGAAGCAGCACTTTCCTTGCCCAATCCGAATCGCAATAATAATACGCGACTCCGACATAGGACACGCCTGCGAGTCCGAAGAGCGCCCACAACTGGCCCTCGGCACAATGATGTCCAGAGACGGCCCTAAACTATACTCCCCAGCGATTGCTCAAGCTGAGGTCTGAGCTCGCCTCTGCGCTTAATAGCTACTAAATACACAATCCATATTTCTGGCTTTATTGTGAGGTGAAGCTGTAAAAGCAATATAGGCTAAGAGCATAAATCCATTCGAAATAAAAAAAAACGTGCAAAGTTTCGAATTCGTATAAAATTACTACCGTCGAATTGTCAAACTAGTAATTCTAACGGTAATAAAGGAAAGAATCCCATAAAAATAAAATAAAATTAACCATATTATTAATTTTAATTCATCATAGTTCCCACTAGCGGCTACTAATACTCGACGTATGGGGAGAAAACGAAAACTTTCATCGTTTAGGAAAACTATTAAATCTTGTGCTGGTCTAAGTGAACTGGACACTGACTGACTGACTACGGGAGCTCCTAATGTAGACGCGCTCATTTATAATGTCACCACTGCCAGGCATATAACTCCATACATGATTATTTGCACGACTAATATTTCCATATATACCCGATCTTATTTTTCCCGAACACCCTCAAAACCACTGATAAAATGGGAACAGCCTTACAAGATTATATTCAGTGGCTCAAGTCTTGAATATCAGTTAGTATATATTACATATACATACATACATACGCACTCACACCTGTAAACTCCGAAGGGGTAGGCTGAGGTGTAACCAGTACACCCACATTTCGCCGAGCGTATCTCACACACACGCCATACCAGGCACAATTCCATTCTCCTGGCTGATACTGAGCATTTCGTAATAGAAAAATCTAATATCACTTTTACCCGACCTGGGGATCGAATCCGACACCCCAGCCTCAGCCTCGTAACACGTACGCTTTAAAACTGAGCCGCCGAGGCAGTCCATATTCATTGCATTATAATATAATAGGGTGTAGGGTTGTCACCGTCCTAATTACTCCAGTTTCGCCGTAGTTTGTGAGGTGTCCAAGAATGTCCAGACGAGGTTTATCAAAAAGTGTATCAAACATAGTGGTTCGTGAGAAGACCGAAGATTTTTAATATCATTGAATGGCGAGATGAGCAAGTTGCACGTCTGATTGTAAGACAATAAACGTAAACAGTAGCAACAAGCAATACCGCTCCGAACGTTGTACTGCTTGTTACTGCACTGCCCTTATCCCACTCGCAGTGGGTTCGGCGCAACATGCTTTTTAACACAGGTTACAGAATGATTTGGCTTGTAGTTATTGACCGGTCGCCTGCCTGACGTCAACAACACTGGGGAGAAAACACCAAGACCCGAAACAAATATTGGTGGATGACACAAAAATTTTGCACCGGTGCTGGGATCGAACCCGCCGCCTCTGGTTTCACAGTCAGCTGCTCGCCCACTACGCAACGGAAGCTATCAACTACTACTATATATACTAATTGAGTGGTAGAGCCACGAAGTAGACAGTTTTGTCTACAGCACGAATGAGCCGGCTCGATCGGGCTTGCTGCTACGTTTCGTACGGTGAGTGAATCCGGAAGTCCAAATCCTGCCTCTCCAATCCCTTAATTGTCCATGTCCTTTGGGGTTGGCAACGCGCCCATGGTACTTCTGGTCTTATGGACGTGGATGGGCGGTGGGGATCACTTGCCATCGGGTGACTGGCTCGTTTGCCGACTTATGCTATAAAAAAGAACAACATACCAAACCCCATTCAATCCTTCATAACCATTTCTGGCGTCGTAATTCTCGAAAAACTTTGGCACCAGAGTGCGGAATGAGCATAGTTTGTCTATTTGTGATTTTGCCCTCTCCACTGATCCTTTTGTCATAATTATGGACCTTTCTAGGTACTCTCTGGCTGTAATCAAACGATATTGCTAAACTTCGGAGCAACATGGAATTTTACAATACATACATACGCACTCACGCCTGTAATACCCGAAGGGGTAGGCAGAGGTGTAAACCAGTACATCCACATTTCACCGAGCGTATCTCCGTCCCATAATGTGATAGGGGGCGAGCCTATCGCCATACCGGGCACAAATTCCAGACTCCGGGCTGATACTGAGGATTTCTTAATAGAAAAACCCAATACCATTTTACCCGACCCGGGGATCGAACCCGAGACCTCAGCGTCACCCTCAGTTGTAATGCATATTCATAAATAAAACACATCTTAATAAGTTCTGGAAAGGACTGACAGCCGGACAAACATGATAGACACAGAATAGGTACTACAGGTTCCACCCACAGGGATGAAGCCCTGGATCTGTACCCAGCCCGAACGCATACTAGTCGTGTAAACACGGATAACACTCACCTATGGGTATACTGGTATCACGCCGGTTGGGAGAGAACTGCCTTCCCATAATGGCGAGCGTATTTACAAGGAGCTATCTGACGTAGATGTCGGCCACTTTCAAGTCTACAATACATGGTAGTGTCGGTACCCTCAATAAATAAATAAATACAGTCACACACATAGTCCTGAACCCACACTAGGTTAATCTGTATCGTGGGTATCAGAAACTACGAGAGACTTGCGGTCCCACAACACCCAGACCCGAAACAAATATTTGTGGGTCACAGAAACATTTGTTTCAGTGCGGGTATCGAACCCACGGTCACACGCTTCGCAGCCGGCTACTCGCCCACAGCGTCACGGAGGCTGTAGCAATAGCTATACACTATAGGTACCCCGCAGCCTTATAAGGGGCAGGCCATTGTGAAATTTGAATTGGTCCGCCAACCGCCTTCTCGTCCTAGGGATATCTAGAAAGAGATACAGCCAGAGAGAAGAGGACAAATAGAACATTTTCTTCCTGTTTGCCTTCTAAAGAAATTGTTTGCGGACAGGCAGGAAACAAATAGTTCGTTCAGTCCCTCATCGGCAACTAGACAGATAGTTTTTTTTATTCCTGTCTTAAACAAACAGCAAACAGAGCTGCAGCATAAAGGGGAATAATTGTTTTTCTACAACAGTCCCTTCTCTGAGGCCTTAAGTTGATATCCCTTCGAAAAAATAATGTACTTACAATATTCCTTCTTGCTTAAATGATGCTGCTTCTTCAACCAATCCCTTAAGGAGTCCACCAGTTGGTCTATATCCCCCGGTTTATCTAAATTGTTTAACTTTCTAACAGTAGCAACTGTGTCAGGGTAAAATTTCAATATTTTGTCCTCCATTACGTAAGACACCTTCAATTAGACGCAAACGCGATGTAGATGCGACTAAATGAGAGTGGGAACTATAGTTTGGGTTTATACATTCCGAATGTGATATTTTGACTAATTAAGACCACGGCTTTGTCCGCGGAAAATTTATTAAGTTTAATTATATTGGCGTGGAGTTAGTGAAATATTATTTATGGTTTCTTTTCCTTCCTTCTGCCTGGCGATATGTATTTTTCGAATGCATTTGTGCTGTTAGCTTATATTCCTTTTAAAACATATTAGTATAGATTTTATGAAATAACAGCATCATAAATACATCTTATTGGTTCAGTGGCTTAATGTGGTTTGGTGTCTGACATTGTCAGAAAGGTTTTAAAAGTCATTGCCGTATTTATAATAATAAAATTGTTTGCACAATTACAGAAATTTGAAAGACATTTTTTATATAGGTACTAAATAAAATTCTATTTCCTACCAAAATTCATAATCTTTTTATTCTAACGAATTACGATACAACATAAAATTATTTTTGTATATAGTTAGGTAACATAATTAAAACTGAATAATATTGGGATTTTCTATTACGGAAAAGCTCAGTATCAGCCCGGAGTCTGGAATTTGTGCCCGGTATGGCGACAGGCTCGCCCCCTTTCACATCATGGGACGGAGTTAGTTAGAAATGTGGGTGTCCTGGTTACAGCTCTGCCAACCCCTTCGGGGATTACAGGCGTGAGTGTGTATGTATGTAATAGTCAATAAAATAATCAGTATGGAGTCGGTGCTAAAATAATTGGCCAGTATATTATGAGTGGTAGAGCCACCCTGTAGACACTTTTGTCTACAGCATGTATGGGCCGGCTCGTCCGGGTCTTTACCACTGTCTCACAGAAAAGCGGCGTAAAGTAGCAGCTTGCTGCTGTGCTTCGTACGGCGAGTGAGATATCTGGAGGACCAAACCCCCTCCCCTTCCCAATCTCTTAATTGTCCCATTCCTTTAAGGTCGGCAACGCGCCCATGATTCTTTTGGTATTGTGGGCGTACATGGGCGGTGGAGATTACTTACCATCAGCTGACCCACTTGCTCGTTTGCCGGCCTATGCCATAAAAACAAAAAAAAGCTAATGCAATAGCACCGACCCAATATTGATTATTAACATACATATACATTTTTTGTTTTATTATATATCTTTGTTTTATTTGCAGGGAAAAACGATTTTATCGCAATCACGCCTGTTATGTGGGTTATATTTCGCCGAGCGTATCTCCGTCCCGTGACGTGATAGGGGGGAACCTATCGCCATACTGGGCATAATTCCAGACTCCAGGTTAATACTGAATATTTCCAGAAGACCCAAATATCACTTTTACCCAACCCGGGGATCAAACCCGAAACCTCAGCACAACAGTTGTACCGTGTACGAATTACAACTCCACCACCGAGATAGTGATTTACCAGAAGTATTGACGTCAATCAGAGGATCTCATTATGATTGGATCCTGTTATTCGTCAGACAACGGGGTATTTCCCTAACAAGAACGTATAATTTATTTTAATTATTGCATAGGCCGACAAACGAGCCAGTGGGTCACCTGATGGTAAGTGATCACCACCGTCCATGTACGCCCACAATACCAAAAGAGTCATGGGCATGTTGCCGACCTTAAAGGAAAGGCTTAATTAAGGGATTGGGAAGGGGCGGAATTTGGGCCTTCGAATATCTCACTCACCGTACGAAACGCAGCAGCAAGCTGCTACTTTACGTCGGTTTTCTGTGATACAGTGGTAACGACCCGGACGAGCCGGCCCATTCATGTTTTAGACAAAATTGTTTACAGAGTGGCTCTTACCACTCGTAAAAATAAAATTGTTTGATTGGTTTCCAGCATAATTTACTTCTGATACATATTATAATAATTTCTCAAATTACAATCATGGAACTGATCATTATTGATTTGATTTCTGATTTAGTACATGTAGTTTACATTTGTATTTAGTGATTTCTGACAACTAGTGACAACTAACTTTTTAAATAATTAAAAAATAAATGTACAATCTTAAAATGAAGGTAGGCAATGTAACGTTTTCGAGACGACCTACACCTTAGTCTCTTCCGTGACCACGAAGGCTGAAAAGCTTTCGAAACGTCGGGACTAAAATAAAAATTAAACCGCGATAAAATAAACTAGTTTTATTTCAAAACATTTATATTTATATTACGCTACTGTTGAGCTGAGACCATGGACATGGAAAATAGTGATTTAATAACTTATCAGTAAAAGTTCAACTAGTTTTCGTCTATTCTATCCTATTCCTACCACTTCTGTGTTCCATTAGACAGAATTATTCACACCGATCACCTTTAAATAAAATAGATTTATAGCTATAGTATTTTATAGTTTAAAGATTAACTAAGTCACTCAGAAACGTCATTAAACTTTAATTCTCTTCAAGTAATTTCTTAGAATTCGATTATTTTCACACTAAGTAACAGTTAATAATTCATGCTCCAAAAAGTACGGAACATCTTTCATTTAAAGTTACAGTATAAGTACAGTTTAAGTTACATTGCAGAAATAATGCTAATTGACGTCTCTAGGTACTTTTATTTATTAAACTTAAGTAACTATTACAAGAACACTGATATTATTACATACATACATACGCACTCACGCCTGTAATCCCCGAAGGGGCAGGCAGAGGTATAACCAGTACACCATTTCATTTCATTAGGGGGCGAGCCTATCGCCATACTGGATACAAACTCCAGACTCCAGGCTGATACTGAGCATTTCGTAATAGAAAAACCCAATACCACTTTACCCGACCCGGGGATCGGACCCGAGATCTCAGCGTTGGCCTCAATCGTAACGCGTACGCATTACAACTGCGCCACCGAGGCAGTCGAATAAACACTGATATTTTTAGTAATAATCAAGTTATATATTATTTAACATATCAATAGGAATATAAGCTATCTAGAAACTTAATATGAAATTAAAACTCCATTTAATACCATATTTCCGAAGGAAGTGACATAAACTTAAATTTTTTATTCAGTTGTTGATCTATAGAGCCAAATGGTACATTATTTTTATGAAAGATATTGTATTGATCACAGCTATATTAATCGACGGTCAGTCTTCGGAATGAACCAGGCATTCCCATATATTCCTCATTGAATTTAGATTCGTGTCTTTTCGTCTCGTCGCTTACGAGTTTTTCGGTGTCTTTTATTATTTTTTGAGCTTCATCGCCTTTGAGCGTCTCCTTCCATAGTTCTACAAAACAAGTAAATAATAATAAAAAAAATCACAACTTTATTTATCTAAATCGATGGTAAAATCTGTAATAGTGATTCGACGCGCTGCATCCCCATGATTCTCTTTATCTGAGTCAGCCTGAGTATATGTGACTGAAATTATAAGAGTTATCATTTAACTGATAGCCTTTTTGACTTCACAGGACTTATCATCAGATTAAGCCTTAGAGCCTGTTTTACCACCTCTGATTAAATTATACTTATCATGACAAATAAAATATAACATTTTCAAATATAAAAAAACACACTGTAGCACGTTGTATATGTCAATATACAACGTGCTACAGAAAGGTGTGGATAATTTTAAGCAATGTATAGTGTACTTTCGTACATAGTCTTTCGTCCCCATAGTACCAAATCCGATTGAATTGTTAGGAACATAATTATAGTATTTTCTTTTTTGAATCGAATGAGTAACATGTCGATATCGATTTGCAACATTGAACAATACTAAATAATACACAGTAATACTTCAGACGTCCTTTCATTTCAAGTTTGTATTATTTAAAATTTATAAAAAATTGTCAGTCTGTTTCAGTGTCAGTTTTTGGAGTATGATTAGGAGTTTATTTTTAAAATATGTTGTAGATTATAGATTAGATTATAACTCTTTATTACCACACGCATACAAAACATATTATGGGAAAATATATAAATGACAATGTGTTACAATGGGCGGTTTTATCGCTAATAGCAATCTCTTCCAGACAACCTTGAGATGAATTGGTAACAAAGGAAAAATAATTATTAATTAGTTGTATTTAACTAAAAGCAAGCATTATGAATTGGTTTTTATGTTGGAGTAGCTGATAATAATTTACAAGAGGCGCATCAGTTGTTTTATGCCAAGTTCATAGACGGGAGACTAGAGAATTAAGTCTATAAAGTGGTTCTAGAAGATGGTATACCGTATTCAGCACACAGAATCTTTCAGGTATTATTTTGTGTTTAAGGTAGAAGTTAGTACGTAATATTTCCGTAGAATTACGTACACGTTATTCACGTTTATTAAAGTGGGTGTTGTTCATAATAATTAATAGCGATGTAATCAATCTTATCAATATTAATAAACGAGTTATTAAAATTACGTTAATTTAAATTTAAAGGTTAAAATGATTCGGTACATACGTACTCATTGTAAAGTCTATGTAATGACCCTAAAATATGACCACAACTTTTTGTAACACGTTGTATATGAATAGAAAGATGGCTACTAGCTACTTTCAAAAACAACTATCTTAAACTTTAATTGCTGGTTCAATCTTACTCGATTATTGTTTATAGGCAAATAAACAATAATCGAGTATACCTAATCCAATTAAAAATGCCTTTGTAATAAATCCAAATATTATTATGCGACTTCAAAAAATAAAACTATATTAGCTACAGGCACTAAGTATTAAGCATTGAATTAATTGAGCAATAAATGTATCGATACTATATTTGGCTGAAAGCCAGATTTACTCAGCCTTAATAAGCTGAATAGATACGTTTGATCCGAGATGAAAATTCTAACCTAGCTATAGTAGCTAGACTGCCGGATAGCTTAAATCCACCATAATCCTGCATAATCTGTTGCCTGTAAGACCCAAAAGGCTACTGCACAATTTATATTAAAGGAGTTAATAAAATATAGACTTCTCTCTAGAGGGGTTGACGTCAGGCAGTCGGCCGGTCGTACAAATTAAATGTAATATGTGTTAAAAAGTATGTTGGACCGACTCCACTGCCAGTGAGATAAGGGCAGGCGGAAGAAGATCAATAGCCACTGATGGTAAATTCCTATTCGATACTACAAATCTGATTGCTGTAACATCAATACTAAGCAAAATATTTTTTCCCTTACCATTTAATTTGTCACAAGATACTTCATCGCCGCCGTAGTCTTTTGGGAGTATTTCCTTAGGTATATGTTTGTGTAAATCTTCATAAGTACTATGCACATGCACTCTATTAGCCACCTTCTCTCTGAGAGCTTGTTTCAGCAAGAATATAAACTTATCGATAAAAGGTGGAGCGTTTAGTATATGGATACCTTTGATTTTTGTACCAATCCCTTCCTGTAATACAAATTGTTACGTATAAATCTGAATTTGGTTGTTGATTAGTGTAATTTTGTAAGGTATTGTGATTGTCTCTTATAATTTTAGATATAAGACTTCTGATGGTCACGTCAATAGTTTCAATAACACCGTGTCTCCGCGTTAGTACACAGTATGTAAATCTATAGGAGACTATTTGACGGTAATCTATATGTATCGTAACATACAGTATGACTGTTGTCAAATTGAAACTGCATAGAGTTGATAGACGCATCTAAAGCTTGACGTGATCATCGGAATTCTGCCTTTAGACTATTATTATTATGGATTTAAGAATACGGTTGGGCTAAAGGTTTTGTTTACAATCATCTAAAAATAAATTAAAGACAGTACCATTTTTTTATTACTCGCCATATCCTTACCTAAAAGTTCAAAAGAAAACTAGTACAGCCATGGCTTGCTGAGCTTATTTTCGCCCCTTCGCTCCATGATGAAATTTTCGTATCGGAAACTCAAACACAAGTTGTAATTCGTCCTAGTATTTGGACCTAGGAACTCACCTATTTCTCAGCTTAAGTACACTATCATACCAATAAAATCATAAAAAAAAATGTACTTACCGAACACAAAACCTCTGCTTTCTTCATAACGATTGGGTTGACTTTACTAAGAGAGCCTAGGTGCAAATCCTTCAGGTCGATAATAAACCTTTCTGCTGGCGTATAGTCAAAATTTATTCTGTATTCACCAATCTGTAATAACAAAGTTTTGTTTACTAGCTATTGCCTGCAGCTTGCGTGATTTCTAGGTAAGGTACTCTATGGGACTATGCGCTACACAATAAGTATATCCAAGTTTCCTCTAGTTTTTTACGGCGGTGAAAGAATCTAAGCTGTTAGGTACTGTCATAATCAAGTCCTTAACTTGTAACTCTGGTCCATATCTATCTGTGTTTCATTTTAATTAATATCAGTCTGGTAGTTTCGGTGTTATGCTCGTTCAATCAGACATTTACAGTTTTATAATAGGTAGAATTACAGTACCACCACCAGTATAACTGTGTATTTAAGTTTTTGGTTCTGTTTAAGTGTTTATTTATGCTTTTTTAGGTAACGGGAGGTTAACATTAACTCGATTTTTGCCATACGACTAGTCACCAAATCGCCTCACAAAAACCGCATAGCCACTCCCGTTACACAGTTGACTTCAATCGCAAGCTACTACGTTATATTATTGGAAAATATTGAGCAAATATTCTGTGTGCTGACGAATACTGGCAATCGCCTGTAATTTAGCATTTTCACGGTTGTTTTATTCGACGCAAGCGGCATTAGTCGCAAATAAAAAGTGGATAACTAGTCTTTATTGGCGTTTGTAATTTTAATCACCTGCAATGTAGTCGGCCTTTTAAGTCGATGAAAAATATTTATAAAACATCACATCATACTACCGAAGTAGGTCGGTCGCAAATGCCTGTGCCAGAACGCACCAGGGGTTATTATGCAGATATGTGAGCCAATGGTCTTACCACGGAGGATTTGAGGATGCTTAAGACTGGGTGAAGTGGAAGTAAGAAGGAAGCCGGACACTAGTTGCAGGCCAGGATAGCGCCAAGCATAAATAATATTACAATAATATTCTTACCAAGAAATTGTATCTGAAGTAAGATAGCATAGAAAATTTATCCATGTGCTGTGGCGAAAACTGTGTCACCATGACCCTTGTTCGATCGTATGGACATAGTTTTGGTAGCGGTACGAATTTCCTGAAATATTATATTAATTTTATACTTATTCGTGATTTTGTGAGTATAGGTTTTGATAGCAATATCTCTATTCGCTATACTAATGTAATTGCTATCCTGTAATAAAATTGTATTCTCTTCTAATGCTTTAACTTTAGTGTCACCTATCGGCCGATATACGTCAAAGCGGTGCAATACAGCCTATTTTTGGGATGCACCGTCTCTCTATTTTTTTAAACCAATCATGAATCGGTTGCTTCGGTCGGAGTAGTACCGCTGTCTCACAGAAAGCCTACGCATAGTGTGGCAGTTTGCTGTTGCATTTCGTATGGTAATCGAGATTTACGCAGAATACCTATCCTTCTCTCCTTCCTAATCTCTATGCTATTCCATTTAGAACGGCAACGCGGCCATAATATTTCTACTATTTTTCATGAGCGGTAGAAGCTTGCGTAGCTGAGAGCTCTTGCGTACCAACCGCATGAGGCCAGCGTGGTGAACTAAAGTCTAATCAATAACTTTCATTAGTAGAGGAGATATAAATAATAAATAAATAAATAAATACACCCAACAGTCACACACATAGTTCTGACCCCACACTAGGTTAAACCTGTATCGTGGGTATCAGAAACTACGAAGGACTTGCGGTCCCACAACACCCAGACCCGAAAGAAATATTTGTGGATTAGACAAACATTTGTCTCGGTGTGGGAATCGAACTCACGGCCTCACGCTTCGCAGCAGGCTACTCGCCCGCTGCGCCACGGAGACTGCCGATAAGTAGGACAGCATATAATACACGGCTGATATTAAGGGTGATGGCGATTAGTTAGAGTCAGAAGCATCAGGTGACCTAGTTCGTTTGCTAGATCCTATACAAAACACGATCCATCTTCCGATGAGAAAAGTACCGCTCTAAGTTCTTAGGTGTATTATCTGTACTTACACTGCCTCCAAGGTATCTTCAAACTCTTCCAGTGTCCTATTCCTGCAAAGTTCAGGTATCATGCCACGAGCAGTTAGTAGTCGTTCTAACCTTCTTTTTGTATCTTCCACAGATCCTTTTGCTATTAAAAATACTCTTTCAAGAAGTGTACGAGCTGAAATCGACAAATACGTTAACTAGCAACAATAAGTTTTAAGGACATTGAATCCAGATAAATTACTGAGAATTATAAATATTAACACCAGTTTGATGATGAGAGTAGTGCAGTATCATGCAAAGACTTTAATGTATACTACTAGACGGGCTGTTTAGAAGTAAAATTGCCTCACATAACGCGTTAGTTTGAGAGCTCATAGATAGGGAGCGCAATAGGAGTTCTAGTTCAGAATAAGCGGGATGGTAATATAGAGGTACGGTCAATTGACCGCAACTTAGTGGTACAATTTCTATTTACCGCACAGCTTGTCTAAAAGTATACATTAAAGTCTTTGGTATCATGGAGTACGTTGTAATTGGTTCTTTTTACCCGTGCTCATCACTTTTCACTGCAATTCTTTGCTAAGTTTAAAAAGTTCCGATGTTCTGAATGGTATTGTTACTGTTTATGGGCAGTCGTGGCACTCATAAGTAGACGAGCAATCTGTTCGTCTCATCATTCAATTATGTACAAAAAATATACTATGTATACCTCTCATGAAACAGCTTTGACCTTAGTAGATTTAAAGTACCAAATACCTCAAAAAAATCTAGACTATCAATTTGTTCTGGATTGCTCTGTAAGCAGTATTATTGTGATGACAAACTGTGATTGGCTGACCTGCGACTTCAATCAAGAATCTCACAGTTTCTCAGCCTAAATACGTTGCAACCGGATCAATGACGTCATTCAATGATAGGCACTATTAAACGTGATAATCACATAATGGCTTATCATTAATAGCGCAGCATGCTATGTGGTAGGCCCCGAAAGGCCGCCTGGGTCCACCCCTTTGTCTATTTCTGCCGCCAAGCAGCAGTGTGTAAGCAATGTTGTGTTTCGGTTTGAAGAACATCGATGCCAGTGAAATCACTGGGCAATCAACCGTCAAACCGGCAAATCAATCGTCTCGGGGTAACAAGCGCAGTCTAGTGCCATGCAATGCTTTGTAATTCAAAGTTCTACGTTTTGTTTATTTGTCTGCTTATATACAGGCGTGGCACTTTCCATCAAGGGAGCGATTTGCATATTTCATTCAATATAATAAAAAGAGCAGACGCGACGTGTGCAAAACTTTCATATAACACTAAGCAAAAGATGGTGAAATTAGACCGTACACAAATGTGACAAGTTTATGTATCTCAAGCTAATGTTACCTTCACGTCGCGTACTTATGTAATAATATCATCATATTTATCCCCAGGGCGCTATACAATTTCACGGAATAAAGATTATACAATATGTAACTCCGTCACGTAAAACAAACAATGCCAAAGGTAACAAGTAAAAAGACTGCCTCGGTGGCGCAGTTGTAATGCATACGCGTTACGATTGAGGCCAACGCTGAGGTCTCGGGTTCGATCCCCGGGTCGGGTAGTGGTGTTGGGGTTTTCTATTACGAAATACCCCAGTATCAGCCCGGAGTCTGGAATTTGTGCCCGGTATGGCGATAGGATCGCCCCCTATCACATCATGGGACGGAGATGCGCTCGGCGAAATGTGGGTGTACTGATTACACCTCTGCCTACCCCTTCGGGGATTACAGGCGTGAGTGCGTATGTGTATATGTATAATCTTTTAACAAAAAATCAATCCAAAAAAAAACTAAACAATTTTGAGTCATTTGATATGATAATTATCACCGTCTCAAAGCTGTTTAATTTTATTTCAGCTTTTAATATTTTTTAGTCTTATTTTTTGTTAAGAAGTTTTTATTTTACTTATTTTAAGTGAAAATATCATCAAAATAGGTAAATGTCGGAATTTTATTCTTACATCCCCGATTTCAATATGTTTTACTGCAGTGGTGTTCTATATTATAGAATACAAAAATCATCATCCAAATTGGTCCACATTTGGTGGAGCTATGCGTGAACATAACATTGCCATTCATAACATACATAAACAATATACGAGTATATACGAAGATATATACAGGTGAATTAAGAACCTCCTTGTTTTTTTGTGTCGGTTAATAAACCCAAAACAATCCATAGACGAGCTATAAAAAGACGTCTGTCAAAGCCAGACCAACTCAAAACAGAAAATCATTTTCGATGGGCGAACAACTTTTTATTATAATAGAAATTAATGAACCAATATGTTACACACAGAATTTAATTGACACATCACAAAATAAACAATAAGCGAACAAGAAATTCAAGATTTCAAATATAATGGACTATTAAATAAATAGTAAAGTTAATGTTATTTTAAAAGCGTTTAAAGTACTGGAAGTTATAATCCATTGACTACCGAAAGGTAATTACTAGGTTACTGTTAAGTTGTCTTGTAGGTTGGCTTGGCTAACGCTATCTGTATTATTGAATTAATTAATATGAATTATGTTATTTATCTCTGTATTTAAATTTAATGTAAATATGTCATTTTAATGGAAGCAGCGATAGCTCAGCGGGGAGTAGCATGGACTATCGAGACGAAAGCAGGTTCAAAACCAGCACAAGAGCATGAACCTCTGACTTTTCTAAGTTACGTGTGTTCATTCAATGTAATGATTAACAATTGCTTGCTTTAACGGTAAAGGAAACATCGTGAGGAAATCTGCTTACTCGAGAATTTCTCCATAAGAATTTTAAAGGTATGTAAAGTATGCCCACAAGCATTAGGCCAGCGTGGTAGACTAAGGCCTAATCCCAATAGAGGAGGCCTGCCAGCAGTATGATGAGTGTAATACAGGGCTAGTAATATTATAATTGTGATTTTGTAGTGTGTGATACAATAATTGGTGTTATTTTGGTGAATCCGTTACAAGTATAAGGGAAGATCACCCAAATTCTGCTGCTGTGATTCACAATCGGTCTATAGCAGAAGAAGCACACTGAAATTTTCAACATCGATAAGCAATTTATAATTTGGAATGTGAATTTTAACACTTTAAAATGTCTGCTGAAATAATCAGGCTTATCTGTAGCTTATAAGTGTTAGTTGTTCCACGCGTTGAATTTACGTGACAAGCGGTAACTTCCCTAAGTAATTTGTGTAAGTGAATTTATTTTTGGAGCTCGGTGACCTTCATATCGGCATCTGCGCGCGCGCTTATCTCCATATGACGCAAGTAGCTACTATCATGCAGGTGGATCGAAAAGGGTATTGAGGATTTAAACTAGCATCGAAATTCACCAAAACCATTACAATTTGTAATATTGTATGTTTTTTTTACTAGTTTGAATGACGAGGCAAGCTGGTCACTCGCTTGATAGTAAGTGCCACGCCTGATCATAAACAAAAGCAACGCCACACAGAACTTTGAATTACAAAGCACTGCATGATACTGGACTGCGCTCGTCACCCTGATTCATAAGTGGTTAAGTCTCATAATGCGCAGAAAATGTTTTAATAAAAGAGTTAATTAGTCCCTGTTTAACTGCTGTTTAGCTGCTCACAACACCCACACCACTTTCTCTTTATATATCCTTAATAGTATTCTATTGTAAGGAGACTAATTTAGAGGAAAATATATTCATAAATTAATATATATAATTGAAATATATCAACTAAAATATATTTGGAAATTATTATTACTCTGATTTGTTTTGCTTTGTCAAATTGCAGCACATACAGTTGCAAAATTAAATGTCAGTACCAATTATTTATCTTTTGTAGTATATTGACATAAAGTATAGATATAGCTTTAATAATTGAATGGAATAATAAGACTGCACTCAAGTAGGGAACATGATATTGTTAAGAGAATGTAGAATCAAGTGAAATAGAAAATAATAATGCAATGGAATTGATTTAATTTCCAATTTCTTCTATTTCACTTTTTTTGTGTTCTTTTATGGCAGAGGCCGGCAACCAGGTCACTTGGAATGATGGTAACTAATCTCTATCACTCATGAACACCATAAGATATTAAAATAATCTTGGATGCGCTACCGTCCTTAAAGGAAATTAATGAGGATTAAAAAGGGGAGATGAGGATTAGAGCCTCCGGAAACCTCTCTCGACGTAAGAAATGTAACAAAAAGCTGCCATTTCACGTCGGCTTACTTTAAGATAGGTAGTGGTACTACTCTTGGCGAGCTAAAACAATCCTTAGCTTGGGTCTGCTACAAATAACAAGTTATTTCCTCTTATAATATTGTCCCCGTTAATTAAAAACTTACTTATATACTTGCTGGCTGCTACCAAATGTTCCTCCTTTTTTATCCATTCTTCAACAGCGTTTAGGCTTTCGTTGATATGCTTCACATCTCCAGTGAGATATAATTCTCGAACCACTTTTATATCATCTTCGGTAACTATCACCAATGGATGGTGAGGTGGTTTCTCCATTATTATTTTTTAATTGTTAGACCTGGAATCAAAATATCCGATGCTTTAGACCTGAAGGTGTATGAGTGTGATTCATAAATAAGTTTATGAACTATAACACATATTTTATGGAATTAATAATTTTATTACATAGAACAGAAATATGAAGAGTTCACAAGAAATACACACCTAAGCACGTATACTTCACGACAAATTTAAACGTTTACTCGCAATTTACTTTTATTAAGCAAAGCAAGGTTCTAAGTTGACAATGAGCCATATATTACGTGTTTGCCTTGGAGTATGCTCTGCATTACCCTATACTTAAACTGCATATGTTTTTCATAATCTTGATTCTAACATGGACGGCCTCCTAGCGCAGTGGGCGAGTAGCTGGCTGTGAAGCGAGAGGCCGTGGGTTCGATTCCCGCACCACACCGACACCTTGTCTGATCATCATCATCTTTAGATGGTGTATGTTCCATGTAGTCTTACTGTCATTTTCAATAAACTATAGATATATCTCGGAAATCAACCAATGAATCCAAGTAATTTGTACGCGTGACCTTCACACTGCATTCTGATTGGCTCAGTTGTGCTATCTATCCGGTGAATCAAACTACGATAGTTTATTGAAGATGGCCGTTAAAGAAACTCTTGTTTTTGATTTTTGTTACGATTGAACATGTGCAAATCAGAGTTACTATGGAATAAAACGATATGAAGTGACATATTTTTCAAGTCGTCGGTCAACCGTCTATCACGTATCTGCTCCACCGACCATCAGGATCATGCGCAAAAAAACATTATTTTACTTTATAATGTTCCTCATTGGCATAAGTTGAGCTGCTCTAACTCTATTCAAAATTAATTGTACTCGTATTATCTTACTGCAAATATTGTAAATGAATTTTAAAAAAGAGCAAGTTTAGAGTTTCTTGTCCGTTCTTCTTTAACGAAACAGCATTCCAAACTGGCGGTAGAGTTATAATTTGACTGAATCCAAATGATGTAGAACATATTTTAATAAATATTTTCATTTAATTTTATTTCATCTGTGCATCTGCAGGCATGACCAGCTCACTTACACTTCGGGCCGCTAATTTTGCATACAATATCGATAACTTTGCTTCTCTGTCCTCAATTCTTACAATGTGATAAATCATAGAGGTTAGTGACCAGCTTAATATTATTCAAACAACGAGAAATTGTTTCTATTATATATGTACTACCAAGGAATTCATAATCTCGAATTATGTATCCCGCGTTATTTTGCCACACAATTTATACAAAGCCTTGAAAATGATTGATTGTTGTGGAGTTAAACAAACTTGACGACTTACTCGTAAGTAGACGGAGTAGTAAATACATATACCAACAGTACACTAAGAATCATCGATATCACTTGAAATAAAGCTAGTTTATACGGATTTCACAGCCTCCGTAGCGCAGCGGGCGAGTAGCCGGTTGCGAAGCGTGAGGTCGTGGGTTCGATTCCCGCACCTTGACAAATGTTTGTCTGATTCACAAATATTTGTCTCGGGTCTGGGTGTTGTGGGACCGCAAGTCCCTCGTAGTTCCTGATACCCACGATACAGGTTTACCTAGTGTGGGGTGTCCTGACCCCTTGTCCTTTTTTTGTTTGTCACCCACTGTTGGGTGTATTTATTTATTTTTATTTTATCGCGGTTTAATTTTTGGTAATTTAGTTTTATTTCAATGTGTAATATCCGCGTAAAACTAAGAATCACTTAATATCGCTTTTAGCCGAACCCGAGACTTCAGCACAACAGTCGTGCCGCGTATACATTACAATTGCGGGACCGAGGCACGCAATATTATCAGAATATTTACACATGCAATAATGATGCTTAAACGTTTCCCAGTAGCCATATTTGCAATAACAAAATGACTTTAATAATATTTGAAATACAGTCATTAGATGTAGCGTATTGTAAATTAAAAAATATAATAATACTCGATGGTAATTCAATAGGAAAATTACAGTCTCCGTGGCGCAGTGAACAAGGGGCCGGCTGCGAAGCGAGAGGCCGTGGTTTCGATTCCCGTTGATCACACAAATGACACCCGGAAAGTTGTGGGAAAACAATAACATAGTTGTATCCGTAATTTCCACACAAAATAATTAGTTTGTTTTTGTGTTTTGTCTTTTTTATTGGAATGAATATAAAATAATATTAAAAACGTATTTCATTGTCAACCTGGCAATGTAAATCTAAAACAAATCAAACAATAACATGTTAACAGTTCTGCATAATAATAAATACACCAACAGTTACACACATAGTCCTTTTTTTGTGTTGTCGCGGGGAAAAGCGTATTATTGCTACCGCCCCGCCCCGGGGGGAGGCGGAGCGGTTATGTTGGGTTCACCGGTCTTACGACCCAGCGTTAAGCCTCCCGGGAGAGATGGTAAACATCCAGGCGACCGCTGGGCCGAGTCCCTAACACTATATACACCCTATACCGGCATATCAACTAAAAACCACGCGGTGACCATCTTCGGCGCATTAGGAACGGCCCCAGGTTCCCGAGGCGAGAAGCGCCCGGCTTCAGCCGGAACCGTCCCTGCGCGGTGCCGCCTTGCAGCACGTCTCCAAATATGGGGGGGCTCAGAAGCCCCCGCCACCGAAGGACGCTCTCGGCGTCAACGGCAGCAACGAGGCCAACCACCCGTGCTGCCGTCCATCCCGGGGTCGCACGTACAAGAATGTTAGATACAAAGGTCGCTACGACAGCCCCCCACTGCGCGCCCGCGACCCCCGATGGCCCCCATTAGTCGCCTCTTACGACAGGCAGGGGATACCGTGGTGGAATTCTCCAAACGCCCCCAATCCACAGGGCGGACGCACATAGTCCTGACTAACACTAGGTTAACCAGTGTCGTGAGTATCAGGAATTATTAGGGACTTACGGTCTCACACCCACCAAAATTGGCAGTACCTATGCATAGATTTTCCCAAAACCTAGGATATCTAGAATTTTTATTTTATTTTTCTCAATCCGTCTAACCATAAATAAGTCCTAATTTATCATTTTTTTTTTTTTTCCTTACTTCCTGCCAAGTTAAGGGATAACCTAGCTAGATTATATTATGAAAACAACACTTATTTCGGTTTACGTATGACCATTTGACAACGTTATGTAAACGGTACGAGTTTTAAACAACCCGGACATTATTTTGGATCGAAATTGTGATGAAGTTCGTGCTAAATAAAGATATTAACGTGTGCCTGCTAAATATGCGGACAAAAACTGCTTATGTATGAACACATTATACATATATGGTACATACATACATACATACGCACTCACGCCTGTAATCCCCGAAGGGGTAGGCAGAGGTGTAACCAGTACACCCACATTTCGCCACATGTATCTCCGTCCCACAATGTGATAGGGGCGAGCCTATCGCTACATATATGGTAATAATTTGGTTAAGAGCCAATCCAAGACGAGAGCTGTCATCTGGGACCTCCATGAAGTTAAATATAGTCTTATGATGGAGAAGGTCCAAACATATTTACTTTCATTCCACCTGCCCTTATCCCACTCGCAGTGGGGTCGGTGCAACATGCTTTTTAACACATGTTACAGAAATATTTGGCTTATAGTTATTACAACTGGCCGCCTGCCTGACGTCAATCCCTCTGGGGAGAAAACACCCAGACCCGAAGCAAATATTTATGGGTGACATTTTTTTGTATCTTGGTGCGGTAATCGAACCCGCGGCCTCTCACTTCACAGCCGGCTACTCGCCCGCTGCGCCACGGAGCTGAAAATAGTTCTTGAATCATTTCGAATAAACCAGCTTATTACGGGTCCCTATTGGCACGCATAAAATGTTTAGTCCTACTTTTCTATCGCATAAGTAACTGTTTTTGGCATAATCATCACTTCGCATAACGCTCAAATGTCATAACCGATATGGCTTTTTTTTCGCATAATGTCTGCTGTCATAACAATCTGTAGCCCTAAACTATTGCTTCATAAACTGTTACTTAACGCAAAATTCAACAAATCCAAAAAAGCTAAAATACCACAATACCTATTGTATTATAAATCATTTTAATTATAAATTGCTTGTTTGAAATGTTTTCATTATAAATAGATTATTTACGAATCAAATAAATAAAAATAATATCTGTATCAATTTTCTAAACCTATTGTTAAATTAAAATTAATGCTAAATACGATTTACCTAGTCTTTGACTACAATATCACAATAAATGCAATAAAATATTTTTTTATTCCTTTTTATGACATCACCAATCACGACCAAAAAATTAAATATTTTGAAACAATATAAAAACATTTAATAGGTACTCACCGATCACTATACTTGGTCTGGTGTTAACGTATGGACTGTCATTTACCATCTCACGATTATAGCAAATATCCGATCGGCTTGCATAATGAAGTCCATGAAAATTACACAGAAGCGACATTTATTACTGCCTAAATATGTATTGCTTCTTAGAAGGTATAATTTTACATACGTACACATAGAGCGGTAGAGCCATGGTGTAAACACTTGTGTCAACAGCACGAATGGGCCGGCTCGTCCGGGTCGTTACCACTGTCTTACAGAAAACCGGCGTAAAGTAGCAGCTTGCGGCTGCGTTTCGTACGGTGAGAGATATCCGGAGGCCCAAACCCCCTCTCCTTCCCAATCCCTTAATTATCCCTTTCCTTTAAAGTCGGCAACGCACCCATAATTCTTTTAGTATTGTGGGCGTACATGGGCGGTGGAGATCTCTTACCATCAGGTGACCCACTTGCCCGTTTTCCAGCCTATGCTATAAAAAAATACATACGCAATAACGTCTGTAATTCCCGAAGGGGTATGCAGAGGTGTATAACCAGTATACCCATATTAAGCTGAGCTTAATTTCATGATGTGATAGAGAGCTAACCTATTATACATACATACATACATAGACTCACGCCTGTTTCTCATAGGGGTAGGCAGAGACAACGGATTTCCACTTGCTATGATCCTTGCATACCTCTTTGGCCTCATTCACTCTCATAAAATTTTTCATACATGCACGTCGGTTTAGGGTACTCCTGACCTGGCCTTTCACGAGAATATCGAGAACCTATTACATCGGACACAATTCCAGACTCCGGACTGATACTGAGCGTTTCGTAATACAAAAAACGCAATATCACTTTTACTCTACCCGGGGATCGCACCCCGAGACCTCAGCCCGGTGTGGGGATAAGTTTGCCCCTTATCACATCATGGGACGAAAATAAGCTCGGCGAAATGTGGTGTACTGGCTACACCTGTGCCTGATTCACGTCTTGGTCTACTTGTTTGCCATATTTTATCCAAGTCTGTTCAGCCGTTGAGGCGTAGTTGATTTACAAACGTCCAAACTTTCACATTAATAATGTGCAACATTCAACACAACCAACATAATCAATCAATTTCAAGTGTATTGAGAAGTTTTATTTCTTGTATGTTAATTATCTTTTTTATGTACTGTTCAATTACGTAGGTACTAACCGCTCTGGTATGTATATGGTAAGCTCATCCGACTCGCAGTGGGGTCGGCTCAAAATGCTTTTAACACATATTAGAGAAAGGACATTGCTTGTAGTTTTTACGACCGGCCGCCTGCCCGACGTCTACCCGTCTGTTAAGAAACGACCCAGACCCGAAACAACCGGGAAACAAACCCGCAGTATATCGCTTCACAGCCACTCACCGACTGCGCCACGGAGGACGTTGTAAGCCGTTATAAAAAACAATACAATAATGATAAACCAAATGTCGGATCTACAACATTAGTCTATGAATTAACGTGTACCTTACATACATTACCTTTGCATATGACGAACAAACAGACGTATTATAAATATTTACGCTATTTTTCCATCTTCATCTGAGTACGTGTATGGTGAATGACAATATGAATTGCCACCATGACTATTTGTAGTACGGACGCACTCACGCCTGTAATCCCCGAAGGGGTAGGCATAGGTGTAACCAGTACACCCACATTTCGCCAAGCGTATCTCCGTCCATTAATGTGATAGGGGACGAGCCCATCACTATTCCGGGCACAAATTCCAGATTCCGGGCTGATACTGAGCTTTTCGTAATAGAAAATCCCAATATCAACTTTTACCCGACCCGGGGATCGAATCCGAGACCTCAGCGTCGGCCTCAGTCGTAACGCATACGCACCACAACTAGGCCACCGAAGCAGTCCACCATTTGGAGTATGTTGTATTATGTATTGTTCATCGTTTAAAGTGATAATTCATAGTCAATTGCATTCGGTAATCGGTAAAAAATTGCGTTTTAAGCAACCCTTGCCGCAGTCAGTCTATGGATGGGTGACCGCTTAGTGGTATTTCAACTCAGTGTCTCAATGCTTCAGAGGGCACCTTCAACAGTCGTTGCGGCTGATAGCAACTGACAGCAGTCTTTAAGCCTAGTCGTAGGTCTGTGGACTTCACAACTCTGGCAACCTAGAATGGAGAGAAATGATTCATATTAGTGAAGATGGTGGTGCATTAAATAGGTAACTATTTTAATCATAATGTTTTATAGAGTTTTGTGTTTTTATTACCTTGAATGACGAGACGAGCAGGTCGCTTCCTTGACGATAAGCCATACCTGACCATAAACAGAAGCAACGACACACAGAACTTTGAATTACAAAGCACTGCGTGGTACTGGACTGCGCTCGTCACCCCGACACATAAGATGTTAAGTCTCATAATGCCCAGTAATTTGACTGGCTTCAATATCCTTCAAACCGGAACACAACAGTGCTTACACACTGTTGAATGGCAGTAGAAATATACAAAGCGGTGGTAGAGCTGTTTGTGAGTGGTAGAGCCACGTTGTAGTCAGTTTTGTCTACAGCATGAATGGGCCGGCTCGTCCGGGTCGTTATCACAGAATACCGGCGTAAAGTAGCAGCTTGCTGCTGTGTTTCGTACGGTGAGTGAGATATCCGGAGGTCCAAATCCCCCTCCCCTTCCCAATCCCTTTCCTTTAAGGTCGGCAACGCGCCCATGATCATTTTGGTATTATGGGTGTACATGGGCGGTGGAGATCACCTATCATAAGGTGACCCACTTGCTCGTTTGCCGGCAAATACTATTAAAAAAACCACCCAGGTGGCCTTTTGCATACGCGGGACCTACCACCTTGTATAAATATGAAATAAATATATGTAGTAGTTTTAACTTTTAAGACTCGTAACGACCAATTCATTTATATATGTCTATAATAATAAGCTTGGAATAAATAATAATAACGCTTTACGAGGTGTCTTTACTGTAATGTGTTTTGCTAAGATAAATTTTAACTGCCTCGGTGGCGCAGTTGTAATGCGTACGCGTTACTAATAAGGCCAACGCTGAGGTCTCCGGTTCGATCCCCGGGTCGGGTAAAGTGGTATTGGGTTTTACTATTACGAAATGCTCAGTATCAGCCCGGAATCTGGAATTTGTGCCCGGTATGGCGATAGGCTCGCCCCCTATCACATAAGGGATGGAAATACGCTCGGCGAAATGTGGGTGTACTGGTTACACCGCTGCCTACTCTTTCGGGGATTACAGGCGTGAGTGCGTATGTAAATTTTAAAGACTTTGCTAAGTATGAAATTGTTAGAATTAAAAATCCGGCATGCTCCTAGGTCTTATAGTGGGCGGGGAACGAACAGGATTTTTGATATATAAAATACTATGCCACTGTTGCGCAACCAGGGTCACGCTGCTTTATATCATAGTAGATTTCTGCTAATCAGCCCGTGTTTTTTTTATAGTATAGGCCGGCAAACGAGCAAGTGGGTCACCTGATGGTAAGTGATCTCCACCGCCCATGTACACCCACAATACCAAAAGAATCATGGGTGCGTTGCCGACCTTAAAGGAAAGGGATAATTAAGGTATTGAGAAGGGGAGGGGGTGGGCCTCCGGATATCTCACTCACCGTACGAAACGCAGCAGCAAGCTGCTACTTTACGCCGGTTTTCTGTGAGACAGTGGTAATGACCCGGACGAGTCGGCCCATACATGCTGTAGACAAGTGTCTGCAGCGTGGCTCTACCACTCAAATATTACTTTTACTGTTACTAACATTTTTACCCCTTTTCTACCGTTACGGGTTCAATTTTGAAACGTCTCTTCAGTGTACAAGCAAGCCCGTCTCAAAATATCACATTTCTATCTTCAACCGTGTCGCCTGGGTGATGATAGTAAGCCAGGATAAGAGGCACTCATAGCCAGTTGCACTCAGTAATCGGGAAACGTTTAGCGAGTTATGTAAAACTGTGAGTGGTAGAACCACGCTGTAGACATTTTTGTTTACAGCACAAATGGGCCAGCTCGTCGTTTCCACTGTCTCACAGACAACCGACGTAAAGTAGCAGCTTGCTGCTGCGTTTCGTACGGTGAGTGAGATATCCAGAGGCCCAAATCCCCAAATCCCTTAATTATCCTTGTCCTTTAAGTTGTCCTCGGCAACGCGCCCATAATTTTTTTTGGTATTGGGGGCGTGCATAGTCGGTGGAAATCACTTACCATCAGGTGACCAACTTGCTCGTTTGCCGGATTATGTTATTTAAAAAAAGGTAACATCTGGCGCGGTCAGTCTATGGATGGTACCGCTTGTGGTCGTTCCCAATATTCTGTTTACCGACAGATTTTCCATTATTGACTTATTTTGTAGGAAAATCTCTCAAAATACTATTGATAGTAAGCAAATCTATATGTAAATAGAATATAGGGAACAGCCATTAGTGGTATTTCAACTGAGTATTGCCGTGCTTCGGAATCAGGGCCGAGCCGCCCCTATGTGCGAAGTGTGCGGCGCACTCAGGCGCCAAGACGATAGGGGCACCGCCATAGAAATTATTTTTGTTACACTTACACAACAAAATATTCTTTGTCGTGGAGTATCGATAAGTAGGTACAATAGGCGCAACATATGCTTTGTAAATAACAAAACATTTATTACGCTTATTGTACAACTATCCTAAGATAATATGCACGTTTGTGGTTTAATTTTACGCTTTGGGTTTTAGTTTACGTTAGTTACGAGCTCATCGTTACAATCAAAAGAACCGTGAGTTTATGAACGCAACCCGATGCGAAACGGGCGACGCAAGCGGGGTGGGGTCACAGGGATTCCCCGACTTTAAGGAACGAGAAAGCCAAAACACCTATTTAGGAAAATATTTTCTAAGTATATAAAACTGGAGAACATTTATTTAGGTCAAAATTAACAAATTAAAAAAAGTTGACATGAAGAAACGTGAAAAAAAGAGGCGCTTCATAGGGTTTGCACACAGGCGCTGTGGGGGGTCGGCGCGGCCCTGTTCGGAATACATATAAAAAACGGTCCCTACTGCTATAGATTGACAGCAATCGTTAAGCCAAATCAGAGGCGACTTGAAAACTTTGATACTAGACTGACCACCAACCTCAATATAGAATATTCAAGGTTTATATACATCTTTGACTGCTTCGGTGGCGCAGTTATAATGCGTACGCGTTACGACTAAGGCAGACGGTGAGATCTCGGGTTCGATTCTCCGGATCGGGTCAAAGTAATATTGGGTTTTTCTATTACGAATTGCTTAATATCACCGCGGAGTCTGGAATTGTGCCCGGTACGGCGATAGGCTCGCCCCTATCACGTCATAAGACGGAGATACGCTCGGCGAAATGTGGGTGTACTGTGTACACCTCTGCCCCACCCCTTTGGGGATTACAGACGTAAGTACATATATAAGATTTATATATTTATAAATCTATAGTAGCTAGTCAGCTTTGGCTATCCCGCGTCATAGACTTTTCTTGGATAACAAGTTTTAAACGAAAAGACAAAGCTTTAAACTATTCAGAGATGGTATTATTCCATTTTACGAACCAATGCCAACATGAATGTTGACAATTGACTTAACATTGTAGCAAACATTCGGTTATACTAATTAGCACTTTGCTAGACTTGCGTCTGACGTCTATTTTGTAACGTGAACTTGACACTTGATACCGTGATTACAAAATGACTATCAAGTTCACCGTGCGATGTATTAAATTGCATGTATCTATGGATTATGTAACAACTAGTATTTGTTCGCGACTTCGCCCTCGTGAATGTCTTCTTACTTTATTTATTTTTATTGCATAGGCCGGCAAACGAGCAGTGGGTCACCTGATGGTAAGTGATCTCCACCGCCCATGTACGCCCACAATACTAGAAGAATCATGGGCGCGTTGCCGACCTTATAGGAAAGGAATTAGGAGATTGGGAAAGGGAAGGGGATTTGGGCCTCCGGATATTTCACTCACCGTACGAAACGCAGCAGCAAGCTGCTACTTTACGCCAGATTTCTTTAAGACAGTGGTACCGACCCCTTGGAGCCGGCCCATTCATGCTGTAGACAAAATTATCTACAGCGTGCTCTACGACTCTTAGACTCTTCTTCTAGGATAAAGTCTTAATGGGAGTGGTAGAGACACGTTGTAGACAGTTTTGTCTACTGCATCAATGGGCTGGCTGGACCGGGTCATTGCCGCTGTCTCTCAGAAAACCGATGTAAATTAGCAGCTTGCTGCTGCGTTTCTTATTATTTCCAACTCCTCCTTAACTTTATATTTGATTAATTTCGTTGCGGGACAAAGACAATTTATCATTCCCAGAGATGCGCCGAGCTTCACTGCTCGGTGTCAACAAAAATGCGTGCAACTGTCGATCCTGGTACACAGGAGTTACAGTGGCGGGTGTGTGGGCGGGATAGTCTCGTGCTGCGTTTCTGATGGTGAATGAGTTATCTGGAGGCTCAAACACTCCTCATCTTCGCAATCCCTTAATGTATCCCAGTTCTTTAAGGACTATAATTCTTCTGGTGTACATCGTATTGAAAACTTCTCCTTAGATAGCCTCCGTAGTACAGCAAGCGAGCAGCTGGCTGTGAAACGAGAGGCCCCAGGTTCAATTCCCGCACCGAAACAATTGTTTATCCACTAATATTTGCTTCGGGTCTGGGTGTTGTGGGACCGTAAGTCCCTCGTAGTTCCTGAAGAGTGAGATGTGAATAGTGAGATCAGAAGGCCAATTCTCGTAATTTGTAACGTTCAAAATATCATTCCGATCTAGTCTCAGCGTCAAGAAAGTTGCAAATGGCATTCTCTTAAACCAATAATCAACGTCAAATGTGAACATAAATCGTAATGAGATTTAATGTAGAATAAAAGTTGACTAAAGCCAAAACGGTATAATGCTACTGCTAATGCTAGGTGCATTTGACGTTGATTATTGGTTTAAGAGAATGTCATTTGCAACTTTCTTGACGCTGAGATTAGATCGGAATGATATTTTGAACGTTTAAAATTACGAGAATTGGCCTTCTGGTCTGTGTTATTGTTGTTTGTATTTATTTTAGGATATAGGTTAAACAAGAAGACAGTTCTCGAATAAAATGGAATCAAGGCAAGATGATGAAGTAACTGCGTATTCTAGAGCTGTCTTTTCCATTGTTCACGCAGTGAGTTTCGGCAAAAACACAAATTGCTTTCATGAACGAAACTATTATTACTCCTATATTGTAATTGAAAAGTATCTTATAATAATATCAGCCCTAAATTATACTGTTGCACTACTAGGCACGAGCCTCCTCTACTATTTCTCCGTGGCGCAGTGAGCCCTCCTCTACTTCTTTATTCATCCAAGGTGCAGTGGGTGAGTACCCGGCTGCGAAGGAAGGGAAGGCTGCGTGGGTTCGATTCCCGCACCGAGACCAATGTCTGTGTGATCCACAAAAGTTTGTTTCGGGTCTGGGTGTTATGGGGCCGCAAGTCCTTCGTAGTTCCTGATACCCACGATACAGGTTTACCTAGTGTGGGGTCGGGATTATGTGTGTGACTGTTGGGTGTATTTATTAATATTACTATTGAGACGTGTAAGTTTAAGCCTAAGATCTAAGAACAAAATTCGACTTAGTCTAGGCTAACTTCGAAGTTTATAGCATAGTAACTTTCTGGACAAGTTAAGTCAGGTCTATAGATCTCAGCATTAGTCCACCACGCTGTCATGAGGCTTACTGGCAGAGTTCACATACCTTGTAAATAATTACCAAGCATTCTTATTTCCTCTCAATTTTTCCTTCGCTTTTAAAGGGAACGATAATTACTAACGAATACACACGTAACTTACCCCTGTATTTATAAATATTAGTATGAGGTCTCATAGTGAGCACGAACGCATAGTGAATATTTATCTAAACGTCATTGAAATAAAACTAGTTTATACGGATTTTATCGCGGTTTAATTTTTATTTTAGTCCCGACGTTTCGAAAGCTTTTCAGCCTTCGTGGTCACGGGAGAGACCGCGATAAAATCCGTATAAACTAGTTTTATTTCAATGTGTAATATTCGCGTAAACCTAAGAAATCACTATGTAAACGTCATTGGTTACATCATGTTCACAGAAATCTAAACTTATCAACGAGTTCTCATAAGTATTGTTTGTGAATACTGGCCTTAGAATAAGTATCTGTTCTCTGTATAATATAGTTCATTTGACCAACAGAAAGGTTTCATTCAAAATATCGGATTTCTTTCTGCATCTCGTACTTACTTATGTAAACATGGAAATCGAATTAAAACCCTGTTACCAGCTGGAAACTTTGTTAATTCAATTCTAATGTAAAATTGTTAGAAAAGAAAAAACTTTGCTATCGCGAACTGGGACAGTGTATCAAACGGAACAAAAGGAGGTTGTGAAAATGATTATTTTTACGACTTTCGTATTTTTTTTTTCATCTGAAACACAATAAACTTTATCTGCTAAGGCTGCATGTGGATGGGAGAAAAGAAGATTACGAGTATTTTTTGTCCTCGTTTGACGTAGTTTGAAGTCTTAGGGCCGATTTCACATGGTCATATATTTTTTTTGCGCCAAATAATGCTTAAACAGCTAATTCAAGAAATACTAATTTGACATACACTTTCTATGTGGATTGCCTGTCTTATATTATATTTGATCTGTCGCTTATTTGAACATTGTGAAGCAAGCGCTTAATAAATTAAGTTTGTTTGAGCTAGACATTGATTATTTGAACGCAATGTAACATGCTATAAAGTTTGTAAGATATATTTATTTCGAGTCTGTTGTGGGATCGTAAGTCCCTCGTAGCTTTCGATACTTATGATAAAGGTTAAGGGGCATGTTTTTATCTGTTGGGTGTATTTCTTTATTTAAATAGTCACTCACAATAGCTTAAGTTCTATCAAATAATCTTATCTATTTATTTTTATAGCAGAGACTAGCATAAGAGTAAGTGGGTCACCTGATGGTAAGTAATCTCCACCACCGATAAACGTGCATAATACCCAAAGCATCATGGACGCGTTGCCAACCATAAAGGAAATGGATAATTAAGGGATTGGAAAGTGCAGACTGCCTGGATGGCGCAGTTGTAATGCGTACGCGTTACGATTGAGGCCAACACTGAGGTCTCGGGTTCGATCCCCGGGTCGGGTAAAGTTGTATTGGGGTTTTTTGTTACGAAATGCTCAGTATCAGTCCGGAGTCTGGAATGTGTGCCCGATATGGCGATAGGCTCGCCCGCTATCACATAGTGGGACGGAGATACGCTCGGCGAAATGTGGGTGTACTGATTACACTTCTGCATACCCCTTCGGGAATTACAGGCGTGAGTGCGTATGTATGGAAAGTGAAGGGGTTTTTTGGCCGGATATCTCACTCACCGTACAAATGCAACATACTAATATTTCCCGTCGGTTTTCTGTGAGACAGTGGTAACGTTGTTGCGCCGGCTCATTCATACTGTAGACAATAATGAATGAATACTCATACAAAACAGCGAACAATACCATCTTGATTGTTCATGATAATAAAGACAATATTCAAGCAACAATGTGCCTATTTCTTCAACGATACAAACGCAATTTTCATTAGCTCCATTGTACGCGGCGCCTTACAGAAAATTTACACCTTTTAACCAATTTAGATAATGCTCCAACAAAGATCTCGCTGCAACATTTCTCCTGAATATAAAAGAGTTAAAAATTGTGTTAACTGCGTTATTGTTGGAAAAGGTTTGATGTTATCTATCTACATAATGAAGCCATGGACTATTCCATTTTATTAAGATTTTTAAATGTATATTGTGATGAATTTGTGAGGTTTTGCGTTAATAACTTCGAAAGTAACAATACATGTTGGGCCTGAAATATATACGCCCTCACGCCTGTAATCCCTGGAGGGGTAGACAGATGTGTAACTCGTACACCTACATATCATCGAGCTAATTTCCGTTCCATGATGTGATAGGGGCGAGCTTATCGCTGTACTCGATAAAGTTGCATACATCGGGCTGATACTACGCATTTCGTGATAGAAAAACCAAATATCACATTTACTCGACCCAGGGATCGAATCCGAGACCTATAGCTAGAGGATTCGATCCCGGTCGATTTTTCTATTCCCGGGATTTCGGGATTAACTACAGTTAATCTCGGAATCCCGGGATTGTATTGGTAATAGAAAGTGGTAACAAAAAGACAGTTAAACATATCAAAATCAACTCTTTATTTTAAATCGTTAATTAAATCTTCAAAAAACAAAACAAAATTATACTTTCTTCTGATAAAGTAAACATCAAACTGGGCACTTCTGTAAATAATTTATGAAATAGTTTCATAATTACCTAGTTTGTTTTAATTTTATTTTACAATAAACTTAGTAGTCGTTAGGAAAAACAAATGAAATCAGCTGTGTAAACAAGATGGCCGTCAAAGCGTCAAATGAAATTAAGTGCGTTTCGTTTCACGCACATTTTTATTGACTTATATAAAAAACAAAATTTATCTCGAAAATCCCGGGATCCATTAAATTTAATCCCGAAAATTTCGGGACTAAATTACGACCGGGATCCCGGGATCGAATCCTCTACCTATAGCACAGCAGTACCAAGATCACCAGCAAGTAATAAGCGATCAAAATCGATGCTGTATGTACCCATTATAATAATGCTATTTACAATAGTAATATCTTCGTAAGTCCAGTTAATTCAGGGCTTAGTCTGACTTAGTTCGCAGGAACACTTACCGTACCATCTAATTTAAGTCGGGGGTCCCTAAAAGCAGCTAAAGGGCTTCTATCATCCAGGATAAAAATTATTTAAGTGGTGGAGCCACGTTGAGACAGTTTTGTCTACAGCACAAATGAGATAGCTCGACCGTTACCACTGTCTCACAGAATACCGACGTAAAGTAGCGGCTTGCTGCTGCATTTAGTACGGTGAGTGAGATATCCGGAGTCCCAAATCCTCTTCCCTTTCCAATTATCCCTTTCCTTAAGGTCGGCAACGTGCCCATGATTCTTCTGGTATTGTGGGCGTACATGAGCGAACACTTACCATCAGGTGACCCACTTACTCCTTTACCGGGCTATGCTATAAATTAGAAGAAAATTTAGTACACATTGAAATCTCGTCACAGTTACTCAGTCGACCTTACTTTTTGAATTTTCTTATTTTTACTGCATATTTAAATATTTCATGCCAGTTGCATTTTCGTTTTTATATCGAATTTAGTATATTACATACTTACGTAACATACTGGTATGTATTTTTTTGTTTTTTTTACGGTATAGTGACGACACTGAATTTGATATTAAAGTGCAGTCTAAATATAATGTCGACCGTCAAGTGACATTGAGTTAGTCACGAGGGTCGACAGAATTATGCCCGCTTGAAGCTACTGGATATGTAAACTGGCTGACTCGCATGAACAAGCCACTATGGCGGGTTCATAGTATCAGCCCGGAGTCTGGAATTGTGTCCGATATGGCGATAGGCTCGCCCCCTATTACATCATGGGACGGAGATACGTTCGGCGAACAGGTGGATGTACTGGACACACTGCCTACCCTTCGGGGATTACAGGCATGAGTACGTATGTATGTACTATTCTACGAGTATTCCGTTTGAAACTTATAACAAAACGCGACGTACTTTCAAAATGATTTACTGTGGCGTAACATGTGCCGAGATTGCTTTATTATAATGTACTCCAGTGGTTTCATATTAAAATTTCCTTTTTAAATTCTCTCAGATGCGAGGAAATATAAAAGGTAGTAGTGTGCACATTTTAAGATACGTGTTTGAAGGTAGCTTGCTTGTTGAGAATAGTTACAATGTAAGTAGTTTATACAATCATCTTATGCATGAAGCCGTAAATTTTAACATATACTATAAAGAAATAGGTACATAATATTCTAAGAAAAACAGCGAGAAGTGGTACGGACTGACGAGACAATAGTCTGGGGTTCGTAACCACCTCTACCTTTTCTGAGTTACGTACATTCATTGTTAATTATCGCCTGCTTTCACGGTACAGGAAACATCGTAAGGAAACCTGCATACCTGACAAGTTCTCCATAAGAATTTAGAAGGTGTGTGAAGTCTGCTAACCCGCATTTGGTCGGCGTCGTGGACTAAGGTCTAACCCTTCTCTTCCGTAGAGGAGGCCCGTACCCAGTAGTGGAATAGTATAAGACAGAGTTGAAATTATTATTTCTTCTTCTTCCACCTGCCCTTATCCTACTCGCATCGGGGTAAGCGCAACATGTTTTAACACATGTTACAGAAAGATTTGGCTTGTAGTTTTTACGGCCAGCCGCCTACCTGATGTCAACCCCTCCGGGAGAAAACACTCAGACCGGTAACAAATATTTGTAGACCACAAGAAAAGAAGAAGATGAAATTATTATTTATTATATTTAATTAATAAAATAAAAGTTTGTATAATAACTAGAGAGAAGTAGAGACTATGACATCATACCCTATCTTAAGATATATCTATTCACTGATACTATTCAATGGGACCAAAAGCAATATATCTGCTATTAATAGGCGGTAGGTACCTCGTATGCGAGAGCCTATCTGGATTGCTACCACCGCTATGTCTATTTCTGCCGCCAAGTAGCAGTGTATTACTGGGCATTATGAGAATTAACATCTTATGTCTCATGGTGACAAGCGTAATCGAGTGACATGCAGTTCTTTGTAATTCAAATTACTGTGTGGTATTACTTCTGTTTATGGACAGGCGTGGCGCTTACTATCAGGTGAGCAACCTAGATGTTTTGATAAAAAAAAATACGAGTTTGAATCTGCAAGCTGCTTGGTTGCAGCAACAAGTCGTCAATGTATCCTAGACGACTACACTCTAGATTAGATTTTGTTTTACTCAAATACAAAATTGCTTATTTATCATTTGATAAAACGACATCTAAAAAATAAAAGGTCCATTTTAGAAGCTTACTTAGACACGAAAGCAATCAATGTTAGAAATGTCTTCAATTCTTAGGCACATAAAATATTTTTTTATTAAATGGATGTTTAAGACAGCTTATAAATAACATATTATATTGACAAGTGACATGACATGACAAGTACTCAAATAAAATATTTAATTTAGATATGAAATTTAATAGTATTCTCAAGATTGTAACGGATTGCTCTTTCAAAACATTTTCCACAAAGGGCTGAGTTGAAGATTCCACAAAAGAAATTAGGTGAAGATAAATCGTCAAAGTTCATCAAACCATTTTTTCTTAACAATTTGATAAATAGTCAGTGGTTCTTTTTGAAATAATTTTAGTGGAATATAGTTTATGAAACTTTGGAAAATGGAGTCTAGTGTAGATAATGCTACTCGGATATTCAAAAAATTACAAGTGACGGTGACAAACAAACGTCCGAAACTAACCTGTGGCAGCAAACTGAATAAACATTAAAACAATAATGAAGATACTGAAGATGGTAATAAAAACAACGCGAAATAAAAACAAAATGCAACTGCCAATACAAAATTTAATCATGCATTTATTCGACAATATAAAATAATAATCCTCATTTACACAGGCACTTAAGAAATTTCAGGTGTTTTAGAGAGTTTCTATAATAAAAGATAACCGTTTTTATGCTAATTGCTGTTCTGAACGTTATAAAGGGATAAAAAGGAACGATAAATTTGTTCGGCGGGAGAGTGTTAAATGGGCAGGTGGAAAAACTTTATTTGGTTATCTTTTTCTCTAAGGGTGCGAAAAGGGTTAAGGGTCATTAATTATTTGGGAGATGGGAAATTTTCACGAGCTGTGTTAAATTTTATTGTTATACACTTTTAATATTATTGGAATTAGGTACTATTGAATTTTGAGTAGTAAAGAAATGCTTTAAACGGTTTTGTCTACATCATGAATGGGCCTGCTCGACCGGGCTGTTATAGATAATCGACGTAAAGTAGCGACTTGCTGTTGCGTTTTTTACGGTGAGTGAAATCCAGGTCCAAATCCCTTCTCTTTCCTTATCTCTTAATACCCAATCCCTGTTTTTAAGGTCAGCAAAGCGTCCATGATTCTTTTGGTATTGTGGGCATTCATGGGCGGTGGAGATCATTTACTTTCAGTTGAGCCAAATGCTAGTTAGCAGGCCTCTACCAAAAAAATACACGCAGAAGCATATACCAAAAGCACTACTTTCTATCTTCTTCTTAGATTAGTTGTTATTGCGTTGTGTGGCGGTTAAAATTTAAAACAAATTGTAAAAAGAACAAAAATGTAATCAACCTTTTTTCATACAATTTGTACATAAAAATAAGCTATAAAAAACCTGATAGAAATATCACGATAGGCTGATCCGCATTGATTTAAGTTCCAAAAACAATTAGCAAATCAGAATAGAAGTGACATTGAAGAGCAAAAGTAAGTTGTGAAGTAAACTGCAAGTTTTTACAAAGTGTTTATGGGCAGGCGTGACGCTTAACATCAAGCGAGCGATCGGCTCGTCTCAACATTTTCCGAGTGGTAGAGCCACGCTGTAGACAATTTTGTCTACAGCATGAATGGGCCGGCTCGTCCGGGTAGTTGCCACTGTCTCACAGAAAACCGGCGTAAAGTAGCAGCTTGCTGCTGCGTTTCGTACGGTGAGTGAGATATCCGGAGGCCCAAATCCCCCTCCCCTTCCCAATCCCTTACTTATTCCTTTCTTTAAGGTCGGCAACTCGCCCCTGATTATTTTAGTATTGTGGGCGTACGTGGGCGGTGAAGATCACTTACCATCAGGCGACCCACTTGCTCGTTTGCCGGCCTATAGGTACTATAAAAAAAACTAAGATAAAAACTAAAAGATTAAGTATTAAGGACCTGTATGAGAAACAGTTATTAGGAAACCTAATATTCTCGATAGTTTTCTAGCGCTTAAATACAAGTCATCAATGAATTCTAACATACTACACCTGTTCAAGGCAGATTAATAGCTAATAGAATCCAAGCAATTCATACTTAAGTTTCAACCCTCATCAGAACCAATGGTATTGCTATCATTTTAAACACTCAAATAAGCCCAGTTTATGTAACCTATATTTCAGAAAGCTTGAATTCCACGCTTGTGTAGAGCTCCTTAATTTTGACAGTTATGGTGCAATTTGAACTTTCGCAAATGGAAATAAAGTTGAAAATGGAGTGGGCTTATACAGTCATTTTTAATATTCATACAATGAGACACATCTTGCCTCGTGCGCGGCTCAAAGTAATTTAAAGTCTATTGTAGTATAATTATATTACGTGCTCAGAATTCGTAGTGCTCTGAGAAATGATATTTCCTAATAAACATAAGCGTTAATTTGGCTTGCGGCATCAGTGGTTCGCTTGAATGCTTTCCATCCTTCTGTTTTGCGATGGAATGGCAATCAGTAACATTGACTATGCAGTAGTGTGGAATAATGTCATAATGTCTGATTCATAACAACTTTTTGGCGGGACAAAAATCAATACTAGAGAAACAGTACAAATTGAACCTAAATCCTTAAATATCAGTTGGTCGAACACGTTCGTAAACAATGCTATAGTTTCAATGTAACAGTATGGCATAGATCAATAGTTTGAACAACTTTCGACCCTTCCAAGCCACTGCTTCCTTCCTCACACTTGTTTCGACTTGTTCTCAAGATTAAGTGCCGATTTTTACTTATAAAAGTGTATATTTAGAGTTGAGATAAATCTTTTTAATGCAGGTTATGGTAGAAAAATAAAAAAGCGTAGATAACTAAAGGCATTGAAAAGTAGTAAGGTCCTGTACCTATGCCATTTTGTACAAAAAAGTTTAAAAAAAGAAGGTTTTCTTTTTTAGATACTCAATCACGTCTGTAATCCTCAAAGGGGTAGTCAGAGGTGTAACCAGTTCACCCACATTTCGCCGAACATATCTCCGTCCCACGATGTGATAGGGGGCGATCCTATCGCCATACCGGGCACAAATTCTAGACTCCGGGCTGATACTGAGCATTTCATAATAGAAAAACCTAATATCACTTTACCCAACCCGGGGATCGAACCCGAGACCTAGCGTTAGTCTCAATCGAAACGCGTACGCATTACAACTGCGCAGTCGCGGCATTCTATATCATAGTTTGACAAAACTTAAATCGCCTCATTGGTCTAATGGCAACGTACTTTGGTTGAGAAACCTAGGTTCAAATACCAGGAATCACAATTTAGTTTCGGCTTTTCATTCGAAAAATTACACATGGGTTTGAGAGATTGGAATTTGTGCCCGATATGGCGAATCTATCGCCATCACATCATGGGATGGAAATAAGCTAAGCGAACAGTGTCTTTACCAGACTGTTGTATATCTACTTATGTCTCCTAATATATAGATGTGAGCTTATGTTATCGTTATAAAACTACATTAGATGAAAATTCATGGAATCAACACTTGAAAAATTAATAAATTCCCAAGAGTTTAAACGCGTTGAAAAACTGTCTCACGTATACAAGTGTATTGGCTCTCATATGTTCATTATTGCGTTCTTCTCCGAGACGTGGTACGTGACGCAGCGTTTTCTAAATTAAATTTAAAAGAGGATGGTGTTAAGAATGTTGTGCCGATAGACTTTGAAATCTTGCCTCATGGCCTTAGAATTTAAAAAGTATACTTAAATAGTGGAGGAGCGTATTAGAACCTTATACCTGCTAAAGTGGTAAAGCTAAAGCTCGACTGATGTTAAGCCTATAAACAGAAGCAACGTCACACAGAACTCTGGATAACAGAATACTGCATGGCATGGAACTGCGCTCGTCATCCTGAGACATAAGGTGTTAAGTCTCATAATACCCAGTAATGTCACTGGCTTCAATGTCCTTCAAACCGAAATACAACAGTATTTACGCACTGCTGATTGGCGGCAGAAATAAACAAAGCGTTGGTACCAACCCAGACTGCCTCTCGCATACGAGGGATCTACCACCTGCTAGATTCGTATGTATGTATGTCGTATGGTTGATTATTTTTCCATTCGAAAGAGTTTAAGTTAAAGTTGATCCCATTTTAATTTCAAGAACAAATTTCACCATTAAGGGGGTGAAAGTCGGTGCTTTCTACCTACAATAACAACCATTAAATTAAAGTATCAAGTAGGCTCAAGATTGTATAGTTATATTTTTAATTGTTTTGAGTCTATATACATACGCACTTACGCCTGTAATCCCCGAATGGGTAGGCAGAGGTGTAACCCACATTTCTCCGTCCCATGACGTGAGGCGAGGCGAGGGCGAGCCTATCGCCATATCGGGCACAATTCCAGACTCCGGGTTGATACTAAGCATTTCATGATAGAAAAACCCAATATCACTTTACCCGACCCGGGAATCGAACCCGAGACCTCAGCGTCAGCCTCAGTCGTAACACATACGCATTACAACTGCGCTACCGAGGCAGTCAATTTTTTGAGACTCTTTTTGTTAATAAGTTTTTTTTATATTAACACTCGGTCTTGCTTGTGTGTTATAATGGACCATTCTCATTATACGACAAGTTGGAGTACGTACTTAGTTGTTAGGCTACGGAGGGATGCACTTGTGAGCTATTGTTTCCATGCCAAGCCCGGACGTCTTGGAAAATGCAATTAATATTATGTAAACTCGACGTATATTTAGTATGGAAATTATAGGCTTTGTTGTTGAAGTAACTTTCCTTAAATTTTGTATTTCCTATAAACTTATTCCTCTCTGATCTAGTGGTGGGCTAATTGGGCTGAGAAATTAGAGTTCCTGGGTTTATATCCAAGGCATTCACAATTTGTTTGAATCTTCGATTTGAAAACTATACATGAGTTTTGGTTTTTCTATTACGAAACGCTCAGTATCAGATTAAAGTCTTGAATGTTTGACTTATGTCCTGTATCACATCATGGGACGGAAATAATCTTGGCGAAATGTAGGTGTACTAGTTACACCTCTGCCCACCCCTTCGGGGATTACAGGTGTGAGTACGTGTGTATTATATGTATGCTTTAAAAGTAATTCCTTACAAGCCTATTCTTTCCCCAAAAGTCGGCAATGTACTTACGATTTGGCTAGTGTTGTCAGTATTTATGGACGGCAATGATCACCAGAGGGGCTAGCACGAACAACTTTTGAAAACGTATTCGTATCGAAATGTCAAAAATTTGTTTGAAAATTCATACAAATGCTAGCGTTCTCGATTCGAATACTTAATCGAAAGTTGTTCATGCGTTCATGTTGGGGGCGACCCCTGCTTGCTCGTTTGTCCCGAGTTTAATAAAAAAACCCTTGAAGACGGCATTGTGTATCACTTTTCGGAAATAGCGAACTAATAAAAGGCGAAAAATGGTACCTCCTCAAATTTCAAATTCAAATAATAATTTATTCGACGATCGACGGCCGGCCAGAGTGCTAAACTTCCTGATTTAATAAAAACGCCCTTTTTCTTCGTGGACAGTTTGACGGAGGTTAAGGAAAGTTAGGATACTTAATATTTCACCGTCCCTACATATTTGAGACCCTGATAACTTGTGCGGACTTCGGTGATAATGGTTGTAATTGAAAATGACTATGACAATCCATTATTTCCAATGATGAATGATTGAATCTCCAATTACACGTAGTAAGGTCGGCGCAACATGCTTTTTAACACATGTTACAGAATGATTTGATGAAATCACTTTTACGACCGGCCGCCTGCCTGACGTCAACCCCTCTAGGGAGAAAACACCCAGACCCAAGACAAATATTTGTCGGTCATACAAATATTTGCATCGGTGCGGGAACCGAACCCGCAGCCTCTTGCTTCACAGCCGGCTACTCGTCCACTGCACCACGGAGGCTAATTATCCCGGAAAAGACCGTTCACGCGGGCGGAGCCGCGAGCAAAGGCTAGTACTTAAATAAACGTCAATTTGAAATTAGCTGAAATAGTTAACCTGTGTGACATAAGCGCTCCAGATACAGGATCCTCGGCCCAGTTTCGATGCTGTAAGTAATGTTTAACCAAATATGTATCTACCTATCTGTCTATTAATATAAAAGCAAAATTCCACTCACTCACTATACATATTTAAATATATATATTAAACTACTAAAGATACGATCATGAAATTTGCTTAGATGATAGTTTGCGTAATGTAGGAGCCCGCTAAAAGAGGATATTTCGAAATTTATATTTAAAAGGGGAAAAAAAGAAGGTTGAACTTTTTATGGAACGGAATACTTTTAGCATCGAAATAAAATAACAAGAAACAAACTTCAAGCAAAAAACGACCCCACTAAAACTCTGTGCAAGAGAGCGGGGCTATAAAATTCTGTGCATAATAATCTCTAGTTGACACTTGATACGTATATTTTTTTGCACGGTGCAGAACGTCGTATCTCGATTTAGAAATGTAATATTTAGACATTAACTTGTATGAAATAAAGTTGATTTTGAACGTTAATTAATTTTTCTTGCGTGTATGAGTGTTACGTGTGATTTTACCTTTGCATGTGTAAGTAAGTGGAGCCCTATTTTTGAGAGATTCTTAAGAGAGTTATCGTTCTAATTTCGATGACTTTTAGTCCATAAAAAGATATTTACGCGGGCGGAGCTGCAGACAACAGTTAGTAAATAAGTAAAGAATACGTAATTTTATTTTATTTTCACGTATTTCAATAAGTATTTATTTCATGTCTGGGCGTTGAGAGATTGAAAGTCTTTCACGTTTCTTAGTACCGACGATAAAATATAATCGTATCTTATTCTAGAGTCAGGGGTACATTGTGATTGACTATTGGCTGGCAATATTCTTATTTAATTATGTTTGGCATCGTAGCGTCTCAACGATAGGACCATTATTAATATTTTATTTGAAAGCTGGTATAATGCAATCGGTTTTAGCTATGTTTCAATAGATATATGTGTTTTTGAAGATGCTATGTATACATAGCATCTTCAAAAACACATATATACAATATAATGTAATATAATGTAATATAATGTATCAACTAATGTATACATTAGTTGATATTATTTCTATACATAAGTTTCTTATTGTACTGTCTTTTTCTTGTTGTACTGTCTTGTTATAAGCGTTATATTAATTTATATATAATATTAATTGCCTACATCATACTAATATTATAAATGTGAATGTAAGTTTGTTTGTTACGCTTTCACGCGAAAACTTCTTAACCGATCATCATAAAACTTTGTACACATATTCTTGGAGGTATAAGAAGTAACATAGGATACTTTTTATGAAAAAAAAAATATCTATTTGTTTGTTACGCTTTCACGCCTCAATCACAACCGATTTTGATGTATAGATAGATGGGACCCTGGAGACGGTTATAGGCTACGTTTTATTTCGGAAAAGTCTATTCACGCGGGCGGAGCCGTGGGCAAAAGCTAGTGATTAATAAAACTATTTCATTTCATTTCATAAAATCTATTCAGCCTTACACAATTACACATGTTTCTAATTGATATCAGGGTTTTTAATTATTAAATTGGATATGGATAAAGCATAATATAAATATGAAAGTTTCGACATTTGTGAGTTTTTTAGCATAGACTGGCAAACAAGCAAGTAGGTCATCTGACGTATGTAATCTCCAACGCCCACAATACCAAAAGAGTTATAGACGCATTGCCGACCTTGAAAGAAATGGATAATTAAAGGATTGGGAAGAGGTGGGGATTTGGACTTTGGATATCTCACTCACCGTACAAAACGCAGAAGCAAGATGCTACTTTACGCCATTTTTCTGTGAGACAGTGGTAACAATCCGATCGAGCAGGCCCATTCATGTTGTAGACAAAGCTGTCTGCTATATGGCTGTACCAATCAACATTATGTCAAGTTTATGAATTTAGATGTTTATTAATTGGTACATGGATATATCATGACCTGGATTAGAATATAGGCTACTTTATATCCCATAAAATGACATTAATGTGGCAAGAGCCGCGAGAAAAAATAAAGTTTATCTTGCGTCAATCCAAGACATCCCTCAATTAACGTCGCTTATATACGAAGACGTATGTGATGAAGCACCTTAAATTCTGCAATAAAATAATCATCCAAATTTGCTTGAACTGCAGCTATGCACAAATCAAGTAGCTAGGATACCAGATCGCGGTTCACGCGAGGTCTTCTTTCATTGGACGTCGTCTGCAAACTAAGGCCCTTGCCCCACAAACTCTTGGTGCATTTAATGAGATAACTTCGCCACTTGCGGAAGATGGAGGCAAAAAGTTGACAGTTAAGTAGTCTAGTATTATACTGAAATTATACAATGGTTCTATTCTATGTTTGTGTCTGAGTGAGTTCGGAATATCGAGTTATTGGCTTTCAAGGAGCGGTGATTTTATTTTCGTGTGTTGTGATAAATTCGTTTTTTCCGTCCAAAACCAATGGAAGGTTCTTGCTTTTGACTAGTTAGCTTTTGAAGTATGAACTAATTTTTTTTATAGTAGGCCGGCAAGGCAAGCAAGTGTGTCGCGTGATGGTAAATGATCTTCATCGCCCATGAACTCACACAATACCAGAACATTAATTGATGCGTTGCCGAGCTTAAAGGATAATAACAAATAATGGATTTACTTAGGCTTCGTTTAAAATGATCGGTAAGTTACACACATTCGCAAATGCTGTTACAATCATCGAAATAAGATAACTAGAACGATAACTCACACATGAATCTAACAAAAATACGGCTCCACTTACACATGCAAAGGTAAAATCACACGTAACACTCATACACGCAACAAAAAATTAATGAACGTTCAAAATCAACTTAATTTCATAAAAGTTAATGTCTAAATATTAAATTTCTAAATCTAGATACGACGTTCTGCACCGCGCAAAAAATTAGACTTATTAAGTGCCAACTAGAACTCATCAATATTTTTTTATGAATTGATGAATAAATGAGCTGCACAGACTTTTATAGCGCCGCAGTTTTGTACAGAGTTTAATACGCTCATTTTTTGAGTCACGTTTCATTCACGGTCATTGCTTGAGTTACGTTTCTTGTCATCTTATTTCGATGGTTACAAATCTATAAATAAAATTAATGTTTATTTTCCTTTACCTCAATGTGCATTTAAAAGACCTAAATTTAAATATACAGGAGACAAGCGCGCTAGAGAATCTATTCGTACATGTATGCATTATAAATGCGATGTTGCTACGTGACACGTCGATAAAATAGCGTAGTGCCACCCACATGCTTTCTTTTATTTCTTAAGAAAGTAGAAATAAAAATGGCACAGATAAATTTTTATACGATGTATGGACTTAACGATTTGTTACAACACTTTTTTTTAAAAATAAATACACCCAATAGCAGCCATAGCTCTCATGTTTTGCTGAATTGAAACACAAAGTAAGGAGATGATGCGATAATGTTTTCTTGGAAAAAGAATAGAGTGAAAGAATAGATAAATTGAAATGAAAGAAAATGGATGAATAAATTGAATTCCAGGTGAAGAATTTCTCATACTTATAAAAAGTAATATATTTAGGTAACAATGAGAGTGAGCAGCGATAGTACGGACTGTCGAGACGAAATCCGCAGGTTCGAAACCAACCCCAAAAGCATGCACCTCTGACTTTTATAAGTTACGTGTATATTAATTGTTAATTATCGCTGGCTTTAACGGTGAAGGAAACATCGTGAGAAAACCAGCATACCTAAGAAGTTCTCCATAAGAATTTCGAAGGTATGTGAAGTCTGCCAAACCGCATTAGGCCAGCGTGGTGGACTAAGGCCTAACCCCTCTCAATTAGTAGAGGAGGACCGTGCTCAGTAGTGGGGCGTGTATATACAGGGCTATTAAAAAAAACCCCAACATACTCCAGACTCCACGTTTAGATACGAGTCTTCTGCAGTTGTTATCAGGAACTAAGAGACACCCACCAGACAACACTCAGTACCCGAAACAAATATTTGTAGATCACCCAAACATTTGTTCCGGTGCGGGATCGAACTTGCGGCCTCTTGTTTTACAGCCGGCTACTCTCATTGCACCACGGAGCCTGACAAACTTATCGATTGAATTGATATGGTTTTGAAAGATGTTTTGGGAATTTTTCGAGTGGAAGAGCCACGCTGTAGACAATTTTGTCTACAGCATGAATGGGTCTTTCGCCCGGATCGTTACCACTGTCTCACAGAAAACCGACGTAAAGCAGCAGCTTGCTGCTGCGTTTCGTACGTTGAGTGAGATATCCGAAGGCTCAAATGCCCTCCCCTTCCCAATCCTTTCCTTTAGGGTCGGTAACGCGTCCATGACTCTTTTGGTATTGTGGGTGTACATGGGCGGTGGTGATCACTTGTCATCAGGTGACCCACTTGCTCGTTTGTCGGCCTATGCAATAATAAAAAAACATCTTTTGTAGGCCGATGTTAAAAAGTTAAAATCCATAATCCTGACGCCCACGATCAAACATCGATTTCATATAAAATTTTCTACAACCTAACAACCATATACGCCATATTTACCCTATAAAATAGCATTTTATTAGAAGCTCTTCACTCCATCGAACAACACATAATTTTCTATATAAAAGTTTTTAGGAGATCACCAAACAATCCGGGGAAATGCTCCAATCTCTGCCGTATCATTAAGCTATGAAAGTCTTTCGGGTCATGGATTATTTCTACAATATAGAGTTATGTAAACGATACACAATTCCATTCTCTTTATTAGCTTGTGTGACGAAACAAGCAGGTCGCTTGCTTGATGGTAAGCGCCACGCCTGCCCATATACAGACACAACACTACACAGAGGCTTGAATTGTAAAACACTGCATGGCACTGGACTGCGCTCGTCACCCCGAGACGTCACCCCTGAGTGGTTGAGCCACGCTGTAGACAGTTCTGTCTATAGCATGAATGAGTCGGCTCGTCCGGGTCGTTACCACTGTCTCACAACCGGCGTAAAGTAGCAGCTTTTTTACGGTGAGTGATATATCCGGAGGCTCAAATTCCCCTTCCCTTCCCAATCCCTGACCTATCCCTTTACTCTAAGGTCGGCAACATGCCCATGATTATTTTTGTATTAGGCGTACATGGGCAGTGGACGATACTTACCATCAGGTGACTCACTAGCCCGTTTGCCGGTCTATACTATAAAAAAAACGTTAGTCATTTCACTGGCTTCTTTTTTGTTCTGTCACGGCATTGTGTATAGTATATACACCGGACTTGATGTTAAGTATAGTGCATTCCAAATTAGTATTGAGTAGGACACACAAGAGGCCTTGCATTTGCCCCGCACATGACGAAATATTGTAAAAGAGGCTATTATTTTGCATGTACTACTTAAAATTTTATGTCACGCTATTCCCATGACGCAGGCTGTGTGCGTGAAAGAGTGAGAACGAGGGAGTAAGCTTTAACTCGCTTCGCCTCATTTGAAGCAGGACCTTGTACCGGCTCAGTAAAATCATGTCCTATTCAACACTATTCCAAATATAATGTCGACAGTCAAGATACATTGCACCTTTCTGTAACACGCTGTATACAGTTGAACTCGGAACCATCTCCTTTTTTTAAGTCGGCTAAAACAAATAACACACGTGTATACAATATCCCCTATAGTTCTCGGATTCCGTATAAATCAATTTATTATTACCTGAGTAAGCCGAAACCATTCGCAATTCCGCGATAGAAATGCTCGTACAGGATTATTAAATGGATTTTATTTATAGTACAGATGAGTGTTATTTTATTTACGACCTTTGGGCTTTTAACTTTAGTAGCAACTAGCGAATCTATAATTGATAAAGGGAGAATTCCGAGCTTTAGTTTTTGGTAAATATTGTCGGATACTTTCACATGTTTAAAAAAATATATAATAAATGATTCGTATTCTGAATGTATATGACTGTAAATAGCAATGTATTCGGGCAACATATTGCTCAACATGTAGCCGAGAATGTGGACTACGACTTAGAACTTTTGTCTAGAAACATTTCTGCCAATATACAATCAAAATGACGCGCGTCACGTTTTGCGTCACCCGCAATGTCATATGCGTTGACAAACATATGCATTTGTCCTATTTGTGCATACTTCATCACGTCTTGTAACTTGCACCTATTTAGTACATACTACATTACACAAGTTGGTTTTACTAATATGTATTTATATCTTTGATTAGCTTTATATTTATATTATTTGGTGGTTAGTAAATTGGCATCACCTTCATTCACAACGACATTGATCTTACTATTGTGCTTAGCAAAATATACGTCTAAACCTATATAGTTATTAAATGAATCATAAAAATAAACTCTGTAAGTAGAGCAAATATCTTAATTCTCTTCAGTTTTTCAAATACAAAAGATTAACAAAATCCCGGGCAACGTTAATTCGACATTTTGTACAAGCAGTTAATTTCAGTAAACTTAAAACAAGTCTCATAAAACAGAATTTGTTGTAATATTAACAATCGACGGAGAAAGGCCCTTATATATTTTTTAATCTCCTTGCTTTTACCGGCTTTTATTTTAGGAGTTTATGCAAACGTCTCTAAGTAGGCTTGAGTGAAAAACTTCTATTGATAAGCCAACGAACATCTGGAGAGTATATTTTTCCGTAGATGTGAATCCCTTTTGCTAGCTGCTGCGAATTTAAATTCCAGCTACTTATTGTCTCATTGAGTATCATTCTTACAAATAAATTTACTGACTAGAAACGATGGCTGAATTGATAATATAGTGGGAATGCTACATCCTTTTGACGAATTATATATTATCATAATCAATTACGTAAGTAGAGTAAGCATACAAAAATGCACATATAACAAACAAAAAGAAATTCACCTAAAAGATCTTCTTTTTTTTTTGCCTGGTGGTGGTTTTTTATTTGGGATAACTCCTGTCAGGATCCACTTTCTCGTACCATAGATTTGACGGTATTTGGTATTATACGGGGGCGACTCGCCGTCTGACACCCACAACCCGTAAAAGACACCAAAGTGAATAAATTCTATACTAGCTATTAGCAGAGGCGTGCTTAGAACGCCTTTATGTCTAGTTGTGATTAAGATATAAATTTAAAATAGATACCAACTAGATAAGGCTCTAGTTTACAATATTAGTCATCGATCACCATCAAAACTTTATTAGCATAACGAAGTTTTAGAAATACGCCAGAAAACGGCTATGTTTGGTGTTACAATAATTTTAGTAGTAACATTGAAAACAATCCAAAATACGAAACCTAATATTTGAACTCCCTATATATTACATAGAGGACATTCGACTCTCCGTCATTTAATCTTCATCAAAACATCTCATTAATATTTTGGTCGCGCGTACCGTGTTTGAAGTCACCCTTTTACCCCAATTTAATAAAGAAAATCTGACGGGATCCCTGCAGCTGATAGAAATTCTTGTATTGTCACCAAGCTAAGGTCAATTTCATTTAAATTTGCATTTTCATTGAAAGTGATCTCTATTTGCAAACGTATAGGGTGGATTTCTGCTCGGCTTATTGACAAACATGGATCTAGGGTTTTGCTGACACATTCCACTGTTTATTATAAGATGTTGTTTCCAGACGTTTCCAGTATTGTGAGTGGTATCAACAATTTTACGCGGCAACTCAGCTTATGTGGATATCGGGTGTTTTTACATCCCTCTGTGTTCCTTTATTGAAACCTTTCTGTTCCTTTCTTATTGCTTCGATTCCTTCGGCCGAGTTACAGTAAATTTGTAATATCGTTTGGGTAGTTTGTAATACTTTTGCTTTATCTTCCTTCCTTTTGTCAATAAGACTATTGTATTTGCTGATTTGCCTAAAAGAAGCGTCTAAAATAATTTTCCTCTATCGTTATTATTTGTTGATACTCAAATATCAAGTATAACAGAAATATAATAGTAACCATACAGAATATAATCAAAAATTGCTAAAATGTAAGGTTATTTTTGACATCTTCGTCTTTAAACCGAGTCAACCATTAGAAGGTCAATTCTCGTATTTAACTAACACTGCGACTGAATATTAACTGAACTGAGATTAGATTGTGATTTGACTAAACAATGGTATTCTGCTCCTCTTTTAGCTCAGTCTGGTTTCAATATAATCTCATCTTAATTTATTTGCAATCTCAATTCAGTTACAATTTTTACGTATATATAAGGACAAGTGTTATTTAAAAATGTTAGCAGAATGCCGTTTTTCTTGTCAAGTTTTAATCTGTTTTCGATCTATGTTCACAGTTGATGTTGATTATGGGTTTATGAGAATACCATTTCCAACTTTCTTGAAACTGAATCCAGATCGGAATGATATTTGGAACATTTTTAATAACGAGATTTTGCTTTCAAATTATTGAATTTGAAAACAAAATTGTAGTAATAGTTATTGAATTTGAATAAAACATAATAGTATGTGCTTCAATGCTGCATTTAAAAGGTATCTTTTGAGGTACGCGACCGAGATAGAGAGACCAAGACGCGTGACGCCAGTCAGAGGGCCAATTCTCGTAATTTTAATTGTTCAAAATATCATTCCGATCTAATCTCAGCGACAAGAAAGTTGCAAATGGTATTCTGCTAAACCAATATTCAAGAACTTAGAACGCAATGATATCGAAAGTAGAATACAAGTTGACTGAACCAAAACGGCATTCTGGTAACAATAAATTTGACACTTAAGTATCTTCTTCTTCTTTTAATTGTGTTTGGCTCCACCGTAGATTGGTGATTTCGCCAGTGTCCATTGTGAGTCACTTAACTATATAAAATGCATTTCGTCTACAGACAAACGTCAAAATATTGAGAACGAAATGTGACTGAAGGTGAAGCAGTGTTGCCAAGTGCACTGTAATTACAGCAGATCTGCCGTATTTTCATTCATCTACTGGACACCGTATTTTTATAAATACCGTATATGGAGACACATTATTTTTTACAGTCAAAATTTCGTATTATTATTGTATACTACTAGACAGGTTATTTAGAAGTAAAACTGCGTCACATAACGCGGGAGTTTGACAGTTCACAAACAGGGAGCGCAATAGGGGTTCTAGTTGAGAGTAAGCGAGATGATAATATTGAGTTACGGTCAATTGACTGCAACTTAGTAATACAACTAATTTACTATACTACAATTTATTATACTACAATTTCTATGTTCCGCGCAGCTTGTCTAGTAGTATACATAAAACTCTTTGATTAAACACACAAAAAAATAAACCAATATCATCATCATCGCAGCCATCCATTTCTGCAGCGATCGATATATACAAATAAAATGTTAAGTTAGTTTAGGATATAAAGTTTAAAATAAATTTATATTTTATTTAATAATTTAATTATTTCCTTTTTTGTATGACATTTTATTGCACTGTAAAATAGACTGTATTTTTTCCCATCAAGCACTGTACTTTTGACGCAAATGCCGTATTTTAATGTGGACAACACGGTATTTTCAAAAATCTGACTTGGCAACTCTGAGGTGAAGTGACTGAGTTAACTGCAGACAAATTCAGTTAACTTTATTCTCTTTTACTGCAAGCAACAAAAAGTAGTCAAAATTGTTCGACTTTGTGTGCTCGTTATTTCAGTAAAGTATTAGAAATGAGTTTACAGCCTATGTTACTCAGTGATAATGTAGCTTTCTAACGGCCAAATTATTTTTGAAATCGGCCCAGTAGTTTTTAAGTTTATTTGTTACATACAAAAATACAAAAAAATCTTTCCTCTCTAGAATATTAGTGTAGATTAAATTAGGAGAGCAATCGCACTGTCAAAATTCCCGCCAAAACTCTCGCACAATTTTTATTTAGAATAGATATGTCCTCAGCAGTGTTGCAAAATAAAAAAACCGCAATTCGGTAGAATTTCAAATTTCAATAAAATAATCGCTATTGTGGTTATTTCCGGAAAGGACTGCCGGAGTGGTGCTGTTGTGCCGTTATGCCATGGAATAGATAAATTAATGAAATAAATAAAATACATGGAATTAGTCAAATCAATTAATTAAAAAATCATAACCTCCAGTTACGTAATTTTTTAATCACTGAAATTAATCATATTATGGGTATTTTATTGTGAGTTGGTAACATTGATTTTGTCGCTTAGGTCATTTTTAATTTCTAGAATTTAGTCTTATGGCAGCTTATACGCAAAATTCGGTAAAATACTTGTCATTGGCGAAATGCATAATAATGCGAAGCCATATTTTCAACAAAAGAAAGACATTGAAAGTTGATCGAATTGACAGTTTATATGCAATTTAACTGAGATGATATCGAATTTTTAAAAGAGCAGAATGCCATATTTTTAATTAATTCAAAATGTAATCTCAGTTCGGTTAAAATTCATTCGCAGTGTCAGTTAAAATAGCAGAATTGGCCCTCAGGTCATAGCACAAGTCTGATATTTATCTTATTTTATTTTGATTGACAGATTTTATGTAAAATTGTATACATATAGAACTGTATAAACTGTTTTACGTCTCAGCAAGGGAGTTTAAAAAGACGATTAAACGATTCCATGGGTCATGAATAATAGAGGAACTACGAAGCTAAAAAACATTAAACTTACGTAATATTAATCAAATTAATCATAATACAGCAACAAATCATTTTTTAATCTCGAAATATTGCTGTTGCCGAGTCATTACGGGATTTTAATTGACCCAAGTCTTCAATGATATAAATCACTCGTAAGAATTAATAGGAACATCAATTTCCTAGCTTCGTTTCATAAAAACCTTCCGCCTTATTTATGGTACAGCCGCGATAGGGCCTTTATCCTTGTTTCTTTGAACCATGCGAGAGCGTTATGACTTTTTGAACAGCGACTTGGACCTGTGCTCTTTAGACTTATATTGCAGACTAAGTTTTGCTTGTGTCTGTCGCGTGAAGGTTTTTTTCGGGACAAGTGTAATCTGGGGCATAGCGTGATATACATATAAATCTTCCGGACGAATTTGTATACATAATAGTGAAAACCGCATCAAAATCCGTTGGGTGGTTTAGGAGGAGTTAGCTGATAAACAGACATATATGCCTTTGTTTACTACGTATGTATACATGGATAGAAGTAATTCTGTTTTAACCGCCGACAAAAAAGAGGAGTGTTATTTTGACACCTTTGTCTGTCTGTAGGTGTGTGTAACTGTCTATTACATCGCTGCCAGAGAACGCTGTGGATAAACAAATGTATCAATTGTATAGTTTTTTGTTTGAAAGTTTAACCTAGATGATTCTTAGTTGTGTTTGAGAAAAATCTGTTCACGTCATTTAACTTACATATAGTTTACGCAGACAGTTGCCGCCAGGGGGTGGGAGAGTATGTAGGTAGACAACGCCAAGCAGCAGGTACGTTTCACGTACAAGCTGAGCGCAGCTCACCCTCCTGGTCCTGACACAATAGTCTCCAGTCTCCAAGGATCAACGCAGCAGGACTAAGATCCGACGCGAAAGTGGGAGTGCTACCCAAACTGGGATTAAGGGTGAAATTGTTCCACCTAAGTAAGCTGATCATCCGTCTGTGCAACTCACAGACGTCCTCATTATAAATGCAATTACAGTACGGTGAGACTATCCCACCCACACGCCCGCCAGTGTAACTCCTGTGCACAAGGATCGACAGTGGCATGCTTTTTTGTTGACACCGAGCAGTGAGGCTCGGCGAGTCTCTGGAAATGCTAAATTGTCTTTGTCCCGCACTGAAATTAAGCAAATAGAAAGTTAAGGAGGAGTTGGAAATATTAAGTACGCTATTTAGTACGGTGAGTCAGATTTCAGGAAGCTCAACCCTCCCAATCTGCATATCTTATGATCGGCAACGTATCCATGAATAAACACATTGATGATGATCTACCTTTTCTATTTATACCGCTAAGCAGCAGTCTCTGTTTGAAGGACAATGAATCCAGTAAAATTACTGGGCATTATGGGACTTGATATCTTCTCTCAGGTTGACGAGCGCAGTCCAATGTTATGCAATGCTTTGCAATTTAAAGATCTGTATGGTGTTCTTTCTGTTGTGCAGACCTTACGTTTATCATCCAGCGAGCGACCTGCTCGTTTCGTCATTAAAGTTAATAAAAAGAGTCTAATAAATCTTGTGTTGTAGGTGTTGCTGGACTGGAGATCACTAAACATCACGTGAAATACTTGATCGTGTTCTAACCTCTGGTATAAAACACTTTCTTGTAGTATCAAATTTAAATGATTATTTTTAAATGATATTATCATTAAAAAAAAATCGTATTTTTTTCCCCTATGGAAAACCGGCGTGAGTCTATGTATGTATGTAGGTATGTATCAAATGTCAAAATAATGGCTATTTAATAAATTCACGTAAACCTAAACTAGATGCCAAAATAATTAAATTCACCCTTAGTTACAAAACCAAATCATCCTTTTTAATTTTTGTTCAACTCAGCGACTTTAATCTCCAGCCTTTTGCAAATTAAAAATCTTTCAAGAAAATGTTTTGCTACTGACGTTGAATAGTTAACGTTTATCAATATTTTAGATTTGAAATTTGAAAATATAATAGTAAACATTTTGAGTCATGTCATTAATTTTTTAGTTGAAGGGATTTGCTTTGACGGATTTAATATCAGATTATTCGTGACGGCGGCTTTTTTTCAATACACTGTAATATTAAGATATAATTATTTTTGATGTTACATACATACGCACTCACGCCTGTTATCCCCGAAGGGGGTAAGGCAGAGGTGTAACCAGTACACCCATATTTCGCCGAGCGTGTCTCCGTCCCACGATGTGATAGGGGGCAAGCCTATCGCCATACCGGGCACAAAATCCAGACTCCAGGCTGATACTGAGCATTTCGTAATAAAAAAAACCCAATACCACTTGTACCCGACCCGGCGATCGAACCCGAGACCTTAGCTTCAGACTCAATTGTAACACATTTCATTACAACTGCGCAACCAAGGCAGTCCGTGTCGGCCATAGTATTTTTGAAATTCTTTCAATTAACCAGACAATAATCAAATAAAACGTGACTTTAATATTAGTATTCTTTTTTAAAGTAATATCCTCATGGTGTAATAGTTGTCAGTCTCTTGTATGCGAGTGGCCGCCAGCGTAAGTACCACCGCTTTACCTATTTCTATAAGTGTTCAAGCGGTATGCGGTTTTATAAGTGATAGAGCCCCGCTGCAGACCGTTTTATCTACATCATAAACGGATCGGCTCGACCGGGTCTCTACCACTGTCTCACAGAAAACCGAAGTAAAAGAACGTCTGGCTGCTGTGTTTCTAACGAAGAGTGAGATGTCCAGCGACCAAAATCTCCCGCCCTTTCCCAAACCTCCAATTATCCCTTTTTTTAAAGTTGGCAACACGTCCATGATTCTTCTGATGTGGGTATTTATGGTTGGTGGAAATCACTTGCCATCAATTGACACACTAAGTCGTTTGTTGGTATATGGCATATACTATATGATATAAAAATTCACTGCTGTGTTCCGGTTTGAACATGGAAGCTGGTGAAATTATTGGCCAGTATGAGACTTGACATATAATGTGACGAGCGCAATGAATTGTAATTCTAAGTTCTGAGTTGTATTGCTACTATTTGTGGAATTTGATTTAGTATAAAAGTATTACCCAATTCTTTACCGATAACGTTAAAGACTATACAATTTCTTTCGCTAAACAAATATTAAACAGGACATTAGCTTTTTAGCAATTTTTGAATTATAGCGAGGTCTTACCAAAGGCGTTCAATAAATTACACACTATCTGATCTAGGGTAGCCGATACGGGTATTTCAAAACCTTCATAATTTTTCGATAGCGCAACCAACTTTAGTTTCTACTTGATCGAGCGTAGTGACCCGCTTGGTTCAAGTTGTTAGGAAAAATATAAAACATAACAGTTTTTATGAGCCTGTTATGTCGAGACATAGGCCTCCCCTCTTTAGAACTAAGGGGGGTTTTATAGCAGAGTTCCGCAATCGAGCAAGTCGGTTACCTGATAGTAAGTGGTCTCCACTACCTATGAATACCCACAATAGGTACTATAAGAATCATGCATGTGTTGCTGACCTTAAGAGAAAGAAACGGGGATTAAGAAGGGAAGAAGGACCTCCAGAAATGGTGGTAGGTCCCTCGTTTGCGAGAGACCGGCTGGGTTGGTACCACCGCTTTATCTGTTTCTGCCGACAAGCACAGTATGTAAGCCCTGTTGTGTTCCGGTTTGAAGGACATTGAAGCTAGTGAAATTACTGGGCATTATGAGACTTATGTCTCGGGGTGACGAGCGCAGTCCAGTGTCATGCAGTGCTTTGTTATTCAAAGTTCTGTGTGGCGTTGCTTCTGTTTATGAGCAGACGTGGCGCTTACCTTCAGGGGAGCGACCTGCTCGTCTCGTCATTCAAGCTAATAAAAAAAAAACGTGACAGTGAGCTGCTGCTTCTTGTCGCTATTCTATGAGACAGTGGTAATGATCCTGTCATCATGAACCATTTATGCTATGCTGTAAACAAAAGGTTCTACAACGTTGCACTAAAAGAATCGCTCGGACCAATAATCCTACACACGCTAGGTGGTAGGTCCCGCAAATGTACCACAAATGTAAATGGCTGTCTGTGTTGGTACCACCGCTTTGTCTTTTTCGGGCGGCAAACAGCAGTGTGTAAGCACTGTTGTGTTTTGGTTTAAGGGACATTGAATCCAGTGAAATTACTGGGTATTATGATACATAACATCTTATTTCTCGGAGTGACGAGCGCAGTTGCCAGGCAGTGCCTTGTAGTACAAGGTTCTGTGTCGATTATAAGTAAGTGTGGCGAGAAAGTATTTCCTCATTCAGGCTAATAAAAAAATGCTAGTCCAGTGTTGGTTGGTACACCAAAGTAAGTCAGCAGGTATTCTGAGTAACCCAATTATATTTTAAGATTAGATAAAGTTTTATTTAAGTCCCTTAATGAGGCTCAAAGAATGTTCAGATAGCGAAAGAATAATAAATTTCGTTTTCTTTCAAGTGTCTCGATGCTCCGCAATTTAGTGCCTAAATTAAATTCTCCCTAAGTAGTTTTGTTTTGTGCTGAATTTAGAAAAAGTAAATTTATTTGTTAAATATTTAATTACCACTTCTCTTCAGTGCTACTTGCAAAGTGAAAAACGTACTGTGATAAGTGCAGATAAATGCAATGTCAGAAGAATTGACGCATAAACTTATAATTCAAGTATGCAAAAGAAAATAATGATCATGAGAATCATGCGCAATAATCATTATAATTTCATTATTTTATTTTATAATGTTCCTCATTGGTAACTCAAACAGTATTCCGAACTGGCGGTAGAGTTTAAATTTGACTGCATCTAAATTATGCATAACATAAAATAAAAAAATTGAGTACCATTATTTATTCCGTCCCTCGCAAGAAACCGATTCAATCTGCCCATACACCTACGAAACAAACGATGTATCGGAAAAATAATTAATTCCCTATTCCCAAATATCTGAACAGCGGTGAGGCAAGGTAATTTCCCATGGGATTGGTAAAGCGAATCCCCTAAGGTAGTATAATCAAGACAATGCTTATGTCGGAGATAATGTACGCCGTAATGTCGCGCGTCAATGTTGCGGAACAATAAAGCGTTCAAGCATCTTTTACGTGTCTATGTTGGATTATTGACATTGATTAGAGAGAAATGTTTTTTTGAATGAAACAAGTGGCGAAATCTACCCAAAGGGGTTGACATCAAGCAGGCGGTCGGTCGTAAAAACTAGAAGATAAATTGTTCTGTGACATGAGTTATAAAGCATGCTGCGTCGACCCCACTGCCAGTGGGATAAAGGCAGGTGTAAGAAGATTACTTATAAAAAAAAATGTAAATGGCTAAACCAGCTTTCAAATAAAAACTCATTCAAATCGGTCCTTGCTTTCAAGCGCTACAATCTCAAAGCATACACACACATGGGCCCTAAGAGATATAGATAAAGTTATCAAGCATGTAGGTAATATCCCTCTTTTTACGGATGTTAAAAATATGGTATCGTAAAAAGACAGATTTTTATAAAGTATCAGAATCTAGGAGGAAAATATGGTCCCACAATTTGTCTTAGTTTGGAAATAGAACTCACGGTCTCTCGTTTCGCAGCCGGCTACACTCGCTGTGTCACGGAAGTTTTATTCTTATAATTGGACGACAAAAAGTTGTAAGTGTTCATCTCACCTAATACCAAATCGTCCGGGAGCCATACCATGTGATCATATCGCGATATGTAGACCTTCCGCGTATCAAATATTCATGAATGTTTAAATAACTGGAACTGATTTTAATTTGTTTTGAATATAGTATACGCTTTGATCCTTTCAATTTTGATAATACAATGTAACCTTAATATAACGAGCCTCAATATAACGAATTTCTCGATTTAACGATTTTAAAATCCCCTAGAACTGTCCATAAGAGCTAATGCAAAATATACCTTTACATTACGAATATATTTATCAAATCCTTTTTATATCGAATTTTGAATAATTACAGAATAATAGATAGAAAGCATTAACCTACCTCTATTTTACGATTTTTTAAATCTATAACCTTTACGTAACATATCCTATCAATAATTCTATTAATTGTATAATAGTAATTCATGTTTCGACAGGTTCAGACACGTTAAATTCTTTGTAAGATAGTTTTCATGTCAGAGCTCAGTGAAGTAAACACTGCGGTTCTAATTTTACCGTATTAAAACGAATCGTAGTCCAATCTAACCTCTTTACAACGAACCTCATTGTAACAAATTACGCGGTATAACGAATATTTTTTAATTCCCTTGAGTTTCGTTATATCGAGGTTGCACTGTATATTAACCGCAGTAAACAAGCAGTTTTGTTAAATAAAAATGATGAGCAGTGCTATGATTTAAATGATTCCCTTCGGCAATCATATCGGATATTTTACAAATATGGATATCTGATGTTTGTTTTATTAATTTCAGTGATAAAACGAGCATGTCCCTGATGGTAAGCGCCACGCCTGCCTATAAACAGAAGCAACACCACACAGAACTTATCATGTTTTTTTTATTCTGGCATAGCGATTACACTGGACATGGTGTTAAATTACAGTGCAATCCAAATAACGTCGACCATCAAGAGACATCCCATCCCTCGACGGTCGGCAGAATTATCCTAGCCTTATAGATATACACTGGCTGACCATGCAATGCGAGTTGCGAGCCTAAATAACTATGGCGAGATTTCACCATGAGAACGGTGGTCCCAAGTTTTTTTTTTATAGCATAGGCCGGCAAACGAGCAAGTGGGTCACCTGATGGTAAGCGATCTCCACCGCCCATGTACGCCCACAATACAAAAAAATTATGGGCGCGTTGCCGACCTTAAAGGAAAGGGATAATAAGGGATTGGGAAGGGGAGGGGGATTTGGGCCTCCGGATATCTCACTCCAGTACAATTTCTTAAAAGAAGCGATATTTCTGCCAATTTCGGTTAAGGTTTTATCCCCAGAAAGTACTCACCAATACACGAAGCCGCTGCAAATCTTTTATTTCCTCCAAGCAAATAGTAACAAAGAACTCCAATCCCTCTTCACACGAGCTACGTGTCCGTCCGTCCGTAAAGGGATGACCTGTTATTAACTTTCTGCCTAGTGTCGGGTGAAAGTAAATATCTGAAGGTTTTGTTTCGGAAACTAAAATACATCTTTGATTTATGATAGTTTGAAATAGTAATAAATCTAAAAATATATTACGTACGCACTCATGCCTATAATCCCCGAAGGGGTAGGCAGAGGTGTAATCAGTACACCCACATTTCGCCGAGCGTATCTCCGTCCTTTGATGTGATAGAGGACGAGCTTATCGCCATAACGGGCACAAATTCCAGACTCTGGGCTGATACCGAGTATATCAATAGAAAAACCCAATATCACTTTACCCGTCCCGGGGATCGAACCCGAGACCTCAACGTCAGCTTCAGTCGTACCGCGTACGCATTACAACCGCGCCACCGAAACAGTCAAAAATATATTGTTAAAATATATGAACGTTACACAGAACACTTTAAATCTTCTCATTCCCTTCGTCATGGATATCACTATCTAAGAAGAACTATACATACCATACGTTCTCACGCCTATGATCTCCGAAAGGGTAGGTAGAGATGTTACCAGTTTACCTACGTTTACGTTCCATAATGTGATGTCGCCTGAGCTTGATACTGAGCATTTGGTTAGAAGTTACGTGAGACGAGTATTATTTTATTAATACCAAACGACAGTAATCACTTCAACTCATAGTTTATTGGTGACTTTTACAATGTTACTGCTTTACAGACCACAACCCCATGTGAGGATTATCTAGAGACTGCTCTCTAATTAATTATAACTAAAACAACTCGGACAGAATAGTAAACCAGCAGAGCTACCGCGTAATAAACTCTTAGACTATCGACTGCGCACTGATCTTAGTGAACTGGAGACTGACTGCGGGCAAAAACGCCTATTATGGCGACAACTTCTTTTATACATTTACACCCACCTTCCACCATTATTATTTCAGTGTACCCCACTTTGCTTTCCAGACACCCTCAATACACCAATAAAAAGAGAATACCCTAACAATTTTCATAATAAGAAAACACAACCTCCGTGACAGAGACAGCCTCCGAGACAGCCTCCGTGGCGCAGCGGGCGAGTAGCCGGTTGCGAAGCGTGAGGCCGTGGGTTCGATTCCCGCACCTTGACAAATATTTGTCTGATCCACAAATATTCGTCTCGGGTCTCGGTGTTGTGGGACCGCAAGTCCCTCGTAGTTCCTGATACCCACGATACAGGTTTAACCTAGTGTGGGGTCAGGACTATGTGTGTGACTGTTGGGTGTATTTTATTTTAATATCACTTTTACCTAACCCACGGAACGAACCAGAGACCTCAGCACAACTGTTCTATTGCGTACCTACACAACTACGTAACCGAAGCAGTCGAGGCAGTATGAAAACAATTTTCGAAATAAAAAGTATTATACATATTATATACGCACTCGTGTACTCCCCGAAGGCGTAGGCAGAGGTGTAACTAGTACACACACATTTAGCTGAGTTAAGCTCGGCGATCCCATAATAATAATTCCGTCCCATGATGTGATGGGGGGCGAAAGTATTATACTCATTTTATTTTGTTTAAGTCGGGTAATACCATCCGTACCTACCTACATACCTCGTTATGGATTTACAATTCGTAAAAAGAACCTATCTTAGCCTTGATGAAGCGGTTCTGTGAAATATTTTGAAGAATGTAAGACAATATTATATTAAGACATGGACAGAATATCTTTAAAATTCCGATTTGATGTGAAAATGTATCGATTCTTAAAAAAAACTAGTTATGAAAACATTCATTTATTTATTACACTTTTTATACATGGAGTATAAAGGCGGATAGATATGTATAAGGTGGCGCAAAGAAAAGACGACAGAATAAAATAAATAAATAGATATAAATATGTCGCATCCTGGTCATGAGTACGGGTCGTCAACGAGACACAAACGTCAGAATGACGTATACGGAGCCTAGATTGTAGAGGGTAAACGTTTATAAAAGAGCGTGCATTCTGTAATCGCATTCAGATCGTGCTGGGCGCTCGAAAGTAATACCTGCCTAGGAACTGTATTGTGTGTACAGTATAAAAGTGTCAATTTCCATTGTGACCTACATTACTAAAGTAAATTAAATTAGTAACGAATCTGCAATAGATTATTTACTTGCTCGGATCCTGTTAATGCCTACAACGAGTGACCGTGAAGAGAAGAGCTCCTCCGACATATACATATGCATATATATGATACATGAATAACAATAAAATAAAATATATAAATATATATAACATATATTTACAAGGTGGTAGGTCCCTCGTTTGCGAGAGACCGGCTGGGTTGGTACCACCGCTTTGTCTATTTCTGCCGCCAAGCAACAGTGTTGCAATAAGCACTGTTGTGTTCCGGTGTGAAGGACATTGAAGCCAGTGTAATTACTGGGCATTATGAGACTTAACACCTTATGTCTCGGGGTGACGAGCGCAGTCCAGTGTCATGCAGTGCTTTATTTAAAGTTCTGTGTGGCGTTGCTTCTGTTTATGAGCAGGCGTGGCGCTTACCATCAGGCGAGCGACCTGCTCGTCTCGTCATTCAATCTAATAAAAAAAATAAAAAAATATAACACAACTATTTATGTTAGGCCTTAGTCCACCACGCCTTCAAATTACATAACTAAAACATCCCCAATATATTTAATCACCAATATTTGTTCCACAAATTGCCCATCAGCTTTTCAACCATCAGATTCCCTTATCTTCGATATAAGGACCGTCATAATTTTCTATCGGCTTCCTAAATATGCTTTACCTTCATGAATAAGAATTGTATCGGCTTACATTTCCCCCTTGAAAGGTTTCATTTTTCGTTATTTATATAGAAAACGAGGTGCTTTGTTTACATTATTGAAAATATATGTAGCGGAAAGTTTAGACAATATTCCCGTATTTTATAAACCGTCGGTTATGGTCTGTATTATTTTCTAGATGTATTTGGTTTAGGCTGACGCAACAGAGAATATTTATGTTGGATAAAGCATAAAGTTGAGGGTGCGGCTTTGATCTAATGGCAGGCACTGCCTGAGAACCATGAGCCGTAGGTTTTATACCCAGATCAGAAGTGATTGTAGGTATATTAATAATAATACTAGCCCTGTATTATATACGTCCCACTGCTGGGCACGGGCCTCCTCTACTGAATGAGAGGGGTTAGGCTTTAGTCCACCACGCTGGCCTAATGCGTGTTGGCAGACTTCACATACCTTCGAAATTCTTATGAAGAACTTTTCAGGTATGCAGGTTTCCTCACGATGTCTTTCACCGTTAAAGCAAGTGATAATTAACAATTAATACACACAACTTAGACAAGTCAGAGGTGTATGCACTTGGGGCTGGTTTCGAACCTGCGACTTACGTCTCGACAGTCCATACCACACCACGCTGAGCTATCACTGTTTTTTTGTGATTGTAGGTAGCTAATATAAAATACTATTTTATAGCATAGGTCGGCAAACGAGCAAGTGGGTGAGTAACCTCCACCGCCCATGTTCGCCCACAATACAAAAAATCGTGGGCCCATTGCCGATCTTAAAGGAAAGGGATAATCAAGGGATTGAGAAAGGGAGAGGGATTTGGGCCTCTAGATATCTCACTCACCGTACGAAACACAGCAGCAAGCTGCTACTTCACGTCGGTTTTCTGTGAAACAGTGGTAACGACCCGGTCGAGCCGACCAATTCATACTGTAGACAAAGACGAGAAGTTACGACTGAAAACACGGCTTTTTAACGTAATGCTATAAGTGAAAATAAACAAAATAGTTAATAGTTTACTTAACACTATTCAGTCTTAATGTAGTAGAAACCCAGTATATTGCTTAATCTTCAACTCAATAACTTCTAGGAATATACCGTCTTACCCATTTCGGCGTTCATTCCCTGATGCTGCCTTACACAACCTCAACATTTAATTATACCGAAGTATCATAATTTAGACACACCGTAACAAGACCTAAGTTATCTAGGCTAGCAATTGACCGCTGGATCGCTTCAATATTGCAATATTAAGAGGTACTATTGCTAGGAATACCAAGGGATAAACTATGGTTGGAGCAAATCTTAGAGCATTTGTGGTTGGGAATGAAGTGATGAAACTATACTCTAAAGTTATCATCTTTGTTAGGTCATGTTTTCTCTAATAACTATAAGTAAGAAGCTAGTGAAAGTGTTTATTGGCTTGTCCTTTTACACAGCAACAGCTGGACGACATGATTTTTTATAATCATAGTTCATGGGCCGGAAAATGATATAGGCGACTTTCATCCTGGAAATATAACGTAAAATACTTCGACTCGACGGAGCCAAAAAGTAATATGATAATAATTTTGATTAACATTTAAAACTGAGCTCGAATGAAAGTTTCCATTTTCACCTCGCACTTTGTCATCAGATCTTAACCATTTTGGAAGGTTTTTTTGTTTTCGAATATATTTGCTATATTATATCGCTTTTACACCTTCACCTAACATTAAATCCGGCGCTAATGGTGCTCTAGCTAGAAATATATAAAATCTATTTAGTGCCGATTAAACACAGAGGCTTCTTTTAGTAGGCTCAGGCCTCAACTAGAACACTCGCTGGAGAGGGCGATTTCTGCGCATTAGAGTGCCGAGGGCCAGTTATAGCTCTTCTGACTCGCAAGCTAGTCCGATGTCGGGATCGCGTGTTCGAAGTGGTATTATACGAACTTTAAATAACAAAGCACTGCATGACACAGGACTGCGCTCGTCACCCCGAGACATAAGGTGTTAAGTCTCATAATGCCCAGTAATTTCACTGGCTTCAATGTCCTTCAAACCGAAACACAACAGTGCTTACTTACTGTTGCTTGGCTAGAAATAGACAAAACGGTGGTACCTACCCAGCCGGCCTCTCGCATACGAGGGACCTACCACCTTGTAAGTACTACAAATACTTGCAAGTTAAAAATCGCAGAACACAAATTGCTAAACTCCGACCATAAATATTCATAGCTAGTAATTTATGAAGACAATAAACAAAAGCAGTCTTCAGCCGGACATAACCTTAAACCGTTGAATAATGAAAATCAAACAGCTTTTGTTGTACGAAGTTAACGTATAAATCGACTTGCTATTATGACTGCAAAGCGTTTATGGGATCAAAACGGCCACGGTTTTGGACATAAACGAATGTTTTTTCATATAAATTGCCCAATTTTAGTACTACAGTGTGCGTGGCTTTGTTTTTTATTGCTTTTAATAGATGCTTTGTATACACAATGAAATATTACCATCGCGTCTGTGTCGCAATGGGAAAGACTAACTAGACATTCATTGCGTTAAAATAAGGACAACGGTATTTCCGTCCCATGATATTAAGCAGCAGCCTCCGTGGCGCAGTGGGAGAGTACCCGGCTCTGAATGAGAGGCCACGGGTTGAGAGGTTCTGTACACGTGATTGGTCCGTTTTTGTTTGGCGCCATAAATAGACCAATCACCTGTACTGAAATCGACCCTTAGCAAAGAGCTCACTTGAGTATTATTCTATAATACTGGCCTAAGTGCCTCACTCAGAGACGTCTGATTAAATTATTTATATTCTCAGTAACGGAGCATATGGCATTAACTGGCTCTGCGTGCGAAGATAATACAATTAAAAAAATATACATGAAAAATAAAAGACCTTTACCAATAAATCCTTTTATATCAACATAAAAATAAAATATGAATCTCGTTACACTGCTACTATTTTAATAACCTCTTTCTGCCTGGCATTATACCGGCTTAATACCGTCCGCCTTCTCTTACCACGGAATTGACGGTAAATTGTATTATATGGAGCAAACCGCCGTCTGACCCCCCCAACTTGCAACGTCAACCAAGTTTCACCATTGCCTCGTCCTTTAATTAATCAGCAGATTTCACCGCAGGTAAGGTTGGCTTTGGGCCCAAGATATTGGTGGCCAACATTCACACTCCAACATTGAAACACCCTAAGTCATGCTATGCTATGCTATTTATTTATTTTTATAACAGTTATCTACACCAAAATATTCTTATGTTACATATACATACGCAGTCACGCCTGTAATCCCCGAAAGGGTAGGTAAGTAGGTAGTAATGTGGGTGTACTGGTTACACCTCTAACCAGTACGTACACCCACATTTCGCCAAGCGTATCTCCGTCCCTTAATATGATAAATAGGAGCGAGCCTATCGCCATACAGGGCACAAATTTCAGACTACGGCCTGATACTGAGCAATTTGTAATAGAAAAACCCAATATCACTTTTACCCGACCCGAGAATCGAACCCGACACCTCAGCGTCAGCGTCAGTCGTAACGTATTACAACAGCGTCACCGAGGCAATATTCATATTTCAACAGAAGGCCAATTCTCGTAATTTTAAATATTCAAAATATCATTCCGATCTAACTTCAGCGTCAAGAAAGTTGCAAATGGCATTCTCTTACCAATAATCAACGTCGCCTAGATCGAAATGATATTTTGAACATTGAAAATTACGAGAATTGGCCTTCTGATATCAAGTCAGATACGAGTATAAAACTAATCTAGTTTTCAAATATACCTGGGCGTCTGGGCAGTTTATTTGGCAGCCCCTGTCATTTGCATACGTCAGCACGGTCTGGGCAAAGTTATATTGTTTTTATTGTCAAAATTCGTATCAACGTGTAGAAAAGTTTTGAGAGCCTTTCTGTTTTTATGGAACTGTTGACGTGAAAATACATTTTATTAATATTTAAGTTGTTTTAAACATTTTACGATTGCCATTTGCATAAGAAAAATGATGACAGTGTAAATAGTTGAAAATATTACATTTATGCATGCATTTTAATAAAAGTATTATCGTAAAAGTTTGAACAAGCATTTTTTTTATTAGCTTGAGTGATGAAACGAGCATTTTGCTCTCCTGATGGTGAGGACCATGCCTATCCATAAACAGGAGCAATACCACACGGAAGCGCTGCATGGCACTGAACTGCGCTTGTTAGAAAATATGTAGTTATATCATACTAGTATTATAAATGTGAATGTAAGTTTGTTTGTTACGCTTTCACGCGAAAACTACTTAACCCGATCATCATGAATTTTTGTACACATATTCCTGGAGGTATAAGAAGTAACATAGGATACTTTTTATGAAAAAAAATATATTTATTTGTTGGTTACGCTTTCACACCTAAATCACTGAACCGATTTTGATGAATTTTGTTGTAGAGATAGATGGAGATAGGGTCCTGGAGACGGTTATAGGCTATGTTTTATTTCGGAAAAGTCTATTCACGCGGGCGGCGCCGCGAGCAAAAGCTAGTAATATATAAAAGTATATATAGCGATTTCTTAGGTTTACGCGAATATTACACATTGAAATAAACTAGTTTAGGTATACGGATTTTATCGCGGTTTAATTTTTATATTATTCCCGACGTCTCTCCCGTGACCACGAAGGCTGAAAAGCTTTCGAAACGTCGGGAATAAAACAAAAATTAAACCGCGATAAAATCCGTATAAACTAGTTTATTTTAAAAGTATATAGTCAGGATTTAGAGTATATTAAATACTTTCATTGCTATAAAATCCATCAGGGATAAGCCCTTGGTAACGCATACGTATTTCAACTGCGTCACAGAGGCAGTCATCAAAAAAAATAATTTATTTCTAAAAGTATAATAAAACTTCACACTTGATTATTCAGCAATGGGAGAGCAAATTAATAATTCCGCTGCTTTTTAACACGAAATATTCGCCTGCAAAGACAGATAAATGTTGATGCAATTCATCATCTCAAGTCGACCTGAGAACTCATTTTTTGTGACAAGACGGTAACTTTTCAAGAATCACGACACAAGCCTACAAAATACTCACTCCTGATGTGCGGATGATAAATTAATTCTTGGCGAATTTTTCGCTGAATAAAGGTTTTCCTGACGCTGATCTACAAAGTAATTCTTTCTTACTGTTGAGCAAATTGTGTATAATTTAGTGGGTAAATAAATAAATTCCTGTAGAGACTTCAAGAAGATGACTTCAACTTATAGCTTTTTTATCACTACTAGTAGTCGCGCGATAGCTTAGCGGGGACTTGTATGGACTGTCGAGACAAAAGTCGCAGGTTTTAAACCAGCCCCAGGGGCATACACCTGTGACTTTTCTAAGTTACGTGTGTATTAATTATTAATTATCACTTGCTTGAATGGTGAAGGAAACATCGTGAGGAAACCTGCATACTTCAGAAGTTCTCCATAAGAATTTCGAAGGTATGTGAAGTCTGCCAACCCGCATTAAGCCAGCGTGGTGGACTAAGGCCTAACCCCTCTCATTCAGTAGAGGAGGTCCGTGCCCAGCAGTGGGACGTATATAATACAGGGCTGGTATTATTATTATTGTAGTGGTCGCGTAGTGGTCGAAACTCAATCTATTTGAATTTTGTTCAAGTTAGCTGCGAGATTTGACATTCAGACATTATCAGTATGAGCGTAAACAATGTTTTTTTTAAATGTACATGTTTGTTAGATATTATATATAAATAGTTTTCTGCACTCCTTCTACCCAGTGGGGTTGACGTCAGGCAGGCGGCGGGGCGGGTCGTAAAACTACAAGCCAAATCTTTCTGTAACATGTGTTAAAAAGCATGTTGCGCCGACCCCACTGCGAGTGGGATAAGGGCAGGTGGAAGAAGAAGAGAGATTTCTGCACGTCTCCTCCATATAACAGTCTCCGTGGCGTAGCGGGCGAGTAGCCGGCTGCGAAGCGAGAGGCCGTGCGTTCGATTCCCGCACCTATACAACAAATATTTGTTTCGGGTCTGGGTGTAGTGGGACTCCAAGTCCCTCATAGTTTCCGATTCCCACGAGACTGTTGGGTGTATTTATTTATTTAGGTATATAAACTTTAACTATACCAAAGCTCACACTCCTGAAGTTCTCTTCACGTGTAGATTATAATTCTTTTTCTTCTGCTTCTGCCCGGCATTTTGCTAGGGTCTCCCATTCTTCTTATTTATACGGATACGAGGGGTCTAACACATAGTCATGACCTCTTTGTGTGTCACGTGTATGTGTGTCCTATAATTTATTAAATATTAAATTGTGCCCGGTATGGCGATAGGCTCGGTATCACATCGTGGGACGGATAAACGCTGGGCGAAATGTGGGTGTGCTGGTTACACCTCTGCCTACCTCTTCAGGATTACAGGCGTGAGTGGGTATGTATGTATGTATAAATTAAATTTAAATAATTTGGCAATATAATATCGAAGAGTGGTAGAGCCACGATGTAGACGATTTTGTCAGCATGAATGGGCCGGCTCGTCCGGGTCGTTACAACTGTCTCACAGAAAACCGACGTAAAATGGCAGCTTGCTGTTGCATATCGTAAGGTGAGTGGGATATCCGGAGGCCCAAATCCCCTCCCCTTCCCAATCCCTTAATTATTCCTTTCCTTTAAGGTCGGCAACGCGTCCATAACTCTTTTGGTATTGTACATGGACGGCGGTGATCACTTACCATCAGGTGAGCCACTTGCTCGTTTCGACCAACAAAAAAAAGATACATAGTAATAGCACATAATATTGAATACTAGCGTGTGATATTAGATAGGTATTACTTGTTCACAGTCGATAGATCAAATTATCTTTAAGGATACTTAAAGGCATAAATAAAAAATATTGTGTATTTTCTCAAAATAATTACCGGCCCAAAGTACGAGAGACAAGAAATATTGCGGTACCTATCACATCCGAACGCATAAAGCCATAAAATACGATGAAAAAACCAATATTCTGATAATATTTTGATCAAATTTATAGACGTAGCGAAAAGCCACAAGTTGAGATAACGTGTTTTCTTGACCCGATTTTGGGTGGAGTTGGGATTCTATTCTCCGGACAAGTCTTTTCACGAAATGATTGTCTTATTTCCTACCTGTAACCTTATGTAGTATGTAGTGTTCTTACCTCTGCTTGCGTGTAAGTCTTTTGTATGGTATTGACTAAATGTTTATTGACAGCCTCCGTGGGCGAGTAGCCGGCTGTGAAGCGAGAGGCCGCGGGTTCGATTCCCGAACCGAAACAAATGTGTGTTTGATCCACAAACATCTGCCAGTATTTATAAATAAATATCTTTTCTCCACAAAGTGGTTGACTTTAAGCAAACGGCTGGTCGTAAAAAACTATAAGCCAAGTTGTTCTGTAACATGTGTTAAAAGCATGTTGCGCCGACCCCACTGCAAGTGGGATAAGGGCAGTTGGAAGAAGAGGATATTCCTTTAATGTTTATAGACTTTCGGTCTCACAACACCCAATGTTTAAGGATCACATAAACATTTGTCTCAGTGCGAGATCGAACGCGTTGCCACTTACTCGCTGTGCCACGGTGGCTATGTATTTATAATATTATGCAGGTCAGGTGCAGTATAGTCACTATGCCGGGCAAGTTAAAAATAAATCTCGTAACACAAAACAATAAAAATAAGCATAAATATTAAGAATGGCTACGTACCTCTCAAACGTTTCGTCTACAGAGGGGCTAGCACGGAAAACTATCGAAATCGTGTAAAGGTTGTAAAGGTTTGGGTGTAAAGGCTCGATAGATAATTCCTTTAATATCATTGGTCTATATTCCATATATATTAGTTTCTTTTACGTACGATAGAGGCGCTGTAATAAAATCTTATAGAAATTGTTGTCGATGACAGCTCGAATAACTTTTCGCAAGTTCCCGTGCTAGCCCCTCTGCTTGAATGGATAAAAATGGCAGAAACGGTAATAGAAAGAGCCTTTGATACAAACTCCCAAGTCGAATTGCAATTGGAACGAACATGGTTTGAAGCAAACACGAATTTAACTACTTTTCTGAACCATATAAAACTTCAAAGTTGAGTAAACGTTCCTGAAAATCATGTAAATAACGTGTGCCTGTAGAATACAATCTAGTCGTGTTTCGAGAGAGTCAAGCGGCTTGACGCAATGTACGCAGTTTTGTTCAACTTGCATAAATCACTTGATGTACACTTCAAACTGATTGGTTCAGTAAAAAACATTCACAATGATGACTGCCTCGGTGGCGCATTTGTAATGCGTACGCGTTAAAATTAAGCTAACGCTGAGGTCTCGGGTTCAATCTCCGGGTCGGGTAAAGTTTTTCTATTACGAAATGGCGATAGGCTCGCCCCCTATCACATCGTGGGACGGAGATACGCTCGGCAAAATGTGGGTGTACTGGTTACACCTCTGCCTACCCCTTCGGGGATTATAGGCGTGATTGCATATGTACATTCACAATGATTTCTGTCGCATTCACAACTAGGGTTATGGTTGTTCAAAACGGACGCGGACGCTATGAAATCGCGTCAAGCCGTTCCGTCAAGCAAACATGAAATATTGCAAATGATAAGCAAGTCTTAATAAAGCAGTGATAGCTCAGCGGCGAGTGGTATGGACTGTCGAGACGAAAGTCGCAGGTTCGAAACCAGCCCCAAGTACATACACCTCTGACTTTTCTAAGTTATGTGTGTATTAATTGTTAATTATCACTTGCTGTAACGGTGAAGGAAACATCGTAACCTGCACCTGCATACCTGACAAGTTCTTCATAAGAATTTCGAAGGTATGTGACGTCCAACCCGCATTAGCCCAACGTGGTGGACTAAGGCCTAGCCCCTCTCATTCAGTAGAGGAGGCCCCGAAGGTATGTGACGTCCAACCCGCATTAGCCCAACGTGGTGGACTAAGGCCTAGCCCCTCTCATTCAGTAGAGGAGGCCCGTGCCCAGCAGTGGGACGTATATAATACAGGGCTAGTATTATTATTTTTAAGCAAGTCTATTGACGCTTGACAAAAGTAAATATTGTTCACGGTCAAATAACTTTCGATCAAGCAAAAGTCTATGTGCTTGTTTCAATCCGCTAGAACGTCTAGAAGCCCCTTTATAGAGCAAAGGATTGGTTCGTACTGTGATGGCGGTACCGACGTTGCCACGATAGTGTCTATTTTGTTTCACAAACCCGTATGTGTGTTCTCTCATTTTTCGTTCTTGTCTTTCTCAATCAGCGTATCCCATTCCATTTGGGTGCTAGTTTGTTAGAACTGATGATTTTTATTATGTTTGTTTCCGTTTTAGACATATATGTTTTTACTTACTTTATGATTTCTGAATTACGCTTTTAATTTTTATCTTTTTCATACGAGTAGGTCACCTGATGATATCTCCACCGCCCATGAACATCCACGATATATGAAGACGAGATGCCGATCTTAAAGGAAAGGGATGATTATGTAATTGGGAAGTGTAGGGCGAATTGGGCCTCCGGCTTTCTCACTCTACGAAACACAACATCTGCACTTCACGTCGGTTTTTTATGAAATAGTGGTCATAATCCAGTCTAGCCGGCCCATTCAAGCTGTAGACAAAAGTGTCTACAGCTTGGCTCTACCACTTACATAATGTACCACGTTTTATTCATGGGTGGTGGAGACGACTTAGCATGAGGTGACCGACTTGGTCCTTTGCCAGCATCTGCTATAAAAGAGGTATAAATAGTAGACTTGCTAAGCAATGATGTGCCTGATCTTGATCATAAGTTAGGATTGAATTGAGTTAGGAAAGCCCCCGTGGCGCAGTGGACGAGTAGCCGACTGTGAAATGTGAGGCCGCAGGTTCGATCCCCGAACCAAGACAAATATTTGTTTAATCCACAAATATTTGTTTGGAGTTTAGGTGTTGTGAGACCGAAAGTCTCTCGTATTGCCTGATACCCACGACCCAAGACTCGTTTCTTAATGTGGTGTCAGGACTATGTGTGCGATTGTTGGGTGTTAATTATTATTTAAAATTTTAGTTTCACAATTCTTTCACACTTTGAACTCGGTATCTACTAGTATTGGCTAGTATAGTAGTCATCGACTGGTAGGACAATAGCAGTTATATAACATACGACTGCTTTATTTTAAACGTATATTTAAATTCATAATTATCTTATTTCTCAAATTAAATAAATAATAAATACACCCAACAGTCACACACATAGTCCTGCCCCACCTAGGTAAACCTGTATCGTGGGTATCAAGAACTACGAGGGACTTGCGGTCCCACAACACCCAGACCCGAGACCAATATTTGTGGACCAGACAAACATTTGTCAAGGTGCGGGAATCGAACCCACGGCTTCACGCTTCGCAACCGGCTATTGGCCCGCTGCGCCACGGAGGCTGTCAAATAAAACATTGAACTGCTTCACTGTAGCAACTTAAAATGTATTTTCTTAAAATATCACATGCATTCTTTCCGAACAAAATATTTAAACACCGGCGCTATCCCTAGGGAGGTTTAGGAAATGCAATAGTCTGTCGCATACCCGACGATATCCACTGCAAGATTTCAAACGGTATATCTTTCCATAGATACTTTCCATTCAAAAGCTCGGATCGTGTTTTATGTATAAAATTATCATACGAAAACAATAAAACGAATGAATGCGCGCAAAATCAAAAGAAACGTTCAATTTCAATATAAATCACTATTTGTCTTCCTCAAGCCTTCAACCCTTTTTCATTCGAGATTACTTTCTCATGTGTAATTCTTCTTTCATTTTTATTACTTTTTCCTGTATATTGCTCTATATTTGAATTTGATTGTGCCTTTCATACCATAATGTTAATATTATATTATATGGTACGTTCTGACTGCTGGTATACAGCCAATACTCTACTGAATAGCATATTACTATTATAATTCAGTTAGTTTTTTTTTAAACACTCAACAGTCACACACGTAGCCCTGAACTACAGGAAGATTAAGAGTCTTGTGTCGTAGGTATCAGGAACTACGAGAAACTTACGGTTGCACAACACCCAGACCCGAAACAAATATTTGGGGATCAGATGTTTGCATCTGTCTCGGTGCGGGGATCGAACCCGCGGCCTTAAGTTTCCTAGAAGGCCGTTCGCCTACTGCGCCACAGAGGCTGTAGAGTTTTAATATGATGTGCATAGTAATCTTAACGATCAAAAGACAAAATCAATAAAAAAAAATGGAAAAAATTGCTGGTAGGTTGGCAGAGATGACTGTATCATTCCAAACTCACCTATAGTTGTTTTCGCAAAACAGTTTCTTTTTGGTATGCATACAAAAAGGACGTGTCACTCTCGTCGCACGCCACGCTCTTTTATCTCTGTCGCACACCTCAAAACTTACCTTAATTCAGCATCTAAATTCTAAGACATTAAAATTTCATCATATTTTATGTCCATTTAACTTGATTTCGTAATTTAATAAACTAGTTTGCTAAAATTTACGTCCAAGATTTTCCTCGAAATCTAAATTGGATTAATTGTGTGTGGTCATTGTGTTAGTTTAATTTGTTTAACACAGTTTCGCCTGTCACCTCATTAACCTAGAAACGCAGGTCTCATTACACGTTTTGTTTATTATTGACTAGCTTTTTCTCGCGGCTCCGCCTGCTTGAACGTCCTTTTCCGGGATATAAAGTATGAAGTCTTGAGTGGTAGAGCCACGCTTGTTAGAAGTTACATGATACGAGTATTATTTTATTAATACCAAACGACAGTAATCACTTTAACTCATAGTTTATTGGTTAGATTTACAATGTTACTGCTTTACAAGACCACAACCCCATGTCAGAATTCTCAAGAGACCGTCCTCTAATTATAACTAAAACAACTAGGACCGAATAGTAAACTAGCATAGCTACCGCGCAATGAACACTTGGACTGTCGTCTGACCACTGTACTTAATGAAATGGAGACTGTCTGACTGACTGCGGGCAAATGACCTCCAGTTATGGCGACAACCTCTTTTATACCATTTAACTACCCTTACACAACTATATAGCACCATTATTATTTCAGTCTACCCAACGTTGCTTTCTCAGACACCCTCAATACACCAATGAAAAGAGAATATGCTAACACGCTGTAGATAGTTTTGTCTACAGCATGAATGGGCCTACTCGTCCGGGTTCTCCGACCTATGACATAAAAAAAGCAGCCTATGTTCTGATCCAGGTTAGGGTCTACTGTGTGCTAAACTTCATTCAAAACCGATAAGCCGTTAAGGCGTGATTGAATAACAAACATCCAAACTTTCACATTTTTAATTGTAGGGAGTACGATTTTTGGGCGAAAGAGTAAGTGAGTCACGTGATATTTAATGATATCTACTACTTATGAACGCACAAAATACCAGAAGAATTTTATAATCCTGTTTCTATTGAATATAGAATAGAATTACAACTTATTTATTGCATTTACACGGTGGTAGGTCCCTCGTATGCGAGAGGCCATCTGGGTTGGTGCCACAGCCAAGCAGCAGTGTGTAAGTACTATTGTGTGCTGGTTTGAAGGAAATCGAAGCCAGTGAAATTACTAGGCATTATGAGACTTATCTTATGTCTGTGGGTGACGAGCGCAGTCCAATGCCATGCAGTGTTTTATAATTCAAAGTTCTGTGTGGTTTTGCTTGTTTTATGGGCAGGCGTAGCGCTTATCATCAGGCGAGCGACTTGCTCGATTCGTCACTCAAGATAATAAAAAAAAAACCTGATACATTTTTGTACCTGCCTGGATAGCGACCTCAATCTTCTTAGTGACATCACTCTTAACAGAGTGGTTGTGCTCATCATGTAGTAGTGGTATGGGCTGATGTGGCTCGCCTCACGACATCTCGGCATCTCTCCCGGATGCCACTCATGCAAGGGACCGCCTATGATTTAATTTGGTCGGTCCAATGCATGGGCGATCTTCCTCGGCGCCTGGTACCTTCTACTCTGCTTTGTACGACCAGTTGTTTTATAGAATCGTCATCTCGTCTAGATACGTGCCCACAGTATACATGGTGAAAAATCCGCCATAGGAGCTCGTTCAGGCGAGTGGCTTTCGGGGGTCATCAAGCGTATATCAGTTATTGATAGTATAGTGATATTGATAGTATAGTGGGTATACTCAGGATGGCTTATTTCGTCTGTACATCGTGACCGCAATATATATTTACGGTCGACATTATATTTTGATTGCACTGTACTTAACACCAGAAGACCAATTCTCGTATTAAACTGACACTGCGAATGAATTTTAACCGAACTGAGATTAGGTATTTATTTGACAAAAAATCCGTATTCTGCTCCTCTTTAAGTTCAGTCCGGTGTCAATATAATGTCATCTCGTTCTCAATTCAGTCACAATTTTGAAGTTTATATGTGTCGTTTAAAAATGTTATACTGTTCTGGCTTCAGTCAACTTTTATTGTACTTTCGATCTCATTACGATGTATGTTCACATTTGACGTTGATTATTGGTTTAAGAGAATACGAATACGAGTGGTAGAGCCACGCTGTAGACAATTTTGTCTACAGCATGAATGGGCCGGCTCGTCCGGGTCGTTACCACTGTCTCACAGAAAACCGACGTAAAGTAGCAGCTTGCTGCTGCATTTCGTACGGTGAGTGAGATATCTGAAGGCCCAAATCCCCTCCCCTTCCCAATTCCTTAATTATCCCTTTCCTTTAAGGTCGGCAACGCGCCCATGATTCTTTTGGTATTTTGGGCGTACATGGGCGGTGGTGTTCACTTACCATCAGGTGACCCACTTGCTCGTTTGTCGGCCTAAACAATAAAAAAAAAAAAACAATTTGCAACTTTCTTGACTCTGAGACTAGATCGGAATGATATTTTGAACATTTAAAATTACGAGAATTGGCCTTCAGGTCCAGTGGAGTCACATTGCCGTACTATGTTTTAGTGTTATATAGTAAAATGAATGAGAAAGTTTTAATAATTTTATATTTTTTATTAAACTGATAATTTTTACAAAGAAACTAATCACATGGAAATCTTTACAATTACGCTTTTGATATTTTAACTTGTTGACAAATAGATTCAGATAAAAGATGTTAGACATCGTTTAGTATCTATAACTAATATATACAATTATTTACAACTATAGCAATATATACAAGTTTACATGGAAAAGTAAGTATGATCAAATATAATGATATTTTCTCTTAAAAAGACATTGTATAATTAGGTATAGAGAAGTAATACATTTCACAGCCAGTAAAATTAATCGAAATAAATTAATCAAAATAGTAAAAAAATTATCAAGTCTTTCAGTTTGTGTTGACGTGTTCGAGCATTTCTGGCAGCGCATTGTATGCAACCATATTCCCGAATCCTTTAGGTTCTTTTTTGGTTACGATAGCAACGATCTCTTCTTCGGGTGGTGGAGGAGGAAAATCGGTAGTGGTTTCCATTGCTCCTTGTATATCGTCTACACTAAGAACTACCTCCCTATTATCAATTTCAATTCTATTACGATCTACTGAGCTATCCTCCATTATACTGTACAAGTTCTCCGATTTGCTTTTGTTAAACATTTGTCAGGAGTTCATGTAAAATGGATCGTTAAGATTGACCTCATCGTTGACAGTGTTACTCTTCTGTGACCACTCTTTTTGCTGGTGCTTTATTCTGTATATTATCTCGTCATGAATGACTCCAAAACACATCGCGGTCAGAGCCAATCCTGTCAAAGTGTACGCAGAACAGAACCACAAAGTAGTCGAATTAATAGTGTAATACCTAATGCCGTTGATTGTAGTGTAACTCATGCCAGGAACAATGCTACCGAAACCTATTGTACTTAAAGCCATGAAACAGAAATAAAATCCATCAACGATACTCAAATTGTCCAGTTTGAATAGTACAATAGCACCGGCGATGATATAAATAAAAATAGCGGCGAGACAGAGTAAAACCGGAGCTAATATGCTCAAGCCGTGCATCGACAATTTTGAATCTGTGTCAGGCCAGCTTATGATATCATCTTTGGCAGTGCTCGTTGTGGGTCGTTCTGATAGAGATAAATCTTTTTGGCTGTCCGGTTTTAACACGTAGCACTCTTCTGTTGGTGTTTTGCTTGTGTTTTGACTGTTGAGAATTTCTTCTTGTTGTCTTTTGAGCTTCATTCTTCTTTCTTTTTCTGCCATGCGTCGTTCGTCGTAGCAGCAGTAACCGCAGTTGGAGCAAAGGCAGCAGCATAAGGCTCTACTGAATACACTTCGAGCCATTTTGGAGAGTAATGATCCTACGCTTGATAGATATACTAGCGTTAGTGGAATTCCAATTAAAGCGTAAAGGATAGTTACTCCTTTCCCTAATATTGTCCTTGGTGCTATATTGCCATAACCTGAAAAGAAAGACAATAGTTAAAGTTCATTGTTTACGGAATAGCTTCAACTGTACATCAGAGTACAAGACTTGGCTCCCAATGGGAGGAGGAACCTAAAATATCCCTACTATTTGCAGGGTATTACTGAATCGACAAAATTCAGGAGCTGTTGGCAAATATAATACAATCCTGATACTCGTACTAGTCGACTAAAACATTTGAGTGCACGAAAAAATGTATTGTACCGCCCTTCTACCCCACATATCTCCTAGTACTCTGTATTATATCCCGTCGCGACGCATAAACTTCTTACGATATTTGTTCACTTTATTCTGTTAAATTGATTATCAATTAGTGGTTTACTAATTTTATTGATTTCAGTACAACATACATTAAGTAACAAAATTATCATAATTCATAAATATGATTCTTCAAATTCATAAAAAAAAGAAAAACTTCTCGACCTTGATAGAGTAATCTAATGCACTAATATTCAATATGAATACACTATGCCCTCATCACCAAGCATTACAACGTGAAATTTGGCGTGCACCTAATTGTTTTGGTCAAGTGTATGTGTGTTTATGTGAATAACTGGCGCCGTTACTGAACTTTAATTGTAATTAAGTCATTTATTAGCATTCGATTATTTCTACACTCAGCATCGAATTGCGATCATTGATCAGCTCAGTTACTGTGTACAAAATTAATATTAATTGACGTCTTAAAAAACAGCAGTCTATGAAATAACTAACTAATATACTTAATTGATGGCTCTGAGTAAAGACAAAATATACCCAACAGTCACACACATAATCCTGACCCCACACTAGGTTAACCTGTTTTGTGGGTATCAGGACTACGAGGGACTTACGGTCCCACAACATCCAGACCCGAAATAAATATTCGTGTATCACATAAATATTTGTCTTGGTGCGGGAATCGACCCCACGGCCTCTAGATTCGCAGCCGGCTACTACGCCACAGCCTGTCAGTAAGTAATAAATTAGCTTTATAAATCGACACTTAGATTATTTGAAATCGCTACACTTATTTAATTGTAGACTAATAAAGAAAAAAATAAACTTTAAATTAAAATATATTTGCATTAAAAACTAAATTTAAGCCAGCATACATGAAAACATAATAAACAGAGTAATAAACACAACTGCATTCACCGAGTCGCATGCATTAGAAAATAAAGCTGAAAATTCTCACCTATAGTGGTTAAAACAGTTAGCGAGTAAAAGAACGCAAGCGCCAAATTCCACTCGTGCTCTTCATAATGGTTGCTGGAATCGCCGCCTCCAAATTCCCCTAACGCCATCTCTTTGTAACTGACGCCGTATTGCGTCGCCATTTCAGTAGTCACCCTTTGCACGAGCTCATTTTGAAACTTTAGAATCTCCTGTGCAGCTAACCGAGTCCAATTCTCTCTGTACAGTATATTTAACGACACCGTAATCTCCCAGATATTTTCAACCGCTCGACTCCTCGCGTCCCAGAAGTAATTTGCTGATAATGTCAAATTTCCATATTCGTAATCGTCGTCTGCAAGCTTCTTGGATGTGCTGTTTTGATCTTTGTGGGTAATTTTCTGCCTATCGGGTAGTAACCGAGGTCTTACTGGCATTTCCGAACCGCCTTCTATTGCTAGGAATATAAAAGATCCGAGGAAAGTGTACGCCAGCAGTACTGTGAATATGACGACGTTAGTGAGTGAGCCGATGATAAATTGTTTTCTTCTGTATTTTGTAGTTTTGAAACAAAAGCAGCAAACAACTTTTTGGCGCGATATTTGCGCTTTTTTCCTGCTATTAGATACCATAGAGTCACCATCTTGGCTCCTGTCCAAGGGAATCCCTCCATTTAGCGATGGTTTTGCCAATGTATACTGTTCGAATCGGCTGATAGCTTCTTTATCCAGTACTACATGATCTATATCCATTTTGGATGGCAGTTGTTACCTTCTTCTATTTTGTGAAGTCATTATCCCTTTGCTGCTATGTTTATCTGAAACAACGAAAAATATGTCGTTAATATCACATGCCTAAATATTTTCCTCGAGCGTAAGTGGATTCCCATTTTTCAATGTCCTTTCACGTTGAAGGAAAAAGTGACAAATGAAGAAGTATGAGCTAAAGAATGATTAATGATCGAAATCTATCCTCGGATGATCCCGAAAAGATTACATCTGAAACAAGTTATTTATTACCAGCACTAGTATCTTCATGTCTCTTTATTTACGTTATTTGTAATTTACAAAATGTAAGCTACATGAAAACGTAATTTCCATTTGCGCATTAATAGACATCAATCATCAATAACTTTTTCATTTACGCTACATCACTTACAAATGACTTCTAATGGAACATTCATAATGAAATTAGTATAAGAATAAAACATTATCTCAATTGAAACATCAAATTCCGCCTACGGATACAAGATCGCATCTCATAAAATAAAAACACCCTCGAAAATGTCCCAAGTCAAGTTTATTCAAAATGTTGCCATAAAATGAGAAGTCAACACGCAACCAAAATGTAATTCAATTCGCTTTTTCCTACAACGATGTGGAAGATCCCCTAATAGTCTTAGGGTGGGTGCCATTTTCTCCGTCTTTTATCTAATGAGACAGTTTATTAAAGGCATAAAAAGACACTTTCGTCAAACGAATTCTTGGGTATAAGTTGCCTCTCGTCACCGCCAATTTCTACATGAAGGTTATTTAATTAGATTCAGCGTCATATTTCCATAGGCTTGATTTGATTACTTAAAGAGTCATTAAGCCGGCGAGTATTATAAATTCTTTGTGAAAAATTTACATAGAACCGAATGGGTAGACGATTTGCTAAGGGTATAATTAATATACCTAGTATACCACATTGGCGATAGGCTCGCCCCCTATCACATCGTGGGACGGAGATACGCTTGGCGAAATGTGGGTGTACTAGTTACACCTCTGCCTACCCCTTCGGGGATTACAGGTGTGAGTGCGTATGTATACCACATTATCCTCAATTTAGAGTTTTGGACACACGTCGAATCCGATAAAACCATGTTTTTATGTGTTCTCATGAAACCATTTGTGCAGGTACCACAGCTTTGTTTATTTCTGCCGTTAAGTAGCAGTATGTAAGCACTGTTGCGTTCCATTTTAGAGGATATTGAAGCCAGTAAAGTTACTGAGCATTATTAGACTTAACATCTCATGTCTCGGGATGACGAGCTAAGTTCAGTGCCATGCAGTACTTTTTAAAAGTCTAATTAGTGTTGCTTCTGTCTCTGGACAGGCGCGATGCTTACCATCAAGTGAGCGACCTGCTCGTCTCGTCATTCAAGCAAATAAAAAAAAACTAACTCTAATAATAAAGTAAGGTTTTATGGCGATTCCGATGCTGGAGAGTGGGACGGACTACTGCGATAGAGGTCGCGGGTTTGATTCTATCTTCCAGAGTATACTTCTGTCAGTACAAACTTACGTATCGTCGCTTAGTTAACAATACCGCGTAACTCGAAAATTGGTCATGTGACATTGTCATTGGATAAATTGTTTTTGCCGCGGATCCAATAAATTTACTCAAAAGTTAAAATTTACCATTGAAAGCACGATATTCAAATAGTTCTGTCACCGCGTAATTTATTGGTTACATCACATATGATCATAAAACATATTCAGTTTTATGTCTCTCCTGAAAACTAAGGCAATTTAACTTGCGCGGTATTGTTAGCTAAGCGACGGTATGTCTCTCTATTCTAAAAAAAAGTAACTGGCGCCGCCGCCGCCGCCGCTGTCAAAAGCTTGTTACGCTATCTCCTCCGAAACCGCTGGGGGTATGGAGCCGAGACCGATACCAATCGATGCTGAATAATGTGGGGAAGAAAGTAAGATATGTCTCATATTCGTCGGACTTTAAGTTTTTTTTATTTTATGTTTTGTGGAAAAACATGGGCAAAGCCCCTAGTTATATAAACAATAGTTTATTATCGCTTGCTTTGATCTCGATACCTGAAATTTCTCCAAAGGAATTTCAAATGTATCTCGCATTAAGACAGTATTGTGCACTAAGGCTTAATACCTGCCATAAGTAAGAGACCCGTATCTAGCAGTAGGACGGTGCATACATTCATACATACATACGCACTCACGCCTGTAATCCCCGAAGGGGTAGGTAGAGGTGTAACTAGTATACCCACATTTCGCCGAGCGTATCTCCGTCCCACGATGTGATAGGGGGCGAGCCTATCACAAATTCCAGACTCCGGGCTGCTACTGAGAATTTCGTAACAGAAAACCCAATATACACTTTACCCGACCCGGGGATCGAACCCGAGACCTCAGCGTTAGCTTCAATTGTACCGCGTACGCACGCCACGGTGCATACACGGAGTTTAAAAAAAACATCCACAACAGCAATAAATAATCCCGTGTCAAAAGCTGTTGAACGCGGTTTTATTTAGACTTTATGCACGTCCGTAAAAGCCATTTGTGTCTAACAGCGACTGTCGATTGCAAAAACCGGGGAAATAGATGTTCCAATGCAAAACCAAAGTGACAGATGCATTCAAGCCGAAACTTCAATGTAAATTCTCGCTTCACAAATAACTGTCGAACTGGACAGTGTGAGTATAGACTGAGAATAATATCGGGGTCACATGTTTCAATTTTTGATGATTAACTGCTGCGAATGCGATGATGCACTCATAGCCAGTTGTACACACTGATCGGTTTACAATTAACGAGTTAAGCAAGCCTTGAAGCGGTTATTCTATGAATGGGTGACCACTTAGTCGTATTCGTAGAGCGAGTAGTCGGCTGCAAAGCCAGAGGCCTTAGGATCGTTTCCCGCACCGAGACAAATGTTTGTGTGATCCACAAGTATTTGTTTTGGGTCTGGTTGTTGTGAGACCGTAAGCCTTTCGTAGTTCCTGATACCCACGATACAGGTTAACCTAGTTTTGGGTGTATTTATTTTAATTTACACGACTCGTTTGAACTCGTTAGAGAAGGCATTGACTGGGAGCATTTAGTTTTAATTTTAGGGAGAATAAAGGAACTCCCAAACGTAAGTCATAATAAATACATGAACTTTGAAAACAGCAAACGTACCGCGATTCCGGTTTTGAAGTTTTGAACTAATAATTTGTTAGTCAGTCTTGTAATAAATGTTTTTAGTCTTTCACAATTTCCAATGTACATAATATTTTTATTCATTTATAATCACCTCAAAAAACCAAGGTCCTCGATTCGTCTATAAATATATTTTTTAAGTATGGTTACAGTCAATTCACCGTAACTCTGTATTGCCATCTATTACACTTAACTAGAACCCCTCTGAGAGCGGGAAGTATGTATGTTAAGTTACAGTCAATTCACCGTAACTCAATATTGCAATCTCTTAACTTAACTAGAACCCCTCTTCAGCTCTCTGTCTGTATGCCATCTCCCACGTTACGTGGCGTAATTTTACTTCTAAACAGCCGGTTTATTCGTTTTTTTTTATAAACGAGCGACCCACTTGCTCGTTTGCCGGCCTATGCTATAAAAAATCACTGCAGTAACTTCTGGCTCACACTGTGCAACCTAGCCACTAGGTTGTAAATTTGGGCCTTCAGTTCGCGTGTCGATGTCAGACATATTTCATATGTGAATTACTACGACATGGATGATGTGTTTATCATAGGTATGTACATGAATATGCCTCTAACATAGTTGTGGCATTTGATTTTAAATGCTTTGTTTGATTGATTCGTTCATGTTATGTGATTAATGCATGTTTTTTTTTAATGCAGACTGCCTCTGTGCGCAGTTGTAATGCGTACGCGTTACGACTGAGGTTGACGCTGAGGTCTCGGGTTCGATCCCCGGGTCGGGTAAGTGATATTGGGTTTTTCTATTACGAAATGCTAAAACCAGCCTGGAGTTTGGAATTGTGCCCAGTATGGCGATAAGCTCGCCCCCTATCACATCATGGGATGAGATACGCTCGGCGGAATGTGGGTGTACTGGTTACACCTCCGCCTACTCCTTCGGGGATTACACGCGTGAGTGCGTATGTACGTTTTATTTTTTTTAATTTACTTTAGTAACGAAACCAGCCAGTCGCTCGCCTGATGGTAAGCGATCTCCACCGCCCATGTATGCCTACAATACCATAAGAATCATGGCCGCGTTGCCGAATTTGAAGGGATAATTAAAGGATTGGGAAGTCGAGGGAACATAGAAAAAAAACAGAAAACACGCCTGCCCATAAACAGAAACAACACCACACAGAACTTTGAATTATAAAGCACTTCATGTCATTGGGCTGCGCTCGTCACCCCAAGACAAAAGATGTTAAGTTTCATAATGCTCAGTAATTCTACTGGCTTCAATGTCCTTCAAACCGGACCACAACAGTGTTAACACATTGCTACTTGACGGCGGAAATAGACTAAGCCGTGGTCCCAATCCAGACGGCCTCTTGCATTCGAGGGACTTTGTTGTATTGGAAACCACCGGTGGAGACACCGACTTAAAATTATTTAGTTTTATTTTTAGTTACGTTGAGTCTATTTTATTTGTTGTTAAAAAGTGTTTACGTAATAATTACCTAAAGTCTGAAGTATCAGTACTAGTGGAATGGTAGTGAATATATATTTGTAAAAATATAAATGCACCAAAAATAATAGAAAATATAGGCCAAGGGCACTCCCAAGCATCGAACCCTTAACCATTAATTTCACCAACCAGCTTACTGAATATTTTCCACATTCCCTTCTGTAGGGCGCTGCGTAAACACGTTTCTTCATTAATCTTATGTCTCTTGGCTTACAAGGAAAAACATTTTTTTGGTCGCCACTAGCCGGTAGTTTTATATAAATGAGAGTGGAATGTCCCCTGCCAAAGATCAACAGTGTATGCTTGGATCGAGGGTTGTAGCCGTGTCTTTATGTGTATTGACATTTCCAATTCTCTCTAGGGTAAGGTAACCGTACCGTATCATAAGATTGCCTCTTTACTCGTGCCATGGTAAACATCGAAATAAGATGACAAGAAACGTAACTCAAGCAAAAAAATTACCCTACCAAAAGTCTGTGCAGCTCGTTCTTTCATCAATTTATAAAAAAATATTCATGATCTCTAGTGATACCTACGTCTAATTTTTTGCGCGGTGCAGAACGTCGTATCTCGATTTAGAAATTTAGATATTAACTTTTCTATACTAATATTATAAAGAGAAAAGATTTGATTGTGTGTTTGTTTGCATTGAATAGGTTCCGAAACTACTGAACGATTTGAAAAATTATTTCACTGTTGGTAAGCTACATTATGCCCGGGTAACATAGGGTACTTTTTATCCTCGGAAAAATCTGTTCACGCGGGCGGAGCCGCGAGCAAAGGCTAGTATGAAATAAAATTGATTTTGAACGTTCAATAATTTTTGTTGCGTGTATGAGTGTTAAGTGTGATTACCTTTGCATGTGTAAGTAAGTGGAGCCGTATTTTTGGCAGATTCATATGAGTGTTATCGTCAATGAATGACTCTTATGTAACATGTATTTTGTTACCAAAATAACCGACCTGAAAATAATAATAAGTATATTGAGTGGTAAAGTGACGCTGTAGATAGTTTTGTCTACAGCTCGAATGGACCGACTCCGAAGATGGGCCGACATAAAGTAACAGCTTGCTGTTGCGTTTCATACTGTGAGTGAGATTTCATGAGGCCCAAATTCTCCTTCCTTGACCAATCCCTTAACTATTCCATCCCTTAAGATCAGCAATGCGTCCATGATTCTACTAATATTGTACCCAAAATATGGGCGGTCACTTACCATCAGGTGACCCATTCGTTCGTTTGACGGCCTATATTAAACTCCGTGTAAATCGCACTGTTGAGGAACGCCATCCATCCAGATGGAATCACAACTTTGTCATTCGCAAAAAAAGAACAGTATGTTTCTATTCGTCAACATTTCAAAGTTAATTCACAAAATGAGCATCTTCACTACTTGATTACCTTAATTGAGCAAAAGTTTAAAGGAAAGTTACTGAAGGAAAAAATCCTTCAAATTGAATAACAAATTACGAACTTTCATTTAATAATAGTGAAACCATAAATTTAATAAAAGTTACTCGGAGAAAAATGTTTACTTAACATCGTCTTTTAAATTATTTTAATAATGATTTCACTCATTTACTATTGAGAAAATTAAACGTATGTTTTCTTTAGAATATTTTTGTAAGAATTCATTTATTGATATTGTAATTGTATGCGATTTCGTTTCTGCCCATAAATAGAAGCAACAATAATTAGAACTTCGAATTATGAAGTACTGCATTGTACTTGACTGCGCTCGTTACTCTAGAGACATAAGATGGTATATGTATCATAATGCCATAAAAATTTCGGCGGCGCAGTTGTAATGCTTACGCGATCGACTGCTGTGATCTTTCAATCCCCGGTTCGGGTAAAAGTGGTATTGGGTTTTTCTATCACGAAATGCTTAGTATCAGTATCTGGAATTGTGATAGGCTAGCCTCCTATAACATCATGGGACGATAATCTTAGCGAAACGTGGGCGTACTGGTTACACATCTACCTACGTACCCCTTCTGGGATGACAGGCGTGCGTATGTATGTATGTACGTACCATTTTTTTCATCGAAACAAAACACCCATGCATACTTCAAAGCACCCTTCTCAGTAACACCTGGCGGGATCGATGCAAAATTTTGATTATCATTTATATTTCCGGACACGTAGGTACTGATTCCCGGCCGCTTGTGGATTTCCGTGTGATGAATAAAAATTTATTAAGTCAAGTCCTCCCAAGACGTCCCTCCTCACCTCATAAACTGAGGCAAGTGAAAACATTTTGATAGATTATGCGGGAAATCGTCTGCCCCGATTTATAATTCCTGTGGAACGTAAAGAAATTTACTATATATTTTACGTACGCACTCACGCCTGTATTCCCCGAAGGGGTAGGCAGAGGTGTAACTAGTACACCCATATTTCGCCGAGCGTATCTCCGTCCCACGATGTGATAGGGGGCGAGCCTATCGTCATACCTGGCACAAATTCCAGACTCCGGGATGATAATGAGCATTTCGTAATAGAAAAGCTCATTACCAATTTACCCGACCCGGGGATCGAACCCGAGACCTCAGCGTTAGCTTAATCGTAACGCGTACGCATTACAACTGCGCCACCGAGGCAGTCATATATATTTTAGTTTTGGTGAAAATAACACCCAGCAGTCACACACATAGCCCTGACCCCACAGTATGTTACGAGTCTTGTGTCGTGAGAATCAGGAACTACGAGAGACTTTCGGTCTCACAACACCCAGACCCGAAACAAATATTTGTGGATCAGACAAATATTTGTCTGTAGCGTATGCGTTTTAATGCTGTGTAGGCAAAAAAACGCATCAGTAAACATGGATATCGTTTTGTACTATAATCTGCCACACGCTCGTTCATCACATCACACATCACTCGCTCATATTCTGCTTTAAAAAATGAGCATGCTCGGGCATTCTAAGTTCTGAGTAAGCTAATGTCAAGACAAAACTGACAATATTGTACGCAAATGGAAGCAAGTATGGCTACTTAGTCAGCAAACACATTTAGGTCAAAAAGCGCTGTACTCAGTCGCTTAGACCTTACTTTTTATGCTGAGTGTCTGACTAGCTTGCTCAGAGTCGGCTCGCCAAAATACGCATAGCATGGAACGACGCGCGCTGACAACAGCGTTGCCATGCCTTTTGATCATCACATATTACGCCTCGTCAAGAAGTTCCGAAAAACAAAATAAAAACCTAACAAACAAACGAAAGTCACACAAAACACTTCAACTTTTTCAACATCTTCAATACCAGACGTTGTTATCGAGAAAACTGTCACATATAAGATAAAATATCAAGTTTTATTTGAAAGTCGATGAAACGTAAGGATTTTAGTTACGTGTCGATGTCATTTACTAGTTCAGGCGAACGGTACTCTTTACTATATAAGTTAATATTGGACCCTTCTCAACTTCGACAGGGGAAGAAAGACAGAACATAATCCAAATTGAAACGTCAACGCGTATTTACACGTCAATAATAGAAACTGTTGAAAATTCTGTTCCATTCAAGGTATTATTCGTAATAATTAATTCCGCACCTGCATATAGCAATGTGAACAAAAACATAGTGAGGAAACCTGCGTATAACTAATGTTGTTCAACCAACGAAAGAAACGAAGGGGATTCTAAATTCAAAGTTTTTAATATTTGTTATTTTATTCATATAACCTCGATGATATAACTACGCATATCTTTTCATAAAGTGAACAAATTTTGATGATTATTTCTATGTTTGGTAGGTTATAAGCTCATAATTGGTAGCATTTTTTGGAGTAAAACATTTTACCTTTATGGAGTGAAATCGAGGATGGAAGACTAAAACTCCTTCATTTATGCGACTCTTGTTATTATTTCACTAAAACTTGAAAGACTAAACTTTATTTATCAAAAATAAAACTGACTCAAAGTACTCAAATGTAAAACTAAAATTATCTCCATATAAAGCTGCAGGTTTTTTTATGTCAACGGTCGCAAACATTCAGTCAAAATTGGTTTGATTTGGATCTTAAGTTTATTTTTTCTTTTGATTCTATTTTTATCGGACTTCAAAAAAGGTGGTATGTTTTTTTTTTTAAATTAATCATAGCCCGGGTCCACATATTACACAAATTATCATTTGACCAAATTTCATAATCCTAGCTTTAGTAGTTTTTGAGATTTCGTGATTAATTTGTAATGAAGACATCTTCTCGTGTATTATTCCCTTATCATATATATTCAACACAAGTTGCAAGCAATTTGAATACAATACAATAATTTAGTTCACAATAACATTTATACGAAATTGTAACGGCTAAGCTATTGGCAGAAACACACAAGGGGAATATACCATTTTATTATGATAAGAGATTTAATTTAGATATCCGAACTGTATAACTGGTTTTCTAAAAGCGAAAAGATTAAACTCGTCCATACTGATATCGTATAATTTGTCACGTAACAGATATTGGCTCTCGAAAAACGAACTGCGAAATCTTAGTACCTACCTACGTGTGTCTGGAAGTCAACATTGCTTGTAGTGTAGATATTTCGACTCATTTTTGCAAGTTAGTTTTTTTTTATTAGCTTGAATGACGAGACGAGTAGGTCGCTCGTCTTTACCATCGTAAGTAAGAAGATGGTAACACAGAACTTTGAATTACAAAGCACTGCATGGCACTGGACTGCACTCGTCACCCAAGACATAAGTTGTTAAGTCTCATAATACCCAGTTATTTATCTGGTTTTAATGTCCTTTAAACCGGTACACAGTGGTTACACACTGTTGCTTGAAGAAATCAACCTCTAATGATTTTACATAGTGGTAGGTTTCTCGTATTTGAGAGATCGTCTGGGTTGGTACCACCGCTTTGTCTATTTCTGCTGCCAAGCTGCGGTGTGTAAGCCCTGTTGTTCGAATGACATTGGAGCCAATGAAATTACTGGGTTATTTGAGACTTAACATCTTATGCTTCGGGGTAACGAGCGCAGTTCAGTACCATGCAGTAAGTAGGTACTTTATTATTGTAATTGGTATTGCGTCTGTTTATGGGCAGGCGTAAGCGTCACGCCTGCCCATCAGACAACCTGGTCGTCTCGTCATTAAAATTGTCGTTGTTTTGGCAATCTTCAGTCACGTTAATAACTAACAGGCATTCCAATAAAGATAAATTTGACAAAATAACAATTATTCCCTGCTAATTTTAAATAAGTAGTGCAGAATCATATTAAGTAGAAGTACTTCACTTCATATAGTCATAGTTATATTTTGAATACAGAAATAAGTATATTACTCGTAAAGACCCAATTAAGGGATATGAAATACAAAAAAAATGCGTATTAAATCATATTCTTTTACATTTACGTAATCAGTATGGTAGATTTGTAATGAATCGTTGTCCCCTTTAAAATGTCAGTTGTTTTAGTGCAAGTTGTGATAGTTTTCGTCAACTATGATAATTTCCATTTTACTTTCCATACATCGACTACCCACTAGGGGAATGTGTGACGAACTAAAATTGGTAGTATGAGTAATTTAACATGGTATGTCGAGTGTGAAATTAGTTTTGGAACTATGCTTTGCTATTTTACACTACGCATAACTAATTTGACACTTCATCAATAGCAATTTTACAGGAATTTGAATCCTATGAACGTATTTGTTATTAGTTTTTTATAACATAGGCTGGCAAACGAGCAAGTGTGTCACCTGATGGTAAGTGATCTCCACCGCCTATGTACATTCACAATACCAGAATAATCATGGGCGCGTTGCTGACCTTAAAGGAAAGTGAGAGTCAAGGTATTCAGGAGGGAAACCAATAATGGTTTCCGGATATCTCATTATCTAGACGAAACGCACCAGCGATCCGGTACTTTACGTTGGTTTTCTGTGAGACAGTGGTAATGACCCGGCCAAGCCGATTCATGCGGTAGACAAAACTGACTTCAGTATCTATGATTCTATAATAATAATAATACTAGCCCTGTATTATACACGTCCCACTGCTGGGCACGGGCCTCTTCTACTGAATGAGAGGGGTTAGGCCTTAGTCCATCACGCTGGCCTTATGCGGGTTGGCAGACTTCACATACCTTCGAAATTCTTATGGAGAACTTCTCAGTTATGCAGGTTTCCTCACGATGTTTCCTTCACCGTTAGAGCAAGTGATAATTGACAATTAATACACACGTAACTTAAGAAAACTCAGAAGTGTATGCTCTTGGGACTGGTTTCGAACCTACAACTTTCATCTCGACAGTCCATACCACTCCCCGCTGAGCATGATTCTACCAATCAAAATTCGTACCAGACCTACAGGTGCACCTGTCTGCATATATCGGGGAGATTTAACAAAACCTGATACAACAGCGACTGATGCTGATTTAGACACTATCATGACACGAACAAAAGCTATCGCCCGCTAATGAGCAGCGCATATGGGCTTCAAAACTGAAATTAGCTTTCCACACGCCCTGTCCAATACCAGTAAATACTAGTTTAAACCGGTTGCGCACCGGTATTATCCGGTTTTCACTGCAACACCACCTGCGCGAGCTGTTAAGACTTAATTGTGAATCAATTTTATTACGTTTCAAGTTTTATCGTTAGATGTTCGGGAGATGAAGGTATAAATTTTAAGTTTATTAAACGGTCTGCCGAGTGCCTTTGACAGTTATGATTTTCGCCCGTTTAATTTTTAATTTAACTTTTGATGGCATTTTTTTATAGAAATTCGCTCCGTTTAACTGTTTATATAATAAATTTTACAGTATTGACGATTTTATGGATTGAAGAGTTAAAACTGTATCCCACGCTAATGATTTTAACTTAGATAAGTCAGAGGTGCATGCTCTTGGGGTTGGTTTGAACCTGCGACTTTCATCTCGACAGTCCGTACCACTCTCCGCTGAGCTATCGCTGCTCACTTACATTGTTACCTAACTATGTATATCATTTTTTATAAGTATGAGATATTCTTCACCTGGAATTCAATATATGTATACATATTCTTTTATTTCAATTCATATATTATTTCACTCTATTCTTTTTCCAAGAAAACATTATCGCATCATCTCCTTACTTTGTGTTTCAATTCAGCAACACACATATCTAATTTTATATTACATCGATATCGGCTTCTCGGAATCATCCATATCACACCGTTTGACATATTAGGCCTTTATGAACGTTTCTTGGAATATCACACGATGTAATAATTCCAATACATAAAAATCTTTCTGAATTTGTATTCTACAACTAGCTTTTGCTCGCGGCTCTGCGTGAACAGCCTTTTCCGTCGTAAAAAAATAGCTTATAACCGTCTCCAGGATCCCATTTCTTAAAAGTTCTTATTTAGTAAAAGAATGCTCAAAATGTGTGTTTATGTGACGAAATTTAAGTCTTTCATCCCCGATTTTAATCCGAATTCCGATTTAAGGGGGAAACATTTCTATAAATATAAATGAGACCACCGCCAAAGTACATATCCTATAGAATATACCACCGCCACCACCTAAACACCTAATTTAATATTTACTTGATTTTTATAATATTGAGTTAAGTGTTGTGCATTACCTAATGGTATTTAATGCGTACCTACGCGTTACGACGCTGACGCTGAGGTCTCAGGTTCGATCCCCAGGTCGGGTAAAAGTGACATTGGGTTTTTCTATTACGAAATATAGGCCGATATGAGGCCGGAGTCTGGAATTGTGCCCGGTGTGGCGATAGGCTCGCCCCCTATCACATCATGGGATGGAGATACGCTCGGCGAAATGTGGGTGTACTGGTTACCTCTGCCTACCCCTTCGGGGATTAAAGGCGTGAGTGCGTATGTATATGCGTCGGTTATTAAAAATGATTTAACGTTTTATAATTCCAAAGCGTTCTCTGATCGTTTATCGCGAACGCACAGGGCGGTCATATTTCACATAATTAAGGAAGAATTATTCACAGGTTCCTTTGCACCTGGGACGTGTTTAATTAGTAAGTCGGCATGAGATATCGTAGCAAAAAGTTTGTGGAATTATGATAATGTTGCATGGGAATATTTGGTGTTATATAATGTCGCGGCTCCGCCCGCGTGAACGGCCTTTTCCGGGATAAAAAGTAGTCTATGTCTCCCAGGGATAGTGTAGCTTCCCAACAGTTAAAGATTTTTTCAATTCGGTTCAATAGTTTCGGAGCCTATTCAATGCAAACAAACAATCAAATCTTTATTCTTTATAATATTATTATTATTATATTGTTATAGTATAGATGAACTGAAGGCCAATTCTCTATTTAACTGACACTGCGAATGAATTTGAACCAAACTGTGATTAGATTTTGATTTGACTAAAAAATGGTATTCTGCTTCTCTTTAAGTCCGGTGTCAGTATAATCTCATCTCGATGTCATTGCAATCTCAATTCAGTCACAATTTTGACGTTTATAGAATTACGTTTACGTTTTTTAGACCACGAAGGCTGAAAAGCTTTCGAAACGTCGGGACTAAAATAACAATTAAACCGCGATAAAATCCGTATAAACTAGTTTTATTTCAATGTTTATAGAATATTGTGTCATTTAAATTATTTAGTAGAATACCGTTTTGCCTTCATTCAACCTTTATTCTACTTTCGATATCATTACGATCTATGTTCACATTTAACGTTGATTATTGGTTTAAGAGAATACAATTTGCAACTTTCTTGACGCTGAGACTAGATCGGAATGATATTTAGATTACTTCAAATTACGAGAATTTACCTCCAGGTATAATCCTATTATCCTACTACTATTATAAATGTGACAGTTTGAATGTTCGTGAATTTGAAAGAAAGAAAGAAAGTTTTTTTTTTATTGGAGCATTATGACAGTGTTACAAAAAAAAAAATTAAAATTATCAAACAAATAAGTTGCTCCAACAACTTGATTCCTCATTCAGCTATATGCTGTAGTACAACCTGAGCAGCACTACAGCGCCGATTTTCAATAAGGGGTCATAGTGACGTGCGGAAGCTAATTCAAAAGTCAAAACCTACCTGTTAGCCTATTGTAATTGTAAATTGTGTTTTATGTTTTTCTCGTTTTGTATTTTGTCATGTGCAGTAGGTATTGTAGCTAAGCGATGTATTAGTCTTAGGTATTAGTGTGAGATACCGTAATAAATACATTTCTTTCTTTCTTTCTTTCAAAACGTCAATCACGCCTTAACAGGTGAAGGGTTTGGGATGAAATTTTGCACACAGGCAGACCATGACCCGGATTAGAACATAGGCTAACTTTTTATAACTTTTTATCCTGGAAAAGGCCATTCTCGTGGACGGAGCCGCGAGCAAAGGCTAGTCCTACTATTGTACTACTATTATAAATGAGAAAGTTTGGATTTTTATGTTCGTAAGACCATTTCATATTACATTATAGGTAGGCTATGGCCCGGATTAGGACATAGGCTACTTTCTATCCCGGAAAAGGCCGCTGCGAGCAAAAGCTAGTATGAAATAAATTAAGAACTATTAAGAACTATTTTTGCCGCCAAGCAGCAGTATGAAGGCACTGTTGTGTTTCGGTTTGAAGGACATTGAAGCCAATGAAATTACCTACTGAGCATTATGCGACTTAACATCTTATGTCTCGATATGACGAGTGCGGTTCAGTGCCATGCAGTGTTCTGTAATCCAGAGTTCTGTTCGACGTTGCTTCAGTTTATGGGCAGGTGTGTCGCTTAAAATCAGGCTCCTGACCTGCTCGTCTCTTCATACAAGCAAATAAAAAAAAACCTAGCTATATAGCCCAGTATTATACATGTTCCACTGATTGACACGAGCCTCCTCTACTGAATGAGAGGGGTCAGACCTTAGTCCACTATGCTGGCCTAATACGGGTTGGCAGACTTCACATACCATCGATATTCTTAAGAACTTCTCAGGTATGCAGGTTTCCTCGCGATGTTTCTTTCGCCGTTAAAGCGAGCGATAATTAACAATGAATACACACATAACTTAGAAAAGTCAGAGGTGTGTGCTCTTGGGACTGGTTTCTAACCTGCGACTTTCGTCTAGACAGTCCATACCACTCCCCACTAAGCTATCGCTGCAGCTTTTAATTTTACAGTATAAAAAATATTAATTTTATAGTTACCTTGATGTCATAGTTGTATTGCAGATACCGCTTTGAATCTGAAACAATTAACAATCATTTAAATACAGACTAGGTATATATTATTTTAAAAATGCTAAAGTATTAAATGAAGATGGAAATAAACCTAGGGATGTTCATATACAGCCGAAATAATTGTTGTGTGAATTTATAATCTGTAGTCCGAAAGCCCACTACCGCAAGCAATTTATCGCTTCACACAGTATTGTGATTTTTTTACCCTCGACAAAAAGAGTGGTGTTATAAGTTTGACTCTTTTGTCTGTCTGTGTATGTGTATATGTTCATTAAGATTATGATTGGCATAGTGCTTGTGTTCAGCTTATGAATTCAGATTAATAAATCAGAAAAATATTCTGGCTGTATAGGGCTGGACTAAATGGCTAAATTAATAAAGAAAATATAGATAAACATTTGGTCAAATCGTAATAAACTCATTTATTGATTTGCTGTGATGAAAAACCAGAAATTAATGGTAATTAACAATCCATAGTTCTTGGATTGGAGTTTAATAGTTCACGTTATCCTATGATTAGAAAATTCTACCTTCACAGTCAATTAAAATCCCTAAAATTCCTATTCCGACATTTAATAGCAGGAGTTTCAACACCGCAATTTATGTTCAAGCTCAAATTAAGAGGTCGGCAGAATGCTGACATGACATAATACAGGACCGTCGTAAACTTGTCCCTGAGCTGTTGGTCTTAGAATATCGTAAATGTAAGCCGCTGTTGTGTAAACGTTTATTGTTAATATGCCTTATTGTTGAGCATTTGAATATAAGGGGATGTTTAATAATTGAGCTCGAAGACGGTCTCCAACCAAATAGATCGATCAAGTAAAGATCTTCATCCAAGTTCAGCTCGGTGGTCAGAAGTGCCATGGACAGAAACCGAAGGAGGCAGATCATTTGATCCAAGTGTAGACCATCCAATGATGATCACGGTCCTCAAACATGAGGGACCGACCAGAGAGAGAGAGAGAGAGAGAGAGAGTTAATAATTGATAGGTATAGTTATAATCGTTATAATGAAATGAAATGAAATGAAATGAAATAGTTTTATTAATCATGTAGGCAATTAAAATAGCGCTTATGACAAGTCAGTACAAAATAAAGAAACTTATGTATAAAAATCATATCAACTAATGTATACATAACATACATAGCATCGTCAAATACACTAGGCAATTACACTCAATTGTTTATTTGTTGTCTTTTTATTTTACATTATTAACAGTATTTGTAATATGGAAACGTCCATTATTAATCATTAAATATTTTGAGTCGGTATGGACCACTGCATTTACCGAAACGGCACGAGTTTTAAAACTACCACCGGATCCAAAACGACCCAGCTTGAGAAGACCCGGCGAAACATAGCATAATCGCGTTAGATCTCTCATGTTATGTAAAAGTCCGCTTAGAAGTAATTTTTCTGCCGCTTAATAGCACTGTGTAAGTATTGTTGTACGGTTGCAATGACATTGAATTTATTTGGCATTATGGGATATCATCTTTTGTTTCAGCGTGATCAGTAGGTAATTGTCTGTAATTCTAAGATTTGAGTGGTATTGCTAGAACTACTAATCTACTAGAACTACTCCTTCCGTTATTTAAACTGATAATAAAAGATTTTAACTAGATTTATTAAAGACCATCTTCGAGGTTACCTTTATACATACAAATTGGACGGCAAACAGACAGACGTACAGCAAAGTGATCTTACGATAGTTCCGTTTTGACCGTTCGAGTTAAGGAACCCTACAATATAGTCGAATTGGGAATGTCCTTCATCTTTGAAGCTGGTCTAGCACAAAACTAAATTCTAAAACTTACATAATAACACGTACGCAGATGTTCAAGTCTTTGTGATGCTAACAGCTCCTACAATGTCCCGTCTGGCGCATAAAAGTTCAGTAAAGATTGTCCGTATCCTTTAAAGGCGGAGAATCGTAAACTTCGCACCTACTAAAGGAATTTAGTGTAGCACATGATAAAATGGTTGTCAAAGTGTGCAGCAAGATGCAAGTATCGTGGCAATTGATACAATATTCATGCTTGATGTTGATGAATCTTGAAATTTCTTTACTAAACAGGGAAATCAACTATTATGAAGTTTTAAAATAACAATCAAGGATGATAATTAATACACACATAACTGACAACACGTAAATTAACTTTAATTACCATTAAGTCAATTCTTCGACGGAGCCGTGACCAAGTAGTTGCTGGTAGATGATAAATTGTTAAATTTTTTCTGCCACCATGTCTTACGACAGATAATATTCCCGATTTCGATGATTTCTTTGTCAGACTACACTAAAATTACCTGTTGTAATTTTCTCATAAAAATAAATAAATACACCCAACAGTCACACACATAGTCCTGACCCCACACTAGGTTAACCTGTATCGTGGGTATCATGAACTATGAGGGACTTGCGGTCCCACAACACCCATACCCATAATAACCCGACGTGAAATAGCAGCTTGCTGATGCGAATCAGTGGGATTTCAAAATTCTTCTGGATTTTAAGTGTTCATATGAACTGGAGATCACTTACCCTCGGGTGACCCACTTGCTCATTTGCCGGCTGCTGCTATAAAAAATACTTAAGCAGGATACAATTCACCATCAGTTTTATACAGACAACAATGTCCAACAGTGTACGTGTACCAATCAATTATTTACAACTAGTATTTGCACGTGGTACCACTATACTGATTAACGAATGAGGCAATGCCGAAACTTGGTTCGTCAGTCGGTCAGATGGCGGGTCGTACCATATAATACTAAACACCATCAAATCTATAGTACGAGGAGGCGGTCCCTTGACAAAATCTTCAGTTTAAATAATTATTTTTGACTTTTGAATTAAGCCGAGATAGCGCCAGGCAGTAAGAAAAGAAAAAGAAATTTTATCCTGGCCAGCAAAGTGACTACACAGCATCTAATGATTAGTACAGTGTAGTCCAAAATTATATTAACATTATTCTCTTTTCTCGAATCGCCAAATAATGTTGACCAGAGGGCTTAGTATATCTTTTTAATTGTTTTTATTGCATAGGCCGGCAAACGTGCAAGTGGGTCACCTGATGGTAAGTGATCTCCACCGCCCATGTACGCCCACAATACCAAAAGAGTCATGGGCGCGTTACCGACCTTAAAGGAAAGGGATAATTAAGGGATTGGGAAGGGGAGGGGGATTTGGGCCTCCGGATATCTCACTCACCGTTCGAAACGCAGCAGCAAGCTGCTACTTTACGTCGGTGTTCTGTGAGACAGTGGTAACGACCCGGACGAGCCGGCCCATTCATGCTGTAGACAAAACTGTTTACAGCGTGGCTCTACCACTCGTAAATATACTCGTATATGACATAAGACATATCTCACGCACGAGAGAGAACTATTGACGACAAATATCATATATTATATCATATGATATTATTATTATCTCGCGTAAAAGTGTCAACATCAAAGTACCTATTATTTTTTCTACGTTATCTTTACTAAGACATAACGACTCGACCATTCTAAGCAACCATGTTAGATTCGATAGACATAGAGATAACCAGATAAAACTAATTTTTCACGACATAACAGAGTCAACAAAATTATCTCGTGTTGCATATGCTAAGCCTGATGTGATTGGTTATTATACATTGGTTGATCCGAGAACGCGATTTGCCATTACGACGGGAATTTCAACACGTGCCTGCGTGACTTCGATGGCACAGTTGTAATGCGTACGCGTTAGGACTGAGGCTGACGCAGAGGTCTTGGGTTCGATCCCGGGTCGGGTAAAAGTGATATTGGGATTTTCTATTATTAACTGCTCAGTATTAGCCCGGAGTCTGGAATTGTGCCCGGTATGGCGATAGGCTCGCCCCGTATCACATCATGGCATAGAGATACGATCGGCGAAGTGTGGGTGTACTGGTTACACCTCTGCCTACCCCTTCGGGAATTACAGGCGTAAGTGCGTATTCAAAATGAGAATTGGTGCGTATATTTGAACATAAATTCCAGTGCCATCAATGCTTGTAGAGTCAACGTAATTAATCTTACTTGACATTGAACGTGACTTAAAAATAAATATGGTATTTGATATGACTACATCATCCACACGTCATATTACGGTAATGTTTGTAAGAATGTATGTAAGGACTAGGTAATCTCTACTACTTACTGATTTGATTTTGAAAATTCTTTTTTCAATAAGAAGTTATAATATTACGTGCTTATAGGACTTGGGGATACTGTAGCTTCAGGCCCTGTGGCGATAATATAAGGGGTGTCATTGTGAGACACGTTCGGGGATGAGCCAATGCATTTGTGGTGGATTTATAAACACATTTTATATAATAGTTTTATCTAGCGCATAAAAAACTATAAAAATACATTATTATCTTACACACTCCTCATTTTCAAATGCTTGAAGAATAAAAGTAAAAGAAACTACACAGAACCGTAAGACATGTGGACTAGAGCTTGGGAAAAATTAAATACAAGAATGTCGTTTTGTACTGGAAAAACACGCTTACTGTTTTATAGACGTGGTATTTTTGAATCAACGTTGCTTAAAGGGTATTCCCAGAGCGTGACACAAGTAGAAATGAAAGGCTTTTTAAATACTATTCTATTTTAAACAGAAAATTATAATTATTAGATAAAATGTGAAGACCCGTTTTGAGGGACGCGACCGAGACAGAGAGACTGTCGCCCGTGTCGCGAGTCAGGCAATAGCAATAAGTCTGCTTTGTATGGAAACGGTCACGCGTCACGGTGCCCAGTCTAGGTTGTGTACCTCAAAATGTACTGATACAATTACATACAAAGCGAACGTATCGTTATCGTCATGTAACGCAGTCTCTTGTCTCGGTCGCGCACCTTAAAACAGACCTTAACTGATGCTCAAACGGATGTCATAATTTCACATGAAAATAAATGAAAATATACATACGCACTCGCGCCTCTAGTCCCCGAAGGGGTGTAACCAGTACACCCACTTTTTGACGAGCTATGATGTTATAGAGGCGAGCCTCTCTACTGGGTACCGTTCCAGACTCCTGGCTGATACTGATAATTTCGAAACAGGAAAACCCAGTATAATTTTTACCCGACCCGGAGATCGAACCCGAGACCTCAGCGTCAGTCTCAGCCGTACCGCGTACGCATTACAACTGCGCCACCTAGGCAGTCCATGAATTGATGTATGAGTTGGTGTATTTTAATTAACATTATTTTATTAATGTTCTATAACAAAACTATGATTATTTTGGCTTATCTGCAATGTTTCCTATTGTTAGGCGAATTTCCTCTTTTTTTCAACCGAATTAACAAAATGTTGCACTGCATCTGTATGTTTTTAAGTAGAAGTTGTTAAAGGTCATCTACACTAAATGTAGATCGATTTGGATGATTCTCTTTGCATTTGATAAGATTTATCACAAGGGTAGTAGTACTTATATATGACCTGGTGACTACGTATAAGAAAAAAATTGGAAAGTTCTCAACGGTTAACAGCGTACGTCTGTTTGAAGTCTTTTTTATATTTAATTGTCTCCTAATGAACCCAGTCAGCTGAAAGTACTTTTTGTCTTATTTTCAATGCATTAAATTAATTGTTCAAATTATATCTTAGATCATTGTATCCTATCATTTAAGTTATAATCTCAAAGCATTTATTGAAATTAACTTTTAGTAAAGACATTTAATTTTTAGGACGCACCTTTGATCAAGTAATTGTGGAGATTATGCGCATAATTATGGTTTCTTTATTTTTCTAATTGTTAATGATATTTTTAATATAATGTATTGCGGACTACGAGCCAATGGGGATTACCTTGGAGGAGGAGCATTCTTACCTTTATCACGATTCATGAATTACATTCTACTTATATACTTGTATCACTGCTTGCTGTTGCTTAAATCATTCCCTTTCAATCAATCCCTTAATTATCCATTTCCTTTATGAATACCAACACGTCAAGGATTCTTTAGGTATTATGGGTGTTCATCGGCGTGGCAGTGGAAACCGCTTACCAGCAGGTGACCACTTGTCAGCCTCTGCATTAATTTTTCTTTTATTATAAATGTGAAAGATTGGATGTTTGTAAGTTTGCAAATTTGAATGTTTTTTACTCAATCACTGCTTAATGGCTGAACGGATCTAAATCCGTAATCCTACCTGCCAAACATCTAAATGTATGGCAGGTAAGCGATGACCTGCATTAGATTATAAAATATTCACATAGGAGGAGCTGCTACGCTAGCAAACTAGGAGACCATACCCAACCCAGCGGTCGTTCAGACAATTGAGTCGGATGGCTGGTTAGTCCAGCGTAATCATCCCCCTTCCCCCGCAGCTTGGGAGGTATCCGTAGTCGGGATTATTCCCACAGGAAAAAAACTAGGAGACCATTATATCTAATGAGCCCTTTTAAACTTTCGTCAACACACACTCGTTACTATTGAGGCTAATGCTGGTATCTCGGGTTCGATCCCCGGGTCGGATAAAGTGGTATTGGGTTTTTCTATTACGAAATGCTCAGTCTCAGCCCCAAGGTCTGGAATTTGTGCCCGGTATGGCAATAGGCTCGCCCTCTATCACATCGTGGGACGGAGATACGCACGGCGAAATGTGGGTGTACTGGTTACACCTCTGCCTACCCCTTCGGGGATTACAGGCGTGAGTGCGTATGTATGTATATAGTACACACTCTTCATAATACCATCAAGTCACGATCTGCATAAAGAACATAGAAATTCATACAAGGCGAAATTAGGTATCGTTAAAATTTATCGAAGCAATCTCTTTCTTCGACGCGATATCAAATGGACGTTACTGCTCATAAAGAAGATGCATGCGCTATGAACCGCTTAGATTCGCTGCACTGACATAATTTACGTATTATTGCCGAGCGATAAACTCCATCCTTTCTGCTACATTGTAGATGCTTTTACACCTTAAATGTTTCATTAGGTTCTAAAGAACGTTGTAAAATGTGAACAGTTTGATAAGACACGGTTATATTGTTTGGATGTTGGATATAATTGGCCTATGTCTACACTATATGACTACGGTGTACGATATTTGAAGATTTATTTCACAGAATAAATCTATTGCAGGATGTGAATTAAATTTCCTAATACTTAAATGTAATAGAACAACAATGGTCTTGGGTGTTGCAGAATGACGTCATCAAATAGATTTCAACCAAAAATCATAAATTCAAAAAGGTGCTACTAGAGGGCTAGTACGAAAACGAATTAATTTAAGTATAACTTTAAAACGGTCGTTAAAATTAAAAAAGTTCAAATTCTAATTCAAAATATTTATTGAATCAATGAAATGTTATACATTATTTAGATTCCTTCAAAACTCTACCGCTAGTTCGGAATACTATTTTGCTCGATTGCCGTTTTATACTATAAAAAATAAATGAAATCGTTTGAAAAAGTAACTGCTCAAACAAACACGTAGCAAACACCTACAGATTCCTAATAATTGCACAACAAAACTGATACCGGACACAACTTGCAAGACCCAAATGGATTATCTTGTTATCACAGCACCGGTTCCATAATCTGCGAACGTCATGGAAGTCGCCTCACAGATGTCATTTTGCATAAATGCACCCCACTAATGGAGCCGTCTGGTGTGTTATTACCCATATGCCATTCCGTTTACGCTGGTCTTCGATGCATTTGTGTTAGTTTTATGGTAGTTATGGCTTTATTAGAGATAACATAGTTTTAAGGTGTTTGTTGTTATGTAATTTAAATGCTATTTAAAGGCGATGTATGAACATCACATAAAGTTCGCTTTTATATTTGAGTAACCAATCGTGCATATTTTTTGTATTTCTTCATATTGAAATATATTGTCTCTAATTCTGCTTCTACAATATTTTTTACATACGTACTTACGCCGGTTATCCCCGAAAGGGTAGACAGAGGTGTAACTACGAAAAGGGAGGTGTAACTAGTACACCCGCATTTTGCCGAGCTTATTTCCGTCGTATGACGGGCCCATCGCTCTTCCCAGTACAATTATAGACTCCGTGCTGATACTATGAATTTCGTGTTATATCCATTAACACTTTTACCCGACCCCTGGATCTCAGCGTCAGCTTCAGTCGTAACGCGTACGTATTACAACAGCGAGGACAAAAAATATACATACGCACTCATACGCACTCACGCCTGTAATCCCCGAAGGGGTAGGCACAGGTGTAACTAGTACACCCACATTTCGCCGAGCGTATCTCCGTTCCACGATGTGATAGGGGGCGAGCCTATCGCCATACCGGGCACAAATTCCAGACTCCGGGCTGATACTGAGAATTTCGAAATAGAAAAACCCAATACCACTTTACCCGACCTGGGGATCGAACCCGAGACCTCAGAGTTAGCCTCAATTGTAACGCGTACGCATTACAACTGTGCCACCGAGGCAGTCACAAAAAATATATATTAACAATAATAAAGATGACTAACTTGTTAATGGGTATTCTTTGTCAGCCTACTTATGAGTTTAGTATCGTACGAGCCTCGTGCTCTAGCCTTATGCTCGTCAAGATTAACAGAATGGACGGATCGATGGAAGTGTCTGATATCCGTCTCGTCATCTTCAAATATTAAACTGTTATTTTATTAGTTAATGCCTGCCGGCATCGGCCGGGCTGTATAACAGGGCTTCCGTCCAATTATGCGGAGCCTTACCAATATCTTTGAGCTCTTGTGCCCTCATAAAAATATCGGGTATAAAAATTGCAATGTAAATACTTCTAGGGTTGTTTCCGTTATTAACACCAGCTCTGATTTATATACGTTCTACTGCTAGGCACAAGGCTCGTCTAATAATGAGAGGGCTGTAGCCATAAGTCCACCATGCTAGCCTAATGCAGGTTGGTAGACTTTACACACCTTCGTAATTCTAATGGAGAAATCTCGAATATGCAGGTTCCTTTACCATTAAAGCGAGCTATATTTGTTAAAGCGAATAATTAATAATGAATACACACTTCATACATCGAAATTTATCTTATTTCGATGACTTAATAGAATAAAAAATATCACTATTATTACTTAAAAAAGTGAGAGGTGTAGGCTCTGAAATTGTTTATGGGTCCGTATGCTATAAAACTAGCACTAGTAGCACATTAATTGTAAGTGATAGAGCAACTCTGCAGACAGTTTTGTTACTGGCTCATAGAAAACCGCCGGCTTGCTGCTGCGCTTCATACGCTGAATGTGATATCCATAGCTCCAAATCTTCCTCCCCTGCCCAATCCCTGAATCAACCCTTTCCTTTAAGATTGGCAACGCGTCCATGATTCTGAGCATACATGGGCGGTAGAAATCCTACAGACTATGTTATAAAAAATGGTGAACATATTTTTACTCGGACAAAAGAAAGAGTAAACATTTATCGCCATCGCAGTGGTTGTATAAAGTAATTTCAACTGAATGACTGACTCCGCATAGAAGGCCTGTCGTAAAACGTCACGTTTCCTTCCCTTAAATAGTTTATCCACAATAAAAACTCACAATGTTATCACTGTACTGCGTCGACACATAAAAATGGACTGAATGATAACGGGTACCATTTCAATGGGCGAAAAAGATGAATCATGTTTTTTGTACGGCAGGAAAGTCAGCTCTGGGGATCATCTTACTTATTGTAAATGCGAAAATATCGATATTCGTTGCTCAGTCACTAGATGGATTGATCTGAATGAAGGTTTTAAAGATTACAAACAGCTCTGGGTGTAGTTATTCAAATGGAAAAAAATTCAATGTGTAAGTATCTTAAAAAAGCAGCGATAGCTCAGCGAGGAGTGGTACGGACTGACGAGACGAAAGTCGCAGGTTCGAAACCAGCCCAAGTGCATGCATCTCTGACTTTTCTAAGTTACGTGTGTAAGTTACGGGCACTGAAGCCAGTGAAGTTACTGGACAATATAAGACTTAGCATATAATGTCTTGGGATGACGAGCGCAGTCCAGTGCCATGCAGTGCTTTATCATCAAAGTTCTGTGTGTTCTGCTTCTGTTTATGGACAGGTGTAACGCTTATCAGACGAGCGACCTGTTCGTCTTGTCATTAAAGGACATAAAAAACGGATTTGAAAGGGCAGCTTGCCGTTGCGTTTAATAAGGTGAGTGAGATTTCAAAAGGTCCGAATCCCCCCTCCCCTTTTTAAATGGTAAATGATCTCCACAGCCCATGTACGATCACAATACCAAAAGAATTATGGGAGCGTTGCCGACCTTAAAGGTAAGGAATAATTAAGGGAATGGGAAGGGGAGGGGATTTGGGCCTCCGGATATCTCACTCACCATACGAAACGCAGTAGCAAGCTGCTACTTTACGTCGGTTTTCTGTGTGACAGTGGTAACGACCCGGATGAGCCTGCCCATTCATGCTGTAGACAAAAGTGTCTACAGCGTGGCTCTCCCCTTCCCAATCTCCATTCCTTTCAATGAAGTCCAGTAACGCTTCCCTGATGCTTATGATTGTGGGTGTTCACTGGCGGTGAAGACCATTTACCACTAAGTAGCAGAGGTCAGCAAGTGACCCTCTTACTCATTTGCTGACCTCTGCTTCAAAACAGAAACCTACGTGTAAGTTTTTAATAAGTTTTTTTAACTCATTACTCTTTAAGCCCTTTCTTCCTTATTTAAAATTATTTGGGAGTGAAAGGTAAAGATTAGGTTAATCCCTGATTGAAAATGTTAAAAGATGTTCAGTTTATATACATACGCACTCACGCCTGTTATCCCGAAGGGGTAGCCTGAGGTGTAACCTGTACACCCACATTTCGCCGAGCGTTTCTCCGTCCCTTATGTGATAGGGGGCGAGCCTATCGCCATACCGGGCACAAATTCCAGACTCCGAGCTGAGACTGAGCATTTCGTAATAGAAAAACCCAATACCACTTTACCCGACCCGGGGATCGAACCCGAGACCTCAGCTTTGGCCTCAATCGTAACGCGTACGCATTACAACTGCGCCACCGAGGTAATTTCCATCGATAAAATACACAACTTCACTTTGGAAACTTTAGTCAGTTTGAAGCACATGAAAAATATTTTTATAATTATGTAATTTATTTTTCTAATGACCTAAAAATTCCCTTCCATGCTTTCTTTTGGCGTCACGGCTTAATCGATGTTCCTTGTTCACCTTAAAGAATAAAGAAAAAGGAAAACGTAGTCATCGTGAGGAAACATCTGTGTTACGGGATTCGAGGATTAGTCGGCTCTCAGACTTTCGATCCCTGAGTTAGTTTCCTTTTATCGCATTTCTGCAAAATTACTACTGAACCTGTGAGTTTGAACGTTGTACCTTTGTTTGTTATTTATTTATTCTTTCAGTTGAATACTAAGTATCTGACTGGTCAATATAAGATCACGCTTGTATCTACGAAGAGGCTGACAGAGGCGGAACTGTTGCTTGGTCCATGGAGCTTTTTTCCATTCCATGATGCTAAAAAAGGCTAGTTTATAACCATATTGTTCACAATATATAAATAATACAGGGCGTCATTTGCGCCTTTTTTGGAATTGTCAAACTCAAACACAAAATATGATTGCCCGATCTGGGATTGAAACCCACCTAGATCAATAAGGTGAATAAATCTCAAACCAAAACAATTATTTTAATTGAAAGCCTCTGAGGCGCAGACATTTAGCTCGGGTCAAGGTATTGTGAGACTGTAAATCATAGTTCCTGATACCCATGATACAGTATTACCTGCGACGCCAAGACTATGTGTGTGACTGTTGGGTATATTATTTATTCATAATTACCTAATCAACCAATTACAATAACAACGTCAGCTGCTAGTAGTTGTTCACTGGCTTGTTTCAAAATATAGATACTTTTGAGTTTAGATTTTTTCAATATATTTTCCGGATAATATAATTGTGCAAATATTTAAAGGTTTGCATTTATTAACATCAGTTTTGAGACTACATTCAACTTTTTTTTTATTTGCATACATGATAAGGCGAGCAGGTCTCTCATTATTTTGAATTACAAAGTATGGTAAGGCGCTGCACTTCGCTTGCCACCCTATAATAGCGAGTTCACACGATTAAATTTTGGTTGATCAATTGCTAAGTTACAGTTACATTAACCGTCTGAACAGACTTTTAATCAAAATAATCAATAAAACCTTAAAATCTTTGATGATTCAAGCATCTAAATGAAAGCGATTCGACTCGTCTGAATCTATCATAAGACATAAGAATGTCCAGTATATTCACTGGCTTCACACAATCAATAAAACCTTAAAGCATTTTGTTGATTTAAGCATCTTCTTGAAAGCGATTCGACTCGTCTGAATCTATCATAAGATATAAGAATGTCCAGTATATTCACTGGCTTCACACAATCAATAAAATCTTAAAACCTTTTGTTGATTCAAGCATCTTCTTGAAAGCGATTCGACTCGTCTGAATCTATCGTAAGACAAGAATGACCAGTAAATTCACTGGCTTCACACAACAGTGTTTACATACTGCTGTTTGGTGTCAAGTGTGATGTATGACTTTAAGTTTATTGACATTGTTTAGGTATAGTATACGTAGTTTTTAGGCTATATCTAAAGCGGGCTGCGGGTTCGACCCGAGACAAAAATGTTTGTGTAATCCAAAAATATTTCCTTCCTTCATTCCTATCCACAGACGGGTTGAAGTCAGGCAGGCTAGTCGTTAAAACTACAAGCCAGACCTTTCTGTAACATGTGTTAAAGGCATGCTGTGCCGACCCCACTGCGAGTGGGATAAGGGCAGGTGAAAGAAGAAGAAGAGCTTTAGCCAACATCGACGTCACCTGGATCTCTCTGAATACGTTTGGTCGCTAATGTTGAACCATTTTCTTTTTAACTGGCATTTCACAATCAAATACTTACATACATACATAATATCACGCCTGTATCCCATCGGTGTAAGCAGAGACTATGGATTTCCACTTTACACGGCCATCTACTTTCATTCACCTCTTCATGCACTCTCGTCGGTTAAATACTTGAATTAAAAAATTCTAAATTTTCTTGAATAAACATGGTATACGTTTCAGCGACTCTAATAAATTCCGTAACGAAAGATAAATATTTTTTATTGTCTTGTTTATGACTGGATGTAATTAATTGTTTTATTCGTTTACTTTTATGATTGCGGAAATTACGCTCGAAGCGCGTGTTCTATTTTAACGTTTGTTTAATTAATATACAGAACCCTTTTTTTCGACCCTGTGTTTTGTTTCCGTTTCTAATTTAGCCTTTCCAGGGTCTATTTGATTTCATAAATAATGGTACCAGTTAGTGCTTTTCAATTCGTAAAGACAAAAAAATATATATTCACCACCTTTTATTGCCTGATATTAAGCGCCACGCTTGCCCATAATCAGAAGCAACACCACACAGAACTTTGAACTACAAAGCACTGTATGGCATTGGACTGCGCTCGTGACCCCGAGACATAAGATGTTAAATCTCATAATGTCTAGTAATTTCACTGGCTTCAATGTCCTTTAAACCGGAACACAAGAGTGTTTACACACTGCTGCTTGGCGGTAGAAATAGACAAAGAGGTGGTATCTACCCAGACGGCCTATCGGACGGTACATCGAAATAAGATGACAAAAGACTTAACTCAAGCAAAAAAATTACCCCACCAATACTCTGTGCAAGGGGGCGGTGCTATAAAAGTCTGTACAGCTCGTTGGCTGTGTGACGTTAATACGTAATTTATTTTGCGCGGTGCAGAACGTCCTATCTCGATTTAGAAATTTAATATTTAGACATTCACTTTTATTAAATAAAGTTGATTTTGAACGTTCATTAACTTTTGTTATATGTGAACGTAAGTGGAGCCGTATTATTGGCAGATTCATATGAGAGTTATCGCTCTAGTATTCTTATTTCGATGAGTAGGATGTAGGATTGTAAGATACTGTATACATAAACCATTTAAGAAAACCTAAAACCGAATTAAAACAAAATTTATTTCACCCTGCGCGTAACCTACACCTGTATCTGACATCACAAATAACTAACTCCATTATTCCATTTTTACGAAACACCCAAAATAAAGGTGATAAATCGGCGAAACAATCGCCATATATCGCCTTTTCATAACTTTACGTTTGTGTACAAAACAACATTTGAAATTAGTATCTGTCGTGCGTCACAATGGCTGCCATTGTGTCGGAATAAAGGGAGTTGTACACCCCCTCCCCCACCGAACTATAATGCAATATCACACCATTTTCTTTCGCGACAGCAGTTCACTCATCGCAACACATTCTCTATTGTACGTTTCGTTTACAAATGAGTTAGGCAACTGTTTTGTTTGGATGCCGGAATTTTGTACGTGGGCTGGTTAAATTAGTGTGTGTGATGAATGGAGTATAACTTTTTAAAATAATAAATACATCCAACAGTCACACATATAGTCCTGACCCCACACTAGGTAAACCTGTATCGTGGGTATCATAAACTACGAGGGACTTGCGGTCCCACAACACCCAGACCTGGGACAAATATTTGTGAATCAGACAAACGTTTGTCTCGGTGCGGGAATCGAACCCTCGACCTTCCGCTTCACAGCCAGCCACTACTTCACGGAGTCACATCTTTAACTTACTTATTTCGAGTAAATAAACCATGAAATCGATGGACCGCCAGTTCCACTAAAAGCCAGGCTTTAACTCAAGGGTCCTTAGCTAGTTACTGTCATTTTATTATAGCTAAAGTGGCCAGAGCACTTGTCCTGAAGAGCGACGTCATAAAAACGGCCTACGCTTAACAACCACTACCAAAAAGCAGCGCAAAATGAAGATGTATCAGAAATTTCCGTGACTATTAAGATGTAGGTATAAAGTTTTATATTTACTGTGTGAGATGTCACTTAGCATAAGACGATAGTCAGTATGCCAAAACATAATAATAATATTATACATACACTAGCTGTTGCCCGCGGCTCCGCCTGCGTGAATGCCTATTCCCAGGATTAAAGTAGCCTAGTGGGTGCCCCCGGTGAGAAACGCGCTTGACAAAAATACTAAAATGACTATTAAAAAATAAGGGTTGATGGTAGAAGGATAAAAATGTAGGGTTGTATGTATCATAACAAGTGGTAATGCCACGCTGTAGACAATTTTGTCTATAGCATGAATGGTCCGGGTCGTTACCACTGTCTCACAGAAAACCGACGTAAAGTAGCAGCTTGCTGCTGCGTTTCGTACGGTGAGTGAGATATCCGGAGGCCCAAATCGCCATCCCCTAAAAAAAAAGTGTTTAAATTAAAATGGAATTATCTAAATTAGTTTAGTATAAAGATCGCCAAGCACATTATAAAAACCGAGAGTATTCTTTAAACGCAATAACCAATACAACTCGGGCTCCAAACCACAAAAAAGCTCCATAAAGATGTCTTTATTGCGAATTTATATCGTTTTGAATTCACACAACCCCTGTTGATATCCGAAAAAAACATTATGATTCCGAAATGAAATAATAAAAGCGTCTGAAAGCGTCGCTTATTTCACATGGCTGGTCATAAAATGTACGTGCCATTAAAAATATTATATGTGATGGCGAAAATCCAGGTTTTTTTTGTTACTTATTAAAGTATAATGTTATGAGAAAGCACGATAGAAAGATAGAAAGCCTTGGTGTCAGTGCGTGGCGCATAAACCCCAATATCGTCTTCGTTTAAGGTGGTTTGGTCAAGTTTTGCTTCTTATATCTAATCTTATTTCACAGTCATCTTCACAGTATCAATTTATTCATCGTACTCATGAGGATCATGCGCAATGATCATTATAATGTAATTATTTTACCTTTGTTCCTCATTGGCATAAATTGAGCTGCTCTAATTGTATTCAAAATTAATTGTATTATCGTAGTGCAAATATTGTAAATGAATTTTTAAAGGAGCAACATTAGAGTTTCTTTTCCGTTCTTCTTTAGCGAAACAGCAATCTAAACTGGCGTTAGAGTTAAAATTTTACACACTCTAAATGATGTATAAAATTTTATAATAAATATTTCATAATAATAATAAATATTTTCATTTGATTTTGAAGAAAATGAGTGCGTCGGCTGCAAATGGCTGGCCTAAATGGTACTAAGTGTACGATCCCGAGGACGGCTCAAAAAAACTAACTTGTCATACTAGATAGTATATGAATGCCGATCGCGACACAAGTTTATTTTTTTTATTCCGTACTCCGTCATTAGATCCGAACCAAATGTATATGGGACCACATCACAGCTAAACTCTATCGAATGAAATTTTTCCAAGAAAGTCGGTCTACAGTTGGGGGAGAAATCGATGTACATACAAAAAAACGCGCCGAATTGAGAACCTACTCCTTTTTTGGAGTCGGTTAAAAACTGAAAATGAGTTTTCAGACACACTTAAATAGTTAACGAACTATTAATATCGTTGAATATACTAACTACTGTTAAAGGACCTCGTAATGTAGGTTTGCCTGTCACATCACCGATCTCTACTGACTATCTGTTGCAGCCTTCTGTGGGACTGCCTTTGCTAAATCCAATATATCAGGCAATTTGACATCCGACGGTCGCGATTTAGCCGAGACGGCTTACTTAAATCGGAGACGAGCCGAGACACAAAAAGGCAAATTCAATCTCATTTACCTTGAACCTTATTTTGGAACTAGCTTTTGCTCGCGTGAATGTCATTTTCCGGAATAAAAAAGTACCTAAGTAGCCTAAGTTACTCCTTATTACATCAGCTATCTGCCAGTGAAAGTCCCGTCAAAATCGGTCCAGCCGTTCCAGAGATTAGCCGATCAGACAAAAATTGAATAAAATGATATTTTGGTATATATGTACCGTATATACATTCATATGCTTGTAGTAAAAAACGGTTATTTTAATATTACAAACAGACACTTCAAATTTATTTATTTGTATAGAGTAATGACTAAAGTTGAGGACGCTGATTTGTACGAGATGTTTGGTGCAATTATTTAAATTACATTACGTATTTTTTATGTGTGGTATCTGAAGGATTATATTTGAATTTCTGTTATACGCATTGTAATTAATTTTAATTAATGAATTTCAAGTTTCGTATCTAACTTTAATATAGGTAATGTAGCATTTAGTTATACATATTATCTTCAAATATCATGCATGCGTATGATCTGTATGATTACATTGTACCTCATTGCCATAATACCATTATGTCATTTTAATTAGTACGTAATTATTCTGTTAGTAAGAAAATAAAATAATATAAAAGAAGCTAATGAGCGTGAACACAGCAAATTCACATCAATAATAAATAATGATATTTGTCATTTAAAATTTTAGACATATCAAATATTAGTTAAAATATAACCGTATTAAGTCTAAGTATCAGAAAAAGATTTAGACTTAATACGAATCCAAATATCTTAATTTTAACGAAGCTTGTTCCACACCAAAAAGGTTTAAAATCGAAAACAAAATAAATAAGATACCGCAAAAACTTGTTTATATAAAAAACTATCGAAATCAAAACGTAGTAAAGAAGCAAAGTTTCGAAACGCTAGATACAACTTTGTCTTGAAAGCAACTTTCCTTTGACACACGAGAAGATCGTTCGGAAAGCATAATTTTAATTTAGCTGATATCAACTATCAATACTTCTTTAAACTTATGGAAATAATATTTAACTTTATTATGGTAAGTGGTAGAGCCACGCTATAGACACTTTTGTCTACAGCATGAATGTGCCGGCTCGTCCGGATCGTTACCACTGTCTCACAGAAGACCGGCGTAAAGTAGCAGCTTGCTGCTGCGTTTCGTACGGTGAGTGAGTTATCCGGAGGCCCAAACCCCCTCCTTCCTAATTCCTTAATTATCCCTTTCCTTTAAGGTCGGCAACGCAGCCATGATTCTTTTGGTATTGGGGCGTACATGGGCGGTGGAGATCACTTACCATCAGGTGACCCACTTGCTCGGTTGCCGGCCTATGCCATAAAAAAAGTAATAACTACTTTTCGTTTGGGCATAATGTACATTAATTCTTAACAAATCTTTTTATTAGTAGTTCTTTCTTTTTCTTATAACATACCAAAATAATATGCCAAATCAAATTACACAATATTCGAAATCCTCCTATGTTACTATACTGTTTGTAAATCGGACAAAACGGATTTGCTTGTTTGCATGAACAATTTGGCTAAAAACACATCATGTAAATACGCTAACAGTTACGAGATTAAAACTTTATTTCGAAAATCGTATTTTATTCACGGTTTAGAGAGTTTATTTCAATAAAAATTGAATATTTGGAATTACCGAAGGAACTACTTAAAGGTATTCACCCAAAAGTAGTGCGTTATTATATAGTACTTAAATATATTATTTTATCGCATTGTACCCGCAAATACGATGTGACAAAAATGTATGTTTATCAATCTTTTCTACACACACAGTCACACATACAGTCCTGACCCTACAGTAAGATATTATGATTATCTTTTAATCAAAATGTAACTTCACAAGACTCACAATACTCAGCCCAAAAATAAATATTTGCAGACCCAACGACTGTTAGACGCAGTCCGTAGATCGAACCCGCACGTCTTGTTCGGACCTGTGTTTTCCAAAGTTCTCAACGCTGTGTCAAAAGATCGTTATAAACGTTTTTCGTTCGAAACAGCGTCGATTTCAGAACTCGCAGTTTCTGATTGGTGCCTGAGTGGAAAACTTGTGACTGCAAGTAGTTCGTATAAAAGCATTGTTATGTACCTCCCGCCGCAATCGGAAATATATTTTAAATCCAATATCAATATTACGTCTCATCGAAGAAGCAAAGAATTTGAAGGAGCTTGTAGTTGTAAATACATAAAACTACACACATACTTCATTTCTTGTAGAAAATACTTTGATCCTCATAGAAATTCTTTGATAGATATAAAAAGCATTTTTGAGTCCCCCGTGGAACTAAACGGAAAATCTTATAAATTAAATTATGCAGTTAATTATGACACTTTCACCATCTTATGAAGTAATTTAGCTAAAATATATACTATAAGTACAAGAAATAAGTACATACTAACGCTGTGATTTGCAGCTGCGGTTGAGCGATACTGTGGCCGTGGTCTACCGCCGAGCCTGGAATCATATTACCTTAATGACTGCCAACAAACGTAGGAATTGGATTGAATTTGAATTGGAAACATTATAAACTAAAAAATCCAATTGACTTGTGTTGTGACTGTGTGTTGCAAATTTTAAAAAAAACTTTTATAACAACACACAACATCTAATGGAAAGTTCGACCTAAGTCTACATAATCCTAAGTATAACATTTTAAGAACATCATTTATTCACGGAAACAAAATTTTAAATGCATAATTCATGTCACCTAGTATAAATTGTACTGTATTCCAAAACATTTTGCGACCATTCAAGGGTGATCTGTCACTAGAACCTTTTGTAGTTCCTCTTACGCCTCCAGCCTTGTAATATACTAGCGAAAAAGAATAATGACTGAGGAAATAGAGTTAGCTGGCTTCTGAATAGCTGTTTTGAACCTTTTGTGTTGGGGACAAAGGATGTATTCGCTTGCGTGTAACAGCGGGAGCCTCAAACAAAGTCGCTGTTAAGACAGTGTTCCGTTGAAAATGGGCTGCACGTGGAAATATTGTTGCTTATTATGAATTCAGGGTATGTTAACCTGTTAAGTTTTTGTGTATGTTCGATATTTTTAGCGACATCTGCTGTTTTATCGACTTTGGGCGAAATTGGTTTTTGGGCTATTGTTGCCTGGAATATAACTAGTAGATTCTGTAAGAGCAATTCAAATATGGTTTAGAAAATCAATATTAGTTGTTACACAAATATTTAATGATTACGTTTCTATTTTTTCAAATCGAAGAACATTATCTGCACACCTACGAGTATTACAATGGACCGAAATAATATCGCCAAATGTAGTTATAGTAAGTACTGCCTTACCCATCCCGTTGATATAAATATGAATACAAGAATACGCACTCACGCCTGTAATCCCCGAAGGGGTAGGCAGAGGTGTAACTAGTATACCCACATTTCGCCGAGCGTATCTTCGTCCCATGATGTGATATGAAGGGGCGGGCCTATAGCCATACCGGGCACCATTCCAGACTCCGGGCTGATACTGAGCATTTTGAAATAGAAAAACCCAATATCACTTTTACCCGACCCGGAGATCGAAGCCGAGACCTCAGCGTCAGCTTCAGTCGTAACGCGTACGCATTACAACTACGCCACAGAATATAAGAATATTTATTTATTATCACAAAATGCAATTACATCTTTACTTTTACATTATTGTGTTGAGATACTTTTATGAAGACATTAATACAGGTTTGATTAATATTATAATTTAGTTAACTCTGTCTCTTAAACTAGGCTTAGGAGGCAGTGTCCAGCCATATGGGTCATCATCATTGATATTATTGTGACATCAAACATTTATATATGTGTGTGTGTGTGTGTATACGTGTGTATATTATGTATCATATTTTTGTGATAGTTTAGTATGTAATTGTTTGTTTACCCAAATAAATAAAAAAAAAACAAATAATAACTCATCTCCATTTCGGTAATGATTCAGGATTATTTGATTCTCTGTTATATTTAACCCAAAGTTCATTGCCCCTCACTAGACTAGTTTCGATTACGATTTCCGATACGCCCGGCGGATTGTGATTTCTATGAATATTTTCCTGCCGTTTTTTGCGGTCGACATCTTGAATATTTAGATTTATTCGTCGAACAGTATTGACTTTCGTATGCGTTTGACATACGCACTCACGCCTGTAATCCCCGAAGGGGTAGGCAGAGGTGTAACCAGTACACCCACATTTCGCCGAGCATATCACCGTCCTACAATGTGATAGGGGGAAAGCCTATCGCCATACCGGGCACAAATTCCAGACTCCGAGCTGATACTGAGCATTTCGTGATAGAAAAACCAAATACCACTTTACCCGACCCGGGGATCGAACCCAAGACCTCAGCGTTGGCCTCAAACGTAACGCGTACGCATTACAACTGCGCCACCGAGGCAGTCACTTGCGTTTGACACTTTCTTAAATGTACGGATTACACGAAGATTGTGATGTATGGGATCATGGTATTATGCATTTATTTAACTTGTTTTATAAATTTGTTTTGGATGGAGTCAATATTGGAATATTTTTCCCTTCGTGTTTATGAAAAATAGAATTTGCATAGACTTTTTACATATAGACACGCTGTAAACAGTTTTGTAAATATCATGAATGGCCCGACATGACCGAGAATGTACCGTTGTATTACAGAAGTGACAATTTGATATTACGTTTCATACGATGAATGAGATTTCCTAAGGCCTAGATATTCCTCCTTCTCAATCTTTATTTCTTTCATTAAAAAATCGACAGCGCATTCACAATTGTTCTGGTATTTTAGGGGTTCATGAGCAATATTACAAGAAGCACATTCGTCAGAATTTACCTTTAAAAAATCTTATTAATATTAGAAACTACGCTGGCTTTAGTGACCACGCTAGTCACCTAGAACTAATCAAAATACTCTCTGATTTTTTATTTTGTTAAGTTTATCGTCTCTATCTGATAGCATGTTAACAATTGATAAATGCAAACGAGTGTCGACTATCAAATGTTTCATTTCTGCGTTTGCCGCAAAATTGGTTTTGGTAATTCTCCAAGGGAAATTGATGGATTGTTTCCTGTGAGTTTGTCTTCGGCAAATTGTTAATTATGGTAATTTTGTTCAGCGTTCCTTCAATTTCACTCGCAGAAATAAAGTTTGTACCTGTTTAAAATACAAATTTGTTTGCGGCCTTTTAAAAGTTGTCAACAATTTGTTCGGTTGTTCATTGTCATCTGAACAATTAAAGTTAATTGAACGGCGTAATTCCTGAATAAACATGGGTAATTTATTTACATCCACTGTTGTCAATAAGGGACAATTTAAGGATAATTATTATAATCTGTTAAATTTCCGCATCATTTATTAACTATCAGTGGAAATATTACCTACTATTAATTTGAAATACTTTTGATATGAGCTCTCAAAGGAGGAGTTTTAATTATTTTTCGTATATTGTTCCACTGTTGACCAATGTTCTCCAACTTTTTCCCGACTTTCCTTTTTTTTATTGTATAGGCCGGCAAACGATCAAGTGGGTCACCTGATGGTAAGTGATCTCCACCGTCCATGTACGCCCACAATACCAAAAGAATCATAGGTGCGTTGCCGACCTTAAAGGAAAAGGATAATTAAGGGATTGGGAAGGGGAGGGGGTTTGGGCCTCCGGATATCTCACTCACCGTTCGCAACGCAGCAGCAAGCTGCTACTTTACGCCGTTTTTCTGTGAGACAGTGGTAATGACCCGGACGACCCAGCCCATACATGCTGTAGACAAGTGTCTACAGCGTGGCTCTACCACTCAAAAAAAAACTACTAATACTCCTATTGTGTTGTCCGCTAGTCTTTATTGAGGTGGTCAAGTTCGTAGCGCCAAATCTTTCAGGTGCTGCACCGTCGCTGTCTTCTACCTTCAGTCATGCATTTAGTGACAGGCCTGGCCCTCCCTGGTTACAATTAGTATTGCGAAAATGATATGAGTTGAAGCTGAAATACTACTATTGGCTTACTTATTTTATGTTAAAACATTAAGCTTTTTTTTCGTTCATGTGTTCTTCGAAATGTGGGTGTACTGGGTACATCTCTGCCTACCCCTTCGGGGATTACAAGCGTGTAAATATTTAGATTATATTATTCCCAATAATAACTTCGTTTTAAAACCAAAATACACTTTTAGTTAGTTAGGAATTAAATCGATAAAAAATATAAACAAAGAGCATCTTTGTTTTCAGACTTGTAAAGAATCTACCAGACCCATATATTTCCACCAATAAAAAAGAAATGACATGTACATAAGGAAATGCTGGGATCGCCAAAACATCTGCCATAAGTCTTCGCTGCAAGGAAGTAACATAATTCTTGCGCTATAACGCGTTTAGCACAAATAAGCTGATAATAAACGGTCCAACTCTTGTTGTTTTCAAAGAGAATGCCTTTTTTATTTCCCCCCTTTATTGTTACTTGGGTAAATCGTGTGCGGGTACCGTTTACATTATAAATAAAATCTCCAAAATGCTTTCCTTTTGGCTATAAAATTGCTAGATGAGGTATAATTGTGAGGTGTCAGATAATTGACGAGAAAAGAAAAATATATGAATATATTACTTTTTTATCGTTTTTGTTAATGTCTGCATCACTTAAAGTTCGATAAGCAGAGAACGTATTAGGTATTATGAACCGGGTGTACGAAAAGAAAAAATGAAGATCACTTATTTTATCCCTTTCCTTTAACGCTGACAACGCGCCCATGATTGTTCTGGTATTTTTTATTTTACTTCGAACCTTATTTAACTATTATTCATTTTTTTTTTGTACCTATATAAGTAATTTTATATGCCGTATTATTGTATAGTGTATTTTTCGCCACTCAGCCAAGATATATTGTAACGTTAGGTAGCCGTATTTGTCAAATACATCAGATAACATGCCAATTATTCAAATTGTATATAAAAACAATGTATATATTTAACGTTGTGCTTCATTAATGTAAAAATAATGCCCAGTAATGTCACTGCCTTCAATGTCCTTTAAACCGAAACACAACAGTGCTTACACACTATTGCTTGACGGTAGAAATAGACAAAGCGGTGGTACCAACACAGACAGCCTCTAATACGAGGTACCTACTTCTTCTTCTTCTACCTAGTAAAAGACAAGCTTTTGCTCGCGGTTCCACCCGATATCGAATACCCATATCGAGATCGATACCGAATCCCCACGATAAAACCTATCTCTATACCCAAGTTCATTAAATTTCGTTCAGCCGTTAAAACGTAACAGACAGATAGACAGATTAACTTTCGCATTTATAATATTAGTACGGTTAGAGTGTTTGTTCTAACATGAGTTCTTAAAGATGTCGCTTTACCAATATTGGCATATCGACTATTTAGACTTTCACAGAATTACATCCCAGATCCGTCAATCTTTCATAGACACGACATATTTTCAACTCCCTAAGTTTTCTGTGGGTGAAATTTATTTATAATTCCAATCTAGGAATAGAACTTCTTCAATTCACTAATTGAGCAATTTAAGGATCAATTGAATATTGAAGATCGATAAAACGTTATATTAATTTCACCCATAAGACATTTAATTAAATCTACCACAAAGTACTCAAGAACGTTCAGATAAATGGCGGATTGGAAGGTTCAATAGTAATTAATTAGATTTCTACGTCTCCACCGCCGTGTTATTCAAATTGTCCTTAAAATTAACGAATGTTCATTCCTATAATACGATCAAAGATCTTTTTATTCTATTCGTTAGGAATATTTCATTCAATGATTTTGAACTGATTTTTACAATGAAATGTAATGTATATTAAAAATTTAATAGCGCACACGTATTATACAATATTAGTACAATTAATTATTTTTAAATCTTTTTAGTTCATGATGTTCGTTATATTTTTTATTAGGGAACTAGGGAACATTATTATTATACAAGGTTAGTCAGAATAAGTGTACTAAGCCGAAAGGACATAAAATTACACGTAATTCTGGACAACTTTTGTACTTGCAACTTTTTGAATAAATCTAATAGTTGCAGAGATATTGCTGTTTAAGGTTTTTAAATAAATACGCAGACTTAACCCTATGATCAGCTTTATTTTATTTTGGGGTCGCACAATGCTGCATATCCTTTATATTGTACCACCAAGTAGTGAGCTTATAAACAGGGTTGAGCTATTTTTAAAATAAATAAAAATATTTATATTTGTATAATACTAAAAATAATCAGCAATACTTTGAGTTGGCTACGGCTTAGTATACCCTTTTTGACTAACCTTGTTTAAAGATACCAAGCTAAATATTTATACGGGCTTACCAAACTGACAACAAACATAAATATAAACGACAGAAATAAGTCCATCACTTGCTACAATTCTATGATAATCTAAATATTTCTATGATAAAGATAATAACTTTAAAGTCATTGTCATACTTCTAAACCTCTCCTATAATTTCTAATTCTTTTGGCAGTAAATAACTGGTATGTTCCTTATCCCAATCCCCGTCTCCTGATAAGAGCGCTCCCGAGTCCTGCAGATATTAATCATACTCTTCGCATTGAATTTATTATATTTTTTCCTACTTGCACAGTACCATTGAATTTAATCATGAATGAGGCCTTTATTTGTTCGTTCCATTTAAGAGATTTTTGTGGTAATATTTTACTGGAAATTTCACGTTTATAGTATTCGCAATGAAGTCAGAACTTTAGGTGCTTTCATTTTGATTGATTGTTGTTTATTTATTTTACGGATTTGCGTTGAGTTTATACGTATCTTTCTACTTTGAAGAGATGTGAGATTTTATATTGATGTTTTAAATCAGTAAAATTGCTTCATTTCATGAGATTAAATTCGTCACCGTTTATAAATCTCATCAATTAAGGTGCATACATGCTCCTAACAACGAATCTTGAATTTCGATCACTAGAGATCTCGACCTGAGTTATTCTGATTACAATTAGTCCTCATCGTTTTCCTTTTTTTGCTATTTATGTAGTTCGAATTTTGTCAAGAAAAAAGATGATGGAAATGACATAGTTTATTAAATCAGCTATAAATAGTGGTGACTTTAAATGGTTTTATTTAACTTAACCTAGATCTGACAATTACATATCATATTATCAAGAACCTTGATTCTTACCATGTTAGAATCATACTCCAATAGAAAAGTCTAATAAGAAGTGATGCAATTCATTTGATTCCAGAACTACGTAACTCTAAGTTTACCAAAACATATTTTTGGTCTGGTACCTAAAACTGTATAAATAATAACAAATCCCAAAGTTATAATAAATCACAATAAACTCAAAAACTTTCGCAGCAAGAACAGTTAAGCAACGATAATTTATAAAGGAAAGACCTACAAGACAGCAACCAGTTATTTTCAAGTGAAACTTATTGGAAGGACTTGGTTATTTTTGTTCGGAAACGCAGTTTGTTTCCAGTAAATTATACCTTCCTATTCTTAACTGTAGTTAATCTTTCTCCCTGTGTCTTCGGTTTTATAGACATTAGTTGGCGAGGATTAAAAGTTATTTTTAATGTCTCATTACCGTTTTTCAGAATTTCTGTACATTACGAAAGGGGAGTTAGATTCCATCTAAAATCTATAGATAGGGTAGATCTTAAATGATAAATTCTATTGAAATATAAGTTAATTTAGTATTGGAATTTACATAGCAAAAAATTGGGTAAAACGTGGCTCCAATTTTCAACAAACTTGAAAGAAGAAAAATCTATTCTGTGTATTTTTTTATAATTTTAACGCGATATCTTCGCCAAATGTGGACCCATTTGATAATTTTTGTATTTATATTCAATAGGGTTACCCCGAGGACTATCCCGTGTATGTTTCGTTGAGATAGACCATGGAATATGAGAGGAAATAAGAAACTCTCCAGTAGATACTTAACCACTAAGGAATAAAGATAATTTTTGAAAAAGGTTCAATGGGATAACTTATTATAGATGAGATTAAGTAAAAACATACGTGAATACTAACTCAAAATACAGGTAGACTAAATACAAAAGGAAATTAAACGAAGAGTCCTTCACGTCGCGAAACCCGACTAATTATGCTAACAGACATAATGAAGTATGTACACGGACATAGCAGAGTGAAATAGAATAAATTATTACATATTTCGCTGAACGAGTGAAAACGAGACGGATAGAGGCCTCGCATTAGCCTAATGTAGTTGAAATTTAAGAGAAACGAATTACGGAAGACGACATTACTTATCTGCGTAAACAGTAAATAAGTCTTGTGTGTGCTACGAATCTACTCATGCATTCTTTTTAATAGTACCTCCACCCCTTTCTTTCTTTCTGCCTGCTGTTATCCTGGCTTAATGCGGTTCGTCTTCCCATCATGATTTGACGCTGGAAGGGATATTATGTGGGGCGACCTGCCGTCTGAACCTCACAATCCGCAATGGGAACAATGTTTAGCCATTGTCTCGTCCCTTAATAAGTACAGTGTACAACATGCAGGTGAGGTTGGCTTTGGACCTAAGCCGTTGGTGGCCCACTTATACTCTACTTATAGCATAAATGGTATCTACTTATGGCAAATTTAACTGATTGTTTTTTGGAAATTAATCTAGAAGTATGAAATTGTGATGGAATTTGTAAAGAATATTTCAGTCATTGATCAATTCTATGCTGGATTATGCCGGTATTCGTGACGCATTGTACAGGTAAGCCGGTCGTGAAACGAGACCCTTCTGCTTCGAAGTACACACCGGGGCTAAAAATATCATCATCCATAGCCTGTACGGTCCCACTGCTGGGTATAGGCCTCTCTCATATCATGCCATTGCCACGGTCCTGAGCTAGTCGCATCCAGGTTCGAAATCGATATTTCGGTATCGAAATCTAGGGCTCAAATGGACCTGGGCAGGACATGTGGCTAGGCGAGCTGATGACAGGTGGAGTAAAGCGCTGACTGAGTGGTGGCCAAGACAATGGGCTAAAAATATAGTCCGCAAATATTTGTCTCGAGTCCAGATGTACTGGAACTAAAACCTTATATTGCCGTATAAACTAGTTTGATTTCAATATGTAATATTCGCGTAAACCTAAGATATCACTTTATAATGCCTTAAAAATCCAAAATACTATTGTACCTTAGATAGACTCGAGACTGTGTTTAACTGTCAGATGTTAGAAATCAAATTTTAAAAAGATTAATTTCTGTCCCTGGCAGCAGAAACGAAACTTCGAAAACTAATAAAATAAAAATTACATTTATGAAAACTAGTAATAAAATCACGGGCCGTTCATATTCCAGTGATGCTATTGGATTTAATCCCAGGGGAGGTTGTTAGCTGTTCAAATAAATTCCGAGGCCCGCTCGACTCTTGCAGTGATTTATAGCATATGCTCTGCCATGACCTCATTATATTTTCATACTAATACATATAATTCAGGCAAACAAGATTTACACCTTATGTGTTTTAAACCTTTAAAGAAAACGTTTTAGATATATTTATTTGATATTGGAGTTTAGAAATGAATGATGCCAAAATATTAATGATTAAATGACGCCTGTAATCCCCGAAGGGGTAGGCAGAGGTGTAACCTCCAGTACATCTACATTTCGCCGAGCTTACATCCTTCCCATGATGTGATAGGAGGCGAGCCTATCGCCATACCGGACACGATTCCAGACTCCGGGCTCATACTAAGCACTTCGTGATAGAAAAACCCAACATCACTTTTACTCGACCCAGGATCGAACCCGCGACCTCAGTACAGCAGTCGTATCGCGTACGCATTATAACTGCGCCACCGAGGCAGTCTGCCTGATACCATACGTTTATTATCCTTGCGACTACTTTAGATGGTGTATATTCTGAACATGTTCATCATCAACATCAACATCATCATCGTCGTCGTCATCATCATTCGCAGCCTCTATCATCCCACTGCTGACCATAAGCCTCTCTTTTTATATGCTATTTGCCTCTGTATGCCCCTACAATCCAAAATCGACCCAAGATGTTAACAATATCGTCGACTCATGTAGTTTTATAGCACAAGCCGGCAAACGAGCAAGTGGGTCACCTGATGGTAAATGATCTCCACCGCCCATGTACGCCCACAATACCAAAAGAATTATGGGCGCGTTGCTGACCTTAAAAGAAAGGTATAATTAAGGGAATGGGAAGGGGAGGAGATTTGGGCCTCCGGATATCTCACTCACCATACGAAACGCAGCAGCAAGCTGCTACTTTACGTCGGTTTTCTGTGAGAAGTGGTAACGACCCGGACGAGCCAGCCCATTCATGCTGTAGACAAAAGTGTCAACAGCGTGGCTCTACCACTCAAAAATGATGATAGAATAGATGCTGGACTACCAACATTCCGCCGGCTCTGACTCAGCTACATCTGCCCATAAACAGAAGCAACATCACACAGAACTTTAAATTACAAAGAACTGCATGGCATTGGACTGCTCTCTGTGTTGTTAATCATCGACACATTGACCCTGAGTTCATGTAACATACAGAATGGTACCTCCACTATATTTTGAAATGAATTCAAATCGAGTAATTACCAACATATTACGAATTGATTAAAGTAGAACAGATCGATTTGGTTAAGCAGGAGTTGTAGATCGATGTCGACTGATCTCATTATACTATTTATCGATAACATCGGTGTTGATCAAGTCAGAGTTTTACGAGGTGGGTGTTATGAGACCAAAAGACTCTCGTAGTTCCTTATAATGACTTATCGTAATCTTATCTTACTGTGGGGTCAAAAATAGTCCCAACTAGTGCTAAGTTGTGTGTCTGTTGGGACTATTCTGTGTATGTATATATGGGTGTACCTATATTAGTTGTTATTTACATCGAAATAAGATGACAAGAAATCTAATTCAAGCAAAAAAATTACCTCACCAATACTTTGCATAATAATCTCTAGTTGACACTTGATACGTCAAATTTTTTGCGCGGTGCAGAACGTCGTATCGTGATCTAGAAATGTAATATTTATACATTAAAGTTTATGAAATAAAGTTGATTTTGAACGTTCATATTTTTTTTGCGTGTAGGAGAGTGATTATAAGTGGAGCCGTAATTTTTGGCACATTCATATGAGAGTTATCGTTCTAGTTATCTTATATCGATTGTTATTAATTATTATATTTATTGTTGTTGATAAATTTGTACTTCAGCCTGGCTTTTCGTCAAACTATAAATCAAAGTAATAGCAGCATAATTATGTTTTAAATCCCACATAGTTGGAAAAATTACACTTAATTCATAGATGTAGATAGAATACAAGAAATCGTTCAGTTCAATTCGTCATCGGCTCACGATTCGATTTTTTATCTCCCAGAACCGATTTTACACGAGTTTTATTGCTTACTCATCCGTTTTATCGCGAGCATGTATCGCCAATGTAATCGTTTGAGCGTTCGTTACATCGGGAAGGTTCAAATAAAAAACAGCGCATAAAAATGAATAAATATTTCACGACGATCGCGCAATTTCCAATCATCACTATCAATGAATTCATATTAAATCGGTACAAAGGTATTCTGTATTGCAATTTTCATTGTATACTTAATATATTTTGTATCCAATTTATTCATTTACGGACCTTCAACGAAGGATATACGGTATATAAAAACAATGGTATTACATTTTCAATACTCGCAGTGTTACGTAAATAAATAAATAAATAAATACACCAGTCACACACATGGTCCTGATCCCACACTAGGTTAACCCGTATTGTAGGTATCAGAAACTACGACGGAACTCCCCTTCCCAATCCCTTAATTATCCCTTTCCTGTAAGGTCGGCAACGCGTCCATAATTCTATTGGTATTGTGGGCGTACATGGGCGGTGGAGATCACTTACTATCAGGTGACCCAATTGCTCGTTAGCCGGCCTCTGACGTATAAAAAATATATACAGCGGCTGATCCCGAAATGCGATTTGACTGAACAAGCCACTATGGTGGGTTTTCACCATGTGTACCACTAGTATGGGTATGTTATACCAAAATTTATGATGATTTGTTACATTTAGAATAGAGTTGATGCATGAACTTGAATTTCGAAGTTAATGTATACACAATAGAAATTAATACAAAAATGAAAACCCTATTACGAAAATAAAACCAAAATTGGTTGAAAATTAGACCATAAATAACATTTCTAATATTGATTAAAACGCGTTTGAAATATAGTGAAGAATTAGTGGGACCTCTCGCTATCTCCCTCGCTGGCATGTAACGCGTTATGACCACCATTTTCAGAAATAGACAAAGCGGTGGTACCAACCCAGACGGCCTCTCGTGAATTGGGAACGTCCTCCTTTTTGAAGTCGGTTAAAAATGTCTACAGCGTGACTCTACCGCTTATGAAAATCTAAAATGTTCTCTAAATGTCATCAATGCTATTATTCCGTAGCACGAAGGCCACAACGAGTAGGAATATTAAATCTATTCAATTTGTACGCTCAATATAAAAATAGTTAATTTTTTACTGCTGATTTATGATCGCCATTAGATGGAAAAACGGTCGTTTAGCGCATAAGAGAAATAAGTTCTAGGTACTCTTTCAATACAGTTTTTGCAGAATTTATTTAAATCAAATAATAATAATAAATACACCCAACAGTCACACACATAGTCCAGGAGGCCAATTCTTGTAATTTTAAATATTCAAAATATCATTCCGATCTAGTCTCAGCACACTATCCCACACTAGGCAAACCTGTATCGTGGGTATCAGGAACTACGAGGGACTTGCGGTCCCACAACACCCAGACCCGAAACAAGTTTTTGTGGATCACACAATCATTTGTCTCAGTGCGGGAATCGAACCCACAGCCTCTCGCTTAGCAGCCGGCTACTCGCCTGCTGCGCCACGGAGGGTGTCAATCATACTAATATTATAAATGTGAATGTAAGTTTGTTTGTTACGCATTCACGCGAAAACTACTTAACCGATCATCATGAAACTTTGTACACATATTCTTGGAGGTATAAGAAGTAACATAGGACACTTTTTATGAAAAAAAATATATATTTGTTTGTTACGCTTTCACGCCTAACTCACTGTACCGATTTTGATGAATTTTGATGTAGAGATAGATGAGACCCTGGAGACGGTTATAGGCTACGTTTTATTTTCACACGGGCGGAGCCGCAGACAACAGCTAGTAATCTATAATTGTAACTAAACACAAAAACATACCATTACAATACATACAAACACATAATATTGTTTTTAATTATGACAACACAAAATATTTAGAATGGTTTTTCCATGAACTTAGGCTAAGTCCTAATTTTGAATTTTATCAGTATTAATGAAAATTTTTAATTAAAATCTAGTTTTTATACGTCGTGTATTAAATAAATTTGAAAAAACAGCGATAGCTCAAAAAACCCAGAACCTCAGCGGTTTCTCAGGGTAAATCGCTGTCACTAGATCAATGAGACAAGAACGAAAGAACTACACCAATGACGGAAATACAAAGAAGATCTCATAATCATAAAAAATTAAGTTTAGTTACAACCAAACGCCAGTAGAAATGGATAGTCCCAGGGCATAGATAGAGTATAAATTAGTCCTTTAACGTGATCCCATCTCCATGGTATTTAAATAGAGATCACTTTATAATACTCTCATCCCATCCCATAATCAGCTATACCACAAACTCTTCAATTAAGTATTAACGTCAGCTCTTTTCATCAGCAAAAAATCCAATAGGCATTCACCATCTACCTAGTAATTTAGATAAACGCGTCCAAAAAATGGCTTAAACAAAAGAACGCTCTCTTTGTAGTCCGCTAAGTAAGTAAAAATCCATTTCTTAGGGAAAATAATGCTAATATCGGGCTTTGAGAGAAAACAAACGCCTTTTTAGCCGATCGATTCACTAAGTTTGAGGTTCTTGAATCGAAAACTTTCGGGTCGTGTTTAACTTAGATTTATATTCTATTCAATTTCAGTTTTAACATGTAATGTTAGGACCATAAAAAGGAATATAAACCTATTCTCAAAATAAATTATAATATAAATAATTCAACCTAAATAATCAAAGATAGCAATTGTAAAACCTTGCTCGTATTTATTGAGACTAATCAACCAAAAGATGATGAAGAAAGTTTTTAATGTAATGATCTAATTCAGATTGTGCCACAGGTTGATCAAAGAGAAGGTTAGCAGGAACGTAAAAAACTATAAATAAGAAGATGGATCCTGACACGCGCCGAAAGAAAGCCAGTTAAAAGCAGTATCTCTTAAAGGAAAGCAAAATTCATTCTAAAAGTATCTCCTAAAATAAAACAAAATGAATCAGATAATTAAATCACATCAAAAATAAACTTTCAGTTGGCAACCGAGCTCCGTTTTCAAAGTAGGTACCATATAGTAATTAAAGCCCTGCAATAAAATGTCACTCATTTTGGTGACAGGTCTTCTCTACAAATAGAAGATACCTTGCGTCCATCACACTGGCAAATGCAACTTGGCCAACCTGAATTTAATCCCATGATCCATTTAGAAACAATAACTGCGATGCCGCATGTGGCTAAGTTAAATTACACGTATAGTAGTAATTACATTACAGTATCATACATTTCATGCATTATATATTTCCTCTACACGGTACTTAAATGTCAGTCCAAATTACCGATATCTCGAAGCTCAGTAATCGAGATCTGAAGACGGTGGGAGATATCAGAACGGAGTGTCGTACCGTCATCCATTACGTCACTCTAACTGCTAAGTACAAAACGAGGGCGTTTATGTTAGTCGATACGATTTATCGTATGGCTTTCCTTGATTATTAGTATTTCGGCATCACGTAGCCAGATTTGTCTACAGTGTGAATGGGAGAATTTAATCAGGAAAGTACCACTAATCACTATATTTTTTAATATCAGCATAAACGACGAGACGAGCAGGTCATTCGCCTAATGGTAAGCGCCACGCCTGTCCATAAACAGAAGCAACGCCATAACATATCTTTGAATTACAAAGTACTGCAGACAGACCTTTAGCATATGCCGGCAAACGAGCAAATAGGTCATCTGATGGTAAGTGATCACCACCGCCGATGAAAGTCCACGATATCAAAAGAATTATGGGCGCGTTGCCGACCTTAAAGGGATAATTAAGGGATTGGGAAGGGGAGGGGTCTGTGGATATCTCACTCACCGTACGAAACGCAGCAGCAAGCTGCTACTTTACGTCGGTTTTCTGTGAATCAGTGGTAATGACCCGGACGAGCCGGCCCATTCATGCTGTAAACAAAACTGTCAATAGCGTGGCTTTACCACAAATCATATAATTTTAAATTTACAACTTTCTCAGTGTATCTTATTTATTTATTCAAATTCAAATAACAGTAAACAAATTAAATAAACACTGAACAGATGTCAAGTGAAAACATTGCAAACGCGACAGAATTATAATACCAGCTTCCTTTAACCGTGACCGAGTCTGACTGAAGCGTAACCAAGCTTAAAATGAACTTTTACCCCAATGAGGAGACTCAAAGAGATGTTAATTAGAGACAATGTCATTTTTTATTTTGCAAAACTGTGGAAAAAGGAGAGACTTTATGGAGATGACGTTGAGGTGTACTGAGTTCTGAAGTGACTAAGCTTTCGTGTTGCGTCGAAATTTTTATATTTTTTTATATAAGATCTGAGACTTCAATTATTACATACATACATTCGCACTCACGCCAGTAATCCCCGAAGGGGTAGGCAGAGGTGTAACCAGTACATCCACATTTTGCCGAGCGTATCTCCGTCCCTTGCTGTGACAGGGGCGAGCCTATCGCTATACCGGGCTCCTGGCATACCATCATACATATCCCTACCTGGCATAAATTCCAGACTCCAGGCTGATACTACATACGCACTCACGCCTGTAATCCCCGAAGCTATAACTGTGCTCAACACCTTTGATCTGCCATACCTGTTAGTGAACATAACTTTTAAATAAAAAATCGTATGTAAAACGCTGTTAGAGAGGGATCAGATTTTTATTTTCACTAAATAACGTTTCAGAAAGTTGAATTGATTTGACAGCGATGTCAAAATCAAAGTTCTTTTAGATGAATGTTGATTTGATCAGCCTTTGAGAAACCGGGTATAAGTCTCTGAAATTGTCTAGTTTTCTTAGCGTTAATAACTTCTTAAGAGGTGGAATGCCATAAAAAAAGATATTTAACATAACTTCTATTTTTATTCGGTTAAAATTATTATTTTTAAAATACTTCGAAAGAAGGACCATACATTTAATTTTATTCGTAACATTTCCAATTCATTTATTTTCTTTCATAATATTATGTTCTGAAATTTCAATTACTTTTCGCAATGAACATCGTATCGTTAACTTTAAATTACATTGGATAATGATCCATTCGTGCCCTGGACATCAATCTTATCGGAGACCATTTTAAAATTTCATTCGATTTTATATTAAATCGATATAATATAATCGATTACTCAATTGTTTATTTTATCGTGACTATTCAATTTCTGTAGAAACCTCTTACAATATTATGCCGAGAGCACTGAATAATTGAAAGTAAAGTGTATTCTAAATTACATCTACTATAATAAACTCATTTCGTTTTCTGTTGAATGTTTCTTCTAAACGTAAACACGAATTTAAACATCATCTGGCTGTATAACGTTTCTTTATTTTATTTACGTTTTCGAATGATGTGGAAGTACACGAGAAATATGATACCAGTAGAATATATCAGATTCTTTTTGAGGAGACATATTATGTGAATAACGATCCATAATGAGTTTTAAATGAGATGATTGTGTGTAATAACATAATAGGTTATGTTGTAAAGGTTGTAGCGTTGGTTAAGATGCCCCAATTAATTAAAAATCTTCAAAACTAACTTCAAAGCCCGAATCGCGATGTGCTTGTTATTATCCATTGAGGAATTTAATTTTTTACTCATATTCCGTGAAATTTATATGGCACCAGGCGGCCTGCGTGGCGCAGAGGGCAAATAGCCGGCTTCGAAGAGAGAGGCCGTGCGTTCGATTCCCGCACCGAGACAAATGTTTGTGTGATCTACAAATATTTGTTTCGAGTCTGGGTGTTGAGGTTGACCGCAAGTCCCTCGTAGTTCCTGATACCCACGATACAGGTTAACCTAGTGTGGGGTCAGGACTATATGTGTGACTGTTGGGTGTATTTTTTGAATTTATTTATTTACCACTATCGGCGTAAACCCTATTGAATACAAAAGGAATCTTCAAAATCTGTCCACATTTGGCGAAGTTATGAACATACATAAATATATAAAAAATATCATTCAATTTCATCAAAGTCACCACAAGTTGAGCATCCTAGACTTGGAAGCAATAAACAAGTCCTAATCAAAAATCTACGCCACACATAGAAACCAACACGGATTGTTCACAAAGTCAGAAATAAAACGCGCCCAGTACAAATGTGTGTTATCAGCACACTTAAGGGTTACCCCACATCGTTTCTTAATATGAGAAAGTTGGCATTGTAGGGTCACAGATGTTGCAAGCATTATCTCGTGGCGGCTTACAAAGTTAAATATTGCCTCCGAACATACAAGTAACTCTTAATTGGAAAACTTGAAAAGGTGTGTCATGTGAAACAATTGAATTCTCCGTTTTGTGGATAAGATTGTGGGAATGGCGTTGATGAGAACGTAATTTCAGAGTTCAAGGGTACAGATGGAAGTGCTAAGGAGTGAATTTTAGAGAATTTTATGATAGAATTTTGTTTGAAATTACTGTAAGTGAAGACCTTACTTCAGCGCCTATCAGGAAACGGTATTTTCTCAAAAGCTATACGGCATGTAAGGGTAAAGCCAATAATAAAATAAGGGCAAGTAATACATAATACCTTTATCAAAATAAAATTATCAATAATGCATTGTTGCGTTTTGATTTGAAGGACATTGAAGCCAGTGAAAGTACTGGGCATTATGAGACTTAACATCTATTTGTCGGGGTGACGAGCTTAGTCCAATGCCATGCGGTGCCTTATAACTTCAAGTTATGAGTGGTGTTGCTTCTGTTTCAGGTGAGGCGATTACCATTAGGCGAGCGATCTGCTCGTTTCGTCATTTAGGCTCTAAAAAGACCAAGTTTCGCCATTGCCTCGTGCGTAAATGAGCAGAGTGTACTACATGCTGGTGAGGTTAGCTTTGGGCCATAGATGTTGGTAACCAACTTACACAATGAGGCGATAATCATACTAATATTATAAATGTTAATGTAAGTTTGTTTGTTACGCTTTCACGCCTAAATCACTGAACTGAATTTGATGAATTTTGATGTAGAGATAGATGGGACCCTGGAGACGGTTATAGGCTACGTTTTATTTCGGAAAAGTCTATTCACGCGGGCGGAAATGCGAGCAAAAGCTATTTAATACTTTATTTCATTATTTATGCACTTTAAACTTTGTACAAAATAATGAACAAGACGGCTTTAATATCAAAGGCGTTATATACTCGCTAACCTGAGGTTATATACATGTATAAAATGCCTACAAAATTTCCTTAAAAATATCAAATTATTTCAGGCAAAAGGATCTATAGTATAAAGAATCATTCATGTCCGTTAAAAGCTACCCGTAACACTTTTCTCATTATTTTTATAAAATATTATTTATCATATCACGACGTGTGTTTCGTCGCAATATGACATTCACAAGCGTAATATAATTAAACGTGAAACAGTGTCAGATTTTGAGGCCGACTGATTTGTAGCCTAGAGGTATTTACTTATGTGTGAACATTTTATAACTGAGATAGATTCTTTGTGCTATACAACCATACACGCTCCTCCGAAGTGCCCCGAGCTATTTCCAGAGCTAACGAAGAACTAGCCTCACTGGAATGGCTAGATATTTTTTTTTATTTGCTTGAATGAGGAAATGTGCAGGTCACTTGCCTGATGGTCAGTAATAAACCCATTAACAGTAGCAACACCACACAGAACTCTGGATAACAAAGCGCTGCATGGCATTAGACTGCCGCTCGTCACCCCGAGACATTTAATATGTGAAATTTCATAAAGCGGTGGTACTAACCCAGGATAGCCTCTCGCATACGAGAGACCTAGCACTTATAAATGAATAAATAATACATACATAGCACTCGCTCACGCCTGTAGTCCTCTAAGGGGCAGGCAGAGGTGTAACCAGTGCACCCACATTTAGCCGAGCGTAACACCCAACAGTCACACACATAGTCCTGACCCCACAGTAAGATACGAGTCTTTTGTCATGGGTATCAGGAACTACGAGACACTTTTGGTCTCTCTACACCCAGACCTCTAAAAATATTTGCGGATCACACAAACATTTAGTCTCAGTGCGGAAATCGAACCCGCGGCCTTTTACAGCCACTCGCCCACTGCACCACAGAGCCTATCACTACAACTACGACAGCTATGATATAAAAATATCAGAATAGGTTCAAGATCGCTTTTATGACTGTTTTGTTTAATAATAACAATAATAGGTACTAGCCCTGTATTATATACGTGTCCTACTGCTGGGCACGGGCCTCCTCTATTTAATGAGAGGGGTTAGGCCATAGTCCACCATGCTGGCCTCATGCAGGTTGACAGACTTCACATACCTTCGAAATTCTTATGAAGAACTTCTTATGCAGGTTTCCATAAGATGTGTCAACTTTTATTCTACATTAAATCTCATTACGCTCTATGTTCACATTTGACGTTGATTATTGGTTTAAGATAATGCCATTTGCAGCTTTCTTGACGCTGAGACTAGATCGGAATGATATTTTGAACATTTAAAATTACGAGAATTGGCCTTCTGAGCTACCACTGTTTTGTTTATTTACATACTTTAGTTGCCATATCTGTACGGCCTCAACATCTGTGTCGGGTTATCGGACGAGCAATTTGCAAGCGGCCGGCTCGTCGGACGCCCTTTGACAACTAAATTGCGACCTCCGAGCCTCCGAGTTGCAGATTAAACGGGGATTAGATTTGTTTTATGATATATTCACCGCGTTTGCCACTAACCACGGGTGAACGTAAGGCAATCGTGGCTTAACTTTTGTTTAGCTGATATGTAGTTTCCTTCTTTAAGCGAGGCTTAAAAAAGTCTTCCTTTAACGGTAGGCGCGCCCTGACTGGGCTCTGACATTGCTGAGGTCCATGGGCGGCGGTAACCACTTAACATCAGGTGGGCCGCTCGTCTTTATCTAGGGCAATAAATATATATATAGTCAGACGTACTAGACAGGATACTAGGAGTCTAGATTGAGCAGTGGTGATATTACTGTCTCTTCCTGTTTGTACATAGATTCTTCTAAGTATAATACTAATTTAAGTGTTTAGAATGATGTCATATTATTTGAGGAGCTAAGAACGCTTATTTTATCATATTGAATTTTCTGAAATTTAAGTGATACGACTGAGGCTGACGCTGAGGTCTCGGATTCGTCTCCGGGTCGGGTAAGTGATTGGTTTTTCTATTACGAAATGCTCAGTATCAGCCCGCAGTCTGGAATTGTACTCGGTATAGCGATAGGCTCGCCCCCTACCATATCATGGGACGGAGATACACTCGGCGAAATGTGAGTGTACTGTTTACAACTCTGCCTACCCCTTCGGAGATTACAGGTGTGAGTGCGTATAAACTTCGATTCAATTTCAATAACAGTTTCAAAATGGAAATGAGAGGCATATTGAGCAAACTAGTCAAATATCAAGGCGAGTCAAATATACCACGCGATCCAAAATCAGTCTTATATTTCGAGAATAAGGAGCCATACCTTAAATGTATTTTGAGCCATCTCCTGATAGTCTTCCACGTGGACCTTGCTTCGATTCCTTTAACCTCAACCTTCCAGCGTTACTTGAGGCAGCTGACTGAGCGTCAGCTTGTACTTACACATATACTTGATTACCGCACAGTCATCATCCATACTTTCAAGATGGCAGAGCCGATATCTTGTCGATGATATTTTCCTCCTCTATCAGTCCTTCAATTTCTCTGATCTTTAAATATTTTTGTTTAATATCCTGGCTTGGCAAAGCGACTACGCTACACCTGATGGTAAGTGGAGCGCACTCCAAGAATACTGTCGATCAACGACAGACGATGTGTCAGCTAGGTAAATTATGCCGGCTTGCTTAATTGCTTCTTCATACTCCGTTTAAAGGACCCCATATTATAGGAAGCAGGGAACACGTGTGCCGGCAAACTATTCCACAGCTGTATGGTCCAGCAGAAGTAATATTTTGCGAACTTTTAGCCGAGATGGACCACAAATATAATATATACTCCTTATTACGAATAAACAATCTCAGCCCTTTTTGAAATAAGAAAACAATATTTTCCGACCTTTCACCCACAGTATTTGCACATGACGAGTATGCTTAGAGATTCCCTTTTTTCAAGTGCCGTCTGCATGGAGCTTTATTTGTTTTCTGTCTAAGGGTTTATACACATACTATTCGTAATTTAAAATGTACCGTCTTTATTTTTAAGTGGCTCATACATTTCGAAGCGCTTCTACTGCTTTGAACTTTTCAGCTCTTTGGTGTGTTCTTTAGACTATCATTATCGTGTTTAAAAAACCCGATATCAAATAAAAGTACGTCGCGTTTAACCTAACTACCTCTAGAATGTGATCTAGGTTAACATTCAGATGAGGGTGATAGTATAAGAAAGTAAAGAAACTCTGAAGGCCAATTCTCGTAATTTTAAACGTTCAAAATATCATTCCGATCTAGTCTCAGCGTCAAGAAAGTTGCAAATGGCATTCTCTTAAACCAATAATCAACGTCAAATGTGAACATAAATCGTAATGAGATTGAATATAGAATAAAAGTTGACTAAAGCCAAAACGGTATAATGCTACTGCTAATGCTACGTGCATTTGACGTTGATTATTGGTTTAAGATAATGCCATTTGCAACTTTCTAAACGCTGAGATTAGATCGGAATGATATTTTGAACGATTAAAATTACGAGAATTGGCCTTCAGGTTTCTTAAAATGATTATAATAAAATCACTCATGTTTTAAAATCTAGTCACGCCTTACCCAACCTTCACAACAGTAATTTCCATTTTGGGAACACATTGTGAACAGGGTTCCCCTATACTTTACTTTGCATTACTTTTGAAGGTTACTTTACCAACAGCTGGAACTTCAGCGACTAACTAAAATTTATTGAAGATGCTTTTTTTAAAGGCAACCATTTGTAGGCCCAAAACTATGGTTATATTCCTCGGAAGCTTAATTCGCCCTTTGCTTTCCATATGACCACTCCTTTCCTTAAAGTTCAGCACCGCACCCACAATATCTCAGATACTGTAGGGGTTTCATGGACAATCATGATTACTTCAATCGAGTGACCGACATGTCGTTTAACAGCACTCTTCACTTCTCACTCTGCAATAAAACACTAATTATGAAGGTTATCTAAAGAAATAAATAGTAATTACTACGGCGCCATATAAATACTTCGTGCAAGTTATTCGTAGCACTTTTATAGCCGTGAAGGGTTCACAAAGTGTAGCAGAATGACGTACTGTTGCGAGAACAAATACTTGAAACGCGCAAGATATCCACTCAAGGCTCCAATGGCGCTGCTATGAAGTGAATTCGTCCGTAAAATGGTAGCTTTACTACTAAAAGTTATACGGTGCATAGTGTACGTTTAATGTATCTGTTATAAATAATAAGTTGCATTCCGAAAACCCAGAAAAATATAATTTTTTATCATACCCCACACACGTACTGATTTTCGCAGTGCTTGAACTTCTTAGAACAATTAAAATACATCAGACGTCCCCTTCAAATGAGTAAAACGGAATGAATTATCAACTAAAATTTAATATATTTATGATATATTGTATCTTAAAATAAAAGTTTACTCTCATAGACATAAAATTTTAAGACAATTTATGTGCACAGAAAATCAACGCCACTTTATTACATGCATGAGTGATCCGAAAGAGATATCAAAGACTCCCAAAATCGGATCAATATTACTTTGTAAACACCACGTTGGGCGCCAGCAAATTTCGCCATATTTTGCAAGTGTACACACGATATAACGGAGTGGAAGAAAAAAGGATTCCCTTGTTATTCAAATGAGTGACAAAGTCTCGCCAGAAGAGGGTACCCGATCTCGGCTTTTGCACTTGCAAATTCAAAAGTTTTTTTATTCAGTATTTTTCAGTCTTCTTTGGGTCTACGGTAATATGACCCCAATATTCATCAAGTTTCTATTGAATATTTTGATGTACGTGTCGTTTATGACAAATAATGAGTACATAATATGGTGATATATTATGAAATTAATCGAAATTACATGATTGACATTTATGGTGTCGACCCAGCCTATAGACTGGGCATTTTTCGAATACTAATCCACCTAGGATTGTAGTTTGGGCTTCCGGCAATTAAGATGATCGAACAGAAAGCAACAATTTATCGTGAGAGTGACGACTACAGCTCAGCTTATAAGTTATATTCCCTAACATGAAGTTAGATATATGATGAATGAACCATTTAAAAATGTGCGTATTTGTAAAAAATAATACTAAAAACATGATTATTTTCGTAGAGAAAAATTAGAATTCAGGTTAAAATATTACAAACAAATCCTTGTATGTCCTTACCGCATGAAAACAAGCAAATAAAAATAATCGAATAAATCATGCTTTTCGTTTAGAAACCCACTGAATTCCACTCTTGTCTTGACACAATATACGAGACAATATGCTTGTAGTTACCCTATATTATGAAAAATCTAATATTTTCACTTCATGTGGGTTATGGTTGTGGAGTTTAAAGTTTGCCACGAACATCTTAGACCCAAAGTTAATCTCAACTGAACGTTGTATACTCTGCTATTAAAAACGATGCTACTACGCCACTGAACGGTAATTTCAATAACTTTATAGATTATTACTACCATAAATTTGATTAGATTGGTTAAACTTGAATGGCAAGACAGATTGATTACACTGCACCTAATTGTAAATACATTGCAGTCCAAATAGAATAGCAACCGTTAAGGAATGCATCGTCTTTAGGCGGTCGACATTCGCCAGAATTATCCTGACCTGAAGCTACTAGATATACATGACTCGAGAATAGGGCTCGCTGGAACTAGCTATTACGGCAGGGTTTTCACCATATAAGCCGTGGTCACTATCCTGTACAAATTATGTATCAGTTACTATCCAACCAGCAAATTCATCCCCACCAACTGCACTTCTTTTTTATCTTCTTTCACGTGCGCTTCTCCCACCCGCAGTGAGGTCAGCGCAACATGCTTTCTAATACACGCTACAGAAAGATTTGGCTTGTATTTTTTACGACGGGCCTGACGTCAACTCCTCTGCGGAGAGCTGCAATACTATTTTATGATTCAGTAAATTAATTTAAGCATTTGTGATATACACTCGAGCTACCAACAAAGTTTACACCAACATTTGAACAAAAATGTTTGAACAAAACTATTCGAGCTCACAAATATTTGCCCGGTACCCGTACCGTGTTGACCAGGATTACCGTGTGTTTGTCCCGCCCGTGATGAAGGGGAGATATAAACGTTATGTAGGTACAGTAACGTTACTTAATTTGCGCTTGTAATGTCTTTTTGAAAAGGTTGTGTTGGAGTTAGTTAAAATACGAAATATTTTGAAGAGATATTTTGTTATGGAATTTTTTGTAGCACTTGATAAACAGTTAAACAGATAAACAGAATGTGCCACGTGTAGGTGAGGTTGGCTTTGGACCTAAGATGTTGGAAACTCACTTACACTCCTTTCTATATTAAAACATCTTAATATCTTGAATATGTTTTATGTATTTTTTATAATTTCACACCTATATCCCGAAGGCAGAGATGCAACTAGTACTTTAGTACTAGTACTAATTGTAAGCTGACTAACTTTTCTTAAATAAAAATCAATAGCTTCGTCACGATGTTCAATAAGTTTATTAGTCTTTCCAAATTAAATACAAATTAAACTACTGTTCACATTTTATTACACTTTGTATAATAATTAATCACAATTATTATAACTTGGACAGCGTTTCCACGGAAGAGGTCTAAGCACGACTAAATTCTCTCAATCAATAACGCACCCTCTCATATACCACAGCAAATCACCTCCACCACGGCTCAATCTTATTATCTACCCGCTTTACATAGTTATTTTCCTGAGTACCTTCACTAACATCAATAAACGGTGTTATTACTAATAAGAGGGTAATATAGGACTACCTTTTATTTCAGGGTAAAATGATTTCATTCAGAGCATTATAATATATTTGTTTTGTCGTGACGGTTCATAGCTATATAACATCAGGCTACGACCCACGGAAATGGAGTAACAACATGAACGCGTATAAAACCGCGAAGGACAGCTAGTTCATAATAAATTACAAGAAAATAAACAATTTCACAAATGTAAAATTTATTTTGGTGTAATTCAAAAATTCCTGGGTTAGGGAAGCGTGGTTGACAGCTATCTTGTCGGGTTGGATTTCATTTTCTAAAATCTTTGGGTCATACTGCAAGTCATAAACGAGCTGCGAATAACGATGACTTGCTTCTTTTTATCTGCTTTTTTGAGAGGGTGGTTTTGAAGTAGACACATCTTCTTTTGTTTCCGACCGTTAGTTGTTGAATGTAGTTTTTTTTTGTTGTGTCATTAATGATCTTTATGAGTTTAATTGGTATATAAACGCAATTAAGTTGGTGACTCTGAACTTTTCTTTTTACTGAATGCATCGAAATAGCATGACAAGAAACGTAACTGGAAAAATGACCCACCAAAACTCTGTACAAGGGAGCGGGGCTATAAAAGTCTGTGCAGTTCGTTCATTCATCAATTCATAAAAATTTATTCATTACCTCTAGTTGACAATTTAAATTTTTTTGCGCGGTGCAGAACGTCATATCTCGATTTAGAAATTTAATATTCAGACATTAACTGTTAAAAAATAAAGTTGATTTTAAACGTTCATAAATTTTTGTTGCGTGTATAAATGGTTGTTTTTTGTCTGAGGACTCGCATAATTTTCTTACATCTTGTTTGTTTTATTTTGGATGTCCGCTATAATAACACATACTCTATTAAAATTCCATCTAGTTCAATAGTATAGATAGACAACCAAAGCTCTGTAATGAGGTTCGTGTAGTATGGAACCCTCAAAACGAACAATGTCAAAGCTGGCAATTTATTCGAGAAAATATTTGTAGATTTCCGATAGAGATTCCGAAATATTATTATGCATGTAATATAAATAGGCTAAGTGGTAGAGCCACGCTGTAGACAGTTTTGTCTACACCATCAATGGGCCGGTTCGTCCGGGTCGTTACCACTGTCTCACAGAAAACCAACGTAAACTAGCTGATTGCTGCTGCGTTTCATACGGTAAGTCAGATATACGGAGACCCAAATCCCCTTCTCAATCCCTTAATTATCCTTTTCCTTTAAGCTCGGCAAGGCGCCCATGATTCTTGTTGTGGGCGTACATGGATGGTGGCTACACTTAACATCAGTCAATTTGCTCATTTGCCGTCCTAGGCTATGAAAAAAAATGTTGACATGATTTACTTAATACCTTTCTCAAGAACAAATCAATATGCAAAAACAAAAAATGATATTCTTATAAGGACAATGATTGTCTTATAAAGACAGAGGTGGCAATCCTAAAAATTACATATATTGATGAAACACTCACGATTACGAACCGGATATTAAATTTCTTTGTAATTTCCTTACATGTAAATGACGTGTACGTTATAAGAGCCAATTTGTACTCTTTTTATTATTCAGATCGGAAATTAATATCATTGTTTTTTTTTATATTGATTTGTTCTTGGCAAAGGTATTAAGTAAATTATTCGCTATTCTATAGGGCGCGGTGTCTAAGAAAAGCTGGCGGGTGTGTACCTTTTTTAGTATGGAGAATAGGTTAGTTTCCTATATTGAATTTTATACATTATTTTATAAGCAACAGAAAGTGATACACAAAAGAAACCCTTTTATTAAAATATAATCAAAATTCCAGTCCAAAGTTCAGAAATGTGCCTGCAGTTATGACTTTAAATGTCGGTATGAGGAAAAGTGGGTGCGTAGTAGGGATACCTCACTATCTCGTATGCACGCGTGCACCATAATGAACATTTTACACAGTGACGTCAAAGTTTGCGTCGTCCGTCATTTGACAATTACCCCTTCTACAGCATTTGAATGGCTTCTAACTTATTTACTTAGATCCGATTTATAAAATTCTTTCTGCAATACATTGTGAGTAACGTAACGTATTGATTTAAATAGTAAAAAAATCTAGTCAACTACCCTATTCCTCTTGGATTCGCGCTTAGATAGACAGACAGAGTATGCCCCATTTTTGCAGGCAAAAACCCCATGGTTGTCACCATCTGCAGTCTAGCTATAGAAGGGTTTCGGGACCTCCAGAAGAAACACACAGAAACCCCCCAATGCAACGCTGTAATATCACGCCAAGGGGGGAGTATGGGCTAATTCCACCAGCAATTATATCTTGCTTCTAGGCAGAGGAACTGGGGCGATTTGTGGCATCGCCTCGGCGTCCACGCCACCGAGCGGGGTCAGCCAACTCCCAAATCCGTTCTGCAGCCTCCTTCCTAACCATAACAGTTTCACAGAAGGTGGCTACCGCTATCCATTCATCCTCTCCCTCCAGTATTGCAGAAACAACTGCCGGTTGGGAGAGATTTTGCCAATCTTGTTGACCAGGCTCCGCTACTTCAGATCCCAAGCAGTACATTTCGAGAGCGTGTGCGTTGCAGAATCGTGGTATCTGCCACCGCAATGGTAACAATTTTCCGTCACCTCGCGTCCTATCTTATTCAGCTAACCGAAGCACCCATGCCCGGTAATTATCTGAGTAAGTCTGTAAGTGAGTCGTCCCTCCTTCCGATTCATCTAGGCTTCGAAGACTAGGTTTGCTTTGACGACGTGTGTGCACGTAAGGCTCCTCTCGGAGGTGGGAGAGTACCTGTAGTGTTCCGTATTTGTAACTGGGCTCCTCCACCCTTTCACCCAGACCTATCGCTCACCACATGGATAACACTTAGTTATAGATACCTCGTCAGTGGGGAGAGAACTGCGCTCCCCGTAGTGGCGAACGCTACCGTCTAGTTATCTACCGCCACTATCAAGCCTACCATAATTGATAGTGGCGGTACCTTCAATAGCCATACACTAAATTACCCACTGATACAATTTGTACCCGCTTATGTAGATTTATAATTGGATTTCAATAATTTTTCACCACGTTTTAATGTAGCTATAACGGAGAACTAGGTCATCAAATGGCACAAGGTCAAACACATTTGGGAACTTCTTAAAGAATACTTACACCACTCGGCATGTCGGCGACATACCCCAAATCCAGGGGATTACGCGGACAGCCTTGCTACTTGTGAACTCGAGGTCACGGAGTTAATGTACCGACATTACTGACAGCCTCCGCAGCGGGCGAGTAGCCGGTTGCAAAGCGTGAGGCCGTGGGTTCGATTCCCGCACCTTGTTAAATGTTTGTCTGATCCACAAATATTTGTCTCGGGTCTGGGTGTTGTGGGACCGCAAGTCCCTCGTAGTTCTTGATACCCACAATACAGGTTTACCTAGTGTGGGGTCAAGAATATGTGTGTGATTGTTGGGTGTTTTTTTTTTATTACTATTTCTAAGGGCATGTGAAGTGACCATTCTTATTTGTAATGATTGTGTAGTTTTAGCCTGCCTCGGTGGCGCAGTTGTAATGCGTATACGATACGACTGCTGTGCTGAGGTCTCAGTTTCGATCCTCGGGTTGAGTAAAACATATACCTAATAATATACGAAACGAATTGAGATACTCCTTCTTTTAATACATACGCACTCACGCTTGTAATCCTCAAAGGGGTAGGCAGAGGTGTAACCAGGACACCCACATTTCGCCGAGCGTATTTCCGTCCCTTATGTGATAGGGGGCGAGCCTATCGCCATACCGGGCACAAATTCCAGACTCCGGGCTGATACTGAGCATTTCATAATAGAAAAACCCAATACCAATTTACCCGACCCCGGGATCGAACTCGAGAACTCAGTGTTAGCCTCAATCGTAACGGGTACGCATTACAACTGCGCCACGGAGGTAGTCCAGTATCTATAAGTGAAATAAAAACCCTTACTTGAACCTTTTCTCGATGGACTCATAATGTCGACGACATCCAATTTAATAAATCCCTACATACTTCACATAAGAATAAATACACCCAACAGTCACACACATAGTCCTGACCCCACACTAGGTTAACCTGTATCGTGGGTATCAGGAACTATGAGGGACTTGCGGTCCCACAACACCCAGACCCGAAACAAATATTTGTGGATTAGACAAACATTTGTCTCGATGTGGGAATCGAACCCACGGCCTCTCGCTTCGCAGCCGGCTACTCGCCCGCAGCGCCAGGGAGGCTGTCCGTGAAATAAAAACCCTTTCTTGAAAACGTTTTCTCGCTGGACTCATAATGTCGATCACATCCAATTTAATAAATCTCTACACACTTCACATAAGAAGTCGGAACAAACAAAGTCGCGCAAATACGAGTACCACATTGCAAACCCGGGGAGGTAATATCGCAAAAATTAGTCAGAGAGCGACCCAGATCTACAAACAGAACCGTCACGTTAATACAGAGCAAACATCTCTTATCACTGTTACAAAGCCGTTGGAGACGGCGTGTATCCACTTCGCGTATACTTCCGACCAATAGAAGCGATATTGATACATTATATAATATTTTTAACCGTGCCTCACTGGCGTGGCGCATTTAATACATATGCGTTAAGACTGAGGCTGTACATGAGGTCTCTGGTTTGATATACGGGTCGGGTATTTTATTTCATTTATATTAGGAAGGCTTACAGACTAATAATAATAGAGAAAAAACAAAAACATATACAAACTAAATTGATGATTATAAGCCTCCACAAAAAGTGATATTGGATTTTTCTATTAAAAATGGCTCAGTATCAGCCTGGATGCTGGAATTATGCCCGGTATGGCGAAAGGCTCGCCCCCTATCACATCATGGGACGTAGATACGCTCGGCGCAATGTGGGTATACTGGTTACACCTCTGCCTACCCCTTCGGGGATTACAGGCGAATAAATACGCACTCATATTTATTTTTAACCGTCGACAAAAAATGGGTGTGACCTCTTTTACTGTCTGTGGATGTGTGCGTATGTATCTGTCTGTGGTTTCGCAGCGCCTAAACGAAATAAATGAACGCATAATTAATTAATTGAATTGCCACATTCAATATTAATTACCTAAATAATTAATAATTACGATAAAATGCTAAAGGAATACGGACAGAAACTAAACAAAGGTCACCTTACTATCCTACTTTCTACTAATATTTTGTGGGTGATTTGAGTTTGCGAATTTGGATTTGTGTAGGTCAATCAGATCCTGCTGAACGGATTTAGATGGAATTGGGCACACAGGTAGACCTTAACAATATTAGATTATACATATATTTTATCCCAAAGAGACATTGACATGGGCAGAGCCGCGAGCAAAGAAAAGTTAAAACTCATTTAAAATAATCAGTCACCAAGCGTTCAAGAAAAACCCAAAACACAAAATAAAAATACATGCCCATTATTTTGCAACTAAGTGTATCATAGCATTCTCATTACACAGGCTTCGTTCACTGGATCCGCGAGAACGTGTACACACAACTTTAAATCGCATCCAATTTGTATCTTATTACCCGGAAATAAGATTTATTGTGATTTGTCCCGATACCTATATCAAGTCTCTAATGTTGCAAACGCGAAACGATTGTAATACATCCTTTGAACATGGATCTCAATATACTCAAGGATATTAGAGAGAAGAGTTGTTTGTTGCTTCACGCATTTATATTTTTCTTGAGAGTCGATGGCAATCATCAGGATAAAGTCTTCAATCGCAATTGTCGTTACTTAAAACGTGCGTGTTTCGAAAAATATTGATCTTGCTTGAATAGCTTACATATGAAAGGTAGACAGAGACGCAAAAACTTTACTAATGTATCGCCGACCATATTTCCATCTCATGCGATAGGGCGCGAGCCCAACCCCTTATCTTACTACTATTATAAATGTGAAAGTTTGGATGTTTGTTAGTCGCCTTAATGGCTGAACCAAGTAGACCATGATCTGGATTACGTCATAGGCTACTTTCTATCCCGGAAAAGGCTGTTTACGCGGGCGTAGCCGCGAGCAAAGGCTAGTACGACATAAATTCTAATCACGGGCAATTCTTTCTCGCTTTACCTGAGTTTACCTTAAGTACGCTGCCACCAGCCCAATGAGGCGATTAAAGAGTATTATTAGCAAGCTATGAATGTGGAGTGGTCCACATCTTAGGCCCAAAGCCAACCTCACTTGCACGTCGTATACTGTGCTAGTCGGACGGGGCAATGATGAAACTTGGTTCCCATTGCGTATTGTGAGGGTCAGACGGCGGGTCGCCCCATATAATACCAAATCTATCGTCAAATCTATGTTATGAGAAGGCGGACCCTGGCATTGTGCCAGGATAATGCCAGGTAGAAAAAAAGAAAGATTTGCGAGATATAGATAAGCCTATGAGAGCCTCCGTGGCGTAGTGAGCGAGTAGTCGACTGTGAAGTGAGATGCCGTGGGTTCAACCCCCGCACCGAGATAAATGTTTGTGTGATCCACAAATATATATTTCGGGTCTGGATGTTGTGGGACCAAGTCCCTCGTAGTTCCTGATACCCACGATACAGGTTAACCTAGTGTGGGGTAGGAATATATGTGTGACTGTTTGGTGTTTATTTTAACATTGTCTCGGTTTTGTTTATTTTTACATACATACGCACTCACGCCTGTAATCCCCGAAAGGGTAGGCAGAGGTGTAACCAGTACACCCACATTTCGCCGAGCGTATCTCCGTCCCATGATGTGATAGGGAGCGAGCCTATCGCCATACCGGGCACAAATTCCAGACTCCGGGCTGATACTGAGCTTTTCGTAATAGAAAAACCCAATATCACTTTTACCCGACCCGGGTATCGAACCCGAGACCTCAGCGTCAGCCACAGTCGTAACGCGTACGCATTCCAACAGCGCCACAGAGGCAGTCAAAGTTGTTTTTTTTTGTTAATAGTAATTAAAATCACGTCATTGGCGGCGCCGCACATCGTTGCAGTACACATAAAATTAGATTATAATAGCTTGTTATACTTTTTCTTAAAGCGTAGCTTCTAATTATTTCTAATCGATGAGCTCTCGTAATAAGTTGGATTAAGCAGAACCGAGCCATATTGACGGAAGGTCAAAAAATTGCTGATTCACGTACCGTCGCGTACTAAGGAGTTTTTCTGATCCTTTTTCCTGCTCGGAATTACAATTAGGCTTTATCAGATATAAATGTTTGTTAATATTAAATGTTCTGTTGTAAAAAATGTTTTGAAAATTACTGTGTATAAATACATACTCGCAATCCTTGAAGGGGTAGGCAGAGGTGTAACCAGCACACCGATATTTCACCGAGCGTATCTCTGTCCCATGATGAGAAAGCGGCCGAGTCTATTGCCATACCGGGCACAATGCCAGACTCCGGACTGATACTGAGCAATTCGTATTAGACAAACCCAATATCACTTTTACCCGACCAGGGAATCGGACCCGAGACCTCAGCGTCAGTCTCAGTGTTAAAGCGTCCGCATTACAACTGCGCCACCGAGGCAGTTCTGAATTAAAAATACTGTGTAGTTTCTTAAATTATTCAGTGCTTTGGATATTAAGCTTGAAGAGGTAGGCAGAGGTTTACTAAGTGGTAGACCCTTGGTATGCGAGAGGCCTTATAGAATGGTACCACCGCTTTATCTTTTAGCAGCAGTGTGTTGCAGTTGTGTTTAAAGAATATCTAAGCTAGTGAAATTACTGGGTATTATGAGACTTAACGTCTTATGTCTCAGGGTGATGAGCACAGTCCGATGTCAGGCAGGACTATAAAAATCAAAGTTGTGTATGCTGTTGATTCTGTTTGTGAGCAGGCGTGACGCTTACCATCAGGCAAGTGCTCGTGTCGTCAATCCAACACATACAAAAAGGAAAGGTAGACTCATCAAACTGTAGAGCACTAGTTGTATCTCTGCCTATCCCTTTGAGATGTATGTGTTAGTTTATGTTATAAATATAACAGCATATTCTAATCATAATAAATGTGATTTAGCGACACCAAACTCAATGCAATTGTACACTCACTTTATCTGACTTGTGTTTTTTTTTTTCTTTATAGCAAAGGCCGGCAATCGAGCAAGTGGGTCACCTGATGGTAAGTGATCTACACCGCCCATGTACACCCACAATACTAAAAGAATTATGGGTGCGTTGCCGACCTACCTTTCACACGGATTTATTTGAAATCTTATTTGGTTCTAGAGTGGTAGAGCCACGCTGTAGACACTTGTGTCTACAGCACGAATGGGCCGGCTCGTCCGGGTCGTTACCACTGTCTCACAGAAAACCGGCGTAAAGTAGTAGCTTGCTGCTGCGTTTCGTACGGTGAGTGAGATATCAGGAGGCCTAAATCCCCCTCCCCTTCCCAATCCCGTAATAATCCCTTTCCTTTAAGGTCGGCAACGCGCCCATGATTATTTTAGTATTGTGGGCGTCCATGGGCGGTGGAGATCACTTACCATCAAGCGACCCACTTGCTCGTTTCCGACCTATGACATAAAAAAAACTAGTGGTCACGTGCAAAACTCGAACATTTTTTTTTCTATTACATCAGCTGTGAGATTTGGCATTGAGACATTGCCAGCCAGTGTGAGTTTAAACGATGGATGTTTTTTTTAAATAATAGTACATATTTATAAATTAAAACTACTTACTTAAAACTAATATTTTATCCTCCTCCATATACATTTTAACTATGCCAAATCTCCCACTACTTATGCGCGCAATATAAAAAAGGCGTCCAAAGATTTCTCTTCAAGTATTAAATATATTGACATGGTTTAGGTGAGGCAAGACTTAAGCACGACAGCCAAATTGTCATATAGAATTAAGGACCTGTTTTATAATCCAAACACAGAATCGAACCGTTTGTGCCCGACCCTCGTCTCTTGAAGAATTTAATTGCTAATCACCCGCGAACGATGGAATACCAAATTAAGTGGGTAATATCTATCCTAATATAATGAAAGAACATTTTATTAAGACGATTGGAGTTGGCAGGTTGAGGAACCTTTAGGTATTTATTGTCTCTTCAAAACACAAAGTTTAAAAATGATAATGGTGGACAAAAAGTGGTCACCATTGGCCTGAGATGGTAAATAATTTGGTCCTTTTCTTCTTCATACATATTCACGCCTGTACGCCGGTAGGCAGAGGTGTTTACTATAGGGACATGTTCCATTGCTAGGCATGGCTCTCTTCTATTAATGAAATGAGGCGTTTAGTCTCCACCACGCTAGCCTACTAACTCAGTCTACTAACTCATATTAATGAGTTAGTAGACTTCACATACCCTCGAAAATCTTACATAGAATTTTTAGGCATGAAGTTTTTTATGATATTTCCCTTTATCGTTGAAAAGAGCGATACTTATACACAATAAAATTTATGATTTTATTATTATTTTACGATTTTTCTATTCCTTGAGTTTTAAAACAAAGGAAAAACACCCATATTCCTTTAAAAGTTTGCTTTTGTGTTATTATTCCTACTCTGCACAAATATAAAGGGCGACATGACCACTCCGACAAACATAGTTACGTTAGTGCCGGATAGGTGGCGCTGGTGGCAGTGATTTTTATCTTTTCAACCATACATAGATCGAATTGGTATGAAATTTTGTATATTTGTGGAAGCATTGGAACACCAATTAATATGTTTACACTGGTAACTGATAGATGGAATTAGTGCCGTTTAATCAAATTAATTAAATTTTGTGTGAGTGTTTGTTGTCTTTAGGTAGATGGATAATATGCTCTACTTTAAATATAATGTGACACATGTTTCTCATTATTGCATTTCCACATAGGCTAGGTATTTTTTATTCCTATAAAAGACATTCTCGCGGACGAAGCTGCGAGCAATAGCTAGTGTAATATATAAGTGTAAATTAAATGACACAAGCACGTAATAAAAGCCAGTGGACACTCTTGATACAAAGTAAGCTACACGTCATTACAGGTCTGTACAAATATAAAACACGGGAGGTCTTACAGGCTATAAACGGCGGCTTTTATTACTATGATGACTCCCAGAGACTCTATTACTACAACAAGATAAGCGGCTATAACAAGGCTGCAGTTGCAAGTTTATTACGTGGTTGGACTGCCTCGGTGGCGCAGTTGTAATGCGCTTGCGTTACGATTAAGCTATGAGGTTTCGGGTTCAATCCCCGGGTCGGGTAAAGTGGTATTGGGTTTTTCTATTACGAAATTCTCAGTATCAGCCCGGAGTCTGGAATTTGTGCCTGGTATGGCGATAGGCTCGCCCCCTATCACATCGTGGGACGGAGATACCCTCGGCTTAATGTGGGTGTACTAGTTACACCTCTGCCTACCCCTTCGGGGATTACAGGTGTGAGTGCGTATGTAGGTCCCTCGTATGCAAGAGGTCGCCTTAAAAGGTACCACCTTTTTGTCTATTTCTGCTGTTAAGCAACAGTGTGTAAGCACTGTTGTGTTTCGGTTTGAAGGACATTGGAGTCAGTTAAATTACTATATTGTAGGACTTAATATCTTATGTCTCGGGGTAATAAAGTAACTTATGTAGGTATAGAAATCATATCAACTAATGTATACATAACATACATAGCATCGTCAAAATACACTAGGCAATTACACTAAATGGTTTATTTGTTGGCATTTCATTTTACATTTACATTAATAACAATATTTGTAATATGGAAACGTCCATTATTAATTATTAAATATTTTGAGTCGATGACAGTGGGCTACAACTATATAATATGTAAAAAAAACCCTGTCCGATCCGAAAGCGGCATATAGGTATCCCAATGACATTACCGGGAAAAATAAAAATAAAATATTATTCTTGAAAATGAAAATGTTATTGTATTTCAAAATGCATGCACGTTATTAGTACACAAATTACTCGAATTTCCCTAAAATGTAGTAAATTTTCAAAGTGTGACATCACCGTCCTCGCCGTCACGTGTTTCTGTAGTATAAATATTTTTATATAGTCTTTTTTGTTTTTTTTTTGTATCGCGCGCCGCACCATCACCCTTGTATTGCCATTGTGACATATAAATTTAAAACCCGCTTATCTCATCGATTGCCCGTCCACAGTTATTTATTTTGGGCTGTTTGGTTTGCATTCTTAGCTTCGTTGACAACTGCCGAAATAAAAAAACTTGTAAACTTTCTTGTGAAATTAAATTTTATTGAATTTTATTTGGGGTATTTTTTTACTATTTATGCAAAAAGGATTACATTAATAGAACCTTATCTCGATACCTAATAACACCTTCACGGATCGGACAGGGTTTTATTTTTACATAATGTATATCAGATACTCCTCCGCTATTCACCAATAAAATAATATCACTCCAAGTTATCGACTTAGGTTTGGGTCCCTCATTATGGAATAGTGATTTAACCCAGGAAAATTTAAGAGCTTCAAAATCTAAAGAATTTACTTAAGAAATTCACTAAGACTTTAGAGAGATTAAGGCTAATAAGGCCCACCTGCGCTTTTTGCATAGTTATGAAGCCCTATTAAGCCTTTAATTTCAACATAAACACTAGAGCGATGGGAGGTTAATGGCAAGTATAAGTGGTAGAGCCACGCTTTAGATAGTTTTGTCTACAGCAAGAATGGGTCGGCTCGTCCGGGTTGTTACCACTGTCTCACAGAAAACTGACGTAAAGTAACAGCTTGCTGTTGCGTTTCTTACGGTGAGTGAGATATCCGGAGGCCCAAATTCCCTACCCTTGCCAATTCCTAATTATCCCTTTCCTTTAAGGTCGGCACCGCGCCCATGTTTATGGTATTGTGGGCCTACATGAGCGGTGGAGATTACTTACCTTCAGGTGACCCACTTGCTCGTTTGCCGGCCTATGCTATAAAATAATAATGAAATCTTCATTATTGTGATATACACAAACTTTACCGATAAACCAGATTTCTAATTCTACAAGCACTTACTCATTTACTAATTTCAATTACCATGAATATTTTTGTCAGACGCCTTAATCTAATCAGTGTTGATCCGCCTAACGGAAATTGGAAATGAGAATCTGACGTCAGACTTCGTGATATGGTTAAGGCCTTCCACAGGAATTATGTTAATAACGATCAACATGTGCTTGAGTTTGATAACAATGTTGCCGTCACGAGATTTGTAAAAAAAATGTGGCAATGTTTTATATGCCTAGGTGACTAAGTTAATTACTAGGTGGTAAGTATGCGAGAGGCTGTGTGGGTTGGTATCACTGCTTTTTCTATTTCTGCTACCAAGTAGCTGTGTGTAAGCACTGTTGTGTTTCGGTTTGAAGGACATTAAAGGCAGTAAAATTACTAGGCTTTGCGTGACAAAACATCTTATGTCTCTGAGTGACGAGCGCAGTCCAGTGCCATGTAGTGCTTTGTAATTCAAAATTCTATGTGGTGTTGCTCCTGTTTATAGGCAGGCGTGGCGTTTTCAATCAGACGGACGATCTACTGGTCTCGTCATTTATGATATAAAGTAATAAAAAAAATAAAAGAAATTTAAATTCTTGCACATATTCCACGATGATTCTTCGTTTATTTCAATTAAATTCAATTAATCGTTAAAACCGCTGACTTCAATTAGAAAGAGACTAATAATTTCTAAGTAGTTTTTCTTCAAACATAGCTTAAAACTATCTTAATTAAACCAGCTTTAAAATAACAATATCCCCATCCATATCTATTGATTGGTTTACACACAGACAGATCGCGGATATATAAACAGACAATTAGACAAAGATGTCAAATATAACAAACACTCTTCTTTTTATTAAGGGTTAAAAAATCTATAAAAAAGAATTAAAGTTTTCATTTGGTTTTTCTATGTTCAAAGTAAAACTTCCAATTTAGAAAAATAAAAACCAAAATGGAACCAGCTCAGCATTCTTCTTGCATTCTTTTACAAATAATAGAAGTGTACTTTACTGTTCTACACATAACTGCATCAGTGATGTAACCCGCAATTTCATAGTAGAGTATGTCGAATTGCAAGTACTATGCGTTCCAAAAACTGTAACAGCCATCAAGCTGAGTGCACATCTCTTGACTATCGTCATCGTTATAAATGTCACTTCAGTATTTAAAAAACAGACATGGCGTAGAATGAATAAAAATTAAACTACTGATAGAGCAACGCAACGAGCTATATACAGTTATATATACAGCAGTAATGGGCCTGTTTGGCAGTTTTGATGCCACTGTCTCACAGAAAGCCGAAGTAAAATAGCAGCTTGCTGTTGCGGTGAGTGAGATATCTGGAGGTCCAAACTCCCCATACCCTGTCTAATTCCTTCAATTAGCCTTTTCTTTAAGGTCAGCAATACATTCATGAATCTTTCTAGTATTGAGTGTTCATGGGTGCTGCAGATCGCTTATCATCAGATGACATCGTTTGCATTTAAAAAATTAAAAAATATTGCTTAGCTCACTATGAGTTAACCTGTCTTTTATAATTTTGATGGAGCCAGTACTCATTTTGAAGGTCGGCTACTGTTATCCATTGTTATAGGATTAAGTACCGGATGAACAGTAACCACTTTTTCACACGGAGAATCCGTTTATAGATCCCATCGAGTCTCATCTCATCGAGAGATCCAAAAGGTACGTCGGTCTTAGTAACCTAGGCCGTCCTACTGACTAAACCCAACGGTGATCTTCTCGCTCCTTTCTGCTAAAGGCCAAGGGGTGCTGCAATTGTTTGCAGCTGCAGTCTCTGCGGGAGCAGGCCCTTGTACAGAACATGGTCCAAGGAATTAACTCCTAAGACGAATCACCGACCACTTTATCCATTTATATTTAGTATTTATTTTTCTCTTAATTTTAATTATGCTAGATATAGGACGATGGCCAGAAATGAAATAGGTAGCTTAACCTCAGACAGCGGAAGATTAATATATAATATAATGATTTATTTCATATAAACTTGGACAAACAATAACAACTTAAACATTAAAACGCATAACATTTTATGCATTAAGTGTCGGCATCTCCGGCGTCCAAACTAAGATTTAACTTGTGTTTAAGAAAGCCAATGCAACTAAATAATTTAAATTCCCTGACAAAAAATTATATCAACATCATGACAATTTAATAGTGGGCGAAGGAATAAAGAAGAATACAGTACTTTAAACACCTCATAAAGTTGTTAATTTCACTACTAAAACAGAATAGTCGTAAGGATATAACCCAATATTGGCAGAACAGCGTGGTTCAGACACTAAACTATCATAAAAAAGAAACAAAGGAGCGAGCCAGGTCAGAGGCAGTACGCGCGGACCGATTTGGACCAAATCCAACGCACATTAGTGCCACAGTGATATTTCGTTAAGTTTAAAATTTTCGCGAGTACCAACCGGTTATAAATTTTGTCGCCCCGTCTCGATATTACTGCCAAGATGCGTTCGTTCCCACAGTTCATCTTTCACGCTTTCTGGTTTAATTGCGTTAATAATATGATCGTAATTCTATATGAATTACACCAGCTTACATCACCGTGGGTATTACAGTAATATCTCTTATTTGGTTATTAATTACTGTGTTTTTATTGTTACTAAGTTTTATTACTCTGGTGTGAAAATGTACATCTGTATATAATATTAATAGGTGGTAGGTCCCTCGTATGCGAGAGGGCGTCTGGGTTGTTATCACCGCTTTGTCTAGTGCAGTCACCAAACAACAGTGTGTAAGCAGTGTTGTGTTTCAGTTTGAAGGAAATTGATATAATATAACTTTTACCCGACCCGGGGATCGAACCCGAGACCTCAGCGTCAGCCTCAGTCGTAACGCGTACACATGTGATCTTTATCCAGTCGGGTAAAAATATGTTTCTAGTACCCACCAGTACCTAAATAAAACCCGTCATGTCGCAATACATTATCCTTCACACTAATTCACAGTTGAACATTTGTTTGGCAAACACTTCGTAGAATCTCAAATAATATTTACATTTTCATTTTTACATTTTCCCGAGCAAACTGTCGCGCTGGAAAGCCGATGTGTATTACTCCAGTGTTGAGTAAATATTGACGTCGCAGACATCTTTCTTTCTGTGTATTTCCATGTTTCTTTAGCGTGTGCGTTTTGCTTTTAATTTGTACGGAAGCTGATTTAGAAATAGAGCTGCAACTTTGAATGGTTGAATTTAATGAGATATGACGTCAGTGGATCAGGTAGCTTTCTTATTCGTCTAGTATTATTTTTTTAGTTGCTATGTTATTAGGATGATAATTAGCGAGATCTTAGTTTTATCTCCAGGTCGGGAATTTGAAATTTGTGTGTTTTTGATTCTAAAACTTGACAAACTGAATTTTATGAACTTCTAGTTTTTGCTCGCGGCTCCGCCCGTGTGAACGGTCTTTCCCGACATAAAAAGTATAGTGTATTATAATAATCTAGGTCATGGCCTACCTAAGTGCTAGGTTTCATCTAAACATTTTCAGACGTTGAGGTGTAATTGACTAACAATAATTCTAATTCACAAACATCCAAACTTTCACATTTGTAGTAGGACTAGGTATGCTTGGCATGCTTTGCCATGTTTCTTTTTCTTTGTAAATGGGTACACATTTAGTATATCTTATTTTTCACTCATACCTTCCCTAGCGTTCGCGCAAAAACGCGCCTGTTTCACTACAATCGGACGAATTGCAATGGCATAGAGGACGAATAAACAAACAAACATAAATTTGTATATAATAATAGATACTAAATCGTTTCAGGTTATCCAATCAAACCTACTAACCTGTTCGTACAGAAATACACATAATAAATAATGAATACACGAAAAAATTCGGGGATCTTTTGTCTTGCCCTAACAATACTTCGCCCTGGTTTATTTCCAAAAAATGCTATTTTGAAGTGGATAAAATTCTTCCTCTCTTTGTTATCTAACCATTCATGCACACGCCACGTATTGTGCTTATATGAGTAACTTTGTGAGAATCAAGATGCGTTTCTACCACGAGTATGTTTTAATGATCTTTCATTGCTTGATAAAATCCTTTATTAATGATAATATAATCCTTTATTTCCTTTCCTTTATTCCTTTATCCTTTATTATTCCTTTATATATATTCCTCGTGAACATATATATTCATTTATGTTCACGAGGGGTCAAAACTCCAAACATTTTGATTTTATTCTATTGCGTCATCTACGAGATTTGACATTCAGACATTGTCAGTGTGAGCGTAAACAATGTTTGTTATAAATTTCCTTTTCACCGAATGATTGACACTTCGATAATAGTCGATATTCAACTTCCTACTTTGGACAACACTAAATGACTAATGACAGCTGAGCTTTTGTCTCACTCCAGCATGTGATTCTCTCCCACGCACTTAACTTTCCTTATAGGGAGGTTATCAATCTTATCGATCGTAATAAACGAGTAATTAAAATTATCTTGAACATCCGCTACATAAACACTCGCTGTCAGGTGTATGTCATAACCCTTAAATATGACTACACCTTTCTGTAACACGTTGTATATAGATTCTCCTCACGAGACAAGTAGGTTGCTGGTCTGATAGTAAGCACTACGTCTACTCATTAACAGTAGCAACATCACTCAGAACACTCATTTCAAATTTACTGCATTGTACTGCATACCATCGGTCATGAAGAATCATAGATGCGTTGAATTAAAAAAAGAAATGAGAATTGAGCAGCGGAATTTTAACCTCTGGTAATCATTTACCATACGAATTATAACACCGAGTTGCGAAGAGCCAGCCCATACATATGATGTTAATTCTCACAATGCACAGTAATTTTACAAGCTTCTATGTCTTTCATACAGAACCGCTTACCCACTGCTGCTTGATGACACAAATAGATAAAGCGGTGCTACCAACTCAAACAGTTTCTTGCATAGGAGGTATCTACCCCCTAGAACAATCACTCATACTATTAGTACTCTTCCTCCACCTGCCGTTATCCCAGTGGGGTCAGCGCAAAATGCTTTTTACCACAGCGAAAGATTTGGCTTGTAGTTTTTACGACCGGCCACCTGTCTGACGCTTACCCCTCTGGGGAGAATTCATACCATTCTTACTACATACATACACATAACTCACGCCTGTTTCCCATAGGGGTAGGCAACAGATATCCACTTGCTACAATCCTTGCATACCTCTTTGGCATTACCTCATTCATACTAATCCTTAAAAATAAAGTTTGCCTAAACGTATTATCATCTGCTGTTTTTAATTTCTTTTTCGATACTTAATCGACCTACACAAAAATATTAAATATATTATAGTCAGCATCTCTACTCTATCAGAGGCATTAACTTCAAAACTGAAATGGGATCTCATTTTATAGTTTTCCATCTGTTTTATTACATTAACATTGTCGTAAAATAAGTAAGCACTCAACTATTGTGTTGTAGTCATTCAGAAGCACTGTGGGTGAATATTAAAAGTGAAATCTTGAAAAATGAGCATTATTAAATTTTTTATATTCCTAATACAAAACTTAAAACCAGTCAAGTGCGTGTCGTACAGTGAACGATTCGGTAGTGAACTGATAATATACCATATCTCAAAAACTACACTGTTCACTACCGAAACCAACCAAACCAATGAATATTGGTTTTAATAACCTAGCTTATTAAAACCAATATTCGTTGGAAGTACGTGGACTGACAGACGGACATAACGAAATTATAAACGTTTGGTTTTTGCTATTTGGCTACGGCACCCGAAATATAAAATAAGAACTGTTAAAAAACACACTGGATTTAGATCGTGAAGCTTAAAACATATTATAGGTCACCTATAGACGCGTCTGTAAGTCGCGGCTGATGGTGTCTCTGGACAGTAAGATTGTATCTACCCGTGCATGCTATAAGCAATACGTCGCGGACGTCAGCTTAATTAATAGCCTTAAAGATCGTCAACGCAACTACATTTCCAGTGGCATTATGGCTGTCCATGGATGATGGTAATTACTAAACATTAGATGACTGACTTGTTCGTACCCCATAGGCTAAAAAAAAGTAGTCATTGAGAAAAACTACAGTAAAACAGTCGTCAGAAGTACCGTATTTATGTAAATTTGTTCTTTTATTTCACTATTAGCATTTATGACTAGACATTTAGCTAAATTACAGATTCGGCCACTTGATAGTGGTGCTCGTTTAATGTGTTTTTATTTTTAAATGGGCTTGTAAAGTTAAATGGTATAATTTCGGTTGTTTTAGTACTATTTTGTACGTGTGATGAACTAGATAGCAGATAGCTATAGATCCCTCCTTTTACCTGTCCTTATCCCACTCGCAGTGGGGTCGGCGCAACATGCTTTTTAACACATGTTACAGAATGATTTGGCTTGTAGTATTACGACCGGCCGCCTGCTTGAGGTCAAGCCCTCTAGCTATAGATCATGATTAAACCTGGCGTTATCCTGGCTTAATAGGTTCCGCCTTCCCATCATGATTTAACGATGTAAGTGATATTATATTAAATAAATAAATACACCCAACAGTCACACACATAGTCCTGACTCCACACTAAGCTAACCTGTGTCGTGTGTATCAGGAACTACGAGGGACTTGTGACCCACAATACCCAGACCCGAAACAAATATTTGTGGATTTTGTGATTTGTTTCGGTGTGGGAAGCGAACCCACGGCCTCGCTGACTGCACCATGGAGGCTAGCGACCTGCCGTCTGACCCCAACAACACGCAACGGGAATCAAGTTTCGCCATTACCTCGTCCGTTATAAACAGAATGACAATCTTAAACAAATAAACAATCTAAACAAGGAATTTGTAAATATTTTCCAAAGGCACAAAAACAAAAACTCAGCAAGCGACACAACAAAACAATTGTTTTATATTCCCCCCACCGGATCGTATTCCCAAAAGCAATTACGTTTCCACTTTTATTGCGTTTAACGTTTCTACTGAGATGTGCTACTTGCACTCAGTTGAAAGGGAAAATGGGTCATATAATTCTACGTTGACTTAATTTTAACTGTGCTTATAACTTGACCAAATGATAGCTTATATGTTAAAAAGCCCGATATTAGTGACTTTTAAATGGCTGAACAAATTTTCTTCAAATATAGTCAAGACTCATTTCCATTAAACCAATATTAAGGACGGCAACTAGTCTATGATTTTTTAAATGAACCACTTGGTCATTTTTGGACATAAAAAAAATAGTCCTAAAATATTTTCATATCTGAGGAGTGTACGTGGGCCACCAACGTCTTAGAGTCAAAGCCAACCTCACCTGCACGTGGTACACTCTGCTGATTAATGGACGAAGCAATGGCGAAACTTGGTACCCGTTTCAGTTTATGAGGGACAGATGGAAGGTCATGTAATAACAAATCCACCGTCAAATCATCATAGGAATACGGACACTGGCAGATAACGCCACACAAAAAAAAATATCTTAATCCAAAACGCGAACGGGCAAAAATCATTAATTAGCGGGTACAATGTAGTCAATTTGTACAATTCTAAACAAAAGGGCAGTTAATCTGCAGTTTAATGAATCGTTACGTTCAGCCGAAGTTGCCTGAACAAATGGCACGGAAAAGGGTTTGGTTACGGCAACAAATAACAGACGAATCGGGTCGGGCATCGATCGCAGACACCCTTTTAATACTACATTACCTGTTAACTATTTGAATAAGATATTATTAGCATAAAATAGATAAAGTAGTAAAGATTTCGAGTCGTCGATTCTTCAGTGCTTAGAAAACAGAGTTATATATATGGCTCGTCCGGGTCGTTACCACTGTCTCACAGAAAACCGACGTAAAGTAACAGTTTGCTACTGCGTTTCGTACGGTGAGGGAATTATCCCTTTCCTTTAAGGTCGGCAACACGCCCATAACTCTTTGGTATTGTGTTGGATCACTTACCATCAGGTAAGCCACTTGCTCATTTGTCGGCCGATGCAATAAAAAAATAAAAAACTTTTTAATCAGTGCGTCCTACCCGTAATGGCCTAAGGAGCGTTGAAACGTAGATGCTCACCAGGAGTGCTTCGTAAATTCAAAGTTGCTCAGCGTGCTATGGAAGCGCGCAATGCTTTGGATCCGTGGACAGAATTCGGAATGTTGTCATCTGCCACAGACCCAAATTGTTACACACATAGTCCTGACCACACACTAGGTAAACTTGTATCGTGATTATCAGGAACACGAGGAACTTGCGGTCCCATAACACCCAGATCCGAAACAAATGTTTGTGGATCACACAAACATTGCACACGCTTCGCCCACTGCGCCACTGGGGCTGTCGGATTAGCACGCTAAAGTGGAAGTGGGCCGGTCATGTCTGCAAACAGACTGATGGTTGATAGAGCAGACATATGCTAGAGTAGAAACGGCGCTTATCATAGCATAGCACAGGCCGGACATCAGGCAGGCGACCGGTCCTACTAACTACAAAGCCAAATCATTCTGTAACATGTGACAAAAACATATTGCACAGATCCCACTGTGAGTAGGATAAAGGCAGGTGGAAGAAGATAGTCCGGCAAACGATCAAGTGGGTCATCTGATGGTAAGTGATCTCCAAAGCACATGAACATCCGCAATATCTGAATAATCATGGATGCGTTACCGACCATGAAAGAAAGGGATGATTCAGGGATTTTGAAGGGTATTTGGAGCTCTAGATATCTCACTCACTGAACGAAACCCAACAGCAAACTGCCACTTTACGTCGATTTTCTGTGGGACAGTGGTAGAAACACGGTTGAGTCGACCCATTCATGCTGTCGAAAAAACTGTCTAGCATGGCTCTACCACTTTATAAAACATAAAATAATACAAATGTTTTCTTCAAGTTAAGTCCAATGTCAATGTCTAATGGCACTTTCTGTGACGTTAATTAGATCTAACAACATGATCTTGTTAGTTCTCGACCACTTAACTCGTTAAAACTTTGGCTTTATTTGTTACTGTGCTAAGAAAGATCTATACATAGCCTCACGTCTATGAATATGTTTTAAAAGTCATTCAAGGGCACCTCTAAGAAGTCATACTGCGGTGATATCAGGTACAAAACTAGAGCGCAGGTACACACATGGATTCGACTTCTCAATAGGATTCTATTATTATTAGCAATATTAACAAAAGTTGCAAGATCTCGTTTTTGAACAATTCTTTGGATTTTCCAAGAAATTCTTGATTTTATGTTTTGTTAAGTCATTGTTTGTTATGTATCTTAATTGATATTTTAATGAAGTTTGCATAGGTCTTCTTTGCTCCCAGATCCGTAAACCAAATAGAATGTATCGTCTGGAGTCTGGACTCAAAAACCGTGAACATCCGACTTCGTCTTCTATGAGTTCTTCAAAGTTCTCTTCTCAACTGTACTATTCACACTCGCCATCTTATTTCGTCAACTTTTCCTCCATCCGGTCTACATGTCCAAACCATCTCCATATTCTTTTCTAGTCTTTCGGTCTACTTTGCTCCCAGATCCGTAAACCAAATATAATGTATAGTCTGGACTCAAAAACAGACAACATCCGACGTCGTCTTCTATGAGTTCTTCTAAGTTCTCCTCTCAACACACCCGCCATCTATACTTATTTCGTCAACCTTTCCTCCATCCTACATGCCGACACCATGTTCATATTCCTTTCTAGTCTTTTTTGCTACATCATCGTTCACACTACAGCGTTCTCTTGTCACGCTATTTCTTACTCTATCTCCCAAAGTCACGCCGCGCCGTATACAATCAATCCACGAAAAATCAATACTTCACACAATATATGCCCAAACCATCTCCATATTCCTTTCTAGTCTTTCTTGCTACATCATCGTTCACACTACAGCGTTCTCTTGTCACGCTATTTATTACTCTATCTCCCAAAGTCACGCCGCGCCGTATACAATCAATCCACGAAAAATCAATACTTCACACAATATATGCCCAAACCATCTCCATATTCCTTTCTAGTCTTTCTTGCTACATCATCGTTCACACTACAGCGTTCTCTTGTCACGCTATTTATTACTCTATCTCCCAAAGTCACGCTGCGCCGTATACAATCAATCCACGAAAAATCAATACTTCACACAATATATGCCAAAACCATCTCCATATTCCTTTCTAGTCTTTCTTGCTATATCGTCGTTCACACCACAGCGTTCTCTTGTCACGCTATTTCTTATTCTATCTCCCAAAGTCACGCCGCACCGTATACAATCAATCCACGAAAAATCAATACTTCATACAATATTCCATTGTTTGTAAAGCGGTAGAAAGTTGTCGCTCGTCACTAACCAGCACATATTAAATTCTATAGTAAACAATAAAGTACACAAACTTTGTACTATGGAACAGTTTGTAGTTGAGTTAGTTTTGTGATTGTTCCATAAATCAATCGAGTCCTGAAGAACTAAGTAATTTCTACATGACGTGGAATATTACATATTTTACTTACTAATATCGACCAAGTTAAATAAAATGTCTTTGTTTGCACTAAACTAAAATTGAATTCAGTGTTTGACAAAAATAACAATTAAAATGCCTCGGTGTCGGGTAAAGTGGTATTGGGTTTTTATTACGAAGTGCTCAATATCAGCCCGGAATCTTGAATTTGTGCCCAGTATGGCGATAGGCTCGCCCCCTATCACATAGTGGGACGGAGATACGTACGGCAAAATGTGGGTGTACTGGTTACACCTCTGCCTACCCCTTCAGGTATTACAGGCGTGAGTGCGTATGTATGTAGTAATTAAAATGCCAGTTGATTTAAAGACAAAGCTTTTACTATAAACGATGTATTATATAGCTGTATATTATATTTTATAATACTGTGCGGGTGTTTTTTTTTATAGCAGATGTAGGCAAACGAGCAAGTGAGTCATTTGATGGTAAGTTATGTTTACTGCTCATGAATATCCACAATACCTGAAGAATCATGGACCCGTTGCCGACCTTAAAGGAAATTGATGATTTTTTTATTTCATTAGGTTGAATGACGAGACGAGCAGGTCCCTCGCCTGATGGTAAGCGTCACAACTGCCTATAAACAAAAGCAACGCCACATAGAACTTTGAATAACAAAGCACTGCGTGACACTGGACTGCGCTCGTCACCCTGAGATATAAGTTGTTAAGTTTCATAATGCCCAATAATTTAATTGGCTTCAATTTCCTTCAAGCCGGAACATAACAGTGTTTACACAACGTTGGCGGTAGAAATAGACTAAGCGGTGGTTCCAACACAGACGGCCTCTCGAATACGAGGGACCTACAGCCTCCGTGGCGCAGCGGGCGAGTAGCCGGCTGCGAAGCGAGAGGCCGTGGGTTCGATTCCCGCACTGAGACAAATGTTTGTGTGATCCATAAAAATTTGTTTCGGGTCTGGGTGTTGTGGGACCGCAAGTCCCTCGTAGTTCCTGATACCCACGATACAGGTTTACCTAGTGTGGGGTCAGGACTATGTGTGTGACTGTTGGGTGTATTTATTGATTATTATTTATTACCTACCACCTTGTAAAATCTTTATTAGCCATTCCAGTGGTGAAGTGTTTTAATGAATGATAGATTTTTCACCTCAGACCTTGAAAATACGATTTCAGATAAACCATTTTTACATACTCTTTATTATAAAAGCCCTTAAAAGAAATCTGAAATTGTTATCATGAACTCAAGAGTAACAAGTCTGTGTGTAGCACACGAATATTTATATTTCAGGCGTGTAATTATGTCCCAGTCTGGGACTTATTTATTCAATTTTCAAAGAAATGAACAACTAAGTACCGAATTAATCAAAGTTTTATAAAGGATAAATATTCAAAGAAGTGTGTGTTATTTCAAAGAGGCACTCAGGTATACCTGTTTTTCTTAGCACTGCTAATTATTATATCAAACGATAGGAATTAGAAAAATCCTAACGAAATTTGTAGATTATATTATAAAAAAATTACTATGACTGAAGTTTTATTATATCTAACTATTTAAAAAAAATAGGAGGATTTTTCGTCTGTATTTTATGTATGTTACGCGATGACTACGCCAACTATGGCCCGGTTTTTGTAATTCTTTTTTATTTAGGACTGGATCTTACACAAGGTGCGAATACCGCCATAGTTGTTTTGAAAAATTGCGTTTCAGGGTCAGCTAATGTAAATTCAGCATGTTCAGGTCGACAGCAGTGTTTCGTACAGTGAATGAGATATCCGGAGGCCCAAATTCCCCTCCCCTTCCCAATCCCTTACTTATCCCGTTCGTTTAAGGTCGGCAACGCGCCCATGATTATTTTAGTATTGTGGGCGTACATGGCAGTGGAGATCACTAACCATCAGGTGACGCACTTGCTCGTTTGCCAGCCTATACTATAAAAAAAATATAAGTCTGCCAACGTTCGAGGAACGAAATGTCTCTCGACGACGGCTCGACGGCTTCTCGGTTTTTAATCATGTGCTCTTCTACTACACCACGAATGTTGTTACACTTTTCGCGATGCTTATTTCCATCTCATGATGTAATAGGAAGCGAGCCTATCGCTATATCAGGCATAAATTTCAATCATGTGGGATTTATCAAATCGAAAGTAAAAAAAAACTATTTTGTGTTTTACCAACCTGGAAATTGAACCTGGACCTCATGGGTCTCAGCCTTAGTACGCTGTCACTAGACCAATGAGGCGATCCTTTATCTCTAACACACATACAACATACCATTGTTCATTTAATAGCTCAGAATAATTCAGTTTCATCTATTCATTGTCGGCCACCATTGCAGTGATTTGGTTCCTGTACAATTAAATACAGGTCCAATACAGCTTAGCTTAAAGCGTGGGACGGGTTTAACTGCCTAGTAAACTATTACAAAACTAGCTAAATTGAAAACCATTATATGTAAATGGCAAGGTGATAGATCCAATGTGTTATATTTGTCTTATGTGTTATTAGTGTGTGAGCATTTAGTGGTGTTATTCACTGGTAGTAAAGTAATATGACTGCCTCGGTGGCGCAGTTGTAATGCGTACGCGTTACGGGAGACAAAATAATGAACTAAGGAGGTTTTAACCTCAGGCACAAGAACATTTGCAACTGGAGAAGCCAGGTGTAAAGCACCACTGTTGCAAAACACAACTTTTATATTCTTAAAAAATGCATCCAAAAATGCAATATACATTCTGACTGTTATATTCGCTATCTCAACACTTAACTGCTCGAAACTACATCCCAACTGTTTTATTGTCTGTGAACGTTAAGACGCCCGGTAGCACATGTATGAAAGAAACTCCCGCAAACTTAATCAAAAGAACAAAAACAGGTGTCTAGCCAACCCACGAACTCTGGCTAGACTGTCAATTAGTATTGTATTCTGTATTCACAGGTCAGCGTAGTTAAGTCTAACTGAATCAACTGTACACTTGTATCATGTATATTATACCGAGATTTTCTACCAACTTCAAAAAAAAAACTCACTTAAGAAAGAATAGTATAGATCAGAATTTTATTTACATACAACCGTAAAATTGTACAAACAATCAAAACGGAAAGAAATACAATACACACAAAAATAAGTGAGACCAGCAAATATTAAAAAAATATATATTTAAAATGTTATAAAGCTAGTTTAATTCTATATCTCCACCAAATATGATTGTTTTAGTAATTAATTTGGGTAAGATCGTATCCAGTCGTGCGAGGGAAAATATGGTAACTCTTCAATACCAGCAAATGCATTTGAAGTCAATTTTGCGTTAACTGGTATACAGATTTTTACGACTGGTCGATCAAACACACTATAAAATTTCGGATAAATCAAACCAAAACGAAGAGATTTCTTATTTAAGAAGCGAAGTCAAACAGCGCTATGATTATAGATCAAGGAAGCGATAAATAAAATTCGTTATCTGACCAATAAACTGTGCTGTTCAAAACAGAAACAAATAAATTTATAAATCCTAGAGACGACAAAGGGAAATGCAAAAATCCGTTTGCTAACCATCTGTCTACGTTTGTTTTCTATTCCGTCCCAGTTTCATCGCATAATCGCATTTGCGTCACAGATAGGTTTATCCCTATAAATCGAACCTTTTTTTAATTCGAGATCGTGTTTTAATTTTTGTCTGTAAATCATTTAACATTTACACGTTTCACATTGCTTTAGATATTTACCTACAAGCTAGTTTTAAAGGCGTACCTTATACACGAAATGAGAATATTTTATTGCACTTGAAATATAACAGTGTGAAGAAGCAATTATAAACCTGCCGATCTACGATAGATACAGTGTCTATCGTAGGTCTACAGTATTCTTGGATTGCGCTACACTTACCATCAGGTAGTCAATTTGCCGAGACAGGATAAAAAAAAAATAAAGCCTCAACGTTAAAGTAGTGTAACTTCGAATTTAGATGGCATGCGATATAATTTCTATAAGCTATTTCCTTCATACCTAGATTAGATGTATATTTTATCAAACTATTTGTTAAGGCTGTTGCTGTAATATAATGGCTGAGCATTGTCGAAAATCTTAAGTAATACAAAACTGATCATCTGTCTAATAAAATATTTCATACTTACTAAATAAAGCATGAATGAGGTGGCTGGACAGAGTTAGTACCACTGTCTCATAGAAACCCTACATCAAATGGCAGCGTTTTGTACGGCGAGTGAGATTTCCAGAAGCCCAAATCTCCCTCCCCTTCCCAATCTCCATTACTTTCTTTACGGTCCACAAGCTATCCATGATTCTTCCAGTGTTGTGGGTGTTTATGGGCAGTGGAGGTTACGTATCATCAGGTTTTTTTTTATAGTATAGGCCGGCAAATGAGCGAGTGGGTCACCTCATGGTAAGTGATCTCCACCGCACATATACACCCACAATACCAAAAGAGTCATGGGCGCGTTGCCGACCTTTAAGGAAAGGGATAATTAAGGAATTGGGAAGGGGAGGGAATTTGGACCTCCGTATATCTCACTCACCGTACGAAACGCAGCAGCAACTACTACCAGCTGCTACTTTACGCCGGTTTTCTGTGAGACAGTGGTATTAACCCGGACGAGCCGACCCATTCATGCTGTGGACAAAACTGTCTACAGCGTGGCTCTACCACTCAACCACTCTCACTCTGGTGACCCATTTGCTACTTTACCGGCCTCTGCTATAAAAAATCTTGTAATATTGTGCAAACATAGTAGAAAGTAAGCTGAAGATAAAACCTAGTAATTCAAATGCTGAATTTAAATGTTGTTTTGAGAATATTAATAAATGCTAAACAAACTGAAAGAGTATGACGGCTTAGGCAAATGTCGTTTGGACCGAAACTTGGATAGATACGAGCATGCTCGACTTAAAACAACAAACAACAACTAAGTTGGAAAATGACTAGATGACGCCCGACATTTTCATACTTCCAGATAGAATAATATCAACAGAACTTACTTCACCAAATTAAATTTTGAGATATCATTAAGCTTAACGGGTATTGTGAAGCACGGAAAGGACTTGACTTTTAGCACTATATTAGGACATGTTTTAATCGTAAGCATTCGTGTTACCAACTGGGGTTCGAGTCCCTGACAGAACAATACGTCCTATGCGTACCTTCTAATTGCATAACTTCGGCAAGTAATTAGTTATGGAGCACATAGTACAGGGGTTTTGCTTCTGAAATCTTCCTTGGTGTTCCGAGGTGTGACATGTATTTCTTTAGAAGTTAAGAAGAGTATTCTATTAAAAGTATTAAAGGTATATTCCTTTAGCTGTAGGCAGAGGCTTGGCGGTGATCGCTTACTATCAGGAGGGCCGCTGGCTCGTCTGCCTATCAAGGCAATATAAATATCCTAACTAGGGCGATCCTTCAATTTTCTTCTAAATTAACGTTAATAAAACCTCGTCCACTGCCTCGGTGGCGCAGTTGTAATGCGTACACGTTACAATTGAGGCTAATGCTGAGGTCTCGGGTCGGGTAAAGTGGTATTGGATTTTTCTATTACGAAATACTCAGTATCAGCCCGGAGTCTGGAATTTGTGCCCGATATGGCGATAGGCTCGCCCCCTATCACATTATGGGACGGAGATACGCTCGGCGAAATGTGGGCGTACTGGTTACACCTCTGCCTACCCCTTCGGGGATTACAGGCGTGAGTACGTGTGTTTGTATGAAAACCTCGTCCAAGTACCAGAATACTAAAAAGCTACTACTTAACTAACTGCCACTAACACGATAAACAAGATCCAAAAATCACACCGCAGCGACGAATGTTGGAATAGCAGTTATTTTGCAACAACGAAATTCGATACAGAGATGACAGCGTGCCACTTTTTCCCTTCGCAGATATATTTCCATATTTCATGCAGATTTTGTGCACGCATTGGTGGCGTCACGTCGGGCGGAGCGGTACCATTTGGAATCATTTGCTGCCACGTCGTGTCTGGCATGCATTTGGCTTTTCACTTTGTTTACCTGACCTGACTTGAAAGCTATTTGGTATTTGCAACTGCGGTGAATGGTATATAATTGTACCGTTTTGTGTTTGAATGTTGCGTAATTATACTGATGGTTATTTTTTGCGACTGTATGGAGGTTCATTTTGATACATTTTCCATACAATTTGTAACACCGTTTTAAACATATTATTTTCAGTTGATTTTAGTTTCTTAACTGAATTTGGAAATAATCCCCGAAGGGGTAGACAAAGGTGTAATCAGTAAACCCACATTTCGCCGAGCGTATCTCCGTCCCATAAGTGATAGGGGGCGAGTCTATCGCCATATCGGACACAAATTCCAGACTCCGGGCTGATACTGAGCATTTCGTAATAGAAAAACCCAATATCACTTTACCTGACCCGGGGATCGAACCGGAGACCTCAGCGTCGGCCTCAATCGTAACGCATACGCATTACGACTGCGCCACCGAGGCAGTATACAAATAGTTACTTTTATGATATATTGTGCAATATAAAACTTTTGTATAACCAAATAAAAACTTACCACAAAAGTATTCCACGCGCACTGTCCAATTCATACGTATTTTATGAGCCAATAAATAAATAATTTATCGTTTTGAGCCAGAAGGTTGAAGTATACGGCAGTGTGGTCGAACACTATAATATGAAAACATTGTCATTACTGCGGATGCTATTGCTATAAAAAACGCGCATCCTTACAAAACTCAATAAAATAAACGTATAGACTGGTAGAAAGATCTACAAGCAAACAGATCTTTCAGCGTACAGACAGAACAGAGAAATGATTAAAAGAAAAAATTATCGGTATCACAAAGACAACTTCTTAAGCCCAAAGGCGACATCTTAAGCCCAAAGCCGACATCTTAAACCCAAAGCCGACATCTTAAGCCCAAAACCGCTCTCGCCTACACGTGGTACTTTCTGCTTATTACGAACGAAGCCATGGCAGCACTTAGTTCCCGTTTTGGGTTGTGGGGGTGAGATGGCGGGTCGCCTCATATCATACCAAATACCGTCAGATATATGGTGGATCTTGCCATTAAGCGGGATTAAAGGCAGAAAGAAAAAAAACATAGTTGGAAATATAAAACGAAATATATAATATGTAACAAAAACCCTGTTGTTCCTTTTATCCACGTTATCAGAAACGTTATTCAAACGTAAAGAAAAATCTCAATTAAGAAAATTATACCATAAAAATAACGATTGGCGTACACTCACAAATGGTGGTTGATCAAAACTTGTACGGCACCTTTTTACTATTACAGCGAGTCGCCGCTTTACTAATACGCGCGTAATACACATAAAGTTGTAGTTTTGGTAGTATTTCATTTAAATACCACTTTCGTTGAGCTGCTGGCCCACCATCTGTCCTATTTTTATGTTAGATTTTTCTCATTAGAGATATTTCCTTATGTTTGAATATCGATTCTCACAACACAGCTACAAGGACCAACAGGGTTTTTGTTACATGTTCATTATAGTTCACAAATATACATGACTGCCTCGGTGGCGCAGTTGTAATGCGTACACGTTACAATTGAGGCTAATGCTGAGGTCTCGGGTTCGATCCCCGGGTCAGGTAAAGTTGTATTGGGTTTTTCTATTACGAAATGCTCAGTATCAGCCCGGAGTCTGGAATTTGTGCCCGGTATGGCGATAGGCTCGCCCCCTATCACATCGTGGGACGGAGATACGGTCGGCGAAATGTGGGTGTACTAGTTACACTTCTGCCTACCCCTTCGGGGATTACAGGCGTGAGTGCGTATGTAAATATACATGAATCAATAGAAAAAAATATTGAACACAGAAAAAAATTAATGTTGAAGAAAAGTAACACAAACTAGATCAGGAGCTAGTTAATAATACTCGAAATCTTACAACCAAGGGTTTGTTTAGTCTAGAATAAATAACTAAAACAAAACAAGACCCTTGAAAGCGTATTGAGTAATTTGGTAATTACACCAGAGTGTGAGTGGCTTGAAAATTCCCACATTAAGACTGGCCATTAGTCTAAAAACTATTAATTCAGCGATTGAATTGGGTAATTATGAACGAGTGTGCTGAAATTTATCATTGTTACAATAACGTTATTGTCCTATTTAATAATATCAATAAAATCACTAGAAAATATCATAAAAGTAACATTTTTATTATAATGAGGCACAAACTTCGAAGAACTTGTAAAGTTATTTGAGTTTTTGTACGTTTGCTTAAGTGTAGGCTTAAAGTCAACACAAAGTTTAAAGACATAAGAAAGGCATTAGCTTTATTTAAAATCCTGAAATGGCTTGCCAGATTACTGATGTGTACGAGTATAAATCATTTGATTTATCTTTGATATAAGGGTAGGCAGCGGCCTGGCCGTGCTCTGGCAATGCTGAGGTCCATGGGCGACGGTAACCACTTACCATCAGGTGGGCCGCCCGCTCGTCTATCTAGGGGAATAAAAAAAAGAGAAAATAATAATACGCATCAGTAATCATGAGCCGTGGAGATAACTTACCATCAGGTGACCCACCTGCTGGTTTGCTGGCCTCTGCTTTAAAAAATGCAAATAAGAATTTATTAAACATTTATGAGTGCTTGATTTGATACGACCGACTAAAACTGCAACATATAAAAAAAAATAAAAAACAAGGTCTTACCTATGAAATTGCCGTTCTGCACGAAAGTATTTATTTTCCATGTTTTTTTTTTTATTTCTATTAATCAAAACAACCACCCATGCTATCGATGTATCTTTGCCAGCGCAGTGGAAATTTATCGATGCTCTTCTTAAAGAAATCGGCTTGACTATAGGTAACAAACTCTTCAAAGGCATTTTGTACTGCTTCTCGAGTATTGATTTTTCTCCAGACAATTTTTTTTTCCAAATTATGGAAACACAACAGTGCTAACACACTGCTGTTTGCGGCAAAACTAGAGTACGTGTTGGTACCACCACAGATGGCCTCTAGCATACGACGCACCTACCACTTATAGTAACCTAGTTTCCTTTATATACTTTATCAAAGTAACTAAGTACATAATTAAAACTTGTCGTAAACGTAGAATTTGTCTGTATATTTCTAATAGAATTCATTACTATGAATATTGTGTTAAAAGTTTCGAGACACTCATTAGACGGGAATTATCGACGTACAGTTAAAATTTGTTTTTCATACAAACTTTACCAGGCCAAGGATGGCATTAAAAACTTATGTATACTTATATAACATAACGAGATGAAATAAATGTTCTATATTATTTTATAGGTAACTAGCTTTTGCCCGCAGCTTGAACGGCCTTTTCCAGGATAAAATGTCATAAATCAGGTCATGGTCTGCCTGTGTGCCAAATTTCACATAAAACTGTTCAGCTGTTAAGTCGTGATTGACTAACAAACATCAAAATTCACAAACATCCAAACTTCACCAATTTTAGTAGTAGGATATTCAATGAATCCTAATTTTAAAAACCGCTGCTATCTTAAACATTCGCTTGTAGAAGTATCTAGAAGATATTGCACTCACGTCAGTACTCTCCGATGGGTAAGGCAGAGGTGTAACCATTACACTCATATTGCGCCGATCTTTTTCCTCTTCATCATATGATAGGGGGCGACCCTATCGCCATACCGAGCTGATACTACAATTCCAGCTCCGGGCTGATGTAAGTAACTAAGCATTCTGTGACAGAAAATCCCAATATCACTTTTACCCGACCCGAGGATTGAACCCGAGACCTCCGCACAACAGTCGTGCCGCGTACGTAAGGCGGCACCTAAAGTTTAAGCACTTATTTATGTTTCTACTAATGATCCATAAAACGGTCGTAAAAACCCTCGCCATTTTACAAATAAGGGCCGTCCACAATCGAACTAGATTTATTTTATCCATAACACGCGTCGCTTATATTTCCATTAACGCGTTTTGCCTGAGGCACGGACCCATTACAGTGTGAAACCCAATAGATCACGCATTGCGTTGCCAAATCCTCCCTCCCGTATCTATATAAATTACGTCACATATATTTCTGAGTGGTAGTGCCATGCTGTAGACTGTTTTGTTTACAGCGTGAATGGGCGGGTCGTCCGGGTCGTTACCACTGGTCTCACATAAAACCGGCGTAAAGTAGCAGCTTGCTGCTGCGTTTCGTACGGTGAGTGAGTGACAATCCCTTACATATCCCTTTCCTTTACATTCGGCAACGCGCCCATTATTATTTTAGTATTGTGGGCGTACATGGGCGGTGGAGATCACTTACAATAAGGTGACCCACTCGCTCGTTTGCCGGCCTGTACTATTAAAATAAAAAATAAACTAAACTAAGTTGATTTGTTTGTTTGTAAAATGCAATAGAACATAAAATCATTGCTAAAGTTAGCATGTGCTTGAGGTATTGATTTTTTATTGAAAAGAATGTGTTTCGGAACTAAAGTTATGATTTGGAAATTTATGACATTATATTTCAGCTTCGACATAATGTTCCATAATGTTAATAATGTTTCTCTTACATTTTTGTACAGCGAGTCTGGTTTTTTGTTTTTTTGGAATCATCTACATACATACATACGCACTCACGCCTGTAATGAGAGTAGGCAGAGGTGTAACCAGGACACCCACATTTCGCCGAGAGTATCTTCGTCCCATGATCTGATAGGGGGCGAGCCTATCGCCATATCGGACACAATTCCAGATTCCGGGTTGATACTAAGCATTTCATGATAGAAAAACCCAATATCACTTTACCCGACCCGGGAATCGTACCCAAGACGTCAGCATCAGCCTCAGTCGTAACGCGTACGCATTACAACTACGCCACCGAGGCAGTCGATTTTTTGGAATCCTGTCATTTTTACGATTTTGTCTGAGCCTTAAATTGTTTTTATTTTTCACCAATATATACAAACTAGCATAATCTACTAGTGTAATTGGCCACCAACATCTTAGGTCCAAAGCCAACCTCGCCTGCACGTTCACTCTGCTGATTAACGGATGAAGCAATGGCGAAACTTGGTTTCCTTATGGGGACCAGACGAGGGGTCACCCCACATAATACTAATTCCGCCGACGAATCATGATGGGAAGGCGGACCTGGCATTAAACCGAGATAAAACCAGGCAGAAAGAAATATATTTCACCGATCTATATATTCTAATAGCTATGAAAATAAATACACTGAACAGTCACACACATAGTCCTGACCCCACACTAGGTTAACCTGTATGGTGGGTATCAAGAACTACGAGGGACTTGGTCCCACAACACCCAGTCCAGAAACAAATATTTGTCTCGGTGCGTGAATCAAACCTACGGCTTCACGCTCGCAGCCGGCTTCTCGCCCAAAGCGCCACATAGGCTGTCGAAATAGCATCAATATCAATGGAATATATCCCGAACAACGAATGAAGTCACGTGCGACATTAAAGCCGCTATCGGCAGGTCAACACTGTGACACGTATCGATCGAGCTTCTCTCATACGACGAGCTTTTTGCCTCACATGACAAATGGGCCTTTTAAGTCTAAATGCGCACCGACGCACCGCTGCTTACCTACATACATTTTCACTATGTTCCCTCGTTTTTAAGGCAAAATCCATTAAAAATTTAATGTTGTTTTTTGTGGTATAAAGCTTTGCGGTATTTTATGTTTGATTGCATTATCTGTGTCGTTCAGGTGTTCAAAATGATTTTGGAAATATTTAGTTCAGTTTTGCGTCATTAGGTTAGGCTAAATAGTAATACTATTAGGGCTAAGCTATATATATACTGTACCTATACTGTAAGACTTATACAAAAAAAATAAAAAATATCGGTGTATCACATGTTGTTTTCTACAGATCCCTGCGTCGAGTAAAAAAATACTAAAAGACCTTCTCGAGAAAGACCAGGTCAGAAGTACACTAAACCGACGTGTATAAATAAATAAATAAAATAATAAATAAATACACCCAACAGTCACACACATAGTCCTGACCCCACACTAGGTAAACCTGTATTGCGGGTATCAGGAACAACGAGGGACTTGCGGTCCCACAACACCCAGACCCGAAACAAATTTTTGTGGACCACACAAACATTTGTCTCAGTGCGGGAATCGAACCCACGGCCTCTCGCTTCGCAGCCGGCAACTCGCCCGCTGCGCCACGGAGGCTGTCCGTGCTGGCTGTATGTATGAAAAATTTCATGAGCGTGAAGGAGACCAAAGAGATGTGGAAATTACAAATGATTACAGCAGTGATACATTAACTATGTGTGGTTTTTCATCTCCGTTTTCTTATGTATGTTTTTATTCACTGTATTTCTTTGAACATGAATAAATAAAAAAATAAAAAAGGGTCGTAATAAGTGGAAATCTCTCCTGTCTGTCTACCCTTATGGGAAACAGGCGTGAGTCTATGTATGTATGTAAGACTTAGAATTCAACATGAATCTAAAACTCGACCATATAACTAAGCTATGTCTCTTCTTTCTTTGTCCTTCCCTGGTTCCCATTATTTGGGGTAATAATGGGAAAAACAAATTAAATATGAATATATATGAATATATTTTCATATTCAAAATGAATCTAAAAATCGACCATATAACTAAGCTATGTATTCAACAAAAATACAGAAAATACACTCGTAATCGAAGGTAAAAATCTTCCCTGAAAAAATTGCATTCAATACATGACAATACAGATTAGGTAATACGAATTCATAATAAAAAAAACGATAAAACCTGAACTAGAAATTGCAATGGAAAAGGATTCAGTCGACAGATTTTAGTCACAAAAATAACAGAGCACCAATACGATCAAGAGATTAAGCACGGAACCAAAGCTGGTTTCAATAACGTATACAAATTGCATTCAAATCTAAATGCTGGTATCTTTCGATGCAACAAAGTATGAATATTTTGCTAGTGAAGCGTGAGTTACGATCGAATCTATATGCTTCTTTGGAAAAATGAGGCGTTTCTCGAACGTATTCGATAAAATATGTTTTATGTTGGCTTACGGGCTTGCTTTAGTTGGTAATATAAAATAAGTGTAAATATTATACCAGAATGCTATGTCAGCATTTAGATTCTTGACCAATAATATTATAGGTAAACTAGCTTCTGCTCGCGGCTCCGCCTGCGTGAACTGCCTTTTCCAAGATAAAAAGGAGCATATGTCTAAGTTCAGGTTATAGTCTACATGTGTGCCAAATTTCATCCAAAACCATTCAGCCGTTGAGACGTGATTGACTAACATACATCCAAATTCACAAACATCCAAACTTTCACATTTATAATAGTAGTAGGATAGGTAAAGTTGGAAGTTTGTGTGTAGATAGAACTATTAATGCGATTCTGAAAAAAAAATACACTAATAGGAAGCATTATCTTTGAGTACTGTATGCTATTTTTCATAGACTATAAATATATACTAGTAATTTTAGAAAATACTTAGACGTGGGCGATACCGCGAGCAAAGCCTGGTAGTATTATATCCTTGAAGAGTAGGTTAAGGTTCTCTTTCATCACTGCCATTTATCAGATTAAACATAGCGCAGTCCAGTGTCATGCAGTGCTTTGTTATTCAAAGTTCTGTGTGGCGTTGCTTCTGTTTATGCACAGGCGTATCGCTTACCATCAGGCGAGCGACCTGGTCGTCTTGTCATTCAAGCTATAAAAAACAAAAGAAACATCACGCTGTCAATATTCAATCAATTCAATTTCCACTAAATATTCTCCATTTGGCCTTGCCTACGACATAATCGATGGTAAGATCATTACCGTGCACCATGTGTTAGGAATTTATACATATTCATCAAGTCCGAGCTAATTACCATTGTTGGGTGGTACCCGTGGTACGATAAAGTTAAGCGATATAGTACCAATTTCTAACTAGCTATTATAACTAGCTAGCTATTATAACTATCTAGCTATTATAGTAGACTGGCTCGATGGCGCAGTTGTAATGCGTATTCGTTACGACTGTTGTACTGAGGTCTCGAGTTCAATCCCCAGGTCGGGTAACAGTTATATTGGGTTTTTCTATCACGAAATGCTTAGTATCAGTCCGGAATCTAGAATTGTGCCCGACATGGCGATAGGCTCGCCACCGATCACATCATGGGACGAAAATAAGCTCAGCGAAATGTGGGTGTACTAGTTACAACTCTGCCTACCCCTTCGGGAATTACAGGCGTGACTGCTTATGTTTGTATAACTGTTATAACCAATTGAACCGTAATTATAAAAACTAAATCGCCTCATTGGTCCAGTGACAGCGTACTAAGGATGAGAATAGTAAGGTCCTGGGTTCAATACGCAGGTCAGGCAATCACAATTTGTGTTTAAGTTTTTTCGAAAAATCACTCATGAATTGCCGGGGATTGAAACTCGTGCTCGGTATGGCGATAGGCTTGTAATTTTTTTAGGCCGGCAAACGAGCAAGTGGGTCACCTCAGGTCACCCAGTTGTTGCACCTCTGCCTATCCCTTCGGGGATAAAGGCGTCAACGTACGTATGTTTCAACAAAAACTTAGAAAGTAGGTAAATTGGATCAGCTTAGCGATCTATATTTCAAGGTTTTGCTAGGACGTGAAGTGAAGCTAAGACCCAACAATAAACCAAAAACTAATGTGGGTGTACTTGAGTCCATAATAACATTATTACATTGCTAAGATTAATCCATAATTCATACAAAATCTGTCATACAGAAACAAGTTTACAAGAAGGTTCGCCCGACCGATAGCACGTGGCGTGATAATTTACAGCCGAATAGGGATTAGGCTGGTTATCCACTATGTAAATAACAAGTTTCTTGATGAAAAAGAGACCAGCGGTAGGGACGCGGCGGTTGAGATGCGGCGTTTTGACGCTATGCTTTTTATATAAATTTTGAAGAAATTATTACCTTGTATCGAAATGTTAGATAGCTTTATCTTGCTTGAGGCATAAATAATACTAGTCCTGTATACGTCCCACTACTGAGCACAGGCCTCCTTTACTGAATGAGAGGAGTTAGGCCTTAGTCCACCACGCTGGCCTAATGCGGATTGGCAGACTTCACATACATTCTAAATTCTTATGGAGAACTTCTTAGGTATGCAGGTTTCCTCACGATGCTTCTTTCACCATTAAAGCAAGTGATAATCAATAATTAATACACACATAACTTAGAAAAGTCAGAGGTGTATGCTCTTGGGGCTGGTTTCGAATCTGCGACTTTCGTCTCGATAGTCCATACTACTCCCCGCTGAGTTATCACTTGAAGCATATACTTATTAAAGACATAAAAACATGCTATATACAGATGCTAGGCTAGTCAGTTACCTTATCGAACTCGTATTTGACACCAGCACCACAATTCTTTATACGTTAAAATAAATTTCTGAAGTACGAACTAGGATAAAGAAACTTTATAGTATTGTTATTCCAAATTAATATATTCAATTTTGAATAACTGTTGCTAAAATACATTATAACTACAAGTAATTTTGCTTTTTATTTTATTGTTAAAAGCATATTATATAAGTTATACAAGGTGATAGGTCCGTCGTATGCGAGAGGCCGTCTGGGTTGGTGCCACCGCCAATTTCTACCGCCAAGCAACATGTGTAAACATTGTTGTGTACCGGCTTGAAGGGTATTGAAGTCAGTGAAATTACTGGGCATTATGAGACTTAACAACTTATGTCTCGGGGTGACGAGTGCAGACCAGTGTCAGACAGTGCTTTGTAATTCAAAGTTCTGTTGGCGTTGCTTTTGCTTATGGGCAGGTACCGTCATTCAAGCTAATAAAAATAATAAAATATGTTTAATATTAGATTTCTCCAGAAACACAAACTCATAAGAATACTTTAGATTAATAAGTTTTAATAATAGCACATCTAAATAGCACACCTTTATGTATGCTATTAGCAACATTGAATACAATAATATCAATTTCAAATTAGTAAATAGACCACTATATCATAAATTAGCATTAGGATGTTTATTCACACTATTAAATACCATTAACGACCAAAATACAACGCTCAACAACAATTAATGTAATTATACATGTTCGCGAAACGCCAGTCTGTACTACCACTTAATTATGCCATACAAAACGCGTAATTAATGTAAATACTAAAGGGCCTAACGTCATAAACAAAGGCAGGTGAAATTCAGCCTTAATCCGCGCTTAACTATTGCAAACTTTACCTGGAGTTCCGTGTCTTATATGAAAGTTTAGGATGATCAAGGAAAACTTATCAAAATGAAATGTGGCTATCTACTCACGTTTTGAGTTTGCGAATACGTATATGAAGTGGTTTGTATAGAAATTAAATAATATTATGTTATTTCTGACTTAATAATAAACGTTTCGTATGTTCCCTATAGTTTGTTTTCATTTGACAGCTCCGTGGCGCAGCGGGCGAGTAGTCGGCTGCGAAGCGAGAGGCCGTGGGTTCGATTCCCACACCGAGACAAATGTTTGTGTGAACCACAAATATTGGTCTCGGGTCTGGGTGTTGTGGGACCGCAAGTCCCTCGTAGTTCCTGATACCCACGACACAGGTTTACCTAGTGTGGGGTCAGGACTATGTGTGTGACTGTTGGGTGTATATATATATATATTTAAACTTCACTAATATGAGAAAATCTCGCCCATATACCCGCTACAGTAACTCTTCTAAGCTAGGGTCGTCAATGGCACGCTACTATTGATACCGGACAATAAAGCAAAAAGTTTTTGGAAATATGAAGCTGTTTTGGTGGCGCAGTTGAAATGCGTACGCGTTACGATTGAGGCTAACGTTGAGGTCTCGGGTCGGGTAAAGTGGTATTGGGTTTTTCTATTATGAAATGCTCAGTATCAGCCCGGAGGCTGGAATTTTGCCTGGTATGGCGATAGGCTCGCCCCCTATCACATCGTGGGATGGAGGTAAACTCGGCGAATTGTGGGTGTACTGGTTACACTTCTACCTACCCCTTCGGGGATTCCGGGCGTGAGTGCGTATGTAGAAAGATCAGTTGATAAAAGAACCATACAATTTTTGATTTTGATTCAATTCAATCAACTACAATCGAACCGTGGGAACCCGCTATATCAGTCTTTCTCAAAGTGGTCGATAACGCCCCTTTGTGGGTGCTGCATGCTTAAAGGGGGGCGGTAAGAGACCCAGAAAAAAGGGGGGTATTGTAGAGGCTGAGGGGGCGATTTGTAATTTCCTCTACGTAGGTAGGTACTTACCTGTTGCGGGTTGTAATAAAAGTCTCGTTTAGAATAAATGTTTCATCTCCGCTGATATAGCTCACACTAATTTATTTAATTTAAAGACATTGTGGCTTTAAGAAGGTAAAAAAATGGGGGGCGCTAAAAATAACTTATTTTATAAAGTGGGCAGTAGACAAAATAAGTTTAGGAACCTTTGCGCTATATCATAATAACAAACTAATATCAAACTTGCAACTATCGATACAAAACCACAATGCTGTAGAAATCTCTGAATCTCTCGAGAACGATTGCTTTGTTCACAAAGCACGTTCACGCGATGCTCGATAGTATTATCATCAACACGCTCTGCTTTCCTTTGTTACCTTTGCACTATTTTCCTTAAACAGAACTCAAACAGTCATATATGCGATTGTTTTTAAACGGGTTTTCAATTATTTGTTTTTGGTTTGTGCTATATTTATAACCTAGACCAGCAAACGAGCAACTGAGTCACCTGATAGTAAGTGGTCTCCATAGTCTATGTACGCTCACAATACCAGAAGAATCATGGGCGCGTTGCTGACTTTAAAGGAAAGTAATATTGGGAGGAGGATTCGGGGTCCGGATATCTCACTCACCTTACGTAACGCAGTAGCAAGCCGCGACTTCATATCAGTTTTCTATGTGATAGTAGTAACGACCCGGACGAGACGACCCATTCGTGTTGTAGACATCACTGTCTAAAGCGTGACTCTACCATTCAAGATAAGCATATATAACAATATGCATACAATAACCTTCATCTATGATGATAGACAATACCTACCTTTTTTATAGCATAGGCCGGTAACCGAGCAATTGAGTCACCTGATGGTAAGTAATCTCCACCGCACATGAAGACCCACATCATCAGAAGAATCATGTACACGTTGCCAACCTTAAAGAAGAAAGATAATTAAGGGATTGGGAAGGGGACGGGAGATATTGCCCACTCATCGTACTAAATACAATATTGATATTGTTATTATATTGATCTGCTACTTTACGTCGGTTTTCTGTGGTAACAACCCAGGCGAACCGGCCCGTTCATACTGTAGATAAAACTAAAAGTCTACAGAGTGTCTCTACCGTCAAAAAAATAGTAGGCTTATTAATAACTTACGTGTGTGTTACGATAGTGCGGACAACTATTAATAATGGACATTCGATTTAATTTGTTGCGCATTTAGCCGCTAATGGACGAGGATTTGTTTGGGCGTTTGTAAATAGGAAATTAATTAATTAAATTGATGAATGGTGAGCGTCATCTCATTTCACCACAATCTAATAATTATAATGGGTGACCTAAACATAGATGTAAAACCCAGTAGTAAAGATCGTAACTCCATGGACTATTTAAACCTATTAGCAAGTCATGGTCTGCTGGCAGGTCATACATATCCAACTAGAGCATATTATTGCATAGATCATGCAATGGTTAACGCAAAATTCCCAGCAACGACAATTGTATGGACTCTCCATTAACTGATTTATTCCTCGGTTCTTATATCCATAGATTTAAATCAGAAAGCTGGAAAAGATATTAAACATGCCACAATCCTCAAAATTAATTATGAGGCAATCATTGCGGAACTTGAATCTACAGATTTTAATAATATAGTTAATCCCCTAGACTGGTCTGTCATGGAATTGATTAATATATTATCCACGTCTATTATGAATAATACGCTTAAAATAATTACACCTAAAAGGCTGCGATGCATTAAGCCATGGATTACACCAGGACTGGTCCGTTGCATCAAAAATCGTGATCGAATGCATATTACAAGCAAAAAGGAACCTAAAAACACAATACTTAAAATAACTTATACTAGATACAGAAAAATTTGCAATGATTTATTAAAACGCCTTAAACGAAACTTCGAAAGAAACTTCGAGCTGAAGAAACACTCTAAAAACCCAAAAAGGAAGTTAAAAATAATTGACTCAATAACTATCAAACAAAATAAAAAACAACCCTCCACAGATTTTCTCAAAATAGGAAATACCCCTAAATTTGCTGTAGAATAAAATGTTAACAATTATTTTGCTAATGTAGCTAAAGAGTTGTCTGAAAAAATCTTACCCCAACCAAATTCCAATTAAATTGTAACAGTGAAACGTCACATGCACCAATTAACTCTATGGGTTTAATACCAGTAACTGATCAAGAGGTTGAGTCTACCCTTATGAATTTGAAATCAGACAGTGCAACGGGTTGGGATGAAATCTCGACAAAACTACTGAAAATGGCCAAAAACATCATAGTTCCACCTATAACACAAATAGTTAACCTATGCATCGAAATGGGTACGTTTCCAGACGCCTTCAAAGTATCAATTGTTCATCCTATTCATAAAGCGGGGGCTAGGGACTGTATCAGCAATTATCGCCCGATTGCGGTACTGTCTGCACTGTCAAAAATCTTAGAGAAGCTCATAAATAAGAGACTGCTATTAAACTTAGAAAAAGAAAACATATTATCAAAACATCAGTATGGTTTTAGAGCAGGTATGTCCAAAGCGCATGCAGTCTCCGAGCTTAGCAATTTTATCGCGACACGTGTTGATAGGTGTCTCGTAGGGGACACACTGTTAGTTGGCACAATAAAAACTTGCGGAACTTGCTGTATTAGAAATATATTATCAATTTTTACAATAGTTAAATGATACGATGTGAACTCGGCGATGGACGACTTGCAAGTGGGGTGTCGGTATGACGTAAAAAATAATAAAAAGGAATGCCTTATAAACTAATAATTGTACAATTGCTTTGCAAACGTAATTGCCAATAATGTTCTGTGAGGCGCTTCCGAACATCTTCCCGGCCCTTGAAAGTCTCCAACTTTCAAGATTGTAGATCTTCGGCATTTGGTAAAGGACAAAGCCGCACCAGAGGACGTCGTATCGATCCACGGGTAGTATTGATGTCCGCAACTCTTGATATTCCGTCAGCTCCATGGAAGAGCCGAATGACTCTTCCCAGACGCCATGATAACGGTGGGACGTTGTCCTCATGTACTAGCACCAAGTCACCGATCTTTAAACTGGAAGAATTCGTTTTCCATTTGGTGCGTTGTTGTAGCTCTCCAATATATTCCCTTTGCCATCTTCTCCAAAAATGTTGCCGCATTTGTTCCATGCGTTTGTAGCGTGAAAGTTGACTTTCCCTATGAACTTCCAAATTAGGCGATGGTAATTCAGTAAATCTTCTTCCTATAAGAAAGTGCCCTGGGGACAAGGATAGGAAATCATTGGGAGAGGAAGATAGGGGACACAAAGGTCGGCTATTTAAAATTGCCTCTACTTTAGTAAACAATGTGGAAAGTTCTTCATATGTAAGATGAGTATTACCCAACACACGTTTTATATGATACTTAGCGGATTTAACGCCAGCTTCCCAGATACCGCCAAAATGAGGAGCGTAAGGCGGCGAAAATACGAATCTAAAACCCTCATGGCTTGCATAATCAGATAGAGAGTTAGAATTAGATTTAATGAATTTACCAATTTCCTTAGCAGCGGCAACGAAATTTCGACCATTGTCGCAAAAAATCTCAATTGGTCGACCTCGACGTGACATAAACCTATTCAGTGTCATTATAAATGCATCCTTTGTTAGGTCACTGACAGCCTCCAAATGAATACACTTAAAACGTAAGCAAACGAACAGACATAAATAGCATTTCAACAATTTGGCTCCGCGACCCTTGCGGTTTAAAATGAAAAATGGACCTGCGAAGTCTATGCCCACAGAAACGAATGGAAAATCCGTAGTTATGCGCTGTGGTGGTAAGTTACCCATTTTCGGTAATAATGTTTTTCCATTTACACGTCTACATATGACACATTTGCGAACAGTATTTCTTGCTAGATTTCTACCGTTTATAGGCCACACAGTTTCTCGCACTACTGACAGTAATAATTGAGGACCAGCATGTAAACTGCGTTTGTGTTCGCGATCAAAAATTAACTTGGTCAAATGATGCGACGAATCTAGAAGAATTGGATGCCTTTTATCGTAACTGTAATTTGAAACATCTATGCGGCCACCAACCCTTATTAGCTTATGTTCATCTATGAATGGTGATAACGCCATTAATTTAGACTTAGGGCTCAAAGGTTTGTTATTTATAAGCTTGTCGTAATCGTGAGAGAAGCTTTGATTTTGAGCTGTTAAACAAAGTGCATTGTATGATTCATTTAATTCCTCCAGTGATAAGACACCAGAACGTTTGTTATTAGGATATTTTAAATTATAAATGAATCTTTTTACAAATGCTAATATTCTTTGGAGCTTAGTTAGACTTGAATAGTTTTGTATAATAATAGACTCTGACAAGCAAGCTACTGTAACATTTGTTAACTTTATTTCAGGTAACATTTCTACGTCATGGTTAGTGGTAGGCCAGTCACACTCGTCTTTAACAAGGAAGTTAGGACCAGACCACCATAATTCTGCAGTAATTAATTGATCAGCATATACACCTCTAGATATGAGATCTGCAGGGTTTGCATCGGTCGGTACATAACGCCAATTTGTAAACTCAGTTAGTTCATTAATCTCGCCTACCCTATTGGCAACGAAAGTTTTCAATCTCGCTGGATGAGCACTTAGCCATGCTAGCACTACCTTTGAGTCGCACCAGTGTACGACTCGATCAGGCTTATATCGCAATGACTCTATTACAGTGTTACAGAGCCTTGCGCCGACAAGAGCAGCGCATAATTCAAGGCGTGGTATTGTTATAGCCTTAAGTAGAGAAACCTTTGATTTAGAGCATAATAGGTGAACGAAAACTTGATTGTTTGAATTTATTGATCTTACGTATACACATGCACCATAGGCCTTTTGAGAGGCATCGCAAAATGTATGTATTTCTATCGCCTTTGGCGAGTCGCAGATGACTCTCCTGGGTACTTGTATTTGTTTGAGGTAGTGAAAGCTATGAGAAAATTTCAACCATTCACCCTTTGATTTTTGTGGAACAGTTTGATCCCATTCAAGCCTTTGTTACCACAAATCTTGAATTATGATTTTTGGCAATATTATGACTGGACTCAAGATTCCTAGAGGATCGAAAATTTTGAAAGAGCTTGATAATATATACCGTTTAGTTATGTTGTCCTCGTTGGGGAAATTCTTTAGCGGAAAACTTAAATTATCATTGAACGGATTCCAACATAGTCCAAGAGTGTTCGATGATTCACTAAAGGTAAGATTATCGTCTATGTCCTTATTACTTTCATATAGTGAATACAAATTTGATTTAAATTTTCTTAATTTGAAACAAGCAGATTTTAATAAATCTGTGACAGCACTTTGAATATAATGCAGCTGTGCCTCATCATCAGCCCCAGTGATTAAATCATCGACATAGAAATCCTTTTGTATTACGGTTTTTATGACTTCATCATTGCATTGTTCTCCGACTTGCCAAAGACATTTTGTGCTTAAATAGCTGGCACTGGCTGTACCATAAGTAACTGTGTTTAATTGTAAAGTTTTCAGGGGAAAAGACGGATCCTCTCTCCACAGAATTAACTGCAGGTGGCGATCAACTTTGTCGACCTCTACCTGGCGATACATTTTTTCGATATCGCCAGTCAAAAGATATTTATATTGCCGAGCTCTTAGTAATATAGAAAACAGAGAATCTTGAACATTTGGACCTATCATCATTATGTCATTAACGGAGAATCCAGATGATGTAGGAGCCGAACCGTCAAAGACAACACGTAATTTTGTCGACTCACTCTTTTCTTTGAACACAGCATGATGACATAAATAATATGAATTTAGTTTCCTATCTGTTGTTATAGACAAATGATTCAGTTCAGCATATTCCCTGATAAAATGTGTATATTGATGCTTAAGCGATAGATTTTTAGAAAAACGCTTTTCTAAACTGTGAAATCGTTTTTTAGCTAATTTGTAAGAGTCCCCAAGACATTCAGGTGACTCTAATAATGGTAGTCTCACAGAAAATCGACCTGTGCTTAAGCGTTGTGTATTATGTAAAAAATGATTTTCGCAAGCTATATCATTTTTGCTCAATTGAGTACGTTGGGGAAGTTCCTCCAACTTCCAGAATTTTGTTAGCATGTCATCAATATCTGAACATGATTTTGAAAATGACGCATGATTACAATAGACGTCATAACTGATTTCAGAATTAACTGGGCCCACAACCAACCATCCGAATTGTGAATTTCTTAGCGTAGGTTTATTAGGTCCCAGACTCCTTTGTTCCGATTGCAATATGTCCCAAAAAATGTCAGACCCTATCAAAACCTCAATTCTCGATGGTTTATTGAATTGGGGATCTGCTAATTTTATGTGTTTAGGTATGTTCAAATTACTTACATTAAATGCCCTTTTTGGTAACTCTCCCGTCAACTCGTCCATTACCAAACAAGAGAAAGAAACATTGTAATCGGAATTTAAAGACCTTAACTGAACCACGCAACTCTCGGTGACATTATTGACAGCGCTATTACCTATGCCTATAATTTTTATGTCAATAGGATTAGTTGGTAGAGATAATTTTTCTCGTAAAGATTGACAAATGAACGAGGACTGACTACCGCAGTCTAATAGAGCGCGAGCTGTTTCAAATTTATTTGATTGAGGATTTCTTATCTCTATTAAGGCTGTAGACAATAGCACCTGGTCACTCTGGTTGGAGAAGTTGACAGATTTGCTTACATCGGTGTTAGTTGTAGTAGGTTTGTGAAGTAATGTGTTGTGTTTCCTTTTACATTCGCGACAAGGACCCAGCTTGCACGTGTCTACTGAATGGCCTTGTCTTAAACAGTTAATACATAGCTTAAATTTTGTGATGTCGTTCCATCTTTCAGATATACTTTTAGCCTTGAAATTAGGACAATCATAAATTTTGTGAAATTGGTCACAAATGACACATGTATGCGAGTGCACATTTTGATTCGTTGATTGAAATGATTTTGTGTTTTGTGTAGCACTTGGTTTGTAATTCTTATGGTATGATTTATTATGTGTAAATGTTGTAGGAGGGCAATGCTCGCTGCTTGGAGTTGCCTTTAATTTGTTGTTACTTACAGATTCTAAAACGTCAGCACGACCATTTAAGAATTTGAAAAATTGATCTAAGTTTGGTTCGTCATCAAAAAGATTGCGTTGTTCTTCCCACTTTGTTTGGGTGTAAGTGTCTAACTTTGTTGTTATAAGAAAAATAATAAGTAGATCCCATTTATCAGTAGGTTGATCTAAGCTAGACAGTGCACGTAGATTCTTTGTAACATGAGTAACAATAAAACGGAACGATTTTTCGGACTCCCGATTAAGTTGCTGCAAATTGAACAGTGCCTTTAAATGATTATTTATCAAGAGTCGTTTATTATCGAAGCGATCACAAAGAAGTTTCCATGCTGCAGTGTAATTATCCGAAGACTTTTCTAAATTGGAAATAATACGAGCTGCTTCACCTTCCAAATATGATTCCAAATAATGAAATTTTTGGATTGTAGAAATTTTGTTATTACTGTGAATGAGATTACGAAATGTGTCACGAAACTCAAGCCATCGAAGAAATGAGCCATCAAATTTCGCGATCTGAATCAAGGGCAACTTAACACCAACATCTTCATCAGAATGGTCAACTGAGGCACGGGATTCGTCCGAGACATTACCTTTTAACAGGGTCTTTGCTTTTGCGAGAGTAACGATTATGTCTTGCTCAATGTCGTCACGCTCATCAATTTCCGAATCCAAATTATCTGAATTAATAACCTCGATCTGACTCTGCAAGTCATCAAATTTTGTGGATAGACCCTCAAATTTGCTTAATTTTAAAGACAGCTCGGCCGATTCAATATTAGAGAGAAATTGTGTTTTACTAATTTTGTCTAAGTAATTTTTAAATTTAGTAATTTGGCCTTTAATTGAGCTGCGTCTAGTATTTAGTTCCTTCAAAGAAACTTTTCCATCATATTTGTCTGTAGACATATTAAATCGTTATTATGAAAAAATCCCTAAAGAAAATAATGCGTTGTCTATCAACAAAATAAAGGATTTGTTAACTCAATGGTAAATAGATAAGCTTATCTGACGCTCCTCAGAATGGGGACACCTGGCGGAGGCTTCTCAACCGCTACTTGCGCTCGGGTGCCGCGCTCGTACGCTTGGGTGCTCGATCGTACTTAATGATCACCACACGCGAGATGATGCCCTTGAAATTAGTTAAATTTGGTATTAAATGAGGTTCACTATTTATAAGTTCGATCTTGGGGGTGAATGCAAAACGAAAGAATTGTTACGAAATATTAGGAAATATGTACATATTTTTCAAAACAAAACACTACCGATTGTTGAAAATAGTTTGTAGATATAATGATTACTTTGAATTGCACCAACTAAATGATATTTTTGCTAAATGAAAATATATTTTTGTACCGCGGGTAAATAAAAATGAATTGAAACAAAACTGCAACGGTTTTATGATAATGGAATGTTCTTGTTTTTGGATATAATTGTAGCAGGAATTAGTTGAAAGGGAAAACAGGGCACTTATCTTTGTAATAGGAACCTGCTGCGGGGCGATGTTTAGGTACTTCGCTTGCCCGGTGGTGACCTTGTGACCTTGGCTTGGCCCTTCAACTTCGACTTTGTTATAGAATATGCTGGATATCGTAGATCAGTAGAAGCCAGTCTTGAATGCTGCTGCTGCCTTTGTCTGCTGTCCACCTTTTCTCCAACGAATTGTCTTGTGTTCGGTCAGTACTATTTGGAGTACTGTCCCTGTTCGGGCGCCAAAATATGTCTCGTAGGGGACACACTGTTAGTTGGCACAATAAAAACTTGCGGAACTTGCTGTATTAGAAATATATTATCAATTTTTACAATAGTTAAATGATACGATGTGAACTCGGCGATGGACGACTTGCAAGTGGGGTGTCGGTATGACGTAAAAAATAATAAAAAGGAATGCCTTATAAACTAATAATTGTACAATTGCTTTGCAAACGTAATTGCCAATAATGTTCTGTGAGGCGCTTCCGAACAATAGGAATGATAAATGTATTGGTGTATTTTTAGATTTGGCAAAGGCATTCGACACGGTCTCTATTCCGATTCTTCTTAAGAAAATGGAAAAAATTGGTATTAGAGGCATAGCACTTGAATTATTTGGAAATTACCTAACAAATAGAACACAGAGAGTTACAATAGATGGCTACTTTAGTGATGACGTTCCCATTACTTATGGTGTACATCAGGGGAGTGTTCTTGGACCTACCTTATTTCTAATATACATTAACAACCTCTATGACCTGAAATTAAGTAACTGTAGGATATTTACATATGCTGATGATACAGCGCTCATTTTTCATGGAGCAACGTGGAGTGAGGCAAAGCTACAGGCTGAAGAAGGACTGAAAAAAATAGCTCAATGGTTGAATCAAAACCTGCTGACATTAAATGTAACTAAAACAAAATTCATGATGTTTGCCAACATTCAAAGATCATTGCCTAAGGATCAAAGCTTAGAAATACGTATTCATAATGATAAATGTCAACCTACATCCTTCAATATGTGTCATTGTAAATATCTAGACAGAACTAATACGATAAATGATCTAGGCATTGTGTTAGATGAAAGGCTGACTTGGTGCTCTCACATTAACTATTTAACAGAAAGAACAAGAAAACTGATATATATATTTAAAAAACTACGTCACGTGGCCGACCTTACCTTGCTCAAAACCGTCTATTTTGCACTGGCTCAATCTATTTTATCATATTGCATCACATCATGGGGTGGTGCACGTAAGACCCATCTCATAAAATTAGAAAGAGCGCAGAGAGCAATACTTAAAGTAATGACATTCAAACCATTTATCTATTCAAACCATATATCTACAGATAAACTTTACTCTGAATGTGACGTTTTAACTGTCAGACAACTTTTTGTACAAGAAACTCTATTGTCTCAACATAGTAAACTCACATACAGTGATCAATTAACAAATAGCCGAAGAAAAAATAGAGTATTCCCCTCGATCCGTTACAAGACTTATTTTATTAAGAAATTCCAATGTTACCTTGGGCCTATGATTTACAATAAAATCAACAAAATTCTGAATATACACCCACAAAACTATTACCAATGTAGAAAAGTTATAGTATTCTGGGTAAAATGTCAAACCTACGAAGAAATCGAAAATCTGTTTATTAATATCAAATAAGTGTATTGTTTGAAAACACAATGTATTTATTTTTTACAAAAAGAAGTTACGTACTGAATTATCACGGATCAAACATTAGAGAATTAATAACAACATTTAAAATTCTTGCTCATTGAAAGATTTAGAATGAAAATAATTGACATGAAAAAATTGTAGCAAGTTTACACTTACAGTGGTTTAACCAATACAAAGTATAGTTGGTGTAGGTAGTTAAAAAAATATGCCATAAATAGTCTAAATAACTAAGTATATTAATATTAAGCCATAAGAGCTATATATAAATTTTTATTTTATTTTTTATGTCCCTGGAAGTGACTAGCGTCTAAGATACAGGCTCGGCCTAGTTTAGATGCTAGTGTTTTATAGAAAATAAATCGCAAGTTAAAGTAGGTACCGCAGGATTAAGGCTTAGATAAGTAGATTTTGTTTTGTTTGGTGTCAATAAAGTATTTTTATTATTATTTTAATTTACATCATGCTGGAGCAAACACTAGGCTTAAATATAATACAAGTCCATTATAGGTATTGTTACCTAACAATTATTTTGCTGTAGTCGATTTAAAATGTATGTTAAAATTCTCTCTTTAATAGACTTGAAACATGAGAAGGTCCTCAATTCTTATAGCATAGTCCGGCAAACCAGCAAGTCGGTCACCTGATGGTAAGTGATCTCTACCACCCATGTACTCCCACAACACAAGAATCATAGGCACGTTGCCGACCTTAAAGGAAAGGGATAATTAAGAGATTGGAAAGGGGAGAGGAGGGAGATTTGTCTTAATTTCTTGAATTTTAATTCCAAGAATCATCATAATCATGTCATACTTAATAATAATAATAATAATAATAATACACCCAACAGTCACACACATAGTCCTGACCCCACACTAGGTAAACCTGTGTCGTGGGTATCAGGAACTACGAGGGACTTGCGGTCCCACAACACCCAGACACGAGACCAATATTTGTGGTTCACACAAACATTTGTCTCGGTGTGGGAATCGAACCCACGGCCTCTCGCTTCGCAGCCGACTACTCGCCCGCTGCGCCACGGAGCTGTCTAACTCCAAACTGCCTCGTTGGCTCTCTTGGGCTCGATCCCCGGGTCGGGTAAAAGTGGTATTGAGTTTTTCTATTACGAAATGCTCAGTATCAGCCCGAAGTCTGGAATTTGTGCCCGGCTCGCCCCCTATCATATCGTGAGACGGAGTTACGCTCGGCGAGTATCCCCGAGTCGAGTAAAAGTGATATTGGATTTTCTATTACGCAATTATTAGTATCAGCCTGGAGTCTGGAATTTGCCCCGTATTGAGATAGGCTCACCCCCTCTCATATCAAGAGACGGAGATACGCTCGGCGAAATGTGGGTGTACTGGTTGCACCTCTGCCTACCCCTTTGGGGATTACAGGCGTTAGTGAGTATGTATATACTTAACTCCAACTTACTTATTTATCTTGGGGACAATAAGTAAGAAGATGGAAGATCACAAATATTAAGATATGAACGGAGATCATAAAATCAAATATTTACTACAAAGTTAACATTGCACTTTGCTGCAGTTCTTACTGAGATTATGAGAGGATGCCATTAACGAGCGGTCATTAAGACTTAAGCTGTTGCTTCATCATGTGAAGGCAACACTAATGTACCACAGTGTCGAGGAACTAAATACTTTGCCAACTTTCAAGTATAATTGATTATAAGTACTTAATAATTTTAGAATTTTGACAGCCTTCGTGGCGCAGCGGGCGAGTAGCCGGTTGCGAAGCGTGAAGCCGTGGGTTCGATTCCCGCACCTTGACAAATGTTTGTCTGATCCACAAATATTTGTCTCGGGTCTGGGTGTTGTGGGACCGCAAGTCCCTCGTAGTTCCTGATAACCACGATACAGGTTTAACCTAGTGTGGGGTCAGGACTATGTGTGTGACTTGGGTGTATTTATTATTATTATAACTACTTTATAAACTAATATTAGATAAAGGTAAGATTTTCACAAGCAAATTAATGTACGGGGTAATTTAAGGGACTTGTGAACTGATTCTAAAAATGCTGTCATTAACAGAAAACTACACTAATAAGGAGTACATTGTATACATATGTATTACATACATACATACATACGCCTGTAATCCCCGCAAGGGTAGGCAGAGGTGTAACCAGTACACCCACATTTCGCCGAGCGTATCTCCGTCTCTTGATATGAGAGGGGGTGAGCCTATCTCAATACGGGGCACAAATTCCAGACTCCAGGCTGATACTAATAATTGCGTAATAGAAAATCCAATATCACTTTTACTCGACTCGGGGATCGAACCCGAGACCTCAGCGTCAGCCTCAGTCGTAAAGCTTACGCGTTACAACTGCGCCATCGAGGCAGTCCGGAGTAATTAATTACTTTAAACTCAGTTAAAAAGATGGTAGGACCCTCATATGCGAGAGGCTGTCTCGATTTGTACCACTGCTCTGTCTATTTCCACCTAAATCCAAGTTCCCATATTTTCTTTTAAGGTCAGCAAGACATCCATGATGCTTATGATATTATTGGTGTTCATGACCGGTAGCAATCACTTACCATCAGGTGACCCACTTGCTCGTGTGTTGACTTCTGCTATACAAATTAGATATGGAAATGACAAATATATAACTAAAAGCATTTCGCAAAAGAATAATACATATAGAAATATCTATGCGTCTTTGTGAACAAATTGCCGGAAATGGCTTTGAGCGGTACAATTGGAGTAAATGGGGAAGGACATAGTAAAAACTAAAATGTTTGTAAAATTTATGTACACTTGAACTTTTGAATGGGCCATTGCTTGTGTAATATGACAGTTACAGCTTCAACGAAAAAGTTGGTAAATATTCTTGTATTATCTGGACTGTGGAATCTGAGAAACTAGGCCAGTGATAATATTAATCTGATTTACAATATTCAGTAGCTACACTTACTAAAGGATCTAGTGCATCTGAGAATACATTGTGTGTACTATGGGTCCTTTTGCCTGAATATTTTGAGTGGTAGAGCCACGCTGTAGACACTTTTGTCTACAGCATGAATGGCCGGCTCGTCCGGGTCGTTACCACTATCTCACAGAAATCCGACGTAAAGTAGCAGCTTGCTGCTGCGTTTCGTACGGTGAGTGAGATATCCGGAGGTGCAAATCCCGTCCCCCTCCCATTCCCGTAATTATCCCTTTCCTTTAAGGTCGGCAAAGCGCCCATAATTCTTTTGGTATTGTGGGCGTACATGGGCGGTGGAGATCACTTACCATCAGGTGACCCATTTGCTAGATTGCAGGCCTATGCTATAAAAAAAGTTTATTTTTTATTATACCGTCACTCCCATTCTTTTAATCAGTCATAAGCCAAACTTAGATATCGTCACACATTACTTATTCCGTAATTCTATTATTAAAAACAGGAAAAAATTACTTAGTAAAATATTCAAACTGTATATAAAGAGGACGTACGCAAAAACACCTCCCATTTTCATCAGCGCGTTGAGCCGTCGGAAATCACAATAATCGAGAACGTTTCCCGCTTAATCAGGTTAGGGGAGGTTGGGCAAAAATAGCCATGACTCGTTAACCTTGATCCTACACTACTCCGACACGGGGCGTGGTAAGTTGTAAGTTAGGAGCCGCCTTTATTTTCTCTAAGTGGATTTGGTAGGTTTCCGAGAAGATTTAACGTGCAGGGAAATCCAGCACGTTTAAGATAAAATGTTTTTTGGTCGAAATTCCGTGATGATTTATAACTTTTACTTTGTTTTTATAAAGATTCGTGAAAGTGCAGTCAGTAGGGGTAGCAATAAGTACTAGAGGAAGCTCGCCATTAGCATACCCTAGATTAATAAACTTAATCTATGTTACCTAAACTATGCTCAGCGGGTAGTGGTACGGACTGCCTAGGCAAAAGTCGCAGGTTCGAAATAAGCTCCAAGAGCATAGCTCTAACTTTCGTAAGCTATGTGTGATATTGTTAATTGTCGCACACCTGAGATTTTTTCAGCCTCCGCGGCGCAGTGGGCGAGTAGCCGGCTGCGCAGCGTGAGGCCGTGGGTTCCGGTTCCGATGTTGAGAGACCGCAAGTCCCTCGTAGTTCCTGATACCCACGATACCGGTTAACCTAGTGTGGGGTCAGGTGTGTTCTATGTGTGTGACTATTGCTTGTATTTATTTATTTATTTTCCATAAGAATTTCCAAGATATGGCATTATACCGGGATTACGCCAGTAAGAAGAAAAGTAGCAATGATTAAACATAAATAGCTACTATAAACTAGAATAGCAGCAAAACGTGCAAGATACTGCAATATTAAAATCTTGAGGAACAAGTATCATTAACAGAAGCATTAAAGCGTTAAGGAAACTGGATAAATTGTTGCTAAGCTACGTGTATTCATTAGAGGTAGGGTTAAAGTGCATGATCAACACTGGGAAAAAATACTTCGCTTCGAAATAACTCAACCGTTTAAAATTTCATACATTTATATAGCTACATCGAAATAAGGTAACGTACACTCATACATGATACACGCAACAAAAACTAATGAACGTTCAAAATCAACTTTATTTCATAAAAGTTAATATCTAAATATTAAATTTCTAAATCGAGATACGACGTTCTGCACCGCGCAAAAAATTAGACGTATTAAGTGTCAACTAGAGATCATAATTATTTTGTTATGAATTAATGAATGAACGAGCTGCACAGACTTTTATAGCCCTCTTGCCCCGCCCGCTCTCTTGCTTGGCAGCAGAAATAGCCAAAACGGTGGTACCAACCCAGACGGCCTCTCACATACCAGGGACCTACCACATTGTAGGTAGAATGAACGAACAAATGAATGAACCACCTCTAATGGCCATTTCCTATATTCTGTTTATCGACAGATTTGGGTGCTATCGATAGTGTTTTGACAGATCTTCCATACAAAATGTGTCAAAATTTTACTACCGGTAAGCAAATCTGTTGATAGTCAGAATATTAGGAATGGCCATATATCAACATGGTCGTACTAGACTAATGGATGACAAAAATTCTTCATTACCACAAACGTTTGCAAGATACTTCATCACACAGTCACATTATTATAGTAATATCAATTCGTAATCTACCAAAATGGATATTGAAAAATGAAATTTCAACTAAATCACAATTGAAAAACTGATTCATTTCATCATCTAAAAGGTCGTCTACAGAAATAAAATTAAATAAATTAAAAGCTAAAAGTGTGATGTCAACCGGTTTTTGAAATTTCGACGCGAAAGTTAAAAAAATTGCAATATCCAACGAGTCGCGGTGGAAAACCGCACGATTCGAAAACTCGGCTTTCACTAAAAAAATTGTTGCTTAATTGAAACGCTTTGGACCAGAATTCAGACTGGTTGAATGGAAGACTCCGGTTATTTTTTTTAAGAAATAAAACTGGAACACCGATCCGGAACAGCTTCGGTAACAGCTGGTTTGTTCATTACCGTCTGTGATAAGGAAATAGCTTCGACTAATAACATTTGTTACAACGTGGAAGTAGATCCTTGTAAGACAGATTTTATTTATGTAACACTTTATTGATACATTTTAATATCGAAAGAGCCGTGCTGAGTCCGACTTCTAGTTTGAACAGTACTTTAAGTGAACTTATACAACGTGTTACAGAAAGGCGTGGTCATATTTAAGGGTCATATCAATATGTAATAAAAACTCTGTTGAGCGTTTTAACTGTGATATCAGAAACGTTTGATGTAATGAAATAACTTGCATATGAAAATGAGACTATAAAAATAATTATATTTATTATTTAAAATTTCATTATTTTATTGTTTGTACGCCGTACTTCGATTCATTTCCTCTGCAAGAGCGATGACTCGTGAGCCAGAGCGAGATATCAAGTTAGGGCGTCGCTTGCGCGCCCAGCTTCGTCATACGTCACATCTGTCAGCTGTTCATCACTTTTCATATGAAAATATTTCTTTTAAAATATGTTCATTTTTCTTCGAAACTAAAATCTCCCTCTATCATATCATATGCCAATATACCGATCTCTAACAGTAATAGTTGCCTCTGCCTACCCCTTCATTACAAACATGACATACATTGATTACACATTTCATTCAATTACCAGTGTACTTAAAACAGTTACTAGAGTTCCCCATTCAATAAATTCACCGTGAACTGCCTACACTTCAATACGGAATGGAATTACGTGTTCACGTAATGAACAAATTAACAAAGGGTTCTATCGGTGTCTGCGTAATCGAATCACTGTTCACGACTCTGTTCACGACTGGTGTCTTGTCTAATTTCGGTTTACTTTGACAGGGGTGAATTAAAATTTGACCCTTACGTCCGTTTGTTGATTGTGGGTAGACCATCTTAGATGGGGTAGATATATTAATCAGGTATACTTTATTTAATAGCAGTGATAGCTCAGTGGGGAGTGGTATGGACTATCGAGACGAAAGTCGCAGGTTGGAAACCAGCCCCAAGAGCATACACCTCTGACTTTTCTACACGTAGTATACTCCTATTAATTGTTAGTCGTCGTGAGGGATCCTACATACCGGAGAAGTTCTCCATAAGAATTTCGATTCGCCAATCCTGCCTATCCGCATTAGGCCAGCGTGGTGGATTAAGGCCTAACCCCTCTCATTCAGTAGAGGAGGCCCGTGCCCAGCAGTGGGACGTGTATAATACAGGGCTAGTATTATTATTATACTTTATTTGTCGTTTACAATATCAGGCAGCACCTCACTATCCTCTATTATGGGTAATCACATTGACAGCCTCCGTGGCACAGTGGACGAGTAGCCCGTTGCGAAACGAGAAGACATGGGTTCGATTACCGCACCGAGACAAGTGTTGGTGTGATCCGCGAATGTTTGCTTCGGATCTGAGTGTTGTGGGACCGTAAGTCTCTCATAGTTCTGATACCCACGATACAGGTTAACCTAGTGTGGGGTCAGGAATATGCGTGTGTGACTGTTGGGTCATTTTTATAAACGTCTATGTTCGATACGACCATTGCAAAGGCATCAATATGAATGTCTTTAGACATTATAGTCTACAGACATTCAAAATGGAAGTGGCAACAATTCTTAAAAAAAATTACAGCTCGTTTTTTTATTACCCGTTATGGACGCCTACAGGCAAGCATGATCATTTTAAGGGCATACTTCTTTGTAGTCGGCTATTGTCAGTGATCAGCGATGGTCGGGCACACATCACTAGGTGGTAGGTCCCTCGTATGCGAGAGATCGTCTGGGTTGATACTACCGCTTTGTCTATTCCTGCGGCCATTCAGTTGTTAGCACTGTTGTGTTTCGGTTTGAAGGACATTCAAGCCGTGAAATTAATGGACATTATGAGACTTAAGAACTTATATATCGGTGTGACGAAAGCAGTCCAGAGTCATGCAGAGTTTTGTAATTCAAAGTTATGCGTTGTGTTGTGTCTGTTTAAGGACAGGCGTGGCGCTTACTATCAGGCAGGTGACCTGTTCGTTTTTGACTACAAAACAATATTTATTCATCTATTGTTGTTTAAAATTATTGATGATCCTAGTTTATGAACAAATATTCTGTCACCAAGTAAATTTACTTATAATAATCTAACCAAATGCATTAGCAGTTACTCCAAAATAAACATTGGATAAAGAGTTAATCCCCAAAATATTTGTCTTCGTAAGATCGTAGACAATGATAAAGCGTAATTGAAATTACCCACTTCATAATTAATTTTAACATTAATCAAAACAAGAGATCACCTTGTCGTGGAGTCTGGAATCGTAATTGTGAAATTAGACACTTTTGTTTATTTCTATCTATAATAAAATTCGTATCTTACACAAAAAAAGTGAAGTAACGCACAATTAAATAATACTAGATACACACTCACGCCTGTAATCCCCAAAGGGGTAGGCAAATATGTAACCAGTAGGTACACGTATATTACACCTATTTATCTCCCATGATGTGATAGGGGACGAGTTTATCGCCATACCGGACACAATTCCAGACTCCGGGCTGATACTGAGCATTTCGGAATAGAAAAACCCAATATGACTTATCCGACCTGAGGATCGAAACCGAGACCTCAACGTAATCGTAACGCGTACGCATTACAACTGCGCCACCGAGGCAGTCTCAAATAAGTAATACACCTGGAATTAAGAATATCCTTTTTTTCGAAGGTAAATAAATGCCGCTCACCGTTACAAACCAATTTGATATCTCTCATTTTTCAATTTATTCTGTCTCGAGCGTAAATTAGAAAAAGGCTTACAAATTTGCGATTGGCGAAGCAATTTTCATATTTTCGCGAAACTAGACGTTTAATCAAAATTCTATTACGTGAGACACGTCGCTATTTGCTTTACACCTACGCATCATGTAGGAGCTGTTTCATTAACATTATTTGCATAATAATTAGTATGTATTCGACACTCTAGAGGAATTCATAGGTACTGATATTATATATATGCTTGTTGTGTCTGTTGTGTCTGGGGGAATAAACACCCCATATTTTATCATACATATTTTCCCTCTCGAGGGGTTGACGTCAGACAGGTGACCGGTCGTAAAAACTACAAGCCAAATCTTATGTAACATGTGTTAATAAAGCATGTTGCGCGGACTTTGTGAGTGGTAGAGCCACGCTGTAGACACTTTTGTCTACAGTATGAATGGGCCGCCTCGTCCGGGACGTTACTACTGTCTTACGGAAAACCGACGTAAAGTAGGAGCTTGCTGCTGTGTTTCGTATGGTGAGTGAAATATTCGGAGGCCTAAATCTCCCTTACCTTCCCAATTCAATTAAAAAAAAAACATAAAATTACCAAATATCACCAGACAAACTAAAAATCTATCACTTCAAAAACCAAATACCTATTCCCGAAGAAATATCCGTGTTTATACCTCGGATCCCATTAATATGTGGACATGATCCTTCGTCCCGGATAAACAGAGCTCGTGTGTTAATCCGATCAAGCGTGAGGTAATCAAGGCTTATTCAGAAGGTAACAACAGCTATTGATCTTATTAATTGAATACAATCAGAACGCCGTACAGATCAAGTTTACAGCTGTTTGTGGACCCTTGAACTGGCTTGAATTGATTGCTTTGTTTGACCTTAGGTTAACTGGAGGTCGTGTGATGTAGGCTTTAGGACACTCATCGGCTAATTCGAAGATCGAAGACTACGGTAAGAAGTTAATAGTTGAGAATATAATGTCATGTTATTATGAAAATAAACGAGCTGTTGGGTTATCTGATGGTAAGTGATCATCACAAACTAATGTCACCAACCATTCCTCAGGGGTTATCAGGGGGCTATATCCTCAGGGGTGCGGTGCGGAGCTCGTTTCAAAATAAATAAATACACCCAACAGTCACAAACAGGTGTTATCCTTAGGTAGTAGATACCTATGTAGTGGTGGTATGCGAGAGGCCGTCTGGGTTGGTACCACCGCTTTGTCTATTTCTGCCGCCAAGCAACAATGTGTAGGCATTGTTGTACTCCGGTTTGAAGGACATTGACGCCAGTCGTATATTTGACTTTTAACTACCATACGTATTCACGACTCATGCCTGAACTCCGCGAAAGGGTAGGCAGAGGTGTAACTAGTACACCCACATTTTTCCGAGCTTTTTTCCGTCCGTTGACGTGATAGGGGCCGCGCCTATCGCCTTATCAGACACAATTCCAGACTCCGGGTTGATACTAAGCATTTTTAGAATGCGGGTATCGATCGGGTATCGAACCCGAGACCTCAGCACATCAGTCGTACCGTGTAGGCATTAAAACTGCCTACCGAATGTAATGATTTAGACGATATTTAGAAAAATGCGAATTGATTTTAGATATTTGGTTATGAAGTTGACTATTGTCGTTTAATTTTTAAGAACTATAATTTAACAGTAATTTATCTTATTTTAAATTATACATGTGTAATGATTTTGACGATTTGTGAAATGTTTTATAAATATATTAAGTTATGCAGTTGACTATTGTCGTGCAATGTAAAAACATTAAGATTAAGCGAGAGTGGGGAGTTAAAGAAAAACGTATTTCCGGCGGTAGCCGGGGAAGACTTGATTCTGGATATTTGATTCATTCGGTGCAGAGCGATTAACTAACGGAGAAGTCTCGACTGTGTTAATTAAGATAATTGTGGAGTGAATATTAAAAGTGAAGAATTATATACTTGGATTGTTTAATTTCGTCACACGAAGCAGTTAATCTTAAATTATTTTTCACAAACTATACATTCCAGGAAAACCCTGAAATGTTCTGAAAATAACCATCGCTACATATCTTTACTGGCAAAATGTCTTTAATTTTATATGGTTTCTCGAAAATTGCTGTGTATACGTGCCTTGAATTTGGGCTTGTATAACCGAAATCCAATTAGTTGAGTTATTAAAGAGTAAAAAGCAGTGATAGCTCAGCGGGGTGGTATGGACTGTCGAAACGAAAGTCGCAGGTGCGAAACCAGCCCCAGGAGCATACACCTCTGACTTTTCTAAGTTACGTGTGTATTATTTGTTAATTATCATTTGCTTTAACGCTGAAGGAAACATCGTGAGGAAACCGGCATACCTATGGTAAGTGATCTCCACCGCCCATGTTTGCCCACAATACCAAAAGAATTATGGGCGCGTTGCCGGCCTCAAAGGAAAGGGATAATTAAGGGATTGGGAAGGGGAGGGGGATTTACGTAAGAAACGCAGAAGCAAGCTGCTACTTTACGTTGGTTTTCTATAAGACGGTGGTAACGACCCGGGCGAGTCCGCCCATTCATGCTGTAGACAAAACTGTCTACAGCGTGGTTCTACCACTCTAAAACTAACGAACTCCTTAACGAATAACCACATACATAGCCTACGATTTTAAAATGGGGAAATCAATATTAAGTAAGAGGAATAATATTAAATGACATTTTCTTACTTAATGCAGTAAATTACTAAAACATCCTTTTAAAAATTAAATACACTTACTTATAACTTATTTTATTGTTGAAGTCGGTTTTAAGTATTTTATAACTTCAACAAAGTACTTTAGAAATTGTTTCAATTGCTAATAAAATTAAGAAAGCCGCACCTATTTTATTGTTTGTTCGCCTTTGTTTTCTTCGGTAAATAACAATTAAATGGTACACCATCGTTATTTTCTAAGGGTATTACAACAGCATTGGTTTTATTACTCGGTCACGCTTTTGGGTATATTACCTAAATCACTGGACCAAAACAATTTGTGCAAAGCTCTTTATTTATTGGTATGAGAATTGGGTGGCTTAGGTGGTAACTAGGTGTGCTATTGTATTAAATGATGTGTATTCAAAACCTGGATAGAACTTTACGGTCTCTTAACTTACATACATACGCACTCACGCCTGTAATCCCCGAAGGAGTAGGCAGAGGTGTAACCAATACACCCACATTTCGCCGAGCGTATCTCCGTGCCATAATGTGATAGGGGGCGAGCCCATCGCCATACCGGACACAAATTCCAGACTCCGGACTGATACTGAGCATTTCGCAATAGAACAACCCAATATCATTTTTACCCAACCCGGTAATCGAACCCGAGACCTCAGCGTCAGCCTCAGTCGTTACGCGTACAGCGTTCGAGGCAGATTTCTTAGCTCTAATGGTAAATAAGCATGCAATCATGGCGATAGGCTCGCCCCCTATGTGTGTGAGTTTACTAGTTACACCTCTGCCTATCCCTTCGATAAGTAAAGGCGTGAGTGCGTATGTATGTAATAATTTGCTAGATTTTTAACGGCATATGCTAAAGTTGGTCAGTGTAAGTACTAGCACTTTATCTATTTCTCCCGCCATGCAGCATTGTGGAAGTATTGTGGTAGGTACTTTGCTTTGAAAGACATGGAAATTGAAATAAAATTACAACTGGTTCCCCCATTATGAGAATCTTCGAAGTGTTCTTTTCCAATGAGTTATTACGGATACAAATCACACATGAATTGCCCGGTATTAGAATTTGAGCCACGTATACCGATAGGTTCGTATATCACATCATGGGAAGGAAATACGCTCGGCGAAAGGTGGATGCTATCACTATCTCTGTCTATCTGTGGGAGTGGGTACATACCATACACATCTATTTATCTATGGCTCTACCACTAAACATCCATTTAGCGTAACACTCATATACGCAACAAAAATAAATGAACGTTCAAAATCTACTTTATTTCGTAAAATTTAATGACTAGATACGTCGTTCTGCACTGCGCAAAAAATTTGACGTATTAAGTGTCCAGTGTTGATCATGAATATTTTTTTTATAAATTGATGAACGAACGAGCTGCACAGACTTTTATAGCCCCGCCCCCTTGCACAGAGTTTTGGTGGGGTTAGTTTTTGGTTGAGTTACGTTTCTTGTCATCTTATTTCGATGGTTGGATTCGTATGTACAAGATAACGCCAGTCCGGATAGGATCAGAAAGTACTACCTAAATAGAGGCTGAAATTAGTTAGTCGTTCTACAATTAAGAAAACAAAAAAGTCCTCCTAGATTTTCATTCAGTTGCCAAAACGGCTAAAATACCCCGCACTAATTAAATAATTTAAAATTTATACAACCATTTCGGTTTATAAAAAGTCCTTTTTAAGAAAATAAACAACAACTTTAACTGCAAAATTAGCTCTAAAGATGGCGTAGTAAAGAAATTTGGTTTGGCATCAGCCCAAATTTCTTTCAACTAATTCTCAGGCATTATAAATTCAAACAACTAACAGAACGCGACCCAGTTGCAAAACTGTCTTCGTTTTTAATAAATTAAAACGTAAAATTACACGCCAACATTTAATCCGAAAAGTTGTCTAACGCCTAAACGCTTAATAAAAAATGTACACAGAATACAAAACTCGACGCAAGTTTGGACCGGCAACTGTCCCGGTCCGCACTTTACTGGAAATTTTAATCCCGTTTCAAGTAAAGCTACATAGAACGTGTGGTTTTACCCTCGAGGCGTTTGTTGATTTTCTCGCCTAATTACCATGCCAGAGTTCACGTTAAACTTTTACTTTTAGTAATCGCAGATGCGTGGAAATGTTGATCATTTAGGCCCACTTGCGTCCTAGGTTGCCGTGTAAGCCAGAGTTAAATAGCAATTGGATGTTTAAATACTTTGTATGACATGTAATCTAACAAAAATTATGGTTAAGATCGTAAATTTGTAAATAAAAATTATTGATTTTTTATAGGAGAGATTGGTAGTTCGTTTGCAACACGAAATAACATATAAAACAGATATTTTTGAAGGTACGTTCCGGTATCTATATATAGGTGTACCAAGCTAACTGACAATTGAAGAGCGTCGTTGCCGTTGCTCTGTTCGCTCCATATTTCACATTAGCTACCTAATTCGTTTATTTTCAGCCAATTTCCGTAAATTATATAGGTGACTTTCAGGATACAAAATAAAATATACTTTGAACGTCAACGTCGTCATTTAAAAAAAAACAGTGAAATTGTATACTCATGATCCAAAACCTGGACATGTTAATTTATATGTTAAGTGGATGAAGACATTCCTTTCCACTAACTGAGTAGTTAACTAAACCACTAAAATATCCACTAGCCACTAGATAGCAAAATTTACACACTAGCGGTGGGTCCAACCCACCAAATCTAGGGATACTTCCACTAAGTTGGGAACACTGTAGTTCCAATTTCTGCCATTTCACAGTTAACTTGGTACATCTATACCTATGTAGGTATGTTAGTGTGACTTTTTTATTTCAACGTATCATATTTAAGTGGAAGTATGTATTTAGAGGTGGCGTATCAGGGAATTGATTATACACATTACCCAACTATTTACAACGAAATTGGGTCACAGCAGATTTGTTTCCAAATTGTTCATCACATTCAAAATTATAACATTAATCATAGTTGGAGAGGATGTCATCCCATCGGCACCAATCCAAAATTCTCCAAAGGGGTCGAAACTAAACGCATTCATCGTGACTAGACGGTGAATTTGGTACTATAAAATAAAAATGTCTTTATCTAAGGCAAAAGGACCCATATAACAAAGAAAACTAAAAAGTACAACTAGCGCAATTGTACTTTTTATATTTTTTTTATTTTTTATTTTTATTTGTAGTGTATAAATGTAGTGATACACTCATATGCGTGTTGGCGGTTGTACAAATAAATAGTTTTTCTTTCTTTCTTTCTTTCTAAATAGAAGTAATAAAATAATACCACAATCTCAGTAAAAGATTAGAAATGTTGTGTGGGGAAATCCGAAAGGAACTGAGTTTCGCCATTGCCTCGTCCATTAACCAGCAGAGTGTAGCCCGTGCATGTGAGGTTGCCTTTTTAATTTTCTTGAATGACGAGACGAGCAAGTCGCTCGTCTGATGTTAAGCGTCACACCTGCCTAAACAGAAGCAACGTCACACAGCACTCCTGGGTCATAGGCCGCTTTACCACTATCATATTTGCATCATAGATGTATGACGTCATATATGATCCTATGTCACAGCATGCTGTGAAATAGGACCATAGAAATATGATCATAGAATATATGAAGTTTATGTTGCTATTACACTGTCATACATTTCTCATATCGGCCTCGACTCGACTGCCTCGGTGGCGCAGTTGTAATGCGTACGCGTTACGATTGAGGCCGACGCTGAGGTCTCGGGTTCGATCCCCGGGTCGGGTAAAGTGGTATTGGGTTTTTCTATTATGAAATGCTCAATATTAGCCCGGAGTCTGGAATTTGTGCCCGGTATGGCGATAGGTTCGCCCCCTATCACATAAGGGACGGAAATACGCTCGGCGAAATGTGGGTGTACTGGTTACACCTCTGCCTACCCCTTTGGGGATTACAGGCGTGAAGGCGTATGTATGTACATTTTTCATATATCTATGAGCTATAGAAGTAGGATCATTTTTATATGATAGTGGAATAACGGCCTAAGATGTAGGTCACTCACTTAAACTTGGCATTATATAATTCAATATTGTACCACAACAACTAATAAAGCAAGTAATACGAGTAGCGAGCTTAATAATGAAATTACTTACATGTTCACTCAATAAACTAAATGGATCTAATTTAATTGACATTATGTTTCATTAATGTACTTGATCTTGTATTACTGAGATTAACCTCCCTTCTAAGAGTGGGTATAATGATATTAGGTTTAAAAAAAAATAGGTAAGAATGTCCTGTCATCATATTTTTACACGAATGTCTAAAATTCTAAAGTCAGTTTTATGTTTTCTTTTTATAGCAGAGGATGACAACCGAACAAGAGAGTCACCTGATAGTAAGTGATGTCGACCAGAGATTAAGGAAATTTGCCAAGGTAAGGAAAGGTGGTAGAGGACTAGATGGTAGGTCTCTCGTATGCGAGAGGACGTCTGGGTAGGGACGACCGCTTTGTTTATTTTTGCCGTCAAGCAGCAATATGTAAGCACTGTTGTATTTCGGTTTGAAGGACATTGAGACCAGTGAAATAAGGAGGGGTGAATTTGGGCCTCCGAAAATCGCGCTCAGCATACGAAACGCAACAGCAAGCCATTTCATGCCAGTCTCGTCAACCTTTATGGTTGCTGTGAAACAATCACCCCCCCCCCCCCCTTTCTTCATCTCCAATTACCCTTTAATCTTTTGAAAATAATACCTGCTATACCGCTCGTGAATAACTCTTCAAGCCATAAACTAGTGAGATATCTCCAGGATAGTAAAATTTAAAAAGTCCATATAAACATTATACCTAATAACATTTTTTTCTTATAAGCCTGAATGATGAAACGAGGCAGTCGCTTGCCTGATAGTTAACGCCAGTCCTCATGAACATAAGCAACACCCCACAGATTGTAAAGTTTTTGAGTTAGAAAGTACAAACTGCATGGCACTAGACTGCACTCGTCGCCCCGATAAAAGATGTTAAATAATGCTAAATCATTTTACTGACTTTAATTTCTTTCAAATAGAAATACAACAGTCTTTAAAAAGCTCTGCTTGGCGGCAGAAATCATCGAAATAAGATGACAAGAAACGTAACTCAAGCAAAAAAATTACCCCGAAACTCTGTGAATGGGGGCGGGGCTATAAAAGTTTGTGCAGCTCGTTCATTCACAATTTCATGAAAATTTACACGGCGCAGAACGTCGTATCTCCATTTCAAATATTTAATATGTAGACATTAGCTTTTATGAAATAAAGTTGATTTTGAACGTTCATACATTTTTGTTGCGTGTATGAGTGTTACCTTTGCATGCGTAAGTAAGTGGAGTCGTATTTTTGATCCTTCATATGAGAGTTATCGTTCTAGTTATCTTATTTCGATGGCAGAAACACACTCAGCAGTGGTACCAACTCAGACGAGATCTCGCATACGAGCGACCTACCACTTACGAAACATACAGTGTATGTTATTCTTATTTCTTCCTAACCATTCCAAGATCTATACGTTTATATCCTTAGACCGTAATTCCAGAGATAGGGCGAGATTGGCAGCTCCTAATTTATCTATGCCTATTCACAGAATTAGATATTAAGGGAAGGCTGCTGTCAAAGCGACCCCATCTAATAGGGGTTGATATGTTACGTAACGCATTTAGCACGAGCTTTGATCAGAAGGGATGGTTAGGCATCATATCAACGATTTCAATAATGTAAGGTGTTATAAACTTTACTCTAAGTTTAAAGATGTGTTTAAAATTATGTTTATAAAATAATCACGAATAAAACACAATTAAAGAAGTACCCGTTTCAAAGATATGCATTTTTTTTCTTTTAATCAAAGTACGTTTAATAAAACTTACAAACCGACTTCAAGCAATAGCATGTCAGTTCCAATACAATAACACAATCTAGACGAGTGTACTGTTGTCCGTTGAGGAGTTTTAATTTTCCAAATTTATATGGGACCACATCGCAGATAAACTCTATTGAGTGAATTTTTTACCAACAAAATCGGTCCAACAAATTGGCGGAGAAATCAAAGTATATACATAAAGAAAGCAAAAAAAAAACGCGACGAATTGAGAACCTCCTCCTTTTTTGAAGTCGGTTAAAACTGACGTTGAGTGAACAGAAAATTCCTGCCGACCCAATCACTGCATAAATATTTGTATAATACAGTTTCATACTTTTTTGCCTAACTACGTCACTTATGTTTCATTTCACTCCAATACCGCGGTCCTAAATCACAACAACTATGGCTGGTCCAGGCTTGCTTTCGTCATTCCTCAGACTTTAAAACCGCGGTATAATGACTCTTATGTCGATCACAAACTTCATATTTCCATAATTTCCATAGCAAAGTCATAACACATAAAAATCATTCCCGTACCGCATTATCAAATAAACATATCATAAAAACCATTACAGGCTTTCACCGAGATAATAGAATAAAATAATATCCTTTTTAGATTTATAGATAGAATTTTCTTTGCTATTGATACATCTTTAACACTTTTTCGCCCGTGTGAGTAGCAATGGCGCGGAATGAACGTCTTCAGATAACTGGCGAATAACTATGATCTACGCGCTTCGAGAGTAACTTTTTGAGTTATATGCCGATACTTTAAATGGGAATGTTATTTTTGTCTTTGTCCTTTTCGATGTTTTACAAATTGTCTTATCCTTGTGTCCTGATCTATCCGACATAAAAAACAAAGAGGTTCTTAATTATTTTGTATATATTTATGTTTGTTCACACGTAACTCCGCCAAATTTGGACCCATTTGGATAATTATTTGATAGGATTTACGGCGATGGTGATCCCATTTATGATTCAAGATAAAATTCCACCCCTATGGGGGTAAAATCAGGGATGAAAGACTAACGCCCGGAGGATTTACTGCGATGGTAATCCCATTTATGATTCAAGATAATATTCCACCTCTATGGGGGTAAAATCAGGGATGAAAGACTAACGCCCGGAGGATTTACTGCGATGGTAATCCCATTTATGATTCAAGATAAAATTCCACCCCTATGGGGGTAAAATCAGGGATGAAAGACTAACGCCCGGAGGATTTACTGCGATGGTGATCCCATTTATGATTCAAGATAAAATTCCACCCCTAAGGGGGTAAAATCAGGGATGAAAGACTAACGCCCGGAGGATTTACTGCGATGGTAATCCCATTTATGATTCAAGATAAAATTCCACCCCTATGGGGGTAAAATCAGGGATGAAAGACTAACGCCCGGAGGATTTACTGCGATGGTGATCCCATTTATGATTCAAGATAAAATTCCACCCCTAAGGGAGTAAAATCAGGGATGAAAGACTAACGCCCGGAGGATTTACTGCGATGGTGATCCCATTTATGATTCAAGATAAAATTCCACCCCTATGGGGGTAAAATCAGGCATGAAAGACTAACGCCCGGATACTGAAACGCTATTCAAATATTTACGATTGTTTTAAATATGTTGAGGCCTTCTTAGCTCTCAAAGTTGTATTAGCCGTCAGACAGTTGAGTAGCATTTCAGTATTCGGGCGTAAAGCACTTTAATACACTGATTCTGATTTTTTCATAAAAAAAATTGGAAAATAAAAACTTAAAATAAATCGACTCAAAACCTAAAAAGCAACAAATAAAAGTTGACAATTTTAAGTCGGTGGTATCAATCATTGACTATTGAACTACAATACCACCGACTCAAAATAGTATATTTAGATTATTTTAGGTGTTTAGTTTTTTTGGTGAGTTTTTTTTAAATAATTTTATGTCTAACCATAATCATAAAATTCGTTAATACGGATAAATATACTAGAAAATTAATGATTCGGGGTGGTTGGGCCCTTGTTTAACAATTATTCAGTAGGCCCCTCGTATCCAAGAAGTCGTTGGGGTAAGGATTTTTATTAGTTTAACTAACGAGACGAGCAGGTCGCTCGCTTGATGGTAACCTGTCCATAAACATAACTTTGAACTACAAAGTACATAGCATTGGACTGCGCTCATCATCCCGACACAATAGGTGTTAAGTCTCATAATGCTCAGTAATTTTAACGGCTTCCATATCCTTCAAACCGGAACACACCATTGCTTTCATAATGTTTATCGACAGAAAAAGACAAATCCATAGTACTATAACTAAAAACAAGCACATCAAAAATATCTCCTTATAGAATGATGCAAATAGTCCCAAAATCGAATGTAACATGCTATTATGCGGGTTGCCATTTATTATTTATACTTAACGAAACCCTATCCAAAACTATCCCCTTTCACTTCCGATAGAAAATGTGACAAAAAATTTTCATTATTCTCCATTGTTTCCACAAATAAGCGAGCGTGTGCGTGACACTTTATTCGCATCGATTCTTATGAAAAGAATTTAATAATTTCATATTACTGTGAACATTTTGATATCAATGTTCAACAGATGAGCTTTGTGTGAATCGAGCAATACGTGTTATGAAATATTTATTTGGATTCATTCATTTATTCATTGTAATAAAGAGAGAGAGGATGGATGAAAGAAGAAATAAAAAAGAATGACGAAACAAATATACATGGCGAGTGTGAATGGTATAGTTGGGAGGGGAAGACCTCGTCGAAATTTCATAGATCAAGTTGGAGATATTCTCGAGACAGGCCAGGTCAGGAGTACCCTAAACCGACGTGCATGTATGAAAAATTTAATAAGAGTGAAGGAGGTCAAATAGGTATGCAAGGATCCGTAGCAAGTGGAAATCCGTTATCCTGCCTCCCCCTATGGGAAACAGGCGTGAGTCTATATAAGTATGTATTAATTGTAAAGATTATTTATGATAATAACAACAACAGACTTTTTTTTTTATTTTCATGATGGGAGTCAGAACTGTAGAAAAATTGCAATCTCATCTGATGGTACTTTTTGTTTTATTCATTTTATTTTATTTATAAGCTAACGCCTATTTGCAAAACGGTTGGCTGCAGTATCATAAGCAATTCAGTATAAATTAAGCACAATATTTTAATTTTCACTCAAATTTTACTAGTTGGTAGGCCCCTGATATGCCAGAGGCCGTCTGGATTGGTAACACCATTTTATCTATTTCTGCCGTTATAAACAGTGTGTAAGCACTGTTCTATTTCGGTTTAAAGGACACTGTAGAAACACCAGTGAATTTACTGGACGTTATGAGACTTCACATGTCATGTCTCGGGGTAACGAGTACAGTCCATTGCCATGCAGTACTTTGTAATTGAAGGTCCCGTGTGTTGCCGCTTCGGTTTATGGGTAAGCGTGGCGCTTACCGTCAAGCGAGTCACCTGTTCATTTCATCATTCAGGCTAATAAAAAACAATGAAGTTACCATTGTTTAAGAATCAAAAAATAAACAAAACTTCCAACGTTGCTGGAATAACCCGAGGCGGCCATTCGATCCTCGTTTAAAAACAAAAGACGATGTTTTTTGCAAATCAAAAGCCAATATCGGCCTAGAATCGATACAAGCAGCTTCAACATTAGCATAATAGGATTTCAGAGGACGTAGAGTTACGTATTTAGACTGACGAAAGCAAACAACCATAATATAATCTCTCTATTCTAAAAAAAATAACTGGCGCCGCCGCCGCTGCCGCTGCCAAAAACTTGTCACGCTATCTCCTCCGAAACCGCTGGGGGTATGGGGTCGAGACCGATACCAATCGATGCAGACTAATTTGGGGAAGAAAGTAAGATATGTCTCATATTCGTCGGACTTTAAGTTTTTTTTTATTTTATATTTTGTGGAAAAACATGGGCAAAGCCCCTAGTAATTTAAAAGAAAAAACACCCCCAAAGTTTGGTATAGACAACTTTGAGCGTAATATTTATGGCTATTTAAAATTCTATACCGGAATAAAAAACCTAGTTCACAATTTTACCTACAGAGAAATCAGATTATTTCGGGCCGATTCTACAATGTTCAAAGATTGTACCGCCAGGTTTCGCATAAGGTGAGCGAGATATCCGGAGGCCCAAATTACCCTCTCCTTCCCAATCCCTTACTTATCCCGTTCCTGTAAGGTCGGCAACGCGTCCATGATTATTCTAATATTGTGGGCGTACATGGGCCTCCACCGCCCTCTCACGCCCGCTCACTTACCCAAATCCCCGTTTGTCGGCCTATACTTAACTATACTTACTTACTTAACTAAATGTTGTGTGCATATCGGGTAGGTCTGACAATCGGCCAACATCTATTTTTCATCCCCCTAAATGTTAAGGGTGGACCACCCCTAAATTTTTATTTTTATTTTTTAGGCAAAAAAATTGGTTTTATTATTTTATGGTACAGCAAAAAATACATATAACCCTAAATTTTCAACCTTCTACGTTCAACCCCTATTTTTTAATAGCGGCATTAGTATTTTTGTCAAGCGTGTTTCTCACCGGGGGCGCCCACTAGCCTACTTTAATCCTGGAAATAGGCATTCACGCGGGCGGAGCCGCGGGCAACAGCTAGTAATAGTATATGTTAGTGTAATCCACAAATATTTATTTCGGGTCTGGATGTTTTTTCCCCAGAGAGGTTGACGTCAGGCAGGCGGTCGGTCGTAAAACTACAAGCCAGATCTTTCTGTAGCATGTGTTAAAAGCATGTTGCGCCGACCCCACTGCAAGTGGGATAAGGGCAGATGGAAGTAGAAGATAATGTTGTGTTTCGCCGTCTTAACCTTATCTGATAAATAGTGTTTACTTGGAGATTGAATCGACCCTAAATGATTCAGTCAAAATCACTCGCTTCATAGTAAGCATCACGTTCCCGTTACCATAGCAACACCACTCAGAACTTCAGTTACAAAGTATTGCATGATACTGGACTGCACACAACTCTGAGACAATTAGATGTCAGATTCAAAAAATAAGACAAAAAGTATACCTACTAGATTCATAAAACCCGCATTACCTTAAATCCTCGGATTCCGCAGTTCCACCGACCTTCAGCCAAGTTCAAATAATAAGCAAATAACTGCTTAAACGTCACTGGGTGTAAGGAAAAAGGACGGAATCGGATTAAAGATAATCCGAGATTGGACGAAAAACGAATATCTCGCTCTGTTTCATACATTGTTATGGGAATGTCCTATATTTTCTGAACACATTTTTCTAGTAAAATGTTAAGGTACGTTACTAATTTTGCGAGAGCTTTTTCAAGATATTATAGAGTATATATAAAGTGTACATTATTTTATTTATTTATAATTCTTTGGGAAGTGCGAGGGGGATATTGAAAGGAGAGTGACGGCAGGTAACAAAGTGAATGGTGCCTTGCACGCAGTAATGAGCAGCCAGTCGGTGTCACAAAAGGCACGAATGGCTGTTCACAATGGTGTGCTGGTACCGACACTTATGTATGGCAGTGAAAGTTGGGTTTGGAAGAAGAAGCATGAAAGTAGAATAAATGCGGTGGAAATGCGTTCCCTACGTAGTATGTGTGGAGTCACCCTTGCTGACCGGATGAGGAATAGTGTGATAAGGGATCGCTGTAAGTTGAAGAATGATGTGGTGACTAGGATCGAAAAGGGTATGCTGAAATGGTTTGGGCATATGGAGAGGATGGATGAAAGACGACTTACGAAAGGTATTTATCGTGCGAATGTGAATGGTAGGGTTGGAAGAGGGCGCCCGAGGAGAACATATGCGGATCAAATAAATGACATTCTCTGAAAAGGGCACGTCACGAGTACCCTCAACCGACGAAAATGTATGAATGTGGAAGAGGCGAAAGAGGTGTGTCAGGATCGTAGCTTGTGGTACTCAATAGTCTCTGCCTACCCCTATGGGACATAGGCGTGAGTGTGTATGTATGTATGTATTATAATTCTTTATTTTACAACACTTAAAGTAATAGTAGTAGTAAAAATAATAATAATACAAATAATAGTACAATTGGCGGTCTTATCGCTCAGGGCAATATCTTACAGGCAACCATTGGATGGAGATAAGGTAAGAAGTAAGAGAGGGCAGTGTATATGAACATACATAAAAGAAAAACATATAATACCATCTAAGACTAAAATATATACATACAATAAGTATTGTATACATAAATACATACATATATATTCCACATACATACATAGATAGTGAATATAGAAAAAATAAAATAACGGATAACAAAACTTTGAAACGGACTTCAAAATAAAAACACTGATAAATCAAAAATAACAAATTCAATCTATTCTATTCCCTTTAGAGTCTGAAATGGGACCACACGTGGAGTACCAGTTTTCAAATAAAAAAATAATCATCCAAATCGGTTCACCCAGTCGAAAGTTCTGAGGTAACAAACATAAAAAATAAAATTAAAAAATACAGTCGAATTGAGAACCTCCTCCTTTTACTTGAAGTCGTTTAAAAATAACAAACGATGAGATAATTTAAACATGGAGGTCATAAAATCGATCAAGACCATACCACCGTTGAACCTAATGACTCGTGCAGAACAAACTACTTCTGTTAATAAGTCAACAATAAATTCGAGGAGGTTGGAGCGTGTAATTTCTACCAGGTGATCGATCACCGACCCAGCCCTAAGGAGCTACCTTCGAACGTTTCATGCCCTTTTGCGATATCTCCATCTGATAATTTACTTCGACTAACGAGAGTTTCTTATCTTTAATTTTGTTTGGATCTTTAATAATGAATTGTTTGATTTAATCTTAATCTATGGTCACTTAATCTTCAAAGTGAAGTTTAAGGTTACTAGGTCCTTCGTATGCGTGAGGCCGTCTGTGTTGGTACCACCACTTTGTCTATGTCTCCCGCCAAGCGGCAATGTTGCACTGTTGTGTTTCGGTTTGAAGGACATTGAAGCCAATGAAATGACTGGGCATTATGAGACTGACCATCTTATGTCTCGGGATGACGAGCGCAGTTCAGTGCCATTCAGTGTTCTGTAATCCAGAATTCTGTGTGACATTGCTTTTGTTTACGTGGCGTGACGTTTAACATCAGGCGAGCGACCTGCTCGTCTCGTAATTCAAGCAAATAAAGAAAACAAATTAAATACGAAAGCGTGACTAATAACACCATTAATACATGCAAAAACGTCAGCAATCACCGTACTAACAGAAAAAATAACCATTCTGATGAAGTTGGCAAATGACTGAAGCAACACAATTTATTGACCCATCGTTGCCATTGTACAGACAAACAAGTCCAAAGCTCATAACAATAATGACGGCCCACTTTAAACTTTATTTGTGGCCGAATTTCCATGTCGTTCTTTCTACCGTCCATGTACTTAGATTTGATTATTTTTACTTTGCCGTACAGCTACAAGCATTTAGCGAAGACGTTTACATCTTTATTTTGTTAATTTAAATACAATACTTTGCCTCGCTAGCTCAGCTGCAATGCGTACGCCGTACGACTTCTGTGCTGAGGTCTCAGGTTCGATCCCCGGGTCTGGTAAAAGCGATATTGGGTTTTCTGTTACGAAATTCTCATTATCAGCCCGGAGTCTGGATTTGTGCCCGGTATGGCGATAGGCTCGCCCCCTATCACATCATGGGTCGGAAATAAGCTTGGCGAAATGTAAGATTACTATTTACAACACTGCCTAAGTATTCGGGGATTACAGGCGTGAGTGCGTATGTCATGTATGTATATAATATATTTTTATGCAAACTTGGTGAGCCTAAGTAAAAAACCTTCTTAATCATATTCCTCTAGATTATAATAACAATAATGAAAACCTCGCGTATTATAATTAACGACTTCGCATACAGATGACATATTTTTGCGAAACTATTTTACTTTCTGTACCGAAAAGTTGTGTAAAACTTCATCTGAGACATGAGTTAGGTGGCTAACTTGTTACATTAATCAATGTAGCTGTTCTGAAAGTGATAGAGTAACGAACAGACGTTCAGTATTTCCTGATTTATTGCCGGGGAAGTAAGGTATGAGGTACGAAGCTATAAAATATACTAGGCATAAATAAAGCATTTTTTATCGAAAAAGTACAATAACTTTTTTAAAATATACTAGGGGCGTTGCCCATGTTTTTCCACAAAACATAAAATAAAAAAAAACTTATAGTCCGAATATGAGACTTATCTTACTTCTTCCCCACATTATTCTGCATCGATTGGTATCGGTCTCGACCCCATACCCCCAGCGGTTTCGGAGGAGATAGCGTGACAAGCTTTTGGCAGCGGCGGCGCCAGATACTTTTTTTAGAATAGAGAGATTCATTATTATAAGTTACCTGTGTAAGGACAATATCTTGCTTCTGTTTATTTATTTTTTTAATTTAACTATTTTTATTAAGCTGTGTATATGTCTATCTTTACGACCCAAAAAGGGCTAACAGGGTTTTTGTTACATACTCGTATTGTATATCGACTTGCAACTTTGTACTACACTAAGTGATAAACAGCTGAGTTTTTGTCTCATTCCATAATTGTTATTCTCGCTCAAGCACTTCACTTCATTTATATGGATGTGATCGATCTTATTAAATATCATCATATTTAAGCGTGAATAAAATTTGCGTGAAATTTTAGTATGTCTAGATTTTGATAAGATGTGGTCCTTAAATATGACCACACCTTTCTGTAACACGTTGTATACGACCTAGTTTGGTGTGGGGAAATGTGACCTCAATAAAATTTACGATTCGTCATAAAGAACATCTACAAGGGGATCCTTATGAAAGCTGAATGATATCGGGATATAAAACTACACGTCTTTCACCTTTAAGAATTCATTACCAACATCCGATATGACGAAAGATCCCAGATATTACATTTTGTTAGAGCGAACTCTAGTAATATTTGATAGTAGTTTTGTGAGATTTGGGTCTGAAAAACATATTTTTGCAGTTTCACATTTTTTTTATTGCATAGGCCGACAAACGAGCAAGTGGGTCACCTGATGATAAGTGGTCACAATACAAAAAGCGTCATGAGCGCGTTGCCGACCTTAAAGGAAAGGGATAATTCAGGGATTGGGAAGGGGAGGGGGTTTGGGCCTCCAGATGTCTCAGTCATCGTACGAAACGCAGCAGCAAGCCGCTACTTTACGTGGGTTTTCTGTGAATTGGTAGTAATGACCTGGTCGACTCGGCCCATTCGTGCTGTATACAAAACTGTGTACAGCGTGGCTCTACCACTCACTTATTGCACAGCAATCCAGTGCGTCTAATGACGTACCCTCAGATTTATTCGTAGGCGTTTTACCTGATCTATCAATTGGTAAATTTAAAACAGACTCTAGTGCGGGAGCGGGAAGGTCATTTAACTACAGTTCTCGTTAAGTCATTTCTTAGAATTCGATTAGTTACACACTCAATCAGTAATCGGACTGCCTCGGTGACGCAGTTGTAATAGGTACGTCCGCGTTACGACTGAGGCTGATGTTGAGGTCTAGGGTTCGATGCCCGGGTCGGGTAAAAGTGATATTGGGTTTTTCTATTACGAAATGTCCAGTGTCAGCCCGGAGTCTGGAATTGTGCCCGGTATGGCGATAGGGTCGCTCCCTATCACATCATGGGACGGAGATACGCTCGGCGAAATGTGGGTGTACTGGTTACACCTCTGCATTCCCCTTCGGGGATTACAGGCGTGAGTAACGACCCGGATGAGCCGACCCATTCACGCTTGTAGAAAAAACTATCTACCATTGGCTCTACCATTCAAAACAACGCTACGCCAGCAGCGTTCCTGCGTATTGGCAATAAGTAATTTTAGCGGAAGCAACGATAGCTTGGGTAGTGGTACGGACTGTCGAGACGAAAGTCGTAGGTTCGAAACCAGTCCCAAGAGCACAAGCCTCTGACTTTTCGAAGTTATGTGTATTGTGGGCGTACATGGGTAGAAGACATCACTTACCATCAGGTGATTCACTAGCTCGTTTGCCGGCCTATGCTATAAAAAAGCATGCTCGCTACATACATAAATTCACGCCTGTTTCGTATAATAGGTAGGCAGGGACAACAGAGTTCCACTTAGTACGATCCTTGCACACTACTTTGGACTCCTTTATTCTCATTTCATTATTCATACATGCATAATGGATTATTACTTCTTCTGAAAAAGAGCAGCTTTCTCGAGATTATTTTTGTTCCTGTTTCACCACCTCTGATTAAATGCTACTTGTCAAATAGTATATGATATATTTCATTACAAAACTCACAGTTATATTATATAGCGGCGGAACAAACATGTCTCGGTACTAGGTACATTAAAAAATAACTGTCTTACTTACTCAAATATTGTAAAACGGGCCCTTAATCAAGATTAAACCCGTAAGATATAAAGCAAAGAAAGTTACAAATAGAAATACACTTACCAAATAAAATAAAACCCTTAAATATTTGCTACATACGGGAGAAACGTTTTTCATATATAGAATTCACAAATGCACATAACTTATTCACGCGGGTTTTCTCGCGAGCTGCTCTAAAAAGGTTTCCGGGAATGTATATCAAACATGAACTAGGAACTGAAAATAAATGGTAGATAAGTTAGAATATGAATAAACGTAATTTCGTGGAACGTGAGGTTTCAGGATAGTAGTAACTAGAAAAAATATAGCATAAGTTACCGAAATGTATTGGATTCATTGGCGTATAAACTTGATCCAATAATAAAATTACTAGTGTTTTTTGGGTATAGAAGTTATAAATAAATACAAGACCAGGATTCATGGGATAGAATATTGTAGTAGAAAAATATTAAGAATATAATTTAGGCGCGTTTTGAGATACGATGGCAATAGCGTCGAGCCGAGGCGAGATTAGTTTTATGCAATTTTATAAAACTAATATAATATGTTTCCTCAACGAAGTCCTGCATCTTTTTATGTACTATACTTAAGTATAAAGTATTTACCTTAAATCCTTTGAAGAATTGATAGCAGAGTCGTACAGTTTCCTGGAAAGAACAAAATTTTATTTAGTTACATGAAACTGGTTTAAATCTCTTAATATCAAAGGATTTTTATATATATTATGTTGTTTAAGCAATAAATGATGATGAAATTATTGGTTAATACAATTAGGAATGAAAAAACACTATTGTTAGTTAGATTTATAGTGATAAATGCATATTAAATAACTCTATAAAAAAAATACGCCATCGAAATAAGATGACTAGAATGATAACTCTCATATGAATCTGCCAAAAATACGGCTTCACTTACTTCCACATGCAAAGGTAAAATCACACGTAATACTCATACACGCAACAAAAATTAACTAATGAAGGCCGCGGGTTCGATTCCCGAAACCAGATTAAAAATGTTGTTTGATCCACAAATATTTGGATCGGGTCTGGGTGTTTTCTCCCCAGAGAGGTTGACGTTAGGCAGATGGCCGATCGTAATAACTACAAGCAAAATCTTTCTGTAACATATGTTGAATAGCATGTTACGCTGACCCCACTGCAAGTGGGATACGGGAAGAAGAGGATTTGTCATAAATTTAACATCCGCTATCAACCTCATTAACATAGCAGTATTTTGCGTGTTGGATCAACACATTTTTTACCCGAAAGAAAAAAGGAGGTTCGGTATTATCTTAAAATAAACTCCCAAGTAACATCACGCACGCATAATTCGTAGTTAATAGTTCATTCAATAACCACCTCGCAAACATAATACCAAAAAAATAACAAAACTAGCGAATACCACGTGTATAACAAAATCCATTAGTTTAATGTGCTTTTAACGTGACGCCCTAATCTTATAACGTTTTATTTTCAGTTTAATAAAAGCTCAAGTAAAAAAGGAGCCGAAAAAATATGGTGGAAGTACGGTACAATTATAACAGCTCTTAAGAACACTTTACATTGGAATGAAAATTAATCACAAAATACGTGTAAAACAGGGAGCTTTAGTTACATTCAACGTTTGTAATTACGTAAAAGAGGCCAACTTTTAACACCCATTACTTGTTTTTTACATCTTTTCGCTGGTTCGCAGTCAACAATTTCTTCACAAATATATTTTTGAGAGCTTGAAGATATACAAATTAAGCAAAGTGATAAGTATACCTGTTTTATGCGTGGTAGAACCTAAAGATAGTTTTTTCTATAGCAAGAATGGGCCGGCTCGACCGGGCTGTTACCGCTGTCTCACAGAAAACTGACGTGAAGGTGAGCGGGAGCCCAAATCCCCTCCTTTCTAATACTTTAATCATACTTTTCTTTAAGGGTTGACAACAAGCCCATGATTCTTGAGGTATTATGAATCTACATGGGCGGTGCAGATCATTTACCATCAGGTGACCCACTCGCTCGCTTACCGGCCTCGCCAAAAAATATATTTTTATTTGATGAGTTAACCATACCATAATTATAGTGTAGATAATAATGATTAATAGGAATTATTAAGAATACTAGATGCGAGAGACCGTCTCGGTAGGTATCACTGCTTTATATTTTTCTGCCACCAACCAGCACTCAAGACCGGGATGGTTGGCGCTCACTTGGGGAGGCTTACGTCCAACAGTGGACGACAACAGGCTGAGATTTATATATATATAACCAGCAGTGTGAAAGCATTGATGTATTCCAATTTCAAAGACATCACAGTGAAATTACTGAGGTTTTATAAGACTTAGTGATTTCTTATTTTTGCGCGAATATTACACATTGAAATAAAACTAGTTTATACGGATTTTATTGCGTTTTAATTTTTATTTTAGTCCCGTCGTTTCGAAAGCTTTTCAGCCTTCGTGGTCACGGGTCTCACCCCGTGACCGTCGGGACTAAAATAAAAATTAAACCGCTATAAAATCCGTAAAAACTAGTTTTATTTCAATTTATAAGACTTAGAAGTTATGTCTCGAGGTGACGAACGCAGTCCATATTACAATGGCATGTAGTTCTTTATAATTCAAACTTCTGTGAGGTGTTGTGTCTGTTAATGCGTAGGCTTACCATCAGACGAGCGACTTGCTCGTTTCATCATTCAGGCTAGTAAAAAAAACGAACCCAATGAAAAAGAGTAATACATTGCAGTAGATCGTAAAGTGGGGGATTAAACGTGTTGTCACCGAAACCGCGTTAGCGCTCATAACTCTCGCGGCTAGTACCATATTTAGAGCTCGCCAAAAAACATAAAATTCACGACAAATTTTACATTTCGCACGTGGATAAAGAAAACATTTTAACGGAATAAATATTGTTGGTTATTTATTCCAATATATTTTACAAAATAAAAATTATTATTATTTTAAAAATATTTTACTTACAAAATAAATGTTATCATACATTATTGCGATTGGATTTTTCCAAGCATTTTCCATGCGATGTGTTTCGAAAGAAAATTTCGTATTTGCAGTATTTTAAGATGAAATTATCCTCTCCCTTTCTCCATACACGTCCCGAAATAACAAGATCTCCACAATACATCTAGACATTAACAACCTGCGAGGCCCATTAAGGGCTCACGAAGTAATAAAACAGTTAAGAAAATCACATTGTCACATTAATTCTCGCGCAATATGCGATACTTTACTCCAAACTTGGGCAAACAAAATTATACAACTTTGCAGCGGGTTTGTGTGGATCCAGTGGTTGATTCAGGGGGTCATGTAGGCTACACTCTCCATATCATAAAAATAATTACAGCTGTAATAGGCGCGTGCGGGGTGTAATAAAATAACAATGATATTGCTGTTAACAGCGATAGCTCAGTGGGAGTTGGTACGGACTGTCGCGATGAAAGTCGCAGGTTCGAAAAACAAGAGCATACACCTCTGACTTTTCTAAGTTATGTGTGTATTAATTATTAATTATCGCTGGCTTAAACAGTGAAGGAAAAATCGTAAGGAAACCTGCATACCTGAGAAGTCCTTCATAAGAATTTCGAAGGTATGTGAAGTCTACCAACCCCCATTAGCTGTTTTTGATGTTTTGTGGATTAATAAATGAATACCTGCTATAGATAAGGGAGGTGGTATGTGAAATTTATAATGAAAACTAATGCAATAACTATAATTAATTGTATTCTATACTAATAAAATACACCAACATGTATCAGAATTTTACAGAACGTTATTTTCTCACAAAACTATTTCAAAAAACTCCAGTGGGGTTGACGTCAGGTTGGCCGCCGGTCGTAAAAGCTTTAAGCCAAATAATTCTGTAACATGTGTTTAAAAAAAGCATGTTGCGCCGATAAATAAATAAATAAATACACCCAACAGTCACACACATAGTCCTGACCCCACACTAGGTTAAACCTGTATCGTGAGTATCAAGAACTACGAGGGACTTGCGGTCCCACAACACCCAGACCCGAGACAAATATTTGTGGATCAGACAAACATTTGTCAAGGTGCGGGAATCGAACCCACGGCCTCGCGCTTCGCAACCGGCTACTCGCCCGCTGCGCCACGGAGGCTGTCAAATCCCACTGCATCGGGGATAAGTGCAGGTGTAAATAGATAACAAAAGATATAATTGGTACTCTTGGCATAAATACTAATAAAAATAACCTTGTTAGTAATAAAGCCAGACTCACGAAAGAGTTACAACCCTTTTAAGAGTCTTTGTATACGCTTTTATAATAAAGTTCCCAATCACATTAAAGAACTTAATATCATCAACTTTAAAGCTACTATCAAGCGAAATTTGTGTAATAAAGCCTATTACAAAATTTCAGAATATTTAGAAAATAGCGAGGCTTGGGACTTATTTATTGTAATTGTAATGCGTATGCGTTATGACTGAGGCTGACGTTGAGGTCTCGGGTTCGATTCCCGGGTCGGCTTAAAGTGATATTGGGTTTTTCTATTTCGAAATGCTCAGTATCAGTGGAATTGTGCCCGATATGGCGAAAGGCTCGCCCCCTATCACATCATGGGACGGAGATACGCTCGGCGAAATGTGGGTGTACTGGTTTCACCTCTGACTACCCCTTCGAGGATTACAGGCGTGAGTGCGTATGTATGTAAAAATAAAGTTCAAAACGTAGACCACACACTCGCTCGTTTTCGATCTTCCATGCACGCAGTAAGCGTCAGGGAAATAGTAACAGAGTAACGCGACATACAATTTGAAGTGGGACATGACAAAAAACTGAGTCGCTCTTACAATATTTCGTGATGTACAGAGCAAATGTACTGCATCTTGTATGGCATAAGCAACATTACAACATTTAAACGTCAAGTTTCGTAAACTTTGCCTTGACAAATTCAAAACTTTGTGACTGTTTGGTATTTTTGTTTGAGTGTTTCGTAGTTTGTATCATGGAAAAATGCAAATAGTTGATAATTAATCCGCATACAACAATAACACAATTAAAATGGATCAGTCATATTCTGACAACGATCTTTGTATGTCTCCTACACAAATACTGGAGCGCTTACAAGTTCTACGGCAACTGCAATTGTTGCAACGCGGGAAACTGCAAAAACAACGCTTACATTACCAAGAGACTTCTGAAAACTCGTCAGGATTCACGGAAATAGTCAGTCATTTTAGTAGTAACACTAGCAGTAACATATTTCGTAGTTTATTGCAATCCCCACGCGAGGATCACGAAAATATTTCTTAAGTGAATATTACTGATATCTCGCAGAAAGTAAACGAAAAGGATCTTATAGAAGGTGTGTCTGTTTTAAATTATGGTTTAAGACATTTATTCCTCAAAAAGAATTACATTACAATTCATTTGCATGAGAAATACAAGAATAAATACAGTAATTCTTACATTCGAGTGAACATGCGACGGGACGTTTTTTTATTTTATTTTTTTATTTATATTTATACAATTACATGATTAGTGTTACTCAATTAAACTCTTAATTACCAATAATACAAACACAAAAGTAAATTTGGCTTAAGATTTGTTGTGATTGTGTATGTAGTTTGGCAGTATGTTGTGTGTGGGTAGATTAAAACTAAATTCTAACAAAATTGATAGCGAGTGCCGTCAGTGCGCAGTGTTACGGCCTTATTAAGTATACGGATGGAATGGTTAATGGTTTGTTTTTTTTTCTTTCTTTTTTTTTCCTATAATCAATTAGTCAATCGTATTTTTTAATTTTAAATTAGTAGATGGTTAAAATTTTTAGAGAGTATTTTTTAAGATGTAGTATTTTAATTTGTTTTTAAACAATGCCATACTTTGTATTTCTTTGATATCATTTGGTAGCTTATTATAGAGATTCGCCCCTTCATATTTAAGATTTTTTATGCCATAGCTAGATGTACGTGGTTTTTGCAGACATATGTTATTCGCATTTCTCATAAAATAGCGTTGGATTTGGGCTTTCTTTGTAAAAGATATTTGGGTATGTAGGTCTTTTCTAATGATTTTCTTTATTAAAATACACGTATTATATTTATACATTTGCGTTAAGGTCATTATTTTAGTAACATTATAAACTGTATTAGTTGGTGTACGAAAATTTAGGTTAAAAAGTAGTTTGATTAGTTTGTTTAATGTAATTTGCAGCTTTTTGAGGTTTGTCTTGGCCGCTGAGCCCCAAAGTTCAATCAAGTATGACAAATGTGACTTGATTAAGGAATTATATATTATATAGCGGACAGGCCTCGGAAAACAACGTACCGTATTACGAAGCATACCCACCATTGAGGACAGTTTAGATTGTATTTTGTCAATATGCGGTTTCCAAGTAATATGGCTATCTAAAATAAGGCCCAGGTATTTCTCGGACTGTACTTTGGCAATGCTTTGGTTATTTATTATTATTTATTATTAAATTTGTCACAAGAGTCCGAATTTATAATTAAATCGCCAAATTCAATAAAAACTCGTGCGTCGTCTAGACAAGAGAATATGCCTTCAGGATGTCCTAATCATGTGGAACCTACAGCTGTGCACCTGGAAACGAAATCTCCCGCCAAAAAACACATAGCTCTAGATGAGATGCCTATACTGTCACCAAAGCAAGATTTTGAGGCATTCATCATAGAAAAATTACAAAAGGAAATAGCAGCACCAGCACAAAAAAGTTCCAAAAGTGAAAATAAATCGACCAATAAAACCAAAAGGCCTTTTTTAAAGCGAGGTGAAGGTATGACCTTGGAGATCCCAGAATAAAACTAAAACGAATGAATCACCTATACCTACTCGTTCTAAAGAAAAAGTGCGTATGTATGTATGTATATCTACCAAATAAATCTAAAAAGTTGCTAGATTAAATTTTTATTATTGGGATCTTTATGTACATGTAGTACAAATTTTGCCCTTTTCCCGAGAATGAAGAACATGTCTCTCATGAGGAGTCAATGAGGAGGGGTCAATGATTTATATTTATTCAGCTATAATTGTAAACAATTTGTGTATGCCATGTTCGCAAAATTATTTGTGCTTGCGGCAACGTCGTGTGCCTGGTTGATCAATTCCATGAACATGTTTGAGGCACATACGTCATATAGAAGGGTTCGATTCCCGCACAGAAAATGTTTGTGTAATCCATAAATATTTGTTTCGGGACTGCGTGTTGTGGGACTGCAAGTCCTTCGTAGTTCTTGATACCCACGATACAGGTTTACCTCGTGGATGACAACTCTCATACTCCTCCGTGCGCACATGTTGCTTAAAAAAGGGGTGTTAAGTTTCTCTTCACGTATTGATATGTAGATTTATGGATTTAGTAAATATTCTGATCCGATTGCTTTTCAAAAAACCGGAACAAAATCGTCAACAAACAATTCTCACTAATTGATTAGGTACTTAATATTAAAAGAATTACAAAATATGATACTCTTTAACCCTATTCCAGCTATTTGCTCTCATTACAGCATAACGGGCACGAGTTAACCCGTCGGCTGCCATTAAACACGGAACTGCATAAAGCTCTAAAGTTGGACAATTAAATTCTCAGCCCCGGGATCGTTTCAACCTACAGACACTATATGCACTGGCAGGGTTAGAACTTGAATTTGGAACAAAAGAACAATATATTTTTAAAAGTTGGGTCGAGAACGGCTTGGTACGAAACGTATACATTCAACTCATTATTGAGTTATTCATTATTCTTTCTTTGAGTTTTTATAAAGATAATGATGGTGAGTGCGTGTCACTGTTGGCTTTAATGTACGGGAATGCAGACTTTTTAAACGACTTCAAAAAAGGAGCAGGTTCGTAATTCGACTGTTTTTTTAATGTTCTTTACCTCAGAACTTTCGACTGGGTGAACCGATTTTGATGTTTTTTTTTATTTGAAAGCTGGTATTTTCCGTGTGGCTCCATTTCAATTTATTTTATTTTAATAGCTTGAACAACGAAACGAGCAGGTCGCTCGTTTGATGTTAAGCTTCACGCCTGCCCATAAATAGAACTTTGAATTACAAATCATTGCATGGCACTGGGCTGCGTTCGTTACTCCGAGACATAAGTTTTTAAGTTTCATAATGCCCAATAATATCACTGATTTCAATATTCTTCAAACCGAAACATAACAGTGCCGACACACTGCAGCTTGGCGACAGAATTAGACAAAGCGGTGGTACTAGCAACCCATATGGTCACTTGCATACGAGGGACCTACCACCTACTAACTGTAACTAAACCAAGATAACGGCATTCAGCAAGAAAGAACACCCAAAATCTGGTGGTCCCTTTCATCCAAATATACATACATACATACATACGAACTCACGCCTGTAATCCCCGAAGGGGTAGGCAGAGGTGTAACCAGTACACCCACATTTCGCCGAGCGTATCTCCGTCCCATAATGTGATAGGGGGCGAGTCTATCGCCATATCGGGCACAGATTCCAGACTCCGGGCTGATACTGAACATTTCGTAATAGAAAAACCCAATACCACTTTACCCGACCCGGGGATCGAACCCGAGACCTCAGCCTTAGCTTAATCTTAACGCATACGCATTACAACTGCGCCACCGAGGCAGTCAATGATACAACAAACAAAATATCCACCAGTGTGAATGATACAACTAACTTTCTCTGATTAACGCCCTCTTGTTTCATCCACTCATTACCCGGCAAGTTGGAGTGTCTCAAACTATTTAAGCTAAAGATACAATTAGAGTCAACGTTCACAAGGGCACTTCCAAAGATGAAACATCAGTCAGTTTTTCTGAGGGATATTAAAGTGAAGTCTTAATTATCATCTATATATAAAAGCGAAATACCACTCACTGATTAATCACAATTTCTCAAAAACTACTGAAGCTGGGATCATGAAATTTTGTGTAATATAGACGTCAGTTAAGAACGGATTTTAGGAAATTTTCTCTATAAGGGGGTAAAAGAGGGGTTTGTACGTTGTATTACATTTTTTTATGGATTATTAAAAATAATGAGACACGTATTTCACATGTTTGTATAATTCCACTCGCGAAAATGTGTTTTATATTATGTACCTTTATTTATTAATGTGAAAGTTTGGATGTTTGTAGATCAATCACGCCTTGACGGCTGATGGATTTGCGTAAAATTTGGCATACAGGTAAACCAAGACATGACTTAGAACATAGGCAACTTTTATCCCAGAAAAAGATTTACTTGGGCGGAGCCACGGGTAACTGCTAGTAATAATATAAGCCCTGTATTATATTGTCCCACTACTGGGCACGTGTCTCCTCTACGAATGAGAAGGTTAGGCCTTAGTCCACCACGCTGGCCCTAATGCGGGTTGGCAGACTTCACATACCTTCGAAATTCTTATGAAGAACTTCTGGTATGCACGGCTCCCCACGATTTCACCTTTACCGTTAAAGCTAGTGATAATTAACAATTAATACACACATAACTTAGAAAAATCAGAGGTGCATACTCTTGAGTATGGTTTCGAACTTGCGACTTTAGTCTCAACAGTTCTTTTCACCGAATTGGTAGACTTTATATACCTTCAAAATTCTCAGAAGCATCGCCACACAGAACTTTGAATTACAGAGCACTGTATGGCATTGGACTGCGCTCGTCACCTCAAGACATAAGATGTTAAGTCTCATAATACCCAGTAATTTCATTGTCTTCACTGTCCTTCAAACCGGAACAGTTTAAACATTTGCTTGGCGGCCAAACGGTATATCTCTACATATCTCTATATACCTACTTAAAAGAACTCTCGCAGACGAGAGACCTACATCCTTGTAAACGTTCATTAATTATTTATCTTAGACTGTAATTGTCCTATTCTGAAACCTAGATAACCTAGGGATTACCTAGATAAACTAGAAACCTAGGGAAAGCGACACGTCGGTAGAAGAAGGAAATCGTGGCTCAGGAACATAAGGGAATGGACAGGAATCACCAGGGTAGAAGAGCTATTTAACCTAGCAAGAAATAGAAAGGAATATGCGGAGTTGACAGCCAACATCCAATATTGAATAGGCATCGCAAGAGAGAGAGAGAGAAAGCTAGATTAGGAATGCCTAATGTAAATACTAGTCCAAGTATTGTTAGTACTAAATACAAGTTTAATTAATTAAAAGCCGCGCTGTATAATGAAAGGTATAACATTAATTAATCTTGTAGCTAATCCATTGAATTTTGTGGTTCATTTAGCAGGCAAATTGGAGGATTTGGAGATTTGAGTTTCAAAGTATTTTTCGTTTGTTAAGTAAATATTTGTGTTGGGATTTGCGAAGTGGCAACTTTCTTATCTACTTTGAATTTTACATTTCGCTGGTGAGATAAGTTATTGGGTAAAAACCGACCTTGACAAATTAAATTGCAACGACTCCAAAAACACCTCTAGAAATTAATATTTTTGAGTTAACTTTGTAATTTTTTGAAGTTTCCCTCTTCTTTCTGCTCTACCACTCGAAATTTATATGGGAACACATCGCACCTAAACTCTATCGAAAATTGTTTAATTTTCTTTTTAGTTTTTATGATTTGGAACTTACTACAGCATGGTTCTATTTATGGCAGAGGCTTTCAAAAAAAGCAAGTAACAGGGTGGTAAACGCCATGCCTGCCCATAAACAGAAGCAACGCCACACAGAACTTTGAATTACAAATCACTGCGTGGCACTGGTCGTCACCCCGAGACATACGTTGTTAATTCTCATAATGCCCAGTAATTTCACCTGCTTCAATGTCTTTCAAACCGGAACACAACAGTGCTTACACTGCCATTGAACGCTCACAATACCAGAAGAATCATGGGCGCTTTGATGACCTTAAAGGAAAGGGATAATTAAGGGATTGGGAAGGGGAGGGGGGTTTGGACCTCCGGTTGTCTCACTCACCATCCGAAACGCAGCAGAAAGCTGCTAATTTACGTCGGTTTTCTGAGAGATAGTGATAACGACCCGGTCGAGCCGGCCCATTCATGCTGTAGACAAAACTAACTACTGCCTGGTTCTACCACTCAAAAATAGACAAAGCGGTGGTACCAACCTAGTCGGTGTCTTGCATACGAGAGACCTACCACCTTGTAAGTGGGTACTTACGTATACAATATGTAACAAAAACCCTGTAGGGCATTTTAACTGTGATATCAAAATCGGTATTCAAACGCAATGAAAAAACTTGCATACGAAAATTCGACTATAAAAATAATTATATTTAAATTTTATTTTGAATGAATTTATTGTTTGTAAACCCTATTCCGATTGATTACCTCTGCAAGAGCGATGATTCGGAGCCAGAGCGATATACTTGTAGCATGTTGCGGGGTCCACGCACATCAAACGTGCCGCGAGCCGTGGAGCTTCCTAAATCCACACAAATTCAGATGCAAATAACATTTTTTAAATATGTTCATTTTGTAAGATATCTGTATAAGGGTAATATCTCGCTTCTGTTTATTATTTTTTAAATATAACTATTTTTATTAAGCTGTCTATATCACTATATTCACGACCCAAAAAGGGCCAACAGGGTTTTTGTTACATTACCCAGTTGGGTACAAAAAAGTACCTTTCGGGTAATTTGCCAATAACTATTTACCACAATATTGTAAAGCACGCCAACCTACACCTTTACGGTAGACAACCCAAATTAATAACAGAACCGCCGTATCCAAACAATACGAATTCATTCTCCGATCGTTTTGTATCTATTTGTTGTGTTATTCTATTCCATTGTCCTTTGATTCTCGATTTCCCGTGGGAAAGCGATGATGTTTCGATTCCTATAATATTGCATTGAAAATTATTTTTACGTTAGATATTTGGAGTTTGGAATGTTTGGATATTGATTTTGGACGAGGAAATATCATTAATAGACAGCCTCCGTGGCGCAGGAGGAGAGTAGCCGGCTGCGAAGCGAGAGGTAATAAACGGTCACCCATCCATACAATGACCGCGCCAAGGGTTGCTTTACTCGCTAATCGTTTACCGATTACATCTGGATTACATCTGGATATGAATGCCTCTAACCTAACCTTTAAAACCTCAAACATCAGTTAAATAAATCTGCAATTTCTAAATGGCTGAACAGATGGAGACATAGCTAAGAAACATGTCGATTAAACCAGCTTATAAAAAACCGCATTCAAATTGGTGCGGATGCTACAGACAGACACACAGAGCGGACAGACAAAGAAACTTATAACAATTTTCTTTTTATCGAGGGTAAAACAAGATTATTTTTAATTACAAGATTAACAGGATTTTAATTACAGGGGGGATTAAGACTATTATAAATGTGAAAGTTTGTATATTTGTGAGTTTATAAATTTGGATGTTTGTTAGTCAATCACGCCTTAACGGCCGTACGGATTTGGATGAAATTATGATGCAGTTAGACCATGACCTGGACTAGGACATACTCTATTTTTTATCCCGGAAAAGGCCGTTAACGCGGGCAGAGCCGCGTGCAAAAGCTACTTATAGACAAGCATAAATATTGAAGTCCACGCAACAGTCAGTACATGCAAAATTACAATAAAATTACACACCTAACGTGGCACATAAGGGCTAGTTTCCCATGCAAGTTCCAACCCAACTCTAGACCCTTGAGATCCATGACAGCGGCCAATTTCACGGTGTACGTTAAGAATAAATTGCCGCAAGTTATTAACACGCACTGAACCGATGATCCATTATTAAACGGATTAATTCGTAATTGGATTTTCAATTAATTGGAAAATGTGACCAAAATCTCGTTGGACTTATTGCACGTCATCAAAGTATCACCTGATTTGTTGTAGCAGTAAACCGTATAATATATAATACACAACTTTCATACACATAGGCCTGACCCTAGGTGGTACGTCCTTCGTACGTCAGAAGCCGGTTTGTACCACTGCTTTGTCTATTTGACAGCCTCCGTGGCGCAGTGGGCGAGTAGCCGGCTGCGAAGTGTGACGCCGTGGGTTCGATTCCCACACCGAGACACACTCACTAATCCACAAATATTTGTTTCGGGTCTGGGTGTTGTGGGACCGCAAGTCCCTCGTAGTTCCCGATACCCACGATACAGGTTAACCTAGTGTGGGGTCGGGACTCCCGATACCCACGATACAGGTTAACCTAGTGTGAGGTCGGGACTCCCGATACCCACGATACAGGTTAACCTAGTGTGGGGTCGGGACTATGTGTGTGACTGTTGGGTGTATTTATTATTATTATTATTTCTGACGCTAAACAACAGTGTGTAAGTACTGTTGTGTTCCAGTTTAAAGGACATTGAAGCCAGTGAATACTGGGCATTATGAGTTTTAAAAACTTATGTATCGGGGTGACGAGCGCAGTTCAGTGCCATGTAGTGTTTTTCAGTTAAAGGTTCTGTACGCCGTTGCTTCTGTTTATGTGTAGAGGTGGCGTTACCATCAGGCGACCGAACTACTCGTCATATAATTCTCTCATATTCAAGCTAATAAAAAAGGTGCGACTAGTGTCCATGTTGACCTCGCTTATTTCCGTCCCATTATGTGATAGGGGACATGCCTATAGCCGTACACCGTTCCACGCAAGCTTACTATCAGAAAGAAGGAAAGAAAATATGTTCATTGACGGAACAATATAACATACATATTAAATAAGATTTATTAATTAAAAATTAAAACAAAATGAACATGTTCAAACAACAGGTTTCCTTATTCAGCTACATGCTGCAGTGCGATATAAGCAACTCTGCGGCGCTGATCTTTAATTATGATTATCAGACGAGCGACCTGCTCGTCTTTGCATTCAAGCTTATAAAAAAAACCCAGATATTCATCGATTTCTCCGCCAATTGTGAATCGAATTAATTGAAAAAATCGCTAGAATTTAGTTGCGATGTGGTCCCGTATAAATTTGGTTAAGATGTGATGACAGTGTACGGAGAAAAAAAATGAAACTCCTCAACGGACAACAGTACACTCGTCGCGATTGTGTTATTGTATTGGAATTTACATGCTATTGCTGTAACTTCCACTAAATAATACACTCTTGAGTGGTAGAGCCACGCTGTAGACAGTTCTGTCTACAGCATGAATGGGCCGACTCGTCCGGGTCGTTACCACTGTCTCACAGAAAACCGGCGTAAAGTAGCAGCCTGCTACTGCGTTTCGTACGGTGAGTGAGATATCCGGAGGCCCAAATTCCCCTCCCCTTCCCAATCCCTAACTTATCCCTTTCCATTAAAGTCGGCAACGCGCCCATGATTATTTTAGTATTGTGGGCGTACATGGGTGGTGGAGAACACTTACCATCAGGTGACCCACTTGCTCGTTTGCCGGCCTATGCTATAAAAAAAATTTTGTAGGTTTCTAAGTTTTGTTGAACGTTATTATTTCTTAAAAGAAGATGATAGTAGATGAAAAAATATGTTATAAATGGGGAAAATAGCAACTGAATAATACATTATGAATGTGTGTGTACACCGAACAACAATAAGTTCCTTTGTCTATTGTGAGTAAAAATTCATGGCGACCGCAATATCCCTTATCCTGCAAAAAGCTACGCACACAAAATTTAAATACACAAATAAATTTTGTTTACCCCGTGCTGTTTACAAAAACATGGCGAAAGTGCCAAAATATTGTACAGCTCACAAACAACGTATTACATATAATGTTATCCTGTTTATCCTGATGTCTATTTTGTTAGACATATTCATCTTCTATTTAAAGATTACATAATACTGAAACTTATTTTAAGGACCGTTTATTTAATAGAAAACGATTCACCATTTAAATATTGGGTTGGCAAGAAAAATCATACAAAATAATTACTAGGTCGAGAAGATTATATCATCTTACCATTGGTTATCATGGAAATAATAACTGGCAGGTTAGTTCTAAAACTGTGTCAATAAATCGTAGATAGACAAACCTATAGATGAAGTCACGTTTTCCATCTCTTTTCCTTCACAGCGAAAGAGACTTATTAAAATACACTAAGTGTGAAAGAGACAAAATTACTTATTTGTCAGGGCTATTTATTATTTATTGAGATAAGCTTACTTTATTCTGACTCTTAAATACTATTTTAGATTAAAAAACGCAACATTAAATACGATTTGCAACAATAACCAGCCACAACACAGTTTTAACAAAATCTCAAGCCATACTACAGAACATTTTAATACCCCGCGGCGGAAATCAACCCTCATAAACGAGCCTTCACCCGATGCGCAAAGTTTAAATGAGTAAAATTAAATTAACAACTCACCGGAGTGAGGAGCGATTCAAAAAAACTAGCCAAGTGCGAGCAGGACTCGAACTACGAGGGTTGCGTACCGACACACTTAATTTGTCCTTTCTTTCTTTCTGCGCGGCATTATCCCGGCTTATGCCATCCGCTTTGCCATGATGGTTTGATGGTAATTTAAATTATGTGGGGCGAACCGCCGTCTGACCTCACAACCCGCAACAGAAACCAAATTTCGCCATTGTCTCTTCCGTTAGTCAGCAGAGTGTACTACGTGCAGGTGAGGTTGGCTTTGGACCTAAGATGTTGTTGATTCACTTACACCCTGCAGCGCAACATGTTTCTTAACACATGTTACAGAAACATTTGGCTTGTAGTTTTTACGACCGGCAGCCTGACGTCTCTGGGGAGAAAACACCCATACCCGAAACAAATATTTGTGGATTACACAAACATTTTGTCTCGGTGCGGAGACTACTCACCTACTGCGCCATGGCGGCTGTCATATTCTTATTTCATGTGATCCGTATATTTTTTTTAGGTTTAAATAGAGTCTGTTGGCACCGTTTGAATACGGGACCCTAAAAATTTAAACGGTACATCTTTATAATTTCTTGCTGAAACTACTTGTATTATAGAAACTCACTTGAAAACAGCCACTAAGGTTCATTTTATCTGAAGGAAAAGGCAGTACATTTTTCTCGTCTTTTCTCGTCCGTGATCCCTTCTTATGAAACGAAGCGAAAAACTAAGATTCATTCATTGAAATAATGACGTTGCAGACCCGTTGAGGCGGCCTGGTAACCGGTGCTTCAAGTAATGTAGTTCAAAGGAGATGTGGACAAAAACGATGCTGGTACTTTATTTTTTTTAGTGAATGACTTGCCCTTTGCGACTATGACGAAAATAGTGTGACAATAGAAAATAAGATAAATCCGTATTCCTTCTTATCAAGTACCAGCTTTTGCTAGCGGATCCACCTGTATTATTGTTATATACTATTGTTATTATATACCCAATGCAGGTCATGATCTATTTTAGTGGCAAAGTTCATCCGAATCCGTTCAGCCGTTAAGGCGTAATTGATTAACAAACATCCAAATTCACAAATAACCATTCAAACTTTTACATTATTAGGGTAAGACCGACACTGGCATAAAGCCGGGATAACACGAGGCAAAAATAAGGAGGGAGTAGGATTTAGTCTATCCATTATTTCCATATAGATCTAGAAGCAGAACATAAAACTATTGATGGACCGTAAAGTCCAGGGTAAATTTAAATAGAATTTCCTGGTCCAGGTTAATTTCCAGTTTAAATTTGAGGTCGGGAAATAAGGTTCCCTGTTTTAGATTTTTTTATGGCGATTCGCCATCCATTACATTACGGGATGAAGATGAGCTCAATGAGCACCATGTAAGAATTACTAGGTACTTCATTGATGTTTGTAATATTTTGTCATTACCAGGCGATAGCCCAGGGGTGTGGGGTATGGACTGTCAAAACGATAGCCGCAGGTTCGAAACCAACCTCAAGAACAGGCACCTCTGACTATTCTAGTTTAATTATCGCTTGCTTTAACGGTGAAGGAAACATTGTGAGGAAATCTGCATACCTGAGAAGTTCTCCATAAGAATTTCGAAGATATGTGCATTCTGTCAACCCGCATTAGGCCAGCGTGGTCGACTAGGCCTAACCCCTTTCATTCAATAGAGGGGTCCCGTGGCCCGGGACGGGTATAATACAGGGATAGTATTATTATTATTATAGTTTTACATACGCACTCACGCCTGTAATCCCCGAAGGGGTAGGCAGGGGTGTAACTAGTACACCCACATTTCGCCGAGCGTATCTTGGTCCCACGATATGATGATAGGGGGCGAGCCTATCGCCATACCGGGCACAAATTCCAGACTCCGGGCTGAAACTGAGCATTTCGTAATAGAAAAACCCAATACCACTTTACCCGATCTGGGGATCGAACCCGAGACCTCAGCGTTAGCTTAATCGTAACGCGTACGCATTACAACTGCGCCACCGAGGCAGTATTATAGATTTGTCGGTATAAAAGACCATCGACATTCGTAGGACATTTAAAATAAAAATATCTACCAGCTCCAAAAAAGGTCATCTCCAAAATAATTTCTTATTCAACAAAAGATGCACGAATACAAACATTTCGCAAAAGAAATCCATTACTGATATTAACAGGTGAAGGCACTGAATGCCGATGAGTTTCGGGCCTAGCAAAAATTTTTAAAGTCTTGCGAAGACATTCAGAGTTCGCGTTGCTTTCAGCATGAGCAGTCGACGGTGCATTCAACCGCTCGTCAAACTAGTCGAGCAATTTGTGTTGAGTTTTTAAAGATGGGAAGTAGGGCTACTTGTTTAATCGAGAAGATCGTGTCTTAGTTGGTAACCATTTATAAACTATGCTAAATGATGTTATCGGACCTACCCTCGGCTAGGTCAGCCCGATACCGACCCCCTCAGTATCGGCCCGGAGTCTGGATTCGTGCCCGGTATGGAGATAGTCTCGCCCCCTATCACATGATGGGAGGGAGATACGCTCGGTGAAATGTGGGTGTATTATCCTCTACCTACCCCTTCGGGGATTATAGGCGTGAGTGCGTGCGTATGTAAATATCAAAAATAAAGTTCCCCTTACATTGATTAATAATACTAAGAAATCAACTCTTTAATAAAGGTACCGTTGCATCATTCATGAAGGTAAGGCCAGGGGAACGATGCCTTTTGATTAATGCTATCACTAAATCACCACTAATGTTGCAAACGTACCGAGAACGTAAGTTTTTCCTTCACATAAATAAAGAGGTCAAGAGAGCCTTTGTTGAAATGTGTTTGAGTTACCTGAAAATGAAATTTTACTTTTCTGAACGGTAATTGTTTTTAACATTCTGTAATATATCGGTAGAGCCACGCTGAAGACAGTTTTGTCTACAGCATGGGCTGGCTCGTTCGGGTCATTACTGTAATATTTTTGTGGTTACAATGATTACTTAGACGATTTATTCTTAATAAAAAACACTAAATTGTTACAGCAATTACGGACGGATAGACAATAGTAACTGACCATAGATTATATCAGTTACCGCTGAAAACTGGCGTAAAGTAGCAGCTTGCATTACAACTGCACCACCGAGGCAGTCTCAACCCTGGCTGATATTATTATACATTTTTTTATAGCATAAGACGGCAAACAAGCCAGTGTCAGGTAAGTGATCTCCACCGCCCATGTACGCCCACAATACTAGAAGAATTATGGGCGCGTTGCCAACCTTATAGGAAAGGGATTAAGGGATTGGGAAGGGGAGGGGGATTTGGGCCTCCGGATATCTCACTCACCGTAGGAAATGCAGCAGCAAACTGCTACTTTACGCCAGTTTTCTGTGAGACAGTAGTAACGACCCGAACGAGCCGGCCCATTCATGATGTAGACAAAAGTGTCTACAGCGTGACTCCACCACTCGTAATTACTTAACTACTCATGACTAAAAATCAAAAGACCTGAGCCTCTTGGTGCTTCTTCTCAGACCAGAGGCCATTTCTGAAGCCTCATAGATTCTAAACTTGACATGTAGTGCCCTTGGCAGCCTAATTACAATAAAGATTTTTTTAAATTTCATTTATCATAAATGAAAGATCATAAAAAAGGAATACCCAAACCTGAAAATCGTATCAAGGGTTTATATATTCAAAGTTAGTGTACAGTGCAGTTAGATTACCGAGGCAATAATAGAACAAAGGTTGATAATAGGAAAATTTACAATAAAAACAATATTTTGTAAGTACTGCACTAAAAACAAACAAATAATTCGTCTGTAAAAGGATTTAACATTTCGTATTTTTTTCGCACTAAATGACTTTCCTTTTTGAAATACTTTTACACTACTAAAACTACCTGTGATAATAATTCATTGCAAATTTCAACTTCCAAGAAGTGGATCAATTTATTTTATTTATTTATTTAGTAATAAGAACGGCTTAGAAGCCAATTACACTTACTACCTACATAATATTACTCTAAACGGTTCCGGTTTCCGATCAGCCCCCCGAAATACTGGCTTACTGCGTAGAACGGGACCACATCAAATCCAGTTCTTAAGATTCCATTGTTACACGTCAACCTTATAAAAAACATATCAATATTGAAGAGTTAGTTAAATTCTGTAAATAATTAAAATACCCAAAAGATGACAACAAATTAATAAAACATTAGTAAACTGCTTCGAGCAACAAAAACTTTCCGATCCATCGCATTCTCAACTGAAGCTCTCAAACAAAATCTTACAAACAATGAAAAAACCATTCCCCTCCTAAATAAGCTTACAAATTCATAACGGTAAACATCCAAAATGATTTTCATAAAAAGCAATTTGCTTGTTTCATTACATTATATTGTTGCAGACTCTTAATAAAAATTCAATTGGAACATAGTGTCTTGCCAATTTCAATAACCTGATATCCGATACAAGCTTCCTATAATTTTATTAAAGACAAAGTTGGCAGCCATCTTGCTTCCCTTGAGATATTACCGTTATTTTATTTGAACGTCTTGCGTTGCCTCGTGACGACTAATGTTCATGAATTATGGAATATGTATTTTGTGTTCAGCTCAGGTGCAATGAGCGTGGAGTCTGAGTAATGAGGCTTGACTTAGGACAGTAGCCACTGGTCACATAAGTTTCGGAATATGTTATTGCTTAGATATTAATTCCATTTGAGGTAACATAATATAACGTTTAACAAAACTTAGAAACCGACTTCAATGCTCAGCAATAGCATGTAAATTCCAATACAATAACACAATCGCGACGAGTGTACTGTCCGTTGAGGAGTTTCTCCGTACTCCGTCATGAGATCTTAACCAAATTTATATGGGACCACATCGCAGCTAAACTCTATCGAATTAAATTTTTTTCTATAAAATCGGTCCACAATTGGCGGAGCAATCGATGTACATACATTAAAAAACGCACCGAATTGAGAACCTCCTCCTTTTTTTAAGTCGGTTAAAAACAGCACGTTTTGAAGACTACCTCGGTGGCATAGTTGTAATGCGTAAACGAATTGCTCAGTATCAGCCCGGAGTCTGAAATTGTACCCGGTATGGCGATAGACTCGCCCCCTATCACGTCATGGGACGGAGGTACACTCGGCGAAATGTGGGTGTACTGGTTACACCTCTGCCTACTCCTTCGGGGATTACAGGCGTAAGTGTATGTATTTTTTTTAATTGCCTAGATAGGCAGACGAGCAGAAGGCCCACCTGATGGTAAGTGGTTACCGCCGCCCATGGACCTCAGCAATGCCAGAGCATAGTCAGGGCGCGCCTACCGTTAAAGGAAGACTCTTTTTAAGCCTCGCTTATAGAAGGAAACTACATTTCAGCTAAACAAAAGTTAACCACGATTGCCTTACGTTCACTCGTGGTTAGTGGCAAACGCGGTGAATATATCATAAAACAAATCTAATCCCTGTTTAATCTGCAACTCGGAGGCTCGGAGGTCGCAATTTAGTTGTCAAAGGGCGTCCGACGAGCCGGCCACTTGCAAATTGCTCGTCCGATAACCCGACACAGATGTTGAGGCCGTACAAATACGGCAACTAAAGTATCTCTCTATTCTAAAAAAAGTAACTAGCGCCGCCGCCGCTGCCAAAAGCTTGTCACGCTATCTCCTCCGAAACCGCTGGGGGTATGGGGTCGAGACCGATACCAATCGATGCAGAATAATGTGGGAAAGAAAGTAAGATATGTCACATATTCGTCGGACTTTAAGTTTTTTTTTTATTTTATGTTTTGTGGAAAAAGACGGGCAACGCCCCTAGTGTCAATAAACAAAAGTCATAAAAGCGATTAACAAAATTAAAACATCAAACCAATCCGCAAAAAAGACTGGTATATTTTTGTTAACTTGAACTGCAAACAGACTTACTTCATCTGACAAAATCAACAGTGCAAAACTTTACAAATTTCCCTCGCCCAGTGTCCTGTAAACAAAAAGTTTTTGGGACACAAAAGGGGAGGCCGCAACTAGTCTCATCAATCAATCAGCCACCGCGCGGTTGAATTTGTACATATATATTGCACAAGTTTGACGTCACTTGATGAATAGATAGGTGGATTTCGTTATCAAGTAACTGTCTTTTCGGTGTTTTTAACATGTTTGTTTTAACCCCCCAAAAAGAGGTGAGTTATAAGTGTGACTCCTTTGTCTGTCTGTGGATATACACACAGAGTATTTGTATATGTGTAATCCATATTTCGCCGAGTTTATTTCCGTCCCATGATGTGATAGGGACGAGCCTACCGCCAACCCGAGCACAATTCCAGACTCCGGGCTGCTACTAAGCATTTAGTAATAGAAAAACCCAATATCACTTACCCGACCCGGGAATCGAACCCAAGACCTCCACATAGCAATCGTACCGCGTGTGCATTACAACTGCGCCACCGAGGCAGCCAGTGTTAAAATTGACAACCCCATTTAAATACCTAAGGTTAATTCACATTGAAAACAATCACAAAACGAGCGTCTTTTAATTGTAAAAAAAAAAAAAATTTGCATCTTTGTAAAGTTAAGTCTACACAAGTTATTGGCATAATTTGGCTGTTCGGTTCGGTTCTTTATTGACCCATCAAATTGCACACAATCAAAGAGGAATAACTTCTAACGAGAACAGGCGCGGATTTAGAGAGGGGCAAAAGGTGCTCTTGCCCCTATACCTAAGCTTCCAATGAGCGAAAATGGTAGAAGCACACTGTAGACACTTTTGTCTACAGCATGAATGGGCCGGCTCGACCGGGTTGTTACCACTGTCTCACAGAAAACCGACGTAAAGTAGCGGCTTGTTGCTGCGTTTCGTACGGTGGCTTAAACTCTCCACCCCTTCTCAATAATTTAATTTTATTATCCCTTTAATTTAAGGTTGGCAACGCATTCATGATTCTTCTAGTATTGTGGGCCTTCATTGGCGGTGGAGATCACTTACCATCAGGTAATACATATGCTCGTTTGCCGGCCTATGCTTTAAAAGTTTACTTGCCCCTAATATACATGGTAGGTAGATGGTAGGTCCCTCGTATCATTGAAGCCAATAAAATTACTGGGCATTATGAGACTTAACATCTCATGTATCGGGGTGACGAGCGCAGTTCAGTGCCATGCAGTGCTCTGTAATCCAGAGTTAATTGTGACGCTGCTTCTGTTAACGGGCAGGCGTGACGCTTAACATCAGGTGAGCGCCCTGCTCGTCTTTGTAAATAAAAAAAAGTATATCCTATCTGTAATTAAACCGCGATAAAATCCGTATAAACTAGTTTTATTTCAATGTGTAATATTCGCGTAAACCTAAGAAATCACTATATCCTATATGTTTGGCGCCAAAAATAGACCAATTACGTGTGCTGAAATCGACACTTAGCAAAGAGCTCACTTGAGTGTTGTTCTATAATACGGGCCTTAAAGAGACAGGCAGATCGACAACCTCCTTGGCGCAGTGGGCGAGTAGCCGGCTGCGAAGCGTGAGGCCGTGGGTTCGATTCCAGCACCGTGACAAATGTTTGTGTAACCCACAAATATTTGTTTCGGGTCTGGGTATTTTGGGACCGCAACTCCCTGGTAGTTCCCGATACCCACGATACAGGTTAACCTAGTGTGGGCTTAGGAATATGTGTGTGATTGTTAGGTGTTTAAAAAAAACACCTTTTTGGTCGGGGGTTAAAATTTAAATCTTCGATCCGTACCTGAACGAGAAGCAACTTCTTGTTGCTAATTACTTTGCTCTTCGGCTACTGTTAGGAAGTTTCGTGAAGGAATTTTTACAAGTTATAATTGACAGGGACATTGTGAGTAAATACGGCGTCAGAATTTTTTGTACAAAATTCGATACTAATTTTGAAGTTGGGTTATTTATTTTCTTTTAGGACGTTAACAAGCGACAATATTTTTGTATTGTGTGCTAAAGTTCCGGTTAGAATTTCTCCACTTTTTCAGCCATATAGATTTTCTATATATGTTATAGCAAAATTCCGTAACTGTCACTTGATGATAAGAGATCATCATTCTCTACCATCCACAATAATATCGACTAAATTTTAGTATCGAGGTTCAAACGAATCACTATGAACAGAAACCATAACAATAGGGTAGTTGACTAGATTTTTTTTATTATTTAAATCAATAAGTTACGTTACTCAAAATCTATTGCAGAAAGAATTTTATATCCTGTAGAAGGGGTAATTGTCAAATGACAGACGATGCAACCTTTGACGTCACTGTGTAAAATGTTCATTATAGTGCACGCGTGCAAGCGAGATAGTGAGATATCCCTACTACGCACCCACTTTTCCTCATACCAACATTTAAAGTCATAACTGCGGGCACATTTCTGAACCAATTTTGATTGTGTTTTAATAAAAGGGTTTCTTTTGCGTATCATTTTCTGTTGCTTATAAAATAATGTATAAAATTCAATATAGGAAACTACCCTATTATATTATTATACTGGCAGCAATATATGATGTCGCTTATGACAACTTGCAATAGTTTTGTTACAGTTGTAGAATCGATACATTATAGTTACAAGTCAAGTGCGCGACCGAGACAAGAGATCGTGACGTGCGACAATAGCATCTATTCTACTTATTTATGGAACTGTGTATGTATATGTTGAGGTATGCAACCGCGATAGGAAATACTGTTTATATACATTTCATATAATGCTTAAATATATATATTCATTTTGACTTCTGCAACACAGGTTTACACCTAGCTCAGAAGTCAGGGGACTTACTAATTGCAAAATTTGTGGAAAGAAATGTATTAAGTGGTATTATTTAGTTGTAATAAGCAATAGTTGTATTAAACAATAAACAATATAAGCATCGTAATCGCCTGATTTGCGTCACGGTGTTGCGATCTTCTGTCTCGGTCGCGCACCTGAAAACGTGCCTTAAGGATCTGTAAGCATTGACAACTATTTATGTACCTTTATGAGCGTACATTCGTCCTAAGTGTCATAGAACTGTGCCGCTACTGTAGGCGAAAGTAAAATAAAAAATACAGTAAAAAAGTATGTTCTAATTTTCACTAGCGTGCTCTTGTAATTAGTATTTGTAACCGACTTATTGTTAGTTAGTCGTGTTGCCACAATATTTATGAATTAAAATATTAACTGTTGCGTGATTTTCAACGTTTTTACTGAGTGAAATGTTTCAGCGATAAAATCTATCCCATGTTTGACTTCCGACAAAGTTTTGGCGTGTGGAAACTTTGCATGGACCCGAGTTAGTACAATACGACTATTCGATAAAAAAGCGACACCGCGTTTTATTACTTAGGAAACAGTTTTATAAATGTACTAGCTGTTGCCCGCGGCTCCACCCGCGTGAATACCTATTTCCAGGATTAAAGTAGCCTAGTTGCATCAAGCGAGTCCCGGTGAGAAACGCGCTTGACAAAAATACTAATTTCGCTATTAAAAAATAGGGGTTGATCGTAGAAGGTTGAAAATTTAGGGTTGTATGTATTTTTTATCATAAAAAAATAAAAACAAAAAATGTCTAAAATAAAAAAAATTAGGGGTGGACCACCCTTAAATTTTTAACATTTAGGGGGATGAAAAATAGATTTGGCCGATTCTCAGACCTACCCGATATGCACACAAAATGTCATACAAATCGGTCCAGCCGTTTCGGAGGAGTATGGGAACGAACATTGTGACACGAGAATTTTATATATTAGATTATGGTTTTTTCATGATAGCGAACTTTGGTTCCCATTGCGGGTTGTGGGGTGAGAAGGCGGGTCGCTCTGTATAATACAAAATACCAAATCTATGGAACGAGAAGGTAGTTGGTACCACTGACTTCCAAAAAAAACCTTTTTTTATTAGTATAAATGACGAGACGAGCAGGTCGCTCGCCTGATGGTAAGCGCCACGCCTGCCCATACACAGAAGCAACGTCACACAGAAATATAAGTTGCAATATGAATACAGAAAGAAAAAGCCATAAATGAACGCACTTTTATTTATTTATTTTTAGGAGAACCAACAAATAATTATAAAAAATAATATAGTAAGACATAAAAATAAAGGTTAATGCCTCGGTGGCGCAGTTGTAATACGTAAGCGTTACGACTGAGGCTGCCACTGAGGTCTCGAGTTCGATTCCCGTGTCTGGTAAAAGTGATATTGGGTTTTACTATTAGGAAATGCTCAGTATCAGCCCGGAGTCTGGAATTGTGTCCGTAATGGCGATAGGCTCGCCCCCTATCACATCATGGGACTGAGATAACCTCAGCAAAATGTGCATGTACTGGGGTTACCCCTTGGGTATTACAGGCGTGAGTGCGTATGTATGTTTGTTTTTATTACAAACAAATGATCCAATGAAGAGGTTATGTACAATAATATTATCCTTCTCCCGCGTGAATGTCATTTTCCAGGATAAAAAAGTACCTAAGTAGCTTTAGTTACTCCTTATTACATCAGCTATCTACCAGTGAAAGTCCTGTCAAAATCGGTCCAGCCGTTCCAGAAATTAGCCGGAACAAACAGACAGACAGACAACATTTTGTAAAAAAAAAAATTTTGTACAGTAGGTATACTCGTATACATTTTTATATACATTTATATGCATGAACTAAAATGCGGTTATTTTAATATTACAAAGAGACACTTTAATTTTATTTATTTGTATAGATAGGATTTACAATCCACAAATCCTATATTCCTTTGCGTGTGTGACACGTCCATAGATAAACAAAATATGACTGCGACATAAAAGTTGAGCATTGAAAAATATTTTTTATTTAACTTCCCTTTGATCTCACCTTTCTTTGATGTCACCAACGTTTAATTTAGTAGTCATCGAAACGACCATTTTAACTATTTATAAACGAACTTTTAATTTCAGTTTATTTTATTTTAAAATTATTTTCACTTGTGGTTTTGCTAAAAGTAATTTTAAACTAAAAGATAAAAAAATAACAAAATACCGCAAAATTCGTGAATTGACAATCATATATTCATCTGTACTTACAACAGTTATAATAAAAGTAGATTATTTTCAAGTTTCATTCAAATATGTACATACGCACTCATATCTGTAATCCCCGAAGGGGTAAACAGAGATGTAACCAGTACACCCACATTTCATCGAACGTATCTCCGTCTTATGATGTGAAAGGGGCGAGCCTAGCGCCATACCGGGTACAATTCTAGACTTGAAGCTGATACTGAGCATTTCGTAATACAACAACCCAATATCACTTTTACCGTGATCGAACCCGAAACCTCAGTACATCAATCTTACCGCATACGCATTATAACAAATTTTATCCTACGTTCGATGTCATTACAAGCTATGGTCACATTTGAGGTTGATTGGTTTAAGAGAATACCGTTTGGAACTTTCTTGACACGGAGACTCGATCGGATGAGATCGGAATGATATTTTGAACATTATTAATTACGAGAATTGGCTCATAGAACCGCGTGAACCTACTACTTTTAACAAAAAAAAAAGAATCATCGAAATCGGTTGGCGTGATATTGAGTTATTCGTTCCTTTGTTGCGCAAATACTTAATGCAAATTTAAAACTTATATTTCTCATGGATGCCATTGTCAGAACTGACAATGGCCACTGGGACCACACGGGAAGCACCAGCCTACAAATAAAAAGAAAGTCGAAAGTTATGGGGTAACAAACATAAAAAAATACAGTTGAATTGAGAACCTCCTTCTTTTTTGGAGTCGGTTACAAATGGAACAACTCGTCAAGACAAAATACTTAAGTGGCTTAGTGTGAAGAAATCCAAAGTCAGCTAACATCGGCCATTTACAGGGGCGGATCTAGCCATTATCGTATGTCCCCTAATCAATTTAATGGGTAACGGATCACCAAAGTTTGTCAGACACCCACAGGGCGATTAAGTGCGCTCTAATATTGCGCTGTAAATTGCTGTGGGACGGTATTCAGGAAGGTATGCTGGGGTTTGACCTCACGTGGAATTCGGGTATCATTTTGGGTTTGTATTTTAAGAATGTGGTAATGTTAAAACGTTTGTATGGTTTGGATTGTTCTCCGGTGGGTACTGAAGAAACTACTTCATAATGGAAATACTGTTTGACCAAGGACCATAAAATGGAGCTGAAGAGAAAAAAATCTCCTATACATTGCTTAAAGTCATCCACACCTTTCTGTAGCACATTTTACATACGCACTCACGCCTGTAATCCCCGAAGGGGTAGGCAGACGTGCAACCAGTATATCCACAATTCGCCGAGCTTATTTCCGTCCCATGATGTGATATCCATCGAGTGGTATGGCCAGCTTATCGCCATACCGGTCACAATTCCAGACTCCGGGCTGATACTAAGCATTTCGTGATAGAAAAACCCAATATCACTTTTACCCATCCGGAGATCGAACGCGAGACCTCAGTACAGCAGTCGTACCGTATACGCATTATAACTGCGCCACCGAGGCAGTCAAATATCTGGGGTAAAAATTCGATAAAATTACCTCGTTATGTTAGGGTTCGTAGATAAAATACCACACATAGATTGAAAGTAATATTTTCTCGACGTTATCTCTACTTTCGACTTAACTAGTCGAGTATCCTGTGCTGTTATTAGCTTCGATAGACATATAGATATAATCAGATTAAACTGGTTTTTCACGACAAAACGAGTCGATAAAATGATCTCATGTTGTATATGCTAAGCCCCCAGGCTATTATTAAATAACTCATAGGACTTTCTGAAATAATTTCTATTATTTGGCGAACTAATTGGGTGTTATAAGACTGAAAGTCTCTCGTAATCCTTGATATCCACGACACAAGGCCCTGTATTATATACGTCCCACTGCCGGGCACGGGCCTCCTCTACTGAATAAGTGGGGTTAGGCCTTAGTCCACCACGCTGGCGTAATGAGGGTTGGCAGACTTCACATACCTTCGAAATTCTTATGAAGAACTTCTCAGGTATGCAGGTTTCTTCACGATGTTTCCTCTTCACCGTTAAAGCAAGTGATAATTAACAATTAATACACACATAACTTAGAAAAGTCAGAGGTGTATACACTTGGGGCTGGTTTCGAACCTGCGACTTTCGTCTCGACAGTCCATACCACTCCCCGCTGAACTATGACTGCTTTTAACTGTTGTATTTATTAATCTACATTCCTTGAGGAAGATTAAAGCCTCAAACGCGTTCGATTTCATCACAATATCCGATATTACTCTAATAACTTTCATACTTGCCCAATAGCCTATGTTGGGTTACCACGAGCCCCTAAATAACACCAACATTTGTTCCAATGCTCAAATTAAGCCCTTACTAGCCATTAACGTCAATCTAAGCGATACAAAGCTGGATTTGCAATTCGTATGTAGGCCATGCACGAGTTCCGTCGACCCTTCTAAGTGGGAGGGTAGTGGCTCTTTACCCAATACAGCCGTAAATTAACTAAAACCCACGTAGATGAGAAACGGCTATTCCGTTTAATAAAATATTCTCTCCAGTTACGTAAACGTATTTTGTTGGAGTTTACGTTTTGGGTTTAGGAGGTATGGTAATCTCTCGGTGAATTTGTTGATTTGATGACTCTTTGGTGTCGGTTGTAAATGTTAAAATCATTGCATTATAATGTAAGATGTATGATACTATTTTATGCTTAAATATACAACGTGTTACAGAAAGGTGTGGTCAAATTTATTTCACCCCCGTAGTACCAAATTCGATTGTATTGATAAATAGAGCAATTTCTTTTTTATCGAATAAGTAAAATATCGGTATTCGAATTGCGCCTTTGGAGACCACTAGACACTAGTGTAACCATGTGAGCTTTTATCTCGCTCCAGCATTGTTAGTCTCGGTCAAGCACGTCAATTAATTTATAGGGATCGATCGATCTTATTATCGAGTGATTACAATTTGCGTGAAATTTTAGGATGTCTAATTTTGATAAGATCCGGTACATAAACACTTACCCCCGTATTCATAAACTTTACTATGAGATCTCATAGTGAACGCGAACGCATAGTGATGATTTCTCTAAACGTCATTGGTTCGTTTTTGGCGCTTAATAAAAACAGACCAATCATGTAGACAGAATTGGACACTTGCCAAAGAGCTTACTTATGTGTTGTTTGAGAATAAGGCCCTGATGCCCGTTTTCACCAACATACCCTCAAACACTTCCATCTAAGGGTCGCTTAACCTATAAGGAACTCCTTAAATCTATCCCTTACCTAAGTTTGTTTTCACGTAGTTAAGGGCTACCTTAGAAATGTAGGTGTCCCCTAAGTAATGGTGAAAACGGGCATAAATATCAGGTGTATTTAGCGACCCTAAAATAAGACCACACGTTTATGTAACACGATGTATATAAAAAACTACTGTCAACATATCAAAAGTAGCTGTTTTGTACAATACCAATCATTATTCTAAGCATTTTACAGTAGCCCACTGCTATATATTTTAGAAACCTCGCCATCAGTGTTCAAATTTAAGTTTTACACAACACATCCTCTGCTATAAAAATGAATCACAAGTAAAATTTGTTAGCAAATTTAATTTTACCGTAGAATCTGATCTAGCGTAAAATTCAGGCCAGTTAAGACTAAAATTTTCCTGGGCCTATTTTTATTTTGAAATTTCATCGCAATTTATGTTAGCCGAGATCCCGGTGTACGTTGAGGGCACCAACTTTGTTAATTTCGCTGGAAGTTGTGCCATGCAGGGGGTTATTACGGCTAAGGAGCCAACGGGGATTCCTCGCTTTAAGTTGTTGCCAATGGTCTGAGATTTTGGTTGAGAATTATCGAATTCGTGTAGTTTGGATTGAGTATACCGTGGAGAATTTGGATAGCATATGTTAAATGATTCGCTTAAATTCTCCTATATGGGGTTTTATTAAAGCCGTTAAATAAACTAGGTATAAGATTTTTTGTTTTTTTTAATTATTTTATATTTAGTTCACTAAAATGGTAACACAAATACACGTAGAATTAATTTTAAAAATAATATATTAACAATCCGATAGTGTACCAGAACGGGTAGGAGTTTTTAGAAGTGAACACAGTATGCAATAAAAAAGAAAATGTAATTAAGTACACTGCGGTCAGGATAGAAAAACAAGAAATGTACAAAAAAATAGTTGGGAATTTAGCTATAATTAATGTTTAATCAAATCACAATAACATCTAAGTGTTAGCGACAAAATTAGTTATTTAGCTAGTGCTTAGCTTTCATCTATTACTACATCGCCTTTGCTCGCGGCTCCGCCCGCGTGAACGGTCGTTTTCCGGGATAAAAAGTAGCCTATGTTACTGTGATAATGTAGCTTTCTAACGGCAAAATAATTTTTAAATCGGTTGAATAGTTTTTAAGTTAATTCGTTACATACAAAAATACAAATCTTTCCTCTTTATAATATTAGTGTAGATTTATTTATTTATTTGTTATGATAGCCTCTGTGGCGCAGTGGGCAAGTAGATGGCTGAGAAGCGCAAGGCCGCGAGTTTGATTCCCGAACTGAGACATAAATGTTTGTGTGATCCAAAAATATTTGTTTCCGGTCAAGGCGACCGGTTGTAAAAACTACAAGCTAAATCTTTCTGTAACATATGTTAAAATTATGTTGCGCCGAACCCCACTGCCACTGATAAGGGCAAGTGGAAGAAGAAGAGGATAATCGTAGTCACTTAATGACAATAGTATATTGAGAAACAAGTGCGACAAGTTGTCGATTGCCCACGAAAGCGAAGTTGAACGCACGAGCGAAGCGAGTGCGGTCATTCGCTTGAGTGGGCAATCGACAACGTCGCACGAGTTGCACATACTATTTTGTATTACAAATGCGGTGATATATGTAAGTCCCTCAAAACAAATAAAAAGTTTTAAAAGAAGAAAAAAATATATTTTAAACAATAAATAAAAATTAATTAATATTAATAAAATAAGTCAGAAGAATGGGTTCAGAAAAGCTCTTGACCTTTTTATTTCTTCGCCATTCCATAAACTTATTGTAAGCCGCTTCATATTTGGGTCTCGATACTTGAGGAACTAAATTATTTCTTACTTCATCGGCTTTTTTCAGGATTTCAGGTGGTGTGGATTCGTCGCTCGAACTTTCTGGAGTTTCCGGTATTATTTCCGACTCTATATTCATTTTTAAACTAATTTTAATTTAATTACAATTTTATTTATTAAATTAAACTGTCAGACGCGTCAACCTCAATTCAGTTTTAATATGTCGATTGTGTTTTTTTTTGTTATTATTTTTTTAATTTTAGCAATTTTATCTAAATTTGCGTGTGCCAAGAATAATTTACGTGCGACAAGTAAACTTGTCGCACTCAAATAACAGTTTTATTTATGAAAAAACTCACGCGTAATTTTAAAATGGGCAAACGGTTCTTTTTCAAACGTAACAGCGAGCGTCAAGATACTACTTTTCCCGCATGAGTAATACAAAGGTACATTATAAGTTATCTATAAAATATTTAACCAGAATTACAGAATTTACGTCAATATCCATCGTAGATAAATTTCTTAAATTGTCTTCTGTGAGGGCCAAATATCCTATCCCAATGAAAAACTAAACTAGAAATGTTATATTGAGAAACACTACCGACCAAAACACATTCGTACACGGAAATTATAGCCGCATTCTACGTACTTATATCCAAGAAGTAATTTAGTTAATCTGAATCGCGTCGGAACGGTCACGTCTCGAGTCCATTTCTGTTCCCACACGTTCTGTCGACTCTAAGATTTGGCACTAATGACTTTCTTCCACAAAGCGTCTGTGTTTAAGACCGGCTTACATGGTAATAGGATTGAGAATGTACAATGTTATTTCATGTCCTTTAGTGTTGGGTTTCTTGTGATTATAAAGTTTATGTACGGAGAATTACACATACACTTTATAAACGAAATAAGATGATACTATATAGAATAAAACTAAAGAGACACCCACGCCTGTACTCCCCGAAGGTGTAGGTAAAGGTAACTAGTATACCCACATTTCGGTGAGCTTTTTTCCGTCCCATGATGAGACAGGGGGCGAGCCTATCGCCATACCGGGCACAATTCCAGACTTCGGGCTAAGCATTTCATGATAGAAAACCAAATATTATGATTTGATAGAATAAAATTATAGTAATATCTTTATTTAAGTTTGCGCTAAATTATGCTTAAAAACGAGCCCAAAACGACTCCTAGACTCTTTCTTAGACAGGTAAAACATTTAACTAAATGAATTCGTTGAACAGTGTCATGTATAACACGAGCACGACTCAGTTTAGGAATTGGGGTGTTATTTAATTAATGAGTCTCTTGTACAACCATCCTGTGCACCCTATTTTAAAAAGTCATGTATATTATGTCATTGTATACTATGTATACCTTGCATATATTGTTGTACTGTATTTTTTGGAAATAAATTATTATTATTATTATTATTATTATTATATATATATAAGGTGTTAATTTGTGTTTAAATTACAAGTTATGTACGTATGTCCGTAGAATTACGTACATCTTATTCAATTTTATTAAAAAGTGAGTGTCGTTCATAATAATTATTAGTGTTGTCATCAGTCTTATCGATCTTAATAAACGAGTGATTAAAATTAACGTGATATTTTTGGATGTCTTGGTTTTGAAAAGATCCGGAACATAAGTACAAATTGTAAGGTGTATGTAATGACCCTATAATATGACCACACCTTTCTGTAACACATAGATAGTGTGATTGAATCGTGCTAAGGAAAAACATTAGAGGAAGATTTCTAACCATCCAAACCAAAGCATTTTATCATTTTTCAACCAGTTAATCGTCCAAAATATCTATCTACTTAAAGATAAACTAAGACTTATACTCCTTAAAGGACCAGCACACTATACGCATAATTATAACTTAATTAATCAATACTACACCAAACGATTAGCTAGAAAATTCCGTCACCAGGTAAATAGCAGGTCGCAATCACGTTGCTGTCCCATTTTGCGTGATGAAGCCTCCACTCTGGCCAGCCAATCACGAAAACGAAATTAATGCGGGATGACTGACGTGCCAGTGCATATACAATTTCGGTTAAAATTTGGATAATTTGATAAGATGAAGTGTTGTATACAGAGACTATAATCTGGACTATGTGTTGTAGAGCTGTAGACACCTTTTGTCTACAGCATGAATAGGCCGGCTTGACCAGGTTATTAACATTGTCTGACAGAAAACCGACGTATAGTAACTCGCTGTTCCTTGTTTCCTTTAAGGTTGGCAACTGATCCATGATATTTCTATAGCAAACGAGCAAGTAAATCACCTGGTGGGAATAAAATAATCAATACCAAAAGGATCATAGGCACGTTGCCGACCTTAAATGAAAGAGATAATTAACAATTTGAGAAGGGGGATTTACGCCTCCGGATATCTCACACAGTTCAAAACGCAGTAGCAAGCCGTTGTTTTACGTGGGTTTTCTGTGAGACAGTGATAACAACCCGGTCATGCCCATTCATGCTGTAGACAGTTTTATCTACCACTCATAATATTTTTTGGTATAGTGCCGGTATTACACCGCCCATTAACAACTTATGGGCGGTGGAGATCACTCCCCATCAAGTGACCCACTTGCTGATTTACTGACCTCTGCTATTAAAATCTTTATTATGAACCGGGACTGTGCCTGAACATTAAAGATTTTTCTATTTTTCTGAAATGCTGATTGACATCTTATATTGAGGTCATTGAACCAAACCTCTGAAACTAGATTTACTTTAGCTTTGATGTTAATAAAAGTACAAACATCATTCAAAGTTCACTCAACAAACTTCTGAATTGAGATTCCACCAAACTTTTATTTATTCGGTACCAAAATCCAATTCCAAACTGAACGTAATTAACAAAATAAATTAATGTTACTTGACTCGTTGACCCCCAAAAGATCCTGCAGATTAAAATGTGCTTAAAAATAAATTACCGTCCACGAACCGAGTTACCTCTGTATTAAGAAATGTATTTATTTAGATTTACAAAATGCTTTGATATTTTCGAGGGGTTTGGATATATAAATGTCGATTTAGGATTAAGCTTCTTCTTTAAGATTGAAAATGTAATCTGCTACTTTGGTCCTCTGAGACAGATAAATTTTATTTGGGGCAAGTAATATGAAGTCTGTATAACCATGTCTAGTAAGAGCAGGTCTATTAAGTAACTTGGTCGAGGTCACCCCTTCACATTAGCAAAATACTGACATTTGAAACACTGAAAGATGGGGTAAACCCACCATAGTGGCTCGTTCAGAGGAGTCGCGATCCAGAGTCATCCAGGGTCAGTGTACATATCTAGTGATTTCTTATGTTTACGCGAATATTACACATTGAAATCAAATTAATTTATACGGATTTTATCGGGGTTTAATTTAATTTAGTCCCGACGTTTCGAAAGCTTTTGAGCCTTCGTGGTCCCGGGAGAGACTAAGGTGTAGGTCGTCTCTAAAAAAATATGTTACATTGCTTACCTTCATTTTAAAATTATACATTTATTTTTTATTTTTAAAAAGTTAGCTGACTAATCCGATGTACGCAGAAAGATCTCATCGAACTAGTGTCAGCTAACTTTTTAGTGTATATCTATTGACTTCAGGCCAGCATGTATCTGCTATCCATCGAGGGACGCAATGTCTCTTGACGTTCAATATTGTATTTGGACTGTACTGTACTTAATATCAAGCCCAGTGTAGACATTTTATCGTGCCAGGATAAAAAATACAAAACTATTGATTGTTAGATCCGGTTAGATGAGCACTAGCAGTTTGAAAATTTTAAAATTCTTCCACCAAGTATCACTATGATATTATTATCATTGTGCATGTTCTGGAAAAATTAAACTAAATAACGTTTCAACAACTAGGGGCCAGTGTCGTATCGATTGGAGCCAACGGTAGGCATGAATTGGCTCAGATACTGATTCTCTTTAGTAAACGTTGGTAACGTGGCTAAACGTACTCTGACAGTCACAAAGGGGTTCGAGATTGTGGCTATCCGTCTAAATTGCTTCGAAATCCATATAGAGTCCCTCAAGAGGAATAAAGCAATTTTGAACGTTTTAGAACAAACTTTGATAAAGGTACTGTGACGTGAGGTAGCAGCTTGCTATTGCATTTTATACGGCGAGTGAGGTTTCTGGAGACCCTACCACCTTCCTAATGCTTATTCCTTTCCTTTAAGGTCCGGAATGCCTCCATAATTCATCTGATATTGTGGGCTTGCACGGGTAGTGGAGATACCTTAACATCAGGTGACCCACTTACTAGTTCACCGGCTTTTTTTTATGGCATAGGCCGGCAAACGAGCAAGTGGGTCACCAAAGGAAAGGTATAATTAAGGAATAGGGAAGGGGAGGGGGTTGGGGCCTCCGGATATCTCACTCACCGTAGGAAACGCAGCAGCAAGCTGCTACTTTACGCCAGTTTTCTGTGAGACAGTGCTAATGACCCGGACGAGCCGGCCCATACTTGATGTAGACAAAAGTGTCTACAGCGTGGCTCTACCACTCATAAATACCTCTGCAATAAAAAGAAGAATATTAGTAACTATAGCGATAGCTCAGGGGGGAGTGGTACGGGCTGTCGAGACGAAAGTCGCAGGTTCGAAACCAGCCACAGAAGCATGCACCTCCGACTTTTCTAAGTTACGTGTGAACTACGTTTCTAAGACCTGAAAATTGACCTATGTTCAAATTCAAATTCAAATAATTTATTCTGTTAATTGGATCATAAATATCACTTTTACATGTCAATCATTTTTTATGCTGTACATTTACGACGGCATTTCGGGGCTAGCCATGAGAAGAAATGCCGAAACAAACTCATGGGTTATGGCCTCTTTTAATGTCCAGACATTGTTTTACAGAAATTATGCGAGTGTAATGTACAGAAATTCCTGGATTGGCCCTTTCAAGAGATAGCCAAGAGTATACTAAACATACGTAGCACTCGCAATCACATTAAAAAAAAAACAAAATTAAATAATTAATAATAAAAAATTCAAAATGTCAATTTTCCCTTACATACTAATATTGCGCCAATAGAGCAGTCAATATTAAATAATATAATATATAAAAAAAGACAACTATGTACAGCCAATTTTGTAAGGAGTGAGCTGCTCAATTCCAAGCTGTTTTGTCTTCCAAATAATCTTTCACATTATAATATCCTTTTTGACAAAGCCTTAGTTTAATACATAATTTAAATTTATTAAGGCTTAATAGTTGAATATGGCTTGGAATTTTGTTGTAGAAACGTATACTTTGACACTTGAAGGAGTTACTAATTTTTTTAAGTCTGGTCTTGGGCAATATCAGTTTATTCTTATTTCTATGGCATTCTAAACCCATATACGCCACCACCAGGCTAATCGGTCGGTTCAATAAATACGGAAAACGTTTATAAAACTAGCTTTCGCTCGCGACTCCATCCACGTAGGCCTTTTCTGAAAACTCACATTCATCTAAATCGAATTTGACAACACTCAAAGATAATTTCCTATTAGTAAAAGTATTTGCAGTAGTGAAGCAGTATTTCCCGATATTTTATTCATTACAAACAAATTCACACTTTACATACATACATACGCACACACGCCTGTAATCCCCGAAGGGGTAGGCAGAGGTGTAACCAGTACACCCACATTAAGCCGAGCGTATCTCCGTCCCTTATCTGATATGGGTCGAGCCTATCGCCATACCGGGCACAATTTTAGACTCCGGACTGATACTGAGCATTTCGTCATAGAAAAACCCAATACCACTTTACCCCGGGGATCGAACCCGGTACCTCAGCGTTGGCATCAATCGTAGGGCGTACGTATTACAACTTCGCCACCGAGGCAGTACAAACTGTACCTCTTTAGAATATTAGTGTAGATTGTTACCTTGTAACCGAACCTAACAATAACCACAGCAACACGACTGCCAATATTCACACAGTGAGTTCGGAACGCATAGCAACGCTTATTTGAAGTAGATATGCGAGGCGAGATTAAAATACCAATATACACAACCCCAAAATATACATTGGTTTCGTATTCGAATGGTTCCGCTGTTTAACACATTTGAAATAGGTGAAAAGAGTGTTTGCTTTTATCAAGTTGGTGTTTTGAGTTCCTTTGAGTGGTTAGAGCCACGCTGTAGACAGTTTTTTCTACAGCATGAATGGGCCGGCTCGTCCGGGTCATTACCACTATGGTATGATAGGAGGCGAGCCTATCGCCATACCAGGAACAGTTCCAGACTCCGGGCTGATACTGAGCATTTCGTATAGAAAACCCCAATACCACGTTACCCGACCCGGAGATCGAACCCGACGCTTCAGCGTTAGCTTAATGCGTACCGCATTACAACTGTGCCACCGAGGCGGTCAAAGTCTAATCTTTTACACTAAGAACAACTTAAAGTTACTAATTTCAGACACCAATTAGAAAAAGATCTGCAATTTCTATACTGAGCATTTTGTAATAGAAATACCAAATATCACTTTTATCCGACCCGGAGATCGAAGCCGAAACTTCAGCACAGCAATTGTACCGCGTCCGCATTACAACCGCGAATGAAAAGCCCTCAACAAAAAGTCCGTTATCTTTCACAGTCAAAACAAAAACAAACCGAAATCCATTTCGGACATTTTAGATGAGTATTTAAGCGTTCAATAACACAAAACAAAAGCACTTTCACAAAATCCGACGGAATATTAATTACCAGCTTTTTTTCAGAGTTAAAATTAATTACTTGGGCTCCCAACACGTTCAGCGCTCGAGTGTTGTCAACAAGTCCGCCAGGGCTGTTTGTAATTGATACAGGCTTCGAATAGTCCCGATACTCAGGGGAGTTGGGACTGGCAACCCTGTTAATTGGCTGTTGTAACGTCACTGACAGATATAGATTCATTTTCTTCTATTTCTGTTATGTAGAATTAGTTCGCACTAACAGATACGCTGTAAGCTCCGAGTAAAAAGCTACGACGATTTGTGATGTAAACATTTGTTAGCGTATTCTCTTAATATTGGTATATTGAGGGTCAGACACCCTCAATATAGAAAGCAACGATGAGCACACTGTAATAATAATGGTGCGATATAGTTGGGAAGGGTAGTTAAATGGTATAAACGAGGTTGTCGCCATAACTGGAGGTCTTTTGCACGCAGTCCGTCGGACAGTCTCCAGTTCATTAAGATCAGTGCTCAGTTGATAGTCCAAGTGTTCATTACGCGGTAGCTATGCTGGTTTACTATTCGGTCCTAGTTGTAGTTAGAGAACCGTCTATAGAGAATTCTGACATGAGGTTGTGGTCTGTAAAGCAGTGATATTGTAAATGTAACCAATAAACTACGAGTATGAGTTGAAGTGATTACTGTCGTTTGGTATTAATAAAAGAATACTCGTCTCACGTAACTTCTAACACATTATTGATTTTATTTTTAAATTGACTTATATATTTATATTTTTGAGTGGTAGAGCTACGCTGTAGACATTTCTGTCTACAGCATGAATGGGCTGGCTCATCCGGGTCGTTACCACTGCCTCACAGAAAAACGGCGTAAAGTAGTAGCTTGCTGCTGCGTTTCGTACGGTGAGTGAGATATCCGGAGGCCCAAATTCCCCTCCCCTTCCCAATCTCTAACTTATCCCTTTCCTTTAAGGTCGGCACCGCGCCCATGATTATTTTAGTATTGTGGGCGTACATGGGCGGTGGAGATCACTTACCATCAGGTGACACACTTGCTCGTTTGCCGGCCTAAACTATAAAAATACGCTAAAGTACAAGAATACACCAACTGCTCAGTTTGGCCATATTTATATATATATATATATACATAAACATAGGGCCTTAATTACAAACTGTCTTAGGTATTTTTCGTCTCTTTCTAGCCACTTTATAAAACGCGTTGATAGATAATGACAAAAGAGTGTTTAATTAATTAATTCTTAAGTAACGCTTAAAAGTAAGGGCCATAATGTTTATTGCCATATAAAAGGACTTTCAGCTGAGTTTTCAGCAGTGAAATTATAGATTTAAGGTGAAAGATGAACACTAACCCGCGAAGTTCAATTTATTTTGATTTTATAAAATTGCACTTTAAAAATTATTGGCTAATCTGAGAAGAAAAATTATTTCTGGACATTCATTAACTCTAAAAACAATATTTATAGTTTTCATTGTTATTATTCCGTACATCCATTATGATTATTTGCGCAAAATATTTGTATCCATATTTAATCGAGGGATCAAGCTGCAATAGTCAAAAAATCCACAATTTAATTGAATTTCCCGGGATAGTGCTGATATTTCACTGTAACTATCATTGTTACTACATAAAGCACGATAATTTCGAAATTCGACATTATAAGCCTCTGAATTGGAATTCACCAGAATCGGTTTGATATAGAAGAAACATGCTTCTTTGTCGTGTGCACGCACGAGTTACAATTTTGGACGTTTGACAGAAAACGTATAGTTCCTACGAGTACTTGCGGTTGCTATGCTAGTTTGTAATTTTCTACATCAATAAGCAGAACAAACACAGAAAATAATTTATTATGATGCGTAGATAAGAGAACAGCTATTTGTATAGCTGATGTGTGCAACTAGCTATAGGAAGAGGAAGTAATGAGAGTGATATAATAAAGTCCTTCTTTCCTTCCATTTACCCTTATCCCACTCACAGTGGGGTCGGCGAAACATGCTTTTAACAAATGTTACAGAAAGATTTGGCTTGTTGTTTTTACGGCCGCTCGCCTGCCTGACGTCGACCCGTCTGGGGTAGTGATATAATTAAGTAACTGAGGAAAAATTTGAATGACTGGGAGAGTAGTACGAGTATAGGTTGCCTAAGTAGAAATGATGCGTGCCACCAATCCTCGCATCACTCAATTTTGTGTGCAATAAGATTCAAAATGGTGGCGCGAGTTAATTTTATCGATCGAACGAAATGCTGTAACGTTGTAAATGAGTTTGTCTTCAGTATGAATACTCCGGATCGACCGGGGTAATGTCACTGTGTCACCGGAAACTGACATGAATTGCAGCTTTGCTGGAGGCCCAATTCTACCCTTTCCTAATCCTCTTTTCCCTTCTTTATGGTCATTCATCACATTTCGCGTAATATTGTGTCCATGTGCGGTGGAGATCACTTAGTGGCCTTTCTAATCACTTGCCAGCCTCAGCTATAAAAAATTGATAGCTGCTATGCTTACTATACAATCTAGCTTCATTAATTTATACAAAAAATATATATTTATGTATGTAGCAAATGGTTACATCACCTCTACGTGAACTCATAGAATCCTACCATAACAATTTCAAGAATCTGCGTTTGAAAGTTTTGACTAGGCCCGTATTCACAAACAACATTTAAGTAAGCTCTTTGCCAAGTGTCCAATTTTGTGTACATGATTGGTCTGTTTTGATTTAGCGCCAAAACTAACCAATGACGTTTAGAGAAATCGTCACTATGCGTTCGCGCTCACTATGACGTCTCATAGTAACGTTTTACGTTTAACGGGTTAATATCTCAAGGGTACAGTCCTATGGACTGCCGAAAACCTCTAATTTTACGTATTAGAAGGAGATAAGAGAGCCAGCGGTCTCACTAGATAGGATGCTCAAGATCACATGAACTGCAAGCGTCTGAACTGCAAGTAGGAAGACATAGTGTTAGCGTATTCTCTTAATATTAGTATATTGAGAGTGTCTGAGAAAGCAACGTTGGGTACACCGAAATAATAATGGTGCGATATAGTTGTGGAAGGGTAGTTAAATGGTAAAAAAGAGGTTGTCGCCAGAACTGGAGGTCTTTTGCCCGCAGTCTATCAGACAGCCTCCAGTTCAGTAAGATCAGTGGTCAGTCGATAGTCGAAGTGTTTATTACGCGGTTCTATGCTGGTTTACTATTCGGTCCTAGTTGTCTTAGTTATAATTAGAGAACGGTCTATAGAGTATCCTGACATGGGGTTGTCGTCTGTAAAGCAGTGATATTGTAAATGTAACCAATAAACTATAGTGATTACTGTCGTTTAGTATTAATAAAATAATACTCGTCTCACGTAACTTCTAAGCAATAGAATAGGAAAAAAGAACGATAAATCATAGAGCAGATAATATCTAGGGCAAAAAAAACCACAAAGCGGCACAGCTACAAGCCTACGAAATACTTACAGATTTTATTAAATATTTTCTTATACAAAGGTTTTATATCTTCCACTGTTTTATTAGACTAGATTGATGAGTTGCTTTCATAAAAAATATACTCAGCTAATATTTTACCCGACATGATATTACGTGTGCTTAATTTTTGCTTTCAAAGAGATGCGAAATTCAAAATGGGTATTCGTATATAGCGTATGTAGCAATTAGAGGACGAGAGTTACTTTCAAAGAATTTTTTGTCGGTGAAAATGAAAACATTTTTAAGGTTGCCTACGCTGCATATGTGAATTTTCGAGGCCAATTTTTGCTGCATTTTTTATGCTAAGCTATGTAGAGATGTTACTTCAAGAAAACTTCAAAGATGATCACGAAACTGTCTCAAGGTGACGAACGCAGTTCAGTGTCATGCAGTACTTCATAATTCAAAGTTATGGTTGGTGTTGAATCTGTTTATGGACAGGCGTGACGCTTTTTGGTCTATAATTGGCGGAGAAATCGATATACATACATTAAAAAAAAACCGCCGAATTGAAGACCTCCACCTCTCTTTTTTATTTTTTTTATTTCATAGGCCGGCAAACAAGCCAGTGGGTCACCTGATGGTAACTGATCTCCACCGCCCATGTACGCCCACAATACCAAAAGCGTCATGGGCGCGTTGCCGACCTTAAAGGAAAGGGAGAATTAAAGGATTGGGAAAGGTAGGGGGATTTGGGCCTCCGGTTATCTCACTCACCGTACAAAACGTAGCAGCAGGCTGCTAGTTTACGTCGGTTTTCTGTGAGACAGTGGTAATGACCCGGACGAGCCAGCCCATTCATGCTGTAGACAAAACTATCTACAGCGTGGCTTTACCACTCAAAAGCTCTACCTTTTTGAAGTCGGTTAAAAAGGAAGGTTAAAAGGGACAATATTCAAATAAAAAATACACCCAACAGTCCTGACCCCACTCTAGGTTAACCTGTATCGTGGGTATCAGGAACTACGAGGGACTTACTGTCCCACAAACCCAGACCCGAGACAAATATTTGTGGATCGCACAAACATTTGTCTCAGTGTGGGAATCAAACCCACGGCCTCTCGCTTCGCAGCCGGCTACTCGCCCGCTGCGCCACGGAGGCTGTCAATAATAATATAGTTTTATGATGATGCCTCCAATTGGACTTCGGGACCAATAACTTTCAGACATCCAATAACTGTTTCCGGACGAAAAACAATTTCCCACTGATCAAAGGTAACAAGTATTTAAATTAACGTTTCCCTTGCGAGCGGTTGAGTTTCGTAATGAAGAATTTTAGGTAGTATACCTTTTGACTACTCTTGACTTTGATGCCCTGGAACCTCTGGTCGATAGGGATCACTTTAATTGAGCCCTATAATGTATTATTTAACGTACTGTGGAATAGTCAATCTGCAATTAAGTCACATTAAGTAATTCAATTCATTACATCACACTTTTATACAAGTCTGTGTAAACGCGTACATAAATGCTAATTCTTCCTATTCGGCAGTTTTTAAATTCAAAAACATGTTTTCTTCTTCTTCCACTTACCCTTATCCCACTCGCAGTGGGGTCGGTGCAATATGTTTTTAACACATGTTACAGAAAGATCTGGCTTGTAGTTTTTAAGACCGGCCATCTGCCTGACGTCAACCTCTGTGAGGAGAAAACACCCAGACCCGAAACATATATTTGTGTATCAACAAATATTTGTCTCAGTGCGGTAATCGAACCTGCGGCTTCTCGCTTCACAGCCGGCTACTCGCCCACTATGCCACGGAAGCTGTAAAATATTAATATATGTAAAATATGCATATATACAACGTGTTACAGAAATGTGTGCTCATATTCAAGAGTTGTTACATACACCTGACAGTGAGTGTTTATGTATTGAATCTTATAAAAATCTAGACATTTTAAAATCTCACAAAAAATTTAATGACTTGCTTATAACGATCGTTCAGATCCCTATAAATTAAGTGAAGTGCGAGAGCAAGAGTAACAATGCTGGAGTGAGAGAGCTATTTATCAATTAGTGTTATTCAAAGTTGCAAGTAAAACATCGATATTTAAATCATTCGAAAAAAAGCGTATGCTTTATTTAAGTCCTAGCAATGCAATCAAATTTGGTACTACGGGAAGTAAAATAATGATATCGTACAATACGTTGCTTAAATTTGACCACACCTTTTAATTTAAGAGAGTGAGATTATTGGAGGTCCATTAATCACCCCCCCCCCCCCATTCCCATATTCCTCTCTACTCACAAATGAAGCATAATAATGTTTCTAAATTAATTATAATTTCTTTTACAAAAAGGTTGCTCATTTTATAAGTTGTTATAGCTACGATATTAAAGGCTTCAAGAATTGGGTTAAAAGGGTTTTACGGAGCAAGCAACGCGCTCTCAATGCCTCTTGTTGCAAGTGTCCCCAGACGATAATTGCTTACCTTCAGCCAGTTGCTTGTGTGCCTACATTTCTATTAAAAATGTATATTAATTTCAGACTTCAAAAAAGGATGAGGTTCTCAATTTGGCGCATTTTTCTTTTGCTTTTCTTTAATGTGTGTACATCAATTCCTCCGCCAACTGTGGAACGATTTTGTTGGAAAAAAAATCATTCGATAGAATTTAGGTGCGATGTGGTCCCCTATAAATTTGGCTAGGATCTGGTGATGAAGTACGGAGTAAAACATCAAAGGTCCACAACGAACAACAGTACTCTCGTCGCGATTGGTCTTTGTATTAGAATTTACATGCTATTGCCGTAACTACCAATAAAAATTTAAAAATAAAACAAGTTTTAACAAAACCTAGAAACCAACTTCAAAATAAAAACACTGATAAGTCAAAAATAACAATTTCTATAGGTCTTTGGATTCGGTGTAATTTTATTTGACCGGATTTGTGTGAAAACATCGTTAGTACCAGTAGTTTTCTTATGACCAAGGTCAGCAAACGAGCAAGTGGGTCACCTCACGGTAAGTGAACTCCACCGCCCATGAACGCGCACAACACCAGAAATATCATGGACGCGTTTCCAATCTTAAATGAAAGGGGTAGATAAGAGATTGGGAAGGGGAGAATGAATGGGCAGTGTGCAAACACTGGTGACATCTTAAGATAGGCTTTGAGGTTCGACACAGGAGACCACGACGCGTTAATTGGCATAAGAATTGCAGTAATATTGATAGTACTTTATCATAAAAACTAGATGTGGTAGAAACAAATTAAATAGGTACTGGTTTTGATTAATAGTAATTATAGATGTAAACTATAGACTGCCTCGGTGGCGCAGTTGTAACGACTGAGGCTGCGCTAAGTCTCGGGATTGATCACCGAGTCAGGTAAAAGTGAAATTGGGTTTTTTTTAATAAGTCCGAAGTTATGGAATTGTGCCCGGTATGGTGATAGGCTCGCCCCCTGTCATGAATGTATGTATAGATATAAAAAACGAAACGCCTTTCTTTGCCTGTAACATTGTTGAGTAGTGTAATGTTTAGCCATAAAAACCTGTTATATAAAATGATTATTATCTGACAGCTTATAACTCTCTACACTGTTCTCAAACAACATAAATGATAGTTCTGAGTACATAAAGAGGCAAGTTTATCATTAATAAAACAGTTTAAATTTTCCCTATTTTGTTGGAAATAATTAATTTACTTGCAACATTATTCATGCGCTTGTGTGTGTGTGTGTGATAGCGAAAGTAATTACGCGCTGTCTAAGCACACATCGAAAAATTTTCTGCTGCGATTATTATGAAAGGGATTTTGAATGAAACTATCACTGTCTTGTTACTCTAAGGATTTATACAATTGCATACTAAACTGGAATGGTTCTGCCGTCGCGCGTGCATCTCAAAACGTCCCTTTACTCGTATCGTGGTTCACCGTCAGTGACACGAACGTACCGTTTTCCATCCGTTACTGCGTTTGACAGCACATAGTTAAGAATATTATAAAATAAAATACAATGCACATTATATTTCCAGACTTTGGAAATGAAACCGTCGTGTCGGCCCATTGAAAAGCGTGACAGCTTTTCAGGTCACGCGAATTGCATCGATTCCAACAAAAGCTGGTCCCGTGCAGAAATTAGAACAGACAATGGACACACGTATACACTACCTCCTTTGGCAGCAGTTACATATTAAACACTAGTAATTATTTCTACTGCAAGCAACAGTGTGTAAGCAATGTTGTGTTTCCGAGACTTACCATCTTATGTCTCGGGGTGACGAGCGCTGTCCAGTGCCATGGAGTGCTTTGTGATGCTGTTTTTATGGGCAGGCGTGGCGCTTACCATTAGGCGAGCGACCTGCTCTTCTCGTAATTCAACCAAATAAAATAAAACTAGCGTTTGCTCGCGGCTCCGCCGTCATGAATTTTTAATCGGGATAAAAGTAACCTACGAGTATATCCTAATCAACATCATAATCTACCTGCGTGACATTTTATCCAAATATGTGATGATATATGTATACATTAGTTGATATGATTTCTATACATAAGTTTCTTTATTTTGTACTGACTTGTCATAAGCGCTATTTTAATTGCCTACGTGAGTAATAAAACTATTTCATTTCAAATCCATTCTGCCGTTAAGACGTGATTGATTAGTAAACATCCAAATTCTCAACATTTTAATGTAAAGATTCATACTTTCACACTTATAATATTAGTATATAAGTCGGATGTAGGATATCGTGTACCGCTTTACGATACAGACGATAGCACTTTACTCTTGTAGACACTTTTGTCTACGGCATGAATTAGCCGGCTCTTTCAGGTCGTTACTACTGTCTCACAGAAAACCGGCGTAAAGTAGCAGCATAAAATAAGGCCTAACCCCTCTCATTCAGTAGAGGAGATCCGTGTTCAACGGGCGGACGTGTATATTACAGGGCTAGTATTCATATAATACACACATTACTTTAAACAAGTAAATTCTAATCCTATCCAATAATAACTGGTGCAGAGTCTCTGCCCACGTCTGGTCAGTTACTCGTTAAATATGTATGTTAACACTTAACGTTTCCAAATATATTGTGAACTAGTGATAATATATTCAGTAGTATAAGCTCGGGAGCCGAAATTGTGACTCCAAAGACCAGTAATGTATGTTGACTGGCTACTAAATATATGAGCTTGTAAAATTCAAATGCACTTCTGAAATTGGTTTAGCTAACTGCATTACGTAATGCATTTTGGTTAGACATAGAGTTTATGTATCCTCAAGCTAAGTAGAAATAAAAATGTCGGCATCATTCGCCAAAGGTGCCTTTTTATTAACCGACTCCAAAAAAGGAGGAGGTTCACAAGTCGACACGTAATTTTTTGCTTTTTTTTCATCTACTAATAGTCTGAAATGGTAAATTTTGTAAGTTTGTGTCTTTTTACATTTATTTATTTATTAGATTTTGCTCGCGTCTCCGCCCGCGTGAACTACCGGGATAAAAGTAGCCTATGTTCTAATCCTGGTCATAATCAACCTGTGTGCCAAAATTCATTGAAAACCGTTCAGTCCTAAAGGCGTGATAGATTAACAAACATCCAAACTTTCTCATTTATTATAATAGTAAGATAAATTTATATACATGCTTAAAGTATACCTTCATACTGCTGACTTCAGACTGCCAAATTGTGGAACAAGTTGCCGGAGTCTTTGTTCCCCGATAAATATAATCTGGGTGTCTTCATATCGCGAGTGAATCGTTTTTTGCTAGGCAAGCGTGCTTCATCTTAAGCCACATCATCGCTTACCATCAAGCGTGATAGTGGCCAAACGCGAGCCTATTACGTATAAAAAAAAGTGGGACACCAAAACGCTCAAATGCTAAATGCAATAAAGACATTGACAAAATCATAAGCCAAAGATCATTCTGAGTGGTATAGCCACGCTTTAGACAGTTCTGTCTACAGCATGAATGGGCCTACTCGTCCGGGTCGTTACCACTGTCTCACAGAAAATCGGCGTAAAATAGCAGGCCCAAATTCCCCTCCCCTTCCCAATCCCTTACTTATCCCTTTCTTTTAAGGTCGACAACGCGCCCATAATTATTTTAGTATTGTGTGCGTACATGGGCGGTGGAGATCACTTACCATCAGATGACCCACTTGCTCCTTTACCAGCCTATATTATAAAAAAAGGAGACCACACCGAGAGTATGATGTCCAGTGTCAAATTATCACGTCCGTCTGGTATTTTTTTTAATAAACAGCTGAATGATGAGACGAACTCGCCCGATGCTTATCGCACCACTCAGAACTTTAAATTACAAAACACTGCATGGCAGTGCACTGTGCTTACTAACTCATAAGATTCTACATATACACATAAGATTCTAACGCCCGGTTTCTGAAAGGCTGATCAATGTAAAATTAACTAATCTTTCAAGTCAAGTCGAAATTAAGTTGCTAGAAGCGTGGTCAACACCTTTGATTTGACACACATGTTAGTTAACATAACTTTAAAATTAATATGAAAAATCGTACGTCAAACTCTACTAAAGAGACATCAAATATTATTAATTTTTTCACTAATCCACGTTTCAGCAAATCGAATTGATTGGATAGCGGTGTCAAAATCAAAGTTATGTTAGTTGAATGTTGATTTGATCAGCCTTTCAGAAACCGGGTGTTACACCCGGTTACGATTTTTCATATTAATTCTAAATCTCATTACGATCTATGTTCACATTTGACGTTGATTATTGGTTTAAGAGAATACCATTTGCAATTTTTTTGACACTAAGACTAGGTCGGAATGATATTATGAACATTTTTAATTACAAGAATAATAATTGGCCTTTCAGGCCTCGTTAGGCATAGTCATTTTTCTAGTGCAAAAAATATATTTAAATAGTTAGTAACATAAATTACAATAGCACATTTAGAGGATCGTCAGCTACAGCGATATCTAAATTCTTTTTCCATCTGCACTTATCCCACTCGCAGTGGGATCGGCGCAACACTCTTTTTACAGATTTTACAGAATGTTAAAGCTTATGATTTTTATGACCAGCCACCTGTTCGACGTCCAAATCAACAGGAATATCTAAATTCCAATACTTAATTCTTAATCCTAGACACTAATCTTGGGGTTGATTTAATTTTCAAAAATCTAAGCGTAACGGCCATTCTCATAAAAGATAAATATTAAGATAAGTATTTTTTCTAGTCACACACAATCGAAGAATTGCTAGCATCATTACAGTAAAGATAGAATAAAGACAAGAACAATAACAAAATGCCATCCAAGATCCCAATGCAGTACAAGGAAAAATTTAACAAGATACAAACAAAGTACTATTTCATAATGCACGAGAGACGAATAAAAATGTGTTCCAAATCGTTATTGAAGATTCTTTTATTGTGCCAACTCGTGTCAAAAACAACGGTATACGTCCTCGCCACAATTTGCATTATTAAATTAAAACGTCTTTTTCAGAGCTGCTCTGTGGTATATAACATTAGCCCGTAAAGTTCTGTCTGTCTGATTTTTATTCTTTTTTAACTGAATTCCGGTGTAAATGAAGAAAATATTACCCGTATTTGTGATTAAAAATCGCATGTTCGGAATAATTTGCAAAGTTTAGAGGTAGTAAAATATTTTATTTGAACTCTAAATCTTCTTCATAAGCACTTATAATTTAATTATAATAATATAATACTAGCCCTGTATTATATACGCCCCACTGCTGGGCTCGGGCCTCCTCTACTGAATGAGAGGGGTACGGACTTAGTCCACCACGCTGGCCTAATGCGGGTTGGCAGACTTCACATACCCTCCAAATTTTTATGAAGAACTTCTCAGGTATGCAGGTTTCCTCACGATGTTTCCTTCACCGTTAAAGCAAGTGATAATTAACAATTAATACACACATAACTTAGAAAAGTCAGAGGTGTATGCACTTGGGGCTGGTTTCGAACCTGCGACTTTCGTCTCGACAGTCCATACCATTCCCCGCTGAGCTCTCACTGCTTAATTTAATTTAATTATTTTTTTTAATTTATTCTCTTTCAGATTAATTCAATTAATTGACTACACTGGAACTGAGGGTAACATATGTAGAAAGCATGTTGCGCCAACCATACTGCAAGTGGTGTAAGGGCAGGTGGAAGAAGAAGACTGGAGCTGACGGTAACTAAGTAGTCTAGTAATTTTGAAATATCCGTACTGTTTTTTAACCGACTTCAAAAAAGGAGGAGGTTCTCAATCCGGCGCGATTTTTATTTCAATATTTTTTTCTGCTTTTTTTATGTACGTCCATCGATTTCTCCGCCAATTGTGGACAATATTTGTTGGAAAAAATTTCACCCGATAGAGTTTAGCTGCGATGTTATCCTATATAAATTTGGTTATGATCTGATGACGGAGCACGGAGAAAAAAATAAAACTCCTCAACGGACAACAGTACACTCGTCGCGAATGTATTATTGTATTGGAATTTACATGCTATTGTTGTAACTACGCAATAAAATTTAAAATAAAATAACGTTTAACAAAACTTAGAAACCGTGTTCAAAATAAAAACACTAAAAAGTCAAAAATAACAAATGCCAAAAGGTCTTTTTTTATGTACATACATTAAAAAAAAAAAGCGCGCCGAATTAATAATTAATAATTCGTCTCAGTGCGGTTGTGGAACTCGCAGTCTCTTGTTCCACATCTCACTGCGCCACGGAGGCTCCCATACACGTTATTATTTATGATAATAATTTACAAAAATCTCTTTTAAATTATAACAACCTTCATAAAGACGAAGCCAAAATAATTTCATTTAAGAATACGGACTCAAAACTAGGACCAACTTTTTGATTAGCCTCATAAAGAATGTCGCCAAAGATTTCTTTTTACTTGTGTTTGGAAACTTTTCGTACTTAGCAATTTTTTTCTTTATGAAAATGCTAGCTCAATGATCAAAGAATTTGAACATGTAAAGAAATTTAAGCATTTATATTATTTTTGTCTTCTTTTTGAGTACTTAAGCAAACTGTTTACAGATAGACTATTGATAAATGATACTGCTGACAGACGAAAATTTATAATTAATAGTTGTTACATACATACGCACTCACGCCTTTAGTTCTGTTCCTCATGGTTTTACCGCAGGCAGGCAGTAGCCCTGCTGCCATGAGTTATATACTATACATATAAACCTTCCAGAATTTTCTAAATGATAGTAAAATGATATCTAAATACATAATAATATAATATAATACTAGCCCTGTATTATACACGTCCCACTGCTGGGCACGGGCGTCCTCTACTGAATGAGAGGGGTTAGGCATTAGTCCACCACACTAGCCTAATGCGGGTTGGCAGACTTCACGTACCTTCAAAATTCTAATGAAGAACTTCTCGGGTATGCAGGTTTCCTCACGATGTTACCTTCATCGTTAAAGCAAGCGATAATTAACAATTAATACACACATAACTTAGAAAAGTCAGAGGTGTATGCTCTTGAGGCTGGTTTCGGACCTGCGACTTTAGTCTCGACAGTCCGTGCCACTCGCCACTGAGCTATCACTGCTTTCTATATAGCTATCTAAATACATACATTGAAATAAAAATAGTTTATACGGATTTTATCGCGGATTAATTTTTATTTTAGTCCCGACGCGGACGTTTCGAAAGCTTTTCAGCCTTCGTGGTCACGGGAGAGACTCGAGGTGTAGGTCGTCTCGAAAAGTTAATGTTGCATTGCCTTCATTTTAAAAATATTCATTTATTTTTTAATTATTTAAAATGTTAGTTTATACTAATAAATTAAACTGCAATAAAATCCTAATAAACTAGTTTTATTTTAATGTGTAATATTCGCGTAAACATAAGATATCTAAATCTGTTGCATAGTTTAGGAGAAATAAGCGGACAAACAGATAGACAGAAAGCAACTTTGTTTTATACTATTGTATTGAAGAATAACATTTTATTGGGCATTGTTTTATTTTAAAAATGTCTCACTGCTAACTCAGAGAAGCCTGAGTAAAAAAAGTAATCACTAATAACCGTGACGTCACAAAGTCACTACAAACAGAAACCACTGGAAATTGCCGAGTTCTATTTTAGATGAAACCGCTGAGGATAAAACAGGATTTAACGTGCATTTGGGATGTTTAAATTACACCTGTACAAGTGGGACTATTCTTTTGAAATCTATGGCTTGTGTTTTATTGTTAACTATTGTTTATTTTGTGGAATATTACATAATTTCACGTTTGTTTTCCCGAATGGGTAAGTCAAGGTGTAACTAGTGCATCCACGGTTTACGGAGCTCATTTCCGCCTCATTTTTCAATAGGGAGCGAGCCTATCACCAAATCTGGCACAACTTCCAGTCCTGGGCAACTCATATACCGGGTGTAATACCGCTTCCGAAACCGAAATGGTATTAAACCACTATCTCCACTTCTATATAAAAGGAAAACACTTTTGCTGTTACTAAGCATTTTGGAAACGTAAGCTCGCAATATAAAGCGTACTAATGCTATACACGGGGTCAATGACCTGCGCGCCAATACTCAGTAGAACATCGCGCCACCGTGTCGCGCCGCACAGTTGTTTCCGAGCGTCCGGAGATTTTTTTATTGGCTTTAAAGTACGTTACTATAAACAAAATAATTTTAATTTTTTATTCGTCCAAACAAGACTATACAAGATAAATAAAAAAATATAGACTTATTTCGCTATTTTTTTAGTGGTATCATGTCTGTAATCACCAGCATTATCAACTGTCTTTGTTTTCGGAAACGTTTCTCTTACACCCGGTGTGTGATGTTTGGGTGACTGCCTCGGTGGCACAGTTGTAATGAGTACGCGTTACAACTGAGGCTGATGCTGAGGTCTTGGGTTCGATCCCGGTTCGATTTGGGTCGGTAAAGTGATATTGGGTTTTTCAATCATGAAATGCTTAGTATCGACCTGGAGTTTGGAATTGTGCGATATGGCGATAGGCTCGCCCCCTATCACATCATGGGACGGAGATACGCTCGGCGAAATGTGGGTGTACTGGTTACACCTCTACATACCCCTGCGAGGATAACAGGCGTGAGTGCGTATGTATGTGATATTTGGGCTCTCCAAATTGTGATTGCCCAACCTGGGATTTTAATACCAGATTTTATTGGTCTCTCAGCTTAAGCAAGGGGGATGTTATAAAAACCTCCATATAATTACCAATAAATTAGTCCAACATAAGAAAATAAAGCAAATTGCAATTAACCACGGTATAAATCGCACCGTTTAAATCTAATTTTAATTGAAAGAGCTAAAAGCGTATAAATATCATTAAACTATTCCACTGGGAAGGGAAACTCATTATAGAAATGGAAACTTATTGGATCACTTAAAAAGCTATTAATAATGGAAACCATTGTCTGATATCGTATGTTATTTGGAAATTAAATGCTTTTAGTATAAATATGACCACTACGCAGTACTCACGCCCGGTTTCTGAAAGGCTGATCAATGTTAAATTAACCAATCAAATGTCAAATCTCATGTCGGAATTGAGTTGCTGGAGGCATGATCAACACCTTTGATTTGACACACATGTTAGCTAACATAACTTTCAAATTAATATGTAAAATCGTATGTCAAACGGTACTAAAGAGAGATCAAATATTATAATTTTTTTCACTAACTATCGTTTCAGCAACTCGAATTGAATTGACAGCGATGTCAAATCAAAGTTCTGTTAGTTGAATTTTGATTTGCTGAGAATTTCTGAAACCGGGTGTTAGTCTCGCATCCGAATAATTACGACCTATTGTGCCTATCCACGGGTAATTTTAGGGTTAAGTATCTAAATTAGTGATAGCTTAACGGGGTACGGACTGTCTAGACGTAAAGCGCAGGTTCGAAAACAGCTCCAAGAGCATGCACCTCTGACTTTCCTAAGTTGTGTGTGTATTGTTAATTATCGCTTGCTTTAACGGTGAAGGAAATATCGTCGAAATTCAGCAAATCTGAGAGTTCTTCACAAGAATTTCAAACTTTGTGAAGTATGGTTAGTCCCATAATGCCCAGTAATTTCACTGGCTTCAATGTCCTTCAAAACGAATCACAACAGTGCTTACACACTGCTGTTTGGAAGCAGAAATACACAAAGCGATGGTACTAACTCAGATGTCCTCTCTTATACGACAGACTACCACCTAATCTGTTTGAAATTAAGGGGGTTGTAAAAAAACAACCCTCTAAAAATTATATTCTATTCTATATGAAATGGTGTGGCCAACCTAGTGTCAAAGTTTTCTAGCCGCCCGGAAGCCTCCGTTTCGGCTTAACAACTGGTATCAGTTGATGAGAACCGAAACCGACTTTTTACGTGTCCTCCGAAGCATGAAGACACTCAGTTGAAATACCACTAAGCGGTCACCCATCCATGCACTGACCGCGCCAAGGTTTGCTTAACTCGCTAATTGTTTACCGATCCTTGAGTGCAACTGGCTAAGTTGCAATATTTGACACACAGTTACTTCTAATTGATGATAAATACATTTTTCATTAAAGATATTTCAATTCAGTTATAATCAATTCCTAATTTTAACCACAATCACACAAAAGGTATAGGATATCTTTATACAAGCAAGGTATAAAGTGAGTAAACAATTTTACAAGCAAAAACATCTTTTATATACCAACCATTCGTTGCGAAATAAATCTTATACAAACAGAATCTGTTAGAAAAACGAAGGCAAAATGTCCAAACAGTAAATGTCGAGGGGTACGAAACTGGAGAGAAATTGTTAAGAAATAAATAAATGAGAAAGATACACAGTATCAACATATCCAAGCTGTCGAAAATGGGAAATGTAATGGTTACGCCCATATCCCTAAAAGGATAGGCAAATGTGTAATGAGTCCAGCCAACATTTGAGATTTTATGCGTCCCACGGTAAGAGCCTGCCATATTTATTTTTATAGCATAGGCCGGCAAACAAACAAGTGGGTCACCTGATTATAAGTGATCTCCACCGCCTATATACGTCCACAATACCAAAAGAATTATGGGCGCGTTGCCGACCTTAAAGAAAAGGGATAATTAAGGGATTGGGGAAGGGGAGGGGGATTTGAGCCTCCGGATATCTCACTCACCATACGAAACGCAGCAGCAACCTTTTCTGTATAGGGCCCATTCATGCTGTAGACAAAAGTGTCTACAGTGTGGCTCTACCACTCAAAAATAGGTATACTATATTTTCGGACACAACTTCCAATCTTAGGCAATTCACGTGTACTTTAGAATCATACGTATGATTTTGATTGCTCCGGCTGGTGATGGTATGCAAGTTATGAATAGGTAAGGGAAGTCAAAGTTAAGCCAATGTGTAGCAAATAATTAGACCATTGAAAGAAGTCAAGCTTGTATGCAAAGGTAGACACGCAGCTTAGCGACGTGATAGACCATTGTATGGCAGAATCACTAATACACAGCGCCATTGTCGCCGTCACTAAGGCGTTGACGGATGACAGCGGCTCTAGTAACCTGTTTTTTGAGGTACGTAAAGATGTCTACGTTTTGATCTTGATTTTTAGATATTGCTATTTTAATAATGGACATTCGATCATCATTGAAAATCGATGGGCCCATAATCTAAAACATACATGCATACATACTAAAACTCACGCCTGTTTCCCATAGGGGTAGGCAAAGACAACGGAATTCCACTTGCTACGATCCTTGCATACCTCTTTGGCATAATTAATCATAATTAATTATTAATCTTACCTCATAATCTAAAAATAGAATAGAGGTACGTAACCGAGACAGGGCTACCACGAGGCGTGTCGCGAGTCATGCATTAGCGACAAGTCCTTTTTATGAAATTGTATGGAAAGAGTCGCGCGCTTCTATCTCGATCGCATATCTCAAACAAAACGTATCTGATGGTCCTTAGTTTCTCACCTTGGGAACCCAGGTTCATCTCTTACGAGACGATGGCCACCGTGAGGTTTTTGGTTGGAATTCGGTGTAGGGTATACATAGTTTTAGGGACACCCCAGTAGTCACTCGATTGTTTTTCATCTCTCTCGCGTGGCTTTACCCTTCCTAACTGTTACGCTTCCTCCTGGGGTGGGGTGGTGTCGATAAATTAGTTTTTAACCGCGAAAACAATCATACTAATATTATAAATGTGAATGTAAGTTTGTTTGTTACGCTTTCACGCGAAAACTACTTAACCGATCATCATGAAACTTTGTACACATATCTTGGAGTACATATCATACTTATCTTGGGGTATAAGAAGTAACATAGCATACTTTTTATGAAAAAATATATCTATTTGTTTGTTACGCTTTCACACCTAAATCACTGAACCGATTTTGATGAATTTTGATCTAGAGATGGATGGGACCCTGGAGACGGTTATAGGCTACGTTTTATTTCGGAAAAGTCTATTCACGTGGTTGGAGCCGCGAGCAAAAGCTAGTATAATATAATTGCATACAAAGCGGACGTGTCGCTATCATAGTGTGTCGCGGTCTCGTGTCTTAGTCGCATACCTCAGAACGTACCATTATGCTTGACCGAACCAACAAAAGTCTACCTTAAAGTAGGTATTTCTGGGATTAAAAACACATTTAGGTAACTCCAATCTGTAGGAAAAAGTTATGACAAGGAAATATAAAAATCAATAATTACAGTTTATTTTTTCTAAAACAAATTCTCATAAGTATAGTTAGTAGTATAGTTTAATCCTTAGCAGGATTGAAATTCCAAATAAATTTATTCGGATTTAAATTCTCCAATAAATTGTTGGTACCAGAAACTTTTCTAAACTTTTCAGTGCAGTCCGACTTAATATAGAGCAGTGATATCTAGCGAAAAAACTTTTGGTCCGATTTAAGCTCAATTTGTCACGAACTTTTTACTCCACAAATAACTGCAGTGCGCTTTTAAAGCTCTTCTTGTCAGTTTACTGTTTATTGCATGAATGATTTGGCAGGATTAATAAAAAAAGAAAAGAGCCATTATTTAAATAAATAAATACACCCAAAACAGTCACACACATAGCCCTGATCCCACACTAGGTTAACCAGTATCGTGGATATCAGGAACTACGAGGGACTTACGGTCCCACAACACCCAGACCCGAAAGAAATATTTGTGGATCGCACAAACACTTGTCTCGGTGCGGGAATCGAACCCGCGGCCTCTCGCATCGCGGCCGACTACTCACCCGCTGCGCCACGGCGGCTGTTCATTTATTTGTTATAACTTCACATCACTTATCTATCTTTTTCATGTATATTATTATGTTATAACAACGAAAGAGAAAAGATTCTCCGAACTATCCTACTATTATAAATGTAATAGTTTGGATGTTGAACTTGGATATTAGTCAAACGATCACGCCTTAACGGCTGAATTTGAATTAAATTTGACGCACAAGTAAACCATGACTTTAGATTAGGACATAGGGTATTATTTACTTCGGAAAAAGAAATTTAGGCAGATGGAGCCGTGAGCAAGAGCCAGTAAACTCGTATCTGCTTTAGTAATTTGCTAATGTTTTTAGTGAATAATTACGTTTTTAAACGGCTCAAAATTACATACATCCGCACTCACGACTGTACTCCCCGAAAGGGTAGGCGTAGGAGAAGGGGTAGGAGGTGTAACCAGAACACACATATTTCGCTGAATGTATCTCCGTCCCTTGATAAGATAGGGAGCGAGCCTATCGCCATACCGCACACGAATTTCAGTCTCCAGGCTGATACTGAGAATTTTGAAATAAAAAACCCGATATCATTTTTACCCGCCCCAGGGATCGAACTTGAGACCTCAGCGTCAGCCTCAGGCCTAATTTGTGTGCATTACAACTTCGCCACCGAGACAGTCTGTTGAGAGTTTTTTTTAACTCCGCGAAATGTGAACATTTGAGTCTGTTTTATTTTTTTAAATTAATAAGCTGTATATAATTTTATACTTAATTTCAAAGCCACATTCAGTTGCTTAAAAAACATACAAAGTTTAACCCCCCATAAAATGTTTGTTATTAAAATGTAAAGTTTCCAAAAATCCTTTGTTAACGGACCCTTAAATTACACAAAATCTGGCCAAATTTCATGACCCTATTAGTAGTTGAAATAAAACTAGTTTATACGGATCTTATCGTGGTTTAATTTTTATTTTAGTCCCGGGAGACACTCAGTCTCTCCCGTGACCACGAAGGCTGAAAAGCTTTCGAAACGTCAGGACTAAAATTAAAATTAAACCGCGATAAAATCCGTATAAACTAGTTTTATTTCATTGTGTAATATTCGCGTAAACATAAGAAATCCCTACTAGTAGTGTTTGAGATGTCTTGATTAATCAGTGAGGGAGTGAGTGATATTTCGCTTATATACACATAAATATAGCTATCTATATTCCCACACATACATACTTAACACGTGGTATAAAGACATGACAGCCGGACGGGCCAACTGGAGCAAATAAAGTGCTGCTACTTTCTACAACTGGATATATGCATAAATCATATTCAGCGAGAGTTTTTCTGCGTCGATATAGCTTGACAACTTTGAATCGGTATTTCGGAATTTTGTTAGGATATGCATTTTTACTAGATGCAGCTGATCCGTTTCCTTTGTCCGCATTTTAAACTTCTATACTTCAAACTAATCTTCAGCATCTTCTACGTTGATAATAGTGTTCTGTGTGTGTGTGTCTGTAGCATCGTAGTTCCTAAACGAATTGACCGATTTGAATATGATTTTTTTATTTGAAAACCGGGTACATATTCATACCGAGCATATCGCCATACCGAGCACAATTCCAGACTCCGGGCTGATACTGAGTGTTTCATAATAGATAACCAAATATCAATTTTACCCGACCCGGGGATCGAACCCAAGACCTCAGCATCAGGCTCAGTCGTAACGCGTACGCATTACAACTGCGCCACCGTGGCAGTAACTAGGCTATAATTACACAATTTATAAATGTTTAATACAAGTATAGTGTCATTTGTAATTTCATTTCATGACACGAAGTTATCTCATTACAATCCCACATAATCTAAGCGACCGCCGGTTTGTCGATATTTTTTCCTATTAAACTTTTATATTCCGAGATTCCATTCGTTTCATCTAGAAAGTTCTTCATACTTTCATACCTCGAACCGAAGCACCTGAAATAAGAGGAGGCTTCGGAACAACTTTTCTAATATTCCAATAGGAGTTATACATTCCAATTGCAGTTTAAGTTTCCTGCTGACAGGTGTCTTTAATTAAAATATTTGAATCGTTTATTGGATTATTTTAATAGATAAACTTTCCTAGATAGATAGAACTTTGCATACTTCATGATTCGCTCTCTATCATTAGAAAAACTCTTTTAGAAGAGTCGGATTTCTTCGTATCCTTACCATTCTGATAAACCATACCATCTTATTTTCAAATTATATTGTTAATATTTTTTTCCAATTTTAATATTTAAAAACACTAGCGTGGATATATTTTCCGGAACAAAGAGTACCCTATGTCCTGATAAATTGACTACAAACACAAATTTTTCTTATCAAAACTCATTAAACACATAAAAATAATTCACCCAACAGTCACACACATAGTCCTGACCCCACACTAGGTAAACCTGTATCGTGGGTATCAGGAACTACGAGGGACTTGCGGTCCCACAACACCCAGACCCGAAACAATTTTTTGTGGATCACACAAACATTTGTCTCAGTGCGGGAATCGAACCCAGGGCCTCTTGCTTCGCAGCCGGCACCTCGCCCGCTGTGCCACGGAGGCTGAAACATGTGTTACATTTATGTTAAATTCCACTCACCAAAGGTTGAATTTATTATATTCTGTATTTAAAAGTCGGGATTGTAGATAAATTACACCTCAACGGATTTGGATAAAATTTGGCACACAGGTAAGCCATGACATGATTTAGAACATGAGCTAGGTACGTTTTTATCCCAGAAAAAGAAATTCAAGCGGGCGGAGCCGCGGATAACAGCTAGTGTGTTTTATAAATACGAATATTTTCTAGATTTATGACACTGACGCCAGGTTTCTGGAAGGTTGATTAATGTAAAATTAACTAATTAAATGTGAAGTCGAAATCTAGTTGCGAGAAGCGTGGTCAACACCTTTGATTTGACACACATGTTAGTTATCATAACTTTCTAATTAATATGAAAAATCGTATATCAAACGCTACTAAAACGACATTAAATATTATGAATTTTCCACTAAATAACGTTTCAGCAACTCGAATTGATTTGACAGCGGTGTCAAGATCAAAGTTCTGTTAGTTGAATGTTGATTTGATCAGCCTTTCAAAAACCGGGTGTCACTGTAATATGATATCGGTCTCGCGTTACGGCGAGCTTGTGAACTTGAATTAATTCACCTCAATAAGTCGAAAGCCCAACTCCTCCGTGTAAGCTGCTTAAATTGCCACACTGTGACGTCATTTAAATTTTTATTGTATGCTAATATATAGGATTAAATGCGATTGAACTCCATCGTTCTGGATAATGAGCTTTTTAATACAATAGGGAAAGCGACGTTTCGTTTGTATTTCGATAAAGATTAATTAATAATAATGACGCATTCTTTATTATATTGTGTTATATGCTACATTGAGAGGCTCCGTGGCGCAGCGGGCGGCAGGCTTTACCTAGATTAATAAAATAAAATTCATATTATGTTTTCACTGGCTCGGTGGCGCAGTTTTAATGTATAGGTACTGGTACTGAGGCTGACGCTGAGGTCTCGGGTTCGATCCCCGGGTCGGGTAAAACTGATATTGGGTTTTTCTATTACGAAATGCTCAGTATTAGCCCGGAGTCTGGAATTGTGCCCGGTATGGGTGTACTGGTTACACCTCTATAGGCGTGATGTGTATATAAAATTCATATTAACGTAATTATAAAATCAGGCAAGTGGAATTACTTACATAAAAATTAATTCAGTGAGAGTCGTTTCTAATATTCACTAAATCCTCTGCCAAATGATAAAACTAATATATACCCATGTATTAGATTTAATGGAATCAGTTTCATTTTATAAACGTCTAAACAAGAGTGGTAGAGCCATGCTGTAGAATAAAATGTCTATTGTGGGACCACTGTCTTACAGAAAACCAATGTAAAACAGCACCTTGTTGCTGCGTTTCGTACGTTGAATGGGATGTCCGGAGGGCCAAAACCTAATCCCTCCATAATACCTTATTTATACCCCTTCCTTTAAGGTCGACAATTCTAATTAAAGAAGTATCAAGGGCGTTTATGGGCGACGGTAACCATTTATCATTTAATGGGTTTGAAGCTTGCACAAGCCTGGGATCCAATTATACATTCAGTTAAATCGGAACCCAAAAGACCAACTGCCAGACCTCAAGACACCGTGAGCTCTTTCTGCGTAGATCGGACAAGTGTCAACTAACTTTTTTAAACAATTAAAAAATAAATGTATAATCTTAAAATGAAGGTAGCCAATGTAACATTAACTTTTCGAGACCTACACCTCAGTCTCTCCCGTGACCACGAAGGCTGAAAAGCTTTCGAAACGTCGGGACTAAAATAAAAATTAAACCGCGATAAAATCCGTATAAACTAGTTTTATTTCAATTTAAAGGGCCGTCAGCTCATCTGCCTTTAAAGGTAAAAAAAAACAAGTTCCAATATCAAGTTTCATGACGTGAAGATGATGAATGTATAAAACATTCACACCTCGACAGCTCCGTGGCGCAGCGGGCGAGTAGACGGCTGCGAAGCGAGAGGCCGTGGGTTCGATTCCCACACCGGGACAAATGTTTGTGTGAACTACAAATATTGGTCTCGGGTCTGGGTGTTGTGGGACCGCAAGTCCCTCGTAGTTCCCGATACCCACGATACAGGTTTACCTAGTGTGGGGTCAGGAATATGTGTGTGACTGTTGGGTGTATTTATTATTTATTATTCCATTCCGATTCAAACAAGACCGAATACATTTCCACACCCATTCCATTACGAGACACGTGAAACGTATTGAAAAACGTGGTACGGTACAAATAAATGCCTTCTTTAATATTTTACCAGCGGTCACGTAAGTCGATGAGGGGATGGCCATTTTCTAGAAAAAAATAAAGCCGATGTCGCGAGAGCTGTATTTTCGCCACGTTTTTGTCCTCGGACCTTTTCTTGGATCTAATGCTATCGGGTGGGTCACTTTTATGAGACACCACTCGTCCTTGATTTGGTTGATAGGTTTTGCTGGAGACTGTTGGAGATTGATTAAATTTAATTTATTGGAATACTTTTTAGAGAAAACATTGAGATCGAAAATAACTTCAAAATAAATTCTAGATGAATGTCTCGGTGGCGCAGTTGTAATGCGTACGCGTTACGATTGAGGCTAACGCCGAGGTCTCGGGTTCGATCCCCGGGTCGGGTAAAGTGGTATTGGGTTTTACGAAATGCTCATTATATGCCCGGAGTCTGGAATTTGTGCCCAGTATGGCGAAAGTCTCGCCCCCTATTACATTGTGGGACGGAGATACGCTCGCCGAAATGTGGGTGTACTGGTTACACCTCTGCCATTTTTAATCATTTAAAAAAAATATTTTAAGAAAACAATAAATAAGAAAAATAATTATTCATATACATTTACTTACAAAATCGTCTTAGTCGTAGTGATTTATATCAAAAAAAATATTTTTTAATGGCTATTCTATACCTACGTTACTCTATATATATATTCGGAACCTCGTTGCAGATTTATAACATACAGAAATACAAAAAAGTAATAAATACAATATAAATGATACAATTAAGGACAAGAACATTATTTCCACTTTTATGGAGGTCGCAATTGTTTTTCCCTTGTTTATTATAGCCCTACGTCTTGTTTACGGCAAAGCCTATATGTCCTAATTGAGTCTTTCCTTGATAATAAAATAAGTTCTTAGATTGAATGTAGACAGATGATTTTATTGTTTAGGTACTTATTTTATTGTAAGTATTTAAAAAATCATAAAAAACATCGAAGAAGCTAGTAAAAAATAGTAAAATCTTCTTGACAAAATATAACCCATTAAAAATAAAAAAATAAATTAAACAATTTAGGTCTGTGCAGTTTAATAGTGGTTAATCATTGTTACCGCCAACATAAATTGTTAAATTTATTTTTTTATGTTTTAGTTTTTTGGAATCGAATTTATTTTTTGTTAAAAAGTTTTAGTTATTTCACTATTTTTAGTCAAAGAATCATCAAATTCGTGCATAAATCTCAGAGTTTTAGTTTCATTCCCGCTTTTACCCACATTGGGAAAAGCAGAGCACTAAAATGCGCTCGGGAGAAAATGCGAAACACTGCTAGGTGTAAGCTAATCGTTATCTGGTTTCAAACATATTTTTCATATTAGATCAAAGCAAAGAGATCTTACTCATTTTACATATAAATAATATAACGTTTAACAAAACTTAGAAACCGACTTCAATGTACAGCAATAGCATATAAATTCCAATACAATAACACAATCGCAATGAGTGTACTGTTGTCCGTTGAGGAGTTTTATTTTTTTACTCCGTACTCCCTTATCAAATCTTGACCAAATTTATATGGGACCACACGGGAAGCACCAGCTTTCAAATAAAAAAGAATCATCAAAATCGGTTCACCCAGACGAAAGTTCTGAGGTAACAGACATAAAGTAAAACATTGTAAGTTGTGGTTGCCTGTTTATGGGAGTACATTATATTTTTTGTTTGTTTGCGTATGTTTTTATATTAGTGTAGTGTATCGTCTTCTGGTAATCCTAAAATAAATAAATAAATAAATAAAACAAAAATACAGTCGAATTGAGAACCTCCTTTCTTTGAAGTCGTTTAAGAATACCCTGAATAGTGAATACCGACGAAAGAAAATAATTTAAGACAGTTTCTTCAAAAGTTACTTTTGCCTTCACAAAATTGAACTTACTTTCTACTATGATTTATAACTAAAATGCATTTAACTACCTGAACATCTAAAATTGCTTAATAGTAACGATGTCTCCCAAGACGGTAATTAATTCGTTTCTTAACGTTTCCTCCGCTTCTGAGTTTTCTTTAATGATCTTAGCCATCTTTTCTCTATTTTGCAGATAAATGGGATAAAATAAATACAACTGCAGCTCAAGCGCATTTACACATGTTTAGGTTGCCCGGTTGCCGGTAACAAAGGTTAACAATAATTAATTACTTATAAAGTACGCACTCACGCCTGTAATCCCTGAAGGAGTAAGCAGAGGTGTAACCAGTACACCGACATTTCGCCAAGCGTATCTCTGTCTCTTATGTGATAGGGGGTGAGCCTATCGCCATACCAGGCACAAATTCCAGACTCCGGGCTGATACAGAGCATTTCGTAATAGAAAAACCCAATACCACTTTACCCGACCCGGGGATCGAACCCGAGACCTCAGCGTCGGCCTCAATCGTAACGCGTACGCATTACAACTGCGCCACGGAGGCAGTCTTATAAAGTATAAACTGGTATAAACGATCCATTCATTTATTTTACTCATTACTTAATTATAATTAATTTACTTCAATTGGCAATATGTCACTTCTTATAAATCGATTATTTCCACACTCAGAGCCAGTTAAGGCTATAAAATTTATAGTCCGTTACTGAATACAGAAAAATTTGCCTCCGTGGCGTAGTAGGCGATTAGTGAATCAAGAGGCCTCGGGTTCAATTCCCGTACCGACATATATTTTGTGTGGGCCACAAATATATGTGTTTTCTTCCTATAGGCTACAGCGTGGCCCTACCACTCAGCTACAACCCTTTCAAAGATAATATAACATTTATTCGAAAACCCTATTTCAGGTAAGGCGTAATTACACAAAAGGCGTAAACTAAATCCATCCTAACGTATTAAGAAAATAGACTCTGTCTTTGAAATACCTAGCTTTGAGTCAAATAAAACGTTCAACTTGAGACTGGATGATGATAATTGGATTCAATAGAATATACAGCCTAACCTTGTTATCATTAATTCGTTTCTTTTACTTTTAAGCAGATGAAAAAGGTTATTCGATTTTGGAGTAGAAATAATTTCAACTGCCTCGGTGGCGCAGTTGTAATGCGTACGACTGAGGCTGACGCTGAGGTCTCGGGTTCGATCCCAGGGTATAAGTGATATTGGGTTTTTCTATTACAAAATGCTCAGTATCAGCCCGGAATCTGGAATTGTGCCTGGTATGGCGATAGGCTTACTCGACTCCCACGTACTAAAACCCAACGATGTTCCTCCGAGTGCGTTTGTTCGGTCAGGGCTGCGGGGACGCTTTTGTACTCTTCCGCGGCCCCGACGGCGCCGCCCTTATAGAGACCTTATAAAGGCTCCGCTCAGACGAGGTTCGCGCGGGGACACCGCGCGCGTCACCTCGAGGCAATAACTGTCGGACGACGGACTTCCATGTGTCCGCCGCCCAGGCCTCTATCAGGGGGGTAAGAGTGCCATGGGTACGCCCCCTATCACATCATGGGACGGAGATACGCTCGGCGAAATGTGGGTGTACTCGTTACACCCCTGCCTACCCCTTCGGAGATTACAGGCGTAAGTGCGTAAATAATTTCCTAGGAGTTTGTAAACTATCTTCATTCAAAAACTTACCTAAAAACACGGCTATTTTCATAGAAGAAATTCGCACAGCAAAGTGACTACGTTACATTTCTTTTATATACTAGTGGACAGCAAACGAGCAAGTGGGTCACCTGTTGGTAAGTGATCTCCTCAGACCATAGACATCCACAATACCTGAAGAATCATGAATGCGTTACCGATCTTTTGGAAAACTTTTTTTTAATAATAATAATAAATACACCCAACAGTCACACACATAGTCCTGCTCCCACACTAGGTTAACCTGTATCGTGGGTATCAAGAACTATGAGGGACATAACCCATAATGTCCCAAAACACCCAGACCCGAAACAAATATTTGTGGATCACACAAACATTTGTACTGTTATGTTATATCGAATGAGCATCATGTCGATATTCGACTTGCAATTTTGGACAATACTTAATGATAAACAACTGAACTTTTGTCTCACTTCAGCATTGTTAATTACAACAGCTATATAATGTAGCATAAAAAATGATTGACATGTAAAAGTGATATTTATGATCCAATTTACAGAATAAATGATTTGAATTTGAATTGAATTTGAATTTGTTATTCTCGCTCACGCACCTTACTTAATTGTAAATTTTACCAAAACCTGGAAACTGACTTCAAAATTAAAACACCGATAAGTCAAAAATAACAATTTCTATAGGACTCTTGAGAGACCTCAGAGTGCCTGTGTCGCTGTCGGTCAAATAAAATTGCAATAAAATTTACTCCTCCTTTTTTGAAGGCATAGAAGGCTAAGAAGGGATGTGATCTTATCAATGATTTCCGTGAAATTTACGATGTCTAGAATCTGATAAGATCCGGTATATAAATACTCACTGTCAGGCGTATATAATGACTCTTACATATGACCACACCTTTCTGCAACTCGTTGTATATGCAGACGAATTCAGAACGTCCCTGGTTTATTGCGTCGGTTAAAAAGAGAAAATAAATTGTTTATGATACTTCTTACAAAATGGCTACTTTTTAATACAGCCGCAATACCAAAATCAAACTCAAATACTAATGTCTGTCTTCAAATAAATGTTTGTCTCAACCGCGATTTACAGTTCCAGACAAGACTTTGAGAGAGTCAGCATTTTAGCTACTCACTGTGAGCTAATTGGATGGTCTAACCCAATTAAGGACTTTATTCCATCTTTATGAAAATTATAAAATAGAGTCTGTGAGTAAAATCACCTACAATTAAGACGGGTATGATCGGCTCAAATATTTAATTTATTATTCAGCTTCGTGATTTTTTTACAACGGAGAGTGTTTTTACATTTAAAAAAAGGTGATGATGTTACAATATAATATTTGGATAGAATACAAAAAACTATGACTGCCTCGGTGGCGCAGTTGTAATGCGTACGCGTTACGATTACGCTAACGCTGAGGTCTCGGGTTCGATCCCCGGGTAAGGTAAAGTGGTATTGAGTTTTTCTATTACGAAATGCTCAGTAGGTATCATCTCGGAGTCTGGAATTTGTGCCCGGTATGGCGTAAGGCTCACCCCCTATCACATCGTGGGACGGAGATACGCTCGGCGAAATGTGGGTGTACTAGTTTCACCTCTGCCTACCCCTTCGGGGAATACAGGCGTGAGTGCGTGTGTATGTACGAAAACCTTTTTTTTCAATTATCACATTAAGTTAGAAACTGTGGATCTTTTTATGAAGGGATTTGGATGAAATTAAGCACACAGGTATATCATAACCTGAATTAGGACATAGACTACTTTTGATCGCAAAAAAGACAACAACGTGGATGGAATCAACAAAAAAATGCTAATCAGTAAATTTACCAATAACATGTATAAAGCAGTAATAAATGCCCGATCTGGTAATTTAAATTGGACGTAGCAGTTCATTTAACCATCTTAGATTAAAAATTCATACTAACAATATCATATTTTATTCTTGAAATTTAAATATATTAATAAAAGTCGAACGTAACAAAGGGAATTGTACAAAGGGAACGAAAATATAAAATTTAATATTTAGCAAAACGACAAGCTTGTTATAGCTGAAACCCCGTTTTTAATTTCATATCAGTCAGCTTTTCTTTTACTAAGGAAAATGCTGCAGGCCATTACACCGCTTTTTGCTAAGTCTTGTAATATGCTTTAAAATAAGCCCTTTCTATAAAAGCCTTGTAGTAACAACGTAACGAAACTCAAACGGTAAGAAAACTTTTTTTTTTATTAGCTTGAATAACGTAACCACCACGTCACTCGTATGATGTCAAGCGCCACGTCTTAAACAACGTGTTACAGAAAGGTGTGGTCAAATTAGTAGTATCAATAGGATATTAATAAAGCATGATCTTTTACTTTGAATAGTGGTGTGATTGATCTTATCGATCATAACAAGCAAGTGATTAAAATAAGCGTGAAATTTTAAGATGCCAATTTTTTTTAAATCCAGTACATAAACACTCAATGTCACAATGTAAATAACCCCCCTAAATTTGATCATACCTTTCTGCAACACGTTGTATAGATCAACACCATACAGAACTTTGAATTACAAAGCACTGCATGGCATTGGACTGCGTTCCTCACCCCGAGACATTAGTGGTTAAGTCTCTTAATATCTACTTATGGCTTCAATGTCCTTCAAATAGAACAGTTCTTATACACTGTATACGACCTGGTAAATACCTAATACAACCAGGCTCTTAACATCAAACTTTAACGTTTCTTTTTACGCAAACGTTTTCGCAAGTCACAAGAGGCTACGTGTCAGAGACAAGACGCGGCCGTGACGCGTCCGACATACCATGAATACTGAATTATAGGTATTTGCCTATGAAATTGCCGTTCTGTATAAAAAAACTTAAGGGGTATTTTTTCCACCTTTTTTATTTTTTTTACCAAAGTAACCACTCATGCTATCAATGCATCTTTGCCAGCGTAGTGGCAATTTATCGATACTCTCCTTGAAGAAATCGACTGGACGGGAGGCAACAAACTCTTCAAAGGCATTTTGTACTGCCTCTGGGATATTAGTAAAAAAATATATTATAAAGATGTTTTTTCCCCGCCAAAATGATGAAAAAATTATGGAAAGAAAAATACTTTAACTTTTTTCGTACAGAACGGCAATTTCATAGGTAAAGACCTATTTACCAGTTTTATTTCTAACTTTCCAAAATTATGACATCCGAAAGTCATTTCGGAATTGTTTGACAAATGTAAAATCCGAGTTATCTTGTTTCGTGTACTATTTCCATTATGGGTGTTTGTACGTCAATATAAATAAGTTTCTTTTTCGATATAAGACTTCTGAAATGTCTACTCCAATTAATTCGTAAACTGGACGTGAAAACGACACTCTTATTTAGTAACTTAAATAACAGTTTTGGGTCAAAAAATAATTACATACATACGCACTCACGCCTGTAATCCCCGAAGGGGTAGGCAGAGGTGTAATCAGTACACCCACATTTCACCGAGCGTATCTCCGCCCCATAGTGAGCCTATCGCCATACCGGGCACAATTCCAGACACTGGGCTGATACTTATTTATTTATTTATTATTTAGAACCCAAAACCTCAGCGTTAGCTTAATCTTAACGCGTACGCATTACAACTGCGCCACCGAGGTAATCATACCTCAGACTTTATTCATGTGGTCTGCGCCTCAGAGCGTACATAGGTACATCTAGCAACTACATACAAAGCGGATGTGTCACTGCCACCGTGTCACGGTCTCCTGTCTCGGTCGCGGACAAAAAACCTGACTTAACTGACTGATAAAGAATAAAATTCGTAAAGAAGAATTATGGATACAATCTGACATCTCCACAGTGCTTATAATCATCAGAAGATCAACTTATAATTGTGCTAGAAATAAGATCATTTTTTTATTAGCTTAAATGTTGAGACGATCAGGTCGCTTGCCGGATGGTAAGCGCCACGTCTGCCCATAAACAGAAGCAACACCATACAAAACTTTGAATTACAAAGCACTGCATGACATTGAACTGCGCTCGTCACCCCAAGACATAAGATGTTAAGTGTCATAATACCCAGTAATTTCACTGGATTTATTGTCCTTCAAACCGAAACACAATGCTTACACAAAGTTGCTTGGTTGCATAAAGAGACAAAGCGATGGTACCAATCCAGACCGCCTCTTGCATACGAGGACCTACCACCTTGTATCTAATGATAATAAGCTAATACCAACGTGTTACAACATTAAATTATAGGCTTTTTTTGTATTTTTATTTTTCGGGGGGCCCAAACCCCCTCCCCTTCCCAATTCCTTAATTATCCCTTTCCTTTAAGGTCGGCAATGCACCCATGATTCTTTTGGTATTATGGGCGTACATGGGCGGTAGAGATCACTTACCATCAGGCGACCCACTTGCTCGTCTGCCGGCCTAAGCCATAAAAAAAAATGCTTATTTTTATTTCTTGAGTGACTGACCGTAAACGTATGACCGGGCATTCATTGTATACTATCAATTACCCGCGGCTCCGCCCACGTAAATATCTTTTACTGGAATACAAATAATCCGTTCCATAAAAAAGTTTCATATAAAGTTCAACCCCCCTTTACCCCCCTAAAATGTAAATTTTCAAGTATCCTTCTTTACCGGGCCCCTACATTACACAAACTATCATCTGACTCAAATTCATGACGTTACACGCGAAAGCTAGTATAGGTACTTGTAATTCATTACTAAACTCCAGTTAGAACAAGTCAAACACACAAACTAGAGCACATGACGTTGAATATTCGCCATATCGTAATTAGCACTAAGAGCTTCCTATTTCTATACGCTTCTCGTACCGACACTGCCGTATGCTATTCGCTACCTAAATATGACTTAGGGCATTAGTTTGATGGTACAGATTAGCACCGGTTTGGAGTAGATCTATAATGACTCATATGACGCTGGTGATTAAAACTCTTTTTTAACCAATGAAAAAGACTTAGGAGGTTTGAATTTGAGATTTTTTTAATGTATAACACGGCCTTTTTTAATAGCATAGTCCGGCAAACTAGCAAGGGGATACCTGATGGTAAGTGATCTCCACCGCCCATGTATGCCCACAATACCAAAAGAATTATGGGTGCGTTGCCGACCTTAATGGAAAGGGATAATTAAGGAATTGGGAACGGGAGGGGGGTTTTGGCATCCGGATATATAGGACAGTGGTAACGACCCGGACGAGCCGGCCCATTCGTGCTGTAGACACAAGTGTCTACAGCGTGGCTCTACCACTCAATTGTAGACCGATTTGGATGATTCTTTTTTTATTCGAAAGAATATAATGGCTCGAAGTCAATTCCCGATTCTCTTTATTTTAAGAAGAAATTCCATCCTTAAGTGGTGAAACCTGGCACGAAAGATTTAAACTTCATCATTTATGCACCGATTTTGAGGATTCTTTTACAAAATCTTTTTACCAAAATATTCAGATTAAAAAAAAATATAAACATAAAAATAATACATTTTGAGTTGCTGTCTGTTACCTATATTCGACCATTACATTAAAATAGCACCCGCTCAAAAGTTTATTATCATTTTTAGATTTTACTGTTATTTGTTAAAAAGATTTTATAGATGGAGAGATTCTTGCATGATATAGGAGAAAATATAACAGAATTTTATTTTTAGTTTTTTGAGTGGAATTAATTTAGTGTTAAAAGCTATTTATTTTACTATTTTTACTAAAAGAAAGATATTACTTAATCGGCCCATTAACGAAGTTTGAGTCTTTCATACCCAATTTCACTCACTTAGGGATGGAATTTCCTTTTAAAATTAAAATAAGACCAACTTTGAGCTAAACTCGTTCGAATGAAAAAGAATCATTCAAATTGGTCCACATTTGGCGGAGTTAAGCGTGGCTACACATACAAAAAAAAGCGTCAAATTAAGAACCTCCCACAGTTTTTTGTCAGTTAAAAACCCATTTCAAAGAAGCGGCAACGTCAAAAATCCCAAGTAGTAGTAGGAAAACTTACTTACTTATTAAAAGCGGCCAAAATTATGAGTTGGCGGGGTGCCAAAGTAACTCTACCTGTAACAGAGGAAAATATTTGCTCAATGAGAACGGGTAGGAATAAAAGCAACTTGAAACTTCATTATTTACATAAATATTTTAAGTGTCTTCTTCATTCAATGACGTCCGGGTGTGAATGAGCCAAGTTTTAACACTGTTTTTTTATTATCTTGTATGATGAGACAACCAGGTCACTCGCCAGATTGTAAGCGCCACGCCTGTCCATGAACAGAAGCAACGCAACACAGAACTTTGAATTACAAAGTACTGCATGGCACTGGACTGTGCTCGTCACCCCGATAAATAAGATGTTAAGTCTCATAATGTCCAGTAATTTGACTGGCTTCAATGTCCTTTAAGCCGGAACACAACAGTGCTTACACATTGTTGCTTGGCGGCAGAAATTGAGAAAGCGGTGGTCCCAACCCAGACGGCCTCTGGCACACTAGATACCTACCACCTTGTAAATATAAAATCTTCAAAGACTATAAAAACTTCAAAAACCAACTTTAACGGATTTCACTTTAAACCGTATAGCGGTGCGTTTTGTTTCCTATTGAAGAGTTTCGTATATTATTTGGAACTCCATCCTTATAAAATAATCACACCTCCTCCTACTACTCTAAATGTGAAAGTTTGGATGAATGAGAGTTTATTTTTATTTATTTATTAGCTTGAATGACGAGACGAGCAGGTCGCTCGCCTGATGGTAAGCGCTACGCCTGCTCATAAACAGAAGCAACGCCACACAGAACTTTAAATAACAAAGCACTGCATGACGCTCGACTGCGCTCGTCACCCCGAGACATAAGGTCATAAGTCTCATAATGCCCAGTACTTTCACTAGCTTCAATGTCCTTCAAACCGGAACACAACAGTGCTTACACACTGTTGCTTGGCGGCAGAAATAGACAAAGCGGTGGTACTAACCCAGCCGGCTTCTCGCATACGAAAGACCTACCACCTTGTAAAATTGTGAATTGGGATGTATGTTTGTCTATCACGCCGTAAAGGCTGAATGGTTTTGGATGCCATTTGGCACACAGGTAGACCCTGACCTGAATTAGGACATAGGCTACTTTTTATCCCGGGTAAGGCCGTACATGTGGGTGGAGCCGCTAGCAAAAGCTAAGAGACTATACCACCCACATATCCGCCACTCTAACTCCTGTGCACCAGGATCGACAGTGGCACGAATTTTTGTTGACACCGAGCAGTGAATCTCGCCGAGTCTCTGGAAATGCTAAATTGTCTTTGTCCCGCAACGAAATTAATCAAATAGACAGTTAAGGTGAAGCTGGAAATATTAATTGTCCATTTCTAGCAAAAGCTATAGATGGACAAGTTCGTGCGCGACCGTCCTGTGGGGTACAAGACGTTGGGGGGGACGAGATTCTCTAGATGTTTGCGGGGGCGGTTTTTGCAGCGGGGAAGGGAAACAAATGCAACCGTTCAATTTAGACCGCGGGACGGTCGCGCACGAACTTGTCCATCTATAGTAATAAATAATATCAACCTTGTATTATACACGTCCTACTTTTGGCCACGGACTTCCTCTACTGATTGAGAAGAGTTAGGCCTTAGTCCACCACGCTAGCCTAATGTGGGTTGGTAGACTTCATATACAAGAACTTCTCAGGTATGCAGAGGGGCTAGCACGGAAACTTGCGAAAAGTTATTCGAGCTGTAATCGACAATAATTTCTATGAGATTTTAGTACAGCGCCTCTATCGTACGTAAAAGAAATTTATATGGAATATAGACCAATGATATTTAAGGAATTATGTATCGAGCCCTCGATACCTTTACATTACGATTTCGATAGTTTTCCGTGCTAGCCTCTCAGTTTTCCTCACGATGTTTCCTTCACCGTTAAAGCAAGCGATAATAAACACACGTAACTTAGAAACGTTAGTACATGCTCTTGGGGCTGATTTCGACTGCGACTTACGTCTCGACCGTCCGTACCTAACATTAACCGTAGCTAACATTTGTCTCGAGAGGGAATCGAATCCACCGCCTCTCGCTTCGCAACCGGATCCTCGCCCACTGCGCCAAAAGGGCTGTAAATTATTTATTATCCTTCTACCTGCCCAGGTATCCCACTCGTTGTTGGGTCAGCGCAACACGCTTTTTAACACATGTTACAGAAAGATTTGGCTTGTAATTTTTACGACAGGCCGCCTGCCTGACATCAACTCCCCTGGGCAGAAAACACCCCGACCCAAAATATGATATTTGTGGATCACACAATCATTCGTCTCAGTGTGGGAATCGAACCTGTAGCCTCTCGCTTCACAGCCAACTACTCGCCTACTGCGCTACGAAAGCTGTCTGTAAATTATTTATTATTATAATATTATTTATTTAAAAATACTTGACTGCCTCGGTGACGCAATTTTAATGCGTACTCGTTACGACTGAGGCTGACGGTGAAGTCTCATGTTCGATCCCCGGGTCGGGTAAAAGCGATATTGGAATTTTCTATTACGAAATGATCAGTATCAGCTCGGAGTCTGAAATTTGTGCCCGATATGGTGATAGGCTCACCCCCTATCACATCATGGGACGGAGATACGCTTGGCGAAATGTGGGTGTACTGGTTACACCTCTGCCTACCCCTTCGGGGATTACAGGCGTGAGTGCGTATTTTACTTAAAAATACATACTTAAAAACGTGCTCCTAAATACGGTATCAATATATGCATCATCCAACATGCCATGAAACAGGTATCAATCAACTTTTTAGGAGCATTGGCATCCATCATTTATGACGCGATCGTTACGCCATGAGTATGAAATGTAAAAAGTGAGCATTATGAATGCCATGGGTGAGACAGCGTTTTCTATTTCATCGCCTGTTTGTTAATGCAAATCCAAAATAGTGCCTCGGTGGCGTAGTTGTAATGCGTACCTGGTACGACTGCTAAGATCTCGAGTTCGATCCCCGGGTCAGGTTAAAGTGATATTGGATTAGTCTTTTTCGAAATAATAAATAAATACACCCAACAGTCACACACATAGTCCTGACCCCACACTAGGTTAACCTGTATCGTGGGTATCAGGAACTACGAGGGACTTGCGGTCCCACAACACCCAGACCCGAGACAAATATTAGTGGATCACACAAACATTTGTCTCGGTGCTGGAATCGAACCCACGGCCTCTCGGTTCGCAGCCGGCTACTCGCCCGCTGCGCCACGGAGGCTGTCAAATGCTCAGTATCAGCCCGAAGCTTGGAAATGTGCTCGAATGTATGACGATAGGCTCGCTTCCTTTCACATTAAGGGACGGAAATAAGCGAAATGTGGGTGTACTGGTTACAACTCTGCTTAACCCTTTGGGCATTACAGGTGTGAGTGTGTATGTATGATTATTGTACGAAGTTTAGCCATTTTGTTATATATGGAGAGGCAATCTTGTATTTGTATTTATGGTATTTATCTGCAAGAACTAGTCAGTAAGAGTAGTCTGTAGTAGTTTAGTAAGAAGTCACGAGACTATCCCGCCCACACACCCGCCACTGTAACTTCTGTGAGCCAGGGTCAACAGTGGCACGCATATTTCGACACCGAGCAATGAAGCTCGGCGAGTCTTTGGGAATGCAAATCTGTTTTTATCCCGCAACGAAATCAATCAAACAGAAAATTAGGGCGGAGTAGGAAATAATCGACCCTAGTCATATAAAACAAGTTGACTTTAGACAAAAACCGAACGAAACTAAAAATTACTCGGTTTTTAGTATAGTCGAATGAAAACAGAATAGCCCCATTACTAATGTACAAAAACACATTACATTTAGGCAATAACAAATATTTATTTACATATACGATGGAGGGTTCGCGTCAGAGCGTGGTGTCTTGGGATTTTCTGTACATGTTCCATTTCCAGTTATGAAACTACGTTGCTTACTGAAGTTGTATTATCATTTGAATAACATAAATGTTCTATAACTAAGAATGCAAATTTTGCTTTGTCAGACGATGGAATATTTATACCGCCTTACTAATAAACTCTTGTATTAAACAATGTTTAGCCTTGTCACGCTGAGTTACATTTTACATCAGAGAGAGCAGGACAAAACATAGTGTAACGAGATCTATACAACGGTTATTATAGCCCATAATACGCAATGTTTGAGAATCTATCGTATAATTGTAGAGTTTTAGAAATCCTTTTTTTTGCATTAACCATCAAACGAGCACGCGGGTCGCCTGTTGGTATGTGATCTCCACCGCCCGTGAATAATACCATAAAAATCATGTACGTGTCGCTAACCTTAAACTGGAATACAACAGTGCTTTGCGGCAGAAATAGACAAAGCGGTGATACCAACCCAGGCCTCTCGTGTGTATTAATTACCACGTTGTAAGACTCCTCTAGTTACCTCCACCACCCATGTACACCCAAAACGCAAGAAGAATCATGATTGCGTTGTCGATATTTATGGAATTTAATAATTGAGGTATTGGAAAGGGGAGATAATTTAGGCCTCCGGTTATCTCATTTACCGTACGAAACCCAACAAAAAGCCGCTATTTTATTAAGAATAAAGTGATCCACATGGCTTGCCTTTTCCTTAAAAAGTTCCTAAAGATGCCGTTCCCACTTCTATGAATTTATCTTTTTTCTGTATATGAATCTTTTATCATTCGCGTCACGCACCGTCCTTTGCCATGCATCAATCATGACGTGACAAATTCGATTTGACATTTTCATATCATTTGACACGTTTATGTGTTGTATCTAGAATTCATTTTTTTACCTCCTGAAAAAAACAATAGTTCTCATTTCGTTTGTATATTTTTTTTAGTGTATTGACGCATATTTAAGTATAGACAGCCTCCGTGGCGTAGTCGGCTGTGAAGCGTGAGGTCGCGGGTTCAATTCCCGCACCAAAATGTCTGTGTGATCCACAAAATATGTTTCGGGCCTGGGCGTTTTCTCCCCAGAGGGGTTGACGTCAGGCGGGCGGCCGGTCGTAAACACTAGAAGCGAAATGATTGTGTAACATGTGTTAAAATGCATGTTGCGCCGAACCCACTGCGCATGGGCAAGTGGAAGAAGATTACTAACTACTTGATCATTTATTTTGAATATTAATAGACTAACTAGATTATATGATCTAATAATAAATATTGTACACTTAACTCGCAAATTCTTGTATAATCTGTGAACAACGTTGTGAGTTGCTCATTTGTATTGTTCTAATGTAATACTAGTTCATAATATCATTTAATGAGTAACTGTTTGTTGGTTCCTTAAATAAATAAAATAAAAAAATAAAATACGTGGTACGGACTGTCGAGACGAAAATCGCAGGTTCGAAACCAGCCCTTAGAGCATACACCACTTATCTAAGTTACGTAAGTATTATTTGTTAATTATCAAGTTTGCTTTAACGGTGAAGGAAACATCGTGAAGAAACCTGCATATCTCAGAAGTTCTCCATAAGAATTGCGAAGGTATATGAAGTCTGCCAACCCGCATTAGGACAGCGTGGTGGACTAAGGCCTAACTCATCTCTTTCAGTAGAGGAGGTTCGGCCCAACAGAGGGACATCATACTAATATTATAAATGTGAATGTAAGTGTGTTTGTTACGCTTTCACGCGAAAACTACTTAAGCGATCACCATGAAACTTTGTACACATATTCTTGGAGTAACATAGGATACTTTTTATGAAAAAAATATCTATTTGTTGGTTACGCTTTCACGCCTAAATTACTGAACCAATTTTGATGTAGAGATAGATGGGACCCTGGAGACGGTTATAGGCTACGTTTTATTTCGGAAAAGTCTATTCACGCGGGCGGAGCCGCGAGCAAATGCTAGTATATAATAAAGGTCTAGTAAAAAAAAAATACCATTTACTTTTCTCAAATTCAAATAACAAAGAGTACTTAAAATTTTCATATAATACGAATTCAAACAATAACATCTAGTTTCACAGTACCCCTTGGCTGCAAGACAAACTTGTGAATTTGGCACGTGACGATGTGTTCTGGCTCATTTCCTTACCTACATTCAAACGAGATTTCCACCTATTTGTATGAATGAATTTCTGATTCAAGTATTCGTTCCAGTTTCGGTGCTATACTCATACAGATACTTTATATTCTGTGGTATTTATAAATGCGGATGGTGTTTCGGTTTTTGGAGGAATATTTTTAGTGATTTTTATTATTTGTTTTACTCTTGTTGACAGCCTCCGTGGCGTAGTGGGCGAGTAGCCGGCTGCGAAGCGTGAGGCCGTGGGTTCGATTACCACACCGAGACAAATGTTTGTCTAATCCACCAATATTTGTTTCGGGTCTGGGTGTTGCGGGACCGCAAGTTCCTCGTAGTTCCCTATACCCACGATACAGGTTAACCTAGTGTGGGGTCGGTACTATGTGTGTGACTGTTGGGTGTATCTATTTATTATTTATTTAGTCTTCTCGTTGTCGTCCGTGGCGCAGTGGGCGAGTAGCCGAATGCGAAGCGAGAGGCCGTGGGTTCGATTCCCGCTTCTCTCTCTCATCTTTGATAAATACTTTATCAAAGAGTTAAGGTTGTGGTCAAATATCAAAAAATAATAATTTTACGGACCACACTTAGTACTAGCAATCGAATGTAAACTCACTATCACTTGTGTGCAATAAAGGTAAATAACTTAGTCAGGATGTTCAAAAAGTTTAATAGTCTATTCACATTAAATGCAATATTATAGTACTGTTCATAATTTATTACACTTGCTATGATTATTCACAATTCTAATTACACTCGGGCAGCGTTACCACGAAAGAGTTCTAACCACGACTAAGTACCTTTAAATAATAATGCGCCCGCTTATATACCTTAGCAATCACCTCCACCACATCTCAATGTTATTATCTACCCGCTTCACATAGTTATTCCCCCGACTACCTTCACTAACACCAATAACGGTGCTATTACTAATATGAGGGTAACACTGTTCTAAACCAAATAGAAACAACAATCATAACTCGACTGGTACGCAAACAATCGAATAGTTAGAAACTTCATGTATTCTATTGTGAGGACGACATTAGACTGCCATTTAATCGATTATAACAAACAAAGTTTTGTATGATACGAGCCAGCGTCTACCGGGGACATTAGTATGAAAATCGAATTACCCGGTGGGCAGGGTACATTAACTTCGTAACAAATACATTGAACGTGAAGACGTTTAATATTGCAGGATATTTTGAGTGGAAGCAATTTGTGTTGTCGTACTTATATAATAAGTCGTCGAATTTTTTGGAGGGAAAAATAACAATACTCTAGAGGCAGTATAAAACACCTTTGAAGAGGTGTTGCCACTCGTTCAGCCGATTTCTTCAAGAAGGGCAAAGATCAATTGCCATTGGTAATAGCATGGGTGGTTACTTTGATTAATATAAATAAAAAAGATGGAAAAAGATGCTTTAATTTTTTTCCGACAGAACGGCAATTTCATAGATAAAGACCTATTAGTATTAATATTAAAAGCCTATATTACAGACTATGTACATGCCTTACCAACAGGCGAGCTATCTGCTCAAAGTGATTGTATCAATCCAGACGGCTTCTCGCAAACTAGGTACCCAATACTTTAATTTTCCCATATGACATAAGGTCAGTGACACATCCATTAATCATCAGGTATTGAGGATGTTCATGGGCAGTGAAGCTCACTTACAACTTACTTTATCCCACTTGCTTGTTTGCCAGCTTCTGCTATAATACACGCTATTCTGCTATAATATTTTACGAGTGGTAGAGCCACGCTGTAGACACTTTTGTTTACAGCATGAATGGGCCGGCTCGTCCGGGTCTTTACCACTGTCTCACAGAAAACGGATTTAAAATAGCAGCATGCTGCTGCGTTTCGTACGGTGAGTGAGATATCCGGAGGCCCAAATCCCCCTCCCCTTCCCAAATCGACCTTAAAGGAAAGGGATAATTAAGGGCAATCCCTTAATTATCCAATCCCTTAATTATCCCTTTCCTTTAAGGTCGGCAACGCGCCCATAAATTTTTTGGTATTGTGGGCGTACATGGGCAGTAGAGATCACTTACCATCAGGTGGCCTACGTGCTAATTTGCCGGCTTATGCTATTAAAAATTTTGTAATCCGGTATTTTTGAAATTTCCGAAGATTACCGAAGCGCATAGTTTATACATACATACATTCATAGACTCACGCCTGTTTTCCATAGGGGTAGGCAGAGACAACGGATTTCCACTTGCTACGATCCTTGCATACCTCTTTGGCCTCATTCACTCTGATTAAATGTTTCATACATGCACGTCGGTTTAGGGTACTCCTGACATAGTTTATATCGTCGTATTATATTTAACTTTATTTGAACCTAAACAGAACGATTGAAAGGAATCTAGCACATTTTGAACTTGCTCGATTTTCGGAATGACGCGATTTTTTTTTTTTTTTTCGTTTTCGTTTTTTTTTTCGTTCGTTCATTTTTCGTTCATGTAAATGGGTTTTCAAGGGGCCTTTTATATTTCATGCGATGCCTTTGATACGGAACACTTCGATTGCTCTTTATGAATGATTCTTTGAGACGTAAACAAGAAATTCTGAACTGAATTTAGCTGTTACTTCAAGATTTCTCCTAATATATTCAAAAGAAACTAAGTACATTGGCGCCTAAGCTATGTGTTAGTGTCTGGAGTATGATTGGATATTTGGATGGAATTCAAATATTTTAAGTAGTATTTTTTTATCAGCCCTGTATTATGCTCTTACTAATTCAAATTCAATTCAAATTGACAGCCTCCGTGGCGCAGCGGGCGAGTAGCCGGCTGTGAAGCGAGAGGCCGTGGGTTCGATTCCCTCACCGAGACAAATGTTTGTGTGATCCACAAATATTTGTTTCGGGGTGTTGTGGGACCGCAAGTCCCACGTAGTTCCTGATACCCACGATACAGGTTTACCTAGTGTGGGGTCAGGACTATGTGTGTCACTGTTGGGTGTATTTATTTTTATTATTAATTCAAATCATTTATTCTGTAAATTGGATCATAAATATCACTTTTACATGTCAATCATTTTTTATGCTAGGTGCATTGTCTCTCATGCGAGAGGCCGTCTGAGTTCGTACTACACCTATTTCTGCTGAAAAGCAATAGTGTGTAAGCACTTTTGATTTTCAGTTTGAAGGACATTGAAGCCAGTGAAATTACTGGGCGTTATGAGACTTAAGATCTCATGATTTTGGGTGATAAGCGCAATCTTCTTCTTATCGAATGGTTAGTGGCCAACCTAGTGTCAGAGTTTTTCAAGCCACCCGAAGGCTTCCGACTTGGCTTAACGACTGCTATCAGTTGATAACAGCCGGGACCGACATTTTACGTGCCCTCCGAAGCACGGAGACGCTCTGTTGAAATACCACTAAGCGCAATGCAGTGCTTATTAATTAAGTCTAAGTCTTGGTATTGTTTATGGGAAGGCGTGACGCCTATCATCAGGCGAGCGACCTGCTTGTCTCGTCCATTTAGTTTTATAAAAATATATTTATATACTATCTCCCTGCTCACAAGCCTCCTCTACAAATTAGAGGGATTAGTCCACCACGTTTGCCTAATGTGGGTTGGTAGACTTCACATTCTTCAGACCGTTGAAATTCTTATAGAGACTTATGGATTTTAGTAGGGGGGGTTAGGACTGTTGGGTATATTTATTTATTTATAATTTGAAACAAAATTAACAGGTATACGGGAGCCATTACATACATTTACATAAACAAATATAACCTCAAAATATCACATGAAAGTCATTATAAAATATATAATGTCAGATTTTCACCCAGGTTGAAACTTACAACTCAATTCCAAACACCCAATCCATTAATTAAGTAAAAAGAAATTTAAACACATTTCCAACATAAGTCCAACATCAACCAACGTTGGGTCCAATGCATTTATTAAAAAGGTAACAGGAACTTGTCCCTGCGGTCGGGAGATGTAAATGGAAAGCCCTTTTGGGTAACACGAAAAAATGCGGAAGGGACGGCCTGTGAATAAAGACCGCGTTTACCTTTGAACAGGTAAGTATTTTACGCATTGACTGCCTTTATATCTGTGAAATGGAAGATCAAAATTGGGCATAGTAGACGTCTGTGAAACGGGAGTTCGCGGGTTTAATTTCGACATCGTGACAAAATATTTTTTTTATTATATCGTAGAGGACGGCAGACGTACTCGTGGGTCACCTTATGATCCACAATACCTATGAATTATAGACGCGTTGCCGACCTTAAAGGAAAAGGATTGTTAGAGGATTAAGGAAGGGGATTTAGGTCTCCAGATACCTCACTCACCGTACGAAATGCAACAGCCAGTTTATTTTTATTTTTTTATGGTATAGGCCGGCAAACGAGCAAGTAGGTTACCTGATGGTAAGTGATCTCCTCCGCCCATGTACGCCTACAATACCAAAAGAATCATGGGTGCATTGCCGACCTTAAATGAAAGGTATAATTAAGGGATTGGGAAGGGGAGGGGGTTTGGGCCTCCGGATATCTCTCACCGTACAAAACGCACCAGCAAGCTACTACTTTACTCTCACTTACCGTACGAAACGTACTTGCAGCAAGCTGCTACGTTACGCCGGTTTTCTGTGAGACAGTGCTCTACCACTGAAAAAAGTTGCTACTACACGTTAATTTTCTTTGAGAATGGTAACAACCCGACTGAGAAGTCCATTCATACTATAGACAAGATTGTCTATTATAATGTATCTTACAATGATAAACTTATTATTGAGATGATTAAGCGAAAAATAAATTACTAGGTAACTTATTGAATATTTCCATAATTTGGACAACTTTTATGCGATAAAAACATCAATACCCGAGAGTACAAAATGCCTTAGCAGAACTTGTTGCCTCCCGTCCAGCCCATTTCTTCAAGGAGGGCGTCGATAAATTGCCACTGCGCTGGCAAAAACGTATCGATAGCATGGGTGATTACTTTGATTAATGGCAATAAAAGAAGGATAAAGAAATAATTAAACTTTTTTTGTACAGAACGGCAATTTCATAGGTAAAGGCCTATTGTCATACTTGATAATTTTGTAAGTGATAGAGCTATACTGTATACAAACACAATCATTTATAACAAAGTAGTGTCAGTATACATACATATGCACTCACGCCTGTAATCCCCAGTACACCCACATTTCGCCGAGCGTATCTCCGTCTCACGATGTGATAGGGGGCGAGCCTGTCGCCATACCGCACAAATTCCGAACTCCTGGCTGATACTGAGCATTTCTTAATAGAAAAACCCAATACCACTTTACCAGACCCGGGGATCGAACCCGAGACCTCAGCGTTAGCTTCAATCGTAACGCGTACGCATAACAACTGCGCCACCGAGGCAGTCAGTGTCAGCATCCGCAAAAAAAACCGTTAGCCACTGATACCATGTGATGAAGATTTATACTAGACACATACACACGCAAAAACCACCCAAAAATAAAGAAAATAACGAAGCAATAACAAATCACACCAACCCCTTCCCCGATGACACTTCTGTAAACGAAACATATCAAAAGGAGCACATACCAAATGTCAGGGGTCTTGTTCAATTGGACGGTCGGCATAGTGCCGGTCAAATTGATTACATAAGGCGATAGTTACAGATGGTGAGATCCATCAGGGTTTGCAAACAAATGTGAGAAAACCGCAGCTGTGTTAAGCTGGTGCCTAAATATACGGAATTCGATCGATCGCTTATATGAAATAGAGTCCGGGTTTATTTAACAATGTTTGATAGATTGGATATATATAAAGAGTGTCACTTTAGACATAATAATATATCTAAAGTGAGTCTAAAGTGATAGTATATTTTATTCAATTCAATTCAAATTATTTATTGAATTTGAATTTGTTACTCAATATTACCTCACTTACTCTCAACTAGAACCCCTATCGCGCTCTTGTAGTATACATTAAAGTCTTTGGCTTTAAATAACGAGATTCGCAGGTCGCTCGCCTGATAGTAAGCGTCACGCCCATAAACAGAAGCAACACCAATCAGAACTTCGAATTATAAAGTACTGCATGGCAATGACCTGCGCACGTCATCCTGACATTAAGACATAAGACATATTTTGAGACATAATTTAAGTCTCAAAATAATATTTATCTTAATTTCACTACAACTTTGTGTAACAGCTCATAGAATTACCATCAAAATTTTATCCAACTAATGCTAATAGTCACAGAGTAACATACGGTAGGACAAATGGGCAGACGGACACGATAAAATTATAAGGGTCCTGTTTCTGCCATTTGACTATGGAACCCTAAAAAAAGATGAAATTCAATCAATTAGACCCTGTTATAACATTTTATTTAACCCATTTTAGACAATTGTACTGTATTGTAGACTTTAACACCAGTGTGTTAGGTCCCTATTACAATTCCACTTCCAATAAAAATCCAATATTAAAACAAATAAAATAGAATCCATATAACCATGAATTGATGTAAATAAGGAGTAGGTGACATAATAAATATGTTTATGAAAAAGGGTAGAGTTTGCACATGGCACGTTGAATAAAGCGCGTCGTGAAATCTTTATGACATGGAATAAGAGCTTTTATGTCAGTAAATATATTATGTATTTTATGTTTCTATTTATAAATCATATAAACGTTTATATGAGTATCAACGTGCAATTTTCATTCACATATTATTAACATATTAGATTGTAGCTTTTATAAATTGCATGAGCGCTACGTACAAGCTACGGGCTACGAGCTAAATGCTACGAGCTACGAGGTACTGAGCTCAGCTCTACTACGCTATTTTGATATTAATCTCTTTAGCTTGTACATTAATTTCTCGAAGAACGAGCTTATTTATAGATAATATATAGCATGTTTGAAGTCCTAATATTTATTTATTTTTAAACATTATACCGATAGTTTGATGGATTTTTACTACAACAACACCATCCATAAAATAAAATGAAAATTTAAGTAATTGAAGCAGTGATTATTTACAAATAATATTACAATGTATTTTTTTCTAGCCTAGATCGGTCAACGATGGTAAGTGGGCTACCTGATGGTAAGTGATCTATTACTTACGTTACCCCGATACATAAGATATTAAGTCTCATAATGCCCAGTAAATGCATAGTAGCGTTTAAATTTAAAAAAAACATTAAGATATGTGTGTCAATTAAGAACTGCCTCCCCTTTTTTTCAAGCGTTTGACATAAACCCCGATACAATTATTTTTACCAACCATTAAATAAATGAAATGAAATTTTATTTTATTAATCATGTAGGCAATTAAAATAACGCTTATGACAAGTCAATACAAAATAAAGAAACTTATGTAGGTATAGAAATCATATCAACTAATGTATACATAACATACATAGCATCATCAAAATACACTGGGCAACTATAAATTTTACAATATTTTTATAATAGTCCAGAATTGTTTCAACTGTGTGTATCTTATGTGGCAAATAAAATAAATAAATAAAATAAATAAATAAATAGAATTGGTATTATTATTATTATATTTCTTCTTTTTTATGGGTCGATATGGACTATAGGCATTACCGAAACGGCAAAAATATACAACCCTATTATTTCTTGCGTAGCTACGTAGTACTGGATAGCCTTTGAATTTTAAAGACCTGGTGACTTGAGATTATAAATGGAAGTTCTAAACGAGTTTGCTTTCGCAGATTTAATCGCCACCAACAATAATTTTGAAACAGCCAAGTTAAGAGACACGCGCCTACGTAAAATAATCAAGGCTTATATTCGGCTTAAAATCTTTATACCTATATAGAGGGGCTTACAATTCTGTTGGTAAAATAATATGCGCTGTAGTTGTAATAGATACAGTTTATGAAATTGGATTTGGAATGGTATAATAGAGGAGGAAGACCTCGGCGATCGTTCTCAGATCAAGTTGGAGATATTCTTGAGAAAGGCCATGTTAAAAGTACTCTAAAGGACGTGCATGTATGAAGAATATAATAAGGAGTCCAAACGAAATTCACATGGTACGATCCTTGCACATCTAGCAAGGATCGTACCATGTGAAATTCGTTGTCTCTGCCTACCCCTATGGGAGACAGTCGGATGGTGCCTACCCCTATGGGAAACAGGCGGATTGTGCCTACCCCTAAGGTGAATTTGGACCCCGCTGGAAATTTGATATTAAATAAATACACCCAACAGTCACACAAATAGTCCTGACCCCACACTAGGTTAACCTGTATCGTGAGAATCAGGAACTACGAGGGACTTGCGGACATCAACATCCAGACCCGAAACAAATATTTGTGGATCATACAACAATTTGCCTCGGTGTGGGAATCGAACCCACGGCCTCTCGCTTCACAGCCGACTATTCGCCGACTGCTATAATAACTAACTACTCGTCCCAACATGAATACGCCCAACCTTCAAAGACAATACACTCCTGATCCCTAATCCACATTAACACATAAGTCTTGTGTCCGTATCGTAACTACGAGATACTTACGACCTCTCAACACCCAGGCAACAAACAATTATTTTTGGGTGATACAAAGAAACTCTGGGTTTAGGAATTAAATCGGCGGCAGGTCGTTTCGGCTAATCGCCCACTACGTCACAAGAGCCATCTAATTTAAGACCTCTCTTTAAAAGTATCATCATACTAACAGAGTACTTCTTAAACATCAACAAACAAAGGCTTTTGAATCTCCAAAACTATCAAGCTCTCGTAAAAACCGAATGAAAATGCATTAGGTTTATGCCACTGACCCAGATCTTGGAACACAAACGATTCCCTAACTACGAACTACTGAGGGGCCGCTCACTGTTTAACATAACTAGAGAGCAAAACAATTTTACTTTGTTCTAACGAGGCTGGTATAATTTTTTTAAAGCATAGCTCAGCTAATGCGATGTCGCCCATGTACACCTACAATATCAGAATCATGGGCGCATTTTCGACCTTAAATAGAAGGGATAATTAAGGGACAGGGAAGGGGAAGGGGATTTGGGTCTCCGGATATATCACTCACCGTACAAAACGCAGCAGCAAGTCGCTAATTTACGTCGGTTTTCTGTGAGATAGTGGTAACAACCCGGTCAAGCCGGCCCATTCGGGCTATAGATAAAACTGTCTACAGCGTGGCTCTACCACTCAAAAAACGGAACTGTGTTGCAAGTGGCTTCGATTTTATATTAATTTTTTACTAGCCGAATGATGAAACAAGCAGGTTGCTCGCCTGATGGTATGCGCCCTGCAGCCCATAAGCAGAATTAACGCTACCCAGTACCTTTAATTATAAAGCGCTGCATAGTACTGAACTGCGCTTGTCACCCCAAAACAAAGGACGTTAAATCTCAAAATGCCTAAATTTCACTAGGTTCAATGTCCTTCAAACTGTAATTCATCAGCGCTTACACACTGCTGCTTCACAGCAGAAATAGACAAACTAGATTCCTTCTGTGTTGGTCTTTTTATAGTTTTTTTTGTAGGAGCCTACTAATCGTTGAGAAACGCAATGTCAGTCGACGCTCGGAATTATATATGACTGCACTGTGCTTACCATCAGTTCCAATGCAGTCAATTTACCGTGGCAGGGTAAAAAAATCATCATACATACATTAACGTAAGCTCACACCATTATCTCCGAAGGGGTAGGCAGAAGTGCAACTAGTCCTAGAACCACATTTCGCCGAGCTTATTCCAGTCCCATTATGTGATAGAAAGCAATGTTATAGTTCCACAAGTTTCAATCTTGGGCATTATTTTAAGCCTCCTACACGCAAATAACACACGGAAATACGCTCGGCGAAATATGTGTGTACTGGTTACACCTCTGCCTACCCCTTCGGGGATTACAGGCGTGAGTGCGTGTGTGTGTGTCTTACACGCATAACATGCTGAGCACTTAGAAAACTAAAGAATGACTAAAGGTGTGAAGTGTGTAACTCCGCCAATTCATATAATGATTTTCGAATCAAATAATTTAATACAAGTTGTCATTACCCGATCTGGGAATTGAACCCAGGCATTCACGGTTATCAGTCTTTATACGCTGCCAAGCATAAACAGTAAAATGCATAACATGAACCAAGCTGCAAACAGTATTTAATAAATATAAGCAACAACATATTAACCCCCAGAGGTTACCTTTATTAAAACTAAACAAATACTCGAAGACGCTGTAAATTTGCGATGCACCAATGATTAATTTTTGCATAGCTCGCTCTGTTAATACCCATAGCCTGTAATTATGCGTTAAACCTTTAATTAAATCCTTAGACACGTTCACACTCATCTTTTGGAGAACTCTACTACATACAATAGTGTATAGCACGAAATTCCAGATAAGAAAGATAACTAATCTGTCAGGATCAGAGAAAATAATGAAACATTCATTAAAAATGATGAAACCTTTATTCAAAGGACTTGTCATTTACTAGTATACATAATGTTTAGCCGAAATTATTGATTTCACTGAATATGAAACATATTATAAATAATAAATAAATACACCCAACAGACACACACATAGTCCTGACCCCACACTAGGTTAACCTGTATCGTGGGTATGATGACACAAACATTTGTCTCGGTGCGGGAATCGAACCCACGGCCTCTCGCTTCGCAGCCGGCTACTCGCCCACTGCGCCACGTAGGCTGTCATTATAGTCTCGACATTATAGTGATACCAAGTATCACAATTACATAATAATCAAATATATGTGTTTACAAAAAGCATTAACGTCGATAATAATATTGCAAGAATAAGCTAGCAAGAAGGATTTGATGAAACAGTAAGTAGTATGAAACTCGAGATTAACTTAAAGATGAACTTCGCTATACTAACAAAATATAAGCCAGTAAAGTGTATCATTGCTGAGGACGCTCCTAAGAACGAGCAAAGTATAAAAGATTTAGAAACCATATTGAAAAGTGAACACAAACAGATATTAAGTCAAAATCAACTGCAAGAAGACCCACAATACTAAGATTAAATACAACAATCTAATAAACACAAGCATATTTCCTCACATTAACCTAAACCACGTTGATTAAGACAAAATTCATCGTCGTAAAGTTGCGGGTACTGATGATATGTCATGCCATAGCTGGGAGTATGCACCAGGTTTAATTTTCAGGCAGACTCGTATAACCATTGCTTCTAATTATGCCTCTACCTTTAATTAAATCGGGGAGATAAATTCACGTCTAACTTACCCGTGTGAACATAGACTATTTGCTATGTAATTTCTTGTTTCAAATTACTCGATCTTGCCTAAGTTGGAGCGCTATTGTTCCAAAGGTCGGGTGATATTGCGTTCTTGTGAATCATATTAGAAAAATGGTATAGTATTTTGCTTATCAGGGGTTTAATTTATTTAAAAAAATGACCATATGATCCCACTACAATCCAAGGGTAGAGCCGAGTATGTCGGATGTACCGGCCAGCTTCCTGCACCGGCGTACCGACTAAAACCCCTTCCCCCTCTTCGACGGATGAAGGACAGCCCCAGGGTACCGCGAGGCAGTACCTCCAATTGCTACGGAAATCTCACCTGCATCATACCGCGTAAGCAGTCCGTCGGTGTAAGGGAATTTATGGATCCTCTCGCACCGAAGAGTACCTTAGTATGGACACCGAGTCAGTCGTCATTACTTCAGGGTCTCCTCCTCTGTTGGCGGCAGACGAGGTCCGTTTGTTGATGAAACCACTCGGCACTCTCCTTCTGCGACATGGCACTTTCTCAGAAGGACATCATCGCACACGAATGCCTCTTGAGGGGTTTCATATTAATCCAACCAAGTTTAATGATAATTCCCAACAAGACTAATTAGAAATACACTAAAATTAAAAAAAGACCATGGCGATCATCTATCACTGCGCATCCGTCAAAATTTAACCAAGAGCACTTATATTTTTCAAAGATATGTCTGAGATATTTCTGAATGTATGTATTCATTGTAAAACAACCGGTACAGGAAAACATCGTAAAGAAACCTCCATACTTGTGAATTCTCCATTAGAATTTCAAAGGTATGTGAACTCTACAAATCTACATTAGACAAACGTGGTGGACTAACGCCTAACATCTCTTATTAGTAGACGAAGTCCGTGCATAGTAGTGGGACAGTATTAAATAAGGCTGATATAATTATGCCATTAGAACTTATTTTCTTTTTCCTTGAACCTAGACATTTCTTACAAATTCTTCGCCCAAAGATTTATTAAAATGAAACTTAATGCATTACACGTCCCCGGTCCACAGTTTATGTTAGCGAGTTATGAAGTACTACAGAATTCTTTCGCCCTGAACATTTTTCTAGTATATTTAAAGTTATCGCGCACGAGGGACTCTTGAAGTAGGTGTTGTGTCCTTGTTTCTTCTTAAATAAACTGCCACAACACTGGCGCTATGCAGAATTCCGCAATTTCTTTTAAGATTTGGTGTCCTCGTTTTCTTTTTTTATGTCACTAGACTAAAAATTATATCTAGGTTTATGATTATGATATTGTACGATCATATTAATTCTGAATTATGAATTAGATAACATAACATAGGTGTTACCATGAACGCATTTAAAATTGTTCCATAAAACTACTGTTTTGGTAATAGCATCATACAAGTTATTGGCATAAAATTTAATATACAGATGTTCCAAAAAGGGGGTATCAATAAAATCTGAACTTATAGGGCGAGTAACTAGTAACTTACCCATATAAATCAAAATCACATAAATGTCATAGTTTCTGAATAAATTTAAAATCTATATCGAGAAAATTATTTTATGAACCAAAGACTGGCTGCTGCATATTAACGAACTACCTATGTCGTAACTAAGTATGTTTAATGCATACATAGTTAAATGATACTTTATTATATGATTTGCAGGTCGCCATATGATTTTGACATCCTAATTCAACAATACTGTAAAAAAAAATAAGATCCAATTTAGTTTTTTTTGTTTACTATTGAGTTTTGTATCGTTCTCCTTGTGTCTGGATCTACTATTGATACCACCTTTCTGCAACAACCTGTATATGACCATATTATCCATTAAGTGAACTTTACAATACCGCTAGCTTATATTCTCTAATTGGAGAACTACAGGTATAAAATATCACCGGAAAAAAGAAACTTCATTGCAAAATATTATACAATTACACATTGTTACAATTATAAATATTTACTAGATTAGGGGTATGCGCGGTGAGTTGTTATTTTTTATGGAAGTGGAGCCAAAATAGCAACAATACCAGAGGAATTACTTGGAGATGACAAAAAATATTTCCAAGACAGTATTAAAGGGGTCCAAACGCAACATTTGAAACCAAATGATAATCATGTGCAAGGAAATTGCAAGTAACATCTGAAGCCATGTGATGCTTGTGGAATAATAAACAATGTTAACGGCAGACAGCCGTTTGCCGTTTGCTATACATATGCAATACATAAAGGAACCGTAGACCAAGCTGTTAGGTTCCTTGGATATATCAGGAACGATTTCATAATTTCTAAGAGCAAATTATAATATAATCCTACTGTCCTAACACCTACTAATATTAAAAATGTAAAAATGTATCACACAGGTGGACCATGAATTGATTTAGAATATTTATACCTAAAAAAGACATTCACGCGGACGGAACTGCGAACAAAATCTATAAGGCTTAGTTTTTGCTGCTTCGCCTCAAACCTAGCAATTTACGAAGGACCATTAAATTCATAATAATTCACGTACGGGGAAGCGCAACAGAGGACGTCCCCTACAAGATAGACCGACGACCTGACAAGGGTTGCAGGAAGCCGATGGATACAGGCCGCTTCCAACAGGTCGGCCTGGAAGGCCTATGTTCAGCAGTGGACGAGTTGTGGCTGATGATGATGATTAAATTAATCGGTGCGTTTTTTATAAATTGTTATGTATTTTAATAAGTGGTGTGTCTCATAAGCGAGTGACCGTCTCAGTAGGTACCACTGCTTTGTCTATGCAGAAGTGTCTAAACACTTTTATTTATTTATTTATAATTTACTTCACTTTGTCTATAGCTAATTACTTCATGAGATTTTAGTTATAAACTGCCACTTTCAAAGAAGTCATTAAGTTCAGGTATCAATTAAACATTTCTAATAATTTGATTATTTCTCAGACATATCAATTCATATTATTTCTGTAATATGGTGCCAGACGGCGGACACTTAAGCAGAGATAATGCCAGGCAGAAAAAAAACTGAGTAACGAAGCATAAGGCATTAACTGGCTTTGAGTATGGAAATAATCAAATGCTAACAAAAATAAATAAGTAACAATTAAAGTTATTGGGTGCGTCAGAAAATCTGTCTCATTAAAAAGAGTCGAAAGTAAAGGAATATGCACCAAAACCAGCAACGAAAACAAAAACCCATTGCACTCAACACAAACACAAAAGAATTACCACAACAATAATATTAAGTCATCTTTTCTTACTGGATAAAGGAATGCTGAAGCGTCTACAAGCAAGCTAAATTAAATTCCTTTACAATAGAACATTGTTTTTGTTTCATGCATTCACACTTCCTCTCGCTTTGTTCAGAAGCCAAGTCTCCACATGTTAGGTACGTTTAATTTTAACTACCATTAAAAGGACCAACTTAATTAGTGAGGGGTTATCAGGCGACTTACTTCGTGCATGTTAATATGGACCCTTACTTGCCATTTAGTCGCTAAGGCACGTGGTGTTTTAATGTTTAATTTTTTTTTATTGTCACTGGCCACTTTTATCTTTTTATTACAATTTATTTTTATTACTATTGTGGCTTACCTATCTCTATATAGAAGTATATTGGTCGAAAATACCCGTACCAGATCGTGCTCAAAACTCGCTCAACCAGAAAACATTCAACTAAATTTAAATTCCATATACGCCTGGATTATGGCAGACCCTACAACTTTATAGGGATAAAGCCTCAACGACCATCCAATGGTCTCATTTCTGACTTTACTGAAAATGATGTCACTAAACAACAACGCGTGGAAACAGCACTTTATAACACAGTAATCCCCTCTTAAGTATCTAAAGATATTAACGTATGCAAATGCAGCCTAGAGTGAAGGTTGACAATCGGGTTTCTTACCTTTAGTCACATGATTGAGCATTTAGGTGAACATATTTACTTTTATGCACGTTTATGTAAAGGATCTTATATAATCTCTAAGTGGGAGGCCGATTTCCTTTCCTTCTCAATCCCCATTCATAATTCTTTTAGTATTGTTGGTGTTCCTGAGGTTGAGGTTAGTGAAGATCACTTAACATCTAAAAATGTTGTAGGTCTCACGTATGCGAGAGGCCGACTGGGTAGGTAACACTGCTTTGTCTATTTCTGCCGCCAAGCAGCAGTGTGTAAGCATTGTTGTGTTTCGGTTTGAAGGGCATTGTAGCCAGTGAAATTACTGTGCATAAAATATAATTACATGGCATTACATTAGACATATCACCTTACGTCTTAGGGTGACGAGCGCAGTTCAGTGTCATGCAGTACTTCATATCGAACATTCTGTTTATGGGCAGGCATGATGCTTACCATCAGGCGAGCGACCTGCTCGACTCGTCATCTAAAGCCAAAGACTTTAATGTATACTACTAGACGAACTGCTTAGAAATAAACTTGTGTCACATATCGCGGGAGTTTGACAGCTCACAAACAGGGAGCGCGATAGGGGTTCTAGTTGAGAGTAAACGAGATGTAATATTGAGTTACAGTCAATTAACCGCAACTTAGGGGTACAATTTCCATGTACCGCGCAGCTTGTCTAGTAGTATAGTCATTAAAGTCTTTGCCTAAAGCTAATAAAAAATATATATCTGGTAACTCTTACTTGTTTGTGACCTCTGCAATAAAAAAAACTAACAGATACTAAAATCAGTAAATAATTAATAATAATTGATAAAATAAATGTTTATTTCAATGACACCTTATCGAGTCAATTAGAGAAAACCTGATGCCATTTTAATGTTTAATTTATTTCTGTATCGATTTGCGGTTTTGCGAGAAATCACTGCGAAATGAGCATTTATTGGCACTTTCAAGCAAAACCGCAGCTTTGAGTGCCTTGACCAATTTAATAATAAAATGTGACCTAAAAGTAATGCAATAGCGTTTTTATGAAACTTGACCAAACCTTATTAGCTTAGGTACCAATAATCTTACATACATACGCTCTCACGCCTAATCCCCCAAGGGATAGGCAGAGGTATAACCAGTACACACACATTTCGCCGAGCCTATCTCCATCCCATGATGTGATAGGGGGCGAGCTTATCGCCATACCGAGCACAACAGACGTACCGCATATATACATTACAACTGCGCTACCATCGCAGTCCTTAATAAGGCAGTTTATTAATAGCAACTATTTTTTTCTTGGTTATTTGGATAATGTCCAAAAATCAGTACTAATAGCGAGTTCACACGATTCGAATATAGTTGAACAACTGACTTGAGTCAACAAAAGCTGTAAGTATGGTTTTTGTTGATCATTTCGATTAAAAATCTGTTCAGACAGAGCTAATTTTTCGGCCACCTGCCTGACGTCAACTCCTCTGGGGAGAGAACACCTAGACCCGAAGCAAATATTTGTAGAGTACACAATCATTTGTCTCCGTGCAGAAATAAAACCCACGGCCTTTCGCTTCACAGCCAGCTCATCCACTACGCCACGGAGGATTATCAAAATAAAACCAACAAAAAGAGTTAAGCAGATTAAAAAAGGCGCAAATCTCGACACGCAACTCAAAGAAACGGAGACATTTTTTAATCTCTGCTAAAATAAATATCTGCGGCAAAGCTTAGAATGTCACGATAGAATACACGGGTAGGGGGATAAATACGGGGGTAATCTGGCTGTAAAACGTTTTCAATGAGTAAATTTGTATTTTAATCTGGGACTGGGTGGGTAGCGGCATCGGTGTGCGGTCGTATATTTTTTGCTAAAGCGAGCGAGTTATTATTTACTATGCTAAGGTGTTTTCTGATGTTTTTGACTTGAATACGACCTTAAAATTGCTTCCATAGTGGGAAGAAATTTATAAAATGGATTATAATAAAATAGGGGGATAGAGTCTGGTGTTGCAACTACATATCTATCATCTTCATACAAAATTTAATTACACCACTGGATAGCTAAAGGATCAAAGAAGTCATTACACTAGAATTGTGACGCATCGCGTGCGGTGGAGAGGGAAGCGCCGCTATTAGGTAACCTTGCTGCAGTTCCAGATTTCCATCTAGTATAACTTTTGACTTGGAGAAGCTACGACGTTCGTCTAAGTTTCACTCGTCAGCTCTTGTCAAAATCTATCAATGTCATATGTAAAAAAAAAGTGTAAAATAGCTTATTGTATAGAAAATATTACCCCTTACGTACATGTACAACTTTTTTTTTTATGCTGGCACACCGAAGTAATTTCCCTAAACCTGATTGTAAGTACAGTGTACTGTTCCGTGTCTGACGTGTTTTACCTAGGCTCCTATACCCCTGCTCCCAGTTCTGTCGCACACTACACGTGTGGGCACGGATGACACTCAGTATGCCGGAAAACGAACAAGTGGGTCACCTGATGGTAAGTGATCTCCACCGCCCATGTAGGCCCACAATACCAAAAGAGTCATGGGTGCGTTGCCGACCTTAAATGAAAGGGATAATTAAGGAATTGGGAAGGGGAGGGGGTTTGGGCCTCCGGATATCTCACTCACCGTACGAAACGCAGCAGCAAGCTACTACTTTACGCCGGCCCATAGATGCTATAGACAAAAGTGTCTACAGCGTGGCTCTACCACTCAAAAAGTATTAGATACCTTATAGATACTCTCGCCACTACGGGGAGCGCAGTTCTCTCCCGACACTAAGTTTTTTGAGTGGTAGAGCCACGCTGTAGACACTTTTGTCTACAGCATCTATGGGCTGGCTCGTCTGGGTCGTTACCACTGTCTCACAGAAAACCAACGTAATGTAGTAGCTTTCAGCTGCGTTTCGTATGGTGAGTGAGATATCCGGAGGCCCAAATCCTCTCCCCTTCCCATTCCCTTAATTATTATCCCATTCCTTTAACGTCGGCAACGCACCCATAATTATTTTGGTATTGTTGGGCGTACATGGGCGGTGGAGATCACTTAGCGTCAGGTGACCCACTTGCTCGTTTGCCGGCCAATGCTATAAAAAACTGACGTAGGTGTCATCTTACTTAATAGTGGCGGTACCCTCAATAGCCATACACCACACAGTGCAGTCCAAATAAAATGACAATCTTTAAGAGACATTGTGTCCCTCAACGATTGGCAGGATTATTGCAGCCTAAAGTACTGGATGTACCCTGGCTGACATCGGAACGCAACTAGCCTGAACTCTTGACGGACTAATCTCTTGACGGTAAACATGATATTCGAACTGAACTGTTAACATCAGATCTACTCACATTGCTGTACCAATAAAGAAATAAAAAGGTTTTTATTAGCTAGAGTGACGAAACGAGCAGGTCGCCCGCCTGATGGTTAGCACCACGCCTGCTCATAAACAGAAGCAACACCACACAGAGCTTAGAATCACAAAGCAAAGCATTAGGCTGCGCACGTCACCCAGTGACATAAGATTTTTAAGTCTCACAATACCCAGTGATTTCACTGGCTTCAATGTCGTTCAAACCGGAACACAACATTGCTTACATACTGCTGCTTGGCGGCAGAAATAGACAACGCGGTGATACCAACCCTGACGGCCTCTAACATCGAGAAACCTACATTATAGGTGGTTCTTTAATAACTGTAATTTTATACCATTCCGCTATAAACTCCGCTCCCGCCCTAACACCAAATACTCGCCTAAACATTGTTCGCTTAGCACAGACTTAAAACCTTTTGAATATTTTAATTTTGCCGTTTTAACAGAGGTAATATTTCGTATGGATGCCCCTAATTATCTTGAAATCTATTCATATGTCAAACAGACTTATCATAGATACAACAGAGTTACGGCTCTCATTATAATTTCGGGGTAATATTTATCATGCTTATTTATAATGTCAGGCCAAAGAATTATATGAATATTAAAATGTTAATTTTTTCTACTGGCTTATACATTTTCCGTCATATTCATACATACCCATCATCTGACCCCACAACCCGCGACGGGAACCAAGTTTCGCTACCACGTGCAGGTTGGCTTTGAGCCTAAGGTGTTGGTGGCCCACTTATCTATTTTTTTGAGGCCTTATTCTGTGATTATGCCAGCCACATTCAGACAAACATGATCCTTATAAATTGAAGGTACAAGAATGGTGTTGGGAATTCAAACCTCTATATTTGTCTTTAAAAAACAAATATACAGGGTGGCGCAGTTGTAATGCGTATGCGTTACGAAACTGAGACTGAGACTGACGCTTAGGGTCTTGGGTTTGATTCCCGAGTCGGGTAGAGTGATATTGGGTTTTTCTATCATGAAATGCTTAGTATCAACCGGGAGTCTGAAATTGTGCCCGAAATGGCGCTAGGCTCGCCCTATCACATCATAGAACGGAGATAGGCTCGGCGAAATGTGGGTGTACTAGTTGTAACTAACAGGCATGAGTGGGTATGTATGTAAATACACAAATATTTGTGTGGCATTTTAATTCTTTGATGTATTCTAGGTTCCTTCTTCAACATATGAAAGGAAGCCTTAGACCGTTTGATATTATTTAAATTGCTTTTTCATTTGGAATTATTCCGCTAATGAATTAGAATTAATTAATGAGCTTACGTGCGTAGAATAGATTTTAGGGTATAATGTCATGAATCGAGACATATACGTGATTTTGTGATCGTCAAGTTAAATAAAAGAAAATTAATAAAAGTGGATTTTATCGCGGTTTAATTCTTATTGTAGTCAATATGTAATATTCGCGTAAACATAAGAAATCACTATCGTCAAGTTATTTTAAATTCTGCCTCGGTGCGCAGTTGTAATACGAACGTGGTACTGCTATGCTTAGGTCTCGGGTTCGATTCCAGGAAAATGTGATATAAGTGTCAGATTCGGTCTCAGGAAAAAGTGATAAAGGGTGTTACTATCACGAAATGCCCGTAGTATAAGCCCGGAAGAAAAACCCAATATCACTTTTAGCCGAACCGGGGACAGAACCCGAGACCTCAGCACGGCAGTCGTACCGCTTACAGATTACAACTTCCCCACCGAGGCAGACAGAGAAGTGTAATTTATAAACCGCACGAAAATGTTGCTCTTTCCACGACACGTCGCCCGTGAGAGAAATCGCGACCAAATATGATAGGGAATATTAATGAATTGCGTCACAATATAGCTACTACACGTCAGGATCACACAGCAAAAAACATAGCATTTTATAGCTCAGCGGCGAGTGATACGGACTGTTGCAGATTCCAAACCAGCCCCAAGAGCATACTCTGACTTTTCTAAATTATATGTGTATTCATTGTTAATAAAATTATTGTTATTATTGCTTTAACGGTGAAGGAGTGGTAGAGCCACGCTGTAGACTATTTTGTCTACAGCATGAATGGGCCGGCTCGTCCGGGTCGTTACCACTGTCTCACAGAAAACCGGCGTAAAGTAGCAGCTTGCTGCTGCGTTTCGTACGGTGAGTGAGATATCCGGAGGCCCAAATCTCCCTCCCCTTCCCAATCCCTTATTATCCCTTTCCTTTAAGGTCGGCAACGCGCCCATGATTCTTTTGTATTGTGGGCGTACATGGGCGGTGGAGATCGCTTACCATCAGGTGACCCACTTGCTCGTTTGCCGGCCTATATTATAAAAAAAAAAGGAAACATCGTGAGGACACATGCACACCTAAGAAGTTCTCTATATAAAAATGAAGGTATGTGAAGTCTGCTACAACCCACACTAGACTAGCGTGGTGGGCTAAGGCCTAACCCCTCTCATTCAGTAAAGGAGGCCCGTGCCCAGCAGTGGGACGTGTATAATACAGACTCGTATATATCTTGTGACTATTCATCACAATCTTTATTGTTCTTTAGATTTTCTCGGAGTTTTAATTGTATTTTATAATTGTACACGATTTGATTATAGGCTTGCCCCCTCACTAGCTTTGTTCGCGGCTCCGACTGCGAGATCGTTTTTTTCCGGAATAAATAGTTGTCTATGTCTTAGTCTAGGTTATAGTCAATGTGCATCCAAATTTGTTGAGATGTTAAGGAGTCATTGATTCACAAACATCCAAACTCACAATATTTCATATTCAATCTCACATTTATAACATTAATATGAATCGGTATGAGATAGAACTATTTTTCATCAATCGAATGACCACATTGCACCTCTGCCTGCTTTATTTTTATAGAATAGGCCGGTAAACGAGCAAGTATGTCACTTGATGGTAAGTAATCTCCACCGCTCATGTACGCTCACAATACCAGAAGAATCATGGGAGCGTTGCCGACCATAAAGGAAAGGCATAATAAGGGGTTGGGAAGGGGAGGAGGATTTGGGCCTCCGGATATCTCGCTCACTGTATGAATCGCAACAGAAAACTGCTACTGTAAGTCAGTTTTCTGTGAAACGGTGGTAACGATTCCACGTTGTCGACAAAACTTTAACCAGCGTGGTTCTACTACTCAAACCCCTTCAAGAAAACAGGCAATAAACCTATCACATCGATAATAACACAGTCACAATTCCCATGCATCAATCTATGCATAATAAACATACACTGTGGGCCAAACATTTGACTTTGACAAATAAAACAATGGCGGAAAACAAATCTCAAAAGAATATTTGATATACGATCAAAGAATGGTCACAATCACGGATGCGTCAGACCCTTTTTGGACAAATATTTGTCAAATAAACTTTGATCGAATTTAGATTTGTTAGCAGTGTTAACAATTTTTCAGAAGTTCAGACAAAATACAGTTATATACTTATATAAAACTAGCTGTCCCGCGTTCATATTACCGCTAAAAACCTTTCTTAAACTAATTCTCGTCTAAAGAATTCACCCAGATAAAACGTTTACATAATGTAACTCTTTTAATTTAGTAAATAGAGTATCATCTAAGCATTTCACTTATCTCGATTGGTTCGCGTTTTAGGGCAAGTCCCTAAAACACCTTTATCGGCAGGTTACCGTTTGAAGTCTTTTCAAATTGCCAAAACGTTGCGATTCCTTTTAAAGGAAATTGAAATGAGCAACACCTCAGATTTTATCGTATTTCTTTGAGTGAAGTAAATCCGCTTAAGGGTTATTTGAATACACGTGTTTTAAATTCAATGACTAAACCCCATTTTCATCAATCTATACTAGGTACTAACTTCAGTAAAAATGAGCATGATGTTTGAAAGTAAATCAATAAATAAATAAATACACCCAACAGTCACACACATAGCTCTGACCCCACACTAGGTTAAACTGTATCGTGGGAATCACGAACTACGAGGGACTTGCGGTCCCACAACACCCAGACCCGAAACAAATATTTGTGGATCATACAAACATTTGTCTCGGTGCGGGAATCGAACCCACGGCCTTTCGCTTCGCAGCCGGCCACTCGCCATCTACGCCATGGATGCTGTCATAATTAAAATAACGCATACGCATTACAACTGCGCCACTGACGCAGTTAGAGTATAATATAGTAAATATATAATTACTTTAGAAAATATCATTAGATTTATTAGCTAATACAAACTTGATTATCGTCCCAGCTTGGTGAGTTTATACTAACGTCATCTGCTTACCTGCAACAAAACATTTTCATATTACAAAATAAATAACTAAATACACCCAACAGTCACACACATAGTCCTGACCCCACACTAGGTAAACCTGTATCGTGAGTATTAGGAACTACGAAGGACTTCGGGTCCCACAACACCCAGACACGAGACAAATATTTGTGGATCAGACAAACATTTGTCTAGGTGCGGGAATTGAACCTACGGCCTCACGCATCGCAAAACTCGCACTGAAACTGAGCATTTCGTAAAAGAAAAACCCAATACCACTTTACCCGACCTGGGATCGAACCCGAGACCTCAGCTTTGGCCTCAATTGTAACTCGTTCGCATTACAACTGCGCCGCCGAGGCAGTTCTAGAATAGAATATACATATACATAGAAAGATATATCTATAGTCCTAGTTAACAATGTCTATAATAAAGCATACAAGATTATGTAATTTAAGTCTACTAAAGTAAACAAGAAGCCTAATCTTATATACCAGTTTCCTTCAGAATTTAAATCCCTTCCCTAAACACCTTTATTATCTTTCGCAGAGTAAACCGCTTTAAACTATAAAATCACTTTAAATATTTGAATTTCTCAGTAACTTTGTTGAAAAATGGCGCAACTTTTCATCGTGTGAAATATGTTACAAGCACTTACAGAAATGCGAAGATTAATGGCGATGTATCCGTCGTGTGATAGGTTATAGCCCTTAAATATATGAGATATTAAGTTACCCATTACTTATACCTGGGCTATTTGATAAAGTAGAAAGGCAATTGTGAGAAAGAGGTCAATGTTGTTGTTTTCGTAGCCTATTATCATCGAAATATGATGACAAGAAACGTAACTCAAGCAAAAATATTACCCCACCAAAACTCTGTGCAAGGGGGCTATAAAAGTCTGTGCAGCTCGTTTATTCATCAATAATTCATAAAAAATTATTCATGAACTCTACTGGACACTTAATACGTCTTATTTTTTGCGCGGTGCACAACGTCGTATCTCGATTTAGAAATTTAATATTTAGACATTAACTTTTATGAAATATTTTTTTTGTTGCGTGTATGAGTGTACCTTTGCATGTGCAAGTAAGTGGAGACGTATTTTTGGCAGATTCATATGAGAGTTATCGTTCTAGTTATCTTATTTCGAGGGATGTATATACTATAATAAACATGAAAGTTTGAATGTTTAGTGAGTTTATGAATTTGGATGCTTCAATAAGCTGAACGGTTTTAAGTGAAATTTGGCACACATGTAGACCATGACCATATGGACATGACAGGATTAGGACATAGGCTATTTTTTTATCCCGGTAAATACTGTGCACGCGGGCGGCGCCGCATGCAAAGCTAGTTTATCATAAGCTCATATCTGTACCCCTAAAGTTGATGTGAAACTAGTGTACGCACGGTTCGCTGAGCGTATTTGTACCTATCTCATAATGTAAAAGGGATGAGTCTATCGTCATAACGGACAGAAATACCGATCCTGAGCAACTAGTGTAATTTTTTAAAACTAATACCTTAACAAATTATGATAGTCCAACCTGCGATTTGAACCCAGGATATCATCAGTTTCTCAACATAAGCACACTGTCACTAGACCAATGAAGCAATTTATAAAAAGAGCAGATGATAAAGAGACTCCAAGAATTCGAATTTTAAAATCCGACTCACGTATTGGTGTACACCTCATGGATGGTCGTGGACGGTGGATATCACAGGTAATCCACTTGCTCGATGGACGTGCACGCTGGCTTGAATTTAATATTGTAATGTATTTTTTTTTTTAAAACAAGGAGCAATAGTTTGTTGTCCAGACTAGCGAATACAATTAAAACTTTCGCTCGACGCCTTTGATAAAATCCCTTGTCAATATAATTAAAATAAAAAAACCAGAAACTTTCTAACACAAAAGCCTTTGATTTAAATCTTACAAATAGTAAAACAACCGACCAAATGCCAGTAGAACTCGCGGACCGACTACAATATGCGTGCAACCAACTTATTTTTTTTATTTGTTTTTTCTTTCTCTATAACACATATTCTGTGAAAATTTCAGCCATCTTAAAAAAAGCTCTATGGATGTAGGACAAGGTGGCTCTTAGTCGTAGAGCCACGCTGTAGACAGTTTTGTCTACAGTAAAAATAGGCCGAATCTGCAGGGTGATTACCAATGTCTCACAGAAAATCAACGTAAAGTAAGTAGCTTGTTGGTGCATTTCGTTCAATGAGTGAGATATCCGAAGACCTCCCCCCCCACTTAATCCCTTAATAACCCCTTTCCTTTCAGGTCGGAAATACGTTCATGATTATTCTGGTATTGATGGAAATCATGGACGCTAGTGGTAACTTATTATCAGGTGACCCACTCGCTCGTTTGCCATCCTCTACTATTATAAAATGATAGACAGTTAAACTCAAGTCAAGTTAGTAGGCACATTTTGAGTAATGAATCCTAAAAAGTATGCTCTACAATATGCCCGTCGCTATTGTATTTTTAGTGATCGAATAACAATGTGTGCGAATAAACATTGTTGCAAATATTGTTGAAGTTGTGCTGAGGTGACATTTTTGTTCGTTTATGGTTATTGCATATGGAATATGCTGAAGACCTTGGTGGAAAATAATATGGAATTTACTGAATCAAGTTGGGTTCCTACGAGTATGTACAGTACTCTTTATTTTAAAAGGATTTTTTGAATTTTTAAATATAACATTTCTAAAAAATTAAACATTCAAAAATATAAAAGTACCTATCACCCTATCATATTATTTTACGTGATCGGTCGTCTTTTTTATTTGGTATTTAAATTTTATTGATACATTTATTTAATATATTGTTTTAGTGTAGGTATTTAATATTATTGTGCAATTTATTTATATCGTACTTACTTGAACATATCATATATTATTTACATTTATTAAATTAAATTAAATTATTCCCTACATTGTCCACAAGCTACAGGGCCCCAGGAGGTCACAGCATGCAAGGAGGAACCGAACGCCAAACATCTCTATCCTCTAGATATTGCTTAACATTATAAGAACATTATGAGAAGCTCGAATTGATTGAGGCTTGCTCCGAAACATTTTATTTCGCTTTATTCACTAACCCATCTGAAAAAATCAATCATGCAACTATCTAATAAAAACGCGTCAGTAAAATCACCATATTCTTTATAAGGAAACCTCCATAACTCGCAACTACCTCGAGGCTATGAAAAATGCTTATGAAATATTGAGGTGAAGTGAATTGAATTCGTTTCCTATCTAAATATGAGGTGAAATTTAAACGCCGCAGGGAGGAGAGAATATAAAATTATTCATATAAAGTGGCTAATAAGTATAAATCGGATAGAGAGGTAGATGAGAGCTCATACGTAAAAAAGAATTCGGTCGATGGATTTCAAATTTTGCAGCATGATTTTTTATAGAAGATAAAACACATAAAATATTTATTTGAAGATTTCGTTTTTCCTTTCTTTTAAGGTCGGCAACGCGCCCATGATTCTGATGGTATTGTGTACGTACATGGACCATGGAGATCACTTACCATCATGTGACCCACTTGCCCGGTTGCAGGTATATTCTATAAAAATTTAAAAACGCACAGCAAAGCTATCTATAAGGGTTCCGATTTCGAGCATGAGGTTTGAAACAGTATAATCCGCATTAATAATATAGGTACCTAACTTGGGTCCTAGGCCTCGCTATTGGAGGGTGATAGGTACTTTTATATTTTTGAATGTTTAATTTTTTAGAAATGTTATATTTAAAAATTCAAAAAATCCTTTTAAAATAAAGAGTACTGTACATACTCGTAGGAACCCAACTTGATTCAGTAAATTCCATATTATTTTCCACCAAGGTCTTCAGCATATTCCATATACAATAACCATAAACGAACAAAAATGTCACCTCAGCACAACTTCAACAATATTTGCAACAATGTTTATTCGCACACATTGTTATTCGATCACTAAAAATACAATAGCGACGGGCATATTGTAGAGCATACTTTTTGGGATTCAGTACTCAAAATGTGCCTACTAACTTGACTTGAGTTTGACTGTCTATCATTTTATAATAGTAGAGGATGGCAAACGAGCGAGTGGGTCACCTGATAATAAGTTACCACTAGCATCCATGATTTCCATCAATACCAGAATAATCATGAACGTATTTCCGACCTGAAAGGAAAGGGGTTATTAAGCGATTAAGTGGGGGGGGAGGTCTTCGGATATCTCACTCATTGAACGAAATGCACCAACAAGCTGTTACTTTACGTTGATTTTCTTTGAGACATTGGTAATCACCCTGCAGATTCGGCCTATTTTTACTGTAGACAAAAATAAGTTGGTTGCACGCATATTGTAGTCGGTGCGCGAGTTCTACTGGCATTTGGTCGGTTGTTTTACTATTTGTAAGATTTAAATCAAAGGCTTTTGTGTTAGAAAGTTTCTGGTTTTTTTATTTTAATTATATTGACAAGGGGTTTTATCAAAGGCGTCGACGGTCGCGGAGCGAAAGTTTTAATTGTATTCGCTAGTCTGGACAACAAACTATTGCTCCTTGTTTTTAAAAAAAAAATACATTACAATATTAAATTCAAGCCCGCGTGCACGTCCATCGAGCAAGTGGATTACCTGTGATATCCACCGTCCACGACCATCCATGATACCAGAACAATTAAAGGAAATCCAAGGAAAGTGGCGATTGGGAATAGCAAGCTTCCATTTGGTTAAATAATGGTACTACCCCAGTCGCCTTTACTATTATACACCTCCCATTGCAGATGTGGTCAAAATTATACGATATGTACCTATATGATATATTTGGTTGCCTGTAAGAGATTGCCCTGAGCGATAAGGCCGCCAATTGTACTATTATTTGTTTTGTTATTTTTTTACATACTTGTACTATAAGTGTTGTACAATAAAGAATTATAAATAAATAAATATATCGTAGATACTATATGAATATATGAGTGATATTAAAAAAAGCGTTGAAATTAAGCTAACGCTGAGGTCTCGGGTTCGATCCCCGGGTCGGGTAAAGTGGTTGGGTTTTTCTATTACAAAATGCTCAGTATCACCCCGGAGTCTGGAATTTGTGCACGGTATCACGATAGGCTCGCCCCCTATCACATTATGAGACGGAGATACGCTTGGCGAAATGTGGGTGTACTGGTTACACCTCTGCCTACCCCTTCGGGGATTACAGGCGTGAGTGCGTATGTATGTATGTATGAGTGATATGTAGTTAGTAATATGGAGCGTACGTCTCACTTCAGTATTGTTATTCTCGCTAACGCACTTCAATTAATTTATAGGGATATGATCGATCTTATCGATCGTAAAAATTCGAGTGATTAAAATTAACGTGTAATTTTAGTATATCTAGATTTTGATAGCATCCGGTACATAAACACTAACTGTCAGATGTATATGATGAACCTTAAATATGACCACACCTTTCTGTAACATCTATATTCTATCTAGAAGTACGGAAGCCACAGACATCTAGTTACTGGACTTCTTACGAAGTGCACTTAAGGGGACAAAAGATTTTATTACGTTCATAAAGTTGGCAAAGACCCACTCACACATATGCACTATGACCAACATTCAAAATATCACCGGTCGTGGCATATCGATAAAGTTAGGACGACCATGCGTATCGACTTTTAAATACTTGGACAAATCGATTCATACAGATTTATTTGTTTCGGTGCCCTAGAAGTACCAGATTACGGTTCCAACTTCTGTTAGATAGGGTAAATACAATTTTATTGGATGTGGATATGGAGACTATCTCGCCCACACACCCGCCACTATAACTCATGTGCATCAGGATCAACAGTGGCACGCATTTTTTTTTTTTTTTATTCTGGCTCGGCAAAGTGACTACGCTACACCTGATGGTAAGTATAGCGCAATCCATGAATACTGTCAACCAACGATAGACATTGAATCTATCGCAGATCGGCAGAATTATGCCGGCCTGCTTAGTTGCTTCTTCACACTCCGTTTAAAGGATCCCAAGTTATAGGAAGGAGGAAACACGTGCGCCGGCAAGCTATTCCACAGCTTTATGGTCCGAAAGAAAAGCGATTTTGCGAACCTCTTGGTCCGAGCCGAGATGGAAGAGACAACGAAGCTATGGTTCGTAAGCCAGCACGCGTGGTTCTATTAAGGAAAGGTGAGGAAGGAATAAGTGCATTTTTGTTGACACCGAGCAGTGAAGCTCGGGGAGTCTCTGGGTATGCTAAATTGTCTTTGTCCCGCAACAAAATTAATCAAATATAAAGACAAAGAGGAGCTGAAAATATTAATAGATGTAGATACTCGGATTGACGTTTTTGTGATATTCGTTAGTTTGACAGGTCACACTGACATTTATTCGTCTATTTCAAGACTGCAATGATCGTATCCACAATCAATCTTAATAATATTACAGATAATTACGTCCTCGTCTATTGAAGTATCTGAAGTACAAACGCGTATCGATGATGAGTCAACGTATAGCTAAATAATGATTGCATATTCGTTCTAATTCGTAAAAAAATAAAGAAGTCGCGTATTATTTTAATCCAAGTACTATACAGCTCATACGGACTTGTACGTCCGGATTTATATTATTCTTCTTTCTACATTATCCCGGCTAGTGCCAGGCTCCGCCTTCTTACTGAGACGTCTCCACTTCGCCCGATCTTGAGCATGTCCGGATTTATAATTTTACTTATTTAAAAATTTGTCACTAGTCCTTAATTTTCTAGAAAGCATGGTACACCCAGCCTCTCCTAGAGTTAGGACGTTAACACTCATTTTATTGTTCGTAGCCCTTCTTAGAGGTATACAATTGAATCACTTCAAATGGGAACGATTTCTATAGCCAAATAACTCCTACCCGCAATGTCTTTTCACCGACATGGTGTCAAAGAGACCACGGTATGTTCGCTAGTCTATTACTTTTAAGATTTACTTGTATTGGGAGGTTGTTTTATAGCAGAGGCCGGCAAACTAGTAAGTGGGTCACCTGATGGTAAGTGATCTCCACCATCCATAAACATCCACAATACCTAAAGAATCATTGTTGCGTTGCCAACCTTAAAGGATGAATAAGGGAATGGGAAGTGGATTTGGGCCTCCGATAACAAGCTGCTACGTCACGTTGCTTTTCTGTGAGACAGTGGTAGCCCGGGCGAGCCGGTCCATTAATTCTGTAGACAAAACTATCTACAGCGTAGTTCTATCACAAATAAAGTCGTAAATCACTAGTGGAAAATTGTAAGAACAGAATATTTTGATTTATTTATCCAGAATCAAAAAGTCATAAGTAGAGGGGCTTGTGCGTAATAATGGGACAGTGCATTATAAAGGGCTAGTAAAAAAACCATTTACTACCTAAGAAAGCTTCGCTCAATGTATCTTCATTGAGTGTAACGTTAATTAACGTGCGCCACCGAGGCAGTTAACAAATTAACAAAAGACGTAATAAAGTGTGAGGTTATGCCTTAGTCCACCACGCTGGCCTAATGCAGGTTGACTGACTTCACATACCTTCGAAATTCTTGTAAACAACTTCTCAGATATGCAGGTTTCCTCACGAAGTTAACTTCACTTAACTTTGAAAAGTCAGAGGTGTATGCTCTTGGGGTTTCTATCGAACCTGCGACTCTCGCCTCGTCTATACCACCCCCCTGTAATAATCTAAATAAACACACTATACATATAACAAATATACATTTATCCAAAATATCATCAATTCTCATTGTTTCTAAATTAACATTCGTCAGAAACCACAACACTTGACAAATATGAGACATAATTTAAATAAGGCTTGGTACATATTGAGCCTGACTATTTTGTTTGATATTCTGGGGTTAGTACATACACACATACGTATTAGCTTACAGTCTATCACATCATGGTTAGGAAATTATAATTTTGTATCGTACTAGGGGCGTTGCCCATGTTTTTCCACAAAACATAAAATAAAATAAAAAACTTAAAGTCCGACGAATATGAGACATATCTTACTTTCTTCCCCACTTTATTCTGCATCGATTGGTATCGGTCTCGGCCCGACACCCCCAGCGGTTTCGGAGGAGATAGCGTAACAAGCTTTTGGCAGCGGCGGCGGCGGCGGCGCCAGTTACTTTTTTTAGAATAGATATCCATTATTATCTGACTGCCACGGTGGCGCAGTTGTAATGCGTACGCGTTACGACTGACGCTGACGCTGAGGTCTCGGGTTCAATCCCCGGGTAGGGTAAAATTTATATTGGGTTTTTCTATTACGAACTGCTTAGTATGAGGCCGGACTCTGGAATTGGAACTGGTTGTAACCAGTACACCCACATTTCGCCGAGCGTATCTCCGTCCCATGATGTGATAGGGGGCGAGCCTATCGCCATACCGGGCACAATTCCAGACGTTGTGATGTGATAGACTGTAAGCTAATACGTATGTGTGTATGTACTAACCCCAGAATATCAAACAAAACGTGTCGTACAAGAGTCCCCATTACGATTGAATAAAGGAAAATTCGTCAAACAATTAAAGCCTTGACTTCCTAATATTTGCAGATCGGCAGAACAAAGACACGATGGAATTGAATTCCAAATAATTAATTGTAATTGTTGAACAAAATTGAATTTCGATTTAGTCTTTATTCAAATATCACAATCTTTGTGTATTGTGATGTATATTTTGACTCTATTTTAGTAAGTCAGAGGAATGGTCAGAGGTTATTGTACTAAGTCTTATTTTTACTTTCTTTTTGTTTGATTATGGCTTCGTATTTCCATGCATATAGCCAATGGCAAGTACCTATATAATATATTTTCAAGTATTAACAAGAACGATAAAAAACCGGTGCGACCGATTTCTAAGTCTTGTTGGGGTGTAGGTGTCAATTCCTTTTAACAGGATGCTTCATAGATGATTTTCTCCAAGCGGATACAACCAAAGTCGATCAATACACATCATCACATCAATCAAACATCACCCAAATTCACCAATTTGAATGATTTCATATATATATATATATATTATTGCAAAATTAAATACTAATATTATAAATGTGAATGTAAGTTTGTTTATTACGCTTTCTAACTACTTAAACTAAACTAACTACTAAAACTACTTAAAATACTACTACTTAAAAAAAATTAATTTCTAACTACTAAAACTACTTAAAATCGATCATCATAAAACTTTGTACACGTATTCTTGGAGGTATAAGAAGTAACATAGGATACTTATTATGAAAAACAAAAATTATCTATTTGTTTGTTACGCTTTCACGCCGAAATCACTGAACCGATTTTGATGAATTTTGATGTACAGATAGATGGGACCCTGGAGACGGTTATGGGCTACATTTTATTTCGGAAAGTTCTATTCACGCGGGCGGAGCCGCGGGCAAAGGCTAGTACTATATAAATATCACAGCCAATATTTATTGCACAAATCCACACCACTTTTATACAATAAACACAATTTTGAACTAGTTTAGGACTTAATTAAAATAGGAGATCGACCGCACTGTCAGAATTCCGGCCAAAAATAATCTTATTTTTAAGTAAACAAAGTAATTTGACATCTCGCGAGACATGTTGCCAGTTTATTGTGGAATTATAAAGATAGTGTTGTTGTAAAAAAAAACATTCAGTCATTGTAGTGCAATGAACTATTTCATTAGTTCATATTCTGAAGTCTTACTAAAAAGTCGTAACTCTTGCCTAATGGTTGATTTTACTATCAATGCAGAGGTCTACAGAAAATTTCGAAATTGGTAGTATTTATTAATTTAATCTATAGTTCCATACTTTTATACTTTGATTAGTAGAGCCACGTTGTGGACAGTTTTGTCTACAGCATGAATTAGCCTGCTCGTCCGGGTCGTTACCACTATCTCACAGATAACCGACGTAAAGTAACAGCTTACTGCTGCGTTTTGTACGGTGAGTACTTGCTCGTTTGCCGGCCTACGATATAAAAAAATACTTTTGAACTATAAAAACTGAACTAGACTTAGACTTCGATCTGTCAAGTTACTGTGTTATTTAAATTAGATTATACGTATAATTATGTTATACGGAGGTCAATTTAAATTGGTCATCCATGCTCTTCAACTAATAATAAAATGTACAAAGATACTATACAATAGGGTAGTTTCCTATATTGAATTTTATACATTATTTTATAAGCAACAGAAAATGATACGTAAAATAAAACCCTTTTATTAAAACACAATCATAATTGGTTCAGAAATGTGCCCGCAGTTATGACTTTAAATGTTGGTATGAGGAAAAGTGGGTGCGTAGTAGGGATATCTCACTATCTCGCTTGCACGCGTGCACTATAATGAACATTTTACACAGTGACGTCAAAGGTTGCATCGTCTGTTATTTGACAATTACCCCTTCTACAGGATTTCAATGGCTTCTATCTTATTTATTTTTGGTCCGATTTATAAAATTCTTTCTGCAATAGATTTTGAGTAACGTAACTTATTGATTTAAATAATAAAAAAAATCTAGTCAACTACCCTATTATGCACAGCTATGTCATTAATTCAGCCTTGCGGAAAAAGCACTTCCTCGCGAACACCATCAATTTACCCGGTTAAAGTGTTGTGTTATAAATGTATGGTATTACGGCACAATATGTGTTTGAGTAATAAAATATGGCGGCCGTCGTCCTTACATTTGATAGACGCGTTCGCGAATCTTCGGTAAACACGCGCCATTTATCAGTAATGTATATGTACTCAGAGTGTTCTAGAAGTAGGTTAGGTATATAAAGTATCATACATATACATGTTTACAGCAATAGCTCATCGGGGAGTGGTACGGACTATCGAGATGAAAGTCGCAGGTTCAAAACTAGCCCCAAGAGCTCTGACTTTTCTAAGTTACGTGTGTATTCATTGTTATTTAACGCTAGTTTTAACGACACAGGAAACATTGTGAGGAAACCTGCGTACCTGAGAATTCTCCATAGGACCTTCGCAGGTGTGTGAAGTTGCCAACCCGCAGGCCAGCGTGGTGGACTAAGGTCTAACTAATTATACTGTTATACACTACGGAGGTCACTTTAAATTGGTTTATTATTAAGGACTCGCAAATGCAGCCATGGATGAAAGCTAGCAAAACTATTTACAATTAACTAAGAACAATTTTATTTACAGAACCAGCGGGATATAAACAGCATTCAAAATTCATACAAACGGCAGCCCAGTTTCGCTGCAATTAAGTTAATTAAATTTTAAAATTTCCCGCTTAAAGATGACGACGTTCGCTTTAATTAGATATTTCAGAGTATAATTACGAAGGGACCGTACTACTGCGTCAATTTTTCTGCTAAGACATCAAATTGTATTTTCTCTTGGACATTACGGTTGGACTTTAAACTTTGGAGGCATATTTTTACATTTTTCTAGTAAATTATTCAAGTTTTTAAGGAGTATGTCCTTAAGGCGTAAGTACTGCGCTGACTCTAAATTAATTTGGCTTGGTTTTGCGCAAACTAAGGCATAAATCAAAATAAGAGGTAAAAGATATGAAAGAGTATGGTTTATTCATAAAAGACCTTCTATCTATATTTACAATAATATATCTTTCGTATAAATTATAGACATAAATAATTATATCACCACCATATAATTGATTATATAATAGGAAGGTCAACTTAAAATAGTCGTATCACGCGACCTGGGTTTTCACACGAAGGTATCGAAGTCAATAATAGACTAGTGTCCAGATAAGTCTTTTGCTGATGCAATGCAGGTCATTATCCATTAACATTCGTCTCCAGCACCACATTTCTAGAGCAATTTTTTCCTCTCAACTTCTCGTAGCGTCCACGTTTCTGTAGCGTACAAAAATATTGGGAACACAAGCGCTCGCACCAGCCGGGTCTTAGTGGCTTTAGTGATGTTACGATTCCTCCTTTTTTTATTAGCCTATCCATAGCGATCCTAGTAATTCACATCCGTCTCTTAACTTCATCTATTCAGACGCGGTTGTTTGAGATTGAAGTACCAACGTAGATATAAGATGGTACCTCGCAATTCGCAATACGTGACTTAGTTCGACCACTACTAAACTAATGTATCTTTTTTATTTTGCAGTAGTAAGAAAAAGCTGTGGAAATCCACAGAAATAAAAATATTCATTTGCGACAACTCGAAGTGCAATCCATTCCGTGACAAAGAACAGTGGTACCGACCGGCAAATCTTGTTACTGAATAAATAAAAAATGCAAGAATTGCATTTTAACTGGGACGTTCTAAAGGATTGTGTAGTATAATGCACATTTACAATCTAAAGTTTTTTTTTATTGGCTTAAATCTCGAGATTAGGTCATATGATAATAATAGATCTTAAACAATGATAACAGGATAATTACATCTCGAATAAACATGCCACAAACAATATGTCATTTCTATAAAACACAATAAAACATTCTATGTTTAAATTCCACTTTTTAAAAGAAACATTAACGTAACAAAGAAAGGCATAATTTAAAAAAGGAATTCATTACCAATCGATTGATGACATATCAAACAGCCTCGGCACAATCATAGGTCGCGCCAGCAACAACAAGCGAATTCAAATTTCCGTATACTGCCGTAAATTCCGGTTCGTTCGAACATTGATGCAAAACAATCGGGAGCCCCACACTGGCCAGTCCCAATTGAGAAACAAACAGCGCTGCCATTTGATACATTCGAAAAATAAAATCTATTCGGCTGTTTAATAGCGTTCTTTTCAAATGGTAGTTTCTTTTTTTTCTTTAAGCAACGAAAACCCATCATCAGATTTATGTTCATTTGTCATGCATGAGCAAAACAGGTAAATAGTTTTAACACTGAAAAGTCAAAAATAACAAATTCTACAGGTCTCTTTGGAGTCGGTGCAATTTTATTTGACCAGTAGCGACACAGGCACCGACTCTATTTTTATTATTTATGTTTGTTTTTATTTTGAAGTCGGTTTCTAAGTTAACTTTATTTTATTTTTATTTTTTTGTGACAGTTACAGCAATAGCATGTAAATTCCAATACAATAACACAATCGCGACGAGTGTACTGTTGTCCGTTGAGGAGTTTTATTTTTTTACACCGTACTCCGTCATTAGATCTTAACCAAATTTATATGGGACTACGTCGCAGCTAAACTCTATCGAGTGAATTTTTTTCCAACAAAATCGGTCCACAGTTTGCGGCGAAATCGATGTGCATACATAAAAAGCGCCGAATTGAGAACCTCCTCCATTTTTTGAAGTCGGTTAAAAATGGTGAAACTTTAGACAGTTCCGTCACACAAAAACGTTGGAATTTGCAAGCAAAACGCCTAAAAGCTAACGCGACGGGCTCAGATCACCAGTGTAAGCCTCTTAGTGATACTTGGAAGCAACGCTCCCAAAAGGAGTGGAAAAGCCTGGATAATCTGTCGCCGACATGATTCTGGAATTAGGCCTGGGCTCCTTTTTACATTTAAATTATTTTCCGTTAAAAACTTATTTTTAGCATTCCGTCGGATATCCTATTAGCGTCGCCGTACATTTGGCTGTGTAAAAATACGTAGGGAGTTTTATAATGGCGAATGACAAGTTTTTTTTTGGTTTAGAAACACGAATAGAATCCAGCAATATTATATTAGCTGTTTGCGACGGTTTGGTTTGTATTTTAACCGACTTCAAAAAGTAGGAAGTTCTCAACTCGTCCAAGTGTAATGTATTTTTTTACGTTTATGAGTGGTAGAGCCACACTGTAGACACTTTTGTCTACAGCATGATTGGGCCGGCTCACAGAAAACTGATGTAAAGTAACAGCTTGCGACTGCGTTTGTGAGTGAGATATCCGGAGGCCCAAATCCTCCTCCGCTTCCCAATCCCTTAATTATCCATTTCCTGTAAGGTTGGCAACGCGCCCATAATTCTTTTGGTATTATGGGAGTACATGGGTGGTGGAGATCGCTTACCATCAGGTGACCCACTTGCTCGTTTGCCAGCCAGCCTATGCTATAAAAAAAACGTCCGTGTAGTTCTCACAAATTTGGACCGATTTGGATTAATATTTATTTCGTGGTGATCCCATGGACTAAGTGGAAGGTCTCTCGTATGCGAGAGGCCGTCTGGGTTGGTACCACCGATTTGTCTATTTCTGCCACCAAGCAGCATTGCATTGTGATGTGTTTCGGTTTGAAACCAAGTGAAATTACTAGGCATTATGACACTTAACAACTTATGTCTCAGGGTGAGGAATGCAGTTCAATGCCATGCAGTATGTTGCTTCTGTTTATAAGCAGGCGTGGCGCTTTCCATCAGGCGAGTGACCAGCTCGTTTTGTCATACAGGTAAATAAAAAAATAGTTTAATTCTGATTTAGAGGTAAAATGGAAATATTCTCAACGGAAAACAACGAACGCATCGCGATTCAGGTTTAGAAGATTTAACTTTTAATTTGTATTTTACCCGTTTGTGGCCTTTTTGGCCAAACTGGAGACACAATTGGTCCCGTTGAGGTGTCTCGGGTATGTGTGGGCATTAATTTTGATTATTGATATTGATATATGTTGCTTTTTATATAAGAATTTTGTTGTTTAAACTGTTTTTATAAGTTACTAGCTGTTTCTGCGGCTTCACCCGCGTGATTGTTTTTCTGGTATAAAATATTCGGTTTCATAAAACAGTTTCAGACCGAGTTCAAAAGTATGTGATTATAGCGGTCAAATTTCGACCACTACGCGACCGATCTTGATTAATCAATGAGTGAGTGGTATGTCACTTTTATTGCAGTAGATTTTTATTCGATACTAGCTTTTGCTCGTGACTCCGCCCGCGTGAATGTCATTTTCCGGGTTAAAAAGTACCTAAGTAGCCTAAGCTACTCTTTATTATATCAGCTATCTGGCAGTGAAAGTCCCGTCAAAATCGATCCAGCCGTTACAGATATTAGCCGGAACAAACAAACAGACAGACAAAATTGAAAAAAATGTTATTTTGGTATATGTACCGTATATCCATTGTTATGCATGTAGTAAAATTTTAATATTACAAACAGACACTTCAATTTTATTTATTTGTATAGATGATATTTTTTCCAATGGTCATAAGTAATTGGTGTTAGAATAAATATTAATTGTTTAAGTATTTATTTTTTACGACGACTTTGTCCATTCAATAATAATAATACTAGCCCTGTAATTTACATGTCCCACTGCTGGGCACGGGCCTCCTCTACTGAATGAGAGGGGTGAGACGATGTTTCCTTCACCGTTAAAGCAAGCGATAATTAACAATGAATACACATATGACTTAGAAAAATTAGAGGTAAGCTAGGTAGATAAGCTTTTGGGGCTGGTTTCGAACCTGCGACTTTCGTCTCGACAATTCGTACCACTCCCCACTGAGCTATCGCTGCATATTGTCCCTTCAAAATGCTTGAAATTAAAACTATAACAAACTGAGACTCTAAGAACAACTTGAAACTATATCAAACTGTAAATGGTATGTACCAGAAATACATTTAACAGTAAAAGGTCAAAGTAAAATTATTATCGCCGAAAAACACATTCAAGGATCTGCTAAAGTTTTCAGAGAAAAATAAAATATCATAATACAATATCAAATTCAAGAGTCGCATTTCGCAATCGTGTCGCAGTTAATAATTTTTCGTATCTCACTTCGAAACTAACTCGCACATACAAAACGTGTTCACAACTTTGCAAGAAACATTTTCTGAGAAAAAATCTTTTCCAAACAAACTTATACATTAATCTTATAATTTGTACTCAACCTATACAGCCTCAAGGCACTCATAAACGAATCCTTGGCAGCGAAAAATTAAAAAGTTTATTTCAAAAAAGGAACTCGGTTGTACACTATCAAATGGTGAGGGCTCGTTAGTGGGCGGCGGGATTTTTTAATTATACGGAAGTCAGAGTTGGCGAATGCACTTAAATCGACGGTTTTTTTATATTCAAACTGAGGCAACGGTGTTTGCATACTGCCGAGAACATCTTAAAAAGGGAAAAAGTTTGTATCGATTAGTAATTTAACTAGTTAAACACTGCACATTTTGATTACGAGCTATAAAATACATTTTATTTTCATTTGGTTGTTTATTTCAATTGCTGTCGCACTTACACTTCAGTTCCTTTTACAGTTTCATTTTTATTATTGGTTGAAATAATTGAATGAATACCTACTTTCTTTCTGCCTCGCATTACCCTGGCTTAATGCCATGCAATGGTTTTATTATTAGCTTGAGTGACGAAACGAGCAGGTCGCTCGTCTGAAACGCAACGCCTGCCCATAAACAGAAGCAACACCACACAGAACTTTGAAATACAAAGCACTACATGCATTAGACTGGTCACCCCGAGACATAAGATGTTAAGTCTCACAAAGCCCAGTAAATTTACTGGATTCAATGTCCTTCAAACCGAAACTCGACAGTGCTTACACATCCTAGTATTAGACAAAGCGATGGTTCCAACCCAGACGACCTCTCGCATACGAGGGACCTTGTCGGCCTTCCTATCATGATTTGACGGTGGATTTGGTATTATATGGGGCGAGCCAGCGTTTGACCCCGATAACCCGCACCGGGAACAAGTTTCGCCATTGCCTCGTCCGTTAATCAGCAGAGTTACCACGTGCAGGTGAGGTTGGCTTTAGGCCTTAGATGCTGGTAGCCCACTTACACTCCAAATAAATGACTGAATACACATGACAAACATCAATTTAAAAAAAAGCTAAAAAATACTCCTACTACTATTATTAACTACACACACTGCCTCGGTGGCGCAGTTTTAATGCGTACGCGTTACGATTGAGGTCAACTCTGAGATCTCGGGTTCGATCCCCGGGTCGGGTAAAGTGGTATTGGGTTTTTCTATTACGAAATGCTCAGTATCAGCCCGGAGTCTGGAATTTGTGCCTGGTATGGCGATAGGCTCGCCCCCTATCACATAAGGGACGGAAATACGCTCGGCGAAATGTGGGTGTACTGGTTACATCTCTGCCTACCCCTTCAGGGATTACAGGCGTGAGTGCGTACGTGCGTACGTATTATTAACTATTATAAATGTGAAAGTTTGGATGTTTGTTAGTCAATCACGCCTTAATGGCTGAACGGTTTTGGGTGAAATTTGGCACACAGGTAGACCATGACCTGGATTAAGACATGGGCTACTTTATATCTCGAAAAAGGCCGTTTACGCGGGCGAAACCACGAGCAAAACCCAGTAATTCACAATTGTGTGTCTTTTTTTTTTAATCGGTTAGTTCTCACTGCGTAACAAATTTATACTAAAATATTTATCACACAAAAGCAAGACCACATATCACATAACTTCGCGAGGTTTTTTCATATTACCAACATAAGAGGTGGCACGTACCATTTCTACAACCAGTTATTTACGCCACTCGTACTTCGTCGCAAAGGTAATAAGTCTTCTCTTTTCCTTGTGTAAAAAGGTATTGTAATTGCTAGGAGGGACCGCCGAGACCTCCGTAACAGAGATTTATAGCCGAATCTTTAAGGGTCAAATTTTGTTGAGCCTCAAAGAATTCTCATGAGGTTTCATAATGTTTTATGTATGTATTGATTGTTTATTTACTTTATTTATTTAAAGTTTATGTACATAACATGTATAAAGGCGGACTACCAGTCTACCTGTGGGTGATGCAGAGACCTATAAAGGACGCGTGCACCTAATAAGTTTTGAATATAGAACGTAAATGGATTTGTTTTTATTGTTCAAATATAGAACGTAATAGAATCGTGTGTGTATATAAAATAGGATTAAAACCCCGATCAAGTGCGTGTTGGACTTCGCACAATGACAGGTTATGTAGTGTATCCCAAAGTATCTCATGAAATATACAATCTAGCTTATTTACTTGAAAAGCCAGAGGTTCATGCTATTGGGGCTGGTTTTTAACCAGCGACTTTGTCTAGACAGTCCATACCACTTCCCGTTTGAGTAGTAGAGCCATGCTGTAGACACTTGTGCCTACAGCACGAATGGGCCGGCTTGTCCGGGTCGTTACCTCTGTCTCACAGAAAACCGGCGTAAAGTAGCAGCTTGCTGCTGCGTTTCGTACGGCGAGTGAGATATCCGGAGGCCCAAACCCCCTCCCCTTCCCAATCCCTTAATTATCCCTTTCCTTTAAGGTTGGCAACGCACCCATATTTCTTTTAGTATTGATGGCGTACATGGGCGGTGGAGATCACTTACCATCAGGTGACACACTTGCTCGTTTGCCGGCCTATGCTATAAAAAAAATATAATTGTTTATAAACAAAATAATCATAACAGCTTAACAGTAACAAAAGCACTTTATACACCAAATTAAACGCCTTTTATCCCCTTATCGTGAGCGTTAACAAATATTTGCGTACGTGTATGTTGTGATAACACTCCGCGTCGCATGTTCTTAATGAGTTTTTCAACACTGAAGTCTATTGCTTTTTAATGTTGTTCATTGATGAGGATGAATGTAACGCTATGGGTCTAGGGAACCAGAATTTGTGGAAAGTTGTGTTCTTCAAAACATACTTATTCGATTTTTAATTTCACCAATTGTGGACCAATTTGTAACCGACTTCAAAAAAGGAGGAGGTTCTCAATTCGACGTTTTTTTTTATCTTTTTTTATGAATGTACTTCGATTTCTCCGCCAATTGTGGGCCGATTTTCTTAAAAATAATTCACTCGATAGAGTTTAGTTGCGATGTGGTCCCATATAAACTTGGTTAAGATCTGACGACGGAGTAGGAGTAAAAAAATAAAACTCCTCAACGGACAACAACAGTACACTCGTCGCGATTGTGTTATTGTATTGGAATTTACACGCTATTGCTGTATGTTGGATACAATGCCCTTAAAATCGAAACACAACTGTGCTTACACACAGCTACTTGGTGGCAGAAATAGACCAAGTGTTGGTACCAACCCAGACGGCCTCTCGCATTTGAGGGTCCTACCACGTAGTAAAATAGCACTCGCTAATTGTTTACCGATTAATGACTGTAACTGGTTATAAACGCCTTTTTTCAAATACACTAATTTGGTTTGCTTCAATTTTAGTAAAGTATTCAATAACAAAATCAACAAAAACCATAAATTCAACATAATCCCCTATAATCCCCGAAAGGGTAGACAGAGCTATAACCAGTCCACCCACATTTCGCCGAGCTTATTTCACTCCCATTACGATACCTGGCGAGCCTATCGCCAAACTAGTCACAATTCCAGACTTCGGACTGATACTTAGCATTTCATGATATAAAAACGCAATATCAGTTGATCCGGGGATCGAACCCGAGACCTTATATCGCGTACGTATCACAACTACGGCACCGAAGCAGTCAATAAACTCAACATAAAACAATTAACGAATTCCACGCCAACACAGCATCTAATATACATACATTTAGTACATCATATGGAAGCCATCGGCTTGCCTTTTAACAAGCACTTAAACGTGTCATGCAATCAATATATGCTGGGAAAGAATATTAAGCAAAATCGTACTAAATGCTATAGTATATGCAAAATCGATGCAATAAAACAGTACGCCATAGTATATGCAAATTCAATAGAATAAAACAGTAGAGCTTTATTAGGGTTCTGTAGCCAAATGGCCAACACGGAACCCTTATAATTTCGTAATGTCCGTCTGTCTGTCACAGCCACTATGGCAATTAGCAGGAGACTATTAGCACGGAGACTGTTAGGTTTCAAGTTCGATTCTCAGGTCGAGCGCTCTTTGTGTGAGTTTAATAATTTTAAAAGCACATAGTTTGAGTTTATACCTGATACGGGTGTGATAGGCCGGTACTGTATAATATTTTGGGGCTTAAATCAGCTCATTGAACCATTAGTGTACCTCTGCCTACCCCTTTGGGGTTAAAAGCGTGAGATTTACTAGGTGGTAGGTCATATGTGAGAGACCGTCTAATTTGGTACCACCGCTATGCCAATTTCTGCTGCCAAGCAGCAATTTGTAAGCGCTATTGTGTTTCGGTTTGAAGAACATTAATAATAATAATAAATAAACCCAACAGTCCCACACATAGTCCTGACCCCACACTAGGTTAACCTGTATCGCGGGTATCAGGTATTTGTAATATTTTTGGATCACACAAACATTTGTCTCGGTGTGGGAATCGAACCCACGACCTGTCGCTTTGCAGCCGGCTACTGGCCCACTGCGCTACGGAGGCTGTCGCCTATTGAAGCCAGTATAATTACTGGGCATTATGAGACTTAACATCCTATTTCTTGGGGTGACGAGCGCAGTCCAATGCTATACAGTGTATTGTAATTCAAGGTTCTGTGTGGGGTTGCTTCTGATTATGGGCAGGTGTGACACTTATCAGGCAACCGATCTGCTCGTCTCGTCATTCAGGCTAATAAAAAAACTTTTGATTTGTAAAGTAATCAAAAAGCGCTATAATAGACAGAATAGTTTTTGATTTATCAGCTTTCGGACAAAGAGGATTTGTTCAAAACAAAACTATTGTACACGTGGATCGTGTATTATCATTGACTATGTGAAAACGTTCTATATTTATAGAGGTTGTTACCTAGATCTCGTCTCTTATAAAGGGTCTTGTTAGAAGTTATTTGTATTACACATTTCTATTGTTATTTTCGTACTTATGAATGTATGGATGAAGAGTTTTCGAACAAGTTTGTATCAATTAAAGACATTTCAAATGAAAGTCTATAAACTGAATAAGTAACATATATATTAAACATTTGTTTCTTACGGCTTTTCCAAATATTAATTTACAAAAATCCTTTCTGAGTGGGCTCCTACATTACACAAACTATCATCTGACCAAATTTCATGATCCTAGCTTTAGTAGTTTTTGAGATAACTCCTAAGATTTAATCACTAATTATAATTTGTATAAGGACCTGTTACACATTATTCGAGTAATATTTACCACCAATTAATGTATAAGACAACCTCCGAAGCGCATTGGGTGAGTATGTGCCGACTGTGGCCTGTGAAGCGAGAGGCAGCGGGTTGGATTTCCGCACCGAAATAAAATATTTGTATGATCCATAAATAAAAACTAGAAGCCAATTATTTATGTTACATGTGTTAAAGCATGTTGTGCCAACCCCAATGCGAGTACGATAAATGTATAATGTATAAGACAGCTATTTTTGAAAGTGCCTAGTAAAGATATTTCTTCCGGTATATACGTTAGGGTCAAAGTATCACTTTTGTATTGGATCGTGACATAATATTTTACGCAAAATTAGACGCCAAAGAAAATCTTAAACTTTATTTTAAAATCTCTATAAATTATTTATCAAATGTGTTTTTTGTCGGTACTCCATAACTTCCATAATTCTTCATCAAATTTAATGATTCCAATACCAATACCAATTTATGTTTGCTGCTATTGGCTTAAAATAGACAAATGTTTTAAAATTATAGGTTTTACCAAAATATTTGTAATTTGTACTATTGTTTAATTTCTAATTTATTTCATTACGTAACTGTAAGTAAGTATTCGCACAAGTCACCTATATGATGATCCGTCCGTTATGATATAAACGGATTAGGTATACGTAAAATAAGTGGCAACACCAAAACAACAGTTAACTCGTTGTCTAATAAGAACGTCTTTATCATTTTATAAATAAACTCAACGAGGAAACTCGGTTCAACTTTATACACGTTTTTATTTGCAAAACGAGGTTAAGCTGTATTTGATCGAATTTTGTTGTCACGTACTGAGATATATTTATTTTATATCCCATCAAACTTTAAATCCTTGGCGAGAATGAAATAAGGAACAGGTACAATAAGAAAACTTTATCTTTACATTTATGTGTCGAAACTTAAGTTTTATTACACAATTGGTGCGTGATTGAAGATTCGGGTTCGTGTTCGGGTTCGGCTTCGGCTTCGGCTTCGGCTTCGGCTTCGGCTTCGGCTTCGGCTTCGGCTTCGGCTTCGGCTTCGGCTTCGGCTTCGGATTCGGCTTCGTCTTCGGCTTCGGCTATGACCACGACTACGACTTCGGTTTTAGTGAAATATACTTACCGAATGTTTTGCCGAAACCGAAAATAGTACGATGGTTGAGTAAAAGATAAAGGGATTCGGATGAATAAATTGGCGTAGGAACTCTTGGGATCAGTTAGAAAGATAAAGTAAGAGGGCCTCCAATATGAGTAGCAGCTATGTTCAACAGTAAAACTTCGTAGATATATTTCATATGCCAAGTTGTTTTCAAATAAAAAAAATATAAAAAATACTAAAGACTATGGTTTGGAAAATCTTACACAATTATTCAATGTAAGTACACTCACGCCTGTTATCCCCGAAGGGGTACGCAGAGGTGTAACCAGTGCACCCACATTTCGCCGAGCGTATCTCCGTCCCTTATATGATAGGGGGCGAGCCTATCGCCATACCGGGCACAAACTCCAGACTCCGGGCTGATACTGAGCATTTCGTAATAGAAAAACCCAATACCACTTTACCCAACCTGGGGATCGAACCCGAGAACTCAGCGTTCAATCGTAACGCGTACGCATTACAACTGTAATGTAAGTAAATGGCAGTAAACATTAAATTCGTTTTCGGCTTCAAGAGCCGATTTATCTTCGGCCTTATCTAGCAATTATCATAACTTTATCAGTACTTACCTAAGAGTCGTATAACGCGTCGCTTAATTTATGTACGTGTTTTGTTAGAAAATGACAGATATAATAATGTGTAAAATTAACTAAAAAATTACCGTATGTTTTTACGATATTCACCTTTAGCGTTTACTTAGTGCGATCGACTGAATGTTTATTCATTTATTGGAGCACCAACAGCATTACATACAATATGAATAAATGTATTAAGTAACATATAGTCAATTTAAGGTCTTCACTATTAACCCCTACGTTGTAACCACAAATCTGTAACTCAATTTCCGTAATTACTCGGTTAGTTTTATATTTTCTAATTATGATTATTATAATTAACAAAAACACGTACTTAGATATTACTTGCTAGAACACATGTTTTGGGTTATAATTATTGTCCATCAAACATGTTTCTCATAATGTTAGCGCATACATTATTGTAACCTGTTTTGTGTTTAATAAATAAATAAATTTTGTGTTAATTTCATCCCGCTCCTTACAAAGGTTCAAAAGATAGCGCTCTTTAAATATAGAAGAGACAAGCAAACAGACAGACGACGTAAGCTTAGCTATTAGTTTTAGTTCGAACCCTTAGGCCACGGAACCCTAAAAAGACTAAAATATCTCAAAACTACATCCAAATGGCTATAACCGTAGATAATTACATAATTTAATGGCGCCCATAAAACTTTATTGACAATAAAATTAATAAGTTGAGTACCCACAGTGAATAGAGCAACCCTTCACGTTTATTTTCTTTATTTTATTACCAGCGCACACAATAGTTCGTCATGACAGATTTCATGGTTCCGCAGTAAATCAAAATTGAGTTGAAGTGCTTCGAAACTATTCGTTGATTTTGTATGAAGCATTTTGTATTTTGCACTTTGGACAACCTTTGGGTTGAGGTTAAGACCTCCTTAGTTTATAATTTTGTCTCCCGCTTTGCTATGGAGGGAAGTGGACAATTATTATTTCCAACACCTCCCTAATTTTCTATTTGATTCATTTCGTGCGGGATAAAGACAGATTTGCATTCCCAGAGACTCGCTGAACTTCATTGCCCGGTATCGAAATATGCGTGCTCATGTCGATCCTGGCTTACAGGAGTTACAGTGGCGGGTGTGTGGGCGGGATAGTCTCGTTAGCCTCCGTGGCGTAATAGGCAAGTAGCTGGTAGTGAAGCGAGAAACCGCGGGTTCGATTCCCGCACCAAGATAAAAATGTTAGTGTGATCCACAAATATTTGTTCCGGGTTTGGGATGAGGGCAGATGGAAGATTATATGAGTGGTAGAGCGTCTAGTTTTATCTACAGCATCAAATGGCCGGCTGAACCGTCTTGTTACCACTGTCTTACTGAGAACCGATGTAAATTTTGCTGCTGCGTACGGTGAGTGAGATATCTGGAGGCCCAAAATCCCTTACCCTTCCCAATCCATTCATTATCCATTTTCTTTGAGATCGACATCGTGTCTACAATTCTTCTGGTATTGTTTCATGGGCAGTGGAGATCACTTACTATCAGGTGAGCCACTTGCTCGTTTTCCAACAAGCTATAAAACAATGTATAGTGACCTGAACAGAAGCGAGACTTTACCAAGCTATATACAAATTTACTTATGTCGTTCAGAATTGTTTGCTTCTTAGGACTTCTTAAAAATCTTATTCTACTTCCTACAATATTATGAATTAGCTTTTGCTGACTCCGCCCGTGTGAACGACGTTTTCCGGGATAAATCGAAGCCTATATATTTATCCAAGTATTGGTCTACCAATGTGGTTTCATCCAAAACCGTTCAGCTATTAAGATGTGATTGACTAACAAACATCCAAACTTTCACATTTATAAAAGTAGTATGATAGCAGGATGCCAACGTATGGATTTTTGCGAGTTTGTGAACATACAATGTTGTATAATCAATCAGGAGGCCAATTCTGGTAATTTAAAATGTTCAAAATATCATTCCGATCTAGTCTCAGCGTCAAAAAATTTGCAAATGGCATTCTCGTAAACCAATAATCAACGTCAAATGTGAACATAGATCGTAATGAGATTGAATGTGGAATAAAAGTTGACTGAAGCCAAAACGGTATAATGCTACTGCTAATGCTTGGTGTATTTGACGTTGATTATTGGTTTAAGAGAATGCCTTTTGCAACTCTTGACGCTGAGACTAGATCGGAATGATATTTTGAACATTTAAAAATACGAGAATTGGCCTCCTGGTCAACGGCTAAACGTATTAATGAAATTTGGCACACAGGTAGAAAATGACCTGGATTAAGACATAGGCTACGATTTATCCCGGAAAACATTCACCTAGGCGGAGCTGTGAGTAAAAGTAACATACATTGAGTGGTAGAGCCACGCAGTAGACACTTTTGTCTACAGCATGCATGGGCCGGCTCGTCCGGATCATTACCACTGTCTCACAGAAAACCGGCGTAAAGTAGCAGCATGCTACTGCGTTTCGTACGGTGAGTGAGATATCCGGAGGTCCAAACCCCTCCCCTTCCCAATTCCTTAATTACCCCTTTCCTTTAAGGTCGGCAACGCTCCCATGATTCTTTTGGTATTGTGGGCGTACATGGGCGGTGGAGATCACTTACCGTCAGGTGACCCACTTGCTCGTTTGCCGGCCTATACCATAAAAAAAATACATACGCACTCACGCCTGTAATCCCCGAAGGGGTAGGCAAAGGTGTAGCCAGTACCCCCACATTTCGCCGAGCGTATCTCCCTCCCATGAGGCGCTTTCGCCATACCGGACACGATTTCAGTCACCGGACTGATACTGAGCATTTAGTAATAGAAAAACCCAATATCAATTTTTACCCGCCCGAGGATCGAACCCGAGACCTCAGCGTCAGCTTCAGTCGTAACGCGTACACATTACAACTGCGCCACCGAGGCAGAGTAAAAGTAAGTAAGGAATAAATCTCCTCAGATTTTCTATCAGCCCACAAAGCAAAGCCTCTACAAGTGTCTAACCACTGAACATTCTAGTGGAATATTTTATTCTTATAACTGCTTCCGCGTGAGGTGAAATTCTCTTTTGACGCGTTTAGGATTTCATTCGTTCCTTTCTTATTAGCTGTATTGACGAGTAGCTTCACGCTCGGCTTTTCGCTCGCCAATTACCTTTTTCTGTAAATTACCTTGTTCACTCTATTTGTGTTGTCTAATGGTCTTTGCCTCGGCGGTGCAGTTGTAATGCGTAAGCGTTACGACTGACGCTGACATCTCGGGTTCGATCCCCGGGTCGGGTAAAAGTGATATTGGGTTTTCTATTACGAAAAGCTCAGTATCAGCGCGGAGTCTGGAATTTGTGCCCGGTATGGCGATAGGTTCGCCCCCTATCACATCATGGGACAGAGATACGCTCGGCGAAATGTGGGTGTACAGGTTACACCTCTGCGTACCCTTTCGGGGATTACAGGCGTGAGTGCGTATGTATGTTCTTGAAATAAAATTCCGAAAGATTTTTTATGGGAAAATAAAGTGCTACAAGTTGTTCTTTCTACGTTCTAGGCATAGTTGTTCGTCATTATAGTTTCTCAAAACTGTATTTTTTTATATATTACATTAAAATATGGACTACGTGTTAAAATATGGCTCATATGCGAAAGGCCAACTGGGATGGGACAACTACTTTGTCTATTTTTACCGTCAGGCAGCATTGGGGCCAGTTTCGGTTTGAAGGACATTGAAGCCAGTGAAATTACTGAGCATTATTCAACATCTCATGTCTCGGGGTGCGAGCGCAGTCAGATCCCAAGGTAATGTGTTACAACAATTGTTTCGTCATTCAGGCATCGTTAAGGTTAGTAAAAAAAATATTGGAAGTATTTATTTGACAATAACCACCATTATAATTATAAACAATTACTTTTAAAAAATAACTTTTTTATGCCTATTTTAGTTCTAGGTCTTTCTCGCGGCTCCGCCCGCATGAGTGTTTGATTGATTAACATCAATTAGCCTTTACTGTCCCACTGCTCGGCAAAGGCATCCCTACATTCTATTGATAGCTAACAAGCATCGAAATTCAGTAACATCCAAACTTTGACATTTATAATACCTATTAATTCAAAAATTCAAAATATTTATTGAACCCATATAATGTTATACATTATTTAGATTCCGTCAAAATTCTACCGCTAGTTCGGAATACTGTTTCGCTCGAGAAGAACGAGCAAGAAACACCAGCGTTGCTCTTTTCAAAACTAGTTTACAATTATTACAGCATAAGGTTTTACAATATTTAATTGGAATTAGAGCAGGTCAATCAAGCAATTACAGAAATGATATCTACGCATTGGATTAACTTGCATGACCTCCATAATAGTATCCATTGGTTTTCTATACTTATATATTTCTATATCCCTAGTTTAATGCTGTAACTAAGATTAAATCGTAAGAATGATATTGGCTTCCAACTTACAAGACATTTCGAAAATACCTGCCAACCCAATCGCCGTACAAAAAATACACGTGTAATATAGTTTCTTTGTGAAAGTTTATGTCGAAGCAGAATTTGTATTAGTGCGCTCGACTAAAGTAAAACAAGTTTTAATTATTGCCATTTTATAATTTTTAACGCAAGATTTCTGGTGAATCCTCATAACGATTCAAACAACATTTTAACCAAAATATTACTTGTGGTTGAATAAAAATACGACATATTACTTTTACAATAGCTAGCTGCGAAGCGAGAGGCTGTGGGCTCGATTCCCACACTGAGACAAATATGTCATCCACAAATATTTGTTTTGGGTCTGGGTGTTGTGGGACCGCAAGTAGTTCGTAGTTCTCGATACCCACGATACAATTTATCTTAGTGTGGGGAACTAAGTGTGTGACTAAGTGGGTTTGTGCAGCGGGAAAGGGAAACAAATGCAACCGCCCGCGCTAACATCTAGAGAACCTCGTCCCCCCAACGTCTTGTACCCCGCAGGACGGTCGCGCACGATCTTGTCCATCTATAATAATACACCCAGTATTATTATTATAAAAAAAATTAAATAACAAATAAAACCATTAAAAACGGTGCCTCCGCGCTGCATTTTATTTTATTTATTTATTGAAACTTTATATACATAACACGTATAAAGGCGCACTTAATGCCAAAGGCATTCTCAACCAGTCTACCTGTGAGTGATGCAGAGACGAGATAATGTGGTGTATATAAACCGTTGAAAAGAATAAATTAAAAAGAACAAGTAAGTAGACAAGATACTAATACATTCGTGGTAGAGCCACGCTGTAGACAATTTTGTCTACAGCATGAATGGGCTGGCTCGTCCGGGTCGTTACCACTGTCTCACAGAAAACCGACGTAAAGTAGCAAGCTGCTGCGTTTCGTACGGTGAGTGGGATATCCGGAGGCCTAAATCCCCTCCCCTCCCCAATCCCTTAATTATCCCTTTCCTTTAAGGTCGGCAACGCGCCCATGATTATTTTGGTATTGTGGGCGTACATGGGCGGTGGTGTTCACTTACCATCAGGTGACCCACTTGCTCGTTTGTCGGGCTATACAATTGAAAAAAAAACATAAATCTACATATATAGAAAACTTTTAGCTGCACCGAATCTCCACCCAAGCTTTTTGTATGGGACAAATCTTCAAGGTCATTATCGTGGGATACAGTATTACCACTCGTTAATATAAGTTCATTCCTACTATCTATGCTAAGATCTTACCCCATATTACCGTTTACCCTACATCTCAACCTCAGTCAAATTACATCAAGCACACGTCAGTTTCCGGCAGCGAATCATGTTCACTGAACCACGTTGCACAGCTCACACCACTCATTGGCCTGCATTATTTCTTGTTCGTCGGCTAAAATACAGATTAATTCATGAAGAACTAATAGCGACACACGAATAAAGCGACACGTTCGCTTTGTATGCAAATTTATATACGTTTTGAGCTATACGACCGAGACAGGACACCGCGGCGCACGACCGTTTTTTTTCTTGGCCCAGCAAAATGACAACGCTAGTACTCAGCTAAGTGACTACGCATTTCAAAAATAGTTTCGACTAACGACAGACGAATATAGTTCGATCCCGGGTCGGGTAATAGTGATATGGGGTTTTCTATCACGAAATGCTTAGTATCAGCCCGGAGTCTGGAATTGTGTTCGGTATGGCGATAGGCTTTTTTTATTAGCTTGAATGACGAAACGAGTACGTCACTCACCTGATTGTAAGCGCTACGCCTGCCCATAAACAGAAGCAAACCACACAATTTAAACTACAAAGCAATGCATGGCATTGCACTGCGCTCGTCACCCCGAGACATAAGATGTTAAGTCTGCCCATTAATTTCACTGGCTTCAATGTCCTTTAAACTGGAACAGAACAGTGATTATACACTGCTGCTTGGCGGCAGAAATAGACAAAACGGTGGTACCAACTCAGACGGACCTCTCGCATACGAGGGACCTACCTCCACGAATTCATATCACCATTATGTGATAGGTTCGCCTCTTATCACATTATAGGACCGAAATAATCTCGGCGTAATGTGGGTGTATTAGTTACACCTCTATCTACGCCTACGGGGATTACGGAAGTGAGTACATATATATTCCTACAAAATATCGTTATAATTGTTGTGAAAAGTAGTAAATTTAACAAGCTCCAGTGTCTTTATGACTGCAGACAATAAAAGTACTAAATGGAACAACTTAGGCAAAGATAGTCCTAAATATACTTCAAGAAATGAAGACATGAAGAAGATAAATAAATTGGCATGCAGCATCGGAAAGAAGATATGATAATCTGGCAAGGCATCCGGGAACGAGGCAGTTCGACACCGCCCTTTGTAATACTCGAGATAAACAAGCACGCTCAATGTCGCCCTAACTTTTCCCAATTATTTTGGGACCGTCTTTACGAGCCCTGGTAGATCCGGCCGGGATATTCTGATCTTTAACGCGCCAACGTAATCTGTATGAAGTGGATTTTTGGGAATAAGCTCTGATTTTTGGATGTGTGTGTATATTTTGTTTATAATTGATTTAATACATAGTTAAAGTAAATAATAGCGATATTAGTATTTTTGTCAAGCGCGTTTCTCACATCGATCGCGATGACGGGACTCGCTTGATGGGATCACCCTCCACGCCGTGCCCACCGCTGTCGCCCACTAGCCTACTTTAATCCTGGAAATAGGCATTCACGTTGATGGAGCCGCGAGCAAAAGCTAGTAATACTATAAAATTATGTCAAAAAATCAGAAACAAAACAACAGATTGACAAGCGTAATAGACGAATGGTGCCCATTAATCAGTTTTGTGAGCCTGTAAATGATCCCATCTCAGCTTAAAAATGCTACAACGTCATAAGCGTAGCAGCGCTGGGTTTCAAATGGTAAGCCTATCATCATACACACTCAGCACTACTACTCAATATACTGTTGTTGTTCATGTACGGTGATGATCTTTTACCATCAGGTGACCCAAATATTCGTTTACCGTCCTTTTATGTCCGCTTGTAAATACCCAACGCACATGATAACGTATTATTCTGAGGAATTAACTCGAAAAACTCTGATTTCCATCGCGCAAGGCTTGTCTCGACTCGGATTCCGATCGTGCCAACGTCTGCGTCAGCTACCCGTCTATACGGAATCTGTACAGGATTGTGCGGTCTTATATTGTTTACTCGGCTGTCTGATATGGTTAGAATTTGGACGTAAGTTATGGCTATGCTATTGAATTTGGTTTACCAGAAGATTTCATATGATATATGATCTAGTTTATGTATACCTGTATAACCATGGACCGTTAGCGAGTCATCTAGTACTTTGAAGCGATCTGTAACGTTTTTAAAAGTGACTACTCGCATCTACCTGCAATTTTACAAATAAGTTTCTGAATTTATTTTGGAAGTAAATTTTCACCTTTTACTATACTTGCGTCAAATTAATTTGTGTAAATCTTACTTATAGGTAATATTTTATAGATTGTGAAAGTTTGGATTTGTGTGTGTTTGTGGGTTTGGATTTTTGTCAATCAATCTGTAAGCCCTAAGGCATGATAAGCCAGCCCGAAGGTTTAATCATAAAAATGACGTTGGGTTACAAGATAATAATAATACCAGCCCTGTATTATACATGTCCCACTGCTGGGCACGGGCCTCCTCTACTGAATGAGAGGGGTTAGGCCTTAGTCCACCACGCTGACCTAATGCGGGTTGGCAGACTTCACATACCTTCGAAATTCTTATGGAGAACTTCTCAGGTATGTAGGTTTCCTCACGATGTTTCCTTCACCGTTAAAGCAAGTGATAATTAACAATTAATATACACGTAAATTAGAAAAGTTAGAGGTGTATGCTCTTGGGGCTGGTCTCGAACCTGCGACTTTCGTCTCGACACTCCACACCACTCCCACCTCAGCTATCACTGCTTGTGGGTTAATGGGTTACAAGATAGTTCTGAGAAACCTGCTGACCCAATCGCTGTACAAAAAATCTATTTTTGTTCTATATTCTGCCGAACCAGAATTACAAATTCTATAAGCGTTCAACTTATGTAAGAAAAGTTTTAATTGTTGCTATTTTGCTCTATTCTATAAACTTTAAGGTAATATTACGAATGAATATTCATATTTATACAATATGTAACAAAAAACCTGTTAGGTATTTTAACTGTGATATTTATTTATTTTTATATGTATTATAAAACTTTAATTAATTAGTTGTTTGTGAACCGTATTTCGATTGAGTACCTTTGTAAGAGCGATGACTTGAAGCCGGAGACAGCAAGTTGCGGAGTCCACGTTCAGACACAGAAGTTCAGTTGTAGATATTTTTTTTTTAAATGTTTATTTTTCTAAGCTACCTAAGTACCTAGTGTAAGTATAGTATCTCGCTTCTGTTTTTTATTTATTTTACTATTTTTATCAAGCTGTCTATGTAATAAGACATTTAAGTGAGTGGAGCCGCGGCGACAAATAGCTTTCAGTGTTTAATATAATTATGAATAAAATAATTAGATGAGAAATTAGATGACTGCCTCGGTGGCGCAGTTGTAATGCGTTCGCGTTACGATTGAGGTCAACGCTGAGGTCTCGGGTTCGATCCCCGGGTCGGGTAAAGTGGTATTGGGTTTTTCTATTTCGAAATGCTCAGTATCAGCCCGGAGTCTGGAATTTGTGCCCGGTATGGCGATAGGCTCGCCCCCTATCACATAAGGGACGGAAATACGCTCGGCGAAATGTGGGTGTACTGGTTACACCTCTGCCTACCCCTTCGGGGATTACAGGCGTGAGTGCGTATGTATGTAATTAGATGAGGGAAACAGGAGCTTCTCCTAGAATTTAGATTATATGATACACCAATGTTATAATAACCCCAGAAGGGATGACGTCACCCAGGCGGTATTACTTTAAAAATTATGTCAAAAATCAGAAACAAAACAATAGCTTGACAAGTATTTTAACTGTGAATGAGGCTGTAAATGATTCCATCTCAGCCCAGAAGGGTTGACGTCACGCAGGCGGTCGGTCGTAAAAACTACAAGCCAAATCTCTCTGTAACATGTGTTAAAAGTATGTTGCGCCGACCCCACTGTGAGTGGGATGGGCCGATGGAAAATTAGGGAAAATACACTACCAACTAAAAAAAAGATTAAAATTATTGCATAATTCCTGTATATAAATTATATTACGTAATAGTATATTCAATCGCACACAGAAAACACAAATCTAATAAACATAGACTCAGAAAACAAATCCAGAAAAAACTAAGCAAAATACGTCGTTTTACCGCGTCGACAAAATAAAACTTGCAAAGCGGTAACTTAGATTCATGCTTGTATGCCGACATCCGTTGAAACTTTACACCGTTAAGTATCTGTATCACTAAATTAAGTTAGGTATACTGTAATTTATAGTTCGGTACGAGTTGAGTGGGAGCGGCATGGGACTGATTTGGAATTAAAAAGGGGTCATATAAAATAGGTACATAAAGTTTTAAGCCCACAAATTAATTGAATATAGATTATTTATTTAGAAAACTGTTAGATTTTAAGAATTCGAAGCGCCTCTTTCGTGGCCTCTAAGTAAATGCTACTGAACAAATAATGTCCCACTCTGACATATTTACCAGCAAAAAAGTGTCTGTATGTAAATGTGAATTAGCACCTAAATAATATGTTACTAGAATTGGCAGTGAAAGCTTTAGAAAAAAATGCACTTAATCAATAGCAATCGTAAGGTAGAAAAAAAGAGATGGCGAGCGACCATTGGGACTAATTTATGTACAGGTAATGTAGGTAAGCAGGGTTTACTTCGCTGTAACCGTAATTCTAGCTAGAGATAAGGACCCCAGGGCCCTTCGATGATCATCCCAGTTCGCTCCTGTATTAATCTCACAAATGCGTCAGTAAGATGCAACATCACTTCAATATGTCATTTTGTCGATAATTTTCCTTGTGGTTTTCCTTAATCTTCGTTTTAGTGCTCATAAATTATGAACATGTTACGCGTTTTTTAGTTACAATAAAATCAAACACTTCTCCAGTCATTTCATCATTAACCCTATAGCGATTGCTGATAGCAATAATTGATAAATTATGAACACCTATAGTACCAGACTAATTATGAATACGTCGCCGACCTCTAGGGGCAGGAATGTGGGTTGAGGGGGGTTTGTTTTAATCCTGGCACTTTGACTACAGAAAGACTACGCAAAGGGACTACAGTGGACTTGTGTTAACGACAGTCCAGTCCAAATATAATCGGTTCCTCATACAAAATTATATCAAGTACACTCCTACCAGTCTCATTCTGGGCCTTCAGAAATCTCATTCATCAGACGAGCTACAGCAACTATCAATTTACCTCAGTTTTCTGTGAGACATTGGTACTAACACTTTACAGCCACCCGATACATGATGTAGGCAAAACTGTCTGCATCGTTGATTTTTTACTACAATAAGGACTTGCCCCCCATGATGGTAACCTTAATCCGGCCCTATACACCTCTCACAAGTTCACCAGTGACACGCGACCTAGCTTTAATGTACCGTATCGATTCTCAGTTCGGTTTAATTATTTCACGATCTTCTTTGCTATTTATGGCTTTCAGAAGTTTAGCAAGTTACGAGTTAACGTGTGTTTGAGATATTTATTATTCAAATCGGTTTGTTTTATTGTCGCTAGCATCTTTTTAGGAGTAAGAAACAGTTACAGTTGTGCCATATCTGTCCGTTTGTCAATATATCAGTTAATAAATAAATACACACAACAGACACACATAGTTCTAATCCCACTGACCATCATCTGATCCCAACATTTGTAACTTTAAACTGCTGCACTTGGACACAATTAGATTAATGATCTAAGGGTTGCACAGAGTTTTTCAAATACAGCCGACTTTCATAACAATCTTTAATCGTATTTAGTCTTTAAGAGAGATTATGCCGAATTGTCATTTTACATGGTCTTTCTAAGCGTAATATGACTCAGATATTAAACTACTACTACTACTAGCCCTGTATTATACATGTCCCATTGCTAAGCACGGGCCTCTACTGAATCAGAGGGGTCAGGCCTTAGTCTACCACGCTGGCCTAATGCGGGTTGGCAGACTTCACATACCTTCGAAATTCTTCGAAGAACTTCTTTAGCATGCAGGTTTCCTTACGATGTTTCCTTCGCCGTTAACGCAAGCTATAATTAACAATTAATACACGCATAACTTACAAAAGTCAGAGGTGTGTCAGGGATTGGTTTCGAACCTGCGACTTTCGTCTCGACAGTCCGTACCACTCCCCTCTAAGCTATCGCCGCTAACAGCCATATAGCTTAGCAGTGTATCTACATCTCATTAATCTATGTGAACTCGAGATACCTATTCACCATTAATATAATTACACCATCGTATAACTCTTATATGAATCTGCCAAAAATACGGGTCCACTTACTTACACATGCAAAGGTAAAATCACACGTAACACTTATATCTCTCTGCCCGACTATTTATCCCACATGGTGATGGGGTCAGCCTTCTTTACATTATTCCTCCACTTCGCCCTATCCATGACGTCATCATCGGAAACATTGCATGCTATCATGTCTCGTTGCAACACATTTGTCCATGTGGTCTTTGGTCTCCCTCTTGATCTTTTTCCGGGGATGGACAGTTCCAGTACCTGGTTGCCAACGTAATCGGGTGGTCTTCTTTTGACATGTCCATACCATCTCATCCTGTTCTCCTGCAGCTTGTCCGCGATGTCACGTACTCCTAGGCTACCGCGCACATACTCATTCCGGATCTTATCTAGCCTTGCGACGCCACACATCCATCTCAACATCTTCATTTCTGCAACACGGATGGCATGGACATGCCCCTGTGTCACAGCCCAAGTTTCACTGCCATACATGAGGACAGGCCTTATAAATAAACCCTTTTAGCTTGACCGGCATCTTTTTGTCGCAAGTAACCCCCGTAACTTCGCGCCATTTAAGCCATGCTGCTGCTATTCGGTGTTGAATGTTGTGTTCCAGGTCTTCCGAACTATGCATCACACGTAACACTTATATACGCAACAAATAAATCAACGTTACTTCATAAAAGTTAACGTATTACATTTTTAGATCGAGATACGACGTTCTGCACAGCGCAAAAAATTAGACGTATCAAGTGTCAACTAGAGATTATTATGCACAGACTTTTATAGCCCCGGCACTTGCACAGAGTTTTAGTTGGGTATTTATTTTGCTTCAGTTACGTTTCTTGTCATCTTATTTCGATGAATTACACATTTTAAACTGTCTCATTTCTTTGCAATTTCCAGTCCGTACTGGTTTACATAGTGATTTCTTAGATTTACGCGAATATTACACCTAGAAATAAAACTAGTTTATACGGATTTCCGGTCTCTCCCGTGACCACGAAGGCTGAAAAGCTTTCGAAACGTCGGGACTAAAATAAAAATTAAACCGCGATAAAATCCGTATAAATTAGTTTTATTTCAATGTCTCATTTCTGTTTAACCTTATCATTAAAAAAATCAGACTCAAAACAGATCCTTTTACTATAACATTTAGAATCCGGCTCAAAACAACCTTTGCATAATAAGGGAAACATCTCGACATTACGTGTTTGGGACCATAACAAACTCAATCACAAGAAATAATAGGATTTATAGAAAGAAAGAAAGAAAAATGGTTTATTGTCAAGTGATACGCATGCAACAAAACAAAACATTAAGAAATATAAATAAATGAATTAATAGTAAAATAAAAAGATATATATAATGCTGCACGCCTGCACCGTGACAACTAGGTTGCTAACTCAGCATGATGCTGTGTTGCGGCACAAACCATAACACAGCGCTGATTTTCAGTAGCCACCTACAAGTGACGTACGTATAGCCAACATCGATTTCTCTTCACGCAGTACCGTGCCACAGTGAATAAATAACGGTCTTTCCTACCTGTGTATTTAGGTACTAGAAATAAGGTCTTATACATAATAGTATCGAACGAGGGAGCAAAATTTACGCTACCTACATAAATTGATGATGATTGGTGACGCACCAGGAATTGGGGTGTAAGTGGGGCACCAAAATCTTACGCCCAAGCCCAAACCTGTACCCGTGTTTCGCGATCATTATGACCTGTCCTTCTTTATGAGACGTTTAAAAAGAGTTTTCCTTCAACGGTAGGCAGCGGCTTGGCTGTGTTCTGGCATTGCTGAGGTCGGGTTCGATCCCCGTGTCGGGTAAAAGTGAATTAAGTTTTTCATTACGAATTGCTCAGTATCAGCCCGGAGTCTGGAATTGTGCCTGGTATGGAGATAGGCTCGACCCCCTATCTCATCATGGGACGGAGATATGCCTGGCAAAATGTAGGTGTACTGGTTACACCTCTGCCTACCCCTTCGGGGATTACAGGCGTGATTGAGTGCGTATAATTAAAGTTTTGTGAAGGGATTTGGGCCTATGGATATCTCACTCATCGCACGAAACGCAGCAGCAAGCCGATACTTTACGTTGTTTTTTTTTATTAGCTTGAATGACGAGACGAGCATGTCGCTCGCTTACCATCAGTAAGCGCCACGCCTGCTCATAAACAGAAGCAACGTCACACAGAACTTTAAATAACAAAGCACTGCATGACACTAGACTGTGCTCGATAATCCGAGACATAAGGTGCTAAGTCTCTTAATGCCCAGTAATTTCACTGGCTTCAATATCCTTCAAACCGGAACAGTGCTTACACACTGTTGCTTGGCGGCAGAAATAGACATTACGGTAGTACCAACCCAGCCGGCCTCTCGCATACGAGGGACCTACCACCTTGTAAAAGTGTGAGACAGTAGACAGTAACAATCAGATCGAGTCCCATTGATGCTATAGACAAAATTATCTACAACGTGGTGCTACTTTACGTAAGCACTCATGTCATACGCTTTAAAACCTAATTCCGTCGTCCTAAAGATTAAAATAAACAGCGCCATAAACGTTCACATATCAAAGTTAACGTGTCGATGTAATGTTTCATCAAAATAAAGCGATCGTAAAGAATTAGCACACAACAAGAGCAATCAAGGCTCGTAATTAAACCATATTTGATGGATCACTCCACTGAGAATACTCGGGGTTTGTGCGATATTTGATTAGTGTATATTGTATAAAGCTACGGGTATATTACTGACTGGCACTTTATTTTATGACGATGGGATTCAGGTAGACTTGCGGAGCGACAGAGATAGGAGACCGCGACGCGCGACTACAGCAAAATGCTCAGTATAACTTTTCGAAATGCTCAGTATCGGCTAGAGTCTAGAATTGTGCCCGGGATGGCGATGAGCACGCCCCATTTTTTTTTAACGTTGGGAAACCCTTAATGGGTACTACCCCACCGCATGGTCGGCCGGGGCGGTTATGTCCGACTTCCACGTACTAAAACCCAACGATGTTCCTCTGAGTGCGCTTGTTCGGTCAGGGCTGCGGGGATGCTTTTGTACTCTTCCGCGGCCCCGACGGCGCCGCCCTTATAGAGGGTGGTGGGTGACGGGAGAGTTATCCACCCACCTCTTCTCCGCTCAGACGAGGTTCGCGCGGGAATCACCTCGAGGCCATAACTGTCGGACGACGTGTCCGCCGGCCAGGCCTCTGTCAGGGGGGTAGGAGTGCCATGGGTACGCCCCCTATCACATCATGGGACGGAAATAAGCTTGACGAAATGTAGGTGTACTGGTTTACACCTCTGCCTACCCCTTCGGGGATTACAGGCGTGAGTGCGTATGTATAATAATAATTTGTCAATTGTGAACCCCAGCTTTAACAATACAAAACCGAGTAATGGTAAATATGAACTCGAATAAGAGCTACTTCTCTGAAAGCAAATATAATGGAATACAAAAAAGTTTCTGCGATACTTCACGTCAGCCGAAATGGCGTAGTGACATAAATAATTGACATTGTCAATAACGCCTAACAAAACATAAATCTATTGGCTTTCTCGAGAATTCTGTTGAAGCGGGTTCACAATTGAGTGGTAGAGCCACACTGTAGACAGTTTTGTCTACAGCATGAATGGGCCGGCTCGTTCGGGTTGTTACCACTGTCTCACAGAAAACTGGCGTAAAGTAGCAGCTTGCTGCTGCGTTTCGTACGGTGAGTGATATATCCGAAGGCCCAAATTCCCCTGCCCTTCCCAATCCCTTACTTATCCCTTTCTTTTAAGGTCGGCAATGCACCCATTATTATTTTAGTATTGTGGGCGTACATGAGCGGTGGAGATCACTTACCATCAGGTAACCCACTTGTTCGTTTGCCGGTCTGTACTATATAAAAAAAACATAGTTTGATTTTATTTGATCAACTTCTAAATCACATGCGATTTGAACCATCTGAACACACTTTCAAATGAATTGCAATCTCGAATCGAAAGCTTTCATTTTTACATACGCACTCACGTCTCTAATCCCCTAAGGGGTAGGCAGATGTGTAACCAGTACACCCACATTTCGCTGAGCTTATTTCCATCCCATGATGTCCCATGACCCCATACCGGACACTATTCCAGACTCCGGGTTGATACTGAGAATTTCGTAATAGAAAAACCAAATATCACTTTTACCCGTCCTCCTTTAGACCTCAGCGTCAGCCTCAGTCGTAACGCGTACGTATCACAACTGCACCACCGATGTAGTCTTTGTGTTCCTTCTTTCTGTCTGGCGTTATCCCGGTCTAATCCCAGGGTCCACCTTCCCATCATGATGACGGGAAGGCAACGCAAGTCAACGGGAATCAAGTTACGCCATTACCTCGTCCGATAATCAGCAAAATGTACCACGTGAGGTTATGTTTTTTTTATTAGCTTAAATGACGAAAGGAGCAGCTCGCTCGCCTGATGATAAGCGCCACGCCTGCCCATAAATAGAAACACCAGACCACCACACAGAATTTAGAATTACAAAGCACTGGACTGCGTTCGTTACCCCGACACATAAGTTGTTAAGTCTCATAATGTCCAGTAATGTTATTAGCTTTATTGTTCTTCAAACCAAAACACAATAGTGCTTACAAACTGCTGCTTGGCGGTAGAAGTGGACAAAGCTGTTTTCAACCCAGACAGCCTCGCATACGAGAAACCTATCACCTAGTAAAGACAAAGAAGATCTGTCTTGATAAACGAACTATCACATGCCTTTGCACTGCGTTCTTCGCCCTTTAAATCCTCAGGGACCTTCAAAATAGCAATATTGGCGTGATAACCGATGAATTTAAAGTGGTTAAACTAAAGAGCAAGTCATACGACAAACATAAAATATTCGTTTATCACAAGAAGCTTCTCATTTTAAAGCACAAAGCCCTCGCAAAGTTTAAATAACCGAAGTTTTCCCAGCGATAGTCTGTCGATAAGTCTCTCAAGTAGTTTCAATACTTGCGTACTTGAGATGTTAATTAAATGTTTAGTGGATGACAATTTTCTTGTCTTTTCGTCTTTTTTTATTAATAACGAAAAGACAGGAAGTTCTCGATTCGAAACATATTTGTCTTTTGTATATTTAATCTTGCACAACTGTTCACATAGCATGCAACATTGCATATTCAGCGGGGTACGGACTGTTAAGACGAAAGTCGCATGTTCGAAACCAGCCCCAAGAGCATGCACCTCTAGCGTTTCTAAGTTACGTGTGTATTAATTGTTAAATATTGCTTGCTGCCTCGGTGGCGCAGTTGTAATGCGTACGCGTTATGATTAAATCTAACGCTGAGGTCTCGAGTTCAATCCCCGGGTCGGGTAAAGTGGTATTGGGTTTTTCTATTACGAAATGCTCAGTACCATCCCGGAGTCTGTAATTTGTGCCCGGTATGGCGATAGGCTCGCCCCTTATCACATCGTGGGACGGAGATACGCTCGGCGAAATGTGTACTGGTTACACCTCTGCCTACCCCTTCGGGATTACAGGCGTGAGTGCGTATGTATAAGTTTATATGTCTAAAGCAATTACTGCGTCCAATCACAGTTATAAACCAACATAGTGATTAAATGCATGCACTATCCATCACGCTGTATTTGTCAACAATACACGTGGTTTGCCCTGAGGCTACATCCCTTGCGATCAATTAGTGCCAGTAATCACCTATTAACTACGGACAATTTGGCTTTCAGTTTAACACTGTGTGCTTTGATTATTTCTGTAATATGATTATGTCTGCCGTCTGGCATCATGAATCATGATAGTTATTGTCCCGGATATCTTATTAAAATCTATTCGTACATGTTATCTTCTGCGATCACACACTTTATATCATAGCTCCATTATTATACATACATAATTGTACTATTACATAATTCATTCTATAATCCCTATTTATATATTACTTTCTAGTTATTTGCGTTGTGAACTATCCAACACTGACTAATAATAAATAATAGTTCTCTATTATTATTTTTTGGCGTTTTCTGTTGCTTTTGTTACTATCACTGTCAAGCAAAAAATTGTTCTGTGTTGTCAAGTGTCATAGCCACAGACTACTTAGAAAGAACTGACGTTCACAGAATAAAACCGTAGACCATACAGGCTGCCAATATAAATATTTTATTATTAGTTTAAATATTAATCACTTTTTCTTTTTTTTTTTTATTCTCATAGCTATATTAATTTAATTTAGTAATATTTATTGTATTTTAGATTTACTATTTATGTAGTTTATTAAAACAGTTATGCTGACCGTGATAGCACCCTGGGTTACCATCTGAAAACCAGCGCTGCAGCGCTTAACACGTTGTAGCATTTAAGCTGAGATGGGACCATTTACGGCCTCACACAACTGATTAATAGGCATTCTTTGCCTAATATACCTGTTAGGCTATTGTAATTGTAAATTGTATTTTAAGTTTTTCTCGTTTTGTATCTTGTCATGTGCAGTAGGTATTGTAGCTAAGCGATGTATTAGTCTTAGGTATTAGTGTGAGATACCGTAATAAATACATTTCTTTCTTTCTTTCTTTCTAATAGAATTGAAACAAGGTGATTTTACAATGTGGTAGGTCCCTAGGATGCGAGAGGCCATCGGGGTTGATATCACCGCTTTGTCTATTTCTGCCGCCAGCAGCAGTTTGTAATCACTGTTATATTTCGGTTTGAAGGACATTGAAGCCAGTTAATTACTGGACATTACGAGACTTAACATCTTATGTCTCGGGATGACGAGCGCAGTTCAGTGCCGTGCAGTGTTCTGTAATCCAGAGTTCTGTGTGACGTTGCTTCTGTTTATGAGCAGGCGTGACGTTTAACATCAGGCGAGCGACCTGCTCGTCTCCTCATCAAGCAAATAAAAAATAATAATTAAAAGCTTTTTACAACATTGGGGGACCTTGGCATTATATTAATTTTGAGTTGATACCTCTTTTGGTTCCTGTGAAAAAGGGTCTAGACTGACGTACACACAGTCAGAAGGATGGACAAGAAAGTGATTGTATAATAATATCAGCTTTGTATTATACTATGTCCCACTAGTGGGCACGAACTCTAACGAGAGGGGTTAGGCCTTAATCCACCACGCTGGCCTAAAGTGGATTGATTGGCAGACCTCATACATCTTCGAAATTCTTGTCAAGTACTTCTCGGAGTCTGGTTTCCTGAAAATAATTCCTTCACTCTTAAATCATTTATACGTAACAGAAAAGTTAGAGGTGTATGCTCTTGAGGCTGGTTTCGAATCTGCAACTTATAGAGATATAAGTTGACAGTCCGTAACACTGCCCGCTGAGCGATTACTGCTGATAACGTCCAGTAAGGCCTCCATTTTCCCTTTTGAGAAACAGAATAAAAAAAGAATATTAATAGTGTAAACACTAAATTCTTGACTCCATAACAATTCCTCATGTTAAAATAATAATGAAAACCAAAGATAAATCCCAACCGAGTGTTGTTTCGGCGTCGCGTACCTTTCATAAAACATTCCTACCTAGAGGCGTACCAATATCCAGGCCAGAACTTTTGTCGTTTTTGCTGCCAAAACATTCATATTTATGTTGTCATAGCAACAAATCAACAACGTTTCGCGCCAATCGATTGCCAACCGACCGCGTGTGGCTCTTTTATGATGTTTGCATTCGATGTTTATGCGTTGATATGTTGCTTGTGTATTCGTAATAGCGGATTCAGACGGTTCAATTTTAGTTGTTCAACTGAATTGAATCAACTAAAGCTGTATTAGGTTTATATAGGGCTATACCTGGTGTAAGGGGACCGAAATAGTAATAAAACATTACCTTAACGTATACGGAAAAAACACTATTCTATTGCTTGCTATTTTGAAACGTAAGCCAGCAATGTAGCAAGCGTACTAATACTAAAGTCGAGGCCAATGATCCGCACGCTTTACCATGCTTCAATACTCAGTAGGCATATCACGCAGTGCGCCGCGCTGCAGAGTTGATTTCAAGCGTCAACTATTTTTTTATTAGCTTTACATTACTTTATTAAGAAAAATATGATTTAATTATTATTTAAATGAACGTCATTGTATTTATACAAGAATGTGTGTGAAAAATAAAAAATATGTCGACTTTACAAACGCGATAGCACCAATAAATCGCGAAATAATCACCAACACTGTCATCTATCTTCGTTTTCGGAAGCATATCTAATGCATATCTAAATTTTATTTAGATATCGAATAAATTCAACCGACTTCACATAGGCACACCTCGAAAGGTAAAGGCGTTTTGTAAGCGATTGTGAGCTCTCGATATTATGCTCTGCACAATGCAGTGTGAATGTGTGAAGTCTTTGAATCTCTTCAGTTGTAAACGTCAGCCTAGATACGTTTTATTGTAAAGGTTTTCTTCTTTGATATGCTACCATTCAAAAATAAATAAAATACTTTTACTGTCGGAACAATGCAACATACATATTAATAATTATTATTATTTAAAAATGAAAATAAAAAGACCATGTTCCAACAACGGGTACCTTCATTCAGAACTACTAACTAACTAAAATAATAATAACTACCTACATACTGCAGTACGATCTAAGCAACTAAAGAGTTTCTAAGTATCAAAAATTACGAAAGCTAAAATACAAAAAACTTGTTTGCGACCATGACATATTTTAATATAACACTAGGTACCTTTTTTTTTTTTTTTTTTTGTCGCGGGGAAAGCGAATTATTGCTACCGCCCCGCCCCGGGGGAAGGCAGAACGGTTATGTTGGGTTCACCGGTCTTACGACCCAGCGTTAAGCCGCCCGGGAGAGATGTTAAATCCGAGCGACCGCTGGGCCGAGTCCCTAACACTATATACAACCTACACCGGCATACCAACTAAAACCCCGCGGTGGCCTTCTTCGGCGCATGTGGAGCGGCCCCGGGGTATCCTTAGCTATATCTAAGGATTGCTACCGGAACCGCCCCTGCGCGGTGCCGCCTAGCGGCCCGTCTCCTTGTCGGGGGGCTCAGAAGCCCCCGCGCACCGAAGGACGCCCTCGGCGTCAACGGCAGACACGAGGCCGACCACCCGTGCTGCCGTCCATCCCGGGGTCGCATGTACAACAGTACCATAATGGCGCTACGACAGCCCCCGGCTGCGCGCCTACGACCCCCGATGGCCCCAATTAGTCGCCTCTTACGACAGGCAGGGGATACCGTGGTGGAATTCTCCAAACGCCCCCATTCCACAGGGCGGAACACTAGGTACCTGGAGGCCAATTCTCGTAATGTTCAAAATATCATTCCGATCTAGTCTCAGCGTCAAGAAAGTTGCAAATGGCATTCTCATAAACCAATAATGAACGTCAAATGCACCTAGCACTAGCAGTAGCATTATACCGTTTTGGCTTCAGTCAACTTTTATTCTACATTCAAATCTCATTACGATCTATGTTCACATTTGACGTTGATAGGTTAAAGAGAATGCCATTTGCAACTTTCTTGATGCTTTGAACATTGATATTTTGAACATTTTAAATTACGAGAATTGGCCTCCTTAAAGGCTGACCAAATCATCATTCAACTAACAGAACTTTGATCTTGACACCGCTGTCAAATTTGGAGTTGCAGAAACATTATTTAGTGAAAAATGTTATAATATCCGATGTCTCTTTAGCAGCGTTTGAGATACGAGTTTTCATATTAGGTAATTTGAAAGATATTTTAGCTAACATGTGTGTCAAATCAAAGGTGTTGACCACGCTTCTAGCAACTTTGTGATTATAAGCCTATAGCAACTCAATTTCGACTTGACATGAGATTTGACATTTGATTAGTTCATTTCACAGACCAGCCTTTCAGAAACCGGGCGTTAGACTTCTAAAGTTTTAACTTCAAACAAAATTTTATTATAAACTCATTTTACATGAAACTGCTTGAGACCGTTTTAAGCAATTCATAAAATATTGATACTTCCAGCACAAAAGAATATTCTATTTCCATTCACAAGAACAAAAATTAATTAACGTAGAAATGAAAGTATTTGCACAAATATTTTGAAGTTAAATATGTAATTTTCATTTTCAAAGAAACAACTATGACTTTAAATGGCTGAACAGATTTCTTCAAAATTAGCTAAGAATCATCTCGATTAATCCAGCAAATTCAAATAACAAAAACGCATTTAAATCGGTCCATTTGTTTACGCGCTACGATATCACAACATAAAAACACACACCTTCAAACTTATAGCACCCCTCCTTTTTATACATACATACATAGACTCACGCCTGTTTCCCATAGGGGTAGGCAGAGACAATGGATTTCCACTTGCTACGATCCTTGCATACCTCTTTGGCCTTATTCACTCTCATTAAATTTTCATACATGCACGTCGGTTTAGGGTACTCCTGACCTGGCCTTTCTCGAGAATATCTCCAACTTGATCTATGAAAGTTCGCAGAGGCCTTCCCCTCCCAACTTCCCCTTTTATATCGGGGGTTAAAAACAACGATTAACTTTGGGCTTAAGATGTTGGAGGCCCATTTACACTCCTTTAATTCGTACAAACCGAAGAGCCCAAGCGAATAATTTATATCGTCGGTCAGTATGTGTTGCAACTCCAACGGCGTATTATGTGCTTAGCTTTATGCCTAATTCCTGTCGACTATTGGCGTTTTGGCGGGAATTCTGGCAGTACGGTTGATCTCTTTTGTTTTACGGCATAGGCCGGCAAACGAGCAAGTGGGTCACCTGATGGTAAGTGATCTCCACCGCCGACAATACCAAAAGAATCATTGGTGCGTTGCCAACCATGGGAAAGGTTTGGGCCTCCGGATATCTCACTCACCGTACGAAACGCACCATAAATTAGTTTCAAGTTGTGTTTGTTGTATAAATGTGGTGTGCATTTCTGCAATAGACGTTGGTTGTGATGAACAGTGTATGGAATCATTGAAATAAGGTGTTTGAACAAGCATATTATTGATCGACCTGGTCGTTTTATGAAGCATCGTACTGGAGTTAACAGACGGCGCGCTCTGTAATAAAGTTCCGTTGGTACGATGGTTGGTACTCTAAAACCCCAATAAACTGATCGATTATCCTCAAGTACCCAAAACCACTTTTTTTTTTTTTTTTTTTTTTTTTTATCCTGGCTCGGCAAAGTGACTACGCTACACCTGATGGTAAGTATAGCGCAATCCATGAATACTGTCGACCAACGATAGACACTGAATCTATCGCAGATCGGCAGAATTATGCCGGCCTGCTTAGTTGCTTCTTCACACTCCGTTTAAAGGATCCCAAGTTATAGGAAGGAGGAAACACGTGCGCCGGCAAGCTATTCCACAGCTTAAGTACCTTATTTAGATTACTTACCATCAGGTGACCCATTTGCTCGTTTGCAGGCCTATACTATAAAAAAATACCTTCAAACCAAGCAATGCCAACTTCTAATTCTGAATACCAGTATATCACATCCACTAATGCATTTTAGTGATATTCAAACATTAACAACAGAGGTCACGGCGCGAAATATTTGAGCCTAAAGGTCAACTGTCAACCCTGACCTACAGCTAAGTTAACTCCGAGAGAAATCGATAATTGCGCAATGAACTGTTTTTTGTTGACTGAAACCAATTCTGCTGATAAACTGGGGAAATTCATTCTGTTATTCTGTTATTTTCATCCGTGCTTTCGATTGTTTACCATGTTTATTTGACGGCCTCCGTGGCGCTGTGGGTGAGTAGCCGTCTGCGAAGCAAGAGGACGTGGGTTAGATTCCCGCTCCGAGACAATGTTTGTGTCATCCACAAGTTTGTTTCGGGTCTGGGTGTTGTGCACAAAGTTCCTCGTAGTTCTTGATACCCATGATACAGGTTAACCTAGTGTGGGGTCAGGACTATGTGTGTGACTGTTGGGTGTATTTATTTATTTCTTGTGATGTATATGTTTACACGACATTAAAAAATACTGCCTTGACTGCCTCGGTGGCGCAGTTGTAATGCGTACACGTTACGATTAAGGTCTCGGATTCGATCCCCGGGTCGGGTTAAGTGGTATTGGGTTACGAATTTCTATTACGAAATGCTCAGTATCAGCCCGGAGTCTGGAAGTTGTGCCCGGTATGGCGATAGGCTCGCCCCCTAAGGGACGGAGATACACTCGGCAAAATGTGGGTATACTGGTTACACTACTGCCTACCCCTTCGGGGATTACAGGCGTGAGTGCGTATGTATGTATGTATGTAAAAAACAAAGGTATTCGTCTGTATATATTTTTATGTATGTTCACGCATAACTCCGTATGATCCTTGTATTCGATAGGCCTTACTGCGGTGGTGATCTCATTTAAATTTGATTTAACATTTTGACCCCTAAGAGCGCGAAATCGGGGATAAAAGATTAAAACACCTTTATCCACTCATTTTGATGATACTTTCACGAAGAAACAGTAATTAAAACTTTTTAGCAAAAAATAAAACGAACTCAAAACTAAAGTGCTGAAAACAAAGCTAAACAATTTTAAATTTGAGGATTTTTAGTTTCAGTTTTAACCTATCAGTCAATGATTGATATATTTTTATTTTATATAATCACTAACTTTTGTGAACAGCTTTTCCGGGATATAAAGTATCCTATATGTGCCTGATATGGCGATAGGCTCGCCCCTATCACATCACGGGACGGAAATAAGCTCGACGAAATGTGGGTGTACTTGTTACACCTCTGCCTACTCTTCGGGAATTACAGGCGTGAGTGAGTGCTTATGTACAGTGATTACAAAAATAGTACGGCTAAAGTTACATCCTTTTTATACACGTTTCATAGTATTAATAGCTTTGGTTATGTCCATCCATTAACCATAAGAAACTCGGTAACCTTTCTGCATCACCGAATTTCTATACACATATTCACATAATGGCCTATAGACCTCTATACTGACGTCACAGCCCCGTTTCAATTAACTTTTATTTAACGCGATTTTAGACATTTTACCCATCCTGACAGGGATGGAGTAAGGGTAAAAAAAACTTATTTTTGTAGCAAATAACGGCATATGAGTAAGCGAGTCATCTAATGGGAATTGAAGTCCATCACCCAATACCACAATACCAGAAGTAACGTGGATGAATTGCTATTATAGAAAAGGGCTTGGGAAGCTGATTTGGGTCTCCGGATATTTCATTGACCATACGAAACCCAACAGCAAGTATTGAGTTTGAGTGGTAGAGCCACGCTGTAGACAGTTTTGTCTACAACATGAATGGGCCGGCTCGACCGGGTCGTTACCACTGTCTCACAGAAAACCGACGTAAACTAGCGGCTTGCTGCTGCGTTTCGTACGATGAGTGAGATATTCGGAGTTTGAAATCCCCTTCCCTCTTCCAATCCCTTAATTATCCTTTTTCTTTAAGGTCGGCAACGCGCCCATGATTGTTCTGGGTATATGGGCGGTGGAGATCACTTATCATCAGGTAACCTACTTGCTCGTTCGCCGGCCTTTGCTATAAAAAAGCAAGTTGTTATTTCACGTCTGTTTTCTGTGTCTCTTGGTGGCAGAAATAGACAAAACAGTGATACCAACCCAGGCGCATACGAGGGACCATATAAACTTACTGGATATACACTGACTGACCCCCAGAACTCGACTCGCCTGAACAAGCCACTCTAGGTGGTCGCTATCCACTAGGGTAGGTACAAAAATTATCAGGCATCCTCCAACCTGGAAAATCAGGTCCCCTCCCCAATACACACTTTTTCTCATGGATAAATCAAGAAAGTTATTTAGTCCGTATTTTGGTGTATGCCGCAACACAGCATCATGCTGAGTTAGCAACCTAGTTGTGCAGTAGTAGCGGTGCAGGTGTGTAGCTTTTTTTTAATTTACTTTTTATTCATTTATTTATACGCACTCACGCATGTAATTTCCGAAGGGGTAGGCAGAGGTGTAAAAAGTACACCCACATTTCGCCGAGCGTATCTCAATGTGATAGGGGGCGGGCCTATCGCCACACCGGACACAACTTCCAGACTCCGGGCTGATACTGAGCAATTTTCGTAATAGAAAAACTCAATACCACTTTACCCGATCCGGGGATCGAACCCGAGACCTCAGCGTTGGACTCAATCGTAACGCGTACGCATTACAACTGCGCTTCCGAGGCAGTCTCAGTTCATTTCTTTATGTTTCTTAATGTTTTGTTTTGTGGCATGTGGATCACTAGAGACCGTTCTTTGTTTTTCTTTTCTATTTAAGGCATAATCCGCCGTCCGTGGGGGGGCACAATATTTCTTAACAGTCTTATATTTGGACTGTACATTCAGTGTAGTCACTTTAGATAAAAAACCGTATGTCCTTATCGCATCCACAGAATACGTACCTGACGTAGCCCTTTGGATTCACGAATCATTTGTTATAGAAGTTACGTGCACCGGACGGCTATTCACACACGTTAACTGTAAATAACCGAGCATTTTTCTGCATCATTTCCTTTCAATGTTATTGAAAGCCATCGGCACGCGAGCGATATTTAATTGATTGTGCGCTTCGATACAAATTAATTCGGTGTCTGTTGATAATAAATAAATACACCCAACAGTCACACACATAGTCCTGCCCTACCTAGGTAAACCTGTATCGTGGGTATCAAGAACTATGAGGGACTTGCGGTCCCACAATATCCAGACCCGAGACAAATATTTGTGAATCAGACAAACATTTGTCTAGGTGCGGGTATCGAACCCACGGCCTCACGGTTCGCAACCGGCTACTCGCCCAGTACGCCACGGAGCTGTCTTTTCTATTAGGTGTCATGCTAAAAAGCAGTGAAGTAAACGGAGTGAGTGGTGTTACGTTAAGAACCGTTTAGAAATAAATACGTTTTTAGAGCAATCGATAAAATCAAGAATTCACAAATTTTCATACAATACACTAAAAACAAATTGAACAGCGGAACTTAAAGGGACTGGTTCATTTTCCGCGCAAAAAGACTGTACGTAAAATAATAGCTTGCTCGAATTTATTCGACTGCTTTATTAAATTGATGGTGGGTGAATTTTTTTGTCGCCTTCGTCGTTTCTTATCTTTATTAATCATTTTGCTCCGATGGCTGCATACAAAGAGGCTGGAATCGGCCTTGGTAAGGACAAGTTGATGCTCTGCTGTCGAACTTCGAATATAAATTTTATTTTTCAGCCAGTAATTAGACTTTAAAACTTAAAATAAATAAATACACCCAACACTCACTCACATAGTTCTGACCCCACACTAGGTCTGTATTAGAGTATCAGGAACTACGAGGAATGTGCCCACAACACAACACCCAGAAAACAAATATTTATGAATCACACAAATATTGGTCTCGGTGCAGGCTCGATCCCACGACCTCTCTCTTTGCAACCGTCTATTATCCATTGAAGGGTTTCCCGTCTTCTCTCATACTCCGTTTTTACATCTCCATCAAATCTGATTGGAAATATCTTGGAAAAAATGGAAAACACGTGTTTTTTATTTTAATAGCTAGAGTGACGAAACAAGCACGTCGCTCGCCTGATGGTAAGCGCCACGCCTGTCCCTAAGAAGGAGCAACGGCACACAGAACTTTGAATTACAAAGCACTGCATGGCATTGAACTGCGATCGTCACCCAGAGATATAAGATGTTAATTCTCATATTGGCTTGTAATTTTACTGGCTTCAATGTCCTTAAAACCCGAACACAATAGTGCTTACACATTGCTGCTTGGCGACAAAAATAGACAAAGCGGTGGTACCAACCCAGACGACCTCTCGCTTACGAGGGTACTACCACGTTATTGTGAATCTACCAACTGATCCCTGAATGCAACTCACGTGAATAACTCAGGGGTATCAGGGCATCTCGCCATACGCTTCATCCTCGCCGACGTTGTGATTAATGCCTGAACCCAACTGTCTTCGAGCTTAGCGACAAGTGGGGCTGAACCAGCTGCACGCCTTATGCAATGTTAGAGATGTAACACTATGATTTGTTACAACATAATCGTGTAAGGATAGCTCGCTCATCTTCCTGCTTTGACTTTTGTCGTTAATTAGTAGATTCAACATAAATCGTATATTAAACTTTATGTTTAACAGAAACAACGTTTCTTCTTCACAACCAACAAAAAATTTAATCGACTTAAAACACTAAATAGCTAGGTTTTTCTATTACGAAATGCTCAGTATCAGCCCGGAGTCTGCAATTTGTGCCCGGTATGGCGATAGGCTCGCCCCCTATCACATTGTGGGATGGAGAAGAAAACTAAACAATTTTGACTACTTGGTAGTGTATTTTAGTTAATGAAATCCGCGCATAAAGAATTTTAGTCTTTCACCCCCTTAAAGAACGAATTATTTCTTCGAATTTAAATGGGGCATCCACTGCAGTAAATCCTATCGTACCCAAAAAGAATTATCCGAATCGATCCACATTTGGCGGGGTTATGCGTGAACATTCATCAAAATATATAATAATATGTAATGCGTACGCGTTACGACTGAGGCTTACGCTGAGGTCTCGGGTTCGATCCCCGGGTCGGGTAAAAGTGATATTAGGTTTTTCTATTACGAAAACCTCAGTATCAGCCCTAAGTCTGGAATATGTGCCCGGTATGGCGATAGGCTCGCCCCGTATCACATCATGGGACGGAGATACGCTCGGCGAAATGAGGGTGTACTGCAGGTTACACCTCTGCCTACCCCTTCGGGGATTACAGGCGTGAGTGCGTATGTATGTTATGGATATCTAATAATGTTTGACTAGCAATTAATTTACCACCAGTTTTAATCGATGGTCTGGGAAGGTCTAAAAATAAATCGAATGCACAATTTTAAGCCAGGATATATTTTTTTTCAGTGGTAGAGCCACGCTGTAGACACTTGTCTACAGCATGTATGGGCCAGCTCGTCCGGGTCATTACCACTGTCTCACAGAAAACCGGCGTAAAGTAGCAGCTTGCTGCTGAGTTTCGGTGAGTGAGATATCCGGAGGCCCAAATCCCCTCCCCTTCCCAATCCCTTAATTATCCCTTTCCTTTAAGGTTGGCAACGCAACCATGATTATTTTGGTATTGTGGGCGTCCATGGGCGGTGGAGATCACTTACCATCAGGTGACCCACTTGCTCGTTTGCCGGCCTATACCATAAAAAAAAGGATTCCATCGATTATATCTACTCCGGTAGCAGACCAGTGTACACTCAGCATCCTCCGAGACTGTCCCACTTGCAACAAGGTAGCCGCAGGGTTTCTAGTTCGCATAGCAGCGTAGGAATCTTGGTTATGAACCTAATCCAGCGGTCTATTAGACACAATATGGTCGGAAGGCTTGTCGAGTCCAGAATAGCCATTCCTCCTCCCCTAGGGTAGAAAAGGTACCCGTAAACGGGAATTTCCTCATAAGAAAAAAACATTTATTTCCTCCTTTCGATCAGTTTCGAAAATTTGTAATTCCAGGAAAGCCTCCATATATTATGAAGCTCACATTAAAAATACCACAAGACGACGCCCAATTTAGCGGTTCATTTAATATCTTTTCTTCGCTCTGCAATTTTATAATGCCAACATTTGTTCGTCCACATACGTGCTTATGATCTCAAATTGTTTTCGATGGCGTCCGCTCGAACAAACTGTATCGACATAGAATCTTTGATGTCTCTGATATATATTTTTATTAGCTTGAGTTGGTAAGCGCTACGCCTGCCCATAAACAGAAGCAACACCACACAGAACTTTAAATTACAAAGTACTGCATGGCATTGGACTGCGCTCATCACCCTGAGTCATAAGATGTTAAGTCTCATAATGCCCAGTAATTTCACTGGCTTCAATGTCCTTTAAACCGGATTGTAACAATGCTTACACACTGCTGCTTGGCGGCAGAAATAGACAAAGCAGTGGTACCAATTCAGATATTTCTTCGCACACGAAGGCACCAACCACCTAGTTGATATACTTTTGATATGCTCTTCGATATTATAAATATAATAAGTAATTCATAAGTCCATGACTTAGTTTTTATTTTAGACTAGCTTTTGCTCGCGGCTCCACCCGCGTGGATTTCATTTTCCGGGATAAAAAGTACATAAGTAGCCTAAGTTTCTCCTTATTACATCAGCTATCTACCAGTGAAAGTCCCGTCAAAATCGGTCCAGCCGTTCCAGAGATTAGCCGGAACAAACAGACAGACAAAAATTTGTTAAAAATGAAAATAAAAATTGCATATGCATGTAGTAAAAAGCGGGTATTTTAATATTACAAACAGACACTTCAATTTTATTTATTTGTATAGAAAAGACGCATGCTAGCGAAGCTCTATGTAAACACTAGTCCCCTTTAATTGTTCAAATAATATGTCTCTGCCAGCAATATATATAACTCAGAAACGAATCAATCAGAAACGAGTTTGAAACTTCTCTAATCATTGTAGATAACGCACTGTTAATTATCGAAGGCAGACGCTTACGCACAAAATCTTTAATCGACGTATAACGACAGCTAATCTACCAAGTTTTATCAGAACTCATTGCGAACGAGTAATAACTGGATATCTGCGACGGAATTTCATTTGTGACGAGTTTTCGAGAGTACTTTTTGAGTAAGGGTTACGAGGTGAGAGTGTTCCGAGTTTGAATTAAATTGTACCGTCTTTGATCGTTTTTATTAAATTACTAAGCGATTTTAATTGTGGATCAATTTATCTTTCGCCTCAAAAAAAATAACGTGTCTCAATTCGTCTTTATTCAACGTGTTACATAAAGTTGTGGTCGTATTTTGAATATTTGAAAAAGCTTTGTAGATTACTATGATTATTTTCCAGTATATAAACAATGTTTTTTGCGCTACATTTATTTTCATAGATATATATGTATATGTTAGAAATGCCTGCCGATTCTTTTTTTTGTATCGACGCTTGCTGATAGCCTGACAAGAGTCGGCTTTAGTCAGCGACACCGGACTTTCGGGCGAATGCTTGTAGGCACTCCAACCCTAAAATTTAAGTGACCGTCGCTGAGGGCATCCACCCCTAATGGGGGATTCGGACCTCGGGTCAGGACGGCCACTGGAGGGGGGCAAAGACATTTGCGATTGGAGGTTTAGGGGGATTTATAAACTACTTATAATCTAATTTTGATCTTCATCGGCACGCGGGCCGGTCGAAGGGTCGGGGGTGCTTCGGGGAGCGCGGCGAGGACAGAATGACGGTCTTGTCGAGTGTGATTGTGTGAGAACTTCCTCCATCTCTCGGATGGCCAGAGTGGTCGCATCGTCGGGATCGGTGAGGACGGAACGCGGTCTTCTCCACTTTGCGCGGTCAAAGGGAGTATATATCGACGCTCTACGGATGAGCGTGTTGGGATGATGCGCGGCGCGATCGAAATATCGTTTGCTTGCCACTTTCGTGACTTGCCTGATGGACGGCAAATTGGCATCTACGTGGAAGTTGTGATTACGCACGTACCACGGTGCCCCCATGACCCTACGCAGAAAACGATTCTGCAGGGTTTGCATACGTTTAAATCGATTTTCGGGAATATGAGCGAACGCCGGCGAAGCGTACGTCATTGTCGGCCTAATACAAGTGGTATAAATCCTAATCTTGTTGCGTACGGACATTGGACTCTTTTTGTTCAAGAGCCAAAATAACTGGCCTATCGCGAATTCGGCTCGCGCACGTACTGCATTTACATGTGGGATGAAGGTCAACTTCTGGTCAAGGATCACTCCTAAATATTTGACTGTCTTGGTCCAGGGAATGACCACGCCGTGCATGGTAGCATTCCGCGCTGGAACCGTAAGACGGGGATTCCTACAAAAGAGGATCGCGGCGCTTTTGGAAGGGTTGATAGTGATTCGCCACTTGCGGAACCATTCGCCGAGTTCATCGGCGGCGGCTTGCAAGAGGCGAATCACCTCAGCCGGATTTCTACGTGAAGCGTAGATTGCTGTGTCGTCAGCAAAGAGCGCCAGATGGGCGTTCTTTGGACGCGGTGTGTCGGGAAGAGACAGTTCCCTCCACACGATATCGGAAAGAGTGTGCCGATACAACGAAGCGGCCTGTTTTATACTCTCCAAGCGTAGTGGGAGGTAGGTGGGGGCGATGATGTCCGGTGCACGTGCTGCTAGCGCATTATATCGCTGTCTCTTTCTTGCACTTAATCTCAACTACCGCCGTCACATATATAAACCATTTATTGTTTCTACAAACATACATACATAAAAACGCAGTGATAGCTCAGTGAGGAGTGGTATGGACTGTCGAGACGAAAGTCGCAGATTCGAAACCAGCCCCGAAAGCATACACCTCTGACTTTTCTAAGTTACGTGTCTATTAATAGTTAATTATCACTTGCTTTAACTGTGAAGGTAAAATCGTGAGAAAACCTGTATACCCGAGAAGTTCTGCATAAGAATTTCAAAGGTATGTGAAATCTGCCAACCCGCATTAGGCCAGCGTGGTGGACTACGGACTAACCCCTCTCATTTAGTAGAGGAGGCCCGTGCCCAGCAGTGGAACATATATAATACAGGGCTAGTATTATATTTTATATGTCAAAGGATCGAGCTGCAATTTTCAAAAAAAAACAATAAATACGAATTTCGCGGTCTAGAGTTGACGTTCTACCTTAAGGTTCAACAGTTTGAGTAGTCGTTGATGAATTAATTAGGTATCATAATTATTGTCACGGCTCATTAATTAGTATATATCACAGTAAATTAAAATTAAATTCTACACACATTCTATAATACTGGTCTAAAAATCTGAAATTATGAATCTTCAAAACGTGAGCAATAATAAAAGTCACGTCTAGCGCGTCTGCAGTTTTTTTTATTGACTAGAGGACACAGAGAGCACGGCTCGTTAGGTACCCAGCTAGGGTTGTCACATATCCCATTTTCACTCGGATTATTGGTCGTTTCTTTAGAGAGTGTCTACTTTCTTGATATAAGACGTACTTGCCTCAATTCTATAAACGTTCTGTAATAACACACGTCACAAACTACAAACTTTTTTTTATTGATACAGCAGTTTGATGTAGTAATAAGTAGCGTCTGTCAGCCCTATTCCTAACGCGATGTACAGACTATTTCACTCGCACCTCGTACACCGACGATTCAGAACGATTTTATTGTTTCTTTTGTAATACATTCATCGAAGTATCAATGGATGCGATTCTTTGGTGCGATGGTACTATATTTGAATGTATTATGGCTTCTGTAAAGCCGTCTGTGATTATTGTTAAAAGCAGCAGCCGATAAATTAGGTTTTTTTAAATCACATGACGAGACGAGCAGGTCCCTCGCCTGATGGTAAGCACCATGCCTACCTATACATAAATGCAACACCGCTCCGTAAATTTAATTACAAAATTCTGCATGGAACTACACCGCGCTCGCCACTCCGAGACATAAGATCTTAAGTCTCATAATGCTCAGTAATTTGCTCTAATGTCTTTCAATGCGGTACACACACTGCCGCTTGGCTGTAGCAATAGACAAAGCAATTTTTTCTACCCAGACGGCTTCTGGTATATGCGAAAACCTTTAGTTTATTTACGTCCGATTCTTCTACTCATCTGGCAAGTGTATGCTTTAAATAATCCTAACTTTTAAAGGACTTTGTAGGACTATATAAACAAGAATTAAGAACAATATTGATTAGACCAGCTTTCAAATTAAAAAAAACCGCATCTATATCGGACCATTCGCTTAGGTGCTACAATGCAACAGATACATTCACAGGCTGACTTATGGCCGTTCCCTATATTCTGTCTATCTCTAGTTTTGCTATACCGGCGATAGAAAATTTTATCTATTTTCCGTTTTACCGTCCCAATAAACTTACTAATGATAGGTAATCCTATTCTTCATTGCTGTCTACTGATGAGAGGACTGATAGCTGACTACAGATATACAACACTATGAAAATGACAGTTCAAGCGTCCCAATATTTTTTATGTGCTATCTGTCGATAAAGTTATTTAGTATTTTCTTTATCGGTAGATTTTGACCGATAAACAGATATCCTCGGCTGTAAAAAAACGAAATAAATAACGCATTTTGAAGAAATAGCCATGAGTATACAAGGCTTACATGGCACTTGCACTGCAATACAAAAAACTAAATAAATTATGTAAAAATCTAAAAGAAAATATAAAAAAATCTAAAATTCCCATAAATAAAAATAATGCACCGTTTTGATAATTAAATTAAGAGCAAGAGACCTATAAATATTTGTTAATGCGAACAAAATAATTCCCCACTTCAGTAAAATCCCCCAAATTCGCTTGGGATTTTTGTTCAAAGGACTTGTATTCAGAGCCGTAATCAATTGACAGTAAAACGTTTAGTTATTACATTGAGTTTTGCAACATAATAAGTATTTCTCGTTATTAATATTTAATTTACAGTGGTAAAAAATAAGAATTATAGATAAATGCTAAATTAAAACTTATATTTCTAATCTAAATCATATCTTCATATTTTCTAACATAAATTAAACAATAGTTCCTCTTTCTCAGCTTGTATGAACATAACGCACAAGAGGGCCCAGATAGACGGCCTATCTATTGCTATCATAATATCCGACGTGCATATCTAAAAAATAGGGACGATTCCAAGCAGTAGATAGAACAATACGAATGTTTGACGATAGCTATCTATCGTGAAATTGAAGATTAATATTGGGAACGGCCATTACAGATAGACAAACAAAGAGTTCAATCTCATATGTTATGTATACATTAGTTGATATGATTCCTATATATAAGTTTCTTTATTTTGTACTGACTTGTTATAAGTGCTATTTTAATTGCCTACATGATTAATAAAACTATTTCATTTCAGAACACAGCCTCCATGGCTTGTCGGGCGAATAGCTAGCTTTGAAACGAGAGGCCGCAGTTTCGTTTCCGCAACGAGAGAAATGTTTGTGTTATCCACAAATATTTGTTTTGGGTCTGGATGTTGTGAGATCGAGAATCTCTCGTAGTTCTTGTTAACCACAACATAAGACTTATCTTATTTAGAAGTATCTTAATATGGCATTATTATTATACCACCCCTCTTTTTGTTGATGGGTAAGAAAGACTAACTACAAAGTAATCAATACTAGCTGGAACTAAGTTCGTTTATGATACAAACCCTGTATTATACTGTCCCACTGCTGGGCATAGGCCTCCTCTACGAATAAAAGGGGTTAGGCTTTATTCCACCAAGTGTGAAGAAGCAATTAGGCAGGCCGGCCTAATTTTGCCGACCTAGGAGAGACACATCGTCTATCGTTGGTCGACAGTATTCTTAGATTGCGCTGCACTTAACATCAGGTGTAGCGTAGTCACTTTCCGAGCTAGTATAAAAAAAAAATTTGTTGGCCTAAGGCGGGTTGGCTGACATCACATACTCTCAAAATTCTAATAGCGAACTTCTCAGGTGCATAGGCTTCCTTAAGATGGTTCCTTCACCGTTGAATTAAGTGATAATTAACAAAGTATACACACGTAACTGAGAAAAGTCGAAGGCGCATACTGCTCTTGGGGATGGTTTCGAACTTTCGACATTTTCTCGGTAGTCCGTACTAATCCGCGCTGAGCTATCGTTGTATAAACTTGCTATGCAATCTGTAAATGATTCGTTAAATTCATCTATTTTTATAAGTAATTACCAAAGCCTTTAATGTATACTAATAGACGGGCTGTTTAGAAGTAAAATTACGTCACATAATGCGGGAGTATGACAGCTGACAGACAGAGAGCGCGATAGGGGTTGTAGTTGAGAGGAAGCGAGATGGTAATATTGAGTTACGGTCAATTGACCGCAACTTAGTGGTACAATTATATGTACCGCGCAGCTTATCTAGTAGTATACAATAAAGTCTTTGAATTTTTTTTAAGTAATGCCCAATAAAATGGCCTACTCAAAACATCGTTTCATAAATACCAACCCAGTTTGCAGTCGAGAAAAGTAAACAGAACTGTTGAATCTATTTTCCACTTAATCACCAATTAACACAGACCGGCAAAGAAATAAAACTGCACTTGTTAACACTGGAATAATAAAAAATCACATCTAGCAACTTTATCTCTCTTTAGTATTTCATTATCGAGTGAACGAGACAGAACATCTCGTTATCGTCCAAACGTCTCGATGATTCTACACCTCGGTGCGACGAGTTTTTAAAATAGACCGCTTATTTCTTTTGTGACTTATCGATGTTTGGTTCAAGGTCAGTACGGTTGGGATGTTCGATTGCTTACGTGATCCGATTATGAAGTGGACTAGAACTTAACTTATCGATATAGTGGTGTAATACGAGTATCTATAGATTTAGTGTAATTGCCTAGTGTATTTTGATGTTTTCTTTTTACATCATAGGCCGGTAAACAAGTAAGTGGGTCACTTGATTGTAAGTGATCTCAACCGCCCATTTACGCCCACAATAGCAAAAGGATCATGGGCGCGTTGCCGACCTTAAAGGAAAGGGATAACTAAGGGATTGGGAAAGGGAGGGGGATTTAGACCTCCGGATGTCTCACCATACGAAACGCAGCAGCAAGCTGCTACTTTACGTCGTTTTTCTCTAAGACAGTGGTAACGACCCGGACGAGCCGACCCATTCATTCTATAAAGAAATCTGTCTACAGTGTGGCCCAAATCCCCAATGCCAATCCCTTAATTATCCCTTACCTTTACGGTCGGTTGTGCGCCCATGATACTTTTGGTATGGTGGGCTTACATCGGCGGTGGAGATCACTTACCATCAAGTGACCCACTTGTTCGCCGGCCTACGCTATAAAATAGGCTCACCAACACATCACGAGACGGAAATAGGCTCAGCAAATCGTGAGTGTATTAATTGCACCTCTGCCTACCCCCACATACAGGCGTTATAAAACATACATACCGAGTATATGCAACGTTTCTAAATCTAGAGTTGTAATTCTTACAAGACATATGGAGCACGTCAGAGCCACACCATCAAAGAGGCGAGAAGAAAAAATATTTTTTGGAAGGGCAGTATCTCTCGAAGCAAGTTCTTATCAAGTTTATTACACACATCGGGTGCCGGATACATTCTGGATTGGGTACACTTAGCACAAATTACATCCCAACCACGCAAGCACTGATAAGAACTGTTTTTGTAAAAGTTTTTAGTTCTGTAACTTAGGTTTTGTTTGCTTAGAACCATCGAAATAAGATTACTAGAACGATAACTCTCATATGAATCTGCCAAAAAATACAGGGCTCCACTTACTTACACATGCAAAGGTAAAATCACACGTAACAAACATTAATGAACGTTCAAAATCAACTTTATTGCATAAAAGTTAATGCCTTTTGTAGATCGAGATACGACGTTCTGCACCGCGCAAAAAAATTGACGTAAACTAAGTAGAGATTATTTATTATTCACAGACTTTTTAGCCCCACCCCCTTGCATAGAGTTTTGGTGGGGTCATATTTTTAATATTATTATGTTTATGCAGAAAAACGTTTTACAATAATGTAATAGAAATTTATAATAAAACCAGTATATTCTCAAAGGAGTTTTGGAGTGACGACCTGAAAATTTCTTTTTAATAAACATAGTACATATTTTATCTTTGATGTATAAAGCAATATTCATAAAAATAAGCCGGTTCAATATTACTTTGATGGTTTCCTGTACTCCTAGCAGCTATATATGAAAATTAGATATAAATCAACGGCATTATTAATATGTCTAATATATTGCTTCTTTGAATGTATTTAAGAAACCAAAATATTCACAACGAGACATCTCTTAAAATAATAAAAATAAAATGATTATATTATGCGTCTTCTGTAAACTGTTTTCTGCTATCGGTATAAGGCGCTATCTGCGTCTGTCTGTCTGCTTGTCCGTTTATTTCTCCAAAACTATGCAACCATAAGCAGTGATAGCTCAGAGAGGAGTGGTATAGACTGTCGAGACGAAAGTCGCAGGTTCGAAACCAGCCCCGAGAGTATACACCTCTGACTTTTCTAAGTTACGTGTGTATTAATTGTTAATTATCATTTGCTTTTAACGGTGAAGGAGACATTGTGAGGAAACCTGCATACCTGAGAAGTTCTTCATAAGAATTTCGAAGGTATTTGAAGTCTGCCAACCCGCATTAGACCAGCGCGGTGGACTAAGGCCTAACCTCTCTCATACAGTAGAGGAGGCCCGTGCCCAGCAGTGGGACGTATATAATACAGGGCTAGTATTATTATATTATTATTATTATTGCTTTACTTCTTTAAATGTATTTAAGAAACCATATTCACATCGAGCCATCTATTTTAATAAAAATAAAATTCTTAGATTCTGTAAATTGTTTTCTACTATCAGTATAAGACGCTATCTGCGTCTGTCTGTCTGTCTGTCCGCTTATTTCTCCTAAACTATGCAACGAGTTTAGATGCCGTGTTCATTATATTAATAATAATAATTATCTTTATTCAAGTAACTGCAGACTCAATTTGTTAGTATTACATTTAGAAAATACAAATGATATAAGACACATTATTTATCACGTAATTCACTGCGCACTGTTTCTTTTCGTACTATGGATAAGAGAATTTATTCCGAAAGGTTTTTATGTATATCATGCTATGACACATAGGAGCAGGTTCAAACAAATAGCGGTGACACCACGAGGGACAGCTAGTTCATTTATAAAACAAACATTAATAAAGCTACATGACAATCCATTTAAAAAAAAGCTCTCTTCATTCCCTGCACACTAATCAATCTCCCCCTGCATCCCCACTGAAGCAGGTACTCGATCTTTCAGCATCGCGATAAAATATTAGGCTGTACATTGGAAAACTTTTTCATTGGTGTCAATTTGCAAATGTCAAGGGTAAAAATCTCTGCAGCTGAGTAAAGTTAAAATGATGTTTATAATTATCACTTGTTAAAAAATTATCTAACAGAAAAAATTACATTTAATTATCAAAAGTTTTATTAGGTACGTAGGTCTCTAGTGTGCCACAGGCCGTCTGAGTAGGTAGTTGATATCACCGCTTTTGTCTATTTCTACCGCCAAGCAGCAGTGTGTGCATTGTTGTGTTTCGGTTTGAAGGACATTTAAACCAGTGAAGTTACTAAGCATGATGTGACTTTATATCTTATGTCTCAAGGTGACGAGCGCAGTCCATTGCCATGCAGTGCTTTGTAATTCAAAGTTCTGTGTGTCGTTGCTTCTGTTTATAGGCAGGCGTGGCGCTTAGCATCAGGCGAGCGAACTGCTCGTCTCGTCATTCAAGCTAATAAAAAAGAACTATAGCACTAAAATTGTCAATTACAGTCAACAACAGGTTTTCTAGTAAGTAGTAATTAAATATATAATAATAATACACCCAACAGTCACACACATAGTCCTGACCCCACACTAGGTAAACCTGTGTCGTGGGTATCAGGAACTACGAGGGACTTGCGGTCCCACAATACCCAGACCCGAGACCAATATTTGTGGTTCACACAAACATTTGTCTCGGTGTGGGAATCGAACCCACGGCCTCTCGCTTCGCAGCCGACTACTCGCCTGATCAAAGTAATGTTTACACCAAAGTGAACACAATATGGCGTAATTTTTACATTTTGTAATGTATGCCTGCCTCGGTGGCGCAGTTGTAATGCGTACGCGTTACGATTGAGGCAAACGCTGATGTCTCGGGTTCGATCCCCGGGTCGAGTAAAGTGGTATTGGGTTTTTCTATTACGAAATGCTCAGTATCAGCCCGGAGTCTGGAATTTGTGCTCAGTATGGCGATAGGCTCGCCCCCTATGACATAAGGGATGGAGATACGCTCGGCGAAATGTGGGTGTACTGGTTACACCTCTGCCTACCGCTTCGGGGATGACAGGCGTGAGTGCGTATGTATGTATGAAATATCAAGTTCGGTGACAGCTACAAATTGTTTATGGATCCTAAAATATTTACAGCGCAACATTCCATAAATGCTTATTACAATTTTATGTCTCTGTACACAAAATATGTTATGGTTGTAAGCATGGAGAACTTCATGCTTGAAGACAATTATCTATTAATAATCGATTCAACCCACAAAAAGAGAGTTGTTATAAAGACTGTCACAATATGTCTATGTGTGTGTGTGTGTTGTGTGTATCGTAACGCCTATACGAGTGGACCGATTAAAAACCGTTTGTTTTAAAGTTACTTTAATCTAGAACTAAATGGTTGTTAACTAAGTTTTAAAAATATCTAATCAGCCATAAAAAATGCTTTATATTTTTTCTAGTATAGGCTGGCAAATGAACAAGTGGGTCATCTGATGGTGTGTAATTTCCACCACCCCTGTACGCTCACAATACCAGAAGAATTATGGAGGCATTGCCGACTTTAAAGGAAAGGAATAACTAAGGGATTGGGCATGGAAAGGAAATTTGATCCAGATATCTCCCCCATGGTACGAAAGACAGCAGTAAGCCGCTACTTTACGTCGGTGAGACAGTGATAACGACCCGGTTGTACCGGTCCATGCTATAGACAAAACTGTCTGCATTGTGCCTCTACCATTCACAGTTACAGATGTTTTTCTAAGTGATGTCGAGAGTTTTTAACGTTTAAATAATCCGTAAAATATAACTGCTAAATTCTACTTGGCGGCAGTAATAGACATAGCTGATAATACCCAGACGGACTCTCCATAGAATAGACTAACTACCTAGTTACCTACACTATTTCTAGTAACAATGCCTATAACAGTCCCCAAATTAACAAAAGACCACCGCTTAAGTTAAAATCTACGAAAGGCCAAAGCGGCAAAATTCATAGCTGTTATAACTTATAATGTAATCACTCTGATGCAGCTGCGCATTGTATACAACGTGTTACAGAAAGGTGTGGTCAAATTTAAGTAACATACCTCCGTATGCATAAATGTTACTATAAAACCTTATAGTGAGCGCGAACGCATAGTGACGATTTCTCTAAAGGTCATTGGTTAGTTTTTGGCGCTAAATCAATACAGACCAATCGTGTACACAGAAATCTACACTAAGCAAAGAGTTCATTTAAGCGCCGTTTGTGAATACGGGCCTCAGTGTATAAGTATTTCAACCCCCGTAGTACCAAATCCGATTGCATTGCTAGAACATAAATAAAACGTTTTCTTTTTTGTCGAACTAGGGGCTTTGCCCATATTTTTCCACAAAACATAAAATAAAAAATAACTTAAAGTCCGACGAATATGAGACATATCTTACTTTCTTCCCCACATTATTCTGCATCGATTGGTATCGGTCTCGACCCCATACCCCCAGCGGTTTCGGAGGAGATAGCGTGACAAGCTTTTGGCAGGCGCCAGTTACTTTTTTTTTAAATAGAGAGATGAGTAACATTTCCTTATTCGACTTGCAACCGTGGTCAACACTTAATGATAAACAGCTGAGTTTTCGTCTCACTCCAGCATTGTTATTCTCTGCCGGAATATGCTAAGCCCCTAAGTAAAAAAATCTAAAATCATATCATAAAAAGTCATATCTATGTAATAACGTTTTTTTGTTATGTTTATATTATTAGATACTGATGTATCAATATTTTTTAAGCATCGAAACCATATCAAAATCTGTATATATTAAAGTAGGATGCCGTGTAAGGTTATGTAAATATGAAACGAATTATTTAATATATAGGTTTTTTTCATCGCTCGCCTAATGTTAAATGCCACGCCTGTCCATAAACAGAAGTAACGCCACACAGAACTTTGAATTACAAAGCACTGGCACTGGACTGTGCTCGTCACCCCGAGACATGGTCGACAATTTTGTCTACAGCATGAATGGGCCGGCTCGTCCGGGTCGTTACCACTGTCTCACAGAAAACCGGCGTAAAGTAGCAGCTTGCTGCTGCGTTTCGTACGGTGAGTGAGATATCCGGAGGCCCAAATCCCCCTCCCCTTCCCAATTCCTTATTATCCCTTTTCTTTAAGGTCGGCAACGCGCCCATAATTCTTTTGTATTGTGGGCGTACATGGGCGATGGAGATTGCTTACCATCAGGTGACCCACTTGCTCGTTTGCCGGCCTATACTATAAAAAATAAAAAAAATAAAACCATAGGTAAGTTGTTAAATCTCGTAATGTCCAGTAATGTCACTGGCTTCAAAGTTAAAATAAAAACTACAAGCTAAATTTTTCTGTAACATATGTTCAAAAGCATATTGCATTGACCCCACTGCGAGTGGTATCTTGGGCAGGTGGAAGAAGACTGACTACAGAAAATGTTTTATGCTTCGTTACTCGGTATAGAAATAAGCTTAATAATTTACGTCTCTGTGAAATGGAAATTCAAAGAAATGGTTAATGAATACTCAAATATAATTGACTCCCCTGAGTACGGCAGTTAGCACTTAAGAGTTAAGAAAGCTTTTACCTTGAACCGAGTCGGAATTGAATGTGAAACATGCGTGATTTGTATTCAATACACACAGAAACTATTGCAACGAACAGAAGTAGAATGAAAAGTTACCGACTTCTGTTCACTTCTGTCTGAACTGGAAATTGATGCAGACTGCCAAGAAACTTAGTATTTGTTGTTTGAAATGATAATTATATGTATTTTGTATATAGTCCCGATAATTGACTCTACTGGATAGGTGATTAAGAAATAAAGTAACTAAGTATAACGATAACTCTCATATGAATGTGCATAAAAATACGGCTCCTCTTACTTACACATGCAAAGGTAATACTCATACACGCAACAAAAATTAATGAACTTTCAAAATCAACTTTATTTCATAAAAGTAAATGTCTATAATGTAATGTAAATATTAAGCTTTTAGTTCGAGATACGACGTTCTGCACGCGCAAAAAACATCACGCCTACATGCCACAACGGCAATGATCATACTAAACTCGAGCTGCACAGACTTTTATAGCCCCGCCCCCTTGCGCAGAGTTTTGGTGGGGTATTTTTTTTTGCTTAATTTACGTTTCTTGTTATCTTATTTCGATGGGTGTAGTAGATAAATAATAAAAAATAATAATACTACCGATGTATTAGTTTACAAGGTGGTACGTTCCTCGTGTACGAGAGGCCATCTGGGTTGGTACCACCCCGTACACCGCAGGAACTCTCGGGGTCAGTTAGAAAGTTAGAGTACGTTGGCCTGCTAGGTATATGAGTAGCAGCTACTTTCAACAGTTAAACTTCGTAGATATATTTCAGATGCCAAGTTGTTTTCAAATACAAGGTGGTAGGTTCCTCGTATGCGAGAGGCCGTCTGGGTTGGTACCACCGCGTTGTCTATTTCCGCCACCAAGCAGCAGAGTGTATGCACTATTGTGTTTCGGTGTAAAGGACATTGAAGCCACATTTACTTTGTAATTTAAAGTCCTGACTATTGTTGCTTCTATTTATGGACAAGCGTGGTGTTTACCTTCAGGTGGATGACCTGCTCATTTCTTCATTCTACCTAATAAAAAAGTATGTATTTGATGAAACATTTTTGTAGTTCAAAGCTACAAATGTCTTATTTCTTTTGCCACTTGTGTATAACATGGTTTAGGGTCTAGACACATTCGCCACGTCCCCGGACAGATTAAAGCTCAAGGCGGTTTAGTGAAAAGTAGCTAACTAGTACAAGGCTCTTGATGCCCCATGGGAGCCTAGTACAAAATATTACCAAATCACTCGGTTTACGTGATTTAATTTGGTGCAAGTTATACTTTTTTTTTGGGATGGAAATAAGCTCAGCGAAATTTTGGTGTACTGATTACACCTCTGCCTACCCCTTCAGAGTGTGAGAGGAGTGAGTGCATGTATAAGTTATGGATTCAGGATTTGAAATTTCCGTTGGCATTTAGTGTAATCCAAGACCGCTCAAATCTCAAGTCGGGCATTCACAATTTGTTTTCGATCCAGATATTATATGATTTTCTCTTTATTGAAAGTAGTGCTCGGAATGGCATGCTGCTGAATGTTTTTTTATAGGCTCGTCCCTATCACATCATGGGACAGAAAAATGCTCTGCCAATAGTGTAATAGTTACACTACAGTCTACCTATGCAGAGATACAGGCGTACTGATAAAATAAATAAATCCTGAATATACCTAAAATCGATTGTATTCCACAAGCATAAATCGAGATATTGTATTATAATCGAATATCAGTAATAACCCAGCACTATCCGAGTGCCAATTTGCCGCAGTACGAGACGTCAGTGTCAATGTACTGTCAACTTACTGTACTGATGTACCAAGCTATCTGTGAATTGAAGAGCGTCGCTCTGTTCGCTCCAGTGTTGCCATTTTACGAATAATTTTAAAATTCATCATTTGGGATATTTCATGTGTTATGACACACATATTTCACAGTAGGTAATTCGTTTATTTTCAGCCGAATTCGAGTAATTATATAAGTGACTTTCATGATACCAAATAAAATACACCTTCAACTTGAGCATCGTCTGAATATCTATGAACAATGAAATTGTATACCCATGAGTAGTTAACTAAACCACTAAAAGATCCACTAGGCACTAGATAGCAAAATTTACACACTAGTGGCGGGTCCAACCCAACAAATCTAGGAATAATTCGACTAAGTTAGAAGCACTGTCTGGTAGTTTTTCCATTTTTTTCTTGCCTAGATAGGCAGACGAGCAGACGGCCCACCTGATGGTAAGTGGTTACCGCCGCCCATGGACCTCAGCAATGCCAGAGCACAGCCAAGTCGATGCCTACCGTTCCAAGCCGCTGCCTACCGTTAAAACATTTTCTGCCATTTCACAGTTAGCTTGGTATATCTGTACCCAGTCTCCACCGAGTCTACAAACATCTATCAGAAATGTTTTATCATAAAATCATATTAGTTGGTTATTTTAATGTACTCAGTTAGTTTTTAATAACCTTACATAACCGTTAAAATTTCTTTTCAGTTTTTAGGGTTCCGTAGCCAAATGGCCCAAACAGAACCCTTATAATTTCCCCATGTCCGTCTGTATATCACAACTTTTTTACTCGGAGACTATTAGCACTGTATGAATCAAATTTAAATGTGTTCTTTGAATTGCGACACAACAGTAGCAAAGTAAGTAAAGTAGCAGCTTGCTGCTTCGTTTCGTACGGTGAGTGAGATATCCGGAGGACCAAACCTCCCTTTCCCAATTCCTTAATTATCCCTTTTCTTTAAGGTCGATAACGCACCCATGATTCTTTCGGTATTGTGGGCGTGCATGGGTGGAGATCACTTACCATCTGGTGACCCACTTGTACGTTTGCCAGCCTAAGCCATAAAAAAAATTAAATAAAAAAAACAGGTGAAATTAACAAAAATAAATGGGGGGTGTTTCCCATACATGTATGGATGATATACATGTAATGATGATATGGATGTCTGAAGGATGTTTTTTTTTAAATTGCACATATCATTGGCTGCTAAATTTCTTTTTATAAAAGTCATTAGTTTGTGAGGTGTGCGTGTCCAAAATAGTGAAGAATGCATTCCGAATCGCCGTCTGACCCCCACAACCCGCAACGGGAACCAAGTTTCGCCATTGTCTCGCCCGTTAATCAGCAGAGCGTAGGTACCACATGCAGATGAGATTGGGTTTGGCCCAAGATATTGGTAGCCCACTTATACTCCACTGTTTATCAGAGATCTGCCACATAATAAAATTTAAGTTAATAATTTAGGTTGTTTTTGTTAGCTTGAGTGACGAAACGAGCAGGTCGCTCACCTGATGGTAAGCGCTATGCCTGCCCATAAACAGGAGCAACACCACACAGAACTTAACGAGACATAAGATGTCCCATAATGACCAGTAATTTCACTGGCTTCAATATCCTTCAAATCGGAACACAACAGTGCTTACGTACTGCTGCTTGGCGGCGGAAAGAGACAAAGCGGTGGTACCAACCCAGACGGCCTCTCGCATACGAGGGACCTACCACCTTGTAAATAAGATAGGTAATAATCAATAATTTTATGAGTGGGAGAACCACGCTGTAGACACTTGTCTACAGCATGTATGGGCCGGCTCGTCCGGGTCATTACCACTGTCTCACAGAAAACCGGCGTAAAGTAGCAGCTTGCAGATATCCGGAGGCCCAAACCCCCTCCCCTTCCTAATCCCTTAATTATCCATAAAAAATAAATAAATAATTTAAACTCTTAAAATTAGCAAATTTTCGAAGGCCATAATATTAATAACGTTTTAACCTATGTTTAGTCCCCAACCCTGTGTAGGTCTGCAAAAATTACTGTAACATTGTATGCCTACCTAAGAATTAACAAAATAACCAAGCTCAACAACTTTCGTGAACAATCCCCTTTTGTTTGGTACCTATTATTTTCCACTTTATTGAAGGAGGGATTTTAGTATACGAACAATGCTCAATTTTAGAATTAATATTCTTTTGAAACTCATTTTTTTTATATTAAGAAATAATTAATGTTCCTTTGGGAATACAGTTTTTAATTATGTTTCAGAACGTTGTTTTTAATCGTTAATTCATATTATTGCCTCTGCCATTCAGTTTTGAATCGCCGGTATTCTTTATTTATTCAAATTCACAATGCGAAAAGAACATGAATAAGTATTTAAACAATATTGTGGCTTTTGATAAGCTTTTTTTTTGGGTGTCGAATTTATTAGAGTTTTGTTATTGCGGGTTCACGAGGATTCTAGTTGATCAAATTGAAAAATATTTTTAATATTTTGAGTAGCGAAACGAATAGCTTGCTCGCCTGATGGTAAGCACCACGCCTGCCCATATACAGAAGCAACACCACACAGAGCTTTGAACTGCAAAGCACTGCATGGCATTGGACTGCGCTCATCACACCGAGAAATAAGATGTTATGTCTCATAATGCCCAGTAATTTCACAGACTCAAAGAGAGACCAATAGAGAGAGAGATACAGACGGATAATAATGATCAAACTTATAAACCCCTCTTTTTTGTCGGAGGTTAAGAAAACACATAAAAAGGTAATTCGAAATAAACTCGACTAAAAGCACGACCAAGTTCTCATTTTAAATTCAATTGGAAATAATTTCGATTCGCGTTAATGCAAATGAAAAGGGGCAAGGCAAGTTAATCTTAAACTGGGCCACTTGAGTGTCTAATTAAATAATTTGGGAAGAGGACGAAACTGCCTTAAGGCGAAGGGATGGGACAGGGTACCCTTTTAAAGGCATTAAGTTATTCGGCGTTTGTGATGACTGGCGGATATTTGGGTAAACTGCTTGGTTAGAGTTCAATCTTTTTGTGAACGATAATTGGATTGAGCTATGAGTTAAAAGAGCACGAAGCTCAGCGTGGAGTGGTACGGACTGTCTATACGAAACTCGGAAGTTCGAAACCAGCCCCAAGAGTATGCACCTATGATTCTAAATTAAGAAAGAAAGAAAATAACTTTAGTACGTCAATAATTATATCTGGATTCATTATTAAACATTGCTTGCTTTAACTTTAAAGAAAATATAGTGAAGAAACCTGTATATCTGAGATTTCTTCACAATTTCGAAGGTGTGTAAAGTCTACCAACCCGCATTAGGCCAGGTTGATAAGCTATAGCTCAAATTCCCTTCCTCTTCCCAATCCCTTAATTACACCTAGCCTTTAAGGTTGGCAACGCGTTCATGATTCTTCTGGTATTGCTTAAATTATTTTATTAAACATAAGATCACATGAACTTATTTAAATTAAGATAGGTAAGTAAACTTCTTATTGATTAAGTATTGCACATACATTTTTAAATGAAGTCATTAATTATTTTTATAAGAAAAAATAAATAATATTTTCTATTCTTTAGTGTAATCATGACAATACAAAAAGTGAAAATGGTAATAATAAAGTTTCAATTTAGAACTTGTCAATCAGTCAGAACTTGGACTCGAAATATATATAAAAATATGATGGAGTTATTAGGTCACTTTAATATCAAAATATTGATTCATACTTTATGTAAGAATGTGATGAAATTATCCCGTCACTTTTAAGTCAGAACTTGGACTAGGAATAAACAAAAAAATATGGAATTATTACGTAACGTTTACGTCAGAACAAATGACTTCGATCTGACGTCACAGCATGACGGTATATGATATATCATGTACATAGCATTGGAGTCATTAAAATGACGTCATATTAAAGTGAAATTTAATGTCAGTACCATGTCACAATGATGGAATCCAATATGACTTCATATTGAAGTCATAAATAAAGTCACCATAACGTAATGTTTGCGTTTTTTGATCAAATTATGCATTTTGATGTATGGTATCTGTATGATCTATGTATGACATAATTTGAAGGTCATGTGTTCACTGGGTAAAGATCAATAGTTGAAGCAAGCTTGTTTAAAACCATCGTAGTGTTCTATAATTTTTGGTTATATCCAAAGCGTGTTTTGCATACTGTTCATCAACTTACTTGTGGCTTTATTAATTTATTCTTATTATTAACTTCATGAATTCTTCGAGTTTTTTTAGTATAGATCGGCAAACGAGGAAGTGTGTCACCTGATCATGATAAATAATCAGATTATAGTTTGTGCAATGTAGGAGTAAGAAATCAATTTTGGACATTTACATTTTAAGGGGTGTTAAAAAGGGGCTTGAACTTGAACTTGAAATGAAACAAACGCTTTATGGAACACAATACGACTGAAATTAAACACAAATATTTCTTACTAAAAATAATGTGACATCAGTTTCACATTTTTGAAAAATTCCACTCACGAAAGGGGTGTTTGTTGATTTGTGCTTATTATTAATGTGAAAGTTTATTATACGTTTGTAGATCAACCACGGCTTAACGACTGAACGGATTTGGATAAAATTTGCCATACAGATAGACCAAGATATGAATTATAACATAGGTTATTTGTATCCCAGAAAAAGCCATTTACGCGGGTAACAGCTAGTGTATATATTCCTCTAAATCATTAGTTCCCAAAGTGGTCCACGTGGGGGTATACCCTTTAGGGGTCCATAGTTAGACCTAATCATCACATTTTTTGTCGACTTTTGGGAATATGGTAGAAATGTAGCTGCAGGGGGTCCTCGGGAGCCAGCTAAATATTGAAAGTGTTCTATGAGAAAAGAAGTTTGGCCACCTCTGCTCTAAATAATCGTTAAACTCTGTAAACTGGTTAACAGTTTCAGAAAATGCTTGTTATTTATGAATAAATTATTTGAAGTTTGATTAACTTCTGGCGAGTTTTAGTTCCCTTTGAAAATGTTATTATACAGAAACATTTACAATTATCTAAGAGTTAATTGAAGAGGAAATAAGCATTTAAAATCGTATAAATTAAACAGTACCTATTTACGGCAACCGTTTCAAAATTGTAGTTATGTTTTGAAACCAATTTACAAACAATTAAATACTCTAAAGGATCGCAAACATCGCGGAGACCTAATTATAATAATAATAATACAAGCCCTGTATTATTTATGTCCCACTTCTGAGCACGGCCTCCTCTACTGAGTGTGAGGTGTTAGGCCTTAGTCCACCACGCTGGCCTAATGCGGGTTAGCAGACTTCACATACCTTCGAAATTCTTACGGAGACTTTCTAAGGTATGCAAGTTTCCTCACAATGTTTCCTTCACCGTTAAAGCAAGTGATAAATACACATGTAACTTACAAAAGTCATAATTGTATGCTTTTGAGGCTGGTTTCGAATTTGTGACTTTCGTCTCGACAGTCCATACCACTCCCGGCTGAGCTATCACTGCTTTTCCGTCGTATTTCTCATACATACATACATACCCACTCATGCCTGTAATCCCGAAGGGGTTAGGCAGAGGTGTAACCAATACACCGACATTTCGCCGAGCGTATCTCCGTCCCAAGATGTTATAGGGGGCGAGCTATCGCCATACCGGCCACATATTCCAGGCTCCGGGCTGATACTGAGCTTTTCGTAATAGAAAAACCCAATATAACTTTTACCCGACCCCTGGTCGGTGATTAACTGACTCTAAATGTCCAAATAATTGAGTCCTAAAAATGGCAGTTAAGCTTGATTGACGTGCCTGAATGCAGCCGTAAAAGATAGCTAAATGAAAATGTTAAATTAGTAGTTCCTAAATTATCTTTCTATGTTTTATATACATACATACATACATACATACATACGCACTCACGCCTGTAATCCCCGAAGGGGTAGGCAGAGGTGTAACTAGTATACCCACATGTCACCGAGCGGATATCCGTCCCATGATAGGGGGCGAGCCTATCGCCATACCGGGTACAATTCCAGACTCCGAGCTGATACTGAGCATTTCGCAATAAAAAAAACCAATATCACTTTTACCCGACCCGGGGATCGAACCCGAAACCTCAGCGTCCTCCTCAGTCGTAACGCGTAAACATTACAACTGCGCCACCGAGGCAGTATTTCTCAGTTATTGGAATTAGGTTGTAACAATAGCATTTAGCATTATATTATTACGAGTATTAACTAGCTATTGTGATACGTAGTCGCTTTTGTTATAAAACAGCCGATGATGTCAAAAGCGATTGCGCCATTTTGAATTACTACAAAAGCGCGAAAATGGCGGCTTGTCTATTGTTAATATATATTTTACAATACGATTCAATGACTGAAATTAATACGAAATAAACCATTAGCCGAATTAGTTTTATACATTTTGAATCTAGATAGCGTTATTTCTATATTATTTGGTTGGTATACCCCTTTTTTATCCTGGCTCAGCTGGTGACATATTAATTTTTTTAGCTTGAATGATGAGACGAGTAGGTCGCTCGGAATTGTACGGAGTACGGACTGCCGAGACGAAAGTCAAAGCTTTGAATCCTGCCTCAAAAGCATACACATCGAACATCGGATCGTTACGTGTGTATTCATTGTTAATTATCGCTTAATTTAACGGCGAAGGGAACATCGTGAAGAAACCTGCATACTTGAGAAGTTCTTTATGCCTCAACATTTAATTTATATAGTCCTAAAAAACTCGAGTAAAATGGCTGTGACATACGGACAGGCGGACGTGACGAATTTATAAGGGTTCCATTTTTGACATTTAGATACGGAACCCTAAAGCATCAGTCCGGTCAAACAAAGTGACGACGACAAGGTTATCCAAACTTGTATAGTTATGTTTACATCCAATACAAACAGAGGAAAAACTTTTGCTACAATTTCGATTTACATAAAGTTAGAGTCCTGCTGCTGAGTTCACTGCTCGCTAGATATTTCAGCAACTTCCACTACAATACCAACTCTTTACTGTAAACTGTTCGTAGAATACGACGCAGAGTGAATATACATAACTCACGCCTGTAATCCCCGAAGGGGTAGGCAGAGGTGTAACCAGTACACCCACTTTTCGCCGAGCGTATCTCCGTCCCATCACGTGATAGGGAGCGAGCCTATCGCCATACCGGGCATAAATTCCAGACTCCGCGCTGATACTGAGCATTTCGTAACAGAAAAATCCCAATACCACTTTACCCGACCCAGGGATCGAACCCGCGACCTCAGCGTTAGCCTCAATCGTAACGCTTACGCATTACAACTCCGCCACCGAGGCACCGAATATACAGTTTGTAACAAAAACCCCTGTCGGCCCTTTTTGGGTCGTGAAGATAGACATATAGACAGCTTAATAAAAATAGTTAAATTAAAAAATGATAAACAGAAGTAAAATAGAATCTTTACACGGGTAACTTAGAAAATGAACATATTTAAAAAAAAAAAATTGCATCTGAATTTCTGTGTGTATTGACGAAGCCGGGGGTGCGACAGGTTTGATGTACGTGGACGCCGCAACATGCTATCTCGCTCTGGCTCCAAGTCATCGCTCTTGCAGAGGTAATGAATCAAAATACGGTATACAAACAATAATTTAATTCAAGTTTAAAAAATAAATATGATTATTTTTTATAATCCAATTTTCGTATGTGAGTGTTTTCATTACATTTGAATATCGATTCTGATATCACAGTTAAAACGCCCAACAGGTTTTTGATACATATTGTATAGAGGTACCAAGCTAACTGTGAACTGAAGGGCGTCGCTGCCGAAGCTCATTATTGCCATTTTACGAATAATCATTCATTATGACGGATATTTCAGGTGTTATGACACACATATTTCACATTAGGTAATTTGTTTATACATACATACGCACTCACGCCTGTAATCCCAAAAGGGGTAGGCAGAGGTGTAACCAGTTCACCCACATTTCGCCGAACGTATCTCCGTCCCACGATGTGATAGGGGGCGAGCCTATCGCCATACCGGGCACATATTAATTAATAAGTAAATTGTTTATTTTCAGCCAAATTCGAGAAATTATAAAAGAGACTTTCAGGATACCAAATAAAATATATCTACACCTTCAGCATCGTCATTTGGTTAAAAAAATCGTCTGGCTATACAATTTCAATGTTCATAGATATCTATAAACATTGAAATTGTATACCCATGATTCGAAAACCTAAAAATGTTAATTTGTTTGTTTAGTCGATGAAGCCATTCCTCTCCACTTACTAAGTAGTTAACTAAACTACTGAAACATGCACTAGCCACTAGATAGCAAAATTTACACACTAGCGGCGGGTCCAACCCACCAAATGATGGGATAATTTCACTAAGTTAGGAACACTGTCTATATTTCCATTTTCTGCCATTTCACACTTAACTTGGTACATCTATAAATATATTGGAAAAAAACGTACTTACGCAACGACCGTTATAAAGAAAAAAAAAGACTTAAAAACATAAAAGCTAAAAATATAAGGGTTTTATTATTGTTAAAAGTATTCCTTTGGAGTTTTAGTTTTTCATTCCGAATTCAGCCCGTCGAGGAAGGAAACTTTGAGCTTCCGAATTAAATCAGAATCATCACAATCGAAACACTGTGCAAAAAGTTATGCGTGGTGGAATAAAAAAAACAAATAAGGAACATCGTTCGTTTTATTTCGTCGGTTAAAAAAGCTACCGCATCCCAATGTTTCACCAAGGATAAAACTACCCCCTTACTTGGTGCAAGGTTTCTCATGGAATTGTTTGAGTTTATGGGCGATGTAGAGAACTTACCATCAGTTGGCCTGCTTGCTCAACCTACATTGCGTTAAACCACTTTACGTGATGGCGCATCAAAGCAGCTACTGTTTAATATTAAATAAAGGCTCCTATGAAGAGTTTACGTTTTATTTTTATATCCCACGTGAAAAGACGTGTTTTATATTTATTGTTGTCTTGTCTGTCTGACTGTGGCATCATGGCGCCCAAACAGGTGGACCGATTTAAATTGATTATATTATTACTAGCCCTGTATTATATACATCCCACTATATACATTATATATATTATATACATGTTGGGCACAGGCCTCCTCTACAGAATGAGAGGTTAGGCCTTAGTCCACCACGCTGGCCTAATGCGGGTTGGCAGGCTTCATATACCTTCGAAAATCTTAAGGAGAACTTCTCAGGTATATAGGTTTCCTCACGATGTTTCCTTCACCGTTAAAGCAAGCGATAATCAACAATTATTACACACGTAACTTAGAAAAATCAGAGGTGTAGTATGCTCTTGGGGCTGGTTTGAAACCTGCGACTTTCGTCTCAACAGTCCATACCACTCCCCGCTGAGCTATCATTGCATATTAAACATATTACATATACAATATGTAACAAAACCCCTGTTGTTAATTTTAAACACGTCATCAGAATCGTTATGCAAACTTAAAGAAATATCGCAATGAAGAAAATTCTACCATATAAATAATGATTGGCGGTCACCCGGTGGTTTAACAAAAGTGGTAGTTACTCGGTACGGCACCTTTTTACTATTACAGCGAGTCGCCGCTTTACTAATACGTAAAACACATAAAATTATAGTTTTAGTAGTATTTCATTTAAAATACCACTTTCATTGAGCTGCTGGCCCACCACCTGTCCCAATTTTATATTAGATTTTTCTCATTACAGATATTCTCATAACACAGCTAAAAGGACCAACAGGGTTTTTGGTACATATTGTATATAACAAATTAATTCTTTTTTTTTTCTTTTCTCCGTAAATAGCATTAAACGTTGGTAAATAGCCTTCACTTATGAACAAACGTTAACTAGGTCAGGAATTGATCTCCTGACCCGCCACCGTCACGTCAGGACGGCAAAGAACCACCCAAATCAATACGCGGTACATTTCGCCCCATGTTTTAAAGTAAGTAGTTACTTTTTATTTAAGTGTTATTGCAGTTACTTTTTGAATTAAGTTGTGAAGAGGATGGGTTGTTTGCTTTAATGTTTGTCCATTTCATTTATTTTTCGACTAGTTATTGTTCGTGACTCCACTCATGGTAAAGTTTATATTTAAAAATATATTTTGATCTCAAGTCGACCAACTGTCACTTTTAAAAAACGATATTTTGTTGATTTTCCAGACACATACATACATAAATTCACGCCTATATACCTGAAGGGGTAGGCAGAGGTGCAACTAGTACACCAACGTTTTGCCAAACATACTCGTCCTTTGATGTGATAAGGCAAGCCTTTCGCCATACCGGGCATTTTCGGGATAAATCTTACAAATCACTTTACTAGTTGGTAAGTGCCCAATAAACGAAATGCTGCCTGAGTTGGTACCACCGGTTTGTCTATTTTTGTCACCATGTAGCAGTATACTAAGCATTGTTGTGTTCTGGCGTAAAGGACATTGAAGCCAGTGAAATAACTGGGCATTATGAGACTTAAAATCCCATGTCTCGGAATGATGAACGCAGTCCAGTGCCATGCAATTCTTGATAGCTCTCATTGGTGTTGCTTCTGTTCATGGGAGGCGTGACGCTTACCATCAAACGAGCGACTTGCTCATCTCGTCCTTGACGCAAATAATAAAAAGTCAGAATACGGTTTGTAGGTCACGCGTACAAAATTACTTAATCTAATTGGTTGATTTCCGAGATTGATGTGTGTAATCAAACTTTTTTTTTCTCTTCCATTTCATATACTATCTACAAATGGCTTCTTTAGCCTAATTAGATGTGGTCTCGGTAGGGTATGTGGATAATCGAACTCTTTCCTTCCACTTGCCCTTATCCCACTCGTAGTGGGGTCGGCGCAACATGCTTTTTAACACATGTTACAGAAATATTTGGCTTGTAGTTTTTACGACTGGCCGCCTGCCTCCCGTCAACCCCTCTGGCGAGAAAACACCCAGACCCGAAACATATATTTGTGGATCACACAAACATTTATCTCGGTGCGGGAATCGAACCCGCGGCGTCTGGCTTAATAGCCGGCTACTCGCCCACTGCGCCACGGAGGCTGTCTGATGTCAGTTGGATATTAAAATGGTCAGGTACCCGTACCCGTCAGGTATCGTGCGTATCAGGAACTTCGAGGGGCTTAGGGTCCCATAACACCTCTTATACACTCCTAATTGGCACAAACCCATCGAATAGATAACACAAACGCCTCTAGAAAAAGACAAATCTTTAAAACCAGTTGAAGACAATCCTTTCTAAAGATTATTCATATACAACGTGTTACAGAAAGGTGTGGTCAAATTTAAATAGTGTACAGCCTGCGATATAAGTATTTCACACCACATAGAGCTAAGACCGATTACATTGCTAGCACATAAATAAAGCATTTACTTTTTCATCGAACGAGTAACATGTCGATATTCGACTTGCAACTTTGGACTACACTAAAAAGCTGATATTTTGTCTCACACCAGCATTGTCTTTCTCGCTCACGCACTTCAATTAATTTACAGGGATATGATCAATCTTATCAATCCTAATAAAAGAGTGATTAAAATAAGCGTGAAATTTTATGTCTAGATATCGATACGATCCGGTACATAAACACTTAAGGCCTTATAAACGTCTTTCAAGCACTGATTTGTCAAATCACTGTTTTGTCACTTTCTAGCAACTTTATAAAAGACGTTGACAGAGAAAGACAAAAGAGTGTTTAACTGTCTATGTATTTATAGACTCTTAAATATGACCACATCTTTCTGTAACACATTGTATAATCGACGGTAAAACCATAAGAGTTTCGGTAATATTGTGAATATTTATACACTATGACTGCCTCGGTGGCGCAGTTGTAATGCGTACGCGTTACGATTGAGGCCAACGCTGAGGTCTTCGGTTCGATCCCCGGGTCGGGTAAAGTAGTAATGGGTTGTTCTATTACGAAATGCTCAGTATCAGTCCGGAGTCTGGAATTTGTGCTCGGTATGGCGATAACGGGGCGCGCCCCCTATCACATAAGGGACGGAAATACGCTCGGTGAAATGTCGGTGTGCCTCAGCCTACCCCTTCGGGTATTACAGGCGTGAGTGCGTATGTATTATGTATGTATGTATTTATACACTAATAAATTAGGTCTGACGGCCGCCGCTAAATCTTCCTTGACCAGTCATATATCTCCAGGACATAACCTTTTATGACGCCTGTGGTTTTATGAGTACAATGCTTGCTAAAAGAAAATGTTAGAAATATGGATTTCCGCTAATATACAAAGATCTAGTAACATTGTATGGTTTTATGAGTGGTAGGGCCACGCTGTAGACAATTTTGTCTACAGCATGTATGGGCCGGCTCGTCCGGGTCATTACCACTGTCTCACAGAAAACCGGCGTAAAGTAGCAGCTCGCTGCTGCGTTTCGTACGGTGTGTGAGATGCCCGGAGGCCCAAACCTCCTCCCTTCCCAATTCCTTAATTGTCCCTTTCCTTTAAGGTCGGCAACGCACCCATGACTCTTTTGGTATTGTGGGCGTACATGGGCGGTGGAGATCACTTAACATCAGGTGACCCACTTGCTCGTTCGCCGGCATATGCTATAAAAAAATAAAAAATAAATGAATATGTTTTTGTCTACAGTATGAGTGGGGCGGTTCTACCGGGTTGTTACCACTCTCTCACAGAAAACCGTTGTTTTGCTGTTGCGTTTCGGACAGTGATTAACTGACTCTAAATGCCCAAATAATTGAGTCCTAAAAATGCCAGTTAAATTTGATTGACGTGCCTGAATGCAGCCGTAAAAGATAGCTAAATGAAAATGTTAAATTAGTAGTTCCTAAATTATCTTTCTATGTTTTATATACATATATACATACGCACTCACGCCTGTATACCCACATGTCACCGAGCGGATCTCCGTCCCATGATAGGGGGCGAGCCTATCGCCATACCGGACACAATTCCAGACTCCGAGCTGATACTGAGCATTTCGCAATAGAAAAACCCAATATCACTTTTACCCGACCCGGGGATCGAATCCGAGACCTCAACGTCAACCTCAGTCGTAACGCGTATGCATTACAACTGCACCACCGAGGCAGTCATGTTTAATGTTTTATTTGACAGATAAAATTTATACGGACATTATAAGTCGGCCCTAAATATTATTAAAAGTCTGCGAATTATCCCTAACGATCCCATATCAATAGCAAAGGATTTAGTATATTTATTCATTGCATACACCTCTGACTTTTCTAAGTTATGTGTATATTAATTGTTAATTGTCACTTGCTTTAACGGTGAAGGAAAAACATCGTGAGGAAACCTGCATACCTGAGAAGTTCTTCATAAGAATTTCGAAGGTATGTGAAGTCTGCCAACCCACATTAGGCCAGTGTGGTAGACTAAGGCCTAACTCCTCTCATTCAGTAGAGGAGGCCCGTGCCCAGCAGTGGGACGTATATAATACAGGGCTGGTATTATTATTTATTATTATATTATTATTCATTGAAGGAAGCTAAGCGCGGTTTCGTTGAAGCAACTCGCAACTTCGCACCGAGACAGTACCGCTACGTAATTGAATAATTTCGTTAATGAAATTAAACTGGATTCTCAGACAATTCCGGGGCGGCAGTTGCATAAAGAATTTTATCGCGGCAACCAACGATCACTCGCGACGCACGCGTAATCTTACTGGAAACGCTTGAATATTCCGTGTTTGTAGTGTTTCTGTCTACCCTCCGATACCTCCCCTACAGCAATTCCAATACATCATATATGAACACTAATTATACCCAGATGGATAACACTCGCTTATTGATACTTCGTCGGTCGGTGGTTTCCCCGTAGTGGCGAATGTATGAGAGACTTGCCCAAAACACCCGGACCCGAAACAGATTTTATTATTTTTGGATCACACAAACATTTATCTCGATGCGGGAATCCAACCCGCGGCCTTTCGTTTCACAGCCGGGTTTCCGCACGCTGCGCCACGGAGGCTCTCATGGAACGAATTTTAGTCCATAGAAATTATGCATATCCCGTGCACTTCCCAAAATATGAAATTATATAAGTTGGTTTTCTTACATAAAGAAATCCGAGTTGAAATGAATGAACCAATTAATTGACTGGTGATGTAGTTGCTAAATAGATACCAGATGTAGGTTTAATTGATCCTAGATTATGTTGTAAAATCGATCCACGGTATACTCGAATCAGAAAAAATAATGGCAGTTGTAGAGACTGCCGATAGAAGTGAAAACTTAGAACTTTTAGTATTAAAATTTGAAATTTCATAATGTCTGAATTAAAATTATCAACATCATTCTGGTTTTCACATCTATTGACACTCCGAGCAACAATTATATGCATGTATAAATGTTTTTTTAGTACTCACTACTGTACTGCACATTGATTCTACAATTAAACGATTCAAATAATAATCAAACAAAAACACTATTTCAACAATGCACAGTATATACACATTGAATTTTTCACAAGATCCATTCAATTTCACTTATGAAATGAAATGAAATGAAATGAAAAAGTTTATTAATCATGTAGGCATATGAAAATAGCGCTTATGACAAGTCAGTACAATATAATTATAAGATATACACAGCACTAATGTTGCACAATACGTCAGCTGTATAGCTACAGATATACTGTTATAAGCATGTCGGTTACGCGAACGCACGAGATTTCACCCATCCAACAAAGTGTCTAACACGCACAGCTGTCAGCACACGGCCGCTGCGCGTCAGAAAGTGCCCAATGCTGCTAAAGAAGTTTTCACTTGAATAAACGATTCATGATACTATACGTAAATCATGCGCAATAATCATTATAATTTCATTATTTTACTTTATAATGTTCCTCATTGGCATAAGTTGAGCTGCTCTAACTCTATTCAAAATTAATTGTATTATAGTAGTGCAAATATTGTAAATGAATTTTAAAAAAGAGCAACGTTAGAGTTTCTTGTCCGTTCTTCTTTAACGAAACATCATTCCGAACTGGCGGTAGAGTTTAAATTTGACTGAATATAAATGATGTATAACATTTTATGGATTCAATAAATATTTTCACTTTAATTTTCATTAAAAATAACCCAATAATGTGCTAATTATAAAATTAACACTGACAATTTAAAAAACATGTATTAAAATACATATTATTATAAAAGCAAAACTGATACCAGTACACAAATACAAATTCGTGAAACAATATTTATACATCCACATTACACTGTATTAATGCACACCAATTATTCATACAAAGTTTACTAACTGAATTATAAAGTAATAACCGATGCAAAGCAATTTATTAAACTGACATTACAGGACTGTCAACACCAAAGTTATGTAGGGTTGGCGTACAGGAGAGATTTTCCGGATCGATCTGAAAAATTAAGCCTGTGTGCGAAATGCAAAGAGTATTCAAAAATATCCGGAATAATTCAGGAATAATAGAGATGAGTGCATAAAAAAATAATAACTCGATAAAGTTTCAATCGTGCCTGTTCCAAAAATTTAAATAAATATATACCCAATTTTATAATAATTCCTTTGTATGTTAATTACATCAAATAAAATAGCAATATTTAAAAAGTAGATAAATATTTGTTTACAATTATAGAAGAGGTAATACAATTAGACATTAAATAGCACGTATTATATATATCACATAACGCGCGAAATATGTATCCGATAAATTCAAATTAGAATATTGAAAACCCGGCTTCATTTCACGACCGGAATTTTTACCCGTTTTTTTACAAAACTAGGGGCTTTCCCCATGTTTTTCCACAAAACATAAAATAAAAAAATAAACTTCAAGTCCGAAGAATACCGACATATCTTACTTTCTTCCCCACATTATTCTGCATCGATTGGTATCGGTCTCGACCCCATACCCCCAGCGGTTTCGGAGGAGATAGCGTGACAATCTTTTGGCAGCGGCGGCGCCAGTTACTTTATTTTTAAATAGAGATATTTTTTACTACCAACCCTATATACGCGTGTAAACTGAACCATTCTCCGTATGATAATGTTCAATTAATATGTATTGTTATTTTATTTGTATTAACAATGCTTTGCAAACGTCATCATTAAATATTGTAATTGAACGCAATCATATGTTGCTTATATTACTGATTATCCCAATATGTATGAAGGTGTAGTCAGAAAGACGGGACTGCCTTTGAAGAAAAAAGAATTTGATCAGCCTTTCAGAAACCGGTTAAGAAGTTTAAGAGTGGTAGAGCCACGCTGTAGACAATTTTGTCTAAACCACCTGTTTTAGCCCGTATGAAGCGGTTTTGTGAAATATTTTGACTGCCTCGGTGGCGCAGTTGTAATGCGTACGCGTTACGACTGATGCTGAGGCTGAGGTCTCGGATTCGATCCCCGGTCGGGTAAAAGTGGTATTGGGTTTTTCTATTACGAAATGCTCAGTATCAGCCCGAAGTCTGGGATTGTGCCCGGTATCACCCCCTATCACATCATCGGACGGAAATACTCTCGGCGAAATTTAGGTGTACAATCACACCTCTGCCTATCCCTTCGGAGATTGCAGGCGTGAGTGAGTGCGTATGTAGACTGAAAAGCCATTATGTCCCATGACGGAGAGAGACTTATTCTAGAATTCAAGGGAATACGAATTTTAAAACACATAATGCTTATGCCAAACATCCGACTTAGGAACCAAAGATATATTTTTAAGGTCCAGAGTCAACGTATGCCTTAAAAAGACTGATGATAGAATAATTTAAGTATGTATGTGGTATTGAACTATTGTCCCAAGACCATTACTCTATTGGGCGTTTTAATTATATTACATGTTAACCTGAAAGCTTTGTCTTTATACAAGCCTATAATGTACACTGCTGGGCAAAGTTGCACTCGTTAAAAATAAATAAAATAAAAGTGAAGTAAAGTAAGTTTATGTGAATATTTTTTATATTGCTAGCCATCGAAATAAGATGACAATAAAAGCAACTCAAGCAAACACAATGACCCCACCAAAACACTGTGCAAGGGGGCGGGGTTATAAAAGCCTGTGCATAATAATCTCTAGTTGACACTTAATACGTCTAATTTTTTGCGCGGTGCAGAACGTCGTATCTCGATTTAGAAAATTAATATTTAGACTAACTTTTATAAAATAAAGTAGATTTATAACGTTCATTAATTTGTGTTGCGTGTTAAGTGTTACGTGTACCTTTGCATGTGTAAGTAAGTGGAGCCGTATTTTTGACAGATTCATAAGAGAGTTATCGTTCTAGTTATCTTATTTCGATGCTGCTAGCTCTCTTTATTCCGCCTCGAATACAACTCTTCCCACCACAATGTTTGTTCCTCCACATTATTGATTTCTTTATTTGTACAATTCCAGTAGCCACATCCACATCACTATATCCGTGGCAATATCATCGCGGTAAGTCTCCCAGTCAAATTACACAGCGTTGCAAAATGAAACGGGTCGACACTGAGCATTGCGTATTGGGCCGCCTCTTTAAAAATCTTCGTAATAAACGTAACTCTTTGTAAGTATTATCGACTTATTCAATCTATTTTCCGGTTCGTGAATAATGGGAATGTATCTTTCTTTTTTTTATATTCTATTCTATTTTTAGATTATGGCCCCATCGATTTTCGATGTTTTCGCCAATGTCAAGTATTAAAATAGCAATATCTAAAAATAAAGATCAAAACGTAGACATCTTTACAAAGATGCTCAATTCTTTTTTTTATATATCATGGGCCGGCAAACGAGCAAGTGTGTCACCTGATGGTAAGTGATCTCCACCGCCCAAGTACGCACAAAGTACCAAAATAATTATAAGCGCGTTGCCAACCTTAAAGGAAAGGGATAATTAAGGTCGGCAACGCGCCCATTATACTTTTGGTATTGAGAACGTACATGGGCGGTGGAGATCACTTACGATCAGGCGACCCACTAGCTCGCTTGCCGGGCTATGATATAAAAAAAACAACAGAACCTATGCAGTTTTTATTGATGTAAGTAAGTTGATCAACTAAAATAGAAGCGTGAGAACTCGATGTAACGATGAGACCATGAGCTCTCATGTCAACAATTAATTAAATTACCCCAAATGAAAATAAAGCCGTAAACTCACTGGTAAACAATTAAAAAACTTATACAATATGAGTCGGCAAACGGATTGCGAGTAAACAACGATTGAAACCGCAAAGAGATTGTGCATACCGTTATATTTTAAACATTCTTGTTGACTAAGGATTGTGGTTCAAAATTCATTTCATATTTATTGTCACGTTTACAAAATCCTTAATGAATATTTAATTTTGTGCTCTCGTTTTATAATTAAATAGTTGCTTGCAGGATTTAAATGATAAATTGTTATATATTTTTCACAATAATTATACATTGGATTTGGGGAAAAAATACGCAAATGCTGTTAAAGTTGCGAACATAATTGAAAAAGGTTTAGCTTTTCAACTTCATTGTATTTAGGGACAAGTCAAACTAAGTTATGGGCCTGGATTAAACAAAGATTAGAAAATGCCGTCACTTTTATTCATACGCATAAAAAGAACGACGGGACCTTTTTAAATTATGTTGAAGTACTTCTCCAGCGCGCACTATAAAATTCATGCGCACCGCAATAGCAACGTCAGTGATCATAGTAAAAATAGGCACGCTTGGTTTCTGTACAGATCGATGTATCCGCATATCTACTATATAGTTGACTAGCTTTTGCTCGCGTCTGCTCACGCGATATCGGCGGATAAAAAGTGGCCTATGTTCTAATCCAGGTCATGGTCTACCTGTATGCTAAATTCAATGCAAAACCGTTCAACCGATAAGGCGTGATTGAATAACAAACATCAAAATTCACAAACTCACAAACATCCAAACTTTCACATTTATAATAGTAGTAGGAAGTAGGATATGCGTGACATGTGGACGCCATCCTTGTATTCAACATTTTTTTATTAGAATTTATTACATTTTGTTTGTAAATGATACAATGTACTAGTCTGAATATTTCGTGGTATATCACTTTGAAAAAACCCATGCAGAACTAATGGTTTTTAAAGTTATTCTAAAAGCTCACCTTTTTCTGGAATCTGAAGCAGTATCCTGAAACAAATAATTTTTTATTATTTTTTCACGTTAAGTTTTCCTTTTTTTTTATTATCGTCAATGACGAGAAGAGCAGGTCGCTCGTCTGATAGTAAGCGCCAAGCCTACCCATAAAAAAAGCAATACTAATCAGAACTTCAAATTATTAAGTATTGCATGCAGCATGATACTGGCTCTCATTACCCCGCGACATAAGATCGCAATAAGAAATAGTAGCTTCAATGTCCTGCAAACCGAAACATAATACTTACAAACTACGCCTTGGCGGCAGAAATACCTAGTTATTTTTATTTTTTTAAGTCGATTTTAATATTTGCAAAAACGTTTCTATTTTATAATTTGTGGTAAAAATCTAAAAATGTGTTTCTTCATTCCCGCTTTCACCTCCTCAAGGAGACAAGTTCTACTTGAAATACGAATAAGAACAACTATTCCCTTTTGAATGAAATAAGAATCACCAACATCGGATCACTCTGTAGAAAGTTATCCGTGGTTATAAGAAAAGAAGAAAACAAATATACGCGTCGAATTGAAAATTTCCTCCGTTTTATTGAGCGGTTAAAAAAATAGAAGAACAAACACGTTCTCAACCGTTACGGAAAGAATAGAGGATTGTTAAGGAGATCCATGTCACTTAGCAATCGACGAGTTTAATATCTCTCGATTAACGAGTTTTAAAGAAAATTTATAAATAGAATACCACAAAGTGAAGATTATCATATTTTCTCTTTGGAATAAATATTTTTCTTCTATTAGATACAGATGGAACATTACTAAAACACGGGCATGAAGCATAAAAGCTGCTGACCTAATTATAGCTCTAACCATACACAGGTTAGCGTGGGTTGCACCATCCTTCAGTTAAAGTTTAAGTTATCGGGTTTTTCTTGTAAACTTTCATAAGCTCTGATTAGATAAATACTGTTTTCGTCTCTTTCTAACACACTTTAGAAATCCCGTTGAAAGAGAAAGATAAAATAGTATAGTAGTAGTAGTAGTATAGTATAAAATAGCACAGGCCTCCTCTATTGAATGAGAGGAATTAGCCCTTAGACTTCACATACCTTCACGATAGACATATCGTCTGTCGTTGGTTTTTGGATTGTGCTACGAGTACACTTACCATCAGGTGTAGCGTAGTCACTTTGCCGAGCTAGAATAATTTAATTTAAAATAATTAGAGATTTTCTTAGGTATGCAGGTTTCCTTACCATGTTTCTTCACCGTTTAAACAAGCGATAATTAACAATGAATACAAACGTAACTTAGGAATGGCATAGGAGCATGCTCTTGGGCTGGTTTTGAAGTCCGTACCAGTCCCCGCTGAGCTATCGCTGTTCACGCTGCTACAGCTACGTATGCTACAAGGCCTTTGAATAATGTCAACCACTGCTTATAACAAAAGCTTTAACTTTAACTGACTGTCGGTGCAATCCACACTAAATATACATGTCGCATGTTAAGACAGGAATCCATTGACGAAGTGTAGAGATGTGCTACCATAGAAAGATAGGTTATAAGCATCGAAATAAAATGACAAGAAATGTAACTCAAGCAAGAAAATGACCCCAACAAAACTCTGTGCAAGAGGGCGGAGCTATAAAAATCTGTGCAGCTCGTTCATTCATCAATTCATAAAAATTTATTCATGATATCTAATGACACTTAATCATGAGATGGAAATAAGCTCGGTGAAACGTTTAGTGTTGTCCAAAGATGCAAGTCAAATATCGACATGTTAATCATACGATAAAAAAGAAAACGCTATATTTATTTCCTGGTAATTCAATCGGGTTTGTTAATGCAGGGGTAAATACTCGTATCGTACACTATACGTTGCTTAAATTTGACCTCACCTTTTTGTATCACGTTGTATATTTGTTTAAACTCCCTATATATTGCTCAACAATGATCCAAGGAAATTCTGTAGCGCTATGATAACTTGTTCGCAGTTCCCTTTACTAGGAATTGAACAAATAAAGAGTTGTTATTAGTTTTACTCAGATCCGACTCCTGTTAATGAACAAGTTGTTTATTACTCCAAGACCTTTAATTAATATAACAAAGCGAAGCTGTAACTAGACAACAAATTCAAAGAATTTAGTTCTAACAGATCTATAGTTTGAATGCTGCCAATTATTCACTATAAATTTCTAAAATTCTCTAATTTTAGTTTAAAGCTAATAAATAAAGAAATAAAAATTCTATTTTAGTTTTAAGGACTTAAATTACTCAACATGGTTGTTTTTTTTATTAGTTTCAGTGAAGTGCTGCATGACACTGAACTGCGCTTGCACCCTGAGACATAAGGTGTTAAGTCTCAAAATTCCCAATAATTTTACTGGTTTCAATGTCTTTCAACCGGAATACAACAATGTTTACACACTGCTGCTTGGCGAAAGAAATAGACAAAGATTGCCCAGATACCGGATACCCAGATGGCCTCTCGCATACGTGAGACCTACCACCTAGTGTATTTATTATATTTATATTTATTCCTATACTTTAGGCTAGTTTACACATAATTTTTTATAGCATAGGCTTGCAAACGAGCCAGTGGGTTATCTGATAGCAAGTGCTCTCCACCGCCCATGAATGCCCATAACCGAAAAGAACCATGGACGCGTTGCCGACCTTAAAAGAAAGCGATCATTAAGAGATTGGGAAGGGGAGGGGATTTGGGCTTCCGGATATCCCACTCACCGTACGAAAAGCAAGCTGCTACATTATGCCAGTTTTCTGTGAAACAGTGGTAACAACCCGAACGAGCCGGCACATTCATGCTATAGATATAACTGTGTACAGCGTGGCTCTACCACTCAAAAATATACATCACACGTATATCAACGCTATCTCATCATCTGCAATGGACGACAAGAACAATAGCAGGAAAATAGTTGAACTTTGCGTGACCTACAACGGTTAATGTAGAAACGTGAACTTTAACTCGAGTCCTAGGAATAATGTCAAAGTATGTGGGAATGGCCCTCGGAGGCGCCCTAAATATACCAAAAATGTCGCGCAAAATATTCTCATGTGAAACACAAAGTAGTCGTACCTTGGATAAACTTTGCCTTCAAAGTAGATTGTAGTAAGCTATGATAAATTCGAGATAACTTTGTCTCGCGGCGTCATTCGCGTGATTGTTTTCTTTACTGAAAAGTTACTTTTAATACAATTACAGCCTCCGTGGCGTAGCTCGCGAGTATCCGGCTGTGAAGCGGGAGGCCGTGGATTCGATTCCCGCACCGAGACAAATGTTTGTGTGATCCACAAATATTTGTTTCTGGTCTGGGTGTTGTGGGACCGCAAATCCCTTGAAGTTCCTGATTCCCACGATACAGGTTAACCTAGTCTGTGGTCAGGTCTATGTGTCTGACTGTTGGGTGTATTTATTTATTTATTTAATGATAAATACAATAAATGACTGCCTCGGTTGCGCAGTTGTAATGCGTATGCGTTACAACTGCTTTTTTTCTATTAAGAAATGCTCAGTATCAGCCCTGAGTCTAGAATTGAGCCCGGTATGGCGATAAGCTCGCCCCCTATCACAACCTGGGACAGAGATACGCACGGCGAAATGTGGGTGTACTGGTTACACCTCTGCCTACCTCTTCGGGGATTACAGGCGTGAGTGCGTATGTATATATGTATGATAAATACAATCGCCAAGGGATAATGAAGCTTCGAGACCTAACATGTCAGTCCAGAGCCATACAAACAACAGTTGTAAGCACTGTGTGTTTCGGTCTGAAGGACATTGAAGCCAGGGAAGTTACTGGGCATTATAAGACATCCATTATGTTTCGGGGTGATAAGCGCAGTCCAGTGATATGCAGTGCTTTATAATTTAAAGTCCTGTTTGGTGTATTTTCCGTTTATGAGTGTGGCGCTTACACACTTAGTCTCATCATATCTTCTAATATATAAAATTTTCGTGTCACAATGTTCGTTCCCATACTCCTCCGAAACGGCTGGACCGATTTGTATGAAATTTTGTGTGCATATAGGGTAGGTCTGAGAATCTGCCAACATCTATTTTTCATCACCCTAAATGTTAAGGGTGGTCCACCCTTAAATTTATTTTTTAATTATTTTAGACCAAATATTTTGTTTATATTTTTTTATGATACAGCATTAAAAAATATTTTCAACCCTAAATTTTCAACCCTCTACGATCAACCCCTATTTTTTAATAGCGATATTAGTATTTTTGTCAAGCGCGTTTCTCACCGGGACTCGCTTGATGCAACTAGGCTACTTTAATCCTGGAAATAGGCATTCACGCGGGTGGAGCCGCGGGCAACAGCTAGTAGTTGTATAAAAAAAACAACAATAACCTTACAAAAAGAACTTGCAAAAAGAAATAACAGTAAACATGTGTGGAATAAAGGAACAGTAGAAGCAACTAATTCTTTTAAGTGCTGCTGAAAGGTAAAGAGAAGGCTCGGTCATTTCAAACCTTATTGTATTTTGGTAAAATAAATTCTCTCTATTTCAACTATATTGAAAAGTGTAGTTTCTTTGATTGAAGTTAATTCTGTTAGAACCGAAAAAAAAAATTGTTATAAAATAGGTTTAAAAATGTTCAATGCGTTGATTGATGTTTTAACCGAGTTCAAAAAGCAGAAACTACCAAATTCGTATGTGTATAATTGTTATTTTTATGTATGCTCACGCGGAAATTCACAGGATCGATTTTGACAATGCTTTTTTGTATTTGATCAAGGTTTCCTCCAATGGTGGTCCAATAATTTCGGTTAAGATCTGCGATGACGGCGCCTAATACACAAATCAAACTGTCGACGTAGAAAATCGATTTAAAAACTAGCAGATTTTGAAATTATTTGTAAACCTAATAACTTGAGTTTTGACGAGTATTCTGACAGTGCGCGTCGGGCACTTATTTAGATTTCATAAACTAGTTTAAAGTTGTGGGATTTGTACAATAAATAAGCAGTGTATGGTAATACTGAAATGCGTGTATTTGAGTATTTTTTGTCGGAGCGTGTTGACCGCCGTTAGTCATTAGATCCATTTATAGAAAGTCATCTAAGCATTGTACTGGAAGGAATTATCACCAAAATTCCGACACTACCTTGAAATCTACAACACCAGTATATCATTGCTTGTATGAAGACTTGAAACAATATTAAATTGTTATTGGCTGAATGCTTAACAGTGCAAAGCCACAAACCTAAGCCACAAACAAACTATTAAATTTGAAAATCGAATAACCATTGACAACTTTACCTTGTTAATATAAAAATCATTGTGTCAATACCATCAAGGTTCCAGCGATAAAACCACCCTCTCGCTTGTATCGCAAATATCTTCCGAAATACGTATATGTATATATACGTATAAAGATGACGTTACGTAGTGCCGTCACGTCGACTCAACGGATGCCATCTTATTGTCAAGCGTATGAAAAGAATGCTCTATCAGGGTGTCTCCATGAGTTATGATGTGTTAGGATTTGTATCTTCCCTGAACATATTTATTTTCACTATTATAAAATTATATTAGGAAGGTACGAATGGACTGATTTTTACAAGTTTTTTTTAATAGCGTTATTGACGAGACGAGCAAGTCTGACCTGCTGGTAAGCGTCACGCCTGCAGAAAGAAGGAATACCAATCATAGCTGCGAGTGATGAAGCCCTGCGTGGCACTGGACTGCACTCGTCACCTTGAGACATGAGATGTGAAGTCTCATAATGCCCAGTAATTATACTGTCCTTCAAACCGAAACACAAAAACAGTTACACACTGCTGCTTGGCAGTAGAAATAGACAAAGCGGTTGTACTTACTATTTATCTAGACGGCCGCTCGCATACGAGGGACCTCCAAAAGTGGTCTCATATAAATTTGGTTAAGATATCATGACAAGATACAAGGGAAAATGGGAACTCCTCAACGTATAACAGCAAACACACCACGATTCGGGTGTTTTAAGGTTTTTTACTTATAAGTACTCAATTAAATACTTTAAATTCCCGAATGATCTCTAAAATAGAATTGTAACTGTGTAGAGCTAGTAAATCTGTACATTTTTTTATTTTGTATATTTGACTTTAAAATGCGAACCAACAAGACTAAGTTGTTAAATCTTTTTTTTAATGGCTTTAACTTTTCACTTTTAATTATTGACGGATTTATTCTTAATAATAATAATAATAATAAAGCCATTTATTCCATATCTTCACTTTCATCATACATTACAGTGTTATTCATTTTGTTTATGAGATATGGACCCCTGTTTGGGTAAAGGCCTCCTCCATCCTTTTCCATGACACCCTGTCCTTGCCTGAATTTATCCAGTCGTTTCCTGCGGCGTGTGTAATGTCATCAGCCCACCGTCTTAATTGTCGACCAACATTCCTTTTCCCCTTTGGTCCAATCCATCGTGTGGCTTCAATGGTCCATCTTCTGTCTGTGTATCGTGAGATGTGACCGGCCATCTCCACTTTAGTAAGAGTGCAACCAACAAGACTAAGTTGTTAAATCTTTTTTTTAAAATGGCGTTAACTTTTCACTTTTAATTATTGACGGATTTATTCTTAAATGGAACATAAAAGATTAATTATGTATATTCCAAAATGTTTTAATAAAAAATCAAATAACCTATATCGTACATTTATAATTCTTATCAATCTTCTTCTTCCACATGCCCGTACCCCACTCGCGGTGGGATCGGCGCAACATGCTTTTTAATACATGTTACAGGAAGATTTCGCTTGTGGATCACACAAACATTTGTTTCGGTGCGGGAATCGAACCCGCGGCATCTCGCTTAACAGCTACTCGCCTACTGCGCTACGGTGACCGTTTTAAATCACAAAAATATTTTTGCAAAAATGAATATTTATATTTTATGAATAATCAATTCCAATCATTCAGATCAGTGACCCAGCTTTTTAGGGATACTTATCTCCCGTAATAACGAAAATATGGCCAAAACTCTCTTATCTATCTGTATGACACGGCTAGGTCAAGCTTTTCAATGCCGGCAAAATGTGTTGCGCATTTTTTTCCGGCGCCCTATTTCATTCCAGTGATTCTTTAAGACTTTTGAAGGTGATATTGAGTGGGTTAATTTTTCGTTTTGAAACAAGTTGGCACTTTATCGCATATGTAATTAAGAAGTTTAACGTTTAGGAATTTTACCGCCTCATTGGGTTGGTAACGTAGGTACTTAGGAGTGTAAGTGGGCCACCAACAGTAGTGGTAGAGCCAAGCTGTAGACAGTTTTGTCCACAGAACGAATGGGCCGGCCCGCCCGGGTCGTTACCACTGTCTCACAAAAACGACGTAAAGTAACGGCGCGGCGTGCTGCTGCGTTTCATACGGTGAATGAGATATCCGGAGGCCCAAATGCCCCTCCTCGTCCCAATGCCCTAATTATGCCTTTCCTTTAAGGTCAGTAACGCGCAAGGTGGTAGGTCCCTCGTATGCAAGAGGCTGGCTGGGTTGGTACCACGGCATTGTCTTTTTCTGTCGCTAAGCAGCAGTATGTAAGTACTGTTGTGTTTCGGTTTGAAAAATATTGCAGCCAGTGAAATTACTGGGCATTATGAGACTTAACATATTATGTCTCGGGATGACGAGCGTAGTTCAGTGCCATGCAGTGCTCTGTAATCCAGAGTTCTGAGTAGGCGTGACATTTAACATCAGGCGAGCGACCTCATCATCTTACTTTACATTACTTCATCTCGTACTTTATGCAAGTAAAAAAATATATAAATAATTCCACCCCTAAGAGTGTGAAATCGGGGATGAAAGACTAAAACGCCTTTATGCACTGATTTTGATATTCACAAAAAAAAATGTAAAATAAAAACTTTTTAACAAATTTTAACTGGCTCAAAGAAACTTCATTTTAGCTTTTTAAAAATTAATCTGACTAATTTTGAGTCTGTGGTGTCAATTATTGACTTTTAAACTACAGTAACACTGACTCAATTTGTTCAGTTTTACTTTTATTTTTAGTTTTTCTGATGGATTATATCTTTACTAACCCAACTGCTGAAACATCAATAAGAAAAAGATCTGTAATTCCTAAACGGCTGACATATTTTCTTCAATAGCTAAGAACTATCTTGATTAACAGCTTTCAAACCATATTCAAATCGGTCAGTTAATTTAGACGCTACAATACCACAGGCACAAAATGGGTAAACCTTATAACACCCCTCTTTTATGATGGTTAAACCAACGTAATAAGATGACAAGAAACGTAAATCAAGCAAAAACATGACCCCACCAACACTCTGTGCAAGTTGGCGGGGCTATAAAAGTCTGTGCATAATAATCTGTAGTTGACACTTGATACGTCTAATTTTTTGCTCGGTACACAACGTCGTATCTCGATATAAAATATTAATATTTAGATATTAACTTTTATGAAATAAAGTTGATTTTGAACGTTCATTAATTTTCGTTGCGTGTAAGTGTGCTACGTGTGATTTTACCTTTGCATGTGTAAGTAAGTGGAGCCGTATTTTTTGCCAGATTCATATGAGAGGTATCGTTCTAGTTATCTTATTTCGATGGGTTAAATATAATGATCAACATCCTAAACCCAACAGCCCGTGTCATAAAAACATGAATGCATCGAACTAACGTGTTAACAAGAGTTTCCACCTAACCAGTTCCGACGCTCACGGCGCCTCATATTATTAAACAAGCTCATTTTACGCGTCAATGCACTGTATCAGCTGCTATATGCAAAAACCGTGCACCGCCGCCGGCGATTGCTTTCGTGATGATGATTTAGCTGTAATGGCTTTGTGTAAAATAAAAATAAGTCAACAGTCACACACACACTAGGTTAACCTGGATCGTGAGCATCAGGAACGAAGGACTTGCAGTCCCACAATATCCAGACCCGAAACAAATGTGTTTGGGTCACACAAACATGTTTTCTCGGTGTGGGAATCGAACCCACGGCCTCACGCTTCGCAGCCGGGCTACTCGCCATGATGTTAGCTGGACTAATAATTGCAATCAAGAATTAGCTATAAAATTGGAAAGCAGCGATAGCTCAGCGGGAAGTGGTATGGACTGTCGAAAAGTCATAAGTTCGAAACAGCACCAAGAGCATGCACCACTGTAAATTACGTGTACAATTTTGTCTATCCTTTAGTTATCCCTTTCCTATAATTACCAATTCAATTGTATATATATAATGTATACTAATAACGCACGGAGGTATATCTATGTACATATATATATATATATACAGTATACATCTAGCTCATGGGAAGCGTGCGGTGACGATGACGCGAGTTTCACGCTTTTTGTTTACCCAAAAAGTACACATATATACACAGTATACATATAGCTCATGGAAAGCGTTCGGTGACGATGGCGCGAGTTCCATGATTTTTGTTCACCCAAAAAGTGTTCAACGCGCCTAAAGAAGTTTTCACTTCAAAAACAGAATAATTATCATTTGCAAGGACCAGACTAAATTTAAGTGATTTTTAGTCTAGCTTAGACTTTTATGTCAACAGAATCGGCACCAAATGTGATCAAAATACGTAAATAAATAACGTGCTCTAACTTACATTTTTCTACAAAACTTTATATTTACGATCCTCGACATATTCCGTGTACGACGAAATATGTAAAAGCATAAACTTGTGATAAGCGTACAGCAGTTTGTTGCGCTGTAAAAATGTTTAGGACCCATCAACAATTTGTCTTGCTGCCACGTCTCAGTTTTGTACAAAAAAGGAGAATAAACACATCAATCATATGTATAGTACTGTCCCAATGTATCAAGAAAGATGCTGGTGGAAGGGTTTTTTAACAGACTTCAAAAAAAGGACTGCCTCGGTGGCGCAGTTGTAATGCGTACGCGTTACGATTGAGGCCGACGCTGAGGTCTCGGGTTCGATCCCTGGGTCGGGTAAAGTGGTATTGGGTTTTTCTATTACGAAATGCTCAGTATCAGCCCGGAGTCTGGAATTTGTGCCCGGTATGGCGATAACCTCGCCCCCTGTCACATAAGGGACGGAGATACGCTCGGCGAAATGTGGGTGTACTGGTTACACCTCTGCCTACCCCTTAAAAGATTACAGGCGTGAGTGCGTATGTTTTCAAAAAATGGAGGAAGGTTCTTAATTCGACTATATACTTCCCAGGTGGTCCTATTGGCACTAAGTCAGGATCTGATGCTGGGATCCCAGAAAAATCGAGGGCACCCCTCAAATTTTATAGGGGCGCATAATGTGTTTTATATATTTTCTAAAACTATTCAAGTATTTGCGTCTGGTACTCATCATCTCATGTTACTGAGCTGTTGATGGAAATTATTGTTTTTTAGCTTGAATGACGAGACGAGCAGGTCGCTCGCGTGACGGTAAGCGCCACGCCTGCCCATAAACAGAAGCAACGCCACACAGAACTTTGAATTACAAAGCACTACATGACACTGGACTGGGCTCATCACCCCAATACTTATCTTAAGTCTCATAATACCCAGTAATTTCACTTTGGCTTCAATGACCTTCAAACCGGAACACAAAGTACACTGTTGCTTGGCGGCAGAAATAGATAAAGCGGTGGTACCAACCCAGACGGCCTCTCGCATACGAGGGACCTACCACATTGGAACTGACACATTTATACCCAACTGCATAGGGATACACCATATGGTGAAATACCCAACATAGCGGCTCGTTCAGGAAATTCGCGATCCGGGGTCAGCCAGTGTATATCCAAAACCTTCAGACCGGAGGCCCAAATCCTTTCCCCTTCCCAATCGCTTAATTATCCCTTACCTTTAAGGTTGGCAAAGTGCCCATGATTTTTGGTATTGTGGGCGTACACGGGCGGTGGTGATCACTTACTATCAGGTGACCCACTTGCTCGTTTGTAAGACGGGCATAATTCTGCCGAATGATTTTTTTAATAGCTTTAGATACCGAGACGAGCAGGTCGCTCGCCTAATGGTAAGCATACCGACGGCCCATAAACAGAAGCAACACCAATCAGAACTTCAAATTATGAAGTACTGCATAGCACTGAACTGCGCTCGTTACCCTGAGACACAAGATTTTACGTCTCATAATACCCAGTAATATCACTGTCTTCAATGTCTTACAAACCGGAGCACAACAGTGTTTACACACTGCTACTTGGCGGCTAGAAATAGAAAAAAGCGGTGGTACCTACCTCGGAACCCGGTATGACTGTAGGGCCCTGCCACGAGACTGAAAGACGCTTGAAGTAGGCGAAATACATGATATATAATAATTTCATAAAGCTATTGACTTATTAGTTATTCTGAAATAATCCTTCGTTAGTATAATAATAAATACACCCAACAGTGACACACATAGTCCTGACCCCACACTAGGTAAACCTGTATCGTGAGTATCAAGAACTACGAGGGACTTGCGGTCCCACAACACCTGGTGACCCGAAACAGATTTTTGTGGGTCACACAAACATTTGTCTCAGAGCTGGAATCGAACCCCCGGCATCTCGCTTCGCATATTGACGTGAGCCGTGTTCTACATTCATAAATAAAAACAAGTTCAAGCTACAAACGCGATGTATTATGCAGTGACATTGATACATTGTTAACTTCAGGTCTATTATGAAAGAGGTTTGCAAAAGTAGGTCGCAAATAATCACTACGACCCAGTACGCTAAACAAGTAATTTGATTCTTTAATAAACAACTTCGAATTGGGTAGTTGACTAGATTTTTTTTATTATTTAAATCAATAAGTTATGTTACTCAAAATCTATTGCAGAAAAAATTTTATAAATCGGACCAAAAATAAATAAGATAGAAGCCATTCAAATCCTGTAGAAGGGGTAATTGTCAAATGACAGACGATGCAACCTTTGACGTCACTGTGTAAAATGTTCATTATAGTGCACGCGTGCAAGCGAGATAGTGAGATATCCCTACTACGCACCCACTTTTCCTCATACCAACATTTAAAATCATAACTGCGGGCACATTTCTGAACCAATTTTGATTGTGTTTTAATAAAACCGTTTCTTTTGCGTATCATTTTCTGTTGCTTATAAAATAATGTATAAAATTCAATATAGGAAACTACCCTATTCCAATGTCTACCCAGTTTGTTTTTTAAAGTTTTCACTGGCTACTGGCACAGCCTTTGTGGCGCAGTGGGAGAGTAGCGAGAGGCCGCGGGTTCGATTCTCGCACCGAGACAAATGTTTGTGTGATCCACAAATATATGTTTCGGGTCTGGGTGTAGAATCCCCCAGGGGTTGACGTCAGACAGGCGGCCGGTCGTAAAAACTACAAGCAAAATCTTTCTGTGACATGTGTTAAAGCATGTTGCGCCGATCCCAGTGCGAGTGGGATAAGGGCAGGTGGAAGAAGACTGGCTACTGGCACTGATGAGTTTTAAATTCTAAAATTCAGTTCACTCAGGGACATCACAGCGACCGACTCACATTCACTCAGAGGTGTACCTCTGCCTACTCCTTCGGGGATTACAGGCGTGAGTGCGTATGTATGTATGACTAATTCGATTGCAGTCCAAAATCAACCAGCAACGAGAGGAATCAGAGGCAGTATTTATGCAGACCAAAAATTTACAAAATCCTTACAATACACCTAACAATGTCCATCCGAAAGTCGAATCTTTTTTGCAGCAACCAATCCAGGAGTTTTTTCAGAAATCGGCAGAATTAGACGAACGGAACATTTCGGATAATCCTCTCAGAATTCGGAATGCTAAAGCGAAACAATGAGTGTTGCTTTTTGGAATTCGTAGATCCGGCGCCGCTGCGAGTGATTTTTGCTGTGTCTGGTACTCGTTGAATTTTGGGAATCGAAATATATACTTTTTGATCTTGATTTATTTCTAATCGACGAAAAATCCGGAAGGATTCTCAATTCGATATGTATTTTTTGTTTTTGTATGTAGCCACGCATAACTCCGCCAAATGTCGGAACAATTTAGATGATTCTATTTACATTCGAAAGTGCTAAAAGCTGTAATATCAGAAAGAAATTCCACTTATAAATAAAAGTACTGAATTCTACTGCTATTATAAACTAGCTTTTGCTCGCGGCTCCGCCTGCATTAACTGCCTTTTCCGGAATAAAATGTCTATGTCCTAATCCAGGTCATGGTCTACCTGTATGCCAAATTTCACCCAAAACCGTTCAGCTTTTAAAGCGTGATTGACTAACAAACATTCAAATTCTCAAACTTTTTATCCAGGAAAAGGCAGTTTACGCGGGCAGAGCCGCGAGCAAAAGCTAGTAATAAATAACTCTCGTCATAACTACATCGAAGTTTTAAGTATAAAGATGATCAAATTATAACCTGAACGAGATTTCAAAGGCAGCATTATTGCAATAGATGAAGTCATATTTTAAGTGGAACAGCCACGCCAGTTTTGTCTACAGTAATAATGGGCCTACTCGATTATTTTTACTGTATACCAGAACACCTACGTGGAATAGCACCGTGTTTTTGCATTCTTTCTTCTCTTCTCTTCAACCTGTATCCATCCAATACTGAGTGTAGGCCTCTTGCATTTCACGTCATTTTGTTTTGTCCAAGGCAGCCCTCATACAATATTTTCCCACTACTTCATCGGTGGTCTGCCTCGGTTTCTGTGACCAGTTCTGGGACCACTCCAGTACCGCTATGCCCCATCTGCCAAAAGCCCTGCGGCATATAATATGTCTTCCTGCGTTCCTTACGATGAACCCGGATGCCCAAATCCTCTCCATTTCCTAATCCCGTAATTGTCCATTTTCTTTAAGGTTGGCAACGCGTCTATGACTCTTCAGGTTTTGTGGATGTTTAGGGGCGGTGGAGACCACTTACCATCAGATGATAGCTCCTTTGCCGGCCTCTGCTATTATTAAATCGACTTTTTGACTTTGGTTTTTTAGTCAGATCTTTAAAAATGTATTGTGTTAAAAAAGGTCCACATGTTAATCAAATGAAAACATAGTCCGGTTTCAAAACGGAAAATTAACAAAATGTAATATAATACATGTACATTCGTACGTTGAAAAACTTTTCTTATATAAATGAAAATATAATACATGAAAGAAACGCGTAGGCCAAATTTTACCTTTGTAAAATGATATTGTTTTGGATGTAATTAAATTTAATTACGAATCTAACTATAGCGATGTATTTTAAACAAAATAAATATTTTTTTGTTAAAGAGCATTTGACTATTTTTAGTTAATTTTTTATCAAATTCGATACATAAATGACGCCTTTTTGAACCTTTCATTTCCGATTTCAACCCTTTAGGGGACCAACTTTGTACTATACTCTTTCGGATGAAAAAAGAATCACCCAAATCGGTCCACATTTGGCGGAGTTATGCATTTACAAAAAAACGCGTTAAGTTGAGAACCTTCGTATTTTCGTAGGTAAAAATCCATCGCTAGTGAGTCATTTTCATAGTCAGGAAAAACAGAAGTAGGGTTCCTCAAGTCCTTGACACATGCGGTTAAATCGCTTCGGTGCGGAACGAAATGGCTATTGCTATCGACGTCAAACTGTCCGTATATATAAAGTACTATGTGCGTCAAACCCAACACTGTTCCATCATAAAACTGAACTACTGGTGTGGGACGCAGTTACAAGTAAGTGCGGCCGGCTCAAATCTGTTTGGTCAAAACAAAGAGTTAAAGGAACGGTTACGGTAAATCTAGGTCGAACCGAGATTTCTTACTTATGCAGAACATATACATATACATATGCACTCACGCCTGTAATCCCCGGAGAGGTAGACAGAGGTATTAGTACACCCACATTTCGCCGAGCGTATCTTCGTCCCACAATGTGATAGGGGGCGAGCCTATCGCCATACCGGGCACAAATTCCAGACTCAGGGCTGATACTAAGCATTTCGTAATAGAAAACCCCAATACCACTTTACCCGACCCGGGGATCGAACCCGACACCTCAACGGTAGCCTCAATCGTAACGCGTACGCATTATAACTGCGCCACCGAGGCAGATCTTTTATACTGTTAGCTTTTATCTGTTGAGGCGAGGATAGGTCGGACACCTACGTCTATCAAAGGGGAGGTGCGATAACACACAGGTATTAATTATTTTGAAAGAAAGAAGAAAGAAAGAAAGAAACGTTTATTATCATCACGAAAAACATACAATATAGGTGATGTACAATTTTAATAATAAAATAATTAAATAATTAATCTAACAAATCGCATGTCCTCACGATGATAATAGGTGGCATGCTCAGCATAATGTAGCTGGTTTTCAGCAGCCACCTTAAGTGACATTCGGAAGACAAACCAGCCTGTACCACAAAAGTAATAATTAACACAAAATATATAAGTACCAACTAGGTGACCCTCGCGAACACTTCGCACTGATAGTTACGTAATATAATAAAGTAAAAAAGTACCTAAATACAACAAATTAGATTATATATATATCTATAACACCTCGGTACGGTATTTTAAACCAAACTCCAATCATGTACTCGTAGTAAGACGCATATCCTTCATTAAATCATCCTATCATGAAGAATAACATTCTACAAATACCCACAGCAAATACAAAACAAAGGTCACTTCAAACAGCTAAGTTACGGCCTCTACAGAATTGGAACACAACGCAAAATAAACATCTTCATCTGCAATTGTTTAGAGAAATCCGGGCGGGGATGAATTAATTATTGTACGAACGGGTAATCACTGAATGCTCCAGACGTACTCGCAAGGGAACAATGGGTATCTTGGCATGTACTTGATTATTTGGCTTGGACTTTTTGAAGTGAAATCTTCTTTAGGCGCGTTGAGCACTTTTTCGGTGAGCAAAAATCGTGGAACTCGCGTCATCGCCATCGAACGCTTTCCATGAGCTATAATAATATGTATACTGTGTATATATGTGTACTTTTTGGGTGAACAAACACCGTGGAACTCGCGTCATCACTGAACGCTTCCCATGAGCTATATGTATACTGTGTGTATATGCACATAGATATACCTCCGTGCGTTATTAGTATACATTATATATTATAAACAAATAAACAATTCAATTTAATACAATTCACAAGTTACTTAGTTTTCACTTCTATCGGCAGTACCCAAAGACTGCCCCGCATGTTTTTTTTTTATGGCAGAGGACGATAAAAGAGTAAAACGCACACCAAACGCTGTGCCTCCACCTTCATCATACGGACTGCCAAGTGGTGGAACAAGTGGCTGGAGTCTTTGTTCCCCGATAAATATAATCTGGGTGTCTTCAAGTCGCGAGTGAATTAATTTTTGCTAAGCAAGCGTGCTTCATCTTAGGCCACATCATCGCTTACCATCAGGCGTGAGTGTCCAAGCGTGAGCCTATTACGTATATTAAAAAAAAGTCGTCCCTAGGTGGTAGGTCCTTCGTATGCGAGAGACCGTCTGGGTAGGTACCAACACATTGTCTATTTTTCAGCCAATGGACGCAGCCAATGCAGCAGGACATTGAAGCCAATTACTGGGAATTATGAGACTTAACACCTTATGTCTCAGGGTCACAAGCGCAGTTCAGTGCCATGCGGTAGGTACTTCATAATTCAAATTTCTGATTGGTGTTGTTTAAGTTTATGGGCAGGCGTGACGCTGACTATCAGGCGAGCTAACAGCTCGTCTCGTCATCGAAAGCTTATAAAAAAATGGATCACCTGGTAAATGATTTCCACCGCCCATGAACATCCACTATACCTGAATTTTGAACACGTTTCCGACCATAAAAAAGGGATGATTAAGGGATTGATTTGATTGATAGTTAATCCTATCCTATTACCTACTATTATCAATGTGAAAGTTTGGATGTTTGTGAGTTTGTGAATTTGAATGTTAGTCAATCACGCATTAACGGCTGAACGGTTTTGGGTGATATTTGGCAGAAATGTAAACCATAACCTGGATTAGGACATAGGCTACTTTGTATCCCGGAAAATTCCGTTCCCGCGCGCGGAGCTTCGAGCAAACGCTAGTTCCTTCATAATTCTAGAAACCACTTCACGCAACCCGCGTCGAAGCGAATATGGACTTAATTACCATCCTTCCCATGCGACCACGACTTTCATCCCAAAACGCAGTGTTTCTAGGTCAAAGGACGCAATTAAGCTCTTACCGGATCGCATATAACTTGCTATTTATTACCTTACTTGTTAGCGAGATTAAATAGTAACAGGTTTCCATAAAGGTTTTTTTATTATTTGCTTGAATGATGACACGAGCGAGCTGGCGCAACATTTTAACAGACAGAATTGGCTTGTAGTTTTTAAGATTGGCCGCCCAACTGACTTCAGGGGAGTGAGAGAGTTTGTGAGTGGTAGAGCCACGCTGTAGACACCTTTGTCTACAGTATGAATGGTCCGGCTTTTCTGGGTCGTTACCTCTGTCTCATAGAAAACCGAGGTAAAGTAACAGATTGCTGCTGCTTTCGTACAGTGAGTGAGATATCCGGAGGTCCAAATTCCCCTCTTCCCAATTCCTTGTTTATCCCTTTTGGTCGGCAACGCGCCCATGATTCTTTGGTATTGTGGGCGTATATGGTGGAGATAACTCACCATCAGTTGAACCACTTGCTCATTTCCGACCTACGTCATTAAAAAAATACAAGCCTTCTGGGGAAAATGATAGTAGCCTATATAACAGCAAAAGGAATAGCAAATTAAACGGCATCAATACACTTCTTCAAAACTCAGACACTACCTAACATCCAGACCGTTGTTGCTAATTCTTGGTTAATGTATGCAGCGGAACATGGTCGGTAATACAACTGGATAATAATAGACGTGGGCACTGAACTCTAGTATCAACGTAATAGCATATGAGGTAACAGAATTCGCGGTCCGTTTTCGACAATTTAAGCCAGGAGGCCAATTCTCGTAATTTTAAATGTTCAAAATATCATTCCGATCTAGTCTCAGCGTCAATAAAGTTGCAAATGGCATTCTCTTAAACCAATAATCAACGTCAAATGCACCTAGCATTAGCAGTAGCATTATACCGTTTTGGTTTCAGTCAACTTTTATTCTACATTCAATCTCATTACGATCTATGTTCACATTTGAGACTAGATCGGAATGATATTTTGAACATTTAAACTACGAGAATTGGCCTACAGAACGTAGCCAACAAAAAGCCCATTATCGGCTCCCCTCTTATCTTGTTAACGGTCGTTCCTTTTAACTTTGACTGAATTCAAGCCGAAGCTACGGTTGAAGGCGTTTTTTTATTGATAAATGGACGCCGTTTTGAAGGATCAGTCAATGTCTCAGAACGTTTATAAGAAACGTTTTATTAAAGGTAATAAGATTCCGATTTCCTCTAAGCCGTAATGTAATTTTCTTGTAAGAGATTTACGTGTGGACGTGCATTTAATTTGATATTTTATTCTGTAACTCGTTTTGGGTGTAATTTGGTTTGAAAGCAATATGTCGGTATGCTTGATGATCAACATATTATATAATGGTCTTAATTTTTATTTATTTATTAGCTTGAATGACGAGACGAGCAGGTCGCTCGCCTGATGGTAAGCGCCACGCCTGCTCATAAACAGAAGCAACGCCACACAGAACTTTAAATAACAAAGCACTGCATGACGCTCGACTGCGCTCGTCACCCCGAGACATAAGGTGTTAAGTCTCTTAATGCCCATTAATTTCACTGGCTTCAATGTCCTTCAAACCGGAACACAACAGTGCTTACACACTGTTGCTTGGCGGCAGAAATAGACAAAGCGGTGGTACCAACCCAGCCGGCCTCTCGCATACGAAAGACCTACCACCTTGTATTTTAAATTTATGGCCCTTTTAAATAACAGTGGATAACAATACTTAAAAACCGACTTAAAAAAAAACTCCGAAAAGCCAAAAATAACCATTTCTATAGGTCTCTTTGGAGTCGGTACAAATTGATTTGACCGGCAACTGCACTCCTGTTGGAGTCGGTAAAGAATGAAACATGTGTTACAATAATAATTATAGACAGTTTTATCGAAATAGTGAACTCTACCAGACAAACTTAGCTTGGAATGGTAGCAAAAGAAAATTAATTAGTGGGGTGTAACAATAATTACTTATAATAATGATCACATATTATATACTTTATGATATTATAATTACTTACAACACAATGCTCGATACGTTACACAATTAAGCCGGCCTCAGTATTCACGCCACGAGAAAATATTGTCGGCTAGTTTTCTCGTGCTATATGTTCTATAATAGATCTATCTCTCTCTCTCTCTCTCTCTGCGTCGTGTGGTGCATATTACAGTAAAAACAAGTAACTAATTTAAGTAGTGAAATATCCCATGGGCTTACGCTGAGCAGGCTGGATGAAAGAGCGAGGGGAATGCATAATTATACATACGCACTTACGCCTGTAATCCCCGAAGGGGTAGGCAGAGGTGTAACTAGTACACCCACATTTCGCTGAGCGTATCTCCGTCCCACAATGTGATATGGGGCGAGCCTTTCGCCATACCGGGCACAAATTCTAGACACCGAGCTGATATTGAACATTTCGTAATAGAAAAATCCAATACCACTTTACCCGACCCGGCGATCGAACCCGAGACCTCAGCGCTGGCCTCAATCGTAACGCATACACATTACAACTGCGCCACCGAGGCAGTCTGCATAATCAGAATGCATAATTATATCTTAACAAAATAATTATTTGATAAGTGAGGAGATATTATGCACATGTCTGGTACAAACCTGATCATTACACTTTACGTATTTAGCTTAGAAGCAAGAAAACAAATGTGTTGTTTGTTGCTTTAGAATTTTAGAAAATTATATATTACCAGTTTTATGACCCAAATTTAAACTACCAACGAGACACAAAATTAGAACTAAAAAAACGAGAAACCGAACCAAAAGAATACACTTATAGAGAAAAAAAAGTGTTGCAGTGTTTGATTACTACGAAGACAAAGGGAACCATCCATCGGGCGGCTTTGTCTGCACTGAAAGGAGCTCGGAGCACGCGTTCGAGGCCTGATCATACCTAGCTTGACGTACTTCTTTAATGCTTAGAAAAGAATCGGAACGCATCTATGTTGCTTACTGTATATAATAGGTCTTTACCTTTGAAATTGCCGTTCTGTAAGAAAAAAGTTAAAGTATTTTTATTTCTATTAATCAAAGTAACAACCCATGATATCGATGCCTGCAGCGTAGTGGCAATTTATCGATGCCCTTCTTGAAGAAATCGGCTGGACGGGAGGCAACAAACTCTTCAAAGGCATTTTGTAGAGCCTCTCGGATATTGTTTTTTTCCCGCCAGGTGGCCATAGGCCCAGTAGGCGATACTATTATGATACTTTGGAATGTCCATAAAGCGCTAGATTGATGAATGAGACATGAGAGCCAATGGTTTTACCACGGAAGATGCTAAAGACAGGATCAAGTGGAAGCGTCTAGTAGGAAAACCTATTTCTTAAGTTGGGATAACTTCAAGCTAGAAGAAAAGGATTAACTGAAGTGCATTTCTGTTTATTTCATACCTGTCATCCCCTTATTCAATCCTTCTATCCTAATATTCTATACCTTTTTAATATAATTGTGAAAGTGGATGCTAGTGAATTTGGGTGTTCGATAATCAGTTACATCTCAACGGCTGAATTAATTGGGATGAAATTTACTTTTTTTACAGCCTCCGTGGCACAATGGGTAAGTAACCGGCTGCAAAGCATGAGACCGTGGGTTCGATTCCGGCACCGAGACAAATGTTTGTGTGACCCACAAATATTTGTTTCGGGTCTGGGTTTTGTGGGACCGCGAGTCCCTCGTAGTTCTTGATACCTACGATACAAGTTAACCTAGTGTGGGGTCAGCACTATGTGTGTGACTGTTGGGTGTATTTATTTATTTTTATCCTAGAAAAAACATTCACGAAGATGAAGCCGCGAGCAAAAGCTAATTAGTATTATATTAGACTTAGATCATTGCTATCATCAATATCCATCAGAGTTAATATACGAGATACGAGCTGTAGATACGAGTGGTAGAGCCACGCCGTAGACAATTTTGTCTACAGCATGAATGGGCCGGCTCGTCCGGGTCGTTACCACTGTCTCACAGAAAACCGGCGTAAAGTAGCAGCTTGCTGCTGCGTTTCGTACGGTGAGTGAGATATCCGGAGGCCCAAATCCCCCTCCCCTACCCAATCCCTTATTATCCCTTTCCTTTAAGGTCGGCAACGCGCTCATAATTCTTTTGTATTGTGGGCGTACATGGGCGGTGGAGATCGCTTACCATCAGGTGACCCACTTGCTCGTTTGCCAGCCTATACTATAAAAAAAAAATATGATCAATTTATGAACATCGAATAGAATATAGAAATTAATTCTCCACAAGATTGAGTAACATTATCTGAAAGGAACGTTGAATGCAGTGAAAAATGTTCAGTCGAAAGTAATGGGGAAGATCTAAAGGAATAAATGGCAGATCATTAACCCGATAGTGTGCTGACGTCGGCTATAGAACCTTGCAAAAAAGTCAAAATGCGTCTAGACTTGAAAGGTATAATTTTTTGTATCTAACCTAGCGATTCTAACCAAAGTTCCAAACAATTAGATTTAGGTAATTTCAAAAGATATGTGAATCCATGAACGCTAATTAGAGTTTTTGCAGTAAAAAAATAATATTTTAATACTTTTTTTGCTTATTTGTAAGAAGAAAGGTATAAATGTGACTACGGAGTCACATAATATCTTCTAATTGATTTTCACGGGAAGACCAATTAGAAATTAGTGATTGAGATGTTAAATGTTTTGAAATGCAAGAGATAAACTTTTTATTTAACGCCTCATTGGTTTACTGCCTCGGTACTTGTGATGCGTATGCTGGGGCTGACGCTGAGGTCTCGGGTTCGATTCCCGGGTCGGGTGAAAGTGATATTGGGTTTTTCTTTTACGAAATGCACAGTATCAGCCCGGAGTCTGGAATTTGTGCCCGGTATGGCGATAGGCTCGCACACATTAAGGACGGAAATACGCTCGGCGAAAAGTGGGTGTACTGGTTACACCTCTGCCTACCCCTTCGGGATTACAGGCGTGAGTGCGTATGTATGTATGTATTATTTAATCATCAAGAGATATACTTTTACTATTAAATTACTTTCTACTCTACTGAGTTCTTGAAACCTTTAGTTGAAACAAGACTTAAATGCCTTCTTAGTAGCTCTATTCATTTGGCAATGAATATGATGAACGACAAAAACATCAGACCATTTTTACAAACGAGTTTATGAATAGCCGTTCATGGTTTGAACTGACTTTTTTCAAGTCCTTACGTTTATTTGAAATGTACTAACAAACAGTTTCAAGTCGTTATGAATGTCTGAATGAGAAATGAATGTTTTACATGTTGCGTGTTTTTTAATTTTAGTAATGGACTTTAATTATTTATAGCCTCTGTACGCAGCACTGCCTCTATGGCGCAGATGTAATGCGTAAGCGTTACGACTGAGGCTAACGCTGAGGTCTCGGGTTCGATCCCCGGGTCGAGTAAAGTGGTATTGGGTTTTTCTATTACGAAATGCTCAGTATCAGCCCGGAGTCTGGAATTTGTGCCCGGTGTGGCGATAGGCTCACCCCCTATCACATCAAGGGATGGAAATACATTCGCGAAAAGTAGGTATACTCGTTACACCTCTGCCTACCCCTTTGGGGATTACAGACGTGAGTGCATATGTATGTTTCTATACGCAGTGGTCGAGTAGCCGGCTATAAAGCGTGAGGCCTTGGGTTCGATTCCTCAACAGACAAATGTTTATGTGATCCACAAATATTGGTCTCGGCTCTGGGCGTTGTGGGACCGCAAGTCCCTCGTAGTTCCTGATACCCACGATACAGGTTAACTTAGTGTGGGGTCAGGACTATGTGTGTGACTGTTGGGTGTTATATAAAAAACTCTGGACGGTTGACATTATGTTTAGAATGCAGTTCTTACCATCAGGTGCAGTTTAGTCCCCGCCAGAATAAATAAAATAGATGGCATTCAAGTCACTAAATGTGTGTAAGTTTTATGAGTGGAAGAGCCACGCTGTACACACTTTTGTCTCACTTTGGCCGGCTCGTTCGGGGCATTACCACAGTCAACCAGAAAACCGATGTACAATAACAGCTTGCTGCTGCGCTTTGTACGGTGAGTGAGATCTCCGGAGACACAAATCCCCTTCCCCTTCCCAATCCCTTAATTAACCCTTTCCTTTAAGGTCGGCAACTCGCCCATAATTTTTGTATTGTGGGCGTACATGGGCGGTGGAGATCACTTACCATCAGGTGACCCTCTTGCTCGTTTGCCGGCCTATGCTATAAAGAAAATAAACCGATCATGACTAAAAGGCTTTGAAAATTATAACTCAAAAAGGTTCTTTGTAATAACTATTACTCAAAAGACTTTCTCCCGCGAGGAAATTAATACCTTTTGAGGGCCTGAGATACAATTATTATTTATATCTCATCCGGGAAAATTAAAAGGCTGAGAAATCTGATATTACTAGATTTATAGTGAAATGTAATCGGCTCTTATTAAAACAGAATTAAACTTCAGCATCGAAATAAGATGACAAGAAACGTAACTCAAGTAAAAAAATGACCTCACCAATACTCTGTGCAAGGGGGCGGGGCTATAAAAGTCTGTGCATAATAATCTCTAGTTGATTAACTTTTCGAGACGACCTACACCTCAGTCTCTCCCATAACCACTAAACCGTCACCACCGTACGTCGGGACTAAAATACAATCAAAGCATGATAAAATCCGTATAAACTAGTTTTATTTCAAAATCTTAGCAGTTAACAACAGGCCCAATACATTACCTAACATTACTAAGAGAAAACATTTTGTTGAGTGGTAGAGCCACGCTGTACACACTTTTGTCTACAGCATGAATGGGCCGGCACGTTCGGGTCGTTACCACTGTCTCACAGAAAACCGACGTGAAGTAGTTGCTGCTGCGTTTTGTACGGTGAGTGAGATATCCGGAGGCCCAAATCCCCCTCCCCTTCCCAATCTCTTAATTATCCCTTTCCTTTGAGGTCGACAACGAGCCTATGATTCTTTTGCTATTGTGGGCGTACATGGGCGGTGGAGATCACTTACCATCAGGTGACCCACTTGCTCGTTTGCCGGCCTATACTATAAAAAAAAACCTAACATCACTAAGAGAAAACTTTGATACTTGTTATATTTCAGTTCAAATTATCGAAGTTTTGTTTTTGTTCATAAACTGTAACTTTATATCGATGTTACAGTTACATTCACCTCTATTGGAACGTTTGCCAAAGGTTGGTGCCAACTTTATGAGCTCTCAGTATAGACTTAGCTTTGTAACATGCAATTTGTGCAAACACTGCGGAAAGGTGATTAGGTTCCTGTCACTACTGTCTTCGTATTTTTTATACCATAGGCCGGCAAACGAGCAAGCGGGTCATCTGATGGTAAGTGATCTCCACCGCCCATTTACGCCCACAATACCAAAAGTATCATAGGGGCGTTGCCGACCTTAAAGGAAAGGAATAATTAAAAGATTGGGAAGAGGAAGGGGATCTTACTGACCCTACGAAACACAGCAACAAGCTGCTACTTTACGCCGGTTTTCTGTGAGACAGTGGTAACGACCGGACGAGACTGCCATTTATAATGTAGATATAACCGTCTACAGCGTGGCTCTACAGTGGCAGCTTGCTATTGCGTTTCGTATGGTGAGTGAGATTTTCGAAAGCCAAAATCCCCCCCCCCCCCCCCCTACGCAATCCCTATTCATTTCTGTCGACAATTTATCCATCATTCTTTTTTTTATTAGCTTGAGTGACGAAACGAACAGGTCACTCGCCTGATGGTAAGCGCCACGTCTGCTCATAAACAGAAGCAACACCACACAAATCTTTGAACTACAAAGCACTGCATGGCATTGGACTGCGCTCGTCACCCCGAGACATAAGATATTAAGTCTCATAATAATAATAATTCTTCTGGCATTGTGGGTATTCGGCGGTGGCGATCGCTTACCATCAGATGACTTGCTCGTTTGCTGTCCTGCTATAAAAAACCAATGCGCTGATCCCCAGTTGATTGGTTCGTGTTACGAAGCTTGTCTAATCTTAAATCACTATGAACTGAATGTTTTATATCTCGAGGTGATGAGTGTAGTATAATTCTATGTTGTACTTTGTTATCTAAAGTTCTGAGTGGTTCTTGACTGACTTCAAAAAAGGAGGAGGTTCTCAATTCTTATCCGGCAAATCGTACGTAATCACATTTGTGCTATAGACAACACGGTCTATTGTTCGTAACGTTACACGCACGATATTTACCATTCCATTTCCGGAATAAAAGCTGTGTTCTGTCACACGTTTTGAATACGGCAAATAAAAAGGATGGGAAACAATCAGCTCTGTCACAATATTCAGTCCCATGTACCTAGTATTTGATGGAGGGTATCTCCAGTTTTTAATCAAATTCATATTTGGAATGGTAGATCCTAAAGTGGTTGAAAAATATCATAAATAAAATATGGATAACAGCACCATCATCATGATTGTGTTATTGTATTGGAATTTACATGCCATATAAGTATCTACTACTAAAATTTTAAATATAAAAACAGTTTTAACTAAACTTACATGTACTGACTTCAAAAAATAACACTAAAAGGTCAAAAATAACAATTTCTATAGCTCTCTTTGGAATAGGTACAATTTCATTTGACCGGCAGCTGCATCGGCACCGACTCCAAAAATACCTATAGAAATTGTTATTTTTGAATTGGTTTTTAAGTTTTATTAATTATTTTTTCATTAAAGACATTTTCCTGTTACAAACACGTAGAAAGATAGACGAATACTTATATAATTGATGACTTAATCGTTTGATTAATTGAACCATTAATAAGGATCTTATGAAGCGAGAAATATCGAGATTGATTTGCTAATTTCCTCTGGGGATTTGTTACCGCTTTTTCTTACCTAATTTACCTTAAGTATTGTTGACTTGGTTCACAAATATAAAGTCGCTCAGCGTGCTATGGAGCGGGCAATGCTTGAGATTTCTCTGGTGGATAGAACTCGAAATGAAGTCATCCGCCAGAGAACCAAAGTCACTGCTAAAGTGGAAGTGGGCCGGTCATGCCGGCAGACGGTTGGTCGATGGAGCAGACATGCGCTGAATTGAAGACCGCGTTTAGGCAGATGTAGTGGGGGACGCCCTATAGCACGGTGGACCGACGACTTGAAAAAGGTTGCGGTTACGATGACTTGAAAAAGGTGTTGGGTAGATCGGATCGAATCGGTCGGATGGACACAGGCTGCCCAAGGCCGGGATGGTTGGCGCATACTTGTAGAGGCCTATGTTCAGCAGTAGACGGCAATAAGCTGATTAATTTAAAAAAAATACAGCCAACAGTCACACATATAGTCCTGACCCCACACTAGGTTAACCTGTATCATGGATATCAAAAACTACGAGGAACTTGCGGTCTCACAACACCCAGACCCGAAACAAACATCTGTCTTATTTAGGAATCGAACCCACGGTCGTACGCTTCGCAGCCGGTTACTCGCCCACTGCGCCATGGAGGCTGCCCAGTATTGTTGACTTGTTGTCACAAAGAGTTGGTATCATTTGTTCCTCACGATCAATTATAATTGAACAATCGGACCTTACGTATAAACATTATTCAAGCACTGATTAGTTAAACACTGTGTTGTCTTTTTCTAGCAACTATATAAATGGCGCTAACAGAGAAAGACTAAAGAGTGTTTAACTAATCAATTGTTGATGTTGTTTTAAGGTAAGACACATTAATTAGTAAACTTTTAGTTGGATTTCTAAATCTCCCTTTTCAGAATATTCTTCCTATATAATTAGACATCAGTGTTTCTTTATTTGTTTGCCCTTTATACATTCTTAGACCGATCATCGGTGCGATTAAACTTTGTTACGTTTTGCGCACATCTGTATATAAAAAATTACGCACGCATTATTATTATTATTATTATTATTATTTTTTTATCCTGGCTCGGCAAAGTGACTACGCTACACCTGATGGTAAGTATAGCGCAATCCATGAATACTGTCGACCAACGATAGACACTGAATCTATCGCAGATCGGCAGAATTATGCCGGCCTGCTTAGTTGCTTCTTGACACTCCGTTTAAAGGATCCCAAGTTATAGGAAGGAGGAAACACGTGCGCCGGCAAGCTATTCCACAGCTTTATGGTCCGACAATACGATTTTGCGAACCTCTTGGTCCGAGCCGAGATGGAAGAGACCACGAAGCTATGGTTTCGCAAGCCAGCACGCGTGGTTCTATTAAGCAAAGGTGAGGAAGGAATAAGGTCAAACAACTAGCCCTGTATTATATACGTCCCACTGCTGGGCACGGGCCTCCTCTACTGAATGAGAGGGGTTAGGCCTTAGTCCACAACGCTGGCCTAATTCAGGTTGGCAGACTTCACATACCTTCGAAATTCCTATGAAGAACTTCTCAGGTATGCAGGTTTCCTCACGATGTTTCCTTCACCGTTAAAGCAAGTGATAATTAACAATGAATACACACATATCTTAGAAAAGTCAGAGGTGTATGCACTTGAGGCTGGTTTTCACTTTCGTCTCGACAGTACATACCACTCCCCGATGAGCTATCACTGCATACGCAATTTTTTTTTTAAATAAAATATCAAGGACGCATATAAAAAATATTTAGCTTCGTAGCTACTTAGAAAGAAAAATAGGCAGTGCATGGCATGCTGGGCACTTATAGAACATAATACATGTTTGAAGTGGTAAAGCCACGTTATAGACAGTTTTACACAGCATGAATGGGCCGCCTCGACCGGGCTGTTACCACTGTCTCACAAACTCTTTCTTACGCTAAGTGTGATTCCGGAGGCGCTTTCCCTTCCCGTTCCCAATCCCTTAATCATGCCTTTCCTTTAAGATCAGCAACATGTGCAATAATAATTTACAATCAGGTGACCCCTTGCTCGTTTACTGGCCTTTGCTATATAACAAAACAAATCCTACTTTTTACACGTTTGGTCTAGTAACACCATTGAACAACCAGTGTTGGCATTGGTCCGAAAATCGATCTACTCTATTTACTTATATCCTACCTATCGGCTGTTACGCTTGCCAGCTAGGCATGTTAAACTTAGGAAGCCAAGGAAAGTGTTGGCAAAATTCCTATACTTACAATACACGGAAAATAACTCTATCTACAAGGGGTAGAGCCAAGACAGTTTTGTCTACAGCATGAATGGGTCGGCTCGAACTGTCTGACCCAAAACCGATGTGAAGTAACAGCTTGCTGGTGTGTTTTGAATGGTGAGTGAGATATCTGGAGGATCAAATAACCTTCCCCTGGTCAATACCTAAATTATCATTTTTCTTTAAAGTCGGCAATGCGTCCATGACTATTTGGGTCTTGTGGATCTCCGTGGGCGGTGGAGATCACTTACTATCAGGAGAACCACTTTCTCAGAAACCGTTCTCTCGGAAAAAAAAACTAAGGAATCCAATAGCATCTTTCTTTACAAAAACTCACGCCTGTATCCCCGAAGGGATTGGCAGAGGTGCAACTAGTGCTACACCCATGATTCGCTGAGTTAATTTCGTCCCGTTCTAACAAAAATTCTAATTTCTCGGATTTCAATCCAGTACTTTACGATCGACCTTACGATCTTTGTTTATTTAGTCAAGTTTTATGATCTACGGTTCCATTCATCAAAATAAAGCGTACACAAGCTACAAATTAAATATTAAAATGCTGCATTTGATTTAACCGAGTATAACTGTAATGGCGATGCTATCGGTCTTAAGTCACGAATAGCACGCTAAATAAAGCCTTTATACAAATGGAAAAATGATTTTAACCAAAGACAAAAGAAAAGGTTATTACTTTGATGCAATTTTCTTTCTTTTATGTATCTATAACGACGTATATATGTATGTAAAACAGCCTCCATGTCGCAATGGGCGAGTGGCTGGCTCTGAGCGAGAAGACGAGGGTTCGATTCCCACACCGAGACAAATCTTTGTGTGATACACAAATATTTGTTTCGGGTCTAGGTGCCCCAGAAGGGTTGACGTCAGGCAGGCGGCCGGTCGTAAAAATTACAAGCCAAATCTTTCTGTAGCATGTGCGCCGACCGCACTGCGAGTAAAAATCATGTTACGCCGACCCCACTGTGAGTGGGATAAGGAGAGTATGTATAACCACGCATAACTTTTTACAACGTGGTCCGAATTTAATGATTTTTTTATATATGATATTTAAATTACGTGTGTGTGGCCCACTTGCTAGACTGTTAGCCTATGCTGTAAAAAAATGTGAACTTTACTATCTACATGCATGAGGTCCAGACCACCGTACACTCGTAGAACAACCCTCCATAATGGTTCGTCCAAACGAGTCACGTTCCCTGTTTAGCAGTGTACATCCAGTAACTTCAGGCCGGTATAATTCTGCCGACTGTCGAGGGCAGTCTCTTGAAAGTTGACATTATATTTGGACTGCATTTTACTTAACATTAGGTCCAGTGTAGTAAATTTGCCGTGCCAGGATAAAAAAAAGCTTATCCTTTTATTGCATAGGCCGACAAGTGGGTCACCTGATGATAAGTGATCACCACCGCCCATGTACGCCCACAATACCAAAAGAATCATGGGCGGGTTGCCGACCTTAAAGGAAAGGGATAATTAAGGGATTGGGAAGGGGAGGGGATTTAGGCCTCCGGATATCTCACTCACTGTACGAAACGCAGCAACAAAAAGCTGCTACTTTACGTCGTTTACCTACTATACTACTACTATTATAAATGTTAAAGTTTGGAAGTTTGTGAGTTTGTGAATTTGAATGTTTGTTAGTCAATCAAGCATTAACATCTGAACGGTGTAGAAATTTGGCACACAGGTAAACCATAATCTGGATTAGGACATAGACTTTTTATCTCGGAAAGTTCATTCACGCGGCGGAATCGCGAGCAAAAGCTAGTAAATATCTAATAATAAACTGGGCCGCAAAAACCAATTGTCCGCCAGCAGTCATACAGTCTGAAAACTTTAACACTCGCTGCCTAACATAAAAAATTCATCGACCCCGATTCAGCCCACGTGGTTAATGGCCTAACTTCTAGGGGGCATTGAACCAACTAAGACGACCCATCATATTATAACTTTAAGCTGTTGATGACAGCATAAATATAAAACAGTATTTCAACATTAAAGTTTTAAAAGGATTGGATTTTTTCGTAATGCGAAGCGTGATGCGTGACCAATTTATAAATACATACATACACACTCACGCCTCTAATCCCCGAAGGGGTAGGCAGAGATGTAAACAGTACCTACATCCTCATTTCGCCGAGCGCACCTCCGTCCCTGATGTGATAGGGGGCGAGTCTATCGCCATACCGGGCACAATTTCAGACTCCGGGCTGAGACTGAACATTTCGTATTAGAAAAACCCAATATCACTTTTACCCGACCCGGGGATCGAACCCGAAACCTCAGCGTCACCGTCAGTCGTAACGCATCACAACTGCGCCACCGAGGCAATCCACACCTACAATTCGTTTTTCAATATAGCTTAGACCGACAAACGAGCAAGAGCGTCACCTGATGTATAAAAAAACAGTGGTAAAACCTGGTCGTGTCGGCCCATTCATGTTGTAGATAAAACTGTGTACAGCATGGCTCGAACACTCGTCTGAAACTGTAGACTTTAAAGTTTCTGATCGCTATCAAACAACCAATTTGTTCAGTCCTCTAATAAAAATCCTGTTAGCATAGCCCACCCATTCCACTTGAGTTACCGCAAACTTTACTGTGACATAGGTGTAGTAATTGCAAGCACGCCCAACTCCCAAGTAATTTAATTCCCTTATCAGCAAAGGAGATCGTATCACACGCCCCGAGCTTATCCCAACGCTTCCAATTTCATGTGCGACTGATGCAAGATTTTCTTTCTACAGAACGTGACATGTCGTGGCTTTAATCTGTTACAATTACAATTGGGACGTGGGAGATGGTGATCTGTTTAACTCAGATTGGATCGACGCAATCATTGTTCAGACTATCTATCTATAAAATTACATACCTTAACTGAGGGTCTAGCACGGAAAACTTGCGAAAAGTTATTCAAGCTGTCATCAACAACAATTTCTATGAGATTTTGGTACAGCGCCTCTATCGTACGTAAACGAAACTAATATATATGGAATATATACGAATGATATATATGGAATTATCTATCGAGCCCTCGATACCTTTACATTACGGTTTCGATAGTTTTCCGTGCTAGTCCCTCTGATTCATCTGCATCTAGAGCAACTACTAAAAGCTGAAATATTGACAGCATCGTCTTACGACTTCTTGCCTAGGTGGCGCAATGTATTGCGTACGCGTTACGACTGAGGCTGATGCTGAGGTTTCGGGTTCGATCTCTGGGTCGAGTTATATTGGGTTTTTCTATTACAAATTGCTCAGTATCAGCCCGGAGTATAGAATTGTGCATGGTATGGCGATAGGCTCGCCCCCTATCATATCATGCGACGGAGATACGCTCGGCGAAATGTGGGTGTACTGGTTACACCTCTGCCTACCCCTTCGTGGATTACAGGCGTGAGTGCGTATGTATGTATCTATCTCTAAAGGGTTGGAAAAAATTATAGAAAAGCTATTTCTTATCCCAGAAAAGAAGCGGGCAAAATTCAAACCATCTTTTGCTGATTCTTATAGTGGTCTGGCAAAAATATGATAATTTACCCAATTGCGTCAAAAGGAAGGTTATGTTTCAGGGTGTATGATAATATATAAGGGTTATTTCTGACCGGGAGCGACACAGGCAAAGACTCTAAAGAGACCTGTAGAAATTGTTATTTGTGACTTTTTAGGTATTGTTTTAAAGTCGGTTTTTAGGTTTTGTTAAAACTTATTTTTATACGTCCCAAAATGCTAGCTAACTCATTACTTCCAACGTTGAATTTTAACATTTCGTGAGGTGAATGCACGAGTGAAACAGTACAATAACCTATTAATATTTCAAAGTAATTGAATTAGAATTTACTATTGTATTGACGTTTGAATTAAAATTAATTAAGCCGACTAGACGTCGTGAAGACGAAAGAATTGCATCAGAATCGTTTAATTTATTTGGTTAAGTATTCATTAGCCATACCTTGGAATTTAGTTATTTCTCAGACGCGTCAATCAAGATTATTTGTGAACTCAGTAACTGAGCATAAGGAATTTTCTGTACTGAGTAACGGAGCATGAAGTATGTGTGGGGTCAAGACTATGTATGTGACTGTTGGGTGTATTTATTTATTATTTGTGGATCACACAAACATTTATCTCGGTGTGGGAATCGAATCCGCGGCCTCTCGCTTCACAGTTACTCACTCACTGCAACCTATATGTACTGTACTTTATAATTCAAAGTTATGCATGGTGCCGTTTCTGTTTATGGGCAGGCGTGAGGCTTGCCATCAGGCGAACGACCAGCCAGCATATAACCTACAAATTACTTCGACATTATTCTTTACTAGCTTTTGCTCGCAGCTCCGCCCGCGTGAACTGCCTTTTTCGGGATAAAAGTAGCCTATGTTCTATTCCTGGTAATGATCTACCTGTGTTCCAAATTTCATCGAAAACCGTTAAGCCGTTAAGGCGTGATTGACTAACAAACATCCAAATTCACAAACTCACAGACATCCAAACTTTTACATTTATAAAATAGTAGTCGGACATGTAATAAACTCGCTAAGAATACTTTTATGACACCAATCATCGAAACAACTAAGACCGTAATAACTAATAAGTAATAAAAACGTTTATAAGCAATTCTTCATAAAATCACATGATACATAATATTATATCCGGTAAAACAAAGCGGGAAAGTTTATTTATTTGTTTGTCACACAAAATCACCATATTAGTAATTTTTTGGGTAGTTAATACATATTGTATAAATTAAATAGTTTATATCAGGCATGTATTTCTCCCTAGAGGGGTTGACGTCATGCAGCCGGCCGGTCGTAAAAACTACAAGGCAAATCTTTCTGTAACATGTGTTAAAAACATGTTGTGCCGACCCCACTGCGAGTGGGTAAGGGCAGGTGGAAGAAGAGAAGATAAGAAGCATGCATAGAAGACATAGTGTGTCTACAGTTGGGACATTTCGATGCACCAAGGCTTCATGACCGTGCCAGATACGCATGACAAAGAAATAAGTGACGTGACCAGCAGGTAGCTAGCCTGATGGTAAGCGCCACACCTGCTCATATACAGAAGCAATACCACACAGAACTTTGATTTACAACGCCAGGTAGAATAGATGAAGTTTCCTCCGGTAACGAGTGGTGAGGTGGTAAAATGATGATAGGATCATCCCAAACAGTAAATGTTTTAGAGTTTCTTGTAGAGTTACATCATAAAAAATATAACTAAAACAAAAGTTTAAAACGCAAACGTTCAAAGACATTGAAATTGGAATCGAAAATACTGAGTTTTTACTAAGGATTGCGAATGCAAATATATTTTGTGAATTCACAAATAAATTGCACACAATAAACGAAAAGTCAGTTCGAAAAATCGCGAATAATAATTCTCACGCCATTCCATTGGCAGTATATTCTTTTTGTCTATAATTTTAAAGAGAAAATCTTATAAGCTGTGGACGCACTTAGAATATTTACAGTAGGTCTACGACCCCTTTGAAAGCAGACAGAGTAAACAAGATTAAATCTAACAATACATTATGAACTACGCTTGCAAGTCTTTCTACTGCACTCAGAGATGTAAAGTAATTTTAACTGTCAATAAACATTTCCTTGGAGTGTAAGTAGACCTACAAAGTGGTAGGTCCCTCGTATGCGAGAGGCCGGCTGGGTTGGTACCACCGCTTTGTCTATTTCTGCAAGCCGCCAAGCAACACTGTGAAAGTACTGTTGTGTTCCGGTATGAAGGACATTGAAGCCAGTGTAATTACTGGGCATTATGAGACCTTAACACCTTATGTCTCGGGGTGACGAGCGCAGTCCAGTGTCATGCAGTGCTTTGTTATTTAAAGTTCTGTATGGTGTTGCTTCTGTTTATTCTTACCATGAAGCGAGCGACCTGCTCGTCTCGTCATTCAAGCTAATAAAAATAAATAAAAAATACCACCACCATATTAGGTCTTAGCCAACCTCACTTGCACGTGGTACACTCTGCTGATTGACGGACGAGACAATGGCGAAACTGGTTCTCGTTGCACAGTTGGTCGTCCAACATAATAGCAAATCCTCCATCAAATCATGATGGGAAGGTGGACCCTGGCATTAACTCGGGATAACGCCAGGCAGAAAGAAAGGCTCAGCACGGAAGCATAACATATTCTGTACCTAGTACATAATGTATTAACCTGACCAATTTGTCTATGATATGTTGTAGGTGGTAGAGCGACACTGTAGACACTGTAGTAGTTTTGTCTACAGCACGAATGGGCCGGCTACACCGGGTCGTTACCACTGTCTCACACAAAACCGACGTAAAGAAGCGGCTCGCTGCTGCGTTTCGTACGGTGACTGAGATATCCGGAGGTCCAAATCCGCTTCCCTTTCCCAATCTCATAATTATCCCTTTCCTTTAAGGTCGGCAATGCGCCCATGATAATTCTGGTATAGTAGGCGTATAAGGGCCGTGGAAATAACTTACAATCAGGTGACCCACATGCTAGTTTGCCGGCCTATGCTATAAAAAAATATCAAGTGTTGATATAAAATAATTCTAAGAAATGGCTAATTGAAAATTTAAGTTAGTTGCTGTCTCTACGTACGTCAATTAGATTTGTTTATGGAATAAAGGACAAACGCGCAGTTGGGTCACCTGGCGATAAGTGACCATCGCCGCCCATGGATAACCACAATAACTAGGGAATCTTAGGTGCCTTGCCGGTGTAGATTCTTTCCTTGAAGGTTTCATAGTCTTATCGGTCTAAAAATATCTGAAGAAAAAGTCGTGGCCGCGAGGGTCCTGGGAGAATAATCCGGGCAATTTACACCGTCGAGGAATGCCATCCATCCAGATGGTGGTGATGGAATCCCAACTTGCGGTGAAGTTACATACATACATACCTATGCACTCGTGCCTTTAATCACCGAAGACAGAGTTGTAACCAGTACATCCACATTTCGCCGAGGTTATTTCCGTCCCATGATATGATTAGGGGGCAAACCTATCCTATCGGGCACAATTCTAGACTCCGGGCTGATACTAAGCATTTCCTGATAGAAAACCCTAAAATCACATTTACAAGACCCGGGGATCGAACCCAAGACTTCAGCACAACAGTCGTACCGCGTACGCATTACAACTGCACCACCGAGGCAGAACAAAGCATTAGCTACATGTGATAAAACAGATTATTAACTTAAACGATTGTGTATTAATCAAACTTTTTTACATTGATGGGAGAGCTACGCTGTAAACAAATTTATCAACATGCATGGGCCAGCTCGACCGGGTTGTTATCACTGTCTTACAAATAATCATAACATTTAACAAAACTTAGAAACCGACTTCAAGCAATAACATGTAAATTCCAATACAACAATAACAATCGTGACGAGTGTACTGTTGCCCGTTGAGGAGTTCTTTTCTTTTTCTCCGTACTCCGTCATCAGCTCTTAACCAAATTTATATGGGACCACATCGCAGCTAAACTCTATCGAGTGAAATTTTTTCAACAAAATAGGTCCACAATTGGTGGAGAAATCCATGTACATACATAAAAAAAAACAAAAAAATATAATAATATATAAGAAAAATACGCGCCGAATTGAGAACCACCTCTTTTTTTTTTGAAGTCTGTTAAAATCGATAGCATCTTGCTGTTATGTTTTGTACAGTGAGATATTCGGAGGACCAAATACCTCTCCCAATCCCTTTCCATTAAAATCCGCAACGCATCCGTGATTTAAATAAAAAAACATTATATTATTATGGGTGTTCACCTATGTTGGAGATCACTAATTATTATCAGCAGATGATCGAGATGCTCTTTGCCAACCTCTATTACTGTAATAGACGACACTTTATTAAAAATACAGTGTAGTCGTGGTGCCCAATGACCCCCAAGCCAAAACGTGAGTACGTCCCACGTAGTGGCCTAGACTAGCAAACAACTGGAAGTATCCAGAGCTCCCAAGGGCAAATTTACGGAACCCAGCGAGAGATGAGATTTTTTTAAATCAAAATGTGATTGAAGTGCGGGTACTCTATTTATTTTTAACAAGCGTCAGCCATTTTCCATGTCTTTCGAGAGGGACTATCTACTCGGGACACGAAATAGGAGCCTAAAAAGATTTGTACTGATGTTCCATGAAAATGTTCACGCCTGTATACCCGAAGGGGTAAGCAGAGGTAAAAATTATTAAATCTTTATATATAAAAGCGAAATATCTATACTCACTCACTCGCTGATTGATCACGATTTCGCAATAACTACTAAAGCTAGGATCATGAAATTTGGTCAGATGATACTTTGTGTAATATAGGAGCCCGCTAAGAGAGGACTTATAACATAGGCTACGTTTTATACCAGAAAAAGACAATCATAAGGGCGCTATTAACAGTCAGTAAATAAATAAATATGATAAATTTCATTTAACACATAATATAATCTATAATTCGAAAGCATGCATTCTATGGTCCATGCAGAGTTTTTAAAGTTTTTATTTTATTCCCTTTTGTGACACACGCTCCATTGAGTCTTGTATGCTCATACAACTACTTCTAAGTTTTCATTTCATAATACCAGTAACTCATAATATCAGCTGTATGTTAGAGCAACTAAGGTTGAGTTTCAATTGTTATGGAACTTCGTCGTCTGCGCTAACCTTTACTTTAACCTTAGAGGGGTTATACATGGGCGGCGGTCAGTTATGACTGCCTCAAGCTGCGACAAAGCTACCATTTTCTAATCAATGAAATATAAGAGACCGCTCGAGCAGTCACAAATGCACTGGGCAGTCAACTAGAGCAGTTATACCGACTGCTCGAGCAAGTAATAATGCTCGACCTGCAGGTGTAGGTTATTCTATGATTAACTAATAAGTGGGTCACCTGATGGTAAGTGATCTCCACGGCCCATGTACGCCCACAATACCAAAATAATCATGGGCGCGTTGCCGACCTTAAAGGAAAGGGATTGGCAAGGGGAGGGACACAACAAAAATATGGCAAAATATATTTTAGCCAAAACAAACTAAAATATCGTATTGCAGCAATAAATTCACGTCGTATCGAATGGCTAAACTAACTGATAGTATCTATGACGCGTTTCAGTTTGTTATACAATGATCTAAAAGCTATTTATTTACAGAAACTATAGTATTATTATTAGTAGAGGAGGCCCGTGCCCAGCAGTGGGACGTATATAATACAGGGCTAGTATTATTATTATTATTTATTATATAGTATTACGCTGAATGGGAGTTTTGGCGGGAATTCTGACAGCGCGATCGATCTCTGCTTTTAATTAATTCCCATGCTAGTTTAAAGTTGTATAAAAGTGGTGTGGATTTATGCAATAAATTTACTGTGATGGCCAGTGTATAGAATCATTGAAATTGGTGAATTTAGGTGATTTTTGATCGACTTTGGTCGCTCGATCCGCTTGGAGAAAATCGTATATGAAGCATCGTATTTTTTTTATAGCATAGGCCGGCAAACGAGCAAGTGGGTCACCTGATGGTAAGTGACCATGTACGCAAACAATACCAAAAGAATAATGGGGGCGGTGCCGACCTTAAAGGAAAGGAATAATTAAGGATTTGGGGAGGGAGGGGATTTGGTCCTCCGGATACCTCACTCACCGTACGAAACGCAGCAGCAAGCTGCTACTTTACGCCGATTTTCTGTGAGATAACGACCCGGCCCATTCATGCTGTAGACAAAAGTGTCTACAGCGCGGCTCTACCACTCAAAAATGCTAGATGCATGGAAATATGGTCTACAAGGTGGTAGGTCCCTCGTATGCAAGAGGCAGTCTGGGTTGGTACCACCGCTTTGTCTGTATCTCCTCTACTGAATGAGAGGGGTAAGGCCTTAGTCCACCACGCTGGCCTCGTGCAGGTTGGTAGACTTCACATACCTTCGAACTTCTCAGATATGCAGGTTTCCTCGCGATGTTTCCTTCACCGTCAAAGCAAGCGATAATTAACAATTAATACACACGTAACTAAGAAAAAAACAGTGCATGCTCTTGGGGCTGGTTTCGAACCTGCGACTTTCGTCTCGACAATATAATATATATATATATTTTTTTTATCCTGGCTCGGCAAAGTGACTACGCTACTACACCTGATGGTAAGTATAGCGCAATCCATGAATTCTATCGACCAACGATAGACACTGAATCTATCGCAGATCGGCAGAATTATGCCGGCCTGCTTAGTTGCTTCTTCACACTCCGTTTAAAGGATCCCAAGTTATAGGAAGGAGGAAACACGTGCGCCGGCATGCTATTCCACAGCTTTATGGTCCGATAGAAATACGATTTTGCGAACCTCTTGGTCCGAGCCGAGATGGAAGAGACCACGAAGCTATGGTTTCGCAAGCCAGCACGCGTGGTTCTATTAAGGAAAGGTGTAATAATAATAATAAGGTATAATAATAATATCTATAATATAATATATATCTAGTATAGGCGACTTTAAATAATTATATTTTATTATGCTAACCATAAATTTCACACGCGCGCCGTAGGTATCCTAGTTATTTTTCCCAAAATATGTCTTCACAGCAAAACATATTGTTGTTCGACGTTCTAATAAAACGTGCTACAGGCGTAAACAACTAAAAATATGCTTGTTTTTTTAGATATTTTCAGGGTTCCTAGGTCATAACAAAGTACTTTCATTTTTCAATTTCACCACGTCTGACTAAATTACTCAATAATATGAGCCCTATATTAAAGTGCATCTACATTGGTGACATTTGGCACGTCGAGACTCCGAGGCCGTAAGAAGATAGAAGTGTGGACAGTAGTTTTTTTTTAATGTTCGCACTGAATATACAATGAACAAATATAGAGGTATACTGGTAAAATTCCATTATTTTTCCCAACGAAAAAATCTTATGGAAACCTAAAGCCGATTTTTTTTGTTTTTTTTTGTTAATTAAATGGTTTTTAAATCAGTACATAGCTTTAGTTGATCTTGCATAACATCATTCCTTCATAAACGTTTTAATTGTTAGATTTTTATTCGGACAAAAATATGCTTACCTGTTTAAACCGATTCCTAAGGACTTGGAGTGCGCTCTCAAATTGCTTTTGCACCATTTAAGAACACACGACGCGACGGCATTATTCAATTGAAATACGATGTGCCTGACGGCCTATCTTTCTGCCACGACACGATGCGACGCGACGTTAGTGTTGACATCAATCGAGAGGCAGCGCAGCGTTGTAGAGCCCTCTTTTCGCCCAAAAGAATCATGGTTATGTTGCCAAATAGGGATCGGGAAGGGGAGGGAAGAGGGCCTCCGGAAATCTCACTCACCAAAGGAAAGTTGCTACCGCACGTTATGCATTCGTAAGAGTATAGTTCAAAGTTGGTCACATTTTAAATTCAAGAACAAATTCCATCCCTAAGGGGGTGAAATTAGGTTCTGAATTCGGCAAGTTTTTTTTTGCTTTTTTTGCAAGCATTACATTGCAATAGCACCAACTCAAAATTGTTTATATTTTACCTTTTTAGTTTTATTTTGAGTCGGTTTTAATTTAGTGAAAAAGATTTTATCAAATAATTTTTTGTCTGCCCAACCTGATAATCGAATCAAGAAACACATAGGATTAACAACCAAAGTTAGATTAAAAAGTAATCATGTTATCCAAACAGCCGCTCATATGCAGTAAATAGGTTTTGATAAATAACATGTTAACAAAACATTGTGTAATATGTCTACTCATGTAACGAAAATATTTTTTTCGACATTCTCCTAATATATCGGTTAGATTAATTAATATTAGATCTGGATCTGATCGAAAACTAATTCGGGAAAGTGTTCTTGGTAACGGCGTATTTTTTTTTATTTCCTGAATGACAAAACGAGCAGCTCACTCGTCTATAAACAGAAACAATATCACACAAGCAACTTGAATTACAAAGCAGAAACTTGCATTACAAAGAATTAGACTGCACTTGTCATCCCGAGACATGTTGAGAAGATGTTGTCTCATAATGCCCAGTAATTTCACTGGGCTCAATGTCCTTCAAACTGAAACACAACAGTGCTTACACACTGCTGCTTGGCGGCAGTTATGTTGTGTATGAACACAAAATGGCGTGTGAACACCCTTAGTACCAAATCCGATTGCATTGCATTGCAGGGCATGCGTGGGCAAGTATTTTCTTCTTCTTTAATAGTGATGTGGTCGATATAAACGATCAGAAGAAACGAGTGATTTAAAATTAGCGTGGAATTTTAAGATGTCTAGATTTTGATAAGTTCGTAAGTAAGGATGTAATGCGTATTTATCAAATTTTAATTAATTTCACACCTTTCTGTAACACGTTGGATGGTTTAGATTAACGATGTTTTTTTAGAATGCAAGTACCAAAAATTGTACCAAGCCAGTGGTCTATTAAGTTATGCACAGAGACGGCGTCACTGACGCTTGACGTGACCATCCAAACTGTGTCTAAAGGATTTCGGAAGGCATTATCCGATAGCAGCAACTTCAAAAACGGATGAGGCTCTCAGTTCGACGACTATCTTTTTTCATTCATATACATACCTTTAAATGGACTATATTGCTAAGTTATTTTGGTCGCTTTTCACCGCTTTGTCTATTCCTGCCGCCAAGCAGCAGTGTGTAAGCACTGTTTTATTTCGGTTTTGTGTTCATACACAAAATAGTACACTATAAGTTGCTTAAAATTGCCCACACCTTTCTGTAAGACGTTGTTTATTAGCACCATTGTTTGTCGTAATTACTAGCCAGCAATTAAATTACAATACAAAAAATATATCAATGATCAATAGTTTTAATAGTTCACTGAACTTAACGTTGAAATAAAACTAGTTTATACGGATTTTATCGCGGTTTAATTTTTTATTTTAGTCGCGACGTTTCGAAAGCTTTTCACCCTTCGTGGTCACGGGAGAGAGTCTCTAATAGAGAGGGCCTAAAATAAAAAACCGCGATAAAATCCGTATAATCTAGTTTTATTTCAATGTGTAATATTCGCGTAAACCTAATAAATTACTATGAACTTAACATTTCGTCCGAGAAATAACATAAAACACTTAACGGTTATTCCGGAATGTCAGTAAAAGCAGATTCCCGTTCCGAATTAATGGAAGGAAGAGAGTAAACAAAGATAATATGGAATAATTGATTATGAAAATGTTATTCAATATAGCTCTGAATTATTTTTAGCCAGACTCTCGACGTCCAGTTGCGAGGTATTTTCTTATTGGTACGTGTGTTATTTTAATAAAGATGTATTGAAATAGTGGCCAAAGTAAATATTCCGGGAGTTTTGGTTATTGTTCGAAAGACGTTAGCAATAGACAGCCTCCGTGGCGCAGTATGCGAGTAGCCGACTGTGAAGCAAGCGGCCGCGGGTTCGATTCCCGCACCGAGACAAATGTTTGTGTGATCCACAAATATCATGTTTCGGGTCTGGGTGTTTTCTCCCCTGAGAGGTTAACGTCAAGCAGGCGGCTGGTCGTAATAATTATAAGCCAAATCTTTCTGTAACATGTGTTAAAAAGAATGTTGCGCCGACCCCACTGCGAGTGGGATTGGAGCAGGTGGAAAAAGACGTTAGCAGTAGAAAATTAGCGTATACTTGTAAAAATTGGTTGAAGTTACTAGTCTTAGGTCCATTTGCACGACGAACCAAAATCGAGTTTTATCCACTAAACCAGTTTAAGAAACGTCAAATGGTGTGAAAATTTGATATGCAAAAAGTTCAGTGGTACCTACATCTCGATTTAGGATCGTCGTTCAAGTCGACCTTATACATAAAAATAAGAAAGTCAATCATAATCTTTGAATTCAAAACTCAAACACAAATTAAGATTGTGCAACCTGGCCCGGATCTAGGGGGGGGGGGGGCAAACCGGGGCACTCGCCCCGGGCGGCAGTTTCAGAGGGCACCAAAAAAACTTGCACCACAAAGCGCCTAGTATACGGAAGCCTGGTTGGCTCACCGTCGACTCGTAAGAAAAAGGCGCCACACAGGCCCTTTGTGCACCAATCTTTTCTATTCTTTTAGTTTTTTTGAGTTATTTATCTCTAACGCTAAAGCGAGGGCGCCACGATCAAGTTTCTACCTCGGTTTGAAAAAATAGTAGATCCGGGGCTGATTTGTACCATGGACCTCACTTTTAGAGTGGTAGAGCCACGCTGTAGACACTTTTGTCTACAGCATGAATGGGCCGGCTCCCCCGGGTCATTACCACTGTCTCACAGAAAACCGACGTAAAGTAGCAGTTTGCTGTTGCGTTTCGTACGGTGAGTGAGATATCCGGAAGCCCAAATCTCTCTCCCCTTCCCAATCCCTTAATTATCCCTTTCCTTTAAGGTCGGCAACGCACCCATAATTCTTTTGGTATTATGGATGTACATGGGCGGTGGAGATCACTTACCATGAGGTGACCCACTTGCTCGTTTGCCGGCATATGACATAAAATAATAATAAAAAAAAACTCAGGAAGACTAACCAGTTTTACTAGGTGCTGGAGCCCTCGTATGCGAGAGGCCATCTGGTTTGGTACCACCGCTTTGTCTAATTCTAACTTACAATGTGTAAGCACTGTTGTGTTCGGTTTGAAGGACATTGACGCCAGTGAAATTACTGGGCATTATGAGACTTAATAATGTCTCGGGGTGACGAGCGCAATCCAGTGTCATGCAGTGCTTTGTAATACAAAGTTCTGTGTGGTGTTGTATCTGTTTATAGGCAGGCGTTACGCTTAACAACAGACGAGCGATCTGCTCGTTTCATCATTCAGGCTAATAAAAAGAGAAGACTTCCACTAGACAGATAAGATATTTTTAATTCAGGCTACTTTGTAAGCCAACTATCGGCATATGATTCCATAACTATAATATATGGAAATGAAATTGGCGGCACTGAACAAAAAATATCTAACAAAAAATAAATACTGTAAGACAAATCTGTTGGCAATTTAATTTACCAGCTCCTCAGCATTTACCTTTTATACGTATAATATTCCTGGAATTCAATTAATAATATATTTCATATCCAATATTTTTGAATTCTCGGAATTTGCTTTGGGGAATCAATTTACTTTATTCACACGTCGATTGGAGTTATTCTCTGAGGACGTGTGGCTATATGCTCGTTATATTATTTTTATTAGCTTGCCAGATAATATAAAGTTTATAAAATACTGTTGTCTGTTTGATATCTGTGGCGTAGTGGGCGAGTAACAAGTACAAGCTTTTACCTTTTATACGTATAATATTCCTGGAATTCAATTAATAATATATTTCATATCCAATATTTTTGAATTCTCGGAATTTGCTTTGGGGAATCAATTTACTTTATTCACACGTCGATTGGAGTTATTCTCTGAGGACGTGTGGCTATATGCTCGTTATATTATTTTTATTAGCTTGCCAGATAATATAAAGTTTATAAAATACTGTTGTCTGTTTGATATCTGTGGCGTAGTGGGCGAGTAACAAGTACAAGCTTTTACCTTTTATACGTATAATATTCCTGGAATTCAATTAATAATATATTTCATATCCAATATTTTTGAATTCTCGGAATTTGCTTTGGGGAATCAATTTACTTTATTCACACGTCGATTGGAGTTATTCTCTGAGGACGTGCGGCTATATTCTCGTTATATTATTTTTATTAGCTTGCCAGATAATATAAAGTTTATAAAATACTGTTGTCTGTTTGATATCTGTGGCGTAGTGGGCGAGTAACAAGTACAAGCTTTTACCTTTTATACGTATAATATTCCTGGAATTCAATTAATAATATATTTCATATCCAATATTTTTGAATTCTCGGAATTTGCTTTGGGGAATCAATTTACTTTATTCACACGTCGATTGGAGTTATTCTCTGAGGACGTGCGGCTATATTCTCGTTATATTATTTTTATTAGCTTGCCAGATAATATAAAGTTTATAAAATACTGTTGTCTGTTTGATATCTGTGGCGTAGTGGGCGAGTAACAAGTACAAGCTTTTACCTTTTATACGTATAATATTCCTGGAATTCAATTAATAATATATTTCATATCCAATATTTTTGAATTCTCGGAATTTGCTTTGGGGAATCAATTTACTTTATTCACACGTCGATTGGAGTTATTCTCTGAGGACGTGTGGCTATATGCTCGTTATATTATTTTTATTAGCTTGCCAGATAATATAAAGTTTATAAAATACTGTTGTCTGTTTGATTGCCTCGGTGGCGCAGTTGTAATGCGTACGCGTTACGATTGAGGCCAACGCTGAGGTCTCGGGTTCGATCCCCGGGTCCGGGTAAGATGTTGGTAGCCCACATAAACTCAATATTATAAGAATATTAAAATAGACTGCCTAGGTGGCGCAGTTGTAATGCGTACGCGTTACGATTGAGGCCAACGCTAAGGTCTCGGGTTCGATCCCCGGGTCCGGGTAAGATGTTGGTAGCCCACATAAACTCAATATTATAAGAATATTAAAATAGACTGCCTCGGTGGCGCAGTTGTAATGCGTATGCGGTACGACTGCTGTGCTGCGGTCTCGGATTCGAAATCCGGGTCGGGTAAAAGTGATATTGGGTTTTTCTATTACGAAATGCTCACTATCAGCCCGGAATCTGGAATTGTGCCAGGTATGGCGATATGCTCGCCCAATATCACATAAGGGACGGAGATACGCTCGGCGAAATGTGGGTGTAGTTGTGTGTAGTTGTAACTACGTAATAGGCAGAGGTGTACCTCTGCCTATTACAAGCGTGAGTACGTATTTTTTATCATTAATTAAATCAACAGATTCTAACATCTAAATAACTCCAACCCTAAGACATTACCAACAAAATCTAGCAGAAACAAATACAAAAATACACACTTATTTCATGTAATACCAGCTGTTATCTGCCACACATGGCCACGCGATATATTGCTCAAGTAAGCCTTACTGCGGACAACTTGCGATTGTCTTAAACTATTACGGTGAACTTGCCTTTAGTTGAAACTTATTTTTAACGTACGAAAAAGGAGAAGTTCTCAATTCGACGTGTGTTTTTTTGGATGTCTACGCAAAACTCGGCCAGATGTGTACCGATTTTGATTATTATTTTTTCATTCGATCTAGTATAGTTCAAAGTTGGTACCATTTAAATTTCAACGAGAAATTCCACATTTAAGGTGGTGAAATTAAGGATGAAAGATTAGATTAAACATTTGTCTTTTAGCGCCGATTCGGATGGTTATTACACTAAAAATAGGAAAAAAAAGTTTTTTAATGAAAGCCAATCAATAAAATAAAATTAAATAAAATTTTTGAGATACTTAAACATTTATTATATACAACGTGTTACAGAAAGGTGTGGTCATATTTTAGGGTCATTACATACACCTTACAATTCGTACTTATGTACCGGATCTTTTCAAAACCAAGGCATCCAAAAATTTCACGTTTATTTTAATCACTCGTTTATTAAGATCGATAATATTGATGACATCACTATTAATTATTATGAACGACACTCAATTTTTAATAAACTTGAATAAGATGCACATAATTCTACGGAACTATGTATATAACTTGTAATGTATACACAAATTAACACCTGAAAGAGATTGTTTACTAAAGACGATATAGGTACCATCCTCTAGAAGTATTTTAAAGACTTCATTCTCGGGTCTGCCATCTATGAATTTGGCTTAATACAGTCGACGATCCTCTTAAAAGCTGTTATCAGTTACACCAATACAAATTACCAATACATAATACCTACTTGTTTTTAGTCAAATACAACATATTTTTTGAACTCGTAATCATACTTCATAAAATCAGAAATTGCCGAACTGACTGCGTCAAATATATTGACATTTGACAACTGTTTAATGTTTTTTTAATTATAAAATAATTAGATGAAAGGATGTATCATTGTTTATCATTTAGTGTTGTCCAAAGTTGAAAGTCGATATCGACATGTTACTCATTCGATAAAAAAGAAAATTCTATAATTATTGTCCTAGCAATGCAATCGGATTTGGTACTATGGGAGAAAAAGTACATATACCCTACACTAACATTGCTTTAATTTGCCCGCCCCTTTCTATAACACGTTGTATATGTACCACCAGTTTTTGCTCGCGGCCCGTGTAAATGAAAGAAAGCATTTATTGGCAGGCGTAAATAAATGTCTTTTTTCCGAGACTAAAAAGCCTTATGTCCTCTCCTACTTCCATCCTAATCCCACTCGCAGTGGGATCGGCACAACATGCTTTTTAACACATGTTACAGAAAGATTTGACTTGTAGTTTTACGACCGACCGCCTGCCTGACGTCAAACCCTCTGGGGAGAAAACACCCAGACCCGAAACAAATATTTGTAGATCACACAAACATTTTATCGCGGTGCGGGAATCGCACCCGCGGCCTCTCCTTCACGGCCCGCTATTTGACCACTGCGCCACGAAGGCTGTCACAGGAAAACACATATTCATATTTAATTATCTACTATTATAGGGTGTATAGGCCAACCATACATTTTGACATATGTATTTTTTATAGTATAGGCCGGATAACGAGCAAGTGGGTCACCTTTTTGAGTGGTAGAACCACTTGCTGCTGCGTTTCGTACGGAGATTGAGATATCAAAGAGCAAAGTGCTACTTTACGCCGGTGTAAACAGAATTGTCTACAGCGTGGCTCTACCACTTATAAAACTACACTTCAAATCAGCCAGTGTATAATTCAGTGATTTCAGGCCAGCATAATTCTGCCGACCATCAACGGACGCATTGTTTCTTGACTGTCTACATTATATTTGAACAACATTGTACTTACCACCAGGTAGAGTATAGTTCCTTTGCCATACCAAAATAAAAAAGTAAACATGAAATACAACATACGTTAGGTATAAAAGTAACTAATCTAATCGAATAAGTAGAGATTGTTTTTCACACCCGGCGAGATTAGCAGATTCCACGCGGTAACCCCAACACCCACGTCAAAAGCTGTACATATAACACAGATTGTTACTTGTTATTAAATCTGGAGCTTGGGTTTTATTAAGAAACTAAAGAGATTTAAGGCGGAACGATAAGAGTCAGAACTAGCCAGGGATATTCTTTTTTTAAAATTGCACCACGATCCTTAACACGCCTTGATAGAGCCAGGATGTTATAATGATAATACTAGCCCTGTATTATATACGTCCCACTGCTGGGCCCGGGCCTCTTCTACTGAATGAGGGGGGTTAGGCCTTAGTCCACCACGCTGGCCTAATGCGGCTTGGCAGACTTCACATACCTTCGAAATTCTTATGCAGATAAGAATGCAAGTTTCCTCACGATGTTTCCTTCACCGTTAAAGCAAGTGATAATTAACAAATAATAAACACGTAACTTAGAAAAGTTAGAGGTGTATGCTCTTAGGGCTGGTTTTGAACCTGCGACTTTCGTCTCGACAGTCTATACCAGTCCCCGCTAAGCTAAAATAAAAGATACGAGAAATACTTTATTGCACACACAGTTAAAAAGAAATTACACAATAATAAGCTTAAAAATATGTACATACTAATAATGGTCTGCAATTTCTGTTATAAGCGGGTTAACTAGCCATTGGAACAAAATGCAAAAGGTTTCTTTTTTCATTTTATTATTAGCTTAAATTACGAAATAAGCGGATCGCCTGTCCATAAATAGAATTAATACCACACAGAACTTTGAATTACAAAGCACCACATGACACTGGACTGCGTTCGTCACCCCGAGATATAAGTTGTTAAGTCTCATAATGTTCAGTAATTTCACTGGCTTTAATTCCCTTCAACCCGAAACACAACAGTGCTTAAAACACTGCCGCTTGACGGCAGAAATAGACAAAGGGGTGGTTCCAAACCAGACGGCTTTTCGCACACGAGGTATGTACCCAGGTAGTAATTCTTAACTAATTCTTCTTATAAGCTACAGGTATCCTAAACTTAGTTAATGCTTTTTCGACCCCTTAATAAACTGGGTCGCCATATCGTGGCCAATCACTGGTCACTACTTTAAAATTATTTTTAATGTGCTAAAACGACCCAGATTATTAACAAATATTACATTAACACGCAACTAAAAATATAAAAACTTTAGCATAATTTTATTACAAGACTGCAATTTTGTTTTGCTTCCTTAAATATTTATTATGTGGCTTCTTCCACCTGCTCTTATCCCACAATATGCTTTTTAATACATGTTACAGAAAGTTTTGACTTGTAGTTTTTATGACTTATCTCAACCCCTCTGAAGACAAAATACGAAAGATATATCGAAGACGAAACATATATTTGTGAATCACACAAACATTTATATCGTTGCGGGAAACAAACCTGCGACCACTCTCTTCACAGCTGAAGGAACAACGTAAAAACACGCAGTTTACCCTTCAAAATACAACTTTAATATATTAAGTTAGATTATCTTAGGTAAAACTGTAACCAACTCAGTAAATCTGATTAAGGAGAGTTAACAGGATTTTACAGAGGAGGTAACGAGCTTTAAATATCTCGTGGTGCATATACAGCGTGTTACAGAAAGGTGTGGTCAAATTTAAACAACTTATAGTGTACTAGCTTTTGCTCGCGGCTCCGGCCGCGTGAATGTCATTTGCCGGGATAAAAAAGTATTACTCCTTATTACAGCGGCTATCTGCCAGTGAGTCCCGTCAAAATCGGTCCAGCCGTTCCAGAGATTAGCCGGAACAAACATACAGACAGACAAAAATTGAAAAAAATGTTATATTGGTATATGTACCGTATATTTTACGAGTGGTAGAGCCACGCTGTAGACAATTTTGTCTACAGCATGAATAGGTCGGCTCGTCCGGGTCGTTACCACTGTCTCACAGAAAACTGACGTAAAGTAGCAGCGTGCTGCTGCGTTTCGTACGGTGAGTGAGATATCTGGAGGCCCAAATCCCCCTCCCCTTCCCAATCCCTCATTATCCCTTTCCTTTAAGGTCGGCAACGCGCCCATAATTCTTTTGTATTGTGGGCGTACATGGGCGGTGGAGATCGCTTACCATCAGGTGACCCACTTGCTCGTTTGCCGGCCTATACTATAAAAAAAAATAAAAAAAATATACATTCATATGCATGTAGTAAAAAGCGGTTATTTTTATATTACAAACAGACACTTCAATTTGATTTATTTGTATACATAATATAAGTATTACACCCCCCGCTATACCAAATCCGATTGCATTGCTAAGACATAAATAAAGCATTTTCCTTTTTTATCGCATGAGTAACATGTTGATATTCGACTTGCAACTTTGGACTACACTAAATGATAAATAGCTGAGCTTTTGTATCATTCCAGCATCGTTAGTCTCGCTCATTCACTTCACTTAATATAAGGGGATGAGGGAAGATCGATCTTATCGACTGTTATAATATAAACAAGTGATTAAAATTAGCCTGAGTTTTAGGATGTCTATATTTTGATAAGATCCGGTACATAATCACTGTCCCACCTTTCTGTAACTCGTTATATATAAAATTTCACACACCACAATGCCTGTTCGCGATAGGAGATAGAGGGAGATATAAGAGACTATGGATTCCTATTTAGAAAGAAGAAAGAAAGAAAGAAATAAATATTTTATTGACAGGAGTACATACAACATAAAAAAAAAAAAAATTTAAGATGTTCCTTACTTTCCCCTTCGCCTATTTTCATTAAATTCACTCAATTACCTTACTTTATTTATTGCGTTTTTTATTGTCTGTATCACGGTAAATGGTCTGAAAAATTGTTTGACCTTATCCCATCCCCACCTTTCCCTAACAGAACCATGCGTGCTGGCTTACGGAACCACAGCTTCGGGGGCTCCTCCATCTCGGCTATAACTAAAAAGTTCGCAAAATCTTACTTCTGCCGGACCATCAAGCTGTTTAATATTTGTCGGCACACTGTTCCGTCCTTCCTATAATATGGGGTCCTTTAAACGGAGTATTAAGAAGCAATTAGGCAGGCCGGCATAATTTTGCCGACCTACGATAGGCACATCGTCTGTCGTTGGCAATATTCTTGGATTGCGCTACACTTACCAACAGGTGTAGCGTAGTCACTTTGCCGAGCTAGGATTTAAAAAATCTCTTTACGATTTTTCGACTATTAATATCACATAAGCTAGGTGTAAATAATGTTATGTTTCGTCAGCCAGAAAGTCGGCGCGACGTAGGCTCTGTAATAGGGTACCGATGGTACCCTTTGGGTTTGGATCTAAAAATATCTGTCATATCTAATGGGCTCCATAGATTATTTTCAAATATAGAGAAGAACCACCTCAATTAAACAACCTTTCAAATAAAAACCCACTTTTAAATCTGTCCATTCGGTTAAAAACCACGATACCGTAGTAAACACCTACATACACACACACACAGCAGAGAGAAAGAGAGGACAGTTAAAGGAGACAAACCAATAACATTCTTCTTTTTGTTAGGGGTTGTGAAAAACTTGTCAGTAGTTGAAACGTAGTTAAATTGAAGAAATGTATATTATGAACATACAAAAAAGAAAACAAATGTAACCCAAGTACATTTCAAATAATAAAGTAATTTTACAAAATGACTTGCATTCCCAACATACTATACATCGCCACCCAAAAAAAACAAATCTTTTAAATGAAAATCTTAAAAGTATTAAAAACTTTTCCAAATGCATAAATACTTAAAAAGGCACTCCGAGAAAATATGTACTTTTGAAAATATCTTACTTTTAATAAGACGTATTAGGGACGAGCTTACCGTAGTTTAAAATGATTTTCATGCAAAGTTAAAAGATGTTATTCAGATAAAAGTATTTATTTTTGTTACATAAAAACTTACACATTTAAACTTACAATTATAAGTCGTCCTGGGAGGCTAACATGGGCCCACGAAATATCTCTCGCGCGTGTGAGAAAATGAGCGACGACAAATATCTCAGATGTAACAAAATTTAAAAACTGACTTTAAAAATAACACTGGAATATTAAAAAATATAAATTTATATAGGTATTTTTGGAGTCGGTGCCCGTGCAACTGCCGTTCAAACGAAATTTCAAATTTGCAAATTAATTTCTAATGAACTGCATTCCGAAATCAACTTTATTTATTTATTTATTTATTTATTCATGAACATTACTGCTAACAGATATACATCCAAGCTCAATAACTATAACATTAAGTTTAAACACATTAAAATTATTTATTTTAATCCTACCTACGGTAATTTGTGCCTAATTCAACTGGTTATGCTGCTGGCAATGTTCAACGTCTCAAGATAACGCCCAGCTATTTTGGTGAACTGATGTTCGGAGCATAAGAATATGTCTAGATTGAACTTATGTTGTCTGTAAAATATTGAGTGAAAGAAAAGTGAATTTGCGGTATAATTAAGAAAATTCACGCTTCAATTAAATGGAGAGTAATAACAGGTGAACGTTGTGGGGTTCGATGAAGTATGTATTTTACTTATTTATTATCCACGTGTCTCTACCTGTTCATGTTTGATTGTTATTTGAGTGGTAGAGCCTGTTCATGTTTTATTGCTTTTTTGAGTGGTAGAGCCTGTTCATGTTTTATTGTTTTTTGAGTGGTAGAGCCTGTTCATGTTATGTTTTTTGAGTGGTAGAGCCACGCTGTAGACACTTTTGTCTACAGCATGAATGGGCCGGCTCGTCCGGGCGATACCACTGCCTAACAGAAGACTGGCATAAAGTAGCCGCTTGCTGCTGCGTTTCGTATGGTGATTGAGATATCCGGAGGCCCTAATCCCCAGCTCTTTAACCGAAACACAACAGTTGCTTACACACTGCTACTTGCCTGCAGAAAAAGATAAAGCGGTGCCGTGGTACCAACCCACACGGCCGCTCGCATACAAGGGATCTACCACCTTGTATACTACATATTTTATTGGTAATACATACGCACTTACGCCTGTAACCGCGAAGGGGTAGGCAGAGGTGTAACCAGTATACCCACAATACGCCGAGCGTATCTTCGTCCCACGATGTGATAGCGGGCGGGCCTATCGCCATACCGGGCACAAATTCCAGACTCCAGGCTGATACTGAGCATTTCGTAATAGGAAAACCCAATATCACTTTACCCGGGAATCGAACCCGACACCTCAGCGTTGGGCTCAATCGTAACGCGTACGCATTACAAATTCGCCACCGAGGCAATCATTATTTATTTAAATACAGTTGAAATATAGAGCCTATGTAGTAGAGCACATAAAAATACGACTTTTTTTATTCTAACACATGATGATAAAACAGTAAGTACGTTTCTATTTTTATGAAAGTCATAACCTTTAAGGTTCACGGTCGTAATAATGTTATGGAAGACGCTGAAATAAAAATAATCTTGACCTATTTGCATATATTATGAGAGTATGTTACGTACTATGTTTACTGCAAAATAACGACGACCTGAGGCAGAAACTTCGGTAGTCGCTACCATGGCCTATAAATGTAGAGTAGAGTAGTGATTATCATGCCTTACTAACATTATCGAAATCATTGGAACCGATTTGTTGGAAGGTCCACAACGCATCCTTAGGCAGAGGTGTAACCAGAGTGTTGAGTGTATCTCCGTCCCATGATGTGATAGGGGGCGAGCCTATCGCAATACATGATTCCAGGGTCCGGGCTGATACTGGGCATTTTGTAATAAAAAAACCCAATATCACTTTTACCCGACCCGGGGATCGAGACCTTAGCATAGCAGTCGTACCGCATACGCATTACAACTACGCCATGTTCGTACAGAGGTCGGTAAACGTACAAGTGGGTCACCTGATGGTAAATAACTCGCCAGTCTAAATTTGATCTCCATTGCTCATGGGAACCCACAATACCAGAAGAACTAATTAGTCCTTTGGGGGTTACAGGTGTGAGTGCGTATGTATGTATATTCCTAATATATTTTTCATGATGGTATGTAAACATAAGTTGATATCATATCTGGCACATATATTTCTTTTATTTTTGGACTAACTTGTAATAAATGCTATTTTAATTGCCTACCTACATCAATAAACAATTTCATTTTATTTCATTTCAAGGGCACGGTATGAACTAGGATAATTAATAAGATGAGAAATAGCTTGCATCAAATATCAAAACTGTAGTTTTTTGAGAATTAGTATTAGTATTCAATTTCGATTAAAGAAAATAAATAAAACCTAAAAAATAGTGTTTGCTATTTAAATGTTTTTGGGTAATTATTGATAACACCGACTCTTAATTGTTTTTTTTACTTTTTAGTTTGTTTTATTTTTATTAGGAAGTTTTTATTTTATAAGATTTAAGTGAAAGAATCAACAAAATCGGTGTATAAATACCGAAGTTGTAGTGTAATAGGATTTACCCCGATATCATCCCCTTAGGGGTGGAATTTTATCTAAATGAAACCAACTTTTAGCATGTATCGATTTCAAAATAATCGTCAAAATCAGATCACTCTCCAAAAAGTTTGGCGTGGTACATACAAAAAAAAAAAATATACGCCAATTGAGAACAACTGAAATTTCTTTTGAGAATACCTTCAATTTTTGCGCCCGCTCTATGACGTATGTTTATAATATGTTTTGAAATATTATTATTTACCTAAAAAGGTACAACAATGAACAATTTACCTTTTGATACGATTTGAAAGTAGCAGAGCTTTTAATCTATAAATTTAAGAGAGCACCAACATAGATCATATAAATACCTATAATAATAATATTGTAGCACGAAAAATTTAATACTTTACGCTTCGCTACTTATTTCGATGCGCCGCTACGACAAACACCGCTACGTTAAGTGCTACGTGTCGTAGTTTTCTCGTAGCACCGGGGTACGAAGAAAATAATTATAACAGAATATTTCGTTATTTGGCGTTGGCAATAGTTGGAGTTTTCTTAGAATCCCCTGTGTCTAATTTAATTACAACATTAATCACTTTTATTTTAACCATAGCAGTAATAGACAATTAAAACATGCACAAAATATTGAAGGTAGTACTTTTGCACATGGTAATATATACCCTGACATTAACGGAACCAATTCTTTAGTAGATTAAGTCTTAAAATATAGCTTGGTATTATATGCTAATGGAAGAGAATTAGATTGATCGTATTTTCACTAATTGAATTAGGGTAACGTTGTTTTTGCTTCTAATTTAATTCTTGTCTCGTCGTTTCGTTACGTCCATACTTAAAGCGCCAATCGAGTACGAAATAAAATTCAAGTTAATTTAATTACCTAATTTTATGTAGATGTATACAAAAAATGTATTCTCCTTTTTTACTTCCGATGAATATTTGTTTTAATAATTTATTTTTAACTACCTTCGTAAAACAAAATATAACGCACATTTAGTACACACTTTTAATTGATATCAAAATCTATCTCAAACTTTACTGTCTAAACACACCTAATCATACTAATCTATTTACAGTCATATTGTGTTCAGTAATATATGTAAAAAAGTCGATAGTAGCCATCCACTTACCTGAATAAGTCACACACACAACACAAAACTTTTCATAACATTTATAATCCACGCCTTGAGTTCACAACCACGTTATACACATGCACAACACAGACACGAGTTTTCGTAATTTTCCTCAATTTCCACAACAAGCCGCACGTGTTGAGGCGACGCGAGCTAGCCGTCTACTGACGCTGGTTCAACTTCGGCGACAGAGATAGCTATCTCCTGTCCCTGTCGCGAAGGAGGGTTAAAAGAATTTGCAATTAAAATCGTTAATAATGTATAGTGAAGTGTATTTGTGATGTTTATTTTATTATTAAAAAAAATGTGTAATTTTCGATATATTTTCTGTTGGGGTTTGTTCAGTGATGTCGGAAGACAAAGAAAACATAATCTTCATTATTTGCAATGCTCCATAATCTTCATTATTGGTATTGCAGGTGTTCCTAAGCTTTGGTCATAAACTGAAAACTTAACTTCTTAAAAACTATTGTCCCTTTCTATGCTACAGTTGTTTGGCAGCAATCGTTAAAAGCGATGAAACTACTATTTATGTATACAAAAATGCTAAGCATAGCCTCTGTATTTTCTTCTTCATAATTATGATTGCAATAAATTAAGTATTTATTTATATTATAATAGTTTATCGCCATTTTGTTTAAAAAATATAATTCCACAAATAATAGAAACCACGCTGGTGTTGTGTGGAAATCTACGAGTATTTAAACTATTAAATGTAAATTATTAATCATCTAAATTAAATTATGATTTTTATAAGACTCACAAATATGAAATTATGTACATTTGCAAAGAGAATATAACCCCTACGTTGTAACCACAAATCTGTAACTCAACTTCCGTAATTACTCGGTTACACTACATTACATTTTCTAATTATAATTATTAATTAACAACAACTCGTACTTAGTATATTACTTGCTAATACACATGTTTTGGGTTATAATTTTTGAGTGGTAGAGCCACGCTGTAGACACTTTAGTCTACAGCACGTATGGGCCGGCTCGTCCAGGTCATTACCACTGTCTCACAGAAAACCGGCGTAAAGTAGCAGCTTGCTGCTGCGTTTCGTACGGTGAGTGAGATATCCGGAGGCCCAAACCCCCTCCCTTTCCCAATTCCTTTATTATCCCTTTCCTTTAAGGTCGGCAACGCACCCATGATACTTTTGGTACTGTGGGCGTACATGGGCGGTGGGGATCACTTACCATCAGGTGACCCACTTGCCCGTTTGCCGGCCTATGCCATAAAAAAAAATAAAAAAAATATTGTCCATCAAATATGTTTCTCATAATGTTAGCGCATACATGATTGTAACCTATTTAATAAATAATTAACCAATAATTTTTCATTTGGTTAATTTTTCAATCTCAGGGCTTTTTTGACCAAACAGCAAATTTTCTCACTGTATATAATTGATCACAGATGACCAGAGTAAACAATAAAGCTAACCAATTTTAGAAATCCACAATATGGCATTATTTCATATCAATTTCGTTAGTCTTGCTGGCCACTAGTAGCCTCTGAATTTACTATATATTTACTGATAGAAAACATTTTGGAGCCCAATAATACCTTACTTTATATAGCTGATCATTTAAATCATAGATAATAATTTAATGTAATATTTACATGAACACCTTTCCATTATTTGAAAAGGGCAATTGGACCTTTTTACTAGACTAAGGGCCTCTTTCAGAATACTCAAGTAAGATTTAATCACGTATTAACTATTTTTAACGATGTATAAAGTACTTAGCAGACATCTTTGTTTCGATTTAAAGAAAGAAAGAAAAACATATTTATTGCAACACAGTTAAGAAACAAAAAGAAAAAATAAATAATGTGTAAGCTAAAATATTGCATTGCACCAAATATCAATCAATACATAGTGTAAAACAATGTAGCTTACCTAACCTAAAACTCGTTGCCGCCCATAAAGGAAAGGGATTAAAGGATTGAAGAGAGTAGGGGGATATGGGACTCTGTATATGACAGCCGACTGCGAAGCGAGAGGCCGTGGGTTTCATTTCCGCATCGAAATGTTTGATCCACAAATTCAACAAACTCGCCCACTGTGCCACGGAGTCTGTTCTGCATGTTTTTGAACACTGGTTCGTGGTGTTTTAAAAAAATTGTTGCATAAAATGTTGATCACTAAACGTTAGTATTATTTTACCGAGTGATATCATCGTTGATCTATCATCTACATCATCGATGTACTCATTACGCATATGATCTAGCCGTATAACGTTACACATCTACCGTAACATCTTCATCTCCGAGACATCGATCGCTCTGATAAGACGCTTAAGGGTAAAGCCACTTTTCACATCCATTTACAAGCAATAGGACTTGATTTCTTATTATATAAATCAATACGTTGCGTTACCCAAAACCTAATACAAATTTCTTTTATAAATCCGAACAAAATTAAATAAGTTATATGACATTCAAATCTGATAGAAGGTGTACATCATAACTTATGTTATAAGTGCTGGCAGTACTAAATATTAACACAACGGTTATGACGTCACACTATTATTGTTTAACGTTATATTGTCTGTTAATCCATAAGATACTCTGACTTATTTAATTATTCAATTATAAATAATATACACGTTATTTAGAACGATCTAACATGTTCAATAATAAATACAATTACTAATTTGAACTATTTGTGAAAAGGTATAAATAAGGTGGAATAATTACTGTCTGCAGTCAGTCGGTTGCTAAACGGAATATAAAGTGTTACTCTGCCCAAATAAATGGAGAAGGTCGTGTACATTGTGTTTCAATTGTTCTACTTCGTTACACTTAGTTACAATAGAAATGTGTACAAAACTGTCAAGAACTCTTAAAATAATAAAGTACTTCGTTAATACAAAAAGAAAAAAATTAACAAAATAAACAGTAAGTAATAAATTTCGCTCCATACTGCTTAGGAAAGTTGTAAATTATAACTACATATTGTTTGTTCTTTATAAATATATTTTAAAACACCTAACCTAATTGTGAAACATTGTTTGACCATAAAGATTTAGATGGTGGTAGGTCCCTTGTATGCGAGAGGCGGTCTGGATTGCTACCACCGCTTTGTTTATTTCTGCCGCTAAACAGCAGTGTGTAACTATGTGTGTGCACTGTTGTTTCGGTTTGAACGACATTGAAGCCAGTGAAATTATAGGGCATTATAAGACTTAACAAATATGTCATGTCTCGGGTTGACGAGCGCAGTAGAGTGCTATGCAGTGCGTTGTAATTCAACGTTATGTGTAGTATTGTTTCTGTTTATAGGCAGATGTATAGCATTTACCATCAGGCGAGAGACCTGCTCGTTTCTTCATTCAGTAAAAAAGGTAAAACATCCTTTAATCTCCACATCATGACATGCATTTTGAGACCGGTGTGTACATTTACTTTCTATACATTATAAATACTACCAATCACTTTCAAAGTCCTAAAAGTGTTTGAACCTAGGTCATTTTATCGCGCCTATACAAAAAGTTGTATCATAGCGTGACTTGAAAAACTAACAGTTCATGATGTGTCTACACGCGAACGATAGGAATTCGTGTCATCAATTACTTGAAATAAAGCACAATGTTACATTCCGGCTAAAAGGACCAACAAATATACTAATGCTTACCAATAAAACCTTAAAACCCAAGTAACAAGAACTAAAGTTGGATGAAACACACGCGTCAAGTTCGGAAATATGAAACGGCCGAGATAAAGTAAAAAATATTCCAATTTCGGAAACAGATTGCGGGTTAGAGGCTATCCCTTATAAATATATTAAAAGAGGAATTATGTAGGGTCCAATGTTTGGAAGCCTTTTGAGTTCACTCATCGGTCAAGTTCCTTTTGAATGCGGGATTTAAACCAAAGGCTCGGGAAGCCCGCGGCGAATTGGAATCAGAGAAGTTTATTTTTAAAGTATTTCCCGTTTTATTATACACAGTACAGACTTATCTCTATATAAATACGACTGATTCAAGATTTCAGTTCATTATGTAATTTTTTATAGCACAGGTTGGCAAACGGGCGAGTGGGTGATCTCCACCGCCCATTAACATCCACAACACCAGAAGAATCATGAATGTATTGCCGAAAAGGAATAAGCATTGGGAAGGGGGGATTTGGATCTCTAAAAATCTCACTCACTGTACCAAACGCTACAACAAACTGCCGCTTCACATTGGTTTTCTGTGAAAAGTGGTAATAACCGAGTCGAGCCGGCCCATTCATGCTTTTCGTACGGTGAGTGAGATATCCGGAGGCCCAATTCCCCTCCCCTTCCCAATCCCATAATTATCCCTTTCCTTTAAGGTCGGCAACGCGCTCACGATCCTTTTGGTATTGTGGGCATACCATCAGGCGGTGCCATTGTGCCCGGTATGGCGATAAGCTCGTCCCCTATCACATCGTGGGACGGAGATACGCTCGGCGAAATGTGGGTGTAGTGGTAACACCTCTGCCTACCCCTTCGGGGATTACAGGCGTGAGTGCGTATGTATATTTTTCACTAATAGAATCACGCCGTGTACTATTTTGTCTCCAGCATGAATGGGCTGGCTCGACCGGGTTACGTTACCACTGTCTCAGAGGAAACTGACGTAAAGCGGCTTTTTGCTGCGTTTCGACGATGGACTTGGCTTGATTTGGATTTGGTATTATATGGGGCAACCCGCCGTCCGACCCCCACAATCCGCAACGGGAACCAAGTTTCGCCATTGCCTCGTTAATCAGCAGAGTGTACGTGCAGGTGTGTATGTCTTGGGACCTACGATATTGGTGGCCCACTTTTACTTCAGATCCACTCCATTAAACCAGCTTTAAAAAAAACCTAATCAAATTCGGACTATTCGTTTAAGCACTACGATGCCACAGACATACACCCATAGACAGATAAAGGCACCCCTTTCTTCCACCCATCTTTATTTTATAGCTTTAGACGACGAGATCAGCAGGTCGGTCGCCGGATAATACGCGTCACACCTGCCCATAAACAGAAGCAACGGGATTCGAATTATGAAGTACAGCATGGTACTGAACTGCGCTCGTCATACATAAGGAGTTAAATCTCATAATGCTCAGTAATTTCACTGACTTCAATTTCCTTCAAACCTGAAGTGATTACACAATGCTGCTTGGCGGCAAATGGACAAAGCGGTGGTACCTACCCAAACGGCTTCTCGCATACAAGAGACCTACCACCAGTAAAATGTCTTGATCCACATCCCCAAAACTGCAAAGCTTTTGTCCCCCATCCCTCTAAACGCACTTGACCTTTCACCAAAACACATAAAGGCCTCAAAGGTTCTGTTTGGATTGGTTAAACGCAACATACGCTAGGTAGTATAGCCAATTTAGATGGGTTTCGTATCGAGCCACTCAATTAATCGTAAAGATTGGGTTCACTCTTCAAGCCTAGTGGGATATCTCGAGGAGGTTCGAGAGCCCTTCAGTCCGGTTCAGTCACTTATATCGCCGTATGTGTACACCAAACAGATAATAGATATACTGGCATATGTCATTATTGATAGCATTAATCTTACTACTATTATAATTTGGATGTTTGTGAATTTGGATGTTTGTTAGTAAATTACGTCTTAACGGCTAATCGGTTCTAGATGAAAATTTAGTACACAGATAGATCATGAGCTGGATTAAGACATAGGCTACTTTTTATCCCGAAAAAGGCCGATAACGCGGGCGGAGCCGCTAGTAAATGCTAGTTCTACTACTGTTATAAATGTGAAAGATTGCATGTTTGTGAGTTTGTGAGCGGATGTTTGTTAGTCAATCACGCCTTAACTGCTAATCGGTGTTAGATGAAATTGGGCACACAGGTAGACCATGACCTGGATCAGGATATAGGCTACTTTTTATCCTGGAAAAGGCGGTGTTTTCTGCCCAGAGGGATTGATGTCAGGCAGGCGGCCGGTCATAAAAACTACAAGCCAAATATTTCTGTAACATGTGTTAAAAAGCATATTGCGCCGAACCCACTGCGCGTGGGATGACGGCAGGTGGAAGAAGAAACCTGCATGCATACCTAAGAAGTTCTCCATAATAATTTCGAAGGTATGTGAAGTCTGCCAACCCGCATAGGCCAGCGTGGTGGACTAAGGCCTAATCCCTCTCATTCAGTAGAGGAGGCCCGTGCCCAGCAGTGGGACGTGTATAATATTTTTTTATAGCATAGGCCGGCAACGAGCACCTAATGGTAAGGATTACCACCACCCATGTACGTCATGTAATACATACAAACACACATACGCACTCACGGCTGTAATCCCCGAAGGGGTAGGCAGAGGTGTAACCAGTACACCCACATTTCCCCGAGCTTATCTCCGTCTCATGATGTGATAAGGGGCGAGCCTAGCGTCATACCGGGCCCACATACTTTTGTGAATACATATGTATATAATTTGCAAAATAATGTGTTTAACGTGAAAAACTAATTTCTAAAATAAAATAAGCTATAATGACTCGTTACGAATTCACAGTTCATAGTGATTGGTTTTACAAACAGAATGAGTGAATAAACACAGATGTTGTTAAAGAGCGTTCAAGGCACGTTTCTATTGAACGAACGTGATAACGGCCCGAAATAATCCTACATTATTTGGAGATAATTTTATTAGGCGTACTACACATTGATTTTAACTTGACTATAAAGTATGATATTAGGGAACGGCCACGGAGCACACTTACACCCGGTTTCTGAAAGGCTGATCAAATCAACATTCAACTAACAGAACTTTGATTTTGACACCACTGTCAAATCTACTCGACTTGCTGAAACATTGATTAGTGTAAAAATTAAAAATATTTGATGTCTCTTTAGTAGGTACCGTTTGACATAAAAATTCTCGTATTTTAATAGGTAACATGTGTGTCAAATCAAAAGTGTTGACCACGTTTCTTCCTCCGTCGACGTCCCAAACATGTTTTGGCAGATCCCAACGACTCCATCACAGTCGCTATCGAAGCAGTACTTTCCTTGCCCAACCCGAATCGCAACAATAATACGCGACCCCGACATAGGACACGCCTGCGAGTCCGAAGAGCTCCTACAACTGGCCCTCGGCATAATGATGTGCAGAGACGGCCCTAAACTATACTCCCCAGCGATAGCTGAAGCTGAAGTCTAAGCCTTCTAAAAGGCGCCTCTGTGCTTAATCGCTACTAAATACACTATACATATTTCTGGCTAGAGCGCCATAAGCGCCGGCTTTATTTTCAGGTGAAGCTGTAAAAGCAATATAGGCTAACAGCTCAAATTCATTCGAAAAAAAAAACACGTTTCCAGCAACTCAATTTCGACTTGACATGAGATTTGACATTTGATTAGTTAATTTTACTTTGATCAGCCTTTCAGAAACCGGACGTTAGTAAAGTAATATATTATATGGCATATAGGTCGATCTGTATAGAAACCAAGCGTGCCAATTTTTTACCGGCTTTGAGAAAGGATAATGTGTTTATTCTACTTGGACTAAAAACCCGCAAGGCTCCGCTAATCCTAAATCAGACAATTCGCATTTGAGTTGAAAAATCTCACGAGTTACCCGGTATTGATGTGGTGATAAGCTCGAGTGATAATTACATCATGGGACAGAAGTAAACTTGATGTAGCGTGGGTGCATCACTAGTTGCACCTCTGCCTTCGGAGATATATACGTACAACCTAAAGATATGCGTGTTGTATTTTCCATATTTATATAGCCAAAAAGCTCGATAGTTTTACTGTAATCCACATGCTATAGATGGACAAGAGGGGGCGGTTTGTGCAGCGGGGAAGGGAAACGAGTGCAACTGCTCGCTATAACATCTAGAGAACCTCGTCCCCGCCAACGTCTTGTACCCCGCAGGACGGTCGCGCACGATCTTGTCCATCTATAATTGGATCAAGAACACAAACATGCACCAAGCTTTACGTATCATTCTGGTACAAAAAGAATATTCATGCAAGCTTGACGAGCTCACAACCGACTTAATAATTCACGAATCCAGACTTTTAAGTCATAATGCCATGATTGTCGGACGAGGCTCAAACAAACAAATTACGTTAAATACCATCGCCTCAATCACACGTGCAACTTTTTGATTGCTCTCTAAAACGGGTATAAATTTTACTACCTCTGTAATTGACTTCACTGGAACTTAAATCATTAAGTTCATACTGAAAACAATATAATTAGTGCATTCACCGGCGACAATATAAATTGCACCTCCTATTTATTTGGTGTTTGCTTTCGTAGCTTACTCGGGGTCGATGAATTATTGTATGGAACTTGTTGAATTCAAGTTGGTTTCAAGATGTTTTACTAAGTCATAAAGAAAGTCATTACGCTATAAGCACTAAAGTTTTGCACACAAACATAGACCAATGATCTATGAATTTACGTAGGTAGGTACCTATTTTCATCAACATGGCGGTGACTGGAGAATGAGCCAATTTGTTTGTATGCATAGTTCAGCACACTAGCAAGTGCTAGAGTCACGCTGTAGATAGTTTTGTCTACATCATGCGCAATAATCATTATAATTTCATTATTTTAGGTACTTTATAATGTTCCTCATTGGCATAAGTTGAGCTGCTCTAACTCGATTCAAAATTAATTGTATTATCGTAGTGCAAATATTGTAAATGAATTTTAAAAAAGAGCAACGTTAGAGTTTCTTGTCCGTTCTTCTTTAACGAAACAGCATTCCGAACTGGCGGTAGAGTTTAATTTGACTGAATCTAAATGATATGGATTCCATAAATATTTTCATTTTCATTTCATTTACAGCATGAATGGGCCGGCTGGTCCGGGTCGTTACCACTGTCTCACAGAAAACCGGCGTAAAGTAGCAGCTTGCTGCTGCGATTCGTACGGTGAGTGAGATATCCGGAGGCCCAAATCCCCCTCCCCTTCCCAATCCCTTATTATCCCTTTCCTTTGGGGTCGGCAACGCGCCCATGATTCTTTTGTATTGTGGGCGTACATGGGCGGTGGAGATCGCTTACCATCAGGTGACCCACTTGCTCGTTTGCCAGCCTATACTATAAAAAAAGGCCCTTAATTACCCCTTTCCTTTAAGGTCGGCAACGCGCCCATGATTAATTTGGTGTTGTGGGCGTAGATACATAGGCGGTGGCGATCACTTACCATCAGGTGACCCACTTGCTCGTTTGCCGACCTACGCTATAAAAAAATAGGGTTATCTGATGGTAAGTGATCACCACCGCCCATGAACACTCATAATAAAGAAACATGGATAACGGATTAAGGAAATCTCACTCACCTTACGAAACTCATCGCTCAACTCAGTTGGCACTTCACGTCGGTTTTGGTAATAACCCGGGCGAATCGACTCGTTCATGTTGTAGACATTGTCTACAGCGTCACTCTACCACTTATCACTGAGATTATCATTTATCTATTATAGATCAAAGGTTAGTGGCCAACCTAGTGTCAAAGTTTTCAAGCCACCCAATGGCCTCCGGTGTCAGTTGATAACAGCCTGGGCAGAGTTTTTACCAGCCCCAGATCTACCATCTTTTTTGAACCGGGAAAACTTGATAGTGGTGCCAACTTCTCCAGCGTTAGAGATAAATTACTTAAAAGAAAAGCAAAGAATGATGCACAAAGGGCCTGTGTGGCGCCTTTTTCTTACAAGTCGACGGTGGGCCAAGCAGGCTTCCATATACTAGGCGCTTTATGGAGCAAGTTTTTTTATTTTTAATCATGTTATATTATGACTTTGGCGCCCCCTGAAATTGCGGCCCGGGGCTGGTGCCCCTGTTTGCAATTCAAACTCGAATCCGGGTCTGCTTTTTACGTGCCCTCCGAAGCACGGAAACGCTCAGTTGACTATACGGTCACCCATCCATAGACTGACCAAGTTTTGCATAACGAGAAAATCGTTTACCGATTAAATTACAAAGCACTACATGGCATTGGACTCGTCATCCCGAAAGATAAGTCTCATAATGCCCAGTAATTTCACTGGCTTCAAACCGAAAAACAACAGTGCCTACCCACTGCTGCTTGGCGGCATAACCAAGCCAGACGGCCTCTCGCATACGAGGGACCCACCACTTAGTGAAGGTAGTTGTCCACGCATAGTTCCAATACAAACCAAAACTCGCTGTGAAATTAAATTTGCAAGCCTCTACGCTCATAAAGCTTGTACCGAAGTGCGAGGAAGTTTCATCAATAGCAAATGTGGCACAACTTGACCGTTATATTGTTCGATGTGCTTTTACTAAATGCACAGCATTTAACGTCGGTCTACTAACAACTTTGAAGTTGACAAGTGCGGATGCAAGGGGTAAAATAATATTACATTTATTAACCCTCGGACTCGGACTGCCTCGGTGGCGCAGTTGTAATGCCAACGCTGAGATCTCGGGTTCGATCCCCGGATCGGGTAAAGTGATATTGGGTTTTTCTATTACGAAATGATCAGTATCAGCCCGGAGTCTGGAATTTGTGCCCGGTATGGCGATAGGCTCGCCTCCTATCACATAAGGGACGGAGATACGCTCGGCGAAATGTGGGTGTACTAGTTACACCTCTGCCTACCTCTTCGGAGATAACAGGCGTGAGTGCGTATGTATGTATTTATTAACCCCCCACAAAAAGAAAGGTGTTAAGTTAGACCCCTTTATCTGTGTGTCTATAGCACCGTAGCGCCTAAACGCATGGACCCATTTGAATGCGATTTTTGTTTCAAAGTTAATTAAATCAAGATGGAACTTAGCTGTTTTAAGAAAATCTGTTCAGCCGTTTAAAGTAAGCCAGCCAGAGTATTTTTATTTTTTATTATTAGCTCGAATGACGAAACGTAGTCGCCCGCCTGATGGTAGGCGCAACACCTGCCGATAAACAGATACAACACCACACAGAACTTGGGAGTTACAAAGCATGGCACCGGACTGCGCTCGTCACCCCGAGACGTAAAGATGTTAAGTCTCATAATGCCCAGTAATTGCACCGACTTCAATGTCCTTCAAACCGAAACACAACAATGCTTACACACTGCTGTTTGGCGGCAGAAATAGACAAAGCGGTGGTACCTACCCGGACGGGTTCTCGCATACGAGGGACCTACCACCTAGTGTAGTATTATAGTATACAAGACACATAAGACAAGAGTGACAAAATTATTAATAAATAATGCATTGAGTATTCACAATCAGTTTATTCATAATCATGTCTTATGTTAATAACCATTACACTATTCTGTTTTTTCATATTTTCAATCCGTATTTTACTAGTTACCCCCAAAGTCCCTCTTCAATCAAACCCTGGCTTTAATAACATTTTCTATGTCTAAAGGCCAATATTAACCTAGAAACTAAAATAAACAGTCTTGTTTAACTCAATTTGCTTATTGGATAACATAATATATGTATTAACAGTTGAATTACATAGTTTTGCCTATATTTTTGAATATTCTTGCTATGTGTGTGTGGAAGTCAAAGTAAATTATTGCCTTTTTAAGTGTTGAATATGGTACCAACAGAACTTTATTACATAGCTACACCATCTCATAAAAACCATGCCATCATAACAAGACCTAAATCTAGCTCCCCTTTTTTTACTGCCCTAGATAGACAGAAAAGCGGGCGGCCCATGTACTTCTGCAATGCCAGAGCACAGCCAGGCCGCTGCCTACCGTTAAATTCCCTCCCCTTTCCAATCCCTTAATCAATCCCTTTCCTTTAAGGTCGGCAACGCGTCCATGATCCTTTTGATATTACGTACATGGGTGTTGGAGATTGCTTACCATCAGGGGCCCCTTGCTCGTTTCCGACCTGACAATAAAAATACATCATTCTCTAATACGGTAGCAATAACACGGTCAAGCTGGCCTATTCTTGTTTGTAGATAGAACTGTATACAGAGTGGCTCTACCACTTAATTTGATGATGCTGACAGAATGACTTGACGCTGACAGAATGACTCAACACTGGCAGGATGACGGATGTGTCATCATATAAATTTGTCTATAGGGACAGCCACACACACTCTCCATGTCTTTCTTTATACAGTCACATCATGTACACAAAGCAAGATGTGTTTTTTTTATTGAATGATAAGACAAGCAAATTGGTTGGTTGATCGTAAGTGCACTGTATGGCACTGAACTGCACTCGTCACCTCGAGACATAAGATGTGGTCTCATAATGCTTAGTAATTTAATTGCTGGCTTCAATGTCCTTCAAACTGAAACACAACAACTTACATACTGCAACTTGGTGGCAGAAATAGACGAAGCGGTACCCATCCAGTCAGCCTCTCACTCAATCACCCACGCATACGAAGGTCCTAGATACATAGATAGATAGAATATTCTTTATTGCACACTAAATATAGTAGGTAGCATATAAACGAGGATCATACAGTAAGGGTGATACAATGGGCAGTCTTATCGCAAACAGAGATTTCTTCCAGACAACCTTAACCTACCATCCTACCATCTTGTCACAGTATAGGCTGAAAAATTCAACTTATTATTCAATTCAAGTGTGATTAAAAGTTACAACTAAGAAACATGCATCTATTAGTAAATAAGTTTTTGTTTTTACTTAACATAAATATCATAAGACTTAAGCTTTATAAAGCAATATACCGGATTGGTAAGTCAATCCCCATATTTCTATAAAACAGGCCGTTCATTCCTGTTCTTGGAGAAAAGTATCTCCTGAGCACTTCTCGTACTTCCGCTACAGTTATAGCTGGAACACCTTCGTACCCCGACTTGATGTACACAGCATTACTCAAGCTAACAGGGTTACAGAAGTAACCACCTTCAAACTTACTAAATGGATCACCGTGTTTCTTCTTCGCATCCTGACGTATAAGAAAGACTGCATCTACAATCTCTGCAACACTCTCATATGCTATGAAGCATAGAACTTCTAATGCAGATTGGGAGAGCTTCAGTTCTTTTGTCGGATTGACCCAACGCTCTAATTTGACGAACCCTTTGCCGAGATTGTATCCGGAGCGGAATGAACTACATCTTGCTTTATGGTATACCTCATACTTTTCAAAAGACATTGACTCGGTTATTTTCGCGGCTCTAACTTTTCGTAAATAATCAATAGTGTCAAACTTAATTTGACCAACCTCGTCTGCTTCGTCCAATGATTTTATAACATCTATGTGCGTTCTGCGTTTCTTTATCATCGGATCCTTCTCGTCTTCAAGTATAATGTTCGACATAACACTATCAGTCGGTGTAGAAATATTCATTTGACATTTTTTGTCGATCACATCCAATTTTATTTGGTAATCATGCAACCGTTTTAGCTTGATCAAATTATGCCTCATGAGATAAATTAACTCGTAATTGGTGATCGACTTACCTCCACGCAAGTTACAGTAATGCAGTGCCTCTTGCAACATCGTTCTAAGTTGCTGTAACACGATACTTTCTACCAAAACAACAGTTGCGGCGTTGGGGTTAGGATTGTCTCCGAAACCGTGCATCATGTTTGATATCTCCTTTTGGAAGTTAGCTACTTCGCCGGTAGCATCTATTGTGAAATAAGAAACCATATTTATTGATTAAATGTTATTTCACGTTTCCGAAATGAAACGAATTTGTTTGTTTTGTAATTTGATACAATTTGTAAAATCAGTGCTACCAGTAGAGCCAACACATTTTATACTGTTGACAGTTGTGTACTTGAAGTTTGAACTCTCTGCAATACAAAATTGACTTTGCGGATACAAAATATAGTGATAAGAAATCGAAATTAATAAAACAATGATTTATTATTTTAATCACTTACCTACGTTATTTTTGTTTTCACTTCTTAATAAAATTTAGACGCAGAATATATTTGCGTTAAATATATACGCAGACATAAATTTTAAAACTGCACGATCTTTCAAGAATATAGGGTACATCATTTCTAGCAGAGACAGATTCCATGATACAAGTGGGATACAATCGCCAATCTAATAATATAGTTTTTGTATCCAATCTAAAGTGGCACCCCTGAAAATATCACTTTTTCAAGCATTTTCACCATTTTCTTTCTTACCAAACTGTCAAATTAGAAAACAAAACGTTTAATAAATGATATAAAATATTATAGTAATGAAAATATTATTTGAGAAAAATATTATTGTGAATGTGAAGGATATATTGGTATATATAATTTAAGTATTATATTAATTTTTCGGTGTTTATACAAAATCTTACTTATTTGCAGAATCAATAAACCAAACGCAAATAATGTTATTGTTTTATCAGCTGATTCTCAAAAACAATCTGTCAAATACGTACTGTCGTCTCTATAGTAGTCTGTGACGTACTGATAAGCGGCTGATAAAAGCTATGTTTGTCGGAGAGATCAAAGTGAAAAAATACTTTTAAAGTATTGTTTTGGTAACCCTAACAAATGTTTCATAACATTTCATTATCGTAACCTCCTAGAATTTTAGTACTAAGTAGTGACATTATAAAAATGAATTTATTAAGATTTTTTTCAAATCATTCAGTAAAATCAAGTTTATATTACCAATTAAGATTGTCGTCATGTTGGTCGTGTGGAAAAGACCCAAAATCTTTGGTTGCCAACTTATTCTGTTCGAAATGCAACGCCTTGCAAAATCCTAAGGATGAGAATTATTTTAAGTTAATGGGATTAAAGGAGTCATACGATTTGGACGAAAATGAATTAGCTAAAAAGTATAAAGGATTACAGAAGTATTTGCATCCGGATAAGTTTGCTAACAGGTGAATATTAAATAATAATATCTTTGCCTGGCGTTATCCTGGCTTAATGCCAAGGTCAGCCTTCCCATCATGACTTGACGGTGGATTTAGTATTATGTGAGGCGACCCGCCATCTGACCCCTACAACCCGCAACAGGAACCGAGTTTCGCCATTGCATCGTCCATTAGTCAGCAGAGTTGCATGTGCAGGTTACTAAGTAATAATATGAAACAATATAACCAGAGCATAATTATTATATTTTATAATGGCATTTCCTTGAGTTAATAATATATTGACTCAAGGACTATCTCTATCTATCTGTATTGAAGTTAGTGATCGACCAACCTAGTGTCATAGTTTTCGCGCTGCCTGAAGACCTCAAATTGGCTTAAAAATTGCTGTAAGTTGATAACAGACAGGACATTTTACACACCGTCTGAAGCACAGAGGCGCTTAGTAGAAACACCACTAAGCACCCATCACCCATCCTGGCTAAAAGTTACTGACTTAAAGATTACATGACCACACCCAGGGTTGCTTTACCTGCAAACTGTTTATCAATTAGTGAGTGCAACTGACTATGAGCACATTATAACTAGTTAAAACTAGACTTCTCTCAACAGATTTATAAATAACTATGGGACCTATAATACATAGTATCCGCACATGTATATCTAATGGGCAAAAGTCCTGACTCATCATTGTTGAACCTAAACTATATAGAACAGGATAGAAATTAATGTTGAGAGTACTGATTTTACGTGAATGATTATTTGGTATTCAACGGCTAAGGGAAGAAAAGGTGTTGCCAAGTTTATTTTAAAATATTTATTGGTCATATTTGCTTCATGCTGGTGAAGCCTTGAGCAACGTTTTAAAATATAGAGATGCCTACTGCTTAACCTATTGTGATGACAGATTTTGCAAAATACAAAATTCCAGAATACTTTTTAGAAAACATATATTGATTGCTTATAACTAATACCTATAAATGTTTCTGAATTTTCAGACAAAAAGAAGAACTGGAGATATCAGAAAAGTATTCAGCTTTAGTCAATGATGCATACAATACACTACTTGAGCCATTAGCACGAGGTAACATTTAATATCAGATATGTCATCACTCTTTATATATGCTCGGAAGTTAATCACTTTACCTACCCTCAGGTTGCTTGTTACATGATAAGGGTCACACCTGCCCATGTGGGTACATAGGAACACCACTCTGAACATTGTATTACAAATTACTCCATGGCACTGCAGTAATTACACTGCCTGCAACGTCTGTCAAATCTAGTAAAACTGTTGGACTTACAATGTTGTTTCGCAACAGAAATAGACAAAATAGTGGTAACTATCTCAAATGCCTTTACACTTCGAGCTATCACATATCAGGTGTGGATTTAGAGGGGGTCCACAGGTAAAATTGCACCACACCACTCGTCTAATCGAACGAAAATCAAAGCCTTGGATTCACACATGTTCATTTCACTAGTTTAAATATTGTACAGAATATTAGGAATAACTCAATATTTTTTTCAGGCATATACATGCTGCGTTTAAGAGGCAAAGAAATGCCAGAGAATACTGAACTTTTAGATCAAGAATTCCTAATGAAAATTATGGAGAAGAATGAAGAAGTGGAAAATGCAGAAACTGAAGAAGACATAATGAAGTTAAATGAAGAAAATAAAGCTATAATTATGGATCTGCAAAAACAACTTTCTAGGGCATTCTTTGACGGAGATTTGAAAAGAGTCGAAAAATTGTTGAGTTATATGAAATATTATTCCAGTATAGATAATCAGATACAAGCGTCGATACGTAGTAAAGGAATAATACGGTAATATGAAGATTATTAAACAATTGACACTACAAAATAACTAGGGTAAGTAGAGGCATTCCTCTACTTGAATTTGTTCATACGTATCAAAAACCAAAAAGTAGCTCTACTATGAAAACAAAATCAAAATTTGTTAAAAAAAGGGCCACAATTAATATTTACAATATTGGTGTGAGCAAAAGGTGTCTATTATTGGCATCCCTTCCAAACATCTCTCTGCTTTTAATGGCATGCAATTTATTTATATTTTATTGGATTTATAAAATTCTTTCCATAAGTAGTTAATGGGTAACTGTTTATTATATAATTTTGTCCAAAGTGGCAAGTCGAATATTGACATGTTACTCATTAGATAAAAAATGTGTTATTTATGTCCTATCAATTTAATCGGATTTGGTACTACGGCGGGTGAAATACTTATATCGTGCAGTATACGTCACAGTTGTCTAAATTGGACCGCACCGTTAATTAACACGTTGTATAGAACACTCGCATCAATACACCCCTCTCGTACCGCAAGAACACATACTCAATTACGCCGATTTGATGTTTTTTTTTAATAGCATAGGCCGGCAGACGAGCAAGTGGGTCACCTGATGGTAAGCGATCTCCACCGTCCATGTACGCCCACAGAACCAAAATAATCATGGGTGCGTTGCCGACCTTAAACGAAAGGGATAATTAAAGGATTAGGAAGGGGAGAGAGATTTGGGCGTCCGGATATCTCACTCACCGCACGAAACACAGCAGCACGCTGTTATTTTACGCCGGTGTTCTGTGAGACAGTGGTAACGACCGGACCAGCTGACCCATTCATTCTGTAGACAAAACTGTGTACAACGTGGCTCTACAACTCACACCGTATATGCTACCCCTGTAGTAGGATATTACATTTTCTTAGTGTTGTTAATATTTCGTATTGCTTAGAATTGTATAAAAAAATTACAATAAGAATGTATAACTTCTCTTTTGTTGAATTTTCATTATTTTATTTGTGTAAGCTTTACAAAATTATGATTGGATTTTATGATCATACATTTATAAACTACCAAATTCAATTGATCTGTGTTACATACCTAAGTACACAAAATTATTGTTACAGTATATTATGTAGATATAGGTACTTTATGTTCGAAATATAGAATATTTTTTAAAGCTGGCTTATTATTTCTGCAAGACTTAAATTGAGATATTTTTTGAAATAGCAGAGGCCGACAAACGAGCGAATTTTGATTTTTGGGCTTGAGCCAAAATTTGAATAAATAAAATGGAATATGTAAGAATAAGCGATGAAAATTATGTTCTAGCTATATTTATATTGTGTACTAAGTAAATAGGATAATATCAAGATTAATTTGAGATTTGTCAGTGGCCCAAATGATTTTGGGGAGCTTGAGCCTTTTAGACCCCTCCCCCATGGATCCGCTAGTGGGTCGCCTGATAAATGATTTCCACCGCCCATGAATCCCCACATTGCCAGAAGAATAATAGATGCGTTGCCGACATGAAAGGGGAATGGGAAGGGGAGGGGTTATTAATTATTACTAAGTACACATTAGATTTTAACGAGTGATAGAGCCACGCTGTAGACAATTTTGTCTACAGCATGAATGGGCTGGCTCGTCCGGGTCGTTACCACTGTCTCACAGAAAACCGGCGTAAAGTAGCAGCTTGCTGCCGCGTTTCGTACGGTGAGTGAGATATCCGGAGGCCCAAATCCCCCTCCCCTTCCCAATCCCTTATTATCCCTTTCCTTTAAGGTCCCATAATTCTTTAGTATTGTGGGCGTACATGGGCGGTGGAGATCGCTTACCATCACGTGACCCACTTGCTCGTTTGCCGGCCTATACTATAAAAAAAAAGATTCGAGCCTACGTGGCGCAGAGGGTTGTGAAGCGAGAGGCCGCGGGTTCAATTCCCGCACCAAGACAAATGTCTGTATGATCCACAAATATTTGTTTCGGGTCTGAGTGTTTTCTCCTTAAAGGGATTGACGTCAACCAGTCGTTAAAATTACAAGCCAAATCTTTCTGTAACATGTGTTAAAAAGCATGTTGCGCCGACCCCACTGCGAGTGGGATAAGGATAGGTGGAAGAGGAAGAGGAGATAGTACATTTCCAATTGTTGTTAAGGCCTTTGAACAGTAAGGATATATTTGAAGATCAGTATTACCTATACGCTCGTTGGTTGAATATAAAGAAAACGTTACGCATTCAACGTAATATTTCAAATTGGAAACGTGTTCTTCCAATACATTTTACAGTATTCAGATATAGAAGACAGGTATCTAAAAAGGTACGACTTCGCCTTTACAATTTTTCATTGAGTGTGAAATAATGTATGTGCAAGAGGAGGGCCTCCGGAAATCGCACACACTACGAAACACGTGGCAAGTGGCCGCTTTACGTCGGTTTACTGTGTTTATTCCCGGTCGATCCAGCCTATTCATATCGTAGACAAAATTGTCTACAGCTTCACTTTTCTTGAAGGTCTGTGCCCAGAAGTCCATAAGTGGCGGTGACTGTTTACCATAGGGTAGGGTAGGGTAGGCGCAGCGGGTTCGATTCCCACACCGAAACAAATGTTTGTGTGATCCACAAATATTTATTTCGGGTCTGGGTGTTGTGGGACCGCAAGTCCTTCGTAGTTCCTGATACCCACCATACAGGTCAGGACTATGTGTGTGACTGTTGGGTGTATTTATTTATTTTTCCTTAGTGGACCTTACACCGGAAACTACAAAAGTCTGTAAGAAATATTTGCGTACCTATTAAACTTGATGACTAGTAGATGCTAGTATCGAACCAACGACCTCATATTACACAGCGAGCTTCTAGTAAAAAAAAATTCTCTCCCAGGCTACATCCCGGCTTTGATCCATGCTACGTATATGTATTCTTAGCAATGATGTTTTTTTATATTCTTTTGTCTGACGAGACGACCACGTCGCTGGCCTAATGGCAAACGTTACTCTTGGCCAGTAGATGATCCAGGATTTGATTTGGGGGGGGCTTGACCCAAAATTAGAATTTAAAAATTGGGAATATACCTACTTAAAATGGAAGAAGTAACGATAAGCGATGAAAATTATATTGTAGTTAAGTAGTACTAAGAAATTAGGATAATAACAATATTAATTTGAGATTCGTCAATCATGCTGTCAATCGAAAGTCAATCGTGGAATCAAATGCTTTTGGGGGGGCTCGAGCCCCTTAGCCCTGGATCCGCTAGTGCGTTTGCCTATTAACAGTACCTAAGTAGCAAAATCTAGACGTCTGAATTAATAAAGTAGGTACTTCATTGTACTACATTGTGAGACGTAAGGATGTCTTGTACAAAATCTATTAATATTTTTAACGTAGATTATTAGGTTCATGTGTTCGTAGGGTTCTGAGCGAGTCAGGTGTGTGTGTGTGTGTGTGTGGAATAAGACACTTTATTGATACAACATATATATTAATCAACACAAAGTTATTACACTGTAACTTAAACATTAACCGAGTCGATGTAGGCATAGTCCGTAAAACGCGCGGGGAGTTTTATAGTGCGTGGCGGTCGTACGCGACGGGTTCCTGTGGCCTACTGGCCGTCGTTCGCGAATCGCGAGTCGCGACTGGCACTCGCGGCAGAGTCGGGTGGCAACGCGCGCCCCGCGTCCACGGAACCCCCTGATTGGCTGCGTGGGATCGCGTGATATGAGGCGATGTGGCGCGGGCGTCGCCGAGAACGGCGCGGTGCGTTCGGATATTCGTCCGTGTTATATATTGCAAATTGTAGGTGTCTACAAATGGTAGAGCCGCGTTGTAAACAATTTTGTCTACAGCATGGATGAGACGGTTGCACTAGGGTATAGTACCACTATCTCATAGAAAACCATTCCTTTCCTTTAATGTCGCCAACACATCCATCATGTTGGTATCTTTTGTGGGTGTTTATGGAGATCACTTCCCATCAGGTGACCCACTTAATAGTTTGTCAGGCATTGCAATACCTATAGGAACTTTGCGACTTTCTTCAGTCCCGATCACCTCCAGAAAACCTTCTAGTACTAAAATAATACCCAAATTATAATTATAATAAGTATTTATGCCAATCTATGTTCATTAATCATTCCACCTCAACAGATTCAGTTCAACAACAAAAACAATTTAAAACTCATAATTAGAGTAAGTAATTACAAACAGTTATACTAATCTGTCGGCTGCAGATATGTACATATATAAAATTCTCGTGTCACAATGTTCGTTCCCATACTCCTCCGAAACGGCTGGACCGATTTGTATGAAATTTTGTGTGCATATCGGGTAGGTCTGAGAATCAGCCTACATCTATTTTTCATCCCCCTAAATGTTAAGGGTGGTTCACCCCTAAATTTTATTTATTATTTTATAAACAATTTTTTTGTTTTAAATTTTTTTATGATACAGCATTAAAAAATACATACAACCCTAAATTTTCACCCCTCTACGACCAACCCCTATTTTTTAATAGCGATATTAGTATTTATGTCAAGCGCGTTTCTCACCGGGGGCGCCCACTAGACTACTTTAATCCTGGAAATAGGCATTCACGCGGGCGGAGCCGCGAGCAACAGCTAGTTTACATATATTTTTCTTGAACACTATCTCAGCAAGCCATTGAACATGATTGATGTTCATAAAATTGAAAAACAGTATTTGCTCGTTAGTTATACTGTGCTCTATGTGACATGATACTTGGCTTTTTTTTATAGCAAAGAGCGGCTAGCAAGCAAGAGGTCACCTGATGGTAACTGATCTCCACCGATCATACGCAACCACAATATCCAAAGAATCATGGACACGTTATAAATAAGGGATTGGGAAGGGGATGGATTTTGGAGTTTCCGGATATCTCACTCACCGTACGAAACACAGCAGCAAGCTGCTACTTTACGGGTTTCTGTGAGACAGCGGTGACGACCTGGTCGAGCCGGCCCATACGTACTGCACACAAAACTGTCTACAGCGTGGCTCTACAGGTTTGTACAGGTTGAAAGGTATGATCCGCAAGATGAGCTGTAAAAAGTCTCTTCCGATCGTAAATCGACATCAAACGAACCTATAGAATTGTTAGATAGTATAAAGCTGATTTATAGAGATCTGAATTGGTTAGGTCAAGTACTACATACGCATTCACGCTTGTAATCCCCGAAGGGGTAGGCAGAGGTGTAACCAGTACACCCACATTTCACCGAGCGTGTCTCAGTCCCATTATGTGATAGGGGGCGAGCCTATCGCCATACCAGGCACAAATTCCAGACTCCGGGCTGATACTGAGCATTTCGTAATAGAAAATCCCAATACCACTACCCGACCCGGGGATCGAACCTAAGACCTCAGCGTCGGCCTCAATCGTAACGCGTACACATTACAACTGCGCCACCGAGTACTGCTGATTCATTTTTGTACCTTGATACTTTCCTAACAACTCTTTCTTTTCTTTCTGCCTGGCTTCATCTCGGGTTAATACCAGGGTCCGCCTTCACATTTTGATACTACCTATATAAGGCGACCCGCTGCGTCTTCTGACGCCCACAACCCATAACGGGAACCAAGATACTTAGATACCAAGATCCAACAACGAATAGATATATAAAATTATAAAATTGAGCGTTCTACGATCAAAATCATTAAGTCAACATTCACACTAAGTTCCCTATAATTCGAGTTCATAGTGGCTCATCTTCAGAATGTAATCTTGTACAGTTTACACATCAGTCGGCATCAGACATCGAAGCCAGTGCAAGAGTTGGTGTGGTCAAAGCATCGTTTATTAAAATGGATTCAAAAATTGTGATTGTGACTGTATTATTTATTATGTGTTTTATCGAAGGTACATAACTTTACGTAATCTAAATTATTCGTAAGTTAGTTTGTTAGTTTGCTTACGTAAATTAGTTTTGTAAGTGATTTATGAATAACTTACCACTGAAAATGAGATTGTAGGTCGCTTATTTTATTAAATTTAACCTAAATTACATAAACTGACTGCCTTGGTGGCGCAGTTGTAATGCGTACCTACGCGTTACGACTGAGGCTGACGCTGAGGTCTCGGGTTTGATCCCCGGGCCGGATAAAAGTGATAAGAAAAACTCAGTATCAGCCCGGAGTCTAGAATTTGTGCTCGGTATGGCGATAGGCTCGCCTCTTATCAAATCATGGGGCGGAGATACGCTCGGCGAAATGTTGTTGTACTGGTTATACCTCTGCCTACCCCTTCGGGGAATACAGGCGTGAGTGCGTATATATGTGTATTGCAAGCTTTAATTTGTGAAGCATATTATTATGCCAGATCTAGAAGTTTCTCCTAGTGTAAAGTGTTATGTAGTTAAGCTACTCACATAGTTCTACCACAAGCATATAATCCAACTAGGTTTAATGATTGTTTCTATCTACGTGCGTTTCGAAACCTACAGGAAATATAACAGGAATATGTTCTGAACACTTCTGGATCGGTTCTTTGCCGACCTATGAAGAAAAAAATTAAAAACCTCAATATACTTATTTCAAAATGAGATACCTCGTTGGCCTGCGTTCCTGCGTCCGGCCGGTATTCTTAGCCCAAAAAAAAATCTCGTTTTCTCGCACTATCTCTATCACTCTGTGTCGTGCACGTTACAATACACTAATCGATATCGATAAAAGTTTCTCTCGTGTGCAAGATATATCGTGGGCTTACGCTAAGCGGGCAGATCGGGCATTCATAATTCTTCATTGAGTTTTCGATTGTAAAAATCAAACATGATTCGAACCTGCGACTTTCGTCTCGGCAGTTCGTCCCCGGGGAGTTAACGCTGAAACTCATAGTGAATATATATTATTCTAAATATAGGTAAGTATATAGATATACGCACTCACGCCTGTAATCCCCAAAGAGGTAGGCAGAGGTGTAACCAGTACACCCACATTTCGCCAAGAGTATCTCCGTCCCATGATGTGATAGGGGGCGAGCCTATCGCCATACCGGGCACAAATTCCAGACTCCGGGCTGATATGAGTATTTCGTAATAGAAAAACCCAATATCACTTTTACCCGACCCGGGGATCGAACTCGAGACCTCAACGCCAGCCTCAGTCGTAACGCGTACGCATTACAACTGCGCTACCGAGACAGGCAGGCAGTAAATATAGGTAATATTAATTATTTTCAGTAAATACACAATACGAAGTGCGAGTGATACAAGGCAAGCCGACTTCGATAGATCGGTACCCCATCCTCGCTCAACTGCTGCTAGATACTTGGGGAAACAAACATTACATCCAACACTGTGCTGGAGTCATACTAACGTCACGGCATGTGATATCCACCGCACACTGCTTTCAATACAGCGCTAATACAGGGAGAAAGTAAGTATAATACCTAATATTACCAGCCCTGTATATACTGGCAGTAAGAGAAACGCTTCCGAAGTCGAAAGGATAATAAAATCCTACCTTATAAACGGAACACGCTATTCCTTTACTGTTTACTTGTCATTTAGGAAATTTGATATTTCGTAAACCCGCAATGTAAAGCACATTAAATTCGGGGTCATAGAGCGCGCACATCTCCAGCAAGGTAGGTAGTAGATATAAAGCGCGCGTGGCAATTTATCGAGCAAAAGAATACAATACAGAATTTCAAAAATGCACAAACCACAAGAGGTCTGAGGTAACTAACCGCGAAAGGCTGGTAATAACTGGATGAGACAAGCCTATTATAGGCCTCTACGGAGCCATGCGCCAACCTCATAGAAAATGTATGAAAATGATAACATAGAAGCATTTTTTATAATGCGATGCGTTGGAGCGACCTGGCTCATACAAAATGAATTAAAATGGAGCGAGCCCATTTTTGGTTCCGGAGGGATTTTACAAACGAAAATTTATGTTACAAACCACCAAATATGAACTTATATTATATAGGTAGTAGGTACCATATTTTACTAGATAACATGTCTGTAACAATTAATTTTATTTAAGTTTTGTATACTGCGCGATAAAAGTTACAAGTGGTAGAGCCACGCTGTAGACAGTCTTGTCTACAACATGACTGGGCTCGACCGGGTTCTTACCACGTAAGCTTGCTGCTAATTGCTACGTTTCGTACGTTTCGTACGGTGAGTGAGATATCGGGATCTTCTCTTCACAATCTTTAATTATTATCATCCGCAACGCGTCTATGATTCTTTTGGTTTTATTGGCATTCATGAGCGGTGGAGATCACTTACCTACCATCAGATGACTCACTTGCTCGTTTGCATGCCTATAAAAATAATGGGCACGTTTAAATGTTTGTATGAAAAACATTCTCTCTATTCTAAAAAAAAATAACTGGCGCCGCCGCCGCCGCCGCTGCCAAAAGCTTGTCACGCGATCTCCTCCGAAACCGCTGGGGGTATGGGGTCGAGACCGATACCAATCGATGCAGAATAATGTGGGGAAGAAAGTAATATATGTCTCATATTCGTCGGGCATTAAGTTTTTTTTTAATTTTATGTTTTGTGGAAAAACATGGGCAACGCCCCTAGTGTTTATAAGAAAAATATTGCCATAGGTGTTGTTATAACTAACAACTAAGTGGCTCTACACACTTGTGTTCTATTTCAGCTATTCCCTGCCAATATACTGGAGAATCCGCGTAGGATCATCATTTCGGACCCGTGGAGGATTCATTCACAAAATAAAGACTATCGTACCGCATCCAGAATTCGATAAATTCTACTACACTAATGATATTGCTGTAGTCGTTGTTACAAAACCGTTCTTAATCGGTAAAAATGTGAAGCAAGGTACGATAATAAAATACGGAGTAGAAATTATGCCTAACTCTGTGTGTACATTGGTTGGATGGGGTGTGTTGGAGGTAAGATTTTTTCTATTACGTTACTGACGAGACGAGCACGTCGCTCGTCTAATGATAAGCGTCAAGCCAGCCCATAAAAAAAGCAAAACCAATCAATACTTCGAATTTAGAAGCACTGCATGACATTAGACTGCACTCGTTAAGTCCCTTAATGCCCAGTAATTTCACTGGCTTCGATGTCCTTCAAACCGGAATACAATAGTGCTTACACTTACACTACTGCTTGGCGGCAGAAATTGACAAAGTGGTGGTACCTACCCAGGCGGCCTCTCGCATACGAGGGACCTACCACATTGTAGAGAAGGTTTGCATTTCTAAGGATTTTAGCGTTGAAGCGTCTAGTTTTTTGTAATATACAACTCTGGTGGGAACAATAGGTACACCCTGAATTGTGGCGGTTATTTTTAAACACGAGAAACTAAACAGCACAGAACAATTTAAACTGGCAGACTGGAGCCGACTACTTTGTATGAATTATGTAAAAAATAAAGAACCTCTTATTTACAGCCAGATGGAGTACAACCAGATCAACTTCAGCGCACGAATTTATTCAGCATCGATCAAAGTATATGCCGAATGCGGTACGCCACTATCCATGCCCCTATAGCGGATTCTATGTTATGTGCTGGACGAGTAGAGGCTGGTGGACCAGACGGATGTTATGGGGATTCTGGCGGTCCACTTATTTATAAAGGCCTTATAGTAGGACTAGTGTCTTTTGGTTACTCTTGCGGACACTTGTATTACCCCGGTGTTTACACAAAAATATCACATTATACTGATTGGATTGTAACAACTGTTTCTGTTAACAAATAAATATCTTTTTACATTTTATTGTTTTTAATGATTTAATAAAAAATAAATAGGGTATCTAAAAAAATTACTTAATAAAATACATACACAAAATATAGAGAAATATATTTTTACGTTAGCAACAACATTTTGTTATGTCAATTGTCATTATTTCTATGTTCTGTCAAGTAGTTTTTTTGTAAATCCGAAGATTTATTGATTTTTCCTTCGAAAATTGTTATTGTATTGTACTGTATTCGTTAAGAATATCATATCTATTTAACCTATAATGGGCAAAAAGGGTGTTGTTTCATTTATCAAGGACTTTTATTACGACCCATTTAAATGGTAAGTTCATATAACCTAACATTTTAAATGTGGTAAGTACAAAATGTAACTGCGTTTCTGATGTAACTCAGTTTTACAGTTATTGTGTCGGTTAAAAGTACGTGAAATGTGTTCAGAAAGTTAATTTGTAGTTAAACAGTGTAAGTAGCGACATAGGTACCTATTGATATCAAGTAGTTATTACGAATATCAAATAGTACAATTATTGCATTAAAATTCCATGCGTGTCTAAACGAAGGAAAACAGGAAACATAGCCTATTTATACATATAAGCTAGCAAAACCCGTTGTTGTCAGTGCGAAAAACGTTCACTACGTTTTAATTAAATAAATGGGAATCTCGGTCGTATGCGCTAGCCTGCATTGCAACTCTATCCACTGATGGCAGTTCCCAATATTCTCTCCATCGACAGATTTGCCAGTAGGCAGTAAAATTTTGACACATTTGGTATGGAAAATCTGTCAAAACACTATTCATAGTAAGTGAATCTGTTAATAGGTTATAGGGAACAGCCATGAAATAATAATAATATTGTACCTATGCTTTACATTGTCCTGATGCTGGGCAACACTGATGGGTTAATCAAGTTTACCTCATAATGTGTTCTTTAACCATTGAAAAGTGATTAATAACAACACACATGAAAAACAGAGGTGTGCTACCTGAGGTTTAGGGCCTCTGTCTTGGCAGCCCATTTTATTTCCTGCTAGGGTATCTGTTTTATAAAGTTTTAAATAGATAGGGCAATTAGAAGTTAGTTAAATTCAACTTCCAAGATTTGTTTACATTGTTTGTTTCTTAGTTACAAGTGAAGCACACTCACACTTCTAACTCTGAAAGGGTTGGCCCAGGTGTAACCAGAGAACCAAATTTCGCCATTTGTATCTTCTTCGTCCTATGATGTAATGGGAGCGAGCCTATCACCGTAGCGGGTGTAACTCCAGACTCCAGGCTGACTGAGCATTTCATTATAGGACACCCCAATATCATTTACCAAACCTAATAATCAAACCCGAGACCTCAGCATCAGCCTCAGTCGTAACACATACATATTACAACTGCACCACCGAGGCAGTCTCGCACTATTAAAAGTGTATTTAAATAAACAAAAATCTACACATTTTGGATTATAATTAAGCCTGAGATAACCCTTTGGTCAATCTATCTTTGTAATTATCTCAATATCCATACTTGATAAGTGTAAAAGTAACTCTGTCTGCCTGTTATGTTTTCACTGCTAAACCACTAAACCAATTTTGATTAAAGTTGGTACAAAGAAAGCTTTGAAGTATGTAGGCTACATATTATCCCACAAAAATGCAATGTTACTGTTGGTTGAGGAACCAAAGCGCATGTAAGTAGGGCCACAAGCAAAAGCTAGTATATTTTCTTTCGTTTTAATTTGTTCGATCATAGATGATTTGGTTAATTTGATTGGTAAATCTGATACATTCCATAAGATATATACATCTTTATATTGTCTTCTTATATAATAAAGATGAACATAAATACAGAAACACCATAATATGTAAGTTTATCCAGGGTCAGAAGTCAGTAAACATAACTTGACCTTTTTTATCTGCACATACCTTTAAGATTATTTCCTGTTGGTACATACTGATGATCTGCTATTATTTTAATAAATTGTATTGTATTTGTAATAAATTGTAAATGAAATACCTAAAGGGGTTGAAGTCAGGCAGGCGGCCGGTCGTAAAAATTACAAGCCAAATCTTTCTATAACGTGTGTTAGAAATAGAAAGCGTGTTGCGCCGACCCCATTGCTAGTGGAATAAGAGCAGGTGGAAGAAGAAATTGTAAACTAAATACCTACCATACTTACTTACCTTACCTACCATTGCTTACTAGGAAATCACATTAAACACACATATACATAATCAGTTAAAGGTATGCAACTTGGTACTACTGATTTATCTTGGGAAATGTGAAGGGTGAAGATGATCCAATATGCAGCAGTCATAACATTAAATTATGTTGTATTCTTTATTTATTAGTTTGAATGACGAGACGTACAGGTTGCTGATGGTAAGCGCCACGCCTGCCCATAAACAGGAGTAACACCACACAGAACTTTGAATTACAAAGCACTGCATGGTACTGGACTGAACTTGACACCCCCAGAGATAAGCTGTTAAGTCTCATAATATCCAGTTCACTTTCACAGTATCAATTTCACTGACTTAATATCCTTCAAATCGCAACACCAGAGTGCTTACACACTGTTGCTTGGCGGCAAATATAGACGGAGCGGTGGTACCAACCTAGACGGCCTCGCGCCTTAGCGCTGCAGTATTGCTTATGTAGGACTGCAGCATCTAGCGGAATGAGATGCCCATTGTTGGCGCAATAACTGCGTAGTATTTACATAGTTTTGTTTTTTTTTGTTTATCCAACTCTGTAAATATTACTCCGATAATAAACTTCCTATCTTTCTTTCTATGAGAGATTTTACAAAGTGATACCTGTTAAATTTCTTAATTATGTTTTGCTATATTTTATTTTATATACAGCCTTTGTGTCGGTGAGTAGCCGAATGCGAAGCGAGAGGCCGTGGGTTCGGTTCCCACACCGAGACAAATTATTGATGATCCACAAATATTTGTATCGGGGCTGGGTGTTGTGGAACCGCAGGTCCCTCGTAGTTGCTGATACTCACGATACAGGTTAACCTAGTGTGGATTCAGGATTATATGTGTGACTGTTGGGTGTATTTATTTATTTTACACACTTCATACAAAATGTATGTTTATGCTATGTTTACGTAGTAACTCCCAGTGTGCAACTACCGTTATTTGACCCCACCACTGATAATTTTTAAACTTTCAGGTCATTGGTGAAGAGTGTTGGATTTTTCACAGTCGGCGTTGTTATCGCCAGCGAGTGCTCGGGACTAGAAATTATGCCAGCCGTTCCACTTTAAAATATCAAAAATGCTAAACTACCTACTGTTGTTTTTGTTCGTGCGTATGTCTGTGTGTGAACGTAAACCGAACTTTGTTATAATATTAACAGACGACCAGGATGAAGTGTTGTGTGGGATGGTTAGTAAAATATAGTTGTTAATTGAGAATAAATGAATTATTGAAGCAATATGTTGTTTTATTCAATTTCAGGATCCGATGCAGAATGTGAGACGATTTATTGCGAATGAGGGGGTCACGTTTACGAGTTCTGTAAGTTAATTTATGAGATTTATAGTTGCATGTTCTTTGATTATACTACTCAGAATAGGATCAGACCGTACCATAGACATGATATACTTTTACCACGGGTACACTATTTTTTTTTAATAACGCCTTATCTATGTTACTCGTGACAATGTACGGAATCTAGCGATACTACACACATCTAAATCGGTTTAATCATTTACAAGGTAAAGCGAAACCTAGATACTTACATGAATCCCTTTTTATTTGCTCGAATGACAAAACGAGCAAGTCGCTCGTCTGATGTTAAGCGCCACGCCTAGCCCATAAACATAAGCAACGTCACACAGAATTCTGCATTACAGAGCACTGCATAATGGTCAGTAATTTCACTGACTTCAATGTCCTTCAAACCGAAACACAACAGTGCTTATACTGTTTACTGTTATTATTGTTGCTTGGAGGCAGAAATGTGAACAAATATCTACCCATTTTTTTATTAAGTATGTTTATTATTGTTATTTATTCTTTATTATTTATAGTAACAACTCTAAGTTAACAACTAACAAACTTAGTTATTTATACCTTTTTTTTATCTACTATTGGTATAGGGTATATATTTGTTTGCATTTGTGGTATGTACAGGAAATTTGCATGGTGATTACCTACACTCGAAATTGGTCAACCAGTAATGATAATAAAATTAATAAGCTCGGCTAGGTATTTATAATGTCTGTTATCTTAATAGCACATAGTTATAATTAAATTATTGATTGTGTTAAACTGGTACAAAGAGAGAAAAATTAATGTGTAAGTACTCGTAGGTATATTATGTAAGCGATCGATAATTACAATACTTTATTGATACGTTCCATTTAAAACACTATCAAATAGGGTGCAATAAAATTCCAATGACTGCTACTTTTAGGCAAAAGTAGAGATTATAAAAAATTAGAACTTAGACCATTGTAGTTCTCACGGCCTGATTTATAATCACAAAAAATACCAAACACCCGCATAACGTATTTAGACCCGTATCGTATAACAACACTCAAGTGAGCTCTTTGCTAAGTGTCGATTACTGTATACGTGATTGGTCTATTTTTGGCGCCCAATAAAAACTGACCAATCACGTGTACCGAAATCGGGACGTAGCAAAGAGCTCACTTAATGAGTGTTGTTCTATAATACGGGCCTTAGTATGCTGAGAGCATCGTTTCGATGGCTGAGAGTATAAACGCTGCACACAGTGCCAGTAACTTATTAAATGACAAAAATCTCAAGCAACTAGGTGGTCGGTCCTTCGTATGCGAGAGGCCGTCTGGGCACTTATCACCGCTTTGTCTATTACTATATCTGACGCCAAGCAGCAGTGTGTAAGCACTGTTGTGTTTCGGTTTGAAAGACAACGAAGCCAGTGAAATTATGTATTATGTCTCGGGATGATGAGCGCAGACTAGTGCCATGCAGTGCTTTGTAATTCAGAGTTATGTGTGGTGTTGCTTCTGTTTATGGGCAGATGTGACGCTTATCATCAGGCGAGCGACCTGCTCGGTTTGTCATTCAAGCAAATAAAAAAAGCATCCACTCTTTTTATAGACTCACATACATGTAAGTAACTATACCTAATCCCCGCCTCCACATTCGCGAAGGTGGCGCCTCGTGGAGGCTCTCGTACGAGTCTTCGCGAGTGGAGACTGCAGACCTTGACATCCACATTCTCAATTTGTTCAGTTGACCCGCTCACGTCATACCTCGCTTTCTTTGACTGGGTCCAAAAAACCGAAAACGTGTAAAGCGAAAGAGATGTGAAGCACGGAATGACAAGAGTGGGTTAATGCAAGATCCACACTGTCACACTTACTGTATTTCGCCTCCCGGAGTGTAGATGAGCCTTAAAATTTACTTATAAGTTTCAACGCAGGGTCGGCTCTAGGACAGGGCGAGTGGGGGGGGGGGGGGCACTCTAGATGTTGGATAGGCACGATCATCCCAATTTCGGAGCCTTTTTGCCACATTGACATATAAACTATGCAATAAACGTGACCATAAAAAATTGATAAAAACTACAGTCGGCAATATTTAAATTTTTTAAGATTGAATATAATAAAAAATATGTTGTAAATCTATGAATATACAGTACACCACTTCACCAATATGCTGTCCGAGCCGAGCCAGCCTTCTAACTGGACTATACGTCCACAACCACATGGTGCAAAACAACAGCCTCAATGGAGAGTGCTACGGGCCAAAATGGAAGCACCATGAAAGCAGTACCTTCGCCACGATACTGCAGAATGCTGGATACAACACGTTCTATGCTGGGAAGTATATGAATGAGGTGAGTTGAGAGTTGTAATTAGAGAGTGGTAGAACCACGGTGTAGACACTTTTGTCTACAGCATGTATGGGCCGGCTCGTCCGGGTCATTACCACTGTCTCACAGAAAACCGGCGTAAAGTAGCAGCTTGCTACTGCGTTTCGTACGGTGAGTGAGATATCCGGAGGCCCAAACCCCCTCCCCTTCCCAATTCCTTAATTATCCCTTTCCTTTAAGATCGGCAACGCACCCATGATTGTTTTGGTATTGTGGGCGTACATGGGCGGTGGAGATCACTTACCATCAGGTGACCCACTTGCTCGTTTGCCGGCCTATGCCATAAAAAAGGCGTAATTTGTCAGTTAGTCTGGAATGTAAGTGGGCCGCCAACATCTTGGGCCCTAAGGCAACTTCGACTGCACGTGATACACTATTAGATATTAGATTAATGAGCAACTGACGAGGAAATGGTCAAACTTGGTTCCCGTTGATGGTTGTAGGGGTCAGACGGCGGGTCGCCCTACATAATTCCAAATCAACCATCCATAACTGGGATAACGCCAGGCAGAAAGAAAGAAATACCTAATTTCTCCATCATGTGACCATCATGCTCGCTACATACAGCTGTTCCTAGCGACAGATATTTCAGTGGATAACAAAAAGTAATGTTTAAATTGTATGCTTGGTATTAAATAAAATGGCATATTACTTATCATATTTCTTATCATTTGTGACATGGCATTCAAGTTATATTTCTTGATAAAATATCACGAAATAAGTACAATGTCATTGACATTTTTGTCTATATTTATGTACCTACACATTAAGATAATAATAACATTTCAAATTATTATTTATCATATATAAGATACCAATATAAAAATAGAGATAATACATGAATCAAACTTCTTCAAATCTAAATCATATCCAAAAATATTCAAGTTAAGTACTTAGGTTAGTTGAAAGTTTTAGGTAGACAGCTCCGTGGCGCAGCGGGCGAGTAGACGGCTGCGAAGCGACAGGCCGTGGGTTCGATTCCTACACCGGGAAAAACGTTTGTGTGAACCACAAATATTGGTCTCGGGTCTGGGTGTTGTGGGTTGGCAAGTCCCTCGTATACCCGCGATACAGGTTTACCTAGTGTGGGGTCAGGACTATGTGTGTGACTGTTGGGTGTATTTAGTAGTGCTTAGTCAATAAATAACATTACTTATTAATATTTTTTTAGAGGCACTGAGTACGTCTATGCAGGAATCAGAAATAAAATCAACGACGATTTCAACAAACAACAACTTGCATACTTACTTATCTACTTTGACAGCCTCCGTGACGTAGTGGGCGAGTACGGAGTAGCCGGCTGCGAAGCGAGAGGCCGTGTATATTTGTTTCGGGTCTGGCTGTTGTGGGACTACAAGTCTCTCGTAGTTCCTGATACCCACGGTACAGGTTAATCTAGTGTGGGGTCAGGACTATACGTGTGACTGTTGGAAAAAAATACCCTATTGCATGCTCAATTAAAATTATTATTCATTTTAACGAATAAAACAATGGTAATTACATTTTCAGTACGGCACAAAAAACGCAGGTGGGCCGGAGCAAGTTCCTCCCGGTTGGACGGAATGGCACGGATTGGTCGGCAACTCTGTTTACTACGACTACGTGATATCCAACAATGGGGTGCCCACACACTCTACTAATGAGTACCTTACTGATGTTATTGTGAGTGATTAAAATTAAGCTCAATTTTAAGTGCGGAAATGTCTGATACAATCTTCTTTATCCCACTCGCAGTGGGGTCGACGCAACATACTCTTTTAACACATGTTACAGAAAGATTTGACTTTTACGACCGGCCGCCTGCCTGTCGTCAACCCCTCTGCTAAGAAGGTGGGTAAAACTCAATGGTGATAAAATGCGCGCAATTATATGTATATTTTCTCTGTTGATAACTGACAAACTATCATCAGTCGCATTCGTCTTGCCTACAAACTTACAGCATTCTGATGTCATAAAAAAAAATTCTCTATAATGTATGTTACAAAAAAATGAAATTAAAAATGAGTTTTTTTTTATTGATTCACTAATGTACAACATCATAATTATATTCTCATCCCCAGCGCGAACTAGGCATCAACTACGTGGAGAATCAGACCGAGTCGACGCCATTTTTGATGATGTTAGCACCCCCCGCACCCCACCAGCCGTTCACCCCCGCGCCCCGACACAACGGCACATACAACAACGTGACGGCTCTCAGGCAACCCAACTTCAATGTCGCTGTTGAGGTAGGTTGCTAGTTGATATTAGGTTTAATCTCGGCACTAGCCCGCGAAATTCAATTTAAATTAGTTTTTTGGAAATTTCAGCTCTATTACATATATACGCAGTCACACCTGTAATCCCCTAAAAGGTAGGCAGAGGTGTAACCAGTACGCACACATTTCGCGGAGCGTATCTCCATCCCATGATGTGATAGGGGGCGAGCCTATCGCCATACCGGGCACAAATTCCAGACTCCGGGCTGATACTGAGCATTTCGTAATAGGAGAACCCAATACCACTTTACCCGACCCGGGGATCGAACCCGAGAACCTCAGCGTTAGCCTCATTCGTAACGCGTACGCATTACAACTGCACCACCGAGGCAGCTCGATTCTTCGATTAAATATGGATATAATTGATCACAATCATAATCACAATCGATATACGGAATAATAACAATGACAACTAAAAATATTGCTTCTAGAGTTAGTTAATGTCCAAAATTACTAATCTTAGAAAAAAATAACTTATTTAACTTTAGAAGTAATATTTATAGTTTTCATTGTTAAAATCAAAATTAAATTGAATTTCGCGGACTAGTATTTTTTTTATTTTTATCCTGGCTCGGCAAAGTGACTACGCTACACCTGATGGTAAGTGCTGACGTTCCACTTTAAGGTAAGCTTATTAGATTGTAAGTGGGCCACCAGCCATAAACATCTTGAGCTCAATCCCACTTGCACGTGGTGCACTGCTGATTAAAGGACGAAGCAATGGTATATGCTATCATCCCCACTCCTGGATACAATGCTACCATCCCCAATCCTGGATACAATGCTACCATCCCCAATCCTGGATACAATGCTACCAAAGACAGGCAGAGTGTACCGCTCGCATTGGGAAACGTTCGCTGTCGATATAATGAAGGCAGATGTACTAGATATATACTGTTATGCGGATTAGTGTTGAGTAGGACTTACAAGAGGCAATACATTTGTTCCGTAGGTACATGATGAAATAATGTAAGAGCTACTCAATTTTTATTCATGTACTACTTCAAATTTTATGTCGCGAGACTCTGTTACTATTCCTATAACGCGGGCTGAGTGTGTGAAAGTGTGAGAACAAGCGAGTGAGCTTGAAGACGCCTCGCCTCATTTGAAGTAGGACATTGTACCGGTACAAAAGAGGCTACTCTGACAATCTCAAGAATAATGATGTCTCCACAGGATAAACACTGGCTCCTACGTATGCCACCGTCTCCCCTCCCGGATACAATGCTACCAGAGTTGGACAGAGTGTACCGCTCGCGTTGGGAAACGTTGTTAACTGTCCATATAATGGTGGCAGATGTATTAGATATATACTGTTGTGTATGTTGTCTCCACAGGATAAACATTGGCTCCTACGTATGCCACCGTCTCCCCTCCCGGATACAATGCTACCAGAGTTGGACAGAGTGTACCGCTCGCGTTGGGAAACGTTGTTAGCTGTCGATGAGATGGTGGCAGACGTGGTCAACGCTCTAGAGACAAACTCTTTGCTGGATAATACGTACTTGATATATACGTCGGATAATGGGTATCATATTGGTGAGTCATATTTTTTTATAGCATGGGTCGGAAACGATCAAACGGGTCACCCATGGTAAGTGATCTCCACCACCTATGTACGCCCACAATACCAAAATAATCATGGGCGCGTTGCCGACCTTAAACGAAAGGGATTGGGAAGGGGGGTTTTGGGCCTCCGGATATCTCACTCACCGTACGAAACGCAGCAGCAAGCTGCTACTTTACGTCGGTTTTCTGTGAGACAGTGGTAACGAGCCGGCCCATTCATGATGTAGACAAAAGTGTCTACAGCGTGGCTCTACCACTCAAAAATTTGTGTTGTGATATTTTTTTTAGTCAGTTGCGGCGTTAGGCGTCGGCAACGCCGGGGACCGCTAAAGTCTTCGCGCCATAGGGGCGCAAAAATGTCTCAGGGTGACGAGCGCAGTCCAAAGCCATGCAGTGCTTTGTAAATCCAAGTTCTGTGTGGTGTCGCTTCTTTTGATGGGCAGACGTGTCGCTTACCATCAGGTGAGCGACCTGCTCGTTTCGTCACTCAAGCTAATAAAAAAACATAAATTCCATTATTATTTTAGCCTCCTTATACCAACCTCTTTATATTCATTAGGCCTCGTATATTTATTAGTTATAATAATTTCAGGACAATTCTCTCAAGTATACGACAAACGCCAACCATACGAAACGGATATAAAAGTACCGCTCATAATAAAAGGTCCAGGCATAAAGAAAAATATAAAAAATCACCAACCAGTGTTAAATATAGACCTGGCACCTACTGTCATAGAGCTAGCCGGTTTAGAAGTGCCACAGAGTATGGATGGACGGGCCATAGATTTACAAAATGAGAACATGACAGAAAGATACATGCTCGTTGAATATTATGGGGAAGGAAACGATGGTACTGTCGATGAGAAATGTCCTTGGACTTATGATAGTGATCATCTTGCGGTAAGTTTTTATAAGTTTAAGTTTATTATTAACAATTCTACTAGGAATCTCGATAGTCGATACATAATAAAAAGCGACGATAGGTTTAGCGGGGTGTGTTACGGACTATCGAGACGAAGGTTCGAAACCAGCTCCAAGAGTATGCACCTCTGAATTTCTAAGGTACGTGTGTATTAATTGTTAATTAACGCTTGCTATAACGATGAAGGAAACATTTATTATAAGAAAAGCTTATGATATAGTCGATAATAGTGTTATATCGATTAATATCGATATTATTAAAATTTCACCATCGATAAAAAAGGCAGCTGTTATAAGTTCGACCTTATCTATTTATCCGTTTTGCTGTCTGTCTGTGGCTACGACGACGTCTAAACGAAGAGAGAAGAGAAGAGATTTTGGTGTTGCAATATTAACGGTTAATTTTAATTAAATTGCGATCTCTGGACTCAATGCAAATTATTTTTAATTTGTATGTTCCTTGGTGCGTTATAGAAATATCGAAATATATTATGGACGTATGACACGTTTGACACAACATCAAAAAATAATAGACAATAAAAGAATTCTCATTTTTCTTGCATTATTGTTTAACTTGCCTCAGCTTTTATCATCGTTTAATATGTGATTTTATATGTTTTTTACAGCAATGCTACCCGCAGTATGACTGCAAGTGTCAAGATTCTAAGAACAATACCTTTGCTTGTCTGAGACACATCAGTGAGCGGATTAATAGGAAATATTGCATGTTCGCTGATAACGAGGTATGGATATTTCTGATATCTATATTTTTTTACTCTGCTCAGAAAAAGTGGTGATATAAGTTTGACTATGTATGTTCGTGTGTTTGTGTCAGTTTTTAGTATCGTATAGCGCCTAAACCTTGAATGCGGTTTTTTAAGCTAATTTCATGGAGAATAATTCATATTGTTCTTAAGCTGCGTAACTTTGGCATAATCCTGCAACCAAGCCGTCTTTTTTTATAGCAAAGGCCAGCAAATCAGAAAGTGGGTGACCTAATGGTAAGTGACCGCTACTGCCCATAACATTCACATTGTCTATTTAAATAATTACGCCTTGCCGATCTTAAAGAAAAGGAATAATTAAGGTCTTGGGATTGGCAGAGGGTTTTGGGCCTCCAGATACCTCACTCACCTTAGAAAACGCAACAGCAAGCTTCTACTTCACGTCGGTTTTCTGTGTGAAAGTGGTAGCAACCCGGTCGAGCCGGCTTATTCATGCTGTAGACAAAACTTTCTACATTGTGGCTCTACCACTTGTCTGCTTCGAACGCCTCGATATACCTAATGTATCGTGTTTGGGTTCATCGAATAGATTCGATGAGTAGTTGACTTATAGATGGTGATCACGGTCTGATGATGGAAAAAAAGGTGACCACAGAAATTCAGTTTTATTCCAATTGATATCGTGGCTTTTATCGATTATATTATTTGGATAGTCCTTTATAGCTCTAATTTTGCTTAATCCAGACATAACTAGAAAATTTACATACTCTTTATGTTAGCTCGTAAGTCTTACAAATATCTGTCTGTAGTCAGGTTCGAAGGACCAAAACAATTTTTTGTGCAATGTGCACAAAATAACTTAGCCGCGTTTAAGTTAGTTACTTCACCCACCTACCACGTTTCTCGCCACCCATTAATCCCTACTAGCTTTTATTCGCGGCTCCGTCCGTATGAACGAGAATAAAATGTAGCCTATTTCCTATTCCGGGTCATGGTTTACTTGTGTACCAGATTTCATCCAAATTGTTCAGCCGTTAAAGCGTGATTGACTAACAAATATTCAAAAATGTATAATAGTATTTCTGTGATTAATTTTACGCGGGCTACGTTACTTTGCGTATATATTATTTTATTATATGTTTCTTATAAGGCCCAATTAATATGATATTGTTTTTAATTTCAGAGCTTCACAGAAATGTACGATCTGTCAGACGATCCATACGAGATGACCAACATAATCGATCAGATATTCCCAGCTATCAAACATTGGTACCATCTTACACTATCACAAATGCTGATATGCAGTGGAGCCTCGAGTTGTGACAACCCTTTGGAAGGACATAACCTTATCTAGTATTTAAAAAATTTAATATAGAATAGAGTAGTTGCCCGGCGCCCCTGCTTGAGTTTGTGTATATTTATAGCCGATGAAAAAACCGGAAGTTATTTGATTTTGTTTTTTTATCCGTTCATCCCACTGACCACGAATTAACTACACTCATAGCAAATATGTCATATCTATTATATTTTCCGTGCACTATGGTTATTCTACTATATGTATGTACAATACTACATTATAATCTATGCGCTTCGGTAGTCTTCGTTTTTTACGAATACGCAATTAATGCTTGGTCCGGTCAGTAGCTCAAGAGAAAATTAAATACCTTAAATGTAACTGTAAAAAGTCTATCAGATAAACACGAGTCTATATTTCCCAAATAAACGAAGATTGTCGAAGCGGGTAGTCTAAATCTTAAAAGATACTATTGACTCGACTCTAACTCATATTTTTAAATCATTTAAAATTAAAGATGTGAAATATTTATTTTATTCTTATTTCTCTCAAAATGCAAATTGCAAACAAATAACGCATTTTATTATTTAGAAATAACTCAGCGGGAGTGGTACCTACGGGTTGCCGAGACGAACGTCGCAAGTTTGTAAGCCCTAAGAGTATTTACTTCTTATCGATTTATTGTTGTAGACAGTTTTGTCTACGTCTGCAGCAATACCACCGACTGATATCCCAAGGGGAAGTAATGGTTTCCTGTTGTTTCGTACGGTGACACATATCCGGAGGCCCAAATCCCCTTCATCATCATCAGCCACACGAAGTCTACTGCTGAACATAGGCCTCCCCTAATGGGTTCCAGGCCTCGCTGTTGGAAGCGGCCTGCATCCATCGGCTTCCTGCAACCCTTGTCAGGTCGTCGGTCCATCTCGTAGGTGGACGTCCTCTGCTGCGCTTGCCCGTACGTGGCCTCCATTCGAGAACTTTTCTGCCCCATCGGCTATCAGTTCTGCGAAATCCCCTTCCCAATCCCTTAATTATATCTTTCCGATACGATCGGCAACGCGTCCATGATGCCTCTAGTGTTGTGAGTTTATTTGCCCGTTTGATCTATAAAAAACCTATGCCAATTCCACAGTGTTTTGGGTTGAAAAACACAAACATTTAAAACATCATTTATTACAAATCAATTATATTTTTATAAATACACAATACCTAAAATACAATAATATCAAAAATACATCACAGTCTTGTATGGCGGCTTATAAAACGCAGTTGTACAATTTATCTGAAACCAAACAATATTATATATTACTACTACTTTCTTCTTCCACCTGCCCTTACCCACTCGCAGTGGGGTCGGCGCAACATGCTTTTTAACACATGTTACAGAAAGATTTGGCTTGTAGTTTTTACGACCCGCCGTCTGCCTTACGTTGACCCTTCTGGGGAGATATATTTTACTACTACATTAAATAATAATAAAGGCCACGTGTTTCGACTGCATAGTTCGATCAATCGGTCCACGTGAACTTTTTTCGAGTAGTTTCGATTGATCGAACCATGAGAACTATCAAGAATAAATGGTTTGATCAACTGACCCACATGAACTTTTTCCAATTGGTTCGATATATTGAACCATGAGGACTATCAAGGACAAATGACCAATCTAACCAAGTGAACCCTTCCCAGTTGGTTCGATTGAGCGAATCATATCGAACCATGAGGAGTATCAAGAATACGTGATTCGATCGATCGACCAAGTGAACTTTTTATCAAGTTGGTCGGATTATTATTAGAGTCGATCAATGACAGGTGTATTTATTAAGGATCATTCGATTAAGATTAGTCAGACGTCAGAATCAGCATTATCGCGGTATTTCTAGTCTGATACAACTTAGAAACCTTAAAATAAAAGAGCCTACTCTTTTTTCAAAAGCTAGCAATGCATCGATATTTCCTCTGGTATTGGTGGCCATGGGCATTGGTGATCACTACAATCAGGTGACCCACTTTATTATTATATGTTTTTATCCTGGCACGGGAACGAGACTACACTGGGCCTGATATTAAGTACATTGCAGTCCAAATATAATGTCGACTGTCAATATATTGAGTCTCTCGACAGTTGGCAGAATTATGCCGGTATAAAGTACTGAATATACACTAACTGACCCCGGAACGAGACTCGCCTGAACTAACCACTATGGGTTGTTAATCATCCTGCGTATGATGGTACGCCCACAATACCAAAAGAATCATGGGTGCGTTGCCGACCCTAAATGAAAGGGATAATTAAGGGATTTGGAAGGGGAGGGGTTTGGGCCTCCGGATATCTCACTCACCGTACGAAACGCAGCAAGCTGCTACTTTACGCCGGTTTTCTGTGAGACAGTGGTAATGACCCGGACGAGCCGACCCATACATGCTGTAGACAAAAGTGTCTACAGCGTGGCTCTACCACTCATCGACATACACTGACTGATCCCGGAACGAGACTCGCCTGAACTAACCGCTATGGGTTGTTTATCACCCTGCGTACGCTGGTTACTATCCAGTTGGGTACAAAAAAAGATCAGGTACCCTCCCAAAAAAAAACTGTTGATTGATTGATTTTTAAAGTAACCTACCTTAAAATCACGTCATTACAGGCACTTGGTGTCTGTTTGTGGCAAAGTAGTCCGTCATTCTACTCTGACAGTGAGCGTCGTCTTTATACACTAGCGGACAAGGGAAATATTTCTGTAACAAAAAAAACATAGGTAATAAAAATATTTTTTTATATTAGTACTACAGTGAGTCTGTTTTTTTATAATATAGGCCGGCAAACGAGCAAGTGTGTCACCTGATGGTAAGTGATCTCCACCGCCCATTTACGTCCATAATACCCATCAGCGCGTTGTCGACCTTAAAGAAAAAGAATAATTAAAGGACTGGGAAGGGGAGGGCGATTTGGGCCTGCGGATATCTCACTCGCCGTACGAAAGCCTAGCTGCTACTTTACGTCGGTTTTCTGTGAGACTGTGGCAACGACCCGGACGAGCTGGCCCATTTATGATGTAGACAAAACTGTCATCTGCGTGGCTCTACCTCTCAATAGAGTATGTATGTATTTTTTCTTTAAACTGGTTTTGCCACACGGGGTTGCCATCAGCACGGGAGCTCTGAGTCTATATCCCACGTGTCCAAAGAGTAAATGTAGAACTAATCACGCTTTAAACCTTTAGTTTATTAAACCTTAGTTATGCAATATAAAGTACAATTACCTGTACAGCTTTGACACCCCCAGAAATATCGACGGTCGGTATGACCTGCTTTGGCTTCAAATATTTCACGAAACGTATGAGCTCCGAGAAACTGGAATGTTCACTGTATGGAATACCTGTATACAAAAATCATACTAATATTATAAATGTGAATGTAAGTTTGTTTGTTACGCTTTCACGCGAAAACTACTTAACCGATCATCATGAAACTTTATACACATATTCTTGGAGGTATAAGAAGTAACATAGGATACTTTTATAAAAAAAAACTATTTGTTTCGCTTTTGCTCTACGCTTAGGATACTTTTATGAAAAAATATTATCTATTTGTTTGTTACGCTTTCACGCCTAAATCACTGAACCAATTTTGATGTAGAGATAGATGGGACCCTGGAGACGGTTATAGGCTACGTTTTATTTCGGAAAAGTCTATACACGCGGGCGGAGCCGCGAGCAAAAGCTAATTAATTATAAACAAGACACGCATTGATAATAGAACACTGGATTAGTGCATCGTTCTTGCACTAGTTTAGTATTTCATACTAACAATATTAATGACGAGACGAGCAGGTCGCTCGCCTTATGATAAGTGCTATGTTTGCTCATAAACAGAAGCAACACCACACAAAACTTTAAATTACTAGATCCGATGTCTTTCAAAACGGATCGCAACAATTTTCACACTTTGCTGCTCGGCGACCTTTTGTAAAGATGTCAGAAGCGCAAAAGTAACGATATTTTAAATTAATAGTATCGATATCAGTAACACATCGAGAAAAGATATCGATATATATCTCTAATACCTTTGAACGAACTTTTATGTTGCCTTTAATGACTCGATACTCGATAAAAAATATATGAATATATCGACGATTTGCCTCTTTATTACTAACATTCCTGCAGTTTTTTTTTCCCCGCAGAGTCCAGCAAACGAGCAAGTGGGTCACCCGATGGTAAGTGAGCGCCACCGCCTATGAACATGCACTATATACCTGAGGAATTATGGACTCTTGGAATGGAATTGGAATTTGAGCCTCCATATATTAATATAGCTATATAGATGACATTATTTGCTCATCAATTCTGATATTCTTGCTGGCCTCTGGTAGCGTCTGAATTCACTACATTTGCTGACAGAAAACATTTTGGAGCTGATTACTTAGCTCTTTATTTAGTTGACCATTTTAATAATAGCCAATTATGTTGTAAATTTTTCATACCGTGTATGGCAACCATATCCCTCTCCACGCTGGAGTTCTTCCCATTCTCCCAACCACTCGGCTTGAACGCTACCACCTCGTTGAATGCACCCTGCAGACTGTCCAGATAACTTCTTAACTTCTGTGATATAATAACACATCAGTGGCAGTGAGAAACACTAGTCAGGAGCCTTCAGTAGTGTTGCAGAAATGTGGTATCAATAATAGGTCCACACACAAGGAGAACGATTTAAAACTCAATGGTAAAGTAAATAAATAATAGTATAAAAAACTAAAAAAATACGCTTTTATAGAAAATCAAAATAAAAAATAGAAAATAAATTTTAATAAATTTGAATTAAAAATAGTGTAAGAAACAATTTTATTTTAAAAAAAGCGTGGGGTGCTTTTCAGAATACAGTGGAACCTGGTTAATTGGGATCTCAAGGGACCAAAAATGTTGTACTATTTATTGAGGGTTTCCATTAATCCAGTTTTCCAATTAGGCAGGTTTAAAATTATAGTTGTCTCATTTACAGAGGCTCCCGCTTATAGATCTAATATATGTAGGTATGAATGTACATACATTATGTATTACGTGGAAAAATTACGATTAATTGTCTCATTTATAGAGGGAATTGAGTTACAGAGTCCCAATTATAAAGGTAAACATCGAATAAATCCTAGAAATCAGATCCCATTTAACCAGGTTCGAAAAGTCCCATTAATAGAGGTAATTCAATGAAAAAGTACCAGGACCTCATTGCAACTCTCAATAATAGAGGTTTCTCATTTATCCAGGTCCCATTTAACCAAGTTTATCAAAATAACCCTTCTACTCATATCTGTTTATAAAATATTTATAACTATTGATACCATGCACCCCACGCTTTTTTTACAATCAAATTTTTTTTTCTTACACAATTTTTAATTCAAATTTATTAAAATTTATTTTCTATTTTTTAGTTGGATTTTCTATAAAGGCGTATTTTTAGTTTTTTTTAAACTATTGTTTATTTTTCATTTTTTAATTTAATTTTCTATAAAAGCGTATTTTTTATTTCAAACTGTTTAAAATATTGAATTGTTCGGTCCTTAATAAGTATGCCAAATTTCGAGTTAATCCGACGTTTTGAAGGGGGTCAAAATCATGTTCAAAGATTCCGTTACATACTAACATACGTATGAAGCTAATATAAAGCGTATAAAAAGAAATAGATTTAAAATTTTGTGACAATATTTTTGCAATACGATATCAAAATCATATTACGACCTGTCCACCATACTCCGAAATTCTTATGAAGAATAATCAGGATTGTTCGCCGTTGTTTCCTTCACTGTTAAAGCAAGCGATTAATAATGAATACACACGCGACTTAGATAAGTCAGAAGTGCATGCTCTTGGGGCTGGTTTAGAACCGACGTCTTTCGGCTCCAGTCTGTACCACTCCCCACTGAACTATCGCTGCTTCAATATATTCCATCGCAATACTATCAGACCTATTGTCCAGTATATAAAGTACAAATTATCTCGCCCGGGAGATGTTTTTTATAGCACAGGTAGGCAAACGAGCAAGTGGCTCACCTGATGGTAAGTGATCTCCACCGCCCATATATAATAACAGAAGAATCATGGGCGTGATACCGACCATAAAGGAGAGAGATAATTAAGGAATTGGGAATGGGAGGGGGATTTAGCCCTCCGGGTATCTCACTTACCGTATGAAACGCAGCAGGAAGTCGCTACTTTACGTTAGTTTACTGTGAGTTATTGGTAAAGACCCGGTCGAGCCGGGCCATTCGTGATGTAGACAAAGCTATCAATAGCATGGCTCTACTATTCACAACCGTGTCTATTGGCACGACGCGCTTACAGTAATTTCGCCTCTATCGCTTAAGCTTTAAGGTGTAAATTACCTCGTGTGTCAGATCTCTCATAGGAACTACGTGCAGTTGGCAGGACTGTGGTGGTACATGGCAGAAACTTCGCCCCTCCACAGTCTGTAGTACTCGATCTTTCTCCGGACACGCCCATACTGAACAACCGACACGCCGCGCCATGCCCAGGAAGAATTTTTCTTTACCTGAAAATACAAGTCCCTCTAAAATAATAGATTTTTAACTATGAAATTGCTATTCTGTATGAAAAAACGTTACAAGTATTTTTTTCCATATTTTTTATTTCTATTAATCAAAGTAACCAATCAACGCTATCGATGCATAAAGATGCATGCAGTGGCAATTTATCGATGCCCTACTTAAATAAATCAGATGGACGGTAAGGAACAAAAAGTAGTCCAAAATTACATCAATACGCACTCACGCCTGTTCAATCTCCAAAGGGGTAGGCAGAAGGTGTAACTAGTACACCCACATTTCGCCGAGCGTATTTCCGTCCAACGATGCGAAAGGGGGCGAGCCTATCGCCATACCGGGCTGATACTGAGCATTTCGTAATAGAAAAAATACCACTTTACCCGAACCGCGGATCGAACACGAGACCTCAAAGTTGGCCTCAATCGTACGCATTACAACTGCGCCACCGAGGCAGTCCAAAAATCGATTGTTGTTTTCAGGTTTGTATTAGGTCATCATCACTTGTAGGTATACTTCATATATCCCAAGATTGCTGGAATCTAGTAACAAATAACTTTAATATTATTGTACGTGTACATACCGATAGTGTAAGTACCGCAGACAATCAAAACCGATGAGAATTTCTTCCCTGCTTTCTCTAAATGGAGTTTCTTCTGACGCAGTATGTACAAAGCCATTTCCAAGCTCTGATCTTGTGTAGGAAAGTCGTAGCGAGGATTACAGTACCTATAATGTTATAACATGATACAGAAAGGTGTGACCATTTTAATCACTGTCTTATTACAATCGATAAGATCGATCACATCCCTTTGAATTGCGTGAGCGGGAATAACACGTGTTACAGAAAGGTGTGTTCATATTTACTTTCATGCATAATTCAATCACTATTTTATTACAATCGATAAAATTGATCACATCCCTTAAGATTAAGTGAAGTGCGTGAGCGAGAATAACAATGCTGGAGTGACGCAAAATTCATCGGTTTATCATTTAGTGATGTATAAAGTTGAATCGACATGTTACTCAATCGATAAAAAATAAATCCTAGCAATGCCATCGGATATGGTAGGTACTAAGGGGGGTGAAATACTTATATTGTACACTATACGTGGCTTAAATTTTACAGCTTATACACATAAGCACACGCTTGTGGGTAAGCAGAGGTGCAACTAGGGCATTCACGGTTCGTCGAACGGTTAAAATCCCTTAAGATTTAATACTTGATCAAATAAAATCGAACCGTCTGAACCCGCTATAAGATATTTAAAAAAAACATACTCACGTAGTATCCAAATAAATGGTGTGTATATCTTTGTTCCAAAATACAGGATAGGACTCCATGGCGGGCGCAGACCTGAAGTCACCGGTGTGGAGTAACGTCTTACCGTTCGGCAAAGTGAATATTAACATTACTGCACCGGGACAACTGTAATATGTAAAATTAAAAACTAATTACCAAAAAAATACTCATCGATTAAGTCACGTGGTCAAGTAACGCTGTGATGTGTCATTCCCATACATATTGTTTTCTATTAGTGTTAACGATAGAAGGAGCTATGAAACGTTTGTAGGACCAGAACCGTGTTTACCCATACCGGAAAAGGCCACAAAGGGAGTAATTAGCATGAAGATAGTGGCAGAAACAAATGCCAGATGGAGAAATACAAATCATGCAGCCGAAACCTCAACGGTAGAGACCATCTTCCAGGGATGGAGATATCCAGCCAAGCCGACGCTATACAAGCAGCAACACCTAAACTGGGATTAAGGGTGGAATAGTCCCATTAACGTGAGCCGATCACCCGTCTGTGCAACTTGCAGGCGTCCCCACAATAAATACAAATACAATTAGTGTTAACGATTGTAGAAAGCCATCTTGTCTCAGGGGACAGTTGTTTTTATTAGCTTTAGATAACAAGACTGGCAGGTCGCTCGCCTGATGGTAAGCATTACCCCTGCCCATAAAAAGAAACAACACCACACAGAGCATTAAATTATGAAGTACTGCATGGCACTGAACTGCGCTCGTCACCCTGAGACATAAGATTTTAAGTCTCACAATGCCTAGTAATTTGGGCTGACTTCAATGTCCTTCAAACCGGAACACAACAGTGTTTTCATACTGTTGCTTGAAGGCAGAAATAGACAAAGTGGTGGTAGCAACCCAGACGGCCTCTCGCATACGAGGGACCTACAACCTAGTAAGTTGTTCATAGCATTAATAAAATTATGAATCTAAGAAATGTTTAATTAACTTCCGAATAATGCAACGCAATCAAGATAATTTAAAAACATGTTGAAGCCCTCTTAGGTGTCCAAATTTTATGAAAATAAGTAGCCGGTAGTCATCAGACAAACTTTTGTCTCAGTGCGAAAATGGAACCCGCGACTTTTCGCTTCATAGACCGCTACTCGCCTGACGAGAGAGACTAACCCCCGTTCATAAACGCTACTATGAGAAGGCATAGTGACGATTTCTCTAAACGTCATTAGTTAGTTTTTGGCGCTAAATCAAAATAGACCAATCATGTACACAGAATTGGACACTCGGCAACGAGTTTAGTTATGTCGAGTCGAGTGTCGTTTGTGAATACGGGCATTGGACGATTTTTTTTTTTTATATGTTATACCAGATTCAGAAGTTCCCACGCTTCGATTATAGTTCAGGAAATGACATGAATCAAAAAAATCTGTTTATCATTGATCAATTCGATTGAAAGTCTGTTCAGATTTCAGACGGTTCAAAACTGCAAGTGTACAGCAATTGATAAACTAAAATAGAATCATGTGAACCCGCTGTTACTCACTGGTTGGCATCGACCGCAGTAACTTCGACGCCCTCGACACGTACAGTTTCGTCAACATGTATCACGTGAATGCATTTTGTATTGACACCCAATCGGGTCATGCACAGCTCGGCTGTAAAACAAAAATATTTGATATTGCATGAATCGCAACTAAATAAATACACCCAACAGTCACACACATAGTCCTGACTCCACACTAGGTTAACCTGTATCGTGCGTATCAGGTACTACGAGGGACTTGCCAACCCACAACACCCAGACCCGAGACAAATAGTTGTGAATCAGACAAACATTTATCTAGGTGCGGGAGTCGAACCCTCGACCTCACGCTTCGCAACCGGCTACTCGCCCGCTGCGCCACGGATGCTGTCAATCAAATGAAATCAATGTTTGTGTGATTTTTGGTGACATATACAATAGATTATAGTAAATAAGTTCCTCAAAAAATATACCCATAACAAATTTTCACATATAGCTCACACACAATTTTTTTTGTCATAGGAAAATGCGGGAATCGAATCCACGGCCCCTCGCTTCGCGGCCGGATACTCGCCTTCTGCACCACGGAGATTGTCAACAACAACTTATTTTATCACAACTTACCAGTTATTTTCGAGCAGAATAATAATTTGTTAAAACTCTTTTTGAGACCCGAATAATGGTCGGAGTGAAAGTGCGTGAGGAAATAATGTTTCACATTAGGTATTTCTCCGTAAGAGAAAGCGTCAACGGCGAAATGTGTTCCTGAAAAAAAAATACTTTAATGTATACTACTAGACAAGCGGCGCAGTACATAGAAATTGTACCACTAGATTGCGGTCAATTGACCGTAACTCAATATTACCATCTCGCTTACTCTCAACTAGAACCCTAGTGCGCTCCTTGTTTGTGAGCTGTCAAACTCCCGCGATATATGACGCTATTTTACTTTTAAACAGCCCGTCTAGTACTAGTATACATTTTGTAATGACGTAAAACTTAAAATCCCCTGAAATCAAGTAGAATAACATCTATAGCATTTTAAATGGCTGAACAGATTTTATAGCTAGGAACCATCTCGATTAAACCAGGTTTAAAGAATAAGCTCCCTGTCTTAGCCCCTATGGGGTACGCAGAGGTGCAACTAGTGGTGCACCCACGTTTCTAAACGAATGTACCGATTTGACTACAATTTTTATAAAGCCTCACTGCTCTAGAGGCAGCGTACTGAGGGTGACAACCTTGAGGTCATGGGTTCAATTCCCAGGTCGGGCAATCACAACTTGTGTTTGAGTTTCCGATTCGAAAAATTGCACTTATTACTCGATTGAAATTAATGTTCCGACATATCGACAGGCTCGTCCCCTATCACATCATGGGACGCAAAAAAGTTCGACAAACTGTGGGTGCGGTACTAATTGCATCTGTGCCTGCCCCTTCGGTGTTAACAGCGTGAGCTTATGTTATGTTTATTGTTAACTCTCGCTTACTATAACAATTAATGAAACACAGTGAGGAAACTTTCATGCCCGAGAAGTTCTTCATAAGAATTTCGAAGGTATGTGAAGTCTGTCAACCTGCATTAGACCAGCATAGTGAACTAAGGCCTAACACCTCTCCTTCGTAGATGAAGCCTGTGCACATATGGACTAAGGGACGTATACTATGCTGGTACTATTATTTATTTTCAATGTGACTACATTTTGTCGATAGCTTTGCTTGCTAGATTTGGTTTATCGATAGCCTAGACCAGCTGTTCCTAAAGTGAGTTCCTCGGAACCCAAGGGTTCTTTCTTATCTTGCACGGCACTACTCTGGATCTGGTGTTGAATACAGTTTAAATATAGTGCTGTCAAATAAGATTGAGTTAGACGAACTTAGTATATATTAATATTAATTCTATTTTTATTTTTAACGGATCATGAAGAAGCAATTAGGCATGCCCGCATAATTTTGCCGACCTACAATAGACACATCGTGTGTCGTTGGTCGATAGTATTGTTGAATTGCGCTACACTTGCCATCAGATGTAGCGTAGTCACTTTGCCAATCTATCACAAGAAAAAAAGTAGATTTGTAAGTTTTTTTTTTTAATTAGTTTGAATGACGCGACGAGCAGGTCGCTCGCCTGATGGTAAGCGCCACGCCTGCTCATAAACAGAAGCAACGGGACACAGAACTTTAAATAACAAAGCACTGTATGACACTGGACTGCGCTCGTCACCCCGAGACATGAGGTGTTAGGTTTCATAATGCCCAGTAATTTCACTGGCTTCAATAAGTTTAGTAACCGCTGGCCTAGATAACGGCGCCCTTTCCAATAAATAAGTACCAACAAACGAATTTTCACTCCATAAAAATATTTTCCCCGTACACACGGTATGAATCAAGCCAGCCACCGGTATAAATTTTATACCAGTTTTGAAGCCAAATCTTAGCTTTATACACAAAAAGAAAGTCCAGTAAATTTTTATGCTATGCTCGAAAAAAAAGAATATATGGCGATATATCTAAAGACACTGGCAGTAGGTATGAAACAGATTCACTAGCGCGCCTTAAGACAGGTTGATAATGATGACATTGATAAAGCTATTAAGTTAAAAATAAGAGTTCGAAATGTAACTAACGTAAATACCTGCAACGATCTTGTACTGCGGTATACTCTGAGGCGATATGGCTGACTTGATGGACTTTGACTTTACAGGCAGACTGAATTGCGTCGATTCGACATTCCGTCTCGGCGAGTGTGAACTTGCGCTCTCGTTTTTAATTCTAGGCGGAAACAACCGCGGCACCTCGGAACTGGAAGTCTTAACATCCTTGCACACTTGCTCCTTCTTCGCTGTCGCCACTCTAGCCACTCTAGGCGATTCATTCTCTCGCTTGCTAGATTTTAATGATGTCCGCACAACACGTTCAAATTTCACAGCATCAGCAACACCCGAATTTTTACTCATGTCCTCCACATCACGAGCTACATGTTTGACAGCGCTCGTGATATTCGTCGTTCTAACTTCTTTTGTAACGGCAACTTTAGGAAAGAAATTATCTATTGATTTCTGTTTTAAATTATCACGCGAGAGATTTCCATTATCATTCGTTAATGCCCTTCTCTTGATGCTTTTTGTTTTATCGTCCAAATTTTTCCGTTTAACTAATTTGTAATTTGGTGGTTGGACAGTGACATTTGTGATCTGCTCAATGGCGTTTGAGTTTAAAATTAGAACCTTTGAGTTGTCTGTTGACAGTTTCTTCTTAATTTCTAAGTTGACTGAGACCTTTTTTGGCGGGCTCGGTGCGCTCGCGTATGTAATGTCGTCTGGAGAATATTCAGTGGATAGTTCGGCATTTTCTATTATTTCACAATCGACCTTAATGTCCTCATATCTTCTATCAATGTTTATTCGTTTTATTGCACTTCTTTTGGTAGTAAATTCTACGTTGCTACAGTTATTTATACCAAAAGATACTCCAACCGTTGCTTTCTCCACGTCGTATATAACTGTCTCCTCACTTGTATTATCTAAACTTAGGATGTCAAGTGTTTCTGGCAAGCAATAATTATTGCTTTCTTTGTTGAGATTACTCTGTACATTAACTATATTATTACCATTATTTTGAACATTACCTATCACATTATCGTATTTTTCAAATTCCGCAAGCAAATCTTCAATAACTGAAAATCCTATACTATCTACACAATTAATGTTTTTAGACTCAACTTGCTTAACCTTAGTAACATTAATATTTTGCGAGACATTATTATTTTGTATATTTTCTTTATTTGTTACATCTGTTACCTGGAATTAAAAAAATACACTGACGTGACTTATGATTACATCTGTATGCGGCAGCCGCGGCGCAGTGGAAGCCTAGTGGCCTTATGAAACATCAAACATATTAAATATTATAGCGACATACGAAAAGTATTTATCGTATAGTGCGAAAGTGAATGAAAAAGCTAATAAAAAAGTAAAAATGAGTTTAATTACAATTGGCACTATAACTGTTTATGGGCAAACAAAGCTCTTAAAGATTTATACCAAACTTAGCCTTGGAGGCAAATGAGGTAGGAGGAGTTCTTATGAGTTTGACACCCTCATAGTTCCTGATACCCATAATACAATACTCGCATCTTGGTGTGGGGTCAGAAATAAATATATATTTGTTGGGTGTATTTATTATGTCCAACTCAACTTTCAGTTTCGGTTTCGGCCTAATTTCGGCATAAAAATACCTTTCGTAAATCGTTTTTCATCCATCCTCTACATATATCCCAATCAGTTGTATAAAATACAATTAAGATTCTATTCTTCTATTAAGATTCTCACCTCATTTACTTTGGAGTGGTTTAATAATGTTGACGTATTGTTTCTCCTTAAAGAGAGGGAACAGCTTCGGCGACTAACAATAGAATTCTGAAACAAAATAAATGCCATTATACACCTATAAATTTTATCCTAAAAATAATATGATATACCTATAAATAATAATCCATACTAATATTATAAATGCGAAAGTAACTCTGTTACGTTTTCACTGCTAAACGGTTAAATGGATTTTAATGAAATTTGGCATGGAGATAAATTATATCCTGGGAAAGGACATGGCTACTTTCTGTATAATTTTTTTTCCGGAATAAGACATAGCTAGGGTTAAGCGTTATCTGGAAGGAACTGCCATTTGCAACAAAAAGTGCCCTTAATGTATGATTATTTATGTTACTTTATTTGTTGTGCAAAAAGTTTATCTTCTATCTATACTTAAAAGTAATATCAGTCCTGTATTATATATTTTTTCTAAGTCAGAAAAGTGTAAGTAATGTATGTTGTTAATAATATAAATTGCCTACCTACCTACCTTGCCTAGTGAATTCTAATGACATATAATAATATGTTGATAAGGAGCCAATTTCAGTAACTGGTGGGTCACGAGGGACCGTTTGGGTACCACCCTTTTTCTATTGTACTGTTTTCGAACTTCGTTGTTTCATGTTGTTTTATCGTTCCGTGTCACTATTCAGGCTAGTAAAAAACTTTTGCTGTCTCATAACAAATCTTGTCTTGTACTCCACAAGAAATATTATTAAGCTTTTCATGAATAGCTATTTTATGACTAGAGTAGGTAGGAACTAGCTCCATATACACTAGCGGATCTAGGGGGAGTCCACTGACAAATCTCAAATTAATCTTGATATTATCCTACTTTCTAAGTACTACCTACATGGGGCAAGGCCCCACAAAACAAAAAACCATGATCCGCCACTGTCCGTATATTTTGCCCATTCACCTTTACTTGAATATTTTCATCTATTATATTGCAAGAAATAGGATATGTCATAGCAAAGAATATTATACTATCTACGAGATGTCATAGTTTATTTTGCTGCCAGTAACTTGTTAGGTATTTCCATTTTTTATTTAATTCGATTTCTGTTCGTATTTGCAAACGCAAGTCGTTTGTTTTAAAAACCATTTAAACCATTTATTTTTCTACACACACATACACATAGCACAACAAAAAGATGATAAAAACACACATTTATAAAACATAAATTTGCTACAATATATGCGGTAGAAGGGGTCCAGCTCAGTGTACGCTGTTGAGACACAGCACTGATTTTCAGTTAGACCCCACCGTCGCGTCATCTTAGTACAAACAACTAAACACAAAACGTAGAAACACAAAAATCACAATCTGCTGACATAAGGAAAGAGTTTTGTCAGGTACTTTCAAAAACAGCTGACCCCAACGTTAACTGGTTACTTGTGTACTTCTGTATATTAAGTATTCTTACACTACGACAATACAATCCAAAATAAGTTTTTCCTAAAACATAATATGAAAAAAACACATCCATATCCGAAGTTGCTACTTTTTATACTAAATAAATACCTGAGTTAAAGACACATCAGCTTCATTCTTTTTGAATCTCCTTGGATTAAGGAGAGACGGCACGTATTCATTGATATCATCATTCATTTTGTAACATTTTCATTGGTAAATAATAAAACATGTAATGCAAATCATTTAAAAATCATGACAATAAATTTCAAAAATCAGAAATGTCAACACCAAAGAATATTATGTCAACACTCAACAATGACTAGTGATGTAATAGTCAATTAATTAATTATAAGATAATTATGTAGTGGAAACGATCAATAATGGTAATCGACTATAACCTAGTTCAAATATTATGATCTATTTTGCAACTCAGTGCAAAAAAAGAAAAATATATATGATATCCTAATTTTAGATTATGGCTTCATCGATTCCATGTTTTCACCAATATTGAGTAATAAAATATAGCGTATTGTAAACTACAAAGAAATGTCACTGTCAAGGTGCCGGTCAAATTATGCCGCTGGGCATAATATGTGTAATATGTACAGTACTCTTTATTATATTTAATGTTTTTTACATTTCTATATATTAAATTACTTAAAAAAAAACATTTAAAAATATAAAAAGTATCACCCTCCAATGGCGAGGCCTAAGACCCGAGCCACCGGCGGTTAGGGCCCTAGTGTGAGGAATCTCCTCACAATACGTGCCGTGTCCAATAATACAGCCTTCTGTATCTAACTTTTGACCCAACTACCAAGAAGAAGAGCCTCTGAAGATGTTGGTCGAGACTCTTCTGTATCAACCCATGGACGGAAACGACTATCGGGATAATGATTGTCGAGTCAACATCCCACATGTTAGTAACCTCGTATGCCAGATCTATATGTGTAATATTAATATTACGGTCGCATATTAACGGGCCTAATGGCCTACCTGAGGCGCCATTTGTCAATAACAAATCAATATTCAAAACAAAAACTAAAGAATTTTTATAAATTATAGAAACTTTTTCGAAAAATAACAAAATTTAATATTTGAAATATTAAATTATGGAGAACTATACAAATAAGCGCATACGCAGCGAAAAGCCTTCGAATTCTATCGGAGAAATACAACGAATATAAGTTCCAATAACGGGCGACATTCTGTCGGACAAAATACAGAAATATTTGGAATCATTACAATGGTACCAAATTTACCACTTTCTTTCTATCTTTCTGCTGGCACTATCCCGGCTTAATGTCAGGGTCCGCCTTCTCATACTATAGATTGGACGGTATTTGGTATATCATGGGATGACCCGCCGTCTAGTCTGACCCCCACTAGCCAAAATGGGAATCAAATTTTGCCATTGCCATACCACATATTATTACAATAATAATAATTAACATCTTGTCTATAGTGCAACAACGGCAATTAGCGGTGGTCAATGTAGGAACTAACTGAAAATGTTAACAAAAAATCTTTCAAATTTTTAAATCGACTAATGTGGAATAGTCTCTAAAACGTAAACTAGTCGACATGTGCATCTTGCCCGTCTTAACCTACGGTGCCCAAACCTGGTCATTAACCGAGTCACAGAAGCTCAGACTCAAGGTGTGCCAACGAGCGATGGAGCGCAATATACTCGGTGTTAAACTAACTGACCATGTCAAAAACACTGAATTGCGTTGCAAAACTCGCATCGTAGACGTAGGGAGAAAGGCCGCCTCATTGAAATGGAACTGGGCGGGGCATGTGCTTCGAATGGGTCCGGATCGTTGGGCAAAACTGGTTACGAACTGGAATCCAACGAATGGTTATAGAAAACGCGGACGACCGGAAAAGTGATGGAGAGACGAATTGGACGCATTCGAGGCGAAATGGGAGAAGCTGATAGAGGACCGAATCCAGTGGAAGAGTAAAGGGGAGGCCTTTGCCCAGCAGTGGGACACAGTGTAGGCTATTAAAAAAAAAAAAAAAAAATGTGGAATACATTGAGAGCATTTGGCAGCACTGTAAAAATAGTTTTATTCGACTATTGCATTCGCTATAATAATCGACTAAGTTAATATGTATTCTCTATGAAAAAACACGTCAGTACTTGGACTTTTATTGCCAGTTTACTTTTGTTCCCGAAATCTATGTAATAAGGCATAGATTTAGAAAAAATGTTTACCTGAGAAATAATAATAAGTGTACTGTATTATGTGCTTTATATTTTTTTTTAATTTGGTGACTGTAAATTTTTTAAGTAGCGTATAAACTATCTGATAATGCTATATTATATATTAAATAAGACTTTCACTGATTTTGAACAGAGGAAAAATATAATTAAGGATGGCAATAATTTGTCAAACTTCAATAAATTCAATTTCACTTTCTTCAGTTTGTGGTGTGAGAAAATAGATTTTTTGTGAAGTAAAACTAAATCTAATTTAATTTAAATTGTTTATATGTTACGAAAAAGTTCTTAGCAAATTGAAAATGTGAGTGAATATTTTTTTACGTTTGCAAAAGTTGCGCTAGGTTAGAAATTGCATTTAATTTCCGCTGACTGTCCCAGTTTATTTTCCTAATATTTTAAATTTGTGCTTAATTCCTAGGGGCTGGAAGTGGCTTTTTTATTTTAGATGTGCTGTCTGACGCCCTATTCGTATGAATTTTATGTTACTCTTCACTAATGTTTCGCTTCAGTGAACAATAATAATCAATATTTTGACGATTATAATTCTCGCTATTTTATGACAAATCCGCCGTTTCAGGCCGCTGTAATGCGTTAACAAATTACCTAAAGTTAATTTTAGTGGTTTGAATTGGAACATACCCCACATTCAGTTGAGACTGTAATTTTAGGATTTTACATTTTATTAATAAATCGGGGAAATACCGACATATTAAAGGACCATCAAACAATAAATGTTCAGGAATTCATCATAAAAAAAATGTCCTAACATGACATGATTATTTAATTATTCTTAACTTTGAGTTGTATGTTGCTACATATAGTGTATGTGGGTTTTGGAAAACCCCAAAATAAATGTTATATTTAATATCTACAAGAATAAAAGAAGGAAAAAAAATATTCAAGGAAAAGAAATTACCACAGCAGTGATCATAGCTTACTCTCTAAATAACCCAAATGTTGACTGGCAGAGAATGCCTGAGGCATTAAGTCTGCTTGTACATAAATATTTATATCCATCTATTTATCAGCCTTAATTTCCACTTCTATACATTTGCCCTTCCTAATATTTTTTAAAAAGTAAAATAAATAAGATTAACAATACTGAACATGCATATATTGATCATGCCTATCATAATTAAATATCTAAAACTTTAAGTTTGATTACATGCTATATATATTGTCTAATAATATATATATAACAAAACAGTATTTTTTTCACCCTGAATTGTCTGTTATTTAATCATTCAGTTATCACTCAGTTCACTGTCAGAAGCTATATTTATTATTTGTTGTATTATTTAATAGGGATGTGGTCAAATCTAAAAACTGTTCTGAAGATGGTATGGTTGTTATACTGTGTTCATGATGAAAAAGTGAGGAAAAGAAAAAAAAAAATATTTGTTATTTTTATTTATTTTTTTACTGTCTCGCTGGCGCAGTTGTTATGCGTACGTGTTACGTCTGAGGCTGATGCTGAGGTCGAGTTCAATCTCCTGGTTGTGTAATAGAGATATTGGGTTTTCTATTTCGAAATGCTCAGTATCAGCCTGAAGGCAATTGTGCCCAGTATGGCGATAGGTTCGCCCCCTATCACCTCAAGGGATGGAGATACGCTCGGCTAAATGTGGGTGTACTGGTTACACCTCTGCCAACCCCTTCGGGGATAACAGGCGTGAGTGCAATATGTATTATTTGTTATGTTACCTTTGAGATGATAATCCTCTCAGTAGCAGAAGCCTGTGCCCAGCAATAGTATAATACGGGGCTGATATTAAAACTATTACCATTATTTTAAATGGTTTTAAATAAATGCACCTTATAGTCACATAGTCTTTACCCCACACTAGATTGAACTTGTATTGTGGGTATCAGGAAATACACAGGTGTTTGTTTTTCAGGACTTATAGTCCCACAAGCACAGTCCTGAAACAAATATTCATGGATCACACAAAAATTTGACTTGTGGGAAATGAACCCACAACCTCTTGCTTTGCAACCGGCTATTCACCCACTGCAACATGAAGGTTGTTTAATAAGATTAAAGTAATATTTTACTACAGAATCACAGTATATTTTAAATAGCAGTTGAGTAAAAAAGTATTTAAGGGGGGGTTTGGTAAATATTTACTAACATACATGAAAAAAATGTCATTAAAGAGTGATGTTACAAGAAGTCAGACAAACTGTTTAACCCCAAATTATTTTAAAATTTGGTTTTTAATTTTCTTAGTGGCCTTATTTAATTGACGGTTTTGTGTGACATAGAAGTGAAATATAATAAATGGAACATCAAAAAAAAATGCTATCATATCAACAAAATATAAATGTGATTTCTTAGGTTTACGCGAAATAAAAAAATAAAAATTAAACCGCGATAAAATCCGTATAAACTAGTTTTATTTCAAAATATAAATGTCTCTGAGTACGAAGCTAGAGTGTTTAGAATTGACCGACCCTTTCAGTACAGCTATATGATTTTATTTCTATTTATATATGTTGCCGTTTATTTGTTTTCGTATAGTGTGTATGAGTGTATTTAACATTTATATAAACTCAATACAATCCAACAGATTCATAAATATATGAAATAACATCCCAGACTCAACATTAGCTAATTACCACAGAAATGGCGGGCACAAGACGTGCTCGCAATCATGCCAACTCGGTGCCTATACCGCGTCAGAACTCTGTCTCTGAAAATGGGAGAACTCGTCAGTATCTAAGCCCCGAAGCTTTAGCGGCAATGAATAAGGAACAGCTTCGCGCAGAATGCAGGAAACGGGGTCAACGTGCGTCGGGCAACAAGAACGAGCTGGTACAAAGCTGAATGCGTTTGTCTGTGTGCTTTGTTTTTTATTTTTTTACGCCGGACGTTATGTGATGCTTCCCAATTTTATTTCTGTTGTAGATATTGATGTTGTCACTAGTGCTATGCCTTTGATATTTTTTTTTATACAAACCACAAATAGTTGTTATGAACTTTATGATGCATCTCACATTCAAGTTGTAGGTTTCGAGCCAGTGTATTGTTTTGCACACTTTTTAAGCAGGTAATGAGTAAAGTCATTGTTTTGTATGACGTAGTTACCTATTTCATTTGCATACTAAGACACGAAGTAGTCATATTTAATAGTTTTGCTTAATTAAAACTCACTTTTATCACAATGAAAGCCTTATAGCACTCAGAATTAATGTTTGATAACTACTGGTGAAATAATAGGATACATAGTTTTTTTTTATTATTGGAATTAATAAGCTACGTTACCCAACCCTATTGCAAAAAGAATTTTATAATCAATCCTAAAATAAAAAGTTAAGGAAGCCATTCAAATTAGAAGAGTCAAATGACGGACGACGCAAACCTTGACGTCATCGTGTTGAAGACCATATTTCAAAGCACACGTGCGAGCGAGATAAATGCCCCCTCTACGCGCCCAACTTTGTCCTGGCTTTATTTTGACTCATTTTTGATTGTGGTCTAACAAAAGGTTTCTTTTTCGTATTATTCTATTGTGTAGAACTCGTACATAGACGTACGCCTGTTTCCCATAGGGGTAGGCAGAGACAACGGATTCCCACTTGCTACGATCCTTGATACCTCTTTGGCCTCCTTCACTCTCATTAAGTTTTCTTAAATTTTATTTTATATTAACATTGTATGTATTATTACCATAAGAATAATAAGACATGTATTATTTATAAGGTAATACCATAAAAATGGGTAATCAAACATAAGTTACCTATCCTATCTATATGTTGATACTTTTGTTTCTGTCATCAGCTGTTTATACCATGATGTGTCCACCGTATTTCTCTTTTGTTGCTCATTCTAGAATTTAATAGGTCTACGTTTTGTATTTTCATTACATATTGGTAATATTCCTGTAATTGCTTACTTTGCCTGACTGCCTCGGTGGCGCAGTTGTAATGCGTACGCATTACGACTGAGGCTGACGCTGAGGTCTCGGTTTCGATCCCCGGGTCGGGTAAAAGCGATATTGGGTTTTTCACATCATGGGACGGAGATGCTCGGCGAAATGTGGGTGTACTGGTCACTCTGCCTACCCCTTCGGGAATTACAGGCGTGAGTGCGTATGTATATTTCTGTAGATTATTAATTGTAAACATTTTCCTCATTTAGCAATTGGATTATAAATTACTGGATATCAGTAATGACCATGAGTTTATCTGTTATGCGTGGGAATATACAAGCAGTATTGCAAAAATATAGCGTTCGTTAATTACTAGAATGCACGGTGCTTAAACCTATAAATAATAGAAGCAGATAAGCGAGTTCAGAATACGGGCCAATAAGTAAAAATATCGATATTTTTTGCGATATATTTTATGCTCTTATATCGATATTTTTTTATGTAAGTATTTAAGTACTTATCGAAATTACATTGAAAATGGTATTTTTTTAAATAAGATGGAGTAAAAGGTTGTCCAAATGTCAAGCCGATATATCGATTGTTTCTCGATTCAGCGATATGTATCGATACTGTTTTGCACTCCCGACAATAGTAGTAGTATTATTAACTCAACATAAAAGCGGATATGTTTTTTTCAGCCTACAAATGAGAAAGTGAAATGCTTTTGCGCGGGACTCCGCTCGCGTGAAAGTATTTCCGATAAAATATAGCCTACTAGCTTTTGCTCGCGGCTCCGCCCGCATGAACAGCTGTCCCGGAATAAAAAGTAGCCTATAACCGTCTCCAGGGTGCCATATATCACTGTAACAAAATCGGTTCAGCGATTTAGGCGTGAAAGCGTAACAAAAACAAACAAACACACTTTCGCATTTATAATATTAGTTAGGATTAAGATTTCGTTATTTAGGGTTCAAGGTAATTGCAGTATTTTTTTTATTAAAATCGGTTCATAGTGTGAAAACGTAACAAATTATGCTAACAGTTTTCCTACTCTTTTTCTTAAGGTCAACTTCCTCCGTCGACGTCCCAAACATGTTTTGGCAGATCCCAACGACTCCATCAAAGTCGCTATCGAAGCAGCACTATCCTTGCCCAACCCGAATCGCAACAATAATACGCGACCCCGACATAGGACACGCCTGCGAGTCCGAAGAGCTCCTACAACTGGCCCTTGGCATAATGATGTGCAGAGACGGCCCTAAACTATACTCCCCAGCGATTGCTCAAGCTGAGGTCTAAGCCTTCTAAAAGGCGCCTCTGTATCTCTCTATACATATTTCTGGCTAGAGCGCCATAAGCGCCGGCTTTATTTTCAGGTGAAGCTGTAAAAGCAATACAGGCTAACAGCACAAATCCATTCGAAAAAAAAAACATTCATGATTCTGCGGCATTATGAGTGTTCTAGACCGGTAGAGATCACTTACCATCAGGTGACCCACTTACTCGTTTGTCGGCCTTTGCTATAACAACCCGCGGATTACTAATTTATGCATAGTCAAAACACCGTTTAAAACGCATTCCCAACACAATATAGAGTCAGTTGATAATTATTTCGGTCGGAGTCCGGGATGTGCTTTGTTAGACCGGCTATTACGTGAAATATTCAAAAGGTTTCGAAGTAGGTCATGAGCACACCCTTGGCTCTGAACGTTTCGTTCCCCTCGTATAGACCTCACGGTGTGTTGAATAGTTGGAACTGTTTGGTTTTCCATTTTTATCAGCATATTCTAAGCTGAGTAGAAAATAAAATAGCAATGATTGTACTGTATCAATTAATTATCAGTATATTAATATCTGCCTCTGTGGCGCAGTTGTAATGCGTATGCGTTACGACTGAGGCTGATGCTGAGGTCTCGGGTTCGATCCCCGGGTCGGCTAAAAGTGATATTGGGGTTTTCTATTACGAAATACTAAGTGTCAGCTCGATGTCTGGAACTGTGCCCAGTATGCCGATAGGCTCTCCCTATCACATCATGGGACAGAGATACTCTCGGCGAAATGTGGGTGTACTAGTTACACTTATGCCTACCCCTTCGGGGCTTACCGGCATGGGTGCGTATGTATGTATGTATGTATATTAATATCTATAAGTAAAGTAGAGATGTAATGAGGAGCGTTCTAATCCTAACTAATATTATAAATGCGAAATTGAGTTTGTTTGTTACACTTTCCCTAAATCGCCGAACCGTTTTTGATGAATTTTGGTAGAGAGATAGATGGGACCGTGGAGACGGTTATAGGCTACTTTTTATCCCGGAAATGGCTGTTCAAAAGCTAATATTTTATAATTCGTCCATAGATTAACGGTAGTATTTGTTACTTGATTTAAACAAGGAGGATCTGTTTTAACTCTATATGTCGAGTGATGTTTGTTTCGAAAAACAATATTGGAACTTGTATTTCGTCACAAAGTACTGCCAAGTCGTTCTTTTGTCTCACTGCTCACCCCATAAACGGCTTCAACCGAGGTCCGCACCTTATAGAGAGGTAACCTTGTGCTAATAGTTGCCTTTTTGGCTGATACGCCTCCTCCATGTAAATTTTAAAGGCTTGATGCAAACGATTCTTATTTAGTTTTATTATTACCTTGAATGACGAGACGAGCAAATCGCTCGCCTGATGATAAGCGCCACGACTGCTTATAAACAGAAGCAATGCCACACAGAACTTTGAGTTATAAAGCACTGCATGACACTGGACTTCGCTCGTCATCCCGAGAAGTAAGTTGTTAAGTGTCATAATGCTCAGTCATTTCCCTGGCTTCAATGTCCTTCAAACCGGAACACAGCAGTGCTTAAACACTGTTGCTCGGCGGCAGAAATAGAAATGGTTTGATAATAATTTAACAAATTTGGTGGTAGTCGGTGGATTCCTCGTATGTGGTGGGAGTCCGGCGGAGTAGCCTTAACTCATGTTACAACAAAAAAATTGGCTTGTAGTTTTTACGACCAGCCGCCTCCCCGACGTCAACTCCTCTGGGGAGAATCCGGATAGATCGTTTATTTAAATTGGCCATAAATCGATGGAAAATCATTACCGATCGATTAATGGCCGTTCCCAATATTCTGTTTATCGACAGATTTGCTTACTGATAGTTAATTTTTGACACATTTTGTATGAAGGATCTGTCAAAACACAATTGATGGTAAGTAAATCTATCTGTAAATAAAATATAGGGAACGGCCATAAGGAAGGCGTGTGTGTTCAAAAGCCCGTCCAAAGTCAAGTAAACTAATATAATTAAAGATAGACAGATGTTCGACAGCCTCCGTGGCGCATCGGGCGAGTAGCCGGTTGCGAAGCGTGAGGCCGTGGGTTCGATTCCCGCACCTAGACAAATGTTTGTCTGATTCACAAATAATTGTGTCGGGTCTGGGTGTTGTGGGACCGTGCAAGTCCGTCGTAGTTCTTGATACCCACGAAACAGGACTGGGGTGTATTTATTTATTATACTAGTAAGTCGTGATTATTTAATTTTAACGCAACAGCTGACATCTTGGCGCCCATGTTTTGGCACATCGATATACGTTCGACGCACCGCTACTAGTTTATGTAAACATCGTATAAATAATGGATGTTTCTTAGGGCAGTTTACATACTTTCTTTTGTTTATTTGCTCTTTAATGTCTATGAAATAAAAAATATTTTCAAATAAAAAAACTGATCGAATTTGTGCAATTTTAAGCATTAACGTGACGACGAAGTGCAATATTGTGTGACTGTAAAGTATATGAATAAGGTAGAAGCATTTGCTTGAATTAGTACACTACTTTATACTCAACAGAAAAAAAAGAAACGGGTTTTTCTGATTCCAAGGAGGCCCTTGAAATGCATAACATACATACATACACACTCACACCTGTACTTCCCGAAAGGGTAGGCAGAGGTGTAAGTAGTACATTCAAATTTCGCCTAGCTTATTTCCGTCCCATGATGTATATCGGGCACAATTCTAGACTCCGGGTTGATAAAAAACATTCCATGATAGAAAAACCCAATATCACTTTATCCGAACCGGGGACCGAACTCGAGACCTCAGCACAGCAGTCGTACCGCGTATACATTAAAACTCCGCCACCACCAGATGTGAAAAGTGTTGAACACGCTTCTAGCAACTCAATTTTGACTTGACATGAGATTTGACAGATGATTAGTTAATTTTTACATTGATCCGCCTTTAAAAAACTGGGAGTATTATGGTCAGGGGGCGGCAACTGTTGAATCGACGAATGCCAGCAAAGGCATTCCAGCAACCAACAACTAGTTAAAATGGAGATATGTACTGGTTTCATTATGCTAAATTTAAAAAGCAAAATCAGTATCGCCATTTTTACTACTTGTTGGATGGATCCTTTTTGCGAAACTACGCCTATTTTATATACTACACATTTTGAAAACCCCGCGCTACCGATAGTCGGTAATGGCATGGTCGAGAGCGCCATGTATGAACCTGTTCTTCCCGTGAGAGTAATAGTGTTCTGTGATTATGGTAGAGCCACGCTGTAGACAGTTTTGTCTACAGTAGGCCACCTCGGCCGGGTTAGCACTGTCTCATATACAACTGACGTGAAGCATCAGCTTTCTGTTCCCTTTCATACGATGAGTGCGATATGCGGAAGTCCAGATCCCCTCTCCCCTTCCCAATTTCCTAGTGATCCCTTCCCTTTAAGATCGACAACGCGGCCCTGATTTTTCTGACGTATATTGTGAGTATGCGTGGCTCTAGCTGTAGACAGTTTTGCCTACAGCAGGAATCGGCTGTCTCGTCCGGGTCGTTACTACTGTCTTAAAGAAAAGCGACGTAAAGAAGCAGCTTGCTTACGGTGAGTGAGATATCTGGAAGCCAAAATCCCCCGCCCCTTCCCAGTGCCTTAATTATCCCTTTCCTTAAAGGTGCCCATGATTCTATTGGTATTGTGAGCATAGAAGGGCGGTGGATATCATTTACCATCAGATGGCCCACATGCTTGTTTCGCGATCTCTGCAATAAAAAAAGTTGGATGAAATCGTAGGAAACCGACATACACCATGGGTGGTTATCGATCGAGACTTGAAATGCTTTAATTTTCATATTGTAAATATATAAATGTTACATTTTTTTATGTATTTAATTGATTAACCGTATCGATTGATATGCTTAACGATTATATCGATTACAGACTATTTCCGCATATCGCATTGGGTTATCAAGTACGACCTCCACGTTTGTTTCTAATTAGGGAGAAAGGTTTTTAAACAATACCATTATTGACAATATGTATTTATAATAAGTTACATACTGCCTCGGTAATGCAGTTGTAATGCGTATGCGACTGAGGCTGACGCTGAGGTCTCGGGTTCGACCCCGGTTCAGGTAAAAGTGATATATGAATACACGTGATTGGTCTATTTTAGGCGCCAAACAAAAACGGACCAATCACGTGTACAGAAATCGACACTTACCAAAGAGCTCACTTCAGTGTTGTTCTATAATACGGGCCTTAGTCAGTAATAATATTTACACGTTTCCATGTTTACCGATTTGTATTTATTTGAAACGCATTGTACTGGATCATTACACGCAAATGAGAATTCTTTGTGCGTGATTTATCGCTTGTGTTGAGAATAATACGTCATTTTGTTCACCTCTTTGTTTATTATACATACATACGTACGCACTCACGCCTGTAATCCCCGAAGAGGTAGGCAGAGGTGTAACCAGTACACCAACATTTAGCTCATCGTATCTCCTTCTCATAATGTGATAAGGGGCGAGCCTATCGCCATACCGGGCACAATTTCAGACTCCGTGCTGACACTGAACTTTTCGTAATAGAAAAACCTAATGTGATATTGGGTTTTATGGTTTACCATCGAAGTAAGATGTGAGTTTTACCTATCGAACCCGAGACGTCTGTAACAATTATACATTAACCCTTAACCCCTATCACATCATGAGACGGAGATAAGCCCAGCGAAATGTGGGTGTACTGGTTACACCTCTGCCAACACCTTTGGGGATTGATTGTGTTAAAAATGTGCGTCGACACCACTACCAGTGGGCAGGTGGAAGACTAACTTATAAGTTACTAATTGATAAGTTATGCTGAGAGGCTTCTAAAAGGTTCTACGTAAGCTTATAAAGGAACATGTCACAATGAAAAACCCGTCATTATAAATTTCTATGTATCTTTTTTCCTTTTACTATACAGTCTGGAATGGCCCTCTTTACGTTGAACTTCCAATCACTAGTGGCCTTGGTGTGCAGGAAAAAGAGCGGCTGTGCCAGGCACTAGGGCATGTCTGAACTTTGGCGCCTTTTATCAACCAATATAACATTTTTATCGTGTCATTGCTCTATTGGCAGCGTAATTAGTTGAAATAAATTGTGACAGCAAGTTCGCAGAACATCATAATCATACTAATATAAATGTGAATGGAAGTTTGTTTGTTACGCTTTCACGCGAAAACTACTTGACCGATCATCATGAAACTATGTACACATGTTCTTGGAGGTATAAGAAGTAACATAGGATACTTTTATGAAGAAAAATATATATTTATTTGTTTGTTACGCTTTCAAGCCTAAATCACTGAACCGATTTTGATGAATTTTGATGTAGAGATAGATGAGACCCTGGAGACGGTTATAGGCTACGTTTTATTTCGGAAAAGTTTATTAAAGCGGGCGGAGCCGCGGGCAATAGCTAGTAGGTACATAAATAAAAACTAAACAATTTTGAGTTCAAATTGTATATTATATTGTTTTGTTTTTAGTTTTTTGAGTCGGTTCTATTTTTGTCCTCCAACGTTTTTATTTTATTGTATTAGTGAAAGAATTATATCAACATCAGTGCATAAATTAGTGCACAAGGACGTTTGTCTTTCATTCCCGATTTGACAACCATAGGGGGGAATTATTTCTTCAAATTAGGATCACACCACAGTAAACCCTATCGAATACCCTATACATCCAAATCGGTCCACATTTTTTTTTTTTTTATTACATTAAATGACGAGACGAGCAGGTCGCTCGCCTGATGGTAAGCGCCACGCCTGCTCATAAACAGAAGCAACGCCACACAGAACTTTAAATAAAGCTCTGCATTACACTGGACTGCGATCGTCACCCCGAGACATAAGGTGTTAAGTTGAAATAAAACTAGTTTATACGGATTTTATCGCGGTTTAATTTTTATTTTAGTCCCGACGTTTCGAAAGCTTTTCAGCCTTCGTGGTCACGGGAGAGACTGAGGTGTAGGTCGTCTCGAAAAGTTAATGTTACAATAGCTACCTTCATTTTAAAATTATACATTTATTTTTAATTATTTAAAAAAGTTAGTTGACACTAGTCCGATCTACGCAGAAAGAGCTCACGGTATCTTGAGGTCTGGCAGTTGGTCTTTTGGGTTCCGATTTAATTAAATGTATAATTGGATCCCAGGCTTGTGCAAGCTTCCAACCATCTTCTCTATTGAAATTTGGGTGTTTCTTAATTTCAATAGCCTCGCGAATCATCCTAGGTAGGAATCGGTGTTCTTTGGCAAGGATTTGTGGTTTGTCAAATCTAAGGTAATGTTTGGAGCCTTGATCTGAATGTTCAGCAACTGCAGACTTCGTAGAGCGTCGGTGTTTAACATCAGCTATGTGTTCTTTTACGCGGGTCCCTATGCTTCTTTTAGTTTGTCCGATATAGGAGAGTCCACAGTCACAATCTATTTTATATACACCCTGTTCTTGTAGAGGTATGTGACACTTGACAGATGGTAAAAATTGACTAATCTTCTTGGGCGGCTTGAAATAAGTTTTAATAGAAGCACGCTTCAGTATATAGCCAATCTTGTCTGTGACACCTCTAACATATGGTAATACAACAGGGGCACGTTCAACTGTGGCTGGTTTCACTCGGTTTCTGTGACGGCGGCGTGGAATTTGGAGCTTATTGTCTCGCAGTACTCGCTTGACATGCTGTAGCTCAGTAGCCAGATGTTCCTCATCACAGATTCCTTGTGCTCTCTGAAACAAGGATTTACCCACGGTAGCTAACTGTTTTGGATGGTGGTGAGATTCACCGTTCAAGTATTTATCAGTATGGGTCATTTTCCGATACACAGTATGGCTTAAAGACTGATCAGACCTGCCAGACCTCAAGATACCGTGAGCTCTTTCTGCGTAGATCGGACTAGTGTCAACTAACTTTTTTAAATAATTAAAAATAAATGTATAATTTTAAAATGAAGGTAGCTATTGTAACATTAACTTTTCGAGACGACCTACACCTCAGTCTCTCCCGTGACCACGAAGGCTGAAAAGCTTTCGAAACGTCGGGACTAAAATAAAAATTAAACCGCGATAAAATCCGTATAAACTAGTTTTATTTCAATGTGTAATATTCGCGTAAACCTAAGAAATCACTAAGGTGTTAAGTCTCATAATGCCCAGTAATTACACTGGCTTCAATGTCCTTCACACCGGAACACAACAGTGCTTACACACTGTTGCTTGGCGGCAGAAATAGACAAAGCGGTGGTACCAACCCAGCCGGTCTCTCGCAAACGAGGGACCTACCACCTTGTAAACCACATTTGGCCGAGTTATGCGTGAAAATATACAGACTTGAAAAAACCTAAGTATATATTTTTGAGGCGGTAAAAAAAATACATGAGAATTGAAAACTCCCTTATGAAGTTGATACCTAGCTCCATACCAATACAAGCTAGATCCATCGCTTTGCCATCAGTTTTGTAGTTTTGTTTTTGCCTCGATGAGCTCGACCCTCTGTGTGCGACCCCTATGACCTAAATTAGTGCTTCACGCCAGACTCGGGCTCCCGTACCTATTTATCACACTACTAGCTTTTGTTCGCAGCTCTGTCCGCGCGGTGAATGTTTTTTGGGACAAAAGTAGCTTATGTCCTAATAATCCATAAGAACACTAAATTATACTACGTTCAGCCATGTAGCCGTGATTGACTTACTCCTCCCTCCTTGCACCTGCCCTTATCCCACTCGCAGTGGGGTCGACGCAACATGCTTTTCAACACCTGTTACAAAAAGATTAGGCTTGTAGTTGTACGACCGAGACGAATATTGTGGAACACACAAACATTTGTCTCGGTGCGGTAATCGAACTCGCGGCTTCTCGCTTCATAGCCGGCTCTCGCCAACTGCTCCACGGAGGCTTGATTGACTTAGAATCTCAAACATTTATAGCAGAGGCCGGCAAATGAGCAAGTGGGTCCTCTGACGGTAAGTGATCTCCACCGCCCATAAACATCTAAAATACCTGATTAGGTCGGCAACACACCCATGACTCTTTTGGTATTGTGGACGTACATGGGCGGTGGAGATCACTTACCATCAGGTGACCCACTTGCTTGTTTGCCGGCTATGCCATAAAAAAAACCATGGACGCATTGCCGTCCCTAAAGGGCATTATGAGACATAACATTTTATGTTTTGGGATGACGAGCACAATCCAGTGCTAAGCAGTAGTTTGTATTGTTTAATGTGGTGTTGCTCCTGTTTATGGGCACTCGTGGCGCTTACTATCGGGCGATTGCCCATCTCGTCTCGTCATTCAGGCTAATAAAAAAACCCACCAATTTATTTTTCTGTTAATTACATAGTAAATAAGAGATGTTTATCAGATAGAAATTAGTGCCAAAACAAATCAATTTCACAGTAAACTACGAATTAGCGCCATACTGATTGGATTTCAAACAAATACGGGTCAGTGGACCTGCGTATGCGCATGCGCTACTGTCACGCCACCCCGGCTATTTCCGGAAACTAAAGCACAAGGCATTCGAAATTCAACCCTAACTCTAAGCCTATAAGATTGATAATACTAAAATTATGCCTTCGTAGTATGAAACGTAGTAAAAAGTAAAAATATTCGCTGGATATGTTGTATTGTTTAAAAATTAAAGATTCACTGTGGTTTTTGATAAGTTAGTCATATTTAACTTTGAACTTTAACATATTGTGGTTTTAAGATCCATTTTAACGTCGTAAAAATATTTGGATGGGCGCCACGCTACATTAAAAAGTGTAAGTAAGAATAGTAAAAAACACACATCAGCTGTTCGATGTCATTATTTTCATATTTTTTTGCATGATTGGAATAAAATTTGTGCCAAGTGTGTATGATTCTTTAACTATATGACTAGATATATTTAATGATAACATAAACCTGGGTGTCTGTATATCATACTTCCCACTAATATTATAAATGTGCGAGTTTGGATGTTTGTTAGTCAGTCACGCCTTGACGGCTGAACGGTTTTGAATGAAATTTGGCACACAGGTAGATCATGACCGGGATTAAGATGCAGCCTTCGTGGTCACGGGAGTGACGAGAGAGAAAAACTTTCGAAACGTCGGGACTAAAATAAAAATTAAACCGCGATAAAATCCGTATAAACTAGTTTTATTTCAATTTGTAATATTCGCGTAAACCTAAGAAATCACTATAGATATACTTATTATCCCGAAAAAGGCCGTTGATGCGGGCGGAGCCGCGGGAAAAGCTAGTAAATTATAATTAAAAATATCCTTACATACTTACAAATGAAGAAAGTTCTTTTGTAGTCCTAACCCCTAACATAGATATATCACAACGCATCACGCAACGTAAAAGGAAATCTGTTTGAGATTTTAATTTCTTGACCTGAGGATTTGAAACCAGGCCCCCACCAGTTTCTAACTCCAAATCAAATATTTCCGGTTCACAGATTCACCCCCATCGGAGAATTGAACCCGCAACGTCACGTTCCATTAAGTTCCATAGCTCCTCAAAGGTCGTTACACTTTCATCCTTGGTTGTTTTAAAGCACCCATCTGTCAGGAATTTCGGATGAAGCTGCAGGTAAAACCCTGTTGTAAATTATTTGGCACAGTTTCCTTTGTGAGGCGCATGAACTCTCTTTGTTCTCTAATTACTTGAGAATAAATACAATTAATTACTGATTTAGCCCCTTACCTATAAACGTTAAATCAGCCCCGGATCTAGGGCGGGGAGGGGCCAAACCGGGGCATCCGCCTTGGGCAGCAGTTTCAGGGACGCCTAAATCATAATATGATTAAAAATAAAAACTTGCCCCACAATGCGCCACATTCCGTCTGGGTTGGTATCACTCCTTTGTCCATTTTTGCCGCCAAGCAGCAGTGTGTAAGCATTGCTGTGTTTCAGTTTGAAGGACATTGAAGCCAAGTGACATTACTGGGCATTATAAATAAATAAATACACCCAACAGTCATACACATAGTCCTGACCCCACAGTAGGATACAAGTCTTGTGTCGTGGGTATCAGGCACTACGAGAGACTTTCGGTCTCACAATACCCAGACTGGAAACAAATAATTGTGGATCACACGAACATTTGTCTCGGTGCGGGAATCGAACCCGCGGCCACCCGTTTCACAGCCAGCTACTCGCCCGCTGCGCCACGGAGGCTGTCGAGATTATGAGACTTAACATCTTATGTCTTGGGGTAACTTGTGCGCAGTCCAGTGTCGTGCAGTGCTTTGTAAATCAAAGCTCTGCGTGGTGTTGCTTCTGTTTATGGGTAGGCGTGGCGCTTACCCCTTAGGTGAGCGACCTGCTCGTTTCGTCATTCAAGCTAATAAAAAAAGTTAACGTAGACACGTTCCGAAACATCAATTGTTAACATTAAACACACTAGTTTAGCCCCAAACGATAGTGAAATGAGAGAGAGTGCAGTCGAAAGTGAAACTTTTTTTCGTATTCGCCCGCCATTTCACTCGTGACGTTATATTAAGCCAGTTACATGCGTTACGTATTTTTATTACATTTGAATTTGGAATATTATATTGCCATAAAATAGGTTTGTGCTATTTTTTGTTTTTCTTTTACGTTCATGCCAAAGCTAGGGTAGTATTTCATTGTGTTTTTGTGTAGTGCAACTAATTGTTTTAAAAGGTACGTTTTTATAAAGTAGAATGTTTTTTTTTTTAATTTAATAGTATTATTAATATCATCAGTGTTGCCATAATTTAAAGTTATAATATAAACGTGGTATGACATATATGTTCAATGAAACACTATTAATACTTAACTACTTCGGTTTAGTCTTGTTGGAGTTTTGGTGCCTATTCCTTCCAGTACGATGTTTCATAGACAATTTTCTCCAATCGGACCAACACGTAGTCAAAAATCACCTAAATTTAATAATATTTCAATGTTGGGAAACATTATATGTTATAAACATACACTGTTCATCACTGTAATAATTAAAATTGTGTTTATTGCACAATTCCACACAACGTTTATTTTATTTTATTTTATTCAGGACAAAAAACGATTATGCAATAACAAATGATTTACATATTAATACTTATCTAGACATCTTAACTAATTACATAACCAGCATTATTATCCACAAAGTAAATAGTTTATACAACAAACACAACTGTAAACTAGTTTAGGAAATCATTAAAAAAAGAGACAACTTCACTGTTAGAATTCCCGCCAAAACTCTCCCCTAACCATCGAAATAAGATAACTAGAACGATAACTCTCATATGAATCTGCCAAAAATACGGCTCCACTTACTTACACATGCAAAGGTAAAGGTAAGCACGTAACACTCATACATGCAACAAAAATTAATGAACGTTCAAAATCTACTTTATTTCATTAAAGTTAATGTCTAAATATTAAATTTCTAAATCAAGATACGACATTCTGCACCGCGCAAAAAATAGACGTATTAAGTGTCAATTAATTAGCGATCATGAATATTTTTTATGAAATTGTCTTTATTGCACAATTCCACGCAACGTTTATTTTATTTTATTTTATTTTATTCAGGACAAAAAACGATTATGCAATAACAAATGATTTACATATGAATACTTATCTAGACATCTTAACTAATTACATATACTTATTATTACTTATTCTCCTTGCGCAGAGTTTTGCTGGGGTCATTTTTTTGCTTGAATTACGTGTATCTGCAGTTTTATAGTATAAGTATAATAATACAATAATATATACATACATATATATGACTAGTATTACAATATTGCGAAATTATAAAGATTATCAATTTAAATTTTAGGTTAAAAACATGTTTTTATTTCTTCTTAAAAGTTAATTCATTCGACCTTTATTATATTTAAAAAACAACAACTCGTTATTATTATTTAGATTTTATATAACTGCCATGCAAAATAGAATAACCTAGTACCGGAATATTTTAGTACCTAATAAATTCAGCATTAAACGGTAGCTAAAACTAAATAATTTTATATGTTTTGAAGTATTGTTGTAGCGCATGGTGTTTGTTTTATATTCTAAATCACTAGTATTAGCTATTTAATTTGAATTCTCTGTTATTATCAATTTTTGTAATCAACGTTTTGTGCATGTTTTTTATATCAAAATGCTGCTTTGTTTTTTTTTCGAAATGATGAGCTGTGTTTATTTAACATAACTAGTTATTGTATTTTGACTTCCTTATTGTGTAGTAGTATAGAATTAATTTTAAAGACGACTCGATAAGGAAGAAACCTTGTGACATTCTGTTTAGCTTTTTAGTCTTCAAACTTGTTCATTCATAACCATTTCAAATCTTGTTTAAATCCCTTTTACTCTCAAAGTATTATTAGACTACTAGCATTTGCTCGCGGCTCCGCCCGCGTGAACGGCCTTTTCCGGGACAAAAAGTAGCCTTTGTCCACACCCTTGCCATGGTCTAACAGTGTGCCAAATGTCATCCAAAACCATTCAGCCGATACGGCGTGATGGACTAACAAACAGCCTCCGTGGCGCAGTGAGGCGAGAGACCGTGGGTTCGATTCCCACACCGAGACAATGTTTGTGTGATCCACAAATATTTGTTTCAGGTCTGATGATGACCTGGACTAGGACATAATGTCATTTTTGCGGCTGGAGCCGCGAGCAGAAGCTAGTAATGTCATAACTCCTAAACATCATCGCCTTTCGTGTTTCCTAAAGAAAACGGAAATGAGAAGTGTAAAATTTAAATCGTGACAATGTACTTTGGTTAGACATCAACGATGAACACGGTTATTACTGGAAAATTGCTAAAATTTACATACTTTCATGTAAAGTGAGAGCCATTAACGTCTCAAACTGGTAATCTCTATATTATACATACATACATAGACTCACGCCTGTCTTCTATAGGGGTAAGCAGAGATAATGGATTTCCACTTGCTACGATCACTGCACACCTCTGGCCTCCTTAACTCTCATTAAATTGTATATCAGTATCATAGCTATATAAATTGCTTTAAAGATAATATATTATATACGTTGATTAGTTGAGATCAAGCAGGCACTAATACCTATGTAAATTCAGATCAAAATTAACCTAACAGTTTACTATAGATATTTGATCAGGCCACTTTTTTTTAAGTGGTAGAGCCACGCTGTAGACACTATTGTCTATAGCATGAATGGGCCGGCTCGTCTGGGTTACCAATGTCTCACAGAAAACCGACGTAACGTAGTAGCTTGCTGTTGCGTTTCGTAATGTGAGTGAGATATCCGGATGCCCAAATCCCCCTCCCCTTCTCAATCCCTTAATTATACCTTTCCTTTAAGGTCGGCAACGCGCCCTTAAGTCTTTTGATATTGTGGGCGTACATGTGCGGTGGAGATCACTTATCATCAGGTGACCCACTCGCTCGTTTGCCGGCCTATATTATAAAGAAAAAAAAGACTTAAGTTTATGATTATTCGCATAACAATGGAGAAAATACGAGCATTACAACCAACAGTCCAATATATTCGGATTATGTGGATACAAGCCAAGTGTTTTCCGCTAAACCATTTGATCGTTTTGTAATGCTCAAGGCTATACACGTTCCTTCGACTAACCTGTGACGTGATTGTATTATTAATTAAAAATCCCGAGAGAAATCACGCTTGCACGGTAATGTCACGGAGAAATTTGCAATTTTAAACTAGCACGAAGTTCGTTTGCAAAGTTTATATATAATTTTAAAAAAAGGAATTAAAATTGCCATGTATCGCTGTTTATGCCACATATGGCTGATAAATAACTACTCTTTAATATGACGAGTCATCGAATATTAAAAGGATAATTGAAAAGAGGTCATATATTGCTGCATAGAAGTCATTTATGGCTGGCAGCCAATAAATATTCCACTGCTCATTTTAATATGGATTGATGTTAGTAAAAGTATTGATGAAATTGATTTTTTTAGGAATTACGCTCGTGTAATCATAACATCACTATTCACTACTTCTACAATGAATAAGTGCCGCGTTAGGACTTCAAGTGTTACGACATTTATTGCCCTCAATTTATATCTACTCGACCACATCGAAGATGGTTCACAACAAATAATTCTTCCTTTAAAAATTCCCCGGCTCGATTTCGTCAATCACTTTATTAATACAGACAGTGACAAAAGACAGACTGAGGCGACTTAAATACATTTGTACGAACCTCTGCCGTTTCTTTGAACCATTTCTGTCCCAACTAGCAGAGCTACAAGTGGTTCAGAAAATTCAGTATTCGAATTTATCGTTTAATTTGAGCAAAAATAAATCGATATGTTTTTTTAATAATTCGGATTCCGTCTCGATGGTCACAGATTCAGCAATATATGGCACATTTTGACAGCGAATTGAAAGTAGTAAATAGGTGAGGTGAAAGTAATAGTGACTTATTTTTAACCGTAGCTCGCCCGTCTCGGGTACTACAAGCTGGCGGCGGCTGTGCAAGCGGACACTGAGCAGCGCACGCGCAACGGACTCCACCACCCTCAACCTATCAAGGAGATCAGGTAAATTTGAAATTATTTACTCTGTAGTACGGACCGATTGGAGCAGCGATAGCTCAGCGGGGAGTGGTACGGGTTGTCGAGACGAAAGTCGCAGGTTGGAAACCAGCCTCAAGAGCATTTCTGACTTTTCTAAGTATCATAATATGTATTTATTGGTAATTATCTGTTGCTTTAACGGTGAAGGAAACCTGCATACCTGTGAAGTTCTCCTACAGAATTTTGAAGGTATATGAAGTTAGGCCAGAGTGGTGGACCTACCTATGCCCACTTATCCTGTAGAGGAGGCCCGTGCCGACCTGTATAATACAGGGCTAATATTATTATACTAACTGATTGGCGGCAGCCTACGGTACTACCTGCCTGTTTTATGAAGATTCCATAATACCTCAAACGTCTTAGCATAATCCTGTATAATACCAACAATACTACATACATACTGCATGTAAAAATATTGTTAATATTGGGATCTATGTTTTTTTTTCTCCGCATAAAAAAAAATGCTAACTTGTCGCTGTATAATAAATTAAACTATTTAAATACGCTAGCTATAAATTAATAGTCGATAACACTGCAAATTAAATCTGAGTAGGTAGTGAATAAATTTACGTAAACAAAATCTGATTTGTAAAGTGTTCTTTGTAAGAATTCGTACTTTGATTACTGTAAAATATACATACATACATACACACTCACGCCTTTGCCCCATTGGGATAGGTAAAGACTATTAAGTGCCACAAGCTACGATCCTGACACACCTCTTTCGCCTCCTATTTACTGAAAAAGATAAATATAAATATTCGTTATCTTAACAAATAATTAATTTTTATATTTGACAAACAATAATTTGTTAACGATGTGTCAATACAAGTAGGTTAACATTGTTTTGTCAGTTGTTGTATCTTATCAAATGTACATAAGTTGGCAGCTGACAATGGCAAAAGGCACTGTCAAACTACTGGTAATAATACTGTCATATCCATCGAAATAAGATGACAAGAAACGTAACTCAAGCAAAAAAATTACCCCACCAAAACTCTGTGCAAGGGGGCGAGGCTATTAAAGTATGTGCATAATAATCTCTAGTTGACATTTGGTATGTCAAGTTTTGCGCGGTGCAGAACGTCGTATCTCGATCTACAAATTTAATATTAAGACATTAACTTTTATGAAATAAAGTTAATTTTGAACGTTCAATAATTTTTGTTGCGTGTATGAGTGTTACATGTGATTTTACCTTTGCATGTGTAAGGAAGTGGAACCGTATTTTTTGGCAGATTCATATGAGAGTTATCGATCTAGTTATCTTATTTCGATGGCCATATCATACTAGACATCTTGTCTACATCGGGGATGGGTAACCGGTCGCTCGTGGCTGATGGCCCAATCGATAGCTACAAGGTTAAGAAAAATAACTAGAATATCACAAACACTCGATCAGTTCATTTGGTCGACCTTTTTAAAATTTAAGCTCGTTTAAAATGTCACATTCTTTTTCCTGTAGTGCTATGAAATTTTGATTATTTTGTTATTACATCGCGGTTTCTTTTCTTTCTTTCTGCCTTATTGCCAGGGTCCGCCTTTCTACTTAGACGTTTCCACTCCCGGTATTAAGCATAGACATGCGGAAGCACCTTTAGAGGTACGTTAGAGGTCCCAGGCACGAAGCCTGCAGCAGCCGCTCCCTTCGCTATTTGATAGGTCGTGGTGCCGGTCCTGTACCCACCCCTGGGGGTTTAACATATGTAACACGACATATCTCGCACACGAGAGAGATAACTATTGACGACAAATATTTTGCGTAAAAGTGTCTACATTTGATAAAATTACGTCATGTTAGGGTACGTCGACCAAATATCACAAGGTACACGAAAGTACTATTTTCTCTGCGTTATCTCAACTTTTGAAATAACGGACCGAGTATTTTATACAACCAAGAGACTTAGCATATGCAACACGAGATGATTTCGTCGACTCGTGAAACAGCAGTTTCATCTGGTTATCTCTATATGCCTATCAACGCAAACATACGTAGAATACTTAATTCGTTATATCAAAAGTAGAGATAAAGTAGATTAAATAGTAATTTCAATCTCTCTGTGGTGTTTTGTCTACGAACCCTAACATGACTAATTTTAGAGGGGAGGGAACTAAGGGATAATTAAGATATTGGGAAGGGGAGGGGGATTTGGGCCTCCGGATATCTCACTCACCGTACGAAACGCAGCAGCAACTACTTCACGTCGGTTTTCTGTGAGACAGTGGTATCGACCCGGACGAGCCGGCCCATTCATGCTGTAGACAAACGTGTCTACAGAGTGACTCTACCACAAAGAGACACAGCGCTTAATAAAAACTTAACTGTTTTATAACAATGAAAAATCATTAGGCCGGATGCTTTTGAAATGTAAAGTACGGTACTGAGTGATCTTCAAAAATTGGGTTAAAACGTTAGGGAACTCTTGAGACTTCGTGTGTCAGTGGTTTTGAAAACTTTTCCTTTAGTGTTACCACAAAATCTTATTTACCTCAGTTTCATAATATCGATTCATTTGTCTAATGGCACGTTATTTAGGCTGAGAATCCGCGAGCTCCGGGATTCAAATCAGGTACGGCAATCTCTATTAGTGTTTGATTTTTTTATATAAAAATCACGCATGAGTTGCCTGGGATTCGAATTTGTGCTCGGTATGGCGATAGGCTCGTCCCCTATCACATCATGGAAGGGAATTTAGCTTGACGAAACGAGGGTTTCAGAGGTGCAACTTAAATATGACATAGGGTAGGTGTTTTATCTCAGAAAATATAATTGATGTGGGAAGAGGCGCTAGGAAAAGCTAGTAGAATAATAAATCTTCCTGCTAGACCTAGCTAGAATAGTAAATACATACATACGCCCTCACGCCTGTAATCCCCGAAGGGTTAGGCAGAGGTGTAACTAGTACACCCACATTTCGCCAAGCGTATCTCCGTCCCATGATGTGATAGGGGGCGAACCTATCGCCATACCGGGTACAAATTCCAGACTCCGGGATGTCCGGCTTTTTCGTAATAGAAAAACCCAATATCACTTTTACCCGACCCGGGGATCGAACCCGAGACCTCAGCGTCAGCATTAGTCGTAACGCATACGCATTACAACAGCGCCACCGAGGTAGAATAGTAAATATTTTCAATAATTTTCCACAAAAAAAAACCCGGAAATACTCTGATCAGTTCGCAACAAGATGTACGATTAGATAAGGCGTAGGTACAAGAGCACTCGCTCTGTCACGACTCACGAGACACGGCACTTTTGTGTCAACAATATTAATGAACGAATCTAGGTTAAAAATAACGTGTCTACGGGTTTTTTGGACGTCGTGGCTAATCTCTGAATCTCAGAATACAGAAAGAACCAGAAACCGTGAGCGCGCCTAATACTGAAGCTACTAAAACTACTCTTAAATAGAGTAGTTTGACGCGCGACCGATCAGTGACCTTGTGACCGTCGGAACGCATGACGCGTTTTATCGGTGACCAATTTAACTAAATTATGCCGTCTTGTGTCGTTCCTACCTGCAAAAATGCAGCAGGTCTAAAAAAGAAACAAGATGGCATCACATTTCACGTGTAAGTATCGTATTTAGGTATCAACTTATTTAATTATTGAATAAATTTCTCAGTTTTCAATTGTCATAGATAATGATGCATCCATCTTGTTAGTGTTGCCAATATAAGAGTTTTGATTTACCCTTCTTTTTATTACCTTTTGAGGGCTTTTATTCAATGTAGAATATTAATAAGTAATTTAATAAAAATTAACCGACTTGAAAAAAGAAAGTATAAAGCATCAGTGCAGCCCGTGTGTACCAAACCAAATAATCCTATTAAATAGTATGTTAATATCGGATTTCTAAACATTTTTTGATGTGTGTGTGAGGGAGAAGGGGTGAGGGGGAGCGGGTATGAAACTATGTTTATAAATTAGTTATCTCAAATTTTAGCTTCCCTGCTGATGAAGAAAGGAAAGCGGTGTGGACAAAAATAATACAAAGAGCACGGCTGGAAGAGTTATGGAAACCATCGAAGCGAAGCGTAGTTTGCTCGATGCATTTTGAGGAGAAATACATTTATAAGACAAAATGTGGTTTGAAAAGACTTAAGACAGAAGCTTTTCCAAGTAAGCATTTGGCCATAATAGCAGAAGAGTCCGGGTCATACATGGAAAAGTCAAAAAACGCTGAGCAACTTCATTCGCCCGCTAAATCAAACTTGGAGATTGGTGACGTAAACATATCCGATTTGAACTATATATTTGACACGCCGAAAAAAGTTAAATTAAGATCCCAATTACGCAAAAAACAAATTCTTTCTGAGAAGCATGTCCGACGAATAAAGACATTGCAACAAAAAAATAGACGTCTTGTGAAAAAGAACGAATCTTTAAAAGGTATTCTCAAGAATTTAAAAAATAATCGTTACGTCAACGATGATGTTTATGACCTGCTGTCAACAAATGTTGTAACAGCTGATATTTTTAATAATGTATATCGAAAATGCATTCTAAAAAAGAAGAAACCAAAATACAATCCCCAGATCAAAAAGTTTTGTCTTACACTAAATTTTCTTTCTCCGACTGCCTATAAGTACGTAAGAGCTACATTTGACACGTGCCTTCCACACCCGAAAACATTGTCTAGGTGGTACTCTAATATAAGCGGAGAGCCTGGATTCTCAGATGAATCGTTTTTGGCTTTAAAAGAAAAGGTTAAGTCTTCTAAGCGTAAAATTATTTGTTCGTTGATGGCTGATGAGATGTCCATCAGACAGCAATCTTTATGGGATGGCAAAAAGAATTGCGGATATGTAGACATGGGGACTGGTACTTCTGAAAATTGCAAAACCTTAGCTTCTGAAGCATACGTTCTTTTATTGAATTGCATTAACGACAATTTCAAATTACCTCTTGGATATTTCTTAGTACACGGTTTAAATGCAGAACAAAAAGTTAATTTAATTAAATTATGTCTCATCAAATGTCACGATGCTGGTGTTAAAGTAGTTTCTTTAACGTTTGATGGGCATGCAACCAACATAACGGCAATGAAATTACTAGGATGTAAAATAGACCATGAAAGTGAAATGAAAACGACGTTTAAGCACCCGGTAGACAATTCTGATGTAGCTGTTTTCTTAGACCCCGTACATATGTTTAAACTAATAAGAAATCATTTTGAATCAAAAAAATATATTTTGGATGAAAATGACCAAGAAATAAATTGGAATCTACTATGTGAGCTTAATAAACTTCAGGAAAATGAAGGGCTCCATATAGCAAATAAGCTTACACGTAGGCATATAATGTTTCGTAACAACATTATGAAGGTTAAGCTAGCTAGTCAGGTTTTGAGTAAAAGTGTCGCAACAGCGTTAAAATTTTGTCGCGAGGATGCAAAATTGTTAGCATTCAAAAATTCTAAACCAACCGAACTTTTTATAGACAACATGAATAATCTCTTTGATATTTTTAACTCCCGTAATATGAAACAATTTGATTTCAAGCAACCATTGAATAGAAGCAATAAAGACATGATTTACGATTTTCTTGATCGAATGACAACATATATTCGTGGATTAAAAATTAAAAATGCCACGAAAAGAAAAATCAAGGGAGATGACCGACAAGTTATAATAAAAAGCTACAAACCGATTTTAGAATGTGCGTGTAAAACAGGTTTTCTTGGCATTTTTATTTGTATTGAGAGTCTGAAATGCCTATACGCGAATTTAGTTGAAATTGACAGTATGCTTGTATTTATACCAACATATAAATTCAGTCAAGACCATTTAGAACTACTCTTCGGGATGATACGAATGCACGGGGGCCATAACGATAACCCAAATGCAAAACAATTTAAAGGCATTTATCGAAAAGTATTATGTCATCTAGAACTTAAAGCCTCTGATAGCAGCAATTGTATACCTCTAGAAAATATAGGCATATTAAATTGTTCATCATCAACCAAAGCAATTAATTTTTCAGCACACTCGCAAAGATTTGAAGACAATGATCAACTATTTAGTCAAGTTTCAACAACATCACCTATTGAAAAAAATGGTGGCAGTATCGCAAAATTATTGTCTTCTGACTTGCCTCAGCTACATGACTTATCCAAATATATTGTAGGTTACATAGCTGGGAGTGTTGTTTATTACCTAGTGAAGCTTATAAAATGTCAGTCTTGTATAGAAGCTATGTTAGCTTCTGATGTCAAATGGTTTCATAAACTTATTGGTTTAAAGAATAGAGGTGGTCTTTGTTTCTCTTCTCAGTGTGTTTATGACATATGTTGTATTTGCGAAGCACACGTTCGAAGAATTTCAAACGAGGATATAGTTATAACCTCGAATTCTCAACGTTTGGCATTCGTTATTTCAATTTATAAGCAATTCGTAGGAAAAGATGACATATTTCCAGTTGGGAATAGCCATATAAATGGTTTAAGCCACAGAAACAGTCTGATAAGGGCTGTGATTGAAAAATACCTAGACATAAGATTTCATCATTTATCTAAATGTAAATCTTTGTTAATAAGTTCAAGTTCTAAGAGACAATATTTTAAAAAGCTTACTCAGCAAAAAGGAAATTAAATGTATTTTTTTTCTAAAGCGTCTTTTATTCAATAAATCTATCGACTTCTTGAGACAATTACGTAGGTACATTATTATATAGAATAGGACAATTTTTATTCTATTATTATCTCACCTCCTAGACTCCCAAAATTTACCCTAAAAACGGGCAAATAATGCCTGAGCTAGCAACATTACGCGGGTGGGAAGTGACGCGGGCGGGGGGCGTTGTTTTGGTTTTTGGACACAGCGTGTAGCTCGCAATTACAGTTGAACGCGGCTTCTGGTTCTTTCTGTATTCTGAGCTCTGAATGATAATAATTGGCTACAGTGAACTGTGTCCGAGTGGCATGGTTTATAATCCCGATTTTTTTACATGTTTTTTTTGTAATCTAGTGTTCCAGTACATTAAGGGTCCCGACGTATTACGTCGAGAAAGTTGTTTTTTTGTAATCTGTAGTGGACCAGTACATTTAGGGTCCCGACGTATTACGACGAAAATGTTTTTTTTTTTTTTGTAATCTGTAGTGTACCAGTACATTAAGGGTCCCGACGCATTACGACGGAACTGAAGCGCATTAGACATCGTTGATGTTCCGTTTTTGTAATGTTTCCATATATAATGTTTTTTGAGTGGTGTAGACAGATTTGTCTACAGCACGAATGCGCCGGTTCGTTAGGGTCGTTACCACTGTATCACAGAAAACCCACGTGGAGTATTGAGATATCTGGAGGCACAAATCTCTTTCCCTAAATTACTTAACTTTCCTCCGCGGTGTTTCCTCAGCGTTATGAGAACTCCTTAAAAACGAGGCATAAAAAGGTATCTCTACGGTAGCCAGTGGCTTGGCTGTATCCCTGGCTTTGCTAATGTCTATGGGCGACGGTAACTTACAATCAGGTGGGCCGTCAGGTCGTCTGCCTTCGTAAGCCAATAAAAAAAGTCCATGCGCGACGGTGACGGCTTACTTACCAGGCGGGCCGCACGCTCGTCTGTCTACCATAGCAATAAAAAAATAAATGAATACAATAAAATTGTTATTACAATAATCGGCTGTCCATAAATTTACTTGACAGTGGGAGTTATATCGGCCGAGTGAAAGTTTCAATTTTGGATGGTGTCAATCAGATAAGCGTCTAGTCCGTCTATACTTTCTCTGGCCTGTCTAGATAATTACCGGGACCGGAAAGGATGTTCAAAAAACCTAACGTTATAAACGTGTACTTACGAGTACTAGATTGTACTCTCAGGATCTCCCGGTGTTTAGCGGATATGGAAGCGCAGGGACTTTGATTAGGGATCGGAAGTCTGAAGTTCTACGCCTGTCTATAACCAGAAGCATTACCACACAGAACTTTGAATTACAAAGCACTATATAGCACTGGACTGCACTCATCATCCCGAGATGTAATTGTTGTTGTTGTCACATAATCCAGTCATTTCAATGACTTTCTTTATACACTGTTGCTTGGCACTAGAAATAACAAGGCGGTAGTACCAACCCAGAGCCTCTCCCGTACGAGGGACCTACTACTTCCACTACCACCATCCATTTAGTAAAATAAGAATAAAGCTGATCTGAGTTTTGGCGCGAATTACGAAGCTACGGTTGATCTCCTATTTTAATATACTCCTAAACTAGTTTAAAGTTTATTGTATAAAAGTGGTGTGGATTTGTGCAATAAACATTGACTGTGATGAACAGTACGGAATCATTGAAATTGTTGAATTTACGTGACTTTTGACCAGGTGTATTGGTCGACCTTGGTCGTTCGATCCACTTGGAGAAAATCGTCTATGAAGCATCCTACTGGAAGGAACTGACACCATTACTCCAACAAGACTTTGTAATCAGCCGGTGTCTCATCGTTCTTGTGAATACTTGAAATTATATTAAATACTTATCATTGGCTATATGCATCGAAATAAGATTACAAGAAACGTAACTCAAGCAAAAATATGGCCCAACCAAAACTCTGTCCAAGGAGCGGGGCTATAAAAGTCTGTGCAGCTTTAATATTTAGACATTAAATTTTATGAAATAAAGTAGATTTTGAACGTTCATTAATTTATGTTGCGTGTATGAGTGTTACGTGTAATTGTAAAAACCTTTGCATGTGTAAGTAAATGGAGCCGTATTTTTGGCAGATTCATATGAGAGTTATCGTTTTAGTTATCTTATTTCGATGGCTATATGCATAAATATGCAAAGCCATAGTTAACCAAAAATAAACGCTGAGGTGCCACGATGGAACATTTCGTTTTTAAACTTTTGCAATTTGGGGCAGGTCTGTACAATGGCATATCACATTGTTCTTCGGAACTTGGGACACTCTTTGACCTGCCTTGGCGAACACCATGTTATAAATAAAAACCCTGCACTCACATAGATCATAATGGTTTGCAGAAGCAGAAGCGCACACGTACCAATGGACACTGAGAGTCTGGTGCTATGGAGGCGGCCGCTCACCACGCTGGAGTACTTCTTCAGAGAGCTGTTAATATTAATCAACACTGCTTTTCATAGGTACGAGTTTGACATTTGTTGAATAGTTTTAATTATAGTAAATAATCATTTTTTATAGCATAGGTCAGCAAACGAGCAAGTGGGTCACCTGTTGGTAAGTGATCTTCACAGCCTATGTACGCCCACAATACCATAAGAATCACGGGTGCATTGCCGACCTTAAAGGAAAGGAATAATTAAGGGATTGGGAAGGGGAGGGGGATTTGGGCCTCCGGATATCTCACTCACCATACGAAACACAGCAGCAAGCTGCTACTTTACGTCGGTTTTCTGTGAGACAGTGGTGACGACCCGGATGGGCCGGCCCATTCATGCTGTAGACCATCAGTTCCCGTGGTCCACGGGAGGCTCGACGAGGCTCCATAGTTAGATTTAATCTTCACATTTTTTGTCGAATTTTGGGAGGCAGAAATGTAGCTGCAGGGGGTCCACCGTAACCAGCTAAATTTTTAAAAGTGGTCTATGAGAAACAAAGTTTCCGCACCTCTGCTGTAGACAAAAGTGTCTACAGCGCGGCTCTACCACTCACACTTGTGTATTGTATAGTATATTAAAGCTCCGTGGCGCAGCGGGCGAGTAGTCGGCTGCGAAGCGAGAGGCCGTGGGTTCGATTCCCACACCGAGACAAATGTTTGTGTGAACCACAAATATTGGTCTCGGGTCTGGGTGTTGTGGGAGCGCAAGTCCCTCGTAGTTCCTGATACCCACGACACAGGTTTACCTAGTGTGGGGTCAGAGCTATGTGTGTGACTGTTGGGTGTATTATTATTGTTTAATTACAGATTGTTAGCATACAAATTGTTGGCGTTGACAATAGTGATAGCATTGTGTGGCACAGCTGTGTCTTACTATGTAAGTGGGCCACACCAACCGTACATACATGTGAGTATTTACATATCATTGTTTAATTTAAGAGATGGTATATTACTGGCTTCAAGTTATTATTTATGGACTGCCTCGGTGGCGCAGTTGTAATTGACGTTACGATTGAGGCTAACGCTGAGGTCTCGGGTTCGATCCCCAGGTCGAGTAAAGTGGTATTGGGATTTTCTATTACGAAATGCTCAGTATCAGCCCGGAGTCTGGAATTTGTGCCCAGTTAGGCGATAGGCTCGCCCCCTATAACATCGTGGGACGGAGATACGCTCGGCGTAATGTGGGTGTACTGGTTACACCTCTGCCTACCCTTTCAGGGATTACAGGTGTGAGTGCGTATATGTATATGTTATATTAAATATCCTGCTTCCGTGGCGCAGTGGTGGAGTAACCGGCTGTGAAGCGAAAGGCCGCGGGTTCGATTCCCGCATCCAGGCAAAATGTTTGTGTGATCCACAAATATTTGTTTCGGGATTTCCCAGAGGGGTTGACGTCAGGTATGCATGTTGCGCCGACCCCACTGCGAGTGGGATATCGGCCGGTGGAAGACGGATTGGGATTTGTGGCCGGTATGGCAATATGTCAAATTTACTACGAGTAAGGTGTGCCCCTCATATGCCGGGTCGTCTGGGTTGGTACCACCGCTTTGTCTATTTCTGCAACCAAGCAACAATGTGTAAGCACTCTTTGAGTTTCGGTTTAAAGAATATTGAAGTCAGTGAAATTACTGGGCATTATGAGACTTTAACAAGTTATGTCTCGGAGCGAACTAAGTCCATTGTCATGCAGTGTTTTGTAATTCCAAGTTTGATTATACCCGGTTTATATTTTTAATGGCCGTGCATCAAAATATGATGTCAAGAAACGTAACTCACGCAAAAAAATACCCCACCAATTTTTTTTTTTTTAATAAACAACAGTCACACACATAGTCCTGATCCCACACTAGGTAAACCTGTATCGTGGGTATCAGGAACTACGAGGGACTTGCGGTCCCACAACACCCAAACCCGAGACAAATATTTGTGGATTAGACAAACATTTGTCTCGGTGTCGAACCCACGGCCTCTCGCTTCGCAGCCGGCTACTCGCCCGCTGCGCCACGGAGGCTGGGCTTAATTTTGTGCAAGGGAGCGTGGCTATAAAAGTCTGTGCAGCTCGTTCATTCCTCAATTCATACAAATGATTCATGATCTTTAGTTGACACTTAATACGTCTAATTTTTTGCGCGGTGCAGAACGTCATATCTCGATTTAATATTTAGACATTAACTTTTATGAAATAAAGTAGATTTTTAACGTTCATTAATTTGTTGCGTGTAAGTAAATGGAGCCGTATTTTTGTCAGATTCATATGAGAGTTATCGTTCTAGTTATCTTATTTCGATGGGGGCCGTGATAATAGTCAATCAATGTGTGCAATGTCAATTGTTCCAGTTGGTGGTATCAACGCTGGCGTGGTGGGGTTGGTGGGTGGTGCTGGGCGTGTGCAGTTCAGTGGGTCTCGGCACCGGGCTGCACACGTTCCTGTTGTACCTGGGCCCGCATATAGCGCGCGTCACACTCGCCGCCTATGAATGTGGAGCTCTCAACTTTCCAGAACCACCGTACCCGAATGAGTGAGTCGATTTCTTATGTTTTTGTTTTTTTTTTTACTGCCTCGGTGGCGCCGTTGTAATGCCCGAGGCTGACGCTGAGGTCTCGGATTCGATCCCCGGGTCGGGTAAAGTGATATTGAGTTTTTCTATTACGAATTGCTCAGTATCAGCCCAGATTTTTCCAAGAAAATCGGTTCACAATGGGCGGAGAAATCGATGTACTTACATACATAAAACAACGTATAAACAAAACCGCGCCGAATTGAGAACCTCCTCCTTTTTTGAAGTCGGTTAAAAATTACGAGCTGCTACAGTAATATCAACATGAAATCATTATTTTTTTTCGATGTTTTATTGATACTACCAAATTGACAAATGGTAACTCTTGAATTGTTTTCATCCATCTAATAACATTTTTTTATTTTAGCATAATATGTCCAACCGAGATAGATCCAAACAGCACGGTGTCTATATGGAGTATAATGTCTAAAGTCCGAGTGGAGTCTATGATGTGGGGCATCGGCACAGCGTTGGGTGAACTCCCGCCGTATTTCATGGCTCGAGCTGCCAGGTTATCTGGTGGTGGAGTGGCAGAGCTTAGTGCCAACGATGACTCCAGGACTGGGAGGTAAGGGTCTTGTTTTTAATACACTTTTATTAGCTTCATACGTTTGTATGTAACGGAAACTTTGAACATGATTTTGACCCCCTTCAAAACGTCGGATTTATTCGATATTTGGCATACTTATCAAGGACCGATGACAATTAAATTAATTTAATTAATTTATTTCTATTTTATTGCAAATCATTGAAAGTAAATATTAGTTTAAAAAAAACTAAAAAAAAACGCTTTTATAGAAAATCCAACTAAAAAATGAAATATAAATTGTGCAGCACAGACGATTACAAGTGCATAGTGGACAGTTATAATAGTTATATACTTCGTTATTGTGCTACATAGACAGTAAGTGTAAATAATGAACGTTTATATACTTTGTTATAGTGATTTAACAGTTACAGTTCCAATCGTGATTATGTCTTGACAGTTACAGTTTATATAGTGAATATTATGTTTTAACAGTTCTATTTGTGTAATGTTTATAAGTGTCTAGGTCTTTAGTGTTTTAGTTATTTTAAAGTGTTTACAGTTACAGTTTTATTTGTTGTACATACAGTAGTATGTTATAGTGAAAATAATTTGTATTATGTGTTTTTAATTAAATAAACAGAGGGGTTCTTCTCGTCGGTATAGCCGGTGGCTAGGATAGGGAATTCCGCGATATTTTGTCCTTTTCTGACACATAGGTCCATCTCGCTCCTTCGCTAAGTGAAACCTCACTATGCGTTGGAGCGAGATGGAGCTGAATTTTGTATAAAAAGCGTGCAAATTCTTTCAGCGACACAGTTTACAGGAAGATTTCGGGCTGAAGAAAAGTAATGGAAGAATAGTAACCACCAAAAGTACCAAAGGGGGGCGTGGCTTTTACAGTTTAAATTCAGTGTTTTCTTTCCTATACAGTCCACTCTCACAGACAAAGCAATTTTCATTGCGCTGTATTTTCCTATGATACAGTTTCTGCCCGTACTGGCCTTCCGGTGCCTTTTGTACATATACGAAATATTACAGTATATGTATTGCAATTTTCATTGCAAACCACCAGTACATAAGGGCCTATAACACATACGTACACACATACCACTTACACAATACCCAACGTACGGGATACAAGTAAAGTCCCGTACATAAATAATAGTTTAAAACATTTTATTGTAAAAAAGCTTGTTATGATTACTTTACTTTTGTTGATTAATACTACCTTATAAGTTATTTTATCTGCGATATTGTGAGTTAGTTGGGTAGTTCGATATTATTTGCTAAGTTTATAACTAATAATATTTTCACAATATTCCAGGGCGAAAATAATGGTGCAAAAATTGGTGCAGCGTGTCGGATTTGCCGGCATATTGGCTTGCGCGTCCGTTCCGAATCCATTGTTCGATTTGGCGGGACTGACTTGTGGACATTTTTTGGTACCGTTCTGGACATTCTTCGGAGCAACCGTACTCGGCAAAGCGGTTATAAAGATGCACATACAAAAGATGTTTGTCATCGTTGCATTCAATGAGACATTGGTTGGGTGAGTTATTTTATTATATAAAAATAAATAAATAAATACACCCAACAGTCTCACACATAGTCCCGACCCCTAGTGTGGGGATTTACCTGTATCGTTGATACCCACGATACATGCATTTGATACCAAAAACTACGAGGTACTTCCCAACCCACAACACCCAGACCCGAAACAAATGTTTCTGGATCAGATAAACATTTGTCTTACTATGTTCCGGATATCTTACTCGTACGAAACGCAGCAGCAATCTGTTACTTTACGTCGGTTTTCTGTGAGACAGTGGTAACGACCCGGTCGAGCCGACCCATTCATGTTGCCGACCGTCCCCAGATGCAACGTCACTTGACAATCGACATTATATTTGCACGGTACTTGCCACCAAGTGCAGTAGGGCAAGTGCAAGCCAACGTGCCCTAGGTCTTTCAAATCCTCTTGTCTCCAATTTCATTCATCCACCACTGACAACTATGTGTAAAATAAAATAATACTCTTTGGATAATGATAAATAGATAATTTATCACAAATTTTGTCATCGAAGGGATGCATTTCATCATCAATAACTTTAGTTTGAAGGGATACTGACTGCCTCCGTGGCGCAGTGGGCGAGTAGCCGGCTGCGAAGCGTGAGGCCGTGGGTTCCATTCCCGCACCTAGACAAATGTCTAAGTTATGATTCACAACTGTTTGTCTCGGGTCTGGGTGTTGTGGGTTGGCAAGTCCCTCGTAGTTCCTGATACCCACGATACAGGTTAACCTAGTGTGGAGTCAGGACTATGTGTGTGACTGTTGGGTGTATTTATTATTATAAGCAAAAAATTATATTATTTATCTATTTTCTTTATAATTACAGACAAGTCCTATCTTGGGTGGAAAGGATACCGTACATCGGACCTAAACTCGAAGCACCTCTACTAGAATTCCTACGGAACCAAAAGGCTCGTTTACACAAGAACGATTCACAAATACCAGAGAATCAGGGATCTGTTTTATCAAATCTTCTAGAGAAATTTGTATTGGCGATGGTCGTTTATTTCATTGTATCAATAGTGAATGCTCTAGCACAGAACTACAGTAAGAGGGTAGGCAAAAAGAAGAGCAAGAAAAGAGATTAGGGTATGAGGACGCCGGGCGATGCTTGCGGGGGATTCGGTAAGGAATTTTTGTTTATCTATTTTTTCAAATTGTACAGAAATTATGTTGGCTTCTTTTTTTATGGTATAGGCCGGCAAACGAGCAAGTGGGTCACCTGATAGTAAGTGATCTCAACCGCCCATATACGCCCACAATACCAAAAAAAATGGGAAGGGGAGGGGGTTTGGGCTTCCGGATATCTCACTCACCGTACGAAACGCAGCAGCAACCTGCTACTTTACGCCGGTTTTCTGTGAGACAGTGGTAATGACCCGGACGAGCCGGCCCATACATGCTGTAGACAGCGTGGCTCTACCATTCAAACTCTACACCGTGCGAGAATACCACATTGGACCAAGATAAAGCCTGGCGAATAAAAAAATAACTTTTTATTTCCAGCGCGGCGACGGGCTACGGCGGATAGTACGTGTCGACGTCGGTAGTACACACAGCCCTGCAACAACGGGCACACGGAAAGTTCTACGTTTACTCTATGACAAGTGACAACTATCGATAACAGAGGGCGCTGTATAAAGGTCGCGCTTACGTAAGTGACACACGCTAGACCATCAAAGGTACTATAATACCCGCAATATAACTTGTCCGGAATGAAGTTAGCCACGAGCAGACACTGTTAATGTTTTTAGAGACTAAAGCGTGACGGGATTCCTAGGGGAGTGTAGTGACTAAATTCAGGGCGGACAAATTATTTTTCGCGCATTGTAGTCATCTAGAAACAAAGCTGGAATGGAACTCAAATCAGGGAGCGGGAGTCTGTTATCCCAGGCAACAACAGTGGCAACAAAGTGCAAGATCTTGAGACGTCAAAATTAAGTTCACTTAAGTCTCTCCAGTTTTAGACGACAATAAAAAGGGTCGTTGATAAACCATTTGTCTTCTGCCACACTTAAAATTGATGATTTGTTTTTTCTTAACGGAAGTGTTGGTAACCAAGTTGTTATAAATATTTTTTTTTATTGCATTGGCCGAAGCTAGCAATAAAATTTTATATTTTTTTCAACATACTGAAGGCAAAAGAGTGCTTACTTACATTATAAGGACTGTTTTTCTAATGCTGATTCTAAGCATTCACATTATATCTAGTTTATCTATTATCGAAGGGAAAATATCAATTATAGATCCACTCTGACATAGATGGCTCCATGAAGATTGTTTCGCGTGTAGGCGTGGCCTTTGTGATATCTTGCGGCAGAGTAATGCCTGGATTACATTTATAAATTTTACTTACGGGCTTATATAAGATTTGTGAAAGTGGCTTACATATACACCTGAACAAACTTCTCGATCAGGAGGCCAATTCTAGTAATTTTAAATGTTCAAAATATCATTCCGATCTAGTATCTATAATTTTAGATTTTCAAAATATCATTCCGATTTAGTCTCAGCGTCAAGAAAGTTGCAAATGGCATTCTCTTAAACCAATAATCAACGTCAAATGTGAACATAGATCGTACGTAATGAGATTGAATGTAGAATAAGAGTTGACTGAAGCTAAAACGGTATAATGCTACTGCGAATGCTACGTGCATTTGACGATGATTATTGGTTGAGAATACCATTTGCAACTTTCTTGACGCTGAGACTAGATCGGAATGATATTTTGAAAATCTAAAATTACGAGAATTGGCCTCCTGATATGTTACATCTTACGTAATTTAATGACATATACTGTAAGTGGCTTACAATTATTTTTGCATTGGTGATTTCTTTGTATGTCCACTTACGTAATGTAAAACTTACAAATAAAATTCACGTCTAATAATGTTGCTGCTCTTTAATTTAATTAACCATCGAATGGGTTGAAGTAGTTACCTAAATAATTATAAAGATAAAATGGGCCAGGAAGATTAATATCACAGAAATTTATAATATTTATGGATAGTGACATATTCCATTAAATCGATTTTTAATAAAATATTAAATGATTTTGTTGCAGACATTTAGGTTGAATAGGCCAAATGTACCTTTTGTTGAGACATGGTTTCTCATACAGAGTATTACTTATTGAGAGTAATACTTATTTTTAAATGAAATGAAGAATGTGTCAATAACGATAACTTAATTAAACTATTATTTTGCTTTCATAATATATTCATTAATACGAATTACAACAACATTCAGAAGTAATAAAAAAATCATTTCCATTAAGGAATACGATTATTATCACAAATTAATTGATCATAATAATATCTAAGTAAAAACAGCTATCGCCCGACCAAATACGTCTTGCCTTTACCATAATGTATATAAAATTAGATATAAATGACATAGAGTGACGTGACTTTCTTTTATCGATAAATATGTGTGGTTAAAAGGGCATATTTTAAAATGTGTTCTGAATATGGTAAGAGTAAATAAGTATCATAGCATTGAACGCTCAAAGTTTAACGCAATACGGACTGGGAGAAAAGGGTACCGCTATAGATTCGTTATCGATATAATATATTATGGAGTACTGCAATCTATCGACTATTTCCCATGTTTTCAGTACCATCTACGATTTGTCGTTAGCCAATGTAGGAAATAAGTGAAGCCAAAACGTTATGAAATTTTGACAGACAAAAATAATTTTATTAATAATTAGCATGTGATTATTTATTCCAAAAATAATTGTTTTTTTTTTGCTTTGGTGCTGTTCCTAATTGTATATATTTTTTACATCCCATCCATTGTTATAATAAGTTTTCGATTACCTAGTCTGGATAATGGAAATTGTATATTTTATGTTGTACTCGTATTTATTAGCACATTCTATTCGCATCTAGTTCACGGTTCGTTATCGATATATTTTTAAATATAGCACGTATACAAACGTTCAAACGATATATAAGTATTTTAATGCCCGCTTTCGCCGACCTTCGCATATCTTTAGTTGATCCTTAACATCCAACACACATCGAAGTTGATGTAGACTTATTTTCACTTTCCGTCATCACACAGTTTTGGTGTATATTGGCATTTAGGGTTCAACTAAAGTTAATCATGTACTTGAAAACGGGTATAATTGTGTCTGCGGATAGAAATTCCATGAGCATTAAACATTCAAAAGTAATCTTAAACCTGTTCGTTCAATCGATAGGTAGAATATATCCGTTCATTTTTGCACGTATTTCTTTTTGTACATACGCACTCACGCCTGTAATCCCCGAAGGGGTAGGCAGAGGTGTAACCAGTACACCCACATTTCGCCGAGCGTATTTCCGTCCCTTATGTGATAGGAGGCGAGCCTATCGCCATACCGGGCACAAATTCCAGACTCCGGGCTGATACTGAGCATTTCGTAATAGAAAAATCCAATATCACTTTACCCGACCCGGGGATCGAACCCGAGACCTCAGCGTTGACCTCAATCGTAACGCGTACGCATTACAACTGCGCCACCGAGGCAGTATTTCTTTTTGTGCGTTGTGTATTTATATATAGACAATGGCTGTGTGAGCTGTCACTACTGATTTTAATGTATTAGATGACGGCTGACGTGTCAGTGTCACACAAATTAAAACTACATTTTTACAGGTTCACGCATACTTAGTAACATTTGCAAAGATGAACTGAAATACCTAAATGCACGTAGATTAAATGTACTTTCTATCTACGTCACGTTAATTAACATGTACGATCCATGGCATCCAACTTCTATATTACAAATAAGGATTTTTAAATGAAAGACATTATTTTGTATTTCTATAGCATGTATATTATAGTATAGAAGTCCAGTATTAAGATAAAATGGAATGGTTTTCATTGTTTAAATAACATTCAGTGATTTGCATTCCTTCACGTAGACTTTTTAGATTTATAATTAATTGCCTGTACAATAGTTGAGTGCTACGAAGACACAAATAGAATTTTAACTTAATAAGTGTTCGATTAGATGTTCTATTATACAGCAATTAAGGTCGTCTTTCGTCTATATTTGTAAGTAAGCGACAAAACATTCGTACTATAAAATAAAATGTACTTTAAACAACGGTGTCCTGTATAATTTTACAATAAAATAGTTGATCATGCTATCGGACATAACCGAATTTGTTCTTTGTGCAATGTGCTTTAAAGTCACCAATTGAATGTATTTTGACTTGAAGCAATCTATAATATAGGCGACGAATCTTGACCATAGTCTGGAATCATAACAGATACATAGATTAAATGTATGGGTGAAGCATTAGAGAGTGATTTTATGCGACCCATAAATTCTATACATAAATAATCTCATGGCTGTGTCATTTATCTCTTTTGCATTAAAAAAAAAGTAGATAGGCGTGATCATTGTAATTTTGTTCTAAATAAATTAATACGTCTACGTTTACGGACTTTTCAACATTCCATAATGTTCTTACCGGGATGGAGATGCAAATTCTTGGAATTCTTAGTCAATATTCATTATTTCGATAAGTATACACATATTGTTATAGTGATTTTAATTAATAAAATTAATTCGGCAGCATGTTTCCAATTTGCCGCCGGGGTGGATAGGACTTCTTAGCTTGTTAGGTATGTTTCACCAGTGGTTTTTCGTAGTAAATGAGTGCAGTTTTATACATTTTGCTAGTTTTTAGAAGTGGCTTGGGGTTCTGCGTTTTCCCGATGCGGAGATTTTTGTTATCGGTACAATTTTTGGCCAGAACTTTTGCTTCGTATTTATTTAATAAAATAATTAAAAATGTAAGTATTTTATTTGTTAAAATCCGCATCGGAGTTTGAAAGTCAAACGGTGGCATGTGATTTTTCTTTATTATAGATGTGAAAATGTTTACGCAAGGATTGTTTACTTTTCAATGTTATTAAATTAATTTCCAAAGTGTGTCCTAAATTATGTATAATATAAAATGTATCGTAGTTTGTACAGTCATGTGAGGTGGTACGTTTAGTACAAAATATTGCTTATATATTTTTTGTAAGTTTGAGGTCGTACACAAAGAGCAATAAATGAATGTTCATGGAAATATGTTTGTTTTATTTTTAATTCGGCCTTTATAATACTTTCAACTTCGAGAACATCAGCTATGTAATATCTCCGATTTTAGTTTCTCACATAGAATTACGAGTATTCCTCGATAATTTCTTTACAAATCTCGAGGAACTCAGTTCATTAGATTTTTTATCCTTGTACAACACTGACTACACTGCACCCAAAGAACTGCACCTGGTTATAAGTCAGTGCAGTTCACAGGCCTGGAAACCGTGGTTAAATAAATACCGAGAAAATATTGTGGTTAAATAAATACCGACATTGTTGTTTAAGTCAATTTTGAATAATTTGGCGGACCCAGCAGTATAAATAAGTTTACTCTACTGGCACCCTGTTTGAGGCTGTTTGACATAGGGAATTTTAGCGGGAATTCTGACAGTGCGGTGGCTCTCTTGTTTTAATTATTTCCTAAACTAGTATAAACTAGTTTAAAGTTGTATTTGTTATTTAAAAGTAGTGTGGTTTTGTACAATAAACATTAACGATGGTGTATAGTGCATGGAAACATTGAAATTGGTGATTTTTGATCGATTTTGCGATCGATTGATGTGCGTTCGATCCGCTTGAAGAAAAGTAAGAAGCATCGTACTGAAGGGAGTTAACACCAAATTCCAAAACTCCAGCAAGACCTTGAAATCGGCTACACCCGTATTTCATAGAAAATAAGAAAATAAAATATCTAATGACTTGGCAGCATGGTCTCTGATCTTAGCTGGTTCCTTATAGAAAAAAAAACTGACATATAAAATTAGAGGTTATTTTTTATATATTGATATTTTTAACTTTCATAAAATTAAAATAAACTAAAATACATCACTATGCTGCGGCGTATAACATGTTCTATTATACAAACCCGTGGCATAAAGCACCAGGTTAACATAAAATGGGTGAGACCCGAATACAAACCCTCTTATGTACCTGAAAAATCAGGTGATCTGGAAGGTCCAACGAAGATCACTGAGTCCTCATTAGGCCAGGATTATACCCTTAGTGAGGAAATGAAAGAGTGAGTAATATTCAATCTATTTAAGTGTATTTAACACTATAATTTTTAATTTGGTTTATTTTTTAATTCAGAAATGTTCTGTTCTCTTAAGTTTGTTGCTTCATAAATATTGTTGAAAAGAGAGGTGTAATTTCCAGTGGTTAAACATATGCCTAACTTAACAATGATTAGTGCCATTATTAACTTAAGTACACGTCACTTTGTGCTGTTATAGCTATATTTGCTATCTGGATTCTGAATGCTAGCTCTGCATAACATTATCAACATAGGATTCATAGCATGTCCTTTTCTAAATAATATTGTGTTTTTTTTTGTCTAGTTGGTTGTCATTGTCATATATAACTGAGAAGATTATGTTCTTTATAAATTCTGGACTATAATAATTCCACTGCACTGCTATCGGCTACAATTAATGGTTATTTTATACTATTTTAGGGCATCTGAAGAAGTAAAGAAATTGTTCTCTGTAGCATATCTAGGACGGAAAGAATACCATGCCCTTGTTAGAAAAGAATTGATGGACAGAGTGAAGAGACATGAATATGATCAGAGTACAGCAGAAACTAAGAGTAAGTGAAACATAATAATCAAATATTACTCATTACAATAAAACCAGTTTAAACGGATTTTATCCTGGACTAAAATAGGAATTAAACCGCGATAAAATCCGTATTAACTAGTTTTATTTCAATCAAATGTCACTTAGAACCCATATTTAGATTACTTTTCTCAAAAACTATCTTTAAATGTTTTGAGGTATATTCTATAGACACATTGTATTTGCCTGCCTAATCTCATAAATGATTTTTGTTACCATAGCACATAACTGAATATTAAGTTCAAGAATATCAAGTGGTAGTGGAGTAGGCCGCTATTCCACTATCATATTTGTATCATAGATATATGACGTCATATATGATCCTATGTCACAGAATGCTGTGAAATAGGACTGTAGAAATATGATCATAGAAAATATGAAATGTATGTTGCTGTTACACTGTCATACAATTCTCATAATATATCTATGAGCTATCGAAGTAGGATCATTTTTATATGATAATGAAATAGTGGCCTAATGCAGGAGAGGTGATAATTAATAACATATGACATGTGACAATAATTAATGGAATTAATGAAATGTGACAACACTGTCGCATTACACATGTGATGAATAGAATACATCTGTCAACAGTCTACATGGGTGTCCTGCACTGATTCACTATAGCATAAACTAACTCAGTTATGTGTAATACATTCATTACTCATCCATTGTGATTATTTGTGCAAAATATTTTTTTTCCCAAACCCAAATTTATTTATTGAATTTCGCAAGCTAGTTTTGCCATTCGACCGTAATCATTTTAATAATAATAATAATAAGCCCCCTAAAACCCAACCACACGTCCTGATCCAACACCTGATTACGTAGGGGGCGGGCAACACACAAATTATACCACTAGTGTGGCTAACGTGGCAATGGTAACCCATTTAATATGGAGACTCGATATAAAAAGAAACTGAGAGGGCCGCTTCCCGGGGGCGATCGCCGGGGCACACCTGGAGCTGACGCTGGGTGTTTCAGCATACGATCCGTCAGCGGTGAGGAGTTGAGCAGGCGGACTCCCACCGGGTCACCCGAAATTGCTACAGCCGACAATGACCGACTTGACAGACTGACAGACAGCAGAACTAATAGCCCAATAGAACCATATAGCCCAATTACTGTATCATATGCACCATCGACAAATTCATCATCATCAATACCTTCATCGCCACCCACAAACAACTTAAGAGACCCACCCACACCAGCATTAGATGTTGCGCGGGAGGTGAATGCCTTCTTACCCGCGTCCACTAAAGCTGGTAAAGCAAGAGTACGCATGAAATGGACAACAGAAGTGAATATGTTTATCATGCGGACTTACTACCGTATCACAAAATTAGAAACTGACATGACAACATATAGGCAAACACTGCATGAACTTTTTTCAAAACAATATCCCGAAGTCAATGTAACACAACAAAGAATATCAGATCAGAGAAGAGTCATAGTAAAAAATAAATTACTTTCTGAAGTAACTTTAAATAAGATCAAAGAAAGAGTACGATCCGAACTATCCCAAGAAGTTAACCATGACAGTTATTCAAGAGATACAAGATCAAATATACCAATAATTCCGTCCCCACAACAGTCATTACCTCAAATCACACAATCACAGACAATCTTACATCTATCATCTGATACGCACTCAACAGAAAACTGCAGCCAATCTCATATGTCAACACAAACTGAGACCACTACAACATTTATAGAAAACGACATAGAAACTTTAAATACAACACCTTTCTCAAACACATTAGTACAACAAATGCGTGATAAGCTGCAGGCCACTATAATTAAATACTCCGGGATGGACCCAATAGTCAGACCATCCTTACCAAAACTTAAATATAGTAAATACCTTAGCCAGTTAATAGATTCGTTCAATGAGACAATACTGCATCAATACATATCTGAAGACTCCATGATGACAGACATTCATACTCTAACATATTGTACTGCATTTGTAATATCCGAGAATTTAGGCCACAATATCGAAAATAAGCCACAGAACTCACGTCGAAGAAATAACAGTAAGCCCTCCTGGCAAATTCGGTTAGAAAGAGATATACAACAGCTAAGGGTTAATATAGGTAGACTCACACAATATATTAATAACAATAGGTCCAGAAAAATTTTAAAAACAGTAGACGAAATATTCACTAAAACAACTGTACACAGCAAATATGAAGAAAATAATAAAAAACCGGAAGAATTTTTAGATACGTTAAAACAGAAATTGAAACTCAAAGCTAGTAGGTTAGCAAGATATAAGAAATCACTACAAAGGAAAAACGATAATAATCTATTCACTAATAAAGAGAAAATATTTTACAGGAATTTGAATATAAATAACAACATAAATAACCAAAACAATACTGTAATACCCAAAGTAGAAGATATCGAAAATTACTGGTCAAATATATGGGAAACCGATACACTACACAATAACGAAGCAAAATGGATCGCAGAAGAAGAAGAGAGGTGGCAATCAATAGAAGAAATGAGATTCGAAGAAATCACAGAAGAAGATATTACCATAGTTACAAAGAAACTTCATAATTGGAAATCACCTGGAGCAGATAAAATTCATAACTTTTGGTATAAAAAACTGACAACACTTCACAAAAGCCTAGCAAAAAATTTAACGAAAATTGTACTAGGGGAACAACATATACCAGAATTCTTAGCAAGAGGCATAACATATTTACTTCCAAAAAATCCTCAATTATTACAATTACCTTCACAATACAGACCCATCACATGTTTGCCTACTTTATACAAAATACTCACATCTACTATTTCATTTAAGATTAATAATCATGTTGAAAATAATAATATACTTGCTGAAGAACAAAAAGGGTGCAGGCGGGGACACATGGGATGCAAAGAGCAATTAGTGATCGACTCGACCATCCACAAACATGCGACAAGTCACAAAAGAAACTTGCATTGCACATATATCGATTACCAAAAGGCATTTGATAGCATTCCTCACAGCTGGTTAATCAGAATTTTGCAAATATATAGGATACATCCCCAAATTATTAAGTTCCTCCAAAACCTTATGCCCCACTGGAAAACTACGGTATGGTTAAACAACAATAATACTCCAATAACTACTAGACAAATAGCAATTAAGAAAGGGATTTATCAAGGTGATTCCCTAAGCCCCTTGTGGTTCTGTCTTGCCATGAACCCTTTATGTAATCTGCTTAAGGGTTGCCGTGCTGGATACCATCTTAAACACAACACTACAGAAACAATAATATCACACCTAATTTACATGGACGATATAAAACTTTACGCAAATACGGATAAAAAAATGAAAAAATTAATAAATACGACAGCAGAGTTTAGTAAAGACATAAATATGAAATTTGGTTTGGATAAATGTAAAACACTACACATAATAAAAGGTAAAATTCAGCCCGGCGACTACGAAATTAATGACACAGAAACCATCACAGCAATGGAACCAAACGATCTGTACAAATATCTAGGCTATCACGAGCTAAAAGGGATTCACCACACAAGTACAAAACATAAGCTTTTAAATGAATACAATAGGAGGGTAATAGCCATATGCAAAACACATCTTACAAGTAAAAACCTTATCAAAGCCATCAACACTTACGCAATTCCTATCTTGACATATTCTTTTGGTATCATAAAGTGGAGTAAAACAGATATCATTAATGTAGAGCGCAAAACTAGGACCATGCTGACCAGACATAATCATCTACACCCCAAATCAGCTATTCAGAGGTTAACAATCAAAAGACAAAACGGAGGCAGGGGATTAATAAATTTACAAGCACTCTGGCAGAAACAAATACACACATTAAAATCATTTTTCCATAGCAAATCAAATAGAAGTGATATCCATACAGCTATAATCCATAACGACCAAAATTATACACCTTTAAATTTATCAGATCAAACTACATCAATAAACTTTAATAATAATGATTATGAGCGAGATGCGATAGACGACTGGAAAGCCAAAGTGCTTCACGGAAGACACCCACATGACCTTGAACAGGCACATATCGACACCGATGCGTCAAACAAATGGCTTCAAGTAGGTACACTATTCCCAGAGACCGAGGGTTTTATAATGGCTATACAGGACCAAGTAATTAATACAAGAAACTATAGAAAACACATTATTAAAGACATCACTATAACAGACGACAAATGCCGCAAATGCAGATTACATCCTGAAAATATATAACACATAACCAGAGCATGTCCAAATCTTGCACAAACAGATTACACACATCGACATAACCAAATAGTTAACATAATTCATAAAAAATTAGCACTTAAACACAGACTTATACCAGTAAATCGCATACCGTATTATAAATATAGTCCTCAACCCATATTAGAAAATAGCACTCACAAACTATACTACGACCGTACTATACTTTCAGATAAAACCATTCACTATAACAGACCAGACATTACATTAGTAGATAAGATGAAGAAAACAACATACATTATAGATGTAGCAATACCCAATACACATAATATTTTAAAAACAATAGCTGAAAAAATTAATAAATACACCGACCTTAGAGAAGAAATAGGCAGGATCTGGAAACAAGATAAGGTATACATTATCCCTATGATATTATCAACTACAGGCGTTATCCCAAAACATCTCCATCAAAGTCTGAAATTAATTGACCTGAAGCCCACAACCTTTATTCAACTACAAAAAGCAGCCATTTTAAACACATGTAGAATAGTCAGGAAGTTCATGCAGGCCGACGAAACCACGCCATACGTAGACCCGACACCACCGATACACACCAACATATAGACCAATTGACCGACAACATCCAATAGGGGATACTTACTTGGTTCAAACCCGTAAGTATCACCTTAAAGACCAGCTTTGAGCTGAGATTGTGAGGATATACACATAAATAATAATAATATAATAATTTGTTGAAGTTATGTTTGTTTTTATTCTCATATTTACCTTTTTTGCAGTTGCCCGACTTACTGGTCACATTCGCTGTCTTCAAGATATGATGGAAAAATATCCACGAAATATAAAAATGAAGGTGACCTTTCTGATAACTTTATAAAATATGAACAGCCTTTTCCAGGATAAAAAGTAGATTTCTAACGGCAAAAGAATTTTTTAAATTGGTCCAGTAGTTTTTAAGTTTATTTGTTACATACCAAAATTCCAAAAAATCTTAGCTATTTATAATATTAGTGTAGATATATTTGTTTATAAACATGGGGAGATATTGTGCTAGTCATCAGTTTGAAGTGTGTCACTCTTCTTGTTTAGTGGTAGAGCTACGCTGTAGACACTTTTGTCTACAGCATGAATGGGCCGGCTCGCCCGAGTCATTACCACTGTCTCACAGAAAACCGACGTAAAGTAGCAGTTTGCTGCTGCGTTTCGTACGGTGAGTTAGATATCCGGAGGCCCAAACCCCTCCCCTTCCCAATCCCTTAATTAATTAATAACGGCCGACAGCGGCAATCTTGAAATCGATAAACTAAGCAATATTTTATGATAAAAATAACATACATACTCTGTTTTAAATATAACTTACATATAACCTTTCATTATTTTCAGCAAGTTGTACAGGAAATAATTGACAGAAGGAAAAAATTACTGAAGTATTTAAGACAGTATGACTATAAAAAATTTGAGTGGTTACTAGAGAAACTAAATATTGAATACAAGGATCACCCTGAGTAAGTACAATAACATTTAGTAGGTTTATGTTAATAGCAGTGATAGCTCAGGTGGGAGTGGTATGGACTGTCGAGACGAAAGTCGCAGGTTCGAAACCAGCCCCAAGAGCATACACCTCTAACTTTTCTAAGTTACATGTATATTAATTGTTAATTATCACTTGCTTTAACGGTGAGGGAAACATCGTGAGGAAACCTAAATACCTGAGAAGTTCTCTATAAGAATTTCGAAGGTATGTGAAGTCTGCCAATCTGCATTAGGCCAGCGTGGTGGACTACGGCCTAACCCCTCTCATTCAGTAGAGGAGGCCGTGCCCAGCAGTGGGACATGTATAATACAGGGCTGGTATTATATGTTAATTTGTGATCAGGATCTTGTACATTTTAATATAAGTTCAAGACATTAGGGTGCAAAGCCAGCGATGTTTTACTGTTATCAAATTTTTATCAGTAAAATTTAAAGACTGACGGGTTATATAAAAGTAAAATTTCGTCACTCACATAACGCTGAAGTTTGACAGCTTACAGACAAGGAGCGCAAGAGGGGTTCTAGTTGAGAGTAAGCGTGATGGTAATATTGAATTACGGTCAATTGACCGCAACTTAGTGGTACAATTTCTATGTACCGCATAGCTTGTGTAGTACTTAGTATACATTAAAGTCTTTGGTAAAATTACCAAAACCGTAACGCAATGTTGTGTTTATATTTATTTTGAATTTGGTTTCAAGTTTTGTTGAACGTTATTTTATTTTTCAAATTTTAGCGGCAGTTACAGCAATAGCATGTAAATTCCAATACAATAACACAGTCGCGACGCGTGTACTGGCCGTTGAGATTTATTCTTTTACTCCGTACTCTGTCATCAGATCTTAACCAAATTTATATGGGACCATATCGCAGCTAAACGCTATCGAGTGAAACTTTTTCCATAAAACTCGGTCCACATAAAATAGGAAAAATACTCGCCAACTTGAGAACCTCCTCTTTTTTGAAGTAGTTAAAAAGTGTCGACAAACATAATCGGTTTAAAGTTAAATATTAACATTACTTTAAACGTCAATTTGTCAAACGTCGGCAGTGTAACCACTGGTAGACATAGAAATACCGGTGTAAGTGTTCAAATGTTATTTTCAGCTCCTACCACAAACTGTCACGCAAGGAATCCCTCCGTAAACTAACAGAGATGCATTGTGAAGAAATTCGAAACAAGAAATTGAGCGATTACAGAAACCTCTTAGAAAGCCAGCAAGGGCCATACTTACAACAGAAACTTGACGCTTTAAAATTCATAAGAAGTGAACAAATGGAGCTTGAGTTACCGGTCACAGTGACTGAACAAGATATTAAAAAAGTTGAGGGACAGTTAGAAGAATGGACGGTTAGAGAGAATATTAAACAAGAAGCTAAAAAGAAGAGAAGGAATCTTATTTTGGATTTGGATTAATATGGTTTTAGAATTATAGTAAGTACATATTGTAGGAAGTTGTAGTTTTATTTCGTCCATATAATACTTAAACATTATACCTCTTTTTTATCCTATCTCAGCAAAGTGACTACTACACCTGATGGTAAGTGCAGCGCAATCCAAGAATACTGTCGACCAACGACCGACGATGTGTCTATCGTAGGCCGGCAAAATTATGCCGGCCTGCCTAATTGCTTCTTCACACTCCGTTTAAAGTACCCCATATTATAGGAAGGAGGGAACACGTGTGCCGGCAAATTATTCCACAACAGCATTTGGGTCTACTGACAAATCTCAAATTTATTTCGATATTCTACTTTCTTAGTACTACCTACAATATCATTTTCATCGTTTACCCTTACTTATTCCATTTTAGGTAGATATAGTATATCATATATTTTTATTCCAATTTTGGGTCAAGCCCCCCAAACCAAAATCTGGATCTGCCACTGGGTAAGTCTATGTGTAACATGGGGTAAGGACGATTAGTATAATCCAATATATAAAAACAATAAAGATTTTAAAACATTTTATTATTATTCATTTCATATGAAACCTTAAAAAAACAATGTAAAAACACCATAAAAATATATAAAGCGTAATATCAAAAAGTCAGTCGAATTTGGACGGATACCGAACTTATAATTTTATTATTAACGGAAAAGACTTTTGTCATTTATGGAAGACTAAATTAAAAACTATAATTTACAATATACTTAAAAATATGGCTGAATATGAAGAGGCTAAGAATAAGGCATTTTACATCTAAATTATTCTAGATATTTTGACTCATTTGTGCATCTTGCTACCTTGGCTTTGTGTGCGTGAGCTTGTATAGCCACAATATGATCAGTCTGAAATTAGGCATTATGCCTACGTCTCGCGGCTATTGTTTTCATATACTTTTTTATCCTGTTAAGTACAGTGTAGTTCAAATAAAATGACGACCGTCAAGAGACATTGAGTCTCTAGACGCTTGGCAGAATTATGCCGGCCTGAAGTTACTGTATATAATGATAATGTCAGCTGTCATTCCATTGCGTCTTTACAACACATAGCAGCGCGTGCACATATGAGTTGAATTATCTGTGCATTGTGCCTCGCCAGGCACGATCCAGACTCATGGGTGTCCTGCCCATAATATTTTGCATGTTAAGATATTCCGCAAATGTGAAATTTTGAACATTGTGTCATATGATATTTAATATTATATATTTTTTTGATAATATATTGTACAATTAACAAATATTTCATCAACATGCAATAATAATCAAACTCATAATAAACAACACAATACTATATACATTTTTTGATATTTTATTAGTCCAAAAAACTATTTGTCTGCAATTAAAAATCAGAGAGCTATGTCTGAAATTAAAATTAACTATAATTATAAATTGACAGCCTCCGTGGCGCAGTGGGTGAGTAGCCAGCAGTGAAGGTAGAGGCCGCGGGTTTTATTCCTGCACGGAGATTTTTTTTGTGTGGTCCACAAATATTTTTTCATGGCCCTACATAGTTTCTGATACTCACGAAAACCTTCATAGTTTCTGATACCCACAATATCATAATGTGGGCGAGAACTATGTGTATGACTGTTCGGTGTATTTATTATTATGTATAAAACTATAACTGACTTACTTATTATTTGATATATTCAAGTCTTATTTATTTTTCATACAAATACCCTATGATCGTTGATCCAATGTGACCTCAATTTTTTGAAATTATATGTAAAATTTTATGTATATGAGCTTTTTGCGTATGTAGTGGCAAGGAAACTGATTAGTTTTTTTTATGGCAATTTAGAATTAGATTTTCATAAAAATGATTTTTAAACGTTAAGTACTTATATAATATGTTTTTATACAATTTATAAGTGTATTTATTAAGATTATACCTATTTGTTTATTTTTAATACTCCTAAGAGGATTTTTATTCAGAATAATTATGTAGTGCTAGTTCTTTATTTTTGTTATTATTATTTTTACTCAACAACGCAACTGTCTAGCAAATAGCATTTACTCAGAGGTGGTGAAACAGACGCTCATAATTGTATTTTTGTATATTAAAATCTTATGATTTGGATATTGGTTCAATTATTTTATGTATTATTATTTTAATTTTTTATATGATTCAGTCACTTCCATAATAAAATTTTAAAAGTGAATGCTTACCACTACATACAGAAATAGCGTTTCGCTAACATTGGTAGGTATAAGATTATCTCAAAGTGATGTAGTATGTGGTGCGCGTGCGTAGGCCGTGGGGATGAACCCAGATCGTCGGGACTTGGGGGCGTGCGCCCACAGCCAGCCCTCCACTGTTTGTTGTGTGAGGTCCGCATACACCCACTCTCCTCTCTTCACTGATAAATCATCTGGAGCTTGGGCCTGGAATAGTTAATGGTAGGTGGCTACTGGCGAATGATACTAATTACTGGTGAATGTTGTGCCAAAAAACCTACATATTTATTTATTTATTTATAATGCTTTATTGTACATTAGACACATATTAAAACTAAAAAGACAATTAACTTTTAAACATAGTAAACATAAATATACAAATTTAGTCCAAAATCCCTTGATGACAAGCATATTAGGCGTGGCGACATACCGCATTTGAATCCTGAACACTTATCGTGGTTGAACAACAGAGCAGCGTACAACAAGTATATAGCCAATGTTTTATGAAACAATAAATTTGCTCACAGATTCATCTAGTTCATACATATTTGTTAAATTATTAATGCCAATGACGAAGTCGCTGGTCTGATCGCTTGCCCATAAACAGAATCAACGCCAATCATCATCATCCTCGAATTATGAAGTATTGCATGACACTGGACTGCACTCATCACCCCGAGACATAAGTTAAAATTATTAATTCTCATAATGCCCAGTCATTGCATTGGCAATTCAATATCCTTCAAACCAAACACAACTGTGCTTTCACATTGCTACTTGCAGGCATAGATAATATTGTGGTACCAACCCAGGCCCCTATACGAGACCCCTATCGCCTAGTGTTATCTACATCATGTTCAATGGTCAACGAAGTTAATTTATATGTGGAGACTTGTAAATGGCAACATGTTGTATGTAACCGACATTTAATTTCCCATTTTTTTTTTTGTAATATTAGTCCGTAAGCCTTCTGTAAAATAAATAAATAAATAAATTAAAAAAACAACAAACCTTATAATCATAGAGCATCACTAGTTCAGTGCCGTGATATCGTCCGTCGTTGTCCTGCGGCGGCGCCGGATTGTTCAGACTGTTGTTTGTTGACATCATTGTATTGCTCGCGTTTGTTGTAGGCGGCGAGTGTAGAGTCTGTATAGTGTCTTGTTGTGTTGCTGAAATATATATATATATATTACAAAACCTTCCTGATATAATAAATAAATAAATATAAATACACCCAACAGTCACACACAAAGTCCTGACCCCACACTAGGTAAACCTGTATCGTGGGTATCAAGAACTACCAGGGACTTGCGGTCCCACAACACCCGGACCCAAGACAAATATTTGTGAATCAGACAAACATTTGTCTAAGTGCGGGAATCGAACCCACGGCCTCGCGCTTCGCAACCGGCTACTTGCCCGCTGCGCCACGGAGGCTGTCCAAATATATTATATATATATATTTTTTTTTTATTAGCTTGAATATTTTAAATGCGTTTCAGTATTAGGGCGTAATTTTAATATATGGGCTACCATAGTAACCAGTTATTATAAACCCAGTTTAAGGTTAGTCTACGTATTATAATAAGGCCGCTGATGTTAAGTATCATGCCCATCAATTTCACTAGCTTCAATGTCCTTCAAACCGAACACAACAGTGCTCGCACACTGTTGCTTTGTGGCAGAATGTAATGGTCAAATGAACTATTGCTGTCTTAAATAAAAAATAAAATAAAAAAGCCTTTACTTTCCTTAACTTCTACAGTTAACATTGACAGAAAAAAAACAATATCTTAAAAATAATACAATGTTGTGTCAACTAGCATATTTTAGTTAAGGCCCCTTTCGGGTACCTATAGGCCTCCTCTAACGTTTTCCAACATTTTCTTTCCTTCGCTTTGGACATCCAATTATCTCAAGCTAACCCTTTGATATCGTCTGCCCATCGTTCTTTTGGTCCTCTAGATCTACTTCCAGATCTAGTTCCTACTTCCTACTACTATTGCTGTCTTATTATATTTTAATGTCCCCCCACCCCTCTTATATTGAATTTTATACATTCTAGTATTATGTTCTTGATTCTGGATTGTACAAGATAACTATAGATACGATTTAGTTATACCTACCTTGTACAACGGCAGGGTATACAAATCCGGAAGGTATGAAGCCCTCTTGTCCATCGCTCCTCACTATCCAGTACCAGTCTGGATCCTCTCTGTTCAAAACTATAACAAAATATTACTATATAATATTTATTTGCTATTTTTCTTTCGCAATATCGATCAGAAAAATACAAAGTTAATCAGAAAGGGTGCACTAAGCCGTGGCTAACTTAAAGTATCGCTGATAAGAAGAATAAGTTTCTACCATGTATATCTCATCTTTTAAAAAATACTTTTAGTTTCATACAAAAAACAAATGTTGTTTGTTAATTATTCAAAAAACCAATGCGCTGCTCCGTGCGGGGTTTTTATGGTCACAATTTGGCGGAAAAATACAAAGGGAACTGCACCACTGCACCGACTACAAATGAAAATACAACTGATCATAGGGTTATGTGTGCATAGTTTTTATAAAATCTTTTAACAGCAACATCATGCATCACGCACCTATTGGATTTACCGAAAAAGTTACAGAAGTACGGGCACCTTTATGTCCTTTCAGCTTAGTACACCTTTTCCGACTAACCTTGTATTATTCACAAATCCCAACCAAATAAAATTACATGTCCGTTATTGGTGACATTACTCGATACAAATTACATTAAATACACACTTACCTGTAACAAACTCGCCTCTCTCTACATCGACGTCGTTCTCATCCCTAGCTGTGAATGTGTACAGCACTACGTATCGTCCGGACGGGTCCTTGCTGAACGGACACGTCTCTCCCTCACTACCAAGCTCCGAGTGTCCATCATTGGTGACGCCGTCCGATACTGATAATCTAAAAATAAAATGATGCGTAAATCATGTTTCTGATTTACAAAACGGTGATATACAAAAATAGCTATGGGGTAGTGATTTTCCCTCTTTAATAGAGTGCGACAGTTATATTATGAAAATAAGTAGTCATTAGGTAATCGGCTGTTGACTAGTATTTTAGTATGGGGTATAAGAGTAACTAACATGATTCTAAGAATAGATGAGATATTGTTTCCTCAGCCAGTCTAAATATTAAATATTTTATAAAAAACTGCACTCATAAACCTATGTTTAGCTGTACTTTTATTTGAGGTCGGCGCGACACGACGCACGGTGTGGTTCTTTGTATTTTGCGGCAAGTCGTTCAAATTAAAAAAAAACAATTTAATTTGCTTTTTGTATGAAACTAAAAATATTTTTTTAGGAAATAACATATACATGGTAGAAATCCTTTATTAGCGATACTTAAATTGGCCATGGCGTAGTTCACCCTTTCTCACTAACCTTGTAGAGGTACTTACTGCGAAACATCTCTATGTGCTAGATCAGCAGGGGAGCGACTCCTTGGCAGTTTCTTCTTTAGGTCATGATGCTCGCACGGCGCGCAGTACGAATGCGGTATAAAACCTTCCCTACGAGACTCGGCCACTATGACATACACCCAGTCATTCTCTCTGTACAAAACATTCACAATTTGCCCACGTTTCACCTGGAAAGGGAAGAATTCATAATTTCAAGATTTCCATACACAAAGGGCGTAAACGGGAACAGATTATTGAGCCTCTGTCATACATTAATAGGAGACTCGTGCACCAAGGGTTCTGTACACATACTATTAAATTTGACACATACTCTTTGATTTTATAATTATTTTTGAAGTGAAAACTTCTTTAGCATCATTGCGATTTAAAAATCGATGAAACGAAAAAGAGACAGACACATAAATTCATACGATTTAACGTGGGAGAAAATGAGATAGGAAACATTATACATTTTCCGAAATTTTACATTCGTCTCATTATGTTGAAGCTAAAAAAAATAAGGTTTCACTTCTACCATGTGTGAATTGCACACATGATTTTTTAGGATATCCACACAATATAATATAATAAATACAATATAAATACACACAATATATATTCTGTAGAAATTTCTACCTTGTATGTTGTAAAAGATAGTTCAAAGGTAGGACAGATAGACCGTGTAGGATTGATAATAAGGTTTTGCTGGCAACCCTTGGTTACGAAATCCTAATTAAGTTTCTGCAACATTGCGAGGTTGTAGATCCCTCATTTGTCTGAGGCAGTCTGGGTTGGTCCCACCGTTTTGCCTTTTTCTGCCGCCAAGCAGCAGTGGTAAGCACTGTTGTGTTTCAGTTTGAAACCAGTGAAATTACTGGGCATTATGACACTTAATATCTTATGTCGCGGGATGACAAGCGCAGTTCAGTGCCATGTAGTGTCCTGTATCCAGAGTTCTGTGTGACATTGCTTCTGTTTATGGGCTATATTTTTTTTAATTAAAATCTACATACCTCTAGCTCATCATCCACACATGGTGTGAAGTCATGCAGGACCACCATCTTTGAATCGGGACTAAGGCCATGTTCCTTCTCTATGCCAACCCTCACTAGTGTCTCAATGCTTGCCGAACCAGTGATACGTCCCATTCCAGGACTTAAGCCAGACCCGGGTCGAGATAAGTCTTTGTCAGAGTCTCCACTGCTAGCTGCAAAGGAAGTTAAAGGAGCTGAGCTATATTTAGTGATTTCTTAGGTTTACGCGAATATTACACATTGAAATAAAACTAGTTTATACGGATTTTATCATGTTTAATTTTGATTTTTATTTTAGTCCCGATGTTTCGAAAGCTTAATATCGCGATAAAATCCGTATAAACTAGTGTTATTTCAACGAGCTGTGTATTTATCTGGATGAGTACAAATTATTTTCATTATTGAAACAACTTTTTCTAAACACATTAACTGCGGCATAATAATAATGAATTATTAAAACTTGCTACTTGTTAATATAGACTATGCTAATCACGTTTTACACATTCATGTAGATAAAAGGCCTAGTATGTGCCTACCACATATATGCGCATTTATGTCAATTATTAAATAAACCTTCTTAGTTTGATTATTCAGATAGACATTTTTAGACAGTCCTAAGTTTTTTGTCATAGAGCCCTGTAGATAGTTTTGTCTACGGAATGAATGGGCCAACTCAACCGGATTGTTACCACTTTTTCACAGAAAACTGATGTGAAGTAGCAGCTTGCTAGGGCATGTTGTAGAGTAAGCAAGATCCAGAGACTTAAATTCCCATCCCTGCCCAATTCCTCAATCATTGTTTTCCTTTAAGTTTGGCAAAGCATTCATTGTTATTCAGATTTTGTTATGTTCATGGGTGGTGATCAGGTGACCCAATTGATTGTTTACCGGCCTCTGCTATAAAAAATGTAGTTTGACCTTCAAACTGGAAAACTAAACTTAAATCATAAACAGAAATTGGGCATCAAACAACAGATATAATTATGTACCCTTTTCACAGATAATTTTTAAAATAATATTTTTTTTTCGTGTTTTAATAAAGTGGAGTAGTTTCAACCAAATTTTTGAAACAGAGGTAACTTGAGTTCACATATATTTGAAGGGAATAAGCAGGGGCCAATAATCTACAGTTTTCGAACTTATGTGGCCCAATTGGTCCCATACTAATTGACCAATTGTGACCAAGTGAATTGAAAAGCTTACAAAAAGTTTGATAGACATTTTGTACCAAATACAGGTCCTTGCTACCGTCACAGCCTAAAGTTTATTGCCTCTAGACTATCGAGGTAACATGCAGATTTTAATTGATAACTTTATAACACCTTGGTGATATTCTCTTTGTTATTATGTCATGTGCATCCCTGTTCAGGTTATAAAGCAATTTATAAGAACTAACATTTGAATATAAACTTAATTATAATATAAAATGTGGTTGTTTATTACGATCTATATTTTCGTAAGTAATAACTGTAAAAATGTAATCGGACATTCAGGTATCCGAAATTGAATGCAAAGTTCGTGTCCGAATTCATCGCGTGAAATACTAATTGCTTATATTTTCCCACGGCCATGTGTTTGTACAAAAAATCGTTAACTACTTGGAACAACATAAAATTACTTGTTATATATTATATAAAATTATGTAGAAAGTCTCGGAGTGCGAGGTCAATGACATGAAATGTTCTCACAGAAAGCTTCGAGTAACTTACATTTTTTCTTCTTCCCCCTTCTTATTCTAACTGGACATAAAAATGCCATGATGTTTCTAACTTTAATTAACACATAACTCACGAAATTAAGTAGAATTTCATTAAAAATTCTTAATTCGAAATGATTTTCTCACGATTCCGACATGTCAAAAAGTTCACAAAACAACTTTTTAAACGTTTCATTTTTGCAACTGCATCTCAAAGTAACTTAAGTGGTTAAACGTGTTTATGTAAAAAAGCCTAGCCGTATTTACTTTTTATTCTAAAAAATATGCATAGCGTTTTTTTATCAGCAAAGTAAATTTATAATAAAAATCGTTTCTTTAATAGGGGCATGTACAGTTTGGAAAACACAAAATATTTATTTACGTGTTTTCGTGGATGGCTCCGAAAACAGCGTGCAAGTATATCAAAATTTGCAAGTTTGTAACAGGTGGTGCAAGTCAAAACTAACTACTTTATTTATTTTATTAAACTTGATACTGACTGCCTCGGTGGCGCAGTTGTAATGTGTACGCGTTACGATTGAGGCCAACGCTGAGGTCTCGGGTTCGATCCCCGGGTCGGGTAGTGGTGTTGGGGTTTTCTATTACGAAATACCCCAGTATCAGCCTGGAGTCTGGAATTTGTGCCCGGTATGGCGATAGGCTCGCCCCCTATCACATTATGGGACTGAGATGCGCTCGGCGAAATGTGGGTGTACTGATTACACCTCTGCCTACCCCTTCGGGGATTACAGGCGTGAGTGCGTATGTATGTATGTATTGATACTGAAACACGAAACTTTGAAAAATATTTATTTCAGAATACTTACAGTGATTGATCGATACATTAGTCAAAGGCATGTTATTTCGCTTAGTTATATTCAAAATATGGAAAATTCTAATACAAGTTTTTATCGTATCGCACATACAACAATCATGAAAATTTAGGTACTTAAGTAGGTATAAAAATATACCAGTAATTATTTTTCATCAGTGAATAACTTTAATATTATAACTCTATTATTTTCTATACTAAACTTTGACTATGGTGATACATAAAATATAAATTTATATATTCATCATAAAATTTGCTTAGAGACCCAACAAACTCCAACTTTAAATAAGAAGATATAAGAAATATAACATTTTATCTTAATCGGATAATTTACTATCAAAGGATGGATATACTATTTGTATCAACATTTAACTATAGAAAAATACTTTGCACTAATTTATTATTTTCTTATACACAATATATATTTTTTTACATATTTTGGCACCTGAACACATTCAGTTTTTTCTCAGCAATAATCAAGCTAACAATCAAGCGAAACAAAAATTACTGATCATCTAAAGGTGTTGCGTATCAGTCAACGAATGCCACTGTTCATGTCTATGGTCAGGAAATTTGATGCAATCCATCCAGTGTTTTAGTCTTCGTCCTTTGCTGCTTGCGCCTAAAACGAGACTTCCGAGAAAATCGTTAGGCTTGCCATAATCCTTGTCCCAAACAGTCAATGTCAAATTCTGGCGCGACAATTCGGTAGGACGAGTTTCAAAAAGGAATTCTTCGTTCCATACCGGGTTGAGATTGCGCCATTTTATTGAACTCTTGTGTTTTTTGTGGTACGGGTCTGGATCGAGATGTCTGTAAATAAGAAGAAAGTATTAAAATAAATATGAAGAATGTCGTTCATTCCTGCGGTGACCTCAGCTAGGCTGGGTAGTAATTATAATAGAGTTGGAGTATATAAAAACCTTTCCACATTAATCTAAGCAGATACAAAAAGAAAGGAAGTAGGCTTAACAAGGGATTCGGCTAGGGTAGTCTTGTACCACCCTAGAGTTAACCTAACCATTTTCCCGATGTTTATTTAATCACTACCTATAATTTGGCAGTAACTTAAAGTGTGTCCCATCCTAGAAAAAAATATTACTATGCCCTCGTGTGCGTTATAGTGTTTTTTTATTATTCTGGTACGACAAAGTGACTACACTGGATCTGATGCTAAATACAGTGCATATAATGCCGACCGTCTAGGAGACATTGCGTCGTTCGACGGTTGGCAGAGTTATGCCAGCCTGAAGTTACTGGATATACATAATAGGTATGCTGGCTGACTCTGCAACGCGACTTGCCTAAATGAGTCACTATGGCGGGTTATTCCATATGTACGTTGGTCGTTATCCAGTCAGATACAAAAATGATCAGATGGCAAGTGGCATGACAAATGACAAATGGCTGATAGAAGACTGATATTTTATTACATCTCTCTCGTCCGCATTTACTATACATCCAGTGCCAATAAGAAACAAATTTTAGGATGGACCGATGTGAAAATATAGTGCCACTTGTCCAATTTTATTATAATATGAAAAGCATTAACTCAGAGGCAGTATATGCGAAGGTGGATCTAACCCGGCGTTAGTGCCTCGACCATATGATAGGACCTGCCGTACCTACATCTTATCTACTAACAAGAAATCCGTAACACTTAGCTGTACTAGTAATGAAACTTACAACTTAACGAAAGGGTCCGAATATCCATTACTATCTTGCGGAGGTAGCTCGGCAGCCTTGCAAACGGTTACCACGAGAGCTCGTTTCTTAGTGCTGTAGCATAGAGCTAGTAAGACCCTCGGTCCAGTCGGTTCCGATCCGGATGAACCGGAAAGCGCCAGTCGTAACTGTGTGGATGATTTGGCACATTCACGCAATGCTACTATTGCAGAGCCCATTTCATCGCATCCGTATCTGGAAAAATAACACTGGTCAAATATGTCGTGTTATGTTTTTAAGTATATTATGTCTAAAACCTAAAGGTGGTATGAGCATGTCATTAGGAAATCAGAAAAGCACATAACAAGAAAGGTCGACCCGAAGAAACGAGGAACGTCGCTTCAAACTGTTTGATTAGTGACGACATGAAACAGTCCAGGTGGAGGAACCGATGATCCAAAATAGAATCACTTAGAGAATATTAACGAGGAGAACCGAACTAAGCCGAACGAGAGGTAAAATTCCAATACGCTATAGGCCGCTAAGATCAATGAGAGTTATTCTTTAATGTACATTGTATTTTTATTGCAATGTAGGTTACCTTTTGTGCTGGGATTAACAAAAGCTCAGTGAGCATAAGCATCATAAACATACATACATACGTACTCTGGACTGTAACCCTCGAAGGCGTAGGCAGAGGTGTAACCAGTACACCCACATTTCGCCGAGCGTATCTTAATCTCATGATGTTATAGGGAGCGAGCCTATCGCCATACCCATGATAACTCCAGACTCCTGGCTGATACGGAGCATTTCGTAATAGAAACACCCAATATCACTTTTACCCGACCCGGTGATCGAACACGAGCCCTCAGCGTCAGGCTCAGTTTTAACGCGTTCGCATTACAACTGCGCCACCGAGGCAGGATTAGGTATACCTAAACTTAAAACTATATCCATTAAAGTTATTTTGTTTTATGAATAGTTATTTTATATTTATCTACATATAATACGAACCTGTCATCATCAAACAATACGATCTCTAAAGACTTAACACTGAGATCGGATTCGGTGATTCCGAAGAAATGGAGCGTCTCGTTGAACTCCGGATTCTTTGTCTTGTGAACAGTTTTTGTCCTTAATCGATTGGAATATGTGCCTTCTGAAACAATACACATTAAAACCTAAATATGCTGATATAATGTCATTCAATGCCAATTAGAAATTTTACTAGGTGGTAGGACCCTTTTATGCGAGAGGCCGTCTGGGTTGGTATAACTGGTTTATCTATTTCTACCACTAAGCAGCAGTAAGCACAGTATAAGCACTGTTGTGTTTCGGTTTAAGGATATTGAAGCCAGTGAAATGATTGGGCATTATGACACTTGATAACTTATGTCTCGGGGTGACGAGCGCAGTCCAGTGCCATGTAGTGCTTAGTAATTCAGAGTTATATGTGGGGTTGCTGGGGATCTATGTGGTTTATAGATTTGGCGCTTACCATCAGGCGAGCGACCTGCTAGTTTCGTCATTCAATTCTAATATTTCTTTTTATAAAATTGAGCTGAATGGAAGTTTACTAGAGCAGTTGATAAAAAAGCCTATTATTGTTTATGATTTGCGTGGTTAGCTTACCCTTAAAGGGTGGAAAATTATTCCTTTGAGTTTACTATTTTCCATAATAAGGGGATTATAACTTGCCGTCTATTATTAATCAAAGATACTTGAAACTTGAATAATCTTCTCAAATTTATTCTGTCTAGCCCTAACTAAAGACAACATAAACTTGTTTTCTCGGAAAATGATAATTTAATTAGTACGTGACTAAGTTTGGTATAACACGGGGAAATACCAAGAAGACAAAATTTATTTATACCTTTTATTTATTATAAGTTTTATGATTATTTTAATGTTGCCTATCCAATATTAATCTTAATTATTATTTCATGCTGTCTTCACCTATAATTACAATAGAATTAAACTAATTTATATTTGTTTTATTGGCGTATTGTTTCGGTGTACATGTTGGTGATCAAAAAATAATAATTTAAGGCTTTCTTATATTTCATACAGCTTACCTTTAGGCACCACTTCTAACCTACAAAACGGGTCAGAGAGTCCTGTCATATCCATTCCAATCAGACCTCTTGCTCTTAGTACAGTCACAGCAAGCGAAGAAGTGGCATTATCATACGCCAACCGTATCTCTAACGTGCCAAATCCGGCATCAGGGATCGCTGGGGCTCTTTCTATCTGATTGGGCGGTTTCGACATCTCTTTCCTAACACTTCGTAGGCTGTATGCACTGCCTTTACTGCCAGTGCGTTTGAGTGACGCTAGAGGGCGTTGTGTCAAGCTGTCAGTTCTATGGAGGCTGAGGCCACTAAACCCGTGAGACAGAATGTCAGTCTCGCTCCATTGAACATCCTGAAAGAATAGTAGGTGTGTTTTAAATACTGTAAATGGTAAAGCCACACTGCAGACTGTTTTATTTGCAGCATAATTAGACACGAGTAGTAGACGAGTAGTCGTGTGAGACAGTGATAACAGCCCGGTCGAGCCGGCCCATTCATGCTGTAGACAGAATTGACTACAGCGTGACTCTACCTAATTGTTTAGTAAAAATCGGTCAAGCGCAAATTAGACTTCGCTCGGAGGGTTCAATACTCCCACCCTTAAATTTATCCTTGCATTTTTTTAATTTTTGTAATCCGGCACAAAAAACATATTCTGTAAAAAATGTAATCAGCTTCTTATTACGATAGATAGAGCCCTTCAAAAGGTCAAGTTGGTGTCGCTTCTGTTTATGGGCAGGCGTGACGCTTACTATCAGACGAGCGACCTGCTCGTTTCGTCACCCAAGCTAATAAAAAAAAGAAGGGCGGACAGGCCGATAAAAGCTATGCGAGACTATGATCCTATATACTCGAGCCCTTGACATTTTGTTACGCAATCCGCCACTCGTCGGCTGCTGCACAGGTCATCAATCAATTATATTACCTGGAGATTAGAATAGAACGCTCCATTCCCATTAAAGAGTTGTAAATGGCGACTAATGGATTTTTTATTGACAGCAATTCGCATTTAATCTATCAGAAAAGGATAATCCTACTATCCTACTATTATTACAAGTGTGAAAGTTTGCATGTTTGTGAGTTTCTGAGTTTGTGCATATGGATGTTTGCTAGTCAATCACGCTTTAACTTGAACGGTTTTGGATTAAAATTTGCACAACACAGGCTTGTTTTTTATCCCGGAAAAGGCTGTTCACACGGACGTAGCCGCGAGCAAAAGCTAGTTTGGTGTGGATTTATACAATAAACATTCACTGTGATGAACAGTGTATAAAACCATTGATATTGATGAATTTACATGTTTTTTGACCAAGTGTATTTATTGATCGACTTTGGTCGTTCGATCCGCTTGGAGAAAACCGTTTATAAAGCAAGCTGTTGCCCGCGGCTCCGCCCGCGTGAATGCCTATTTCCAGGATTAAAGTAGCCTAGTGGGCGCCTCCGGTGAGAAACGCGCTTGACAAAAATACTAAAATGACTGATGGTAGAAGGGTGAAAATTTAGGGTTGTATGTATTTTTAATGCTGTATCATAAAAAAAAATTTTTTTTTGTCTAAAAATTAAATAAAAAAATTTAGGTGTGGACCACCCTTAACATTTAGGGGGATGAAAAATAGATGTTGGGCGATTCTCAGACCTACCCGATATGCACACAAAATTTCATACAAATCGGTCCAGCCGTTTCGGAGGAGTATGGGAACGAACATTGTGACACGAGAATTTTATATATAAGATTGTACTGGAAGGAATTGACACCAAAACTCCAACAAGACTTCTTGTGAATACTTGAAAATATGTTATATGCCTACTTGTCATTGGCTGTATTCAAAACCATAACTGAATAAAAAGAAAGTACATTGATAAAACATATTTGGTTGAATAACGAGACAAGCAAGTCGGTCGTTTGATGGTAAATGGCGCCTCGCTTATCTATATAGAAGCAACACCTAATAGAACTATGATTTACAAGGCACTGCATGCCACTGGACTGCGCTCGTCATTTGATTCGATAACACATAACATTGCTTTCCTCTCATGTTTAGGCGGAATATTTTGGTGTGTCAACCTAACTGGCCCAATATTTGAATATATTTAGACTATCTAGACAGAACTCAATTCACTTAAAAGGTTTCTAAGGAGAGACGATACGAATGACGTCAATGTGAAATGAAAAGAACAATGTAATATTCCCCGTCCCATTGTTTGAAACTAATCTGACATTACCGCCTTGAGGGTTGTTGGGGTTATTTGTGAAGGAAACACACTGAGGCGTAAAATAATTGAAATAATACGTATTATATACATACATACATACGCGCTCACGCCTGTAATTCCTGAAGGGGTAGACAGAGGTGTAACGAGTACACCCACATTTTTCCGAGTGTCGGTATCTCCATCCCTTATGTGATAGGGGGCGAGCCTATTGCCATACCGAGCACAAATTCCAGACTCCGGGCTGATACTGAACTTTTCGTAATAGAAAAACCCAATACTACTTCACCCGACCCGGGGATCGAACCCGAGACCTCAGCGTCGGCCTCAATCGTAACCCGTACGCATTACAACTGCGCCACCGAGGCAGTCAGTCAGCAGGCAGTATATGCCTTATCAGCTTTCGATTTGGAAAATCACATATGAACTATTGCCCGGGATTGGAATTTTAACGAAAGAAAGTTACCTATGTAAGTATGATAAGTATTGACAGTAATTCCTTTTATTGGTTAATTGAGGGTGTCTAAGAAAAATAAAGATGGGTAAATTTAAATATTAATTGTGCGATATTGTGGAGAAAGGGTGAATAAATCGTATAAATGAGGTCTTCACTATAGTTGGACCTCTCAGACGCTCAGTTGCCAGTTCCTAGTGATCAGTGCTCAGCCGATATTCCAAGTGTTTATTACGCCGTAGTTCTGCTGGTTTACTATTCAGTCCTAGTTGTCTTAGATATAATTAATTAGAGAGCGGTCTCTAGAGAATAATCCTGACATTTGGTTGTGGTCTGTAACGCAGTGACATTATAAAAGTGACCAATCAACTATGAGTCAAAGTGATTACCATCGTTTTGATTTATTTCATTATACTCGTCACACGTAACTTCTAACATAAGTATAGTGTCCCACCACGACCGCGCCAAAAGGATCCAAATCAGCATGTGCCAAATAAGCGCTTGGAGCTGGGTTTCATCTGGAATACAAATGGCACAAGCTCGGTATGGCGATAGCTTCGCTCCCTATCACAGCTTCGGACGGAAATAAGATCAGCGAAACGTGATGCAGCACTACTTGCACCTCTGTCTGCGATCAAGGTGGGAACTGGATAAGTTTTTTTTTCTTTTTATATCCCGCTATTTAGTATATCTATTTATACCAAACAATAATCTAATCTGATATCAATGGTAATCATCTGTGAAATGTCTATCTAGAGAGGGCAATCTAGTGATGCCTCTGACTTTTTCTGTGAATCTCTCCGCTAGGTCAGGTATACTATTTCTCTTTAATGCGTTGCCGACCTTCAAGGAAAGGGATAATTAAGGGATTGGGAAGGGGAGGGGGTTTGGGCCTCCGGATATCTCACTTACCGTACGAAACGCAGCAGCAAGCTGCTCCTTTACGCCGGTTTTCTGTGAGACAGTGGTAATGACCCGGACGAGCCGGCCCATACATGCTGTAGACAGTGTCTACAGCGTGGCTCTACCACTCATACTGTTCGTAGGTTGAGGTCCAATTATTATTTACGTATTGGACTGAACTCACAATTTTAAATACCCACAGCCATTTTGTTGAGGCAGATATAAAGGAACAAAGTAGCAAAAATGTAGAGCGTAAGATATTACGAACTTTCATTAAAGAACACAATTTAATTACAGACAGTAACGAGTAACAAAGTTCGCACGAGCAATTTATAAGTAAGTTGGACCAATACGGAATACTGGCCACTTGGTTTTATTGTTTGATGTCAAGTTTGTGTGTATATGTGTTTTAGAGTAGTAGAGCCACGCTGTTGACAGTTTTGTCTACAGCATGAATGGGCCAGCTCGTCCGAGTTGCTACCACTGTCTCACAGAAAACTGGCGTAACGTAGCAGCTTGCTGCTGCGTTTCTTACAGTAAGTGAGATATCCGGAGGCCCAAATCTAATTCCATATGATTCTTTTAGTATTGTGGACGTACATGGGCGGTGGAGATCACTTACCATCAGGTGACCCACTGGCTCGTTAGCCGGCCTATGCTATAAAAAAATGTAAAGCTTAAAAGATCCGTTTAAATGTCTTATATTTTCGAACTCAAATTTACTCATTTAAACTTTCCTTTGCTGTACTTGCACATAAGGAGAAAAATCTGAAATTCTTTTATTCCGTATGGACAAACTATAACAAATAACTATAATAATTGAACTACTACAAAAAAACTGCAAAAATAAATTTATCACTAAATATGTACAAAATATCTATAAATACGATGTGCCAACATTTTTAAAACAATATATGTACTTCCTCAAACCGTGAAGAAGTGATTGATTAACTAAAATTCAAACTTTCATATTTGTAATAGTCATTGTATAGTCAGCATTTCTTTCACTAAAAAATAACTTAAGCGACGTAACAAACATTAATTGTCATCAATCAGACACGAATCAACCCCAATTGACCTTAAATCAATAAAAAAACATATCACAATGAACTCCCTTGCCTCCACACCCCATTTCCTCCATGGATTAAATGACGCACGAGTGACGCAATATCATCTCAACCGTTTTCCATTAGATGGACTCAGAGAAGACGATCTTTTCATTTGTGTAGTATTGTCATTACTTTTGTGTAAGAATAGAAACACTGTGTCACACACGCTTTGTGTTGAGTGATGCTCATCAAATAATTTGTACGTGCGTAATCCATTGGAGTATCATATAAGGACTATTATATGTTACAACTAGCTTTTGCTCACGGCTCCGCGTGAAAGGCCTTTTCCGGGATAAAAAGTAGGCTATGTCCTAATCCAGGTCATGGTCTACCTGTGTGCCAAATTTCATCCAAAGCCGTTTAGGCGTGATTGACTAACAAACATCCAAACATGCAAACGTTGACATTTATAATAGTAGTAGTATATAAGAGATAAAAGGATAGTTTAAGATTTCGTACCTAAATAAACATCCATAAGATTTTATATTCGCCAGTCTATCTGTTGATTTGCATGTTTAGTTGCTATTTTAAACGTAATTTAAGAGATTAATTAATACTAATTCTATTTGTCGAGGGACGCAATCAATGTCTGACATACATATATACATACGCACTCACACCTGTAATGTTGGCAGAGGTAAAAAAATATCACTGAGATTATTTCCGTCCCATGATGTGATAGGGGGCGAGACTACAGGTACAATTTGAGACTCCGAGCTGATAGCATTTCGTGATAGAAAAACCCAATATTACTTTTACCCGACCTGGGGATCTCACCCGAAACCTCTGCACAGCATTCGTACCGTGTACGCATTAAACTGCGCCATCGAGGCAGTTGTAATACAGCGGTTAATATAATATCAATATTAAATGATTATTCTTCGTACGTTATTTATAGGTGATGTCAGAATCAGGCCTCGGATGTCGGTTTAGCCCCGCGGGAGGCTGTTTATTGCGTGTTCGAATTTACTTTCTATTATGATATTTTTTTTCATATTTCCACTACGTTTTCTTTGGGTATTATAGTTTTCAGTTACAGGGATTGATAGGGACAGTAGACGAAAATCGCAGGTTCAAAACCAGCCCCAAGAACAGGACCTTACGTGTGTATTTTTTGTAAATTATCGCTTGCTTTAACAGTGAAGGAAATATCGTGAGGAAACCTGCATACCTGAGAAGTTCTCTGTAAGAATTTCAAAGGTATGTGAAGTCTGCCATCCCTAGTTAGGCCAACAGTAGAGGAGGCCTTGCCCAGCAGTGGGACGTGTATAATCCAAGGCTAGTATGATTATTTTTATTTCAAGAATTTCTTCATATCGGATTTAATGTTTACTTATCCAAAGTTCTGTGATTTACATTCATACAAACCCACTCGCATCTGTAATCCCCGAAGGGGTAGGCAGGGGTAGGTAGGTAGACATTTCGCCGAGCGTATCTCCGTCCCATGTCATAGGGGGCGAGCCTATCGCCATACCGGGCACAATTTCAGACTCCGGGCTGATACTGAGCATTTCGTAATAGAAAAAACCAATATCACTTCCCAACCCGGGAATCGCACCCGAGACCTCAGCGTCAGCCTCAGTCGTAACAAATACGCATTACAACTGCGCCACGGGCCCATTCAGCCCTAACTTTCTATTCGATTGATTTGCGGGATAAAGACAATTTATTACTCCCAAAGCGCCGAGCTTCACTGCACTGTGTCAACAAAAATGCGTGCTACTGTCTATCATGGTGCACAGGAGTTACAGTGGCGGGGTAGTCTGAACTTAATATCCTAAACTCGTTTAATTACCCGTGTACAAGGTTCATTATAAATACATTTTTCAATCCCTTCTATTTATATCACTTTAAACATCCTTTAAGCTTTATCTTCACAATTTGACGTAATTACCTTCTCAACTTAATTGCGCCGATGTTCATATGAAACGGTAAGTAGAGAATTACCCAATTACTTTAATTATTGTGTATTTTTGTGATTTGTGCAAAATATTTTGTGTTTTGAACCAACATAAAAAAGGAGGTTCTTTTTTTTTTTTTTTTTTTGTATCTGTATTCGATCCGTGTGTGTACCGATTAGGTCTTGCTCGCAGCTCTACCCGTATGACTGTCTTTTCCGGGTTAAATGTAGCGTATGGCCTAATCCGGGCCATGGTCTACTTGCGTGCCAAATTTCATCCAAAACTATTCAGCCAAACATCTAAATTCATAAACTCAAAATTTTATTTTTATATACTAGTAGAATAATAGGATTTTTGTCCTTTTCTTTCGTTTTATTAGCTTAACACGACGAGACGAGCAGGTCGCTCGCTTGATGGTAAGCGCCTCTTCTGCTTATAAACAGTAGCAATGCTACCCGGAGCATTGCAATATTAAATGCTTTAGATGTCGCCGTATTGGTCTAGAGGCAGCCCCTACGTAGGCTGAGAGTCGTGACGTAGGAGAGTTCATATACCAGGTCGGGAAATTAACAATTAAATAAAGAAATAAATACACCCAACAGTCACACACATAGTCCTGACCCCACACTAGGTAAAACCTGTATCGTGGGTATCACGAACTACGAGGGACTTGCGGTCCCACAACACCCAGAGCCGAAACAAATTTTTGTGGATCACACAAACATTTGTCTCAGTGTGGGAATCGAACCCACGGCCTCTCGCTTCGTAGCCGGCTACTCGCCCGCTGCGCCACGGAGGTTGTCAAAAAAATGTCAAAAATTGTGTTTGAGCTTTCAATTAAAACGTTGCCCGGGATCGGAACATGTGCCAGGTACGGGAATAGGCTCGCCCTCTATCACATAGGACGGATATTTGTAATTGAACTTTCCATCAAAGATATTTAAAAATAAATTCGCCATCCGAACTCTGAAAGTACCTCAATCTCCACACTTTAATGGCTTCCTCGATTAGGATAGAAGTTCATTTTCCCGGCGGTGTGCTATTAATAAACCATTTTCAGAGAAATAAGGGACAAAGGCTTCTTCCTTTTACTCACTTCTCAATAGTTTGATGCTTCTTTACATAATGGTTTAAAAAAAATTACAAATAAATTGAAATGCTATATGCTATTGCTATTTATCACTATGTCTAATAAAACTAGTTTATAATAAAATTAACAAACAATACTTATACTTGGCGTCCATGGAATTCATAATCGTATTTAAGTTAAGAGATGTTTATTAAATAAAAATACACACTCACGCCTGTAATCCCTGAAGAGGTAGGCAGAGATGTAACCAGTACACCCACATTTCGCCGAGCGTATCTCCGTCCCATGATGTAATAGGGGGCGAGCCTATCCCCATACCGGGCACAATTCCAAACTCCGGACTGATACTCAGCATTTCGTAATAGAAAAACCCACTATAACTTTTACCCGATCCGGGGATCGAGACCTCAGCGTCAGCCTCAGTCGTAATACAACTGCTCCACTGAGGCAGTAGTTAAATAAATTATATCTATAAACATACATCATTGTTCATCTCAGTAGAACATGCCGTGAATAGATCGGCCGTGACCTCCTTCCATGGAATAGTCCTCCCGCTCTCGACTGAATTAGTTGTATGAAGTACTCCAGTAACTCACTCGACAACCAAAAAGGGCGGCTCTAATCCTATGTTTTTAATTATTTTGACAGCCTCCGTGGCGCTGCGGGCGAGTAGCCGGCTGCGAAGCGAGAGGCCGTGGGTTCGATTCCCGCACCGAGACAAATGTTTGTGCGATCCACAAATATTTGTTTCGGGTCTGGGTGTTGTGGGACCGCAAGTCCTTCGTAGTTCCTGATACCCACGATACAGGTTAATCTAGTGTGGGGTCAGGACTATGTGTGTGACTGTTGGGTGTATTTATTTATTAATTCCGGAAATTTCGGTATTCGTCCGAACTACAATAAATGTAACAGTTTGAATGTTTGCGAGTTTGTGAATTTGGATATTTGTTAGTCAATCACGCCTAAACGGTTTTGGATGAAATTTGGCTCACAAGTAGACCATGACCTGGATAAGGACATATGCTACTTTTTATCCCCGAAAAGGCATATCACGCGGTCGGAGCCGCGAGCGAAGGCTAGTTATCGATAAAGCAGTTTTCAGTTTAATATTATGATTACAGGACGACAGATGAACAAAACATTAATAAATTTTATAAACACTTTAGTTTTAAATAGATGTTTACTATATGATGTAATTTTTTTTATGTGTATCTACTTTGTGGCAAGAATTAAAAGGCTTTTTTTATTTTATATTATAGATGATTACAGTTGACGTCGGGATTTTTGTTGGGAAGCATCTTAGGAAGTAAGGAGTGCTTGACACCCAAGTGAGCATTTAAGTGTTTGCCACTTGATTGTAGAGCCGATGAGTGTTTGATACTCGATTGCTACCCCAGTTCGTAAAGAGCACGAGATATTAAGAGAACGTAGTCGGACAATGGAACCCACATCTCGAACGGCTCGATACAATAGACTGGTAGCCAGTGGCCTCCATTTTGTGTTACATAATTTTCCATTCAATAAAACGGATTACGAAGCTATTCTATTCTACAGCAGCTTTACGTTTTATTGGAGTAACTGCCGCACAGATGGCAATTAGCTTTAAGTGTCAGTTAGTATTGCTTTCATATAGGATTATAGGAGAGATATCAATTAATATTACTTCTGTACTCAGTAACGAAGCTTATGGCATTAACCGACTCCGAGTGTGGAAGTAACTGATTTCTAAGAAATTACTAGACGGTATTTAAAATCCAATGACATCTCCGATTGTGGTAGTACCTAATTGTCAAAAATAATAATAACATTTTAATAAAATATCCAAATATTTACACCTGGCACACGAGGTAATGCAGTGATAGCTCAGCGGGGAGTGGTATGGACTATCGAGACGAAAGTCGCAGGTTCGAAACCAGCCCCAAGTGCATACACCTCTGACTTTTCTAAGTTATGTGTATATTAATTGTTAATTTTTACTTGCTATAACGGTGAAGGAAACATCGTGAGGAAACCTGCATACCTGAGAAGTTCTTCATAAGAATTTCGAAGGTATGTGAAGTCTGCCAACCCGCATTAGGCCAGCGTGGTGGACTAAGGTCTAACCCCTCTCATTCAGTAGAGGAGGCCCGTGCCCAGCAGTGGGACGTATATAATACAGGGCTGGTATTATTATATTATTATACACGAGGTTACTGACATGTGAGATGTGGACTCGACAATGATTGTCCCGATAGTCGTTTCTGCTAATGGGTTGATACTAAAGAGCCTCGATCAACACCTCCAGAGGCTCTCAATTGGTCGTTGGGTCATGAGACAGATTCAGAAAGCAGTATTATTGGACACGGCACGCATTGTGAGGAGGTTCCTCACTCTGGGGTCCTAACCACCGGTGGCTTGGGTCCTAGGCCTCACCATTGGAGGGTGATACTTTGTATATTTTTAAATATTTTTTTTAAAGTAATATAATATTTAAAAATGTAAGAAAAACCTTTTAAAATAAAGAGTAGTATACATTTTAATAATAAATAATAATCTACTTCTCATGAACCCTCTTTTCATTGTATAGGTAGTCGAGTCAAAATAACGATGAAACTCAGCTCTTTGAAACTTGGAATATTTATATAAGTTTAAAATCAAGCACAGTTTCAGAAACTTTTATAAAGGATTATTCCTAAGAAAATTTCAATAATTGACTGAAGAAGATTGTCACGTATAAGATGAAATTTTTATACTTTTTCTTCTGTTCGAACAGTTGTCGGACTCACCTCTTTAATCTTTTCTTACATAAAGTAGGTAAGGTGATGATCAAATTGAATTTTTAAAAAACCTTCTCTAGTGTAGTGTATGGCTATTGAGAGTACCGCCACTATCAAGTATGGTAGACTTGATTGTGGCGGTAGATAAGAATAAGAATGACATTTACGTCAGATGGCACTTTATAAATACGCCGGCCACTACCGTACCGTGGCGTGGTACACATAAGTAAGTGTTATCCGTGTGTATATATAATATTCAGACGTGTGGTGTGAGACAAGAATGGGTGTAGGGGACCAGGGAACGCTAGCAGCAGCTAGCCAGCAGTTAGTTGCAGAGTCTAAGTGGACCACGTGAACACTCTGCCGATTAACGGACGTGAAGAGCAGACGGTGGGTCGCCCCATATAATTCTAAATACCGTTAAATCATGATGAAAAGGCAGACTCAGATTAAGCCAGGAAAATGCCAGATGGAAAGAAAAGATTAGAACAAAAGACTAGAAAGAAGAACAACCAAGAAACTCCTGAATTATAATAATTGTAAGTACTACATTAATACGATTTATTTTGAATTATATTATAATTATAGTTATTTTATTTATAATTATGAAAATTACAATAAAAAAGATGGGTGAATTACATTCTTAATTGGGAAACCAACTTTTCCGCATTAAGTGAATTGAAACACAATGTACAAAATCTTTTTTGTATATTTGGGCGGAGTAACGTTTTATATTCCGTCTACCAACCGACTGACTACTGGCAATTTTTTTTATGACGTTGTAATGCAGCTGATTGCCTGAGAGTCGGCCGTTTCCGGCTTCACCGGGTTTTTGGGCGAGCGCTTTAGGCACTCTCAACCCGTACATTAAAGTACGACTAACAATACTTTTTTAAAATATTTCTTTAAGTATTTGTACGAGTATAATTACTGTTGGTACTTCTAACACAACACAACGTCATAATCTTTATCCATTAAGATATATATGCGTACGCCTGGAATCTCCGAGGGGGTTGGCAGAGGTGTGACCAGTGCACCCACATTTCATCGAGCTTACTTCCGTCCCATGATGTGATGGGGGCGACTCCAGACTACGGCCTGATACTAAGCATTTATGTTAGAAAAACCTGATATAACTTTTATCTGATACGGGAAACTCAGCACAGCAGTCGATTGTAGTGGGTACCGCGTACCCACTACAATCGTGCCACCGAGGCAGGCAGTCTATTAGGAGATGACCGTGTGATTTCAAACCCTACTTAACTTGATAACAAGTGACTTGCACAACTACTATGCCTACAGAGTAAAGTGAACAGTGACTCGCTTTTCAAAAACAATTAATTACAGTAGATCTAGTTACTTTGTACTACTTTGTTAGTATGTATCTACGTATAGCGTCTGACTGACGAGTTTTCTCGCTTGTTTAGAACTGCACTTTTTATGAATAGTAGAATACACTGCCTGAATCAGGAACGCGACTCGCCTGAACGAGCCACTATGGCGGGTTTTTCACTATATACTCAACTCATATATTCGTAAATGGGACCACTATCGAAGTAATTACCTATATTGAATACAAAAGAAATCATCGAGATAGGTCCACATTGTGGAGATCACTTACCATCAGGTGACCCACTTGCTCTTTGCCGGCATGTACTATAAAAAAAAATTGCCTGACACGTGTCGCGGTTTCGTAGTCTCGGTCGCGTACCTCAGAAAAGGCCTTTAATATTTATAACTCCGTATGTCTCAGTTAAGCCTCAAGCGATTGTCGCTCTTTGTGAAATATAATTACAACCTACTTTATATACAAATGGACAAGATTAAAAATATGTTTTTGATGTTTCAATTCGCGTGATTTACGGATTTCAATATTATTCAGGGTCAAGCATCGAAGCTAAGATAACTAGATCGATAACTCTCATATGAATCTTCCAAAAATATGATTCCACTTACTTATACATGCGAAGGTGAAATCACACGTAACACAAGCAACAAAAATTAATGAACATTCAAAGAAAACTTTATTTCATAAAAGTTAATGTCTAAATATTAAATTTCTAAATTGAGATACGACGTTCAGCACCGCGCAAAAAATTAGACTTATTAAGTGTCAACTAGAGATCATGAATTATTTTTTATGAATTGATGAAAGAACGAGCTGCATAGACAGCCCTGCCCCTTGCACAGAGTTTTGGTGTGGTTTTTTTTTTTGCTTATATTTCTTATCTTATTTCGATGGGGTCAAGCTAATTTAGTCGTTAACTTAGTAATCCTATTTTTAATCGAATAAATAATCTGATTAGCTTTCAATTCGACGCGTAAGCCTACATTTGTTTTCTTATTGCATATGAAAAATATGTTAAATATGTATGTAGTTCAAAGTAATCCTATTTTTAATCGAATAAATAATCTGATTAGCTTTTCAATTCGACGCGTAAGCCTACATTTGTTTTCTTATTGCATATGAAAAATATGTTAAATATGTATGTAGTTCAAAGTAATCCTATTTTTAATCGAATAAATAATCTGATTAGCTTTTCAATTCGACGCGTAAGCCTACATTTGTTTTCTTATTGCATATGAAAAATATGTTAAATATGTATGTAGTTCAAAAAGATTATAGCTATATTTACCTAATTTCACACAATGTAAATTAGCTATGCTGAATTGAAAACACTGCGCTGCTGTCCATCCATTCGTATCCTTACCGTCCCCCCTAGCGTTTAGGTACTGAAAATACGTTAACTTCATAAATATGTCTTGTCTATGCACTAGCCCCACAGGACGTCTATCTATTTATAAAGAAATCGAACACGTTGACACATAATTTCACATGAAACATTCTTTTACACGATTTGACTACATCTTTTCTACATGAATAAATTATTGCAGTCAATGAAAAATCTTAAAAGCGAAGTCGTACCTTTTTAGATACCTGTCTTATATATCTGAACACTGTTAAATGTATTGGAAGGACACGTTTCCCATTTGAAATATTACGTTGAATGCGTAACGTTTTCTTTATATTCATCATACATCCAGTTACGTGTGTATTAATTGTTAATTATTGCTTGCTTTAACGGTGAAGAAAACATCGTGAGGATACCTGCATACCTGAGAAGTTCTCCTTAAGAATTTCGAAGATGTGTGAAGTCCACCAACCCGCATTAGGCCAGCGTGCCGTGGGACATGTATAATACATGGCTACAATACAATACATACATACAGTGATTTTATTCTTAAAACACTAAATCCCAAAGTCTATGCATCCATTTTTAGAAGCTCTATTTTAACACGAATTATTGTGCATTTCACATCAATGCGTCTTTCACGATTTTCATCTCTGACTTACGAGTTCAAGCCATCGACTAGCGTACTCTACCTCTGCCTATCCTTCACCTTTACCTTTATCTATACCATTATTTTTCGTCGGGACTTATTACCTTAAAACGTTTTTCCAAGTTTAAATAAAACACTCAAAATTCCTCTTACGACACAAATACTTCTGTAAAATAAAATGCGACTTACATGTGGCGAGGCGACAGATTTTTTACTGTCCGTGTTGCTAGGCTGCCTGGAGAACGAAGGTGCGTGGACGCTCAGCGGTGACCCCGGCTCAGAATCCGTCTTGCCATCGTTGCTACTGTTGCCCGCGTCCTGTCCAAATATTAAAATGTGAAATTGAAGGAACATTTTGCGAACAAGGGTTTATAATATGGTTTCGATGATTGATTTGAATGCGCTTTTTATTTGAAAACTAAAGAATTCCATCAAGAATTTTCTGAGCTAGATGATATGATGCAACCACGCCATCCAACTCTCGATAATTGCTAGTAGATTTATTGTTATTGGGCTCATTATAAAAGTGATACATTGAAATTTCTATAATATATCATTGTCGATATTGTAAAGCTGATATGTTTTTGTTTTTTATATGATTGTGATATGTTTTTTTTATTTATCAAATAATAACCAACTATAAAATTAAATAATTATAGATGGGAAGAATATTCCTTCCTTACTTCCACCTGCCCTTGTCCTACTCACAGTGGGGTCGGCGCAACATGCTTTTTTAATAAATATTACAGAAAGATTAGGCATCTAGTTTTTACGACCGGCCGCCTGCCTGACGTCAACGCCTCTGAGGAGGTCTGAGGAAATGGAAAGAATGTTCGAAAATCATACCTACTATCAGTGGCGAACCCAGGATTTTGGTTTTAGGCTTAACCCCAAAAATAGAATAAAAAAAGCGATGAAAATTTTATTGTAGGTAGCCTAACAAAGAAATATAATATCAAGATTAATTTGAGATTTGTCATTGGACCTAAATGCTTTGGGGGGAGGGGGAGAGACTTGAGCCCCTTAGCCCCGCCCCCCTTGATAGGCTAGTGCCTACCATACGCCTTTTTCTACAATAAAGATCTCTCAAGACCTCACAAAGTCTTATATTCTTAAAATCTTTGGCTCTCGCATTTTTAAAATTGCGTTAGCTCTGTCTCAATTATTCAATTACCTTAACCGTAATTTAACTCAAGTTCGTGTTTTAATCCCAGAGATTAGTTATAATATCCTCTAATTATATAAGACTGCTATGTACAAAACTTCCTTTGTAATTCTCAACGATTTTACGTATTTACTTACAGGATTTATACTACTTACTTACTAATTAAACCATTATTATACAAAGATTGTAAATAAATAAATTAATACACCCAGCAGTCGCACACATAGTTCTGACCCACACTAGCTTATAGGATATAAGTAAATATAGTGGTAGTTTAGCGTTAAATCTCGTTTTAAGATTGTCGTGCATATCGGCCTAAGAGTTCCATTTATACCATTGTATTATGAAGTCGTATAAACGGTTTTTCCTTTACAGTAGGGTTGTCTCACCTGTAAAGACTTCGCCAGTTCGGTGTCGGTGTATCGTCCTGTAGCTCTTCGCTCCGGCAGGATGTACTTCGGAAGCGATCTGTAGAACCACGCCCCTGACTTCTTCCACATTTCCCTCGTCTCCGCGCATAAGTTGCACATGTACACTTCTCTGGAATATAACGGAGATCTACTCCAATTAATTTTAATCTTTGATATTAAATTAGAGAGAGAATGGATGAAAAAAGATTGACGAAACAAATATACATGGCGAGTGTGAATGGTACAGTTGGGAAGGGAAGGCCTCGGCGAACTTTCATAGATCAAGTTGGAGATATTGTCTCTGCCTACCCCTATGGGAAACAGGCGTGAGTCTATATATGTATGTATGTAATTTAGGGATTTTTTATGTCGATTGCGTGACCCTACCATCGAAATAAGATGAGATCCTACAAACAACTTGATTGAACCCAACTTCGGTCGTTTCTGGGAATCGTGACTTTAATTAAGCCCGTTATCACAATGTTCCTAAATACTTATTTGACATACGCTTCTCTATGAATGTTGACACCGTGATAATTTTGTAGATACAATGTGGTAGTTCCCTCGTTTGCCACCTTCGTTTACCACGTTCGCCTCGTGTGGGTTGGTACCACCGCTTTGTCTATTGCTACCGCCAAGCAACATTGTGTAAGCACTGTTGTGTTCCGGCTTGAAATACATTGAAAGCCAGTGAAATTACTAGACATTGTGGGACTTAACAACTTATGTCTGGGGGTGACAAGCGCAGTCCAGCGCCATGCAGTGCTTTGTAATTCAAAGTTCTGTGTGGCGTTGCTTCTGTTTATGGGCAGGCGTTGCGCTTACCATCAGGCGACCGGCCTGCTATCTCGTCATTCAAACTTATAATATATTCTGAAGTCCGTTTCTAAGTTTAATTAAACGTTATTTTATTTTTAAATTTTTAGTGGTAGTTACAGCAATAGCATGTAAAAACACAATCGCGACGAGTGTACTGTTGTCCGTTGAGGAGTTTTATTTTTTTACTCCGTACTCCGTCATCAGATCCTAACCAAATTCAAATGGGACCACACGGGAAGCACCAGCTTGCAAATAAAAAAGAATCATCAAAATCGGTTCCCCCAGTCGAAAGTTCTGAGATAACAAACATTAAAAAAAATACAGTCGAATTGAGAACCTCCTCCTTTTTTTAAGTTGGTTAAAAAAAGATATACCTATATGCGTCCTGACTTTTATTTGGAAATTGCGGAATAGGCTCTTTACCTAAGCCCCATAATATTGAAATACAGAGTAAAGTCTTCTGCCGACGCGTGCGAATTTATTTCAGGATAAGGGACTGCCTCGGTGGCGCAGTTGTAATGCGTACGCGTTACGATTGAGGCTGACGCTGAGGTCTCTGGTTCGATCCCCGATTCGGGTAAAGTGGTATTGGGTTTTTCTATTAAGAAATACTCAGTATTATCCCGGAGTCTGGAATTTGTGACTGGTATGGCGATAGGCTCACCCCCTATCACATAAGGGACGGAGATAAGCTCAGCGAAATGTGGGTGTACTGGTTACACCTCTGTCTACATTACAGGCGTGAGTGCGTATGTAAGTGATTTTGGTCTAGTTATCGTAGTAATTTCGCCACGCATATCAAACTAAACCTTATCGGTCATGTTAGAATCAATATTCTCATAAAATCCAGGACTGATGTTATAAATGCGAAAGTGAGTTTGTATATTTGGCTTTCACACGTAAATTGCTGAACAGATTTTGATGATTTTTGGTATAGGAATAGATGGGACCCTGGAAACGATTATAAGCCACTTAACCCGGTTATAGGCTACTTTTTGTCCCGGTTATAGGCTACCTTTTTTCCCAGTTATAGGCTACTTTTTAACCAGGTTATAGGCTACTTTTTAACCCGGTTATAGGCTACTTTTTAACCCGGTTATAGGCTACTTTTTATCCTAAGCGTATTCACGCGGGTGGAGCCGCGAGCAAAATCTAGTAGTAGAATAATCTGCAGTGGTAGTCACGCTGTTGACATGGCATGGCTGAGGTGCATGAGCGGCGGTAACTGCTTACCATCAGGTAGGCCGCTTGGGCAATGACCACTGAAAATCAGCGCTGTGTTGGGTACGCGCCATAGCACAGCAGTACGCCGAGTGGTCACCTACCTGTCACAGCCACGATGCGCATGCCAAAACCATCAATAGTTTTACTGTAAACTTATTGTGATCTGTGACTAATTACAGAATTTAAAATTACAGAATTGAATGGCAGCAACTGCACTAGGCTCTAAGCCTGTATCGCAGAGACCAGTATGAATTTAAACAAAACAAGATTTCTTATTATATTATTATGTACCTACTTAAACAAAATTTATTCTATCTGATGAGTGTGTTTGTGTATTGGTGTGTGTGTGCGTGTGTATTATTATTATTAATTAATTGTCTTTCTTTCTTTTCTTTCACAGCGTGACTCTAAAACTTAGAACACTTACTTGTGAGGTGGTGTCTCAATAACGCATTTTGAGCACGCAGTGTGCCGGCACATGGAACATGTTCGCAATGGAGACAGAAGTCGAGCTGTCTCACCACAGAGTAGACAAGACCTGGGCACTGGACCTTGGGCTGAACGGCGCATGCCTGTTGGAGAAGCAGTTGATGATAAATAAATACACCCAACAGTCACACACATAATCCCGACCCCACAGTAAGATACGAGCCTTGTGTCATGGGTATCAGGCACTACGAGACACTTTCGGTGTCACAACACCCAGACCATTGAAAGCCCTGTGTAGCGAGCCGCGGGACCGATTCTCGCACCGAGACAAATTTTTGTATATACGCACTCACGCCTGTAATCCCTGAAGGGGTAGGCAGAGGTGTAATCAGAACACCCACATTTTGCCAAGCGTATCTCCGTCCCATGATGTGATAGGGGGCGAGCCTATCGCCATACCGGGCACAATTGCAGACTCCGGGCTGATACTAAGCAATTCGTAATAGAAAAACCCAATATCACTTTACCCGACGCGGGGATCGAACCCGAGACCTCAACGTCAGCCTCAGTCGTAACGTGTACACATTACAACTGCGCCACCGAGATAGTAGTATTTTGTATACCTATTATGCTTATTTGCGCAAAATAATTTTTATCCATATTTAATTGAAGGATTGAGCATTTTTCAAAAAACTAATTACATTGAATTTCGCGGTCTAGTGCTGATCTTCCACCTTAATAGAACCAATAGGCAATAACACAGAAATAAAACTATGCAGAAGTCAAAAGCCAATACACGTATATAACTCTAAGCCGGTACAAAAGGCTAATTAAGTCGAAATTAATTGGAATTGCAATCCAATGCGGCTTTAATTTTGTTAGTCGTGCGACTAGTCCGATATTACCTTCGAGTCGGGCGACCAGTCGGCCAACACGTCGGGCCTCGACTTCATCAAGCTTCTCTGCCCGTTTGACGACAGCTGCGATGGCCTCTCTCTCGCTAACTGTCAGCGGGGGTTCGCTGCGGGCAGCACTCCATCCTGTTCGTAGTCTGGGGACATAGTTATTATTTTGCGTATTGTTGCTAAGAGCATTTTTTTGTACTACTGAATAACGAGACGAGCAGGGCGCTCGTCTACTCATGGACAATAGAAAATCAGTCAAAACGTTGAATTACAATGTACTGTATGGTATTGAACTGCGCTCATCTACCCGAGACCTAAGATGTTAAGTATCAAAATGCCTAGTAATTTTACTGCCTTCAATGTCCTTCAAAACGAAATATACCTAATAGTGCTGTTACGATGGGCGCAGATCCCAAAGGATTAACATTTTTTTCGATGGCGTAAATTTTTTGAGTTGTAGAACCACGGTGTAGACAGCGGTCTGTCTGTGTCTACGGCGGCCGCCTCGACCGGGTCGTTACCACTGTCTCACAGAAAACCGACGTAAAGTGGTGGCTTGCTGCTACGGTTCTTACGATAAGATATCCGGAGGCCCAAATTCCCCTTCCCTTCCCAATTTCTTAATTATCCTTTTCGTTTAAGGTCGGCAAGGCGCCCATGATTCTTCTGGCATTGTGCACGTACATGGGCGGTGGAGAGCGCTTACCATCAGCTTGCTCGCGTGGAAAGTTGTGTTGGTCATTCAACATCCAATAATATTGCCGAAGGCGTAGTTCAACTATCAATTTCATGTTGTTGCTGTGGACGCAGATCCAAAAGGATAATATTTTTTTGTGACTTACCATAATTGGAATGTTATTCTGGCCGCTCAAAATCATAGTTAATCTGAGGGGCTAGCACGGAAAACTATCGAAATCGTAATGTAAAGGTATCGAGGGCTCGATAGATAATTCCATATATATCATTTATATATATTAGTTTCTTTTACGTACGATAGAGGCGCTGTACCAAAATCTTATAGAAATTGTTGTCGATGACAGCTCGAATAACTTTTCGCAAGTTTTCCGTGTTAGCCCCTCTGAACTTCTGCTAGGTATACGAGACTATCCCGCCCACACACCCGCCACTGTAACTCCTGTAAGTCAGGATCGACAGTGACACGCACAATTCGCCACCGAGCAATGAAGCTCGGCGAGTCTCTGGACAAGCGAAGCTATCTTTATCCCGCAACAAGTAAAATAATATTAAATATAATATAATATTTAATCAAATAGAAAGTTACGGAAGAGTTGGAAATATTTTGGCCACTTACTTATATTCCACTTCCCCTAATAGGTATAGTTAAAACTGTTAATTAAATGTATAAGAGGCTAAAAGCTGGTAGAGAAGACTGTAGCCCTCTGGCCACAATGTCTCCCTACGCAAATTCTAAAGATTTTATGAATATTTTTGAAGCTTTAATTCGGAATCTTGCCTCGGGCGTTTCTATAATTATTGAACTACGGGCTTAAGTACAAGCATAGCATTATAATAAAACGACCCTCCAAAGACAATAGTTACAGAAACCTATTTAGTTTCATTGGACGAAGATCTCAAGCCTTAACTAGTGGCAAGTGATGTTAGGGTTGCCCAACTCATTACCGGATATAATAGTTTGAATAATTAATATTAATTGATCATAAGAAAAATTTAATACATCTATTTTGTTTTTTTCCCTTCTACTTCTGGAGTCGATGATTGGCAAATTCATGTAAGAAAGGAAAAATATTTATTTCATTTTATTAAAACATAATAATTATTTTTTCAAAACATAGTACTTACAGTATAATTCAGATAAAAACATATAACATTGTCTTATACTGCACTTTTCTATACTTTGCACAAAATGTCTGTAAAATCGGTATAATTTTCCATAGTTTCTAAGCGAGTGACAACCCTAATCGCAATTGTATTTTACGATAATAATCAAGTATTACTCTATAATGGATTCTGCAAATTAATACAAAGATGCTGGAATCAAATGTAATCAATATTGTAATTACACATTGGTATTAAACGTCTCATTGGTCTAGTTTCAGCGTATTAGGGCTAATAATCGTGAGGTCCTGCGTTCAATTACCAAATCGGGGAATCGAGGAAATGGTACGGAGTACTAAGACAGAATCCAAAAAAGTTCTTGAAAAGTAGTAATATAGTTGGTGCTTTTTATCATACTTTTTTATAGCATAGGCCGGCAAACGAGCCAGTGGTTTACCTGATGGTAAGTGATCTCCACCATCCATTTACGCCCACAATACCAACATAATCATGGGCTAGTTGTCGACCTTAAAGGAAAGGGGTAATTAAGGGATTGGGAAGGGGGGGGGGGATTTGGACCTCCTGATATATATATATCACTCACCGTACCAAACTCAGCAGCAAGCTGCTACTTTACGCCAGTTTTCTGTGAGACAGTGTTAACAACCCGGACGAGCCCGCCCATTCATGCTGTAGACAAAACTACCTATAGCGTAGCTCTACTATTCAACAACTATTTGACCATATCGCAATAACACCGATTTAAAATATGTTTGATTTAATTTTTTTTGTCAGCGTTATTTTTGTATTAGAGGGAGATGTGAGAGCCAGCAGTCTTACTACAGAGAGTGCTCAAGATCGGGCGAAGTGGAGGCATCTTAGTAGGAAGGCGGACCCTGGCAATGGTCGGGATAACACCAGATAGAAAGAAAGAAGTCAGCGCTATTTTAGTTAATTCGAAGTAACATAATATGTATTCATTGTTTATTATCGCTCGCTTTAACAGTAAAGCAAAACATCGCGAGAAAACCTGTATTCCTGAGAGTTCTACATAAGTATTTCAGGCTTTCCGCCGTCTGACTCCCACAACCCGCAACGGGAACCAAGTTTCGCCATTGCCCTCGTCCGTTAATCAGCAGAGCGTACCACGTGCAGGTAAAGTTGGCTTTGGACCTAAGATGTTAGTGGCCCACTTTAATATTGTTATTAAACCTTTTTATCTGACTTCAAAAAAGGAGGAGGTTCTCAATTCGGCGCGTTTTTTTTCTTGTTTTTAAGTATGTACATCGGTGCAATTTTATTTAACCGGAAGCGACACAGGCACCGACTCTAAAGAGACCGATGGAAAAAGTTATTTTTGACTTTTCAGTGTTATTATTTTGAAGTACATACATACGCACGCACGCCTGTAATCCCCGAAAGGGTAGGCAAAGGTAACCAGTACACCCACATTTCGCCGAACGTATCTCCATCCCTTATGTGATAGGGGGCGAGCCTATCGCCATACCGGGCCCACATTGCAGACTCCAGGCTGATAGTGAGCATTTCGTAATAGAAAAACCCAATACTACTTTACCCGACCCGGGGATCGAATCCGAGACCTCAGCGTAGGCCTCAATCGTAACGCGTACGCATTACAACTGCGCCACCGAGGCAGTTTGTAAGTTATTTTGAAGTCTGCTTGTAAGTTTTGTTATATAGCTTTCATTATGGGCCATAGTTCAAATACGGTCTCGTAGATTCAGTTTTTCGATTCTGAAACATGATTACCTAGATTATGGATTAATCTGATATCGCGATAAGCTTTTTATCACAACATGTGTCGGAGTGTGTTGACACTATCGAACGTGTTACAGAAAGGTGTGGTCATACTTAAGAGTCTACATTCATCTGACAGGGAGTGTTTATGTACCAGATCTTATCAAAATCATCAAGACATCCTAAAGTTCCATGCAAATTTTAATCATCTTATTAATTAAGTGCGTGGGCGAGAATAGAAATGCTAGAGTGAGACAAAAGCTCTGTTGTTTACTATTTGTTCAAGCAAGGAAGTCGAATATCAGTAAAAAAAAATGCTTTATTTATGTCCTAGCAATGCAATCGAATTTGGTGCTACGGGAGATGGACTACTTATATCGTACACTATACGTTGCTTAAATTTGACCACAACTTTCTGTAACATGTGTATAAGTGCTGTTGTAGTCCTGTGTAACCCCCAGGCACCAACGTTATGGTATTTTTAGAGTACCCAAAGGGTGCCAATTATACTCTATTCTGTCCGTCTGTCAGTCTGTACTACCTTCAAAAGGCTCTATCTTCTGAACCATATAGATAGCCCGATGAAATTTTCACAGATTATATGTTATTAAGGCTGAGTTTAGATAAAGTTAGAAAAAAAAACACAAATTAAGAAAAAAGTTTTGTGTGATAGATGTAACTGAGGGATGATTTATTTTCTATTGCACTTAGCCATGTCATCATCATGGTATCATTGGATATGTCCTTGAAAATTATATAAATAGGGGTAGAAATGACTTTTGATACAAGTCAATCGTTTGTGAGATAGGTATGCAAGTCAAAAGTGTAACCTCTATCTTTTAAACTACGCAAAATTAAAAAAATATTAAGGTTATATAACTTAAATGATATTTCTCACATAATTGTTTTCAATAAGCTAAGTTGTATAGTTTTGAATTGAATGTTTCCGGTTACACTACACGTGGTCCAACACTCACTTGGCCGGTTTTTTGTCCTAGGTTTATGTTTATGGGTGGGCAGACCTATGCCGTAAAATAAAACCATTTCACGCTCACTCACTTCATTATTAAGTACGAACAGTAGAGTAGTACTAGCCATAAGAAATAGAGGTACATTAAGAAGGTTTTAGTACAATAGTGGAACATTAAGTGGTGAGGGTTACATCCCTACGAAACGGCACTTACTGTACATAAGACGTTTCAGAGCTTAAGTTAAAGCTGGGTTAGAATAAACTAGATTTTGGTCGTTTTTTTTATTTTCTTTTTATTACTTGAGTGACTAAACGAGCAGGTCACAGAACTTTGAATTACAAAGCACTGCATGGCATTGGACTACGCTCGTCACCCCGAGACATAAGATGTAGAATCTCATAATGCCCAGTAATTTCATTAGTTTCAATGTCCTTCAAATCGGAACACAACAGTGCATACACGCTGCTGCTTAGCGGCAGAAATAGACATAGCGATGGTACCAACCCAGACGGCCTCTCCCATACGAGGGACCTACCACTTAGTAAAATTCATAATATATTGGAGTGTAATTGGGCCACTAACATCTCAGGCCCAAGCCAACATCATCTGCACGTGGTACTCTCTGCTGATTAACGGACGAGGCAATGGCGAAACTTGGTTGGTTGGGTTGTGGAAGTCAGACGGCGGGTCGCCTAATACCGAATACCGTCAAATCTATGATATGAGAAGGCATACCCTAGCATTAAGCCTAGATAAGGCCAGGCAGAAAGAAAGAATAATTCATAGTATATAACATAAGCTCTCGCCTGTATCCCTGAAGGAGTAGACAGAGGTACAACTATCCACTGTTTGCCAAGCCTATTTTGGCCCCATTATGTTAAATTAAAATCTTTTGAAACGTCGTGACTAAAATAAAAATAAAACTGCGATAAAATCCGTATAAACTAGTTTTATTTCATTGTTAAATTACTTCAATATACGAATTTATATTTTAATATATATTATAATATATGAATTTTAACTCTGCTACGCATACGCCAGGTGTGTTAGAAACTTAGAAAGCACGCTCGTAACACTTATTACTACGCGACCTGCTCATATTTGCTACGCGAGTAAAGTCTGTAGCGCGCCGCAAGAATACATTATCCATTATTGTAGCGCCGCTGTCAACTTGTTATATTGTCACCATAAAATAAGGAGAGATAGAAAACATTCGGACACCCGCCTTATCTAAAGGCACGCAGGCCTGAAACTAATACAATTCCGGTTACAATGGGGCGTTCACATCACCTATTTTTGTAACTTATTGATTGGGACATGATAATATTAATCCGAGGGTAGATAAAAATGCATAGTATTTAAAGATGCGTACGCACTGTTAATCGTTATTAATGTTGACAGGAGTAGGTAAGTCATTTAGAGGTAAATCGATTTTTGTAATCGATAGTTTAGTCGTATCGATTTCGAACTGAATATTTTTAGGCCCACTTGACGACCTTAGAAACGTCAAATCGTGTGTAAATTTGGAATAAGTAAGTAAGTTTACTCGATTTAGGATCATCGTGCAAGTGGGCCTTGATGGAATTTCTTCGAGATTTGAAGTTTGGGAAGAACAGAATTCAGAATTCTTGTGTTATAAGTGCTGGCAGTACTAAATAATAACACAACGGTTATGACGTCACACTATTTTTGTATGACGTTATATTGTCTGTTAAATCCATAAGATACTCTGACTTATTTAATTAATCAATTATAAATAATATACACGTTATTTAGAACGATCTAACATGTTCAATAATAAATATAATTACTAATGTGAACTATTTGTGAAAAGGTATAAATAAGGTGGAATAATTATTGTCAGCAGTCAGTCGGTTGCTAAACGGAATATAAAGTGTTACTCAGCCCAAATAAATGGAGAAGGTCGTGTACATTGTGTTTCAATTGTTCTACTTCGTTACACTTGTTTGAAAAAATAATCATTTTGACGACACTTCGTAAATGACAGTTTCTGTTACCTATATTCATACTTATGTCGTATGAGAAATTCTCCGTCTAGTCTAAATAGGGCTTAAGTTAAGGCAACTAGTTTCGAATCGCATCATTGGTTTAGTAGCTGCGAACTACGGCTAAGAACCGTGAGATCTTGGGTTCAATAATCAGGTCGGACAATCACAAATTGTGTTTGAGTTTTCTAGCAAGCTGCTACTTTAAGTCGGTTTTCTGTGAGACAGTGGTAACGACCCGGTCGAGTAGGCCCATTCGTGCTGTAGACAACGCTGTCTACAGCGTCGCTCTACCACTCAATCACTTTAATAAATCCAACAATATTATTTAAATACGTCCTAACTGGTGCGACTGCGTCGATGGTGCGTCATTGCGTACATTACGACAGCTATTCAGAGGTCTAGGGTTCGATCCCCAGGTCGGGTAAAAGTGATATTGGGTTTTTCTATAACAAAATGTTCAGTATCAGCTCGGAGTCTGGAATTGTACCTAGCATGGCGATAGGCTCGTATGAGCCTAATCTAATCTATCACATAATGAAACGGAAATAAACTCGGCGAATTGTGGGTGTACTGGTTACACCTCTGCTTACCCCTTCGGATATTACAAGCGTGAGTGCGTGTTTACATAAACTAGTTCATAAGTAAATTACTCCCTTTGTTGCTAAGGCAATAACCGAGAGTTTCGAGGTTACTGAGATTGCAGACGTTTCGTCACTCGTGACGTCATCACCAGACTTCTGTGAGCAATAAAGGGGGATTAAAGTTTATGATTGTATTTACATATTGTACTGTTTTATAAAACAGAATCCTAATAATATAACATTTTGAAAGTTTGTATGTTTGTTTGTGAATTGGGATGTTTGTTAATCAATCTCGTTTAACCGCTGAACGGATTTACGACCATTTTGAATAAACTATCTTAGTTTGATTATCCGGATAGCTGTGCGAAATCGACCGAACAAACTATTGTCCGATTTCAATAAACAATCTTGGTTTGATTCTCCAGATCGATCCAGAAAATCAATCAATCAAACTAAGTAATTTTTACGTGTGACTTTTAAAGTGTTTTCTTATTGGCTCATTTGTGGGATTGGTCGGGACACTCAATCCATGATTGTTTATTGAAATCAGGCGTTATACAATATGTAACAAAAACCCTGTTGGGCGTTTTAACTGTGATATCAGAAACGATATTCAAACGTAATGAAGAAAACTCTCAAAAAAATTGGACTATAAGAATAATCATATTTATTGACATTAACTTGAATTAATCTATTGTTTGTAAATCGTATTTCGATTGTTACCTCTGCAAGATGGATGACTTAGAGCTAGAGCGAGATAGCATGTTGTCACGTCTATTGTCCGATTTCAATAAACAATCTTGGTTTGATTCTCCAGATCGATCCAGAAATTAAAAAATTAAATATTATTATTATTATTAAAAAAATTACGTGTGACTTTTAAAATGTATACTTATTGGTAAAATAACATACCTACGAGTACATAAGAAAAATAAAAAATAAAATATACAGACGCATTGAGTAAGGCTTTGTTTATTTGCGTATCTTAAAAACATTTATTAATTATCTAATTTTCGGAACCTCTTTGTATTCAATGGAGAAGAGTCTAACAAAGACAATTGAGGTCAGCAGGAAAACAAAATTAAAGAAATGGGGCAGTATTCAATTAATTCTACCAGTGTTGTATTGTTTAATTTGTAACCAAATTCAAATTCTTCTTTCATTCTTAATTAGGCTGTTTTTGTTTTATTAGTAGCAGTAACAAAACGAGCAGGTCGCTCGCCTGATGGTAAGCGCCACGCCTGCCCATAAACATAAGCAACACCACACAGAACTTTAAATTACAAAGCACTGCATGACATTGAACTACACTCTCACTCCAAGACATAAGATGTTAAGTCTCAGAAGTCCAGTAATGTATTACTGCCGCCAAGCAGCACTATGTGTAAGCACTGTTGTGTCGCTTTGAAGGACATTAATGCTAGTGAAATTATTGGGCAATGTGAGACTTAACAAGTTATGTCTCGGGGTGACTAGCGCAGTTCAGTTACCGTCACGCGAGCGACTTCCTAAATATAGGACCACCACTGAAGTAAACCCTATCAAGATCTGCCCACACTTTGAATGGTAGAGCCACGCTGTAGACAGTTTTGTCTACAGCATGAATGGGCCGGCTCGTCCGGGTCATTACCACTGTCTCACAGAAAACCGGCGTAAATTAGCTGCTTGCTGCTGCGTTTCGTATGGTGAGTGAGATATCCGGTGGCCCAAATCCCCGTCCCCTTCCCAATACTTTAATTATCCCTTTCCTTTAAGGTCGGCAACGCGCCTATGACTCTTTTAGTGTTGTGGCCGTACATGGGCGGTGGAGATCACTTATCATCTGGTTACCCACTCGCTCGTTTGCCGGCCTATGCTATAAAACATTCATCGGTTAAAAAACAAAACAATAAGATTGTTCAGATTACAAAAAATATGTTAGTACATGGTAATACAATTTATCAAATGTGGTAACATTTCGGTCCATCACACATCTTTGTCACATAATATTGGAAACAAAATACTAACTCACGTACCGAATTACGAGATGAAAACTTTTTATTCGAACACCCTTGTCCGGCGGCTCTATGCAGGTTGTATTCGTTAAGTGTTATTTGGCAATTATTTCGTAAATAGGAGATATATTCCGATCCTTTGGACTCGCGTCGGTAATAGTCTTAGGAAGTATATACATATATACGCACTCACATCTGTAATCTCCGAAGGGCTAGGCAGAGGTAGAACCAGTACACCCACATTTCGCCGAGCGTATCTCCGTCCAATGATGTGATAGGGGGCGAGCCTATTGCCATATCGGGCACAATTCCGGACTCCGAGCTGATACTGAGCATTTCGTAATAGAATAGAATTTTATTTTCTTATTATTTGTTAATAATTCTGGACATTCTGGAGATATAACACCCAGACCAGAAGCAAATATTTGTGGATCACACAAACATTCGTTTCGTTGCAGGATCGAACCTGCGACCTCTCGCTTCACAGCCGGTTACACGCCACCTGCGCCACGGAGGCTGTAAACCCATAGACTATAGAGAGAAAATATTACACACACTGTATAAGCAGTTATATAAATAAGTAGAGACGCGTGTTATCCTTTATAGATTTAGGATAAAAGGATAGATATAATGTTACTAACACGTCCGATATCTGATCTGTGTAGGGATGGATTCATCAAAAAACAATATCTAAGTGAATCGATTCTTATCGAGTAAAACAAAATCGATTATTAATTTAATAAAGTATTGAATTCTATTAGTTTACTGCAATGAAAGGCTTCCGATGTTAGAGGAAATTCGCTCTCAACCAGTTTCGTATTTACACTATAGGCAAGGCCTCGCTGATGGGGGCATTCTGGGCACTAACCCAGAGTCCTCGGGCTGAAGGGGCCCCGAAATGACAAAACCAAATAACAGTTCATAATGTTTAATCTAAAAGTCACTTTAATCTAATCACTAAAAGTTTGCAGTTTGTATGTGATAAATATAAATAAATAAATAACACCCAACAGTCACCCACATAGCCCTGACCCATAGAAAATAAATTTTAATAAATTTGATTTAAAAAAAAATGAAGAAAAAATGATTTTATTGTAAAAAAAACGTGGGGTCTTTTCAGGATATTATCAAAATAACCCTTCTACTCATATCTGAATCACTCTCATAGTTCATAAAATATTTATAACTATTGATTATATATATATAGCAGTGATAGCTCAGTGGGGAGTGGTATGGACTGTCGAGACGAAAGTCGCAGGTTCGAAACCAGCCCCAAGTGCATACACCTCTGACTTTTCTAAGTTATGTGTATATTAATTGTTAATTATCACTTGCTTTAACGGTGAAGGAAAAACATCGTGAGGAAACCTGCATACCTGAGAAGTTCTTCATAAGAATTTCGAAGGTATGTGAAGTCTGCCAACCCACATTAGGCCAGTGTGGTAGACTAAGGCCTAACCCCTCTCATTCAGTAGAGGAGGCCCGTGCCCAGCAGTGGGACGTATATAATAAAGGGCTAGAAAAAAAAAAAAAAAAAAAAAAAATTGCACCCCCCGCTTTTTTTACAATAAAATCATTTTTTCTTACACTATTTTTAACTCAAATTTATTAAAATTTATTTATTTATTTATAATTCTTTCTTGTACAACACTTAAAGTACATGTACAGAAAAAAAACAATACAAATAATAGTACAATTGGCGGACTTATCGCTCAGGGCAATCTCTTACAGGCAACCATAGGATGGAGACAAGGTAAGAAGTAAGAGAGGGCAATGTATAATACATACATAAAAGAAAACATATAATACCGTCTAAGATTAAAATATATACATACAATAAATATTGTATACATAAATACATACATATATATTCCACATACATACATAGATACTAAATATAGCAAATAAATATGAATTTCACAGCATATTAGCATTATTTTCTATTTTTTAAGTTGGATTTTCTATAAAAGCGTATTTTTTAGTTTTTTAAACTATGTTTTTTATAGTATAGGTCGGCAAACGAGCAAGTGGATAACCTGATGGTAAGTGATCTCCACCGCCCATGTACGCCCACAATACTAAAATAATCATGGGCGCGTTGCTGACCTTAAAGGAAAGAGATTGGGAAGGGGAGGGAATTTGGGCCTCCGGATATCTCGCTCACCGTAAAAAACGCAGCAGCAAGCTGCTATTTACGCCGGTTTTCTGTGAGATAGTGGTAACGACCCGGACGAGCCGGCCCATTCATGCTGTAGACAAAGCTGTACAGCGTGGCTCTGTCACTCAGAAAAAGTGTTAGTATGTTCGCCATAATAACAATAATCTGTGAAATTTTCAACTGCTACCTATTAAGGTTTAAAAGATAGAGCTTTTTAAATGTAAGAAAGATAGACAGATGACGGAATTAGCTATGTATAGTTTCTGTTGGTACCTTTTGGGTAGAGAAACCTAAAAATTGAGAAAACATTGCATATCTGTTTTTCAAACCCAGAAATTCATTTCATACATACATGTATGAAACATGAAAACACATTCTCACCTGTAAGAGGTGTAACTAGTACACCCACATTTCGTCGAGCTTGTTTCCATCCCCTAATGTGATTCCAGACTCCGAGCTGATAGCTTAGTAGCATTTCATGATAGAAAATCCCAATATTACTTTTACCCTGCCCGGGGATCGAACCCGAGACCTCAGCACAGCAGCCGCACCGCGTGCGCTTTACAACTGCGCCACCGAGGCAGTCCCCTGTTTACTACCTGTTTTACAATTTTTTTCATAATGATGGGTTATCATTATTTATTATTTCCTCGTGGATTTATTTAATTTTCTACTTAGGTTCTTTACGGAGTCGTTTCCTACTTCCTGGAATATCCCAACACTAAGGTCCGGAGACTATGTTCTAAAAATTTTCCAAAAATGGGAAAATCTATAGCCTATCCCAACGCGATAACAGATTATGTCACTCGATTTTATCAATAACCTTATTTCTAATGGACACAATAGGTTAACGAACTTAGCATAATATTGAAAATTAATTCAATATTTTCTGCAGGAGCTGGCAGCGGGAATATCAATTTGCTGGTGTGTAAAAAACAATTGCCTTGGACACGAGACACGACAAGCTAATCAATGTCAATAATAATTTTTCTATAGAACTTTTTTATTTTTATTTATGAGCTCATGCCTGTCTCTTGGAAGGTGTTTTCTCTCTTGGAAGAAGGTTGAAGTTTTTTTATTGGTTTGAATGAAGCACGAGCAGTTTGCTCGTCTGATCCTTAGGTCTAGATCCTAGGTCCTTATAGGCACCACACTTGCCCATAAACAAAAGGAACACGAAATATTTGCACTCAATATCATAGACCATTTTCCATAAGGAAGTTTCATACAAAGTTCAACTCTCACCTTTTCCCCCTTAAAATATCGGCTACTAATTAACATTCAGTAGACTATTTTAAAGATAGAACAAACCGGAACAAACAGACAGATGACGTACAGGTTAAGTAAAACGAATTCGTTGGCACTCATAGGGTACCTAGGCAGAACTTTATGTTAAACATGTTTTTAACATAAAGTAGTAACTTTATTTTATGCACACCAGGACAAAATTAGTTGCGCTGTTATTTCAAGTTAAAATGAGTTTAAAGTAAACGGGAAAAGTTTAAATATGCTTTGACAAACTAGCCAACGTATCATAGAGTTTCCTCATAAGTTAGTCTAGTTATTAAACGCTTAATAAAAATGGAGACCTACTTCCGACTCCTATTGATATTTTGAAACTTTGGATGTTTGCGAGTTTGTGAATTGAGTACTTACTGATCAATAAAAAAGAGTATAAGTACTCACGCCTATAATCCCCGAAGGGGAAGGCAGAGGTGTAACCAGTACACGCACATTTTGCCGTGTGTATCTTCGTCCCATGACGTGATAGGTGGCGAGGCACAAATTCTAGACTTCGGGCTGATACTGAGCATTTCGTAATAGCAAAAACCCAATATCACTTTTACCTAACTTGGAGATCGAACCCAAGACCTCAGCATCAGCCTCAGTCGTAACGCTTACGCATTAAAACTGCGCCACCGAGGCAGTCAATAAAAAAACCTATTAAAAAAAAATACATTTGTTAGACATGAAATTTGCCATGGCATATAGTCTGCTTTTTTTAATGGTAAAAAACCTTTTTTTGCTATTTTTAGTGAAAGAATTATCAAAATCGGTGCATAAATGAAGTAGTTTTTAATTTTTCAATTTCAAATCGGCCCCGTTAGCGGTGGAATTTCTTCTTGAAAACGGGACTAGCTATGAGCTATTATTATTATGGTATTAAAAAAAATATATTCGGCCCATGTTTAGCGGATTGTGCGTGGTTATCGTCTTGATGATGATTATACAAAAAAAAATAGAAAAACTCGCCGAATTGAGAATTTGAGTGGTAAAGCCACGCAGCATGTATGGGCCAGCTCGTCCAGGTCATTACCACTGTCTCACAGAAAACCAGCGTAAAGAAGCAGCTTGCTGCTGCGTTTCGTACGGTGAGTGAGATATCCGGAGGCCCAAACCCCTTCTTCTCAATTCCATAATTATCCCTTTCCATTAAGGTCGGCGACGCACCCATGATTCTTTTGGTATTGTGGCCATACATGGGCGGTGGAGATCACTTACCATCAGGTGACCCACTTGCTCGTTTGCCGGACTATGCCATAAAAAAATCATGGCTCGTGGCTACCGGTTGCCATTTTTGACGGATTTAGGTTATCACTGTAGGTTTTTTTCTCGTATTAAATAACAAAGTAATCGCTTCCACGCTAAATCAACTAAACAGATTACAGACAATGACAGCCAATGCAGGCAGGAACCGGATGTAACATTACCTAGATAACAAATTGTCGAGGCCATGACAATACCTACTACACAGTATACAGCCATGAACTTAGCTATATTTAGAAAGATACCGGTGATTTTTTACAGTTTTCCCTAAACGTGTCGGGAATTTAAATTACCTGAAACCATTTACCTTTTGTTCGGGTTCTATTTTCAAAATACTTTTTTTTTATCGTAGAAACATGAGTTAGTTATTGGATAGAAAGCAATCATAGTCACTTTCATTAGAGTAGTATTTTTTATTTGTTTAACCTTTACTTTCTCGCATTGTTCCCGCGGGGAACGTTTTCGCCGCGCGACAATGGTCCCCGCGGAACGCGAATCCGCGCCCGCGAAACGCGAATCCGCGCGCCGAGGTCATATTAAAACAACCATAAAAACAGTTTTATTGAATGGATCTTTATTCTGTAAATGATATTTTACTTATAGATACATTCTCTTATAATAAACAATAACAAATAAAATGTAGTTACGATTTATAATATGTGTATCCGAATTTAGAATTTTTTTATGTTGGTCAACCGAATCGGTGCACGTTTTGGTTGGATAATTTGAAATTAGCGCCGTAAATGATAGAAATCTATAATCACTGAAGTAAACCCTATCAAGATCTGTCCACACTTTGAATGGTAGAGCCACGCTGTAGACAGTTTTGTCTACAGCATGAATGGGCCGGCTCGTCCGGGTCATTACCACTGTCTCACAGAAAACCGGCGTAAATTAGCTGCTTGCTGCTGCGTTTCGTACGGTGAGTGAGATATCCGGTGGCCCAAATCCCCGTCCCCTTCCCAATACTTTAATTATCCCTTTCCTTTAAGGTCGGCAACGCGCCTATGACTCTTTTAGTGTTGTGGCCGTACATGGGCGGTGGAGATCACTTATCATCTGGTTACCCACTCGCTCGTTTGCCGGCCTATGCTATAAAACATTCATCGGTTAAAAAACAAAACAATAAGATTGTTTCAGATTACAAAAAATATGTTAGTACATGGTAATACAATTTATCAAATGTGGTAACATTTCGGTCCATCACACATCCTTGTCACATAATATTGGAAACAAAATACTAACTCACGTACCGAATTACGAGATGAAAACTTTTTATTCGAACACCCTTGTCCGGCGGCTCTATACAGGTTGTATTCGTTAAGTGTTATTAGGCAATTATTTCGTAAATAGGAGATATATTCCAATCCTTTGGACTCGCGTCGGTAATAGTCTTAGGAAGTATATACATATATACGCACTCACATCTGTAATCTCCGAAGGGCTAGGCAGAGGTAGAACCAGTACACCCACATTTCGCCGAGCGTATCTCCGTCCAATGATGTGATAGGGGGCGAGCCTATTGCCATATCGGGCACAATTCCGGACTCCGAGCTGATACTGAGCATTTCGTAATAGAATAGAATTTTATTTTCTTATTATTTGTTAATAATTCTGGACATTCTGGAGATATAACACCCAGACCAGAAGCAAATATTTGTGGATCACACAAACATTCGTTTCGTTGCAGGATCGAACCTGCGACCTCTCGCTTCACAGCCGGTTACACGCCACCTGCGCCACGGAGGCTGTAAACCCATAGACTATAGAGAGAAAATATTACACACTCTGTATAAGCAGTTATATAAATAAGTAGAGACGCGTGTTATCCTTTATAGATTTAGGATAAAAGGATAGATATAATGTTACTAACACGTCCGATATCTGATCTGTGTAGGGATGGATTCATCAAAAAACAATATCTAAGTGAATCGATTCTTATCGAGTAAAACAAAATCGATTATTAATTTAATAAAGTGTTGAATTCTATTAGTTTACTGCAATGAAAGGCTTCCGATGTTAGAGGAAATTCGCTCTCAACCAGTTTCGTATTTACACTATAGGCAAGGCCTCGCTGATGGGGGCATTCTGGGCACTAACCCAGAGTCCTCGGGCTGAAGGGGCCCCGAAATGACAAAACCAAATAACAGTTCATAATGTTTAATCTAAAAGTCACTTTAATCTAATCACTAAAAGTTTGCAGTTTGTATGTGATAAATATAAATAAATAAATAACACCCAACAGTCACCCACATAGCCCTGACCCATAGAAAATAAATTTTAATAAATTTGATTTAAAAATAGTGTAAGAAAAAATGATTTTATTGTAAAAAAAACGTGGGGGGCTTTTCAGGATATTATCAAAATAACCCTTCTACTCATATCTGAATCACTCTCATAGTTCATAAAATATTTATAACTATTGATTGCACCCCCCGCTTTTTTACAATAAAATCATTTTTTCTTACACTATTTTTAACTCAAATTTATTAAAATTTATTTATTTATTTATAATTCTTTCTTGTACAACACTTAAAGTACATGTACAGAAAAAAACAATACAAATAATAGTACAATTGGCGGCCTTATCGCTCAGGGCAATCTCTTACAGGCAACCATAGGATGGAGACAAGGTAAGAAGTAAGAGAGGGCAATGTATAATACATACATAAAAGAAAACATATAATACCGTCTAAGATTAAAATATATACATACAATAAATATTGTATACATAAATACATACATATATATTCCACATACATACATAGATACTAAATATAGCAAATAAATATGAATTTCACAGCATATTAGCATTATTTATATTTTTTAAGTAGGATTTTCTTTAAAAGCGTATTTTTTAGTTTTTTAAACTATTTTTTTTATAGTATAGGTCGGCAAACGAGCAAGTGGATAACCTGATGGTAAGTGATCTCCACCGCCCATGTACGCCCACAATACTAAAATAATCATGGGCGCGTTGCTGACCTTAAAGGAAAGAGATTGGGAAGGGGAGGGAATTTGGGCCTCCGGATATCTCGCTCACCGTAAAAAACGCAGCAGCAAGCTGCTATTTACGCCGGTTTTCTGTGAGATAGTGGTAACGACCCGGACGAGCCGGCCCATTCATGCTGTAGACAAAACTGTACAGCGTGGCTCTGTCACTCAGAAAAAGTGTTAGTATGTTCGCCATAATAACAATAATCTGTGAAATTTTCAACTGCTACCTATTAAGGTTTAAAAGATAGAGCTTTTTAAATATAAGAAAGATAGACAGATTACGGAATTAGCTATGTATAGTTTCTGTTGGTACCTTTTGGGTAGAGAAACCTAAAAATTGAGAAAACATTGCATATCTGTTTTTCAAACCCAGAAATTCATTTCATACATACATGTATGAAACATGAAAACACATTCTCACCTGTAAGAGGTGTAACTAGTACACCCACATTTCGCCGAGCTTGTTACCATCCCCTAATGTGATTCCAGACTCCGGGCTGATAGCTTAGTAGCATTTCATGATAGAAAATCCCAATATTACTTTTACCCGGCCCGGGGATCGAACCCGAGACCTCAGCACAGCAGCCGCACCGCGTGCGCTTTACAACTGCGCCACCGAGGCAGTCCCCTGTTTACTACCTTACTACCTGTTTTACAATTTTTTTTATAATGATGGGTTATCATTATTTATTATTTCCTCGTGGATTTATTTAATTTTCTACTTAGGTTCTTTACGGAGTCGTTTCCTACTTCCTGGAATATCCCAACACTAAGGTCCGGAGACTATGTTCTTAAAATTTTCCAAAAATGGGAAAATCTATAGCCTATCCCAACGCGATAACAGATTATGTCACTCGATTTTATCAATAACCTTATTTCTAATGGACACAATAGGTTAACGAACTTAGCATAATATTGAAAATTAATTCAATATTTTCTGCAGGAGCTGGCAGCGGGAATATCAATTTGCTGGTGTGTAAAAAACAATTGCCTTGGACACGAGACACGACAAGCTAATCAATGTCAATAATAATTTTTCTATAGAACTTTTTTATTTTTATTTATGAGCTCATGCCTGTCTCTTGGAAGGTGTTTTCTCTCTTGGAAGAAGGTTGAAGTTTTTTTATTGGTTTGAATGAAGCACGAGCAGTTTGCTCGTCTGATCCTTAGGTCTAGATCCTAGGTCCTTATAGGCACCACACTTGCCCATAAACAAAAGGAACACGAAATATTTGCACTCAATATCATAGACCATTTTCCATAAGGAAGTTTCATACAAAGTTCAACTCTCACCTTTTCCCCCTTAAAATATCGGCTACTAATTAACATTCAGTAGACTATTTTAAAGATAGAACAAACCGGAACAAACAGACAGATGACGTACAGGTTAAGTAAAACGAATTCGTTGGCACTCATAGGGTACCTAGGCAGAACTTTATGTTAAACATGTTTTTAACATAAAGTAGTAACTTTATTTTATGCACACCAGGACAAAATTAGTTGCGCTGTTATTTCAAGTTAAAATGAGTTTAAAGTAAACGGGAAAAGTTTAAATATGCTTTGACAAACTAGCCAACGTATCATAGAGTTTCCTCATAAGTTAGTCTAGTTATTAAACGCTTAATAAAAATGGAGACCTACTTCCGACTCCTATTGATATTTTGAAACTTTGGATGCTTGCGAGTTTGTGAATTGAGTACTTACTGATCAATAAAAAAGAGTATAAGTACTCACGCCTATAATCCCCGAAGGGGAAGGCAGAGGTGTAACCAGTACACGCACATTTTGCCGTGTGTATCTTCGTCCCATGACGTGATAGGTGGCGAGGCACAAATTCTAGACTTCGGGCTGATACTGAGCATTTCGTAATAGCAAAAACCCAATATCACTTTTACCTAACTTGGAGATCGAACCCGAGACCTCAGCATCAGCCTCAGTCGTAACGCTTACGCATTAAAACTGCGCCACCGAGGCAGTCAATAAAAAAACCTATTAAAAAAAAATACATTTGTTAGACATGAAATTTGCCATGGCATATAGTCTGCTTTTTTTAATGGTAAAAAACCTTTTTTTGCTATTTTTAGTGAAAGAATTATCAAAATCGGTGCATAAATGAAGTAGTTTTTAATTTTTCAATTTCAAATCGGCCCCGTTAGCGGTGGAATTTCTTCTTGAAAACGGGACTAGCTATGAGCTATTATTATTATGGTATTAAAAAAAATATATTCGGCCCATGTTTAGCGGATTGTGCGTGGTTATCGTCTTGATGATGATTATACAAAAAAAAATAGAAAAACTCGCCGAATTGAGAATTTGAGTGGTAAAGCCACGCAGCATGTATGGGCCAGCTCGTCTAGGTCATTACCACTGTCTCACAGAAAACCAGCGTAAAGAAGCAGCTTGCTGCTGCGTTTCGTACGGTGAGTGAGATATCCGGAGGCCCAAACCCCTTCTTCTCAATTCCATAATTATCCCTTTCCATTAAGGTCGGCGACGCACCCATGATTCTTTTGGTATTGTGGCCATACATGGGCGGTGGAGATCACTTACCATCAGGTGACCCACTTGCTCGTTTGCCGGACTATGCCATAAAAAAATCATGGCTCGTGGCTACCGGTTGCCATTTTTGACGGATTTAGGTTATCACTGTAGGTTTTTTTCTCGTATTAAATAACAAAGTAATCGCTTCCACGCTAAATCAACTAAACAGATTACAGACAATGACAGCCAATGCAGGCAGGAACCGGATGTAACATTACCTAGATAACAAATTGTCGAGGCCATGACAATACCTACTACACAGTATACAGCCATGAACTTAGCTATATTTAGAAAGATACCGGTGATTTTTTACAGTTTTCCCTAAACGTGTCGGGAATTTAAATTACCTGAAACCATTTACCTTTTGTTCGGGTTCTATTTTCAAAATACTTTTTTTTTATCGTAGAAACATGAGTTAGTTATTGGATAGAAAGCAATCATAGTCACTTTCATTAGAGTAGTATTTTTTATTTGTTTAACCTTTACTTTCTCGCATTGTTCCCGCGGGGAACGTTTTCGCCGCGCGACAATGGTCCCCGCGGAACGCGAATCCGCGCCCGCGAAACGCGAATCCGCGCGCCGAGGTCATATTAAAACAACCATAAAAACAGTTTTATTGAATGGATCTTTATTCTGTAAATGATATTTTACTTATAGATACATTCTCTTATAATAAACAATAACAAATAAAATGTAGTTACGATTTATAATATGTGTATCCGAATTTAGAATTTTTTTATGTTGGTCAACCGAATCGGTGCACGTTTTGGTTGGATAATTTGAAATTAGCGCCGTAAATGATAGAAATCTATAATCACTGAAGTAAACCCTATCAAGATCTGTCCACACTTTGAATGGTAGAGCCACGCTGTAGACAGTTTTGTCTACAGCATGAATGGGCCGGCTCGTCCGGGTCATTACCACTGTCTCACAGAAACCGGCGTAAATTAGCTGCTTGCTGCTGCGTTTCGTACGGTGAGTGAGATATCCGGTGGCCCAAATCCCCGTCCCCTTCCCAATACTTTAATTATCCCTTTCCTTTAAGGTCGGCAACGCGCCTATGACTCTTTTAGTGTTGTGGCCGTACATGGGCGGTGGAGATCACTTATCATCTGGTTACCCACTCGCTCGTTTGCCGGCCTATGCTATAAAACATTCATCGGTTAAAAAACAAAACAATAAGATTGTTTCAGATTACAAAAAATATGTTAGTACATGGTAATACAATTTATCAAATGTGGTAACATTTCGGTCCATCACACATCCTTGTCACATAATATTGGAAACAAAATACTAACTCACGTACCGAATTACGAGATGAAAACTTTTTATTCGAACACCCTTGTCCGGCGGCTCTATACAGGTTGTATTCGTTAAGTGTTATTAGGCAATTATTTCGTAAATAGGAGATATATTCCAATCCTTTGGACTCGCGTCGGTAATAGTCTTAGGAAGTATATACATATATACGCACTCACATCTGTAATCTCCGAAGGGCTAGGCAGAGGTAGAACCAGTACACCCACATTTCGCCGAGCGTATCTCCGTCCAATGATGTGATAGGGGGCGAGCCTATTGCCATATCGGGCACAATTCCGGACTCCGAGCTGATACTGAGCATTTCGTAATAGAATAGAATTTTATTTTCTTATTATTTGTTAATAATTCTGGACATTCTGGAGATATAACACCCAGACCAGAAGCAAATATTTGTGGATCACACAAACATTCGTTTCGTTGCAGGATCGAACCTGCGACCTCTCGCTTCACAGCCGGTTACACGCCACCTGCGCCACGGAGGCTGTAAACCCATAGACTATAGAGAGAAAATATTACACACTCTGTATAAGCAGTTATATAAATAAGTAGAGACGCGTGTTATCCTTTATAGATTTAGGATAAAAGGATAGATATAATGTTACTAACACGTCCGATATCTGATCTGTGTAGGGATGGATTCATCAAAAAACAATATCTAAGTGAATCGATTCTTATCGAGTAAAACAAAATCGATTATTAATTTAATAAAGTGTTGAATTCTATTAGTTTACTGCAATGAAAGGCTTCCGATGTTAGAGGAAATTCGCTCTCAACCAGTTTCGTATTTACACTATAGGCAAGGCCTCGCTGATGGGGGCATTCTGGGCACTAACCCAGAGTCCTCGGGCTGAAGGGGCCCCGAAATGACAAAACCAAATAACAGTTCATAATGTTTAATCTAAAAGTCACTTTAATCTAATCACTAAAAGTTTGCAGTTTGTATGTGATAAATATAAATAAATAAATAACACCCAACAGTCAACATAGCCAACATAGCCCTGACCCATAGAAAATAAATTTTAATAAATTTGATTTAAAAATAGTGTAAGAAAAAATGATTTTATTGTAAAAAAAACGTGGGGGGCTTTTCAGGATATTATCAAAATAACCCTTCTACTCATATCTGAATCACTCTCATAGTTCATAAAATATTTATAACTATTGATTGCACCCCCCGCTTTTTTACAATAAAATCATTTTTTCTTACACTATTTTTAACTCAAATTTATTAAAATTTATTTATTTATTTATAATTCTTTCTTGTACAACACTTAAAGTACATGTACAGAAAAAAACAATACAAATAATAGTACAATTGGCGGCCTTATCGCTCAGGGCAATCTCTTACAGGCAACCATAGGATGGAGACAAGGTAAGAAGTAAGAGAGGGCAATGTATAATACATACATAAAAGAAAACATATAATACCGTCTAAGATTAAAATATATACATACAATAAATATTGTATACATAAATACATACATATATATTCCACATACATACATAGATACTAAATATAGCAAATAAATATGAATTTCACAGCATATTAGCATTATTTATATTTTTTAAGTAGGATTTTCTTTAAAAGCGTATTTTTTAGTTTTTTAAACTATTTTTTTTATAGTATAGGTCGGCAAACGAGCAAGTGGATAACCTGATGGTAAGTGATCTCCACCGCCCATGTACGCCCACAATACTAAAATAATCATGGGCGCGTTGCTGACCTTAAAGGAAAGAGATTGGGAAGGGGAGGGAATTTGGGCCTCCGGATATCTCGCTCACCGTAAAAAACGCAGCAGCAAGCTGCTATTTACGCCGGTTTTCTGTGAGATAGTGGTAACGACCCGGACGAGCCGGCCCATTCATGCTGTAGACAAAACTGTACAGCGTGGCTCTGTCACTCAGAAAAAGTGTTAGTATGTTCGCCATAATAACAATAATCTGTGAAATTTTCAACTGCTACCTATTAAGGTTTAAAAGATAGAGCTTTTTAAATATAAGAAAGATAGACAGATTACGGAATTAGCTATGTATAGTTTCTGTTGGTACCTTTTGGGTAGAGAAACCTAAAAATTGAGAAAACATTGCATATCTGTTTTTCAAACCCAGAAATTCATTTCATACATACATGTATGAAACATGAAAACACATTCTCACCTGTAAGAGGTGTAACTAGTACACCCACATTTCGCCGAGCTTGTTACCATCCCCTAATGTGATTCCAGACTCCGGGCTGATAGCTTAGTAGCATTTCATGATAGAAAATCCCAATATTACTTTTACCCGGCCCGGGGATCGAACCCGAGACCTCAGCACAGCAGCCGCACCGCGTGCGCTTTACAACTGCGCCACCGAGGCAGTCCCCTGTTTACTACCTTACTACCTGTTTTACAATTTTTTTTATAATGATGGGTTATCATTATTTATTATTTCCTCGTGGATTTATTTAATTTTCTACTTAGGTTCTTTACGGAGTCGTTTCCTACTTCCTGGAATATCCCAACACTAAGGTCCGGAGACTATGTTCTTAAAATTTTCCAAAAATGGGAAAATCTATAGCCTATCCCAACGCGATAACAGATTATGTCACTCGATTTTATCAATAACCTTATTTCTAATGGACACAATAGGTTAACGAACTTAGCATAATATTGAAAATTAATTCAATATTTTCTGCAGGAGCTGGCAGCGGGAATATCAATTTGCTGGTGTGTAAAAAACAATTGCCTTGGACACGAGACACGACAAGCTAATCAATGTCAATAATAATTTTTCTATAGAACTTTTTTATTTTTATTTATGAGCTCATGCCTGTCTCTTGGAAGGTGTTTTCTCTCTTGGAAGAAGGTTGAAGTTTTTTTATTGGTTTGAATGAAGCACGAGCAGTTTGCTCGTCTGATCCTTAGGTCTAGATCCTAGGTCCTTATAGGCACCACACTTGCCCATAAACAAAAGGAACACGAAATATTTGCACTCAATATCATAGACCATTTTCCATAAGGAAGTTTCATACAAAGTTCAACTCTCACCTTTTCCCCCTTAAAATATCGGCTACTAATTAACATTCAGTAGACTATTTTAAAGATAGAACAAACCGGAACAAACAGACAGATGACGTACAGGTTAAGTAAAACGAATTCGTTGGCACTCATAGGGTACCTAGGCAGAACTTTATGTTAAACATGTTTTTAACATAAAGTAGTAACTTTATTTTATGCACACCAGGACAAAATTAGTTGCGCTGTTATTTCAAGTTAAAATGAGTTTAAAGTAAACGGGAAAAGTTTAAATATGCTTTGACAAACTAGCCAACGTATCATAGAGTTTCCTCATAAGTTAGTCTAGTTATTAAACGCTTAATAAAAATGGAGACCTACTTCCGACTCCTATTGATATTTTGAAACTTTGGATGCTTGCGAGTTTGTGAATTGAGTACTTACTGATCAATAAAAAAGAGTATAAGTACTCACGCCTATAATCCCCGAAGGGGAAGGCAGAGGTGTAACCAGTACACGCACATTTTGCCGTGTGTATCTTCGTCCCATGACGTGATAGGTGGCGAGGCACAAATTCTAGACTTCGGGCTGATACTGAGCATTTCGTAATAGCAAAAACCCAATATCACTTTTACCTAACTTGGAGATCGAACCCGAGACCTCAGCATCAGCCTCAGTCGTAACGCTTACGCATTAAAACTGCGCCACCGAGGCAGTCAATAAAAAAACCTATTAAAAAAAAATACATTTGTTAGACATGAAATTTGCCATGGCATATAGTCTGCTTTTTTTAATGGTAAAAAACCTTTTTTTGCTATTTTTAGTGAAAGAATTATCAAAATCGGTGCATAAATGAAGTAGTTTTTAATTTTTCAATTTCAAATCGGCCCCGTTAGCGGTGGAATTTCTTCTTGAAAACGGGACTAGCTATGAGCTATTATTATTATGGTATTAAAAAAAATATATTCGGCCCATGTTTAGCGGATTGTGCGTGGTTATCGTCTTGATGATGATTATACAAAAAAAAATAGAAAAACTCGCCGAATTGAGAATTTGAGTGGTAAAGCCACGCAGCATGTATGGGCCAGCTCGTCTAGGTCATTACCACTGTCTCACAGAAAACCAGCGTAAAGAAGCAGCTTGCTGCTGCGTTTCGTACGGTGAGTGAGATATCCGGAGGCCCAAACCCCTTCTTCTCAATTCCATAATTATCCCTTTCCATTAAGGTCGGCGACGCACCCATGATTCTTTTGGTATTGTGGCCATACATGGGCGGTGGAGATCACTTACCATCAGGTGACCCACTTGCTCGTTTGCCGGACTATGCCATAAAAAAATCATGGCTCGTGGCTACCGGTTGCCATTTTTGACGGATTTAGGTTATCACTGTAGGTTTTTTTCTCGTATTAAATAACAAAGTAATCGCTTCCACGCTAAATCAACTAAACAGATTACAGACAATGACAGCCAATGCAGGCAGGAACCGGATGTAACATTACCTAGATAACAAATTGTCGAGGCCATGACAATACCTACTACACAGTATACAGCCATGAACTTAGCTATATTTAGAAAGATACCGGTGATTTTTTACAGTTTTCCCTAAACGTGTCGGGAATTTAAATTACCTGAAACCATTTACCTTTTGTTCGGGTTCTATTTTCAAAATACTTTTTTTTTATCGTAGAAACATGAGTTAGTTATTGGATAGAAAGCAATCATAGTCACTTTCATTAGAGTAGTATTTTTTATTTGTTTAACCTTTACTTTCTCGCATTGTTCCCGCGGGGAACGTTTTCGCCGCGCGACAATGGTCCCCGCGGAACGCGAATCCGCGCCCGCGAAACGCGAATCCGCGCGCCGAGGTCATATTAAAACAACCATAAAAACAGTTTTATTGAATGGATCTTTATTCTGTAAATGATATTTTACTTATAGATACATTCTCTTATAATAAACAATAACAAATAAAATGTAGTTACGATTTATAATATGTGTATCCGAATTTAGAATTTTTTTATGTTGGTCAACCGAATCGGTGCACGTTTTGGTTGGATAATTTGAAATTAGCGCCGTAAATGATAGAAATCTATAATCACTGAAGTAAACCCTATCAAGATCTGTCCACACTTTGAATGGTAGAGCCACGCTGTAGACAGTTTTGTCTACAGCATGAATGGGCCGGCTCGTCCGGGTCATTACCACTGTCTCACAGAAAACCGGCGTAAATTAGCTGCTTGCTGCTGCGTTTCGTACGGTGAGTGAGATATCCGGTGGCCCAAATCCCCGTCCCCTTCCCAATACTTTAATTATCCCTTTCCTTTAAGGTCGGCAACGCGCCTATGACTCTTTTAGTGTTGTGGCCGTACATGGGCGGTGGAGATCACTTATCATCTGGTTACCCACTCGCTCGTTTGCCGGCCTATGCTATAAAACATTCATCGGTTAAAAAACAAAACAATAAGATTGTTTCAGATTACAAAAAATATGTTAGTACATGGTAATACAATTTATCAAATGTGGTAACATTTCGGTCCATCACACATCCTTGTCACATAATATTGGAAACAAAATACTAACTCACGTACCGAATTACGAGATGAAAACTTTTTATTCGAACACCCTTGTCCGGCGGCTCTATACAGGTTGTATTCGTTAAGTGTTATTAGGCAATTATTTCGTAAATAGGAGATATATTCCAATCCTTTGGACTCGCGTCGGTAATAGTCTTAGGAAGTATATACATATATACGCACTCACATCTGTAATCTCCGAAGGGCTAGGCAGAGGTAGAACCAGTACACCCACATTTCGCCGAGCGTATCTCCGTCCAATGATGTGATAGGGGGCGAGCCTATTGCCATATCGGGCACAATTCCGGACTCCGAGCTGATACTGAGCATTTCGTAATAGAATAGAATTTTATTTTCTTATTATTTGTTAATAATTCTGGACATTCTGGAGATATAACACCCAGACCAGAAGCAAATATTTGTGGATCACACAAACATTCGTTTCGTTGCAGGATCGAACCTGCGACCTCTCGCTTCACAGCCGGTTACACGCCACCTGCGCCACGGAGGCTGTAAACCCATAGACTATAGAGAGAAAATATTACACACTCTGTATAAGCAGTTATATAAATAAGTAGAGACGCGTGTTATCCTTTATAGATTTAGGATAAAAGGATAGATATAATGTTACTAACACGTCCGATATCTGATCTGTGTAGGGATGGATTCATCAAAAAACAATATCTAAGTGAATCGATTCTTATCGAGTAAAACAAAATCGATTATTAATTTAATAAAGTGTTGAATTCTATTAGTTTACTGCAATGAAAGGCTTCCGATGTTAAAGGAAATTCGCTCTCAACCAGTTTCGTATTTACACTATAGGCAAGGCCTCGCTGATGGGGGCATTCTGGGCACTAACCCAGAGTCCTCGGGCTGAAGGGGCCCCGAAATGACAAAACCAAATAACAGTTCATAATGTTTAATCTAAAAGTCACTTTAATCTAATCACTAAAAGTTTGCAGTTTGTATGTGATAAATATAAATAAATAAATAACACCCAACAGTCACCCACATAGCCCTGACCCATAGAAAATAAATTTTAATAAATTTGATTTAAAAATAGTGTAAGAAAAAATGATTTTATTGTAAAAAAAACGTGGGGGGCTTTTCAGGATATTATCAAAATAACCCTTCTACTCATATCTGAATCACTCTCATAGTTCATAAAATATTTATAACTATTGATTGCACCCCCCGCTTTTTTACAATAAAATCATTTTTTCTTACACTATTTTTAACTCAAATTTATTAAAATTTATTTATTTATTTATAATTCTTTCTTGTACAACACTTAAAGTACATGTACAGAAAAAAACAATACAAATAATAGTACAATTGGCGGCCTTATCGCTCAGGGCAATCTCTTACAGGCAACCATAGGATGGAGACAAGGTAAGAAGTAAGAGAGGGCAATGTATAATACATACATAAAAGAAAACATATAATACCGTCTAAGATTAAAATATATACATACAATAAATATTGTATACATAAATACATACATATATATTCCACATACATACATAGATACTAAATATAGCAAATAAATATGAATTTCACAGCATATTAGCATTATTTATATTTTTTAAGTAGGATTTTCTTTAAAAGCGTATTTTTTAGTTTTTTAAACTATTTTTTTTATAGTATAGGTCGGCAAACGAGCAAGTGGATAACCTGATGGTAAGTGATCTCCACCGCCCATGTACGCCCACAATACTAAAATAATCATGGGCGCGTTGCTGACCTTAAAGGAAAGAGATTGGGAAGGGGAGGGAATTTGGGCCTCCGGATATCTCGCTCACCGTAAAAAACGCAGCAGCAAGCTGCTATTTACGCCGGTTTTCTGTGAGATAGTGGTAACGACCCGGACGAGCCGGCCCATTCATGCTGTAGACAAAACTGTACAGCGTGGCTCTGTCACTCAGAAAAAGTGTTAGTATGTTCGCCATAATAACAATAATCTGTGAAATTTTCAACTGCTACCTATTAAGGTTTAAAAGATAGAGCTTTTTAAATATAAGAAAGATAGACAGATTACGGAATTAGCTATGTATAGTTTCTGTTGGTACCTTTTGGGTAGAGAAACCTAAAAATTGAGAAAACATTGCATATCTGTTTTTCAAACCCAGAAATTCATTTCATACATACATGTATGAAACATGAAAACACATTCTCACCTGTAAGAGGTGTAACTAGTACACCCACATTTCGCCGAGCTTGTTACCATCCCCTAATGTGATTCCAGACTCCGGGCTGATAGCTTAGTAGCATTTCATGATAGAAAATCCCAATATTACTTTTACCCGGCCCGGGGATCGAACCCGAGACCTCAGCACAGCAGCCGCACCGCGTGCGCTTTACAACTGCGCCACCGAGGCAGTCCCCTGTTTACTACCTTACTACCTGTTTTACAATTTTTTTTATAATGATGGGTTATCATTATTTATTATTTCCTCGTGGATTTATTTAATTTTCTACTTAGGTTCTTTACGGAGTCGTTTCCTACTTCCTGGAATATCCCAACACTAAGGTCCGGAGACTATGTTCTTAAAATTTTCCAAAAATGGGAAAATCTATAGCCTATCCCAACGCGATAACAGATTATGTCACTCGATTTTATCAATAACCTTATTTCTAATGGACACAATAGGTTAACGAACTTAGCATAATATTGAAAATTAATTCAATATTTTCTGCAGGAGCTGGCAGCGGGAATATCAATTTGCTGGTGTGTAAAAAACAATTGCCTTGGACACGAGACACGACAAGCTAATCAATGTCAATAATAATTTTTCTATAGAACTTTTTTATTTTTATTTATGAGCTCATGCCTGTCTCTTGGAAGGTGTTTTCTCTCTTGGAAGAAGGTTGAAGTTTTTTTATTGGTTTGAATGAAGCACGAGCAGTTTGCTCGTCTGATCCTTAGGTCTAGATCCTAGGTCCTTATAGGCACCACACTTGCCCATAAACAAAAGGAACACGAAATATTTGCACTCAATATCATAGACCATTTTCCATAAGGAAGTTTCATACAAAGTTCAACTCTCACCTTTTCCCCCTTAAAATATCGGCTACTAATTAACATTCAGTAGACTATTTTAAAGATAGAACAAACCGGAACAAACAGACAGATGACGTACAGGTTAAGTAAAACGAATTCGTTGGCACTCATAGGGTACCTAGGCAGAACTTTATGTTAAACATGTTTTTAACATAAAGTAGTAACTTTATTTTATGCACACCAGGACAAAATTAGTTGCGCTGTTATTTCAAGTTAAAATGAGTTTAAAGTAAACGGGAAAAGTTTAAATATGCTTTGACAAACTAGCCAACGTATCATAGAGTTTCCTCATAAGTTAGTCTAGTTATTAAACGCTTAATAAAAATGGAGACCTACTTCCGACTCCTATTGATATTTTGAAACTTTGGATGCTTGCGAGTTTGTGAATTGAGTACTTACTGATCAATAAAAAAGAGTATAAGTACTCACGCCTATAATCCCCGAAGGGGAAGGCAGAGGTGTAACCAGTACACGCACATTTTGCCGTGTGTATCTTCGTCCCATGACGTGATAGGTGGCGAGGCACAAATTCTAGACTTCGGGCTGATACTGAGCATTTCGTAATAGCAAAAACCCAATATCACTTTTACCTAACTTGGAGATCGAACCCGAGACCTCAGCATCAGCCTCAGTCGTAACGCTTACGCATTAAAACTGCGCCACCGAGGCAGTCAATAAAAAAACCTATTAAAAAAAAATACATTTGTTAGACATGAAATTTGCCATGGCATATAGTCTGCTTTTTTTAATGGTAAAAAACCTTTTTTTGCTATTTTTAGTGAAAGAATTATCAAAATCGGTGCATAAATGAAGTAGTTTTTAATTTTTCAATTTCAAATCGGCCCCGTTAGCGGTGGAATTTCTTCTTGAAAACGGGACTAGCTATGAGCTATTATTATTATGGTATTAAAAAAAATATATTCGGCCCATGTTTAGCGGATTGTGCGTGGTTATCGTCTTGATGATGATTATACAAAAAAAAATAGAAAAACTCGCCGAATTGAGAATTTGAGTGGTAAAGCCACGCAGCATGTATGGGCCAGCTCGTCTAGGTCATTACCACTGTCTCACAGAAAACCAGCGTAAAGAAGCAGCTTGCTGCTGCGTTTCGTACGGTGAGTGAGATATCCGGAGGCCCAAACCCCTTCTTCTCAATTCCATAATTATCCCTTTCCATTAAGGTCGGCGACGCACCCATGATTCTTTTGGTATTGTGGCCATACATGGGCGGTGGAGATCACTTACCATCAGGTGACCCACTTGCTCGTTTGCCGGACTATGCCATAAAAAAATCATGGCTCGTGGCTACCGGTTGCCATTTTTGACGGATTTAGGTTATCACTGTAGGTTTTTTTCTCGTATTAAATAACAAAGTAATCGCTTCCACGCTAAATCAACTAAACAGATTACAGACAATGACAGCCAATGCAGGCAGGAACCGGATGTAACATTACCTAGATAACAAATTGTCGAGGCCATGACAATACCTACTACACAGTATACAGCCATGAACTTAGCTATATTTAGAAAGATACCGGTGATTTTTTACAGTTTTCCCTAAACGTGTCGGGAATTTAAATTACCTGAAACCATTTACCTTTTGTTCGGGTTCTATTTTCAAAATACTTTTTTTTTATCGTAGAAACATGAGTTAGTTATTGGATAGAAAGCAATCATAGTCACTTTCATTAGAGTAGTATTTTTTATTTGTTTAACCTTTACTTTCTCGCATTGTTCCCGCGGGGAACGTTTTCGCCGCGCGACAATGGTCCCCGCGGAACGCGAATCCGCGCCCGCGAAACGCGAATCCGCGCGCCGAGGTCATATTAAAACAACCATAAAAACAGTTTTATTGAATGGATCTTTATTCTGTAAATGATATTTTACTTATAGATACATTCTCTTATAATAAACAATAACAAATAAAATGTAGTTACGATTTATAATATGTGTATCCGAATTTAGAATTTTTTTATGTTGGTCAACCGAATCGGTGCACGTTTTGGTTGGATAATTTGAAATTAGCGCCGTAAATGATAGAAATCTATAATCACTGAAGTAAACCCTATCAAGATCTGTCCACACTTTGAATGGTAGAGCCACGCTGTAGACAGTTTTGTCTACAGCATGAATGGGCCGGCTCGTCCGGGTCATTACCACTGTCTCACAGAAAACCGGCGTAAATTAGCTGCTTGCTGCTGCGTTTCGTACGGTGAGTGAGATATCCGGTGGCCCAAATCCCCGTCCCCTTCCCAATACTTTAATTATCCCTTTCCTTTAAGGTCGGCAACGCGCCTATGACTCTTTTAGTGTTGTGGCCGTACATGGGCGGTGGAGATCACTTATCATCTGGTTACCCACTCGCTCGTTTGCCGGCCTATGCTATAAAACATTCATCGGTTAAAAAACAAAACAATAAGATTGTTTCAGATTACAAAAAATATGTTAGTACATGGTAATACAATTTATCAAATGTGGTAACATTTCGGTCCATCACACATCCTTGTCACATAATATTGGAAACAAAATACTAACTCACGTACCGAATTACGAGATGAAAACTTTTTATTCGAACACCCTTGTCCGGCGGCTCTATACAGGTTGTATTCGTTAAGTGTTATTAGGCAATTATTTCGTAAATAGGAGATATATTCCAATCCTTTGGACTCGCGTCGGTAATAGTCTTAGGAAGTATATACATATATACGCACTCACATCTGTAATCTCCGAAGGGCTAGGCAGAGGTAGAACCAGTACACCCACATTTCGCCGAGCGTATCTCCGTCCAATGATGTGATAGGGGGCGAGCCTATTGCCATATCGGGCACAATTCCGGACTCCGAGCTGATACTGAGCATTTCGTAATAGAATAGAATTTTATTTTCTTATTATTTGTTAATAATTCTGGACATTCTGGAGATATAACACCCAGACCAGAAGCAAATATTTGTGGATCACACAAACATTCGTTTCGTTGCAGGATCGAACCTGCGACCTCTCGCTTCACAGCCGGTTACACGCCACCTGCGCCACGGAGGCTGTAAACCCATAGACTATAGAGAGAAAATATTACACACTCTGTATAAGCAGTTATATAAATAAGTAGAGACGCGTGTTATCCTTTATAGATTTAGGATAAAAGGATAGATATAATGTTACTAACACGTCCGATATCTGATCTGTGTAGGGATGGATTCATCAAAAAACAATATCTAAGTGAATCGATTCTTATCGAGTAAAACAAAATCGATTATTAATTTAATAAAGTGTTGAATTCTATTAGTTTACTGCAATGAAAGGCTTCCGATGTTAAAGGAAATTCGCTCTCAACCAGTTTCGTATTTACACTATAGGCAAGGCCTCGCTGATGGGGGCATTCTGGGCACTAACCCAGAGTCCTCGGGCTGAAGGGGCCCCGAAATGACAAAACCAAATAACAGTTCATAATGTTTAATCTAAAAGTCACTTTAATCTAATCACTAAAAGTTTGCAGTTTGTATGTGATAAATATAAATAAATAAATAACACCCAACAGTCACCCACATAGCCCTGACCCATAGAAAATAAATTTTAATAAATTTGATTTAAAAATAGTGTAAGAAAAAATGATTTTATTGTAAAAAAAACGTGGGGGGCTTTTCAGGATATTATCAAAATAACCCTTCTACTCATATCTGAATCACTCTCATAGTTCATAAAATATTTATAACTATTGATTGCACCCCCCGCTTTTTTACAATAAAATCATTTTTTCTTACACTATTTTTAACTCAAATTTATTAAAATTTATTTATTTATTTATAATTCTTTCTTGTACAACACTTAAAGTACATGTACAGAAAAAAACAATACAAATAATAGTACAATTGGCGGCCTTATCGCTCAGGGCAATCTCTTACAGGCAACCATAGGATGGAGACAAGGTAAGAAGTAAGAGAGGGCAATGTATAATACATACATAAAAGAAAACATATAATACCGTCTAAGATTAAAATATATACATACAATAAATATTGTATACATAAATACATACATATATATTCCACATACATACATAGATACTAAATATAGCAAATAAATATGAATTTCACAGCATATTAGCATTATTTATATTTTTTAAGTAGGATTTTCTTTAAAAGCGTATTTTTTAGTTTTTTAAACTATTTTTTTTATAGTATAGGTCGGCAAACGAGCAAGTGGATAACCTGATGGTAAGTGATCTCCACCGCCCATGTACGCCCACAATACTAAAATAATCATGGGCGCGTTGCTGACCTTAAAGGAAAGAGATTGGGAAGGGGAGGGAATTTGGGCCTCCGGATATCTCGCTCACCGTAAAAAACGCAGCAGCAAGCTGCTATTTACGCCGGTTTTCTGTGAGATAGTGGTAACGACCCGGACGAGCCGGCCCATTCATGCTGTAGACAAAACTGTACAGCGTGGCTCTGTCACTCAGAAAAAGTGTTAGTATGTTCGCCATAATAACAATAATCTGTGAAATTTTCAACTGCTACCTATTAAGGTTTAAAAGATAGAGCTTTTTAAATATAAGAAAGATAGACAGATGACGGAATTAGCTATGTATAGTTTCTGTTGGTACCTTTTGGGTAGAGAAACCTAAAAATTGAGAAAACATTGCATATCTGTTTTTCAAACCCAGAAATTCATTTCATACATACATGTATGAAACATGAAAACACATTCTCACCTGTAAGAGGTGTAACTAGTACACCCACATTTCGCCGAGCTTGTTACCATCCCCTAATGTGATTCCAGACTCCGGGCTGATAGCTTAGTAGCATTTCATGATAGAAAATCCCAATATTACTTTTACCCGGCCCGGGGATCGAACCCGAGACCTCAGCACAGCAGCCGCACCGCGTGCGCTTTACAACTGCGCCACCGAGGCAGTCCCCTGTTTACTACCTTACTACCTGTTTTACAATTTTTTTTATAATGATGGGTTATCATTATTTATTATTTCCTCGTGGATTTATTTAATTTTCTACTTAGGTTCTTTATGGAGTCGTTTCCTACTTCCTGGAATATCCCAACACTAAGGTCCGGAGACTATGTTCTTAAAATTTTCCAAAAATGGGAAAATCTATAGCCTATCCCAACGCGATAACAGATTATGTCACTCGATTTTATCAATAACCTTATTTCTAATGGACACAATAGGTTAACGAACTTAGCATAATATTGAAAATTAATTCAATATTTTCTGCAGGAGCTGGCAGCGGGAATATCAATTTGCTGGTGTGTAAAAAACAATTGCCTTGGACACGAGACACGACAAGCTAATCAATGTCAATAATAATTTTTCTATAGAACTTTTTTATTTTTATTTATGAGCTCATGCCTGTCTCTTGGAAGGTGATTTCTCTCTTGGAAGAAGGTTGAAGTTTTTTTATTGGTTTGAATGAAGCACGAGCAGTTTGCTCGTCTGATCCTTAGGTCTAGATCCTAGGTCCTTATAGGCACCACACTTGCCCATAAACAAAAGGAACACGAAATATTTGCACTCAATATCATAGACCATTTTCCATAAGGAAGTTTCATACAAAGTTCAACTCTCACCTTTTCCCCCTTAAAATATCGGCTACTAATTAACATTCAGTAGACTATTTTAAAGATAGAACAAACCGGAACAAACAGACAGATGACGTACAGGTTAAGTAAAACGAATTCGTTGGCACTCATAGGGTACCTAGGCAGAACTTTATGTTAAACATGTTTTTAACATAAAGTAGTAACTTTATTTTATGCACACCAGGACAAAATTAGTTGCGCTGTTATTTCAAGTTAAAATTAGTTTAAAGTAAACGGGAAAAGTTTAAATATGCTTTGACAAACTAGCCAACGTATCATAGAGTTTCCTCATAAGTTAGTCTAGTTATTAAACGCTTAATAAAAATGGAGACCTACTTCCGACTCCTATTGATATTTTGAAACTTTGGATGCTTGCGAGTTTGTGAATTGAGTACTTACTGATCAATAAAAAAGAGTATAAGTACTCACGCCTATAATCCCCGAAGGGGAAGGCAGAGGTGTAACCAGTACACGCACATTTTGCCGTGTGTATCTTCGTCCCATGACGTGATAGGTGGCGAGGCACAAATTCTAGACTTCGGGCTGATACTGAGCATTTCGTAATAGCAAAAACCCAATATCACTTTTACCTAACTTGGAGATCGAACCCGAGACCTCAGCATCAGCCTCAGTCGTAACGCTTACGCATTAAAACTGCGCCACCGAGGCAGTCAATAAAAAAACCTATTAAAAAAAAATACATTTGTTAGACATGAAATTTGCCATGGCATATAGTCTGCTTTTTTTAATGGTAAAAAACCTTTTTTTGCTATTTTTAGTGAAAGAATTATCAAAATCGGTGCATAAATGAAGTAGTTTTTAATTTTTCAATTTCAAATCGGCCCCGTTAGCGGTGGAATTTCTTCTTGAAAACGGGACTAGCTATGAGCTATTATTATTATGGTATTAAAAAAAATATATTCGGCCCATGTTTAGCGGATTGTGCGTGGTTATCGTCTTGATGATGATTATACAAAAAAAAATAGAAAAACTCGCCGAATTGAGAATTTGAGTGGTAAAGCCACGCAGCATGTATGGGCCAGCTCGTCCAGGTCATTACCACTGTCTCACAGAAAACCAGCGTAAAGAAGCAGCTTGCTGCTGCGTTTCGTACGGTGAGTGAGATATCCGGAGGCCCAAACCCCTTCTTCTCAATTCCATAATTATCCCTTTCCATTAAGGTCGGCGACGCACCCATGATTCTTTTGGTATTGTGGCCATACATGGGCGGTGGAGATCACTTACCATCAGGTGACCCACTTGCTCGTTTGCCGGACTATGCCATAAAAAAATCATGGCTCGTGGCTACCGGTTGCCATTTTTGACGGATTTAGGTTATCACTGTAGGTTTTTTTCTCGTATTAAATAACAAAGTAATCGCTTCCACGCTAAATCAACTAAACAGATTACAGACAATGACAGCCAATGCAGGCAGGAACCGGATGTAACATTACCTAGATAACAAATTGTCGAGGCCATGACAATACCTACTACACAGTATACAGCCATGAACTTAGCTATATTTAGAAAGATACCGGTGATTTTTTACAGTTTTCCCTAAACGTGTCGGGAATTTAAATTACCTGAAACCATTTACCTTTTGTTCGGGTTCTATTTTCAAAATACTTTTTTTTTATCGTAGAAACATGAGTTAGTTATTGGATAGAAAGCAATCATAGTCACTTTCATTAGAGTAGTATTTTTTATTTGTTTAAATGACGTGACGAACAGGTCACTCTCGCCTCATCGCCTGATTGGTAATCGACACCTTTGCCCATAAACAAAAGCATTACCAGACATTGAGACAAGAGAAGATAATGAATTCTTTGAATTTCAATGAATTCATGATCTGCTCTTCTCGTCATTCAAGAGAATAAAAAAGCTTTTTTATACACAAACTAGCTGTTGCCCGCGGCTCCGCCCGCGTGAATGCCTATTTCCAGGATTAAAGGCCCCCGGTGAGAAACGCGCTTGACAAAAATACTAATGTCGCTATTAAAAAATAGGGGGTGATCGTAGAGGGTTGAGAATTTAGGGTTGTATGTATTTTTTTATGCTGTATCATAAAAAAAAAAACAAAAAAAAAACTATAAAATAAAATAAAAAAATTAGGGGTGGACCACCCTTAACATTTAGGGGGATGAAAAATAGATGTTGGGCTATTCTCTGACCTACCCGATATGCACACAAAATTTCATACAAATCGGTCCAGCCGTTTCGGAGGAGTATGGGAACGAAAATTGTGACACGAGAATTTTATATATATAGAGATATACTTTCATTAGGTAAATCATAAAAATCGCACATAATTTTGTTACATTTTAGGCGTGATCTATTGAAAAGTAGGTATTATGAAAGCATCTTTAATAGGGCTGTCAAAAGTCCCGACACCTCGGGACATTTCCAAACTGTACTATTGTTCCTTTGCCGAGGTCCATTGTCTTTGTTTTAGATATTTGAATTAAGATTTCGAAATTATGTTTTTATTTGTGTTACTCAAATCTTATACATTATAAAGGAACTGGAGATTGTTCTTAGTTAGTTGGATATTTTACTTATTTCTAATCAAATACTTTAATGTACCTATACTACTAGACGGGCTGTTTGGAAGTAAAATTGCGTCACATAACGCGTGAGTTTGACAGCTCACAGACAAAGAGCGCGAGAGGGGTTCTAGTTGAGAGTAAGCGAGATAGTAATATTGAGTTACGATAAATTGACCGTAACTTAGTCGCGCAATTCATATGCACTGGACAGTTTGTCTAGTAGTATTAAAGACTTTGGTTCTAATAGATGCGGTTTAAGAATTTTCATAGCAGTTGAGTCAACTGATAATAAGTGATCTCCACCGCCTATGTATAGCCATAATATCAGCAGAATCATGGATACGGTGCTATCTTAGAGCAAAGGAGTTTGGAAGACAGGCGAACCATACGCAACGCGACAGCAAGATGCAATTCTCGTCGGTTTTCTGTAAGACAGTGATACTCCCGGTCAAGCCGGCCTAGTCATGCTGTAGACAAAACTATCTACAGCGTGGTTACATTAGCAAGTTTTATCCACAAGGGCTATAGACATCTTTTAACCTTCGGACATGAATAAATTAAAGTACGAGGCAATAACCTTTACTTATAGATTAAAATTCTGTCTTTTTCGGTCGTAGACCAATCTCGTGTTATTTCTCGAATTATTATTTACGACTGCCTCAGTGGTGCAGTTGTAATACATACGACTACTGTGCTGAGGTCTCGGGTTCGATCCCCAGGTCCAGTAAAAGGGATATTGGGTTTTACTATTGTGCCCGGCATGGCGATAGGCTCGCCCCCTATAACATAATGGGACGAAAATAAGCGCGGCGAAATGGGATTACAGGCGTGAGTGCGTATGTATGTATGTATTTACGCGAATATCGTACGTAGTAAGCGACAGCCCTAGTCTTTATTACATTGAATGCGTAATACTTCCTTCTGGAACATTTTTGAATTGAGTGATAGAACCTTTATTGGCAATCAAGATTTCTTTGATAATATTTTTGCCTTGTTGGTCGCGTGCTAAGTCTGAGAAAATGGTGAGGTCCTGGGGTTAATTCTCAGGTGGGGCAATCACAATTATTAGTGGTTTAAGTATTCGATTCCAAAAAATATGCATATATTACCCGAGATTTGAATTTGTGCCCGGTATGACGATAAGCTCTGCGAAACGTGGGTGCGCTAGTTGCAACTTTGCCTACTCCTTCGGGGATAAAGGTGTGAGCTTACGTATGTTTTTATGGTATTATTATCATTGGAAGTGTTGTCAAATACACAAATATAATAAGTCAGCTTTTTTATCCCTGCTGTTAAAATAGACATACGTTTGTTTGACTATATGTGTGTCTCTTTCTTTGATATGGCAGTTCTTTAACTAATGCACCGATTTAAACGTAGTTTAAACCGGCATCTTTAGTGAGTTACTGACTTACTGATGCCTAATATAAAAAAAAAATATAATAAAAATAAAACCGAATCAATAAATTAAAGCAATAAATTTTGAGTCGGTTCTATTGCAATATTATGGTCAAATATTTTTGATAGAAAGCATCGACTTGCTTTTGTTTTTAACAAGCTGAAAGAATCGTCAAAATCAGAATAAATGGCGAATTCGTAATATTTTGTCCCCGATTTCACTCTCTTAGGGGTGGAATTTTCTCTTATATTTCCTTTAATTGGTACTTTGAGTTAAAACCCTTTCAATAGAAAAAATAATCATCAAAATCGGATAACTGTGTGAAAACTTATTCTTGGTTATATATAAAAAAAAAATACGCGTCGATTTGAGAGTTTCCGTTTATTTTTCGTCGATTAAAAGTTGTAAAATACCAAATTTGGCTCTGACTCCGTAGTTTAATTTTCATAGTAATAATTACCACTAACAAAAGAGTTAAATTGTTGTGAAATAATTGAATTGAATTTCTAAACTTAGTACCTATACCTAATGGCTAATTAATTACTTTCTTTAGTAGAGTTTGCCTGCGGCTAGTTCAACGACCGCTCTAGGATTTTCAACCTTTGCTTAAACTGATGCAAGTGTAATGTATTTTATTAAAATAGATAAAGATAATAATAAAGCTAAGCATTAAACCGAGGAACAAAAGCGATATCGCATTCGTAGTTTTTTGATAGCAAACGAGCAAGTGGTACACCTGTTGGTAAGTGATCATGCATGCGTTGTCGACCTTATAGAAAAGTAGGTAGTAGGTAGGTGTTGCGATTCACAGCAGAGCACAGCATTCCGCTGAGTGGTCACCTACCTGTCACAGCTACGACGTGCAATAATCCTACCATACCAAAATGTATACATGTTGTGGCAAATAAATTACTTTTCTTTCTTTCTTTCTAAGTAAGAAAATATGGGGTTGAGGAGAAGAGGGGCATTTGAGTCTGCAGATATCTCACTCACCGTTTGAAATGCATAACAAACCGCGACTTTACGTCGTTTTTCTGTGAGACAGGGGTAACAAACCGGTCGAGCCGGCCCCTTCACGCTGTAGACAATACTATGAACAGCATAGCTCTACCACTTACGTGAATTGTTTGTCATCTCTATGTCTTTAGAGATATCACACTAGCTTTTGCTCGCGGCTTCGCTCGATTGAAAGGCTTCCAGGATAACCCTGTTTCTCCTCTTTGGCGATAGATTTGCTGGTATTCGTGTTTCATTAATGTGTTGAACAGTATTATTATAAAGATTCAAGTAAACCAAAAAAATATTATTTCATTTTTTGGCACGACAAAATGACTACACTGGAATTGATATTAAGTTAAGTGTAGTTCAAATATAATGTCAAACATCGCTTCCCCAACAGAATTATGCCGGCCTGAAGTTACTAGATATACACTGGCTGGGCCTAATGAATGAAATGCTGAATGGGACTCGCCCAAAAAGCCACTATGAATGGTTTTTTAGTTAAAATATAAAAACATCGAGGTCTGTTTAGATGGAGTTTGGGAGTTTTTATAGTAGAGATTGAAAAACGATTCAGTGTGTCATCTGAAGATAAGTAATCCAGCAACATCCACAATATCATCAATACATGAAGAATCATGGACGCGTTGCCGACCTTAAAGGAAAAGGATGATTAAGGGATGGGTAAGGGGAGGCGGGATTCACGCACCATATGAAACGCGTTACGATTTAGCCTTAGCTATAGCTGTAAATATATTCTCGCGATATTACCCATATTTCCGCTCCGGTTCACGAAAATGTTTTGATATAAAATTCCATATTTTCATTTTAAACAAAGCAGGATTTTGCAGCGTGTTTTCGATTGAATGGCATACGTTTACAAATTATTCTTGGAATTCAAGCACGCTTTATTAAACACCATTCGGTATTCCCCGAATAAAATGTAGACTATGAAAAATAAAGATTGAATTCAGTTCATTATATATTTTGAACGGTCGAAAAAAGGAGGAGGTTCTGAATTCAACGCGTACATATATTTGTTTTTTTTTTGCATGTATAACTACGCGTATAATAACAGAGTGATGTTAATTATTCGTTCTTTATTTGATAGGCCTATAGCTCAATGTTGGTCCCAAAACGACTCGAAAATAAATAAAAAGCTAAAAATAAAATTATCTAATTATGATTCGATTGACATATACCAACAGCCTTGATACTCTCCGTGCCAGCCAGCGCAAAGCGAGAAGCCATGGGTTCGATTCCCGCACCGAGTGTATGATCCACAAATGTTTGCTTCGGGTCTGGATGTTGTGGGACCGCAAGTCCCTCGTAGTACTTGATATCCACTATACAGGTTAACCAAGTACGGGGTCAGGACTATTTGTGAGACTGTTTGATATATTTATTTATTTATTCGATGGTATCAATATCAATGATCAATAAACTGCAATATCACTCAAAATGGTAAAATTTATTTTTAGCTTTTATTGTCGGTTTTATATTGTTCGGAGTGTAATTGGGTCACCAACATCTAAGGCCCAAAGCCAACCTCACCTGCACGTGTTACACTCTGCTGATTTAACGGACGAGGCAATGAAGACATGGTTCCCGTTAGGGGTTGTGGGGGTCAGACGGCGGGTCGCCCAACATAATACCAAATTCACCCTTATATCATTACAGGCATAAGGATTAAGTCGGTTTTACTAAGAATATAAGCATTTACAGCCTCGTAGCGCAGTGGGCGAGTAGCCGGCTTCGCTTCGCAGTGGGTTCGATTCCCACACCGAGACAAATGTTTGTGTGCTCCAAAAATGTTTCTTTCGGGTCTGAGTGTTGTGGGACCAAGTCCCTCGTAGTTCCTGATACCCACGATACAGGTTAACCTAGTGTGGGGTCAGGACTATGTGTGTGACTGTTGGGTGTATTTATTATTATTTTTATGTTAAGGGAGTAATCCTACAGTAATAACCTAACCTGAACCTAAATAATGGGAACCGGTGGAACTACGAGCCATTTTTTATGTCATAGGTCTATGTCAAATTTTACCATTTTGAGTGATATTGCAGTTTATTGATCATTGATATTGATACCATCGAATAAATAAATAAATATATCAAACAGTCTCACAAATAGTCCTGACCCCGTACTTGGTTAACCTGTAATTTAGAATATGGTAGTATAATTTGGAATCCATTCTATAGTGTACAATCTCAACGTGTAGAAAGTATTCAACGAGCTTTTACAAGACAATTAGCATTTCACTCACATGGCATAAGTCACCGTGGTAGCTACAAATCACGTTTGGCTTTTTTCAAAATGAACACACTATCTGACCGACGGAAAATCAGTGACGTAATATTTTTGTACAAATTAATCAACAACATGGTTAACGACAGTAATATCCTTAGTCAAATCAGCCTAGCGGTTCCGCATAAACTGCCTAGATATGCCATTACTAAAACTTTTCGTACACCACCCATCCGCACCAATACTGGTCTTAACTCACCAATAGTTAGAATATGTAATGAATATAATGCTCTCAACACTAAAACTCCTGGTCTAGACATATTCGGTACATCATTGCCAAAGTTCAGACGAGAAGCACTGACCCTTTTGCTTGACATATTCAACTGAATTAGTATATTAAGTTTTAACTTGTGCACTGGACTGATTGTATACACTTATTATCTTTGTAATTTAATTTTGTCCTGTATTTTCATACTTGGTTACAATTTTTTTTTATGTTAGTCTTATTGTTTGTTACAATTAATTACTTACTAACTTAATTTAAAAAATGTTACTCATATAATATTGCGAATGCTGTACACACCTTCAATAGGCATGTGCATCAGTTCTTTTTCACATTGTTATTATTTCTTGTAATTTTAATGCATATGTCACTGGTGTGTTTATTTAAATAAATAAAATAAATAAAATAAATAAATGAAAAGGTGGGTCACCTGATGGTAAATGATCTCCACCGCCCATGTACGCCCACAATACTAAAAGAATCATGGCCGCGTTGCTGACCTTAAAGGAAAGGGATCATTAGGGGAATGGGAAGGGGAGGGGGATTTGGGCCTCCGGATATCTCACTCACTGTACGAAACGCAGCAGCAAGCTGTTACTTTACGTCGCTTTTCTGTGAGACAGTGGTAACAACCCGGTCGAGCCGACCCATTCTATACTGCTCAGAAATGTTAATAGTTTTGTCTGCAGCATGAGTGGCCGGCTCGACTGGATTATTAGTTATCACTACTGTCTCACAGAAAACCAACTGGAGTCGCCCAAGAGCCTATTCATGGTTTCAGAGGTCTTGTAGAGCTGATGAGAACATTTATTTGTTGAATTTCGGAATAAATTCATGCTGTAAATAAAATACTCGTATATGTCGACCGTGTGGCTTAACCACATTATGGAGAACATTCCTTTGATGTTGAAATATAAAAGAAATATATAACGTCCGTTCAGTTTCTAATTAAAGAGTTTTTATGCATCTACGGATTTTTTATTTCTAGACACAATGATCTATATACGGATCTATAGGCTCTTTTTTTATAAGCACACAGATTAAGTACTCTCATCCGAGTCGAATAATAAATATGTATTTAAATTAGGTATTTTTTTTATTATAAAAGAAAGAGCTTTAGTGATTTCTTATTCTTCTTCTCTTAGAAAGAGCTTTATCTAATTTGAAAGTTATGGTAACTTAAATAAGATAACTAAGTTCCCTTCACTTTGAATTGATAATATTTTTTAATTTCTTTCAACTTCCGCCGATAAATAGGAAGTTGTGTTATAGACGGAAATAATTTATTTTACATAAAGTGTTTTATCATAAGGATATTAAATAAGTCCTAAACCCAAAGACTTTCGGAAACGGAAACTTATGAAATAAACAAACAGTCATCTGATCAACGGAAAAGTTTAAATAATTTATAACACTTACTTGGCTCTCAAAGAAAGTTGTCGGTCGTTCGGGCACACATATTTATTGGCTTTACTCGGTTGATTCATTACACAATTTCAAAAATATAGAATATTGTTTACAAATCGCGGCAAGAGTCGTGCCGCGCGTTCTCGCCTGTTGATTTCATCCAACTGTTGCTTCGCGCGTGGCGAGAGCATGGAATCGATATTTTAACAACGCACTTGAAAAGTAACATCATGTTGGAAATAGCGACATCCCTTTATCAGTAAGATAACGAGGATGTAACCTCACATTTTAAACATTGCATACAATTCTGGTTCTCTGAAAAGGCAGTCATTCTTCTTCGGCATTTATTATTATGAAATTTTGTGAGAAGATCTAATAAGCTCGTTTTATGTAATAATTAAACAATGACCATTCAAAAGTAATTAATTATATATGTACAACATTTCGGGATAAAAGCTTTTTAGACATAATACCTACTTATCGATATAAGTATGAGTAGTAGCTAAGTAGTAGTACTAAGTAGGTAAAGTAGGTAGGTAATGTGACGTTTAAAGTCCCGGATTTAAATTTTGTGCAATTCAACTTATAATACTTTCATGCAAATATTATGTACTTACATTATTTGCAAAAATGTACTAACCGCAAAATTTTAATCTTCGTTATCAGTAATAATTATTTATAGGTCGTTTTCTAATGTTTCATGTACTGTTGTCTGGTGTGTATCCGAACGAAGACAAAGATGCAAATATCTTTGTCTCGTTTATTTTGTAGTGTTGTGCAAAATACATTAAAGAATCGATTAAAATTAATGATACATTATTTATTCTTTTGGCTACCAATCCATTCACGATGGAAATAGTTACATAATTATTTTTTGTAAGCGCCACGCCTACCCATACTCAGAAGCAACACCACACAGAACTTTGAATAACAAAGCACATGGGCATTGGACTGCGCTCGACATCCTAAGACATTTGATGTTAACTATAATGCCCGGTAATTTCACTGGCTTCAATGTCCTTCAAACCGGAACACAACAGTGCTTACACACTGTTGCTTGGCGACAGAAATAGACAAAGTAGTGGTACCAAGCCAGACAGCCTCTCGCATACGAGGAACTTATGGCCGTGTAAATATGAGAAATATGAAAAATCTATGTGATGTGGCCATTTTGATATTGTATTCGGTATGGTCAATGAATGAAATTGTCAACTAAAAATACCTCCTCTCTCCCAATATTCAACCCTTCCGGATTGAGCAACTATCCATGAAGGTCCACAGTACAAGGTGGTAGGTCCCTGATTTGCGAGAGGCCGGCTGGGTTGGTACCACCGCTTTGTCTATTTCTGCCGCCAAGCAACAGTGTGTAAGCACTGTTGTGTTCTGGTTTGAAGGAAATTAAAGCCAGTGAAATTACTGGGCATTATGAGACTTAACACCTTATGTCTCGGGGTGACGAGCGCAGTCCAGTGTCATGCAGTGCTTTGTTATTTAAAGTTCTTTGTGGCGTTGCTTCTGTTTATGAGCAGGCGTGGCGCTTATCATCAGGCGAGCGACCTGCTCGTCTCGTCATTCAAGCTAATAAAATAAAAATAAAAATAATAATAAAATAAATAGTACCAAAGGAACCTTCGGTGAGGTTTGAATGTTTAAGGGAAGTCTTTAGTAGTGATTTCCTATTGTGTATGGTAATAAAAGGTGTGGATCGCTTCATCAAGTAACTACTTGTTTAATTGCCGGCTTACTGCTATAAAAACTACGTATTTAAATCTTAAATCGGTGGAATGAAAGCGTAACGTAAAAGGCATCTTGAATATAGATAATTATTATTGTTGTTCCGATAAAAGTACTAAAATCATCAATTATAGTAGTATCGATGTATTGATATGTTAGTTCAATCGATTCCGACATCATTACATCCCTACCTTACTGTCGTGTTTCGAGATTTTGACATTTCACTTTTCAGTAATGATGGCGCATCTGCGAAAGATGTATTTAGTGTAATATTATTTTTATGTACGGCTGTGAAGTGAAACTTAAGTGATATTAATGCCGTACCGCAGGCGATTTTCCGCCAAGATGCAGGACTTCGAAGACGACGTCACCGTCGTTGACGTATACGACCTAGCATCGGACATTGGCAAGGAATGCGAGATAATTATCGAAAAATACGGCCCTGACGCTGTAACGGCGCTTCTGCCGAAAGTGATAAATGCGCTGGAGCTGCTGGAGAACCTGGCTGTGAGAAACGAAAAGGAAAATCAAGCGCTGCAAGAACTTACAGCGAAAATATCGCAGCTCGAAAACGACAAGATTGAGAAGGCTGAATACAGGCAACGCTTTGAAAAAGTAAGTAGAGGTCATTATTAGGTAAATTGGTACTTATTAGTAATATTAGTTGCGTGCTTAGTAGATACTTATTGGCTGAATGCGCGAAACGTAAGGAATTTCGTCATTCGAATGTATTCAATCGAGTTGCAAAAGAATACAGCGCCTAGTTGCGCGACGTGACACAAGTGTGCAGAACGCTGTTTATGTTAAAATAATTGCCTTCTATTATGAGTTGTTTATTTCATTGTGCAGTGACTGTGGTCTGTACAGACTTTGGATGATGTGTCATTGTTTCAGGCCAATTCACAGGTGTGATTTATTTTATACACATACTCTATTTTGCATGATGATTCTAACTAGTAATAACAATTAATGAATATTGCATCGTTATAATTTGTAATTTTTTTTAGCACCAAATGCTTGAAATAAATAATATTCAAAAACAATGCAAAGGTAGGGTGAGACATACAGCCTACATTTATCAATAATTACAATATGCCAATTATTGATACTGAAAACATTTAAATTAATAATAATAATAATACACCCAACAGTCACACACATAGCTCTGACCCCACACTAGGTAAACCTGTGTCGTGGGTATTAGGAACTACGAGGGACTTGCGGTCCCACAACACCCAGACCTGAGACCAATATTTGTGGTTCACACAAACATTTGTCTTGGTGTGGGAATCGAACCCACGGCCTCTCGCTTCGCAGCCGACTACTCGCCCGCTGCGCCACAGAGCTGTCAATTATATGTATACTTTTACTACCTACCTATTTATGTTACGAATGTCATTACTTAGATGTGTATAAAGATATTATGTTTGTAATTATAAATTTTCCTGTACTCATTCAATTCTGGTGCTCTTCGATTCTCGAGATTGCTGTCACAGTTCTAATGTAACTTAACTTTGGCATGTTTATGAATTATTGCGATAATAATAAAAAGTTTTAATACCTACATAACTACAATGTTAACATTGTAATAATGTACTAAAACTCTATAAAACACATCAATCCCTTTGGAATTCTATAATCTGGCCACATTTTTTTCTATCATACACAGCTCTACGTATATTTTTTCCAAGTTATCCTTGGCACCATTTGATGCTCTCAAAATGTTCCAAATAAAGTTGGGTTAAGTTTAGTTGAACTGAAAGATAATTTAAATTAATTTAAGTTGAAAAGTAAGATGATGAATCTCCTTAGCTTCTTCCACCTGCCCTTATCCCACTCGCAGTGGGGTCGGCGCAACATGATTATTAACACATGTTACAGAACAATTTGGCTTGTAGTTTTTACGAATGGCTGCTTGCCTGATGTGAAACCCCTGTATAGAGGTCTTCCCCTTTGGGTAGTCCTGGAGATGTCTTCCAAGTGCACCATCTCCTATCAGGAGTGGCCATTGAATTCCAGAGTAAAATAATGTATAATTATATACCTAGATGTATCGTATTTCGTTTATTTGTACACATGCTTAGTTAAGGTAGTCTGGAAAGAGATCACCGTTTTTCCATAAGACCGCCCATTGTATCACCCTAACTGTATGATCCTCATTTATAAGCTACCTACTTTATTTGGTGTGCAATAAAGAATATTCTATCTATTTATCTATAACACTAGGTTAATTCATCTCAAAAACTGTAGGTACATTACTTAGCATTAGGAGAATAGCATGGTTGTGATTGGAAAACAAAACTCTACCTGATCTAAATCCAAAACTCCATACCTGCAGATTCTACGTTATTTTAAACAAACAATTTCAGTGGAGGCTCACCTAAAGCAGTGTTAAACACATACCTTTCTAGTCAAAATAAAAGTTTTTAACACACACTTATGCCTACAATCCCCAATGTGGTAAGCAGATGAGTAACCAGTACACCCACATTTCGCCAAGCGTATCTCTGTCCCATGATGTGATAGGGGGCGAGCCTATCTCCATACCGGACACAATTCATGACTCTGGACTGGTACTGAGCATTTCGTAATACAAAAACCTAATATCACTTTTACCTGACCTGAGTATCGAACCCCTGTTAAGACCTAACAGCATGAGCATCAGTTGTAATGTGTACGCATAACAACTGCACCACCGAGGCAGTTATTAATTACATAAATAAACACATCACTACACCTATAGGTAACCTATATTGTGGGTATCAGTAACTACAGTTACCCAGTGCTGGAACAAATATTTGTCGATCACACAAACATGTGACCAATAGCCGAGTTGCTTATTTCGTCTCAGACTATTGGGTATTCCCAAGTATTCCCAAAACACCAGTAGATTATCATGATGTGTGAAAGTGCCTTTGGTGTGCTAAATAGTTAATGAAGGGTTTAAATTTGAATTTACTGGGCATTCTGAGACTTATGACTTGTGGTGATGAGCACAGTCCAGTCCCTTGCAGTTGAAGGTTCTGTGCGGTGTGCTTCTGTTATGGGCAGGTGTGAAGCTTACCATCATGTGATCAACACTCTTGTTTCGTCATTAAGGCTAGTAAAAAAAAAAAAACTAAATTATTGTTATATTTTCTAAATAATTCTTTGTGAAATAATTATTTAAAAGAATACAATATCTTAGAGTCTTCCCCATTCTTCTTTGGCGAAACTGAGTTCTACATTAAATAATGTATATCATTTTATAGATTCAATAAATTACAAGTAAATGGATAGAAATATTCAAAACGTCCCTAATAGTAGTTTTTTTATGTAAATTAATTGACTTTATCTAATGTTATGTCATAAAGCTTTCACCATCCATCAGTTATGAAATGCGTCACTTTCACTTGCTTTTATCACTTTTTGACAGCATTTTAATTATCATCAGTACTGTATTCTCAATTTGCAGACTTTTGCCTACTGATTAGAAATTTAATTAAAGATAATGTTATGTTTTATGATTAAATTGAGTTTTTTATGGCGGCTCCGCTCCCATGAAAGTCTTACTGCGATATAAAGTAGTTTTTATAGCTTACACTTTTGATTCTATGTCTGTTGCCCGCTTAGCATGAACCCGCGAGATATCGCGCGCGAGAGATTAGTTTCTCGTTTGTACCGTAACATGCACATCACAACACAGAGGGAGATAGAGGAATAGAGATAGCATGAGAAGACGAGGCGACAAAATTTTCTCGAGGCATTATGTTAATCGCGCTGGAGGTTTGCTTAATAATAGTTATACCTGCATCAAAATTCGTTTCATAAGTTTTTACGTGATACATGAAAAAAGTAATAGACAAATAGCATAGTCTATTTTATTTAGATTATGCTAGAGTAAGCATTTATTTATTGATATTATGATTTAATATGTTTATCTTAGATAGCTAATCTATAAAATGTTAAGCAGCACAATCATAATTTGTTAAAGATAATTATTTTTTTGCAATACTACGTGTTTTGTATGGTCTGATTCAGCTGAAATAAATCCCATAATTATAGAAACATGTTCACTGGTGAAAGTATTTTTTTAAATAGCTTTCGTATTTTGAAGCTGTCTACTAAACTTCACTTTAATAATAGCGTACGTTCATCCAAAAAGGTTATATGTCGACATTTTAATGGTTGAATTAAGTTTTACAATAATAAAATATTCAACTTTCATTTTACTTCACCTGTCATATTATTCAGTTGTACATTTACTTAGTAAATATTAAAGCATCAACTACCATTCTTTTAAGTATGTTGTGCCGACCCCACTGCGAGTGGGATAAGAGCAGGTGGAAGAAGAACAGTGCTAATAGTCTCTGAGTAAAATGGCTGTGGCCTGTGGCATACGGACGGACATGACGAAATTGTAAGAGTTTTTTTTTAAACCGTTACGATTGAGGTCAACGTTGAGGTCTCGGGTTCGATCCCCGGGTCGGGTAAAGTGGTATTGAGTTTTTCTATTACGAAATGCTCAGTATCAGCCCGGAGTCTGGAATTTGTGCCCGGTATGGCGATAGGCTCGCCCCCTATCACATAAGGGACGGAAATACGCTCGGCGAAATGTGGGTGTACTGGTTACACCTCTGCCTACCCCTTCGGGGATTACAGGCGTGAGTGCGTATATATGTGAGATAAAGAGCAGCGATAGCTTAAACTGTCGAGACTAAAGCCGCAGATTCGAAACCAGCCCAAGAGCATGCATCTCATGAGTTTTCATTAAGTTAACTTAACGTGTGTATTAATTGTTAAGTATTGCTTGATTTAACGGTGAAGGAAACATCGCGGTGAAATCTGCATATCTGAGAAGTTTTTTATAAGTATTTCGAAGGTATGTGAAGTCTGCCTACCCGCATTAGGCCAGCGTGGTGGTCTAAGGCCTAACCCCCTCTCATCCAGTAGAGAAGGCCCGTGCCCAGCAGTGGGACGTATATAATACAGGGCTAGTATTATATATTATTACTAGCTGTCCAGGGCGGTTTCTCTCGCAACTAAAGCGGCTCCACATACCGGGTCCAATTGTGACTCTAAACCATCCAGGGCGCCACCCAAACGCATACAAAAAAAATCATTCAAATCGGTCCAGCCGTTTAGGAGGAGTTCAGTCACATACACACGTACAGTAGAATTATATATATAAAGATATATGACAAGAAACAATAAACGTATAATGATCTCCCCTCACAACAAATTTCAGCTAACATCTCGGATAAAGCTGGCACAGTTAGCTACAATTGGTTGCTTGAGCATATAAATTGCTTGTTTCCTGATTATTCTATGTATATGTAGACATCGAAACATAGGGCATACTTTTGTTATAGTTTGTTTTTGCCACGGACACTATAACTGGATCTGATGTTAAGGTTTTTTTATTAATTTGTGAGACAAAACAGTTACTGCTAGTTAAACGGTCTTACTACAGAGGATGCTCAAGATCGGGCGAAGCGGAGGCGTCTTAGTGGGAAGGCGGACCCTGGCAGTGGCCGGGATAACGCCAGGTAGAAAGAAAGAAGTTTGTGAGACGAAACAAGCAGGTTGCTCGCCTGATGGTCAGGGCCACGCCTGCCCATAAACAGAAGCAACACACAGAACTTTGAATTACAAAGCACTGCATGGCATTGTACTGCGCTCATCATCCCGAGACATAAGATGTTAAGTCTCATAATGCCCAGTAATTTCCCTTTTTTTTTACATGGGGAAAATCCTCTTGGATTTCCGGCCACCTTAAAAGAAGATAGACGGGATATGCCGGATTTTTATCGGCTAAAAACCCCATGGTTGTCGCCATCTGCACTATGGAAGAGTTTCGGGACCTCCAACAGAAACACGCCGAAACCCCTCCAATGCAACGCTGTAATAGCACGCCGAGGGGGGAGTATGTGTTAACTCCTCCAGCAAATATATCTTGCCTCTAGGCAGAGGAACCGAGGTGATTTCTGGCATCGCCTCGGCGTCTACGCCTCCGAGGCCCAGTAATTTCCCTGGCCTCAATGTCCTACAAATCGGAACACAACAGTGCTTACACATTACTGCTTGGCGGCAGAAATATTCAAAGCAGTGGTACCAATCCAGAAGGCCTCTCGCATACGTGGGACCTACCACGTTGTGACGAGTACATTGCAGTCTTAATATAATGTCGACTATCAAGAGACAATTACGTTAAGTCCATAAGTTATAATAATAATAATACACCCAATAATCACATACATAGTCCTGACCCCACAATAGGTTAACCTGTATCGTGGGTATCAGGAACTATGAGCGACTTGCGGTCCCACAACACCCAGACCAGAAACAAAATTTGTGGATCATAAACATTTGTCTCGGTGTGGGAATCGACCTCACTGCCTCTCAGTTCCTAGCCGGCTACTCTCCCAGTACGCCACGTAGGCGGTCATATTAGCAAATAGCATTAGCATGAGTGATCAGCGTGCTAAGACAGGAGAATTCACATGCTAATTAAATGAAATCGGAATAGCCAAAAACTTTAATGTATACTAATAGACGGGCTGTTTAGAAGTAAAATTGCGTCCTATATCGCGGGAGTTTGACAGCTCACAAACAGGGGGCGCGATAGGGGTTCTAGTTGACAGTAAGCGAGATGGTAATATTGAGTTACGGTCAATTAACCGCAGCTTAGTGGTAAAATTTCCATGTACCGTTTTTGGCATTAATTGCCACTGTACTAAAGTTACTGGAAATGTACCGACTGATCCGGGAACGAGATTCGTCTGGACAGCCACTATGGCGGGTTTTTATTTAAACATTTGCATCTCGTAAATTTAATTACAATGTTATAATAAAAATATATTGATTGAAAGTAGAAATCTGCTTCTAAAGTTGAAGGTCTTGCAGGTTGCAACAATGTGATCGATAAATTCAAGTACCTCTAGTAGTATCCAAGTCTCTCTCTCTCTCTAGTATTTCTATGCTTACTCACAGAAAAGAAGTATATTATAATAATAAATGGGTAATAATTAGGAAGCAGTGATAGCTCAGTGGCGAGTGGTACGGACTGTCGAGACTAAAGTCGCAGGTTCGAAACCAGCCTCAAGAGCATACACATACACCTCTGACTTTTCTAAGTTATGTGTGTATTAATTGTTAATTATCGCTTGCTTTAACGGTGAAGGTAACATCGTGGGGAAACCTGCATACCTGCGAAGTTCTTCATTAGAATTTCGAAGGTACGTGAAGTCTGCCAACCCGCATTAGGCCAGCGTGGTGGCCTAATGCCTAACCCCTCTCATTCAGTAAAAGTGGCCCGTGCCCAGCAGTGGGACGTTTATAATACAGGGCTAGTATTATTATTATTATTAATAATTAGGTAGAATGTATGTATAGATAATTGAACTCATCTTTGTCTTGCTTTGTGTGTCCTTTTTGTATATAGATACTGTGTCTATAACTATTGACTTAAATATACATATAGGATAACCATCGAAATAAGATGACAAGAAACTTAACTCAAACAAAAAAAATTACCCCACTAAAACTCTGTGCAACGGGGCGGGGATATAAAAGTCTGTGCAGCTCGTTCATTCATCAATTCATAAAAATTGATTCACGATCTCTAGTTGGTCTAATTTTTTGCGCGGTGCAGAACGTCGTATCGATTTAGAAATTTAATATTTAGACATTAACTCTTATGAAATTAAGTTGATTTTGAACACTCATTATTTTTGTTGCGTGTATGAGTGTTACGTGTGATTTTACCTTTACATATGTAAGTAAGTGGAGCCGTATTTTTGGCAGATTCATATGAGAGTTATCGTTCTAGTTATCTTATTTCTATGAAGATAACTGGTAACGCGTTACTGTCATGCCAATCAAAATTATCAATAATAAAACCAATCAAGTTGTCTATACCTAATTACACACACATTTTGGTAGTAAAATGTTATTTTTGTCACTATCCCCTGCTGAGCTATCATAACTATTTTATGGCCATTCCCAATATTCTGTCTGTCGACCAATTTGTTTACTGGCAGTATAATTTTGACACATTTTGTATGTCTGCCTCGGTGGCGCAGTTGTAATGCGTACACATTACGCTTAAGCTAACGCTGAGGTCTCGGGTTCTATCCCCGGGTCGGGTAAAGTGGTATTGGGTTTTTCTATTACGAAATGCTCAGTATCAGCCCGGAGCCTGGAATTTGTGCCCGATATGGCGATAGACTCGCCCCCTATCACATTATGGGACGGAGATACGCTCGGCGAAATGTGGGTGTACTGGTTACACCTCTGTCTACCCCTTCAGGGATTACAGGCGTGAGTGCGTATGTATGTATGTACATTTTGTATGGAACATCTGTTAAATCTGCCGATAGACAGAATATTGGGAACGGCCATTAATCAATGCCGTATATAAAAACAATATGTAAGTATGCCAAAAACGGTCAAGCGTTCTTGTCCAGATTGATTGACCTTCAATGCTCTGGCATGTATAAAAGCCATTAAAATATTCGCGTAGCACAATGTACGCGTGTTTCTTTATCAAATACAATATAATCCACACTAAATGTTCAATGTTGTAGAAATCATTGTGATAACAAAGCGACATATTAGGGAACTACGTCCACAGCCTCCGTAGCGCAGCGGGCGAGTGGCAGGCTGTGAAGGGAGAGGCTGCAGGTTCGATTCCGGCACCGAGATAAATGTTTGTGTGATACACAAATATTTTTTTCGCGTCTGGTTGTTTGCCCCCAGAGTGGTTGACGTGAAAACTACAAGCCAAATGTTTCTGTAACATGTGTTAAAGCATGTTGCGCCGATCCCTACTGCGAGTGGGATAAGGGTAGTTTTTTTATATTAGCTATGATATTAGCTTTAATGACGAGACGAGCAGGTCCCTCGCCTGATGGCAAGCGCCACGCCTGCTCATAAATAGAAGCAACGCCACACAGATCTTCATCACTAAAAAGCACTACATGACCCTGGACTGCGCTCGTCATCCCGAGCTATAAGGTGTTAAGTCTCGTAATGCCCAGTAATTTCACTGGTTTCAATGTCCTACAAACAGGAACACAACAGTGCTTACACGCTGTTGGCTTGGCGGCAGAAATAGACAAAGCGGTGGTATCAACCCAGCCGGCCTCTCGCATACGAGATACCACCCTGGTAGAAGAAGATTATAATAAGTTAATATGGTTTATAAATAGTGTGACAATATTTGTCGAGATCTTTGTCTAAGCATACCTTTCGTATTTTCTCCAAGATGAAACTCCGAGATAGATAGTACTTATAATTAATTTTCCTACCGTGCCACTTTCAAAAGGAATTCTAGAACACCTTTACTATTCACTTTCAAACAAGACCATTTCAAAAATGGATTTGTTAATCGGAAATATTTATCTAAAGTCCCCCTTGACTTTAACAAAAAATAATGCTGGGCCGAACCAAATTCGTACCAGAAAGGAAATATATGAAAGAAAGTAAGAAAAGATGATTTTTATTAGCTTTTATAACGAGACGAGTAGGTCGCTCGCCTGATGGTAAGCGCCACGTCTTTATGTTACATACTGCCTACAGACTGCCTTGGTGGCGTAGTTGTAATGCGCACGCGTAACGAATGAGGCTGATAATTAGGTCTCGGGTTCAATCCCGAGTCGGGTAAAAGTTCAGTATTAGCCCAGAGTCTGGAATTGTGCCCGGTATGGCGTTTCGCCCCCTATCACATCATGGGACGGAGATACGCTCGGCGAAATGTGTATGTACTGGTTACACCCACATTTCGCAGAGGCAGTCATCTTACTCATATTCTTATTACTCATTTAATGATCTATTTTGATGCTGTTTTCATGGAAATGTTTATTTTTTTTAACCCTAGACGAAAATCGTAGATATCGTAGCATCTGAAGGATTTAAATGCGTTATTTTATTTGGCTGCTGCTTCAATAAAGATGGTTTTTAGCAATATTTGAAGAAAATCTGTTTAGGAATTTAGTAATTATTATAGATAATTTTCAAATTAATTTAACAGATTATTATTTTCTCACCATCGAATTAAGATAACTAGAACGATACACTCATATGAATCTGGGGGTAGTGCTTTCTATCTAGGCAAGCGGTCTGCTCGTCTCGTCGTTCAAGATAATAAAATGAAAAAATAAAAAATGACAGTCTCCGTGGCACAGCGGGCGAGTAGCCGGCTACGAAGCGAGAGGCCGTGGGTTCGATTCCCACACCGAGACAAATGTTTGTGTGATCCACAAATATTTGTTTCGGGTCTGGGTGTTGTGGGACCGCAAGTCCCTCGTAGTTACTGATACCCACGATACAGGTTCACGTAGTGTGGGGTCAGGACTATGTGTGTGACTGTTGGGTGTATTTATTTATTAATTACCTTACTATATTATCCACCAAAGGTCGTCCTAAATTCACTTGCATAATTATATTTTATTGTCATAATTGGTACAGTATTATAAAAATGTATGGTGGTAAGTGCGTTCTTGAAATGATAACGCCCTGTTCGTTGACATTGACCGAATATTTACGATTGAAATGTATGCAGGATTCACCTTCTTGTTATCGGTGATATGTCAGGAAAAACCTGTTTAAAAATAATGCCTAGAGTTGCGTTAAATTTGCTTGTGATAAGGTCAATTCCCCTTACACCTGTCCTTATCCCACTGGCAGTGGTGTCAGTGGAACATGCTTTTTAACACATGTTACAGAAAGACTTGACTTGTAGTTTTTACGACCGGCCACCTGCCCGACGTCAACCCCTCTGGGGAGAAAAGGTCAAATGGAAAATCTTTGCATTATTATACATACATATATGTATATTTTTTTATAGCATAGGCCGCCAAACGAGCAAGTGGGTCACCTGGTGGTAAGTGATCTCCACCGCCCGTGTACGCCCACAAAACAAGAAAAATGGGTGCGTTGCCGACCTTAAAGTAAAGGGATAATTAAGGGATTTGGAGAGGGATTTGGGCCTCCTGATACGAAACGCAGTAGCAAGCTGCTACTTTACGTCGGTTTCCTGTGTGACATTGGTAACGACCCGGACGAGTCGGCCAATTCATGCTGTAGACAAAAGTCTCTACAGCGTGGCTCTACCACTCTTAAATATCCGAGTGTATTTCCAATGGCGAATATACAAAGAAGCGTAAAATATTTTTCACTCACTTCTATCACTTCGTTGAAGCTATTAAAAAAAGACTAGTCTCGCGCGCGTTATATCTCGTGGTCTCATGCTAAGCCGGCTGGACGACCTCTGTTTCCAAAACTCCGTTCCATTCCCCGCTAGATTATTGTCGCTATTTACAATTTAGATAATAATATGTTGAATGATACTAAAAGATTGAACAAGACCTTGAATTTCAGTCACGCTTTGAAAACAATCATGCAAAAGTAATTGTTTATTAGAAATGTTCTGAATATTTCCGCAGTAGATATGCATTAGTTCTTATAGTTACATTCAATGTAGAACATCGTAGAGATGTTCTAGATTGAAGGGAAAGTAATAATTGGGGGAAAAAATAACTGGAAATTTACGCCCGGTTTCTGAAAGGCTGATCAAAGTAAAATTACGTTGTAGACAGTTTTGTCTACAGCATGAATGGGTCGGCTCGTCCGGGTCGTTTCCACTGTCTCACAGAAAACCGACGTAAAGTAGCAGCTTACGTTGCTGCAGCTGCGTTTCGTACGGTGAGTGAGATATCCGGAGGCCCAAATTCCCTCCGCTTCCCAATTCCTTAATTATTCCTTTCCTTTAAGGTCGGCAACGCGCCCATGAATCTTTTGGTATTGTGGGTGTACATGGGCGGTAGAGATCACTTACCATCAGGTGACCCACTCGCTCGTTTGCCGGCCTATACTATAAAAAAAAGGCCCATAATTACCCCTTTCCTTTAAGGTCGGCAACGCGCCCATGATTAATTTGGTGTTGTGGGCGTAGGTACATAGGCGGTGGCGATCACTTACCATCAGGTGACCCACTTGCTCGTTTGCCGACCTACGCTATAAAAAAATAGGGTTATCTGATGGTAAGTGATCACCACCGCCTATGTACCTACGCCCACAACACCAAATTACTATAAAAATAAAATAAAACTATTCAAATGTCAAATCTCATGTTAAGTCGAAATTGAGTTGCTAGAAGCGTGATCAACACCTTTGATTTGATACACATGTTAGTTAACATAACTTTCAAAATAATATGAAAAATCGAATGTCAAACGGTACTAAAGAGACATCAAATATTATTAGTTTTAACACTAATCAATGTTTCAGCAACTCGAATTGATTTGACAGCGGTGTCAAAATCAAAGTTCTGTTAGTTGAATGTTGATTTGATCAGCCTTTCAGAAACCGGGTGTTAATGTATTACCTAATTTGATTTTGTTTCCAAGATGCGCTTGGAATATTTATTAACCACATTTTTTAATACCAGCGGACTGCAAACTAGCAAATGGGTCACCTCCGACCATGAACATCCACAATACCTGATGGACGCTTTGCCGACTTTAAAGGAAAGGGATTAGAAAGGGGGAAGAGGATTTGGGTCTCCGGATATCTCCCTCACTATACGAAACACAAGCTGTTACTTCACGTCGGTTGTCTCTGAGACAGTGGTGATAAATCAGCCGAGCTGACTCATTCATGCTGTAGCTGAGATCCTTCTGACTATGTTTCAAGAATCAATTCAGTCATTAAAAATAACGTGGCTCTATCACTTTAAATTTGTTTGTCTGTGCATGCCGCCTAAGCGAATGGACCGATTTGAATCCGGTTTATTTTATTTGAAAGATAGATAGCTGAGATCCTTCTGACTATGTTTCAAGAATCAATTCAGTCATTAAAAATATACAAACGGGTTTCTAATTCATGTGTAAACGGTAGGCAGCGGCTTGGCTGTGCTCTGGCATTGCTGAGGTCCATGGGCGGCGGTAACCAATTACCATCAGGTGGGCCGTCTGCTCGTCTGCCTATCTAGGCAATAAAAAATAAAAAGAATGTCTGGGGTTTTTACGGTTATTCATTAAAGGAAAATATCCAAATCATGGTTGATGGGAGTAGGTACAGGAAACTTTTGTATCCGACTGTACAGAGACACCGTACACTTGGTGAAAAATTCGCCATAGTGGGTCGTTCAGGCGAGTCGCGTTCCGGGCTCAGCCATTGTATTTTCAGTAACTTCAGGCCGGCATTATTCTGCCGACCATCGAAGGACGCAATCTCTCTTGACGGTCGACATTATATTTGGACTGCACTGTACTTAACATCAGTGTGGCAATTCTCGCGCATTTCGAATTCGAGAAAAATCTCGGATTCGAACTTTTTTCGAATGAAATTCACGTTGAGCTATTCTGGAAATCTCGGGCTCGAAATATCTCGTAGGTTGCTGATAGAGTTACTTCGAATGAATACATTCGCTTTACGATCATACTATGTCTGAAAATGGATAAACAAAATAAATATTACAAACAACTCGACCCCTATTACAAAATGGGACGGAAAGAATCCCAGCGAAATGTGGGTGTACTGGTTGCAACCAGTACATTAGGTGGTATTCATGTGGGTGTCCACATTAATACAGGTACAGAGGTGTACTTCTGCCTACCCCTACGGGGAAGACAGGCGTGAGTGCATATGTGTAGGTATTACAAACAATAAATATACTAAAGGAAGCTAGCTTGTTTGCGTGTTTGATATTGCTGATGATTGCAATTGCTTGTGACTAAGCTTGTGGTACGAGTGTGTCGAGAAAAGTGAATATGGCAATTTAACAAATAATGAAAGATGTATTTATAAACCTATTTATTTCCGAAATGGTGATAGTTTATTGAAATATATTAACTTTATGTTCTATGTTTTATTTCCTGTTTTACCCAAGTTTTACCTACTTATTTACTTGCTTAGTGAAGTTAAAATGTTGCAGTAAATTAGATGGTTACAAATGACTGATGGATTTTATAGCAGTGAAAGTACTTATTTAATATACTCTAAATCCTGACTCTAATTTTCTATATTATATAACTCTGTATATTTTTGTAACAAATGCAACACATTAGAATAATATCTAATTAATTGGAATAATACTTAAATAAACATATTTTTTATAGCATAGGCAGGCAAACGAGCTAGTGGTTCACCTGATAATAAGTGTTTTCCACCGCTCATGTACGCCCATAATACCTAGGAATGGGATAATTGAGGGATTGGTAAGGGGATCGGTATTTTGGGCTTCAAATAGTAATTTGGTCTGTATTTTATTTACTTTTAACCAACCCTCCCACTATTTGTTTGCGCCAGTAAGGGCATTTAATTTTTCTTAAATTTATCCATCTTTTTTCATCTTCACGCTTAGAAAATATTGGTGAAAATTTTACACTTCACAGATGTAGATCCGCTTCCACCATTTGGAAGAAAATGCTTCTGCTGGGTACTTGGTTAGTTTTTTTTGGATTGTATTCATTTTGAGAGCAAAATAAACACAACGAGAATAACATGAAATCTAAACTTAGATAGACTAGGTTTCCCGCTTAAACTTTGATTTCCATATTACGTTCCATTACTGCAAATCTTGGGAATTGGCAATGTAAAAACTTATTTTAAAATTTTCTCATAATGATTATCTCGTTATTTATGTTATAATAATAAAAAAACACGTATACTACACTTGTTATAATACGTTATACATCTAAATATATTTATCAGTATCTTGTTCATGGTAAATTATCGCATGCGATTAAAAATCGCATTACTTACGTTGAACGGAACGCCTCGCGCGCTGTTATCTTTTATAATGGCAACATTTTGCTCCTTCGAATAGAGATTTTTACGCATTTTATTTCGATTGTAGCTGAGAATACAAGATTCGAGAAAATTACTTTGACATTCGAAATTTTACAGTAGAGAATCGCTGATTCGATTTCGAGATTATTTCGAGGGAAGTGAGAATTGCCTCACAGGGGGGCGAGCACGAACAACTTACGAATAAGTATTCGAATCGAGAACATTAGCATTTGTATGAAGTTTCAAACATTTTTTGACATTTTGATACGAATGCGTTCTCGCTAGTTATTCGTGCTAGCCCCTCTGGTCCAGTGTCGTATCTTTGCCGTGGCAGAATATAAAATAAAAAATAAATAAAAAGATCCAAATTCAAAATTCAAATTATTTATTGCATCCATAAAAAGTTATACATCATTTAGATTCAGTCAAATTTTAATTCTACCGCCAGTTCGTCAGTACCGTCAGTTGCTCTTTTCAAAACTGATTTACAATATTCATACTACATCAATACAATTTAATTTGAGTTAAAGCAGCTCAGCTTATGCCAAGAGGAACATTATAACGCAAAATAATGATTATTGAGCATGACTCCCATGACCATGATGAATAAATTAGGACTATAAAGTAAAAAAAAAATAACAAATAACAGTTTGAGCAGACAGAAATTGTTAATATTATTTGCAAGTTTTATTGACACATACTGTATATTTTGTGTAGGAAATAGAAGCAATAGAAGAACAATGGCGGACGGAATCGGCGGAGCTGGTGACAGCAGTGGCCAGACTCCAAGAGGAGAACAAGCGCTTGCGACGAACTATCAACGCTCCTGCAGATGGTAAGTGTATTGTGCCTACTCAATGCAGGCGACGCCATAAATTATACCTTTCGGATTTTTTTTTATTACTGAGACAGGTGAACTAGCAAGAAGCTCAACTGATGGTAACTGAAATTACTGGGCATTATGAGACTTACACCGTATGTGTCGGGATGAATAGCGCAGGTCAGTGTCATGCAGTACTTCTTAATTCGAAGTTCTGGTTGGTGTTGATTCTGTTTGTGTGCAGGTGCAGGTGTGATGCTTACTGAAGAATCATTTTATTCATTTTACGACGTGGTAGAGCCACGCTGTAGACAATTTTGTCTACAGCATGAATGGGCCGGCTCGTCCGGGTCGTTACCACTGTCTCACAGAAAACCGGCGTAAAGTAGCAGCTTGCTGCTGCGTTTCGTACGGTGAGTGAGATATCCGGAGGCCCAAATCCCCCTCCCCTTCCCAATCCCTTAATCATCACGTTCCTTTAAGGTCGGCAACGCGTCCATGTTTTTTTTTTTTTTATAGTATAGGTCGGCAAACGAGCAAGTGGGTCACCTGATGGTAAGCGATCTCCACCGCCCATGTACGCTCACAATACAAAAGAATCATGGGCGCGTTGCCGACCCCAGCAACAGCAAGTTACTTCACGTCGGCTTTCTTTGAGACTAGAGTTCTAGACTAGAGACTAGGTTCAATCGGTTACAAGCCGATTGAACCGGCCTATGTAGATAAAATTGTTGCAATTTACTCCATTTTTGTGATTGCCAAAAACAAATCAAACCACGTCCTACATTATTATACTATCCCACTTTCTACTAATATAATAAACTAGCTTTTATTCCGCTCGCCTGAAAAGCTGGTTACACCTCTGCCTACCCCTTCGGGGATTCCAGGCGTGAGTGCTTATGTATATATGCTACTTTTTATTCCGCATTACATTCACGCGAACGGATCCGCGAGTAAAATCTACTCTTTATGATATGAATGCTATACAATCAGGTACGAGCGCACCACCGTCACCTGCGCGGGAGCACGACCAGGAAGTGCTGTCGCGACTGAGCAGCACTGCGGAGAAGCAACGCGCCACCCTGCGCTTGCAAGAGATTCAGCTTCAGGAGAAGCAGCAGCAGATTGACAGCGTGAGTATTTAGTTTGTTTGTTTGTTTTTTTTTTTTTTTGTATTATTACATTGAATGACGAGACGAGCAGGTCGCTCGCCTGATGGTAAGCGCCACGCATGCTCATAAACAGAAGCAACGCCACACAGAACTTTAAATAAAGCACTGCATGACACTGGACTGCGCTCGTCACCCCGAGACATAAGGTAAATTAGGCTTCAATGTCCTTCACACCGAAACACAACAGTGCTTACACACTGTTGCTTGGCGGCAGAAATAAATAAAGCGGTGGTACCAATCCAGCCGGTCTCTCGCAAACGAGGGACCTACCACCTTGTATTTTTCGTACGGTATATTTTTTTTTGTTTTGTGTGGTATTCCAAATATCTTCTATAGAGGTCTTACGCCTGAATAATGAAATGGTCCTCGACAAGGACTGTCGAACCGCTATTTTTGAACACCACCGCCCCATGTACGCCCACAATACCAAAAGAGTCATGGGCGCGTTGCCGACCTTAAAGGACAGGGATAATTAAGGGATTGGGAAGGGGAGGGGATTTAGACCTCCGGATATCCCACTCACCGTACGAAACGCAGCAGCAAGCTGCTAATTTACGTCGATTTTCTGTGAGACTAGTAACGACCCGGGCGAGCCGGCCCATTCATGCTGTAAACAAAAGTGTCGACAGCGTGGATCTACCACTCAAGAAAATAAAAGTACTTATGTAATGTACGCAATCGCTTGGATCTGATGCAAGAAGTTTTATTTGCCTCGTCTTCGCTTCGCCACGCGTTAGTTTCGCTGCCTGTTTGACAAGGTCTTGAAGGCGAAATAGTAGCGAAGTTGCCATTGTAAAGCTTGCATACTCGGCGTGCGCGCTTCCAATATTTACTTTGCTTTATTATTTAAAAAAAAAGTCTTACGCTTTTACAAAAAAAAAAAAAACCATAGAAGTATTTGAATGTTTGTTGGGAGTACACACTTTTTTTTTTTGTATAAATATTTTGATAGAAACGGAATAAAATTAATTCAATCCTTCGACGGGACCGTAAAAATGGGTGATTTTTAGGAAAGTTTACGATTTTTTTCTATAGAGTCAAATATCATTAATCGTGTATCGGCGAACATATCCGACTAAAGAATTTTGTGAACAATTATTATACATAAAAAAATAATGTTAATTAAGCCTTTTCAAAGGTCTAGTTTTGAATATTTGTGAGGGCGAATCGTCAAATTTGAGGCATATTTCGCCTTAAAACAAGTATTTATAACTTAGGCCCGTATTATAGGACAACACTCAAGTGAGCTCTTTGCCAAGTGTGTGTTTTATGAGTGGTAGAGCCAAGCTGTAGACAGTTTTGTCTACAGCATGTATAGGCCGGCTCGTCCGGGTCACTCACACTCACAGAAAACTGGCGTAAAGTAGCAGCTTGCTACTGCGTTTCGTACGGTGAGTGAGATATCCGGAGGCCCAAATCCCCCTCCCCTTCCTAATCCCTTAATCCCTTTCCTATATGATCGGCACCACGCCCATGATTCTTCTAGTATTGTGAGCGTACATGGGTGGTGGAGATCAATTGCTACCAGGTGAACACCTGACTCGTTTGCCGGCATTTGCAATAAAATAATAAAAAAAAGTGTCTATTTCTGTACACGTGATTGGTCCGTTTTTGTTTGGTGCCAAAAAAGACCAATCACGTGTACAGACACGGCCGAGAAATATAACTTCGCCACACATTCGTAGTAGACAAGTTAGTTTTAGTATTGTGATGTAAATGGTATTTCATGATGTGATGTCATGGTCTAAATATAATTTGTTGACAAAATTATTAGTAAACATGGTGCAACATTAATAGTGTTTGTTTGTTTCGGCTTACAAGTCACAATGCTGGTTTGGTACGCGTTTACGTAACTTTATGATCATTCTAGCCAAAGAATGCGCCTGTAATGCTCGATGGGTATACGCACTCACGCCTGTAATCCTCGGGGTAGGCAGAGGTGTAACCAGTACACCCACATTTCGCCGAGCGTATCTCAGTCCCATAATGTGAGAGGGGCGAGCCTATCGCCATACCGGACACAATTCCAGACTCCGGGCTGATAATGAGCAATTCGTAATAGAAAAACCCAATACCACTTTACCCGACCCGGGGATCGAACCCGAGACCTCAGCGTCAGCCTCAGTCATAACGCGTACGCATTACAACCTCGCCACCGAGGCAGACTATATTATAAGGCTATTCTAGCAATATGCCCAATTTCTAAATGTGATCATCGGAAATAATACGACTTTCCTCAAATGCGAAAAACGGTCTGGGTTGGTAGTTGGTACCAATTCTTGTGTCTATTTTTGTCGACAAGCAGCACTGTATGTTGTGTTTCGGTTTGAAGTATATTGAAGCCAGTGTAATTATTAGATATTATGAGACTTACATCTTATGTCTTGGAGTGACGAGCGCAGTTCAGTGCCATGCATTACTTCATAGTTTGAAGTTCTGATTGGTGTTACTTCTGTTTATGGGCAGGCGTGACGCTTACCATCAGGCGAGCGACCTGCGACTCTCGTCATCTAAAGCTAATAAGAAAATATAATGACCAAACATCAAAACGCGACGCAGTATCGAAGCAGTGACTCAATCGCCGATCGCCGATGCTAAAGGTATCGTGTGTGCTATGGCTCTAAGGGGTGATTATTCATTATCCGATTAATTTTTATCCGCCAAATCACTGTTCAACGGCTCTCTTCCCCTTAAAGACCAATCATGTGTTTTTTTTCTGCATCTTCTTTACCGCCTCCGCCAATAACTACAGTATCAAAGCAGTGACTCAATCGCCGATCGCCGATGCTAAAGGTATCATGTGTGCTATGGCTCTAAGGGGTGATTATTCATTATCCGATTAATTTTTATCCGCCAAATCACTGTTCTACGGCTCTCTTCCCCTTAAAGACCAATCATGTGTTTTTTTTCTGCATCTTCTTTACCGCCTCCGCCAATAACTACAGTATCAAAGCAGTGATTCAATCGCCGATCGCCGATGCTAAAGGTATCATGTGTGCTATGGCTCTAAGGGGTGATTATTCATTATCCGATTAATTTTTATCCGCCAAATCACTGTTCTACGGCTCTCTTCCCCTTAAAGACCAATCATGTTTTTTTTTCTGCATCTTCTTTACCGCCTCCGCCAATAACTACAGTATCAAAGCAGTGACTCAATCGCCGATCGCCGATGCTAAAGGTATCATGTGTGCTATGGCTCTAAGGGGTGATTATTCATTATCCGATTAATTTTTATCCGCCAAATCACTGTTCTACGGCTCTCTTCCCCTTAAAGACCAATCATGTTTTTTTTTCTGCATCTTCTTTACCGCCTCCGCCAATAACTACAGTATCAAAGCAGTGACTCAATCGCCGATCGCCGATGCTAAAGGTATCATGTGTGCTATGGCTCTAAGGGGTGATTATTCATTATCCGATTAATTTTTATCCGCCAAATCACTGTTCTACGGCTCTCTTCCCCTTAAAGACCAATCATGTGTTTTTTTCCTGCATCTTCTTTACCGCCTCCGCCAATAACTACAGTATCAAAGCAGTGACTCAATCGCCGATCGCCGATGCTAAAGGTATCATGTGTGCTATGGCTCTAAGGGGTGATTATTCATTATCCGATTAATTTTTATCCGCCAAATCACTGTTCTACGGCTCTCTTCCCCTTAAAGACCAATCATGTGTTTTTTTTCTGCATCTTCTTTACCGCCTCCGCCAATAACTACAGTATCAAAGCAGTGACTCAATCGCCGATCGCCGATGCTAAAGGTATCATGTGTGCTATGGCTCTAAGGGGTGATTATTCATTATCCGATTAATTTTTATCCGCCAAATCACTGTTCTACGGCTCTCTTCCCCTTAAAGACCAATCATGTGTTTTTTTTCTGCATCTTCTTTACCGCCTCCGCCAATAACTACAGTATCAAAGCAGTGATTCAATCGCCGATCGCCGATGCTAAAGGTATCATGTGTGCTATGGCTCTAAGGGGTGATTATTCATTATCCGATTAATTTTTATCCGCCAAATCACTGTTCTACGGCTCTCTTCCCCTTAAAGACCAATCATGTGTTTTTTTCCTGCATCTTCTTTACCGCCTCCGCCAATAACTACAGTATCAAAGCAGTGACTCAATCGCCGATCGCCGATGCTAAAGGTATCATGTGTGCTATGGCTCTAAGGGGTGATTATTCATTATCCGATTAATTTTTATCCGCCAAATCACTGTTCTACGGCTCTCTTCCCCTTAAAGACCAATCATGTGTTTTTTTTCTGCATCTTCTTTACCGCCTCCGCCAATAACTACAGTATCAAAGCAGTGACTCAATCGCCGATCGCCGATGCTAAAGGTATCATGTGTGCTATGGCTCTAAGGGGTGATTATTCATTGTCCGATTAATTTTTATCCGCCAAATCACTGTTCTACGGCTCTCTTCTCCTTAAAGACCAATGAATGTGTTTTTTTTTTTCTCCATCGTCTTTACATACATACATACGCACTCACGCCTGTAATCCCCGAAGGGGTAGGCAGAGGTGTAACCAGTACACCCACATTTCGCCGAGCGTATTTCCGTCCCTTATGTTAGGGGGCAAGCCTATCGGCATACCGGGCACACATTCCAGACTCCGGGCTGATACTGAGCATTTCGTAATAGAAAAACCCAATACCACTTTACCCGACCCGGGGATGGAACCCGAGACCTCAGCGTTGATCTCAATCGTAACGCATACGCATTACAACTGCGCTACCGAGGCAGTCGTTTTTACCGCCTCCGCTATCTCCCCCGCCCCGCCTACGCCAATCACAGAAAACTGTCTCTCTAAAGGTCGCGTAACATTTCCTCTCGCATTACATCACAGTCTTTCATCGTTTCTCGGACACCTTTCCCCAGCAATGAACGCCAGACATCACGTAAGCAAATATTATCGCACCTGTGGATTTGTTTCACCTTATACTCTTTGAAATAAGGTCGAGAATCGCGTGTCTCGTTGTGTAAACTAACTCGGCCGTAAAGACGACCTCGTTCAGAATACCTATAATACAGACGCGCCTACTTTTATTGAGGTGTTAATGTCAAAGGTGGGGTGCCAATGTTATGAGGGGGTATATTTGTCCAACGACGACAAAGGTGGGTCATGATAAAAGAGAATGAGGTTGTTGATTCGATTTTTTATTATTTCAATCAATATATGTTACCATATGGACTAAGGCCTAACTCCTGTCAGTAGAGGAGGCAGGTGCCCAGCAGTGGGGCTTGTGTAATACAGTTATTATTATTTATTATGTAGTAATCTTATTATGTAGTCCATCGCGCAGGTCGAAATTCTTATGGAGAAGCTCTTACGTATGCAGGTTTTCTTCACCGATGAAATGTTATTTTGCTTTTAAATAGAAACCAATGTACGAGTATGTGATTTTGAATCTGTTCAAGAAGCTAGTGTTATACAACCTCATGGCGCAGTGGGCGAGTATCCTGCTCCTAGAGGCCATGGGTTCGATTCCCACACCGAGACAAATGTTTGTGTGATCCACAAATATTCTCTATAAATAATCTACACGTTCTTTTAATGACGTCAGTGAGCACTCAGAAGGAATTTTTGAAAATTCATCCCCTAAATGGATAAAATAGGGGACGTAAGCTTGTATGGAGAGAAAATATATATCAAATAGACATTTCGATTCGAAACTTCTTAGAAGTAAGTACTCCTAAAAACCAAATGAGCGACTACGTATTTCGCGGTATCACTAAAATTATTTTCCAACTTTATGCATTTAATAGTCATTAAAAAGAACGGAGAAAAAATGATCTCTAATGAAAATTAAGTATGTTAAATACCCAAATAAAACAATTATGATCAATTCATATATGTTTTTATTTTGGGGTTGAAAAAAAACCTCTTTTTTCGTCCGTTAAAAATATTTTTTGCAATCCTTCAAAGAGCATTCGAATAATCCAAAAACTTTAATGTATATTACTAGACAAGCTTCGTGGTACATAGAAATTGTACCGCTAAGTTGCGGTCAATTGACCGTAACTCTATATTACCATCTCGCTTACTCTCACTTAGAACCCTTATCGCGCTCCCTGTTTGTGAGCTGTCAAACTCCCGCGATATATGACGCAATTTTACTTTTAAACAGCCCGTCTATTGTGGTATACATTAAAGCCTTTGGAATAATCCAATAAAAAGCTAATGGGTTTCGTATGTTATTATGAAAATATATTTTTCAAAAACGAATACTTAGATGAGATGACCCGACGTTCGCGTTATGACAATGTTGTGTGCCCTTTAGAGGCTTACAAAACAAATTACGCTAATGACGAACACGAATTCAATTTGTGGTCCAATTTAGCTTAAGAGATTTTGACGTTCTGTAAATACCCTACGTTTTTTTGAGTGGTAGATCCACGCTGTCTACACTTTTGTTTACAGCATGAATGGACCGGCTCGTCCGGGTCGTTACCACTGTCTCACAGAAAACCGGCGTAAAGTAGCAGCTTGCTGCTGCGTTTCGTGCGGTGAGTGAGATATTCTACGGCGACCAACATGTTCGGCAACCCGTCCCATGATGTGACAGGGGGCGAGCCTATCGCCATACCGGGCATATTTCCAGACTCCGGGCTGCTACTAAGCATTTCGTGATAGAAACACCCAATATCACTTACCCGGGGATCGAACCCGAGACATCAGCACAGCAGTCGTACCGTGTCCACATTAAAACTGGGCCCACGATGCGAAGCAGTGCTGTAAAAAAATTCAAAAAAAAGACCGTGTCAGCTACGTTTAGTTAACATATTGCGCGTCATTTTATGCAACGCTAAACTTTAGATGTTTATTTTCTGCGATTAATTACGACTTAAGATTTTTTTGCGATGATGTCCTTATTTTTTTTTTGTATTGTGTTGTTTTGTTCATCATAGTATTTTGTTTTTATTTAGTTAAGTGGAATTTGCTTTTAATGGCATCGACGTTTTAATAAGAATTATGCTAATTTCGATGTCAAAGTTTTACATAGGTCATATTAATTATATTTAACCGACGATAAAACGAGGATGGCGTTTTTCATTCGACGCGTATATTTTTATATGTATAATCACGTGTATCTTTACCTAGGGTCGGCCGATTATGGAGATTCTTTCACTGAAAAATTGAAAATAATAAATTGATATCAAAAATGTATAAAACCAATATACAACGTGTTACAGAAAGGTGTGGTCATATTTTAGGGTCATTACATACACCTTACAATTAGTACTTATGTACCGGACCTTTTCAATACCAAGACATCCAAAAATTTCACATTTATTTTGACCACTCGTTTATTAAGATCGATAAGATTGGTGACATCACTATTAATTATTATGAACGACACTCACTTTTTAATAAACTTGAATAAGTTGTACGTAATTCTACGAACATACGTACGTAACTTGTAATTTAAACACAAAATAACACCTGAAAGAGATTGTGTGCTGAAGACGATATTGGTACCATCCTCTAGAAGCATTTTAAAGACTTCATTCTCGTGTCTTCCATCTATAAGTTAAATACAACATATTTTTTGAACTCGTAAACATACTTCATAAAATCAGAAATTACCGAACTGACTGCGTCAAATAAATATTGACATTTGACAACTCTTTAATGTTTTTTTAATTATAAAATAATTAAATGAAAGGAGGTATATAGTATCATTTAGTGTTGTCCAAAGTTAAAAGTCGATATCAACATTTTACTCATTCGATAAAAAAGAAAATTCTATAATTATTGTACTAGCAATGCAATCTGATTTGGTACTATGGGAGATAAAATACTTATACGCTATACTATATATTGCTTAAATTTGCCCGCCCCTTTCTATAACACGTTGTATACATACGCACTCACGCCCGTAATCTCCGAAGTCCACATTTTGCCGAGCTTATTTGTGTCCCACGATGACTAATTCCAGACTCCGGTTGATACTGAGCGTTTCGTAATAGTAAAACCCAATATTACTTATCCCCCACCCGGGAATCGAACCCGAGTTCTCAGCGACAGCCTCCGTCGTAACGCGTACGCATTACAACCGAAGCAGCTCAAAACTATTTAAATGCGAAAATACTCAACATGGATATTGTAGTACAAAAACTGCGTGAAAAAATAATGATATATTAAATAATAATTTTATTAAAGCTCACCACATGGTTCAAAGCGTTCAAAGGATATAGATATAGGCCTACTTGCACGACGATCCTAAATCGAGTTTAACCCACTAAACTAGTTTAAGAAACGTCAAATCGCATGAAAATTTTACATAAGTAAATAAACGTCAACGTCGGGACTAAAATAAAATTAAACCGCGATAAAATCCGTATAAACTAGTTTTATTTCGATAAGTAAATAAGTTTAGTGATAAGTCTCAATTTAGGATTGTCATGCCAGTCGGTCATACTAATTGACAGCGATAACCAACTGTATAATGCTTTACGTAAATTAATTAAAATACTATAAAAGTATGCTTTTTAAAACCGCAGAATGTCCACCATCGTATTCAACATTAAGGAAAGATTTTTTTTAAATAAGTTTTATCTCGCCGATAACGCGTCCAACATCCAATTTAGAAAGTATACATTCTTGATGTATTATGTATAATGACAGCGTGATAATTTCGTAGATTGTCTCTTTATATTTTATAATAAATAAATACACCCAACAGTCACACACATAGTCCCGACCCCACACTAGGTTAACCTGTATCGTGGGTATCGGGAACTACGAGGGACTTGCGGTCCCACAACACCCAGACCCGAAACAAATATTTGTGGATTAGACAAATATTTGTCTCGGTGTGGGAATCGAACCCACGGCCTCACGGTTCGCAGCCGGCGACTCGCCCACTGCGCCACGGAGGCTGTCGAATAACGTATATGAATGAATAATCGTCTCTAAGTAAAAAAATTAATCAAACATTGACTTTATCATTCTGATAAGCGTACGTAATAACAGCTTAGAACTTATATAATACAGTTTTGCATATAAATTGTGTATATAAAATGTACCGGTAGCAATAAAAATGATAAGACTAAATGAATTATATGTATATTTTTTTTCGTTTTGTATTATTTTTGCAAAACTTTGTTGTTATTAATTTGAAGAATGATGCAAGTAGTATTATTACAAAAACAAACTTTCTAGATTATATTACTTATTCACTAAAGCTAAAATAAATATAAAAATCATACTAATATTATAAATGTGAATGTAAGTTTGTTTGTTACGCTTTCACGTGAAAACTACTTAACCGATCATCATGAAACTTTGTACACATATTCTTGGAGGTATAAGAAGTAACATAGGATACTTATGATTTTTTTTTAAGTATTTGTTACGCTTTCACGTCTAAATCACTGAACGGATTTTGATGAATTTTGATGTAGAGATTGATGGTACCCTGGAGACGGTTATAGGCTACGTTTTATTCTGGAAAAGTCTATTCACGCGGGCGGAGCCGCGAGCAAAAGCTAGTAATATATATATGTACTTCTTTTAACCTGAACTATGAATACACACGTAAATTGGTGCTGGTTTCGAATGAATACAGTTAATTGTTTATTATCACTTGCTTTAACGGTGAGGGAAACATCGTGAAGAAACTTGCATACCTGAGAAGTTATCCATCCATAAGAGATTTGAAGGTAAGTGAATTTTGCCAATCCGCAGTAGAGCAGCGTGGTAGACTAAGGCCTAACCCCTCTCATTTAGTAGAGGAGGCCCGTGCCCAGAAGTGGGACGTGTAAAATACAGAGATAGTATTATTTTTGATATAATTAATCCGGACACATTGTGCGGTCTCCCAGACATACCCTGGAAAAAGTCTTAATATTGGGCCAAATAGAAGGGAAGCGCCCCAGGGGAAGAGCGCCATCTAGATGGTCAGATGCCGTGAAAAGGGCTATTGGTGGCAGCATATACCAAGCGACCCAGATATCTTATGACCGCTTAGCTTGGAGGCACATATATGGTCGCGATCCTCAGCACTGAGGGACCGACGAAGAAGAAGAATCCGAAAAAAATGTGGCAAAGTGAATACAATGCACCTGGAGGTTAAAACGGAGGAAAAAAAAACGTAAAAACGTTACTCCTTTAAACGGAGTGTGAAGAAGCAATTAAGCAGGCCGGCATAATTCTGCCGATCTACGATAGACACAGTGTCTGTTGTTGGTCGACAGTATTCATGGATTGCGCTACACTTACCATCAGGTGTAGCGTAGTCAATTTGCCGAGCCAGGATAAAAAAAATATACTGTGCAGTTCAAATATAATGCCCGACCGTCGAAAATCTTGCGTCCCTCAACAGCAGAATTATGCCGGGCTGAGTTACTGGAAGTACCCAGTGTATGGGGTAAATAGCCGACTGCGAAGCGAGAGGCCGTGGGTCTGTTTCCCGCATCGAGACAAATGTGATCCCCAGATATTATTTTCGGGTCTGGGTGTTGTGGAAACGTAAGTCCCTCGTAGTTCCTGATATCCATGATACAGGTTTACCTAATGTGGAGTCAGGACTATGTGTGTGTCTGTTGGGTGTACTTATTTATTTTATTTCACTATAATTTCGACTGATTTTTTATTTCTCTCCAGTTGACACATTGCATAAACATTACCATAACGTATATTAAATATTTCTCTCACTGGATTCCCGAGAGCTATTCGCGTGAAGCTTTTAGTTTCATATATCAACCCAGAGTTAAATATAAATGTTCTAAAATGCATCACGGGGCCGCGCGCGGCCGTGTCGGAACTTCTATGCGGAATAAATTGTTTGCAATACACTCTATGCTAGGGCTAGCGAACATTTTATCGTCGGCGTGCAATATATTGCTTAGGCCAGAGGTTGTAAATGTTTTTCAATTCGTGGTAATGGTGTACTAAAACACAAAAGGGAGTATTTCTGTTGATATAAAATACAGATGTTAACTTCCAAATTCAATTATATGGTATGGTTCCATCGATGTTCTATGATTGTGCCAGTTTCGAGATGGGAAAAGACACGGTGACGTTATTTTGCTGTAATCTGCTGTGACTGCCTCGGTGGCGCAGTTGTAATGCGTACGCTTTACGACTGACGCTGACGCCGCGCCGAGGTCTCGGGTTCGATTCCCGGGTCGGGTAAAAGTGATATTGGGTTTTTCTATTACGAAATTATCAGTATCAGCCCGGAGTCTGGAATTGATGCCCGATATGGCGATAGGCTCGCCCCCTATCACATCGTGGGACGGCGATACGCTCGGCGAAAAGGGGTGTACTGGTTACACCTCTGTATATACCTTCGGAGATTACAGTCGTGAGTGCGTATGTATGTATTTTTCCTCAGAAACGACAGCTAAGATTATTTCTGTACTCAGTAACCGAGTAAAAGGCATTGTCTTCACCCAGTAACGGAGCATAGAGCATTAACTGACACTGAACGTGGAAATACTTGAAATCTAAGAAATAACGGTAAAACGGCGTGAATAGGAACAAAACTGGTTTAGTTTGTTTCCACAATATATAAACTGTGATTAACTGTAATTCAATCTTACTACTATTATAAATGTGAAAGTTAGGATGTTTGTGAATTTGGATGTCTGTTAGTCAGTCACACTGTAATGGCTGAACGGTTTTGAATGAATATTGGCACACAGGTAGATCCATGACCAGGATTAGGACATAGGCTAATTTTTAACCCGGATAAAGTTATTTTATGCGGGCGCAGCCGCACGCAAAAACTAGTAAAAAAATAAAGCTTCTACACATTTCGGATAAAAATGAAACTAAGATAACACTTTGGTCTCATCATTTGGATTCATCTAAGTAATACTCTCAATTATAAATTTCTTCCCGATTGACCCCTCCGGTCATCCATCGTATTTTACGGTACTTAATTACAATTAAAGTTAATTGAAGTCTCTGAATGCGACAGTAAGTACGCTGCCACTTGAGCAATGAAGCTATATTATTATTTCTCTTCTACCTGCCCTTATTCCACAAGCAGTGGGGTCGACGCAACATCTTTTTAACACATGTTACAGAAAGATTTGGCATGTAGTTTATACGACCGGCCGCCTGACTGACGTCAACCCCTCTGGGGTTCATTCAGAAGATCGCCTCTTTTCTCTAGTGGCAGCATACTTAGGCTGAGAAACCTTGAGTTTCTGGGCTCAAATCTCAGGTTATTTTTATATACCATAGACCGGTTAGCGAGCAAGTGAGTGACCTGATGGTAAGTGTTCTCCACCGACGAAGAAGAAGAATCCGAAAAAAATGTGGCAAAGTGAATACAATGCACCTGGAGGTTAAAACGGAGGAAAAAAAAACGTAAAAACGTTACTCCTTTAAACGGAGTGTGAAGAAGCAATTAAGCAGGCCGGCATAATTCTGCCGATCTACGATAGACACAGTGTCTGTTGTTGGTCGACAGTATTCATGGATTGCGCTACACTTACCATCAGGTGTAGCGTAGTCAATTTGCCGAGCCAGGATAAAAAAAATATACTGTGCAGTTCAAATATAATGCCCGACCGTCGAAAATCTTGCGTCCCTCAACAGCAGAATTATGCCGGGCTGAGTTACTGGAAGTACCCAGTGTATGGGGTAAATAGCCGACTGCGAAGCGAGAGGCCGTGGGTCTGTTTCCCGCATCGAGACAAATGTGATCCCCAGATATTATTTTCGGGTCTGGGTGTTGTGGAAACGTAAGTCCCTCGTAGTTCCTGATATCCATGATACAGGTTTACCTAATGTGGAGTCAGGACTATGTGTGTGTCTGTTGGGTGTACTTATTTATTTTATTTCACTATAATTTCGACTGATTTTTTATTTCTCTCCAGTTGACACATTGCATAAACATTACCATAACGTATATTAAATATTTCTCTCACTGGATTCCCGAGAGCTATTCGCGTGAAGCTTTTAGTTTCATATATCAACCCAGAGTTAAATATAAATGTTCTAAAATGCATCACGGGGCCGCGCGCGGCCGTGTCGGAACTTCTATGCGGAATAAATTGTTTGCAATACACTCTATGCTAGGGCTAGCGAACATTTTATCGTCGGCGTGCAATATATTGCTTAGGCCAGAGGTTGTAAATGTTTTTCAATTCGTGGTAATGGTGTACTAAAACACAAAAGGGAGTATTTCTGTTGATATAAAATACAGATGTTAACTTCCAAATTCAATTATATGGTATGGCTCCATCGATGTTCTATGATTGTGCCAGTTTCGAGATGGGAAAAGACACGGTGACGTTATTTTGCTGTAATCTGCTGTGACTGCCTCGGTGGCGCAGTTGTAATGCGTACGCTTTACGACTGACGCTGACGCCGCGCCGAGGTCTCGGGTTCGATTCCCGGGTCGGGTAAAAGTGATATTGGGTTTTTCTATTACGAAATTATCAGTATCAGCCCGGAGTCTGGAATTGATGCCCGATATGGCGATAGGCTCGCCCCCTATCACATCGTGGGACGGCGATACGCTCGGCGAAAAGGGGTGTACTGGTTACACCTCTGTATATACCTTCGGAGATTACAGTCGTGAGTGCGTATGTATGTATTTTTCCTCAGAAACGACAGCTAAGATTATTTCTGTACTCAGTAACCGAGTAAAAGGCATTGTCTTCACCCAGTAACGGAGCATAGAGCATTAACTGACACTGAACGTGGAAATACTTGAAATCTAAGAAATAACGGTAAAACGGCGTGAATAGGAACAAAACTGGTTTAGTTTGTTTCCACAATATATAAACTGTGATTAACTGTAATTCAATCTTACTACTATTATAAATGTGAAAGTTAGGATGTTTGTGAATTTGGATGTCTGTTAGTCAGTCACACTGTAATGGCTGAACGGTTTTGAATGAATATTGGCACACAGGTAGATCCATGACCAGGATTAGGACATAGGCTAATTTTTAACCCGGATAAAGTTATTTTATGCGGGCGCAGCCGCACGCAAAAACTAGTAAAAAAATAAAGCTTCTACACATTTCGGATAAAAATGAAACTAAGATAACACTTTGGTCTCATCATTTGGATTCATCTAAGTAATACTCTCAATTATAAATTTCTTCCCGATTGACCCCTCCGGTCATCCATCGTATTTTACGGTACTTAATTACAATTAAAGTTAATTGAAGTCTCTGAATGCGACAGTAAGTACGCTGCCACTTGAGCAATGAAGCTATATTATTATTTCTCTTCTACCTGCCCTTATTCCACAAGCAGTGGGGTCGACGCAACATCTTTTTAACACATGTTACAGAAAGATTTGGCATGTAGTTTATACGACCGGCCGCCTGACTGACGTCAACCCCTCTGGGGTTCATTCAGAAGATCGCCTCTTTTCTCTAGTGGCAGCATACTTAGGCTGAGAAACCTTGAGTTTCTGGGCTCAAATCTCAGGTTATTTTTATATACCATAGACCGGTTAGCGAGCAAGTGAGTGACCTGATGGTAAGTGTTCTCCACCGCCCATGTACACCTACAATACCAAAATAATCATGGGTGAGTTGCCCGTTTAAAGGAAAGGGATAATAAAGGGATTTGGAAATGGATTTAGGGCTCCGGATATCTCACTCACCCTACGAAACGCAGCAGCAAGGCGCTACTTTACGTCGGTTTTATGTGAGACAGCGGTCGAGCTGGCCCATTCATGCTGTAGACGAAACTCTACAGCATCTACTCTACCACTTAAGGTCGGGCAATAACAATTTGTGTTTGAATTTTAGCTTACTTAGTTGCCCGTGATTGGAATGTGTGCTCGTTATGGTATTAGAGTCGCTCTTTATCACATAATGCACCAGAAATAAGCTTCGGCGAATCGTGGGTGAACTAGTGGCACCTCTGTCTACCCTTTCAGATATACAGGTCTGGGCTTATGTATATCATTCTTACATGCTTTGCTGTTGCTGTTCATACGGTGAGTTACGATATCTGGAGGCCCAAATTCTCTACCCCTCTCCATTTTAGGCCACGCGTTCATGATTCTTCAGGTATTGTGTACGTTCATGGGCGGCCGTGATGACCCACTTACTCGTTTGCCCGGCTCTGCTGTAAAAAAAAACAAATAACTAAAAGTAGTTATGTGCTTAGCTCGGCAATATTTATTTTGCAATTAATTTCCCATTGAAATGGTTTTTATTATACCAACTCTAGGCAGTTTCATATTGACGAAAAGCGCTGTTATTTAGCCTCTGAGAAGTTTAACTTGGCTTAATTAAAGAAGGCCCGGACTCTTGACGGTGCTCCACACTTTGAAATACGATTATCTGTAACTTGACTTTAATTTTATTTTATGTCGTTAAAATTTTCAGCTTGAGTTATCTTATTTATAGATAGAAGAGACTCGCTTAATTTTGGTAATTTATAAGATTATATTAATCAAACGATTTTGATTTTATATGGAATATAATGTGATAAAAAGTCTACGAAATCTTATTAGTCCTGTCTACGGAATTCAAAAACAAAAGATGCTAAAGGCTCATAGAGGCGGCCAACTCCCAAACACGTTACTGAAAATATTATAAATACGAAAAATGTTTGTTTGTCCTTTTGTCAGTAACGGAGCAACAGACCGACATGATATTTAATATAGAGATCTTTGATAAAATATTGATATAGTTTATGTGCCAGAGATAGACATAGTTTGGCCCGGACATAATATAAAATATTAGGGGAAGACTTCCACGTGGCAGGAACCTCGAGCTAAATATTCTTAAACAGGAGGTTATGTACTCGATTCGAGTCGATGTATGTATGTATACATATAAGTTATTTTTGACAATTCTTTCACTAACGTAATACATAGGAGGCCAATTCTCGTAATTTTAAATGTTCAAAATATCATTCCGATCTAGTCTCAGCGTCAAGAAAGTTGCAAATGGCATTCTCTTAAACCAATAATCAACGTCAAATGCACCTCGCATAGGTATACACGGTGGTAGAGTCACGCTGTACTCGTAGATAGAAAACTATCAAGACTACTATCTAGACAAAAGTCTACAGCATGAATGGGCCGGCTCATCCGGAACATTACCACTGTTTCACAGAAAACCGGCGTAAAGTAGCATCTTGCTGCTGCGTTTCGTACGGTGAGTGAGATATCCGGAGCCCTAATCCTATCCCCTTCCACATCTCTTAAATATCATTTTCTTTTACGGTCGGCAACGCGTCTATGATTCTTCTGGTATTGTAGGTGTACATGGGCGGTAGAGATCACTTACCATCAGATCACTCACTTGCTCGCTAACTGTCCTATGGTATATACAGCTTAATTTTATTATATGTTGTTTGTTTATTTCGTGATTCGTGTCTCAAAGTGCTATTCTGTAAAATTTTATATTTGCTGGGTCTGGGTGGGATAGCCGAACTGAAATATAAGACGGGTTAATTTATCATAAACAATGTAATCACGGCGAAAAGTTGTTCTATAAAAACATTTTTTTATGAAAATATTTTTTTAATTAAAACCACGCTGTGAGCTGTTGTCAAGCTTTCGTTTCATATTTTAATTTGACCTGAATCCGTGATCCGAGTGTAGCATAACAAAAACCGTAAACATTTTGGAGATTTATAAAATGTTAAGGTTGATGGAGCATTCGTGGTATTAAGTGTGCAGTTAAAAAGTATTCATTTGCATTTCTTGCTGCATCAAGGTTTGCTCCCTACGGCAAACCAATAGCGTTGTTGCCGAGTGGTGGAGCGCAGCAGACCATAGACTCCATGTTTGTTCAGTTCAATAGTGCTGTCGTGTGCAAACAAACTACACTATAAGCGTATTCATTCGCTTGTATGAGAGGTTTATTAATATACTAGCTTTTACCCGCGGCTTCGCCAGCGTGAACGGCTTTTTCCGGGATAAAAAGTAGCCTATGCTACTCAGTGATAATGTAGCTATCTAACGGAAAGGATTTTTGAATTCGGTCCAGTAGTTTTTAAGTTTATTCGTTAAATACAAAAATAAAAATCTTTCCTCTTTATAATATTAGTTTAGATAATGTACTGTACTTCTGGACTGTGTGTTTTCACCCCAGAGGGGATGACGTCAGGCAGGCGGCCGGTCGTAAAAATTACAAGCCAAATCATTCTGTAACATGTGTTAAAATAGAAAGCGTGTTGCGTCGACCCCACTGCGAGTGGGATAGGGCAGGTGGAATAAGATTCCATTTTAATTGTAGAGGAGGGCCATACCCGACTGCGGGACAGAGCTCATATTATTTGTAGATATCTTAACCAAGATACGGACAGCCTCAGTGGCGCAGTTGTAATGCGTACGCGTTACGATTGAGGCTAACGCTGGGGTCTCTGGTTCGATCCCCGGGTCGGGTAAAGTGGTATTGGGTTTTTCTATTACTAAATGCTCAGTATCAGCCCGTAGTCTGGAATTTGTCCGGTATGGCGATAGGCTCGCCCCCTATCACATCGTGGGACGGAGATACGCTCGGCGAAACGTGGGTGTACTGGTTACACCTCTGCCTACCCCTTCGGAGATTCCATGTCTGAGTGCGTATGTATGTATCTAAACCAAGAGATAATTTAAATACATTCGCATCACAAAATATGTTATCCATTTATCGTGAGTAACGCTATGACTAATAAATACACCCAACAGTCACACACATAGTCCCGACCCCACACTAGGTTAACCTGTATCGTGGGTATCGGGAACTACGAGGGACTTGCGGTCCCACAACACCCAGACCCGAAACAAATATTTGTGTATTAGACAAACATTTGTCACGGTGTGGGAATCGAACTCACGGCCTCACGCTTCGCAGCTGGCTACTGACCCACTGCGCCACGGAGGCTGTCAAATATAATATGTTATTGTATAATTTTACATGTCATACAACGTTTTTGTTAAATTTATCATCATATTTCCATATACATATCTATAAATTTCCATATCCAGCGTACTAAGGTTGAGATCCGTGGAATCCTGGGTTCAATTCCCAGGTCGGGAAATCATGATTTTTGTTTAAGTTTTCGAATTGAAAACAACACATAAATTGCCTGGAGTTGGAACTTGTGCCCGGTATGGCGATAGGCTCGTCCCCTATGACATTATGAGACGGAAATAAGCTCGGCGAAACGTGGGTGGGGCACTAGTTGCACCTCTCTCTACCTCATCGGGGATAAAGTCGAAAGTTTATGAATGATTGTATGAATATTTCCATGTCTTTTTTTCTTTTTCCCTGGTGCTATCTCGGTAGTGTTAAGGTCTACCTTCCTGTTTAAATGCTTTTTTTATGGCATAGGCCGGAAAACGAGCAAGTGGGTCACCTGATGGTAAGTGATCTCCACCGCCCATATACGCCCACAATACCAAAAGAATCATGGGTGCGTTGCCGACCTTAAAGGAAAGGGATAATTAAGGAATTGGGAATGGGAAGGGGTTTGGACCTCCGGATAACTCACTCACCGTACGAAACGCAGCAGCGAGCTACGCCGGTTTTCTGTGAGACAGTGGTAGGTAATGACCCGGACGACCCGGCCCATACATGCTGTAGACAAAAGTGTATACAGCGTGGCTCTACCACTCTCCAAGTCCACTCCACTCTCACTCTTCCACTTCGCCCGATGACCATCCTCAGTAGTGAGACCATTGTCTCATGTCTCCCTCTAATACGTCAAGCCAGCGCTGCTTGAGCCGTCCGCGGAAGCATACCTATGATATGCCTATGGTATTTCCGACCGACTCCCTACTGAGGATTCCTCAAAACGCGACCATACTACCTTAACTGACAGCATATTCCGTAGGTCTATGAAAAAAGTATTGTCTGCTTTTATGGCCACCTCTTTAAGTTGCGGCGTCACTATGTAGTCGATAACTCGGAGGATTAAATACACCCAACAGTCACACACATAGTCCTGACCCCATACTAGGTTAACCTGTATTGTGGGTATCACGAACTAAGAAGGACTTGCGGTCATACAACATGTTAATATTGAAACATTTTGTTTATAGAAATATATTCACTGTTTATTTTACGCCCATTACACTTATATATTATGTTAAACAATATTACACAGCAAAAACATGACATTGTACGGCGCAGTCTTGTGCAAGAGAGAGTTGCCAGGAAACAGGAAAAGGGAACATTGTAAATGTAGAGTGTTGCCACTACTCACTCTCAAAATCTAACACAACACCCAGACCCGAACAACTATTTATGGATCACACAAACATTTGTCACAATGCGGGAATCGAACCCACGGCCTCTCGCTTCGCAGCCGGCTACTCACCCGCTACGCTACGAAGGCTAGATAAATAATTACCGGGAGGCCAAATCCCCCTCCCCTTCCCAATCCCTTAATTATCCTTTTCCTTTAAGGTTGGCATCGCGCCCATGATTCTTTATCTATTGTGGGCGTACGTGGAGATCACTTATCATCAGATGAACCACTTGCTCGTTTACCGGCGTTTGCTATAAAAAAAACTACAATTAAAAATAACGTCTATTATATAAACGTGTAATGCATTCGCATTGTTGAACATTTTACTAGCTTTCCGATCAAGGCATTCATTTTAATTACTATAAAAGGGCGGACAGCTAATTTCATTAAAAAGCAACAGTAATTTACCGTTTTATTTATTACTCTCCCGGGAGATCACCCGTCATAGATATTGATTGGTTGATACTAGCCCTGTATTATTATACACGTCCGACTGCTGGGCACGGGCCTCCTCTACTGAATGAGAGGGGTTAGGCCGTAGTCCACCACGCTGGCCTAATGCGGATTGGCAGACTTCACATACCTTCGATTCTTATGAAGAACTTTTCAGGTATGTAGGTTTCCTCCCGAAGTTTCCTTCACCGTTAAAGCATGTGATAATATACACGTAACTTAGAAAAGTCAAAGGTGAATGCTCTTGGGGCTGGTTTCGAACCTGCGACTTTCGTCTCGATAGTACATACCACTCCCCACTGAGCTATCACTGCTATTAGATATAAACAGAAATATTAAAGGTCCAAGATGTAGCAGCTGCCGGGACTTCGCTTTTTAATCCTGCTTAATACAACCAGATTAGGCTAAAAATAACTCGCTCCGGCACCTCGAATAGGTTCAACATCATTTATTGAGGCCGAGCGAATTTAGGGTTACTTTACGAAAAATGTGCGATTAAAATCTTGATCCTTGAAGTTATATGAGAGATTGTGTCAGTATGATTCATCACGATGATTTCATACTATATTATGAATGAAAACCTCCGTGACGCAGCGGGCGAGTAGTCGGCTTCGAAGCGAGAGGCCGTGGGTTCGATTCCCGCACTGAGACAATTGTTTGTATTCACATTTTGTTTCGGGTCTGGGTGTTTTGTGACTGCAAGTCCCTCGTAGTTCTTGATACTCACGATACAGGTTTAGCTAGTGTGGGGTCAGGACTATGTGTGTGACTGTTGGGTGTATAATGTATATGATTCGAATATTGGGTCGTTTTTAGGATCTCATACTTCAAAATGCAAAGCGGAACCGTTATTGAATCGCTTTGTTGTCTGTCCGTGTGTCAACCCATTTTTCTACGAAATAGATATATTAGAGTCGAAATTAAGATCAATGGCCATATAAATTTTCTTATTAAGCAATAAAGATATGTATGGTCTTTGTAAAAGGTCGTATAACTGACTGATGCTTCATAATATCTATACCACTTCCAGTTAAACAATCTTGACACTTGGCACGAAGATCTTGTGATAGAAAAAGGAAAAAATCGAACACCCATAATTAATTTTGAGCATCGCGGGAATTGTCTTAGTATATCGCCCAGATTTTTTTAAGCTTGCTTTTTATATCATAACCAGCCTGGAGTTGAAAGTCGACTAGAAGAGAGTGAAGAGGTTATTGTCCTGCCTAGTCATCATCATACTAATATTATAAATGTGAATGTAAGTTTGTTTGTTACGCTTTTACGCGAAAACTACTTAACCGATCATCATGAAACTTTGTACACATATTCTTGGAGGATCTATTTGTTTGTTACGCTTTCACGCCTAAATCACTGTACCGATTTTGATGAATTTTGATGTAGAGATAGATGGGACCCTGGAGACGGTTGTAGGCTACGTTTTATTTCGGAAAAGTCTATTCACGTAGGCGGAGCCGCGAGCAAAAGCTAGTAAATAAATAAAATAATACGACACAACTTATTATTCGTATTCAAAGTCTGCCAAAACTAGCTCGCTCCAATGAATAGACTAAACACAATTCACCCCAAATGTTCAAGGCCAGAGATTAAGGCAATTTAGTGTCATCCCGTCTGGCTATTAAAACGACAGATGTCTTGTACTATCTGGTGCCTAAAGTGTGTGGTTTATTTGATATTATTTCTTCAATTCTTAATGGTAGTTACAGCAATAGCATGTAAATTCTAATACAATAACACAATTTCGACGAGTGTACTGTCGTCCGTTGAGGAGTTTATTTTTTTACTCCGTATCCCGCCATCAGATCTTATCCAAATTTTCATGGGACCACATCGCAACTCTATTTAATTTTAATGAAATTTAATTCCAACAATATCGGAATTTTCAACCAAAAATTTCCAACAAAAGAAAAAAGTACGCGTTGAATTGAGAACCTCCCCCTTTTTTGAAGTCGGTTAATAATGTCCGCATGCAGAGGCCACTGTGAATGTTTAATGTGTTAAAAGCAAAATGGGTAAACTTGAATTTAGCTCTATGTGCAATATTTATGACTGTCCTTCGTATGCAAAAGGCCGTCTGGGTTGTCTATTTCTGCCGCCATACAGCAGTGTGTAAGCTAGTGAAATTACTGGGTAATATAAGACTTGACATTGTATGTCTCGGAGTGACGAGCGCAGTCCAATGCCATGCAGTGCTTTCTAATACAAATTTCTGTCTGGTGTTGCTTCTGTTTATGGGCAGGTGTGGCACTTACCACCAGGAACCATAAAAAATATAAAGAGAATTAAATACTTATTTTTGGAGCAACAATAATTAAATGTGGAGCAAATTGTGTAAGAGAATTATCATTATATTATTATAGAGATATTGCTAAATCAACGACAACGATTCATTTATTGTATCTCGTGGGAAGTTGTTGGCCTTTGTGATGACAAACACTCGTGTCATTTAGTCTACTGCCAAACTTGGTAGTAAAACAATGAAATGAAATGAAATTAAATAGTTTATTAATCATGTAGGCAATAAAAATGGCGCTTATGACAAGTGAGTACAAAATAAAGAAACTTATATATTGAAATAAAACTAGTTTATACGGATTTTATCGCGGTTTAATTTTTATTTTAGTCCCGACGTTTCGAAAGCTTTTCAGCCTTCGTGGTCACGGGAGAGACTGAGGTGTAGGTCGTCTCGAAAAGTTAATGTTACCTTCATTTTAAAATTATACATATATTTTCAATTATTTAAAAAGTTAGTTGACACTAGTCCGATCTACGCAGAAAGAGCTCACGGTATCTTGAGGTCTGGCAGTTGGTCTTTTGGGTTCCGATTTAATTAAATGTATAATTGGATCCCAGGCTTGTGCAAGCTTCCAACCATCTTCTCTATTGAAATTTGGGTGTTTCTTAATTTCAATAGCCTCGCGAATCATCCTAGGTAGGAATCGGTGTTCTTTGGCAAGGATTTGTGGTTTGTCAAATCTAAGGTAATGTTTGGAGCCTTCATCTGAATGTTCAGCAACTGCAGACTTCGTAGAGCGTCGGTGTTTAACATCAGCTATGTGTTCTTTTACGCGGGTCCCTATGCTTCTTTTAGTTTGTCCGATATAGGAGAGTCCACAGTCACAATCTATTTTATATACACCCTTATTTCAATGTGTAATATTCGCGTAAACCTAAGAAATCACTAAGAAACTTATGTATAGAAATCATATCAACTAATGTATACATAACATACATAGCATCGTCAAAATACACTAGGCAATTACACTAAATGATTTATATGTTGTCTTTTCATTTTACATTAGTAACAATATTTCCTAATATGGAAACGTCCATTATTAATTATTAAATATTTTGAGTCGATATGGACACTGCATTTACCGAAACGGCACGTGTTTTAAAACTACCACCGGATCCAAAACGACCCAGCTTGAGAAGATCCGTCAAAACAAACTCAGTGGGCATAATTTACCACTGGATTCACCGCGGCGCGACCCAAACTCTGAGAAGATAGGCCAACACTTTGAGTACGACATTCTTCCTTTTTTTATTAGCTTGAATGACGTGACAAGCAGGTCGCTCGCCTGATGGTAAGCGCCATGCTTGCTTATAAACAGAAGCAACGCCACACAGAACTTTGAATTACAAAACACTGCATGGCACTGGACTGCGCTCGTCACCCCGAGACTTAAGTTGTTAAGTCTCATAATGCCCAGTAATTTCACTGGCTTTAAACTCCGGTTTGACATAACATTGTTTACACATAGTTGCTTGGCGCCAGAAATAGACAAAGCGGTGGTACCAACCCAGACGGCCTCTCGCATACGAGGGATGTACCGTAAAACCTTGCTGATCTTACAAAACGATAGAAGTTGACGCCTGTACCCCCGATGCAATGTGTAGAAGTGCAACACGTTTCGCCGAGCTTATTTCCGTCCCATGACGACCATATCGTCAAATCGGAAATTGGAATCCCGGAAAAACTCGTATGTAATGTTTCGAACTGAAAAATTCATGCACACCTTATGGTATACCGTTTGCTAGCGGCGCTGCTCCGCCCGTGTGAATGGCTTCTTTCCGAGAGAAAAGTAGCTTATGTCCTAATCTTGGTCAAGTGTGCCGCCAAATTTCATCCAAAACCGATCAGTCGTTAAGGCGTGATTGACAACAACAAACTCACAAACATTCAACCTTTACATTTATACTATTAATAATGGGATTAAGATACTAGTAAGATTTTTGTGTATCAAAGCTATAAATCTACAACTTGAGTAAATTGACGGCGTACTTGTGACCACCGTACGCATGGTGAAAGAAAACCCCGCCATAGTGGCTCGTTTCTTTGAGTCGCGTTCCGGGGCCAGCCAGTGTATATCCAATGAATTCAGGCCGGCATAATTCTGCCGGCTGTCGAGGAATGTAATGTCTCTCAACGGTAGACATTTTATTTGTACTGTGTTACTATTTGTCTTTATTGTATTCACCATGAGGAGGCTTAGCATATGCAATATGAGATTGTGTAAAACCAGTTTTATCTGGTTATCTACGATCTATATGTCTATCGATGCTAACATGGTTGCATAGAATACTGGACTGGTTATGTCGAAAGTAGAGATAACGTAGGGAAAATGGTACCTTCAATTTCTTTGTGTTCTTATGTCTACGAATCCTAATATGACGACATAATTTTATCGAATGATGACACTTTTACACAAGATATTTGTCGTCGAGATATGACTAATATCTCGCCCGCGAGATATGTAAGCCCCCACGTGCAGTGAAGTAATTTTGTTAACTCTGTTATGAATCTGTAAAAAATACGGCTCCACTTACGTACACATTCACACGTAACACTCATTCATACACGCACCAAAAATTAATGAAAGTTAAAAATAAACTTTATTTCATAAAAGTCAATGTCTAAATATTAATTTTCTAAATCGAGATACGACGTTCTGCACCGCGCAAAAAATTAGAGCTATTAAGTGTCAACTAGAGGTCATGAATCAATTTTTATGAGTTGATGAATGAACGAGCTGCACAGACTGTTATAGTCCCGCCCCCTTGCACAGAGTTTTGGTGGGGTCATTTTTTTGCTTGAGTAACGTTTCTTGTCATTTTATTTCGATGCTTGTCATGATAATAACGTACATGCACGATTTTCAAATTAAACAGATTGTCCTATAAACTTCAATTAGTTCGAAACTCTGACGCTCGCCAACGGCGTGGCGCAAACTTAAGTTGCTTGTGATACGAATCGATAAAGTTTTCAATCTCACATACAAATACAGACAAGCGAGATCGCCAAATGTTTATGCAAGTAGGTTTCCTTGATACACGCCGCTGTAGAAGTGTGCTCCGATTTTATGATAATCTGGTGGAAAATTTCACGTCGGCTGCTGATAAAATTGCTGCTATTCTGAACGATATGATTTATGAGACTGTCTGAAACGGGGTTAAAGTTGGCGCTCAGCGTTTATTGAATTTTAAAGTTCGCCTACTTGATTTATGTTTAGGATGAGAGTTAAAAATATTAATATATATTGATTTCTATATATCGCTAACAAAATAGTGATATCTCAGGTCGGTCAATCGAAATTAATTTCATTTATGATCAAATTTACAGAATAAATATTGCAAGCGTGAGCTTGTGTAACTAAATTGTTGCCTAATGGCAACAATTCTAAGACTAAGGATAATTCCTTACATAGTGCAAGCAAGCAGGAAATTTAACTAAATTTGCAAACAATTCGAAATAAATCCTTTTACTACAACTATCAAGGTCTCTCTCGTATGCGTATGGTCGTCTGGGTAGGTACCACCGCTTTGTCTATTTCTGCCGCCAAGCAGCAGTGTGTAAGCACTGTTGTGTTCCGGTTGAAGGACATTGAAGACAGTGTCATTACTGGGCATAAACATCTTATGTCTCGGGGTGACGAGCGCAGTCGAATGAAATGCAGTGCTTTGTGAGTACTGTAAATTACTGTGTAGTGTTGCTTTTATTTATGCCAGACGTAGCGCTTACAATCAGATGAGCTGGTCGTTCCGTAACTCAGGCTAATAAAAAAAACATATCATTCTGGCGACACGGTTACTAAGCCTTTCTTTCTTTAGCTACTTAGGACAATAATAGTGTGAAAACCTATCTCTTTATGAACTTTTTCTTAAACTCTACTTAACATTAGTTTTATATACTTACCTTTTATATAAACAGTAAATGGCAATTCGTCTTTAAGTTGTGCGACTATTATATTGTACTAGCTTTTAGTCGCGGTTCCGTCCACGTGAATGTCTATCCGGAACAACCCCCACCCTTTTAAAGCATTTCACCCTCTAAAGCATTAGTTCCCAAAGTGGTCAGGTGGAGCCCAGGGGTCCACGGGAGACTCGACGGGGGTCTATAGTTAAATCTAATCTTCACATTTTTTGTCGAGTTTTGGGAATATGGTAGAAATGTAACTGCAGGGGGTCCACCGGAACCAGCTAAATATTGAAAGTGATCTATGAGAAAAAAAGTAAAGGGATGATTTACGAGATATCGCGAAATATGTAGTTGCTTATTTGTTTATAGGAGTACCCCTACGTAGTTTGGTGTCGAAATGTCTATTTAAAATATTTTCTTTATGCTAACTTTAATCCCCTATTTTACCCCATTAGGGGTGAATTTTAAAAAATCCTCACAAGTGCGTCAGTAAAGGAACCTTTTAACTCTTTTCGCTATCTATTAATATCTCTGTGAAGGCATACTTGAGAAGAGTAGGCAGCGAAATCGATAATGTATGTTATTCTTATGTGACATTTGAGCGGAGGTTGCTGAAACTCAGCCAAATAGATTATTTAAGCAGTTTGGCTTTATTTATTACTTAAATATATACTTGTCGACAAAATATTTTATCTTACTCGTATTTTGGATTGTGTTAGATATAAAGGTAACAGCCTTTTTACAGAAGAGGTCATCCAACGAGCAAGTTGGTCATCTGATGGTAAGTGATCTTCACCGCCCATGTACACCCAAAACAACCGCCGACCTTAAAGGAAAAATATAATTAAGGGACACGTAGTTCTCAAAACTACTGGTGTTGCTGCTCTAAGCTGTAAAAGAATGGTACAGCCACGCTATAGAGAGATACGCGATATTTTGTCTATACTGTGACATATCCAGAAGCCCAAATACTCTCTCCTCTTCCTAGTCACCAAATTATCCCTTTCTTTTAAGGGCGGCAACGCGTTTACGATTCTTCTGGTATTGTCAACGTTCAGGAGTTGAAGATATCATGTACTATCAGATGACCCACTTGCTCGGTTGTCGACCTTTGCCATAAAAAATCCAAAAGCAAGGACCATTCATTAAACTACATCTGATATTTCGCAAACACTGTGTTTACTTTTTAATTTATTAATAAAATGTGGCCACAAATTTATTGAACATAATGTAATAATACTGCGCATTTCGTACTTGCAACTGAGATACGTTATCACGCTCGGAACAGCGGAACATCAATCATTTACAAACGTTCTTCTCTTTGTTTACAAATGGAGCGAATATTTCAAATCATCCCACCTAAGCACTAAAGTATAAGCGGTTATAAAACAAGTATAAATTGAAATATTGTATTGCTAAACAAGTATTTCGCATAAAAACAGTCTCGAAAATTAATGAAATTCTCATTTCGATGCGTGTAATATATTTATTGTTTTGTTTTTAGTATCACATCACGCGTTTCTTTTGACAGATATACGCACTCACGCCTGTAATCCCCGATGGGGTAGGCAGATGTGTAACCATTACACTCACATTTCGCCGAGCGTATCTCCGTCCCATGGTGTGATAGAGGGCGAGTCTATCGCCATATCGGGCACAATTCCAGACTCCGGGTTAATACTGAGCAATTCGTAATAGAAAAACCCAATATTACTTTGACCCGACCCGGGGATCGAACCCGATACCTCATCGTCAGCCTCAGTCGTAACGCGTATGCATTACAACTGCGCCACCAAGGCAGTCAAACAACGGGGACAGAGTTTATTTTGACAGAGTTATACAAAAGTGATTCTTTGTTTATTTATTCCAAAGGATATATTTTTTTACTGTGGTGGTCCTATATAGAGGTTAAGAACTGATGACGGAGTTTTTTTTTATTATCCTGAACGACGAAATGAGCAGGTCGAACTCCTAATGGTAGGTAAGCGTCACGCCTGCCCAGTAGAAATTACACCACAGATAACTTTCATTTATAAAGCACTGCATGGCGCTGGACCGATTTCCGAACCCAGCATTGAAATTGTAGATTGAACCAAATACCTAGTTGGTTTCACAGCCCATGTACATTGAACGTAGCTCAATGTGGCGATTTAGTTTTAATTGAATTAATTTTTAATGAATATAAAAATTTCGATCATTCAAATCGTCAATAATAATTTGCCTTATTAATTATATTATAATTAACACGCTTTGTGATGGATTATGAACTACAAAGGGCTTGCGGTCCCACAACACCCAGACCCGAGATAAATATTTGTGAATCAGATAATCATTTGTCTAGGTGCGGGAATCGAACCCACGACCTCACCCTGTCTGACTATTATATTATATATTATCACGCTATGATCCATGCGACCGAAGAAATATGTGCGCGGGTGAAACAGCGAGGCACAGCTAGATATGTACATATTTGTTTATCTAAATGTTATGTTGAATAATATATGTAGAATTATCTTTCTTGTTATCAATAAAAAACAGTTCCTTGTTTTTATTGACATTATAAATATAAATATCTAGCGTGTCCTTGAACCGTAACGCAAATGTCGTATGTCCACAACCAAATCTAATTATTAGATTTTCTTTACGCGCGGATCTAATATGCAGCATTTTTTTTTTGCGGGGAATATCGACTTATTAAAACTTCGAAGCGGAACGGTTATGTTGGGTTCACCGGCCTTACGACCCAACGTGAAACCGCCCGGGAGAGATAGTAAACATCTAGGCGACCGCTGGGCCGAGTCCCTAACACTACATACACCCAATACCGGCATACCAACTAAAAACCCCGCGGTGGCCATCTTCGGCGCATTAGGAACTGCCCCGGGTTCCCGTGACGAGAAGCGCCCCGGCTTCAGCCGGAACTGAACCTGCGCGGTGCCGCCTTGCGGCCCGTCTCCAAAAATGGGGGCTCAGAAGCCTCCGCCACCGAAGGGCGCTCTCGGCGTCAACGGCAGCAACGAGGCCAACCACCCTTGCTGCCGTCCATCCCGGGGTCGCACGTACAAGAATTTTAAATATAAAGGGCGCTACAACAGCCCCCCGCTGCGCGCCCGCGACTCGCGATGGCCCCTATTAGTCGCCTCGTACGACAGGCAGGAGATACCGTGGCGGAATTCTCCAAACGCCCCCAATCCACAATGCGGGAGACGCCGGTCAGTCGTCACCCCGGCGTCTCCTACGTCTCGTCTGGCGGCGGGAGGGATCGACTCGTTCCCGATCCCTCTCGGCACTCTCCTTCTGCAAAACTACGGCCTCGCAGAAGTGGGACACCACACGCCAGGACCTCCGACTGTCGACCATGGCTGACACCACTGCCGGCAGCGAGAGGTCTCCTCCGACGAAATAGAGGTCTCCTCCGACGAAATATGCAGCATACAATCCTGATATGCAACACATATCTCGCTGTAAGTGAGATAACTATCAGCGACTGATATCTCGGGGTAAAAGTGTCAACATTCGATAAAATTACGTCATGCTAGGGTTCGTAGACAAAATACCACTACCAGTGAGGTTGAAAGCACTATTTTCTCTACGTTATGTCTATTTTTGACATAACGAGTCCAGTGTTCTATGCAACCATGTTAGCTTCGATAGACATATAGAGACAACCAGATAATACTGGGTTTTCACGACAAAACTAGTCTACAAAATCATCTCGTTTTGCATATATGTACTAAGTCGGAAAAGGCCTCAAACGGAGCCGCGAGCAAAATGTAGTATTCGATAATACCGATTTGTCTCGAGTAGAGCGGTCATCGATGCGCTAGGCTTTACTAGATGGAGAAAGAGGGGGAGAAATATGTGAATAGTTCATTTATGTTTCTGCCGTTTGAACATGACTGAACGCTGAATAGACTGTTCAGTCCCCCTTTTGTACCCATAGATAAGGATTTGGTGGGCCGACAGTTGGTCTGTCTTCGGAGACCAATAAAAAAGATAAATATATACAACACACTTCGTACAAGCTTAATGTAGTTTTTAAGTTTGAAGATAAAACACTGCCACCAAAGAGTTTAATGTATACTACTAGACGGGCTGTTTAGAAGAAAAATTGTGTCGCGTTATGTACGCGCGAGTTTGACAGCTCATAGACAGGGAGTGCGATAGGGGTTCTAGTTGAGAGTAAGCGAGATGGTAATATTGAGTTACGGTCAATTGACCGCAACTTATTGGTACAATTTCTATGTACCGCGCAGCTTGTCTAGTAGTCATTACATTCATTACAGTCAGTACAATAAAGTCTTTGACTGCCACCAGTAATAATGCGACATTTTATTATTACAAGTTGTTACTAGTGTTGCATGTGAAACTGGTTTCTAAAACGATCTATTTAGTGCTCGATAAAAATATATGACGCGAAATTGTAATCTGTCAAAGGGAACGGCCGATAAGCAAAATTCTTTGTTTTTCTTACATGGGTAAATACAAACTCACGCCTGTATTCCTCGAAGGTGTAGGTAGAAGTGTAACTAGTACATCCACATTTCGCCGAGCTTATTTCCGTCCCATAATGTGATATAAGGGTAAAGGGACTAGTCTATAGCCATACCGGACACAATTCCAGCCTCCGGGCTGATACTAAGCATTTCATGATAGAAATATCACTTTACCCGACCGGAGATCGAACCCGAGACCAGCAGTCGTACCGCGTAAGCAATACAACTGCGCCACCGAGGCAGTCGCGGCATGTTTTTGTTAGAATGACAAAAACAATATTTATAGCTGAAATTACCTTATACTAGCTGTCCCGCGCGGTTTTTCCCGCAACTACAGCAGCTCCACCTACCGGATCCAATTGTAAATCCAAACCATCCAGGGTGCCACCCAAACGCATGCAAAAAAAAACATTCAAATCGGTCCAGCCGTTTAGGAGTTCAGTGACATACACACGTACAGTAGAATTATATATATATATAAAGATGAACGTTCCATAGCCTGGTATTTTAAGATGACGTACGCATATCCAGAGTACACCAGCCCTTCAATATAAAGGTCGGGTTCTATAAAAATATTAACATAAGTTACGATTCTGGGTCAGTTACAGAACATTGCTCTCCCTTTTGCTTAAAGCAGAAAGCTAGCAAGTGGGGTTACCTGATGGTAAGTAATCACTACCGTCCATAATAAATACAAAGCTAGATGAATTTTAGTTGAGTTGCTGACCCTATAAAGTAGTGGGGCTTAGCGAGGCTTGGGCCACTAGAAATCTCTTGTACAAGACGTGACTTATCAATACTTTGTTAGTGGGAAGGTACTTCTTGGAGGCGTCGTGTCTATGCTCGCGCTATCACACGTTGTATAACTGGGCCATTGCCCATTTGTGAAAAAACTCTGTTTAGCCATATATAAATTAGAGATCTTTTTCTAATGTTTTTGATTTTGACTTTTTCTGAAAGTATGTAATATGTCTCAAATAGTCTGATATCAAATCCTTCATATTCTTGATTCTAGAACATCTCGAGTACATCCAGATGTATCTAACGAATCACGAAACTATTGATCTTTGTACAAATATTATATCTTATCGCGGCGGCGTAAATGAAAATCATGTCATCTGTATTTTCGATGATAATATGGTATCTCAACCATTTGTTGATAGCAGAAATTGTATACTATCAAATATGACAAAGTTATATTGCATTGTTGATATTGTCACGTGTTTTTTTTATAAAATTGTGTGTTAAAATAAATAGTCTGAATGAAATTAAAATGGCAATTTTGGACACGTTGCAGCTGACGAGTCAAGTGGAAAAGTTGGCACAAGTGAGTCGAGACCTCCGAAGGAAGCATAAGGCGCTGCAGAACCAGGTGAGTTATTCTATTTTACTTATTGGGATTTTCCGTGTTAGGACGATTAAATGTCTTACTGACGCACTCAGAGACGCCACGAAACTTTAATTGTCATTAAGTCATTTCTTAGAATTCGATTATATCCACACTAAGAGCCAGTTAATACTTCATATTCCGATACTTAATACAAAAAATGCTTTATGCTCCATTATTGTGTACAGAAACGTCTGTGGGATATAATCGAAATCTAAGAAATGACTTAATGACAATAAAATTTTAGTGACGTCTCTGAGTGCGGCAGTAATTAGCTGAGTTAGAATGTCAGCATAAAGTTCTAAGATACTCGTATAGTAGTGTCAGTTTGACTGTTTACATTGGTTGAATATAATTATGAATACAATAATAATTTATACTAAGCCAGATAGGACGTCCCGTACAAAAACAAGCGAAATATACTGAGAGTGTAACTTAGGTTACTCGGAACTTTTTTTCTCACTAACACGCTCTTTGTTCATAGCATGTGTTGTTCGAGTTTGTGTAATTTTAACAGCGTTCTATAGCCATAGCGCTAGTCTTTGGATAGTTGAAGTCATTGTTATACGAGGCGTATCCAGTGTGTATCCAGCTACTTTCAGTTGACAGAATTTTGGCGACCATCGAGAGACGAAGGGTCTCGCCACGGACGACAGTATATTTGGAATGTATTTGTTATCAGGTATAGTGTAGCTATGCTAGGATAAAAAAAACACACATATCCTACTACTATTATTAATGTGAAAGTTTGGATGTTTGTGAGTTTGTGAATTTGGCTGTTTGTTAGCCAATCACGCCTTAACGGCTGAATGGTTTTGGGTGAAATTTGGCACACAAATAGGCTATAACCTGGTCTTAGGACATAAGATATAGTCTACTTTTTATCCCGGTAAGGCCGTTCACGCGGGCGGAGTCGCGAGCAAAAGCTAGTTTTACATATACTATGAAGAAACCTTGCATGTTCTATTCATTTCTAGAAGGGCATACAAATGAGTGCAATTCTACTTTTATGTAATTCAGTTGCTTGGCATGTAAGTTATGTGTAAGGTCCAGATTAAAAAAAGACTATGACAACATAACATTCTTTTTTAGCAGTCGTGTAATACAAAATTGTTTCTCCCTCTAGTGATCATCAGTATGTCAGCTTCTAAAACTAACCTGCAAATGCATGTAAAATTCATAACTTTTGCTCGCTATTCCGAACTCATGGGAATTATGTTTGCTAGAAATCGGTGTAAATTTATAACGAGTTGCTAGTTTTTAGGGTTCCGTAACAAACGGTAGAGATGCGCGACCATGAATCGAATCATTTGACTTGTAAATCAGTCGATTCCTTCCTTATTACCTGGAAACAATCCCGTCTAGCACGGTACGTTTCCAGCGTTCATTTCTACCTCGCACATACAAGCTCTGGAATGAACTCCCTGCGTCGGTGTTTCCCGAGCGTTATGACCTGTCCTTATTTAAGCGAGGCTTAAAAAGAATCTTCCTTCAACGGTAGGCAGCGGCCTGGCTGTGCTCTGGCATTGTTGAGGTCCATGGGCGGCGGTGACCACTTACCATCAGGTGAGCCGACCGCTCGTCTGTCTATCTAGGGCAATAAAAAAAAAGAACCCTTTCGAGGATTACAGGTGTGAGTGCGCCTGTATGTATATTTTCAGATGCGCTTGATTTGCGAAGAGAGGTCCGAACTGACAGCCATCGTACAGTCCCAACAGCGGGACATCACCGCGCTACAGCAGGCCGACGCACAGAACAAGGTTTGAATACAAATTTATTATAACAGATATAGTTTTCTTAGTGGTAGAGCCACTCTATATAATATTGTGTCTACGACATTAATGGGCTGACTCGACCGCGACCGCGTTGTTATCAATAACACAGAAACCAATGTGTAGAAGAAGTATTGAGCTGTTGCATTTTGCACGGCTAGTAAGTATACGGATGCCGAAATACCTTCTCCTTTCCAATTCTTTAATTACCCCTTTACTTTATCATGATTCTTCTGGTATTGTGGGCTTACCTTACTTACCATCAGATGACCCACTTACTCGCTACCAGCCTTTGCTTTTAAAATAACCAGCCAAGTGCGCTGTTTATGCGGTTCCTTACCACTCCTCATCAATTTGTAGTTTTTCTTATTATTTTTTTAAATTTCAGATGCTATTTACGGTTTAAAAACTAGAGCCCTGGAAATGTAGGATAGACAAGTCAGACGGTGTATTCTTAGTAGAATTATTTCGTTGGTACCTTATAGTTTTTTTTTATTAGCCTTCCCAACGCACCGCGCGATTAATTGAAAAATTGCACGACCCGAATTAAAGTACCTATTATTTTCCAATTTCTCCGTAGTTTGATTTGCCGAATAATTATTACCAACAGATACGGAACTATAAGAAGTACACAGTTGAATCAGTGCATTATCACCTTTTACAGAAGTGCGCATCATGCGGCGCGGCGACACCCGAAGCGTTCGACGACGAAGACCAATCGTTGAAGCCAACGTTCAGCGTTCGAGAGATGCGCGCCATTCTGCACGAACGCAACGAACTCAAACTGAAGCTGAACCGCGCGGAGGAACAACTGCAGGCGCTGCAGACGGAGCCGCAGCCGGACAGGTGACATCATCACATACTAACATCATAGATTCCTAGGCTGTGCTAACGCTCTGCCTCTGGATGACGAGCACCAGTCAAGAGTTGCGTATCATTCAGCGCGGTCTTGTGCTTTCTTGATCCAGCTGCTCTTCGCTGAATGTCTCTCAACTTGTTGATATATGGCCAAATTAGATTCTCATGTACAGATCGATCCCGAAAATTGACTAATCAAATAATTAACTCATTTGTATGATTTGTAAACTCGAGATTGTTTCTAGAAATTAACTGAACCTATGTCTGCATAACCATCTAAACTGTTCTGAATGAGTATGAGAGGGCGAGTAGCCGGCTGCGAAGCGAGAGGCCGTGGGTTCGATTCCCGCACTGAGTCAAATGATTGTATCATTCACAAAAATTTGTTTCGGGTCTGGGTGTTGTGGGACCACAAGTCCCTCATAGTTCCTGATATTCACGATTCAGGTTTACCTAGTGTGGGATCAGGACTATTGGGTTAGGTGTATTTATAAAAAAAATATACTGAACCAGTATTAATATATTACAGCAGCTCAGACACATCGCCGTCAGTGAGTACGAAGGCGGTTGAGGACGACGAGCCCGCAGTCCAGGGTCCGCTGCCGGCCGAACCTGACGACGCGCCGTGGAAACGAAATAGTGGAATAAGGAAGTTGTAAGTACTGATATATGAGCTCTTTGTGTGTACGAAACTGAATGTCTACTCGCATGTTTTCATTCGATTGAATGAGTGAATGATAGATAGGAATGAAAAGTTGATAACTTTGTTGTGTATCTGATTAAATGTATTGCACGTTTTTATTCGCGTTGAATGGGTGAATGGTATGTAGAGATTAAACGAATGGATGAGTGAATGGTTTTTGTGTATATACATAAATTTTATTTGTCTTTTCTCGCACAGTATACTTTATAGCACAATAATATGTATGTAAATTAAGGGTTTGGTGTATGTTCCTTTTGGTGGTTGGGGTTGGGATATTCACTTTATTGCACAATGTTTATTTATTTTTAAATTCTGTATAGTTTGTGGGTGGTGGGGCAATATTTTGGCAGTATGGAAATTTCTTTAGTATTTTGTTTTGTGTTTGTAAACATAATTCAAACAGTAAATCGGTTTAGGGAAAGCATTTTACGTAAACTGACAATAAAAACTAATATACTCGTGGTTTTTTTTCATCTAATAACAAACACCGTACAAAAAGACATTCTTTGGTTTTGTCTTATACATACTCTACAGCTTTTATTTGGTTCTGGTACATTTTCTCTTTTTTTGTTTTTTTTTCTGTATGTTTATGGGTCTTAGGGTCACTTTTATCGACAAAAAATATGTCAAATTCAAACTGAAATAAGATTACAGAAATCATTCTATCATTGTAATTTCATATCCAAAGTGACAGCATGATTTTTACGTCTCGATTCAGTGTGAACTCGGCTTAGATTTCCGGTAAAAGTGGCTTTTGGTGACGCATGATGTATCATGTTAAGCTAGGTACACACTAAGTAACAATTGGTCGGCTACTGTTTTTTTTTTCAAAATTGTTTTGTATTTTTAGGTGTGTATTTATAATATAATTGGAAAATGAGACCAGGGCCGAAAGAGATCACGCACACAGACGGAATCGTCGCCTCACGGCACGAAGGCACGGTATTGCATGGAAAATGTGATACACTACATGTTATGATGCTTTTTTATGCTTTACCTATCCTAATCCTTATTATCCATGAATATTTTTATGTATTTTTTTTAGGATTTTTTATTTTTTTTTTGGATTTTTTATTATAATTTGTTCATGATTTGTATCATACAAAAATCATTTTATAAATATTTCATAGCTTGAAAATGAGACTATTACAACATTTACAAATTATACGAATGGAGGAGCAATTTGTACAATTTCAAGCAAGATTTATTTGTGTAATCACTATGAAATATTATTGATCATTTTCATCACTGTTCATATAAAAAAGGCTTTATAAGTATATACGAAATAGAGCGAGTTAGAATATAAACTTTGTGACTTTTAAAGAGCAAAATTAAAATCGATTCATTGGCTTTTTTTACATTAAGTATTGAAAACATCCTTTTTTGTCATACATTTTTGTTCTTATGAATTCCTCATATTAAAAATATACCACATAGTTCCCTTTATACGTTATTTCCCCTTAACTTTATGTATGTTATGTTATCCGCTTTTTATTTTGGTTTCTCTAAAAAAATAATATCAATTTAAAATCTCATATTTCCATGGGGTGTAATATGACTTTGATTGTAACTCCGAAATTTAATTTAATTGGCCACAATTATTAAATTTATTCCACTGGGTTTGTATTCATGCTATTGAAATTAAAGTCCCTTGAGAATATTTGCGTTATAACGAATTTCCCTTTTCAAACAAGTGGTCGGTCAGAAATTAAAAACTCGATACCAATATTTTATATATTCACTCATTTCATCCCATATTTGCACCCGTAATTTTGTGTTGAATCCTTCCCTAGAAGTGTTCCGTTAGTACATATTGGGTGGCGCTTTAGGTTCCGGCTGGCGCTGACGTCACGAGAGGCGTCGCGTCGCTCGCCGCCGCCGCGGATCTCTTTCGGCCCTTGGTACTGATTCGGAGGATGCAGGTATTGAAAGCGCTCGGTACGTACGGCCGGTAGTCATACTGTCACATGACGTTTCATACTGTGGCATGTCGAGGGACTTGTTTCATACCGTGGGATGTCGAGGGACCTGTCTCATACCGTGGCATGTCGAGGGACTTGTGTCATACTGTGGCATGATGAGGGACTTGTTTCATACAATGACATAGCGAGAGACTTATTTCATACTGTGTTATGCCGCTGGACCTGTGTCATATTGAGTCGTGTCGCGGGACCTGTTTCATACTGTGATATATCACGGGACCTGTATCATACTGTGACATATCGAAAGGCTCGTTTCATACTGTAAAAGAATTTGGATGGCCATTGTTGGAAGTATTAGATATACAAAAAAAGGTAAAACTTTTAACGGCAAACTATAATGGAACTAAAATAAAATTAGGCAATGCGATTGGGTGTGAAAAGGGGAGAAAATTCATATTTTTAATAGGTGTGTATCCTCAAGTAATAATACCGCCTCTTTTCTCTGTCAAATTAACATTATATAAAACGAGCACAAGAGCTAGAATAGTGTCTATGGGGTCATGTTGCAATCAATTAAAATTTGTATTCTAAGGGTTACAAGGATGATAAAGATATGTCATGCCAGTGAATATTTTTGTCCATCCATCATAATAAAAATATTTCAATAAATCTTGATAAATCACCAAACTGCATGATGTTTTAAAATCACTATCGAAATCACTGCTAACTCAGTTTCGAAATAATCAATTCCTGGATTTGCTTCACTAAATAACACTAATCACCCACCAGCCCTGGGCCTAATCAGGGTAGAGCGAGATGACCCCTTTTACTGGCCTTTCATATATATAGAAATTTTAAAAACGCCTCGAAAGATGTTCACGATCCTTTCCTTCGAAATAAAATTTATACATTTAATATAAACCCGCCCGTCACTCATTTCTCTGTACACAATTGAGTGATGTTGCGTGTACTTTTAGATGAAATAAAAAAGGTTGCGATTTTAAATGGGTTATAAATCGATGGCTGATCTTACTCTACCCCCAGGACCGGTTACAAATTGTTTATAAATATATGTGAATAATGTTGTATTTGTTGTGCAGTTTTCGCAAGCTCTTTGCTGAGTCTGATATCTCCGTGGGCGGGTTCCAACGTCGCTCGGTGTCGACGCTCGGCGCTAAAGTGTGCACGACCGGTGGCACCCCCGCCCCCACCACCATACATGCACCCGCACCGTAGGCACTCCGCCCCACATGCACACACCGCTACACCCACCACACGACGATACTCCGACATCAACAAACCCACGTCGAAGATAGACCTCAGGCAAGAGCTCCAGAACTTGATGACCAACAGGGAAGTCGACAAATGGCTCGGCAACAAGTTCGAAGAGAGAGAAGAGAGTTATCAAGGTATGTTCGCTCACGATGTGCCGTTACAGAGGACGCTGTCGCTTGACGGAGGTATCGATATTTTCAAACATCTCCAGACGATAGGATCCGATTGGTCGATAACTAGTGACGGGTCGTCTTGGACAATCGACTCCGAAGAGCGGCTGAACTTCATCGAGCACTACAAGAGTTTGGAGGATATCCCGGCTTCTCAGATTAGAGTGAAAAGCAGGCGTGCATCCTCGGAGGTCGATTATTCGACGGCCGGTAAAAGTCTAGCGCTGACCGTGTTGAAAGAAAGTTATAAGGGCGTGGGCGCAGGTGGTACACAAATAAAGAAATTGCAACGATGCTACACTGTTTCTGGCACGTTTGAAAATTTCAAGGAGGCTATGAGGAATTCAGGAGACAATTTGTCGGGCAATATGTCGCCAATAGGTAGGGTTGCGAGCGGTTCTAAAGTCGATACTGGGACGGTATACCCACGACGAACTCTCCGTAGAAGTTTTTCACTAAGGGATGCGGCGGAAAATTTCGAGGTTCAAAACTATTCGGTGCAAGATGACGATGATGATGATTACCTCGAAATTAGAGTGCCGTCATACAGAAATATATCGATAGAGACGAAAGGACAAGATAGGGATGTAGAACAGCCGACTACGCGGCAGAGAAGATTCGGCGTATTCGACCCCTCGTTCCAAGGGATCAAGAGAGAATCGAGTTTGAGGAGAGAGGTCATGATTAAGAACGTGGAATGCAAGAGCTGCGAGAATATATCGATGCAGAAAGGCATGATTTCGCGCAGCGGCTCATCGTCGAAGGTCGATATGACCGATAGAACTCGAAATGTAATATTGAGAAGAAACATGTCTTCGTTAAGCATTAAGCGAACGTTTTCGTTCGTCGGGCCAAGTGTGAGGGATAGAGTGGTGCCTACGATCGTCGTATCGAATGTCGATACTCCGGTCGAAAGCGGTGTTGCCAAAAAAGATAACGTGATACCCACGGACACTTCCAACTCGGTAGAAATAAGTAGAATTTGTGATTGTCAGATATGTTTGGATGTAGGTGAGGTTAAGAGATGTTTTGTTCGTAGAATGTTCAGTAAAATGTTTGTTAATATCATAACTTGTAGGGAATACGGTAGGAAATTGACGTATTGGGACGAGAATAATAATTTAAACGAGAATGAAATGTACAAGTGTATTATGAATATATTGAAGCTGATGTTTGGTCTATGGTTGAGACATTTAGATCACAATAATTAGTAATGCACTTTTCGATACAGTAGTGTTAGGTTATGTTGGAATACTTTATCGATACAGTAAATAGATAAAGCAGAGCTTGTAGCGAGCGTTGAAATCCGAAATGTTTAGTTAATATATTGAGTGCTATTTTTTTTATTATACATGACTGTCAGTTTTTGTAACTTGTGTGCGCGTGTCTTATTGCATAGTTTTTAGTTCCACATGGAACGCTTCTAGTACTAGTAGGTATTCTTAAAGAGTAGTTCTTTTGCCTCACAAATATTAATGACTACATATCCTCCCTATGAAATTAACTATAGGGGTAAATTTTCGATTTTTGACACCTACCCAAGGAGGAAGGGGATCAAGGAAGAGAAAGTACTCGGCTCAGCCAGTCACGCAGCAGAGACAAAAGTCTATAATCTCGATCTCGGGTCTCGTGCCAGTGTCAAATTGGGCGCGGAAAGTTTGATAGGAAATTAATGTTTATTTACTCATAACAGTATCCAGGGATAAGCGCCTTCTTTACCCTGTCGTGGCTACGCCCATGCACCTGTTCTATCAATCTCGTGTGAATTAATCTTAGTACTTGATGAATATACTCCCTTACGTAGTCTTTTCTGTGGGTTTGACTATGCCTAATTTACAGCTTTTTCACCTCAAACTCTTTATGTCAATTTCCTATTCTCGAACTACTTTATACGATTACGATAATGTTAAAAATAACATTTTAAAAGTTATAAAACATAAAAGGTTTGAAATTTTCAAGTCAAAACAAGAATTACTTTCGATTTTATTTTTCAAACATAATTTTAACTAAATGACGCCGGATTTGTGTTTGCTATTCATTAATGGCCGTTCCCTATATTCTGTTAGCCGACAGATTTGCTTAGTGACAGTAAATTTTTGACACATCTTGTATGGAATTATCTGTCAAAACTCTATTGATAGTAAGCAAATATATCTGTAAATAATATATAGGGAACGACTATTAGCGGTATAATCTATTATTTATTTTCTGGAAGTCCTGAGATAAACATACATTTTGTTCAATTCAAATTCTTAATTTATTATTTTGATGTTCTTTTTAAAAAGCGAGTGCCATTTGTACATCTTCAAATAGAAAAAAATTAAGTGGTATTGATTATGCTAAAATAAATTTACATTTTACACGTATGGCCAACAAAAAAATATTTTTTTTTGGTTTTCAATCTGGCCTAATTCATATAATTTTATCTAATGACGTATATCGATATTTCAATCTAAAGCTTTACTCTAAAAGTATTTAAGTTACCAAATACATAGCCTAGACGTTTTAACACATCAAAATTGCACTTCGACAATAAAATATTATAAAATTACACCTTGACAAAATCGATTTAGAATATATAATATGGAATATCAACGATAGTATGGAAAAATCTAGAATATAGATAAATCTAATTCTTAAAGTATCACATAGACTGTTTACGCACTTCATTCGACCCGAATGCGAGGAATCTTGATCCAAAGTAGCCGTAGTACTAGTAGTAAGGGGGGGGGATACCAGTCCGCCACGGGCCCACGGTCTTAAGGGGCCCCCAAATGCAAGTGTCATACAATATCAAGCCTATGCATATTTCCGGCAAACTAAAAAAAGTCACAGGGTACCCAATTACATTTGTCGCCCCTGGGCTCCTAATTAAACTTGCCGTTCCGGGTCCCCGACGGCCTTAGACCGCCACTGCATAGTACTATTTGTATTTTTGCGCACTACATTCGAATTCCGTGTTTCAAAAATAGAGTATCCAGTTCGGATCATTATTTCGGATTCTGATCGGATCCAGTGTGTAAAAACTCTTAATAATTGTTGATCATTTTTCACCTAATCTTATCACTTCGATGTTTGGAGCCGATTTTATTGCGATCTCTATATCCAGTGGTTGTTGAAACTTAGTATGTTAGTTGTCGGCTATCGGCTGTTCCCTATATTCTATCTATCGATAGATTTGCTTACTATCAATAGTGTTTTGACAGATCTTCCATACAAAATATGTCAAAATATTACTGCCAGTAAGCAAATCTGTCGATATCAGTATATTGGGGACGGCCATATATGTATTATAAACCAACAAACTTTATTAAATGTAAGCAAAAGTATGCGGCATATAGTACAGTATGTGCAGAATAACTTGACCGGCCTGAAGTTAGTAGCGAGCCGCGTCGCGGATATTGTTTTCAGAGAATAAAGGGTGGCGGAAGGTATATAGAAGTGGTGAAGTGTCTAACTACTAAGTGGTAGTTCTTTCAAAGTGAGAGGGCGTCTGCGTTGGTACTACCGCTCTATTTATGCCGCCAAGCACCAGTGTGTAAGCACTGTTGTGTTTCGGTTTGAAGGATATTGAAGCCAATGTAATTACAGGACATTATGAGACGTAACACGTCTCGGATGACGAGCGCAGTCCAATGCCATGCAGTGCTTTGTAATTGTGTGATGTTGCTTCTGTTTATGGGCAGACGCGGCACTTACCATCAGGCGAGCGACCTGCTCGTTCTGCATTCAGAATAATAATATAAAAAAAACTTCATCCTGGACAAGTTTTTTGCGCGCATTATACTACGATTAAAGTTCAGCGCTTCGGCAATCTTAGATTCTTACGATTTTTTCTTCGCGCATTTTTAAGCTTCAACAGAAAAAAGGACATATTCTGATGTTGATAACTACTCTATATTAGTTTATTGTCACTTTCCTAAAAGAAACGAAGATTGCCAAAGTGCATAAGTTTAATCGTAGCACTGTATATTGCAAAACAAATCAACTTTAAAACTAGATAATATAATGTATTGTCACAAGTTTCGTAATTTTTAGGTATCTTTTGTTTATATTTTATTTAATTTGTTGGTTAGGACATTGATTAAACTATTTTACGGTAGATAAACGGCAAATAGACGGTACAGTAGTATGCAATTTAGAATGTGGATCGGTTATTTTCGTAATTACGAACTATAATAGGGTAGTTGCCTATATGGATTTTTATACATTATTTTATAAGCAACAGAAAATGATAATACAAAAAAGAAACCCTTTTTTTAAAACACAATCTAAATTAGATCAGAAATGTGCCCGCAGTTATGACTTTAAATGTTGGTATCAGGAAAAGTGGGTGCGTAGTAGAGATATCTCACTATCTCGCTTGCACGCGTGCACCATAATGAACATTTTGCACAGTGACGTCAAAGTTTGCGTCGTCTGTCATTTGACAATTACCCCTTCTACAGGATTTGAATGGCTTCTTACTTATTTATTTTTGGTCCGATTTGTAAAATTCTTTCTGCAATAGATTTTGAGTAACGTAACTTATTGATTTAAATAATAAAAAAAATCTAGTCAACTACCCTATTGCCGAAGAAATTCGACACAAAATATAAATCAGCGGACCTCTTAACTGTCTTGACATCACTTTACGAGATTTGATAGCATTTTTATAGCATAGACCAGTTATCGAACAATTGGGTCGGATGGTATAGCCCATGAATACCCACAATACCAGACGAATATATCTATACATTTCCAATTGCCAATCATTCTATTTAGTCAATTTTGTTGCGGGATAAAGACAGCTCCCAGAGACTCGCCGAGTTTCATTGCTCGGTGTCGAAATATGCGTGCCAATGTCGATCTTGACTGGCAGGAGTTACAGTGGTCGATATTTGGGCGGGATATTATACCAGAACAATCATGAGAGCGTGTTCGATCTTAAAGGAAATGAGTTGAAATGGAAAGGATCTTTTTGGTCCTCTGGAAAGGATGGCTGGCCCTCTGGAAAGAATGTCTTTGGCCCTCTGGAAAGGATGTTGGCCCTCTGGAAAGGATGGCTGGCCCTCTGGAAAGGATGTCTTTAGCCCTCTGAAAAGGATGTCTTTGGCCCTCTGGAAAGGATGACTTTAGCCCTCTGAAAAGGATGTCTTTGGCCCTCTGGAAATCGCACCATACGAAATGCCGCTTCACGTCATTTATCTGGGACAGCGACTCCTAAACCTGATTCCGCGGAACTCCACGGGTTCTCTATACTATTAAACCCGGTGTTTAAGTACAGCTAAGTCCAAATTTAATGTCGACCGTCAAATGATATTGATTACTGAGCATTATGAGACTTAACATCTTATGTCTGGGGGTGACGAGCGCAGCCCAATGCCATGCGGTGCTTTGTAATTCAAAGTTCTGTGTGGTGTTGATTCTGTTTATGGGCAGGCGTTACGCTTACCATCAGGCGAGCGACCTGCTCGTTTCGTCACTCAAGTTAATAACAAAAAATAATTTCACAATAATAAATATTAAGAAGTGGTCTTGAAAGTTTAGGAACCGCTGATCGGGTAGACAGTGGTACTACTGTGTGTGGTCATTCCCATAAAGCAATTGTCTTCCCTTCTCGATCTTCATTCCTTTTCTTTAAGATCGGCAACGCGTCCGTGATTTTCCTGGTTATTGTGGGTATTCATGAGCGGTGGAGATCAAATATGCCCGTTCCCAATATTCTATCTATCGACAGATTTGCTTACTGGCAGTAAAATTTTGACACTTTTTGTATGGAAGATCTGTCAAAACAATACTGATAGTAAGCAAATGTGTCGATAGACAGAATATAGGGAACGGCCACTTAAATCCAAATCGTTAGAATGTATATGTGAAAATAATTGCAAACCACCATCATGACTCACAACGCATGTGTGCATATAATTCTTTCGTACGATGTGACTACACACACTACAACAATAGTTTGGACGGGCGCGCCATGTTATCGTAGTTTATCTCTACCACCAGATGACCCACTTGCTCGTTTGTCGATCTGTGTTATAAAAAAAATAAATACATAATTACAAGTCTACGTAAACTTGCCGATCTATCTATACTATGTTTTCGATTGTAGAAATCGAATATTGCCGATATTATTCTCATTTGCATATTACTGTATTCATGATTTGGTAAAGCCAAGTGCCACACACAAAAACACCGTTGAAACATATTTGTAGTATTGTTAAGTGCTATTTATATTATTATAATACTATCGATTTAATTGTGCGAGCTATTTATTCGCTCGCAATTAAGTTTAAGGTTTTGCTCACAGAACACAGATCTTAATAGATGTTGTAAGTACTTCAATCTGTCATTAAACCAAGTGTTAAGGACACTTAGTATGTACACAGACGTAGTCAGTTGTCACTAATCCTGCTTCAATTAAATTCGATAATGAATTTTACCTCTTTTATTTGTGGTCCAAAAACATTTGTGGATATCGCAAAAACGGCTTGGTAATAACAAAGTTTTTTGCGTCAAAATTTAGGCACGATGTGTTATTGAGGATCAAAATATAAATTTATAATCGCTACTTTTACAGTAAAGTAAAGCTAAGTATACTTAATATTATAATATTACTTTTAATTTATTAGCTCTGTATTACTGTAAAATACTTGGGTATACAGGTTTCCTCACGATGTTCTATTTAAAGTCAGTTGTGATTTCTCGGTAGTTAGGATCCAACCAGCGACAAACGTCTCGACAATGCATTCCACTCTCCGCTATGCTATCGCCACTCTATTACTACAACGAATAGATACAATAAAAATGTACGTTTCGCGTGTCTGTACATCGGTTATATTTGCAAAAAGCGTAACTTGAGGGACCTTAGAATTTGTATTAAAAAAAATAATGGATGTAATGGCAGTGGAGCAGTATTATGCAAGCGAGTGGGACATAGAGTACATAATAAAATTGCTTTAAAATTGTTTTGAAAAAGGATGTAGTGCGCGTTGACGTGTTGCCCAAGGTAAGGCATGCGAATTAGTAGGTCATACTGCGTCTATTAAGGTCTTTGGTCTGTGTGTTTGCTTCATTCCGAATATTTTTAGTATTATCATTATTTTATTTCTAGTCACAGTGTTACTGAGTACTAGATTTAGGAAAGTATCGTTGGCAAAATTGTTGATAATATTGTAATTATTTATTTGACAATTTTGACTAACTAAGCCCCGGTAAATGTTGGAAATATTCCTATTAAGTTTTTGGTGGGTTTATGGGAACATGTAAGCACATTATAATTCTCGCATTTTATTTTTTCGCCGACAGTACGGTTCTTTCACTTAGTATAATAATGTAAAGACAATTGGTATCAATCTATTGTATTAATTTATAAATTGACTGTGTTATGATTATTATATGTTTATAATATGTGGATATGTTTTTTTTCATTATGACGTTATTTAGCTTAGCTTAAGCTTAGAGGTAATTTCAACGTCAAATAGCTAATACGAAATCCAAGCTTGTGCCAAGAATATACTCAGCAAAGTTTAGCATAAGATTAGTCTAAGCAAAGTCAAATGCGCTCTATAGATTTCATTTTAAGTCTTCTAGAAAGTGACTTATGGCCGTTCCCTATATTCTGTCTGTCTCTAGTTTTGCTATACCGGCAATAGAAAATTTTATCTATTTTCCGTTTTACCGTCCCAATAAACTTCCTATGATAGGTAATCCTATTCTTCATTGCTGTCTACTGATGAGAGGACTGATAGCTGACTACAGATATACAACACTATGAAAATGACAGTTCAAGCGTTCCAATATTTTTTATGTGCTATCTGTCGATAAAGATATTTATTTTTTTCTTTATCGGTAGATTTTGACCGATAAACAGATATCCTCGGCTGTAAAAAAACGAAATAAATAACGCATTTTGAAGAAATAGCCATGAGTATACAAGGCTTACATGGCACTTGCACTGCAATACAAAAAACTAAATAAATTATGTAAAAATCTAAAAGAAAATATAAAAATAATCTAAAATTCCCATAAATAAAAATAATGCACCGTTTTGATAATTAAATTAAGTATAGAGAGACATATAAATATTTGTTAGTGTGAACTAAATAATTCCCCACTTCAGTAAAATCCCCCAAATTCGCTTGGGATTTTTGTTCAAAGGACTTGTATTCAGAGCCGTAATGTATTGACAGTAAAACGTTTCGTTATTACATTGTGTTTTGCAACATAATAAGTATTTCTCGTTATTATTATTTCATTTACAGTGGTAAAAAATAAGAATTAATAGATAAATGTTAAATTAAAACTTATATTTCTAATCTAAATCATATCTTCATATTTTCTAACATAAATTAAACAATAGTTCCTCTTTCTCAGCTTGTATGAACATAACGCACAAGAAGGCCCAGATAGACTGCCTATCTATTGCTATCATAGTATCCGACGTGCATATCTAAAAAATAGGGACGATTCCAAGCAGTAGATAGAACAATACGGATGTTAGACGATAGCTATCTATCGTGAAATTTAAGATTAATATTGGGAACGGCCATTAGCGTATAGTAAATTATCTTCGACATGAACTCGCCAAAGTCAACTATAACAGAAAGCTCCCTTTACACAGATCAATTCACAAAAACTGACACCATTTGATCGTAAACATTTTTAATATACTTTGAACAGCAGCATTTGTTGCTGTTATAAAAACAAATAAATCTTTAAAATACGAATAGTTTGAAACTGATGTCATTGTAATTCGAACTCATGGGGCGACTGACTTAGATTTTTAGCTTGAGCATAGTCAGTGAATAAATTTGTACACCCTAAGGGCTATGGGCTGATGGTCCTTAATACAGGTTACTGTGTAACCTAGCTAGGACATCAGATGCTGTTAATTTTGTTGTATCCACTGTTTTATGCCCAAATAAATATTATTATTATTATTATTATAGATTTGTCAGTATCGTTCAAAATAACTTGCACTAAGTCGAAGTTTGCTTTATAGAACTCTGCCTAAGTGTTTTTGTGCAGTAACTAAAGTTTTATTTGACAGCAGTGGCGCAGCGGGCGAGTTGTGAAATGAAAGGCCGCAGGTTCGATTCTCGCAACCAGACGAATGTTTGCGTGACCCACAAATGTTTGTTCCGGGTCTGGAAATAGACCGTAATTTCCTCGTAGTTCCTGATGATACCCATACAGGCAAAACTAGTAGGTCAGAACTATGTCTGTGACTGTTGGAGTATTTATTTATTTCGGTATATTGATTACTTTATTGGATAAAAAAGCGAGCGCTTTTGATGCTGGCTAAAGTATGTAAGTGGCCACAGACAATGGAAATTTCTAATGCACTAGATGTTCGGTTTTTATATCAAACGAGCAAGTGGGTCATCTCTTGCTAATCAACTGATCTGAGGGTGATCACCGTCCATGTACGCCATACCATAGAATAAAGAACCATAGGCGCGTTGCCGACCATAAAGGAAAAGGATAATTAAGAGAAGGAAAAGGGTCTCCGGATAACACTCACCGCACGAAACGCAGCAGCAAGCCGCTACTTTACGTCCGTTTTAAGACGGTGGTAACGACCCGGTCGAGCCATTCATGCTGCTGTAGACAGTTTTGTCAACAACGTGGCTCTACTCATTTAAAACTATTTGTGACTAGTAAAGATTGGGGCAAGCTTAAAACAATACCATTGTGCTCAGGGACATGACTATTTTGGGAACGCGGGCATGGTTGGGTAATTATTGTGGTTCGATAATGGAACTCAAACCGCAGACTGGATGGCGTCATTCTGGTTTTCCAAAACATGTTTTAGGTGGCGATGAACAACTTCGTAATTTGCTACTTTTGTAAGTATGGTGTGCTCCAATAATTATTTTTGTTTTGAAAGTATTTTTAGGTTCCACGCCTGACGATTAGCGGAACGTCTGGGCTGACTTTTATAGTTCCTATAAGCAGAAAAAAACAGAACTTTGAATTACAAAGCAATGGTACTCGACTGCGCTCGTCACCCCAAGACAAGATGTCGAGTCTCATAATACTCAGTAGTTTCAATGGCTTCAAATCCTTCAGATCGAAACAACTGTGCTTACACGTTGTTGCTTGGCAGCAGAAACTTACTAAGTGGCAGTATTATTTTCTCTCCAGGGGGGTCTACCACAGGCAGGTCGTAATAACTACAAATCTAATCTTTCTGTAACATGTGTGTGAAGAGCATGTTGCGATCCTACTGCGTGTGGGATAAGGGCAAGTGGAAGAAGAAGGAGGATTCTACAACTAACTCTAATCGTCATAAGTACTCAAACACAAATATTTTTTACAAACTTTCAAATAAGATTGATGGCAAAGGAAGAGAAATTAAAGCCGCGAGCGTACTTAAATTTTTAGTAGATAATTAAGCTGTAAGTATGCACGAAATTAATGGCGTGCCATGTAATGTAACAAGCACCGAGAAGTTTTAATTTATTACTGGTTCTAATCACGCTTTAAACAAGTATGATTGAAGCAGGAAGATGAAGACCGGAATGTTTTTTGTGGTCGTTTCGTTTGAGGTTTTCTGCGTATTAATATGTTCAATTGATAACTAGGTGTGGCACACCGATTGATTTAAGATTGATAATAATATGGTATGTAGATATGGTTATTGCGACCGAGTACCCATACATACATACGGACTCACGCCTGTAATCCCCGAAGGGGTAGGCAGAGGTGTAACCAGTACAACTCGCCTCGGTGGCGCAGTTGTAATGCGTACGCGATTCGACTGAGGCAGACGCTGAGGTCTCGAGTTCGATCCCCGGGTCGGGTAGAAGTGATATTGGGTTTTTCTATTATTAAATGGCGACCAAAACTGGCTGCAGATGTGCGAGCTTCTTCATCAGAACACAATTAACCCATTTCTTTAAAGTTTGTAGTCTGTCCTACCTTTAAAGAACTCAATATTTTGAATCCTAATAGCTGGCTGAAGTTTCACAGAATATGTGTTATGGCGGATATCCTAACACACAATAAAAAAATAAAAATATAATGAGGGTCGCACGGAACTCTCGGTGCGGGTGTACGTCTCGTACTTGGCCGGTTTTTATTCCGCATAAATATCTTATTAATTGAGAATACATATTACCTACCTATAGAATTCATACAAAAAAAATAACCTAGATAATCAGTTTTTTGTTAACATTTTTTTTTTTTCAATTAATACCCACACTCAGTAGTCACATACTTGAATCTATACGAAATATTTTTGCACAATACCCACGCCACAAGTATTTGCGTATCATACAAACATTTGTCTCATTGGGAATCGAACAGTTGACCTCTCCTTTCACAGTTGACTCACGCCACGGAGGTCATAAATTACACAGAGCAAATCATAAGATGAATTTGTTACAAATAATCAATGACTTTAATGTATACTACTAGACAAGCTGCGCGGTACATAGAAATTGTACCACTAAGTTGCGGTCAATTGACCGTAACTCAATATTACCATCTCGCTTACTCTCAACTAAAACCCCTATCGCACTCCCTGTTTGTGAGCTGTCAAACTCCCGCGTACATAACGCGACACAATTTTACTTCTAAACAGCCCGTCTAGTAGTATACATTAAAGTCTAGGAAATAAAACTACAATACCCTATTTACTATACATAAGCAGCGATAGCTCAGCGGAGAGTCAAGTCAAGTCGGAATGTCAAGATGAAATTCGCAAGTTCAAAACCAGCACCACGGGCATGCACTTCTGAATTTTAGGTAAGTTACGTGTGTATTTATTGTTAATTAATTATCGCTTGCTTTAACGGTGAAGGGAACATCGTTAGGAAACCTACACACCGAAGAAGTTCTTTATAAGAATTTCCTAGAATTCTGCTGACCCGCATTAGGCCAGCGTAGTAGACTAGAAAATCTCACCTTAGTAACTCGTTCAGGCAAATCATGCCTAAAATGCTGCCGCGGTACTGTGTTATAGTCGCACAAAAAAAGGGCTAATCCCTCTCATTCAGTAGAGGGCGCACGTGCCGTGAGACGTCTATAATGCAGGGCTAGTATTTACCCTATTCACTGAAGCAGAAAACAATTTTGTTCATAGTATAGGCTGGCAACTAAATAAGTGGGACATCAGATGGTAAGTGGTCTCCACCGCCCATGTACATCTACAATTCCAGAACAATCATGGACGTCAGCGATCTTAAAAGAAAGACTTAATCGATTGAGAAGGGGAGGGCTTGAGGATGTCTCACTCACCATACGAAACGCAAAAGAAAGCTGCTACTTCACGTCGGTTCTCTGTGAGACAGCAACAAGGAGCCGGCCCATTCATGCTGTAGACAACATTACATCACAGAACATATTCCTGTGTTCTGTGGTCTACAGTGTGGCTATACCACTTCTATATGAATAGACATTTTCATTTGTAGTTCACTCACTATGTTGTCCTGGGTAGTTATTGTTTATTTACCGCTAATGCATGGTAAAACGGCGAATGACACTCCATTTAAGGAGAGTACAGATATTCTAAGAATATTTTTTTGATTGAATCGGGCCTAAATCACATAACATACACTGTTCACGGTTGTATCACGGCACTATTTGCCGGACTTATTTCCATCCCATGATGTGATTGAGGGCGAGCCAAACGCATAGCTACGGTCACAAATTCTATTCCCGAGCAACTCGAGTGATTATCCGAATCGAAAACTAACAAATTGTATTATTGACATTCGCTGTATAATTCATAATAATAATTATAAAATGATTACTATTGATATATTCATCAGCAGTGTAATGGCCGTTCCCTATATTCTGTCTGTCTCTAGTTTTGCTATACCGGCGATAGAAAATTTTATCTATTTTCCGTTTTACCGTCCCAATAAACTTACTAATGATAGGTAATCCTATTCTTCATTGCTATCTACCGATGAGAGGACTGATAGCTGACTACAGATATACAACACTATGAAAATGACAGTTCAAGCGTCCCAATATTTTTTATGTGCTATCTGTCGATAAAGTTATTTAGTTTTTTCTTTATCGGTAGATTTTGACCGATAAACAGATATCCTCGGCTGTAAAAAAAACGAAATAAATAACGCATTTTGAAGAAATAGCCATGAGTATACAAGGCTTACATGGCACTTGCACTGCAATACAAAAAACTAAATAAATTATTGAAAAATCTAAAAGAAAATATAAAAAAATTCTAAAAATCCCATAAATAAAAATAATGCACCGTTTTGATGATTAAATTAAGTGCAAGAGACATATAAATATTTGTTAATGCGAACAAAATAATTCCCCACTTCAGTAAAATCCCCCAAATTCGCTTGGGATTTCTGTTCAAAGGACTTGTATTCAGAGCCGTAATGTATTGACAGTAAAACGTTTCGTTATTACATTGTGTTTTGCAACATATTAAGTATTTCTAGTTATTATTATTTCATTTACAGTGGTAAAAAATAAGAATTATAGATAAATGTTAAATTAAAACTTATATTTCTAATCTAAATCATATCTTCATATTTTCTAACATAAATTAAACAGTTCCTCTTTCTCAGCTTGTATGAACATAACGCACAAGAGGGCCCAGATAGACTGCCTATCTATTGCTATCATAGTATCCGACGTGCATATCTAAAAAATAGGGACGATTCCAAGCAGTAGATAGAACAATACAGATGTTTGACGATACCTATCTATCGTGAAATTGAAGATTAATATTGGGAACGGCCATAAGTGGGTCACCAATATCTTAGGCCCAAAGCCAACCTCATCTGCATCTCTAATTAATTAACGGACGAGGTAATGGTGAAACTTGGTTTCCGTTGCGGGTTCTGGGGGTCAGACGGCAGGTCGCCCCTCATAATACCATATTCACCATTAATGGCCGTTCCCTATATTCTGTCTGTCTCTAGTTTTGCTATACCGGCGATAGAAAATTTTATCTATTTTCCGTTTTACCGTCCCAATAAACTTACTAATGATAGGTAATCCTATTCTTCATTGCTGTCTACTGATGAGAGGACTGATAGCTGACTGCAGATATGCAACACTATGAAAATGACAGTTCAAGCGTCCCAATATTTTTTATGTGCTATCTGTCGATAAAGTTATTTAGTTTTTTCTTTATCGGTAGATTTTGACCGATAAACAGATAAACAGGGACGATTCCAAGCAGTAGATAGAACAATACGGATGTTTGACGATAGCTATCTATCGTGAAATTGAAGATTAATATTGGGAACGGCCATAAATCGATATGGGAAGGACCCTGGCATCAAGCCGGGATAACGCCAGCAGAAAGAAAGACTATGGATATATTAATCAAGGCACAAGTTTATAATTGAAATGTCGCCATAAAAGACTGTGTAACATTTCTTCCGTATAATATCCATAGTCGAAAAGCAAAACCAGTGGTCCTGATTGTACTTTAATTGCAGAGTACACACAGATATGTTTTTGTGTAAACGGTACCTCTACGGTTGTATCGTATGTTCGAACAGTGGGGGGGTCGATGGTACAAGAGATTTGTAACAACTCTTCAAAACTAATAATACACGATAAGTAACTAACCGGTCTGAAGTTAGTCACGAGTGCTAGTTATTTTATTTAAAAAATTACCACAAAATGTAATAAATTTTTGTAAACCTAAAGGTAATGTGGAAAAAATCACCTCGATCATGGAAGAACAATTTAAGTCTTTACCGCCAACTTATGATTTTCGCACTCTAAGTCATATTTTTCCCCAAAACATCAAATTAATCGCAATGGAATTTTCATATTATCGTGCCAGTGGCCTATATTTTATCAATATATTCAGTACTTCCGTCCGGTTTGGTCAAGTTCATCGCAGGTTGTGACCCACATGTTCAACTTTCTTTAGCGTCCCTGTTCCGCCGATATGGTGATTTCGATTTTTATGGTCGTATAACTGTTGATTAATTCTTATGTTCGGAGCTATCAGCAGAACTGTCAATGCTGTAGATAAGTGTAAGTTTGCAGGTTTGTTATGATTTGATAAGGATTTCAACCGACGCAAAAAACTTAATAGGTTCTAAATTCGTCTGATTAATAATATATTTTTAAGTATGTTTACGCATAACTCCGCCAAATGTGGTCCGATTTGGATGATTCTTTTTGTATTCGATAGAGTTTATTCCCAGGCGAACCCGATTTATAGAAGGGGTGAATAGTAAAGGGATGGAATCGGGGATGAACGGTTAAAACTTCGACATTTATTCACCGACTTTGACGGTTCTTTCACGAAAAATAAATCCAACAATAACACTAAAAAGCTAAAATTAGTAAAATAAAAAAAAATCGTTGGTATCAATCATTGACTATTAAACATACTCGATGCTATTAAACTATACCTACTCAAAATTATTTAGTCTTAGTTTTAGCTTTATAGTTATTTAATAATAATAATACACCCAACAGTCACACACATAGTCCTGACCCCACACTAGGTTAACCTGTCTCGTGAGTATCAGGAACTACGAGTAACAATGGGCGAGTAACCGACTGCGAAGTGAGAGTCCATGGGTTCGATTCCTGCACCGAGACAAATGTTTGATACACAGATATTAATTTCGGGTCTTAGTTGTGGGACCGCAAGTCTCTCATAATTCCTGATACCCACGATACAGGTTAATCTAGTGTTTGACTGTTGGATGTATTTATTTATTATAAATACGAAACCCCCTTCTTTAAGTCTATTAAATTCTGCTGCTGCCACAGATTTATGACCAGCTATTGCACCTACGAGTAACGTTTTACAACATTCCTTACCAAGTCACGTTAATCTATCCATTATAGTAGTTAACAAAATATTTCACACTCTGTAATTAACATGTACACAAACCAAGCGCAATTAATTTCTAATCTATTACATTTTTGTGGTTACGACTGCCCAATTATAACGAAATGTATATTGCCTGTTGTATTGCTTAACACCAAGTAACCCGGGTCGGGTAAAGTGGTATTGGGTTTTTCTTTTACGAAATGCTCAGTATCAGCCCGGAGTCTGGAATTTGTGCCCGGTATGGCGATAGGCTCGCCCCCTATTACATAAGGGACGGATACACGCTCGGTGAAATGTGGGTGTACTGGTTACACCTCTGCCTACCCCTTCGGGGATTACAGGCGTGAGTGCATATGTATGTATTCAGTTTATCTCATTTTGTCTATGTAAATAAACAAAACCAGCTTTGTCCCTATTCACCAATGCATCCGTATTTACTCCATTTTACCATAGCAAACATACAGACAGACAGAATTACTTTCACATTTATAGTATTAGAATAGCAAATCAAAACATACGTCTGGTTGACACACTTTTAAAATAAGATTTCGTTTGCAACAAACCAGGTATAAAATACATACAAACGCACTCACGTCTGCAGGTAGAGTGGTGGTACACCCGCATTTTGCTTAGCTTGTTTCCGTCCTATGATGTATAAGGGTGCGAGCCTATCGCCATGCCGGGTACAATTCCAGATTCCGGGCTGATAGTACTTCAATTTTACTCGACCCGGGGATTGAACCCGAGACCTCAGCATAGCAGTCATACCGTGTTCGCAGTCGTACAAAGTACTGCATGGCATTGGACTGGAAACACAAGTTTACACACTGCTTGGTGGCAGACATATACAAAGCGGTAATACCAACCCAGACAGTAAGTACCTCGCAAACGAGGAATCTACCTTGTAAAATGGATGCCTATTTAGTATTAGCATTTAGTTTGTGGTACGTTTTAACGAAGGTCATTGGCCCTCAATTTCCCTCCCTTCGGTTGATACGGCCCTGAGATACAGACGAGCCTTAGCCTATTGTCTATTGTCTGTACCAAACACCATAACATATATACTTACAGTAAATTTATTTGAGCCACCGGATGGCCATTTAGTGGTTTTACCTTAGGGCCGGAGTCCTTTTCTGTGTCGTATTTTCTTCAAGTTTTAGCTATAAATCGTATTTTAACCGACTTTTCTGTAGCACGTTGTATAGCTCAAAGTTGGTGTTATTTCAATTTCAAAAACAAATTTCGCACATCAGGGTGTAAAATCGAGGGCAGTATTATTACTTCGGTATTTATACATTGATTTGATGATTATTTCATTAAATTTGTTAAATAAAATCTTAAAACAAAAATAAAACTGACGCAAAGATACTAAGAAGCAAAAATAAAACTAAGTAACCAATTTTGAGTCGTTGCTGATTTAGTTTATTGATCCAAAATTGCTAGTATTTTTAGAATATATTGAGTCAGTTACTTTTTAAATATTAAAAAAAAACGTAATTTTTAATGAAATATAAAATCAGTGCATAAATACCAAAATTTTAGTTTTTTTAACCCCAATTTCATGGCTTTATTTTTGTTAATATGTTTTCCTGTCTTATACCTACATTATATTTTATAAGAAACATTTACTTAAATATTGTGAAACAAGCGCTTAAATCTTCATAAGTCATTTTCATAAGTAATTATATTTATGGAGATGAACATAAGCTTGTACTCATTATACCGAATTGTTTTAATTTGCATAGTACATAAGGTTATTTCATTTGGAGGTCGACGCAGACATTTCTGTTTTGCATAATTTTAACTGCATGTAATTAGATAAGTATGCGTAAATTGTTGTAACTTACTATGCCCATGAAATTATTATCTTTGAAGATCCATTATCTTGCTCGTTGGCCATTCGTAAATGTGCAATGGCCACCACAGATATAGATGTAATAGATAACGCAGACTTACCTATTTCGCGTGCCAAACGAAATCCAAGGCAAAATCTCGCTCGCGTAGTCAGATTTAGATTTTTTTTGCTGCGGAGAAAATCTGTCTTAAAGAAATCGTTCCAAACCGAGGATGGAGAGATGGTTATGCCGGACTCACGAGTCTTCCGACCTAGTTCACATCCGAATGACTACTAGATCGATACCCTAACCTTTATAGCCCATCCTTGGGGTTTGGAAGCACCCTACATTCCGAATGATTTGGGCTTCTCGACGCTGTGGCAGCACGAGGTTTTTGGACTGCCGTTCGTCTCTGGATAGCACCAAGAAAATAAACAAGTGTACGAAGGCACATCGCCCGCGCTGTACGGCCGCGTCCCTCCGCATAAAAAATGTCTTATCGTGCCGTTAAGTATTGTAAAACTCAAAAGTGTTTGCGGGTTCTCATAACAAAAGTGCTCCACCCAGCAGGTACAAAAAATGATTTGATTTCATGACAACCTCCCTGGCGCAGTGGGCGAATAGCCGGCTGCGAAGCGAAAGGCCGTGGGTTCGATTTCCACACCGAGATAAATATTTCTGTGATCCACCAATCTTTGTTTCGGGTCTGGGTGTTTTGGGATACAGGCTTATCTAGTGTGGGGTCGGGACTATGTGTGTGAATGTTGGATGTATTTATTTTTATAGGTATATAACCTAAGTTTTGGTATTGGGACGTCTATTGAGATCTGTGTCTGTGGTAGCCTGCCTAATATAAATGCGCGTGTCTGTCGCTTGACGCGTTGATCGGAAGCCCTCCATTACAAGCAGTTTAATTAATCATTAATTAAACGTAAAGTAAATTAACTAAAATGTAATAAAAGATCTTCATCAGTTAAAGTAACTCATTTCGAGGTTATGCACCTGATCCAACCAATCCGGTCTCTACAATTTCAATGAGAATTCTTAGAATTGTTATCTATGTTTACTTCGAATTATTACTACGAATTTTGAACCGTAGAAAGTGGTTTCGGATGATTATTATTGATGACCTAAATCTGCGAACTTGAACTTTCTGGTCAGTTAGATTTCACCTTTTCATATATTTTATTACATACGCACTCACGCCTGTTTTTCCGTAGGGGTAGGCAGAGGTGAAAAACCCAATATCACTTATACCCGACCTGGGAATCGAACCCAAGACCTCAGGGTCAGCCTCAGCCTCAGTCGTAACGTGTACGCTTTACAACTGCGCCAGTTTATTAAGCAATTAATTTTATTTGTAAAGAAAACATAGGTCTCATAGATGATTTTACTACAGAGGATGCGGAAGGTCGGGCGAAGTGGAGGCATCTTGGTAGAAAGGCGGATACCGGGCGTTATCACAGCTAGTACCAGTACTAGCTGTGATAACGCCCGGTAAAAAAAGAAGAAAGAAAACATGCCCACTTGCTCGTGTGCTGGCCGATGACATAAAAAAACAGCAAGTGGGTCACCTGATGGAAGTGAACTACACGTCCATGTACACCCACAATATCAGAAGAATCATGGGCGCGTTGCCAACCTTAATAGAAAGGGATAATTAAGGAATTGGGAAAGGGAGGGAGATTTAGGCCTCCGGGTATCTCACCCACCGTAAGAAACTCAGCAGCAAACTGCTATTTTACGTCGGTTTTCTATGTGACAGTGGTAACGACCTGGACGAGCCGTCCCAAAACTATACAAAACTGTGTACAACGTCTACAACTCAAAATCTTGTGGAGATTACTCACGTATGTATGTTTGATTACAATATTTTCCTTTATCGTAGCACTGCAAAGTGACTACACTGATATTAAGTACAGTGCAGTCTAAATATAATGCCTTCCGTCAAGACAAACTCGACGGGCGCGGTTTTATACTGGCCTGAACTTACTGGATATACACTGGCTGACCCTGGAACGCGACTCACTTAAACGAGACACTATGGCGGGTACTTCACCATATGTACGATGGTAACTATCCGGTTGGGTAGAAAAATGATCAGGTAATTATAACTATAGAAGATGGGAAGACGAAATAAGAATAACAGCAGGACCGATATGGTCAAGAACAGCTCGAGAAAGAGACGAGTGGAAGAGGCCTTTGCCGATATTGGGCAAACACTATACATTGGTCGATGAGTACTATACTATAAATAAATAAATACACCCGACAGTCACACACATAGTCCTGACCCCACACTAGGTAAACCTGTATCGTGGGTATCAAGAGCTACGAGGGACTTGCGGTCCCACAACACCCAGACCCGAGACAAATATTTGTGGATCAGACAAACATTTGTCAAGGTGCGGGAATCGAACCCACGGCCTCACGCTTCGCAACCGGCTACTCGCCCGCTGCGCCACGGAGGCTGTCTGTATAGGTAGTACTAAGATCATTTATGTAAAAAAACTAAATCTGAATAAAGGCTTTATTATTATGTACAGTACTCTTTATTTTAAAAGGTTTTTTTACATTTTTAAATATTACATTACTTAAAAAAACGTTTAAAATATAAAAAGTATCACCCTCCAATGGCGAGGCCTAGGACCCAAGCCATCGGTGGTTAGGACCCCAGAGTGATGAACCTCCTCACAATGCGTGCCTTGTCCAATAATACTGCTTTCTGAATCTGACTCTTGACCCAACGACCAATAATTGAGAGCATCTGGAGGTGTTGATCGAAACTCTTTGATATCAACCCATTAGCAGAAACGACTATCGGGACAATCATTGTTGAGTCCACATCCCACATGTCAGTAACCTCGTGTGCCAGGTCTAAATATTTGGATATTTTATCTTTTTCGGCCTTAACGAGGTTTTTGTCATGTGGAATGGTGAGTGGTGACATCAACAAGTATTGCCCGGCGCGCTAATCGATCTACTACCACAAATTTCTATATCTTGTATCTTTTATTATTATTATAAATATAACTATACATAGTTGTTAAGGTACCTAACAGTGCGTTTTTTATCCAAGTTCGGCACATAGCGGCACGCACCTATAGACCGCAGCGCGGCGTAGAGAGGTGTTTCTGTATTTGTCCGAATATCGAGGCCGCGCTACGAGATGTCGGCGTCTGTGTGCGGTTTGACAGGTTTTGATACTTGAATAAATATGTACTTTATTACATACATACACACGCACTCACGCCTGTAATCCCCGAAGGTTATTAGAATCCGAATAGTTAGACATGTGGTATCTCGGACTTTTTTTGTAGATATTGATGTCCTCTATAAAATTGTAGTGCATCACTTTGCTCTATTGTCATTAATTTCCCCAGCGTACGCGATACAACGATTTTTTTGGTATTATTTTCACACGTTGGGTTACATTATCGATGGTTTCATACGGATCCCTAACTTACATACATACGCACTCACGCCTGTAATCCCCGAAGGGGTAGGCAGAGGTGTAACCAGTACACCCACATTTCGCCAAGCGTATCTCCGTCCCACGGAGGAATAAATAAATAAATAAATACCACTTTACCCGACCTGAGGATTGAACCTGAGACCTCAGCGTTAGCCTTAATCCTAACACGTACGCATTACAACTGCGCCACCGAGGCAGTCAGACATAATTTATTATTTAATTATTTTTCAACAGAGTTAAAAAAGAGATATTTTTATTAGCTTGACGAGACGAGTTGGTGGCTCGCCTGATGGTAATCGCCACGCCTGCCCATAAACAGAAACCCACCACAAAACTTTGAATTAAAAAGCAACGTATGATACTGGACCGCGCTCATCACCGCGAGACATAATATTTTAAGTTTTATAATGCCCCGTAATTGCACTGGCTTCAATGTCTTTCAAACCAAAACAAAACAATGCTTACACTCTGCTGCTTGGTGGCAGAAATAGACAAAGTGGTGGTACCAACCCAGACGGCCTCTCACATATGAGAGACTTACCACCTAGTGTATCACGCTATCCGAAGATTCTCAATTTATCTGTATTTTTTATGTACGTTACGCGATATTTCTGCCAAATTATTATTTTTGTATTTGATAGGTTTTACATTGATGTTGGCCCCATATAAACTTGGTTAAAATCTGAAGGCCATCTGAAATATCTCCTAAATGGACAACAGCAAACTCACCGCTATTCGGGTTATAAAGTCGTTTTTTAAGGTACCCGAAATATGTCATCTGTCTGTCTGTCCTACAATTAAAGGGCTCTATTTTTTCCGTCCGCATGAACGGCCTGTTCCGGGATAAAAATACCCCATGTCCTAATTCAGGCCGTGGTCTACTTGTGTGCCATTAAGGCGTGATTAACTAACAAACATCCAAATTCATAAACTTTCAAAATTCCAAAATTTCACATTTATAATAGTAGTAGGATACTTGTTTATATTATTTTTCGTATTTCTCTCGGTTTTTTTAATTTTTGAACTGACTTGTCATAAGCGCTATTTTAATTGTCTATAGGATTAATAAAAAATCATTTTGTACACTTAAAAAATACACAAAGTATCAAAACGTCTTAACCCTTGCTGCACCGTAAAGGTGAGCTTGGCGCGGGCGCAGCGTGTGACGTGTCGCTTCTTACTAGTTACTACACTTCCCTTCCTCAGTGAACCGCGAACCGCCGTGCAAGACGTACACGTTTTATTCATTCAACTAATTGGTGTAAAGTGTTAGTTAACGAATACAAGACTTTTTCGCTTCGAGAAAAGTTTGTTTCAAGGACAGTGTTGTTTTATAGGTCAACTCAAGTGGATTTTACTATTTTTTGTTTGATTCCGGGATTGTTTGCAATTAGAAGGTAAGCGATTCCGTTTAGTTAACTTATTCTTTTGCAGGTCAAAGTTGGAATTATTCCGTGGCCACATTAAAGAAACTTGTTTATTTATCAAATATTTGTGAAAACTTCTTATTAAGGCCAGTCAACGTGGATTTACAGTACTCAGTATGTGTCCATACGTTTGGATAGTTTTTCAAGACTTTCACTCAAGCAAAATAAAGGAATAGTCTTATAAAAACCTGTAGAGTTGTTACTCTCGCTACTTAATTGCTAGATTATTACTTCGTGTCTAATGTAGAGGTTTGAAAGTCTAATAAGTCTCCGTAGTTTTTTGCTAGATTGACTTCATTGCTTGTTGGCGAAGTACCGCGAGAAACATTTTAAACTCAGAGACAGCTCGGAGGCCGGTATAAGGATTGCGTTATCCGATACGTAGATAGAATACGATCTGACTAAAACCTTGGACTTCTGTTCTTAACTCAATGGCCTATAAGTACGCATTAGTCCATTTTTTTGTCTAAATACCCTCATTTTTGATTTTTCTTGTTTTTTATTATGTAGATGTCTGTAGAATATATAAAGGACGTAAAAAACGTTGAAGGGAAAACTGTACCTAGTTGTTATTATGTCTACTTCAAAGTATTTTAAAGCATCGATAGTTCAGCGAGGAGTGCTATGAACTGTCGAGGCGAAAGTCGCAGGTTCGAAACCAGATGCAAGAGCATGCAATTCTGACTTTTCTAAAATACGTGTGTATTCATTGTGAATTATCGCTTGCTATAATGGTGAATGAAACATCTTGAAGAACCTGCGTACTTCAGAATTAATCCAAAAGGTTTTCGAAGGTATGTGAAGTCTGCAACCTGCCAGCATGGTAGGCTAAGGCCTAACCCCTCTCATTCGTGGAGGAGGTCCGTGCCCAGCACTGAGACAGCACAAGGGTGATATTATTATTTTATTACAAAAGTATTCTTCACCAAACCCACATATGTTGCTATTTTAGTTGAATGTCATTGTAACATGTTTATTGATATCCAATAAAACATTTTCAGAGTAATACTCTCATTAAATATAATTGTATTGTTATAGCTGCAATCTTATGAAACGTGTGCTATCAATACACGCGCCAACCAATTTTGTGTGCAGTAAAATTTACAATTGAGTGGTAATAACGTCATTTTAGATTGTGATAGTGTAAATTATGTTGTCATGAACAGAACTAAAATACCTACTTATATTTTACTAAAGACAGGACTTGACCAATTTTAGTTTGTTGTGACTAAAATTAGCCTGAGTAAAAATCTTTGTAAACATAGTGCTTTTTACATATGTACTTAAAGACAATACTAAAATGACAGAACTTGGGCAATTTTAGTTTCTCGTGACTAAAATTAGTGAGGGAAAAAATCTTTGTTTGTAAATATTTATTAGGGTGTTTTTCATATTTATATTCAATATTATTCGTTCATCCTGAACATCTGTGAACTTAACTAAAAATGCGTCGAGAAAATTGATTATTATATATTAACTTTAAATTTTATTTTCTTATTTATTAGATACACCATTAAATAATGCAAAATACTTAAACAATGTTAAAAAAACAGATGCTTACATTTTGTTTAACCAATCTAAACTAAAATTACTTCATTTGGTTTTAGTTTAGTCAGGTGAAAACAAAAATGACACCAATGTCTGACCTACTATAAACTACATACTACGATTTAAATTCTGCGCTTTGGAAATCTTCAAATATTTAGGAAATTCGAACGCGTGATGTTGATGACCTGTTGCAATGTTAAATTATGTAGGTACTCATTTTCCCTTGACTAATTAACCTGGTCCGGATGGCCGGGCATTCATTGCGTATTCGTACTAATTCATATAAAAAATATTGCCGAAACGCTTAGTTTATATCATCGTACTGTAACATTATTTTATTAAACTACCAATAAAATATCTACCATACCTATAAATAAAATAAAATACCCATATATCAAAGATACTTAAAAAAGAAGTTCCACTTTCGCTGCAAGCTTACATGAGCAAGATAACTTGAAATTACAATCTAATGATAAAAGATGAATCATAGAGTGATATCTTTTATCACATCTGACTAGATGTTCAATAAATAGATTGTGATGTAATCTATAAGAAGAACCAATTTGTTTTTTTTAATCTACAGATCCTAGGGCTTAAAATGGATTTTTTCTAGTATGTAATTTAAACTTGTAGAATGGGGTCTGAGGATCTGAAATAGAGTAGATACGAAAGGACACAATTTCAAAAAATTTGGAAACTTGGCTAACTTTGCTCGGTATAAGAAATCTAATAGGCAGGGATTGTGAGCCCTGCAATACAAAACATTTTCTAGGTTTTTGCCATGAATATGCATGTCTATATTCGACTTACAACTTTGGACAACACAAAATCCTAAACGTCTGAGCGTTTGTCTCACTCCGGCATTGTTAGTCTCGCTCACACACTTTACTTACCATGTGATGATACAGATTCTCTAAACGTCAGTGATATTTTTTTGGTATAATAGCTCTTATTACATTAAGTCTCAAATTTGAACGGCAGGTTTAGTGTCAATAAGGTTGGATTCTGCTTGTCAAAGTCGTTTACCGGTAAACTACCAGGACAATCTGGTTAAACTTGGCGTGAAATTTTAGGATGTCTATATTTTGATAGGATCCGATACATACAGACTCATTGTGAGGTGTAAGTAACAATCCTTAAATATGACCACACCTTTCTGTAACACGTTGTAGATACACCGAAGGAAAAATGTATATTAGGTAATTTTAAAAATAGTTGCCTTATACGTTAATTAGTGTTAAAAAATGAGTAAAAAACAAATTTTACTCGAACATTGTGAAATAGGCCTTAATTTTTAAAGCAAACACTGTCAAGACACTGGCAATAATTGTTCGAGTATAGCGGAAGGTTCGTATAATTTATTTTTGCATTAGGAAGCATTAAATTTAAACAATCACCGTGTCCGATTCGATTAGAATGTTTGCTTTGTGGTTTTAATGATTCTTAACGATGCATTATGATGATGTAGACCAAGTAATTGTAAATTTTTAACCGACGAAAAAACTGAGTATATTCTCAATCCGATTTGTTTGTATAACCATGCTTTACTACACTACTGCATACTACAGAAGTTACAGTGGCGGGTGTGTGGGCGGGATAGTCTCGTAAAAATGCATTACTCCGCCAAATGTAGACCGATTTGGATGATATTTTTTTCATTAGAAAGGGCCAAATGGTCCCATTTTAATTTCAAGAAGAAATTCCACTCCCAAAGGGGTGCAAACGGGGATGAAAGATTTAAATTTCATAATATATGCATCGTTTTTAAGAATTTGTTCAATTAAAATTGTAAAACAAACACTTTCAAAACAAAAATAAACTCAACAAAAAGAAAAAAAAAATTGAGTCGGTGCTTTCTACCTATGATGATTGACCATTATAGATACGTCACACGTAAACGATAAAAACAAGAGATAAGTAAACTACTGCTTTCAATGATCTTTAACTGTTTCAGTCATAATTAATAGTTAGGCAATACTAAGTTAAACCAAAAACTACTTAACAGCAATACCAACCCTGTAACGTCCCACTGCTGTGCACGGGCCTCCTCTTTGAATAAGAGGGGTTAAGCCTTAGACCACCATGCTGGCCTAATACGGATTGCTAGACGTCACACACCTTTGAAATTCTAATGGACTTCTCAGGTTTCCTCACATTATTTCCTTTACGGTTAAAGCAAGCGATAATTATTTATACATATTACTTAGAAAAAAACAGACGTGACAGAGAAACAGACATACTCTTCGGGCTAACCTCGAACCTTCGAACCTGCGCTAGAAAAGTCAGAGGTGCATGGCTCTTAGGCGCACATGGAACCTTTAAACCTTCGACTTTCATCTCGGCAATACTTGCCACTTCTCACTAAAATATCGCTAACCCTAACAGTTCCTACATCCACACTCACGCCTATGTCCCATGGGGGTAGCCAGAGATTATGAGTGCCACAAGCTACGATCCTGTCACACCTCTTTCGCCTCTTCCACATTCATACATTTTCTCATACATTTTTGTCGGTTGAAGGTACTCGTGATGTGTTCTATTCAAACAGTTAAATTTTTTTAAATATTTCCTAGAATATATCCTTGCTCTGATGGTAGCATCTGCTTCTCCAATAAGAGAGCACTTATGGAGACTAATATGGCAATAGCAATTATACAACACTCCGTTCACCAACATCTTTGTATTACATACCAACGTCCACAGCAAACACCGCCAAGGTTGGACCCAAGGCATAACAAAGGCCTATTGTACGAACCTGTTTTCTCGTACATTTAATTGCTTTTAATTCGATGTCGAAAGTGCCTGCCTGTTATGTTATTAAAGTGAAGACGTAATGTTTATGTAACCGAATAGGTGATAATATGTATGGGTATTTAAACATGTAGTTATGGGCCATTACCTTTTATTATAACTAATTGTTATTTAACCTTTCTTGTGTAATATCTACCGGACATTAATATATACATACTGTGACCATCTTCCATAATACATAACTTAAGCTCACGCCTGTATCTCCGGAGTAGGCAGAGGAGCAACTAATGCATGACTAAAGATTTAAAGTATGCTAATAGTACTCTATAAGTTAGATTTGTAGCCAGACTTTTCTATAAAATAATATACATTTAAAAATCTTTAACGTCACTGTCTATGTTCTCGGTATGGCGAAGGGTCGCGCCCCACCACATCATGGGACTGAAATAAGTTCGGAGAAATCTGAGTATACTGATTACACTTCTGTCTGCCTTCGAAGGTTATAGGCGTGAGGGCGTATGCCACTGTCTAATTAAAAAAAACCATATGCATAATTATTCTAAGGTTAAAACGGTTGATTACCTGATGTACATACCTGCAAGCTGACAGTTCGTTTATTGTAATTTACCCATGGGGACAGGAAGGTAAATTTTAATGGGGTATAATTTGTTATAGGTGTTTAAATTACGTTTTATTACTATATATTTATGGGAATGAAACTGTCAGTTAATAAAATATTAAAGACTAGCTTTTGCTCGTGGATCTGCCCACGTGGATTTTTTTCTGACATAAAGTTTCTTTTTCCGGGACAAAAAAGTCCTATGTTCCTCAGGATTATAATCTATCTCCTTAATAAATTTCATTAAAATCTGTTCAGCCTTTTAGCCGTGAAATACGTAACAGACATACAGACAATTACTTTCGCATTTATAATATTAGAATGGATAAGTAAATGCAATATGAAATATAGGCGATATTTTGAACGTAGACGATTTTTTTACAACCTTAAAGGTTATGTTATCGACCTGTATACGCATGTATATAAATTAGTTCGCGATTTTAACAACAAATGTGAATCACATTTTATCAGAAAGGTTCTAGTGTTTATTAAATGAGCATATAATTCTTATGTAGTAAGTTATGTGCATAAATGAAATATATTTTTGATTGATAGAGCTATACTGTAGACGGTTTGTTCTACAGCATGAATGTGTCAAGTCGACCCAGTGGTTGTTACCAATGTCTCACAAATAATCGACGTAAAGTACCGGCTTGCTGCTGCTTTTCGTACGGTGAGTGAGATATCTGGATGCCCAAATCCCTTCCCAATCCCTCAATTATCTTTTTCCTTTAAGGTCATCAACGCGCCCATGATTCTTCTGGTATTGTGAGCATACATGTATGGTGGAGATCACTTACCATTAGATGACCTACGTACTCGTTTGCCGGCCTAAGCTTATAACTAAAATCTATGTCATTAACATTTTACCGAGGTATAAATGCTGTATCTACGGCATTTCTTTACATATTTTGACGATTATTTAATTATATGGGCTATATCTATAATTCTTAAATATTATTGGAAGAAGTCATATAAGAGATATTTGCATTACTTATAATCTGCTTAATGGAAGGCTATTGTAATAGTTTTATTCGTTCTCTCTACTATCAAACTTAGCCTTCATGAAAAAAAGAAAATAATGACTGGTAAAAAGCTTTGCAAAATTTTATGTCATACCTCTACCATGGCGAGAAAGTTCTAACAACATTACCTTGGCTTGCATAAAGCATGGCATTTATGAACATACTTTATGACGCATTGTTTAAATGTCACCAGTTAATAAATAAACAAGTAACAAAGAATGTCGATTCCACTTGTTTTGTTTGTTTACACTTGGCAAGAATCAACAAAATTACATCTACAGGTCACAATACATTTTTGTTCAGTGGACAATCAACATCTCTTACAAAAGATTTAAACGAGCTACATTCACAATTTATAAGTAGAAATAATTAAGTGTCTCTGTATTTTATTTGGGATTTTATTGTGCTATGAGTGTTTTTAGGTGAGTTAATAGAATTATTGATGAATTCACATAAATAATATAGACACTACAACTCAGTGTTATGAGTATCGGGAACTACCAAGGACTTGTTTAGAAAGCCACATCTGATGCAAATCATTTCAGATGATATAAACATTAGTCTATTCCCGGAATTGAATTTAAACTATTATGCTCTTTATGACTTACTTGTCACCCATATAAAATTAAGTTGAAAATACTTTATCATTCCAAATATTAAAATTTATGAATATTCCGTTAATCTCTAAAAATAATTCAAATTCAATGTTAATAGAAACTAGACTTAACCATTTACGTACAAATTTGAATGGCAAAAAGTTTCACTTCTAAGCTGGATGACTAAGCTGTACCTGTTCGGTTCAATTTCGCGAATGTGATAATGTTTCGGCCCGAGCGTGCACGAAAATGGCCGAGCAAACACGAAGTTAGCCCACGCACGCTTTCATTGTGTGATCTCGTTTGCAAAAATATTTTGTGTTGCTCCACCCGCATGCTGTCTTTATACGTAACTGTCCGTTTATCTGGGATAACATCGTTTCCTAAAGGCCAATTTTCGTAATTTTAAATGTTCAAAATATCATTCCGATCTACTCAGAGTCAAGAAAGTTGCAAATGGCATTCTCTTAAACCAATAATCAATGTCAAATGTGAACATAGATCGTAATGAGATTGAATGTAGAATAAATGTTGACTGGTGCCAAAACGGTATAATGCTACTGCTAATGCTAGGTGCATTTGACGTTGATTATTGGTTTAAGAGAATGCCATTTGCAACTTTCTTGACGCTGAGACTAGATCGGAATGATATTTTGAACATTTAAAATTACGAGAATTGACCTTCTGTGGTATTTTTAATAAAGGCAGTAGAGCAGTTTTTTACACAACTCAATGACACTACGTGCATGTCGTTCGTCTGGTGGTAAACGCCATATAAACAATAACAATACCAGGACTTTAAACTACAAAACAGTGCATGGCTAGTGCCGGTACGCAGTGCAGTCGCTGTACTTAGCATTGCGAGACATATGATGTTAACGTCTCATAATGCCCAGTATTTGCACTGGCTTCGATATTATCCTTCAAACTAAAACACTGCTGTGCTTATGATCCGTACTTAGCAGTAGTAATAGACAAATCAGTCCTACCTACTCAGACGGTCCCTCGCATATGAGGGATCTACCACAAATAGCAATTAGTGGCAAGTGAAAAACAGGTTTATTATCAGGGTACCTACATAAACTACTGTAAAGTATGAACTAATGTAATCAAAAGTAATTCTATTTTACGTAAAGAGTTTCATTTCAAAAATCAGTTATGTCTGTTCTGATATTAGTTGTGCGGTATCATTAGCAAAAACACAGGAAGCTCGAAACTCTCTCCTCATTCGAAATTCAAAGCCACTTCTTACCATATCGGTGGTAAAATTGGTAAGAAAGTACAACTCTACAAAATTCAAAAAGTACAATAAAAGCTCATTAAACATGTTAAAAGGAAATTATAACAATATACAGTCAAAATAAAATACAGTTCCAAAAAAACTTTAGGAGAGTTTCAAATATTTGTTAAATAAAAACGCATAGATAAATACGACGACCACGCATCGACATAAATACATATTCTTTTTCTATTTTGCGGCCTATCCCAAAGAAAGTGGAACCGATGTTTTGAACTCTAGTATGGGTAGATTAAAATACAAAATGGTATGGCTTTTCTAAATGCTCATTCTTTTCATTCGTTTTCGGCCTATTCCAATGAATATTTGATTGTAATTTTGACTCTCTTACACACAAGTTAAAGTACAAATTCTTTTGACATGTCTTTTTTTATACCATGTCTGCTGTATTGAGAACATAAATAAAACCACTTGTTAGTTGTATTCGATTTTATGTCATTAACGGAACAATACTAAGTATTTACATTTTAGCCGAGTAGATACAAAATATGTAAAAGGAATTTTGTAGAAATTCTTAAGTGGTAGAGCCACACTGTAGATAGCTTTATCTACAGCATGAATGGGCCGGCTTGACCGGATACTGCTGTCTCACAGAAAACCAACGTAAAATAGCAGTTTGCTGTTATGTTTCGCACAGTGAGAGATCTCACTCAGTGATCCGAAGACCCAAATCTAGCTTCCTTGCCCAAAACCCTCAATTATCCTTTTCCTTTATAGTTAGCAACGTGCCTATGATGCTTCTGGTGGGCGTACATGGGTAGTGGGGATCACTTACCATCAGGTGATCCAGTTGCTAGTTTATCGGCCTATGATATAAAAATCAGTGTTTTATAATAAATATCTATTTATTTTGTTGTTTTGAGACTGCCTCGATGGTGCAGTTGTAATGCGTACGTGTTACGACTGAGGCTGACGCTGAGGTCTCGGGTTCGATCCCCGGGTCGGGTAAGTGATATTGGGTTTTTCTATTACGAAATGCTCAGTATCAGCCCGGAGTCTGGAATAGGGTAGTTGACTAGATTTTTTTTATTATTTAAATCAATAAGTTATGTTACTCAAAATCTATTGCAGAAAGAATTTTATAAATCGGACCAAAAATAAATAAGATAGAAGCCATTCAAATCCTGTAGAAGGGGTAATTGTCAAATGACAGACGATGCAACCTTTGACGTCACTGTGTAAAATGTTCATTATAGTGCACGCGTGCAAGCGAGATAGTGAGATATCCCTACTACGCACCCACTTTTCCTCATACCAACATTTAAAATCATAACCACGGGCACATTTTTGAATCAATTTTGATTGTGTTTTAATAAAAGGGTTTCTTTTGCGTATTATTTTCTGTTGCTTATAAAATAATGTATAAAATTCAATATAGGAAACTACCCTATTGTGTCCGGTATGGCGATAGGCTCGCCCCCTGTCACATCGTGGGACAGAGATGTACTGTTAAGTGCTTAGATTAAATGTTCCTTTATTTTGGTGTTTTATGTAAGTATATACCTAATGGTTTGTAGTAGGATCCAATGGCAATACTATAATAGCGGTTTGATTGAGTTCATAAAAAATATCTAAAAGCAGATGAGTACGTCTCAGCAGTGTTTGCACTAAGCTTGACACAGAAAAACTGGTTTAACAATGACATCCACTCTAGGTATTTGAAGAAAGTGTTCTTTAGAATTTAGGGAGTGCCTTTATTTATATATCCTTTCGAATAACATTCTTTCACTAGAGAATATATAAACATTTCAAATAAATAATACCGATTGTTTTTTACTCGACTGACACCAGTTTCAAAACGGCAGCGCTTTTGCTGTATTCCGTAGAGGAGATTCCCATTTTCCATCAAACTCCGTCATCAAATCTGAATCAAATATAATATGGGACTATCTTGAGAGAAAATCCTATCGAGTACAAAGAGAATTATCAAAATCAGTTCACATTTGGCGAAAATGTCACATAACATACATACGCACTCACGCCTGTAATCCCCGAAGGGGTAGGCAGAGGTGTAAACAGTACACCCACATTTCGCCGAGCGTATCTCCGTCCCACGATGTGAAAGGGGGCGAGCCTATCGCCATACCAGGCACAAATTCCAGACTCCGGGGTTATACTAAGCATTTCGTAATAGAAAAACCCAATACCACTTTACCCGACCCGGGGATCGAACCCGAGACCTCAGCGTTAGCCTCAATCGTAACGCGTACGCATTACAACTGCGCCACCGAGGCAGTCACATAACATACAAAAAGAAACAAAATATCTTTTCAACGTCACATCGTCTTTTTGAACTCAGTTAAAAAGGGTTTTTTTAGACAAGTATCGGATTGGAATCCTTTTCTTATGACTCATCGCATATCACTAACAGAGCTGCTAGAACCTCATATCATCATTGACCGAAACAGACTTCATTATCACTGTAATCTTTAAGTGGTAGAACCACGCTATAGATCGTTTCGATAGCGTGGCTGGTGTAGTCTACAACATGAATGGGCTGGCTCGTCCGGGTCTTTAACACTGTCTCACAGAAATCGGCGTAAAGTACCAGCTTGCTGCTGCGTTTTGCGTTGCTGAGGCCCGAATCCACCTCCCCATCCCAATCCCTTAATTACCCCTTTCCTTTAAGGTCGGCAACGCGCCCATGATTATTTTAGTATTTTGGGCGTATATAGGCAGTGGAGATCACTTACCATCAGGTGACCCACTTGTTCGTTTGCCGGCCTATGCTATAAAAAACCTTTTGTAGGTCGTTGCTCCGTTTTGCCAAAAGCAGTATACACTTAACACAATCTTGAAACACCTATCTATTTACACAAATGTTATATAACTTTAATGGAATTGACAAGCGCCGTGTAGGAAGAGCTATTGTCTGTGAGACACCTTGAAAGCAAATTGCGTGTACATAAGAAAAAGTATCTTTAGTCTATAGTCTTTGTTTATGTAATGCAATTGAACAAGCATTGTTAGTTATAGCAATTTTATTTATTGTTATAGCAAGAGCTTTTGTTGGTTAATACGATTTTGATAGTTAGACCATAAATCTCTTTGGTCGGATCTGTCAATCCGAAATCATGGCTCCTCGATTTGAGATAGCTGTCGGTCTGCGAAAAGGCCACAAAACCACTAAAATATTCGCCGGCAGGAAAGGCATTACAGACAAGGCCATTAAAATTAGGCCAGCCAGGCTAAAGGGTCTTCAAACAAAGCACTCAAAATTCGTCCGTGACCTTGTACGTGAGGTAGTTGGACATGCACAGTATGAGAAGAGAGCTATGGAGTTACTCAAGGTGTGAAAAGACAAGCGTGCTCTTAAATTCCTGAAGCGTCGTCTGGGCACACACATCCGTGCCAAGAGGAAGCGAGAGGAGCTCAGCAACGTGCTCGCGCAGATGAGGAAGGCGGCCGCGCAGGCGCATCACGCCACCACACACACTAAGTGAACAATTAAAAATAGTTTAAAATACATACATGCGTATGTATGTATTTTAAACTATTTTTAATGCGTATTCACGCCCGTAATCCCCGAAGGGGTAGGCAGAGGTGTAACCAGTACACCCACAATTCGGCGAGCGTATCTCCATCCCACGATGTGATAGGGGGCGAGCCTATCGCCATACCGGGCACAAATTGCAGACTCCGGGCTGATACTGAGCATTTCGTTATAGAAAAACCCAATACCACTTTACCCGACTCGGGGATCGAACCCGAGACCTCAGCGCTAGCCTCAATCGTAACGCGTACGCATTACAACTGCGCCACCGAGGCAGTCTAAAATAAATTCGCCTTTACCTGGTTTATATGAAACTGGAAATAAATGGAAGTTTATTTATCTCTAAATAATATAATAAATAATTCTTCAATCATAATTTTATAATAGTTCATACGGTTAATAAAACATTATCTTTATTCGAAGTTTGTTTTTTGATAGCATTTGCAAGGCCGGCAATCGAGCAAGTGGGTCACTCGATGGTAAGTGATCTCCACCGGCCATACCTACATAATTGTCACTTATCATTAAGGCAAAAGTGATAAAGGGAAGGGAAGGGTAGGTTTATTTGGGCCTCCGGATGTATCTCACTCATCGTAGGAAACGCAGCAGCAAGCCTCTACTTTACGCCTGTTTTCCGTAAGACAGTGATCGACCCGACCGAGAAGACCCATTCGTTTTGTAGACAAAACTGTCTAGAGCGTGGCTTTACCACTTTCAGAGGAGAGTATCAATTTTCAGACATAACTAAAATATAATAGTCTGCTTTTCGGATTCCGTACTCAAAGGGCGCCAATAGAACTCTTATAACTAAGTCTACCACCTCGTATCTCTGTCCGCCCCTCTATATATTCTAAATTTTAAAGGTTCTATCTATCATTTGAATCATAAAAGGTATCCGGCTGAAATTTTACATATATTAATTACTATACATATACATATGCACTCACGCCTGTTATCCTCGAAGGGGTAGTCAGAGGTGTAACCAGTACACCCACATTTCGCCGAGCGTAAATACTATAATAGTATCTAATTCATTTAAAATTTATCGGTATGGCGATAGGCTCGCCCCCTATCACATCATGGGACGGAAATAAGCTCGGCAAAATGTGAGTGTACTGGTTACACTCTACCTACCCTTTCGGGGAGTATAGGCGTGAGTAATTTAAATGTGAAAGTGTGGATGTTTATGACTTTGTGAATTTGCATGTTTGTTAGTCAAATAATAGCTGAACGGTTTTGGGTAAAATTACAAGTAGACAGGCAGACCATGACCTGGATTAGAGCATGGACTACTTTTTATTCCGGAAAAGGCATTTCACGTGGGTGGTGCTGCCGGCAAAAGCTAGTACTTAATTACATAAGAGCCTTGAAGAAGTAACACTGTAATTACTCCGAGAACTGCATGACATATTACATATTGAAAAATGTGGTTAACATATAATATGTTGTGCTTACTTTAATAATTATGTTAAAGTTTAAACGGTTATTTAAAAGATATGATTTTACTTATAATCAGTTAGAGATAATTTCCATAATGCTTATGTACTGTTAATGTTGTAAAGATGTAAATATACTCATTAACAGTCTGGCCGTCGCTATCTCGGCTTACAGTTAATAAAAAAATAACAACGAGATACTTTCGGTCTCACAACACCCGCACAAATAAACCGAAACAAATTTTTAAATCACACAAACAGTTTTCTCGTGCTGGATCGAACCCGCGGCCTTTTGTGTCGCAACTCCCCTTTTGCACTATTAGTATATTTCCAAAAACTCAAGATGGTCTCTCAAGAACGGTAATTAAGAACAAAACGGTGTTAAACTGACTGCCTTAACTGTCTCGGTGGTGCATTTGTAATGCGTACGTGTTACGATTGAGGCTAAGGCTAAGGTCTCGGGTTCGATCCCGGGTCGGGTAAAGTGGTATTAGGTTTTTCTATTACGAAATGCTCAGTATCAGCCCGGAGTCTGGAATTTGTGTCCGGTATATGGCCGGATAAGGTCGCCCCCTATCACATCGTGGGACGGTGATACGCTCGGCGAAATGTGGGTGTACTGGTTACACCTCTGCCTACCCCTTTGGGGATTACAGGCGTGAGTGCGTACGTATGTATGTACGCTGTTAAACTTTTGAATCAATGATTATATCGGAATTGATACACGTTCCTTGTGATAGTCAGTTATGTAACCATGTCACAGTTATCTAATAAAGTCTAGAACACGTAATGCTATCCGATGTCTGTTTCGTATGATTTGTGTGACCGCAGTCGTGTGAGAGATTGTTATACATAAGTATTAGTTAAAAGGCATAATTTTACTGTAGATTATGTCATAAAGCAGTGATAGCTCAGTGAGAAGTGGTATGGACCGTCGAGACGAAAGTCGCAGATTCTAAACCAACCCCGAGAGCATACATCTCTCGCTTTTCAAAGTTACGTGTGAATTTATTGTTAATTATCACTTGCTTTAACGGTGAAGGAAACATCGTGATGAAACCTGCATACCTGAGGAGTTCTGCATAAGAATTTCGAAGGTATGTGAAGTCTGCCAACCCGCATTAGGCCAGCGTGGTGGACTAAGGCCTAACCCCTCTCATTCAGTAGAGGAGGCCCGTGCCCAGCAGTGGGACGTATATAATACAGGGCTAGTATTATTATTATTATTATGTCATAATTGCTCGGCTCAAATCTTATTTAGGTAGTTTTAGTTAAATTTATAAGGTCACAATCACCACGACATCAACGCTATACAGGGTGTCTCAGGAAGTTATGTCAAGCGGAACTTTTTTTAGTCACTGTTGTCTACAGTATGAATGGGCCGGCTCGTCCGGGTTATTACCACTGTCTCACAGAAAACTGACTCAAGGTTACTGTAGCATTTCCTTCGGCCAGTGAAATATCCAGAGGTCCAAATTCCTTTCCCTTTCCCAATCCCTTAATCATCTCTTTCCTTTAAGGTCGGTAACGCCTCAATGATTCTTCGGGTATTGTAGGCATATATGGGCGGTGGAAATCACTTACCATCATCTGATATTTGAATCATCTGGCTCACTAGCAATCTGCTATAAAATAAAGACGGCGCCATAGACAATCCTTTTATAATTGATTATTAATTGATAGATCATTTTAGATATTTCTAATTACACAGCATTTCAATATTCGCAGTTAGCTCGATGGTAAGAGCCACGCCTACTCATAAATATAATCAACACCACACAAACCTTTGAATTAAAAAGCACTGCATGCCACTGGACTGCGCTCATCATCCCGAGACATAAGTTGTTAAGGCTCTAATGCCCAGTAATTTTACTGGCTTCAATATCCTTCAAATCGGAACACAACAGTGTTTACAGACTGTTGATTGGCGACAGAAATAGACAAAGCGGTGGAACCAACCCAAAGGGCCTCTCACATACGGCCCTACCATCTTGTGTGTAACGTGTACTGATAGAATCCGAAGAGTAAAAGCAAATATTAAAATTCTCTTAAAATTAACATAAAAATTTATGTTACGTAACAAAGAAATGAAGTGATACGACGATTACTGCTTTCATATCCACCTTTCATAATAAGTTTCGTTCTGAACATGCAATGCCGATTTCTTGTTGTTTCATATAAAATACCAGATTGTTCTTACGAGCACGAAATACGATCGTGCAGAGAAAAACAAAATTTCGGCAGATAGTTCCGGTATCTTAGTATCCCGAGACCCAAATCTCACTCCCTTTTCTAATACTTTAATCATGACTGGGCTCGCTCGACCGGGTCGTTACCACTGTCTCACAGAAAATCGACGTAATGTAGCGACTTGCTGCTGCGTTTTGTACGGTGAGTGATCCGGGGACCCAAATCCCTCCTTTTCCCAATCCCTTAATTATCCTTTTCCTATAAATATAATTATTTATTATTTTATAATTCTTCTGGTATTGTGGGCGTTTATGGGCAGTGGAGATCACTTACCATAAGCTGTCCCACTTACTCGTTTACTGACATTCAGCTATATAAAAATAAATTGTTGCGCTGAACTCCGCGATCACTAGCTTCCAAAGTCCAATTCGTGACAAAAACTTCATATTCCGCCATAGGTACAGATACTTATTCTAGAAAAAAAGATTTAACGTAGAGCCGTACACAGTTTTGCTACAGCATGAATGAGCCGGCTCGACTGGGGTAGAACCACTGTCTCACTAGTTTGCCGGCCTCTGTTATACTTAAAAATAATAGTTATAAAGACCTAAAAACACGCTTTTATAGAAAATCTAACTAAAAAATGAAAAATAAATAATAGCTTTAAATATTTTATTGTATAAAAAGCGTGGGATGCATGGTGTCAATAGTTAGAAATATTTTATTGACAGATATGAGTAGAAGAATTATCATTTTGATAATATCTTAAAAAGCACCCCACGCTTTTTTAAAATAAAATATTTTAAACTATTATTTAGTTTTAATTTTTTAGTTGGATTTTCTGTAAAAGCTTTTTTTAACTATTATTTATTTTTAATGATTTTAAATAAAATTTAAATTAATTAATAAAATTAAAATTAAATTAATTTTTTGAATTGTCATCGGTCCTTGATAACTATGCCAAATTTCGAGTTAATCCGACGTTTTGAAAACATGTTCAAAGTTTCCGTTACATACATACATACATACGTATGACGCTAATAAAAGCGTGTTAAAATTAAAAAAAATATTGTTGCAATCCCAAGTACCTATTTTATAACCCCAAACATTAGTTTGTATCCGCGCTGCATATTCGGTCACGATCAGGTAGCAAATACCTTTCCAAAGGTTTTAAATAAAACTTTAGATTTGCTTTCCGTGTGCGCACCCGCATAATACGTGTAGCTACATCCGGTGTGTTCACCTGCGTTCGCAAATACGGCTTCGATTGAATGAAGCCATACTTTTGAATGTCAACGTTGTTTTCAAGCTTCGCAAAATGATTTAGTGAGGGGCATTTTAGAAAATGCGTGTTTGTATCCCTGAGTTCGTAAACAGAAGTGCAACGAGTTCTTTTTATAGCATTGGCCGGCAAACGGGCAAGTGGGTCACCTGATGGTAAATGATCTCCACCGCCCATGTACGCCGATAATACCAAAAGAATCAAGGTCGCGTTGTCGACCTTTAAGAAAAGGGGTTATTAAGGGTTTAGAACGGGAGGGATTTGAGCCTCCGATTAGAACCCACTCACCTTACGAAACGCAGCAGCAAACTGCTACTTTACGTCGGTTTTCTGTGAGACAGTGGTAACGACAAGCACAATAAAGGCCTTATTTATAAATGTTATTCAAGCACTGATTACTTGAACACTATTTTGTCCTTTCAATCAACTTTATGGTGTTGACAGAAAAATACAAAAGAGTGTTTCATTAATAAGTGTTTGACAACCATTATAAGTAATGCTATAAGTAAATGACTATAAAATCTATCGAATGAATTTATTTCAACAAAATCGGTCTACAATTGGCGGAGAAATCGATGTACATACATAAAAAACTCGCCGAATTGAGAACCTTCTCCTTTTTTGAAGTCGGTTAATAAAATGCCTTATTACCCAGACCTTATGACGTTGTGGTTCACAGACAGCATTGATATGAAAGTAGAATGCGGGTTAAAATAACTTAAAGGTAAAAAAATGAGTCACAAAGTGCCTCTGTGATTATTTTTAACTTTTCAATATTGACAATGTTAAGTTTGAACATAAACAATCATCTGTTTACAAGACAAGCCAATCACAGAAAAATTACGTCACACTACTAATTAAATATAAAAAACCGGCTAAGTGCATGTCAGACAACGCGCAGTGAAGGGTTCCGTAGAAAACATTTCATGTCTCTCAAATATTACACAACCTAGCTAATTGAAACCAACTTTCGTTGGAAGTACGTTTCAATTTATACCACCATGACTTTTTTCAGAATTTTCCACCTAGAACTTAGAGGGAGGAAATAATTTTGAAATGGTTTTCATTTGGTGTACGCGGACGCAGCAACTTGCTATCTCGCTCTGCCTCCAAGTCATCGCTCTTGCAGAGGTAATCAATCGAAATACGGTTTACAAACAGTAAAATAATTAAAATAATTATAAAAAATAAATATGATTATTTTTATAGCCTCATTTTCGTATGCGAGTTTTTTCATTACGGTTGAATATCGATTCTGATATCACAGTTAAAATGCCTAACTGTTTTTGCCTAACTGCCTAACGGGATTTTTGTTACATATTCTATAGAGTAACAGACTGTCAAAGGGACACGACGAAGTTTTTAGATATAGAACCCTAAAAATCACGCACGTCTTATATCAATTAATTTCATTGCAATGGGTTCACGCACTTTCTCGTTGATTAGATTGAAGATTTATTACTATGTTGGCGGTTGGAAAGTCACTGACGACTGACGTATCTTTACATCAGAGCGTTGCGTAATCAATCGATGATCTTACAATGTTCGGTTAATTTGTAAAGTGCTTTTTGTTGAATCGTTTTATAACCTTAAAAAAATAATGGACTATTAGAATTGCAATATCAATTGATTATGGACTGAAAAGAATGCGTCGAAGAGCAATTGGGCCTTGCCTACTTTTTTTTCAATGTAGGTCATTTCATTTTTAGTCCCGTCAAAAAAGGCAGGTTTAATGTTTTAATTCTTTGTCTGTCTTTTACGAATGGACTGATTTGTTTGAAAGCTGATTTAATCGCGATGGTTCTTAGATATTTTCTTCCACCTGTCCTTATCCCACTCGCAGTGGGGTCGGCGAAACATGTTTTTTTTAACACATGTTACAATAAATTTGGCTTGTAGTTATGACCGGCCGCCTGCTTGAGATCAACCCCTTTGGGGAGAATTAAAAAAATGTGGTAGCCATTTAAAAATGTTACAGACGTTTTTTATTGACGTCGGGGGTTTTAACGATTACTTAACCCTACGTTGGAAATATTTTTTCAGTGTACAAATAGCGTTTTACCAAGATGACATAAGGTAACAGGATAAAAAACATAAGATAAGTTAGGTCCGACAGAGTAATTTCCTATGTTGAGTTTTATACATTATTTTATACGCAACAACGCAAAAAATTGGTTCAAAAATGAGCCCATCATTATGATTTTAAATTTTGGTATGTACAAAGGTCTATTATCTCTAGGGACATCTCACTATCTCGCTCGCACGCGTGCACCCTAATGACCATTTTACTCGGTGACGTCATGGTTTGCGTTGTCTGTCATTCACAAGTACCCCCTATCAGATTTAAACGGCTTCTAATTTATTTATTTTTGAACAGATTTATAGATTTTTTTCTGCAATAAATTTGGGTAACACAACTTAGTGATTTCAATAATAAAGAAATCAAATCAACTACCCTATTCTGTAGGTGCATTTAACTTTTTTATCTTTTAATTTAACAAACCCTAGGATTGATTAGTGTTAATTTAAAACTCGTTATGTAAACTGTAAAAGTAAACAATAGCAGAGGTTGCGATGTCTATAACATTCCAAGGTCTAGTAATTGTGTTTACCTTTTTTTATCCGTTGTCAGATGTAACGCTAGATTATTGCCAACAAACTAGTATTACCGATACCCCAGTTCCAAAGACTGTAATTTTGTATCGAGTTCACAATAAATATTGCTTTATGGGCTATGGTTTCTTAAAAGTATAATCTTTTAAGAACACGGTCTATTATAAGAAAATATTAAATAGTTTTCTAGAAAATGACTTCTAAAGTTTGACTTGTTTGTGGGTTGGTTCATTTTGCCATAACTTGATGCAATGATCTCTCCCTGTAATGATTTTTGAGTTGTTTTTGAAACATGTTTTGTAGATTTACGGCCAGCATGGTTTAATGGTAAACTAGTACACAATGGATACCGGAGCGTATATCTGATGGTGGTAAATATAGAATATTGCCTCGGGGTGTACCGTCTTGCCAAGAATCCGTGTTCAATTATAGTATAAAAACTATAATAAAGTTCGTGGAACTGCGTTCTAGAATGACTTTTGCAAATGCATTGAAAATGAAACAGTCTATAAAAATAGTGATATGAACAATTATAATATGCTTCAACTATCTTGTTTAATTTTTTATTTAATTTGACAGCCTCCGTGGCGCAGTGGGCGAGTAGCCGGCTGCGAAGCGTAAGGCCGTGGGTTTGATTCCCGCACCGAGACAAATGTTTGTGTGACCCACAAATATTTGATTCGTGTCTGGGTGTTCTGGGACCGCATTTCCCTCGTAGTTCCTGATACTCACGATGCAGGTTCAGCTAGTGTGGGGTCGGGACTATGTGTGTGACTGTTGGGTGTATTTATTTATTATTTTAACCTCGATCAATGTCAGGTGCTCAAAAATAAGTACCTACATATCTAATGTGTATCTAAATGTCATCATCGCGCGTTTGTATTTCCGAAACAGGTGAAGATTTCTGAGACGCATTAATTTAGGTTTTCTTTAACGGCAACGCGTCCATGATTTTTCTGGTATTGTGAGCATGTTACATGATCGGTGGCGATCATGTAACATGTCACCTCGTTTGCGTATACCATAAAAAAAGAGGGCATAAAATACTTTTTGTTCCGAAAAAGACATTCACGCGGGCGGAACCCGAGCAAAAGCTAGTATGTTATAAATATAAGAGGTAATGAGAATTAATGAAAGTAGATAAGGCGAAAGTGGTCATGTTTATGGAAAGTGGAAATCTGTAGTTTTTGGTTAGCCCCATGGGATACACACGTATCAAATATTATGTATGTAAATTAACCACACTTTTTTATATATAGCATAGACCAGCAAACGAGCAAGTTTAAGGTAAGTGATCTTCACCGCCCATGTACGCTCAAACACCATAAGAATCATGGGTGTGTTGCCTGGCATGTGTTATAAAATAACCACGGCTCTAAGTCCCTCTATGTTTTGCGTGAATTCCTATAAACAACTATTCCTAATGACGTAATGATATTTTGACCTTCAATTGACTCAGCATTACAAATGTTATCAACTGCCTACAGCCATGACTCCCACGTTTAGGATATTTATGAGCACATTGTTGTCAATTCAAATACGGGTTCCTGCAGTTATCTAATGTATGCGTCTGCTTTTGGAGGCACCTTACAATTATTAACCGACCTTAGAAAGGAGGTTCTGTCTTCAACCCGTATGTAAGTATGGTTGCATTTTTTCAATAACTAAACTTTGATAGTTATTTTATTAAGATTATCTACATACTACATGAAGAGGTAGCAGGCTGTTGAGTTTCGTATGTTGAGATTTCCGGGGACCCAAATCACCAACGTACCCACTCAAGAAATGGGGATTGAGAAGATTCATATTCCATTTCTTTCTTTTAAGTTCGGCAACGCATTCATGATTATTTTGTAATTATGGGTGTTCATCCGTCTCTCCGTCGTCGTTCCATGTATTGGAAGATCTCAACGACCCCTTCACAGTCTCTATCGAAGCACTTGGCTTGCCCAATCCGAATCGCAATAATAATACGCGACACATACACCAGACACGCCTGCGAGTCCGAAGAACTTCCAAAACTGGCCTTCCGCACACTGATGTGCAGAGATGGCCCTTAACTATACTTCTCAGCGAGGTCTGAACCTTCTAAAAGGCGCTGTGCTTAATTGTTACTAAATACGTTATATATATTTCTGGCTATAGCGACATAAGTGCAGGCTTTATTATCAGGTGAAACTGTAAAAGCAATATAGGCTAAAGGCACAAGTACATCCGAAAAAGGGCGGTGGAGTTCACGGTCTCTGCTATACAAAAAACTTTTATTTTAAATTATTACGTTGAGTGGCGTCGCTCGCCTGATGGTAAGCGCCACGCCTGCCCATAAACTGAATCAACAACACATAGAACTTTGAACTACAAAGCACTACATGGCATTGGACAACGTTTGTCACCCCGAGACACAAGATGTTAAATCTCATATTCCCAGTAATGTCACTGGCTTCACTGACCTTCAAACCGGAACACAACAGTGCTTACACTGCTGCTTGGCGGCAGAAATAGACAAAGCGGTGGTACCAACCCAGACGCCTCCTCGCATACGAGGGACCTATCACCTAGTAAATTATTCGGCGAATCAACAAGCATATGGCGGAACCCATACTGTAAATTTGCTATAGCTATGCTATTGCAAGGTACGTAGCAACCCTATAGGTCAGGCAATAAACCCGGTGTAATACTTACTACCGTGTATAGAATATTGAGCGGTTGACATCCGCTGCTCCGGGATGTGCCTGATGAACGACTATAGGAAGCAAAACTTGTTTACATGGACATAGTAATGTCTTCTAATTGAATATACGTGTTTTGCTTAGCGATTATTTTTTGGTTGTCTACCGGAATTTGTTCTATAGTGTTTGATTTACTTGAAACATAACGTGCCCCGAGTTTGGATTCCATCCCTACCATCTGGATGGCTGACATTCCTCAACGGTACGATTTACGCGAAGTTTTCTTCCCCGTACGGCATCCTTATGGAATCAGCTGTCACCTGCGGTATTTCCAGACCGATACGACTTAGGAAGAAAAGAAAAGAGCCTACTCTTTCCTCAAAGGCCGGCAACGCACCGATAATTCTTCTGGTATTGATAGTGTCCATGAGCGGTGGTGATCATTCACCATCAGGTGACCCGCTAGCTCGTTAGCCGGGCCGCCCATGTACGCCCACAAACCATAATACTCATGGGCGCGTTGCCGACCTTAAAGGAAAGGGATAATTAAGAGATAGTTTAGGCCCGTTTTCTGCAGACAAAACTGTCTACAGCGTGGCTCTACCATTACAAGTCAAATGTAAGCTTAATCAGAAAAAAAGAGTTTTAGAACAATGCAATTATATTTCCCAAATAAAATGATATTCGTCGCAAGTCTTACACCAGCAATATGCTTGAAGCAGGTCAATATGACTGGTCCCACTGCCAGGCGTACATAAGTACCAATTTGTGGGTTAAGTAACTACTATCACCTCAATTTATTCACAATTTGATATCACAATTTTATACAGAAACGTGGTGTTATACAGAATATTAAGTACCAGAGTCCTATCTTCACTGGACAATTTACTGATGATACGAAAATTTACTTTCATTACAGTCTTAAACGGTAATAAAATTAAGAAAGTTGTGATAATGTCTCCGGCGTACACTTGAATTATCCCAATTTCTTTTATCGATTACTTTATTTCAATTTGTTAATGTCCAGCATAGTTACGAAAGGCCGTCTTGGTTGGTACCACCGCTTTAACTATTTCTGCCGCCAAGCATTGTGGAAGCACTATTGTGTTTCGGTTTAAAGGACATTGAACACAGTGAAATTGCTGGGCATTATGAGATTTTAAATCTTCTGTCTCGTGATGATGAGCGCAATTCATTGCCGTGTAGTGCTTTGTAATTTAAAGTTCTGTAATGCTTCTGTTTATGGGCAGGCGTGGCGCTCAACATCAGGCGAGCGAACTGCTCGTCTCGCCATTCAAGTAATTTTTTTAAATTACTTGAAAAATATACTAGCTTTTGTACTCTACTCCATCTGTGTGATAGTAAGGAGAGCATTTGCAATTTCTAAATAGATACACGTGTTACAAGAACAACTAAATTGAACATCTCGACACTCTCCGTGACGTAGTGGGCGAGCAGCCAATTGCGAAGCGATAGGACATGGGTTCGATTCCCGTACAGAGACAAAACGTTTGTGTGATCCACAAATATTTATTTCGGTTCTGGGTTTTATGGCAAATCCTATGTAGTTTCTTATATCCACGATACAGGTTATCCTAGAGTAGTGTCAGGGCTGTGTGACTGTTGGATGAATATACAGATGTAGTGGCAGCAAAGACACTAAATGCGATGACAATCGAAACTTAATCTTATGTTATTATTTATACAATTGATTTTAGTATAATAATTACTGTGCGGCAAAACGTTTGTGTGATCCACAAATATTTATTTCGGTTCTGGGTTTTATGGCAAATCCTATGTAGTTTCTTATATCCACGATACAGGTTATCCTAGAGTAGTGTCAGGGCTGTGTGACTGTTGGATGAATATACGGATGTAGTGGCAGCAAAGACACTAAATGCGATGACAATCGAAACTTAATCTTATGTTATTATTTATACAATTGATTTTAGTATAATAATTACTGTGCGGCAAAACGTTTGTGTGATCCACAAATATTTATTTCGGTTCTGGGTTTTATGGCAAATCCTATGTAGTTTCTTATATCCACGATACAGGTTATCCTAGAGTAGTGTCAGGGCTGTGTGACTGTTGGATGAATATACGGATGTAGTGGCAGCAAAGACACTAAATGCGATGGCAATCGAAACTTAATCTTATGTTATTATTTATACAATTGATTTTAGTATAATAATTACTGTGCGGCAAAACGTTTGTGTGATCCACAAATATTTATTTCGGTTCTGGGTTTTATGGCAAATCCTATGTAGTTTCTTATATCCACGATACAGGTTATCCTAGAGTAGTGTCAGGGCTGTGTGACTGTTGGATGAATATACGGATGTAGTGGCAGCAAAGACACTAAATGCGATGGCAATCGAAACTTAATCTTATGTTATTATTTATACAATTGATTTTAGTATAATAATTACTGTGCGGCAAAACGTTTGTGTGATCCACAAATATTTATTTCGGTTCTGGGTTTTATGGCAAATCCTATGTAGTTTCTTATATCCACGATACAGGTTATCCTAGAGTAGTGTCAGGGCTGTGTGACTGTTGGATGAATATACGGATGTAGTGGCAGCAAAGACACTAAATGCGATGGCAATCGAAACTTAATCTTATGTTATTATTTATACAATTGATTTTAGTATAATAATTACTGTGCGGCAAAACGTTTGTGTGATCCACAAATATTTATTTCGGTTCTGGGTTTTATGGCAAATCCTATGTAGTTTCTTATATCCACGATACAGGTTATCCTAGAGTAGTGTCAGGGCTGTGTGACTGTTGGATGAATATACGGATGTAGTGGCAGCAAAGACACTAAATGCGATGGCAATCGAAACTTAATCTTATGTTATTAATAATACAATTGATTTTAGTATAATAATTACTGTGCGTCTGCCGCCACATCACGTTGAACCGCTTGGTGTATTTGTTTTCGTTTTAATATCATCCGTATGTGTTGTCTTAAAGTTGAGTTTTAATTATCATTGAGTTCAACACTTGTTTACACTGACCCTAAAAGCTACCACTTAAATTAATAATTTGTTCAGGTCAAACTAACTCAAGCAGGTTAAATAAACTGCAATAGGTATTGTGTACTTTTTAACTGCGATATCCTTGTCTAAATAGAATCAGTGTTTTTGCCGACGCCTGAACAAAAAGAGAGAGGCAAGTGTTCTAAAAACATGTTTTGGGTTCAAAGACCTTTTTGATGTCAATCGGTTAAAAATGACATAGTCGAATAGGTTATGTTGTATAAGGGTTAAACGACGCAACTTGGAGCAATCTGAGCCATTGATGAAGCGCGACCTATTACGTACCTACATATGTTACGTATTAGGTATACTAAAGCTTGACTGCGAAGCGAGAGGCTATGGGATTGGTTCTCGCACCGAAACAAACTTTTGTATGATCCACAAACATTAGTCTCGGTGCGGGAATTGAACCCACGGCCTCTCGCTTCACAGCCGGCTACTCGCCCACTGCGCTACAGAGGCTGTCGGTAATAAATGATGATGAATCAACAAAAGTTCTTGAATTCTATTCGTCTTTGTAAAATTAACGCGTCGTTTTCCTAGACATATCGGCTTTAAAACCCGGTTGACGATTGGACCATAAATTTTTAAAAAAAGATTCAACAATAAATTTCATCAAATAGACTTAATTTTCAATTATTTTTTAACTATCTTTAGACAATTACACCTGATTATCTTTGCACATTTATCACAATTACAGTCCATAGATAAAATCACTCACACAAACTGAAGCGTCATTAACCAATCAAATTCTCTGGTTTAATGGAGCATGTATTGCCTAAGGCAAAACAGATACGTAAGTAAAAGACGTCTGGTTGCTTTCACCTGTTCGGATGGCTTGTGCGTGAGCGACCAGCCGTTGGAACAATTGTGAATATCATGTTCATTATGCGTATTTTAATTATTAATTTTAAAGACGAGACGAGCAGGTCGCTCGCCTGATGGTAAGCGCAACGGCTGCCCATAAACAGAAGCAACGCCACACAGAACTTTGAATTAAAAAGCAATGCATGGAGTTGGAATGCGCTTATCACCCCGAGACATATTATGTTGTTGTAATTATTATGTTTAATTTTAAAATTAAATTTTGTTTTAAAATAAGTCTCATAATGCCTAGTAATTAGTGAAATTATTGGGCATTATGAGACTTATTCTTCAATTATCCTTCAAACCGAAACAGAACAGTGCTCACACACTGCTGCTTGGCGGCAGAAATAGACAAAGCGGTGGTACCAACCCAAACGGCCTCTCGCATACGAGGGACCTACCACCTAAAGGTATTAGGACCTATTCCTCTACAAAAAGTAGTTTAAGTTAATAAATAAATAAATACACCCAACAGTCACACACATAGTCCTGACCCCACACTAGGTAAACCTGTATCGTGGGTATCAGGAACTACAAGGGACTTGCGGTCCCACGACACCCAGACCCGAGACAAATATTTGTGGATCAGACAAACATTTGTCTAGGTACAGGAACCGAACTCATTGCCTCACGTATCGCAACGGGCTACTCGCCCACTGCGCCACGGAGGCTGTATTAATGTTGTTTTCCTTCTAAATACTTATTTTATCTTTTTTATATTTCAGATAACCGTGCGTGAACTCCTTTAACGTGTAAGTATTTTGCATAACTTCTATTACGTGTTAATAGTGACGCTTGTTTGAAAGTGGAGATATAGGAATTTATAATGATGCATACAATGAGAAACTGTGTGATTTAGTACCCTTTCGTGCTACCGTCGATTTACGAATATTATGATCATAAATTATAACAGCTCAATTTGATTATAACCCGCTGAGTCTACATAATGAAGTATGTTTCATATTAGGAAGCTATACCATTAAGAAGACTGCCTCGGTGGCGCAGTTGTAATGCGTACGCGTTACGATTGAGGCTAACGCTGAGGTCTCGGGTTCGATCCCCGGATCGGGTAAAGTGGTATTGGGTTTTTCTATTACGAAATGCTTAGTATCAGCCCCTATCACATTGTGGGAAGGAGATACGCTCGGCGAAATGTGGGTGTACTGGTTTCACCTCTGCCTACCCCTTCGGGGATTACAGGCGTGAGTGCGTACATGTATTAAGAATGAAAGCTATTTCGTAATTTTTCTCTTAGGTAATATACAAACATGTTCACTTTACATTGCAGCATTTTACGCACGGGGAATACTTGGTATTTTTAATAATTAGTCTGAAATTTATTGGGGTATTGACAGTCGAGAACGTCACTAAGTACGTCTCATAAGCGCTTCCTAAGAATTTCTAAAATTAGAATCTCTCAGTTTTCAAAGGCACATTTATATATTAAACAATAAAATTAACATTCTATTGGTTTCTCCAATCTATTTGATACGCCGACAATCGTACGATGGCTTTCCTGACCGTCAGTGCTATATGAACCACGTTATTATGCTGTCAGTACTGTCAATTCTTTAGTTATAAAGTAATATAATTCCGAAGTCGCTGAACGTAATGGGTTTTAAATATTTCTTTTATTTCATGATTAATGTACTGGTTTATTCTTGACATTTTATCTATCTTTGTATTTTAGGTATATTTCTTCTCATTAGATTAAATATATTAAATATAATATGTTACTACACGAAATAAAAAGCATATCTGTTTGCTTTCATTATTCGAACATTCTGTTTGGAGTTATTATCAAAATACCTTAGAATTTACAGAATAATTAACTTACAGAAGGTAGATGTTCAAACATAGCATTGCTAAGTGTGATGTGTTTACTTGCAACGTCGTGCAACAAACGCAAAAGAAGTATCAGCTAAAATGAATTTTCCAAAAAAAAATGGTTATCTGTAGATGAGCGAAATGTGTTTCATATATTATATTGTAAGTGAGGATCATAAACTAAATATAATTCGTATGGTGATCGTATTCTGGAGCCATATATGGCCCCAATTGAGCGGAAATTTTGTGCGTGTTTCGTTCGTAGTTATTCTAAGCAAAATACAATAGTTTTGTTGTCGTATAGTTTTATATTTGTATCAGACTTGTGTCATCATTAAGATTTTTTCATTACATCATTATCTACTTCATATATATGAGCTGCCCGGCATTGGAATTGGTTCGGTATGGCAACAGGTTTGCCTTCATCACATCATGGGACAGAAATAAGCTCAGCGAATCGTAGTTGTACAAATTGTACCTCTGCCTACCTCTTCAGGGATACAGGCGTCTGCTTTATGTTCTTAGCTATTGCCAGCCTGCGGAACACAATTGTTTTTTTCACGAAGTGTTAATTATTTAAACATCTATGTCAACAAAGTTATACAATTTACATTATATCACACCATTTTTCAAGTAAATACTGTTACATAGCTGCATATAACGAGTAAATATACCTACATTAATATTTCAATACGTGTGAAATACAAACAATTTAGAAAGTTGTCTTTCGCTTTGAGATGGCAACACAGCTTTCGCTGTTTCATTCAATTTTGACATTAATTTTACATATTTTTAAGCCTTACATTTGTATGTTTTGGTAGCTATTGCATATTGCACGCTTTTTCAATATTTTGTCTGTCTATCATACACATATGCGGAATAATCTCGACAACGGCTGAACTCATTTAGATGGGACATTCGTTGGCAGATTCAGGACATTTCAGGAAGTAATTTAGCCAACTTTTAACCCGTAAATATGTGGAAACAGACTTCCATGTGGATGGAACCGGGACTACTAACTAACTCTGGAGAAATCTGACGTTATTCCAATTATGAAGGGTCATATATTGCTAACATTCTTAAATGATGTAAAGTAAAAATTGCAAGGCGACGGAACAAATAAATTGCTTCTACTGGAATTGGCCGATCATGTTCCGTAATTTAAATACTTATTTATTTTGAAATATGCGGTTAATATAATCAGATATAACATTCGAGTCCACCTGCATTACGTGACTACATTGCAGTTTATTTAACCAACATTAAAAGGAAGTTCTGTATTCGGACCGTGTTTATGTATGTATTTTTTTTGAAAAACTAATGAACTAATTTTAATGGTATCTTCAGTAGCGCAGTCTACTTAATTTCAAAAAGGTTTTACTGTATAGCCCATGAGGTTTTTTATAGCAGAGGCCCGTAAACGAGCAAGTGAGTCACCTGATCTGGGGTGGTACCGGCAGCAATCCAGGGATACTAGGATCCTCTGGAACCACTCCACTAGCGCCGAAGGAGGCCAGCGCGGGGTTTTTAGTCGGTATACTGGCGTAGGAATTGGTTAGGATCCCGATCGATTGCAGTCACTAAGCAGTGAACGCCGATGAACATCCAAAATACTCGAAGAAATAATAATAGAATAAAGGATGCGATGTCGACCTTAAAGGAAATGGATGATTAAGGGAAATAGGAGGACAATTTGGACCTCTGGATATCTTACCATACGAAACTGCAGCAAGCAGCTACTTCACGTCGATTTTCTATAATATAGTGGTAACATCACGGTTAAGCCGACCCATCATGCTATAGAAAAAACTGTGTACAACGTTGATCTACCACTTAATTAACATTCTTATGTCGTAAGTTATATGCATAAATGTACATATATGACGTATTTTTTTAATTCTACGATACTTATATAAATGTATAAAAATTCCGACCTTGTGATCAAAACGCTGCGTTAATCATTTAGTAAAATAGTACTAAATAAGGAAGTACATAAGTTTTTGTTTTATTTCAATTTTATACAGAAAAGGCATAATATCATTCGAGTATTTTTTGTTTAAATTAATTCTTGTCAACGCAGCAATTCACGAATAAATTGACAGAGATGAATTGCCACATACATTGATGAGTATTATGACACACGGGCCTTATAGAACTATTTGTTTATCACAATTCACAGGTGGCGTGAATTCACGATTCCACCTTGGCCCAGTTGTGTTTAATGGTCACCAGCAAGCTGTGCCACAAAAAGTGCGGCCTTGGCAATAAAATATTTATGCACATAGCTAACATGCCTTCGTTATGATCATGCACTGTTGTATTTTATTTATAACTAGGGGCTTTGCCCATGTTTTTCCAGAAAACATAAAATTTAAAAAAAACTTAAAGTCCGACGAATATGAGACATATCTTACTTTCTTCCCCACATTATTCTGCATCGATTGGTATCGGTCTCGACCTCATACCCCCAGCGGTTTCGGAGGAGATAGCGTGACAAGCTTTTGGCAGCGGCGGCGGCAGCGCCAGTTACTTTTTTTTATAATAGAGAAACTTACAATGATTACCTATACTGCCAGTCAATTGCCTTAAGATTTTTATACTTTTAATTCCGTGTACAATAAGCAAAGGAATCTACGTCTGAATGCCTTGGTGTTTCTTATGTAGTTTGCTTTTTTGAAAGTTACTTTCATACAAAACGTTGACAATAATTATTAAATAATAAACATATTACTTATCAGCCCTGTACTATACTGTCCCAGTGCTGAGCAAGGACTTACTATACTATAGGATGGGTTAGGTCTTAGTCCACCACGGTGGTCTTATGCGGGTTGGCAGACTTCACACTCTTTCGAGATTCTTGTGGATAGCTCTCAGGTAGGAAACCTACATAGGTTTTCTTAAGATGTTTCCTTCACCGTTAAAGCAAGCAATGTAACTTAGAAAAGGCAGAGGTGCATGCTCTTGGGCCGGAACTTGCAACTTTCATCTTGGCATCCCTTACTAGCGTTGGGCTGTCGCTGTATACGTGACAATAATTATTATACAATATTTTTGCAAAATGTGGCACCAGTTGCAACTGAAACTTTATATCCATGAGGAAATATAAATTTCTAGCCTTTTGCTCGCGGTCCGTCCGCGAATGGTCTTTGAATGGCCTTTTTCAAGATAAAAATTATACCTATAACCTAAACCAGATCATGGTCTACCTATGTATTTCATCCAAAACTGTTCAGCTGTTACTTAAGGTGTGATTGACTAACAAACATCCAAATTCGCAAACTTATAAACATCCAGACTGCCTCGGTGGCGCAGTTATAATGCGTACGCGTTACGATTGAGGCTAACGCTGAGGTCTCGGGTTCGATCCCCTGGTCGGGTACGGTGGTATTGGGTTTTTCTATTACGAAATGCTCAGTATGAGCCCGGAGTCTGGAATTTGTGCCCGGTATGGCGATAGGCTCGCCCCCTATCACATTGTGGGACGGAGATACGCTCGGCGAAATGTGGTTGTACTGGTTACACCTCTGCCTACCCCTTCGGGGATTACAGGCGTGAGTGCGTATGTTATGTTATGTATGTTAATCAGTGCAAACAAATGACCTAAGGCGTATCTACAAGCATAATTACACTTCAAGATCATACAAATACCTCTTATCATAGATGTGGTGTTGAACTTGTGTTGTAAAGATAAGATGCAAACATTTACATTTTCATTATTATAATTCAAGATAAGATTGTAATTAAGTTAAAAACAGAACAAGGATGCGCGGCCATCTTAATAAATTAGGCCGACTTGCATGACGATCCTAAATCAGGTTTAACCCAATAAACCTGTTAAGAGACGTCAAAAACGTTACGCAAGTGGACAAAAAAAGTTTTTCAAAAATGGCTTAAAACCGTGTATATTTAAATTATCTCTATCTTGAATTGCACATTTAACTTAAATTTGTCTTTTCATAACAATAAATAATAAATTTATCTCAAAAATACGCGAATCCTAGACAAAAAATGTAATAATATCAGGCGAAAACTAGAAAAGAAACATAAATATCAGATTATGTTTACATTGTCTCTGAATTCTAGCTATTCAAATATTCTCCATAAATTGGATTTTATTTTAGATAGCTTATTTTATAACTACAGTAAAGATGGTTAAATAATACGGTAAGAGGTAAAAGGTTAAGACTTGTTGATTTTAAAACATTTATCATTAATTGATAACCTTTAATAAATTCAGGAGATATGTCAATATAATAGTAAATCACTATAACTGATGATAATTTTATACACCTAATAAAATATCATAAACGAGCTGATTAAAGCTAAAATATGCAAAAGATAATAAAAAATATTTTACAGCGACGTGTTATTAGCGTCTCTGTTTTATATACTGTCCCACTGGTAGACATGGGCCTCTTCTAATAATGTGTTTTTTTTTTATTTAAATAAAAAAAAGTTATTATACTTACACAGGTAGCTTAGAAAAATGAACATAATTAAAAAAATGTTATTTATATTTGAATTCATTTGTGTATTAACGAAGCCGCGCGGCGCCGTGCGTTTGATGTACGTGGACGCCGCAACTTGCTATCTCGCTCTGGCTTCAAGTCATCACTTTTGCCGAGGTAACCAATCGAAATACGATTTACAAACAATACATGAATTAATTGTTAAAAAATCAATACGATTGTTTTAATAGTCCAATTTTCGTATGCGAGTATTTTCATTTCGTTTGAATATCGATTCTGATATCACGGTGAAAATGCCCAACAAGGTTTTTGTTATATATTGTATAATACAGATCTATTTTTATTATTTATAAATTCTTTGTTAAAACACAGTTTTACGAGCTGGAGTAAAATAATACACACGGGCCTGAACCAAGTGTGTACTATGTATTATTAATACTCATCAATAGTAATTTTACAAAGTAGATATGGATAGACGTCGATATTGCTTTCACATCTACGTTGTATAGGTTTCGCGTTTACTAATGAGTTTCGAAATCTGTACATATTTATATTGTGTATGGAACATATTGACCATGGCATGTGTGCTTACAACTCTGTGGTGAGAAGTTTGACTTAGCTAACAACGCCTAGTAGGGAAATATATAGAAAACTAGCTTTTTCTCACGGATTCGCCAGCGCGAACGGCCTTTTCCGGGATAAAAAGTCCTAGGGGCAAATTTCATCCAAAACCGTTTAGCCGTTAAAATGTAAATGTATGGGATAATTAACGAATTGGGGAGGGGATTTGGGTCTCCGGATAGATATCCGTAAGATCACTCACTGTACGAAACGCGGCAGCAAGCTACTTTGTGAGACAGTAGTAACGACCCGGATGAGCCATCACATTTATTCTGTAGACAAAACTGTCTACGGCGTGGCTCTACCAATCAAATAATAAAATCTATAGAGTGTACACCATAGAGAAATCACGTTTCACTTTCAACTGCAGTGTATCCACAATAGGAAACTTGAACAATCGCAAGGAAGAAAACACCTAATAATTCAATTGAAAGGAAAATTATTGTAGGAAATACGTGCGCGTAGTCACACGAATTAAACCGATGTATGTAAGACAGTTATGTATGTGGTACTTGATTATTAGCGGAACATTAATGTTGCATTTTTACTAGTATGTACCTTATGAATATGAATGTACACATTAGATAATAAAAATTAAAATGTCAATTAAAAATTTTACTTTTCAATTGATGAAATTATTTGAATTTCGAATAAGTGACGATTGCATTGCGATAAAAACCTCCTTGGTTGTAACTATGTTGAAAAATAAAATAGCGTTACTTTGCATAAATGTATTCTAATTTATGATGAATACGCACTCACACGTGTAATCCCCGAAGGGGTAGGCAGAGGTGTAACCAGTACACCCACATTTCGCCGAGCGTATCTCCGTCCCATAATGTGATAGGGGGCGAGCCTATCGCCATACCGGGCACAAATTCCAGACTCCGGGCTAATACTGAGCATTTCATAATAGAAAAATCCAATACCACTTTACCCGACCCGGGGATCGAACCCGAGACCTCAGTGTTAGCTTAATCGTAACGCGTACACATTACAACTGCGCCACCGAGGCAGTCTTAATTCAATTTATGATGAATATTTAAATTATTTGTATTAGGAAGTACTTGTGCATTTCACGTAGACGGACTCCCAATAGCTGTAGTGCAAGTTTTGAAAGTTTTTTAATACATTCACAGTTCCCATTTTACCATACATCGACTAGCAGTAGCCACTTGCGGAGACTATGACGAACTAAAAATTGGTAGACGAATAGGAACTTAGTTTTCGAACGATTCTTTGCCTTTTATAGTACGAATAACTAGTGCGACCGTAACCAGCATTTTTACGAATTCTTAAACTGTGGAAATATTGTTAACTCATGGTACACATAACTAGAGATAGTTGAGCTTAAACTGCATCTCCACTTGTAACACATGTGACAAACTCTCGAATGTGGACGGTTGTTAAATGTTACGACCTACTGTCACGGAATAATCCGCTCTGACATCCCGTAACATATCATTTCGGTTTTTGAAATTATTTGTTTTTTTTTAAGTCACGACAAAATGACACCGTGTATGTTACGAAATCCGTCAACATTAGCATAACAATTACATGTGACAACCACGCCTCTCGGTGCGGAAAAATGTCACCGAATTATGGGCACACCATTACAGTACATGTTTTATAATAAATACACCCGACAGCCACACACATAGTCCTGACCTCACACTAGGTTAACCTGTACATAAATGTATGATTCTACTTGCATAATATACTTGGTATGAGCTAGTAATACTCAGTAGTATTATACCAACAAAACGCAAGCATAATGAAGTTCAGAATTCGGAAAGCGCGTCGTGAAATGCACAAGCTAATAATAGAAAGTAAATTTTCAAAAAGGCGCAACACAACTCGAACACATGTAATACATGAAATAACAAGTACCCAATTCCGATACGATTTATTGTTATGCATATCGTCCGGCGGGCGGCGGGCGGCCTGATAGATTCGCTTTTACTGTTAACATGCACGCGAACAGGTGAAAACAATTGTTATATGTTTAATGCATGTGAACACTTTCACATGTTCCGTTCAAACATTTCATCGCGTTCTTGACCTCAACAGAACAGGATAACATCATCAGTCTCCTGACATGTTAAAAGGAAACGCGTGAGTCCGATATGTTTAAGTATTTTTCTTACAATAATTAGTTGTTGTAGTTGACGAGCAATGATAGCTCAGCAGGGAGTGGTATGGACTGTCGAGACGAAAGTCGCTGGTTCGAAACCAGCTCCAAGTGCATCCACCCCTGACTTTGCTAAGTTTTGTGTGGATTAATTGTTAATTATCACTTGCTTTAACGGTGAAGGAAACATCGTGAGGAAATCTGCATACCTGAGAAGTTCTTCATAAGAATTTCGAAGGTATATGAAGTCTGCCAACCCGCATTAGGCCAGCGTGGTGGACTAAGGCCTAACCTCTCTCATACAGTAGAAGAGGCCCGTGCCCAGCAGTGGGACGTATATAATACAGGGCTAGTATTATTATGTTATTATTATAATTAGTTGTTGGTTTCAAAGATATCTAAAAATATTTTAAGTCACGTTCGTAAGACACAGGTACAATTGCAATAAAAAATACTGACTTTCAATTCTTAGTATGACATATTATGCAACCTTAAGGTGCAGCGCTTCATAAATTATGTATTTAAAATCCGTTACACTTTACGTAGAAATATTAATTACAACCTTCCGTTAAACTTGAAATATTTCTAGTAATATTTTTGGGAAAACCAGTAGTCTATGTCACTACTTCGGCTGATAAACTATCTCTGGGTATAAAACCATGTCGATCTGTTGCGTTGCTCCGTTGTTGAGGTAAAGACAAACCAACAAACCCATTTTATTAATATACATTATACCTATATGTTATATTTCTTCTTCTTTAGCCTTTTTCAACCTGTTTGGTGTTGTTTTCCTTCAACATTTTCCATTCGTTGCGGCATTGAGCTCTTTGCATCCAATTGGAACCAGCTACCTTCTTCACGTCGTCTTTCCAGCGCATTTGTGGTCTTCCTTGAGGACGCTTTTTCCCCCATGGCTTCCATTCAAGGAGACGTTTACACCACGATGTTTCGTTCCGGGCAACATGTCCAGCTCAATTCCAGTTTAGGTGCGCCACTCGTTTTGATACATCTGCAACTTTGCTTTGTTCTCAAAGCCACTTCTTTGTTTTGCGGTCCATCAATGTCACTCCTACCAGCTTTCTCTCTATTGCCCTCTGGACCACCTCTAGTTTGTTGATGGTGTCTTTGGTAAAAACCCAGGTCTCAGCACCATGAGTGAGCATCGATAGAATGCATTGGTTAAATATCCTGGCTTTTTGTTTCGCAGATATTTTCATCTTAAAAGCAAAATCCAGTTTCCTCCGGATATCTCACTCACCGTACGAAACGCAGCAGCAAGCTTTTTTCTGTGAGACAGTGGTAATGACCCGGACGAGCCGGCCCATACATGCTGTAGACAAGTGTCTACAGCGTGGCTCTACCACTCAAAAAAACATGTAGTAAAAATCCCTGAGCAGGAGATAACATGTGTACATAAACAATAATTATTTTGTGTAAACGTTTTTGTGTAGTTTAGTAGTTTTTGTGTGTAGGGAAAATCATGTGCAGGACCCAGCTTAAGTCTTGCAACCACTCAGCCTCACTTAGAACAAGTGGCAACTGACATAAAAAACCTATTTAATGTATTGCGATAATTGATTTCGTCATTAACAGAATTTTAATAAGTAATCTTGATTACCTATGCTATTTAAAACAATTTTAAGATCAAATATTTGCGTATCACAAATATTAAAACCGGCGACCTTTCATTTCTCAACCGGTCACTCACCCGCTGCGCCGTGGAGGTCATCAAAAGCCTTTTACTTCAAACATAATTCGTATATTTATAACCATTTTTTAATTTAATGCATGCTGTATAATATGGTACAGTCGAAGTAAGATTTTGTGATCGCTTGTATTGATGCCTAGCTTTTGCTCTGTGAAATAGCCTATAACCGTCTCCAGGGTCTCATGTATTTCTGTACCAAAATTCTTCAAAATCGGTTCAGTCATGTAGGCGTAAAAGCGTAAAAGCGTAACAAACAAACAAACTCACTTTCACATTTATATTAGGTTCAAAAACGATCAAATAAATAATGAAGTACATTTACTCTGATTCCGAAAAAAACATCTACCATCTGTTATGAAGGCAGTTTCGCCAGATAAGAATGGGCAAATAAACTTTTGCGTTGCTCTTTTCGCTTAAAATATGTAACTATTTTTTATTAGCTTGAATGATCAAACGAGCAGGTCACTCCCCTGAGGGTAAGCGCCACGCATGCAACAGAAGAAGAAAATCAAAACCACACAGAACTTTGAATTATAACCATAAGATGTTAAATCTCATAATGCCTAGTAATTTCCTTGACTTTAATTTCCTTTAGGCCGGGACACAACAGTGCTTATACACTGTTGTTTGGCGACAGAAATAGACAAAGCGGTAGACACCTACCACCTTATGATTAACCACCTAGTCATTTACTGTTCTCTAAGAATTTAATGGATAATAACAATGGATTAATGAAAAGGTTTTCTCATTCGTTGTAATCACTTTGCCGGCCTACTAAGTAAATGAATACAACATTAAAGTGCAATTAAAAACATCAGCAAACATTTAATCCCCTTATATAATAATACAAGCCCTGTATTATATACGTCCCACTGCTGGGCACGGGCCTTCTCTACTGAATGAGAGGGGTTAGGCCTTGGTCCACCAAGGCTGGCCTAATGCGGGTTGGCAGACTTCACATACCTTCAAAATTCTTATGAAGAACTTCTCAGGTATGCAGGTTTCCGCACGATGTTTCCTTCACCGTTAAAGCAAGTAATAATTAACAATTAATACACACATAACTTAGAAAAGTCAGAGGTGTATGCACTTGGGGCTGGTTATGAACCTGCGACTTTCGTCTCGACAGTCCATACCACTGCCACGAGCAATCACTGCTTGTCTATCCCCTTGCTACTAATTAAAAAACGTAAAAATATATTACGGCGGATCATTTAGCACTTTTATCGGCGGCTGTACAGTCCGATCACCTTTTTACGAAGCAGGTAGGCGGGTCTGGCGCGTTAATGGTACAGGTTCGAACCTCGCGTGCCCCGTGTTTTGGTATTTTAATACGTTCTTTGTTGGTTTTTTAGTAGTTTTGTGTATCTTTCTTGAGATTTTGTGGGTGTCGGAATTTGTGTTGGGATGTTATTGATAAACTACGTGAATGTTTTTGATATATTTTTTTTATAGCGTAGGCCGTCAAACGAGCAAGTGTGTCACCTGATGGTAAGTGATCTCCACCGCTCATGTACGCATACAATACCATAAGATTTATGTAAGCGTTACCGACCGTAATTATAGGAAAAGGATAATGAAGAGATTGGTAAGGGGAGGGGGATTTGGGCCTCCGGATATCTCACTGGCCGTACGAAACGCAGCAGCTAGCAGCTACTTTACGTTGTTTTCTGTGAGACAGTGGTAACGACCCGGTCAAGACGGCCCATGTGTGCTGTAGACATAACTGTCTACAGAGTGACTACCATTAATTTTTTTGTCAGTTGTAACTTTAATGGCTTATCGAGACCATTCGAAAGTAAAGTAGTAAAAAATATCTAAATGAGAAATGAAATACTTATCATATTAAGTTATTTTCCTAACGATGTAAAGGGAAATTCAAAGTATACTTTCAAGCGATTTCATATCGATTATACAAACAAAATCGCTAATGTGTAGTTTTCTTATTTTATATGTTTTCATATGCCTTTTATAAGTTATAATTATCGGATAAGGCACTCTTACGACTTTTCTTTTTCCGACAGTTTTGCCTACAGCCCGAATTGGACGGGTCGTTACAAAATAGACGTAAAGTAGCGGTGTTTCAGTGAGATATCCGAAGGCACAAATCCCAAATCCCTTTCCTTTATAGTTGGCAATGCGCCCATGATTCTTCTGGTATTGTGGGCGTACATAGGCGGCAGAGATCAAATAAAATTAAAATTGATTTTGGGTAACTAAAATGTTTCGAATATAATTCCCCAATCGACCGGTTCATACACCGACTTATAAAAGATTATGTTAATTATATTAAAAGGTTAAAAAAGAATCCGCTTTGAATTTTTTTAAAGCCTATACAAAGTCCCTCGGTTGCGTGAGGCCATCTGGGTTGGTGCCACCGTTTTTTTGTATACAGTAGTGTGTAATCACTTTTGTGTTTTGATTTGAAGGGCATTGAAGCCAGTGAATTACTGAGCATTATGAGACTTAACAATGAGCTTGTTTCGTCAATAGGCTGGTCGCTCGCCTGCCCATAAACAGACAAAACACCACATAAACTTTGAATCAAATCACTGAATGGCAGTGGACTGCACTAGTCAACACTTAACAACTATGTTTCGGGTAATAGCAATGCCCAGTAATTTCAATGGCTTGAATGTCCTTCAAACCAAAACACAACAGTACTTAGACACTATGGCTTGGATAAAGCGGTGGTAGCCTCTTGCATACAAGGGACCACTTAATATAACTTATGAGTCCACATTCGTATGCAGTAGCCGACATCATTAACCAAATTAAATGCACCTGTAAATACTCAATTTCAACGACCCACAAGGAATCGAAGCGACGTCCGATTTGTCAAGCACTTGGCCGACTTGCGCGCCAATTATCACCAGCCGGCTCTTCCGGAAAATCGATGTAAGCGGTTGCGTAACCGCCACACTGGCAGTGTTGCCAATTAAAATCAGCATGGCAACAGGCTTAAAGACAACATCCACAATAGGGAGTTTTGGCGGGCATTTTGACAGTGTGGTGGCTTTAATTAATTCCTAAACTAGTTTAAAGTTGTGTTTGTTGTATAAAAGTGTGAATTTGTGCAATAAACATTGACTGTGATGAACAGTGTATGAAATCATTTAAATTGGTGAATTTAGGTGATTTTAGAACAAGTGTATTGATCGAATTTGGTCGTTCGATCCGCTTGGAGAAAATCGTCTATGAAGCATTGTACTGGAAGGAATTGACATCAAACTCTCAACATGACTTTGAAATCAGTAACACCGGTGTTTCGTCGTTCTTGTGAATGATTCAAAAAATATTAAATACTTGTCATTGGCTGTATGCCTGGAAATGCGGAGCCATAATTAATCAAAAAGAAAGAACATCAACAATACCATGTTGTGGCTTAATGTGGCATTTTAGTGGTAGTGATAATTTGGTAGGTTTGATGACAAACGTTTAGCGTCAAGTTGTTTCTCCAAATCTATTTACTTAATTCCACTATTCTCTGCTCTAAAAAATATTAAAATCGCAGAAGACCTCATTAGAATCAAATATATTTTTTTGTCTATATCTTTACTTCGAATACATAGGCACAATCAATTCATCCGCACTCACGCCTGTAATCCCCGAAGGGGTAGGCAGAGATGTAACCAGTACACCCACATTCCACCGAGCGTATCTCCGTCCCATAATGTGATAGGGGGCGAGCCTATCGTCATACCGGGCACAAATTCCAGACTCCGGGCTGATACTGAGCATTTCGTCACAATCAATTCATGTACTTAAAATCGAAAATGAATTAGGAATTTGCATTTACCAAAAATATATTATAATTTATCCTTTTTCGCCACCACGGTTTAAACCAATTTAAAGATCTCATTTAATTCTATTTCTTTTAATACTCATTTTATCTTGTGGCAACACTGAAACACCTGTTAATTTATATTTAAAGCATAAAAATACGGTGAAATAATCAACCGTTTATCGTTGCAATTTCCTAACGTAATTCAAGCAAATTCAGATCAAATTTTAATAGGTAATTCTAAAAGAGAATTGTTTTATTGTCTATAGCCACGACGCGCCGCACCTTTGCTTGATGGATTTACCATTCTTATTTGGAAATAATAGGTATATTTTGCTTGTAGCCATAAAAATAATAAATAACCTAAATACTAAATATGTTAAGCATAAAATGAAATACTTACAATTAATTAATATTATGTGACTAAATACAATTCCCCCTTAAATTTTCTTTCGTCTTGGGGGCTTATTATATGCAACACGAAACATCTCGCGCGCGAGAATGATAACTATCCACGACAAATATCACTTAAAAATGTCAACATCCGATAAAATTATGTCATGTTAGACTTCGTAGACAAAATACCAAAGAGATGTTGAAAGTGCTATATTTTCTACTTTATCTCTACTTTTACATAGCAAGTCGAGACATTAAGATGCAACCATGTTAGCTTCGATAGACATTTAGAGAAAACCATATAAAATTTATTTTATATGGTTATTATGATTTTAAATTCATTTTATGAGTGGTAGAGCCAAGCTGTAGACAGTTTTGTCAGAATGCAAAACAGCATGAATGGGTCGGCTCGTCCAGGTCGTTACCACTGTCTCACAGAAAACTGGCGTAAAGTAGCAGCTTGCTGCTGCGTTTCGTACGGCGAGTGAGATATCCGGAGGCCCAAATCCCCCTCCCCTTCCCAATCCCTTTCCTACATGGTCGGCACCGCGCCCACGATTCTTCTAGTATTGTGGATATACAAGGGCGGTGGAGATCACTTACCATCAGGTGACCCACTGGTTAGATTGTCGGCTTTTGCAATTAAAAAAACTATTTTTTATGACAAAACGACTGGACAAAATTATCTCGTGTTGCATATTTTAAACCCCCTAGAATCTACATGAGACTAGAAAAACTCATAACCTCAAAACCAATTAAATTGACCAGCAAATCTATAAAACAATTCGAACATATTAATCGGAAAATATATTATTACTTTATACATAAGAATAAAAACCTATTGTTTACTTAAACATAACCTCCTCTTTAAGTTGTTCATAAATAGAACCCAACATCCTTAATTAGCGGCTAGTTTTAGCTAAATCACGGAAAAGGTTGTACGCTTATTTATGATCCAGCAAAGTCAAGTAAATGTCTAGTAATTGCCGTTTTATATCCAGTAGCCGGTGATCACCCCGACCTTGCACGGGCTTTCGCCACAAGAGAGGTCAAACCGGATCGCGACGCTTGAAAATGTATGGCTAGTATATAGGGTTACTAGACTCAAAAATGTTAACGCATTGTATAAAAAAACGGCGATGATACCAGATTGAAAAACAAACAGCAGAAATGTAATTGCTGTGTTAAAAGTTGTCTGAGTATGTTGTTTTATTGGCAATTAAAAATGACACCGCACCTAGTGAGTCATTCGAATTCATAAACAAAAATGTCGAACATAATAAGGAATTCAGTTGCAATTATTGTCAATAAAAATGGAGACTTACTGGCAAACTGAAACGCTTTATCAATTTAAAACATTATGACTGAAAGCGCCCGAATGGAGCTTTCTGGATTCTGAATGGGAAATTATGAAATCCAGGTGGAATTTCGGACCAATTCGGACCTGCGTCCTAAGAATAAGGAGTGTTAGGTTACGAGAAAAGTCTGGTGAAAGTTGACTGTATGCAGTTCCAGCACTAGAAGCGGATTTGTGAATGTGGTTTTGTTTGAAGAATGAAGCAATGGTCACCATTGCTTTTTTATCTTGGCACGGCAAATTGACTACACAGGACTTGTAAGTACTGTGCGAAAGCAAATACAGAACCTAAGTCATATTTCAGATCCGATGTTTAATATCATACAAAACCACCAGGATTTTTGTTAAATATCTGTAAGTCCCAGCAAACATATAAATATTTCAGTCAATCATTAATTCCTTGACAACCCTAAGAATATCTTTCATTCACTCGTTCATTCTATTGAACTTTATACTTATTTAACTTTAGAAACTAGTTAAATGCTACAGTCATTTGGCTGTCTTGTATAGAAAGGAGCGATATTATTGTAACTATCAATTTGCATGAAAGGCTAACATTTAACTACTGACGAGTTCATTTACTTGGTGGGAGTGAGTCTAAAACATATTTGCACTCAAGTGGAAAGAGTTTACATGGTGAATAATCAAGCGATACTCAATCAGAATACTCAATGTTGAGTGGTAGAGCCACGGTCACAGACATGTTTTGTCTACAGCATGAATGGGCTCGTCCGGGTCGTTACCACTTGCTCACAGAAAAACGGCGTAAAGTAGCAGCTTGCTACTGTGTTTCGTACGGTGAGCGAGATATCCGCTTTATATATTAAGACAATAAAAAAAGCAAAATACAAAGTCAAGAAGGTTGATACGAAATCCACGGTGTGTGGAAAAAATATAAAAATATATGGTGTGGTGTATAAAAAAATATAACTCGTCAACGCATACTACAGATGTAAAAGACAAATGTCACAGGTCGCTACCTATTTACCGTCCATTTTAAAGATGACTTCATACTACTTCATATGTTGGTTTCTAGCAAAGACTTTAAATGTATACTACTACACGGGCTGTTTAGAAGTAAAATTGCGTCACATAACACGGGAGTTTGAGCGCACAGACAGGGAGTGCGGTTCTAGTTAAGAGTAAGCGAGATGGCAATATTGAGTTACGGTTTTTTTTATAGCACAGGCCGGCAAACGAGCAAGTGGGTCACCTGATGGTAAGCGATCTCCACCGCCCATGTACGCCTCAATACAAACAAATTATGGGCGCGTTGCCGACCTTAAAGGAAAGGGATAATAAGGGATTGGGAAGGGGAGCGGCATTTGGGCTTCCGGATATCTCACTCACCGTACGAAACGCAGCAACAAGCTGCTACTTTACGCCGGTTTTCTGTGAGACAGTGGTAACGACCCGGACGAGACGGCCCTTAGTGGTACAATTTCTATGTACCGCGTAGCTTGTCTAGTAGTATACATGGGTATATCTTTGGTTTCTAGTTGTCTAGCTGTAGAGGCATTACGATCGCAAACGAGATCCTGCCCTCCACTCAAGGTGATTCGGTTGACTGACCGGTCGCATTCCTTTTGAGCCAATCGCTTTGTTGAAGTGAACACTTTAGGCGCGTTGAGCACTTTTTGGGTGAACAAAAAGCGTGAAACTAGCGTCATCGTCACCGCACGCTTCCCATGAGCTATATGTATACTGTGTATATATGTACATAGATATACCTCCGTGCGTTATTAGTATACATTATATATATACAAAGAGTATATGTCTCTACATGTATATTAAATTGGTCATTAACACTTATTTACAAACCATAAATAATTCAACATTAATAATAATCTAATAACTCGACGATACAATTCACAAGTTACTTAGTTTTCACTTCTATCGGCAGTCCCCAAAGACTTATTAAAGCCCCGCATATTTTTTTTTACATAATATTATACGGGATTAGTGACTGCCTCGGTGGCTCAGTTGTAATGCGTACGCGTTACGATTGAGGCCGACGCTGAGGTCTCGGGTTCGATCCCCGGGTCGGGTAAAGTGGTATTGGGTTTTTCTATTACGAAGTGCTCAGTATCAGCCCGGAGTCTGGAATTTGTGCCCGGTATGGCGATAGGCTCGCCCCCTATCACATCATGGGACGGAGATACGCTCGGCGAAATTTGGGTGTACTGGGTTACACCTCTGCCTACCCCTTCGGGGATTGCAGGCGTGAGTGCGTATGTATGTAACTAAGCCTTCAAAATATCAAAGCCTTGAAAGTTCTAACGCATGTTCATTACACAATGACGCGATGATGATAAATATTGATTGACAAGTAACCGCGAACGCGACGTCCGTTCACTTCATACGCTTCGGCAATCTTCGTATTTCCGAAGTGTTACCGATTGCCACAAAATCTTGCAATATAATTTTTAGTTTAAAAATACAGTCGAATTGAGAACCTACTTTTTTTTGGCGGTAAAAAATAGAATGAACTGATAAAACGAACGTTTCAGGGTTTCAGACGTTTTGACTTAAATATAAAGTTATTTTGAATTTATTAAGGATCTTACATATGAAATTACTGTACGAAAAAAGTTAAAATATTTTATACATACATACGTACTCATGCCTGTAAATCCCGAAGGCGTAGGCAGAGGTGTAACTAGTACACCCACATTTCACCCAACTTATCTCCGTCCCCTGATGTGATAGGGGGCGAGCCTATCGCCATACCGGACACAATTCCAGACTCCGGGCTGATACTGAGCATTTTGTAATAGAAAAACCCAATATCGCTTACCCGACCAGGGGATTGAACCCGAGACCTCAGCGTCAGCCCCAGTCGTAACGCGTACGCATTACAACTGCGCCACCGAGGCAGTATTAAAATATTTCATTATACATATTTTTTATTTTTATTTAATCAAAGTTAACCACCTATTGATGTATTTGCCAGCGCAGTGGCAATTTATCGATGCCCTTCTTGAAGAAATCGGCTGAAGGCAACAATGTCTTCAAAGGCATTTTGTACTGCCTCTCGAATATTTTTTTATTCCCGCCAAAAAGTTGTCCATTATCACACATTATTTTGACAGTTTCTTCTTCTACCTGCACTTATCCCATTCCAATGTGGGGTCGGCCCACTTTTTCAAGCGTGTTGCAAAAAGGATTAGGCTTAGTTTTCACGACTGACGACAGTGTGATATATTTAATAAGAATATTTTATACCAATTATCATATCGCAATGTTTGTGTGATCCACAAATATTTGTTTCGGGTCTGGGTGTTTTCTACAGAGGAACTGACGTCAGGCAGGCGGCCTGTCGTAAAAACTACAAGCTAAATCTTTCTGTAGCATGTGTTAAAATAAATTAAAAAGCATTTTGCGCCGACCCCACTGCGAGTAGGATCAGGGTAGGTGGAGAATCAATTATCATATTGTAATAACGATTTCAAATAAAATTAATACATGTAACCGCCTCATATCAGCCATTCATTCCTATTTTCGATGTTAACTAATGATTCTTGTTCAGAATTCATACTGCATGGCGATTTTAATAAATTCTAGAACATTCATAACATAGGGAAAATTAGCTAACATTTTAGCGATGGAATGCTAAGCCCACTTATTTACATCTATACGCTAACTCGTCTGAGAATAAAATGGGGCTCTTTGATGATACATAAGCTACTATTGTCAAATGAAATAGTTGAATACGTCACTCATTACAGTAAAAAAAATAGTGATTTCTAATGTTTACGCGAATATTACACATTGAAATAAAACGGTCGTGGTCAAGGGAGAGACTGCTGAAGTCTATCCCAGCCTTCGTGGTCACGGGAGAGACCGCTGAAGTCTCTCCTGTGACCACGAAGGCTGAAAAGGTTTCGCAGCGTCGGGATTATAATAAAATTAAACCGCGATAAAATCCGTATAAACTAGTAAAAATTTAATAGAATTCTATTGAAAGTTTTTTAACCAGCGATAAAAAATGGTGTTATAAGTTCGAATCCTTTGTCTGAGGCATGAGGAATCGTAGCGCTTAAATAACTGGACCGATTTGAATACTGTTTTTAGTTGAAAGCTAGTTTCATAGAGTCGGTTCTTAGCCATGATCAAAGATAATCCTTTACAACTAATCCAATATATCGCCTCATTGGTTAGTGGCAGTGTACTAAAACTGAGAACTGTAAAGTCCTGGGTTTAATTAGGCCGGGCAATAACAATTTGTGTGCGAGTTTTCGATTCGAAAAATCACACATGAATTGCTCGGGATTGAAATTTGTGCCCGGTATGGCGATAAGCTCGTCCCCTATCACATAGGACGGCATTAATCTCGGCGACACATGCGTGCCGAATTAGTTGCACCTCAGTCTGCCTCTTGGGGAGTAAAGGCGTGAAGCTTATATTAATTTCATTAACAACAGTATGAAAAATGCCACACAATATCTTTATACTCCACCAAGATATACGTCAGTCCTAATTATATTTAAAACGCTTTATTGTAATAAACACTACTCAAACCCTGCCATTTGTTTAGATATTCGTGTCTCCAAGCCCACTTATTACTTCCATACTGATGAATAATCTCGGCATCTATTAGGTGTGTGTGGCAACACCTATATACAGCATTTTCTCTCACGTTCCACAGTTGAGGTCACGACGTTTAGCTAAACAACAGACGAAGGGTATTCAAAACACTTGTTTAGGGTTACCAATTAAAGGTTTTACCCGCTTACTAAGGACTTTTGGTATTAAAAATTCTTTTTATATAATAGATTAATTTCCTTTCCATAATGGTATTTTATTCTGATAAATATGTTGAATATTTCATATGAGAATGTTTGTTTGTTTGAGTTCAGATGTTTAAGAGGATTTGATTTACATACATACATAGACTCACGCCTGTTTCCCATAGGGGTAGGCAGAGACAACGGATTTCCACTTGCTACGATCCTTGCATACCTCTTTGGTCTCATTTTGGATTTGATTTGATGTTTGTTATTCAGTCACGTCTTAACGGTTGAAACGATTTCGATGAAATTTTGCATACAATTAGTCCATGACCTGGATTGGCATATATGATAATTTATATCTCATAAAAAGACATTCATGCGGTTGCATACCGCGAGCAATAACTAGTTAAGGATTCACTTTCATTGTATTTTTCTCAAATCTATTACAAAAATAGCGTTATCATAACTTTGGAAATATTATGTAGTAAATTCTATCTTAAAACTAAATAAATAATAATAATAATACAAGCCCTGTATTATATACGTCCCACTGCTGGGCACCGGCCTTCTCTACTGAATGAGGGGGGTTAGGCCTTGGTCCACCAAGGCTGTCCTAATGCGGGTTGGCAGACTTCACATACCTTCAAAATTCTTATGAAGAACTTCTCAGGTATGCAGGTTTCCTCACGATGTTTCCTTCACCGTTAAAGCAAGTGATAATAATAATTAACAATTAATACACACATAACTTAGAAAAGTCCGAGGTATATGTACTTGGGGCTGGTTTCGAACCTGAGACTTTCGTCTCGACAGTTCATACCTCTCCCCGCTGAGCTGTAACTGTTTTTTTTTAAACTAAATATAGATCACAAAAACTTAATATATTCAACTTTTCAACTGCTTTTTGTAAATAAATGTAGCTTTTAATGTATACTTTTAGTCTAATATAAAGATTGCGATGATGCCACCAAGCGTTGTTTTATTTGTTAAAAACCTTGACTTTTCTTAGAGATGACTCAGAGATTGTGCATAATTTGCACATTACACAAACGTGTGTGCATTTGTTAAATAAACTTTTTTGCGGTAGATTTATCATTTCTTTTTTAAATTATAAATGGCAACATTTCGTTACAAAGACACAGCAGTGTTGGAAATATTTTAATTGTACTGTAATCGGCTGTACTGTAGAAGTGTTTTTTTTTTGTCATAGATTGGCAAAGTGACTACGCTACACCTGATGGTAAGTGTAGCGCAATCCAAGAATACTGTCGACCAAGGACAGATAATGTATATATCGTAGGTCGGCATAATTATGCCGGCTTCATTGCTTCTTCAAACTCCTTTTAAAGGATTGTAGAAAGGAACACGAAAAGAAACACGTGTGCCGGAAAATTACTCCACAGCTTTATGGTCAGACTTTAAAGGAAGGGGATAATTAAGGGATTGGGAAGGGGAGGGGATTTGGGCCTCCGCATATCTCACTCACCTTACGAAAAGCAGTAGCAAGCCGCTATTTACGTCTTTCTCATAATGCCCAGTAATTTCACTGGCTTTAATGTCCTTCAAACCGAAACACAACAGGCTGTGTTGCATGTGTGTGACTATATTTATTTAGTTTTTTATTTATGACAAATTCTCAAACATAGCAACCCTACTCGCTGAACAAGTGGCAAAGGTATTTAAGCCGCGCGGCAAGGACGAGAGCCGTCAACTCATGGGTGCTGTATTTCATGTTTGTAATGATGCTAGCAGATTATTTTATTATCTGTTTATTACTGAGTGAGATATCCGGAGGCCCAAACCCCCTCCCCTTCACCATCCCTTAATTATCCTTTTCCTTTCGGCAACGCACTCATGATTCGTTTTGTATTGTGGGCGTACATGGGCGGTGGAGATCACTTACCATCAGGTAACCCACTTACTCGTTTGCCGGCCTACATCATAAACGGATCTAAAAAATCTATAAAAGAAATTATTAACACAATAATTTTATGTTCCAATAACATATAGAAAATTGCAATAACAATCACAAATAACAGTTGTAAAGGTTACAAATATCGATTCCAAACTGTTAATCAATGAATATGTAACGGTCATTATATATGTTAATACTGTTACATTAACCCACTTTGGAACCTATAATATTTGACCTGAGGGGCTAGCACGGAAACTTGCGAAAAGTTATTCGAGCTGTCATCGACAACAATTTCTATGAGATTTTTGTACAGCGCCTCTATCGTACGTAAAAGAAACTAATATATATGAAATATAGACCAATGATATTTAAGGAATTATCTATCGAGCCCTCGATACCTTTACATTACGATTTCGATAGTTTTCCGTGCTAGCCCCTCTGATAATATAAATTATAGGTGATATACCGGTAGCATCTAATCCGGATTAAAAGCGGTATTTTTTAATTAAGTGAAATATGACATCGACTTCAATATCATCTGTTAATTGTTAATTAGCACTTGCTTTAACGGTGAATGAAACATCGTGAGGAAACCTGCATACCGGAGAAGATTTCCATAATAATTTTGAAGGTATGTAAAGTCTGCCAAACCGCATTAAGTTAGCATGGTAGACTAAGGCCTAGGCCTTCTAATTCAGTAGAGGGGACCCGTTCCCAGCACTGGCACATGTTTATTACTAGGCTGGTATTATTTATTTATTGTAAGGCACCGTCAATGACTCCATCAATTAGGTCCATTGTTAGTATTCTGTCCCCAAGCTCTTTAGCCTTATGGGATGGACCTAAACCCCGATTTCCTTTTTAAATTTGCCATTGTGCTACGTTCTAGATCTTTTGATAGATGACTAATCCAAACGGTAAATCAATCTTTTTTTACTACTTACATACGCACTTACGCCTGTAATCCCCGAAGGGGTAGGCAGAGGTGTAACTAGTACACCCACATTTCGCCAAGCGTATCTCCGTCCCTTATGGGATAGGGGGCGAGCCTATCGCCATACCGGGCACAAATTCCAGACTCCGGGCTGATACGGAGTTTCGTAATAGAAAAACCCAAACCACTTTACCCGACACGGGGATCGAACCCGAGACCTCAGCGTTGGTCTCAATCGTAACGCGTACGCATTACAACTGCGCCACCGAAGCAATTTTTTTTTACTATTAAATATTTAAAAAAATTTAGACTTGAGTACATAAAATATAGGAATTATATACAAGGTAGTGCAGATTCTTGTTTGTTTGAAAAGTTGTTTATATTTTCCTGCTATTGAATGGTGTTTGTTGTTTATACAATCACTATCACTTTGTCTATCTTGTTAGTTGACATTTTATCTTGGTCATTGCTATAATGATCAACCTACTTGTCTGAAAGTAGAGTAAAATTATTCACATTTGCATAGCTTGATAGGAAGGTAGCCTGGAAAGCAACCATCACACATTTGGTTAAAAACCTAGCAGTTTCCTTTTTATGACATAGGTTGGCAAACGAGTATATGGGTCACCTGATCGTAAGTAATCTCTACCGCCCATGTACACTCAAGATACCAGTTTTTTTTTTTTTTTTTTTATTAGATTGAATGACGAGACGAGCAGGTCGCTCGTCTGATGGTAAGCGCCACGCCTGCTTATAAACAGAAGCAACGCCACACAGAACTTTAAATAAAGCACTGCATGACACTGGACTGCGCTCGTCATCCCGAGACATAAGGTGTTAAGTCTCATAATGCCCAGTAATTACACTGGCTTCAATGTCCTTCACACCGGAACACAACAGTGCTTACACACTGTTGCTTGGCGGCAGAAATAGACAAAGCGGTGGTACCAACCCAGCCGGTCTCTCGCAAACGAGGGACCTACCACCTTGTAAATCTGGGAAGGGGAGGGAAATTTGGGCCTGCGGATATCTCGTACGAAACGCAGCAGCAAGCAGCTACTTCACATCGCGTCTGTTTTCTGTGATACGGTGGTAACCGGTCAAGAGCTGGTTCATTCATGCTATAGACAAGACTATCCACAGTATGGCTCTACCACTTGTATATCTTATATACAGCATCTCTTTAAAAGTGAGAGGAAAACTGAACCTTATATGAACTGATCATAGAAAAGTTTTATAACACAATATAAAATTGTACGCGGAAATAAATATTTCATTATTAATTCTATCGCACAAGGTATTCAACATTCTTTGTATAATAAAAGGTACTGTATATTAAGTCTAATAGCCATAACGAATTGCAATAGTTTACTTTCCGCAACAGCAATTAGGTACTTGTTCTAGAAAACACAAAGTAAGTGTGTAGTAAGTAGTGCATTCTAAGTGTACTTAAATATAAAAATACCTTAAAATACAAGTTTTTCTCGGCCGCCATATTAGGGTTTTGTACCTCTTATATACTCAACAAATGCATAAGACATTTGATATATTATGTAAAATGAATAAAAACCTACTTCAAAAAGTAATACTGAAAAGTCAAAAATTTCAATTTCTTGACGTATTTTTGGAGTCGCTCCTGGTGCCGCTGCCGGTCAGCTGAACTGGCATCGACTCTTAAAAGACCGTTTAAAAAAAATATTTTCGACTTATCAGCGTTAATTTTTTTAAGTCTTATATTGAGTTTTGTTTTACAATAAAATCTGTTCATAATTAGAAATCGATATACATACATAAAATAGCAAACAAATCAACCGAATTGAGAACCTCCTTTTTTGGAGTAGGTTAAATACATTGTTTTCAAACATTACTCTGAGTTTATAAATAGACTTTTAGATATCGAATCGATAACGAAAGAATGTGTCAAGATTTAAAAAATGTGTCGATGAGATTATTATCGACTTGCTTTCATTGAAATTCTTTTCTGAGATCTAAGTTTTTTTGGTTGGTCAATGGCATAGGATTTTTTTTGGAATTTAGGACCGATGATAGTATGACACTTTTATCGGTCACTTGCCGAGTCAATAACTATTTTCTTGTATTCCAAGTAAAGAAATCACAATGGATATCAAACATATAAATTTTTTTTTTTTTGGTTTTTTTATGGCATAGGCCAGCAAGCGAGCTAGTGGGTCACCTGATGGTAAGTGGTCTCCACCGCCCATGTACGCCCACAATACCAAAAGAGTCATGGGTGCGTTGCCGACCTTAAAGGAAAGGGATAACTAAGGAATTGGGAAGGGGTTTGGGCTTCCGGATATCTCACTCAACGTACGAAACGCTGGTTTTCTGTGAGACAGTGGTAATGACCCGGACGAGCCGGCCCATACATGCTGTAAACAAAAGTGTCTACAGCGTGGCTTTACCGCTCTACCAATTTCGCGTGCATCAAAACCGATTCTTTCATTTCTTTATGTGTAGAAAACCACCACCAACGAAATATAACTGTTAAAACATTATGAACTTGTGCAAACTGTACATTGTTTATAAATATTTTGTTATTCGTGTCGTCTCATTCAAACGCAATTCAGTTTTCGCAATGCTAGGAACTTTTCAGTTCCATCTCATTCCAATTGAAACCTTAACACGCAGGTACTGAGTTAACAATCGGTTAACAAACAGATAATCTCGTACCGAAATATTCCGCAATCGAGATCGTGTTTCACTAATCGAAATAAAAACTGCTTAACTCTAGTTCATGACCTATATATCCTTAAACTATCGAGTACTTGGATATTTTACTATCGACTAGTTCAACAATCGAATTGATTTTCTACACCTTTGTATAATTAATGCGATAACTAAAAATATTTTCAACTGTGTTGATATCGGCTTCTTGGTTACCTGTTTCTTTGAATGATCAGCCTTGTATAAACTGTCTTACAGCTGGACACGGATCTCCTTTACTAATGAGAAGAGTGAGCTTCTAAAACTCTAACCTTATGTGGGTTGCTAGACTTTATTCCTTCTTTCGAAACTGTTGTGCAGAATTCTTAAATATGAAGGCTCCTTTATGATGTTCCTTCACTTTTTTACTTCACTTCAATACGATCTAGGCACTTTTGTGTACGATCGACACGTGTTATTGTTTTAACTGTTAAATTTTTAAATTGTATGTATATTATATATTTTAATATGTATTAAATTGGTATGCAATAATAACTGTTTTAATTTTAATTTGGTGTGCAATAAGGAGCTACCTATCTTCTCGTATCTAATAGGAAGACATGGTGTATTATGATAAAACCGAAAGATACATGCATTTTTACTTTGATTTTAGACACAACATCGGAAATCGTGGTGATTTGAGGTCTTATCTTGATCTTTATATCCAACGAGATGAGAATTTAAGACGAAGGAGCTCCTATGTGTTTTATTGGAATAGGTTACCGTAATACAGAGCTTAGTATTCTCTGGGGAGGACGGTCGGTGGTAGAGTAACGGGCACGGTCGATGTCAGTGCCCGCACTCGCGTCTCGGCGCATTTTAGTTATCATTTAAAGTGGAATTGTTCGTTATTTTTGGTTTGAACACCGTCCGTTGTCTCATATTGACCATATTATGCTATCAATGATACAAGAAATGATATTAGATTTTTGTTAGAATTAAATAAGAATCATGCTGATTCTATTTTTGCCGCCAAGCAGCAGTGTGTAAGCATTGTGTTTCGGTTTAAAGATCATTTAAGCCAGTTATTAACAACTTATGTCTCGGGGTGAGGAAGTCAGTCTAGTGCCATGCAGTGCTTTGTGATTCGGTGTTCTGTGTGGTATTGCTTCTGTTTATGGGTAGGCGTGGCGCTTATCAACAGGCGAGCGACTTGTTTCTTTCATCATTCAATCTAAAATCCAGAACGGACCAGCTGGACTGGAGTTGTGCCACTATCTAACAAAAAACCGACGTGTAGTGGAGTTGCTGTTGCATTTTGGCTCGTCAGTGAAATAGCCAGACGTCATAAAAATCCCTTCACCTATAGTTCCCATTCATAATACTTCGCCAATCAGGCACTGATGTTTCTTTACCGATTGTGATTGTTCATTAACATTGGTAATCACCTTCTATCAGGTAAGTACTAGTAACTTACACGTTTGTTGGCCTTCTTTCTTTCATTCTGCCTGGTGTTATCCAGGCTTAGTGTCAGGTTCCGCCTTCCTACTTCAAGCTTTTACTTTGCCCGATCTTGAGCATCCTCTATACTAAGACTATTGGATCCATATCTCCATCCAATACGTCAAACCAACACTTTTTGGCCGTCCGCGGGAACCTACCCCTGTTAAGTCTGACTCAGGCATCTGCGACCGACTTACTCCTGCGGTTTCCTCAAAACGTGACCATATCATCTAAAGCGACATTCCTGGAGTTTGTCTGCGACATCGGGGACACCAAGGCTGCCGCAGATGTACACGTTACGTATACGATTTAGTTGTGTATTTTTGGCCTTCTGCTATTAAATCTATAAAAATAAACGCAAACACATCCTCCTTTTAATATGAAATCTAAGCTCAGAGAACAGGCTAGCGAAGGCCCATTCCGTTACGTCGCTCGAGACCGGTCCGGACTCGTTTGACTCCAGCTCTATCCTAGGAAGTTAGTACGGACCTTGAATTTGATAACGTACACTTACACTACACACTTTTGTGTAAACTCACTATCACTTTAGTGCAATAAAGATAAATAACTTGGACAGGATGTTCAAAAAGTTTAACAGTCTATTCACATTAAATGCAATATTATATTACCTACTATTCACAATTTATTACTTGCTATGATTATTCACAATTCTAACTACACTCGGGCAGCGTTACCACGAAAGAGTTCTAAGCACGACTAAGTTCCCTCAAATAATAATGCGCCCTCTTATATACCTTAGCAATCACCTCCAATCTCAATGTTATTATCTACCCGCTTTACATAGTTATTCCGCCGACTACCTTCACTTACACCAATAATGGTGCTATTACTAATATGAGGGTAACATTTGTGTAAATTGACTAACAATTACGTGCGTGAACTTGTTAAGCAATCGAGAATACGTTTGTTAGCTCAAAATTTAACAAGTTGTGAAAACTAGGTGGTAGGTCCCTCGTATATGCGAAAGGCTGGATTGGTAACGCCGCTATGTCTATTTCTGCCGGTCAAGCAGCAGTATATAAGCACTGTTGTGTACATACATACATACGCACTCACGTCTGTAATCCCCGAAGGGGTAGGCAGAGGTGTAACCAGTAGGTACACCCACATTTCGCCAAGCGTATCTCCGTCCCATAATGTGATAGGGGGCGAGGCTATCGTCATACTGTGCACAAATTCCAGACTCCCAGCTGATACTGAGCATTTCGTAATAGAAAAACCCAATACCACTTTACCCGACCCGGGGATCGAACCCGAGACCTCAGCGTTAGCTTAATCTTAACGCGTACGCATTACAACTGCGCCACCGAGGCAGTCAGGCGCTGTTTGTTTCGGTTTTAATGACATTGAAGCCAGTGAAATGATGTGTGGTTTTGTTTCTGATTATGGGCAGGCGTGGCGCCTACCATCAGACAAGAGACCTGCTCGTTTCATCATACAGGCTAGTAAAAAAAGCACCAAACCCGAAACAAATGTTTGTGAATCGTACAAAAATCTTGTCCCTTTCATTCCTATACAAAATCTGATCAAATGAGACAAATTTATGAGGACATAAATCACATTCTTCAAACTAACATTTTTAACACAGATTGCTTGACCTGGAAATCGAGCACAAGCCCTTCAAGTTTTCATCTAAAGTTGCCACTTTACCATACCATAATTAACATTAAAAGAATTCCATCCAACTAACTTTTCATACGCCGTTAACCCGTCATAGTCAAATTATAAGTCAGAGGTAACCATTGATTTCTGTGACCTACTTGGATGACCAACTTAAAGAGACAGACAGACGATGATGTATTAGACAATGATTAGTTGAAGAGATGGGTAGATGAAGAGCGTGAATAGAACAATGCGTGAAAGAATCGAAACGTGTTAAAATAGGTTGCAACATTATTTGGTGGCGCAGTGGGCGAGTAGCCAGCTCTGAAACGAGAGGCCACGGGTTCCAATCTTGCACCGAGACAAATGTCTTATGCATGAACATATAGGTCTGGGTATTGTGGGACCTCAAGTCCCTCGTAATCCTTATACTTACGATACAAGTTAACCTAACCTATGGGGTTAGGACTATGTGTGTGACCGGTGGGTGTATTTATTTATACGTAAATTGCAAAGCGTAATTTAATTTCGCAGAAGGGAAAGCATTACTGCATACAAAGTTTATCTCAGTCACATATTAACCTGTGTTAAACTTGTTATGTCACAGAAGCCTTTTACTTTGTGAAATTCGCTAAAACAAGTTTCTATTTCATGTCATAAAAACATAAAACTTGCAGTTACATATTTCACCTTTCCACTGCAAATAGTTGCATTTCTTTTATGGCTTAGCGTGTCCTGATATAGCTTTCTCGATGTATATAATTATGTAGGGAGTTGTTCGATTGAACTAAAGACGAGTTTACTCTATAAGGCACCCATAGTTGCAGCTTCACTATGTGTAAAAGTCAGTTTGGTGCAAGCTGACGCCAAGCCAATACTTTTTATACTTTAATAACAATTATTAATTGAATTCACTAACAATTCGCTTATATTTTTATGGTAATTATCACGAACCTCCCTACCCCTTCGTAGGTACAGGTGTTAGCTTATGTATGTATATGTCAAATAAATCCTAACCCGTCATTTTGTATTTTACTAAAGACGTGTTAACTCTTAACACCGCCCACAGTGACAACTTCATAAAATGTAAAAGTTAACTTTAGGTGCCAGCCAACGCAAAAAAGCAAATTATTTTTTCATAATTATAATAACTATTATTAACTTCATTCACTAATAACATACGCAGTCGCGCCTGTATTTTCCGAAGGGGTAGGCAGAGGTGTAACTAGTACACCCGCATTTCGCGGAGCTTATTTCCGTCACATGATGTGATAGCCTATGGCCATATCGCACACAATTCTAATTCGATACTAATAATTTCATAAAACCCAATATCAGTTTACCCGACCAGGGGATCGAACCCGAGATCTCAGCATAGCAGTCGTATCGCGTACGCATTATAACTACGCCACTGAGGCAGTCTGATAATTCCGTTAAATTTTATAAGGTAATTATAATGAATCGTAAAATATATTATTGATAAAATTTTGACCGCGCCAGAAGTGTCTCATAAAACAAACAAAAGAATATTCCGTATTCATAATATAGAAAGTTATACGCTATCTTTGACAGCCAACGTCTTTAACTTTTTTTAAAAATAGTTGGTACACTGTCTATGATTTTGATAAAAAGATGTAAAAATGAGCGACTTTCGCCGGCAGTTTTGTACTAGAACTATATTTTCGGTCCGTGGACCAATTTCAGGTTTTAATCTTTTAGTGGAATATCGTTTATATATATGTGAGTGTTATTTTCGAAATATTAATCCATAAAGATGTTGCTGTTGAAAATATTTTCGCGCCATTTCTGTACAAAATTATGTTTCCGAAACAATATGATTTTTTACAGACAGAGCGGAGAGCTTTAAAATAAAATTACAACATAGGCCGGCAAACGATTAATTGGGTCACCTGATAGTAAATGATCCGCACCGCCTATGAACATTCATAATACCCGAAGACTCTTGAATGTGTTGCCAACCTTAAAGGAAAGGGATAATTAAATGATTGGGAAGAGGACGGGGATATCGCACTCACTGTACGAAACGTAACAGCAAGCGGCTACTTCGACTTCTACTTCTGCTACACATCGATTTTCTGTGAGACAGTGGTAACGACCCGGACGAGCCGGCCCATTCATGCTGTAGACAAAACTGTCTACAGCGTGGCTCTACCACTTTGAAAATGAATTTTATTAGGTTAAAACAATAACTTAAAAAATAAGGCAATCAAGATTCTCACGCATTTGTGTAAATACAGTAATTGACATTGTTAGACCGGATATTCGGTACATAAGGTCAGCTTTAACGACCCTTACGTAATCTATTTGGAATGATATATTAAATATTTGCACTCAAAATATTTAAATACCATAAAATACAAGATATATACCGGAAAAATAAAAAATATATATTTCTTCCTATTTGAGTTTTATCGTCCTGTTTCATCGAGTTAGGCTGTATGTTATCGTTTCCTTTGCAGACATAAATAAAAAATAAGTGTCTATGAACAGAGCCTATAAAATCTTTTTAGGATATCTATATGTTGCGCGGAACGTGAAGAATTTTATTCATTTGCTAGGAACAGGCAAAGAACCTTGGACCACCTAAGAAATTATTTCAAATATATTATGGGCTATTTGCAACATGATTTAGCAGATACATAGAGAATTTAACGGTCCTTGAGTACCTTGAACTAAACAACATTAAAAAGCAGTTTTTTCTTTGGCCAGTGTAGGTTTGCTTGCCTAACTTTGGTAGGCTTATCTATAGCTAGAATTCCCGCCAAAACTCTGTACAAGAGTTATAATATAACCGTAGAATGCGAATGGTTGCCTAACTACAACTTTTTAGAGAACATTTTGTGTGCATGCAATACTTGCTATTAATTTCACAACGTTCTGCCGCGGCTTAGCGTAGTTACTAGTGAAACCACATTTATGAAACGATTTTAAAAGGAGATTCTGTATTTGACCCATATATATGTATGTATGTAAATTACTTCGCGATTTTATTTTACCTGTATTAAATGCATGTAAGAAATATAAATTCTTAAATTTAACGATTCTTTCACAATATCCAAGTAAAACATTTAATAAGAAATATTATTGTGTATAGGCAACCACTTCGAAAGTTTTTTAGTATCTATTCCATGCGCCTTAAAAAGGGTGATAAGGAATGTGAAATATATTTTTTCTAGTCAAATTTACAATTTGGTAATTCTCTTCAAAATTATTGAAGGAAACGTATTTCTGTTCCAAATGTAACCTCTAAGGAGGGAAGAGTGTGACAAAGTTTCTATAGATAGGTAAATTTTATATCCCAGAAAACACTCACGAAAGCGACGCCGCGAGCAAAAGCTAGTATTATAAAAATTGTGCAGAGTTCAATCCATTTGGCAGTCAAGAGGAACATTGTAAAAAATCGGAAGCACTCGCACAGTACAGTGCATTGAACCCCAGATTATAATCTCGCTTCCACGTCTTACCTATTAGGTGCTAGTGAAGCGTGTACACGATAACTGAATGTTGATTGAATAAAATGGCTTTATGTGAGTGGTAGAGTCACGCTGTAGACAGTTTTGTCTACAGTATTAATGGGCCGGCTTTTCGTTTCGGAAAATGAGTGAGATATTCGGAGGCCCAAACCCCTTCTCCCTTTACCAACCCCTTATCTTTAAGGTCGGCAACGCGTCCATGATTTATTTGTTATTGTGGGTGTTTCGGGTGGTGGAGGTCTTACTTTTCTACTCCTACTAATATTAGGTATAACTTTGGATGTTTGTGAGTTTGCATATTCTTCCACCTGTCCTATCCCACTCGCATGCTTTTTAACACATGTCACAGAATGATTTGGTTTGTAGTTTTTATGATCGGTCGCCTGCCTGACATCAACTCTTCTGGGGAGAAAATGCATAAATTTGAGTTTGTATGTTTGTGGATTAATTGCGCCTTAACGGCTGAACAGATTTAAATGGAATTTGGCACACAGATAGACTATGACCTGGATTAGGACATAGACTACATTTATCCCGGAAAAGGCGACTAACGCGGGCAGAGCCGCGACCAAAAACTAGTGGCCAAAAACCATAATACCAGTAGCAATACCAGTATTTTTTAAACAAAAAATCTCGTAAAATTTGATAAAAATATTTGTCATTCTTCCCCCATAAATCAACTGTGCTTTACTGCGCCTTTCACTGTATGCTAATGGCTCTTATCTACGGTCATTGGCCTTTGCGATAACAACTGGTGAGTGGTGACACTTGCCGTGTACGCGAAGCTTAATTGAAATTTGAAAGCGCGACGACAAACTTGAGGTAATTTAGAATTTGTGAATTTTTATTTACTTAACATAGGAAAAAAAATTAGTCACTTGCAATCGTTTATATTTAAAAGCAGCGATAGCTCAGCGGGGAGTGGCACGCAAGTGGAAAGTCGCATATTCGAGACCACCGTGCGCCATTGGCGGCCTAATTACGTAATAAAAAAAATATTTTATGGAACCCAGTAAATAAAAACAAGTATGACATTTTATCTTTGAGAGATACCATTTGATTGATATTTGAAGTTGTACCATCACGTGATTTTCATTTTTAGGAAACTATATTTTTTTAAATATATTGCTTTAAGAACTCCATGAATTAATCTCCCCTGTATGTTTTGTTTACTGAAATCAGCGGCGATGACGACACCCGTTATCTCAAATCTCAATATCTCAATGTCTTCAAAGAAACGCCGCGCACAGCCGCACCCTGGACGACAATAATTAATGAAAGATCTTACTAGAGAAGACTTTTTGACAGCCTCCGTGGCGCAGCGGGCGAGTAGCCGGCTGCGAAGCGAGAGGCCGTGGGTTCGATTCCCGCACCGAGACAAATGTTTGTGTGATCCACTAATATTTGTCTCGGGTCTGGGTGTTGTGGGACCGCAAGTCCCTCATAGTTCCTGATACCCACGATACAGGTTAACCTAGTGTGGGGTCAGGACTATGTGTGTGACTGTTGGGTGTATTTATTTATTTATTTATTTATTTATATTTATTTAGTAGATTCTCTCTTATTAGTAAAAGGGGCCCATGCCGAGCAGTGGGATAGTTCAGGGTTAGTACATACATATGCACTCACGCCTGTAATCCCCGAAGGGGTAGGCAGATGTGTAACCAGTACACCCACATTGCGCCGAGCGTATCTCCGTCCCATAATGTGATAGGGGGCGAGCCTATCGCCATACCGGGCACAAATTCCAGACTCCGGGCTGATATTGAGCATTTCGGAATAGAAAACCAAATACCACTTTATCCGACCCGGTGATCGAACCCGAGACATCAGCGTTAGCTGAATCGTAACGCGTACGCATTACAATTGCGCCACCGAGGCAGTCAGTTCAGGGTTAGTGCTGTTATATTATGAAATAAATTATCAATTATACTAATTTAAGCATTTTGAATATGTAGATACAGTAAATATCCTTTACAATCAAGGATACGACTAGAATTTATCGCTATGGGCCTTACTTATAAACGTTACTTAAGCATTATTTAAACACAATTTTGTCTTTCTCCATCAATGCAATATATAAAGTGGCTAGAAAAGGACGAAAACAACGTTTTACTAAGCAGTGCTTAAGACAGTTTATAAGTAAGGCCCTAATGTGTCGCCTAATTTTATTTAGGTCCTGTTTACTGTTCGACTGTTAAGTATCCAATTTTTTTTAATAACGATTTCTTTGTTACAGGTTGTTCACCGTATCTACGAAGTATTGAAGGTAATTCATTTTCTTTTGCTTTTTATCCTGACAAGTGAATATACTGCATCTGATGGTCCGTATGATGCAGGCCAAATATAATGCCGACCGAGAGACGGTGTGCCTCTATACAATATGTAACAAAAACCCTGTTGTTCCTTTTAACCACGTTATCAGAATCGTTATTCCAACGTAAAGAAATATCTCAATTAAGAAAATCCTACCATAAAAATAACGATTGGGGATCACTAAGTCGTTCATCAAAAGTGGTAGTTAGTCGGTACGGCACCTTTTTACTATTACAGCGAGTCGCCGCTTTACTAATACGCGTGTAAAACACAAAATAATAGTTTTTAGTAGTATTTCACTTAAAATACAAGTATCATTGAGCTGCTGGCCGACCATCTATCACATTTTTATGTTAGATTTTTCTCATTAGAGATATTTCCTTATATTTCAATATACATACATACATACATACACACTCACGCCTATGTCCCATAGGGGTAGGCAGAGACTATTGAGTACCACAAGCTACGATCCTGACACACCTCTTTCACCTCTTCCACATTCATACATCTTCTCATACATTTTCGTCGGTTGCGGGTACTCGTGACGTGCCCTTTTCTGAGAATATCATTTATTTGATCCGCATATGTTCTCCTCGGGCGTCCTCTTCCGACCCTCCCATTCACATTCGCACGATAAATACCTATACCTATAATATATATACCTAATATTTGAATATCGATTCTCATAACACAGCTAAAACGTCCAACAGTGTTTTTGTTACACGTTGTATATTATGCCGTCCTGCAGTTACTGAATATTCACTGATTGACACGGAATGACTATCGAAACCCGTCGTGAAGTGGCAGCTTACTGTTACAATTACTGACATTTCCGGAGACCCAAATCCGTCGTCCCTATTCCAATCATATTCTATAAAGAGGTATTCATAAATTGTTTAACATTGCGGGTGTCCATGGGCGGATGGCGATGAAGAACGCTTAACATCAGGTGACCCACTTGCTCGTTTGCCTGTCTGTAAAAGGAAGCACTGTTGAGTTCTTATTTAAAGGATATTGAAGCCAGTGAAATTACTGAGCATTATGAGACTTAACATCTTATGTATCTCGGTGGCGAGCGCAGTCCAATGCCAAGCAACCTTTGTAATTCAAAGTTCTGTGTGGCGTTGCTTCTGTTTATGAGCAGGCGTGGCGCTTACCATCAGGCGAGGTACCTGCTCGTTTCGTCACTCAAGCTAATAAAAAGAGCATTAAGATTTTACAATATTGAAATAATAAACTGGCATAAACATTTAGTAATAATTAAGTTAAAAACTTTATAAAACGACTTAAAAACCTGAATTGCGTTGCCTTGGCTGTTACGCGTTCCGGCGGCTTGAAAACATTGACACTAGATTGCCCACTAACCATATAGAATAAATAAATAATAAATACACCCAACAGTCACACACATAGTCCTGACCCCACACTAGGTAAACCTGTGTCGTGGGTATACGGAACTACGAGGGACTTGCGGTTCCACAACACCCAGACCCGAAACCAATAATTATGGATAACACAAACATTTATCTCGGTGTGGAAATCGAACCCACGGCCTCTCGCTTCGCAGCCGGCTACTCGCCTGCTGAGCGACGGAGCTGTCAAAAATACTCATACTCCGTCATCAGATCTTAACCAAATTTATATGGGACTACCATTGGAGGAAAACCTATCGAATACAAATATAATCATAAAAATCGGTCCAGATTTGGCAGATTTATTAAAATTTTATAAAATTGACAACCTTCGCCTTTAAAAAGTCCATTCTCATTAGCGTGGCAGCGTTAGACACTTTGTAAGTTGTGTACTTATTCATATATTAACTAATTTTAACTATACATACATATTTTATAACTTTTGCCGTATCTTCAGTCACTAGGAAGTGCACGCAAGATATTTCTAATTCAATGAAATTCCACAAAATTTTCATACTTCCTCGCTGTTAATTATAATATAAATACTTCATGAATTATGTAATTATTTTTAAATAGGCTCGCGCCACACTATGACGAATTAGACGCCGATATCATTCCGATTCGTTCCATATGTTTTTTTTTGTTTGTTTGTTCCTTAAGGAACCGGCTAAGATCAGAGATACCATGCTGCCAAGTCATTAGTTATATTCTTTTCTTATATTCCAAGAACGATGAAACAGGGGTGCGGCCGATTTCAAGGTCTTGATGGAGTTTTGGTGTTAATCGTTCCATATGATTTTGATTTGGAACGTCAGTTATAACATGATATTTTGCTCAGAAATACGGGTAACCTTATTCGCGGCGGTCGAAGTGACGTCACTTCCTGCGCGGAAGTTATAAATTAATAGTCACATATTGAATACGAAATCTGGATGACTGCGTAAGGACTTTTGCCTGTTCTATTATTATTTTCATGGTAGAGGAAGTAAAGAACGCGTGAACATTGTGTCATCCCCTAAATAGAAACAATAAGAAAAGATATATTGTTAGTCATAGTTTTCTTAGAAATTTAGGTTAAATTTAAGGCTAGATTGTAGGTAATATTAATGACACACTGTAGAAGGTACCTATAACAAAAAAACGACAGAAGACGGCAAGTGGCTGATGGTATTCTAGGACGCATTGCCGACCTTAAAGGAAAGGCATGATTAGGAAATTGGGAACGGGAAGGGATTTGGGCCTTCGGATATCTCACTCGCCGTACGAAATACAACAGCAAGCTGCTACTTAACGTCGGTTCTCTGTGAAACAGTGGTAACTTCACTGAATTAAATTTTTGTCACAACAGAGCAGTAATAAATAATAAATACACCCCACAGTGAGATGCATAGTCCAGAGGGGCTAGCACGATAACTTGCGAGAACGTATTCCTACCGAAATGTCAAAAAAATGTTTGAAGCTCCATACAAATGCTAGAGTTCTCGATTCGAATACTTATTCGTAAGTTGTTCGTGCTCGCCCCCCTGACCCCACACTAGGTTAGGTGCCTGTGTAGTGAGTATCAGGAACTACGAGGGACTTACGGTCCCACAACACTCAGATCCGAAACCGATATTTGTTGATCACACAAACATTTGTCTCGGTGCGGGAATCGAACTCGCGGCCTCTCGTTTCACAGCCGGCTACTCGCCCGTTGCACCGCGGAGCCTGTCAACAGTGTTTACACACTGCTGTTTAGCGGCAGAAATATATAAAGCAGGTACAGTGGTGGTAACCACTCTTTAAAAAAATAGTGAAAGAAAAATATGCGATGAGCATGTAACAGAATGGTAATTGGCTGTGTTTTCCTAACTTCCTACTTTCATACGGTAATTGACAAAAAGTACTGAGCATGACATGTTTGCGAAACTGTGGATGATTCACATTTACTTTATACCTATTTTACGGTGCTTTGTTGTATAATAGTATTTTTTTGCTAGGTTATCTGTCCATAAACCGGCAGTCTCAGGGACGAATGCCTCATACGCACTCACGCCTGTAATCCCCCAAGGGGTATGCAGAGGTGTAACTAGTACACACACATTTCGCAGAGCGTATTTCCGTCCCATGATGTCATAGGGGCAAGCCTATCGCCATACCAGACACAATTCCAGACTCCGGGCTGATACTGAGCATTTCGTAATAGAAAACTCAATATCATTTTTACCCGCCCGGGGATCGAACCCAAGACGTCAGCGTCCGCCTCGGACATGCGTCTCGGACAGTCGGCAATGCGCCCATGATTATTCTAGTATTGTGGTCGTACATGGTCGGTAGACATCTCTTACCATCAGGACCCACTTGCTCGTTTGCCAGTCTAACATACGCACTCACGCCTGTAATCCCCGAAGGGATAGGCAGAGGTGTACACAGTACACCCACATTTCGCCGAGCGTATTTCCGTCCCTTATGTGATAGGGGGCGAGCCTATCGCCATACCGGGCACAAATTCCAGACTCCGGGCTGGTACTGAGCATATCGTAATAGAAAAACCCAATACCACTTTACCCGACCCGGGGATCGAACCCGAGACCTCAGCGTTGACCTCAATCGTAACGCTTACGCATTACAACTGCGCCACCGAGGCAGTCATGGTGCAATGGGCGAGTAGCTAGTAGTAAATATTATTTCTGCACCCAGTAACGGACTGTATTCCGTAAGGAACTAGAAAGCATTAACTGGCTCTGAGTATGGACTTAATCGAATTCTAAGAAATTACTCGATGACAATTAAAGTTAAGTGACTTCTTTGAGTGTGACAAACTACAAACAGGTTTAAAGCGAGATAGCAATATATTACTTAACTGTCAAGATGGCCTCAAGGTCTCTGTTCTCTGCACATATTGGGGGAGCGGCGTGACGTCACCAAGGTCTCGGAGCCACTGACCGAATCCTACATGATGATGACGTAATGACGAGACTTAGAGACCTTGAAGTATTTCTACCAATCGGTTGCAAAGTTAATGTTCCTTACTGCTGGTGTAATCGTTTCTTAATTTTCGTTCATTCAACTCATGTTACGAAATAGAGAGGCTTGTTTTTTAACCCCTTGAAAAAAAGAGGTGTTATAAGTTTCACGCCTCAGTCTGTAGCATCGTAGCGTCTTACGAAAGGACCTATTTAAATTTAGGTTTTTTATTTAAAAGCTATTGAGACGGTTCCTAGCTATGTTTATGGAAAATATGTACAGTCATTGAAATTACATATCTTAGTGATTTTTTATGTTTCCGCGAATATTACACATTGAAATAAAACTAGTTTTTCCGAATTTATCAAGGTTTAATTTTTATTTTAGTCCCGATGTTTCAGACGTTACAGATCTTGTTTAAATTTGCCTTGCTACTTGCTAGTTTCCTGATCTCTGTTATAAAAACAAATAGAACCATTTAAGTCGACAATAATAACCGTACAGTATCTATTGTCTAAGAACGCGAGCAATCCTGTCCGAGCTACGTGTAGCGGTACATTGTTTCGACCACACGTGAATTCTGTCTTGTATTGAAGAAAGGATACTTCGTGCATATGCATTATGTTTGTTATTCTGTCATATAATGTAACAGCATCCTCCAGATACTTATCAGAGTTTAAAATACCTACCAGGAACGCACCGACCTTACCTCTGACATTAGGTTTATGGGCAGCAGGGATCACTTATCATCAGGAGACCCACCTACCCATACGCCTCTTCTTGCTTAACAAAATCTCTTTAGACTAGTCTCAACGTATGAGGTGCGTGGACCTGCGGTACTCAGTTTGATCCATGGTCGGTCCCTCGATATACCTCGGCCTAATTCTTTACGGAGTACATACATAGATCTATCCTAATTACCTATAGCATTAGAAAAGGCACAAGGATATGAAGTCCTCAATTGTTAATTAAGTTAAAAATATATTATGGGAAATGTAGTGGAATTCGGTTGTTTATATAAATACATCCAAAAGTCACACACATAGTCCTGATCCCAAACTACGTAAACCTGTATCGTGGGTATCAGAAACTAAGAGGGACTTGCGGTCCCACGACACTCAGACCCGAAACAATTTTTTGTTGAGTACATATATTTGTCTCAGTGCGGGAATAGAACACACGGCCTTTTGCTTCGCAGCCGGCTACTCGCCCACTGCGCTAAGGAGGCTGTCATATTAAACCAAATTTCACAGAAATTGTTAAAATTTGCGAATAATGGGTGATCCACAACACGGCTCAATTACTGGAAGGTTATGTTGCGTCACCGTTACTGCGGTACCGTAGATCGGATAACGGGCCGAGTCTCGTCGCCTGCGCACCGTGTCATTTCACTATTATACACAGGGCCGTGTGCAGGGGCTGTCCGTCAGCTATATCACTTACAGCCATCACATACGTAGACCTCACCCCACATTAAGCTACGAGTCTTGTCTCGTAGAAATCAGGAACTACGAGAAGCTTTCGGTCTCACAATACCCATACCCGAAACAAATATGAATGTGTGTGAATCACTGAGACATTTGTCTGTCCAGAAATCGAACACGTGGCATCTTGTTGAACACTCACCCCTTGCGCCACATTGTAAGAGTAAGGGACCTTGTTTATTTAAAAAAAATTAAGTAAAATAAATTTTGCATTTCGATGTTTTTTTTTACTCCAAATGTAAAAATTAACGCACAAAACGAATGTCTTGCAAAGCACTATACTTTCGAACAGTCAGAAATTACATATTTTTTACTCTTTACAATTTGTTGATGTCCTCTAGCAAGATGAAGCAATGAAATGATAAAGTGAGTCATAGCAGTTGAATAAGTACGATAAGTAAATATAATGATAAAAAAATATTTTGTATTAGCTTTTACTTGCGGCTCCGCCCGCGTGTGCCGCCTTTTCTGGGATAAAAGTAGCCTATAATCGTCTCCATGGTCGCTAATCAGCGGTGTGTAAGGTTGTTTTTCGGTTTAAAGGACATTGAAGCCGGTGAGATTACTAGGAATGATGAAGATGCTACTATATCTTGAGGTGACGAGCGCAGTCCAGTGCCATGTAGTGCTTTGTAATTCAGAGTTCTATGTGGGGTTGCTGGGGATCTATGTGGTTCATAGCGGTGGCGCTTACCATCAGGTGGGCGACCTCCTCGTATCCTCATTCAAGCTTCCACCTTGGTTGCAACATGGTTTTTAACATATGTTACAGATAGATTAGACAGCTCCGTGGCGCAGCGGGCGAGTAGTCGGCTGCGAAGCGAGAGGCCGTGGGTTCGATTCCTACACCGAGACAAATGTTTGTGTGAACCACAAATATTGGTCTCGGGTCTGGGTGTTGTGGGACCGCAAGTCCCTCGTAGTTCCTGATACCCACGACACAGGTTTACCTAGTGTGGGGTCAGGACTATGTGTGTGACTGTTGGGTGTATTATTATTATTTATTATTATAGATTTGGCTGTTATGACCGGCCGCCTGCCGTATTAATATTTATTCTAGAGTTTTCCACAATGTAAATGAGTTGTCCCAATCACCAAAAATAGAAATAGATATATGAGAGGTTAAAAGGCTTCTGGGATGAACAACTGATACAGTAGATACTAAGGTAAGCCTGACCCATCTCAGAACTTTATGGCCCACTCTCATGATAAGGAAAGGTTGATGAAGTTATAGGCAATTTAGAATCTAAGCAGCCTATATACGGACCTGGATTGAACTGCGTGTAACCGTCGCGTCGCCCCAGTTCGCCATTGTAAAGGAATCACTGATTATGTTATTAGAGTAGACAATGCTGTTTCCGTGGCGGATTGTTTTGTTGGAGAATTCCTGAGAGTGTTGGATATCAACAGTGTGTAAGCACTGTTGTGTTCCGGTGTGAAGGACATTGAAGCCAGTGTAATTACTGGGCATTATGAGAATTAACACCTTCTGTCTCGGGTGACGAGCGCAGTCCAGTGTCATGCAGTGCTTTATTTAAAGTTCTGTGTGGCGTTGCTTCTGTTTATGAGCAGACGTGGCGCTTACCATCAGGCGAGCGAACTGCTCGTCTCGTCATTCAATCTAATAAAACGGATATGATAATTGAAATAATTGATAATTTCATTATTATCATTGGATGTGAAGTGCCTGAAAACTTATCAGTCTTAAAAGTGTCTCTAGAATAAATTTTATAACGATTTTTCGTTGAGTTTTCTTTATCCATCACGAAAATAACATTGAATTAAATTTATCAGTTTAAAATCACACACATGATGAGGTATAAAGATGGTTTCAGTAATAAAATTGCATACAGGATAATGATTTAAAATTTAGTGGCAAGAAAACACAAATACTGGACTCGGAAACTTTTAGCATTGCGACCTTAAAATCGTAAAACAACCTGAAAATTATCTAATTAAGTGTCAATTAACTGTGTATGCATTAAACATAGTTTGTTCCTGCATGAATATTTTGTTTTTTTTCTGTTTTTTAATATGCAGCAGCTGATCCAAAGATCATAAAACGTTTGGTCATAAATTTCTAATTCTAATTATTCAGAATCTATGAGGTTTACTTTTCTGTGTACCTATAGATTAATCGTCCTCCTTAGAAGTGCAGTTATTATTGATACCACCTTCCTGCAACATCCTGTGTATTCCCTTACAATTACAGCGATTACATAAATACATTAGGCCAATTTGGATATATTCGAAATTCAACATCTTTGATGTGTGTTGATTCCATAATGTAGGTATTGTTTATGAAGGGGTGTATTTCTCTTATGGGAGAAATCGGGTCGCAATGGTATATTACATATATACACGGGCGAAGTCGCGAGCAGAAGCTACTATTACATATAATAAGAGATACAACATACTCGTATTACATAATCTGGCTCCAAATCCGTAAATTTAATAACTCGTTTAAAAATAGTAGCTCATGTAGCATTTATTTCCAAGAGTAAAATTGGAAGCCAAGAAATGCTACGCCAAGAATTTTCTGATAATTAAGTAATGTTTCTGCGAAGATAACTCCATCATTACACGGCGTAAATTAAACTCATTATAGCTGATTATATCCGCCAATGGAATGCAAGGTAACGTTATAAAGTAAGCTTTAGATATTCCGCCTTCTATATATTACGCCTTGGCTAATTTATTCGCTAAGCTAGGATAAGATCTGTTTGACTTTAATTCAAATACCGGGCTATCTGAACAATAATCCGAAAGTAGAAGAAATGTATTTAATCGCCCCATTAGTCTAGTGGCAGCGTAGTAAGCCTAAGAACCGTGATGTCCTAGGTTCAATTCTAAGTCGGGCATTCATAATTTTTGTTTTGAGTGTTCGATTACAAAAACCACACATGATTTGTCTGGGTTTGGAGTTTGTGCCCGGTAAGGCGATAGGTTCACCCTTATCACATCATGGGACGGAAATTAGCTCTGCGAAACATGGGAGCAGCACTAGTTGCATCTTTGCCTGCCTCTTCGAGGATAAACGACGTGAGCGTATGGTAGAAGAAATCTAAGTTATAATGTGGTTTGCATAAGATGACTGATTGTCTCTTTTAACTTCTTCAAAAGGAGGAGGTGTTTAATTAGTCTATTGTTAGGGTATAGTCTTTTTATTGGTGTATTGAGGGTGTCTGAGAAAACAACGTTGGGTACATTGAAATAATAATGGTGCAATATAGTTGTGGTAGGGTGATTAAATGGTATAAAAGAGGTCGTCGCCATGCCTGGAGGTCTTTTGCCAGTGGGCAGTCAGTCAGTCTCCAGTTCACTAAGAACAGTGCTCAGTCTATAATAGTCCAAGAGTTTATTACGCGGTAGCTCTGCTGGTTTACTATTCAGTCCTAGTTGTTTTAGTTGTAATTAGGTAATTAAAGAACGATCTATTGAGAATCCTGACATGCGGTTGTGGTCTGTAAAACAGTAACAGTGTAAAAGTCACCAATAAACTATGAGTTGAAGTGATTAATGTCGTTTTTGTATTAATAAAATAATACTCGGCTCACGTAACTTTAACACTATACCTATGTTTTTTAATGTAATTCGATATCTCTGTCGAATGTAGATTGTATTTGATAGGGTTCACTCCGAAGGTGGTCCCATATAAATTAGGTTCCAATCTGATAACGGAAACGAGGCATAGTTGAAGACTCCTCAACGAATAGTAACAAATGCACGGCAAGGCGGGTTTTGTGTCGATCTATTTAACTTTTAGTTAGGTTCGTATGCTGTTTCATATAGCTAGAAAATAATTGCTTATTTAGAATGGAATATAAAATGGAATTCATTGGTTTTTTTTTAATTGTATAGGCCGGCAAACGCGCATGTGGGTCACCTGATGGTAAGAGATCTCCACCGCCCATGTACGGCCAGAATACTAAAATAATCATGGGCGCGTTGCCGATCTTAAAGGAAAGGGATAAGTAAGGGATTGGGGAGGGACAGGGAATTTGGGCTTCCGGATATCTCACTCACCGTACGAAGCTTGCTTTACGCCGGTTTTCTGTGAGACAGTGGTAACTACCCGGACGAGCGGGCCCATTTATGCTGTAGACATAATTGTCTACAGCGTGGATCTACCACTCATAAATACATATTTTAAAAGTATTTTACTCACTCAAAGTCAACATGTGTAGTAAAGTATTGGTGCACTTTTGGCAACAATCTCGCGTCACACAACTGTAAAATGTTGCTCATTATTCAGTACGCTTTACTAAGTACAGTTTCGGTTAAAACGGCACAATGTTATTCTTCGTTGCATCCAATTTGGTTACTAGATTTTGAGTGGAATTCTATGTAAAACACTAAAATCATCCAGTTATCCACCTATCTTATGGAAGGTTTCCCCTTCTCCTATTTTTCCTCTATTGAGTATCACAGGGTAACTAGCTTACTCCACTTCTCCTCATTTTATTGTATGACTATTCCATCTTAATTTAAAACCACATCTTTTTCATTGCATTCGTAATGATACTATTCTGTTTTTTTCGTCGTAGCATAGTGTGATCCTAAATACTCATTGTAATGACTGTAATAATGACTTTTGATAGACATTGTAATGAGTTTTGTCTTCAGTAATAAAGCGATGTTCACATATACTTTGTATACGAGAGCTGTGAGAAGCTTCTAACCGGGTGGCCTCAATACCTAGCAAGTTCACTTTTATTTCCTTACTCATTGAGCATCTTATTGTTATGACAAGTTCTGACGAGTCGATTAGCATTCAACAAGGAACTTGAATCATCAAAAACAGGTTTTTCTTAATCATTTGTTCAGTGCAAATAGGAAAATGCTTAAAAATGCAAGCCTATCATATGAAATCGGCATGGACGGCGCAGACTCTTTAAACATAAGAGCTGTTGGCATTTCTCCAGATGTACCATATTGCAGTTACTGTTGTTTGGAGCTCTTAATATATTTCGAAAATAACTCAAATAGTGTTAAGCATATCATCAAATATAAAACTCTTTCCTCTGTGTCCGGCGCTATCTCAGCTATTGCTAGGATCTGCCTGTCTACTAAAACGCCTCCACTTCGCCCAATTTTGGACATTCTCCATAGTGAAACAATGAGCTCTCATATGTCAAGTTAGCATAAAAAGGGCCATCCGCGCGTATTAGATACAAAACTAAAATACATAGATACATAAATCATAATATTATGGTAATTAAAATTTTAGTGTTTAGCTTATCGATTAATTCATCAACATTCCAGCATATTTGGCCTAACTAGTTAATCGACACATCTAAAGGACACGATAAATCGATTATAGTAATCGATTTTAAATCAATTGATTGTTCGCCAAACAGGCTGAGACGTTTTAATTGCGTTCCGTTTCGGTACTTAGGTCGTATTTATCGATGTAGTGAAAGTATCAAGATGTGGTGATTGTCGATAATTGCGCAATAGTTAGGGCTAGTGATGTAACTCTTAGAAATGCTGACGTCGATAAAAAACTTCGATTGCGACGTGAGTAGCTCCACAGGGTTTCTGAGATTCGAGTCCGTGACGAAAAAGTTTAAGTTTTTTATTTGTGAGATCTTTCGGTGTTCACTTGTTATTTTGGATTTTTTATGAGGTAACAGAAGAGGTCTTGGAGCCATTTTCCTGGTTTTATAGAGAAAATATATTTTTGTGTAAAGATTGTTGCAAAATGTTTCAAAGCAGTTCCAGCCACTTTTCCACAACAAAAAGGTATGAATAATGGCTACCATGATTTGCTTACACTGCCAACCCACAGACTGGCTGAGGTCAATGATATAAAAGCGATACTATGATTCGTGTTGGCAGTCCAACATTACGACCCATTGTTTATAACGAACATGATTGGATGACGTTGTGTTATGACTTAGCCATTCAGGTAATGATCACGAATTCAATGCATAAGGATTTTTTTGTAGTCTACAATAATAAAGTTTGCGCATTGGGTTTAAGATTCCCTGCGTAGTGAAAATGATGTTCGGTCTGGGAACCTTTTTAAGTTCCGTTAAACAAATATATATGAAATATGACTTGAATTACTGTAGTTTCGATAGAATTACTATAAGTGTACTGAAATAATGGAAAAAGGTCTTTAAAAACAGATGATACAGATTTAATGGAACTTGTTTTTAAAACTATTCACGTGTGTCTCGTACTAAAAGAAGTGCTGTGACATCCTAAAAATACGTCTTGCTACATCTTCAACTTCCGAGAAAAACAATACACACATACATACGCACTCACACGTGTAATACCCAAGTACACCCACATTTCCACGAGCGGATGTCCGTCCCACGATGTGATAGGGGGCGAGCCTATCGACTTCAGGCTGATACTGAGCATTTCGTAATAGAAAACCCCAATACCACTTTACCCGACCCAGAGATCGAAGGCCTAACGCGTACGCATTGAACTGCGCCACCGAGGAAAAAAAAATTGGTATAGTTACCTATTACAATCTTTTCTTTCTGCCTGGCGTTATACCGACTTAATGCCAGGGTCTGCCTTCCATTTGACAGTATTTGGTTTTATATGGGACGACTCGCCGTCTGACCCCCACAACCCGCAACGTTAACCAAGTTTCGCCATTGCCTCGTCTGTTAATCAGCAGTGTGCAGGTGAGGTTGTCTTTGGGCCAAGACGTTGGTGGCTCTGTCACACTCCCAACTTATACTTATTACAATATGGGATTTAAACGGAGCGTGAAGAAGCAAGGCCGGCATAATTCTGTCGACTTATGATACATTGTCTGTCGTGGAGCGACTCTATTCTTGGATTACGCTACACTTACAGTACGGTACACTTACTGTATAGCGTAGTTGCAGAGGTAGGATAAAAAAAATACTTCCACTATACTTGATAGTGTCTGTAGTATTTTTGTACACCCAATAGCTATACACCACACATATAATAACTGTTTTGTGAATGTAATCACCTTGTGAGTTAAAAGCATAGAAAATTTGTCTGGTTACGATTTATAATCGATTATATATGGGTGTCGTAATCGATTTTTTCGTGCATGAATTACTAGTGTGTTGAGACGGCTTTAGGTTATTTCCTTAACTACGATGTTGAAGTTTTGTTTCGCTTTCGAGCGATTGTAATATAATACTAATGTATTATACATGTTCGACTGCTGGACAGGCCTACTCCGCTGAATGTAAAGGGTTAGGCCTTAGTCCACCACGCCGGCTAAATGCGGGTTGGCAGACTTCACATTCTTTCGAAATTATTATAAAAAACTTCTCTGGTATGCATGATTCCTCACGATGTAAGGAAATAATATATAAATAAATACACCCAACAGTCACACACATAGACCTGACCCCACACTAGGTGAACCTGTGTCACCCAGACCCGAAACAAATAATTGTGGGATTACACAAACATTTCGCTCGGTGTGGGAATCGAACCCACAGCGTCTCGCTTCGCAGCCGGCTACTCGTCCGGTGCGCCACGGAGGCTGTCAATGGAAAGGGAAGGGGAATCTAGTATACGGTTTTTTTACACAAGGAAGGACCTAAAAATGCGACTTAGCAATCGCTCCACAAGAATAAATTACAACAAAATCTAGCATAAAAAACGTCATAAAATTACGAAATCCCGTTTCGAACGACACAAATATTTCCAACTAAATGCAAAACATCTGAAATTAACCCCATTGTGAATCAATAAATTTTGAAATTCGATGTTATTAACACAGTTTCGACTAATGTCGGCCTTACGATGGACAACTATCAACCGTTATAGCATTCATGGATCGTGTTTGGAAATTAAACAAAAAAATAACAGTCTTATTTTGTGTTAGACCGGTTTTTGTCTCGCTGTAAGTTCGTGTTTAGACTTTTTTGCGGAAAATAATAATCCACGCTATACTAGAGGTAGTTTAGTGTCATTTGCGGTTGTTATAAGGATAGCAAGGAGATTTTTTTTTAAGTATAGGCCGGCAAACGAGCAAGTGGTTCACCTGATGGTAAGTGATCTCCACCGCCCATGTTTGCCCACGATACTAAAATAATCATGGGCGCGTTGCCGGCCTTAAAGGAAAGGGATAAGTAAGGGATTGGGAAGGGGAGGGGTATTTGGGCCTCCGGATATCTCACTCACCGTACGAAACGCAGCAGCAAGCTGCTACTTTACGCCGGTTTTCTGTGAGACATTGGTAACGACCCGGACGATCTAGTATACCCTTCTAAGGTATAGCAGAAATCTTCTTTTGTTTAAAGGTGGGTAGGCAGGACTGTTGGGTTTGTAGAATTATTACTATATTCATAATGAATGGCAGACGGAGGAAGACTGACCTTCCTCTATCATGCTTTGACGGTAAATTTAGCATTATGTAGGGCAACCCGCCGTCTGACCCCCGAAACCCGTAACGGGAACTAAGTTATGCCATTGCAATGTCCGTTAGCCAGCAGAGTGTACCACGTGCAGATGGCAGAATAAAGAAATAGACGACAGAAAAGGCGGCAGAAGAGAAAGCGGTGGTACCAACCCAGACGGTATCTCGCATACAACCACCACCACGACATACCACCTTGAAAAGTAGTCAAAAATTATAATTTTCGGGTGCATACATACATGGCTTACGCTGGACGACCTTATGAGATCCATAAAAATTATTCAATAAAGAATTGTAGATCTTAAAAAGACCTAAAGATAAGTCCACGATGGCATATATACTCATGTCTATCTCCTAATGTTGACTCACAATAACCATTTTCAACCGACGAAAAAAACAGTGAAGTTTCTCAATTCGCTGCAGGTTTTTGTATATGCAACCACGCGTATGTCCGTCAAGTATGGACCGATTTAGATGATTCTTTTTTATTCGGAAGAGTATAGCACGAAGTTCGTCCCATTTTAATTTCAAGAACAAATTCCACCCATAAAGGGGTGAAATCGGGGATGACAGATGCAAACTTCGCCATTTATGCACCGATTTTGATAATAATAATATAACTAAAATAGTGAAATAAAAACTTTCGACTCAATTTTTTTTTTATTAATTTTTTTAAGTAGGTTTTATTTTTAATGCGAAGTGTTACGCGGATGGACTTGCGAGCAAAAGCTAGTTATATTTATTTATTTTATTTATTTATTTATTGTTTAATACAACTATTGTTTTAATACAGCTATTGCTTATTACAACTATTTGATAACACGAAATACATTTCATAAATGAGTTGCGTCTAAGTTAATTTTTTATTAACCGAAAGTGTAAATTTGTGAAAGTTAACCGTAGGCTAAACTTTAGCCCCACCGCTCCATATAAGTAAGTATTAATGAGCTTAAGTAATTTTGTTTTTAATTTGTGGGAACCAAAATACATCAAAGTATTTACCGAGTCGAATGGACATTCAAGTTTATTGCAAATATATATGAATATTTAATATTATTTCACGGAAGCCAGTTTAGTCGTCTTGTTTCTTAATAATTTACACATATTTTAATAAATGATAATATTGCATCTATTGTTACGAAATCTTATTAAAATTCATCAAGAGTCAGTGTCAGTGTTACCATTAGGTTATATCCAAGAGGCCGTCTGGGTTGGTACCACCGCCTTATCTATTTCTGCCGCCCAGCAGCAGAGTGTAAGCACTCTTGCGTTGCGGTTTAGATAGTAAAATTACAGGACACTATACGACTTAACTACCATCTACGTCTCGGGGAAATGAGTGCAGGCCAGTGCCATGCAGTACTTCATCGTTCGAAGTTCTGATTGTTGTTGCTTTTGTTTATGGGCAGGCGTGATGCTTACCATCAGACGAGCGACCTGCTCTTCTCGTCACTGAAGCCAATAAAACAAACAGCTTTACTAGCATTGATCGGAATAGGGACCACGATACCCATAGTAAAAACCACTATAAATTGTAAGTACATACATACGCACTCACACTTGTAATCCCCGAACGGGTAGGCAGAGGTGTACCCATTACATCCACATTTCGGCGAGCTTATTTCCGTCCCACGATGTGATAGGGGGCGGGCCTATCGCCATGCCGGGCTCAATTCCAGACTCCGGGCTGATAATGAGCATTTCATAATAGAAAATCCCAATATCACTATTACCCGAACCGGGGATCGAATCCGAGACCTCAGCAAAGCAGTCGTACATTACAACAGCACCACCGAGGGAGGACGTGTCACGCCTTTTTAGATAAATAGAATATTCTTTATTGCACACCAAATAAACGTAGCTTATAAACGAGGATCATACAGTAAGGGTGATACAATGGGCATTTCTTATCGCAAACGGCGATTTCTTCCAGACAACCTTAACCGCCTTTTTCTACAACCCACGCTCAATCCAGCGATAACTAACCGGCAAAAACTGATTAAATTTGTCTACCACAAAGCCAATTTACAACACGAATAAGTATTTTGTAATGTGTAACAACTACGTGAAAATATTGCCCAACGTTCTCTAACCGTGTTGTGTTTTGATACATAGATTCTAATGTGTAGTCAGCGATTCCATTCGGTAAAAAAGTAATGCCAGCCTAACAGTGATTGGTGCATGAATGCGTACTGCCACAATGACAATGACTGCCTCGGTGGTGCAGTTTCTTTTTATCCTGGCAAAGTGACTACGCGACACCTGATGGTAAGTGTAGCGCAATCCATGAATACTGTCGACCAACGATAGACACTGAATCTATCGCAGATCGGCAGAATTATGCCGGCCTGCTTAATTGTTTCTTCACACTCCGCTTAAAGGATCCCATGTTATAGGAAATGTAATGCATACGGGATATAACTGTTGCGCTGAGGTCTCGAACGATTCACGGTTCGGGTAAAGTGATATTGGATTTTTCTCTCATGAAATTTTATTTATTTATTTATTTATATCAGCCCGGAGTTTGGAATTGTAACCAGTATGGCGATAGACTCGCCATACCGCACAAAAATCACACTCCAATTGCTCTGGATTGGAATTTGTACCCGGTATATATAGGCGATAGGATTGCCATCTATCATATTAAGAGACAGAAATACGCTTGGCATACATAGTTGCACCTTAACTTAACCCTTCGGGAATACAGGTATGAGATTATATATGTAACATAATAATAGTACTCGTGTATTATACACGTCCCACTGCTGGGCACGGACGGGCCTCCTCTGCTGAATGAGAGGGTCTACTACGCTGGGTGGTGTACTAAGTCCTGACCCTGAGTTGCGAGTCTCCCACCCGCATTAGGCCAGCCTAATGCGGGTTGGAGATTCTACATATCTTCAAAATTCTTATGGATGAATTCTCAGGTATGCAAGATTCCTCACAATGTTTCCTTCGCCATTAAAGCAAACGATAATTAACAACTGAACTGAACTCGACTGCCTCGGTGGCGCAGTTATAATGTGTACGCGTTACGATTGAGGCCAACGCTGAGGTCTCGGGTTCGATCCCCGGGTCGGGTAGTGGTATTGGGGTTTTCTATTACAAAATACCCCAGTATCAGCCCGGAGTCTGGAATTTGTGCCCGGTATGGCGATAGGCTCACATTATGGGACGGAGATGCGCTCGGCGAAATGTAGGAGTACTGATTACACCTCTGCCTACCCCTTCGGGGATTACAGGCGTGAGTGCGTATGTATGTATAATTAACAATCAATAAAAAACCTAACTTAGAAAAGTCAGAGATGCATGCTCTTACGGCTGGTTTCGAACCTCCGACTCAACAGTCTCAACAGTCCGTACCACTCGCGGCTGAGCTACCGCTGCCATGTAACAAACTACAAGTTATTACGATGTGGTCAAACTAATCGGGTAATGTAGAAAAAATACAGTTCGTTGCGAAAATAAGAAGGTGTTATTGTAAATTGTAATAAACATAAAGTTTCGTCGACATATGAATTAGACATTCAGGTCATCGGTTCAATTTCCTAACGTTAATATCACGTTGATATTTTTGATGTTACAATGTTTCGTGTCCGATGTTTTTTATATGTTTTTATGTTGAATATTTGTCATAATTATATACATGATGCAAAGAGATTGAGCTGATGGTAGTGACCTGATTCGACGGAGAAAAAAGTTGTTAATAAAATTAGTTTGTAGTTGTTATGAATAGTTAATTTAACTTGCTTAAATTGTATGGACACCTTAGAATTGGCGCATAAATAATGTTGAACGTGTATGTGAGTGGTAGAGCCACGCTGTAGACACTTGTCTACAGCGTGTGTGGGCCGGCTCGTCCGAGTCATTACCACTGTCTCACAGAAAGCCGGCGTCTAGTAGCAGCTTGCTGCTGCGTTTCGTACGGTGAGTGAGATATCCGGAGGCCCAAACCCCCTTCCCTTAATTATCCCTTTTCTTTAAGGTCGGCAACGCATCCACAATTCTTTTGGTATTGTGGGCGTACATGGGCGGTGGAGATCACTTACCATCAGGTGTCTCACTTGCCTGATGGTAAGTGATCTCCACCGCCCGTGAACATCCAGAATACCTGAGAAATTATGGATGCGTTGCCACTTTAAAGGAAAGGGATAATTAAGACTTGGGGAGGGGAGAGGGATTTAGGCCTCCGGATATCTCATCCACCGTACAAAACGTGACAGCAAGCTGCTACCTCACTGCTGTTTTCTGTGAGCCAGTGGTAACAACCCGGTTGGCCGACCCATTCAAATTCTACTCTGATTTTCAACCTGCCATTTATGGAAGCAGAATAAAGTGTTTGCTCTGAGAAGCACTTAACACTAAATAATTAATATTTTACGGCTCCAAACATTTAATTAAAATATTTGTTTATTTTTAAATTAGTGGAACCACACCTTAGCTTTTTATTGGCTTGATGACGAAACGAGCAGATCGCTCGCCTGATAGTAAACGCCACGCCTGCCCGTATACAGAAGCAGCACTATTCAGAACTTTAAATTACAAAGTACTGCTTGGCATTGAACTGCGCTCGTCATCCCGAAACATAAGCATAAACATACGGCTTATAAGAAGTTAAGCCTCATAATGCCCAGTCATTTCACTGGCTTCAATGTCCTTCAAACCGAAAAACAACTGTGTTTACTGCTGCTTAGTGGCAGAAATAGACAAAGCGGTGGTACCAACCTTAATGACCTCTCGCGTACGCGGAACCTACCAGCTAGTAAGAGCTGTCTACCTATAAAAGCGACAACGATGTGCTACTTCACGACTGTATATGTTTTTTATATATGTTCCCGCATAACTCTCGATATAAGTATATGCACCAACTTCAAGTGCAATTTTTTTTTTCGAGGCGCTCATAGCCAGATGCACTCACGCCTATAAGCAGAGGTGTAACTAGTACACCCACATTTCGCCTAGCGTATCTCCGTCCGACGATGTGATAGGGCGCTCCCTAGCCTATCGCCTTACCGGGCACAAATTCCAGACTCCGGGTTTAAATTTAGCATTTTGTAATAGCAAAACCCAATATCACTTTTAGTGTGTGATTGCGCATGTATATGTAGTATTCATTCTCAATGCGGCACCGATAGTAATTTGGACATAATATACAAGGTCAAACTTGTTACTTTCTATGGTGAAATTACCATTCCCAAATCGCCTTTTTAAAATTCTACTAGTGCTTGCCGTTGCACGATTGGCTTTACCATAACATAGCATTACGAAATAAGGGCCAATGTACATGATCAGGTTTGCGATTTGTTTGAACTTGGCATTTGATATATTACTGGTGTCTTATTCTTGTATCGTTTTGTGGAGCGACGGTTTAAGAATATAAATCGCAAATTATTGTTAGTTGTAAGAGTGTGTTCTATTTTAATTAAATTTGTTGGTTATGCACAGACTTGGAACCAGCAAATCCGTAATGAATGTGCAAGTTTCCGACCTACAATGGATACATCATTTATCGTTGATTAACTTTTTTCTGGGATTACGTTACAGTTACCATCAGGTGCAGCGTGTTCACTGCTAAGCCAGGATAAATAAGTATAAAATTATTTTTATGTGTCGTCTTTTTATCCTGGCACGAGAAATTGACCTGATAAAGTACAGTGCAGTTTCTTTTTATAGCATAGGCCGGCAAACGAGCAAGTGGGTTACTTGATGGTAAGTGATCTCCACTGCCCATGTACGCCACAATAGAAAGAGAATCATGAGCGCATTTTCAACCTTTAATGAAAGGGGTAATTAAGGGATTGGGAAGGAAAGGGGAATTCGGACCTCCGGATATCTCACTCAACGTACGCAAAGCAGCTGCAAGCCTACTTTACGTCGGTTTTCTGTGAAACAGTAATAACCAACCGGTCGAGCCAGCCCATTTGTACTGTAGACAAAACTACAGTGGCTCTACCACTCACAAAAAGTTCAAATATAATTTCCCTTGAAATACTACTTCCCTTAAAAATCTGCAATATATATTTGTGAATGCAACTGCAATATATCAACTATTCTAATAAAGTACACAAAATTCCGTTTACTTTAATTCCTACATGAAGTCTCTTAACTCCGAGACTTGACCATGCAGTTTACCCAGATGTCCCAAAAACCTTAACGTCAATACTATCAGCGCACACCTCAATGGTATAAAATTCTCTCACGCACTAGTTACTTAACGTTTTAACCTTGAGTTACATTTAATTGCTAGCCAACAATAACAAAAAGAACTGTCGAGATATTTCGAGTAATTGAGCAACAGTCATTATTTTCAATGTGTCTTAATGACTAATCAGCATGCAAATTACGTATAAAATGTACTTTTATAACCTGGCTCGGCAAAGTACACTATATAACTATACGCTACACCTGATGGTAAGTGTAGCAATCCAAGAATACTGTCGACCAACGATAGACACTGTATCTATCTTAGATCAGCAGAATCATGCCGGCCTGCGTAATTGCTTCTTTACACGCCGTTTAAAGGATCTTAGTAGTTGGTAGCATTTTTATATAACAGAGGTCAGTTTACTCGCAAGTAGGTTACCTGATAGTAAGTGAACTGCCACGCATACTCAGAAAACCTGCAGAATCATTAGTGCGATGCCGACTTAGACGAAAGGAACAAGGATTTGTAAAGGTGCTACTGCTTCGGTGGTGCAGTTGTAATGCGTATGCGTTACGATTGTGGCTGACGCTGAGGTCTCGGCTTCAATCCCCGGGTCTGGTAACAGTGATATTGGGTTTTTCTATTACGAAATGCTCAGTATGGAGTCTGTAATGTGCCCGGTATGGCGATAGACTCGCCCCGTATCACATCATGGGACGGAGATATGCTTGGCGAAATGTGGGTGTACTGGTTACACTTGTGCCTACCTCTTCGGGGATTACAGGCTTGAGTGCTTATAAATATCAAGGCATAATAAGGTTCCTGAAGAAATCTAGGACTACTATATCAAACAACATTATTAAATTTAAATTCGAAATAACATGATAAGGATTTTTGTAGCAAGACTCATAACTCAAGGCTTATAACTAGCTTAGTACATGTTATTACTGGTAATGAAGTAGCAAATTTGCTGTACGGTACATCCTACAATGGTTTACCGCTACATTTGATCTAGGCCTGCTGTTAGAATGTAAGGGTTCATGAAACTAACAACTATGTAATGCGTCTTTTGAATTGTTGAGGATGCTATTCTAACGTATCAAGGCCTGTTTGGAGAAGTCTGACCGAGACAAAACACTGTGATACTACTATACCCACACGTTTGTTTTGTATGCAATTGGTAACTAGGTGGTAGGTCCCTCGTACGCGATAGCCCGTCTGGTTTGGTACCACTGCACCGCTTTGTCTCTCTCTGCCATCTATTTCTTTATTAACTGACAGGAGTCAAGCATAGTCTAAGGCCTTCGGGCGGCTTGAAAACATTGACACCAGATTAGCCATTAATCATTTCTGAATGCATTTTATGAATTATGGTACAAAACTTGTATTACTTGCTAGGCGGTAGGTCCCTCGTGTGCGAGAGACCGTCTAGGTACTACGGCTTTGTCTATTTCCGTCGCCAAGGAGCAATGTGTAAGCACTATTGTGTTTCGATTTGAAGGTAATTGAAGCCAGTGAAATTACTGGCCATTATGAGACTTAACATCTTATGTCTCGAGGTGACGAGTGCAGCCAAGTGCTATGGAATGCTTTGTAATTTTAGGTCCTTTGTGGTGTTGCTTTTGAGTATAGGCAGGCGTGGCGCTTACCATCAAGCGAGCAACCAGCTCGTTTTGTAATTCCGGCTAATAAACAAAACACATGTCTATAATTCACTGTACCTCATCTATTTCTCTGATCAGAGTTCGCCAACCTTTCCTAACCTCAAAATCTTGTTCCAGATTATCAACAATGACATAACAGCTTCGTCAAAATGGCGTTACGTTTGAAAAAAGACATCAAGAAGGCCTCCTACTACGTGTGGTTCTTGGGGGCACAGGAGTCGCGCGGGCTGAGGGGGGAGGAGTTTGCTCTGCCAGCGATCAGACTCTTGGAGGAGAGAGCGAGGGATTTGGAACCATTCAAGGTCACTTTACAGGTATGTTTGTCTGTGTAGTTGCTACATAAATAAGAAGATATTTACATACGCACTCACGCCTTTACTTCCCGAAGGGGTAGGCAGAAGTGTAACTAGTACATCCACATTTCCACGAACTTATTTACGTCCGATGATGTGATACGGGGCCTCCTCTACTGCATGAGGGGTTAGGCCTTAGTTCACCACGCAGGCCTAATACGGGTTGTCAGATTTCACATATCTTCGAAATTCTTATGAAGAACTTCTCAGGTATGCAGGTTTCCTCACGATGTTTCCTTCACCGTTAAAGCAAGTGACAATTAACTCTGAATACACACATAGCTTAGAAAAGTCAGAGGTGCATGGTCTAGGACTTACGACCCTACGACTTTGGTCTCGTCAGTCCGTACCACTCCCCGCTGAGCTATCGCTGCTCAAAGTAAATTGATTATAATAATAATACCAGCCCTGTATTATATACGTCCCACTGCTGGGCACGGGCCTCCTCTACTGAATGAGAGGGGTTAGGCGTTAGTCCACCACGCTGGCCTAATGCGGGTTGGCAGACTTCACATACCATCGAAATTCTTATGAAGAACTTCTCAGGTATGCAGGTTTCCTCACGATGTTTCCTTCACCGTTATAATTCAGCAAGTGATAATTAACAATTATAACTTAGAAAAGTCAGAAGTGTATGCACTTGGGGCTGGTTTCGAACCTGCGACTTTCGTCTCGACAGACCATACCACTCCCCGTTGAGCTATCGCTGCTCAAAGTAAATTGATTAGTACATAATAATTAAATTTGTAAGGAATCACGCAACATTTCATCGATCATTCCCAATACACCCAGTTCCTTACAACTTGTTTTGCCAATTGCGTTGGTATTATAGACAATTTAATGACGATTTTAGTGCATAAAAATAACAACTACACTTTATTGCGAAAAAAGGTCATCGAAAGTCGATGTGCCTATACACACGTTCATGTAATGGATTTGTAATTCCTTATGTAACGGACCGGATCGCTGATTCCTTTGTACGAAATAGTTATCTCACAGCTGTCAATATAATAATTATAATGGTTGTAGCCTAGATACCTACATTTCGCACATTCCGACCATTTCTTTGTGGCGCTGATAGCCAGTTGCGTTCACTAATCGGTAAACGATTAGCGAGTTAAGCAGCCCTTGGCGCGGTTAGTATATGGATGGGTGACCGCTTAGTGGTATTTCAACTGAGCGTCTCCGTGACTCGGAGGGTATGTAAAAAGTCAGTCCCGGTTGTTATTAACTGACAGCAAGGCCTTCGGACGGTTTGGAAACTTTGACACTTAGTTTATCCACTATGGGTTACCTGATGGTAAGTGATCGCCACCGCCCATGCACGCCCACAATACCAAAAGATTTATGGGCGCGTTGCCGACCTTAAAAGATAGGGAATGGGAATGGATGGGGGATTTGGGCTTCCGGATATCTCACTCATCGTACGAAACGCAGCAGCAAGCTGCTACATTACGTCGGTTTTCTGTAAGACCGTGGTAACGACCCGGACGTGCCGGCCCATTCATGCCGTAGACAAAAGTATCTACATCGTGGCTCTACCACTCAAAACTTAGTCTTCATAGGTAATATGCTTTAATCTTCTATATTCCTCAGGTGTCCCACAAAGGTTTGAAGATCATTCAGAATGTAACCACCAAGGGCAAGCAGCAGACGATCAAGCATTTCATACCTCACGGTAGCATTACCAGCGCCGTGGTTCAAGGAGATGTCGTGGCTTGCGTGCTTCTGTTGTACAATCCGCTTACTGGATGCCCAGTCCACGTGCACGCTTACAGGTTAGTACAAGTGAATTCTTCTTTAGCCTTTTTCAACCTGTTTGGTGTAGGCCTCCTTCAACATTTTCCATTCGTTGCGGCATTGAGCTCTTTGCATCCAATTGGAACCAGCTACCTGTACAACAAGTACTACCTGTAGTACAAGTGAATACATAGTATAAAACAAAGTCGGTACCTGCGTCTGTATGTCTATTTGACCGCGCCGTATCTACCGACTGCAAAAAAACCTCTGTACCTCAGCCTGTTGCCGTTCACTGTTGGACGTAAGCCTCCCCAAGTGAGCGCCAACAATCCCGGTCTTGAGCTACCCGCCATCTTTTTCAAGTCGTCGGTCTACCGTTAAAAACCTCTAGAATTTTTTTTTTTTTATTTAAATTTACGAGTGGTAGAGCCAAGCTGTAGACAGTTTTGTCTACAGCATGAATGGGCCGGCTCGTCCGGGTCGTTACAACTGTTTCACAGAAAACCGACGTAAAGTAGCAGCTTGCTGCTGCGTTTCGTACGGTGAGAGATATATCCGGAAGCCCAAATCACCCTCCCCTTCCCAATCCCTTAATTAACCCTTTCCGTAAAGGTCGGCAACGCGCCCATGACTCTTTTGGTATTATGGGCGTACATGGGCGGTGGAGATCACTTACCATCAGATGACCCAATCACTCGATTGCCGGCCTATGAAATAAAATAAAAAGACAGACGAGTCCGCGTCTTAGTTTAAAACAACGAATCGTATGACCTAGCCTCGTACCGAATCGAACCGAATGACGGTTTTCTGCCATTTTCTCGCCTATCTCTTACGATAAGACTCATTATTAGATTATCTTTCTCATTATATAATTGTACCTCATTTTTATAATGTCAATATGTAATTTTAATTATTATGTAATTATTCTGTTCGTATGCTAAATAATATAAAATAAAATAACCACTCCAGCTAAATGGAGCTAAACAACATGTTTCTTTTGATTTTCCTTAAAAATCAAACTAAAATGTGTCTGCATCAAAACATTTTTTGTCACCGATCCAGTACCACGAACTGGCATCAAAACAAACATTCTCTATTTTGGCACGTGTTTTGAAGAATATTATTTCATAGAATTTCGTAATTAGTACCATTTCTCGATTTTCCAGTTGAAGAGGCACAGCGTGGTGCCTTACGGTCTTATTCACGGAGTACTGCTCTGGAGGCAAGAAATAAGTTAAACTGTAACAGAGATTTTGTTGACAACTTTTCTATAATGCACCCAGAATATCTTGACACAAAATAGGAGAAACAAAATTGATAAAAAATAAAACGTATTGAGATCCAATGATCATAAAAAGCGATAAAATCTGTACTGCTTGACAACTTGTCGAATGACTTACTTTTTACATACATACAAAGGCTAACATAAAAATAGTACTTCCACGGGTCGCTAAGCTTATTTCTGTCCCAGCATGATGATAGGTGGCGTGTCTCAGGATCAAATTCCAATACCAGAAAACCTATATGTGATATTTCAAATTAAAAAAACCCAAACACTAATTGTAATTTGTCTCGTCTCTTCATCACCCATAGGTAGACTGGTAGATAATGCGTTTGGCATTAAGTCCGCCTTTATACATATTTTGTATATGAAGTTTAAAATAAATAAATAATTTCCTGACCGAAGATTTGAACCTAGATCCTCACCCATTTGTCTAAGTACGCTGCCACTAGACCAAAAAGACGATTTACTTTTTAATCGACAGCCTCTGTGGCGCAGCGGGCGAATGGCCGGTTGCGAAGCGTGATGTCGTGGGTTCGATTCCCGCACCTAGACAGATGTTTGTCTGATTCACAAATATTTGTCTCGGGTTTGGGTGTTGTGGGACCGCAAGTCCCTCTTAGTTCCCGATACCCTCGATACAGGTTTACCTAGTGTGGGGTCAGGAATATGTCTGTGACTGTTGGATTTATTTATTTATTTAATGCCTCTGAAAATGTAAACATAAGTATTTAATGTCCATTACTAATGCGAGTTCTTGAAAACCTCGTTTAAACTCGGAAGTTAATTTTAGTTCCACCAAAATATTGTGTTATAAGTTCAATACATTTAATTCACTGTATAGTTTCTATACTAAAATCTCAATGACATTACTGCGCAAAGGTTACGTCCACAGTTCAAATGTCAAGTGTCTGTCCTCACTCCTCAGGCCTGGTCAAACTTGTTCAACATCAATCGCTTTATTGCATTCTTCAATAAAATCTTGATGTAATTTATATAAAGAAATACCTTTTTGCTGGTTTTATCACTATTCAAATAGGTAGAACCACGCTGTAGACAGTCTTGTCTACAGCAGAAGTAGGCCAGCTCTAACGGGTTGTTACCACTGCCTCACAGAAAACCGACGTAAAGCAGTGGCTTGCTGCTGCGTTTTGTATGGTGAGTGTGATATCCGGGGGCTCAAATCCCCCATCGCATTAATTATCCCATTCCTTTAAGGTCCGCAACGCGACCATGATTATTCTGGGATTATGGGCATTCATGGTTTATGAAAATTACTTACCATCAGATCCACTTGGTCGTTTACTGGCCTTGGTTATAAAAAAATATTTAATTTCAATTCACATCATCAACTGACGTCAGTACATTACTGAACATTATTTCAAACATAGCACTTATTTGATATTAGATTCAAAAGTCTGCGTGGTATTGTTTCTGTTTATAGGCAGGTGTTACGCTTACCTTCAGGCAAGCGAACTTCCCCTTTCATAATTTTTTACTAATAAAAGAAAGACAATCTTCCAAATCCTGTGAGACCTTTTGCGAAATTTATATATTTTATATTTATATTTTTTTTTTGCAAATACCAGTAAATTAATGTATTTCGTTTTAAACGTATGCAAATTGAAATTGATCTCGTGCTTACCTTCTGGGCAATTCAGAATATAGAGGTATTTTTAGCATTGGTTGCAAGTCGTAGACACTCTCTAAGTTTGCGCAATATTTCGGCATATACTCACGAGTTTTCCTCATGAATGAAATCTGGGTTGTGCAGTGGAGGTTGTCCTTGCATCTTATTTTGGTACCGAAATATATATATATATATATATATATATATTAGCTGAGATATAATAGATATATATTTACAGCCTCAGTGGTGCAGTTGTAATGCGTACGCGTAACGATTGAGGTTGATGCTGAGGTCTGAGGTTGATACTATCATATTATACACAACTAACCCCAGTATAAAATTATTTAAATATTCACGATAGTATATAAGTACCAAGTACCACGACCGCATTCCATGGGGCTCAATAAAATTTACATACTCTAACAAGATGCTACTAATGGAGGCTATACACTAGCCTGTCTACTATAATTTAAAACCATCGATATATTTGTACTAGATAAGGGCCTATTTCCCAAGGTACTTAATAAATTTAAATCGCCTGGTAATACATAAGACAGCCACATTAGCCTGGTAATAAGGTACCTACATAAGGTAGGTGCTCGTATGCGAGAGGCCGTCTAGGTTGCCACCGCTTTGTCAATTTCTGCCGTCAAGCAGCAGTGTGTAAACACTGTTGTGTTTCGGTTTAAAGGACACTGAAGCCAGTAAAATTACTGGGCATCTTATGTCTCAGGATGACGAACACAGTTTAATGTCATGCAATGCTCTGTAATCCAGAGTTCTGTGTAACGTTGCTTCTGTTTATGGGCAAGTGTGACGCTGAACATCAGGCGAGTAGTCTGCTCGTCTCGTTATTCAAGTAAAGAGCGAAAATAGCCTATTTAGAAAGTAGCAATTTAACATACGTTCCTCCCTGCGTATTGGAATTTGACAGCAGTAGGTAGTTTAATAAAGTTTTACGGAATGTAAATAATGTTATAACGTTTTATGGATTTAATAAATATTATGAGTTTGAATTAAACCATTCAGTAAGTGTATTTTTGTGAATTTCCGTATCGAAAAATTACACATTAGTTGCCCGCCGATGCCCGAGATAACAATAGGCTCGCCACCTATCACATCATGGAATGGAAGTAAATTGGGCGAACCGTGTGTACACTAGTCGCACCTCTGCCTACCCCCTCGGGAATACAGGCGTGAGCATAAGTAAGTAAATGGCAAACAAAGGGATTGAGGTGTCTTCAACTGACATTTAGTAAGTTGCGACATTATAAAAGCGGATGGGTGCATCCTCTGTGTCGTAATATTTCCCATAATTTGTTATATCCATTTGAATTACACAATTTGCATGATTCCGATTGGAAATGTTCGTCTATTTCACATGGTTGAAGGCTTGTTTCTTCAGGATATAGGAAAACTAATGTCATATTCTCTGACTTATTATTTGCTATATTAGCGCCTCGTTTCTGAAAGCTTATCAAAATTAATCAACTTTTAAATCTCATATCAAGTCGAAATTGAGTTGCTATAAGCATGGTCAACTTTGTGATTTGACACACATGTTAGTTAATATAACGTTCAAATTAATATGAAAAATGTCAAACGCTATTAATGAGGCATCATATAGTACCTATTAAAGTTTTCACTAATTATAAAGAATCAAGTACTACCACTTATTTGGAATATGTGTAACTTAGAAGAATGTGTAAAAAACTCAGTAAATGAATAATTGTCATGATCGCCGCCGGTGGTAAAATTCCCGACCTACCATGTTTCAATCTCGACATTCTTTCAATCTCGTCCTTTCTATCACAGAGGTTATCAAAAATAGAGGCTGTTTAAAAGTGGCAACACTGAGTTGCTTTTAATTGCAAAATAGTCAACGGCAAATGTTGCCGGTGGCTCTTAAAGTTGCCAAGTTTATGCAGTCCCTTTCTTTCATAAATCAATTGTCAGTTTGAAATCATGACGGGAATCCAAGGCTTTTATTGATAAACTACACATCATTGTGTTGGCCAACACACATCATGTACGCATTTCAATGTAAATTCGCTTCGCTCCACGCTCTATTATATTAACTGTATATTTATTATTCCGATGTCGTTGGAAATTGTACTTTCATGTATTTTGTAAAGATAAAGATCTGTGGCGTTCATAAAATAAATTTAATCCTTCTAGTTAAAAACCAAATAACCCTAGAACAATTATTTTGAGTACAGTTCTCCGACTGAAATAATGCGCTTCGGTAACAAAGGTTTTTCCATTAAATACGAAAAATAAAAAATAACACCCAACAGTCACGCATATACTCTGACCCCATAGTAAGATACGAGTCTTGTGTGGTGGGTCTCAGGAACTACGAGAGATTTTCGGTCTCACAACACCCAGAACCGAAACAAATATTTGTGGATCAGACATTTATCTGTCGCGGTGCGCAGATCGAACCCGCTGCGTCACGTTTCTCAGTCGGCTACTCGCCCACTGTGTCACGGAGACTCTCAACGGTAAACCATGTCCGGCTTTCGAGACCTTCTCAACCAAATAAGAAGAAAATAAGTACATAATCTAATACTATTACTGCTCTATATTGAATCACAGCATTTTACATATACTTATATCTCTTACTTGTTTAGAGGTTTACTTACCATCAGGTAAGTAATTAACTAATGTCAACAGGAAAACTGACAGTAGTACGTAAACTTAAGCAAGTTTATGTCGAAAAGTACTATACTGAGGTCTCAGTCGTGCAATAAAATAAGGTCTAAGCATAATTTATTGCGCTGTGTCTAACTTAGCTTACTCAGAACTTTGTTCGCCCAAAACACGCTACATAATTACATAATAAGTATTTTTTATCTTAATAAGTACCAACATACTGAGTTTAGTATTATAGTGTTTAAATAACTGAAGTTCCTTAAATTTACCTAAACCAATCACGTCCCCGATATCCCCAATCCCTTAATTATCAATTTCCTGTAAGATCGGCAACGCACCCATAATTCTTTTGGTATTGTGGGCGTACATGTGTAGAGGAGATCACTTACCAACAGGTGACCCACTTGCTGGTATTAAAAAAAAAGAAATAAAAACCGAAACACAACAGTGTCTATACACAGTGAAGTTGGATTTAGTTCTAAGATACTGTTGCCTTACACTCCAAACTTATACACTTATACTAATTAATATAATTCAAAGTACAGAATCGTGCATTGCCCCGGGCGAGAGTACAACTTAAGCACTAGTCTAAACCCTACGTAATACCTAATAACTAGTTAAGAAAAATGATCTTGTTTCACGGCCATTGACTGGTATCAAAGAAACATCCTGTTGATTAAATCTAGCCAGTCTTGTTCTTTAAACCTAATGGCTGCTAAAAGGCAAGAGCGGTTATTGCTGCTCGCTCGACATGGTGTGATGTCGCAAATTAGTAACTAGTCGTAGTGATTTTCCTTGCATTTGTTACTTAAATAGTTGTTTTGAGTGGTAGAGCCATGCTGTAGATATTTTTGTCTACAGCATGAATGGGCCGGCTCGACTCACAGAAAACCGGCATAAAATAGCAGCTTACTGTTGCGTTTCGTACGGTGAGTGAGATATCCTTTCCCTTAAGGTCGGCAACGCGCCTATAATTCTTTAGGTGTTGTGGGCGTATATAGGTGGTGGAGATCATTTACCATCAGATGACCCACTTATTCGTTTGCCGGCCTATGCTATAAAAAAAGTGTAAGTGGGCTACTAAAATCTTAGGCCAAAGCCAACCTGACCTGCACGTAGTACACTCTACTGATCAATGGATGAGGCAACGGCGAAAATTAGTTCCGCGGCGGGTCACCCATATATTACCAAATCCACCATCAAATCACGATGGAAGGTCGATCCTGACATTAAACAGGGATAACGCCAGGAAGATAGAAATAAAAATGATCGTTAGGTTACTATTTAAGTCATTTTTTGTTATGAGAATTTACTTTTATAGAATCATAAATTTTCAGAATAGCATTAACCATTTTAATGTATATGTCTTTATTCACCAAGATATAATGTTAATCAAGATAGAATATTCTTTATTGCACACTAAATAAAGTAGGTAGAATATGGTAGTGATACAATGGGCGGTCTTATCGAAAGCGGCGATTTCTTCCAGACAACCTTAAATCAAGCTTTCGATTTTTATTTATTCTATTGTATTTTGGTTTACATTTTATAAACAATAGGGATACAACTCGTGTAAACCTGACGACGATCTTTTACTGATTGAATTTTATCCAATGACTTACTGTATGATGATTTAGATTGTGATAATAAAAATGTCGATAGGTTTTAAGAATCTAAACCTTGATCCAAAGTGGGAGCAATAACCTAGACCGTGTAGCTATATCCCTTAACGAGAGCGTGATAAAATCCTTGTTCAACAAACCAGCTGATTTAATTAGTATTCAGATGAATAGGAAAACCTACTAGTGGTAAATTATGGTTCATTTTGTGTTACTAATGAAGAGTGTATGGATGTGATTACTCAGTGTTTTGATAAGAGCTTATATTTATAGTTGGATATTTGGGAACAACAAAAAAATAATGTAGTAAATAGTTATTTGTTTGATGTCTTTGTCGGTATGTGTGCGTGTCTGTTTGTTGCATCGTAGCACCTAATCAAGTTAAACGATTTGACTACGATTTCTTTTGATTGAAAGCTGGTTTAATCGAGATGGTTCTTGTTATGTTTAAAGAAAATATGTTCAGTCATTTAAATTCATGTTTTGTTAAATGCTAGAACTACGCTGTAGACAGATGTGGTAGCTTGGTTTGTACAGTGTGTGGGATTTCCGCAAGTTTTAGCCTTCCCCCGCCCTTCCCAACCACATTCCTTTTGTTATAGGTCAGTAATGCAACCGAAATTCTGATATTGTGGATGTTCATGGGCGGTTATATACTTACTGTCAGATAACCCACTTATTAGGTTGCCTGCTGCTATAAAAAAGGAGGATTTATTTACATTTACCGTTAATTTCCTTTTTGTTTAACATTTAACATAGTTTCCATGACCGTATTTATATTTTTTTAAATCCCACATGAAGTAATTTGTCGCCACTAATCGTTTCCGTTTTGTATATTAAATAACTGTAATCGCCTCATTAGTCTAGTGGCGTACTAAGGCGGCTGAGAACCGGGAGGTCCTGAGTTCAATCCCCTGTGAGGATAACCCTTTATAACCCTTTTACACGTACGCAACTGGGCCTCAGTGGCAGTCTTAAGTATGTAATCTGAGGTATAAAAATCCTTTATAACCCTTTTACACGTACTAACAGGTAAGTTACTACGTAATATACTTTATTGACCCCGATACACTGTCCGGTTCACCTCAACGCACCATTACCGGTATATCCTCGAGTAGTTTTTTCTAGAAGGATCCATGTATAGACGTTGGATGGGGCCAGCGTCTATGGCCGGGATTTTTTACCGCCTTCAAAAAGGCAGATGATCTCAATTCGTTTGTGCGTATAACTCCGCCATATATGCATTTTGATGATTATTTTTGTCTGGGTGTGTGTGAAGAAGAAAAAGCAGTGATAGCTTAGCGGGGAGTGGAATGGATTGTCGACACGAAATTCGCAGGTTCGAAAGCAGGCCCAAGTGCATACACCTCTGAAGTTATGTGTGTATTCATTGTTAATTATCACTTGCTTTAACGGTGAAGGAAACATCGTGAGGAAACCTGAGAAGTTATTTATAAGAATTTCGAAGGTATGTGAAGTCTGCCAACCCGCATTAGGCCAGCGTGGTGATCTAAGGCCTAACCCCTCTCATTCAGTAAAGAAGGCCCGTGCCCAGCAGTGGGACGTATATAATACAGGGCTAGTATTATTATTTTGTCTGGGTGGTCCCATATAAATTTGGTTAAGATCTGATGCGCAATTGCTGGGCATTATGAGACTTAACATCGTATGTCTCGGGGTTACGAGCGCAGCCCGGCGCGATGCAATGCTTTGTAATTCTTAAGTTCTGTGTGACCTTGCGTGGCGAGCGACTTCGTCTCGTCATTCAAGCTAAGAAACTAGTAAAATGCCTTTTCAACTTATGGTGAAAATTAGAAATCTATACATTAAAATATATTTATCGAGATCGATAAAAAAATGTCATTTGTAAGGATTTTACCGTTTAACGCTTTCTAATAAACACACGTTTTCTAGTTCATAGGTGAACACGATGACCCCTACACAAAAACATAGAAACCTAATAACTTGTCGCATTTATTGCGAAGTTTCATCGATGTCGACAACTCCATTATCCTTTCACTACGTTGATCGCCTTAATCTAAGGTCTATTCATCGGAAAATCGATTTAAGATTGATTCGAAACATCGGATAGAAGTTTCAAGAAATCTTAAGATTCTGGAAAGTGATATGATAAACGCACCACGTATTCATTATCGTGTATAGAAGCAAACAATTGAAAAAAATAGCCAATATTTGAATACTCCATATACATATTCCATATTCATATTCTAAATAACTCCGTTGGTTTTAATTTAAAAAAAATCATAGATTATTATATTTACAAAATATCCACACCCCTATCAGCATTCAAATTAAGAATTCACTTGCTTCGGCGGAACTGTCAATTTAACAGTTAAGTGCACAGATTAAAAATGAATAAAAAATCACTTTCACCGTTTGTCGCGTGCCAGTTTCACGCAATTTAATTATTAACGTTGCTAATGAGCTCTCAGACTCAGGTGTTAAGCTATGGAATGGTTCGTTATGAAGTGAAAATTAAGATAATGGATGCCTGGAAGAGATCACTTTTAGTGATAAGACCGCCACTTGTGGCACATTTATTATTAAGCTGTTTACTGTTATCTGTTTTTTTGTTGTTGTGTATCTACAATAAAGAGTTATCTATCTATCTATATTTTCGTGTTATAACCATCATCTTGCTTTCTGCCTGGCGCTATCCCGGCTTAATGCCAGAGTCCGCTTCGATAGATTGGTCAGTGTGCGACCCGCCGTCTGAAACCCACAACCCGCAACCGGAACAAAGTTTCGCCATTGCCTTATTCGTTAATCAGTAGAGTGTACCACGTGCAGATGCGTTTAGTTATGGGGCTAAGATGATGGAGGCCCACTTACACTCCTTTCGAGTAAGAACGTAACTGTAATTTTTTTTAATATTTAATCAGGTTTATTTTGTTAAAAAAATTGTAAACCATATTAACTTTATGTAAAATGTTTGTTAGAATTTTAACTTCTGCGATATTCCTCACCGGCTTTAACTCGCTACTGCGTGAAAGTATATTTTATTACTGAAATCTCACTTCTATACGATGTAAAATAGCATACCTACAGAATTCAGGTATAATGCAGCTTCGTATTGGTGAAAAAAAAACTGAATCGGATCAGCAGTTTCAGTGATTACTCCTTACAAACAAACTCAAAAACTTACAAACTGTACCTATATAATATTAATGTAGAGTAGTTGTTAGTACCTAGTACTCATTTTAGTGCATACATACGCACTCACGCCTGTAATCCCCGAAGGGGTAGGCAGAGGTATAACCAGTACACCAACTTTTCGCCGAGCGTATCTCCATCCCTTGATGTGATAGGGGGCGAGCCTATCGCTATACCTGACACAATACCAGACTACGGGCTCAGACTGAGCATTTCGTAATAGAAAACCCAATATCACTTTTATCGATCCTCAGCGTCAGCCTCAGCCGTGCCCCACCGAGGTATTCACTCATTTTGGTAAATAAACTTAACTCTAATCATCCAAAATATCACGTTATTGCATTATAAGAATTAATTCTAAGGAAACAATATGAAATTTGAGCCGACATGGCCCACAAACACGCACACAGTTTGCGAAATTCCGAGAAATTAACATTGCGAGTTTCTTTTCCGTTTCTCGTATTAAAGTAACTGTGTGGCTGTTTAAATACCGATCATTTGTATCTTTCAAACCTGTCCTGAATTTTGGAAATACTTTTCAATGATATTTTAAACTGCATCGGTGGCGCAGTTGTAATGCGTATGCGTTACGATTAAGGCTAGCGCTGAGGTGTCGGGTTCGATCCCCGGGTCGGGTAAAGTGGTATTGGGTGTTTCTATTACGAAATGCTCAGTATCAGCCCGGAGTCTGGAACTTGTGCCTGGTATAGCGATATCACATTGTGGGACGGCGATACGCTCTGCGAAATGTGGGTGTACTGGTTACACCTCTGCCTACCCCTTCGGGGATTACAGGCGTGAGTGCGTATGTATGTATGTATTACCTGTGCCTAGCATAGTATTGCGAACAGTATACAATATGTTTTATTTATTACTAACTAGTTATACATACCTAACAAATAACGCGTGAATGACCTTTTCCGGGGTAAAAAGTAGCCTTTGTCCTAGTCCATGGTCTACCTGTGTGCCAAATTTCATCCAAAATCGTTCAGATGTTATGACGTGATTGACTAACAAACATCCAAATTCACAAACTCAAAACCATCCAAACTTTAACATTTATAATAGTAGTAGGATTCATACGAAAAATATATTTTAAAATTAATAATTCACCGTAAATTAGGCACTAACTATCTAAAGCTTGATTGTTTCTTAGATTCAATGTCGACGGTAATAAAAAATATGAAGTCATCACAAATTACATAGGTAAACTATTTTACGCTTGTAGATAGATCTTGAATTCAAATTCCAACGTCAAAGTTTATCTTCGTCTTGGTCATGACCACGCGACCTCTTTGGATTCGCAAATTATAATTTTCTACTTCCTTACGAAGAAGCTGAACAAATTCAAGTATAGCTCTTCTAGTCTACGATGACGCACACCATCAATCTCCATACCACTAATTCTTTATACATTAAAATTCAAAATTGCGTGGCAGTAGTCAGATCCGAAATGACTTATAAATCGTTGATATTGATATAATTGGCGATAAATCCGATTTCAGCGATTACTATAATGTACGAAGCACTGACCTCCCCTTTGGTACTGCAATTGTTCATTTTTTAATTCGTCTGAGACGAGACGTGCTTGCTTGCCTGATGATGTTGGTTGGCTGCATGGATCTCTAATTTGACTTCTATAAGATTAGACTGGTGTTAAATTATAAAAATACACACATTTTTATTATGCGACCTGCACTAGACTGACTGCATACTCTGCAGATTGAATCAAATCACCACCCAGAAGTTTGAATTATAAAGTACTGCACACACACAATGAGACTGGTAAGGTGTTATGTATTTTCTGTACTCCTATATGGCGTTGAAGCATGGACGTTAACACAAGCCATAAGTAAAAAGTTAGAAGCATTCGAGATGTGGGTGTACAGACGCATGCTTAAAATATCCTGGGTAGACCATATTTCAAACACCACAGTACTGGAGCGAATGGGAAAGTCGACGGAGATACTTAAGTCAATTCAAACAAGGAAATTGGAGTATTTTGGCCACATAATGAGAAATAACAAGTACGAACTCCTCCAACTAATCATTCAAGGGAAAATAAAGGGCAGGAGGAGGCCCGGTCGTAGGAGGATATCGTGGCTTAAAAATCTTCGCCAATGGTTCAACATGACCACAAGATCATTGTTCCGAGCAGCAGCTTCCAAAATTAAGATAGCCTGTATGATCGCCAACCTCCGATAGGAGATGGCACTTGAAGAAGAAGAAGCACACACACAACACTGCACTGGTACCCCAAGACATAATATGGTAAGACTCAAAATGTATTTTACTGGTTTAAATGTCTTTAAAAGAGGAACACAAATTCGCAGAAATATATAAAACGATGATACCCCATGGTACGCAGGGAAACTCAGGCATGCGAGAGACCTACCTATTGACAGAGTTAAAGCCTGTTTTGAGGCGCGCGACCGACGACAGGGACGCATACGCTTTGTTTGAAATTATATGGGTAGTTTTTGATATGAAGAACTTAAACAAATATAAAGGTAAAGTTTCAAGTTTCCGTGATCTATTAGACACATATCGTAAAAAGTTATAGTCCCAAAGATTGCAGGCCTTGACATTCGCTAGAATTCAACCAAAATGAGTCAGACAAAACTGGATTTGCCGCTGTGACATTATCGCGTAATATGATTAAAATTATTTAATATGTCGCGTGTTAAATGGCTCAAAGGTTTAGCTTATAATTTTTTATTCCATACAAAAAAGTTTATAGTCTTTTGTTGATCCCACAGTCGAAATATTTGTACAGTTTTGTGGGATTTCATCTTGAGTTCCACCTCTACCTACATCTACGGGAATGGTGGCGTAAATATATGTTGTTCAAAATGATGGCCTCCACGACGTGTCCGTCGACGGCGAACCTTGTAGTTCCAGACTAAGTTTTTCGCTGATGTGAGCGAATATGGCTAGCTAGCCCCAATTTGGACTTGAAAGTCCTGTCGCAGGAGGCACAGAAAAGTTGTCCTGAAGAGTTGTAAGTGTAAGTGTACACAGTTTTAGGCCTTTTTTTTTTTGTTGTTCAAAACTAAGTACATAAAGAGGAACATTTATACAATATTAATAAGGCTGTATTGAACTCTCGTGTCTCTAATGAACCGGCCTCAGCCTTGACTTCAAAATGTCAACATTCCTTCGTTAACCTATAGTTTAGCGTTTAATGCGAAATGTGAATCCCATTGTAGCTTTATCGTTTTTGTTCTTTGATGAGTTTAATAGCTAAGGAATAGTCACACCGAAGATCGTCAATAATTTTATGAGTGGTAGAGCCACGCTGTAGACACTTTTGTCTACAACATGTATGGGCCGGCTCATCCGGGTCATTACCTCTCTTTTGGTATTGTGGGCGTACATGGGCGGTGGTGATCGCTTACCATTAGGTGACCCAATTGCTCGTTTGTCGGCATAAGCAATAAAAAATTGCCAATAACTCTTTCGTAGCGGGCTCCTACATTACACAAACTATCATCTAACCAAATTTCATGATCCTAGCTAATAGTTTTTGAAATATCGTGATTAATCAGTGATTGCGTGAGTGGTATTTCATTTATACAACGTGTTACAGAAAGTTATGGTCAAATTCAAGCAACTTGCATTGTACGATATAAAAATTTCACTCCCATAGTGCCAAATCCGGTGGCATTGCTAGGATTATAATCCTAAAGCATTTTCTTTTTCAGTGAATGAGTAACATGTGGTTATCTGATTTCCAACTTTGGACAACACCTAATGATAATCAGCAAAGTTTTTGTCTCACTCCAGCATTGTTATTCTCGCTCACGCACTTCACTAATTTATAAGGATGTGATCGATTTTATCGATTGTAATAAACGAGTGATTACAATCATCTTGAAATTCTATTATATCTATATTTTGATAAGATCCGGTACATACATAATCTCTCTCAGGTATATGTAACTACTCTTAAAATTAACTACACCTTTTTGTAACTCGTTGTAAGAAAAAAAGGTACGTCGGTGTGAGACGCACCGATCGAAGTACATTCTTACATGTAACTGTTAATTACTATCCGATGTCTTTAAATACTTCATAAATGTCGATTACAGATAATTACACTGCAGATGATGCATTCTGACATTCAATAACGGTTCACATTTTTTATGTGAACAAACGCTCTTCGTATTTTAAAAGGCATTTATTTGCAAAATTTGTAAATGAGACGAAGGAAATTATTAGTTTGGCTGCTCTCGAATGCCTCTATATTTAGACATTGAACCACGAGTCCTTCAGAGTGATATTTTCTGTTTGAAAATGTTTATTCCGGGATCTTTTTGCCCTATGGGGGATGGTATTAGACAGATTATAAAACGTAAAATTAGGTTGAAGAATAAAAATAAAAAAATTACCACAGATAAATATACCTATGCCTCGATGCGGAGATCGAACAAATAGTTAAAATGGTATTCCATTATAATTCTCAATTTGTTATTTTTAATAAGGTCTATATTACAATTATTATTGCCGTGTCTTAGAATTTTAAAACATATATCAATAAATAGACTCCTTAAAGACCCCGGTTTCAACACATTTCGTAGGCGAAACTGGTACTGCTAATTCATCAATACACAGACGGATTACTAAACGAATTAACAAACAATAAGCCATAAACAAGTTCAAATGTAGAGCGTCGTATATTACCATAACATAACCTAATGAATAACTTTATGAGCCTTACATAATGCATTTTAAATAGCAACGCCCGTCTTTACTTACGACATTTTTTTTATTAGCTTGAATGGCGAAACTTGCTTCCCGTTGCAGGTTGTGGTGGTCAGACGGCGGGTTCACCGTCAAATCATGATGGGCATGCGGACCCTGGCAAAAAGAAAGATTAGCTTGAATGACGAAATGATCAGGTCGCTCGCCTGATGGTAAGCGCCACGCCTGCCCATAAACAGAAGCAACACAACACAGAATTTAATTTATTTCTCAATAAATATGTGCTTAATGCAAAGACTTTAATGTATACTACTAGACAAGCTGTGCGGTACATAGAAATTGTGGCACTAAGTTGCGGTCAATTGAATTGGAATATGTCGGCAGTACAAAGGTATTATTTTTATTAAATAGAGGTAGTGTTCTATCTTTTATATATTTAGGAATATGAGCGAATTAACAGGCATTGTATGTTGTTATAAATATACTACAAATTTTATTGTGCTTTATTTAAACAAACAATTTCTAAACCATCCAAAATGTATCAAATTCAAATTTATCCAATCCTAAATATAATTCAGAGGTCTCTTCAATGTTTATTACTTACTACTCTGAAGTTAGTTACAAGTGACAGAGCGGGTTTTCAAGACACTAGGTGACAAGTGACGAATGAAGTGATTAACTTCAGAGCGGTCATTCAAGTTTGACGAGATCTCAAAACATGAGTTAACAGGCGGCAAAATTTTAAACTAACTGAATATGTATAGAACAATCACCAAATTTGAAAAAAAACCAACGAGTGCCAAACCAATACCTAGATTACCAACATGCGGGTACGTGCCCCACAATAGCTAACTGTATTGTTTGGCAATAAATAGGTAAACTGTTTAAAAATTTATTGGTTTGGCAACATTTACGTTTGACAATTCTCTCAATATCATGTCACAAGGCTTAACAAAGGCGTTGGGTGGGTGACACGTTTCAATAAGGTCATGGCATTTAATATTTTATGATTTTTTTTATAAACCTTTGACACGACTATGGCTTGTATGGCTTGACGGAGACAAAAAAAATCAGGCTGTGCCCATAGACATAAAAAGCCTATTTTTTCCCTCAACGGCCAGCAAGGGACCGAGGTTTACTCTGGTGTGAAAGAAAGAATAAAATTATTTATTGATAATAATATAGGCGCTTATAACAATATAAAAATAAAAGAAATTTATGTACCAGAAATAATATTAAGTTATGTAGATAAAATACATAGCATCATCAACAATATACTATCAGATTATTTTATACATTTTAACAACATTTATTTTACATGTCCAACATTGTAATTCTTTTTAAGGGATATTCTGTAAAATTTTCTTATAAAATCAACATTTTATACTAACGAAATAATCTATTAAAGTTTTCCGGAACATAGCATAAGCAAAAACAAAGGTCACAATAGAAAAATAATAAAAACAGTGAGTAAAAGTAGTAAATTATCAAAGTACTCTAACATTAATTAATAATAATTGTTGTTTTGTTTCCGAAAAATGAGAACACTTTCCCTCAAATGGTGGAATCTTATTTTTTTTATCTTTCCCATACATTCATTAGTTGCGTAGAAATTTAAGTATTTATTCACAAGCTAAAAAGATAAGCTTTTACTTAAGTATTTAATTTAAATTACATAGAAACATTAGATTAAAGGTATGCAAACAAAAGAAAACAAATTAATCATTACTAAATCGATATCGGAGTTCAAAATATAAGAACCTACTTTTTACTACTTTTTAAATAAACAGCTATTCCACTTCACGAGAATCACTCCCATTTTCACCTGACTGTTATAAGGTGGTATTCAATTTGTGTGTTTTGTATGTTACGCGATCTCTCCGCTTATTGTAAGCCGATTTTTGATGATCCTTTATGTAAATAATAATAATAAATAAATACACCCAACAGTCACACACATAGTTCTGACCCCACACTAGGTAAACCTGTATCGTGGGTATCAGGAACTACGAGGGACTTGCGGTCCCACAACACCCAGACCCGAAACAAATTTTTGTGGATCACACAAACATTTGTCTCAGTGTGGGAATCGAACCCACGGCCTCTCGCTTCGCAGCCGGCTACTCGCCCGCTGCGCCACGGAGGCTGTCAAAAATGTATTCGAAATCAATTTAAATCATTTATTCTGTAAATTGGATCATTAAGCAGCTTAAACTTTTTTACTCCGAGGGTGGTCCCATATAAATTCAGTTAAAATATGATGGCGGGGTACAAAGGAAAGTTGAAAATCAGCAAGCGCACAGCGATTTAGGTCCTGAAGGCTGCTATTTTTACTTTACTTATCTAAATAACTTAACTAATAGGTACTAGTAGTAGTAGTGACTTAACGAACCATAAGATTTAGCAATAGTAATTGGGCCATAACAGTATTCTTTCTTTCTGCCTGGCGTTATTCCGGCTTAGTGCCAGGTTCCGCCATCCTACTAAGACCCATTACATTAACAAACTAATATAATACCTTGTCCACAGATGCGACTCAGATCACACAGCAGAGATGCTATACACGCACCTCCAAGCCCTGATTGAAAGACCTGAAAACCAGAAGAAATTCGCCGACATAGAACGCAAGCTGCAAATGCGGGGCGCGTTGCCTTCGAAGAAGCCTCCGGACTCGTCCCTAGGGAGCGAAGTGTCCAGGGAGTCGGATTCTGGAAGCAATGAGGAGAGATGCGTCGCCAATTTATACGACAGTCTCGCTGCTGAGTTGAAGCAAAAGTTGTCGACAGGTAAAAAGGGTTTAGGTCAGTCGAATTTTTCCAATTTTTGTAGGTAGCTGCTTGAACGCACGTAGTTTGGTTTGTATTTAGTTGCGCTTGATATGATTTTAACTTTAAACAACGAAGGAATTTGATTCCATAAGTAACTCCCAAATATTCGCGGTTATTATATAAATTTATTTATATTTCGTCGATAGTGGATTCTCATCTGCTTTTATCCTTTTCCCATTGAATTGTTTATCTATTATACTACATAAATTAGTGCCAATTATTTTCTTACTATTTTAATTAAATGTGTAGAAACGAACTAAAATATCAGGAATTGTCACTTAATTTTAGTTTGAATGGACTGACATACACTGTAGATTGACACACACTAGGCACTGTTGCTAAACTTGAAACTAAAAGTTTTACTATGCAGTTTTAGTCTGGGTTTAGTTTAGTCGTGTGACAATAGAACTAATAGGAATATGTCTTATTTCCATGTTGTAATATTTGTTTATTTTCTACATTAACAATTAATTTTAGGTATTTAAATTCTCCAACACCATTAATATATTACGTGGGACTAAATGTTTTACAAATTATGATAGAATTATATTAGACTTTATATTGCACTGCTTTATTTCGAACAATATAATTGCAAATATTATACTGTATATTTTACGTCTATTAATAATATTTTGACGAAATAAAAAATGCTTTAATAAGATTACATATGCAATTTAAATATTACATTTTATGCTTTTAGCGTCTATGATATAATATGCATTATGGATATTTTTTATGTATGACGGTAAAATAAAAACTAGTTTTACAGTAATTATTAAAATTGATTTTAGTTTTGCACCTGCTTTTAAATAGAGATTCTAATTTTAAGTTATTTTATTGAAAATATCGCATTGCCTCTGCTAATAATTTCTTTAAATTCCCTTCTTATTCAGTAAATTATTGAACAAGAATCTAGAGGAATGTATATCGAATAAAAATAATTCTTGTTATTCTAAAATATAACGAAGACCTCATTTAAAATACATTAACAACCAATCGATGATTCCATAACAATTAATTAACTATGAACAATCTAGAATCGATTAACTACCGCGGTAAACAATCAAATATTCGATTCCTTAAATAATTCTAAATTTAAAATCTTTCAGGTAAAAGTCCCATTCTCCTACCACCTCGTGACTACGACACGGTACACCGGCAGAAGGGGAACCTCAGCAACATTGACACCAGGCGGTGCCTCAACCAGAACATTGTAGGAGTGAATGCACGTCGCAAGCTAGAATCTTCTGGAGGTAGCTCCGGAATTGGCAGTGACTTAGCACCTTCTCCTGAACGGAATGAATATACTAGGCAGCATGATAATCACAGCACTAGCGGTATGTTTATTTTTTACTTTTGAGGTTATGATCATTTTAACAGTACGGTCAACTGCCTGTTTTTTAATGTTGGTAGATGAACTGTCAGCCCAGCTTATAGGTTAATGTTTTATATCGTTAATGTAAACTGACTATATTTTTTTAATTAAAAATAAACCCTACAATCATCGCAAAGTTTTTATTTAAGGTACAATCTATCATTACGGCTAAAGCAATTTAAAATATAACTTTTTGTTTCATAGATTAGTAATTTATGGCCTATTACCGAATGATACAAGTTTTTTGTTCGACGAAAAATGATGCGTTCATAGTTCGAGAAAAAAAATGGTATTTCCTTGTTTGTTATTGAAACTGCGCTGTAATTTTAATAATGACTGCCGCATGGAGGATAACATTAGTTCAATTTTATAGTTTAGGAAGAAATGTACCTACCGTAAATATTGAATGTGTAAACAATAAATAAAGAATTTATCCCTTTATCCATTAGGGCACGCTAACATAACCTTTAAAACCTCTATTATGACTTAAAAACGCGATTTAATGCTATTATTGTTTAAATAGAATTAAATAAGACATGTGTATGTAATAAACAGCCTCTGTGGCACAGAAGGCGAACAGCCGGCTATGGAACATGAGGCCGCGAGTTCGATCCCCGGCACCGACACAAATGTTTATATTATGATCCGCAAATATTTGTTTTGAGTCTGGTTGTTGTGAGACTGAAAGTCTCTCGTAGTTGCTGATATCCACGACACAAAATAACCAAAACTTAATGCGGGGTTAGGACTATGTGCGTGACTGTTGGGTGTATATATTTATTTTTACTCTTAGCTTTACAAATATGACGATAAATGCAAATCAACATGATACTAAGTAAACATATACACACTGTTCACACTTTTACCACAAACTACGTAGTGAATATTTTGGTATGAGAATAAAAAAACACTTTTATAAACCGACGATGGCGTCATGCAGTCGTGACCTGCCGTTCTCTGGACGATGTAGGGTTGTCGAATTAACTTAGGTTATATTGTAATTATAATAAAATTTTGTTGTAATTCTGATTTTAATACTACTAAAAAGTTTCAAGATTTATTACAAGTTGTAAATGTTTTGTGTATATAGATATGTGTAGATAGTTTAAAAAATTAATAATAGGCTCGCGTTTGTTCACTATCAAAATATTTACGAGTATTACTGCTAGATAAGAATTAAAATCTGGAACACATTAATTTGTTGGATACTGAGGATATATAAAATATCCTATGAGGGTTTGAGGTAGTTAATCTTACCTTAGTAGACGACAGTAACTAGATCTTTTATTAGGATCGAAAAAGGTTCCGTTCGTATCTTATTTGTATTCGACAATTCCGTAATATGGAGGTTCATGACGGTGGCGAGCTCTTATAGTTTTAAGCCCATATTATATAACAACACTGCAGTGAGCTCTTTGCTAAGTATCAATTCCTGTGCACGTGATTGGTCCGTTTTTAAATCAATCACGTGTATTGAAATCGACACTTAGCAAAGAGCTCACTTGAGTATTGTTCTATAATAACCCCTTTTTCTTATGTCTGCCTTTTGCGATAATTTATCGGACACATTTTCAAATTTTTCTGTGATTGTAATGTAACAACTCACGTGACACATTCCTAGTTTTTATTATTTTGTGACCCTACAGTAATGCGTGCCGAGATACTGTTTACATCACTGCTTTGCGTTTGGCATATTTTAAACCGGTTTTATTTGCGAAACAGACGCCAAATCACAAATTAATTTTTTGTTAATTTTTACCCATGAATTCATTTGATTTGTTTGTGTGTAGATTAAGTCAAATTATAATTCTAAAAAGGTTTAGACTACAACAAAATGTAATGTTTAAATTAATGGTTCTTTTTCGGACAATTAATTTATGCCTGAGAAACAATAAAAATGTTTAGGGTATGCATTTTTTCCCTAACACTTATTTTTACAACCTAATATTTTTATGGAAGTTTTTGTATCGATTTTTTTTCCAACCCGCTCTCATTAGATAATCATTTTATCCTTGTTGGATTCTTAAGCCGTTGCAGAAATTATGTCATGCACCAAAATAATCCCTCGGTGAACAGGTTTCCGAAGGAAACATGACAACATAGCATTACAGGCTTAAAATTAAACCTGTGTTATCACGCTTTTATATGATCTAATCTGCTAGGTATTTATAAATGACCTTCTAGGTACCACATATATTTATTTTAACTTTAGATTTATGAAGTAGATAGAACAATAAAACTATAAAGTTTAAAGAATTTATGACAACTGCCCGTGATACTAGGAGAGCAGAATGAATTGTTTTTATTCATTTCTATCTTTTCCTTTCCTTATTTAATAATATTCACAATTATTTTGATTATTATTAAACTTAAAATTAATTATCTTAGAAACTCACTGAGCCTGGGTGTCACATTCACAATGCATGTTAGAAGAAAAACCAAAGTGTCTCAATATAGCATTTAAAAAGAAAACATATATATTATTATTCTACAACTACATGCTCAAAACATAACATTTGTGTAGTGAATTGAACCGTGTTTAAAGTCCGGTTTTTGATCCAAAAAATATTCGCCTTTGGTAGTTGCGCATGGGATAGTTTCTGCCTATCTTTCCATTCCTCGCCTCATACGCGAGAGGCCGTCTGTGTTAGTGCTTTTTTTTACTTCTAAAAAAAAGCACTACCAAACAGCAGTGTGTAAACACTGTTGTGTTTCGGTTTGAAGGACATTGAAGCCAGTGAAATTACTAGGCATTTGAGACTTAACATCTTATGTCTCAGGGCAATCCAATACTATGCAGTGCTAACTTTATTATTTAAGATTATGTGTGTTGAATAAGCTAGTGGCTCATCTGAAGGGTAAGTGATCTCCACTGCCCATTCACATCCTCCATACTAGAACAATCACGGGTGCGTTGTCGACCGCACCATATCTGTCTTTGATACCTCAATAGCTAAAACCTGTGCTATGTATACCTATATCGTTTTGATCAATACTGTTCTAATGAACTTGATATACTGGACGGATTGTTATTATAAAAGATTTTTTTGAGTGGTAGAGCCACGCCACAGTTCTGTCTACAGCATGAATGGGCCGGCTCGTCCGGGTCGTTACTACTGTCTCACAGGAAACAGGCGTAAAGTAGCAGCTTGCTGCTGCGTTTCATACGGTGAGTGAGATATCTGGAGGCCCAAATTCCTCTTCCCAATCGCTTAATTATCCCTTTCCTTTAAGGTCGGCAACACGCACATGACTCTTTTGGTATTGTGAGCGTACATTGGCGGTGGTGATCACTTACCATCAGGTGACCCACTTGCTCGTTTATCAGTCTATGCAATAAAAAAAATGAATTTGATAGACTGGACGGATAAAGTTATTCTAAACTAAATATTATAATGAATAACTTAGATTGATGTATCACGACGGTCAAGTGATAAATACTGAGTCGTACAAACAAGTTGCTAATGATTAACGTAAATACAATTTGTCAATGTTATTGCTGATGGCAGACCTTCGTGAATAGGGTAGTTTCCTATATTGAATTTTATACATTATTTTATAAGCAACAGAAAATGACACGCAAAAGAAACCCTTTTATTAAAACACAATATAAATTGGTTCAGAAATGTGCCCGCAGTTAAGACTTTAAATGTTGGTATGAAGAAAAGTGGGTGCGTGGTGGGGATATCTCACTATCTCGCTTGCACGCGTGCACCATAATGAACATTTTACACAGTGACGTCAATGGCTGCATCGTCTGTCATTTGACAATTACCCCTTCCACAGGATTTGAATGGCTTCTAACTTATTTATTTTTGGTCCGATTTATAAAATTCTTTCTGCCATATATTTTGAGTAAAGTAACTTATTGATTTAAATAATAAAAAAAAACTAGTCAACTACCGTATTCATTCGATTGGATATATATTTTGTTTTGTTAATGATGGATTAAATTGTGGCATTGAATTTTTCTAGAGTAATATGTTACTTCCAAAATATAATTAAAATAAATACATAAATACGGTGAGTGGTAGAGCCACGCTGTAGACAGTTTTGTCTACAGCATGAATGGGCCGGCTCGTCCGGGTCGTTACCACTGTCTCACAGAAAACCGGCGTAAAGTAGCAGCTTGCTGCTGCGTTTCGTACGATGAGTGAGATATCCGGAGGCCCGAACCCCTCCCCTTCCCAATCCCTTAATTATCCCTTTCCTTTTAGGTCGGCAATGCACTTATTATTTACATATACTTAATATTTTTTTGGTTCTGTAGGCGTATATGGGCGGTGGAGATCACTTACCATCAGGTGACCCACTTGCTCGTAATAAATAAAATACATAGACATACGTATAAAAAAAAACAGCCAACACTCAAGCACAGGCCGAATGACAGTCTTGTATATGAGACCTTATATAAATGCGGAAGTGCATTTGTTGGTTTGCCCTTTCACACAGCAACAGTCACACTCATAGTCCTGACCCCACACTAGGTAAACCTGTGTCGTGGGTATCAGGAACTACGAGGGACTAGCGGTCCCACAACACCCAGACCCGAAACACATATTTGTGGGTCACAAAAACATTTGTCTCGGTGCGGGAATCGAACTCACTGCCTCACGTTTCGCAGCCGGCTACTCACACACTGCGCGGTCACGGTCACGGAAGATAAACTACGTCTTTATGACAACATAGATATAAAAAGTATGGCAACTGCTTACACAATAATTGTCTAATTATCTACGAAACGTAGTAAAAAGGGACCATTGTAAACCGTTTAATGGTAGCCTATTCAATGACTTCTTGTACAGGACATTTTCTAAGTAGTAGCCCCCTCATATGCGAGAGGCCGTCTAGACTGGTGTTTTTACTTCTGCCGCCAAGCAGCAGTGTGTAAGCACTGTTGTGTTTCGGTTTGAAGGACATTGAAGCCAATTACAAGGCATTATGAGACTTAGTCTTATGTCACTGCTATGCAGTGCTAAGTCGTAAAGCGTACGCATTACAACTGCGCCACCAAGGCAGTCAATTATTATTATTAATTATAATGTGTACCTATATATGTGTACCTACGCCCATGGACAGGTTAACCTGTAAATTACAAATCACACAATAACTTTAATTTACAATTCAATTAAATATACAAATCTAATAGTGACTGTACAATATCATATAGTTCAAGACCGTATCACCGTCAAGGTACAGTTAATGGGCGGTCCATTGAATAACATGAAAAATGTAATGAGGCCCGAAATATGCTTTTTATATGCAGTTATGTCACCATTGAATGTTGTAAGCTGTAGCGCCACGCTGTACTCGTAGACACTTGACTACAGCATGAATGGGCAGGCCCGACCGGACTACCACTGTCTCACAAAAAACCAGTGGTGGATCTAGGATTTTGGATTTGGGGGCTTGACCCAAAAGTAGAATAAAAAAAATTTAGAATATACTATACCTACTTAAAATGGAATAAGTAAGGATAAGCGATAAAAATTATATTGTACGTACTATATAGTAGTTACTAAGAAATTTGAGATTTGTCTGTGGACCCAAATGCTTTTGGTGGGGGGGGGGGGCTTGAGCCTCTTAGCCCCCTCCCCCTGGATCCGCTATTGCAGAAAACCGACGAAAATTGGCAACTTGCTGTTGCGTTTCGTACGGTGGTTGAGACATCCGGAGATTATTTTGAGTTTTTTTAGTGGTATCATGACTGTAATCAGCAGCACTACTATCTTTCTTAAGCGTTGCCCTTAAACCCAGTATAGTGTTACTTAGATATGCTAAATGGCTTTTCTTCCACTTTCCTTTCCTTATCCCACTCGCAGTGGAGTCGCATCATGCTACGATTACATTTTACAGGAAGACTTATAGTTTTTACGACCGTCAGCCTGCCTGATGTCAACCCCCCTGGGGAGAAAACACCCAGATCCAAAGCAAATATTTGTGGATCACACAAACATTGGTCTCGATACAGGAATCGGACCCGTGACCTCTGTCACAGCCGGCTACTCGCCCACTGCTACACAGTGGCTGTCATATGAAAGATAGATGATGGCTATTGGCGTGAAAAATACGTAAACACATCTTAAAAATGAGTAAAACCTTAAAGGGCTAAAACTATGAATATAATATCTACTACAAAAACAACGATGTAACTAAAATCCTTTGTCTTTAGCTTTCAATAGGAATTTCACAGAATCCTCCTAATTTACGATTCACATGAATACAATACCTAGTGTGGGAGCGAGATAGAAACAGACTTCAAGTAAACAATACCTTATGGGAGCGAGATGCAAATAATCTTCATAATGTTGACAGACGAGCAGATTTCATAGAAAAAATATTGTACGGAAAATGTTCGACGACCTTCCCGAATTCTATTGTTCATACAAAGGTGTTATCTGTGCCTACTTATAACTGTTATAAGTCGTTTTTCGTACCTATCCTACAGTACGTGCCATTAACCTAGTACAATCTCGATACCTAATAAATTCAGAACTTCTGTAAAACACAAAAGAATTATAAAGAATATGACACCTTTCGTGGCGCAGCGGGCGAGTAGCCGGCTGCGAAGCAAAAGGCCGTTGGTTCGATTCCCGCACCGAGACAAATGTTCGTGTGATCCACAAATATTTGTTTCGGGTCTGGGTGTTGTGGGACCGCAAGTCCCTCGTAGTTCTTGATACCCACGATACAGGTTTACCTAGTGTGGGATCAGGACTATGTGTGTGGCTGTTGGGTGTATTTATTATTTATATTATTATACACGATTTTTTTTAGTAAATACAGAATGTTATCACATGAATCTTATTAAATTAATTAGAACATTTGTTTACAATATCAGACAATCAGAAAAATCTAAATAAATAGTTGATTGGTATACGAGAGCCCGTCTGGGAAGGTACCAGGTGTTAAGGTTTTTATTTCTGCTGCCTAACAACAGTGTGAAAGTTTACACTGATTACAGGATATTGAATTTAGTAAAATTACTGTGCAATATTAAGACTTAAACCCTTACACCTTTTGCTTAAATTGCTTGCTAAAAGTTTTTATGCAATACGACTGAAGCTGACGATGAGGTCTCGGGTTCGATACCCGGGTCGGGTAAAATTGATATTGGGGTTTTCTATTACGAAATGCTCAGTAGCAGCTTGCTGCTGCGTTTCTTACGGTGAGTGAGATATCCGGAGGCCCAAACTCTCCCCTTCCCAATCTCTTAATTATACCTTTCCTTTACGGTCGGCAACGCACCCATGATTCGTTTTGTATTGTGGGTGTACATGGGCGGTGGAGATCACTTACCCTCCGGTACCATCAGGTGAGCCACTTGCTCGTTTGCCGGCCTATGCCATAAATAAAAATAGAAAAAAAACAAACATCTAGCGCCTCTAGCGGATTATGAAGTGACTTATTTTCACATATATTTTCGCATTTATACTCATGCAATTTGTTGAAACTTTCGAACCGTTAACCAACTTTTGTGTCCTTCTGCGAAAACAAACGAATATCTACGCTATTGTTATTATAATATTGTGCAGAAGTGGGACGTGGACAATAAAATGAAAACGACAGTGTTGCCGCTTTACCCAAATCCCATACAATTAAAGCGCTTTGTTGATAATTGTCGCTGATAGCTTTGTAGGGTTACCAGATATGTAGATAACTCTAAAGAGTATTTCTTTAGAGTGTTTAAATTGTATAAATAAATAAATACACCCAACAGTCACACACATAGTCCTGAACCCACACTAGGTAAACCTGTATCGTGGGTATCAGGAATTACGAGGGACTTGCGGTCCCACAACACCCAGACTCGATGCAAATATTTGTGGATCACACAAACATTTGTCTGGGTGCGGGAATCGAACCCACGGCCTCTCGCTTCGCAGCCGGCTACTCGCCCGCTGCGCCACGGAGGCTGTATCATCCAATAAAGAAAGTAGAATCTCAAAATCATATTTAATTACAGAAAAACCAAGAAAAATCTTATAGCTCCGCCCGGAATGATATTATTTTCCGGACTAAAATATATCTGTTTAAAGGTCTAACCAAGCTATTAATATATCGGCATAAAGGATTAACTAATGCTGTTACACAGGAATGAAGCAATTCAGATTATAAAATTAATTTAGAACTTTATTTAAATAATAAGAAAATTCTGAAGCATCTGCTAACTTCATCCTTGTTGAAGCAGTATTTATTTGCACTAAACTTATATGAAAATAGTTTTAATTACTGCTATTTTATAATGTTTGGCGCAAATTTACTAATGAATCAACCTATAGACTTTAACTAAGTAAGACTAAGGATTCATTCCTTATCTAAAATAATCCTTGTGATCGAATAGAAAACGCTTGTTACTTTTACAACTATCTGAACATAAAGTTTAGATGAAAAATAAAAATAACTAAAAACGCTATCGCGCTGCATCACGGCCATTATAGATATTTGTATAACGCAAATGGACAAGGTCATTGACGTGGGGTACAACCTTAAATTGGTTTAGAATTTAGCGATGAAAATGTATAAAGTTATTATTAAATACATTCAAATTTAAGATAAAAGTATGGTTTTATTTTGCCTGTTTGGTATTTCTTAACTTGACAACCCTAGCCACGTGGGAGCGACAGGTTATCTATGTCAATTTAAGAACAAGTTTAGTAAAAACCGTGTGGAGATGAGATGCGGTACCGTTAACGTAAAAGCGCCAACGACAATGGGTCAAGAATGCGATGTATGCTTACACGGATTTAAACTGGACCGTATGGTCGACTCGTTTGAATTTAAATGTGTATTTAGGAATTTGACTAACACTAATTTATGGAAACCTATTGACGTTTTGACCGATCTCTTTTCTTTTATTTTTTAAGCATTATTTTGTCCAGTTTAGCATGCTGTAGCAACTTGTAATTAAGACAACAATTAGCTTATGACACCTTACCTATTGTACGAAATACTCTTAGTAATCCGATATTTAACGATTCTTTTTTTTTAAAGGGCACCTATAGCTCAAGGTTTCCATTTATAGTTCAAGAAGAAATTGTACCTAAAGGAATAAAAGACTAGCACTTCGACATTTAATTTTATGCATATATTTTAAGAATTTTTTGACTAAGTATTAAAATAATAACTTTTATCAAAAACAAAACCGACTCCAAGTAACTAAAAAGTAAAAATATATTTTTTTGAGTCTCTACCAATAATTAACCATTAAAATTGCAATAGACTTCAAATAGGCTAACTTTACTATTAACTGTTTACCTCATATTTTACTGTTTTCTACGTGTTTCTTATTTCTTAGATAAATATTTAACGACCGATGGCGGTAGTTTCAATATGTTCATTAAAGTCGATCAACTTTGATTTACGCCACACTCTTTCCGTCATTTCTACAGGAGCGGCACTATACCATGATACTTGGGACAACTTACAATAGTTTTGTAACTTGTTAAACACTGAAGTTTCTTTACATTATAAATCCAGCACGTTGGTACAACAATGAAGTACCTACGGCAATTGTTCTTTTTTACATAGTTCTCAATATTTAAATTTTCAATACTTATAAAAAATTCATGCATGTGCACTGTGCATACGTCCCAAGTGCCATAGTATGGTGCTTCTACTGTAGTGTATATCGTCTCGTATTATGAACCCATAATAAGAAATCTTTAGTACTGTTTATGATAGAGGATCAAATCAACTTTAATTCCTTTATATTTTCTGTTTCCAGAAGAGGACTGGGCCGAGAGTACAGCATATTTGATGCACGAGGCATTCGACGCTTCTCCTCGCCGTGCCACGTCCCCGCGACGCGCCGCCTCCCCGCGCCGCGCGTCCCCCTCCCGCCGCGCCCTCTCCCCCGGCTACGACCGCACCTACAACGACGACTTCACCGAACAGTTCCGCGATTCACTCGCGCCCTTCCGCGACCAGACCTTCGATCGCCGCTTCCGCAACGAGTCGCTTGAACGCAAACCCAAAACTGACAAGTTTGCTGATGATACTACGTATAGAAGACGGTACATCGCCGAAGCCAAACCTTCCAACAGGAGCATAGATCGAGTCGAGGACCGACGCGGGTTCGGCAAACTCCAAAGAGGCGCGAGTGAAGGCAGTCTGAAAGTTGCTGACGCGTCACCAAAAGACCGGTTCAACGTAGCCAAGGAGAAGTTCATGAACCTCGAGAGGGAGAGATTCAACAGAGAACTGGAGCAGCACATGGCGATGAGGCGGAGCATGCTGGAGAGGAACAGTCGCTCAACTTCTTCCCCCGAGGAGGAAAGGAGGGATGAGCGTCAGGAACGGAGGGACTTGAGCTCCCGGAGAGAACCAGAACGTTCTCATCTGGAGCGTCACAGAGAGCCAGAGAGACGCAAGGACCAGGAGAGACGCGAACTGGACACTAGGGAGCTGGCCCACAGGGAGGTGGAGAGACTTCCGCGGGTCGGGAGGAAGCGTGATGATGTCAAGCGGTATGAGTACGGTACCGAGGAATACTTGAACAGGATCGAGCCCAAGCCCCACAGGGAAGACTTTGACAGATACAGAGAGAATAGAGAGAGGAGGGAGTTGGATCGGCGCATCGAAGAGGATGAAATAATAGAACCAATGGTAGAAGAGCGAAGGAGGGACTGGACCGACCGACAGAGGGCGTTCAGCCGCTCGCGCCTCCTCGAGGACCAGCGCCAGTCATACGCAGAGGGAGATAGGGACAGGTACTATGACCGGGACTATAGGGATTACCGGGAACTCGCCGACCGGCAACAGACGAAGTTCCGCCACAGTTACGCGGAACCGATTCCGAGAGGTCGCCTGGGAACGGTGCGCCCATACTGACATGCCATAATAGAGTAGACGATTAGATGGGTTGTATGACGATATACTAATGTATAAACAAGTCTAACACTAGGATACTGATTCTTGAAGACTTCGAAACGTACAAATCGCGGACGGTTTTGAAGATTTTTGTTTATTGAAATCTTTCAAATGAAGCGACATTACGACTAATCACATATTTTCATACCTGATTTTTTAAGATTAGTGGCACAGTCTAAAGATTCGTACAGTCTGTCATCACGTTCTGTTTTCGAAATAGTTGATTTCCTCTTAAAGTGTTTATGCACTTCATCCGATCCGAATCCGGTCCAAATCCGAGAAATCTAGGTCCGAAGTAACCATAGTCCTATTTGTATGAGGGGTTGCACACTAAATCTAAATTCCATTTATATCTCCAATTCTGATAATTTCTGTTTATGATCGGATTTGGTGCGTAATAAACACGCGTATCAAGTCGACTCGGGGGTATACTGCCCGCTACTGTATTAATCTTTAGTACCCGTTTAGATGATACGTGTTCTTCGCGCGATGAGTACACCTCACTTTCTATTGAAAGGCACAATGTTCATATTGTGGTTGGTCTCTCCATCTACTAAGTGATATCACTTCGTCTACTTCTACTACTACGGCCTAGAAGCCAGTGAAATTACTAAGCATGAGACTTCTCGGTGTGATGATAGCAGTGCAATACCATGCAACCTACTTTGCAATTTAAATAAGTAGTATTGCTATTGATTGTAGGTAGGCGTAGCGCTGACCTTAATACGAGTGATCGGCTCGTCTCTTAATTCAGTTGTATAAATGAAATGCAACGTGCCTTTTGACAGAAAATATATATGTATGCATTTTCACATGACACAACACTCAACGCGCGTTGAACGCGTATGATCTGAAAGGGTCCTTATATCGTGTTAGTGGCACTATATACTTGGTGCCTCGTAGTATATAAATACTCAAATGGACAGTATAAAGGTTATATAACAGAGAAATATTTGTAAATAAAGACAGTACCTTTATTCGTTATAATTATATAAGTTTATAAATGCATGTTATTGTTATGAAATAAGGTTATCCGTCGAGGTTTATGTTATCAAAATTCTTTTTCATTATTTAATTTATTTTTTAGTTTAAACGGTGTAAAAAAGGGTTATAAAGTGTTTAATATTCCAATTACACGGTAAAGCCCGAGATTGACGTTTGAGCAATAAAATTATAGCTAGTCTTTTCTTTCTGACTGGTGGTAGCCCAGTTTTATGTCAGGGTCCGCCTTCCCATTACGATTTGGTATTATGTGAGGCGACCCGCCGTCTGACCCCCACAACACGCAACGGGAACCAAGTTTTGACTTTGCCTCGTCTATTAATTAACAGAGTATACCACGTACAGGCGAGGTTGGCTTTGGGCCTTAGATGTTGGTAGCACACTTACACTAATAACAAATGCAAAGAAAATCACAACGACTAGTTACTAATATTTTAATAACCGCCCTTGCCACTCTTTTGAAATTATAGTATTAAAATAATATCCTAAAGCCGACAATGTAAAACTGCTGATCGACTGGCGAGCCCAACAGCTTAACGCTCGACCTATGACGTTTGAAGAACCACGAGTAATGCTCGCCAGAATTTAAAACCGCGGTTTTACAATAATTGGCTTGTTTTGCGTTAAGCATTAATTAATACCTTCTTTAATCGCTGGTCAGCTAGCCCCATTAAAATTTTCACGCACAAAGTTAATGTTTTGACAAATAAGCTCATGTTTGACTGATGAGGACACCCTCATACTAAAATGGTTCGTTAATGTAATGGCTCTAGTTGTCCATAAAGCTGAGCAAATATTTAGCCTTAGTATTTACGCTCTCAAAGCTCTTTGATTAAGCTAAACGTGTGCTGCTTTTTGTTAAAATCTGGAAGTCTACCATGAGTCTACGTTTAAATAAAAAAAATGTAAGCGACAAATAAAAATGCGATTTCGTTCTAAATGCTATGCTTATTTTTCTGTAACATCTGTAAGAGTTGGTTTATAAAACTGATATTTAAAAATCAATGGTTTGACAGCGTGGTCCTTTAGCATTTAATGTAGTTTTCTTAAACAGAACTACGTATGCGAATCTATGCAAAATCTATTTTTTTTACATATGTATTAGGGTTATCGCTCTGGTGCCTTATGTTAATATTAAACACGATTAAACCCTATATATTAAATGATATGTACTCGTCTACTTAACGTAGTCATTATGTAGAAACCAAAATGGTTGAATATTGTTCTAAATATGTTTTCAATGTTTGTTATAAAATTTGGTCTTTACGCCCAAGACAATGTTGCTTTTTAATGTTATATGCCATAATCTAATATTATACAGTTACGTGACTTTTTAAAAACATGTGCTAAAAGACCAATTAGTTGTTTGCTTTTTCTACAATATTAGATTATGGTAATGATATTATAGTGCTAAAATAAATTTCATAATAGCCCCTTAGGTTTAAAATCAGCGTTTTATTAAATTAGTATTATGACTCTATCACACTTATAGGATTTTACATAAATTAGAAAATAGTAACTTACAAAAGATGCTAAAACGCTTATTAGGAACATTGCGTATTTTATACGCACAGACGCGCGTTTCAAGAATATGCACTTAGGATATGTAAGGCAGTGGCCTTACTATGAATGAACGGAACGGACCAGCCGTCAATGCTCTTCTATTTTCAAATAATATAAAAAATGGCATATTGGCGATGTTTAATCCGTTCCGTTCTGTCGTGGTATGACGAACCGAACAATAAAAGGTCCAGATAATTCCATATGCTTACCTATATGTCGCTTACGCATAACGTCACACGCGCGTGCTTTGCGCGTATAATAAACGTCGTGTGCAATCGTCCTAAAAAGGGGATTATTAAAATGAATAAAAACACAAATAAAATGACATGGGTACTTGATATCATAGATGTAACATTTAAAAGGCAACCGTGTATCGTGGTGTAGAATCCCAGTGACAAAATCCGATGTATCTGATTTGTTTTGTAATATAATTAAATAAAAATAAAATATTTGTATAAATAATGTGTATCATTTGTATATTGTTGAATAAGGTGGTAGGTTCCTGGTATGCAAGAGGCCAATTGGGTTGGTAACCCCGGTTTGTCTTTGTCTGCCGCCGAAGAATAATCACAATTTTTTAACTTTTGATTTGTACGACTTTAAAGCCAGTAAAACCAAAAAAGTGGACCAGCGCAGTCCAGTGCCCGCAGTGCTTTATAACAAAGTTCTGCGTGGTTTTGCTTCCGTTTATACGCAGGCGTGGCGCTTACTATCAAGCGAGCTAGCTGCTCGTCTCGTCTTTCTAACAAATAGAAAAATAAATATGATGAATAATTGCTTGCAAAGAATTGATATCTTAAAATAATTTTACAAACCAACCCTAGTTATACGCACCTATTGAATTAATTGCGACCCATTATGTCATAAGATAATTTGTGGCATCAAGACGCTTAGTATTTTCAAGTTGCTGCTGCGTGGCCTCACTGCATGACCGTTTGCACATCATGTCCTTAAGCTTTATGCGAGCCTGGTACATTTCTATTCCATCTGATTAATGACTTTTAAGACGATGAGAGTGGTATTTATTATTTTCAAGTTGCTGCTGCAACCGTTTGAACATCGTGTCCTTAAGATTTATGCGAGCCTGGTACTTTTCTATTCAACCGCTGTCAAGACGCTGAGTATTTTTAAGTGGCTGCTGCGTGCCCTCCTCACTTTGTATATCGTGTCCTTATGCTTTATGCGAGCCTGGTACTTTCTATTGAACCACTTTCAAGACGCTGAGTATGTTTCAAGTTGCTGCTGCATGCCCTCCACTGCATGACAGTTTGCACAACATGTCCTTAAGCTTTATGCGAGCCTGGTACTTTTCTATTCCAACTGATTGTTACTACTTTGGATTTTGGGAAATTTAGGCGGGCTGTTTAGAAGTAAAATTGCGCCACATATTGAAGGAATTTGACGGCTAAGGCGGGTAGCGGGACGGAATAACTAATAATAATATTTTTACTGTATTGAATAACCCAATTCTATAAGATAAGTAATATTGAGTAATTAATTATTTTTTTAATTACGCTAATGAAAATGTAAGCAATGTTTTTTTATTCATATAAAAAAAATTCAATGCATAAAGCACAGTAAAAAGAAGTGTTTTAAAAATAAAAACATTTTGTATATTCATTTATTTTTATTTACAGTATTGCACTTGGTAAGGAAACAAAGACTTATTTATAGGTAAATAAACAAAATATTGCACTGAATTGCACATAAGTTACAATGAAGATCAATTTTCATACAAAAGTATTATACACCGTACCATACATCTAGGATATACTTAAACATATAACAAATAAATAAATAAAACCCCTTTTAAGAAAAAACACAGGACCATGATAAAAAAATAGTATATCAATCAAACTTTAAAAAATATTACCCAAAATAAGAATATAATATTTTCTACGAGCACAAGGTTTGATCGTTTTGTTTCTTATTTCAATTTACAAAGTTTACACAAAAAATAAAGACAAATCGCTTCTGTTATCAACAAATTATTTCAGTATTTCATAATTCTTCTTTAATTATTTCAAATAACCAAAGTTTACGCAGTAAAATAAGAAAATAAAGAAATAAAAAATCACATTAAGCCATTAAAAATTCTAATTAAAAATATGACTCAAGATTATTGCACTCTACTCTATGTATAAAATGTTATTTTCAAAAATAAATAACTACATACATAGTTTTACTTACATTATCGATATACTTTAAATCCTTATTTTAATAATAAGGTGGTATACGTTTGATATAGTTAAATATACATTGCACATTGTAAAATTATTCTCGAAATTTCTTTAATATTTTTGAAAAATCACTCGCCCATTTTTCGTTCTTTTCGTAGTTGCAAATACAAAATGGCCGTTGGAAATTATACTCAGATATACTAACAGTCATTTCGAATAATTTTGAAACTATAAGCGATTTCTATCCATGAAAACAATGTTTGCAAGACTTGCTTAAACAAACAATTCTATAACTAACTCCAGATTAATTTCTGAATTTAACCTTTTTTCTGCAAGCGAGTAAAATTTCAATCCCCTCTATTTCGGAACTATCTTTTGTTTTTCGCCTATAACTTTAGCTTATATTTGTGTCAAGAAACATTGTTTTTTATTTGCTTTAATATATAAGAGAAACGGAGTAAATAGCAACGCTGGAATGAATAACAACAAAACTTACGTGTTATCGACTTAAAAATAAATAGTTTAAATGAATGGTCAAAAATTAAGCTTCAGATAGTTTGGTCGCCTCATCTGTAAACTCAATTTAGGTATTGTCCCGATTCTACCTACATTTCTATTCACTGCGTTTGATAGTTGGAATTTCATTAAACTACGATGCCGCTACTAAACCCCTTATAATTTCAAAATGATTTTCATTATTTTGACAATTTGATTTTTCTGTTATAATTAAGGCAAATATCCGAGCGTGTCTTCAAGACTAGCATTCCTGCTGAGCGGGCGGTGGTCGAACATCCTCGCGAGCGGGGGAGCAGCGCGCGGCGGTGCCGGGGGGAGGGGCGGCGGCGGGGGGCGCGGGCGACGTCCCCCCGCCAACGACCTCACGTCAGTGCGTTGCGAGAGACGTACATCAGCAAATAATGCTGCCATCTCTGCTGACTTCTTCACGCTGAGAGCGTCGTGCGACCCTGCTCCGGTACTTCGGACTGAAATAAATTAATGAAAATATCTTAAAATAAAAATATGAATGAAATTACACACAGTAAGTGTATCGAGAGGATGTCCCGTTAAAGACCTCCACTCGACTTCAACTAAGATCTACTTAAATTAATTTAAAGATTTTGATCTAAGTACATATAGATAATACACAACAGAAAAAGACATTTACAGTTGATGTACAGATTGCTAAAAAATAAAAATAAATTGAAAAAGAAAAATAATAAGAAAATCGGTAAAACATCAAGAACGTAGACCAGCGGGCTTAGGATATGCAACACAACATTCTCGCAGAGAGATAACTATTAACGACAATAATCTCGAGTAAAAGTGTCAACATTGATAAAATTACGTTGTCATGGCAGGTAGGTCGTAGACAAAATACCACAGCGAGATTGAAAGTACTAGTTTCTCTACTAAGTAGAGTCTACTTTATGTCTACTTGTGACATCGAGTCGAGTATTTTTGCAACCATGTAACCTTCGATAGAGATAACAAGATAAACTGTTTTTTCACGTCAAAATGAATAGACAAAATCATATGCTAAGCCCCCAGGTCTTATTTCATGTCCAATATCAATACTGCGTCAGTAGATCAAGTGATATCAGATATCAGATAGTGTTGATGAACATAGAGGTTAGTAACATAAACTACAAGCCTTCAATTAACCTGTAAGACGCTGCATGTTGCGACTCCTTGTGTCCCTTGCTTTGTTCTGCAGCAGTAGCTCATAATCAAGCGCCAGGCTGTCAGAGCTTCGAGCTCGTCGGGTTCGATCCTCGCGCCGACGATGCCCTGTCGCACTAGACCTGAAAAGAGGAATACATTTTCCTTAATAAAAAAAGTCGAGAATATTGTTAGAGAGTAGAAACCCCCTTATTTTATGTTATAATAGCCGTTTTTTCCCACTGCTGGGCAAAGGCCTCTCGACCCTCTTTCCATTCCCTTCTGTTGAACGCCTTTTTATGCCAGAAAAGAAACCCCCTGCGGAACATAAAATATAGGGGGAAGAGTAATGGGGTATATGTGGGGCAGGGGGGGAGTAATGCAAGTATCTTGTCAATGTACAACGCTCCGCATATACTGTAGGAGGTGAACTAACATTTGTGTGTGAACTTATAGATATATGTACTTAGTGATACATCTAGTGAATAAGCAAAGCGGACTTTGGCCTAAATATCGCAGACGTCTAACCACTTCATTAGTTGGTCCCACCTCTGGTTATTCTATGAAAATTGATTTCAAACTCCATGGTGAAGAATCATTATTTCTCGATTGCGCCTTGGTGTGTGGCGTCTGCCCAGATTAATCTGGAGTTCACAATATAAAAGTCTCTAATCACTCAATTTCTAGAGAAGCCATATCCCGTAGTTGGTAATATGCAATTTTATCTTAAAGAACTATAATTCTCTGTCTTATTCATCAATATACGTCATTAAACCAAATATACATAGGACTGTGAATGGTACAGTTGGAAGGGGAAGGCCTCGGCGAACTTTCATAGATCAAGTTGGAGATATTCTCGAAAAAGGCCAAGTCCTCCTGACTTACTTTACTACCCTAAATCGACGTGCATTTATGAAAATTTAATGAGAGTGAAGGAAGTGGAAATCCGTTGTCTCTGCCTACCCCTATGAGAAACAGGCGTGAGTGTATGTATGTATGTTAACGTCATCTAAATGCTAAATACATTAAATCCTTACCTAGTCCTTGAACCTCTTCCATCGTACTCTTCATACCGTTTCATTCTATCAGAATAGGTCCTCTGCGAAGGGCTACGAAGGTATTCCAAACTTTGGGAGCTTTGCATAACTCCCCTCCTCGGGCCCGCACAGTAACATTTATTGCTATCAGCACAGCTCTCCGAATCACATGAGCAGTAGCTGAAGTCGCCATCGTAGTATTCCCTGGAATAGTAGTATAGAGTAATATGAAGAGATTTGTAGTTCAAATACATAGATTAAACCAGATTGTGAATGAGGAACTCGTAATAATTGTAGAGACATGACTAAAATGAGTTACAATGTTATGTTTCTTTCTTTCTGCATAGCATTATCCTGGCTAGTGTCAGGGTCTGCCTTGCTACTAAGATCCCTCTACTTCGATTTTGAGCATCCGCTGTAGATTGACTACATGCAGGCAATGTCTCAAGCCCATACAAGAGCACAGGCCGAATGCGGAAGTGCATTTGTTGGTTTGTCCTTCATTCACACAGCAACGGATAATAAATAAATACACCCAACAGTCACACACATAGTCCTGACCCTACAATAGGTTAACTTGTATCGCGGGTATTAGAAACTACAAAGGACTTGCAGTTCCACAACACCCAAATCCGAAACAAATATTTCGTGTAACCACAATTATTTGTCTCGGTGCGGGGATCGAACCCACGACTTCACGCTTCGCAGCCGGCTACTGTCAACGTGATTTTTGAAATAGATTAGTTCTTCGGCCGGAGAGTAACATGTAAACTACTTTTTATCCCGGATATATGATAGGAAAGACTTTCACGTGGACAGAGTCGCTAGTAAAAGCTGGGTTACTATAAAGCCAAGCAGATAGTACACAAAGAATAAATTCAACTTCCTCTATGGATTGCATAGGCAATAGCTAAAAACCATAGTATTATCATAATTCCGCTGCGATTCTGGATAGAAAGATAAAAGTTGGAGAGAATGCATTCCTAATCGTTAAAACATCTGTTGAAATTAAAAACACGAACGTTGTACCTACTTTAATGGAATGCTATCTTCCAATTTTCGATTCTGGAACAAATGGTTCAGACAAATAAAGACTTAAATGATGGTCAAAAATTTAATAAAACCAAGTTAATTATGTGAATTTACTGCTGTAATTAAAATTTTAATACCAAAAGAGATTTTGCGATATTCGTAAAGAAGAATCAAAATTACTTCATTTATAAAAAATGCAGTTAATTTTTATTATTGACCCAAAATCCGATTATGGTAAAGTATTTTTAAGTAGCAAAAGAAATCTGTATAGTATGTCTTATGCTATAAATTTATATGTAGTACATAAACTGTAAACATCACAAGACACAATTTAGCAAGCAACCGTTTTTAGTGAAGAAAGACGTAGGGATTTCTGTTCTTCGTAAACATTTGAAGCAGATACAAGTGTGAACAGTCTCGAAGATATTAAATATGGATAAAGTAACTAATAGGTATTTAAGATTACTTGGAATAAAACTACATAAATCAACAACAAAAAAACAATAGAATAGTGTATTAGCTTGGACGGTAACATCCAAAAAAAAACCCTTGAAAAATGTATGCAGTAGAAACTGAAATAAATAAACATCCAAAAAATGTTCGCAATTAAACCTGATCCTAGTGAAATTAAGAATTCACATTCAACTGTAAATAATTTTAATTTGGTTCAGTTACTCACACGGCGTCGCGCGCCCACAAGCCGCGGACGCGCCACGCTCTGATTGACTCCACACGTTTCATTTCTACATCTAACATATTGTTATTGTGAACCATAAATAATAATAAACAAGACGCGAATTCCTCTGGCCGGTGAAGACGATACTGCAAACGTAATTAGCCGCACACTCACTTTGTCCAAATGCTATTCTATTTGAGATAAACGACACGAAGATAAATGAAAGCAGAGAAATTTTTGGCTATAAACTGTTAAAATTTTTGTAACGTCCACTAATTAATCTTGTATCGTACACTTGATTATGAATCATCATCTGGCAGCACTGTTACATCGCAAATTTAAACAAAAGAAATTATAAGAATGTTACTTATTGTAATGATGTGGTCATAGTTGGAGCAAATTAATTTATGTGCGCTTATCTCATTTGGAATTCAACTATTTTACAAAATATGTCATAATTAATTAATATTCAAAGAGATGTTGCAACGGTTGCTTGATTTATTAAGTTAAAAGGCTTTTATTTTATCATGTTTCGGAAAAAATACGTCTGTTATAACTTGCACAGTTTTACGCAATGAGGTTGTTGACTTGAAGTTACCGAATATTTGGTCGAATTTAGGTTTATGTTTTAATACAGAAAGTTAAATGGTCATTAAAGATGCGAAATATAAGGAAAACATGTACAAAAGTAATAACTAATTGTATATTACTTACTTTGAACAATCTTTACAGCTCTTGCTTTTAGGCAAGAGTTTTGTTTTCGCCGATTCTTTTTTGAGTTCGGTGGCTGAGCAGTAACATTTCGACTTGCAATCATCTTTAAATGAACAGTAACATCTATCAATACAGCTTTCTGATTCGCATTCTGAACACGATACATATCCACTTGAACTATTCCGGTTTTGGCCACCAAGACGATTGCTTAAAGTAAGAAAATCCGAATCTTCCGATGTGGACGTTCTTTCACCCGGTCTTGAAATTTTTCCGTTTCGCTTAGACACGTGAACGATCTTGTCGCGTTTGGGATTCCTTTGCCTTGGCACCTGTCGCTTTGGTGGTGGCAGCATCGGCTCTTTAGGGTGAAACTGCCGCATATCATAACTGGACGTCGAAACGGAACTTTCCGAGATTGGTTCTTTAGCGTTTGCCAATGTTTGGAAATCAAGCGCGGTGAGACCGATTTTGTTTTCTTTCTCTTTTATTTCCTTTCCAAAAGGCAGCCGAAAAACCATCCGAAGCCCATTGGCGCCTTTAAATATCTTCCTTCTCTTATTTTGAAATGTACTATTTCTTCTGAGTATCTTTTTTTTCTGCTTCTTCATAATCGCTTTACTATGCTGAAAGATTTCATCTTTCGTTAATGTTACTGCTAATTTTAGTAAAAACTCTTTGTATATCGGTTTCAGATCATTAAAGGACATTCCTTCTGCGTCTATTATGGCGTTGAGAATCTCATCCATCGAGTGCAAGTTCTCCTGAACTTTGAATTCATTGAAAAGTTCATTGAACCCTAGTGGTGAACCGCCGCCTTTCTTTCCATTATTCCTGGAATATAAATGATAAGGGCATTACAATTTTGCTATATAATAAGAAAAAAATTAATTAACCTATTTTCTACGTAAGGTAGGTAACCTTACTAAAAATAAAATTTCTGAAGTATCAAAGCGAAGGAATGCAGCGGATGCGGTTGCGTTGGCATAGTTACATGCATGCAAGGTGTCGAGATACCCCACTAAGCGCATTCTCGACATACGAGTAAGCTATTTTAGTAATCATGACGACCGATCATGTGAGAACGCCATCAAGCTTCAATGAGATGTCAGTGGCACGTGCGCTATTAAAAAGGAAATGATGCCATTGAAGCGTGCAATGAAATTTCTAGGTAGTGTATTATCACAATTAAGTTTTAATGAGAGTTTCAACATACCTGTGTCCGATCGATTTATATCTCGTCAGCCCACCTGCGTTGAGGAAGCTACCTGAACGCGGAATGGCCACTTTCGTCAATATGTCACCCGATTCGCTGAGGGATTTCCGTCCGCTCTGGTTTCTTCTTAGAGGCTCCTTGGGAGGTTCCGGTGGAGCTTCTGAAGGCTTTGATGGTACGGGCGGAGGTAAAGTCGGTGGTCTTTGTACATTCTTTCTTCTTTCTAATTCTCTAAACAATTCTATTTTCTCCGAAACCTTACTCCGAACAGAAGATTCGCTGCCACTGTTGGAGTTGTGAAGATTCTGAAGTTTACTAATGGCAGGGTGAGGACAGCTCTTGCCACCAGATTTTCTCGAATCATGCGTATCACTACCGCTTGTATCATTGTGTTTTATCGAATCAAGTTTAGCTTTGACTTCTTCTACCGTGATTCTTTTAGCTTCGATGAGAGAAATGGATGGAGGGGGGGGAGGTGAAGGCAGGCTCTCTGACGAGATCTTCTTGGTTCTCTCTAATTTCGGCTTTTCATTGTATGACTCGCTCGCTGAGAACCCATCTGCCTTGTCGCTGTCTCCGCTCATTGACGACGTACTCCGCTTCTTTCGCGGGGGCCTATTAGGCATCATAATATCATTCGGTGACATACTACTACCCACGCTCATGCAACTGACTCCGTTTCGATTCTTCAATTTCTTCATATCACTGTGGCCCTGTCGGCTCATATGTGACATAAGGGATTTGTATAATGTGGCTGCTATCACGATAGCATCCTCAGTCGTCTGACATACAAATCCATGACACTCTAATTGCTTTGCAACTCCGATCTTCCTCATCACGACAGCGAAAAGTGGCGAATGTGTATTTTCGTTGTGGGAGAGGATGTATTTGTTGTCCGGTGACTCTAACGTTTTAAATAGCGCTTGCCGGTCTATGTTATCAGGATCTGTAATTAGTGGTAGGAACGCGTAACAGAGTTCATTGTCGTTCGTCTCTGAAGGCTGGACGACGAATTTTACAGCCGACCAAACTGCGATGGTTGGGAAAGGATTTAACTGTTCTAAATCACCTTTATCTCCTTTGTATCGCACTTTGAGGCCACTTTTTGATATTTCTAAACGGCCTGTTAAAGCACTTTTATGCTGAAAGTTTCTTCGATACGCGAAATACAAATTCTTGAGGGGAGTCTGGAGTCCAGATAAACTAGTTACTTTGTCTTGTAATGGCGTGGACCCGAGGTAGTGAACACTAAATACGTGTATTCCTATATTATCCATGGGTAGTCTGGACTCCCCTGCCATGTCAGCGAACATCCTTTCAATACGATCCTGAACCGTATTATTGATTTTGTTAGTATTGCTCTGACAGTAACCATCTTCATCTTCGTATATCGTCACTTTGTTGTCGTGAGAAGAACTGACCTGCAACGAAAAGTTTGAGCAGATATATTACGTAAACTACTTTAAACGTGGTTACTGAACATGCAAAATTTAATAATATTTGTTATATGCAAACATGTATTATACTAAAATACATAAATAGAATACGTAGGTATGCTGTAGAAATTCGAGGCCTATAACCCCTTAATAATCTTATGCTAGATATGATAATTCTCATCAAATGCAGTGATAGCTCAGGTGGGAGTGGTATGGACTGTCGAGACGAAAGCCGCAGGTTCGAAACCAGCCCCAAGAGCATACACCTCTGACTTTTCTAAGTTACGTGTATATTAATTGTTAATTATCACTTGCTTTAACGGTGAAGGAAACATCGTGAGGAAACCTACATACCTAAGAAGTTCTCCATAAGAATTTCGAAGGTATGTGAAGTCTACCGATGCGGATTGGTAGACTACTAGGCCAGCGTGGTGGACTACGGCCTAACCCCTCTCATTCAGTAGAGGAGGCCCGTGCCCAGCAGTGGGACATGTATAATACAGGGCTAGTATTATTATTAGTATTATTATATATGATAATTCTCTATTTTCGTGTTATTGTAAAAATGACCATAAATAATAATGTTAAATATTGATGCAACATTAACTTGGCCACATTTACAAAATTCAAATACAATTAATGGCAACGACTAACAATCTAGTGAATATATTCATGTACTTTCTATGAGTGTTACATCCATCCGCTTTATTACCGTTATTTGCAACTAAAACTTTGCAACGACACTGTTTTCAGTCACTTGTCCTACTTCCTTGGGGTTCATAAGCCATAATCTCACAACTACATATATTACTTCCCGTAATATTTACTACATACATACGTACTCACGCCTGTTATCCCCGAAGGCGTAGGCAGATGTGTAATTAATACACCCACATTTCTCTGAGCGTATCTCCGTCTCATGATGTGATAGGGGGCGAGCTTATCGCCATAACGAGACAAATTCCAGACTCCGGGTTGATACTGAGCATTTCGTAATAACCCGAATCACTTTTACCCGACCCGGAGATCGAACCCGAGACCACAGCGGCAGCCTCAGTCGTAACGCGTACGTGACATTACAAATGCGCCATCGAGCCAGTCAGTAATATTTACTATTAATATTGAATGCACCTATTCCTCCACTGCCTTTTCCTCGCACCACAGGGTAGTCTTGTGATCACTATCTGCTTACCTTACTATCTCTCCTTTCCAGCTGACTGAATCCGGTAGGGTACTGCGGCAGACTGGCAACAGAACGGCTGTCGTCGAAGAGTGCGTCGATCTTCTGTTTGTAGACTGATGAGGAGACGCTCGGCGCTCGCCGCCGCGGCTCGTCCTCCCGGTCGCGGGCGCCCAGTCTGAACCCTCCGACTGGCGCGCCCTGGTTCTCGCATGTTACCATCTGTGGGAGACGATAAGAGTTTTTTAACGCCAGTTCTCGATTGTTACCATTTATGGGAGAATATTTGTCGCCACGGTTGCAAATTTTATAGTTAATTTAATACTATTGTTATGTACTCCAGTTTTATTATTTTCTAAGTGTTAGGGCCAATTCGACTAGGGTCCTAGTCTCTATTGCCTTTGGTAATTGCAATTACATGCTTTTTGAACAGTCTGAACAGACTTATAAACGAAATGATCAACAGACCATACTCAAGTTTTAAGAGTGGTAGAGCCACTAATGTAGCAGTTTGCTGCTGTGTTTCGTACGGCGAGTGAGATATCCGGAGGCCCAATCCCCCTCCCCTTCCCAATTCTTTAATTATCCCTTTCCTTTAAGGTCGGCAACGCACCCATGATTCTTTTGGTATTGTGGGCGTACATGGACGGTGGAGATCACTTACCGTCAGGTGACCCACTTGCTAGTTTGCCGGCCTATGCCATAAAAATAAAAGTCAGTTGACTACTCAACTGTTCTGTTCAACTAAAATGGGGCCGTATGAACCTGCTATAAGAATATTCATGTTTTTGAGTTAGGCAATACAAACATATTTATAATATTTATGCAGATGAAATATTCAAATATTCTAATTTTGGCAAAACTTAAACGAAATTCAATTTCTTTAATTAATTAGTGCATATCGGGTAATAGTTAAACATCGTTCACTAGTGGTTACATATTACACAATTTTGTGAGGAGAAATCATACTGCTTTTAAATATGCAATAAATCAAAATAAGTTATTTTACCGATTTAAAAATCGAGGTTTTTTATTCGACCCGTATGTATATACCAAAAGAATCATGAGCGGGTTGCCGACCTTAAAGGAAAGGCTTAATTAAGGTCCAAGTTTGACGTGAATCTCATGCATACCCGCATGCAACCCGGATGACCTTATGTCTCAGGGTGATGAGCGCAGTCCAGTGTCAAGCAGTGTTTTGTAATTTGAAGTTGTTTGTGACGTTGATTCTGTTTATGAGCAGGCGTGGCGCTTACCATCAGGCGAACGACCGGCTCGTCTCGTCATTCAAGCAAATAAAAAAAGTTAACACCATTCGGTCTTTCATTTACGTGGTTGGTTGAGTAAATAGTATTGTTACAAAAACGATGAACGCATCACTGCGGATTCCTGCGTTGAATCCACTAATCCATTCTCAAAAGTAAACATATTTTAGCAATAAATCTATAAATTCGTTTAACTTTAAATCATTTATCACGCGAAAGAAAATACAGACTCGCATTTTTGTCATATTTACAGTAGTATAATGCTTATTGTCATGATCTGTGTACTGGCAGCGTATTTAGGCTGAGAAACCAGTGATACTGGGTTCAAAACTCAGGTTGTGTACGCACAATTTGTGTTTCGAGCTTAAAGTCGAAAAATAACACGTTAGTTGACCGGGAATGGTTTTATATTTAGTATTTATATTTTTATTCTGTTTAAGGGCAGGCGTTGCACTTAGGAGCAAATAGGTGGGTGGATAACTCCCCCATCACCCACCGACCGGAGAGGTCCTTTACAAGGCGTCGTCAGGGCCGCGGAAGAGTACAATAGCGTCCCCGCAGCCCCGACCGAACAAGCGCACCCGGAGGAACACTGTTGGGTTTTAGTCTGTGAGAGACGGAAATAGACGCCCCGACTGACCACGCGGTGGGGCGGTACCCATAAAGGGTTTCCCAACGTAAATAAAAGGCGTTACGCTTAGCATCAGGCGAGCGACCTTCGTCTCGTCATTCAAGCTAATAAAAAAAAACATACATTTAAAGTTTAAGCAATGTTAAGTCGTGAACTATTTAATATTCATTATTACGTGTACTGTATATTAAGTACAGGTAAGTTGCAATAGTCATTACTCCATAATAATATGTTTTAACTTTGATTAGTTGTTGAAAGCAGCTGTCAGTGCTCTACACTTATAGACACCTACAATTTTTAAGTAGGTGTAAGTGTAGGTAGAATATTATTATTCTGAGTAATCTTCTTATATATAAACATCAATTGCTGTTCGTTAGTCTCTCAAAAACTCCTAAATGATCGGACCGATTTCGATGATTTGTCTTTGTATGTATTTGAGCGGGTCCCTGGATGGTTTATATTCACAATTGGACCCGGTAGGTGGCGCTGCAATCGATAGATGTTGCGGGTGAAACTGCGCGGGACAGCTAGTATGTATATAAAGTTATATTGTTAGATTTAAATAACCGATCTAATGACGTGATTAATGATTCTGGGTCTTTCGTCATATAAATCATGTTTAGGAAATGTTATAATAAATAAATAAACACACCCAATAGTCACACACATAGTCCTGACCCCACACAAGGTTAACATGTATCGTGGGTATCAGGAACCACGAAGGACTTGGTCCCACAACACCCAGACCCGAAACAATGATTTGTGGATTACACAGACATTTGTTATTAAGTTTTTATAAAAAAAAATATAGAAAGAATTATCAAAATCCGTTTTAGTCTCTCATCCCCGATTTCACTCCCATAAGGATGAAATTATTTCATCTAATTTAAATGGGACTACCACCGCATTAAACCCTATCGAATATAAAAAAAGAATTATTCAAATCGGTCCACATTATAAAAAAATATATAAAGACGAATGGAGAACCTTAATTTTTTGCGGCGATTAATAAAATAGATATTTTTGTAGCAAAAACCCAGCAAACAGGTCATAAAGATCAACGGCGCCCATAAACATCCGCAATGCTAGATTTAAAGAACCGAACTTTTAGACAAAGTAAAGGGGAATGCTAATGACGCTTCTATAGGCCTCCGATTATTGATATAGCTTGAAGGTCAACTTAAAATAGCCGTTAGTATACAAGTCGAGAATAGTTTTAACACTCGATATATTAAAACCAATATTCTATAATAATCGATTAGAACATAAATTCAAACATTCTTTAATACTGGCAGTAACTATTTACGATTACCGATGATTTCGTTTTGATAATATTAGAAAACTATTACATATCATAACAGTTAATATGCATTTTTGTAATAAATATTTTATAATTTCACATTCGTAATTTCTAAGAATATGAAACGATGATATAAAACATCTCTTTAACGATTTATTCGGTGAAAATATGTTACGTAAAATTAAAATTGTAAACATCATTTAATTCTGTATTTAAATTTTAATGTAAATTGTAAAGAGGATATTTATTTCTTATATCTGAGGTTGACAGACGAATATAGGTCTTATATTGGTAAGTGATCACTGCCCATAAACAATCTGTAATACCCGTGTATCCGTGGCGAGCCTGTCGCCGTATAGAGGAGCGACCACATTTGAGACATTTCGACGCACTGAGAGTCTGTGGCTGTCGCACGTACGCACGTTCTTAGCAGTCTCGGTGCATGTCACAAATGTAGATGCGCTTTGAGACTCAAATATCAATTCTGGGTTTGCCAGCACTACGCATAAAATTACAATATTTGTCGGCATCAGCCATTGTATATACAGTAACTTCAGGCCGGCATAATAATTCCGACCGTCGAGGGATGCAATGTCCCTTACAGGCGACATTATATTGTTGCAGGACTATAATTAACATCCGAGGGGCTAGCAGGAATAACTAGCGAGAACGTATTCGTATCGAAATGTCAAATTTTTTTTTACAATAAATTTTTTTCTTACACTATTTTTAATTCAAATTTATTAAAATTTATTTTCTATTTTTAGTTGGTTTTTCTATAAAAGCGTATTTTTTTAGTTTTTTAAACTATTATTTATTTTTAATTTTTTAGTAGAATTTTCTATAGAAGCGTATTTTTTATTTCAAACTGTTTAAAATATTGAATTGTCATCGGTCCTTAATAAGTATGCCAAATTTCGAGTTAATCCGACGTTTTGAAGGGGGTCAAAATCATGTTTTAGTATAGGCCGGCAAACGAGCAAGAGGGTCACCTGATGGTAAGTGATCTCCACCGCCCATGTACGCCCATAATACTAAAATATTTATGGGCGCGTTGCCGACCTTAACGGAACGGAGGGAAGGGGAGGGGAATTTGGGCCTCCGGATATCTCACTCACCGTACGAAACGCAGCAGCAAGCTACTTACTTTACGCCGGTTTTCTGTGAGACAGTGGTAACGACCCGGACGAGTCGGCCCATTCATGCTGTCTACAGCGTGGCTCTACCACTCAAAGAATTCGAAATGTTCAAAGATTCCGTTACATACAAACATACATACTACGTATGAAGCTAATAAAAAGCTATTAAAAATCGTATCACACGGATTCATGAAAGTTTCCTGTGATATTCTCACCTATTGCATATGAAAACCTCTCTCAATCTATAAAGGGCTTATGTTAATTACTCACATCTGTAATTGTTGACGGGCCCTGGGCCCAATATTTGTTAGCATTTTGAAACTCGCACATCCACTATCCACACCTGAAACAAAGAATTATTTGGATAACTTTTGGATAAAACAGAATTTTACCAAAGGTAGGTGATTCGTTCCGAGCTCCACACTGTTTTGTCCTTTAGTCATATTATTTCGATGCCTTTAGTAGGATTAGTTGAGATTCGTACGGTGAGTGGAAGTCCAGAAAAGAACTCCCTCCACTTCCCACTTACTTAATATCTCTTACCTTGGTCAGCTACTGGTCCATGATACTTTTTTTGTTATCCTGACTTGGCAAAGTGACTACGCTACACCCGATGGTAAGTATAGCGCAATCCATGAATACTGTCGACCAACGATAGATACTGAATCTATCGCAGATCGGCAGAATTATATGCGGAAGAGACTTCTGGTATTATGGCCGTTCATGGGCGCAAGAGATCACTTACCATCAGGTCTCACTTGCTCGTTTGCTGGCGTATGCTAAAAAATAGTAGATAGGCATCATAGGATTCTGATAGTCGCATCAATGCACGAGCTTAGTGACGGTGCCTCTGCGTGATAGTACTATGAACTATTTAAATCTTTCTTTTTTTATATAGTATAGGCCGGCAAGCGAGCAAGTAGGTTACCTGATGGTAAGTGATCTCTAACGCCTATGTACGTCCACAATACTAAAATAATCATGGGCGCGTTTCCGACCTTAAAGGAAAGGGAAAAAAATCTATGATAAATTTGAGACACTAACACAAGGCGTCATAAGCTATCAAAATTGGTTTGTAGGGTGTTGTCAACGAGCGCGTCTCTGACGCTAACCATGGATGCTTAACCTGACCAATAGAAGTGGGCCTTCAGGCCAGCGTGGAAACCTATTAAGCAAAATTGGTATATACCATAAAAAAAATGTGTATGTGGTTTAAAACTATTCCTAAAGATGGATATCAAACAAAGCCTAAAACGACTTAAAAATCTCTCCCAACTAGATACTAGAATACAGGCATTAGACATTCCAGAAAAAGACGATATAATATATCAAAGTGATGGTTAGTGGTATAAAGCAATTTAGTTTCATATCCTCTCGACAGGACACCGACCGCAAATTGCGGAAGAACTGGGAGAAATACCTTTGAAACAACGGCTTAAGGGTCTAGCGTAGATAAGTTCTCGATAACTACTTAATTTAACAGGTTACACCAAAATAGGCTTCTAATAACTTTATAAAAGTATTTAAAAAATTATAAAGTCAATGACTATGATATCTGAAGGCCAATTCTTGTAATTTTAAATGTTTCTAAATATCATTTCGATCTAGTCTCACCGTCAAGAAAGTTGCTAATGGCATTCTCTTAAACCAATAATTAACGTTAAATGCACCTAGCATTAGCAGTAGCATTATACCGTTTTGGCTTCTGTCAACTTTTTTTCTATATTCAATCTTATTACGATCTATGTTCACATTTGACGTTGATAATTGGTTTAAGAGAATGCCATTTGCAACTTTCTTGACGCTGAGACTAGATCGGAATGATATTTTGAACATTAAAAATTACGAGAATTGGCCTCCTGATGATGAGCTTCGAGTCCAGGTCCCTAACCTAAAATAAATAGACGTGACGTATAAAGAACACGACAGTCGTTTATGAAATTAATGTAATTAAATCATTAACATACATACGCACTCATGACTGTAATCTCCGTAGCAGTAGGCAGAGGTGTAACCAGTACACCCACATTTCACCGAGCGTTCACCGAGCGTATTAAATAGTTGCCGGGATAGCATAACCCCACGGGATATGTCGCGCATACCTTTGTTAATATCGACTAGTATACTATAACGTGCACCCTCCGATATAGAGACGAGTGATAGAGATAGAAAGATAGCGCGAGAAAGAGTGAAACCATTTTTCTCGTGACTGCGATATTTTTTTATAGCATAGGTCAGCAAACAAACCATGGGTCACCGATGGTAAATTACTTTCACCACCCATGTTCACCCACAATACCATAAGAATCGTGGGTGCGTTGCCAACCTCAAAGGAAACGGCTAATTAAGGGATTGGGAAGGTAGGGGAATTTGGACCTCCGGATATCTCACTCACCGTATGAAACGCAGCAGTAAGGTACTTTATGCTGGTTTTCTGTGAGAGTGGTGGTCGCGGACGAGCCGGTCCATACATGCTGTAAACAAAACTATCAACAGCGTGGCTCTACTTTTGTCAACAGCATGAATGGACCGGCTCGTCCGGATTGTTACCACTGTCTCATAGAACCAACGTAAAGTAGCAGCTTGCTGCTGCGTTTCGTATGGTGAATGAGATATCCGGAGGCCCAAATCCCCCTCCCCTTCCCAATCCCTTTCCTATAAGGTCGGCAACGCGCCCATAATTATTTTGGTATTGCGGGCGTACATGGGCGGTAGAGATCATTTACCATCAGGTCACCCACTTGTTCGTTTGCTGAAAACGCATACAATAAAAAACTTTACTATGCAAATGGACCTATAAAATGCAAAAGCGAAAGTTGTGCATCTAATAATATGGACCTATAAAATGCAAAAGCGAAAGTTGTGCATCTAATAATAATTTATGTTAATATTGTTAACATATATGTTCCGAACTCTTGGAAGTGTCTTAAGATGTCTGGCGGGAAACTATGTATCAAACCTTCATCGCCTCATTTGCAAACTTGTGCTTGTCTGTCGGCGAATTTGTATTCTTTTTTATTATTAGCTTGAATGACGAGACGAGCAGGTCGCTCGCCTGATGGTAAGCGCCACGCCTAACCATAATCAGAAGCACAAGCAAGACAACACAGAACTTTGAATTAAAAAGCACTGCATGGCATTGGACTGTCCTCGTCACCCCAAGACATAAGATGTTAGGTCGCATAATGCCCAGTAATTTCCCTGGCTTCAATGTCCTTCAACCAAAACACAACGGTGCTTACACGCTGTTGGTTTTTTTTTCTCTATTATAATCGTGTCATGAAAAAATTGCCAAAATATAATAATGATGTTTAAACAGTTTTGTTTACAGTACTAGGGGCGTAGCCCATGTTTTTCCATAAAACATAAAATAAAAAATTAAGTCCGACGAATATGAGACATAATATCTTACTTTCTTCCCCACATTATTCTGCATCGATTGGTATCGGTCTCGACCCCATCCGATACCCCCAGCGGTTTCGGAGGAGATAGCGTGACAAGCTTTTGGCAGCGGTGGCGGCGCCAGTTACTTTTTTTTAGAATAGAGAGATGAATGAGCCGGTTCGACCGGGATAGTACCACATATAACCGACGTAAGTGGTAGGTTTCTATTTCGTATACTGATTTTCAGACACCCAATTTCCCCCTTCCTTCCCAATCCACATTCGTTATTGCACCCATGATTATTTTGATATTGTAGGTGTTCACAAGTAGAGATCACTTAACACTAGGGGGCGTAGCATATGCAACACAACTTATCAACTGACGCAGTATTGATATTGGACATGAAATAAGACCTGGGGGCTTAGCATATGCAATGCGAAATGATTTTGTCGACTCGTTTTGACGTCAAAAACTAGTCCATCGAAGTTAACATGCATAAAATCCTCGATTCTTTATATCAAAAGTAGAGATAAAGTAGACTCTACTTAGTAGAGAAAATAGTACTTTCAACTTCTCTGTGGTACTTTGTCTACGTCCCCTAACATGACCTAATTTTATCGAATGTTGACACTTTTATCTCAGATATTAATGTCGTCGGTAGTTACCTCTCTCGCGCGCGAGATATTTCGTATTGCATGATGACCCAGTTGATTGATTGTCTGTCTTTTATATAAAAAAAACAAGCTGTTGCCCGCGGCTCCGCCCGCGTGAATGCCTATTTCCAGGATTAAAGTAGCCTAGGGGCGACAGCGGTGGGTGCGGCGTGGGGGGTGATCGCATCAAGCGAGTCCCGTCATCGCAATCGGTGTGAGAATCGCGCTTGACAAAAATACTAATATCGCTATTAAAAAATAGGGGTTAAAGATAGAAGGGTGAAAATTTAGAGTTGTATGTATTTTTTAACGCCACATTATAAATAAAATTAAAAAGTTGTCCAAAAAATAAAAAAGAATGTTAGGGGTGGACAAGCCTATCACTTAGGGGTATGAAAAGTAGATAGTAGATTTCTCAATTCTCAGACCTACTGAATATGCATATAAAATTTCATAAAAATCGGTCGAGCCGTTTCGGAGGAGAATGGGAACGAACATTGTGACACGAGAATTTTATATATAAGATAAACACTCGCAAAACTGACATACTTAAAAAGCTAAAAGAATTTTAGCATAATGAATGTCTAATTAAAATAAATTCCTATTCTGAACTAAGAAATCATTAACCATTAAGCAGAAAAAAACGCATAACTGCTTTTAATTTCTAGCTTGAAATTAAAAACATGTTTGGTAGATATTTTGCAAAGATATGCTAATCACGCGGATCTCTTTAAATCAATAAAAATAACGTACAGTTTAGTAAGATCTAGAAGTATATAAAAGTATAGCTGTTGCCCGCGGCTCCACCCGCGTGAATGCCTACTTCCAGGATTAAAGTAGTCTATGTGGAACTTTCTTATATAGAAACAGTGGGCGACAGCGGTGGGCGTGGCGTGGGGGGTGATCGCATCAAGCGAGTCCCGTCATTGGTGTGAGAAACGCGCTTGACAAAAATACTAATATCGCTATTAAAAAATAGGGGTTGATGGTAGAAGGGTGAAAATTTAGGGTTGTATGTATCTTTAATGCCCCCTTATAAAAAAAAAAAACAAAAAAAAAAAAATGGGGTGGGTCACCCTTATCATTTAGGGGTATGAAAAATAGATGTTGGCCGATTCTCAGACCTACCCGATATGCACACAAAATTTTATACAATTCGGTCCAGCCGTTTCGGAGGAGTTTACAAACACCGCGACACGAGAATTTTATATATTAGTTTTTACGTTAGTATAGCGTCTTTTTATAGACTACCGGTAGAGTCCAACATAACCATCCCGCCTCCCCCCAGGGTGAGGCAGTAGTGATAAATCGCTTATCCCTCAGCAACAACAAAAAATTACATCATTTTCTCGCACGGCATGTATGTAATACTTTACAGCACGCTTTAGGTGTGACTGAGACATAATAATATAAGTGCGGGTTCTAATCTCGACGTCAATGACTTTTTCAGATCATAAATTATTTGTTATACATATCACGCTCTATCGATGAAGGGAAACGCATTGCAGAAATCCGCTATTTGTATATTATATATTCAAAATTATGGATGTATTTCTCATAAGTGTATGTGCTGTGTAGCTTCAATTAGTATAAAATGAATAGAAAATTTTATAAGTCATCGAAATCGGAACACTTATAAGTCTAAGTTTCATTCTTTCATCCCCGGTTTCCCCCCTTTTAAGATTGTTTTTTGTTCATATTCGAATGGAACTAACTTTGAGATATTATGTCGAATAGAATATATCCATTTTTTCGATAGATTAAGAGAAGAACCATCAAAATCGAATGCCTTTTTGAATACAAATTCAGAAGCTCGTTTTTGCATCAGTTAAAAATAACCCCGTTCCTATCATAAAACTTCTGTACGTTACTTCATAATGCATAATATGTTGTTCAAAGTTTTGTGTTTTTACATAGTTGTATTGCATACGCTTCAGCTAATGTGAATTTAATACTAACATATATTCCACTAAAGGCAGATTAAAGGGAGATCGTTCGACGATTGCGTCACTAATAGTGTTGCCAGATTTGGCAGGACGTCCCGCTTTTTAGGTTAAAAATCCACCCCGTAATCCCCCTGAGCAGGTTGACGAAAATCTGTTATTTCCACCTAAATACATAATTAATAGGCGAAAACAAATGGGTTCCCAATTTGACGCGTATATACATTTTTGTATATTTATGAGCACGCATAACTCCAGCGAATTTTGATTTGACCAATTTGAATGATTTATTTTTCATCCAAATAAAATAATGTAGCTCAAAGTTGGTTCCATTTTAATTTCAAGAAGAACTTCCACCTCTATGACGGTGAAATATTCAAACTTCGTCATTTATGCACCGATTTTCAAGATTATTTCACTACAAATAGTGTAGTAGTAATACTTAAAAAAATATACCGATTCAAAAAAGTTAAAAGCTAATATAAAAATAATCAATATTTACTAGTTTAAGCATTATGTATTAATAGATCTGGCAACACTAGTTACTAACCCCAGCGTCTGTGCTTGACGCTACTATCCGAAGTAGGTTTTTAAGTGATATCTGATTTAATACTCTGAATATTCTTTCGTCTCCTATAGAACAACATACGAATAAAAATGTCACAATAACATGTTCTAATGATGTGTTTTATCATTCATTTGAATTGCATCGGAAATCTCGTAGTTATGTTTAATATCAAGGCGAAATCTAAATTTATACGATTAGAGAGGATTTAGCGTTTTTATATGTCAAGGATGTGATGACTTCTTTCGTCATTTAAATATACCAATAAATATTAGACCGATCTCTATTATATCTTTTATGAGACGTTATTTAGAATTATGTTGATTTTATTCACAAGATAATAATCTAAAAAGTATAAAATGAAGTCGCCGTCTGTTTCTTCGCTTAGTTCTTATCTACGCAACGGATTTTCATGCGGTTTTTACTATTATTGAGATACGTATATGTATAATCTAATTATTATTATTTAGTATGTCCAAGGTCAGCAAACGAGCAAGTGAGTCATCTGATAATAAGTGATGTCCCTCGCGCATAAACACCTACATAAGAAGAATCATGGATGCGTTGCCAAACATAAAGGAAAGGAATAATTAGGGGATTGGGGTCTGGAGATGGGAGAGGGGATTTGGGCCTTTGGATATCTCACCGTACGCAACGAGTCGAGTATTCTATGCAACCATGTTAGCGTCGATAGACATAGTATACAGACAGAAAAAACTGCTTTTTCACGACGAAATCGTCGAACAGCCTTCATGGCGCAGTGGGTGAGTAGCTGGTTGCGAAGCGTGAGGCCGTGGGTTAAATTCCCGCACCTACACAAATGTTTGTCTAATCCACAAATTTTTGTCTCGGGTCTGGGTGTTGTAGGACCGCAAGTCCCTCGTAGTCCCTGATACCCATTATACAGGTTTACCTACTATAGGGTTAGGACTATGTGTGTGACTGTTGGGTGTATTTATTATTAAATGCCAAGCCAACTGGTCGCAGCCACATGCACGCAGGATGAAACAGCGAGGGACAGCTACTCGTCACCGGAGGAAAGTTCACCCATTCTACCTGGAACCACCTACCTCCAGTACAGTGCGTTTTCAGAAGTAATTTCTCCCACGTACTCTCAGACTCTGGAATGAACTTCCCTCTGCGGTATTTCCTAAGCATTATGACATGTCCTTCTTCAAACAAGGTGTAAAAAGATATTTTCACGGTAGGCAGAGGCTTGGCTGTGCTCTGGCATTGCTGATGTTTATGGGCGACGGTAAACATTTACCATCAAGTGGGTCGTCTGCTCGTCTGCCTTCATAGGCCAATAAAAAAAACTATAATAATATTATGCCGGCAGAAATACTTCTCTATGTGGGTACTTTCACAAGTATTAAACTTTATAAGGAAAGTAGTTTTTTTTTTATTTTATTTTTTTTATATTATAGGCAGACAAACGAGCAAGTGGGTCACCTGATGGTAAGTGAACATCACCGCCCATGTACGCCCACAATACCAAAAGAGTCATGGGCGCGTTGCCTACCTTAAAGAAAAGGGATAATTAAGGGATTAGAAATGGGAGGGGATTTAGGCCTCCGGATATCCCACTCACCGTACGAAACGCAACAGCAAGCTGCTACTTTACGTCGGTTTTCTGTGAGACAGTGGTAACGACCCGGACGAGCCGGCCCATTCATGCTGTAGACGAAATTGTCTACAGCGTGGCTCTACCACTCGTAAACATATACTCTTATCACATCATGAGACGGAGATACGCTCGGCGAAATGTGGGTGTACTGGTTACACCTCTGCCTACCCTTTCGGGGGTTATAGGTGTGAGTGCTTATGTATGTATGTACATACTCTTGTCGGAATTCAAGGCAAAACCCCGTTGATTGGCGAAACATTTCCATCAGAGATACAGATTCAGTCATATTTTTTATACGGGGACTACTTGGTGGAAGAAGGACAGCTTTACTATCGGCAAGACCATTAATCTTCATACAAATATTTATGTGTTTATTATCTGTGCTCACACATAGAACATGACAGTTTCCTGCCCCTCCCTTCATACTTCTTCCTTATTTCCTTAATGTCTTATACGTTAATTGATGGAAAAATCTCACAAGAACATTGTGATATACGCCCTTCCTTACTTTTCCTCTAAAAGCTATAAATTATTTGTTAGTAGTGTGTAGAATTAATATGCGAATATAAATTAGTAGACATCTTCAAAACATTAATTAATTCAGGATGCTCTATTAAAACTCGTCAGTTATTTAAAAATTAACCTTCACCTTTAAAAAAACTACCGGATTCATATGAAATATTGAAACAACAAAATATTATTACCTATAATATATACCTATGCAGTGATAGCTCAGCGGGGAGTGGTATGGACTGTCGAGACGAAAGTCCCACGTTCGAAACCAGCCCCAAGAGCATACACTTCTGACTTTTCTAAGTTATGTGTTATAATTGTTAATTATCACTGGCTTTAACACTGAAGGAAACATCGTGAGGACACCTGCATATCTGACAAGTTCTCTATAAGAATTTCGTGGGTTACCTGAGGGTAAGTGATCTCCACCGCCAAAAAATAGTGTGTAAACTATAACCTTATATCCAATACAAATTGAATCATCCAAATTGGTGTATATTAGGCGGATTTGAACATACATAGAAATGTATATACAAACGAATTGAGAACCTCCTCTGATTTTTGTCGGTTAAAAAGTAACTAACTGTAGTACATTTAACACATGCCACAATGGATGGAAAGTGACCACAAAAATAACTTTGTATGGTCAACGCCAAAAGTCGTTGAACACATCTAGATTTTCAAAAACTATAAAAATATCGCATGATAGCTAAAGCAGGGACCACATTACCGGTATTTTTGATAACGTTACTAATTACTGTTATGGTGACGCTAAAATATAACGATTGACAGCCTCCGTGGCGCAGCGGGCGAGTAGCCGGCTGCGAAGCGAGAGGCCGTGGGTTCGATTCCCGCACCGAGACAAATGTTTGTGTGATCCACTAATATTTGTCTCGGGTCTGGGTGTTGTGGGACCGCAAGTCCCTCGTAGTTCCTGATACCCACGATACAGGTTAACCTAGTGTGGGGTCAGGACGATGTGTGTGACTGTTGGGTGTATTTATTTATTTATTTATTATTTATAACAAAATACAACATCAACAGTATTGTGACTGTGGCTAATACTCGTAAACTTATTCAGCTACTTTGATAATCTGAAGGCCAATTCTTGTAATTTTAAATGTTCAAAATATCATTCCGATCTAGTCTCAGCGTCAAGTAAGTTGCAAATGGCATTCTCTTAAACCAATAATCAACGTCAAATGTGAACATAGATCGTAATGAGATTGAATTTAGAATAAAAGTTGACTGAAGCCAAAACGGTATAATGCTAGGTGCATTTGACGTTGATTATTGGTTTAAGAGAATGCCATTTGCAACTTTCTTGACGCTGAGACTAGATCAGAATGGTATTTTGAACATTTAAAATTACGAGAATCGGCCTCCAGGTGTTCATCTAATTTCGACCTTTTACGATGGCTGCATCTTACGTGTTACGATGTATAGGGAGGGGTTTTGGTTTGGATGTGTGACGACTTTTGGTGTTGACTGTACCGTACAATATGAAATGTACAAAACAATGGGTCGTGAAACATGCATGTCGTAAATAATATTGGCGACCGATTTTGCAATACTACATACTTTTAGATACATACATAAACACTCACGCCTGTAACCCCCGAAGGGGTAAGCAGAGGTATAACCAGTACACCCACATTTCGTCGAGCGTATCTCCGTCCCATGATGTGACAGGGGCAAGCCTATCGACATACCAGGCACAAATTCCAGGCTCCAAGGTGATACTGAGCAACCCCAATACCACTTTTATCCGACCCAGGGATCGAACCCGAGACCTCAGCGTCAGCCTCAGTCGTAACGCGTACGCATTACAACTGCGCCACCGAGGCAGTCAGGCAGGAATTCTTGAAATGTTCACGTATTAAAGACGCAACCAGCAGGTCGCCTGATGGTCAGCTCCACGCCTGCCCATAAGCAGAAACAACACCACACAGAACTATGAGTTACAAAGCAGTGTATGACACTGGACTTCGTTCGTCATCCCCGAGACATAAGATTTTAAGTCACATAATGCCCAGTAATTACTAATGAATAACTACTAATACTACCTCCAATAATAGTAATACAGGCTTTAATGTTCTTCAAATCGAAACAACAGTACTTACACACTGCTGCTTGGCGGCAGAATTAAACAAAGGGGAAGTAGTACGGCCAACCCAGACGGCCTCTCACATAATATAAGAAACGTACCACCTAGATTCAGTTGATATAATTATTAATATTCTACTATAGTTTTGATGTAATAGATACATAGAGTCACGCCTTTTTCCATAGGGGTAGACAGAGACAATGGATTTCCACTTACTACGATCCTTGCACATCTCTATCCTTTTGATGTAATGAGTAACGGAATATTTGTTTATATTTTAAGTAAAAATGAACTATAGACGGTCTATGGGAGCTTTCAACTACTCTTTTTAATAATAATAATAATAATATAGCCTTTTATTCAGATCACTTATTTACATTTAAAAGATTAGATTTTAGTCTAGTCCCTTATTTCTAGTATTTGTTTCTTGCTTGTTTTCTGTAGATCTGTTTGCCAGTCGGCAAAGGCCTGCTCCAATCTTTTCCACTAACTACTACTACTCTTTTTATCCTCCGACAAAAAAGAGGTGTGTTGCAAGTTTGATCCCTTTTTCTGTGTATGTGTGCATGCGTGCATGTCTGTGTGGAACCGTAGCACCTAAATATTAGGACCGATTTGTATGCGATTTGTTTGAAATGTAATTTAATTGAGGTCCTTGGGTATGTTTGAAGAAAATGTGTCCAGCAGTTGAAGACTTACAAATGTATTATGATTAACTTTGGTAGTGTTTTATAATAAATAAATACACCCAACAGTCACACACATAGTCCTGACCCCACACTAAGTTAATAACCTGTATCGTGGGTATCAGGAACTACGAGGGACGTGCGGCCCCACAACACCCAGACCCGAAACACACATTTGTGGATCACACAAACATTTGTTTCGGAAATCGAACCCACGCCTTCTCGTTTCACAGCCGGCTACTCGCCCAATGCGGCACGGAGTTTTTAACGGTTAAGTCATTGTTCTACGCTATGTCAGTCGCAGTGGCAATATTTGTATTGTATATATTTGTCTACAGTTCATCGACCGACCCAGTGTCCACTATCGAAATTCTTCTATAAACATAATCATGAGCTAGCAATGTACATAATGAAATAAAACTAGTTTATACGGATTTTATCGCGGTTTAATTTTTATTTTAGTCCCGATGTTTCGAAAGCTTTTCAGCCTTCGTGGTCACGGGAGAGACCCGTGTCTGTCCGTATAAACTAGTTTTATTTCAATGTGTAATATTCGCGTAAACCTACGAAATCACAATGTACATAATAAATAATATAATCTAGTTTTAATGATTGCATAGTTATAAAGTTATACTAATGTATTTATTGTACTCTGTTTTGCGTCTTAAATAAATAAAATAATATATTTCTGCCTGGCGCTATCCCAGCTCAATGTCAATATCCGCCTTTCTTAGATTTGATAGTATTTGGTATTATCTGGGGCGACCATCCCGCTGTCTGACCCCCAAAGCCCGCAACTGGAACCAAGTTTCGCCATTGCCTCGTCCGTTAATTAGTAGTATACCACGTGCAGGTGAGGTTGGTAAAGTTGTTGGAGTTAGGCCAAAAATTTTGGTAACCTACTTACACTCCAATACATATATGTTTTTTACATAGGCCGGCAAACGAGCAAGTGGGTCACCTGATGGTAAGTGATCTCCATCAGCCATGTACGCCCACAATACCAGAAGAATCATTGGCGCGTTGCCGAACTTTGAGGAACCGGCCCATTCATGCTGTAGCCAAAACTGTCTACAGCGTGGCTCTACCACTCAGAGACCCACTTGCTCGTTTGCCGGCCTGCTATAAAAAAGACAGTGGTGTCATTCCGGTCGAAACGACCCACTAATGTGGACAACAGCGTGACTGTTCTACTAAAATATACAAACTTTATGGACGGCACTGTATAATACAACTTCGGCGTGATTATCAAGGAACCACTAGCACCATCGAGATTATTTGCATAGAATAGTCAATAGAGCATAGACCACAATACAATCTGCAATGCTTGTAAACTTTCATGCAGATAGTGTTGAGTGGGACATACAAGAGGTACATTTGTCCCGTACACGAAATAATGTAAGAGTAGTTCGAAATATTTACATGTACTACTTCAAATTTTATGTCGCGTTTTTAGAATAACTACTTATAGAAACTAATTACACGCATACAATTTGAGCCATTCAATCGGCATCGTATACGGTTCCAAACTACCGTCACCATGCTAATAACTACTCATCATATTATGTTTATGATCCTCACTTAAAAATTAATGTATGAAACACATTTTGACCATCTACAAATTATAATACATTTTAGCTGACATTTCTTTTTCATTTGTGTGACGTTGCAAGTAAACACATCAAACGAATTTTCAGCTTAAGATTGTGAGTATGCGTTGTTTGGACATTTACTTTCTGTAAGTAGTTTTTCTAAGGTCACATTACTCTTTTACTATTTCGATGACGCGGACTGCCTTCGTGATAGAGTGTGAACGAGCGATCTACATGCGTAGTAGTAGTAGGCCCGTATTTTTATGTTTTATGAATCACACTTGTAAGATAGCGCAGTACAAACGACAGCATACTGCAAATGTAGCGCCGAGTTGCAAGACGCCTCGCCTAATTTGAAGTGGTACCTTGTACTGGCTCACTACAAAATAGAAGCTACTCTTATATCCATTTAAAATTCGTGTCCTACTCAACACTACATGCAGAAAGTGTGCGCTAGACACGAAACCGTTGGTGACATTCAATATATCACGCGAACACCAAGCGATATTACTGTTATGAATGAAATTATCTAAAACTAGCTTTTGCTTGCGTCTCCGCCCGCGTCAATGTCTATCGACAACCCCCGCCTCTTTAAAGTATTTCAAGCCCCTTAGGGGGCTAAGGGGCTGAATTTCGACAAATCGCGAAGTACAACTAGTTAGTAGGTCTCTTATGTGCGAAGCCGTCTGGGTTGGTACCACCGCTTTGATTATTTCTGCCGCCAGGCAATAGTGTGTAAGCACTGTTGTGTTCCGGTTTGAAGGACAGTGAAGCCGTTGAAATTACTGGGAATTATGAGACTTAAAACCTTATGTCTCAAGGTAACGAGCGCAGTTCAGAGCCATGTAGTACTTCATAATTCGAAGTTCTGATTGGTGTTGCTTCTGTTTACGGGCAGGCGTGACGCTTACCATCAGCATAGGTACATAACTATGCCATCAGGCAAGCGACCTGCTCTTCATCTAAAGCTAATAAAAGCAACAGAACTTTGAGTTTCAAAGCACTGCTTGGTACTGGACTGTCATGCCACATCTACAGTTTGTAAATTTGCCTTATATTTCTAGATCACGGCCTTGCGTCAATATCTTGAGAAATACAACAATTTATTTAAATATAAATAATATATAAATATATATTTAATAAAAATAAATAAAAAACTATAAGGAAAATAATGCTCCAGTGACAGAAAATTATAAATATTGAACAGTGAAAGTCAATTAGAGTCGGCGTCCATTGATTTATGTGCGATTATTTTAATTAACTAGTTTAATTGAACATTTATTACGCATGCACGAAGCATGAGATAAAATTAAAAAATATTTTAGAAACGTATTTGCAAACAAGATGAACGTTTTTAATTGCAAGCATTAGATATTACACTATATTAATACATACACACTCACGCCTGTAATCCCCGAAGGGGTAGGCAGAGGTGTAACCAGTACATCCACATTTCGCCGAGCGTATCTCCGTCCCATGATGTGATAGGGGGCGAACATATCGCCATACCGGGCACAAATTCCAAACTCCGGGTTGATACTAAGCATTTCATGATAGAAAATCACAATATTACTTTACTCGACCCGGGGATCGAACCCGAGACCTCAGCACAGTAGTCGTACCGCGCACACAATACAACTACGCCACCGAGGCAGTCCACAGAGGACATTGAAGCCAGTGAAATTACTGAAAATTATAAGACTTAAGAATTTATATCTCGGGGTGACGAGCACAGTTGTTTCAAAGTTCTGTGTAGCGTTGGTTCTATTTATAATCAAGCGTGACGCTAACCATCAGGCGAGCAACCAGCTCGTCTCCTTATTCATGCTAATAAAAAACCGCGGCCTCTTCACAGCCAGCTCGCCCACTGCGCTACACTTCCTAGTACTATAAAAATATTAAAATTACCGATCAAACTATAACAAGTGCACAGTCACTCGTCATAGTGAAAGCGGATAACACACGTCATGCCACGTCATGATATCAAGTTGAGAAAACACGTGAATCTTTCTAACTTACCGCGGACTGGCTTTGTTTACCTCTAACTGTGATATACGATGTTCAATCGTGGTTTCAGAAGAAAGAATATGACAGTCTCCGTGGCGCAGCGGGCGAGTAGCCGGCTGCGAAGCGACAGGCCGCTGGGTTCGATTCCCGCACAGAAACAAATGTTTGTGTGATCCACAAAAATTTGTTTCGTGTCTGGGTTTGTGGGACCCTTTGCCTGATAGTTCCTGATACCCAGAATACAGATTTACCTAGTGTGGGGTCAGGACTATATGTGTGACTGTTGAGTGTATTTATTTATTTATTTTATACAAAAGATTTTTTGGCACTTAAAATTAGCAAAGAAATTCATACTTAAATCAATAATAATATTTCATAATGTCATGTGCTGCAATTGGCTGATACTCAGTTGCATAGAAGCAACGTCATCAGCGCTGATTTTCAGTGCCCCCTCATTTTCCTGAGCCTTGTGAACCGATTGAACACTTACATTCGGTAAACAACCTTCCAAACTGGGGGTAGTTTTTTTTTATAGCATAAGCCAGCAATGAATGAATGATAATGTTGACGGAATTTAAATAATGTACAAAAATTATTATTATTTATTTCATAGCCAGTGAAATTACTGGGTATTATGAGACACAACACCTTATGTCTCCGGCTGACGAGAGCAGTCCAATACTATGCAGTGCTTGTACAGACAGGATGATATCATTTTCGAGATTCACGTAACTTGATGTAAAGAATTTACAAATTTTATAGCACGTATAAACTCAAAATATTAAATAAAATGCCTTCCTTGACATCATTTAACAATCATGACATTTCACACATCAAGTATTGAGACAAAAGTTCATTGAAAATATTTAAATAAATAATAATATTACAAGCCTGCCTCGGTGGCGCAGTTGTAATGCGTACGCGTTACGATTAAGCTAAGGCTGAGGTCTCGGGTTCGATCCCCGGGTCGGGTAAAGTGGTATGGGGTTTTTCTATTTCGAAATGCTCAGTATCAGCCCGGAGTCTGGAATTTGTGCCCGGTATGGCGATAGGCTCGCCCCCTATCACATCGTGGGACGGAGATACGCTCGGCGAAATGTGGGTGTACTAGTTACACCTCTGCCTACCCCTTCGGGGATTACAGGCGTGAGTGCGTATGTATGTATAAATAACACCCAACAGTCACACACATAACCCTGATTCCACAGATACGTGTGGTGGGTATCAAAAACTACGAGACTTTCGGTCTCAACACCCAAACACGAAACAAATATTTGTGGATCAGATAAAATTTATCTCGGTGCAGGAAGTATCTCGGTGTATCTCGCTTACTGCGCCATGGAGGCTGTCTACTTAGGTCGTAACATTTGACAATCGTCCACAGTTGAGAAGTTATCTCGTATCTTTGTCACATTCATGTCTCTCGGTGCTGTAAAATCTCACAAGTGGAGGCGCGCTAAAATACTTCGTAGTCTAGAGCGTCGCGGTTTAAAAAATTCTGACAGCGGCTCTGATACACTTCAGTTACTCGGTAGTGGGGTAAACCTTTCAATTAAACACGAGAGAGTTAAACTTATTAATTAAACATCTCGATCCAAAAAACTTTAATCTATAGCGACAATTTAAACAGTCTTCAAAAAGGAGGAGGTTCTCAATTCGAGTTTTATTTCATTTTTATGTATGTACTTACATCGATTTCTTCGCCAATTGTTGGTTAATTTTGTTGGGAAAACTGTTTTTATTTTTTAATTGCTTGAATGACTAGATGAGCAGATCGCTCACCTGATGTTAAACGTCAAGCCTGCCCATAAACAGAAGCAACGTCACACAGAACTCTGGATTACACTACATGGCACTGAATTGCGCTCGTCATCCCGAGACATAAGATCTTAAGTCTCATAATGCCCAGTAACTTCACTAGCTTCAATGACTTCAAACCGAAACACAACAGTGCTTACACACTGCTGCTTGGTGGCAGAAATAGACAGAGCGGTGGTACCAACCCAGACGGTCTCTCGTATACGAGGGACCTATCACCTAGTGCAGTTTCATTTGACCGGCAGCTGCACCGATACCGACTCCAAAGAGACCTATAGAAATTGTTATTTTTGACTTTTCAGTGTTACCTTTGAAGTTGGTTTTTATTTATTATTGTTTTTGAAGTCGGTTCGTAAGTTTTGTAATAACTTATTTTATTATTTATTTTTATTGACAGCCACGCAGAATCGTCGCATAAATTATCCATACAAGTTGCCGTATTGAAAGGCATTTCATAAACCGACACTTAGGAAACCATATTATTGCGTTGTTTGTACAGAATTGCATCTTGAATTAAGAAAATTTACATAAAACTTACGAATGACATATTGTGAACGACCACATAGTAGAAAATATGATCAAAAGTGAAAATTTAAAGTCTCCGCGTCAAAAAGTGAATAAAATATACACTGATTTTATAGCAACAAACAAGCAAGTGTGTCACCTGGTAAGTAGCCATCACCCATAAACGCCCACATCATCAGAAGAATGATGTACGAATTGCTGAAGTTGTTAAGTCTCAAATACCCAGTAATTTCACTGGCTTGAATGCCCTTCAAACCGAAATATAACAGTGCCTACACACTGCTGTTTGGCGACATAAATACACAAAGCGGTAGTGGCCTCTCGCATATGAGTGACCTACCACCTAACTACCTATTTTCTTCCTATTAAGCAAGTGATGCAAGTATGTGTTATTACGTTAGACGAAACATCCATAATACTAAAGCAAAAAGCAGTTTTTTTTTCACCCAACAGTCACATACATAGTCCTGACCTCTAGGTTAACCTGTATCTTGGGTATCAGGAACTACAAAGGACTTGCGGTTCCACAACACCCAGACACGAAACAAATATTGTGGATGGCACAAACATTTGTCTCGGTCCGGGAATCGAACCCACGGCCTCTCGCTTCGTAGCCGGCTACTCGCCCGCTGCGCCACGGAGGCTGTTACAAGCTATTACGTGCAAACATTTAATAATATTATATCGAAGAATTCGAAATAGATTGCATATGTTGCTATATGGCAATAAATCACCACACTAGAATGCTTCATTTAATAATATTATCACAAAATATACTGGTTGACAGCCTCCGTGGCGCAGTGGGTTAGTGTGCCGCGAAGCGACAGGCCATGGGTTGATTCCCGCACCGAGACAAATGTTTGTGTGATCCACAAATATTTGTTTCGGGTCTGGGTGTTGTGGGACCAAGTCCCTCGTAGTTACTGATACCCACGATACAGGTTAACCTAGTGTGGGATCAGAGGGCCAATTCTCGTAATTTTAATTGTTCAAAATATCATTCCGATCTAATCTCAGCGACAAGAAAGTTGCAAATGGTATTCTGCTAAACCAATATTCAAGAACTTAGAACGCAATGATATCGAAAGTAGAATACAAGTTGACTGAACCAAAACGGCATTCTGGTAACAATTTTGACACATAACTATCTTCTTCTTCTTTTAATTGTGTTTGGCTCCACCGTAGATTGGTGATTTCGCCAGTGTCCATTGTGAGACACTTTACTATATAAAAAGCATTTCGTCTACAGAAAAACGTCAAAATATTGAGAACGAAATGTGACTGAAGGTGAAGCAGTGTTGCCAAGTGCACTGTAATTACAGCAGATCTGCCGTATTTTCATGCCATCTACTGGACACGGTATTTTTATAAATACCTTATATGGAGACACAGTATTTTTTTACAGTAAAAATTTCGTATTATTATTGTATACTACTAGACAGGTTATTTAGAAGTAAAACTGCGTCACATAACGCGGGAGTTTGACAGTTCACAAACAGGGAGCGCAATAGGGGTTCTAGTTGAGAGTAAGCGAGATGATAATATTGAGTTACGGTCAATTGACTGCAACTTAGTAATACAACTAATTTACTATACTACAATTTATTATACTACTATTTCTATGTACCGCGCAGCTTGTCTAGTAGTATACATAAAACTCTTTGATTAAACACATAAAAAAAATAAACCGATATCATCATCATCGCAGCCATCCATTTCTGCAGCGATCGATATATACAAATAAAATGTTAAGTTAGTTTAGGATATAAAGTTTAAAATAAATTTATATTTTATTTAATAATTTAATTATTTCCTTTTTTGTATGACATTTTATTGCACTGTAAAATAGATTGTATTTTTTCCCATCAAGCACTGTATTTTTGACGTAAATGCCGTATTTTAATGTGGACAACACGGTATTTTCAAAAAACTGACTTGGTAACACTGAGGTGAAGTGACTGTGAGTTAACTGCAGACAAATTCAGTTAACTTTATTCTCTTTTACTGCAAGCAACTAAAAGTAGTCAAAATTGTGCGACTTTGTGTGCTCGTTATTCCAGTAAAGTATTAGAAATGAGTTTACAGCCTATGTTACTCGGTGATAATGTAGCTTTCTAACGGCCAAATTATTTTTGAAATCGGCCCAGTAGTTTTTAAGTTTATTTGTTACATACAAAAATACAAAAAAATCTTTCCTCTCTAGAATATTAGTGTAGATTAAATTATGAGAGCAATCGCACTGTCAAAATTCCCGCCAAAACTCTCGCACAATTTTTATTTAGTATAAATATGTCCTCAGCAGTGTTGCAAAATAAAAAAACCGCAATTCGGTAGAATTTCAAATTTCAATAAAATAATCGCGATTGTGGTTATTTCCGGAAAGGACTGCCTGAGTGGTGCTGTTGTGCCGTTTTCCTTCAGTTATGCCATGGAATAGATAAATTAATGAAATAAATAAAATACATGGAATTAGTCAAATCAATTATTTAAAAAATCATAACCTCCAGTTACGTATTTTTTTAATCACTGAAATTAGTCATATTGTGGGTATTTTATTGTGAGTTGGTAACATTGATTTTGTCGCTTAGGTCATTTTTAATTTCTAGAATTTAGTCTATGGCAGCTGATACGTAAAATTCGGTAAAATACTTGTCATTGGCGAAATGCATAATAATGCGAAGCCATATTTTCAACAAAAGAAAGACATTGAAAGTTGATCGAATTGACAGTTTATATGCAATTTAACTGAGATGATATCGAATTTTTAAAGGAGCAGAATGCCATATTTTTAATTAATTCAAAATGTAATCTCAGTTCGGTTAAAATTCATTCGCAGTGTCAGTTAAAATAGCAGAATTGGCCCTCTGGACTATGTGTGTGACTGTTGTGTGTATTTATTTTATTTATATGTAAAACAGTGATAGCTCTGTGGGGCGTGGTACGGACTGTCGAGACGAAAGTCGAAGGTTCGAAACCTACCCCATGAGCATACACCTCTGACTTTTCTAAGTAACGTGTATATTAATTGTTAATTATCACTTGCTTTAATGATGAAGGAAACATCGTGATGAAACCTGCATACCTTAGAAGTTATCCATAAGAATTTCGATGGTAGGCCAGCGTGATGGACTAAGGCCTAACTCCCTCTCATTCAGTAGAGGAGGATCGTGCCCAGCAGTGGTACGTATATAATACAGGGATAGTAAAAAAATATTTATATATTGTGAGTGGTAGAGCCACGCTTTATACAGTTTTGCCAAGAGCATAAATGAGCCGCCTCAACCGGGTTGTTACCACTGTCTCACAGAAAACCGACGTAAAGTAGCAACTCGCTGCTGTGGCTCTACCGCTTACTACGTGATATATATTATTATTCATCACTAATGCAAACATTCACGTCTCATTACGCTGGCAACTTTATCAGAGTGAAATTAATTTATTCAGGCAAGTGGAGTACAGTAACTGTCGCTGGCAGGGTAAGCACTTGGCGGTCTCTCGGTGTGTATGCACCGTTATAATACGGACGGATTTACACATTGGACCAGATGTGTCCAACCATTTTATGATACACATTGAGATAGGTTGTGTTACGAGAACGTTGATTGAACACGTTTTGGATTCGATTTCCAACCGACGCGACGCGCGACGTTCGATCTTATTTATCGAAACTCCAATAAAAACATGTTTGTCATCTTGAAACAAAATAATCATATATTTAACAACAGCTTAATAAAACCGACTATAAATGCATTTGTTAAGACGTTTCTAGTTTTTCCATCAACCTCCAGATTTTTTAACCTTTGTTTTTAAACTCGATGAAAACACAGTACACAAAATGACGGAGAAATCAATGTACCCACATCAATATACATACTAATATACAATCGATTTACTACATACATAAATACATCAACAATAAATGCAAAAAAAAAACGAAACGCGCCGAATTGAGAACTTCTCCTTTTTTATTAAGCCAACACTTAGCGGAGATATCGCGTAACATTATTTTTTTGTTAAAAAGTCAAAGCTAATTTCTTATATTTAGGAGTCATTAAAATCTGTGCATAAATGTCTTTCAGCCCACCACCTTAATTTAAAATTTCTTAAAATTTTAATGGGACCACCTTTGAGCCATATACTTTCGAATGAAAAAAGAATTGTCAAAATCATTGTGTAAAAAGTTATGCGTGGGTAACATATATGTATTATACATACATATATGAAAAGCAAATATACTGGACGAAGAAATTACAAACTATATTAGTGTGGCGATATTTAAGTTAAATCTTCGGAATGCGACAACATTTAAGTGTTTCAATAGCAATAATATATAACCAACAGTCATCTCTCGTATTCCTTTCTATAATATAGGGTTGTTACGAGGCGTGAAGCAGCACCAAATTATTATATTTATCTATAACTACAGGGACCGTCGAGAAAAGCTCACGTCTGTCGTAGATTATAACGTCACGATAAGTACAGAGCTTTAGAAGTTCTTAAAGCATTATTTAGTACCTGATGGATGTCTATGTCAAATGTTACCACGCTGTAGATAGTTTTGTCTACAGCATGAATGGACCAACTCGACCGAGTCGTCACCAGTATCCCACAGAAAACTGGCGTAAAGTAGAGGTTTGTTACTGCGTTTCGTACGGTGAGTGAGATATCCGGAGGCCCAAATCTTCCTCTCCTACCCAATCCCTTTATTATCAAGATATATTGACACTCTACCTTACCTGTGTACCTTAATAATCGAAATTGCATGCGTTACATTTATCACTATGAGTGTTCATCTTGGAAGGAACATCCAAAGTGTTGTGTAAGTTAACTTTCATTTTTCTTTTTATCCAAGGTTTATTATTTTGCTGCGAAGCGAGAGGCTGTTGGGTGTATTTAAATATTTTTTAAAGTTTGACTCTGAGTGAATCACTTTGAATGTACATCAAAAGTGGAGCAGTACAAATCTCGCTTATAGTTTATTTATTTTTTATTTATTAATATACTCTACCTAAGATTGTTACAATATTGCTTACAACAAAATACAAATTCTTGACTTAATAATTCTAATTGCACAACCACTTTAACAGGCAGATACTACTAATCCAACGACAGACTTAAGAAATTACTATTTATGCATATTGAGTAGTTATATATTATATACATTTAAATATCTAACATATTATTCGATCAAGATATATTGAAACTACATGTTATTGCATTTTGTATTCCATATCCAACATCGATCAAGAGAAATTGAATCTAACCGCATGTTCCCAACTGTAAATCCCCGACCTTGTATGTAGCGCTAATTCAATTTGATATTCCGTTAGTTGGAAATAGCGCGCGGTTTAAATATCTGGATACATCTTGTTTTATGTGTTAAAACAAGTTTTATCTAGGCTTCAAGCTTGCTTGTTGAATAGTTAGTTTACGCTGAGAGTTCTATGACGAATCTTATGAGAGATTCGTTAAGGTGTTAAATTGATGATTTAGTTTTAAGTGGATATAAAAAACGCTGACTTGGCGTATTAACGGGAGAGATGAGAGCCAATGGTACAGAGAAAGCTCAAGATCGGGCGAAGTGGAGGCGTCTTAGTAGGAAGGCGGACCCTGGCACTAACCGGGATAATGCCAGATAGAAAGAAAGAAATAGAACTTGCCCTGTATTATATACGTCCCACTGCTGGGCAATGGCCCCATTTACTGAATGAGAGGGGTTAGTCCATAGTTCACCACGCTGCCTATGCGGGTTGACAGACATCACATACCTTCGAAGTTCTTATGGAGAACTTCTCAAATTTCGCAACATACAACTATGTCACAACATACGATTATTGTCTACAATCTGTGTTTTGTTTGTTGTATCTTCAGATTATTATATGACAGTAGGAAACGATTATGAAACATATATAAAGGAAAACATCACATTTTTATCACGTAACGAAGCCTTGTTTCCGAGAATGGCGCAATCACAAATTAGTCTATCAATATATACAAGGTGGTAGGTCCCTCGTATGCGAGAGACAACCCAGTCGTTGCTACCACCGCTTTGTCTATTTCTGCCGTCAAGCAACAGTGTGTAAGCACTGTTGTGTTCCGGTTTGAAGGGCATTGAAGACGGTGAAATTACTGGGCATTACGAGACTTAACACCTTATGTCTCGGGGTTCGGAGCGCAGTCCAGTGTCATGCAGTGCTTTTTTATTTAAAGTTCTGTGTGGCGTTACCTCTGTTTATGAGCAGGCGTGGCGCTTACCATCAGGCGAGCGACGTGTTCGTCCCGTCATTCAAGCTAATAAAAAAAATAAAAAATGTATCGCCCGTGTAGTTTTGCCCGTGTAGTTTTGCCTGTGTAGTTTTGCCCGCGTAGTGTATTTATCATCCATCTCATTATCTTCAACCTTTGTTAGTCCACTACTGGACAAAGAAATCTTCTTTTTACCATGAACCGATAGACAAGCAAGTGGTTCACTTGATGGTAATTGATTTCCACTACTCATGATCACCCATAATACTAGGAAAATCATGGATGCCGACTTGAAAGAAAATTAATGGGAATTGGGGAATGGGGGGAACAGAAATCTTACAAACCTTACGATACTATACGATAGGGGGATGCTACTTCAAGTCGGTTTTTTGTGAGGCACTGGAAACAAACCAGTTGAGCCAACCCAACAATGTCCACAGCATGGCTCTATCACTTATAGAACTTTCTCAAATTGCATACGATGGTCATATATAATATAAATAGCTTTTGCTCACGGCTCCGCTCGCGTAAACGGCCTTTCCGGGATACAACCTATGTCCTAGTCCAGGTCATGGTATAATTGTGTGCAAATTTTCATCCATAACAGTTCAGATGTTAAGTTGTGATTGACTAACAAACATCCAAATTCACAAACATCCAAACTTTCACATTTCTAATAGTAGTAGGATTACATATATCCTCGGCTCTACTCATTCAACTGCTGCCAGCAATTTTAATTATTTCATCATTCTATAAACCGCCTAGCCACAGGATGTTCTACATTACATCTTCGGCGCCGTAATATCTACTCAAGAATGATGGAACTTCGTCCAACACTAACTTAAATATTACATCTTACGATAGGCACATACTCACGCCTGTAATACCCGAAAGGATAGGCAGTGGTGTAACTAGTACCCACATGTCGCCGAACTTATTTCCGTCTCATGAATAACCAATCAGGGAGCGAGCCTATCGCCATATCGGGCACAATTACAGACTCCGGGCTGATACTGAGCATTTCGTAATAGAAAAACCCAATATAACTTTTACGCGACCCGGGAATCGACTAGGTAACTAGTAAGTAGTAACTCTTACTAGATAAATCTGCAAATCAATCGATTAATATAATTTATCATTTTTAATTCGATGAATCAATTTTGACGGCCATGGTAAATCGATTTATTCAATTTTATTGGAATAAAGAGAATTATCCGATTAACAATCCGTATAATTGATATGTTTTGAGTGGTAGAGCCACACTGTAGACAGTTTTGTCTACAGCATGAATGGGTCGACTCGACCGGATCGTTGCCACTGTCTCACAGTAAACTAGTGGCTTGCTGCTGTTCCGTACAGTGCGTGAGATATCCGAAGGCCCAAATCCCTCTCTCCTTCCCAAACCCTAATTACCCCTTTCCTTTAAAGTCGGCAACGCGCCCATGATTCTTCTGGTATAGTGGATCACTTACTATCAGGTAGCCTACTTGTTCGTTTGCTTATATGATATAAATAAAAAATCTAACACAGAACACGTGTTTTTTTTTCCTTTTAATATTACTTTATGAATAGCGAAGCACCTCTGAAATATTTGCTTGCTCTCCAATCCATGTATTAAGTACATTTTTTGCCATACATTCTCTCATTTATCCAATTAAATAAAGTAGGTTTTGCTACTTATTTTTGGTACGTTCGAGAAGTCATTAATAATATATCATTTGAAGGTTATTGCCAGACACTGACCTACCTAGCTGAAAATTCTTTTGCGCTTAGTATTAATTATTAATTTATCTTCTTTATATAACCGTTAGGTAATGTCAGGCCAATTTATAAATATTTCTATCATTAAATGCTTAGTATGAGCCAGGTGTCTGGAATTGTGCCCGCTATGCAGTAAGTGCAGCGCAATCCAAGAATACTGTCGACCAACGACAGACGATGTGTCTATAGTAGGTCGACAGTAGGTAGGACAAAGTTATGCCGACTGTCATTTAGTCCGGCGCGGCGGGTGGCAATCTGCCCGCAAAGGCAGACATTTTTGTCCGAACATTATTATCCGATGTCTGCCGAGCATGTAATATAATGAGGATGTGTGTGTGACGTGAAACATCAGTAATTATTATGCTGGCCTACAAAGCTAATGGATTCACACTAACTTATACAATTACCAGACTTCTAGATCAGTATCCATAAGGCGGACAGATTTGACAGTGCTTTTGTATGATAGTGATATCCACCGCCCATGTACGCCCACAATACTAGAAGAATCATGGGCGCTTTGCCGACCTTATAGGAAAGGGATTAAGGGATTGGGAAAGGGAAGGGGATTTGGGCTTTCGAACGGTGAGTGAGCACCGTACAAAACGCAGCAGCAAGCTACTTTACGCCAGTTTTCTTTAAGACAGTGGTAACGACCCGGACGAGCCGGCCCATTCATGCTGTAGACAAAACTGTCTACAGCGTGGCTCTACCACTCTGATATATGTTTTTTGGATTTAGGTACCTTTTTTATGTTGGGAAATCCTTTATGGGTACCACCCCACCGCATGGTCAGCCGGGGCGGTTACATCCGACTCTCACGGACTAAAACCCAACGATGTCCCTCCGGGTGCACTCGTTCGGTTAGGGCTGCGGGCACGCTTTACCTAATACTTAAGTAGGTACTCAATAATCAGTTTCATAACAGACTTTTATGTTTTATATGATATTCTGTATTCGATTTGTATGTAAGTGAAATTTCCTCGAAAACTTAAAATATTTTTTTGATATTGTTTTGACTAACAAAAGTAATCTACTTAATTTCAGGAAGATTTTTAAATTTATTTATTTATATATTACCTAAACATGATACCTACAATCACAGGTTACGAAACCTTACAATTTAATTTACAAAATAATCAACATTATTTAATCATATCAAGTGGAAATCCTTTGTCTCTCCCTACCCCTATGGGAAACAGGCGTCAGTCTATTTAAGTATGTATGTAATTTATAAAATAAATAAGAGTAATAAACATATCAACGGAATAAATCTAACACTTACAAACTATATCAATCTGTAGCATATTAAATATGATAATAATTTTACGAGTGGTAGAGCCACGCTGTAGACACTTGTCTACATATTAATAAATATTCTACCCAATTTGAGGATTGATTTTAAGTAAGTACGGAACACACAACGCTTCATGAAAACGGTATGGAACACATCAACGGTGGTGAACACAAATCCTTTTTTAATCCCATTTGTCTAATTATTGTTCACATTAAAATGTTAATTTGGGTCATTATGTGGTATTAATGGTGATGTAATAATATACATAATCCCTTATACTTTCACTTCGCTAGTGTTCGTAACTCCTTTATACTTTGTTTACTAGTAACATCTTGAAGTATTTACGTAATATGAATTAATTTACTTCGAATGGATGATTAGCAAAAACATAGCAGAAATAAATGGTTAGCAAGAATTATTAAGTTGGTAACGCCACGATGCTTTCCTAAATATAGTTGAGGCAAATAGTAAGTGTCTGGGTGTAAGGGATATGAAATTGGCATTATGAGACTTAACAACTTATGTATCGGCGTGACGGGCGCAGTCCAGTGGCATAGAGTAGTTTGTAATTCAGAGTTCTGTGTGGCTTTGCTTCTGTTTATGAGCAGCTGTGGCGCTTACTATCAGCCGAGCGACCTGCTCGTCTCATCATTCAAGGTAATGAATATATATATATACAACGTGTTATAGAAAGGGGCGGGCAAATTTAAGCAATGTATAGTGTATGGTATAAGTATTTTATCTGTCATAGTACCAATTCCGATTGCATTGCAATAATTGTAGAATTTAGTTTTTTATCGACATGTTAATGTCGATATCGATTTTCAACTTTGGACAACACTAAATGATAAACAATTATACGATAGACCTCCTTTAATTTAATTATTTTATATTAAAAAAAAACATTAAACAGTTGTCAAATATATATTTATTTGACGCAGTCAGTTCGGCAATTTCTGATTTTATGAAGTATGATTGATTACGAGTTCATACGTTGTGTTTGACTAAAAACAAGTATTATGTATTGGTACTTTGTGTTGGTGTAACTAATAACAGCTTTTAAATGGATCGTCGACTGTATTAAGCCAAATTAATAGATGGAAGACCCGAGAATGAAGTCTTTAACATACTTCTAGAGGATGGTACGCATATCGTCTTCAGCACACAGTCTCTTTCAATTCTTAATTTGTGTTTTAATTACAAGTTACGTACGTATGTCCGTAGAATTACGTACATATTATTCAAGTTTATTAAAAAGTGAGTGTCGTTCATAATAATTAATAGTGATGTCATCAATCTGATCGATCTTAATAAACGAGTGATTAAAATTTACGTGAAATGTTTGGATGTCTTGGTTTTGAAAAGATCCGGTACATAAGTACGAATTGTAAGGTGTATGTAATGACCCTAAAATATGACCACACCTCTCTGTAACACGTTGTATATATATATACCACTGAAAAAAATCCCTTCCTCATGACATATTAGTCTTATGTCTCCTTGGGATTCGTTAAGGCAGGCTACCGATGGTCACATCAAGTATCAGACGCGAGCTTTACTGACGTCATCTGTGAACGTCATACTAGAGGCGCCATTGTCTGTCGATGTTTTATGAATAGGCTCCATGGCGCAGTGGGCGAGTAGTCGGTTGCGAAGCGTGAGGCCGTTGGTTCGATTCTCGCACAGAGACAAATGTTTGTGTTTGTTTGTGATCCACAACTAATTGTTTCGGGTCTTGGTGTTTTATAAGTCCCTCGTAATTCCTGATACCCACGATACAGGTTAACCTAGTGTGGGGTCAGGACTATGTGTGTGACTGTTGGGTGTATTTATTATTTAGCTCAGACATGGCGGCTCTGGCTCTTGTGATTGACGCTAAAGCGACCATTCGAAATCAGCCTTTAGGGTGACGTTAAATACCAACTTCACTTTCATTTAACATCCTAAGTATCCATAAACATGAGAATGTTGCATACATTCATACTAAATTGCTTTTATTTACAATTTCCATCACACAATTACCAATTTCAAAGCAAATAGAATTTATATAAAACTTTCCATTTCTGAACACATAAGATCACAAATCTATAATTCCAACCGGTTAGTATGCAAATATAATTACATCACAGATTACGGATTCCGAAATACCAAGTAAGGTTTAAGTAAAAGTATTTTATGATCAATATACTTCATTATTTTTAAAGTGAAAGTGAAAATCATCTATCACACGAATCATACGAATTAAAATGTACTTTCTTGGTTTTAAACGTTTCATTAATTTTAATTACTTTATTAATTGTTGAGTTAGTATCCAGAGACGTTAGATTTTATCTGATATCGGACGTTAATGCGTCATTTACTTTCTTTATTGCATGATTAAAATTGTTTCGTCAAATAACAAATTGACGATATAAACATTAAATACAATTTGAAATAAAACATCTCAACGTTTCCGCGATGAGTAGACTAAATAGAATCAGATTATTTCGATTACATAAAAATAAAAATAAAAACAAAACATTATGGATGAACGCATCGGCGTTCATCCTTAATGTTTTGGGGCGATCCCCAATCAAGTTATTCTTGTTGCACTATGACTATGGCTATTAACGAAAGAAAAAATGTAGAAACGTTTAAAAAGCTATATACGTCAAAGTCCATAAATTAATCAAGACTGTCAACGATTTTTAAGGCGCGGGCGTTCCCTTCAAAAAGACCGAAACTGGTTTTTACGCTTGATTACTTAATACTATAATTTAAGCTTTTTAGATTGCAAAATAATTATAAAGGTTTTCTAATTTGTTTTATGCCAGAGTCAGGAGATTTGAACATCATCTTAAAGTGATATGTTTATACTTTTACAAGGTGGTAGGTCCCTGACAGACAGGGAGCGGGAGAGGGATTCTAGTTGAGTAAGCGAGATGGTAATATTGAGCTACAGTCAATTGACTGTAACTTAGTGGCGCAATTTGTGTGTACCGTGCAGTCGGTCTAGTAGTTACATTGAAGTCATTCAGCACATACAATCGTTAACATGGGGAATCAGAAAAACCTTGCTTTTAGGAGTCGTTTAAAATGTTAAGAATGTTTTCTTGGAGTAAGTAGGCAGAGCTGCTACAAGTGGGCAAATAGTTATCTAGTTTTTTTTATGTGCTTAAATGACGTGACGAGCATGTCGCTAGCGTGATGTTAAGCGTAACTCCTACCCATAAACAGACGTAACGTCACACAGAACTTTGGATTACAGAACACTGCATGGCACTGAACTGTACTCGTCATCCCGAGACATAAGATGTTAAAATTTCACTGGCTTCAATGACCTTCATACCGGACCACAGCAGTGCTTACACACTGCTGCTTGGCGGCAGAAATAGACAAAGCGGTTATACCAACCTAGACGGCCTCTCGCATACAAGACCTACCACTTTATATGTTCCTTTTTAAGTGCTAATATTTGATGTCGGTTTTTAAAATTTCATTTTCTTCGATCCGTTCTATCTATCTAAAAAGCTGTTGCTGTTCTGCGTGCAGGTGAGGTTGACTTTGGTCCTAAGAAGTTGGTGGCTCACTTACACTCCAAACAGTCTTACATACGGTTAGAATTACTTTATTTCTCAAAAGAATTACAAAAAAAACAGTTACTTGAGAAACTTACACTAATACACTATGTAACAGTTGTAAGAGCGTACACAATAGTAGTGTCACTTATATTTCTAAAGCTTGTATTGAAAGAATAACAAACATATAATTCACTTAAAATCACAAATTATAAAATAAAAGCAGATTATGAAAAAGGTAAATAATGATAATATTATCTAAGAAGGTATACATTACAAATAATATTTTCTCTATCGCTTACGCTCAACATTAACTTTGTGGGTAGTCGCAAATGCATACCACAGAATTATAACAACAGATATTTACATAACATGATAAAGTAAAAATTAATTCCAATGCAAAGACAAAAACAATATCCACGATTTTTTACATATTCAGTTAGAAATCAATCGTATTACATCAAAAGAGATACGTAAGCGATCAGTTACCGTAAGGTTGGCGTGTTGTACTGAACATTTCGACCGTTACCACTTGCCACCCAACTAGGTCAATGTTGGCCATTCGCACTTTTCACTTTAAAGGGACCATTCGATATAATTATTATGGTGTTAGTTTCGGTTCGGTAGTTTTGACTGCCTTGAAGCTAACGCTGAGGTCTCAGGTTCGATCCCCGGGTCGGGTAAAGTGATATTGGGTTTTTCTATTACGAAATGCTTAGTATCAGCCTGGAGTCAGGAATTTGTGCCCGGTATGGCGATAGGCTCGCCCCCATCACATTGTGGGACGGAGATACGCTCGGCGAAATGTGGGTGTACTGGTTACACCTCTGCCTAACCCTTGTGTTATTATGGCTTTCTCGCCATATAATAAAAAAAAATGTGAAAAATAAAAATGAAAAATAAAAAAGGTGTGCGGGGTACAGAACAATTGGTGCACGAGTCCGACTCGCATTTTATAGTTTTTTTTTATAACTGTTGCACGTGTAAATACTACGCGAAAAGTATTTGACAGTGTACGACACACTTGATTAATTACTAAAACCCAATGCACACTGAGACATTCCTTTCATATTTACGCTTTTACCTGTCTACTCACAAAACGCGACGTCTTAGTATGCCACTAGTTTGCTCGCGGCTCCGCCCGCGTGAAAGGCCTTTACCGGGATAAAGTGTAGCCTACGTCCTAATTCAGGATCATTGTCTACTTCTGTGCCAAATTTCATTCAAAACAGTTCATTTAGGCGTGATTGACAAACAAACATCCAAACTTTCTCATTTATAATAGTAGTAGGATATCATTATAATTCAATCGCTTCATTGGTCTAGTGGCACAGATTGATCTGTGTAGTTGGCTGAGTGATTGATTGATGAGGCGAAGAATTTTAATTTTTTAATTCGAATACAGGCAGGTGTTGGCCTGGACTGGAATCTAGTCCCAATATGGCGACAAGCTCGTCGCCTATTATGAGTCTCGCCTATAATGGGAAATATGCTTGGCGAACCGTCGGTGTACTAGTTGCACCTCTGTCCACCCTTTCACGAGATACAGGTTTGAGCTTTTGCTATGTTATAACATATTCATAATTCGTTTCCCTGAATAAGCTGTTAGGGACTTTATTTTCACGTCAAAAATAATATTGTTGTAATTTTTTGTGAAGTAATTCTAACGGTGTCTCGTAATATCCAATACCATTTTCTACCGCCAAGCAGCAGTTTGTAAGCATGTTTCGGTTTGAAGGACACTGAAGCCAGTGCAATTATTAGGCATTATGAGAAGGCAGTGCAATGTTACACAATGCAAGTTCTGAAAGGTATTGTTACAGTTTATAGGAAGGCGTAACCTTTACCACCAGGCGAGCAACCTGCTCAACTGGTCATTGAGTTGAATGAAAACTATTAAAAAAAGTTAGTAATATGTATTTCCAACATGACTCGTTGCAATATCAAATGTCAGCAGTGCTACTGAAGCAGCGCATTTTAACATATTTCAAGCTATGTCCAGCGTTATAGTAGCTACACCTGAATGAATTAGCCTTTACTATAAGTAACGTTGTGTTGAAAACTGTGTTAATTTAAATTTTTTATGTGGTTCAAACGTCAACACGTTTGGGCCAGGAAGGTTGTGCAGTGCCACATGAAATCCTTTGATGTAAGTGATTCAGCAGTTTTAACCAAAAATTATAACCCAATTTGTTTATTTCGTTTCTATAGCGTAGAGAACGAATACTCGGATCAAAATATTCAGACTTCAGGTTCCACATCGGGACACCAGGATCCTTAATAAAGCCGAAGCAACCCCAAACATAAATTGTTATTATAGTTTTATTTAAACCGATCAGTACTACACGTGGATCGTTACCGATACCAAAATTTTACCGATAATATTACCGAAACAGTAACGTTAAGTTAAATTGTTAACGTTTTTTGAGTGGCAGAGCCACGCTGTAGAGTTTTGTCTACAGCATGTATGGGCCGTCTCGTCCGGGACGTGACCTCGCAGCCTACAGTACATTTGAAGTCATTGTAAAATACTAATGTAAGCAATAGTACTCTGTACGATACCAGGTGAAACAGGAACACATTAGGATCAGTGTGGATATTACACTTCATTTGCTAATAGTAATTATAAATTACTGTTAAACTAGTACTTTATATACGGCTTCGTAAGTTTCATATACGACTAAGGCCCGATTCGACCAAACTTTACTTTTTTCCAGAGTACTTATCCTTAGAATATTTTTACTCCCTTTCTTATTCTCGGTATAAATCATGTAATTTTACCATGCAAACCCAGTAATAATCAATACTCGGATTAATTAATGGCGTCAGAGTGAACAACAAATAAACATCGTCCAAAACAAATGCATTCTTTTTTAACCGACTTCAAAAATAGAGGAGGTATTCAATTCGGCGCGTTTTTTTTTAATGTATTAAACTATGTACATCGATTTCTCCGCTAATTGTGGACCGACTTTATTGGAAAAAAATACTCGATAGAGATAGATAAGATAAGATAAGATAAGTTAATAAGATCTGATGACGGAGTACAGAGTAAAAAATAAAACTCCTCAACGGACAACAGTACACTCGTCATTATTATACTTAACTTATGTCTCGGGGCATATGAGACTTAGCATCTTATAATGCTAAGTCTCATAATGCCAAATTTCACTGGCCTCAATGTCCTACACCCTACCCTACACACCAGCCTACCTACTCAATACATATAATTATACACATTCAAACATGTATTTTCATATCATATCTATTGTGTAACGTACTCTGATTCCGCTCTACCGTTAAAATTACAAAGCTCAAGGCGAGCTTGTCGTAACGATGACCAACTTTCGGCTTGCGACCTTCGACAAAATGTCCGGCGTGAAGCTTAAGGATGTGACAGAAAATATTAATATTAATATTTAGTGATAGAGCCACGTTGTAGACAGTTTCGTCGAAAGCAGAAATGGAGGCTCGACCGGGTCGGACATAAAACAGATGTGAAGTAACGACTTGCTGTTGAATTTCATACGGTGAGTGAGATATCCGGAGGCCCAAATCCCTCTACCCTTCCCAATCCCTGAATTATCCCTTACTATTACGGTCGGAAACGCATCCATAATTCTTCTGGTAATGTGGGCGTACCTGGACAGTGGAGATCACTTACCATCAGGTGACCCACTTGCTCGTTTGCTGACCTAAGCTATAAAAAAAAATTAAAACTGACATTATTGTGTCTGACTGCCTCAATGGGCCAGTTGCAATACGTACGCGGTACGAGCGCTGTCCTGAGATCTTAGGTTCGATCCCCGGGTCGGGTAAAAGTGATCTTGGGTTTTTCTATAACGAAATGTTATTGCCCGGAGTCTAGAATTGTGCCCGGTATAGTCTCGGACATCATAGAACGGAAATGAGCTCAGCGAAATGTCGATGTACATGTTACACCTCTGCCTACCCCTTCGGGGATTACAGGCGTGAGTGCGATTGTGAAAATGATTGTCAGCGACATTTTCAACCTTTTAAAAAAGAGGAGGTTCTTATTTCGTCAGTATTTTGTACGTATGTTGCACAATGTCTCGGTCGAATGTGGACCGAATTATTGAATTTAATATTGAAACTTTAACTTTGCGAAATATTACACTCGTCCGTGCGCACAATATACTTAAGAAGGTTTACAAAGTGTATCTTCACGTATTAATATATAGATAACGGATGTCCTAACAAATCAACTTAAAAATAAACATAACTAATAAAATGAAACTTAGAAACTGACTTCAAAATAAAGACTAAGTGTTTTTATTTTGAAATCAGTTTGTAAGTTTTGCTAAAACTTATTTAATTTTTGAATTTTTAGTGGTAGTTACAGCAATAGCATGTAAATTCCAATACACTAACACAATCGCGACGAGTGTACTGTTTTCCGTTGAGGGGTTTATTTTTTTAAATCCGTACTCCGTGATCAGATCTTAACCAATCGATGTATATACATTAAAAAGCTATAAACGCGCCGAATTTAGAACCTCCTCTATTTTTAAGTTTAAAAATTAAGGGGAGTCTACATACAAGAAACATGTTTCAAGCCACACATACATAAACTATTCTTAAGAATTGCTCATCGCAACATTGTCAATGAAGCAACATAATTAAAATTAATTAATAGTTCCCGAGGATATATATCACTGCGTCAGCAAAACAACACTTACAATTGCTCGTAAATTGGAAAAAGCAACATAAACGAGTAAATTAAACCACATTTAATAGCATCGTTAAACAGTTTTTACTATGAATGAATGAATGAATGAATGATACTTTTATTTGCAAGAATGTGGTTACATGGGGATGTTAGCATATTTCACATAAGTAGAATCGCATTACTCTGTCATTCTTGACGTGCAAATATTAATATTACTTATAAATACATACTCATACGCACTCACGCCTGTAATCCCCGAAGGGGTAGGCAGAGGTGTAACCAGTACTTACACCCACATTTCGCCGAGCGTATCTCCGTACCATAATGTGATAGGGGGCGAGCCTATCGCCATGCCGGGCACAAATTCCAGACTCCGGGCTGATACTGAGCATTTCGTAATAGAAAAACCCAATACCACTTTACCCGACCCGGGGATCGAACCCGAGACCTCAGCGTTAGCATAATCGTAACGCGTACGCATTACAACTGCGCCACCGAGGCAGTAAGTATAAATTCTATAGATAGTGGGTATACTATCTGTTATACCCACTGTATAACATTTAGAATTTGTCTACACGTTAAGCAAGCAAACTGTAACTTTTATCAATAGCGCTTACAATGACCTCATTGCCTTGACGGGTCTAAAATCATGTTGAAACTAAAAATGTTATGTTAGCCGTCGCCATTGGTGATTCGCAGCCACTGGCCTTAACAATCAGTTAATAAGACTATGGGGAAAGGTAAAAGTATTAATACCCACATATTGTCATATTTTTTTATTCGTGTGATTGACGAGACACGCTGGTGGCACGCATAGAGGTAAGCATCCACGCCTGCCTATAAACAATAGCATTTACAAAAGCAATTCGAAATTTGAATTACAAATAAATGACATTAACCTGTGCTCGTCACATCGCGACATAGGATGTTAAGTCTCTCTATTTAAACCAGAACATAACAGTGCTAGCACATTGGTGCTTGGCAGTAATATATTAAGTGGTGTGTACCACCTAGTATCATCATCATCATCATTGGCCTTGTACGTCTGTTTCAGACGATTTAATCATTGTCTCATAGACATACACTTTCTTTCGTGGCTGTATAAACCAATTCTAGAGCGGCAGAGTCTACCGCATACTCTGCAAGAGACGCCTCCGACTGGTGGGTTGTTGTCGACCTGGTGACGTTTTAGTCTTCTGTCCGCCAGTGTTCTGAACCACGTGTTGTCGTGAGTTTCACGCCCATTTCACCACCTAGTATAGCATAGCAATAATGGTATAGAACCCGTGACACTGTTTCTATGCCGACTACCGTTTTTTTACATGCGAAAAATCCTCTTGGATTCCCGGCCACCTTAAAACAAGATAGGCGGAGTATGCCGGATTTTTACCGGCTAAAAACCCCATGGTTGTCGCCATCTGCACTATGGAAGGGTTTCGGGACTTCCAACAGGAACACGCCGAAACTCCTCCAATGCAACGCTGTAATAGCACGCCGAGGGGGGAGTACCTATGTGTTAACTCCTCCATCAAATAAATCTTGACAACTATGACAGATTGATATCGCAAGATAGCCAATAAAATCCATTAGAAAAATATCTATTCTTCAAATATAAAAATAACCGCAATTTCTACATACCTAAACAGATTTTTATCAAACATAGCCAAGTTTCAATTAAATCTGCTTACAAATAAAAAAACCGCATACTATCAAAGAGTTTAATGTATACTACTAGACGGGCTGCTTAGAAGTAAAATTGCGTCATATATCGCGGGAGTTTGACAGCTCACAAACAGGGAGCGTGATAGGGGTTCTAGTTGAGAGTAAGCGAGATGATAATATTGACTTACGGTCAATTGACCGCAACTTAGTGGTACAATTTCTATGTACCACGCAGCTTGTCTAGTAGTATACATTAAAAAATTTGCATACATATACACACACCCCATAAACAAACAAAAACTCAAACTTATACCACGCGTTTTTTTGTCGGCGTTAAAAAGCAATTGCAATCTTAGCAAACAGTTCCATATAACCAATTGGCTCATAAAAGCCATCAGACGGTGTTGATTTTTCTAGTAATTTCTAGAATTACGTTCACATTACCCGCATAATGTTTAGATAAGTATATTCCACTGCGGGGAGATCTGGAAAGTATAAATTTTGCGCCTAGAAAGTTTCGACCCAACTGATACTGCACTGAAACTTGTTTATATAGCTTGATTTATCATAAGCCGGCTTAATCTTGACGTTTATCTAATTGGAATATGGACGTCAATAAGTAAAACAATAATGTACTTGTGAAAATGAATTTATTAGAAAACTGGAGCCAAGTTCATAATTTATCAAATCAAAGAAGCAAAAATTTCGCAGTTATAGGTAAATAAGAAATCGATATCGCTTTCATACAACTCTTTAAATAGTCTAAAAAATAATTAAAAACAATGAAATGAAATAAAAATAAAAAAACAAAGGCCCTTATCTGTAAATCCTATGAAAGTGCAAGTTAAATCGCCAAGTTCCCTTTCTTATTTTATCTGTCGCCATCGCCTACCAAACGTGTGGTTCTTTTTAACGCGACCTCTAACCATAACTTTCTCTGGTGTCAAAACGACAACAATAAACTTCCGCCGAGTCATTATGAACTTGAAATATAAAGAACTGATGATTGCTGCCGATCCTTAACCGAGCTCTCATCAAAAACGCTGACTGACAGACGACAAACGCGGAACAAGATGACAGCCCATTGTCAAAAATAAAAGTTTAAGCATTTTCGCGCCTTTTATATTGACAATGCACGCTTCGTGGTCATTTCGATGGTGTTATGTTCAATATAGTAACAAACGAAAACCATTGAAAATAATTATTAAAGATGTTAGATGTTGTAAAATACGTTGAAAATGTAAATATAGTAAAATACGTAGGTAAATAAGATTGTGATTGTCAGTAGGCAACGAAATCCAAGTCATACAGCCAAAATATTATATTTAAGTATCACTTAATATTTTATTACTGATCGAAGTATTTAAAGATTTTGCCATCTTCAAACGGTAAAATTACGTAAAATTTATCGTATTAGCATTAAGAAAGTCATTGAATATACATTTACATTTCAACTTTGCACATAAAAACAAACATTTAATAGAAATGCACGCTTGTATGAGATAAATTAATCGTGCATCCTCCACACTTGTTTGGCAAGAAAACATTTCAGACTGATTGACTCACATAATAAAATAATGGTACATGCATCAATTTTGTACATTAAGCAGACGAATGAATTGCGACAAGTGCTTTAAAGAAACACCAGTCACTCAGAAAGTGTGTTGAGTTCAAGAGTATAAAGACGAATATACGCGAGGCAAAGAGCCGCTTTTACCAGAGCCTAACGTAAAATGAATGACAAAGTGTGTTAAATTTCACAATTGAAAGTGGCCGGATAAAAATTCGATTTAAATATGAATTTATATCAGATTTATGGCAGGATCGCAATTTTGGAATACCGTTGTTTGGCGGGCTCGAATGCCCAGTTAATATAACTTGTCATCATTAAATATCTGTGTAAAATCTTGAGAGATAAGATATTCTGAGAATAAACTACTTCTAGTACAGTTGTTGATGTGATGTTTTTCCTTGTGATTCACATACATTTCTTTTTTTATAGCATAGACCGACAAACGAGCAAGCAAGCTGATGGTAAGCGATCTCCGCCGCTTATGAACGCCCACAATCCCAAAAAGGGTCATGGGCGCGTTGCCTACCTACAAGGAAAGGGATAATTAAAGGATTGGGAAGCCACTTCTGGCCATTTCGTAAGTCTATGTAAATATGCATGTTGCATACTAAAGCATATTCTGAAGCTGCGAGATGATTTAATTCATATCTTGTATCTCTTGTGCAAGGTTATCCAGCAAGACATTAACTACGCTCAGATTATATCTAAATCCCCTCTCCTTCTCAATCCCCTTTACGGTTGGTGATGCTTTCAGATTCTGAGAGACTATTTCAAATTCTAAACGTTGTCTGGTAGAGATCGCTATGAGCGATCCCACCGCCTACTATTACATTATTTTTACTAGCCCTGTGATATACATGTCCCACTGTTGGGCACGGGCCTACTCTACCGAATGAGAGGGGTCAGGCCTTAGTCCGACATGAAAACTTAGAAATGTATTACATAATACTTCTTAATTAATTGTATTTTTTTACTGTAATTTTTTGTATCGTGTACAATACAGTGTTATGTGTGTTATGTATCTATTGTTCTTGAAATGAGGGGATTCATGGGCAGTGGAGATCACTCTCCATCAGGTGACCCACTTGCTCGTTTGCCGACTTCTACTGTAAAAATTGATTATGAAGCTACGTTTGGCTGCGAATTCGAAAACTATTTGCTTGTTACGACGTTTTTTCATTCTGGTACGGTAGAATAAATATAGTATTTTTGTAAGAAAATATTCATTTTAGTCCGATTTCCGATGATCGCGTCAAGCATCAGATGCTGAAGTCAATTCTATTCAACATCCTACTTAATTTCAATTTGATACATGTAACTGTGAACGCGCTGACGCATAAATGACGCGTGCGTCTGTTGCTGTCCATCGAAAGTCTGTAACTTATTTTATTTATTTATGGCCGTTCCCTATATTCTGTCTGTCTTTAGTTTTGCTATACCGGCGATAGAAAATGTTATCTATTTTCCGTTTTACCGTCCCAATAAACGTACTAATGATAGGTAATCCTATTCTTCATGGCTGTCTACTGATGAGAGGACTGATAGCTGACTACAGATATACAACACTATGAAAATGACAGTTCAAGCGTCCCAATATTTTTTATGTGCTATCTGTCGATAAAGTTATTTAGTTTTTTCTTTATCGGTAGATTTTGACCGATAAACAGATATCCTCGGCTGTAAAAAAACGAAATAAATAACGCATTTTGAAGAAATAGCCATAAGTATACAAAGCTTACATGGCACTTGCACTGCAATACAAAAAACTAAATAAATTCTATAAAAATCTAAAAGAAAATATAAAAAAAATCTAAAATTCCCATAAATAAAAATAATGCACAGTGTTGATATTTAAATTAAGTGCAAGAGACATATAAATATTTGTTAATGCGAACAAAATAATTTCCCACTTCAGTAAAATCCCCCAAATTCGCTTGGGATTTTTGTTCAAAGGACTTGTATTCAGAGCCGTAATGTATTGACAGTAAAACGTTTCGTTATTACATTGTGTTTTGCAACATAATAAGTATTTCGCGTTATTATTATTTTTTTTACAGTGGAAAAAATATGATTTATAGATAAATGTTAAATTAAAACTTATATTTCTAATCTAAATCATATCTTCATATTTTCTAACATAAATTAAACAATAGTTCCTCTTTCTCAGCTTGTATGAACATAACGCACAAGAGGGTCCAGATAAACTGCCTATCATAGTATCCGACGTGCATATCTAAAAAATAGGGACGATTCCAAGCAGTAGATAGAACAATACGGATGTTTGACGATAGCTATCTATCGTGAACTTGAAGATTAATATTGGGAACGGCCATTAGTCGTTAATCCATCGATGTACCATATATATATATATATATATATATATATATATATACAATAGATATCGATTAACAAATTAGTACATATATGGAATACGTTTTCCCTATAAACCCTTAGGTGTATACAACAATTATCAGAACACAACAATACAATCGCAAAACCGATATTTTTAACTATTTATTAGTAAATAACTATTAATCTGCTATGATCCAGGGCCTGGTCTATGACACGAAACGAATGAGGAATGTAGCAATAGGGGCAATTATATTACAACTTGAAGTAACGCACATGAAAGTGTGCCCAATTATAATTGAAACTAGGGCGTGATTCGCAGTACATTACTAGTTTTTGAGCAAGCCTGTACATCTCTGACGGCACCACTATGAAAATTCTATGCCAACTAGTTCTCGTCGCATGTTTGTACAAATATTTATGTGATGCGCAAATATTTGATCCAATACATACAAACGCACTCACGCCTGTAATCCCCGAAGGAGTAGGCAGAGGTGTGTAACCAGTACACCCATATTTCGCCGAGCATATCTCCGTCCCATGATGTGTAGGGGGGGATGACCATACCGGGCACAATTCCAGACTCCGGGTTGATACTGAGCATTTCGTAATATAAAACCCAATAATACTTTTACCCGTCCCAGGCATCGAACCCGAGACTTCAGCGTCAGCCCAGTCGTAACGCGTACGCATTACAACTGCGCCACTGAGGCAGTCCAATTTGATCCAATACTGGCTGTAGAATAAATTCCTCTTACTGCCGCACGCAGAGACGTCAATTAAGATTATTTCTGTACTTAGTAACCGACCATAAATATTTTCTGTGTTCAGTAACGGAGAATAGCGTATTAATTTGCTTTGAGTGTTGAAACAGTCAAATCGTGCGAAATTACTTAATGATAATTTAAGTTACTAGGTGGTAGGTCCCTCGTATGCGAGAGAGTTGGTACTACTGCTTTGTCTATTACTGCGGCCAAGCGTAAGTAAGCACTATTACGTTTCTATTTGAAGGAATTAAAGCCCATGAAATAACTGGGCATTATGAGGCTTAATATCTTATGTCTCAGGGTGACGAGCGCAGTCCAATGACAAAGTTGTGTGGTGTTGCTTCTGTTTATGAGGCGTGGCGCTTACCATCAGGCGAGCGACTTACTCGTTTTATATTTACGAAAAAAAAGTTAAGTAACGTCGAAATAAAACTAGTTTATACGGATTTTATAGCGGTTTAATTTTTATTTTAATCCCGACGTTTCGAAAGCTTTTCAGCCATTCGTGGTCACGGGAGAGACTTAGGTGTAGACTAGTTTTATTTCAATGTGTAATATTCGCGTAAACATAAGAGATCATTAAATAATGTCTCTATGTCCGGCAGATATTTACCGATATCAGCGAACTATATAAGCGAAGAATAGCAGTGATAGCTCAGCGGGGAGTGGTATGGACTGTCGAGACGAAACTCGCAGGTTCGAAGTCAGTCCCAAGTGCATACACCTCTGACTTTTCTAAGTTATGTGTGTATTAATTGTTAATATCACTTGCTTTAACGGTGAAGGAAACATCGTGCGGAAACCTGCATACCTGAGAAGTTCTTTATAAGAATTTCAAAGTTGTGTGAAGTCTGCCAACCCGCATTAGGCCAGCGTGGTGGACTAAGGCCTAACCCCTCTCATTCAGTAAAGGAGGCCCGTGCCCAGCAGTGGGACGTATATAATACAGGGCTGGTATTATTATTATTATCAGCGAAGTTAAATGTTTGCGCGATACGCTAATACTTGATTCAAAGACATTCTGTCAAAATGACTCGAGGCTCCTGATACCCATGAGACAGAACATAGTAGGTTAAATTGAAAATAAAGTAACAGTTAAGTGGTTTGCTTAGTTCTATGAAACAACATATCTGATTCAGATGGACTAGTTTTAAGAAATAGCAGAATATTTAAAAAAAAACTGATGTGCTGGCAAACTTGAGGAAGTAGCTTACAGAGAATACAAAATTTAATTTATTAATAACATACATACGCACTCACGCCTATAATCCCCGAAGGGGTAGGCAGAGGTGTAACCAGTACACCCACATTTCGCCGAGCGTATCTCCGTCCCTTATGTGATAGGGGGCGATCCTATCGCCATACCGGGCACAAATTCCAGACTCTGGGCTGATACTGAGCATTTCGCAATAGAAAAACCCAATACCACTTTACCCGACCCGGGGATCGAACCCGAGACCTCAGCGTTGCCCTCAATCGTAACGCGTACGCATTACAACTGCGCCACCCCTAGTCTAGTCTATTAATATGAATGTATTAATAACAATCGCATTAAATAACGTTTGACCTGGAAATTAAATAATAAAAAATTAACATATTCTAATATCCTAATAAATTCTTCTGGAAGACAACTGGCTGTTGAGCTGGCTGTCGGAAGGCTGTTGAGTCCTGTATATCCATCTCTGCTCTACCCAAGATAAGGGATCCATAAATGAGATTTTCTAATTAATATTAAGAACAAAGTTTGCGTATTTGCCATATCACTTCCGCCTTAATTCTATTACATAAATGCTTGTTATTAAATTGAAGTATAATTATAGTATAATTCCATATAGGTAGTAGTTCCCCCAGATTTATCTAAGCCTGAAGACAATTTCATAATTTCACCTCGTCGATTTAAAATGTTTCTAAATACATTTATTTTTGTGTTACGGCCGGTGAGGAAATCCGTTGTTATATTTTATGTCCAATTTTGTATATTTCTATATTTTATGCCGAATCGACAATATTACATACATACACACTCATGTCTGTAATTCCCGAAGGGGTAGGCAGTGGTGTGGTGGTGTGATTAATGGAAAGCTGTGATAATTCTACTAAAGAGTTACTAAGAGTTTTATGTAAAGAGAAATCTTTTGAAATATCCGACCGTTAGTATCCAAGATCGCAAGCCGTAAGCGGTGATATAGTCTTTACATTATAACGTCAATTATTATTAGTTATTACCTCTAATGAACGATAAGTACAGGTATCGGATGCTGTTTAAAAATCATTTACTTAAACAGACATAACTATTTCCCGGAAAATCGACCGGGAAAATGGTAATTAATTGGTTTTTTTTAATTAACACTGTTAAAAAAATAACAGGTCAATTTGAGTATATTAAGTTGTTAATTATTGTCAGTTAAAATGTTTGATAATGTTATTTATTTTTCGAGTTTATCACAATAGTGATCATCATTGCCATATTTCTCTCAATTTTTTTCGTTAATGCATAAAATTATAATTTCAATATAATAATAAATAATATTATCATAAGCATGACATTATATGTAACTATCTATATCAAAAACCGGCTACCCTAACACGTAAAAAATCAATAATAAAAAACTATCTTCATAACTGTATGATACACTAAAGTTAACTGGTACATAAGGTAGGTATATAATATTTGTATAATATAAAAATAATAACTAGGTACATTATAAAACAAAACACTTAAAAACTCACCATAATAAAGTCCGTATACGGCCGGCGCAGTGAAAAATCCAAAAAGTATTTAATTAGGTTGCAGTGAAGGTAGTCAAAACATACAGTGCAAATGAAACTCGTTAACATCAAAATGGAGACGTTCGAAATTCAAACACAGAACGAAATGCACATCACTTGTCAAATTACGTTCGAAATTCGAATCACACGCGCTCAAACCATAGTCATTTTTCTTCGCGTGCGAGTGAGCGTTGGAAATCTACGTAGGTTCGGAAGTATCGCGTGGAGGCGTGTAGCGATTGCGCCGGACTGTGGTCAACTGGACAGATCGACCGATCTCTACGCGGTATGGCCCGAATCAAATATAATAATTTTATTTGGTGATAATTTCACACTGTCATCGTATTTCTTGCGAGGATAAGGATACGTTTACAATCATCATTCCCAAAAACTTTTACTTTCTGGAAGTGATAATTTCATAATAATCTAAATAAAATTTACCAGTTACTGGTCTACTTTCACTGAATGATGTTCATAATAATGTTAATAATATTCATGAACAGTGCGTACTCAAGAGAACAAGCGTTCTTAAATTTATACATAACTCTAAGTAAAGTGGCAGAAAGCGTTAACCATATAGGTATCATTCCATTGAGAAAATTAAAAGTTGGAAGAAAAATAAAATATTCATCCGAAAACCACGCCTCATGTCACGTATGTCTGCCATACGAAGATAGCCGTATATTAGCAAAATCTTTAATGTATAGACAAGCTGCGCGGTACATATAAATTGCGCCACTGAGTTACGGTCAATTGACCATAACACAGTAATGCCATCTCGCTTGCTCTAAACTAGAACCCCTCTCGCGCTCTCTATCTGTTAGGTGTGAAACTCCCGCGATATATGACGCAATTTTACCATTAAAGTCTTTGATAGTATACGTTTTTTTTGTTTGTAAGCAGTTTTAATTGAGACGGTTCTTGAATCTTGGCTATGTTTGATAAAAATCTGTTTAGGTACGAGTATTTAGAAATTGCAGATATTTTTGAAATTGAAGAATGGATCTTTTTCTAATGGAACAGCCCATCTAGTAGTATACATTAAAATCTTTGTATATTAGTGATAGCTCAACAGGGACTGTTACGGACTGCCGAGACGAAAGTTGCAGGTTCAAAACCAGCCCCAAAAGCATGCACCTCTGACTTTACCAAATTACGTGTATATTCATTGTTCATTATCGTTTGTTATAACGGTGAAGGAAACATCGATAGAAAACCTGCATAATTGAGAATTTTTCATGGGTTTCGAAGGTGTGTGAAAGCTGACAACCCACTTTCGGCCAGCGTGATGGACTAAGGTTAAACCCTAGAGAAAGCCCGTGCCCAGCAGTGGGACAGTATAATACTGACCTGTTTTTTATGAATGAATTGGTTCGGCCGCGCCGCCAGCTTAACGTCAACCCCTCTGGGGAGAAAACACTTAACCCGTGGCTTCTCGTTTCACAGCCGGCTACTCGCCTACTGAGCCACGGAGGCTGTAACAAAAGTTAAAATGCTATTTATTATTTACTAGCGTGTGGTTTACTCGAATGCGATCCGACTGGGTGGATACCACTGGTTTGTTTATTTCTGGCGCCAAGCCAAATAAAGCTAGTGTAAACCAGTGAAATTACTGAGCATTATAAGACTTAACATCTTATGTCTCGGGGTGACAAGCGCAGTCCAATGCCATACATTGCTTCATAATTCGAAGTTATAATTGGTGTTGCTTTTGTTTATGGGAAGGCCTGACGCTTACCATCAGGCGAGCGACTTGCTCGTCTCATCATTAACGCTAATACAAAAAAAACACATAAATTATATTTTTAACCAAATTACACTATAGAATATATTCTATATTAGATCATTAAGATCTAGATATTTAGACCTGCTATTAGAATTGTAAGCGCCATTTGCTTTTTAATTCCGAAATCATATATAAAAGTGTTTGTGTCATCGGATTTTCCATAAATATTTTCACCAGGACCTGATCACCCTAAGTATCCTTCTATAGAGTAATATTTTCTCGGAGAATGCCTAGTACATAAAATAATGTTTTCCGTCTAACCAAAGCTACGCAAGCGGACCCACTGGCAAAAGGTATTAATATATAAAATCAATCATACTTAGTGGAATAGGGTAGACAAGATAACTTCCTGGTACACAAGTGTAACTTAATAATACCTTTATGCATCTTTGCTTTATACTATCAGAACGCCCACTGAAAATATTTCGTGAGTGAATGCTTTTCTTATACTGTCGTTTATTATTGTCAGAGATTCCCCCATAGTGATTTCTTAGGTTTACGCGAATATTACACATTGAAATAAAACTAGTTTATACGGATTTTATCACGGACTGTCACGGATCTCTCCCGTGACCACGAAGGCTGAAAAGCTTTGGAAACGTCGGGACTAAAATAAAAATTAAACCGCGATAAAATCCGTATAAACTAGTTTTATTTCAACGAGATTTTACCCTTTAACATTTTTTTTTTATTAGCCTAAGTGATGAAACGCTCAGATTGATCGCTTAATGGCAAACGCAACGTCTCATAAACAGAAACAACACACAGAACTTTGAATTACTGCATTGCAGCACTGCACATAATATACAGTAATTTCACTGGCTTCAATGTCCTTCAAACCGAAAGCGGTGGTACCAACCCAGACGGCCTCTCGCGCACGAGAGATCTATAACCTAGTACTAGTAAATCTTTTAATATGATTTATTGATTTGATTTAATATCTATACATATAAACTGTAAAGATGTTATCTAATGGTATACAGAAAGCGCAGCTAGCCGCTATCTCCGATAATGTACCGCGCGACTGCCCATGCGCAGTGCGCATAGATGTCAATAGCATAGATCAGAGAGTATATTAATAAAAATATGGTTTGTTAGTTTTCTTTTTAACCCTTTACTAAAAGGGGTGGTATAAATGTTAAACCTTTGCTGCTGTGGATGTGTGTTGCTGACATCGTAGCGCGTAAATGAGTAGACCTATTTAAATATACTTTTTTTTTATTTGAAACCTGGTTTAATCGATGTGGTTCTTACTTATGTTTAAAGAAAATCTGTTGAGCCGTTTAAAAGTCAGATGTTATTCTAATTGACGTCAGAGGTTTAATGGTTAGGTTCATAACCATATTATTAAGGTTCTTACGTTCAACACTTTATAAACCATAACTGGCGATTGTAAAGTTACCTATCTACATAGATAATGTTTTTTACTCTATGGTTCTAAGTATAATATCGTCATTATCAACGCGACGATCCGCTATGCACCTTTTATAATACACGACCAGTTCTTATACAAATGATTGAACAAAATGATTGTTATATATGTGGCATGGACGCTGATTTATTGCTTTTTACAATATTATAGATCGGAGGTGTAAACTGATTTGAAGTGAAACTTGATTTGTAAGCAGGGCCGAGCCGCCCATGTGTGCGGCGCACACAGGCGCCAAGACAATAGGGGCGCCGCCATCGAAATTATTTTTGTTACACTTACACAACAACATAAAGATTTTCCCCTACCAAAAAGTGCCCAACGGGGCTAAAGAAGTTTTCACTTCAAAAAATATGTTGAAACATGAAGATTTGTGAAAAAAAGAGGCGCTTCAAAGGTTTCGCACACAGGCGCTGTAGGGGGTTCGCCGCGGCCCTGTTTGTAAGTCCGTAGGTACTTGCCTATATTAAGGCCCTATTTCACCATCTCTGAGTAAATACTTACTGTACTTCAATACATAGTATAAAACAAAATTGCTATTGTACAGATAATTAAATACCAATGAAACAATTTAGCATCACCACAAATATGACTACAATACACCTTTACTCCCAGCGGTCGTCGTATCGTTATGGCAAAGGGTACATGATTATTCAGCCACGGATTCGAGACACTACAGCTATCTGCGTTTGTTTGTCTGTTTATTTCTCCTAAACTATGCAACGGATTTAAATGCCGTTTTCACTATTATTTAGAGAAATTTATTCCGGAAGGTTTGTATGCATATCACACTATGGCCCATGGGAGCAGGGCAGTAACATGGCCGCTGTGAAACCGCGAGGGACAGCTACCTACTTCCTATTACTATTATAAATGTGAAAGTTTGCGAGTTTGTGAATTTGGATGTTTGTTAGTCAATCACGCTTTAACAGGTGAAGGATTTTGAATAAAAATTGGCACACATGTAGACCATGACCTAGATTAGGATATAGGCCATACTCTTTATCCTGGAAAAGGCCATTCACGCGGGCGGCGCCGCACGCAAAAACTAATGCCAGATAAAATTTGATAGGCTAAAATACCGGAAGAAAGATCTCTACTAGGTCCTTACAATAAATGTCATACGATAATTGATGGTTAAATTTTACTCGAACAGTGTGAAACAGGCCCTTGATCTAATCACCTAATCGTTAAAAATCCCCGAAGTTAGTTAGATAATCATCGGTAACTTTTAAATGGTAATTTTTTTTCAAAGATCTGACTGCCTCGGTGGCGCAGTTGTAATGCGTACGCGTTACGATTGAAGCTAACGCTGAGGTCTCGGGTTCGATCCCCGGGTCGGGTAAAGTGGTATTGGGTTTTTCTATTACGAAATGCTCAGTATCAGCCCGGAGTCTGGAATTTGTGCCCGGTATGGCGATAGGCTCGCCCCCTATCACATTGTGGGACGGAGATACGCTCGGCGAAATGTGGGTATACTGGTTACACCTCTGCCTTCCCCTTTCGGGGATTACAGGCGTGCGTATGAGTGCGTATTTCTTCAAATATAGCAAACAACCAGCTTTCAAACAAACTACTCAAATCGGTCCATTTGTTTATGGACGTTCCCTATATTCTGTTTGTATCTGGTTTTGCTATACTGGCGATAGAAAATTGATTCTATTTTCCGTTTGACCGTTCCAATAAACTTACCAATGACAGTAAATCCTATTCTTCGTTGATAGGACTATCGATGAGAGGACTGAGGGGCTAGCACGGAAAACTATCGAAATCGTAATGTTAAGGTATCGAGGGCTCGATAGATAATTCCTTAGATATCATTGGTCTATATTTCATATAAATTAGTTTCTTTTACGTACTATAGAGGCGCTGTACGAAAATCTCATACTAATTGTTGTCGATGACAGCTCGAATAAAGTTTCGCAAATTTCCGTGCTAGCCCCTCTGATAGCTAACTACAGATATACGATACTAGGAAAATGACAGCTCAAGCGTCCCAATATTTTTTAAGTGCTAACTGTCGATAAATTTATCTAGTTTTATTTTTATCGGTGTATCTTGACCGATATACGGATATCCTCGGCTGTAAGAAACGAAATAAATATCGTAATTTGAATATAAGGCGCTACGATAACACAGACAGATACACACCCGCAGAGATATAAAGCCAATCTTATACCCCGTCTTTTGTGGGGGGTTAAAAAGATATACATGAAAGTAAAACTTAACAATTCCATTCGCTTAGACAGGATAATTGGTTATACCTACCTACAAGATTGTCCCGTTGTGGTTTTTTCACCTGCATGCCGTGGTTGCTGTCTATGCTGGTCATTAGGCAGCAACGAAAGTAGAATAAAGGTGGAAGCAACACTTAATTGTGAAGCTCAACTTTGAATCGCTATCTCACTGTTTATGGTTCGATGTTTCTGTCATCTGTAAAGCCCCATTTTGAGTGGTAGAACCACGCTGTAGACACTTTTATCTACAGCATGAATGGGGAGGCTCGTCCGGGTCATTACCACTGTCTCACAGAAAACCGACGTAAAGTAGCAGACTTCTGCTGCGTTTCGTATGGTGAGTGAGATTTCCGGAGGCCCAAATCCCCCTCCTCTTCCCAATCCCATAATTATCCCTCTTCATTAAGGTCGGCAATGCGCTTAAGATTCTTTGGTATTGTGGGCGTGTATGGGCGGTGGAGATCATTTACCATCACGTGACCCACTTGCTAGTTTCCGACCTATGCCATAAAAAAAAAACAAAAAAAAGCCCAAGGGTATCTGTGCTGCTCTCTAGTAATAATCTAGTAGTAATCTAGTAATAAGATAAATCGGAACATAAACTGACAAAGAGCTTCAAGGGTAGGTAGTGATATTAATCACGGCATGCCTAGGGTACACACATGACCTCTCTAATATTATCCGTGTATTTTACAATTACAAAAGATATTATGAGTAAAATTAACACATGCCTGACATGACATCTATAGTTTTAGAAGGTAAAGTCAACACGTGTATTGTCTGCAATATGGCAGTTCGATGTTAGTAACAGCTAATTCAGCGAAATTCTACTAGATGGCGCTATTCTAGATTGAAGTAAAAATACCTTAAGCCTACATACATTAAATTTATTCCGATAAATGTGTATTATCTATGATCAGTTTGGAACAATAATCCAAAGTGATAAGTAGAAATATACTTTCATTAAATCTAAATAATTTACTTACTTTGGATGTAGCTACTGTTTACATCAGAAGTGAAACAGTGTAAATCCCATTGAAATAAAACTAGTTTTTACGGATTTTATCGCGGTTTAATTGTATTTTAATCCTGACGTTTCGAAACCTTTGTGGTCACGGGAGAGACTGAGGTGTAGGTCGTCTCGAGAAGTTAATGTTACATTGCCTACCTTCATTTTAAAATTATACATTTAATCTACACTAATATTATAAAGAGGATAGATGGTATTTTTGTATGTAACGAATAAACTTAAAAACTACTGGACCGATTTAAAAAAATCTTTTGCCGTTACAAAGCTACATTATCACTGAGTAACATAAGTTATATTTTTATATGTATATCACGCTACGATCATTGGAGCAGGGCATAAGAAAGATGTACGCGCGGGCGGAGCCGCGAGCAAAACCCAGATTTTTTTATGGCATAGGCCGGCAAACGAGCAAGTGGGTCACCTGATGGTAAGTGATCTCCACCGCCCATGTACGCCCAAAATACCAAGAGTCATGAGTGCGTTGCCGACCTTAAAGGAAAGGGATAATTAAGGAATTGGGAAGGGGAGGGTGTTTGGTCCTCCGGATATCTCACTCACCGTACGTAAAGCACCAGCAAGCTGCTACTTTACGCCGGTTTTCTGTGAGACAGTGGTAATGACCCGGACGAGCCGGCCCATACATGCTGTAGACAAAATTGTCTACAGCGTGGCTCTACCACTCGTAAAATCATTCGTTTTTTATCATCACATTCTAAATTGGAGACAACATAGTTAATATACTAATGACATTAATTATATCATCCCTCAACTTATGACATTTCTTGTGCTCCATGTAGTTACCGAACGTTCATGCAATTTTAATGATTTAAGTTGAGAAAAGACGGACCATTAATAATAAAAATGCATGTTCTATAAAATATTACACTACATTTTATTAAGATATAAATGAGCTCGTTGTTTGTTGATTATTCCATTGAAATAACATTAAACTGTATACAATGGCTAAAATAATGAAATATACAATATTAAAATCGATGCCCCGGGTTACGAATATGACCCCTCTGTAACCCGTTACCCGAATCTCACCAGTCGACTTAAAGTCGCACGATAGGTGGTAGCATTGTATTATATGTAACCACCCATTGTGCAACCACCGTGCCTTATTTCGACCATTGGGTACCAATTAGAAAATCTGATCGCAAAATGTTGATCCCAAAATTACTATATGGATACATCGTAAGGAAATTACAACTATTATTATTTATTACAAAAACCAATACAATGAAAAAGGGGTTACTATACAATACACAAATGATAATAATGGCACTCATAGCCTAGAATATTTTATGGGAGATATAAAATGAAAGTATTACTTTTTACCACTAATTATTTACAAATAACAATGTAATAATAAAATATAACTTACATGTAACATTACTTTAGGTACTCGAGCAAAGTAGTGCCGATTAGAAACCATAAATAAAAATATTTCGGACAACACAATAAGTATTTGAAATAAATTTACAGATTTTATTAACGGTGTACGCAAATATTAAACAAGAACAAAAACAAACAATATTTTGACTGACTTTTTAAAATATTTTAACGTTTCATTCTAAATTATTATTAAAATAGTAAAATCGTCCACGCACGCACACCTCCCAATCAGCCATCTTAAAAAAAATAGGTAAAACTTCAATCCAACATTTTTATCTATGGTTTCCCTTATACAAAATAACGCATGCCATTTTAATACTTTACCTATAAACTTATAATATTCTCATTTTTACATACCACGTTATGAACCCATAAATACATCTAAAATTAGCATAGTCCTGATCCCACAATAAAATACTCCCGTATCGTAGGTATCAGAAATTAAGAGATGAATTCTATGTTCAAATATATCATCTTTATTATCTATGACATTTTTAACAAACAATGTAACAAACCGTTAGTGGCTGTGCTGATTTTTCCAATGCCCCAGTTTAATTATAAATTTTTATATGTTTTTAATAATTATTATATAATACACAATGCCAACATTACAAAATATAAGATGCATTCAAAAAGTGTAGCAATGTAACAAATGCAAAAGAAATGAATAACTATATACTAATATATGTTTTATATGACTAACATTCTAGTTTTGTACACTGTTTACATATTCAGGATCAGTTCATGTATACCACAATATATCAAAATTCGTAGCTATGGCACTTTTTTAAAACCAAAGGCAAAGGAACGAAGGACATTCTGACTACTTTTAGACTTTTAATAAGAAGACTTGACAAGTCATTAACCACATAAGATTTAGTAACTATTTTAATTCGACAATTATATAATGATAGGCGTTAACGCTGAAATTCTAATTGAAATTGAAACATTGAATTTAATAAAAATGCCGCCCAACTATACTGTACGGAAAGTACGATCATCTGCTGTTAATTAATAGAAAATTAAAGATGCATTGTTTCAAACCATCTGTAATGTGTGATTACTGAAAACAGATGATCAACTTGCAAATAGCTGGAGCCATTGTTTCTATTTTTATACTAGCACGATTTCCCCTCAACGGCCGCCAGAATTATACCGTCCTACTCGCAACACGCCCGCGTTACGTTAACTTCGTGAAATTAGCATTGAATAGTATTCTTTAAGCCAGTGACAAATGTTCATAACAAGCACGTAACGGACCTCATTGCGTATATAAAATACACTGTTTGATCCCGGAACGCTCGTCGCCAGACGAGCCACCATGAACTTTACACGGTGGTGGATATCATCACAGTAAAACATTCTTACAAACGGTTTTATTACGTCACATATGGTTTGAAACAACCCATGATAAAATGAATTAAGTGTCCTTTATCCTTTAGGCGCAATTCTCTTTGCTACCTCTAGCTACGAATCTACTCGCTTATTCAGAGTTGAAACACATTTCTCAGTATTTATGTAAGAATGTACGTAAAATGATTGATATATCATAGAGTCGGTTTTAGTCAAAGACTTAAATGTATACTACTAGACAAGCTGCGCGGTACATAGAAATTGTACCACTAAGTTGCGGTCAATTGACCGTAACTCAATATTACCATCTCGCTTACTCTCAACTAGAACCCCTATCGCGCTCCCTGTCTATGAGCTGTCAAAACTCCCGCGATACATGACGCAATTTTACTTCTAAACAGCCCGTCTAGTAGTATACATTAAAGTCTTTGGTTTTAGTACGCCATTTCACTTAGAACACTGAATTATGACGATGCTAGAATACCTTAAACTGCATGTGACATATTGATAGTTATCGATAAAGCTTAGCATCTTAATATTGGTCCCTTAACACTTCTTTCTATTGGAATGCACAGATATCGGATAATATAATAGATGTATCTTATACGTTATGTGCCCACAAATTAGCACATCATTTTGCACAATGCGCCGATGCATAACACATAAATTAGGCGCACTGAGATGATGTCTACGTTTAGGTGTGGTCGCAAGTCTTTAAAAAGCCCTCAGGAAATTGTTCAGACTACAAATATCAAAATTGCCAATCGTTTATTTACAAACTACACACAGCCAGGCTACCCTACTGAGTAAGCTATCATCAGCGGCAGCATTAATCTCCGTGGCGTGGCTGATAAATTCTAGGAATATCGCTGGTGGAATAGTATATTTTCGGGGATACCTCGATAATACTTGTGCTTTATCGTATTAGAGGTAAGTTCTGTGGATGACACAAAAAACGCTGACGTGTCGTCAAAAAAGACGAGAATGGTCTGACAACGGAGAGATCTTAAGCCCGATCGAAGCGAAAGCGTCTAGTTAGGAAGGCGGACTTTGGAAACATCCTAGTATAATTGATATAGATGGATAGATTATTGTTGAACTCAGTACATATCATATACTTGGTTGAATTGGGATCTTGACTAAACTAATAAACTATAAGGCCAGGCATAATGTGATTTCTCCTTAAATAGACAAATATGTAAAAGGTATTCCATCTATAAACTCTCGTAGAGTCTGAGGTAACGTTATTTAACATTTATTTATCGGATGTCTTTATTGCGGTGTGCGATAAGTTAACCGTAACATTAGATATTTGAAATCACTTCAAAATCAGTCAGAATTTGTCTGAGGGCTATTAAAGAGTCTATTAAGTCCTTGGTCCAAAATTCTACTGACTAAATCTTGGTAGACGTTTGCACATTGAGAACAAAAGTGGTACAATCAAAAATTGGCAGTTCATAACTACGTTCATTTCTAAGCTTTATTATTTAGACAACAATATTTTCACTTTCTATTATTTAGGCTTCGAAAGGTTTGGGTTTCGATTTCGACATATTTCAGCCAAAGACTTCTTAAAATCAAAACGTTCTACAATCGTTGTGTTAAATTGAGTTTTTGGATGTCATATTTATTGTTAATGAGTGAAACATGTTCGCATATAATTTTTCAACTAAACTTGGAGATAGTCTAAGCAAAATACTTATCCGGTATACAAGACACTGCCTGCAAATTCTATTGAATAATACTCTTAGATATCATACTAATATCATATCACATATTCTCGTAAAAATCATTCGCATAGCCATATATGCAATAATATTATGATACATAGAATTATAAAAAATATTCAAAAATACATGTTTACGCAGTTATCTGCAGAATTTACAGGTAGATAAAATTTTAAAGTGAAAATTAAAAAATAAAACTTTTCCATACATAACCAGACATATAAAACACCGATATTATATTTAACCGATATTAGTTACTTAAATACATTATTAAGGCACAATTAATAAGTAAATGACTAAATAGTGCTTACAAGGTAGTATAACATATTAAATTTTAGCAAAAATATATCTCTTCAATGTATATTTTGACTATGTACTTAAAATTATAGATAAAATCTACAACAATGTTTGCATATTACGATTACCAAGAGTAAATATTTCTTATAAAATATTTTATAAAATTTCAATGTCAGTTAAAGTTGTTATACATTGAGACAATTAACCACCGCTTAAATTGTGTTATTTTTGGTGTATTATCAAGTTACGAACACAAAAAAGAAGACTTAATAAATGTAGTTGTTATCTATATCACTTTCTGAAATATTGTTCGATGAAAAACAATTGCGTGTAACGGAATTTAAATATTAAGTAAACAACAAAAGTCGTCATTACAAAAAAAACTTATTTCGAATATCCAATGTTAGTCAAACTCGCAGTGAAATAATAAATCAATTCGTAACGAGCTGAACAAGAATAATTAAATGTTACTTAATTACTAACCTTTTCTTCAATGTCTCAATAAACTTCGCAGATAAATGACTATAATTCGATAAGTACTGGTATTCCGAAACACCTGTGTAATTTGTACCAGTCAAAAAGATAATTTGTAAACTAATAGCTGGTATATTTTTTTGTGTATAGTGTGCTTTTTGGTTTTGTATTTCACAATTAACACAATTACTGTGTCGCTAATTCCAGTATCCGGACGCTGTATATTTTTCTTAATATGGCTCTAAAAATATATTCCAGTATTATACCCTATTTCGAAATATTTAGCACTCAAACAAGAAAAAATGTGATACCTAAATTACATAGGGTGTGTTAACTGTAAAACAATTCAGTGGACGTTCGTGACAAAGCGGCATAACTCGATTTAATTGCTATTGATGAAGTCGTTTCAGACCTTAAGTACATTGTAGTAGAGTTCATAATGTGCACGTTATTTGGTCGTGTTCGTAATTCGAGCTCGAATGGAGGTAAATTGAGAGTTGTTTCCGGTTGGATGCGCACACGCAGCTCCGTGCTCAGCTGACAGACGCAGAAGGTGTGGCTTAGTGTTATCTGGAAAATGGATGATATAAGTTAGTTTATATAATGAATTTATTGAAAACAAAGGTTGAGCCATGAGTAGATGTCACCTGTAAATCACCCATTTTGCATATCATTCGGGACCAGGTCTCTGGCATACTTTTGGAAGACAAATTTAAACCTCGTCTCCCAGAGTGGACGGGAAAGGAATCGTGGTTTTATCCAAATTACTTAGGTGCTAATGGCATAACAACAGCAAACGAACACCTAATGGTAGCTAATCCCCACCGCCCATGAAGCCTCCACATGGCAGTTTGCTCTCAATGTCTTCCTTCTTCGTTACTACTACTTTCCTCTACTATCAGCATTTCTTTTTGTTACTATATAATAATTGTGATAATAATAATACTAGCCCTGTATTATACACGTCCCACTGCAGGGCTCGGGCCTCCTCTACTGAATGAGAGGGTTTAGGCCTTAGTCCACCACGCTGGCCTAATGCGGGTTGGCAAACTTCACATACCTTCGAAATTGTTATGAAGAACTTCTCAAGTATGCAGGTTTCCTCAAGATGTTTCCTTCACCGTTAAAGCAAGTGATAATTAACAATTAATACACACATAACTTAGAAAAGTCAGAGGTGTATGCACTTGGGGCTGGTTTTGGACCTGCGACTTTCGTCTTGACAGTCCATACCACTCCCCACTGAGCTATCACTGCACTATAAAGTAAAAAAATATGTAAATACATTAACAACTCCTTACCTAGGCGCATGCCTCGTTCTCAACAAATGTGGAGGCACCTCCCGTCGCTCTACCTCGTCTGTACCCAGCTGTAATCCCGCCACAAGCTGCATGATCTCTCGCTCTTTCTTCAGTTCCTCACGACCTGACTCCACCTGAAAACGCCACGCGTGTTTATTAGACCAAAACCACAATTATAGAAAGCAGTTACCGCAAAATTTACATTTTGCATTTTATAAAAAAAGAAAAACCCAATGATTATATTAATGCTAACTAGGCTATATGATATATGATTAAATCCATAAAAAAAAAATTGGCGGGAAATATGGAATTAATAATTTTATGGTTTCGATGCATGGTATGGTGTTTTTAAGCGGATCCCACATTTTTTTTATAATTTAATCCTAAAACAGACCAAAAACTACTTATGGTTATTTTCACGTCGAAAGTTATGAAAATATTTCATATTGCTTAATTTAATATGATGTAATACCATACCACAAGTCATTACAATACTAAACAAACAAAAAGGTCTCAGCTACAGAAGATGCTGAATGTGCAATTATCCGGAACTAAGTACACAAAAACAAATGAGATTTGTTCAGGAAGTAAAATAATAAGATTTGTACAAAGAGCAGTAGGCCTAGTACAAGTTAGAATAGTTTTCCTAAACGATGAAAGTTTTCGTTTTCTCTCCATACGTCAAATATTAGTAGCCACTAGCGGGAACTATGATGAATTAAAATTAATAATAATAAATGGTTCAATTTATTTCATATTACTCGTAAGAAATTTATTTTCATGCGATTCTTTCCTCTATTACCGTATTAATTACTAGTTTGACACTTCGACGGTAGTAATTGTATACGAATTCGAAAACTGTGAACGTATTTGTAACTCGTACTAGGCCTTCAGGATATATGAGTGTTTTTGTTTCAGTCTATTATTATGGTAACAAACAGCATTTTGTTTTACGGCACCTACATAATGAAAGCTGCCAAATAGAATTATTTTATCAAGTGAGACGATTAAAATCCCATTAAGTTTATCGCATAGCACAGGCAAGAATGTAACAGAAAACTCTTGTTTACGATCGCGTAATAAAGCTTTATGGTTGTCAATTTTCTATTGTAAACTATCTATCGCGGAGAATTTTTGGCGGGAACTGACGGTTCGCATAATCATTTCCTACTAGTTTATAGTGGAAATCCGTTATCTCTGCCTACCCCTATGGGAAACAGGCGTGAGTCTATGTATGTATGTAGTTTATAGTTGGTTTTGTTGTTTAAAAATGGCGTGGGTTTGTGCAATAATATCATTCATGATGAACAGTGTATGGAAACATTAAAATAAGTGCATTTGGGGGCTTTTCGTCGGACCGACCTTGGTCGTTTGACCCGCTTGGAAAAAATCGTCTATAATGTAAGTAAGTACCACTGGAAGGTATTGACACCAAAAATCCGACAAGGCCTTGAAACCGACTACTCATGTATTTAATTAATAATAGCCAACAGTCAGACACATAACATGACGCCACAGTAACATACGCCTCTTGCGTCGTAAGTATCAGGAACAACGAGAGGTCTCACAACACCCAGACCCGAAACAAATATTTGTGGATCAGACAAATATTTGTCTCGGTACGGGGATCGAACCCGCAACCTCAATGCTGGTTCACGGCTGAAATAGGCAAAGCGGTGGTAAACCAACCCAGACGGTCTCTGGCGTACGACGGACCTAACAACTATTATATAACATTTTGATGGCATATGGACGACCAGAACGAATACTACTTTTTACCCAACTACAAAAAAGGGAACAAAGATTCGCCATTGCGAAAGCCAACTGAAAGTTGTTGTTAATGACTATTAATTTAGGTATGTAACACATTCGAATGATATAAGGAAATCCGCTCGTCATTTCTGTAAAGTTTCTTTTTAACAATGTTGTGGTAATTTTTTGGTTAACAGATGACTTCATTCTTTAGTTTAATTTAAAATATAAGTAATTCGTCAGTTGTTTCATAGTTAGGAAGAAAAAACATTTTTAGATTATATTTTATTATCGGAGGTGTAACCAGTAACCCACATTTCGCCGAGCATATCTCCGTCTCATGCTGTAATAGAGGGCGAGCCTATCGCCATACCGGGTACAAATCACAGACTCCGGGCTGATACTGAGCATTTCGTAATAGAAAAACCCAATACCACTTTACCCGTCCCGGGGCTGGAACCCGAGACCTCAGCGTTAGCTTAATCGTAATTATCGGGGCATTATGAGACTTAACATTTTACGTCTTGGGGTGCTCGAATGTGCAATGTCATACAGTTCTTTGTAATCCGAAGTTCTGTGTTGTTTTTTTTTACCTTTAATGTCGAGACGAGCAGGTCATGCATAGACTGGACACAAAGCACTGCATGGCACTGGACTGCGCTCGTCACCCCAAGACATGAGTAAGGTAAGTCTCATATTGTCCAATAATTTCACTGGCTTCAAAATGGCTGTTTATGTAAAGGCGTAACCATCAGGCAATCGCCTTACTCGTCTCGTCATTCAAAGTAAAAAAAACCTTATAACATCCTCTTCCGTGACGTAAACAGATGGGATACCGCGTTCTGCCGAGTACCGTACAAACGTATTCGATTACGTTTCAGTTAGCTTCGTGTACGTAACGCGTTGCGCAACAGTCTCGGTTGCTAATGTAGTTGCAATAGAAACCCAATTATCGTTTCCTTATGGTTTCGCCGCGCCGGCAACTGCGAGCAATTTGTGCCGATGCGGAATGCTAAACGTGATCTACAGAAATTGTCGTAAATTATATCAAACACATTGGTAATGCGATAAAAGTAACACGATTCTTAATCCCGTGGGAACCTATAGTTGGCGACGTACCTACTAGCTATAATATCAAAGTATACTCGTAGTACTAGCTTTAACATGCCAGCCTTTGTGGCGCAGTGGGCGAGTAGCGAGAGGCACGGTTCGATTCCCACAAATAATTGTTTCGGGTCTGGGTATTGTGGTATCAATCTGGAGTCTGGAAATGTGCCCCATATGGCTATAGGTTGGGCCTCTGTCACATCATGGAAACTCGGCGAAATGTGGGTGTATTAGTTACACTTCTGCCTACGGCGTGAGTGCGTATGTTTGTACGTCTTAACTGATACAAAAGATTCCTTACAAAAATAAGTATATTGATCTAACTAGGTAGAAAAACAATATACTATGCATATAATAAAGACAGCAAAACATTTGTTTGGCACACTTCCAAGAAGCTATATATCATTTGCAATAAATACCTATGTTTACAGCTTGTATGTACAATAATTACATCCATAATACGCAATTAACTACGTCATTTACATTTGTGAGGAATTTAACCTTGTCCTGTCCCGGCCGAAGAATTATGTTTTTATTACAAATCGTTATCTCGTACAAACCAATATAATTTTAAGTCGTTTGTAATAAATTCCATGTGTGTAGTGGAAAATCAGCTCCTGATTATTTATTATTAGTATTATTGGAGTGTTAGTGAGCTACCAACACCTTAGTCCCATAGCAAACCTCACCTGCACGTTGTACACTCTGCTGATTAACAGACGAGGCAACGGCGAAAATTGGTTCCCGTTGCGGGTTGTGCTAATCAGACGGCGCGGCGGTGAGTCACTCCATATAATACGTTTTTTTTCGAATGGATTTGTGCTGTTATATTATTATGTTGTACAATATAGGCATATTGCTTTTACAGCTTCACCTGACAATAAAGCCGGCACTTGTGGTGCTCTAGCCATTATATATATAATACTATATGTATTATGTATTTAGTAGCGAATAAGCACAGAGGCGCCTTTGAGAAGGCTCAGACCTCAGCTTGATAAATCGCTGGGGAGTATAGTTAAGGGCCGTCTCTGCACATCATTGTGCCGAGAGCCAGTTGTGGGAACTCTTCAAACTCGCAGGCGTGTCCGATATCGGGGTCGCGTATTATTATTGCGATTCGGATTGGGCAAGGAAAGTGCTACTTCGATAGCGATTATGTTAGAGTCATTGGGATCTACCAAAATATGTTTGTGACGACGACGGAGAGTCATATAATAAATACCAAATACCGTCAAATCTACGGCACGAGAAGGCAGACCCTGGCATTTAGCCGGGATAATACCAGGAAGAAAGAAAATATTTAATGGAAAATAAATAAATGTTATTTAAAATGTTATAACATCTAAAATAAGTTGGCAGTTTGGTATAGATACACTGTTAATATTACAAATACGTAGAGTTTGTAAGTTTGTTTGTATAGGGTAATCTCTGGTACTACCGATCGAATTGTGGAAATGCTTTGACCAATAGAAACTTACGTTATCCCTCAGTGCTATAGCCTATATTCCTTTGCACTAAAGAGCATTTCTAGTAAGAAAAAATACACAGGTCGAGCCGCGAGCAAGAGCAACTATTAGATTATATGGTCATATGTAACACAATTAAAAGTATTTTATAATCAAATGTAATCTCTATTCTAATAGAAGTAGTTAAATCCCACACGGATATTTGTCATTCGCCGTATGATAATCAGGGATCCGCTGACATTTCACAATCTACGTGTGTGGGTTGTGGGAGTTATACTATATGGAACTCACACGAGCAGGTGGGTCACCTGATGATTACTGACGTATTATCCACCGCCCATAAACGCCCACACTACCAGAAAATAATTATGGTGTATTTGGGCCTCAAGATATCTCACTCACCGTATGAAACGCAACAGCTAGCTGTTACTTTACGTGAGTTTTCAGTGCAGTGGCTTAGGACAGTGGCAAGAAACTCGGTCTAGCCGGCCTATTCGTGCTGTAGACAAAACTGTCTACAGCGTGGCTCTGCCATATAATAAAATACTCTTGCTGCATTTAAAATGTAGGTAGGAGCTGTAATGGGACCATAATTTCAGAATAGCGAGCGATTATAACTAACGACTTATAATAGTAGCCCATGAAAAGTATATTTGTAGTATTTATTTATAGAAAGTAGTAAAAAGATTACGTGGTAGACCGAGGGGAAGACAGAGGGATAAACTAGCTTTTTTTATTAGCTTGAATGACGAGACGAGCAGGTCGCTCGCCTGATGGTAAGCGCCACGCCTGCTCATAAACGCCACGCCACACAGAACTTTAAATAACAAAGCACTGCATGACACTGGACTGCGCTCGTCACCCCGAGACATACGGTGTTAAGTCTCATAATGCCCAGTAATTTCACTGGCTTCAATGTCCTTTAAACCGGTACTCAACAGTGCTTACACACTGTTGCTTGGCGGCAGAAATAGACAAAGCGGTGGTACCAACCCAGCCAGCCTCTCGCAAACGAGGGACCTACCACCTTGTAGAGTCTCTAGTAGTCTCCCATAGAAGTCTGGCTGACGCCCTCGATAGAGATAAATGGAAAGAAGGAAATTCCGCCCAAAAATCTTCCTTTGCCACGCAATGATAAGGTTCATAATTAAATAACATAAAATGCCTGTATCCCAGAAGGGCAGGCAGAGGTGCTACTACTGCAGCCTAGGGTGCCACTAGACCACAGAGGCGATATGTGTGATTATGTGAATAAATAAGACAATGAATTTATTTAATTGTAATAACATGTGTGCCACGACTGCCTCGGTGGCGCAGTTGTAATGCGTACGCGTTACGATTGAAGCTAACGCTGAGGTCTCGGGTTCGATCCCCGGGTCGGGTAAAGTGGTATTGGGTTTTTCTATTACGAAATGCTCAGTATCAGCCCGGAGTCTGGAATTTGTAGCCGGTATGGCGATAGGCTCGCCCCCTATCACATAAGGGACGGAAATACGCTCGGCGAAATGTGGGTGTACTGGTTACACCTCCGCCTACCCCTTCGGGGATTACAGGCGTGAGTGCGTATGTATATGTAATAACATTATAAAACCTAATTCTAACTGCGAAAGCAACAGTACTTATTGCAATTTCACTTTCATTAAAACTATTGACAAACAAAACAACAGTGTCAAAAAGCCCATATTTCTTCACAAAGCGTACATGGCAATTAATTCAACTAATTACTAATACATTTCATTTATAATTGTTAAAACATGCAACATGCATATCTAGCAATATTGTTGCACGTTAAAACATTCTCAGTAGGGTTGTCAAGTGTTCGGCTTTAGCCGGACATGTTTGGCTTCTTACGGTCGTGTCCGGCTTTTATTAGGCTATTGGATATGATACATACTATATTAATTTTGTAAAAAGTTTTAGTAGTGAATAATAATTAATAAACAACATTAATACAAGACCAACCGTATTTATTTTATAAAAGTGATGTCCGGCTTTAAAAGCCAGGTTTTAGCTTCAAAAAAGATAAATCCGAATTTTAAGGCAAAATGTCTTTTTTTTATTGCCTAGATAGGCAGACGAGCAGACGGCCCACCTGATGTTAAGTGCCCAGCCAAGCCGCTGCCTACCGTTGAAAAACAGAGCAGAGTGCGACTTTTTTAATTTAGGACCTGGCAACCCTAGTTCTAAGTGAACCGTTTCGTGCCGACGCAAGTCGCAAGCCACACCGTGTTGCCTACTTCTGTTTCGTATGACTAAACTAAATTGACCTACAGATCTCACTGAATGTCGATGATTCAGACAGTTCTAGGTATTTTTGAACTACTTTTTATCTATGCCGGTATAACATTGAATTGAAGACTGTTTTTTTTTTATTGCATAAGCCGACAAACGAGCAAGTGGGTCACCTGATGGTAAGTGATCACCACCGCCCATGTACGCCCACAATACCAAAAGAGTCATGGCGTGTTTGCCGACCTGAAAGGAAAGGGATAAATAAGGGATTGGGAAGGGGAGGGGGACTATATGTAAATTTCTTCAAAGTTGACTGACAAATACTATGTAGAGATTACATTTTTCCTTTTTTTAGCGAATTGTACTACAACATCATGGACCACAGATAATATTGCAGACTTCATAATATGTGGGGCGGCGATTAAGCGCAACACGCCAATGCGCACTATAAAATCAATACTCACCACGATGACATCAGTAAAAAAGAAAAAATGTCGTTGGTCATACAGATCGCCGCCCATTTATATCTATAACTAGTCGTCCCGCGTCATTTCACCCGCGTACATTACTTCTACGCTCCCGTGTTTCATACAAAATTCAACAGACGCGTCAGACGGCGCGGCGGGTCGCCCCTTATAGGTAATACCAGATATCGTCAAATCTATGGCATGAAAAGACGGACCCTGATATTGAGCCGGGATAACGCCATACAGAATGATATTACTGAAAACAAATGAAAAGTCTATATATAACGTGAACGATTGCTTGTTTCCAACAGATAGTGCAATCCACGATTAAAGTTAGAGAATATGGTCAAATATTTCAGAATCGATCATAAATAAAATGACTTGCGGTAAATAACTACGGTGACATAGTGATAACTCTGCGTGTATTTTCATTAATTAAACAAGAACGTCGGATATTTTACAATAATTATATACGTACGTTAATTATAAACGTTACTTAAGCATTGATTAATCAAACACTTATCTTTCTCTGACAATGCGATTTATAAAGTGGCTAGAAGGAGACAAAAATAGTATATAACTGATCAATATTTAAGAATGTTTATAAATAATACCATAACAATATTTTCTATCTAGCACAAGTCACAGTAATATTTCGCAATAGAGTTGATAATATGTCCATTACATTTTTATTATAGTTCATAATGGAGTTTTGTGTCACGACACAATATCTAGTATCGAGACTCAAAGACATATTGACTATCATAAATTAAAAAGACTCATCTGCGTTCGCGTTCTAAAATTTACTGACATTAATGTCGATACTGGATTCTAAAATACTTTATAGTACTGCTGGGGGGTATTGAAAACTATTCAATTAATAATAATAATATTTTGGCACTCGAGGTTACTGAAATCATGTGGGATGTGGACTCAACAATGATTGTCCCGATAGTCGTTTCTTCTAATGGGTTGATACCAAAGAGCCTCGCTCAACACCTCCAGAAGCTCTCAATTGGTCGTTGGGTCAAGAGCCAGATTCAGAAGGCAGTATTATTGGACATGGCACGCATTGTGAGGAGGTTCCTCACTCTGGGATCCTAACCACCGGTGGCTTGGGTCCTAGGTCTAGCCATTAGAGGATGATACTTTTTATATTTTTAAATGTTTATTTTTTTTTATAAATGTAATATTTAATGAAATAATAAGTGGACAATTATTATTTCCAACTCCTCCTTAATTTTCTATTTGATTAAGTTCGTTGCGGGACAAAGACAATTTAGCATTTCCAGAGACTCGCCGAGCTTCACTGCTCGGTGTCAACAAAAATGTGTGCCACTGTCGATCCTGGTACACAGGAGTTACAGTGGCGGGTGTGTGGGCGGGATAGTCTCGTAAATGTAATATTTAAAATTGTAGAAAATTCCATTTAAAATAAAGAGTACTGTACACATAATAATATTAGCCATTGGTGCTACAGAATTACTGATTTGGTTTTTTACAAGTAGAGGCAGTACTGTCAGTAAACCGGGCACCTGTTTTCTAGTACAGCCATTATCAGTATTCATAGTACGTCAAACGCAAAATGCGGCGAAAATCGCATCTTTTCAGTAGGGCGTTATTTTTAAATATTATGTGTGGTAGAGCCATGCTGTAGACAGTTTTGTCTACAGCATTAATGAGCCGGCTCGGACAGTTACCACTTTTTCACAGGAAACCGATGTGAAGTAACAGCTTGTTGTTTCGTCCAATGAGTAAGATATTCTATAGGCTCATATTCCCTTTCCATTCTCGATCCCTTCACCATCCCTTTCCTTAAAGGTCAGCAACGCGTCCATAATTCTTCAATTACTGTATTTGTTCACGGTGGAGATCACTTACTATCAGGTGATCTACTTGCACGTTTGCAGGCCTCTGCTATAAAAATACACTGCCTCGGTGGCGCAGTTGTAATGCGTACGCGTTACGACTGAGGCTGACGCTGAGATCTCGGATTCGATTCCCGAGTCGGGTAAAAGTGATATTGGGTTTTTCTATTACGAAATGCTCAGTATCAGCCTGGAGTCTGGAATTGTGCCCGGTATGGCGATATGCTCGCCCCCTATCACATCATGGGACGGAGATACGCTCGCCGAAATGTGGGTGTACTGGTTACACCTCTGCCTACCCGTTCGAGGATTACAGGCGTGAGTGCGTATGTATGTATGTACGAGTATGTTATAAAAATAAATATTGAAACGCTCTATCAGAAGTAAAGAATTTGCAACTGCGACTTTATTCTGCGATGTTGTGCGACATAATATGTACGAATACATTCAATGGAAACTAGTTTTCACATACATTTCCAAAATCTGAATGAAACCACTTTCACAATGAGCGTGAGTTTGCAAAAACTTCACTGACAATCTACAAACAGGAACATCGGGCGGACAATCTAACAATTATTATAACTTGTATGAAAAACAGCTAAAATACCAAGTCTAATGTGAAAGTGTCATGAGTCGCCGATTACCAGAAAAAAAGTGCAAACCAACACAACGTAATTTAGTTATCATGTACGTGTTAAATGTCTATCAAACGTGATTTCTACTGTCTGGTACTATAGACTTTTTCTAATATTTTACTTTTGTCCGTTATTGTTATGTAATTTTATTTGTGGCCACATAATAAAAATAATAATACGCACTCACGCCTGTAATCCCCGAAGGGGTAGGCAGAGGTGTAACCTGTACACCCACATTTCGCCGAGCGTATCTCCGTGATAAGGGGCGAGCCTATCGCTATATCGGGCACAAATTCTAGACTCCGGGCTGATACTGAGCATTTCGTAATAGAAAAACCCAATACCACTTTACCCACCAGCCCTATACACGTCCCACTGCTCGACACGGGCCTCTTCTAGTGAATGAGAGGAGCTAAGGCTTAGGCCACACTGACCTATTGCGGGTTGGCAGAATTCACACACCTTCGAAATTCTTATGGAGAACTTCTCAGGTATGCAGTTTTCCTCAATATTTTTCCTTCAGGTAACTTAGAAAAGTCAGAGGTGCATACTCTTGGGGCTGGTTTTGAACAACATGGACTTAATATATGTCTATTTTTGCCACCAAGCTATATGTGAGCACTGCTGTGTTTCGGTTTAAAGGCTTTTGAAGACCAGTGAAATTACTGCTCATTATGAGACGTAACACCTTATATTTCGGGGTCATGAACACAGGCCAGTAATTCAAAAGTCTGTGTGGTGTAAGGTGTTGTGGCTGATCATAGGCAGGCGTGGCGTTTATTACAAGGCGAGCGACCTGCTCGTCTTATAAACTTATTTACCGACCTATACTATGGACAACGTAACTAATTACATGCGGAGACCCCTCCCCCCAGTTAGAGCGGCTCCTCCCATATAGTAAAGCCGGCTTTTCGACATGTCAGATTTAATTTTTATAATAATCTCTAAATTCAAAACAATATAGGTAAATAATAAAAGTAATGTTTACAGTGAAATAATATTCCAATTTATCAACTGAAAAATGTGGTTTTTTGAGAATTTGATACTGAAAGTGTGTCAAAATACCGTAATTCGATCAAAAAGCGACAAAAACGCAAATGTACGTGTCTATATTTTATGATGAAATTTCAGTCGTACCAATAACTCCTACATGAATAATTCAACTCATTCTTGCACGTCTTACTATGTAAGCATGTGTGTTTGTATGTATGTAACAGACTTGTGTGCGCATCTCACTATCGACTCTCCTTATTGAATGGTTAGTGGGCAATCTAGTGTCAAAGTTTTTGAAGCCCCGACTTGGTGGTACTTGATAATAGCCGGGACTGTGTATTTAGGTGCCATTCAAAATTCAATTTAATTTTTAAGCTAAGAGGACGCTCAGTTGAATGAAATACCACTAAGCGACGAGTAGATACTTTTGTCTACAGCGTGAATGGGACGGCTCGTCCGGGTCGTTACCACTGTCTCACCGAAAACCGGCGTAAAGTAGCACCTTGCTAGCACGGTGAGTGAGATATCCGGAGGCCCAAATTCCCCTCCCCTTTCCCAATCCCTTAATTATCCCTTTCCTTTAAGGTCGGAAACGCGCCATATTTTTTTGTATTGTGGGCGTACATGGGCGATGGAGATCGCTTACAGGTGGCCCACTTGCTCGCTTGCCGGCCTAACTACAAAAAAAAACGGTCACCCATCCATAGACTGACCGCGCCAAGGGTTTCTTAATAATAGTTTATCGATTATTGAGTGTAATGTGAACATTTGGATGTTGTGAGTTTGTGAATTTGGATGTTTGTTACTCAATCATGCCTAACAGCTGAACGGTTTTGGGTGAAATTTGTCACACAGGTAGACCATAACCTGGATTAAGACATAGGCTACTTTTTTACCCGGAAAAGCCGTTCACGCGGGCGATGCCGTGAGCAAAACCTAGTATTTAATATTTTGTTTTTCCCATTTTGATTAAAACATTACCATTTCGATGAACAAGCCTATACAATATGTAACAAAAACCCTGTTGGGCATTTTAACTGTGCATATCAGAGGTACGCTCTTGCAGAGGTAATCAATCGAAATACGGTTTACAAATAATTAAAGTTTAAATAATAAATATGATTATTTTTATAGTCCAATTTTCGTCTGCGAGATTTTTCACTACATTTGAATATCGATTCTGGTATCACAGTTAAAATGCCCAACAGGGTTTTTGTTACATACTGGATATGTGTTCGACACCGTTTTATACCCTGATTCAAAATATCAACAGCACAATAGCACTAGTTAGGATTGGTGTCAGACTTCCTATCGAGTATATTGACTGTCAGATCCGATTCATTCAGTTACGGTACCCCGGCTCCAAACCTGTATGACCAACCCGCTTTGCCGCGTATCGCGAATCGTCAATCATTGGAAATAAACGTTGGTATAGCTAGCTTCTTTTAAAAGTTATTAACGTCAAATACTTTTGAATAATAACTATTGAAATTAAGTTTATAATTACGAAAATTCAAATAATAAATATAGTTGTTAATATTAATTTTTATCCACTTTTAACGTTAAATATAAACGCACTTGTGTATAATAACTTTCTGACACAACATTTGAAATTATGAGTAGACCGGATACACAAAAAAAATGTTTTTTTTCGACATAAAATACAATGTGATTCAAATCTTATCTTATATTATACTAGCCGTTTTTGTCCCACTGCTGGGCAAAGGCCTCTCGTCTCTCCTTCCATTCCCTTCCGTTGAGTGCAAATATCTTACAAAAATAGCCAGAAACTATCTTAAAAAAACTATCACATAGTGCTAACGTCCGCGTCGTGTCACGTCATCGATAGAAACAAGTTCACAAAATATATATCTTATTTCTTTATCCTTGAACCCAAAGCCAGCATTAATATTCTAATATGCCGAATGGTGATGTCTATTATTTTGTTTATATAATTATATAGTATAATATCAAATAGCGAATAACGTAAGTTAAGGCAGTTAACAGATTAACTAATAGTTGTCAAGGTAAAATGATGCACGAATTGATTAGTATATTAATTTAACTAATGATATTATTGTTTCTACCTGGACTGCCTCGGTGATGCAGTTGTAATGCGTACGCGTTACGATTGAGGCCAACGCTGAGGTCTCGGGTTCGATCCCCGCCCGGGTCGGGTAAAGTGGTATTGGGTTTTTCTATTACGAAATGCTCAGTATCATCCCGGAGTCTGGAATGTGTGCCCGGTATGGCGATGGGTTCGCCCCCTATCACATAATGGGACCGAGATCCGCTCGGCGAAATGTGGGTGTACTGGTTACACCTCTGCCTACCCCTTCGGGGAATACAGGCGTGAGTGCGTATGTATATTATTGTTTCTACTACTCTCCTTCTCGTGCCATAAATTTTACGGCGTTTGATATTATACGGGGCGGTCCGCCGTCTGACCCCCACATCCCGCAACGGGAACCAAGTTTCGCCACTGCCCAGTCCGTTTATAAATAAATATATGATACACCCAACAGTCATCCACATAGTTCTGTCCCCAAACTAGGTTAAGTTGTATCGTGGGTATCAGGAACAACAAAGGCCTGCGGTCCCACAACACCCAGACCCGAAACAAATATTTGTGGATCACACAAACATTTGTCTCGGTGCGGGAATCGAACCCACGGCCTCTCGTTCGCAGCCGGCTACTCCACGCTACGGAAGCTGTCAAACCCACGTCATTACTTACCAAATTGTGTGACTGTATTCATTTATTTTAAATACACAATAGAATTTCCAGACCAACAGATTAATCTGTAGATCTGCGGATTTTCAGCCTCATCTATGGATATCGGTGCTAAATCTACGGATTTTAGGGATAAACCACACCACCAAACTTAACAAACAAATATTTAGGTATTAAAAGATAATTAATTTCCATCAAATCAAAACGAATTCTTTTTCTGATCATGTAAACTCCAATAAAACACTATAACAATCAAAATAAATACAAAAAGATGGTATAATAACACCATACAAACTTATAGACCTGGACGAAATTCACAAACGAACATAAAACGGCTACTTTGCATTCTAGACGACGCGGTTCATAAAATATTCAATCTATAACGATCTGTTATATAATATTGAATAACTAAACCGAACACCGTCATAGGTGTTGCAAAGTTATGTGACAAATGCCTATATCCTTGAGATATACGTATGTAAATGCATGTCAAGTTTGAAATGAATCGTAAATATTAAAGCGACAATTGAGCATAAAGGTGTGTCCACATTTGTGATGTTTCGATGCACTCAGGTTAAGTTTGTGGCTGTCGCCCGCCTGTCGCACGTACTTGCTACATAAGACATAAATAGTCCAGAGAACTCAGAACGTATCGCTTTGGTTGGTTTGTACGTATATATATTGTCTTGTCAATAATATAAAACTGCATAAATCTAAAAAAAAGTTACTTCATTTTGAATCGGTGATTATTGGTAGATAGCAAAATTAAATATGTTAAATTTTTTTTTTTTTTTTGCTATTACTATTAGTGAAAGAATCACAAACATCGACGCATAAATGAAAAAGTATTATCAAAATCGGATCACTCTGTGCCAAGTGATGCTTGGTTATACATAATTGAGAACATCCTCAGTTTTTTCATCGGTTAAAAATACTATAAATTAAAAGCGGCACATCACCAATTCGTGTAGTGTCTTCATTTTATTCAAGGACGAGACACGAACACGTGTTTTTTTTTTAAATTTCACGCACGTACCTATTTGCATAGGGCGTGTTGTCGTGAAGAGAGTTGAAATCTGACTTTAAGATTGGGACAATGGTTTAATATTCTAAAGTAGGAAATTAATCATACGAAGTCGGTTATAAAAGAGAGAAAAGAAAAAACATGTACCAACAAAAAGGGATCACAACGTTTGATATTACTTTCTTTGATGACTTGTGTCTCCTCTTCTTCCACCTGCCTTCGTCCCACTCGCCGTGGGGTCGCAACATGCTTTTTAACACTTGTTGCAGAAAGATTTGGCTTGTAGTTTTTACGGCCGGCCGCCTGCCTGACGTCAACCCCTTTGATCAATTGTATATTGGAAAATATCTTTCACAAGTGGCAAACGCATCTGTTTTTTAATTATTTCTAGATGACGAGACGAGCAGGTCGCTCGCCTGACGGTCAGCGTCACGCCTGCCCATAAACAGAAGCAACATCCTTCAAAACTTCGAATCATGAAGTACTACTTGGCACTAAACTGCGCTCGTCACCCTGAGACATAAGGTGTTAAGTCCCATGATGCCTAGTAATATCAAGTAATATCACTAGCTTCAATGTCCTTCAAACCGGAACAAAACAGTGTTTACACAGAAATAGACAAGGCGGTGATACCTACCCAGACGGCCTCTCGCATACGAGGGATCTAACACCTAGCATCTAACAATCAATCGTACTAATATTATAAATGTGAATGTAAGTTTGTTTGTTACGCTTTCACGCAAAAACTACTTAACCGATCATCATGAAACATTGTACACATATTCTAGGAGGTATAAGAAGTAACATTGGATACTTTTTATGAAAAAAAAATATCTATTTGTTTGTTACGCTTTAACGCCTAAATCACTGAACCGATTTTGATGAATTTCGATGTAGAAATAGATGAGCCCCTGGAGACGGTTATAGGCTACGTTTTATTTCGGAAAAGTGTATTCACGCGGGCGGAGCCGCGGGCAAAAGCTAGTAAAATATATTTGTTCTTCGTAGTTTACAAATTGAAGTAAACTACAGGTTTAACAAAACACAGAGCACAGTTACAGACAGACAGGGTTTTGTAAGACGTATTACTTTCTACAAGCAGCTATGCAAACACTGTCTATTTGAGCTTGCCACTGTGTTTACCATTAGCATGCGTGCGATGTTATCCACGATTCATAGTCTATGACCGCGTTTACTTTTAAAGCTGGCTGCGTTTCTAATAATCCTCTAAGGTATATATGACGTCACAATTTGGATTGACTGCCTCGGTGGCGCAGTTGCAATGCGTAAGCGTTACGACTGAGGCAGACGCTGAGGTCTCGGGCTCGATCCCGGGGTAGGCTAAGTAGGTATTAGGTTTTTCTATTACGAAATGCTCAGTATCAGCCCGGAGTCTGGAATTTGTGCCTGGTATGGCGATAGACTCGTCCCTATCACACCTAGGGACGGAGATACGCTCGGAGAAAAGTGGGTGTACTGGTTACACCTCTGCCTACCCCTTCGGGGATTACAGGCGTGCTGCGTATGTAGTGCGTATAATTTGGATTCCAATCAAAGTCTGCCCTCGATTGGGTTTATTGGCTGCTGTTGTGGTTGAACAGGAAAATATTAACAATTAGGTACTGCTTTAATTATGGTCAATATTACCTCTGATATATTCGACATTTACAGCGGTAAAGGAGATACAAATTCCACAAAACGTAGTTTTAAAAAAGGGCGAGTTGCATATTTTCCAACAAGTTCCAACAACACGTTCAAAACAAAACCAACAAGCAAAATTATTTAAAAACCACTAAATTGTCAATAACAATTTAGTGACTTTATTTATTGACCTCGCCTGTATCCCTGAGGGATAGGCAGTGCAGCTAGCGCAGGATTTTACAGGGGGAAAATACATTTAGATTCTCGCCGCGGTTGAGGACGGGGTATACTGGACTTTTACCGGCTTTAGAGGTGCTCATAGCCAGTTGCACTAACTGATCGGATCGGAACTGATAACTAAACGACAGCGAGTTAAGCAACCATTGGCGCGGTCAGTCTGTGGATCGGTGACCACTTAGTAATATTGCAACTGAGCGTCACCGTGCTTCAGAGAGCACATAAAAATTCAGTCCCAGCTGTTATCAACTGAGAGCAGTCGTTAAGCCAAGTCGGAGGCCTTCAGCGGCTTGAAACTTTGACACTAGGTTGGCTACTAACCATTTGATATAAATATTACCGCTTACTAGTTAAAAACTGCATCATAATCTCCATCTGCACTATGGAAGAGTACCCGAACCTGTATTAGTGTAATGCACATTTTTTACCTAATGTATTTCCATCACATGGTGTAACTGATGCGTCTATCGCTATATCGTACAAATTCGGATCCTCCGCATGCTCACTAGGTGGTAGGTCCCCCTAAGGCAGAGGCCGTCTGGGTAGGTACCACCGCATTGTCTATTTCTGCCGCCAAGCAACTGTGTGTAAACACTGTTGTGTTCCGGTCTGAAGGACATTGAAGCCAGTGAAATTACTTGGCATTATGAGACTTAACACCTTATGTCTGTGACGAGTGCAGTTCAGTGCCATACAGTACTTCATAATTCGAAGTACTGATTGGTTGTTTCTATTTATGTGCATGCGTGACGCTTACTATGAGGCGAGCGACCTGCTCGTCTCGTCATCGAAAGCTAATAAAAGAATCTTATCACTCATTATATTATAGAAAAAATGTGCAATGTCGTAGGCACTAAACAGATTACTACCTTCGATCAATGCCAAGCGTCGCTATCAATTACCACACCGATGTACGACTGATAAATATTTCATATACCTTCCTCATTCCACGCCTAGCATTAATAAATATAAATAAATTCACGACGAAAGCCGCCGGCCGTGAATTCGTAATGGATAACACACGATTTGTGGTTGACATGAGCTGTCAGTTCGCACGAACTTAGTACCTATGGGCTATTAGAATTACTTTGTGTACGACATTCTTTTACAAGGTAGTAGGCCCCTCGTATGCGAGAGGCCGGCTGGGTTGGTACCACCGCTTTGTCTATTTCTGCCGCCAAGCAACAGTGTGTAAGCACTGTTGTGTTCCGGTTTGAAGGACATTGAACCAGTGAAATTACTGGGCATTATGACACTTAACACCTTATGTCTCGGGGTGACGAGCGCAGTCCAATTTTATGCAGTGCTTTGTAATTCAAAGTTCTGTGTGGCGTTGCTTCTGTTTATGAGCAGGCATGGCGCTTACCATCAGGCGAGCGACCTGCCCGTCTAGTCATTCAAGCTAACAAAAAAAAAACTAGTGTCTTTTGTTTGCAAAGTCGCATAACTATCGTTTGTTAGGTAGTGAGGGAATGACTTAAAAGGTGGTAAAGCCACGTTTTTTGTCTATAGCAAGGCTTTCAGCTTGGCGGGGTTATTATAGATGTATTTACTCGTATTTATATTTACTTATACTTCTATACAATTTCGTATAAATAAGGGCATAATGCCTAAGGCATTCTCTACCTGCCGACCTTTAGGTGATACAGAGATTAATAAAGTAAGCGCAAATAAATAAATGTCTTATAGAGAACCGACATGATGAGATTTCCGGAGGCCCAAATAGCCCTTTCCCTCCAAATTGCCATTCTCTTCCTTGATTAGGCGCCACGCCACCCCAAATTACAAAGACTACATGACACTGGACTGCGCTCGTCACCCCAAAACGGAAGATGTTAAATCTCACAATGCCCAGTAATTTCAGTGGATAAGGTGTCCTTCAAACCGAAACACAACAGTACTTACACACTGTTGCTTGACGTCAGAAATAGACAAAGTGTTAGTACGAACCCACACGGCCTCTCGCATACGAGGCACCTACCACCTAGTAAATGGTGTACTCGTCAAAGAGCATGTAATTAGCACGTTTATTACTGGTAGTGCCATAGTTAGCGACACATTGCGAAAAACCTGTCACAGAGATTTCTGTAGGGCTATTTTTAAGGTGGAATTGTGTCTAGGGGAGTAATGAGTATAAAACCATAATATATGGTAAGAGTCATTACTTTAAATCGTTTTTTAACTTCTAAAATTCGTCTATGCGCTTAACGTAAGGTAGGTATCGAGAACATTTTGGTGGTCTTGTTTTCTCACGCTGTCCCGATATTTTCATCTCTGTATATCGTGGAATGCACGTTACGGTACAAACGAGAAATTGCGAGATATCTAGTGTATTCATGCTAAACGAGGTAGTCTCAGATTGTGAGAAATAATATATGGCTAAAAAGATGTCATTTTGCGAGTATATATTCTAGCATTTTTTTTCTTTTTTTTGGCAAGCGTGACATCACCAAACGGCCCAGCGGAAGATCAACGTTGTCTTGTTCAAGCAAGTCTTGTTCCAGGTCAGCCAGTGTACCCAGTATCGCCAGGCCGGTATAATTCAGTCAACCATAGAGGGACGCAATATCTTTAACGGGCGACATTACAGAGTAGTCACACTGCCGTGCTAGGATATAAAAAATATGGAGGGAAACGAAGAAGCTGCTTCTATTATTATTTGACAGCCTCCGTGGTGCAGTGGGCGAGCAGCCGGCTGCGAAGCGAGAGGCCGTGGGTTCGATTCCCACACCGAGACAAATGTTTGTCTAATCCACAAATATTTGTTTCAGGTCTGGGTGTTGTGGGACCGCAAGTCCCTCGTAGTTCCTGATACCCACAATACAGTGACACAGGATAACCTAGTGTGGGGTCAGAACTATGTGTGTGACTGTTGGGTGTATTTATTTGTTATTATTTATTATCATAAGTAATCACCGCCAACCATGAAAACCCCCAATACCAAACTAAACGTAGCCTGCGTGTATCTGTTTATGCTTGTTTTCTTGTGTACACACTTCCAACAAAAAGAAAGTAAAAACATCTTCAATTAACGCCAAAGAAACCGTACTAAACCTGAATAAGCCATATTTCAAGCTTAATGCAATGTTTGTATTGCCTATTGTAATAAAATAAACTAAGGCCCACATGCGTAAAATTCCCACATTCTAAAGAGGAAAGTGTGACAAATATTATTTATAAAATTAGTGACACCGATTAAAAAATAAACGCACTTGTGTTAGCAATGGAAAATAACCATGCTTTAAACAAACTTCTTCTGCTTCTTACTAGACCTAATCCCATTTACTTGTGGTCGGCCTTCCTTGTCCGTAGTTTCCATTCCGCACGGTTTTGTGCTACGTCTTTTTGTAGTTGAGCTTCTTTCAGGTCTTTTTCGACCGTCGTCAACCAGGTGGTGGGTGGTCTACCACGTGTACGCTTCGTTGTTGCCATGTCTAGAGCTAGCTTCACCATGTGATCGTCGGGACGTCTTTGAATGTGACCATACCACTGTAAGCGTTTTTCCCTGAAAACCATGCTTTAAACAAACATGTAACTTTAAATCTCGGTGGTGCTTGGCGCTGCATGGAAACGTCTACTGTGAAGCCTGTCCAGCGATTGGTACTTTACTTAAGTTATATAAACTATATCATATACTCTGGTCACGTTGGGTTTGAAACAATGGCCCATATATTTACGTGCCCATCCCCGCCATTATAGTTACGAGTAAATAACTATATTCATTATTAATTCTGTGTCTAATCAACTTTATAATACTTATTCATCTTTGAATAATACATTAATTCCTGGAGTGGTAGAGCCACGTTGTAGACAGTTTTATCTAAAGCATGAATGGGCCGGCTCGACCGGGTCGTTACCAATGTCTCACATAAAATCGACGTAAAGTAGCGATTTGTTGTTGCGTTTCGTACGTTGAGTGAGATTCGGAGGCCTAAATCACTCTCCTTTCCCAATCTTATAATTATTCCTTTTCTTTACGGTCGGCAACTCGCCAATGGATCTTATGATATTGTGGGTGTACTATATTAATATTAATTTTCCTCATAAATTACCATAATATTTTATTAACTTCAGCGAAGCCAAGCCATTTTGCGTGTATTGTAAACTATAAACTTATTTTTTATCACATTTACTTAAGGTCCTGAACCCGTAGCTACTATGAAAGCTCATATGAAATATTGCCATTTCTCCCGTTGATAGTTTATTTCATGCATGGTTATCGATTATTCCTAAACGAATACCTCTACAAAAATAATCGAGTACATTTCGATAGTGAAGTTACTTGTAGGTCACTGTTATCTTGTCCATTCACATCGAATAATGCGACACTACGCCCGTTCAAGGTTACAGCTTTCACACGATCAGCTGGCTCACTCAGAATACCAGTGTATTTCGAATTGTTGAAAGAAACTCAATGCATTCATTGAAATCATTGTATTTCAGTATATACGGTTGCGTCTTGTTTAGTTCGACGGGTTATATATTCTTCTGAATAAAATAGACAAATCATTTTGTTACTTTATTTGTGATTTTACTGTATGAACAAAATTTTAACTTGAATAAAAAATATTATGTAACTATTTCCAATACAATTACATAAAAAATATCCTTCTTACATTAAAACACAATCAAAAAGTTTTTATTTTAAAATGCCAACACTCAAAATTGTCTATGGCCTCAAATTGAGCATGAATGTAATCGAATGAATTGAATTTCTTCATATTTATGGCGTACCTTAACCGTTTCAACATAACATTAATTTTCAAAACTACGGGCGGTCGCGCTGAACCATCGAGAAAGTAAAATACACAAAAAAGTCGTCTGTCGAGTTTCTCCCGCCAAAACAGAGATCACTGACCGATTGACATTCGATGGAGCCGACTGAATACCGGGAAACATCGAAATGCGTAGTCATTTGGCCAACCGGCCAAGCCCACATGCTTTAAGAGCATAATGAAATATCAACACCAGATGGATGTAACACATAATACTAGTTGGACACATTTGAATAAACTATAGTTATTAGTTACTCATTTACATCTGAGACATGCGAGGTTTTTATCTTCAGGCGATAAACGCCCCTGGCTAGGGTTGCCGGTTGAAAATTTTCAAAGGATTGACCATCAAACTAATTTCTAAAAAATACTAACTCGCCACAGGCACGCACGTTTCTATCACATGTATTGTATTCATTAGGTAGAATAATATTTAGTCAAATTAAAATTGATTTATTCCCAAATAGATTATTTATGAATATTTATAATTATGTATATTTTTTTAATTATTAGTGTTCATTATTCAAAATTCCTGATATTTTTCAAGTCTAGCCGGAATCTGAAAAAGTGTCTAAAAATTCTGGTATACCAGGACAAATCCTGACATCTGGTAACTCTCGTTTAAGACAAATTACCTACACTATTATTGTTATAGTTATATAATCGTATATATTTTATAGCTTAAGTATACAGTCACACACCTAATTTAGTAATTAACGGGTTTTTTTTATCAAAGTTATTCTGAGTCCTGAGGTACTTAAACTGATTTTCTAAAAATTTACCTGCAATCAAGGAAATACCACATTTTATACGCAACAAATTCAATAAACTTATGTGGCAATAGGTGAACTGTAATTTTATGATAAATGAATAGTGTCAAGTTTATCGCTCGTTAAGTATATAAAATTACACATAGTTTGAATAAATTTACTATCGTACTGAACGGCAATATAAAACATGTCAATTTAAGGAGCGTACTCACGGGCCCAGTGCTTCCCGTTGCGGGTTGTGGGTATCAGACTGCAAGTTGCCCCACACAATATCAAATCCACCGTCAAATCATGATGAGAAGGTGGACCCTGGCATCAAGCCGGGTTAAACGGCAGCCAGATAGAAGAAAGAACTGGGGAGACCCCATTAGCATGAATAGGCTCAACCTGGTTAGTACCAAATATTGTCTTACAGAAAACCGACGTAAAGAGGCAGCTTGCTGTTCATTTCGTTTAATCTGTATTCGTTTAAGGTCTATAATGCATCCATGAGTCTGCTGATATTGTGGGTATTCATATTCAGGTTATTATACAAGTAGGTGATCCAATTGCTGATTTTCTAGCCTCTGCTATAAAAAAAATGTTTTGTACTTTAAGCCAACGTTCTATAGTACCTTAGATCATCCCGGCGACCCACCAATCCGCATTCGACCATTGTGGTGGAGTCACGGTCCATAAAATAATGTATAAAATGCAATATAGGAAACTACCCTATTATGGTGGCCGTCCAGTGACGCAACGTCTCTTCACGGTCGACTTTATATTTGGATTGCACTAGCCCCTCTAGTACGAATAACATTGCGAGAACGTATCCGTATCGAAACGTCAAAAAATTGTTTGAACCTTCATACAAGTGCTAGCGTTCTCGATTCGAAACTTATTCGTAAGTTGTTCATGTTCTTACCCTTGTGCTTCCATCGGGCATAGTGTAGTCACTTCAATGTGCCAGAATTAAATTGAACGAAATATGATTTATGCTACAATAGCATAACCACGAATGTCGTAAAAAGTTCACACACATACACAAAAGAAAAAATCTAAAATAATATGATTTTGATTTATGAACAGTTAACAAATTACATAATTCATGTGAATAGGCCTAAAAATATTTTAAATATTCAATAGTCGTTAGTTTACATAATTATGCAATTTGTTTCATTTCACTCTTATTTCCCACGCACAATATCAAGGAAATAATAATATTAATTATTTCCCGTCTATTTAAAATTTCGAAATGTATATAAACTATACCATAATTTTAAATAATGCATTATGCATAATAATGCATAAATAATTTATAGGTAACAGAGTGATGGATGTCAAATCAAAATGTTATAAAATCGATACTGATTGAACAAGAAAATTTCAACAATTATTAAAAGCTCTAAAGCTATATAAAATATCCAGTGTTTTACGTTCTAACGTAGTAAATTTAAATTATTCCCTAGCAAAACTGTAATAAGCAATAGCGGGCTAAGAGGGCCCCAAATTTCAAAATCAAATAGATTTGCCGCCCCAAGCTCCTATTAGATTTGCCGCCCCAGGCCCCCGTCGTCGCGTCTGGCTTATTCCGCCACTGGTAATAATTACTTAATCGTTTTATTTAAATTTTTATTACACACAAACTAATTGTATATTCCACATATTCTACATACAATAAAATAACGCATAATAATCATAACTATTCATAATAATAAAACTAGACCATAGACAAGACATTTTATTATAATTTAAGAATTATATAAATATTTAATAAGCGATAACCAACAGCATAGAGCTTGTTAAGAAAAGAAAAAAAACATATTAAAAAGTTTATCATACCGATTAGTTGAAATACTGTTTGATAATTATAATAAGATTCTCAATCGATTCTGAAGTTCGATCCCTGTAGACTATGAATCATATCGAATTATTATTATATGCAAGACATCATATCTAGGCAATAAAAAAGAGACAAAATAATTATACTGGTGTTTGTTTTATTCTAATAATTTGAAAACTTATACAAGTCTTACTGCCACACTCATCATCACTTCACTAAACCTTGATTGTCATTGGAAATAATCGAAGAGTGTTAATGCTTTATGTTCTGTTACTGAATACAGAAAATGATACATCCTCCGTTATTTGTATACAGAAATAATCTTAATTTAACATATCTGAGAAATAAACGATTTCTAAGAAATGATTTTTTGACCATTAAAGTTTAGTGCCGCCTCTGAGTGCGGCTTTCTCAATGATCCATAATCGTATTTTTTTTATTTTTATATTATTGAAAAATACAGACATACATACGCACTCACGCCTGTAATCCCCGAACGGGTAGGCAGAGGTGTAACCAGTACACCCACATTTCGCCGAACGTATCTCCGTCCCTTATGTGATAGGGGGCGAGTGTATCGCCATATCGGGCACAAATTCCAGACTCCGGGCTGATACTGACCACTTCGTAATAGAAAATCCCAATACTACTTTACCCGACCTGGGGATCAAACCCGAGACCTCAGCTTTAGCCTCAATCGTAACGCGTACGCATTAGACATTATTGAAAAATCTACAGCCTAGTACAAAAAAGGTAATCTTTAAGCATTTAGCCCTTAAATATCTTTACTAATGTAAAATTTTCTGGCGATTTGACATCTATTAAATGTTTTTAGTAGCTGAATACGATTAAGGATCGTTGAGAAAGTCGCCGCAGCATAAAGATGGCCGAGCCAGTCCATTTAAGCTATAGACAAAACTGTCAACAACGTAGCTCTACAACTTTATCTATGTTAATTTGTTTTGAGGTGCGCGACCGAGACAAGAGACCGCGACGCGAATTTGGCACGTCCACCTTGTAAGCAATTGTATAGGTAATGTATATAGTAGGCTTAAATATGTAGTTATTTAATTTATTGTAATATCTAATTTGCATGCGTTCTAATTATGATTTACGATGTTACCTTGCACTTGATAAGGCCGGTGGTAAGGTAAACTACCTTTATGGTCAGGCTCATACTAAAATACATCTAAAACTGCGTCTACATTTGTGACATTTCAACACACCGAGACTCAGTTCCGTGACTGTGTCACATGTAACTTAGACACAAGTGTGGATGAAGTGATCCGTTCCCGTACCTAACCAAAATGTTGCCTTTAAATACCCCCAATGTCGCAGCGGGTGGGTAGCCGGCTATGAAACGAGAAACCGCAGGTTCAATTCCCGCACCAGGACAAAGGTTTGTGTGATCCACAAATATTTGTTTCCGTTTGGGCGTTGTGGGACTGCAAGCCTCTTTTAGTTCCTGATATCGACAATACAGGTTAACATAGTGTAGGATTAGGACTATATTTTATTTTATTTAGCATACCAACAGAATAATTAAATAATAATTAAAATTACATATTGACATTATGAAAATGAGTTACAATGTATGAGCGTTGGGTGTATTTTTTAATTTAACTCTCGTCAACAAGTACGTAAGAACGCCAGACTCTCGGTAGATCGAAACGTTATGAATGTGGATATATATACCTTTACATCGCTGGACCTTTCTCGAAATGTCAAAGTCAAATATGACATTAAACCTCCACAACGTCAAGTAAGGAACTGTGTTAATGATAAGCAAATTAATTATTGCATTGTATCAATACATAGTATAAAACAATACGCTTTCGAACTTGGGACCAGTCAACGCAATTTGCTCACAAGCTATTTGATCTGACAAGATATACAATCAAACTGAAGCAACAAAAATGGATTCAATAAAGTTTACATCTTTCAACTTTTGTTGAAAGTCATTCGACTCGTATGAACTCTCTCTGCAATTACAGCAATAACAGTGCGTCAGGCAGTACGATCCCTAAACTTCTATTAAAATTGTAGACTTATTACAGACTGAGCCACAATTGCAGACTTAACTCGCAGCTAATGAGAGTAGAGAGAACTCCAGACTTCACGGTTCTCAGCCTGAGCTGCCACTAGACCAATAATTGACAATAATAATAAAAAAAAAACAAAATAGCAATTACTAAACAATAATAACTAGGTAACTACAATGAATAAAATTCAAAGAATTAACAGTCACGCATACAAACTAAGGAATTCTCATAAGTCATTACCTCACCCGGTTTTTAAGCAACAATCATTTCACAAGGCAATTACTGTACAGAAATCGCGATTTCTGAAACCGCAACGAGTCCTATTTATTGTGAATAGGCAAGATTTACTTACAGGGCTTTAAATACTTTAACGAAAGCGTAAAGAAAATGTGTAAAAACGTTAAGTACCATCTCACGACTCCATGCATGCAAACATATATGTTTTTGCTATATATTATTTTCTTTTTATTTGTTTTCGAAGGCAGACGAACTGACCGCCCAACTGATAAGTGGTTACCAGCGCTCATGAACTTCATCAGTGCCAGGGGAAACGCAAAAACGCTGCCTGTTTATTTAGACCCCATTTGAAGAAGGTCATATCATAGCTCTGAAGAAACACTGTGAACAGAAGTTCATTTCTCTCACATTATACTCCTCGCATATCTCTATTTGAAGCCTCCGTGGCGCAGCGGGCGAGTGGCCTGCTGTAGGACGTGGGTTCGATTCCCACACCGAGAAATAAGTATGTTCGCAAATATTAAATTTATGTATGTACATCCGTACTTTTTTCTCTATCTTTTTACCATTGGTTATGCACCTGTCTTGTGTTATCTCTGCATCACCCTAAGGTTGGCTGGGAGAGAATGCCTATGGCATTAAGTCCGTTTATACCATGTATATGAAGTGTATAAAAAAATATAGAATATATTCAGAAATTGACAATTCAAAAAGGAGGGTGTTCTCAACTCTTTTGAATTATTTATGTATGTTAGGCGATATATAAACTATTTTTTTTCCGAATTTGGTGATTATTTTTGTGTTCAATAAGGTTTTCTCCAAGAATGATCCCAAAGGCGAAGTACGAGAATAAATGAGATAATCCTCAACGGAAACAGCAAATTTCTAATCGTACTCTTCAAATATTTTCTCAGTTAATTGCCTAAGTTAGTGGTTAAGTTAATGACATTAGGAAACATCGCCAACGTCTGTCATGGTGATTATCTAATCTGAAGATAAACAGTCAAGTCGTAACGAATAAGCAGGCACACAAATCTTTCTTTGCGCTTCATTGGTCGTTATTGATTTTTGGATATAATTCAACAGTACAATTATGATCACAATAATGCTCACACCTGTATCCTCAAGAGGCAAGCAGAGGTGCAGATGATGTACTTATGGTTCGAAGAGTTTATTTTCGTCCCTTGATATGATATGTGGTGCTATATCGGCCACAAATTCCAGTACCACGCTACTCATATCTGATGTTTTGAATCAAAAAGCTCAAACCAAATTGTGGTCAAGCATCCTGGAATTTGAACTCAAAACCTCGCCGGTTACTCAGCCTAAGTACGGTACCACTAGACCAATGAGGCGTCTCTTTCACATGGGTTAGAAATACATTACCTATATCAAAACAACTAAACACCTACGGCTGAGTTTCTCAGTGCTTATTCTCAGACGTGTGGGCATTCGTGACGCACCTGGTCTCTTTATAATATTAATGTAATTACCGTTTAAAAGTCGGTAGTGGCCTGTTTACTTAATAAACGTCTTGATTTCGATATTACAAATTGAATCCCAATACTGAATGAATCTAAGTCATGATTAAAAAGTAGAAAATCAATGCGAAAGGTCAGTAATTTCTTTAGCTGTTGCCTCCTGTATAAGTTTGTATTGTGTACGTATTTAGAACGCGGCTCGGGCCCGCATTCCGATCGGCGTACCACTTACGTGACATTTGCATTCACGTGGCCGCTTTATGTGTATGCAATAGCATACTTATTTGATAATATAACCTACGGCCTAGACGAATACACATCGGTTACACGAATAGAATTCATCATGGCTATAAAATGTGTGTTGCAACCTAGGACGATCAATATTATTTTTGTGTTCTACGCAATCGTGTCTTCTTCTTCCACCTGCCCTTATCCCACTCGCAGTGGGGTCGGCGCAACATACTTTTTAACACATGTTACAAAAAGACTTGGCTTGCAGTTTTTACGACTGGCCGCTTGCTTGACGTTAACCACTCTGGAGAGAATAAATGTAAAAGAATAAATAACAAATGGCAATTTTGTTGATGAAATATTTTAAATCCGTATCTGAGGCTTCCAATTCACATAAATCATACGAAACTTTGGCATTAATTTATCACTAACACAATTGAATATTTATCTACGTCGACTTGTTGTCTCCATAGATTGGATGTACCTTTCCATATTCAATTGAAACAAATATTATATATTGCAAAGTATAGCTAAGATTATAATTGTTGACATTGCATTTGCCAACCATTTCTGAAAAGTGTATTAAAGTGCGTGACATCTGGACGCACTAAGATTCCATGGCCGTGACTGATACGCGTGACAAGCTGGACTAAGGAGTTTGTGACACGAAATTGCAATGCAATTCTGCTATTACCAAATAATAGTTCTTTAAGCCCCTGGTATATTCCAACAATGATTCAAAATAAATAAATATAACCTTAAAATTGCTGTCTCGGTGGCGCAGTTGTAATGCGTACGCGTTACGATTGAAGCCAACGCTGAGGTCTCGGGTTCGATCCCCGGGTCGGGTAAAGTGATATTGGGTGTTTCTATTACGAAATGCTCAGTATCAGCCCGGAGTCTGGAATTTGTGCCCGATATGGCGATAGGCTCGCCCCCTGTCACATCATGGGACGGAGATACGCTCGGCGAAATTTGGGTGTACTGCCTACACGTTCGGGGATTACACAGTGAGTCCGTATACAATCTTAAAATTATTTTACTTCAGTTAGTTTAAGGCCTCAGGTCTAACCTATCAATGTTTCCAAACAACAAAAATATCACTAAGGATCATCTGAATCATTGTTCATAACGTAAATACAATGCCCATAGTCCAATAAAGCGACCAATAACATGAATAATTTCCCAAACAAGCTTGAAAGAGTTCAATGAATCAAGCACTAACAATTAGCTAAGCACCCAAACTCAAGGATAACTTGTCGAATAGTTCTAACAATCGATACTATAATGAATTATTCGTTTGAAATTATGTAACTAGCACGGATGGGGTTCGCAATAGGAAAATCGCAATTATCGATAATTTACTTACACACGTTACGTTGCAAAACTGCGAGATATATATATATATAGATATGTATAGATATACGAGTGGTAGAGCCACGCTGTAGACAATTTTGTCTGCAGCATGAATGGGCCGGCTCGTCCGGGTCGTTACCACTGTCTCACAGAAAACCGACGTAAAGTAGCAGCTTGCTGCTGCGTTTCGTACGGTGAGTGAGATATCCGGAGGCCCAAATCCCCCTCCCCTTCCCAATCCCTTAGTTATCCCTTTCCTTTAAGGTCGGCAACGCGCCCATGACTCTTTTGGTATTGTGGGCGTACATGGGCGGTGGAGATCACTTACCATCAGGTAACCCACTTGCTCGTTTGCCGGCCTATGTAATAAAAAAAAAAGATTTCATTTTCTGTCGACATACAACGTGTTACAAAAAAGTGTGGTCATATTTAAGGGTCGTTACATACACCTGGGTGTGAGTGTTTACGTATCGGATCTTATCGACAGCTTCACGTCATCACGCCAGTTTTAATCACTCGTCTATTACAATCAATAAGATCGATCACATCTCTATAAAGTATTGGAAGTGCGTGAGTGAGACTAACAATGCTGGAGTGAGACAAAAGCTTAGCTGTTTATCATTTAGTGTTGTCCAATGTCACAAGTTCAATACCGACATGTTACTCATTCGATAAAAAAGAACACGTTGTATATACAGTTGGTTGGAGCAATCACACATATTGTCTTGATTGTCTATTTAGGTTAACCTGTATCGTGGCTATCAGGAACTACGAGGAACTTATGGTCCCACAACACCTAGACCCAAACGAATACTTGAAGATCACACAGATAATTGTCATGGTACGGGGATTGAACCCGCGGCCTCTCACTTCACAGCAGGCTACTCACCCACTACACAACGGAGGCTGTCGATGTACTATAATAAGATTTAAAATGTAATTTGTTAACCTAACCCCTCTCAGATCAGTGAGACAGTACACAGGACAAAATCCGTCCCCACCCTTCCCAGTCCCTAAAATTATACCTTTCCTTCAAGGTGGACAACGCGGCCATGATTATATTGGTATTGTGGGCGTACATGGGCGGTGGAGATCACTCACCATCAGGTCACTTGCTCGTTTGCTGGCAAGTGGTATATATAAACAGGGTTGATGATAATTATATTTTGAGTTTTTTCTCTTTTAAATACCTTTACCGATGACCTTTGCATAGACCTTAGACCTTCGTGCTGAGCTGACCTTGGCACAGATTATCCAATTTCGTGCGTAGGGCACTCGGAAATACCACTCTTTAAAGAACTTTTTTTTTATAATTATCAACACCTTCGACAAAAGAGGTACGAAACTATAACACCTTATAATTTAAAATAGTGGTAGGTATATCTATGGTATATAAATTCTAATACAATAACACAATCGCGACGAGTGTGCTTTTATCCGTTGAAGAATTTCATTTTTCTTCCGTACTATATCATTAGATCGCCTAACGACCAACAACAGACTCTATAACATAAATGTTAAAGTTCAAAACCGTAATAAGTCTGATAGGGATATCGCATCTAAATTCTATTGGTCAATTTTTTTCATCAAAATCTGTCCTCATCAGTTTAAAAATCATACAGTTCATACATACAACTGCAAAAAACCGCACCTAATTGAGGATCTCCTCCTTTTTTGAAGTCGTTCAAAAAGGAGTCTTATTTAATACACTAAATTATGGATATTTAATAGATTCCAGCTAACATGTTTTAGAACCTTAAAAACTTAGCCAACTTTATCGGTCCGTTACAAACACGGTCAAACGACATAATGGCGACAGACCAATTCTCATTGAAACGGTGAGTCTTGTAAACATTAAAATCAGTCTACCACTTATAAATTCATTACAAAAACAAGTCTCCTATCAAGTTGGTTGAACGACCGAAAATATATCGAAAACATAAAATCATAATTCACATATGACGCTCACAGCAGTCAGCAAAGCGGTTGCGCAACCCACACGCGCACAAACCCGTCCGCATTGCATTTGCTCATACAGGTCGCGATAACCACGAAAGTAAACCTAAACATCGTGTCATAGAGTTTAAAATCAAACTATCAAGAATATTAATGAAATAAAAGTATGCTGAGAAAGAATGCTGCCGCATATCAAATTGCAATTTGAATAAAAAACAAACTTGCAGTTAGTACTGGAGCTGAGTCGTAATTTCGAATGGCCTATCTTGTTTCAAGCCCTTCTAACTGTTTTACTGCGGGTTCAGTTAGAGATACAACGTTTTATTACCTAACTAGACCCGAAGACCCTCAGAGTTTAAACTTATCTAGTATCTTTATAATTAGTATTGTGGTAGTCAGAGGTTCGTTTAAACGAGTTGAAAGAGGTTTTTCATAACATAAGGCCGGCCAACAAGCTAATAGCTTAACTGAGGACTATTTCATAAGCTAATAAAAAAAGGTATGTCTAGCAAAGAGACAAATAGCTCCCCTGACTTTGGCGTCGCCAAGGGGCGAAAAGAGTATAGCTTCCCCGTCCCTCTATAATATTAAAATAATAATATCAGCCCTGTATTATACAGTCTCACTAATGGGCACATGCCTCTTCTACGAATAAGAGGGGTTCGGGCCTTAGTCCACCACGCTGGCCTAATGTGGGTTGAAAGATTTCACACACCTTCGAAATTCTTATGAAGAATACTCAGGTATGCAGATTTCTTCACAATGTTTCTTTCATCGATAGAACAAGCGATAAATAATTCACTAAATACTCTCGTAACATAGAAAAGTCAAAGGAATATGCCTTGGGACAGATTTCAAACCTGCGACTTTCGACTTGACAGTCCACACTATTCCCCGCTAAGCAATCGCTGCTGCTTCGCCGCCCTCCTATTTAAACTACAAAAAATATCGCGTCATTTTACAGATTCGTAAAAGGGCGGGGGGGTGACTGGGGTAATATCATCCAAAGAACTCTTCGAATAATGTAGTGTAGTATCTTGGTGTATAATACAAAATCTCATAATTAAAATCCCTTTTTCCCCGTCATACCTCTCGGCTGGCACTGTTTTGGTACCTGATGGTAAAACATTACTATCGTCTTGAATCTTCATATTTCTAAAGAAATAATTTAGACGTCGGACACCATTTTTTTTATAGCACGTTTCAAAACAAGGAAAGGGGATTTGGAAGCGTGAGTGTTTTTTGGGTCTATGGCAAACGATCATCTCACTTTCTGAATACTAAAACCTGGGCTCAAATCCTAACAAGGTCCAGGTCAAACAATAACAATTTGTTCTATCTCCATTGCAAAAATTAGAATAATTTAACATCAAAATAAAAACTCAAATCAAAACTGTTACAAACGAACGTAAACCTTCATTTCAATTTAGCTACACGAAATTTAATAGCCCAATTTTACGCCAATTACGAGCAAAATCAAATTGACCGTAACGTAAAAATGGACACTGGTTAATTGACTGATCAGAAATTGATCATGTAAACAATGTAGGACAACCAATAACTACCATTTATTTATAAATTTGCAGACTACAGAAGTAAAATAGAAATGCATATGAAATTGAAAGCAATATACTGTACTGTCATCTAAAATAACGATTTATGTGAAAAGAGTATTACTTTAATACAAAACAACTACACTCACTTCAGTTCATGGTTTATTGGTTTACAATGTGACTGCTTTACAGACCACAACCCCATGTCAGGATGCACTAGAGATTTCTCTCGTTATGAATTATAACTAAGACCGAATATTAAACCAGCAGAGCAGCAGAGGTACCGCGTACACCAATATTTGTTAATTTTATTTAAATTAATCCCCCAACACCCAGACCGTCTAAGTGTTGTGGGACCGTACCTCGGAGTTCTTGATACCCATGATGCAGGTTAACCTAGTGTGGAGTCAAGACTATGTGTGTGGCTGTTGACTGTATTTATTTAATTCTAACTGAGATAAAGAAACACAAAGGAAGCAGCGAAGGTTAGCGGGGACAGAGGTACAGACTGCCAATATCGAAATTCTTAGGTTCGACACCAATTTCCTTTACAGTGAACGAAATATCATGAGTAAATCTGCATATTTGAGAATTATCGAAGGTGTCCATCTATTAAAAAATCATAACTCATGCACAACACATTTAGCAACGCTTTATAACTTGTACTAAATAGTCCATAATTAGAAAAAAAACAGTAAAGAAAAACCTCAAACCCCTGGGCAATAATAACTCATACCAAACGTGACAATATATACTTAGCATAGAAAATGATAGTGTACCGCAGACCGCTACATTGATTGGTATCACAAACCGTTGACAAGCCGTTATTGCTAATTGAAGTACAGAAGTCATGTTACGACGATACGCACTTTTTTATAGAACTGTCTGGAAGTAAGGTCAACATTTTACATACATACGCACTCACGCCAGTAATCCCCGAAGGGGTAGGCAGAGGTGTAACCAGTAGGTACACCCACATTTCGCCGAGCGTATTTCCGTCCCTTATGTGATAGGGGGCGAGCCTATCGCCATACCGGGCACAAATTCCAGACTCCGGGCTGATACTGAGGATATCGTAATAGAAAAACCCAATACCACTTTACCCGACCTCATCGATCGAACCCGAGACCTCATCGTTGACCTCAATCGTAACGCGTACGCATTACACCTGCGCCACCGAGGCAGGTCAACATTTTATTTTATATTATTTTTATATGGCAGAGGCCGGCAAACGAGCAAGTCGGTCACCTGAAGGTAAGTGAGCTCCACTGCCCTTAAATATCCACAATACAAAAAAATCATGGATTTGTTAAGGGATCATAAAAGAACAAAGTGACAAAAGATTATTTTTCGAATGGATTTATGCTGTTAGCCTATATTGCTTTTACAGCTTCACCTGATAATAGGCCGGCGCTTATGGTGCTCTAGCCAGAAATATGTATAATGTATTTAGTAGCAATTAAGCACAGAGGCGCCTTTTAGAAGGCTCAGACCTCAGCTTGAGCAATCGCTGGGGAGCATAGTTAAGGGCCGGGCCGTCTCTGCACATCATTGTGCCGAGGCCCAGTTGTGGGGGTTCTTCGGACTCGGAGGCGTGTCCTATGTCGGGGTCGCGTATTATTATTGCGATTGCGATTCGGATTGGGGAAGGTAAGTGCTGCTTTCTTAACGACTGTGATGGAGTCGTGGGGATCTGCCAAATCATGTTGTTACGAGTTACGATTTTTAAAAGACATATGTATGAAACTAATAATAATGACAGAATAGTGGCGCGGTGCGCGAGTAGCCGGGTGTGAAGCGAGAGGCTGCGGTTTCGATTCCCGCAGAAATGTTTGTGTAATCCTCAAATATTGTGTTCTCTTCAAAGGGGTTGACGTCAGGCAGACGGCCGGTCGTAAAAACTACAAGCCAAATCTTTCTGTAACATGTGTTAAAAAGCATGTTGCGACCCCACTGCGAGTGGGATAAGGAGAAGTGGAACAGGAAGAAGATGTATGAAGCTAATACATTTCTAATACGATCCGCTAGGGTTGCTGTACATATCTGCATACATAATTTCTTAAATGCGAATCACTTAACAGCTACCGAATAACTCGCAAAATCTTGCACTACGGGCACAGTAGGATGCTGACAATGACACTGACGCCCGCATCTGTCGCAGCGTTGTCACTGTATTTACGCTTCTTGGCCTCCTCAGATATGTCACGTTATAACTGTTGATTATCAAGCGACACCATCTTGGAAGATGGCGGCCGTGTTAATGTCAGCATAAAACGCAAGTCAAGGCTTTAAACCATACTTTTTTATGGAGCTACCGGTGTTTAGCTAGTTTAATTGATGGATCGAGATAGACAGTAAGAACGGGTTCGATTACAGCTAAGGTATTTGTCAAGTTAAACTTTAATATATTCAGTTCAATGTATTTCATTATGCTGATCTCCGAAATGTTTATTTAATGTAATTATATCAATATAACAGTTCATTTGAAGGCCACTATCAGCAGTTTTCTTGTTTCATTGTTTAAAAAAAACATAAGAATGTGTTTCCTTCACCGTTAAAGCAGGCGATAATTAACAATGAACGTAACTTAGAAAAATTAGAGGTGCTCTTGGGGTTGATTTTGAACCTGCGACTTTCGTCTCGGCAGTCCGTATCATTCTCCGCTAAGCTATCGCTGATCATCTCATCATAACAATAGTATATATTTTTTTAAATACTGCACAATAGTTGTTTCAAAATAGTACAGAATAAATTGTGGACCATTTACAGGAAGTCATTTATTCATACAACCCATTAAGCCAGGACATCAAACCAGCCAGTCAGTCAGTAGTCATTCATTTACAATTCATTAATCTAGTATGTCTCTATACAATGTCAATAATAGATTGGCTAAATGGATTATCTCAATGGATTGACCTCATGTAAATGATCCATTATGGTAAGAACGTAATAGACAAAAGCATGATCGCCTCATTGGCATAGTGGCAGCGTGCTAAGACTGAGAACCGTGAGATCCTGGGTTCAATTCCCAGGTCGGGCAAATACAATCTGTGTTTAAATTTCCATTTTGGAAAAATCACGCATGAATTGCCCGGGATTCAAATTTGGGCTCGATATGGCGATAGGCTTCATATCAAATCGAGGTGAAAATATACTCAGCGAAATTTGGGTGCACTAGTTGCACGTCTGCCTGACTCCTGGGATATAAGCGTGAGCTTGTGGCCGCTATTCCACTATCATATAAAAATGATCCTACTTCTATAGCTCATAATATGAGAAATGTATGACAGTGTAATAGCAACATATGAAGCGTATGTTGCTATTACAAAAAAGAGAAAAAAATATGAGTGTCAAATGAAAGTGACTTTACAAGAATGCGTAAACAAGATACAGCGCAACAACTGTAAGTTGTAAGCAAGACGTTTGCTGATGTTAAACGCTCATTGGTCGATTTTTTGTTTTGCCAGATTATTCAATACAATTTCAATTAGTTCCATAACTTGCCACCGCTAACTTATGATTATCACACTTATGGCAATCGTTTAAATAATAATAAATACACCCAACATTCACACACATAGTCCCGACCCCACACTAGGTAAACCTGTGTCGTAGGTATCAGGAACTACGAGGGACTTGCGGTCCCACAAAACCCAGACCCGAAACAAACTTTTGTGGATCACACTAACATTTCTCTCGGTGTGGGATCGTCAACGCACATATGATGTATCATTGTAATTTTTTTTAACGGTTGGCAAGATCTTCACGGCCATGAATATTAATCAGGAAGAATGATTGATGACCAGAAAAAACATGGGGGCGTTGCCGACCTTAAAGAAAAGAAATAAATTAGGTACTGGGAAGGGTAGGGGGATTTAGGCCTCCGGATATCTCACTCACTGTATGAAACGCAGCAGCAAGCTGCTGCTTTACGCCGGTTTTCTGAGACAGTGGTAACGACCCAGACGAGCTAGCCCATTCATGAGACAAAAGTGCCTACAGCGTGGCTCTACCACTCAAGAAATCTGTCTTCTTATGCTTATTTCATGTCACAGAAACAGAGAAATCAAGCCAACTCCGTAAGTCTCGAAAAATTTATAGCATAGAACATAGCTCATCGCGTTACACTATACGTCTAATTTAAAAAAACAAATACACGCATTGAATTGAGAACCTCCTCCATATTTTCGTCGGTTCACTTAAAATTACCTTTGCAGCCCCGCATTAAAAGAAGATGATGAAAATGAAAAGTCAATGCTTATTGATAGTATACAGCGGACCTTATAGCGTGTTACGAGTATAAGCAACGAGTGAAGTGTAACGAAAACGAAAAACAATGGCCTGTGAGCCGAGTGCCGAGTGCCGAGTGCATGCCGCTAATTACGTACTCTCATTGTGTGATAAACGTTGAGAATCAACAATGACCTATTTAATTGAAACGTTTTATTTCGCGGATCGTACGTCACTCACCGGCTCGGCTGAGCTCGGCACTCGGCTTGGAACGATAATGTTGTAAGTATAGACTAACCACTAAGTTAATTAAAAGATATTATTATGATAATATTTTTATTATTATGTGTAAAAAATGCAGTTTACAACATTAAATAAAAAACTAGAAACTACTAAAATAATGCTGATAAGGTTTTCACGGTCTAATAAGAATCGGAGATGTAACTTAATATAACAGCAAATACAAATTATTTTTACAAATAGAACCAACGTTAACCGTGTATTGCTCAAACAAAAAATATTAGGTCGTGTCCACAAGATACAACAAAGCTTCTAATTTCATTCTCATTAAGACCATCTGTATACACACCAGGCATACCTACTAAATGAGATGGGTTGCTTAACTATGAGTAAACTTAACTGGCGTAAATTGTAAACTATTAAGACACCTTTTAAGGGTCGTTTGGGCAAGGGCAAATTGTTATCGCATTCCAAGAGAAAAGTAGTTTTCTTCAAAGTTTGAAGAAATTACACCATATACAATGTTTTGTGAAAATTATAGTGTTCAAATTATTATTATTTTTGACGGAAAACTATTAGGAATTGAAGTGCGGTTCTAAAAGAAATAATTGAGATAATTTTATACTATGGCTTTCACTTAGTTTTGTTGACGACATGATACTAAACTGAGAGACGGCGTGCGTCATTTTAGATTAGTAGGGATTCCCACACGCCGCATATCACATAAATCTTTATAGGATAAAAAGTATGATTTTGCCATTCTCTTCTATCCTAAAGCCATACAGCACCGACTACATGCCACCACAAACCGTATTAGCAAAATCACATACCAGTCCAATAACGTTCTCATTCAAAATTATTTTATTGTGTCTCATTCAGTACCTAGAATCATTGACCGTTGTCGGCAAGCGAGTAGACTGACCCGCGTGGGATACTCACTACCAACTCAACTTAGCAGCTACTCTAAACCTTATTTACATAAATATAAAGATTACTTTCGATCACCATAAATGCTCTACATAACTTTGCCAACAAAGTCAGTGATGCGAATCTATTGGACCTTAACCGTATGGATATAAGAGATGTTGTGCAATGGCTGAGGTAATGTATTAACTTGTTAATACGACAATGGAAGACGGTCTCACGTCGAATCGTGCCGTTTAAGTAAACTAGTGCAGTGTAACTGTGACTTGGGGTTTGCGGAAAAAATATAGGGGCGTTGTAATTCTCATGAGGCTATTTTTACCTGCGTTATAACTGAGGAAAAAAGGTTATAGGCTCGCCAATGTGGACCGGAAATTCCGCTGGCGAAATATAAAAAAATAGATATTCATTACTGCCTACTATTTCGAGATGAAGAAAAAAAAACGTGTTAGAGAAACTCAATTTTTCATGAACCTATGCAAATTGTTACAGAATCCAGAAAGCGGATATGAAAGGACGTCAAGTGCTTTAGTGTCTAAATATGTTCAACTAAAGTAGTATAAGACTTTTAAATAAGGATAAAAGGTTTTATAATACATCGAAAAAAAATCTTAGGAATGAACTCATAGTGAATCAGATATGACGTCAATAAATATAAGATACTACAACGAATACACCCGGATACAAGATTCCAAGTTATTCATTAGTGTCTAACGTTTAATTAATCCTAGGAAAATGGTACCGCCAAAATTTCATCTACGAACAAAAGACATCAACGCGCTCGCTTTTTCTACCAACAGGATACCTGCCAGTAAGAATATAATTTGAAGCTTTTCATTGGAGCGTGGAGAAGTAATATATTATATTGGTGTTATCAATATGAAAATTGTTTTAATAAATATATAAGGTGCATCCATACTTGACTAGGTGACATTCGACGCGTGGCAGTCACACGTACTTAGATAAAATCGTTTATTGATCTTGTATCTTGTTAAGTCAATGTGGACGGATATCGTAACATGCACTGTGTCATTTTGTCGTGACTTAAAAAAAATACAAAACGTTAAATGACATGCCACATTACAATGTTACGGGGTGTCAGAGCGGATCGCTCCGTAACATTAGGTCGTAACATTTGACAACAGTCGACACTTTACAAGTTTTTCCCGTGTTTGTCACAGTCACACCACTCAGTGTAGTGAAAAGTCTCAAGTAGATATGCACTTCTAAGGGATGCCATCTGTTCAAAACGATTTCAAGAAATGTATTGCTAAAATTATACAAATTGTTTTATTAGCCTGAATGACGAAATGACGGTCATGGAGGATACTAAGTCTCATAATTCTTAGTAATTTCACTAGCTTTAATTTCTTTCAAACCTAAAATACAACAGAAGTTACACACTGCTACTTATCGGTAGAAATAGGCAAACGAAATATATATCGTCGAACGTGTCATTTTAGTACTTGATACACTTTTAAGACAACTTAAAAAAAAGTCGTACCATCGTACAATGTTGTCAGATAAGTCCTTTAGATATAAAATAATGTATTATTTGTTTTCGTTACAAAACACTGATCACATGTTCGTGTTACGATAAACATTGACGGCGTAGTTTTTGCATGAGTTACGTAAGCGTGATGAGCTCATGTATGTATAATTATTATTATGTGCAACACACGGAATGTATAGAATTTAAAACCGTGATGTATTGTGGACCTAGTTTATATGTTAGCGTTACTATATTTTGTCTTAAATTGGACGAAAATCTAGTATATTTAAACATGTGGACATATCTAGGTAGATAATATTGAAATAAAACTAGTTTATACGGATTTTATCGCGGTTTAATTTTTATTTTAGTCCCGACGTTTCGAAAGCTTTTCAGCCTTCGTGGTCACGGGAGAGACTGTTTTATTTCAATGTGTAATATTCGCGTAAACCTAAGAAATCACTAGGTAGATAATAATTAGCTTTTTTCGTTTGAAAGTCTTTTTCATACTAAAAGCTCGATTTGTCGCAATGAAAACAGCTTATAGCACCAAGAGTTAATGCTGCTTCTTATTAGGGAAATTTTGATAATCTGATTAATAGCTCCAGAGGTAATCCCCTAAAAATAAAGTGATAAATATACAATAACACTATATAATAGCAGTGTACGTATACACATATTTTTTTTTTCAGTATTGTCTACTTTTTTTTTTAGTGAATGACGATACGAGCAGATCGCTCGCTTGATGTTAAACGTCACGCCTGCCCGTAAACAGAAGCAATGGCACACAGAGGTCTGGATTACAGAACACAACATGGTATTGAACTGCGCTCGTCATCCCGAGATATAAGATGTATATTATTTGTATACAAAATTCACCATGAATTCTGGACACTGAGTATGTCTAGCTACCTTATGTAGTAATTACAAATTTGGATGTAGTAAATTAAAACCCTGTGTTACAGTTTGTGCCCGTAGTTCAATTTTTTGCGAGTGATTCAATAGCTGTCACAGCGTCCTTATAAGAAAATATGTATGCAGATCCATGCAGCGGATCGTATTGAAAACGCATTAGCTTCTTATATATTTCCCGTATTCGAATGTCGGGAATTCACAAGGTGGTAGGTCCCTCGTATGCGAGAGGCCGGTTGGCTTGGTACCACCGCTTTGTCTATTTCTGCCGCCAAACAGCAGTGTATAAGCACATGTTTGAAGGACATTCAAGCCAGTGAAATTATGGGGCGTTATGAGTCTTAACACCTTATGTGTCGGGGTGACGGGCGCAGTCTAGTGTCATGCAGTGCTTTGTTATTTAAAGTTCTGTGTGGCGTTGCTTCTGATTATAAGCAGGCGTGGCGCTTACCATCAGGCGAGCAACCTGCTCGTCTCGTCATTCAAGCTAATAAAAAAAAGATAATAATATAAAAAACCTCACACTATGGGCATGGCTACAGCTCGTCCGATGCGCTACGATGTGACGGCTGTCTATACATACATAGACACCTCGTGAGTAACAGTGAAATCGTACTTTTCAATTTATTTTTTGCAAGTATTGTTAACAATAACCTTCACTGTGAATTATGATGGATGTCTGAATACGAATCGTTAGCAAAAACAATGTATTCAATAATAACAAACATATAAAACATCGGCTTAACTAACTTAATGTTGACGTCATGCGTCAAGATCATCTGTGTAAAAAGCGTTTATAATGTCGGAAACTTCGAAGCAAAATTCGATGCTTAATCGTAAAATAATTATCCTGGGTTGCATTTGGTGCTGAGATGTAAGAATAAAAAATACAAGTAAATTGTCCGAGCTTGATGTGATTATTTATAAGTTATTTAAATTGGCTACATGATCAACGAATTTCATTTGTTTTTTTTTTTATTGGTTGGATGGAAATTAGGTTGGTGAACCATGCACTAGCTGCAGACTAGTTGCATCTAGGGTAGAGTAATCAGCCTATCACTTCAACAATATAGGCATAAGTTTAAAGACAGTCGGTAGCAGTAGTGGGAAGTAGTCGAATGTGAAGTGAGTTCGGTTGAAGTTAAGGCCGCGGGTTCGATCCCCGCACCGAGAAAAATGTTTGGTATGATCCACAAATATTTGTTTATATTATGGACCGTAAGTCTCGCGTAGTTCCTGATACCTACGATACCGATTATCTTAGGGGTCTCTGGGGTCAGGACTATTTGACTATTTGAGTGACTGTTAGGTTTGTTTATTTATTATTTATTTATTTAGTGCTAATTGTACTTCTCTATCATGTCATGTGATAGAAATATTATCAAGATGCAAATACACACAACATATTCAACGCTATTAAGACCCATTTAAATAATTATTATAGTATGTCGATATTTGACAACTTGGGACGACACTAAATGATAAACAGTTTCAGAGCTTATGTCTCACTCCGGAATTGTTATTCTTGCTCACACACTTCACTTTATTCATAGGGATATTTATAGTGATCTGATCGATCTTATCGACAATAAACGAGTGATTAAAATTAGCTTGAAATTTTAGGATGTCTAGATTCCGATAAGATACGGTACAAAAACACTCAATATAATGTGTATAAAACAATCTTTCAATATGACCATACTTTTCTGCAATCCGTTGTACACCATCGCAAACAATTTAAATGGCATTCATATTAATATTCAAATTAGCATTGTCATGAAAATTAGAATCGTCATTGTTAGTACTTAACACCGCGAAATGGAATTTGATATTTAACCTTGTTATTAACTACCTAATTTATTTACAAACGACCTATATTATAATTACCAACCCACCTTAAGCCATCGGCAACCTCAACAAGTTTATTTTCCATATTTATGTATTCAAAGTATACGAAATCTGTCTTTAAACGAAGGATTATGAGCTGATGACCGTTCAGATAGTAAGTAGTTTTTTTATAAGCTTGTATGACGAGACGAGCAGGTCGCTCCCGTGATGGTAAGCACCACACCTGCTCATAAACAGAAGCAACGCCACACAGAACCTTAAATAACAAAGCACTGCATGATACTGGATACTGCGCTCGTCACCCCGAGACATAAGGTTTTAAGTCTCAAAATGCCCAGTAATTTAAATTTCAATGTCCTTCAAACCGGAACACAACAGTGCTTACACACTGTTGCTTGCCGCCAGAAATAGACAAAGCGGTGGTACCAACCCAGCCGGCCACTCGCAAACATGGGACCTAACACCTTGTAAAAGTATCATAGGACAATGCTGTAAATGCTAGAAATGCTGTATGCAATGCAACAATTGCCATTTCGTATTACCACCTAACTTTGGTTTGTCAACGATCACGTGACAATTGACACAGTCTTCCTTTTGAATGAAACCTATAGAAATCAAGCAACCCAGGACGAGCAACAATGTACGTAAAATGATGCAGAAATGGTTAAATGTTGGAAACTATATACGTTAAGACGGAACAGTTGCATCAGTAACGACATTTCTAACTGGTTTAGCCGCATATGACGGCCAGTCCTTAATCGTTGTAACCGCAACCGGGCCGCGCGGCCATTGTATATCTTGAATAACTGCACGCACTCCATGGGGACTGAATCCTCCTATTGTACATACATACGCACTCAAGCCTGTAATCCCCGAAGGGGTAGGCAGAGGTGTAAACAGTACACCCACATTTCGCCGAGCGTATCTCCGTCCCACGATGAGATAGGGGGCGAGCCTATCGCCATACCGGCATAATAATATGCATCCTCCTATTGTCTCTTCTATCATTACCAACAAGAGTCCTAGGTACAGAGGTGCAGTAGTAGGGCCAGTTGAAAATCCAATAGACGACGAGCGTCAACTGACTAACTAATCGAGTCAAGCGTTGGTGCCTTGGGCTCCTTCATCCCGCCAAACTGACGAGGTGGTAGGTCCCTCGTATGCGTAGTAAACAAGGTTGTGTTTCGGTTTGAAGGGCATTGAAGCCAGTCAAATTACTGGGCATTGTGAGAGTTAACATCTTATGTATTGGGGTGACGTGCGCAATCCAATGCATGCAGTGCTTTGTAATTCATAGTTCTTGTGTGTTGCCTCCCCACTCGTGCCTGTACCTATACGTATTTATATTTTCGTAATTGTAATGACCATTATTATACAAAGCCAAGGAGCATATTTTTTCTCCAGTATTTTTAATGCAGAAGGATGGCAACGTGCACGGAGATTATCACATAGTAAATAATCTCTGCCGCCCATTATTGACCATAATCTCATTATCATAAAGAATCATGACTGCTTGCAGGGGTCTAAGGAAAAGGTTGGAAAATCTAATCGTTTACATTTTGCAAACTTAGTTAGTATTACGATCCGACAAAGACTTTAATGTATACTAATAGACAAGCTGCACGGTACATGTAAATTTTACCACTAAGTTGTGGTCAATTGACCGTAACTCAATATTACTATCTCGCTTACTCTCAACTAGAACCCCTTTTGCGCTCCCTGTCTGTGAGCTGTCAAACTCCCGCGTTATGTGATGCAAGTTTACTTCTAAACCGCCTGTCTAGTAGTATACATTAAAGTCTTTGCGACCGATAAGAGCCTGCTAAATTATACCTATAAATCCCTCCGACTCTATTACGTTCTAGGTCCACTAATGTCATTATGCAACAACTAAGTCCTACAACTACTGCTGTAGTTACGTAGTGACTTATCATTTCTGCAGTGGGCAGGTTATGTCGAAAGATGAACCTAACGATGCTGTTTTGGTCAGATTTATTAGAGATGGGACACCTACTACTACTATTATTTAGTATCATCATATTACTGCACAATATATTTTTATCTTCCTATCACTCTTCATATTTCACTCTCTTTTCACACAGATATTCTCTCACACAATCCATGCATCATTCCTATAATTGTTATTAATATCGTTTTAAATTTAGAAGAAAAAACAAGCAATTGGATCACATGATGGTAATTCAAAATAAGTAATATATCTCACTTAGCCGTAACGTTTAGAGGCATCGTCGGAAAATATACTTATTTCATTATGGCAGAATATCTATTGTTATTACTAATTCTCGATGGATTCTTAATCAAGACTGTTGTGTGTATTTATTCATACATAAATCTTATGTAAGAGAATACTGGCTTCGGAAATTGTTTTCACGTAGATTACATAACATTCATTCAATCAATTTTCATTGATAACCGCCATAACATTCACACTGGTTTATTCTTCATTTTAATGCTTCAATCATTATTTAAAACTACCTACATAATGGTTGACCATCCAGCCATCGAATGAAGCAGTTTGGTCACGTAAGCACGAGCTCCTTTTTTGCAAGGACTTGCACGTTTAGGGAGAAAGCCTTTGCTAGTTTCTGAGGCAGTGTCCTAGTTTGTTCGGTTTACGGTTTCGATATCAATCCTTGATGTTAAAAATAGATCGTTGCTTTGTGAAATATTTTAGGTTTTGACTTAACCATGGTTATTTAAACTTGATGTACTTATTTTATCAGATTTTCTTAGTCTATGTATATTCTCACCTCGGGTGGAGCCGCGAACTTTAAGTTGGCGAGAGATCCGTGCGAACGACTCCTGTGCTCCTGTCTGATACTGTAGGAAAAGGCGCGTTCATTGAGATGTCCCTTCTTCCTGTAGATCCCACCGGCGTCCTCGACCGCCTCCAGGCCAGTCATACTCTGTGCCGCCTTCAACGCAGGTGGCGGTGGCGGCTTCGAGCGTCGCGGGTCCACCGTCGCGTACTGGATGCGACCCCGCCCCGTCGTGCCGGGGTACGGGCCCGGGGCCAGTGCGGCCGGGACACGACCTCGGTGACCCAGCGTAGCGGGCCGTGCGTGCGGCAACGTCGCCGCCGGGTGTGCCATCACCAGCACCGGGTGACCCCCCGGGCCCGCCCACGCAGGCGGCGCGCGACCCAGCGACCGCCCGTTCATCACAGGTGCCGGCCCTGCATACAGTTCATCCGCTGATGCAGAGGACTTTTTCTTGTTTTTCTTGGTGGTCGCCTTCTTCTTGGGCTCCTCAGGCGGGGGAGGCGGTGGCGGAACGGAAGCTGGGCGCGTAATCTGCCTCGGTCGTGGTGCACGGGTCGGCTGCGGGATGTCGTCGCTAGCGTCATCGCGTTCGGTCTCCCCGACCCAAACCTTGTGGTTCTCGTCGCCGTCGTACACTTCAAGCTCTTCATCTGGCTCGGGCGGCAGCTGCGACGGCGACCGCTCCGCCTCGAGCCTCTTTGCGTAAGAACTGTCGGCGTACGCGTGGAAACAACATCGGACTAACGCGTTGGCGGCGGCCTCACGTCGACATATGAACGCGTGACACTCTAGCACCTTGATGCCCTGTGTACGACGCAGCACGGCCGCGAACAAGGGAGGACGTCGCGGCGCCGGCGCACGCGCGAACGGTGAGTCGAGGGGCAGGAACCGCGGCGCGCCCTCGACTGTCACCCGCCGCACGGCCGCGCAATAATGTAGGCTCGATATGGGAAAAAACCTCGCCACTCTCGACCCGCTCTCGTCCACGTTCTCGAGTAAGATTCCGTTCGACCAGACCGATAGCCACGAGTCGATGCCGCCGCTCGTCGCTCCCTTTTCCGGATACAACTCGCGCAGAGGTTCCTGGATGCCCTGCAGACCGTCCTTGCTCTGCTGAGGTACCGCGGAGCCGAGGTACAACACTCGGCACCGGCATATCGGCGTCGATTCCATTTCGACACTGCACTGTCACAACATGACACCGTATCACACAAAAACACTGAGTTATTGTTCACTGCTCGCCAAGTCGGTACTCGCTGCTCGTACGTGCGCCAGCCGCGAGACGGCCGCGGGTCTGAGTGAGCGGAATTCAAGATGGCCGGAGCGCCGCGCGGTGCGGAGGGGTGGCGGCAGGCGGTGTGTGTCGCTGCGCGGGGCTGCCTGGGTAGCGGGAGGGGGAGGTGGCGGGTTTACCTGCGCTTACGCACCTGTGAAGACGAGTCCGCGGACGGGCCGCAGCCCGCATCGCTTGCGTAGGTAGGTGCCCAGTGCCGATGAACCGGCATTGTGTCAAACGAATCGTCGCAAATTCGGCCGCATTTCTCCCCGCGACACGTCACCACGATCCGACGTGACGGAATGCCACACTTTTGCGTGGCTGCAGTGAAATCTGAAGGTCGCCGTTCAAGCGACCGCTGCCTCATGGCTGATCATTTTCTTCGGGGTTTAATGCATGTCTAATCGTTTGGACGGTTATTTTTAATGTGCCAATTGCATCGGCCTCGGTGCGGCATACCAACTTTTACAACCATACATTATTATATCGTTATGTTCAATTTTTGATGTATGGAAACAGTTTAAACGTTCACGGACGAATATAATTATTTTCATCGCAATATCTACGAGTATTTTTACTTCGACCAATTATTAAATTGTTTTAATTATCATTTGCATATGAAAATTACAAACATTTTAATTTATACGCATACCAAACTGCCAATTGTTAAACAATCACAAAACTAATTGTCTGTAATTGCCAGTTTCTCCAAAGGGTTAGGCAGTAATATAATTAATAGATACTAGCCATTGAAGCCAGTGAAATTACTGGGCATTGAGACTTAACATCTTGTATCTCGCGATGACGAGCGCAGTCCAACGCCATGTAATGCTTTGTAATTTAAAGTTCATGAGTGGTAGAGCCACGCCGTAGACACTTTTGCCTACAGCATGAATGGGCCGGCTCGTCCGGGTCGTTACCACTTACCACTGTCTCACAGAAAACCGGCGTAAATTAGCAGATTGCTGCTGCGTTTCGTACGGTGAGTGAGATATCCAGAGGCCCAAATCCCTTGCCTTTAAGGTCGGCAACGCGCCCATAGTTATTTTGGTATTGTGAGCGTACATGGGCGGTGGTGATCACTTACCATCAGGTGACCCACTTGCCCGTTTGTCGGCCTATGCAATAAAAAAAAAGTTCTGGTTGGTGTTGCTTCTGTTTATGGGCAGGAGTTAGCATACCATTAGGCGAGTGACCTGCTCGTTTAGTCACTCAAGCTACTAAAAAAAGCACGTTTGATTGGTCAACGTTATCTGCAAATTACACCCTTCTGCACTAAGCAGCGATGGCCGTCAGCACACATTAAAAATAATCCAACCAGCTACGCATAAGAAAGTAGAAATAATATCGATATTTTTTCTTTGATGGGTATATCGATTCGATTTAATCCCTTGGTTGTCAAACTGCAACCCGCGGATTGCTTGCGACCCGAAAGTTAAGTTATGGACGGCCCTCGAACCTGAGTCGTAAAAATAACCAACATGACAGTATGGACTTGCATTTCCACACCTAAAAAGGGGAGTGAGACAGCAGACGCAAGCCTGATTTATTTCAGTGTTTCAATCAACAATCGATTTTGTATGTGTATCTATGTATACCTACTAGGTACCAAAGTAAGGTAGAACTAGGCAGCCCCACTTAGAAAGCAAAAAAAATGAAACGTTCCATCACTTTGTCTAAGCGATATCGTCTCTCATTTTTCAATACGAATCAACCAACTGTTGTGTTCTGTTTAAACGGGTTGCATTCTAGTTTTATATCGAACTGGCTTTTGCTCGCAGTTCCGCCCGCGTGAGCAAACAAAGCCTATAACCGAGAAATAAATATAGGGTGAAATGGTTCAACTTAAGTGAGCTGGTCACCGTCTGTGCTCCTCACAGACTTCCCCACCATAACCGAGAAAAAAGTAGCCTATAACCGTCTCCAGGGTTCCATCTATCGCTGTACCAAAATTTATCAAAATCGGTTCAGGCTTGAAATTTAAACTCACTTTCGCAATTTATATTAGTTAGGATAACGTCACACGTTGTCGCTCGACCAATCACAATCAAACGGCTCGAACATTCCTCTTGTGTTTCTTACGTGTTCGTGTTGTTTAATGTTTGAAACTATTTTGGTTAAATTACCGTCATATACAGTATGTAACAAAAACCCTGTTGGCCCTTTTTCGGTGGTGAAGATAAGACATACAGACAGCTTAATAAATATAGTTAAATTAAATAAAATAATAAACAAAGCGAGATATTATCCTTACACAGGTAACTTAGAAAATAGGCATATTTAAAAAATGTTATTTACATCTGAATTTCTGTTTGTATTTACGAAGCCGGGGGCGCGGCACGTTTGATGTACGTGGGCGCCACCGCATGCTATCTAGCTCTGGCTCCTCTTGCAGAGGTAATCAATCAGGTTTACAAACAATAAATTAATTCAAGTTTAAAAATAAATATGATTATTATTATAGTTCAATTTTCGTATGCGAATTATTTCATTACGTTTGAATATCGATTCTGATATCGCGGTTAAACGCCCAACAGGGTTTTTGTTACATACTGTATGATTACATTTGCTTAATATTAATACTGTTTGTTTCCTGTGTAAAATAAATAAAATTCCAACCCCGATGGTAGGCAATACCGACACGCTGTCCAAGTGTCACTACTTCGTCTCTATTAACCCATAACCAGATGATCACTGTTTAAGTGATACTTTGACTAGTATAATACTAGTATCCTGGCATAGTACTAGTTTAGGAAAGGCCCTGGGTTAAAATCCTTGGACGTGCAATCAAAATTTGTTCGAGTTATAGATTAGAAAAATCACACATGAATTCACGTCGATCACATCATGGAATAGAAATAAGCTCAGCGGCCCATGATTGAACTAAAAGCACTCTTAAAAATACGGGCGTAATCTCATGTCATGTTTATATTTTATCGATATTTTTATATCGATATTTAATTATTTTTTATCGATCTCCACCAGGGACGTTAGAATAACGGTTATTAGTTACTTTCAGTTATTCGGTCCTTGTTCTTAACTGTCCATGAACACAGAAGGGCATCCATAAGAATCATGAGTGTGTTGCCAACCATTTTTTTTTAGTTCGAGTGACGAAACTATTAAATCGCTCGACTGATGGTAAGCGCCACACCTGCCCATAACAAAGGCAACACCACACAGAGCTTTGAATTACAAAGCACTGCATGGCATTGGACTGCGCTCGTCACCCAGAGACATAACATCTTATGTTTCAAAATGCCCAGTAATTTCACCGTCTTCATTGCCCTTCAATACGAAACACAACAAGACGTGTGTACGCTGTAAGCAAAACGCTGCTGTTTGGCGGCAGAAATAGACAAAGCAGTGGTACCAACCCAGACGGTTGTATACAATCGATCCCTACCACCAAATATGACGCAAAAAAAAATAAAACAACATTACTCGTCTATATATTTATTGTAAATATATTTACATAGACTAAACGTAGTTTACACGCATAATGTATTATTCATTATATAGATCTGCATTCTTGAGGGCGTGAGGTTACAAATCGCTAGTCATTTTCCTAATATTTGGGCACTTTAAATCCGGTTTCGTCACCGTGACCGGGCTGAGGCGCTTTACGTTTCTGAATAATGTTTTGAATCTGTAACAAAAGTCAAATGTATCAATCATATTATGCATACATATGCACTCACGCCCGTAATCCCCGAGGGGGTAGGCACAGGTGTAACCAGTACACCCACATTTCGCCGAGCGTATCTCCGTCCCACGATGTGATAGCGGGCGAGTCTATCGCCATACCGGGCACAAATTCCAGACTCCAGGCTGATACTGAGCATTTCGTAATAGAAAAACCCAATACCACTTTACCCGACCCGGGGATCGAGACCTCAGCGTTGAACTCAATCGTAACGCGTACGCATTACAACTGCGCCACCGAGGCAGTCTCAATGCATATTATGCATTTAAATAAATACACCCAACAGTCACACACATAGTCCTGACCCCACACTAGGTTAACCTGTATCGTGGGTATCAGGAATTACGAGGGATTCATAAAATACCCAGACCGATAGCAATTATTTCTGGATCACACTTTGTCTTTGTGCGAGAATCGAACCAAAGGCCTCTCGCTTCTCAGCCGGCTACTCGCCCACTGCAACAGAGACTCTCATAATCTTTAAAACATACCATCTAATTCGATATGACCTTACCAATGCCAACTAAAGAATCCTCGTATAAAAACCGACATTTGATCATTAACATTTTTAATTTTGACAGCATTCGTGGCGCATCAGGCGAATAGCCGGCTGCGAAGCGAAAGGCCGTGGGTTCGATTCCCGCACCGAGACAAATGTTTGTGTGATCCACAAATATTTGTCTCGGGTCTGGGTGTTGTGGGTTGGTAAGTCCCTCGTAGTTCCTGATACCCACGATACAGGTTATCCTAGTGTGGGGTCAGGACTATGTGTGTGACTGTTGGGTGTATTTAATTTAATATAAATTTAATTTAATTTAATTTAATTTTACTTGTAAAAGAAGGAACAGCCTCCGTGGCGCAGTGGGCGAGTATCGAAGCGAGGCTGCGGGTTCGATTCCCACACAAACAGAAATGTGATCCACAAATATTTGTTTCGGGTCTGAGTGTTTTCTCCCTAGACGGGTTAACGTCAGGCAGGCGGCCGGTCGTAAAAACTACAAGCCAAATCTTTCTGTAACATGTGTTAATAAGTATGTATAAGGGTAGGTGAAAGAAGAAGAGGATAGACGATAAACGTACCTGCTGCCACTCTCTATCAAGTTCTGCCTTTTCGCTCTTGTCCTTAGTCTTTCTAGTCTTCCTTCCATCTTGGGTCTTGACTCCATATTGGAAGGCTGCTTTCGGCAACGCCTCTTTACTGCTCATGTACGCTGAATACTCCTCTTGGGTGTCGAAGTCCCAACGACCTGAATAAAGGTGGAATAATAGGGTAGTTTCCTATATTGCATTTTATAAGCAACAGAAAATGATACGCAAAAGAAACCCTTTCATTAATACACAATCAAAATTGGTTCAGAAATGTGCCCGCAGTTATGACTTTAAATGTTGGTATGAGGAAATGTGGGTGGGTAATAGGGATATCTCACTATCTCGCTTGCACGCGTGCACCATAATGAACATTTTACACAGTGACGTCAAAGTTTGCGTCGTCTGTCATTTGACAATTACCCCTTCTACAGGATTTGAATGGCTTCTAACTTATTTATTTTTGGTCCGATTTATAAAATTATCTCTGCAATAGATTTTGAGTATCGTAACTTATTGATTTAAATAATAAAAATAATTAGTCATCTACCCTAATATACATACATACGCACTCACGCCTGTAATCCCCGAAGGGGTAGGCAGAGGTGTAACTAGTACACCCACATTTCGCCGAGCGTATCTCCGTCCCACGATGTGATAGGGGGCGAGCCTATCGCCATACCGGACACAAAGTCCAGACTCCGGGCTGATACTGAGAATTTCGAAATAGAAAAACCCAATACCACTTTACCCGACCTGGGGATCGAACCCGAGACCTCAGAGTTAGCCTCAATTGTAACGCGTACGCATTACAACTGCGCCACCGAGGCAGTCATCTATATATCTACCCTAATATATTTTTTAAATCCTGATACAGCAAAGTGACGACACTGCACCGAATGGTAGTCTATGGATGGTTAACTGCTTAATGTTATTTCAGTATATAACAGCGGTCCTGGATATAATAATTGGCATCAGTTGTTAAGAAGCTTCAGCGTCATAACTTCACTTCAGTTTTCTGTGACACAATGGTAACATATCTCCGTTGGCACCTTTTTGGTACAGAACCTTAAAAATTGGACGTCTTTTAATGAAAAGGATCCAATCCACACAGAGTCACTTTTGAGTATCTAAACATTAAAGTTTATAAAATGCTTCATAGCTAGCTTTGAATTTCACATTGATATAATATAATAACATAATAAATTTTGTTATAATAATGAAAAATTTAGTTCAATGGTGGAGCCACGCTGTAGACACTTGTGTCTACAGCACGAATGGGCCGGCTCGTCCGGGTTGTTACCACTGTCTCACAGAATGCCGGCGTAAAGTAGCAGCTTCCTCTTGCGTTTCGTACGGTGAGTGATATGTCCGGAGGCCCAAATCCCCCTCCCCTTCCCAATCCCTTATTATCCCTTTCCTTTAAGGTCGGCAACGCGCCTATATTTTTTTTGTATTGTGGGCGTACATGGGCGGGCGGTGGAGATCGCTTACCATCAGGTGACCCACTTGCACTTTTACCGGCCAATGCTATAACATGCTAGTTAGCTAACAAACAAAATATTTTTTTTAATGTTTAGCAACTACTCAAAAGTGACACACTGTGAAGATTGGATCCTTTTCATTAAACGACGTCCAATCGATCTCTGGTAATGGAAAGTAACGAACTCACCAATAGGCCCTTTTTTATTGCCGGCATCCATCTTGGTATAATCGACTTCATCATCGGAGTCGTCGATGGCGTCGTCCATCTCGCGCAGTCCCGGGTAACACTCGGCATATCCCTCGGGTTCGGCTGCCAGCTTGGAGAGCAGCGCGGCGGAGCGCTTGTCACGGTCCTCGGCTGATGGACCTTGGCGACGGGGCAATGGGCCAGGACCTAAAAAAAACAATGGTACACAAATTTACTCTATTCTCTATTTTTCACGATACAGATTTACCTAGTGTGGGGTCAGGACTATGTGTGTGACTGTTGGACGTGTATTTATTATTATATTTATATTGTAGAACTGGCAATACCATGTCTCTACCATTTAAGCATTATTATGTTTTAAGCATTCTATTTTATATGTTTATCTACTAGGTGAGAGTACTCTCGTATGTGACAGGCCACCTATGTTGGTACTTAGCACCACCACTTTGTCTTTTTCTGCCACCAAGCAGTAATGTGTAAGCACTGTTGAATTTCAAACTTTTATGTGCTGAATAAATGTTTTTGTTTTTTCTTCCTTATCACTCAAGCTAATAAAAAAAACGTCAGTGTATGAGAAGGAAGAAAAAAGAAAAGCATTTATTCAGCACATTTCAAACAAATGGTCATACCTTCCTCCTTATCATTCTCGAGCGGTTTATCGAAGTACCCGGTACGTGGTCTGTCGTCCCCTCGTCTGTCTGTGCGTCTCTCTCCTCCGACGTACTCTCCGATTTCTCCGTATATAGAATCGTCGTTACGACCCTTCTCACTCGGCTTGTCCTGTTAACAAACGTTAATTATAAATTCAATTATATAAAAGATAGCCTTTGCTCGCGGCTCCGCCCGCGTGGTTGTCTTTTTTCCGGGACGGAAGTACCCTATGTCCTTCCCCATGATATAACATATCTCCTTACCAAATTTCATTCAAATCCGTACAGCCATTTAGCCGTGAAAAGGGAAAAGTTTCGCCCTTTATAATATTTTTTTTACAACTTGGGTTGGTTTTAATAGGGATTTTTCTAGTAATAAATATAACTTATATTACTCAATGATAATGTAGCTTTTTAACGGCAAAATAATTTTTGAAATCGGTCCAGTAGTGTTTAAGTTTATTCGTTACATACAAAAATACAAATCTTTCCTCTTTATAATATTAGTGTAGATGGGTATAACGTTTAAAAATCGTGAAATAAAACAACCGTATTCTGTTTCACACAACATCATGTTTAGATAGATAAATACAACGGTTATTCATATTATATCGTTAAAATAACCAATCGTTTGTAATAGAGTAATATAAGAAAATCAGCTGACGCTCGGGGTTAACGATCGTTAGACATGCCCGAGCGCCGCGTGATACCATCACCATCAGGCGATCACTCGTCTTTTTTTTTCATAGTATAGGCCGGTAAACGAGCAAATGGGTCACCTGATGGTAAGCGATCTCCACCGCCCATGTACGCCCACAATACAAAAGAATTATGGGCGCGTTGCCGACCTAAGGAAAGGGATAATAAGGGATTGGGAAGGGGAGGGAGATTTAGGCCTCGTCTCAAGCGAATAGTTAAAAAACCGTACCTTTGTCTTCTTGAGTTTCCGATGCCGTCCGTGCCTTAAATAGGAGAAGATGTGCGCGAGTTTGTCGAGAACAATATCGGCGGCGGCGGCGGCGGAGGTGGCGGCCAGCGCGCGCTCGGGCACGTCGGCCTTGCTGCGCGTCAGCGTGGTCGGGATGTCGCCGTCCGCCGCCGCCTCGTCCTCCAGCTCCACCACGTACGCCATGCGACCCGCGCCGAACATCTCGTTGCGGATCACCTTCTTGTTTCTACAACGAGTGCACAAAAAAACTCTGTGTTTAATCCGCTAAGGAATTATATGTAAGTTGTACTATTGTGTCGCTAGATGGCGCTAGCAAATAATTGCATCGCGATATGGTTTAGTTACCATGTTATAATGACTACGCACAAATTATTTTAATAAATGTCTCGAACGGTCCGGAATTTTAAGTACTCATTTTCCTTGGCTTTGATACCTTTGGACACTCTGTTTATACATATTCGCATTTTATTTTTATTGAACACGTATAGTAACTATGCATTCTATACATATCTATACAAATAAATACAACTGAAGTTTCTGTATGGTAATATTAAAATAACCACTTTTTACTACATGCATATGAATGTATATACGGTACATATACCAAAATAGCATTTTTTAAAAATTTTGTATGTCTGTTTATTTGTTCCGGCTAATCTATGGAACGGCTGGACCGCTTTTGACGCGACTTTCACTGGCAGATGGCTAATATAGTACATCCACATTTCGAGGAACGTATCTCCGTCCCATGATGTGATAGGGGGCGAGCCTATCGCCATCACGGGAACAGTTCCAGACTCCGCGCTCTGATACTGAGTATTTCGTAATAGGAAAAACCAATATCACTGTTGCCCGACCCAGGGATCGAACCCGAGAGCTCAGTCGTAACGCGTACGCATTACAACTGCGTTACCAAGGCAGTCATTTATATTAGTAGGATATAATAGAATAAGGACTTAGAATAAAAGAAAATAGGATAGCAGTACGTAGAATAAGAGAAAATAGGATAGCCGGAAGTAGAATAAAAGAAAATAGTATAGCAGGAAGTCGAATAACGGAAAATAGGATAGCAGGAAACCTCTTCCCCTTCCCAATCCTTAATTACCCCTTTCATTTAAGGTAGGCAACGCCCCATGTTTTTTTTGGTATTGTGGACGTATATGGGCGGTGGAGATCACTTTCCAAAAAAGGAAGTAGAATAAAAGAAGATAGGATAGCAGGAAATAGAATAAAAGAAAATAAGATAGCAAGAAGTAGAATAGTTGAAAGCAGGATAGCAGGAAGTATAATACTTACTTTTGATCCATGATCATATCATAAATGTTCTTTCCCATCGGTGTTTTAAATTGCATTTCCTCTTCCTGGAATTAAAAATGTGTTTTTTCTTATTAGCGTTAATGGCGAGACGAGCAGTTCGCTCGCGTGATGACAAACGTCACATTTACCCATAAACAGTTGAAGCAACACTAAAACTACGAATTATTTACAAAGGTATTAATTGCATGCCATATTCATAGTAATTTATAATAAAAAGAACATTCTCGAAGCGCATTATTTTAATGTTAAGACAATCTTGTTTTTTTTCCTAGCTAGGCAAGATGACTACGCTACACCTGATGGTAAGCGTAACGCAATCCAAGAATACTGTCGGCCAACGACAGACGATGTGTCTGTATCTATTGTAGGTCGGCAGAATTATGTCGGCCTGCTTAATTGCATTAAGAATGAATGGCAGAATGGCTCAAATTTGTATTATTTTTATACTAAACTAGCTGTCCCACGCGGTTTCACCCGCAGCATACAATTGCAGCGCTATCTGCCGGGCTGATTTGTGAATCTAAACCGTTTAGGAGGAGTTCAGTGACATACACACGTACAGTAGAATTATATAAATAAAGATAAAAAATGTGTTAAAATGAAATGAGCGTTTCGTTTTGACTAGAAAACCACTAACGATTATTTTTATTCTTCGCACTCTGTTTAAAGGACCCCATATTATAGGGAAGGACTGTATGAATAAGTTAGAATGTTCTCTCACCACAGGCACTTCCTTCTTCTCTTTGACAACTTCCACGGGTGTTGTGACGAGTCTCTCCATTTCTGCCTCTTCTTCCAATTCACGAGTTTGTATCTCTGAACGTACCTGTGTACAAAAATCATAAACGTGAGTTGAGTGGTAGAGCCATGCTGTAGACAGTTTCGTCTACATCATGAATGGGCCGGCTCGTCGGGTTCGTTACCACTATCTCACAGAAAACCGGCGTAAAGTAGCAGCTTGCTGCTGCGTTTCGTGAGGCCCAAATTCCCCTCCCCTTCCCAATCCCTTATCTTATCCCTTTCCTTTAAGGTCGGCAACGCGCCCATGATTATTTTAGTATTGTGGGCGTATATGGGCGGTGGATATCACTTACCATCAGGTGACCCACTTGCTCGTTTGCCGGCCTATACTATAAAAAAAAACCCACTTAATTTCTATAATTATAATTTAATATAAATTGACAGCCTTCGTGGCTTAGTCGGCGAGTAGCCGGCTGCGAAGCGAGAGGCCGTGGGTTCGATTCCCACACCGAGACAAATTGTTGTGTGCTCCACAAATATTTGTTGCGGGTCTGGGTGTAGTGAGTTGGCAGGTCCCTAGTTCCTGATACCACGATACCGATACGAAGTTAACCTAGTGTGGGGTCAGGACCTATGTGTATGACTGTTGGGTGTATTATTTATTTATAATTAATCTGCACAGCCTAGGGTTGCCAGACGTCCGGGAAATTTGGGAATGTCCCGAAATATGGTTGTCTTGTCCCGTGTCCAGTAATTTCACTTTACTGTCCCGGAATATACGATTACTATGTTTTTGACACGGTTACGAACAACTACGCGCGGATGGCCGCGTGTGCAAGCGAGAATAGCCCAAAATTGTATTATTTTTATCCTAAATAAAAATGTGTTAGAAAAATTAGTATTTTGTTTTGGCTAGCAAAGCCACTAAGACCATCTAGACTTAATGTTTATATATATTCTTTTTTCAATTCGGGCGTAGTTGTAATATTTTCAGTGAAACTTTGACTCTAGGTTATTTATGCCTGCAAGAATCTCACTCACCGTACGAAACGCAACAACAAGCCGGTACTTCGTCGGTTTTCTCAGAGACAGTAAGTCACTTTACATAGTTTCAACTGAACCACACAAAATTACTTTACCTTAATAACTCCAGAACTGCAATATGTTTATTTATTAAATTTATGATTTTAAGTGTTCAACCCTAATTAGACATGCAAAATTTCAAGTGTATAATAGATAATAGATTTTTAGTTTTGGGACATCGAAAGTAGCTCGAAATGATTCGTGTAACAGATATGTTATGTATTACACACTGTAATTGCGTCGCCCATGTCTTCCTAGAACTTGGCGGATACATAACCGTGTGTTAAAACCGCATACTCATAAACATTACTATGAAGTCTCATAGTGCTTACGAATGCATAGTGGCGATTTCTTATGATTGCTGTTTGTAAAACAATAACGTACACAGAAATCTATACTTAGGAAAGAGTCAACTTGAGTGTGGCTTCTGAATATTACAAAAATGTAATGTATTATGTATGGTGTAAATGTACAAAATATCTTACCTTTTGTAGCAGAGCATAATCGAGACCTTTCACCAAGTGAGTATGTTCCATGTCACCACCGAGATACTTCGATTCCTGTCAACAACATTTCGTATATATTTAATTTATTTATTTATTTATCAGACAGGCAGTTGCTCTGCAACTGATATTGCCTGTATCCGGCAGAAATTCACTACATTATTTGCAATTTTTTGCATCTATAGATTTAAGGTGATTGTCAAGTTGATTCTTAAACTGGTTTATATTTTGAGCTGCAACATTACCACATTATTGTCATCCTCCTACCTCTGTGCATATTCAAACTGTTTCTTTTTTTATTTGCTTGAATAACAAGACGAGCAGGCCGCTCACCTGACGATAAGCGTTGGGAACCGATGGGATGGAAATAGGGTCGGCGAAAGGTGGGTATACTGGTTACACCTCTGCCTACTCCTTTGGGGATTGAAGTGAGTATGTATGTTTGTATATAAACAATTATAACATATATGGTATAATCATTAAACACAAAAAAGGTATAAATATTCAAGAAAATTGCCCTCCCATCCTCCATTCAGCCAAATAATCGTGCTTCATCTTAGGCTACATCATCGCTTACCATCAGGCGTGATAGTGGCTAAACGCAAGCCTATTACGTAGTAAAAAAAAAACCGTTAAGATACCTCACGTTTCCCGTCACGTTTCAAATTTTTCCTTCTGATTTTACGACTAGCTACCTGCCTAATGTGATTCAATCCCAGATCTGATATAACATAAACTCACTCAGCATTGCCTGCATGGAAAACAAACCCTTCTCCTAGTCCACAGATCATATCTGCTGCCGATAGAATAATAATCATAACGTGTAACATGTAAATTCCAATACAACAATAACAAAATCGTGACGAGTATACTGTCCGTTGAGGAGTTTTATTTTTTTTCTCCGTACTCCGTCATCAGATGTTAACCAAATTTATATAGGACCACATTGCAGCTAAACTCTATCGAGTGAATTTTTTTCCAACAAATCGGTTCACTATTGGCGGAGAAATCCATGTACATACATAAAAAGAAAAAGCGCCGATTTGAGAACCTCCTCGTTTTCTGAAGTCGGTTAAAAAGTGGTGTAAAATACACAAACCTGAATCATTTGCCGTCTCCGCTCTTTCGCGTCCATGCCAGATTTCACGTCCGGTGCTACGGCTCTGCAAGTAAATTACGATTGTTAATTTTTTTAAATCTGAGTGCCTAATAGAATACGCATTAACAAGATCTGTCGTGCAGAAAACCATGAAATAATAAATTGCGGGTTTCATTTCCGCAATGGGGCAACCACAGAGACGGCGCTAGACCTAACGTAGACCATCGGCGATATCAGCTTTGCGAGGCCTCTGTAATAGTGTAGATGAATAGATTTTTTATTATTATTTAAATCAATAAGTTACGTTACTCAAAATATATTGCAGAAAGAATTTTATAAATCAGAGCAAAAATAAATAAGTTAGAATCCATTCAAATCCTGTAGAATGGATAATTATTGTCAAATGACAGACGACGCAACCTTTGACGTCACTGTGTAAAATGTTCATTATGGTGCACGCGTGCAAGCGAGATAGTGAGATATCCCTACTACGCACCCACTTTTCCTCATACCAACATTTAATTATTAAAGTCATAACTACGGGCAAATTTCTGAATCAATTTTGATTGTTTTAATAAAAGGGTTTCTTTTGCGTATAATTTTCTGTTGCTTATAAAATAATGTATAAAATTCAATATAGGAAACTACCCTATTGCCCAGTTTGTCCAGGCTCTATTACATCAAGGGACGGAGATACGCTTGGCGAAATGTGGGTGTACTGGTTGCATCTCTGCCTACCCCTTCGGGAATTGCTGGCGTGAGTGCGTATATATATGTAAACTTTGTATGTGACTTTGCGAGTGATAGTAAGAGCAGGACCAACTTAGGTTATTCAAAGGCCCATTAAGCATTTCAAAAAATAAGAAATTCCCAATTTTAATAACAGGTCGCACAAATTAGACAATCAATACGGTCTGAAGATCACACATACAAATAACTTTGTTTGATTGATTTATTTCTACAATATATCCGGATAATCAAACCGAGATCATTATTTGAAGATGGCCATTAAGATTAATCTATGGTTTATAATAATGAAAGATGTCAATTTGACAGTGTGTAGTGAAAGGTGTTGAAAAGTTTTGTCCCAGTATTTAATTTAGTTTACGTGCAAGTAGTAGTATTTCACCTGTGAATCAAACTCCAAATTATAAATCACTTGTCCATCGAGTGAACAATGATCCACTTGGAAAACTTCGTGATTAACAATGAAAAGTGCTGAAATCTTATCTGGTAAAACACACATTTTTAACACTGCGGGTAGAATCTAAAATAATACCAACTTCCTGTCATACTGACAGTGACACAAACCATAGATACCCAGATTGCGGCTGCATTCAGAACACACGGGAAAGTTGCCAGTAAATAATAAATCCTACCATTTAGTAGAAATTAACATGGATCCGCAAACACGGCAGTTGTGGAGTCTAATAAAAGAGGAACTCCAAAACCAAACTGCTGAGATAACTAAGAATATAACAAAGACATTATCAGGCAAAATTTAACAAAAAATGAAACTTATACAAGATGAAAACAAGAAATTAAAGGAAGACATTCATACCCTAAAAAATAAAGTAACAGGACTTGAAAAAGGAATCGGGAAAAATAACTTAATCATTTACGGAATTCCTGAATCAAAGAACAGCTCTACTGAACTACTGAATCTAGTACTGGAAACATTGAACAAGGTTTGTAGAAAAGCTAGTATGGAAGATTTCGATAAGTGGGAGTTAAGCAAAATAAACAGAATAGGGAAGATAAACGGCAAAAACATTAGACCAATATTAATAACGTTAACGTTACATTGGAGAAAAATTGCACTTCTGAAGAATTACAAAAACTTACCTGAAAATATATACATTGCTGAAGATTTCCCGAAAGAAGTACTTAACAAAAGGAAAGAGCTGAAAACAAAAATGACAGAGGAAAAGAACAGAGGTAAAATTGCATACATCCATTATGACAAACTGATAGTAAAAGAAATACCAACGGAGAAGAGAAAACGGTCCCTTTCGCCATCACCGAAATCAGGATTTACCATTGACCAAGCTGCCAATAGTATACAGAAAAAACTAAAAAACTAGCAACCAGCTTTTGACACCGGAATAACTACACAGACAACACTACCAGAACAACTTACCACAATAATCCCCAAGCCAGCTGGTCACCGTGGGGAGATAGACCACAACCCTCCAACTCCAAGAATAAAGAAAGAAAATCAAACACAATTAAACATAGCCACACTAAACACTCGAACATTAAAATCAAGAGAACGTCTATTAGAACTAGAACTAGCACTTAACAATATAAAATGGGATATACTGGGTGTAAGTGAGGTTAGAAGAGACGGAGAAAGAATTGAAGACTATGGGAATTTTCTGCTTTACCATAATGGGCAAACACCAGGTCAACGTGGTGTAGGATTCATAATTAGAGATATCTATAAAGAATTTGTTGGAATATCAGAGCGAATTGCTGTACTGAACATGACATTTCAGGATTGTAAAAATAAATTGACAATTATTCAAGTCTATTCACCCACAGAACCTACAGATAAAGAAAAACTCAAAGAAGTGGAGGCATTCTACACTAGCCTGAACAAAACAATAAAAGGCTATGCACATAAAAACCTTATTGTAATGGGAGATTTCAATGCCTTGATCGGTGCCCAGAGAGAGTTCGAAGGTACAATTATAGGTCCATACACAGACGGAAAAAGAAACAACAATGGCGAGACGCTAGTAAACTTTGCTTTCGAAAACAACCTAGTGATCATGAACACCAGATTCAAGAAAAGACAGAACCGTAGATGGACCTGGATATCCCCTAATGGAGCGACAAGGAATGTGATAGACTTCATCTTAACTAATAACCACAATAGATTCAAAGATATAGATGTGATGAATGATTTCAACTTTGGCTCAGATCACAGAATGGTCAGAGGAAGTTTTAAGCTAGAACTAGAAAAGAGCTCCAGAAAAAAACTTCCACACTACACAGAAAAACGTAGGAATATATGACCTAGAAACAGTGGGATCTAATCTACAGAATTTACTACAAAATTATGATAGCCAACCAAAACAACTTACGACTCAGGAAAGGTATGACTATATAGAAAAAGCACTTAAACCTAATCAAATAAAAGTGGACAAACCCAAGATCATACATATAAACGGATATATTAGCGAGTTACTTGAGGAGAGAAGATACCTGATAAACACAAATAATAAAACTAAAGAAACACGAAAGAAGATAGCAGATCTAAGTAAATCTATACGTGAAAATATGAGAAAACAGAAGAAATATAAAAGATTACAGATAAAAGAAGACCATATAGCCAAATCAGGTGGAATAAGGAAAGCTCAAAATATATACTAAACTACAACAATGAGTGGATTCCAAAATTGAAATACAAAATTGGATGTGATAAAACAAAAAGGCCTGATATACTTAACATAGCTACAGAGTTCTATGAAACTCTATATCAAAAGCATAAAGAAGGCCAAGATATTGACATAGACTATGATAAGGAGGATACACCAGTGATACTAGTTAGAGAAGTAGAAAGAGCAATTGAAACACAAAAAAAAGACAAATCACCCGGCCCTGACAACATAATAAATGAAGTCCTACTATACAACAAATCAGAATCTGCAACAGCCCTAACAAAAATATTCAACGACGTCCTATCAACAGAATATATACCTACTCAATGGACTGAATCAAATATCATACTACTATTCAAAAAGGGAGACATTTATAACATTAACAACTACAGACATATAAGTCTTATGTCCAACATTTATAAGATATTTGCCAAGATACTTTTACAAAGACTTGCAAGGATATTGGATGAGAACCAACCAATAGAGCAAGCAGGTTTTAGAAATGGATTCTCGGTTATAGACCATATACATGTAGTGAAGCAGGTCATAGAAAAATACAACGAGTATAACCTGCCCTTATACTGTGCCTTCGTAGACTACAACAAAGCCTTTGACTCACTTGAGCATAGCTCTATTTGGCTAGCATTGAAAGAACAAGGTGTGGAAAACAAATATATAAGGATTATAAGGAATGCATATACTAATAGCACAGCAAGGATTCGTCTAGAGAAAAAAGGAAGGAGCATTCGAATTGAAAGAGGAGTTCGTCAAGGTGACCCACTATCGCCCAAACTCTTCTCAGCCACACTAGAAAAAGTCTTCCGCCAACTGAACTGGGACAACTTAGGAATTATGGTAAACGGAGCCAGGCTGTCGCACCTAAGATTTGCGGACAATGTTGTCCTATTTGCAGAATCACCAACAGAACTCAAAAGGATGCTGGGAGAGTTAGCTAAGGAGAGTGAGTTGATGGGATTAACAATGAACACCAATAAGACTAAACTAATAACTAATCACGACAGAGTGGAGATAATTGTAAACATGTCAATAGACTACCAGGAGGAATACATCTATCTAGGACAAGTTATTTCCACAAAGGGTATGGGCGAGAGGGAGGTCGATCGACGTATAGCCAACTCATGGAAGAGATACTGGTCGTTGAAGGAGGTGATGAAGAACAGGGACATTGATTTAAGTCTCAAAAAGAAACTGTTTGAATCATGCATCCTACCAGTCTTAACATATGGGTGTCAAACATGGGGTATCACACAAAATCTACATACGAAACTAGCAGTCTGTCAGCGCGCTATGGAAAGGAGCATGTTGGGAGTGAGAAAGAAAGACAGAAAGAAAAATACAGAAATAAGGAATGAAACCAAAGTGGCCGATGTAACTTTAAAAATCAAACTATTAAAATGGAGATGGACCGGACATACAATAAGGGGTATAGACAAGTGGAGCAGAAGGATCATGACCTGGTACCCGAGAACTGGGAAAAGGAATAGAGGAAGGCCGTATATGCAATGGATGGACGATATAGCGAGAACAGCAGGGAAGCTATGGACTAGGATAGCAAAAGAAAGATCAAAATGGAAGGAGTTGGAGGAGACCTATGCCAAAGGGCACACAGACAAGTAGCTGGTGTCAAAAGAGAACAATTAGCATGAATAATTTCATGTAATAAAGGGTTAATTTTACAGAAATAAAAAACAGATATAATTTATTAATTCAATATAATACAATATAAAAAAAATGCATGTGTATATGTAGTGCCAATGTCAATTATTTTAATCTATGCTAATCTATTTTGACTAAAATGTAACTTGCGATATTGAAATTGTTATGTAAAATCTGAATAAAGGGCTTCATACATTCATTCATTCATTCATGTTTTATAATATTATGGTCATCTGTAGTCTTGTCACTATTTATTATTCTTTTTAACCGACTTTTTTTAATTAATTTTTTTCCCATTTTTATGTATGTACAGCAATTACTCCACCAATTGTAGACCGATTTTGTTGAAAAAACGATTCACTCAATAGAGTTTAGCTGCGATGTGGTCGCATATAAATTTAGTAAGGATCTGATGATGGAGTACGGAGAAAAAAAAAACTCCTCAACGGTCAAAAGCACACTCATCCCGATTGTGTTATTGTATTGGAATTTACATGCTATCGCTGTAACTACCACTAAAAATTTAAGTCGGTTTCTAAGTTTTGTTAAACGTTATGTTATATTACCTGTAAGCACTGCTGGTGTTACTAGTAGGGTCTGCGGGCCCCAGTTCGTTAATTCCGTCCCGTCTCTCGCGAGCTCTGTCCCTATACTTCTCAGCCAACTCAGCCAGCTTGTTGTCTTCCTGTTTCTTCAGTGCAGCATAGTATGACTTCTTTTTACGACGCAGCTCACCCTTATTCTCGGCTGGTGGTGGCATGGACCTGTAACATTGGTATATGTTTGAGGGTGTTATTAGTCAGATGATGAGCCAGTAGGTTCTCTGGTAAATCTTTTCTACAAAGGTTGATAATTCATATTGTGTTATAAAGCAGCATACATTAACCTTTTTAAACAAACACTTTACAGGAATTTTTACACAAGGTGGTAGACAGTGGTGGATCCAGGATTTTGGTTTGAAGGACTTGAGCCGAAGTGTGAGCCGCTTAGGCTCCACCCCCTGGATCTGCTAGTGATGGTAGGCACCTAATATGCAAGCAGCCACAGCCCTGGCAATAGGCTGTTGCCCTACTATGGTACCATCAAGTGCAGACTAAATGAGATTACACATGTGCAAGATCTCAGACTTCATCACAGGAAGTGAAGTAATTTAACAAAAATCCATCTGGCCATAGGAAATGTAACAGCCAACTGACACTTTGTTAGTTTTCTGTGAGACAGTGGTACCTCCCCGAGCAAGCAGAGTCATTCATGCTGTAGACAAATTAACCTGATGTTAACAAAAAATTAAAAAAAACCAAATTTAACAATCATTATGATATATTTTTACAGTTAAAGGGAGATAGATACTCAGGATTGGTTAATAAATGCACAATAGTAGTTATTACAAAAAAAAATATAATTCTGATTTATCTAAAATTTTTACAACTAGGTACAAATATAAAATAGGTAAAAATATAGGCTTTCTAGGCCTAGTCAGACACTGAAGAGAAAAATAGGTACATCATTTATTGTTATGACTGCTCTATATTGAATCATCATTATCATTCTTCATGTTTCCCCAAGACTGCCTCGGTGGCGCAGTAGTACTGTACTGTAGAGCTAAGCGGTAGATAAAAGCCCTTAAGGCTGCTTTAACCTTGGAGTAGAACAACATATTACCATGTTCTGATTACCAACTATCTACGAAACCAAAATGTTACCAAAACTACATTTACCCTGCGTTAGCCATCGCTTCACGCACTGAGCCCGCAGGATGGGCTCCCGCAACCGGAGTGGCTCTCGGTGTCATCAGCAGCTTCCTGAAGTCTTCATTTGTGAGCCTCTGAGAGGCTGGAGTGTCCTCCACGCTTCTTTGCTCGTCCATTTTTACAGCTTCCAAAGTATTACGTATCGTATTAGTAATTGATAATTTATGGCTTATGCACTAAATATTGTACAGTTAATTCACTTTATGGGTTATCATAATTAATTGAAAACAAATATCCGTAGCTACTAAACTAATAAATAGGTAGGAAATACAGGCACAGAACCACAGAACAATTTTACCACAGAATACAGATTATATTAGTAGTAGGGATGTTACTACTACTATATACTACTAATCAATGTTGAATAAACATCGATGTTATGAGAATAAAATATCGAAATGTGATATTAAAACCCAACAATGTAGATACCATTTGCTCACAGTATTATTTCCTATTTTTTAAGTATTTTTTTTAAAATCTGGCCATCTCCTGTACCAACAACCAATGCCAACAACGGAACAGACTAAAGGAAAAAAGTCATTTTTTTTTACAGAGTGTGCCCAAAAAATACTGGGAATATATATTTTTTGTATTGTATTTTCAAAAGCAATAATAAAAATATTTTAATAAATAGAATAGACTACGGAATAGACAGTTTTATTTGCTACCGAAAACATTGATGTAATTAGACATCGATGTTAATCGTACATCGATTGATCTTTTGAATCGATTTAACATCGATCATGACCGATTCATCGAGCGGCCGTCGTCGTTTGTACCACCGGTTTCTTCTATGTCTGCCGCTAAGTATCACCTGTATCAGTGTGTAAGCACTTTTGTGTTTCGGTTTGAAGGACACTGAAGCCAGTGACATTACTCGGCATTATGAGACTCAACATATTATGTCTCGGGTGACGAGCGCAGTTCAGTACATACCATGCAGTGTTCTGGAATCCAGATTTCTGTGTGACAGTGCTTCTTTTTATGGGCAGGCGTGACGTTTAACATCAGGCGAGCGACCTGGCGAGCGAGCTCGTCTCGTCATTCGAGAATAAATAGAAACTTGTCATCGCAAAGACCTTCGGTAGGATCTGGCTTATGCCAGTCTTTATATTGAAGTGTCCGTCGTATGGTTTCCCTGAGGGACTCTACAAGTGAATCGCCGGACGCGCTGCCGCCCCTACGAAAACTAATGATTAAAAAGTAATAAGTGAATTCATAACTGGTAAAACATTTTTTTATTATATAAATAATTTCGTTTGGGCGATGAAGTTTTAGAGTGGTAGAGCCACGCCGTAGACACTTGTGTCTACAGCACGAATGGGCCGGCTCGTCCGGCGTAAAGTAGCAGCTTGCTGCTGCGTTTCGTACGGTGAGTGAGATATCCCGAAATCACCCCAAGGATTTTGAAATCCAATTTTTCCTCTTAGCACTTAAACTCCCCCAAATTTGGGGGAATTCTCCAAGTCTGGCATCACTGACTACGCTTGACGGCTGGCTGACGCTTGGACAGAGGACTCGACTCGGATAATGGCCGTTCCCAATATTAATCTTCAATTCCACGATAGATAGCTATCGCCAAACATCCGTATTGTTCTATCTACTGCTTGGAATCGTCCCTATTTTTTAGATATGCACGTCGGATACTATGATAGCAATAGATAGGCAGTTTATCTGGGCCCTCTTGTGCGTTATGTTCATACAAGCTGAGAAAGAGGAACTATTGTTTAATTTATGTTAGAAAATATGAAGATATGATTTAGATTAGAAATATAAGTTTTAATTTAACATTTATCTATAATTCTTATTTTTTACCACTGTAAATGAAATAATAATAACGAGAAATATTTATTATGTTGGAAAACACAATGTAATAACGAAACGTTTTACGGTCAATACATTACGGCTCTGAATACAAGTCCTTTGAACAAAAATCCCAAGCGAATTTGGGGGATTTTACTGAAGTGGGGGATTATTTTGTTCGCATTAACAAATATTTATATGTCTCTTGCACTTAATTTAATTATCAAAACGGTGCATTATTTTTGTTTATGGGAATTTTAGATTTTTTTATATTTTCTTTTAGATTTTTACATAATTTATTTAGTTTTTTGTATTGCAGTGCAAGTGCCATGTAAGCCTTGTATACTCATGGCTATTTCTTCAAAATGCGTAATTTATTTCGTTTTTTTACAGCCGAGGATATCTGTTTATCGGTCAAAATCTACCGATAAAGAAAAACCTAATTAACTTTATCGACAGATAGCACATAAAAAATATTGGGACGCTTGAACTGTCATTTTCATAGTGTTGTATATCTGTAGTCAGCTATCAGTCCTCTCATCAGTAGACAGCAATGAAGAATAGGATTACCTATCATTAGTAAGTTTATTGGGACGGTAAAACGGAAAATAGATAAAATTTTATATCGCCGGTATAGCAATACTAAAGACAGACAGAATATAGGGAACGGCCATAAGTAGATAGAGGCACCAATAGATAAGGCACTGTGTAACCACTCAGGTCACACAACCCTTGTTTGAATCGGTTTTTATACATTCTAAAATGCAGCACTAAACCATTTTTATGGTTTTTAAAATACGCCGCACGCACTTTCAGACACTTTATGATGCGAGAACACATAACTATTATACATAACCAGCTATCTATAATTTTATAAAATATCGTTTCACACCAAAGTTTGACTCCACAAACTTGGAGTCAAATAGTAACAGCGATAAGGCCATCAAATAAGTAATGGTGTCGCTTCCAAACTTAGTGTATTTTACTAAGTCTCTTTAGCTGTGAAGTAAAAGATATAGAAAACGTGACTTCATCTTTAAGTTACTCTATCTACACTTGGATACGATCAGTGCTGCCAGATGACCGTCTCCCATTCTCCCCAGTCTTACGGAGATTCCCCCCCAAAATTCAGCTTTTTGAAGAAAACCCCAAAATTAAAAAAAATTATTAATGGCCGCTCCAATGCCGACACCGGGTTCGAAGCGCTTCCGCATAAGCATTTTCTAAGTCCAGGCTTTACTTAAGGGCTAGGTTAGCCATAATTTGATATTGCTGATTCATAAAAGTAGGTAGCCTCGGACCGGCACTGTCCAGTGCCCACCAAATATTGTTCTGTGCTGCCCACTGGTCATCCCCGTGGTTTAACAAACCAATAATAAAATTCGGCCTCCGTTACGTGGTGGTAGCAGCAGTGATAGCTCAGCGGCGAGTGGTACGAACTGTCAGACGAAAGTCGCCGTCCAATTAGCATTTGGTTTTTTTAGCTTGTGACGAAACGAGCAGGTCGCTCGTCTGATGGTAAGCGCCACGCCTACCCATAAACAGAAGCACAACCACACAGAACATTGAATTACAAAGCACTGCATGACCTTAGTCACCCCGAGACATGAGATGTTGTCTCATAATGCCCAGTAATTTCACTTGCTTTAATGTCCTTCAAATCGGAACACAACAGTGCTTATACACTGCTACTTGCCGGCAGAAATAGACAAAGCTGTGGTACCAACCCAGACAGCCCCTCGCATACGAGTCATCTACCACCTTGTGCTGGTTTTTAACCAATTATTTACAATATATGGTCGTCAAAGGCCAATTATTTTATTACCTAGCGGTCCTCATAAATTACCTAAAAATTAAGGAAAAATAAAACAATTAGGCAGAGATTCTGTGCATTTTTATTGTCTCATAATAATTTAGCAAAGTGATTTAAAACTTAACAAAGACAGTGTGCATAGCCATGGTATCGTGAGTCTCGTACACAAAATATAAGGCATATAAATTGGTATTTATCCAAAAATGGCGTGAAACGTGGTACCCTTAAAGCCTACGTTTCCTGTCGGTTCATCTTTGAATGTAATGTACATCCTGAAATAAAACCATTAAGTTATTATCCGCCTCATTGCAGCATTAGTCTAGTTAGTAGCAGTCAGAGGTTAGGGTTTTTCGATTCAAAAATGCTTATAAGGCACTCGACATATTTTGCCTGATATGGGTATCGGCTCGCCACTTTATGGGACGGAAATAAGCTCAGCCAACCGTGAGTGCACTCGTTGCACATTTGTCCAGCTTTATAAAAACATGCGTGAAAAGGGTAATCAGTCTTATCTATCGTAATCTAATCTTTAGTCACTAAAGGTTAACGGGATAAGTAGAGGGAGGGAAAGTGGCAACCTATAAGCAGGCCGGATTTTTTTAAGTTTGATGCATGGACTTTTTATGATTTTAATTAATAGCTTACATTGCTTATAATTCTTAATAGAAATAATTTTATCAATCCCCTCAAAAATATTAAAGTTATAGCTTATTGAAATCTGATGGAGAGCATTTTTTTTTTTTATTACATTTAATGACGAGACGAGGAGGTCGCTCGCCTGATGGTAAGCGCCACGCCTGCTCATAAACAGAAGCAACGCCACACAGAACTTTAAATAAAGCACTGCATGACACTGGACTGCGCTCGTCACCCCGAGACATAAGGTGTTAAGTCCCATAATGCCCAGTAATTACACTGGCTTCAATGTCCTTCACACCGGAACACACTGTTGCTTGGGGGCAGAAATAGACAATAAATCATATTGCATGAAAATAAAATAATGCACACCTTATACAATTACGTATACATTACTAATTACAATGGTCATAACGCGGCGCACGCGTGCAAGGGAGATAGATTGATGTTCCGACTATCAATTTATTTTATTTCACACGCGTTTTAATTAATGTTTGAAATATATAATGTCTCATTTTGCAACTAATTTTGAATAGGTTTTCGTAATAGGGTTTCTTTTTGTATTATTTTTTATTGCGTACCTATACAGTAATGTTCGAATTCACGTTAATGCATAAACCCTATTGTGCTAATAGCGATTAAATTATGATGAAACTTGAGCCTAGCGTTAGATCTTTAGGGGAGAAATTGGGTTAAGTATAATATTATTAAAAGTAGTTCATTAAAGAATCAAAAGAGACTTATACTATGGTAAAACCTTATTAACCATACATTAAACCATAATTAGAAGTTAAACATACTACAAATGCTTCATTTATATCACGGATATAAATTATCTGACGCGAGTCCCGTTCTGCCAATTTCATAAACACATTAGCCTCAGTCAATACGATTACTGTCTCCAGTCAAACGTGTTTATCAAACAGATAGGCGTTCGGCGCTGCGGTAATAAAGGGCACTATTATCCATAATGGGCAAACAATGAGAGCATTACTGATAACAATAACTACTGTGTAAACTACTATAATCAATATAAGTACATGTATTCAATAATATTGACGTCGAGAGCAAGAGTGTATAAACGAGTTGTTTTTTCTTCTTAAATAGACGCCTACTTTATTGTAGATACACCATGAAAATATTATAATTACAAAAACATACTTTTCTCTTTTCCCTTATCTTGATGGGTTTAAGTGTTGGAGTAATGAATCAATTGATGTCTTTATACATTTATAGTTAGAAAATTCACATCTGCACTATGTGGTATGAGGTATCTTTTCATTATGCTTAAATCTCTTCGAGAGTCGAAACTCAAGTACGAGATAAAATATTATTTATCAAACATAATTTAATGTATTATGGGTGTTATATTTTAGTCATGGTGGAGCGATCATTTATTGCAATATTTATTGCAGACTGGCTCGCCACCTATCACATTGTGGGACGGAGATACGCTCGGCGAAATGTGTGTGTACTGGTTACACCTCTGCCTACCCCTTCGGGGATTACAGTCGTGAGTGCGTATATTTATTGCAATTCTCATGTTTTCATAATTTAATATTTTTTTTGGATTGGCAACACCTTTGTTTACAAATAATATCTCTAATTGAATTTCCTAGTTTATTTAAATTATCACCTGTCACTTTTAACGCCAAGTTCCTTCTCCACTAACTCGAATAAGACCTTAGCATGCTTCTTGTTCTGTTCTACTCCAAGAGCTCCAATTGACATAAGATTTGCGATGGCACAAGGCTCAGTACTTCCACCGAAGCTCATAGGCACTTCTGGGATGACAGAGACAACACAATACTGAAATGAATAAATAAATACTCTTAGATAATAAACAGCAAGGCTCTAAACTTAAGAGTCTAATTGAGGTTCGTGGGTACTTATATTTTACCATACAAATACAATACTTTTCAAAAAAAAAAAGGGTGTTTCTATAATAATAAGTTAAGGGACTGTTTCGGGTTCCGTAGTCAAATGGCTAAAACAGAACCCTTATAATTTCGTCATGTCCGTCTGTCCATACGTATGTCACAGCCATTTTACTCGGAAGACTATTTTATGGATGATAGGTGTATTCTATGAGCCACTACATAAAGAAGAAGGGAATGAAAATTAATGCAAGCAAGACGAAAGTTATGGTGATAGAAAGAGAGGAAGATGCTACTACATGTTGTATTAGTATAGAAGACGAGAGAGTGGAACAAGTGAAAGAATTTATGTATCTGGGTAACAAGATAACGAGAGATGGGAAGTGCGAGGGGGATATTGAAAGGAGAGTGACGGCAGGTAACAAAGTGAATGGTGCCTTGCACGCAGTAATGAGCAGCCAGTCGGTGTCACATAAGGCACGAATGGCTATTCACAATGGTGTGCTGGTACCGACACTTATGTATGGCAGTGAAAGTTGGGTTTGGCAGAAGAAGCATGAAAGTAGAATAAATGCGGTGGAAATGCGTTCCCTACGTAGTATGTGTGGAGTCACCCTTGCTGACCGGATGAGGAATAGTGTGATAAGGGATCGCTGTAAGTTGAAGAATGATGTGGTGACTAGGATCGAAAAGGGTATGCTGAAATGGTTTGGGCATATGGAGAGGATGGATGAAAGACGACTTACGAAAGGTATTTATCGTGCGAATGTGAATGGTAGGGTTGGAAGAGAGCGCCCGAGGAGAACATATGCGGATCAAATAAATGACATTCTCCGAAAAGGGCACGTCACGAGTACCCTCAACCGACGAAAATGTATGAGAAGATGTATGAATGTGGAAGAGGCGAAAGAGGTGTGTCAGGATCGTAGCTTGTGGTACTCAATAGTCTCTGCCTACCCCTATGGGACGTAGGCGTGAGTGTGTATGTATGTATGTACTACATAAAGGTGTAGTGAATTAAATTTTTTTTTGCTATGACTCTCCATACATGTAACTGAGGGAAGAGATCTTTCTTGCACATAGGCATGTGTGGTATTGTTTGGATTGCATTGCTAGGATATAGAATTTATTTTAATTTGAATGACTAACATATCTATATTGATTTGCAATTTTGGACAACACTTGTTAATTGCTAAGTTATCAAGTATGATTATGAGTTTAAAAATATGTTGTATTTGACTAAAAACAAGTAAAGAGAAATCGATGTGCTATCATAAAAAAATATTCCGAATTGAGAACCTCCTCCTTTTTTGAAGTCGATTAATCAATGTGAAATTTACTGTCTCGATTTTAAAAAGATTGGGAACATATACAACGTGTTATAGAAAGGGGCGGGAAAATTTAAGCAATGTATAGTGTAGGGTATAAGTATTTTATCTGCCATAGTACCAATTCCGATTGCATTGCTAGGACAATAATTATAGATTTTTCTTTTTTATCGAATGAGTAACATGTCGATATCGACTTTCAACTTTGGACAACACTAAATGATAAACAATGATACAATAGACCTCCTTTCATTTAATTATTTTTTAATTAAAAAACATTAAACAGTTGTCAAATGTCAATATTTATTTGACGCAGTCAGTACGGCAATTTCTTATTTTATGAAGTATGTTTGATTACGAGTATATTTGTGGTATTTGACTAAAAAAAGTATTATGTATTGGTATTTTGTATTGGTGTAACTAATAACAGTTTTTAAGAGGATCGTAGACTGTATCAAGCCCAATTCATAGATGGAACACCCGAGAATTAAGTCTTTAGCATGCTTCTAGAGGATGGTACTTATATCGTCTTCAGCACACAGTCTCTTTCAAGTGTTAATTTGTGTTTAAATTACAAGTTACGTACGTATGTCCGTAGAATTACGTTCATCTTATTCAAGTTTATTAAAAAGTGAGTTTTGTTCATAATAATTAATAGTGATGTCATCAATCTTATCGATCTTAAAAAACGAGTGATTAAAATTAACGTGAAATTTTTGGATGTCTTGGCTTTGAAAAGATCCGGTACACAAGTACTAATTGTAAGGTGTATGTAATGACCCTAAAATATGACCACACCTTTCTGTAACACGTTGTATACACACTGTGGGGTATATAATTTGACCACACCTTTCTGTAACACATTGTATATATTTATAGATAATATATTTTTATTGTAAATGAAGCAGTTTATCATTCATATGTACAAATTGCTGATTTTGACTTCAAAATTGTTATCAACACACGTTGATTACATATACAAATATTTTGTTAAAAAAAAGCGGCATATCAGCAGGGCACTCAGCCACCATCACCACTGTCACCACACATCAAATCCACCATTGCTGACACATAAATGTTCACTCACGAATACTGACCATCTACTGAACAACCAACTGCCTAAAGGCTACTTATTTTTATACAATTTTGACAGACAGAAAGTTTTAACATGTCGAGTTGCATTCCAGTATTTGGGCGTATGTCTCATAATGCCTAATAATTACACTGAATTCAATGTCCTTCAAAGCAGAACCCACCTACTCTTACACACTGTTGCTGTGTGGCAAAAATAGACAAAGTGATGCATACCCAAACATTCATAAAGAGCAAGTAATTTCTATATTTATCTTATATAAATTGTGCATTACTTAGTCAAGTGACAAAATTAATTTTAAAAGAATTTTCTAATGAAGTATTTCTATTTAAAACTATTAACTCTTTTTTGGAGTTAAATCCAATATCCTGTCAGTTGTATTTTCCCATTCACCTAACCTTCAATATCCATATAAATGCCCCTTCTAATGTTTACTCTATACAGAATGACCCAATTTTCCTTTAATAGCTTGTACTGGCTGCAGTGTAGCTTGTTTCATTAAAAAAATATATCACATTTCAAATACCGTTTGTTCGATTCCTCGAAGACTGTTCTTAATTTAATATCCTACTTCTTTAATAAATGTGAAAGTATGGATGTTTGTGAGTTTGTGTTTACACCTTAATAGGTGAACGGTTTAAGATTAAATTTAGCACACAAGTAGACCGTGACCTGCATTAGGACATCGGCTACTTTTTATCCCGGTAAAGTTCGTTCACGCGGCCGGAGCCGCGAGCAAAAGCTAGTAAATTATAAGATTAAGCTAAGTAGTATTCAGCAAATTTATTTTCTAAAGTTTGGGTTTACCTGCTCCGGTTTTCCGAGCGCTTTCGCCAATACCGGCACAGCTTTCATAACAAAGTCAGATGGTATTTTGCTTTTAGGCACATTAGTCTCAATTCTAAAATGCGGCATTCTTTTGCTAGGAAATAAATATAAAAATATTTATTTTAAAATTTTATAAGCACTGAGATTTGTTGCGAATCTGCGAGTTTCACTTTTTATAGTATAATCTTATTTCAATACTCTATAACGACTCCACTGTGGACTCCACACACAGTACAGAATTTATTTCAGTCTTCAGCGTGAATTTCACAAACTTGACACTGACACTTGACAGTCATCGGCAGTGTTGCCAGATGACTATTTTCCATTCCCCCAGACTTACGTAGACTCCCCCCAAAATTCAGGTTTTTCAAGAATAAATAAATGGGCTAATAAACAATATATTAAACACGTTGAAATAATTATTTATAAAATTGTTTATTTTTCGTCTAACTAATTGTGTAGGTCAGTGTATGTATGTATGGTATGGTATGGTAGTGTGTAGATAATCACAAATATATTAAAAGAACTCTACATGGATATAAATTAAATTCCCAAATATTAAAATTGTTCAAAATCATCCAAAATACTGATTTAAATGGAGAAAAAGAATCTATATGACCACAATCCACAGCACAATTTTCAATCATTCTAACGTCGCGCTGCACACCATTTTTTTTTATTTGGTTGAGTTACGAAACGAGCAGGTCGCTCACCTGGTGGTAAGCGCCACGCCTGCACTCACTGCATGACATTGGACTGCGCTCGTCCCCCTGAGACCTAAAACGGGTGGAGCAGTATAAAATAAGTTCCTTCGTCGTATATGAAAATATAAAATGTCAAATTTGTCTATGGTTAGTAGTTTCCTACAAGCGCGATAATAGTGTCGCCACGATATTATGCTCAACGTCTTATATCGATACTTTTTAAAACACAACACAAACACATCAGTGATATTTTTTAATATGAAATATAATATGTCAAACGCTACTAAAGATACCTATTTTTTTTACTAAATAACGTTTCAGCAACTCGTATTGATTGGACAGCGCTGTTTAAATCAAAGTTCTATCAGTTGAATGTTGATTTAATCAGCCTTTCAGAAAACGGTGTCGAGTCATATAGCCAGTAATAATTAACCACGGTGGCTATGCAATATTAAGAAAAATCAAATTCCAAATTTCTTTTATCGATAGCTATGTCTAGCGCCGGCATAGGAGGCGATTGACTTAAATATACATAAAAGTATAGCTATCCTAAATAATATTCCAACTACCCTTGTTGAAGCTTTACACCCACGCCGTATTTGAATTTTAAAGGATATATGGATAATCGATAGCTCCTTACGACCATCACTAAAATATTTTCAATTCATCTTATCGTTGTGAGCAAAGAGGATATAAGTATAGTTGTGAGTTGTGACTTGTGAGTAGTCCACTTGTGTTATTTAGAGTTACAATAATAAATAAACATACTTACTCTGTATGTGCAATTTCCTATCTTCAAAGTCCATACTGTCTGTGAATTTCACCGGTTACGAAGTACGAACTCGAGTTTTGTGAACTTGTAAGCACTATGCCTTTGTTTGCTATAAATTTGTTTTGGGTAGTTGTGAATTGCGATACGTGATACAACAGAGTTTATTTTATTTTATAAGGTACAGTTACAGACTACAAACTAGACAGCATTAGATCTATATTTAAACCTTAGTTTAGTTGAGTAACATCATTCTCTTTGGTAGCATCACAATCACTTTGCATTCAAGGTTTTAATACCTACTGCCTACCCACAGTCCGTACAATACAAGTAACACATTGTGTTGGGCACGTTTACGAGTGGTGTGATAAAGTACACAATTTTTCAGGATTATATTTAGTATTGAGGCCTTTAATATTTCTTTGAGTTCTAAAGCTAAGAATAATGGGAGCCGATCAGTCTTCTAACAGAGAAAACCATCACAACAGGACGCAATATGCCAAGTAAGTAAGAATTCAGACAAGTAAACATAAAAATATTTGCATAAATGCTAGTTTTTTCTTTCTTCTTGGCGTTATACCAGCTCAGGGTCCGTCTTCCCACTTAGAAGTTTCCAAATCAACCTCTAGCATCCTCTAGTGAGACAGGTGCCTCCCATTCTTCTAACTTAGAGTAGAATTTTAATATGATTTCTTATATATCATTTTAGCTTGCCTCAACAACTATGCCCATGGACCCTTTAATATGCCAACTAAGTACTTTTTAACTGACTTCAAAAAAGGAGGAAGCTTCTCAATTCGTCTGAATCTTCTTTTTAATGTATGTTCCCTGATTACCTGATGACTCCTGGACTGATAGATTTTTGTTTAAAAGGGTATACTTTCCAGGTGCTCCTATTAGCACCAAGTCAGGATCTAATGATGTCATCACAGAAAAATCGAGGGCAATCCTCCAATTTTATAGGGATGCATTATATGTATTTTTAACTATTCATGTATTTGCATCTTGTACTCATCATCTCATGTTGCCGAGCTGATGATGGAAATGGTTTTCAGCTCACATTGAACCTGCAACTTGTTAGGCTATTATTTAATCTGTGTCATAGACTGTAATGTATACTACTAGACGGGCTGTATAGAAGTAAAATTGGGTCACATAATGCGGGAGTTTGACAGCTCAAAAACAGGGACTGCGAAAGGGGTTGAGAGAAAACGAGATGGTAATATTGAGTTACGGTCAATTGACCGCAACTTAGTGGTACAATTTCTATGTACAGCTCAGCTTATCTAGTAGTATACATTATAGTCTTGGATCTGTGTACACTGCGTGTTTGTTATTATTGTGTGATAAGCACAGAATGTCTTTAGGTGCTCTGTTATGAAGCATTGCATCTACAGATATACATATTTAAAGAGTTTATATAAATATTTTTATACTGCCCCAATATAGACCATGGGCCTTCTTTACTAATCAAAAGAGAGAGAGTTTCCTCATGATGTTTTCCTTCACCATTATTTATAATTATCTTATAACTTATTTCTTTTTGTTCTAGTGAGAGGCGGAGACAGGCCGAAATAAACACATCCTCAGCTATGATGTATGTATTAAATATAATCAATTTATTTGCTAATGTTATAAGAAAACTAACAGCCTGTTGCACAGTGAATGCCCTCATAAAAGTAGCCTAACTATTGTCCTTCCTATGGTCACTGACCATATGAAACTGTTTCTATACTAAATGTTATTAAAATTGGTTGAGTGATTCAGCCATAAAAGCGTAACCTACAGAATAAGGGGCTTAGCATAGGATACACGTCATATCTCGCGCGCGAGGGAGATAACTATCGACGACAAATATCTCGGATAAAAGTATCAATCTTCGATAAAATTACGTCCTCATGTTAGGGTTTGTAGACAAAATACCACAGAGGGATTGTAAGCACTATTTTAACACGTTTTTATTAGCTTCATACGTATGTATGTAACGGAAACTTTGAACATGATTTTGACCCCCTTCAAACGTCGGATTAACTCGAAATCTGGCATACTTATCAAGGACTGATGGCAATAAAAATAAAAATAAATAAATATTGAAAATAAATAATAGTATAAATAAACTAAAAACACGCTTTTATAGAATATCCAACTAAAAAATTAAAAATAAATAATATTTAAAAAAAAACCTAAAAAATAGCTTTTATAGAAAATCAAACTAAAAAATGAATAATAGTTTAAAAAAACTAAAAAACACGCTTTTATAGAAAAACCAACTAAAAAATAAATAATAGTTTAAAATACTTTATTGTAAAAAAAACGTGGGGTGCATGGTGTCAATAGTTATTATTTATTTTTCATTTATTAGTTGGATTTTTTTCACTTTTTAATTGCTTTGATATTCTTTGATGTTTTTTAATCGCACCAAATGTAAGCCCTATTTACACTCTCGCAAGTGACACTACCCTAAATAAAGCATCGAAATTCTGCACCAAACAATGTTTCCAATCAAATAAAATCGATATTGACCTTTGCAGATACGAAAGACAACGAAATCCATATAGTTACGCTCAAACTGACTTGCAAAATGACGTGGGAAGGCGCAATGAGCCGTTGTACCCCAATCTTGAGACAAATAACAATTCGAGCGATATGTATGGTGATCATGCCAGGGCTCGTACCACACAAAACACATCTGGATTTGTATATGTGAGACAAAAAGAAGTTCCAACCTACTCGACGCAGCGGAGCACTGCCCCATCTTACCCGACGAATCCGAGCTCTGCCCCAACCTACCCGACGGGGCAGAGCACTGCCCCAACTTATCCTACAGTGCAGAGAACTGCCCCACCTCGCCCAACACCACCGCGTTCATTTACCCCACCCACTGCGGTACCGCGTGCAAATACCCCAGTTCAGCTAGCCGCGCCAGTTACCCCATCAGCACCGGCATCTTCAGCGCCATCTTATTCTCGTTCTGCATCCAGGTAAATGTGTATCTTTAACCATTCAGACATCAACTGTTGTACTGCTATGTTTTAAATTGGTAGAGCTATTGTCTACAGCATTAATGGGCCGAATCGACTGGGTTGTTACCACAGAAAACCGACGTAAAGTAGCGGTTTGCGTCTGCATTTCATATGTTGCGTGAGATATCCAGACGTCCAAATCCCCACCCCTTCCCAACCCATCTCCTTATGTCTGCAACGTGTCCATGATTTTTCCTGTATTGTGGGCGTACATGGGCGGTGGAGATCACTTACCATCAGGTGACCCACTTGCTCGTTTGCCGGCCTATACTATATAAAAAAAGACAAGTCTACAGTGTGGCTCTACCACTCAAAAAATAATAATTTCAGGGACCGTAGAAAGGGCGATAATGTGTACAACTGTCCAACATGCGATAACAGATATGGGATGGATATATTTGGCTGTCCAAACGGTCACAGCTCGTGCAAAGATTGTCGAATTCGGGGCGCAAACTGCGGCATCTGTGGGCTCAATATCACCGACATGAGGAACTACGCGATGCAAGACTTTATGGCTCAGGTATGTTACTGCAATATGCTGACTGCTGAGTGGTCACCTATCTGTCGCAGCCACATGCAACTGCGTGGCATTTACAGTGTCTCTAAGGTCGACTTGTTCATCGATTGTTAATCGTATTTACTACCTAAACTCTTTACTAGCCAAATTACGTAACGAGCAGTGGCTCGCTTGATAGTAAGAGCCGCGCCCGTCAATGAACAGAAGCAAGACTGCACAGAACCTTTTATTACACACATTGTAGTCAACACAACAGTGCTTACACACTGCTGTTTGGCGGCAGAAATAGACAAAGCGGTGGTTCCTACCCAGGCGGCTTCTTCCATACGAGAGACCTGTCACCTAGTGCAGATTTTTCTTTCTGTATATTTGCTTAATAACTTGAAGCTAGTGAAATTACTGGGCATTATGAGACTTAACATCATATGTCGCGAAGTGACGTGACGCCACTGACGAGCGCAGTCTAGTGCCATGTAGTGCTTTAGTGCTTTGTAATTCAAAGATCTGTGTGGTGTTGCTGTTTATGGGCAGGCGTGGCGCTTACCATCAGATGAGCCACCTGCTCGTCTTATCATTCAAGTTAATAAAAAGCTCGATTCAAAAAAGGAACTTTTTGATAAATTGACAAAGAATCGTTGAATCGTTTCGACGATGACGTTTTTTGATTGTTTTGATCGGTTTTGATTTAGAATTTCATAAAAAAATGTATACTATAATGCTTTGTTAAGAAAATCAAAAGTGTGTACTAAAATTAAGGTTGTCTGGCAGAGATAGCTATTAGCGATAATACCGCCTTTGTAACACACATTTTAAATTACTTTCCTTGATAATTATCCGTGCAAATGGTGTACAATAAAGAGTTAAATAAATAAAGAAATAATAAATAAAATTGTTACAGATAAAAGTGGCATGTCCAAATGCAAGCGACGGTTGCACATTGCAGTTAAAGACAAAGGACATCGAATTGCATGCTTCCGAGTGTCCATTCGCCGAAATGGACTGTCCGGTGAATACTCACTTCGGCAACTGCCGTTGGCGAGGTAAATTACAAGTATTATAAGATCATTATTTAAAAAAAATTGTCGTTGCCTGCCTGCCTCGGTGGCACAGATGTAATGTTACGACTGAGGCTGACGCTGAGGTCTCGGGTTCGATCCCCGGGTCGGGTAAAGTGGTATTGGGTTTTTCTATTACTAAATGCTCAGTATCAGCCTGGAGTCTGGAATTTGTGCCCGGTATGGTGATAGGCTCGCCCCCTATCACATCATGGGACGGTGATACGGTCAGGGAAATGTGGGTTTACTGGTTCCACCTCTGCCTCTGCCTACTCCTTTGGGGATTACAGGCGTGAGTGCTCGGTAGTGAGACCATTGGCTCTCATGTCTCCCTCGTATACGTAATACTTCAAGCCAACCATACTCCTGTGGTTTCCTCCAAACGTGATCAACTCACCTAAAGCGACTTTCCTGAAGTTTATCTATACTTCTGCTGTAATTAATTTTAGTAAAAATATCTGACTGTCTTGTACAATATGTAACAAAAATTTGACTATAAAAATAATCTTATTTAAAGTTGAATTACTTAATTTGTTGTTTGTAAACCGTATTTACATTGATTACCTCTGCAAGAGCGATGGCTCGGAGCCAGAGCGAGATAGCAAGTTGCGCCATCAAACGCGCCGCGCCACGTGCGCGCCCGGCATCAGTCAGCTGTTCATCACTTTTCAGATGAAAATAACATGTTTTAAATATGTTAATTTTATAAGCTACCTGTGTAAGGATAATATCTCGCTTCTGGTTATATTTTTTTTTAATTTGACTATTTTTATTAAGCTGTCTATATGTATCTTCATGACCCGAAAAGGGCCAACAGGGTTTTTGTTACACACTGTATAATGTCCCACTGCATAGGCCTCCTCTACTAATGAGAGGATAAGGCATTGCCCCACGTTGACGTTATGTGGGTCAGCAGTTATGGAGAAATGTCAGATATGCAAGTTTCCTCACGCTGTTTTCCTCTGCGATAGTTACAATACACAAGTAACTCCGGGGAGTCGGAATTGTGTCCCCAAGATACTGGGATCGAACCCGCGAACTCTGTCTCAACAGTCGCCGCGTTAATAATAAGCGCATTATAGAATGCTTAACACTTTGTTTCAGGTAAATCGTCCCACATGCTGGCACACTTCAACGACGTACATCCAGGGGAGAGACAAGGTGACGTCGACACAGAATTGGTTTTACCTAACATTTGTAGTGACAGTCACAGTTTATATTTGGTACCAATGAGTCCTTATTACTTCTTATTTCATGTAAAAGTGGATAGTATGCGGCGGTGCATTTATATGACAACACAATTGTTAGGCACCGGCATGAGTGCAGCAAAATGGAACTACGAAGTGCACGTTTATAATAAAAGGGAACCACGCCGTAAATATATGTATGTGGCTCCATGCACCACCGCCACAATACCGGTCACTGACATTTTTAATAAGGCTGAATGTGCTACAATTCCTTTGCCATACGCGCTGACGTTCATCAACGAAGGAATATTGACATATAAATTTTTCATTAAAAAAATCAACGATTATACCAAATTTACTGACAATGATAAACATGATAACACCCAAAGAGCAAATCATAATAGATCTAATTTTAGAGGCAATGGGAGGGGTCGCGGTAGAGGTTTTCATCATAAAACAAATAATAATTAGAAGTTATTCACAACTATGGTTCAAGTGGCGATAGATGCGATAAACTGAATTTAATCGCCATGTAAGATCTTACATTTATAAGTGATCGTATAAATGCAATTTCGTTCAGGGCCCTTATTCTCAATGACCGCACAGCACAAACTCATAACGCGCTCGCGGTACGTTAACTGTGTGAAATCAGGGGCCTTATACCCAGCCAATGTCAAATGTGTAAATAAGCACGTAACGCACCTTATCGCGTTTATAAAATTTGACATCACACTCCACTTAATGCCAATTTCACGAAGTTAACTTAACGTGGTCGCTTTACGAGTTAATGCGATCATTGAGAATAAGGGCCCAGAAAGGGGTAAATTTACAGCTATCCGCGTCGCACGAGTCGCATCGACCGCAATCATTGCATCAAATTCGGTATCTGCGGCGCGTGCGGTGTGGATATGACTACATTAGGAGCTTTGCTAAACAGCCCAGCTAGATCTGTGATTATTCTTCTATTTTCTCGTCCTCATATTTTTTTCTTACAAGATTATAGGGCACACGTCTGGGATAATGTGTATTCGAAAATAAACATTTTAAAACCGTAAATATACATTAAATAAAGTTAAGCGAAAACAATCAAGATTGGTTAAAATGATTTTGCAATTGGTATTTTTAAAATGATCGGATGCAGCATATTTTGTGTTTCACAAGTTTTAACCTGTTTACCTTTGTTTAGAATTATAAATTGATTATTAAAAACTGGTATTGAGTAATACCAGTTTTTAATAATCATGGTTGTTTCCGAACTCTTAAATTATCAATTATTCTCTCTCTCTCTCTATGTCTCTATCTCATTCTCTTTCTTTCTTTCTCTGTCTCTCATCATCGTGTTTTGACCACCGAAATAATAGAGGAATACCAAAGTTTGCCCTCTTTGTCGATGGAATATCGTTCTACTCACTATACCAAGCGAAGTTTCAAAGTAGTCCTGTAGGGTAGGTAACGGTGTCTATGTGGCACATAACCGACGCCAAATTTTGATTTAGTCTGTGTAGATATAATATTATTCCTCGATCAACGTATTTACGCAGTAATGATGGAGGATAGTTATTGTTGAAGCATCGATGGCCGATCCAGCATAACTATAAATATTATGCCTTGTATTGATTTAAAAAGTCAGAGATAAGAATGTTATTGTTGATGATAAACAAGTGCATTTGAGAACAGCAAATGCAGGCCGGCCTTGGGTTTACCGCTGGCTCCATGTGTAACCATGGTTATTTTGATGTGAAGTCGCGTAATACACGGACGATTCACATTGTATAGCAATTATAATACGTTACTTTCTTGTTATTGCCAAGACTGGTACTATGTATGGGCAATCATGGGTATAAACAGAGTTTTATGTATCAAAACATCAATATATACATACGTTTTATGCTTTGTAATAAATAAGTTGGCATGCAACAACATAAGACTACAAGTAAAATTAAACTGCTAACATATATTAGATTTTCTATAGCACTTGCAAAGTTATAGAAATCTATTCCTTTAAACCCCAATGTGAATTAGAAAAACATAGATAACTTTATAAACTTTTTACAAATATAGCTGAGAACCATCTCGATTAAACCAGCTTCCAAAGAACAAAACCGTCATTCAAATGGGTACATACGTTTAGGCGGTACGATGCACCAGGTACACACACACACACGCACACGCACGCACGCACAGGGAGAGGCAGAAGGTGCAAACTTATAACACTAACGCCCGGTTTCTGAAAGGCTGATAAATGTTAAATTAACTAATCAAATGTAAAATCTCATGTCAAGTCGAAATTGAGTTGCTAGAAGCGTGGTCAACACCTTTGATTTGGCACGCATGTTAGTTAACATAACTTTCAAATTAATATGAAAAATCGTATGTCAAACGGTACTAAAGAGGCATCAAATAGTAGTAGTAGTTCGCTGAATAACGTTTCAGCAACTCGAATTGATTAGACAGCGATGTCACCTGAAAGTTCTGTTAGTTGAATGTTGATTTGATCAGCCTTTCAGAAACCGGGGGTAAGACGCGCATCGCCGCCGCAATACTGAACCAGAATTGATGGCATGCGTATTTTTTTACCGCTGACAAAAAAGAAGTGTAAATTAAGACCATTTTGTCTTTTTCTGTCTGGCATCGTAGCGCCTAACGAATGGCTCGATTTGATTGTATTTTTTTTCATTTGAAAGTTGATTTAATCGTGACTATTCTTAGCTGTGTGTGAAGAAAACTTGTGCAGCTGTTTATAAATCACTGAGATTTTTCTAATTGATGTCTGAGGTTTAGACAACGGATTTAAAATCTATATATATATTTGTATACCTTATGCATGTTTATCGGGCTAAACTAAATGGATATCCCAGATTGCCCAACAGCGCATGGGTCATTAAGTACCCAAAAATGATACAGCTCGCCCAACGACCAATTGAGCGCGGGCCATCCACGATAATGTTACGTGGAAAAAATATTGAATATATCTTATTATGTTTTACATTTAATAAACCATATAACCAATGTTATCACTAAAATATAAGTTAGTTTGTATTAAAGTATTGCCTAAGGTGTCGCCATACCTGTCCCAGAAATGTTAACAAATATCTATTCACTTTTCATATATATATATATATATATATTTATTAACTCGAATGACGAGACGAGCAGGTCGCTCGTCTGATAGCAAGCGTCACGCCTGCCCATAAAAAGAAGCAACACCACACATAACTTTGAATAACAAAGCACTGCGTGATATTGAACTGTGACCGTCACTCCGAGACATAAGTTGTTAAGTCCATAATGCCCAGTAATTTCACTGGTTTGAATATCCTTCAAGCCGGAACACAATAATTCTTACACACTGTTGCTTGGCGTCAGAAATAGGCAAAGCGGTGGTACTAATTAAGACGGCCTCGCGCATACGAGAGACCTACCACGTCCCACCGCCAAGATATCTTTGTTAGTGCCTGTAAAGTACAGTAAATAGGTACAATAGATATAATTGAAAACTGTGTAGATATCTGTTGACATATTTTCTAGAACAGGTATCTAGGTTTCTAGGTACATTTAAAACGTTTGTATTGACTTTATTATAAGACTGTTTTTGTATGGATATACAATTATAAATGTGTACTATGAATTATTAACAACATACAACCCGAAGAATACAACACTGGGCGGATTTACCAATTTCTTATAGGTGAGACGGCCTTCTATTTATTTTCTGTTCGCCACAATATAAATTTTAATATAAACGTATCTGCGTAAACCAAGCCGTCCCCAAATCTTGCCATTTGCTAGATTCGCCCTTGTTCCCGAACGCCAGGCCAAGCGCATTTTGGGTACAATTTTGTTCCGTACTTATTCGTATACAATCAAAGACTTTAATGTACTACTAGACAAGCTGCGCGGTAAATTGTACCACTAAGTTGCGGTCAATTGACAGTAACTTAATAATACTATCTCGCTTACTTTCAACTAGAACCCCTTATCGCGCTCCCTGTTAGTGAGCTGTCAAATTCCCGCGTTATCTGACACAATTTTACTTCTAAACAGCCCGTCTAGTAGTAGGTATACATTAAAATCTTTGTATATAATGTGGAAACTAATTATGAATAGTATCATACCGGATGATCGAGCTATATATGTATAGGTACCGCAATTAGCACTATGCATTTACTTACGTAAAGTATATTTTCGAAGATTGTTTGCACTTATTCGGACAAAAATGGAAACAAAGTGCGCTCAGCCTAACTTTAGACACCGTATTTATTATAAGGTGCGGGAACACAAAAGAGAATACTTTGACACGACGAGGACAAACGAGTGAGTGAAATGCAGCGACGCTTTTAAAAATACTGTATGGAAATACAATAATATCTGCGCCATGTCTTAAATATTCTTGTGTGGCTTTTTGTATGACTCGCGCCTAACATTTAACTAATATAGATAGCATTTGGAAATTGACTGACAGTATTAATAGTACTCGTCAGTGTTAATGGCCGCTCTGAAGTTGGTCACGAGTGGCATATTAGTTATTGTTTTCAAGGGAGTAAAGGGTGTAGGAGGCGGGTGATTGACTAGCTTCAGTGCAGCCATGAAGTTTGACGAGAATTATACCCACTACTAGTACTGATGGTTTTATCAGAAAACGGGTGTAAAAACCGAAGTCAGTAATTCCGTAGCAACAGTGGCCAACATAACAGTGATACTTTACAGTACCTACCTATCCCCAGCAGTACCCAAAAAGGCAGTACCTACTGACAGGAATCGGTCAATTTCCAAACACGCCATTGTCTAAAGACAGGCTTCGGAATGTCGCGTCAAGCAGCAGTGAAGTGAAGTTTCAACGCCTAATGGAGACGCCAGTGACTTAAACCCTATATAGATGGAGTACGACATAGCGAGACTTAATCAGAAAATTTACATTTACGTGGCCGCGTCATACGATTGTTTTTTTTTACTGTATAAATTCTATGTAAACAGAAGCTTTCTGATATATTCTCGTATGTATCGTGCAATTAATGTTGCGTAGGGCACGAATTTTAAACGAGTTTGTAGGAGTAACTTTTTTTTATACTGAGACTATAAGGTCCCACTTCAAATGAGGCTATGCGTCTTAAGACTCGGCGGTACATTTGCAGTATGCTGTGGTTTGTACTGCGCTATCTTACAAGTGTGATTGACGTAAAACATAAAAAGACGCTGCTACTATTAAAGTGAAGCATGTGGATCGCTCGTTCACACTCTTTCGAGAAGCAGTCCGCGTCATGGAAATAGTAAAAGAGTAACGCGACATAAAATTTGAAGGAGTACATGTAAAATATCTAGCTACTCTTACAATTATTTCGTCATGTACGGTACAAGTGTAATGCCTCTTGTATGTCCTACGAAACATGCGTTCAATAAACTATCCGTATATATGGGGCTTTAGTGACGCTATTCACCTTCGAATAGTCTCAGATTGATGTAGTGTAAGCGGCATCACTGACTCGCGCGTCTAACGCTTGACGCAACCATCGGAAGTCTGCTTTTAGGGAAATAAATAATTATTTACGCGGGTTGTTAGTTGATATTATTATGTTCCTATTTAATGTTTATTTGAATTAAGCCAATTATATTGATAAATAAATGATAAAACAATACATTTGGTATATTTTCTCTATGTTATCTCTACTTTTGACATAACGAGTCGAGTATTTTGTGCAACTATGTTAAGTTCGATAGACATATACGATATAACCAGATAAAACTGGTTTTTCACCACAAAATGATCTTGTGTGGTATATGCTAAACCCACATTACCTTCATCGACACTACGAAACTGGAAGGGACGCAAATACAGGTGCTCTTTACCACACGACAGTCCGGCGAACCGGGCCCAAAAACAGTGTTAGTGTTCACTACACTGTAATTTTTTTTATCTATTATACATTTTTTATTGAATTTAGTCAATCTGTTTAGTATTGGTATTGTATAACAGTGGCATTGTATATTAATTTAAAAAGTCAGTATGTTTTGGATTTATCCTAGTTGAGGTATTTTCCCAGTAGGTATTAGAGATATATATATATATATATATATATAGATATATATATATATATATAATATTTGCGAAGTATCGTCGTTCTTTTCTATTTCATAATTACAAGGGCAAAACATAAGCTGCTATCTTTACGTCCATCTTGTAATAGATGCAATTGTGGACAATTATTAACCGCAGTGCGTGAACTCTAACCGGTTTTGCTGAAAATAGGAACAACCGCCCGCGGCAGATAACCGTAGTGTGGACTTAGAGCGAGGGTACCGTTATTATGAATCATTTTACAGGTAACTTACAAGACAAGCCTTTTTTATCTACTATTTTACAATATATATAGTACAATAATAACATACACAGTTACATTATATATAAATAATTTTATATATATTTATTATAGAGGGCAATTTAGCGCGAACAATAATTTTCAAAGAAAACAAATCAAATTATTTTTTACACAATGAACACATTTTAGTTCGTATTCTTAAAATTTATATTTTATTAAAACAAGGGCACTTGACGAAACAAACAATCGTTGGACGGTTTAAAACTTGAGAACTTTCTGTCGAATTCAAGAACTAAAAACTTAGAAAATTTTATACAACGCTGTATATTTGTAAGTTTTACTTACAGGCTTGCGTAAGTGGCTCACACATACGTTTACACTTGGACAAACTTCTAGATTTGACATAAGTTTTCTAATGTACAATTTACGTAATTTACACTGACTAAGAATGCAATTTCTTCGTAACTCCACTTACGTTATTGGCTTGGTAAGTAAAAGTTACAAATGTAATCCAGGCTGAATGTTTGTATTATTTTACACACTATATAATATAGAGGATTTATATTATATCAACTACTTTTAAATCAATAATACAGAATAAATCTCAACTTACATTCAGATATTACATGTTTAAAAATATTTTTTGAGGTTTGAAACAAAATTATTTTTGCTCTAGCAACACTACTGTGTAATTATTGAATCAACAGCTATTCATCTTAGTATTGTATTAAATGTTTATTTTTAAAAGACTTGAGATATAAAACAAAAACAATTGTTTTTGCTTCGGCAATACTGTATCTCTTACAATTTTCCAAACTAAGATTTGAATACAACCAAAGCCGTCTTTAACGACACATGTAGGTACCAACACATCGTTAGATTTATTATCCCATTTCGACTCCCTGTAATCTGCGTACAATGGAACACTCCGACAGCCTCAATCAAGCCATAATGCGTGTTCACATTGTTCGATTTTAGTTGATCGATTGCTAAATCGTATGCGATTTGACCCGTCTGAACAGACTTTCAATCGAATTGATGAAGTGTGAAACCCCTCTTAAGATAAGGCTGCTATCCATCCAAGACTCCCCGGATATGTTTTATTTTATTAGTTAATTGAGGCTTTACAGTTTAGTCTAATTCTCAACTGTGTAAAAATTAAAACTTAGATTCAAATAAGCGCAGCCTGCCATGTAGACCAAAGTTATATAGACATCACAAGTAAATGTGATTCGCGTGCCGTGATGGAATGTGAAGAAACAATGTGGCTTTTCTAGATCGTTTTTTTATTTTATCGTATTTTTCTGAGACTTGTAAAATAACAAAACTTTAATTCAAATTTAATTTTTTCATGACCATACGAAAACGCCGTCGGCCATGTTGGCCTACAGATTATCTGTGCAATGACGACACATTAATCGTAAATAAACACGCGAAATAACCTATGCGAGCTAGATATCGACTGAAACTCAAATGTATTTTTGCGAAGATCACTTCGGTGAAAGTACTACATAATATCTTATTATTTTGCCACGTGCCAACTTCCCTGCGCGTCCGTTTCACCTGAATACGGAGTCCACGGCAGGCCAGTGACTCAGTTTGCTTAACACCTGCAAACGAGTACCGAGTTGTAACGCGGTTATGTGAAAATATAGTTCGTATCCACGTACAAAACCCTGTTTTAATTGTCTCTCTGCCTACCTCTAGTCTGCGGCAAACCGGTAACTACTACCACCCATCAGGCTTCCGCCGCACTACAAAAGACCACAACATGCGATTTGCGAATGACATTTAGTTGTTTCCATATTGTCTGACGTCACGATCATGGCGGTAGCGTTTTCGAAGTTTTAAAATAAAGAAAAAAATATATATTTTGTAATTTGAATTCAAAGATACTTCTACTGTAATGTATTAAATTGATATATTTCGGTTCCGTAAATCAATTACTGTAGGAAATAAACAATTATTTATTAAATTTTGGTATAAGTCAACTAGCCTATTCCTTTGGTATTGACGGTATCAATGAGCGGCGGTGATTACTCACCATCAGGTGACCCTATTGTTCCATAGCCCCTTCTATCATAAAAAAAAATCTATATCACGGGTATCGGAGTAAAACGTCAGCATAGTATACGAAAAAAAGGTTTTTCATGTCGTAAGGTATTCTAAAATCTCCTCTAAAGAATGCTTTTCACCTCAAAATTGCTTTCGTACCGTGAAAGCCGGTACTACTAAAAATTTAATATGCTTGATCTTATACAAATTACAAGTACTCACAATGTCTATTATATATCTTTGGTCTGTGGTATAGACAAGATTATTCGTTATGAGTGATAGCAGGCCTACCCCAAGGCCAATTCTAAGTCTCAGGCCACTTTGTACCTTACTTTCCTTTAGAACAGTTATTTCCTTAATTTTATAACATACGCTATACGTTATTTCTCTCTCATTATCTACGATACACAATGTAATGTAAAACAAATAAAATCTTACATAATGACTAGAAAGAAAGGTTTCAGATAAATCCAGCACCCTCATACAAAAATATTACATTCTAATAAGTGTTGCACACCACATTTCAAAAATTTTGCATACATTCTATAAGGTGCTTTGGTGACATCGTGTATACTTTAAGCTCAACAGTGAAATTTTAAAAACACAGTGTTGATTGATCTACTTCGATAAAATAAAAAAAACATTAATAATTGGTTTAAAAATTACTAAATATTTCATTATGGAATGTTCAATTAACAATTTCATCAATTATTTGGGTACATTAAATATATATATATTTACTTACTACACATGATGTTCCATTTACTTTGGATCAAACACTGCATTAGCCAAGAATTATTTTGCTCTAAGTTCTAAGTACTTCTAAGCATCAATCATTCGACTACAGGTTATTTAAGAAAAAAATGTTTATTGAAAATCATCTTATTAAACATTCAATTACCTTTGAACGTAATCTGCATTCATGATACTCAGCGTTACCTATTAGTTTTTTACGATTTATGTTTCATGGAACACATTTGTATATCACATCTCTTAAATCAAAATAAACTTAACAATAAATGAAGACATAGAAAGGAATGCTTAAACGTGACATTAGTATGTAATAAATTTTATGAAAAAATTCATAATATTATGAGTAGACACCAACACGTTTCGTGAGGAACTTCCACTGCGGAGTTGTCTATTGTTAGGTCTGTTTGGCAGACTGAAGGAGCGTGGGGCGCCAACCAGATCCAGGGGGGGGGGGGTCTAATTTGCCCAAGCCCCTCCAAAAGCATTAGGGTCCACTGACAAATCTCAAATTAATCTTGATATTAACCTACTTTCTTACAATATAATTTTCATCGCTTATCCTTACTTATTCCATTTTAAGTAGGTATAGTATGTTCTCAACTTCTTAAATTTTAATTTTGGGTTAAGCCCGAGCAATACCAAAATCCTCGATCCGCTACTGGCGCCAACGCTTCAATCGATTACTTCGTCAGTCGATGCTCGTCTATTGGACTCTCAACTGCCTCCACTACTGTCTATCGGTGCTCACGACTCATGTTGATAATACTTTGATTGACGAAAAACAATGCCCTAATAGTGCAAATTCAAAAACACTGGGTGAAACGATACATTATTAATTGTTGACGCCGCCATTGTAGGCATAGTCGGCCTTATTATGCATTACCAGATGGTTGTCCACGAAGTAAAAGCTGTCTGAACATGTCTCAAATGGTGCAGCTATCATCTCCTCCACTGAAATATTCATCATCATGTCATTATGACACCATATATGACTACATCCATAAATATTTAATACAGGGTGTTTATTACAACCAGGGATACAATACAATAAGATCAATTATAATATACTAATAAAAGAATCGCGGGATGGAGATACGCTCGGCGAAATGTGGGTGTACTGATTACACCTCTGCCTACCCTTTCGGGGATTACAGACGTGAGTTCGTATGTGCGTATTTATGTAATAAAAGAATAATAGCAAAATACATTTTTTATAAATATTTACGTTTTGCTGCCTCGGTGACGCAGTTGTAATGCGTACACCCACAGGGGTAGGCAGAGGTACCCCTTCAAGGATTACAGTGTATGTATGTATGTATTTTCGTTTTGATGCTCAAGAGGAAGGTGAACCCTGATAACTGGGCGGGATAGTGAAATCAGAAGTAGTAGATAATAATTGAGAATTGATTGGATATAAAAATATAATTCGTGCCTAAGACTGTAGGTACTTACCAAGATCTGGTGGTAGTGCAGGGAACTCATATATGTGTTCACAAGTGTTCCTCGAAAATGGGATACAAAATCCAAACTCAAAATCAAACGTCTTGAGCAATGTGTCCCTGAAGAAATGCTTTTCAATCATTCTGAAATGGTTTACAGGACGAGCACCAACTGTGAACTCCACCCTTTAATAAGCAAAGTTAAACTTGTATAAACCACAGTCTATGGATAGTGTAATATTTTTATCAATAAAACATATGTGTATCAGAGATATCATTGATATTACAAATAATAAGAATAATTTCCATTTTTCTTTTCTATAGCCTGTAGCATCCTGCAAGTCTCTTTCAGTGGTTTCACTTTGTAATCCCCAAGTATATTTGGACTGTATATCAAGTCGGTAATGGTCATTTTGTCATGCCAGGATAACAAAAACTGAAATCCTAGAGATGAAATTCTGTTGTTTTATGAATGATGTGATAGATATGATGAGCGTTTAAATACCATCGAAGGTATTTTTTCTATATATCAGTCATAATGCAAATACGAACTGTGTGCTTTTTCAATACTTTTTTGTTTTCTCCCATCTGTCATCAGCCTTCAATGGTTTTGTAAGTAAGTAAACCCTAAAACTAAATTTATGTTCCAAAACAAATATAAATCAACAAATAACAACCTAAGTTGACACAAAGAGTATTGAAAGAAAGAAAGAACAGTTATTGTCATCAAACATAATGCAGTACACAATATAATTCATATTCAACTAACTTAAAAATAATATTAAAATTATACAGTTGCATGCCTTCATGGTAACAACAGGAGACCAGCAATCAGCTGGGGAGGTGATTTCAGGCCTCCAGAACATCACTAACCAAATGAAATGCAACAGCAAGCTACTACGAAACATCGGTTTTCTATGAGACAGTGGTAACAAGTCGATCGAGCTGGCCCATTCATACTTTAGACAAAAAAATAAAAATAAACTCACGTAGCTCCAACAGTCTTCAACTTCAAAAATTGAGGCGTGAATTGATAGCGGACGAATCTTCCAGCATTAGGGTCCAGAGGCTCATCGGGAGCGTCTTCTGTGCCTTCGCTGTCCACGCCGAAGTCAGTAGGAGGCTTCGCTATCTCAAACAACACCGTTCCGGTTTCCAAATCACGGATTTTGAATCGCGTAAAATCAATATCGTATACGTTCGCTTCGGGGCTGCAAAGGTATGTGTCTGTGATCCTATCCAGCCGTAAAACGTCGTCGGGCGTTATCTCACATGGTATTATGTCGTCCCTATTAGGTTCTCGAAGAGATATTGATTCGGACTTTTTTCCAACCAAGCTCATTTTCAAATGAGGACAATGGTGATCGACACAAATAGCAGTATATACGAAATATTATCAGATAAATATAGGCACAGTGAAAGTTCGAATAATTAAATGTTATATCAAAGCATTTTTAGAGCTTTCATGTAGTTAACTAAACGAGAATTTGCTTATAAAAATAACACAATCAACAAATTCGTTCCACAATCGACACTGACATCTGACGACATTACAATTTTATTGACAATTGAATGAGGCGGAATGATGGCTGAGGCTAGGTAATATATCAATGGCTGAGGCCATAGTTTTTTTTGTTTGTACCAACTAGCATGGAACCGGCTAAGATCAGAGACCATGTTGCCAAGTCATTAGTTAAATTATTTTCTTATTTTCTAAGAACGAATATACACGGGTATGGCCGATTTCAAGGTCTTGCTGGAGTTTTGATGTTAATTCCTTTGAATATTTCGAGGTTTATTGTTTCCTAGACAATTTTCTTCAAGCGGATCAAACGCACAAGGTTGATCAATACCCTTGGTCAAAAATCACCTAAATTTACTTATTTCAATGTTTCCATATACTATTCATCGTTAGTGTTTATTGCACAAAACCATACCACTTTTAAACCACAAACACAACTTTAAACTAGTTTAGGAAATAATTGAACCAAGAGAGCCACCGCATTGTCAGAACTCCCGCCCAAACTACGAGGCCATCGGAGGCCATAGATATTTTTTGTTTATATTTTCCCTTTTATTGGGCAGGCAAAGGGTTCTAGCCCATACAGCCACATCATAAGTAATTTGAAATAAATTCTTATTTTCCAAGAACTATGAAACACGGGTATGACCGAAGCCTTGTTGGAGTTTTAGTGTTAATTCCTTTCATTACGATGCTTCTTTATTAATAAACATTTTGGCAAAACAATTCGGTAAATCGCTGTAGGTCTGGCTGAGTGGATCATGGCAGTGGGTAAGAACGCGCGCACCTCCATACAAAATGTACTAGAAACAGAAACAAAAATCGCAGATCGTGGATGCCACGTCGCGCCCCATTCACATCCCTGGCGCGGCCCGGGCGTCTAGATCGTGGCATGCAGTGGATAAGATTCGCAGAGATCGCGATCGCAGATCGCGCTGTTGATGGAGGCTTTATTTCATGAATGTTCAACACTGGCTCGATAAAGCCATAACTTAGTTCAAAAAAATAAAAAAAGTGTGCAAATGTCTATTTCCCTGTGTATTTCCGGTTGTTCTTGTATGTTTCATTTTACGCATTATTTTTCAGAAAATATTTGGAAATTGAACAATTTTAATGACTCGAGGCTGAATATAAAATATATAAAAAATCATGATAGTAAATACCAATATTGTTAATAGTTACCCAATAAGTTTATGCATGAACGAATGAAGTATGATTAAAATAAAATTTGGTCTAAAGTTAACATTGCATTGTGAGTGTTGACGTAATATCCGTTGCGTCATAGCGAAGCATGCGCCTTGTCATTTTCATTGGTCGGTCATAGATTAAAATTTTAATAATCTACCAATAATCGGGCCATCGCTCAAGTCTCTTTCTGTGATAAGTCTATTTTACTGTGCTTGCGGACTGTCTGATGTGCATTTAAGTGAAACAAATTAAATATACACGATGATTATCAAGGAATAGTGAGTATATACAATGTTAAGGTTATATGTGTCGACGATTGTAGATCGATTTTTGGGTAATGTACTGCCAAAAGGCTTTTACGAGCGGTGTAGTGATTTTTGCCTTATCAGCAAATTTATTACAACTTTGTCTTGCTATATCGAAGGCGAAGTCTTTTATGGGCATGTCGAAATGAGCTAAAAACTAATGACACTGACAGGACTTTAGGTCATGGCTTTTAAAATTTAAAACCTATACCAATACCGAGATCTCTTCCGATCGCTGACAGATGTTCACTTTTGCAATCATACAATAGTGAATAGTTAAGCATGACTTTTTTCTTTTTTTCAGCCGAGTCACACTTCCTTTAACTGTAGAAGAGGTAAGTGAATTTTGAATACCTAAATATGGTTATAGTTCTAAAGGCATATTGGTCCAGTATGTTTAAAAACACCGAAAGTAGTTCACTCGTAGTTCGTGATACTCACAACACAAGACTTGAGCTTAATGTGGGGTCAAGACTGTGTTTGTGTGACTGTCAATGTATTTATTTATTTAAAACACTTGTTAAGCTACTATGTTATTCTGCTGAATTTATTCAGATATTTAGAAGATAATGCTTATACAATATTTTATGAACACTTTATTTCTACTCCTAAAAACATAGTTGATTAATATAATAAAAAACATTATTATATTAAAATGTTTTTGTATAAAAACAGTTGAATCAAACAATTGGACTGTTACATATAGGTGCTATTGATGTAAATGGCCATTAAAATGAAAGGCTATTTAAAAACAGGATAATTTGTATATTTTTGTTGATGGCACACACACAATATCCACTCATGCTAATATGTGACACTTTGAATAGTTCAAGAAAAATTAATGCATCTGAACGAATGATTGATACTACAAAACATAAAAAAACATTGATGATTTACTAGCAAGAATAAAAACGGACATAATAATATCTTATTTTACCACAGACCTATACTAGACATTTACTTGTGACATATCCAAAAACCAAAACTGAATTCACATATTGAAATAAAACTAGTTTATTCTCCTTCCACCACTTATCCTTCAGTTCGCGTACCTTAGATCTAAGCTTGTGTTGAGCTTCCTTCTTGCTGTGCATATCCGTGGACTTGGAGTTCAGTTCCTGTCTGTAATTTTCGACTAATATTTTTATGTCACAATCCATTGCATCAAACCAGTCTTGGTTCTTCTTTTGTGGTTTGCCAATAATTTTTAAAGCACAGGTATGTAGGTGATCTGCAAAGAATCGCCAGTCGTCATCGATTGTGGTGGTGATCTCAGTCTGCGGAGCGCAATCGGCAAATTCCGAATCTAATATATTACCTATATCTGGTGAGGTAATAAATCTCGAAATTGCAAGCTTAGATGAAGCTTTGTGAGGTGCCCGTCGAGGAGCCTTAAACTCTAGACGAAACTTCGCTCTGATTAGACGATGGTCAGTCCAACCCAGCGCTCCACGCATCGCCCTCGTTATAAGCACGTCACGAAGGTCTTTACGGCGTATAATGACGTAATCCAGAAGATGCCAGTGTTTGGATCTAGGGTGCATCCACGAGGTCTTATACTTATCAGCAAGGCGGAAAAATGTATTAGTGATGCCAAGATCGAATTCGGCACACAGCGCCAAGAGACGGGATCCATTGTCGTTGCATTTCCCAACGCCATGGTTGCCGAGAACACCGTACCAGAGGTCATAATCGGTGCCGACACGAGCATTAAAGTCACCCAATAAAATGATCTTGTCACGTTTCGGAACATCTTCAAGGATTTGGCGAAGTTGTTGGTAAAATGCCTCCTTATCCTCATCTGGTGATGGTAGAGTTGGTGCATATGCACTTATCAAATGGATGTATTTACTATGTGCCACGGGTAGGCGCAGAGTCATGAGGCGGTCATTGACTCCCTTAGGTAGGTCGCTTAAATCTCTAGCCAAGCCATTGCGAATAGCAAAGCCTACACCATTTCCCGCTCTTTCACCTGCAGGACGTCCGCTCCAATAGTACGTATAGCCACCAAGTTGTTCACAAAGCTCTCCGCAATCATTCAGGTGGGTCTCGCTAATTGCAGCTATATCGATTTTATATCGAGCCAACTCTCTAGCTATAAGAGCAGTTTTTCTCTCTGGGCATATATTTTGGACATTGTCCAGTAAGGTTCGCACATTCCAGGTAGCTATGCAAAGTTGTTTGGTATGTATCTTTTGTTTAATTTTTTGTATATTTCGACCGCGTTTGGCGATGTCCAAGCGCCCGCGGTTAGGCACCTAGTTGATGGGTGAGACAGACTATGTTTGGGTCACCTTTTCTAGACCCCTCCTCTATGCAGAGGAAAGCAGAGCGTTCCTAAATAGGGCTGCTTTGTCGCCAGTCGTGCTGCCGAACCCAAAGCCCTGCCTCAGTCGACTCCGGGAGCGACCACTCTCTCCTGGCCGCCTACGTGCAGGATGTCAGCTAAAGCCTTGGTACATCGATACCTCAGCCCCACCGCCTACGCCCCATCGCCGCAGGACTTTTAAAAAAGCTCAGATCCGGGAAGAATGGCTAGGGTCATCTGCGCTTGAACTTATTTATAGTGGATAGGCGGTTGCGCAGGTGCAGATCCACTTCACTCGTCCCTACCCCTGTAGCCCAATGGGCCGGCAAGCCGGCACGATCGGCAGAGGTCGGGATGCAGCGGAAAGGCCGTAGGTTACTACATGGATTCTAACAAACGCCCTTGGGGCTTTCCGCAATACCCCGCTGCAGCGACAGTAATAAAGAAATGTTTCATATCGATGCAGACTTTTTGTTAACGGGAATCGTCCTTAAACTAATCTACAGATGTTCGTAGATGTAGTCCCCTTCCTTAGGTTTAGCCCACTGTTGTGGTTGCCCGGGGTGTGGCCGCTGTGACTACAGCTTCTTGGAGCCACTAAAGAAGAGATTGTGGAGGTTTATACCATGGAACACTCCACTACACCCCAATATACACCTTTACTCGCCAGTGCAGCGGTCATCATATCGCAATGGCAAAGTACACTTGATTATACAGCCAGTAAAATCTAAGACACTACAGTACCTACTTCCTACCTCTGCCCCGCTAGGCCAATGCCGCTTATAATTTAAAAAAAATAACGTTATTAATGTGCAAATAAAGTGGAGTTTTGGCGGGAATTCTTACAGTGCGGTGGCTCTCTTTTTAATTATTTCCTAAACTGGTTTAAAGTTGTGTTTGTTGTATAAGAGTGGTGTGGTTTTGTGCAATAATCATTAACGATGATGAATAGTGTATGGAAACATTGAAATAAGTGGAATTAGGTGATTTTTGATCAAGGGTATTGTCGACCTTGTGCTTTCGATTCGCTTGAAGAAAGTCGTCTAAGAACTCCAGCAAGACCTTGAAATCGGCCACACCCCTGTTTCATCGTTCTTGGAATATAAGAAACGATATAACTAATGACTTGGCAGCATGGTCTCTGATCTTAGCCGGTTCCTTATGCAACAAACAAAAGGGAGTTTTGGCGGGAATTCTTACAGTGCGGTGGCTCTCTTGTTTTAATTATTTCCTAAACTGGTTTAAAGTTGTGTTTGTTGTATAAAAGTGGTGTGGTTTTGTGCAATAATCATTAACGATGATGAATAGTGTATGGAAACATTGAAATAAGTGGATTTAGGTGATTTTTGATCAAGGGTATTGTCGACCTTGTGCTTTCGATTCGCTTGAAGAAAGTCGCCTAAGAAGCATTGAACTGAAAGGAATTATCACCAAAACTCCAGCAAGACCTTGAAATCGGCCACCCCCTGTTTCATCGTTCTTGGAATATAAGAAAAGATATAACTAATGACTTGGCAGCATGGTCTCTGATCTTAGCCGGTTCCTTATGGAACAAACAAACAAAAAAAAAAGCAACAAACAAAAAAAAAAGCAAATTAAGTGAGTTTTGGCGGGAATTCTGACAGTGCAGTGTCTCTCTTATTTTAATTATTTCCTAAACTGGTTTAAAGTTGTGTTTGTTGTATAAAAGTGGTGTGGTTTTGTGCAATAATCATTAACGCTGATGAATAGTGTATGGAAACATTGAAATAAGTGAATTTAGGTGATTTTTGATCAAGGGTATTGTCGACCTTGTGCTTTCGATTCGCTTGAAGAAAGTCGTCTAAGAAGCATTGAACTGAATGGAATTAACACCTAAACTCCAACAAGACCTTGAAATGGGCCACACCCCCGTTTCATCGTTCTTGAATATATAAGAAAAGAATATAACTAATGACTTGGCAGCATGGTCTCTGACCTTAGCCGGTTCCTTAAGGAACAAACAAACAAAAAAAAAAAAAAAAGCAAATTAAGTTTTTGACAACCTTCGTCATGAAATTCGTAAAAAAATCTTAGATAAACCGCGAAGACCTTGCCAGTTCTCGTTAAACTTGTTTTAAAATAACGTTAATATCCTTTTACGTCATTTTTGTATTATTAATTTCAACGAACAAAAATAAAACTACAAGTCGAGTTTTGCAGTGTCATATTTTTTGTTTTTACCATAACAATTTTATATGTTCTGCAAAACATATTTAAAACACCGATAATAATGTAAAATATAAATTATGATAGAGATAAGAGTTAAGAGGTAAGAGATAAGAGTTGTAACAGTCACGTTGTAGACAGATTTGTCTACATCATCGACCGGCTCGACCGGTTTGTTTGGTAATAACCCGGTCGAGCGGTCGGTCTTACTTGTCTTGAAAACCGACGTAAAGCAGCGTTTTGATGCTGCATTTCGTAAGGTGAGTGAGACATCATCATCATCAGCCACAAGACGTCCACTGCTGAACATAGGCCTCCCCTAATGCCTTCCAGGCCGACCTGTTGGAAGCGGCCTGCGTCCATCGGCTTCCTGCAACCCTTGTCAGGTCGTCGGTCCATCTTGTAGGTGAACGTAACAGAGGCGTTTGCCCGTACGTGGCCTCAATTCGAGAATTGAATTCGTGTCCAGTGGCCATCTTTCTATCAGTTCTGCGAGCTATGTGGCCTGCCCACTGCCACTTGAACATGCTAATCCGCTGGGCTATGTCGGTTACCTTCGTTCGTCTACGGATCTCCTCATTTCTGATTCGATCATGACATTATGAACCCTAGGTGACTTTTCCACGGAACCCAGTTTAGAAATCGCTAGTGTACTGTATAACTTTTTTAACGATAAGCGATAGAGCAGCGTGGTGTAGTCACTTTTGTACGCACTCACGCCTGTAATCCCCGAAGGGGTAGGCAAAGGTATAACCAGTACACCCACACTTCGCCGTGCGCATCTCCGTCCCATGATGTGATAGGGGGCGAGCCTATCGCCATACCGGGCACAAATTCCAGACTCCGGGTTGACACTAAGCATTTCATGATAGAAAAACCCAATATCCCTTTACCCGACCCGGGAATCGAACCCGAGACCTCAGCGTTAGCCTCAGTCGTCACGCGTACGCATTACAACTGCGCCACCGAGGCAGTCAGTTTGTAATACATTTCCTAGAAATGTATAGTTTCGGCAAAACAACTCATTACATTACATTTAACGTGCTTTTATTTATATACGTGTTGCGATAAATCGATGAATTCAAACGAAATATCAGTCTGTCTTCCGCCGAAACATTTTAAGCCGAAATTATCTCGATTTATTTACACCATGTGGAAGCACTGAGCTGATAAATTTACTAGGCACCAGAATAAACTTATAATGTTGGGTTTTATAGACTGGCGAAGCCTTTGTGATAGAAGTGTTACTCTGGTAGTTCTAATATACAATTTGATAGATTAAAGTTTGGTAAAAGTAAAGTATCAGTGACATTATAGTGTACATACACACTCACGCCTGTAATCCTCGAAGGGGTAGGCAGAGGTGTAACCAGTACATCCACATTTCGCCGAGCGTATCTCCGTCCCACGATGTGATAGGGGGCTAGCCTATCGCCATACCGGGCACAATTTCCTGACTCCGGGCTGATACTCAGCATTTCGTAATAGACAACCCAATACCACTTTACCCGACTCGGGGATCGAACCCGAGACCTCAGCGTTGGCCGCGATCGTAACGCGTACGCATTACAACTGCGCCACCGAGGCAGTCACGTATTTTTTTAATATGTAGTATCTTATATAGCCTTCGTGGCGCTGTCGGCGAGTCGTCGGCTGTGGGTTCGATTCCGGCACAGAGAGAAATGTTTGTGTGATCCACAAATATATGTGTCGGAATACATTTTTATCGTTACTCTCATTTAGCGCAATAATAAAATCTCAATAGAAACAAGACATGGGATTTCTCTGGGGGTTGTTACAATAATTAATCACAGTTGAGCAAATGTGTTTCTGCAATGTTTATTTCTGCCGCCTAGCCGCAGTGTGTAAGCACTGTTGTGTTCCGGTTTGAAGGACATTGAAGCCAGTGAAATTACTGGGCACTCTGAGACTTAATATCTTATGTCTCGGGGTGACGAGTGCAGTCCAATGCCATGCAGTGCTTTGTAATTCAAAGTTCAAAAGGTGTTGCTTCTGTTTATGGACAGGCGTGGCGCTTATCAACCCAGGAAGCCGATGGATGCAGGCCGCTTCCAACAGGTCGGCCTGGGCATTAGGGGAGGCCTATGTTCAGCAGTGGACGTCTTGTGGCTGATGATGATGTTGATGATGATGTGGCGCTTATCATCAGGCGAGCGACATGCTCGTTTCGTCACTCAAGCTTATAAAAAAAAATGTTCTGCTTCTGTCGTACGCTGCGCAAGTACGCTGATTTGCATACGATCTAAAGGCTTAACACAATGGAAATATATTGGTCGGTAACAACTGATCACTTACCCTCGTGTAACCCACTTGCTCGTTTGCTCCTTCTATAAAAAAATAAGCTCGATGAACAGTGCGTGCACCAGTTGTATCTCTGCGTGCCCCTTTGAAGATACTGGTGTGATGTCGAACAGGATTGTATGTAGAAATGCAAACAAAATATATATCGTCAAAATGAATTTTTCAGTAATAAAATCTAACTGATATTCATTAATTTATGTTAGAATGCTTGAGTTTTTGCGAGAATGATGGATGAATCTATTATTAAATATTTTTTTGTATTGTACCTATCGAATAGTATAAGTGGTATTCATACCGTCCTATTCGAATAAATAAATAAATAAATGACATCTCCGACATGACACAGATGGAAATATATTAAACTAGTTTTTGCTCGCGGCTCCGCCCGCGTGATTGGCCTTTTCCAGGATACAAGTAGCCTAGGTCCAATCCAGGTTATGTAAGTGTATCGGGTCATTGATACACTTACCATCAGGTGTAGCGTAAACACTTTGCCGAGGAAGGTTAAAAAAAAATGTTCTACCTGTGTGCCAAATTTCATCCAAAACCTTTCACATGTTAAGGCGTGATTGACTAACAAACATCCAAATTCACAAACTCACAAACATCCAAAGTTTCACATATATAATAGTAGTAGGAAGTAGGATAATTCTTGTTTACGAAGGTGCGTCATACAGTCTGGAAAACAATCGTGTCACGCAGCCATGTAAATGACTATTTTCTGATATAGGTACGAGCTTAGGGTACAAGTATGTTCGCTAGAGAAATAGAGCTTTAGTTTTTGTTCGTAGATTAAAAAATCATGAAAATATATTTTATTTAATATAGCCTGCCTCGGTGGCGCAGTTGTAGTGCGTACGTGTTACGATTGAGGCCAACGCTGAGGTCTAGGGTTCGATCCCCGGGTCGAGTAAAGTGGTATTGGGTTTTTCTATAACGAAATTCTCAGTATCAGCCCGGAGTCTGGAATTTGTGCCCGGTATGGCGATAGGCTCGCCCCCTATCACATCGTGGGACGGAGATACGCACGGCGAAATGTGGGTGTACTAGTTACACCTCTGCCTACCCCTTCGGGGATTACAGGCGTGAGTGCGTATGTATATGTAATATTTTGCTGTTTTTCTTTTGTAAATATTATTTTGCTCATAATGTAGTTCTATATTCTTTTATAACTTGATATCGTGATGTCTTAGGTTTTTTTTAAATATAGTATAGGCCGGTAAACGAGCAATTCTTTTGTAACTTGATATCGTGATGTCTTAGGTTTTTTTTAAATATAGTATAGGCCGGTAAACGAGCAAGTGGGTCACCTGATGGTTAGTGATCTCCACCGCCCATGTATGCCCACAATACTAAAATAATCATGGGCGCGTTGCCGACCTTAAAGGAAAGGGATAAGTAAGGGATTGGGAAGGGGATGGTAATTTGGGCCTCCGGATATCTCACTCACCGTACGAAACGCAGCAGCAAGCCGCTACTTTACGTCGGTTTTCTGTGAGACAGTGGTAACGACCCGGACGAGCCGGCCCATTCATGCTGTAGACAAAATTGTCTACAGCGTGGCTCTACCACTCAGGTTTACACGAATATTATATACACATTGAAATAAAATTACTTTCTACGGATTTTATCGCGGTTTAATTTCAGTCTCTCCCGTGACCACGAAGGCTGAAAACCTTTCGAAACGTCGGGACTAAAATAAAAATTAAACCGCGATAAAATCCGTATAAACTAGTTTTATTTCAACTTGATATCGTTTGACTTTTGGACTTCACTAAATCCTGTTTTAGTTCACATGTTTCTCACGTGCATAATAAGCAAGAGTTCAAAGTTCTAATGCGACATATGAACGTCTCGAAACATTTTATAAATATTTACTTACCTATTTAACATGTAGGAAAATACATCTATAGATGTACAGTTCTATGATTTACTTTATGCGTTTCACCAATCTTTGGATACTTCGAAAATGCGGCCATTTACGATGATGTTATTTTAATAAATATAAACCTTATAACATTAGGTTATATACATACATATACACTCACGCCTGTAATCACCGAAGGGGAAGGCAGAGGTGTAACCATTACCCCCACATTTCGCCGGTCTTATCTCCGTCCGATGATGTGATCGGTGACGAGCCTATCGCCACACCGGGCACTGTTCCAGACGAGTGTCAAGAATAGACAAAGTCCGTCACGGTCTCAGACAAAGTCGGTTGAATTTTTCTGAAAAAGTTTTTATAATAATAATATAATAATAATAAATAATAAATGCACCCAACAGTCACACACATAGTCCTGTCCCCACTTTAGGTTAACCTGTATTGTGGGTATCAGGAACTATGAGCGACTTGCGGTCCCACAACACCCAGACCCGAAACAAATATTTGTGGATCAAACATTTGTCTTGGTGCGGGAATCGAACCCACGGTCTCTCGTCTCGCAGGCAGCTACTCGCCCGCTGCGCCACGAAGGCTGTCGCCACTGAAAGAGTCATCAAAATCGGAGCATAAATTATGAAGTTTGAGACTTTCATTCTCGATTTCAGCCCCTTAAGCGTGGAGTTTCTTCTTGAAATTAAAATGGGACTAACTTTGAGTTATACCCGTTCGAATGGAAAAATAATCATCAAAAAAGATCCACATTTGGCGGAGCTATGCGTGGTTATATGTACTTACATAAAAAAACTCTTCAAATTGAGAACTTCTTCCGTTTTTTTCGTTGGTTAAAAATATATATTTATACAGACGAATTGAGCAGCTCTTTGGTTATTGCGTCATCGGTTAAAAAACAAAACCGCATTCAAATCGGTCCATCCGTTAAGGCGATGCCACAAAGAGAGATGACATACAGTGAAAAACAAGAAGGTCAAACTTATAAAATTCGTCATTTAATTATTTTAAATGTCAGCATGTGATGCAAGTACAACAAACAACATCTATTATAATAAACATATATGTATATACAGATAAATTGAGAAACTTTGTTTTTTTGAGGTGGTTAATAAATAAAAAGGATTCTTCGTCCGTACTCAATAACAACTGTATATTTCTATACATATACATTTGTTTAGCGCCAAAACACTAATACGGACTAATGTTTAAACAATATACAGGTATCGGCATTCAAGTAATTTAAAGTTCTGATTAACTCTGTTTGGCGGAAATCGGGTTGAAGTGGGAGACGCTTCATGCGATTGTTTCGTCACTTGATTGATGATCGTCGTCTATTGAACTCTCAACTACCCCCACTTTGTCCATCTGTACTCAAGCCCCGTGCGGGGTATTTTTAATACTTTTTTTATCCGCTTGGATGAAGAGATGAGCAGGTTGCTCGCCTGATGGTAAGCGCCACGCCTGCTCATAAACAGAAGCAACGCCACACAGAACTTTAAATAACAAAGCACTGCATGACACTAGACTACGCTCGTCACCCCGAGACATAAGGTGTTAAGTCTCATAATGCCCAGTAATTACACTGGCTTCAATGTCCTTCACACCGGAACACAACAGTGCTTACACACTGTTGCTTGGCGGCAGAAATAAAAATAAATACTTATGCATAATCCCTAATGATTGCTTTTTCCTGGCAGTATCAAGTTGCTCAACTGTACTGCGTGGCGGAGGTGTCCAAAAATGAAACGGGCGGCGGTGAAGGCATAGAAGTAATAAAAAATGAACCCTTCAAAGATTACCCTTTGCTCGGTAAGTCCATTTTGATTAAACTATAAAATTTAGATCACGATTTAAAATTATTAGTGTGGGTTTGCACCATTCGTTATTATTGAAGAACCTCAGTGGTATGGTGGGCGAATAGCCGACTGCGTAGCGAGAGGCCGTGGGTTCGATTCCCGCACTGAGAGAAATTATCCACGAATATTTGTTTCGGGTCTGGTTGTTGTGGGACTGTAAGTCCCTCGTAGTTTCTGATACCCACGATACATGTTAACCTAGTGTGGGTTAACCTACTGTTGGGTGTATTTATGGTAATAAGCAATGGTTCGCGTTATAAAGAAATGTATAATTTAGATTTTAGTACTATCAAAATGTCAATATTTGATAATATCATTAACCATTGCTTGTTAAAATAACTTTTAACTGACGAATGGTGCAATCCAAACTTAATCAAACTAGGTTAACCCTGAATTCAGAGTAGACGAGATAGGCATTTTCGATTTAGTACACGCAGCAAAATCTTTGGTTAATGCCACAAAAATATAGTTACTCTGTATAAATAAATTTTTAAACATAATTTTTTAAATTTAAAAGGTAATATTTTTAAACATAAATGATAACCTTATCCATTTTCGATACGCCTCTTAAAAAACCTTAGCATCCACGCTTGGATATTAGATAAATTACCGTTCTTTTGATTAGATGTAATATTTTTTTCCCACGCCAATATTTGCAGATCAGTCTGCCAATTAACCTTTATCAGATATTATTGGCAACATCGAGCTGCCTCGCTAATATTGTGTGCCTTAGGGCTCATAGCAGGATATTGTGCCTTATCTGTACACGGTTAGATATAATTGAAAAACATTTATTTACACGTCTGTTGCTTATGTGACGTTAACTATGTTTAGGGTTGCCATGGATAAATTATAAAGAACTATAAAATCCAAGTGTAGACATATTAAATTAGGATTTTTTTAAGTAACTCACGAAAATTGCCGCATTAATCTCAATTGACGCATTCTAAGTTACTCTTAAGTACTGAGTTTTAAGTATTCTGTCAAATTTGGCAAATGATTAGAATTTTATTTGATAGTTTCGTTGAAATTTGTAGACATTTGCTTGTGCCTGATAATTTTTGTATGAGACTGGATAGCGACCCACCATACACACATAGTGGCTCGTTCGGGTGAGTCGCGTTCCGGGGTCAACCAGTCACTTCAGCGCGGCATAATTCTGGCGACCATCGTGGAATGCAATGTCTCTTGACGGTCAATATTATATTTGGACTGCACTGTACTTACCATCGGGTACTGTGTACTGTACGACTCCATCACAGTCGCTATCAAAGCAGCACTTTCCCTACCCAATCCGAATCGCAATAATAATACGCGACCCCGACATAGGATACGCCTACGAGTCCCAAGAACTCCCACAACTGACCGTCGGCACAATGATGTACAGAGACGTCCCTAAACTATACTCCCCAGCGATTGCTCAAGCTGAGGTCTGAGCCTTCTAAAAGGCGCCTCTGTGCTTAATCGCTACTAAATACATTATACATATTTCTGGCTAGAGCGCCATAAGCGCCGGCTTTATTGTCAGGTGAAGCTGTAAAAGCAATATAAGCTAACGGCACGAATCCATTCGAAAAAAAAGTGTACTGTATGATCACGTTGCCATGCCAGGATAAAAGAAAACAAACTTGTAGGAATTTGTGTTCTTATTTTTTTTATGTATGTAGTTAAATCTTAGGACCTCAGAATACTGGTGACAAGAAAGGTACGAGTTCAAACACCGACGCCGAGTCGTGTGACACGTGTCCAGCATGCGTTGAAACTGAACCGGGTATTTTGTAACATATTACCTGTACGTGTATGGTTGTCGCTCATTCAACAATTTAGATTCAAAATGTCGAACGTCATCTATTGTTGTGTAGTACATTTTATTATTGTTTTTGGTAGAAAATATTTATATTGATAGGTATTGCAATTAATATTTATGTATGTAAATATAATAAAATATTTTTATATAATAATTTGATAAGTATTCCTTATTCTAATCTTATATTAATAAATCATATATTCGGCCTTAACGATGACTGAAACATTGTGAGGAATTATGCTACCTATGAATTCTCCATAAGAATTTCGAATGTTTGTGAAATCTGTCAACCCACATTAGGCTAGCGTGGTGAACTAAAGCTATCTCATTCGTAGAGGAGGCCCGTGCCCAGCTGTGGGGCAGTATATACAACGCTTATATTACTATATCAGATTCTTTACAGTAAATATCGAAATCCTTACATCAGCATCAATTGTCCAAACTTTTAAAATTATAATGTCAATATCTACGCGGCAACCCTAACGCAGAAACATGGGTGTACTTAAAGTTTACGTCATTCGCAGTGAAACTTGTAATAAATAGGTCTTTACCAATTATAATTGTTTTCTTTAACTTTTTTCTCAGAGTCGGCCTTCATGTAGATGAGTTATTACAAATGCGATGAATTTATTATTCACATTGTGTTGTACAAAAGCATAATTACAATTAGAGGTGATAGTTTTTACAGTAGTTGCTATGTAAATAATAAAAATATCAGCCCTGTAATATGTATACTGTCTTAATACAGGGCACAAGCCTCTTTTACTAATGACTGCGATTACCTACACAGTAACAGCCTCCATGGCGCAGTGGGTGAGTAGCCGGTTGCGAAGCGTGAGGCCGTGGATCCGATTTCGCACCTCGACAAATGTTTGTCTGATCCACAAATATTTGTCTCGGGACTGAATGTTGTGGGAACGCAAGTACCCACGATACAGGTTTACCTAGTGTGGGGTCAGAACTATGTTGTGACTGTTGTATGTATTTATTTATTAGGCCGTAGTTCATCACACTGGCCCAATGCGGGTTGGTAGACTTCATTTTTTATGCAGAGTTCTCAGGTATAGGTTTCCATATGATTTTCTCTTCGCCGTAATAGCGAGCGATTATTAAAAATTTATACACGCGTTACTTAGAAAAGTCAGAGGTGCATTGCTCTTGTTTTGAACCTGCAACTTTCGTCTCGACATTCCGTACGATGAAGTGTATTTAAAATATCACTTATCTATACTAATATTATAAAGAGGAAAGATTTGATTGATTGATTGTTTGTTTCTTTGCATTGAATAGGCTCCGAAACTACTGAACCGATTTGAAAAATTCTTTCATTGTTGGGAAGCTACACTATCCCCGGGTGACATAGGCTACTTTTACCCCGGAAAAGGCCATTCACGTGGGTGGAACCGCGAGCAAAGGAAAGAAAAGAAAGAAAAAAAAGTTTATTGTCATCATAAGACATTTATTTATTTATTTAATAGCAACACCATTAGGTAAAACACACTACTAACATAATATAAAAATCAATTAAGTAACAAATCATGTGCTTACCTTTTAAAGGTATTTACAGCTAACACAAAAAAATTACAATGTCATAATAACGTAATAATTATTATAAATTATAAGATAAGTAAAGTAAGTAAATTATTTTTAAATGAAATGTAATATGTGAAATACGTAAACTAAATATTGTGAAAAACAAATAACTTAATTTTATTTTTAAATGGGCCAATCTTATTGCTTAAAATGTCAGCGTCAATACATTTGGGCAAATAATTATAGGTTCTCATCATTCTTGTTATGGGAGTAGTGTAACCCAAATTAGTTTTATAAAATTTTTCTTTAAATAATTTGTAGGCAGAAAATCTAGGTAATCGACATGGAGTTGAAATATTTACTCTCCAAAGAAGCTGTGGACAATCTATACCTGAGTTTAAAAGCTTATGTAAAAATACTAAATCTAAATACTTTCTGCGTGATATTAGTGATTGCATATTATACAACATGCAACATACATAATGCATTACACCATTTAATTAATATTCAACTAGTTTAAAATTAATATTAAAACTATACAGTTGCATGCCTTCACGGTGACAACAGGAGACCAGCTCAGTATAATACAGTGATTATTGGGCGAGCCACAACACAGCGCTTGTTTTCAGTGGCCTCCTAGAATGACGGCTTCCTCCTAGAAAGGCTATCTAGTCAGTCATAAAGAACCTTGTGAGCACTATAGCTCTTATATTTATGAACACCGTAGTTGCGTCAGTACAATCGGGTTTCGACATTTTGCGAAGTGATTGTGGCCCGGCTTAATTCATTATAGTTGCGATATAATTGCAAAACTAGCACATTTTGTTCTGATAATCCTACGAGAGTCTTGTGTTTTTTTTTATAACTTGAATGACGAGACGAGCAGGTCGCTCGCCTGATGGTAAGCGCCACGCCTGCTCATAAACAGAATCAACGCCACACAGAACTTTAAATAACAAAGCACTGCATGACACTGGACTGTGCTCATCACCCCGAGACATAAGGTGTTAAGTCTCATAATGCCCAGTAATTTCACTGGCTTCAATGTCCTTCAAACCGGAACACAACAGTGCTTACACACTGTTGCTTGGCTGCAGAAATAGACAAAGCGGTGGTACCAACCCAGCCGGCCTCTCGCATACGAGGGACCTACCACCTTGTTGTTACCTTGTTTTTCGTAACTTGGTCAATATGATGATGATAATATGGTCATAGATACATAATACACTAATGTGTCTATGATATGGTCTAGGCGTGTTATAATTTAACCTATCTTGTTTTCAAATCAATTTGTTTTTTTTTTATTTTATTTAATACAGATGTATATGCTACTTCCGTCGCATTGATATCTAACTTTCGATTTTAAATTCGCACTTCGCAGTTTATTCAGTCGGGATTATGTTAATATTATTATATTATTCAAATACGTGTTTTGAAATAAGGCGAGATTACATTTCCCGTTTTGTTAATTATTTGCAAAAAACACTCGCGTAGTAATACTTGTGAAGGTTGTTGTAGCGAAGCACCGGCCGAGTGCTGAGGAACTCTCCACTTATAACGGTGTTGCTAGATATTACATAAAATTACGGAAATTTTTCCTTATTAACCGACGAATTTTTAAAAAAAAACAGCAGGTTCTGAATTCGACGGGAATAAGTTTTTTTTTGTATGTATAACCGCGCACCACCACTCCGCCAAATGTGGGACTGGGATGATTTCTATGCAAAACATTTATTCAACAACAGAAACACACTAATACAATAGGAAAAAATAAACAAAACACAAAGTAATAACTGAATTCACACAACCATATGCATGTCATTTTTGAGTGGTAGAGCCACGCTGTAGACAGTTCTGTCTACAGCATGAATGGGCCGGCTCGACCGCGTCGTTACCACTGTCTCACAAAAAACCGGCGTAAAGTAGCAGCTTGCTGCTGCGTTTCGTACGGTGAGTGAGATATCAGGAGGCCCAAATTCCCCTCCCCCTCCCAATCCCTAACTTTTCCCTTTCCTTTAAGGTCGGCAATGCGCCTATGATTATTTTAGTATTGTAGCGTACATGGGCGGTGGAGATCACTTACCATCAGGTGACCCACTAGCTCGTTTGCCGGCCTACATTATAAAAAAAAAAACAAAAAATATATAAAACCAGCCCCTTATTGCATACATACGTTCCAACTAAAACTGCTGGGCACGGGCACCGTCTACTCATGAGAGGGGTTAGATCTTAGAGTGGCCTAATGCCTCCTCCTTCCTCACGATGTATTCCTTCTACGTTAATCGAGCCATAATTACCTACCTATGTAGCACACGTAACTGGCTGGTTGCGAACCTGCGACTTCCGTCTCGGCAATCCGTACCACTCCTTGCAGAGCTATCGTCGCTCGACACTAGCAAAAGCCAGTATTTAAATAAAGATAACTTTGATTGGTTTGCTTGTATCAATATCATCAGATTTAATATTCAACTCGTGTTTTTGATACGCATCGAGAATAGGGTTGACTAATAATGTACGTTTTCTCACCAGCATGCCGCATGACGTCACTAGTTTATACAGCTGTTGTTTGTATAGGTGCGCCTGGGTCACTCCGACCTTACGCGAAATGTTACATGTTTTACGGCTTGCGTTTTAAAATATCACAAATTATTACATTATACTTACATACGCACTCACGCCTGTAATCCCCGAAGGGGTAGGCAGAAGTGTAACCAGTACACCCACATTTCGCCGAGCGTATCTCCGTCCTACGGTGTGATAGGGGGCGAGCCTATCGCCATACCGGGCACAAATTCCAGACTCCGGGCTGATACTAAGCATTTCGTAATAGAAAAACCCAATACCACTTTACTCGAACTGGGGATCGATCCCGAGACCTCAGCGTTGGCCTCAATCGTAACGCGTACTCATGACAACTGCGCCACCGAGGCAGTCAGTACTATACATATACTTGATTTTATTTTTAACAACTTGATGGTAAGCGCAACGCCTGCCCATAAACAGACACAACACCACACAGAACTTGGAGTTACAAAGCACTGCATGACACCGGACTGCGCTCGTCACCTCGAGATGTAAATATGTTAAGTCTCATAATGCCCAGTAATTGCAAGGGCTTCAATGTCCTTTAAACCGGAACACAAAAATGCTTATACACTGTTGTTTGGCGGCAGAAATAGACGGCGTGGTGGTACAAACCCAGACGGCCTCTCGCATACGAGGGGCCTACCACCTAGTTTGTTGTACTTTGGTGTTTAAATGGTTACGCATATCATTGAAGAGGGGGGGGGGTGTCATTCTACTCTTTTGACCTCCCACTTGTAAAATATAGACCGGTAGTAACTGATTACAAACGAATCCTCGGTTGTATCAGCTATGTCTACTCTAGGTCATGTTTAAAGTCTACTTTGAAAGCAAATACTCGAGTAATCTTTTGGTTGAGCCACGACATAGACAGTTTTGTCTACAGAATGAATGGGATAGATCACTGGGTTATTACCACTGTGTCACAAAAAACCGATGTGACACAAGCTATTGCGTTTCGGACGGTGACTTAAATTACAGGAGGATCAAATCCCGGTTCCCCTTCGCAATCACCATTCCATCCATAATTTCTGTGTATAGTGGGGGTTCACTTACCTTGAGGTGACCCACTTGTTAGTTTGCTGACCCTTGCTGTATCATAATATTGATTATAATGGAATACAAAAAATATTTTATTTTTCGACATAGGCATTAGATACCCCTAAAACTGTAAGTATTGGTGTAGCTATGTACCCCATATCATTCTTTCACATTTAATATTTTCATTACCACTATCATTCACATCCTTTTTTCATCCCATTGCTGAGCTCTTTTAATGACATTAACTCAGCCAGTATAGTTCAAGTTTGATCATGTTAAATATCTTTTATAACCAAAAGATTTCCAACTCAAAAGAGCCTCACAAACACTTGCAAGAATCAAGCTTTATACGTCTAGTTCACGACGTGTCAATGTATCAAACCACTTTGCATATAATTAGACACACAACGCTTGTCTTACATATTAAGAGTAACTGCGCATGATGTCATATAGGAACTGTTTCGTTAGCATCCAGTGTCTACTAACAGTCTGCTTAGCAACAATATAGAGAATTTACAGATTTTTACTATTTTCCTAAAGACAGTTTGCTGATGGGAGGGTGCCTTTTTGGGTAGTAGAGCCACGCTGTAGACATGTCTATAGCATGAATGGGTCGGCTCGTCCGGGTCGTCACCACTGTGTCACACAAAACCGGCGTAAAGTAGCAGCTTGCTGCTGCGTTTCGTACGGTGAGTGAGATATCCGGAGGCCCAAATTCCCTCCCCTTCCCAATTCCTTAATTATCCCTTTCCTGCAAGGTCGGCAAAGCGCCCATGACTCTTTTGGTATTGTGGGTGTACATAGGCGGTGGAGATCACTTACCATCATGTGACCCATTTGCTCGTTTGCCGGTCTATACTGTAAAAAAAACCTGATGCATATTTGTACCTGACTCGATAGCACCAACCGTACATAGGGAAAATGCCGCCATAGTTGCTCGTTCTGGCGTTTCGGAGTCGGCCAGTGTATATCCAGAATCTTTAGGCCAATATAATTTTGTCAACCGTGGAGGAAAAGTGTCTTGACGGTCGATTATGTTATATTTAGACTGCACTGTAATTACCATTAGGTGCAGTGAAGTGTTGCCTTGTCGGGATGAAAAGACATCCACTGCTGCAAGAATACTAACTCCTACGACTTTACAGACTGGAACGTCCATTTCTTAAATGGATGAGTGGCTTTCAGTTACAACTTTCCATATATTTATGGGTTTCCATATATATTATTTTATCCTATTTCCTCTGAAACCAACTACCATAAAAAGATGGAAGCCAAAAATAACTCTACCTTAAAGATAGCAACTTGGTGAAATGATTGATCAGCATGAACACCGAAGCAAAGAAGCGAGGAAGGCCCTCGTTAGTTTGGATGCCCGTCATCAACAAGGACCGATAACCCCGAGCAGACATATCTGGTGAAGAATGGCAGAGGAACAGACCCCAATTCAAATGAAATATGACTAGCTCAAGAAAGAGAAAATAATTGATTTGTCCGAAATATTATCGTCAATCAAATGACGTTTATGCATTTGAAATGATGATGCAGAAATGTAACTAGAATATTTCGTACTATCTAGGCTAGTACAATCCCAACCAACATGCATACGTGCGGCCTTTATGTCCAAAGCAACAGTTGCAGAATGTGTTCTAAATAAAGTATCTTCAGATATCTAGTGTCCGGTACGGTTCATTCCGGCCAACGCAAACTTTATTCGTGACGTGTGTGAAACACCACTTTGAATTGTCGGTCGGTTAGTTGAGAGTTGAGTTGCGGGTGAAATGGAATGCTTTTCAAATAAGTATTTGTGTGTCTGGAATGTCATGTCATGTCATGGGATGTCAACGCGAATGTTTGGAGCTGTTTGGTCTTGAAGGTCAATTATTGTTAAGACTTTGATTTTCTTAAGCAATCGGTCTTTAAGTATCACTGTAGTTATTACTTATTAGTAGACAAATATAGGTCACTGACTGAAGAATAAGGAGAACCTAATCTCCCGACTCCTTTCCAATCCATTAATTATACTTTATTATATCTTTCCCTTAAAGTTAGCAAGGCATTCATGATTCTTCTGGTGTTGTAGATGTTCAAGGGCGCTAGAGATAACTTACCATCAGATGACCCACTTGCTCGTATGCCGGCTTTTGCTATGAAGATAAAAACTATTTAAATGACAACAATAGACTATTGCTTATCTTTCTTTTTATAATAAACGACAAAACAAGACGTTCTTTAACGCTCAATCGATCCACCAAAATAATTTAGTTTAGTTTAAATAACACTGATTCTAAAACACGTTTCATTTGAAGATAGAGAACTTTCAAATCAGATTTGACAATCCAGTATGTCGCTTACTTTCATTTTAAATATCACTTATCGTCTCAATCTCAGTAGTGGCCTAGTGGGTGACTAAGAGCTCTCACCATTGACCAATCAGGATCTCAGTTAATCGAAGCTTGGTTGCTTGCGTAACAAGGAACCAGTTCACTTTGACACAGACGATGTCACCAACTTTGCATTTAAAATGAAGCATTTCGCAAACAGATTCACCTAGTGACCTGTTTGTATCGTTTCGGAGATTTTAGCTCTACTCAGGCAGCTCGTTAGTGTAATTAGTTCTCACGGTCGTTGAGTGGAGTGCCCTATTTAGCTTGTTTTGATTTTATATTTTTATAGTTTATAGTTTTATTAATCATGTAGGCAATTAAAATAGCGCTTATGATAAGTACAAAATAAGGAAACTTATGTATAGAAATCATATCAACTAATGTATACATAACATATATAGCATCATCAAAATACACTGTGAAACTATAAATTTTAGAATATTTTTATTATGGAATAGTCCAAAATTGTTAAGTATTATTATAATTATATTTTTTATACAAAGTACATTTATCCATTATATTTATTTGCCTCGGTGCGCAGTTGTAATGCGTACGCGTTACGACTGAGACTGACGCTGAGGTCTCGGGTTCGATCCCGGATCGGGTAAAAGTAATATTGGGTTTTTCTAGTACGAATTCCTCAGTATCAGCTCGGAATCTGGAATGGCGATAGGCTCGCCCCCTATTACATCATGGGACAGAGATAGGCTCGGCGAAATGTGGGTGTACTGGTTACACCTCTGCCTACCCCTTCGGGGATTACAGGCGTGAGTACGTATGTATGTATTTATTGTTCCAATAAAGGAATGCGGTGTTTGCTAAAGTTTCCATAAAAGTTGATGTATGTTTAGTAAAGTGACGTCATTCTATGTAATAACCAAATTAACGCAATCAATTTTCTCAGACATGGAATTATGCTGAATTTAGTTATTTTATAAGGGATTCGTTCAGTGACGGACACCCAAGTCTTGCGACTGCTTTTTTATCCTAGCACGGCATAGTGACTACACTATGCCTCATAATTACAGAGGAATCCAACTATATAATAACGACCTTTGAGACACGTTTCGTCCCTCGATAATTGCCAGAATTATACAGGCCTGAAGATACTCGATATACCAGCTACCTGTGTGCAAAATTTCATCGAAATTCGTTCCTCCGTTAAGGACTGAATGGTCCACAAATACCCAAACTGTTACATAACTAGTCTCTGCTATTACATGTATTGGTAGGATTAGATTAAAGTCTCGCTATGTCATTGCTGCCGATAGTAGAATTATAATTATTCCAAGAATTTCGTTTCGTTTGTCTAAATTTCTATTCCAAATGTCAGTAGCTTAATATAGGACTTAAACCTCATCTACAATCTACAGTTTCTGTATTCCATTTCCACGCCATTACGTTTCAACATCAGGTTAGATAGAAGCGGTATGATTGGAGGAAATGCGAACAAATTGTGATTGTATTAACTGATGATTGTGATGTTTCTGATTAAAATAAAAGAACAAAGAATAAAATCGTTTATTGATCATGTAGGCAATGAAAATAGCGCTTATGATAAGTCAGGACAAAAATAAAAGCAAAATAGTTAGGCATCAGAAACCATATATATTATCAACTTATGTAGATATACATAATATCATACATAGCATCATCAATAATACACTAGGAGTATTTATAATAGATACGATTCTTTCTTGATGGCGTTATGCCTTCTTATGCCAGGGCCCGCCTTCTTAGACGCCTAATTGACGTATGTTATGTAATAATTGTATTTACATATTTATTTTACTTTGTAAGAAGTAATTGGCGTATTAGTATTATTTGATTTAGACCTTTTAACATTTCATAAGTTTGGATTCGCGTTTATTCGATCATTATCATGTTCACGGTATTATGAAAACCAAACGGGTAATTTTTTTGGCACAATCACTCTTGAACTTAAGGTCGAATGTCAGCAATAGCCTGCGAAATTTATTTAATATTGATTTTTTGAAAATTGTTGTTCGATCCTTTGGTTAAATATGGATAAAAATGATTTTGCGCAAATAATCACCATGGATATACGGAATAATAACAATATAAACTATAAATATTGCTTCTAGAGTTATTTAATATCCAAAAGATGGTCCAAAATGACTAATCTGAGTAAAAAAACATAGTTTTCTGAACTGCTGAAAAAAAATCAAAATTTAATTGAATTTCGCGGGCTAGTACTGACATTCGACCTTAAAGAACTCTAGTTCAAGTTCTTTAGATTCAACGCCAACTAGCAGCAAACACTTGACTGCTTTCTACTCAGAGCCATGTTTAACATAATGATGTGATCGTCAGGTGGCAAATACTCATCAGGCCAGTACACTTACAAGATATACCACTTGGCGTCGAAGGTGCCGGCGTTCATCAGGCTGCTGGCGCCGAAGGGATCCCTGGAAGTGCACGAGGAGGCGTGGAACGCTTACCCTTACTGCCGGACCGTTCTCACGGTGAGTTGTGATCAATTTATAATTATAAGTTGATAACTTCAAACCAACCTCCGTGAAGCGAGAGGCCGCGGTTTCGATTCCCGCACTATGACAAATGTTTGTGTGATTCACAAGATTCTCCCCAAAGAGGTTGACGTCAGGCAGGCGGTCGGTCGTAAAAACTACAAGCCAAATCTTTCTGTAACATGTGTTGAAACTTGAAAGCATGTTTTGCTACTACTAGTGGTATAAGGGCAGATTGAAAAGGAATTTCAAAACCAGAATCGCGATGCACTTACTTATTATCCTTTAAGGAATTTCCATTTTGCCTCGTACTCAATCAGATTTTAAACAAATTATTATGGGACACGAGGGTCCACGGGGTAACGAGCACAGTCCAGTGCAGTGTCAGTGCGGTGCATGCAGTGCCTCGTAATTCAAAATTCTGTGTGGCGTTGCTTCTGTTTATGGGCACGCGTGGCGCTTACCATAAGGTGACCTGCTAGCCTCATCATTCAAGCTAATAAAAAAAATACCTATATGTATAAAATTCCATAATATCGTTTATTTTGTCCGCGCATTATCCAGTCAGTTAAATTGATTTAAATTTATACATCTCATTTCATAAAACAGTTCCACGTCGTTATTCAACCAACCCTTCAAAATAGTTGCCTTTGGCAAGGCGATGTCTCTGAGAGGTGCCCTTGACTTGTTGCTACATTTTTTCTGTCATGGTCGCTTAGCACTCGCTCGCGATGACCCTGTACTAGCCATCGAAGTTGAAGGTTATGTAGGAAACTAGTCTGTTATTAATGTTTTTATAGTGTTTGACAACTTTTTTCTTTGACTACGTTGGTGTTTTGAACTGGCCTTTATTTTTCTGGGCTTTCAAGGGTAGAACGTGTGTTCTCGCCTTTTTCATCGAAGAATTATATGTATGCATTAACGCCCAGACCAAACCGGACCAATTTGGACCTGAAATGTTGGAATTTTAACAGCGTCCTATAATCATCGAAATAAGATGAAAAGAAACGTAACTCAAGCAAAAAATTATCCCACCAAAACTCTGTGCAAGGGGGCGGGGCTATAAAATTCTGTGCAGCTCGTTCATTCATCAATTCATAAAAATTGATTAATGATCTCTAGTTGATACTTAATACGTCGATATTTTTTTCGCGGGGCAGAACGTCGTATCTCGATCTAGAAATTTAATATTTAGACATTAACTATTATGAAATAAAGTTTATTTTGAACGTTCATTATTTTTTGTTGTGTGTATGACTGTAACGTGATTACCTTTGCATGTGTAAATAATTGGAGCCGTATTTTTGTCAGATTCATATGAGAGTTATCGTTCTAGTCATCTTATTTCGATGCCTATAATTATATTATGTAGCTTATTATCACAAAGACTTACCTAAGCTGAGGAAAGGAGGTGGGAAACTTTGTAGGTATGGGATTTTATTGGTGTAGGTTTTCTTGGTATTTGAAATGAATACTTTTTAATATACCGACCGACACCGACAGCCTCGGTGGCGTAGTTGTGATGCGTACACGTTACGACTGAGGTTGACGCTGAGCTCTCGGGTTCGATCGGGTAAAATTGATATTGGGTTTTTCTATTACGTAAAGCTCAGTATCAGCCCGGAGTCTGGAATTTGTGCCCGGTATGGCGATAGGCTCGCCCCCTATCACATCATGGGACGGAGATACGCTCGGCAAAATGTGGGTGTATTGGTTACACCTTTTCCTACCCCTCGGGGATAACCGGCGTGAGTGCGTATGTATGTATGTAATGTATGTACTTATTTTATGGAATTTTGATTGATCTTCAAAAGTTGAAGCTGATATTTTTTTTTATAATACGTATTTATTTTCAGAACCCTGGCTACATGAAGGAGAACTTCGTTATTTGCATAGAGTCGTTACACGTGCCCGATGCAGGAGATCAGTATAATGTAAGTTTGTGATTATTAATTTAATATTATAGTAACAGTACAATAATGGTGGAGTTAATTATATACGCATAGTAGCGCAACCTATTACGTTTACACAAACACGCGCTACCACGCGTTGTTGAACTGGACACTTTGCACACATTGGCCGAATGTCTCGGGAAGACTAATTTTTGGCAAGTAATATGACAAATATACACTCGAGAATGCGCGAGGCGAGATCAGACTTCTTCACACTCGGTATCTATCTCACAATAGTTTCCTATTTTGAATTTTATACATTTTATAAGCAACAGAAAATGATACGCAAAAGAAACCCTTTTATTAAAACACAATCAATATTGGTTCAGAAATGTGCCCCGCAGTTATGACTTTAAATGTTGGTATGAGGAAAAGTGGGTGCGTAGTAGGGATATCTGACTATCTCGCTTGCACGCGTGCACCATAATGAACATTTTACACAGTGACGTCAAAGTTTGCGTCGTCTGCCATTTGACAATTACCCCTTCTACAGGATTTGAATGGCTTCGAAGTTATTTATTTTTGGTGCGATTTATAAAATTCTTTCTGCAATAGATTTTGAGTAACGTAATATATTGATTTAAATAATTAAAAAAGTCTAGTCATCTACCCTATTCTCGGCACGTCTCGTGCAATATGTAGAGCGGGTTTTGCATGTTCCTGGGAGTGCGAACGCAAACATCAATAAAACATATCGCCGGCCACAAGACGTTTCATTATTCATACGACGTATTGACGTATAATTCAATTAATATTTCAAAACAATTTTTGTGCCATCTTTTTATGCATTTACGGGTTAAAGTATCTACACTTGCGCGCTTAACATAAGACCTTGAGAAAATCTTGTCGAAACGTTTTCTCATGCTATCTCTACATATCTTTCTTTCTGCCTGGCGTTACCCTCAGTTCAATGCCAAGGTTCGCCTTCCCATCATGAGTTAATGGTGGATTTGGTATTATATGAGGCGACCCGCCGTCTGACCCCCACAACCAGCAACGAAACCTAATTGCGCCATTGCTTCGTCCGTTGATCAGCAGAGTGTACCACGTGCAGGTGATGCTTTGAGCCTAAGATGTTGGTAGCCCATTTACTATCTCTACATGTCTATCGAACCTAATATGCCTGATATTCACGACATGTGAAAATGTCTCGTTTGCTCGCATGTATCTTTTACTCCCACAATAGCGTTGTTTGTTATGGCGTTATATTTACTTTTAAAAGAAATAAATTTTAAAATCTATCTCGTGTCGTGGTTGCACGTAACGCGTGCGATATATCCCATGAGTTCATGCTAAGCCTCTAAGGTTTCCTTGTTGGATTATGTTTTGTTTTCATAACAACTGTCTACACTTTATAAGGATGCCCGTTGTCAATCTGAAAGCCTGCTCCCACCAGTTGGAGCCAATTAGCGTAGTGTTACAAAGGAATCCTTCAACGAACAATTTCCGACGACTTTGTGCTAATTAGAAAGTAAATCTAGGCGAGATTACATTTCTACAGTGACCTTTATGACTATAACGTAATAAATCATAGCTAAGTTCTTCGACTATTTAAAGAACTTTTACCAGTAATCTAGATTTGAAGCTATTTTAATGGTTATGCGTAAATGGGTTGTTAAATATGCCCTATAGTTTTGGATTTCGGGGTTATTAAGTAAAGTTGGTACAATATTAACAATACCAGAGGGGCTAGCCCCTCTGATCTGTATTATACAACTTGTTACAGAAATGTGTGGTCATACTTTAGGGTCTTTACATATACCTGACTGAGTATTACTGTACTAAATCTTATCAAAATCTAGACATCCGAAAATATTGCGCTAGTTTTAATCATTCGTTTATTAACCGATAAGATCTATCACATCGCTTTAAATTACTTCTGCGTGTGAACCTGCTTTTAGCTGTATAATAGGTATATTCAGACCCAGTTGATGTCAATCTTTCTTACTGCCTAGCGGTATCCCGGGTTAACGCCAAGGTCCGCCATTTAACAAAAACCAAGTATTGTGTAATAAATAATCAAAAGTTTTAACAAGCGTGGCAATAATCAAATTTGTCATAATTCTGCGGTAAAACACCGCGGTACATGTGTTGATATGAAGCAAATTCCCTTATCAGGGCTAAGGAACATTAAATTTCGGCCTTGTAACGTAATACCTATTAGATAACGGTTCTTAACCCATTAGTTTTAGCGGAATGTTCATTTTTATACCGATAAAAAATTTACACAGTCAAAATTTGTTCTGACCTAGTTGTGGCTTTGAAGTTAGCTGCGAGCCGTATTGACTCACGAGGCTATTGTTTTACGGATTAGAATAGTACAAGAGGCGTAGAGTGTGAGTGAAGTGTCTTAACTTCAGGCTAACTTAGATTGATCTTACTTCGCCATACAGACTTATGCATACCTACGAGCGACCTACGAACTACTATTACAGATGCTCTGTAAAACTCTTTCTTTCTGCCTGGCGTTATCCTGGCTTAATTTCAGGGTCCACCTTGCCATCATGATTTGACGGTGGATTTGGTATTATGTAGGGCGACCCCACAACCCGAACGGGAACCAAGTTACTATGTAAAAATGTAATCATACAATAAAACTCAAAATTAAACAACATCCCTCTTGTTAATCGGTTAAACAACATCCCTCTTTTTAATCGGGGTTTAAAACTATGGTACTTTACGCGTAAACATAAAAAATGATCGTTTTTATATCTCGACCGGTTTGAAATTAATATCTCGCGAAGTAATCTTTTACGAGTGGTAGAGCCATGCTGTAGACAATTTTGTCTACAGCATGAATGGGCCGGCTCGTCCGGGTCGTTACCTCTGTCTTACAGAAAACCGGCGTAAAGTAGCAGCTTGCTGCTGCGTTTCGTACGGTGAATGAGATATCCGGAGGCCCAAATCCCCCTCCCCTTCCCAATCCCTTATTATCCCTTTAAGGTCGGCAACGCGCCCATAATTCTTTTGTATTATGGGCGTACATGGGCGGTGGAGATCGCTTACCATCAGGTGACCCACTTGCTAGTTTGCCGGCCTATACTATAAAAAAAAAAAGTCACGGTCTTTGTTTTCAGAGAGTAAAGGGTCAAGGCAGGCGTAAAGGGCTGTTGAAGTGACTCACTTCAGTGCGGCGAGGTTATTTTACACGTATTTGTAGTCTCTGAATATGTACATTGTGTTCTCCTTGGATAGTGCGGTAATGATGTACAATTAGTTGTTGATTGCGCACTTGTCTCGGGTGTTCGTAATTGCCGCTCGTGTAGTTGCTCAAGTTGTCCCCTTGGCATTGACACTCGTAGGCGAAGTGTAGGCAATCCGGCGGGTTCACACCTGTCACCTAGATTCTTATTGCCATACTCGTTTCGGAAATCGTTGGTTCACTAATATAAGCTTCTTTAGTGATTTCCTAGGTTTACGCGAATATTATACATTGAAATAAACCTAGTTTACACGGATTTTATCGCGGTTTAATTTTTATTTTAGTCCAAATGAAGGTAGCTGTGCACGACCGTACTGGTACTCAGGTGTTAATGTGGACTGTATGTATGTGAGTGTGTGTGGGTGTGTGTGTACGGTGCACAACGGTTTGCCGGGATTGCGTGAGCAGGAAAACCAATGATCCAGAGACACTTTGGAAATCGGATTTATTTCGCGAACCAGAAACAATAAATAGCCTATACTATAAGTACACTAGCCGCTTTGCACTGAAAAGTGCAGTTGAGTTTCAAACGCCGCGAGCGTTCTCATGGAGCGACGATGCTGGCTCCGTTCTCGGTCGGCGTGGGTTGCGTCGTGATTCCTGGTTCCCAGACGTTCTTCTTACTTGCTGACTACTTGCGGACTTGCTGACTACTTGCGGACTTGCTGACTTCTTCTTTCTTGATTTTCTTCTGGAGTGCCGGACCGAACTGAATTTCAGCGGGAATTGGGCCCCTTTTTGGCCCGTATTCCCGATCGACACTCCAAACGGGAGCGCGGCGCTTTGCGCCGGCGCTCGGCCAATCAGAGCGCGCGCACAACACCGGAACGTTGCGCAGGCGCTCGCGGGCGGGTGTGGTGCGCACGCGCCCGCGCGGGGAGAGCCGGTGCTTATTTTGCAGCGCCCTCTGCATTCCTGTAAACATACATAAACAAACACTATTTTCTATGTACATTATTAATAATCTTATTATATACTTACTTATGCTACGAAATTATTCACAACTATTTCTATTAATATAAAATAGAAACTAGTTACACAAGTAAGTAACAATACGATTCATAACTGAAACAAACATACTAGGCAATATGATAAAGTTATACACGTTATACAATGGCAAATAAAATAAAACATTATACGTTACTTTATATACATTCGTCCTGCACAGTAGTTAATGTAACATTAACTTTTCGAGACGACCTCAGTCTCTCCCGTGACCACGAAGGCTGAAAAGCTATCGAAACGTCGGGACTAAAATAAAAATTAAACGGCGATAAAATCCGTATAAACTAGTTTTATTTCAATAAGCTTCTTTGTCAGACGATGACAAAGTATTTTTTTTTATTGCATAGCCGACAAACGAGCAAGTGGGTCACCTGATGGTAAGTGATCACCACCACCCATGTACGCCCACAATACCAAAAGAGTCATGGGCGTGTTGCCGACCTTAAAGGAAATGGACAATTAAGGGATTGGGAAGGCGAGGGGATTTGGGCCTCCGGATATCTCACTCACCGTACGAAACGCAGGCGCAAGCTGCTACTTTACGTCAGTTTTCTGTGAGACAGTGGTAACGACCCGGACGAGCCGGCCCATTCATGGTACTGTCTACAGCGTAGCTTTACCACTCGTAAGATGGTAATATCGTCGAATGAATGCAAATAAAACAATACAACATAGAACTTCGTTAATGTGAGCCTATTTCTGACAAAGAACTTTATAATAGTACACCGACGAAATTTAAATGAATATGTACCCATTTATCAAAATTTCCCTTTGTCATAACCTGTAAACTACTTAAACCAACTACAATTGTCTACAATAGAGATAATTGAAAAGTAGGTAGATATTTGTTTACATTTTTGGAACAGATATGGTGATTATACCTTACACTAGCTTCGACCCACGGCTACGTCCGCGTGAATGTCTTCCTCTTATTATGACCACACGTTTCTGTAACAGGTTGTAGAATATACCTTATCACTGCTAGCTACCACTTTGTCATTAGGTCAAACATTTTGAGTAGAGATAATATCTTCTCTCATTGTAATGTCATCATGTCAATCTCATTGTGATGGCAGTGATAGCTCAGTGGGGAGTGGTATGAACTGACGAGACGAAAGTCGTAGGTTCAAAGCCATCCCCAAGAGCATACACCTCTGACTTTTCTAAATTATGTTGTGTTAATTGTTAATTATCACTTGGTTTAACGGTGAAGGAAACATCGTGAGGAAACCTGCATACCTGAGAAGTTCTCCATAAGAAATTCAAAGGTATGTGAAGTCTGCCAACCCGCACTAGGCCAGCGTGGTGGAATAAGGCCTAACCCCTCTCATTCAGTAGAGGACGCCAGTGCGCAGTGGGACATATATAATACAGGGCTAGCTAGTGTTATTGTAATGTAGCGTAAATGGAAAAAGTTTACACAGAATCAAGCGCGTATGTGGCTAATGGTGCAGTTAAAGGACGCGTGATGGCGCGGGCGTCGCGTCGTGTATACCATAAGTATGCTGCGCCTCGTCCGTTTGTTCCGAGGCTAACTAGTCCATAATAGTGTCCAGTTTCACGACCCGTGATAGCGCGAGGCGAGCCACGGACGATGAGGCGTAGCCTATTCGTGTACATGTCGCCGCAATTTTTTTATTCATAGTAATTTTCAAAACATACTTCTGGAAGCGACTGCCTCGGTGGCGCAGTTGTAATCCGGACACGTTATGATTGAGGCCAACGCTGAGGTTCGATCCCCGGGTCGGGTAAAGTGGTATTGGGTTTTTCTATTTTCAAAATGCTCAGTATCAGCCCGGAGTCTGGAATTTGTGCCCGGTATGGTGATAGGCTCGCCCCCTATCACATCGGCGAAATGTGGGTGTACTGGTTACACCTCTGCCTACGCCTTCGGGGATTACAGGCGTGAGTGCATATGTATGTATGTACTTCTGGAAGCGCGCCGCGTCTTTTCACAAATAAATTGTGCGCGTTGTTATCGCATTTAGTTATATATTAATCATTTGACTCACACGATTTTAGTATATCGTTAACATTATCAAATACCTAAGTGTATTGTTTTAGTAAAGTAGGATAACGTAACGTACACAAATAATGTAATACGAGACTTTAACATGATAATTCATTGAATTATATTATTACATTTGTTCAATAAAATGGCAGAATGAATTTTATGTTATCTGACATTGTGAATTATGTCACAAAATTTGATGTTGGCCATCGAAATCTTAAACTTAAAATGGCTTTTGTCTAACAGTAGTTTTTATCAAACTACTTTTAATTCAATGAGACTGCCAATACACACTAAGGCGTAAGGCGCAGTAATTATGGGTTTTTGTAAATTGCAGTTCGATCCTTCAATTAAATATGGATAAAAATGATTTTGCGCAAATAATCACCATGGATATACGGAATAACAGTAATGAAAACTATAAATATTGCTTCTAAGAGTTAATGAATGTCCAATATGACTAAACTGAGTAAACAATAAGTCTCATATTGCCCAGTAATTTCACTGGTTTCAATGTCCTTTAATCGGAAACAGGACAGTGCTCATACAGCTGCTTGGCAGAATCAATCGGCGCCTTTATACCAACCCAGACAGCCTCTTATAAACGACAGACCTGTCTACCTAGCAGACATGTATACTTACATTTTGTATTTATGCCAATCTGAAGTATTGCGTAAATGTTATGTGAAAAGTACCTACTGACGATGTTGATGACTCGAATACTATGAAGTTGCGAAAGAGGTTGATTGAGGTTAATGCTGTGAAATTAATACATACATACGCAGTGACGCCTGTAATCCCCGAAGGGGTAGGCAGAGGTGTAACCAGTACACCCACATTTCGCCGAACGTATCTCCGTCCCATGATGAGATCGGGGGCGAGCCTATCGCCATACCGGGCACAAATTCCAGACTCCGGGCTGAGACTGAACATTTCCTAATAGAAATTCCCAACATCACTTTTACCCGACCCAGGATCGAACCCGAGACCTCAGCGTCAGCCTCCGTCGTAACGCGTACAACTGCGCCACCGAGGCAGTCTGTGATCATAATTTCAAATCATTTATTTCCAGTTATTTGAAACAGGTTTTGTAGTATATTCGACTGTTATGTTTATTTAAGTCATCTATAGTCTAGACTTTAGACACACACTAACTGGACTTTGATAAAATAATATTTAATATCAAATTTATTTACTAACGATTAATTATTCAATTATTATAATAATACTAGTCCTGTATTACACACTTCCCACTGCTGGGCACGGGCCTCCTCTACCGAATGAGAGGGGTTAGGCCTTAGTCCACCACACTGGCCTAATGCAGACTTCACATACCTTCGAAATTCTTGTAGAACTTCAATTTTTTTAAGACGGATAAAGATGTATAGAAAATCCATTTTTTTTAAATATTAACTTTCAAATGTTGTTCGCAACAAACATTCGAAAACCATCGGCCATCTTGGTTTCAACACAGAATGTAATTTATATAATTGTCCTGAGTTTTAATTTATAACGCAATGATACATTGTTAAATGCAAAAAAACCATGAGATCGTTGTATGATACATGCCATAATATGTAGGTATACATATAATTGATTTATGTGGTATAATTTTTATCAAGGAAGCCTCAAGGTTTCTTCTGGAGTACAAAAAAATATGATTAATTGATGTATTGGAATGAAGTAAACGTCACGCGTAATTGATCACAGTTTATGACTATATGAAAACCTCGTCCACAATGTTTATTATCTTGTCATCTATGTGATATATATTTAATCGTAGACTTTACGGCGACAATTCTGTCGTATATGGGTAGGTAGGTCCACATTATCATTTTGTATAACGCGAGTTTTAGTGAGTGACGTTTACACGATTTTATTACTCTTGTACTTTTTTGTCGAATGAATACCGTGTCGATATCCGTATTTTAATTATGATAATTATATATTACTATAATTAATTTATAGTGGGTACTTAATCGATTTTATCGATCTCAATAAACGACTGATTAGCATGAAATTTTAGGATGTTTAGATTTTAATAAGATCCGGTACATAAACACTTAACCACTTTATGTATATTCTTTATATATACAACGTGTTATAGAAAGGGGCGGGCAAATTTAAGCAATGTATAGTGTAAGGGTATTAGTATTTTATCTCCCATAGTACCAAATCCGATTGCATTGCTTGGACAATAATTATAGAATTTTCTTTTTTATCGAATGTGTAACATGTCGATATCGACTTTCAACTTTGGACAACACTAAATGATAAATAATTATACTATAGACCTCCTTTTATTTAATTATTTTATAATTAAAAAAACATTAAACAATTGTCAAATGTCAATATTTATTTGACGCAGTCAGTTCGGCAATTTCTGATTTTATGAAGTATGATTAGGAGTTCAAAAAATATGTTGTATTTGACTAAAAACAAGTATTTTGTATTGGTATTTTGTGTTCGTGCAACTGATAATAGCTTATAAGACGCTCGTCGACTGTATTAAGCGAAATTCATAGATGGATGACCCGACAATGAAATCTTTATAATACTTCAGAGGTACCTATATCGTCTTCAGCATACAGTCTCTTTCAGGTATTTTGTGTTTAAATTACAAGTTACGTACGTATGTCCGTAGAATTACGTAAATCTTATTCAAGTTTATTAAAAAGTGAGTGTCATTCATTATAATTAATAGTGATGTCTTCAATCTTATCGATCTTAATAAACGAGTGATTAAAATTAACGTGAAATTTTAGGATGTCTCGGTTTGAAATGATCCGGTACACAGGTACTATAAGGAGTGTGTAATGGCCCTAAAATATGACCACACCTTTCTGTAACACGTTGTATAATTCTACTGTACGTGTGTATGTCACTCAACTCGTAAACGGCAGGAGCGATTTGAATGCATTTTTTTGATTGCGTTTGGGTGGCGCCCTGGATGGTTTAGATTCACAAATCAGGCCGGCAGATGGCGCTGCAATTGTATGCTGCGGGTGAAACCGCGCGGGACAGCTAGTATATTATATTTTGCAAGTTGTAATTTAAGTTCTCGTCACTCCAGGTGCACGAACTGCCTCCTGAGAAGCTGAAGACTCGCGAGGTGGTGAACATCGACATCGCCAATGATCCGCTCCCGTCGGCCGACTACAAGCCGGAGACGGACCCCACTAAGTTCAAGTCGGTGAAGACCGGCCGCGGCCCGCTGGTCGGGCCCAACTGGAAGAACGATGTCAAACCAGTCATGACTTGCTACAAACTCGTCACCGCTGAGTTCAAGTGGTTTGGACTGCAGGTTGGTTTTTTTTAAGCAGATAGAACGAGTCTTTCGGTTCAAAAATGTATTAATGATATTTAATTGAATTAAATATTTTTATGAGTTATTAATTAAGGCCCAAATAACACGGTCACCTTATAGTGACTTTTATAAACTTGAATTTAAATTAAGAATAAAAAATGCGTTGATTGTTGTCATTTGAGATTATTAACCACTTTTGGATCAATAATAAAATTATAGTACTTACTCATTTAGTATTATGAACTCGCCATTCAAAAATACAGAGTTGTAACAAAAATAGTAGTAGTTGACCTGTGCGAATACAGGCGTGAGTGCGTATGTATGTATCTTTTTTGGCAAAACCTATAATTTTATAACATTTGTCTATTTTTCGTCAATAGCGGCAGCCTCCGTGGCGCAGCGGGCGTGTAGCCGGTTGCGAAGCGTGAGGCCGTGGGTTCGATTCCCGCACCTTGACAAATGTTTGTCTGATCCACAAATATTTGTCTCGGGTCTGGGTGTTGTGGGTTGGCAAGTCCCTCGTAGTTCCTGATACCCACGATACAAGTTTAACCTAGTGTGGGGTCAGGACTATGTGTGTGACTGTTGGGTGTATTTATTATTATTATTATTATTAAACATATGCTTTAAAATGGTGTTTGATACATTAAATTTGATGAAGAATTATGGAAGGTATGGCATTCCGACAAAAAATACCTTTGAGAATAATATATAGAGATAGTATTTATTTGTATTTTGTATTAAGTCGTAAGTCATGGTTTTGCTTATCACTCACTCGTTCCTTTTTATGTTTGATCGTATTTTAATAATAACGTGTTTGTTACTTATTGTAAACATCAACTATTAAAATTGTTATCAAGTGTGAATAATGTGCGTAGAAATGTTCACTATTTAAAGTATTTTTTTGTTACAGAGCAAAGTAGAAAATGTAATTCAAAAATCAGAGCGGCGGTTGTTTACTATATTCCATCGGTGAGTTTTTTTTTTTTAATTTAAATTTAATAGATGACTGCCTCGGTGGCGCAGTTGTAATCCGTACGCGTTAAGATTGAGGCTAACGCTTCGGGTTCGATCCCCGGGTCGGGTAAAGTGGTATTGGGTTTTTATATTATGTAATGCTCAGTATCAGCCCGGAATCTGGAATTTGTGCCCGGTATGGCGATATGCTCGCCCCCTATCACAACGTGGGACGGAAATACGCTCTGCGAAATGTGGGTGTACCGGTGATACCTCTGCATACCCCTTTGGGGATTACAGGCGTGAGTGCGTATGTATATGTATTAATAGATGATGTAAGTGTAGCTTTTTCATGTGCCGAAATCGAAACTATCGATGTGTACTCTGATTTAGTCTCCTTTAACATTATTACAACACGTCAGTAACAGTAAGACGTCAGCTGAACGTACGAAAAATGCTTTTCGCGATGTAAAGTGTTATAAAAACTCATCAAAAGCAGTTGAAATATGTTTCTGATCACTTTATTGATTATGTGACGTCACAAAAGGTACAAAAATGTAGATGTTTTTGTATAGTGTGTAGAGAAAAACATGTGCAGAACACCCGGCTTTAGTTTCATACTGATTGAAGTTTTTGTATCGTATATTTAGACCCATGGCTGTATCTTTAAATTTAGGCAGTCGATTCACATCCTTTCAGTCGGATGAGGTTGTAACAAAAAAAAATGCTATACAATACCCACACAAAAATCACACACAGTCCTGGCTCTTGATCCCACTGACACATTATTATATTGTGTCGTGGGAATCACGAACCCCAAGAGACTTTCGATCTCACAACACCCAGAGTCAAAACAAATATTTTACATTTCTCTATCTGTTGAGGATCGAACTCGCGGCCTCTCGCCAAATGCCACGAAGGCTTTTAAATTAACCCTGCTATCAGTGTTGCCAGATAATGAAGTTGTTACATTTTGGTTACAGGCAAGTGTTCTGCTCGATGGACGACTGGTTCGGTATGACGATGGCGGACATCCGAGCCATCGAGGAGCGCACCAAGGAGGAACTTGAGAAGCTCCGGCGCGAGGGCGAGGTCCGCGGCATGCGCGCCGACAACGAGTAAACTCAACCACCGGCGCGAACGCGAACGCGAACGCGAACGTGTGCGCGCTCGCCGAACGTGTCAACGTGTCAACGTGCGAGCGTGCCACTCTGCGACTCCGCGAACCTGCCATCACCGATCCAGCGCCGCTCTGTAAGCAACTTGACATAAACATAGCCCCATTCGTTAATTAGCTCTATTATAAATATATATATGTGAAACGCGAACTTGAGTTTGAATTTTGAATTCAAACGCACATGGTTTGACGCGTGATGTTTAATAAATTCTACGTCCCCGCGGATCAAACATCTATATAGACGCCGTATGTCCCTAATAATTCTCATATGTCTTTTTCACCGCAGTTACGACAGTGTACATGGTAAAATTGGCACGATATCATACAGATAAAGAAATTATTTCTTTTTGCCTGACGTTATCGGATCAATGCTAAAGTCCTTTAATGATTTGACTATGGATTTTTCGACCCGTCGTCTGACCATCATAACCCACAACAGGAACAAATGTTGCCATTGCCTCGTCCATTAAACAGCAGTGCCACGTGCAGGTGAGGTTCGCTTTGGGCCTAAGATGTTAGTGGCCCACTTACACTCCTGCTATCTGTGGCATATGTGTATAATAATTACGGCGTCTATTTAGCTATTTGGACCGTGTATGTCCCTGTTTCAGATTTTGTTTTGTATAGAATTTGATTGGCTCATTGTATCGTGTGATTATATGTATCTTCGAGGGGAATCGGTTGGACGCGGCCCGATCTGGTGGGTTTCCCTCTGTAAAGCAATATTTCCTCGATCGGCATATATTTCATATTTCGGCTCACACAACGTCCGAGCATAAAGCGTCTCAGTTACGGTAGTGTTATCGGGAAGTATGGCGCAGTCGACCAAATTGTACAGAAGCATTAACCCGAGTGCCACAAGAACAATGTACAATGCTAATTGGTTCTGCATTGCAAATGTCAGTGTCAAACGATAAAAACAAAATATATAATATGTGCCACATATTTTTATCTGTCTTTTGACATTGACGTTTCGAGGAAATTTGCTTTGAGCGTTGGTTTCGTGACCCAGGTATAAAGTATTAAGTACATTTATTATGCCGAATGTTTGAATAACTGGAAGGTTTTGGTACACTCGCGTACTATCTGCGATGACACTACCAAACGACAACTGCTGGCAGTTGTCGCCTTTCTTATATTATAGCATTTAATATAGATATATTTTTATGTCGAGTCTGTCCATTTCACTTCTTCTCGTCCAGTGTTTAGTATTCCACAATCTGTCGACACATTAACGTGTAGCGTTAGGTAAAGTTATTTCTGCTATTATAATATAACTGGGGACGTGATGTAACGATCTCGGTTGACGCTTGGGCATCGATTACCATTAGAAAAATAATCGAGTTGCAGTTTAGATAATATTTAAATAAATAACAATTAAGTGGATGTAGTCAGTAATTAACAGGTAGTGTTGCCGTTACCTATTTATTAGTAATATAATTCGATACAAACTTTTATGGAAAACTAAATATTTCATTAGCAGCAAGATTGAAATTATATCAGGTGGCATGTTAGCTCAGTGTTTTAACATTAAAATTATAATAATAATCTGTTTAGTTGTGGTGGCCGCATAGTGCGGACGTTTTTTGGCTGTTGTGTATTTATATAATTACTATAAATAAATTAAATATACATGTACGTGAGTTGCGCAATAGCGCCGATTCCCGGCACGATGTCGTAGTAATATTATTGGTGCAATATAAGTTAACACGTGCGACGGTTCGTTCCGTTAGTATGTCATGGTGTTTTTGGTCTTTCGAGATGTCCCACGTAAACTGGTCTATTTGCATTTTATCGGTTTAAAATGTTTATATGAAAATGATGATATTAAATACAAATGAAAAAATTTAATTAATCTAGCTGAACGGTCCGTAACTTAATACTGCAATCATTTAATGATATTGGCACTTAGACCAGTTTGTATGGGACGTGTCTTATGGGTGTTGCAAGTACGTTAATTGTTTCCTCACTAACATGTCGGGTTTGTGGTCGGCCGTCTCTGTGGTGCTTTAATGGAGGGATATCTTGAAAATATAATTTTAATCCTAAGGTTTCGGTACATATTGCAACACCCACGGTTATAGCGATTGCATGTATATTTCTTTTGTAATTAAAAATAAGTTTTGTTGTTTAACAAATCAGTATTTTAATATTTGTGTGACATTCCATGTACCGACGGTAATTAAATGAGTAAATTTGTTTCTAGTTTGATTTGCTACTTAATATTATTTCATATATTTAATAGCTCTCTGTAATGTGTCAGTTGCGACGCGCGGTGAGTTCTGCGTCGCGTCCTATTGCATTCAGTACAATTTATATTATCAAATTAGTTTTTATGTAAAAATTCGCATTCTCAATGAAGTATGTTGCTAATAGCAACTTAGGTGTGTATTTATTTGTCTCATGACGCCTGTTGCGGGCTCCCGTAGATTTTATAAATTACTCAAATATTCCTAATGTTCATATTGTATGAACACTCTACGGGAGCTCGCGAAAGGATGCAATTTTATAACTGCTTAACGATGCACTTTGTTTTTAAGTTTTTTTTACTTATGTTGTAATAAGTTTTACATCAAATACAGCGTGATATATATTTGCAGTAGTCTTTTTTTAGTAGAATTTGGATTTGTTTGCTACCCTCATCATAAGGCTTGTTTTTATACATATTTTTAGATGCCAACATAGTACTTCGTGTACTCACCTGTAGTGGTAATTTCATAGCTAGCGCAATTTTTCCCTATGAATGTCGTAATAACGTGAGTAATCTGTATTTATAACTATTAATCTACTTCAACATCCATAGAATATTCTACAGCAAAACTGTAATGTAGGCTTTTTTTTGCTTCGATGGTATTAGCTTATTTGTTTCAGTTACCAAATAAAATTACATACAAATTGCAGATTATTTTTATTTTGAGTACCACCCTAAGGTAATCTGTGTAATGTCGTTAAATGTAATAATAATAATAATACGTGTATAATGACGTCATAGTGCATGATTGGTGTTGTTTTGTTTGGTTCCGCTTGCGTCGTAGTTGCCAACAATAAAAATTGAATTTTCTACCCTCCTTCTCAGTATTCCATAGATATTAGTAATAAAACAATGTTTCATTATATATTAATAGTTACCTATAGAAAGCTAAAATTGTCAATTTTTAAATGTTTAGCTAATTACTCTTTTTGAAGTTCTCGCATTTGAAAAAAGTAAGTATAATGTAATAATAACATTTGTTGTAAAATGTACTATGAATATTCTGAGGCCAACACAAATAAAAATAATTTAATCTGTTATGATTCGTTTGGGTTTCATTACAGGGCGATTTTTCAATTTCCAAGTAAACGTTATTTATCAGATAAAATATAAGACGGCAAAATACAAGATTATCACGCTGTCAATATATACGGAGAACCGTATGGCATAATATTGGTACTTCTTAAATTGATTTTTATTGCTACTTCCTAAATGGATGTTTATTGTCTGATCTGTCAGATAACTTTTATTCACCCACTGAAAAATCGCCCTTAGTTTTATCTTACCTACATTAATAACAGGACTACCTCGGTGGCGCAGTTGTAATGGGTACGCGTTACGACTGAGGCTGACGCTGAGGTCTCGGGTTCGATCCCCGGGTCGGGTAAAAGTGATATTGGGTTTTTCTATTACGAAATGCTCAGTATCAGCCCGGAGTCAGGAATTGAGCCCGGTATGGCGATAGGCTCGCCCCCTATCACATCATCGGACGGAAATACGCTCGGCGAAAATGTGGGTGTACTGGTTACACCTCTGCCTACCCCTTCGGGGATTACAGGCGTGAGTGCGTATGTAATTAACAGGTGTTTGGATCAAGTGTGAGACCAGTTGGATACATGGATCAATTTTTTATGTAAGATGGGGTAAGTGGGTACTTTACGAAACGTATTTATCCAACGGTATAATCTTCGACTCAATTAGAACATTTCCATGAAAGATATCCCAGGCGCGAAACAATGAGGCAAAATCATTTCGCTTTTTAAAATTTATCCCGCGTATGTGTGTTATAATATATATTTTTTTATAGCATAGGCTGACTAACGAGCACGTGGGTCACCTTATGGTGATATCTCACTCTGTAAGAAACGCAGCAGCAACTTTACGTCGGTTTTCTGTGAGACAGTGCTAACGAACCGGTCGAGCCGGCCCATTCGTGATTTAGACGAAACTGTCTACAGCGTGGCTCTACCACTCACAAAACTGTGAGGTGTGTGCGTCACGCTGCGAAGAACCCAACTGAATGCACACGTAACAAAACATCAGAAGGCCAATTCTCGTAATTTTAAATGTTCAAAATATCATTCCGATCTAGTCTCAGCGTCAAGAAAGTTGCAAATGGCATTATCTTAAACCAATAATCAAAGTCAAATGTGAACATAGATCGTAATAAAATTGAATATAGAATAAAAGTTGACTGAAGCCAAAACGGTATAACGTTCCTTTTTTTATAACATAGGCCGGCAAACGAGCAAGTGGGTCACCTGATGGTAAGTGATATCCACCGCCCATATACGCCCACAATACTAAAAGAATTATGGGTGCGTTGCCGACCTTAAAGGAAAGGGATAATTAAAGGATTGGGAAGGGGAGGGGGTTTGGGCCTCCGGATATCATTCACTGTACGAAACGCAGCAGGAAGCTACTACTTTACGCCGGTTTTCTGTGAGACAGGTAACGACCCGGACGAGCCGGCCCATTGGTGCTGTAGCCACAAGTGTCTACAGCGTGGCTCTACCACTCACAAAACTGTGAGATGTGTGCGTCACGCTGGGAAGAACCCAACCCAACTGTTAATGCTTGGTGCATCAGACTTTGATTATTGGTTTAAGAGAATGCCATTTGCAACTTTCTTGATGCTGAGACTAGATCAGAATGATATTTTGAACATTTAAAATTACGTGAATCGGCCTTCAGATATGTGTTGCATCGCAGTCAAGGTATTAAATCGTTTTGGTGTATGCTTTTTGTCGTGCTATCTAGAGCATGCTATCTAATTTTTTTTTCTACATCAGATGTATACATGTACCACCTAACGCCTGCCAATAAATGCTTTCTTTCTTTCTTTCTTTAATCGTATGCTAAATAGCATCGTCTAAATTAGTCCTATACCTAGAAGTGCAATAAAACCACATGTACAGTCAAATTGGTCATTTATTTCCGAACGTAATATGACATTTTACTATCAAACGAATTAATCTCCATCAAAAATCAAAAGCCGATTAGCATCAAAAATCACGGAAGCATAAAAACATAATATCACAGAATTAGACAGATTGGTTCGTGCTTTACCTAATAGATACATTGCGGCTTTGCGTCAAAAGGAATCTAAATGAGAAATATTTTCACGACAATGTAGGCGACAATATTGTAGGTAGGTACTACTCAAAGACTTTAATGTATACTACTAGACAAGCTGCAAGGTACATAGAAATTGTACCACTACGTTGCGGTCAATTGACCGTAACTCAACAAGAACTCTTATCGCACTTCCTGTTTGTGAGCTGTCAAACTCCCGTTTTATGTGACGCAATTTTACTTCTAAACAGCCCGTCTACATTAAAGTCTTTGGTATTGCTGTCCATTTTTGGTCAATGAACAGTAGGTATTGTTAAACTATTGCTGCGATTTATAAATGTTGCTAAACATTGCTGACGTAGTTACGACAATAACTGTATTGACTATTAGGTATTACCAATTGACGCATAATAATATACATGTTACACGTATTTTACGTTTGTGATGTTACATGTAGCTGAGCATAATTTTATGATAAAAACGTAGCGCAATGGCGGACTACGCCCATCGGGAGCCCCGCGCCGGAGCGGCAAGTAAATGCATGGTGTTTTTAAAAACAAAGACTACTATGAAAATCTTTAGGTGCCACTGATTTGGAACGTGTTATATATTATCTTACACTAAAAATAGGTAAGCGCACTCTTGGGTCGCGTTCTGAAATCGACAGTACCTACCTACTATATTGATGCTAGTTTTACTAGAAAACGGGAGTCTTGTTAGTTCTGTTTTACTGACAGTCGCTGACAGTGTTGCCGCTACTTGTAAAACCGAAGTAACTTTTTCCGTAGCACCAATGGCCAATATAACGGTAATTCTTTTCAGCAATACCAAAAGTATTTTAGAAAGCAAATCCAGTACCGATACTATTAATAGTCCATTTAAGAACGCGCCCATAACTTTCATCACGTAGGTGCGAGCCGTGCGACAAGTTGAACTCCCACATTAACAATTCTTTGTTCTGTATTTGCTGAAGTATAGTGTGTAACTTTAAATGTTGAGTAGAAAGATTTATTTCGCAGTGAAATAAAAAATACTCTTCATCATTCATTTTGACATTTTATTCTGAGTCAGTACAGGCACAAAATGGCGGCGAATAAACTAAATTCCATACTAATATGTATGCAGCACGTATGGACGTATGTGTTATTGAATTTAATCTTTCCGCGGGCACTCTGTTCATCAGCGCTCACCTAATATAATAATGCAATAGAGAAATCGTCATTAAAACATTCCTGTACGCGCTCCTATTGTATTAATAGGAGCGTGCTATTATATTAACTAGCATAACAACCACATGGAACAGAAAACCGTTATTATAAAGGTAAAGTTCGAGCCCGATGGCAGACCGCAGCAAAATTACTGATATTTCAATGGAATTACTTTCGAAAGTGGCGACAGTACATAGTAATTCCGCTGCGGTTGGGTGACAATCTTGCTGTGACTGCATGGCGCCGAGCTCAGAATCATACCTAAAAATAGCGCCCAACGTGGGGCGCCATTTTATAACGTCTTAAGTCAAGAGAAAGCTTAAAACAGCTTCAGATATAAATATGTAAACGCTATTGCATTACCGCTAACATAATTATGCTGTATAGCCGTAATATTTTGAATCTCTTTATTTCTGCATATTAGATATATCTATTCATAACAACACAATATTTATTTTCAAAATACAATTTAGTGTCGATAAATCTGTACACTTATGATAATTCTTAAGGCTTGTCTCACAATCTCCGGTTAAATTTTATCCGACAAATACCGCATATACAGACAATTTAGGAAATACTAGCTTGATGCTTTTTTTGTTCTTATATTTTAGAAAAATAAAATTTTCTTGGACATTGTGAAACAAGCCTGTAGTATAAATATTTTTTTAAATAATTAAAATGATTACAAGGAAATAAATAGAACGGCAAATTCGGAATTAAGGATGTTCAACCAACACTTTTAGGACCCCAAGCACCTTGGGTGCCGATTCTTGATACAGCTTGACCATCAACAGATAATTCGAACCATCATGATGAGAGTAAGGAATAAACCGCCACGTCAAAACAGTGGGTGACGCGGTGATCAAGATTAGTAACTCATGTATTATTTACTAATTTCAAATAGATAACAGGTGAAAAAGAAAGTTTTGCTAGCAGTGCGCGTTCTAAAATTAAAAATTGGGGCCGGGGTAAAATTGATTTAATGATATGTCAAAAATATTGTTAGAATATTTCCATCTGTTGGTCATTGCCCAATCAGGTTGGGGATGTCCAAGAAATTACGTCGAATACATTGAATTAATAGGTGTGTAAGTGTGGAGTTTTAAAACAACCAATAATGGGCCGAAGTGATAACCGTCGTTTGTACTTTTTCAATAAAGACTCGCCCCATTTAGTTTTTAACAATGTCAATTCTTAAACTTAACTTCGCAGCAAGACAGTTTTGTTTAGTGAGGGCCTCCTAAAACGAAGTCCTCTCACAATAATAAATGAGGTACCTACACAGCGTTAAAATTACATTTACAAAAAAAATGTACTGCGGTAGAAGCAGAACATTTCGAGAACAATTTAGCACAAAGCAATATATAAAATTCTGAATAGAAATCTAATAGTTTATATACATTGATATAAGGTTATTTTTGAGGTTTACGAAGTCACTAAAGGCTTAGGTACAATTTTTTCACTCACAATCATAATATTAGAAATAATTTTAAAGACTAAACAAGTCTTCGGCATAAACGGAATGTACCATCAAAATATATTGAAAACAAAGGTCAGAATATAAAACTGCATTGCCTTCAAAACGTTTTAATGTGGAAAATATTGATATTAGCTAACCTAGTGTAAAATGTCCAAATCAATCAAAGACTTTAATGTATAAGTACTACTAGCCGGGATGTTTAGAAGTAAAATTGTGTCACATAACACGGGAGTTTGACAGCTCACAAAAAGGGAGCGCGATAGGGGTTTTAATTGAGAGTAAGCGAGATGGTAATATTGAATTACGGTCAATTGACCGCAACTTAGTGGTACAATTTCTATGTACCGCGCAGCTTGTCTAGTAGTATAAATTAAAGTCTTTGAAATCAATAGTAAAGGTGTTGTGAAACCTTACGGCCGTTCTGAAATTGTTCATTTTTTTTTATTCGGTTGTAAGACGAGACGAGCATGTCGCTCGCCTGATGGTAAGCGCCATGCCTGCTCATAAAAAGAAGCAACGCCACACAGAACTTTAAATAACAAAGCACCGCGTGACACTGTACTGCGCTCGCCACCCCGACACATACGTTGTTAATTCCCATAATAAGCAGTAATTTCACTGGCTTCAATGTCCTTCAAACCGAAACATACAGTGCTTGCACACTGCTGCTTGGCGGCAGAAATAGACAAAGCGCTGGTGCGCTGACAAAACCCAGGCGGCCTCTCGCATACGAAGGGCCTACCTTGTATCTGGTTATCTATATATGTCTATGAAAACTAACATGGTTGCATAGAATACTCGACTCGTTAGCTAAAGTAGGGATAGAGAAAATAGTACTTTCAACCTCTGTGGTATTTTATCTACAAACCCTAACATGACATAATTTTATCGAATGTTGACACTTTTACCTGAGAAATTTGTCGTTGATAGTTACGAGTATCTCTCTCTCGCGCGAGATATGTGTTGCATATCGTCGTTCAGCTAACAATACTGCGCAAGTTAAATTGGCTTAGTTTTCAGGAGACATATAAAACTGAATATTTTTTATGAACATGTGTGATGTAACCAATTACTTACGCGGTGACAGTACTATTTGAATATCGTGCTTTGTATGGTTATTTTTTTTTTGTTTTATTGGATACGGGCCAGAAACAATTTATCCAATGACAATATCACATGGCCAATTTTCGATTTACGTGGTATTGTTAGCTAAGCGACTTTATGCTCGCTCGCTATGTCCCCACTCCCCAGGTCTTAGATTCATTAAGCCCATTTTTCAAACAAGGCGGTTCTAGGCTGGTGCTTCGTGTATAAATGGCTTCAGCTTTATTTTCTTTCAACTAGATACTATATTGAAATGATACTATTTAACACAAGTCTCGGAGCCCAATAATCGCCTTACTTCACATCAGTCATCACAATTTTCTACTTTGTGAACTTGTTAATCAATTGGTTGATAGACATGAAATAATCTATTCTCTTAACGACAAGTATCAAATCGCTTTGACTTCACACGTACAACTTATAGTAAAAAGTCTTAGTTCAATCGTCCACTTCGAGTTCTAGCTCTATGTCGGCAAGGCTGATTCTTCTTAGCGTGTTGATGACCATATACCTGGAGAATATTACGTACAGATACCTGAACCATACCATTTGGGAGCGATGGCGCTTCATAGCCTGAACTACGCGCCGGCTCTCTGTCCAGCGCAGAAAATACCTGACGTATAAATTTTATAATGTGTAGGTAAAGTCATCACCAAAAGTCGATAAACACATACAGATTTTCAAATGTACAATATGTAACAAAAACCCTGTTGGGCATTTTACTTGTTATATCTGAATCGATATTCAAACGCATTAAAAAAACACGCATACGAAAATTGGACTATAGAAATAATAATAATCATATTTAACTTTTATTTAAAAATCTTGAATTAATTTGTTGTTTGTAACCCATATTTCGATTTATAAACTCTGCAAGAGCAAGATATTGCGGCGTCCACGTACATCACACGTGCCGCGCCCCCGGCTTCGTCAATACACACGGAAATTCAGATGCAAATAACATTATTTAAATATGTTCACTTTTTAATTTTTCGGTGTAAGGATAGTATCTCGCTTCTGTATGTTATTTTTTTAATTTAACTCTTTTTATTAAGCTGTCTATATGACTATCTTCACGACCCAAAAAAGGCCGACAGGGTTTTTGTTACATACTGTAAATCATTTTTAATAATATATGCATATTTAAAGGGGTGTTGGCATTTGGAAACCCTCGTCAGTGCCGGACCTGGAGGGTCCTGACGGCCCTGGGCCAGTTCGCGGAGTATCCATAGGGTCAAGACGGAACTGTTTATGACTAAATTTACTACATTACAAATAAATGTTGCTCACCTCTTGGAAGACAACACAAAGCTGAGTGGTAGGTCTAAGAAACCTAAATATTTTCTCAGTATGTTTACTGAATCCAGTGTATAGACCGTGCATCCTGAAATAGAAAACAAAGTTTTTTACAAAATAAATTGTGCGTGCGTGTCGCCAACCAGTGGGCCAGAGGGGTGCAACAAGCTACCCAGGAACTGTATTCGGGGGACGATGATTCTGATGATGAATGGGGGAATTTTTGGAATCATCTCTAGGGAGACAGCCCAAAACACATTACAATAGTCTAAATTTTTTAAGGCACTACGTAGGTAGCTAGACTGATATTTGCATAAAGACTTACAGAGACAGTTCCTCAACCTAGAAATCAAAGCTATGATCTCCCATTCACATGCCAGATAGTCTGGACAAGGAGAGAATACTTGACTCTATACTCTAAACTATGTAACAAAAACCCTGTTAGCACTTTCTAGGTCGTAAAGATAATCGTAAATATAGACAGCTTAATAAAAATAGTTGAATATAAAAAAATAAACAGAAGCGCGATATTATCCTTACACAGGTAGCATAGAAAAATGAACACATTTAAAAAAAAATATTTTCATCTGAAAACTGATGAACGGCTGACTGATGTTACGTATTGACGAAACCTGGTGCACACGCGGCGCGGCGCGTTTGATAGTAGACGCCGCAAGTTGCTATCTCGCTCTGGCTCCGAAACATCGCTCTTGCAGAGCTTACAATAAAATTATTAAAGTATAAAAAATAAATATGATTATTTTTATAGCCTTATTTTCGTATATATTTATTTCATTACATTTGAATATCGATTCTGATATCGCGGTTGAAACGCCCAACAGGATTTTTGTTACATATTTTATATGAAAGATCTTGTTTACTGACAAATGTTCAAAAATGGTAACCTAGATGCTGTAAAGTCACTGTTATTTGTAACCTTATGTACTGAAATGATATATCATATGACTTATTATATGGCAACAAAATCATGATCTCGATAACAGTGTTGTCAAGTAATCCAGTAATCTTCCTTAACAGTATGACTGGAGCACATACATGCTGTAGGTACACTAAATATATTTATATGACCAGCATTTACCAGACGTCTGTGTACAAATACAAGCCTAGCGTATCGCAACCGTAATTCATTATTGTGGTATAGCAAATGTGCTGTTTTAAAGGCCACATCATATGTGTCCTTATGTCATGACCAAATTTTAGAAACCAATTGAAATATAAAAGAAACATTACTTTTTTTATATCATGTTCTCGCCAAAATTGCTGTCAAATAGTAAGTAAGTTTTTTTATGTGAAAAAGAAATATTTATATATTATTTATAGGTAACATTTTTCTTCTTTTAGAGAATTCTATTAGGCCAGGGGCCCTGAACCAGTTTCCAGAGTGCCCATAGGATAAAAATGGAACTAGATGCCACATACAGGCTAATTTGGTACACACTCTAGTATCATTTATGTGATTTAAATAATCTTAGCTATTTAAATTTTATATAAATTTTATAATAAATTTTAAAGATGTGTTAACTTACTTGCAGGCATAATTTTCTCTACGAATATATAAGCAACTGCATAGAAAACAGCAGAGTGGTTGGCATGTGACGACACCCCACCCCTGTCAAATGTCACTAAGGTGTCTATATCTAATGATTCTATCCGGTGAAGTATTAATTTGGCCACCACTGGCACTGGCCAGTTGATTTTAGGGTTGTCCTGGAGCCTTGTGTCTGATATGACACATATGTTTTCTTCAGGGACCCCCAATACTTGACATGCTTCCCATAACTCTTTACTTCTTATATTGCCTTTGCCTTCATAGTTACCTGTAAAGTCAACAGAATGTTTATACAGTGATTTATTAATATTTTGTTTCTGTGCTGTTCATGAGTAAAGCTCATAAAACCTTAAGAGATTTTTTTAATTGATAATTTACTAGCTGCTACATATATTAATTAGAGGGGACTCTTGGTTAGAAGTGAGGATGGATATTGGTATAATATTTACATATGGTAGTTGAGACTGGGCAAGAGTTCTGAGAGCAGACCAGGAGCCCATTGGTTAGACAACATTTGTGTATTTGGAGTGTTCAGGGCAGTTTGACTTGGTGTGCCTGAGAAGAGGCTTATACCCAGCAGTGGGTGGATATAGGATAATGATACTTGTATTGAATTATGAGTGTCCTCTAAAAAGGTCAGGTTATTTATCTTTATTAGTTATTGAACATGTACAATGTAAATAAATTGGCTCAAATGAAAAATAGTTTACTTTTAAAATCACAATGAGCTTATTCTCTAGTATTTACAATGAACACTTAAAATTTTTATTTATTAAGAAATTTTTTTTTTATATATAAATTATGTAAAGAAAAGCAAATTGCATGCTTAGCAAAACATACCATTAGATAAACAAAGTATGTGTACATCAGCACCCTGTTCACACAGTCTGAATATAGTGGGACCGAAAAACATGCATTCGTCGTCTGGATGCGCGACTACTACCAACACTCTCCTCGCACCGAGGGCGCCGCGCGTCCTCGTCGGTAGCCTTCTGGCGTATCTTCTGTACACCACACAGCACACCAACAAATACCACAACACCCACAGGCAAATATATAACGCGAAATTTCTAAAATATAACAACGATTCGGCCACAAACTTCAAATAGAAAGTGTAGAAAAACTCCAAATCATACGGAGACTCGGTAAGTAACATTTCTGACTAGAATGTGGGCTAGGGTTGCGAACGATTCCACCAGATGGATTGATGTAGTTTTAAAAACTCATAATTTATTGATAATATTGAATAATTAAGTCATTAATTTAATTTAAAAATAAATTAATTTTGTAATTTCTATCTTGTACTTTTGGGTAACGTCATTTTGACATTTAAGTTTTGTATTGCCAGTTGCCAGTGGAAGTGCGTCAGAAAGTTAAATTCGCGGCATAACCAAGGTAGCAACAACATAGTTCGCAGGTTGGTGGTCACGGAACAGGTTGGTGGTGACTGGTGGGTGTTTTAGCGGGTATTCTGTCAGTTTAATTGATCTATTATTTTAGTTATTTCCTAAACTAGTTTCAAGTTGTGTTTATTGTATAAATGTAGTGTGGATTTGTGCAATTACATTGATTGTGGTGAACAGTGTATGGAAACATTGAATTAAGTGAATTTAGGTGATATTTGACCAGAGGTCATGACCTTGGTCGTTCGATCCGCTCGCGCTTGGAGAAAATCGTCTATGAAGCATCGTACTGCAAAGAGTTGACACCAAACCTCCCACAAAACTTTGAAATGGCCGCAACGGTATTTCATCGTTCTTGTAATTAAAGGAATAGCAAAAAATATCCAAGATATGCTCAAAGGACAAACATCCAGACCCATAAAATAATTTATATTTTGGCAGCATCTCACTGACAATCAGTTTTGTCACAACTGCCAGTTTGTTGAATTTTTTACAATAACTGTATCTTTATTATGACGATTGTTTCCGTTTATATCATGTAGTATGATTTATAATAGAATACGGAAGTACAACTAAAATTAATGTATATTAATTTTAGCCATTGATTAAATTTATTTTAGCCACTGTTTTTTATCTTGAAATTTAATTATAATACTAAATAAATATACACCCAACAGTCACACATAGTTCTGTCCACTGTCCCACATTAAGATACGAGTCTTGTATTGTAGGTATCGGGAACTACGTCAAACGATTATTCTCAGAACACCCAGACTCGAAACAAATATTTGTAGATCACACAAACATTTGTCTTGCTGCGGGGATCAAACCCGTGGCCTCTAGTTTCAAGGCTGATATCTCAACCACTGCGCCACAGAGACTTGCAAATTTATTATTGTTTATTTAATTTACACATACATTAAGTACAGGCGGACTTAATGGCATAACTATGTACAATCTGGACTAGGACTTCGTATTTTATAAATAGAACTATGTGCATTGGTCTATTAAATGGTATTTTGGCCTGCCCGATGTCAGAAAAAGTCAAAGTGTTAATTAAGTTGGCTGTTCTGGCTCTTAGTAGGTGGTATAAGTATTGGTACTAATGTCCTTTTTTGTGTAGAATTTTTGTTTCGTTGCCTTTACAGGGCGATGTGGTCGCTCAGCGACAAAGCCCTGAATAAATTTAAAAAAAATGTACAATCTGGACATTAACTTCGGGCTACCTACATTAATGGTCTGACAATTGGCCGGGTTCACCACTAAATCAAAACTGTCAGACCAGTACTTCAAGTAGATACTGGACTGAAGTCATACTGGAAAGGGCTTAAGAAATTATTCAGGTACACAAACCTCGAAATTTGCTTTTGTGCACAGGCTTCTACCACCTTTGAGAGAAAAGGGAGGATGGAGTGGAGATGGATAGGGTGAAAGTGGTTGGCGAGGGTAGGATTAAGGATTTTAGGGAGATAAATATAACAAAGGGTTTTCGTCACATAGATGGAAACATACCAATATTGTGGGAATTATTGATGATATTATGGTAAATTGCAGGGAGAAGGTAGTCTAATTTAGGAATTATCATGCGGTAGCTGTTGTTGTAGCCTGTGGCATTGGACTTGATGGACAGGATTATCAATTTGATGTCACAAGGAGAAACCAAACAAGAGATAAAGGGATTGATATTGGGGTAAGGAAGACCAGCTAGAAAATTAATACAGCGACTCCTGGTTTGGTGATCTGATTGATAAGCTGTGGAATGACAATTGAGGTCATCCAAAACAATAGCGGGTCTTTAGAAACCAAAGGGTTTTTTATTGCCAATACCTAATGTCTTAAAGAATTTCCAGATATTAGCAGGAAAAAATCAATTAAAATTAAAAAATAAATAATTAAATTAATTCTAAATCATTTTACTGCAACTGTCCCTCCATTGAATATGCTGACACCAATACTTAGGCGTCCTACTAGATGAAAACCTCTCTTTCAAAAAACATATATCCTGTCTTTCGAGCAAATTAAAAAAATCTATCTACTTGATGAAATCCTTACGTAGCTCAGCATCCAAATCAATCTTACTTTTAGTTTATAAAGCTATATGCCAATCCAGTCTCTTATACTGCATATCAGCTTGGGGCAGAGCCGCAAAATCTACTTTAATAGAACTGGAGAGAGCTCAACGAGCTGTTATAAAAGTAATGCTAAGTAACCCCTTAGATTCCCTATAGATGAATTATACAGGAAATGTAATGTGTTACGGTTTCGCCAATTATACATAAGTAAAGCAGTCATCGCAACTCATAAACGCATTATAAACTCAGAAGAATATAATAACCTAATTAAATTCGCGAGACCTCTACCAGGCTACATGCATTATTTCTTGTACAACAAAATATGTCGAAACTTAAATATTAAGTTACTGACCTGTAAGAAAACAAAACATGTGTTGGAAAAGTGGTTGCAAGATTTGAACTACCAAGACACGGAGGAAATTCTTGTAGGTTTTGCTTAGGGACACATTGTGATGTGACACACACACACACACACACACACACGCACGCACACACACACTCATCAGATAGAATCAATTTTGTTTAAATAGGTACATAATAATATAATAAGAAATCTTGTTTGTTTAAATTCATACTGGTCTCTGCGATACAGGCTTAGAGCCTAGTGTAGTTGCTGACATTAAATTCTGTATTTTTAAATTATGTAATACTAAATAAATAAATAATACCGGCGCGGCGCCAGAAAACAAAGTAAAATTGATCTGTGGACACGGCTGTATAAAATGAGTTGGATTTGCTGGCAACCCTGATTTTTGTTTCAGTTTCTTAGATATTTTACAATTCCTGTGGTACAATTCACTTTGTTCTCTTGGGAAACGAAAATTACATTCATTTTAAATATTTAATACTGTGTTATTGAAGAGGAAAAATGATTCAACCGGATTATCCATCGGCTATGGGTTTGCTGACCCATCTGAACTCTGATGAGCTTAAAGAGATGTTAAATGACGATACAAAGTTTGACTCCGTGCTAAAGGATGTGAAACAGGTGATACATAGCAATTAATTAGTTATAGCGTTTCTCTGCAGAACTCTGCATTATTACAACGCAATCTAATGCAATTAGCTTATTTTCGACGGAATTGCGGGGATATATTGTTAGTCGGAAGAACGAGTGACTCACCAATAATAATAATTCTCAGTGTAAAGTACATCAGTTGATAACAGTAGTGTTGTATTTGTTAATTGTTGCTCCGATCTCTCGATATCTCTATAGATGTTATCAGAACATTGTACAAGTTTTGAGCCATGAAGATATTAAAAGCAAATTTCAAATGTTTAAACAAACATATTATTTTCAACTTAAACTACAGAAAGCAATCTATAGTAGAACAACAATGAATCAATACAGGGATTTGGGCTCTGGATTGCAGTGTTTATTTACTCCAGTATTTAACCGATGAAGTAAAATAGAACATGTTCTATTGTATATATATATTTATTTATGTTCACATACAACTCTACTAGTGTTGACCAATGATTTGGATATTTTTTTGTATTCAAAGGTTTATAGAGGAGCCCCATTTACATTTGAAGAAAAAATGGCACTTCTAAGGGAATAAGACACTTGCCGTTTTTTATGATTCTTTCAGTAAAGATAGTAAAAAAAAATACTGTTAACAAAAAATAAAACAGACAATAAACTAAAAAGCTATTTTTTATTAACTTGAATAACAAAACTAGACTCACACCTCTTTCCCATAAGGCTGGCAGAGACAACAGATTTCCACTTCCTGCAATCAATAAACTAAGATATTTTATTAATGGGCATTAGTCTATTGTCATCCGTTGTAATCTGTAATGCCTATATAATTATTAATTATAGCTTTTTCTGGTGGATCTGCCTGCGTGACATTTCCAAAATTTATTTTTCTGGGACAAAAAGTATGCTAAGTCCTTTCCCATGATGTGATGTATCTCCTTACCTGATTCAATTAAAAAACTTTCAGCTGTTTAGCTGTGAAAATATATATGGATAGAAAATATAACAGCCTGTACAAGATTAAGTGTGGAAAAAAGGGTGCAATAAATGGTTGACGTTTATAGATTTTGAAATATTGAAGTACTAAAAACAAATTATACAACCTTTATGTGAATTCACAGTGGGTCCTCCCCCACTGCGCCACAGAGGCAGTCATCTTTTGTGATGTAATTCAGCTAAATGATTAATTAATAACAATATAACTGAGAATATCTATTTTCCTAAGCTCTATTATACAAGCCATAGGAAAATAGTCACCATTATTTTGACTGCCTCTGTGGCGCAGTTGTAATGCGTACACATTACGACAGCTGTGCTGAGGTTTCGGATTTGATCCCTTTATCGGGTAGTGATATAGTGTTTTTCTATCATGAAATGCTTAGTATCAACCTAGGGTCTGGAATTGTGCCCAATATGGCGATAGGCTCGAAATGAAAACTTAGAACTTTTAGTACTTATTATGATTTGAAATTTTTTAATGTTTGAATTAAAATCAACATCAATCTGGTTATCACATCTATTGACATTCCGAGTAACAATTATATAGATGTTTATATGGTTTTTTAGTACTCACTATTGTACTGCACAATGATTCTACAATTAAACGATTCAAATAATAATCAAACATAATCACTATTTCAACAATGCACAGTATATACACATTTAAAAAAACTTTTCACTGAATCCATTCAATTTCACTTATATATACACAGCACTAATGTGACATGTAACAATACGTCAGCTGTATAGCTACAGATATACTGTTATAAGCATGTCGGTGACGCGAACCCATAAGATTTTCCCCTACCAAAAACTGCCCAATACGGCTAAGAAGTTTTCACTTCTATAACCATGTATGTTGTTCCATAAATGAACTCTGGTACTTACATTTTTATTTTACAGGTTAAAGACTGGGAGACAGAAAGAGAGATGTTAATAGCAAGCAACAGATCTCTAGCAGAATTCAACCTGCGAATGGAGCCTCAACTGGAAAAACTAAAGGCTGATATCCAAGAGAAATCTGAAATGGGAGAACAACTTTGCACCAGGATCCAAGAGTTACTGGATGAGTACAGTAAATAATTATCCTACTACTATTTTAAATGTCAAATTTTGGATGTTTGTGAATTTGGATATGTGTTTGTCAATCACGCCCTAACATCTGAATGGTTTTGGATCAAATTAGGCACACAAATAGACTAGGACTAGGACCTAGATTAGGATATAGGCTACTTTTTATCCCGCGATGATATTCATGTGGCCGGAGCCGCGAGCAAAAGCTAGTAACTAAAATAAACGTTATATAGCAGAAGTTGGTAAATGTGCAAGTCAGTCCACTTGATTTGATTTGATTGTGGGCTCCTTTTCTCCGCACTTAGCCCGTTGAATGTCAGGCCATTGTGCGTGTAGTTTGTGCCGGCTAGAGATCTAGCCAGCCTAACTCCGACCAGAAGCGCAGGATCCTCCTGGTGTCTCCACAGGCTTCTAGGAGTGACCTCGGTGTATTGAGGATTTCCGCCCGTTGTGTAGCTACACCTTCACATTCCAGGATGACGTGTGAAGCTGTTTCAAGTCAGTCCACTTAACACCTAATTATCAGAACAATGACGAATGCATTATTATCCTAGAAGGAAAAGAATTATTATTGGGAAAGGGAAGGTGAATTTCGGCCCCGGGAAATGTCCAGAAATTTGCAACTATAAGGGATAGAGATCAAACAATGTTCAAGTGCCCATGATGTAATATTAGATTATGTGATACTATGAGGTACATTTTTACAAATTAAGTACAGAGCATAGTTCATTTCAAATATTAAATGCGGCGCAGCACCATAATAATGGGTTATCCAGCCCCACGCTAGGCGTGTTTTCCTTGCACCCGCACCCCAGGCTTGAGCCTGCCACATAGTAAAAACACAGCAGGAGTGTGATGCCACGTAAAATCTAGCTCCATTTTTTAATTTCAGAAACCAAATCAGCAGGAATCTCTCCTGACACAACACAAGCATTACTCCAAACGGCTGCGGCCGAATCAGAAGAACAATCGGAAAATATAGCTCAAGACTTCCTCTTAGGAAATATTGGTGTTGATAAATTTCTAAAAGACTTTGAACCCATTCGAAGAATGATGCATGTAAGAAAGTTTAAAGCTGAGAAAATGGCTGAGTTACTTCGAGCCAGTAGTCAGGGTTACGGTAATGGAGTTGCAAAACCTTATTTACCATACCCAAGTTACGGACCTCAGAATGTGCCAAATGTGCCATACCCCGTGGGACCTGTTAATATGCCAATGCCTGGGATGTTTGGGAGCCATTTTTGAAACCTCTAGTACCATATTGTGTTCATAGAGCGGAATAATATCTGCAAATTAAGTTCTTATCAAGGATCACGGATACTATAGTAGGTTTTGTATGTGTATTTCCTTCGCGTGCAGTTATAAGCTACCTGGCAGCGTGCACTATATTATAATCTATTTATGCACACCGCTGTAACGTTAGTCTACGTAACAAAAATCGACACGCTTGGTTTTTATACGGTCGACGTATATGTTACATCTACTATATTCTCCGTGATCTGTAGTCCCATTATTTTTAGTTACTGTGGGGTAACCATTAGTGTTGCCAGATCCATCAACTTATTTTTTGAGATCCATCAAGCTTAACATTTTATTCTGCTATTTTAACTACACGTTCCGCTATCGCGCCAAAATTACCTATGGTGAAAAAAGCAGGATTTTACGCGTCCTATTGGCGGGACACGTTCTGAAAGGGCACAAAAAGCCGGACGTCCCGCTAAAAGAGGGACATCTGGCAACTCTAGTGACCATGACTGTTATATTTTTTAACTGAAATTATCAAATATCAAATGTATATGTTAGTATTCTAATCATTAGATCTTTTATTGTATGTCAATTGTATATTTAAGTGGAAATAGTTCATTCTGTAAAGTTTTAATTTGACCACAAAACTGTTGTCTGTCCGCTTCATGTTGGTGCTTGGTAGATAAATATGTGATTGTAAATGATTCTATATAATATTTCTTAGATTTGAATTTTAGAAGTAATGATTGACTAGGAGAATGGAGCACCAATTGGTATATAAGTCATAGAGTAAAAAGATTTTAATGCAATAAAGAGCCTTATATGTGCTATGTGATTATGTATACATATGGGTGTCGTCACACTTTATAGCTGCTCTGAACATAGCCACAATTTCGGACGTGCGTATTTACAATCGAATGGGGCAATGCATAACCATTAGAGGTATGAGATTATTGGAAGTTAAAATAGTTTTTATTTAAACGATTCTAACATTATTAGATTTTGCCCGTGGCTTCGCTCTTTCGATATGGTATGATGATACGGTTAGAATTTTGCATAATTAAGTACCTACATCAATTGTTTTAAAATATGTATATTTTTCGGGGTGAGAATCGAACCAGCTACGGGGATAAAAGTATTCTATAACTGACACGCAAGTACCAAACAACTTAAAATGTACGTGAGGGATAATAGTAAAACAACTAGTAGTAAACATTGCGAGCAAAAATTTTAAAAAATTAAGAAAGCAATGAGTAAAAATTATTATAATAATATCAAGGAACTTACATTAATTATATTTTGTACCTGCTGAACGCGACTGTACTGCCAAAAATCAGTCCACCTCGTCGAATATTTTTCATGGTACAATTTGGGCGCCAATAATCGGCATTAGTGAAAAACAAATTCAAGTATGAGAAGCTATGATTAATGCAATAATATAGTTTAATATAAATATAAACGTGTTTTATTTATTGAAAATGCTAATCTTGAAACGTTTACAATATCGAGTGATAAAAGTGTGGAATCTAAAAAATAGATCCAAAGTAAAATTGTGTTTCCCTAACGGATCGCTCTCATGCTCTTCTTCGTCTCGTTGATATCTAATTTTGCGTCTTGCGCAGTGGATCGCACCTACATTCAGAGCGGCTAAAAGATTGACGAGTAGGTACTATATCTGGTTTTATTGTTTACATTTGATTTGTTTTTAATTAAGTCCAAAAGAACAGGAATTTCAATATGTTTTTTTAAATAGGTACACTGATTTTATTAAAAAAGTAGATATGTATTTACAGTACTATGATTAATCATGCGATACACATGACACATCTCTTAAAGTAGTCTGTAGGGGTACAAATATGCCATCAATGCCCGGCTAACTCACTCAATAGAATAATAAGTAAATCTAATGTGAGTGAAGGCCAAAGAGGTGTGCAAGGACCGTAGTAAGAGGAAGTCCGTTGTCTCTGCCTACGCCTATGGGAAACAGGCGTTAGTCTATGTATGTATAAAATCTTCCAACTGTCCTTATCCCACTCGGAGTGGGAACGGCATAATATTTAACATATGTTACAGAAAAAAATGGATTGTAGCTTTCATGACCGGCCGCGGCCGTCTGCCTGACGTCAACACCTTGCGCCCTTAGAAAGAAAAAAAAAACATCCATTGCGTAGTCTCAGCTTTTTATCGTATATTGTCACGTGATTGGTCTCTCCTAACACGTTTGATTGCTATTGGTCGAGACCAACGTGTGACGTCATTGGATGTAAAGCTGAGATGACGCGATGGAACATTTTGTTTTTGAATTTTTGCATTCTAAGGGGCCAGACCCGAAATACTTGTGGACAATTTTTTAATATTAGCTTGACTGACGAATCGAGCAGGTCACTTGCCTGATGGTAAGCACAACGTCTGTTTATAAACAGAAAAAACACCACACAGAACTTTGAATTACAAATGCATGGCATTGTACTGCGCTCGTCACCCAGAGACATAAAATGTTGTCTCATAATGCACAGAAATTTCACTGGTTTAAATGTCCTTCAAACCGAAGCACACTGCTGTTGGCGGCAGAAATAGACAAAGCGGTGGTACCAACCCAGACGGCCTCGCTTACGAGGGACCTACCACTTTGTAAAAATCAATATATCAGTATGAACTCAAACCTAATACTAAGAAAAAACAAAATGAAAAATATGTAATCTATTTCGATTGTATAGTAAACTCTAGTATATGATTATTTTCAAGAAACGGAAATAAGTGCCATAATTAATATGCACTTGTTATATTTAAGTGAGAAAAAAAACAAATTGTAATGCACTTCTTTATTACATTATCACAATTCGTCTATGTCTATAGAGGTAATTGATTTATGTACAATATATACAAAGCAACATAAAAATAAATAATAGTACCGTCTCAAATATTCTTTTATTTCTTTTTGCATTTAATGCACTACCACAATTCACTATTAATTAAACTAAACTATTCTATATTTGTATACATTTATAATATCAAATGAGATATTATACATTGGGTCTAGGATTAATTGGTTCCAGACATATATTTTATATAACTGAAATAATATTTTAGTAAATAAAAATAAGAAAATCACAATGTGTGGATAAATTTGAATTCCCTTATAATACGAAGTCAATTTTGCAAGTGTAATGTTCCGTGTATGTAGTGTTTATATATCTGGCCTCCGATACCATCCCTACAGCCAGCCCAATCCAAACACTTAATATGTGAACACTATTTATTTATACACACACGGATAACACTTGGTTATTGGTGTACCTATTAATACCTCGTCGATCGACAGAGAGTTGGCCGCCCCAGTCCCTGTAGTTGCGAGTGTATACAAGGTTAGTCGGAAAGGGTGTAGGAAGCAGGAAATCCATAAAAGTACCCGTAATTCTGAACAACATTATCATTAAAAAAAAATCAAAATACCCCATTTTTACAGGCATATTGCTGCAAGATTTTAGAAAAAATTACGCAATTACCATTTCGACATACACTTCTCTGTTTATAATGACAGCTAGACAGTTTTGTATTTAGTTGTCGAATATTTTATCTGATTTATATTTACTTTGATTTTGTGAAAAAATTATTTTGTTTTTAATATCTTTGAACCAATTAAAATCAGACCCATTATTATTTTACAACCATCCAAGTTCATTATTGTTGATCGCATATACATACTTTCCATCCAGCTTAGAATAGTCCCTTTTACTTCACTCTCACTTCGCCCACAGTTGTATCCAGTATATTGACATTACTTTATTATTCAAGTTCACATCTGTATAGTAATTCTCATTTTAACAAAATAAACTCACACCCACCAAAGGGGTAGGTAGAAGTTTTATAACGCTTATTTCCATCTCATATCATTTACTAATCAGCGAGTAGCTTGACACATACTACCTCAAAGTGGACTAAAGTTTTACCATCAGAACAAAATGTTAGTTCTATTTCTTATCTGTATTTTAACCATTTGCTACTGAACTTTGAACTTGTATTATGAAAATGTTTAATATTAGCTGCATCAAAACTACCAGGGCTTGTGAAGTGAGGACGAAGATCAAAGCAAGCTTCGGAGACAGTTGCTGGCTGACATTGAAATATTAAAATAGTGACTAAAAACCAACATCAATCTGATTTCTTCTTTTCTGCAAATTTTAATCTATCCACATCGTGATCGGAGGATTTAGATATCATTACAAATAAGATACCCGTTAAAGCCATGACAATATATACAAGGGACTCTTGACGCGAGGACTGGAAGGTGTTTTCTCGTTTCTCCTTCTTTATTCTGTTCATACGCTTGTCATATTGCTGTTTCTGGAACAAGTCTCCATAATGCTGTTTAGACCTAAAATAAAACAAGGAATTTATAATTTGTATTAAAAGAATAAAAATAATAAAATCGTTCGTTGGTCTTATAGGCAATTAAAATAGCGCTTATGACAAATCAATAATAGTTATCCGTTCTAGGAATTGTAAGATCCAGCGTTACGTATAATCAGTTTTTATTTGATCCGCTCGAATTTGTTGATCCATGCCCGATTTGTTGATCCAATACTATATATACGTGATTTAGTGGCACCGTTCGGATCAACAATTGCTCGTGTTTTTTTTTTAAATAGGATGGTATTTTAGGATGTATGGATTAGGTACAGCTTATTTTAGTAGGAATAAAAATAAGGCAGTGATTGTTGAATGTAATCATTTTAAATGATATTACTGCATTTCGGGAGAATATGCAGAAGGTCATCATTAAGAATACTTAAATCAAAAATTACTAAGAAAACTATAAATGTTTATTTAAAATCAGTCAAAATAATAATAAAAAAAACAAAGTTATAAAATTAAGACACATAAAAGATTCGCCCTTAAATGCCTACATACTTATTTTAATTTTATCTTAATGCCAACATTACGCAATGTGATTTTTTGTAGCATTTCTGCAACTTCAGAAACGCAGCGATATGTCACATGTGTAACAGTAGTTCCAATCTAAGATGAGCCTTTAGCAATCTGCTTACAAGATGAAAATAACATTTTCTAAACAAATGTTATAAAGAGGAAATATCTGTTTATAACGCATAGACTTCCAAACTACTCGGCCGATTGCAAAAATTCTGTCATTATAGAAAGAGAAAGCTACATTATCTGGTTGTGACATCCTACTAATATTATAAATGCGAAAGTTTGTAAGTATGGATGTTTGTTACTCTTTCACGCAAAAACTACTGAACGGATTTCGATGAAATTTGGCACACGGGTAGATCTACGTACTAGGTACTACTACTCTATTAACACGTAGGCTACTTTTACACGTAAAACTTATTCACGTGGGCGGAGCCGCGGGCAAAAGCTAGTAGGCTTTATTTATTTTATTTCTATTTTTTAGTTGGATTTTCTATAAAAGCGTGTTTTTTTTACTATTATTTATTTTTCATTAAAATATGGAATCGGCATCGGTCTTTGATAACTATGCCAAATTTCTATTTAATCCGACGTTTTGAAGGGGATTAAAATCATGTTCAAAGTTTCCGTTACATACATACATACATACTAACATACGTATGAAGCTAATAGCGTTGTAAAAATAAAATAATTTTATGTTTATTAACATACTACTAGCCCTTGCTCTGGGCTCCACCCGCGTGAAAATGATTTTCTGGCCTAAAAGTACCACTTTATATTTTCCCGGGGTAGCCGTTTCCCGTTTGTCTTTTCTAGGGTCTCAAACTATCACCATATCAAATTTCATCGAAATCCGTTCAGTAGTTTCGGAGATGTGCAGTAACAAACATACAGAAAAACAGACAGACAAAAGATTTATAAAAATCGGCGAGTTGTTTTCCCTTACTCTTCTTTAGTCAAACTCTTTATTTTTTATCACGTTTCTTTTAATGTACAGACACACCAGAATCCACTGCTTTATTATAATTATAGTAAGATAGATGGTGAGTTTTTCAAGTGGGCGTGGATGGCAAAATCCTAAACTATAAGAATTAACGAAAAATGCTCAAAGAAGTCTCGAGTTCGATTTTAATAAAAAATGAAACTGCATCATTAGATTTTTGAAAAACCAAATATCCTACCCGGGAATCGAACCTGTTGAATTTGTAAAAAAATAACACAAATACAGTGTACTCCGAAATATTGTCATCCATGTGTTTTTACACAAATATTTCCATAAAACTATTTCACCTATGTTGCATGAAATTAGGACCGTTGTCAATCCGCTTCTGAACTACCTAAAATTTTTATAGGTATCTAGTTACGTTAATGTGCGCGCTCACAAGGATCAAGAAATGTTTAAAGAGTGCCTGAAAAAGAACCGTTAGGAGGAGCCACAAATTTCATAGAAAAGTTTAAAACAATCGTTAGAGCATATTGCTGAATTTCGAAATATGTCTAAGCGACACAAAACGCTGTTCCAATATATGCCTTCCTGTTTTGTAAATAAAGCTTAGGAGCCGGTAAATTTGAACACAAAGGTGGATCAACAAATTATTCTTGTAATTCTGCGTGATCAAACAAGTGACGGAAAAGGACTATATATATATATATATATATACAACTTATTGCTTGAGTGATAGAACCCCGCTTCAGAAAATGTTGTCTACAAGATAAATGGACCTGCTCGTCCAGGTTGTTACCACTGTCTTACAGCAAACAGTTGTATAAAAAAGCAAGTGTATTTAATGTGTCCAGGAAAAAAAATACACACGCACTCACGCCTGTAAGGGTAGGCAGAGGTGTAACCAGAACACCCACATTTCGCTGAGCGTATCTTTGTCCTTTATGTGATAGGGGGCGAGCCTAAAGCCATACCGGGCACAAATTCCCGACTCCGGGCTGATGTGAGCATTTCGTAATAGAAAAACCCAATACCACTTTACCAGACCCGGGGATCGAACCCGAGACCTCAGCGTTGGCCTCAATCGTAACGCGTACGCATTACAACTGCGTCAACGAGGCAGCAAAAAAAAATACAAATCACAATTACCGTTCACAAAAATTAAGCAATGGCAGGCGTATCAATAACAGTTAATTTAAAGTGTCCATATACATAAGTGGTTAAAAGAAGGGAATAAGAGTTACCAAGAGTCAAAATCATATATAGGTCTCTTCCCATCCATAGTAGGGGTTACTTGACGGTTTACGCGCGATTTGTAGAACTTGAGCGTGGGGTCCGTTGGCTCAGGCTCTGGCTGGTAATCCATACGCGTCGTGTTCTCCTGGCCCACCAATAACCCTGAAATATTCAAACTTAATGATAGCACTGATACCCTAACAGACATTGTCTGTATTCCAATCATAAACCGACAATAGGATAGTTTCCTATATTGAATTTAATACGTTATTTTATAAGCAACAGCAAAAGATAAGCAAAAGAAACACTTTTATTAAAACACAATCAAAATTGGTTCAGAGATGTGCCCGCAGTTATGACTTTAAATGTTGGTATGAGGAAAAGTGGGTGCGTAGTAGGGATATCTGACTATCTCGTTTGCACGCGTGCACCATAATGAACATTTAAACAGTGACGTCAAAGTTTGCGTCGTCTGTCATTTGACAATTACCCCTTCTACAGGATTTGAATGGCTTCTAACTTATTTATTTTTGGTCCGATTTATAAAATTCTTTCTGCAATAGATTTTGAGTAACGTAACTTATTGATTTAAATAATAAAAAAAATCTAGTCAACTACTCTATTTCTCCGTATGAATATAATAATAGCAAAATTCATACTCATAAATAGAATATTGTGTATTTTAAGCATTGCAATGTATATCATCCGTAAAGAATAAAAACATTTACTGCTGTATTTAAGTGCACATTGTAGATGCGTTCAGGACACGCCAGGGGTGTTCTGATACTACGAGTGAGCAAAACACGCCTAGCGTAGTATAATATATGTATAGTAAGCCGCAAGACTCGATAAATATAGTATTTACGGTAGACAGCGGCTTGGCTGTGCTCTGGCATTGCTGAGGTCCATGGGCGGCGGTAACCACTTACCATCAGGTGGGCCGTCTGCTCGTCTGCCTATCAAGGCAATAAAAAAAAGTATTATGACACTGCAGTTGATGAGCCAAAGACATTACAACACATCTTCTTCTTCTTCCACCTGCCCCTATCCCGCTCGCAGTGTGGTCGGCGGAACATGCTTCTTAGCACATGTTACAGAAAGATTTGGCTTGTAATTTTTACCACCGGCCGCCTGCCTGACGCCAACCCTTCTGGGTAGAAAACACCCAAACCCTAAACATGATATTTGTGGATCATACAAACATTGTCTCGGTGCGGGAATCGAACCCGCGGCCTCTAGCTTCACAGCCGGCTACTCGCCTACTGCGCCACGGAGGCTGTACACATTACACATCAACTTTCAAAATTGATTTAGCTAGATAATGATGCCACCGATTTGTATACCAATAGAATGGATAATAGTATAATTTGATTATTATTTTATTTCGTCAGTGTACTCCTTTCGCAAGTTGCGATTAAGTGCAACAAGTCAACAAGTCAACAAGTCAACATGCACTATAAAATTGACGCGAACTATAATGTCAATGTATATAGTAAAAATTTCCACACATGGTTTTTAATTTTCTATACATATCAACATATGTTTCATTTAGACTATAATACATGATCTGTATGTGAAACTTACCTCTATCGTACATTTTCTTCAAGTTGACATTCCCAAGCACCTCATATGCCTCTTTTATAGCTCTGAACTTTTTAGCTGAATCTTCATTCTGGAAAATATAAGTAACGGTTTTCATATTCTGATTAATTTCTAAATAATCATAACAGTGCTAACACATTGCTACTTGGTGACAGAAATAGATAAAATGGTGTTTATATGTATAATACATTAATAATGAATTTATCTTGCAAGATTGAAATGATGATTCAACTGAGTTCTATTTTAATTTTTTTGTTTGTCTAAGGCCTTTGCCCAGGCAAAGGTCTCTCCCAACTTCTGCCTCAAGAAGGACTACACTCTAGGAAGAGATGGAGAGATGACATTGTAAATTTTTCTCCAAAATGGCAAGAGATCATCCAAGGGCGTAAGAAGTAGCAGAAGTGAGATTATGAAAAACATTTTTTTTATTAGTAACTACTCAAGAGGATACTAGGACTACTACTATCTTACTACAGAGGATGCTCAAGATCGGGTGGAGTGGAGGCGTCTTAGTGGGAAGGCGGACCCTGGCAATGGCCGGGATAATGCCAGGTAGAAAGAAAGAAAAGTAACTACTCAAGATATGATTTCAGTATTATATGAAAACAAAAATAAACAACAATAATAAAACCTCAGTAAAACCTTTAAAAGAACAATATGCTAAAACATGCTAATTAGCACATTGTGTACTTCTCTCATTATCATTAAAACATGTGAGGAGCTAGCAAACAAAAAGATGTAACTGCAAGATATTTATTTGATTTTACAGGAGGCAAAATATCACAAGGATTTTGATTTATTTGTAGACCGTTTTGGTTGATAATCATGTTACACACTCTTGAATAAAAAAAAATGCATTATTTTAGTAGGTTCAACAAAATTTTACAATATATGTGCATATATATGAAATGTATGGCGATAGGCTCGACCCCTATCACATAAGGGACACAAATACGTTCGGCGAAATGTGGTCTCGGGTTCAATCCCCGGGTCGAGTAAAAGTAATATTGGGTTTTTCTATTACGAAATGCTCAGTATCAGCCCGGAGTCAGGAATTGAGCCCGGTATGGCGATAGGCTCGCCCCCTATCACATCCTGGGACGGAAATACGTTCGGCGAAATTTGGGTGTACTGGTTACACCTCTGCCTACCCCTTCGGGGATTACAGGCGTGAGTGCGTATGTATGTATGTATGAACATATATATCAAAATGTGTCTAGTCTCTACAATTAAATATTGTTTTTTGTTCATTTTAACTGGTTTTTTGTTGCTCTTAATAACCATCTAATAATAAACAACTAGAAATCATGTTCCTTCATAACATTCAATTATCACTTAAACTTACTATTTTTATAGGTTCATTACACAAGGTCAATATGAAATTCTTATATAAGTTTAGATTGCATACCTCTAAATGTTGAATTTGATGGATAACCTAACATAGTTTAATTAATAAAATGTTTATCTAACCTTGACAAACTTAAGATTTCTACTCACATTTGATTTGTCCGGGTGATATATTTTAGATAATTTGTAATAAGCAGATTTGATATCATTCTGTGTAGCCTTGGGCGAAATTCCAAGGACGTCATAGTGGCTTGCATAGTCCCTAGGGGTGGTATTTAGTGATCGTACCACTGAAGGTATCAATTTTGAGCGACTTTGGCGGAGCATCTGTGAAAATAATATTAGATCATAAGGCTTACTTCGGCGCGCAAAATATTAGATAATATATAAACAAACATGAGGATAACGACTTACTGATTTTTCCCCTATGTTCAGTTTTGATATAATATACAATTAATTGGATTATTGAATAATTTTAATCACTATTCGACCCAAATTTGACATTTTGACAGCCAAAAATATAAATTTTGAAAAATTAAAAAAATTGATAAACATCATCTAAAAAAAAATATCCATGTTGGAAACAAGTCTTTTAGCCAAATGAACGTCAGTTCTTTAAATGTAGTCTGTGGGCAAGTGAGTTTGTAATAGCGGATCTACACACTTGCCAAGATTTCAAAAATAGGCCTTGGCTTACTTTTATGAAATAGCTCTAACTATGCTATACAAATGATACAAAGCAACAAAGTTTGGAAAAATAGTTCTAGTTTAGAAATATTTCAAATATAAATTACTACGACTAAGATAAAGTGCTAAGACACCGTCGATAAAAGCATGTATAAACAAAGGGAATATATTTATTATTGTAAAATGTAGAGTATATGTTAAAACAGTATGTAATTTTTTATTTTATTTCCCTTTACAGACATAAAAAATATGAGGAACTACAATAAATAGAAAAAAACTCAATCACTTTTCATATACACTTTTACTTACGGCTAATATAATATAGTGTTAATCTCTATTAAAAATATTATTACTGTAATGCCTATTCTATAATACCTATGAAACTATGTACATTTCCGAACATCGCTGCTTAGTTGCGGATTATAGCATAGCATGAATCAAAACTAATGTCAAAGGAGATATGGTCGTTAAGCGACAAAGCGTAAAAATTTGAAAAATGTAGTGTCCGGTCGAAGTTTCGGTTTCGTCCGAAAAGTGTCTGAAACTTCAGCCCAGCCAAAACTTATCAGCTGCTTTGCAAAGCCAATAATAAAAAAGAAACTAGAGTTGATGAGCTGACAGATAAAGTTGATCTCGAACCTAAGTTTGCCAGAACCTTAGTATTTGGTTCCGACGAAGATTCACCACACCTGTCCCGCATGGAAGTTACCGCGCGCCGTGTATTAACCTCGGCTGTTGGCATTCGCTTGCGAGTGATCCGCACGCGAATGCCAACTGCCAATTGCGTGAGGAGTCTACATTCGCGTTATTCGCGTCCCCAAGCGTGTAGAAGTAGCATGATACGTGCGTTTAAAACATAGTAAACTTACTTAGGATTTTTAAATGATTATTGAAGTGGGTTAGTAAAAAAATATAATTATTGTACAATATAATGCTGAATATTATAGTTTGTCATAATTATAAAAATATTGCTTTTCACAAAATTTTACAATTGATTATTCAAAAGGTTTACCTTTTATTCAATGAAAAATACGAGTTCTAATTTCTAAACTTCAAAACGTGCCTAAATGACGTCAATAATTTATTAGTCACTGAGTAAAATAAAGTTGAATTTGTGCTAATTCAGTTATAAACTGACTTCTTTTTAGTGTTTGAAACATAATAAACAAACGTAAGTACACTTTTCTAATTACTATCATACATAATAAATGTTGTTTCAAGCATATGTTGCGTTGAAAATTCATTGCCTTTTATGGAAGACTCATATGACTCCGTGACTTGGTGTGTCCTAGATAAACTTGGTTATTACACTGAGAAGCAGTTTTGGCAATGACTCACATTCTCGTTAATGGTCGCAGGTGACGATAAGTTGACTTTAAACGGTCCACCCTTCATTAGATTTTATTTATAAACATTTTACGTGCATTATCAAAATTTCATTAGTACGTCGTCAATAGTCGCGTATTGGACGAGACAAAGCTGCGTTCGAGTTTATCAGGTATCGTACTTGAGATTATTCAAAACAATATGCAAATATGGGTGTAACTGATAAACTTTTTTTCTTTTATACTCAAACCAATGTGTGTGGAATGTTTAATGTGTTCATTGTGAATTTTGTTAAATATGTATTCATATTTAAAAAAAAATTAAATGCTTCGGTTAGGTGCTTAAAATTTAATGCAAATTTAGGTATATATATGGTATTCTAATATAATTCTTCAATGTTATCTCTAGTTTATACTACTTATATTGTTATATTAAATGTTGATTAATTTAATATATTGAAATATCATACATTTATGAGCTTTAACAATTTTTCTACTTTGTTGAGTTATTCCAGTTCAAAACAGGCAAAAACATATATAAGCTGATTTACATAGAAAGATTGCATGTACTTATTACTTTTTACAAATGCTAATGACACTGCAAGACATAGATACTGTAGTAGGTAACTTATAAATATGTATTGTTAATATTATTATGGTGAAGGTACTTATAAATAAACCAGTGTTCAACTAGCTCTCGTTGTTTTACTACATGGTGACAGCGGAAAATATAAATCTAGTGTGTTATAGCGCATATTGGAGCGTAAAAGTGGTAGAAATATTGAGTTGGAGAAGTGATTTAAGGGATCCGTTATTACCATGGAGCATGCACGGCCACCAACGGAGTTACAGATAGAAGGCAGTCCAGCCGCTCGGGCGGACGCGTGGCGAAAATGGTGGAAGCAATTCGAGGTGTTTTTAAAGGCTTCCGGAGTGAATAAAGAGCCTACAGATGTTCAGGCGAGCCTGCTAGTGAACCTCATAGGAGCTGAGGGTTATGAAGTATTTTCCACATTTACATATACAAAGGATGAAAATGCAGATGACATTAATTGTCTTAGAAAAAAATATGACGAGTATTTTGGCACAAAAACAAATATAACCATGCTACGATTTAAGTTTTTTAGTAGAAATCAGCATGAGGGTGAAACAATAAGTCAATACGTGACAGCCTTAAAATTACTCAGTAAGGATTGTGAATTCGAGCACCTAGTGGATTCCTTAGTACGGGATCGTATCGTCTGCGGCGTGTCTAACGGTATAGTTCGAGATCGGTTGCTACGTTGTGAAGATTTAACGTTTGCAAAAGCCGTACAGATATGTGAGGCGGACGAGATTTCGAGAGAGGAACGGCAGCAGATAGAAGTGGCAGGCGGATCACAACAGGTGGATGCGGTCGTCGGACGCGAACGTGGGCGCCGCGGAGGTGACGGTGGCGCCGCTAGGGCGAGGGGCCCTCGGCGCGGCGGCTTCGGCGGTGGCCGGTGGCGCGGGCTCGGCGGTGCGCGCGACCCGTGCCCACGTTGCGGCAGAGTGTATTGTGATAACGGGCCACGGTGCCCGGCGGTGAATATGATTTGTTTCGTGTGTAACGGCCGAGGTCATTTTGCGCGAGTATGCTTGAATAAAATGTCAAGTAAACAAGTGTATAATGTTAATGTGGAACTTGAAAACCGGGACGACAGCGATCAGAGTGAAGATATAATGTATGTAAACATGATAAGATCGACCGTGCGAGAAAATGACGAGTGGTTGGAATATATAGACATTAAGGGTGAGCGTATTAAGTTTAAATTAGATAGTGGAGCGAATCTAAATGTAATAAATAGGTTTGATTTTGAAAGACTGAGGGTCGAGCTTGTACCATACAATAAAACAGTTTTATCGTATACCGGCCACAAGTTACCTGTCATGGGACAGTGTACATTACACATAAAACGTAATAATGAGACGTATGAGGTTATGTTTGTCGTGGTTGATCTGATGGTCAAAAATATATTGGGCCTTAAAGAAAGCGTAAGATTAGGCTTTATAAAACGAATAGATGCTGTAAATTTTGATACATATGGGGATCTATTTCAAGGTTTGGGTGAGTTACCAGGAATGCATAAAATTATTATTGACAAGTCTGTACAACCTGTGATCTGTCCTACCCGCCGAGTACCGTTAGGGTTACGTGATAAATTATTTAGTGAATTAAAACGGATGGAACGTTTGGGTGTCGTGCGTAAAGTCAATCACCCTACGGAATGGGTTAATGGTATAGTGATAGCGGCTAAGAAAAATGGTGATATTCGTGTATGTCTTGATCCGCGAGCGCTAAACCGTGCGGTCAAGCGCGCGCACTTTCCGCTGCCTACGGTAAGCGAGCTGGCGACGCGGCTGCGCGGAGCGCGCTTTTTCAGTGTACTCGATGCGCGCAGCGGATTTTGGATGCTACGTTTGGATGAGAATAGTGCCGATCTATGCACATTCAATACGCCATTCGGAAGATATCAATTTCTTCGTTTGCCCTACGGTATAAATTGTGCACCGGAAATATTTCATGCCAAAATAAGACAACTATTAGAGGACTTAGACGGAACAGATTCATTTATTGACGATATAGTGGTTTGGGGCTCTAGCAGGGAGGAACATGACGCTCGTTTGGACCGTTTATTGCAGCGGGCGAGAAATATCGGAATTAAATTTAATAAAGAGAAGTGCAAATTTGGATTAACTCAGATAGTTTATTTAGGGCATATATTTGACGAGCGCGGGATGAGACCAGATGAAGCAAAAATAAAAGCTATTGTTGACCTACCGAACCCAGATAATAAAAAATCATTAGAACGTTTTTTGGGCATGGTGAACTATTTGTCAAAGTTTATACCCAACTATTCGCAATCGGTTAACGTCCTTAGAAATCTTTTAAAAAAAACATCTGAATGGCTCTGGGATCATCAGCACACTAAGGCGGTAGAATTATTGAAACAAAAAATAACAAATGCACCCGTGTTAGCATTGTACTCTAGTGAACTACCGGTTTTGTTATCAGTTGATGCTAGCTCAGTGGCGTTAGGCGCGGTGTTATTGCAGAACGGTCGTCCGGTTGAATTTGCTTCGTTGACGCTTACTGATACACAGAGCCGATACGCTCAAATAGAAAAAGAAATGTTGGCCATAGTATTTGCGTGTGAACGGTTTCACCAATATATATTTAGTAGGTCGGACGTTAAGGTACAGACGGATCATAAACCGCTCGAATCAATTTTTAAGAAGTCGTTGGCTGACGTACCAGCGAGACTCCAGAGGATGATGTTACGTGTACAAGCTTATAAGATAGATGTTATATATACACCAGGTAAATACATGTATATTGCGGATACATTGTCGAGAGGGGCGTTGCCAGAGTTGATGCATGAGAAAGTAAATGAAGAGGTTGAAGCGCAAACCTGCTTTATGTTAAAGAACGTTCAGTTCAGTAGTGAAAAATTAAGGTTAGTAGAAAAACACACGGCTAAGGACGAGATTGCACAAATACTTATAAAATATATAGCACAAGGCTGGCCTAGACGTCAATATGAAATAGATAATAATGTACGTATTTTTTGGCAATGCAGAGATTCACTGCAGTATATTTACGGAGTGATTTATAAAGGTGACTTGGTATACATTCCGACATCTTTACGTGGGGAAATGCTAGAGCGCATCCATGAAGGGCATCTAGGTATTGACAAATGCAGGAGACGTGCGCGCGAGATTATGTTTTGGCCGGGTATGTCGCGAGATATTGATTTAAAAGTCCGTGAGTGTAAGGCGTGTGCGTTACTCTCCTCATCGCCACCTTGTGAACCTTTACAACCCCATAACATTCCGAATATACCGTGGTACAAATTAGGATCGGACATTTTTGAATATAACAGAAAGTATTATTTAATTTTAGTGGACTATTTTTCGAGCTATGTTGAGGTTAATCAACTAAATTCTATCTGCAGTAAGTCTGTTATAACGGCAATGAAAGATCAATTTTCTCGACACGGTATACCCAGTGAACTAGTTACGGATAATGGGCCTGCTTATAACTCTAGGGAATTCGGCGTTTTTCTTCGAGAGTGGGAAATTAAGCATATTACATCTTCACCAATGTATCCGCAATCAAACGGAAAAAGTGAACGGACTATAAGAACAGTTAAAAATTTGTTAAAAAAATGCTTATTATCAGGACAAGATTATTTCTTGAGTTTATTAAATTTTCGTACAACACCTAGAGATAATATGGATTCTCCAGCGAAAATTTTAATGGGTAGACGTCTTAACACTAGGTTACCTATAAGTAGTTCATTATTAGTTCCACAAGGAATAAATAATGAAAAGAATTATAAAGCAATATTAGAGCAACAGAAAAAACAAAAATCCTATTACGATCAAAAGTCAAGGGACCTCCCTCCATTACACAGTAATGATAAAGTAGTGGTTAGTGATGGTGCTAAACGTAAATTCATGACAGTTGTGAAGCCATCATCTGAACCCAGGTCTTACATTCTGCAGGATGCAGTAGGTCGTAAGTACCGGCGGAACAGACGGCACATTATACGCAGACAGATACAGCCGGGAAGTAGGGGTAGTTACGAGGAGGATCAGGTTGGTACTAGCCTCGCACATCCATCTAATATAGTGGAGTGCAAAAATGAAGGTAAAGGGCAGTTATTACATCCTACAGGAACTGACCCCACACTACCAATTGGTGTTATGACGAGAAGCAAATACAAACACTTAGCTAACGTACCTGTATATGAAACTTAAGTTTATACGTACAATCGTTCATGTTTAATTAGATAGGATTAAGAATAAGTTTATATTACAGTACTAAACGATACAGTTTTTAAAAAGCATAAATTGTTAATAATTATCTTTTGGTAATAATAGTGTTTAATGCTTATGTTACCTTTTATTTAAACCTTACATATAACGTTGTGTTATTTTAGTTAAAAGGAGAAAGATGTAGTAGGTAACTTATAAATATGTATTGTTAATATTATTATGGTGAAGGTACTTATAAATAAACCAGTGTTCAACTAGCTCTCGTTGTTTTACTACAGATACTAGTACAGTCTTTTATCTGTGACATTGATAAGAATGCAGGAACTGGAAATTATCAAAATAATTAAATACTCATAACTAAACCAAATGGAATCACAATAATGATGTTTTTAACTCGTACAGTGCAGCTGCTTTACCTGACAAATTGGTGGTCTTAGACATGATTTGTAACTGGCCATCACACTTTATAAGGTGGCCATTCAATAAATATGGTACACAAAATTTAGTTTAAGGTGAATGATCAGCACTACCACGTGATATTTGATTTAATTTTGGTTTTAAGATAATTGCAGCTTGATCCTTCTATTAAATATGGATAAAAATGATTTTGCCCAAAAAATCACACATAATGAAAACTATAAATATTGCTTCTAGAGTCATTTAATGTCTAAAATGACAAATCTGAGAAAAAAATAAGTTTCTGGACACTAATTACCAGCAATATTTATACTTTTCATTGTTATTATTCCTATATCCATTGTGATTATTTGTGCCTTGCCTATTCTCAGAATTTCTCTATAGGACATGAATCATCCATATTTAACCATGAAAATGTTCTGTTAGTCATTTTGGGACACTATTTTTGCTGTTTGACCTACTTGATATATTAAACTTTGTTGTATTCAGTTCTGATGCTTTTTGACCATATTCATTTTCGCCAGATCCATTTTGGCCAATTAGTTTATCATAATCCAGCAACAGCTTCATGTAGATAATAATATTAATATGTAATATTTTTAGCGGTAGAGCTACGATGCAGACAGTTTAGTCTACAGCATGAATGGGCCAGCTCATCCAGGTTGTTACCAATGTCTCACAGTAATCTTTATCAAGTAAAGCTTATGTTGCATTTCATATGAGGAGAGTGATATCCAGAGGCTTAAATCCTTATACCAATCTTCTTATTATTCCTTCGCTTTTAAGTCTGCAACAAGTCCATGATTCTTCTGGTATGGCGGGTTCACTGATGGTAGAGAACACTTACCATCAGGTGGCCCACTTGTTTTTTTGCCAAGCTATGCTAAAACTAATCCTCTAACAGTGAGAGTACCAATATAAACTTATAAAAATAACTAGCTAATCTAGATATTTTTGATGGTAATATTACTGTGTATAAAAGTAAATTATTGAAACATTTTTGAGGATAGGGTCTGTATTTTTAATTTATATTTTATGTTTTAAATTCATTTATTTTTCATACATAAGTAAGTACCTGGTGAATGTTGTGTAATGGGCATATGTATCGGCCATATGGCCTTATGAATTGTCTAGTATTAAAGTTATAGAATATGTATAGTGTCCTAAAGTAAATAAATGAATAAAATTAAGTTGGTTAAAAACAACAATTCCATCCCTCCTGGGGTTCGTGGTCGCTTTTACATTTGCGTATACGATTTTTTTTTATGGCATAGGCCGGCAAACGAGCAAGTGGGTCACTTGATGGTAAGTGATCTCCACCGCCCATGTACGCCCACAATACCAAAAGAGTCATGGGTGCGTTGCCGACCTTAAAGGAAAGGGATAAGTAAGAGATTGGGAAGGGGAGGGGGTTTGGGCCTTCGGATATCTCACTCGCCGTACGAAACGCAGCAGCAAGCCGCTACTTTACGCCGGTTTTCTGTGAGACATTGGTAACGACCCGGACGAGCCGGCCCATACATGCTGTAGACAAAATTGACTAGACTCTACCACTCAGTACAGCGTGGCTCTACCACTCAGTACAGCGTGGCTGTACCACTCAGTACAGCGTGGCTCTACCACTCAGTAGTATAGTAGCGTATACGATATTAATGAATAACCATTTTTGCAGAGCACAATGTCGTCCCGCAAGACAGCCGGCCGCCGCGGCACCAACAAGAAGCGTGCCCAGCGCGCCACCTCCAACGTGTTCGCAATGTTCGATCAGGCTCAGATCGCCGAGTTCAAGGAGGCGTTCAACATGATCGATCAGAATAGGGACGGATTTGTTGACAAGGATGACCTGCATGATATGCTCGCCTCGCTTGGTTAGTCGCACAATTATTATAGTTATTAGAAAGTTATTATAAGAGGCATTCATAGCCAAAGTGGTAGGTCCCTCGTATGAGAGATGCCGTCTGGGTTGGTACCACCGCGCCGTCTATGTCTGCCGTCACAGCAGTGTGTAAGTATAAACACTGTTATGTTTCGGTTTGAAGGACATTGAAGCCAATGAAATTACTGGGCATTATGAAACTTAACATCTTATGTCTCCAGGTAGCAAGCGCAGTCCATTGCCATGCAGTGCTTAGTTATTCAAACAATGAACATTGACTGCCTCGGTCGCGCAGTTGTAATGCGTACGCGTTACGATTGAGGCTAACGCTGAGGTCTCGGGTTCGATCCCCGGGTCGGGTAAAGTGGTATTAGGTTTTTACATACATACATACACACTCACGCCTATGTCCCATAGGGGTAGGCAGAGACTATTGAGTACCACAAGCTACGATCCTGACACCTCTTTCGCCTCTTCCACATTCATACATTTTCGTCGGTTGAGGGTACTCGTGACGTGCCCTTTTCGGAGAATGTCATTTATTTGATCCGCATATGTTCTCCTCGGGCGCCCTCTTCCAACCCTACCATTCACATTCGCACGATAAATACCTTTCGTAAGTCGTCTTTCATCCTCTCCATATGCCCAAACCATTTCAGCATACCCTTTTCGATCCTAGTCACCACATCATTCTTCAACTTACAGCGATCCCTTATCACACTATTCCTCATCCGGTCAGCAAGGGTGACTAGGTTTTTCTATTACGAAATGGTCAGTATCAGCCCGGAGTCTAGAATTTATGCCCGGTACGGCGATAGGCTCGCCCCCTATCACATAAGGGACGGAGACACGCTCGGCGAAATGTGGGTGTACTGGTTACACCTCTACCTACCCCTTCGGGGATTACAGGCGTGGGTGCATATGAACATTGAGTGTGGTGTCGGTTTAAGGGCAAGCGTGGAGCTTACCATCAGGCGTAAACCAGCTCGTTTCGTCTTTCAAGCTAGTAAAAAAAGGCTGTTGCATTCTGTAATCAATAAATGATTAGTGAAATAAGCGACCCTTGCATGGTCAGTCTATGGATGGGTAACTGCTTATCAATAGGGTAGTTGACAAGATATTTTTTATTTATTAAATCAATAAGTATACGTACGTTACTCAAAATCTATTGCAGAAAGTAACTTTATAAATCGGACCATTAATATGTAGAAGCCATTCAAATCCTGTAGAAGGGGTAATTGTCAAATGACAGACGACGCAAACTTTGACGTCACTGTGTAAAACGTTCATTATGGTGCACGCGTGCAAGCGAGATAGTGAGATATCCCTATTCCCTACTACGCACCCACTTTTCCTCATACCAACGTTTAAAGTCATAACTGCGGGCACAAATCTGAACCAATTTTGATTGTGTTTTAATAAAAGGGCTTCTTTTGCGTATAATTTTCTGTTGCTTATAAAATGCAATATAGAACTACCCTATTGATCTCCTTCAGGTAAGAATCCCACTGAAGATTACCTCGAGGGCATGATGAACGAGGCACCGGGTCCTATCAACTTCACCATGTTTCTGACGCTCTTCGGCGAGAGGTTGCAAGGCACAGACCCTGAGGATGTCATCAAAAACGCTTTCGGGTAAGGAAATATCCTTCTCTCTCACATCAAATTACTTATGCACTTATTACAATCCATTTTATTACCTAGTGATTTCTTATGTTTACGCGAATATTAAACATTGAAATAAAACTAGTTTATACGGATTTTATGATTTTTACTGACGTCTCTCCCGTGACCACGAAGGCTGAAAAGCTTTCGAAACGTCGGGACTAAATTAAAAATTAAACCGCGATAAAATTCGTATAAACTAGTTTTATTCCATTTATTATCTACCATTTAAACTCTTTATTTTACCACATATAATATTATGATCGTAACTAGTATAAATGCGAAGTGCGTTTGTTTGTTAAGCTTTCACGCCTAAATAGCTGAACTCATTTTGATGAATTTTGGTACAGAGATAGATAGGGTCCTGGATACGAGTATAGGCTACTTTTATCCCATGAAAGGCTGTTCATGAGGGCGGAGCCGCGAGCAAAAGCTAGTGTTATACACGATACAGAACATAAAAACAAATAATGAATTTAATATTTACATGCTTTTTGTATATCGCGGAAATAATTCGGCTTAGGTTTTTACGACCGGCCGCTTGCTTGAAGTCAATGCACTTTAGTGCAAGTCACCAGAAAAGACGCAAGATTTATTACGACGGGACGAGAATACAGCGCCCGTCATTTTCATACGAAATACATAGCGGGGCGTCCCGCATCCACGCTTTCGGTTTTCGACCTTAGCGATGGTGCAGAAATTTCCTACTCGTAATATGTAGTTGTTTTATAGGATCGATTTTAGTTGATCAACTATTAATTGCATGTGATTTGAACCGTCTGAATAGACTCAAATCAAACAGATCAACAAAAAACATACATATATTATCAATGCAAGTCAGTTGAATCATCGAAATAAGATGACAAGAAACGTAACTCAAGCAAAAAAAATACTTTACCAAAACTCTGTGCAAGGGGGCGGGGCTATAAAATTCTGTGCAGCTCGTTCATTAATCAATTCATAAAAATGGATTCATGATCTCTAGTTGACACTTAATATGTCTATTTTCTTGCGCGGTGCAGAACGTCGTATCTTGATCTAGAGATTTAATATTTAGTCATTAACTTTTATGAAATAAAGTTGATTTTGAACGTTCATGAATTTTTGTTGCGTGTATGAGTGTTACGTGTGATTACCTTTGCATGTGTAAGTAAGTGGAGCCGAACTTTTGGCAGACTCATATTATGAGAGTTATCGTTCTAGTCATCTTATTTCGATGAGTTGAACAACTCAAATAGAACATAAATTTTCTTTGTCATTTTTTATTATTGGTGTCTTAAATAGTTACGACTAAGTCTCATGGTACGTTCAGAGTAGTCTAAACACAACGTCGACTAAGTAATCTTCAATTTGCAATTCAATTGCAATTCTAATTGCACTTTTATTCCACTGTGTATTTTCTTGGAAAAGAGGTCGTTTGAACGGTAAACAAAGTTGAAGACGCAAATAGCTCCGTGTCACTAAGTGTGTACACGAGTTGCGTTGCAAATTATTTATAGCGTGGAGAACCGATGTATATCCAGTCCTTTTAATTTTTTTCGTCCATGCAAATATTTAATGAGCGATAGTATAAAACAAGGCTGGTATAAAAGAATAATACAGTAGTGAAGTTACATGAAAAGAGTATTTAAAAATACAAATTTATTTGTCAATTCTACTAATGGTCTATTGGTCACTTTTAAAATGTTACTACTTTACAAAACAACCCATGTCAGGATTTTCTAGAGACCGCTCTCTAATGAATTATAACTGAGGCCCGTATTATAGAATAACATTCAAGTGAGCTCTTTGCTAAGTGTCGATTTCTGTACACGTAATTGGTCTATTTTTGGCGCCAAACAAAAGCGTACCAATCACGTGTACATAAATCGACACTTACCTAAGTGTTCTATAATACGGGCCTAAGATACAACTAGGATTGAATAGTAAACCAGCAGAGCTACCGCGCAATGATCTCTTGATCACACAGAACTGGGCTGCCAATGGCGAAACGCAACATAATGCAACTGTCGCCCCACCAGGCTTACGACTGGTTTATCAACCCTACCATGACTATTTTTACAACTATTATTTCAATCTACCCGGCGGTACATTCTCGAACACAATTAACAGATAAATAGGGAGTAACCCACCAGAGTAGTTAGTATCTAACTAACATTTTTGTTGACTCAGATGTTTCGATGAAGAAAACAAAGGTGTGATAGGCGAGGATCGTCTCCGCGAGCTTCTGACGACCATGGGCGATCGCTTCACCGATGATGACGTCGACGAGATGTTACGCGAGGCGCCGATACGCGACGGAATCTTTGACTACGTCGAGTTTACGCGCATCCTTAAACATGGCGCCAAGGACAAGGACGAGCAGTAAACAGCCAATAGAAGCAGGCTGCCCCCCAACAATCGATTTGTTTAATCGATTAGGAAGTTTAAATATGAGTAGTGTTTTAATATAATTCGAATTGGTAATCAATGTTTTTAAATTATGTGATACAATCGAATTTATAAATGCCCCCTACCAATTTGTTATATTTTTTATCACCATGCCGTATATACGTTTATGTTTTATATTGGCAATGTTGCCATTGTACTTAGCAGCCTGCGGCTTCAATATTTTTTATTAATTTTTGCCAAACATATAAATTGGTGTAAGATAGAAAATTATTAATAAGTTAGTTTGATATGGATTTTCTGAATAATTTTAATACTTAGGTGCTATACCGCTAGAGGTTATTAAGTTGCATTTGAAGAAGTGATAGCCATGCATTTTATAACATTGGACCACAATGAAGACTAGTTGTGTCTATTTACTGTATACGTGTAGTTTCGCTTCCTGCATCTGGATTGGCGAAGTATTATCATTCCTTGAATTGATTGGAATCTGTTAGTTGTAGCGGCAAATGAAGTGTCACTTATCACTTTGTGTTTATAAATTATGAAATATTATAAAACTATAAATATTTAACATGTGTGTACGAGTAACGTAATCATGTATGTATTTTTTCCGTATAAATTCTTGAATTATTATTTGTTTTTTATTTTCCATTAGTTATACTTATTATAACTATGGGGGTGTTATGCGCAAACTTTCAACTTTACTGGAGAAGCAATAATAATAATCTAACCGGTAAAACCCCGACATCAATTAGTCGCCATTTGTCGCGGAATACCGCGAAATATTTTGATTATTTACAATTGTTCATTTAAAAGTCGGTATACAGGAAATCTTATTTTTTATTATAAGATATTGTGGGTAGATAAATACTGCATGAAAGTATTTTATTGGATGTAACGGAGGGCGAACAGGCTCTTTTCTCTGTAGCGAGTGGACAGTGTGGTTTGTGGATTGTGTACTTAGTGCGATAAAGTCGAGTTTAGCGGTAAGTGCTAGAACATAATCATGGTGGCCTATATAATGCAATATTTCTTTGTGCTTTATTATTCTTTTTATATGTGGTTAGGTTGCTGTGGCGACAAATGTATATGGTTACCCTGCTGCGACAGAAGTGTACCTTTTTTACAGAGAGTTTCTACGAGTAATATGGATATTCTGCTGCGGCAGAAGTGTACGTACAGTATTGCTGGGTCGGGGGTGACTAAGGGGAGGTTGGAGGTCACCTGGGCGTGTGCCCATAATTTTATGGGCATACTGCGGTCACTGCCCGGCTCAAACTGCGGTCACTGAGCCTGAGTATCAAACATACACTACCGTATGTGTGTTGGTATTTCAAAGGACGTATATTATATATATATATATATATATATATATATAACGTAATATGTATTTTCATTTCTTGTGTGCATGATTTGAAAAACTTAATTTCGCTAACCCAACATGTAAAAAAGGGGGTTTCGCGACTTTATTTTCTGAGTGGTAGAGCCACGCTGTAGACACTTTTGTCTACAGCATGTATGGGCCAGCTCGTCCGGGTCATTACCACTGTCTCACAGAAAACCGGCGTAAAGTTGCTGCTGCGTTTCGTACGGTGAGTGAGATATTCGAAGGCCGAAATCCCCTCCCCTTCTCAATCCCTTAATTATCCCTTTCCTTTAAGGTCGGCAACGCACCTATGATTATTTTGGTATTGGGGGCGTACATGGGCGGTGGAGATCACTTACCATCAGGTGACCCACTGGCTCGTTTGCGGGCCTATACGATAAAAATAAATAAAATACAATTTCGTATAAAGGTGGGCATAATGCCTAAGACAATTTCTACCTGCCGACCTTTAGGTGATAGGTACAGAGATTAATGAAGTAGGTGCAAAGGATACATACTACAAACCAGAATATTATAAAAATACATATAATGTTTATATAGTAACTACATATTATACATTATACATAATAATGGCGCAGTTGTAATGTGTACGCGTTACGATTGAGGCCAACGCTGAGGTCTCGGGTTCGATCCCCGGGTCGGGTAGTGGTGTTGGGGTTTTCTATTACGAAATACCCCAGTATCAGCCCGGAGTCTGGAATTTGTGCCCGGTATGGCGATAGGCTCGCCCCCTATCACATTATGGGACGGAGATGCGCTCGGCGAAATGTGGGTGTACTGATTACACCTCTGCCTACCCCTTCGGGGATTACAGGCGTGAATGCGTATATTATACATTATACATCAAAACATTGTCGAATCTAACTGCCATTTTAGAAGTGTTTAAAATAATGTACCTATGATTAAAAATTACTACCTCTAGCTATTTCATAATTATTGTTCATCTATAGTAAAAGATGACGTTTGCCCAAACGCATCTTTAGAATACATACATACGCACTCACGCCTGTAATACCGGAAGGGGCAGGCAGAGGTGTAACTAGTACACCCACATTTCGCCGAGCGTATCCCTTATGTGATAGGCGGCGAGCCTATCGCCATACCGGGCACAAATTCCAGACTCCGGCCTGATATTGAGCGTTTCGTAATAGAAAAACCCAATACCACTTTACCCGACCCGGGGATCGAACTCGAGGCAGCGTTAGCTTAATCGTAACGCGTACGCATTACAACTGCGCCACTGAGGCATCTTTAGAATGCCTTTGATATTACTGTCCACAATCGCAGTTTATTCTCAACAATAAAACAAAGACTAGGAACAAAACATATTTATATTTTATTAAATGCAAACAAGGTAATTTATCAGTCAGTCCCAAACATTTGTATACTACTAGACAAGCTGCGCGGTACATAGCAAATGTACCACTAAGTTGTTGCCAATTGATCGTAACTCAATATTACCATATCGCTTACTCTCAACTAGAACCCTTATCGCGCTCTCTGTCTGTGAGCTGTCAAACTCCCGCGTTATGTGACGCAATTTTACTCCTATACAGCCCGTCTAGTAGTATAAATTAAAGTCTTTGGTCAGTCCGGTAACATAATTTCAGAAACGCATTAGAGGAAGTAGGACTAATATTACAACAAAAAGCCTACGAATAATGTTTACATTGATATTCAAGTAAATGGGGGTTTCCTCTAGGAACAGTTGCTGCACATGGTCCACTACATTTCAGTAATTTTCGTCTTTTTGGCTCATTTAACACGAATTAAACGCAAAAAGGAAAAACACTAGGATGTTTGGCCATAAACTTGTTTGTAGCTTGTTACTAACTATAGTTTGCACTTTTTACCCCCACAGAGGTTGGCGTCAGGCAGGCGGCCGGTCGTAAAAACTACAAGCCAAATCTTTCTGTAAAATGTGTTAAAAAGCATGTTGCGCCAATCCCACTGCGAGTGGGATAGGGGCAGGTAGAAGAATAAGAAGACTAAGTTTAGGTTGCCTCACGGTCCAATTTGTCTATATGTGCGTAAGTGTCGTAAAAAAAAATGGAAACAAATAAGATCATTGATTTTTGGTTGGCGAGAAAGAAATGCTTATATTATTTATACCCATTGTTGTACATTGTTTAGACTGCCTCGGTGGCTCAGTTGTAATGTGTACGCGTTACGATTGAGGCCAACGCTGAGGTCTCGGGTTCGATCCCCAGGTCGGGTAAAGTGGTATTGGGTTTTTCTATTACGAAATGCTCAGTATTAGCCCGGAGTCTGGAATTTGTGCCCGGTATGGCGATAGGCTCGCCCCCTATCACATAAGGGACGGAGACACGCTCGGCGAAATGTGGGTGTACTGGCTACACCTCTGCCTACCCCTTCGGGGATTACAGGCGTGAGTGCGTATGTATGTTGTTGTACTTGTAATACTAAGGTCGTACGTCATATGTCTGCTTCCTCTTATACGTTTTTGCATAGTGGTCGACGGTCGTCAAACATTTTTGGTTATGGGCCGAGACGAAGTAAGGTGACACTTCGGACCGCATGACGGTTTTGCCCACCTGTCCCAGTGCCTCAACCATGAGTTTATCTTAGTAAAGTCGCTAGCGACGCGACGACGCGACATAAAACATTTGTATAACAAAATTTTGTTTCTCACGTATCCGTTAGAGGCGCCACTGAGTTTTTCATATATATAAATCTTAAGTCGTCGCTACCGATTTTACCGAGACAAACTTATGGTTAGCCTGCAGTTCTACTTTCCTTAAATAGTATAATACTCTTAGAGTTCTACGCTCCTCACACTTTGGTTAGAGTAAATACAAAATAGATTCTTGAATGATTTGAAACAGATCAATCAAGAATAAACCCACAACGATGTTCCGAACATACATAATGTAAAGTAGGTATAGAATATTCATGACAATAATAATATTTATGTAAAATCATACATAGAAGTTTGTAAGGAAAATGATTGTTTTTTCCTATATTATATCGTTATTTCCTAGAATATTTTTGTTAAAATAATACTTAAATAACAAAAAAAAAGTCCATAAAACTGCAACATATCACGTTGCAATAATAAAAAAATATTCCTCTATAGAAACACGCTTCTACCCATGCCTATATCTTAATCATAGTATTTTAAATAAAAAATATTATCAATGGGATGAATATTCTAATACGATACACTAGGTCTAAGTTTCCGAACTACTGTCGTCTTATTTTATAGCATAGAGGCCCAGATGTAACTCCTCTGTTTAATTAAGTCCGAAAATGCAGGTCCATACTGTCATGTTGTTCTACGACTTTAGTTCGCAGGCCGCAAAATCGTTTGACGAGATGTGCTAACAGTTAGTAGGTACTACTGGTTAGTGAAGGCCGTAATGCCTACGCCTTGAAGCCGCAGGCTGGATCATAGAGTAGCTTTTTGGATACTTGTATCGGTCGGCATTCTTTATGAAGTAAGCTCCTCGTTCTGCCACCATCATGATCGCGCCCTGCGGGTTGGCTGTTATTTGGGTTGGCATTACTGAAGCGTCGACCACTCTTAGACCTGAAAATTTGATTGAGACAATTCTAACTAGTATTATAAATGCGAAATAGAGTTTGTTTGTTCGCTTTGATGTTGATGGATTTTGGTACAGGGATAGATTACCATCTACCCGAGCTGCAGATGGTAATAGGCTACTTTTTATCCCGGTTAAAGGCTACTTTTATTCCGCTAAAGGCTTTCCCTGCGGGCGGAGCTGCGAGCAAAAGCTAGTAATAAATGGATAGGTACACCTAACAGATACACCTAGACCCTACACTAGTTTGCCTGAATCGTGAATATCAGGAATTACGAGGTACTCTCCTCACAATACCTATCTGACGAATCATGAACACGTTGCCGACTTTAAAGGAAAGTGATGATTAAGATATTGGAAAGAGGGATTTGGGTTTACGCTATTTGGGTGGTCATGGGCGATGGAAATCACTTACTATTAGGTGTCCCAATTATGCGGTTGCCGGTTTTTGCTATAAAATGTCCATACTAACCATCAACATTGAAGACTCTCAGTTCAGTGTCGACCACAGTGCCTATGGAGGCCGTGCCTTGCTGATGATTTTGAGGGTCGGTGTGCAGTCGAGCCATACACTCCATCCAATAGTCCGACCACAACTCGCCGGAATCATTACACGGCTCTATGGAGTCAGCGTCCAACTCGACGCCCAACCTTTGGAAGGTCTGGAAAAAAAAATGCCTTATTACCTATTTCTATTAATAACAATATTTGTAACGTTCTTACAGTAATGTAATTTTTTTTCCTTGTGTTTACATGTTCTACTAGATTGTCTAAATTGGTTTTACGACAAAGGTGTGCTAGACACTCTGTTATTATATGTAGCACTGTTTGTGGTACGTTAGGGTCACATAGGTGGAGACCACTTACAATCCGGTGACCCCACTTGACCGTTTGACGGCTTTTGTTATAAAAAGTGTGGAAGCACTGTTATGTTCCGGTTTGAAGGGCATTGAAGCTAGTGAATTTACTGGGCATTATGATTCTTACATTTTAAATGTCGGGATGACGAGTGCAGTACAGTGCCATGCAGTATCTACTTTAAAATTCAAAGTTCTGTTTGGTGCTGCTTCTGTCTATGGGCAGGTGCGGCGCTAATAATCAAGTCAGTGTTGACCTGCTCGTGTCGTCGTACACACAAATAAAAAAAACAAGGCAATATGAAGAAATTTGAGAGCGGTTCCAGGGGCTGTTATCCTAAGTGGCTAGGCGCCCATGGTTTTAGTAATATGAGAGTTCATGAGCGGTTGTTAGCGTATTCTCTTGATATTGGTATATTGAGGGTTGGTTGAAAGCAACGTTGGGTAGGTACACTGAAATAATAATGGTGCGGTATAGTTGTGGAAGGGTAATTAAATGGTATAAAAGAGGTTGTCGCGAAACCTGGAGGTCTTTTGCCCGCAGTCGCTCAGACAGTCTCCAGTTCATTATGATCAATGCTTAGTCGATAGTCCAAGTGTTCATTACGCGGTAGCTATGCTGGTTTACTATTCGGTCCTAGTTGTTATAGTTCTAATTAGAGAGCGGTCTATAGAGAATCCTGACATGGGGTTGTGGTCTGTAAAGCAGTGATATTTTAAATGTAACCAATAAACTACGAGTTAAAGTGATTACTGTCGTTTGGTATTAATAAAATACTACTCGTCTTACGTAACTTCTAACACGGTGGAGATCACTTACCCTCAGGTGGCTCACTTGCTCATTTGCTCACCTTTGCCATAAAAAAATACAAATAAACTTACCGGACTTTCGTAGACCTTCTTCAGATGTCTAAGGCCATCTTTAACCATGACCATGTCGTCAGGGTGGTCGAAGTAGTTGGGGTCAAGTATCGGCGGGTCCAAAGGATCATTCGAGTTCAGAGTTAGATATCCAATACTTCTGGGCAACAGGAGTGCCGCGTTTGCTCTGTATGTGAATTAAATAACATTTTTGGGTTATGCTTTCAGCTCGCAGTTTTGTCCATGAAATTGACTGTCAAAACGAAATTAATATTTTTCTCTGAAGTTGAAGATGCTTACAACTATTAATGCTGACTAATTTCGTGTGCCGGTCATATATCTGGTAGCAGGTGGGATGCTCGCGCCAAATAATCTATAATGAGGAGGCAGTTGGGAGCTATCTGGTAGAATGATACCTGATAATTTTTGTGCCTGACTGAATAGCGATCACCGTACACATGGCGAAAAACCCGCCATAGTGGCTCTTTCAAGGTAGTCACTCTCTGGGGTCAGTCAGTTTATATCCAGTAACTTCAGGGCGGCATAATTCTGCCGACAGTCGAGGTATGCAATGTCTCTTGACGGTCGACATTATATTTGGTCTGTACTGTACTTAACAGAAGGCCAGTGAAATCACAATGTCGTGTCAGGATAAAAAATAAATCGGGTAGTTACTGTTGATATTCAATTTATGTATGGCATAGTCGTATAGGGCAGTGGTCGGCGAACTCATTGAGAAGAGCCAACAATCAACAGACAATGATTGAAACTTAAATTACTGGAGTTTAGGTGGCCCACCAATATCTTAGACGAAAAGCCAACGTCACCTGCACGTGGTACACTCTGCTGATTAACGGACGAGGCAATGGTGAAACTTGGTTCCCGTTGCAGGTTGTGGGTCAGACGGCGGGTCACTTCATATAATACCAAATACCGTTAAATCTATGGTATTAGAAGGCGGAGTCTGGTATAACTTACGAAATGTTATATCCTTGCTGAGCACAGTTGTGTTCGACTGTCTCGCCGGACTTGCCGGTCTTGGAGCACTCAGCGTAGAAACCGTTAAAGAAGAACTGAATGTCGGGCTGATCCGTGTCATTAGCCAGGCTTGAGTACAAGAAGCCTGTCAACTGGAACAACCAACAATGTTAATTAAAATATTAATATACCACTCTGGTATACACTTAGCATGTTTTCTTTGAAATTTTTACCTCACAAATAGGGGCTACAGATTCATACTAACCTGGGTAAGGCCAGTTGAGGTCATAGGCCCATCTCTAGACATCAAATAGAAAACCAGCGAACTCCAGTCCAATGTCTGAATATTTTCAATTTTAGTGAACACGAAGTAAAGCGTCGCTCCGACGTGATTTCTTAAGTTCATTCCGACAGGTAAATCAGCTACGACTGGTATGTTGAATTTCTTCAGGGTCTCGCGTGGTCCAATTCCAGAGTTGAGCAGTATGTGTGGACTATTCAGTGCACCTGCACTCAATATCACCTGGAAAGAGTTAATAATCATTAGTTTATTATTAAGGCCTTCCAAAATCTCCGAAAAAAGTTCCTACTAACACCAGATTGTCAAATGTAAGTGAACATTTAGCATGAACTACAGTAACTACTGTGGTTGATGTGATTATAGTGCCACTGACGATTAATGACTTTGAATTTGATTTTAAAATTTTATTCAAAAATAATATTTTCTGGAAATCGTATCATATGACTTATGGTGTCGACTATACTAACCTGATCAAGCCGGCCCATTCATGTTGTAGATTAGCATTGGATATTTCGTATATAAAATTGAAAATATTTTGTCAATTTACCCACCTCTTTCCTAGCCCGGACCTTCCTAACCACACCATTATCAACGTACTCCACTCCGACAGCACGGCTGTTTTCAATGATCACCCTTGTCACTTGAGCGTTCAGTTTTACGCTCAGGTTGGGATATTCACTTTTAGGCTTTAGATACGCTCTGGCTGTGGTATAGCGCTGTCCGTCACTGAAAAAAATATTATATTGTTACGCCGAAAGTACCTAATACGTAACTTGCCAAGAAAACTAAATGTGTTAAATTTAACACACCTGATGTAACAAAAGTAGGCCCAAATATTATAATGAACAAGATGGTTCTAGAGACTGATCATTCTACTGTATTCTTAGGTTTTATATTACATAACAATCTCAATTTGTCCATGACTCAATACGGGAGATGTAGTTGAAAACCAGCGCCAGGCATTTACCTTCCTGGCAATATGTTTAACTAAAACCCTTTCAGCAGCATATCACGAGATACACTGCCGATCCCTTTTTAAATTTGTTTATGTATTTTTTGTTCTTCTGTTTATTTGTTAATTATCTATTTCTCTTTATGTACTGGTGTGTGTCTTTGTATTTATAATGTACTTATGCATGCCGTATTTGTGTGCTATCTGCTGAATCAATGTAGGTATTTTCCTTCTTTATTTTTTTTTACATATATCTTGTCTTCTGGAAAGATAAGTTTTGCAGCCGTACGCCATTGCCCATTAGGAAGATTCGACGACTGACTAATTTAGAAACTGCTCGGCTAAGGCTATTTCTTTAATTTGAACGCAATTTGGTTAGGAACCACCACAGCAGTAAACCCTATCGAATATAGGTAAAAAGAATCATCTAAATCGGTCCACATTAAGCGGAGTTATATATGCGTGAACATACATACAAGAAATTAGATTGGTACAGACAGAATTGAGAATCTTTAAAGGTTTAGTAAGAATGAGAGGCGGTTAAAAATGGATAGTTACTCATTAATTATATTTTTTTTCATTAAAAAACAATCCACTCAGCAGATATATCTTATAGGTAGGTAATATACGCACCGGTTTCACCTTTTAATCGACTTAAAAAACGGAAGAGATTATTTTAAATCGGTAAAAAAATTATACTTACTCATTAAATGTTTGTGCAATGGCGAAACCTTCAGGCGTGTTCAAATCGTTGATGTCATTGACGATAGGATATCCAGATTCGTTGAGAGCTTGCATAATGGTATAGACCTCTGGGGGCTGATACTTAAACTGAAATAATTAATAATACCAGTAACAATAATAGGTCTATGAAATTGCCGTTCGGCGTACTGTATGATAAAAGTTAAAGTAATTGTTTCCCATCTTTTTAATTTTTATTAATCAAAGTAACCACCCACGCTATCGATGCATCTTTGCCAGCGCAGTGGCAATTTATCGTTGCTCTTCTTGAAGAACTCGACTAGATGGGAGGCAACAGTCAACCCGGGATGCTATCATCTTCAGGACAATGTTGGAGGTAGCCCGCACCCGGCTTATTAATAATGCGGCTGGTTGTACAAAGCAGAGTAGAGGGCACCAGGGCCCGGAGAAGATCGCCCATGCGACGGACCGACAACAATTAAATCAGACATTGTCGCTGCCTTGCATGAGTGTACCAGAATGACCAGCAACTGGGAAACATGGTGAGGTGAACCACATCACATCATCATCATACCAATACTCGACGACCACAAACATTGAGTCAACTGACTGTCAAAAGTGATATGAAGAAGAAGTAATGATGATGGGAACGTCGAAAAATTCATGTCCTTACCCTTTGCACAGGCAATGGTCCGGAGCTCGAATGATATTGTGAACTGACGATGGTCCCGATTTCCTTGTTGCCTTCAGTCATGTCGAAGAAAGGCAGGTTCTCCGTCCAAGACCAGCCTTCTGCGCCGGCCTCCACCCAGTCATCATAATCACGCGGTCTTCCGCGGTGGTACATCATACCATTCAGCACACTGGTTCCACCTGGAATCAAAGTGGATTCAATTATATACCTAGTCTAATCGCTATACTTACCTGTTCTAGAAATGTAAACAAATATCTACAAATTTTTCAGTTATCTCTACTGTATTTGGTGTAGGTATCGACAGGTCCAAACAAAGGAGTTATTGGTAAAGTGGGTAGCTATTCTTTAACGTATCTGGAACAGTTTTGGCCAATAGACTAGATAGGTACATTAGAAATCGACCAAGTACGAGTGAAGTGGCAGTGGACCGTTTTTGTATCGGCTAAGTGACGAAACGAGCAGGTCGCTCGCCTGATGGTAACCGTCACGCCTGCCCATAAATAAAAACAACCCCACACAGAACTTTCTAATACAAATCACTGCATGGCATTGGCTGTGTTCGTCACCCTGAGACATAAGATGTTAAGTCTCATAATACCAGCTTTCAAATAAAAACTGCATTCAAATTGGTCCATTCGTTTAGGTGCTACGATGTTATGCCATATAGTTACACACATACGTACCTACACCATCAGTTACAAACAGAAAACACCAGACGTTTAAAAAATTATAACAAAAATTGACGTTGGGAATCGAATCCAGGATATCATGAGAAAAACAGACTTGCCAACAACAGATCAATAGGTATTGGCTTTTATAATTCTGTGTTCTGTCGGTCTAGACCTAGGTGGTACTCGTAGCCATGGTAACCATTTCTAGGTGGTAGGTCCGTCGTATGCGAGAGGCAGTCTTTCTGCCGTCAAGCAACAGTGTTTAACCACTGTTGTGTTTCGGTTCGAAGGACATTAACAACTTATGCCTCGGGGTTACGAACACAGTCCAGTGCCATGCAGTGCTTTCTAATTTAAATTTCTGTATGTTTCTTCTGTATATAGGTAGGCGTGACGCTTAACATCAGGCGAGTGACCTCCTCGTTTTGTCATTCATGCTAATAAAAAAATTATAAAACCCGATTTTATTGACAGGGATTAAATATTATTAAAATACCACGCCAATATAAAATAATTTATGATAATAATTTTTTAATTGCCTTTTCAGTGGACGCGATAACGCAGGCCAATTTTGATAACTTCGTAATTATATACCTATGTTTTTATCAAAATGTAAATTTAACAATTTCATATGGTGATTTAACCGAAGGTATAGGTCACGGTGGTCAACCATCTTTATTCAAATATTTTTCGCACACCAATCCGTAAATATTATCCCATGGAATTTGGTACCTAACGAAAACTCAAATTTGATTCAAGGTCTTCACTTCCCCGTGTCGCGCATCCCAGCATGCTTTTGCCCCTCGCTCATGAATCATGCCATAAAGTCAGACAAGGGTCATCTGATCTCATCTCATAGGTCATCATAATGGAATGTTAATACAGGTAAATTAGGGTGGCCGCTGAGTGCAGCTTTTTAAGGTAACAAACGCCAATGACTGACCATAGTCCGGTCAATTCAGACATCCAAGGTTACAATAAACACGTGTTTTTACTCCGGAGCGGCACTCATGACTAATAGCATTGAATGTATTGGGCATTCTAAGATAAAGCAGGTATACGACCCTAGCCACGCAGACAATTGAATGGGAGAAAGATGTTGCTCAAGGTTACACTGGCGTATAAAATGAGGGACTGGGTTTCTTTTTACCCGAAATCCTGATATTTATAATATTTTGTATGTGTAAGTTACACTGACCGATAGAACGATATTTTTAATTGTATTACAGATTCAGTGATGTATATACGTGGTGTACTTATACATATTATGACGATTACAACTCTTTCAACTTTTTGAATCGTTATATGTTAAAAACGGTGGCTCTTAGGGAAAAAAGTATTTAGACATTTTTTATAGATAATTATCTGATCTACAATTTTTGTCTGGGTTAATGTTTATGATAAAACTTACCGTTTTGCTAAAAATCGTGAATGACTCATTTTTGTGACCTTTAACCACGAGTATTTTTTTCCAGGTGTCGGATCGATGAGGACTTTCACATTTCATTTATAATAGTGTTTTGAACAATGCTACAAATTTTCAGCCAAGTGTGATTTTTTGTAACCTCACCCCAATTTTTTGGTCTAATTTGACCGGACTACTATTTAGATCTTTGCGTTCAAACAAATAGCTACGAAGTTGATGACGGGAACGAAAAAAATTGGTAAAGCTTAAAATGATTTTTATAACTTGTTATTTTTTATTAGGACATAAAAGGCTACGAAGCTGACGACGCGAACGAAAAAAAAATCGTTAATTTTTAAAATTATTTTTATAACTTGTTAAGTATATTTTATTAGGACATACCTAAAATGTTTTTAAAGGTGTCACACCACTTCTTTTGGTTTTAGTTTCATACAGGTGAACAGTATGAGCAGGTACTTACTTAAGTAGTTTAATAAAAATTATATAAAAATCCCAATATCATTTTTTAAATTTATCAGACGGCTTCTCGCATATGTGGGACCGCCTTGTCAAAGTTTTTATAGCAAACGGCATTCGGCAAACAAGCAAGTGAGTTACCTGATGATGTGATTTCCACCACTTATGAACGTCCATAATACTAAAAATATTATGGTTGGGTTGCCAACCTTTAAGGAAAGGTATGGGGATAAATGAAGGGGTTTATGACTTTTTATATAGCATAGACCGGCAAACGAGCAAGTGGGTCATCTGATAAGTGATCTCCACCGCCCACAATATCAAAAGAATCATGGGCGCGTTGCCGACCTTAAAGGTAAGGGATATTTAAAGGATTGGGAAGGGGAGTAGATTATATATCTCACCTAGAACTTTGCCTCTGGGCCACAAGCATCCTTTGCCTTCCTGATCGAGACAGTAGTTAGCTGGTACTGTCCTGTAATCCCAGTCCACTTCCTTGTTAGACCAAAACGTCCTGTAGAATGAGGGTACCCGCGCACCAATAGGCTCCTGTCCACCTGCTTCGAACAGGAGCACCTAAGAAGGAATACGAGGTTAGACACAGTTCACCAAGCACAGTTTTAGGGCTCCGTAACTCTGTTATTAAGTCTACGCGCTTTGTCTGTCTGTCTTTTTCTTTTCTTTCTACCTGACGTATTCCGGCTATTGCCAGGGTCCGTCTTACCACTAAGACGCCTCTACTTCGCCCGATCTTGAGCAGATCTGTCTGTCTGTCAGATTTGTCTGTCTGTCTATCTTTAAAGGGCTCTTTTTTGAACCGTAATAGGCAGCCAGCTAAATTTTTCGCAGAATATTCGACAGATAAATGGCGGACATAGTAACAGAGGGATTGACGTCAACTAGGCGGCCGGTCGTAAAAACCACAAGCTAAATCTTTTTGTAACATGTATTAAAAACATGTACAAAGGTAACAGAAGCACCTGAGAAGGAATATGGGGCTAGACACAGTTCACCGAACACAGTTTTAGGGTTCCGTAACCCTGTTACTATAAGTCTACGCACTTTGTCTGACAGTTTGACACCGGCCGCCTGCCGGTCAGTAGGGGACCTGAACCCGGGGATACACTTTATAAAAACTCCCTCCCCGGGAAGCTGTCCCGCCAACCGGTGAAAATCCCGTAGTACTGTCGTCATGCCAGCTTGGGAGACTGGAGTGGATCCCGGCGACTGTACACGGGGGGGCGTCGGGGGCCCTTCCGTGCCTCGCGCCAGCTCCTCACATTACTTGCGTGACCATCCGCCTCTTGACTCCGCAAAATTATATTTTGGGTGCCGTCTTGATTTCACTACCCCAACACATTTCTCTTTCCCCCAACTCAAACTCAAATTTTATGAAGGCACGAAAAAAGAGCAAGTTTACTTCGGCGGATTCTTCATCCACTTTAACAGTAGACTTCTGCAATGTCAGGGGTCTGCACAGCAACCTGGACGCTGTACACTACCATCTAGAGTCAGCGCGGCCTGCCCTGCTCTTTTTAACGGAGACTCAGATATCTACCCCTGCAACATCTCGTACCTTAGCTACCCCGGTTACGTACTGGAACACTCGTTCCTGCGTAAGGCCGGGGTGTGCGTTTTCGTCAGGGATGATATATGTTGTCGCCGCCTTCGGGGCCTCGAGCATCGAGACCTGTCAATCTTGTGGCTTTGCGTAGAGTATGGGGGTCGCACCCGGGTCTATGCATGCCTATACAGGTCCCATGCCGGTGAAACGGCGGCTTCTTGCTTATTCAAGAACGTCCAAGTGGGGACTGATCAATCTCTAGAGCAGTATCCGTCCGCGGAGGTGGTGGTCCTTGGGGATTTTAACGCTCACCATGCTGAGTGGTTGGGTTCCCGAACCACCGACGCTGCGGGTCGGTCTGCTTATGAGATGGCTTTGGCTTACGGTCTCACACAACTGGTAACTCAGCCCACCCGACTTACAGATGTTGAGACCCATGAGCCCTCCCTGTTGGATCTTCTGCTGACCACAAATCCTGAAGGATATAAGGTAGTAGTCGACCCCCCTTTGGGGTCATCCGACCACTGCCTTATTCGTACCTCAGCCCCTGCGGTATATCCCGATCGCTCTTCAGCGACGGGGTTCCGCAGGGTCTGGCGGTATGGGTCAGCGGATTGGGAAGGGATGCGTGAATTCTTTGCGTCCTTCCCATGGAAGCGGTTCTGCTTCTCTTCCGAAAATCCTGATGTTTGTGCGGACCGCGTCAGGGACCTGGTGGTTATGGGGATGGATCTTTTCATCCCTAACTCCAGGGTACCTGTCGGGCGTCGCAGCCGGCCTTGGTATAATAGTACCTGTGCCGAAGCTGCACGCCTTAAGCGGTCCGCAAACGGGGCGTGGAACGAAGCCCAAAGGCATCAGGGTTCAAACGTGAAGGAGGAAATTTAATGCCGCTTTTAGGTCCAACAAGAGGGCTATAGCCAAGGCCAAGGCAGAACACATGGCAGAATTAGCGAGCGGCTCGAGAGTTATCCGTCTGGTAGTCGGGCTTTCTGGTCTCTCGTCAAAGCTGTCCAAGGTAACTTGTGCCTATCCAGTCTCCCACCACTGCGTAAGGGCGATGACAGTTTGGTCCACAGTGCAAAGGAGAAGGCCGATCTCCTGGCCCAATCCTTTGCCTCGAACTCGACTTTGGATGACGGAGGAGCCACTCCACCAAAACTTCCCCGGTGCGAGTACTCCCTGCCTGAAATCCGCATTAATCAGCGTGCGGTCAGGCGGAGCTTAGGCTCCTTAATATCCGAAAGTCGATTGGGCCGGACTGCATCCCCGCGGTGGTTTTTAAGACGTGCGCCCCCGAGTTGACCCCCATTCTTACGCGCCTTTACCGTTTTTCATATAATTTCAACAGGGTTCCCGCTTCGTGGAAGGTAGCTCATGTCCATCCGATCCCTAAAAAAGGTGACCGGTCGGACCCTTCGTGCTATAGACCGATAGCCATCACATCCTTGCTCTCTAAAGTCATGGAGAGAGTAATTAACGCCCAGCTTATGGGGTATCTAGAGGATCACCAGCTGATTAGCGATCGTCAGTACGGTTTCCGTCACGGTCGCTCGGCTGGTGATCTTCTTGTTTACCTCACACATCGCTGGGCGGAGGCTATAGAGAGCAAGGGTGAGGCTATGGCCGTCGGTCTAGACATCGCGAAGGCGTTCTATCGGGTATGGCATGGGGGCCTTCTGTCGAAGCTACCATCGTACGGAATCCCCGAGGGACTCTGCAAGTGGATCGCTAGCTTCTTGGACGGTCGGAGCATCAAAGTCGTTGTTGACGGCTGCTGCTCCGACACTATGTCCATTAATTCTGGCGTTCCACAAGGCTCAGTGTTGTCGTCCACTGTATTCATACTGCATATCAATGACATGTTATCTATTATCGATAACATGCATTGTTATGCAGATGATAGCACCATTGATGGGCGCTACACTGGCCAGCAGGGTATCCCTCGGAGCACCGTGGAAGAAAGACGGTCAGAACTTGTGTCTGAAATCGAGAGCTCTCTGGGGTGGGCCTCCGAATGGGGTGAAAGGAACCTGGTTCACTTTAACCCCACGAAGGCACAAGTTTGCGCGTTCACCGCTAAGAAGGACCCATTTGTCATGGCACCACGGTTCCAAGGAGTCACTCTCCGGGTTGCCGAAGGTATTGGAATCCTCGGCGTCGATATATCGAGCAAGGTCCAGTTTAGGAGTCAAGTGGAGGACAAAGCTAAATTGGCAAGCAAGAAATTGGGCATCCTGAACAGAGCTGGTCGGTACTTCACATCGGGCCATAGATTAGCGCTTTATAAGGCGCAAGTTCGGCCCCACGTGGAGTACTGTTCCCATCTCTGGGCAGGAGCGCCCAAATACTTGCTTGACCCACTTGACTACTTACAGAGGCGGGCCGTTCAAATCGTCGGGGATCCTGATATCACGGATAACCTGGAGCTGTTGGGGCTGCGGGGAGATTTCGGGTCTCTCTGCTTGTTCTACCGGTTGTTCCAAGGGGAGTGCTCCGAGGAACTGTTTAAAATGGTGCCAACATCACCATTTTATCATCGCACCACCCGACACCGCAGCAGAGTTCATCCATACCACCTGGAAACGATTCCGTCTAGCACGGTTCGTTTCCAGCGTTCATTCTTACCACGTATGTGCAAGCTCTGGAATGAACTCCCTGCAGCGGTGTTCCCTGAGCGCTATGACATGTCCTTCTTTAAACGAGGTTTAAAAAGAGTAATCCTTCGACGGTAGGCAGCGGCTTTGCTGTGCCCTGGCATTGCAGAAGTCTATGGGCGGCGGTGACTACCTACCATCAGGTGGCCCGTTTGCTCGTCTGCCTATCCTGGCAGTAAAAAAAAAAGTTTATTTGCTCTATATTTAAAGGGCTCTATCTTTTGAACCGTAATAGTTACCCTCTCAATACCATTTTGGTACCCAACTGGATAGCAACCACCGTAAGTATTCATGGTAAAATACCCGGCATAGTGGTTTTTTAGGTGTGTTGCGTTCCGGAGTCAGCCAACATAGACACACACACACGCACGCACGCTTGCACGCACACACTAACACCGTAGTCTCGCCTTAGGGGCCATCCATAAATTACGTCACACAAATTTAATGATTTTTGACCCCTCCCCCGTCCTTGCACAGCTGGTCACATTTGTGAGACCCCCCCTACCTAGTGTGATGTCACATATTTTGCAACTTTACATTTATGAAATTAAAACAGCAGTGTTCTGAAATTATTTTTATTTCCATTTAAATTTCAATAAAATCAACATCAAATCAAACTTATGCATGAAAATTAACAAATCATAAAAAAAATATATGTATACTAGCTTTTGCCCGCGGCTCCGCCCGCGTGAATGCCTATTTCCAGGATTAAAGTAGTCTAGTCGCATCAAGCGAGTCGAGTCATAGCGATCGGTGTGAGAAGCGCGCTTGAAAAAAATACTAATATCGCTATTAAAAAATAGGGGTTGATCGCAGAGGGTTGAAAATTTAGGGTTGTATGTATTTTTTAATGCTGTATCATAAAAAAATTAAAACAATTTTTTTTTCTAAAAAATCAAAAATAAAATTTAGGGGTGGACCACCCTTAACATTTAAGGGGGATGAAAAATAGACAGTAACCGATTCTCAGACCTATTGAATATGCATATCAAATTTCATGAAAATCGGTCGAGCCGTTTCGGAGGAGTATGGGAACGAACATTGTGACACGAGAATTTTATATATTAGAAGATACGATGCACGCTTTTTAAGTTTTGTCGTTTGAAGAAGAAAAAGAAGAAGAAATCGTTAGGGCTTAGGTTAGGAATGTATGGAGGATGGTCAAGAATTTCTACTTTTTCCTGCTTCAAATACTCAATCGTTTGACGACGCTGTGTGAGCTTGCGTTGTCATGGTGCAGGATGATGCGTCGCTTTGAGTTAGATTTTCGAAGTTCGGCGATGACTTGTGGTAAACAAACTGTGGTATACCACTCTGCGTTAACCGTTCTACGATCTTCAAGTGCAATAGTCGCAACATGGCCGGTTTTTCCAACGAACGTAGCCACCATCTTCTTCGAAGAGCTTCGAGAACGAACAACTTTAATCGGCTTTGGCTCGTCTTGAAAGACCCAGATTGTAGATTTTTGTTTGGAATCAGGATCGTAGGCATAGATCCAAGATTCGTCACCACTGATGATGTCATAGACGTGATTTGACTCTCCTCGGTTGAACCTTTGCAGAGTTTTATTACACCATCTGACGCGGGCCGCCTTGTGATCGTCGGAAAGCAGATGCGGTATCCAACGGCAAACTAGCTTTCTCACACCAAGTGCTTCATGCAAGATCTTCTGAATGGTTGTCCCTGAGATGCTCTAATAGAGCCTCTATCTCTCGATACGTCACATGACGATCTTCGAGAATTAGTTGTCTCACAGCAATGATGTTATCTTCAGTGAAGGCGGATTTTGGGCGTCCTTCGCGAGATTTGTCACTAACACTAGTATGTCCACGCTGGAATTCTAAATACCAGCGTTCGACAGTCCGCAGACATAGGACTTCATCACTGAACACAGATGTTAGCTCTTCAACACACTGAAGCCATGTCAGGCCTCTTCTAAAGTTGTAGAAAATTATTGCACGAACATTTTCCTTAGAAAGATTTATTTTCGTACGTAACCTGACAGATTCCAATCGACCCTCTGACTAAACAATAGCATTAATCCTAATACTTTCAACTGTTTTGAGATTCAAAATTTAAACACATTCGAATATAGAACAGTTCCAAATTCAAAATTGCCGGGAAATATGAAAATGATGCCTCGTATATTAATGAAAGATAAAAACTTAATCATTTTGAGTCTACGGACTTCAAACCCATTCCTTTATATCATATAACTGGCATAGTAGTCACATCGTTCTCATTTGGACAGTTAACACCAGAAACATTAATTGTGTCAACATCTTCATCTAACCATAAAGCATCATTGGCATCATTCAAATAAAGAATTTCTCTGGCACGTCTAGTAGCAATTCTTTGAGGCCGAATCTTCGCGATGGGCAATACTTCTTGCGTTTTATGTGATTTCTTGTGTAGGTTAATGGCATTGTATGATGCAAAATATAGACCACAGATGCCACAGGATCGCTTAACTAAGTATGGAGCTATAGCCCCAGTGTCGAGGCTATCATACGGAACTTGCTTCAAATATGAAGAAGCTCGGAGATCCAAAGATAGCTGAAGTAACAGTGGAGCTAATTTTCCTTCGCAGTATTGGCAAATTTACCTAAATCACTTTTTTTTATCATTTTCATAAGTTAAAAATCACAAAATAGCAGAACTAAAAAAACGACGTTGTTCACTTGGCGAAAGTCAATTACTTATCGAATAAATAGAAACAAGGAAATCACGGCAAGGTGCAGTGTGGCGGCATTTATCAAAGGCGGTCGGCTCGTGACAATAGTACAGCGAGTACAAACAAAGTAAAACAAATTAAACCTTATACCCTATTATACATTTCGCCAATGAGAAGTATATTGAATGAGTACTATATTGTATATTTTCAACTCTTCCCAAGAACGACGAAATATAAGCGCAACGACGCGGCGTGGTCGATTTCAAGGTCTTGTTGAATTTTATAACTCCTGTTTGTTTACCTTTCTTGACGTTTGACATTAATGAGATGGCACTTTTCTTTTATTTTTTTGTTCGTTCCTTAAGGAACCGGCTAGGATCAGAGACCATGCTGCCAAGTCATTAGTTATTCAAGCGGATCGAACGCACAAGGTCGATCGATACCCTTGGTCAAAAATCACCTAAATTCCCTATCTTGATGTCGCCATAAACTATTCATCATCGTAAATGATTATTGCACAAAACCACACCACTTTTATACAACAAACACAACTTTAAACTAGTTTAGGAAATAATTAAATCAAGAAAGCCACAGCACTATCAGAATTCACGCCAAAACTCCGTCAATTTTCTTTTTATTTAGTTTGTTTCCAGTCTTTCCAGAGACAAACCATATTAAAATCATTCAATCAATCAATCATTTTCTGTAAACTGGCAACTTTGTGTATGATAAACCTATTTTAGTTAACGGAGCTTTATCAAACGATTATGAATAAAGAATTTTATTGAACGTTCGATAGGCTTAAAATACGTTTTAACTAATGAAGGTTTATCCCTTCGATAAGCGTTTTATTATGAATAAGAACTTTGATATTTATGCACCGGTAGTTTAATAGTTAATTGTAGTTTAATAGTTAATTAATAATACCAGCGACACAAAATGGTTTAGTTTGATTTTTCGCTGCTAGTTTTTTAAGTCAGTTTTTTTATAAAACTTTTTTATTTGGGTTCCAAATCGGTATTCGTAAGGGGCCATCCATAAATTACGTCACACGTTAAGGGGGAGGGAGGAGGTCGACGAAGTGTGACATTGTGTGACAAGGGGCGGGGAGGGGTTCCAAATTTTGTGACATCACATTTTTTCAAAATAGAATATCTTACATCTAAATATTATAACACTTAATTTAAACTACATACCTACTATAGAATATCCTAAAATAGTTTCAACTCTGTCCGCATCACTATAAGGTTTAATTTGTTTTACTTTGTTTGTACTCGCTGTACTATTGTCACGAGCCGACCGCCTTTGATAAATGCCGCCACACTGCACCTTGCCGTGATTTCCTTGTTTCTATTTATTCGATAAGTAATTGACTTTCGCCAAGTGAACAACGTCGTTTTTTTAGTTCTGCTATTTTGTGATTTTTAACTTATGAAAATGATAAAAAAAAGTGATTTAGGTAAATTTGCCAATACTGCGAAGGAAAATTAGCTCCACTGTTACTTCAGCTATCATACGGAACTTGCTTCAAATATGAAGAAGCTCGGAGATCCAAAGATAGCTGAAGTAACAGTGGAGCTAATTTTCCTTCGCAGTATTGGCAAATTTACCTAAATCACTTTTTTTTATCATTTTCATAAGTTAAAAATCACAAAATAGCAGAACTAAAAAAACGACGTTGTTCACTTGGCGAAAGTCAATTACTTATCGAATAAATAGAAACAAGGAAATCACGGCAAGGTGCAGTGTGGCGGCATTTATCAAAGGCGGTCGGCTCGTGACAATAGTACAGCGAGTACAAACAAAGTAAAACAAATTAAACCTTATAGTGATGCGGACAGAGTTGAAACTATTTTAGGATATTCTATAGTAGGTATGTAGTTTAAATTAAGTGTTATAATATTTAGATGTAAGATATTCTATTTTGAAAAAATGTGATGTCACAAAATTTGGAACCCCTCCCCGCCCCTTGTCACACAATGTCACACTTCGTCGACCTCCTCCCTCCCCCTTAACGTGTGACGTAATTTATGGATGGCCCCTTACGAATACCGATTTGGAACCCAAATAAAAAAGTTTTATAAAAAAACTGACTTAAAAAACTAGCAGCGAAAAATCAAACTAAACCATTTTGTGTCGCTGGTATTATTAATTAACTATTAAACTACAATTAACTATTAAACTACCGGTGCATAAATATCAAAGTTCTTATTCATAATAAAACGCTTATCGAAGGGATAAACCTTCATTAGTTAAAACGTATTTTAAGCCTATCGAACGTTCAATAAAATTCTTTATTCATAATCGTTTGATAAAGCTCCGTTAACTAAAATAGGTTTATCATACACAAAGTTGCCAGTTTACAGAAAATGATTGATTGATTGAATGATTTTAATATGGTTTGTCTCTGGAAAGACTGGAAACAAACTAAATAAAAAGAAAATTGACGGAGTTTTGGCGTGAATTCTGATAGTGCTGTGGCTTTCTTGATTTAATTATTTCCTAAACTAGTTTAAAGTTGTGTTTGTTGTATAAAAGTGGTGTGGTTTTGTGCAATAATCATTTACGATGATGAATAGTTTATGGCGACATCAAGATAGGGAATTTAGGTGATTTTTGACCAAGGGTATCGATCGACCTTGTGCGTTCGATCCGCTTGAATAACTAATGACTTGGCAGCATGGTCTCTGATCCTAGCCGGTTCCTTAAGGAACGAACAAAAAAATAAAAGAAAAGTGCCATCTCATTAATGTCAAACGTCAAGAAAGGTAAACAAACAGGAGTTATAAAATTCAACAAGACCTTGAAATCGACCACGCCGCGTCGTTGCGCTTATATTTCGTCGTTCTTGGGAAGAGTTGAAAATATACAATATAGTACTCATTCAATATACTTCTCATTGGCGAAATGTATAATAGGGCGAAGCCGTTATAAATATAGAAAAAGTAATAAATTAAAAAACAATATGTCAGTAGACGTAAAAATAAACGTCAAATATGAAACAGCTGACCGATGTCGGCCATGTTTTTCACTATCGAACGCTTAAAATAAGTTTATAGAAGGGTTATAGCTTCATTAAAATAGTGACACTTTTTAGGAGAGTTAATGAGCGTTTTAGCGTTATTGAACGATTATGAATAACAATTTTTATCAATCATCTAATAACGGCCTTATAAAGCTCCGATAACTTATTATGAATAAGACCACGCCCCGATTTCACGCCCTTAGGTGTGAAATTATTCCTTCAAATTTAAATGGCATCACCATCGCAGTAAACCCTATCGAATACCTACAAAAAGAACCATCAAATCGGTCGATATTCTTTATTTCTTTTTATTAGCTTGAATGACGAGACGAGCAGGTCGTTTGCCTGATGGTAAGCGCCACGCCTGCTCATAAACAGAAGCAACGCCACACAGAACTTTAAATAACAAAGCACTGCATGACACTAAACTGCGTTCGTCAGCCCGAGACATAAGGTGTTAAGACTCATAATGCCCAGTAATTTCACTGGCTTCAATGTCCTTCAAACCGGAACACAACAGTGCTTACACACTGTTGCTTGGCGGCAGAAATAAACAAAGCGGTGGTTGGTACCAACCCAGCCGGCCTCTCGCATACGAGGGATCTTCCACCTTGTGTGTGTAAAACAACAAATAAATATAGACATCAAATAACAAAACTTAAAAACTGACTTAAAAAATAACAACTTCTATAGATCTCTTTGGAGTCGGAGCAATTTCATTTGACCGGCACCAAAGCGATGCGATTGCGATGACTGTGTGATCTTTTGAGGAGTTTCATTTTTTTACTCCGTACTCCGTCCGTAGATCTTAACCAAATTTATATGGGACCACACCGCAGATAAGGTCTACCGATTTTTTTTCCAACAAAAGCGATCCTTAATCGGCGGAGAAAATTGAAAATATATAATTGACGTAGTTATTTTTCTCTTTTACGTAATGAAACATCTGTTTAAATAATATTAAAATATGTATTTTATTTTACTATTATTGATATTTACCTATATGTTATTCGCACCTGCACAATTGACGACTGTCCAAAATCGTAAGCAATATAATGGAAGACTTGCAGGCTTGCGTGGCCGACGTGTTATCGACTGTGAAATGTGAAGTAGCAAGCTCTGTTCTCACATTGGAACCTCCTCAATGTCTCTGATGGGATACATGGAAGTTGAAGCCATCGAAATTACTCATTATGTAGGTTATTTAGCATATACCGGCAAACGAGCAAGTGGGTCACTTGATGGTAAATGATCTCAATCGCCTATGAACGCCCACAATATCAGAAGAATCATGGATGCGTTGCTGACCTTAAAGAAAAGGGATTAAGGGATTGGGAAGGGGAAGGAATTTGGGCCTTTTGATATCTTACTCTCCGTACGAAACGCAGCAGCAAGCTGATTTTCTATGAGACGCCCGTTCTCTAATCCCCCCTAAAATCGATCAATGTTGATAATAATGCAAGAGTTAGGTATAATTTTTATTTATCTAAATATTTTTATATGTAATGAATTTATCAAAAGTAATAAAATTATTATGAAATGATACAGCGTTAAATATACTTAACTCTGAGTTGTTTCTGTAGCGTTTTTTCATGCTCACATGATTCCTCTAATAATGACTAATCCCTTTCTAAAAACTGTACAAACAACTCACTTTGTCCATGCCATCTTCACTAAGTCTGCCAGCCACAATGGATCCTGCTGACCCAGCTCCCACCACGATGTAGTCATATGCTAGCCGGAGGTATTCTTCAGATTTGACGTTTTTGCACGGAGTGGCGATGTCGCAGCGGCCTCGGATAAAGCCCTCTAACAGGACCATGAAAAGCAACGTCCCACTGCACACAGGAGAGTTAATCACCGAGATACCCTCTTCAACCAGAGGACACCCACATTCCTGTAAAGAGAAAATAGGGCAAGGCATAAAATGGTGGGTTTGATCCAATACTCTTCGGCACTTCTTTTTGAAGTTATTCATAATTTACCGAAATTTATACCCTTGTACTAAGTAAGTGTACTATGACTATGTAGCGCACGGTAAGGTGTGGCTAAAGGCGCCTATATCTATGAAGTTCCGCTTCACCACCTGAAAGTTTGGCTCTCACAACGAATGATACCGTGAGCTTGCTAATGTGCTCGAGTGAAATCGGGTGGAAGTTGAATTTCTTATTGAAACGCGATACAAGGGCATCAAAGCCCGGAATTTTTGGCAGAGTTATAAGCAGATCTACAGTGGGTCTTCAAATGGGGTCGCTGTGATGTTGCTGAAGCTTTAGGAGGGAATTCTTGAAGTCGACAAATGGATTTGTGCGGGTTAAAGTGCTATTTGTTCCTGAGGAGGTTCCACATTAGTAAGATTACCAACTGCAGTTTATTCTTAGAGATTTTTTTGCGCCGAAGCGCCGTCTCCTCTTTAGGGACGACTAACGGCAATTTTCAGTAAACTATCTTAGTTTTTTTTTTAAGGTCACGCGTTCAAATTACTTAGTGATCTATCCGGATAATTAAACTGAGATCGTTTGTTCTAAATGGCTGTAACATACTCGTAGTACTAAAATGGTAAGTGGCCGCAAGACAACTGTTGAAAATAAAATGCTGCTATATGGTCCCAAACCATTGGACTTCCACGAAGCCGCGGTTAAAACTCGCAAGAGGCTACCGTACTTTTCGAAGGACTGGTTTTGTTAAAGAAATAAAAGATACAAAATTATTGCTAAAAAAATATGGTTTTATGTTGATTTGCCGTTACGCGGTCAAACTATATTTTTATTAAATTGTTTTTTGTTGTTATTTAACATCATACTTAAAATTTGAATTAAGTATATGAAAATAGATCATTGTTAGGTAATAAGTCCTTCAAATCAGATATCTTATTTTCGTGTATAGTATTTTATCCTAATGTTTGTGGATGCATTTTTTCTAACTTGAATAACGTGAAAGCCTCCATGTAATGTATACAAGAATTTTAATAGATCTATCGATTACCAGCAGTCTATTTTTTTCTTTTTAGTTTAAATTTCTTTAAAAATTATTAAAATATGAAAATAAAAATGGCCATAAAGGTTACGCGGAGAATGTTGTTTTGAATAACCACCCTCGAAGCTAATGTAAATTTTTACTGAGAAATTTGTAAACTAGGTAATCAATAATGGTAATTTGGGTATATTATGTAGTTATTGTAAAATAAATAACTGTGCCTGTCTTACTTTTAATTGTAAGCTGTCTGGGTATGTCATGCTCGCATGGTGCTCGCATAGATATTAGGTGCTTGTGGCGCGGTATAGTGTGTCGGGTCGGTCATTTCCCTCATCCTTGTAACGTGGTCGATGAGGCCGTTGGACGGCACGTGCGCCATACTCGTGAACGGGAGTTGCTTGTGTGGATGGGTCTACGCGAATTGTTATTAGGTATTAAACTCTTTTAAGATGTGTCGAATCCGTCACTTCTTTCAGCCCTGTAACGTGGTCAAGGAGACCGTTGGACGGCACGTGCGTCATACTCGTGAACGGGTGATACTTGTGTGGATTGATCTACTCGGATTGTAATGTTTGTTTAAAAACTCCTTTAAGGTAGCTAGTCTATCTACCTATATTTGTTTAGTCCATATGGGGGTCATGCATGCTAGGTATTATTAATTCTATAATTGTATTTTAATATAAACTGAGCTAAAATAAATGTTCACAAAGAATATTTAAAATGAGTCTTAATCGTTTAATAGGTAATTGGGATGCTCTAATTCCAAGTATATACTTACTGTAAAACCTTTATGCTCTTAATATTAATTGTAAACTAGTATTAAAAAGATTAACGGTGGAGTTTCTTGCCCGTTTTTATAGCGAAATAAGTAGCTTTCCAAACTGGCATTAGAGTCACGGAATCTAAACAATGTAAGTATACTTCACAGACTCAATAAATTAACTTAATATATTTTTTATATGATATAAATTACCTTATATCAAAAAAAATAAGAAAGAAAGAAAGAGGTGTGTCAGGATCGTAGCTTGTGGTACTCAATAGTCTCTGCCTACCCCTATGGGACATAGGCGTGAGTGTGTATGTATGTATGTATGTATAAAAAAAAAAAATTAATAATGAATTAAATTAAAATAATGATACATACATGAACAATACACAATAATATCATCTTTATATTCTTACGTACCTCAGGTGACAGGATCATAGTGAAAGCTTCGCTAATATCCAATTGTAACGAACCTTACAATGAAGAGTCACCTGCAATATATAAATAATTTATATTAATACTGCAAATTATATCTTGTAAAATTAATTTAATGCTACGTAAATATTAAGGATCTTTACCTGGACACTTTCTTATATTGAGTCGTGCTTAAACTAAGTGTAAAAACATTTTCTCGCTATATATAAGGATACAGTGTGAAGCATCTTTACAACGTATATCGTGTTACCGTGATGATGATTTTAATGCCATTTTATGAAATGACCGTTTCAACTGAAGCGAGACATCGCTGAATTAAGTAATGTTGAATTATTATTACATTATCATTACATACTTTGTAGCAACTAGTTGTCCCGCGCGGTTTGGCCCGCAACATATAATTAATAGTTAGAACACCAGGCAGCGCCACCCACCAGGTCCAATTGTGAATATAAACCACCCGGGAACCCACTTAAATACACACAAAAACATCATCTAAATAAGTCCAGCTGTTCTCGAGATTTGCGCTTAGCCATTCATTTTTATTTACATAGATTAACATGTAGCTTCGGTGATCTTCGATTACTCGCTAAAATAAATACGAATGTAAAGGATTTCTAATATATGGGCAGTTTTTCAATCTTCAAGTAAACATTATTTATAAATATACGCACTCACGCCCGTAATCCTCGCAGGGGTAGGCAGAGGTGTAACCAGTACACCCACATTTCACCGAACGTATCTCCGTCCCACGATGTGATAGGGGGCGAGCCTGTCGCCATACCGGACACAAATTCCAGACTCCAGGCTGATACTGAGCATTTCGTAATAGAAAAACCCAATACCACTTTACCCGACCCGGGGATCGAACCCGAGACCTCAGCGTTGAACTCAATCATAACGTGTACGCATTACAACTGCGCCACCGAGGCAGTCGGGACTTTCTCCGCGGGAAAATAAAGAATAGTGGTAACATATAAATAATTACATATGTGCGGTTGAATTGCGCTAAATATGTTTAAATAATAAATACTGTTTACTTGTTTGCAATTTAACAAGGTGGCTGTAGGACACCAAGGGCCTGGTTCAAAATATTCGAGTAAAATTTAATCACAAATTAACAATACACTATTGCTTGTTACAATAACTTTATTCAAACGACGGTTGGTGCAACTCAAACGTAATCGCTTACTTTCAAAATAAAAAATATTGTAAAATATCAGTCATATATTTAAACTTTAATTTTATATGAATCACTTTTATTACTTACTCGTTTACCTCCGTGTCAAAACTAAAAAAAACCTTTTCTACATATTTTTTCTTTATTCCAATAAAAAATAATAATTGCAAAAAGTAGTCACTAATAATTTTAATATTACAGCAAACGTGATTTGGGTAAAGTTATAATTTTTAACATTGCATATATTTTTTTTCAAACGTCTTATAAATTCATTACGACATGCAACAGTGCCATAAAAGGAAGTGTATATAAAAAATAATAATGAATGGCCAAATTTTGTGAAAAAATATTGAGTCATATTTTTTGGTCTATATAAATTACAAATGATATAAATGTATACGTAATTAATACATACCTAATAACAAATATAATATATAACTATAATATGCAAAGATTTTAATGTATACTACTACACAAGCTGCGCGGTATATAGAGATTGTACCACTAAGTTGCGGTCAATTGACCGTAACTCAATATTACCATCTCGCTTACTCTTAACTAGAACCCCTATCGCGCTCCCTGTCTGTGAGCTGACAAACTTCCGCGTTTGCGACGCAATTTTACTTCTAAACAGCCCGTCTAGTACCTAAGTAGTATACGTTAAAGTCTTTTATAATTGACAGCCTCCGTGGCGCAGCGGGCGAGTAGCCGGCTGCGAAGCGAGAGGCCGTAGGTTCGATTCCCGCACTGAGACAAATGTTTGTGTGATCCACAAAAATTTGTTTCGGGTCTGGGTGTTGTGGGACCGCAAGTCCCTCGTAGTTCCTGATACCCACGATACAGGTTTACCTAGTGTGGGGTGAGGACTATGTGTGTAACTGTTGGGTGTATTATTTATTTATTTAAAAAAATAAGAACAACTTAAACAAGTTGTTAAAAATTCATTGCATTTTGATTGAAGATTTATGTTATTTTTCGATTTTTATTATCCTTTACTTATACAAAACTTAAAAACCGAATGCAAAAAATATGCAGAGGGGCTAGCATGAATTACTTGCGAGAACGTATTCGTATCGAAATGTCAAAAAAAAGTATTGAAACTTCTTAAAAATGCTAGTTCTCGATTCGAATACTTATTCGTAAGTTGTTCGTGCTCGCCCCTCTGAACGATCAAAAATAATAATAATGAGATTGATGATGATTATTTGCTTGAATAATGAGACGAGCAGGTCGTTCGCCTGATGTTAAGCGTCACGCCTGCCCATAAACAGAAGCAATATCACACATAACTCTGGATTACAGAACACTACAAGTCACTGAACTGCGCTGTCATCCCGGGACATAAGATGTTAAGTCGCATAATGCCCAGTAATTTAATGTCTTTTAAACCGAAACACAACAGTGCTTACACACTGCTTGGCGGCAGAAATAGACAAAGCGTTGGTACCAACCCAGAGGGGCCTCACGCATACGAGGGATCCTCCACCTTGTAAAATAATTCGTAATTCGTAAATTGGATTTAATCCTATAACAAAGCACTAAGAAATTAGGTTGGTGATAATATTAGCTGATTTGAAGATATTTTTAATCGATTTCGAAAGAGGAGGTTCTCAATTTGGAGCTTTTTGGAGCGATTTTTGCTTTTTTTATGCATTTACATCGATTTATTGTGGATAAATCGTAAACCAAATTATATTATATTTGTGAAAATTGAGAAGGATGTTTGTGAGTTTGTGAATTTGGGTGTTTGCTAGTCAATCACTTAACAGATGAATGGTTTTGGATGAAATTTGGCACACAGGCAGACCATGACCTGGATTAGGATATAGGCTACTTTTATCCTGGAAAAGGCCGTTCACGCGGGCGGATCTGCGACCAAAAGCTAGTCGTTAAATAAGGCAGCCTGATGGTAATTTCAGACAAAAAACGACCACGAGCTACGACAGTTGATAGACTTTTGTCAATAAAAACAGATGTGTCTGAGTTGACTGTAGCTACCAGGGAAATGCAGGGTTTTTAATGGTTATTTGTTATTTCAACCTTTGTTTAAAATGTTGTAAAAGTAATACAGTAATTAGTTCAGCAGGTTTCTAAGAGTTGTCTTGTTATATCATATTTAGTGTTTAGCCTTTGTTACAGTCATCAAAGATTTTCTTCAAACAGCTAAAACTATGTCGATTAAAAGCCTTCAATCAAAAATCGACATACAAAGCGGTTCATTGTTTTAGGCACTACGATGCCAGATAATGAGGTCGAACTTAAAACACCCCTCTTTTTTTCGAGGGTTAAAATTAAGTACAGATGACTAAGTATATGATAAGTTTCTACTTTGCGACAATCTCAATTCGTCTGAATATATCGGGTAAATTTTTAAATCTCCGTACAATTTTTTTCCAGGATTTCAGTATCGCTCATATCATATACAATGCTGAAAAGGAAGGCTCTGTACAAATTTTCACTATAAAATATTTTTTCGAAAAAAATATCAATTCTGCGTGGTTACTGAGTCAAGCGTAAAATAAATGAATAATTTCGTTGAAATTCACTGTGAATTTCTTTTATTATTTACACGAATTTATTTTCATTTCACTTTATTTCCATCCGGATATCTCACTCACCGTACGAAATGCAGCAGCAAGCTGCTACTTTACGTCGGTTTTCTGTGAAACAGTTGTAATGACCCGGACGAACCGGCCCATTCATGCTGTAGACAATAGTGTCTACAGCGTGGCTCTACCACTCATAAAACTCAGTGTTCGCGTAATGGTCGGAACTCTAGACCTATTTTTTGTATTGTCTTCTATTACCTACGTCAGCTGCTGACGATACTGAACCGATTCAAAAAAATCTTTCAATAATAGAAAGATAATATAATCGAAATAATAGGCTATATTTTATTTTGATAAAAATACTTTCACGGAGACAGACACGCTAGGAAAAGCTTGTAACTAATAAATATGTAGAGGTGACTATACTCAGGAATATGATCACCTACTTGAAGTGAAAATATAATAAATAATACATTGCGAATGCGCCATTTAATTAATTGGGGACAAAATAAAATAATTAGCATAGTGTCATAATGTTCATATTGTCATTTATTCAAGTGTTTAAAACGGCTACTGTTTATTTTCCTTATTTAACCAGAGACAGAGCGTTGGCCAAAAAGTTCACAGAATATGTGTTCTTATGGTGGATGACTCAACAAATACCTAATAAAAAATACAATATTTATGAATGTGGTACACGTGGTACACATGGTGCGCGAGTCCGCAATATCCGAGTTAACAAAAACGAAAGGGAATAATGTTGCCACCTTAGAAGTTGCTACCAAATGTGGCAAGCCTGGCCAATCTTGCATGTTCATGGGAACAAGGGACCCCAAGATCCGATGATGCTGTGCTCAAAAACCAAAACAGCTGAACAATTTATATAAAATTTTATTGACTTTTTATGAAATGTTTTAAGTTTTAGTTACTGATTAATATAGGTTACATATTAAAATATTATGTATAATAAAACTGAACTATTTTATTTCTAGGACATGTGGCTAGGCGAGCTGATGAGAGGTGGAGTAAAGCGCTGACTGAGTGGTGGCCAAGACAAGGCAAGCGCAGCGTTGGCCGTCCAGCGGCAAGATGGGTCGACGATCTTGTTAGGATCGCGGGTCGAACCTGGATGCGACTAGCTCAGGACCGTGGCAAATGGCATGATATGAGAGAGGCCTATGCCCAGCAGTGGGACCCTACAGGCTGTGGATGATGATGATGATGATGATGATTTTATTTCTGAAGATAAAATACGAATTTAAAATTAAGACCCAGTTGTATGATCTACTCTGTGTAATCTAATCTAAGTACGTGTAGTTTCGATTCCTGCATCCAGATTGGCGAAGTATTATCATTCCTTAAATTGATTGGCAAATGAACACACAACATTGGCAAGTGTCACTAATCACTGTGTTTATAAATTATTATACCTAAAACTTAAAATATTTAACCTGTGTGAAGGTATTAAAACGTAATCATGTACATGTATTTTTTCCGTATAAATTCTTGAATTGCATATTGTTTGTTTTAATCTTTTATCTAAAATCTAATTCTAAACCATGACAACCTCCGTAGCGCAGCGGGCAGCCGGCTGCGAAGCGAGAAGCCGTGGGTTCTATTCCCGTACCGAGACAAATGTTTGTGTGATCTACACGTATTTGTTTCGTGTCTGGCTGTTGTGGGACCGTAAGTCCTTCGTAGTTTTTGATACCCACAATACAGATAACCTAGTGTGGGGTCAGGACTATGTTTGTGACTGTTGGATGTATTTATTTATTTGCATAGGGGTGCTATGTTCAAAATAGCAACTTTACTGGAGAAGGATTAATAACCAAACCGTATATAAACCCTCCGACGTCCATTAGAAAAACATCTGTAACTTTTAAATGACTGAACAGATTTTCTTCAAAAATAACTAAAAACCATCTCGAATAATTTTTAAACAAAAAAAACCGCATTCAAATTCATCCTTTCGATTAGATGCTACAATGCTACAGATATATACGCACACCAAAAGGAAACACCCATAGAGAGCAAAGGGGTCAAAGGTATAACATCCCCTCATTTTGTCAGGGCTTAAAAAATTATGTATTTACATTGTCGCATAAAACTGTCATTTTTATAATCAACTAGCTGTTGCCCGCGGCTCCGTCCGCGTGAATGCTTATTTCCAGTAGTCTAGTCGCATCAAGCGAGTCCCGTCATCGCGATCGGTGTGAGAAACGCGCTTGACAAAAATACTAATGTCGCTATTAAAAATACGGGTTGATCGTAGAGGGTTAAACATTTAGGGTTGTATGTATTTTTTAATTCTGTATCATAAAAAAATAAATCCAATTTTTTTTTGTCAAAAATGTGAAAAATAAAAATTAGGGGTGGACCATCCTTAACATTTAGGGGGATGAAAAATAGATGTTGGCCGATTCTCAGACCTACCCGATATGCACACAAAATTTCATACAAATCAGTCCAGCCGTTACGGAGAGTATGGGAACGAACATTGTGACACGAGAATTTTATATATTAGAATATTATTTATATAATCAATTATATATAAGATTAGGTATATTACACCTTTAGCTATTTCAGCATCGTCGTTCATTTGAACTGTTCTAAAGTAGGTAATAATTTCGTTTTCCCAAACGCATTTGACGAATGATGCCAGTCACAGTTTATTCTCAACAATAAAACAAAGAGCAAGAACATAACAAATTATATTTTAGTAAATGCAAACAAGGTAATTGATCAGTCAGTCCGGTAACAAAAAGTACAGAAACGCATTAGAGGAAGGAAAACTAATATGTATTACAACAAAAAGCGTACGAATAACGTCTACATACAAAACCCACGCACACATTGACATATCAAGTAATTTCTGAGGATTTTCTTGTCTATATGTGCGATACACGTTCTGTCATTCTTTGGAATTATTGCGTGACAATAAATTATAGGTCCTCGTTTCTAAAATTGATCCTTTGATATCGCGATAGCCTCGCAACCTATCACATCATGGGATGGAAATAAGATCAGCTATCTTTGGCTAGTTGCTCCACTACCTATCCCTTGGAGACATAGGGATGAGACCATGTATAATGTATGTTTCTAGAAACATCAATCAACTGTATCCTTGATCCAAGATCCAGATGTTGACAAAATAAGGTGGAAGGATGTAATGTGAAAAAAACGAGAGAGAGCTTCAAGTTCCAGAAGACGACGTCGAGGACATAGAAAAGGGGAATTAGGAAAGCTGAGCCCACCATGTGGTATCTACTTATAGATATACGGATAAAAAAAAGTAATGGTCCACTGCACTTCACCACCATTTTTTCATATTTTTTGGCACATTAAAGATGTGTAAAACGCAAAAATAAAGGAAAAATCACTAGGATAATATGTTACTCCTAAACTCATTTATAGCTTATTTGTAGCTTGTTACTAAGTATAGTTTGCCTCACGTAGTTTTGTCTATGTGTGCGTAAGTGTCGTAACAACAAAATGGAAAGGAATAGGATAGAAGGATAGAAAGAAACGGATATATTATTTATTCCCATCGATGTAGTTGTGAAACTAATATTACGTCTGCTTCCTCTTAAACGTTTTTGCATATTTCGCTTACATAGTGGTCGACAGTCGTCAAACATTTTTGGTTATGGACCGAGACTAAGTAAGGTGGCACTTCGGGCCACATGACGGTTTTGCCCACCTGTCCAGTTCTAACCCTCCCCACAACCTACAACCTAACCAATGTTAGAATAAAATAGATTTTTGATTGATTTGAACCAGTCCTATCAACTCCCCTGTTTCGGTCCGAAAATGCAGGTCCATTCTGACATGATGTCACCGACTCAAGATCACGGGGCGCAAGAATCTCAAATGATATTTAGATAATATGCTAACCAAGTAAATACTACTGGCTAGTGAAGACTGAAGTGCCTACGCCCTGAGGTCTCGAGTTGGATATTTTTATTGGTTGGCGTTCTTTATGAAGTAAGCTCCTCGTTCTGCTACCATCATGATCGCGCCCTGCGGGTTGCCTGTGACTTGGGTTGGCATTACTGAAGCGTCGACCACTCTTAGACCTGAAAATTTGATTTTGACAATAATAAATAAATACACACAACAGACACTCACCTAGTGCGGAACTCACACTAAAACCTGGATCGTGGGTATCAGGACCTACGAGGCACTTTTGGACCCATAATCCCATAGACCCGAAATGGTTCGGAAGGCTGATGAGTTCGGCATAACCATCCCCTCTTCTTCCGGGGCTGGGAAGGTACAATCAGGAGTGCCCCACACGAAAAAAGCTTGCTATTGCATTTTGTATCTACGGTGAGTTTGAATTTCAGAGGCCTGATCTTCCCTTCCTCTTCTTTAAGTTCTGAAATGAATCCATAATTCTTCTAGCATTGAGTGCTTCTTTATTATAGCAGAGGCCTGCAAACGAGCAATTGAGTCATCTTATGGTAAGTGATTTTCGCCGCCCACGGACATCCACAATACCTGAAGAATCATGGACGCGTTGCCGACCCTGAAAGGGATAATTAAGGTATTGGGAAAGGGAAGAGGAGGGAAGGAAGGGTTTTGGGCCTCCGTTGTTTGGGTGTTTATGGGTGATGGAAATCACTTATCATCAGGTGTCCTAATTATGCGGTTGCTATAAAAAGTCCATACTAACCATCAACATTGAAGACTCTCAGTTCGGTGTCGACCACAGTGCCTATGGAGGCCGTGCCTTGCTGATGATTTTGAGGGTCGGTGTGCAGTCGAGCCATACACTCCAACCATTCGTCGGACCACAACTCGCCGGAATCATTACACGGCTCTATTGAGTCGACGTCCAACTCGACGCCCAATGCTTGGAAGGTCTGGAGAAAATAATTAAAATCGGTACAAACATCAGTGTGGAAGCACGGTTAGAAGAACATTGAATTATGATACATACTGAATATGCTGCTGAGTGGTAGAGCCACGCTGCAGACAGTTTTGTCTACAGCATGAATGGACCGGCTTGTCCGGGTTGTTACCACTGTCTCACAGAAAACCGGCGTAAAGTAGCAGCTTGCTGCTGCGTTTCGTACGGTGAGAGAGATATCCGGGGACCCAAATCCCCTCCCCTTCCCAATCTCTTACTTATCCCCTTCTTTATGGTGAGCAACGCGCCCATGATTATTTTAGTATTGTGGGCGTACATGGGCGGTGGAGATCACTTACCATCAGGTGACCCACTTGCTCCTTTTTTATTAGTTTGAATGACGAAACGAGCAGGTCGCTCGCCTGATGGCAAGCGCCACGGTTGCTCATAAACAGAAGTATGAGCTACAAAGCACTGCATGTCACCGGACTGTGCTCGTAGCCCCGAGACATAAGATATTAAGCCTTATAATGCGTAGTAATTGCACTAGCTTCAATGTCCTTCAAACCGAAACATAACAGTGCTTGTACAAACAGTTGTAAACACAATAGTACACACTGCTGCTTGGCTGCAGAAATAATTTGCGTTTGCGAACCTCTGTCTTAAAAATATGAGAAATAATCTTACCGGACTTTCATAGACATTCTTCAGATATCTAAGGCCATCTTTAACCATAACCATGTCGTCAGGGTGGTCAAAGTAGTTTGGGTCGAATATCGGCGGGTCCAGAGGATCATTCGAGTTCAGGGTTAGATATCCAATACTTCTGGGTAACAGGACTGCCGCGTTTGCTCTGATGTGAATAAAATAAAACATTTTGGAGCTTTCAGATCGTCTCTTTGTCTATGAAATTGACTGCCAAAACTACTAATGCTGATTAATTTCGTGTGCCGGTCGTATATCTGGTTGCAGCTGGGATGCTTGCGCCAGGGATTCGATAAAGAGGAGACTGTTGGGAGCTAGCTAGGTGGGAGGATATCTGCTCCCTTAGAATACAAAAAATCAAAAAATAAATCGTCAACACGTCATCTAAGCGATATCGTCTCTCGTTTTTTCTCAATACGAATCAACCGACTCTCGTGTTCCGTCTAAAAGCATTCCATTCTAGCTTTATATCATATAAGGTTTTGCTCGCAGCTCCGCCCGCGTGAATAGTCTTTTCGCGGAAATAAAATAGCCTATGCCCTAATCCAGGTTATGGTCTAATTGTGTGCCAAATTTCACCCTAAACCGATTAGCTGTTAACATTCAGAAAACAATTCTCATTTTCCTCGAGATAATCTCGAACTCGAATCAGAAATTCGAACCAGTTCTCTACTGTAAAATCTCAAATGACAAAGTAATTTTCTCGAATCTTGTATTCTCAGCTACAAACAAAATAAAATTCGAATAAATCTCTATTCGAAGGAGCAAAATGTTGCCTTTTCCAGTATGTGGTATGTCGTAATCCAGATCATGGTCTACCTGTGTGCCAAATTTCATCCAAAATCGTTCTGACGTTAAGGCGTGATGGACTAACAAACATCCAAATTCACAAAGTCACAAACGTCCAAACTTTCAGATTTATAATAGCAGTAGGATAGTAGGAAGTAGGATAAACAGCGTGTGAGAAGTGAATGAAGATGGTGAGAAATTGTAGATAGATTGAATACTCTAAACGGCGCAAACAAATCTTATGAGGGTTGGCGTAAAGTAAGTAAAATACAGACTAAATTACTATCTATAATTCCAATTAACTTTGCGCTCGTACCACGAGCACTAGTACATTTAATCTCATTAAAGTTTTTGTTAATTACTTTCAAAGCCTAAAATTATTTTTATATTCGGCGTTCTTTAATTCAAAGACGTCAGACAATGATATCCGTACATGAGCGACGCGGTGGCTCTATGTATAATAACATGTTTAATATGCAACTATGTTTAATATGTTTTGCACGAAGTCCACAGTTCTTCTAACTCGAAATTTTACAGTAGAGAACTGACTCAAGTTGCAGATTTGAATTCAAATAAATTTTTAATATGAACTAACCCCAGTAATCCCCGAAGGGGTAGGCAGAGGTGCATCTCATATAGTTACAACCAGTACACTCACATTTCGCCGAGCGTATCTCCGTCCCATGTTGTGATAAGTGGCGAGCCTATCGCCATACCGGGCACAATCCCAGACTCCGGGTTGGTACTGAGCAATTCGTAATAGAAAAACCCAATATTACTTTTACCCGACCCGGAGATCGAACCCGAGAAGACAGAGTCAACCTTAGTCGTAACGCGTACGCATTAGAACTGCGCCACCGAGACAGTCAGATTCAGATTTGCAGATTCGAGTCCGAGATTATTTCGAGGGAAATGAGAATTGCCTCCCAAGTCCAGTGTAGTAACTACCTATTACACATAACAATCTCTTTTTTTATATACTATAGTCGTCTATGGCAGTGGCCGGTAAACTTATTCAAAAGTTTCAACTATCAATAGACAATGACTGAAACCATAGATACATAATCGATGGTACGAAAAGACGGACCTAGGCACTAGACAGACAGACATAACTTACGAAATGTAATATCCTTGTTGAGCACAGTTGTGTTCGACTGTCTCGCCGATGTTGCCGGTCCTGGAGCACTCAGCGTAGAAACCGTTGAAGAAGAACTGAATGTCGGGCTGATCCGTGTTATTAGCCAGGCTTGAGTACAAGAAGCCTGTCAACTGGAATAACCAACAATGTTAATTATAATAATCATTTTATAATAATATAAAAAGGAGGGAAGTAAGGAATCCTCTTGTCAGTCTATAAGTCCGACTCATACTGGGCCTGTTTTCTTTTCAATTGCTATCTTATAATTTTTTACATTTATATCAGGGGCTACAAAATGATACTAACCTGGGTAATGGCAGTCGAAGTCATAGGCCCTTCTCTAGAAATCATATAGAAAAACAGCGAACTCCAGTCCAACGTATGAATATTTTCAATTTCAGTAAACACGAAGTAAAGCGTCGCTCCGATGTGATTCCTTAAGTTCAATCCGACGGGTAAATCAGCTACGACTGGTATGTTGAATTTCTCCAGGGTCTCGCTTGGTCCAATACCAGAGTTGAGCAGTATGTGTGGACTATTCAGTGCACCTGCACTTAATATCACCTGGAAAGAGTTCATGATCATTACTTTATAATTAGGGCATCCGAAAACCACATTCACCGTACGAAACGCAACAGTAAGTTGCTTCTTCATGTCAGTTTTCTGTGTGATGTTTATACAGTCATAAAAGTAAATGAATACATCCAAACCAAAGCCCCTATATATTCATAGTAAGACACGTAAGTCGTTCAAAAAAAATATGTGCCAAATCGGATGAACATCGTAAAAAGTCGAAACTCGAAATTAGCTGAACACCGCACTGTCAAAAGTACTCGTAGCTGAATAATAAGAATAATAATATGAGGTGGAAGTTGTGAAATTAATTTTTTTGCTAGAAATAGCCACTGACAATTATTGAAATTGCATTGAATTTTAAAATTTTAACAATAATGTTCAGCTAGTTACTTTTCACAATTTGATGTTCAGCGAATTATGACCTTTTACGATGATCATCCAATTTTAGAGGTAATCTCGATGGACGACTTATGTATGCTACGATGATGTATAGCTTTTTTTTAAATCTGCATGCTTTTTTTAATACCCAGGTATAAAGACGAGCGTGAGACCCGCCTGCTGGTAAGCGGTTACCACCGCTCATGGACTTCAGCAATGCGAGGACACAGCCAAGCCGCCGTCTACCATATGCTCATCGAGTTGACTGTACTACATAGTAACTTGATCGAGCCGGGATAAGCATTGGATATTTTGTAATTGGGCTTCACCTATGAAATTGCCGTTATTCGCGAATAAGTTAAGTATTTTCTTCCATCATTTAAAAAAAATGAAGTAATAACATAACGTTTAACAAGACTTAGAAACCGACTTCAATTTTTAGTGGTAGTTACAGTAATATCCAACACAATCGCGAGGCGTGTACTGTTGTCCGTTGAGGAGTTTTATTTAGTTACTCCGTACCCCGTCATTAGATCTTAATCGAATTTATATGGGAACACATCGCAGCTAAACTCTATCGAGTGAAATTTTTTCCAACAAAATAGGTCCACAATTGGGTGAGAAATCGATGTAGGTACATACATAAAAAAACCTCCTCCTTTTTTGAAGTCGGTTAAAAAAGATTAAAAATACACTATCTTTTTTGTACAGAACGACAATTTCAAATGATCTACTGTGTATTGCAAATGTTGACAATGTTACCTCTTTATTAGCTAGGACCGTCTTGAGCACACCATTATCGACGTACTCCACTCCGACAGCACGGTTGTTTTCAATGATCACCCTTGTCACTTGAGCGTTCAGTTTCACGCTCAGGTTGGGATATTCGCTTTTAGGCTTTAGATACGCTCTGGCTGTGGTATAGCGCTGTCCGTTACTGAAAAAAATATTATATTGTTACGCCGGCTGTTTCAGTGTTTTTATTTTGAAGTCGGTTTCTTAATATACGCAACAGTGTTTCTCGAAAACGAATTTTAAGTGAATTCTGTGGATTATTATAAGTCAATAGTGTATACAGCTTAGAATAATTACTTTACTGTGTCCTATAGTGGTTAAAGTTTGTGATTCAGTATTTTTTTATTACTATTCCAAATGACGAAACGAGTTGGTCGCCTGATGGTAAGAGCCAAGCCTGCCCATAAATAGACACATTGCATGTAAACCCTACAATAACAATTTACCCTAACAATTTTTTCCATCAAAATCAATCCATTCAGCGGAGAAATCCTATAAGTAGTTTAAAGAATATACGCAGAATACGCACGCTAGAACCTCCGCCTTTTAACCGACTTCAAAAAGGAGGAGATTATTTGGAATCGGTTAAAAAAATGGATACTTACTCATTAAATGCTTGTGCAATGGCGAAACCTTCAGGCGTGGACAAATCGTTGATGTCATTGATGATAGGGTATCCAGATTCGTTGAGAGCTTGAATAATGGTAAAGACCTCTGGGGGCTGATAGTTAAACTGAAATAATAATTAATGATACCAATAATAATATTGACTGCGTCGGTGGCGCAGTGGTAATGCGTACGCGTTACGATTAAGCTAACGCTGAGGTCTTTGGTTCGATCCACGGGTCGGGTAAAGTGGTATTGGGTTTTTCTATTACGAAATGCTCAGTATAGAGTCTGGTTATCCCTTCGGGGATTACAGGCGTGAGTGCGTATGTAATATATGATTAATAATAAAAAAACTTGCTCCACAAAGCGCCTAGCATACGGAAGCTAGTTACAAAAACTAGTCTCTCCTATGCGAGAGGCTGTCTGGTTTGATACCACCTCTTTGTCTTTCTGTCGCCTTGTAACTTGTAAGAAAAAGGGGTGGCATAGGCCCACAGCACAAATGAAAACTAAATTTATTATAGGGTTCTTATTGCCCTATTCACGAAATATGCCAACCATTATATATTTGTGATTTTTTAAAGTAATTTATCCCAAACGCCCGTCTCTCCAGAGAGAATAGCGCCACTATTAATTTTCAGCCGCGGTTCGAAAAAATCGTAGATCCGGGGCTGATTAATATTAATGTTCAAATATCTAGATTTCGCACACTGGTTACTAACATGTGGGATGTTGACTCGACAATCATTGTCCCGATAGTCGTTTCCGTCCATGGGTTGATACCGAAAAGTCTCGACCAACATCTTCAGAGGCTCTCAATTGATGTTTAGGTCAGAAGTCAGATGCAGAAGGCTGTATTATCGGACATGGCGAGCATTGTGAGGAGGATCCTCACAGTGGGGCCCTAACCACTGGTGGCTTGGAGTCATTGGAGGGTGATACTTTTCATATTTTTAAGTGTAATATTTTTGAGAAATGTAAATAAAGCCTTTTAGAATAGAGCAAAATTATAAGGTAACCCGCGAAAATTAATTCAATTTTGGTTCTTTGAACATTGCAGATCGATATTTTGAGTAAATATGGATAAAAATATTTTTGCACAAATAATCGTCTTTTATCCATCATATTTTATGACGGTTATAAACATTAAAAAAAATCTTACCCGTTGCACAGGCAATGGTCCGGAGCTCGAATGATATTCTGAACTGACGATGGTATCGATTTCCTTGTTGCCTTCAGTCATGTGGAAGAAAGGCAGGTTATCCGTCCAAGACCAGCCTTCTGCGCCGGCCTCCACCCAGTCATCATAATCACGCGGTCTTCCGCGGTGGTACATCATACCATTCAGCACACTGCTTCCACCTGGAATCAAAGTATCTTTTTTTACTGCCTGGATAGGCAGACGAGCAAACGGGCGACCTGATGATAAGTAGTCACCGCCGCCCATAGACTTCTGCAATGCCAGGGCACAGCAAAGCCGCTGCCTACTGTCGAAGGATTACTCTTTTTAAATCTCGTTTAAAGAAGGACATGTCATAGCGTTCAGGGAACACCGCTGCAGGGAGTTCATTCCAGAGCTTGAGCGTAAGAATGAACGCTGGAAACGAACCGTGCTAGACGGAATCGTTTCCAGGTGGTATGGATGAACTCTGCTGGGGTGTCGGGTGGTGCCATAATAAAATGGTGATGTTGGCACCATTTTAAACAGTTCCTCGGAGCACTCCCCGTGGAACAACCGGTAGAACAAGCAGAGAGACCCGAAATCTCTCCGCAGCCCCAAAGGCTCCGTCCGTGATATCTCTATCCGTGATATCAAGATCCCCGACGATTCGAACGGCCCGCCTCTGTAAGGAGTCAAGTGGGTCTAGCAAGTATTTGGGCGCTCTTGCCCAGAGATGAGAACAGTACTCCACGGGGGGCCGGACTTGCGCCTTATAAAGCGCTAATCTATGGCCCGACGTGAAGTACCGCCTAGCTCTGTTCAGGATGCCCAATTTTTTGCTTGCCAATTTGACTTTGTCCTCCACTTGACTCCTAAACTGGACCTGGCTCGATACATCGACGCCGAGAATCCCAATACCTTCGGAAACCCGGAGAGTGACTCCTTAGAACGGTGGCGCCAAAACAAGTGGGTCCTTCTTAGCGGTGAACGCGCAAACTTGTGTCTTCATGGGGTTAAAGTGAACCAGGTTCTTTTCACCCCATTCGGAGGCCCGCCCCAGAGAGCTCTCGATTTCAGACACAAGTTCTGACCGTCTTTCTTCCACGGTGCTCCGAGGGATACCCTGCTAGCCAGTGTAGCGCCCATCAATGGTGCTATCATCCGCATAACAATGCATGCTATCGTGAAATGTATCTATGATTAAATTACAATAAAAAATAAGGCTAAGTTTTTTTTTGTTAGCCTAACGAGCAGGTCGCTCGCCGGATTAATGGTCTAATGGCCGTTCCTAATATTGTCTTTCGACAGATTTGCTTACTGGCAGTAAGATTTTAACACATTTTGTATAGAAGATCTGTCAAAACACTATTAATAGTAAGCAAATCTATCTTTAAATAGAATATAGGGAACGAATAAGCAGCGATAGCTCAGTAGAGACTAGTACGGACGGACGGACAAAAGTCGCAGGTTCGAAACCAGTCCCAAGAGCACACACCTCTGGCTTTTCTAAGTTATGTGTGTATTAATTGTTAATTATCCCTTGCGTGAATGGTGAAGGGTCGTGAGGAAACCTGCATACCTGAGAAGTTCTTCATAAGAATTTCGATTTTGAATTTCGCCAACCCATATCAGGCTAATGTGGTGACCTTACCCCTCTCATTCAGTAGAGGAGGTCCGTGCCCAGCAGTGGGGCATGTATAATACAACGACCATAAAGGTATAACACATCATCCATCCACACATTAGCCTGAATTCGTCCACTGCTGGATGTACTTTCCAAGTCAAAATACATAGTCTATGAAATTTTCAGTCTAGAATTAATGGTTATAAAGATAGAGTCCATAGAAGGTAGGTCAGACAAATTATTGTTCCGATGGCACCGTTGGGCATAGAACCCTAATAAGTAAAAAATAATAAGCGGCAGCAAAGGGGTGAAACTTATAAAACCTCTCTTTTATGTCGGAGTCGCGTTCAAAAAAATTCATTGGGTATCGAATCCAGAATCTCATGAGACAAAATCGGTTTGCTACCAATGGGTATTATCAGCGATTAATCTTTTTATTGACGGGGTGAAATCATATTAAAATAATACGCCAATCCTACTAAAATACTACTTCCTACTATTGTTAAAGTGAAAGTTTGGATGTTTGTGAATTTTTATGTTTGTTAGTCCATCACGCAGTAACAGCTGAATGGTTTTGGATGAAATTTGGCACATAGGTAGACCATGACCTGGATTAGGATATAGGCTACTTTCCGGAAAAGGCCATTCACGCGGGCGAAGCAGCGAGCAAAAGTTAGTATAAAATAATTTATGAGTTGCCATAACAATAAAATCTGCTAATCCTAAAGATTAGAAGGAGGACTTAATAATGTTTTATTTGCCTTATCAGAGGACGCGATAAATGCGGGCCAATCTTGATAAACTTCGTAATTATATGTTTAAATTTAACAATTCCATATGACGAGGGATAGGTCATGGCGGTCAACCATCTTTATACTAATATTTTTTATGAACACCGATTCGTAAATCTCATCGAGCCTTTCCGGAGCAGAGTTGCGGTAAAGTTTTTTTATAATAAACGGCAAACAAGTAAGTGGGTTACCCGATGATAAGTGATCTCCACCACCCATGAAAGCCCATAATCCTCAAAGAATCATAGATACGTTGCCGACCTTTAAGGGTAGCTCTCTTATGGTAAAATGGTAACTTGAAAATAATATCTCACCTAGAACTTTGCCTCTGGGCCACAAGCATCCTTTGCCTTCCTGATCGAGACAGTAGTTAGCTGGTACTGTCCTGTAATCCCAGTCCACTTCCTTGTTAGACCAGAACGCCCTGTAGAATGAGGGTACCCGCGCACCAATAGGCTCCTGTCCTCCTGCTTCGAACAGGAGCACCTGAGAAGGAATATGGGGTTAGAGACAGTTCACCAAGCACAGTTTTAGGATTCCGTAACACTGTTATTAAGTATACGCCCTTTGTCTGTCTGTCTTTTTCTTTTCTTTCTACCTGGCGTTATCCCGGCTATTGCCAGGGTCCGTCTTACCACTAAGACACCTCCACTTCGCCCGATCTTGAGAAGATCTGTTTGTCTGTCAGATTTGTCTGTCTGTCTATCTTTAAAGGGCTCTTTTTGAACTATAATAGGCAGCCAGCTGAATTTTTCGCAGAATATTCGACAGACAAATGGCGGACATACTGACAGAGGGGTTGACGTTAACCAGGCGGCCGGTCGTAAAAACTACAAGCTAAATCTTTCTGTAACATGTATTAGAAAGCATGTTGCGCCGACCCCACGGCGAGTGGGATAAGGGCATGTGGTGGAGGAGGACTAACAAATAATAAAAAAACAAAACAAAATTAATTAAGTGTTAGCTTGTTTTATACATACAGCTTATTTATAGAAATGTTGAAAGAAGAGGATATCGAGTACATACCATTGAATACAAAAAGAATCACCCAATCGGTCCTCATTTGGCGGAGACATACGTGAATATACATAAAAAAATTACAGACGTTTTGAGAACCACTTTGGTTTTTTTTATTTCTGTTAAATAATACAAATGACTTTCTTTTCATCAGGCGATGAAACATCTTACTAAATAATATTAAAATAAATAAATACACCCAACAGTCACACACATAGTCCTGACCCCACACTAGGTAAACCTGTATCGTGGGTATCAAGAACTACGAGGGACTTGCGGTCCCACAACACCCAGACCCGAGACAAATATTTGTGGATTTGTCAACGTGCGGGAATCGAACCCATGGCCTCACGCTTCGCAACCGGCTACGCACTCTTTGCGTACGTAACGCACGCACCTATGACTTTAAAAAGCGCTAAACGCTGCGCGCCATATTTGAATAGGTAGGTATAGCTCGAAAAAGCACGAGATTTCCCTAGAGGATATTGACTACGTGTCAAAAACCTAATTTTAAAACCTAATTTACCTATTTTTTTCCATTGCATATAGACTGTAGGTATGTGGGGTAATTGCGTAGGTCCTTAAAAATATATAGCGATAGCTAAATGATATTTTATAAAGTCATTACCTACTTTTTGAAATACATATATGCATGTCCAAATCCGTGAAAAATGATCCAAAAACTGAAATGTGTTCTGAAAAATCCGTTTTTTTATGTGCCTGAAACGAGCAACCGCCTCGAACGAACGAGCGACGCCTAATGGTAAGCGCACCCTCTGCTCATAAACAGTAGCAACACCATTCAGAACTCATAATAAGCGATCCCTTCCTAAAAACCGGGCGAACAACTCACTTCGTCCTCGCCATCCTCACTAAGTCTGCCAGCCACAATGGATCCTGCTGACCCAGCTCCCACCACGATATAGTCATATGCAAGCTGCAGCTCATCTTCAGATTCGACGTTTTTGCACGGAGTAGCGATGTCACAGCGGCCTCGGAGGAAGCCCTCTAACATGACCATGAAAAGAAACGTCCCACTACATACAGGAGAGTTAACTACCGAGATACCTTCTTCCACCAGAGGACACCCACATTCCTGAAAAGAAAAATTAGGTATGACATGAATTGTCGGTTCTTCCAATACTCTTCGGCACCGCTAACTTTTCAACGTTATGAAGGTATCCATTTTTTTTTCTTGTTTTAACCGTGAAACGTCTACGATGACATCATCATATCATCATCATCATCTACATCATCACAATCGATGACATCATCGTAAGTGGACGTACCGTAACAGATATGACTCAACGTTTGGACACAATACTAACACCGAAGGCGAGCAGGTTTGGGACTTAACAAAGATAATTGCCTACAAATGTTAAAATGGTCCATTGAAATTCTTGGGTTCGTAATCGACGGTCAAGGTATTCATCTAGCAAAGAATAAAGTAATGAAAACACCCGCGCCTGATAACATCCGAGAATTACAAGCATTCTGGGTCTCTACAAAATTTACGAAAGATTCATACTGATAAATGTGACGCAGATGTAATGCGTCCGCGTTACCACTGAGGTTGACGCTGTGGTCTCGGATTCGATCCCTGGGTCGGGTAATAGTGATATTGGGTTTTATGTATTATGAAATGCTCAGTATCAGCCCGGAGTCTGGATTTTGTGCCCGGTATGGCGATAGGCTTGCCCTTTACTACATCATGGGACGGAGATACGCTCGGCGAAATGTGGGTGTACTGGTTACATCTCTGCCTACCCCTTTGGGGATTACAGGTGTAAGTGCGTATGTATATCATACTGATAAAGCCATTCATACTGGAGCCGATTGATCGCTTGTTATATATAAATCTCAAACTTGACGATGGACAGATGATGAACAAAAAAGGTTTGATACAATTTTTTTTTTATTAATTAGCGTCAACCAAAGTTGAAAACACTTGTTCATTATGAGTTAAACAAACCCATATTGCTCAAGTATGATATTTTTATTTAATTGCAGTAGGATAAAAATATTATTGAAAATATCATGTCTCCTAGCCACTTTAAAGTGTTACCTAATTGAAAAAATAAGAACACCATCTTTAACAATTCGTAGCAACAGTTACTAGAAAATCATCATTTTATTCTTTGTTAAAGTTACGAGTAGTTGTCGAGGAGCCCGATGGACGGCACGGCACGGCGTCATACTCGTGAACGGGTGCTGCTCGTGTGACTGGTCTACTTGGACCTTATTCCTGTGTTCTGTGACTCTGATTGTTATTGTTTGTTTTAACTTTTTTTTAGGTGGTCTATTAATATTTGTTCGTGGTGCATATGGAGGTCGTGCATTGTTATTCTAACAAAGACCTAAATGTATACTACTAGACAAGCTGCGCGGTACATAGAAATTGTACCACTAAGATGCGGTCCATTGACCGTAACTCAATATTACCATCTCACTTACTCTCAGCTAGAATCCCTATCGCGCTCCCTGTTTGTGAGCTGTCAAACTCCCGTGTTATGTGACGCAATTTTTCTAAACAGCCCGTCTAGTAGTATACGTTAAAGTCTTTTGTATTCTAATTCATAGGTATAATTTCTATGATAGTTTATTATAAATTGAGCTGAAATAAATGTTTTTAAACTTTCGCGATTTGTATACATACTTTAATTATTTAACACAAAACAGGTCATATATGCGCTAACATTATGAGAAACACGTTTAATCGAATAATAATAATAAATAATTATAAGACCAATTACCTGCTTGCCTACCATCTACAAACTTTTTACCTCCATTTTAAGAGCAAAAATAGAAATTCATGTCAATAGTAATAGAATCATGTTTCCTGGTCAGACTGGATGCAAAGTTGGGTCACGTGGTACTAAGGAACTCCTTCTCATAGACATGTCCATTTGTCAGCAGGTTCGTCGTAATCGGAGAAACTTATCGGCTGCCTGGATTGACTACAAAAAGGCGTATGATTCGGTACCTCATACTTGGCTAATGAGGGTGCTGGATTTGTACAAGATTGATACAAATCTATGCACCTTTCTTAGGGCATGTATGGGGCAGTGGACCAGTCTTGAGGTATCCAGGCGGTGCCGGTCCCCCTGATTGCGATGAGCCAATTAACATTGAGCGGGGTATATTCCAGGGTGATAGTTTGAGTCCCTTGTGGTTTTGCCTGGCCCTAAATCCTCTCAGCACTTTGTTGTTAGATTCGGGGTTAGGATACCGTCTTCGTAGAGGGAGCGAACCCATATCTCACTTGCTCTATATGGATGACCTCAAGTTATTTGCACCGAAAAAAGCAGATTTGATTGAGTTGCTGAAAATAACAAAAAAAATCAGCGATTCGATCAATATGGAGTTTGGTGTAGATAAATGTGCGGTCATTCGTGTGGGTCGAGGTGAGGTTATGGTCTCTGATGACATCCATCTTTCAGAGACTATACGGCTTCGATCCCTCTCCGAGACGGAAACCTATAAATATTTGGGTATGTCCGAAGCGTTAGGTATAATGGGTGCAGACGTAAAACAATCGATGAAAGAACATTTCTTTAGCCGTCTGACAAAAGTACTTAACAGTTTTTTGTCGGGTGGTAACAAAATTCGTGCTTTTAACGGTTGGGTTATGCCTGTGCTCATTTACTCCTTCGGCATACTCAAATGGACTCAGACCGAGTTAGAGGCCCTGGATCCGAACCCTGCTGACGGCGCATCGAATGCACCATCCACGATCGTCAGTGATGAGATTGTATATCCCGCGGAAGTGTGGGGGTCGAGGCTTACATAATGCTAAAGACCTGCATAACCGCGAGATATGCAATCTCAGGGATTATTTCCTCCACAGCGAAGTGGATGTGCATAGAGATGTGGCTACAGTAGATAAAGGATTTACTCCGCTCTCCCTGGCAAAAGAAAACTGGCGGGTTCCTATGGTAATGAGTACTGGTGAACTCAGGGAGGTATGGAAGAGCAAAGAACTACACGGGCGATTCTATCGAGTTCTAAATGGGCCCGTTGTGGACCAACTTGCTTCCGTATCTTGGCTACGTTTCGGTGATCTTTTTGGAGAAACTGAGGGTTTTGTCTTTGCAATTATGGACGAGGTTATCAAGACGAACAACTACAGAAAATACATCCGGAAGGATGGTACGGTCGACATCTATCGGGCATGCCATGGTCCCGGAGAGTCAATCAGGCATGTTATTCCGGGTTGTTCGTATCTTGCTAATGGCGAGTATTTGCATAGACATAACCTAGTAGCCAAGATCATACACCAGCAACTTGCTCTTCAATATTGCCTTGTGACCACTGAGGTGCCATATTACCAATATGTACCCCAACCGGTTCTCGAAAATGGACATGCAACGCTGTATTGGGATTGATCTATCATCACAGATAGAACTATTGTTGCCAATAAGCCAGATATTGTGGTAGTAGATCGATTAGCGCGCCGGGCAATACTTATTGATGTCACCATTCGACATGATGAAAACCTCGTTAAAGCGGAAAAAGATAAAATATCCAAATATTTAGACCTGACACACGAGGTTACTGATATGTGGGATGTGGACTCAACAATGATTGTCCCGATAGTCGTTTCTGCTAATGGGTTGATACCAAAGAGCCTCGATCAACACCTCCAGAGGCTCTCAATTGGTCGTTGGGTCAAGAGCCAGATTCAGAAAGCAGTGTTATTGGACACGGCACGCATTGTGAGGAGGTTCCTCACTCTGGGGTCCTAACCACCGATGGCTTGGGTCCTAGGCCTCGCCATTGGAGGGTGATACTTTTTATATTTTTAAATGTTAAATTTTTTAAGTAATTTAATATTTAAAAATGTAAAGAAAACTTTTAAAATAGAGAGTACTCTATAATAATTATAATATTGAAAATATTAATTCCAATTGGACGTCGTTTACCGAAAAGAATCCAATCCATACAGTGTCACTTTGGGTACTTAACTAAAAATTAAGGTTAACATTTTTTTGTGTTGATGGCTGATTATTCTCAAAAATTACTTGGTGTGGGTTGGATTTTATTAGTTAAAAAACGTCCAATTATACCCATACCTACTTACTGTAAAACCTTTATACTCTCAATAATAATTGTAAACTATTATTAGAAACAAAAGAGCAACGGTAGAGTTTTTTCCCCATTCTTTTCTAACGAAAGAGCTTTTCGAACTGTCAGTAGAGATATTGACGATACGATTGACGATGATTGATAGATATCTAAACTTTACAGGATCAATAAATAATTTTAATTAGATAAAAATCTAATTAGGCGATATAAATTACCCGTTAAAATATATAGGTATACTATATATCGTAAAAATTAATAATCATTATAATACGTGAATAATACACAAAAATAATATAATTTTGATATTCCTACGTACCTCAGATGCCAGGATCATATTGAAAGCTTTGCTGCCAATTGCAACGACCGTTTAATGAAGAATATATTCGGTAGACTCGAGCATAAACTAAGTACAAAAGTATTTTATCGCTATATATAAGGATGGAGTGTGAAGCATCATTACAGCGTATATCATGTCACCGTAATGATTATTTTAATGCCATTTCATAACATGTCCGCTGAAACTGAAGCATTACATTGCTGAATATTTTATTAAATAAATTTCAGCAGTAGCAGTAACTTGTAGCTTTGGCGATCTTCGATTACTCGCTGAAACAATTATAAGGTATATTGCATATTTAATATTAGAACAGATTTTTTTATCTCCATGTTTACTACATTATTTATCGACTAAAATATAAGACTACACTACTAAATTAAAAATTATCGTATAGCAAATCATTCTCCTGTCTTATATTTTATCAGATAAAGACAGTTTAGTTTGAGATTGAAATGTAATGTCCTAAAACACAAAACCAACAAAATGTCAACTTTTGTCCACTTTCGTGTTAATTCAGAACATAATTCACAAATAAGAAAAATCATCATGTACTGTTTGATATTATGTTATGTACAGATTGATTAATTTGTGGCTTACGATATCCTTTACTATTAGTCTGAACCTTTTAGTTTCAATCTTTGATCCATTTGTTATTATTAATATTTTTTATTTGCAGTTACGAGTTTGTTCAGCTGCTTCAATCAAACATAAGTACATACTCCTATATTCATTGTAGTTTTATTGTTTTAAAATATTAATAAACACCTTTTGTAACAGTTGTATTGGCTATCAGTAACTATAAGACTGGGTTTTAAATCTAAAATAGTGAGATCTATAACAAACTCGTCTCATCATTCAAGCTAATAAAAAAAACTTAATATCGAAACGAACGAACGTATGAAAAATCTTAAAAAATTAGATAAAAAACCTAGAATCCGATTTCAGCGCCTCCTACCGGGTTAAGGAGGAGTTCAGTGAGAAACACACGAATAATTACAATAATTAAAAACACAGAATAATTATATACTTATTTGTTTTATTGTACACACTTTATGCATAATACAATATATAAAAAATAAAGGCCTGTTGGGCGTTTTGACTGTGATAATAGAATCGATATTCAAACGTAATGAAATAACTCGCATACGAAAATAAGACTATAAAAATAATCATATTTATTTTATAAACTTTATTTATTTTATTGTTGTATACAATTGATTATCTCTGCAACAGCGAAGATGATTCGGAGCCAGAGCGAGATAGCAATTTGCGGCGTCTACGTGAATCAAACGCGCTTTCGTCGATACGTCAATCAGTCAGATTTCAGATTACTTTTTTTATGTGTTCATTTTTCTAAGTTACCTGTTTAAGGATAGTCATATCCATAAAGGTAGTTTAATTGTACATATGAATCACATTTATGTCTTGTGTACCTTCGGCCACGTCACAACTAAAACTTTGTCTACATATTTGTTTGTAAAATTGTAAAACGTAAGATAGTCACTAATAATTTTAATATTACAGCAAAATTTTTAAATATAACATTGCCCGATGTGTTATTTTTAAAACGTCTTATAAATTATTACAACATGTAACAACGCCATAAAAAAGTACCTAAGTAAAATTTATTAATGGTTGGCAAAATGTTGTAGAAAATTATTGAGTCATATTTTTTTTGGTCTATGGAAATTTCGATCTAGGGTAGTAGGATCTACTACCTAGTAGCCTTTAATTTGTAACTGTTGACCAAAGTTTTCGGAAGACAACGGGGTTCATTTTTGAGTTTCAAATTTCCAGAACAGAAACGGGCAAACCAATATTGGGTTATGCGGTCGTTTGTAATGTCGCTCTGTATAAGCCGTTGATGTTGCGTGCCGTTTACGCCGCGTTGCTACCGCGAAGGTTCATATTCCATAATTACCTACTCGAATTATTGAAGTATTCATCATGACGAAAAGATTCAAATGTGATGAAAGTAATAAAAAATAACGCTAATCATTAAACGGTAATTAATTTTGAAAAAATAATTCCATGTTTTTAAAATAAAATTCGTTTGAAATTGGAATACATAGCCAAAGAAAACTATTTTTTATTTAAAATGGCCAGTACTGCGGAACCTATTATGTTTATTTTTCGATTTTTATTATTCTTTACATAAACAAACTTGAATGGGCCGGCTCAACCAGGTCACCACTGTCTTACAGAAAACTGAAGTGAAGTACCGACTTGCTGCTGCTGCGTTTCATACGGTGAAAAAAGATAAATTAATAATTCTTTCGCGAAAAATATTTTAATGTGAGAATTTCACACTGCCTAGTTTTTTTTACTTGTAGTGATTCAAGTCAGACGGCATATTTTTATAAGCACGTATATGTATAACTCCACCAAATGTGGACCAATTTAGATGAATTATTTGTATTCGATCTTTCCATATGGTTTACTGCGGCGCGGTGGTGGTGCCCTTTAAATTTGAAGGGGTAAATCTTAAGGATAAGAAATCGGACATTAAAGACTTCGACATTTACTAGGTAGTAGGACTCTCGTATGCGAGAGTCCGCCTTAGTAGATACCACCGCATTTTCTATTTCTCCCACCAAGCAGCCTACTTGAAGTAAATATAAAATAAAAAAGTGAAATTATCTCCAGTCGAATTAATTAACACGTTGCAAATCAGTGGCGTGCAGTCCATAGAGACAAAGACACACTGCCGTCGTAAATGTAATATAGCTTAAAAAATGATTGACATGTAAAAGTGATATTTATGATCCAATTTACAGAATAAATTATTTGAATTTGAATTTGAATATCCTGAGAATTTGCTAATTAAATAAAAATGAATAAATAAACCGCAATCCAAAACAGATATTCTCAAAATTGGTTCGACTTGATATGTCCCGCGCCACTGACCTGCGGCTGAAACACGAAACGAGCGTGGCTGAATTTGCACACAATCAAAGCTATTCTACATGTAAATACACGTTGGGTTAACGTGTATGAATATTTATTTAGTTCCAAACACGCACACTATTAAAATAGACACTGTCTCACTGGAACGCTATTGGTTGAAATGAGATATAATACGGCCAAATTACAAAATGCGTTCATTTTTGTTTGTAGTACAATTATTTTCAAATGGTAGTTAAGTATAACGTTTGGACCGATTCCAGTTGGGTACGTCAATGTTCATAATTTCAATAAAGCCTGGTAAAATGCCTTGGCCGCGCTAAAGCTAGTCACTTCATCGACCTTCGACGTCAGACGTGTCCCTTTGAGAGCATATTATACTTAAGTATCGTAATTCGTAATATAGCTGCGACGCCGCGCTGCGCTGCGCCGCACCGCTCGTGACTAACTTCACGCCGGCCAATTTATTCTCAAGTGCGTGTTGTAAGATCTCCCATCTGACACATCATTAAAACTAAATATTTGCGCGAATTAGGTAAGAATTCTTTTTGTCTACCCTATTGAAAATGAATGTGTACCTACGTCACTTGCAAATTCACTCTTTAGTTAATTGGCGATAAAATAAAATAATTAGCATAGTATCATAATGTTCATATTTACTCAACGGCTACCATTGTTTTTCCTCATTTAACCAGAGGTGGAGCTAAGAAAAATAAGGGGGGGGGGGTAATAAATTGTCTTCAAGTAGAAGAAATATAATTGCCGATGATGATCTTTTAAGGCTCCAGCCTCCATACCCAAAGGGTGGCCTAGCCACGGTATGCTTGTACGCCGCGGCCCCGCGTGTCTTAAGTACCTTTAATGGGGTCACAAATCAAAATTTTCACAGGATAATAATAAGTGTTATCAAATAAAATAACATTTAAGGGTGTAGTATAGAACCGATGGTACGCAGGTCCGCAGTATCCGAGTCAACAAAAGCGAAAGGGACAAATGTTGCCACCAAATGTGATCGCATCTCTAGATAATCTTGCCACGGGGAACAAGGGTCCCCCAAGATCCGACTCTGTGCTCAAAAAACAAAACAGCTGAGCAATTTATAATGAATATACCTACACTTGTAACAAATGTTTCAAGTATTGCTTAATTAATAGCTTAATTTTATTTAACCGAATTACTTATAAGTAAGTTTAATAAAACTGATTTATTTTATTTCTGAAGATGAAAATACGAATTTTATATTAAGGGTTGATGTAACATCAAAAAAATAACATATAACATTTTTAAGTGCTAGAGCCACGCTGTAGACAATTTTGTCTACAGCATGAATGGGCCGGTTCGTCCGGGTCGTTACCACTGTCTCACAGAATAGTAAAGTAGTAGCTGCGTTTCGTACGATGAGTGGGATATCCGGAGTCCCAAATCCCTTCCCCTTTCCAATCCCTTAATTATCCCTTTCCTTTAAAGTCGGCAACGGGCCCACGACTCTTTTGGAATTGTGGGCGTACATGGGTGTTGATCACTAACCATCAGGTGACCCACTTGCTCGGTTGTCGGTCTATGCGATAAAAAAATATATAAAGCAATAATTATAGTAGGTAGGGTAAATTTTTCTATGAATATTTTTAAGTGTTCGACTGTAATTGTAAAAAAAACATTCCACAAATATTATTTATAATTATTTTCATTAAAAATAATTTGATGAAACAAAATAAATTACCTATGTCTTATCATAAATTTTAGCAAGAAATCCTAACTAATATTATAAATGCGAAAGTGAGCTTGTTTGTTTGTTACGCTCGCTGAACCGATTTTGATGAAAATTCGTACAGTGATAGATGGGACTCTGAAGACGGCTATAAGCTACTTTATATCCCGGAAAAGGCTGTTCACGCGAGCGGATCCGAGAGCAAAAGCTAGTAAGTAACATCAAATTGAATTCTCCCGTTACTATCAGCGTGAGGTGTGTCCCACACGCAGTAGCGCTCGGACAATCCCACACAACTTTTTATAATTGATGATAATATTTTAAATGACCAAATTAAGATTAATTACCGAACAACCCTTTCCCTTCCAGCTGCCCTTATCCCATTCGCAGTGGGATCGGCGCAACATGCTTTTTAACATATGTTACAGAAAGATTTGGCTGTAGTTAATACGACCGGCCGCCTGCCTGACGTCAACCACTCTGGGCAGTAAGAGCCCAGACCCGAAACAAATATTTGTGGATCAAACATTATGTCTCTGTGTGGGAATCGAAACCGCGGCCTTTCGCTTCACAGCCGAATACTCGCTCACTGCACCATGGAGGTTGTCAACGCTATTTTAAAAATAAAAGCTTGTTTTATATATCAGTCCCATAGTTATGATCGTGGACGCCGCAACATGATATCTCGCTCTGCCTCCAAGTCATCGCTCTTGCAGAATAAATATGATTATTTTTAACCAACTTCATTATACTTAGTCCAATTTTCGTATGCGAGTTTTATCATTACGTTTGAATATCGATTCTGATATCAGAGTAAAAACGGCTAATAGGGTTTTTGTTCCATATCGTATACTTTGGTAATCTCTTCTTAATTTCCTTTATTTTGGTACCCTACTCTATAGGCTTGGTTTTTTTTTATTAACTTTATACTATTTCGCGCCAAAAAGACATCCAGCCGTATGAAAGATACGAGGTAATAATTAAATTTCCAAACAAACATACATAATACGAGCGAAAAACATAACCCTTCGTTAGCAGTCGGGCAATATCAACATAAACATAGATACGGTAGCGAAGGGGGCGAAGTACGAGGGTGCAGGATATTATCACGCGCTATTTCCTCCCCCTCCAAGTCACTAGGTCGATCCGAGTATGACTTGGCTATTGGTGCTTACGCCTGATGGCGAGCGACCTGTTCGTCACAACGCGAAATTCTGTTCCATATAAGAAGAAAAGTTGCAAGTTATTTATTAGCAATTTTATTGTAGACGCACATTTGAAATTGTCCATATTATCAGGATGCAAATCTATTGTAATTATATTGGCACTTATAAGACATACAAACACTGATTTATTATCTAATCAACACACGAGGGCTTTTATACATTGAATTGGTAAGTTACAGACGGGAAACGTTTTTAAGTGGTCTAAAAATAAACTAAATACTTAATAACTGTTCATGTGTAGCTACTTAATGCCTGTACTGTACTGCCTCGATGGCGTAGTTGTAATGCGTTCGTGTTACTAATGAGACTGACGCTGAGGTCTCGAGTTCGATCCCCGGGTCGGGTAAAAGTGATATTTAGTTTTTCTGTTATGAAATGGAGCTGAAACATGGACGATCCATCAAAAGACCCGTAAGAAGATTGACGCCCTTGAGATGTGGTGCTGGAGGCGCTTGTTGAAAATAAAATGGACTGCTCACCGCACTAACTTTTCCATCTTGAAGGAGCTTCGCATCAAGCAAAGACTTTCGTCGATTGTGCAAGTGCGAATACTAAAGATGTTTGGACATATCATCCGCAACGAAAGCTCTTTGGAACGATTGATGATACAAGGAAGAGTGGAGGGTCAACGTTCTCGCGGCCGATCACCCACAAGATGGACAGACCTCATTAAATCCTGTACAAAGAGTTCCCTAACTGAATGCACACGCAGTGCCACAAATAGAGAGAAGTGGAGAAGTCTCGCAAAAGCTGTAGCCAACATAACAGATGATCCATGACCACGACCACTCCGCCAGGAGTGTACGACTAAGAAGAAGAATTATGAAATGCTCAGTATCAGCCCGGAGTCTGGAATTTGTGCCCAGTATGGCGATAGGCTCGCTCGAAATACGCTAGGCGAAATGTGGGTGTACTGGTTATATTTTGCCTACCCCTTCGGGATTACAGGCATGAGTGCGTATGAGTGTAGATATTTAGTAATTAGGTATGGTTTAATTGATCTCGCTTAAATTTTCACAGCTTAGTCTTATTTTACCGCATGGAAAAACCATGTTACTCAAAAGTGACACTGTCTGCATTAGATTATTTTCCTTAAACGACGTCCAATTAGGACGTTCTTAGCGTGTACGGCAGCACGAGGTTTAAGCCTTACCATCATGCCATCATCAGTCATGTCGATCCCAACGTAAACTATTGTGTCTATATTATAGTACTTCAATGTATACTACAAGTCTTTGGTATTGGCGCCGCCGCATTTTGTTATACCTAGGCGAGATCATGTACCTACCACCTTCTCTGTGGTGAAATCATATTTCAGCATTAACCGTAACATATCAATCCTCATCGTACTCTGCGGCAAAAAAGTACAACACTAATCTAGACACGGAAAAAAAATACGATATTTGCTTTTATGATCCCTTTATCTTTACAGCAAGTAACAAACAATTTATCCATTGTTGGAAAATATTATTCTAATACTGGTTTTAACAACATGATAAAAAATCCTAAGTTATGTAAATATTGCACAAAATTTGGTAATATGTATGTAACTGTGTACTATCTGTTGTTTATACGGATTTTATCGCGATAAGATCCGTCGAAACTAGTTTTATTTCAATGCGTAATTTTCGCGTAAAACTAAGAAATCACTATTTGCTGGCTCGGCAATGACTATTACGATTATTTTATGACTATTATTTTAATAGGTAAAAATAATAAATGCTGGGCCTCCTCTACTGAATGAGAGGGGTTAGGTCTTAGTCCACCACGCCGCGCTGGTCTAATGCGGGTTGGCAGATTTCAAAAACCTTCGCAATTCTACGAAGAACTTCTCAGCCTCTGAGGTATGCAGGTTTCCTCACGATGTTTCCTTCACCGTTAAAGCAAGCGATGCACACATGACTTAGAAAAGTCAGAGGTGCATGCTCTTGGGGTTGGTTTCGAACCTGCGACTTTCGTCTCGACAGTCCGTACTACTCCCCGCTGAGCTTACATGGCCATTCTAATAGGTAGGTACTGGTACAAACAAAATGATAAAATATTATAAGATTAAGTAAATATTGCATAACATTTGTTGTAATTTAAGATAATTGTTTATTAGGTATAATCTATTTGCTTTTACAACCAAATTAAGCAGGTATCAATTGTTGGAAAATATTATTCTAATACTAGTTAATCTAAATGTCTAATGCTAAACATTCATAAATCTTAATAATTTGTGATTATTGCATAAAATTAGATAACTAATATGCGTTATCTGTTAATTGCGAATCGCATCTATTTTTTTATACTGCCTCGGTAAACTGCCTATACCTACGCTACTAGGGAGTCGGATTTATTCTGGTACCTATTATTAAAAGTATAGTAGATGTTCGAAATTAACTCACATATAATCCGCAAATATTTCACTTTCATATATATATTTTTGTCCACAGCTGTTCGTAACACTTTAGAGGTTTTTAAAAACAACCGATCAGAGCACAAGGATTGGGTCTAATGCCAAGATGGAGAGCCAATATGCCCGAAATTAGCTGGAAACGAGTTTAAATTTGAACTGCACCATGTCAATAATTTATTATTCTGATTTGCATCGATATTAAATGCATGTAGATATTAAAACGATGTTCCTAAAATATAACTCATTCACTCCATATCGATCTGATATCCGTTGAATCATTAGTAAATAAAGAGACATGTAAAAATAGAGGCATATAGCGCATGAAATAAAAACTGTGCATAATATCTCTCTTCTAAAAAAAAGTTACTGTCGCCGCCGCCGCCGCTGCCAAAAGCTTGTCACGCTATCTCCTCCGAAACCGCTGGGGGTATGGGGTCGAGACCGATACCAATCGATGCAGAATAATGTGGGGAAGAAAGTAACATATGTCTCATATTCGTCGGACTTTAAGTTTTTTTTTATTTTATGTTTTGTCGAAAAACATGGGCAAATCCCCTAGTGACAGAAAAAAAGAAAATGCTTCATTGTTTCAACAGTAATACATACATATGCACTCACGTCTGTTATCCCCGAAAGGGTAGGCAGAGATGTAACCAGTACACCCATATTTCGCCGAGCTTATTTCCTGATAGAAAACCCTAATATCAGTTTTACCTGACCCGGTGATCGAACACGAGACCTCAGCATAGCAGTCGTACCGTAACCAACTCAAAACCAATCACTCTTCTGAACCATAATAGGTAGCCCACCAAAATTTTCACAGAATAAATATATTATAATAAGGAATATATTAACGGTTCATTATAACATTATACAGTATGTAACAAAAACCCTGTTGCCCCTTTCTAGATCGTGAAGACAAACATATAGACAGCTTAACAAAAAGAGTTAAATTAAAAAAAACAATAAACAGAAGCGAGATATTATCCTTACACAGGTAGCTTAGAAAAATGAACATATTTAAAAAAAAATATTTTCATCTGAAAAGTGATGAACAGCTGACTCATGTGACGTACTGACGTAGACGGGCACGCACGCGGCGCGGCGCGTTTGATGCACGTAGACACCGCAACTTGTTATCTCGGTCTGGCTCCGAGTCATCGTTCTTACAGAGGTATATACATCGAAATACGTTTCACAAACAATAAAATAATTAAATTATAAAAAATAAATATGATTATTTTTATAGTCACATTTTCGTATGCGAGTTATTTCATTGCATTTCAATATCGATTCTGATACCACAGTTTTAAAATGCCCAACATGGTTTTTGTTACATATTGTATAAGCAAGGTATGTAGTTCTTAAATTAGTATTTGGCTATCTGTGCAGGTTTTTGTATTTAATTATATAACCATATTGGGTCTTATTTATAAACTTTCTTAAGCACTGATTAGTTAAATGTTAAACACTGTTTTCTTCTCCTTTTAGCCACTTTATATATCGCGTTGACAGATAAAGACAAAAGAGGACAGTGGAGTTGTAAGCCCCCAAATATTTTTCTTTCTTTTTAGGGTTGGAGTGCCTAAAGCGTTCACCCAAAAATCCGGTGACGCTGACCAAAGCCCACTCGCGTCAGGCTATCAGCAAGCGACCAAAAAAAATCCTTCTTTCTACCTGGCGCGGCCGTCATCCCGGCTTGTGCCAGGGTCCGCCTTAACTTACTAAGACGCAGCCCCAAATCTACGATTTTTGCCCCGGTTAGCCCCCCTTACATCCGGGGGCTGCTCGCCTCCACTTGAGCATCCACAATAGTAAGACCGAGCCCCCAAATATAATAAAATAAAACATAAAAAGTAAAAATTAAAGGTGGGTCGGCCGGTCTCGTACTCGGCTGTTTATTTTTATTCTAGTTGATATATCGGATACTCGGTAAGAGTATCGGCCACATATATTCCAATTCCAATAAGTATATTTGTTATCACGTTATAAATATTAACAAGTTGAATGAAAAAACACAAAAGGTGAATGAATGAATAAAAGCACTCAGACCTGTTAGCGACAAACAAATCCTTTTAAGGAGAATTTAATCGTGCTTAGGTATTTTTGGCAGTTCATCGCCCAGTAAGGTTTTCGATAGTGTTGAATGATGAATATTATGACTACTAGCGGATTCAGACGGTTCAATTTTAGTTCATCAACTGAGTTATCAATAAAAGCTATGTAGTTTTTCAAGCGACATAAAAATCGGAGGAGGTTTCACAATTCGGTTTTTTATGTATAATCACGCATAGCTCCGCCTAATGTCGACCAATTTGAATAATTACAGTGATTTCTTATGTTTACGTGACTATTGCACATTGAAATAAAACTAGGCTCTCCCGTGACCAAGAAGGCTGAAAAGCTTTTGAAACGACGTGACTAAAATGAAACTTAAACCGCGATAAAATCCGTTTAAACTAGTTTTATTCCAATTGAATAATTTGTTTTTCATTCGAAGGAGGTAAGCTCAAAGTTGGTCCTGTTTTAATTATTTAAAAACAGCAAAATAAAAACTATAAATATAACCGACTCAAAAAAGTAAAAGTAAAATTTTTTTTTTGATTTTAGTCGGTGATATTATTACAATTGATTACAATATAATGGTAGAAAGGTAGAAAGCACCGACTCAAACATGTTAATTTTTATTTTTAACTATTTATTATATTTTGTTGATCAATTCGATTGAAAACGTGTTCAGGCCGTTCAAATCACCAGCAATTTAGCAGTTGATAGGAGTGTGAACCCGCTATACAATACTAGAGGTCACATTCCCTCTTCAAAGATCGATGAATACTGTCTGGGGTTTTGCTAGATTTTACCTCTTTTGTTTGTTGTGGGGTTTTTCCGGCCAGTAATCTCGAAAGTCATTCGTATTTATATTATTGTACCTTATGGTGGCCATACACGCTAGGGTTTGAATGAAGGTTATTATAACCTTACAAGCATAACCAACATGCAAACCATATACTGTTTTTCCACATTAGTGGTAGAGCCAAGCTGTAGACACTTTTGTCTACAGCATGAATGGGCCGGCTCGTCCGGCTCGTTACCACTGTCTCACAGAAAACCGACGTAAAGTAACAGCTTGCTGCTGCGTACGGTGAGTGAGATATTCGGAGACCCAAATCCCAATCCCTTAATTATCCTTTTCCTTTAAGGTCGGCAACGCGCCCATGATTCTTTTGGTATTGTGGGCGTACATGGGCGGTGGAGATCACTGACCATCAGGTGACCCACTTGCTCGTTGCCGACCTATGCCATAAAAAAACTGTAGGTACAGTTATCCTCGCCTGTATGTACATGCAACCTAACGAATATAAAAATTGGTACCTATTTTAGCCGATCGGTTATGCTTGGCAAAACCGAGCCTGTATGGCGCACGTGCGTGCTTGCATGAACAGTTTTCTATAAGGTCATTTAAATCTTTCACATCATCGTCATCCATTGTCGGTGGCAAGTTGTCTTTTTTGAAATTGCATTTCAAGTCGTCCGCGAATCTCAAATGTGATAGATATTCGCCGTTGATTGACAACCCACATTTCTCCCAGTTCAAGTGACGGTACACCTCCTCCAGAACGGCCGTGAAAAGTTTGGGTGACACTGGGTCGCCCTGGCGTACTCCTCTTTCTATTTATATTTCCTCACCTTCCTTTTCTAGTTTGATTCTAGTTTGACTGTTTTCATAGAAGTTTAGTATTTATTTTCGATCCACTGTTTTATAAGTGTATGCCAAATCTCCTCATGTCCCAGTGAGTCGAAGGGCTTTATGTAATACACTAAATAACAGTAGAAAGTTATATTTAACTCTTTGCCTTTGTGGTATATTTGTCAAAAAACGTAGGTACATGTGGTCTAGGGTAGAGTACCCGTTCCTGAATACTGCTTGCTCTCTTGTTTGGAACTTTTCAAATGTATTTGTTATTCTGTTTATGATTACTTTTGCAAAAACTTTATAGATACCTATTTGACATTAGACTAATGGGTCTGTAGTTGTTTATATCATTCTTACTTGTGCAACAGTATTTCTCCACTGGTCCGGTATTCTCTCACTCTGTAATATTTCATTAAATGTAAATAGATAAGTAAGAATTGATATCGTAAATAAACATCACTATTTACCTACGACTAATTACTAAAACATTTGCATAAACATTGCATAAAATAGCAATATTCTATCTATCTCAAGTGGCGCGATTAAGTGTTTCAAGGCTTGAGGTTGCATTTTGAAGTGGTCGTGGTGTACTTACACACTGAATTATGAGAACAACGATGACAAGTTCGGCTAATTTGTCCATTGTTACTTGGTATGCATTTAGGATAAACACTTTCCGCAATGTGATAATCATCGTACCTGAGCGCTACGAGTATATCGGCTTTGTGTTAATTAGCGTAGTGTATCCTAATTAATTGATAATAGGGTTGATCCATGAACTTGAATTCAACATTAATGTATAATAATAATACTAGCCCTGTATCATACAATTCCCACTGCTGGGCAAGGGCCTCCTCTACTGAATGAGAGGGGTTTAGGTCTTAGTCCACCACGCTGGCCTAATGCGGGTTGGCAGACTTCACATACCTTCGAAATTCTTATGTAAAACTTCTCAGGTATGCAGGTTTCCTCACGATGTTTCCTTCACCGTTTAAAGCAAGTGATAATTAACAATTAATATACACATAACTTAGAAAAGTCAGAGGTGTATGCACTTGAGGCTGGTTTCGAACCTGCTACTCTCGTTTCGACATTCCATACCACTCCCCGATGAGCTATCACTGCTTTTAATGTATACGCAGTAGAAAATAATACAAAAAAGAAACCCAATTACGAAATCAGAATCTAAATTGGTTGAAAAATGAGCCCACAATTAATATTTCAAATATTTATTGTGGGGATTGATTATAAATCAATTCGTAAGTTTATTATAATGCGTGTGAAATAAAATGAAGGAGTTGTGAGAACATCTCGCTATCTCTCTCGCACACGTGCGCCGCTTTATGACCATCGTTTTAAGTTGACGTCATTGTATACCTATGGCGTGCATCTTTTTATTTTATTGACAGTATTCGACTTGCCCTTATCCCACTAGTAGTGGGGTAGGCCAAGACTTTCTGTAACACATGTTACAGAAAGTCTTGGCTTGTAGTTTTTACGATCGGCCGCGTGAGAAACCTCCCAGACCCGAAACATATATTTGTGGATCACACAATCGTTTTGTCTCGGTGCAGGAATCGAACCCGCAGATTTTCCACTTATGATATATTATGAGGGGTTGCGCACTAGAAGTTTCGAAAATCCCTAGTTAGAATTACAGTCTCGGATCCAGAACGGATTCGGATGGGATGCAGAAGGCAAACACATTCTTCTCGATTGTAGTCACTTTGGCAAGCTTTAAAAATAATAATACCGGCCTTGTATTAGGTATATACGTCACACTACTTTTTTTATAGCATAAGCCGGCAAACAAGCAAGTAGGTCTCTTGATGGTAAGTGATCTCCATATACACCCACAATCCCAGAAGAATCAGGCGCGTTGCCGACCTTATAGGACAGGCATAATTAAGGGATTGGGAAAGGATGGGAGATTTGGGCTTCCGGATATCTCACTCACCGTACGCAACGCAGCAGCAAGCTGCTACATTACGTCAGTTTTCTGTGAGACTCGATCGAGCCGGCCCATTCGTGCTGTAGACAAACTGTCTACAGCGTGGCTCTACCGTGGATGTACTGGTTACAACTCTGCCTACCCCTTCGGGGATTACAGGCGTGAGTGCGTATGTATGGACCTCTCTACTAATGAGGAGGGCTTTGAAATTCTAATATAGGATTTCTCGGGTATGCAGATTTCCTCACGATGTTTATTTCCTTCTACACTTTCACAATATCCTCTTTCTAACTTTATAAAAGTCAAAGGTGTATGCTCTAGGGGCTGGTTTTAACCTGCGACTTTCATCTCGGCAGTCCGTACAACTTCCCGCAGAGCTATCGGTGATCTATTAAATTAATTAGAAATAAACAAAAATGATTAAACAACTGGCAGTTTGGTTCGTTTATTGGTCACAGACACTTGGTTTCCCTTCGTTCAGCATCACCGACCATTCCAAAACGTGGTGGATTCGCATGTGTGGATTTTCGTTTTTTACTAAAAACAAATCAAAAGGTTAACAGACATTGTTTTTTAAAACATGTCCTTTTTGGAATTCTATAAGTAATTTGAACCATCAGTCTCGACAAATTATTATGAATGACCTTAATTTATTATTATTATTAATTAATCAATTCGTTACACGATCACAAACAGACTCACCAAAGGTTTTGTTGTTTGTATAAAAATATAATTTTAGGTAATTCCATAAGAGGTAGAACGGCACTTTAGACTTTGGGATGGTAGCATGAATGTCTCACATAATCTGAGGCAAAGAACCTAATTTTCTTTTGTTGCGTATCATGCATTAAATGATGTTGCCGACGGCCTATCCATCCCGGAAATTCGACAATGCACATTCAATTCTTTTGAATTAATCTTTTAAGTAGTACCTAGTTCTCCCGTATGCGTGAGTCCACCTCGGTAGAGTACTACCAATTAGTACCGCAGACCTCTATTTTTTGCGGCCAAACACCGTCGTGTTCCGGTTTAAAGGACTTTCGAGGCCAGTGAAATTATAAGACTTAACATCATACTATGTATCTGGGTGAGGAGCGCAGTGCAATTCTATCAAAGTTCTGCATGGTGTTGTTAGTATATGAGAACGCTTACCATCAGGAGAGCGATCTGCTCGTCTTATCATTCAATAGAAAAGATCACTTGCGACTAGGTGACCTTCTGAGATTTTTATATTTATTATCCTGAATTAAGAAACAATTTTGCTGATGGTAATCGTCAAGACCTGCCTTATGGGCAGACGCAACGCTACACAGAACTTTGAATTACAAAGCGCTGTATGGCAGTGGACTGCTATCATCATCCCGAGACATAAGATGTTAAGTCTCATAATGTCCAGTAGTTTCACAGGTTTCAATGTCCTTTAAACCGAAGACAAAAGTGCTTACACACTGCTGCTTGACGACAGAAACCACTGGCTATTGCGCTCCCTTTGTAATTTATTATACTAGGGGCTTTGCCCATGCTTTTCCACAAAACATAAAATAAAAAAAAACTTAAAGTCCGACGAATATGAGACATATCTTACTTTCTTCGCCAACATTATTCTGCATCGATTGGTATCGGTCTCGACCGCATACCCCCAGCGGTTTCGGAGGAGATAGCGTGACAAGCTTTTGGAAGCGGCGGCGGCGGCGCCAGATACTTTTTTTAAGAATAGAGAGAAGAGACAATTACCTTGTACTCTCACGAATTGCTTAGTTGGTATGTCAACAGTCTTCCATTTAGGTCGGCCGAGTTGGAAGTGTGTGGTCGACGCTATGCCTTTGTGATATTCCTGTAAATATATTTTTGACTAGCTAATGCTCGCGACTCCACCCGCCTGAAAGTGTTTTTCCGTGATAATTGTGGAACACTTTAATATTTGCAGTCGATTTCACAGCCGTATTTCGTTTCACCCAACTCCTAGAACCCTACTTCCTACTACTATTATAATTGTAAAAGTTACGAAGTTTGTGAGTTTGGATGTTTGTTAGTCAATCACGCCATAACTGGTAAACGGTTTTGGATGAAATTTGGCTTACAGGTAGACCATGACCTGGATTAGAACATAGGCTTTTTATCCCAGAAAAGGTAATTCACGCGGCCGGAGTAGTAAAAGTTTCTATTTCGATAGTACGTCCGTATCATGAGTAGTGTTACTTCTGATTTTAAATAAAATAAATAAACAACACCCAACAGTCACACACATAGACCCGCACAATAAGATACGAGTCTTGTGTCGTGGGTATCAGGAACTACGAGATACTTTTGCTCTCAAAACACCAAGACCCGAAACAAATATTTGTGGATCAGACAAATATTTGTCTCGGTGCGGGGATCGAACCCGCGGCCTAACGTTTCACAGTCGGCAACTTGTCCACTGCGCCGCAGAGGCTCTCTATAGAAATAGACTTATGGTTAGACACGGCTCTTACTCGTACCATGACCACGAGACTACGAAATCTGCCAACTACCACTAGCGACTACAACCGCATCAAGGAAAATTTTAAATTTATTACTTGGTCCCAAATATTCCTTCGTATGATCTTCGGCTCTTGACGATCAGATCTCGCTGACTTAGGATTATAATCTGGAGGGTGATACAGCATATCATAGGCGCATAACGGAGCTTCAATCGGCTCCCATTTCGTATTGAAATACGTATCTTTAGACACTGGTATAATCATTTCGGTTCTCATGAAATCTGGCGGGAACATCGCCATTATACAACTGGGTTATTTAAAACTGTAAAGTGTGAAAAAATATTGCACTGTTTAATAAGTTAATCATTTGTAACTGCATAATTTATTTCATTTGTACGTTTCTCTAGATTTTAGTATATTTTGGGATTGATTGAATGAATTGAATTTATTCAAAGAGATAGAATCAAAGAGTAGGTATTATAGGTACCGACTAGGGTAAACGCAGGTATTAACGACCCTCATAAGACAAAAGTGAAATTGATGTCAATTATTATATTTATAGTTGCTTTCACACACACTTTTTTATATGTAAATTTTGTATGTATGTTTATATAGTTTACGTTAATTACCTTAAATACTTTTAAATAGAAGAATATTATATAATAAAAAAATAATGAAGTCAATAAGTCGATTGCCTCTATTACCGACAAAAAGTAACGGCTAAGTTGCTATTAACGATTTTTTTAAGGTATTACCGACTGAGAATTTGATACAATTTTTAGTATCTAATGTTTATGATACAGTTTTTAGTTATTAAGCTTCCAATTTAACATTTCTAAGTAAACAATTAACTTGGATTTAAAAAACAATGAAATAAAGATAATTTAAGTCGTATCGTACGTTTATTTGTTTACATTTTAATTAATATAAAAGTTACCTGTTATAGTGCAACGATTTAGACGTCTTATTAATTGTAAATGTTTTGATTAAATGTTTTTGTTGTGTTTATATGCATATATTTGTAATTATTACTTTGTAATCAATAGTTATTTTTTGCGATTTCATCTGGTAGTACTTAGTCGGAAACTATCCCATGGGAACGCGTTACGGAGACAAAAAGTATCCTACTTCCTACTGCCCTTCTTATTGCTATACTACTTCCTACCAATATAATAAATCTTAAATTGTAATATTTGTGAATTTGGATTTTTATTAATCAATCACGCCTTAACAGCTGAATGGATTTGGATGACACCTGGCACACGGATTCACCATGACCTGAATTAGTACATAGCCTAATTTTTATAACTAAAACGACAACCACGACGGCGGAGCCGCGACCAAACCTAGCCATACATATAATATGTTAATCCAGGTCTTGGTGTAACTCTGTGTCAAATTTCCTCCAAAGCTGTGCAGCCATTTGAGTAGTAACAAACATAGTCATGTAAACTTTCATATTTATTATGTACCTACTCGTACATACCACGAGTTAAGAAACTAACGCACAAACTGTTTCTTGAAATCTGACTTCTGAGATTAGCATGTTTTTTTTGTAAAATAAAATTATCTGTGTAGAATCAAGGATAGGCTCGACATTTGGGTCGGTAATAAGTGATGTATAACAAAATTATGATTTGTTTTACCGACTCTAAAAAAATAAGTCATTTTATTCAAATGGATTTTCTAACCATAACAGAGATTGTTGCTGATTGATATAAGAAAAAGTGTATATAAGTGTCCACCTTGTTCCACGGAAAAATGCAATTAATTGATGCTAAGTTACAATAGCAATCTTTGAATAATTTAATATTACGTGGTAAATAAACCACGGTTAAGGGAGTAAACTAGGCAAAACATACTATGTCGCTAATAGATTTATAAAAAGGTCAATTATGGGAGATTAAAATGGTATATAAAATTATTTGCTTTATTATCACACATCAACGGAAAATAGAATGCAATTATATATAACAACTAATAATGTTCCACCATAACCGACCCAGGGATCGGTAATAGCTGCCATAAATAAAATTGTTGAAACTAATACCGTTGTATTTAAATATTAAATTTTAGCCTTCAAAATGATAAAAATATATAAAAATGCAATATGAAACGAATAATTTACACATAACTTAACATATTTAATAATACAGAATAAGTGTAGGTATTATATGGTTAAAAACTCTTAACAAAATTATTTACGAACTTGCCTGATGGAACAAGGGCAAGTATGGAACGGCCTGTCCTCTCGCTGTCGTCAGAGTAATTAACGTATTTTACCTTTTTCCCGAATGTTCAGGTACACTAAAGTTAGTTTATAAGATAGTTAATGAATAAACATACGTATTTCCTCTAATACTTGTAGCTGAAATATTTGTAGAAACGTTTAAAATGCAAATTTATTTATTGGGTCGGAAATACCTGCCGATTTTCGATGGGTCGTTAATAGCTGCGTTTACCCTATATACGGAAAAGATAGAATTTATGAACGAATTTATGGAATCAACTAACAGGAAAGAGTTTCATCAGTTTCGTTTATGTCGTAGGTATACAGTATTAATCTAAGGTATACAGCATTGTATACAGTGCAACTCTTTGGTTTCCATAACTAGGTATTATAAGGTACTCTTTGGCAAAAAATATGCATACATCCATCGAAATAAGATAACTAGAACGATAACTCTCATATGACTCAGCCAAAAAATACGGCTCCGTTTACTTACACATGCAAAGGTATAATAATCACACGTAACACTCATACACGTAACAAAAATTTATGCACGTTCAAAATCAACTTTATTTCATAAGAGTTAATGTCTAAATATTAAATTTCTAGATCGAGATACGACGTTCTGCACCGCGCAATAAGTTAGACGTATCAAGTGTCAACTAGAGATTATAATGCACAGACTTTTAAAGCCCCGTCCCTTGCACAGAGTTTTGGTGGAGTAATTTTTTTGCTTGAGTTACGTTTCTTGTCATCTTGTTTCGATGCGTACATCATATTAAATAGTTTGAATAATAACGTCCGCTTGAATAATAATGTTACAGGTTCTGGTATTATAATATTATGTATTTGAATATACATATTATAATGTAGGTGTTCATGAGCGACGGTAATCACTAAATATCAAGAGCCCATTTGCCCCATCTTCCTGAAAAAAAACTCATTATGCCTACAACCTCTTTGCCTACAACATGAAATAATACGACTTTAAACTGAGACTTGAATGGCTTATATTATCTAATTAATGTAATTATTTTTAAACGAGTTTATGAAATACTTTCAATTATAATTTACGAGTAGTGTAACTTATTGATAATAATAATAAAAAAGTCTGTTCAAGTACTCTATTGTTGCACTGTAGCCATATGACTATAGCATTGATATATTACCTAGACTATAGTCCAAAGAGTATTATACTATATGCTATAGTCTGACGCAGAATGAGTAGGTATGCTCCTGCAATTTGAAATTTATATTTCTTCGTACACAGTACAGTGCATGTAAAGTATGGTCACGTTGAATACCACACACGTTACCACCTGTCGCCACTATGAAAAATTTTCACGTGCAATGTACAAATAAATTGACATCATTGTTAATTTTAAAAAGACGGTCAAGTGCGTATCGGTCCATGCACAGTGAAGGACTCCGTAGTGTAACCGAGAATACCCCATATCTCAAAAACTATACAACCTAGCTTATTGAAACCAATTTTCGTTTGAAGTACCATTTGAGTTTTACTGCTTTGATTTTTTTAGACTTATCCTCCCCGTCGATTAAAAGTTAAAGAGGAGGAGGGCATTTTCATGTCTTTGGACACGCATATCTCAGACATAATGCCATAAATAAAAAAGACATTTTGCAACTCCTACTATTTAATTAAGACCTATCCAACGATACCGCACATGCCTATGTGTAATGAAAAAAATACACCTCTCAGTTACATGTATGGAGATTGGAGAGCTACGCCAAAAAAACTTAATTTTACTACACCTTTATGTGGGTTCATAGAATACACTTATACAGTACCTACACCTACATCCAAATTTCATCCATATAGAGCTAATAATCTACGAGTAAAATGGCTGTGACGTGACATACGGACCGACACACGAACATATGAAATTGTAAAGGGTTCTGTTTTTAGAATTTACCATTTGGCTACGGAACCCTAAAAGATAACCGGTAATAATGAACCGTGAACGCACCATTGACACTCCACAAGATGTTAATTCTCATAATGCCCAGTATTTACACTGTCTACAATGTCTTTCATACTAGAACACAGCTGCAGTGTTTACACACTTGGCGGCAGATATAGACAATGCGGTTGTACCTACCTGGGCGGCCTCTCGCATACAATGACTTTAATGTATACTACTAGACAAGCCGCGCGTACATATAAATTTTACCACTAATTTGCAGTTAATTGACCGTAACTTAATATTACCATCTCGCTTACCCCCAACTAGAACCCCTCTTGCGCTCCCTGTCTGTGCGCTGTCAAACTCCCGCGTTATGTGACGCAACTTTACTTCTTAACAGCCTGTCTAGTAGTATACATTAAAGTCTTTGCTCGCATACAAGAATCCTACCACCTAGTATTTTTTTGACTTTTGCTTCAAATTATATTTTTATATGCAGCAAATAATTGTCGCCAGGGAGCAGCCTTTTTTTTAGATTTCTGTACACCAAAGGTCGCACGCAACGGAATCCTACTATGCTGCGCCGCCGCGCCGTCTGTGTGATATAGCCTGATATATGTATGGATATAGGGCAGTATATTTCGAACCGTAGTAGATATAACAACTGATATTTACACAGAATATGTCTTACTAGTTACTAGCTTTTGTACGCGGCTGCTCTCGCGTTAACGGCCTGTTCCAGAATCACAAGTAGCCTATGTCCTAATCCATATCATGTTCTACCTGAGTGCCAAATTTCATGTGTTAGCGTATTCTCTTATTATTGGTGTATTGAGGGTGTCTGAGAAAGCAACGTTGGGTACACTGAAATAATAACGGTGTGATATAGTTGTGGAAGGGTCAGTAGTGTTTATTCTCTGCACCACCCAATGGTTGACTGGTAGAGAATGCCTCTGGCATTAAGTCCGCCTGTACATATTTTGTATGAAGTGTATTAAATAAATAAAAATAAGTAGTTAAATAGTTGAAAACAAATTGTCGCGATAACTGGAGGTATTTTGCCCGCAGCGGTCATACAGTCTCCAGTTCATTAAGATCAATGGTCAGTCCATAGTCCAAGTGTTCATTACGCGGTAGCTAAGCTGATTTACTATTCGGTCCTAGTTGTTATAATTCTAATTAGAGAGCGGTCTCTAGAGAATCCTGACATGGGGTTGTGGTCTGTAAAGCAGTTATATTGTAACCAATAGGTAAAGGTAAACTATGCGTTTCAGTGATTATTGTCGTCTGGTATTAATAAAATATTACTCGTCTCACGTAACTTCTAACACATGCAAAAACGATCAGCCTTTAAGCCGTGATTTACTAACAAATATCCAAATTCACATACACAAATATACATACATACATACACACTCACGCCTATGTCCCATAGGGGTAAGCAAAGACTATTGAGTACCACAAGCTACGATCCTGACACACCTCTTTCGCCTCTTCCACATTCATACATCTTCTCATACATTTTCGTCGGTTGCGGGTACTCGTGGCGTGCCCTTTTCGGAGAATATCATTTATTTGATCCGCATATGTTCTCCTCGGGCGCCCTCTTCCGACCCTCCCATTCACATTCGCACGATAAATACCTTTCGACAAATATCCAAACTTTCACATTTATAACAGTAAGTAGTAGGAAAGTAGGGTTATGACGGATATCCTAATAAATTATAACAAAACAAAATGTAAAAGTTTAACGGCCCTTGGAACTCTCGGTGGACGAGTATACCTCATACCCAAAAGTAGGTACTTACCAGTAGCTACGCAAATTGTGCAGAAGGCGCGTTTTTTTGTAGAAGAGGGTTGATAACTTTCGGAAGTCCCTATGTGACCTCTTTACTCTTTGAATGCATATTTAATATTCTCTCTGGTTGTCAAAATATGTCTCCACTGTAATGTGAATAAACAATTTTAATGTTTTATTTTATTATTTTTATACCATTTTATTAAATTTAACATGGATTACAGTAGTGTCGATTCTGAAATCATAGGTAAACACTAACAGATATTCTAAAAAAAATTGAGTAATGGTGAAGTTATTTTATTTTATTATTTTTTTAGACACGTTGGATGTTTTGAGACCTCGTGCGAATAGATATTACGAGAATATATCTGAAAAGACAATTACTAATGAAGGCAAACGCCTGAATGTATACAAAGACGATAACAATATAAGGCATTCTATAGGTACTAATAATATTCAAGGGGCGGCAGCATCATCCACTTCTTTGGTTTTGAAGAAAACTTCAGAAAGAGAGGCTAGTAATATTATTAACACTTTAATTAAGATATTATTAACAAAATAAGTACACCACGAATAAAATAAGATTTGACTACATTAGTACATAGTTAGTACGCCTGAGAGCCTCCGTGGCGCAGTTGGCGAGTAGCCGGCTGTTTAGTGAGATGCCGCAGGTTCGGTTCCCGCACCGAGACAAATGTTTATGTAATCCACAAATATTTGTCGAAACAAATAATTGTGGTTTAAAACACACCCAGCCCTCACCAACCCCATTGGGGTTGACGTCAGGCAGGCGGTCGTAAAAACTACAAGCCAAATCTTTCTGTAACATGTACCTAATAAAAAAGCATATTGCACGTTTTGCGAGTAGGAAATGTGCAGGTGGTAGAAGAAGAGTACCTATTTAGTGCAGATACACAAGGTAACACGTGTGGAGAGTCGGTAGACGTCGATCCCATCAAAATGATGTCATCCAAATTGGTGGCACATTAATTAAAAGACAGGTCAGGAATACTCTCAACTGGAGATTAACGAAAGTAGATGAATCGAAAGTGGTATGTCAGGACCGCGTAGTAGGAAGCCACAGGTCCTGCCAGTCCCTATGGGATACAGCGTGATAATAAGTAATTAAGTATGTATGTTTATAGTACTTATTTAGTAAAAACACATTATGTTAAGTTAGAAAACCCACTAAAGTCCACCAAACTCAAGGTATTGAATTTGGTATTCAATATTTTTAAACAGAGTTGAGGCATATACCCGTAGATCTTAACTTCTTCCTCCAAATTTATTTGTAGCTGCATACTTAGTACTCCAACCTTCGAAATCTTAACTATTCAGAAGACTAATTTTAATAACATATTTACCAGTATTATACTACTCCAACAGATACTAGAAAAATACTCAGTGTTGAGTTATACAAGCCTTCTACGAGCTAACAGAAATCCAAGCAGTGAATTTAGTATAGAGACAAGAGACAAACCATTAATCAAAGTAACTGTGATACCAAAATCTTCGCAGACGAAAACAAGTAACCACAGACGACGAAAACATACCACGAACAAAATCCAAACAACTGTATCGAATCACGATAATTTTATTCAAGCAAAAAACTTATATCTTGTTGTCGCTGGACGGCAAAAAGAAAAAGTTTACGAAATCAAAACAACTAGAAGCGCAAAAATTTCTGCAGAAAAGATAAAATACAAGTTTCACCATGAAAGGGATTCTATAGGGAGATCGAGTGTAAGACAAATAATAGATTCATTGAATATGGATAAAAAGAAAAAGAAAGGAAAGATAAGAAAGGAGACAAAGAAATTGTCGATGAATGAAGATCCTGTATGTATTGAGAGTCATCATGACTGCAGATGTATAAATTCCATGCGAGATGGACAACATTTTGACGCCACTAAGAGTCGTGTTCGAATATTTGGACAAGTTGGTCTCACTGAAGATGCAAAATACGTTTTGAAGTGTGATGCCATGGTCGATGGTGAACCAGGTGTGTTTCATATTCCTACATACTTAGATACTGTAGTTGTGCTTGGTGACAGGGTGTTGCGTTCATCTGGAATCGGAGTCAAAATCCCGCCGTTATGACCTATAATGGCCAACATATTATATCAAACCAGTGAAGCGAAGTCGCACCGCTTTGAACTTAGTGTGGGCACTAATATATGCAAGGGTCGATGAAAACGGTCATTTTTTTAGCATAGTTCTGCATACGAGCAAGTGGGTCATCTGATGGCAAGTGATCTCCACCTGCCATGTACGCCGACAATACTAAAACAATCATGGGTGCGTTGCCAACCTTAAAGGAAAAGGGTAATTAAGAGATTGGGAAGGGGAGGGGCCATTTGGGCCTCCGGATATCTCACTCACCGTACGAAACGCTCCAAGAAGGCTGCTACTTTACGCCAGTTTTCTGTGAGTCAGTGGTAACGACCCGGATAGCCGGCCCATTCATGCTGTAGACAAAACTATCTACAGCGTGGCTCTACCGCTTAACAAATTCTTCTAAATCATGTTTCTGGAATAGCCAAATATCTAGTTCTTTTATACCTACCATGGCACCTAGGAAGAGTCTGTACAACACCTACCACCTACAGTAAACAGTAGGTATATTTTTATACAAGTGCTGCATAATAAATAAAAAATAATAACAAATATGTATTTATTACAGTCATGACCGAAATGATGTCGGAAAATTCTAGACCACAGTACACTAAGAATGACGATTTTGAGCCGACTAAGTAAGACTAAGTACAAAATATGCACATGCTAAAGAGAATTTAGTATTTTTGTTTAAATGTATATTAAATATATCTTCTTTTTTTGCTGACCGATTTTGATGTTTTTTTTTGGGTGTATTTGAGTGGGGGTCCCTGGATGGTTTATATTCTCAATTGGAAACTACCAGGTAGTTTGCGCTGCAATAATATGTTGCGGGTGAAACTATGCGGGGCAGCTAGTTTAGTAATACAATTCGGTTGCTATTAAAATAAATGTTGTACTAAATACGATTACTTTTAGATACGGAACTGATTATGACACAATGGCCTGTTTTGGTGGATGCCAAAATGACAATTACAGGTACAAGTACCGTACCAAATGTGAAATGTCTACATTGTTTACGTTTTTTAAATGAAATCTTATTTTACAGTAGCCTGAAGGACTCCAATATTCAAGTGGACTTTACAAGTTTAGGAAGCAATCAAAACCAAAGTTCGAGAATATTTCGAAGGTAAATATGTAAATATGTGAATATGAGTTACAGTTATCTAACATAACTTGAGGATCTTATATTTCAATATTTTCAGCGTGGAAAATCAAGGTACACAAGTAAATTTTAGCGTTTGTCCAACCAATAAAAAAATATCACCTTCAAAAGGAAATCAAATAATTCAGTGCCATTATGCAAGTCTTCCACAAAATATTTATATCACAAAAAACGAATCTGAAAATAATGTGGTTCAGGAAACACAAAGTCCTTTGGTTATAATATCTGTATACCCCAAACAAGAATTTAATGAAGCAAAAACTATGAAAAGTATTGCTATAACAAATACACGGCCAGTATCTCCTAGAACTACAACGAAAGTGAGCCAGGATATAAAATTCGGTAGAATCGACAGAAACTATAAAGGTTTTGATAAAAGGAATGATAGATCTCCAAAACCCAGTCGCAGTTCTTCGCCAAATAGAAAGAACGTTGAAATGCAACAAAAACGAAAAGAAATCTGCCAAACTAGCACTAAATTACTCCGAACGAAAACAGTTAGTCCCAATCGTTTACTTGCCTGCTCAAATAGAGGCAGAACAACACAAATCAATGAACGAATAAAACCAAATTCAAATCTGAAATCAATAAATGACATGGATATGTTCACGAGTAAGAATATGCAGAAAATCAATCATATTTTAACGTCACGTGGGAAAAAAACAAATAAAGAGATCAAAAAAGCTTTGGTCGATGATTATACTAAAGCAATAACAGATACCATGGATAAATACGCAGGTAAACTTCCCAAACTTGAGACATCCAAAGTTAAAATCAATATTGATAGTGAAAATGAATATTATGATGTTCAATTTGAACAAGGCCAAAAGACAACTGGTTTACAAATCAGGAAAACTCTAAAGGAAGCTGCTTCGCAAAAACATGAATTTAACGATTATTCTGCTTCTCCAGAAAACGTGTATATGCTACCTGAAAAAGAACCAAGAGGGAAATGTTTCTCCCCAAGTAAGATTGCCGTAAGTACTATCTTTAATTTTATAATAAATTGAAATAAGCTTTAGGGGTAGCTTGGCTAAAATATAATTATTTACCTATTATACTCAGCTAACTCATTCAGTTAAATTTAAATAAATTATGACGATAACGAAGTGATATTTTTGCTTATATGATTTAGGTACTAAGCCCCCTGCAATTAAACTTTATTATGAGCCGATTATTTATTTAGTTAGTAAATAAATGATGGGTGTCTTAACGCATTCATCACGGAATAAAACCGCTAAGATTAAAATTTTCACTGATTTATATTCCAGCGTAAATCAAACGAGTCTAAATATATTGGAAACCGTAACTCTAAAATAAACTTAAGAGACAGTTTAGAAATCAGTCACAAGTAAGTTCTTTGCACATTAATAATCCTACCTACTATTTATCGATAATAGAGGACTTCTTTCTTTCCTTCTATCTGGCGTTATTGGCTGGTGTCAGGATCCGAGTAAGAACTAAGACGTCTCCAATTCGCCCGATCTTGAGCATCCTTGTAGTACGACCATTGGCTCTCATGTCTAATATGTGTAATACGTCAAGCGTGCGTTTTTCGGGTCATCCATGGGTCGTACTACTAGTACGTTCTGACACAGGCATTTGCGACCGACTCGACCTACTAAGTACGTAAGTGCAGGATACGTCTCACACACGTACAGGACCCCAGGCCGAATGATGGTATTATATATGAGACCTTTACATCTCATAGGCATCCTGTCACCTCCCGCCAATTAGACTCAGCGGCGCCAATACAGGCCTTGACATCGAGGTCGATGTCACCGAACTTGTGTAGTACAGACCCTAGTTATTTAACAGTTACATTTTGTTCCCTATCCGGATAGTATCCGGGTGTGTAGGCAATGTACTCGGTCTTCATCACATTAAGTTTCAGAGTTCTTTATAGTGGATTTATTGATCATATTATTTCAGGCGGGAAGTTGGATGTAGCAAGAAAGATGTGCAAAGAAATAAATCGACCAAACAGAATGTATGCAACGACACAAATTTTTTAGGTAAAAATAATATTTTCTGATATAAAAAAAAACGGTTTTAGTAAAAGAGGTTAATAAAAGAATAATGTCTCCGTAGCACCAATCAAGCATTTCAAAGGAGATAGTTGTGAACTACCAGATCCAGTAGAAAGGGATAAACAAATACGACAGCTGCTTGGTATCAACAGGGGGAAAGTTGCAAATGGTAGCACTAAACAGGTCATAACAGATTTATATCGGAGATTTTTGTTATTAAAATGTTTTTATAATCTTTTTTTATTATTTTTTAGACTAACATCTATGGTGTTGCTGCTGATCACGGTTTATTTGATAGTTTCTACAAGAAAGACCGGTTATTTTTCTTTTATTTTTCGTTTAATATTGTTATTTTCACATCATTTTAACAATGCATTCATTTATTTGATGATAATCAAAATTAAGAACATGATAATCATTTAATAAATCTATTACAGCGAAAAGAATTTAGAGACCAAACGTAGCCCGCACGATCTTTGTTCCTGTAAGCCCTTATACACGAATATTAATACAAATCCGAAAATCAAAACAAATACCAATCAAATTGGGTCTGCAGTAGAACGAACATCTTTGTATCAACAACTTATTCTCAATAGAAATATACAAGTATTCTTACAAGTAGAACAATTTGCAAAACAAAAACCCATTATACTATCACGAAAACAGTATGACAAAGTAAAACGAACCATTCAAAGAACTATATCAAGGAAAATTAGCCAAGAAAAGAGAAAAAAGACATGTAAATGCAGTTTAATATATGTAGGAGAAGTCAGAAAACGAACCAAACATGAACTACCGATAAGACATGAGTATGATAAACAAACACAAACAGAAAAACTAAGTTCTAAATTCAGAGGGAATTTGAATGTTGTTGAGGATGATGAATATAAAATAGCCAATGAAAATAAACTGAATAAACACACATCACAATCGTATGAGCAAAATAAATCACAAATAAAAACTATAGTTCTTTTTGATTCAAAAGAAGCTAGAAATAGCAAGAAGGACAAAGCGAATGAAGTCGTATCACCAAGACAAACTAGTTCCTCGTTGAAAATACACTACGCAACAGTTGAGTACATGAAACGAATTACATTTTCATCAACAAATGTCGGAAGCTTATCATCTTCTAGTATTCTTCGGCGGAACGATTCAATCTTTACTATTTTCAAAGGTATTTCATACAAATATTGTTTATGTACACTTCTATAACGACGTCACATTTTAGTGAAGTTTTAGTAGAAATATATCGCCGTATTAAAACTATGTATGAGAAAACAGTAGGTATGAAACTTATAGAAAACTGTACTGAATTATGTGTAGTAGGTTGCATGTATATAATATGGTGACAAGAAAAAAACCACAATGAAATATCAAAACCCTATTTTTGATTTTAGTCCATCTAGCACGATTTTTTTTTTATTTTTTTATTGCATAGGCCGGCAAACGAGCAAGTGGGTCACCTGATGGTAAGTGATCTCCACCGCCCATGTACGCCCACAATACCAAAAGAGTCATGGGCGCGTTGCCGACCTTAAAGGAAAGGGATAATTAAGGGATTGGGAAGGGGAGGGGGATTTGGGCCTCCGGATATCTCACTCACCGTACGAAACGCAGCAGCAAGCTGCTACTTTACGTCGGTTTTCTGTGAGACAGTGGTAACGACCCGGACGAGCCGGCCCATTCATGCTGTAGACAAAATTGTCTACAGCGTGGCTCTACCACTCGTAAAATTACTTGTATTATGTTTTCTTCCTCATTCATTGTTTTTGTTAAGGTTTTATTTTTGAATATTTTAGGTCGCAAAAGATCCGTAACACCGAACTTGGGAACTTCGGATTTTTCATTACCACCCATAGAAGTGAATTCACGGTCCGCCCAGGACTTCAATCCTATTGACTTAAAGCCAAAGAAACCATTCTTACGAAGACTGATGTCTTGTTTGGTAATGCGATCGAGGACCTCGGAAGTTAAGCTCCCCGTTGAACCAAACGAGCCGACTACTGTAAACAGTTCTACCGATTCTTATCACTTCAGTTCCTCCCTTGGAGTAAGTGTTTTGTTAGCAGTTAGATAATTAGAATTATCGGAATTAGATTAAAAACATGTTGGTTTATTAAAAATGAGAGTGAAAGTACGTTATACTTTAATTCTCTTTGATATTTTGGCTTAGTATTTTGGTGTAAAGGGCATCGACGTAAAGTGATAATATGCCTGCGATTATACTAATCCGCCAAACGTGGACCGATTTTGACGAATAATGTTGGATTCGATAGGGAACGTTCACTCCGTACACGAACACTCCGAGGATGTTCTTCAAAATCTAGTTATGATGTGATGATGGAGGTATGAAAGAAAATGGGGAAACTCCTGAACGTAAAAAGCCAACGCATCGCGAATCGCGATTCTGGTTTTGAATACAGAATTTTGTTTTTCTTTATTTAGCTGACTTGTGTATCTTACGATGTTTAGAAAGGGGTTTGGTTTGGATTTGCTCATCCACTTTTGATAGGGACGGTGTAAAGTAGTTTTATTCATTTCAATCGAGTGTTTTCAGCGATCGACTGCCTCGGTGGCGCAGCTGTAATGCGTACGCGTTACGATTGAGGCTAACGCTGAGGTCTCGGGTTCGATCCCCAGGTCGGGTAAAGTGACATTGGGTGTTTCTATTACGAAATGCTCAGTATCAGTCCGGAGTCTGGAACTTGTGCACGGTATGGTGATAGGCTCGTTCCCTATCACATCGTGGGGCGGAGACACGCTCGGCAAAATGTGGGTGTACTGGTTCCACCTCTGCCTACCCTTTGGGGATTACAGGCGTGAGTGCGTATGTATGTATGTAATCGAGTGTTTTCTTATATAATAAATGTATATATTATATGACTTGCACTTTTACAGGCTATACAGATGGGTTCGTCTTTATATGACACAACTGCATCATTCTACACGAATCACACGATCCTGCCAATAGTGAATAGCAAAATGAAACGAGGCTTCTTTAACTCTGTGAGAGATTTTTTGACAAGTCGAAAAAAATGAGAAATAATATTCTCACAGTGTACTTATATCGTCAGAATGTTTAATTTTTTATTAAGTTTTTTGAGATGCTTTTGTTTTTAATATACAAATGTTTTTAACGATTTTTGGCGCTGTTCTTTTTTATTACCTAGTGATAGTACATACATACGCACTGATGTCTTTGTAAGCAGAAGTATAACCAGTACTCTCACATTTCGTCGAGCTTATTTCCGTCCCATGGTGTGATAGGGGGCGAGCCTATCGCCATACCGGGCCTAATTCCGGACTTGGAGCTGATACTCTGATTTCGTAACAGAAAAACCTAATAACATTTCTACCCGATCGGGGATCGAATCCGAGACCTCAGCATAGCAGTCCTACCGCGTACGCATTACAACTGCGCCGCCAAGGCATAGTGATAGTGCAAGTGAGTAGTGACGCTAACGGTAGGCAGCGGCCTGGCTGTGCTCTGGCATTACTGAGGTCCATGGGCGGCGGTAACCATTTACTATCAGGTGGGCCGCCTGCTCGTCTGTCTATCTAGATTCTAGGGCAATAAAAAAAAGATAAGTATTATTTTAAAATAATACTTTTTATTTAAGTGTTAGTTCCCATTAACACTTCAATAAATACTAACGTCTTAGCCCAAAGCCAACCTCACATGCACTCTGCTGATTAACGAACGAGGCAATGTTGAAACTTAGTTCTTGTTACGGGTTGTGGGGGTCAGAGTCAGTCAGACGGCGAATCACCCCCTAAAATACCACCGTGAAATCATGATGGCAAAGCGGACCTTGGCAGTAAGCTGGGACAACGCCAGGCTGAAAGTAAGATTACAATATTAACTGCTCTTATAACACGGGCGAATATCCGAACGCACCGCGCCGTTCTCGGCGGCGCCCGCGCCACATCGCCTCATATCACGCGATCCCACGCAGCCAATCAAGGCGCTCCGTGGACGCGGGGCGCGCGTTGCCAACCGACTCCGCCGCGAGTGCCGGTCGCGAACGACGGCCAGTCGGCCACCGGAACCCGTCGCGTGCGACCGCCACGCAACATAAAACTCCCCGCGCGTTTTACGGACTATGCCTACATCGACTCGGTTAATGTATAAGTTACAGTGTAATAACTTTGTGTTGATTAATATATATGTTGTATCAAGAAAGTGTATTATTCCACACACACACACACACCTGACTCGCTCAGAACCCTACGAACACATGAACCTAATAATCTACGTTAAATCTGGCTGCCCAACGAGCGGGCCAGTTAAGGGTGTGTTTAAATTGTGTGTGTTGTGATCGGTAAACTCCAGAATGCCACGTACCGCAACGCGCAGTAAACGCCGGCAAACCGAATTCTTCGACATGGATCCAGAACAAGTCATGACTACGCCTACGTCAGCGGGACGCCACGTGCCCACAGCGGAAGGCTCGACGTGCATCACAGCGAGCGACATGGCCTCGCTCATAACATCATTGCAGCAAGCACAAGCCGAAAATTTCGAGCGACTTCTGACAAGAGTTTTCGAAGCACGACAGTCATCTTGTTCGCCCGCGCGTGTTTCAACCGCGCCGGCCACACCCACGTCATCGCCTGCTCAACCTGCGCCTGGCAACTTCGCCACGTGCAAGGCTCGTTTCAGCGGAGCGACAACGGAATCTTTGGACGGTTTCATTGATGCTGTAGAAGCATTCAAAGACTGCGCGAACGTCAGTGACGCCAACGCGTTACGCGGACTCTCGATGCTACTTACGCACGAAGCCGCTACATGGTGGCAAGGAGTCAAAGCAACTGTCACCACTTGGGACAGCGCACTTCATTACCTGCGCAGCGCTTTCGGAGATAGCCGCCCTCCACATCGTATATACGTGGAACTCTTCTCCAACCCACAAGGTCAGCAAGAGAAGACGGAACTATTCGTGGCCAAAGCGCGCGCCCAACTAGCACATCTTCCGAGCGGGGATCTTAGTGAAAAAGTCCAGTTAGACATGATATATGGACTTCTCAGTTACAAAATACGTAAACGACTACGCAGAGAGGAATTCTCCAATTTCAATGACTTCCTTCAGAAGGTTCGAAGTATCGAGGAAGCCACATCAGAATCGCAAAACTCGCGCGCAGACTCTTCGAAGGGCGCCGCCGCTGGCACCCGCGCTCGATTGAAGTCGCCGACGAAAACGACGACAGCGCAGCCGTCAACGCAGCGAGCTACCTTTTGCCGACGGTCTTCAGCAACGGAGACTTCTTCGCGTCACCATGGGCCAAGCAGCGACTCCGACGCCACTCCTGCTAGGAAATCTACGTTTTGTGTATACTGCAAAAATTACGGACATACTCGTGAACAGTGCCGTAGACTAAAACAAACTGATAATGATAAGCCTAGTGCTAGTAAAGTGAATAGTGTAATATCGTGTTACGGATGCGGCGAGAGCGGAGTGATGCGTTCGAATTGTTCGAAGTGTAACTCGAATTTTAGCTCATTTGATGTAATTCCTATATCGAAAAGGTCAATGACCCCACGAGCAATAGTTGCTGGTAAGGTGTCTGCACACGTAAGTAATTTTGTTCCTCCTAAGGCTTGTACTGGGGCTGTACCTGGCTTGTGTTCTTATAATTATTGTAGTGGGAATCTTATGTGCCCAAATTGTATAAAATTAAATACAGCGCATCCCGCTACAGAACATAGTCATATATCATATAAAAAAAGTGAAAGTTTACACACCGAAAACAATGTTTCTAAACATAACAGGAATGTTTTTCGTAACCGTACATTAAAGCAGAAAAGTAGTAATTTTGCATATCCAAACGATATGCCTACGGCATCCCATCCTATTGAGGGGGAGCCTTATAACCGCACACATGTAGCTAGTGAATTTGAGTCAGTGCCGCCTAGGGTACCTAGCGATAATCAGTGCGTCGTAAATAAGAATTTACAGAATTATTGTGTACCTTTTAAAATAAATAGTCAACGTAACGAGAGTTTTCAAAATCAACCTCGTCAGTGTCCATCACGAAGTAGGGTGTCCATGAATTTTTCGGGACAAATTTCGGAAATCGGCTTACCTGATGGGGTGACCATGAGTTTACCAGGACAAAGTCCGGAAACCAATTTTTCCAGTAGGTTGTCCCCAATATCCGGAAATGAGGGATTCGTTACCTTTTCATCGATAAATTCTCACCAGGAGGATACACCGCGTCGACCTATATTAGGTATTGAGATTTTAGGAATCCAAGGAAGGGGATTAATCGATACCGCGGCCAAAGGAACGATCGCCGGATCCGCACTCTACGCGTTACTAAAACAGCATAATCAACCTTTCAAGCAGAATTGTATGCGTGTTAAACTCGCCGATGGTTCAGCACCAACACGCCAGATGCTGTCAACGACACTCGAAGTTAATATTAAAGGCAGGAGTGTTCACGTAGATTTTTTTGTTTTTCCGGATGCCATAGACAATGACACATTACTTGGCATAGATTTTTTAACAGCAGCCGGAATGGAAATTAATTTTGCAACTTCCACATGGCACTTTCATGGTTCTGGAAAAGTATATCCCTTAAAGTATGAGTACGCCAGTAACATTGCGTCTTGTTCCGCTGCTGAGTTCCTGAGAGACGACGAAGGAACCATGCTCAACCCCCACGAACGTGAAAGGTTAGCTTCACTTCTACAGTGTAACGGAGACATCTTTGAACCAGGGGGAGCACCCGCTCCGTATGCTGAACATCATCAGGATGATAGAAAGCAACATGCCGACAAGTCCCGACAGACGGTACACTACCAAGTAGGTGACTTAGTTTTCGTCTCTACTCATTTACTCAGTAATGCTGCCAAGGGTAGGACCCGTAAATTCATGCCGAAACGTGATGGACCCTATTGTATTAGCAAAATTGTTAGTCCTACCACTTATGAAATTGCTGACTTACATTCAAAAACTTTAGGCAAGTTCCACGCTTCCGATCTGAAGCCGTACCATAGTCAGGCAGGTCAGGTCTCAGACCCAGTTCAGCCTCGGCGCCTTCGTGGTCGCCCGCGTCATTCTGTTTTTACCGAGCCACCAACGGGGCGTCATAGTGACTCGGAGGGGGAGGATATAACACGGGCGAATATCCGAACGCACCGCGCCGTTCTCGGCGGCGCCCGCGCCACATCGCCTCATATCACGCGATCCCACGCAGCCAATCAAGGCGCTCCGTGGACGCGGGGCGCGCGTTGCCAACCGACTCCGCCGCGAGTGCCGGTCGCGAACGACGGCCAGTCGGCCACCGGAACCCGTCGCGTGCGACCGCCACGCAACATAAAACTCCCCGCGCGTTTTACGGACTATGCCTACATCGACTCGGTTAATGTATAAGTTACAGTGTAATAACTTTGTGTTGATTAATATATATGTTGTATCAAGAAAGTGTATTATTCCACACACACACACACACCTGACTCGCTCAGAACCCTACGAACACATGAACCTAATAATCTACGTTAAACTCTTAATTTTATCATAATTATATCGTACACATTGTAACTATGGCAAGCAGGGTTGTACGTTCTTCAACTCCTTTGCCTATTTCTGCGAAGGCGAAAAAGGTTTTGGCGGGAATTCTGACAGTGCTGTGGCTCTCTTATTTTAATTATTTCCTAAACTAGTTTAAAGTTATGTTTGTTGTATAAAAGTGGTGTGGTTTTGTGCAATAATCATTAATGATGATGAATAGTGTATGGAAACATTGAAATAAGTGGATTTAGGTGATTTTTGATCAAGGGTATTGTCGACCTTGTGCTTTCGATTCGCTTGAAGAAAGTCATCTAAGAAGCATCGAACTGGAAGGAATTTTCACCAATACTCCATCAAGGCCTTGAAATCGGTCACACCCCTGTTTCATCGTTCTTGGATATTATGAAAATAATATAACTGATGACTTGGCAGTATGGTCTCTGATCTTAGCCGGTTCCTAATGGAACAAAAATACAAAAAAAAAAAAAAAAAACAACATAACCTTAAAAATTGACATTAGTTTTGAGAACAGAGAATGTTTTGAATTTTGAAATAAAATATATTATACAAGATATCATTGTAATTTAATAAAGCATGGCTCTTTTGAGACGTTGCGTGCCGCTTTTTGTTAAAACTATTAACAATGTTCCAGTTACAAGACAAGGTAAAAACTTGCTTCCACTTGAAATTTGAAGATGTCTACTAGTACCTTTTTGCTTATTTTATTTTCTGATTTTAGTTCAAAAGATCTCTAGATGGGTAGCGCCGACCCTGCAAGAATTAAAGCGTAGGGAAGACAAGCAAGGTGGGAAGGTCACAAACCCCCGAAACACTTTCTTAGATTGGAATTTGGAAGCGGAGCTTTACGCATTTGGGAAACGATTGAACGAAGAATTTGACTCAGATTTATTGCTGCAAGCGTTCACCGACAGGTCGTATGTAATTAAAGAAGAAATGAAACAGAAAGACATGGGAATAGATATAACTATGAAAGATAACAGAGAGTTAGCTGATGAAGGTAAGGAATTAACATACAGTATTCATCAATAGAACTTACAGACATAGTATCAATATTTCACTATGAACTTGAAATTTTATTATACAACAATAATTATTATTTGAAACAGTATCCAGATGCTATTGAATACACAAATAAACCCTTTAACTAAACTACTGCTCCTGTTTGAGTGCTTTTTGGCAGAAGGCCTTGCAACATTGTGAAGTATATCTGGTATGATTTAAATACAAGCCCAAGTCTGCCAGTATGTTACTTCTGTACATTTTTTATTGTATTTGTATTAAGGTGGAGAAGTCTGCAAGTTGCACAGATAGGTGATCACTCACATTAGTGGAACTATTACACCCTTAATCTCAGTTTTGATGGCACTCCCACTCTCATTTCGCATCAGCTCGATATACCAGTAGACCTCTGAGAGGTAGTCTTCACCATTGTAGGATACGGCTGCAGCTCAGATAAGCCTTTTTCTACACATAGTGTAAAAAAATATAATTATTATGTTACAGGTGGTAAATTCATAAATGAATACATTCAGTTGTACCTGGAGGTTGTGCTACCGAAGTTTCCATTACAAGGAGTAAGAAGTATTAGGAACCACCTAGTCAGCGAGGAGACATTAGGACATGTATCATTATATCTCGGCACAAAGGATATTATACTGGCCTCGGTAAGCCTTTTTTTTATAGTATAGGCCAGCAAACAAGCAATTGGGTCACCTGATGGTAAGTGATCTTCACCGCCCATGTACGCCCACAGTACTAAAATAATCATGGGCGTGTTGCCAACCTTAAAAGAAAGGGATTGGGGAGGGGCGGGGTATTTGGGCCTCCGTTTTTTATAGTAGAAGCTGGCAAATGATCAAGTGTGTCAACTGATTGTAAGTGATCTCCACCACTTACAAACATTCACAATACCTGAAGAATCAAGGACGTTATATCAGCTGTTTTCGCATCCAATTCTATGACTGCAGTGCAAGTGGCTTGTGCGGTGTAGTTTAGTGTAAATATGTTTCTCTCTATTCTAAAAAAAGTAACTGGCGCCGCCGCCGCTGCCAAAAGCTTGTCACGCTATCTCCTCCGAAACCGCTGGGGGTATAGGGTCAAGTCCGATACCAATCGATGCAGAATAATATGGGGAAGAAAGTAAGATATGTCTCATATTTGCTGGACTTTAAGTTTTTTTTTTTGTTTTGTGGAAAAACATGGGCAACACCCCTAGTATTCTTAAATCATCCAATGTTTACTCCTTTCAGGAATACCCCGTGAGCAATTATGTACTAGCAAACACATTCAGAGCGATTGTGGGTGCTCTACTGCAGTCCACAGGGGAAGAGAGGGCAGCGCACTTTGTCAGAGACTTTGTCATAACTGAACTACAAGGTAAAACAATAAAGTATTTAATATAAATATGTTTTTCACCCTTATGTCCGCCTGTGTGACATCGTAGCGCATCAATAGTTTTGAATGCGATTTTTTACTTGAAAATAATTAGCTTTTAAATAAAAAAAAGTTTTTTATCTAGGCAACGTTGAATTAGTGTTTGTGTGACTTGAGAACATAACAAGAATATTATCTTTAAAATAAAAAGCGAAATATGTACTCACTCACTGATTAATCACAATATCTCAAAAACTACTAAAGATAGGATCAGAAAATTTGGTCAGATAGTTTGTGTAATGTAGGGGCATGCCGAAATTTTGGATGTATGTGATTTTGGATATTTGTCAATCTTGCCTTAACATCTTAACCGTTTTGGATGAAATTTGTTACACAGGTTGATTAGGACGTAGGCTACTTTTTATCCCGGAAATTACCGTTCACGCGGGCGGAGTCGCGAGCAAAAGCTAGTTATAAATAAATTAATATGCATTCCAGGCAAAGATGTGAATGAATACTGGCAAATCGACGACCCCTGGGCAATGCTCACCAGTTTTGTTGAAAAGGATGGAGCTACAATTGAACCAAGGTTGATTGGTGAGGTCGGCAAGAACACCTTGCTGGCTTGCTACAGAGTCGGCCTTTATGTGGACAAGAAGATGGTTTCTTCAGGTATGGATTTAATCTGATCTTGTGAATCATGTTAAATGTTAAACCCTACTAGAACCACAATCACCAGTCTTAGTCTCAGTAGGTTGTACATTAGTATGTACATTATGTAAATAATAAACAAATAATCTTTTTCTTTCTACCTGGCGCTATCCCAGCTAGGACCAGGGTCCACCTTCCTACGAAGAAGCCTCCACTTTGCTCGATCTTGAGCATCCTCTGTAGAATACCATTGGCTCTCATATAATATAATAATAATATGTAATATCTTTATTAAAAGGTTCTTATTGTCCCATTCACGAAAAATGCCAAATATATTTGTGAGTTATTTACATAATTTAACTCAAACGCTGGAGTTGGGCGCCACTATAAAGTATCTGTCCCGGTTCGGAAAAATCGTAGATCCGGGGCTGGCAATCTTCGTCAAACGCATGAGACAGACCGACAGATCTAATACAGACCTATTACAATATTAGTTTAAATTCTTACTTTTGTCCTAAGTTTCCTCCTGACCAGATTCGAATGAGGAGGCATCGATTGCATATTGGTACTAATTCGCAAAAAACAAAGATTGTCGAAGCGCATAATTTAATCATATTTTAAGGTTTTCTCTATAAAATTTTGGTCCTCCGAACCGGATCGACCGCGTCATGTTTGTTTTTATTCACAGGATTTGGTGAAAGTATCGCCGTAGCTAAGGAAATGGCCGCAAGAGAAGCACTGAAAAAGATTTTCGCCACTGAAGATCACATGAAGCCAATAAATTTTAAATTAGAAGGCATACCAAAACCAATGTCACAGACGCGGTACCAAATAACGGCTAGTTAAAGTAAACATTATTTGGTGTAGATATAAATAAATAAAAATAAACGAAGTGTTATTAAATAACATATTTTTATTTAAATTGATATGTACCCTTATAAAAATTACAAACATGTTAAACATCAAATTATAACTTATACAATAAAAATTCGTAAAAAATTGGCACAGATTTCGAAAATGGCATGTATACCTACGTTTTGTTATTTGAATCGTCTGCAAGTTTGGTGTTATATTTTACATAATAATAATATAAAGCGCCTGTTTCACAATATCCAAGTAAATATTATTTATTAAATATGTCAGCATACAATGTTATTATGCTGTTAAGACACACAGAGCTTATGACAAATGAGTACTTTCTAAATTAGCTGTATAACGCGAAGTGGCAAATAAAATTTCAATGGACATTGTGAAACACACCCTCACAATTATAAGTTATATTAAAATATGCATATCTTCTATATTTTCAACAACAATGCATAAATTCGAATTCAATCTTTTCACCAACAACAACAAATGCTTTTTTGGAAGGAAATCATATTTCATTTAGATTACATAATTATTCCATCGACTGAACAGACATCACCCCGAGGCAGAATCCATGATTAAATTGCCATGTTTGTCTTTAATACGCACTCTCCCTGAAGCGTATCTTGTTTCTGAAGTCCCGTCGTTGTACACCAACTTCACAGTACCATCGGGAAACTCGCGACGCTGGAATAAATCGAACCATTGTAATATCAGGCCTGAGTCGCTCCAATCCAATTGAAAATAGAATTATAATTTCTGTATGGTTGAACAGACTTTCTTTAAACAGCTAAAATCCATCTCGATTAACTCACTTTCAAATTAGTTTTTTTATTTATGCTTACGATGCCACAGACATTAACCCCCTTATTTATAAACATTACTATGAGACCTCATTGTGCTGAAATCTCGAGTTCGATCTCCGGGTCGGGTAAAAGTGATATTGGGTTTTTCTATTACTAAATGCTCAGTATGCCTCTGGAATTGTGCCTGGTATGGCGATAGGCTCGCCCCCTATCACATCATGGGACAGAGATCCTCTCGGCGAAATGTGGGTGTACTGGTTACATCCACCCTGCGGGGATTACAGGCGTGAGTGCGTATGTAAGTCTATGTTCAATGTTTGATTACCTTATGATCCGCAGCATGTACTTCAACCTGGCCATTGGCGAACACGATTCGTTGGTCGCCGTTTGCGGACACTGTCAGCGTGGCACCGTCCGGGAAGCGCCACTCCTCTCGAACGTGTTCGTTCTTAGGATCGAAGTACCGAACACTACCGTTCGGCAGGCGGACCTCTGTCGAACCGTCTTTATAGCGTTTCTCTACTTGCCCGCTAAAATAAGTTTAATATTAGGTTTTTTTATTATGATTATCTTGAGTGATGAAGCGAGCAGGTCGCTCGCCTGATGGTAAGTGCTACGCCTGCCTATAAACAGAATCAAAACAACACATAAAATGTTGAACTACAAAGCACTGCATGTCATTGGACTGTGTTTGTCACCCCGAGACACAAGACGTTAAGTCTCAAAATGCCCAGTAATTTCACTGGCTTCAATGTCCTTCAAACCGGAACACAACAGTACACACTGCTGCTTGGCGGCAGAAAAAGACAAAGCGGTGGTAACAATCCAGACAGCCCCTCGCATACGAGGGACCTACCACCTTGTAAATATGCCTGTGCCAGATCGTATCACGGATACTATGCAGCGCACGGCGCAAAAGCGCTAGCTTGACGTTTTAAAGGAAGACACAGGAACCAATCTTCTCAATACAGAAAGTATTCAAAACTGGACTAAGTGAAAGTGTCATCAGTAGGATTACACTCCATGGCACTAAGCCAGGATAATGCCAGGCAGAAAAAAGATAGGACACCCATATTACACCTTGCATATTTTATCCTATTACACATTTGGTTTTTTTTATTATTATTATTTTATTGTCCTAGATAGACAGAGGAGCAGGCGGCCCACCTAATTGTAAGTGGTTACCGCCGCCCATGGACCTCAGCAATGCCAGAGCACAGCCAAGCCGCTGCCTACCGTTAAATGCCGATAAATATACCTTCTATTGAATGTATTCAAATTATTCTACTTACTCAGGAAATTCAAGTACTTCAAGTCCATCTGGGTGTGTAGTGTGGTAAGTTTTTGTCTCAGCATAGAAATATTTAATTCTACCCTCATTATAGAAATTCTCTTTGACATCACCATTGTAATAAACAAATTTACTGTATTGCCCATCAGCGGATAACAATTTAACATTCCCATTTGGGAATCTGAGTTCTTTAGAACCATCTGGTTTCCTTATTTCTGTTGGATTCAAATTACTTTTGGTCAGACTTGGTTTTGAAAATGGTTCTGGACTTACAATCATTAACTTGTCCCTGTATTGCTCATTATGTATAACTGTGGAAGACTTTAGACTATGAGAATGATTACTCAACGATACTGGTGATTTGGACCTTTGAGAATGATTGGACCCTGCTGACAAATTTGTAATGACGTGTTCAGTAGACCGATATGAGTTGATTGGTGATCGGTTACTTAATCTGTGAGTGAGGATTGAAACAGGCGATCTGGAAGACCCACTTGAGTTATGTACATAAGCAGACTCTTGAGTGGGTGACTTAGAACTTCTGACTGAATTAGGTTTTGAGTTGGATTGACGAAGGAAAAAGTCATTGCTACTATGTCTTTCAGATTGATTTCGATTAGAACTTTTATTGGATATGTTGTTTTTTGGTGATATTGAGCGGAATGTTTCCATGTAAAATTTTTCTAAGTTATTTTCATCACCATTTTCAGAGGGTATTATGGAATGTATTGACTCTGCTTCTCCAGACAAATTAATTTCTCCGTCTTCATCGAGATCATCTATTCCTCCATCATCAGAAGCACAATCAGCTCTCAATCTCTCAATATTGACAAGACCATTCTGCTCCATTTGGCTGACTGAATCCCTTTGACTAAAATATTTTGCATATCTTGAAGTAACTTTTAAGTTTGGAACACTTTTAGCTCTAGGTCTCAAGGCTCCTTTTGTTGCATTTTCTCTTTTTTTACTTCTACTTTGTCTCTCTATTTCAAATGCTTTGTATTTAGAATCACAGTCAACATCTACTTGAGATCTAGTTTCTTTAGAAGTCATGTTGCTTAACTTCTTATTAATTTCCGCAAGATATTTCATATTAGTCAACCTCCTTGTTATGTCATTGCTATGCTGAATTCTCCTATTTTCCTTCTTTAATTTTTCTATTTCTGTTGTCATGTCTTTCTTTTCTTTTTCCATAATTTTAATTTGATTTCGGAGTCTAGCTATTGTAGAAGTAGACTTTGCATCTTTAATTCTTATTTCTTCCTTCAAATTCTCAATTTCTTTTTTCAGATTTATAACTTCATCCCTATCCTTTTTACTAAGCTTTCCTCTCATTTCTCTTACATAACGCTCATACATTTGTTTTTGTTTAGTAATTTTTTCCCTTTCTTCAGCCAAATAATACTCTGATAAGACCTTTTCTTCATTAAACTTCTGTTGAAAATCTTTCTTTTCTTCATAAAAATGTTGTCTTTCTAAATCAATTTCTTCTCTCAACTTGGCCAAATTTGCATTCTCTTTCCTAAATGTTTCTATTTCATCTTCAAGTTCATGGAGTCTTTCTTTTAATAGTTCACTCGTGTTTATTAATTTTGTGTTCATTTCTGCTATGTTGGCTTTCATGACATCATTTTCTGTGACAGTATCTGTCTGGCATTTGTCATTTTCTTTTTCAGCCTCTTTTCTATTACTGTTTGTTTTGGCTCTTCTAGGTATAGATTCTTTTTGGTTATAATTGCAACTTTGTGCTGTTTGAGAAGCCTCAACAGTTCGGCATGAGCAACAACTTGACACAGAGGAGCAGCCATCACTACAGCACTCTGTGTATTCACTCTGACAAGTCTCAATTTCACTTTGTGAAAATTCATTCCTCTTGCGTTGCTTTAAATCAGACACAATTCGCAGCAAATTTGGATTAGCTGCCAGACACTTCTGCATAATTAATGGAGTACTTTCTCCTGAGTATTCAAAATTATTTTTCTTAAAAAATCTGCTAAAAAATGAGCTCTCTAAATCAAAACTGTCACTAGAAACCTTGTTTTCAAGCAATTCAAACATATTTTGCTCTGCAGCTTCCCTTTCTTGTGTCAATTTGGAAAGGTTTTCATCACAACTAGCCTCAGACACTGTACTTTTTGCCGGTGACCCAAAGTTTTTATAATAATCACTTTGTTTCAGTTGAGTAAGGAAATCATTTTGTTCTTTTGTTAAGATAGCAGCCCATGTCTTTCCCGTGTTACCCTTCAACGGATGTTGTCCTCTTGGCATTTCTATTATTTTTTGGTTTGGTTTATTTAAATAAGATTCTGGGGTGGTTGGACTTGTATCTTCAGATTTTTGTGAATTACTTTCTTGTGAAAGTGATATGTGTTTTTCTTTTATTTCTGCTCTGTTTATGGTCATAATATTTCTGTTTATTAAAGGTGACGGTTTTGCTTCCTGGATTATTACTGGAACATCTCTTTTTTCTTTAGAATGAGTAGGTTTACGTGATTCATTTGTTTTAGTTTTATTCTGAGATCTCCAAGGCAAAGACTTTGTATTTTGTATAACAAGGTCTTTTTTCCTCAAACCAAATCTGGTCATACCTTCACCTCGCTTTAAAAAAGGCCTTTTGGTTTTATTGATCGATTTATTTTCACTTTTGGAACTTTTTTGTGCTGGTGCTGCTATTTCCTTTTGTAATTTTTCTATGATTAATGCCTCAAAATCTTGCTTTGGTGACAGTATAGGCATCTCATCTAGAGCTATGTGTTTTTTGGCGGGAGATTTCGTTTCCAGGTGCACAGCTGTAGGTTCCACATGATTAGGACATCCTGAAGGCACATTCTCTTGTCTAGACGACCCACGACTTTTTATTGAATTTGGCGATTTAATTATAAATTCGGACTCTTGTGACAAATTTAAAACAGACACACCTTCTATAAGATCCTTTTCGTTTACTTTCTGCGAGATATCAGTAATATTCACTTGAGAAATATTTTCGTGATCCTCGCGTGGGGATTGCAATAAACTACGAAATATGTTACTGCTAGTGTTACTACTAAAATGGCTGACTATTTCCGTGCATCCTGACGAGTTTTCAGAAGTCTCTTGGTACTGTAAGCGTTGTTTTTGCAGTTTCCCGCGTTGCAACAATTGCAGTTGCCGTAGAACTTGTAAGCGCTCCAGTATTTGTGTAGGAGACATACAAAGATCGTTGTCAGAATATGACTGATCCATTTTAATTGTGTTATTGTTGTATGCGGATTAATTATCAACTATTTGCACTTTTCCATGATACAAACTACGAAACACTCAAACAAAAATACCAAACAGTCACAAAGTTTTGAATTTGTCAAGGCAAAGTTTACGAAACTTGACGTTTAAATGTTGTGATGTTGCTTATGCCATACAAGATGCAGTACATTTGCTCTGTACATTACGAAATATTGTAAGAGCGGCTCAGTTTTTTGTCATGTCCCACTTCAAATTGTATGTCGCGTTACTCTGTTACTATTTCCCTGACGCTTACTGCGTGCGTGGAAGATCGAAAACGAGCGAGTGTGTGGTCTACGTTTTGAACTTTATTTTTACATACATACGCACTCACGCCTGTAATCCCCGAAGGGGTAGGCAGAGGTGTAACCAGTACACCCACATTTCGCCGAGCGTATTTCCGTCCCTTATGTGATAGGGGGCGAGCCTATCACCATACCGGGCACAAATTCCAGACTCCGGGCTGATACTAATAACTTTAACTTTAAACTAATATCTTTACATATTGCTGTTATAATACTTAAAATTGGCGAAACCATCGAAAATCGATGGAGCCATAATTTAAAAATAGAATAGATTAAAAAAACGAGCGAGTGACCTTCAAATCGCCGCGCCTCATTTGAAGAGGACCTTGTACTGGCTCAGTACAAAAAATAGAAAACTCATTTAAAAATTGTCTTACGCAACTCTAAAATTTTGAAAGATTATAATCACAGTACCTACAGCGCAGCACAAAAATATTATGACTTTAAATAGAGAGTTTTTTTAAGGTTCGTCTAGAGGACAGGCCTTTCGACCATACTGCCTAGTCTTACGTGACTAGTTTTAAACATATGAGGATGAGGAATTAGTTAATTTTCTCTCATCGGGTACATTTGTTGGGTGTATTTATTATATGATAGACATGTATGGAAGATGAAAACATGCTGCGCTGACCCTAAATAGAATTGGGACAAGGGCAGGAGGATGATGATGAAGGTACTCATTTATTATTATAGGTATTTAAAAAAAATGGCAATTTATTTTGACCTACGTAACTAGTCAATAAAAAATATTATTATAACGTCAGTTCTTTTTAAGTAGTCTGTGATTATTATCTAGAATATTTACCAGTTACCACACCTAAATTAATAATCTATGTTTTTCGTCTGGCAGCACTTAACATGCGCCCAATAAATGTCAAAATTTTTGTCATATTTTATTCAAAATAAATCTGGTCCTCTGCAAGCACGACGGATAATTCTTACAATAATGCATAGACGTGGTGCATCACGAACTCCTAAATTCAAGCCAGAAGTGAAAGTGGTAGGCAATCGTCCAAGGCAGGTTGCAACCATGTCTCCAAGGCAGGAGAAAGTGGAAGTATTAGAAGAACCTATGAAGTCTGTTGCTGATAAAAAGGTTTACAAGTGAGTTTTGTGTTTTATGACTTCGTATAATTGAGTATAAGCCTTATAAGTATTCAACCATGGAACTAAAGAACTTAGACTAATGTTGTAATTTATATAATAAACATTTATAAGTTAGAAACTATCTCTAAGTACACACCGTGATATTTTGCCATATTTTTAATTACTTTAAAATAATAGTTACAAATTGGAAGGTTTGTTTACAAACAAAGCACGAGTGTATTCAACATGTTTTTTTTTAATTTTAATATTTTTAATATTATTATTTACTTAAATTAAAAACTGATCATAAATTAGAGTATCATCAGAGTAGAACATAATTATAGAATTTTGATTTTATCGAATGACTAACATGTCAATATAAACTTAAAATTTTGGATAACACTAAATAATAAACAGTGATAAATCAGATTTTCTTTAATTACAATTTTGTATTATTTAAAATTAAAAAACATGTCAACATTTATTTGGTGTAGTAAATTTAGTAATTTCCAACTTTATGAAGTATTATGATCAAAAATATGTTGTACTTGAGTAAAGGCAAGTATTGCAAGGCAAGTGCAGCTGATAATAGCTTACAAGAAGCTCATTATTTGTATTAAGCAAAGTTCATAAATGGAAGCCCTGAGAATGAAGTCTTTAAAGTAAGTGCTTCTAGAAGATGGTATATGGTCTTCAGCACACAGGCTCTTTCAGGTGTTAATTTGTTTTTAAATAACAAGTTACAAATGTACATTGTGAAAGGACATAGGTATTACCTTGTAGATATTGAATTTCTTAAAACTATTTTAAAATTGATAACTAAAATCAGTATGTGGTATATTTCCATAAATATACACATAATATAACTACTAAGAAATGAATTAAGAGTTACATAACTAGTTTTAATGTAACTACTTATTTGATTTTGTTGTTAGGATAGGTTAAGACACTAATTGAGGCTAATTTCTGTGTGTAATAAACTTATGCTAGATAATAAAAAATGCATAATGTTTCTAAAAATAAATAATGGTATTAAGAATTAATATGCCATAGTTACTATTATGTTACATTATTGTAATATGGGCACAATGTAACTTGCATATTTACTCTATCTATTCTTATCTTATAATGAAATTGTTACATTCACACAACAGTTACAAAACATAGTCATCCCATAGCTTATTACAGTCAGTGATTGGAATAGGTAGGACTAATTATCCTAAAGGTGGAGAGAAGATATAATATAAAGTGGTTACAACCACTAGAATTTGTAAGATGTTTATGTTGGTTTTCCTACAAAAACGGGCCAATCGCATAATATACAGAAAACTACATTTGGCAAAGAGAGAATACAGATGTTCTTCTTCCACCTGCCCTTATCCCATAGGCAGTAGGGTTGGCGCAAAATGCTTATAACACATGTTACCGGCCACCTGACCACCAAATATTTGTTGATCATACAAACATTTATCTCAGTGCGGGAATCGAACCCGGAGCCTCTCGTTTCATATCCGGCTACTCGCCCACTGCGCCATGGAGCCTGTCGATATCGTATTCTTGAATACGGATGTTACTATAAGATTTATATTTTTAACAGGACAATAAGACTAGAGAATGGTCTCACAGCCCTCCTTATATCGGACCCAAGTCGTCCCACGGAGACTGAATCAAGTGACGAAGAGTCTATCAGTTCAGAAGACACTGGCGATGAGAGTGAGAGTGGAAAATCAGATCAATCCGTAGGCAGTGACCGTGTACCTATCATGAGGAAACAGGACTTCGATGAGGAGAAACTGGTAAGTTTTGTTTGGTTTTAAGAATATTACTTACCTAGGAGAGATTTGGATTTTTTTATAAATTCATACAACAGATGTGCATGAATGAACCAATTTATCGATACACATTGGTTGTACTTGTGAGTGTCCATATGGTATTTTTTGTACGTCCCTTTTCTTGTGCCAGGCCATAGTGATAATTACCGCGTGTACGCCTAGGGTTGTCATATCTTAAAATCGGAAAGTTGAATTTACAATTCCTTTTACCACATTGTGTCTGCCTCTGCGGCGCTCTACGACTAGAACATTGTGGATCTGCGGAAATAAAAATGCCGGAACCAATCCAATTTGCCCCAATAAGCTTTTAAACAGCGTCCCTATGTCCAGATTCATCAAAACGGTAGCGTATACAGACTTCAAAAACAAGGTGCCTGTGGTATAATCTGGAATGAAGTTCGTAAACGTACATAGAGTATAGTAGATATAGAATAACCAGCTTGACGGTAGGCAGCGGCTTTGCTGTGCCCTGGCATTGCAGAAGTCTATGGGCGGCGGTGACTACTTACCATCAGGTGGCCCGTTTGCTCGTCTACCTATCCAGGCAGTAAAAAAAAAATACAAACTATATTTTTAATATAAACTACTACTAAAATTAATCTGTAAGTAAATGCATATATGAAAATGTATTGTAGTTTCTTATATTGTTATCTTAAAGCACTAAAAATAACACTTCGCTCCTAATAACTACTGCCGCAATAGAAAACATCAGTTATTCGCAGTACCGCTTGGTAGAATGGTTGCTAGATCCAACTCTCCAGTACCTCGCTCGCTCAACTTCAGATTTCTGGATTCGAAACCAGAGTGTGACATGTTTACGAGTAACAGAAAATTATTTATGTATTCTAGCTGAGGTTTTGCGAGAATGATGGATAAATCGATTATTATTAAAATAATTTGTGTATTGGAATGAATAGTATAAATGGTATTCATACCGCTCTATTCAAATAAATAAATAAATACACTTTTTTATCTTAATCGTAATTTATATTTGAAACATTATTATTTTGATGAGTACCTATTCTATACTACATTAGGTCTATATTTCCGAAATTCGTTGCTTCGTATTTTTATAGCATAGGGACCTAAGCCTGCGGGTGCAGGTTGCTAAGACCGGCCCGCAGCGTATGATACGCACGCCTTTTCTGTGCTTAGTTTGAGGAGAAAATTCCTCAGACCGCAATTGGCCCTTTGCCAGAGCTGAATCCCGCGGAGGCTGCGGTTACATGCGTTTGCGTATCCTAATTCCACATAAAGAAGAGAGCGGAACACAACGGGGTTAAGTCGATAGGATGGGATAGGTTGGTGAGTCCGAGATAACTTCTTCCCGCTCGGAGCGATCCGTAAACGGATTCCCCTTGTAAAAAAAGTAGCATTTGAAAGTACTGCCCTGTTCGTTATAAACATAACATGCCTAATTAAGATTTACGTCACATGAAACTGTGTTAGCTTTTTGAATCTGAAGTTATGAATAATAGTATATGTATAATCGCAAAAGTATTTCGCAGTGTACTTCTTTCCATGTGTTCGTCACTACCATCGCGTCTAATTGAATTATTTGTAACCGCTTTATGTGCAATACAATAATACTATGCTTATAACAAGTTTACTTAGACATACACCAAGGACGTATAAGATGTTAAGGAAATGATCTGGTTGTAATATTAAAATTAATTATAAGATTTGAAGAGATCATTAAAGTACGATCCTGTTCGAAGGACCAAAAAATTCCGTTTCGGATCTTTGCTTCGTAACAGGCCCGTTTTTACATTATGTGCACGCGTGCAAGCGATGATAGATATCCCTTCTACGCACCCACTTTTCCTCATACCAACATTTAAAGTCATAACTGCGGGCACATTTCTTAACCGATTTTAATTGTGTTTTAATAAAAGGGTTTCTTTTGCGAATCATTTTCTGTTGCTTATAAAATAATGTATAAAATTCAATATAGGAAACTACCCTATTGTGCCGCAAGTGCCATGTGCACATATTTCGCCCAGTATTGTCAACCTGTTATCTTAATAGGCAACCCTATCGCTATATCGAGTACAACTTGAATTTGGCGGATTATGACGTTTCTATATTATGTTGAAGACATCTTTCCTATACATGCAGCATAACTAAAGGTAAACTTTGAGATGCGCGACGAATTCAGAGGGCTGCGACCGTCGTCGTTAATCAAGTGATGGCGACATGTCCGCTTTGTATTCGACTGTATGGAAACTGTTGCACGTCGCGTCGCGATCCCCTATCTCAGTCGCATTACCTATACATTTTCATACAAACCGGACGGACGCATTCATCACAAATCAGGTTGTCAGGTTTTAGGGGTTTCTTTAGCCAATCTTTCTCTATGTTACATTATGTATAATGTTTTCTCTACGTACTCAAACTGATGGTTATATTATACCGTCCATGGGGCTTAGCATATGCAACACGAGATTATTTTGTCGACTCGTTTTGTCGTTAAAAACCAGTTTTATCTGGTTTTCTCTATATGTCCATCGACGACGCTAACATTGCATATAATACTCGACTCGTTACGTCAAAAGTATCATATCTTATTTCTTATTTTATGGCCCTTGCAGTGTTGTCCTACCACAATTCTGCCAATGTCACGTAGATATTAAAGTCAAAAGTACATAAAATAGTACTTTCAACCTCTCTGTAGCATTTTGTCTACAAACCCTAACATGACGTTATTTTATCGAATGTTGATAGTATTACCCGAGATATATGTCGTCGATAGTTATCTCACTCGCGCGCGAGATGAGCCGTGGTGCATATGCTAAGCCCGCATATTGTGAAACCCAATTGCATTATAAACATTGACATTAAATTTAGTATGTCAAGTTATTTGTTTATTGTTTACTATAGCATTGAAATAACTATCCATTGACCTTGGCCTAAGAACTTGGTGCATTGAGAAAATTGCGTAATTTTTCTATTGATTTGTCTTACTCTGTTGATACACTTTTGGTATGGAAGCCGAATAAGAACATTGTTTTTATTTTTTTTATCCTAGCTCGGCAAAGTGACTACGCTACACCTGATGGTAAGTGTAGCGCAATCCAAGAATACTGTCGACCAACGACAGACGTTGTGTCTATCGTAGGTCGGCAAAATTATGCCGGCCTGCTTAACTGCTTCTTCACACTCCGTTTAAAGAACACCATATTATAGAAAGGAGGGAACACGTGTGCCGGCAAACTATTCGACAGCTTGATGGTCCGGCAGAAGTAAGATTTTGCGAACTTTTAGAACTACACCGATCTACGTTTTATCGAGACAAATGCGTTTTTTTTATAGCTTAGGCCGGCAAACGAGCAAGTGGTGGATAGTAAATGATCTCCACCGCCCATGTACGCCCACAATACAAAAGAATTATGGGTGCGTTGCCGACCTTAAAGGAAAGGGATAATTAAGGGATTGGGAAGGGGAGGGGATTTGGGCCTCCAGATATCTTACTCACCGTACGAAACACAGCAGCAAGCTGCTACTTTACGACGGTTTTCTGTGAGACAGTGGTAACGACCCGGACGAGCCGGCCCATTCACGCTGTAAACAAAACAGTCTACAGCGTGGCTCTATCACTATACAACTGATCTAAGAACTACACGATCTACGTTTTATCGAGTCAAATGCGTATAAAAATATTTCTCTTCACACCAAGGATACGTATTCCAGGATGTCGTAGGAGGTAATTGTGATATATCGAGCTGTTCATAATTTTATTATTGGGGAAGCCAAATGAGTAGCTATCACGAAATGGGAAAATCTCGTCATGCTTACTCATACCGTTTCGAGAATGATCAATTTAGAAGTTTGACGCATCTCGTAGTCCGCCGTTTTTAGGTCCTGACACGACACAGAGACTACTCTGCACCTGATGGTAGGAAGTGGCACCTCATGACGGTCGTTATTTTTATGCCGGCGATTTTTGACGGGAAAACTTCTATAGGCGCGTTGAGCACTTTTTGGTTGAAAAAAAACGTGAAACTCGTGTCATCGTCACCGCACGCTTCCCATGAGCTATATGTATACTGTGTATATATGTGTACTTTTTGGGTGAACAAAAAGCGTGAAGCTCGCGTCATCGTCACCAAACGCTTTCCATGAGCTACTGTGTATATATGTACAATGTACATAGATATACCTTCGTGCGTTATTAGTATACATTATATATATATATATATATATATATTATACAAGAGTATATATCTCTACATAATTAACACTTCTTTATAAACCAAAAATAATTTAAATATAATAATTTAATAGCTCGACGATACAATTCACAAGTTACTTCGTTTTCACTTCTATCGGCAGTCCCCAAAGACTGCCCCGCATGTTTTTTTTATATCTTGAGTGACAAATCTAGCAGATCGCTCGCCTGATGGTAAGCGCCAGGCCTGCCCATAAACAAAAGCAACTCCACACAAAGCATTGCATGGCATTGGACTATGCTCGTCACCCCGAGACATAAGATGTTAAGTCTCATAATGTCCAGTAATTTTCGTGGCTTCAATGTCCTTGAAAACGGAACACAACAGTGCTTACACACTGCTGCTTGGTGCAGAAATAGACGGCGCTGAGCTACCACCTAGTCGTATATACCTGGATCGCCTCAGCCTAGTGGCAGTCTACTTCTTTTTTTTAAATACGTAATAGGCTCGCGTTTGGCCTATCACGCCTGATGGTAAGCGAAGATGAAGCACGCCTGCCTAGCAAAAAACGATTCACTCGCGATTACTGAAACGCTACTCATCGACCGACTGACTAATGGCTACTTATTTCCATACAATATTGACACTTATGAGGATCTCTAATATGTCTAACATGCTCTTAAATTGTTGAGTTAGGACTTAGGGGTGTCCATTAATTACGTGAGGCGATATTGGCGATTTATCTACCCCAACCTCCTTAGTGAGATTTCGTGTTATTTGATCCTTTAGTCTTTGCTCATATAGTGGATTCACAGGTCATTTTAGTTGATTTGAACCGTTTGAACAGACTTTCAATTGAATTTATCAACACAACCGTACAGGTATTGTTGAAACAAGTCATTTGACCAACTAAAATTGAAACGTCTGAACCCGCTAGTAGTAATTTTATCTATGAAATACAACAGGTTATAAATATTGTCGTACAATCCAAAGTACGTTCTAAAACTGCCACAAAGCCTTTTAAACCGTGCTCTATTATAATGCAACATTTAAATATCATTGTTGTGAAGGACGATGGTTAATTGTGACGAATTGAATGACGTCTTACTTATTTTATGTGCAAAGTTATTGCCCGTAGATAGAGAGTAGCAGCTCCAATCACTCGTAAAGTTATTGATTTTTAACCAGTGCCAAAAAACAATGGACGAATCAACAAAACATGTATAGTTTTTATTGCTCAATTCATGCATATTGCGATGCATGCGATTAAGCAATTGCTGAACTAAAATCGAACCATATGAATCCGCTATTAGTGTATACTTTTCGGATCATAATCCGCTATTAGCGTATGCTTTTTGAGTGGTAAAGCCACGCTGTAAACATTGTTTCCTAGAAAACCGACGTAAAGTAGCGACTTGCTGCTGCGTTTCGTATGGTGAGAGAGATATCCGGAAGCCCAAATCTCCCTTACCTTCCCAATCTCTTGCATTTAAAGTCTGCAACGCGCCCATGATTTTGGTATTGTTGGTCTACATGGGCGGTGGAGATCACTTACCATCAGATGACGCACTTGCTCGTTTGCCGGCCTGTGCTATTAAATAAAAACATATCAAATTTAATGGCAGCGCAATGCTACTATCTTACTAATTTATGACAGTTTGGATGATTGTGACTTTTTAAAATTGGATGTGTGTTATCCAATCCCGCGGAGCGGATCTGGATAATATTTGGTACAAAGGTAGACCACGACCTAGATTAGGACAAAGGCTAGGCGGGTGGAACTGCGAGGAAAAGCTAGTTAATATTAGTTCGCAAAGACAGTTCAGTAAAACACAATTATTCTAATAATGCTGAAAATTGAGTGTCTATCAAAAAAAAAACGGCTTCACACTCTGTTAGTCATCTAGGTTGTTATGTTATTTAATGCAGACCACTTATTGTACTCCGTCAATTGAAAGTTAGTTGACGAGTTTTGATATTACGTGTTTACGTTGTGTTTATTTGCTAGCTGTTATCCGCGGCTCCGCCCGCATAAATATCTTTTACTAGGATTATATGTAGCCTATGTTCTAATTCATGTCTTGGTCTACTTGTGTGCAAAGTCGATGTATAAAATCGTAAGGAAATCGTATATCGTTCCATAAAAAAAAACTGTAGAAAAAATTTATTGCTTTTACTTTCGGATTCATCGTGGTGGTAGTAAATTAAAAAAAAAACGTAATGGCAATTCTAAATCTATGTACGTTACCGAACTTCGTTCTAATTATTGTAATTTCGACAGGGGACAAGTCGCGGACGCAAAATGTTTAAATTAGCCAAGAGGGCGTACAAGAAAATGTGTAAAAAACATTGTAAGATATTATTTACAGAGCTTACGTTCGACACGGTACGATTTCATACAGTTTTATAGTTGCAGTTGTTTTTAGTTGTTATAGGATTTAAAAATCCGCAACGAAGTTTGAAACATGCATAGAATGAAGCCGGTATAGAATAGTCATTACAATAATAATATTTTTGATATAAATTATTTACCAAGATGATTTGTAAGTAAAAACAATGTATGTGTTTTTCGGCTTCAAAAAAGGAGGAGGTTCTCAATTCGGCGCGCTTGTTTTGATTTATTGCTTTTTTATGTATGTACATCGATTTCTCCGCAAACTGTGGACCGATGATGTTGAAAAAAAAAACATTCGATGGAGTTTAGCTGGCATGTGGTCCCATATAAATTTGGTTAAGATTTGATGACGGAGTACGGAGTAAAAAAATAAAACTCCTCAAAAGACAACAGTACACTCGTCGCGATTGCGTTATTGTATTGGAATTTACATGCTATTACAGCAAAACTAAAACATAAATACCACTAAAAATTTAAAATTCAATAACGTTTAACACAACTTAAATACCGACTTCAAAATAAAAACACTGAAAAGTCATATACAATAATTTCTATACTTAGGTCACTTTGGAATCGGTGCAATTTTATTTCACCGACAGCGTCATTGGCAACGAGTCTAAAGAGACCTATAAAAGTTGTTATTTTTGACTTTTCAGTGTTTTTATAAACGGTTTCTAGGTTTTGTTAAAACACTAATTGTGTTTAATATTGTGTTGTTTTCTAGAATATTTTTATGTAAGTGACAACAATTCAATACATAGCCAAGTATTTTATATAACAAATATTATCATTGTGATGGATATTCTATGTTACATTAGGTCTACGTTTTGTAGCATACTGTTGTGTAAATGTATAATAGGTATTTAGGTAATAGTATAAGAAGTTTGAATGTAGTTAGGGTAGGCAAAGTAGGTAGAATAGATGTTTGTTTTTTTTATAGCAGAGGCCGGCATCAAGCCAGTGGGTCACCTGATGGTAAGTGATCATCTCTGCCGCTCATAAACATTCACGATTTCATAAGGTGGTAGGTCCCTCGTTTGCGAGAGACCGGCTGGGTTGGTACCACCGCTTTGTCTATTTCTGCCGCCAAGCAACAGTGTGTAAGCACTGTTGTGTTCCGGTGTGAAGGACATTGAAGCCAGTGTAATTACTGGGCATTATGAGACTTAGCACCTTATGTCTCGGGGTGACGAGCGCAGTCCAGTGTCATGCAGTGCTTTATTTAAAGTTCTGTGTGGCGTTGCTTCTGTTTATGAGTAGGCGTGGCGCTTACCATCAGGCGAGCGACCTGCTCGTCTCGTCATTCAATCTAATATAAAAAATAAAAAAAAGGATCAAGATTCAGGGAGCGTTGTTGACCTGGCAAATAATAGCGATTGGGAGAGAGAAGGCGATTTAAGCCTCCGGAAATCTCATTCATTGTATAAAACGCAGGCAAGCTGCAACTCCATGTTGGTGTTCTGTGATTTCTTGTCTCACTGTAGACACTTATAGAAGAGACCATGCTGTTGACAAAGCTGGCTACAGCGTGGCTCTGTCGGTTATAATGTTTATTTGAGATCTTCTACCGTACTTGTGGTTAAGATACGGTGGTGTGACTAGATGGTAGGTCCCTCGAATGCGAGAGGCCGTCTGGGTAGGTACCACCGCTTTGTATATTACTGCCGCCAAGCAGAAGTGTGTTGGAACACAACCAGATTGAAGGACGTTGACGCCAGTGAAATTACTGGGCATTATGTGACTTAACATCTTGTCTTGGGGTGACGAGCGCAGCCCAGTACCATGTAGTACTTTATAATGGGAAGTTCTGATTAGTATTGCTTCTGTAGGCTCAGTACGAGTTACAAATACGTTCACAGTTTTCGAATTCGTATAAAATTACTACCGTCGAACTGTCAAACTAGTAATTTATACGGTAATAAAGGAAAGAATCGCTTGAAAACTAATATCATATTCGATTAATATGAAATAAAATTCATCATTATAAATCATAAATAAATTTTAATTCATCATACGAATAGTTCCCACTAGCGGCTACCGATACTTGATGTATGGAGAGAAAACGAAAACTTTCATCGTTTCGGAAAACTATCAAAACTTGTACTAGGCCTACTGTTTATGAATAGGCGAGCGACCTGCTCGTTTCGTCATCCAGCCTAATATAATAACATACATAAACGAATCATACAAGTGAGAGTATTATTCTCAATAACAACTTTCACTCGGCGAAAGTAACCGACCGCTTTCAAACAAGGAACAGATTTTGTACTATTACCGTTTAATACATCATTTTTTTTATGGCTTAGGCCGGCAATCGAGCAAGTGGGTCACCTGATGGTAACTGATCTCCATCGCCCATGTACGCCAACAATACCAAAATAATCATGGGTGCGTTGCCCACCGTAAAGGAAAAGGATAATTGAGGAATTGGGAAGGGGAGGCGGTTTGAGCCTCCGGATATCTCACTCACCGCACGAAACGCAGCAGCAAGCTTCTACTTTACGGCGGTTTTCTGTGAGACAGTGGTAATGACACGGACGAGCCGGCCCATACATGCTGTAGACAAAAGTGCCTACAGCGTGGCTCTACCACTCATATACCAGTAATATATATAATATACCAATATAATAGTATATATAACAGTTATTCTAAGCATAATATACCGTTTGCATTTATGAATAGTATCTTACTTGAATTGAGTTATTTATGATAGGTATTGTTTGGGTTCGCGGATTCATTTTTTTGTGTGATATAATTAAATTTTTTGTACTTAACTAAAAATAATGACGCTCAAAATACCATGTTTTTATAACGGTTTTTGTTTCTTCGATGATTTCGATTACGATTTTATCGAAACATTACGATTCAAAGTTATAAAAGTTCGATTCGAAAATTCATGTAGGAAATTACGTCATATGGAATCTTTTGTTTGTGATACTACCATGGGCGTCGCTAAAGACGGGGGGTGGTCAAATGGGGCAACCGAAAAAGCCTCGAAAAAATATTTCTAAGGGGCATGGACTTAGGTGACATGAATCACCACATAGTTACTTTCAAATAATGTGCAGCCTTCGTAGCGCAGTGTGCGTGTAGCCGGCTGCGAAGCGTGAGGCCGTGGGTTCGATACCCGCTCCAAGATAAAATGTTTGTGTGATCCACAAATATTTGTTTCGGGTCTGAGTGTTTTCTCCCCAGAGAAAAAGGCGTCAGGCAGGCGGCCGGGCCGGTCTTAATAACTACAAACCAAATCTTTATGTAACATGTGTTAAAAGCATTTTGCGCCACACTGCAAGTGGCATAAGGGCAGGTGGAAAGGAAGTAGTTAGATGCATCACACAAAATTCTACTATTGAAATTATAAATATACGTGGATCACAAAAACATTTGACCCGGTGTGGGAATCGAACCCGCGGCATCTCGCTTCACAGCCGGCTACTCGCGCACTACGTCACGGACGTTGTCAGTATTATGTGCCTGTTACTATAATCAAATGGTTTCACTATCACATTCAAGCTAAATAAAATGGCTAATAGTTTATTTATGTGCATACGCACTCACGCCTGTAATCCACGAAGGGGTAGGCAGAGGTGTAACCACTACACCCACATTTCGCCGAGCGTATCTCCGTCCCACGATGTGATAGGGGGCGAGCCTATCGCCATACCGGGCACAAATTCCAGACTCCGGGCTGATACTGAGCATTTCGTAATAGAAAAACCCAATACCACTTTATCCGACCCGGGGATCGAACCCAAGACCTCAGCGTTGATCTCAATCGTAACGCGTACGCATTACAACCGCGCCACCGAGGCAGTCTAGTACAATCAAATGGTTTCAATATCACGTTGAAGCTAAATAAAATGGCTAATAGTATATTTTTGTATATTTGCAAAACGAGTCTATAAAATTTAACGTCAATAAAGTTACATCAAAGGCATATATATATATAAGTTACTATAAATGCAGATAATTATGAGTTGATGGCCGTTTTTAGGATTATCTTTTTATGTTGGATTGTACAATTAATATTGTATAATTTTTACGTATTGTTATGTAATTTGTTCTGTGTTTGGTATAGTATTTTTTTTTTATTAGCTTGAATGACGAGACGGGCAGGTCGCTCGCCAAACAGAAACAACACCGATTACAATGCACTGTATTCGCCACCTCCAAACATAGGATATTACGCCTCATGATGCCCAGTAGTAGGGTAGTTTCCTATATTGAATTTTATACATTATTTTATAAGCAAAAGAAAATGATACGCAGAAGAAACCCTTTTATTAAAACACAATGAATATTGGTTCAGAAATGTGCCCGCAGTTATGACTTTAAATGTTGGTATGAGGAAAAGTGGGTGCGTAGTAGGGATATCTCACTATCTCGCTTGCACGCGTGCACCATAATGAACATTTTACACAGTGACGTCAAAATTTGCGTCGTCTGTCATTTGACAATTATCCCTTTTACAGGATTTGAATGGCTTCTAACTTATTTATTTTTCGTCCGATTTATAAAAATCTTTTTGCAATAGATTTTTAGTGACGTAATTTATTGATATAAAAATCTAGTCAACTACCCTATTTCACTGGCTTCAATGCCCTTCAAACCGAAACACAACTGTGCTTACATGCTGCTGTTTGGTGGCAGAGATAAAAGACAAAGCGGTGGTAACCGGCCAGATGATCGGATACGAGTGTGTCAGATACCCTCCCACCTGTCTGCTAATACCATTTACAAGATTGAAACCTTTACGTGTGTTGTAGGCGGCTTGCGCTCTCACGGTGGGCGTCGGAAGCTACAGCGATCCACCGGACATGCAGGGCTTGGCGCATTTCGTAGAGCACATGGTCTTCATGGGTAGCGAGAAGTACCCTAAAGAGAACGAATTTGACTCGTTTATTAAGGTAAGCTTCGATACATATTAACTTCACGCCTTTATCCACGAAATGGGTAGGCGGATATGTAACTAGTATACGTAGGTACCTATGTTCCACCCAGCCTCCGCCATATAGTATGATAAGTGGCGAGCCTAGCGCCATATCGGCCAAATTCTAATCCCAAGAGATGCGTGTGTGATTTTTTAGTATAGAATTCTTTCTAATACAAATTGTATTGGGATTTAAACCCAGGTACTCGCGGTTTCTCGGCCTAATGCTGCCACTAGACCAATGAGGCGATCACGTGAAACAAGTATATTGTCAACTATGAGGACGGCAAACGAACAAGTGAGTCACCTTTTGATAAGTGATCCCCACCGTTCATGAACATCCATAATACCTGCGAGATTATGGTACCGTTGTCACCCTTAAAGGAGAGGATTGTGAAGGGAAAGGGGCTTGTCCCAGTATCTCACTAACCACCTCCCACATGAGTTTATATACCTCTATTTAACGCAACCGGAAACATATTTTTTTATAACAGATACCGTCAAACGAACAAGTAGGTTATCTGAAAGTAAGTGATCACCGCCCACAATACCAGAGAAATCATGGATGCGTTGACGAACTTAAAGGGAAGGAATAATTACGAAATTGGGAAAGGGAGGGGGGATTTGGGCCCCCAGATATCTCACTTATCGTACGGAACGCAACAGCAAGCTTCTACTGCACGTCGGTTTTCTGTAAGACAGTGGTAACAACCCGGTCGAGCGGCCCATACATGCTGTACGATTGCAGGCACGAAGCCAGCCCCAAGAGCATGCATGATCAACCTGGGGCGGTACCGGCTAATTCGCCGAACTTAGGGTTTATGCAAATCGATGTTCGATTAGAGAACCAATGATTTTGTCGTAACGCTGAACGACCGTTTAATGGCCAAAACGATGAACAACGATTTATGACGTCACATGAACTTCAATAAAACCGATTTATTTGAATTAAATAATACCGCCCGCGGGCGTTTTATCCGAATGGACTTAAACGCCGGCAGAGTTGTTGAAATTCGGCGAATTAGCCGGTACCGCTCCTGTATCGTTAGTATTATGAAATACAATGGATTTACGGTCCCACAACTCCCAGACCAGAAACAAATATTGTCTATGACGTACTCCAGGTAATCGTCTACTTGTGTGCCAAAATTCATCCAAAACCGTTCAGCCGTTACGGCGTGATTGACTAACAAACATCCAAATTCAAACTCACAAACTCATAAAAAAAAACATTTCTAATAGGAGTATTTTATAACTAATGAACATTTTCAGAAAAAAGGCGGTTCAGACAACGCATCGACCGACTGCGAGGTGACCACATTCTACTTCGAGATCCCTGAGAAGCATCTCTCTCATGCGATGGACATGTTCAGCCAGTTCTTCGTGAGTCCGCTGATGTTGAAGGAGGCTATGCAGAGGGAACGGGAGGCTATCGAATCTGGTATGCCAACAAAATAACATATATAATCTAATTTCATGTACTCTTAGACAGCCCTCTCATATTCGTACTCCTAGCTCCATCCTATGGTTGCCTGTAAGAGATTGCCCTGAGCGATAAGGCCGCCAATTGTACTATGTTTAAAAGTTTATTGTCTTTTTACTTTTAACAAGTGTCTAATGTGCAATAAAGCATTATAAATAAATAAAATAAAAATATACTCCTGTATCACATAAGAGGTAGGCAGACGTGCAATGAGGTCCAACACACTTTTTCAATGCTGTTCTAGAACCTAACTACCCAAATTTAATTTAATTTATTCTGGAATTTGTGCCTGGTATGGCGATAGGCTCGCCCCTTATCACATCGTGGGACGAAGATACGCTCGGCGAAATGTGGGTGTAATGGTTACACCTCGGCCTACCCCTTCGGGGATTACAGGCGTGAGTGCCTATGTATGTAAGTACTACCCATATTGTAGGGCATTATCTTAACTAATGTCTTGGGGTGACGAATCATCATGGATTTTCTTCTTGAAATTAAAATGAGACCCCAACTTTGAGCTATACTCGTTCGTTGCAAAAAAAAGAATCATCCAAATCCGTCTACATTTGGCGGAGTAATGCGTGGTTATATATATTTATTTATAAACTCTTTATTGTACTATTATTATACTATTTGTTGTATTTTCTTCATAAGAATTTCGAAGGTATGTGAAGTCTACCAAGCCGCATTAGGCCAGCGTGGTGGACTAAGGCCTAACCCCTCTCATTCAGTAGAGGAGGCCCGTGCCCAGCAGTGGGACGTATATAATACAGGGCTAGTATTATTATTATATTATTGTACATCTTCAAAAACAAAAGAAAATGAATAACAAAATAATCTTAACAATTATAACGAAGTACAAATGGCGGTCTTATCGCTAACTGCGATTTCTTCCAGACAACCTTATATACGTATACATACATTTTTTTGTATTTATACGTCAAATTTAGAACATTCTCTTTGTTTTTCGTCGGATCGTATGGGATGGGGTAAAAAACACTCGGTGCTCGAGAACGACTCGCACATGGCCAGTATGTATAGAATAATAATAAGAATTGTTATTTTAAATTGTATTAGATACGGTTAACTCAACCGGAGATTTAAATCGTGCGTTACTTATAGAATAACCTGTTTAGAATTAAAAAAAAAATACGTCCAACAATTTTTCCATAAAACTTTATGTAACGTCAATTATTAGTCTATTTCTATTTTAAGTTTAATTTGAAGTTGTTTGAACAACACATGATATCATCTTCATTGCGTATTTTTTTTTTATAAAGATTAATAATAATAGCTAAGGTTAATATTTTTTTATTGCCTAGATAGACAGAGGAGCAGGCGGTCCACCTATTTGTAAGTGGTTACCGCCGCCCATGGACCTCAGCAATGCCAGAGCATAGCCAAGCCGCTGCCTACCGTGAATACCTAATACCAGCCCTGTATTATACACGTCCCACTGCTGGGCACGGGCTTCCTCTACTGAATGCGAGAGGTTAGGCCTTAGTCCACCACGCTGGCCTAAAGCGGGCTTGCAGATTTTACTTGTCGTCGAAATTCTCAAATATATAAAGTCTCTAAGGAACACTTAGGTAGGTACTAACACTGCAAGCTGATTCTATGTAGATTTACGCCTACGTCCCCTCCGTGGCGGCTCCGAAGCGAGTTCTATCCCGCACCGAGACAAACAAAAATGTAGAAAAATAAAACTCAGAAAAAAATAAAAAACAGTACACTCGTCGCGATTGTGTTATTGTATTAGAACTCACATGCTCATATTACTGTAACTACCATTAAAAAATGAAAAATAAAATAACGGTCAAATAAAATTTTCACCGACTCCAAAGAGAATAGAATAAATAGAATTTGTTATTTTTGACTTTTCAGTGGTTTTATTTTAAAATCAGTTTTTTAACTTTTGTTTATTATTCATTTAGTCAGAATTAAATCGATATTTAATAAATCGATAATTGATGTTTATAACGTCTAATGGTTTCTAAGAAAATTGTGTTTTTGTCGTTGTTTAGTTTTCTTTAAGGCCCAAAGCGGACTTGGTACTTTTAGCATCTGCGACCAGCAACCTTTTTTTTACATTAGAAAATCCTCTTGGATTACCGGCCACTTTAAAAGAAGATAGACGGGGTATGCCGGATTTTTACCGGCTAAAAAACCCATGGTTGTCGCCATCTGCACTATGGAAGGGTTTCGGGACCTCCAACAAAAACACGCCGAAACCCCTCCAATGCAACGCTGTAATATCACGCCGAGGGGGGAGTATGTGTTAACTCCTCCAGCAAATATATCTTGCCTCTAGGCAGAGGAACCGAGGTGATTTCTTGCATCACCTCGGCGTCTACGTCTCCGAGCAGGGTCAGCCCTCTCCCGCTTTTCAGAGGTTCAAAGCAATGATTGTACGCTAAACCAATCGATTTTGACACCACAATCTAATTTAGCAATTCGTCAAAACCGATAAATATCAAAGCAATAGCCGACACGCGATTTTGATGTAGTAATCGAACGCAGCACCTACATGCAATTTAGATACAATAATGAGGTGTGAGTGGGCCACTAACATTTTTGACCCAAAAGCCAACCTCACCGGCACGGGTAACAAATCAAATCAAAATAATTTTATATTCATAGGCCCTTCTGGGCACTTAAAAACGTCGTAATTTACAATATAACTAGCTGTCCCGCGCGGTTTCTCCCGTAACTATTGCAGCTCCACCTACCGGGTCCAATTGTGAATCTAAACCATCCAGGGCGCGACCCAAACGCATACAAAAAAAATCATTCAAATCGGTCCAACCGTTTAGGTTTGGTTCAGTGACATACACACGTACAGTAGAATTATAATAATATAAAGATAATCTTATTATAACCAATATACACTATAAATAAAAATGTATTGCGCCATATTGCGCTAGCAACACCCTAACTCCATGGTTTCCGATCATTTATGTAGTCTCTAATTTTATAATAACACCTGCTAACGATGTGTTTTTTACAGTTATTTTGAAGTTATGAAAGGGTAGGTCCATGATATTACTAGGAATTAGGTTGTATTATAATAAGCGCAGAAGAAGCAGTGATAGCTCAGCGGGGAGTGGTATGGACTGTCGAGACGAAAGTCGCAGGTTCGAAACCAGCCCCAAGTGCATACACCTCTGACTTTTCTAAGTTATGTGTATATTAATTGTTAATTATCACTTGCTTTAACGGTGAAGGAAAAACATCGTGAGGAAACCTGCATACCTGAGAAGTTCTTCATAAGAATTTTGAAGGTATGTGAAGTCTGCCAACCCACATTAGGCCAGTGTGGTAGACTAAGGCCTAACCCCTCTCATTCAGTAGAGGAGGCCCGTGCCCAGCAGTGGGACGTATATAATAAAGGGCTAGTAAAAAAAATAATAATTATAAGCGGACGAAGTAATGGTGAAACTTGATTTCCGTTGCGGATTGTGGGGGTCAGATGGCGGGTCGTCCCATGGAATACCAAATACGGTCAATTCTATGGTACGAGAGGGCGGACCCTAGCATATAGCCGGGATAACGCCAAGTATGTTTTTACGCTGTTAAATAGGGTAGTTGACTAGATTTTTTTAATTATTTAAATGAATAAGTTACGTTCTCAAAATATATTGCGGAAAGTATTTTATAAATCGGACCAAAAATAAATAAGTTAAAAGCCATACAAATACTGTAGAAGTGGTTATTGTCAAATGACAGACGACGCAAATTTTGACGTCACTGTGTAAAATGTTCATTATGGTGCACGCGTGCAAGCGAGATAGTTAGATATCCCTACTACGCACCCACTTTTCCTAATACCAACATTTAAAGTCATAACTGCGGGCACATTTCTGAACCAATTTTGATTGTGTTTTAATAAAAGGGTTTCTTTTGCGTATTATTTTCTGTTGCTTATAAAATAATGTATAAAATTCAATATAGGAAACTACCCTATTGCATGGCGTGGCCAAGTAAACGAGAGTAGACTCTCGTGTGATAAACTCTCTCATTGTAAATGGGGCTTTATGCATTCAAAATCATACATTACTTACGTCATCTTGGCTGTTGTTTAATGGAATCTTGTACCATATAATAAATAATTCAGCATAACGAAAGCAGCGAATAAACTTTCGATTTAACAATGTCGATTTTTTTGAGCTGTACCTACACAAGCTGATAGTTTTATTTTATAATGTATGGATTAAACCCAAAGACGTTAATGTATACTACTAGACAAGCTGCGCGGTACATAGAAATTGTACCACGAAGTTGCGGTCAATAGACTGTAACACAATATTACCATCTCGCTTACTCTCAACTAAAACCCCTATCGCGCTCTCTGTTTGTGAGCTGTCAAACTACCGCGATATATGACGCAATTTTACTTTTAAACAGCCCGGCTAGTGATATACATTAAACATACACACTCACGCCTGTAATCCCCGAAGGGGTAGGCACAGATGTAACCAGTACACCCACATTTCGCCGAGCGTATCTCCGTCCCACGATGTGATAGGGGCGAGCCTATCGCCATACCGGGCACAAATTCCAGACTCCGGGCTGATACTGAGGATTTCGTAATAGAAACACCCAATACCACTTTTACCCGACCTGGGGATCGAACCCGAGACCTCAGTGTTAGGCTCAGTCGTAACGCGTACGCATAACAACTGCGCCACCGAGGCAGTCACATAACAATTTCTGGATTTAATTTTAAAGCATTTTCAAACAATATGGTTATCTCCCAGAATTCGCGATGGCCCTACCATCGGACTCGAATCGCAAGGACCAGTTGCTGTCGAGTTTCTTCCCGGAGGAGCATCCGGCGCGGACGTTCACTTGGGGCAACCTCAAGAGTCTGCGCGACAATATCAATGATGACGAGAAACTGCACCGAGCTGCGCATGACTTCATGAGGAGACACTATAGCGCGCATAGGATGACTGTTGCTGTGCAGGTACGGAATGGTAACATTTTATATAAGAACTAGCTGTCCCGCGCGGTTTCACCCGCAACTACAGCAGCGCCCCCTACCGGGTCCAATTGTGAATCTAAACCATCCAGGGCGTCACCCAAACGCATACAAAAAAAATCATTCAAATGGGTACAACCGTTTAGGAGGAGTTCAGTCACATACACACGTACAGTAAAATGATCTTATAAAAATCAATTGCTGTTCGTTAAAACTTAAAAACGGTTGGACCAATTTTGATGAAACATTTTGTGGATGTTTGAGTAGGTCCCTGGACGGTTTATATTCTCAATTGGACCCGGTAGGTGGCGCTGCAAGCGGTAAATGTTGCGGGTGAAACCGGGACAACTATATATAAATATAAAGATTTGCCATTCCTCTACCATTGGCAAAGACCAGTTGCAATCGAGTTCGTTCCTGGAATTGTAATTTTTTTATGACATAGGCCGGCAAATGAGCAAGTGTGTCACCTGATGGTCAGTGATCTCCACCGCCCATGTACGCTTACAATATCAAAAGAATAATGGGTGCGTTGTCGACCTTAAAGGAAAGGGGCAATTAAGGAATTGGGAAGGGGAGGTGGTTTGGGCCTCCGGATATCTCACTCACAGTACGGAGCGCAGCAGCAAGCTGCTGCTTTACGCCGGTTTTCTGTGAGACAGTGGTAATGACCCGGACGAGCCGGCCCATACATGCTGTAGACAATAGTGTCTACAGCGTGGCTCTACCACTCATAAAATGACTTTAGCTTTACATGTTCCTCGATATCCGATCCGCTCCTCGATATTTTCGCCGATGATTGGAACCATATTAAGTGTTATGTTATGACAGCCTCCGTGGCGCAGTTGGCGAATAGCCGGCTGCGAAGCGAGAGGCTGTGGGTTCGATCCCCACACCGAGACAAATGTTCGTGTGGTCCACAAATATTTGTTTCGGGTCTGGGTGTTGTGGGTTGGCAAGTCCCACGTAGTTCCTGATACCCACGATACAGGTTAACCTAGTGTGGGGTCAGGACTATGTGTGTGACTGTTGGGTGTATTATTTATTTATGTTTGTTGTTTAACATTTTGCAAAGGTTACAATGTATAATTATATTGTAATTGGTTTTGTAATTGTTCTAATCAAAATAAATAAATAAATGTTTTTTGAAATTATGAAACGAGCGGGTCATAGACATGGCACAGCCACATTATACGTAGGTGCGTGTTTTTTCCTTTTTTTTTCATTAGCTTGAGTGAAGAAACGAGCACGTCGCTCGTCTGATGGTAGCGCCACGCCTGCCCGTATACAGAAGCAACACAACACAGAATTCTTTGAATTACAAATCACTACAAGGCATTGGTCTGCGCTCGTCACCCCGAGATATAAGATGTTTAGTCTCATAATGCCCAGAAATTTCACTGGCTTCAATTACCTTCAAACCGGAATACACCAGTGTTTACACACTGCTGCTTGGCGGCAGATATAGACAAAGCGGTGGTACCAACCCATGGGGGCTCTCGCATACAAGGGACGGTGACTAAATATTCGATAAAAATATTGTCAAGAATGCCCGATTTTAAATTTGTATGTTTTATCATCATTTGATTTTTAGTTAGACTGCCTCGGTGGCGCAGTTGTAATGCGTACGCGGTACGACTGAGGCTGACGCCGAGGTCTCGGGTTCGATCCCCGGGTCGGGTAAAAATGATATTGGGTTTCTATTACGAAAAAGCTCAGTATCAGCCCGGAGTCTGGAATTTGTGCTCGGTATGGCGATAGGCTCGCTCCCTATCACATCATGGGACGGAGATGCGCTCGGCGAAATGTGGGTGTACTGGTTACACCTCTGCATACCCCTTCGGGGATTACAGGCGTGAGTGCGTATGTTGATTTTGAGTTACAGCTCTAGAAGCCGAGTTAAAATATATTATCTTTATTTGTAGGCTCGAATGGATCTGGCCACACTAGAACAATACGTGATAAACACGTTCGGTCGCGTGCGCAACAACAAGCTGGCGCCGGACGACTTCAAACCGTACGCGTACCGACCAGACATCGTCACCGAACAGTTCAAAGGACTTTACTACGTCAAACCAGTCGGAGATACCACTGAGGTATGTATAATTTCGCCAAGCAACAGTGTGTAAGCACTGTTGTGTTCCGGTGTGAAGGACATTGAAGCCAGTGTAATTACTGGGCATTATGAGACTTAACACCTTATGTCTCGGGGTGACGAGCGCAGTCCAGTGTCATGCAGTGCTTTATTTAAAGTTCTGTGTGGCGTTGCTTCTGTTTATGAGCAGGCGTGGCGCTTACCATCAGGCGAGCGACCTGCTCGTCTCAGTCATTCAAACTAAAAAAAAAAAAAAACAATTTGTTTCTGCCTGGCCTAATGCCAATTTCCGCGGATCTAGGGGGGAGCAAACCGGGGCACCCGCCCCGGACGGCAGTTTCAGGGGGCGCCAAAATCATAATGAAATATGATTAAAAATTCAAAACTTGCTCTTAAAAGCGCCTAGCATACGGAAGCCTGGTTGGCTCACCGTCGATTTGTAAGAAAAAGGTGCCATACCGACCCTTTGTGCATCATTATTTTATTTATTTTTTAAGTAATTTATCACAAACGTTGGTTCGAAAAAAATCGTAGATCCGGGTTTGTAGATGCGCCTTCCCGTCACGATGGGTTTGTGGATTATGTGGGGTGATCTACCGTCTGACCCCAACAACACGCAACGGGAACCAAGTATCGCCATGTACAGTATGTAACAAAACCATGTTGGCCCTTTTTGGGTCGTGAAGATAGTCATATAGACAGCTTAATAATAATAGTTAAATAAAAATATTAATAAACAGAAGCGAGATATTATCCTTACACAGATAATTTAAAAATTCGTATTAAAAAAAATTATATTTTCCTCTGATTTTTTGTGTGTATTGACGATGCCGGGGGCGCGGCACGTTTGATGTACGTAGAAACCGCAACATGCTATCTCGCTCTTGCAGAGGTAATCAATCGAAATACGGTTGACTAACAATAAATTAATTCAAGTTTAACCCCTTCGTTTGGTCGTTTGGGACGACAACATTAATAAGGAAAATCTTACTTTATTTACTCTCCGCAACACTTGAGGGTAGCTATAAAATTATATTATTGACTAGCTGACCCGCGCAGTTTCACCCGCAACATCTATCGATTGCAGTGCCACCTACCGGGTCCAATTGTGAATTTAAACCATCCAGGGACCGCTCAAATACATACAAAAACAAATCATCGCAATCGGTCCGATCGTTTAGGAGTTTTTGCGAGACTAACGAACAGCAATTGATTTTTATATATAAGAGATGTGTAAAAAAAGTCATCAAAACATTTAGATTCATAAATCATAAAAATGCCGCGTGTATGTGTTAATTCTCCTAGCTTATTTTGTTTTGTTTGTGGTCAATTCACACCTAAAAGTGAAAAAAGGCAATGTCGTCAAGTGTTATGAAGCTTATTTTAAAATAGCTATTAAAAATCAAGTCGAATGCCGAAAGTGTGTTGTTTGAAATCCTATAAATATTTAACGGGTTGGCACAAGGGTAATATTAAACAGATGTCTTTTGGTGTATCAATAATACAGAGGCGTGAACCCAAAAATCACATAGAAGACTCAAATTCAAATTCAAATAATTTATTCTGTAAATTGGATCATAAATATCACTTTTACATGTCAATAACTTTTTATGCTACATTATATTTACGACGGCTGTTATTACGACTGTTCTGTTTAACAACTGTGAAAGGTTTGGTTTGGTTTATTAGGTCTATCGAACCATTAGTACCGTCTGAGAAAATCATTTTACCGCCGTTACACGTAAAACTTGGTTGGATAAAGAATTTTGTAAAAGCACTCCCCAAAGAAATACCCGGATTATTGTTTCTTAAAACAACATTTCTTATGCTAAGTGAGGCGAAAATTAAAGAAGGCATTTTCATCAGTTCTGACATAAGAAAATTAGTCTATGATCTTTTTTTTTTCGAGCCTCAATCCTATCGAAAAAAATGCATGGTTGGCTTTTATCGTCGTCAGAAAAAAATTCCTCGCAATCACAAATCACCGGATTTCCACGAGAAAATTTATTAGTTGCTCGATGCGTATCACAAACTAAGATGCAATATGTCGTTGAAAAATCATTTTTGACACTCCTATTTAAGTTTATTTCCGGATAACATGGGTTCAGTAAATGATCAACACGGTGAAAGATTTCATAAAGAAAGAGAGTATGAGAAGCGTTACCAGGATAGATGGGAACCAGCCATGCTTGCAGACTACTGTTGGTGTCTCCAGAGGGATGATGCCACTACTGACTATAAGAGGAAAGCTAATCGTTCCAAAGATAAAATAAGTAGTTGTTTTTTGTAGAATTACAACTTATGTCACTACTTCATATAATTTTAAGTAAAATCAATAAATGCGTTTCACTACTAAACTTGACGTGATATAACAATTTTATTTCAATATTTCAAATAGTTCTATGGTGACGAATCATAGTTACATACTGTAAACCCAGTGAAAAAAATAATTTCATACTTTGTTGTTTGTTTCATACAAAGTGTAATTAGTCATGTGTTTTGATATCGGAGAAAAATGAGTTTATATACCTTTTCAAGACTACATACGTTGAAATGTTATTTATCACCAAAATATCATACTATATCGAATAAAAAACTCGTATCGAATAAACTTTCTAAATAATACGAATTAAAAATCGACATAATTTGAATAAAAAATATATGTTACATCGATACATCAAAGTTTTTCACATATTCCGATTTCCCCATTTATAAAGTTATTCCTATATTTTTCAAGAACGATTAAACATAAACAAAACACAAACAAACATGACAGTTGTGGTCGATTTCAAGGTCTTGCCGGAGTTTTGGTGTGAATTCCTTTCAGTACGATGCTTCTAGCTGACTTTCTTCAAGCGAATTGAACACAGGTCCATAAATACCATTGTTCAAAAACCACCTAAATTATATTATTTCAATGTTTCCACACACTGTTCATCACTGTTATTGTTTGTTGCACAAATCCACAGAACTTTTACAGAACAAACACAGCTCTAAACTAGTTTAGGTATTATAAATGTAAGAGGTCAACCACACTTTTAGAATTCGCGCCAAAAGTCCCCTGATTTCTTCCCATGTCCAGTGCTGCCAAAATGTCCCTTTTAGTACTGTTTTCTGTTCTAAAACAGTACCTTGTCTTGCCCTACACACTAGTTTTACAAGCTTTTGCCTAGAATATTAAATTCTTTATTACCTGGAAACCAAGCCACTTTATGCAATGTCTAGAATCTAGATAGACGCTTTGACGGTATACCCGAAGAACTTCTATATTAAAATAGATTCTAGATAATAATAATATGATTAACAATTTTTCATATTTTCCTAAATCATAACTATGTACCTTTTTGTAAGTTTATATTATCCGTTATCGTACGTTTTGGGTATTCATACTGGCAGCACTGCTTATGTCATGTGAATTGCGAAATGACATAAATATTTATAAAAGTTATATTTTTAAACATATCGCGTTGAATTGAGTTTATGTATTACTACATGATTACTATTTATTTTAGTTAAAATACGTGCTGGTGTTTAATATATATATAATGAACAAGATTTGAAAGTAAATATGGCTCAACAGTGCATCGTAAGTATTGTGTACGGTGTACCGATCATCTCCATATCAAGTATTAATAAGTTTAAGTGTCGTATATTCGCATCTGAATTACTATTTTCAGATAAAGTCAAGGGCTTTGTCAAAAGACGAAGTACTTTTTCTACTTGACTTAATTACTAAATATGAAGTTATAACCTTAAAGTCAACGAACGCAACGAATAACAGGTTGAAAGACGATGCCTGGAGGAAAGTAACAGAGGAGTTTAACACAAGAGCTGACGAAACGAGGCGTCCTGAACAACTACGCTTGAAGTGGGAAAACTTAAAAAAAGCGGCCAGAAAACGTAATTTAAGACAAGTTTGTATAGCTTTTCTACAATATAATTATTATTATAGCAAAGACTTTAATGTATACTACTAGACAAGCTGCGCGGTACATAGAAATTGTACCACTAAGTTGCGGTCAATTGCCCGTAACACAATATTACCATCTTGCTTACTCTCAACTAGAACCCCTATCGTGCTCCCTGTTTGTGAGCTATCAAACTCCCGCGTTATGTGACGCAATTTTACTTCCAAACAGCCCTGCTGGTAATATACATTAAAATCTTGAGGTGATGAGTGCAATACCATGCAGTATTTAGTAATTCAAATTCTTGGTTGCTTACCTTCATACGTCAATGTCACATACCTTCGTAATTCTTATGGAGAACTTCTCAGTCATGTAGGTTTTCTCACAATTAATATACATGGTACATACTAAAAAACGTCAGAGGTATGCTCTTGGGTCTGGTTTCAAACCTGTAACTTTCCATCTCGACAATCACTTGCCCCTGTGAATCATATTCCATTTTTTTTTACAGGCAGGCGAGGGAAATATATATTTCCCACGTGATGAAGCACTGGATCGTGTGACAGCTATACTAAATGCTTCATGTACCGAGTCTAGCGATAAGGATGATCATATAACATTTGAAACAGTTAGCCTGGATAAAGAGCTAGATTTTGCATCTGAAGTTGTGGTAGATAAGCTACCATCTTTGGTGAAGGCTAAAAGAGCAAACTTCGTCTCTGTAGACAGTGATAGTATATCGGAGTCTGGTCGGGCAGGTGTTGAAAACAATTTTACACCCAAACAATTTTTACTCAAATCTAATGAAAAGTCCAGTAAGTTCTTTTTCATACTGTTATTTATAAAATGATTAACTGGCCCATTCAGAAACACCAATTATCATTAATTGTGATTTAGTAATTTCTTAAAATTATTTTTGGAGATGTCAATAAAGATTATTAATGTACTCGGTAACTGACCGTATATCATTAACTTTCTGAGTGTGGAAATAATTGAATTCTTAGAAATGATTAAGTCATGATTAAAGTTAATCGGTGTTTCTGAATGTGGCAGTTATATAGTGTGTATACAGTACAGCACAAAATAAATCGGTTATGCTAAAGTTAGTTTGCAGTTTGCTTTTCTCATCAACCTTTAGTGTCTGAATACAGCCATGACACCACAAGGTACAAGGTACAAGGTACTAAGCTGGCTAACGTATTTTGAATCTATAGTATACATTTTTTTTACCAAAGTGAAGTAATTTAGTGTTAATAATGTTTTGCGAGTGGTAGAGCCACACTGTAGCCAGTTCTGTTTACAGCATGAATGCACTGGCTTGACCAGGTTGTTACCACTGTCGTGACAGAAAACTGATGAAAAGTAGCGGACTCCTTTACTGAATGAGAGGAGTTAGGTTAACCACCATACTGGCCTAATGGGTAGGCGGACTTCATATACCTTTGAAATTCTTATGGAGAATGTCTTAGGTATGCATGCTTCCTTTATGTTAAAACAAGAAATAAGGAAGACTGAATATGCACACAACTTTGAAAAGTCAGAATTGTACTCTTGGCTTGGTTTCGAACCTGCGACTTTTGTTTCAGCCAGAACTTGCACTGAATTTATCCAGAACTGGTAATTAACTACATCATAATTTTGTATTCACCGGGAAATTTATAAATTAGATAGAAACTGGGATAAATGTAAATATAATTAATTGTAGTTGTGAAGTAATAAAAATATTTTTTATTAATTTTTCGTAGCTGACAAGCGACGGGAACTTACAGAGGAACTGCTGAGAGCCAAGAGAGACAAAGAACTGGCTATAGCAGCTTATTTTCAAGCCAAAACAGAAAAAATTAAACTTGAAAATATTAAACTTAGATATGAAATAGAACAGACTAAAAAGCCCACAAAAAGTGACTAGTGACTTCACCATTATAAAAAGGCAATTTCTCCTGTAATTGGGGGTTTGTACCCAGGTCCATCCCAGGACCAGTCCTATGCTGATTCAATATGGGTTGGTGAGTCACCATTGCCATGTGTGTTGGACAGCAGATTACCATGAACCCTTAAAGTTGGTTTATGGTCTTCAAAATGTTGAACCACCTTGGCCTATGTGAAGTAAAATAGGTATCAATAAAAACTGGAGAAGTGATAAAAATGCTAATACAGTTGCGACACTGTTCGATGTCATATGGGACTACGTGACTACGCTCAGGACGTTCTGTAATAATAATACACCCAACAGACACACTAGGTGAAACTATCATGTGTATCAGGAACTATGAGGAACAACGGTCCCACAACACCCAGACCAGAAACATATGGTTGTGAATCACACAAACATTTATTGGTGTGGAAATGAAACCCGCGGCCTCTGACTTCATAACTGGCTACTCGCCTGCTGCGCCACGGGGCTGTCAATCTGTCTGAAAATATTGGTAACTAATCGAAATTACTCATTGTGTTACATCATTGTAAGTTGTCCAAAATGACATCATACAATGCCGCTGCTATGGTATGAAGTTAGTTTAATTAGTACATTGATAGGTACAACTAATTGTTAATAAATAATTTATGTGCAGTATTTGTTTCATTGTTTTTTTTTAATTCACCCTTCTTCCACCCGCCCTTATCTTTTATCACTGTGTGGTCGGCGCAACATGCTTTTTGAGACATGTTACAGAAAGATTTAGCTTGTAATTTTTACAACCGGCCGCCTGCCTGATATTCAACCCCTATGGAAAGGACGTCAGGCAGGCGGCCGCTTTTTTTAATTCTCTATACAGTAGAATTATAGCCGTGGAAAATGAGAGCTCTGAGACTTCCTCACGTCAACTATGTTTTGAGTTCTTTAGATTATTTTAACAGAGCTCGCCGAGCCTATAATACGTTATATAGTGTTAGAACTATTACCCATGAGCACTCTGAATGAACTGAATGCTCCTAGGCAACAATAAGTTCAACTGAGCCAGCGTAACTTCATAGTAATGTCAGTACTCACAGTATACCGCAACACTCACAGTTCTCACAGCACTGTGCTCCCAATGACGGAGCGCTCTCTTATAAAGCAACTGTCACCCCACCAGGCGTACAACTTGTTTACTACTTGCACGGCTATTATTTCAATGTACCCGACATTACATTCTCGGCTACGCTCGAAATAGCCGATAAAGAGGAATGTCTGCCAACAATAGATTACAAGTTGTAATTTGTAAAGCCAATCAATATTGTAATAGAGACACTCTGTTGACAGTCTTGTCTGACTTGGGTGACGAGCGCAGTCCAGTGCCATGCAGTGTATCTGTTTTTCGAATTTCGAAATTCTGTGTGGCGTTGTTTCTGTTTACAGGCAGGCGTTGCGCTTACCATCAGGCGAGCGATCTAGTCATTTCGTTGAATCAAGCTTGTAATGTTTCAGTCTTGATGATTTTATAATAATACTAGCTGTCCCGTGCGGTTTCACTCGCAACTACAGCAGCGCCACCTACCGGGTCCAATTGTGAATCTAAACCATCCAGGGCGCCACCCAAACACAAAAAAAAACATTCAAATCGGTCCAACCGTTTAGGAGGAGTTCAGTCACATACACACGTACAGTAGAATTATATATATAAAGATAATCGGCTGTTATCATGGCACATTAATGTGTGCTGTACCGTATCTGATGGAATATCCAGACTTTCTTTCTGCCATATCGCTTTTCCATCATGATTTGACGATATTTGGTATTATATGGGGCGACCCGCCGTCTGGCCCCCACTACGTGCAACGGGAACCAAGTTCCGTCGTTGCCTCGTCCGTTATCAGCAGAGTGTACCACTGCCTCGGTGACGCAGTTGTAATGCGTACTCGTTACGACTGAGGCTGACGCTGAGGTCTCGGGTTCGATCCCCGGGTCGGGTAAAAGTAATATTGGGTTTTTCTATTACGAAATGCTCAGTATCAGCACGGAGTCTGGAATTTGTACCCGGTATGGCGATAGGCTCCTATCACATCATGGGACGGAGATATGCTTGGCGAAATGTGGGTGTACTGGTTATACCTCTGCCTACCCCTTCGGGGATTACAAGTGTGAGTGCGTATGTATGTATCGACCACGTGCAGGTGTGGTTGGCTGTGGTCTAAGATGTTGGAGGCCCACTTACACTCCTGATGGTATATCCAGTGCAGTTCAAATATAATGTCGAGCGTCAAAAGACATTGCGCAACTCAAGTTGTAAGGCCGGCAGAATTATACCGGCCGGCAAGTTATACAATATGTAACAAAAACCCTGTTGGGCGTTAGCCGTGATATCAGAATCGATATTCAAACGTAATTAAATAACTCTCATACGAAAATGAGATTATAACAATAATCATATCTATTTTTTATACTTTATTTTATTGTTTGTATACCGTATTTCTATTGATTATTTCTTCAAGAGCTATGACTCGGAGCCAGAGCGAGATAGCAAGTTGCGGCGTTGACGTGCATCAAACACGCCACGCAACATCAGTCAGCTGTTCATCAGCTTACAGATGAAAATATCATTTTTTTAATACGTTCATTTTTACCTCTAAGCTATATGTGTAAGGCTAATATCTCGCTATTATTTATTTATTTTTTAATTTAACTATTTTTCTTACGCTATTTATATAATAATAATACACCCAACAGTCACACACATAGTCCTGACCCCACACTAGGTAAACCTGTGTCGTGGGTATCAGGAACTACGAGGAACTTGCGGTCCCACAACACCCAGACCAGAGACCAATATTTGTGGTACACACAAACATTTGTCTCGGTGTGTAATCGAACCCACGGCCTCTCGCTTCGCAGCCGACTACTCGCCCGCTGCGCCACGGAGGTCTGTCTTCACGGCCTAGCAAGGGCCAACAGGGTTTTTTTACATACTGTACACCAGCTGACGCCGGAACGATATACTACGGCGGTTATTTTTACTATATGCACGGTGATCGTCGATCGATACCCAGTCAGGTACATAGACTTTGATGTATACTACTAGACAGGTTATTTAGAAGTAAAATTGGGTCACATAACGCGGGAGTTTGATAGTTCACAGACGAGAGAGCACGCTAGGGGTTCTAGTTGAGAGTAAGCGACGTGGTAATATTGAGTTACAGTCAATTGACCGTGGCTTAGTGGTGCAATTTCCATGTACCGCACAGCTTGTCTAGTAGTATACATTGAAGTGTTTGGGTACAAATGTGTCACCACATGTGTCAGGCCTTCCCATCATTTCTAAAGTTTTGTAATTCTCGATAGTTGCAACATATTAATTATCACGCTTTTATTACCTTCATACGTATTTATGTATGTAACAGAAACTTAGAACATAATTTTGACCTCCTTCAAAACGTCGGATTAACTCGAAATTTGGCATACTTATCAAGGACCGATGACAATTCAAAGAAATTAGACAATTCAAAGAAACACGGTAGTTTCGTTGGTGGGGTAGGGTGGGGTGGTTTGGGTGGTGGTGTATGTTTATATGTGTGTGTAATAACCCCAACCACAAACACCACTTTATTGAAAATCATTGAAAATAAATAATTTATAGAAAATCCTACTAAAAATTAAAAATATATAATTAATAATATCATGATTGTCTTATTACCCCAGGTTCACATAACGTGGTGCATGAAGTCATTAATGAAGGAGTACGAGACGAAACCACACCAGTACATATCGTTCTTACTCGGACACGAGGGCAAAGGCAGTCTACTGTCCTATCTCAAGAAAAAGTAAGTACTAGATGATAGGGTCCCTCGTATGCGAGAGGCCGTCTGGGTTGGTACCACCGCGCCGTCTATTTCTGCCGCCTAACAGTGTGTCAGCACTGATGTGTTTCGGTTTAAAGGACATTGAAGCCAGGGAAATTACTGGGCATTATGAGACTTAACATCCGGGTGGCTTCTCAGGGTGACGAGCACATTCTAATGTCATGCAGTGCTTTTGGATTCAAGGTTCTGTGTTGTGGTGCTTCTATTTATGGGTAGGCGTGGCGCTTACCATCAGGCGAGCGACCTGCACGTCTCATCATTCAAACTTATAATAAAGTGCTGTCACCCCCGCCAAAATTATCCCTTTCCTGTAAGGTCGGCAACGCGCTTATCATTCTTCTGGTATTGTGGGCTTACATCGACGGTGGAGATCACTTATCATCAGGGGGCCCATTAGTTTGCCAGACTACACTATAAAAAGCCCTCATGCGGTTTAGTGTTAGGCGGTGCAATGTAAAACGGTATTGCCGGAGGCCTAAATCCCCCTCTCCTTTCCAACGCCTGTTACGTTTCTTAAAGGCCGGCAACCGCCATCCTCTGCTATAAAAATCATTAACTTTTGGCGTATTTTCCCGTTACATCTTGCGCATGCGCACGATATGACTAGCATTTGCGCATGAACAACATTTACATACATTTTTCATCAAAATATTATTATAAATCTGTATATCGTCATAAAAGAATTACGTACAGGATGTCTTAAAGGCCGGCAACCGCCATCCTCTGCTATAAAAATCATTAACTTTTGGCGTATTTTCCCGTTACATCTTGCGCATGCGCACGATATGACTAGCATTTGCGCATGAACAACATTTACATACATTTTTCATCAAAATATTATTATAAATCTGTATATCGTCATAAAAGAATTACGTACAGGATGTCTTAAAGGCCGGCAACCGCCATCCTCTGCTATAAAAATCATTAACTTTTGGCGTATTTTCCCGTTACATCTTGCGCATGCGCACGATATGACTAGCATTTGCGCATGAACAACATTTACATACATTTTTCATCAAAATATTATTATAAATCTGTATATCGTCATAAAAGAATTACGTACAGGATGATTTCTAAATTCTGTTAATTCACTATTATTGTTACAGGGTGTGGGCGTTAGGCATTTACACGGGTAACTCTGAGAGTGGTATAGACTACACATCTATGTACAGTCTGTTCTCCACGCAGATTGTACTCACACAAGCCGGCTTAGAACATGTCGACGAGGTAACTATTTAATTATTAAGTACTTCAAATCCTTACAAATATAATAAACGCGAGAGTTACTCTGCCTACTGTCACGTATTCACGGCTGAACGGATTTTAATGAGATTAGATAAGGAGATGTGTTATATCCTGGGGAAAGGCATACCGCATAGGGTACTTATTGTCCCGAAAAAATACAATCATACGGGTGGAGCACAAGATTCTTTATGGCAGACTATGTGGCGCGACTATTATGCCGCATAGCACAGGATTCTTTATGGCAGACTAGGTGGCGCGACTATTATGCCGCAAAGCACATGATTCTTTATGGCAGACTAGGTGGCGCGACTATTATGCCGCAAAGCACAGGATTCTTTATGGCAGACTAGGTGGCGCGACTATTATGCCGCAAAGCACAGGATTCTTTATGGCAGACTAGGTGGCGCGACTATTATGCCGCAAAGCACATGATTCTTTATGGCAGACTAGGTGGCGCGACTATTATGCCGCAAAGCACAGGATTCTTTATGGCAGACTAGGTGGCGCGACTATTATGCCGCAAAGCACAATATTGCGACTATTAGTGTTCGGAATACATTGCCACTAATATATTCTTTACATTTCAATGCATTATTGACGATACATTTTGTAGCCGAAACACGTAATAAAAGACGTGCGTTTACTTCTACTTCTTGCGTCTTCCTTTGCCGTATGCCTTTCGGGTCGTTCATGATGTGAATTAATGCAATATCGACGTTCACGCACGCAACATACGACAACGCAAGTTGAGAGCGCATGATGGATATAGCTTTTGTTTTCAGGTAATAGAAGCTACATATTCTTACATAAACATGTTAAGACGGCTCGGACCATCCAAACACATATTCGACGAAATTAAGGTAAGCATTTAATTCTATTCGTGTACAGCGGGCTCCCACGGTCTAATTTTAGTTGATCAACTTAACTTTTATTGATGCAAGTCAGTTGATCAACCAAAATCGAACCGTGTGATCCCGCTATTAGTTGAAATTTCAAATTATTCTTCAAGAACAAATTCCACTTTCCAATCTTTTATCGGAGTATAAAAATAATAAGTTTATGTGTATTAATTTAATTAAGTACAGTATTATAGCGTTATATGGCCGTTCCCAATATTCTGTCTATCGACAGATTTGCTTACCGGCAGTAAAATTTTGACACATTTTGTATGGAAGATCTGTCAAAACCATATCGACAGTAAGCAAATCTGTCGATAGATAGAATATAGGGAATGGCCATTAGAATATAGGGGATCAAGAGCTAAATGTTTAACACGAGTTGTCTGGTACAGTCGGTGGAGGACACAAACTTCCGGTTCGAGGAAGAGATGCAACCGGCAGATTACGTGGAGACTTTGTCGGAGAACATGCAGTTCTACCCACCGCACCACTACATCACCGGGGAGAAACTATACTTCAAGTACGATGAGAAGGTACGGTTGTCCTCCTTCCTACTACTCACTAGCGGATCCAGGGGTTCAAGCCCCCCCCCCTCCCCTCCCCCCCCTCCCCTCCCCCCTTCCCCCCAAAGGTCCACTGACAAATTTCAAATTAATCTTGATATTATCCTACTGTCTTAGTACTACAATATAATTTTCATTGCTTATATTACTTATTCCATTTTAAGTAGGTATAGTATAATTTCAATATAATTTTGAGACGAGAGTCGCAGGTTCGAAACCAGCCCCAAGAGCAAGCACCTCTGACTTTTCTTAATGATGTGTGTATTTATTGTTAATTATCCCGACATATTTAATATTGACTTTTGAGTCGCGCTCCCATGAAATTTAAATTAAAATGCTGAACTAATTATACTAACACTAGGTGAGTTTTTCAAAACCCATAGATAATAGAAAAATATATACTCTAATAAATAATATAAAACCAGGGTAAGATATGTAAGTGTGTCTGTATATCGTAAAAACGGCGTGAATAAACATATACATAATATTTCAGGCAATAATGGAAATCTTGGAGTTCATGACGCCCGACATGGCGAACGTTATGATAATGACGAATCGCCGCGACCTGTCGATACGATACGATCAGAAGGAGAAGTGGTTCGGCACCGAATACCAAAGACAAGGTAATTTTATATTTTACACTGCATCGGTGGCGCTGTTCTAATGCGTACGCGTTACGACTGAGGCTAACGCTGAGGTCTCGGGTTCGATCCCCGGGTCGGGTAGTGGTATTGGGTTTTTCTATTACGAAATGCTCAGTATCAGCCCGGAGTCTGGAATTTGTGCCCGGTATGGCGATAGGCTCAGCCCTTTCATATCATGTGACGGAGATACGCTCGACGAAATGTGGGTGTACTGGTTACACCTCTGTCTACCCCTTCGGGGATTAAAGGAGTCAGTGCGTATGTTTATATTTTTATTAGCTTGAATGAAGAAACGAGTAAGTTGCTCGCCTGATGGTAAAAGCTACGTTTGCCTATAAACAGACGCTACACCACACAGAACTCGTGAATAACAAAGCATTGCACGGCATTGTACTGCGCTCGTCACTCCTAGACAAGATGTCAAGTCTCATTAGCCCTACATGAGATAATAAGCTCGGGCGAAACGAGGGCGTATTAGTTGCATCTCTGCCTATCATTTATACATAGACAGATGGGAGTTTATGTAAGATTTTTTTATAATAACCTTAATTCACAGAGATCCCCGAATCGTGGATGAAACGTTGGATGAACGTGGAACCGTACACAGACTTCCGTATCCCGGATAAGAACATATACATAACAACCAACTTCGACTTGATCCCCCCCGCCCAACCTTACCTGGACATGGCCCATGAGCTAGGAGTGGATCTGAAGAACACCACCGCCAAGGATCTGTACAAGAAGGCATCAACCGCGCCGCCCGTCACCAAACAACTCACGAGAGGAGATCTCATCGCTACGGTCAATAACTTTAGGTTGATACTGTATTTTTAACTTCTTTATATGTAAGTGTGTGCGTGCGTGCGTGCGTACGTGCGTGCATACGTGCGTACATACGTGTATGTTCCTTCAAAGATGGTTTGATTGAAATGTTTCTTATCTATGTTTGAACAAAATCTGTTTTTTTATAGCATAGGCCGGCAAACGAGCAAGTGGGTCACCTGATGGTAAGTGATCTCCACCGCCCATGTACGCCCACAATACCAAAAGAGTCATGGGTGCGTTGCCTCACTCACCGTACGAAACGCAGCAGCAAGCTGCTACTTTACGCCGGTTTTCTGTGAGACAGTGGTAATGACCCGGACGAGACGGCCCATACATGCTGTAGACAAAAGTGTCTACAGCGTGGCTCTACCACTCAAAAGACTCTACACTGTTTAGTCTTTTAACAAGTTTCATATGTTTTTTTAAATTGATTTGACTTGTCTCCGGCTATGTTACTTACCGTACGAAATGTAACAACAAACTGCCACTTGGCGGTTTTCTGTGCCTACCCCAGTCGAGCCGGCCATTTGTGCTGTAGCTAAAAGTGTCTACAGCTTGGCTCTATTATCGATCCGATATTATTCAACCTTATCCCACTCGCAGTGGGGTCGGCGCCACATGCTTATTAACACATGTTACAGAAAGATATGGCTTGTAGTTTTTACGACCGGCCGCCTCAGAAAACAGCCAGACCCAAAACAAATATTTGTGGATTACACAAACATTTTGTCTCGGTGTGGGAATCGAACCCGCGGCATCTCTCTTCATAGCCGTTTACTCGCTCACTGCTCCACTGAGGCTGTCGTATTTGTGGCTGTGCGTATTTTATTCAAACAAAAACTTTATCTATCTATATCTAACATTATCAAGCTGAAGAGTTTGTTTGTTTGGTTGAACGCGCTTATCTCAGGAACTACTGGTCTGATTTGAAAAATTATTTCGGTGTTAGATAGCCCATTTATTGAGGAAGGTCATAGGCTATATAAAACTTTTTTCCCGGAACAGGCCGTTCACGCGGGCGCAGCTGCGAGCAAAAGCTAGTTAAAAATATAATCATAATACTCTATTTTGTTTACAGAATAGACCAACCAAACTTACTGCGTAAGAACCGTCAGATGGAGTTGTGGTACAAACCGGACTTCAAGTTCAGATTTCCAACAGCGTTATTATATTTTTACTTTATAACGCCACTTGGATTCAAATCGCCTCGGGAGTAAGTATTGTGATCTATATCTATGCAGGCGTATATTTTTTTTTATTAGCTTGAATGTCGAAACGAGCAAGTCGCTCGCCTGATGGTAAGCGCCACGCGTTCCCATAAATAGAAAACCACACATAACTTTAAATTACAAAGCACTGCATGGTATTGGACTGCGCTCGTCACCGCGAAACATAAGATGTTAAGTCTCATAATGCCCAGTAATTTCACTGAATTCAATGTCCTGCAAACTGAAACACAATGGTGCTTACACACTGTTTGGCGGCAGAAATAGACGGCGCGGCGTAGTGGTACCAACCCAGACGACCTCTCGCACACAAGGGATTTATCACCTATATTAATATGTTTGGATTTAAATAAATTCACCAACATAATCAGTATTTTTTTATAAACACAATTTAGAACCAATTACGTTAAAAATATCGAGATGTTACATTAATTCTCCAGTTACGTTGGTAAAATAGATAAAAAAAAGAAAAATATTTTCTATCGATATAGTCAGAATTTTAACGTATTTATCGAACTTTAATAACTAGATTAATGGGTCTACGGGTAAATAAAATTGCTCAAAATTTTGATGTTTTGATACAATGTTGTTTTACAGAGCGTGTCTCCTAGACCTCTGGACTGATGTATTACAACAAGAGTTAAAGGTAAGTCTTTACACTTCAAAATATACATGTTTAAGCCAGTGTTGAGTGGCAGAGTCACGCTGTAGACATTTTTGTCTACATCATGTATGGGCCCATGATTCTTTTAGTATTGTGGGCCGTACATGGGCGGTGGAGATCACTTACCATCAGGTGACCCACTTGCTCGTTTGCCGGCCTATGCTATAAAAAAGAAATACACTGAGACTACGCCGAATGTCTGTTGGTCCAACCTTTAAACCGTCTGTTTTTAAAACCTTAATAGGTGGCTGACGGAAATTTTCACATACTATGTTTTATTATGGTGGATATCGTAACAAATAATAAACAAACAAAAAAATAAGGGTAATAATAATAATAATCCGATTCGCACTTGACCATTTTTAAATATGATGAAAAGCTAATACGGAATTAGACTATAATATATTTTTGTTTCACTTAGGAAGACAGTTACCCGGCGCAAATGGCGGAACTGACGCAGTCGATATGGGTCTCAGACAAAGGGGTCATGGTCAAAATCAATGGATATAATCAGAATTTACACGTAAGTAAAGAAAATAAGAACATGCAACGTATAACAAAAGTTTTTTTAAAAGTAAAACAAAACTGCTGCACGCCTACACCGTGATAATTAGGTTACCGACTCAGCATAATGTTGTGTGCTGATGGCGCAGTGGGCGAGTAGTCGGTTGTGAAGCAAGTGGTCGCGGGTTTGATTCCCGCACCGAGATAAAATGTTTGTGTGATTCAGAAATATTTGTTTCGGGTCTGGGTGATTTCGTCCTAGAGGGGCCGACGTCAGACAGGCGGCCTGTTAAAAAGTATATTACGCCGACCCCACTGCGAGTGGGATAAGGGCAGATGGAAAGAAAGAATCAAGTATCGAAAATCAAATGCCAATAAGGTCGCCCTAATCTAATAGATCGATATTTTCACTCGATATCGATACTTTTGAAAAAAATCGATGAGATGTATTATGTCGATACTTTTTCCCAACTCACGATTCGTGCCGTCACTTATTCATTGGAGTTGTAATGAAGGTATAATATAATTGTACAGTTATTAATGGAGTTGGTATCGCGGCGCATGGTGACGTCAGTAGACGATCTGTCCGGCGCTATGTTCACGGCGATACGAGAGGTGCGAGCACGAGTATACTACAACACGGTCATCAAACCGCACAAGCTCTCCAAGTACGTATCGACTTTTCGACTTACTTCGACTGTAAAAAAAATTGTAGATATAGTCGATATTTTAATGTCAGGTGTATACTTCAGCTTTTTTTAGAAGAAGTCAACAAACGAGCCAGTCGGTTACCTGATGGTAAGATATCTCCATTGCCTATAAACACCCACAATACATGAAGAATGATGGATGAGTTGCCGACCATATAGGTTGCGATGGGGAAAAGGGATTTGGGCCACCAGTAATCTCAGTTATCATATGAATCGCAACAGCAAGCTACTATTTCAAATCGATTTACTGTGAGGCAGTAGTAATAAACCCTGGCGAGCCGGCCCATTCACGCTGTGGGCGGAAGTGTGTCAGAGAAATTGTACCCCCTGTGTCGATAGGCTCGCTCCCTATCAAATCATGATACAGATATAAGCTTGGCGAAATGTGGGTGTGTGGTTACATCTCTGTCTAGCCCTTCGGGGATTATATGGGGGAATGTATATGTATTTTCTTGCAGAGATCTACGAATGCAGTTGCTTTTAGAGCCGTACGTATCGCCTCGAATCAAAGGCACTGTGTTACCGAACATCACGCTTGATGAACTTAAAGACTTTGGCAGGAAGCTGCTCAAGAAATTATACGTGCAGGTAAAATATACTTTTAGAATAATATTTAGTAGTAAAATATACTGTTATAATCATTCGTCCAAATATAATATACTGTACGACTAACCCCAGAGAGGTTCCGTCAGGCAGGCAGCCAGTCGTAAAAACTATAAGCTAAATCTTTCTATAACATGTGTCAAAAAGCATGCGACCCCACTATGAGCAGGATGAGTGCAGGTGGAAGCTATCAGTTTCGATTGGGAATAAGACTAGGGTAATAATAGAGTAGCCAAGTAATATAGTATTCAAATCAAATCATTTATTGTTTAAAATGATTAGGTTTTAACAAAGAAGTTAACTTATACACATTTTGATCCCCAGGTACTAGTGCAGGGCAACCTCGCGTGGCACGACGCTATCGACATAGCTGACAATGTGTACAACACTATCAAGTGGGAACCATTATCGCCTGAAGAGATGCCTGACGTAAGTATTTTCTTTTATTCCTAATTTGTAAATTGTCACTAATTGCAGTATCGATCCCCGAACCGAGACATACTTTTATGTGATCGACAAATATTTGTTCCCGGTATTGGTGGATGCAAGTCCTTCGAAGTTTCTGATACCCACTACACAGGTTATCCTAGTGTGCGGTCAGGATTATGTGTTGGGCTGTTGGATGATAAACAAAAATTAGTGTGATAATCGATTATTTTGATTGTCATTTATAATCGATGTTTGTCAAATCTAAACTAGATTTTTAGATTAGGCAACAGACACTAAAACGGCTGTTAGTATTAGAGTTTTAGTGTCTATTTGTACCACTATTATTGCTTGAATAATGATCGATTATCAACATCACTAATGAAAATCTTCCGTCCTTTTACGGGGATGGATTTGTTTTTCTTTAAATAGGTGAAAGTCCACGAACTTCCCCTGGGCGAGAAGAAGCTCCGAGTGATGAGTCTGAACCAGCACTCACCTAACAGCATGATCACCAACTATTACCAAGCAGAACCAGCCACACTCAATGACACAGCTACGCTTGAAGTTATTATGGTAAAGTACCTTCATTAAAGTTCGATGTTTTTAAGATGTTTTCTAGCATTGTTCTTGAATAGTGGCGAATTATCATCAGGTGACTTACTTTGTTTGTTTTTTGCTCGCGCCTCCGCCTGCGTGAACGGTCTGTTCCGGGATAAAAAGTAGTTTATGTCTTAATTCATGGTCTACCTATGTGTCAAATTTAATGTAAAACCGTTCAGCCATTAAGGCGTGATTGACTAATCGAAACATCCAAAGTCACAAAGTCACAAACATCCAAACTATTTCTTCCTTAAAATCTCTACCGACAAGACTTCGAATCGTGAAGTGGTTTTATGGCCATTCCCTATATTCTGTCTATCGACATATTTGGGTACTATCGGTAGTGTTTTGTATCTTCCATACAAAATGTGTCAAAATTTTACTGCCGGTAAGCAAATCGTTGATAGACAGAATATTGGGAATAGCCATTAAGGCATGCTTAAGCTATCTGAAATATTGACAAATATATTTGTTGCAGATGCAAATGGAGGAGCCTGTGTTCAATTCCCTCCGCACTAAGGAGCAGCTCGGCTACAGCGTGTTCAGCATGATGCGGTACACCTTCGGAGTGCTCGGCTTCTCCGTCAGTGTCAACACGCAAGCCAACAAGTTCAGGTATTATACACGTCAACGTCTTACAGAGACGTGTGCTCTAATTTAAACAACGTATCTTGTACGATATAAATACTCACCCCTTAGTACTAAATTCGATAGCAGTCTGGGACATAAAACAATATGTTTTTTATCCAATTATAACATGTCGATATTCGACTTGCAACTTTGGACAACACTAAACGATAAACAGCTGAGCTTCTGTCTCACTCCAGCATTGTTGTTCTCGCTCTCACACTTTACTTAATTCATAGGGATGCAATGAATCTTATCGATTGTAGTAAAATTTACGTAAAATTTTAGAATGTCTAGATTTTAATACGATCTGGTACATAAAAACTCACTGTCAGGTGTATGTAACGACCATTAAATATGACCACACCTTTCTGTAACATGTTGTTTATTACTTTCAACATTGTCATCATCATTAACTTTATATAATATTTAATGTAAAAAATATATTATTTGACAAAGCCATAACTATAGAATAAAGTGTAATTTTGAAAAAAAAAATTGTTTTTGGCAGCGTATGGCACGTAGACGCGCGCGTAGAAGCGTTCCTGAAACAGTTCCTGCGTTCCATAAAGCGACTCTCGGAGAAGGAATTACGCGCCGCCAAAACTGCGCTCATACATGTCAAACACACCGCAGACATCGAACTCAAAGAGGAGGTACGTAGATTAATCGTGTATCGATATTTTTATCAAATATTAATTCATATTAAAAACGAATGTTTAAAAAAATTCTAACGCCATTAAATGTTTTCCAAATATCAAGCTGATATATCGATACTTTTTGCAATTCCGACATGCTGCAACATGCATGCAATTGTTTCATAATGAGTGTTAATATCAAGATCGATATAAAAATGAAGATTGTCGCATAAGGTCTTGATTTTTCGGAAAATCTTATGATTCCGTGTAGTGTTTTAAAATATTTTGTCTAGCTGCTGTGGGACCGCAAGTCAATTATAGCTTCTGATACCCGAGATACAGGTTAACCCCGTGTGACAGAACTATGTGTGACTGTTATGTTATGTATTTATTTATAATTACAGGCAGAAAAACATTGGAAGGAAATTGTCAATCAAGAATACAACTTCCAAAGGTCGTTCATTGAGGTAAGCATTGAATTAATTCTTGCTATATTTTCATTCCTTCATTTCTTGTTTATATATCGAATATTTATTAATCGAGGATACTATGAAACTATAGATTTCAATTTTGTATCGATTTAGGTATCATATAAATCATGTCACGCGTAAACCGTGTCATAGTATTATCATATTTTAATCAATTGTCAGATGTCGACAGCAACTTAGAAATCTACGTAGTCATAATTAATTATTAACATTCCTTGTTTCCAAATCTTAAGGATTACATGCGTGGATTACATAGGCTTATAGTGACGACACTGTACGCTGGCACTTAAGACGTATGCACGCTCATGAAATCCCGTAATATTGACAAGTATCTGTGAAAAAAGCAATTGCAGCACTTTATTGCTGTAGGAACCGCAATAATGACTTTCTGCTGGAACTACAATGTGTCGAAACTGCATAGTGTTCAACACTATTGAAAGTTGTCTTATGTGACATTGTACGGTACCTTTCGCCACTTTATAAATAATATTTTACATTCAATCCAAAAAGGTGTCGTACAACAAAGCGGTTTTTGCACAAATCGATAAGGTCGATATCAGTACACCAAAATGACTGTTATAACTTATCGATATCTAGTATGAAATGTATTAATATTATATTCCTTCAGGCCGACGCAATCGACAAAGTGACAGTAGCGGATGTGAGGAAGTGGGTCGACAATCACTTCTTGAGCGGAAACAAGTCAAGTTTCAGAAAACTCTCCATACAGGTAGTTCTCATTCATTTTTTAAAGTTTTTGAGGTGAAATCGGATTTTACAATAATATTGAGATTTGCTCAAAATTTTTATCGTACTTTGGCTTATGTAGTAAAAGGTTAACTTTTGCGCGAGCTTAAAGTTTATTCGATATTTGTAAATAACTTATAATTATTTTAGAATAAAATTCACCACTTAAATCCTGATCGAAATATTTGTTTTTTTTTACGTAATAATTATAGTCGATTCCATAGTTTATTCATGAACACGCTTTCAACAATCATTTTCTTCGCAAGTTTAGTACAATATCCGCCGATTTGAATATCAACTTATAAAAGTATCGTAACAAGTATCCATAATTTTCCTTCCTCAGGTAATGGGTCACCAACTAACCGATTCTGAATTGGAATCGCAACCAACCGGACTGACAAACCCACACGAAAACTATGCGCTAGTGATATTCGACGCTAATCAAGTTCCCGACGAACCATTAGAGAAAAAAGAAGAGTTCATGAAAGATATAGAAAGTTTTAAGAAAGACCTACCTATTGTTCCTATCAATAAAGTGCTCTTAGCCCAGTGTTAATATTAAATTAAAAAGTTAACAGTCAACCTTCGATATTGGCTGGATATATTTTATCTCATTGACATTTTATTATATTCACTTTTTGGTGACGGTTAAGAGATGGCGATCTCATTGCGGATGTTATTATGTTATGTTAGTTAGTATAAACTAACTTCACAAAGACCCAATTGTATATATAATAAACACTGTGGTATGCATTTTTTTAGTTTGATAATCGAACTTATTTTTTATGAATTTTCTTTCATGAAGATTCCTCGTTTTATTTCTTTTTTTTAGTATGGACTTGATCTTAAAGTGAAATACTGTCAGGATCATATTGATATTTCAACTTAAATAAATTCAATGACACGTATTAAATTCGAAGGCTGACTGTTAATAATAAATTAGCCAAAAAAATCTTTCACACAATATTTAAATGTAAATAAAATCGCCTGATCCTAGACAAAGCTAAAGATTGTGTATTATTATACTTAACAGTTCCATAAAAATTGAGAATAAGAAAAATCTGAATGCAGTTGCGGACTCAATTCAAAAATTAATTTGATACATAAATAGATATTCTACACAAATTATTATGGGCCCTTTTGAGTCGCGATAGACGAACACCACACGTTACATTCCTATAAGTGGTTTGCAGACATCTATTGGCTAATCTTATTTAATTAATAAAAATATTAACGTGAAGTATGTATGAAGAATATATAAATACTGTGTGAAATTGAAGTGACTACTTTGTGCGGTGCGTGGTGATAAATTGAATATTGTTTGTTATTTGACAACTAATGTAAATAATTATGTTGGCAGAATATATACTTGTTTAAATTTTGTGCTGTTTTATTATGTGTCATTATGATTTTTTGTGACGATAAAGTCAAGATCGTCTAGCCTTAAAGAATATTCCTTGTAAGTACTACAATTTGTAAAAAACAAGCGTGCCAATTTTAAATTGCGTAGACTGGCGTTGTCACTGCGGCTCGCATACATTATATAACGCGTTTGCGCATTGCATAGTAAGTTGCGCAAGATTTTGACACGCGTAGTAATATAATAACATACGGCGTCAAGTTTAAGTATTTGATTTGCCTTAAAACCACATTAATTCCTCATAACAACGAGAAATTTATGGTTTCCAACTGCAATACTAAATGAACGTCTGTGTAATAACAGCAGACGTTACCTGATTGGAAAATAACAGAAGAGCGCCATCTATGAATTGAATCTCGGATTACGCACGATCCTACGATCTTCACACGATCCGAAAGAACGAAATAGTGTTATTCTTTTCTATTTTTTTATTTATTTTTTATGGCATAGGCCGGCAAACAAGCAAGTGGATCACCTGATGGTAAATGACCCCCACCGCCCATGTACGCCCACAATACCAAAAAAATAATAGGTGCGCTGCGCCGACCTTAAAGGAAAGGAATAATTAAGGAATTGGGAAGGGTCTCCGAATATTCCACTCACCGTACGAAACGCAGCAGCAAGCTGCTACTTTACGCCGGTTTTCTGTGAGACAGTGGTAATGGCCCGGACGTGCCGGCCCATACATGCTGTAGACAAAAGTGTATACAGCGTGGCTCTACCACTCATCCATTCCATTAGAGTTTGAAAATTAAGAGTCCAGTCTTCTGGTATTGTGGGTGCAAGGTTCATTAGGTGATTTACACGCTCATTTGCCAGCCTATGCTATAAAAAATCTACGTGCGGTAAAATAAAAAGACTAGTACTGTATAAATAAAGTATTATATATTAGTAAACTATCTGTATCCGTCCATCCAAGTCTTTGACCACGAATCCTTGTCGTCTCATGTAGTGCTGCAACATCACGTAATCTACAGCGAGGTTCACTAAGTTCTCTCTGTTGTTGGATAACATCTGTAAGAAATAAAATAATATTTATGTTAAAAATATACAACTGCCGGATTCATGATTATGAAAATAGCACGATTTATTATAAATTGTGGATACTGTCAGTCATTTTGTTAACTTGAGGGTAGTTTACAATGTTTATTAAGTTGGTTTCATCTCGTCATTTATGGCCGTTCCCTATATACGATCTATCGACAGATTTGCTTACTGTCAATAGAATTTTGACAGATCTTCCATAAAAAATGTGTCAATATTTTACTGTCAGTAAGCAAATCTGTTGATAGACACAATATTGGGAACGGCCATTAAACAGTCAGCCTGTGCGTAACCGAGTCTGTGAGAAAGCGTGGTCAAGATTAGAGGGTGCTGGAATTATTGCAGACCTGTGTTGTTTATGTATAGTGGTGATGTCACTAACAGCCATTTTCAATAATCTACCTTAGTTTGATTATCCTGATAGATTTCGAAAATCAACCAATTACACTAAGGAATTTGTACGCGAGACCTTCACACTGTATTCATAATGGCTCATTTGTGTTATCTATCCGGCGAATCAAACTTAGATACTTTACTGAAAATGGTCGTAAGTAGTGAAGTGACGCGTTACCGTAACCTAAGGCCTTCTATCATAATCCGACAAGAATGCACGAAGAGATTAATGGAAGAGGAAGAAGCGACAGCGGTATGCCAGGATCGTGTAAAGTGGACACTCATGAGCTCAACATGCTGTGGCATAATATAATGTAAGTATATGCATTATTTAATTTGTTATATTGTTATTTACCGTGTATCCGCCGCCGCCGTCGCCGATGTAATTCTGTGTGACGACTCTGTAGGTAGCGTCGGGGTCGAGTGGTAAGAACCGCGGCACAGAGCACTCGATGCATCGGATAGTCGCGTTGACGCGCGATCCTATTGGCGCGCTCGCGTTGTATGTGTTACGCATACCTGCCAAAGAGCGTTGGAATAAGTTTTTTTGAGGTGGGCCAAATTTAAAATAAAATGGTGTAATAATAATTATTTCATCACTAAATTGATGATGAGAATTTTAAGCGTCTACGAATTTCATAATCAGATTTTTATCAAATATATTTTTAAGATTTTTCAGTGTAGGCTAAAAGTATATCCACTTTGTTCGCTGTGGCTCATTGTCTTTTGGCCGTATATTGGAAATGTATTTTAGTGTCGTTACAATGCATTATTACACATCAAGTTACTTATTAGCTACAGTACTTCTCCCATATTGCATTAGCGTACTTAGAAAATGTATTTACGGTTTAGGATAAATGTAAATGGATCGAACACAGCAATAATATTTTAATCACAATAATTCTACAAATATTCTAATAGTAGAGCCACGCTGTAGACAGTTTTGTCCACAGTATAAATGGGCTGGCTCGACCTGGTTGTCTCCACTGTCTCACCGAAAACCGATGTGCATCTTACTGTTACATTTCGTACGTTGAGTGAGATACTCGACCAATACTCGCTTGTTCCCGGTTGCCAAAAATAGAGGTGGATAAACTCTAAGGGCCGTTCCTAATATTCTGCCTATCGATTTGCTTATTGGCTGTACAATTTTGACACATTTTGTATGGAAGATCTGTCAAAACACAATAGTATGATAGTAAGCAAATCTGACGATAGATAGAATATAGGGAACGGCCGTTAGAGAGGTGGTTACTGAGATACTGGGATAGGTCAGTAAAGTTCTAGGTTTAGATGGGCCCACCCAGCTTAACCGCTCGATACGCCTGTCTGCCATTAAAATTTACAATTCGAAAATAACCAGTGGAAGACAAGCAAAAACAATATAAACTATGAGTTCAGAGTTCAGACACAAGAGTACCGTCTTGTGTGTGTTGGCTAAAGGATGAGTTTAGAGAAAAAAAACTCAGATTAAAACTGGAATTGTGCCTATTTATAGGTATTATAAGAGTTATTCGGTTTACATTTTCCCCGGTTTGATCCCCCCTCCCCTCCCTAGACCCTCCCTAGATTTACCTCCTATCTGCAGCATCCGTCCGCTGTAGAACTGTTCAGGATCGGTCTGAGTGACTCCCACAGAGAATTCGAGCGCCTCCATCAGATATTCCCCCTTCAAGTCGTACAGTTGCACATAGTTCTCGAACGGCATTGCCATCAACAGGCTTTCTGTTGTCACCTCTGTACATAACAATGTGGGATCAATGAAGGAATGTTTATACGAGTATAGGAATTATAGGCTAATGACTAGTAATAGTTATTAGACTATGATGGCCTATAATTCCTATACTCGTATATATACTACTCGTACTATAGTTTATGGGTATCCATAAACTAACAAGTTTATGGATTCTTGATAAAAACTGGATTAATGTCACAATTTGTTAGACACCTATTTTTGTAACTTCACGTGTATGCAGATAATATCATGCGGTGGCAATCTTTCTTTCGTTCTTTCTTTCAACATTCTGAATCCTTGGGGAACTGTACGGATACATTTTATATGTATTAGAAATTGTATGTTTTCATTGTTTAATGTTCTTATAAAACTTACCACCGGGGTTGATTTGAACCCGCAGCCCTCCGGCGTTGATCATACACACGTGCGCATCGTGCCACGCCGTACCTGTCGCACGTGGCATCACCTGAAATTTTATCCGTTATTGTTATGCAAAGAAAAATTAAGATTTTCTGTATTTCTTTGAACTACCGTACCATCGCCTTATTGCTTTTGGCAAATCCAGAAAAGGTAAAATAAAAGCATCAGCCCGTCACGGAAAAGAAATAAAGTTGTATGATCTAGTCACGCGTGCATTTTTTTTTATGGCATAGTCCGCCAAACGAGCAAGTGGGTCACCTGATGGTAAGTGATCTCCACCGCCCATATACGCCCACAATACCAAAAGAATCATAGGTGCGTTGCCGATCTTAAAGGAACGGGATAATTAGGAATTGGGAAGGGGAGGGGGTTTGGGCCTCCGGATATCTCACTCACCGTACGAAACGCAGCAGCAAGCTGCTACTTTACGCCGGTTTTCTGTGAGACAGTGGTAAAGACCCGGACGAGCTTATACATCCTATAGACAAAATTGTCTACAGCGTGGGTCTATAACTTATAAAAGCTCCAGGTTTTCGTCTATTTCTTTCGATCGTCTATCTTCAAACGAGCCCAGCACTTCCTTACTGTTTGCGTCTACTGTCCAGGATACCTAGGTGTATAGTATGTGGTACCTCCTCTAGCAGTCCGTCGCAGGCCCAGCTGCCGAGGTTGCACTCGCCGCGGTAACATCCCGAGCGGTTCAGCGTCACTGCCGATGTGCCCAGCACTTCCTTACCGACGGCGTCTACTTCTTGTCGCCATGGTTCTAACACCGCGACGATGCGAGGATCTGACGATAAAAGTAAGAGATTACTAAAATTATATTATAGACTGGCTTTTGCTCTCGACTCCGCCCGCGTGAACGGCCTTTTCCGGGATAAAAAGTAGCCTATCTTACTCAGTGATAATTTAGCTTTTTAACGGCAAAATATTTTTTGAAATCGGTCCAGTAGTTTTTAATTTATTCGTTATATACAAAAATACAAATCTTTCCTCTTTATATTATTAGTTGTCTAAATTATATGTCTATGCACATGAGTTTGCTGTCGGAAGACGCACTGCCGAGGTTAATTTATGGGAGAAACACCATACCGAGAGATGGCAAGTAGAAAAGGACTGACACGAAGTGGTGGCCATGAGAAGCTAAAAGGAAAGAAGGCGGACCACTGCACTACAACACTGCGCCGACCAAGTGGGTGAAAGACATAATTCAGTATCAAGGCAGAATGTGGATGAGGTTAACTCAGCAGCAGAAAGTATTATTAAGAAGAGGGTTTTGAGTGGTAGAGTAACGCTGTAGACACTTTTGTCTACAACATGAACGGGCCGGCTCGTCCGGGTCGTTACCACTGTCTCACAGAAAACTGAAGTAAAGTAGCAGCTTGCTGCTGCGTTTCGTACGGTGAGTAAGATATCCGGAGGCCCAAATCCCCCTCTCCTTCCTTAATCCCTTAATTATCCCTTTTCTTTAAGGTCGGCAACGCGCCCATGATTCTTTTGGTAATGTGGGCGTACACGGACGGTGGAGATCACTTATCATCAGGTGACCCACTTGCACGTTTGCTGGCCTATGCCATAAAAAAGAGGACAAATGTGGGCTGATATGATGATGATGAGGTGAATTAAAAGATATTAAAGCCGATTTATTAATTTAAACATAATGAGTACCAATAATGTTCTTACCTTGTACAATAGACGACCCCAAGAATAGAGGCATTCCCTCCCAGCGTTCAATAATTCCCTGGTCGTTGATGAACAGTTTGATATCGCCCACGTAGCGAGTGTAGCATGAGGCCTGCACCACTAATATCTAAACAAACGTTACAATACAGGTTAACAGGACCCACGATACAGGTTAACCTAGTGTGGGATCAGGACTATGTGTGTGACTGTTGTTGGGTGTATTATATTGTAATAAAACTAAGTATATCTATTATGTTGACACCAACTAAGCTAAACTAAAATGAGTAACTAAATTTAGTTTAACACTGCTAAAATTACACTAGTCTTAGTTAAGTTCGTTGTGTAAAAAGATTGAACTAAAATTGGATTATACTAAAAAAACATCCTCCGTGGCGCAGTGGGCAAGTAGCCGGCTGTGAAGCGAAAGTCCGCGGGATCGATTACCGCACCGAGACAAAAATGTTTGTGTCATCCATAAATATTTGTATCGGGTCAAGGTGTTTTCTTCTCAGAGGGGTTGACGCCAGGCAGGCGGCCGGTCGGTAAAACTACAAGCCAAATCTTTCTGTTACATGTTTTAGAAAGCATGTTGCGTCGAGCCCACTTCGAGTGGGATAATAATAATAATACACCCAACAGTCACACACATAGTTCTGACCCCACACTAGATAAACCAGTGTCGTGGGTATCAGGAACTACGAGGGACTTGCGGTCCCACAACACCCAGACACGAGACCAATATTTGTGGTTCACACAAACATTTGTCTCGGTGTGGGAATCGAACCCACGGCCTCTCGCTTCGCAGCCGACTACTCGCCCGCTGCGCCACGGAGCTGTCAGGGCAGATGGAAGAAGAAGAATGGATATTATTTGGTGTTTTTGTCCTGATGCGACAACATGAGTACACAGTACACCGCCCATGTACGCTTACTAATTTTAGTATTGTGGGCGTACATGGTCGTGGGGATTACTTACCATCAGGTGACGCACTTGCTCGTTTACTGGCCTATAATATAAAAAAAATGTCCTCACCCTATGTCCGTCATCTCTGTCGACCACAGTAGGATATTCACCGAGCGGTGTGTCGCCATTCGGAGTATCTCCATTGTAGAGGAGTGTGTGGGAGTGAGCCCCCACTATTATATCCACTTGTGGTGCTACTCGTCTGGCTAACGACCTGGTAATATCAGTATTAGTGCCATGTTTAGATTAACAGTTTACAATAAGGTACATTTCTATGTTCTTTAATAATAATAAAATAGAAATAATAATAATCATACACCAGCAACTTGCTCTTCGATATTGCCTTGTGACGTCCGAGGTGCGGTATTATCAATATGTCGCCCAACCAGTTATCGAAAATAGATCTATTGGGATCGATCTATTATTACGGGCAGGACTATTGTAGCCAATAAGCCTATTGTGGTAATAAATCGATTGACGCGCCGGGCAATGCTTGTTGATGTCACTATTCCGCATGATGAAAACCTCGTAAAAGCCGAAAAAGATAAAATGTCCAAATATCTAGTATTTCTATATCTGGCACACGAGGTTACTAACATGTGGGATGTTGACTCGAAAATCATTGTCCCAATAGTCGTTTCCGCGCATGGGTTGATACCGAAGAGTCTCGGAGCCAACATCTTCAGGAGCTCTTAATTGATGTTTGGGTCAGAAGTCAGATGCAGAAGGCTGTATTATTGGACACGGCACGCATTGTGGGGAGGTTCCTCACACTGAGGCCCTAACTGTGGCTTGGGTTTTAGGCCTCGCCATTGGAGGGTGATACTTTTTATATTTTTAAATGTTTTTTTTTAATAACGTAATATTTAAAAATGTAAAACCTTTTAAAATAAAAACATTGTACTATAATAACATTATACATTATTTTATATGCATACATACATACATACATACGCACTGACGCCTAGGTAATCCCCGAAGGGGTAGGCAGAGGTGTAACCAGTACACCCACATTTCCACCCCTTATTTCCGTCTCATGATGTGATAGGGGGCGAACCTATCGCCATACCGAGTACAAATCCAGACTCCGGGCTGATACTGAGCATTTAGTAATAGAAAAACCCAATATCACTTTTATCCGACCCGGGGATCGAACCCGAGACCTTAACACAGCAGTCGTAACAAATACGCATAACAACTGCACCACCGAGGTCGTCAAAACTTACACGTCACTTGTGTAGCCGATGTGCGAGAGTACGATTATGATGTCCACGCCCTCTGCCGTGAGGATAGCGGCCTCGCGGTTCACAGCTTCCAACTCATCCTCCATGATCACACCGCCGATTGGGGCTGAGAACTGCGCCAAGACAACTTTTTTTATTAGTATTAATAACAAGACGAGCAGATCACTCGCCTGATGGTAAGCGTCACGATCTCCATAAATAGAAGCACATCAATCAGAACTTCTTTGTACTCTACGAAGGGGTACACGATGTGTAGTTTCCTATATTGAATTTTATACATTATTTTATAAGCAACAGAAAATGATACGCAAAAAAAACCTTTTTTTAAAACACAATCAAAATTGGTTCAGAAATGTGCCCGCAGCTATGACCTTAAATGTTGGTATGAGGAAAAGTGGGTGTGTAGTAGGGATATCTCACTATCTCGCTTGCACGCGTGCACCATAATGAACGTTTTACACAGTGACGTCAAAGTTTGCGTCGTCTGTCATTTGACAATTACCCCCTCTACAGGATTTGAATGGCTACTAACTTATTTATTTTTGGTCGGATTTATAAAATTCTTTCTGCAATAGATTTTGAGTAACGTAACTTTGATTTTTGATTTGATTTAAATAATAACAAACATCTAGTCAACTACGCTATTCTAGACACCGGGTTGATACTAAGCATGAAAGATAAATCAAACATCACTTTACCCGACCCGGGGATCGAGACCTCAGCACAGCAGTCGTACCGTGTATGAATTACAATCTTTTAACAATAAAAAGAACATAAAGTAAAAAATTAAAGATTTGACGGTACCTTGGTGGTATTTCTTACCGTACGCAACAGTACGCCTATGATGCCGATCCTCCGCCCTCGTCGTTCCACAACGATATGGTTTTGGATGTAGGGCGTCATTGTAGGTTCGAAGGTGGTGTTCACATTAGCGCCCAGCATCGGAGCGTTAAGGCGAGTCAGGTAGGGAACAAGCCCTTCCACGCCGTGGTCGAACTCGTGGTTGCCTAACACCTGGTTAGAAAGGAACATTTTAAAGTTCTTAAGGGGCTACAGCTGGCTTCTATTTTCACAAAATTTTAGAAAACTTTTATCTAAATCAGTGTCACGACACAACGCAAAATTAGGTCAACGTCGCATCGCTTTGATATGTTTTAGCCGTTAGGAGACCCCTAAAGTTAAGAGAAAAAAATATTGGTGAAAACGGACGTAGGCAGAACCTTGTGGATTTAGTTTCGGCTACGAAACTAATGTTTAAATAACGTCATAATTAAAAAGCATAATTTACCAAGAGTTTGTGACGAGTAAATCTATCGACTTACATGCGCGTCATGCGGCAGCATATTCATGAAGTGTTGGCTGACATTCCACCTCAGGAAGTTGTACCAGATGGTGCCTTGAAACGTGTCCCCACCATTGAGGAGTAGGGAATCGGGCTCTGCCTCCTTCAACTCCATGATAGCCGTGTACAAACGAGCGAAGCCCCCGATACACTCTGCTACAGTCGGATTACATACCGTGCCTTGAGGGCTGATTTCGTCGAAGCTGGAATTATTTTTACGTCGAAATATTATTGTGTATTATGAATTATAAATGCTTCATCCTACTCTTTCTTTCTGTTTAACATTATCTAGACTCAGTGCCAGGGTCCTTCTTCTTTGGTATACCGTGATCTCGACATAGACTACATTTTAACCCGGTAAAACACATTCAGTCAGACGGAGTCGCGAGCAAAAGCTAGTATGAAAAAATTTATATCAAGCAAGTAATATTTGTGATTTGGAATTGTGATTTGTTTTTTTTTCAATTAGGTACTTACTGGGTTTTGGCATTTGGGCGCCTCATCAGGCCAAGGGCCTTGAGCCAGTGCCCATAGGGTAAAGACACAATTGCCCTCAACGCATCTTACCTATAGGTACCTACCACAGACAAGGGAGTAGGAATAACTTTTGTAGGCCAGATCTTAGATTAAATTAACTGGTTACCAAAAATAGATATAGGATGGGGAGATGGTTAGCGGGATTCTGGGGTGGGCAAGGTCCACCCTGGCCACTCCCTTTCTACTCCTGTGCCCACAAGAATGAAATAAGTGTAAAAATTTAAATATAAACCATACTTACTGTGCATGGAAGTCATTATAATGTATAATGTTGAGCTCATACAATCCATCTTCAGTCTGCGCCAACACCACTCCGCACAACATCAAATACAACACATTTATGAACATCGTTGCACCGTGCCGATGTTTGTAATGCCGCTCTATTGTAAATGTAAAATAATATCGCATAATACTGTAGATTATGGCAATAAAACATATTGATAAACGCATTTGATAGATCTATGGGGCCGTCTATTAATCACGTGATGTTTTTTTTGCATTTTTTATTCACGTGATTAATGAACGGACCCTATCCGCGTTTTAGGCGGTTTTGTACGCACTCACACCTGTAATCCCCGAAGGGGTAGGCAGAGGTGTAACAAGTACACCCACATTTCGCCGAGCGTATCTCCGTCCCACGATGTGATAGGGCGAGCCTATCGCCATACCGCGCACAAATTCGTAATAGAAAAACCCAATACCACTTTTACCCGGCCCGGGGATCGAACCCGAGACCTCAGCCTTAGCTAATAGTAACGCGTACACATTACAACTGCGCCACCGAGGCGATTTTGTGTATAGTATGAATGGGGTTGCTGGACCGAGGTCACTATTTAGTAACTGTTATATTTCCTGTGGTCAATCTTGATTACCGAAGGCTCAACAACCCTTCAGTCTCCATTGCTTTTTAAAAATTGCGTAATCAAAGATGAAGGACATTATTGATACGCCTGCACCGCGCCGTGCCGTGTATCTGCCTACCTGTTCTGCCTTTTAGGCTCCATCTTTAGTAATAAGTAGACGGCTAAAATTCTCACAAATTATGGGCTACTCGTCTTAGCGGTGAAGGAAACTTCGTGAGGAAACCTGCACTGTAAAATTCTCCATAAGAAATTCGAAGGTTTGTGAAGTCCGCCAACCCGTATTAAACCAGCGTTAACACTAAAGCCTATAACCCATTTCATTCGTAGACGCCCGTGCCCAGCAGTTGTATGACTGGGGTTGTTGGGCCGAGGTCACTGTCTTACAGAAGACTGTCGTGAAGTACCTAACTGTTCTGTTACATTTCTCAGTTCTACAGCGCTGGTATTATTATTTATTATTGTTATATATTGTGGTGGATATACATACATACTTAATAAAAAATATGACAAAGTAAAAATTTAAAGGTACGGAACTCTTGGTGTGCGAATCTGGCTCGTACTTAGCTGGATCTGAGATGGTTGGCTGGCTAATCAAAGATCGGTAACGTAACCCTAATTCCTCTGACATTTATGGCCATTCCCAATATTCTGTCTATCAACAGATTTACTTACAGTAAAATTTTGACAAATTTTGTATGGAAGATCTGTCAAAACACTATCGATAGTACTCAAATCTGTCGATAGACAGAATATAGGGAATGGCCATTAGTGCTTTGGACGGTGTAGATTGCACTTACCTGGCGATGATGAAATTCGCGGAAGAGAATAAGAACATTAAACATTTCACTGTAATCAATTCAAACAATCAATACCTATCCAAATAAGTATGAATTTATCAAGGGTATTAATTATATTGCCCATATGCTTTAGATAATAAATATATGAGCTAATCGCGATAATTTCTTAAATACACTAATAAATCACTATAAATACACTATTCACCTAGTGTATGACGTGTAAAATGATAATATCTTGGGCAGCCTGTAGACAGTCCAGATTGACTGCCTACGGACTTTCTTATGAAGGCCCAATATCAAAAGCCTGTTTGATTTCCTAACCATTAGGCAACTACCTGTTTTTAATAAGATTAGCAAAAGGGCGTAGGAAGTTTTTTTTTCTAGGTCGGCCAGTTTTTATGTCACTATTCTTACCAAAAATATTGGTAGGTATAGCCATCCGAAAGGTAGTTGTTGGGACTCTGACATGGGTCAACAGGAAATTCATATTTTTTACCAAATTAAGTTTATCAAAATGGCTCCATAAATTATCAAAATACCTGTTACTTTCTCATTGTATACAAATACTTACACCGTTACAAAAAAGTATTTTCTTTCAATACATTTATTATTTGTGTATATTTATATGATTTAAATGTATTATGTTTATAAAAAGTATTAATCGTAAAAACTTATGCACTGATCGAAGATAAAAATATAAACTTGACATACATTTATTATTATAACATTTGAAAAGAATATGCCATTAATTGTGACTAATAACAATTATTTCCAGTTCAAATTATTTATGTCGACTTAATCTCTAATTATTTTGCATATAAATAGGTATACCATCCCGTATTTTAAAACTTCCTAAGCTAAGCGGTTTCAGGTAGAGCCACGCTGTAGACAAAATTGTCTACAGTACAGCTCTGGGCGTACGAAACGCAGCAGCAAGCTGCTACTTTACGTCGGTTTCCTGTGAGACAGTGGTAACGACCCGGACGAGCCGGCCCATTCATACTGTAGACAAAAGTGTCTACAGCGTGGCTGTACCACTCATTCCATTATAATTAGATTTCAAGATTTTTCTAAGATATTAACACATGCACTTCCCCTTCAGGACCACAAACGTAATTTTAGGTATGTAAAAAAGTATTGAAATGAAATGCCTTATTCAATATTTTTAAAACATTTATTAGAGATCTAAAAAGTGAAAATACATTTCTACGTGTTCATAGTAGGTACTTAGAAATTAAACGTAACGTTTAGATATTACTTTATTCATTTTAATGTATATCTGTGGAACAACTGCTTTGCACAACCAGTAGTTACAGGAAAATATAAAAAATATATATGTTAAAATCTATTTAAATCAGTTGTATTTCAAAATTTAATTTCCTGTCAAAACACCGGTAGTGTGGTACCTTTTCCTGTGACTACTAACAATCTAATTAAGTTCATGAATACTCATTGGTTAGGTTAGGTTAGAACTTTAACAATGAATGCGCGAACCGTGAAGCGTGCCGCGGCAACAACCAGAATCGAATAGTTACAGGAAATGTAGTCTTACTGGAGAAGCTTTTTCATCCGTAGCACTACCGGTAGTTCTTCGTGAATTATGGCACTATTGACAGTGCAAAGCAGTTGTATCACAGGGCATAAAGGTGACCTCAAACTGACGTTTGCCATAAATTTAATAATGATACCCGATATCAATTATCAACAGTTTATTTATACCGGTTTCAGTGCCAGTCTAACGATATTTTTCAAGACTCCAAAAATACCACTTCTTTCATACTTTACCTAATGTATGAAATTACGTGTCAATTTTTAAGTTTTAGTTTTGAAACTTATCTTTATTTTAATTTTTTTTTGTGATACAACAGACAACACCATCGATAAACGCATCCAAATTTCCAAAACCCCTATTAATCGAAAAATATACAAGCCTCTAACAAAGTTGGTGCTGAATTAGGCATTATGAACGGTCGAAATAAGCTGTACACCAGATTATCGAAAGGTTCTTAATAAATGGATATGTTTATCGACTTTTGATGTCGATTGTACCAGCCACTTATACACGACTACTATACGAAACACTTTCCTTCGGAACAAAGCAGGAGTGGATCGGGTCCTTATGCTATAAAACGATACGAAGCGACGAAGTTCGGAAACGTTGAACTAGTGTAACAGAATATCCATCACAATGATAATATATTGTAACATAAAATAGTATAATTAATTAAATTATAGGTGTATAAAAAGGGTTTTTATTATTATTGTAACGTGTTATTTTATAGTTTTTATGTACTTTTTAATGTTTCATCATGACTGGTCTATACCTACTTCACTCTATGTATTTTCCGAACTTCGTTGCTTTTGTGGATGTATAACATAGAGACCCAGGACTGGATTTGACACATATTTGTACCCAAATGGATAAAAAATAGCGACCGCTGTGCACATAGTTAGAAACCAAACAGCCGTTCCGGCACCCAGCATTCTGGGGTACTGCCAATGTATATATAGTGACTTATAGCAGACTGCACTGGACTCAGATTCAGTGCAGTCACTGGCATGTCAGAATAAAAATATATAATTCACTAAACTATTTTACCTATATTTTTACAGACCGCAGCACTAATAGCAAGTTTTATGATATTTTTCGTTCAACACAAGCGTGTAATTTTATAAAGGCACTTCACTATTATAATAATTTAAAGGTACAATTAATTATAAACTAATTGTTACTTCTACGAAACCGACTATCAATGACTTTGTGTAAGACTTACAAAGATTGTTGAAAATTAACATTTTTTACCACACAATAAAAGGGGTAACCTAAGTATAATAAATGCGGCCATAGCCTAACGGGGTGAAGGGAACAAGGTCGTGGATTCGAACCTAACTCCCAGGGCATACACCTAGGACTTTTCGAGGACATATTGTGTGTATTAATTGCTAATTATCCCTTGGTATAACAATGAGGATTGTTTTTGTTCATTTTTTTTATTGCATAGGCCGACAAACGAGCCAGTAGGTCACCTGATGGTAAGTGATCTCCACCGCCCATGTACGCCCACAATACTAGAAGAATCATGGGCGAGTTGCCGACCTGATATCTCACTCACCGTACGAAACGCAGCAGCAAACTGCTACTTTACGCCAGTTTTCTGTGAGACAGTGGTAGCGACCCGACCGAGCCGGCCCATTCATGCTGTAGACAAAACTGTCGACAGCGTGGCTCTACCACTGTGAGACGTAATACACATTTTGTGTAAAGCCGACTCATTCTTGAGAAAATGTCATTATAAGCCAAAATGATCGAAAAGTACACCGTATGATCGTGGCTTTAGTTAAAATACAACATACATCATTATTATTACTATAAGTTTTGCATAAAACATAACCAAGCCTAATAAAATGACATTCGCAAATAAAACTTCATTACAATCTACACATTAATTTCACAACTACACAAAATAAAAATACTGAAAGCATAAAAATACAACTTTTATCATTCATATCGTAAAATAACATCTTAATAATAAAATAATTTATCATACACAAAACTCTCACAAATGTTCAGGAGCATGTAATATTTGGTAACATTTTTTATATTTTTGTGTAAACTATAACAGTTAAACAGAAAAGCCCCGCTAGATCTAAAAAAGGGCGAATGTTTTAAAGTTTTCGAGTTATTCAAACATTTTCTCCCTAGCGTTATCCCGGCTTAACACCGGGGTCAAACTTCTATAATAAATTAGGGGCACAGTTCTATAATAAATTACCAAACAACATAAAAGAAATTCAAACATTTGCCTTGTTAAAAAAAATCTTTAAAGTACCACATCGCTAAGGATTTCTCCAGACATTAAGGCATTCACATTTCCTATTTGATATAATAATAAATAAATACACCCAACAGTCACACACATAGTCCTGACCCCACACTAGGTAAACCTGTATCGTGGATATCAGGAACTACGAGGGACTTGCGGTCACACAACACCCAGACCCGAGACAAATATTTGTGGATCACACAAACATTTGTCAAGGTGCGGGAATCGAACCCACGGCCTCACGCTTCGCAACCGGCTACTCGCCCGCTGCGCCACGGAGGCTGTCGATATCCATCAACAATGTGCGATACTTAATGAGATCGCAACTATATTTGTCTACCACCATCAAAATTACGCTTTAAGTACTTCTAATTTAAACAAAATAAAGTTAATTTAACAAACTGTATCATACTACCACATACACCTAACTCGTTTATATTAATAATATGTTAAATATCTTACAACTTTCCGAAATAATTATGTCAATTTGTAACAGTTTTGTGGTGGTTTAAGTTTCTCCTATAGAGGGTATTTGCCTGGAAATAACAAATCAAAATGATAAATAATTTGTGACTTATTCTGTTTTTTAATCATTTGGTATAATTTGTCAAAAATCTATATTTATCTTAAATCGATTCTGGGTCGTTTTAGATCGATTAAGTCACCAATTATAAAGTGATTTATGCATACAGCCAAATACCCTAATTAACTAGATATTTAGCATATCATTCTTTCGTCTAATATTACATCACTTTAAGAGTACGGCGTGCGCGGGTTGACATTGATCATCTCGGTGGTGCTGGAAAAGAAATATTACATTTATATATCGTCCACAAATTCTCTTAACATAATTATTACTGCATATTATATTGTATCTAACTCGATAGTAAATTACTCGCACAAACTATGATAGATAGTAAAAACTGAACAAGAAACAATTATTGCGCGACTGTACGAGGGCGTTCTCTATAAATAATCTCTTGTATGCTATTTTGAACTTTATATGAATGTCGTACGGTCGATATTTTATTATTGTTAATAGAAAAATGTGCCAGTATATTAGTGCAGTTCCACACTATATCTGACTCTATACTCTTATAGAACAATTGTACTACGTACTGAGACAACTCTATCTCATGAATTGAGCCCCATTCATAAAACACAATTTTCTTGAATGTTGCGTAGTTGCAGGTATTGAGGCCCTCGCGCCGTCACAACGACAACGAAAATGATACCAGATTTTAATGTTCAAAATTTATTTTAGGTATGCTATATGCAAAAAAATAGCGTCATGTAATAGGGCTTTGGAATAATAAATAAATCGGTTTACAAATCTGTATAAGGCTGCATATTATTAATGAATTTTTGAGATCATTAAAAGATTTTTAGGACGAATGAGTAAATTGAAAGATTGTATATCACGCCAATTTTCTTTCGAACAAAACTCGATGAAACATAAAGTACAAAATGTCGGATACAAAAATAAAATCCTTATTAAACTAAAAATAAAAATTACTCTTCTTCCACCTGCCCTTATCCCACTCGCAGTGGGGTCGGCGCAACATGCTTTTTACATGTTACATAAATATTTGACTTGTAATTTTTACGATCGGCCGCCTGCCTGACGTCAACCCCACTGGGGATCAAAAATTAAAATTACTAAATATTCTAAAATTAAAGGACTAACCAATATAAGGTACGGAAAAAAAAAAAACAATATACCTACTAACTGTCAACGCCTACATACTAGTAATAATACTTTAAACAAAATTATGGGTATGTTTCACAACTATAACGTAATTATCAAAATGTTTAAAAATCACCAAAACTTATCGTTTTTTGCTACATTTACATTTCTACTGTGGATACTCTATAAGGGCATCTAACAACCGAAATTAATAAACGATCGCAATCGAAAATCTCCAGATCGATCCTGAAAATGAATCAATCAAAAAAAAACATAATAATAATAAATACATACACCCAACAGTCACACACATAGTCCTGACCCCACACGAGGTAAACCTGTGTCGTGGGTATCAGGAACTACGAGGGACTTGCGGTCCCACAACACCCAGACCCGAAACAAAATTTTGTGGATCACACAAACATTTGTCTCAGTGCGGGAATCGAACCCACGGCCCCTCGCTTAGCAGCCGGCTACTCGCCCGCTGCGCCACCGAGGCTGTAAATTGTTTGATTATCACGCTCACATACTATTTATATTGATTGTTTTTTTTTCATAATTTGATCTAAAGGTTTGAATTGAGTTCGTTTATTCATTTCGATCGAAATCGAGCAATATTTTCTCGGCAATGTATGGTCGGAAATATACAACGCTATGATAACATGTAAATGCTCAGTAACATGCTGTCATTATAATGTGGATAGGTACTGCCCAATGATATTGACGTACGTAGAATAGGCGCAATATATTATGGTCAATCTGAAGTCAGTCACAAGAGGGACGGCTGCTATTGCTTCCAGTGACTAAATTCATTTCCCCATTCCATCATCGGACGACTAGAGACACAGCAAAACGCCACCCGTTTATAGTATACGTTCCCAAAACGCGCACCAAACGCTTTGCCTCCAACTTCATCATACGGACTGCCAAATTGTGGAACAAGTTGCCGGAGTCTTTGTTCCCCGATAAATATAATCTGGGTGTTTTCAAGTCGCGAGTGAATCGTTTTTGGCTAGGCAAGCGTGCTTCATCTTAGGCAACATCATCGCTTACCATCAGGCGAGATAGTGGCCAAACGCGAGCCTATTACGTATAAAAAAAAGGTAAACATAAAAGGCTGGTGAAGTTGGTAACTCGCCTGAGCGGACCAGAGTTACGATTCCGTGACCAATCCAAAAAGAGTCGACTTGACGTATAAGAGGTCCCCAGGGTCCACGGGAGACTCGATGGGGGTCCATAGTTAGATCTAATCTTCACATTTTTGTCGAGTTTTGGGAGTATGGTAGAAATGTAGCTGCAGGGGGTCCACCAGAACCAGCTAAATTTTGAAAGTGGTCTATTAGAAGAAAGTTTGGGAACCTCTGTATTAAAGAGAGACATGGTCGCACTACCGAGGATGCTCAAGATCGGGCGAAGTGGAAGCGTTGAATTAGTAAGGCGGGACACTGGCTGGGATAACGCCAGCCAGAAAGAAAGGCACTAAAATTTGCCTCGCAAAAACCATCGAATGTGTTAGTAATTATCAACATAATTATTTTATCAGTTAATTAACATAAAATAGTATAATGAACATATCTATGATGTATTGTTTCCTTTCTCTCAGTTTATATTAAATACAACAGTCACACACATAGTCCTGACCCCACACTAGGTAAACCTGTATCGTGGGTATCAGGAACTACGAGGGGCATGCGGTCCCACAACACCCAGACCCGAGACAAATATTTGTGGATCACACAAACATTTGTCAAGGTGCGGGAATCGAACCCACGGCCTCTCGCTTCGCAGCCGGCTACTCGCCCGCTGCGCCACGGAGGGTGGGTGGAGTTTATATTGTTTTGTATTTTGAAGTTTGTAGGTTCTTTTGTTCTTTATATTTTTTTCCTGTTGTACACATTGTTTTATAATCTAATCTATGATATCCAGTTTCATGCGTATTCTCCACAGAGGCTGTCAATACATTGCCGGAAAAATATCACTCTATAACAAGCCCTTTGAATAATTAGACCACCACTCACGAGCTAACCGCAGGATGGTCAGCATCGCCATCTTCGTCTATAATGTATGTGCGGATGCTGGGCGTGTGACATCTAATGTCGAAATGTACATCGTTAGTACAGAACTAGTTATTGTACTGAAATAAAGCCAAATAAAACCTTAAAATAAATCTGTATTAGAGTCTGTACTTGGCAATATTTAAATGACCCTAAATAGGGTATAATAGCAGTGATAGCTCAGCGGGGAGTGGTATGGACTGTCGAGACGAAAGTCGCAGGTTCGAAACCAGCCCCAAGTGCATATACCTCTGACTTTTCTAAGTTATGTGTATATTAATTGTTAATTATCACTTGCTTTAACGGTGAAGGAAAAACATCGTGAGGAAACCTGCATACCTGAGAAGTTCTTCATAAGAATTTCGAAGGTATGTGAAGTATACCAACCCACATTAGGCCAGTGTGGTAGACTAAGGCCTAACCCCTCTCATTCAGTAGAGGAGGCCCGTGCCCAGCAGTGGGACGTATATAATAAAGGGCTAGTAAAAATAAAAATAAAATAGGGTAGTTTTTTTTTAAATGTTGTGCAAAAAAGTAGACTTATTTCTTGATTTTTGCAGTGGTATCATGTCCGTAATCATCAGCACTACTAACTCTATTAATTTTTCGAAACGTTTCCCTTACACCCAGTATATCAATTAAAAAAGGTAAATCTTTTTTAAAAGATCTAAATTAAGTTTAAATAATCATTAGCCATTTCTTAGGATTGAATTAGTTCTCGGAGTTGTCAATTATGACCATTTCTGTACTCGGAGACAAGACATAAGTTGTTAATTCCCATAACGGCCAGTAATTTCGCTGGCTTCAATGTCCTTCAAACGGGCACTGTTGTTTGGCGGCAGAAATATACGGCGCGGTGGTACAACCTCGTAAGCCTACCATCATAGAGAAATTATTTCTTAGGTTTACGCGAATATTACATATTGAAATAAAACTGGTTTATACGGATTTTATCGCGGTTTAATGTTTTATTTTAGTCCCGACGTTTCGAAAGCTTTTCAGCCTTCGTGGTCACGGAAGATAGTGATACAAAACGGGAACAAAATATCTTACAGTAATTGATTTTTTCAAAAAGGTTATAGTATGGTTACCTCTTGGAGCACCTGACGTGTATGACGAGCAGCACGATGCCGAGCAGCAAGCACAGCGTGCCCACCACCACGTACGCCACGCCCAGGAACGGGTTCTTACCGCCGAGCAGCGACGTCGTCGATATTATAAACGTTTTGGTGCCGTCGAACTCGATCACCGGGTAATCTGTTGTGGAATTACAGCGTATAATCCCTGAAGTGGTAGGCAGAGGTGTAACCAGCGCACCCACACTTCACTGAGCGTATCTCCGTCCCACGATGTGATAGGGGGCGAGCCTATCGCCATACCGGGCACAATTCCAGACTCCGGGCTGATACTGAGCTCCGGGCATTTCGTAATAGAAAAACCCAATACCACTTTAACCGACCTGGGGATCGAACCCGAGACCTCAGCGTTAGCCTCAATCGTAACGCGTACGCACTACAACTACGCCACCGAGGCAGTCTCCAATTTCCATCCTTTCAATGTTTAAACTAATTCACATACATTATTGTTCTAGTTTTGTGAGTGTTAATGGGTGGTGAAGACGCAGTACAAGTTACTGAGTTGACAATGACGAGTAGCTGCTGTCTACATGGCGATCGAACATTCGGTATTCTGTGAGACGGTGGTACTACCCCAGTCGAGCCGGGCCATTGGTGAAAGCTAAAGGTGAAACAGTCTCACTGTAGTCGACGATCAGTACGTAAGGTCCCTTGGCGAGTCCGGTGGCGAACCCCAGCTGCGAGTGATCCACGCGACGGTACAGCTTGCGGAATGTGGGCAGCGCTGCTGTACGCATCCACACTATCAGGTCCTCGTTCTACAACAAACATACATACATACATACATACGCACTCAAGCCTGTAATCCCCGAACGGGTAGGCAGAGGTGTAACCAGCACTCCTACATGGATATTTTAACTGTGATATCGGAATCGATATTCAAATGCAATGAAAAAACTTGCATACGAAAATTGTACTATAAAAATAATCATATTTAATTTTTAAACTTGAATGAATTGATTGTTTGTAAATCGTATTCCGATTGATTACTTCTGCAAGAGCGATGAGTTGGAACCAGAGCGAGACAGCATGTTGCGTCGTCCACGTACATCAAACGTGCCGCGCGCCGGGGAGCTTCGTAAATCCACACAAATAACATTTTTAAATATGTAATTTTTTTTAAGTTATCGGTGTAAAGAAGATATCTCGCTTCTGTTGATTATTAATACTTAATTAATTATTTAATTTAACTCTTTTAATCAAGCTGTCTATATGACTATCTTCACGACCCAAAAAGGGTCAACAGGGTTTGTGTTACATATTGTATAAATACAGTATATATTTTTTTCTATTTCATACCTGAAAACCATTATTTTCGGTATTATTAGGATCCAACTGCCACACGTGCACCCGCCAGTTCACTGGCTTAGTGAAATTTTCGAACGCTGTAATAAAAATAAAAATATAATAATAATCAATGTTTAGTATTCATACCAGAAGATGTAGACTACGTCTTCTAATAGCCGTTGCCTGTATTCTATCTATCGTCAGATTTGCTTACTGTCAATAGTGCTTTGACAGATCTTCCATACAAAATGTGTCAAAATATTACTGCCAGTAAACAAATCTGTCGGTAGACAGAATATTGGGAACGGCCATAAGACGGCGGTATTTTGAACTTTTCGTCATGGGTAATAAATAAAATAACTTATGTAGATCATTGCCATAAACATATAACAGTGCATTAGTAAACTAATATCGTCTCCACACAAAATACACATAAATAAACAAATAAAAAAAAACTTTTTGGTATGAAATTTTTGAGAATTATTTTATGTTTAGATATAGGAAAAGTTAAAAAAAACATTGATTTGACATATGTTCTGAACATACCAAGTTTCAAATCGCCAGGCGGGTTGCGGAACTTGATGTCCTTATCTGAACTCCAGGCGATGCCGGTGCGGAACACCGGTACGTCTTTGTTCAGTTCTTGCGAATGTAAGCTCAGCGTGTCTGTTTATAAACAAATACATATATTGTCGCTTAGCTATAGATGGACAAGTTTGTGCGCGACCGTCCTGCGGGGTACAAGACGTTGGGGGGGGACGAGGTTTTCTAGATGTTAGCGGGGGCGGTTGCATTTGTTTCCCTTCCCCGCTGCACAGGACGGTCGCGCACGATCTTGTCCATCTATAATAACACCGCGCAAGTTAAATTGGTTTAGTTTTCAAGTGAGACAAAAAACTGAATATCTTATATGAGCATGTCTGATGAACCAATGAGTTGCGCGGTGACAGAACTATTTGATTAACGTGCTTTGTATGGTTAATTTAAATTTTTGTGTATATTTATTGGATACGCGGAAAAAATAACCAATGACAATATCACATGGGCAATTTTCAAGGTGGTGTTAGCTAAGCTACGATATGTGATAGATGACGCAGTTGTAATGCGTACGCGTTACGACTGAGGCTGATGCAGAGATCTTGGGTTCGATCCCCGGGTCGGGTAAAAGTGATATAGGATTTTTTTATTACGAAATACTCGGTATCAGCCCGGAGTCTGGAATTTGTGGCCTGTATGGCGATAGGCTCATGGGACGGAGATACGCTCGCCGTAATGTGAGTGTACTGCCACCTCTGCCTACCCCTTCGAGGATTACAGTCGTGAGTAAGTGAGTGCCACATATGCAATATGAGTTTAAACATGTCATTGGAAACCACAAACTCGAAAATCACGCTTGAAGACTATAATTTTAATAAGTATATCTGGTTGATAAAAATCATTTTTTTGTCCGACAATCTCTAGATGGGCTCACAATTATTGAGTTTTGTGAATTAATGATTGATTATAAGGGTATTTTTGCATAATTATACTAAAACCGTTTTCTGATAAGAAGGATGTTCTTGTCCTCGTGGCGATCCTTATAAAAATCAGATAATTCTTTGTTCCAAATTATAATAGATTATAATACCAACCTGTTATGGAGAAATGATCCTTACCCCCATGAAACTTAGTTCCTTTTCTCGTAACTAGTCATTGACGTTTTACTTTTAGTTATTGCCATTTTAATACTCGATATTGGCAAAATCATCGATAGTCGATTGGGCCATAATAAAAAAAATACCGCTTACCGTTAAACAAGGAGTTGGCTATGGCCCCACAGGGTGCTACAGGCTTGCGGACTCCATTTTCATCAGCATAAGCGAAAGGATCGCAGTCGGAAGACGGCGTCAGAGACAACCGACCGAGCAGTTGATTGTCATCTCTATACAACAATTAAAAACCTTTTTAACAAATAAAATAAGTTTAACAAAACTTAAAAACCGACTTCATAATAAAAACACTGAAAAGTCAAAAATAACAATTTCTATAGGTCTATCTATAGTCTGTAGGTAACTCCAAAGAGTCAGTACAATTTTATTTGACCGGTAGTGTAACGCTACGTTTCGGTTCTAGGTTGTCGCCTAACCGCGACCCTGACTATTCATGTTTATTTTATTTGCATTCTATTATATTTAATTTATTTTAATCTGTTTTTGTCATTCTTATTTACTAATCCTAGTAGTGACCCATAGAAATTGTTATTTTTGACTTTTCAGTGTTTTTATTTTGAAGTATGAATTGTCTGAACTCCAGGCGATGCCGGTGCGGAACACCGGTACGTCTTTGTTCAGCTCTTGCGAATGTAAACTCAGCGTGTCTGTTTATAAACAAATCCATATATATAATGGATGGCGCAGTTGTAATGCGTACGCGTTACGATTCAGGCTAAATAAATAAATAAATAAATAAATAAATAAATAAATAAATAAATAAATAAATAAATAAATAAATAAATAGACACTGAAGTCTCGGGTTCGATCCCCCGGTCGGGTAAAGTGGTATTTGGTTTTTTTATTACGAAATGCTCAGTATCAGACCGAAGTCTAGAACTGTTCCCGATATGGCGATAGTCTCGCCCCCTATCACATCGTGGGACGGAGATACGCTCGGCGAAATGTGGGTGTATTGATTACACCGCTGCCTACTGGATTACAAGCGTGAGTGCGCATGTATGTAATTTTTCAATATACCTGGATTTGACATATCGCCGATGGTTCTGGTAGTAGTTAGTCAGTCCGTAGTAAAAGTAAACGTCTCCTTTGAAGTCCTCGACGAGCGTTAAGTCGAGCCGACATCTACACGGCTCCATCGAGTTTTCTTTTATGTATACAGCACACGTGATGTTCTCATCCTCCTTTAGACAGTGCGTGTAGTCGATTACGTGTTCTTTTACCTACATTAATAAAATCATATTAACAAAAAATAAATAGAAAAAAGTACAAAGTTAAAAATAAGACAAAGCAATTTTAAGTCGATGCTATTGCAGTTAAAAGTAGGTAGTTAGTAAGATTTTTTAAATATAATTTTTATAGATTTTTACTATATAAAGGGCTTTAATTTTACTATGTTTTTGTGAAATAATCTTTAAAATTGGTACATAAATGCCACAGCTTAGTTTTAATCCCCTTACAATTCCTCCTTTAAATGAGACAACCCTGAGAGTAAAGCAAGAATACAAAAACCATCATCCAAACTGTTCCACATTTGGTGGAGTTATGCGTGAATATATAACTAAGAAGCTTTTTTACAACAATTTAAAAAATATTTACGCCCTAATCACGATTGACACTTAAGCCAGCTTTTTGCGAAGCGTACATTTTGTGTATATGCAGTACAGGTAGTTTTAACAGGCGAAAAAAACACGATAATTTGGCAGTAACTTTAACACACTGAATTAATACTTCCTAAACTAATTAATGAAATTAATAAACAAAACTTTCAAATCATCGAAATAAGATAACTAGAACTATAAATTTCATTTCAGTGCCAGAAATAGAGCGAAAAGTTGGTCCTATATCATTTATTAATATTTGCCAATTCTCACTCCCATCGTTGCCAATGGTCTACTACAATGGTTGTATTTTTCTTAAATTTCTTTTATTACATACATACACACTCATGCCAGTCATCTCTGAGGGTAGGCAGAGTTGTAACCAGTACACCCACAATTCACCGAGCTTATTTCTATCCGATAATGTGTTAGGGAGCGAGCCTATCGCCATACCGGGCACAATTCTATAATCTGGGCATGTTGAAATAGAAAACCCAATATCACTTTTACCCAACCTGTGGATTGAACCAGAGACCTCAGCACAAAAGTCGTACCGCATACGCATTACAACTGCGCTACCAAGGCAGCTGTGTTTTATTAAAGTTATAATTTGCCAAAATAATTCAGTTGCCATACTTTCACACTGTTAAGGAAAAACTATGGATTAGGTATAAAGGTAAATGCCAGTTAATATCAAGGCGTGCCATTTCCGAAAGTAAACAATTTACGCGACCCATTTAGCAGCATATAAACGACCTTCCCTAATCGTTAAACTTATTTGTGACAGCTTACCTCATCAGAGAAATATAATAGTCCAATCCCTACGGGTATAAACGCGATGCCAATGACGAAAAATGTGGGCAAAACTGTCCCCGCAGTCAGAATAGGCTGCCAGGCAGGTAGCCGTTGCTGCTTGAACGCAGATTCTACGGAAATATGATATAAACAATCAATATTGTCTCCTTGAACGTCATCATAATGATAGGCAATTATAACTCACCTGCAGGACGCCTTGACTTCACATTTTGGTCAGAAGTATCACTAGAAGTAGCCATGATTGCTTATTTCGAGATTAAAATACTTTTTTGATCTAATGATGTTCAATTAGTCAAGAAAATGCGTAAAAAGCAAACCCAAACCATTTGTGATTTGACCAATAAAATATTTTTTGACATTTATTTGTTTTTTTAATTAAATTATTTTACGGATTTGGATACTTGTCCTTTGAGCCCATCCACGATGTTATTTGCTATTCTTTTATTTTCCAAGAATGATGTAATACGAGTGTGGTCGGTTTCAAAATCTTGCTCGAATTTTGGTGTAAATTTACTTCTGTGTTTCCGGGACTTAACAGTAGTGTATCGGTAATAAACAAACATTTAATTAAGTGAATTTAGTTATTTTTCTATAAAGAGTATTGATTCACCTTATGTGTTCGATTCGCTTGAAAAAGTAATCTGAGAAGCATTCTACTGGAAGGAACTTGGAAGGAACTATGGATTAAGTAGTTAGAGTAGGTTTAAATACTTGCCATTTGGAGAAAAGTTGCCAAATTAGTATCATTTTAAGAAATAATTGTCTTTTATGGAGGAATTTCAAAAACTCTGTCTTGGCACCCGACAACAAGTGCGGTGTGTGGATTTTGTGGGGATTGTCAATAATTTCACGATCACAAATAGGGATGAAACGATACCAATGATACTGAGGTATCGTTATTTTTTTCGATACCATATCCGTTGTAAAGTATTTTTGCCCGTAGATGATTTTAATGTTTCCTTACGTCCAGACTCCAGTATATTATTTAGCAAGGATATGGTCTAATTGAGAACTTTTTTTGAATTCGGTTTAAATAATGTTACTTAGTAGGTTCTTATCTAAACTGGGTTAAAGTATTTTGACGATAATATCTTTAATGATAGTGTAGATAGAAAGTAAGCAACAATCGAGGCCTCTACTAACTAGTTGTAAGGACTAAAACTGATTCCTGGTGACAATAACTAGTCTTAATTTAATTTTCATAAACTGTATGATTTATTTATGAATTACCTAACCCTAGTATTGGGTAAATTGAAGTGGTAAATACTACATAATATTCTACTTATTTCTTCTAGCATTAATACTCGTAAGTACCTACCTACCTCATAAAATATAAACGTTTATTCGACCAGTAACACAGCTCTACAAAAAAAAGTTTTTTTTTGTTGCCCTGGATATCATCGCAAATTTTTACGTTTTCAAGTGCCTAGATTACGAATATATTCATGAAAGTTCTCAATGTGCTCGTATTTTCATGATTATTGCATATCTTATATTTTGAACAATTATCGGCTTGTTAAAAATAAAATTTAATTTTTCAGTCATGATTAGGCTTCTGTGCAACTTTTTCGCTCATACAAACATCGTGTGATCCCCACTCTCAGACCCCTTGCTCCACAGGACAGCTGAGATCTCAGTTATTTGACAATATTGAAGTACTTACAACTTACTTACTTATTTAGTTACTTACTAACATTTACCCGCGGCTCCACCCGTGTAAATGTTTTTATCTGGGGTAAAAGTTGCATAAGTTCTAATTCATGTATTGGTCTACCTGTATGCCAAATTTTACTCAAATCCATTCAGCCGTTAAGGCATGATTGATCTACAAACATCTAAAATTCAACACCCCCCCCTCTCCTTTCGCGGGTTGAATTTTACAAATATATGACACACGTGGACTTAATTTCACAGCCGTTTTTCTTTTAATAGAAAGTTCCCCCATTTCACCCCTTTAAAATGAAAATTTCCAAAAACCCTTTCTTAGCGGGCACCTTACATTACACAAACTACCATCTGACCAAATTTCTTGATCATAGCTTTGGTCGTTTTGAGGTTTCGTGCTAATCAATCAGTGAGTGGTATTTCGCTTTATATATAGATTACTACTCCGCTCCCATGGATCGTAGCGTGATGATATATAGTTATAAGCCATAGTCTCCACAAAACAAATGTATGGTGTGAATATGACCTCAATAGGTCAAGTTGTTCAAAAGTTAAAATAAATACTTATACTAAGTTTAACCCCCCCCCCCCCCTTCCCCTTTTGTAAGTGGATTTTTCCAAAAATGTGACTCTCGTATTTCATTATTTTAAATCAGCAATATTTGCGCTCAATTTCAGTCGTATTCCCTTCCATAAAAAAGTTGCATACAACGTACAAACCCCTCTTTTACCCCCTTAAAATGTAAATTTCCAAAAATCCGTTCTTAGCTGTCTACATTACAAAAACTATCATCTGACCAAATTTCATGATCCCAGCTTCAGTAGTTTTTGAGAAATCGTGATTAATCAGTGAGTGAGTGGTATTTCGCTTTTATATATATAGATTTTGTTTCTCGTTTTTTGATTTTTGTAATTAAAAAAAAATCCGAGCAAATCTTACAAAATCATTCATAGTTTCATGAATTGTGTGCATAAATAGACCCAAAATCATTTTCATATCTAGGGCAACAAAACCATTGTAGACCAGTGTAATCGTTGCGTACTGAGTATCGACAAAAGTACTTTGACCGACACCTACTTGGTACTCGGTTCCAAAGTATTGATACCGAAAGTTCTTGGTACACCGAACACTAATATGTATTGAAAGTAAAGTATACGAGCGTATCCAAAGAGCTCGTATCAAAGAGTATTGTACTAGATAAGGAAACAATACTACAAGGCTCGTATCGTCACGTATCGTCTCATCCCTACACAGAGTACATTGCATTGAAATTCATTGAAAACTGAGAAGTGAGATTCACGAATCACAATTGGCCTTTGCAAATGTTAAAACAACAGTTTAGTTACGCATGATCGGTATACGAATAAAACTACATAACTGTAATATTTCTTGTTTTCTAATCATTCATGATTTCTTTTGTTCACGGTGAGTCCGTTTAGTGGAAAAAAAATCGTCAAACTCTCAAGATGTCCAGTGAAACGGCAAACAAAAATGTAAGTGTACTAAGTTACCTACTTTTCGGTAATGTAGGGCTGGGTTGTTCCCTTTTCTCGCATACTTACCTGCTAAGGGATAATTGCTGAGTTATAATGGCGGAAACACTACCAACAATTCACAATACGTAACACTTTTCAGTAAAATGCATTTTATGTGTTTAGTCATACAGTTACTGAATATTACTTAATTTGTTACTTTCATAAGGTCCACTCGAAGTTGATAATTACAGGCTAGGTTAATTTAGAATGTATATTCTCTGAGAGGAATGTTTATTTTTATATTTAACATATAATATGAATCACCGCTAGTATCACCACAATGATAAAGCTGAGCATTAACGCCGAGTATTAATATGCATAATTACTTCTGATAAGATACAACATGGAGCCATAATAAACAAAAAAATATTACATCCCCAAATTGTTTGTAACTATATTTTTTTTATATAAATTATGAGATTAAAGAAACAAGAAACATACAGCCAACAACAATTTGAAATAATGTAAAATATAATCATAATTCTTATCAGTATATACTCATGAAACAATTATTTATGAATACCAGACTTAAATGCTTGTAACAGTAATGAATATCCCACTTCCTGTTGTATGAGTCAACTTATAAAACAACATTTTTGTCATGCCTCACCAATGATACCAAAACTAAATGTAAATCAGGGCATCAGTTCAATCTCTTTGCACTGTTTACTGTAATTGTAAGCTGAATAAATAATTTTTGTGTCATATGTGACCATCATACATAATAAGTTCAACCTACTTTAGCTGCCAGTTTTGGACATTTTAACTATTGTTCACTATATTTGTACAAGCATGTGATATGGTGCTTTTAAAACTATAGAGTGCTCTTTATCCCAGGTCAAAAATATTCTAAGATGTATTCCTGATAACATTTTATTAAAATGAGTGTAATTGGCATTATTATTTACCATAAAAACTTCTTTAGATAATAATAAATCACTGTGAAATTATTTAATGAATATTTAATAAATATAGAATTACAGAAGAATATATATCAAGAAGTGTGCCAAATTAAATAAGATCCAATGCCATTATGAGTGTTTTAAAATTTAAAAATATGGTATGTCCAATGTATACATGATTCATTTTGTTAGTGAGTAAATAGATTATTAATATTTATTAGACAGATCTAATTGTAAACATATTATGCCTGATTCAACAGTCTCTACATATAGTCCAACAATTAGTAAAAAAAAGGGATATTTTATGTTTCAAAGTTAGGGACAAAAAAAAATTATGAATATTGTATTTATGTTATATTGATAGGGTTGGAATTTGATAAACAAGTGATTAAAACTAACATGAAATTTTATGACGTCTCTATTTTGAAAGATCCAATATATAAATACTCACTGTAAGGTGTATGTAATGACGCTTATTGACGCCTTACTGTAGGATGTATATTTAAAAAAACGGGTAATAGGACAAAAGAGAGGACTTCTATAAGTTTGGCCCTTTGGCTGCTGTGTTTGTGTGTTGTGCTGTGGCATCATAGCAAAGAATGGACCGGTTTAAATGTGTGTTTTTATTAGAACGTTAGTTTATACGAGATTTTCCTTAGCCAAGTTTCAAGAAAATCGATTATACAACATGTTACATAAATGTGTGGTAAAATTTAAGCAACATATAGTGCACCATATAAGTTTTTTACCCCCCCATAAGACCAAATTCGACAGCATTGCTAGGACATAAATGAAGCATTTTCTTTTGATCAAATGAATATGTTAGTGTCGATATTAGACTTACAAGTGTAGACTAAATGACTAAACCAGAAACAGCTGAAGTTTTGTCTTACTTCAGCATTGTTATTCTCACTCACGAACTTCAATTTATTTATGGGAATGTGATCGATCTTATCGATCGTAATAAATGATTGATTAAAATTAGCATGAAATTTTATGATGTTTAGATTTTGCTAAGATTTGGTACCCCACCATCAGACACTCACTGTCACCCTATAATATGACCACACCTATCTGTAACACGTTGTATATAATTTACGTAATGATATTATTAATTGATGTTAGGTTTTTTAATGACTGTGGTATTTTAACTTATGAAAAACAGGATGTTTTAAATGTGATTTATTCATTTTATATATTTTTTTTTCGTTGTTGCAGTTCTCAAACCTGGAGACACCGGGCTACGTGGGTTTCGCTAACCTACCCAACCAGGTGCATCGGAAGTCAGTTAAAAAAGGCTTTGAGTTCACATTGATGGTGGTCGGAGAGAGTGGACTGGGCAAGTCTACGCTGGTCAACTCACTGTTCCTCACCGATTTGTACCCCGAGAGGGTCATACCTGATGCTACTGGTTTGTATTTATGTCCATATCTGACACAGAATCGCGCGGCAGTATTGCCGCCTAATTTCCACTGCACAAAATATTTTTTTAAGGCATAGGCTGGCAAACGAGCTAGTGGATCACTTGATGCGCCAATGTGAGCTTGTCTGTGCTAATCCGCGATATCACGCACAGTGGGAAGCCTCCGTGAGTACCACCGAATCCACCCACCGTATTTATAATGTGGGGTCCAAACAGTAAAGTATGTAAACAAATACGCTGCGCCTAATTTTGCCCACCGTAATTTGTGGCCGTCTGGCGTCAGCGTAATCAATCCAGGCGCGGATCCACGTAGGAAAAGGGGCAATGGGGTCATTGCCTCCTCCTTAGCCAGGTAAAATCGAAGTGCTTTAAAGCAACATCCCTTCGCCTGGAAAATTTGCCGAAGTTGAATTTATCCTCACCTTATCGAACAACGTTTTTTTGTTATAGAATTTTCTTTATTAATGTCAGAAATATTGGACTGTGTACTTATATAATAAGATATATATATACTTTTGTAAAAAAAAAACTAATCCAATTGCACCGTACCGAAAGAGGCGCCACCGGCTCGTATCTAGGGCCAAGGTCACACGCCTCCAGGGTCAATGCGGCGCTGCGTAGTGACCCTGATACCTCTAATTAAATAATCAAGAATTACGCAGGACCTAGGACAGTGTCGGCTTGAGGCTAATAGGAGCGATCGAGCTCTGAATATACCACCCCTTACAGACTCCTTGCCGCGCCGCGCCGTCTTTCTGTCTGTCCTAGCTTTTACATCCTCAATCTTTTGAACCGTAACAGATAGCTGGTAGCAGGCTGAATTATTTACAGAATAATACATATGCACTCACGCCTGTAATCCCCGAGAGGTAGGCAGAGGTGTAACCATTACACCCACATTTTGACGAGTCTATTCCATCGCATGATATGATAGGGAGCTAACCTATCGCCATATTGGGCACAATTCCAGACTCCGGGCTAATACTGAGCATGCCTTTCCAAATAGAGAAACAAAATATCAGTTTTACCCGACTCGGGGATCGAACCCGAGACTTTACACTGCACAGCAGTCTTACCACGTACGCATTACAACTGCGCCAACGAGGCAGTCAGAATAATAATATGTGTTATTATGACGGAATATTGGGTTTTTCTATTTCGAAATGCTCAGTATCAGCCCGGAGTCTGACGGAGATACGCTCGGCGAAATGTGAGTGTACTAGTTACACCTCTGTCTATTACAGGCGAGAGTGCGTATGTTATGTTAAAAAAATCGGTTTTGTAGGATGTCGTTTGCAGTCAGCATTTTTTTCACAGAGAAAACGAATCAGACGGTGAAGTTGGACGCGTCGACGGTAGAGATCGAGGAGCGTGGCGTGAAGCTGCGTCTAACGGTCGTGGACACGCCGGGCTACGGCGACGCTATAGATAACACGGATTGTTTCAGAGTGAGTGTACTGATAACTTAATGGTCATGACTCACATGTTACGATAAGTCGGCACGATGACGTTGCAATAGTTTTTTTTTATGGTATAGGCCAGCAAACGAGCATGTGTCATCTGATGGTAAGTGATCTCCACCGCTCATGTACGCCCACAATACCAAAAGAATCATGGGTGCGTTGCCGACCTTAAAGGAAAGGGATAATTAAGGGATTGGAATGGGGTTTGGGCCTCCGGATATCTCACTCACCGTACGAAACGCAGCAGCAAGCTGCTACTTTACGCCGGTTTTCTTTAAGACAGTGGTAATGACCCGGACGAGCCGGCCCATACATGCTGTAGACAAGTGTCTACAGCGTGGCTCTACCACTCAACAAACTCTTTTGTATTAAACAAAGTCGTATCCGCATCGGTGTGTGCGCTTAGTTCTTCTAACTGCGCAGCTTTTTTATGATGTTTTCACTAGTATAAATAGTTTATACAATATGTAACAAAAACCCTGTTGGGCATTTTAACTGTGATATCAGAATCGTTAATCAAACGCAATGAAAATGAAACTCGCATACGAAAATGGACTATATAAATAATCATATATATTTTTTTAACTTGAATTAATTTATTGTTTGTAAACTGTATTTCGAAGTGATGTCTTGGAGCAAGAGGGAGATAGCATTCCACGTAAATCAAACATGCCGCGCCCCCGGCTTCGGCAATACACACAAATTCAAATGCAAATAACATTTATTAAATATGTTCTATTTTTAAGTTACCTGTGGAAGGAAATATCTCGCTTCAATTTTTTAAGCTGTCTATATGACTATCTTCCCGACCTAGAAACAGGGTTTTTGTTACATACCGTATATACCATAAGGTATATGCTTTGTCCCATGAGGAAACACGGGTGAAACAGCGAGGGACAACTAGTGCACCGATAAATCGTAACATATTATATCATTATATTCATTATTCTCTTCTTCCACCTGCCTTTATCCCACTCACAGTGGGGTCGGCGCAACATGCTTTTTAACAGATGTTATAGAATTGTTTGGCTTGTAGTTTTTACAACAGGCCACCTGCCTAGAAAACACACTCGGACCCGAAACAAATATTTGTGGATCACTCAAATGTTTGTCTCGGTGCGGGAATCGAACTCGCGGCCTCGCTTCACAGCCGGCTACTCGCCCACTACTTCACGGAGGCTGTATCATAATATCTATCATCGTTTAACTTATTTTGTATGTGAAACGTCAACGATGTTTTTAACTGCTTAACACTTCAATCCAATAATATTTTTAAAAGCAACCAAATATTATTACACAATAAGTCAGTATACGTCGAATAACATATCATTTAACATTGTTTACAAAGCCGATAACATAATGTTAATTTGTTTATAGTCGATAATACAATACATCGATGAGCAATTCGAAAGGTTCCTGCGGGACGAGAGCGGCCTCAACCGACGTAACATCGTCGATAATCGTATACACTGCTGCTTTTACTTCATATCACCTTTTGGACATGGGTAAATAACAAATACACTACTATGATTAAAGTTATGCGCTTCTACTATCCATACTATATTATATACTATTAAATGTGAAAGTTTGTATGTTTGTGAGTTTATGAGATTGGATGTTTGCTAGCCAATGACGCCTTAACGGCTGAACAGTTTTGGTTGAAATTTAGCACACAGGTAGACCATGATCTGGATTAGGACATAGGCTACTTTTTTCCCGGAAAAGGCCGTTTACGGGACCAAAAGCTAGTAAATATATATTAACACCCAAAAAAAACATATTAACACAAGCAAAAATATGAACCCCACCAAAACTCTGTGCAAGGGGGTGGGGCTATAAAAGTCTGTGCAGTTCGTTCATTCATTCATTCATAAAAATTGATTCATGTTCTCTAGTTGACACTTAATACGTCTAATGTATTACGCGGTGCAGAACGTCGTATCTCGGTTTAGAAATGTAATATTTAGACATTAACTTATATGATATACACAATTGATTTTGAACGTTCATTAATTTTTGTTGCGTTTATGAGTGTTACGTGTGATTTTACCTTTACATGTGTAAGCAATTGGAGCCGTATTTTTGGCAGATTCATATGAGAGTTATCGATCAAGTTACCTTATTTCGATGGCTCAATTGCAGTCCCTTTGCCTTGGCAGAGTATAAAAGGTAACAATATTTCAGACGGTAGACAGCGGCTTTGCTGTGCCCTGGCATTGCAGAAGTCTATGGGCGGCGGTGACTACTTACCATCAGGTGGCCCGTTTGCTCGACAGCCTATCCAGGCAGTAAAAAAAAAAAAAAATTTTTTTTAGGTTGAAACCACTTGACATCGAGTTTATGAAGCAACTGCACAACAAAGTGAACATCGTGCCGGTCATAGCGAAAGCTGACTGTCTTACTAAGAAGGAGGTGCAACGGCTAAAGTCGAGGGTGAGGAATTAACTTGGTACTATTTTTAACCGACTTAAAAAAGGGTGGAAGTTCTCAATTCGGCGCGATTTTTTTTTGCCGCCAATTGTGGACCAATTTTGTTGGAAAAAAAATCACTCGATAGAGTTTTGCTGCGATATGATCCCATATGAATTTGGTTAAGATCTGATGACGGGCTACTGAGTAAAAAATTAAAACTCTCACCGGACAACAGTACACTCGTCGCGTGTTATTGTATTGGAATTTACATGCTATTGCTGTAACTACCACTAAATATTGTAGTCGGTTTCTAAGTTTTGTTAAACGTTATGTAATTTTGTCTGCTAAAATACAAATTAAAATAACAAAAGATCATAAATTATGATAAATTAACTGAATGAGGAAAATAATACTTTTTGGCTATAACTTTAAGCTATTATTTATAAAAGCTTTCAGGAAATAAAACCGTCCCAAAAAACTAAAATCTATAAATAGAACATTAAACCGTCCCAAAAAACTAAAATCTAAAATAGAACTAAATAATTTTAAGTTGGCGGTACTGTTGTTTAATTCTAACTAATGTTATAAATGCGAAAGTGCGTTTGTTTCTTTGTTTGTTACGCTTTCACGTCTAAATTGCTGAACCGATTTTGTTGAATTTTGGTACAGGGATAGATGGCATCCTGAAGACGGTTATAGGCTACATTTTATCCCGGAAAAGGCTGTTCACCCAGGTGGAGCAGTGAACAAAAGCTAGTAGTCAATAAATTATAATCACCGGTTTTTTTTTTAAGTTTTTTTGTGAGAGAACTATTAAAATCGATGCATAAATCAAATCATAAAGGTGTCATTAGTTTTTCATCCCCGATTTTACCCTTTAGAGGTAGAATTATATCTTCATGCATCAACCATATTTTGAGAGAGTGTATATTGTATCTGTTAAAAATCTAGTAGTAAAAAAATTATAATATATAAATGATATAATGACAATGTATTTGACAGGTTATGGAGGAAATTGAGAGGGAAGGCATCAAAATATATCCTCTGCCGGACTGCGACAGTGATGAGGATGAAGATTACAAGGAACAGGTTAGTGCAGGGTTTTCTTTGTACAACAAATATGTTTATATGGTTATAATCTTATATATAAAATTCTCGTGTCACAGTGTTCGTTCCCATACTCCTCCGAAACGGCTGGACCGATTTGTATGAAATTTTGTGTGCATATCGGGTAGGTCTGAGAATCGGCCAACATCTATTTGCCACCCCTAAATTTTTATTTTTGTTTTTTAGACAATTTTTTTTTATTTTATTTTTTTATGATACAGCATTAAAAAATATATACAACCCAAAATGTTCAACCCTCTACGATCAACCCCTATTTTTTAATAGCGACATTAGTATTTTTTAATAGCGACATTAGTATTTTTTAATAGCGACATTAGTATTTTTGTCAAGCGCGTTTCTCACCGAGGGCGCGCACTAGGCTACTTTAATCCTGGAAATAGGCATTCACGCGGGCGGAGGGGCGGAGGGAGGGGCGGAGGGGCGGGCTACAGCTAGTGTATGTGTATGTGTATGTGTATGTGTAGGTCCGTCAGCTGAAGGCGGCGGTGCCGTTCGCGGTGTGCGGCGCCGGGCAGCAGCTGGAGGTGCGCGGCAGGCGCGTGCGCGGCCGACTCTACCCCTGGGGAGTCGTCGAGGTCGAGAACCCGGAACACTGCGACTTCATCAAACTCAGGACTATGCTCATGTACTTTATTTTTTAATTATTAGCTTGAATGACGAGACGAGCAGGTCGCTCGCCTGATGGTAAGCGCCACGCCTGCTCATAAACAGAAGCAGTGCCACACAGAACTTTAAATAACAAAGCACTGCATGACACTGGACTGCGCTCGTCACATAAGGTGTTAAGAATCATAATGCCCAGTAATTTCACTGGCTTCAATGTCCTTCAAACCGGAACACAACAGTGCTTACACACTGTTGTTTGGCGGCAGAAATATTTGTTCATGTTTATTTATACACTACTCACTACACTCAACTGAACTGGTGACTCACCATCACTTACCATCAGATGAATCTCTTGCCCGTTTACCTACTTTCTTAAAAAAAACATTGACAGTTGTAGAGACTGCCGATAAAAGTGAAAACTTAGAACTTTTAGTATTACAATTTGGAATTTCATAATGTTTGAATTAAAATTATCAACATCAATCTGGTTTTCACATCTATTGACACTCCGAGCAACAATTATATACATGTTAAACGCATGAGATTTCACCCATCCAACAAAGTGTCTAACGCGCACAGCACACGGCTGCTACGCGTCATGAGCATGTCGGTGACGCGAACCCATAACATTTCCCCCTACCAAAAAGTGCCCAACGCGGCTTAAAAAGTTTTCACTTCAAAACCTGGACTGTACCCGAGTACAATGCACTCTAAATATAATGTCGACCTTCAAGACAAATTGCGGTCCAGTTATGCCTGCTTGACTTTACTTGGATTTATTGACCCCGAAACGTGACTCGCTTAAACGTGCCACTATGGCGATTTTTTTCACTATGTGGAGAATGTGACAATCGTAAGTTAGTGGTGGTGAATTTTGGAACAAATTTAACATGTATAGAATATTGCGCCAAAATTAAAAATCGACTAATGAACGTGGAATATCAGCGCCAAATTGCCAACTTATAGTTGCCGTATTATATGGCCGTTGCTGGATACGAAAATGATCAGCACTTCCAATTTGTTAGATCCTTTTCAGTATCAGAAATTGTACAAAAGTGCAATGATAGTGATTTTAATAATAAATGTTTTAATTTATATACTTTGTACGTTTTTAGTCTTGAATAAAATCAAAGACAACATAATCAGTTAGTTAAAGTTAACGTTTTCGCAACACCTTGTTACATACACAACGTTCCGTTCCAGAACTCACATGCAAGATCTACAGGAGGTGACGCAAGAGGTGCATTACGAGAACTATCGGTCGGAGAGACTCGCGCGCAGTGGACAAGTACCGAAACGGCACACGTGAGCTCTTAATGTTATCTTACTGTAATGTATAGGATGTTTTGTAAACAATACACTAAAAAAAATACAATTAATTTCCACAGTGGATATAGATAACAGAGTAATATAACTTTTTTTTTTCGTAGGTTTTTTTTTTTACCTATGTTTTTGTTTTTTTTTCTTAGGTTTATTTTTTTTAAAAACGTTTTTTTCTTTCTTTCTGTATACTAATGAAATTTTGGCATAGTATAAAACGGTACTTAGCCAATTTAATGAACACTTCTCAGGTCTAATGAAAGTGGTCTGAGTGAAGCGGATTCAAACGGAATGCCCAACGGTTCAGAGGATTCCACGGAACGGGAGCGTGTGCTGCGTGAGAAGGTACGCGATTCGATTTATACAAAAAAACTTTTATTGTATCATGTATTCAACACAGTTTTTTCAACTTTGACAGAAAAAAATATTGAAAGTAAAGCATATTAATCTTTTTAGCCGTCTTCGTAAAAATCTCAAAGGCATAATATCCATATTAGCTCTTGCTCACTACTCAGCCTGCGTGAATATTATTTTCCGCAATTAAGGCGTGACTGATTAACAAACATCCAAATTCACTGTGCTGTGCAAAACCGATCGAAGCCTGCGGCAGGATATTATTCTATGGTAGATTATTTAAACGTCAGTGATATTTTTATGGTATAATAGCTCTTATTAATAAAACATTGAGTCTCAAATTTTATGGGCAGGTTGAGTGTCAATAACGTTGAATTCTGCTTGTCAACGTCGTTTACCGGTAAACTGTCAGGACAATCGGGTAACACAAAATAAAACAGTTGTTATTTAATATGAAATTATTAGTCAACAGAAGCGAATGAAATTACTAAGCATTATGATACAACATCCTAAGACTCGGTTGACGGGCAGTTCCTTGTTATTCAATGTTCTGTTTGATGTTGCTACTGTTTACGGTCAGGTATGCGCTGGCGAGCGACATGCTCGTCTCGTCGTTCAGGTGAGTAAAATAACATCGATAGCAAGATCAGATCGTGTTACAGGAAGCCGAGCTGCGTCGCATGCAGGAGATGTTGGAACAGATGCAGCGACAGATGCAGCTGCAGGCGGCTGCGGGCGCCACTACTACTGCATAGTGCATCACTACTGCACAGGTACACAACCACTTTACTTGGCCCTGTTACAAACATTTAGACCCACACTGTAGTCAGTATTAATGGGCCGGCTCGACTGGGTTGTTGTCTCACAGAAAATCGCAGGTAGAAAAACTGCGTTTCGTACGCTGAGTGAGATATCCGGAGGCCCAAATCCCCTCCCCTTCCTAATCCCTTTTGTTACCCCTTTCCTTTAAGGTCGGCGTCCACAACTCTTCTGGTATTGTGAACGTTAATAGGTGGTGAAGTTCACTTGGCATCAGGTGACCTACTCGCTCGTTTGCCGGCCTATGCTTTAAAAATGATGTCTGTCTGTTCTACATTTAGGAGGCTCTGTCTTCTAAACCATAATAGGTAAATGTCGTTTTTTTTTTATCAAAACAAGAATTTCACAAGTTTATTTATTGTTTCTAGTTGGATATGAGCTGCGACTTACATCTTCCGGACGCGTACGACTTTGTAAACACTATACTGCGCGCCATACCATACTGTGTTACTTCAAATTGACTGTACTTTATATGTACCGTGCGAAAGTTACGATATGCCGTGTTTGTCAAAAAAATGAGAATTATGATTCGGGTTCGAAGGATCCATAAAAAAACTACACCATCTATATGGTAACGTGCACTTACATATCCACAATTAAATATACACCCTGTATAAAGCAACATGTTCATTCTGTAAACATGGGCGTAGCAAACGGATGGGTTCACCCCAGAATCCAGCTGACCATCTCCCAGATGGCGTTATCCACCGCTATTTCTGGTAACTGGGAGCAGTAATCTAATATCTAACTCTCCTCAGAATATACTTATTTTTACGGCCCTGTACGTAAACGTCGTTTGCGTACGTAAATGTATGCATTCATATTATATTCATTCTGTAGACACGTTCTAATTGTCAAATTTCGGGCGATATGTTCGGTCACTTGTATGGCCACAGGACAAAAAAAATTACGTCACACCGCAATTTAATTCTAAATATTGTTTATTTTGTCTTTCCCGTGTCAATACGAACAATCGTTTTTGTCATCCAACGACTTAATTAGGAGTCGTGGAATTTTTTGTCGACTGGTTGACCGACACAAAATAAATGTTTGACGAGTTCTACAACGACTGGTATCAAAAAACTAAAAGCTTTTTTAATTAGGATTAATAGCGATTACCAAATTTGTGTGCGGTCCGAAAACATCAAAAACAGTTTGGAAGTACAAAGTCAAAGTTTTCATTGCATCCGCGACCCCACACAGTATTGTACGACACGAGACACGATTTGCTTCGTGTTGCAAATGAATTTGTAATCGCTTTAAATTGAATTGAAACGGATTGAGTTTATTATATTATACAAAAATGACTTGTTCCGATAATTGAATGTCACGGACCAAAGATATAATTTAGACTTTGTATGTATTTTACACTACTTCGTGTACCGACATCTTGCGCATATTGTTGTGCAACGCGCCAAAACGTACATTTCACAACCACGATAACAATGAAACTATTGTACGTTGTAAAAATTGCTATAATTCAATACAAATTGTAAATACTTACAATGTCTATTATCTGTGGTCTGTGATGTCGTTCACCGAGAGATATTCTCATATAAGTATTAAGTTTATACTCAAATAATTATCTATTATTTCGTAAGAATTTAGTTTATAGAAATATATTCAGATGTAACTCTCTATAGTTTTAGAAGCAATATTATGCATAATTATTAATGACCGGCCTAAACCCTCCAAGTAATGTTTCTCTCCAATCTGCTGGACATAAGCTTAAAGGTTCATGAAGCTATTTTACTTCATGTTTAGATCCACAAACTTTTACAAACCAAACATGTTTAAAAACAAGAATTCTACGTATCAATATAGGTAGGTTCTACCCATCAAGCGAATTACATGTTAAGGAGGGTCTTGTACGAGTATGACCATGTTTTTAATAGAAATAGTTTTTTTTAACAAACTGGGGATGTTAACATGTAAACATTTTATTTAAAGTGAAACTTTTATTAGATCGTCTCAAAATTTTTGGCCTGTGCGTTGCATGTCGCGTGACGGTCGGCCGCGGAGTAGGGATAAAGTGAAACGCGCTCGCCAGAGCAGCCAAGGCCAATTATGGCGGCGTCTATAGTTCGCACGCTATTTTGTTTGTTTGTTTTTGTTAGTGTTCAATGTAATATTATTCCAAATTTTTTTAGTTAAATGTCTATAATGTGAAAAAAGTTTCACTTTTACCGTGGTTTCATAATTTTAAATAACCTTTAAACGCACACAAAGCACGTAAGTCTTATGTTTTGGTTTGTGAGTGTAAACATGAGGTTATATTGGTATTTAATTATAAATATTATATGACACTTGAAATAGATGTTAGAATATGAAAATACTATTAAAAAATCGACTTACTATTAAGTATTCCGAATATTTACGAAGTAACGATAGGTTGTTAAAAGTGGCCTGATTTATTGATCTGACGTGCATTTATATACTTGTGCCATTCTCTCTATTTCTTGTTTTTATATGAGACCGGATTGTATACAGAATGATTACATCTTAATCATTCTTATTTTAAATTTTGTGTGCAATAATTTAAATAGTAGTACTAAGGCGACCGTTGATTATCGATTTTAGATTGATATATAATGAACGAGATTGTAATCGATATAACTTTTTGCTTAATACACATATATGCACGTTTCTATCCCTTATGTGGTAGACAGAGATACTATTAAATTTGCCAATGACCTTTTTGTCCTAGGCTTGTAATAGGGGCGAGGCCTTCTCCATATTGGGAATCCAATATGAAATATATCCGGTCTCTTACCATCAACAATGTAGTTGTGTTCTGCATAAACTTTAAGTTAACTTCTAATGTGTTTATGACTTTTGTATCGTTCCTGCTATGTGTATAATATAACAAATATAGATATTAAGGAATTGACATTATAAAATTATGAGGTCATAGACTAATAGTGGTAGATGTTTGTATCCATATTTTGAAATTTTCAACTAGTTTCAATAGTATCAGTTTATTTTCTGAATAAATTGGAATAGTTTGTTTTTTTTTTAAATATTGTGCTTGTGATTGTGTAAAATTATTTCTATCGAATCGAAGGCTGATATATGCTGAATGAGTTATGGTGTTAAATTCTAACTTTATTAGGTACTTAAAGATATTATCACTATATTAATAAGAATTACTCATTCCCGCATTGGTGCATTTATATTTTTTATTTTAATATAACATGTAAAGCAATTAATTAACGCCACATTGTATCGAATCGCTAGATTATTCGTAATCGTAGATTTTAAATTGGTGCCAAAGCCACGATTTATGAGATGATCAATTATTTGATTGTAAGAATGATATGGTTTATATGCATAATTTCAGACACATTAGGTACCTAAAATGTAATAGATTCTCCTATGTAACCATATTTTTATAAATAAATAAAAGTGAAATAAAAAAATGCTCCTTTATTTTTAATTAAAGAATGTGCTTTGTCAATTTTTTTTCATACAACCGAATGACTGGACGAGCAAACCGCTCGCCTGGTGGTATGCGACACGACTGCCCAATTACAAAATACAGCGTGGCACTGCACTGCGCTCATCATCTCGAGGCATAGGATGTTAATTCTCATAATGCCCAGTAATTACACTGGCTACAATGTCCTCCAACCAGAACACAGTAGTGTGTCCGCATTGCCGCTTGGCAGCAGAAAGAGTCGATGAGGTGGGTGTCGAACCAGGCGGACTCTTGCATAAGAGAGTCCTATCATCTGAATAAATGTATAAGGTTATACATCTACAAATGTATAAGGTTTCTGAACCCAGCATATTATAATAATTCTATTAGAAGGACTGCAGGAGGGCGAGCACGAACAACTTACGAATAAGTATTCGAATCGAGAACGCTAGCTTTTGTATTAGTTAATGTTTTGTATGAAGTTTCAATTTTTTTTTTACAATTCGATACGAATACGTTCTCGCAAGTTATTCGTGCTAGCTCCTCAGTTTGTAAGCCGTTGACTGAGTATCTATAGACTCCTACTAAAGATGTCGCAGAAAGAGACAATTATACAATTTCGAGGGCTACCGCGTCAAAAACAAATTACCCCACAATTTGTTTTGTTACGTGACGTCATGTACTACAATTTCTTGAGAAATAATATGTTCTTGCTTTTGTGAGTAAATAATACATAGTTATTTTCAATTACCTTTTCTTATAATATTATTTTTATTAACTTTAGATGAGACGCGCAAATCACTCACCTGGTGATAAGCGTCACACCTGCCCATCAACAGAAGCAACACCAATCAGAACCTCGAATTAATACTCTACCTTGTTGTAGTAAAGTTCTTAGATGTTATAAACGGTTTGGATAACTTTAATGGTTTTTTTATGGATACCCTACTATTTGACAGTTACACAGGCTCCGCCTAATTTGAGAACCCCTAGCAAATGTATTTGTATCATTCTTTATTACAAATAAAGATTTTTTCTTTATATTTCATTTTTACAGTAGCTGCATCCTTAGAAACCGTTAGAAACCTTTGGTTCTAAACAAAGAGAATATAACCACTTGGTTGTTAAAAAAATAAATGCTAAATTAAAAAGCAATTTTTTGGATATTTTATTGTAAAACCTGGATATACAAACAAATATTTTTGCACTAGTAACTCAGAAGTACTAGAAATGGGTCATATTATACGTGCACATATTAGTTTAAAAATACGTGATACAGATACCTATTCCACCTAGTGTCAATAAAATACTTATCGAATACTTCATAAAGATCTTTATTCCTTAATTAAATAAACTAATATTTATCAAGAATAAATGAATGATTCTTTTATTGATGAAATTTAATCTGTCGTTCAGTTAAGTCAATAAAAAGCATACTTTTTTCAGTTATTGTTTTATTTTACTTATTTTACTATTTGATGAATTAAATCTTCCCTTCATACTTTTACAGTCTTTTATCTGTCAACTTACTTGTACTATGTACCATTGATCTACATACGGCTGAGACTACGTACAAGCTACGTACGGATAGCAAAATACGTCATCGGTTATGAGTAAGTGAGACAGCGCGAGCAAGTACGAGTTCCGCTGTGCTGAGGTTAAATGGTAGAGCCACGCTGTAGACAGTTTTGTCAAATCACCCTCTCTTCCCAATCCCTTTATTATCCCTTTACGTTCGGTAACGCGCTTATGATTCTTGAATTGTGGGCGTACATACATACATACATACATAGACTCACGCCTGTTTCCCATAGGGGTAGGCAGAGACAACGGATTTCCACTTGCTACGATCCTTGCATACCTCTTTGACCTCTTTTTTTTGGCGTACATAGCCGATGCAATTCACTTACCATCAGGTGACCCATTTGCTCTTTAGCCGGCCTATGTTATGAAAAAAAGTGATTGCGTGCTAAGATTAGATGAACTGGATTGGATCATCAAAATTGGAACAGATGCCGTAAATATCTAATCTTCCAATCTGGGGGTCTAAAATGGTCGTATTGATCAATTCACAATAAGATCATAATATGATTCATTTTTAAAATTGTAAAATGGCCACATATCGTCAATTCATAATATGAATTGCGTATGATTCATATTACGCAATTCACCCGCTTGACAGTTTTCTATGTATTTTCATAAAATGGCCCACCAAAGAGCTGAATCGTTAGAAGTTAGAGCAACTTTTAACAAGTCATAAGGCAGGTTTATCATAAAAGTAAAATTATTATGGCAGATTTAGGACTATACGAGAACTTTTTAGAACACGCTCGTGTACTAGATAGTCATAATTACAATCGGCGAAGTGTAAATCTTCGAAACACCTACGGAACTAACATTCGAAAAGCCAGACTCGGAGTTTGTCGGCTTAGGATAAATAAAAGTTTGTGCCGTGACTATAATCAGCTGGAGCCCTATTTCCCCAACAGCCGAAGTGGATTAAGTTCAGTCTGTAAGGTATGTGAAATATTAATTACTAGGTGGTAGTGGTAGGTCTCTCTATAGGTTCCTACCTCTCTTGTAGTAAATACAATTCATCTCTACTCAATGTCAAAATTGCCAATGATATGTCGCATTCCATATTCTGTCACTATCGTGGTTGGTTTCGTTATCCTATTTTCACTCACGTAAATTCTAGTATGACTTTTTACATTATGCTAGAAAACTTAATATGTTTTTCAATGTACATAACATTTTAGTTCCCGTTGTGGCCGCCATATTTCTTTTTGCGGAATTTTGTTATCAAACAGCAGTTTGGTGAAAATAATTTTATTGTTAGTTTTTCCGTGGATGATTAGTAATGGCTATTGTGGAGGACGAGGTTCGGAACGAGTCTGAAGAGGAGAATGAGATAGAAGTGGTCGTTGAGGAGGATGACGCTGACCAAGATTCCGACGACTCTGATGTAAGCAAAGCATATTGGATGCCGTTTTAAATTGCTCTTTAAATAATGAAAAAATATATGCTAAGTATATAGCGTTGTCTCGTCATTGTGTTTATCTCGGATTATGTTCGTAGTAGTTTTTGAGCCAATTCATATTTGTGATTACTCATTAAATGAGCAACATTTCTCGTTTCAAATCGGACAAAGCGAAGTTCCACACGATTTAAACTAGAAACAGTTTTCTTTGATTCAGTTTTCTCATTTCCTTATTGTTCTCAATGAGCATTGCAGCCGTCTTTTCATTGGATTTCGGATACACTTTGAAAAAGTTCTTTTATTATTTACAACCTATTTTTTTTATAAACTTGAATCACAATATGTCCTGCAGGGCGCTCGCCTTATGCTAAGAACCACGCCTGCCCATAAATAAAAGCAACACCACACAAACCTGGTGGTTTTACACGTGGTAGAGCCACACAGTAGACTGTTGTCTTGTCAGCTGTTACAGCATGAATGGGCCAACTCGTCATTACCACTATCTCACAGAAAACCGACGTAAAGTAGCAGCTTGCTGCTGCATTTCGTACGGTCAGTCAGATATCCGTAGGCCCAAATCCCCCTCTCTTTCCCAATCCCTTAATTCTCCCTTTCTTTTAAGGTTGGCAATGCACCCATGACTCTTGGTATTGTGGGTGTACATGGGCGGTGGAGATCATTTACCATCAGGTGACCCACTTGCTCATCTGCTGGCCTCCACAATAAAAAAATAAAAAAATTTCTTTGTACTTCAAAGTACTGCATAGCACTAGACTGGGTTTGTCACCCAAGAAGTTTCATAACACCCAGTTATTTCACTGGCTTCAATGTCCTTCAAACCGAAACAAACAGTGTTTACACACTGCTTGGTGGCAGAAATAGACAATGCATTGGTACTAACCCAGACAGCCTCTCACACATGAGGGACCACCTTGAGAATCATATATCACATATATTCAATTGTGATAAATTTACCAAGACTACAGTTTGCAAAAGTATTGTAATTAAAACTTCAATTCAGAGGTTAGGATGTAGATGAATGTATTTATAAAACTTTTGAGGTTCTGGGTTTCAGGATATCTCAGTCACCGTACAAATTGCAACAGCGTGCTGCTATTTCACATTGGTTTTCTGTAAGACAGTAATACCCCCCAGTTGAGACATCGATAAAACTGTCAATAGTGAGGCTCTACCACTCACATTTGTTTTTTGTTGTCTTTATCAGGATGATGATGATGAGGAGGTGCTGGAACGGAAGGTGGCAGAACTTGAGCGTCGGATCACTGATGATCCATATAACTATGATGATCACATTGAACTGATCCAGGCTTTGTGGTAAGAGAATTGCATTTTCTGCAATACAGATTAACATTGAAAAAAAAAGATGTTAAGAATAAGATGGTAAAAATTTGATAGTAATACTTATTATTCTATGATTTTATGACATGAAGTGCTTGTTTCACAATCTCCAAGTAAATGTTACTTAGCAAATCCTATTTAATGTAATGAATATGTAAGTTTGTATGTTGGTGAATTTTAATTAGTAATGAGTAGAACACTATTTTTGAAGAGTTTCTAAGAATAGTCTCTTTTTTGCTGAACCAGTACAAGGTACTATTTCAAATGAGGTGAGGTGTCTTGAAGGTCACTCGTTCGTTCCCTTTCTTTCAAGCACGCAGCCCGCGTCATGGGAATAGTAAAAGAGAAACGCGTCATAAAAGTACATGTAAAAAAATCACATTACATCAAGTAGTACATGTGTTCCACGCAACACTAATTTAAATGTTTGTTAATCAATCACGCCCTGCTGATTAACGGAAACTTTGTTCATGTTGTGGTCTATGGGGGTTAGATGGCAGATCATAATACCGAATGTTAATTACGGGAATGTGACAATCAAAGACGAGCGTCGAGATTAGACTGATTTATTATGTCATGCACTTTATGCGGGTGGTACGAAATACATCATTTAATATTTAGGTAGGTACATACATAACAGGTACTGACACACACCGAATACTGGCAAACATATGATGGAAATGCAGACACTGACATTAAGGCGGGTTAACGCCAGGCAGAAAGAAAGATAAGTTTCATACATACATACGCACTCACGCCTGTAATCCCCGAAGGGGTAGGCAGAGGTGTAACCCACATTTCGCCGAGCGTATCTCCGTCCCACGATGTGATAAGGGGCAAGTCTATCGCCATTCCGGGCACAAATTCCAGACTCCGTGCTGATACTGAGCATTTCGTAATAGAAAAACCCAATACCACTTTACCCGACCCGGGAATCGAACCTGAGACCTCAGCGTAGGCCTCAATCGTAACGCGTACGCATTACAACAGAGCCACCGATGCAAGTAGAAAGATAGGTTATTGTTTCTAATGCCCCTAGTCTTTATTATTTTTAGGGGTCTGTCTGAGCTGGACCGTTGGCGCGAGGCGTTCGAACGTCTCCAACAGATGGCAGCGATCAAACCGGAACACTGGCGCCTTCGACTGCAGACCGAGGAGACACTGGCACATTCACAAAACTCCCGTGATAAGATGGCAGAGTTATTCCAGCAAGCAATGCTGGATTGTTATTGTGAGTGATTTGAACAACATCTTGAGTGGTTTTGGTTTAAAATAATCATATATATATTATATTAGCAGTGGAAGCAGTGATAGCTCAGCGGGGAGTGGTATGGACTGTCGAGACGAAAGTAGCAGGTTCGAAACCAGACCCAAGAGCATGTACACCTCTGACTTTTCTAAGTTATGTGTGTATTAATTGTTAATTATAACTTGCTTTAATGATGACGGAAACATTGTGAGTAAACCTGCATACGTGAGTAGTTCTTCATAAGTCGAAGGTATGTGAAGTCTGCCAACCCACATTCGGCCAGCGTGGTCGACTAAGGCCTGACCCCTCTCATTCAGTGGAGGAGGACCGTGCCCAGCAGTGGGACGTATATGATACAGGGCTAGTATTATTTTGGTTTAAATATTAATCTTAATCAGTGGATTGTGGTTATGACAAATTATAATATGGAATGTTGGCATTTCATTTAGCCTTGAATTGTGCCGTTTGTCATAAAACTATGGTACAAGCTTTTTAGTTTTTTTTTTTCCATTGTAACCATTGAGCCTTTGAAAACAATTTAAGACATTTTAGATACAAAAGTATTTTAGATATTAAATGTCGAAACTTGATGTCATTATTTGTAATTTCCCCAGGCATACGCATCCTAAGCGACTGGTGTTCATGGGCACTGAGCTCTGGAGACGCGACAGTAGCCCGGGAACAACTCGACGAGGTGCTCCGCCGCGCCGGGGCTGACCCGCTGTCCGGGAAGATATTCTGGGACGCCAAGCTCGAGCTGGAGAAGGCGCAGCTGGCTACCATGAGGTAAACACATGTCCTATCATGTGAAAGGTCGACCATCGGTACCATGTACGCTGAGTTTGAAGTTATTGAATAATCTGAGTGGTAAAGCCTTACTGTACCCAGTTTTGGCTACAGCGTGAATCATCCGGCTCGACCAGGTTGTTACCACTGTCTTACAGAAAATCGGCGTAGAGTAACAGCTCGCTGTTGCATTTTTTACAAAGAGTCAGGTATCTAAAGGCCCAAATTTCGTACTCCTTCCTAGTTCCTTAATTACCCCTTTCAATGAAGGTCGGTAATGCATTCATGATTCTTCTAGTATTCAATAACATCCAGGTGACTCACTTGCTGGTTTGCTGCTCTATAAATAAAACCTATAATCACATACCCTGCATGTCAGGTATAAATGCAATGACCGACTTGTGTGTGATATTTCGAATCTAAAGCCCGTATTACAGAACGATAATCAAATGAGCTCTTTGGTAAATGTCGATTTCTGTACACATGATTGGTCCGTTTTTGTTTGGCGCCAAAAATAGACCAATCACGTGTACAGAAATCGACACACACTCAGCAAAGGGAGCTCCCCTTGAGTATCGTTCTGTAATACGGGCCTAAAACTTGTATCAACAATTGTGATTGCCCGACCTGTGATAGGAGCCTGTTTCACCAATTTCTTAGCCGAATAGATAATACTAGAGTCTAGTGACGACCAATGAGGCGACCATCAAAATGCAGCTTTCTAATGATCTTTTTTTGTTTCACCAGTGGTAAATTAAGCCCACTGAGTTTGTTTCGCCGGGTCTTCTCAAGCTGGGTCGTTTTGGATCCAGTGGTAGTTTGAAAACATGTGCCGTTTCGGTAAATGCAGTGGTCCATATCGACTCAAAATATTTAATAATTAATAATGGACATTTTCATATTACAAATTTTGTTACAAATGTAAAATAAAAAGACAACAAATAAACAATTTAGTGTAATTGCCCAGTGTATTTTGTCGATTCTATGTATGTTATGTATACATTAGTTGATATGATTTCTATACATAAGTTTCTTTATTCTGTACTGACTTGTCATAAGCACTATTTTAATTGATTAATAAACTATTTCATTTCATTTCACAGTGAAGATGATTCTGAATACAAGACACAAGAGGAGCGAGTGTTGTGGTGCCTGGAGGAGACGGTGTCGCGACCGTTGCTGCGTGCAGACGAGGCCTGGCAGGAACTGGACAAGTTGGCCACCGCACATCGGGACAAAGATTATATTGATAAGGTGTGTACCATCGAGCCCACTGCTTCCCATTCCCTTAATTATCCCATTCCTTTAAGGTCGGCAATGCGCCCATAATTCTTTTGTGGGCATACATGGGCGGTGATCACTTACCATTAGGTGACCCACTTGCTCGTTTGCCAGCCTATGCTATAAAAAAAACTGTTTCAGGGTCCGCATGCATCAGTTATGCAATGGCGCCACTTCCTACCCAGTTTTCCTCTTTTAAGTTTATGGTTACCCTAATTAGGTTTCAGGTTTGATATTGTAAGTCTATATACAAGGTAGATCTCTCATATGCGAGAGGCCGTCTGGGTTAGTACCACCGCTTTGTCTGTTTCTGCCGCCAAGCAACAGTGTGTAAGCACTGTTCTGTTTCGGTTTGGAGGACACTGAATGCTACACTTATGCCCATTGTAATTACCTGCTCGTTTCGTCACTCAAGTTGATATAAAAAAACTACTTAAATATTAACCGATTCGAGATTTCACAACATGATACGGGGATTTCCCTGTACATAAAACCATCGCCTAGAACGGGAGAATGGGGAATTCCCACCTGAATTTCACATCGGGGGGAACTGGCCCTTCAAAAAGACCGTGTAATTCGAACCTGCAGACGCTTTTTTTTGAGCCCCCACAAGCACGCAAGCATTTGGGTCCACTGACAAATCTCAAATTAAACCTGATATTATCTTACTTTCTTAGAACTACCTACAATAAAATTTTCATCGCTCATCCTTTTTATGTAGGTGTAGTATATTCTTAATTTTTTTATTTTAAGTTTTGGTCAAAGCCTCCTCTACCCTCCCCACCCCCCAAACCAAAATCCTGGATCCGCCACTCTGCATTGAGTTGTTTGTATAATAAAATATATATTTCAGGTGAAGAAACAACATGAAGCAGCTATGGAATATTTACAGAAAATAACACCATATGAAGACAAACTATTGACTTTAGAGTGAGTTCACAATATTTTTACAAATAATAAAGTATTATGAGGAATGAGACATTGAAGTTTGGGGTTAACCGACACTTTTAATTATAATTTTCTAATTTTAATTTAATTGAACTAAGTACTTATATTGTATTTATTTATGCATGCTGTGTTTGCCTGTAATTTGAGTTGCAATAGGTTCAATTGTTATTAGTGTTAATATTTAATGTATTATTGTAAACATTGTTGGCAATCCTTAAATAATAAAATAAAATAATTTTACATAGAAACATACACAAACAATACGAAGTACGAGCGCGGAACATGTCGCGTGCTATCCTTCCGTACGTACTTAAACGCAGGCCGCGCGCTCATTGGTGCGACGCGTATATCGTGTCATGTCGGGAGCCATTGGCAGCGTGCGATATTAAGCGCGCGAAATTTAAATATTACTGAATGCACCCGTCACAGTATTATTTTTAGGGTACTATGTGGGTGGCTATAATACGGTGATATTGTCGTATTGCTATTAACCTCTGTGGCGCAGTGGGTAAGTAGCCGGCTGTAAATGAGACGCCATGGGTTCGATTCCCGCATCGAGACAAATATTTATGTGATTCACAAATATTTGTTCCGGATCATGGTGTTGTGTGACTGAGAATATGTTGTATTTCATTATACATTATATTTATTATGGTTATTAGATAATAGAAAAACTGAAAAAAACTTAATAAATAACAACATTTTAAGAGAATAGAAGTTCACCATAAAGCTTATGTTATGACTATTGACTGTTGCACAAAATCTACAAAATTCATTTAATATCCTGCGTTATTCCTGGAATTAATTTACTCAAAATTGCTACCATATCATCGAAATAAGATAACTAGAACGATAACTCTCATATGAATCTTCCAAAAATACAGCTCCACTTACTTACACATGCAAAGGTAAAATCACATGTAACACTCATACACGCAACAAAAATTAATAAATGTTCAAAATCAACTTTATTTCATAAAAGTTAATGTCTAAATATAAAATTTCGTAATCGAGATAAGACATTCAGCATCGCGCAATAAATTAGACGTATAGAGTGTTAACTAGAGATCATGAATAAATTTTTATGAATTTAATGAACGAGCTGCACAGACTTTTATAGCCCCGCCCCCTTGCACAGAGTTTTGGTGGGGTATTTTTTTTGATTGAGCTATGTTTCTTGTCATCTATTTCGATGTACCATATGATGAAAATCGTAATGTTACTACATATTACCAGCCATATATTTTATTATCAAAAAATTGTAGTTTATTTAGAGGCCCATTAATAATATACAAGATAATCTATGCTCTATGTTTTTATTGTAGGAATTCAGATGAGAAACTCAAAGTGTACCAGGATTACATAGAAGTGTTGAAGGAATTGTCAAATGATGATAAATATGCTGAATGTGATAGTCGTGGTATTCTCAAGGTTTGTGCAACTGTGTATATATTCCGAGGGTTATTTATTTTTATAATATAGGCCGGCAAACGAGCAAGTGGGTCACCTGATGGGAAATGATCTCCACCAAAAGAATCATGGGCATGTTGCCAACCTTAAACATACGCACTCACGCCTGTAATCCCCGAAGGGGTAGGCAGAGGTGTAACCAGCATACCCACATTTCGCCGAGCGTATCTCCGTCCCACGATGTGATATGAGGCGACCCTATCGTCATTCCGGGCACAAATTCCAGACTCCGGGCTGATACTGAGCATTTCGTAATAGAAAAACCCAATACCACTTTACCCGACCTGGGGATCGAACCTGAGACCTCAGCGTTAGCCTCAATCGTAACGCGTACGCATTACAATTACGCCAGCGAGGCAGTCTTCTTAAAGGAAAGGGATAATTAAGGGATTGGGAAGGGGAGGAGAATTTGGGCCTCCGGATATCTCACTACTATACACTATTTATTAACTCGTGTTGAGTCATGTGTAGAGTGTAGTAGGTAATAGTGAATGGTATGATATCGAGCAGGTGATATACGACCGTGCGACATCGGAGTGTATGGGCGCGGGTGCGGGTGCGTGTGCGGGTGCGGGCGCGTCGGAGCTGCTGGCGCAGTACGCGCGGCTGGCGCACGCGTCGTCGTCGCGCGCCACGTACTGGCGCGTGCTGCGCGCCGCGACGAGGCGCGCGCCGCGACTGCACACCTTCTGGACGCTGCAGATGCACCAAGCTGAACACGAGGAGAAGGACTTTGATGAGGTATTTATACAATATTTTTTTTTGTTTCAATCTGCGATCAGTATATTTTTACTCTTAGCAAGTGAGTTGAAGAACCATGTTGACAGGAAGAGCGTGACTCCAATGAACCATCTACTCCATTTTGCTATTTAAGCCCCGCAGTCGCATGAACTTATGTGGTGTCCTTTTTTTTCAGCTTTTTGGTATAGCTTCTGGGTTTTTAGTGAAGTAACGTAAGTCGGATGGCTCTCCAGCCTGACTTGATATTCAGTTTTTGTTATTAAGATTTCCTCCATTACAGTTTCCATGTTTAGTTCTTTACGGATTTCAGAATTCTTGACGAACCAAGGTACACCACTAAGGGTACGCAGAATAACATTCTGCATTCTCCGTGTTATACTTATATTTGAGTTGCAAGCAATACCCCATAACTGGATACCATACAGCCAAACTAACTTGAGGATCGCCTTGTAGATTAAGAGCTTATTATCTGTACTTAGTTTACTGTTTCGGCCCAGAATCCAATGTAGATTCTTATATCGAATATTAAGTTCCTGCCTTTTGGACTTGATATGTAATACAAATAAATGGCTCACTTATCATACTAATATATTATAAATGTGAATACTTAACCGATCATCATAAAACTCTGTACACATATTCTTGGAGATATAAGAAGTAGCATAGGATACTTCTTATAAAAAGAAATATATATATTTGTTTGTTACGCTTTCACGCCTAAATCACTAAACCGATTTTAATGTAGAGATAGATGGGATCCTGAAGACGCGAGCGGAGCTGCGAGCAAAAGCTAGTACTATATATTTAAGGGTCGTTACATACAGTCATACACCTCCAGTGAGTATTTATGTACCGGATCTTATTAAAATCTAAACATACTAGAATTTCAAGCTTATTTTAATCGTTTATTACAATCGATAAAATCGATCATATCCCTATAATTTAAGTAAATGCGTTATCGAGAATAACAATGCTGTAGTGAGACAAAAGCTTAGCTGTTTATCATTTAGTGTTGTCCAAATTTGAAAGTTGAGTATCGGCATGTTGCTCATTCGATAAAAAAGAAAATGCTTTATTTATGTTCTAGCAATGCAAAAAGATTTGGTACTACGAAGGTTGAAATAGTTACATCGTACACTGTATGTTGCTTAAATTTAACTACACCTTTCTGTAACATGTATAAATATTTTAGAATATTATTAACATATACCTTAATGATTATAACTATTATTTGTTATTAACACTGATTTAAAAAAATATATACTAATTGTTTCAACTTTCAAATGAAAAGATATCGATGATGTCTGTATATTGAAGTATATTTTTCTATATGCCATACTCTGAAGTTGCATGCGGTTGTACTTGTGCAACTATAATCTTATTGGCTCATTTTTGAGATTGATGCGGAGGATTACAACTATGATCGTTAGTTGAAAACGGGCAAAGTATGGACTCATAATTGTTTTTTTTATAAATAATAATCTTTCCAGGTGAAATCTATCTTCGAGACAGCACTATCTAAAGGCATGGAAACATACAAACATGCGGAGTCGCTGTGGATGAGTTATTTGGAGTACATCCGTCGCCGTACCAAGTTTGACAACGAGCCGGATGTAGAGCGACTGAGACGTACCTTCCGGTTGGCGTGGGACGCACTCGCAGCGGTTAGTTCATACTTACACACACACACACACGCACACACGCACTAACGCCTGTAATCTCCGAAGGGGTAGGCAGAGGTGTAACCACTACACCCACATTTCGCCGAGCGTATCTCCGTCGCATAATTTGATAGGGGACGAGCCTATCGCCATACCGGGCACAATTCCAGACTCAGGGCTGATACTGAGCAATTCGTAATAGAAAAACCCAATATTCCTTTTACCCGACCCTGCCTCGGTGGCGCAGTTGTAATACGTATGCGGTACGACTGCTGTGCTGAGGTCTCGCGTTCGATCCCCTGGTCGAATAAAACTGATATTGCGTTTTTCTATTTCTAAATGCTCAGTATCAGTCTGGAATTGTTCCCGGTATGGCGGCTCGCCCCCTATCCCATCATGTATGTAAATGATTAACTTTAAAAACAAAACTATGTTGCCATTGAGTAAACTGATTCAAAATATTATTATTCTAATTTAAACAGTTTTAAAACATTTTTTTCCAGGCATGGGGTGAAGAAGCCAATGACTGCGAAGTGCCGTTATATTGGGCCCGACTTGAATACAAGTTTATGAATGATCCCAAACAGGGCAGGGAAATATTTGAAGAGTTATTTAGTTAGTATACATTTATTTTTGGATTTTTTTTGTGTCATAGTCCCAGCAACCTAGCAACTGGGTCAGCTGATTATATACTGGTGATATTCACCAGCCATGAACATCCACAAGGTCAGGTAAATCATGGACGTATGTATTAAAGATTTTAAAGGGAAGGGTAAATTAATGGATTGGGAAGTCGAGGGATTTTTAAGCTTCCGAATATCCAACGCACCATACGAAACGGAATAGCAACCTGTCACTTTACATCGGTTTTCTGTGAGACAGTGGTAATAACTCGGTCGATTCGACACATTCATGGTGCAGTGAAAGCTGTCTACAGAGTGACTCTACCACTTATACGGACTTGCAACAATCGAGGTGGTAGGTCCCTAGTATGTGAGAGGTCGTCTGGGTTGGTACCACCGTTTTGTCTATTATGCCGCCTAGCAACAGTGTTTAAGCACTGTTGTGTTTCGGTTGGAAGTACATTGAAACCAGTGAAATTACTGGGCATTATGAGGTTTAACAATTTATGTCTCGGGGTGACGAACGCAATCCAGTGTCATGCAGAAGTTACTTTGTAATCCAAAGTACTGTGTGGTGCTTTTTGTGGCTTTTGTTTATGAGCAGCTAATAAAAAAATAACCTGACTCAGTATGAAACACATCAGCAAGCTGTCATTTGTTTATTTTACTATTTAAAATGTTCTATGTTATAACCAGGCTCTCAATGACAAAGTGCTATATGTACGATAAAATACAAATAACTATGTGATTACCTCTTATTGGACTTAAAGACGCCACATATCACACTATGTGATGGAAATAAGTTCAACGAACGGAGGTATACATGTTCTATCTCTGCCAACCCTTTCGGGGTTACGGTTATTATGTATGTATAGTATCATTATATTAGAACTTGGGAGTTATTATATTAAATATTTGCTCGTTGTTTTTATCAGAGTACGGCGAGAACAAAACAATGTGCAAGTACTGGGAGGCGTTAATCCAGTTGGAGATGGCGCGATGTACCGCGGGCGGGTCGGAGCACAAGCTCCGCGGTCTCATGCGACGTGCGCTGCGTAGCGTCAGAGATTACCCGCCCGCACTCGCGAGGCTGTGGACCGACTACGAGCGGGACTGTGGCGTGCTACACACAGCTAGGGAGTGCTACGAAGCGTGCGAGGTATGCTACATCATTGTAGGGGCTACGCAATTTTGTAGTGCTACATGATTTGTTTGTTATGCTATGTTAGGGTTGCAGAGCTACGTAAATTTTTGTAAGGCTGCGTCATTAATTTTTGTAAGGCTGCGTCATTAATTTTTGTAAGGCTGCGTCATTAATTTTTGTAAGGCTGCGTCATTAATTTTGTAAGGCTGCGTCATTAATTTTTGTAAGACTGCGTCATTAATTTTTGTAAGGCTGCGTCATTAATTTTTTTAAGGCTGCGTCATTAATTTTTTTAGTGCTACTTTCTGTATTGCTACGACATTGTTGTAGTGGCTACGTTCCTACAACTGGCACCGTTTATTTTTAAATTTGTCAATTTTGATAAAAAAGTTAGAAACCGCATACAAACATACCGAGTCGTAGTGAAATGCACACTGACAAAGAATCCCATAAACGGGTTAAATTTATATCAGGTTTTTCTATTACGAAATGCTCAGTATCAGCCCTTAGTCTGGAATTGTGCCCGGTATGGCTATAGACTTGCCCCTATCACATCATGGGACGGAGATACGCTCGGCGAAATGTAGGCGTACTGGTTGCACCTCTGCCTAAAGCGAGCATAAAGGATTTTCCGTAATCAGTAACCGACTAAAGCATTTTCTTTACTCAGTAACGAAGTATAGAGCATAAACCACCTTTCAATGTAAAAATAATCAATTTTTATTTAATACTTAATGTCAATTAAATTTAATTGCCGTTTCCGAGTGTAACATAGCATGTTTACCTAAATATTTTGAAACTTTCAGCTCAAACTAAAAGAATGGCGCGAAAGCTATCAAGCGATGAAGGATAAAATGATCGGCCACAAACAGAAGGGCAAACAAAATGACAATAAAAAAAATAAGTTCGACAATAAAAAGAACAAAAACGACGGTAATCAGAACAAAGGGAAACGGAAGTCGGACGGTAGTGACGAATCAACTGTCGTTAAAAAAAAGAAGGAGTCTATGGAGGTCGATGATGAGAAAAAAGACAATAAAAATGGTGTGAAAAGATCTCATGATGATGATGATGAGAATGGGCAAGGTTAGTTGATTTGTAGTATAGATTCGTTAAAAATCGATTGCGAGTAGTAATCGATTTTAATTAACTCTTTTTTTGTATAACTGAATGACGAGATGAGCATGATGAGTGTCGAATAGTAAGCGCCACGCTTGCCCTTCAACAGTAGTAACAATACACTGAACTTTAAATTAAATAACTGTAGTGCATTCCACTGTGGTCATTTAGTAATAATAATAAATAAATACACCCAACAGTCACACACATAGTACTGACCCCACACTAGGTTAACCTGTATTGTGGGATTTGTGGGTATCAGGAACTACGAGGAACTTGCCAACCCACATCACCCAAACCCGAAACAAATATTGGTCTGAGTGTGGGAATCGAACCCACGGCCTCTCGCTTCGCAGCCGGCTACTCGCCCACTGCGCCACGGATTGGGTCAATTATATAGGGGCATTTAAGGGTCTATTTCACACTGTTAGAATAAGACAATCACTTTTTTTTGGGCACGGCAAAGTGACTACACTGGTGTTAATGTTACCACAGTGCAGTGCAATTATAATGCCGACCTACATTGTTTCCATTACAAGTTGGCAGCATTATGCCGACCTGATGTTACTGGATATACACTGGCTGGCCGCAGAACACGCAAGATCATGCACTTCGTGACTTTTTTAAGTTACGTGTGTGATTAATTGTTAATGATTTAACGGTGAAGGAAACATCGTAAAGAAACTTGTGTAAGTGAGAAGTTCTCTATAAGAATCTCGAAGGTATGTGAAGTTGCCAACCTGCATTAGACCAGCGTGCTGGACTAAGGCCTAATCGCTCAGCTCTGTAATCAGCGCTGTAGCTTATACGCTGCAGCACTATGCTGAGGTGAGTCCATTTTGGTTTTTCATTCTTTTTGTAAGTTTCTTTTAAAATGTACCATTTTATAATGAAACACCAAATAAAATCATGAAAAACCAAATAAATTATTTCTTTCTTTCCTTCTCATTTTTGGAGGAGGTCTGTACTCAGCAGTGGGACGTGTGTAATACATATTATATATTATTGTGTGTAACGGAACCCTTGCGCGTCTGTATCGCACTTGGGTGGTTTTTCCATGTGTAAGATTATATTGTTTTTTATTTTCAGACACAGAGAGTAAACGGCAAAGGCGAGACGAGTCGACAGACGAACAGTCCGCTAGCAGGGAAGCGTGCACATTATTTGTTAGCAATCTCGACTTTAAGTACGTATATTTATTTGTTACTAGAGTTTTCTCCGACTCGATGTTTGTGGAAGTCTTTCCTGTCGATATTTCCGGGATATAAATTAGCCTATGTCACTTTCCGGTCCATAATCTATGTCTGCAAAAATCATGAGGCTACGCTGCTCTGTTGCGTGAAAAGAGAAATTGTTAATTTATTTATTATAAAGTATTTTTAATTAAGGGGTCAAACTTATAACACCTATCTTTTTGTCGGGAGTTATAAACACTATCGATTGGACACAAAAACAAAAATAAACTTAGTGCATACATGATTATAATCGACTAACTTCCACCATATACATAGTGATAAATAAAACATAGTGGGTCGTCTCGGCGACAAACGTTCCGGGGTTAGCCGGTGAATATCCAGTAACTTCAGGCCGGTATAATGCTGTAGACTATCGAGGAACACAACGTCTCTCGACGGTAGACATTATATTTGGACTGCACTGTATTTACCATCCATATTCCATCTATCAGGTGCCATGTCCTCCGTTTGCGGTGATAGTATAAAAACTCAAAATAATGAAATACATATGAGCGTAAAAATAATAAATGAAACTTTTTTCGTTTCAAGGGTTAATGAAGATAACTTGAGAGAGAAATTGTCTGAATTCGGCGACATTGTGTCATTGCGATTGAAGAGCGGCGTCAAAGCATTCGGAGGATCAATTTGCTACTGCCAGTACAAGACTTCAGTGAGTGTATCGACATAATTTACTATTTAGTACACATTGATCTTATTATCAATACTTGTAAAAAAAAACTAAGGGGTTAACGTCGGGCGGGCGGCTGGTCATAAAAACTACAAGCCAAATGTTTCTGTAACATGTGTTAAAAACATGCTCCGCCGACCCCACCGCGAGTGGTATAAGGACAGGTAGAAGATGTTGGCTTAAAAATAAAATAAATATAAAATAAATTTAAATCATAAACACATTAGTTACTCATCACTCAGTATCGATACATTATCGATACTTTAAATCTGTGTGTCGATAATTAATCAATTGCAATAACTCAAAATGTGTTATGTGTTTTTACAGTACGAATTACAAATACGATAGTTCCTCAATAATAATTTTATTCGAATTAGAAAACTGTATTTGTTACTCATTTTATACCTACAAGCCAGCCAATTTACTTTGCGCGTAATGTAAATGTTGTACTTACAGAAATCAGTAGACGAAGCGGTGAAACACGATCGAAGTCCGTTAGACGGCCGACCGATGTTCCTCTCTCGATACGCGGCGAGTAAAGCCAAGCAGACCTTCAAATACCCAACCACGGTGGAGAAAAACAAACTGTTCGTCAAAAACCTGCCTTATTCACACTGTAATAAAGAAGATTTGACAAAAATATTCGATAAATACGGACACTTGAAAGATATACGTGTGGTTACTTTCAAGTAAGTGTATTTTTTTTTTATTAGCTTGAATGAAGAGATGAGCAGGTCGCTCGCCTGATTGTAAACGAGCAACGCCACACAGAACTTTAAGAATAAATAACAGAATAAAGCACTGCATGACACTGGACTACGCTCGTCACCCTGAGACATAAGGTGTTAAGTCTCATAATGCCCAGTAATTACACTGGCTTCAATGTCCTTCACACCGGAACACAACAGTGCTTACACACTGTTGCTTGGCGGCAGAAATAGACGGTGGTACCAACCCAGCCGGCCTCTCGCAAACGAGGGACCTACCACCTTGTAACATTCTTTACATGTATTTTTTTTATTATTATTGGATAGGCCGACTGACGAGCAAGTGGGTCACCCGATGGTAAGTGATCGCCACCGCCCATGTACGCCCACAATACCAAGAGTCATGGGCGCGTTGCCGACCTTAAAGGAAAGGGATAATTAAGGGATTGGGAAAGGGAGGGGGATTTGGGCTTCTGGATATCTCACTCACCGTACGAAACACAGCAGCAAGCTGCTACTTTACGTCGGATTTCTGTGAGATTGGATAATTTAATTTATTTCTGCTAATACCAAATACTAAAATCCAAATATCTGGTAAGAGAAGGCGGACCCTAGTATTAAGCCGGGCAGTATTAAATAATGTTTCGAACCCAAAAGGTAACAAAATTTTGAATTACAGAGACGGCAAACCAAAAGGCCTAGCGTACATAGAGTACGAAGATGAAAAGTCAGCAGCGGAGGCGTTATCGAAAACACACGGATTATCAGTCGCTGATATGCAGATAAACGTGGCATTGAGTGCACCACCGCCCAGAGATACATCGACCACCACCACCACCACCAGTCTGGGACAAGGGAAACGGGACACCGGAGGAGGGTCAGTATACATAGCGCGAGCCTGATGAGCCATTCTTCTTTTTGCATGCCAATTTACTGTGCTTATCATCCCAAGATACATAAATGGATCGATTTTTACCACTAATTACACCGCACAATACTCACTCACAAATTAATCATAATATCTCAAAAATTTTACAGCTTTGAATTTTTGAATTGTGATTTTAATTCAAAGTAACAATCAAAGTAAGTTAGTCAGCAGTAAAAAAAAACTTCTACATGTATTTTGAGAAATAATGGGTTCTCTATACACACTTTCTTCCCCTATTAGAATAATAATTATTCCCCCCTTAAGGGGTGATTTTACAATCAAGAGACTAAATATGATTTTTATATCCCTAACTTGAGAAATGATAAGGTAGCCTATTTCCTTCCCTAGGGTTCAAGCTTTATTCGTACGAAATTTCATCAAAATCGGTCCAGTAAATTAGCTGTTATAAGGTAACAAACAGACAGACAGTTACTTTCGAATTTATATATTAGTATATATATTATTAACATTCCAGACGGCGGACACAACTCAGCAGTTTCATACCGAGCGTACTACAGAAGGCGTCGACGAGTAAAGCGGCCAACGGTAACCATAGCAACGGCGACAACAAAAAACCACTCTCAAACAGCGACTTCCGGTCTATGCTGCTCAAAAAATAAACAGACAATAAACTAAATAGCAGTGTTCATACTAAACATAGTCATACAACACTTTAAAAATATTTGAATGGTTGTAAAATCTCTCGTAGTTCCTGATGTCCACGACACTAGATAATCGTGTACTGTGGCAGGACCGAATCCAGAACTTCCTTGAGGGAGGGTAATTTGTGTTCAATAAGAGAAGGGCAATGTCGATTAAATTTACTACTGCCCTGTAGTCTGTACTGTGGAGTTAGGCCCATGTGTGCGACTGTTGGGTGTTATTAAAAAATCAAAATCGACAAAATTCGATAGCTTGAAAAGTGTTTATGAATAAAGAAAATGTTCGATTCACACTTGTAGTTTTTAACATAAGTTAGAAAGGATCAAGAAAATAGAACGCTGTTATATAATTGTATGGTCAGGACATAAGGGATTTTAAAGATAAATCAGGCTATGAGGACCAAAGTGGCTTATAAAAGAAGCGTATAATTTGAGGATGCTATGACAAATATCTTTATCGACTATACATTTGATCAAAGAAATTGGATGTTATTATATTTGATCAAATACATGTCAAAGATTGAATAGAAATATTTATGAGTGGTATAATCCTTTTTTAAAGGGGTCCAAATAAATATATGTATGGGAATTCAGCGCCCCTAGCGGATTATGGAGCTACTATGTAATACATAGACACGATAACGTTCAAACCAATTCGATAAGCTAAAAACATACGTAGACCACTGTTTTTTAATTTATTTTAAGGCCGACTTGCACATAGACTTGCACACTATGCTTAACGATCTTTAACTTGTCACATATATTGAACCCCTAAATATATTTGCTAATGTAATTTTTTTATACGATTCGACTGTTCGTAAACAGAAGGCCAATTCTCGTAATTTTAAATGTTCAAAATATCATTCCGATCTAGTATCAGCGTCAAGAAAGTTGCAAATGGCATTCTCTTAAACCAATAATCAATGTCAAATGTGAAAATACATCGTAATGAGATTGAATATAGAATAAAAGTTGACTGAAGTCAAAACGGTATAATGCTACTGCTAATGCTAGGCGCATTTTACGTTGAATAATGGTTTAAGAGAATGCCATTTGCAACTTCCTTGATGCTGAGACTAGATCGGAATGATATTTTGAACATTTAAAATTACGAGAATTGGCCTTCCGGTTTATAAATACGATTAAGGTTCGGTGTGCCAATCGGCCTAAGTACTAGATATTAAATCGGCTTACTTTGGTCCTTGTTAACTCGTTATTTTTATGAGTTTCAGTTCGATATTGACGGCTAGTCAGTAAGGGCTCATTTAGACCACGCGTACACAGCGTGTAAGTAAACGGCAAAAAGGATAGTGTAAACATCAATCAGCTACAATGCTCAAAGGACATTTTTTTGTCATTTATTTGTGCAAGCTTTGACAGGTTTTAGATATTTCATATCGATTTTTTTTTTATCAAATTTATATACATCACAATTTTCTTTGATCAAATGGATATTGAACAGATTCCATGGGTCGCATACCATAAATAAAAATCCGTAAACGCAATAATTTGTGGGCGTTGCAATAAATCTTTATTCCTATTGGTTTGTTTGCAGGCTCGAAATTTCGATCAAGATTTAATATTTCGGTCGTAAATGAGCCCTTGTTCGTTCGGTGTGAATAAAGTTAAAATATTCTCAGTGCGTATTATGTTTATATCTGATATATTTTGTTGCGGCGTAAGAGTGTATGATTGATGACGTGTAATAGATTTATTGTTTACTATTTGCTGTTTTATTACGACCTTTGTGCCCTTGTAACAAATGACCCATTTACATGAGGTCATTTGTAAATATGGGATTCTACGAAACAGGGATCCATACATCTGGGATTATGCAAATCAAATTATCAATTAAAAACTTTGAGATTCAAGGATTTTGCCATGATGCAATCAAATAAATTAGTAACAATTTAATATAAAAACAACATTTATTTATAAAAATACAATATACTCTTTACATTCTCAATAGAGAAATATATTCTTATTTACATCAATTGCTAGGATTAACAATTCTAAAAGCATTGCACCATCTACTCAATGTTTAGTTAACAATCATGGATATTGCTCTTGGCTACAACATATATTTTGAGCATAAATTACTTATAGTTTACATTTTAATTCCACAGAGTATTGACGTTTCGGAAAGTTTTTTTGTAGATTTTTCGACATAAAATAATTTGTGGGGCATTCTGGTTAAACAATTTCTATTGGTCACAACTCTGCGGAATTTAAAACGGGCTATACTAAGGCCTGATATAGACTAGCCAGTTAGATCTCTACTGCTATTGTACCGCCAGCCTTATCTTTTCTTCGTATTTGGAGAGGTCCTTCGTCACCATAGTCGTTTTTTTTACGTCTTTTCTGGTCTATAAAGGCAGACGACCAGACGGTAAAGCTAATGGTAAGTGGCCGTCGGTAATGCCGAGGCATTGCTAAGACCCTAGATACCAAAGTAAAAAAGAACTAATCATATGGTAAGAAGGTTGAAATTTCCAATCACACTGGGAAACACATATTAAAAACTATATAAAGTGGGATGGCACCAAAACTGGCGTAAACATCTGACTAGAGATGGGCTGTGTACTTAATATGTTATCGATATTTTTCGAGCTGAACCAGTCGCTGGCAGACATCGACATCTCGTTATCACAATTTGGCAACATTTGTAAACAATTATCAACAATCATATAGGTAATGAATATCCGAAAATCGGTAAGATACTAAATAACTATGTAAACGGACAGTTTCAACAAAAATTGACGTGAATTAATTCGACAAAATTATGAATTCGCTTAGAATCACTACTGATATTCCATCAAACAATCAAAAAAGTTGGATTGATTAAGGATAGTATATTAAATATTTGTGTCGATCTATATAAAAAACATGCCTATGTTGACTTACGTCACCGAGCTGGGCATAGATTACATAGTACGCGTAGGCGCGAAGGAAGTACACATACAAAGTATATAATATTATCCATCATCCGTGGGTGGGACTCCGCTTTTCTAATGCCGGCTACACATGCTCCGAAAAATCGTTCGATTTGAATACTTGTTAAATATCTGTTAATTTTTTATACATTTAATAGAAGAGGTGGCAAACGAGCGAGGTCACCTGATGGTAAGTGATCACCGCTGCCCATGGACACCTACAATACCAGAGGTACCGTCAGTGTGTGATAAGAACAAGTATAAGCTCTTTTTTTAAAGTGGTATCGATCTGGAAATACATCGATTTATCAGCAAATAGAAATAGGTACGATTTGAAATCGTCCGATCGCAGAGATTTCTCGGTTGGTATGTGGCCTGCATAAGAGACCACCTCTAAAAGGACTTGGCGTTAAAAATCAATCACAAGATATAAACCATTTTTATCAGCTTATCGACCCGTAAAAGATCGCCTATCGACTATGTAAAAAGATTGTTGATAAATATCGATGTTATATCGATTAACATAGTAATACTATCGCTAGTGGAGGTAGCCTCTTATAACCTGAATTTAATATTTGAGCGAAATTCACAATATAATGCACAAGGAACTTTCATTATAACATTTGCTCCTGTAAAAATATTTTAGCATAAAATTTATGAACATTAAGCTTTTTTCTAGTTATTATGATGATAGTACAGTACTCTTTATTTTAATAGTTTTCTTTACATTTTTAAATATTAAATTACTTAAAAAAAACACATTTAAAAATATAAAAAGTATCACCCTCCAATGGCGATGCCTAGGACCCAAGCCATCGATCATCATCTTATGATGATTATTATTACAGTATTTTGCCAATCACAATTTTTGTGTTCCAGTTTTTGATTCGAAAAACCAGTTAAAAGTTGCTCTGAATTGGAATTTGTGCCTGATATGGTGATAGGTTCACCACCTATCACATTATGGGACGGATATAAACTCGGTGAGCTATGGGTGTTCTAGTTGCACCCTTGCGTACCCCTTCGAAGATACATATATAAATATGTCAATGTAATATTGCCAATACATATACATACATACATACATATGCACTCACGCCTGTAATACCCGAAGGGGTAGGCAGAGGTGTAACCAGTACACCCACATTTCGCCGAGCGTATCTCCGTCCCTTATGTGATAGGGGGCGAGCCTATCGCCATACCGGGCACAAATTCCAGACTCCGGGCTGATACTGAGCATTTTGTAATAGAAAAATCCAATACCACTTTATCCGACCCGGGGATCGAACCCGAGACCTCAGCGTTGGCCTCAGTCGTAACGCGTACGCATTACAACTGCGCCACCGAGGCAGTCAATACATGTACAATACAGTACTGCCAATACATGGATTTACAATTGAAAAAAATATATAGTTGGAGCATTTGATGGAGAAATTAAAGATATTTTTATAACAGAAATTAGGCAAATAATCAGATGGGTCACCTGGGAGGAACCTAGCACCACCAACACCTAAAAAAAGTAATAGATATTGGAGATATTGTTGGGGTGAAAGTTTCTTGTAATGGTAACAATATAACAAATAAATACTGAGCAATGGAAGAACTGGGATAATGCACAGATTTACGAAGTATGAGATGTTACGTCTCGATATGCTTGCCATCTTTCCACTTCTTCTTCGATCGTTCGAATGCTTCTATTATGCATGATCTGAAAAAAAAACATGGGTTATCAATTTAATATTATGTGTTGAGCCTTGGCACGCGAAGGAAGTACACCACCAAGTCTACTATACTATCTGGGGACCGTGGTATTAAATCTGTAACCTTATTATATACTAGCTTTTGCTCGCGGCTCCGCCCGCATGAACGGCCTATTCCGGGAAAAAAGTTGTATATAGCCCATAGCCTTCCTCAATAAATGGGCTATCTAACACTGAAAGAATTTTTCAAATCGGACCAGTAGTTCCTGAGATTAGCGCGTTCAACCAAACGAACTCTTCAACTTTATAATATTAGTATAGATTACGAGACTATCCTGCCCACACATCCGCCACTGTAACTCCTGTTAGCCAGGATCGACAGTGGCATGCATATTTCGACACTGAGCAATGAAGCTCGGCGAATCTCTGAGAATGCAAATCTGTCTTTATCCCGCAAAAAATTAATCAAATTAATTTCAAAAAGATTATTATTATTATAATGACAATTATTATTTCCAACTCATTATATATTGCAAACGGTAGACCCATCCTGTAGACAGATTTGTGAGCATGAATGTTCCTGCTCGACCGATCTGTTACCACTGTCTCACAGAAAACCGACGTGAGTAGCAGCTTGATGTTGCATTTCGTACGGTGGTTTACACGGCGGCCCAAATAACATCTCCCCTTACCAATCCCTTAATTATTCCTTTGCTTTAGGATCCGCAACGCATCCATGATTATTTAGTTCACGTAGATGTTTATAGCTGGTAAATGTGTTTTATAATCAGGTACACATTTGATCGTTTGCAGGCCTAGTCTATAAGTTTTTTATTGCTAAGACTTCTAAAGGGTCTAGGCTTCTAATTTTCTGTCATTCTTTTGGCGACAAAATAGAAACTTTCAGCAGCCATTAAATGATTTTTGGATACTGTCAATCCTATATTCAATTTGCGATTTGCCTGACCAGTGACGTCCAGCAGTTGGCTTTGTAACTACTGCCAACAGCGAAGGTAGTTGTCAAGTGTTGGCTGCGACTGGGTGTTAAACTCCAGCATAGTCACCTGAACATGGACTGATGCAGGATGTACGCGGAGACATGTCCCGCGTCCACATACCGCACCTCAGCCCCGGGCCAGATCTCCTCCAGCGTGCCCACGTCGTCGCGAGGGACATACGCGTCGTGCTTGGCGCATACAGCTGCATGCCAAATCACAAAATAAAATAAACATACGCGACTAACCTATATTTTAGTTTCACATAATAATACTGTAAACTACCCTCGTTTTTTCGTTACCTATAACTTCTGTCCATCCTAAGGTTGCCTGGAAGAAATCGCTGTTTGATCTGTATGATCCTCGTTTATAAGCTACCTACTTTATTTAGTGTGCAATAAGAAATATTCTATCTATCTATCGATCTATCTAATAATAACACGTCCCACTGCTGGGCACGGGCCTCCTCTACTGAATGAGAGGGGTTAGGTCGTACGTCCACCACGCTGATCTTATGCGGGTTGGCAGACTTCACATACCTTCCAAATTCTTATGAAGAACTTCTCAGGTATGCAGTTTTCCTCACGATGTTTCCTTCACCGTTCAGGCAAGCGATAATTAACAATTCATACACACGTAATTTTGAAAAGTCAGAGGTGCATGCTCTTGGGACTGGTTTCAAACCTGCGACAGTCCGTACTCCCCACTGAGCTATCGTTGCCTTTTAGTTGCTCATTGAAAACAACAAAATTTGATCTGTATTTTACAAAAAAAATATTCTTACATTAATTTCCTGCAACACTGCATCACACATTGTATGAAGTACAAAACTGGCTCACCGATAATCAACGAAGTGTCGTACGGTATCGAGAAGTTACTTAAATGCGTACACTCGTCCATTATCCCTCTCATGAACTGCAACGCCTCTCTGTCCCTCCAATGGATCTTGCTTATGTCTATCTTTTTCCCACTCGACTTCAAAAACGGAAGATTCGTCCATAAATCTGAGGTTATGTCCGATATACTCCAAGACTTGTCTTTGCTTTTAGCTACAACTACCGCTGTTTTTTCTTTGTCATCAGTTTTTTCTACTGGTATACTTGCTGTTAGCGATTTATCGTCAATGGCATTTCTTATGAGTGTGTGGTCTATTTTGTTTTCATTTTTATCTATGTTTCCGGTTTGATTTTGTTTTACTTCTTTTGTGTTTGCTTAAATTATAAAAAAATGTATATGTTGTAATAGCAAAATCTATCTTAGTGAAATTTTATTGTGACATTTTTGTACAATTCAAATAATCTAGAAATCGAGTTGATGGATTAATTAATTACGATCAGATCAAGCAATACCTCGAGAAATAAAAAAAAAAATGAGTTGGCAAAAAAAAAACGGTTATAGTTCGGTAATGCATATGTATGGAAATTACATACAGTAAATACGACAAAAGTTATCCACTTCGGCAATCTTCGTCTACCCCGGAAATGCCAACGTGTAGTGATAAAGATATCATATACAGTATGTAAAAAAACCCTGTTGGCCCTTTCTAGGTCGTTAAGATAGACATATAGACAGCTTAATAAAAATAGTTAAATTAAAAAAAAACAATAAACAGAAGCGAGATATTCACCTTACACAGGTAGCTTAGAAAAATAACGAATTAAAAAAATGTTATTTTCGTGTGAAAAGTGATGAACAGGCGACTGATGTGACTATTGACGTTTGATGCACGTAAACGCCGCAACTTGCTATCTCGTTCTGGCTGGCTCTTGCAGAGGTAATCAATCGAAATACGGTTTACAAACAATAAAATAATTAAATGATAAAAAATAAATAAGAGTAATTTTATAATCTCATTTTCGTATGCGAGTTATTTCATTACGTTTCAATATCGATTCTGATATCACAGCTAAAACGCCCAACAGGGTTTTTGTTACATATTGTATAAACATGAAATTATGTCGATATTATTTTTCTTTTGAGTAACTGGCCAGACTCGGAGGTCGGAATGATTAAATATTTGTAATACTTCATAAAAACAGAACTTTTTGGAAACGTATAACTTATCTCGTATCACCATAAGCCTATTTAAGATACTCACCCACTGTACATTGCATAAGCACTTCTTTAATACTATCCTCCGTCAATTTGTTAATATTTTCAATTTCCTGTGGACCTAACTCAAATTTCTTATTCCCTGACAACTTATGGTACAATTCCTGGCTAATCCTATCCTCTGCTAACAATTTCTTCAATTCCCCTGTCAATTTCTCCGTTTGTGTAAAAGACTCTGTCTTGACAACCATTTTAGGCACTTTATTATTTTCTAGAATATTCTTGTTGACATCTACTATATTTTCGTTATTGGCACCACTTTCTTTATAAGTTATGTCTAGTTTGTTATCTATTTTAACTGTTTCGGGTTTAGTTGGTGCGTTTTCCATATTTTCCGTGTAAGTCCGTGCGAATTTCTTCCCAGCTAGGAACGCTTCGTCTACTATTGTCACCATTTTTGATAGCTTTTCTCTGTATACGCCATCGGAGAGATATTGGTCTTCCAATAAATCCCAGTTGATTGAATGAGACATTACACCCTAGAAAAATATCTTTATATCTGTTCTATGTTACAAGACGAATAAAACAAAAATCTTGTATTTTCTAGGTAACTGAATGGTAATAGTTCATTTCGACAGCGTTACAACCACTGACCAAGAATCAAAATAGGCGCCACATATTTCTTTCACCTCATTGTACATAGTAAAAATTGGCACGGTTTCATACTAAATAATTTACAGAGTCCATTTAGATCCTTGGTCTGGGATACAACTTATATATATTACAGTTCATTATAATATTTACCTGTAAAAATACGGCCGATGCCGTCGACCAGGATAAACAAGGTACTACCACTAAAGGTTTTGGCCAATTCGTAGCTGCCAATGACGCCATCTAGCGGAAGAAATAATTCGCAAAATTATAAATGCATAAGTACACTATAACGACAGTCCCTACGTACAATCCCATCTGTAAAAAAGGCAAATTTTACAGAAGAGCGATTTGAAAGTTTACGACGGTGGAGAATTGTATTTATTTTTATTTATAAACTTTCTATTGAACTCCATATTTAGCTGATTTTCATATATTACAATTATTTATTCTTTTACCAATCGATAAAGTATCGTCATCCGATGGCAATAAAATAAAAAATTGCAAGTTCCATATATGGGATTATACATAGGGACCGTCGATAAATGAAGGTAAGTCCTACTACTATTATAAATGTGAAAGTTTGGATATTTGTTGGTTAATCACGCCTTCACAGTTGAACGGTTTTGGATGAAATTTGGCACACAGGTAGTCAGATTTTATCCTGGAAGACTATTCACGCGGGCGGACCCACGAGCAAAAGCCAGTTAGGAATAAATATTTACGCAGGCGCAGTCGATAAAGCTTCTCTCCAATCGCTGCGATATTAGTGTTCGATATTACCGCAGCAATTTTGCGATATTTGTTTTAGTAGATTAACACCCGGTTTCTGAAAGGCTGGTCAAATCAACATTGAACTAACAGAACTTTGATTTTGACATCGCTGTCAAATCAACTCGAATAGGGTAGTTTCCTATATTGAATTTTATACATTATTTTATAAGCAACAGAAAATGATACGGAAAAGAAACGATTATGTTAAAACACAATCAAAATTGGTTCAGAAATGTGCCCGCAGTTATGATTTTAAATGTTGGTATGAGGAAAAGTGGGTGCGTAGTAGGGATATCTCACTATCTCGCTTGCACGCGTGCACTATAATGAACATTTTACACAGTGACGTCATAGGTTGCATCGTCTGTCATTTGACAATTACCCCTTCTACAGGATTTGAATGGCTTCTATCTTATTTATTTTTGGTCCGATTTATAAAATTCTTTCTGCAATAGATTTTGAGTAACATAACTTATTGATTTAAATAATAAAAAAAATCTAGTCAACTACCCTATTGCTGAAACATTGATTAGTGTAAAAATTAATAACATTTACGCCCGATTTCTGAAAGGCTGATCAATGTTAAATTAACTAATCAACTGTAAATTCCCATGTCAAGTCAAAATTGAGTTGCTAGAAGCGTGATCAACGCCTTTGATTTAACACCAGCCAGCCAGATCAGCCTTCCAGAAACCGGGGGTTAATGTCTCTTTAGTACCGTTTGACATACGAATTTTCATATTAATTTAAAAGTTCTGTTAGCTAACATGTGTGTCAAATCAAAGGTGTCGACCACGCTTCTAGCAACCCAATTTCGACTTGACATGAGATTTGACATTTGATTATCCGTTCAGAAACTGGGCGTTAGTATTGAGATGGTCGCCGAGGGATGTACTCACGTGTCCGCCCATCGATAGTCCGGTGACGCCGAGCGGGCCCAGTCCGTTGCGCTCGCACCAGTGGAACAGCACCAGAGACTCCAGGATCAAGCATCCGCCCATTACGAATATATCGGACACGTTGTGTAAAGCTGACCGACTGCAAACAAGTACTTTTATGACAACTTGTGAAGGGACAAAATATGTGTGATCCACAAATAACACCGACCACGACAGCCACCGTGGCGCAGCGGGCGAGTAGCCGGTCGCGAAGCGTGAGGTCGTGGGTTCGATTCCCGCACCTAGACAAATGTTTGTCTAATTCACAGATAATTTGTCTCGGGTCTGGGTGTTGTGGGACCGCAAGTCCCTCGTAGTTCTTGATACCCACGATACTGGTTTACCTAGTGTGAGGTCAAGACTATTCGTGTGACTGTTGGGTGTATTTATTTATGATTACAGTTATCGGTCTAGAATTCTGGTAGGTGAGGGCGCCATAGCGCGAATTTTGGCTCCTTTTTGTTCCACAAATACAAAGTTAACGCTGTCTCTACATTAACATCGGTTTTTAAATCGGTTTAAAACTGTTATGAAATGGTTTTTTTAATAACCAATAATTTAATTGGTGTCGATAAAGATTCCAAAATCCCAACATATAAACTTAATCAATCAGACCTATAAAACTGAAATATGTCCTAATTGGAACGTTTTAATCTTAACATAATATTATGGTACTTCAATATTTTTTATTAGCTTGAGTGACGAAACGAGCAGGTCGCTCGCCTGATGGTAAGCGTCACGCCTGCTCATAAACAGAAGCAACACCACACAGAACTTTGAATTACAAAGCACTGCATGGAATTGGACTGCGCTTGCCAACCCAAGACATAAGATGTTAAGTCTCATATACCCAGTAATTTAACTGGCTACAATGTCCTTCAAACCGAAACACAACAGTGCTTGCACACTGCTACTTGGCGGCAGAAATCTCTCGCATACATGAGATCTACCACCTTGTATTTACTGGGTATAATGAGTTTACAGACATATTATATTTATATTCCTCAGAGGGTGCCTTTCGACTGCCTCGGTGGCGCAGTTGTAATGCGTACGCGTTAAGATTAAGCTAACGCTGAGGTCTCGGGTTCGATCCCCGGGTCGGATAAAGTGGTATTGGGTTTCTCTATTACGAGATGCTCAGTATCAGCCCGGAGTCTGGAATTTATGTCCGGTATGGCGATAGGCTCGCCCCCTATCACATTGTGGGACGGAGATACGCTCGGCGAAATGTGCGTGTACTGGTTACACCTCTGCCTACCCCTTCGAGGATTACAGGCGTGAGTGCGTATTTATTCCCCAGAGGAGAGGAGTTGACGTCAGGCGTTGACGTCAGACGGTCGTAAAAACTACAAGCGGAATCTTAAAACAAGCATGTTGCACCGACTCCATTCCGAGTGGGATAAGGGCAAGTGGAAGATAATATTATATTTATTTAAAGCAACACTTTCGCTGGCAGGTGCGTCTCATTCCATCTGAATGCATAAACGATGCCATATAATCAAAAATCGCTTGGCATATTGATACAAACATTTGTTCCAATATGTATCTGTTTCCACATAATGTGTCAATGCTCTGGAGGCCAATTCTCGTAATTTTAAATATTCAAAATATCATTCCGATCTAGTCTCAGCGTCAAGAAAGTTGCAAATGGCATTCTCTTAAACCAATAATCAACGTCAAATGTGAACATAGATCGTAATGAGATTGAATGTAGAATAAAAGTTGACTGAAGCCAAAACGGTATAATGCTACTGCTAATGCTAGGTGCATATGACGTTGATTATTGGTTTAAGAGAATGCCATTTGCAACTTTCTTGACGCTGAGACTAGATCGGAATGATATTTTGAACATTTAAAATTACGAGAATTGGCCTTCTGCTCAGACTGTGAATTAGGATTTAAAAATAATCCCTTTGTCCATTTGCCATAGAAATCCAAAGACTTTAATGTATACTACTAGACAACCGGCGCGGTACATAGAAATTGTACTAATAAGTTGCGGTCAATTGACCGTAACACAAGATTACCATCTCGCTTACTCTCAACTAAAAACCCTATCGCGCTCCCTGTTTGTGAGCTGTCAAACTCGCGCGTTATGTGACGCAATTTTACTTCTAAACAGCCCGTCTAGTAGTATACATTAAAGTCTTTGTATAAATCTTTACACCAATTTGCGTTTCAGCGTTAAAAATTACACAAATGATATTCACATAAACCAATAAACAAAGTTGATAGAATCCCAAACGGTATTCTGCTAACATTATAGAATGATAAAATAAGTGGTACAAGTAATAATAGTTTACTGGGTAGATCAACGCTGTAGACACATTTGTGATTTGTCTACAGCACGAATGGGCCGGCTCGTCTTGTTACATCTGTCTCACAGAAAACCGACGTAAAGTAACAGCTTGCTGTACGGCGAATAAGATATCATGAGGCCCAATTCCCGCTCCCCTTCCCAATTTCTTAATTACCCTTTTCCTTTAAGGTCGGCAACGCGTCCTGGTTTTACTACATTACAATGTCCTTATAATAAGGAGATAATTAAGGAATTGGGTCTCCGGATATCTGACTCACGTAGCGAGCTGCTACTTCGCGTCGGTTTTTCAGTGAAAGTGGTAGCATCCCGGCCGAGCCCGCCCATTTATGCTGTAGACAAAGCTGTGTACAACTGTGGCTCTACAACTTTTTTGAAGTCGGTTAAAAAAGCTAGTACTCACACTTGGTCCGTAGGCTTCCTAAGACCGTAAAATGGATTCTCAAGTATGATGCCGCCTATCCCGGCTTCTTTCAGCAGTGGTTTCACCATTAGATTTCGCCGTCGCCAAAAAAACTGCAATTAAACTTGATGTTTACAAACATAATGATAAAATACCCACTTTTAATTGATTAATTATTTTTAAGATTATGGCTCTGTCCCGATGGACAATTCCGCCAATATCAAAGACACTATAAGAATTGAAGAGTTAAATCTACCCACTTTTATAGATGCCGTTTATTTAGAGTGGTGCTATTTAACATTTTAATCGACGCAAAAAGGAAGGTTCTCAATTATCGTACACACCTATATAGTCACAAATAGTATTTTTTATGTATGTTCTGTGTATGCATAACTCTCTCAAATGTGGACCGATTTGGATGATTATTTTTGTGTTCAATAGGGTTTATTTCGGTGCTTGTCCCATTTAAACGTGAAGGAGGTGAATCGAAAGGGGATGATAGACTAAAAATTTCGTCATTTATGCACTGATTTTGATGATTCCTTGAATAATAAAAAAAACGACGCAATAAAAGTAAAAGCCTAAAACCATTCAGGCCCTGCTCGACTGGGCTATTACCACTGTCTTACAGCATATCCGGAGTGAAGAGAGTTTGTGTTTTTATGTTTTGTTTCACACAGTGTCTGATCTCCTTCTTTGTACTCGTGTCTCCTATGTCACACTAACGCATGTTATCAAGTGGAACGCATTTTCCTTATCAGTGATTGATACGCGAGAATAGTTCGCGATGTGTGGAAGATTTATCAAAAACCACAATTTGACATGCGCATAATATTAAAAAGATAACGTGTACTATGAAATTCAATAAATCTGGAATGTGGCCATGTCTGTATACATATATACCTGCTCTTTCTTCCCTTATGCCACTCGTTGTGGGGTCGGTGCAACATGTTTTTTAACACGGAGAGAATACAAGATTTTTTTACCAGAAAATACGGGTGATTTCGCCACCCTCTACAATGTAGAGTCTACATCATAGCCAGCTGGACTAAATGACCCCCAGTGTACCGCCCTAAATCCGAGCTTGTTCGGTTGTTAATATACGTCATATAATCGCGCCACTGTGACGTGAGTACACACGTTAAATCATCATGGATCAACGCCAACTTTGTGCGCCGCATGTGAACCTTGTTTACTATGAATATGTTTACCGCTTATCTTAATTGTTATAGGGGGTAATTAACGTGGAATTATGTCTTTGTAAAATGATAGTGAAAAAGCTGGTATATTTATGGTCTATAAGGGTAATAAGTCCACCCAAGTCGAAATGTTATATAAAAAAAAGTGATGAATCTGATCTGACAAATATGCTTTATCTTTTTTATCATATTCGAGTTACCATTCACATTTCGACCAAAGTGTTTCCCTTGTATAGTTTTAAAGACATCATACTAATATTATAAATGTGAATGTAAGTTTGTTTGTTACGCTTTCACGCGAAAACTACTTAACCGATCATCATGAAACTTTGTACACATATTCTTGGAGGTATAAGAAGTCACATAAGTAGGATACTTCATGAAAAAAAAAACTAGTTATTTGTTACGCTTTCACGCCCAAATCACTGAACCGATTTAGATGAATTTTGAATGTAGAGATAGATGGGACCCTGGAGACGGTTATAGGCTACGTTTTATTTCAGAAAAGTCTATTCACGCGGGCGGAGCCGCCAGCAAAAGCTAGTAAGATATAAACTGCACGTTTACATACACATAATATTTGCATGGATTTAGGGTCTTATTCATAATAAAACGCTTATCGAAGGTATAAACCTTCATTAGTTAAAACGTATTTTAAGCCTATAGAACGTTCAATAAAATTCATTATTCATAATCGTTTGATAAAGCTCCGTTAACTAAAATAGGTTTATCATACACAAAGTTGCCAGTTTACAGAAAATGATTGATTGATTGAATGATTTTAATATGGTTTGTCTCTGGAAAGACTGGAAACAAACTAAATAAACAGAAAATTGACGGAGTTTTGGCGGGAATTCTGAAAGTGCGGTGGCTCTCTTGATTTAATTATTTCCTAAACTAGTTTAAAGTTGTGGTTGTTGTATAAAAGTGGTGTGGTTTTGTGCAATAATCATGTACGATGATGAATAGCGTATGGAAACATTAAATATAAGGAATTTAGGTGATTTTTGATCAAGGGTGTTGATCGATCTTGTTCTTTCGATCCGCTTGAAGAAAGTCGTCTAAGAAGCATTGAACTGAAAGGAATTAACACCAAAACTCCAACAAGACCTTGAAATGAGCCACACCCCCGTTTCATCGTTCTTGGAATATAAGAAAAGAATATAACTAATGACTTGGCAGCATGGTCTCTGATCTTTCCGGTTCCTTAAGGAACAAACAAAAAAAAAGAAAATTTCCATCTCATCAATGTCAAATGTCAAAGTCAATGTCAACAAACAGGAGTTATAAAATTCAACAAGACCTTGAAATCGACCACGCCGCGCCGTTACGCTGATATTTCGTCGTTCTTGGGAAGAGTTGAAAATATATATAATATAGTACTCGTCGTTGGAGAAATTTATAATAGGGTGAAGCCGTTATAAATAAAGAAAAAGTAATAAATTAAAAATAAATATGTCAGTAGACGTAAAATTAAACGTGAAATATGAAACAGCTGACCGATGTCGGCCATGTTTTTCACTATGGAACGCTTAAAATAGGTTTATAGAAGGATTTTAGCATCTTTAAATTAGTGACACTTTATAGGAGAGTTAATGAGCGTTTTAGCGTTATTGAACGATTATGAATAACAATTTTTATCAATCATCTAATAACGGTCTTATAAAGCTCCGATAACTTATTACGAATAAGACCATTAAACTCCAAAAAAAAATTAAACTACAAAAAAAAGAAGTTTGTTATAAGTTTGACCACTTTGTGTAAGTATATTTGTCAATGACATTGTAATGCCTGAAGGAATGGACTGATTTGCGTTTTTTTTATTTGAAAGCTAATTTCATCAAGACTTCTTATCTCGGTAACCTTGACCTGACCCGTCAAGCTGTTGCCAACTTCTAACTCGTTGATAATCATTAATAGCAGACATATTGTGTTTTGGCTTATCAAATGGGTTTCAATGAATTGGTTTACAGATCGTGATCATTGATCAAACGCAAGTGGTGCGCGAGCGGCGCGTGCGCTTTGTATCCACTACCTACTAATGGCCATTCCCTATATTCTATCTATCGAAAGATTTGCTTACTGTCAATAGTGTTTTGACAGTTCTTCCATACAAAATGTGTCAAAATGTTACTGCCGGTAAGAAAATCTGTCGATAGACAGAATATTGGGAACGGCCATAAGTATTGCCGCCCGCTCATTGACCCAAAGTTTAGTTGTAGTAGTTAGTTTTTTATTGCTCTTTCGGCTTCAAAAGCATTTACTCTACAATAACATAGCAGGCTAAGTCCTGACTCATCATCCCCAGTACAAATTGTTAAGGACAGAAATTCGATATTTTAGGATAATGTTGATTTTACATTGTATTTTGTAGGCATCGTTTAAAAAGGGATTTAATCCTCTCTAAGGGGATGAGGGTGCAAAGTTTGTACCAGAAATAAGTTTTTTTTATTAAATTTACTTATGTCGGCCATGCCGCTAGCAAAAGCTGGTTATAAATATATCTTAATCCTACTATTACAAATGTGAAAGTGAGTTTGTTTGTTATGGTTTCACACATAAATCGCTGAACTGTTTTTTTTTTGGACAACAAACAGTCACTTACATCAAGAAATTATGGTAATTAACAAATACAACTCACAGACTTTGAGTGCCAACGCTTAACTAAAACTAATGTTACAAATAAAAGGATATTAGTAAAGGGATAGATGGGACCCTGGACATAGTTACTTTTATCCCGGTTATAGGCTAATTTCTATTCTGGAAAAGGCTGTTCACACTGGCGGAGCTGCGAGCAAATGCTAGTTGTATTAATATTGGACACATTGTATTGCTATACATACATGATCGCCAGTTCCTGCCAAATGAAGACACACAGGCTTGCATCTTGGGTCGGGCCAGTTGACCGGGAGTATTGCTTGGAAATGAGCTTTCTGTGCAATCTCAGGTACAATGCCTGGCAGCAGCTTCTCAAGAGGGGATGTAAAGTAACCCTCTAGCAGTCTGCAGTCATTGAGATTTTGTTCCTGGAAATAAAAAAAATATTTTAGAAGGTTCAGAGCATATTCTTCAGTTGTTCGGATTATGGCGCAGTTGTAATGCGTAAGTGTTACGACTAAGGATGATGTCTTGGGTTCGATCTCCAGGTTGGGTAGAAAAGTGATATTGATATTTCTATTATGAAATGCTCAGTATCAACCTGGTATCTTGAATTTATGCCCAGTGTGGTGCTGGGCTCGCCCCCTATGACATCATGGGACGGAGATACGCTTGGCGAAATATGGGTGTACTGGTTATGCCTCTGCCTACACCTTGAGGGATTACAGTGTGGGAGTGAGTGCGTATGTTTGGATTGTCTGCATAGCTGCTGGCAAAACAACTACATAGTTTCGTCTTTACCATAAGGGCATGCAGAGCACAAACTCAGTGCCCTGGGGTGATGTGGCCCTGAAATGCCGAAATGTGATGAGATACACACCTAAGTACCTCAATGTGTGGTAGCGTTTGTGGTGTGAATGCCAATAAACAATTTCAGGAAACAAATTACGACTATTCAACACAAGGATCATAGCAATTGGAAATATATTGTCTCTGCCTACCCCTATGGGAAACAGGCGTGAATCTATGTATGTATTCAACACTATATTTAAATTATGAGTTTTATCACACATTAGTCATATATTTATTAGAAAATTCTAATGACTTCATAAGAAAAGTTAAATAACTTAACTTTTGTGTATAGATTGTTGAATGTAAAGAAAACTTATTACCTTGGTGATGGTGACTGGATAGTCTCTGTCAACTAGTTTGAAACATTCCTCGCGGCTCGATACAACTTTCCTAAACTCGAATAACCTAAAAATCAACAAAGTTGTATTTGTCGTGCATGTAACTGTTATGTCATCTGCGTGCATAATGTTACGGTTAACACCACAAAGTTACACAACATCACTAAAATACTGTAAAATATCTGACCTCCTCAAATTCTCCGGCTTCCCCCATCCTTTCGTAAAAAACTTTGTTAGAAGAATACTCCTATACACAGCGTCTAATTTGCTAGCGGACATTTTACGTGCTATGGGCGGATGTTCACCGCTATAACCGCGATGTTTTAGTTAAAATAATTTAGTTTTTGTCGCTGTTTACGACTTGTTGTTAATACATTTTGGTTGACGAATTGGTTGAAAATGAAATGATGAAAAATGTCAACAATTTTATTCAGCGCGGTCAGCTGTTCGCGGGCACGTTCACAATCTGCAGGATCCAATTAGCAGGACTCCTTAAACTTTTAGTTTAAATAAAATAAAAGTTACCTATTTATTAATTATTACTACATAAGTATACTGGTGTACATAATTATAATACTTTAGTAATTAATAAAATAATTTTGTTATTAAAAAAATTCACGCTACTTTGATGGCTGTATGGGTTTTGATGTTTTGGCGATTACGTTGTAGATAAACAAGGAAATAAAGTTTGGCGGGAATTCTGATCTCGTTTCTGGTGAACTTTCCTTTGGAGTTTGAAATATTTGTGTTGTATCAGTATATTTTTTAAGGCACGTCTCACGAACTGTATTAGTGAAGAAATTTTAAATTCAAAATATTATAGACGTTTACTTAGGAAGTCCAGGTTTGTGGCTTACCTATTTTACGCTACAGTCCTTGGTTATATTATATACCCAAAACCAGTTTAATAACACTGTATATAGTTCATTCACTTCTGTTACTATTTAGCTTGTATCACGCGTGGTCATTGCTGAAAACTAGGCGCGGTGTAGCCACCACAGAACAATATTACTCCTAGTAGCCACGGGCATGTATTAATGTATCTATGCCACGCGGTACCTACGTGTATACGAGTAGCCACGAGTAGCGTACGTCCTGTGAATTCCTGTGTCCCGCTGAGCCTGCCTCGTGGTTCGGCTTATAACTGCATTTTTATAAACATTAATTGAACTTAATTGAATAATCAAGGCTGATTTCATAAAGTATGTGAAACTTATGTAGGGAAGGATTGTTCAATAAAGACAATATTTTAATCAACATACATCTTTGCATTTATTTTCAAAAATATACACCACAATCTTAACAAACACAGTATTATCTATATTACTAATATGACATACGCACGTATGTACAGCCTAATCCTGAGGGACATGTCCCATATTACGATTACATTCTCATCTATTCAAAATGAACAAAGCGTAAGGCATGCTCGAAATTTGTCTAGTTTGCCTAGGCGAAATATAAAATATCCGCGCGCATCTGCTAGTCACTTGGTACCATTTGACAGGCAGGAGCGCGAATACATACGGATTTCAAACAATCTGATTTGATTTCTTAGGTTTACGCGAATATTTCACATTGAAATAAACTAGTTTAAGTATACGGATTTTATCGCGGTTTAATTTTTATTTTAGTCCCGACGTTTCGAAAGCTTTTCAGCCTTCGTGGTCACGCGAGTCTCTCCCGCGATAAAATCCGTATAAACTAGTTTTATTTCAATCTGAGTTGGCTATTACTGTAGGTGTCGACTCCGCTGAGCCTCCTTCAGTAAGAAACATCGTAAGTATCATATTGTGTATATCTTGTCAACGCAATACTCCACCGACCACCACCCTCCTCGCCCCGCGCATACCTACGGTCAGGGAAGTGACTAGCACTAGTGTACAAACTTAGTAATTTGATTTATTGTTAGATTGAGACAGTCATCCATATTTTTGTAATACTCTAGCATTTGTCAGCGATTCCGCCCGCGTAAAAGTCCCTTTATATTTATTTCCATAATTCTTCATAGACTTATATTAGGATTTCTTACTGAAAAATCACTTTTAACGCAATAAAAAAATTACCAGCAGCACTCGGGTCATGTTCTACTTTTGATTTAATAATTATATAGAAATAACTACTGACAAAACGGTATGCACACCTTTCGTTATTAGAAACTGGAGTGTGCCAAGGCCAAATAGAACACAAACATAGTACACAAACTTAAATTAACCATTATACAAATGTATAAGCTTCTCTAATTGAGACTGCTAGAAGCAGAGAATATATTAATAACGTAATGTAATATGAACCAATGGGTCTGAGACCATAAATAAATAAAATAATAAATACACCCAACAGTCACACACATAGTCCTGACCCCACTAACGAGGGCTTGCGGTCCCACAACACCCAGACTGGAAACAATTTTTTGTGGATCGTTTGTTTCAGTTTGGGAATCAAACATACGGCCTCTCGCTTTGCAGTCGGCTACTTGCCCGCTGCGCCACGAAACAGTAGCAACACAAAATTTCATACAGCTACGCTAGTTTAGGGGTCAGAGACAGGTTATGTTTTTGATGTACAATAATGATTTTTCTTTTTTTTATTCATAGGATTTATAAGATAACAGCGTAATGGACTTACACATTGTTCTAATGTAGGGTAACAATAGAAACGAAAATTAAAAAAACCACCAAAAATTGGTTTAAGTTTAAAATATAACAGATCAGTATGGTTCCCGCGACCTGATTTAGGTATAATATAAAAATATGAATAATGTCATTCCAAAATTGGATATACGGCACCAATGTTTTAATATAATAATTATATTGTATTAAATTTACATTACATACTTACTTACTCTTTACAGAATATAAAAGACGCTAGTAAAACTTATGCCAATAGAAAATATGAGAGAATGCATATATAAGGGGATCGTTTATTTGTTTACTCAGACTGTGTATATACTGTAAACATAATAACAATATTCTTTACAAATAGTATGACATTTTCGGATGACCTTTTAATAGGTCACCTTTTCATGTATTATTAGACTACATATATTGAAATTATCGATACTCATCAACGATTCATACAATAAATTTGTATGAATTGTGAAATATGCTCAATTTTTTTAAAATTTCTGATTGGCTCAATATTTTTCATACATAGCTAAGAACCATCGCGATTAAACCAGCCTTCAAACAAACAAACGATGTCACACGAACACACAAATTCACACACTTAGACAGCTGATAAACAAATGGGTCAAATATATAACACCACTCTTGTTGGGAAAAACAGGACAGTCCCACATAAACATCAATTATATGTTTTTCCGGGACAATGGACCAATAGGATATCCCGTATAAGGAATAGGATTTATAAAAATCCTGTTAAATGGGAGAATGTGGTCACCTAAAATATACTTCTAAATTTTCTCATACATTTTAGTGACATAGGTTACGATAAGATTATGCTTATAATATTGCACTTAAGCCAGTAACAAAGAATAGGACATACATCATGTATTGGTAGGTAGGTTGATTTATTTGTCCTAGATTATGATGCAAATACACAAAGTTGACTTACTGTGAAATTATCTGTAGTGTATAATAAATGCAATAACCTTTTACAACGCTATTATCAAGCCAGAAAAGGGGGCAGGTCGGTTGTTTACTTTGTTACGTAATTACAGTATTTTTTAATAGAATTTGCCGACACTGCATTATAAGCGGCACGAGTCGTGAGCACAGACACACAGTAGTGGCACTGGTGTACAGCAGTCGGATGACACGATTTAGACCAATAGAAGACGTGCATCGGCTGACGGACCAATCGCTGGAAGCGTCCTTGCTCCCCTTGTCCCCGCGCGCCTTCATTCCGCCAATCAGACTTATATATTAACTTCTGAAGTAGATGAAGTTTGTGCTCACGACTCACGCCTGTAACAATTTACGCAATATTTCACCAAGATACATGGTACAACGATAGATTTTTAATTAACGTTATCCTGAACTGCATATTACTTTAAAACAAAACTTTGGCAAATCATAATAATAACAGGTCAGTTTATTTGTAACACCTTTATTTAGACGATATAAAATCGGTATACTTGATAAGGAAACTGTTTATCAGTATGAGCCAATGCGGTAAACTGGACAGATAATCTCACATGAAACAGTGCTAAGTAAAAAATAATTTTGGTCATTGTGCCATAATATTGTCGACCTGTAATGTTTTTGAATCAAAATAATTATTGTCATTCAGCCATTGGCCAGGTCGACCATGCCAAATGTAAAATAAAATAAACTACCTAAACATTACAAACATAAACACATTTTTAATTACATTTAAATAAAGCAGAGAGTACATTTTACACCATATATTGTATAATGCATATTATGAATTCAATAAATTAAGCAAATTCAACTTTTAGCACAGAAAGCCAATTCAGTGACATATAGAAATTGTGCATATTAAAACACAAATAATACTTTCAGAAATACACATACAAATGACCTTCTTTCATTTATTACTCATTGTTTTGTGTTGTTAGAGATCAAGATAAGTTGTCAGCATGACTAACACATAGGAAATCAATTATTTAAGCTCCAGTTACTTTATTCATGTTCCATAATTAACTACTATGAAATTATATAATTGCAGTTTCCTATAAGTCTCCTATATAAATACTACAAAAATATATTTGGTTGTCATAATGTTCAGCATATTTTATGTCTTGTGTTTTACTCATTCAGATTGGTACAAATAAGTAAGCATCTTCTAATTGTGAGCTACACTGATGAGATATTTGAGATATGAGAAATAGACAAGTTGGTATTGTTTAATCATTGGAATTATTTTAACACTTATTTGTTAGTAGGTGTGCATTTAGTAGCTTTTAGATTTGTTACATATTTTTTGCTAAACTTTTATAATCAATTAAGTTATATATTAAATTCAGTACATAAAAAATGGTTTCCCAAGCATATATTTTTATAATATTTTATAGTGGCAGAACTTTCATTTAGAATTTCAACCATTATGGCGAAATAAAACTATATACATAAAAAAATTAAGAAATATCAGTTGCTAGTAGATGAGTAAGGGTGATAGAGAAAATGCTTTAAATATTTTACAAAATACAGATTAAACAAAAAAATCCTCAAAATTTTAATTGCAATCTTCCAAAAAATACAAGCTCTGACCGCATACTTGTCTATATAACATAGTTTTATTACAAAACAATATTGAGCTTAATTTCCCAAAAATAATTTGTGCCAAGGGAAACAAGCTTTAATAACAGGCTCATATTTTGTAAGTTTACAATTATTGTTTTAGTTCAAGGTTTATTATAAAGCCTTCTATAACTGACTCCGCTGTCACAAAACTCATTCATTATTATTCTGCATAGGAATAAATGGAAAACGACAATAAGAACTATTATGGAGATCCAGAATAATGGATTTAAACCTCCTAAACTATGACCATGCTTATGCAATGCTATTATATGATTTTCATGTGGAGGGGCTTCTACCACTTCTTTTACGTGAATTGCATGTCTTAAGTCCTCCATGTGTTGCTTATCTGCTGTGATGTACAGTATAGCTGTTAGAGGCTCGGTTAGTTTTACTGGGAAGTACTTCCGGTAAGGTCCAAGCTGGACTGGAGAATCTAAGCAACCACCATCGCAGGCATAGTAGGTTTTATCGGAACGGTCCAGAGCTACAAATATAGCTGCTTTGTTATCCTCCTGCACAATTACACTGATGTTAACATGTGTCATGTTTCCATAGTTGATACGTCTGAATAAGAAATCTCTGTGCAATTTTGACGGATGGATGTTGTATTCCAAATGTTGGTTGCTGAACCGTAAGCTACCGAAACTAAGTATCACTGCCTGGTTCACCCCACTTGCACCAGCTCTTAATAGATTATGACATCCTTGCTTTTCCAATGTCAGAAGCCAGACACTGGCCACTGCATTTAGATTGCCCAAGTTGTTTAACGGCTTCCATAAATTGAATGCATCTAATGTTGAATGACCTTCATAACACCCTTCAGAATATGTTAAGGATCGAAGTATATCTGATTTTGTTGTAAGTTTTATATTCTCCTCATGCTCATAGCTACGTACTTGTGACAATATTGCATAAATTGTAGCATTTATACGGTCTCCATTAATGATTCCTTCAGCTTTTGAGTCTGAAATATAAAAGCCAGTATACCAAAGGCCCTGCCATACTCTAGAATGATTTTCTTTTAGCTTTTTAACAGCAGGTCTGTCTCCTGTTAGTGCAATTACTTTTTCCATCTCTTCTATGGCTTTTTTCTCAACAATGTCTTTTTGTTTTGCATAATCTGCGTTTTTAATAGGTTTGCTATATTGTACAGTAGTTAATATGAGCAAGTCTATTCCATCCTTAGCCTCAACTTTTAGTGTATTACCCAGCTTTCTACAAACTACAGCTGCAGCAATAACGTTTTCACTGTCTGGTACTGATATCATTCCAGTAACAACTTCATACTCCTTGGTATCAACACCTTGGTGTAATTTTATAGTTTGTTTCACAGCTGTTGTCCATTCTGACACTCTTGGTACTGATAAATGTAATGTCTTCTCTTTATTTGTTGGGTTGTTTATCCAAATTTCTTGAACAAACACTGAAGGAATAGTTCTATGAGCATAATACTGATAAGAAATATGAACACCAGTGTTCGAACATTGGTATCTATTTATGATACCATTCTTATAGTCGGCTAAAGTGAATTCCTTCATCTCGTAGTCGTCTACAATGTACAAAGGATGGTAGTACAGTGGTAAAGACAAAGTCCTTCCATGTTTTATGTTCATATGCGAGTCATGTTCTAACGCCATTCCTAACAGGCCATTCCCGACGTAAGGCACATAGTTATGGCTCAAAGAAGAGAGCGTCGCCGACGTTTCTTGCCTCATATAGGCATCGTACTCATTAAGCGCGTCCTCATACGGACTCAAAAAGTTTTTCTGACACAAGTTTTGGTGACTCGTTGCGTTCTCCGTGCTGAAGAACCAGTTCATGACAGAAGGCCCGACGTACAGCACCAGGAAGACTACAACTAGAACTATAATTACCATCTTCTTTCTGGTCATGGGACCGTCGGCGATACGGTTGATTCGCCGCAAAAATTCACCAGCTCTGCGACTCATGTCGGAATAGTCACTTCTCACTTCCATCACAATAACACAATGCACAATCTTCGTATACCTACCTGCGATCAGGTCAGGTCGGTAATATTCATCGTAAATTCATAGAATAGTTGCAAATTATTCCCATGTTTCGCATCACATTCACCAGAAATAAATAAATGTCACTTGACTTTTCGTCAGTGTTGCCAATTTGTTGTAAGTTTGGAAAATCCTCGCGGTATATCGAAATATTCGCCTTTACCAAAAAGCCCTTCAACAAGTTTACAATCGCGTGTTACTATAAAAAATAAACAGATACATTTCTCCTACGAGTATCTCTCGCATTCCCCGTCTCTAATCCTTATGAATCCGAAATTCACCTCATGAAGAGGAATTCCTCTCAAAACGGCAAGATAGCTTTTTTATCTTACACAGATAATAAATGAAGAGTGAATACAGCATGTTCTATTTTGGTATGAAATTTATTGAAATCATTCTTCAGGTCTAATGAGCTAATATTCATTATCCATCCACCATACCACCCATGAGACAATTAGAGGCAACGGTTCATTATCGTCATTCATTTTGGCTTTTAGTTTTACTTTTTCACCAGGGTTGGATCGGCAGAATACAGAGAGCCAGAAGCGTCGAATCAAATTAAATGGAGAACTTATCCCTGAATGAACCGTCTGTTCTCGCTCAAGTCTTTATCTAAAACAAGTTTGATACTTGCTGCTTCCATTGAACAATAATTTTAGGTTGAAGTTCCATACTCTTTTACCGTACCCTCTAAGGTGCTCTAAGGGATAGCTCCAGCCGGTTTAGGTGAACAAAACTGGCCAGTGTTCGTATTGGCGCGCCGCACCTCTGGCCGCGGCCCAAAGCACAGACTACTTAGAAAGGACTCAAGGAATGCCGCGTACTGTAGTAGATAGCGCCTTGCCATCCTAGTTCTCCGGAATTTGTCTTAACATAACATCCAGGGGATATACAAAAAGCGTGACGTATTCAGGGGTAAAATAAAACACAAATTTACTACAATTGTTACTATTTTCTATGTATAACTATCACAATCTTACAATATAAATATGTAATACACATTGTAAACGTTAAAAAACCTTCACAGTATAAGCACCATTTTTAAATATAAATATTAGGTACAATTTAGTAAATTCGATATATTTATATTGCTCGACATTGGGAGATTCACTATATTTAACTAATGAGTTACATTACAAACATTTATTTAGGGCCTATTTCACAATATTCGAGTAAGATTTAACCACCAATTATTAAAGTATTCCTGGAAACATTTGTTTCCGGTATATATGTCACAGTGTGACTTTTGTATTTAAATGTCATATTTTATTTGGTAAGTAATATTTACTCAGAGGTGGTGAAACAGGCGCTCAAAATGATATCGAATAAAATTATATAAATAAAATTTCTTAGGTAACTTTCTATACCAAAAGGTATGTCTTATAAAAATCAAATAGAAATACAAGTGCATTATTTTAAATATTCATGGGATAGGTATTTTGAAGGTATTTTAAGTATTATATTATTGTATAATGTATTCATAAATTTAAAAACAAAATAATAATATTGAATACTAAGCCTCACTATGTAGAAATACTCATTAGTTTAACATTAGCATCATGAATTTTACGAAATTAAAACTGTAACAAAATTTGAAAAAATAAAATACCCATGCTTCATTGAAAAATATTTGAATAACAGATTCTTGATATAATTTATACAGTCTTTAATCATTCAACAATATCCATAATCTAATCTATTGTTTTATATTTATTCTTACTAAGACGCAGGAATTACAGTTTATTTTTATAGATGCTATATCTGCTATAAGGAATGTTCAGTATCAGTCTATATAAATGGATTATGAATATCAAATATTGTTTAGTTAAAATTATTTGCTATTTAAAATCTATATTCGTTATATGTCCTCAAATGCTGTTCACTCTATATAGCAAACAATTTGTGCAAATATCGAGAGAAAAAATGTATAATATGAGTTCAAAGTGAAAGATTTCAGCAAACTCGTTAACATAGTATAAAATAAGTAGTTATATAGTTTATGCAGCCTAGTGCTTAATATAGTTGTTCCTAGAAGCACTAAGTAAGTAGGAATTAATTATAGCTTGTGCTATTAGTATTAATTGTGTTGTCACAAACTAAAATAAGATGTAGTTTACTCTTATTAAATTAATAGTGGTAACGAATTAAAATGCTTGTTACAATAACTTTAACTGACGGATGGTGTAATCCACTCTTAGATTTTGTTTGATACGTTGAAATACACTGTATATTTATGCACACAGGTTACTAAATATTAAATTACCTTTGATCTAGAACTGGGTAAAATAAAAAACTTTATTTACTTTTGTGAGTGACACACTTCCACATTAAATTAAAGATCGACTAATTTAACATTACGCGCGCCGCCTGGCAATTTTGAATCTTATTGCCAGTGGTGTGAGGGTGGTTAAAACACGGCATGTATGGTTAGAAGATCTATCTGTTAAGTAGTTGTAGATTAAAGCCAGTAAAATGGAATGCTCAGTATGAATACCAATTACTTAATGAAGCATCTAATACTGTGTTTATTACCGTCTACCGGGGTAAATGTCTATAAATAATCTGGTATACAATAGTAAAGGCATTTTGTCTATAATTTTTTAGTTCTTTATTATCATTTATTAGATACCTATAACTTTAAAAGAAAGAAGGTACGAACTTTGTTTTAATGATTTCAAGTTGAATTTTTCGATTATTGTTAATTAACAAGAAAATATTTTTTTTTATAGAGCAATACAGAAGTACATACGATCAATGACCTTTGAAATCATCAGAAGTCACATGTTTAGGGGTTGACACACGCACAATGGTTCGACATTCATCGGGCTAAGTGCGGAGAAAAGGAGCTCACAATCAAATCATAAGCGACTTGATAATAATATCATGAAATAATTTAATTCTTCATCTTCTTGAGTCTTTTCCATAAAGCTCCTTGCAATATGCAAATACAATTTAGTAATATCCTTGGACGGAATAGATTTTAGATATACCAATTATTATTGTTATATTACTTTTATTATCAGTAGATATTATGTTCATTATTCGATAATGTTAATGTAAATTTAGCAATTTTTTATATGTTATAATAATTCTGGTTGATTTCAATTTAGAACCAACTAAAACTACAAGCAGTAATATTCCATTGCCAATTACTCATCTGGGATATATTATTAATTCTTTAATTACTAATAAATAAATAATTTAAATAAATAATATTGTGCTATAACCGATTATAAAAAATATCCTCATTAAAGCGTATAAAATAATTAATTTATCGTTTAATATCTACTATTATAAATAGCTGTAATTAATTTCAATCTTTAAATTTTGATTGTCGTTTAAAGTCCATAGATGATGAATGGGGCGCTGCCTAAGGAAGATTAAAAATAAGTAGCAGATACAGTATGTTGTTTTACATCATAATTAAAAAAGTACTGTAGACGTGATTTTTAATTTCTACACTTCCCAAAAGGCTTAAATAAAACATTATTCACGCCATTACTAGCAGAATAATTTTAACTTTCGATACCTACCATATAATATTTCCTTAACTGTCGAATCCAAGAGGCAAGTAAGGGGCTTCAGATCTTCTTAAATCTTGTTTGCCCACTTTAATATAAATTATCAATCCCTCAACCCTCCTTAATATTTTATGGATCCTCCTGTATTAGGTGAGATTAGCTAAACTAAATGTGATGCGACTCGTATAGTTTTAGTGGACATTTTTCCAGTCCCGATCAGACCTTAGCAGTACGACGTCATCTTCGGAGTCCGTTTCCGAGGGTCCTAACTCTTCCTCGTCGTAGTACGGCTTACGTACTACATCTGTAAATGTAAAAATCTTTTACTTAATCTTTTTTTCGTTAGCTTAAATGACGAGACGAGCAGTTCGCTTGTCTGATGCTTAGCATCACGTCTGCTCATAAACAGACAACACAACACTGAATTTGGCGTTACAAAGCATTATATGGAACTGGATTGCATTCACCATCCCGATACATGTCTTATAACGCTCAGTAATTTTTCTGGCTTCAATGTCCTTCAAACCAGAACACAACAGTGGTTACGCACTGTTGCTTGACGGCAGAAATAGACATGGCGGTGGTACCAACTCAGACGGCCTCTCGCATACCTAGGGAGGGACCTACCACCAAGCTACCTTTGGAATCTTATTATATATGTATTAAAAATGTATATAAGTATTATTATAAATGGAAAGATACTTGTATCCCAAAATACAGTATTGACTTAGTTTTTTGTTTATATCAATTAAAAGTAATTTACCGTAATTAGTTTCATCGCAGAGCGGCAGCTTGTCATCAGACGGTACCTGAGTGAACAGATATTCGCGTCGAGATTCCCGGGTTCGTTCCCGGCAGCTGAAGCACCACGCCGCCATCACAACCAACGCTACACCGACCACGCCTGTGAAGAAATTTTATCAAACTACTTTGTAACTTTATTCTTATACCCACTCTTTTCGTTTAAAGTCGGGAACGCATTCATAATTATTCTGGTATTGTACATTATCATGAGCGGTAGATCGATAGAGCATCGATATTTAAAAAAATTGATACCGATTTCAATGTATCGAAACAGTAATAGTAATATCTGTTGATATTATTTGGACGACTTTTATAGCATCCTATTTAAAAACATATAGTTGGGATATGATATGAAAAAAATCCATACGCTAGTTTAAAATATATCGCAAAAATATACCTATGAAAGAAAAAAATATCGATATTTTTCCAGCATGACTAGGTAGACATCTTTACTATCAGGTGATCCGCTCGTTTGCCAATCTCTGCTATACAAATAACCATTTAATTTACATATGTCGCCAACTACCTTATATAAATAGTATGTCCGTATACTTTATTGTGAGTGGTAGAGCCACGCTGTAGATAGTTTTGTCTACAGCATGAATGGGCCGGCTCGTCCGGGTCGTTACCACTGTCTCACAGAATACCGGCGTAAAGTACCACCTTGCTGCTGCGTTTCGTACGGTGAGTGAGATATCCGGAGGTCCAAATCTCCCTCCCCTTCCCCGCGCCCATGATCATTTTGGTATTGTGGGCGTACATGGGCGGTGGAGATCACTTACCATCAGGTGACCCACTTGCTCATTCGCCGGCCTATAATAAAAAAAATACAGTACCTGCAAGCATGACGAACACAAGCCGCGGCATGCCGAGCACGTAGTCATCACTCTCTAGTTTAAACAGCACGTTAGGCGTCAGATTCTCGACGCTGTTGATCTGTATAATTACAGTACGGTAATCCATTAATTAGGCCTCTCCTCCACAGCTACGATATTATGGTAGAAAGCTCCAACTCAAAATTGGTTATTTTGTTATTCAACTTTTTAGTTTTTATTGACATCATCCGTGGCGCAATGAGCGAGTAGCCAGCTGCAAAACGAGAGGCCGTGGGTTCGATTCCCACACCGAGACAAATGTTTGTCTAATCCACAAGTATTTGTTTCGGGTCTGGGTGTTGTGGGACCGCAAGTCCCTCGTAGTTCCCGATACCCACGATACAGGTTAACCTAGTGGGGGGTCAGGACTATATGTGTGACTGTTGGGTGTATTTATTGTCCGTGTAACGTTAATATTTTTCTATTTTTGTGAAAGAATCATCGATATCGAAGGTTTAGTCTTTCATCCCCTTAAGAGTGGAAATTCTTAATAAAATTTAAATAGGAGCATCTTTGAATTACATACATACGCACTCACGCCTGTAATCCCCGAAAGGGTAGGCAGAGGTGTAACCAGTACACTCACATTTCGCCGAGCGTATCTCCGTCCCATGATGTGATAGGGGGCGAGCCTATCGCCATACCGGGCACAAACTCCAGACTCCGGGCTGATACTGAGCTTTTCGTAATAGAAAAACCCAATATCATTTTTACCCGACCCGGGGATCAAACCCGAGACCTCAGCGTCAGCATCTTTGAACTATACTCCTTCAAATGACAAAAAAATACATCAAAATTTGTCCACATTTGGCGGAGTTATGTGAAGTTATACATACAAAAAATGTACTACCGCTTGGTCTATTTCTACCGCCAAGCAGCAGTGTGTAAGCACTGTTGTGTTCTGTTTTGAAGGACATTGAAGCCAGTGAAATTACTGGACATTATGAGAATTAACATCTCATGTCTCGAGATGACGAGCGCAGTCCAATGTCGTGCAGTACTTCATAATTCGTAGTTCCGATTGGTGTTGATTTTGTTTATGGGCAGGCGAGACGGTTAACATCAGGCGAGCGATCTGCTCGTTTCGTTATTAAGGCTAATAATACAAACAGATGGTCTAGACTCTAGGCTCAGTCAATTTATAACAAAATACAATAACTTACAACAATATGCCGTTCCTTGGTGATATATCCATCCACGGCAGCTGACATGAGGATCTCCTTGCCCTTGTAAGCGACTGGTAAAGTGACCAGGAACCTTCCGTCCAGGTCGCTGGAGTTGGTCGCGACAGGCGACTTTGAACCTTGTTCACGTACAGATACCATAGCATTTGGTAACGGTACGCTGTTGTGGTCTAAGGTCAAACCTGAAATGGAAGACATACATACGCACTCACGCCTGTAATCCCTGAAGGAGATGTGTAACCAGTACAACCACAGTTCGTCGAGCTTATTTCCGTCCCATGATGTGATAGGGGGCGAGACTATTTCCATTGCGGGCACAATTCCAGACTCCGGGCTTATACTAAGCATTTCATGATAGAAAAACTCATTATCACCTTTACCCGACCCAAGGATTGAACCTGAGATATCAGCACAGCAGTCGTACCGTGTACCCATTAAAATTGCGCCACCGAGGTCATCGTGCATGTATCGTTAATAAATAAATAAATACTAGCTTTGTATTATACACGTCCTATTGCTGCACGGATCTCCTCTACTGAATGAGGGTCTAAGGAAGGGGCTAGGCCTAATTAACCACGCTGGCCTAATGTGGGTTGGCAGACTTCACATACCAGAGAAATTCTTATGGAGAACTTCTCAGGTATGCAGGTTTCTTCACGATGTTTCCTTCACCGTTAAACCAAGTGATAATTAACAATTAATACACACGTGACTTACTTAGAAGTCAGAGGTGTACGCTCTTGGGACTGGTTTCGAAGCTGCGACTTTCGTCTCAACAATCCGTAGCACTCCCCACTGAGCTATTACTGCTTCAAGTACAATATAATACACCCAAATACAAAATGATCACTTTGGTGTTTAGGTATGTGGCTCTGTAAATTTTTTACACGTTTTTACCACTTCCTGCTAAGTTATTGCTGCTTTATAAGTGTTATATTTACATATATACATACATAGACTCACACCTGTTGCCCATAGGGGTAGGCAGAGACAACGGATTTCCACTTTTTTTTTATAGCATAACCCGGCAAACGAGCAAGTGGGTCACCTAATGGTAAGCGATCTCCACCGACCATGCACGCCCACAATACAAAAAAATTATGGGCGCGTTGCCGACGTTAAAGGAAAAGGATAATAAGGGATTGGGTAGGAGAGGGGATTTTGGGCCTACGGATATCTCACTCACCGTACGAAACGCACTACTATTACTACTACTACTTTACGTCGGTTTTCTGTGAGACAGTGGTATCGACCCGGACGAGCCGGCCTATTCATGCTGTAGACAAAATTGTCTACTGTCTAAAACACCACTTGCTATAAGTGTTATATTTACCAGTAATATACAGGACATTGGGGTCCTCGTCAACGTGTATCTCCTGGAACTTGCCGCCTCGCATGTTCTCAGCGTTGAGTCTGTGCATGAGGATGTCCTTGTGCTTCAACACGCCATCCACCACGCGCCACGTCACCATCTGATGGAAATAATATTATTTAACACTGCCTCGGTGGCGCAGTTGTAATGCGTATGGGTTACGATTGAGGCCAACGCTGAGGTCTCGGGTTCGATCCCCGGGTCGGGTAAAGTGGTATGCTCAGTATCAGCCCGGAGTGTGGAATTTGTGCCCGGTATGGCGATAGGCTCGCCCCCTATCACATCGTGGGACGGAGATACGGGGAGGAGATACGTGTACTGGTTACACCTCTGCCTACCCCTTCGGGGATTACAGGCGTGATGTAAGGCGTATGTTAAGACTGTGACAGTCTTTATCGGCTATTAGGCTAAGAAACTGTAAGTTTCTGGGTTGAAATTCCAGGTCAGGCAATCACAATTCGTGTTCCAGTTTTCGATTCGTTAAATCATACTTGAGTTGCCCAGAATATGAATTTATACCCGGTGTGGTAATACGCTCACTCCCTATCATATGCGACAGAAATAAGCTCGATGAAGTGGGTGCAGCACTAGTTGCACCTTTGTCTACCGTTTTGGGGATATACCCGTGAGCTTATATAAGCAACTTTTTATATCGATAGTGGAAAGGCAAAATCTGGCTAATGCGCCAACGTGCAAAATTTACAGGAGAATTTTTAAAGTTTATTTATGAAAAAAAATATCAATTTACCTACTAGTTTTTTTTAATAAAAGCTATATTGTTAATCATAATTTTATTTTATCCATCATAATAAAAGGATTCTTTTATCTCTTGTAAAGTTCAAATGTTGGTGCTTTAGCATTTTGCCTTTCCACAGATAATAAGTATGTATGTATGACAGACTTTCATTTCCATCAGCAGAGCCGAGTAGCGTACTGGTTGACCCAGATCGATAACATCGTAACCCTAGTTACATCTGAAGTGGGTACTACTACCCAGATTATAATTATATATCGTGTTGGGTACTGCTACTCTCATTATAAGTATCTGCAATGTGTACCTCGTCGAAGTACTTGTGTGCGGTGATCATGACGCGGTACTCGTCAGGAGGCAGTGCGATGCGGAAGTGCGCCATGTTGCTCGACACCGAGTACTGTCGCTGCACGCCGCGGACCAGCAACGTCGCGTCACGGACTGGTTGGCCTAGCTCGTTCTTCACGAATCCAACCACACCTGTGCTCAAATATAGTATGTTTTTTTATAGCATAGGCCGGCAAACGAGCAAGTGGGTTACCTGATGGTAAGTGATCTCCACCGCCCATGTACACCGATAATACCAAAAGAATTATTGGTGCGTTGCCGACCCTAAGGGAAAGTTATAATTAAAGGATTGGGAAGGGGAAGGGGTTTGGGCCTCCGGTTATCTCACTCACCGTACGAAACGCAGCAGCAAGCTGCTACTTTACGCCGGTTTTCTGTGAGACAGTGGTAACGACCCGGACGAGCCGGCCCATTCATGCTGTAGACAAAAGTGTCTACAGCGTGGCTCTACCACCCAAAAAACTAAAAGCCATTTAAACTGAAAGCTAAATATTGAGGTTTTTGTCGTGTCCAAAATCTTTTCTTTCATCAAATACGGAGATTCTAGTAGCCAGCAATAACAACAAAATTAATCAACAAATGTCATATTGGGCAATGATGAATATAGTCGATGATTTCCGTGTTTCCATAAAAATATCCCATATAAGTTTGTATGCCGTTAACTATGAGTAAATTGGACTATAAAAAGACAATTTTAAATCAGACATGTACAATGAAAATACATTTTAAACACTAAGATTAAAAACTTAGATGTCAATAATTAAGAAATAGAAACAAACATTTACCAGTATTAAATTGCTCCACAAATTTCATAACACCTCGTAAGTTATTCCTCCACACCCATCCAATTTCCTCCTCGACGGGCATCTTACAACAACTCAACCCAACCGATATGACAACAGTATTAAATCTCTCACACAGAACATCTATCAAGTCACCGTGTACAGGATTGACATTTGCCGGCAAACACTGATACTTATCGCTAGGCGTCCTGTTATCCTGGTACTTCTTAGCAAAGTTCTCGTATATATTCCTGGTGAGTTCTGGGTACGAAACGTCCTCTGTACCAGACGCTAGCTCTAGAATAACGTCATACTTTTCAGCTTTCAATAATTCCACGAAAGATTTTTCTCGGGTATAATTCGATAACGGATTCACATTTTTATTTGTTATATGATTGTATAGACTATCTCCAAACTCTTCCTCTAGAGGTTCGATTGTACATTTATCTGTATTGTTATACTCCTTCAGTATTTTCGGGTACAGACTGTCCAAGTTTGGTATGAAGTGTAGTACTGTATTTTGGAGTATTCTCTTGTGGATGGGTTCGCCGATAGTGTACGCTGTGGCGATATGACGGGCGAAGTTGAGGAGGATCTCTTGACCCACAGGTTGTGATGCATAGAACGAACTTATTATTGCGATGTGGAATTTAGTTTCTTCGGGAGAGCCGACCTGAAACGCATTATTAAAGTTTTATATTTTTAAGTAGACTTTAGTTGGTTCAAAGAAGGCAGGTGACAGATGCGAAATTTAATTGTGATATCCTTTATCATTTCACAGGCCCGCAACGAGGGTGATATGAAAACATCGGTGATTGTTTACAATCGGGAGCTATGTGGGAAGTGCAAAAAACTACCGATATCGATATTATATTGAAAAAAATGACGATATTATGTCGATACATCGGCTTAACATTTTGACGACCTTTTTTTATAAAAATATTGAAACATCGACTTGACATTTGGACGTCCTTTTTTTGGTATCCTATATTTTATCGTTTTTGATATAATTTTGATACTTGACGAAAATATCCAAATTGCAGCATGCCTGCCATCTGGTGACTCAGTAGCTCGTTTGCTTCTCTTCTAAAAGCAACTTCAACTTCTCCAAAACACCATATTTTAATAAATGAGTGATATAACACAATTTTTTAAGTTTTCTCTTACCTGATCAGTCATCTTAAGCTGATGAAACTTGGATGTAAGTAGACTATCACCAGCTCTGAACTCTGCTATATCAGGATACTTATTCTCCAAATCTGAGAGCTGTGCGTATATCTCCAACGGGGTGTGGTAGCGAGTGTTCATTATGTTCTCCAGAACTCTGGAAGATAGTTGAGTATGAAATTTTAAATACTATAGGATCTATTTGGAATGGGGGGTACAACTTTATTGCCTAAAGGTTAACTTAAACGACGCGTGATAGCGCAAGTCAAGCCATGAATGGGCCGCAGCTAACTCTTGTACATGACAGGGCGCGTCTTCAAAACAACTGAAGTTTGACGAGTCAGTACGAATAAACGGGATGCGGTGTCGTGTACACGAATAGGTTGCGCCTCATCCGTGGCTCGGCTCGCACTTGCAGGCATCGCTTAATTGCACCAAAACGGGCTTTATAACATTTTATTGTTGCCCTCATCGAAACCGTAGTTCAAAATCGGAGCATAAGTCTTGATCTGCTGCAGATTCGCTCCTATAAGGATCAGCGCCAAGAGACGGGTCACCCGGTAACAGATTGAATTCGATAACAATCAAGATTCACACTTATGTCGTTTCACATACAGTATAGTTTAAAGACACGGCGAAAATCGAGCCGCGGCACTCACAAAGTTGTTTCATTAATACAAATCGTATACGCAAAAGAATAAAGGTGAGTTTCAATTGTCAACGAGACTGATCTCGTTGACAATTGAACTCACTCGGAGTGACAGTGAAGAGACTGATCTCTTCACTGTAACTCCGAGCAGATGCTCGACGATCTGTGCTGGCTCTTGTGCTTTCTTTGCCAGGAATTATTAACCGATTTTTCCGATAGTCGGATTCGATAGTCTGATAAGAAAGCCACTCGCCATATTCTTTTTCTTGAATATTTAATATGCACACATCCGATCCGATAATTGGATAGGACTTCCGAGTCGAAAACCGCATCCGACTGTCTCAAGACCCGTTCTGCATATCAAGTCTATAAACCGGAATATGTATTGAGTGAATCTGGTTCGATAATCAAAGCAGATAGTAGGTAGCAAAATCGGCTATCTATTCACAATATTAAAGAAGCCTCATGAAAGAATATCAAACGAAGTTTTATAATACCACTAGAGAAGGTAACAAAATCTACCACATAGTTTCTATACATTTATAATCAATATAACACTCATAAAATTCTATTATTTCAGATTATTAGAAATAAGTATATTTGGCACATACCGTGATGACAATCGATACTGCATTTTACAAAACAAGCAAAATTGATATTTAAACATGAGGTACGTCATAATAATGTGTTTTCCATTTTTTTTCTCCTAGGATGACGAAATTACTTCGCTACACTTGATATTAGTGCAGTGCATACCAAAAATAATGACCACCACTGATAGGCGATATATGCGACATTGTATTGGATTTTCAATACATTTATATACATCCATTGCTGTTATTACAACAGCAAATACAGCGGTGGGATGCAACACCACGCGCGTGTTTGCTCTTAGCCGTATCGATAAATATTTTAATTATTATTAAAACATAAACATAAAAAATGCGAATATGGAGTGAAGTTTTCATTAATGATATAGTTAAGGGATAAGTTAGAAAAAGGGACAGTTAGTAAACAAATAAAACAAACATTACATGACTGATAGTTTAATGAAAGTAAGTGTGGTTAGTAAATTTATATTATAATATTTTAAATATATTTAAAGTTTTAAATTACATTCAATAGAAGCAGAATCTAATAAATTATATTTATATTATTATAATTTAAGTGATTCTCTAACATTAAGCATATTATATGCATATGTAAGAAATAACATCCAGAAATAAGAAAACTAAATAAAGAGATTCAATTTACATATAAATGATTTATAAAAATAATAAACACATGTACAATAACTAGCAGCGCAAACATTTACACAATAAACACATAATTATATAATGGACGGAATTGTAAATCATAATCACAGACATTCATTAGAATACAATATACGAGTAGAAATTGACATGCATAAAATAAAGTAATGCGCTCTACACAACGAACCCGCTGACTATACACAGCCCGACACGACGGATTGGTGTCGGTGGCCTTATTTGAAGAATCATAATAGGGTTGTTACCTATATTGAATTTTATACATTATTTTATAAGCAACAGAAAATGATACGCAAATGAAATCCTTTTATTAAAACACAATCAAAATTGGTTCAGAAATGTGCCCGCAGTTATGACTTTAAATGTTGGTATGAGGAAAAGTGGGTGCGTAGTAGGGATATCTCACTAACTCGCTTGCACGCGTGCACCATAATGAACATTTTACACAGTGACGTCAAAGTTTGCGTCGTCTGTCATTTGACAATTACCTCTTCTACAGGATTTGAATGGCTTCTAATTTATTTATTTTTGATCTGATTTATAAAATTCTTTCTGCAATAGATTTTGAGTAAGGTAACTTATTGATTTAAATAATAAAAAAAAACTAGATAACTACCCTATTATTATGTCGGCGGCTTGCGAGCGCGCACATTTGACACATTATCATTTTTTTTAAATTATGGGTTCACATTATTATGCATTTCGCCAACGACAAGTATAAAATATTTTTAAGTCTTCATAAGAACGATGAAACACCGGTATGACCGATTTCAAAGTCATGTCGGAGTTTTAGTGTTAATTCTTTTAAGTCCGGTACTTCATAGACGATTTTCTCCAAGTGGAACGAACGGCCAAGGATCAATACCCTATAATAGACCCTTAGTCAAAAAACACCTAAATTCACTTATTTCAATGTTTCCATACATTGTTCATGACCGTCAATGACGAAATCCACACCATTTGTATACAACAAACACGAAGTTATACTAATTTATGATATCATTGTATATATTATATATATATTGTGAAATAAATAATTGTTTAAACGATCAATCGGACTGTCAGAATTCCGTCCAAATCTTTACACAATTGTCAAACAACAAATACCGAGACAAAGTTGCTCATCTCGTGCCGCCGACGAAGTTTTTCGATTAGCAACAATGTGACAATGCCGATTAACCCGCCATTATGTGTCGGCGGGTTTAGTGTGTAGAGCGCTTAACACAGTGTGATAAAAACAAAATAAAATATGTTATTTTTGTGACCTTTTGTAAGCGTATGATTTCTTATTTATACATACATACGCACTCACGCCTGTAATCCCCGAAGGGGTAGGCAGAGGTGTAGCCAGTACACCCACATTTCGCCGAGCGTATCTCCGTCCCTTATGTGATAGGGGGCGAGCCTACCGCCATACCGGGCACAAATTCCAGATTCCGGGCTAATACTGAGCATTTCGTAATAGAAAAACCCAATACCACTTTACCCGACCTGGGGATCGAACCCGAGACCTCAGCGTTGGCCTCAATCGTAACGCGTACACATTACAACTGAGCCACCGAGGCAGTCTTATTTATCATTTATATATATTTGTGTGAAACCATGGACCACGGATAATATTATAGACTTCATAATAATATATGTACTCCTTTCGCGTTCTGCGATTAGGCGCAACATTCAGCGCGACGCGATAACGCGAACTATAAAATGTATGCGTACAGCGATGACGTTGAGCGTTAGTCTATATATAAAAAAATATTGGCAAGCTTGGTTGGTTTCTATACAGATCGAAATAATTAATTTTATATTATCCCGTGATTTATGGTATACTTTGTTAGATTAAGTAGGTATTTTAATATAATATGTAGTATTATTTTATCACTTTGTACATATACAAATATATCAAAACGATGTTAATCCAAATCTCTACAGCGATCCCATAATTAAACAAATGAGAATGAAGTATAATCGACCCGCCCAGATAACACTTTTAGTTTGATTGGTTTATTTATCCGTTGTCTCTGCCTACCAGAAACAGGCTTGAGTCTATGTATGTGAATGTATTTCTGATATCGATCCGAAAATTCATTTTAAGGTCGTTTGTTAATTTAATATGTATTTAGCTATCCAATCATGATGCTGAAGGAAAATAAAGAAAAAAATAGATTTTTTTATAATGCCGTATCCATTATCAGTGCTGCCATCTGTCTTCGTTTGGGTAGCGTTTCCCGTACATCTAATTTAATGAATGAAGTACTTACCGGAAGTCGTAAGCGGATGACCAGTGTTGTGGGTCGGCGGCCATGAGCGTGAAGTTGACGCTCACTGACCCATTCTCTGGCACCGTCACCTCTTCTGTTACGCTCTCGTATCTGTTGGGAAATAAATACTTTTTATGAATACACTATCTCTCTATTCTAAAAAAAGTAACTGTCGCCGCCGCCGCTGCCAAAAGCTTGTCACGCTATCTGCTCCGAAACCGCGGGGGGTATGGGGTCGAGACCGATACCAATCGATACAGAATAATGTGGGGAAGAAAGTAACATATATCTCATATTCGTCGGACTTTGTTTTTTTTATTTTATGTGTTGTGGATAAACATGGGCAACGCCCCTAGTATTAATACAACGCACACCTGTTTTTTTATACTATAGCGTTCCTTTAGGTTGGGCAACGCGCCCATAATCCTTTTGGTATTGTAGGCGTACAGGGGCGGTGGAGATCTCTTACCATCAGGAGACCCACTTGATCGTTTGCCGGTCTATGAATAAAAAAAAAACTCTCGTTTAAATTATCTTTTAATTAATATAACCTCATCCAAATCGGTCCATTCGTTTAGACGCGACGATGCCACGACACATTTTTTTCCAGAGGTTAATAATAAAAGTAGTAATTAATATTTACCCTTCCTTCGACGCAGTGACATTGTAAGTGCCAGGCAGTAACAATCTCCAGTAATCACCATCACGTGCAGTACGTACAGTGTGCTGTATTCCGCTGACGACGATACGCGCCGAATATAACGGATGACCGATGTGACTGTGCACGAAACCGTGCACTCCGGTGTGCACCTGGAATATACACATGGTGTCAGAAAGGAAAAGCACTAAACCGTGCACTCCTTTGGGCATCTAGAATATACACAGCATTAGAATGGTACGGCACAAAACCGTACACACCTATGTGCATCTAGACTATACACATGGTATTAGAAAGGAAAAGCACGAAATCGTACACTCCTATGGGCATTTAGAATATACACATGGTATAAGAATGGTAAAGTACGAAACCGTGCACTCCGGTATGCACCTGGAATATACACATGGTATTAGAAAGGCAAAGCACGCAACCGTGCACTCCAATGTGCAGCTGGATTATACACATGGTATTAGAAAGGCAAAGCACGCAACCGTGCACTCCTATGTGCAGCTGGATTATACACATGGTATTAGAAAGGCAAAGCACGGAACCGTGCACTCCTATGTGCAGCTGGATTATACACATGGTATTAGAAAGGCAAAGCACGCAACCGTGCACTCCTATGTGCAGCTGGATTATACACATGGTATTAGAAAGGCAAAGCACGCAACCGTGCACTCCTATGTGCAGCTGGATTATACACATGGTATTAGAAAGGCAAAGCACGCAACCGTGCACTCCTATGTGCAGCTGGATTATACACATGGTATTAGAAAGGCAAAGCACGCAACCGTGCACTCCTATGTGCAGCTGGATTATACACATGGTATTAGAAAGGCAAAGTACGAAATCGTGCACTCCTGTGTGCAGCTGGAATATACACATGGTATCAGAGAGGTAAAGTCTAAAATATGAGAAACTGAGCCTAGTTATGGAACAAATGCAGCTCTGATTTAACTAAGCGGTCGGTTTCTTGTGTGTTCTAGTTCAACTGGGTACGTATCACCGCTTTACCTATTTCTACCGCCAAGAAGTAATGTGTTAGCATTTTTGTTTTGCGCCAAACAGCAGTGTGTAAGCACTGTTATGTTCCGGTTTGAAGGACATTGAAGCCAGTGAAATTACTGGGCATTATAAGACTTCTTACGTTACGTTAACATCTTATGTCTCGGGGTGAGAAGCGCAGTCCAATGCCAAGCAGTGCTTTGTAATTTAAAGTTCTGTGTGGTGTTGCTTCTGTTTATGAGCAGGCGTGGCGTACCGCTAGGCGAACGAAAAAAAATTTAATCAAAGCAGAACCTTATCTGGAAGCTAACTACATTCCTTTAACGCTGTCTAAACACAAGTATTGGGGAAGTTTTGGCGGGAATTCTGACAGTGCGGTGGCTCTCTTGTTTTAATTATTTCCTAAACTAGTTTAAAGTTGTGTTTGTTGTATAAAAGTGGTGCGATTTTGTGCAATAATCATTAACGCTGATGAATAGTGTATGGAAACATTGAAATAAGTGAATTTAGGTGATTTTTGATCAAGGGTATCGATCGACCTTGTGCGTTCGATCCGCTTGAAGAAAGTGGTCTAAGAAGCATCGAACTGAAAGGAATTAACACCAAAACTCCAACAAGACCTTGAAATCGGCCACACCCCCGTTTCATCGTTCTTGGAATATAAGAAAAGAATATAACTAATGACTTGTCAGCATGGTCTATGATCTTAGCCGGTTCCTTAAGGAACAAACAAACAAAAAAAAAACAAGTATTGCCCTTACCTGTTCAATATACAGCAGTAGGGCTTCTCTATTGTCCTCCCAGTATGAGGGCAGGTCTCTAGCGGGAGGGAACTTGAAGCACCCCAGCTCGAGGGTCAGCTCCATGTCGCTCGTGTGAAGGTAACTCCAATCTTGCATGCCACCGGTTAGAACGTACCTGGTTGGTTACATTTGTTTTATTTTATTTATTTTATTTGGGAAGCTTACGGCTAATTTTACAAATTAGTTTGATACATAAGTAGATATATACCAATTACAAGCTACTATTACTACTAGCTATTATTTGGTTTATTATTATTATATTTCTTTATAAATTTTACTCTCCCATCGTGATGGGGTTAGACCCCATTTCTGCGGGCTTTTGTGCCAAGCAAGAAATGGAAGTTGAGACATAACTACCTATATCAATTTTATTGTTATTTAGTAATATGATAGTGATTTCTTAGGTTTACGCGAATATTACACATGGAAATAAAACTAGTTTATACCGATTGTATCGTGGTTTAATTTTTATTTTAGTCCCGACGTTTCGAATGCTTTTTAGCCTTCGTGGTCTCTCCCGCGACCGTGGCGTAGCGGGCGAGTAGCCGGCTGCGAAGCGAGAGGCCGTTGGTTCGATTCCCGCACCAAGACAAATGTTTGTGTGATCCACAAATATTTGTTTCGGGTCTGGGTGTTGTGGGACCGCAAGTCCCTCATAATTCCTGATACTCACGATACAGGTTAACCTAGTGTGGGGTCAGGACTATGTGTGTGACTGTTAGGTGTATTTTATTTATTTATTTTACGTCGGGACTAAAATAAAAATTAAACAGCGATAAAATCCGTATAAACTAGTTTTATTTTAGTAATATGAGTTCAAAACGGAGAGCTATACGGGCTAAGTATAAGGCCGCTATTCAACTATCATATAAAAATGATCCTACTTCTATAGCTCATGTAATTCTAGCCCTGTATTATATACATCTCACTGCAGGGCACAGGCCTCCTCTACTGAATGAGAGGGTTTAGGCCTTAGTCCACCACGCTGGCCTAATGAGGGTTCTTAGGAAGAACTTCTCAGATATGCAGGTTTCCTCACGATGTTTCCTTCACCGTTAAAGCAAGTGATAATTAACAATTAATACACACGTAAGTTAGAGGTGTAAGCTCTTGGGGCTGGTTTTGAACCTGCGACTCGACAGTCCATACCAGTCCCCGCTGATCTATTATATATGAGAATTGTATGACAGTGTAATAGCAACATAAACTTCATATTTTCTATGATCATATTTTCACAGCATGCTGTGACGTAGGATCATATATGACGTCGTATCAAGCAATGAAGCTGTATTATTTATAATCAATGTTTTATAAATATTATATAGTATTGTTATATATTGATATATTTATATTGTTTATAGATTTTATATTATATATTATATATACTGCCTCGGTGGCGCAGTTGTAATGTGTACGCATTACGATTGAGGCCAACGCTGAGGTCTCGGGTTCGATCCCCGGGTCGGGTAGTGGTGTTGGGGTTTTCTATTACGAAATACCCCAGTATCAGCCCGGAGTCTGGAATTTGTGCCCGGTATGGCGATAGGCTCGCCCCCTATCACATTATGGGACGGAGATGCGCTCGGCGAAATGTGGGTGTACTGATTACACCTCTGCCTACCCCTTCGGGGATTACCCACCCCCCCCCCCCCAACATAGCTGCTGCGAGTCCCAAGGTGAGTGGTAGTGCATCTATTGCATAATTAAATTTCCGCAACAAATATTTAATTACCATTTAGCGCCATTAGTGATTCCCTCGAGGAAATTGGTGTCCTTGGCGTTCTTGCACGGTTTCCCCAAGTGCATTTTATGATGAGCCTGCAATATTAAACTCATTGTAAATTGTTATAAAGACCAAAATTAGTCTCACTCTGTTAACTATTAATTTAGCAACTTTTTAAAAATAAAAATACTTCAAACCAATTGCACAAAGAATTTTATAAATCTGTCCAAAAAAGTAAGTAAGAAACAATTCAAATCTGATGGAAGGCGTATATGTCAAATAATAGACGACGCAAACTTCACCGCGCAAAATAGCGATTACGGTGCACGCGTGCGAGCGAGATAGTGAGATGTCTCTACTACTCGCCCACCTTTGCTCATACTAATATTGAAAATCATAATTGCGGGGTAATTTTTGAACTTATTTTGATTGTGATTTAATAATAATAAATATTACACAGCAGTAGGATACGATTAAGTCCGACAAGTCACAACACCCCGACCCGAAACGAATATTTATGGATCATACAAATATCGATCTCGGTAACGGGATCGAACCCGCGTCCTCACGTTTCACAGTCGTCTATTCGTCCATTGCACCATGGAGGCGGTCCATTTCGTTTTCGTATTATTTTAGTCGCGTATAAAATAATATTCAACTTTTTTTAACCAATAAAATTTTTACATATGGTAATTGTATAATGTTGCGATCTCATACAATAAAATCGATCTTTCTTCTTTCTTTCATAGTAAACCACTCTATTCTTACCTCAGAATAAGTATGAGCAAGGTGTACAAAGAGGGGGTTGTCAGGGGAGAGGTATTCATCCCCGGTCGTCATGGAGGGGTTGGCGTCGTACGGGTAGTTGGCGACCAACGCGCCGCCGTGCAAGTTGGCCGACAACACAAAAGGTATGGAGAGAGACCAGTTCATCACTGCAGCCGTTTCTGGTTCCTGGACTCTGTTCTCCTAGGAAAGACAAATAAAAAAAAAAAAATGTACTAGGTTCCTCGTAAGCGAGAGAATATTTTCTTTTTCAATATTCTTCCACCTGCTCTTATCTCACTCGAAGTGGGGTCGACGCAACATGATAGATAGATAGATAACACTTTATTGTACATCATGCAGAATATTACAGTAAAGAACAAACAAAACAAAACTATAAATGTAACAATAGGCGGTCTTATCGCTAATAGCAACCTCTACCAGACAACCTTTAAACATGCTTAACACATGTTACAGAAAGAACTCGCGGCCTCTGGTTTCACAGCCGGCTACTGTGCAACGGAGGCTTATTCTCTTTTTCAATATTTTCACCACCGAAATTACTATCAAACTGTGTTTAGTGCATTGTTTTAAATAAAAAGAAACTAATACTTTTATAGTCACTGGCTTTTGACATGTGCGAGCTTCTATAAGCTTCTATCAGGTCCCAGGGACAGAACTGGTTGTCCGGCGTTTAAAAATATTGTAACTGTGTCTAACAAGATAAAATTATGTTACCTCATTTGTGCCGAATTGATCAGGAAAGTTTCTGTTCAGATCTATTTTATTTGCATTTTCCCTGCCTCTCCCACCCTTGTACTCACCTAAAACATTAACACATTGTGATAAATAAATACACCCAACAGTAAGACACATATTCCTGACCCCACACTAGCTTAACCTGTATCGTGAGTATCAGGAACTACGAGGGACTTGCGGTATAATTCAAAAAAATCTCCAGCGGCAGGATTTGCACATATCGGGCTCAAACTTTCAGGATCGTCTCCTTTTTAAGTGTACTTTCGAGGAAAAAATCAGCATCAAAATCGCCGACCTTAGTGCGCACACTTTCGTCGAGAATTAATGGATCTACCCATATACATACATACGCACTCACGCCTATAATCCTCGAAAAGGTAGACAGAGAGAGTACATCCACATTTCGCCGAGCATATTTTAGTCCCACGATGTGATAGAGGTCGAACCTATCGCCAAAACGGGCACAATTCCAGACTCCGGACTGATACTGAGCATTTCGTAATAGAAAACCCTAATATCGCTTTACCCGACCCGGGGATCGAACCCGAGACCGTCGCACAGCAAACGTACCGCGTACGCATTACAACTGCGCTACCGATGCAACACCTAAATAAATATATTTTGTGGATTATACAAACATTTATTTCGGTGCAGGAATTGAACCCCCTCTCGTTTCACAGCGGGCTACTCGCCTGGTACTTGGGTCTCCAGAAATCTCACTCACCGTAGGAAACACAACCGCAAGTGCCATTTCACATCTGTCTTCTGTGAGACGGTGGTAACCATAGCTTGAGTTAGCTCGCTCATATTGTAGACAAATATGTCTACAGCAGGGCTCTAACACTTTACCACAATTATTTAATTCATCTATATTAATTATTCCATACACCTTTTTTAAAAAACATTTAACACAAATAGTCCTGTCCCTACACTAGGATTACCTGTATCGTGGGTATCAGGAACTGCGAGGGACTTACGGTCCCACAACACCCAAATTCGAAACAAGTATTTGTGGAACACACAATTCACATGGATCGACCCGCGAGCTTTCGTTTCACAGCCGACTACTCGTTCATTACGCCACGGAGGCTGTCACTAGAAAGAGATATAAGAAACAAACAATAAACTAGAAAGAGACAAAACTCACCGGGGATTGACATCTCATACCCATCAGGATTCATACTCGGCATCAGGTGTATCCTGGTATTGTTTAACATTAGTTGTATTCTCTCGTCGCCGCTCGTGTATTGTTGGCACAAATATTTGGCCAAAAGCAGCAGCATCTCCCGTCCCACGACTTCGTTGCCGTGCATGTTGGCTATGTATTTGAATTCCGGTTTGCCTGTTGGAGCACATGTTTGTTTAGTACGCACACAAGTTACAGAATGAGGACCAAAAAAACTGTGATTTTATAAAGCTAGGTAGGTTTTAACTCAAATAGATAGGCGTAGTTTATTAACAAATAACCAAGTACTACATTCAGTTAAATCCGCATGGGTATTATAGTCCCAAAGGATTATTATTTAATAATAGTATTATATTTAATATTATTGACTGCCTTGGTGGCGCAGTTGTAAATGCGTACGCGTTACGATTGAGTCCATCGCTGAGGTCTCGGGTTCGATCTCCGGGTCGGGTAAAGTGGTATTGGGTATTTCTATTACGAAATGTTCAGTACCAGCCTGGAGTCTGGAATTTGTGCCCGGTATGACGATAGGATCGCCCCCTATTACATCGTGGGACAGAGATACGCTCGGCGAAATGTGGGTGTACTGGTTACACCTCTGCCTACCCCTTCGGGGATTACAGGCGTGAGTGCGTATGTTAATATTATTGTTGGGTCACATCATAATATTAAATTCAAAATGTCTAAGGGGCCTCAACGTGCTTGCTTCAGCCCCACGCATGCCTTCTAATGGTCCGGCATTCCGCAGTCCGGAGATTATGGTATTAAGTATTTATAATAGTGTAAAAGCTTACCAGGAATATGCACCCCAGGATCCCTAGTAACCTCCAGGACGTACAACTCCCTCCCCTCTACCGACTTGCCGATGCTGATCAACTTTGTTATGTTGGGATAGGTAGAACTTAGGTCGCGAAGGAACGCCTCCATTTTGGGGTAGTCGTGGTGGATGAAATCCTCTGCTGAAATACCGTTGATGGCGTGACGTGGACTCCTGTTACTCTCTGTTGATTTGCCCATTCCTTTTTCAAAACACTTTTAATTTTTTTTTGGAGTGTAATTTGGTATGTGAATAAGTGTTTGTTTTTGCTATTATGGTGTTTATGTATTTATATTTTGTTTTTTTTATAATCGTGTTCTTTTATTACATCAAACAAAACCAGGTCTTATAAGTGTGTGTCTTAGTAGTGACCCCTTTATTTAATATTTGATAACTCTTAGCTACGTTTGAAAAAAAAGTATTCAGACATTCAGAAATTACATTTTTTTAAATGATGTGGAAACGTTTTTACTATTAGTCGTTTATGCTACAAATAGGTATTTGTGGATAAGTTATGTGTATTATGTACGAAAGTGAATACCTACATTATACATTAACATAGTTTGTGTACGTTAGACTACTGTCTGTAACTTTACCACACGATTTTTATTGTTAAATCTATTTAAAACATCAATATTGTATTGTGTTTCTTAAGTTAGTACTTAGTGAATATACTCTAACTGTAAGCGTAAGTATGCTGTACAGTAATTATCATGCTCTAATGTCAATAACATTTAGAAAGGAAGTACCGAAGCTTAGGGAAGAAATGGGCAAATCAGAAGGGAGTAACTGAAGTAACATAAAATAAAATACCAACACCAAAATTAGTTAACACAAAAAGCCAGCCATTCGGCCTTATTACAAAACGTCAACTAACAAAAAATCCCAAATCTCCTCCCCTTCCCAATCCCTTTCCTTGAAAGTCGACAACGCGCTCATGATTCTTTTGGTACCGTGAGCGTAAGTGGAGATCACTTACCATGTGTGACCCACATGCTGTTTGCCGGCCTATGCTATAAAAACAGTTTTAATTCTATTTAATATCGATTTGTAATTTTATTTGCTGTCCAAAAACACGTCACTGATAGATAGCGAAAACAACGTGATGGCAAAAACAGCTTGAAATTACAGAAAATTTTTGTTTTGTGGGAGGGTAGCTGATCTTTTTTTACCCCACTGGATAGCGGCCACACGGTTGAAGAACCCGCCATAGTGGCTCATACAGGCGAGTAGCATTAGAGTCTGGTTAAGTATATCCAGTAACTTCAGGAAGGTATAATTCTGCCGACAGTCCAAGGAAGCAATGTCTCTTGAAGGTCGACATTATATTTGGACTACACTGTACTTAACATCAGGTCCAGGGTAGTTACTTTGCTATGCCCAGGATAAAAAAGTAGTTTTTGCGGTCGCGTCATGCTCACGACTCGAAACAATAAGTTTGAGCATAAATGAGTTTTTAATCGCTATTAAATGTTATTTGATAGGATCATCAATGTAACATGATTTGAATGTAATGTTAAGGTTTTCATAATTCCAAGGCTAAATGCCGTTACAAATTTTGAAGACCACAGCATTCTTACTTAGCTTAACTTACAGCAGCATACAATTAGAAAATAAATTCAGTTGAAATTGCGTTTAGTTCCTATAGTAACTCTTGGGTTACCGTAGTAGCTAGTTGATATAAACCCAGTATTAAGGTTAGTCTACGTTTTGTTACAAGGCCAACTGAAATTAAAAAGGTGAGTATCATTGTTGCTAATAATTTAAACGTGACTTAATTAGTTTTTTTAATTCGAGACGCTAAAGTGAAGTTCTGGGTGGAGTTTTAGAAAAAAAAATCTTCGATAAATATTATTTCTGAGATGTTAGCCAATTGTTTGCCAGGTTATAAAAAAATAATTATAAAATAACTAAAACACTCTAATAAATATTAGGTACATCTGTCAAATGAGAATCCACAATTAAAAAAACAACGATAAATTGCGCTGTTATAAAAAATAGGTACAAATTATAATTAAATATCATAAAAGACAATATGTTGTCAAACAATGAATCGCACATTTTCACATGATCGGTGTTAATTGAAACAATATGTACGTATACACAAGAGTTAAACTTTATTTTACATACTTTACATTATTTAATTAGTACACCAACAACCCACTTGTAAGTCATCTGATACCACAATATGATCCAAGTATACTTGTTAGTATACAGTAGTTAGTGGTTTCATAATTGAAATAAAAGTAACGTATACGGATTTCATCGTGGTTTAATTTTAGTCAAAAAAGCTTTCAAAACGCCGGGAGCAAAATGAAATTAAACCGCGATGAAATCCGTATAAATTAGTTTTATTTCAATGTATGATGTTCGCGTATAATATTACTCCAGTTTTTTTTAAAAAAAGGAAATAATTTAGATTTGTAGGAAAACTTAATACTTTTTCTGGGATCGCTTTTCCATACAGGTAATTTAATTGATAATTGTATTTAAAGCTGAACTGTTGCCAAATGTTATACCTAAAATCCTTGACTTAATTACCATTGTTAACTATTCTTGAGTTTCCAAAAAGAAAACACATTTACTGTCTTAAATAGAAATACTTAAGTAATTAATTTGTTATCTAAACTTAATTTTCATTCCTTACACTGCTGTGAAAAAACAGTATTTTTTATTTGAAATTCTAACAAAATGTATCATTATTTTGGTATTGAAATAAACACTGGCTCTTATCAATGCAACCTACATTACTTAAAGATAAAAAATAAATGACTTGACACAAATTGTAAAATCGATGTTAAATTATTAACTAGCCAATGATTAATAATCATTATATAATACACAACCAATAATTGAATTGAACATCTAATTCCATTAATTCTGTTTAGGTAACAATATAAAAAAAAAAAAAAAGTATATTTTTCGAGATCAATTTGGAAATATCTTACATTACTATGATTAAATTAGAAATATAATTCTTAAAATAATGTAAAATTGGCTGAAATATATCTACAGTCTAAAAATGACGAGAAAATTTACGAAATAAATAAATAATATAAATAAAGGTATATTTAAAATAATTGGCAATTTATCACTGGTAAAAACAATACTTATATTTTCGATAATAATTTTCTACCTAATTTATAGTTCGACTAATTTCTACGTACAAATTCATAATATTATTGCTAGTAATTTATATTCTATGGCGAGCTATCTATTGACGAGGATGTATAACATAAGAGTATGCTTAACATAAGAGTTCGAGAGAATTTTTTCGACTCGTTTTCTCGACCTGTATATTTCTATTACCCTTTCTTTTTGCGGGACATGCTACTGATGATATTTACATTTCTTTGTTTCTTAATTCTGCCTCGGTGGTGCAGTTGTAATTCGTACGCGTTACAACTGAGGCTGACGCTGAGGTCTCGGGTTCGATCCCGAGTCGTGTAAAAGTGATATTGGCATTTTCCATAACATTATGGGAGGGAGATACGTTCGGCGGATATGAGTGTAATGGTTGCACCTCAGCCTACCCCTTCGGGGCTTACAGGTGAGAGTAGGTATGTATGTTCGTGTTTAACAAAACTCTTTACTACATTTTGCCATTCAACCGAATTTAAAACTTTTTAGATTTGGTTGAATGATTCCATCAAGACATTCAATAGATAGCATGACATAAATATATGTAAATACAGGTGTTTCAATAATAGGGTAAAATATAATATATCGTATCCAAAACAAGACCATACAAAGCAGGTCTTTAAAGATTATATTCGAATATACATTATTGTCCAAAAACAATACTTCATTTATATTTTACAATATTATTGAAAAGCCAGATGATATTTTAAAATTATTATTGCTTTAATATGAGCTGCTTTTTAGGCTTTATTATATTTTCCCTTAAAATGAGTGACCTTCTTGACTCCAAATATAACCTTTTTAAATAATCTTCATTCTTAGTTTGTCAAATGGCGAGAATATAATCGGAAAAACAATTCAAACTCCTTTACAAGAAGGTTGTAAAGTATTACAACTTTTTGTAACCATAACAAAAAGTAATAAAAAAACACTCACGCGGTCTCTTGAGGTTTCGGATTAGTTTACTCTAAAGCATCATAAATTGATAAAAAAAATATTAAAATGGTTTAAAACATTCACGCCAAACATCACTTGCCACAGATTTTGTAGACACTGGAAGAGCCAGCAATGTGACCCATAACGGCAGTATTCACCCACTGCACCACAATCTACTGTGTTAATGTAAATTCAATTAAATTGTCAATACGAAGAAATAACATGAAAAACATGGAGTGAAAATTTCATAGCAACGCGTTGCTAAACGTTGCAACGTTTAAAACGTATTCAAAAATAAATAATATGTTTTTTACTATTTCAAACACTTCCAAAATTGATAAAACATGAGATATTTTGAATACTAGATATTAAAACGTAGTTTAAATATTGGAGCAATAAAATAGAGTTAGAAAAGTTATTTCTATTGGTTTTGGAGTAATTTTAGTGAAATATTCGGGAAGTTAATAAATTAAACTAACTTTAAAAAATTGAAAAAAATTGAGAATGACCCGCTCGAAATATGAAGATTTGGAAACTATTGAAAAAAAATACATAATATATAGGGGAGTACTTATTCACCATTTATACTAACATTACACCATTTCCTAGACCATTTAATACAAGATATAGATTGTATAGCGTATCCACAGATTACCTACAATAGATACTGCATTATAAGCAACGGTTGCACACCGGACTCAATTTTAATACAGATCAATAATAATCATAAATGTATGTCTTTTAAAATATAACTCATTGTTTTATTAAATATCCGAGTTTACCTAAAGGTAAAGGTAAACCTTTAATTTTATTTTAACGGACTTTTAGCTTCGGCAATCGCGAAAAATATATAGATTTTGTTATCGATACTACATGGATAAATATCGATATATTGGGATCGATACTTGTGCCTTTCGCTACCAAATTAATTATTTGTGTCAAAATCTAGCAATAACTCAAAAATGATGTCAATATCCTCGAATACTAATTCTAATAACGCAGTATCTATTGAAGATGGACAGTTACGTGCGAATACAGAAAGTACGGTCGGGTACATCAACCAGAATCTTAGAAATTGCTGCCCTAAATAGTGCAGATGAGAACAATAACTTTCTAGAAACCATCACCTATTTACACAGCACAGCTTAAATTGGCATAGTCATAGTCTAAAGACAATACAGTCTGTCAACGATCACATCTGAAGTAGTTTAGACTTTTTAGTCCCGGGCGGGTGTCACCTGCGTTCTTGTGCAGGATGAAATTGACTCAAATTGCTTTATATAAACAACACTTACTAGCGTGATGGCCAACCGCTTTAATCACTTATAGACGACCGCTATTCACCAACGCGCGTGTTAACAGCCTGTATGTTTTAGACTGTATAGTACCCCATTAAGGCAGACTTCCAATGGTTGCGTCAAGGGCGCAAGTGACACCGCGACTACGCGTTAACGCTACGCACTATATAAATGTATGAGAGGCCATTTGACAGCAGCGTTAGCGCACGTAATCGAGCTGAAATTTATTAGTGTTGACAGACGAGCGTCCCTGACCCCAGCGTCTGACGCTTGACGTGACCATAGAAAGTCAACATTTACGCCTCAACAATAACAACGAATATAAAGTTTAGCACAAGTACAGCGAAGTGTGTTAGTGCGGTGACCGCCGAGTTGTCATGGTAGGGAAGCGACTCAGCCGACTTACCGTCGATGGTGCGCGCGCGACGGTGGACGGTCATGTTCACCACCACCGCGTCTGTCTGCTGCTCGGGGACGGTCACCGTTATCGAGTGAGGTGATGTGTAGCTGTTAGGAAACATTAAAATATTTGTAGGCTCTCCTTTCCTGCCCGCTTAGCATGATCCCTCAAGATATTTTGCGAGCGGAAAGGGAAACCTTTGTCAATCTCAACACGTGTACTGTAACGTGCACCCCACGGACTTACCAATGATAGATATAGGACGAGAAAACGAAAAGACAAAATTTTTGTCGTTGCGTGAATACCAGACCAGATATAGAAATACCACGAAAAAACGAGTCGATAAAATTATCTCGTGGCCTTATGTTAAGCGTGCTGGTTTTATTAATTTCGAGTGGTCTCTAGAAAAATAAGTTTGTAATTTTGTATGTTTAAATACAAACGGGAATACTACCCTTTCCTTTTAGGTCGGCAACGCACCCATATTTTTTTTAGTATTGTGGGTGTACATGGGCGGTTCAGATCACTTACCATCAGGTGACCCACTTGCTCGATTGCCGGCCTTTGCTATAAAAAAAACTACGTTCATTAGTCATTCAATAGAAGAATTGAACTAGAACTACTTACCCAGAAGCAAACACAGTGAGATTGTACTCGCCGGGCATGAGTAGTCTCCAGAAGTATCCATGTTCTGTAGTACGCACCGAATGGTTGATACCGTGCACAGATATTTCTGCATGCTAGAAACAAAATATTGAATTATGACATACATACGCACTCACGCCTGTAATCATCGATGGGGTAGGCAGAGGTGTAACCAGTACACCCACATTTCGCCGAGCGTATCTCCGTCCTATGATGGGATAGGGGGCGAGCGTATCGCCATATCGGGCACAATGCCAGGCTCCCGCATTATACTTAGATACTAAGCATTTCATGATAGAAAAACCCAATATTACTTTCCCCGACCCGGGAATCGAACCCGAGACCTCAGCGTCAGCCTCAGTCGTAACGTATATACATTACAACTGCGCCACCGAGGCAGTCTAAATATAGTTATAATAGTTGAATTATGACCCGCAAATAAATCCCTTTATTCAATTTGATAGTTTCCCTGCAGCGGGCGAGCAGTCGACTGTGAAACGAGAGCCCGCGGGTTCAATTCCCGCACCGAAATAAATGTTTGTGTGATCCACAAAATAATTTAAGAGCCGTTACAACTGCGTCGGGATATTGCGTTGCTTAGCGTTTTTTATCGTCTGTATAACGTTGAATGCTCTGAAGAGTTGTTTGACCTTCTTCAATAGAAGATAATAGAATTCTTCATTCTTCTGATACTTCTTATTCATATTTCTTTAACAGAACCACGCGTGCTGGTTTGCGGAATCACATTAATTTCGGCTCGAAATAAAAAGTTCGCAATTTCGTACATCTGTCGGACCATAAAGCTGTTGAATAGTTTATCGGCACACGTGTTCCCTACTTCCTACAACATGGGATCAATTATTACAGCAATTAAGGTAGAAAAATCGATTTAACATAACTAAACATATTATGACTGCCTCGGTGGCGCAGTTGTAATGCGTACGTGTTACGACTGAGGCTGTGACGCTTAGGTCTTGGGTTCGATCCCATAAACAGGTTAAATTGATATCGGGGTTTTTTATTACGAAATACTCAGTATCAGCCCGGAGTCTGAAATTGTGGTATGGCGATAGGCTCGCCCCGTATCCCATCATGGGACGGAGATACACTCGGCGAAATGTGGGCGTACTGGTCACACCTCTGCCTACTCCTTCGGGGATTACAGGCGTGAGTGCGTATGCAAACAGATTATATTATTAATTTATATACATATATTAGTGACTGCCTCGGTGGCGCAGTTGTAATGCGTATGCGTTACGATTGAGGCAAACGCTGAGGTCTCGGGTTCGATCCCCGGGTCGGGTAAAGTGGTATTGGGTTTTTCTATTACGAAATGCTCAGTATCAGCCCGGAGTCTGGAATTTGTGCCCGGTATGGCGATAGGCTCGCCCCCTATCACATTGTGGGACGGAGATACGTGGGTACGGAGATACGGCGAAATGTGGGTGTACTGGTTACACCTCTGCTTACCCCTTCGGGGATTACAGGCGTGAGTGCGTATATTAGTGTTCAGAAACCCCAGTTCAATGAGCCAATGAGGCGATGAGCCAATAACGCTTTCGAATAAATAAACTAGGGTTTAAAATACATCAGAAACAACTTATTTAGTGAAAATACTAACAAAACATATAATTTCGTAAATTTACATATATACCGGCGCAAACATTATGATAGCGGCACCTGGTTCGAAATCGACGTAGGTATAAATACTTATTTGAATAAACTACAGTAAAAATTATATGTTCCATGGTATATAAATAAAATACATCTTTATATATATAATTCTACTACGTGAGTATGTCACTGAACTCCTCCTAAACGGCTGGACCGATTTGAATGTTTTTTTTTGTATGCGTTTCAGTGACGCCCTGGATGGTTTAGATTCACAAAACAGGCCGGCAGATGGCGCTGCAATAGCTTTTAAATACCTTTAAAAGGTAAGCACCTAATTTTATATTTATTTGATTTTTATAATATTATAGTATCGTGTATTACCTAATGGTATTTCTAATAAATAAAATAAAATATCATAGATTAGGTATGTCGGAGGTGCACACACATTGCGTTCCTCGCCGGTGGCCAGAATGATGCCGGTCTGAAGTCACTGGATATACACCGGGTAACCTTGGAACGCCCGTCCCCGGAACAAGCCACTGCGTTTGGGTTTTTCACAAATTTTTTTTTATAGCAAGGTCGCCTTTACCTCTGCTATTGTGGGCGTACATGGGCGGTGGAGATAACCTACCATCAGGTGACCCACTTGTTCGTTCACCGGTCTATGCTATAAAAAAATAAATAACCAAAAAACTTACCTTCACAGGCTCCCCATCCTCATCGACGACTATTCCTGTAACTCCAATATGGCTCTGTTCCATGAACGCCATCAACGACTCCTTGTTCATACGCCAGTAGCGTTCCAACTCCCTCGCTGGCGGGTATTTGCAGCATGACAACTCAAACGTCACTTCGAAACAGTTCGAGTTTATGTAGTTGAAGTCTTGCATACCACCTGGGGAAAGCTTGAATGTTTATTTTTTATCTTTATTTAAAGGGTTTGTTCAATTATGAACATGCCACCCTATAATATAACATACATAATAACTGTTTGAATCATCACTTAAATATATAAAATGGAGACAAAATGTATATACTACATAATTACTTATGTACTCATTTTACGAACGATTGCACATGCCACGTTGTGTCAAAGTGTACAGTGATATGTATGGGGTACGTAAATATAACATTATTCATAATAACATTGTACACATTTGTATCACCTCTGAATAAACCATCAGTTCGCGATAAACCGTGTTTTATTACATACATTACAAAAAGTTTTGGAACGAGTTGTTTTATCACCAAATGTTTTTATATCTTTAAATAAATAAATAAATAGATACACCCAACAGTCACACACATAGTCTAGACCCCACACTAGGTTGACCTGTATCGAGGGTATCAGGAACTACGAGCGACTTGCCACAACACCCAGAAACCAAACAAATATTTGTGGATCACACAAACATTTGTCTCGGTGTGGGAATCGAACCCACAGACGGCTACTCACCCACTGCGCCACGGAGGCTGTCTTTTTCTTAGATTAAATGACGATCCGATCTGGTCGCCGTGAGTGAGGTTTCCGGAGGTCCAAATTCCTGCCTTCCTGGTATTATATATATATGGTGACATTTGGTGATATTTCTGGTGTAGTGGAAGTTCATAGCGGTAGAGATCATTTATCATCAGGTAAACAGAAAAAAGGTATGTTTACGGGCAGGCACTTACCATCAGGCGAGCGAAATGCTCGCCTCATCATCGAAAACTAATGACAAAAAAAAACAAACATACCTTGCACAGAGTACCAGTATGCACCGTTGGTGACGCCCCCTTCGAACTTCTCTGGTGGGCACTTGTCTCCGGCCAGCATGTCGGGGTTGTGCGAAGCGTACAAATTAGCCAAGTGTTTGAATAACTTGTCGTCTGGACTCTTGCTTTCTTCGCAGCATTCCTTGCCCGATCTGAAATCGTATTGTGATGGTAGGTTTTTTTTATATAGCATAAGCCTGCAAACGAGCAAGTAGGTCACTTGAAGGTAAGCGATCTTCATAAACGTCCACAATACCAAAAGAATCATGGACGCGTTGCCGAACTTAAAGGAAAGAGGTAATTAAATGATTGGGAAGGGGTGGGAGATTTGGGTCTCAGATATCTCACTCACCGTACGAAACGCAACTGCAAGCCGCTGCTTTTCGTCGGTTCTCTGTGAGACAGTGGTAAAACCTCGGACGAACCGGTCCATTCATGCTGTAGACTGTATATAGCGTGGATATACCACTTCAGAAGGGTAAATGTATCTCTAATGCACTATGACATCAATATTTTGATCCTGGCACGGTACAGTGACTACACAGCCCTTGATGGCAACTACAATGCAGTAAGTAAATAAAATAACACTAGCATTTGCTCGCCGCACCACCCGCGTGAACGGCCTTTTCCGGGATAAAAAGTAACCTACGAGTATGTCCTAAGCCAGGACATGGTCTACTTGTGTGCCAAATTTCATCCAAAACCATTCAGCTGTTAAGGCGTGATAGACTAATAAACATCTAAATTCATAAACTCACAAACATCCAAACTTACACTTTTATGATAGTAGTAGGATGTCAAGCAAAGGGGAGAAGTTGCGTATTGTTGACTGTTGCTTTAATTATGCCCGGCTCCTAACTGGATGCAATGGCGGACTAAGCCCGTTGGGCGCACCAGGCGGCAAGTCTAATGGGGACCTGGGGCGCCAAATCTACATAGGATTGACATTGCATGAAACTTCAAGATTTGGGGCCCCATTAAGGCCGGGAGCCCGGGAAGGACTGCCCTCTCTCTTAGTCCACTACTGACTGAAGGTATAATGGATACCGGAACGCATCTCGGAACAAGGCATTATACCGGAACTTCCCGGGTTAGAATTACGACGGAAACGAATCCCCAAAATTAATAATAAAAATATTGTATTATCTGGTATGGCTGGCAACCCTATGATACCCGCTGAATGCTGACACTGCGAGTGAAAGTGTCAAATATACAGGCCATTGATTATTTGTCTTGACTGCCTCGGTGGCGCAGTTGTAATGCGTACGCGTTACGACTGAGGCTGACGCTGAGGTCTCGGGTTCGATCCCCGGGGCTGGTAAAAGTGATATTGGGTTTTTCTATTACGAAATGCTTAGTATCAGCCCGGAGTCTGGAATTGTGCCCAGTATGGCGACAGGCTTGCCCCCTGTCACATCATGGGACGGAGATACGCTCGGCGAAATGTGTGTGTACTGTTTACATCTCTGTTTACCCCTTCGGGGATTACAGGCGTGATGCGTCTGTATGTGTGTATATATCATTATTTGTTAAAAGTATGATTTGTGCACCGCAGTCTAAACAGGTTTGTTATAAGTGGGACATTACGCTCAAGTCGCAACCAGCTAGCCACACTGTGTCGTAGACGGTATACACGAAACCCAATTAAATAATATTGTACTTTTAATTATTAATTATGCGACAGCCTCCGTGGCGCAGCGGGCGAGTAGCCGGTTGCGAAGCGTGAGGCCGTGGGTTCGATTCCCACACCTTGACAAATGTTTGTCTGATCCACAAATATTTGTCTCGGGTCTGGGTGTTGTGGGACCGCAAGTCCCTCGTAGTTCTTGATACCCACGATACAGGTTTAACCTAGTGTGGGGTCAGGACTATGTGTGTGACTGTTGGGTGTATTTATTTATTTATTTATTTATTTATGTAATTATACGCCTGATTTAAAATTTTGCACAATTTTAGGTTTTGCATTGAGTCAAAATTTCTACAAAATATAACGTCTGGTCATGCTTGTATTCTCGAAAGCGTAGGCAGAGGCGCATATGGTGCAACCACGGATAGCCAAGCTTATTTAATTATGTTCGATAGCTAGGCTGAGGTGTAATCTATAAATAATAATTATACTCATAATTTGCCGCCGGCATATCCCCGCCCGCTGGCGTTGACGATGAGCTCGTCCCTATCACATCATGGTACGGAAATAAGCTCGGCTAAACGTGGATGCAGCACTTTTGCCTACATTTTTTTTATAGTATAGGCCGGTAAACGAGCAAATGGGTCACCTTATGGTAAGTGATCTCTACCGCCCACGTACACCCACAATACCAAAAGATTCATGGGCGCGCTGCTGACCTTAAAGAAGGACAATTAAGGAATTGGGAAGGGGAGGGAATTTGGGCCTCCGGATATCTCACTGACCGTACGAAACGCAGCAGCAAGCTGCTACTTTCGGGGATAAAGGCGTGAGCTTATGTATGCAATACTTTACCTCAAATCATCGTAGGGATAGCTAGCCACAATAGCACCTCCATGCAGATTGCCGGACAGTACGAACTTCTTGGATAGCACCCATCGTATAAGAGCGGCTGTCTCCGGCTGCCGGTTCCTGAATATGTAGTCGCCTTCATTCGTACGGTTCTTGTCAAACTGATCGGGGAAGTCGCGGTTCAGATCCACGCCCTTAGCGTTGTTTCTTCCTAAGTAGTCCTTTAGGGACTCGCATGATCCTTCCTGTTGGAACAATATGGCACATTGAGAATATGTTTAGCGCCTGTTTCACCATCTCTGAATAATTACTACTACTCAAATAAATGGCACCTCCAATTGTAAATGTCCTTGTACCTGAGGTTAATGCCTCATTTGTATATTATTTTGTCTACCGCTTAGCTATGGGGGGAAGTGGACAATTAATATTTCCAACTCCTCCATAACTTTTTATTTGATTAATTTCGTTGCGGCACAAAGACAATTTAGCATTTCACTGCTCGGTGTCAACAAAAATGCGTGCCACTGTCGCTCCTGGTGCACAGGAGTTACAGTGGCGGGTGTGTGGGCGGGATACCCAAATAAAATATGACACGCTCAAATACCTAGTATCTTCGTAAGAAAGACGTCAATTAGGTACATTAAAAAATAAATAACCAGTACACCCAACAGTAAAACACATATTCCTGACCCCACACTAGGTTAACCAGGGTATCAGGAACTACGAGGGACTTCCGGCCCCACAACACCCTGACCCGAAACCGATATCCGTGGATCACACAAATATTAGGCCTTAAGACTAATCACATAAGCTCTTTTTTATGGTCACCTGATGCAGAAAACCGACGTAAAGTAGCGGCTTGCTGCTGATTTTTGTACAGTAAGTGAGATGTTCGGAGGCCCAAATCCCCGGCCCGTCCCAATCTTTTAATCATCCCTTTCCTTTAAGGTCAATAATGCGTCTATGATTCTTCTGGTATTATGGGCGTTCATGGGCGGTGGAGATCACTTAACAACAGGTGACCCACTGGCTCGTTTGCAGGCCTATTTTAATTACTAATCCTGTATAGTATATATAATATAGCCTTTGCTCGCGGCTCTGCCCGCGTGAACGGTCTTTTCCGGGATAAAAAAAGCCTATGTTACTCAGTGACAATGTAGCTTGCTAACGGCAAAAGAGTTTTTGAAATCGGTTCAGTAGTTTTTAAGTTTATTCGTTACATACAAAAATACAAATATTTTCTCTTTATAATATTAGTGTAGATGTAGAATGTAGGTCCCACTGCTGGGCACGGGCCTCCTCTGCTTAATGAGAGGGGTTAGGCCTTAGTCTACAATGCAGGCCTATTGCGGGTTGACAGAATTCACACACCTTCCAAATTCTTATGGAGAACGTCACAGGTATGTGATTTTCATTACGATGTTTCCCTAACCGTTAAAGCAAGCGATAATTAACCATGAATACCGCCTATGCCCTATACTATAAATAGTTTCAATTTTATTGAAAATCATTAAAAATAAATAATAACTGGATTTTCTATAAAAACGTGTTTTCTACTATTTTAAAGTTCAAAATTTCCGTTACATACATACATACGTATGAAGCTAATAAAAGCGTGTTAAAAATAGTATACACCTACGTAGTAGTACTCCCCAGAGGGTAGACGTCAGGCAGGCGGCCGATCGTAAAAACTACAAGTCAAATCTTTCTGTAACATGTGCTTAAAAGCATGTTGCTCCAATCCCACTGCGAGTGGGATAAGAATAGGGGGATGAAGAAGAAGACCCTTCGTAGTAGTACCACAGAATTGTTTCTACATAAATTGTCTCTGGTAGTACAATCAATTTGGTAGTGCTCTAGTTCTCGCTTTTTCAAACAATAAAGAAAGCCATTAAATTGGATCTATTTTTAACAAACTTCATTTAAACTAATGAAACTAGCGCCTAGTCTGATGACACAAACTTTGTACCACCCATGCGTTTTCCATAATAGGTGGAGTCAACATATACCAAAACAGTTTCGTGTGCAACGGTCTCGCTTCACGCTTGCCACTTTCACTGTGATTTTACGCCACAATATAATGCACTGATAATTGACTGCCTCAGTGGCGCAGTTGTAATGCGTATGCGGTACGAATGCTGTGCTGAGGTCTCGGGTTCGATCCCCGGGTCATGGATGCATCACTTTTCAGATTAAATAAAAATTTTAAAATATGTTCATTTTTCTAAGCTACCTGTGTAAGTATAATTTAACAATTTTTATTAAGCTGTCTATATGTCTATCTTCACGGCCTAGAAAGGGCGAACAAGGTTTTTGTTACATATGTACTGTATAAGCAAATCAAATCATTTATTCAGTAATTAGGCCGCCAAGGGCGCCGTCGGGGCCGCTGAAGAGTACAATAGCGTTCCCGCAGCCCCGACCGAACAAGCGTACCCGGAGGAACACCGTTGAGTTTTAGTCCGTGGGAGTCGGACATAACCGCCCCGACTGACCACGCGGTGGGGCGGTACCCATAAAGGGTTTCCCAACGTTAAAAAAAAAAAAAAAAAGGCCGCCAAGGGCACTTTTACACGTCGAGTTTGGAATCTACCAATAATATAATAATAAGAATAATATTTACTCTAGCTTACAACTTTTATAGCATACAAATCAACGGTTTATATTTAACTATGTATATAATTCAATCTCTAGAACTTGGTTACGCTTCGCATGTTGGCGTATTAATTATGATGTATTTACATCAATATCGATATTATGGTAATATAAATACAGTTTACAAGTCGAGGGTTTGCGGTCAGCTGAGATAATATCTAGTGCGTTTGAGATACATCGAAATATTGTTTGATACTAGAATTAGAAAGAAAAGTTCTCCCCAGTGGGGTAGACGCCAGACAGGCGGCCGGTCGTAAAAACTACAAGCCAAGTCTTTCTGTAACACATTGTGTTAAAGCATGTTGCGCCGACCCCACTGCCAGTGGGATAAGGGCAGGTGGAAGAGGAAGACTCGAATTAGAAAGAAAGAATCACTCATCATCAGATGAGCTCAACAAGAATCTTTTTTCTATAGCAGTCGGCAAACGACTAAGTGGGTCACCTAATTAATAAGAAACCTCTACTGCCCATGAACATACACAATATCAGAAGAATCATGGGTGCATATACCTAAAAGGGTATAATCTAACAATGTATTCGTATCAAAAATACTTCTGAAAAACTCACAAACATGAATGAATGTACGTAAGTAGAAAGTACGCGACAACTGTTTGCCCCAAACCCAAGACTTTTATGAATAAATACTACTAGACGGACTGTTTAGAAGTAAAATTGTGTCACATAGCGCGGGAGTTTGACAGCTGAGACCGGGAGCGCGATAGGGGTTTTAGTTGAGAGTAAGCGAGACGGTTATATTGAGTTACGGTCAATTGACCGCAACTTAGTGGTACCATTTCTATGTACCGCGCAGCTTGTCTATTAGTATACATTAAAGTCTTTGATATCGGAGGAATCATATACCTAAAAGTGTATATTCTAAGAATGTATACGTATCAAAAATACTTCTGAACAACTCACAAACATGAATGAATGTACGTGAGTAGAAAGTACGCGATAACTGATTAGCCCAAGCACGTGACGCCGCGTTGCATGCCGGCGTTTTGCCGCTGACCTTGATTGCCCAATATCGACTCATGGGAAGTCAACGATCGCTGATAAAAGTATGAATAGAATATTACCGTTTTACCATTGTCATAAATGAACAAGTACCTCACAGCCTCCGTGGCGCAGTGGGCGAGTAGCCGGCTGCGAAGCGTGAGGCCGTGGGTTCGATTCCCACACTGAGACAAATGTTTGTCTAATCCACAAATATTTGTTTCGTGTCTGGGTGTTGTGGGACCGCAAGTCCCTCGTAGTTCCTGATATCCACGATACAGGTTAACCTAGTGTGGGGTCGGGACTATGTGTGTGACTGTTGGGTGTATTTTATTTATTTACATCATACTAATATTATAAATGTGAATGTAAGTTTGTTTGCTACGCTTTCACGCGAAAACTACTTAACCGATCATCATGAAACTTTGTACACATATTCTTGGAGGCATAAGAAGTAACATAGGATACTTTTTATGAAAAAAAATATCTATTTGTTTGTTACACTTTCACGCCTGAATCAATGAACCGATTTTGATATAGAGATAGATGGGACCCTGGAGACGGTTATAGGCTACGTTTTATTTCGGAAAAGTATATTCACGCGGGCGGAGCCGCCAGCAAAAGCTAGTAAGATATAAACTGCACTGTTACATACACATAATATTTGCATGGATTTAGGGTCTTATTCATAATAAAACGCTTATCGAAGGTATAAACCTTCATTAGTTAAAACGTATTTTAAGCCTATGTAACTTTATGTAAGTTTAAGATTTAAAGTACCTATATTAGGGTCAGAAGGAATATAAATATTGTATTTTCGAATAAGTATTAGTTGTATTCTTTGTTTTGATAACATATCTATTGCGGCCCCGGTGGCGCAGTTGTAATGCGTACGCCGTACGACTGCTGTGCTGAGGTCTCGGGTTCGATCCCCGGGTCAAGTAAAACTGATATTGGGTTTGTCTGTCACTAATCGCTTACTTAGTATGGAATTACTTATTATAATTAAATACTTAGTATTCAGCCCGGAGTCGGGAATTGTGCCCGGTATGATGAAGGGCTCGCCCGCTATCACATTATGCGGTCGCAAACGCTTGAACCAGGAGTACGATCCCGCAGACGGCCTAAAAAGCTTGATGAAATATGAGAGCGCCAAGTGGAAACGTTTAAGTAAGACCTTGGCAAAGGCCGGAATCACACCAAGCAGATGAAGAAAATTTTGTTCGGGCCTCACGTGGAATTCCCGACGAACTTTTTAGATAACCCCTCACTCGCATATTAATGGGAGTTTGACCTTGAGTAATATCTTAGCTTATACATACCCGAATTTACTTTAGTTAGTTTATTTATCTTCATTAGCACAAAAACCCCCGACGTCATTCATTAAGATGAGATTACAGAAACATAAACATTGTGGTTGCATTGGGACTGTCCCAACTCTCAAAAGATGCTGCCATACATACATTCTTATCAACTTAACCTTATTACATTAAAATTTCTACATTCTTTCTGCCTGGCGTTAACCCGGTCTAATGCCAGGGACCGCCTTCCCATCATGGATTGACAGTGGATTTTATACCATTTTCTTTATGGCATAGGCCGGCAAACGAGCGAGAGGGTCACCTGATGGTAAGTGATCTCCACCGCCCATGTACGCCCACAATACCAAAAGAGTCATGGGTGCGTTGACGACCTTAAAGGATTGGGATAATTAAGGAATTGGGAAGGGGAGGGGGTTTGGGCTTCCGGATATCTCACTCGCCGTACGAAACGCAGCAGCAAGCTGCTACTTTACGCCGGTTTTCTGTGAGACAGTGGTAATGACCCGGACGAGCCGGCCCATACATGCTGTAGACAAAAGTTTCTACAGCGTGGCTCTTCCACTCATAATCATGTGGTGCGACCCGTCGTCTGACGCCCACAATCTACAAAGGGAACCAAGTTTCGCCATTGCCTCGTCCGTCAGCAGAGTATATATACCACGTGCGCTTGAACCGCTTTGGGCTTAAGTTGTTAGTGGCTCACTTACATTCAAATTTAATTTCCTACATTACGAACGAAATATTTTATGTAAAAGACGACTTTAGGATAACTATTCTGTGAAGTAATTGATCTCTGAACTATTTCCGACTGAGGTTCGCTCCGCGGTCGGGTAAAAGTGATATTGGGTTTTTTCTATTACGAAATTCTCAGTATAAGGTGGAGTCTGGAATTGTGCCCGATTTGGCGATAGGCTCGCCCTCTATCACATCATGGGGCGGAGATACGCTCGGCGAAATGTGGGTGTACTGGTTACTCCTCTGCCTACCCCTTCGGGGATTACAGGCGTGAGTGCGTATACACAGTCGAAGAGCTGTACTATATGTAGGTATAATGTAGATAATTTGAAGAACATATATCTCATATGTCCTATACATTGCATTTCCTTATCAAAGTCAATGCCCTGCATCCGTGGACATTTGCATGCACCCTAGTATCGCAGGTCAAATGATAACACTATTTGTCTTATAGCGGGTTCGCACGGTGCGATTTTATTTGATCAATTGCTAAATCGCATGTGGTTTGAACCGTCTAAATAGACTTTCAATCGAATCGATCAAGAAAAACCATACAGCTTTTGTTCAAATCAGATGATTAATTAAAATCGAAACGTGAACATACTATAAAGTCTACTCAGAAAACCTTTGAGATAGAGAGAAAAATCTGTCTCTTTCAAAAGAGCCCCGTTAAAGGTAGGACAGACAGTACCTATGTACGCCCATAATACTAAAAGATTCATGGGCGCGTTGCCGACCTTAAAGGAAAGGGATAATTAAGGGATTAAGAAAGGGAGGGGGATACGGATGGGCCTACGGATATCTCACTCACCATACGAAACGCAGCAGCAAGCTGTCAGACAGTGGTAACGACCTGGACGAGCCGGCCCACTCATGCTGTAGACAAGACTGTCTACAGCGTGGCTCTACCACTAAATTTGTGCCCGGTATGGCGCTAAGCTCGCCCCTATCACATCACGCACATACACTTTACGAAATACGAGTATGTACTGGTTGGTTACACCGCTGCCTATCCTGGGTACATACCCAGGATAGGCATATACATATATACAATACATACATATGTATTTAAGGATAGTGGTCAGTGGTACGAAATGTGGTCAGTGTGCAATTGTGAGTTACACATAGCCGGTTTTAAATATATTATTATCCTTAACCTAATTAGTACAGTTATCTTCTTGTATAATATGTGTTCTGTGTAATGTATGGGCAAATCATTGTTAGTTACATAATGTATTTAGAAAACTAATTGAAGATTAATTTTACATTTTTATCACGAAATAACAGTAACCCAAATAATAAAAATGAAGTTGATTGCGAAATAAAGTTATTTCGTTTTTATTTTAGAACTAACATTGTATATAATCAGGACAGTGCAGCGCTTTGTGACTCAAAGTTATGAATGGTGTTGCTATTGTTTATGGGTGGCAGGCGTAAAATCCCTTCCAGTAAAATCGGTCGGTAATAATCGATGTACATACATAAAAAAAGCAAATATAAATAAAAAAACGCCTATTTTATGTTTTGTGGAAAAACATGGGCAACGCTCCTAGTACTTTAAAAAATAATAATTTCGGTTGAGATCTGTCAAATAGACTGCTATTATAATTGTCTTGCTTTGTCAATCAACCTTCACGTAATATAAAACAGATACTTTTTTATCAGGTTTAAAAAATCTATTTGATACAAATAAAAGAGAGTGGTTAAAGAAAAAACTCAACCTTGATGTCATAGTTTGACCGGATCCAGTTTAGCCATTATGACATTGATTTCTTGCGTACTGTGTTCTTTGATCAGTTTATTTTAATTTCATAAATATTATATTGTCTTGTAAAAATATACAATTATCGTGAAATACATGGCAAAGTGCAAAAAAATTGGCACATTTGTGCATAAAAAATATTTTATCAATATACTTTGGATGATGCAACTTTTCATACCGGTCAACTCAATTGTATGTAGGTAAATTATTAAAATTTTCAACAACTTATGTTTTGACATTTGTTTGCGCTATAAACTAATTTATCCAATTTTCTAATAGGTCAATGACTCACTATTTCTCTAGTTTTAAGTATGACAAAGTAATTAGTTGATTTTAATATACCTAGTTAATATTTCTACTGTACTTTAATTGTATTATTTCTCAAAAGCGTTTTTATAAGGTAACCTATATAATTTTATTAACGCTTAACATACAAAAATTTATTTAATCGGGTTAAGTAGAGTTTAAAGGACACAATCAATCAATATTGCAAATGATAAAAGCCCTAAACACATACAAGCAGTATGATGTCCACAAGATCTCATCAAGGAATGATTTTAAATTTATAATCCCATGGATCAAAGATATACACTTATATATATTTCACATCTGTACTCTCTTCATGTGCCACAATTCAGCCTGGTATGGTGCTATGCCAGCACACTATCACATAAGGGATGGAACTAGGTTCTGTGAAACATGGGTGCAGCATCTCTGCCTACACTTTTGGGGAAAAAGGCATGAGTTTGTTAATTATTTATACATACATAAGTATGTATAAATAGTTATCACAGTACTTCAGTTATAAGCTATAAACATTAACATATTGTATTGCATAATTATTGATAAAGAAAATAACAAGTACATAGTACAAACAAAATTATTTATACCTCATATACTAGTCTCTGCTTATATAAAAGAAAATAATTATTGGTATACTGGGTGGTATGATGAACGCTTCTGACAGATAAAAACAACAAAGACAGGTGGTAGTGTTTGGTTATTACAGATACGATCGGCAGCCTCCATGGCGCAGCGGGCGAGTGACACGGGAGGCTGCGGGTTCGATTTCCACACCGAGACAAATGTTTGTGTGATCCATGAATAATTGTTTTAAGTCAGGGTGTTGTGGGACTGAAAGTCTATTCTAGTTCCTGATACCCATAAGACAAGACTCGTATCTTACTATGGGGCAGGACTATGAGTGACTGTTGGGTGTATTTATTTATTTTATACTATAGCACTAAAAAAATCACAAAATAACGACTTTATGTCGTATCATTAGAATAATAATTTAATTTGTGTCAGTGTGGGAATTGAACCCATGGTTTCTTGCTGTGCAGCCAGGTACTCACCCACAGAGGCTAACTTATGTCATAGTATGGACTACTAAGATGAAAGTTCAAGTATAAAATCAGCCCCAAGAGTATACATTAAGTACCTCTGACTGCCTCGGTGGTGTAGTTGTACGCGTTACGACTGAGCCTGACGCTGTGGTCACGGGTTCGATCCCCAGATCGGGTAAAGTGGTATTGGGTTTTTCTATTACGAAATGCTCAGTATCAGCCTGGAGTCTGGAATTTGTACCCGGTATGGCGATAGGCTCGCCCCCTATCACATTGTGGGACAGAGATACGGTCGGGGAAATGTGGGTGCACTAGTTACACCTCTGCCTACCCCTTCGGGGAGTACAGGCGTGAGTGCGTATGCATGTACCTCTGACTGTTCTTCCTTATGTGTGTATTCATTGTTAATTATCACTTGTTATAATGATGAAGGAAACAACATGATGAATCACTAAGTAAAACTATATACCTGTGAATTCTTCATAACAATTTTGAAGGTGTCTGAAGTCAGCCAACCCACAATAGTCCACGAGTCAGGTGGCCTAAGGCCTAACTCTTCTCATTCATAGAGGATGTCTGTGCCCAGCAACAGGACAGTATAATACAGCACTGATATTATTTATAACTATTGTGCACTACCCAGGTTTCAAAATTATCAAGCTATAATATCTTATGATATTATTTCATAAATGTTTAATTGATATTAGGAGTATTTAACCATAAGGTTATTGTTACTTCATCACAAAAATCTAGTACATTTTCACAACTTGTATATGATTAATGACTACACCTGCACTGCACCTTATCCTTAGATGCAGTGTGGCAATATGCCAAAATAGAACAACAAAGACTTACCTGTGCAGCTTCAAATCCATCCGGGTTCAGTGACGGCATCAAATGTATGTCCGTGGTGTTCACCAGTTTAGTTACCCGCTCGTTCTTCCCGTAGTTCCGTAACAAATATTGGGCCAAATACACCATCAACTCCCGGCCAACAGATTCGTCGCCGTGCATGTTGGCCACATACTTGAATGCCGGTCGCTCAGGGTGCACGGTTCCGACATCTCCGGTAATTTGCAACACCAACAACTGCCGTCTTTCCACCGATTCGCCTATCGAATAAACTTTAGCCAAACCCGGATATGTCTTTTCGAAATCGTCAAACAACTTCACCAAGTCGTCGTATTTTGTGTATTTAGGATCGCTTAGGAAGTTTTCGTCTTCTTCCTCCACGGATCGAGGCGCCGATTCATTAATTAATAAAGAAAATAAAATAACACACGTGTAAATGTACCAGCTCATGTTTGCAGACTGATTGTGTACTGCAAACGTAACGTAAGCGCGTTTACCACAATATTCACTTGAATTACAAAAACAAACACCGCTTTATCAGCTCAGACATTGTAAACGAACACTAGATGAGGAATTAATTAGAAAATTGATAACAAATAAAACACTGCTTGTGAAGCCTGTGGTGACCTGTGTAAATTTTGGCTAGGGATAAAACAATATGAGTAAATACAGTACTTACTCGATAATTTCCATTCGATATAAAGTACTTTAGATATCGATAATTAACAACCGAGTACTAAGTATCGACAAATCGTATACTCTTATCACATTGACGTACAAAATATAAAACTATATCACGGTCACTTGGATATCTCATATCTTATAGTATCGTTTTGAAGCTTAGAACTCATTTTTTCCTGTTTATTATATTGACAGAATTGTTTGCATATTGGTATTAGTTTAGGAGAGGAGAGGGGAAGCCATTTTGAACTTAATTGGGTTGTTTTCCTAACCTGTGATTATAGGGTCGTTTATTATTATTTGATAAACAATTCGCTATGATACAATTTAAATATTAAAATAAACTTATATATTGTTTTTTAATAGCTTGACTGAAAAAACGATCTAAAAACGCCTAATAGTAAGATCCACGCCTGCCCATAAACATACACATTACACCGAACTTTGAATTATAAAGCAGTGCATAGCACTGGACAGCGTTAATTATCCCGAGACATAACTTGTTAAGTCTCATAATGTTGTTATTTCACTAGCTCAATATCCTTCAATCGAAATACAACAGTACTTTGACACTGTTGCATGGCGGCAGAAATAGACAAAGCGGTGGCATTAACCTAGCCGGCCTCTGGCACACGAGGGACTTACCACTTTATATTAACATGGAATCAGTATTTACTGCTGTTTTTCTCATAGTGGCTCTAATCCTTCAAACTGACCGATATGAGTAAACTTTTTTTTATATCACGTAGTATGTGTATCACGTATCGATACTTTATGACCAAACGGTATCGAGTAAAGGTATCGACTCTTAAGTAGTATCGTTTCATCCCTAATTTTGGTGTGAATCACACTTTGACAACTGACTGACAGCAAGACGAGATCGGTGTTACTGCATTAAAATTTATTTTACCCGAAGTCACCCATGCAGTTAGAAGGAAACATAAAAATATCTGTAAACTGACTGTCTGGAATTCCATTTTTCGCTAGCAATAGAATAACATAGAGTAATAACACATAGTGATAGTTTATTTCAAAATCCCATACGTATTCGAAGCAGGAAATCATTTAATGTGTGCTTTTAATTTAAGCGGCGCGTAATTACTTTCGCCGACACACAGAGAGAAAATTTATTTAAAATAAATTATTATATTATCTTAATATAATAATTTAAAAAATTGAATATTTAATAATTAATTAATTTAAAATATTGTTAACCGCATAAATAATGTTGCAAGTAAAGGAAAATTTACCAACAAAATAGGAAAATGAATACCGGTGCAAAAACTTGATAGTGGATGGCGCCCCTCTCTCCAGCGGTTGGGGTAAATTACATAAAAAAACTCACAAATAATTCCATAAAGGGAAAGAGAAAATAATACCTAACCCTTTAATAAATTTGTACTTTTCACTTGTGGTGTGGGCCTGTGTGGGGTCTTTTTCTTACAAGTCGATAGTGAGCCAACCTGGCTTCCGAATTTAGGCGCTTTGTGGAGCAAGTTTTTTATTATTAATCGTATTAAATTATGATTTTGGCGCCAATGCCGCCCGGGTCGGGGGGGTCTCGTAGATCCGAGGCTGGTTACAGAAAGATTGTAATTTTTACGACCGGCCACCTGCCTGACGTCAACGCCTCTGGGTAGAAAATTCCCAGAACCGAAAAAAATATTTGTGAATCACACAACATTACAAATAGTTTGTCTCGGCGCGGGAATTGAACCCGCGGCCCTTCGCTTCACAGCCGGCTACTCGTCTATTGCGCCACGGAGCCTATAGAAAAGTATATATAATATTCTCGTCATATAAATATTTCATTCATATTTGTACGTCTTACTATCATGTGCGTCCTGAGTGTGCGCGTGCGGCACATGTGTGTGTGTGTGTGTTTGTCTACTGTTTGTGTGTATGAGTAGTTTGTATAGAGACTATGACAATTTGTTCTGCGCAAAGGCGGCGCTAGACCTACGTGGAAGTCGGCGACATCAGCTTTGCGAGGCGTCCTTCATTTCCCAGTTAGAAAGAAAACCTTAATTTATATGATACAAATTGATGTTTAAGTATTCGAGTATTGTAAATTGTTGGTGATCAAAAATTACACAAACAAATCCAAATCATCGACTCGGAGATTCCCCGCGTATCGCCTAACTTTCCCAGTGTAGCCAGACGACTTTGAATAAATACTACTCACGCGCACGGAAATAAATACGAATAACTAAGCTTTCAACAACTCGTAAACTTTCTTGCGAGGCTCCTTAAGGCGTATCGCAAGACTTCGCCGACACCTAACGCCGCCACTGGTTCTTCGTTAACATATTTACAAGCTAACATACATAGCAAGACATACTAAATATTTAAACCTAATTTTAAAAATGTAATGTATATCAAAACAGTACGTGTCAAATCCTAGGAGTTTAAAAAAAAGAAATACTGTAAAAATGGCGTTTATATTAACTGAATCATCTTTTTTCTGCTCTTAAAATAATAACATTACTTAATATAGGTTCAAGAAAAGAACTTAATCCATACAGTTCTAGTTACATAACAAAACCATAATGTACATTGTATACCAATAAGAAATTGTTGTAGCTGCACTTATTAAAAAAAAACTGAATAAAAAAATGGCATTTAAATCAAAGGCGAAATACATGTGATTCTTATTGGATGACATTAATTTAAATTGTTATATATGGCAAGAGTAAAAATAATAATTGTGTATTTTATGTATCCACTAACCATAATTCGTAGAGTTGCCTGCCATTTGAAATAATAATTTATGAAAATAGAAATAGGACTTTAGTGATGTTACATATACATTTTGTGATATATTAATTTTTTACAACACAGGTTTACTTTCCCGCCAATTTTCAGAGCTCTAATATAAATAATTTATACTAACTTAATGAACACAATATGTTTAATTATTTCACATACATTCCTTATACTAAGAAAATACAGACAATTCAAAATAATCATGTGACACATGGATGATTTTATCGAGGCTTTTTAAGTATCTAAGTATACTGTTTTTATAGCTCCATATTCAGTATATAGAGAAAATGGAATATTATTTCATTATATTACCTCGTAGATTTCTTTCTAGAAGACTAATTATTATGTGTGTACGGAAGAATATTAAATCAGCATTATGTCATTTAATTCTAATAAATAATAAGAATCGTATTTTCAGATGATTCAGATGATATGTCATAGGCTATGATAATGCAGGTGATATTATACAACGCGTTACAGAAAGGCGTGGTTATAATTAAGGGTTGTTACATACATTTCACATTGATTGTTTATGTACCGGATCTTATCAAAGTCTAGACATTCTAAAATTTTACGCTAATTTTAATCACTCGTGTAATTTTAATCACGATCGATAAGGTCAATAATATTCCTTTAAATTAAGTGAAATGCGTGGGCAAGAACAATGCTGAAGTGAGACAAAAACTATGCTGTTCAACATTTAGTGTTGTCCAAAGTTTCAAATCGAATATCGACATGGTCCTACAATACTTATATCGTACACTATTATAGTAAGTAACGTATAATACGTTGCTTAAATTAGACCACACCTTTCTGTAGCACTTTGTTTAAGCTATGAAGACGAGCATAACACCTAGTTATTTTTACCGAAAACATCATCCTTGTATCAGCATAAATCAGGAACAACTATCGATAGAAATACTATTTCAATGTATCACATGGCAATAATATTGAAGTATACAGCTAAAAAAACTAAGCTGTAATATGAAAAAAAAATATGTCTGCTATTATTAATTAAAATTTAAAAAAATACTTATAGGTCTGCACTCATAAATCATGAAAATAATAGAATACATTTATTCATTACTTTTAAAACGTTTTGTGCGTATCTATTGTAAATGCATCACAGGAGTTAAATACAGTTTTTTTTAAATAGTGTTGTGTACAAAATATGTAAGTATATTTAAACTTTTAAGATTTATAAAAAGCTTCCAAAAAAAGTAGGTTCTTAATTTGAATCGTAATCTTTTGCTTTTTTATCTATAATTACTTACACCGATTCAACGTATACTACCATACGTGCAAAATTCTCTCTTAAAGTTTATTTATTACCAAACTGAATAATTATAATCAGATAGTATCTAAAAGTTTCTAAAATTATTTTCTTGATATATTTAATAATAAGGCACCAATCATAATATGGATCTTATTTATTAATTGGTACAGTCTATTATAACTAATAAAATACTTACAATTTATACCAAAATAGTACTATTTTATAAAGAAACAAATGGCAACACTGATGAAATAAAACTTGACCTAAACTTCTACATAATTTCGTGCTTGTTTGATAAATCACAAAGCCATTTTGTAATAAGATATAAATATATACACAGGTGCTGCCACATTATCTTTCGAATTATACCGTTTTTACAAAATTTGCCTATAAAATACATGTACACATAAAATTATGGCAATACTTACGTAGGACGGCGCAGGAATACATTTACAAAATGCTATTAAAATTATTATAAAAATATTTTTTTACATCTTGAGCAACACTTAAGAAATTTAAGCTTGCAACATAGTTTTTCAAATACTTTTTAATACTAAAGTAGACATCACACAATATTATAGCTGCCAGTATATAAATATCATTCCGATATTATCAAAAATATTCAATTATGATGACCATACAAAAACACATACACAAACATTTAACTATATAAAGGCACAAAAAGCCTACAATACAAAAAGTGTGGAGGCACTTAAACAATCGAGGTACAGTTGTAACCATAAAACAGACGCGGACTCAGCAACTATCTAAATCACACAGACATAGCAAGACGTCAAAGAACAGAATTTAATATGAATTATCTATTGATACATACTCATTCGAATCCAGTGATTGGTCTATTTTTGGCGCCAAACAAAAACGGACCAATCACGTGTACAGAAATCAACACTTAGCAAAGAGCTCACTTGAGTGTTGTTCTGTAATAGGGGCCTTAATCTCATTTCTAGTTTGTAATCTCAATACATTCGACACTACAATATACATTGTATTAAGTTTGATCTATACTAGAATAAACTAATCTTTTGTAAAAAAGAAGAAGTCCTGACTGACTCACTGTCTCACTCACTCACTTACTCATCGACTCACCAATGCCCAGCCCAAACCCTTGGACCTAGAAAGCTGAAATTTTGCACAAGCCTTCCCTCTATGACGTATACAAGGAAGAATATTTCGAAATTCAATTCAAAGGGGTAAAATGGGAGTTTAAAGTTTGTATCGAGAAACAATATTAAATAGCCATTTCGTTTAGCTCAAAACGTCGTACGAGTACTCTTAAAAACAAATTATCAATTACATATTCGCGATTTAACGAAAATCTACCCTTTAAGAAAGGGTGAAATGCTAATTCAGGATTTATTCCGGATAAAGACAATCACGCAGGCGGAGCCACGAGTAAAAGCTAGTAAGTAATGTATATATTTACAAATGAGTTATAGTGTATTGGTATGTTTTAAAATATATGTAATTTTTTATTTCGTTTCTCTTTTAATGAAAAAGCCATTTGTTCGGATAAAAACAGGACATGTAACATGATAGTCCGAAAGCATGTTTTCAACACAGTTTTTATATTAAACTCGACATTTCGCTTTGGTAATTATTTTACTGCATGATAACAATAGTTAAATCTTTTATATAAATAATGAAATTTTATAACACATCGGTGGTTCATTGTTGTTTAAAATTTGCATTAAATTCATCAAACTCTTCTATTATTATAAATCTACCAATTTCTATTATTTTGGTTATTAATATGGTGGAGCACCACTCATTTCAGTTTGGGGTAAATTAAAAATACTTTTTGACCTATTGTATAAGGGGTAAAGCAAGTAAAATAGGTTTAAAATATGTAATTGAATGATGGCACGACACTCAGTGAATTAAACAATTCACATTAAATTTTAAACTAGCATATTATTATATTATGCTTTATCAAAATAAATGAAATGATTTTTTATATACTAAATATTTAAAAATTTAGACAACTCGTAAAGTTAATTGACTTTTGGGTATTGTTATAATATACCGCTACCATTACGGTAATTAGTAATATTCTAAAAACAATTTTTTTATTAAATTTCGCGGGCTATTGCTGACATTCGACCTTAAAAAGGGTTGCTAGTGGTTGTCACACAGTTTTACATACAGCCACATTTTTCCAACCATATAATCGCGGCGACACTTACCACGCCCAAATTACCATTCTAACCTTCTTCACCTACTCTGTGCCCTACAGAACATCACTTATTTAAACCGTGCAGTCCAGAAGATGTTGGCTAAGATCCCGGCGACCATCAGTGAGAAATACAATACAACCGCCGCCCACCATAAACGCTTCTCCCATTTTCTTTTCTCCAAGTTTCTTAACACTCCAATGCCTACTAAAAGGCCTGAAAAAATAACGTTTTCATCTAGTTATTAACTGTTAAAAGCCAAATGTTAAATGACATATACTATAAGAATTGAAATTTGAATTGAAAAACATAATCAAGAACCAATTCGCTTAAAATAGCTTTCAAATAAAAAAAACTGCATTCAAATTAGAGTATTTGTTTCGACCGCGCTCGGTGCTACGATGCCACAGACCTCGTGAGATATCAAGAGGTCAAAGTTCGCCCCTTCCCAATCCCCAGCTTCGTCTTAATGGTCGACAATTTAGTAGCAGACTAAGGGGAAGGGGGCGGTTGGCCTTGGGCCTCCGGTCTCAGGGGGCCCCCAATCACGAAAATAGATTTGCCGCACTTTTTAGTGTACGATTAATAAATTACTTACCAGCAAGAGCGCCAGCCAAGTGCGCCACATATCCAATGTGCTGATCTAAATGCCTCCAATATCTATCGTATACAGCTGTGCCGATGTCCACTCCAGCTAACAATAGGAACACTAATAGCTGTACTATCGCGAACTCCATCTCAGCCCAGTTCTGGAAATAAATGACCAATGTAATTAGAGTACTTATATATTGATACGTGAAGAGAAATCTTCGGACCCCTAGCATATTGCAGCATATTGCACCCACGGAGGAATGTGGGGTTTAGCATTGTTAAAGTTTATATGGAGTGCTAAATGCTATTTATATAATATCTGTAACAAACATGTACATTCAATTCCATAAAATAAACTATTAATTGTTTACGCTCACATTGTCATTGTCTGAATGTCAAATCTCGCAGTTAAATCGGTGAGTTTGGTCCTGTGGTAACCCCGGCGAGGTAGACTAACGTCAACGTCCACCATCGATGCGCCATGAGGAAAAGTTGCACCTATCGATTGACTTATAAATGCCATCCTTACCATAATAATAGTAGCCACATGAGCTGCAATAAGCGCGTACACTCCACCAGACGCGCCGGCGAGATAGACCTTGGGATCGGTGAGGCTTGTCGCAAGCGATCCAGCGGCGACCCCGGCGAGGTACACTAATGTCACCCTCCACCATCGATGCACCATCTCTAATGGTACTCCGAGAAACAGCTGCACCAGTAAGTTCACTAGTAAATGTACTACACTGAAATAAATAAAAAACCTACATTATAAATCTGAAAGTGTCTGTATGCTAGAGAAATAATTACGTAGTTTCCATGATGGAGATAACTGGAAAACTGAACAAAAGGTCATCGTGAGACATTTCCCGAAGCAATTGCTAGCCAATTCATTCAACTACTGTGTAAGCTGTGTTCATCAGTCAGGATATCTTCGGACTAAGCCAATACCAAGGAAACCTCAATGGCCCGTGATACACTCTGCCAGAACAGGTGACACAACACTGCGTATTGAATCAGCGTACTATGATCACGGTAAAAGTTCCCACATTTAAATGTGGGGTGGCTCTTGCCTTTTAGTAAGAATTTTAGTCTAAAAGTGAGACTAGGTGAGCATCTTACGTTAAAATTGTAACCATGTGTTATATTTGTTCAGTGATTCAATCAATTGATTGAGAGGTATTCCTCATTATTATTACAAGTTGTATATACAATAGGACGTAAAGATTTTTTCTCTAATATTCCATCGCATAAAACAATGAAAGCAATCACAACAAATTGCCTATGTCGCTTGGTTGATGTGTATTTCAGAATTAGACCACGTATTTCAATTGATTACCATATTATATTCAATAGAATCGAAGGATGGAGACACAGCTTGATTTCTCCGTAACATGCAACATAAACTAGGGGCCATAATTTACACTAGAATTTCATTTTTATACAACTGGACCTCTTCCAAATTCTGCGGACATCATCGATCGGCAATCATGATGATAAACAGTGCTATCAAAAAACATCTACGGTTGAAATGTCATAACATAGCACTTTAACAAATAACTCACCCAACATGTACCAACATATAAGTGAGGAACCGCCACGCCTCCTGCCTCTTATTCGGGTTATAGATGAAGATCTGCGCGATAGGCCCGTTGGCCTGGGTGTTGCCCTGAGCAGCATCATAGCAAAACAGCACAATCTCCACTAGAGATATCAGGATCATGCAGACGGCAGGCGGCCAGCAACTGTACTCCTCCTCATAGGTACCGTCTGTGTATGTGAAGTATGCTTGGCTACGGGGTGTTTGGGCTGGTCGACGCAACACAAAATACATGGGATTTGGGAGATTAGGATACATTTTGGGAATAAGGTATATGAAATGGGTGAGGAAGAGGTATTTTTGTTTTGTTCATATCAGAGATGGCACGTAATGTTTCACGTTTTTCATATAAAGGGAGTGGAAAGTGTAGAATATGATTTCAATACAATTTATGAATAGCATGAATATTCAAAGAATGTGGAGATGATGGAAGATTATACAACAGAGAATTGTTCATTTCATATAGAAGGCAGGGAGAACGTAGAAATTGTAGAAACGAAACACAATTGAAGTTTTCAGATAAATATGAAGTTGGAGATTACATTGAGGCAAGAAGTTCCACGAAACAGTTGCAATTATAGAAATGTATACTCATGTAAACAAATTTTAGTGATAGTTACATTTATCATTTTGGCATATCCGAGACGTGTCCAATTGCCATTAAAAATAGAATTGGTAATAGCAACAATAGAATTACAGAACAGAAATAGATCACGCAAGCAGCGAGTGACAATGCATTCGTTGATACGACAAGCAGGACGCATTAATCATTTAGAAGTAGCGTCGAAAGGGCAATTGCCGGTAATTTGACGATGACCGAAAGGTATTTGCGAATTTTGTTCATAAAATTTTCCACATATTTTGGAAATTGTTTGCAGATTACAGTAAGGTTGGACAAACATAAAACAATAGGAAAAGGAGAAGAGAACATAAAAATATATAGTTAGTAAAGTCCATATACCGAGTTAAGAGTTAAGTAGTTAGTTAATAGTTATGGTAAAGCATGTTTATTTTTTTAGTTTTATGATAAACGTGGTTTAAAAAGGTGTAGTTTGTAAAACTTTTGTTTTTTTAGTATAATTCGTCATATAATAATGGTTTAAACTTAATTTAACATTTCTATACCACGTTTAAGCGGGCTATGATAACTAGGCGCGGGTCCAAGATGGAAGGAAAGGGGGTCAATTGTTTCTCTGAGTCAAGTAAAACAAAGAATAGCTCTATTAATCTAATTGTCGCATGCCACCAATTCTAGTCCCGATTAATTTCGTGTGTGGTAAGATTCAACATTATGTTGCGGCGCGCGTCCGCACTATATAAAACTAGTCGATCTCTACTTTAGATTGGAATTAAACATTATTCCAGAAAAATTACCCAAACCCTTTGGCTGCATGAAACATTAAATTGACCCTCCTTAGCGAAATCCTGGATGCGCGTCTGATGGTATCACGTAAAAGTTTAAGAATATGAACAGATGAAACGGCTTAGTTTTCGCATCTTTACATGAAAGCTAGCAAGAAATTAGTACCCCACTACTCCCACTCCCACCTCATGATTTTGTACCCGACTGGATATCGTATTATCGTATACTGGACTGGATTTGTATCGACCATCGTACACATGGTGAAAAACCCGTCATAGTAGCTCGTTCAGGCGAGTCGCGTTCCGGGGTCAGTCAGTGTATATCCAGTAATTTTAAGCCGGTATAATTCTGCCGACCGTCGAGGGATTTAATGTCTCTTGACGTTCGATGTTATAATTGGACTACACTGTACTTAACATCACGTACAGTATAGTCACTTGTACCCAGGATAAAAAAGACAAGTGTTATACATACTCTAAATCTCCACTACTAAAAATTATCAACAATACAAGCAAACGACCATTACTATTACGTCTTGGTAGTAGAAAATCAAGCGTGATGACTGACACAATCAATACATGTAATGAGACATTTGATCCCACAATTACTACCAAGGCCGCATGCTTGCGCGGGTCTCCAGTCTACACGACTACAAATGTAGTACAAAAACTATGACTATGTTTAAGAACCTAGGGTAAGTAAGTTGTTATTTATCTATCTTATGTCCTCGTATAAAAGCGAAATACATATAAAGCTAGGATCATGAAATTTGGTCAGATTATACTCGTAGTTTGTGTTATGTGAGATTCGGCGAAGAAAAGATTTTTGGAAATTTACATTTTAAGGGGGAACAGTGCTGAGTTTGAACTTTGTATCGTAATTTTTTATTGATGTTTGTGAATCTGGATGTTGTTTAATCAGTTTGGATTTGGATGACATTTGGCACACAGGTAGACCATGACCAGATTAGGACCTAGGCTATTTTTTATCCCTTAAAAAGACATATTATACGCGGAATTTTTAAATTGTCCTTAACCTTTTTTGTCAGAACTTTCGAATTTCAAAAAACCCAGTTGGGGTTACCATAAGAAATATTTTGAAAAAAAAAACAGTTTTAGTAAGTAGTAATGCTTATTGCTAATAAATTATTGCAATAATACATTGTGTAACTTAATAATAATGCAGATGAAGGCATCTATTGTGCACAAGTCTAGATTGCGAGTGATCTAAGAAATATTTATAGAAATTATAGTCTGTTTTTTAATATGAAGGATAGTCCAGTAGATGGAGATATAAAATCGAGCGCACCAAGAAACTGTGAGCTCCCGGCTTCAAGTCAGGTCGGGCAATCACAGTTTGTGGTTGAGTGTCCGATTGATGTGATTGGTCTATTTTTGGCGCCAAACAAAAACGGACCAATCACGTGTACAGAAATCGACACTTAGCAAAGAGCTCACTTGAGTGTTGTTCTATATTACGGGCCTGAGACTACTAAACTTATTATGCATACGCTTACGCATTATCTATAAAAATAAATAAAATTGAAGTGTATGTTTGTAATATTAAAATAACCGCTTTTTACGGTATATGTATATACGGTATATATACCAAAATATCATTTTTTTAAAATTTTGTCTGTCTGTTTGTTCCGGCTAATCTCTGGAACGGCTGGACCGATTTTAACGGGACTTTCACTGGCAAATAGCTGATGTAACAAGGAGTAACTTAGGTACTAGTTTATCGAGGAAAATGACATTCACGCGGGCGGAGCCGCGAGCAAAAGCTACTAGAAAAGAAACATACCAAAATATTGTATAACATGTTTCGCACACTGCAAAGCCTTATTCCACGAAGATTTACATAATTTCAAATAAATAGTTTGTTCACTTAAAATCCTGTATCCACTGTAACTTGTCTTTTTACATGTTTTACACCACATATTCTAAACTGATATAGGTAACGTTTTTGTAATAATTACATTTTGTGTAACACAGTAAACCGGTGATTAGTTATAACAATTATCTTGGTCGCTGAGGTCAAGTAACAATGGTCACCGCAGGTGATTAAGAGATTGTTAAGAGGTCAGTTGAAACGTGCTCCAGTCTCGAACGCGTGTTAGGAACTATAGGAAACCTCGGCTTAAGCCGGACCGCTTTATGCACGGATGAGCATTGTGACGTCACGGTGGTTCATTATTGATAAATGCCGTTTAATGGGTTATGGTTGACTTAATTGATATTAATTCAGCGTCCGTGGCGCAATGGGCTAATGGCTACTCGCCGAGTAGCAAGAGGATGCGGGTTCGATTCCCGCACCGCAAAATTCTTTATTCACCTGCCCTTATCCCACTCGCAGTGGGGTCGGCGCAACATGCTTTTTAACACATATTACAGAAGTTTCGGTTTGTAGTTTTTACGACCGACGACGTTAGTACGGACCAGCCTCCTGCCTGACGTTAACCCCTCTAAAGAATAGACCCTGTCCAAAACCAAAAATAATCATGAAAATCGGCAGAGATATCGCGTAACATACATAAAAGTAGAATTGAAAACCTCCTTTTTTAAATGAGTTGATAAACGGCTCGACATCTTCCGAATTCGATATAATAACTGTGAACTAATATAATTTATAGGCAATCATATTAATTTTCAGTCATACTTAAGTAATGCGTTACCAAGTTTTTCAACCTAAAAACTGTCTGCTTGTGTACTACTTACGAGTATATCAATTGCTAATTACCGATGAATGTATTAAAGAAAGCACAAAAATGTTAATTACACTTTAAATATTATTTCATAAAAACATGTAACATACATACAAGCGCTGCCATCTATTGCATCTAAATGAAAGTTATTATTTCTAACTCTACCGATAGATGATGCTACTAAGATATTAACGTATCTGTATCCGTATCGGTAAAAGGTACATACTGTCAAGTGCCGAGTATGTGAATAAACAGTGGCGGATCCAGGATTTTGGTTTGGGGGGGAGGGGATTGACCCAAAATTAGAAATAAAAAAATGAGAATATACTATACCTAGGTACTTAAAATTGAATAAGTAGAGATAAACGATGAAAATTATATTGTAGGTACTAGGATAAATGTCAATTTTAATTTGAAATTTGTCTGTGGACCCAAATGCTTTTCAGGGAGGCTTGAGCCCCTTAGCCCTGGATCCGCTAGTGTGAATCAAACATTACATACATAATATTGGTAAATCCTGGGTTTTTGTCTCGTGAATATTGACGTTATGCGAGGTCGTGGGTAATTCTTGCATGATAAAAATTTCACTTTGCACCCCATTGCGAACTCTTGTTCCGATACCTTTAAAACATTAAAAAATATCACTTAGATCCAATGATTTAATGTATACTACTAGACGGGCTGTTTAGAAGTAAAAATGCGTCACAAAACGCGGGAGTTTTACAGCTCACAGACAAGTAGCGCGATGGGGTTTCTAGTTGAGAGTAAGCGACATGGTAATATTGAGTTACGGTCAATTAACCGTAACTTAGTGGTACAATTTCTATGTACCATGCAGCTTGTCTGGTAGTATACCTACATTAAAGTCTTTGTTTAGATCAATAACAGATTTTGAAGTCTTTTTGGTCTGGATATACTCGTATAAAAAATGACGAAATTTCGGGTATAAAAGTTATTTCTAGAATGTTGTCAGATTTACGTTTAGGTGGGATTCTGGGGCATGACAGACAGACAGATGACAAACATGATTCGCGAGTGAGCCGGGACCATTTTTTTATTTTGGACGTCACAATAGTACGGAACGTGCCAAAATAAAGGTAGTTTCACAAAGAATCAAACGACAATGCAATAAAGAATGATACACACGTCTATGACCACTAGTAACACTAATTAGTCGAATAAAATCTAGGATCAAGATGAAAACTAGCGCCAAGCACTCGCTGTTTGGCATATGTTGATTTGGATCCTTTTGCCGCGGTCGTGGTGGTACATATACCGTCTACAATGGGTGGGTATCTAGGTACCCCCCCCCCCTTCCCCACACTAGGTACACCTGTATCGTGGGTATCAGGAACTACGAGGAACTTGCGGTCCCACAACACCCATACCTGAGACAAATATTTGTGGATCAGACAAACATTTGTCTAGGTGCGGGAATCGAACCCACGACCTCACGCTTCACAAGCGGCTACTCGCCCACTGCACCGCAGAGGCTGTCAAATGGGACATCGCAACTGGGGTGGCATCACTGTCTCGCAGAAAACCGACGAAAAGTGGGAGTTGCCAGCTCTTATGTATCGTACGGTGACATTTCGGAATGGTCGAATCCCGATTCTCCAGGCAACACATCCATAGTTTTTTTTAATTAGCCTGAAGCAGGTCGCTCGAGAAAGAGAAAGCATAATCAAGAATAGATATAAGCAGAATCAACACATAACCTAATTCAACAAAGCACTGCATGGCATTGGACTGCGCTCGTCACCCCAAGACATAAGACGTTAAGGATCATAATGCCCAGTAATTTCACTAGCTTCAATGTCCTGCAAACTGAAACACAACAGTGATTACAGACTGCTGCTTGGCGGTCGAAATAGGCAGTGGTGGGACCAACTTAGACGGCCCCTCGCATACCTAAACCTACCATATGATTCTGGTATTGTGGGTCTTCATGGAGAATGGAGATCACTTAACATCAGGTGACCTACTTGCTCGGTCTGCTATTTAAAACAGGTATAAAGATCTCGATTATAACTCTCATAATGTGATGCATCATTTCTACCAAATATTTGTGTTGTCTATAGTTTTATGATAAAATGATAAGACAATAAGATAATTCAATTGATATATTTATTTAACGAGATTTAATTCACAATATAGATATATATTGAACTATGATCCTATATTGTGGAAGTTCCTTTTCATTGATTTAGATTTTTTTATTCGCTTAAACAACAAGACGAGCAGACCGCTCGCCTGGTGCTAAGCGTCGCGCCTGCCCATAAACATACGCAACACGATCCAGGAAAAGAACCGTAAAAAATCAAACATGTAAGATGTAAGGTCTCATAATGTCCAGTAATTAAATCATACTAATAATATAAATGTGAATGTAAGTTTGTTTGTTACTCTTTCACGCGAAAACTACTTACCCGATCATCATTTTCCTTTTTCATTTTTATTTTTATTTTCATTTAATATAGGATACATTTTATGAAAAAAAAAACTCTGTTTGTTACGCTTTCACGCCTAAATCACTGAACCGATTTTAATGAATTTTTATGTAGAGATAGATGGAGACGGTTATAAGCTATTTTATTTCGGAAAAGTCTATTTACGCGGGCAGAGCCTCGAGCAAAAGCTAGTTGGCTATAAATGCATTACAATCTGAACACATTTTTATTCTAGCGGCCGGCAAACGGGCAAGTGATCTCCATCGCTCATAAACATCTATAATACCTAGAGAATCATGGACGCGTTGTCGAACTTAAAAGAAATGTACAATTAAGGGATTCGAAAAGTGAGGGGATTTGGGCCTCCGGATAAATTAAATCCTATTCAACACACGAAACGCAAAGGCAAGCTTCTACTTCACGTCGGATTTATGTGAGATATTGGTAACAGCCCGGTCGAGCAAGCCCCTTCATGCTGTAGACAAAACTGTCCACAGCACGGCTCTACCACATAAACACACAGCTGCTAGACAGAAATAAACCAAAGGCTGGTGCCTATCCAGGCAGACTCTAGCATAAGACTTGTCCTGACCTTCCTAAATTGCTCTGATGCCCTTGAACTAAGAATGTCCCACTTTCTAGTGGCTTCAACGGACAATATTTCTTGTTAAAATAAAACTCAGCTATGAAGGATACAAGTAACAATGACTGGCTTTTATTTATGAAAATAAATAAGGGAATTATATCCGAAGACTACACTTATTCTTACTCTTCTTCCACCTGCTCTTATCCCACTCGCAGTGGGGTCGGCGCAACATGCTTTTTAAACACATGTTACTGAAAGATTTAGATTGCTTGTGGATTTTTTTGCTTGAGTTACGTTTCTCGTCATCTTATTTCGATGGTTAACGGTGTGTTTTCCAACTAGGTTAATGCTGTTGAACGAACAGAGCTATTTAGTAACACTGACCGGTAACCACTTAGCATATCTCCAAACCACAGATAAATGTACTAAAATAAACCTCAACGTTTCAAATGGCGCCTATGAAAATGGATTATGGAAATCTTGAATTTTTGTACTGTTTGTCACTTATAACTCGTATCCTCAGAGGGGTAGGCAGACACGCAACTAGTGCATTCACGGTTCACCGGGTTTAATATGCATCCAATGTTATTTGTGGGCGATGGGCTCGCATCTTGACATCATGGGACGTAAGCGCGGCTAACTGTAGGTCGTACCAGTTGCAGGTACAACTGAAGCGGGGATACAGGCGTGAACTTATATTAAGCTTTAGATATTTTTTAAAGATGGAACAGTATTTTATTTTTATAGCAGAGGTCGGCAAACGAGCAAGTGGGTCACCTGATGGTATGTGATCTCCACCGCTCATGAACATCCACAATATTTAAAGAAACATGGACGCGTTGCGGACCTTAAAGGAAAGTGATAAATAAGGGATCGGGAAGGGCATGAGGAATTAATCATCCGTATTTTATTTTATACGTAATTGGCTCGCGTCTGGCCTCTATCATGGCTGATGGTAAGCGATGGTGTGGTCTAAGATGAAGCACGCTTGCCTAGCAAAAAACGATTCACTCGCGACTTGAAGACACCCAGATTATATCACAATCACGGATCGTAATAGCAAGATACTACTTCGCAACAGTTTTCTGTGAGACAATGGTAACAACCCGGTCGAACCGGCCTATTCATACTGTAGACAGTTTTGTCCAAAGCGTAGCCCTTAGGTCTGCCATTTACTTCAAAATAATAAGTAACTCTGCAAATTACATGTATATGTCACCACAAACTTCTCTATTACGACTTCAGAAACGCGCAATTACTTACGAATGAGTAAGACACATAAATCATCAATAATCATCATCATAAATAATTTGTCTTTTTTTTTCTTGTCTTGTCATTTTCCTTATTTATTTATGGTCGAGAGAAACAAAAAGCATTCACTTGTTGTGCTAAATACTATCATACTAAGTTAGGTATGTGGTTTTTATTCAGTTTTTTTTTGTGTGGACTCTTGCTGATAGCCTGACGAGATTCGACTTTTGTCAGCGTCATCGGGCTTTCGGGTGAGTGCTTTAGGCACTCTCAACCCTTTTTTATTTATGTGCGATAATTATTACGAGTTAACTTGAATAACCGGCTTCAAAACGTTAGTTTTTTTGACCAAAGAGCTCAAAGTTGGTCCCATTTAATTTTAAGACGAAATTTCACCCCTTGAGTGAAATTGGGGATGAAATATTTAAACTTCCGTCATTTATGCACATTTATTTGTGGATCGCACAAACATTCGGGTCTGGGTGTTTTCTCTCCAGAGGGGTCGACGTGAGGCAGGCGGCCGGTCGTCGTGGTCGACCCCATTGCGAGTGGGATAAGGGCAGATGGAAGAAGATAATAATCATGATTGAAGTCTCTTAGAGTACGGCAGTAAATTAATTTATGAAATCGGTTTTTACATACGCACTCACGCCCGTAATCCCCGAACCAGTACACCCACTTTTCGCCGAGCGTATCTCCGTCCCACGATGTGATAGAGGGCGAGCCTATCGCCATACCGGGCACAAATTCTAGACTCCGTGCTGATACTGAGCATTTCGTAATAGAAAAACCCAATACCACTTTACCCGACCCGGGGATCGAACCCGAGACCTCAGCGTTAGCCTCAATCGTAACACGTACGCATTACAACTGCGCCACCGAGGCAGTACGTAAATACGTTTTTAATTTTTACTTAACGTAGATTCACTTTACTATAATTAACACAAACCTGACAACATTGTGCAAAGTTGCGGAAACATAATAGTCTAAATAATACTGTGGCCTAAAACGTATAGCAAACTGGAATGTAGAGTTTGCAGTACGGTGCGTGATGAAAAAGGTAAACAAACAGAATACAATATAAATTGTTGATAATGTTTATGAGTTGGTTGAAACGGTACAATAAACATATTTCGCTTTACTTATAAACGCCAGGTAACTCTTGCAACTCTAGTGAAAAATATCCGTGTATTATAATAAAGCCACCAACATCTTAGGCTCAAAGCCAACTGCACGTGGTATACTCTGCCGATTAAGAGACGAGGCAATGGCGAAACATCGTTCCCGTTGCGGGTTGTAGGGGTCAGACGGCGGGTCGCCCCCCATTATACCAAATCCACCGTCAAATAGTGATGGGAATTCGGACCCAGGATAACACCAGGAAGAAATAAGTAAATTTTATACTATACCACTGCTGTGCACGGGCATTCTCTACTAATAAAAGCCAAATCTTCCTTTAACATGTGTAAAGCATATTGCGCCGACCCCACTGGGAGAGGGATATGGACAGGTGGAAGAGAAAAGAAGACTTTAGACTAGTTTAGACGATTTCAGGACACTTTATGACGATTGACAGGACCAAACATATATTTCGTGAGTTTTCAGCTTAATTCAGAGACAGCCTCCGTGGCGCAGCGGGCGAGTAGCCGGTTGCGAAGCGTGAGGTCGTGGGTTCGATTCCCGCACCTAGACAAATGTTTGTCTGATTCACAAATATTTGTCTCGGGTCTGGGTGTTGTGGGACCGCAAGTCCCTCGTAGGTTTACCTAGTGTGGGGTCAGGACTATGTGTGTGACTGTTGGGTGTATTTATTTTTTGTGACAATAGAATCGGCAACTATATACTTTATTTCAGAAAAGTTAACTAGTAGAGCCTCGCTGTAGACAGTTTTGTCTACAGTATGAAAGGGCTGACTCGACCGGCATGTTACCACTGTCTCACAGAAAACCGACCAAGTATCAGCTTGTATTGCATTTTGCACCGATGCGGTGAGTGAGATTGCTGGAGCCTTAAATCGCTCCTCCCTTTCCCAATCCACATTAACACATCCATGATTGGTATTGTTCATGGACGGTGGAGATCACTTACCATCAGCTAACCCACTTGTTCTTTTCCCTATGTTTGCTAGGAAAAAAATATAAAAGTTGACAGCCACTGGTGAGGTGCAAGTGTGCAGTACATGCATCTAAAATTCATCGACTGTATTTCTGAGCTGTGACGTAGGTAGAGATAGGGAGCTATCGGCATATCAGACACGCATCTTATCACAGTTATTATGTCACACGGCGATAGTCCTGTCAAAATCAATTCAATGATTGCTAACATCATCATGAACACACAAAATACTGATACAAATTGCGTAAAAGATTGGATAGTGACCACTGACCACCATAAAGTACACGCATTCGCTCGCCTGATGGTAAGCGCCACGCCTACCCATAAACAGAAGCAACGCCAGAACTTTGAATTACAAAGCACTGCGTGGTACTGGACTTCGCTCGTCACACCGCGAAATAAGTTGTTAAATTACCGGGCATTATAAGACACACACACTTACCATCAAGCGAGCTACCTGCTCGTTTCATGTCGTACCAACCTAGATGGTCTCTCGCATACTTACGACCTACCACCTAGTACTTACAAGACTCAGTCGTTAGTTAAATACACCCAACAGTCACACACATACTCCTGACCCCACACTTGGTTAACCTGCATCGTGGGTATCAGGAAATACGAGGGACTTGCCATCAGACGAACATTTGTCTAGGTGCGGGAATCGAATGAATGGCCTTACGCTTCGCAACCGGCTACTCGCCCACTGCGCCACGGAGGCTATCGAAAATTAAGTTAATTTTGAACATTGCTTCATCTTTATCAAGGTCTAGACCTACGAGTATCTTAACTATCTTCAATTATGTTCTAACATGGTCACGTATTTAAAGATAAGAGTACAAAATAATGCGGTATTGTTTGTAATGAGATAACATTAAAACGTTTGAGTTGGGGAAGTCAAGGGTTTTTGTAAAATTGGACAGTTTACCTTCAGTATGGCCTATTGGCCTATGTTTGCTTGCCACGTGTGCAGAATAGAGATGTATTCAAAGGTTATAAGGTCATCGATAGAAACTAATTGACTATAAAAAATAGGTACCTATTAAGGTATCGACAACTAGATATAGAGGGCATAAAAATATATATACATACGCAGTCACGCCTGTAATCCCCGAAAAAGTCCCAGGTCCATATTCACAAACAACACTCAAGTGAGCCCTTTGATAAGTATATATTTCTTTATACATGATTGGTATGTTTATATATAGTGCCAAAACTGAAACTGATGACGAGACGAGCAGGTCGCTCGCCTGATGGTAAGCGTCACGCCTGCCACATTAACAGAAGCAACACTAATCAGAACTTCGTATTATGAAGAACTGCGCTCGTCACCTTGAGACATAAGCGTGTCAAGTCTCACAATGCTCAGTAATTTCACGTGTACAGAAATCGCCACTATGCGTTCGCGCTCAGTATGAGGCCTCATATTAATGTTTATGAATATGGCGGTCAATCCATGAGGTTTTGATCACTTTCTGATCTGATTATCTTAATGCATATAGAAACCTAGATAATTCAAAATAATATCGTACTAATATTATAAATGTGAATGTAAGTTTGTTTGCTACGCTTTCACGCGAAAACTACTTAACCGATCATCATGAAACTTTGTACACATATTCTTGGAGGTACGAGTATAAGAAGTAACATAGGATACTTTTTATGAAAAAAAAAAACTATTTGTTTGATACGCTTTCACGCCTAAATCACTGAAATGATTTTGATCAATTTTGATGTAGTGATAGATGGGACCCTGGAGACGGTTATAGGCTACGTTTTATTTGCACGCGGGCAACAGCTAGTAAGTAATATTTTTTTGTGTTATCTGGAAGTTCCATTGTTAAATCTACACTAATTAATATAAAGAGGTAAATATTGTAAGTTTGTGACTCCACGCGGGCAGAGCCGTGAGCAAGAACTAGTACTCTATAATAGTCCTCAGACAAAATACATTTATGTAAATAGTGAAACTCTGTAGAACATCAGTCAGTTAATTTGTGTCGACCTTGCGTCAGTAAACACATAAAACATCACTTTGTATCTGTTAAAAAGAATATATAAAGTTTTCGATAGGTAACAAATTACTAATTCTAAGTGAGTGCAATGCAACTGAGTATAAATATATTGGATGAAATAACATGTTGTATATGCGGGCGCCAGACGAGTGCGCAAAGTTTGGTCACTCATTTTTAAAACATATGAATATATTTTCTGAGCCCAACTTAGAACGCAAATAGTTTATACATGTGCCAGATTTGTCTTCAAATATTTGCACTCACATTCAATTCACTACTCTTTTGTATTAAACTTTGCTTTGTACTAGCTCAGTGTGGCAGATCACCCAAACTTTGAACTGTTTACTTTGATATACCCTGAAAAATTTACTCTGCATGGCAAAGTGCAAATGTTTGTTAAAACTTTGCACACGTACGCAAATACCCGTGCCACACTTCGCGAGTTCCTAGGTATTTGCGTATTTGAAGCTAAGACTGGCGCCGCGCCGGCATTAGTCAACATACGACATCTTATGTTATCCCCATCGATGATTAGTAAACAAATAAAGCATAAAGTACCAATGTTAGGAATAATTAAATTCGCACAGAATCAGCCCATCCCAAAATTACAAACACTTTACTGTAATAAAATAAAATTGAATTCTCATATGTTAAACTTATAAAGTAATTTATAATAAAGCAAATATCGGCGAATTGAATTATCCATAACATGAACAAACATAAAATCCATGCGATCGAAGTGACAGCGCAGCCCGACACAAATGGCGGATATCCATGAATTTTGATAACAACGATGAAATATAAGCTAATCGGACGAATGGTATAAAGAAATAAAATTAAATACCGCCATCGGTCGTCGACACAGCTTGGAAACCTGTCCAGGTGCCTAGCGAACAAAATTAGTGTGTTAATGTATACTAAATACAATTTTAAATCATGCAAAATAGCTAATTACAAAATTATAAGTGACCAAATAATATCGGCGAGTGAAAAATATAACTCATATTCGGAATTAGCCGATTCTGATTTATTGATTCACCCGTCGATCTAATACTAAAGATCTAGATTCTCGTGATTCGATATATCTCGAACGATAATATTATAAGTAGGCTTGCGTAACCGGCTTGACGTAGTATAGTCATCTGCACAATAGTCTTACCTTTGGACTGGATGCTAAAAATTAATTGACATTACTAGATACATTAACAATATTATAAGAAAGCTACAACGATATGGACCAAGAGGCTGGTGGAGGCTTGTAATTAGCTATTAGTATAAACCATAGATGTTATTTAATAAATGTTATTAGTCTGTAAGCTTCCCTAAAATAAATAAATAAATAAGACATGTAGATGAAACTATAGCGTATAAACTGATAAATTGATTATAATATAATGCTCTATCAACAAAAAAAAAATATGCATTTTGAGTTTATCGCATACATATTTGTACTGGATGAATTTAAGGAGGTTGAAATATCTTGTTGAATATCTTGCTAAACAGCAAAATATTTAGTTTCGTTAGGTAGGTTTGTCTGTTATAAAGTAAGTTATTACTCAATTATTTTATCAACATGCAGTTGAGATTCAAAACTTATGTTAGTCTTTATATTAATAACAACTATTCTACTAATACTAGCTAAGTCTACGATATTTAGCACGAGGATATACCTTGAAAACATTTAGTTTTAATGATATTTTGATAGACATTAGATTACCATCCTAATCATCATTTTAATTGTATGATTACTTAACTTAACCTATCACACTTGATAAAACCTATTTTATTGTCTATCAAATACACGATTAATTACGATATCAATATCATCGTTCGAGATAAGTCTAACATTTTGAGAATCACGATCTTAGAAGCACATTCATTTATTCACAGCATATTCTTTATCTAGCTCTATTTTATGTACAAAAAATTACAACTTTCAGCTAAATAGCCGTTAAACGGTCCGGCATCAAGGTCAGATAAGCTGATAAGACAGCGGGCACGGTCTTTGTGGGCTGATAACGATGATATCTGATAAGATTTGATGACTCAATCCCACTGGGTGTACTTAGATCAATAGTTAGTATAGATTAAGAATCGGAATTGAAAAATCCAATAAGTTTAGGGGCTTTAATTCATATTCAAATTATTTCTGTGTTGGGGATGACTCTTAATATTCGAATTAGACGACGGATTTTTTATATTGAAATATTACATATATTGTCAAAGTAGTTTAACTCAGCGACACCAAAGTACATCATTTTTTTTAACTTGACCTCTTCACAAAGACCACACCCGCCCTAGCTGCTCCATACCTGTAGTGTCCACAGGGTTCCGATGAGGAATGATAGAGTGGACGTAACGCGCTACAAAATGTCCAAACATCGCCTTGAGATCAGGGTTGTGCATCATCGCCACGAACTCCGTGAAGTCGAGGTACCCCGAGTTGTCGTGGTCTGCGAGGCCCATGATCTTGTCCACCACATTGTCGGGTAGGTCGTGATCGTACTCCCGAGACTCGATGATGCCTTTCAACTCTATGTAGGATATACGGCCGTCGTTGTCTTTGTCGTACTGTAAAGAAATATATAAATAAATACACCCAACAGTCATACACATAGTCCTGACCCCACACTACGTTAACCTGTGGATATCAGGAACTACGAAGTACTTGCGGATCCACAACACCCAGACCCGAAACAAATATTTGTGGATTACACTAACATTTGTCTCGGTGTGGGAATCGAACGCATGGCCTCTCGCTTCGCAGCCGGCTACTCGCCAACTGTGCCACGGAGGCTGTCAATGTCAATATGGATTAATAAGGTACAGGTACCGGCACCAATTGTGAGAACAAACATATGAAGTTGAATTATACGGTATGTTTCGCGGAATGAAGGGACGTGGAGCGTCGAAGCTTCACGCGTTTGATTTGTGATGATACGTACATACGCACTCACGCCCGCTATCCCCGAAGGGATAGGCAGAGGTGTAACCAGTACACCCACATTTCGCCTAGCGTATCGCCGTCCCACGATGTGATAAGGGGCGAGCCTATCGCCATACCGGGCACAAATTTCAGCTCCGGGCTGATACTGAGCATTAGTCACTGAGCAATAGAAAAACCCAATACCACTTTACCCGACCCGGGGATCGAACTCGAGACCTCAGCGTTATCCCCAATCGTAACGTACGTAGCGTACGCATTACAACTGCGCCACCGAGGCAGTCTAGTGATGATGCTCGTCGTTAATTGTACTATGAAGTATCCCACATACTCTATCTTTGCTTAAGGATTATTCCACTATGTGAACATGGGTATCCTACCCATGTAGGGTATACCTCCCAGATATCGATTTTGAAGTTAAACACTCATAATAGACTGCCGACTGTGACTGTGTTGCCAACTTTTAAGGGAACGGATTGGGATTATGAGGGGTATTTATTTTTTGGGCCTCCGGTCATAAATACATATTTAAATGATTAAAATAATATTATGTATAGACACAATATAGCACTCGGGTCTCGGGGACACCGAGACAGGGAGTTTATTACAGAGCTTGCACGTGCGTGGTACATCTGAGATAACCTCAGGATAAAATTCCGTTTATTTTTATATAGCATAGTCTGGCAAACGAGCAAGCGTGTCACCTGATGATAAATGGTCTCCACAGCCCATGTAGGCCCATAATACCAAAAGAATTATGGGCGCGTTGACGACCTTAAAGGAAATAGATAATTAAGGGATTGGGAAGGGGAGGGGGATTTGGGCCTCCGGATATCTCACTCACCGTATGAAACGTCAGACGTGAGAGAAACGTGTTACCACAGTCTCACAGAAATTGAGACGAGACAGAGAGCAGAGGACGGAGGAGCAACACAGAGGACGAGCCGGCCTATTCGCGCTGTAGACAAAAGTGTCCAACAGCGTGGCTCTACCACTCACAAGTGTCTTGTTTCAAAACTTGTCATGATTAAATCCACATTTTTTTTATATAATAACCAATTATGATTTAAGTATTATGTACGTTTGACCTTACATTATGAGAAACATAAAAAAAAAACTTGGTATTTAAATTACGACAACGAACAAAAAATCTGATTGTAAACTGTTTTATTTCTATATAAATTTAACGTTAGTTTCTCAATATCAAAGTAAATGTTAGTTATTAAACAAAATAAAAACTGTTGGAAACCGCGACGCATTCAGACTAAAGCAGCGCCAAGTCCGGATTGTATGCAATAGAATAGATACATATTGAGGTATGCGATCAAGACAGGCGCGACTATTTTTAATACATACATACGGACTCACGCCTGTAATCCCTGAAGGGGTAGGCAGAGGTGTAACCAGTACATATTTATTATAACCATATTTCGCCGAGTGTATCTCTGTCCCACGATGTGGTAGGGGGCGAGCCTATTGTCATACCGAGCACAAATTCCAGACTCCAGCTGATACTGAGCTTTTCTTAGTAGAAAAACCCAATATCATTTTTACCCGACCCGGGGATCGAACCCGAGACCTCAGCGTCAGCCTCAGTCGTAACGCGTACGCATTACAACTGCGCCACCGAGGCAGTCATTTTAATACAATTTCATAGAAAACGGTCGTCCCGCTATCGCCTGACTCGCGTCATGCGTCACGGTCTCCTGTAGCGGTCGCATATCTCAAAAGCGTACCTTAAATCGTAAAGAAAGGCGTTGAAGTGGGTGAAATGTCAAATGACTAGCTTCATCCCGGTCAAGTAATTTTGTGCGTTTTGTAATGGGTATTTATATTGTAGTATTGCGTAGTACTCGGCGAAAAGTGGGTGTACTGGTTACACTTCTGCCTACCCCTTGAGGGATTACTGGCGTGAGTGCATATGTATGTATGTACTATTGCGTAGCAGCCAAAATGGAGTGTAAATGGGTTACCAACATCTTAGGCCCAAAGGCAACCCCACCTGCAAGTGGTACACTTTGCAAATGACGAAACTTAGTTCCCGTTGCCGGCTATAAGGTCAGACGGCGGGTCGCCCTAAATTACCAAATACCGACAAATCCATGGTACCTACAAGAAGGCGGATAAGGCTATTCAGCTGGCTATATAACTACATAACTATATAACGCCAGGCACTAAGAAAGATTGATGTAGTAGACAGTTTAGTACATCATGAAATATTTATGTAACTAGTGTATATAATATAATAAATTTATATGTATTTATGTAAGTAATGTTGTATCATAGTCTTCTATATATGTAGATTTATGTATTAGTATCTTGTCTACTTTTTTTTTCTTGTTAGTTTATTCTATGCGACGACTTATATACACCCACATTATCTCGTCTCTGCATCACCCACAGGTAGACTGGTAGAGAATGCCTTCGGCATTAAGTCCGCCTTTATACATGTTATGTATATGAAGTTTAAATAAATAATTAAAAAAAAATGAATGAAAGTGTTTCACAATTTCTCTCGGGTCATGGCAATTTTAAGTGTTAACTGTTTTCATTTAAGTTGGTTGGTTGATTCACCTGCGTGCCCATGCTCTACACAGGGAGCACGAGCAGTCGGCACATCATATCCTTTGGGAGTGCAGTCTCTGGCATGATGAGCGCAACATTATTCTAGACAGTATGCAAATAACATCTGGAGTTGTATACTATATGGATCTTGTGGAGACTAGGAGGAATTTCCGTGCATTCCGGCGTTTTTGCCATACCTATTATTGGAATCAAGTTTAACAGCTTACGTAGGACTCACTTAATGACATCCGTGGTGCCTTACATCTGGTTTTTCCAGTTGTAAATGTCTTTGTGCCTGAGGTTAAGACCTCCCAAGTACATTATTTTGTCTCCCGCTTTGCTATGGAGGGAAGTGGGCAATTATTATTTTCAACTCCTCCCTGATTTTCGATTTGATTCATTTCATTGCGGGATAAAGACAGATTTTGCATTCCCAGAGACTTGCCGAGCTTCATTGCTTGGTGTCGATATATGTGTGCCACTTGCTCGTTCGCCGATCTCTGCTATAGAAAAAGCGGCATATTACTGCTTACTTAATAAATAGACATATTATTGAACGATATATCTTTTGTAATATTTAAAACACGTCGAAAATTTTTGCAGTATGATTCACAGTCGGGGGCACCCGTGAGTCATAAATACACTCGAATTGCGACAATGGCCTAACGGGATGTGGAAGGGACTCCCGAGACGGAGGTTGTGGGCTCAATCCCAACTCTCAGGGCACACACCAATTGAAAGTTTTTTTTATAGCATAGGCCGGCAAACTAGCTACTGGGTCACCTGATGGTAAGTGATTTCCACCGCCCATGTACGCCCATAGTACCAGAAGAATCATGGGCGCGTTGCCGACCTTTAAGGAAAGGGATAATTAAGGGATTGAGATGGGGAGGGGGAAAATGGGCCTACGGAAATCTCAATCACCATGTACTAAACGCAACATTAACCTGCTACTTTACGTTGGATTTCTGTGAGACAGTGGTAACGACCCGGTCGAGCCGGCCCATTCATGCTGCAGACAACTGTCTACAGTGTGGCTCTACCAGTCGCAAGACTCGTACTCGCGTGTACTTACCATCAGATGCAGTGCAGTCACATTACCGTGCCAGCATAAAAAAGACGAGTCTCACTAATATTTTGGATTTAAATACAAAAGTACTAGAATTAGCCTAGTCCATAAATGTAGGAACAAATTTAGAACATCTATCTATTGACTGCATTCTGTTGGCATCCTGCCACCTGGGTTTCTAGTTTTTTTTTCATAATTTAATTCAGGATTAGGTCTAAATGTGGTAACACATTTGTCATCACCGCGCATACGGTTCAGCTTTCCCGATTTTTAGGGTCCCAGATACCAACGTGACTCTATTACAGAGCCTATACGCAGTATGTGTATATGTTTTAATGTAGTTCAATCCGAAACCCAACAGTTGTCGCCGGCTCGACTGTAATGTGTGAGTGCCTCGTCGGGAAAGAAAATAAAATCAGTACGAGTATCATAAAAAAAACTTAAATGTTGCAGAACTACAACAGGTACATGGTACACGATACAATTAGGCTTAAGCGGCAGGCCGCGCCCACCCCGGAAGGAAGCTAATTAGGCACTGCGGAAGTGCGCGGGGTTGGGCGCGGGCGCAGCGCGTATGCTTGCGAGCGGGGCGTTAGGGGTGGCTGTACGGGACGCGTTCGCGTGGTAAGGTCGCGCGCTATAGTGCTGATTGGCAGTAGAATTAGACAAAGCTGCGGTACCAACCCAGACGAGCTCTCGCATATGAAAGACCCAGGCAGGGTCAGGGCCGGGGCCAGACTCGGGCAACACGTCCGCTTTAAATATGAATTGTATGGAACAGGTCGCCCCTGTTTCGGTCACGTTATAAATCAAAAAGTATCCTTTCATGAATTGAGATCTTGCCACGTGTCTCCCCAATGGTTTTTATACGCTATAATTTATAAGGAAAACTCTAGAATAGCGTCGTTAAACGCTATAAAATTTACCGACTTGGATTTTTTGCAAAATTGAATTAACATATTAGTCACACCGTTTCAATCGCTTTGTTTTGGGTAATTCCAACACAAGTCACAACTTGCTTCCTATCTGAAATATAACAGACATTATTATTAGGCTAATCAGTGTTCCAATCTATGACTGTCATTGATAAAATTATTACAATATTGATAAATATAAATATTGAATTGCGTCACGCGCCTCGGTAGCGTACCTCGAAACGTGCCCTTTAAATACTACTTTTACTAGGTGGTATATGGGAGATGCCGTCTGGGTTGGTTACCACCGCTTTGTCTATTTCTGCCGCCAAGCAGCAGTGTGTAAGCACTGTTGTGTTTCATTTTGAAGGACATTGAAGTCAGTGAAATTACTGGGCTTTATGAGACCCCTTTATGGAATGCCATGCTGAGCTTTGTAACTCAAGATTCTGTGTGGTGTTGCTTCTGGTTATGGGCAGGCGTTGGGCGATTTCATCGTTTCGTCGTTCAAATAAAAAACACGCCTTAATATTGACTAAACGGATTCGGATAAAATTTGGCTCAAAAGTAAACGATGGTCTGAATAGGCTAATTTTTCAACCGACGAAAAAACAAGAGGTGCTCAAACGCATAACTCTGCCAAATGTTTTTTTTATTCGAAAGAGTATAGCTCAAAGTTGGTCTCATTTTAATTTCAAGAAGAAATTCCACTCCTAAGGGGTTGAAATCGGGGATGAAAGATTCAGACTTTGTCATATATTTACCGATTTTGATTATTCTCTCACTAAAATTAGTGAAATAAAACCTTTTCAACAAAAATAAAACTAACTCAAAAACTAAAAAGCTAACAACAAATATAATCAATTCTGGTGCTATTGCAGTGTAATGGTAGTAGATAGAAAGCACCAACTCAAAATTGTTTATTTTTGGCTTATAGTTTTTTTAGTCAGTTTTACACGCAGGCGGAGCCGCGAGCGAAAGCTAGTAGTGTACAAAATCTGCGTCGCGCAGTGCTCCGTCGTCTGGGCGTGAGCATACTGCCGACGTTAATTATGTCATAGCGTACAATGTGAGTCATTAGGCCCCGAGTTCGATGCCCTTGTCGGGAAACCCTTTGCGTCGCGTGCAAACGTTCAATATGGTTTGGTATTGGAAACATGTCTAGGGATTGCAAGCCTGCGGAATCCCGCATCATCTTGCGGATCCACGTGCGAAGCTTTCTGGTATGATAAAATTATTAATTTGCACTACATGCAACCCTGATAGTTTAATGGCTTATCGTTCCAAAATTGTGCGGTAACAATGTTATTAAATAAAGATTATTTTTTATTAAACAGGTATTACTTTTTATTAAAAGGAGATTATTTTTTATTAAATACTAGTAGTCCCGCGCGGTTTCACCCGCAACATCTACCGCTTGCAGCGCCACCTCCCGGGTTCAATTGTAAATATAAACCATCCAGGGACCTACTCAAACACACACAAAAAGTTTCATCAAAATTGGTCCAATCGTTTTTAAGTTTTAGCGAGACTAACGAACAGCAATTGATATTATTACAATTGATTTATATATATACAATAATAATAATAATAATACACCCAACAGTCACACACATAGTCCTGACCCCACACTAGGTAAACCTGTATCGTGGGTATCAAGAACTACGAGGGACTTGCGGTCCCACAACACCCAGACCCGAGACAAATATTTGTGGATCAGACAAATATTTGTCTAGGTGCGGGAATCGAACCCACGACCTCACGCTTCGCAACCGGCTACTCGCCCGCTGCACCACGGAGGCTGTCATATATAAGATATTATTTATTTATTCTATTAATAATTACAATTCTCTCTTCTTACACCTGCCGTTATCCTACTCGCAGTGGGGTTGGCGCAATTAACACATGTTGCAGAAAAATTTGGCTTGTAGTTTCACAACCGGACGCCTGCCTGACATCAACCCCTTTGTTTAGAAAACACCCGACGTATAACAAGCGACGTTAAGTAGCAGCTTGCTGCTGCGTTTCGTAAGGTGAGTGAAATATCCGGAGGCCCACATCCTCCTCCCGTTCCTAATCCCTTAATTATCCCTTTCCTTTAAGGCAACGCGCCCATGATTCTTTTGATATTGTGGGCGTACATGGACGGTGGAGATCACTTACCATCAGGTGACCCACTTGCTCGTTTCCGACCTATTCCATAATAAAAGGAATACACAAAGCTAATTGCGAACGCGTTGCTTATTAGTAAACGGATATTTTTAGCGTCGTCCGTGACTATTTAGCCACCCCCGCCACGGGCATGTCTGCCACTGAGTAAAATGTCTACATCCCGTTTAAGTTTTAATATCTATTTTTATACATGCGAAAGTGGATTTGTCCGTCTGGCTATTCCTAAAACGTTTATGCTATTTGGCAGCGAGGTACACTGCTTATTAAATGATAGTGACAGTCTTTCCGGGATAAAAAACAGCTATGTCCTTATCGAGGTCATGGTCTGCCCGTGTGCCAAATTTCAGTCAAACGTAAAAAATCTGTTGACCCATTAAGACATGACTTACAACATACTTTCATGTTTATAATATTATACAGAACACAAAAATAAGAATAAAACTAATAAAAATTGGAATAATATTACATTAAACACTAACAAAAACAAACAAACAAAATAGCGTGCGAACTATAGACGCCGCCATATTGGCCTTGGCTGCTCTGGCGAGCGCCTTTCACTTTATCCCTACTCCGCGGCCGACCGTCACGCGACATGCAACACACAGGCCAAAAATTTTGAGACGATCTAATAATAAAGGAGAATAAGAAGTAAGTGTTTGCTCGCGGTACCGTCCGCGTGAAAACCTTTTTATTGAATAGTACCTATGCCTCGGTGGCGCAGTTGTAATGCGTACGCTTTACGAATCCACTTACAAATGCAAAGGTAAAATCACACGTAACACTCATAGACAGCCTCCGTGGCGCAGCGGGCGAGTAGCTGGCTGCGAAGCGAGAGGCCGTGGGTTCGATTCCCGCACCGAGACAAATGTTTGTGTGATCCACAAAATATTTGTTTCGGGTCTGGGTGTTGTGGGACCGCGAGTCCCTCGTAGTTCATGATACCCACGATACAGGTTAACCTAGTGTAGGGTCAGGACTATATGTGTGACTGTTGGGTGTATTTATTATTTATTATTATTATACACACAACAAAAATAAATGAACGTTCAAAATCAACTTTATTTCATAAAAGTTAATGTCTAAATATTAAATTTCTAGATCGAGATACGACGTTCTGGACCGCGCAAAAAATTTAACGTATTAAGTGTCAACTAGAGATCATGAATAAAATTTTATGAATGAACGAGCTGCACAGACTTTTATTTCCCCGCCTTCTTGCACAGAGTTTTGGTGGGGTAATTTTTTTGCTTGAGTTACATTTCTTGTCATCTTATTTCGATGTCCTGTATAAAAATAGTATCCATTGTTCGGCGTAATACATAGGTTATTCATGAGTAGTCGGTAAAACATTGTCAAATATTTGCTCGTCTGAGATCTTTATTGACCATGTAGGTCGAATGCCTAAGCGTTGTGTAAGCGCAGGACCGAATTTACAATATACACTAATATTGTAAAGGGGAACGATTTGTATTTTTGTATGTAACGAATAAACTTAAAAACTATCGATTTCAAAAATTCTGTTGCCGTTAGAAAGCTACATTATCACTGAGTAACATAGGCTATTTTTATACCGGAAAAGGTCGTTCACGCGGGCGCAGCCGCGAGCAAAGGCTAGTATGATATAAAGGAGGATTGACTGCCTCGGTGGTGCAGTTTTAATGCATATGCGGTACGACTGCTGTGCTGAGATCTAGGGTTCGAACCCCGGGTCGGGTAAAGAGATATTTGAGTTTTTCTATCGTGAAATGCTTAGTATCAATCTGGGGCTTCAAACCGGACACAAAAGTAAATAATAGTAATAAATAACATCCAACAGTCACACACACATAGTCCTGACCCACAGAGCCTTGTGTTGGTGTCGAGTATAAATATAATATAATAGTGAATTTTCAGCTTACGATCTACAAATTACCGAATTTAGGGAAATACATTTTAGCTGACTTTTCTTTTGTGTTTGTGTGCGTGACGTTGCAAGTAAATACATCACACTTAGCTAATTTTCAGCTTAAGATTGTGAGTATGCGTTGTTTGCACATCTACCTTCTGTATGTAGTTATTCTAATGCTTAAATACTATTAACCAATGCTGGAATTAAAAATGTGGTACAAATGCAAGTTAAAACTTCTTAATTGATCTGAAAATAAGAATGACACCATTGACGGCGTCAACTCATAATTGAATTAGACTAGAGTCTAGACTATTGCCGAGTGATTTATTTTACTGGGAACTCTTAAAATAATTGATATATACAAGACGAAGACAACTAGTCCTTTGCCTAATGGCAACTTACTTACGGCCATTTTAACCGACTCCAGAAAATGAGGAGATTCTCAAATCGGCGAGTTTATTCTTATTCTCTTCTTTTTATGTCTATACATTGATTTCTCCGTCAATTGTGGACCGATATTGTTGGAAAAAAATCTTTCGATAGTTAAGCTGCGATGTGGTCCCATATAAATCTGGTTAAGATCTCATGACGGAGTACGGAACAAAAAATAAACTCCTCAACTGATAACAGCACAGTCATCGCGATTGTGTTATTGTATTGGAATTTACATGCCATAGTTGTACCTCTTCTTCTTCCACTTGCCCTTTTACCACTCGCTGTAGGGTCAGCGCAACATGTTTTATAAAACATATTACAGAAAGATTTGACTTGTAGTTTTTACGATCGGCCGCCTGCCTGACAATCTCTCTATACTTAATAGTTGTGCCTACCACTAAAAAAATCAAAATAAAATAAGTTTTAACAAAACTTAAAAACCGACTCAAAAATTACAGAAAACTGAAAAATAGGAGTCTCTATCTCTTTGTAGTCGGTGCAATTTCATTTGACCGGCAACGACATGCGCCGAAATTAAAGAGACCTATACCTTTGAACCTTGTGAGGTACTGAGTCTACTACTTTATTACGTCAGTTTAAGTCAACATTAGCTTATCTTACGGCATTTACACAGTAAAAGCATGACCGGTTCGTGCTAAAAAAGAACACACGTGCGTGATTAACTCACGGATTAACCGCATACTTATTACATGACTTTACATGAGTGTACGCAATATAAACACGATCAACACTTTGTGAGAGTTATTGGCGAATGGCCATAAAATGTGTAGTGTATAGGCCGACCACCGAACAAGTGGGTCACTTGATGGTAAGTGATCACCAACGCATATGTACGCACACAATACCAAAAGAGTGACGGGCACATTACCGACCTTAAAGGAAAGGTATAATTAAGGGATTGGGAAGGGGAGGGGTTGTGGGTACTACGGTATACGGGACTGCCACTATCAAGTATGGTAGACTTGATAATAGCTTTTTTTTTCGAATGGATTTGTGCTGTTAGCTTATATTGCTTTTACAGCTTCACCTGACAATAAAGCCGGCGCTTATGGCGCTATAGCCAGAAATATGTAGTGTACTTAGTAGCGATTAAGCACAGAGGCGCCTTTTACAAGGCTCAGACCTCAGCTATCGCTGGGAAGTATAGTTTAGGGCCGTCTCTGCACATAATTGTGCCGAGGGCCAGTTGAGGGAGTTCTTCGGACTCGCAGGCGTGTCCTATGACAGGGTCGCGTATTATTATTGCAATTCGGATTGGGCAAGGAAAGTGCTGCTTCGATAACGACTGTGATGGAGTCGTTGGGATCTGCGGTAACATATTTGGGGGGACGACGGAGGACTTGAATATTGGTCGGAGACGAGCAAGTGGGGTCACCTGATGGTAAGTCATCTCCACCATAAATTTCCCAGCTCGGAAATTTCTAATTAGTTTACAACAAGTGCGTGACCAAACCACGCACTTGGGTTCTGTAGTGTTACCGAAAACATTTCTCAAAAACGATATAACCCAGCTTGGTTAAAAAGTACTTCCAAAGAAAATTTGTTTCAATAACTTTATTGAAATCGATGATTTGTATAAATTTGAACTTATACAGTCAGTTCGCCCTGGAGTTATGCCAGGGTCCGCCTTCTCATCATGAATTGACGGTGAATTTGGTATTATGTGGGGCGAATTTGGAGCCATTGTTATTTGCAATTTAATGGTCAATTATTGGTAGAGACTAGAGAGCAACCTGCTCAAAATAGGATTTTTTTTAAATCGGTTTTATTGAAATCATTTTATTTTACTATTTTTTTTGTAAACAAATTATCTAAATCGTTGCATAATGACGAATTTTAAGTCTTTCATCCCCGACTTCATCCCCTATAGAAGTGGAATTTCTTCTTGAAGTTTAAATGGGATAAACGTTTTCTTTTTGAAATTGATACGTATGAATCATATAGGGAAAATCCCGCTTTATATATCAGGATATACGACTAACTCACAATGATTCGCAAATTTGTAATCAGTGACCATTCTAGAAAGGGCACTCTTTGTTGACTCACACCGAATATAGTTATTGAAGTCATATGAGACATCGTCGATTGTCTTTGATATGGATAATTTTCAAAGATAAGTAATGTATGATAAATATATCTTCTTCCTCTTTACACATACTCAAAACTTTTTTTTAGCTTGAATGACGAGACGAGCACGTCGCTCGCCTGATGGTAAGCGCCACGCCTGCTCAAAAACAGAAGCAACGCCACACGGAACGTTAAATAACAAAGCACCGCATGACACTGGACTGCGCTCGACACCCCGAGACATAAGGTTTTAAGTCTCATAATGCCCAGTAACTTCAATATACCTGATTTCCATGAGGAGGATATTATGTATGTGTGTGTATTCTTTAGTAAGTTCTGGTAGCTTCTTTATAAGCGCCACTTAACAGAAAACATATTTTTTATGAATGATGTAATCAGGTTTCTCGCCTCACCACAGTAGCAAAACCACTCAGTACTTTGAATTAAAAATAAAGTACTGTACTAAGATCATCATCCCGAAAAATTAAGATGTTTAGTCTCATAATACTTAGTAATTTCACATGTTTCAACGTCCCTCAAACCGAAACACAACACTATTGCTGTCCGGCAGACGGGACTAGTTGGATAGGCCAGATTTTTCTCTGGACTGACTGACAAGTCTGGACAATAGCATATTGGTACTAACCTGCCCTTATCCCACTCGCAGTGGGGTCGGCGAAACATGCTTTTTAACAAATGTCACAGAAAGATTTGGCTTGTAGTTATTACGACCGACCGCCTGTCTGACGTCAACCACTCTGGGGAGAAAACACCCAGACCCGAAACAAATATTTGTGGATACGCACTACATACGCACTCACGCCTGTAATCCCCGAAGGTGTAGGCAGAGGTGTAACCAGTACACCTACATTTAGCCGAGCGTATCTCCGTCCCATGATCTGATAGAAGGCGAGCCTATCGCCACATCGGGCACAATTCCAGAATTTCATGATGGAAAATCCCACATCTCTTTACCCGACCCGGTTGAACCTGAGACCTCAGCGTCAGCCTCAGTTGTAATGCATATGCATACAACTGCGCCACTGAGGACATCACACAAACATTTTATCTCGGTGCGGGAATCGAACCCGCGGCCTCTCGCTTCACAGCCGGTTACTAGCCCACTATGCCACGGAGGCTGTTTCGTACTAACTCGTAAAAAAACAAAACAATATCAAATCGCAATTCGTAGTAGGTATGTGTGTTATTTATTTTGTACTGTATTGGTGCTTAATAAATATCTAGATTGTTGAGAAGTATGTTTTGTCGCGCACCTAATTGTATAATAATGATAACAAAAATTGCAATAATCTACTGATGTACTCGTAGATATAGATTGTAGATTATTGCCATTTTAATTCTTACTAAAACATTGTAGTTATAAATATATACATATAGTTTATCAGTTCTATATACTCCTATATGGATAGGAGTCTATCGGGGTATATCCAGGTACACCGAAATTTAAACATTATTCCCACTTTACTCATAGAGCTTGAAATAAAACTAGTTTATACGGATTTTATCGCGGTTTAATTTTTATTTTAGTCCCGACGTTTCGAAAGCTTTTCAGCCTTCGTGGTCACGAGAGAGACTGACTAGTAGGAAGTCTTGAAAAGTTAATGTTACATTGCTTACCTTCATTTTAAAAATATACATTTATTTTTTAATTATATAAAAAGTTAATTGACACTAGTCCGATCTACGCAGAAAGAGCTTGAGCTCTGGCAGGGATAAAATGCGTATAAACTAGTATTATTTCAATGTGTAATATTCGCGTAAACATAAGAAATCATAGAGCTTGGTTAATCTTAGGACTACCTGAGTTAAGCTGGGTGCAGTCGTTCTACGAACGTTATCCATAAAATACACCCAAGTGGTATTGAAAAGTTAGAGGTGTGTTTCTTGAGGTACGGGATAGAACCCGCGACTTCTGTCCTTGCACTCTTTATATTGCATTTTTTCCATCCAAAAAGATCCTAATTTACAATAGCTGCAAAATCGCATGTTTACTAACCAGGACGAACGCTAATATGAAGAGTTAATTAACTTAATTAGGCGCAAGTTTTTACGATTACCACAAACTGGCGCATCTCCAAATTTATTGCTTTAGGATTGAATCATTTATTTAAGTCTACATTTTTCTGGTAGCTCCGCTTGCATTAATGTCTTTTTCCGCGGTAAAAAGTAGCCTATGTCCTAATTAAGGATATGATCTACCTGTGTGCCAAATTGCATTCAAATCCATTCAGACATTCAGACGTGAATGATTAAACAAACATTCAAACTTCAACATAACAATATTATAGAAAGGTGTTAGTTGTGTAAATGTGTTATGACGTGTTGCTCGCTGACTCGTTTTTGGCGGGAGATCTCACTTTTAAGCATTGCCCGCCAAAACCAGCTTTTTACCTAATTTCATAATTTTGGCGCATTAATGGAACCTGTAGCATAAGAATAATAAACAGTAGGAGTTTTTTTTTATTATTCTATCTTTTTCATTGCTGGCCCATTTTTTCTCCATGTACCATTTTATTTTTTATTTTATTTTTTTTTATTTTGGATCGCCAATGGGTGTACATATAAAACTTATTAAGTAACAAACAAATATAACATACTACCCAGTTACAGACAAACACAACTACCATAACGGGAAAAATAAATTTGGCAACACTTTTTTGTCCTGCATTTGATAAAGTACATAGGTAATTTATTTCATCATCTGACCAAATATATGTTAAATATGGACATGATAATTATTATGTTTAAGTCAGTGAAATTGCTGGATGCCAAACAGAAACCCCTTCTCAATCACCATTTGTTTCTTTAAAAGTCAGCAATACATCTATAGATAGGTGGTAATCACTAATCAGGCTGTCAGACATCATTAGATGAGAAGTGGGTCATCTCATTGGTTGTCATAGTTACCCCCATTCCAGTATAAAATATGTACATATGTCTTGTTCGACATGGACTAAGGCCTAGTTTCCTACCTGAGTAACAGAGGTTTGTGCCCTGCAGTAGCACAGTATATTGCAAGGCTGATATGACACACTTATACACAATATATATATATACAAAACTTTAAAAAATATCATTATTATGTACAATCTGCAATCAGTATGAGAATGTAGATAGAATAGTTCATGCCTTGAATCTATGCCAAATGTCAATAACTATATAAAATAGTACCGAAATAGAGTTGTAATGTATTGAATCAACCATTTAACATTAAGGAAGTTTTAATATAGGTTCCTTTACAAATTTTTAATTGCCACAGTGGTGGGAAGAAGCATTGAATCTTTTGTTTAATTTGTTTTTAGTACTAACTATACATCAAAATAGGCTGTGGGTTCGATTCCCGCACTGAGACAAATGTCTGTGTGATCTACAAAAATTGTTACAGGTCTGGGTGTTGTGGGACCGCAAGACCCTCATAGTTCCTGATACCCACAATACAGGTTAACCCAGTGTGGGATCAGAACTATGTGTGTGACTGTTGGGTGTATTATTTATTTATTATTATTATATTATAAACCAAGTTTGCCAATTTTACTATGTAGACTGAAGTCACTATGGTGCACTTTGGTAGTATGAAAGGTATTCATTTCCTTATAACATATAATATATTTAAATAAAAAATTATGCACCGTATGCATGCAAACTATATTGCAAAATTCCTTAAAAATAAACTAACATGAACAAATAAACTAACATATTTCTTTTTAAACCTAACAAATAGACCAAAAAGGACACATTTTAGTTCATTTTTATGTTAGCTTTTTTCACTGCCCACCACTAAGATCATAAATTGATGGTGGAATAGACCTAAATACATCTTGTTTCTCATAGTTTCACAATAGCTATAAACCATGTTAAAACCTACTAAATATATATACATTTTACGTTTGATGGTTGTGCTTCATGAAGAAGATTTACAGAACAGGACTGGCCATACCATAATGTGTATAGAGCAGCCAGTTGAGACACCGAGTTGGGGTAGAAGCTACTCCGCATGCCAACTCTGAGTTCAGGCTTTACATATAGAGTACCATGGGCAAGGGGCACCTTATTTCGATCTCACTCCATCTTGAAATGAACCTAAGCGCTGCTACAACATATGCATACAGATAGTTTATTTATGTATCTTATCCCGGAAATGTGAAGGAAAATATTTTCACGCGGGTACCGCGAGCAAAAGATAGTCCTAAGACTACTATTAAAATATGAAAGTTTGGATGTTTGTTCATTTGGTTTCAATCACGCCTTAACGGTTGCACGGTTTTTGATGAAATTTGGCACACAGGTAGACACAGCCGTGAGCAAAATATAGTAATGAATAAAACTTCTCAGAATCCTGAATTAACTTTTTTTGTTATGTAAACAAACTCCATTTGAATGGTGTTTTCGTACGCGATAAAACTATTAACTTATTTCAGACTACACGATAGCAACTAAAACTGGTTTACAGATGTAATTTGCGTGTTATAACAAAAACATTCTCATTGCTTCGATAATTTTATTTCACAATGACTTAAAAAAAACGCGGAGCCGGTACAGTACTTTCTAAAATTACCTTATTAAAGATTCGTCGCCAATACAAATCTGTCGGTGTCAACGGCATGGATACCGAAGTCTCCCGATGTCCGGAAGGCATTTTTGAAAAAATATTCCGCGTGTTTATTTTACAAAAAATATTTCGGCAACTAGCACATCACGCACACTTCAGCCCTCACTAATGATTACGCATGATCGATTTATCTGAACGCGATAAGATAGCGTCTCCGAGAAACACTTGATACTAAGTGATGACTGATGATCATAAATTATTATGTCCGTATTTATTATTTTGGATTAATCGAACCGATTCGAACAACGTACTTCACCACTCAAAGTACCGTTAACAACTGAATGAAATGAATGAGTATATATAAAATGGTGATTGATGAATGAAATTGAAGGAATGATTATCCTTTTACGCCGCGCTGTACTGTCGGGTGTCTTTAGTGATGTAATGACGTATTATCAAAAATCGATGCATCGATTATTGTAATAATCGATTCTAATCAATATCAAAAATCATATTCTATGTTGTAATCAAGATTGAGGCACATAGATTTTGGAACTACAAATGTTGCTTCTAGTAGACACAAAACCATCTAATCAGGGACCAAAGTCTCTGATCACAAAATGATTGCATCATTTACGAATAATAGTCACATCGAAGACTTAATTTTTTGATGGTTTTGATCTTGGCCTTTGTGTAAAAAAGTATAGTAAGTGACCACACCATTTGCTTTATATTTTGTACTTTACTCATGTGAATTTAGAATATAAATATTTCATTTTATAGTTCAATTATTTGCTGACATTGATAAATCGATAATGAAATATTAGAATAATGATTCAATCACTAGATGGTAACCATGGAGAATGGACTGTAGAGGTAATGAGTACCGTCGACCATCTCTCTGAAAAAATGTGTGATATTTAAAAACGCACAATGTCGATCAGTATATCATCTGTAAACAAACATTTGGATAGATTTTCTTCGAACATAGTCAAGATTTTATGAACCGTCTCGAATATCTTTTCACTAAAAAAAATGGGTTTTATAGTTGAGTTTCTGAACGCAACCATTGTTACCATGGTGATATGTTTGAAAATAGAGCTACGTCAATTAATTAAATAAACAAAGCTTCAAAAGTCGAAAACATATACACAGGGCATATGTACGTATTTAAAAGCTTTATTGCTAATATGTTTAAGCAGCTAAACTGCAGTAAGTTCTTGAAATATGAACGACTTCCATAGAAGCAATAAAATATCGGGAATACATTGGCTAAAACAGCCTATTGATGAATTAACTATTAGGTAAGTTGGCAATTATTAAATATTGGATAATAGCACATATAAAAGACCCTAAAAACCCTATTAGGACTGCCCAATAATTCGTCAAGGTCTGTAGAGAGTATATTATATTACTTGATCATTTATTTTTAACCATTTAGCTGTTATGTATGATTTACTTGTTAGTAAATCATGCCTTAACATATTAGTCTAACACATTCACAAACTTTAAAATTTATAATAATCGTAGGATTACGAAGATACTTATTTGTGAACCTGTATTTTTTTATTTCAGTGTCAAACTGAAACCTTTAGATGGAATATTAGCGTTACCAAAGTTTGAAGACTATATAAATGAGGCAAATACAAGCAATTTAAATTTGGAACAAAGCATTGAGGAATATAACTTCATATGGCAACAAAAAACTTTTAGTAAGTGGGAAGTAAATCACTATGGTGATACTCTCAACTGTAACACAGAGAGGGAATTAAAATATCATGATATTCTAAATGAAGGTGAATGTCAACCATGTAAAGTGTACACTTACATACATGAAGACTACTATCAACCATTGCCTGTGGATTTAAAAAAAATAAAATCCAACATAGTTCTAAATTTGAATTCTTGTATGGAACGTCTACATATTCATGAGGCTGTAGGAAAAATAATCGGAGGTGATTTAGCACCTTCGATATCACAGGCAAACTTGTTGAAGAGTGAAGAAAATCTTGTTGAAGAACAATGGATGGCAATGCATATAGTTTACGATAATTCTGATTATGATGAGTAAGTTTTGGTTCATTAATATTTCCATAATTACTACATAATGCATTCCACAATATGAAATTTTTATTCGAAAAATTCGCTATATATGCGTGACGTTGCAAGTAAACAAATGTAATATGGTTTAATGACAGCCTCCGTGGTGCATTTGGCGAGTGGCTGGCTGCAATGTGGGAGGCCGTGGGTTCAATTCCCATACTGAGACAAATGTTTGTGTGATCCACAAATATTTGTTTCGTGTCGGTGTTGTGGGACCACAAGTCCCTCGTTGTCCACAAGTCCCTCCTTGTTCCTGATACTCACAAGACAGGTTAACCTAGTATGGGGTCAGGACTAGGAACTTAATATGGTGTGTAGTTATTAGTATAGTAATTGTAGTTAGGAGCCATATATAGCCCCAATTGACCGGCTTAAATTTCGTGGGTGTACTTAGTATCTAAAAGTAATTGTTCTAAGTTCATAATCTAATATCAAATATTATTAATTCCAGGGAGTCCAACATTATCATCAAGAGGGAAGTCACCCTACTTTCTATCTTTCATAATTTAACACATAATTATATCATGATTTCCCCTGACAATAACAACATAGTTTTGAACCCGTACCTGATGGAGAATGAGTTGGGCGTACCACTAAACTATCAGTATGAAGTGGATGTCGGTTTCAAAGACAATGGAGGGGATGAGCTGATGATTTTGGTATTAAAGTTGATTAACGTCTCGTCAATTTTTATGGCCGCTCTGAAGTTAGTCACTTCATTCGCCCTTTACACCTTCTATTGCCAGTTTCGTCACATTACGTCCCCGTGGCGCAGTGGGCTCGTAGCCGACTGTGAAACGACGAGCTACAAGTTCGATACCCTTAATACTGTCTCGATGGTGCAGGAGCGGAGAGGCTGACGTTGAGGTCTCGGGTTCGATCCCCGGGTCGGGTAAAAGTTATATTGGGTTTTTCTATTACGAAAAGCTCAGTATCAGCCCGGAGTCTGGAATTTGTCCCCGGTATGGCGAAAGGCTCGCCCCCTATCACATTATGGTACGGAGATACGCGCGGCGAAATGTGGGCATACTGGTTACACCTCTGCCTACCCCTTCGGGGATTACAGGCGTGAGTGCGTATGTATGTATTTACTATGTTAATATTTCAGTTGACAAAACTCTACAAGAAATGGGAAAGGAAACACAAAAACCTAGTGAATTTTGTAATGCCTGCCTTTGGCAGACATAAATTCTACGTCTCAATGGAGATACTGAGTGCTACTGGTTTTGATTTGGACAATTTATACATTGAGTATACTATTAAGGTAAATTTTATTTGAATAATGTACACTGTGTGTTAATTGTTAATTATCACTTGCTTTAACGGTGAAGGAAACATCGTGAGAAAACCTGCATACCTGAGAAGTTCCCCATAAGAATTTGGAAGGTATGTGAAGTCTGCCAACCCGCATTATGCCAGCGTGGTGGACTAAGGCCTAACCCCTCTCATTCAGTAGAGGAGGCCCGTGCCCAGCAGTGGAACGTATATAATACAGGGCTAGCATTATAATCTACACTAATATTATAAAGAGGAAAGATTTGTATTTTTGTATGTAACGAATAAACTTAAAAACTACTGGACCGATTTCGAAAAAATCTTTTTCCGTTAGAAAGCTACATTATCACTGAGTAGGCTACTTTTTATCCCGGAAAAGGACGTACGCGCGAGCGGAGCCACGAGAAAAGGCTAGTAATGAATAAACATATAGCCTCCGTGGCGCAGTGAGCGAGTAGCCGGTTGTGAAGCGAGAGGCCGCGGGTTTGATTCCCCGCACCGAGATAAAAATGATTGTGTGATTTATAAATATTTGTTTCGCGTGTGGGTGTTTTCTCCCCAGAGAGGCTGACATCAGGCAGGCGGCCAGTCGTAAAAATTACAAGCATAATCTTTCTGTAATATGTTTTAAAAAGCATCTTGCGTCGACCCCACTGCGAGTAGGATAAGGGCAGGTGGAAAAAGAAAAGTAATGTGAACTTTAAAGTATTCCTTACCATAGATTTATTAATTAAGATATTATCTAAAAACTCTATGGGCACACTGGACTTTGGGTCAGTGATTGGGGTCCCCATAGGGTAAAGATGGAGCTATAGTTGAGAATACAATATGAACCTACCCCATCATGTTACAGATCCCAGATATCATACAATGTGCTGATAATACGAATGGCAAAACACATGTGAGTGAAGCTCTGAGAATTGATCAGACCAAAATATGGAATTTTGGTCACATTATAGAATTGAATTTGGAGATGGATGTAGGAATAGGTAACAATATTGTTTTTAAAAGTATATCTTTTTTTTTGTTGGATGTAGTACTTGCTTTATATTCTGTACACCAATCAGAATGTACACCATACAGGATGCCTTGTCAATTTTAAAGGAAAGGGGGTAATTAAGGGATTGGGAAGGGGAGGAGGATTAGTGCCTCCTGATATCACGCACTAGCTTCATACGAAACATGCATACATTTCTCATATATCTATGAGCTATAGAAGTAGGATCATTTTTATATTTTTATATGAGTGGTAGAGCTACGCTGTAGACACTTTTGTCTACAGTATGAATGGGCCGGCTCATCCGGGTCGTTACCACTGTCTCACAGAAAACCGGCGTAAAGTAGCAGCTGGCTGCTGCGTTTCGTACGGTGAGTGAGATATCCGGAGGCCCAAATTCCCCTCCCCTTCCCAATCCCTTTCCTTTAAGGTCGGCAACGCGCCCATGTTTTTTTTGTATTGTGGGCGTACATGGGCGGTGGAGATCACTTACCATCAGGTGACCCACTTGCTCGTTTGCCGGACTATATTATAAAAAAAATAAAAAAATATGATAGTGGAATAGCGGCATAAGACGTTGTATTATAATATCACGCATTTCAGACGTGCACACCATAAAATTATTCTTCGAAGTAATATCAACGGACTGGTGGTGCCGCCATCGTACAGAGGGGTATGGCTATCTTGCTCTAACGTTACAACCAGGGTGTTACACCAAGCAGCTGTCCTGTTCTAGACCAGAAGAGAAGGATAAAATCGAGGCAGATTCTAGAAGGTTCTTCGTAGGAGGATGCCACTTGATTAAAGACTTGGATGTTCTGGCGCAACCGCAGACAGTGGTGAGATATTTGTTATAATATATGACTGCCTCGGTGGCGCAGTTGTAATGCGTACGCGTTACGATTGAGGCTAACGCTGAGGTCTCTGGTTCGATCGCCGGGTCGGGTAAAGTATTGGGTTTTGTATCATGAAATGCTTAATATCAACCCGTAGTATGGAACTGTGCCCGAAATGGCGATATGCTCGTCCACTATCACGTCATGGGACGGAAATAAGCTCGGCGAAATGTGAGTGTACTAGTTACACCTCTGCCTACTCCTTCGGGGAGTACAGGCGTAGGTATGTATACAAATGCTACTGACAAGCATGCTAGGACTTAATTTTATTTTGACGTGACACACACGGCACCATGGATCAAGAATAATATTAGGTGTAGTGGGTACGCTTCCGAAGTCGAAAGGGTAATAAAACAGTGTTTCAAACACTACCTTAACATAAACGGAAAACGCTATCCGCTTTGCTGTTTATTTGTTTTTCTGGAAATTTGATACATTGTAAATCCTCAATGTAAAGCGTAGTAAACTCGGGGTCAATGAGCGCATCCCCGGTAATATTATACTCAGTGGGTAGTAGATACAAAGCACGCGGCCGCTGACCCCGCGCGTCAGTTATTTTCTTATTAACGTTACAGTACGTTATGAGGGCTCACTTGCACAACGATCCTATATCGGATTTAACCCACTAAACTTATTTACTCATGTAAAATTTTCATACGATTTTAGGTTTCTTAAACATCTTTAGTGGGTTTAACACGATTTAGGATCGTCGTGCAAGTGGGTAGCATAGTGGTATCATTAATAGCGAGTTCACACGGTTCGATTTTAGTTGAACTGCTGATCGCATGTGATTTGAAAAGACTTTCAATAGCTTTTGTTCATTCAAGTCAGTTGATCAACTACGATTCGGGAAGTTCTTAAAATAGAATTTAATTACTAAACAAAAAGATCTATTCTTGCATGTTATCATTTTCAGGACGCAAACTTCATCTACCAAACCACGGGCACGATCAGTCTTCGTTGGAGTGTCATCTCCCAGTCCCCAATGCCTGGGACGGTGACGCTCCCAGCCCAACCCGGGACCAGTTCAGCATCAGATTTACTCCAAGGTGCAGAGACTGCTTTGAGGAAGTACAGAAAAGCCAAAGCAAGACTCGCAGCTGCCACTAAGGATTTGGATGTCCAATATGAGGAGATGGGTGGTGGATGAAAGCCAAGGATTTGACTTTGACTTCAAGGCCACCTCGCTCAGCATGAGGTCATGAGATATCTTGCGCGCGAGAGTTTCTCGTTTGTACTGTAACGTACACGCCTACCATTTATGCTAGAGCATAAACTTTGGATGATAAAATAACTGTCAGCGTCAGCCTGGGTACTTTCGCGCGTCATGTTTGAAGCTAATCATGCTGAAAAATATCTCTGTAATGATCATTGCAACTAAACGAGATTAAATAATAAAATAAGTAAATGAGACATATTGATCTGTTTATTGTTTCTTTGTACTATTTGAACAAATCAGACGATGATTTCTTTGAATTTATTTTGTAACAAATATTTTCACACCAGTTATTGAAACACAATTTAGACAGATTTGGTACTTTTCGAAACACATTACTGGATTTTAAAAACGGTATTTAAATTAATATTTAAATTTTTTTATGACCATAATGTAGCAGTAATCAATGGTAATATTACATTATACTTTGAACAGTAATGACCGTTGGTTTCCTCGTGTCTCTCACTCGAGCGAGGCCGCCGTATGTCTAAAAATTTAATACCTTACATGTACATTATGAGATAATGGAGATGAAGTATTGATACACTTAACTATTAGATAGCAATAAATATAATACTGTTTCTTTCTGCTTCATGACTAGATGATCCTTTTACTTTGGCTTTCCCTCCTGAACACAACGTCACCCCCTTAATAAATCGATGAAGAGTAGTAGACTGGTGATGAAAAATATGAATGAAAAGTAGGCTTGCGATGAGGTGCGATCCCGTGGTCAGTCCAAAAAGCACTGGTTAAGGTATTGGAGACATGAGAGCCAATGGTCTAACTACGGAGGAAAACTGGAGGAGGTCTAACTGGGCAAAGTGGATGCCTTAAGTAGGAAGGCGGACCCTGCTACTAAGCTGGAATAGCGCCAGCCAGAAAGAAAGATTCTGAGGATATTCTTTCTACGCTCGTCCACTTCTTAGAGCATCTCTCATCTGAGCGGTAACATCGGCTAGTTTTCTCGCTCGTCTGAGTCGCGTGTCTCTAGCTCGAGCGAGACGAGCACTCCGCGCGTCAGTAAGCGCTGCGTGCGCCGCGTGATGCGCTCGTCTCGCAGCTTCCACTGCCGATATCTCTTGCCGGAGAAGCGTTGACTCCCAGCTGTTGAGGGCGTTGGAGATCGCCACGCGCTGGAAACAATTCATAATAGGGTTCTTGAATGAAAATATATTCGCTGGTATCTGACGATGATGAAGTGCCTGGCACTTGGATCGATAAATCGAGTGTCACACATTCCAAACGCCTAAGCCATCAAGATACTAGGGTTTGACTCTTGGTTCGTTTAGATTGAGAACCTTGCGGCTCAGTGTGGCCACGAGATCGATTGTTAGAAACTCAGAACTAGAACCGACACTGCTACAGAGTTTGAGACAGTCAGACTAATCCCGAGATTGAGTTGATTGCAACTCGAACAATACTAGAACATTTCTAAGTAAACTCGAAAGGATCTCAAAGTCACACTCGAAAGCGTTATCAGTCTGAAATGTCTGAGTGCTAACAATCGAGTTAAATAATATATTGGAACCATAAACTATTGACAAGTCTCAACGAAGAATAACTTACTTGTGAGGCGTCCCGTAGTATGGCACTTCGTCGTTTCCTTGCATCGTTGGATTTCTTCTCAGCATCTAGCAGTTCTATCTGCTTCTTCCATTGTTCTGCTTCAGACATACGAATCCGTCTATCAGCTGCCAACTGCGCTCTCGCTTCTTCTTCCATAGCTTTGTCTATTATTTCAGATGCCTGTGTAGATATTGCATTTCATGTTTCATAACTAATAGCCATACTGTTTACAATATCAGATTTTATGACAGTTTTTACACATTTTTTGGATAGTAGATTTAAATATGAATAATTACGACTAATAAATATATAAAATAATGGGTAAATGGATACATCTTAGAAATTAGTGTTTAGCATTTTTTTTATGGGATAAGCCTATAATCTAATCAATTTTGACTATTGCCGTTTTATGTTTATGCCAAGAATATCAATCACATACTTTTTTTTTGCATTTACTTCAGCATATATACTAAAAAATTATATCATTACAAACATCTTACCTTTTTATCATACCTCCAAGCCAGTAAGTCCTGGCTTCTCTGCTCTTTATGCTTGATGCAGTCCATCAACTGTCCCCTCTTCACCTGCTGCTCTAATCCTTTCTGGAATCTCTTGTATTCCAACCAGGATCGTTCTTGTTGCCGCTTCGCATGAAGGTAGTGTTTGTATTGGTCTAAAGTTTCTGCTTCTACCTGTAAGAACACTTACTCTATAAGATATTCTACATTCACGGCTAAGAACTAAGTCTTCTGTTGTACAGTACTCTTTATTTTAAAAGGTTTATTTACATTTTTAAATATGACATTACTTAAAAAATAAAAAATAAAAGTATCACCCTCCAATAGCAAGGTCTAAGAACCAAGCCACCGGTGGTTAGGGCCCCAGTGTGAGGAACCTCCACACAATGCGTGCCGTGTCCAATAATACTCCCTTCTGCATCTGACTTCTGACCCAACCATCAATTGAGAGCCCTGAAGATGTTGGTCGAGACTCTTCGGTATCAACCCATGGACGGAAACGACTATCGGGACAATGATTGTCGAGTCCACATCCCACATATTAGTAACCTCGTGTGCCAATAAAATATTTGGACATAGGTATTATCATTTTCGTAAAAGCCTTCTTATTATTAGAGGAGGCCGATACCCGACAATGGGACAGCAAAATTACATGTAAGATGCAGCGATCGACGACGTTACGCAAATCTTTATTCTAGTTCTTTATTTAGGTCTATACTTAAAGCTTAAGCTTTTATCCATATTCAAAGAAATTCTGGAAAAATGTTGTAGGTTTCAATATTTTTTTTATGTATCGTGATGGGCACAGTGTCCTAATTATCATCTTAACGAACAAGTTCTATCTTAGTTTTCGGAATATAAATCCGAAATTATCTCTCTGCATTATCTATCCTCTTCAATGTTTTTATTTATTTATCAATTACCTTGTGAATTATAATTGTTAATATTAAACGGCAATTTTACGACTTACCATCTCCCTCTCTTCTTTCTCCTTCTGCCACATCTTCCTGAACTGATCAGCGAGTCGTTCCCTCTCGTCATCTTCTTCCCTCTTTCTAGCAAGCGCTGCGAGTAATCTCCATTCCCGCTCCGGTATTGAATCCAGGACGCTGCTGTCTTCATCATATTCGAAGGTGCCGAGGAGTTGAGATAAGGAACTTGGTACTTAAAAAATAAATGTATGTATGTAGTGCACCTTGCTTAGGCTGAAAAACCGTGAGGTCCTGAGTTCAAATTCCAGGTCAGGCAAATACAATTTTTTTGACTTATCAATTTAAAAAATGGCGGTAGCCTCGCCCCCCTATCACATCATGGGACGGAAATAAGCTCGGTGTGAGAGCAACACTAATAGCACCTCTGCCTAACCCTACAGCGATACAACTAGAAAATTTGCGAGTTGTCATTGTGAACAAGGAGAGACAGACAGAATAATATCAATATAATATTTAATGTTCGAACTTTTTGGACAAGATATATGGTCTGAAACAGAAGTAAACTATGGTTTGCAAGAAAAGGCAAGCATAATTAGGTCCGTTAAATACGGTTTACATTGAAGAGGGGGCAACCGGACCAATGGATCAATTTGTGGTAACTGATCGTCACCGCCCATAGACATTAGAGGAATCGTCTTCGAATTAGGTTGCTTAGTCCGTACAGGAAGTCTCTGTGTTGCACACGGGGTATCAGCGCACTGAGTACCGATATTTATATTTTCGTTCAGCATGAATGGGCCGGCTCGTCCAGGTCGTTACCACTGTCTCACAGAAAACCGGCGTAAAGAAGGAGCTTGCTGCTGCGTTTCGTACGGTGAGTGAGATATCCGGAGGGCCAAATCCCCCTCCCATTACCAATCCCTTATTATCCCTTTCCTTTAAGGTCGGCAACGCGCCCATAATTCTTTTGTATCGTAGGCGTACATGGGCGGTGGAGATCGCTTACCATCAGGTGACCCACTTGCTCGTTTGCCGGCCTATACTATAAAAAAAAACGATGTTTATAGGTAGGCAAATGGCAATTAGAAATTACTCTTAGACTCTCACACACACAAACACTCTGCATGCAGTTATTAGAATATAGTATGTATGAATATATATATACATATATATTATTATATCTATTTTTCTTTTTTAGCATATTCTTTACTTTTATTGTCATTAAATATAATATAACTAGACATTACTGGGAAGGTAACTGACCCCTGACATACATCTACGCTAGTTTGGGGGTCAGAGTCGACTATTTTTAAGTTGTATCACTGTATTTGATGTACAATAAAGTTTAATTTGATTTTAACGCCTGTTACATAGACTATAGCAAATCAACTCTCCGTCAATGGAATAAATAATAATATCAATTAGGTGCCTATCAACGTTTTAGAGGCCAAAATAGGTCCAACTAAAAAATAATTACTCTGTAAGTATTTTAAAATTGGAGATGCTGTCGTTTGTGTTAGCAAAATACGAAAGCGTATATCGGTCGGAGGCCAATTTTTGGATGGAGCGAAATCAAAATGAGGCGCCTCTAACTCGGAGTTGGCGGCTCTACCCGGGTCGACGACGCCTGGAAACGACCGGGCCTCTCCGTTTGGCATCTACTAATATGGTAGAGTCGACCCCGAAGTAGGCAGCTCAGAAGAATTATTTTATGATTATGATTTTTGGTCCGACGTTGGGTCGCTCCACATAACACCAAATCCACCGTCAAATTATAATGGGAAAGCGGACCTTGGCGTTTAGCCAGGATAACGCCAAGCAAAAATAAAGGTTGTTTATCCTAATTGTTGTACTGACAAGTTCACTTGTCAACAAATATTTTGCGTTACTTAAATCTCGTGATGTAAGTAATATTAGAATACAAACCATTAGAAACTTTGCCGACGGGCGATCTCTTCCTCGGCGACGCGCAGGTCGACCGGCGCGGTGATTCTGTTATTATTTTATAACAAAACACCATTATTGCACTTCCTCACCGTTGGTTACAATTTAAATAATCGTGGGAGAATTTTAATTGACATTCACCGTGCAAATTACAAACTCGACTAAGCAACGCTTGGGAACATTTTAGTAACAGCTTGAATGGATGTCGTAAATATAATTGGTGCGCTTTACAAATCTGATTAACGTGCTCAATTTATCGAAAACATGGTTTTGTTAACGGATTTTATGAAGTATGTTTTTATTTAGATTTGTACCTATTTCTTAAATATCTTATAAATTTATGAGACACATAAAACATCATTATAATTTATTTAATAATGGAACAACACGGTAACTGTTAATTGCAAAATGTAGCAACACAAAATATTGTACTGGCCACAATTTCATTGCAAATACAATTAATTATTCATTATAATTTCACTGTTGGTAGTTATTAATATTAATAAAGTATTAACGTCGGTGGTTAGTGTTACATTAGTACGTCTTTCGTGAAGAATAATTAAACTGAAACACAGAAAAGGCACTGGACACGTCACTTTTGTTGTCAAGTTTCTATCGATCAAATTGTTTCAAGGTTGCGCTCTTCGGTAACAGGTAAATATTACATGTGACAGTATTTTAGATTATGTATTTAAGTAAATACATTCTCTACGTACACTAAGGTTATATATGGAGGTAAAAATATAATAATTAAAAATGTATCGCCGCTGAATGACGACTGGACTAGATTCCAAATGTCTCTGTAGCCAAATGATCAAAGTAAAAATTCGTTCAAGCAAGTGCCGCGAGGTGTCATTAAAATGGGTAGTACCTATTTGGTGTACTGCTTTGCTAAAGATGAGTGTAAGTACTGGTTTAACTTCAAAACGTAATAAAATTAATGTTAGGTGCTATTTTTCTTAACGACCTTATAAAAGTTACATATTTACTTTAGCAACAACTGATATTTCCACGATACAAAGAACATTAATAGTTTCATAATTTAGCAATTAATACAATAGCAGAATAACGACTTTCAAGAGTATGGCGCAAATAAATATTTGATCAACTTTAATTCCACACAATACTGATTCATGTATCCTGCAACTGAAATACGTAATTATGACGTTAAACAACGTTACATTAAGTTCTACTGTTGCATCGACACCTCCCTTGTAAATATCCTCAATTACAATAGCCCGTTTTATAAATACAGATATTAGGCAAAACACAAGAGAACATGTCATTATTATCAAACGGCTTATCATACAGATACCGGGTGCGATAAGTGGCAGTCGACGACGTACATCGGGGGATGACGAACGCCGTTATGGAGAAAGATAAGCAGAAACCTATTGTCAAGAAGTCAGACGTACTGAAGAAGATCAACGCGGAAACTCTATTTATGATAGAGAGCAGTCTGCTGAGCGAACTACCCGCGAAGCTCAAGCCACAGATCGTGCCAGTAAGGGGCTTATCAACAGACTTGGAAGTAGCCAAACCGTCAGGATTCCTATCATCATGTCTTCCAGTCATACCCGATTCGCCTCCGCCAGACAAACTCATTCCTTCCGACGAAGAGAGCGTGTCTCCGCTCAAAAAATCCTTCAGCTTCCGCGATAAGTTCTCGCGGATTAGTTTCTTCGGAAAAGACAAAGAGAAACTCAAATGGAAGACGATTGTCGAAGATGAACATAATGCGGCACCTAAAGACAGTCAACATTCACCTGATATGAAACGTGACGGCAAAGTCGATTCAGACTACAAAGCAAATAAACGCTTCTGGTTCTTCAGAAACAGGGATTTGGAGAGGAATCGACATTCTCCTATATACCAGAGAAGTAAGAGCTTTGAGTTTCTTCCTAGAGCTATTGATGAAGAAGAAGAAAATGAGAAAAACAAGAAAGCCCTGGCGAAGAACAGTCAATCTTACGTATTCGGTAGCAGTGACACAATGGGAGAAGCATGGACATCCAACGAAAGTCTAGAATACATCTCTAATGTGTACTACGACAACGAAGAGGGAGTATTTTTGAAGAGCATAAAAGAATTCCCTTCAGAATCATCAAACGCCAACTCAAGTATGTCTACAATGACGTCTGCATCTAGCGCCAATGCTGAAAATATCTTCAAATCTGACTCAGTTATAGATATCCTTCATGAATTCGACAAAGCTGTTGAGATGTTCAGCGAAAACTACTTGAGCGATTGTGAGCCTTACACCAAATCACCGGTGATACCTTTGAAGGAGAAAAGGAAGAGTTCTTCCTTCAGCACATTACCGTCGCCGAAGATAGTGCATGTGAATAAAATTAAAGAAGTGAGTGAAGATTTTAAAAAAGAATTGTCGAGAGTTTTGAGTGTGAAACGTAGTAGTGAAGTGCCAAGTGTTAGAACGACCTGTCGCAGAGGATCTGTTACGGATTGGTTCGTGCTAGAAGACCAGGCAGCTGAGGCCAACAAGCAGGCTGGTGAGATGAACAAATACAGACGGGGGAAGAAGAAACCCATGAACAGGGTTCGGAGGATGAGCTCTACTAAATATGTAAGTACTTTGATTTAAGATTGTTGACATAATTTTCAGAGTATTCCAAGTATTTGTTAATATAGGTTCTGTAGGTAAATTATAAGACAGCCTTATTTTCATTATCAGATTGTTCGATGGATACCTATATGTTTGTTATTCAGACTTACACGTTTTTAAAACCATCTGTCTTAATTCTGATAAATTATGTTACAGATTAGATAACGCTTTGAGGTCTTATATTAGGTATCTATTACTTGTGGATAATAAAAATATAAATTTCTCATCCACTTGAGTATTCATTGTTTTTGGATAGAACTTAGATAACTACCACATTTCATATAATATTTTTGTTAAATCAACTATAGAACGAAAAATGAATGTTGCAAGTTCTTTTTATGACGAAGGTGACACTAGTTTTTGCAGCACAATAAGAAATTTTCTTGGCAGACGTGTATGTGTATGCATTATTAAACAACTCGCTTTTTTATGATGCTCTACTTCCTAAAGTTCAGCGGTACTCGACGCGTCTGGTGCGTACGTCTAGGTAAATAAAAAGCAAAAAGACGCGCCGAATTGCGAAATTCCTCTTTGACTAAAGTTGGTTAAAGATACTTAATTTGGCTTTCCAAAGCTTAATGTGTATGTGATTTTCATACAGATTGAAGTACTTCCGCCATCTAGATACTTCCGTTATCTACTTAATAATAATATTTTTTTATTCAAATTTAGTTTTCTCTTATTCTGAATTGAGTGAACGACCTCTAATAACGATTCTGACTGAATCACACCGTTCCTAAAAAACGGGTATCGACTGGTCCATAAAAGGATATGGCTCTCAAAATAATAATAAGTGTGGGCTGTGCGGGACACTCATTAAAAACTGTTCTTTAATGACTAACAGTTCTAATAACTCGTGTGTTGCTGCTTTGCTTGCGACTTTGTCAGAAAGATCCGATCGCCTGGGAATTTTCAGTGCTTTTAATTTCGAAAACATTGATTTTAATGTGACCAGAATATCGTATGAAAATAATACCTACCTAGTTTATTAATTATTATCTTTATAAAGTTCGAATTACGAGTAAGTAGGTCTTCAGATGTTAAGTGATCTCCATCGCCCATAAACACATACCTAAAAAATCCTGCATTAGAAATGGAAATTGAGGGGAGGAGGGATTGTTACATCCGGAAATATCTCTATATACACTTCATTAATTGTTTTTTTATACAACTGAATTAGAAGACGCCTGCTTATAAATAGAAGTAACAACATATATAACTTTGAATTACAAAGCACAATGACAATGTTCATCACCCCTAGATATAAGAGGTTTTCTCATAATGCCCATTAATTTCACCGGATTCAATGTCCTTAAAACCGGTACACAACAGCTTGCTCAGACACTGCTGCTTGGCGAGAAATAGACAAAGCAGTGGTACCAACCCTGACGGCCTCTCGCATGGGAGGGACCTACTTACCACGGTTTTCAAATTATTATACATACGCACTTACACCTGTAATTCCCGAAGGGATAGGGAGAGGTGTAACTAGTACACCCACATTTCGCCAAGCGTATCTCCGTCCCTTATATGATAGGGGGCGAGCCTATCGCCATACTGGGCACAAATTCCAGACTCCGGGCTGATACTGAACATTTCGTAATAGAAATACCCAATACCTACCACTTTAACCGACCCGGGGATCGAACCCGAGACCTCAGCGTTGGCCTCAATCGTAACGCGTACTCATTACAACTGCGCCACCGAGGCAGTATTATAGTATTTGAGAATTATTTTCTAAAACACATAGTTTAGTCATTACAACATAACCACCTGAAGATCAATAAGCGTTATCAGTGCCATGTCATGATAACGAAGCGGCAAATAGCACACATCTGCACCGATAAACATGAAATGCTGACTTATTTCAAATTTAAAATGGGGCGAATAGCCGGGAGTGAAACGAGAGGTCGCGGTTCGATCCAGTACACCGAGGACCGAGACAAGTGTTTGTGTGATCTAAAAATATGTGTATATCGTTGAGTGGTTGAGCCACGCTGGAGACACTTTTGTCTACAGCATGAATGGGCCGGCTCGTCCGGGTCGTTACCACTGTCTCACAGAAAACCGGCGTAAAGTAGCAGCTTGTTGCTGCGTTTCGTACGGTGAGTGATATATCCGGAGGCCCGAACCCCCTCCCCTTCCCCAATCCCTTAATTATCCCTTTTCTTTAAGGTCGGCAACGCACCCATAATTCTTTGGACTTGCGGGCGTGCATGGGCGGTGGAGATCACTTACCATCAGGTGACCCACTTGCTCGTTAGCCGGCTTATGCTATAAAATAAGATCTAAAATATCTCGTAGTTGCTGATATTCATGCCACAAGACTCGTACATTAGTAGGTCTATGTGTATTTTATAGCATCGGCCGGCAAACGAGTGAGTGAATTAAAAGTGATCTCCACCGTCCTCAACACCCATAATAATAGAAGAATCGTGGGTTCGATTCCCACACCGTGACCAATGTTTGTTTAATCCACAAATATTTGTTTCGGGTCTGGGTGTTGTGGGACTGCAAGTCCCTCGTAGTTCCTGATACCCACGATACAGGTTAACCTAGTGTGGGGTCGGGACTATGTGTGTGACTGTTGGGTGTATTTATTATTATTTATTTATTTTAATCATTGATGCGTTGCCGACCTTAAAGGGAAGGGATAATTAAGGAATTGAGAAAGGGAAGAATGAGCCTCCGGATATCTCACTCGCCGTATGAAACGTAATAGCAAGCAGCTTCTGCAACGCCAGAGGAATAAGGGGTGCGTTGCTGACGTATAAAAAAAGGCATAAGGTTTATGGAAGAGGGTTCATTTCTTGGACCTCCGTAAATATTATTGACTTTATGAAACGTATGACTGAATGTCACTGGTTTTCACATTGACTTTTGATATTGCACTATTAGTAATCGGTGAATAAATGACTAAGTTTTTGTATTTCATCTCCGCTTTTACCACTTTAAGGGTGGATTTTTTTATAAATATACATACACTCACTCCTATATACACGACTGCCTCGGTGGTGCAGTTGTAATGCGTACGCGTTACGATTGAAGTCAACGCTGAGGTCTCGGGTTCGAACCCCGGGTCGGGTAAAGTGGTATTGGGTTTATCTATTACGATATGCTCAGTATCAGCCCGGAGTCTGGAATTTGTGCCGGGTATGGCGATAGGCTCGCCCCCTATCACATAAGGGACGGAAATACGCTCGGCGAAATGTGGGTGTACTGGTGACATCTCTGCCTACCCCTACGGGGATTACAGGCGTGAGTGCGTATGTACTCACGCCTATATCCCATGGAGGTAAGCAGAGACTATTGAGTCTCACAAGCTACGATTCTGACACATCTCTTTCGCCTCTTCTACATTCATAAATCTTCTCATACATTTTTGCTGGTTGAGCCGATACCTTTACCAATGAAAAAAGAATACTCAATCAAAATCTGATCACTATGAGTGGTTAAATACGAAAAATTATATACGCGTCGAATTGAGAAACTCCTCCGTTCTTTCGTCGGTTAACAAAGAAGCAAAGTTTATTGTTATAGAAAAAATCGATTCCAAAAACTCTTATAGAAAGCTGTATACATAATCTTCTTGACTAACTTTAACCTCCGAAAAGAAGGGGTTTGTAACCCGCCGACGAAAAAGAGAGGTGTTATAATATTAACTTCTGTGTCTTCGTCACAGCGTCATTTTAGTTGATGTCCGACGTTTTTACGGGTTTTTTATTTTGATAAAAATACTTTCATGAGGGCCGAGCCGCGAGCAAAATATAGTTTGTTTATATTCCGAGAAAAATCGATACCTACGTTGCCCCGCCTGCCAGATGATAAGCTATTGAGTGATAGACTACGTCTCATATCTGATAAGATTCAGATATGTGATTAAAAATGATGAGACGACGCGGAGATATTGTATTTTTTGTATCCTTGCACGGCAGTGACTACACTGCACCTGCAGGCTAACCATGAGTTTGTCACGGAAAAACTCAGTGGTGCCTCTAGCGGATACGTTAGAAACTAAACTTTGTCATACAAATATTTTACGTCATCGCTAGTGATTTTATTGAGACAAACTGATGTTAAGTAGGTACAGTGCAGTCCAAATATAATGTCGACCGTCAAGAGACATTGCGTCCCTTGAGGGCCGGCAGAATTATATAATAATACTAGCCCTGTATTATATATGTCCCACTGCTGGGCACGGGCCTCCTCTACTGAATGAGAGGGGTTAGGCCTTAGTCCACCACGCTGGCCTAATGCGGGTTGGCAGACTTCACATACCTTCGAAATTCTTATGAAGAACTTCTCAGGTATGCAGGTTTCCTCAAGATGTTTCCTTCACCGTTAAAGCAAGTGATAATTAACAATTAATACATACATAACTTAGAAAAGTCAGAGGTGTATGCACTTGGGGCTAGTTTCGAACCTGCGACTTTCGTCTCGACAGTCCATACCACTCCCCGCTAAGCTATCACGGGTTCGGCAGTGATAGCTGACTGCTTTATCGGCAGAATTATAATCATACTAATATTATAAATGTGAATGTAAGTTTGTTTGTTACGCTTTCACGCAAAAACTACTTAACCGATCATCATGAAACTTTGTACACATATTCTTAGAGGTATAAGAAGTAACATAGGATACATTTTATGAAAAAACAAACATATCTGTTTGTTTGTTACGCTTTCATGCCTAAATCACTGATTTTGATGAATTTTGATGTAGAGATAGATGGGACCCTGGAGACGGTTATAGGCTACATTTTAATTCGGAAAAGTCTATTCACGCGGGCGGAGCCGCGACCAAAAGCTAGTAATATATAAATACACCCAACAGTCACACACATATTCCCGATCCCACACTAGGTAAACCTGTATCGGGGGTATCAGGAACTACGAGGGACTTGCGGTCCTACAACACCCAGACCCGAAATAAACTTTTGTGGATCACACAAACATTTGTCTCGGTGTGGGAATCGAACCCACGGCCTTTCGCTTCGCAGCCGGCTACTCGCCCACTGCGTCACGGAGGCTGTTGAATTATGACGGAAGTTACTGGATATACACTGGTTGACTCCGGAACGTGACTCGCCTAAACGAGCAGTGTTTTTTACCATGTGTATAGTGGTCGCTATCAAGTATGCAATTTGTTTTTATTGTATAATTTGATGAGGAAAGTCAAGGATTACTTATTAATATCATATAGAATATCGCATCATGGGCCTAGTAGTGTATTTAGACTAAAACACCGTGATGTCCTGGAGCTAAAGTCGAGTGATCTATTTGTATTTGCTGTCTTTAAAAGGAAGGGATAATTAAAGGATTGGGAAGGGGGACATTTGGACCTCCGGATATCTAATTCGCCGTACGAAACACAACAACAACCTGCTAACTTAACGTCGGTCGATGTGTTTAAGTTTTCTATTCGAAAATCACACATGAATTTCCCGGGACCGGAACCCGTGCTTGGTATGGTTATAGATTATCACATCATGGGACGGGAATAGATTCAGCACGCCGTGTGTATATTCGTTGCATCTCTGCCTAACTCTCCCGGCATACAGGCGTTAGCTTATGTTTTATTAAAAATAAAGTCAAAATCTACTTTATATCTTCAAATTATGCTGTGGTTTACATCACCGGAAGAGATAACAAATCTGTTTTTATGTTTGTCTAAGATAATAATTGCTATTCTTGTTAGATCATTTCTGTGCAATCCAATTAATCTGCGATATTGTTATTACTTGTTACGATATTATGAAGTAATTGTGCGCCATTAAAATAGTTGCATATTTGTTAACTTCATGTAATAACTATACGTGTTACAGAAAGATTTGGTCCAATTTAAGCAACATATAGGTAGTATATGATACGTATATAAGTATACAACATGTTACAGAAAGGTGTGGTCATATTTTAGAGTCATTACATACACCTTATACTAACTACTTATGTACCGGCTCTTTTCAAATATGAGGCATCTTAAAATTTTATTTTAATTTTAATCACATAATTAAGATCGATAAAATTGATGATATTACTATTAATTAAAACCTGAAAGAGTAACATGTCGATATTCGACTTGCAACTTTGGACAACAGTAATGATAAATTGCTGAGCTTTTGTTTCACTTGACCATGCTTGCTCAGGCACTTCATTTAATTTAAAGGGATAATATGATCGATCGTACCTAATTAACGAATCAATACAATTAGCGTTAAACTTTTGGATTTTGATAAGATCTAGTACATAAACACTCACTGGATTTTTATGATTGTTCAGACTAAGAAGATGGGCTATTGAAATCTGAAGAATCAAAGAGATTCTATATTTTTTTTATACCAAAGGCAACCTCAATTAAAATTTAAATGTCAATTTTCAAATACAGTTTTGGGTTTACGTTATAATTTTTTTATACTAATTTACCTCTGTACATAAATCTTTTACGTACTATTTCTTAATGCCTGAATGTATTTTACTTCAGCATATAGATTGCTGGTGTCATTAGCACAGTATTGTTTACATCATGTCATTATAAGATATAAATATACCGACAACAATGCCCGAGTGGCGCAACGAAGGCGGCGCAGGCGCATGTCGGGTGTTGCTAGACTGAATAACGTCTATTCCCCGACTATAATTAAAGAACTTTATAATTTCCAAAATTAAATTAGAAAGCTTATTCTCGTGGTTTACACTGTTTTACAAGATTTATTGACAAATACTAGGAGATTCGTGTGGGGATACAAATCCCTACTATTTTAAAGTGGAATGTAAGAATCAAATTATGGGTTTTATGAATGGTAGCCACGCTGTGGTCAATTTTGTCCACAGCATGAATGGATCGGTTCGACTAAACTAAGGTAGTAGCAGTGTCCCACAGAAAACTGACGTGAAGCAATTTGTTGCATTTTGCATGATCAGTGACATTTCTGGAGACCCAAATACCTTCCCTTCATAATTCCTTTACCTTAAAGTCGGCAATGCAAGCATGATTATTTTGGTATAGCGGGGTTATTTGTGGTGGAGATTACTTACCTTTTGCAAGTAACCTATACGCTAGCTTGGCGGTCTCGGCTATAAAAAAACCCTAGCGGTCGTCTAAGTACAGTGAATATAACGCTCAGGTAGATAAAAAGTCAACATTTGTTGTATTTTGTGCTTCAAATCGATGGCTTCAAACGTTGAATTGGTGTTAATTTCGTGCAAAATAAACGATTACGTTGTGACCTATTTATGTTATTTGTTTTTTTCTTGTTTGTTGTTGCACTAAATACGTATTTTTTGTTTCTTTCTTTCTTTTTCAAATCATATAGGTTTTGTAACGCTGGCAACACAGAAAACGCATGGTGCTCTCGCAGTTGGCAGCGGGTGAAAGGAGATCGTTTCGTTCCGCACTGAATGGCACGCACAACGCTTTTACTACCGGCCTGGGGACCGGGTGGTTGCCGGTTGGAATCATCACTACAAAGGGTTTAAGGTTACTGATAAAAATAAGACTTTAACTCGGAATTTGTTCTGTAAATAGGGCTTGTAACTGAGGCAGAACCACAAGTAAAGAAGTTCGACTACAGTGGAATCTTTTGTAGTACTGACTAGCTTTATACAAACCCTCAAAGCTATACAATACCTTATGGTACGAGTATAGTATAGTATCATGTTACTTTTAACAGACTTCAAAAAGGAGGTTTTTGATTCGTCTGTACATATTGTTTTTATGAATGTTCACGCATAGCTCCGCCAAAGGTGGGTCGACTTTGATGATACTATTTGTTTTTAATGGGGTTAACTCCGATGGTGGTCCGACAGATGAAGAAAATGGATCAGATTCCCTCCTTCCGGTTATTTAAAATCTGGCCCACTTATTAATTCGAGTTGATTTAACAAGTCAATAGATATTCTACAATATTCTACACTAGTTTTTTTAATTACAAATAAATACCATTAAAAACGTCACCGCGGTGCTTCTCGGTCTTCTCGGTCGCGTGAAACCTCAATTTCGGTAGATATTTTTATGGTGCAAATCACCGACGTCCTTGACGTAGAAGCTTAAGTTGGTTGGTATTTTAGCGCTCATTTTTTACTTTCGTTCACTCGAGTTTTCAGTAATCATTCACCATACGAAACACAACAGCGAGATTCCACTCCACGTCGGTCTTCTGTGAGACAGTGGTACTAACCCGGTCGAGACGGCACATTCATGCTGTACACAAAACTGTTTACACTTAGGCTCTATAATTTTAAATGTTAATAAACGTTTCTTTCTTTGTTCTTTCTTTCTAATCCACTTTTATTAACAGGGTTCTTACCTTATTATTAGGTACGTTTTGCCATATATGCTCGTTCTCATTCACGTGTTAATTGCTAGAAACTGTTCAATTACGGAGCCCCCTGTGACATTACACACTGCACTCATTACTCATGATAACGGCCCACTTGAACTGGAAACTCACTGTTCAGTGATAATTGGAAGTTTTCTACTCTTTGAATATGGTTGACCGATCGTTGGAGTTAATGGAGTAAATGTGAAAAGATGAGGCTGTTAGAGTTAAAGGTTTGGAAATGTTTGGTCACCATAAGGCCTGCAGCTTTTTCTTCCATTAGTCTGCAATGGCGAAACTTGGTTCCCGTTGCGGATTGTGGGGATCAGTCGGCGGGTCGCCCCACGTAATACCAAGTAACGTAAAATGTTTGGTGCAAGAAGGTGGACCTTGGCATTAAGACGGGATAACACCATGCAGAAAGGAAGAGTACCTGCCCTTATCCCACTCTAGTACTTAGACACAGCTGCTTGGTGGCGGATAATAGAGAAAGCGGTGGTACCAACCCGGACGGCCCCTTACATAGGAGGGACCTACCACCTAGTGCTCAAGGAGCACTAATGCCAACAGTCAAATGTACGAGTTGCTTGGACTTTTATGCTGAGTGTCTAACTTAGTTTAGTACTCAGAACTTTGTTTGTCAAAACACGCCCATTATTTCTATATCTCAGTGGATTTTTTGTCATAAACAAAACCGTAGGAATCTTACTACTAGGTGTACTTTTTTATAACGTCGCATCGTAATTAATTTCAAGTTCTAGACACATCCTCTGTTACAAAATTTAATAGCAATATTAATGAAGCGATTTGAAATTACTTCGCAATTACAATAGTTTCCGATCTGTTATTTGTAAACAACAGCTATTTCGAACAATTAACCAGTCAATTGGTTTGTGTAAAAATCAAAATTGGTGTCAATGTGGCATAATGTTATGTTGCCTTTGCTATAAAAATGTCACATTATCATTGCATTCGAAAAGCAAATGCGGGTAATCAATAAGAACAGAATAAAAATGAGTACCTACAACAATAATTTTGTGGATCATTTGCTCTATTTTATGGTAGTGAAAGTTAAACATTTACACTTATTTACATAGGTTAAGTTTGTAAGTTTGTTCGTAGAGATAATCTTGGAAACTACTGTTTCCCATACCAGATCTGTCACCGCCGCCTAGAATGATGACGTTGATAACCACTATCATTCTGTCAGGAGCGCCTGCCTAAGTAGATTTTTAAGACTTTTACGGGGGTAGACCCAGGAGCAGAAGCTAGTCAGAGATAAATTTAAGGTATGGTTTTTAGACGCACTAGACAATAATGAATGACTGAACATTCGCGTTATGAGAAAAGTAAGTAATGGCGGTTATACAAGGGACATAGACAATTATCTTTTTAGTCTATATAATATTCGAATCAACTCTTATAGAATGGAGAAGTCTAAACTATTGTAGCTTGTGTGGCCTTTTACTCAATTTAGTTACCAGCTGTAGGAAACTAAGGTTTTTAAAAGATTTTCTGTGTTCCTGTGCTATCCCAATGCATGTCTCTGTCGATCCTGGCGCTTATCCACAGGCAAGCCGAGCTTGTATCATCACTAAGTTGTATAAAATAAATAATAATATACATTGTGATTTCTAAGGTTTACGCGAATATTACACATTGAAATAAAACTAGTTTATACGGATTTTATCGCGGTTTAATTTTTATTTTAGTACCGAAGTCAGTCAGTCTCTCCCGTGACCACAAAGGCTGAAAAGCTTTCGAAACGTCGCGTCGGGACTAAAATAAAAATTAAACCGCGATAAAATCCGTATAAACTAGTTATATTTCAATAATATACACTTTCAAATAGTAAAATAATGCGGATTCCAAACATTATAGTTTCCGACATACGAGTCGATTAATGTATAAAGTGTCATTAAAATCTCATAACGTATACGCAACCGATCAGGAACGACGGGCTACACGATATTACAGGGCTGCAGTGAGTAGTATTATGTGGTAGTGCTATTATTATAGGCTACTAGCTATTTGGCCCGACTTAATGTCTTTTCCAGGATAAAAATTGGGCTGCGTTCTACTCTAGGTCATGGTCTACCCATGTACGAAACACCCAAAGCCGTTTAGGCGTAATTGATTAACAAACATACTAAATCATAAACAATCACAAAAATCCAAACTTTCACATTTTGAGTTTTAGTATCTCAAATTTTCTCCATTTTTTTTTTATTCCCAGTGCGGTCGACGTCACGCAGGTGGCCAGTCTTAAAAACTACAAGCCAAATATTTTTGTACCATGTGTTAATAAAAAGGCTGTTACGTCGACCCCACTGCGAGTGGGATAAGGGCAGATGGAAGAAGAGGAGGAGTATTATCTCAAATTTTATTTTCAATGTATGGAAGTCTATTAGAAGAAATACTATTTTTCTGGATGTGGTATTATTTGTTACCTAATCCGAAGTCGTTCTGTTCATCTTGTAAGCATGTAGCTGTCCATAACATTTTATCAATGGTGAAGCACACATACCATCTTGGAGCACCTGTACAATACTTCCGAAACCTTACCCCCAAATGCTAAAACCCAAATCCGTGCCAGCGTGCAATCGTGAAAGTAAAAGCCGATACGAAGTCGTGAGACCCAGTCACGGGCGCGCAATGAACGGAATCACGAGTGCTGTTCGACGCTCGCTTTACATTACATTCAATACTTAGCTGATGAGATAGGCTTAGCCGGTGCAAAATAATTTGGCTGGCTTGAAGATAGTCACAAGCGGTACCCTACCTACAGTTTCAAAAGGTGACTGGCGAAGGCGTGTGAGGTAATTAACTTTAGATCGGCCAAGTTATTTTGTACATATTGTACTCATAAAAGATATGAAATGACAGCTTCCGTGGCGCAGTGGATCTGCACCGAAACAAAATGTTTGTGTGATTCACAAATACGAGACTAACATCTTAGTTCCAAAGCCAATCTCACCTGCACGTGGTACACTCTGCTGATTAACGGACGAGGCAGTGGCGAAACTTGGTTCCATTTGCGATTGGTATGGGTCAGACGGCGCGGGGCACAATAGCAAATCACCGTCAAATCATGATCGGAAGGCGGAATCTGGCATTAAGCCGGAATAACGCCAGGTAGAAAGAAAGAAAGGTGTGATAGGTGACTAGTCTATAACTATATTGAGCACAAATAATACCGGGCAACTCGATTGTGTTTTTCAAACCGAAAAACTCAAACATTAATTGTACTTGCTCACTTTGGTATTCGAACACAGGACCTCACATGTTTCACAGTCTGAGTGTCACTAGACCAATGAGGCGATTCGGAATGGTAGTTTTATAAATTCCATACACAGTCTTTGTAAAGAATTCAGCGAAGTAAATATAATAGAGGTAAATTCGAGCTCATTTTGAGAGCACGTGTGTCCGGGATGGATGGCACACGTGCGGGCGAGTCGCGCCCCCTATGGGAAGTAGGGGACATTGTGGCGAGCTGATAGCGGAGAAATATAGAAGTATTATATCTCTAAAATTACGCGAGCAAGTAACCTGATGTGTTAAAGTTCTTGTCTAATGAAGTGTCATAATTGTCTATTTCTGCCGCCAATCAGCAGTGTGTAAACACGGTTGTGTTGCGATTTGCAGGACATTGACCGCAGTTAAATTACTGGGTATTATGAGAATTGACATCTTATGTCTCAGGGTGACGAGCGTAGTTCAACCAAGCAGTACTTCATAATTCGATTTTTTTTAAATACAGTCGATATCAGAACCTCCTCCATTATTTGAGTCGATTAAAAATATTCAAAGAAGTAATTGCATCAGTCATGATTTCACACTTACGCCCGGTTTCTGAAAGGCTGATTAAAGTAAAATTAACTAGGTAATCAAATGTCAAGTCTCATGTCAAGTCGAAATTGAGTTGCTAGAAGCGTGGTCAACACATTTGATTTGATACACATGTTAGTTAACATAACTTTTAAATTACTTAATATGAAAAATCGTATGTCAAGCGGTACTAAAGAGAGATCAAATATTATATTTTTTTCACTAAATAACGTTTCAGCAACTAGAATTGATTTAACAGCGATGTCAAATCAAATTTCTGTTAGTTGAATGTTGATTTGATCAGCCTTTCAGAAACCTGGCGTTACTGTTTTATATTCCAAAATATATTTTTTATACAAATTCGTGATTCATAATTCTAGTATAACCTAATTTTAATATACATGTTATGACAAAGGTAGTTAGGTTAGCAAACAATTCAGCACCATTCAGAAACTTTACTTGTCGCCATGTATTATGTGGTATTGGGCATGCATTCATATCAGACTATCAAAAAGAAACGATGTATTTGCTGTGCAATTGTTCAGTTTTTTTTTTGCTAGATTTTTATGATAAGTACCTACAACGTAGGGTCCTAACTACCAGACGATCACTGCATAGACTGCCTCGGTAGCGCAGTTGTAATGCCGTACGACTACTGTGCTGAGGTCTCAGGTTCGATCCCCAAGTCGGGTTAAGTGATATTGGGTTTTTCTATTATGAAATGCTAATGTCAGTCCGGAGTCTAGAATTGTGCCGGATATGGCGCTAGGCTGGCCCTCAATCACATCATGGGACGGAAATAAGCTCGACGAAATGTGGATGTACTAGTTACACCTCTGCCTACTCCTTCGCCTTCCTCCCCCTGGCGTGAGTGCGTATGTATATGTATGTAATTAAAAATATACTTTACCGCGTTTCTACCACCACTATAACCCATACACCGAGTAGGTGGAGTGGTAATGAGCTACTGGTCGTGTGTGACATGCATTCGAAACCGGTTCATTTATCAAACTCTTTTTATGAAGCCTCATGTATGCGGACTGTTCAGTTTTGAAATTCATATACCAACTATTACTATACTTCTTTAGTATCTTTCTTTCTTTCTGTCTGGTGTTGCCAAGGTCCGCCTCCATTCATGTTGGTGGCCATTTACATGGTGGCCATTTTGATGAATTGGGCATCATGTATATTACTTTAGTATACGTGATGAATAGGGTAGTTTCCTATATTAAATTTTATACATTATTTTATAAGCAACTGAAAATGATACGCAAAAGAAACCTTTTTATTAAAACACAATCAAAATTGGTTCAGAAATGTGCCCGCAGTTATGACTTTAAATATTGGTTTGAGGAAAAGTGGGTGCGTAGTAAGGATATCTCACTGTCTCGCTTGCACGCGTGCACCATAAAAACATCTAGTCAACTACCCTATTATGGAGGGTAAATGCTGAGAATAGCCAAACCGATAAACCCTCTGGACATCAATTAGAATAAAATCTATTACCTGAATTATCTGAACGGCTGAACATATTTTCTTTAAACATAGCTAAGAACCATCTCGATAAATCCAGCTTTCAGATAAAAGTAGCACATTTAAATCTGTCCGGCCGATAGACAGAATGCAGACGACGGATAGACAAAGTGGTCAACATTTTAACGCTCTTTTTCTAATTGGTCGCGCTGTACGAAAAGCAACAGCAAGTTGCTAATTCTCGTCGGTTTTCTGTGAGATAGTTGTCTACAAAACTGACTACAGCTTTTGAATCACTAATACCTATAATGTTGTAATTAATAAGATGATAAGCTGAATTGCTTTTCACGCTTCGTTTAAAACGTCTAATATAATTCATAACTATTAGCTTTTGGCGTTCAATTTCGATGCTTTTATATGGTTTCCGAGGCAATGAAACCCTAGAAAAACTATAAGTAGGGTAAATACACCAATACATGCTATAACGCGTTTGTTTGTTTGTTGCTTGGCAAAGTGACTATACTGGACCTGGTGATAAGTAAAATTTAGTCCAAATATAATGTCGATCGTCAAGAGAAATTGCGTCCCTCAACGGTGGGCAGAATTATGCTGGCCTAAAGTTACTAGATATACACTGGCTGATCCCGGAACGAAGTTCGCCTTAACGAGCCACTATGGCCACCCACCATCATGTGAAATTATTAAGTACCCTCCCACCAGCAGGATGACCGGTATTGTGTTTTGACCAACAACTTTGTGTTTTGTCAAACAAAACGTAATAACTAGTTTTTTTAAAGACCAATTTTTGTTGTTTTATCAATGAAAAGTCAATTTTCAATCCACTCTATTGAAATCTAACTTTTATCTGATTACATGTCTCACAAAATATTATCTGTAAATGTATTTTCAATGCTCCATAACTGGTGCGTTCACCCGAATCACGTGTCCGGATTTGATTCAACGTTCAAATGGTTCCATCATTTTTATGGCTTCCGTTATTCATTACGTAACTTTAGGCAATTATTATGCATAACAGATACTGTATTGGTTAATTATCTTTCAATTTCACTAAATAGTGGCGTTTAATATACGAGCTTTCACCGTTTTTTTAGGCGACTCCTGAGAGTTATTTTTAGCACCACAGACATATTATTTGGGAAATGTATATGGATGTACTCGATGCACCTTTGCCTACCTCCCTATTTTATTCTATTGATGTTGACGTAGGAGTAATACCATTTTTTGAATCTTAAAGGAAAAGGATAATTAAGGGATTAGAAAGGGGAGGGGGATTTTTTTTATTAGTTTGACTGACGAGACGAGCAGGTCGCTCGCCTGATGGTAAGCGCCACACCTGCTCATAAACAGAAACAACACCACACAGAACTTTAAATAAAAGCACTGCATGACACTAGACTACGCTCGTCCCCCCGAGACATAAGGTGTTAAGTCTCATAATGCCCAGTAATTTCACTGGCTTCAATGTTCTTCAAATCGGAACACAACAGTGCTTACACACTGTTGCTTGGCGGCAGAAATAGGCAAAGTGGTGGTCCCACCGGATATCTCACTCACAGTATGAAACGCAACAAGCTGCTACTTTACGTCGGTTTTCTGAGAGACTTCTGACTTTTTTTATCCTGGTACAGCAAAGTGGCTATATTGGACCGGATTTTAAGTACAATGCAGTCCAAATATAATGTCGACCGTCAAAAGACATTGCGGCCAAGAATTATACCGGTCTGAAGTTAACTCGACTTGGTTAGAAAAGCTGGCTTACCAAAACTAGACGATGGCATTATCTTAACAGAATTTAAACAATACTACATCATTCGAGTAATTCTAGTAAATAGACGATCCGTTATAATGATAAATAAACTGCTATAATTCATACAATTTTAAAAAACGACCGGAAATAATCCGGCAGAGACAGGCGCGGGTCGTCGGACGATTCGCCATAGTTTTTGCTTTGAAAAAAATTACGGAGACGGGTTTTAGAAGTAGTTTTATCATAATAAAATATAGAAGATTATGTTTTTAAATTGACAAATGATTTTATTTAAACACCGAAAATGACTTTATCTATCTATGGTTTGGTCGTAAATTGTAAGTGCGAGAGCTATTCGTAATTGAAATACTTTTTTTATCCAGACATCGGAATTGAACCCTTGTTTCCATAGTCTATGTGTGCTTTATCATCTTTAAGTAACTTTTAAAATCCTACTACTATTAGAAATGTGAAAGTTCGGATGTTTATGAGTTTGTGAATTTTGATGATTGTTAGTCAATCACGCCTCAACGACTGAATGGTTTTCGATGAAATTTGGCACACAGATAGATTATGACCAGGACTAGAATCTATGCTACTTTTCTTAAAAAAAGGCAGAACACGCGGGCGCGGCTGCGAGCAAAAGCTAATAACTAATAAACACAATTTTTATTTTGTACCTCCAAAATTATTTTAAACCCGCCCACTCGTGCCAAAGTGTTATACACCGTTACCCAACTACGTATACAAACAAATGTGAGAGATGTTTTGCCCATAACCGGGTTTTAGAGAATGATGAATCAAATGACAGATGAATGCGATGTTAGGAACATCATAGTTCCGACGAAACGCCATCGGAAACCGGGCCATGGATTTTAACAGACCAAATATTGGCTGACATTAATTAGTATGTGTGAACTAGTTTCGTGAATATTTTAATTTATTATGTTAATTAGAACATTGAAAGCTATACTAATATTGTAAATGCAAGTGTTTATTGGTTTTGTCGTTGCTTTTTACCCGACTGTCAAGGAAGGCTTATGTTTTTCGCGCGTATCTTGTATGTATGTATGTTTGTAAATTTCTTTATTACCTCGTACCTTCTAAACGGCTGGATGGATTTCGACGGTTAAGATATCGTTATATTTGTCTTAAAAACCCAAGTGTCCAATGTTATGCAGTAGTTAGTAATTCAAAGTTCTGTGTAGTGTTGTTTCTTAATATTTCCAACTCCTCCTTAAATTCAATTTGATTAATTTCGTTGCGGGACAAAGACAATTTAGCATTTCCAGAGACTCGCCGAGCTTCACTGCTCGGTGTCGACAAAAATGCGTGCCACTGTCGATCCTGGTGCACAGGAGTTACAGTGGCGGGTGTGTGGGCGGGATAGTCTTGTCGTGCTGTTTCTGTTTATGGATTGGCGTTGCACTTCCCATCAGGCGAGCTACCTGCTCGTTTTGTCATTCAAGCTAATAAAAAAAAAATGACTAATTTCGTATCTACCATTAGAACACACATTATAAAAAAACACAATCTAAAATGACACCACGCTTAGGCTACTGTTGACCGCTACATTAAGGTCTTAATCTAGTTTATAACCAGGTCGTATGACGTAAGCGTTGTGTACAATGACCTCTTATCTGATATCGAGATATCGCAGCTTAAGGCCGAGTTAACATGTTTACACAATTATTTTCTTCATTTTAAGGTTCCATACATCAAGGGGCCAATGGAATCCTATAGAGCTTAGACTATCTGCCTCTTTGTCTTATTTTTACAGGGCTTTAAAATTTTAAAACCAGGTGAAATTTTCACAAAATATGTGTAATTATGATCGAATTTTTCACCTACCCTTATCCCACACGCAGCGGGGTCGGCGTAACATGCTTTTTAACACATGTTGCAAAATAATTTGGCTTGTAGTTTTAACGACCGGTCGCTTGCCTAATGTCAACCCCTCTGGGGAGAAAACACCCAGCTTCACAGCCGACTACTCGCCCACAGCACCCGGAGGCTGTAATTATGCCGGGTATCTTAACAAATAATTATATCATATACAAACACCCAGACCCGAAATATTTGTGGATCACACAAATGTTTGTCTGTGCCGGAATCGAAACCTCGGCCTATCGCTTTACAACCGGATAGTCGCCCACTGCACCACGGAGGCTGTCAAATAATATTAGCACTGTATTATACATTGTCCCATTGCTGGGTACGGGCCTCTTTTCCTCTTCGTGGCGTTTACCATGAGGCGAGAGACCCGCTCGTCATTCAGGCGAAAAAAAAGAAATCAAAGCTTTTTCAACCCCTGTCACTTGTACCCGCTACGTGTACATAGCGGACTCTACATAACATATTATGTATGTTATAGACATATATATTTATTCATTAAAAATACAATACAGAGGGGGGAACTTTTGTTAACCAATAATCGAATCCGAGACATCCCGTGTGCCAGGTAATGTGATAGTACCTTCATCGATCACATCCGGTGCTTTGTTTCTTTTTTTAACTTTTTAATGTGATCAGCATAAATTACAATTTCAACTTTAATACTTGAGAATAGAGTTGTAAATGTAACAGTTGTTTATCAGGAAGGTATTAGCAATGGAACTGTAATTTGATATGAACGGAAGTGTCAAATATCAATGTTAGCGATTTATTAGGTATTGTTGTCTAGGACTTTAATATTTAAATAAATAATTGTTGGGGAATATTATGATGTCTGATGACATGATTAGTAATTTTATTTGTTTTTAGTGAAATTGGCAGAGCCACGCTGTAGGCAGTTTTGTCTACAGCATAAATGGGCTCGACCGGGTTTTTACCACTGTGTCACAGTAAACTGACGTAAAGTAACAGATTGTTGCATTCGTACGGTGAGTGAGATATCCGAGGGCCCAAATCCCCTCTCCCATTCATAATTCCTTAATTATTCTTTTCCTAACGCAACCATGATTCTTCTGGTATTGTGGGAGTTCATGGGCGGAGGAAGCCACTTCCTATTAGATGACCCACTTGCTCGTTTGCCGAACTCTGCTATAAAAAAAGTAATTTCCCAAGCCGCGACCGCATTATGGTAATCATTTTGGCGCCAACCAGAGTGTAATTGTATTTTTTACATGATGGATGTCATACGCATACAAATCGCCTGTTTCATATGGATGATGGACCTTGTTAACAATAAATAGCACCGATTTAAAAAACTAAAAAGCTAAACAATGTTGAGTCGATGGTACTGTAGTTTAATAGTCAATGATTGATACTACCGACTCAAAATTGATTAGTGTTATTTTAACTTTTTAGTTTTTAGAGTCGTGTAATATTTTGATAAATATTTATATTTATCTATTAATTTTCTATTCTTGAATCAGTTTTGTTTTTGTTTACAATTGTACCTACTACTTCTAAAATGTGACCACTTTTAAAACTACATTTTTCACGGAAACAGATAATGTTTACATCATTGGTAACACTGCGGTTTCTCATTATATCAGACGTAGCTTCATGATATAACTTCATGTAATATAATTCCATTACTATTATGTGAACATAACAAATCGCTAAGTCATTACTTACATAATGTTCATCTTATCCACATCGCTCTAAAGCCTGTCTAGTATGGACTTACATTATTAGCAAATGTCAGTAATAACATTATGTTAGTTTTATTAGGTGTTACAATATTGACATTTAAACATTATGAATTGAAACGTTTTGTTATATAATTCCTCTTTATAGATATATTATTTTTAATTTTTATCGTGGCTCAGTGGGGAATGCGGACTGTGGAGACGAATGTCGCAGGTTCGAAACCAGCTCCAACAGCTTGCATCTGTGGCAGAAGTTACGTGTGTATTAATTATCGCTTGCTTTAACGGTGTGGAAACCTGCATACTTGAGAAGTTCTCCATAAAAACTCTGAAGGTATGTGAAGTCTGCTAACCCGTACTAGACTAGCTTAACCCCCTCTCTGTCAGTAGAGTAGGCCCGTTCCCAGCTATGGAACGTTAATAATACAGGGCTAGTATTATTATTATGTTTGTCGTACCATAATCTCGGGACTTCAAAGTCTAGTCTAGTCTGGACTTTGGGAGCCAACTAGAGGCTCGTTAGACAAATTAAATTTATTATTGTGGTGTGACACTACCTTACGGCTATCCCTGTTTACACTATAGAAGTGTACCCGAGGACAGTCCCCGATTGGTGTAGGACTCTTGTAGGAAATGGACAAAAATGTATACTGGTTTATTGAGGTGACTTTCCTTTCTTTCACTTTGATTATTATTACTATTTCTAACCATCGAAAATTGCAACGATTGCCTTGGTGACGTAGTTGTAATACGTACGCGGTACGACTGCTGTGCTGAGGTCTCGAGTTCGATCCCCGGGTCGGTAAGTTTGGGTTTTTCTATTACGAAATGCTCAGTATCAGCCCGGAGTTTGAATTTGTGCCCGGTATGGCCATAGGCTCGCCCCCTATCCCATCATGGGACCCGCGAAATGTGGGTGTACTGGCTACGCCTCTGCTTACCTCTTCAGGGATTACAGGCGTGAGTGCGTAGGTATGTATGTATGTAAAAATTACAATATTGATATGCTAGGCTGCGTACCGCGCAGGGGGGGTTCCGGCAGACACTGCCTCCATAATCTGAGACCATCTCTAATGTGCCGAGAAAGGCCATAGCCGAATATTAGTTAGTATTTCTGGTACTAAACAGTACTTTGTGTAAGGGACTCCACCCAGCCTTCGTCTATTAATTTAGTATACAAATAAAATCCACCGGAATAACGTATAGGATGTGTTGTAACCAATACGCAATCACGACATATTAGATATTAATAAAACATAATGTATGCGAGGCGTCTTCGCGACGGCAATGGTTTCCGACCGCTTTCACCGCGCATGCGCACGACTCCGATAATTGTACGTACGTGATGTGTATCGTTGTCTTATGTCATTGACGCCATTTTTAAAATGTAATATTTTTTTCGCCTCTTTTGGTCGTGCCACTAGTGGCAACGTAGTAACGCTGAGAACCGCGAGGTCCTAGTAAGCCCCGGATCTACGTTTTTTGAGAACTGGGGCAGAAACTTGATAGCAGCTGCCCTCTCTCCAGCGTTTGAGATAAATTACTTAGAAAAACCAAAAGAAAAGAAATTAATGATGCACCATCGGCCTGTGTGGCGCCTTTTTCTTACAAGTGGACGATGAGCCAACCAGGCTTCCGCATACACTCCACAAAGTTGTGGAGCGAGTTTTGTATTTTTAAACATATTATTTTATGATTTTGGCGCCCCCTGAAACTGCCGCCCGAGGCAGGTGCCCCCGTTTGCCCCCCCCCCCCCCTAGATCCGGGCCTGTTTTTGTTTGAATTTTCTATTCCAAAAATTACGACATTAGAATAACTACATACAGAAGGTAGATGTGCAAACAACGCATACTCACAATCTTAAGCTGAAAATTAGCTAAGTGTGATGTGTTTACTTGCAACGTCACGCACACAAACACAAAAGAAAAGTCAGCTAAAATTTATTTCCCTAAAATTCGGTAATTTGTAGATGGGAAAAATGTGTTTCATACATTAATTTATAAGTGCGGACTATGAACATAATATCGTGAGTAGTTACTAGTATAGTAATCCTATCTAAGTACTCGTCTTGGTTATATACATAGTTGTATAAAAAACCGCCTCGGTGGCGCAGCTGTAATGCGCACGTGTTACGATTGAGGCTAACGCTGAGGTCTCGGGTTCGATCCCCGGGTCGGGTAAAGTGGCATTGGGTTTTTCTATTATGAAATGCTCAGTATAAGCCCGGAGTCTGGAATTTGTGCCCGGTATGGCGATAGGCTCGCCCCCTATCACATCGTGGGACGGAGATACGCTCGGCGAAATGTGGGTGTACTGGTTACACCCCTGCCTACCCCTTCGGGGATTACAGGTGTGAGTGTATGTATGTATAAAAAACCGTCATCACGATATTGCGCTAGTAAAGCCATTTCCCGTGACATTTATCTAAACATCATTCCACTGTTCCGTATTTCGTTTGAAAACAAAAAAAACATGGAAAATTAAAAACAGTTCGATAGTCAAGTGCATCGACCCGAGCATCGAACCTAGCATACTGCGTGATGTTATCAACTACACCATTGACAATTTAGTGCAGTTTTTGTGAGTATTTACCGTGTAATCGATTCTCTTTTTCTTGTTATGAATTGTGCGCCCGCGTCAGTTCTCGGTGAAAATATAAATAAAAATCTAGATCCTTAACGTTCAACTAAATGAATTACAACACCACACAGAACTCTGAATTACAAAGCATTGCATGGCATTGACTGGGCTCGTCACCCCGAGACACAAGATATTAAGTCTCATAATGCCCAGTAATTTCACTGGCTTCAATGTCCTTCAAAACGGATCACAACAGTGCTCACACACTGCTGCTTGGCGGCAGAAATAGACAAAGCGGTGGTACCAACCCAGACGGCCTCTCGGATACGAGGGACCTAATGTAGAATTTGTAAAATTTGTCGTTATCTCTATCGCAAGATCTGTCGTGTTGCATTATATGGTTTTGACAAACCTCCGTGGCGCAGGGTGCTACTAGCCGGTTGCGAAGCGTGAGGCCGTTGGTTCGATTCCCGCACCTAGACAATTAATCTGTCTGATCCACAAATATTATTTATTATTTGTCTCGGGTCTGGCTGTTGTGGGACCGGAAGTCCTTAGTAGTTTCTGATACTCACGATACAGGTTAACCTAGTGTGGGGTCAGGACTATGTGTGTGACTGTTGGGTGTATTTGTTTATTTTATATGCTAAGCCCGCTGATATTAAATGTCTTAGGGTGACGAGTGCCGTACAATGTGCAAGTGATCTCCACCGGCCATGGACATCCACAATACTCAATGAATAAGGGCCAATTAAGGGATTGGGAAGGGGAGATAAACTTCAAGAAAGACGCTTAAGGTGGTTTGGTCACGTTTTGAGAAAACAACAGGAGTACGTCAGTCGCAAATGCCTGTGCCAGATCGTTTTTTTTCGGCAAACGAGCAAGTGCGTCACCTGATGGTAAGTGATCTCCACCGCCCATTTACACCCACAATACCAAAAGATTCATGGGGGCGTTACCTACCTTAACGGAAAGGGATAATTAAGGAATTGGGAAGGGGAGCGAAATTTGGGCTTCCGGATATCTCACTCACCGTACGCAACGCAGCAGCAAGCTGCTACTTTACGTCAGTTTTCTCTAAGACAGTGGTAACAACCCGGACGAGCCGACCCATTCATGATGTAGACAAAACTGTCGTACTAGGAGTTCGGTCTCGCAGACGGCCCAAATAACGCTGGCTTGACGTATTAGAGAGAGACATGAGGGCCAATGGTCTCAATACTGAGGATGCTTAAGATCGGGCGAAGTTGAGGCGTCTTAGTATGAAGGCAGGCCCTAACACTAGCCGGGATAACGCCAGGTAGAAAGAAAGGAAGGGGAGGTTTTGGACCTACCGATATCTCACTCACTGTACGAAACGCAACAGCCAGCTGCTGCCTCACGTCGGTTTTCTGTGAGACAGTTGTAACAACCCAGTCATGCCGTCCCATTCATACTGTAGACAAAACTGTGTAGGGTGTGGCTCTACCATTTGTTAAATTGGACGTTATATTTGGATTAAACCATACCAAAAGCGATGATTCATTCTACTGTTTTATCGATATGGATAAGATATAAATAATTTTAATGGGTGTAATGCTGTTTATTAATTTATCTACTCAAGGTTTGAAAAAAATATAGGTCAACATGCGCTACATTTTAGATGGTATATACCAGGTAGTAGGTCCCTCGTACGAGGCCTTCTAGGTTGGTACCACCGATTTGTCTATTTGCCGCCAAGCAGCAGTACATACATACGCACTCACGCCTGTAATCCCCGAAGGGGTAGGAGGAGAGGTGTAACCAGTACACCCACATTTCGCCGAGCGTATTTCCGTCCCTTATGTGATAGGGGGCGAGCCTATCGCCATACCGGGCACAAATTCCAGACTCCGGGCTGGTACTGAGCATATCGTAATAGAAAAACCCAATACCACTTTACCCGACCCGGGGATCGAACCCGAGACCTCAGCGTTGACCTCAATCGTAAAGCTTACGCATTACAACTGCGCCACCGAGGCAGTCTGCCTCGCCAAGCAGCAGTGTGTTAGCAATGTTGTGTTTCGGTTTTAATGACGTTGAAGCCAGTAAAATTACTGGACATTATGAGACTTAACATCTTATTTATTGGGGTAACGAGCGCAGTCCAGTGACATGCAGTGCTTTGTAATTCAAATTTCTGTGTGGTGTTGCTTCTGTTTATGGGCAGACGTGGCGCTTATCATCAGGCAAGCGACTTGCTCATTTCGCGTTTCGTCATTCAGGCATATAAAAAAGTACCATCAGGCGACCTACTTACTCATTACTACAAAATAAAACAGCGGAACTAAAACTGCCATCAAAATATCTTGATTATTAAAATTCATAGCTCAGTTCACATCGGCGTGACGTGGAGTCATTGTGGCCGCGTTTTACGTAACACCCAGGAAATGGATGATCGGAGATGCTCGCGTCACGACGAAAACGTACCGAGCGGTGGGTACATGAAAAAAGCGCGGATGCAACCACGACAAATGTTATAGCGGGTTCATACGGCTGGATTTTACTTCATCAAATGCTATTAGAACCGTCTGAACGGACTTTTAATCCAGTTCATTCTTTCTGCCTGGCCTTACTGATTTAACGGTAGATTTAGGTATTATGTGGGGCGACCTGTCGTCTGACCCCCACAACCCGTAACAGGATACAATTTCGCCATTGCTTCGTCCCTTAATCAGCAGTGTACCACGTACAGGTGAGGTTGTCTTTGGGCCTAAGATATTGGTGGCCTACATAAATTCCACATGCAATCCAATTGATCAACAAACACCTTATATCTTTCATTGATTCATGTCTTTTCTTGAAAGCGTTTCGACTCGTCTGAATCTGTCATTGCCGACGCAACGGTGAATTATACAATATTATTGGAACTATTTCCGTCACAGCATTGGTAGGCAGCGTACTTAAGCCAAGAAACAATTGAGGGTCAAGATACAAACCCCAGGCTGGGCAATCACAATTCATTTAATCGTAAAATTTCGACACAAATTGACTAACAGAATGAAATACTGAATGTCGTAGAAAACTATTTCGCTTTGATATCGCTTAATTTGCTTACCTGTATATTTTATGAATATAATGGTTTTATTAATTGAATATCATTATTAAAACATATTGATATAAGATTTAAATACTCCGCGTAATGTAAACTATCATTAAGTTTCTTTCGTAGAGCAATGATAACTATGATTCGTTTTTTCCTTACTGATTTTAAATTTAAACAAACGAAGCTGACTTAGAGAGAGTTGGCGGGAATTCTGACAGTGCGATCGATTTCCTATTTTAAATAATTCCTTAACTAGTTTAAAGTTATATTATTGTATAAAAGTGGTGTGGATTTGAGCAATAAACATTGACTGTGATGAACTTTGTTTGGAATTATTGAAATTGGTGAATTTAGTTGATTTTTCACCAAGAGTATTGATCGACCTTGATTATTGGATCCGCTTGGAGAAAATAGTCTATGATGCATCGTACTGGAGGGAATTGACACCAAAACTCCAACAAGACTTTGAAATCGGCCACACTGTACCGGCTTCATAGATTCTGTGAATACTTTAAAATATATTATATACTTGACCTTGGCGAAATGCATGGAAATGCGAAGCCATAAATAAACAAAAAGAAAGATGGTGACTTAATAAAATGATTTAATTTATTATTTATGTAGTTCAAAGATATTCCCATATTCTGAATATTTATGCCAATGAATACATGACATTTTGGTCTTAAAATTATGAAAATAAAAATAATGAAATCAAAGACAGTTCTCTTTATAATTTATTAATGATACTTATTTTAAGAGTAAAGATTGCTACTGGATATTTGAGTATTTTAACCTTTTATCGAGTTTGGTATTAAAAGTGGTTTACCTTGGTTATGGTACTGCGGCTTAGCAAGTTCAAGATTTCTAATTATATACATGCATACATAGGCTCACACTTTAATACCTGGAGGGGTAGGCAGTGGTGAAACTATTGCTGTACTCACGTTTCGCCGAGCTTATTTCTGTCCCATGATGATGATATCTGATTATTTAGTATTAGTATTCTTACTTTCTTTCTATCTGTCGCTATGTCGGTGGGTGCCAGGGTCCGCCTTCTTACTAAGATGCCTCCACTTCGCCCGATCTTGAGAATTCTCCGTAGTGAGACCATTGGCCCCATTGACCATGTCTCCCTCTAATACATCAAGCCAGCGTTTTTTTTAATATTGCATAGGCCGGCAAATGAGCCAGTGGGTCACCTGATGGTAAGTGATCTCCATCGCTAATATACGCCCACAATACCAAAAGAATCATGGGCGCATTGCCGGGAGGGAATTTGGGCCCGCTGATATCTCACTCACCGTACGAAATGCAGCAGCAAGCTGCTACTTTACGCCGGTTTTCTGTGAGACAGTGTTGACGACCCGGATGAGCCGGCACTCATGCTGTAGACAAAACTGACTACAGCGTGGATCTACCACTCTTCTTTTTAGACCGTAATCCTTGTACGATCTGGCACAGGCATTTGCGACCGACATACTCCTGTGGATTTCTTTAAACGTGACCGAACCTCTCTTTCCTGGAGTTTATCTTGCACGTCACAGACACCAAGTATTAATTAGTATTATAGAATAAAAATTATGTTAGGCTAAAGGACTCTTCATCGATACAGCTTAATTTTTTATTTTTAAAGATAAGTAAAATAACATTTTGATCACATAAGTTGTTTTTGTAAAATCCTAACGAAGGAAATAATATACCATTAAGTTTAATTAAAACTGACTCAAAACTCAAAATATTCCTCAAAAGTTTATTATTACGGTTGGATTCCTGAACATAACATATGCTCACGCCTTTATAGCCTTTAAGGGGTAGACAGTGGTGAAACTAGCACTCCATCTACAATTCGCCGAGCGTATTTCCGTCCCATGATGTGATAGGGGTCGAACCTATCGCTATACAAATTCAAATTTCGGACAATTCATGTGTGATTTTTCGAATCCAAAACACAAATTGTAATTACGCAAACTGGGAATTGAACCCACGACATCATGATTCTCAGCTTTAGTACGTTGCCACCAGGCCAATGAGACGAGGTTAGTGCCCTCGTTTATGTACGAGTATAATGTCACTCTAGTATAGTTTAGTATAATTTGTAAGAATTGGGGCGTCATGATAATAAATTATTAAACCAAATTAAATATGCGTTGATTTGAACATCTGTAACCCTTAATTATTTTAAAACTTTCAACACGTTAATCTGTGGCCATCGCGCCGCGCACGGCGCAACCGGCTCGCGCATTTTAGTTCCGTGCGTACCATGGCGGTGAGTGCACGCCTGTTTTCACCGTGACGTAGCTTCTTAATTGTTTACGTGAAACATTTCCTATTCATTGTTGGCAAACCATTGTGTCTGTGACGATAAATGATCACATAGTGTTTGTGTTGTGAAAAATGGCTAACCTAACGCTACGTTACCTGGATGAGTTGTCGTATGTGTTGAACAGCAGGAGGCACCTGGCGAGCCAGGCGAAAGCATCTTCTGTTGGCGATCTTCTTAATGCTGAAGAAGAAAGATTCGCGCCGGTATGTTGCCACCAGCTATTCACGTTCACATAATTTAAACGCCGAATCGCTTTTGTAAATTTTGACCGCAAAAACTGATTTACGATTTCTCGGTTTACGTCAGAAATTGAAGTGATATAACTTTTTTTAGTTGATTTTTTAAAAGCATAAACAGACTTGTGAAAGGAAGCGAAAACCAGAAATATAAATTGAGGTCGTTTTAGCATTTGACCTTTACCAGTTTGATTGTTGAGGCTTCATTCATTTTTGTTAACGCTTACCGATGTAATACTGATTGTAATTACGGACAGAGTAACCTATTTATTATAAATTACTTGTAAACGGTTATTCTGATTTTTTTATTGTTTTGGTATACGTAAATGGATGCTTTTCTTTTACCATAATCCGACGATAAAGTGCGATATTTGAAGTACAATGGGATAGCTCTAAGGCCGTTCCCAATATTCTGTTTGCTGACAGATTTGCTTACTGCTAGTATATTTTTGTCACATTTTTTATAAAAGATCAGTCAAACCAGTATCGCTAGTAAGCAAATCTATCTGTAAATAAAATATAGAGAACGGCCATTATTCGTGAAATAGTCTAAATGACTTCTTGATAACGAGTTGGTAGAGTTGACATTTGGTAGAGCCCATCTTCATAGGACTCCGATTAACATTGTCACACTTATCTACAGCATGTATGGGTCGGCTCGTCCGGGTCATTACCACTGTCTCACAGAAAACAGGCGTAAAGTAGCAGCTTGCTGCTGCGTTTCGTACGGTGAGTAAGATATCCGGAGGCCCAATCCCTTAATTATCCCTTTGCTTGAAGGTCGGCAACGCGCCCGTTATTATTTTAGTATTGTACATGGGCGGTGGCGATCACTTACCCACTTATCAGGTGACCCACTTGCTCGTTTGCCGGCCTATGCACCAGCGTATCAGTTTCTAATTGGATATATATTGGAAAGCGTGCAATTGAACGATTTGTTCATTATAAAATAATTTCCCCATACCATAAGATCTACTTTATCTACTTTTAGTGGTAGAGTCACGCTGTAGACAGTTTTGTCTACAGCATGAATGGGCCGGCTCTACTAGGTTGTTGCCACTGTCTTAAAGAAAACCAACGTGAAATAGCAGCTTGCTGTTACGTTTTGTACGGTGAGCGAGATATTCGGACGCCCAAATCCCCCCTTAATTATACCTTTCCTTTAAGGTCGGCAACGCATCCAAGATTATTCAGGTTACCAGAAGAATCATGGTCGTGGGGTATTGTGGGTTTTCATGGGTGGGGAAGGCCACTTACCATCAGGTGACGCCCTTGCTCGTTTGTGGGCCATGTCACAATGTAGGCCCTTACTTATAAACTTTTTAAGCACTGATTAGTGAACCACTGTTTTCGTTTCTTTCTAGTTACTTTGTAAACCACGTTCACAGATAAAGACAAGAAAGTGTAACTAATCAATGCTTAAGTAACGTTTATAAGTTAGGTTCAGCGTGTTTTGGTCCATAATAATACTACCGCATAATGTTATTTTAGTTATCAAACACTAAGCGGGTAATGCGGGAATTTAGATGTAGACAATTTTGTCTACAGCATGAATGGGCCGGCTCGTCCAGGTCGTTACCACTGTCTCACAGAAAACCGGCGTACAGTAGCAGCTTGCTGCTGCGTTTCGTACGGTGAGTGAGATATCCGGAGGCCCAAATCCCCCTTCCCTTCCCAATCCCTTATTATCCCTTTCCTTTAAGGTCGGCAACGCGCCCATAATTCTTTTGTATTGTGGGCGTACATGGGCGGTGGAGATCGCTTACCATCAGGTGACCCACTTGCTCTTTTGCCAGCCTATACTATAAAAAATAAAAAATCCTTTATTCTATATAAAGCAGTCACATGAAAACAATTTGTGCCCGGTATGGCGATAGGCTCGCCCCCGATCACATCGTGGGACGGGGATACGCTCGGCGAAATGTGGGTGTACTAGTTACACCTCTGCCTACCCCTTCGGGGATTACAGGCGTGAGTGCGTATGTATGAATGTACATGAAATGAACTGATTTTTTCATGGCGCTTTAAAGTCATAAATTCTTTTATTTAAGACTGAGTTTTGCTCGCGGCTCCACTAGCGTGAATATCTTATGTCCGGGATAAAAAGTACCCTGTTTTCTAATCCTGAATCGTTATCACCTTTTCTTTGTCGGAAAAAAACTTACGAACATCAATCTTACGGATACCCCTCTCATCCCGGGGGTAAAGGGATGGTTTTGTCAGGCTCACAAACCTTCCGACCTAATTCACTCCCGAGTGACTGCTAGATGGTATTCCTAACGCCTAACACCGCTTTGTCTATTTCTGCCGCCAAGCAACAGTGTGTAAGCACTGTTGTGTTCCGCTTTGAAGGACATTGAAGCCAGGGAAATTACTGGGCATTATGAGACTTAACACATTATGTCTCGGGGTGACGAGCGCAGTCCATTGTCATGCAGTGCTTTGTTATTTAAAGTTCTGTGTGGCGTTGCTTCTGTTTATGAGCAGGCGTGGCTCTTACCATCAGGCGAGCGACCTGCTAGTCTCGTCATTCAAGCTAATAAAAAATAAACAAATTCCTACGCTGGTATACCGACTAAATGGGGCCTCCTTCGGTGCTAGGCTAGTGGGGTGGTTCCAGGGGATCCTGATATACCTGGATTGCCGGTACCACCCCTGCGCTTTGCCTTGGTGGCTCGTCTCCTTTGGGGCTTGGAAGCCCCGTCGTGAATCCTGAATCACTATCATCTGACTCGCGTCACGTGTCTCGATCTCACCGTCAAGGTCGCGCACCTCTGATAGCCGTTTCCAATATTCTGTCTATCAACAGATTCGCTTACTGGCAGTAACATTTTGACACATTTTGTATGGATGAACTGTCAAAAACCCAATTGATAGTAAGCAAATCTATCTTTATAAAGAATATTGGGAACAGCTATAAGTCTACATTTAGGATGGTCGTATACTTATCTCTTATACAAATTTAATGATTGCGGCGCGGATATTTATTTATTTATTCATTTAAAACTTTATATACATAACATGTATAAAGGCGAACTTAATGCCGTTAGGCATTATCTACCAGCCTACCTTTGAGTGATGCAGAGACGAGATGATGGGCGTATAAGAAAAGTGATAGAAAGAAGTAGACAAGACACTAAAACTACATAAATTTACTTAATACAATACTATACATACATACATATAAAAATAAGATATTATCTAACTACATAAGTATATATCCTATATATAGGATAGGTACATTCATCCTCTGAGAAAGAATCCACGACCATATCGTTAAGTTTTTTCATAATTCATTAAACTGGAACATCGTGTAGGGATGCAAAAACCGCTTCACAGTAACATAATATGCACGATGTAAATAAAACCGGTACCGATACGGTCACCGGCTCTACGGTCCATTGATGAGAATCGATTCTTTAGCGTTTGCAGGTTTGTATGTACGTTTCATTTTAACTGGGTATTGTGATTTTTATTCATCAATTTCGATTAAAATAGCCTTGACATCATAAAAATAGTTGTTCAGTTTATATAAAATACGTGTAAGTATATTAAAATGTGTAATTTTAAGATATTTTTATTGTTATATCGCCTCATTGAGCTAGTATCCGCAACTAATCAGAGAAACCGTGAGGGTTCAAATCCCAGGTCAGATTTAAGGTAAGTCATATCCATTTGAAAAAAACACATGGTTTACCCGGGAACGGAATTTGTGCTCGATATGGCAATGCGCTCGCCCTCTATCACATAATAGGACAGAAATAAGTTCGGCGAATCATGGATGCTTTAATTGTACCTCTTCGCGAATACAAGCGGGAGTTTATTTTTCAACCAACGAAACCAGATAAGTCTGACCACGCATATGTCCGCCAAATTGATTCTGATGATTCTTTTCATTCGAAAGAGTATAGCTCAAAGTTGGTCTCATTTTAATTTTGAGAAGAATCTCTACCTGGTGAAATCGGGAATGAAAGATCATCATCATCATTATTAGCCTATATTTGTCCACTGCTGGACATAGGCCTCTCCTAATGCACACCATTGAGCTCGATCTTTGGCTCTTTGCTTCCAGTCATTACCTGCCGCTTTCCGCAGGTCGTCGCTCCACCTTGCTGCAGGGCGTCCTACTCTACGTTTGCCTAAACGCGGTCTCCACTCAAGTACCCGTATACCCCAGCTGTTATCGGTTCTTCGTGATATATGGCCAGCCCACTGCCACTTCAGCTTGCTAATAATTTCAGCTTGCTATGTCGACCACTTTGGTTCTTTGTCGGATCACTTTGTTCCGAAGTTTGTCCTTCAAAGAGACTCCGATCATAGCTCTCTCCATAGCTCGCTGAGCGACCTTTAGTTTGTGGACTAGCCCCACCGTGAGTGTCCACGTCTCGGCACCGTAGGTCATGACGGGTAGGACGCACTGATTGAAGACTTTCGTCTTCAGGCACTGTGGAATGGAATGAAAGATAATTCTTGATAATTCCTTCACTAAAATACGCACTCATACGCACTCACGCCTGTAATCCCCGAAGGGGTAGGCAGAGGTGTAACTAGTACACCCACATTTCGCCGAGCGTATCACCGTCCCACGATGTGATAGGGGGCGAGCCTATCGCCATACCGGGCACAAATTCCAGACTCCGGGCTGATACTGAGAATTTCGAAATAGAAAAACCCAATACCACTTTACCCGACCTGGGGATCGAACCCGAGACCTCAGAGTTAGCCTCAATTGTAACGCGTACGCATTACAACTGCGCCACCGAGGCAGTCAAAAAAAATAGTGGAATAATAAGTTTTTAACAAAAAATGAAACCGAAAAAAAACAATTTTATCTACTCTCTTTCTACCATTACAGTGCAATAGCACCGACAAAAATTATATATTTTTATTATACACTTTTAAGTTTCCTTTCGTCGATTTTACTTTTGTAGGTACCTACTGCTATGAATGTCATTGGCTCACGGCCTCAATGAGGTTTACCGACTCTACATAATGGCAATAAAATAGGTATTATGACGAGCATTTCTACAAATTGCCTCGGTGGCGCAGTTGTAATGCGTATGCGTTACGATTGAAGCTAACGCTGATATTGGGTTTTTCTATTACGAAATGCTCAGTATCAGTCCGGAGTAGGGAATTTGCGCCCGGTATGGCGATAGGCTCGCCCCCTATCACATCGTGGGACGGAGATACGCTACCTCTACCTTTGCCTACCCCTTTGGGGATTACAGGCGTGAGTGCGTATGTGTGTATGTATGTATTTCTACAAAACATTCGTATGTATTTAGAAAATGGTAGTTTACACATCGGAAACATTTTTCCATTTGATTCAAACAAAAACATCAGTTCAATAGGGGTGACGTCCAAACATGAAAACTCATGACGTGAGTGGCTTCATCGAAATAAGGCGGGTGATCGACGAGCGAGCCACATTATTTCCTTCTGTCTGACGTTATCTCGGCTTAGTACCAGGGTCCGCCTTCCTAATGTAATCTCACTATCACTTGTGCAATAAAGATAAATAACTTCGTCAGGATGTTCAAAAAGTTTAAAAGTCTATTCACATTAAATGCAATATTATATTACTGTTCACAATTTATTACACTTGCTATGATTATTCACAATTCTAACTACACTCGGGCAGCGTTACCATGAAAGAGTTCTAAGCACGACTAAGTTCCCTCAAATAATAATGCGCCCTCTTATATACTTTAGCAGTCACCTCCACCACATCTCAATCTTATTATCTACCCGCTTTACATAGTTATTCCCCCGACTACCTTCACTAACACCAATAATGGCGCTATTACTAATACTAATAACAGACCCTGGAGTGAGACCATTGGCTCTCATGTCTCCCTCTGGCAAGCCAGTGCTTATTGGCATGCCCGCGTGTTCGTACCCCCGGTACGATCTGGCACAGCCTTTGCGACTGATGTACCTACTCCTGTGGTTCCCTCAATGTCAACGTAGCATTAAAAAAAAATGCCTTGGTGGAATATAACCTACTAGCTTTTACCCGCGGCTCCGCCCGCGTGAATAGACTTTTCCGAAATAAAACGTAGCATATAACCGTCTCCAGGGTCCCATCTATCTCTACATCAAAATTCATCAAAATCGAATCAGTGATTTAGGAGTGAAAGCGTACCAAACAAATAGTTTTTTTTCATAAAAAGTATCCTATGTTACTTCTTATACCTCCAAGAATATGTGTACAAAGTTTCATGAAGATCGGTTAAGTAGTTTTCGTGTGAAAGCGTAACAGACAAACTTACATTCACATTTATAATATTAGTATTATTATATACTGCCCCAATGATTGGATGGGATATAAATAAGGGGGTTTATTTCACCAAGGCAAATATTTGTACAACTATGGTTGTTGTGGCACACAAGCCCCTGGTCGTTGGTGATTCCCAAGATACAGGGTATCCTAGTGTGGGATCAGGACTATGTGTGTGCTGTTGGGTGTATTTATTATTATCTATGGCGATAGGCTCTCCCTCTATCACATGATGGGACGGAGATACGCTCGGCGAAATGTGGGTGTACTGGTTACAATCTTTGCATACCCCTCCGGGGATTACAGGCGTGAGTGCGTTCGTATGTATATCATGGCTCTGGATACCTACAATAATTATGTATCTGTATTTTCAATATACACATCTGTAGTGTCTGGAGTGTAGTGCTAAAGCCTATATGACAATAGGGTAGTTTCCTATATTGAATTTTATACATTATTTTATAAGCAACAGAAAATGATACGCAAAAGAAACCCTTTTATTAAAACACAATCAAAATTGGTTCAGATATGTGCCCGCAGTTATGACTTTAAATGTCGGTATGAGGAAAAGTGGGTGGGTAATAGGGATATCTCAGTATCTCGCTTGTACGCGTGCACCATAATGAAAATTTTACACAGTGACGTCAAAGTTTGCGTCTCCTGTCATTTGACAATTACCCCTTCTACAGGATTTGAATGGCTTCTAACTTATTTATTTTTGGTCCGATTTATAAAATTCTTTCTGCAATAGATTTTGAGTAACGTAACTTATAAATAAAACTAGTCAACTACCCTATTATCGAGCCACGGATCAGTCTCGTGGGTGTTTAAAACGTAAATTCATGTACGGATTTACCGGCGAGTTCTGTAACTCTGTTTTACTCGCTAGTCGATCGGCGTCATTATATGTGTCGATGACGTAGCATGACACTGTTACGAGCGGTTTTTGCCAAATGGGGGTACGTTTGAGGCTATTTCTGCGGCGTTTTCTATACTGTTATTTTAATGTGCTATTGAGCTATTTGTTTGGTAACGCGTGGAACTATAGAATTATAGAATTTTAAAACTTAGATACTTACCGAAGGGGTAGGCAGAGGTGTAACTAGAACACCATCGTTTCGCAGAGCTAATTTCCGTCCCATGATGTGATGGGGGCACAATTCCAGACTCTGGGCTGACTAAGCATTTCATGATAGAACCCAATATCACGTTTACCGGGCCCGAGGATCGAATTCGTGACCTCAGCAAAGCAGTTGTACGCATTACAACTGCGCCACCCAGGCAGTATAAAACCTATTTCATTAATAGAAAAATCTTTTATAAGAGTCACGCTGTCTAGATACATTTGTGTGCAGCATGAATGGGCCGACTTTACCGGGTTATTAGCACTATCTAACAGAAAACCTACGTGAGGTGGCATATTGCTGTTGCATTTCGTACGGTGAGTGAAATTACTGGGGGCTCCGTTTTACCATCGGACCACCTGACACCGCAGTAAAGTTCACTCATATCACCTGGAAACAAACCCGTCTAGAACGATGCATTTCCAGCGTTCATTACTACGACGCACGTATAAACTCTGGAATGAACTCCCTTATCGGTGTTTCCCGAGCGCTATTACCTGTTCTTCTTTAAGCGAGGCTTAAAAAGAGTTTCCCTTTAATGGTACGCAGCGGCTTGGCTGTGCTCTAGCATTTCTTAAGTCCATGGGCGGCGGTAACCGCTTACAATCAGGTAGGCCGGCTTGCTCGTCTGTTTACCTGGGCAGTAAAAAAAGGCTCAAATCCTCGCTCCCCTTCCCAAACACCGTTCGTTTCCTTTAAGCACTGTCGTGTTTTGGTTTGAAGCCAATGAAATTACTGCGCATTATGAGACGTAACATCTTATGTCTCGGGGTGACGATCGCAGTCCAGTGTCTTGCAGTGCTTTGTAATTCAAAGTTCTGTGTAGTGTTGCTTCTTTTTATGGACAGGCGAGCGACCTGCTCGTTTCGTGATTCAAGATAATAATAAAAAAATAAAATATACCTAATCCTTTTATTCGAAAGTACTTGACTTGGTGCTCCGAGCAGGTGTTCTCCGGGGCATTAGGCAACTGCGACATTGCAAAGTGGGGCAGTTCCTCAGGGACTTAGAGTATGCTGTCTTTGTACACTTTTGGAATATTGGTTTCATCCACACGAGTATAAAATATGAGAAATCACTCTGTGAAAAGAGACTCACTTCAGAGTCAGACTTGCGCATGGAGAGTACCCACACAATTATTTGTTTGTTTTTATTATTATTTGTTAAGACAGTCTCCGTGGCGCAACGGGCTGTGATGCGAGAGTCCGCGATTTCGTTTCCCGCACCGAGACAAAATATATGATCCACAAATATTTCTTTCGGGTCTGGGTGATTTTTCCCCAACGGGGTGGGGTTATCGTCAAAACTACAAGCCGAATCTTTCTGTAATACCCTATGTGTTAAAAGCATGTTGCGTCGACCCCACTCCAAGTGGGATAAGGTCAGGTAGAGCAACAAGACTTGTCGAAATGAGTACATATTTTTGACAGTTTTTTATGGCATAGGCCGGCAAACAAGCACGTAGGTCACCTGATGGTAAGTGATCTCAACCGCCCATATACGCCCACAATACCAAAATAATCATGGGCGCGTTACCGAGGTTAAAAGAAAAGAATAATTAAGGGATTTCGAAGGGGAGGGGGATTTGGGCCTCCGGATATCTCACTCACCGTACGAAACGCAGCAGGAAGCCGCCATTTTACGCCGGTTTTCTGTGAGATTGTGGTAACGAGCCGGCCCATTCATGCTGTAGACAAAATTGTCTTCAGCGTTGCTCTACCACTCATACAGTTAAAAATTGTATCCATGTAACGTTTCTTAATAATTACACTTTTCGAAATGAATATTCTTTTAATAAAACACCGTAATTACAGAGCGGTTACCAGTCGACATTGTCCCATTATGGAACAATGAATTGATGATTTCCATTATTGCCACATTGGTTGTTAACGATTTCTCAAAGCCATTCGTATTGCAGTTTTTATTGTGATTATTTCACTTTCGATGCAACGTAAGAGATGTTTGGTGCTTGTGGTTTAGTAGATGAGAGAATAGGAGATTCTGGTGTTCCTTTGTCTGGCTTTATACAGGGTCCACCTTCTCGTGACGATATTTGGTATTTTATGGGGCGACCCGCCGCGCCTTCTGATCCCCAAATATACTTGCTCGACCGGATTATTACAAGTGTCTCACAGATAATTATAACGTTTAACAAAACTTAAAAACCGACTTCAAGCAATAGCATGTAGATAAATTCCAATAGAATAACACAATCGCGACGAGTGTACTGTTGTCCATTGAGTGGTTTTTTTTTCTCCATACTCCGTCATCAGATCTTAACCAAATTTATATGGGACTAGTTCGTAGCTAAACTCTATCGAGTGAATTTTTTTTCAACAAAATCGGTCCACAATTGGCGGAGAAATCGATGTACATACATAAAATAGAGCAAAAAAATAAATAAAAAAACGCGCCTAATTGAGAACCTCCTCCTTTTTTGAAGTCGGTTAAAAAGCGATGTGTTGCGTTTCAGTTTGTGTCTGTAGGCCCAAATTCCCTTCAAGTGTCACGCCTGCCCATCAACAGAAGCAACGTCACACAGAACTCTAGATTATAGAGCACTGCATGGCACTGAACTGCGCTCGTCATCCGGGCTCTCTTCTGTAGTATTGTTTGCAGATTATTGAAAATAAAGCGGTTCATATATTGCACTGGTCGATCTCTACTGCCAACATAAATACATTAGAACGTTATAAAAACGCGAGTGAATAGAATCAAACCAGTAATAACCAGCGACCTTGGTGCTCTATGATTACATTATGACGCAAGTGTGCTGAAACATTCTATCAATCTGGGATTATATATGCGACTCTCTCCAGTTATAGGTGATTTTACGGGTGTTTCTTAATTTGTTCAAATGTTTGTGTGATCCACAAATATTCGCAACAAGTCGCAGCTTATTATTTGTTAAAATATCCGCAATAATAATACGTATTCTTGGACAAGGTCCGCCGGCTATCTATTTACGGTTCGAAAGATAGAGTTCTTTAATTCTTTTTTTTTTCTTTTCCTTCTGTCTGGCATTATTCTGGATTAATATCAGGGTCTGCCTTTTATATCATAGATTTGACAGTATTTAGTATTATGGGGCGACCCGCCGTCTAACCCCTACAACACGCAACAGAAACCAAGTTTCGTCATTGCCTCGTCTGTTAATCAACAGAGTGTACCACGTGCAAGTGAGGTTGGTTCTGGGCCTAAGATGTTGGTGGTCCCCTTACCCTCTTAGATCCTACTCCTACTACTATTATAAATGTGAAAGTTTGGATGTTTGTGAATTTGGATGTTTGTTAGTCAATCACGCCATAACACATGAACTGTTTTGGATGAAATTTGGCACACAGGTAGACCATGATCTAGATTAGGACATAGGCATTTTTATCCGGGAAAAGTTCATTCACGCGTGTGGAGCCGAGAGCAAAAGTTAGTCTCTAATAATCTCAAAACATATTAACACTCAGTTTATCCGAGAATGGAACTGGATTTGAAAACGAAATCGGGTAAGGTTTTTAAAGAATGAATAGCCTGCATGGATGTTAAATGTTAAACTTACTATGAATGCTGACAATAATACGTATGGATGTAGGTGTCTAGGGAAATCCATTCCGATTATCGATTTTTCCAGCTATGCTTAAGTGTCTGCCGCGGCTTCAAGGAAAGTTAAGACGTCTCACAATGTTTGCTGAAGGCAATGATTAATAGTCGTCGGAGGTTAGGGAAGCCATTTTTAATAAGATAAAGTTGTTGTTTGTTATATTGATTACTCGAAGATTGTAATTTATGTTTTTGTCCATTATAGACTAGTTGTCAATACATATAAAGTACAGTTATGTCGAACACGGTCAAAGCTAAATCCTGTGAAACACTTTTTACCCAACTGTGTTGTCGTAGAGTGCGACTAAAGTCCTGAAAATGTTGTTATAGCATCCACATTAAATAGCTTTAAAATAGACTCGATAATAACTCGAAATCACAAGACACACACGCATCAGCTCAATAGCTGCTGGTGTGGTTTAAACATATAATAATAATATAATTATAACACGATCGTAGCGCCACCTACCAGGTCCAATTGGGAATATAAACCATCCACTTAAACACACACAACAAATCATTCCAGCCGTTCTCAAGTTTACCGTTGCCGTCTATAATAGTCAAAATCATTCCTGCAACACGCATTAATAAAGTCCACGTGGCAGTAGTATTATTTATTTATTTATTTTTTAATTAGTTTGAATGACGAGACGAGCAGGTCGCTCGCCTGATGGTAAGCGCCACGCCTGCTCATAAACAGAAGCAACGCCACACAGAACTTTAAATAACAAAGCACTGTATGACACTGGACTGCGCTCGTCACCCCGAGACATGAGGTTTTAGGTCTCATAATGCCCAGTAATTTCACTGGCTTCAATGTCCTTCAAACCGGAACACAACAGTGCTTACACACTGTTGCTTGGCGGCAGAAATAGACAGAGCGGTGGTACCAACCCAGCCGGCCTCTCGCAAACGAGGGACCTACCACCTTGTTACCTATGAAATTCCCGATCTATACGAAAACAGTTAAAGTATTTTTTCCATCTTTTTCTTTTTCTACGCCTGTAATCCCCGAAGTGGTAGGCGGAGGTCTAAACAGTACACCCACATTTCGCCGAGTGTAGTCTCATGATGTGATAGAGGGCGAACCTATCGCCATACCGGGCACAATTCCAGACTCCGGGCTGATACTGAGCATTTCGTAATACAAACACCTAATATCACTTTTACTGGACCCACGGATCAAACCTGAGACCTCAGCCTCAGTCGTAACAACATATTACAACTGCGCTAGCGAGGAAGTCGGGGACGATGGTCAGGGATTAATAATAATAATACCCCACCAGCCACATACATAGTCCTGATCCCACATAAAGATACGAGTCTTTTGTCGTTGGTATCCCGAGCTACGAGAGACTTTCGGTCTTACAACACCCCGACCCGAAATAAATATTTCTGGATAACATTTGTCTCAGTGTGGAATCGAACCCGCGGTCTCTCGTATCACAGCAGGCCACTCGCCCGCTGCGTCACAGAGGCTGTCAAAATTACAGGCATGAATGTGTATGTAAGTAGGATGTAAAAGTTTGGATGTTTGTGAATTACAATAAATAATACTAGCCCTGTATAACGTCCCACTACTGGGCGCGGGCCTCCTCTACTGAATGACAGGGGTTAGGCTTTAGTCCACCACGCTGGCCTAATGCGGGTTGGCAGACTTCACATACCTACGAAATTCTTATGAAGAACTTCTCAGGTATGCAGGTTTCCTCACGATGTTTCCTTCACCGTTAAAGCAACTGATAATTAACAATTAATACACACATAACTTAGAAAAGTCATAGGTATGCACTTGGGGCTGCTTTCGAACCTGCGACTTTCGTCTCGACAGTTCATACCAATCGCCGCTGAGCTATCACTGCTTGTGAATTATAATACTCGGAATAAAAGTATTCGCATAGTAATTTGTTCTGGCGCACATTCGATTGTACATACGTAAGGCACGGACGTTGCAAAACTATTGTTTCTAAACAAAATAGTTTTGTGGAACACAGATATATCACGTAACAATGCGTTGCGGTCGCTTTGGTGTTTGTACTGTATTATATTAACTTCAATCAAGTTTATACAGAAGGTTCTGAAAATAATGGCAGAATATTTGCTAGTTATAAGTTATAAGTTTATACGGATTTTATCGCGGTTTAACTTTATTTTAGTCCCGACGTTTCGAAAACTTTTCAGCCTTCGTGGTCACGGGAGAGACTAAAGAATGGAAGAATGTGTAATATTCGCGTAAACATAAGAAATCACTAAGTTATTTTTTATAGCGATGGCTGGCAAATGAGCTAGTGGGTCATCTGATGGTAAGTGACATCCACCGCGTATATACGCCCACAATAACAGTAGAATAATGGGCGCGCTGCCAACTTTAAAGCAAAAGGATAATTAAAGTATTGCGGAGGGGTATTTGTACCTCCATATATCCCACTGCCCGTGCGAAATGCAATAGCAAGCCGCTACTTTACGTCGGTTTTCTGTGAGACAGTGGTAAAGACCCGGTTAAGCCGACCTATTCGTGCCGTAGACAAATCTGTCTTAAGGCGTAGCTCCTGCCACTCACAAAAAGAGAACCACTTTTGTCTACAGCATTAATGGCTGGACCGGATTATCACCGCTGTCTCGAAGCTGTGCCTATCATGTGATGATTATCACCGCTGTGCTGTCTGAAGGCCAAATCCCTCTCCCTTACCGACTTCATACCTTTCCTCCAAGATCAGCAACTCATCCATGATTGCTCATGGGCGGTTACCATCAGGGGATACTGGCTTGTTTGCAGGCTATAAAAAATATCTCACGCCTGTATCTTTGAATAGGTAGGCAGAGGTGCAACTAGTACAACCACGATTAGTCCAGTTTATCTCCCTTGGTGAGATAGGTGGTGTGTCAAATAGGATATCGAGTACAGATTCCGGTCCTCGGCAACTAATTTTTCAATTTGTTATCACCAGGGATTTGATCTCTGGACCTCATCGGTTTCCGAGCTTAAGCATACTGCCAATAGATCAATGGGCAAGCATCTGATGTATTAAATAAATCTCTGAACTTAAATCCATACTTTTTTCAAAACAAATATCATAATAAAACGTCACGTTAAATCATTGGACTGCATCCGCGCACAGATTTAGATTTGGCCATTGTATTATGCACTCTATGCCTTCGTGATAGAGATCAGGGTGCAGCAGGAAACGTTGGGAAGTCGACAGGATGCATCCAATTGTACGGATTGCCCTTGCGGCGGAACCATCCTGCCGGGTCGATTGTTGCGGCCATGTGACTGGAATATACTTCATTGTAGCATCGTTAGGAAGTGGTGCCAGATGTTTTTTTATTAGCTTGAATGTCGAGACGAGCAGGCCCCTCGCCTGATGGAAAGTGCCACGCCTACCCATAAACAGGAGCACATAGAGAACTTTGAATTACCAAGAACTACAGGACACTGAACTACGCTCGTCACCCCGAGACATAAATTGTTAAGCGTCGTAATTTTAATGGTTTCAATCTCCTTCAAACCGAAACACAACAGTGCGGTTCCAGCAGAAATAGATAAAGCGGTGGTACCAATCCAAATGGCTTTCGCATATGAAGGACCTACCTAGTCTGATGCCATCGGGCAGGCACGTAAAAAGTCGGTCCCGGCTGATATCAACTGATAGCAGTCGTTAAGTCAAGTCTGAAACCTTCGAGTGGCTTGAAATAGGTAGTACATCTACACTAATATTGTAAAGAGGAAAGATTTGTATTAACGAATAAACTTAAAAACTACTAGACCGATTTCAAAAATTCTTTTGCCTCTGGAAAGCTACATTACAACTGAGTAAAATAGGCTACTTTTTATCCCGGAAAAAGCCGCTCACGGTGGCGGAGCCGCGAGCAAAGGCTAGTATTGTATAATTGACAATAGGTAGGCCACTAATCGTTCGATATAGAATAGTTATATCTATTATATGTATCAGACATTCTCCAGTAGATTTATGTCCTGCGTGCACATAAGGCCTCGGGAAAAAATTGTCGACTCGTTTTGTCGTGTTATCTCTACATGTACATCCTAGTCCGAGATCCGGTGTAAGAAATATATACCCTCATCTGTTATTTAATGATAATAAAGAAAATATGCTAGATAATATGTATTGATACATCGCAAATAGGTTGCCTAACTAAATCACTGTCAATGATGTTAAATATAAAATGTTTTTTTTATTACCTTCGCCCAGTTATTTATGAAAGTCGAGCATCAGCTGAAAGAATATATCATATATCCACGAGATCATATTATCATCATGTTTTCTCGTGCTATCTCTATCACTCTATGTCGCGGGGTGTACATTACGGTCCACTAGTCACTAGAAGATGTTGATATTTTTTTCTCTTTCTCGCGTGAGATGTCTTGAAGGTTCATGCTAAGCGGGTTGAATTTACATAATCCTATCGTCTACATTATGTGGTATTCAGTGAATATATCACGTTGTAACCGCAGTGCTGCGGCTCAGTTGTTGTGGTGTTCATTATATTTTTACTTATTGCGATAAATGTATGTGGACTGTCCAAAGATTAATTCATAATTATTGTTTGTTATATTGATACTTTATAATAAATACGCCCAACAGTCACACACATAGTCCTGAAGGCCAATTCTCGTAATTTTAAGTGTTCAAAATATCATTCCGATCTAATTTCAGCGTCAAGAAAGTTGCAAATGGCATTCTCTTAAACAAATATTCTCTTAAAAAATAAAAATGTGAACATAGATCGTAATGAGATTGAATGTAGAATAAAAGTTGAAGAAGCCAAAACGGTATAATGCTAATGCTAGGTGCATTTGACGTTGATTATTGGTTTAAGAGAATGCCATTTGCAACTTTCTTGACGCTGAGACTAGATCGGAATGATATTTTGAACATTTAAAATTACGAGAATTGGCCTGCTGACCCCACACTAGGTTAACCTGTATCGTGGGTATCAGGAACTATGAAGGACTTGCGGTCTCACAACACCCAGACCCGAAACAAATATTTGTGGATCGCACAAACATTTGTCTCGGTGCGGGAATCGAACCCACAGCCTCTCGTTTCGAAGCCGGCTACTCGCCCGCTGCGCCACGGAGGCTGTCACTTTGACGGGAAGTTTGTGGAATTTTTAATATCAAATGCATTGGTTTTGTTGTAGTAGTCGTTTAGGCATTGTAGTTGAATTTACATAAAACTTCTACAAGTAATAGCTGTAATGACGATGAAAACTGTGTCAAACTGTCAAGGTTTTAAACCAACTTAAAAAAAGGAAGAGGTTGAGAACCTCGGCGAGTTTATTTAAATTTTTGCTTTTTTATGTATGCACATCGATTTCTCCGCCAATTGTGAACCGATTTTGCTGAGATTTTTTTAATTCGATAGAGTTTAGCTGCGATGTGGCCTAATATAATTTTGGTTAAGATCTGATGACGTATAACGGAATAAAAAAATAAAACTCCTAACGGATAAGAGTACAGTCATCGCGATTGTGTTATTGTATTGGAATTTACATGCGATAGCAGTGTCTACCACTAAAAATAAAAAAATCTGCCTGTACATCTGCCGGTCAAATAAAATTGCACCAACTCCAAAGAGACCTATAGAAATTGTTATTTTTTACTTTTCAGTGTTATTTTTGAAGTCGGTTAAAGTTTAGTTAAAACTTTTTTCATATAAGTAGTAGAGGTCAACGAGTAAGTGGGACTCCCACCGCCCATAATCACCCACAATATTAGATGAATTACGTGTGTGTTGGAGGCTTTAAAACTAAGGAATGGGTATTTTGGATTTGGTCTACCGGATCTCAGTCACCGTACGAAACCCATCAGCAAACTGACACTTCACATACTACTCTACCATGTCTAATCTCTCTCTCTCTCTCTCTCTGTCTCCATACTCATAGCATAATATTATATACCGTTAAATAACTTCACCTGACTGCCGCAGTTGTAATTCGTACGCGTTACGACTGAAGCTGACACTGAGATCTCGGCTTCAATCCCGGGTCGGTTAAAAGTGATATTCGGGTTTTCTATTCCGAAATGCTTAGTATCAGCGCGGAGTCTGGAATTGTGCCCGGTATGACGAAAGGCTCGCCCCTATCAATTGAAATACGTTTGGCGAAATGTGGGTGTACTGGTTATACCTTTGCCTAAACATTTTAACAAAACATAAAACCGACTCAAAATCAAAAGCTAGAAATAAAACTGAATAATTATGAGTCAACTAAATAATAAGGGGAGAGGGGTTTGGGTCTCTGTAAATCTCACTCACCAAAAGAAAAGCAACATCAAGTTACTTCACGTCGGTTTTCTGTAAGACAGTGGTATCGACCCGGTCCATTCTTGCTATGTTCTGTGCATAAAACCAATGAGACTATTTGATACATACTCATGAACGAGTGCTGCTTGTGTGGACTGGTCTGCCCAAACTGTTTTATATTGTTATAACTTTTTTACTTTATAGTCCTAATTTATTCGTCGTTAAATGTGCCTCTAGGCATAAACTGAGCTGCTTTAACTCAAATGAAATTGTATTAATGTAGTATCAATATTGTAAATCAGTTTTGAAAAGAGCAACGTTACGAGTTTCTTGTTCCTTTTTCTCTAGCGAAACAGCATTCCGAACTGGCGGTAGAGTTAAAATTTTACTGAATCTAAATGGTTTATAACATTTTATGGATTCAATAAATAATTTGAATTCGACCAATGAGGCGTCAACTCTTATAAGAGCAAACATGCAGACTTAATGTACCGAGAAGATATGTACAGTGTTTTTTATAGTTATAATCTGAATATGAAATGCTTATGCAACCGGTCGCAGTAACGGCATATGCCATGCGTACAAGCTGTTAAATACGTACCACGTTTCCACATGCTAATAGCACAGACACTGTAGCTGATTTCTTACGTGTGTCAATAAAGGCGTGGATAATATATCTTGGATTTGCAGCGATAATTGTCTTGATAAATATAGGTTTTCTTATTAGCCTGAATGAAGCGAGCAGGTCGCTCGCCTGATGGTAAGTGTGACCATAAACAGAAGCAACAACACACAGAATTTGGAGTTACGAGCACTGCATGGCTGTGCGCGCTTTACCCCGAAACAGAAGATGCAAATTCTCACAATGTCCAGTAATTTTCAGGCTTCAGTGTTTTTCAAACCGGAACAAAACAGTGCCTTTACACTGTTGCTTGGGGGTAGAAATAGAGAAAGCGGTGGTTACCTACCCAGTCGGCTACGCCTACGAGGGACCTACCTAGTTTAGTACCTAGTAAACGTAGAGTTTAGGGATCGCAAAAAAAAAACAATTCGAAATTCTTATGGAGAACATCTCAGGTATGCAGGTTCCCTCACGATGTTTCCTTCACCGTAAATGTAATTTTTAAAGACATTATACAAATACTTGTTTCCAGAACGTCTGTAACATGAATTACCGGCGTGAAAGATGGCTTCATTTCTTGAAATTGTGTAACTGTATGTTTCTTCATAAATGTTAATGTATGGTCTGCAATTGTTTATGATCTGCACATTGTAACCTGTAATGCACATAAAGCGGTAATGCTCGCAAGAAGTTTTATGCGAGTATGTTTCGACATATTTTACTAAGGTTGTTAAAGCAGTTGTTCGTCTCTCTCTGTGGACGCTATTTGTAATGTTGCTAGAAAGAGACAAAGCAGTGTTTAACTAATCAGTGCTTGAATAACGTTTATAAGTAAGACCTATTGTTGTGATTTTTTCCAGTATACAAGCCAGTGTCACCAGAGGGGCTAGCACGAACAACTTGCGGAAACGTATTCGAATGTTCGTGCTCGCCCCTCTGATAACTGATCTCTATGGCATATGAACACCCACATAACCAGAACGCTGGCTGCGATGCCAAACTTAAGGGAAAAGGATAATGAAATGATTAGGAAAGAGAGGAGGAATTGAACCTCCTATTATCTCACTAACAGTACGAACCGCAACAGCAGACTGTTACTCCGCGGTGTACGTTATCAAATATACTTTGAATTATGACTATTTCCTTTATATATAGGTTCAACTGCGTTACTCAGAGACGTCGATTAACTTTAATTATAAATTAGTAATTAAAATTCTATTATTTGTTAAAGATATCAACTGCAACTATTCCTTTACTCAGTAATTGAGCATAAACCATTAACTGGCTTGGAGTGTGGAAACAATTAAATAGTAAAAAAAAATACTTCTTGACAATTAAAGTTTTTTTTATCTTTGTAGAGCACACGATAAGAATATGTGCAGGAGTATAAAGCAGTTCAACAGATTATACAACAGATTGTCGGCTCCAAAGACCTTTCTATGTTGCAACATTTGACCCTTTGATCGTTTAAAGGGTCAAATGAGTCAATTAAGTAGACATAATTTATGAGAATGAACTCGCCTCGTTGGCGCAGTTGTAATGCTTATGCGTTACGATTGAGGCTAACGCTGAGGTCTTGGGTTCGATCCCAGGTCGGGTAAAGTGGTATTGGATTTTTCCAATACGAAATGCTCAGTATCAGCCCGGAGTCTGGAATTTGTGCCCGGTATGGCGATAGGCTCGCCCCCTATCACATCGTGGGACGGAGATACGCTCGGCGAAATGTGGGTGTACTGGTTACACCTCTGCCTACCCCTTGGGGGATTACAGGCGTGAGTGCGTATGTATGTATGTAATTTATGAGAATGAACGCTTCACATTAAATAACTCGTTCGGGTCCAGAAAACGTAATATTACGTCGAATAAAACTACGCTAGGTCAGGTTAACGTGGTGTAACGTAAACTAGAGTAACACATTTTGTAAACAGTTAACGTTTTTTTGTCTGTTACCGCGTCTGTTTGTCGTCTAGTCACAAGTGTTTAAGGTGCTTACAGATGTGTTCCATTCTCATTGAATATTTTTTAACTGGCTGCATTTTAACGGTTAAAAGATTATTGTGCTTAAAGCGTGTTTTTACCTGCACATTTTAAAAAGAGTAGGTCGCTAGCCTGCAATGTCACACTAAGATAAAATGTTTTTGTAATCCACAAATACTTGTTTCGGGTCCGGGTGTTTTATCCCTAGAGGGGTTGAAATCAGGCAGGCAGGTAAAAATTACAAGCCTAATCTTTCTGTAACATGTGTTTAACAGCTGCGCCGAAACCACTACGTGTGGGATAAGGGCAGGTGGAAATAAGAAAGTCCCTAGTACGAAACGCAACAGCAACGTAAGCTGCTTCACGTCAGACATATAGTCAACGTGTAAGAAAACGTGTGTTGTCTTATCGTCTAACCAGACATTACCATTCAAGTTTCCTACACGGCAGTTGCAGCTGAGCACATGACTAAAGACTACAGTTGAAGTAAACATATGCGTTTGTTTACGATCCGTCTGTGACGTGTAGCTGACACTGACACGTTTAGTAACACGTGGTGGCATGTTTATGTACTGCCATGTAATCCAGTTAGCTGGGCTTCAACTGTGTATTTATGTTTGGTACAAGACAAGGAATAAATGTAATAATACTTTTTCTGGCTACGAGCGCTTCTCGCGGGTCGCCGTCCGCCGATGGCTGTTACCCCGAGCGTCAGCTGATTTTTACTTGCGCTACAACATGCAACCCTATTTAAAAATATATAGAAACCATAATTTTATGTTATTAAATTACATTTATCTATCCTAACACGATACTGCGTGACGATAAAATAACATAAGTACAATTCCTTCGCAATTTTTTAGTAGCATCGTGTCCGTAATCATCAGCACTACCATTGGAAGTTCTGGTGATTTCGGACAATATGTTACTAGTCTACTATTATACATCTGTCTCAGGGGTATGTTTCACAATATGAAATAAAAATTTAACCGCTAGATAAAGCATTGCACAGACGATTTACGAAGTACGAATTTGATATACTATATTGACAGCTGATAATTTTGTATTTTGCTATCCTATATTTTATTTCACAAGTAACGTTTGCTTGGAGATTGTGAAACAGGGGCTAAGGTTTCGAAAGCCTTTCCCTTACACGTAGTATTTTACTATTAATACTAAACTAACTCCCGATTTCTGAAAAGCTGATCAATGTGAAATTAACTAATCGACTCTCGTGTCAAGTCAAAATTGAGATTCAAAAGCGTGCCAACGCCTTTGATTTGACACACATGTTAGTTAAAATTACTTTCAATTTAATATGAAAAAGCGTATGTCAAACGCTACTAAAGAGACATCAAATATTATTATTAGCTACCTATTAATTTTTTCACTAAATAACTTTTGAGCAACTCGAATTGATTTGACAGCGGTGTTTAAATCAAAGTTCTGTTAGTTAAATGTTGATTTGATCAGCCTTTCAGAAACCGGGTGTTAGTATATTTAGCATCGTTGGTAGTAAATAAATATTTAGCATCGTTATATACACGTGTAAATAAAGTTTATTATCGCTCGCTATTAGCACATGTTATGTGTGGTCACTGGTCATTAGTCAGTTATCAGCGGTCTGTCATGTGTTATGACGAGCTGCGCGACATAAGGACGTTCGCACCGCACCGACTGCAATACGGTAATATTGCAAACGCTTGCGAGTCTATTAGAATATGATAGCCTCCGTGGCGTAGTGGGCGTGTAGCCAGCTGCGAAGTGAGAGGCCGTGGGGTCCATTCCCGCACTGAGACAATTGTTTGTTTGATCAACGTTTTTTTTTATTGCATAGACTGGCAAACTAGCCAGTGGGTCACCCGATGGTAAGTGATTTTCACCGCCCATGTACGCCCATAATACCAAAAAAGAATCATGGGTGCGTTGCCGACCTTAAAGGAAAGGGATAATTAAGGGATTGGGAAGGGGAGGGGGTTTTGGCCTCCGGATAAGCAAGCTGCTACTTTACGCCGGTTTTCTGTGAGACAGTGGTAATGACCCGGACGAGCCGACCCATACATGCTTACAGACAAAAGTATCTACAGCGTGGCTCTACCACTCATAAAATATTTGTTTCCAGTCTGGATGTTGTGGGACCGCAAGTCCCTCATAGTTCCTGATCCCCATGATACAGGTTAACCAAGTGTGGGGTCAGGACTATGTATGTGACTGTTGGGTGTATTTATTTTATTTATATTAATGAATAGCAGTACCCCGCGGTTTAACCTGCAACATATAAAATAAATAAATATCAATAGAAGGGGTTGTGTGGGTGATATATGAAAAAACTTAAAACAATAAATAAGAAAACCAATTGCAGCGCCACCTACCGGGTCCAATTTAGGGACCCACTCAAATACACACAAAAGAACCATCAAAATTGGACCAGCCGTTTATGAGTTTTTGCGAGACGAACGCACGCCAAATGATTTACATATCGATATTTTTAATTGACGCAAAACTGGATAAGTTTGCCAATTTAAAGAGTATAGGAAATATTGTGAATGTTTTGATCGAATATATATTTTGATCGATGCAAAAGGTTAATTATTTATTTTATTTGTAATTAATTATTTAATTAGTTAATTTTGGTTCTCTATCTAACGAATATATATATTTTTTCCTTCGTGTTTCCTAATGTATATTTTTTCACTGGTCCTATTTTAATATTTTTTTTATTGCTAGGGATAGGCTTCGAAATAGGTCCCATGTTGTGGGTAACATGTTCTATCTCTAAGGCGGTGAAATCGGGGATGATAACTACAACTTTAAATGAAGCATTATGCCCCAATTTGGATGATCATTTCTGAAAAATACAAACTAACACTTTATTGATAAACTAAAAAAATAATAGCTCAGAAATATTATTTGTAGTTGTCTATCATTGGGCAATTTTTTAAGTGTATTCCTTTCTAAAGACCTCTGATATGGCTTGCATAATGTGTCAAATTGCACTCCACAATTAAAAAGAATAGAATTTATCATGATAGTACATTGTTATAATTTTACCTAACAAGTCGAAAAGTATGCATCATGGTCCGTATCAATCTCCCTTAAAATAAAAATAGGACTTTGTATTTCCCTAATTATTCTGGATTGAAAAACCGGACCAAAAACCAGCCTGGACTGAGTTTGTCTAGCTGGGTCTTCTCAGGCTGGGTCGTTTTGGATCCGGTGGTAGTTTTAAAACACGTGCCGTTTCGGTAATGTCTATGGTCCATATCGACCCATAAAAAAGAAGAAATAATAATAATACTTAACAATTCTGGACTATTCCATAATAAAAACATTGTAAATTTATAGTTGCCCAGTGTATTTTGATGATGCTATATGTATGTTATGTATACATTAGTTGATATGATTTATATACATCAGTTTCTTTATTTTGTACTGACTTGTCATAAGCGCTATATATATTTAATTGCCTACATGATTAATAAAATTATTTCATTTCATGCGAAAAATAATCTAGTTATTATGTAGTATAATACACGTATCAAAGATGCTGATGAGGAGAGCGGTGCTACCGCTGTATGTCGGTCACACACGAGGACAATCTTTTCAAACCAACAATCACCACATTATGAGACCATTCAATTATCCTTCATATCCTTTTTCTTTGCAAGGTTACCTGCAATACTAACTAAAAATATACAGCGCAGGTTTTAATGTTTTACTTTTTAATTTTATTATATTGGCCAAGAGAGTATGTTAATGCGCAGTGTTCATAATAAGAATACGAATTGCGTATGTTTGTAAAATTGTCGGTGATCGTGTAATTTTTGAACGATTGCACTGATTGAGGTTTTTTCTCAACGTTACTTATTATAATCTTTTTTTGTAGCATAGATCGGCAAACGAGCAGGTGAGTCACCTGATGGTAAGTGATCTCCAACGCCCAAGAACAGCCACAATACCTGAAGGATGGACGCGTTTTCGACGTTAAAGGAAATGGATAAATAAAAGGATTGGGAAGTGTAAGTGGATTAGAGTCTCCGGATACCAACACTCACGGTACGAAATACAGCAGCAAGCCGCTACTTTACTCGGTTTTCTGTGAGACAGTGGTAACGACCCGGTAGAGCTGGCCCCCCACAAAACTGTCTACAGCGTAGCTCTACCACTTATTGTTTTGTCTAGATGATGGTTTACTTTACAGCTATATAACATCACGCTATAACTCATAGGACCGAGGCAGTAGCATGCACGTGAGTGAAACCGCGACAGCTAACTTGTAGATTCAATTATGCACTCCTGTGATATAATTTTTTACGAATTACAATTCAAAAAACTTGAAATTCTGTTTGCTCAACCTGGGATTTGAACCTCACCGGTGGCGAAATTCTAGTAAATACAGATTAATAATAAAATGTAATGTTATACTGGCATTCAAGATAGAACAAGTAAACAGAAACCGGTCGGTGGTCGCTTCAAATGCTATGCCAGTCAAGGTTCTAATTATTGCTCGATTATCATTTAAATATGCAATAGCTACCAAGAGGCCAATTCTCGTAATTTTAAATGTTCAAAATATCATTTCGATCTAGTCTCTTAGATCTAGTAGATTTAAGAGAATGTCATTTGCAACTTTCTTGACGCTGAGACTAGATCGGAATGATATTTTGAACATTTCAAATTACGAGAATTGGCCTCCAGGTATTAGAGAATTACTATAGGCGGATCCAAGGCGTTGTTAAAGAAAGTATGGATTTAATAGTTATTATGGGCCTTGCTTATAAACGTTACGCATTGATTAGTTGAACACTCTTTTGTTTTTCTCTGTTAACGCTATTTATAAAGTGACTAGAAAGAAACGAAAACAGCGTTTGGGTTGGTACTACCGCTTTGTCTATTTCTGTCGCCAACCAGCAGATTTTGTTATGTTTTGGTTTGCCATTGAAGTCGGTGAAATTATTGGACATTACCGCATTACGAGACTTAACATCTTATGTACCGGGGTGACGAACGCAATCGAGTGCCATGTAGGGTTTTATAATTTAAGGTTATGTGAGGTGTTGCTTCTGTTTATAGGCAGGCGTGGCGCTTACTATCAGGCGAGCCAGCTTTTTTCTTTCGTCATTAAGTAAACTAAAAAACGTATAAATTAAACGGTGTCTGTTACAGACTGTCTCTACTTTTTTGTATAATAAAGTGGTGAGTGGCCACTGGCCAGTGTACCGGTAACTTTATATTCAAACTATGGTAAACTTTATTTCGAAAGTGTGTTGACTTTTGGAATTCGGCCAGAGATTTCGTTCGCAAGGTCGTCGTTTTAAAATATTTACATAAATACATACGTGAATAACGGAGTTTGTTTGTATGCAATGTTTCATGATGATTTTTGAAGCGTACAAGATGGTGATTTGATTTCTGATCATAATTTCCTGAGCGCGATACTGTATAAATATTTTGATTCTAAGCGGATAAAGTATGTAATGCGTTCATATTTTTGGCTGAGATTATATATAGCCGACTGTACAAAGTTAGTGTTTTCTTCATATTTTAAAGGTTTCTATCTCATCTTATTTCGATGTTTATACCTATGAAATTGCCATATTGTACGAGAAATGTTATATTTTTCTATCTTTTTTATTTATATTAATCTAAGTAACCACCCATGCTATCGATGCATCTTTGCCGGCACAGTAGCAATTTATCGATGCCCTGGCTGGACGGGAGGTAGCATATTCTTCAATTTGTACTGCCTATCTGGTATTTTTTTTCCACCCAACAGTTGTCCAAACTATGGAAAAAGTTGAAGTCTGTAGGCGCCAGGTCTGGTGACTACGGCGGATGACAGAGAGCTGGAAGCTAGCTCTTGTAGGTTGGAGATTGTCTTTCGTGCAGTACGTCGCGTGCTGTCGTGCAGGAGCAGCGGGGATGAGGGATTGGCCAAAGCTGTCTGTACACGACATATGAAAACTCTTGAAATGTGTGAATTGGAGATTTTCGTTGAGTCTTGTTGGCCGCTCTTGGTCGTTCGCTCCGCTTGGAGGAAATCGTTTATGATGCATCGTACTGATAGGAATTCACCAAGACCAACAAGACTTTGAAAGCGCCCATACCGGTGTTTTATCATTTTTGTGAAGACTTGAAAATATTATGAAATATAATTTATTTTTCGAATGGATTTATGCTGTTAGCCTATATTGCTTTTACAGCTCCACTTGACAGTAAAGCCGGTGCTTATGTCTTCTAGTCAGAAATATGTATTTAGTAGCGATTAAGCACAGAGGCAACTTTTACTCGTAGAAGGCTCAGAACTCAGTTTGAGCAATCGCTGGGGAGTATAGCTTAGGGCCGTGACTACACATCATTGTGCCGAGAGCCAATTGTGGGAGATCTTCGGACTCACAGGCGTGTCCTATGTCGATGAGTATTATTATTGCGATTCAGATTGGGCAAGGAAAGTGATGCTTCGATAGCGACTGTGATGGAGTCGTTGGGATCTGCCAAAACATGTTTTAGACGACGACGGCAGAGGAAATATACTTGCCTTTGGCGAAATACATGCATAATGCGAAGTCATTAATAAAAAAGAAAGAAACAAACAAGGCACCATAAACAAAGCAATACTAACCCTTCAATAATATGGATGGGATTAACAATCGCATTGTTCCCAAACGTGATTCACCGAGGTGTTAATTGTCGAATAGAGAGTGATGACCTTACAGCACGGTTACACCCGGCTTCCTGATGTGTCGTTGACACAGTTTTTTTTTATCCGATTCGATTATACTGCGGGCGATTAGCGGATATCAACCAGACAGAACAGGGATATAGCGGTTTATGACGCAGTGGGCGATGTCAGAGGCATGAGTAATGATCTTTAATGCTTGAATTTCGTTATAGTATTCGGGCGCTTTGTATTAACCTGAATGATAAACACCTAATGATTAGTCTCTCACCTAATGATTAGTGCCACGCCTGCGCATAAACAGGTGTGCCACTGTCGATCCTGTGGTACAGGAGTTACAGTGCGGATGTGTGGGCGGAATAATCTCGAATATTAAACCACCATATTGTAACGTTTCGAGCCGGCAGCGAGCGTGGCGAACGACATGTTCGTCTCGTCATTCCGTTGTAAAAAAAAGTCAATTTGTCATTATTTTTGATAATTGCTCATATTTAGTCAGCACTTTGGATTTTCAATAATAATATTACAGTGCGTTTATATAAAAAAAAAGTATGTGGAACAGAAATTAGTGCGACCTTACACACGCCGCAGGTGCTTCCTCGTGTGTCGGCGTTTGATTTGTGTTATTCGGAGGTAGAGATGCGGTGGTAATGCAAGCGATTAGCGATTTTAAAGACAAATTCGTTATATAGAATACTAATTTTCCAGTAATTCGTTTTTTTTAGTAAGTGGGCACCTCATAGTAAGTGATCTGTAGGCCTAGTACGAGTTACAAATACGTTCACAGTTTTAGAATTCGTATAAAATTACTACCTTCGAAGTGTCAAACTAGTAATTCATACGGTAATAAAGGAAATAATCGCTTGATAACTAATTTAATTTTCAACAAATATGAAATAAAATTAAACATATTGAATGATGAATTAATTTTAATTCATCATAGTTCCGAATAGTGGCTACTGAAACTCCATGTATGGAGAGAATACGAAAACGGCCCATGAACGCCTACAATACCCGAAATATCATGGATATATTGCCGGCGTTGAAGGAAAGGGTTAAGGAATTGGGAAGAGCAATTGGGGCTCTGGGCCTCCAGATATCACACTCACTGATCACCGTATAAATCGCAACAGCAAGTGGCTACATTAAGTTAGGTTTCTGTGAGGTGTTCCGTTTGTATGTTTATGCAGTTACGTTGTAGCTTAGCGTAGAAATTGCGATTGATCGGTGTCTAGCTGTCGTTTTTAGACCACGTCAAATTTCACGGTTCATGGTTAGGCATGATCATAGATCCATTTATATAATCGTTTTGTTATGCCTCAACTCAATTCAGTGTAATTTTGTAAATAAAACCCATTATCCTGTGTAGAATAATATGTGCCTGACTGCCTCGGTGGCGCAGTTGTAATGCGTACGCGTTACGATTGATGCCAACGCTTAGGTCTCGGATTCGATCCCCGGGTCGGGTAAAGTGGTATTTGGTTTTTCTATTATGAAATGCTCAGTATAAGCCCGGAGTCTGGAGTCATGTGCCCGGTATGGCGATAGGCTCGCCCTCTATCACATCGTGGGACGGAGATACGCTTGGCGAAATGTGGGTGTACTGGTTACACCTCTGCCTACCCCTTCGGGGATTACAGGCGTGAGTGCGTATGTATGTAGAATAATATGTGTAGTTTTGATACATTTGTATAAAACTTTCAAAGAAAATACCATTGAATGATAATATTCACTGCACCTAATAAATTAAATATCAATAATCACATCTAACAACAAACATACTCTTAACCCCACAAAAGATTAACCTGCATCGTATGTACTATGTATCAAGAACTATAAATGACTTATAATGCCCTTTACACAAATATTTGTCTCTGCGCGGAGATCGAACTTTCGGCCTCTTGTTTCATAGCTGGCTATCGCCCGCTGCATCGCGGTGGCTTTAATTTGTTACGTAGATATGGTTACGTTAGATAAAACGCGCCTTATGAGACGCTCTCAATTTAAAAGATAACCCCATTTTAAGTCTAATGGAAGCAACGTACTCACGATTATTCTGACATTATGGGCCCTTAAGCGCGTTAACATACAATCAGAGGACCTAGTGGCTCATTTGCTGGCTTGCTCCTAAATGAAAAATATTTAATCGCTAATCGCTTACAACGTAGACTTTTGTTGTATACAGCCGAACATTAACCCTGTTGGCGCTTGCGTTATCGCAGTAATTAGCGATACCTACGTTACACAAAACCATGTACTAGCTACCACGTTACGTGGCCAATGGCGAAATGTTGGTACGATTCACACAAAAGAAGGTTAATGTTTAACTAAACATTAAGCTTTGATTATAGACTACGATGAAAATCGGAGAGTTAAAATTGCAAGTCATATATGAGTCGAATCGGGGACGGAAACTTCATCATTTATGCACTGATTTTCATGATAATAAAATAGTGAAATAAACTCTTTAAAAAAATAAGTTGACTACAAATTTTTTTTGCGTAAATCTTTATTTTGTTGATATGATTACGATGAAATTGTAATCGTGTCATGTCTCATGAGACTATCCCGCCCACACACCCGCCACTGTAACTCCTGTAAACCAGGATCGACAATGGCACGCATATTACGATACCAAGCAATGAAGCTCGGCGAGTCTCTAGGAATGCAAATCTGTCTTTATCCCGCAACGAAATGAATCAAATAGAAAATTAGGGAGGAGTTGGAAATGGTGTCATATCTGTCGGTACTTTTAAATCTGATCGGTATTAAAGTATTTGTCTGAATAACGAGACGAGTAGCTCGTTAGTAGTAGTAGTAACTGCCTGACCATAATAAGTAGTAATGCCACCCAGAATTTTAAATTACAATATATTGCAAGGCACTGCACTGCAATTGTCACCGCTAGGACCGTCACTATTGCGCCGAAGAAAGCCATCGCGAGGTTTTTAGACTCTATAGCAGCGTAGGGATTATGGTTAGGGACCCGAACCAGTGGTCTTTCGGGATAAAGACAACTGGTGACTCCGGCATTCCCTACTCTCCTCCCCTGAGGTTGAAAACGTATCCGTAATAGGATTATTCCTGCGGAGAACAAGTCTTATAATGCTCACTAATTGTACTGATTTCAATGACCTTTAAATTTTGCAATTACACTCCAAAACCTAACTTGCTCATAAAATAAGTCGCAAATAAATCCGTCACTAAACAAATCCCCCATCTTTTTACAATTCTAAAAGCATATACAACCGAGAAAACTTACACAAAAATATTTCATAAACATGACATAAAAATACACCACACGATCATTTATATTCCTCAAGTTATAAATACAGAAATGTTATACCTCCATTCATAATGTAACAAAAGCTTTCGTGCAAGTTAATCCTGGGGGTGACTGGATTTGACGGGGAGCTGGGCATGGGGAGGAGGGAGGGGATTCTGCGCTCTATGTAAGGTCAAGGTTGGGTTGCGCAACCTTGGCGCGTTGCAGCATCCGCACCTCACGCCCCGTCCCTAGGGAGTGTTGCCAGTGTTTTAAAATGTTGGAGTATGGTAGATTTTTGTGATTTTTGTTTTGTTAAAAAGAAGGTTTGAAAACATTTGTCAATTTTTTATGTATGATACTTACGCGATATCTCTGCCAAATGTGGACTGATTTTGATGAATCTTTTTGTGTTCGATAGGGTTTATTATTGTTAGATTATGTAAACTAAACATAATTGTATGAATACTTTTTAGTTCGTTTTATTCTTTTATGTGTGTTGTCATTCAAGTGTCGTACTCGTATATAGAATATTATAAATCACTGAAATATCAATCCAGTTTTCTATTTCCTATAATTAAATTCCAATAGGTTATGGGCCCAGAAACGCAATTATTACGTAATTATTAGTCTATAAAATATATTATATAAAAAAATGGAAACCAAAAACGTACAGGCAACGAATTCTGGAATCTCCATTAATTTCGAGAAGCTCAATGGTATTTCTAATTATGGAAATTGGAAATTTTGCATGCGTATGTACTTAGTACACGAAGACTTATGGGACTGTATAGATGAGTCTGAACCTGGTGTCCCCAAAGTTGCTGATGAAAAGAAACAACAGAAAACGCTTGCGAAAATATGTTTGATGGTGCAACCGTCGTCATTTTGTCATCTACGAAACGCCAGTACGGGGTACAAAGCTTGGAACAACCTAAAAACTGCCTATGAAGACAAAGGACTTTGTAGACGTCTTGGACTTTTACGTACATTGTTTGGATTGAAATTGGAACAATTTATAGACATGGAAGCGTATCTCTTGAAGATCACGGATTTAGATCAACAACTACGAGACATAAACGCTCCATTGGATGATGATTTCCTGTCAGTTTTGATGTTAAGTGGATTATCGCCAGATTATGATCCATTAATAATGACATTAGAAAATTCGAACATTAAACTGTGCAGTGAAACAGTCAGAAGTAAATTGTTGCAAGAAAATTTACGCAGAGATTTTGACCGGAGTGAAGAGAATGCAATGTATACAAACCGATTTAAAGCAGGTGTAAATAGATATTCTACAAAGGTAAAGTGTTTCATATGTAAAAAACCTGGTCATTATGCGAAAAACTGTCGGACGAAGACTAATGAATGTGAAAAGGCATGGAACGGGACGTTATTAACAGCATTAGCAGTAGACATTAACTCAAATGCTTGGTACATAGATTCCGGCGCAACATGTCACATGACAAACAACAAAAATGTACTACAAAACTATGTTGTTGAGACTCCGCGGTTGATAACAGTGGCCAACAATCAAAAAATGCATAGTGAAGGACGCGGTGATGTAGAGCTTTTGCTGAAAGGCCATAAACAAACTACGAAGATATGTGATGTTGTCTTTGTGCCGGGATTGTCAACAAACTTAATTTCTGTTGGAAAAATTACAGCTAAGGGGCTTGAAGTACGTTTTGACATACGAGAGTGCAATATTTACTGTGGTGAGACTGTTATTGCTCATGCTACAAAGGCTAATGGTGTATATCAACTAGACACAGTGAGTCAACATTTATTAAAGAAAAACGAACTGGCAACGACATGTCAGTCAATAGTTGTGCATAATTTAACGGCGGAAGCACAGTTCATTGAGGATCGTCAAGCAGAGACACAGTGTACTGAGGATCATCAAGCGGAAGCACAATTTACTGAGGATAATCAAGCAGAAACTGCAAATCTATGTGATACAAAGTCATCTCAACAGTTATGGCATCGCAGACTCGGACATCTGAATAAACGAAGTAGGGATTTACTCAAACAAGGTATGGCTAGTGGAATTAATTACACTGATAGTAAATATACCCCCTGTGTAGCTTGCATTGAGGGAAAACAAAGCAGATTACCATTCCCGAAACGGTCTTATACTAGAGCTACTAAGAAACTCGAGCTTATACACTCAGATCTGTGTGGACCTATGCCTGTTTCCTCATTTAGTGGTGCTAAATATCTATTAACATTTATTGATGATTTTACAAGAATGACGTTTGGTTACTTTATTAAAACCAAAGATGAAGTGTTATCAGTATTTAAAACTTTCAAAAGGATGGTAGAAAATCAAACTGATTTAAAAATTAAAGCATTAAGAACAGATAATGGTCGAGAATATGTAAACAAACAATTTCAGATGTTACTGAAAGAGCATGGTATCAAGCATCAGATGACTGTGCCATATTCCCCATCACAGAATGGTGTCGCAGAGAGAGCCAATCGCACGATCGTCGAAGCAGGGCGATGCATGCTGCAAGATGCTGGAATGGACCAGCGGTTTTGGGCGGAGGCACTAACCACGGCAATATTTATTAAGAACAAGTCATCAAGTAAGGCAGTAAGAAGCACCACACCGGAAGAATTGTGGACTGGTAATAAGGTTAATTTGTCTAATTTAAAAGTATTTGGCTGTATTGCATATGCGATGATCCCTAATGAGAAACGTAAAAAAATTAGATGCAAAGAGTAAGATGCATGTCTTTGTAGGATATTCTACCGAATCAAAAGGATATCGGTTAATTGATCCAGAAAACCCTTCTAAATGTATTAAGTCAAGGGATGTACAATTCATAGAAGATAAAAAATATAAAGATTTAAAAGTAAATCAGCAAGGTTGCACTACTGGTAATTGCTCAATAGATGTCAGTAGTATTAGAATGGATGATCTTATCACTTCTGAAAATAGACACGTAGATCCAGTTATAGAGGCGTCAGATTCAACTGCTTCTGATTCTAGTCTTATGGATGACCTCAATGATTCAACATGGACTCCAGATACTACCCTGGATCCAGTTTCGAGTGATTATGAAGATCCTGTAGAAAATTCAAATTTTACGATTGCCATGTTAGCAACGAATCAGTCTGATGAACCACAAACGATACAAGAAGCACTATCGGGACCTGAAAAAGATCACTGGAAGGAAGCCATCATCGACGAATATGAGTCATTTGAAAAAAATAAAGCATGGACCTTAACATTATTGCCTGAAGGAAAGAGAGCTGTAAAATGTAAATGGATTTTTAAGAAGAAACTGGGGTCTGAAGGACACCTTCTACGTTTTAAAGCTCGTCTTGTTGCCAAAGGATTCACCCAAGAATATGGCATAGATTACAAGGAAACCTACTCACCTGTTGTGAGATATTCTACAATACGTACTTTACTTGCTCTGGCGGTCAATTTAGACATGCACGTTGATCATATGGATGTCAAAACAGCTTTTTTAAATGGAGAATTACATGAAAATGTGTATATGGAACAACCAGATGGATATAAAGCGAAAGATAAGGAAAGTTATGTATTTAAATTAAATAAAGCAATATATGGATTAAAACAAGCATCAAAGGCATGGTACGATAAAATAGATAATGTGTTAACGGATCTTCAGTTCAAAAAATCACTCTGTGAACCTTGTGTCTATATAAAATCTGACAACTCTGATAATCTCATCATATTAGCACTTTATGTTGATGACATTTTGATTTTTAGCAAAGATACACCAGAGAAGAGAAAGTTGAAGGAAGATTTGATGAGAATATTTGAAATGAAAGACCTTGGTCAAGCTACACATATATTGGGAATGCGATTGAAACAAGAACATAATAAAATTGTTCTAGATCAAAAAAGGTACATACAGAAGGTTTTAGAACAATTTAATATGGCTGAATGTAAACCTGTGAGTACACCATTAGAAAATGGTATGAAATTTGAAAAGGGAGAACAAAATGATTCTGATTCAAAGTATAGAAGTCTTATTGGATGTATAATGTACATAGCAGTATGCACTCGACCTGACATTGCACATGCAGCAAGTTTATTGAGTCAGTTCAACAATTATCACTCAGAGGCACACTGGAAAGCGGCAAAACGTGTTCTACGATACTTGAAGGGTACAATAGACTATCACATAGTTTATGAAAAATCTATGTTTACTGTTACAGGATATGTAGATGCAGACTGGGCATCAAATCAGCTGGATCGGCGTTCTTATACAGGTTACGTGTTTAAAATAAGTAACTCAGCAGTGTCATGGGAAAGCCGTAAACAAAGAACAGTGGCTCTTTCAAGCATGGAAGCTGAATACATGGCATTGTGTGAAGGAGCAAAGGAAGCTAAGTTTATTAGAAGTTTTTTAAGTGAATGTTTAGGAACATATTTTTCAGTGAACCTGTATAATGATAGCCAATCAGCACAAAAATTATGTAATAGTCAAATTAATCACAGTAGAAGTAAACACATTGATATACGACATCATTATGTACGACAAATTGTAAAAGACAACATAGTTAAGTTAGAATACTTATCTAGTGAAAACATGCCTGCAGATGTTTTAACCAAATCCTTACCTAAAGATAAACATTTCAGTTGTGTTTCTAATCTTGGTTTAAAGATTGTTTAGTTCAACAATGTACTAGAATAATTTCGTTTATTTTTTAAGACTGTTTAGTTTAAAGGAAGGTGTTAGATTATGTAAACTAAACATAATTGTATGAATACTTTTTAGTTCGTTTTATTCTTTTATGTGTGTTGTCATTCAAGTGTCGTACTCGTATATAGAATATTATAAATCTCTGAAATATCAATCCAGTTTTTCTATTTCCTATAATTAAATTCCAATAATTATCTCAAGATTGGTCTCATACTTTGGTTAACGTCTGATGATGGGATACGAGGTAAAAATTCTAATCGCATAACAGTAAATGCACAGCGATTTAAAGTTTTAGTTAAACTTATAATTATTGGAAGATCGTATAAAACATAAGATTCCATTCATCGTATACAACGTGTTTCAGAACGGTGTGGTCATATTTAAGGGTCGTTATAAACAGCTGACAGTAAGTGTTTGAGTACTGGATTTTATAAAATTTTAGACATGCTAAAATTTCATACTAATTTTACTGCCTCGTGCATATGATCTATAAGATAGGTCACATACCTATACATTAATGGCCGTTCCTTATATTCTATTTACAGATAGATTTGCTTACTATAGAGTTTTGACAGATCTTCCATACAAAATGTGTCAAAAATAAGTAAGTAAATCTGTCGGTAAACAGAATATTGGAAACGGCCTTAAGCGAAGTGAGTGAAAAAAAAAATGACTGAATGGACTGCCTCGGTGGCGCAGTTGTAATGCGTACACGTTACGATTGAGGCTAACTGAGGTCTCCGGTTCGATTCCCGGGTCGGTTAAAGTGGTATTGGGTTTTTCTATTACGAAATACTCAGTATCAACCCGGAGTCTAGAACTGTTCCCGATATGGCGATAGTCTCGCCCCCTATCACATTGTGGGACGGAGATACGCTCGGCGAAATGTGGGTGTACTGGTTACACCTCTGCCTACCCCTTCGGGGATTACAGGCGTGAGTGCGTAAAAAAAATTGCTTGAATGACGAGACGAGCAGGTCGCTCGCCTGATGGTAAGCGCCACTGCTTATAACCAGACGCAACGCCTCACATAACTTTAAATAACAAAGCACTGCATGACACTGGACTGTGCTCGTCACACCGAGACATAAGGTGTTAAGTTTCATAATGCCCAGTAATTTCACTGGCTTCGATGCCCTTCAAACCGGAACACAACAGTGCTTACACACTGCTGCTTGATGAGAAACAGACAAAGCGGTGGTACCAACCCAGCCGGCCTCTCGCATACGACGGACCTACCACCTTGTAAAATTATGCATGTAAAAGAATTAGTGGGAAATATGTGGAAGCTGACCACCCTAGCCTTCTTGTGAGTGGGACGGGCGCACAACTCAGCGTTTTCGTAGCGTATCTATTTCGGAGGCTCGTTACAATGAGCTTACGTCGAGACTCGCCAGACGTAGTAATGAGGGGATTTGTGGACTAAGACTCGAGACTCCGAGAATGACGTCACGAGTTTTCTTATTGACGTAATAATGTTTATTTAGGAGGTAATAGTTATTTTGGATAGAGTGTGGTTTAGTTGTACATACATAACTTAAATTCACGCCTGTATCCCGGTATGAGTAGACAGAGATACCACTAGTACATTCACGGTTTGTCGAGTTTATTTCCGACGCATTATATATAGGTAGGACGATAGGTAATGAACATATCATTAGAGGCACAAATTCAAATCCTGAACATCTTATGGGTGATTTTTTGAATCTAATCTCTGTACTATTCCTTAGGTTCAGATAAATTAAAGGCGTGTTCACTGTATAACGTATATTCAAGTACTAAGAACTAAAGGAACAATGTTTAACTACCTGCTATGTATAATTATGAATATTGTACCTACATTACAATCTCAAAAACAAATTGTGACTGCACGACCTGGAGGCCAATTCTCGTAATTTTAAATGTTGAAAATATCATTCCGATCTAGTCCTAGCGTAAAGAAAGTTGCAAATGGCATTCTCTTAGACGAATAATAATCAACGTCAAATGCACCTAACATTAGCAGTAGATCGGAATGATATTTTGAACATTTAAAATTACGAGAATTGGCCCCCTGGGTGCTTAGCATAAGAAACACGAGATCATTTTGTAGATTCGGATTGGTCGTAAAAAAACAGTTTTATCTGGTTAACTTTATCTATCTATCGAAGTTAACATGAGGGCTCAGCAATACGTAAATTTATCTCGGGCGCGAGAGAGATAATAGGGGTTCGCAGCCTTAGCACGCTGCCTCTACACCGATGAAGCGATCATTTGAATATTTTACGTGTGGTAGAGCCACGCTGTAGACAATTTTGTCTACAGCGTGAATGGGCCGGCTCGTCCCGGTCGTTACCACTGTCTCACAGAAAACCGGCGTAAAGTAGCAGCTTGCTGCTGCGTTTCGTACGGTGAGTGAGATATCCAGAGGCCCAAAGCCCCTCCCCTTCCCAATCCCTTAATTATCCCTTTTCTTTAAGGCGCTTATGATTCTTTGGAGATCACTTACCATCAGGTGACCTACTTGCTCGTTTGCCGACATATGCTAAAAAAAGCGGTCTGCACGTCGCAACCATTAAATGATCTTCAGACGTCACATACCATTATTGCTACTTTAGCATCGCTCCAATTGGCCAGGACTAAAGGTTAACCTAGCGAGTTACATTCGGAATGCGTACATAGTGCACCTTGTACGTTGCATCACTTAGTTACATTAACAAAGATTGGGCATTACCTCTTTTATAGACTCCCAGAAAGATAATGTTATTTTTTTCACGTCACCCATAGGGGGTCTCCCTATCTCGGTCGTATACCTCAAACTATAACGCGTACGCATTACAACTGCGCTACTGAGCCAGTGGTCGTGTCGTCTCACAAAAATAAATCTGGAGAGTGGCTATTTAAATGTACTAAATTTACTTTAAAGACGTAACATCTAGGACGTATATCTCTAGTAATAACAGCATCCTCATTTCACAGCATTTGTGTGTCGATAATGATTATGTTGTTTGGAAGGAAGTCTTGTGTCGAATAACGGAAGCAATTATTCTTTAACTAGCTTTTGATGATGCTATTGGGATTACTTGCGACTTCGCTCGAATCAAAAGGCTAGCAAATGAGCCAACAGTTACATGAGAATAAAGCAAGTGAAGTTAAATAAGTTGAACATTTCATAAACCTAATTTATAACCCTAATCATGGTACGTTTTCTGTTTTCCGTTTTCCCTCGTACTCCGTCATCAGATTTGTCCGTATAATATTGAATGTCTTTGGATGTTACCCAAATTTATTATATCACACCACCAGGAAAAATAATTCGAAATATTTTCTGATGGTTTACCAATGGTAAACGTAAGGACATCATGGTAGCAATTGTATTTTCTAAAATCATCATCTTAAGGATGTATGCCGACCCAGACAGGATACTTGGGTGGTAGAGGCACGCTGTAGATGGTTTTGTCTGCAGCATGAATGGGCCCGGCTCAGTCGGGTCGTGTCACTGTCTCACAGAAAACCGAAGTAAAGTAGCGGTTTGCTGCTGCGTTTTGTACGGTAAATTCAAATTCAAATTCAAATCATTTTTTTTTTTTTTTTTTTTTTTTTTATTATCTTGAGTGACGAGACGAGCAGATCGCTCGCCTGATGGTAAGCGCCACGCCTGCTCATAAACAGAAGCAACGCCACACAGAACTTTGAATAATAAAGCACTGCATGATACTGGACTGCGCTCGTCACCCCGAGACATAAGGTGTTAAGTCTCATAATGCCCAGTAATTACACTGGCTTCAATGTCCTTCAAACCGGAACACAACAGTGCTTACACACTGTTGCTTGGCGGCAGAAATAGACAAAGCGGTGGTACCAACCCAGCCGGCCTCTCGCAAACGAGGAACCTACCACCTTGTAGTAATTTTATTACATTTATTTAGTAATTAGGCCGCCAAGGGCACTTTTACACGTCGAGTTTGGAATCTACCGGTGCTTCGCAAATGCCCACTGGTCTGAGAAGAAGCACCAAGAAACTCAGCCGTAGGTCTTTTGAATATTTATCATTTTTTATAAATTTATATTTCCTATTACAAAACTTAAGTAATTTACGTTATAACTAATACGTTCATAGGAAACAGTGTCAATTTGGGATTGATACAGGTGCCCATTCAGGGGATCTAACAGTAGTCCGAAGATATCCAGAGGCCCAAATCCCTCTCCCCTTCCCAATCTCTTATCTATCCCTTTCCTTTATGCTCGGCAACGCGCCCATGATTCTTATGGTACTGTGGGCGTACATGGGGTGTGTATTTATCGATAGCAATTAGTATTTCCTGTAAAAAGAAACCAGCATACTTGTGGTGTCTACAGCACAGGTGTTTTGTCGGCCTCGTGGAATGCATGAATGCAGTAATAAACTTGTACAATGATGATACGTTTGAATGGTGGTGTGGCGATGTGTCGGTGCCTAGATATAACACATTGTCAAGCAGTTTTCAAACGGCATCTACGAATGGAGGTATTTATTACTTTATTCCTGAGAAATCTAGTAAGATATCTTGGTTATAAAGTAATTTGTTTTATATGAATTAACCCGTGCAGGATTAAAGAAACGTTATTAATACTTTTAAATAAAGCTAGTTTATACAGATTTTATCATGGTTACGGGAACCTAAGAAATTACTATTAATAATACTTAAAGCGAACATCAACCGTTAAAGGTTCCTAAAAAATATACCTAATTTTCCACCTGTCCTTATCCCACTCGCAGTGGGGTCGGCGCGACATGGTTTTTTACACATGTTACAGAAAAAATTATCTTGTAGTTTTTACGATGGGCCGCCTGCCTGACGTCTACTCCTCTGGGGATTGATTCCAAAAAAATATAATAAATATAAATATATTTTTTTCTTATTTTTTATTACACTGAATGTCGAAATGAGGTTGCTCGCCTAATAGTAAACACTAGGTGGTAGGTCCCTGATATGCGAGAGGTCGTCTGGGTCATCGCCGCTTTGTCTATTTTTCCCGTCAAGCAGCAGTGTCTAAAAACGCCATCGTCTGGCATCGTGGTTACCCTGTCTCGTTCGCGTACCTCAAAAGTACCTTAAAACGCATCTTTTATATAGATAAACAAACCGTAAATTTACAAAGTTAGATATGTGTATAATTAATACAGATATGCAGTCAAGTCAAAATGCACCTTGCCACGGCCGCGCCGCGCCGTGCCGGAGCGAGTTTTTCTCGTTCGCTCTTCCCGACATCGCCTTGGGTACCGTTACCGTGTAACCGAACACAGGTGCAGGGCCGGTGTTAGATTACAAATATGGGTATCAAGCACTTACGGTATTATTATATTAACATTTGTAGAATATAATTGTTATTATCTGAAAGCTAAGCTATTCGTTTCGTTCATATTTTTTTGTTTTATAGCAGAGGAGGTCATACGAGAAAGTGGGTCACCAGATGGTAAGTGATCTCAACCGCCCATGAACATCCACAATTTCTTAAGAATCCTAGACGCGTTGCCAATCTTAAAACACCCGCTATGGTTGAAGGATAGGGAAGGGGATGGAGATATGGGTATACGGATATCTTACTTACTGTACGAAATGCAACAGCAAGTTACTATTTCATGTCGGTTTTCTGTGAGATAGTGGTAACAACCCGGTCGAGCCGACTCATTCAGGCTATAGATAAAAGTATTTATAGCATGGATCTATCACTTACGAAAACAATTAGTAATTCAAAGTTTCATCATCATCATCACCTTGCCACACTGCGCTGGATCGAGGTTTTTTAACATCCCCTTGGGTACCGTTATCGTGTAACCGAACACAAGTGCAGGGCCTCCGTTAGATTACAAATATGGGTATCATGACCTCACGTATTTTGTGTTTGTAATTTATTATAATAAATACCTGCGTCACCATGTCTTAAATGATACTCTTCAAATAAAATGACACGTTAAAATACAAAAGTACACTCATACTGGCAGAAAGTTGTCAACTAAATACTTTCAAAATCTGCTGTTATAAACGTTGGTAGTGAACGCCGTGTTATAGGCCCTTTATCGTAAAGTTTATGTGCATCGAATGAAATTATCGAATATTGTCCTGGCTTTAGATATTATGAATTTAAAAATATTTTGTTTCTGATAATGACAGAGGAAATCCTTATGCGATTACAATTATGTATCTGACTGCTGCGTGCATTCCCTATTGTTATACGCATATCGTTGAAAAAAGGTTTTAATTTGTTTTACAATGTCTTACTATAGGATAATAGCCTCCCTTTCATCTTTGAAAGACGGAGTTCGTATCATTCGGACCTATAATTATTGGATTATAATCCATCACGCTGGTCAAGTGTGGGTTGTTGGATTGCCAAAGCCTTGTTCGTACATCAGCAGGGTACAGGAGATTTAAGTATAATTTCAAAAGATATTGTTTCGTAATTGTTGTGGTTTTTGTAAGTGGTAGAGCCACGCTGTAGACTGTTTTATCCAGAACATGAATGAGCTGGCTGGACCGGGTCGTTACCACTGTCTCACAGAAAACCGGCGTAAAATAGCGGCTTGCTGCTGCGTTTCGTACGGTGAGAGAGATATTCGGAGACCCAAATACCCCTTTCCTTCAAATCCTTTTATTATCCCTTTCCTTTAAGGTAGGCAACGCGCCCATGATTCTTCTGGTAAGGTGGGCATACATGGGTGGTGGAGATTACTTTCCATTAGGTGACCCATTTGCTCGTTTTCCAAAAAATGTGAGAGTTCCGTTCATCCACTTACTCCAACCATAATTTATTAATGGAGAAATGCTTTTAAATTTCCTCATTACTTACTTTATGACAAAATTGCAGAGCACTTCGCTTCTCAAATTAATTTATAAAGTGTTTTGGTTTCCATCACATAAAGCCATTGGAGTGGAAAATGTCGGTCGTCTGTAAAATGTTTATTATAGATACGAAAACGCGGATTTGCGTTCGCTGTTACAAAATTTGTATTAAAATATTCGTTGACGTAATAATGGCATAGTGTAATTATTTCAGACTTTGTCCATATCATAATTGTCGTTAGTTACAGTGACTTAAAATCTATGTTAGTTAATACTACTAATGTTATTATGTAGGATAGCCCTACGCCAGACCTTAGGATTTTTCGGATGTAGGCGTAGCCAGTGGTCCAGCAACAAGGAGTCCCCACCTATCCACCCACACTCCGAAGATGATGTTGGAGCTGCAGCCCATTCGTTGGATATTATGTTCGACTGTTTTAACAAATTTCTATAAAGAGGGAATTTCTCAATTAGTTAATCAATTAATTAGACCGATTTTGATGATTCTTTTTTTGCTATGATTAATGTGGATTGGTGAATTATTTTGTCTTCCATAGGGTTTATTTAGAAGATGATCATATCGGTAAACTTGGTCAAGATCTGATGAGGGGATTCAAGGGAAACATTGAAACCTCCTTAACCAATAACAGGTTATTCATGTTGCCTGTATGAGATTGCCCTTAGCGATAAAGCCGCCAATTGTACTATATTTTATTTGTATTATAATTTTTCATATACTTATACTCTAGTGTTGTACAATAAAGAATTATGAATAAAAATAAATAAATTGATTTGAAGTCAATTTTTTATTAGTTTTAGCTAATCAGTAGATTTTAGTTAATCTTATTTTATCATATCATCCCCATTAAACTAGTTTCTTTATCTTTTATTCCTTCCTATGTTTACCTATTGTAACAGTTCCTCTAAGAGTATTTCACATCGCTTAATTACCCTTGTAATACAGCTGGTAGAAAAAACTAATGTTTTACACACATTGAAGTATTTGCAATGGCTATATATGTTAAAGTCCAGAGGTTCCCAAACTTTCTCATATTCCACTCTCAAAATTTAGTTTAGAAAATTAATTCAGTTTCTGGTTCCGGTGGACCCCTGGTAGCTACATTTCTATCATATTCCCAAAACTCGATAAAAAATGGACCCCCGTCGGGTCTCTCGTGGACCCCTGGGGGTCTACCTGAACCACTTTGGGAACTAATGATTTAAACCCACGTTAGAATGTTCCAAGTCCATCTCTGCGTCATATCAAGTAACACCTTTGTATTCAATAACGAATATCGCAGTACTCGGCGCACTTTCTCTACGTTTGTATACGTGTATTTAAATATTGGCCCGCTTACCGTGAACTCATAATCACCTGCATTATATGTATAATGTTACCTACTTTTGTAATAATGTACATTAATTAAGCAATGTATGTTAACATCGAAAAAAACGCACTTTATTAATATGATTTTTACGTTTATCCGGAATAAAAATTATAAACATTTAAATAGATGTTAGATTTTCTGTCTAGCGTAATCCATATTAGTCATCTTTTTTTTCTTTTTTTTTATGGCATAGACCGGCAAACGAGCAAGTGGGTCACCTCATGGTAAGTGATCTCCACCGCCCATGTACACCCACAATACCAAAAGAATCATGGGTGCGTTCTCGACCTTAAGGGAAAGGGGTAATAAAGGGATTGGGAAGGGGAAGGGGTTTGGGCCTCTGGAAATCTCACTCACCGTACGAAACGCAGCAGTAAGCAGCTACTTTACGTCGGTTTTCTGTGAGACGGTGGTAACGACCCGGACGAGCCGGCCCATTCACGCTGTAGACAAAAGTGTCTACAGCGTGGCTCTACCACTCATCTGTTCACCTGGCGCAGGCATTTGCGGCCGATATACTCGGTTCAGTTTCAAACTCGTTGCTGATTGATTTGTTTCTGAGTTTGCAATATATTGCTCACATAATATTAGTTTAACAATTAAAGGGGGCTTACTGGCAGTGACATAGAATTGGTTTAACAATTAAGGGGTACTAGCGTGTGTTCGTGGCTTCGCTATGTTATAATCAAATTAATTACTAATAACTTACAATATATGCAGCAAACCCCACTTGACCACGTGGATGTACTAATAGTATAAATACGCCTCATTTATTGTCACGTGGAGACTTTACTTAAAAACTTAGAACAGAGCAGTCGATATGTATAATTAATTTCAATTCAATTCAATCAACCAGTATAATTGTATTTGTGTCTTTGCATAATTAAAGTTTCAGAATTTAAAAAGTGTTTTTTAAAAAGGACCCACGGAGCGCCATCCTTACAGCTAGCATGAATAGCTTTTGATGATGCTATTGGCTTTACTTGCGACTTCGCTCGAATTAGAAGGTTAGCAAATGAGCCAACAGTACCCAGAGAACAAAGCGAGTGAAGCTAAATAAGTTGAACACTTCATAAACCAACATTAAAACCCGAATCGTGGTATGTTTCCTGTTTTCCATTTTCACTCGTACTTCTGTCATCAGATGTGTCCGTATAATATGGAATGTCTTTGGATGTTACCCGAATTTATTGTATGGCAACACCAGGAAAAAACTCTTCAAAAATCTACTCATCATCATCATGTATGCCGACCGAGAGAGGACACTTCAGTGGTAGAGCCACGCTGTAGACACTTATGTCTACAGCATAAATGGACCGGCTCGTTCAGGTCGTTACCACTATCTACAGAAAACCGACGTAAAGTAGCAGCTTCCTGCTGCGTTTCGTACGGTAAGTGAGATATCTGGAGGCCCAAATCTGGTTCTCTTCTCAATCCCTTAATTATTTCGTTTCTGTAAGGTAGGCAACGCACCCATGATTCGTTTGGTATTGTGGGCGTATATGGGCAGTGGAATTCACTTACCATCAGTTGACCCACTGGCTCATTTTTCGGCTTATGCTATAAAAAAAAACAAATGATACAGAACTTCCAGTAATATATCATAGTCCTCTATTTAACAAATAGGATATATTTATTACACTTTGAATTCGAATCCTGTTCACGAATGTTTTGGTACGGCGCCAAACCGTCTGCCCTACATACACGATCGCTTTTATTTTGACGACTCAATCCTGAACAATTACATTCCAAAATTAACTTTATACATCCACAAATAGAGTTCAAAATTAGGTAGCTCACCACACCTTGCTTATATCTATTTTGGAGACTGTGTTCCAGATGACACGATTCCAAATTGTGTCTTAGATAGTGATAAATAGAGTTCAAAGTTGGTTAAAGTGGGAAATACGGTAGTTCGGGGTTGACATTTTATAAAATTAGTGTGGGACATCACAAACTATAACGGTTGCAATTCTCTTACTCTAACCTGAATGTTTAAGACGTTCTTTATGCAATTGTAAGATTCTTGGCTCATTAAAATGTTAGAAATATTCTTTTTCACGAATATATACGATTTTTACGAGTGGTAGAGCCACGCTGTAGACAATTTTGTCTACAGCATGAATGGGCCGGCTCGTCCGGGTCGTTACCACTGTCTCACAGAAAACCGGCGTAAAGTAGCAGCTTGCTGCTGCGTTTGGTACGGTGAGTGAGATATCCGGAGGCCCAAATACCCCTCCCCTTCCCAATCCCTTATTATCCCTTTCCTTTAAGGTCGGCAACGCGCCCATAATTCTTTTGTATTGTGGGCGTACATGGGCGGTGGAGATCGCTTACCATCAGGTGACCCACTTGCTCGTGTGCCAGACTATACTATACAAAAAAAAAATATATATATATATGCGTGGGAAGTTTATGTACCCAGAACATCTATAGTATTTCCTATAACTTCATAATTCTTCATCAAATTTAATGATTCAAACATTATTTTAAAGCTTATGTTTTTGCTGCTATTGATTTAAAATATATAAATATTTTAAAATTATAGGTTTTGCCAAAAAAGATAATAATTAACAGTGCCATCTGTTAACAGTATAATCAACTAATTTGTTGTATTTACTTATTTCTAGTTTTCTACTTTATTAAATTACGTAACTGACCGCTATTGGTGCAAAGTATTTCCACGGGTTACCTAGTATAAATCTACACTAATATTATAAAGAGGAAAGATTTGTATTTTTGTATGTAACGAATAAACTTAAAAACTACTGGACCGATTTCAATAAATCTTTTGCCTTTAGAAAGCTACATTATCACTGAGTAACATAGGATACTTTTTATCCCGGAAAAGGCCGTTCACGCGGGCGAAGCCGCTAGCAAAGGCTAGTATAATATATACATATGTATTTTTTATGTTGGAAACTATTTTGGTCATATTACTATCATATACAACGTGTTACAGAAAGGTGTGGTCATATTTTAGGGTCATTACATACACCTTACAATTAGTACTTATGTACCGGATCTTTTCAAAACCAAGACATCCGAAAATTTCACGTTAAATTTTAATCACTCGTTTATTAAGATCGATCAGATTGATGACATCACTATTAATTATTATGTACAACACTCACTTTTTAATAAACTTGAATAAGATGTACGTAATTCTACGGACATACGTACGTAACTTGTAATTTAAACACAAATTAACACCTGAAAGAGATTGTGTGTTGAAGACAAATAGGTACCATGCTAGAGGAGCATTTTAAAGACTTCATTCACGGGTCTTCCATCTATGAATTTGGCTTATTACAGTCGACGATCCTCTTAAAAACTTTTATCAGTTACACCAATACATAATACTTGTTTTTAGTCAAATACAACATATTTTTTTAACTCGTAATCATACTTCATAAAATCAGAACTTGCCGAACTGACTGCGTCAAATAAATATTGACATTTGACAACTGTTTAATGTTTTTTTAATTATAAAATAATTAAATGAAAGGAGGTCTATAGTATCATTGTTTATCTTTTAGTGTTGTCCAAAGTTGAAAGTCGATATCGACATGTTACTCATTCGATAAAAAAGAAAATTCTATAATTATTGTACTAGCAATGCAATCGAATTTGGTACTTTGGGAGATAAAATACTTATATCCTACACTATACATTGCTTAAATTTGCCCGCCCCTTTCTATAACACGTTGTATATGTATGTATTTTTATTTTGTATTAATACTGTACGAAAAAAAAAATACAAATGGCGTGATAGTTTTTGCAATCCATAATATCAAAGTTAATGCATTGAAAGCAAAACGACATGACTGTTATCTGCCGTCCCAGTTCTCACCGTGCCTGTAGACCAGCCGTGGGCGTACGTGGGCGCGGATAATCAGAAATCGATGAATGTAAATACTTTCATTCTTTGTTATTTGCATTTTGCTGTTAGTAATCTGTGTTGATTGTTTCAAAGAAATGTAATAAAAGGTACTAAGACTTATACTAGTAATTGTTGACTGGTAGAGCCACACTGTAGACAGATCTACAGCACGCATGAACTGACTCGACCGGGTCGTTACCACTGTCTAGTAACCAACGTTGAGTAGGGGCGGTGAGCGGTTTCTTACGGTGAGTGAGATATCAGGATGCCCACACCCCTTCACAAAACCTTAAATTTCTCTTTCCTTAAGGTCGGCAACGCCTTCAAAACTATACTGATATTATGGGCGTGGGCGGTGGAGATCACTTACTTGATGGTAAGTGACACACTTGTTAGGAAATGTTCTGAGTGGTGCTTCTGTTTTTGGCAGTCATGTCGCTTACCTTCAAGCGACTGTCCTGCTCGTCGTGTTAATCAGACAAAAAAGTAATCAGACTATAAAACACGGTTTATAACTGTAATTTTAAAAGTAAACAATAAAAAATCTAGGTCTAGCGATAATAATCTCGTTTAAAATGCAACTGCTTTGGATATAGGTGACTTGGTTGCCGCTCGTGGCTTATCAGTTGTGATAAAATTAAAGTGCTCTTTAAACTGGTAGAGCCATGGGCCAGCTCGATAGTGTTAGTTCTAGTTATTTGTGGATCACACAAACATTTGTCTCGGTGTGGGAATCCGCCTTTCGCTTCACAGCTGGCTTCTCGCGCCACGTAGGCTGTCATTAACGATAAAATATTAAAAAGTGTTATTTTACCTTTTACTCCAACATTAGATCTTAACCAAAATACTACTCGCGGACTAAACTCTATCCAAAAAGTATAATCCAAATCGATCATACTCCCTTACATAAAAAAAAAACAGACTAAGTAATTGAAACCCCCCTCCTTTTTGAAGTCGGTTGGAAAGAGGAAAAGTTTTAATAAAAACATATTATTTTAGTAAAGTAGTCATGTGGTTTATTGTTCCTTTTGTACAGCTTAGTTATGTACAATGGTGCTACATAGTTTTTCCTTGTTTCTGGCGGTATCGTGCTCACTTATTATTTTTTAAGCCATAATTGTTGGTCAACAGTGTTGACTCAACACTAATGATGTAATTTTTCAACAAAAAACTAAAATTAATATTATAATATATTAATAATTGACATACGCACTCACGCCTGTAATCCCCGGAGGGGTAGGCAGAGGTGTAACCAGTACACCCACATTTCGCCGAGCGTATCTCCGTCCCACGATGTGATAGGGGGCGAGCCTATCGCCATACCGGGCACAAATTCCAGACTCCGGGCTGATACTGAGCATTTCGTAATAGAATAACCCAATACCACTTTACCCGACCCGGGGATCGAACCCGAGACCTCAGCGTTGGCCTCAATCGTAACGCGTACTCATTACAACTGCGCCACCGAGGCAGTCATTAATAATTGATTATTATTATATTATTTTATATAACTAATTTATATGGGATAATGCGTTAAAATTAGTTATCAATGTGTAATATTCGCAAAAACATAAGTAATCAGTAAAAGTAAAATAAAATAATAACATCATCTTTACTGTGGTAAAAGATATGCGCCTCAACAATCATTGTTTATTTCGAAAATATGAATTTGATGATGATGCCCATTGACCTGTCATTTGACTAGTACTCCGTTATCTTATTTCGATGATTACACATACCAGATTGGAATAGTAATTAATATAATAAATAAATACATCCAACAGTCAAACACATACTGCCGGCCCCACACTAGGTAAACCTGTATCGTGGGTATCAGGGACTACGAGAGACTGGCGGTCCCACAACACCCAGACATGAAACAAAATTTTGTGTATCACGCAAACATTTGTATCGGTACGGTAATTAAACCCACACCCTCTCGCTTTGCAGCCGGCTAATCGCCCACTGCGCCACGGAGGCTTTTTTTTTTTTTTTTTTACTGCCTGGATAGGCAGACCAGCAAACGGGCCACCTGATGGTAAGTAGTCACCGCCGCCCATAGACTTCTGCAATGCCAGGGCAAAGCCGCTGCCCACCAGGCTGTGGCTTCTAACTTATTTATTTTTGGACGGATTTATAAAATTCTTTTTGCAATAGGTTTTAGGTAACGTATTTTATCTGTTCACTAGAAATATTATGTAGGGGCCTATGTAGCTAACATGTTGCCAATATGTTTCACTAGGGGCGCTGGACGGGTCTGCATACATATGTTCGTGAATACCGATGACGTGCTATCAAAAACTCACACTAAGGGCACATGGCACAGACAGGCGGACTCTTACTAGACACCACTTCTGGGTTTGATCAGGTCTTTCTCGGAAAAAGAGATTGATAATATGCAAGGGAAGTACATGGGGTTCCGGCTAATTCGCAGAACTTCGGATTTATGCAAATCGATGTTCGATTAGAGAACCAATGATTCTGTAGTACCGCCGAACGACCGTCTAATGGACAAAACGATGAACAACGATTTATGACGTCACATGAAATTCAATAAAACAGATTTATTTGAATTAATTAATGCCGCCCGCGGACGATTAATCTGAATGGACTTGAACGCCGGCAGAGTAGATGAAGTTCGGCGAATTAGCCGGTATCACCCCTGATTGCATCCACTATGCCTTCAATTCAATATATCTTCTAAAATAATTCAGTCACGTGTCAAATTAATGTTTATAATGAAAGTTGTGTCCGGGACATCGTTCCGTTTTGGGACACGGCCGTGTCTCGCTTATTAATACGTCAATGTACCGATACGAATCATGAGACGTTAATTAAATTACGATATTGTGTAATGCTTCCTTCCTAATTGAGAATTGCTGCTAAATTTGATTTGAATATTAAAATTGAGTATTATATAATATACAGTAGGTAACAAAACCTTGTTGGCCCTTTTTGGGTCGTGAAGATAGACAGTTTAATAAAAATAGTTAAATTAAAAAAATAAAAAATAAAAGAGAGATATTATGCTTACACAGGTAACTTAGAAAATGAACATATTTACGAGCGGAGAGCGCGGCACGTTTGATGTACGTGGACGCCACAACATGGTATCTCTCTGGCTCCAAGTCATCGCTCTTGCAATCGAAATACGGTTTACAAACAATAAATTAATTCAAGTTTTAAAAAAATATGTTTTTTATGGTCCAATATACGTATGCGAGTTTTTTCATTGTGTTTGAATATCGATTCTGATATCACAGTTAAAACGCCCAACAGGGTTTTTGTTACATATTATATACGTTATAAATATTTGAGGTACTGAAATTTATTGATACTGATACATAAAATGTGTTCTTCCACAAGCTCTTTTATAGTATAGGCCGGCAAACGAGAAAGTGGGTCACCTGATGGTAAGTGATCTCCGTTGGATTGGGAAGGGGAGGGGATTTGGGCCCCGGATATCTCAGTCACCTTACGAAACGCAGCAGCAACCTGTTACCTTACGTCGGTTTTCCGTGAGACAGTGGTAACGACCCGGACGAGCCGGCACATTCATGCACTCAAAAACGCTCACACACGCTCTTATCCCAGTCGCAGTGGGGTCGGCGTAACAAGCTTTTCATCACATATTACAGAAAAATGTCTGAAGTCAACCCCTCTGGGGTAAAAGTACCCAGGCCCGAAACAAATATTTGTGGATCACACAAACATTTGTCTCGCGATTACAGGCATGAGATTGCGTATTATTACTATATTATTATTATTACTGCATAAGTACTCACAAAAGTTTATTGACAAGCCTAGAGATTTTAAATTGTTAAAAAATCTATAGCACGTGTTCTTAAGGTACGTCTTCAGAAATTTATCACAAAATACGGTCGCCCAGCAGTCACGTTGACTATCGTAGCTCAAAATTAGTCACAGTCATTTTGCAACTGAGTCACGAGGCCGTCTGAACAAAAACACAAAACAACTTCAATTTCTTACTTACGGCCAAAATTGGAACTAACAATTCTAAATACAACTCTGTAGTCGCACGAAGCCAGTAGCTCCATCTTAAACTGCAAATGTGAATAGTCTGTCTCAAGTTTGTGTTTGACCTAGCAAGGTCAGCGATTCGTCAAACAGGATTGATTTTCAGGTCGAAGAAAGTTGTATAATTTATTTTACTCGGCTCATTTCAAGTGTATTGTGTTTTGTGCGCTGAACTTGATTTTTATTTGTTGTGCATTCGGCGTGATAAGTACGGTTCAACCTTCACTTTATCATAACAATTCTTATCTACGCTCTATTAATTAACACTTCCTCTTATTAATGAATGCTTCTTGTTTGATGTTCATAATACTAATATTTATTTTTGTTTGTGTGTTTGGTTGTTATTTCTAATTGTATGACATCATACTTGATAAGCTAGGATAAATAATATGAATGAACGTTCGCTCTACGACATCTAGTGGTTGGCGCCAAAAGCTTTTAGTGTGCTGTAGTGTGTAGTGTGCACTGAGTGTTGTCGTCCATTCTTTAAATTGGTTCATAGTCTTGCCGCTAGATGTCGCAATGCGCTATATTTCTATATCGTGTCCTTTTAAACAATAATGGATGGTGTTGCTTCTGTTCATGGGCTGGTGTGGCACTTACCATCAGACGGCCGACCTGCTCGTCGCGAAATTTAGATTAATAAAAAAGGAACTACGATGTATATAATGCGCTTCAGCAATCATCTGTTTTATTAAAAAAAAACATCAAATCTCGCATATATTGCATAAAGGTATTTTAGTCACCCTCTTAGGGGTGTTTTTTTTTTCAATTTAAATGAGACCACCATCGCAGTAAATTCTATCAAATACAATCATCCAAATCGGTCCACATTTGGCGAAGTCATGCGTGAACATGCATTCAAAATATACAACGTGTTACAGAAAGACGTAGTCAAATATAAGGAACGTATAGTATACGACATAAGTATTTCACCCCCCGTAGTACCAAATCCGATTGCATTACTAGAACCTTATAAGCATTTTCTTTTTTATCGAATGAGTAACATGTCGATATTCGACTTGCAACTTTGGAAAACACTAAATGATAAACATTTGAGCTTTTGTCTCACTCTAAGATTGATATTCTCACTCACGTACTTCACTTATGGCCTTTCCCAATATTAATCTTCAATTTCACGATAGATAGCTATCGTCAAACATCCGTATTTTTCTATCTACTGCTTGGAATCGTCCCTATTTTTTAGATATGCACGTCGGATACTATGATAGCAATAGATAGGCAGTCTATCTGGGCCCTCTTGTGCGTTATGTTCATACAAGCTGAGAAAGAAGAACTATTGTATAATTTATATAAAAAAATATGAAGATATGATTTAGATTAGAAATATAAGTTTTAATTTAAAATTTATCTATAATTCTTATTTTTTACCACTGTTAATGAAATACTAATAACGAGAAATACTTATTAAGTTGCATAACACAATGTAATAACGAAACGTTTTACTGTAAATACATTACGGCTCTGAATACAAGTCCTTTGAACGAAAATCCCAATCGAATTTGGGGGATTTTACTGAAGTGGGGAATTATTTTGTTTCCATTAACAAATATTTATATGTCTCTTGCACTTAATTTAATTATCAAAACGGTGCTTTGTTTTTATTTATGGGAATTTTAGAAAAAATATATATTTTCTTTTAGATTTTTATTAGTTTTTTGTATTTCAGTGCAAGTGCCATGTAAGCCTTGTATACTCATGGCTATTTCTTTATAAAGCGTTATTTATTTCGTTTTTTTACAGCCGAGGATATCTGATATCTACCGATAAAGAAAAAACTAAATAACTTTATGGACAGATAGCACTTTAAAAATATTGGGACGCTTGAACTGTCATTTTCATAGTGTTGTTTAACTGTAGTCAGCTATCAGTCCTCTCATCGGTAGACAGCAATGAAGAATAGGATTACCTATCATTAGTAAGTTTATTGGGACGGTAAAACGGAAATTAGATAAAATTTTCTATCGCCGGTATAGCAAAACTAGAGACAGATAGAATATAGGGAACGGCCATTAATAGGGATGTGATCGATCTTTTCGATACTATTACTATCGATCGAACTATTGATTAAAATTAGCGTATTTTTTTTTGGAAGTAGAGATTGATAAGGTCCGGTACATAACCAGTCTGTCAGGTGTATGTAGCGACCTTTAGAAATATAACCACGCCCTTCCGTAACACGTTGTATTGACAGATGAATTGAGAACTTTTGTTTTTTCCGAGGTTTCCGAAACGCACAATTTTAATCCTAGTCCTGTCCTGTATCATGTTTACCTATAAGCAAAAATAAAAGACTTTAATGTATACTACTAGGGGTGCTGTTTAGAAGTAAAATTGCGTCAAATGACGCTGGAATTTGACAGTTACAAACAAGGTACGCGATACGGGTTCTAGTTGAGAGTAAGCGAGATGGTAATATTGAGTTACGGTCAATTGACTGCAACTTAGTAGTACAATTTCTATGTACCGAGCAGCTTGTCTAGTAGTATACATTAAAGTCTTTGGCAAACAATTTACAAAAGAATATCGTTTATCATGATAAGACTCTTTACCAATAGCAGTACAATAACCCCACAATAGTTCCCGTAACCCCTCGACGTCACTTCCTATTCAGCGTATCCATAAGTAATAAATTATCGTGACACGTGCGCAGCGGACGTACAGACGTACGCTATAAATAAATTAGTTTTTTGTGAACGAAATCAGATATAACGGATAGATTCGACGACGTCCGATATCGGATGTGTACAATTTGTACTTTTTTTAGAATTGATTTGACATTTATAATGTTGGCAGGTGGCAGGTGGCAGAATTTGGAACGTATTTAACTGTGATTTCTTATGTTTACGCGAATATTATACATTGAAATAAAACTAATTTATACGGGACAGACCCGTGACCACGAAGGCTGAAAAGCTTTTGAAACGTCGGGACTAAAATAAAATTAAACCGCTATAAAATCCGTATAAATTTGATTTATTTCAACGTATGTAACTGTTTTTAATGTGTAGAATTATAGGGATCCCCGGAGGGATAGGCAGAATTGTAACTAGTACATCCACATTTCGCCGAGCTTATTTCCGTCCCATGATGTGATAGGAGGTGAGCCTATCGCCATACCGAGCACAATTCCAGACTTCGGGTTGATACTAAGCGTCTCGTGATAGAAAAATCTAATAATCTCATTTACCCGACCCGAGGATAGAACTCGAGACCTCAGTACAGCAGCCATAACGAGTACTCGCTACCGCGACAGGCAACTATAAGTCGGCGGTGGCAAATGTTGGAACTAATTGAAAATGTATAAAGAAATCTGTCAAAATTGAAAATCGATCAATGAGCGATTGACGACAGCACCACTCATCTCGCCAATTTATATTTGTAGCACTGTACTCTATCAAATCATGAAGAGATCTCATCAATCTTTATGGCTGGTTTGAAGATTGGGCAGCGTACTGCGTAGCATTGTTATGAGACTAGAGAGTGACAAGAAGCGTAGAGGGCGGGTGAAGTAGCTTCAGGCCGGCGATAAATATTGACAAAAACTTTACCTAATTAAACACATTAAAATGATATTTCGGATGTTGACACTCTTTTGTTGAAAAAAAATAGTGCTGTGGTAAAGGATTTTAGTTCATTCACTCATTGAAGTTCAGTAAATTATTTCATTCTCAGTCAGTTCGTATTCTAAAATCTTAATTCTTGTATTTAAAGTCGTAAATCTTGCCTAATGTTTGATTTAATTATCTAATAAGTGGTCTATAGAATACTGCGATATTTGTTGTATTTATTAATATAATGTTCATTTAATGTATAGTTCCATTCTTATGAATGATAAAAACTAAACTAGACCATACCTATGATTTGTAATTTAGCACCATTATTTTGAAACATTTCAAAATAATGGTGCTAAATGGTGCTGTCAATTCAGTCTATAATTATCTATAATTATCAATTCAATTATAGGTAGTTGTCGATCTATAAACATAATTTCTACAGATCTACGTTTATGATTATTGTTAGTGTCTGTTTTATAATCTGTGACTAAATTTCACCCGTCAATAGGGTAGTTTCCTATATTGAATTTTATACATTATTTTATAAGCAACAGAAAATGATACGCAAAAGAAACCCTTTTATTAAAACACAATCAAAATTGGTTCAGAAATGTGCCCGCAGTTATGACTTTAAATGTTGGTATGAGGCAAAGTGGGTGCGTAGTAGGGATATCTCACTATCTCGCTTGCACGCGTGCACTATAATGAACATTTTACACAGTGACGTCAAAGGTTGCGTCGTCTGTCATTTCACAAATACCCCTTCTACAGGATTTGAATGGCTTCTATCTTATTTATTTTTGGTTCGATTTATAAAATTCTTTCTGCAATAGATTTTGAGTAACATAACTTATTGATTTAAATAATAAAAAAAATCTAGTCAACTACCCTATTAAGATAGCCAATTTAGGAAGTATCAATTTGAACGCTTTTTCATGTAGGTATATAGACAATATGAGGATATTTTATTTGGTGTCTTACACTTTATTTGATAATTGTGTAAGTTCTATTTGAGCCTTGTAAATAAAATAAGTGCTTAGTCTCTTTATTATGAATAATCTAACAGATATTGTTTTTATTTTCAGGTAAGTTACCGGATACATTTGGTAAGATGACCTATAGCAGTTATGGAGAGATTGACTAAGATACAAGATAGTGGGTTCGATTCCCATAATGGGAAAAATGTTTGTATAACCATTGGCGGAATACATTTTTTAGGTTGCTCAATATTATGTAATAATTAAAGGCCCCTATAATAAAAGCGAATTATATAGCCCACCTTCCATGATGACTATATCGATCATTCCAACACGACACAATGCGGGTCTGGGAAATTAAAATTTTACATGCTGGCAACCCTTTTATGAACTACAGATAAGAGCAACCTGGGTATAAACACCCATATGTTTTTATTATTACTAGTGGTAGCGTAGCGTACATGGGCGGTCGAGATCAATTACCATCAGATGACCCAATTGCTCGTTTGCCAGCCTATGCTATAAAAAATATATATTATGATTTTTTATTAAATTGAATGAAGAGAAGAGCAGTTTTCTCGGCTAATGGTAAGCACCATGATGGTAAGTCTGCTAATAATGAATAGTAGCAATAACACGAAAAACTTTTATTTACAAAGTATGGTACTGCGCTTCTTGATTCCTACTAATTTCACTGGGTTTAATTTTAAATTGGAAAACAATACAATACTGCTGCTTGGCAGCAGAAATAGACAAACCGGCAGTGCAGCAGTGCATAAGCACTATTGTGTTTCGGTTTGAAGGTTTTATTTTTTATTTTTAGCTTGGATGATGAAACGAGCAGTTTGCTCGCCTGATGGTAATGCCTGTCCATAAACACACAACACCACACATACACATTGAGTTACAAAGCACTGCAAGGCACTGGACTGCGCTCGTCACCCCGAGATGTCAGATGTTAAGTCTTATAATGCCCAGTAATTGCACTGGCTTCGATGTGCTTCAAACCGGAACACAATACTTACACACTGCTGTTTGGCGGCAGAAATAGACAAAGCGTTAGTATCTACCCAGATGGCCTCTCGCATACGAGGGACCTACCACCTAGTGGTGGACATTGAAGCCAGTGACAGTTACTGGGCATTATAACTTAATAACTTATATCTCGGTGTGACGAGCGCAGTCTATTGCCATGTAGTGCTTTGTAATTCGAAGTTCTGTATGGTGTTGCTTCTGTTTATGAGCAGGCGTAGCTTGCCATCAAGCGAGCGAACTGCTCGTGTCGTCATTCACGTTAGTAAAATAACCGACTCGCAAACTATCGAATTTAGTTTCATGATAGAATCACTTTTTAAGTTTCAATAAGTATTCTAATTTAATTAATAACTGATTACCATGCACGTCCCGTAATGACTGGTTGCCAGTTCGGTTCCCGGTTGGGCACGCGTGATCGATCGCCACGTTCTGATTTGCACATACAGATGCCATGAATGATTTGCTTTTTATAATAATAATAATTGTTCATGCTCTTTGCTACGGAAGTGATGAGATCCTGATACTTTATTATGTACATTCAAATATAATATTGCATTGGTCTAGACTTTAGTGGTATTAACGTACTAAAGCCCTAATTAAATAAATACACCCATAGTCCTGTCCCCACACTAGGTTAACCAGTGTCGTAAGTATCACGAGTTACGAGTTGTAGAGCCATGCTGTAGTCAATTTTGTCTACAGCATGAATGGGCCGGCTCGTCCGGGTCGTTACCACTGTCTCACAGAAAACCGACGTAAAGTAGTGGCATGCTGCTGCGTTTCGAAGGGTGAGTGAAATATCCGGGGCCGAAATCCCCCTCCCCTTCCCAATCCCTTAATTATGCCAATCCTTAAAGGTCGGCAACGCGCCCATGATTCTTCTTGTGTTGTGTGCGGTTTACATGAGCGGTGAATATCACTTACCATCAGGTGAACTACTCGTTTTAATAATAATGACGAAACGAGCACTACTCTCGCCTGATGGTAAGCGCCACGTCTTCTCATAAACACGCAACACGACACTATACCTTTGATTACAAAGTACTGCATGGTATTTACTCATGCCCGGATTTAGGATGGGGGGGGGGGGGGGGGGAAATCGCATACGAAGTACCTACCGCTAAATTATGTACATAGTGGCTCTACCACAAACAAAAACTCATCCCCTTTCATTATTACTTTCTATATTTTGGGACAGTAAGATGATCCCATCTAGCTCTATCTATAAACGCTTTTCATTTAGTTAGCTGCTAATTGTCTACAATGTATCTTCTAAGGCCAAGGACCGTTGGCATTCTGCCCGAGTTCACATACTTCGTCTAAGCATGCATTAAACATAAATAGACACTTTATAAATGTAATTTTTACGATTTTTTTCTATGAATGGTCGAGTTATAAAAGTAATTTTGTCGGCACCGCAACTTAAGCCGCTTCAATAAATATTTTACGATGCGATTGATGCTTCAATGTTGGTATAAAAATGGAGTTCTGGCAGTTAAATGTATCCTCTATAAAAAGTACTTAATAAAAGTCAATAAAATCAAACCTGACTCATGGTAATTAGATTTTAAATTTACTGTTCGGTCCTTTTTTGTTTTTAAAGCGCTTGTCATTTGTTTTTGAATTAACGGCGCCTTTTTGTTTGTTTGTTATTTACGGTTGGCAATATTGCTGGTTTTTGCAGCATGGAGGTGAAAATTTTACAGTATCAACCAAATACGTTAATGTATAGATTTACTATATAGTACTTACTAAATGTGTGGTAAACCTAGTACCTAAGCCAGATTTCTACTAGGAAGGCGGTGTTCAATGGAATGTGTGTGAATGGTGAAGTTGGGAGAGGAAGAATCGAATTAGGGATCGTAGAAAGTGAAAATCCGTTGTCTCTGCCTACCTCAATGGGAATCGGGCATAAACCTTTGTATGTAAAACGGTTTTCTTTGAAACAGTGGTACTTACCACCTCCGTTGAACTGGCCCTTTCATGCTGTGGACAAATAGGGCGTAGCTCTAAAATTTTGAACGACTTTTAAAATATCTTTTCTGTTTTATAAGTTTTAAAACGCTTTAATATCGAATGGTTAGCTCGGCTCGCTCGAGGCAGACACCAATGTCGTCCAATTGAGACAATTTACAGCTGACTAATAATTTACTAATTGGTTCCAATGTGAGTCAATTAATGGCCTACTATTTTTTAACATGGGGGAGTCAGTGACTGTACATTGACATTATATAACTATATACTAAATAACTTAGTAGAAGTATCGTTTATCTTCATGGTCATTCTGAAGTTAATCACTCCATTCGCCTTCTATGCCTTTCGTCTAATGCTTCTTGAAAAGAATACCTTCTACTCTGCGAGATACTTTAAAGTTAACTTACAAGGTGGTAGGTCCCTCGTATGCGAGAGGCCGTCTGGGTTGGCACCACCGCTTTATCTATTTCTGCCGCCAAGCAACAGTGTGTAAGTACTATTGTGTTACGGTTTGAAGGATATTGAAGCTAGTGAAATTACTGGGCATTATGAGACTTAACATCTTATGTCTCGGGGTGACAAGTGCAGTCCAATGCCATGCAATGCTTTGTAATTCAAAGTTCTATGTGGCGTTGCTTCTGTTTATAGGCCGGTGTGGCGCATATCATAAGGCGAGCGACCTGCTCGGTTCATCATTCAAGCTATTAAAAAAAAACTCCAGTGCGGTCATAAAGTTTGGTGAAACCTTTAAGACCTAGTTTTTGTTATCTTGAGTAATTTCTTGTTACTTTTTCCACGCGTAACTATAGTCCAAACCAGAAAATGTTGACGTAAATAACTCCCCTATTTGTTGGTTCTGGTTAAAGAGATGTTCATAAGCAAATACTTTTAGATTTTGTTATAGCTTAGGCCGGCAACGAGCAAGTGGTTCACCTGATGGTAAGTGATCACCGCCCATGAATACCCTTTTTTCCTGCGGGCAAATCCATCTTACAAATATCTTCTCTTCTCGGGGGTGGAGGGATGGTTATGCCGGACTTAACAGCCTTCCGACTTAATTCAATACCAGAAGAACTAATGATAAGATTGGGAAGGAGAGTAGGGATTTGAGAAATTACTTCTTAGTTGGTTTTTAAGTTCAAAAAAACTACTTATAATACTATCTTTCACTTCAACGTACAAATGCGATTCTATACATCTTGAGTCTATTCATCCGCATCTCAGCACATGCGTGAAACAGTGGCTTTTCACCACATTAATAAAAAAAAGTATTACTTACCAACCAATTTTGAACTTTATCTCGTAAGAAATAAAGACTGTTGATAACAGACAAAAATAAATAAAATATAAATGCTATGACTAGTAGAATAAAGTTGAAATTTGTTTGCAGATGCATTCAATGACAGTTTATGGATCTAATTTTGAACTTTATGTCTATAGTTGTATAGTCAAAGTTCAATTGTGGATGATATGTTGGGTTTCTTGAATGAACGCAGTGTTACTTCAAAAGCCTAAAGGATTACTAATAAATTACTTTGCAACCACATCAAGCAAGCGATGTGAAGATTTGGCATACATTTTATGGTTTTCTTTCAATGTGAATTACTGAAAAAATGTATGGATATTATAAAGTTAAATGGGATTTTAAGTTTATTTTTAAGGGTCCAGTTTTCAATATCTAATCAAACGTTATTTATCAGTTAAAATATAAGACAGAAAAATACATTGGGCTTGTAGTTATTACGACCGGCCGCCTGCCTGTCGACAATCCCTCTGGGAAGAAAACACCAAGACCCAAATAATTGTGGATGACATTTTGTCTCGGTGCGGGAATCGAACACGCGCGGCAGCCTCTCACTGACAGCTACTCGCCCACTGCGCCACGGAGGCTGTCAGAAAGCGTGGAGAGTCATTATAAAAGCCAAATTAAACCATGTTTCAATAACGACCATTTTTCAATTTCCAAGACTCACTTGCCTAACCATCGTTCTGACCAAAACTCTGTTCCGGTCTGCCTTATCTCGGATATCGCGAGGTACACTCTTAATACAAATACATGCAAAAGCATTTTGTAGATGGTGAGCGTTCAACAAAAAAACTATTTAGGCTTGGTAGAGCCACGTTGTAGATAGTTTTGTCTACAATTGTCTGCTGTATTTCATACGATGAGTGAGATATCCGGAGGCCCAAATCCTCCTCTCCTGCCCAGTCTCTTAATTATCCCTTTCCTTTGCGGTCGGCAACGCGTCTCCGATTATTATGGTATTCATGGGCGGTGGAGATCACTTACCATCAGATAACCCACTTGCTCATTTGCCGGCCTATGCTATCAAAAGTAGCTACTGCGTTGTTTCTTTACAATGAAATTTCATCTTTTATTTCAGAAGTATTAAAATTATAGCAAATTTATATGTCTATGATGTATATTGTGTATGCTGTGTGTTGAAAAGCGTAGGTAGTAGGCATAAAATAGTAAACCTAAAAGCTATTTCTTCACCCATATGATTCACGCTGAATGACGTCTGTTTGACCTTTATTACAGATTTTTTTTATTGTTGAGGCTGTAGAATGATTTGTATTTATTTAATTTCAGTTTTGCATGTTGCACAGGTTTTTGGACTTCTGTTCTATAAAGGCCTTCGACTTAGAAGTAAGATGGCCTGATAGCCCTGATACCTGATGGTAACTGGTTGCTGTCGCCCATGAACATTGACCATGCCAGGGAAATTACAGTTAGGACGCTTACAGCTGATTGATATTTTTACAGTCTCACTAGAATACTCGTACAGATATTTAAAAAAATATTGTACTTTGAAAAAATATATTAGGTATTGGTATTCTGTTTTATTTGCAATCCGTAGACAGCGAGATGTCCCATTATATTTTATTTTTATTTCTCTCATATAAGTATTTGAACATTGATGAATGTGAAAATGAATGTCGCTGTTCGACGAAACATATTTTTCTAAACTATCTTAATATGGTAAAGTGATTAATTTGAGCGCATTTAAATTGTTTATTTGTTAATGGCTTGATATTTTTCTGTTTGATGACTCATGATATGACTTTTGTAGGGTTGCCATGCGTACTCATTCTTTATTGATTACATTTTAGGTTATATTATGTAGAGATATTTAAACTACAGATAGCCCTGCGTAGTACGAAGTTAGTGACAAGTAACATGTTTTTTTATATCAGGAAATATGTAAGTCACCTAGAGGTAACTTGTCTTTACTGCCTATATACGCCCATAACACCAGAAGAATTGTGGGGCGTTATGTATATATGTACATTTAAGGAAAGCAATTGAGAATGGGAGATTTGTTAGGCATCCAGTAATCTCATTGGCTATACGAAATACAACAAAACTTCTATTTGACATCGATTTGGACTTAAGCTGACTCATTCATGCTTTAGATAACATGTTTATACCGTGGCTCTACCATTAAGAAACTTGTCAACTATGACTACGGCTATTTTTTTTTTGAAAACATTATTTCTTATTAAAGTCTTTGTACCTTTGAGCGTTATAGATTTCCTCCTTAAATTCAAATCTATATATCATTTCAGCCCATTTGCCGTATTGTATAACGTGTCATCGCTCTACGAGTCAAAATAAGTTTATGGTATTTCTCATATTAAATCTTGATTAACGATCTTATCTGATGGCCTAGTTGGCTCAGAAGTAATATTACATCAGTATCGAGGATTCCGTGTTTGAATTCCAGCAGAAACAAATATGACCTAAAATATTGTTGCTTTGTGTGCGTCTCCAATACTACTCGTAATACTGTTATTCTTTTTGTTACACTTTTCTTGTTCATTAAAGTAGATATAAAGTTATTTACTAAAGAAAATTATTATTTATTATAATATTTTTGGGAAATTTATTGTGTTTAGTGGTAACCCTATGACGTTTGCTAGTTAATGTTGATTTTATTAGTGATAAAATCTGTTTTGGTCTGTAGAAAATATAAATTAAGCTAAACTTGGCCACGCGAATAACTTTTGTCTGTTTTTTAAACTGTGTACGATTTTTTCAAATATAGAGCCTTCGTTGCGCCTCGGTTGAGCAGCTGACAGGGAGGCGGTCGTGGGTTCAATTCCTGCAACGAGGTAAAGTTTTAGTGCGATTCAAAAAAAATATTTCGTAATGGCTGTTGTAAGAAAGTTATACTTACCTCATATCTACGATACAACAATTATATTAAAATCCATTAACAACATTAATTAACGTTTCCAGCTAATAATAAACAAACTGGCACTATTAATAATTTATTTAAGGCCATTTAAATAATTGGGAATTAGCGTTATGGAATTACTATAACATAATAACATATATTATATTTTGTAACGTTTATTATAAACTATCTCTCTATATATCTACTAACATCGTCGTCTTAACAAAAATTGGCTGTTTATTGAGTGTCCTTAGACCTACAGTCTTTAAAAACTTTATTCCTATCTTCATACAATAATTCTGAAGTGTTTATTACGACTTAGTACAAGCAAACAATGTTCCCCTTTCCGGGTCTTGTATGTCATTTAAGTGAAAAAGTTATAGATAATCGAATGATAGAAGTGCTAACTAACTGCTATGCTGGATCGTCATCATCGCCCTTTGTGTTTTCTAAGATAAACGAAGATTCCCGAGGCGGTAAACTTAAGTCTTATTTAGTAGGTACTGTATTTTTACTTTTTTTTATGGCATAGGCCGGCAAACGAGCAAGTGGGTCATCTGATGGTAAGTGATCTCCACCGCCCATGCACGCCCACAATACCAAAAGCATTATGAGTGCGTTGCCGACCTTAAAGGAAACGGATAATTAAGGAATTTGGAAGGGGAGGGGGTTTGGGCCTCCGGATATATCACTCACCGTACGAAACGCAGCAGCAAACTGCTACTTTACGCCGGTTTTCTGTGAGACAGTGGTAATGACCCGGACGAGTCGGCCCATACATGCTATAGACAAAAGTGTCTACAGCGTGGCTCTACCACTCTAAAAAGTAAAGTTTTAGTCATCGATTTCAAATCAATTGAATACAAGCCTTATAATAAGTGTGAATTAATCACAAATAAGACATTAAAATGCGTACTTAATTTACATTCTATATCCTCATATTGGCAGCGAGCGAGCTGCGAGGCCCGTGTTGGACATCCTGTTGTGTTCGCAGGACCAGCTACAGGAAAACACGCATCTTTACACTATACCTACACATTGACCATACACGTTGCCACTGTGATAATTTCTTAAGCGTGTTTGTATTCGCTTCGAGGAAATATGTATAAGATAATACTCTGGATACAGCGCATGTTAATTACATTTTGACAGATGATTTACCCAGTCTGAGGTTCTCAACGGAGACGAAACTCGATGTTAATGTGTATTTAGGACTGTTTAACGAGCTTGCCAATTTATAAGACATTTTAACGAGCCGTAAAGAATTCATTAATTGGTTTTTGAGAATACTAATTAAGATATCTATGGTTATTGTTTGAATTTGGAACCTGAAATGTTGGGAACCCGCGATCTAACTCATTTATCTAATGCATGTTGCATTTGCTTTTAGTTTTTAGTGCGGTTGCGCCACGCATGCGCTCGCAGCGCCCGCGCCTCAGAAATAACGTGGAATATCGGTCACACACTGAGCGCGGAATGAACGCATCGGTTTAATTGCCGGACGGCGTAGCACTATCGTGCTGGACGCTGGACGCGCCGCGCGCCGCGCTTCCGTTCGACATTTAAAATTCGGGAGAAAAAACGCGCGAACGTGACGTGACGCGCACTTTTGCCGACGCGGGAATTCCAATTTCAATTATTTTTTTTCGACCATGAGTGTTTTGTTTTTCTTTGTTTATATTTTTAAAAGTTATTATTCTTAAACAAAGTAAAAAAAATAATAATTTAAGTTGAGCAAAAATATTGTCGCTATCACAAAGGTCACTTGATGAGTTCGTCGGTGTATAATTAGGAAGAAACGCGATAAGCAATCGCGGTCGAGTGCAAATGTCGCCGATATGATGCGCTAGAGCGGCGGCGTGCGCGGGCGCGGGCGGCTCGCGTGCACTGTTCGATCATCGCATCGAGTACAATGGAGACGTCAAGCGCACTCCCTTCGCGGAATCCCGCGCGTTGAATCACACACCGGTTATCGTGTTTTGAACGGTGAACGGCATGATGTCGTGTGAGGTCGCAAGTTGGATTCCGAACGCGGTGGCGGCGACACTGCGCGCCGAACGCTCCGCGCCGTCTCTAGTCGATTGGCTCACGGTGTTACGAGCATCGATAGAGGAGTACGACCCACTGGTGACCGTGCGATCACCTTCGCCAGACGGGGAGAGCTCCGGTCGCGACTCTCCAGACAGCGCGTTCGATGAAATCCTCTCACAGCTCGGCAAGGAAATCTTCAAACTCGACGAATATCAAAGAAACCTCGTGCCGGCGGAGAAAGAAGTGTCTTTAAGCATTCTGAACATTTTTGACGAATGTCTGGAACATATGACAGACCCAACGTGCGATATCCGACCCGACACAGAGGAGTGCAGTGACTGTAAATCCACCTTATCCGACGTCTCGTTCATGACGAGCACGCCAGCCAGGAGTGTGAGGGTGATAAGTGACGTAAACAATATATTCGATAAGGGCGACGGCACACCGGTGCCGCCGAGACGGACTAAGTTGAAAACACCGTCGACGTCGTCGTCGATATACGATAACATGGAGGTGTCGACCGACGTAGGTGTGCAGGTCGGGAAACGTCTCGAGTCCGACAGCGATTCCGAAAGCACGTGCTGGAGCTACAAGGAGTGCAACATCGACGCTGAATCCGATGCAAAAGAAACATACGCGGCCGTGTGGTCGCATTCGAGCGGCTTCCACAACTCGGACGAGATATTGCGTCGTGTGTTGTCACAACACCACGCTACCATATCAAGACTGTCGTTCGATACGGCGAGCGACTTCGAAACGCCCCGGTACAGTGTGTACGCGATGCACGAGGTGGGAGACAGGTGTGCGGACGGGCCAGTCGACGCGATGACGCCGGACCGGCCGACCGACGACGGCTACGAGCTCGTGCGCGACGCTGTCACAGACGAGAATATTTACGAGGAAATCGAGTATGGATGCAGCTACACGGATGAGGGATGCTCGTGTGGCACCAGTGTGGAGGTCGAGAGTTGTTCAATCAGCGCGAGTTCTGAAGGTGTGGGCCGGGACAGCCCGCTGTACGCTAATCTCCGGGATCACGACGCTTACGCGATCCCGGCTGACGTGATTTACTGGAAGAATCTCCTCCTGGATCCCCTCTACAATGACGACGAGGAAGACGAAGTGAGTGTTTGTCATTAATGTGCACGTTTTAATTGAATATTAATGGTATGCTCGTTATGGCGTAGAGGACGACGCGTGCGTAATCGTGTCCGCACTTGGTTCGTACCTACGTACTTCGTATTTTAAAAGTATCCTTAAGTGCAGCTTTAAGACACATTTTACCGCTAAAGTCATGGTTTTGAAACAATTTTTGCTACTTGAATATTTATAGACCCTTAAATGCATGAATTTACTGCAAAAATCTTGGTGTTAAAAACAAGTTCATCACCAAAATAAGTTAATAGTGTCAATTGTATTGTCACAAACTAAATATAAGTAAAATATTATTAGAGTTTACTCCTGTAAAATGGGTGGCAATGAATTAAAATGACAAAAATAACAAAAAAAAATGACAGCACTGATGTACGCTGTAGATTGACATTCAACTAAAGCGAGATTAAATTAGAAATAGCTTAATTTAGTTTTACTTTAGTCGATGACAACAGAATTTATAATTAGTAAATAACACCTAACAGTCACACACATAGCCCTGACCCCACAATAAGATACGAGTCTTGCGTCGTGGGTATCGGGAACTACGAGAGACTTTCAGTCTCACAACACCTAGACCCCAAACAAATATTTGCCTCGGTGCAGGAATCGAACCCGCCGCCTCGCGTTTCACAGTCGGCTACTCGCCCACTACACCACGGAGACTGTCAAAGACACTAATACTAATCTTTTATAATCGTTCCGTCTCTACTAGTATACTGAACGAATTAATTTATTTTAAACTTATCTGACTATTTACATACAACCCAATATCGTTTCTCAACAAAAGTCTTCGGCATTTAATTTTAAACTAATTTGCATTACAAATTACCTCTGACGTTACAAAACTCAAGTTTCGTCGATTCAAATACAAACTTCCTATGATGCTTAATGTAAATAAGGGCATGTACAAACGCTGTTTTAGCTAGCAGTTATAGAGCATATTGTAAAATTAATTATAAGTTTAAACTTTATAACATAACTAGGATCTATTAATTATAACATATACTAGGATTAGCGGATCCAGCATTTAGGTCTACTGAAAAATCTCAAATTAATTTTATCCTACTTATAGTATAGGATCCCGTCATACAACGACCTTCACCGAGATGTTTATTTGATGGAACGTATTTTATATTTAATTTAATATGTCAGTAAATATATTGCATATGGGTTGCCTAACAAATTTCAGTCCAGGATATGATACCTAATTAAATAATTAAAATAAATATTTTTTTTACATTTCCCCGATTTGATTATTAGACAAATTCTATACCAATCGAAAGTATGAAGCAATGAATTTTAATTCAATAATCTGACCGGTGCAAAATGCTAGTATCGATTTACCTGTTTATGCCTAGCTATCCGAGAGTTGTGACCGGAAAAGAATAGGCAACCTAACGTTTGTAAATTCTATGGGCTTCATACTTTCGATTGGTATAGAATTTGTCTATTATTCAAACCGAGAAATTTGTTAGGCAACCCATATGCAATATATTTATTGACATATTAAATTAAATATAAAATACGTTTCATCAAATAAACATCTCCGTGAAGGTCGTTGTATGACGGGATCTTAAACTATTAGTACTACGAGTACCTACAATAGAATTATCACCGCTTATCCTTACTTATTCCATAGGTATGTAGGTATAGTACATTCTCAATATTTTTAATTCTAATTTTGGGTCAAGCAAACCAAAATCCTGGATCCGCCACTGACATAACCTAACTTAAGATCTGTTGATCTTAAAATTGACATCAATTACCCTTTGGATAAACCATATCTAACAAAATCGGTGATATCAGGTAACAAATATACAAAACACAGAATTGAAAATCTTTTTGATCTGTGTTTTTTTCATATCAAAAATCATGGCTGTTAATGCATGCGTATGTCTAACAAACACATTCTACGTGCTATAAGACATTAGGTCTACATTAGCGAACAACATGTCAATTGGATAAACATTATGTAAACAATATTACTCACCGGTTCTTAAACAATATAAAATTTCTATTTAATGACGTGACTAATGAACCGCAGTATTATTATTAAATGATCTTTAATATTTACGTCAGCGTTCACTACCTAAAGGAAGTTGTGGTTCTGTTCAACCAGCTTAATATCCTACCTATTTATGTTGTAAACATGGGTTGTAAAGTTTTTGTTGAATATCTCATTAAAACCTTAAGTTATTGAAGTGTATTTGGTCCCTCACAATTTAATTTACATTCTGATTACTTGCCAAAAAATAGCAATGTTTCAACCAATTCCTTTTGTCTATTTAATGTATATCACCAATCATAATAATTTATGTAAGTAGTATATCTCTGATGCATTTTTTTATTAGTTATAGACTAGTTTCAGACTATCCATTAGATAGTACGCTATTCATAGTTCCCACCAAAACGTTTTTCTTAATCCTATCGGCAAAGAATATGTTGCCAAAGCAGCCAGCAATTTTTATGACCGTACAAATTTTAAAAACAACACATAATCCTTTTTAATATTTATCTGGAATCTTTTTTGTAGCGGTGTTAGAATAATATTTACAAGTTTAAAACAAAGAAATGTTTTTTCTCAATACGTTGAAACAATAATGCCTTATGCTATTATTATTGCGTTAATGAGTTCTGTACATTTCTAGGAAACCTTATTATCCGAGGCAGGTAGCGTGGCCATTGTGGGAAGGCGATTATTTCTAAGGCATACGTGCCATTCTAAGGAAATGCATTGAATGGGTAAATCTAGTTTTGTTGGTATCACATAATTTGAATAGGCAATACGTGAATGTTGGCATAACTGCCTAACATTGCCATTGAATATTGCCCGTTAAGACGTCCATTGAAGAACCTTTTTGTCATGCAGCTCAGTCTAAAGATGGATTCATAATGCGTATGGAGGCGAGCATCCTCATCTCTCTTTATGTCAAGGACAGAAGAGTTATTCAAGTTCAAAATGCTTATACCTCTAGAAGCCTTAAAATGACAAACATTATTTTTATTCTAATTGATAATGAAACACTGTAAAAAAATACACCCAATAGTCACAGACATAGTCCTGACCCCACACTAGGTCAACCTGTATTGTGGGTATGAGGAACTACGAGGGTCTTGCGGTCCCATACACCCAGACCCATAACAAATATTTATGAATCACACAAACATTTGTCTCAGTGCGGGAATCGAACCCACGGCCTCTCGCTTCGACTTTTCGGATGTTGTCAGTTTTTAATTCATTTACAATAAGCAAATTTGTCATCACCATAATCTTAGTCTATTTCTGTCTAAGTGTTTGCCAACCATCCCAATATTGAGCAGCGCGTAACCATCCACCTTTATCAAGTTCATACTCAGCACTCATATTAAGCAGCTCATGCAAAACTGTGTGTTTATATTACATCTGTCTAATTCCGGTCTCCACTCCTGTACATATCTACTCCACTGATCCGTCCATCTGCCACGACCGGTCGCTTCTACTTCAACGTGCTAATAGGGTAGTTGACTAGATTTTTTTTATTATTTAAATCAATAAGTTACGTTACTCAAAATCTATTGCAGAAAGAATTTTATAAATCGGACCAAAAATAAATAAGATAGAAGCCATTGAAATCCTGTAGAAGGGGTAATTGTCAAATGACAGACGATGGAACCTTTGACGTCACTGTGTAAAATGTTCATTATAGTGCACGCGTGCAAGCGAGATAGTGAGATATCCCTACTACGCACCCACTTTTCCTCATACCAAAATTTAAAGTCATAACTGCGGGCACATTTCTGAACCAATTTTGATTGTGTTTTAATAAAAGGGTTTCTTTTGCGTATAATTTTCTGTTGCTTATAAAATAATGTATAAAATTTAATATAGGAAACTACCCTATTCTGCGAGCAATGGATAATTTTTAAGTGGTAGAGCCACATTGTAGACATTTATGTCTACAGAATAAATACGCCAGCTCGAGCCTTAAGATCATTCCCACGACCATAAGAATACACATTATGATGTCACTTCCTATGACACGTCATTATCATTGTTTTAATAACCACTGTCGTTGAAGAATAGGTAAATTGTTTTTATACGCCATGATATTATACTTTAATTATAAAACAATTTGCAAAAGTCTTAGTTATGTAAGGTATAAAACAATTTGCAAATCGATAAACTTTCATGCTGTTTTTTAAACCTATTTATATTCTATCTACTAACTATAGGTATATACATCTCCACCTCCCTGCTCTTGTAGACACCCACAATACCAAGATTCATGGACGCGTTCCCGACATTAAAGGATGGGGGATAATTGAAGGATTAGGAAGGGAAGGTTTTGCGCCTCCGGATATCTCACTCACCGTACGAAATAACAAGCTGTTACTTTACATCAGTTTTCTGTCAGACAGTGGTAACAACCCAGTCGAACCGGCCAATTCATGCTATTAACAAAACTGTCTACATCATGACCCCTTTAATGTCCTTTAGACCGGAACACAACAGCAGGTACTTATAATTTCTGCCTGGCGTTATCCCGGCTTAATGCCGGGTATTTACTTTAATTAAGTTTCATGGTATGTTGCAATTGATTCATCCCACGTGCGGTAGCTTGTAATTGACATATGTACTTATGTTTCAATTTTATTTCTAAAATTTACCGTTAGCTTCCCAAACAAAATAAAATAAATGAATATACCGTTATGTAGTTTTTTTTTTTTTTTTACTTGCCCTGTATTAGATACGTCCCACTGCTGGGCACGGGCCTCCTCTACTGAATGAGAGGGGTTAGGCCTTAGTCCTAATTATGTAGAACTAATTAATATAAAATTATCCTCTGATACCGGAAAAAGGAAGCGGGTTTTTTAATCTAATTTTGTCATGACTGTAAATAATAAATAATGTAATAATAAAATTGTGTTCCGGTTGGAAGCGTAAAACACACGGCATTTTCATAACTTCCCTCTTTTTTGAAGTCGGTCAAAGATACCTAAATCCCTTGCTCAAAAATAATTATAAAAGTGACAAAATCTGGTCACACCTGTTCCACTTAAGAGGTAGACGAAGGTGAAATGAGTGCATCCATAAATTGCCAATAGTAGTTCCATATAGTGCAACTCTATCACCGTATAGAGCCCAAATCCAACACAGAACACGGTTCACGGGTCATGTTACATGCTTACGCTCTATAGTCTATATCCTTAAAAACTTTCTTTTTTTTTTCATTAATGGCATCGCGCTATTATGCATTTTGCCAATGATAAGTAAACAAGATATTATATATTTTCAAGTTTTACAAGTATATATTCTTTCTTTCAAAACGGTAGGACAGACAGACAGATGGCGCGGCGTTGACTCTATAATAAAGTTCCGTTGGTACTCTTTGCATACGAAACCCTAAAAATATAGTAGCCAAAAAAAGCCCTGCAATAAAGACTTTTCAAGTTGAAATAGAAATAAATTGTCCACGGTACAATGAATTCTATAACACATAACATAATATATTATACTAACTGTCTAGCGCGGTTGCTCCCGCAACTACAGCAGCTCCACCTACCGGGTCCAATTGTGAATCTAAACCATCCAGGGCGGCACCCAAACGCATACAGAAAAATCATTTAAATCGGTCCAGCCGTTTAGGAGTAGTTCAGTCACATACACACGTACGGTAGAATTATATATATAAAGATATGAAACGTAATGTTTATTTTATAACTCTCGACAATCTTATGTATGATTGAGATATGGAATCGGGTCAATATTTATGATTCCAGTTGGCGCCTGTGTTAATGAGATCAAATTATACATGCTGTATTTTTTAATTGAAATCCTCTCATAATATTTATAATAATAAAAATAAAATCAACTTAAAAAAAGCAAATACCTCTAAGCCATTTTAAGTAAGTAACAGTTTCATTGCAAGTCAGTGATTTATACATATTATTATGGGCAAAGAAACTTCGATGCGCGAGGCCGATACATAATATGTATTTAGCCGGTTTTTGTAATATAGAAAGAAAATAAAGAAAGTTACTATACCAGACGACCTTATTGTAATGGAGTTCATTATAAAAGGCCATTAGAAAACACTATAATAAACTCTTCCATTCCAATCCATAGCATATCTGTTATTTACTAAATTATTTTAAAAGTATAAATACTCTACGAATATATAAAGTTAGAAATCCATACATTGTAGATATACATTAGCTTTTGCAGTTCAACTCAAGTGGGCAAAGGAAGTGAGTGTATTCATCTTAACAAAGTGGTTATTGACGAAAATAATATCCAGATAATGTGTTAATACAAGCTGTATGTGTTTACTTATGCAATCGTATGTGGCAGAGATAAAATATTGTACATTCTGCTTGTTTATTTATAACAATTTAGTATAAAATTAAAATTGAAATTTTCTCCGTAGCTCTCTCGCTCGTTACTCTGAATTCTGAAAACAATAGCAACAACGAGGCGAGGGGGCTAACTTCAGGCCAACCACTTTATTTTGTGCGTATTGTACAAACGAAAATTACATACATAGACTATGCCTGTTTCCCACAGGGTTAGGCAAAGACAACGGATTTCCATCTGCTACGATCCTTCCATACCTCATTGGCTTGAAGCCAATAACCTCCTTCATTCTCATTACATACATTATGCATGCACGTCGGATTAGGGTACTTCTGAACTAGCCTTTCTCGAGAATATCTCCGCCTTGATCTGAGAATGTTCACCGAGGACTTCCCTCAACTTTACCATTCAAACTCGCCATGTATATCTGTTTCATTATTCTTCTTTCAACCATCTTCTCTACATGTCCAAACCATCTCAATATTTTTTTTTTCGAATGGATTTGTGCTGTTAGCCTATATTGCTTTTACAGCTTCACCTGAAAATAAAGCCGGCGCTTATGGCGCTCTAGCCAGAAATATGTATAGTGTATTTAGTAGCGATTAAGCACAGAGGCGCCTTTTAGAAGGCTTAGACCCAGCTTGAGCAATCGCTGGGGAGTATAGTTATTCCTTTCTCGATCTTCCTCACTACATCAAACCTCTCTCTTACCTCATTATTTCTTACTCTGTCTCTCATAATCATAAAACATATAACGATATAAAAACTAAAATTACGTAACACGTAATGGTGCATGAAATACGAATAAAAATACCTACTAGATAGCCCATTTGAAGTGTGTTGCAAGCTTTCAGTTTCATTGGTGCATTGAAAATTGTTTTTTACATTGGCGCACTTAACCGACTTAGCGACATGCAACGCGTTGCCAGTTGCTCAACCTCTCATAATACATTTGTGAAATTTTGGACCGTTGTACAGGTCCGGAGGTTCATATTTGTGTGTGAGAAATGGTGGATAGGGGTTAGGGGCGTAGCTAATTTCCATCACATGATGTGAAACGGCGAGCTTATCGTCATGTGTTATTATGGATCGAAAAACAAACACTAAATGAATTTATATTGACCTCGAAATCGAACTCAATCGGTGAGGTACCGGTTTATCAGTCTTACGCTGCTTTAAGACCAATTAAATGAATTATGTAAAACTTTTTACAAACTGAATAGTAGAGCTATGCTGTAGACAATAGGGTTTCCTATATTTAATTTTATACATTATTTTATAAACAACAGAAAATGATACGCAAAAGAAACCCTTTTTTTAAAACACAATCAAAATTGGTTCAGAAATGAGCCCGCAGTTATGACTTTAAATGTTGGTATGAGGAAAAGTGGGTGCGTAGTAGGGATATTTCATTATCTCGCTTGCACGCGTGCACCATAATGAACATTATACACAGTGACGTCAAAGTTTGCGTCGTCTGTCATTTGACAATTACCCCTTCTACAAGATTGGAATGGCTTCTAACTTATTTATTTTTGGTCCGATTTATAAAATTATTTCTGCAATAGATTTTGAGTAACGTAAATATTTGATTTAAATAATAATAAAAAATCTAGTCAACTACCCTATTTTGTCTATTGCATGAACGAACCAGCTCGATCAGGGTGGTACCATAGACTCACAGAAAATTGGCGTGAAACGGCAGCTTGCTGTTACATTTTGTGCGATGAGTGCAATTTCCCGGGGCTCAAATCCCCATTTCCATTCCCCTTCTAGCATCGTGAGCGTTTAACATCAGGTGACCCACTTGCTCATTTGCCCTCCTCTGCTATAAAAAGGTTGTACGTAATAGGCGCTCAGGGTGCTGATGGGGCTGTCTCGCATGTGCAGTGCGTCGGGCATGTTCGCGGAAGCCCGCGTTGATTGCTACAATGCGCAAGAGATGTGATCTATGATTGCTGATAGACTGGATTGACTGTGTAGAAATCATTGTTGCATATTTTTTGGCTGGTATCTCAAAGCAATGACTGTATTTATAACAGATATGACAAATAAACTATACTAATATTATAAAGCTGAAGAGTTTGTTTGGTTGAACGCGCTAATCTCAGCAAATACTGGTCCGATTTGAAAAATTCTTCCAGCGTTAGATAGCCCATTTATTAAGGAAGGCTATATAACATAACACGCGGGCGGAGCCGCGAGCAAAAGCTAGTATTTTATAAAACACTATGGATCTTATGTTGTATGTTATTAAATATACAAATAAATGGCCTATACCTATATTATGAATAACCAAACTTTACTATCTGGGTAAACATATCGACAATACGCAACCATTACTCACAAAATCACGGAAGTTGAATATACAAATGAATAGAGGCGTGTCTATATATAAAAATATTTCGCAACGCCGTCCGTACTTAGCAGTCAATAGTTGTGGCTGGTTTCCTGTCCTTGGGCACACATGGCCAATTGCTCGGAACCGATGGCATCAATGCATTATTTTGGTGGTCTACTGAAGCTTAGTGAGTAGTGAGGGTGGGTTCGAAAATGTTAGATTTGACATCTATATGAACCTAACAGAAAGCAGGTATAAAGGATTTATTTTCTCTCTCTGTATCTTTGAATATTTTAGTAAAACTAATTAATTCAAATGTTATTCTATACCTAGGTAATTCAGGACGATAGTTCTTTTTTTGTTTTGTTAGTGGCGAAATCACTGATACTTCGATGGAGCCATTTGAATATTAAAGATAGAAGTGAAGATAGTTAAAATTTTATGAATAATACAAAGTTTCCGTAGTTAAGAAAAGTCGTCTTCTCCTCTTTGTGTAATCCTTTTCATTTATTAATGTTGTGTGACCATTATTAGGTCATTATTATTTTATTTTATTTTCTTAGGAAAACAAAGTGGTAATACATAATAAAGTAACTTATACTATTTAACTAAAGCCACACATTTACATGTCTTCTTCTTCTTCTTCATTTATGCGTAAATATTTATTTAAGTAATAGGATTTCTCGACTAAAATTGGGACCGACACTAATTTATTTACTCTCCGAGATGGGATACACTTTATTGCGAGTCTGGTGCATGGGTTAGAAAAAAAATGCAATTTATTATATCAGCACATTTAGTATTGTAGGTGTAATAAACAATTAGAAATCTAAAGCAAGCAGAGTCGCGAGCAATTCACGTATTTTTATGTAAATGCACTGCAATACGGAATGTTAAACCGAGTATTTACCAACGAGGCACGAACGCGATTTTTTTACGTGTGTTGCGTCGCGGCCGCACTCACTGATGCGTCTTCAGTGATTTTCTATCTAATCTCAATTGTAAATGAGTTCAAATTGATGGTCAAAGGCCTCGTAACGAGCCTACGTAGTGATTTAATTGGTAGACTTATCATTTGTTTATATTTTTAACTGACTTCATAAAAAGAGGAGGTAGGTGTTAACAACTAGGCGTTTTTTTCTTGGAAACATTTGATGCTAGACTTGAAGACTGGATTAAACAGGATTCAAAAAAAGAATATTTTTAACGGAATACACATCGATATATTATTCGAGTTATATGTCGCGGGAGTTTGACAGCTCACAGACAGGGAGCGCGAAAGGGGTTCTAGTTGAGAGTAAGCGAGATGGTAATATTGAATTACGGTCAATTGACCACAACTTAGTGGTACAATTTCTATGTACCGCGCAGCTTGTCTAGTAGTATACATTACAGTTTTTGTACTCCATTGAATTCTGTTTTACGCCTACAACATAACTCGGTACAAACGTGATGGCGTATCTTACGGTGTCGACAGTCGGCTCGCGTGCGTTCATTATTCGAACGTATTATAAGAAACGAGATAAGAGTTTGGTATTTTTTGTTATGAAATAAGTTTTCTTCTATGAATGGATGTTTGTTACAATGATCTCTTTGTTTAATTCATTACGTAATTGTGTGGAGTTATTTTGTGGGCGTGAATGATAATAAACATCATTGATATTTATATTGATTCGGTTTTTATGCGTAGTTGTTATGCGTATGCGGTACGACTACTATGGTAAAAATTATATCGGGTTTTTCTATAACGAAATGCTCAGTATCAGCCCGGAGTCTGGAATTGTGCCCGGTATGGCGATAGGCTCGCCCCCTATCACATCATGAGACGCAAATAAGCTCGGCGAAATGTGAGTGTATTGGTTACACCTCTGCCTACCACTTCGGGGATTAGAGACGTGAGTGCCTATGTATGTTAACCATAGACGTTCACACATGGAGTTTGGATGATTCTTTTTGTATTCAGATGTATAAGATTTTACTGCAGTGGTAGTCCCATTTAAAATTAAAAAAATAATTCCACCCTTTGATTGAAATGAAGGATGAAAGACTAAAATTTGCAAATCTATGCAGCAAATTTGCAGCTTATTTCACAAAAAAATTACCTATAAAATAAAAAACTAAAATATTAAAAATAAAACTAAACAACATTTTTGAGTCGGCGATATCAATCATTGGCCATTAATGAAATAACTGTAATAGAACCGACTCAAAATTGTTGTATAATTTTATTTTTTAATTTTTAAGTCGTTTTTTTTGTTGAAATGTTTTTATTTATACTAAAGATGTCGTAGTATATAACATCATTGATATTTTAAAAAAACAATGACACATGGCAATACCATAAACAATAGAAGGTGGCCATTTGTAGCACTAGTCACTAAGCTACGATATCAGTTGTTTGTGGATGTGGTTAGTTTTTATACTGGATTGACCACATCACGTCATCGGTGACACACATAGCTTGAGATCGGTCATCTCGGACTCTACCATGAGTCTGAACGACTCTATACAACTATAATGTATATAAAAATGTTAGGTAAATAAACAGGGAAATTTTTACAGCGAAGCCAAATTTTTACCGGTAAAATTACAAAAACTGTAACGTTATGTTGTGTTAACTTGTTAACGTTACAAGATCGATAACCATGACAGATTTAACGATAAATAATTTCGTTATTTTGTTAATGACATCATAGATGTAATAATACTTATAGGCTTATGGAAGACCAGCGGTTGCGACTTGACTGCGACCTTACGCTGAATAAGCCCATTTGCACACACACCATGACATTTGGAACAATTATATTTCTTCCCACCATGCCAATATTCGTTGTGTTGCATCTGTAGTGGTCTCGCCGATGCGTCGCGTCATTTGAGGACTTCCTCAAAGGACGGGGCGCTTCATGTGTGACTGTTGTGGGTGTATGCAGCGTTTGTTGGTGTGGTGGACGGAACATGATGGATTATCATCATCACCCTCCGGTTCCGAAGCAGTATTCCGAAGAGTGTAATTTTTTATGTACTACATATGTATATTGTGTTGTGTGCAATAAATGTTTTCATTATTATTTATACTAGTATAAGTATTGTTACTTTTATCGATACTCATTTTAGTAACTCGTAACGTTTAATTGACTTATGGATATCGTTGATTTTTATCCTTGCCACACCGATAATTATTAATGTTACCAAAATATATCAGTAAGTTTGTTCCTGCAAGTAAACAATATCAAATGTGATTGGTCTAATCACGGTGTAGCGTTTATACATAGGCTGTGCAACCATCGAAAAAAGATGACAAGAAACGTAACAAGCAAAGAATTACCCACCATAACTCTGTGCAAGAGGGCAGGGCTATAAAAGTCTGTGCATAATAGTCTCTAGTTGACACTTGATACGTCAAATTTTTTGCGCGGTGCAGAACGTCGTGTCTTGATCGAGAAATTTAATATTAAGACATTAACTTTATGAAGGACACGAGCTTCAGTAATGAAGAATACGACTAAGAAGAAGAACTTTATGAAATAAAGTTCATTATGAACGATTATTAGTTGTTGCGTGTATGAGTGTTACGTGTGATTTTACCTTTGCATTTGTAAGTAAGTGGAGCCGATTTTTGTTGCGTGTATGAGTGTTACGTGTGATTTTACCTTTGCATTTGTAAGTAAGTGGAGCCGATTTTTGTTGCGTGTATGAGTGTTACGTGTGATTTTACCTTTGCATTTGTAAGTAAGTGGAGCCGATTTTTGTTGCGTGTATGAGTGTTACGTGTGATTTTACCTTTGCATTTGTAAGTAAGTGGAGCCGATTTTTTTGGCAGATTCATAAGAGAGTTATCGTTCTAGTTATATTATTTAGATGTGTGTAACTCTGTGTTTCATTCCGAAATTTATCTTCTGTTTTACGTATCGGGTTCACACGATTCGATTTTATAAGATCCTGCCAAATCGCATGCGATTCAAACCATCTGAAGAGACTTTCAATCAAATTGATCGATATAAACCATATCGCTTTTGTCGATCCAGCCTGTTGATCAACTATAAAATTCCTTTTTTAGTCGGTTAATTATGACATGTTTAGTAGTTGCTAGTTTATATAGTGATTGTATGTGTGACGTCAACGTTTTTTATGCCTATACCATAGAGTGATAAGCAGCTGGCTTTAACAGAATTGTTATCACGTATGAGTATTTACAGAATTCTATTGAGAATGCAATGGCATATGCTTACGTCTGTATCCGTGGAGGGGTAGGTAGAGACTGCAATGACTGCATTGTAAATATTTTTTACCCATAAATAGTGGTTGGTTCATTCTATTTTGCTATACTTTATATAGTGGTATAATTGTGTAATCAGTTTTTTGTAAATGCCTCAATGGAATTTCATTCCATTCATTTTATTTCATTGGATCCGGTCAGTCATTCTTGAGCAAAACAAGAACATTGAAATAAAACTAGTTTATACGGATTTTTCCTTAAGGTGTAGCTTAACTTTTCGACAGTCTCCCGTGACGACGAAGGCTGAAAAGCTTTCGAAACGTCGGGACTAAAATAAAAATTTTACCGCGATAAAATCCGTATAAACTAGTTTTATTTCAATGTGTAATATTCGCGTAAACATAAGAAATCACTATGTAAAACAAGAACATATTATAATGTTGTAATAGTTTTATATTAGGTTATCATCGTCACATTATTTTGGAAATATCCGATGATTGCCGTTCCGCATGATTTAATCATACTACTATACAGTACACGGTTGTACAACCGAGAAAGAAAGAAAGAATGTTGAAGGAAATTTCGTAATACATTTTTGTTGAAAGGATTTATATTAAAAGGTTTCCAAATACGGAGAGCGTAATGTATCCTGTCATGAAACGTGATGTTGACGCGTCATCGGATATAGTTGACGCGATGATATCAACATTTAAGATTTTATCTTCAACTAGCCGTCCCGCGCGGATTTACCCGTAACATATATTGATAGTTAGAACCCGATTGTAGCGCCATCTACCGAGTATAATTGTGAATATAAACCATCCAAGGACCCACTTCAACACACAGAAGAAAAAAACATCAAAATCGAGCCAGTCGTTCTCGAGTTTTGCCCTTAGCAACAAATTTAGCCATTTATTTTTATTTATATAGATACTTAGTACGAGTATATGCCTCGGTGGCGCAGTTGTAATGCGTACGCGTTACGATTGAGGCTAACGCTGAGGTCTCGGGTTCGATCCCGGGACGGGTAAAGTGGTATTGGGTTTTTCTATTACGAAATGCTCAGTATCAGCCCGGAGTCTAGAATTTGTGCCCGTATGGCTATAGGCTCGCCCCCTATCACATTGTGGGACGGAGATACGCTCGGCGAAAGTGGGTGTACTGGTTACACCTCTGCCTACCCCTTCGGGGATTACAGGCGTGAGTGCGTATATATACTTAGTATATAACAAAGTCGCTATCTGCGTCTGTATGTCTGTTTGTCCGCTTATTTCTCCTAAACTATATAATGGATTTAGATGCCGTTTTCACTGCCATTTAGAGAATTTATTCCGAAAGGTTTATATGTTTATCACGCTATGACCCACTGGAGCAAGGCAGTAACATTTAGGCCTTCAGATATCTCACGCACCGTAGGAAACGAAGCAGCAAGCCGCTACTTTACATCGGTTTCATGAGACAATGGTAACACCCCGGTCAAGCGGGCCCATTCATGCTGTAGACAACACTTAAAAAAAAATTAAATGTCTTACATTTTGAAACGTACTGTAAACAAACGAGTGGTAGAGCCACGCTGTAGACAGTTTTGTCTACAGCGTGAATGGGCCGGCTCGTCCGGGTCGTTACCACTGTCTTACTGAAAACCGAACGTAAAGTAGCAGCTTGCTACTGCGTTTCGTACGGTGAGTGGGATATCCGGAGCCCTAATCCCCTCCCCTTCCCAATCCCTTAATTATCCCTTTCCTTTAAGGTCGGCAACGCGCTCATGTTTCTTTTGGTATTGTGGGCGTATATGCGCGGTGGTGAGCACTTACCATCAGGTGACCCACTTGCTCGTTTGTCGGCCTATACAATAAAAAAAAACAAATGATATAGCTTTTAAACTATTGCGACTTTAACCGACCGATTAGTGCAACCCACACTTAATATTTCTTTAACTGAAGTTTAACTATTACTTACGATCGTTTTAACATTTACGAACACTTTTGAGTAAGCCATCCGATTTAGTGTGATAAAGTGCACTTCCACATTTTAACGAAAAACATGTCCCTAGAAATTTGACAGCTCAGCTCGCATTATAGGACCCACATAATGATTTACGTGGTGCTTTACATGTGGCTTCTCCAGTTGTAGGTAAATGCCCTGGTGCCGGAGGCTGAGACCTCCTTACTTAATTATTTAGTGTAATAAAGTGCACTAGCACATTTTGACAACAAACATGTCTCAAGAAATTTTCAACGGCTCTACATATCTATGGATGAACTGTTACTTTTCAATCTGAGATCGATTATTTTCTGATGTTCCAAATTTACTTACTTCTATTCTTCTATCTATCTTACTATTTAAAGCTTTTTATATCTACTATTGGTTCCGTAGTTGTCGGAATTCAACCTCTATAATCAAAGCCTTTTGTTTGGATTATAGGCTGGCGAAGTAATTTTATCATGTAATGTAAATTAGTTAGTTTAGTTACTAAGGTGTTGGATGTCCAATAAAATAAAATAGTTTGTGAACTTAGATGTTTGTTAGTCAATCATGCCTTAACAGATGAATGCTTTTGGGTGAAGTTTGGCACACAGGTAGACCTAGACCTAGATTAAGTTATAAGCTATTTTTATCCCGGAAGAGGCCGATCGCGCGGGCGGAGCCGCGAGCAAAAGCTAGTCATACAATACATCGTCTCATAAGCTGTGAACCATTAAGTTCCCAACAAATACATTATTTAAAACGTTCAATGTAAGTGGGACCTCATTCCACTCCGACTAGTCTACATTAATAGTGGCATTATAGTGATAGCACTCTGTCCAGCCGTGCAGCCCTCCAGATGGCACTCTCATCAGATAACCCACATGCGTGTTGTGATTTATTGATCACTGCTCTGTGTTCTATAAACGTATATTTGTAGAGTATTTTTCAACAGAAAATATAGACAGTCTACGTGGTGCAGCCGGTATGAGGTCGCGGCTTCGGTTCCCGCACCGAGACAAATGTTAGCCACAAATATATGTTTCGTATTTGGGTGTTGACGTCAGGCAGGCGGCCGGTCGTAAAATCTACAAGCCTAATCTTTCTGTAGTAACATGTGTTAAATAGCATGTTGCGCCGACCCTACTGCGAGTGGGACAAGGGCAGGTGGAAGGAGTGGTAGAGCCACGCTGTAGACAGTTTTGTCTATAGCATCACCTGATGGTAAGTGATCTCACCGCCCATGTACGCCCACAATACTAAAAGAATCAAGAGCGCGTTGTCGACCTTAAAGAAAGGGATAATTAAGGGATTGGGAAGAGAACAGGGATTTGGGCCTCCGGGTATCTCACTTACCGTACGAAACGCAGTAGCAAGCTGCTACTTTACATCGGTTTTCTGTGAGACAGTGGTAACGACCCGGACGAGCCGGCCCATTCATGCTGTAGACAAAAGTGTCTACAGCGTGGCTCTACCACTCAAAAGTGGACCCATCCATAGACTAACCGCGCTAAGGGTAGCTTAACTTGCTAATCGTATATTGAGTGCAACTAGTTATTAGCGCCTAGACAGATCATTAAAATTACTTGTTGAAGTAAATTCCATTTAGTAACAATAAAACTATTACACAAAATCTAGTCGAGGTCGTATTTTAAGGTCACCTACATTGTTTGTAGTTACGACTAGCAACTTGAACGAACCTGCGATGCGGAACAATATCATAAATGGTTGCATACAAATTGCAATTGCCGATTGCAAGTCATCTATTGTAATCCTATTGCAAGAATATTTATTATATACATTTCGTATATATACGTTAATATAATGATTCCCAAGAGTAGTGTTGAGTAAGACACGATTTTTAAGTGAGTTTGTAACAGTAGCCTCTTTTTTGTACTGAGCCGGGACAAAGTCCCACTTCAAATGAGGCGAGGTGTCTTGAAGTCCACTCGCGCGTTCTCACTATTTCACGCACGCAGCCCGCTTCATGGGAATAGTAACAGAGTAACGTGACATAAAATTTAAAGTACATGACAAAAAAACTGAGTAGCTCTTACATTATTTCGTCATGTACGGGACAAATGTAATGCCTCTTGTAAGTCTAACTCAACACTACCCAGATACTAATCAGTGGCTTATCCTTGCTGGCTTGTTTAGGTTAACAAAAGGCAATATAACAATAATACTAGCCCATTTATACAACGTGTTACAGAAAGGTGTGGTTAAATTTAAGCAACGTGTAGTGTACTATTTAAGTACTTCACCCCATGTAGTGCCAATCCGATGACATTGCTAGGGCATAAATAAATAATTTTCTTTTTTATCGAATGAGTAACATGTCAATATGCGACTTAATACCTTAGATAATAATAAATTGTTATTCACGCGCTCGCTTTTCATTTAATTTATGGGTATGCAATCGAATTTATTGACTGTCATAATAAACGACTGAATAAAATTATGGTGATATTTTAGGATGTCTAGATTTTAATAAGATCCGGTACATAAATACTCATTGTCAGATGTATTTAACGACCATTAAATAGACCACACCTTTCTTTAACACGTTGTATAAGTCTCAGAAATGCCGAGGTGCATGCTCTTGGAATTGGTGTCGAACCTGAGATATTCGCCTCGGCAGGCCGCACCACTTCCTCAGAACTACTATAGATAAGCTCGCCTCTATTATATCATGAGCCGAAAATAACCTCGGCGAAACTTAATTTTTTACTTGTAATTTTGCCTATCCCTTCGGGGATAGAAATAAAATTATAATGTTATGAGTTAATTTCATTAAAATTATGCAATCAGAAATTCCACTCAAAAATATGTTTTTACGAAATAAAATGCTGATAGACCGAATAATCTTAATTCGTATCTTAACTAATATTATAAATGCAAAAATGAGTTTGTTTGTTTGCCTCGGTGGCGCAGTTGTAATGCGTATGCGTTACGATTGAGGCTAAAGCTGAGGTCTCGGGTTCGACCCCCGGGTCGGGTAAAGTGGTATTGGGTTTTTCTATTACGAAATGCTCAGTATCAGCCCGGAGTCTGGAATTTGTGCCCGGTATAGCGATAGGCTTGCCCCCTATCACATTGTGGGACGGAGATACGCTCGGCGAAATGTGGGTGTACTCGTTACACCTCTGCCTACCCCTTCGGGGATTACAGGCGTGAGTGCGTATGTATGTATGAGTTTGTTTGTTACGCTGTCACGTCTAAATTGTATATAGTATGTTTATTTTATATATTTATTTATTACCATATTTTATATGTATGTATTTAAGTATGTATAATAATTTTATTATGTTCAATATTTCTCTTCTCATTCTCTTCTTGTTTACACCTGCCTTGTTCTTTCTCTGCACCCCCAAAGGTTGACTGGTAGACAATGCCTGTGGCATTAAGTCCGCCTGTACATGTATTATGTATAAAGTGTGTAAAACAAAATAAATAAAATAAATTGCTGAACCGATTTTGATGAACTTTGGTACAGAGATAGATGGGACCCTGAGATGGGTTATAGGCTACTTTTTATCCCGGAAAAGGCTGTTCACGCAGGCGGAGCCGCAAGCAATAGCTATTTGGATATAATTATTATAACCTATTATCATTCATGTAAGAATGGCAATGAATAACAACAGCCTTCTTATTTCGATGATTACAACACATTGAGAATAAACAACAACAAAGCAAAACAAGGAACAATCAGCTGACATTTGCGCGGCAGATGTTTGGTCGCGACTCGTTGCCGATTGTCGGAATTCGTATTGCACAAGTATTTATAATATGTAGCTAATGTTCGCGGAATTTTTAATGTCGTTGGATCTCGGTGGTTTCAAGTGTCGAATTTATTTCGCAAATGTGGTTTATGTCTGTTTGGATTATTATGTTATATTGCATACATACATACATACGCACTCACGCCTGTAATCCCCGAAGGGGTAAGCAGAGGTGTAACCAGTACACCCACATTTCGCCGAGCGTATTTCCGTCCCTTATGTGATAGGGGGCGAGCCTATCGCCATACCGGGCACAAATTCCAGACTCCGGGCTGATACTGAGCATTTCGTAATAGAAAAACCCAATACCACTTTACCCGACCCGGGGATCGAACCCGAGACCTCAGAGTTGACCTCAATCGTAACCGGTACGCATTACAATTGCGCCATCGAGGCAGAGTGTTATATTGCAAAGTTGTTAATTATCGCTCGCTATATCGGTGACCTGCATAGCGTAAATTTTTTATGAGAATTTCGAAGGTATGTCAAAAATTTTATGTATATCGCCTGAATGATCAGACGAGTAGGCCACTCGTCAATTATAGTAGGGAAGTATCTTTTTTTCTTCTTTTTTTATAGCATAGGCCGGCAAACGAGCAAGTGGATCACCTGATGGTAAATGATCTCCACCGCCCATGTAGGCCCACAATACCAAAAGAATTATGGGCGCGTTGCCGACCTTAAAGAAAAGGAATAATTAAGGGAATGGGAAGGGGAGGGGGATTTGGGCCTCCGGATATCTCACTCACGGTACGAAACGCAGCACCAAGCTGCTACTTTACGCCGGTTTTCTGTGGTAACGACCCGGAGGAGCCGGCCCATTCATGCTGTAAAAAGTGTCTACAGTGTGACTGCATTACTTCACATCAATGAAGGCGTCTGGGAGAGTCAGTGTTTCTACAAGTAAAATAATGATATTGTATAAACACAGTCATCAAATAACAATAACAGAATATAGTGATCCAAATAAATACTGTGACCGGGAATTATAACGACTTAAGCCTCATTTGACACAAAGAGACTTCATCGCATAATAGCCGAGAATATATCTGAAACATCTCGTACGAGGTCGCATCGAACAATTTAACGCTTAGGTACCCGTGGTGCATCATACATGTACCTACTCGTACCACTTCAGGAATAAAGGCGTAGACTTATACAACGTGTTATTAGTTATTGTTGTATAGGTCGTATTGTCAGTTTGCTGGCTTGGCAGAACCATAACTTCTGTGGTTTATGATCTACTCTCTCCATATACCATTATCAACAACATAGTTATTATTATTAATAATAACATTATATTACTATAGACTGCCTCGGTGGCGCAGTTGTAATGCGTATGCGTTACGATTGAGGCTAACGCTGAGGTCTCGGGTTCGATCCCCGGGTCGGGTAAAGTGGTATTAGGTTTTTCTATTACAAAATGCTCAGTATCAGCCCGGAGTCTGGAATTTGTGCCCGGTATGGCGATAGGCTCGCCCCCTATCACTTTGTGGGACGGAGACACGCTCGGCGAAATGTGGGTGTACTGGTTACACCTCTGCCTACCCCTTCGGGGATTACAGGCGTGAGTGCGTATGTATGTATGTAACATTATATTAGTCTGATAGCTCAGTGGGGAGTGGTATGGACTGTTGAGACGAAAGTCGCAGGTTCGAAACCAGCCCCAAGTGCATACACCTCTGACTTTTCTAAGTTATGTGTGTATTAATTGTTAATTATCACCTGCTTTAACGGTGAAGGAAACATCGTGAGGAAACCTGCATACCTGAGAATTTCTTGATAAGAATTTCGAAGGTATGTGAAGTCTACCAAGCCGCATTAGGCCAGCGTGGTGGACTAAGGCCTAACCCCTCTCATTCAGTAGAGGAGGCCCGTGCCCAGCAGTGGGGCGCGTGTATAATACAGGGCTAGTATTATTAGTATTTGTTTACGACAACAAAGCCTGGCAAAGCCTGCCGCCAATCACGTACGCAGACGAGCGGACGCCGTCGTATTAGTACTAAACGTACTACATAAGGTGACATATTGTGAACACCGCTTTATGTCTACTGCATTTGTAAGGATGTAAGGACGTGCCTATATTGACCGGAGGTAGCGGGGGTATGACACATAAGGTCTCTCGCGATAGTCCATCCAGGAAGGTACCATCGCGTCATCTATTTCTAAAAAACAGCAGTATGTAAGCAATGTTGTGTTTAGTTTGAAGAATACTAAAGTTAGTGAAATTACTGAGCCTTATACGACATCTTATGTCTCGGGGCTGGGTGACGAGCACAGTGTGGGCCATGACCCATGCTGTACTTTGTGGTGGTGGATTATGGCGCTTCAAGAGAGCTATCTATTCGTCTCGTCATTTTAAATAATAAAAATACAGGTAGCGGGCATACGATACATACGGCGCCGTAACTATTTTGACAGCCTCCATGGCGCAGCGGGCGAGTAGCCGGCTGCGAAGCGAGAGGCCGTGGGTTCGATTCCCACACTGAGACAAATGTTTGTGTGAACCACAAATATTGGTCTCGGGTCTGGGTGTTGTGGGTTGGCAAGTCCCTCGTAGTTCCTGATACCCACGATACAGGTTTACCTAGTGTGGGGTCAGGACTATGTGTGTGACTGTTGGGTGTATTTATTATTTATTATTATTATTACTATTGACCAATGTTTTCTGCATTTGTACGGATTTGCGGACGTATTGGTAGTAATGGCGGGTAGTGTATACAAGTAAGCGATGACTTTTCCATGAAGTGGAGCCATCATGTTGCCTGACGGAGAAGGTATGGGATTATCCAGCCCAGCCACCAGCCACAGTAACTCCTTTAAGTAAGGATAGATAGAGGCTTCTTTTGTATATAATATTAATAGGCCTGCTGAACGGTGATGAAATGAAATGAAATGAAATAGTTTTATTCATCATGTAGGCAATTAAAATAGCGCTTATGACAAGTCAGTACAAAATAAAGAAACTTATGTAATTACAGAAATCATATCAGCTAATATATACATAACATACATAGCATCGTCAAAATACACTGGGCAACTATAAAGTTTACAATATTTTTATATTATTCCAGAATTGTTAAGTATTATTATTATTGTTATTTATTCTCTGTTTTAAAGGTCGATATGGACCATAGGCATTACCGAAACGGCACGTGGTTAAAAACTACTGGTGATGGTATGGGAGTTGGGCCTCGCATCTGCCAATGTAATTCTTCTTCTGTACTACGCACTTCTTAACACTGAGTAGTGACTAATAATGAATGGGACCAACTTTGACCTATAATCATTTAGGTACCCGACTTCATGCATCAGTTTTTGTCGTTTAATAATTATTATATATTCTTAGGCGTCTAACTTGTTTATTTGTTTGCGGTTTTATAAAATTCATTCGATTCTAGACATTGAGTAGCGAAGCTTACTGGATAAAATAATAAGCAAAATCGTGTTGACTACCATATTCTGCGTATCCCTCAGGCGTGAGCTAATGTAGAAATATTTTTACTGTGTGAACCACAAATATTGGTCTCGGGTCTGGGTGTTGTGGGACCGCAAGTCCCTCGTAGTTCCTGATACCCACGACACAGGTTTACCTAGTGTGTGGTCAGGACTATGTGTGTGTGACTGTTGGGTGTATTTATTTTATTATTTATTTATTTAATTTAGCATGTAACGGAAAACCAACAAATAATACAGTACAACTGAATATTCATTAGTATATTAGCATCCAGAAATTTGGGGCAAACCGCAACGATGATTTATCACAAAATACTTGTAATACAGTGAATTCTGTTAATTATTCATGTTTATTATGTACAATTACAAAATAAATAAATAATATTAGTTTCTGACTGATAATATATTAATGGATTTCTCGGAACTAAACACACACAAACACACATTTATTAAAAACCTCAATAAAAAATCAATTTATTGTACATTGTACCTATAAACGACTTTTGTGTGATTCACAAATAAATATTCAATTTTTTTATTATAGTCTCAGATCAATATAGCATACCTACAGCCTAGGTAATGCTGATTACTTGTATGCATAAGTAAATCTGACTACATGAGTCTTGAACCTCATTTTGCTGGCATAATTAATAGAATCTATGTCAGAATTTTCTATGATCTAATAAATGTCAAACGTCACGTATTGACGAGGTATCAACTTTGAATGAAAAATAGGCTTTGCTTTCTATCCATAATCGCTACCGCTTCCTCTTCGCTTCTCGCGCGCATTCCGCCCGCACGTTAGACATTGACAACACTTTGTTTAGGTTCGCAATAACACTTTGAATACTAAGTTGAGACCTTAAAGTGCTATGCAAATGAGTTATTTGTGTTATAATGCAACGTTAACGCGCACTAGTTGAGTACGTGTGTCATGGTTGCGAATTGTACGGGACCACGCCTTATAATAATGACGTGTTTAAAATAAAAATGAATTTTAAAAATGGAATACCATCATATACCGCTACATGACGTCGAATTGGATTTTTTTAATGCAAAGACAATTCGTAATTATTTTTAGGAATATTTTTTCTATATCGAACTCCGACATAAAGAGGGATGTTTAAAGTTTGTCTTTATCTGTGAAATCATAGTGCCTAAACGACTGTATGTGTATTTGAATGCGATTTTTTTATTTACAAGCTGGTGTAATTTAGATTGTTCTTAGCTATTTTTGAAGAAACCTGACTAACCATTTAGAAATTGCATACATACGCACTCACGCCTGTAATCCCCGAAGGGGTAGGCAGAGGTGTAACCAGTACACCCACATTTTGCCAGGCGTATCTCTGTCCCATGGTGTGATAGGGTGCGAGCCTATCGCCATACCGGGCACAAATTCCAGACTCCGGGCTGATACTGAGCATTTCATAATAGAAAAACCCAATACCACTTTATCCGACCCGGGGATCGAACCTGAGACCTCAGCGTTGGACTCAATCGTAACGCGTACGCATTACAACTACGCCACCGAGGCAACCATTTAGAAATTTCTGATCTTTTTTCTAATTAATGTCTTGGGTTTTAACTGTAAGAATAAGGTATTAGAAAACGTGTCTATTTTGAGCCAGTAAACTTCAGAATCAGCAAGTGAATGGCTTAAATATGCACAGCGTATATAATAAAAGATATTTTAATTATTACACTAGTTTAGGTTATAGTTGAGCAATGATTGTTGTACAATCATTGTACAATGATTCATAAATTAGCACTGCAAATATTATGTTTACTTCTCGGTAATATCCCTTTCACCAATTTTACTACTTATTCACTACATTTTGTAAAAGAAACTTGCGGTTTGTAGAATATTTGTATATTAATTATGGATTTTACGGAACATATGAAATTCTAAGAGATCCCGGGATTTACAGTTTAAGAAGAAACCGTAATATATTGAATTTATTAAATGCGTTCAGCAAATGCCATCTAAAGCTAGTATCAAATACTTATTCGCTAAAGGCCAAATAGGCTTAGAGCAAGAGTCAATTAAAAATAAACAAATATCACTTTTTTGCAAAAATCACATTTAAAATTTTAAAATTGGAATCGTAAATCTAGAGGTGTGAACATCAGCAGGCAGTGATTGACGACGTGATTCGTTTAGAGGCCGGTACTAAAATCAACGTAATGCCCGTAACTTCCTTTATTATGTAAACACAACACACTAACTAACGTAACGATCTTATTTTGTTTATTTTTGTGTATATGCGGAAGTATTGGATTTTGACATTAAAGAATTATGTTTTGATTTAAATTATTTCAAGGATTTGAATTCGTTATGTCTTATAATTATTATCAACCGTCGAAACCAGAGGAGGTTCTCAATTTGACGCGTATTTTTTTTTTGTTTGTGTAACCGCCAAATGTGGACCGATTTGTATGATTTATTCGAAACAGTATAACTCCACGTTGGTTCCGATTTAATTTCAAAAATATAATTTCACTCCTGAGGGGGTGAAAGATTCAAACTTCGTCATTTGTGCACCGATTTCGATAATTCTTTCACTAAAAACAGATAAATAATAACTTTTTAACACAAAATAAAACTGACTTCTATTAGATTTTTTCTACCATTACATTACAATAGCGTCTACTCATTTTTTTCTACTTTTTAATTTTTTTCGTCGGTTTTATTTTTTGCTAAAAAGTTGTTATTAGGAACTTAGTAGTAGTTTTAAGTACTTAATTAATTTGAGGTACATCTTAATTGATTTAAAAAGAAACTTATTATTTTCTGTTTTTATTTTGTATGAACGCATTAATATCACTAAATTAAATTAAAATATTAAACCACTTATAAATATCTGAGGAGTATTCTCATGGTAGGTCAGTTGCCAGGTTATTGATCTTTACAGCTTAATTAAGTTAAGGGCTTCTCAGTGTACCACTAATTACCATAAGGTATCTAATGAGAGTAACAAAGATAACGGTCTCCATTCATTGTATAGATTTTTAATTAGTAGGTTAAAAATCCTACTATTGTTTAGAGTTTTGAATTTAGTAGTTTATTTGTAGCTGTTAGGTACAAATAGTTAATTGAATAGGTGGTAGGTGTGGTAGTGGTAGGTAAGCTAGGTGGTAGGTCCCTCGTATACGAGAGGCTTTGTTTATTTCTGCCGCCAAGCAGCAGTGTGTGAGCACTGTTGTATTTCGGTTTGAAGGGCATTGATTTCAGGAAAATTATTGGACATTATGAGACTTAACATGTTATGTCTCAGGGTGACGAATGCAGTCCAGTGTAATACCAGGCGTAGCACCAACACGCGAGTCACCTGCTCAGGCAATAAAAAAACAGTTTAATAAATAATCTTAATTCAAAAAGATTATTTAACAACATCTTATTTCGATGATTTAACACGACCAAACTTTATAACTATGTAATTTTGCTGCAACCCGTCGACCAACTTGTCGTTATAAAAAATCCTTAAATCAAGGTGTATTTACAGAACGATCATTTAAAAATGAACACGTGTGACAATCACATATTTTTTGTAACACTGGGATGAGTTCGAGTTGTTTGTGAGTATCAAAATCGATTTCCACTAGTACCAAAGGTCGATTGGTGGGTTATTGCTCCGTGGAGTCGAAAATCCAAAGGTACATAAAGGCCCTTTCGAAACGTAGTACAAATTAACATAAGATGCATAATGAACACCGTTATACAAACGCCATTGCTTTTGTAATAATGATGTGACGTGATTCGTGAACGGTTTCTGAGGAACTGAATTACAAATTGAACTAATGAAGGAAAGAAAAATAAAAACGCAATTAAGTTTCATAATTATTGGCATTTTTTACATACAAGTACGACTGCCTCGGTGGCGCAGTTGTTATGCGTACGCGTTACGATTGAGGCTAACGCTGAGTTCTCGGGTTCGATCCCCGGGTCAGGTAAAGTGCTATTAGGTTTATCTATTACGAAATGCTCAGTATTAGTCAAGAGTCTGGAATTTGTGCCCGGTATAGCGATAGGCCCCTATCACATTGTGGGACGGACATACGCTCGGCGAAATGTTAGTGTAATTTTTACCTAATGCAAAGGGTAACGATGTTCTTAATTTCTCCGTGTTTTTATAAGTGGTGTAGGTGGTACGTGATATCTCCATCGAATGTGAACTGAATTAAATTATAGTGTATTAATGCCGCTTATCATCATTTACGTTTTACGCAAAAAAATATGCGTTTAGAACGAATGCGTGTTAGTCACAGGATTATCTGTATGTCCCACGATATCTGATTACAATGACAGTGACGTCACCCTGTTAACTCATTTTTGGCGCCGTCTGCCACTTATATTAATGACATGTTATATTGTGCACACACACACATACGATACTCGAGAGACTTACGCCCAGTTTCTGAAAGGCTGATCAAAGTAAAATTAACTAATCAAATGTCAAATCTCATGTCAAGTCGAAATTGAGTTGCTAGAAGCGTGATCAACACACTTTGATTTGACACACATGTTGGTTAACATAATTTTCAAATTAATTTTAAAAATCTTATGTCAAACGGTACTAAAGAGAGATCAAATATTATATTTTTTCACTAAATAACGTTTCAGCAACTCAAATTGATTTGACAGCGATGTTAAAATCAAAGTTCTGTTAGTTGAATGTTGATTTGATCAGCCTTTCAGAAACCGGGTGTTAAATAATAGGTCTTTACCTATGAAATCGCCGTTCTGAACGAAAAAAAGTTAAAGTATTTTTTCCGTCCCGTCAAGGTATAATTAAGGGATTGGGAAGGGGTGGGGGATTTAGGCCTGCAGATATCACACTCACCGCACAAAACGCAACAGCAAGCTGCTGCTATACGTCGGTTTTCTTTGAGACAGTGGCACGACCCGGTCGAGCCGGCCCATTTATTTATTTAAACTTCAATATGTATAAAGGCGGACTTAATGCCGAAGGCATTTACTACCTACCAGTCTACCTGTGGGTGATGCAGAGACGAGACAATGTATATAAATCCTGGATAAGAAAATACTAACAATAAAGGAGTAGACAAGATGTTAATACATAAATCTAATCAATTTATGCTGTAGACTAAACCGTCTACATGTCTGTTTTTACGCAACCCCCAATCTCGAGGTCGCACTGGGAGTATGTAAGGATACAGTTCAAAGATCCATCGCTACGCGGTTATAATTAGGTACTAGAAACTTTCTCCGCCTAAATGAGTCTCTGGTCTTCCCCAGATTTAGAAACTAACTTTACTTCTACGTGTACAACGTGACTGCCTCAGTGGCGCAGTTGTAATGCGTACGCGGTACGTCTACTGTCCTGAAGCCTCGGACTCGATCCCCGGGTAGGGCAAAAGTGATACTGGGTTTTTCTATCATTAAATCTTTAGTATCAGCCCAAAGTCTGGAACTGTGCCCGGTATGGTGGTAGGCTCAGTGAAATGTGGGCGTGCTGGTTAAACCTCTGCCTACCCATTCGGGGATGGCAGGCGTGATGCGTATGTATGTGTACAATATTATTGCTATTTCTATAGAATTACTGTTATACCTGAACAATAATTATTTCGTTCAGATGAGACGAGGAAAATTCATAGTACCTACGCATTGTGACCTCTTTATTGTACTTGAATTGTTAGTTCAAACTGCCACGCTAGATGGCGTTGTGTGAATTTATGTCGCAGTAAATGCGTAAGTGTGTTTGTTGGTCCCTCTTTTACACAGGAACGGGCAAAGACTTTAATGTATACTACTAGACAAGCTGTGCGTAGAAATTGTACCAATAAGTTACGGTCAATTGACCGTAACTCAATATTACCATCTCGTTTACCCTCAATTAGAACCCCTATCGCGCTCGTGTAATTGTTGCTCGGAGTGTCAATAGATGTGAAAACCAGATTGATGTTGATAATTTTAATTCAAACATTATGAAATTCCAAATTTTAATACTAAAAGTTTTAAGTTTTCACTTCTATCGGCAGTCTCTACAACTGCCAACTTTTTTATATAAATATATTACGTCGTCGGTAGCGATTTTACAGAGCCAAACTCATGGTTGAGGCACAGGCCAATGAGGAGATCAAATACAAGTTTGGATATAAATCTTTGTACTTGAGGATGGACATGTGCCACGCCGCCGACCGATCATCTCCCGTTGTTTTGAAGTTTGTTTGTTTCTGTGCAAGCGTTAAGTGCCCCGATAGCAAGCGGTTGGATAAACAATACGCCTTTTTACTTGCATGGGTAAATAAATAGTGATGATAGTAATCATAACTAAGTGGTAATTGAAAACTTCTTTTAACATAAGCTGATGTCTGTGCACTGTACCTCGAAGGTATATTGTACTTTTGGTAACTTTTTTAGTACCAGCATATGTAGTTTTTTTAAATTATCGCTTGCTGTGAAGAAACCGGCTTATCTAAGAAGTTCTTCATAAGTATTTCTCTGGTATGTGAAGTCTGGTAACCCGCACTAGAGCAGCGTGGTGGATTAATGCATAAATCCTCTTATTCAGTAGATGAGGCCCGTGCCCAGCAGTGGGACGTGTATAATATAGGGCTAGTATTGGTAGGTATTATTAACGTTTTTAGGATTTTGTACCAAAATGGTACCAACGCATAAATATTACAGAGCCTACGGTGCCGTCTGTCTGTCTCTACTTTAAAGGACTCTACCTTTTTATATCATAGGTCGGTAAACGAGCAAGTTGGTCAGGTGATGGTAAGTGAGCTCCACCACCCACGTACGCCCACAATAACATAAGAATCATGGGCGCGTTTCCGCCATTAAAACAAAGGGATAATTAAGGGATTAGGAGAAATGGGATTTGGGCCTCTATTTTTTAACCCGCGTAAAAAAGGCTGGGTCCTTACCATCAGATATGCGTCCTCTTCGGTTCGTCATTGCGTAGTATAAAAAATCATTTTACGTGTCATATGGTAACTTTTCCCACCAAATGATCCATGTTAGCCAACCTAACGTTACAATTGTGAACAATTTAAAGTCTCTTAGTTAATTGTGGCTCATTGACGACATTTCCTTGGTGCTCGTCTGTCTCTGTAGCACCGTAGTAATTATAATGTGTAAGACAAGGACAGCGATAGATATGAATGAATGGGAGTCATTTGCATTGACTCTGAGGTCAATAAGGTAATTCAACTCGTGATACAGTAGTTAAAGGAACAGCTGTATAGAAGCTTCAAATTATCTAAGCTCCAGCTCCAGACTTTAATCAATGAGTATTTTATTCCCTAGCTCTCATTTTTTTATAGTAGATGCCGGCAAACAAGCAAGTGGGTCACCTGATGGCCAGTGAGTTTCACCGCCCATAAACACCGAATACCGTAAAGCAAAGGGATAGCTAAAGGCATTGGAGAGGTGGATTTGGGCCTCTGGATATTTCACTGGCCGACCACGAAACAGCAAGCTACTTCAGTTCGTTTTTCTGTGGGACAGTGGTAACAACCCGGTCGAGCCGGCCCATTCATACTAGAGACAAAACTGTCAAGACCATAGCTCTACCACTTTAAAAATTACTCACATTTATCTTATTTACACAAATCCATGTTACTTTTGTCCGATAAAATATTAAATTAGTTTTCTTGTACTCTACATAAATACGTTGCTTTTTAACTTAGGGCATACCTACGTGCACTCGTATGTGACAGAAGCGATAGCTGGAGTGGGAAGTGGTATGGACTGCCGCGAGAAAAGTCGCAGGTTCGAAACAAGTTCCAAGAGCACCGAATTTTCTATAGCGGCAAAGGAAACATTGTGAGGATACCTTATGTAGGTGTGAAATCTGCCGATCCACATAAGGCCAATGTGGTGGACTAAGGCCAGACCCCTCTCGTTCGTTGAGGGGGCCAGTGCCCAGGGCTGATATTATGTATCTTATTCCCACTATCTTAAAATTGACATAAAACCTTGCAACGTAATTAATAGAAATATCCTCCGTGGCGCAGCGGGCGAGTAGCCGGTTGCGAAGCGTGAGGCCGTGGGTTCGATTCCCGCACCTTGACAAATGTTTGTCTGATCCACAAATATTTGTCTCGGGTCTGGGTGTTGTGGGACCGCAAGTCCCTCGTAGTTCTTGATATCCACGATACAGGTTTAACCTAGTGTGGGGTCAGGACTATGTGTGTGACTGTTGGGTGTATTTATTATTATTATTATTATTATTATCCGTCTTCTACATAAATATATTACGTTTAACACAACATAGTCTACGTATATTCGTAAGTATTTGTCGATGGATAGGCAGAGGTGCAACGAAAACAACAACAACGCTTATCAACAGAATGTATTGTTTGTAGTTTATTCAAAGTAATTATATTAATTATCAATGCTTTCTCTCTAACTCCTCAATTGCGTCGTAAGTTTACAATCATATTATATTCATATTATTTATTCCTGCCGGCAAACAACAGTGTATAAGTAGGAAATGTTGATTCGGCTTGAAGGACATTAAACCTAGTACAATTACTGAGAATTATGAGACTTAACAACTTATGTCTCGGGGTGACGAGCGCAGTCCAGTTCCATGAAGTGCGGTGTACAGATTTTCGGAGTTATTCGGAAAATAAAAACCTGGTCAAATACGAATGTGACTCGCGCATCGAGAGTTCCGTACACACGCCCGTATTATTTACTTTTTAGCATTTTTACTATACGTTAAGATATCCACCATTATAATACTTTTTTGGGGAAATTTTAGCCGGATCCTTTTTACGATTCAAAAGATAAAGCCCTTTAAAGTTTGCCAGACCGAGAGAGTAGTCTTTTTCTTATTTGCTTGAATGACAAGACGAGAAGTTGGCTCGCCTGATGGTAAGCATCACGCCTGCTCAGAAACAGAAGCAGCACCACACAGAACTCTGAATTACAAATAACTGTATGGCACTTGACTGCGCTTATGTTATCCCGAGACATAAGTTGTTAATATAATGCCCAGTAATTTCACTGGCTACAATGCCCTTCAAACTGGTACACAACAATGCTGCTGCTTTGCGGCAGAAATAGACACAGTGGTGTTGCCAACATTTGTTTTTCATTTTTCATTTTTCAACAACCCAGACGGCCTTGCATACGGGGGATTTACCACCTAAATTACAGATATTTTTCTGATTGATGTCTTGGGTTATAACTTATCACCACTTCTTCTTCTTCAGTCGTGCACTCTTGACAGCACTCTGGTCTTGGTTTATGATGATCGATGTTGGGTTATTAGTAGGTAATTAGTCCTTCGTTACAGAAGCATTTGCGATGCGTCTCCATTGACTTCGGTTGGTTGCGTCGCGCGAGCATTCCACAATGGTGCTTTGAAAAGTTTTATCACCACTTAACCATTTTGAAAAGTGGAAAATCTCCCACCACATAAATGCTGATTGACAGTGAGTCATGATTACGATCAATGACACGCCGGACGTAGGCAGAGACGATGACGTCGACGCCTTGACCCCCTTCCAAGTCACATCGTTTGATGATTAAATGACTTATGACTGTAGCATTCTTGTATGGACATGTATTAGTGGTTCCGTGGCGCAGTGGACGAGTAGCCGGATACGAAGCGAGACCGTGTGTTCGATTCCCGCACCGAGACAAACGTTTGTGTGATCCACAATTATTTGTTTCTGGTCTAAGTGTTGTGGGACCACAAGTCTCTCGTAGTTCTTAATACCCACGATACAGGTTTACCTAGTGTGGGGTCAGGACTATGTGTGTGACTGTTGCGTGTGTTTTTACATACATACGTACTCACGCCTGCTATCCCCGAAGGGGTAGGCAAAGGTGTAACCAATACACCCACATTTCGCCGAGCGTATCTCCGTCCCATGATGCGATAGGAGGCGAGCCTATCGCCATACCGGGCACAATTCCAGACTCGGGGCTGATACTGGGCATTTCGTAATAGAAAAACCCAATATCACTTTTACCCGATCCGGGGATCGAACCCGAGACATCAGCGTTAGCTTCAGTCGTAACGCGTACGCATTACAACTGCGCCACCGAGGCAGTCGGTTGGTTTTTACATACCTACAAAACTCATATGAAAAATTCTCATGTATGCAGGCTTTTTCACGATGTTTCCTTCACCGTTAAATGAAGTCACAACCAACAATAGGTAAATACGTAATTTAGAAAACTTGTTGTTGCATGCTCTTCGAGTCCCCGCTGACCTTTCGCTGCTTGTTTAAGTAGTAGGTACCGATATAATAATGAATATTAATGAGATTTGAATGGTATTAAAACGGAATAATTAGCAACATATTGATTTTATCTTCATTTGAATGTATAAATAATTATAATATACTATTTTAAGAATGAAGTAATCGAAATTAGATTCAAGGTTTGAGAACGTGTCTGCCAAAAAATCTTTCAAAATTATTATAATTCAACTAAGGTCAAATTTATCAGCAAAAGAACTTTTGTGAGTAGACACATGCTGTAGACAGTTTTGTCTACAGTATGAAGTTGAACATAAATTCAACCGGTTGGTATCATTGTCAAAATATTACCCTTCCTGTTAGTCCATTCCTTTACTAAGTAAAGTTTACTTAAACATTGGCAACACATTAATAATTTCATGTTCATGGGCGGTGGAGATCACCATCCATCAAGTGGCACAGTTGCTCGATTGCTGCCCTTTACTATAAAAAATTAATATATATCGATGGAAATTATTGCGAGTTCTAAAAAAACTTTTCGAATTGAGAACTTCCTCCTTTTTGGAAGTCGGTTAAAAATACCACAAAAGCGCAACTGAAAGCTCTTAAGGAATTCACATAAAATTATTCTCCTAGTCTTCTTCCACTTGCCCTTATCCCAGTAGTAGTGGGGTCGGCGCAACATAACTCCTTTTTAACACATGTTTCTGAAAGATTTGGCTTGTAGTTTTTATAATCGGCCGCCTGCCTGACGTCAACCCCTCTGGGGTGAAAACACTCAAGCCCGAAACATATATTTGTAGCTCAAACATTTTGTCTCGGTGCGGGAATCAAACCCGCGATCTCGCTTTACATCCGGCTACTCACCCACTGCGCCACGGAGGCTGTCCATATAAAATGATTCTAAGCGAATTAAAATCATTTCTAGTCCTGATGTCGGCTAACTATGAATCATATCGTAATATCCGCATTTCTTTTCAAACGTTCACCAAGGTGACCAAGTCAAGGTCTTTCCACAAGTCGAATACACATTTGCTACCCATTACATATTGATATTAATAAATACGCGTTACGATTGAGTCCAACGCTGAGATCTCGGGTTCGATCACCGGGTCGGGTAAAGTGATATTGGGTTTTTCTATTACGAAATGCTCAGTATCACCCCGGAGTCTGGAATTTGTACCCGGTATGGCGATAGGCTCATTATCACACCGTGGGACGGAGATACGCTCGGCGAAATGTGGGTGTACTGGTTACACCTCTGCCTACCCCTTCCGGAATAACAGGCGTGAGTGCGTATATGTATTAATATAAATAATTTTGATTGAATTATGTTCCTGTCACGCTTATTTTTGAAGAGATAGGCAGGCACGATGGTTTATTGCAGATATACATGTATCCGTGGCTTCATTAACTTTCATTGGCAATGGGGTCCGAACAAGTTCTTCTTAAATTACAACTACTCAATATAAACTCAAGGCTTTATCCTCGAAGGGGTAGGTAGAGATGCAACTAGTGCTACAACCATGGCTTGCCGAGGTTATTTCATATTATGTCTGGTTTTACAATTTGAAAACTCAAGTGAACAGCTACTCATTATAAAAAATAGCTATAGATAAATATGAGAGATGATTAGAGGAATCCTGGACCATCTCAGAATGAGGGTGGGCTACATTAAGCACACTCTCGCCACCGTACACCTTGTTACACCCATTTTATATGGATATTCATAGATTTTCGTTGGTAGCAATCGTTAAAATGGCAGACAAAATACGATAAATTAGATAAAGCCTCTCAAAGATAATAAATTCTATTTCTTCCGTATACTATATAACTATGATAGCTTAAAAACACACATCCTAGAGAACCAAAGATTTTAATGTATACTACTAGACGGGCTGTTTAGAAGAAAAATCGCATCACATAACGCGTTAGTTTGACAGCTCACAAACAAGGAGATGGTAATATTAAGTTACGGTCAATTGACCGCAACTTAGTGGTACATTTTTTATGTACCGCGCAGCTTGTCTAGTAGTATACATTCAAGTCATCAAACACAATTTAAAAAAATCCTTAATAATTTGTAAAATTAGAAAAATAATCTTATAATATCGTTCTTCACGTATGACATTATGTTCTCTATGTCATAATAGGAAATGATTAAGCGAAATTCAACACGTGAAAAAATTATGTAGAATGTCAAATGTCGATTTCTCTTTATTATTGGTCAAACTTTTGTCCATTGGTTTCATGATGTAATGAAGTGGAACACACGAGATGATATACTGAAGCCATGTTCTATCGTTTCTCATCCGCAAATCAAATTGCGCAATCAAGTTGAATATATTTTTTGTTATTGTAAGTTGCAAAGAGCAATGCGAAGTGAGAAGCGCAACGCCATCTATCTTTTAAACGTTGAACGAATCGTTTAGCGCTGTTTAGCCGGTAAATTACAAAATTACCTACATGAACTTTTCACATTAGATTTTATGATTTGGCATGATCTTAAATGTTTATTTCCGTGGCGCAGCGGGCGAGTAGTCGGCTGCGAAGCGAGAGGCCGTGGGTTCGATTCCCACACCGAGACAAATGTTTGTGTGAACAACAAATATTGGTCTCGGGTCTGGGTGTTCTGGGAACGCAAGTCCCTCGTAGTTCCTGATATCCACGACACAGGTTTACCTAATGTGGGGTCAGAGCTATGTGTGTGACTGTTGGGTGTATTATATTATATTATATTTATCGAGACAATGCCATATATTATTATAATATCGCTATACATCGACCATAATACTATGAGAATATCCTTATATTCGAGTGCCAAGCCGGGTTAACTTTTGTGTGATGTTTTCCTGGCGAATACGTCTGAAAAACCACAAATCTAAACTGATTTACGTTTAAATTATGCATTCATACATACGCACTCACCCCTGTATTCCCTGAAGGTGTATACAGAGATGTAATTAGTGTATCCACATTTCGCCGAGCTTAACTCTGTCCCATGATGACGATAGGAGGCGAGCCTATTGCAATACCGGGCACAATTCCAGACTCCGGACTGATACTCACCATTTCGTAATGAAAAACCCAATATCACTTTTCACCCGTCGGCCTTATTCCTCAAACATGAACAAACTTATGTTCGGAAGTCATTGTCCAGTCAGATTCTTCAGTCATTTTGCTGGAGATTCTTGCCATCGCGATGTAGGTGTGCGATACTATTTGCATCGCACTATGGCAGTGGCGCCATCTCTTGGTGCATCTTGTAACTAGTGTACGCATGGGAGTTACAAAAACTAATTTCATCCGTTTGTTTACAGTGGATCACTCCAGAAGAATGCGCGGTGTACACACGAGAACAGAGACCACCGCTGGTGATACCTCGCATCACGCAGTACAGGACGCCACGACGAGAGCCGCGCCTCCAGATCGCGCATCCTTATCCAGAGGTAAGTCTTTAAACAGCTCAAGGTATAATAAAGACAAATCAAATCAAATCAAATCAAATAAAATCAAATCAAATCAAATCAAATCAAATCAAATCAAATCAAATCAAATCAAATCAAATCAAATCAAATCAAATCAAATCAAATCAAATCAAATCAAATCAAATCAAATCAAATCAAATCAAATCAAATCAAATCAAATCAAATCAAATCAAATCAAATCAAATCAAAATCAAAATCAAAATCAAATCACAATCAAAATCAAAATCAAATCATTTATTCAGTAATTAGGCCGCCAAGGGCACTTTTACACGTCGAGTTTCGAATATACTGATGCTTCGGAAATGCCCACTGGTCTGAGAAGAAGCACCAAGAAACTCAGCCGTAGGTCTTTTGGATGTTTGTAATTTTTTTATAAATTTATATTTCTTATTACAAACTTAAGTAATTTACGTTATAACTAATACGTTCAAATAAAACAGTGTCAATTTGGGATTGATACAGGTGCCCATTCAGGGGATCCAATAAAAAATAAATCTATATTATGTGGTATTGAGTGGTAGAGCCACATTGTAGACAGTTTTGTCTACAGCAGGAATGGGCTGGCTCGTCCGGGTCGTTACCACTGTCACTACAAAACGCGGCAGTTTGACGGCTAAGAAGGGGGTGGGAAGAAGGAAGATAATGCAGTGTTCGAGAGTGTAAGTGAGATGGCATTATTGAATTGCGGCGAAATGGCTGTTGAAATCCCTCCTCTCTTCTTCGGCAACAACTCATCCCTGAACAAGGTTCCTGGCTAGCCTGGTTGTCCTCTGGTCATTGACTGTTGACACTCTTAGAATACAAATGCTACAATAACGTATATTATTTTACAATAGGGTAGTTGACTAGATTTTTTATTTATTTAAATCAATAAGTTACGTTACTTAAAATCTATTGCAGAAATAATTTTATAAATTGGACCAAAAATAATTAAGTTCGAAGCCATTCAACTCCTGTAGAAGGGGTAATTGTCAAATGACAGACGACGCAAACTTTGACGTCACTGTGTAAAATGTTCATTATGGTGCACGCGTGTAAGCGAGCTAGTGAGATATCCCTACTATGCACCCACTTTTTCTCATACCAACATTTAAAGTCATAACTGCGGGCACATTTCTGAACAAATTTTGATTGTGTTTTAATAAAGGGTTTCTTTTGCGTATCATTTTCTGTTGCTTATAAAATATTGTATAATATTCAATATAGTTAACTACCCTATTACTAAAGATCATATCACTAAAATCAAGGAAATGGTACAATCAGACGCCGCGCCGCGCAGTCGAACAATACGCGGGTTTTCCCATAAACTTTCAATAGATGGCGTTAAACAATTTGCAAGTCGAAAACTCCGATGAGTCAAAACGGACGGCACGGCCATATTTTAGTGTAAATGGCGGCCATTACACTGGTTTCTTTAATTATGCGTAATCAAATATGGCGGAGGGAACGCATGCGCATCCGGCCCTCGGCTCAATGCCCGATTGAATGGATCCATTCGCAAAAATTAAACATGTTTGAATGAAACGCTTCGATCGGGTTACATTGGATTGCGTGGTGGCAGTAACTGTTTTTAACCTCTTTGTTTTTAATCATGTTCTGTTGCGGGTTTAAAATATTATTTTTATAATTTCCTCCAAATACTTTCGGAGCTTCTCTACACTGGTGTCAACAAAATTTATGCCAATGTGATCTACCCTCGACAAAAAGAGGGGTGATATAACTTTGACGGCTTTGTTTATCTGTGTATGTGTTTGTATGTCTATATGGTATTGTAGCGGCATAATGAATGGACCGCATTGTATGCGATGTTTATCATTTATTTTCTGAGTGGTAGAGCCACGCTGTAGACACTTTTGTCTACAGCATGAATGGGCCGGCTCGTCCGGTTCGTTACACGCTCGTGCTGCTGCGTTTCGTACGGTGAGTGAGATATCCGGAGGCCCAAATTCTCCTCCTCTTCTCAATCCCTTAATTATCCTTTTCCTTTAAGGTCGGCAACGTGCCCATGATTATTTTAGAATTGTGGGCGTACATGGGTGGTGGAGATCACTTACCATCAGGTGACCCACTAGCTCGTTTGCCGGCCTATACTATAAAAAAAAAAAAATATTAGGATTAAGCTTACAGACTAATAATGCAATGTTTAAGTTTATAATTTGATTACAATAGATATTGCTGATGACAAGCTACCGCATATTTTTTTTTATAAGTTTAAATATCGAGACGAGCATGTCGCTCGCTGGATGGTAAACGCCACGCTTGCCCATAAACAGAATCATCGCCCGCGCTATACAGAACTTTGAATTATAAAGTACTGCATGACACGTAGATTAAGAGATGGGCTACGTTTTATCTCGGAAATGGCTACTTATGCGGGCGGAGCTGCAAGTAAAAGCTAGTTATACATATCATTTTCTCTCATATGACGTTCCTCTTCCTTACAATACGAAGTTCCTAATCGTCCGTGCTCTTTTAACCCATTGAAAACATATCGCCGTCTCTTTCTGTCATATTTACTTATCACTGTTATCGCGAGACGTTACATAGGCGTTTCTATAGAAAATGTAAATAAACTTATAACTATTAGTGTTAATGAACTTGCTTATATTATGTTTTGTCCACTACGTTGTTCATGGTTTCAACCGACCTCAAAAAACAAGGAGGCACTCAATTCGACGCGTATTTTTAGGGGTATGTAAACGGAACGCGTTGCATCCACTTTCGCGAGCTTATTTCCGTCCCATGATGATGTGATAGGGGGCGAGCCTATTTTATTGCCACTCCCGAGCACAAATTCCAATCCTGGGACTTTTTTCTTTATTTCACTATATCGTTGTATTTTTTTATGGCATAGGTCAGCAAACGAACAAGTGGGTCACCTGATGGTAAGTGATCTCCACCGCCCATGTACGCCCACAATCAAAAAGAATCATGGGCGCGTTGGTGACCTTAAACGAAAGGGATTGGGAAGGGGAGGGGGATTTGTTCCTCCGGATAACCCACTCACCGTAAAAACGCAGCAGCAAGCTGCTACTTTACGTAGGTTTTCTGTGTGACAGTGGTAACGACCCGGACGAGCCGGCCCATTCATACTGTAGACAAAAGTGTCTACAGCGTGGCTCTACCACTCATGAAAGGTCACTCATTTTATAAAGGTTCGTGAAATATATCTACAATTCAAACATCCTTATAGCGTACTCGTACTTGACAGCTCCGTGGCGCAGCGGGTGAGTAGTCAGATGCGAAGCGAGAGGCCGTGGGTTCGATTCACACACCGCGACAAATGTTTGTGTGAACCACAAATATTGGTCTCGGGTCTGGGTGCTGTGGGACCGCAAGTCCCTCGTAGTTCCTGATGCCCACGACACAGGTTTACCTAGTGTGGGGTCAGGACTATGTGTGTGACTGTTGGTTGTATTATTACTGTTATAGTTTCCGGATAAAATGTCTGTGAAATACGGACGACCAGACGGACATGGCGAAAATACAAGGGTTTCGATTTTGCCTTTTGGCTATGGAAGCCTAATAAGGTAGTGCCAACCATACACATTTTCAGGGAATTCTTTTATTCTGTCTGGCGTTATACTGGTTTAATGCCAGGATAACTTCGCACCTCAGATATGACGGTATTTGGTATTATGTGGGTCGATCCGCCATCTGACCCCCACAACCGACAACGGGAACTACGTTTCGCCATTGCCCCGTCTGCTAATCAGGAGTGTATCACGTGCAGTTGAGGGGTTGACTTTGGCCCCATGATATTGGTAGTCTTCTGACAGATTTATCTACACTAATATTATAAAGAGGAAAGACTTGTATTTTTGTATGTAACGCATAAACTTAAAAACTTACAAGGTGGTAGGTCCCTCGTTTGCGAGAGACCGGCTGGGTTGGTACCACCGCTTTGTCTACCAAGCAACAGTGTGTAAGCACTGTTGTGTTTCGGTGTGAAGGACATTGAAGCCAGTGTAATTACCGGCCATTATGAGACTTAACACCTTATGTCTCGGGGTGACGAGCGCAGTCCAGTGTCATGCAGAGCTTTATTTAAAGTTCTGTGTGGCGTTGCTTCTGTTTATGAGCAGGCGTGGCGCTTACCATCAGGCGAGCGACCTGCTCGTCTCGACATTCAATGTAAAAAAAAAAAAAAAAACTACTGGACCAATTTCAAAAAATCTTTTGCTGTTACAAAGCTACATTACCACTGAGTAACATAGGCTACTTTTTATCCCGGAAAAGGCCGTTCACGCGGGCGGAGCCGCGAGCAAAAGCTAGTAAGGAATAAATGTTGAAATTCTGTATACTTTACTATATTACACATTATAGACCTTAGTTTGCAACGTGCGCGCCGTATTGCAAAAACATTATAATATCACGCCTTAAAACTAGATGGCGGTAGTTGTACTAAAAGAATATTACACTATCGTTTCTTTGGTCTATTGGTAGCAAACATATTATGCTCAGTCACCAAGGTTCTGGGTTCATCCAAGTCCAACAATCACGATTACGTTTGGGTTTCCCAATAAAAAAAAACACACACGAATTGGCCGCGATCGGTATTTATACCGGACATAGGGTCGTCTACCACATCTTAGGATGGAAATAATCGGCGTACCGTGATTAATAACGGTACGCAGCGGCTTGGCTGTGCTCTGGCATTGCTGAGGTCCATGGGCGGCGGTAACCAATTACCATCAGGTGGGACGTCTGCTTGTCTGCCTATCTAGGCAATAAAAAAATAAAATAAAATTGCATCTACGCCTTCCCCTTCGGCGATACAGGCTTGAGCTTATGCAGTACCTATTATACATTATTTTTGTATTTAGATTCTTCCTCGAATTGTGACACACAAGGAATATAGCTTTTCAGGAAAATTATACTTAATAATTATATTATGACCAGTCACAAGTGTTGTCCTTACGTGGTTCATGGTTGGTTACTCAAGGCCCTTACCTACCCAAATCAAACCTTATATTACTAACGACCGGTTCCTATAAACAGAAAACTATTAGTCTTGCTTACATACATACATACACACCCACGCGTGTAATTCCCGAAGGGGTAGGCAGAGGAGTAACTATTACACCCACATTTCGCCGAGCGTATCTCCGTCCCACGATGTCATTTATAATAGTAGTAGGATTAGTAAGACTTAGGATAATAGGATTAGTAAGCATGACTGGCTCGGTGGCGCAGTTGTAATGCGTACACGTTACAACTGAGGCTGACGCTGAGGTCTCGGGTTCGATCCCCGGGTCGGGTAAAATTGATATTGGTTTTCTATTACGAAATGTTCAGTGTCAGACCGGTGTCTGGAATTTTGCCCGGTATGGCGATAGGCTCGCCTTCTATCACATAATGGGACGGAGATACCCTCGGCGAAATGTTGGTGTACTGGTTACATCTCTGTCTAACCCTTCGGGGATAACAGGCGTGAGTGCGTATGTAGTATAAATGTGAAAGTTTGGATGTTTTTTAGTTTGTGAATGTGGTTGTTTGTTACTCAATCACGCCGTAACGGCTCAATGGTTTTGGATGAAATCTGGCACATAGGTAAGCCTGGATGACCTGGATTAGGACGTAGGCTTTTTATCTCGGAAAAGGCCGGTCACGCGGGCGGAGCCGCGAGCGAAAGCTAGTAGTAATATATTCTCCTTCCATCTGCCCCTATCTCATTCGAAGTTGGTTCGTCACAACATTGTTTTTAACATACGAGTATGTAACAGAAAGTTTGGTTTGTAGTTTTTACCGGCCGCCTACCTGACGTCAACCCCTCAGGGGAGATAATACCCAGGCCCGAAACAAATATTTGTGGGTCAAACAAACATTTTGCCTCGGTGTGGGAATCGAACCCGTGGCCTCTCGCTCACAACCGGCTACTCGATCTGACTAGCCCACTGAGACACGGAGGCTGTAAGCCATTAGTTCCCAAAGGGGTCCACGGGAGACTCGACGGGGGTCCATAGTTAGATCTAATCTTCACATTTTTTGTCGAGTTTTGGGAATATGGTAGAAATGTAGCCGCGGGTAATGACTCGGTCAAGCCGGTTCAATCTGTAGACAAGAATGTCTACAGCGTGGCTCTACCACTCTCTTTTTTCTCAGTCGTACACTCTTGATAGAGTCGTGGTTTCTGATGAGCGATGTTGGGTTATCGATACTTATTAATTAATCCTCTGATATAGAAGCCTTTACGATGCGTCTCCACCGACTTCGGTTGGTTGCGTCGTGCGAGCATTCGACAATGGAACTTGTGGCAGCTCTTATGAGATCAGATAGCTAATTCTCGTATTTAACTGACACTGCGAATGGATTTTAACCGAACTGAGATTAGATTTTGATTTGACTAAAAATTGTATTCTGCTCTCTTTTTAAGTTCAGTCCGGTGTCAATACAACTCATCTCGATGTCATTGTAATCTCAACTATGACGTATATACAAGGGCATATGTCATTTAAAAATGTTAACAGACTACCGTTTTGATGTCAGACAACTATTATTCTACTTTCGATCTCATTACGATCTATGTTGACGTTGATTATTGGTTTAAGAGAATACCATTTGCAACTTTCTTGACACTGAGACTAGATCTGAATTATATTTTGAACATTTTGAATTAAGTACGAGAATTGGCCTCCTGGGGGGCGAGCATGAACATCTTACGAATAAGTATTCGAATCGAGAACGCTAGCATTTGTATGAAGGTTCAAACAGTTTGTTGACATTTCGATACGAATACGTTCTCGCAAGTCATTCGTGCTAGCCCCTCTGTCCAGCGCGTTAGAGATCGTCCACGGGACCGTCTCCCTTCCACAGAACCTTGTACAATGACTTACAACTCTACAAAGTAAGTAATTAGAACTTGTGCATCACAATCAATGTACACGCAATGCCAATAATCAGTGCGTAGGGCAATAAAGTGTGATAACATACACTTCCTAACGAAACGACGCGACGCGCGACGACCGCTGCGATAAGGGCTCGCTAGTGATGCGCCCGGGATATCTACCCACTTATCGATATTGATTTCGATAGATTATTTATTCGCCTGAATGATGACTTGAACTCTCGCCTGGAATAAACTGTGTTAATACCACTTTGAGCTATGAGTGCAAAGTGCTGCACGGTACTGCGCTCGTTGTACAAAAGTGTTTTTGTGTTCATAAATAAGTAAAAATAATTTTTACTATAATTGTTATAAAGACTGCCTCGGTGGCGCAGTTGTTATATGTACGTGGTACGACTGCTCTGTTGAAATCTCATATTCGATCCCCGAGTCGGGTAAAAGTGATATCGGGTTTTTCTATCACGAAATGCTTAGTATCAGCCCGGAGTCTGAAATTGTGCCCGCTATGGCGATAGCTCGCCCCTTATCATAGCTCAGTGAAATGTGAGTGTACTGCTCACACCTCTGCCTATCCCGTCGGGGATTACAGACGTGAGTGTGTATGTATATTATTGTAAAATATTAGCATATTGATATATAACATATAGGAAAAATGCAGTAGGTATACAATAACTTTTATTACGTGTAACATTTAGTTTTATATTGTATTCGTAATTAGACCACAGTTCGTAAATGAACACTTTTCCTGTATGCCGCGGCTGCTTGAAATTTAATTAAACTCTGTAACTCTCCTGATTTTACCTTACATGGTTATAAACTGTTAAATATAGTTATATCGATTGTATGAAAATTCTAGGAGACACAAGCTACACAGTAGCGCTAAATTATGCTAATTTTCATCTATATTTGACATGCGTTAAAAATAGTGAGCCTTTACAAAATAAAGGCGCAGCTAATTGGTAAAAGGGCATGGTTGGGCTAAAAGCTTTTAATTAAACAAATGACTTAATTACTATTAATATATATTTAGCCTACGTGGCGCAGCGGGCGAGTAGTCAGCTGCGAAGCGAGAGGCCGTGGGTTCGATTCCCGCACCGAGACAAATGTTTGTACGATTTAATAATATTTTTTTGTGTCTGGGTGTTGTGGGACCGCAAGTCCTTCGTAGTTCCTCATACCCACGATACAGGTTAACCTATTGTGGGGTCAGGACTATGTGTGTGACTGTTATGGGTATTTATATTTATTTTACTATTTTCTTTGAAAGAACCTAGTAACCAGCATGTTTTTGATTAGCATGTATGTTCCATGCTTCATAATAGCTACACTATCTACTAGTTAGTTAGTCTAGGTAGACTGTGACCTGGATTAGGACATAAGCTTATTTTTATGCCGGAAAAAGCTATTCACGTGGGCGGATCCGTGAACAGAGCTAGTATTTTTATAAATAGAAAACAAAACTACCAAGCAGGTACAACCGCGTTGTAACGTATCATTATGTAGCAGGACAATCAGACCCATTGTGTTCCAATTACTCATGAACCGCTGGACACTGGTCGATGGGTGGTCGTGTAACGCGTGTCTATTGCCACTTAGTGATGTTTTCTATATTCGTTGACAAATATTATTAGTGTAATTATTTATATAATAATATGTTAATTGAGATATAGTATTTAAGCTTTGTAAAATATGGTATAATAATGGAATAGTTATAATTACTAAGTTTTATATAACAGGGTGGTATGTCCCTCGTTTGCGAGAGGCCGGCTGGGTTGGTACCACCGCTTTGTCTATTTCTGCCGCCAAGCAACAGTGTGTAAGTACTGTTGTGTTCCGGTTTGAAGGACATTGAAGCCAGTGAAATTACTGGGCATTATGAAACTTAACAACTTATGTCTCGGGGTGACGAGCGCAGTCCAGTGTCATGCAGTGCTTTGTTATTTAAAGTTCTGTGTGGCGTTGCTTCTGTTTATGAGCAGGCGTGGCGCTTACCATCAGGCGAGCGACCTGCTCGTCTCGTCATTCAAACATATATATATATATATATATATATATACACACATAGTACTGACCCCATACCAGGTAAACCTGTATCGTGGGTATCAAGAACTACCAGGGACTCACTCAGTCCCACAACACTCAGACCGGAAACATTTTTTTGTGGATCACACAAAAATATGTCTCTGTTCGGGAATCGAATCCACGCTCACTTGTTTCGCAGCCGGCTACCCGCCCACTGCGCCACGGACACTGTCAAATTGATATCAGAAATATAGTTTATGGTTTAAGACATTTATTTCTCAAAAAGAATTACAATACACTTTATTTGCATGAGAACTACAATAATAAATACAAAATAATGCAAAAACATTAATTTATACCAGAAATAACAAAAGTATGGAAAGTTACCTGATACATGTTTGTACCCAACATTGTAGCGGCCACCGTATACATGATGGACAACTAAACGGTGACTTGTTCAGGCGAATCAAGTACGGGGGTCAACTAATGTTTATCCAGCAACTTTAAACTGGCATAATAATTAAGACGTCGAGGGGCGCAGTGTCTGTAAACGGTCGACATTATTTGGGACTGCCCTGAACTTACCATCAGCTGCAATGGAGTCACGACGCTGTGCCATAAAAAAGGAAATATTTCCTCGTTACAGGATGTTATCGTAGATTTTTCTAGGACCTATTTACCTGTCTTTACTTCGTTTGATATCTAGTATCCTTGAATTTCAACTCTTTTTTGTTGTCTACTTCTTATTCCACCTGATCTTATCCCACTCGCAGTGGGGTCGGCGAAACAATATTTTAACACATGTAACAGAAAAATATGGCTTGTAGTTTTTACGACCGGCCACCTGCCTGACGTCAATCCTTCTGGGGAGGAGCTTGATATCATCTATAATTATATTATTAATTTTTTTAGTCATATTAATATTGTTCCGTTATTTATAATCACTGTATCAATCACAATTATCTGTCCAATGTTCTAAACACTAAGCTATTAGTTATTTATTACGTTTATACATGCTATAAAAATCTCGGTTATAATAATATCTTTAGAATATTGTATTCCTTAATGCACATGTTCACGCATACTAACAATTAAAGCACGTAATATGTTACTCTGGTTATTGTCTTATGCCTTATCGATAGTCTCTCAAAATATGTTAATAATTTTGTGCTTAAATAATGTTTAGAATATTTCACAATCACAACTGTGAACTGCTGAGCTCTTCGCTAGTCTTTTGAAGAAAGTGTATTATTCGATTTGTCCTTAGCAACGAAACTACATAAAAAAATATATAAACTACTTTTTATCCCCGAATTTGATCAGAAAGACTTCCAATAATCAGGGCCGCGTGCAAAACATAGTAATGTTATACCTATACTCTTTAATATAATTATTGATTCCCTTTATCAACTTTTAAATAGGGGGAAAATAATTACAATTTTATCGAATGACGTAATAGTACAAAACATCGATAGAAGCACGCACGGCGCAGCACTACAGTAATATCATTTTGTTATTCCGCCAGAGTCAGTGTGTCACCGGCGATGCAAGCCGCCCGCGCCATTTTCCTTCTATTATTCTATTGTTAATATATTAATTTAAGTGATTTATAATGTGATAATGGTATTAAGTGGACATAATTTGCAGTTATGAGTTTTTTTAGAATAAGGCGGGAAAAAACATGGTTTCGGACGGTATGTTATGGTTGTGATAAGTGTTGTGGAATAAGTTTGGTGACGTCATTGATTCCTTCCGGTGTAGTGTTCTAAGTTCGAACATAGTTGGACCAACCAGTGTGTACTACGGTTGCCAACGAAGAAAGCTAAGTTTTCGTTGGTCAACTTTGGACCGCACTTAACTTGGGATCAGGTTTATTGGTAGTCGATTCGAACTAAGATTTTAAAAATAACACATTTTTTTTTCGCTATAATTTTATGTTGAGTTAGCAACAGCTAACACATATGCACATTTATGTCGGTAAAGCGAATGCCAGTTATTATTTTTTGACTTTCTTTCATCGTTTTAATTTCCTTCTTCTTTTGCTACCTCTCCTTATCCCACTCGCAGTGGGGTCGGCGCAACATGCTTTTTAACACATATTACAGAATTATTCGGCTTGTAGTTTTTACGACCGGCAGGTCTGTCTGACGTCAACCCTTCTGGGGAAAAAAACTTAAGGGCGCGTTGCCGAACTTAAAGGAAAGGGATAATTAAGGGATTGAGAAGGGGAGGGGGATTTGAGCTTCCGGATATCTCACTGACCGTACGAAACGCAGCAGCAAGTAGCTACTTTACGCTTTAAGCAGCAAGTAGCTACTTTACGCTTTAAGCAGCAAGCTAGCAAATTCTAAACATATTCTAGAATGATTAGTGCATATTTATAAAGCGCTAAATGCCTAAACACTTCATACCTATATCCGACTACCTGTACGAGATTAGGATATATTTAACCATTGGTTTATCCCAATATGGTTAATATAATAAAAGATTACGCCCCAATGAAGGAAAACGGTCAGAAAACACCTACAATGGCAACCATGTTGACAATTATTGTACACGCATTAAATATCACATTATAATTGTATACATACCTACATACGCAATCACGCCTGTAATCTCCGAAGGGGTAGGCAGAGGTGTAACCACTACACTAAGTTTTCGCCGAGTGTATCTCCGTCCCTTGATGTGATAGGGGGCGAGCTTATCGCCATTCCGGGCACCAATTCCAAATTCCGGGCTGATACTGAGCAATTCGTAATAGTAAAACCCAATATCACATTTACCCGACCCGGGGAACGAACCCGAGACCTCAGTGTCAGCTTTAGTCGTAATGCGTACGCATTATAACTGCGCCACCGAAGCAGTCACTTAATAATTACATGTGAAAAAGATTTGTACTCGAGATGAACTCGGGACATCCAAGCACTATAACTACATTATATCTCATCCCAGCGGACGTCAGTTTGCAAAACAACGATAATGATAAAATCATTACATTACGTAGGTTATATCGGGTTCTCACGGTTCTATTTTAGTTAATCGACTCGTAAATCGCATGCGAATCGAACCATCTGAATAGACTTTCAATCTAATTGTTCAACACAAACCATAAAGCTCTTGTGATTTCTTATGTTTACGCGAACATTACACATTGAAATACTAGTTTATACGAATTTTATCGCGGTTTATTTTTTATTTTAGTCCCGACGTTTCAGAAATTAAACCCCGATCAAATCCGTATAAACTAGTTTTACTTCAATACATAAAGCTTTTGTTGATTCCAGATAGTTGATCAACAAAAAATGAACCGTGTGTGCTCGCTAAGTAATGTATCATCTTTCCTGTAGCAAGATGTGTGACAGCTGTGAGGTTATTGACTCCGGAACAGCTGACGATTACATTTTAATGCAACATAGAACTAGCAGTACAGTGGCGCGCTCTACTGGCATTGTGATCAACGCATTCTGACGGTCAATCCAGTCAATCCTATCCTACTACAGCCTCCGAGGCGCAGCGGGCGTGTAGCCGGCTGCGAAGCGAAATGCCGTGGGTTCGATTCCCGTACCGAGACAAATGTTAGTGTGATACACAAATATTTGTTTCTGGTTTGGGTGTTGTGGTACCGCAAGTCCTTCGTAGTTCCTGATACCCACGATACAGGTTAATACTAAAAGTTCTAAGTTTTCACTTCTATGGGCAGTCTCTACAACTGCCATTTTTTATCACGTGTTACCACTTACCACATCCACGTTGTTGTGGTAAAACGCCCACCACACGTACTTTTTCTGATAATATGATACTTCTGGCCAATAGTTGTATTACAGTTATTCATTAATAACAAGGGTTAAAAACAAAATTAATTGATTTACTGCCGTATTCGTGCCGTAAAGTGGTAGGTCCCTCGTATGCGAGAGGCCGTCTGGGTTGGTACCACCGCTTTGTCTATTTCTGACGCCAAGCAACAGTGTGTAAGCACTGTTGTGTTCCGGTTTGAAGGACATAGAATCTAGTGAAATTACTGGACATTATGAGAATTAACATCTTGTGTCTTTGTTCTGTGAGCGCAGTCTTGTGTCATGTAGTGTTTTGTAATTCAAATTTCTGTGTGGCGTTGATTCTATTTATGGGCAGGCGCGCGACCTGCTCGTCTCGTCATTCTATTTATTAAAAAAACTCAGAAACGTCAAAACTTGCCTTGTCCGTTAATCAGTAGAGTGTACCACGTGTGGATGAGATTAGCTTTGGGTCTAAGATGTTAGTGGTCTACTTACACTCCAACTTTGCCATTAGACTAATCATATAATTTATTTAATATTGTAAACACTGCCTCGGTGGCTTAGATTTAAAGCGTACGTGGTACGACTGTCGTACTGTGGTCTCGGGTTCGATCCCTAAGTCCAGTAAAGTAATATCGGGTTTTTCTATCATGAAATGCTTAGTATCAGTCTGGAGTCTGGAATTTCGCCCGGTAGGGTGATAGGCTCGCCCCCTATCACATCATGGGCAGAAATAAGCTCGGCGAAATTTGTTCTAGTTACACTTCTGCCTACTCTTTCGGGTAGTACAGGCGTGTAAAGAATAAGGTTTCGAAATACAACAATATTGATAACATTTGTATCATTAAAATAATAGCGCTGACCTTTGAAATAATTCGTATTCACTCCGTTCACTTTAGAAAATGTCATGTTACCAGTTCACTATTTCGCTTTCGAAATAATGTCGTAATACTTAGTTATATCAACCATTTGACGAACTCCACGGCGAGGCTGATAACGAAAGGTCACTGGTTCGATTACCGTAAGTATAGTGTTACCAGACGTCAGGATTTGGCTTGACATGTCAGAGTTCCGGCTGGACTTCAAAAATATCAGGATTTTTCATAATGACGTCATAAATTGAAAAAATATATGTATACATTTACATCCATACATCGACTCACACTTGTTTCATATAGGGGTAGGCAGAGACAACGAATTTCCACATTATACATTTATACCTTTGAAGGGACTATTATCTTCTTAAGAAAAAAAACAACTTTAATTTCAAAAAATAAAAATCAACTCAATAAATACAATACACGTGGTTGAAGAACAATGAGATTTCAACAGTCTTCGTGGCGAACGGGCGAGTAGCCAGCTGCGAAACGAGAGGCATTCGAATCCCGCACCGAGACAAATTTTTGTGTGATCCACAAATATTTGTTTTTGTGTGATCCACAAATATTTGTTTTTGTGTGATCCACAAATATTTGTTTCGAGTCTGGGTGTTGTGGGACCGCAAGACCTTGGTAGTTCCTGATACCCACAATACAGGTTAACCTAGTGTGGGGTCAGGACTATGTGTGTGACTGTTGTGTGTATTTATTACTAGCTTTTACTCGCGGCTTCACTTTAGACTTGTTCGAAATAAAACGTAGCCTATAACCAGCGCCAGAGTCCCATCTATCTCTACATCAAAATTCATCAAAATCGGTTCAGTGATTTAGGCGTGAAAGCGTAACAAATACCTCCAAGAATAGGTGTACAAAGTTTCACGATGATCGGTTAAGTAGTTTTCGCGTGAAAGCGTAACAAACAAACTTACATTCACATTTATAATATTAGTATGATTATTATTCTCATGAGTCATCTTCTTTCAGGAGCAATTACCGGAGGGCGGGTCGATGAAGACTTCAATGCGGCAGTACGAGCGGCTCCATAACTGGAGCCCCACATCCGACCGCAGCGGGGCTGAGATCGACAGGAGTTTCAGCAAGGCAAACTCTGACAGTCCACCGTTCCCTAGGATTGATAAACGGATAGGTGAGGATTAGTTTACAGATCTGAGATCAGAGATACAGAACTGTTGTTGTCTAAGGTTGCCTGGAAGAAGTCGCTGTTTGCGATAAGACCGCCCATTGTGTCACCCTTACTGTATGATCCTCGTTTATAAGCTACCTACTTTATTTAGTGTGCAATAAAGAATATTCTATTTATCATCTTCTATCTGTTTTTGAGTGGTAGAGTCACGTAGACGCCACATCTGTTAATAAAGTTGGAGTGCCACTCAGCACTTTGAATTATAAAGTACTGCATACCATTTATGAGCTTGAGTTTCGAAACGAGTACGTCGCTCGCCTGATGGTAAGCGTCACGCCTGACCATAAACAGAAGCAACGCCGCACAGAACTTTGAATTATAAAGCACTGCATGGCATTGGACTCGTCACCCCGAGACATAAGATGTTAAGTCACATAATACCCAGTAATTTCACTGACTTCAATGTCCGTCAATCTAGAACACACCAATGTTTCCATACTGTTGTTTGGTGGCAGAAGAAGACAAAGCGGGGGTACCAACACAGACGGCCTCTCGCATACGAAGGACAACGAAGAAGTGTTATAAAACTGAAGTTTCCAAACAGTTTAGGGACATCATAGAGCCAAGAAAATAAATAAATTTTGCAAGAAATAAAAAATAACCAAGAAATTCATTATTTCCAGGAGGTTCCACGGAGAACCTACTCCTCGCAAATGTCCTTCGGCCGAACCACCTGCAGCTCCCGGCATCTTCGTCCGGGGACAGCCTGGATGTGGAGATCCGAGACCGAGAGCTGGGATACGCTCGCACCAGAAAGTCCAGGTCTATGGTGGCGCCGAAGCACCGCGTGCGGTCGCCGATACCGGCGCCGCGGTTGCTGCTGCAGCATCAGCAGTCGACTGAGGTGGGTGGGCAGATTTTACCCCATGAGTTAGAACACACGATCAACATGTTTGGCAATGTTCTGCAACATCGCACGAAGTTGCGGTTGATGCTGAACCTGATGCGGCCCTTTTTGTACTTGTAGCTGTATTAACAAAAAATCGACGTTTTTGTTCAATATTTCAGTTTATTCCTGATAGAAAACAGGAATTATTGCAATTTGTATTAAATCTCAGTAGAAATAATAAGGTTCAAAATGTACCCAAATATTTTAGGAACATTGCAGTAACGTAACTCTTTTCTAAATTTATCACATATGGATTACAATTGAAAATGTTATTGAGTGTTACTATTTTTGGACAACATCTTTGCAGTTACCTTACTATATTTAACTACTAGGATTACTGCTTACAAAAATCGTAAGTTTCATTAAAATTCAAAAAACAACTTTAAATACATTTGTGGTTATCCGTTGGGGAGTTTTTAATGTTTCCATCGCATTTCCCCATTTTAATCAAATTTATATAACATCAACATCGAAATGACCCCACCAAAACTCTGTGCAAGGGGGCGGGGCTATAAAAGTCTGTGCATAATAGTTGACACTTGATACGTCTAATTTCTTGCACGGTGCAGCACGTCGTATCTCGATCTAGAAATTTAATATTTAGACTTAACTTTTATGAAATAAAGTTGATTTTGAACGTTCATTATTTAATTATGAGTGTTGTAAGTAAGTAGACTCGTATTATTTGGTAAAATCATATGAGAGTTATCGTTCTAGTTATCTTTTTTAGATGGACATCAAGTAAACTTATTGACTACAAAAACATCATCAAAATCGTTCCATAATTAGCAGAAATTTCGCTTAAAATACCAACAAAATACACGACTAATTGAGGATCCCGTTAAAGCCCCAAAAATTGTATATTTCCAAAAACCCATAAAGTAGTGACTGCCTCGGTGGCGCAGTTGTAATGCGTATGCGTTACGACTGAGGCTAACGCTGAGGTCGCGGGTTCGATTCCCGGGTCGGGTAAACTGATATTGGGTTTTTCTATCATGAAATGCTTAGTATTAACCCGGAGTTTGGAATTGTGCCCGATATGGCGATAGGCTCGTCCCCATCACATCATGGGACGGAGATGCGCTCGGCGAAGTGTGGCGATACTGGTTACACCTCTGCCTACCCCTTCGGATTACAGGCGTGAGTGCCATAAAGTAGTTCCATTAACCATTTAATAAATATGATTCCAGGCTTCTGTGATAATGGAACGTCCGGTGAAACGGACGAAGTTCTTCGAGGGCAGCAAGAAGACCAAGAAGAACTGGACCGACTGCTACATGGTGCTTACGACCACGAGCATTAGCTTCTACAAAGACCAAAGGACTTATAATGCAACGGTAAGTAACTAACCTAACTCGTCCGGGTCATTACCACTGTCTCACAGAAAACCGGCGTAAAGTAGCACCTTGCTGCTGCGTTTCGTACGGTGAGCGAGATATCCGGAGGCCCAAACCCCCTCCCCTTCCCAATTCCTTAATTATCCCTTTCCTTTAAGGTCGGCAACGCACCCATGATTCTTTTGGTATTGTGGACGTACATGGGCGGTGGAGATCACTTACTATCAGGTGTACCACTTCCTCGTTTGCCGGCCTATGCCATAAAAAAACCTGACCTAACCCTTGGTTGTGTTTTAAATTTAATTTTAATGAAGACACGAGCAGATATATGTAACACCTGCACAGTAACAATACCACCCAGAATTATAAATTACAAAGTACTGCATGGTACTGGAGTGTGCCCTGCGCTCGTTATCCCAATTCATAAGGTGTTAAGTCTCATAATGCTCAGTAATTTCAGTGCTTACAATATCTTTCATCACGGAGTACAATGCTAACGCGAAATACAACATTAAACTGCGCAATAGTTTCACCTCTTTCTACCTTTTCCGGGATAGAAGTGTAAACCTATGTTAGCAGCTCTGACTTTACCCTATCGGCACATAAAGAAAGAAAGAAAGAAAGAAAGAAAGAAAGAAAAGTAATTTATATATCACAACACATTACACAACATGCATACATCTATTTAAATTATGCAATAGGTATGGCAGGATTATTGCACGTTGTGGCTGTGAGTTGTGACAGGTAGGTGACCACTCAGCGTAATCCTGTGCTGTGGTGTGACCCGCAACACAGCGCTGATTTTCAGTGGTCACCTTAAGTGACATCCGGACGCAATGCTAGCGAGGCCTCAAATATGTCCTTATATATGATGTGTATAAGCACTATACTAATACATATTAGTAGAAATTATAATAATAATAATAGCTGTTGACCTCAAGATACCATATACCCATATATATATAAGATAAAGCACAGGCCCGGGGTCCCTGGCCTAATGAGGCCTTCTTTAAAGGAAAGGGATAGATTGAGGGATTGGGAAGGGGAGGGGAATTTGGACCTCCGCAGTCACTCACCGTATGAAACGCAGCAGCCAGTACGTCGGTTCCCTGTAAGACCCTGGTAACGACCCGATCGAGCAGGCCCATTCATGCTGTAGACAGTCTACCGCATGGTCCTAACACTCACAAAAAAATTGTAATGTTAGAACTATTACCCATGAGCACTCTGAATAAACTGAATGCTTCTAGGCAACAATAAGTTCAATTGAGCCAGCGTATCAACTTAGTAATGTATTCGAGACTGGTGACTGATTACCGAGAACCAAGAACGCACAGAACTCAGAGAACTGAGACACACAGCACTCACAGCACTCACAGTACTGACAGTACTGATGATGGAGTGCTCTCTTATAAAGCATCTGTCACCCCACCAGGCTCACAACTAGTTTACTACTTGCATGGCTATTATTTCAACCTACCCGGCATTATATTCTCGGACACCTTCATTAACAATAAGGAGTAACCTAACAGTAATGTATTTATTTATTTATTTTTGTATTGTAGAAGGGCATCAGAGTGGGCACTCCGTCGAGTCCGACGGCGCCGCGCGTGGAGCTCGTGCTGCCGCTCTACAACTCCAGGGTGCTGCACTGCAAACCCATGCACACTAGAAGGTAGATAAATACACCAGACACTCTCACACATACTCCTGACTCCGGATTTATGCAAATCGATGTTCGATTAGAGAACCAATGATTCTGTCGTACCGCCGAACGACCGTCTAATGGCCAAAACAATGAACAACGAATTATGACGTCACATGAACTTCAATAAAACCGATTTATTTGAATTAATTAATGCCGCCCGCGGACTATTAATCTGAATGGACTTGAACGCCGGCAGAGTTGATGAAGTTCGGCGAATTAGCCGGTACCGCCCCTGTCGTGGGTATCAGGAACTACGAGGGACTTGCGGTCCTACAACACCCAGGCCAGAAACCATTATTTGTTCGACCACAAACAATTCTCTCGGTGTGTGAATCCAACCCATGGTCTTTCGTTTCTGGGTCTTATACATTTCTGGTTTGGGTGTTTTCTCCCCAGAGAAGTTGACGTCAGGCAGGAAGCCGGTCGTAAAATCTATAAACCAAATGTTTTTGTTACATGTGTATAAAAGCATGTTGCCCCTCTGCGATTGCCCTTAGGTGAGGTGGATGAAGAATGAAACTAACAGTCGAAAACCCTTAAATATATGACCCACACGCTGGATGTCAGCCGCACGGCTTGACATTGAGATATCTTTTTAAATAAGCACTAATACTAATACTAGCCCTGTATTATATACGTCCCACTGCTGGGCACGGGCCTCCTCTACTGAATGAGAGGGGTTAGGTCTTGGTCCACCACGCTGGCCTAATGCGGGTTGGCAGACTTCACATACCTTCGAAATTCTTATGAAGAACATCTCAGGTATGTAGGTTTCCTCACGATGTTTCCTTCACCGTTAAAGCAAGTGATAATTAACAATTAATAAAGGTTATGTAACCTAGAAAAGTCGCAGGTCTATGCACTTGGGGCTGGTTTCGAACCTGCGACTTTTCGTCTCGACAGTCCATACCACTCCCCGCTGAGCTATCACTACTGATGTGGGGAACCATCTTAATAATTCTGTCGTAACTATTGCTTGATTGATTCCCAGATACTCTCGTTCTCTGGTACTGGAGGTGGACTACGATCAGTACCTGATCCAAGATGAGACTGAAGAAGGCGCAAAGAAATGGCTTCAAGCCATACAGAACGTTATATGCACACTAATGGTAAGTATTAGATTGACAGCCTCCGTGGCGCAGCGGGCGAGTAGCCGGCTGTGAAGCGAGAGACCGTGGGTTCGATTCCCGCACTGAGACAAATGTTTGTGTGATCCACAAAAAATTGTTTCGGGTCTGGTTGTTGTGGGAACGCAAGTCCCTCGTAGTTCCTGATACCCACGATACAGGTTTTCCTAGTGCGAGAGGCCGGCTGGGTTAGTACCCCCGCTTTGTCTATGTCTGCCGCCAAGAAACAGTGTGTAAGCACTGTTGTGTTCTGGTTTGAAGGACATTGAAGCCAGTGAAATTACTGGGAATTATAAGACTTAACATCTTATGTCTCGGGGTGACGAGCGCAGTCCAATGACATGCAGTGCTTTGTAATTCAACGTTCTGTGTGGTGTTGCTTCTGTTTATGGGCAGGCGTTACGCTTACCATCAGGCGAGCGACCTGCTCGTTTTGTTACTCAAGCTAATAAAAAAAGCATTCATGACGTAATCATGCTTCGAGACGGCTTCAAGCTGCGACTGTATATCGAATCATATCACTGTTATACACAAGGTTGACCATATCGGTCCACCGGCAGCAGGACGATATTTATTATTACAGACGTCGGTAAACGAGTAAATGGGTCACCTGATGGTACGTGATCTCCAGAATCCAGAAACCAATAATATCAGAAGAATCAGGGATACGGTGCCGAACTTTCAGGAATGGAATGAAGATTGGGAAGCAAGGGGGATTTGGCCCTCCGAATATCTCACTACCGTACGAAACGCAACAGCAAGCTGCTACGTCATGTCGGTTTTCTGTGAGACAGTGGTAAACTGTAGCAACCCATGTCCATGGTCTGCACCATGACTGGGCGAACTCGGCTGTGCTAGTAAATTATCCTTTCCCTTTAAAGATGACAATGCATCCATTGCATTCTTCTGGTATTTTGGGTGTTAATTGGCAATGGAGATAACGTACATACATACATACGCACTCACGCCTGTAATTACCGAAGGGATGGGCAGAGGTGTAAACAGTACACCCACATTTTGCCCTCCGTCCGATGTGTGATAGGGGGCGAGCCTATCGCCATATTGGGCACAATTCCAGACTCCAGGTTGATACTAAGCATTTCATGATAGAAAAACCCAATATCACTGTACCCGAATCACTGTACCGGAATGTAACCCAAGACCTCAGCGTCAGCCTCAGTCGTAACGCGTACGCATTACAACTACGCCACCGAGCGAGTCGAGGCGGTGAAGATCACTTACCATCAGGAAACCCACTTACCAGGTTTTCCTGCTATAAAAAACAAAAGTGTCTACAGCATGGCTCTGACACTTAAAGCTTAACACTAGTGACCCCACTTGCTTATCTACCGGTCTTCTGCCAAAAAAGTACCATTCATTCATTCAAACAATTAATTAGTTTAATTTATTTATACACACAACAGCACCCACAATCATCATTGGGCGTCGGGTATGCGTTGCAACAACAGAACAGCAACACGGACCTCGAGAGTCTCGGCCGCACGCCGCCGACCACGCGACATGTCTACAGGACCAGACAGAAAGGTACCACTACCTTCTATAGATACTATATCTGATAGCTGCCACTTTTTAGAGTTCATTCAGGTTCCTCGATAATGTGTGCTAGTGGGGCTAAACAGGTAGGTATTACTACCATGCTACACGTCTACAGGACCAGACAGATAGGTACTACTACCTTCTATAGATACTACCTCTAGTAGATGCCATGTTGTTAGAGTTCATTCAGGTTCCTCGAGAATGTGTGCTAGTGGAGCTAAACAGGTAGGTATCACTACCATGCAACAAGTCTACAGGACCAAACAGAAAGCTACCACTACCTTCTATAGATACTATCTCTGATAGATGCCATGTTGTTAGAGTTCATTCAGGTTTCTCGAGAATGTGTGTTAGTGGAGCTAAAGAAGTAGGTATCACTACCATGCTACACGTCTACAGGACCAGATAGAAAGGTACCTCTACCTTACAAAGATAATTTATCTCCAATAGGTACCATGACGTAAGAGTTTATACAGGTTTATCGATAATACTTAGAAGCGGGATCAATGAGTTACAAAAGTACCATTACCCTTTATAGATACTACCTCCAGTACAGGTCACGTTATTAGAGTCCATTCAGATTCATCCATAAATGTAATACATCATTTCGATACAGTCGAATTCTAATTCTTCCGACAGTAAGGTGGTTTTACTTTTCGATAGGATACACGAGTGATTGTCTGGATTGGTACAACTGATTTGTCTATTTCTACCGCTAAGCAGCAGTGTTTAAGCACTGTTGTGTTTCAGGTGTGAAGAACATTGAAGCCAGTGTAATTACTGGGCGTCATGAGACTTAACATCTGATGTCTCGTGGTGTCGAGCGCAGTGCAGTGCTTTTTAATTCAAGGTTAAGTGGTGTTGCTTCTGTTTATGGACGGGCGTAACGCTTACCATCAGACGAGCGACCTGCTCGTTTCGTCACTCAAACAATTGTAATTACTGTTTCAATTCGATTCCTAAGTATAGAGATAAATATTATAAACACGTTGATTAGATACAACATTGAATAAAAAATATCTAACATTTATTTGAAGTTCCAGTAACAGCCGATTTATAAATAACCAAATATAAATTAATTATCAGATAAAATATAATACGACGAAATACAAAATTATCATGCAGTCAATATATAAGGAGATGTCTATGGATAATTAATTTGTCATCTTATATATTTTTATCTTATGTATAACGTTTATTAAGAGATTACAAAATCGGCACTAAATCGAATTTATATCTGATTAATGAAATAATATGAAGATAAAGATAGATTTGTGGATAGATAATATTGGTTCAATTATTTAGCTCAGGTGGGAGTGGTATGGACTGTCGAGACAAAAGTCGCAGGTTCGAAACCAGCCCCAAGAGCATACACCTCTGACTTTTCTAAGTTACGTGTATATTAAAATTGTTAATTATCACTTGCTTTAACGGTGAAGGAAACATCGTGAGGAAACCTGCATACCTGAGAAGTTGTCCATAAGAATTTCTCTGGTATGTGAAGTCTGCCAATCCGCATTGGGCCAGCGTGGTGGACTAAGGCCTAACCCCTCTCATTCGGTAGGGGAGGCCCGTGCCCAGCAGTGGGGCATGTATTATTTTAATTTATTTTGCACTATTTGGTTTTTTACTGACTGCCTCGGTGGCGCTGTTCTAATGCGTACACGGTACGACTGCGGTGCTGAAGTCTCGGGTTCGATCCCCGGGTCACGTAAAACCGATATTGGATTTTTCTATCACGAAATGCTAAGTATCAACCCGGAGTCTAGAAACGTTTCCGGTATGGTGATAGGCTCGTCCCCTATGACATCATGGGACGGAAATAAGCTCGCTGAAATATGGGTGTCTAGTACACGAGTTGCAAATACGTTCACAGTTTTCGAATTCGTATGAAATTACTACCGTCGAAGTGTCAAACTAGTATTCATACGGTAATAAAGGAAAGAATCGCTTGAAAACTAGTTTCATATCCGATAAATTAACCATTAATTAATTTTAATATAAATTAAATCATCATAGTTGCCACTAGTGGCTACTAATACTCAACGTATGGAGAGAAAACGAAAACTTACATCGTTTTAGAAAACTATTAGAACTTGTACTACACCTACAGGTTACACCTCTGCCTGCTCCTTGGGGATGACAATATTATGTTATTTTTATATCTAAAGTAGCCAACAATAGAGTTCTAATCAATAGTACCTTACCATCGAAATAAGATAACTCTCATATGAATCTGCCAAAAAATACGGCTCCACTTACTTACACATACAAAGGTAAAATCACACGTAACACTCATACACGCAACAAAACTTAATTAACGTTCAAAATCAACTTTATTTCATAAAAGTTAATGTCTAAATATTAAATTTCTAAATCGAGATACGTTCTGCACGTACGTGTTGCACCGCGCAAAAAATTAGACGTATCAAGTGTCAACTAGAGATTATTATGCACAGACTTTTATAGCCCCACCCCCTTGCACAGAGTTTTGGTGGGGCAATTTTCTTTGCTTGAGTTACGTTTCTTGTCATGTACTTAACCTATAAACGTTAGTAATCAGTGTTTTAGCTAATCACTGTTCTGTCATTTTGGGCTTTCTTTCTGTCTAGCGTTATCCCGGCCCAATGCCAAGGTCCGCCTTCTCGTACCATAGATTTGACGGTATCTGGTATTATATGGGGCGACCCGCCATCTGACCCCCACAACCCGCAACGGGAACCAAGTTCCGACATTACCTCGTCCATTAGTTAGTAATGTACCACGAGTAGGTGAGGTTGGCATTCTTATTAGTTTGAATGACGAGACGAGCAGGTCTCTCGCCTGATGGTAATCGTCACGCCTGCCCATAAACAGAAGCCACGCCACACAGAACATTGAATTACAAAGCACTGCGTGACACTGGACTGCGCTCGTCATCCTGAGACAAAAGTAGTTAAGTCTCATAATGCCCAGTAATTTCACTGGCTTCAATGTCCTTCAAGCCGGAACTCAACAGTGTTTACACAATGTTGCTTGGCGGCAGAAATAGACGGCGCGGTGGTACCAACCCAGACGGCCTCTCGCATATGAGGGACCTACCACCTTCAGCCTAAAATATTGGTAGCCCATTTACACTCCTTTTTTACGTGAAATAATTTAGGAGTGGAAGATACAAAACTGATGCACCTAATCGCTAATTAAAAGGTTAAAGGTCACCCTTTAAGTGTTAAGCGTGTTTTCATTTAACGTCTAATATACTTCATAAACGATATATTGTTTCCCAGTAGACTAAGGATGTAGCGTCGACCAATGATAGTAGACACTGTATCTATCGTAGATCGGTAGAATTATGCCTGGCTTATGTAACCAGTACACGTTTTGCCGAACTTATTTCCGTCCCAGTGATAGGTAGCGAGCCTATCGCCATACCGGGCACAATTCCAGACTAACAAAAAGTCAATATCACTTTTACGGTTAAAAAACGAATTCAAATCGATCCATTTGTTTATGCGCATGTTGGTATTGTAACCACAGATAGATAAACACTGTCAGATAAAGGGGTCAAATTTATAACACTCCTCCTCGTTGTCTGAGGTTAAAATAGCACACAACACCTCTTAATACAATAATAAGCTATTGTTTCGCAATATCCATTATGAAAACATTACTTATCATATAATAAATAATCGCGGATTCACACGATTCGGTTTAAGTTAATCAACAGACATGAATGAAAGGCTAAATGAGTTTTTGTTGTTTATCAATTAGATAGAAAGACTGGGGTTGACGTCAGGCAGGCGGCCGGTCGTAAAAACTAAAGCTAAATGAAAAGGCGTGTTGCGCCGAGCCCAATGCGAGTTTTTTTTTTTTTTTTAATCGTTTCTTAAATTGACTGTCCATTATGTTATCTGCGTCGGTGGCGCAGTTGTAATGTACCTACCTATACGCGTTACGACTGAGGCTGACGCTGAGTTCTCGGGTTCGATCCCCGGGTCGGGTAAAAGTGATACTGAGTTTTTCTATTACGAAATGCTCAGTATCAGGAGATGCGCTCGGCGACATGTGGGTATACTGGTTTACACCTATGCCTACCCCTTCGGGGATTACAGGCGTGAGTGCGTATGTATGTATTATGTTACCTGGCAGTTAAAGTTTTGTTATTAACTCTCGCCAATGTATTGTATGTATTCTCATACAAACCAATGCTTACGTCACGATGTTAACATAACACTGCGCCCGGGCGCCTTACTAGTGTTAGCTTAATAATTCAGGAAATTCATTACAACATTTCATTATTTTTTGCATCTGGTTACCCTATGACGAACGAGCTATGCTGAAGCTTGCATGACGAATCATATTCCCGGTACCTACGAGAATACTATTAGTTTTTCCTTGTACACTTTGTTCAAAACAACTTAACCGCGTACAGTATAAACGTTAAAATATTCATAATTTTGTTATAATATTTTTTTTTTATTTCTGGCTAGTTTCGATACATGTAAGTGGATTCAAGGCATATTTTGTGTGTTTAGCCAGTTTTTTTTTACGAATTATCTAAGTGTTTTAATGAGTTTTTTTGTTTGAGCTGTTTTGTTTTTAGAATCGTTTTTGTTTGTGTCGTAGAACAATTACTTGTGTTTTTGTTGTAAAATAAGATGTGTAAAGTGTCGATATGTTGACCATATGCGGATGTATCCCGGACGATTTTGGCAGAATACGTAAGATTTTTTCGTTGTAATGGGTTGCGTAAAAAAATTATTGTATATTTTTTTAAACCGCTATTTTTAAAACGGTTTGATGTATACGTAAAATAAAAATCACTTTATTTTTAAATTCGATTATGAAAACGATTCTAAAATAAATAAACTGTTACTTTTTAAAAAAAAAAATTGGAAAATTTGTAAGCCCTCTTTTCATTTACTTTGCATTTATTTTAATTGTACTAAATAGCTACTATAAATTCTGTTAATAAACTACTATAAATAACACCCACTTTGCTAAATAATAATGTCCCGTGACGACATCAAAGGGTATTTATAACTGAACTATCCATTGTTTTCCTATTGAAAATAATAATTATCAAGATAAGAATATCGTAAAGTGTATCGCCTTGCGATTGTATCCGCATCTCGTACAATCGCACACATAATTGTCTCACATTTAAAATCATATATAATAATAATACTAGCTCTGTATTATATATGTCCCACTGCTGAGCACGGGCCTCCTCTACTGAATGAGAGGGTTTAGGCCTTAGTCCACCACGCTGGCCTGATGCGGGTTGGCAGACTTCACTTTTGAAATTCTTATGCGGAACTTCTCAGGTATCTAGGTTTCCTCACGATGTTTCCTTCACCGTTAAACCAAGTGATAATTAACAATTAATACACATTTAAAATCATAATGTTGCAAAATTACAATGAAATATATTATCTTGACCAGCGTGTGTCAGTCAATCCACGGCTGGGCATAGAATTCGCCCAGAACACGTCAGTGAGCTTATTTTGGTACATCATTAAAGTTTCAGCCTCTTCTAGACCCTGGCCGTAGTTCTGGCTTTATCACAAATAGAACATTAAAATGATTTTCTCGCTTAAATATTTATAAAACGAGTGTTTAAGGATATAATATAAAATATACTTGTCCAAATATATTCACCAGTAGGTAAATAGATACAAAATATGCCGTAAATTATAATCACGTGTTACTTGTTTGACGTCATAAGTAACAATATTGTCATATAAACGGTGAATAAATTCAATATTTTTTGTTTGATTATTGTATTTATAGGTATTGTATTGTTCATCCAGACATTATATTTGGATCGCGTTATACGTACCATCAGATGGAATGTAGCCACTTTTCCGTGGGTGTATAAAAATATATTATGAACATAAAGAAGATAAAAAAATCGAATCGATAAATAGTTCAATATTTGTGAGTGGTAGAGCCACGCTGTAGACACTTTTGTCTACAGCCACGCTGTAGACACTTTTGTCTACAGCATGTATGGACCGGCTTGTCCGGGTCATTACCACTGTCTCACTGAAAACTGGCGTAAAGTAGCAGCTTGCTGCTGCGTTTCGTACGGTGAGTGAGATATCCGGAGGCCCAAACCCCCTCCCATTCCCAATTCCTTAATTATCCCTTTCCTTTAAGGTCGGCAACGCACCCATGACTCTTTTGGTATTGTGGGCGCACATGGGCGGTGGGGATCACTTATCATCAGGTGACCTACTTGCTCGTTTGCCGGCCTATGCCATAAAAAAACCGTTCAACCGTTTCATTTTAATCTATAACCAACTTTATTTGCAATCAAAAAAACACGATATCTGAGATAGCTAAAAGCAATATAATAATCATTAATATAAATTGAGCTGCTCTAATTCGAATTAAATATTGTAAAACCTTTATGCTCTAATAATTGTAAAAGAACAACGTTAAAGTTTCTTGTCCGTTCTTCTCTAGCGAGACAGCATTCCGAACTGGCGGTAGAATTTTGACGGAATCTAATTATTCTATAGTGGTATTTTATGGATTCAATAAATATTTTGAATTTGAATGCGAATGAAAAAATGGCTTGGTACCTATTATAAAGTTGTTTTTTTTTTAATAGCATATGCCGGCAAACGAGCAAGTGGTTCACCTGATGGTAAGCGATCTTCACCGCCCATGTACTCCCACAATACAAAAAAATATGGGCGCGTTGCCGACCTTAAAGGAAAGGGATAATTAAGGGATTGGGAAGGGGCGGGGATTTGGGCCTCAGGATACCTCACTCACCGTACGAAACGCAGCAGCAAGCTATAAATAAATAAATAATACACCCAACAGTTACACACATAGTCCTGACCCCACACTAGGTAAACCTGTGTCGTGGGTATCAGGAACTACGAGGGACTTGCGGTCCCACAACACCCAGACCCGAGACCAATAGTTGTGGTTCACACAAACATTTGTCTCGGTGTAGGAATCGAACCCACGGCCTCTCGCTTCGCAGCCGACTACTCGCCCGCGCCACGGAAGCTGGTACTTTACGCCGGTTTTCTGTAAGACAGTGGTAACGACCCGGACGAGCCGGTGTCGCGCTACGATCACAATAAAAGCACGACACGAGGCGCGATGTGTTATTACTTGTTACTGCGTTTTTGAACCGAAAATGAATTTGTCATCGCTATTATATTTATTTCAAGCAGGATATAATAAGTAATAGTAATAGTTAGTCGACTGCCTCGGTGGCGCAGTTGTAATGCGTAGGTACGCGGTACAATTGCTGTGTTGTGATCTCGAGTTCGATCCCCGGGTCGGGTAAAGTGATATTGGGTTTTTCACCATGAAATGCTTAGTATAAACCGGGGGTCTGAAATTGTGCCCGATAAGCTTGCCTCTTATCACATGGGACGGAAATAAGCTCGGAAAATATGGGTGTACTAGTTACACCTCTGTATCACTGTCACCTCTCTACCACTTTTTTTATATCATAAGCCGCTAAATGAGCAAGTGGGTCATCTGATGGTAAGTGATCTCCACCGCCCATGTGGAAGCTCTGAACTTCGCAGAGATATCGCGTAACATGCATAAAACGGAGACAAATTGAGTACCTCCTCCTTTTCGAGTCGGTTGAAAAATCCTGTTCTTATTTGGATCGCATGCATGCATAGCAAAGTAACAAAAAAGTAGGTCTCATAAAATTTCTACCTGACTGTACCCCGCTATCAGATAATGCCCGCAATGATAAAGGACACTTCGCAATTAAGCATGGATATTGATCCCTCAGTGTATTGTCATATTTATCGGAAGGTGCATTTGATCCACAGACAACAAAAATCTAGACAATTTAGTGTGCCACTGTTAAAGCCGCGTAAAACTATGACAAGTGCCTATTAGTATTTACAGTTAATTAAAAAACATTTGATATGAAATGACTTTTTAAAGTGATTGATTATATATGTTTGTGTTATATACAATCAATTTTACATTCACGGAAAATTTTGTACAGTCTAGTGCATAAATTATAGTGCAGTGACGAATATACAATGTCACTTTGACAGACTTTGACAGTTACAAAACTGTTGATATGGGGTTTTAAGTATCAAAATGGAGTCCCAGATAATTGATGCAGTAGCGCATTATTGGATATCGGGTAGCGGCGCCGAAATTATGAGTAAAACAAGGAAAAGTCCAACAGAGAAAAGCCATTCAAGATTAAAGGATATTTTTGGATCTCAACACGCACTCAACATTCGTAAACGTAAATTAATGCAAATATATTTTTTACTGCATAGGGCGGCAAACGAGCCAGTGGGTCACCTGATGGTAAGTGATCTCCACCGCCCATGTACGCCCACAATACCAAAAGAATCATGGGCGCTTTGCCGAGCTTAAAGGAAAGGGATAATTAAGGGATTGGCAGGGGAGGGGATTCGGGCCTCCGGCTATCTCACTCACCGTACGAAACGCAGCAGCAAACTGCTACTTTACGCCTGTTTCCTGTGAGACAGTGGTAACAACCCAGACGACCCGGGCCAATCACGCTGTAGACAAAACTGTCTACAGCGTGGTTCTACCACTCACAAATATTGAACTATTTATCGATTCGATTTATTTATCTTCTTTATGTACTTAATACATTTTTATACACCCACGGAAAAGTGGCTACATTCCATCTGATGGTATTGGATGATTTTTTTTAACCCACAAAAAAACAGAGAAGGTTTTCAATTTGATGTGTGTATTTGTTTTTTTTTGTATAACCACGCATTGTTCCGCTAAATGTTCACCCATCTGGATGATGTTTCATTCGAAATAATAAAGCTCAAAGTTTTATATTTTAGTGAAATCACACCTCTGAAAGGGTGAAACTTCGTTATTTATGACCCAATTTTGATGATTCCTTCACTAATAAAAACGTATTCATAAAATTAAAACGACCCAAAAAAAAAACTTAAAATAATAATAACCAATTTTGAGTTGGTGTACCTATAAACGACCATTAAATTGCAATAACATGGACTTAAAATTGGTTATTTTTGTTTTAGCTTTTTGCAAGTCGGTTTTGTTTTTATTAATAAACTTAAATAAATTTTATTTATTTTTATGTGAAAGGTAAAAATCAGCGTGGTAGAGTTATTGTCAGTACGCTGGCCTCTATTCTAGAATGCGACATAACATGCCCACTAAAAAAAGTTTTTTTTGTACGTCTGAATGATGATATGAGCAAGCTTGCCTGATGGTAGGCGCCACGCCTTCCCATACTCAGTAGCAACATCAATCAGTACTTTGAATTGCATGGCACTGCACTGAAATATGAGATGTCTCATAATGCCTAGTAATTTTACTGACTTCAGTCTCCTTCAAACTGGAACGCAACTGTGCTTTTACACTACTGCTTGAAATAGCTGGCGCCATCTACTTTTGTAGTGTATAACCGTATCAAATATAACTTAAGTTACTCAGTGATAATGTAGCTTTCTAACGGCAAAAGAATTTTTGAAATCGGTCCTGTAGTTTTTGATTTTATTAGTTACATAAATACAAATCTTTTCTAACGTGGCACTTTCAAGGCACCTAAACTCTATCGAATCGAGCCCTACCCTATTGAATTAGGTGGTAGGTCCCTCGTATGCGAAAGGCTGTCTGGGTAGGTTTGGCTATTTCTGCCACCAAGTAGTGTCCTTCACGGACATAATTGACAGTGAAATTACTGGACATTATGAGAATTGCCTCGGTGGCGCAGTTGTAATGCGTACGCGTTACGATCAACTCTAACGCTGAGGTCTCGGGTTCAATCCCCGGGTCGGGTAAAGCGGTATTGGGTTTTTCTGTTACGAAATGCTCAGTATCAGCCCGGAGTCTGGAATTTGTGCCCGGTATGGCGATGGGCTCGCCCTCTATCACATCGTGGGACGGAGATACGCTCGGCGAAATGTGGGTGTACTGGTTACACCTCTGCCTACCTCTTCGGGGATTACAGGCGTGAGTGCGTATGTATGAGAATTAATATCGTATGTCTCGGGGTGACGAGGGCAGTCCGGTGTCATAGTTCGAATATCTAGATTGATAGAATGGTAGGTATTGCTTCTATTTATGGTCAGCCGCGACGTTTACCATCAGGCGAACGACTTGCTCGTCTCGTCATTAACGCTAGTAAAAAAACAAACCTAAATCAAATTAATAAAAATACGAATAATAAGGAATCGCCTTCTTTTTGAAATGGTTACTGGTTGTTTTACTGAGCACTGTCATTAAGGTTTTTTTATTTTGTTATATCATAGAGTTATTGGTGTATTAACAAAGAATCGATATTGGATACACTTTATCGTACTATATGATACGTTATCTTTTATCATTCAACTATGTACTTACATGCGTTGTGAATTTTAATGTATTTCATATATTTTTAGGATCATATTATTGTGTGTATGTATAGAAGTTTTTTGAATCGGTCGTATATACGAGTGTTTGAAAAGGGAATGACTTTTTGAATTAAGAAATGTAATTATTTGTTAATCTATGTATAGTTCGAAAACATTAAGTATAAATAATCCAGTTTAAATTTCGTTCATATATTATAGCATTCTTTCCACGTCCAATGTGTTTATGATTTAAATGATTGTCATGTGGATTTTGCTATGTAGTCTAAATAAATCAAAATTGACTTTTTATTGATAATAAAAAAATCGAATTAAAAAACCATGTTGCGTTTTTAAGTAAGGCATGTTGGCGTAGCAACTCAGTGCTTGTAGCCATTAAAAAAAAACTAAGGCATGTGTTGAGTTGATCTGAAGATACTACAATGCTAAGGTAAATAGATATAATGATATTAATACGGTATGTTTGTATGTGTCGTGTTGCCTGCTCTAACTTGTGTATTATCTTATGTGATGACGTTTGTTTATAACGAATGACTCAATTATGAAACATCCAGTGTAAAAATATTTTTAAGATATTTCTTTTGTCTTATGTCATGTTGGTTTTGGTGAAACGTTAAATTATATTTTTATAAAACATTTATATTATTTCAATAAAACTACAGGTATATTTAAAATATGTTTTTTATCATTAATTTCTTCACCATAAATTTGAATCTATTATTTATAAGGGTATAAATAAAACTACTTATAAAATATATTTTCTTTACTTGTTAACTCAGTCTTTATTTCTTTTTCCTTTTGCATCTCACTCTAAATCGGTAGTACGGGTCTCTTCATTTCATCTGTGGCCTTTTCTTATTGCTAAACCATCTATCTCTCTTCCCATGTTTTTTAAATCTATTTTTTGTACTATGCCACAACTTTTTTTTTGCAGCTGACGGCAACGACACTAGCAACGGGGACCTAAGCGATTCTACTGACGTTTCTATACAAAAATCTCATGTGCGAAGTAGATTAAGAAAGTTCTTCGCGAAGCGTCCCGCCATGGAGGTGCTTGTCAAGAAAGGGATCTACAAAGGTTGGGAATCTGATTAAATAGGTGCTTAGATGCTTTTTTACCGCATTAAAATTAAGTGCAAAAGATGTAGTTGTAGAAACGTGGGATTTTTTGGTGTTTAACGTTTGCCATAGATTTTAGTAGAGTTTGGAGTATAGTGGGTAGAAAAACTTATTGTAAAGGTGTTGAACTAATACTTTAATATTGAAATGGTGTTTTGCTTTAATAAGTTTTCTTTACATCAAATAATGATGTAGACTAGCCACAACGACAGCGATTCTTCTAACGATGACTCTTTTAAAAAATATAGAATAAAATAACATAAAAATACATAATTTATCCGTAGGCATTAATAACAATTAACACATATATTTTTAATTCTACATGATATTATTGTAATTTTCGTAGTGTAATTAACACAAATTGTTCAGAATATTTTTTTATTTCATATTTTGTATAAATAAGGTACTACTAAGAACAATTTCATGTCATTTAGTCATTGAATTTAGCAAAGGCATAAACAAAAAATCAATATTATAAAGTTTATGCCTATTAAACTAAAATAAAATATTAAAATTATTATTTATTCTTACTGAAAAACGCGAAGTCTTAAACAAGATTTATTATCTCGAATATACCAAAAATGTAATTTAGATTGATGTATATCTTTTTACCATTTTTCATAAAAAAATCACTTATAATATGTGCAATATTTTTCACTTTTTAATTTAAAGGTAAGTGTAATGTGTGCCAGCATTTTGTATTTTTCATCTTAATATAGTTTTAATTTAGATTTATAAATAGTGTTTTATTTTTGTAACCTTACCTTTTTAGATTTGCGGTGTTTGGTTGTAAATTTTAACTATTGTGTGGGTAATAATACTCTAGTTGGTTTGAAAGTTCTGGCTATGGTAATAATATAAAATAAAAAATGTTAATTCACAACAAAAGTTATTTATCGTTCTTTTTATATTTCCTTTTTTCGTAACAATCAAGTAAAAAACATTAATATTTCAATATTGTTGTGAGTTAACATTAAAATTATAATTTTGACTGATTTTGAGGTAGTTTTAGATATGTTTTAGCATTCCCTACAATTTAAAAACTGTTTTATTTTTAAGTTTACAATTTTGTAAATATGTGTAATATATGAACTATTTTAATGACGAAAATGCAAGATAGAGACGCGAATCAAGAACAATTTGGGCATCTTCATGCTCATTTACACGAAATGAGACACGAGGTGAGAATGTAACAGAAAACGCTTGGTACGAAACCACTTCATGCAATTTATAAGCAAGAATCTTATTATGCGGGTTCATAAAGTAGAGGCCTGTTATATTATCGCCTGTATACTCGACGTTATCTACCTATAACAAGAAGCGTTTAAGCGTTTAAGTTATAAGAAAAAGCGCGCATTTTTTACGGAATTCAAAGGCATTTTACGGTTTTTATATCTATTAATTTCATACTTTTTTTATCATTAATTAGGTTCCTAACAATTAATTACTAAAACGAGGGAATACTAAAAACCGCTTCGTGATAAAAAAATGATACACGGCAATCTTTATGACCGCTCGAATTTAGTCACGAAGGGGAAGCATTTGTATTCAAGGGTTACACTTTAGCCACACTAACTTCGGCCCAGTTATAAATTGACGTGAGCTTCACATAGGTTGATATGTTACAATTAAAATTCATATTTGATGTATAGTTTTCAGTAATAACTCTGATTCACGGTCCTGACCTAACAAATTTTAGAGAACTACATTAAAGTACACTTCGTCAATACGTCACATCAGTCAGCTGTTCATCACTTTTCAAATAAAAATAACATTTTATAAATATGTTTATTTTTCTAAGCCACCTGTGTAAGGATTATATCTCAATTCTGTTTTTTTTTTTTATTTCCTAACTATTTTTATTAAGTTGTTTAAATGTCTTTACGACCTAAAAAGGGCCAACAGGGTTTTTCTACATACTGTATATAAGTCCTATGAAATTAACTATTCCTCGAACTCACTAAGGTCGGTTTAAACTCGCTTTTCATTCTTCCGTCTAGAAAATCAACTCCATTCTGTATTATTATTAGCGGCGCAAGTCGTGAGTACAGATGGATAGTTAAGAGTCCAACAGACGACGACCATCGACTGACGAACCAATCGCGTGAAGCGTTGGCATCCCGCGCTCCTTCATTCCACCAATAAGATCTATAAATGAACTTGTGCAGATGAAGTTTGTGTTCATGACTCGTGCCGGTACCTGTTTAAATGAAAAATGTGTGTAAACGTTTGTATCTCGTACATCCAAACTCGCCATTTAATACAATATTCTATGATCAACAGACGAGCCAGTTTTCGGTCGCAATTTGGACGAGGTGTGTCCGGCAACAAGTCCACGCGTCCCCGAGTTTGTGGTGGCGTGTGTCCGCGAGATCGAGAGCAGTGAAGAAAATATGTGTACCGATGGACTGTACCGAGCCTCGGGGAACCTTAGTCAGGTGCAGAAGATACGGTTAGAGGTCAGTACTTGATTTTTTTATAATAGACGAAGCTGGCATTTGCAAGTGATCTCCACCGGTATAGACACCCAGGATACCAACCTTAAAGGAACTGAATAAGGATTGGGAAGGGAAGGAGATTAGGGCCTCCGGAAATCTCACTAACCGTTTGAACGTAAACAAAAAAGCTCTTCACAGCATGGCTTTACCACTTATTGTGGCTCTCCTCAAACTATTTTTTTGCCATACCTTTTACTGGAATCAAGTGTAACAGCTTGCCTTATATGACCCACTTAATGGTATCCGTGGTGCTTTCCTTCTGGCTCCTCCAGTTGTAAATGTATTTGTGCGTGAGGTTAATGCTTCCTTAGTTCATTATTTTTTCTACCGCTTTGCTAGGAAGGAAAGTGGACAATTATTATTTTCAACTCTTCCCTAACTTTCTATTTGATTAATTTCGTTGCGGGACAAAGGCAATTTATCATTCCCAGAGACTCGCCGAGCCTCACTGCTCGGTGTCAACAAAACGCGTGCCACTGTCGATCCTGGTGCACAGGAGTGGGTGTAATGGCGGGTGTGTGGGCGAGATAGTCTCCTCAAAATATTTATAAGGACTATTTGTGTGACTGTTGGGTGTATTTATTACTTGACTTAAACAGTTAATTCCATAGTGATTTCTTATGTTTACGCGAATATTACACATTAAAATAAAACTAGTTTATACGGATTTTTTCGATTTTAGTCCCGACGTTTCGAAAGCTTTTCAGCCTTCGTGGTCACGGGAGAGACAGAGGTGTAGGTCGTCTCGAAAAGTTAATGCTACATTGCCTACCTTCATTTTCTCTTCTTATTCGTTCCCTCACTGCTGAGGATCGTGACTCATACTCAATCGGTCAACGAGCTGTCTCCATCGGTTTCGTTCCGTCGCCTGGTGGAGTGCGGCGCTTATGGGGATTTTCAGGTTTTCGGAAATTTGATCTGACCACCGTTTAGGACTACGGCCTCTATACCTCTACCTTCATTTTAATATTTTTTTAGATTGAATGACAAGACGAGCAGGTCGCTCGCCTGATGGTAAGCGCCACGCCTGCCCATAAACAGAAGCAACGCTACACAGAACTTTAAATAAAGCACTGCATGACACTGGACTGCGCTCGTCACCCCGAGACATAAGGTGTTAAGTCTCATGATGCCCAGTAATTACACTGGCTTCAATGTCCTTCACACCGGAACACAACAGTGCTTACACACTGCTGCTTACATATATGTTTAATTATTTAAAAAAATTGTTGACACTAGTCCGATCGACGCAGAAAGAGCTCAGAGTGTCTTGAGGTCTGGCAGTTGGTCTTTTGGGTTCCGATTTAATTAGATGTATAATTGGATCTTGAAGCTTCATGAAGCTTCCAACCATCTTCTCTATTGAAATTGGGTATTTTTTAATTTCAATAACCTCGCGGATCATCCTAGGTAGGAATCGGTGTTCTTTGTCAAGGTTTTGTGGTGTGTCAATTCTAAGGTAATGTTTGGAGCCTTCCTCTGAATGTTCAGCAACCGCAGACTTCGTAGAACGTCGGTGTTTAACATCAGCTATGTGTTCTTTTACGCAGGTCCCTATGCTTCTTTTAGTGTGCCCGATATAAGAGAGCCCACAGTCACAATCTATTTTATATATAATTAATTCCAGATCGACCAGAACAATCTGTCTGTGATAGAGAACAATAACGACGTCCACGTGCTGACGGGCTCCTTGAAGCTGTTCTTCAGGGAACTGAAGGAGCCTCTTATACCGTGCGCGATATTCGAACGAGTGCTCGCCGCTTCATGTGAGTAGATCTCTTCTAGAATGTTCTTTAAAGTATACTTCCGATGAGCGCAGCAGGCATCATTGTCAACGTCTGTCAACACCATAGATTAAGAGATAGAGAAACTAAGCATGCCAATTGTTTACATGATATCTCACTTCCCGGGCCTTCGGATATCTCAGCGTACGAAACGTAACAGCAAGCTGCTACATCACGTCGGTTTTGTGTGAGACAGTGGTAACTCCTCGGTCGAGCATTTTTTTTATAGCATAGGCCGGCAAACGAGCAAGTGGGTCACCTGATAGTAAGTGCTCTCCAGCGCTCATGTACACCCACAATACCAAAAGAATCATGGGCGCGTTGCCGACCTTAAAGGAAAGGGATAATTAAGGGAATTGGAAGGGGAGGGGATTTGGGCCTCCGGATATCTCACTCACCATACGAAACGCAACAGCAAGCTGCTATTTTACGTCGGTTTTCTGTGAGAGTGTTAAAAGTGGGACGAGCCGGCCCATTGATGCTGTAGACAAAAGTGTCTACAGCATGGTACTATCACTTAATTTTTCGTTTAATTCCAATCACGTTTTGTTTACAGCAATAAAGCCAAGAGAAGCGAAGATCAAGGAGTTCAGAGATATCGTGCAGGCGCTACCGCAGTGTAACAGGGACACGCTCAAGTTCTTACTAGAACATTTAATAAGGTAACTACTATTACTATTAATGTAGTGCAATTATTGTAAATCAGTTTTGAAAAGAGCAGCGTTAGTTTCTTGCCCGTTTTTCTCTCGAAACAGCATTCCGAACTGGCGGTAGAGTTAAAATTTGACTGGATCCAAGTGTATAACATTTCATGGATTCAATAAATAATTAGAATTTTAATTTGAATTACGGCGAATTGACCTTAACTTAGTGGCGTAGTATCTATGTATCGCGCAGACGGTCTAGTAGTATACAATGCAATTTTTCATCATCATTGTTACCATGAGGTGACGCGCTTGTTCGTTTGCCAACCTATACTCGTAATAAAATAACCTCATTTTCAGGGTAACAAAATACAGCGAACACAACAGGATGCATACAGCCAACTTAGCTATCGTGTTCGGCCCAACATTATTATGGGCACCACCTGAACATGCGCACAGAATCGCAGTCGACTGCATTCAACAGAACAACGTCGTCGACTTCCTACTAAACGACTTCCACGATATATTCGACGAGAAAAACAATAAGAAAGCGTGAATATGGAACAAGACGCCGTTCCGGTAATGTATAATTATAATTCTAGCATTAAACGTGGGCTGGATCGCGTTCCGAATATAAATAAAATCTAATGGACATTTCTAGCATGTGAATAGTATCGCGTTCCGGAGCACACAGAATAATTCGACAATGTCACTATTTTGTTGTCACCAAGATAAGTTAAAACTATGTTTTTTTATTTACTCTCGTTTTTTATCAAAGTCATTACGGGATAAAGTTATTAAAATATTAAATGTATAATTTTAGTCATATCAAACTAAAATTACTCATCTCCGTTCGTTATATAACCATTTGACAGGAGTAAATTATTTTTAGTTTCAGTTTAGTTTAGTTGGTGACATTAGAATAATCATAAACTAGCCTTTGAAATGCTCCACCGTGTATGCGGAACACTAATAAAAATAATTTAGTATATAAACAATAGATTTATTATAATGTTTAACTCGCAATAATGTGAATGACTTGGGGATTTGTTGAAACCAGTGGTGTAAAAATGGGCGTGTTTTGGATGAACAACGTTTTGACAAATCTAAGTTAGACACTCAGCATAAAATAGTCTGAATGACTAAGTAGAACGATTATTGTAGGCCAATAGTAAAGAGTAGTAATAAGTTTTCTGAGTAGCCTTACTTGTTCATGTTTACGTACAGTACTGTCAGTTTGACTATGATATTACTTACTTGTATTATAATTGTACTAAACAAGATGATTTTACAGCCTGAGCTGTATATTAGCAAGATCTCCCGGATGAAAACTAAATTAGATATTCTGAGAGTCTAACTTAGTTTACTCGGAATTATGTTAACCCGAACACGCCCATTATATCCAACTCGCACTAGAAACATAGTAAATATTTTACCCAGCACAGAATCCTACTAAGAAATGAATATAATAAAGTAGTTTTTTGTTTTATGCGCCTAGTTTCTAGGTTAGCATATAACATACTACGAGTCTAATCTTAAAAGCTAAGGTTAATTATATTTGTCAAAATCTACACCACTGGCTTCACACAGATTCTAATGTATGAAATGTTTATGAGACTCTTGTACTCTCTGCGTATGCTTAAGTGATGTCCATAATAAAATGCTAATTGTAATTCAATGCATGGGTATGAAAGGATTGTTTGTTATTATCTCATAGCTCTACATTTTTGTCTTTTTCAATAGTCTTCATTAATTTCTATGGAAGTATTTCTTTTTAACTCACGCCTAAATAAAATAAAAATGTTTTTTTTACTGTTAAAATAATTTCTAAATATTTTTTTTATAAATTCGCCACAGAAATAAAAAGCCTTATTGTATACCTAAGTCAATAAATAAATATGAAATCAAGCCAATATTTCAGATTATTTATACGATATTGTACTTTATTTACTTGGCCTCATGGTTATATTTTGAAAGATAAATATTATTTCATGCATAAAAAATTATAACGAAAAAACATATGATCTCTGTCGCTATTTACTAACTTCCTTATTCATGAGATCGTATGCAGTATTTTTAAATATTGCTTATTTCGTCTCTGCCATTCTTGCATTACCTAAGGTTTCAATGACATTTGATTTTGTAAGTTTTACTTAAGGCTTTACGTTTAGTATGACTTATTTAAGTTACTTACATAATATGTTTCTGGACGAATGTTTCGGTTAGTATATCTTATATGTTACGTATTTTAATGATATTTGCAATAGGCAACATTTTTTGCTCTTTACATTAGTAATTTCTTCGTAAGTACCTACACTTACAAGGTTATTAACTTACATGAGTAAAACTTACAAAGATAATTGAGACCTAAGGTAGTGTTAGTAAGAAATTATTCAAGAGTTTAAACGCTGTTATATTTCGGGTCATTTATGCACGTGCTGCTGCTAACTGGTAAGACAATGACACGTCAGCCGTCATCCTATACTTTTAAAGTAAGTTTAAATTCAATAATGACAAGTATAGTCATTGTTTCTTATAAAGAAATGACACATATTGCAAGGCGTGTAAGAATGAGCCGATTAATCTATATAATTAAGGGAGTTTACATTGTAAAATGTCATATTATATCTGTGGGTATTTACGAAAATAAACGTGTCTTTGTGTTGTGATCGTGAAGCAATATACGTAAAGACTGTACGAGGCTCTAGAAATAATAATTAGTTTGAACAAAATTTGACGATTTTAATAATAATGGCAGTCGAATTTAATTTGTCATCGCATCGATAATTGATTTGTAAGATCGATTTAATCGTAGAAGTAGAGAAGAAGATTCCATCCATATTGGTTTAATCGATTATTTTTATCGATTCTAAAAATAATTAAACTCAAATGAATTAGTCAAATTTTGGCCAAAATAAAAATATATAGAGATTGATATATAAAGATATATATTTATGGTACATTAGACGTTGGTGACGTAGACAGAATGTTAGAGTATGTAATATTTTAACAACGTTATTTTTGGGGCCAAATATGTATATAATGTGTCCTACAGTTGTAGATTTAGGCTTCAAGCCAAGTGTATACTTTGTGCCTTATGGTGGGCAGTTTTCATACAAATAATCACAATATTAATCATGATTGACTAAAAATAAAACACGACATCAAATAAATTTGCTTAATGCGTCGGAGTTTTCATTTTATTCCTCGAAATCCATCATTTAAATCTTACCCAAATTTTATTAGCACTCTGTCAAAGTAATCTATCACATATGAAAATAAATAATAATCGGTCTACATTTTGGTAGTTAATGAAAAAGGTAGAGACTAGTTAAGGGTGTGCTCCGTTTTTATAAGTCGCTTAAAACGCAGTTTTTTTTCTTATCTAAATATATAGTAATCTTGCGTTTTTGACAGCATAATATAAGAAATATATTATTATCTATAGTCGATAATTACCTAAAAGGAATATTCGTATATTTTTTCATAAGTAGCGACAAGTTTTTTGTGCATATCGTTAAAGGCGTATATAATATTATTCATTATCTGGTCAGTCTCAGGTCATCTAATTTATACAAAAATAGGTTAATTTGTATGAAAACTAGCCATCCGTTCGAATTTGTAAATATTCATCATAGATGATCATATAATTTGTATAATGTGATAACGGCCGGCGTTGTTATAAACTAGTTATTGTTGTATTACTTATAAGTTAAAGTTAATGCTTGCATCGCCGTCTAGTCCTTTACTAACGGACTTCAAATAATAGCTTATCCCATACAAATACTCAAAAACTTCAAAACATGAGTAAGCTAGTAACCAAAGTTTTGTATTTCGGCTGACGTAGAGTAAATGTCTTATATCGTTATGTTATTATTATGTTACGCCAATAATGCTTGGTCATAGAATGAAGTTACATCAAATTAAATATGAGAACAAAGTACATGATTTTTTATTTTATGCCCCCGTTTTTGGATTCATCATTCTTTGTAATATAGTGGTGGAAATATATTTGTACTCGAGTGGGTAGCGACAACCGTATATAAAGGAATGACCCTCCATTGTAGCTAGTTCCGGCGAGTCGAATTCCGTGGTCAGCCAGTGTAGATCCAGTCACCCCAGGCCAGTATAATTCCATCGACCAATTGCGGGACGCAATGTTTCTCCGGTCGACATTATAGTGACTGCACTATACTTACCAACATATGCGGTGTACTCACTTTGCCTTATCTGCTTAAAAAAGAAAATTATTAACCTGAAAATCTAACATCTACCGGCACAAATCGTGAGCACAAACGTCACTTGCGAAGTTGTTTATTTATAGATCTGATTGGCGGAATGAAGGAGCGCGGGGCGCTGACGCTTCACGCGGTTGGTTCTTCAGTTGATTCTCATCATGTATTGGACTCTAAACGGCCCCCATTACTGTCCATCTGTGCTCACGACCTGCGCCGGTAATTATAACTACAGGGAAAGTATTGGCCATAGCAATATTGATTAGGGCAGTTTTATTATCGGTATATTAAGACGGATTTTTTATTGAGGTCTGCTAACGAACAATTAAGTAGGTTATTTGATGGTAAGTGATCTCCACAGCCGATGAATACCCACAGCAATGGGTGGATAATGAATGGGATCATTAAGGATTACGGATATCTCACCATAAGAAACGCAACACCAAGCTGCTACTTCACGTCGGTTGCCTGTGCGACAGTGGTAACAATCCGGTCGAGCCATTCATACTCTAGGTCTAGGCAAACAAAACTGTGTTAGAGTGGCTTTATCAAAAGAAACTTAAAACTAGGATTTTACAAATTCTAAATACTGCTTTAATATATGTACCTCAGAGTGTTATGCCTCTTATCAATATTTGGTCAAAGTATGCCGGGCGCCAACTACATTCTGATAAATCTGTGATCAGTCATCCAATTTCTTAATCAACTGGATATTCTACAAAGATATATTTTGATGACTGGCATATCAACCCTAAGATAATTCCAAAATGAAACAACATTTTAAAATATAAGTATATCTTTATTAATTAAACATTTTATACGTGTAAGTGGACCACCAACATCTTGGGTCCAAAGGCAACCTCACCTGCACGTTGTACACTCTGCTCATTAACGGACGAGGCAATGGCGAAATTTGGTTCCCGTTGCGGTTTGTAGGGGTTGTCCCATAATTTGTCTATTTCTGCCGCCAAACAGCAGTGTGTAAACCCTGTTGTGTTCGGGTTTGAAGGATATTGAAGCCTATGAATTTACTGGGCATTATGAGAATTAACACCGTATATCTCAAAGTGGCGAGCGCAGTTCAGTGCCATGCAGTACTTCATAATTCGAAGTTTTTATGGTGTTATTTCAGTTTATGGGCAGGCGTGACGCTTACCATCAGGCGAGCGACCTGCCAGTCTCGTCATATAAAGCTAATAAAAAAGAAGTTACTTGTTCTACTAAGTTATAGGGTGTACAGACATACTACGACACTATCAAGTATAGTGGAGGTAGATAATAATAAGGATAACATCTACCTCAAATAACACCTTTTATAAACTCGCTATGACGGGGAGGTCAGCTCTCTGCCGACCTACGGTTTATTAATATATGTATTCACCGAGTGTTATCCGTGTGTGTATAAATAGTGTTTACATATGTGTGTGGATTGGGATGGCTGTAGAGGAGGTTCGGAGGCCAGATAGAAACTATCGCGGAATACCGCGAATTATTTCGATTATTTGCAATTGTTCATTTAAAAGTCGGTTACAGGAAATCTTATTTTTTATTATAAGATATTGTGCGTAGATAAACGCTGCATGAAAGTATATTGTTAGCGTATTCTGTTAATATTGGTATATTGAGGGTGTCTGAGAAGGCAACGTTGGGTACACTGTAATAATAATGGCACGATATAGTGGTGGAAGGGTAGTTAAATGGTATAAAAGAGGTTGTCGCCATAACTGGACCTTCTTTTGCCCGCGGTCAGTCAGTTCACTAAGATCAGTGCTCAGTCGATAGTAGCTAGCTACTAATAGTTAATCTGTGGTCGATAGTCCAAGTGTTCATTATGCGGTAGCTATGCTGGTTTACTATTCGGTTGTAGTTGTTTGAGTTATAATTAGACAACGGTCTATAGAGAATCCTGACATGGGGTTGTGGTCTGTAAGTAGTAATATTATAAATATAACCAATAAACTATGAGTTGAAGTGATTATTGTCGTAACGGAGGGCGAAGAAGCTCTTTTTCTGTAGCGAGTGGACAATGTTGTGCTAGGGCGACGAAGCTCTTCTTCTGTAGTGAGTGGACAGTGTAGTGAGTGGACAGTGTAGTGAGTGGACAGTGTAGTGAGTGGACAGTGTAGTGAGTGGACAGTGTAGTGAGTGGACAGTGTAGTGAGTGGACAGTGTAGTGAGTGGTTTTGTGTACCTAGTGCGGCAAGATCGAGTTTAGCGGTAAGTGCTAGAACATAATCATGGTGACTGTATAATGCAATATTTCTTTGTGCTTTATGATTATTTTTATATTATATGTGGTTAAGTTGCTGTGGCGACAAATCTATATGGTTATCCTGCTGCAGCAGAAGTGTACCTTTGTTACAGAGAGTTTCTATGAGTAATATGGATATCCTGCTGCGGCAGAAGTGTACATATGTACAGTATTGCTGGGTCAGGGGTGACTATAAGGGGAGGTTGGAGGTCACCTGGGCGAGTGCCCATAAGTTTATAAGGGCACAACTGCGGTCACTGCCCGGCTCAAACTGCGGTCACTGAGCCTTAGTATCAAACATACACTACCGTATGTATGTTGGTATTTCAAAGGACTTATAACATATTTAAATTTTTCTTGTGCGTGTGTTGAAAGACTTCATTTCGCAAACCCAACATGAATAAAGTGGGTTTCGCGACAGAAACAAAACAAACACCGAACTCAAAAGGTACTGTATACAGTTATATTGGCTACTAGCTTTTGCTCGCGGCTCCGCCCGCGTGATCGGCAGTTTTCGGGATAAAAGTAGTCTATGTCCCTAATCCCGGTCATGGTCATCTGTTTGCCAACTTTTATCCAAAACTGTTCACATATTAAGGAAATTTGACAAGATTGATTAACAAACATTTCACAAGTACCTTTAGGCCTTAATCCACCAGGGGCGGTACCGGCTAATTCGCCGAACTTCATCAACTCTACCGGCGTTCAAGTCCATTCAGATTAATCGCCCGCGGGCGGCATTAATTAATCAATTAAATCGGTTTTATTGAAGTTCATGTGACATCATAAATCGTTGTTCATCGTTTTGGCCATTAGACAGTCGTTCGGCGGTACGACAGAATCATTGGTTCTCTAATCGAACATCGATTTGCATAATTCCGGCTTATTAGCCGGTACGGCCCCAGGCCAGCTATTACGGGTTGGTAGACTTCACATAACTTTCAAATTCCTATGAATAACTTCTTAGGTATGTAGGTTTACTCAAGATGCTTCCTTCACCGATAAAGCAAGCGAGTAAATACCACTGCTTCGGTAGCAGCAGTGTGTAAGAAAACTGTTATACTATATATACTGGCTTTACCACTTCAAACTTATCTTGAAACAATATTTATATTGTGGAGTTCCTGGTACGTAGTTCAATAATTGCACTACATTATCAAGTGATGTCATCAGATATCGTAATAACAAATATATTCTGTTAGCCGCAGACCTACTGTGAGTAGGCAGTTGTGTCATAGATACACCCAACAGTCACACATATAGCCCTGACCCCATACTAAGTTAACCTATCGTGGGTATCAGGAACTACGAGGACTTATGGTCCTACAACACCCAGACCCGAAACAAATCTTTGTGGATCACACAAACATTTTTCTTGTTGTGGAAATCCAACCTGTGGCCTCTCATTTCAAAGCCTACTTACGGAGGCTGTCAATGCATACTCTTGATAGCATTATAATATTATTATAGTGGATCTACACGCTTGACAAATGATTGAGTGTTTAGCTTGATTTGTGTAGGCTGGTTTGCTTGCTTGACTTGTATTTTCACAAATCAAAGGAAACTTTTGGCAAGCGCTTGCAAGTTATGCACACGCTTCTGAGACATTGGCAAGCGTGTAGTAGGTAGCGTTATAAGGAAATCACAGAAGCCAGAACCGAAACAAATATTTGTTGATCACACAAACATTTATCTCTGTGTGGGAATCGAACCCGCGGCCACTCGCTTCGCAGCTGGCTTCTCGCCCTCTATGCGACGGAGGCTGTCTGAAATAATACTCGTAGCTTGATGTCATAGGTGCTGTGTATATTTATTATATAAACCTTATCTTATGTTTGTATAGTAAACTATGATAAAGTTCATTTATTTACGTCTATGTTTATACTCTATTCTATTGTGACTCGTGAATGGTTGCTTATTGTGTGGTCTGGTCTACTCGTACTGATTTCTGTTTGTTAAAACTCTGTCTTTTGTAGTCTTAATTTGTTCGTCGTGCCTATGGAGGTCATGCATGCTAATTTAATCTGTACAGCATTTCTATGATTGTTAAATGTTACATGACATAAATTGAGCTGCTCTCTTTCCTGTCAAATGTTGTAAAGCCTTTACACTATCAATATTAATATCTAGCTTTTGCTCGCGTTTCCTTGGCTTTTCCGCCCGCGTGAGCGCAGTTCAGTGCCATGTAGTACTTCATAACTCGAAGTTCTGATTGGCGTTGCTTCTATTTATGGGCAGGCGTTTACCATCAGGCGAGCGATCTGCTCGTCTTTTCCTCTAAAGCTAATAAAAAACACTGTCGCATCGACTGTCTGTCTGTTTAAAGGGGTCTTATTTTCAAGAGTATCATCTATTTCCTACAATGTCAATACACCATTTCTTTCTTTCTGAACCGTAACAGATAGCCAGCTGAAATCATAGACTTTTTAAGACCTTTTATAAATAAATAAATAAATAAATAAATACACCCAACAGTCACACACCTAGTCCTGACCCCACACTAGGTAAACCTGTATCGTGGGTATCTGGAACTACGAGGGACTAGCGGTCCCACAACCAGACCTGAAACAAATTTTTATTAAATAGATGATGAGATGGAGTGTAAGTGGGCATCAACATCTTAGGCCCAAAGTCAACATAACCTGCACGTGGTACCTACACTCTGCTGAACGGATGAGGTAATTACGAAATGTGGTTCCCTTTGGGGATTGTGGGGAGTCAGACGGCGGGTTGCCCAATATACTAACAAAGGTCGACCCTTTCGTGCTGTAGACAAAACTGTATAAAGTGTGGCTCTAAAACTTAATCTAACACTAGATCTAAATTGAATACTGTATTAAGTGGAACTGTAATATATAAAGTAAGTACACTTGAGCATAGACAAAATAACTGAAGTATTAACAACTCTATCGCAGTTCATTAGGTAAAAGCTACGCCTACGCTAATGGCGTGTCTATTGATACAATACTAACTATACAGCTACGCTCGAAGTATACCCGATCTCAATTAGTGCTGGAAAAGTGTAGGTGATACTTTGGCCTATTAAAGTAGTCATTTTTGAAATGAAATGAAATGAAATAGTTTTATTCATCATGTAGGCAATTAAAATAGCGCTTATGACAAGTCAGTACAAAATAAAGAAACTTATGTAATTACAGAAATCATATCAGCTAATATATACATAACATACATAGCATCGTCAAAATACACTGGGCAACTATAAAGTTTACAATATTTTTATATTAGTCCAGAATTGTTAAGTATTATTATTATTGTTATTTTTTCCTCTGTTTTAAAGGTCGATATGGACCATAGGCATTACCGAAACGGCACGTGGTTTAAAACTACCACCGGATCCAAAACGACCCAACCTGAGAAGACCCGTACATAATGCTACGTACAATGCAGTCTAAATATAATGTTGACCACGACGAGACATTGCTACTCTCGACGGTCGGCGGTATTATACTTTTTTTTACTAGCGTGAATGACGAAACGAGTAGGTCGCTCGCTTGATGGTAAGCGCTACACCTGCTCATAAACAGAAGCAACACCACACACAGCATTGCATGACATACGCTTGTCATCCCGAGACATAAGATGTTAGGATGTTAATTAACCATAATTCCAAGTAATTTCACTGGCTTCAATGTTCTTCAAACAGAAACACAAGTAATTACGCACTGCTGATTGGTGTCACAAAAAGAAACAGCAGTGGTACCAACCCAGACGGCCTCTCGTACGACATACCTAGTAAATGTTCTCGCCGACATAGGCAGGGGGCGAGCACCAACAACTTACGAATAAGTATTCGAATCGAGAACGTAGTATATGTATGAAAATTCAAATTTTTTGGCATTTCGATACGAATACGTTCTCGCAAGTTATTACTTACTCTCTTGTTACTTTCTCCATCTAAAATTGAGCTTATGCCTAGAAAGGACAAGTTCTCAAAATCAAACACAAAATAATGCGATTACTGTAATCATCGTAAACATAGAAGACCACTATTTGTTTATCAGCTAATTCTTCATAATTTTTTGCAGTCTTATTTATTTTTTCAAATATTTCTCATCGGACCGATTATTAAAATTATGTTTTTCAAAGGAATGTATCTTATTCACAACGAACGGAAATGAACGTATTTTTACTAACTTAAGTAATATTCTATAGATACTTCGGTTAATTTTTGCACTTCGTACTTTTTGTACGTAAGCTTTTAAATGATTTTTTATTTGTGTGACAATGACTCATTATGCACACAATCTTTGCCTCTAAGCACACAGTAAGACGTGCAAGAATTAGTTGAATTTTCTATACAACTTAAACGTAAAATATAATAGACACCAAATTCAGATAAATCCTACTAAAATGTGATCACTACTGTCAATTATAATCTCTTTTTTTATCCAGATAATTTCGTTGATTGGTAGAGCAACGCTGTATAGTTTTCACTTTTGTATTTATAGCATAGGCCGGAAAACGAACAAGTGTGTCACCTGGTGGTAAGTCATCTCCACCGCCAATGTACGCCTACAATACTAAAATAATTATGGGCGCGTTGCCGACCTTAAAGGATGGGATAATTAATGTCCACAGTATGAATGGGCTCGGGGTCGACCGAGGTGTTACCACTGTTTCATAGAAAACCGACGTACAGTAGCCGCTTGCTGCTGCGTTTCGTACGGTAAGTGAGTTATCGGAAGGCCCAAATCCCGCTCCCCTTCCGTTTGGCAACGCGACAATGATTTTACTGGTATTATGGGCATTCCTGGGCGGTGGAGATCACTTAGAATCAGGTGACCCACTTATTCGTCAAAATCTAAAGATCACTTTGAAGAATTTGTCAAATTTTGGTTTCTAGACATATCTGACTCGCGGCAGATTAGGTACGATGTCATGTATTCATTAGATTTGATTGACTTCTCGTATGTCATACGAAATATTATACATGCATTGGGATCTTTTTCCAAATTGTGTGCCACTGCCTCGTAAACAAGAGTTTTCTGTAATATTCTTGTCAATATCATGCCATAAAATCTCTCCGCCTAAATGAGGCTTTAGAATATGACTATGTTCCATTTTCATTTAAAAAGTTCTCATACAAAAATTTGTAAATGGAACAACGTCTGCATCTACGAGTGAAACGTCAGTCTGGCGCGAACCTTAACAAAGACATGTTTTAGTATTTATATTAGTAATTATTCGATAAACACTATATAAAATTAAATACCTTACCAACGTTACTAATAAATTAAAATAATATTAATTAGTAATTAAAAATAATATGATTTTCATAAGATCTGCATGGCCAAGGAATCTGATATGGATGCCAATGAAAAATATGTAAAAAAACATTATCATAAACCCGAATGATTAATTTCCATTTAACTAAGGTACCTACAGGTACCTATTAAAAATACATTTGTGTTTACGATTACAAGTACTTTTAAACATAAAATACATTTCCGATGAGATTCATCATAATTTTATAGTCAAAATAATCATATCAAATTTTTTCCTGTTCCTAATAATTTCGGGTACACATTACATCAATCTTTGAATTTTGATACAATTTTGTATGACACCCTGTATTTTTTAAAACAAAAAATACACATTTACTCTATGTAAACCTACAGGTTAATTAATATAAATGGACTAAGACTTAACAATGCAATAACAAACTTATAAAATTATACATAGCTTGGGACACTAGCGAGAAGTATTACCTACGTGTTAAAAAAAATCAGGCAAGCTATTTTTTAAATCAAACGTCACTGCACTTTCCATCGATTTAAAATTGTATCATATTTATCAAGTTTACCGTGAAAGTTAGGCAAAATGTTAGGCACAGTAGACCAATGAGTCTCATAATAAAATTATCATTTAGCTAAGCCGTCTGTCAAATAGCTATGCGTGGTAGAGCCACCGGAATGCCAAAACATTTAGATTATTAATATAGTACTGCATCGATATAAAGACTGCCTTTCAAAATCCACCGCTACGTTTACCACTTAATTTCAAAAGAGAGGTTAAGTGATAGGGGGCGATAGGCTCGCCCCCTATCACATAAGGGACGGAGATACGCTCGGCGAAATGTGGGTGTACTGGTTACAACTCTGCCTACCCCTTCGGGGATTACAGGCGTGAGTGCGTATGTATGTAGGTTAAGTGATGTTTTTTCTATTGTCTTCTAAACTGAATCTCGCCAATGCCCTTTCTAAAGCCCCATTTGGATGAAGAGGTTTTATTGTATGGACACAGGTAAGAATATCAGAAAACTGACATTTTCGTCGATTTTATTTCATATTGCATGACTCGGCTTTACGAATGACAGTTTTCTGAAGGCTAACTCTCGTATTTAGTCAACACTGCGACTGAATTGTAACCAAACTGAGATTAGATTGTGATTTGACTAAAAATTGTATTCTGCACCTCTAAGTTCAGTCCGGTTCTAATATAATCTCATCTCGATCTCATTGCAACCACAGTTCAGTCACAATTTTGACGTTTATATAAGACTAAGAACACCGATTAAATTACATGTCATTTACAAATGGTATCACAATGTCGTTTTGGTTGACAACTTTTAATCTAGTTTCGATCTCATTTCGATCTATATTCACATTTGACGTTGATTATTGGTTTATGAAAACACCATATGCAACTTTCTTGACACTGAAACTAGATCAGAAAGTTGTTTTAAACATTTTTAATTACCAGAATTGGCTTTCTGATAAATTCTTGCCTCTGTCGTACGAAAAAGCTCTCCATGTAGATGGGTCTTTATCACGGTTGTCGTTTAGTACCGCACCACTAATACAAAAGCTAGGCTATAATTAAAATTACGAAGCTCGTGTCTACGTGACATCGTATATTCAATCGATGGTACAGTGATATAATTATTAGGCGTGGTATGTTGGTACATGCGATTTTGGTCCTTGAAACTTTGCATTAATTTAATAAAAACCAGTGCGAGTCGGACTCGCGCACCAAAGGTTCTTACCAGCACACGGTTTACCTTTTGCTGTTTTATTATTTATTAGGATATTCGCCATAATATTTTTTATTTATTTAAATAAACACACCAGTGACATATACGCATTCAAATTACAAGAAATAATAACAATATGAAAAAGAACTGATGCACATGCCAATTGAAGGTGTGTACAGCATTCACAATATTATATGAGTGACATTCTATACGTAGATTAATAATACATCATATTGTCAATAGTTCAGCTTGCTACTGTTATTGTATACTACTCTTTAGCAGAATTAAAAGTTTCTAGCAACATACTACACCAACGACGTTCCATTTCTATTTCATTTTCATACACATAAAACATTTTGAAAATGGTACTTTAGGGTTTACTTCACTCACTTTTTCGAATTAAATGGTAATTAAAAAGAGAACTGTTAAAGGAAGTTTTTTATTCAGCCAAGTTAATAACAAAATATAATTAAAAATTTGTTGCAAATTCCTTGATAACAAACCTTTGTTCTGAAACATCTGTATTTACTACAGCCTACTATCCACAGTACTGGATTATTACGCAACATGTTTATTAAAATAAAGTTCTGATTGGAGTTTTATTAGTTGTGAACGTAAAGTGGCATTTGCTTTGGTTAACCTTAAATTGGTGTCTGAAGTTGATTTATATTCATAATGGATAATGTTTTGTTCCAACAATAAGAAAATGGATGTTTTTTAACCCGACATAAAGAGGGTGTAATAAGTTTGCCCCTTTTGTCTCTTTAAGGGTGTGTGTATATATGGTGTGTGACGTCAAGTGGCATCCTAACGCATATATACAAATGGACAGATTTGAATGCGTTTTGAAAGCTAATGGTCTTAGCTAGGTTCAAGTGTTTTAAAGTTACAGATGACTTTCGAGTTTGCGGTCAGGGGTTTTTATTTTCTATTGTACATTGACGCGGGATACAAACATTCCTTTTAAAATGTCATCACGGGAGTTGAATAGACTATTTTATTTTTTCTAATTCAAAGTAACACCAAAATGCTCCCCAAAACGCTGTTACTACAATCATTCGTAATATTTTATGTTATACATAAAACATGTTATACATTTATTATATTATTATTTTATACATAAAAAGCTGTTAAAAATTGGGACCAAACCGCACATAACTTGCCTAATTATTGATCTACTGCTCCATCGTGCTTAATTAACATCTACGTACTCACATTGATAACATGTCGTACAAAATATTCATGGATGTACAAATATATAAAAAGTGCATAAAATGTTCCAAAACATGTGTCTATCAAACATATAAATGCTTAAATATGTCCACAAAGTGTTCGTTATGGCGATGTAGGTCTTCATATTAAATATTACTATTTATTAAAAAAGTAACAGAAATGCATTCGCGGTAGATCTATTTTTTTATTGCCCTTTCTAATATTTTGGCAAAATATACAACTTATATTTGATTCAGAGTTCAATTTGGACATAATTTGTTCCGTAAAAATTCTGCATAGGACCTATTTAAACGTTTATATCTTTAATACATAACGTTCAGCTGCCACCGCCACTAATATCTAAGTTAATGCAATCTGTCACATATTTATGGACCCTTCCACACTACGACCGAACGGAGCAGCCGACCCCGTAATTCCATTTTGAATTTTTTGTATGACATAACTAAAAAGAATAAAATATAGAACACCAGAGATCGTTCCGCCATACTATGGAGGGCCCTTAAAAAAATAAAAAGTATAAAAGAAGGCATGTACCTCTTTTAAATCTTAAGTCGGCTAAGTGGTTATAAAATGAAGTCCTAAAACAAGAAAACAAAATATACGTGTCCTTAAAATTAAAGAGATTTTTGGAATATTTACATTAACTAAAAAACAAACAAACTATTAAACGGTTTTAGCTACATTTAATCATATTTCGGACTTCGGTGAAGTAATAGAACAATATGACAAAATAAATAATCTAAACAATGAATAACTAAAACGGCAATATAAAACATTAGTTAAGGAAAAATATTTTGTATTTGGAAAAGAATAAAACTTAACAATGCATTTGACACTTTTTATAGAAGGCAGCTACTTAAAATAAAAACAAATACATAGTTTCAGTAACAGATTGCACACAGCAACAATATACATATTAGCGAACAAAGTATAAATCTACTTGTATATGGTATATGTTCTATAGATGTATAAGCTCTATGCCCTTAACACTGGCACAATTACAGAATATTCAAAGAAATATTGCAATGGTAAATTTTTCTGCACAATTTTATAACTATGTAAGTACAAAAACAACTGAAAAAATATTACAAAACCACTTTGGCATTCAACAATTTGACGATTTTAAATCACAATATTTCTTTCAGATATTTGCTTGTATTTATATTATTTTATGATTTATTGGACTAACGTTGGAGCAACATTTATTGTGTAAATAAAATAGCTTTTTATATCGAATTAATGTGTAACGAAATATCACTCACAATCAGTTTCTAGCAAAATAAAAATTCACTTTATTTTTTGATTAAATTAAATATCATGATGGCGTGTGTTTTTTCAAGTATATTTAATTTTGAGAAATAAGTACCTAGGTATACATAAATAATTGGTACTTAAATAAAATATGTTGAAAAGAGTCTTCTCAAAAGAGCAAAATGAAAAAGGTATGGGCATAACTCATCGAGAAATTGATGTTACTCACTCGCTGTAATAAATTATTCGCAAAATAACACCATTACTTAAGAATTATATAACAATGTGTAACTTCATTCAACTTTTTAAGAGTTATAAATTTCGATATTTTGTTCTTTAATTAAGGTGGAATTCGGGTTGATTTAGGTATAAACTGTTTGTATTAAGGAAGTAATTTGTATGAATTAAGTATAGGGCCCTTACATATTACTACCGATGCGGAATGGAACCGCATAGTCAATGTTCTATTTATTTTTATTTTTTCCCATACAAAAGATTAAGAAAGAAAGACCGGCAATGACAGTTCCGTTCCTTCATCGTAGTATGAGGTCCTTAGATGATTATTATTCCCTGTGCATAATTCTTGATTTTCATGATTTTGTTTTTATTAATATTCCATTTGACAATGTTCTCGGTCATTTGACTTCCTTTTAAGGACCTCTTCGTACTACGACGGAATGAAATGAACAGAATAACTGTTACCGGCCTTCCATTTTTAAACTTTTGTATGGGAAATTAAAAAAATAAATAAAATTCAAAATCGTCGATGTATATATACAACGTGTTATAGAAAGGGGCGGGCAAATTTAAGGAATGTATAGTGTAGGGTATAAGTATTTTATCTCCCATAGTACCAAATTCGATTGCATTGCTAGTACAATAATTATAGAATTTTCTTTTTTATTGAATGAGTAACATGTCGATATCGACTTTCAACTTTGGACAACACTAAAAGATAAACAATGATACTATAGACCTCCTTTCATTTAATTATTTTATAATTAAAAAAACATTAAACAGTTGTCAAATGTCAATATTTATTTGACGCAGTCAGTTCGGCAAGTTCTGATTTTATAAAGTATGATTATGATTACGAGTTCAAAAAATATGTTGTATTTGTCTAAAAACAAGTGTTATGTATTGGTACTTTGTGTTGGTGTAACTGACAACAGCTTTTAAGAGGATCGTCAACTGTATTAAGCCAAATTCATAGATGGAAGACCCGAGAATAAAGTCTTTAAAATGCTTCTTTGATGCTGCTTAAAGATGGTACCTATATTGTCTTCAGCACACAATGTCTTTCTGGTGTTCATATGTGTTTAAGTTACAAGTTACGTAGAATTACGTACATCTTATTCAAGTTTATTAAAAAGTGAGTGTCGTTCAAAATAATTAATAGCGATGTCATCAATCAATAATATGTTGTATTTGAATAAAAACAAGTATTATGTATTAGTATTTTGTGTTGGTGCAACTGATAATAGCTTATAAGAGGCTCGTCGACTGTATTAAGCCAAATTCATAGATAGAAGACCCGACAAAGAAATCTTTAAAATACTTCAGAGGATGGTACCTATATCGTCTTCAGCAAACAGTCTCTTTCAGGTGTTTTTATTATAAATTACAAGTTACGTACGTATGTCCGTATAATTACGTAAAAAATTGAGTGTCATTCATAATCATTAATAGTGATGTCATCAAACTTATCGATCTTAATCAACGAGTGATTAAAATTTACGTGAAATTTTAAGATGTCTTGGTTTAAAATGATCCGGTACATAGGTACTTACTATAAGGAGTGTGTAATTACCCTAAAATATGACCACACCTTTCTGTAACACGTTGTATATACTATTATGCCATTTCAAATTCCATAATCGTTCCGACCCAGAAAACATTTTTCATAACCTCAATTAATCTGTCTTGTAAGACGCACTGTTTTCTCGAGTCTACCCTACTTACGTGAAAAAATATTTTATTGGATTTGCTGAACTAATCCAAGGTGAAGGTGAGAGAGGGCGACCTTGTTGGTGTCACGCGATATGCTAATACAAGTCATCTGTTAGTTTTTATTAGTCCTTAGTACATTTTGATTAGTTACGATCGTTTGTGTAAGTCGATCGGATTTATAGAAAATGAAAAAGTATTATGGGGAACTAAAAAGGCGCCTCTTGAAATAAATTAATATCATGTGTTTGATAATCTTTTAAAATGTTTACGACCTGTTGGAAAACAAAAGTAGCTGAAACTAAATAAAACAGGATATCTTAATATGGAAAACAAAAGTAGCTGAAACTAAATAAAACAGGATATCTTAATATGGAAAACAAAAGTAGCTGAAACTAAATAAAACAGGATATCTTAATATGGATTCCGATTTTAATAATAAGTTAGTATTTTTACTAAAATAAAGTAAAATTATATTATTGTGAAATTAATCACTCATATTGATTTGTTTTTAAAGCATTAAAATAATACGTACCTTCTAATTAATTCTGTATAGCAATATGGAACCTAGCTAATAGACGCCATCAAAATACAGTGATTAATAAAGATCGGATTTTAATAGCTGTACTTTAAATATCATTAGTAAAGTATCTAGTGATTTGATATCTTCTACATCCATTGACTGAATTTGATTTCTGTAAAAGATAATGAAAACAAGATACGTTTAGGAATTACCTATGACTTCATAAATTCGATATTACAACCTGTTTACGTATTAGAAATACCTGTACATTTTTGGTTTTAGGCCAACAATATTTTTAAGAATTTTCATAACATAGACGAACAAAATTAAACAATAATTAGTTCATACGTAATGTAACCCGTGATAAATGTTACTCCAGTAACCAATAACAGCAACTGCGTGCTACGCATCACGTTCAAGCGGGGTTCGCACAAATAAATCGAGTCACGACTAATTAGGAACATTTTAATACAAAAAAAGTAACATATGTCCTTAATCATCTAAATAACATTCTAATTTTCATTTACTAAAAGCACAATCAGTCTGGCACCATAATTTTCAATTCACTAATTTGCTTGGTGCTATATTTCATCTGAGTCCGACCTTATCGAATCGTAGTTTGACGTCTTGCTTCTCAGCATCCTGAGGAAGGAACCGACAGCGAAAATTGTCCTTCTGTGCCTGTGGAATATACCCTGATACAGCGCCTCTCGCAGCGCCTTCCTGTCATCAGTGATCGATGTCTGCGTACTCAACGTTATATCTGATTGGGCCCCAACGGCCTTCTGATGCCTCAGTCCCCCGTGCTTCTTCTCCAATGACTTTTGGTTCGGTAAGCTCATAGTAGATTCTATAGACGAGTTCTTCGTCTTCCTCAGATTGAGTATTTTCTTTCCAGATGACTGCGTCTCTGATGATGACCGCACGGGAGCTAGTTTCGATCGGTGCAGTGGATTATTCGACCCTTCCGGATGGACCATTATCTCGACGGACTTCTGACTGACTGCACTCGATCGCGTCAGTGTTCGTTGGGAGGTTGTGGGTTCCATTTTCGGTACCCGCTCCTCTGTAGGCATTGGCTGCTCCGATTCTAAAGCAATCATTTTGTTATTGTTGTGTAGTTTATTGTCCAGATTTGATCACACAACAAGGTCACATCATTGGCGGGCGAGACTCTTCAATAATGTCAATAGAGGGCACGGCCAAGTGAATCGCCACGTCTGTATTATTAGGCTGATTGCTTTTAGTATAATTATCGCAACAATTGCTAAACGTTATTGTTGGTAATTTGCCATTGCTATCGATTTTGACGGAGTTCAAATCCTGCGTAATACAATTCACGTTGTCACTTTGTGAGTCGTGTTGGTCATCGGAATTCGCGCTCATAATCGGAGCAAGCCATTCCTCTTCGTTCTCTGTTTTTTCTACATCAGATGAGTGTCCGTAATCATCGCGGATAGGGGAACAACCTTCCCCTTGGACTGTGAGGCCTATCAGACCGGCCAAGTTAACATTAAAAAGTTTATTTCTTCTGTTTGTTCGGTTATTCTCCTCCGCAGCAGTCACTTCCTCAGTAACAATACGATCAGTTATAGTCTCTACTTCCTTCCTTAACGTTTGGTCATCTTCATAAAATTCGGATAAGTCTTGCAAATTTTCTAGCCACTTGTTACCTAGTAAGCTTGTGGGAGGGCACGCGTTCTGCTCTTCGACTGTTGCTTGGCGGTACTCATCGATGAGTGGCTGGAGGGACTCCTCGTGCTGTTGGAACAAGTAGTGGTAGGCCTGACTCACTGCATACAACGAGTAGGCAGAGCGGGGACGTGGAACCACGGAAGCTGAAGGTTTGAGGACCGCACCGCACCCACGCCACACGTGTCTCTTGCTTCGCTCGCACAGAATTGCATTAGTATTAAGAATCCTTTCAAAGTCAGACACTTGTTCGGCTTCCCTGATCTGCAACAACAGTTTGTTCTCCGTCTCTTTCCCGCAGCCGATAGTGTGACACAGTCTCTTGTTGTCGCCAACCTGTTTAGGAGGATTACGAGACTTAGTCTTGTTATTATCGACCTGTTTATTATTGCATAAATTTCGAGACGATTTGGAGGTTGAATGCCTAGGTTTCGGATTATCTGCGTATTTCATGGGTATGGACAAGGTCTGGACGGCGACCGCGTACGGGATTTTGTCGACTACGCGCCTGTTTTGGGGTTTGACGTTGACGTTAGATTGTCGACGTTTGATTTCGGTAGCTGATGATTGACGGTGGACGAATTGTTTGTCGGGATATCTGAGACGATTGGGGTCCGCACTGCGAACGGCGCGAACATATTTAGAGCGCGGGCGTTCTGCTAGGCAGACACTTTTCGCACGGAGAGGTATATCTCGCGTTTCTTTAGAGTTCCAAGCCAGTGTAGGATCGTTTCGCGAGTTGGAGCCCGTCATGAATAGGCGCGGACGAGCGGCGCCCTCGGTGGACCGCAGACACTGATTGCACTGCGCTTCTTCGATACGAAGTGAGCGTAAAAAGTAATTTATAGCGGTGGCGTGCCGTGATCGATCCTTTGTGCCGAAATAAAGATGCGCATAAAATTTGGCGAATGTTCAATGCATGGTAACAGGCGGGCGGCATTTTTTATATTTTCGTGCTTGTATTTTTTTGCATGAACTCTACGATTGCGTTTATATGATTTTTATATGCCGTAACTCGCGACGGAAGTTCGTTTTGTTTTTGCGTGTGTACGCGATGCGTGGTGGTTGTCGTGATCTTTCTTTTTAAGAATCTCACAATGTCTTTGATACAAGTATGATGATTTATTTATTTATTTATTTAAGACGCAAAACAGAGTACAATCAATACATTAGTACAACTTTATAACTATACAATCATTAAAACCAGATTGTATTCCAAAACATGCGCCCTTATATATATTCAATAAAGTTCAATAAAGTGCGGACTAGGATATTAGAAAGCTAATAATACACAGTACATCGAAACAGATAGTCAAATAATATGATAATAATAATATGTTCCTCACACTGGGGCCCTTACCACCGGCGGCTTGGGTCTTAGGCCTCGCCATTGGAGGGTGATACGTTTTATATTTTTAAATGTTTTATTTTTTTAACTGCCTCGGTGGCGCAGTTGTAATGCGTACGCGTTACGATTAAGGCCAACGCTTAGGTCTCTGGTTCGATCCCTGGGTCGGGTAAAGTGGTATTGGGTTTTTCTATTACGAAATGCTCAGTATCAGCCCGGAGTCTGGAATTTGTGGCCGGTATGGCGATAGGCTCGCCCCCTATCACATCGTAGGACGGAGATACGCTCGGCGAAATGTGGGTGTACTGGTTATACCTCTGCCTACCCCTTTGGGGATTACAGGCGTGAGTGCGTATGTATGTTCATATTATATATAGTTATATTATCAATATATTTCAATCCAAACTCAACTCTCGTGTAAACGGGGCCAATATAAGTTGCCCAACGCGCCTAAAGAAGTTTACACTTCAAAAAAACAATATCTCAGAGACATCAACTAACTTTTATAGTCAATTAGCGATTCCATTTATCTCATTTTCTATAGCCACTGGCGGAGCAATAAGCGAATAGCTGTTTGAGCGTAGAAAAAATCGAATACAAAGAAATAAGATTGAATACACATTTGACCTTAACCCAACCTCGCCTTTCCTTAATAGAACCACGCGTGCTGGCTTACGGAACCACAGCTTCGTGGTCTCCTCCATCTCGGCTAGAACTAAAAAGTTCGCAAAATCTTACTTTATCCTTTAAACGGAGTGTGAAGAAGCAATTAGGCAGGCCGGCAAAATTTCGCCGACCTACGATAGACACTTCGTCTGTCGTTGGTCGACAGTTTTTTTGGATTGTGCTACACTTACCATCAGGTATAGCGTAGTCATTTTGCCGAGCCAGGACAAAAAAATAAAAAATGACTAATTGACAATCTGTTAATTGGCGTCTGTGTGTACAGCAGTTAGTTGATAATTCTGTAACCTAATATAGCGCCTCCAACTAATGAGTAGTTTAATTTAGTTTGATATTTCACATTTTATTTATAGCATAAGCCGAGAAACAACTTGTGGGTCACCTGAATAACCTGATGGTAAGTGATCTCCACCGTCCATGTACATAATACCGAAATCATGGGCGCGTTGCCGACCTTAAAGGAAATAGCTAATTGGGCATTGTAAATCTCCCTGATTTTAAGCCTCCGGATATCTCTCACCGTACGAAACGCAGCAGCAAACAGTTACTTTATGTCGGTTTTCTATGAGACAGTGGTAACGACCCGGTCGAGCCGGCCTATTCGTGCTGTAGACAAAACTGTCTACAGTGTGGCTCTACCACTCAATAATTAAGTATTATCATCAGCAATATTATGGTATAAATCATATACATACGCATACGCGCTCACGCCTATAATCCCCGAAGGGGGGTAGGCAGAGGTGTAACCTGTATACCCACATTTCGCCGAGCGTATCTCCGTCCCACGATGTGATAGGGGGCGAGTCTATCACCATATCGGGCACAAATTCCAAACTCTGGGTTGATACTGAGTATTTCGTAATAGAAAAACCCAATACCACTTTACCCGACCCGGGTATCGAAGACCCCAGCGTTAGCCTCAATCGTAACGCGTTACACGCATTACAACTGCGCCACCGAGGCAGTCGATGTATAAATCAATTATACCATTATAAATCATGACAAAAATGACGATTCTCTTAACTTCAAAATATTATTGAACGGAAATATCTCAACTCATATTTATAAATATAAACTTATTAATAGGTAATTCGTTCCAGTGGCGATGAGATGAAATAATAATACCCAGAAATATTCTGCCAACGTAGTTAATAGTGATATAGCACTTGTATCACAAGAAAAACTAGAAGACTGCCTCGGTGGCGCAATAGGGCAGTTTCCTATATTGAATATTATACATTATTTTATAAGCAACAGAAAATGATACGCAAAAGAACCCCTTATAAAACACAATCAAAATTGGTGCAGAAATGTGCCCGCAGTTATGACTTTACGAGTAAATGTTAGTATGAGCAAAAGTGGGTGCGTAGTAGGGATATCTCACTATCTCGCTTGCACGCGTGCACCATAATGAACATTTTATACAGTGACGTCAAAGTTTGCGTCGTCTGTCATTTGACAATTACCCCTTCAACAGGATTTGAATGGCTGATGCTGAGGTCTCTGGTTCGATAAAACCCGGGTCGGGTAAAAGTGGTATTGGGTTTTTCTATGATGAATTACTCAGTAAGAACCCAGAGTCTAGAATTGTGCCTGGTCTGGCGATAGGCTCGCCCCCTATAATATTATGGGACGGAGATACGCTCGGCGAAATGTGGATATACTGGTTACACCTCTGCCTACTCCCTCGGGGATTGCAGGCGCTAGTGCGTATTTGAAATAATGTATTTTTTTTATTTTAGATAAAGTATGAGAATTTTAATAATAAGCAGTGTTAGCTTAGCGGGGAGTAGTACCTATACGAACTGTAGAGGCGAAAGTCTCAGGTTCGAAACCAGCCTCAAGAGCGTGCACCTCTGACTTTCCTATGTTACGTGTGCGGTGTGTTCCTCTCATTTAGTAGAGGAGGCCCGTGCCCAGCAGTGGGATATATGTATGCTACAGCGCTAGTATTATTATTATAATAAGAATATTAACGGTTAAAGAATCATCGTGAGGAAACCTGCATACCTGCGAAGTTCTCTATAATAATTTCTAAGGTATGTGAAATCTGCCAACCCGCATTAGGCCATCGTGGTGGTATAAGGCTTACCCCTCTCATTCAGTAGAGGAGCCCCGTGCCCAGCAGTGGAACGTATATGATACAGGGCTAATATCAATAATATACTGTGACTAGTAAGTGTAACATAAAACTATGAGATTGGGACGGATACGTAAATGAAAAACTAATAACGTTACGTAATTAGCGATTATTAAATAACATAGCAACATTCCTTTTAGTTATTTTTTAAGAATTGCCTACCGTACCTACCTGCGGTACTACCTACCGTAGTTATAGATATACCTTCACCGTTAACAAACAATTTTGTTACACCCTACAGTCACACGCCACACTAGGTTAATCTGTATCGTGGGTATCAGGAACTACAAGGGTCTTGCGGTCCTACAACAGCCAGACCCGAAACAAATATTTGTGGATCACACACACATTTAAACATTTGTCTCGGTGTGGGAATCGAACCCACGGCCTCTTATTTCACAGCCGGCTACTCGCCCACTGCGCCACGGGGACTGTCAAATTAACAATGAATACACAAGTAACTAAAGCCAGAGATGTGTGTCCTGGGGGCTGGTTTCGAACCCATTACTTCCATCTAGGTAGTCGGTACCGCTAAGCTATAGGCATAGACAATAATTTTATATTAAAAATGGATGACACAAAAATGTCCTCCGCAATCGACCATACCATATTTTATTCAAATCCATCGATTTATGGACTTATTTAAAATTTGATAAGGGCTTTTCTGCTTACAGCTATTAAATATTAACGGTATCACTACATATCTATCTAGTATCCATACATATTATAAAACAAAGTTCTGCGAACGCGTCTGTCTGTTCGCAATAAACTCAAACTACTAAACGGATTTTTATGTGGTTTTTACCAATACATAGTGATTCATGAGGAAGATTTAAGTATATAATTTGTCAAGGTTTTGTGTAAATTGTTTGAAATATAACGATTATTGTTCGAAGTGTCCGAAAAAGGCGAACCGCGTGGGAGCTTTCATTGAAAACGCAATACCTTTGAGGTATAATAAAACAATGCATGGTGGGATATTCCTCTTTTATAGATCTACAAAATAGTCTCCGATGGCATATATCTATCTTTTATGGATACCTTACTGTACCCATTCTATCTATTTATTCTAAAAAAAAGTAACTGGCGCCGCCTCCGCCGCTGCCAAAAGCTTGTCACGCTATCTCCTCCGAAACCGCTGGGGGTATGGGGTCGAGACCGATACCAATCGATGCAGAATAATGTTGGGAAGAAAGTAAGATATGTCTCATATTCGTCGGACTTTAAGTTTTTTTGTGGAAAAACATGGGCAACGCTCCTAGTGTTCTAAAAAAATGGTCACGTACAATGCGGTAATTGGAAAGCTACGGACGAATACAGTATTAATCCTGATGCAACATAAATGCGTCATTTACTTTAAGCATTTCATGAACATTGTTATAATACTTTACCCCATATAATTTAAATGCATATCTTAGAAGTTATAACAAAAAAATACGCGGGCGAAAATAAATTCAAGTGCGTTTCTCACACCGATGACTGGAATCGCTTGATGCGATCACCCCGCGCCGCCCCCACCGCTGTCGCCCACTGTTTCTATATAATCCGATTTATTTTTTCGAATGGATTTGTGCTGTTAGCTTATATTGCTTTTACAACTTCACCTGACAATAAAGCCGGCGCTTATGGCGCTCTAGCCAAAAATATGTATAATGTACTTAGAAGCGATTAAGCACAGAGGCGCCTTTTAGAAGGCTCAGACCTCAGCTTGAGCAATCGCTGGGGAGTATAGTTTAGGGCCGTCTCTGCACATCATTGTGCCGACGGTCAGTTGTGGGAGTTCTTCGGACTCGTAGGCGTGTCCTATGTCGGGGTCGCGTATTATTATTGCGATTCGGATTAAAGTAATTCGCAGGGAAAGTGCTGCTTCGATAGCGACTGATGGAGTCGTTGGGACGGAGGAGGTATATATAATCCGAGCAATAACAAGTTTTAAGCTGATGCTATCCTACGACAGACAAAACAATATGTCTGCATAATATGCTCTACTTTAGGAGTAGTAGAGCCACGCTGTAGACGGTTTTGTCTATAGCATGAATGGGTCGGCTCGTCTGGGTCGTTACCACTGTGTCACAGAAAACTGGCGTAAAGTAGCAGCTAGCTGCTGCGTTTCGTGCGATGATTAAACCCCCTCCCCTTCCCAATCCCTTAATTTTCCCTTTCCTAAGGACAATGTCGACAATGCAACTATGATTCTTTTGGTATTGTGGGCATATGGGCGGTGGAGATCACTTACCATCAGATGACGCACTTGCTCGTTTGCCGGCCTATGATATTGAAAACAATACGGTAGTTTCCTATATTGAATTTTATACATTATTTTATAAGCAACAGAAAATTATACGCAAAAGAAACCCTTTTATTAAAACAAAATCAAAATTGGTTCAGAAATGTGCCCGCAGTTATGACTTCAAATGTTGGTATGAGGAAAAGTGGGTGCGTAGTAGGGATATCTCACTATCTCGCTTGCACGCGTGCACCATAATGAACATTTTACACAGTGACGTCAAAGTTTGCATCGTCTGTCATTTGACAATTACCCCTTCTACAGGATTTGAATGGCTTCTAACTTTGATATTTTTGGTCCGATTTATAAAATTCTTTCTGCAATAGATTTTGAGTAACGTAACTTATTGCTTTAAATAATTAAAAAAAACTAGTCAACTACCCTATACTACCAGTGTGAAGCCGAGGCGAGTGTCTAGTTGGTTTATAATACGGTGCTCATTAAATATTCGATTTTTCAATAAAATATCTTAAGTTTGGTTCACCGGATAGATTGCACAAATGGGCCAATCAGAATACAGTGGGAAGGTCACGCGTTCCAATTATTTAGTTGATTTCCGATGGATAGCCAATCTAATAGATTGTTTATTTAGCTTGAATGACTAAACGAGCAGGTCGCTCGCCTCATGTTAAGCGCCACGCCTGCCCATAAACAGAAACAACACCACACATAACTTTAAATTACAAAGCACTGCATGGCATTGGACTGCGCTCATCACCTCAAGACACGATGTTAAGTCTCGTAATGCCGAGTAATTACACACGCTTGCAATGCCCTTCAAACCGGAACACAACAGTGCTTCCACACTGTTGCTTGGCGGCAAGAAATAGGCAAACCATTCATTGTTTACGGTTAATATCTTAATGTCAAATCTTGCACCTGACGTTATAAGAACAAAAAATATATGGTTATACATACACACATACGAGTACAACCTACATACGACTCACGCTTGTAATCCCCGAAAGGGTAGGCAAAGTTATAACCAGTACACTTACATTTCGCTGAGCTTATCTCCATCCCTTGATGAGAAAGGGGCGAGCCTATCGCCATACTGGGTAACACTACAGACTCGGGTTTATCACTTTTACCCGACCCGGGAATCGAAGCCGAGAGCTGAGCACAGCAGTCGTACCGCGTACTTCGCCACCGAGGCAGTCTATGATTATAGAGAATTTCGACCACTATGCGACCAATAATATTAAAATATCTGCGTTGTGCAGTGCTTCATCGACTGCGTGTCAGAATACAGACGTCATACAGCACCGATTCATATATCCGTCGTGAACGTAAATAACTTATTTATGTCTACATTTAATGTATAAATCGCGCGTGATTAATCTTGAATATGCATGATAAACAAGAAATTTTACGTTTGTTTGTACATCTTATTTCTTGTGATATAATGTCCTTGATAATATCTGTGCCTACCAGCCCCGGATGTGCGATTTTTTCTAACCGGGGCAGAAACTTGATTGTGGCCACCAGTGTTTGAGATAAATTACCTAAAAAAACTAAAAGAAAAGAAAAGAATGATGCACAAAAGGGCCTGTGTAGCGCCTTTTTCTTACAAGTCGACGGTGAGCCAACCAGGCTTCCGTATGCTAGGTATATTATTATATTATGATTTTGGCACCCCCTGAAACTGCCGCCCGGTGGGGTGCTTCTTAAGATATTATCAAAATGATAATCCAGAAACTCATATATGTCAATAAAATATTTCTAACTATCGACACCATGCACCCACGCTTTTTTTACAATAAAATATTTTAAACTATTATTTATTTTTCATTTTTTAGTTGGATTTTCTATAAAAGTGTGTTTTTCAGGTTTTTTTAAACTATTATTTATTGACATTTCGATACGAATACGTCCTCGCAAGTTATTCGTGCTAGCCCCTCTGGTAAGTAGCATTTACTCAGAGGTGCATACAGGCGCTGAATGTTTTTTTTAAATGCCCAAGGCTCCACGTCTAGACAGTAAAGTCGAGTTAATTATTCTAGATTAAATTTAAACCTCCGACCGCCTCGACACGTTTAATCCAACTTATAGTTCTACGACCTACCTGGCGTCAAACCTCCTTGGGATTGTTATCGATTACCAAAGTGTGATGACCTCATAGTACTTAATGGCAATTGCAATAATCCTACGAGGTACTATTATAAATATGAAAGTTTGGATGTTTGTTAGTCCATCACACCGTAACGGCTGAATAGTTTAGGATGAAATTTGGCACACAGGTAGACCATGACCTGGATTAGGGTATATGCTACTTTTTATCCCGGTAAAGGCCGTTCACGTGGGCGGAGCCGCGAACAAATGCTGGTTATAGATAAATAAATTTAAATCATCGTTATATTTGCCAGCGTACCCCTAAGTAACCATAAGGGTTCATGGGATCAGACAACCACAATTTGTTTGAGTTTTTCGTTTTGTAAAGCGTACAATACGGCAATTTCATAGGTATACTATTTTTACATTCAATTGTATAAAGTCAATTTAAATGCAGAGAGCTCATCTCCTGACAAAGACGGAAAACACTTGTTTACGAGACCGCATTATAAAAACTGAAAAAATACTCATATGACGTGGCCTTATAAATTACAATTTCAATATCCTTGACTATGTCGTACGAGAAATTCTCTGCATTTATAATATTTATACTAGGTATATGCCCCTAGTCTTTCACTGTGGTTAGGTATTTACAATTGAACTCGTATACAGGTCGCGTATTTCTCTATTATTTAATGCAAACGTTCGATCAATGGAAAAGCTATACATATTTCATGAAAAATAACCTATAAATAGCCGACCTATGTCGATGACATGCAGTGCCCGCCATAATTGATAGCGTGGACGGAATATATAATGAGTTTATAAATAAAACTACATACACGTGAGGTTTTCGCCGTTCGCACACACCCTTTTACGCGTTTGGGTGTGTCGAATAGAATTCTAACTTTGTTTAAGCATCTGTTATTTTGTTTTCGCATTTGGGTAACTTTAACAACTTACGCTTTTGATTAGATAGAAACGTTACACGTATTTTATAAATGTTATAGCTTTTTTTTAAACGTTTTAGCTAATGTTCATATCGCAATTGGGTGCAGTGGTGCTTTTAGGCGATAAGTAAATTGAATTATGTGATTAAGTACTTATTTATTCTTACATATAATTACCTATAGTTTCACAATTAGGTAAATAGATACTTTCGAAAATAATATTAACAGCCGGTAAAATAAATACCTACTCACTTAATATAATGCTTACATCGCAAATATCTTACTATACGATGTAACCTTTCCTCTGTAATAGGTCGTTTACACTTCAATTCAGCTGAACCGACGACTTTGGTATTAAAACATAATACTTACTTACCTACTCTAAGTTGCAGTAATTATTTCAGTAATTGAAATTATAAATATTTATTTACTAGCTTTTGCTCGTGGCTCCGCATTTTCTGAGGTAAAAAGTAATGTCCTAATTCAGGTCATGATCTACCTGTGTGATAAATTTCATCTAAAACCGTTCACCTGTTTTAAGACGTGATTGACTAAAAAACATCCAAATTTACAAACTCACAAACATCCAAATTTTCACATTTATAAAAGTATATAAAGTAGCCTATAAGTCTACTTTTACAGTTTCAAATAAAAAAAAACAGAAGATTTTTTTAAAAATATTAAAATCTTAAACCTCCAATGGCGAGGCGTAAGAGTACCTATTGTGTTTAGGACCGTAATATTAGAACCCTCCTTATCACTCTTTATGCATAATACCCATCGACATTGCCTTCTACGAGTATATGTGACTCTACTCTTTACTCTTATTAATTCTAGGTTTGAATATGATCATTATAAATAAAATTTCTGTCATGAGGTTATTAGAACTTCTGCATTTATGAAGTTCTTAGAATATAGACTTGTAGAGCATCAGATTTTTAATATGACTGTTTAGAAACAAAAATGGTCACTTTAGCTGTGATCCAAATGTATTGAATAAAGATATAATATTTTTATTAGATAACAGGTTTATTATTTTAAATACTATTTAGGTCTAGTTAATATCATAGTACAGAAATTTAAACTAAAGCAATATCAATTATCTAAATAAGGGTTATTGTCAAAAAAAAATACTTCGTTGAAATCGCTGGTGTTTAATTTCCTTTATCTATATTACGTGGAAAACAACTAAGATGTCTATGGTTTAAATTATTCTTGTATTTCGAACAGATTACGTATGTGAAGACTACATAAGTAATGTGATTTTTGGTATACCACAATGGTTATCTATTGTATGTTTTAAAGTAATCATAAAAATGAGATTCAAAAACAAAGTCGCAAGGAAAGCTAAAATTAAAACATGAACCAAATTACGTAAGAATAAGAATATTTAGCATTTTATATCGCAGTGTCTCATACCTATTACGTGTTTAAATATTTGTACGAGGTCGTCCCGAGCACATTACACACAAAGAGGATACAACGAGACAATCTTTGAATAAAACTCAAACGCTTTAAATACGTGAAACCTTACATTATGGAAATAAAATTTAACCAGTTCAATAAAATTATCTGAATATATAAATTTTATTTGATTTTGTTTAGGTTTTTTGTAGTTCTTTTTTAAATTCCCGTAATGGTTCATATTCCGATTGCGTTTAAAAAATAACATTTCTGTTTTATGTCTCCTAAATACAATCAGCCAGTCAAGTTTGACTTTCGACCTCTTTTCAAATCGTTTAAGTTAGCATGTTCTGCTTGATTAATAGACTTGCGATCATTTATCGAAAAATGTTAAAAACAAACGTCGGTAAAGCACCGTGCCTGGCACTGGCTGGATGTACAGACGAATCAATAAACTAATAACCTCTTCCGTAAACAACTATAGGCATTCAACCTCCGATCACAAAACCTCTTTGTTGCTATTTACCGCGAAAAAAAGAACTGTCAAATTTTGAAAATCTAACGCAAATTAATTAATTAAACCTACGTAGACTCACCGGGTTATTTTTAAAACGATTACACTCGAAGGCACTGTTATTCCTCAATAAATATTAATAAAAATCACTTCCACAACACGTTACGACGGAGTCTGATGTGGTTATATACAAAATTAACACACTGTTGCTTGGAAAATCGATAAGTCCGCCATACTTCAGCTGGATGGCTCGGCCTCGGCAGTTCATTCAATACTGGGAGAAGGCATGCGTACATCGGCACGGGACGCGATGACGCTGAACGCGGGAAAGAGTTTTTTTTTATATGCCACGGATGCCACATTGTTGTATTTATGACTTTATGATAAGATATGACAACTTATAAATATTAACATTACAAGAAACGCGCGTGTAAGTTACGTCTTTAACAAGAGTAAAACTTTATTATCTTGTTTTTGCGTTGGAGTATCTCTAACTACATTATACTGTATTATATTTATACAGAGATGTATATTTTGATCAATACTCCTTGATGCCTTGCAACGTCTCTGAAAATAAACCGGTAAATAAACTTCGAGAATACGTGTACCTGTGATTTAATTTTGATTGACCCTACCAGATTTGATTATGATAACCGAACCATACCAGATTTACAAAGTAACTACCGGCCGTAGAAGGCCTGTAACGCACTTACAAATCCTCTGGTAATTTAGATGTCCATGGGTGGCAATAGAGATTTACCATTAGGTGACTCACCTATTCGTTTACTAGCTCTTTCATAAAAAGTGTCAAGTGTGAAGCAGACTCACGCATCGAGGGTTCCATAAGCCTTATTTCTTATCCTTATTTAACCAGACAAGCTGCGCGGTACATAGAAATTGCACCACTAAGTTACGTTCAATTGACCGTAACTCAATATTACCATCTCTCTTACTCTCAACTAGAACTCCTATCGCGCTCCCTGTTTGTGAGCTGTAAAACTCCTGCGTAATGTGCCGCAATTTTACTTCTAAACAGCCCGTCTAGTACTTATATACATTGAAATCTTTGATTGGCTGTTAGGATATCCGCCATAATAAATCATATTTTAAGTAAATTTCAAACAGCTACCTATTACTCTCTATTTTTTAATATAGAGCCATTTAAAGTTAGGTTAGTTAGTAATATCTATGCTTTGGATACGGAATCCTTAAAAAATCGTAGACGGATAAGTTCTCTAAATCAAGAGTCAAATGTCAGAAAGTCAATACTACTTATTATCTAATCCAGATAGGGCCATAACTTGTCGATGGTATAACAAATGAGGGTCATTAAACTAGATTTATTATTACAGATAGGCGTGTCTACTTCTGTGCAAAATGGATTGCTTGAATTCTTAATCATATTTATTCGCGTAATTTACACTGTAATCATGGTACCATTTCTTCTGCCGTGCTCTTTTCATGGAATTATCTATGATATACTACGTTTTGCTCGCTCTGTACACGTGAATGTATTTTTTTGGGATTAAAAGTAGCTTATATTATGACATCCAGGTCTATCTGTGTGCCAAATTTCGTCTAAATCCATTCAGCCCTTAAAGCGTGATTGATTAACAAACACTTAATCTTTCATACGTATAAAATACAAGCTTTTGATCGCGGCTCCGCCCGTGTGAACAGCCTTTTCGGGGATAAAAAGTAGCCTATAACCAGAGTTCCATATATCTCTGTACAGAATTTCATAAAAAGCGGTTCTGCGATTTAGGCCTAAACACAGTAGGTAATGTGAAGGACTGATTCCAACCTCGGCTGCAGACTGCAGGAGCACTGTCGCCAACGTTCCCCGCAGGCGGCAGTGCTGCGTTAACGCAGCGCGAAGTCCGCCACTCTACGACACGAATAGTAGTTTAAATCTTTATGCCTGAGCATTATGAGACATAATAACTTATCCGCGGTGATGTACTCAGTCCAGTGCCATACAGTGCTTTGTAATTCAAAGTTCTGTATGGTGTTGTATTTGTTTATAGACAGGCATGGTGCTTATTATCAAGGAAGAAACCTTCTCGTCTCGTCATTCAGACAAATAAAAAAATAAGCATAATTGTTAAAAAAAACACCTAAATTTCCATACAGAAGATGGTTAGAAGCTTGCACAAGCCTGGGATCCAATTAAATCGGAACACAAACGACCAACTGCCAGACCTCAAAACGACCTTCAGCGTCGCGTCAGTAATCACTCGTTAAAAAACACGTGTAGTTTATGTTGGAGGTGATCTTTATTTTAAGAAGTCGATAAATAATAGTTATTACACCTGAGGGGCTAGCACGGAAAACTATCGAAATCGTAATGTAAAGGTATCGAGGGCTCGATAGATAATTCCTTAAATATCATTGGTTTATATTCCATATAAATTAGTTTCTTTTACGTACGATAGGGGCACTGTACTAAAATCTCATAGGAATTGTTGTCGATGACAGCTCGAATAACTTTTCGCAAGTTTCCGTGCTAGCCCCTCTGGTCAGTCTCTCACGTGACCACGAAGGCTGAAAAGCTTTCGAAACGTCTTGACTAAAATGAAATTAAACCGCGATAAAATCCGTATAAACTAGTTTTATTTTAATGCATTATTGTTAAACTTACCATAAATCAACTTTTTAGCCTGATATAGAGGCTTCCAACTTTATTATAACGACTCTGTTGTCGGTTGACAGGGATGATTGATGGCTTCAAGTATAAAGGTACGTTGGAGTTTTAGTCAGTTAACGTAAGTAACTGTAGACGTTTAGCTAATGAACTTACGACAAATTATGGGTTTAAACTTTGGAAATCACGTAGTAAAGATAAAAAATCTGTCTGTTATGTTTTCACTGTTAAACAACTAACCGGTTTTGATGAAACGTAGGAACTTGGAACTTGAAAGGACATAGACTAATAGATTCTATCCCATAAAAATGTGCGGTTACTGTTGGATGGGAACAAGACACCCACGCGCGCGGAGCCTCGAGCAAAAGCTAGTATAGATATAAAAATACTGGTGGCGAGCCTATTCTACGAAATAGAAAAAAAAATACAATTTTTAACGGACTAATATCCAACTGAAAAAAAGGAAGATATACAAACGTGTGATGATGATAAATTAATAAAGGCCTGTTAAAATATTAGAATCACACAATTTTCTCTTGTATGCCTAACCGGATCCGGAAGGCGCGAATATTTATTGCATATTCTTACAAATTCATAAAAACGAAGATAAAAGGTATAATTTATACCGTAGAACTATATCATGTACATTCCGAAATATCAGTAAACAATGATATACGGACCTCAAAATACATACCTACTTCTAAAAAATAAAACAAAAACTAATCTTGCCTCTGGTTGCATAACAGATCATAGCGTCAAAATTGCAAATGCTTTTAGGCTGTTTGGTTGGAGGCACGCGACCGTACCCCCGTTGACCCGGATTGTCGGCTATCGACCTGCCCGCCGAGATACCACTCCATATATTATCTGCCCTCGAGGGTGACCGTTGAAAAACCTCGATTATCCCCGATTTTTAAGTATTTTTGATCATTTTAACCTAGACGTCCTCGCACATACGAGGGACTTACCTCCTAGTAAAGTATTCTCAAAGGAAACAGAAGTTCATAGATCATAGAGCACTATAAGTACTCTCTATCCTTATTCAGTGTCAAATTATTTAAATATACAAGTGAGCCCATCTATCACGGATAATATATTAGATATAATATATACTGTCAATCTGTATAGAAACCAAGCGTGACAAAGCGCATAGATTTTATAGATAGCACATTAATCGTGGCACACGAAGGGAGTACACATATTAATATAGGTTTAATCCGTGATCCTTGACTTATTTTTTTATCACATTATTAAGTATAATCTAAGGTTGTCTAGAAGAGATCGCTATTAACGATAAAACCGCCCATTGTAACACTTTATTTGTATATTTTCCCATATTGTGTTGTGTATGTGTGTATACAATAAAGAGTTATAATCTAATTTAAATCTAATCTATAAGCTAAGTATAAGCAGAAATCGGGAAATATCTTTAGGCTTGTAACACAGGACAGTGACTGCTGTAAGCCCGTACGAGAAACTGACGCCAGACATCCTGACCTACACTGCCAAGAATTCCTTTCACAATGTTTTCAATTTATTCACATCGCCTGCTTATTTTTTATGTTTTCCGAAAATATTCAATGCCCAATGCACTCTGTCAGTGGCAATCTGTTTTTTTATGTTTTTTCAATTCTATTTTCGACACGAGTCTTGACCGGAAACTTGTGTTCTAAATTTAAAATTGTAATTTTGTAATTTACCATTCTTTGTTGTTGTTCTTCGAATATTTATTTTTATTTTATTTGATAATACGTTGATCTTTTAGACGTTTTTTGTAAATACGAACGGCTTTGGTTTAAAAGAATAACAGTTATGGTAGGTACCTATAACACTAATTTTATGCCCTCGTTTCCATTAGAAAAGATAACCTGCTGCTTTTTTATGGTTTTTTAAAATTACACTCTTACACAGTTTTCTCACCTGTGAAAAAAACATTTCCACACTTTTAAAATCCTACCGTAATGTTTCAGGAACATCGGATTTTTTTAATAAATAAAATTGCATTTGATACACAAATGCCATTTCTTCATAGGTAGCAGATTGAAGTAGCAGACATAGATTATTATTATAAAAAAAACAGCTCACGTCACATAAAACGCCTAAGGATTGGTTTATTACCATATCTTTATATACCTAATGGTCTTGAATAATGTATTATTAGTGCTCCCATTCATAACGGGTGGATGAACTTCATTAAATAGAACTTGAAAGGGATTTATGGGCTTATAAAGGCAATTATTCAAGAATAGCCGGCTGCGAAGCGAGAGGCCGTGGGTTCGATTACCTTACCGATACAAATATTTGTTTCGGGTCTGGGTGTTTTGGGACCGCAAGTCCCTTGTAGTTCCTGATACCCACTATACAGGTTAACCTAGTGTGGGGTCAGAAATGTGTGTGTGACTATTGGGTGTATTTATTTAGCTACCTTCAGTCGATTTATAAAAAATAAAACCAAAATTCTAACCGATTCATAATCGCCCAACCCAAACTGTGAAACCACTGCCTTACAGAACTTTATAACTTTATAAAACCCCTCAGTTTAGCGCCATTTATAGGTTAGGTATAGATCCCAGCCCCTTTTCCTAGAAACCCTTCGTTTCCTCTATAGTAAACATAACAGGTAATAGCGGTGTGTCAGTAAAAGCTAACATTTGCTATCAAATGTCAATACGCTCGCGGCAAATACGAGTCAATCAACTGAATAAATACTTTATAATTCATTTACCTATGCCCGCGGCGTCACCTGCCTTTATAAGGGAATTGTATTACCTTTTTACCTGGCACGGTGAAATACACTGGCGGTGATGGTAGCAGTAGGTATAATCCGTCGAGAGTCGGCATAATTTTATTATGCTGTCCTAAAGTTACTGGTTTTTTTTTTTACATATATACATACAAACATACGCACTCACGCCTGTAATCCCCGAAGGGCTAACCTTTCGGGGATTCGTCGTGAGTGCGTATATACAAAAAATTGTCTCGGTGCGGGAATTACCAGTTACCCACTGCCTCTCGTTTCATAACCGGCTAACTTAGGTACCTAACAAACAAAAACAAACAGACGCGCAACTTATTATATAAATGTATAGTTCGTGACAGAGTTTTATTGATTTATTGACATTAAGTAAATGTTTCCGACAGTTGTTTTATTAAAATATTCTTTATCAATAGTGATTTATTGTGTATTTATATAGTAATAGATACTAACGCAACTCGTGACAGTCGTCTATCAAAACAAAAAAATAAAATCTTATAGGTTTTTTTTTTGTTTTGATAGACTTTTATTTAGACAATATTAGTTGTAGATGGATTGTTTCGATCTAGCCCCAGTGGTAGAGCCACTCTGTACAGTTTGTCTACAGCATGAATGGGCCGGCTCGTCCGGGTCATTACCACTGTCTCACAGAAAACCGACATAAAGTAGCAACTTGTTGCTGCGTTTCGTGCGGTGAGTGAGATATCCGGAGGCCCAAATCCCAATCCCTTTCTATTAAGGTCGGCAACGGCACCATGATTCTTCAGGTATTGTGTGCGTATATGGGCGGTGGAGATCACTTACCATCAGGTGACGCAATTGCTCGTTTGCCGGCCTATGCTATATAAAAAAAAACTAGAACATCTGAATTAATGTAGGTCTCCATTTTAATTCATTGATAATTCTTTCACAAAAAATTACACATTATTGACCTTTTACTAAAAATGACTTACTGACATACATAAATAAATACTTAACACCCAACAGACACGCACATAGTCCTGGCTTCCAATTGATTAACCTGTATCGTGTAGATTACGAGGAACTTACAGTCCCACAACAACCGTAACTTTTTTTTTTTTTTTATATGGATAGAAAACTCAACTATTTGTTTAGTGCGGGGATCGAACCCGCGCGCCGGTCCTACGATTCTGCGCCACAGACTGTCATCAGTCATCATTCATCCGCTGCACCACAGTAACTGCCACCAGCACTAGCGGATCCAGGCGTTCCACCATAAGCATTTGGGTTTTTTTTATGGCATAGGCCGGCAAACGAGCAAGTGTGTCACCTGACGGTAAGTGATCTCCACCGCCCATAATACCAAAAGAATCATGGGTGCGTTGCCGACCTTAAAGGAAAGGGATAATTAAGGAATTGGGAAGGGGAGGGGGGTTTGGGCCTCCGAATATCTCTCACCGTACGAAACGCAGCAGCAAGCTGCTACTTTACGCCAGTTTTCTGTGAGACAGTGGTAACGATCCGGACGAGCCGGCCCATTCATGCTGTAGACCAAAGTGTCTACAGCGTGGCTCTACCACTCATAAATTTCCCACTGACAAATCTCAAATTTATATTGATATTATCCTGCTTTCTTAGTACTACCTATATATAATTTTCATCGCTTATCCTTACTTATTCCATTTAAAGTAGGTATAATATATAGTCAAGTTTTTAAATTCTAATTTTGGGTCAAGCCCCCGCCCAAACCAAAATCCTGGATCCGCCACTGGTCAGTCATCGTGCAGTTATTTCTAAGAGCTGAAGTTTTTCAGTTATTTGAGTCAGTTCTTTAATTGTAAATATCGAATGCTACGGTTCGAGTCGGTTTTACAATTGCAACCAACATTAAGATATGAAGACCTCGTACGTCGCTAGTCGCAAACAGTTCTTGAGCCGCTATTAGCCCATTGCACAAATATAGAAGCCACGTGGACCCATTATTCAATAAAAGTGCAGCCTACAAATGGCTACAAGGTCTGGCGGAATTGCGGCAAATTACTCGTTTTGTTGCATTGAGATGTAATCACCACATTGGACTAGTCAGCTACACACGTATTAGGGCTTTAATTTCATATTTTTCTTTGAATTTGGACCGCTCCCCCTGACCAGATGTGGTGGGGCCACATTTATGATTCACCCTATAATTTCTAAATAACTAAATTTATTTTCCTGTATTTTACTACATGCCACTAAATACCTAAGTGTTAAACTGATTAAAAAGTTGACGTAAAATTTTTAATGAACCCCGCTCCCTTTAAATGAGATTTGATGAGCATTTGCTAGACCCCATCCGCATTTTGAGCTCACGTTACTAATGGATGCCCCTTTAGGTCCTAACGATATGTTTGTAGGGATATATATGTGGAAAATGCAAATCGATCGGCACACAGAAATCGATAGGCTGTATGACAAATCGTTGCAATTTTTGTGATACATAGATTCACGGCTGTTACCCATAGGGGTGGGCAGAGACAACAGATTTCCACATTTGTGATACACACGGTCACTTTATCTGTGCAGATCGATTTCCATAGATAAATAGCTACCTGTGGATCTAGCTCCCGGCTGAGAACCTGTAAGGTTCTGGGTTCAAATTTGGCATTTATAATTTGACTACTTTTTGGCAAGACTTTAATGTATACTACTAGACAAGCGGCGCGGTACATAGATAATGCGTCACTAAGTTACGGTCAATTGACCATAACTCTATATTACTATCTCGCTTACTCTCAATTAGAAGCCCTATCGCGCTCCCTGTCAACTCCCGCGTTATCAACTGACGCAATTTTACTTCTAAACAGCCCGTCTAGTAGTATAGGTACTGACATTAGTCTTTGGTTTTTTGATTCGAAAAATCAGACCGAGTTGCCCGGATCTGGTATTTGTGCATATGGCGATAAGCTCGCCGCTGATTACATATTTTTACAGCATAATCCGGCAAACGAGCAAGTGGACCGCCTGATGGAAGTGATCTCCAATGCACATAATACCAAAAGAATCACGGGCGCAATGTCGACCTTAAAGGAAGAGATAGTTAAGGGTACCTTAAAGGAAAGGAATAATAAGGTAATTAAAGGTACTACTCACTCGCCGTACAAAACGCAGCAACATACTGCTACATTACGTCGGTTTTCTATGAGACAGGGGTAACGACCCGGACGAGCCGGTCCTTTCATGCTATAACCGAAACTGTCTACAATGTGGATTTACAACAAAAGTATGATTATTGAACAAAGTCTTGAATACTATAGACGGGCTGTTCAGAATTAAAATTGTGTTGCATACGCGGCCGGCGAGCTGGGAGTGACGTCTAAGGCGCGGGAGCAAGAGGAGTTGCGAGTAAGCGAGATAGTAATATAGAGACGGCTGTTTGTTTTGTATTCGTTTTCATTCACAATAAATGTCATTTTTGATAAAAACCCAAGAAATAATATAGTTACTTCCTTAAAATAACTTCAAACGAGCGCGGGCGTGTTTTAGGTATTTAAAAAAAATTGTTCCATGCGCGCTCCATACATTGCATTTTTTTTGTATATGGTATCGAAATAACCAAATATTGAGGTTATTTCTACATTTAGACAATAAAAACTGTATATATTTAGAATCTACATGAAATTTTCTATAATATATCTAACAAAACTAGTATTATAATTATAAACTTACCTGTGATATGTCGAAATGCGTATAAAAAACAATAATTTTCACTCGGCGAAAAAAAACATTTTGTCACAAAACACAAAGTAATCTTACACTAAGCACTCAAATTCCACTTGAACACAACCACAATGAAGTGTTTATTTGATAACATACTCCACTTACTCTAAACAAGTCATAAATTATGTTTATAACACAAATAGTTACGATACCGCGCGTAATAATAACAAGTGACCTTTCACTCGGCGAATAAAAACATTTTGTCACAAACACAAAGTAATCTTACACTAAGCACTCAAATTCCACTTGAACACAACCACAATGAAGTGTTTATTCGATAACATACTCCACTTACTCTAAACAAGTCATAAATTATGTTTAAAAGATAAATATTTACGATACCGCGCGTAACAATAACAAATGACACTCGACGCCATTTTCGAACTGCGAACAACTAAATAACAAAATAATTTTGTTTCTTAGGTTGTCGTACCGTTCAAATTGTTGCCAGTATATATAATCCATAGAGTAATAAACTGTAGTAAGGGTCTGTGTCCATAAAATGCAAAGTTAGTAGTCGATTTCGGATATTCGACGAACCGGCGGTGCGGGGTGCGGGGTCCGAACGTACGTGCGTGCGATCCGCGCGGTGGCCTCGTTTTTCTTAGGAACGCGCGTGCGTTCCTCACTTGACGTTATGAATAATATATGCACGTAAATAATGACAATGTTTTATAAACAACTTCGTGTTATTTTATCGAATTTAACGTTCGCAGCTGTTCAAACAACAACTGCTCTTGTAGCTCTCTCGCGGGCGAGTTGCGGTCAATTGACCGTAACTTAGTGCGCAATTTCTTTGTACCGCACAACCTGTCTAGTAGTATACATTAAAGTCTTTGTTATTGAATGGTTTATTTTCAGGATTGATCTGTAAATGCAGATTGAGATTGCTTATTGAAATTGACCATAAACGAACAATGGTTTAATCCATTTGGTTCTAAATTACTCAGATAAATATCGCGACTAAGTTTGTTTACCCAACTCAATAAGATATATTGAAAAATATGTAAATCGTATTGGAAAGTTTGGTTAAGGGGTAATAAAACAACACGTACAAAGTAGTGTATTTAATTAAATAATTGTTGATTACAGGCAAGATTTGAATTCGGCATGGGGATACCCGGTGGCCAAAAGAGATATGAATGTAATTCACAAATACACCTAAAAGTGGCACACACATAGTGCTGACTTTCAGTAAGATAACATGTCTTGTGTCGTGGGTATCAGGAACTATGAGGGACTTACGCTAGTCTGATTATAAATAAATACACCCAACAGTGTTACACATAGTCCAGGCCCCAGTGGCGGATTTTTAGGAAACAACATTTCTTTTGCGTGTGCTTGCGTGACGTTACAAGTAAACACATCACACTTAGCAAATTTTTTACCGACTTCAAAAAAAGGAAGAGATTCTCAATTCGGCGCGTTTTTCAGTTTACAATTGTGAATATGTGTTGTTCGGACATCTACCGTCTGTAAGAAGTTTTCTAAGTTCTCATATTTTTTTCGTGCAATAAATTCTAATTTGCTCGACTTATTTTACTGTTACTATGAAACCTCCCAAGTCTTTGGATGCGACCGCGCCTGCTTGACCCCACACTAAGATAAGAGTCTTGTGTCGTGGGCATTAGGAACTATGAAGGGATGTGTAAGTGTATTTATTGATGGCCCACAACAGTATTTCGCGTTTGCGTTTGGTATAATATTTCGCGTAGCCAAAAATGTAGTAGTCTTAAAAACATGTCGAAACGAAATTTCTTCCCAGAAATTCTTAGATATAAAAATTTCAGTGCCTAACGTACCTCAATCCTCACAACGCATAAACCTGATTTCTGAAAATTAATTAACGATCCACGACACCCAAACCTTAGCCAAGTAGGTGTTTGTGAATCACATGTCCATTCATCTCGGCTCTCAATCGAGCCTACCTCACGTTATACAGCCACTGACTCAATCACTGCGCCACAGTGCCTCTCAATAGTGAATTTCCAGCTCTCCCTAACGTCTACACAATCTATGCATATTTTTGTCACTTTGGCGAATCTGCCCATGCTAACTATAAGTATTATTAAGTTAAATAAATTAGTATAAATATGCCTCACTTGGTTTGACTTAGTCGTATGTTCATATTAAGTACAAATAAATTGGACGAAGAATACATCGAATAGGTACTATTCAAATGTACTACCTATATTAAAATAACGTTAACCAAATTTTATTGATATTTCTGCAAATAATTAATTACTACCGCAACACTAGTTTCCATGTTTGAAAGTTTTGCCGCCTTTTCTCGGCATTTGTAAAACACATACAAGTAAATAAGAAAATATTATCACTATATTGAAACTTATATTAAGATGATAATGAAAACGTCAATAATAAAAATGGTTGTAAAAAAGCCTCCTAGTTGATTTACTTTGTGTAAAGGCACATTAATTCAAGTCTATAAGTCAAAAGAGGATCACAGATTCTTATTATGCTCTACCTTATAATTAAAGTTATATTGGATACAACTTTGGATATTATTTTGGGTTTAGGCAAGATTTGGTTCACAAACATTGTTAATTTTAACTCTAAGCTTAATAATATAACTATGACTATATTTATTATTAACAAGAAATATGTGATTAAATTATAAGCAAAGAAAGATTTATTAAAAGTAGCGCCGTAATTAAAGTCATTTAATTCTAAGCTTTTAAAATTACTTGTGTTGTGATAACATTATATACAAATAATAAAAATCTGTGCTTACGAGTTGTTTACACCAAGGCAACTCTATTAATAATACGCCGTTTGAATATTATTGAAATATAAACAATCTAGATCAATGGATTGTGAATAAATGACTGGCTCAATGTGCTAGAAAATTGACTTAATACATTGTCTCAATAAATTGCATCATATAAATGATCTATTAGGGATGTTCTAATTCACTCCAGTTGTGTAATAACTATTCTGACACCAAATAATAGTCTAAACTGTTACATGTTCTGCTGTAAAATTTTCCTTTCATTAATACAATTCTCCAATTCATCATGATATTTGTCAATTTTAGCATCAAATCCAGGACTCTGCACATCATAATCGAAGCTATCGCCAGTGATTACTTTCTCCTGATTCAATGTGGAGTCAAATCTAACCTTCTTTCCTGGAGTATGAACCTTGTTTTGTGAAATATCTTGTATATCGTTAGTACTTTCTCTTAAAGGAGTGACATTCGCATTTAGTTGGGTATTCCTTATTGTCTTTATTGTTTCATATTCATGCTCTTCATCATAAATCTCCTCAACTTCTATTTCATCTGAATTATTCAAGTTTAATGCTGGATTTTCAATACCAGAATCTTTAGGACTGGCTTTCTGCTTAGGTGTTTTTCTTGGTACTTCATATGGATTTAAAGTGATATTATTGTCAGGTTTATCACTTTTAAAAGTCTTTCTTAATGTTTTAAAGACTTTCTTAGATAATTTACCAACTTTGAATATATTTTTTAGGTCTTTTCTACTGTCATTAGAATCATTAGAGCTGTTTGCATGACTAAATTTGTTAAGATTCATAATATCAGCTGCTGTAAATCTAGATACATCGCAGCCTAAGATTTTACTTTGTTTGTTGTCATATGCTATGTCGTCTTCTGTAACATTTTCATATATAGGACTCTCTGATCTGTATTCATCAATATTTTCATACTCGTGGCATTCTCCATTAATAGAAGATTCATTAACAGTAGACATAGTACTGTTAGTATCTCCAGTGAACAATAATTGTCTTGGAACAATGTTGCTTATATGTGGAATTTGGGTTTCAACAGGCCTGTTCATTGCTTCTTCACTGTATTCTGGCTCAGGTAGCTCTAAAAACGGATTTGGTGTTGCTCCAACATCATAATCAATATTTAAGTTGGGATCTAGAAAGGGATTTGTGTTAGCTTTTTGAGGTATTTGTCTCTTCTTTGTAATTACTGTAATTGTTTTGATTTCCATAATATTACTTTCATTAAGATCATCATCCAAGTATAACGATTGGTTTGATACATTAGGAGAATCTAATGTAAGCCTGTCTATAAAACTTAAGCTCACATTGTTAGGGTTGTTTATAAATATGTGGTTAGTGATATTCGTTTCTATATTTCTTACGTTTGTAATATCTACAGTATTACCAATGGCTGAATTTACATTCTTTTCCAATATTGATATACCAGAATCCATTTCACTTCTATCTTCATAGTTGGAAGGAATTACATTTCCTTCATATATTGCTTTAGATGTATTACTTTGAATATAGTCGTGAATACTTTTAGAATTTGTTATGGTACTGATATTAGCATAAATAGGTTCCGCATTTTCAATATCTTCATTGGTATCCTCAGTTACAGTATTTAAATGAAAACTATTATCACTATCAATAGTAGTTGCAACTGGAACATTGTTATCATTAAATTTACAATTCTTTCGCACATTATTCAGTTCTCTTATCAAAAAATCGTTAACAGCTGCCTTACTTATGCCTAGATCTAAAGCAGTGTTTTCAAAAGCTGCAATATTGTTTTTAATTTGTTTACGTTTCTTGTTGGGTACTATTTCCATTGCAGTGTTGCACATAGGATCCTCGTTGGCTAGGAGATCTAGTGCGGGGTTGAGGTAGACGTTGGAGCTTGTGGTTAGTTTTCTTTTACTGTTCAAGGGCTTCACTTCGAATTGATTGTTGTCAACTGATTCCATGATATACTGAAAAAATTAATATTTTTGAAGTGCTGTTATCTATATTTATCACTTTATTGGTCTAGTGGCAGCATACTAAGGCTGAGAGCCGTGTGATTCTGGACTTAATTTTCAGGTTGGGTAAGCGCAAATCGTGTTTGAGTTTTCAATTAAATAAATCATATATGAGCTAGCCGAGATTGGAATTTATATTCGATAGGATAGGCTCACCTCCTATCACACCATGGAACGGAAATTAACTTAGCGAACCCTTTGTGTTGTGCCTCTGTCTACAGTTCGGGGATAGGGGACGGTAGGCAGTGGCTTTGCTGTGCCCTGGCATTGCAGAAGTCTATGGGCGGCAGTGACTACTCACCATCAGGTGGCCCGTTTGCTCGTCTGCCTATCCAGGCAGTAAAAAAAAAACAGGCGTGAGCTTATGTTAAAATATACTATCAGCTATGTGGAAAATAACTGAACTAAGATTTTAATTCAATGAATACAGTAGTTAAGTGAAAGTCAAGGTCAACCCTGGTTAGATGTGGTGGAACTCCTGACAGTTTGGAGGGTCTATTACAAAAGTATCAATATAGTTTCGTATGGTGGGTGACATATCCGGAGGCCCAAATCCCGTCCCCTTCCATTCCCTTAATGATCCCTTTCCATTAAGGTCGGCAATGCGCCCATAATTATTTTGGTATTGTAGGCGTACATGAGTGGTGATCACTTACCATCAGGTGACCCACTTGCTCGTTTGTCGGCCTGTACTATAAAAAAACAAAGACAAGACAAATTGATAACAAATTGTTAAATATAATTCACACCTGTCAAAGGAGTAAAAACAAACTAATATAACAGGACTAAAACTTAATTAATGTTAACATACATAGGTACAACTACAACACCCGTAGTTCACCAAGCTTATTTCCATTCCATGATGTGGGCTTTCGCAACACAAATACCAATAAATAAAGAAATAAATACACCCAACAGTCACACACATAGTCCTGACCCCACACTAGGTAAACCTGTGTTGTGGGTATCAGGATCTACGAGGGACTTACGGTCCCACAACACCCAGACCCGAGACCAATATTTGTGGTTCACACAAACATTTGTCTCGGTGTGGGAATCGAACCCACGGCCTCTCGCTTCGCTGCCGGCTACTCGCCCGCTGCGCCACGGAGGCTGTCAACCTGGCAACTTCTGTTTTTAATCAAAAATTTAAACATAAATAAAATTGTGTTTGCTCAGAGATTGAACCCATGACTTTTCACTTATTCAGCCTAAATAGACTGCCACCTGCCACTAAAATTAATGAGACGATAGTTTATTTATTTAATGCTTATTAACTGCCCATATATAAGTACTCTGTGTTATTAACTCAAAAATGGTTACCAGAAAATAAAATTATAATTTATTTTTGGGTGTTTTCGAAAGCATTTATTATTTTGCATGACATGTTATAATACTTGATAATTCAAAACAATTTGGTATGAAAATAATAAAAAAAAAACAAAATTAAGCTACAGTTTCGTAGTAAAGATTTTATAATTCTCGGTTAATTTCAGCAATTATTTTTTTTATTAACTTGAGTGACTAAACGAGCAGTTCGCTCACCTAAGCGCCACGCCTGCCCATAAACAGTGGGGCTACACCACACAGACCTTTGCATTAAAAAGCACTGCATGTCATTAAAATGCGCTCTCACCCAATGACATAACAGACATGCAAATTTTTGAGTATAAGATGTTAAGTTTCTTAATGCCCAATAATTTCACTAGCTTCAATGTCCTTCAAACCGAAACACAACAGTTCTTACACATACTTTATCGGCAGAAATAGACAAAGCGGTGGTACCAACCCAGACGGCCTCTCGCTTACAAGGCAGTAGCCACCTACGACCTTGTAAGTTTTAATTGTTTCGCTACTGGTTTTCATGATCGATCGGTGAAATAACGATACCAACTTCTTACCTTGAAAACTTTAGGAACGTAACATATATCACCATTAAAAGACCCATTTAATCACCAAGCAATGTACACACGACACATTTTATTTCATAACTTGTGAATTAGAAGCACATTTAATTCATAATCCCCAGTCTGTTAATTGTAAACAAAACGGAAAGCAGGTGTTCCGTAACGGCGGTTGAAGATTTGACAGTTGGTTCCAGTTGCCACCGTATAAAATATTTTCTACTATTTTCTGCCATTGATTTTGATGATTTAATAAAATTCTCAATTTTTTGTTTTATCAATTTGTTTTTGTAATAAAGAGCAATGGTAATGCACCTTACATCATTTTATCTCAACTAAAATAGTTACATCATATCATCACTGCACTTGCTGAACGTACCTACAGAAAGAAACAAATAGGCCTAGTCATGTAACTCTAATTATAGTTAGTCTACTCTATTACCTCGGAAAAATATCGCTTTTATTATTGTCTACGAGTCATTTCTGGAAAATTATAATCCACGCAAATAACTTGACCCTTTAATCTCTGAAAGTAATAGCCTCTCGCAAGTAACTTGAACTAGATTAAACATTTTTATTACATTGTGTAAACAATGTTTTGAGTAGCAGCTATGCAATTATTTTCTTACAATACCTTTCTATATATTCTAATTAGCTGTTTCATATTAATTAATCTATAAATAATATTATCATTATAGAGATGATTTCATAAACTTCAGACCGAACATAATTTATAAAATGTTTGACACATAATAATAGACCAAAAATATATTTTTTTAATTGTAGAGCCTCGCTGTAGACAATTTTGTTTATAGCATGAATGGACCGGCTCGTCCGGGTCGTTACCACTGTCTCACAGTAAACCGGCGAAAAGTAGCAGCTTGCTGCCGCATTTCGTACGGTGAGTGAGATATCCGGAGGCCTAAATTCCCCTCCCCTTCCCAATCCCTTACTTATCCCTTTCCTTTAAGTCGGCAACGCGCCCATGATTATTTTAGTATTGTGGGCGTACATGGGCGGTGGAGATCACTTACCATCAGGTGACACACTTGCTCGCTTGCCAGCCTATACTATAAAAAAATAAGGTCCTATACTAATTTGCCCTGGGAAATGTAAAATAATAAACCAATATAATACAAATAATTAATATATTTTGTCATCTAAAATCACAATATATGGCTCTTCGAACCAACAAAACTTAATGTATATTACAAATATACAAATAAAACATAAAGCTAGTTTTACAGAAAAAGTCTACCACTTAGCCCCAAAAATATTTTCTTAAACAAAACTAAGTACATGTAATAACACATTTTTAATACAACTATTAGGTTTTATTAACCATACCTAATAAAAGTATAATGGAATTCAAAGACTATGATGCAGTGATCACGCGTAACTTTCACGTGATGTATAATATATAATTTTAACGCATTTGTTCCTTTTAGAATTACTGTTTAAAAAAATTGCCACATCCCGTCCGACAAATCTTCATATTTTTTCCACTAATATAGTAGTTTCTTTACGTCTTACGTAATTCAATAGCATAACACACAGCAATATTTTATCAAATATTAGATCTGAATGGGCCAAAGCTATCTACTTACATGATAAATTGTATATATATGTATAATCTAAGTACTCTACCGCCACCTAACACTAATGTTTAAGCTAATTCAACTCGCAAGTTAGAAATATTGAGTCCCAATTACATATATAAATTATATCATGGTTCATATTTCCGATTGAGTGTTTTTACTACTTTGTACTTTAATAATTACAGTTTTGTTTATAGGAACAACTCAGATAAAAAATCACATATTTAATTAGCCTGATGAAAAAAAAAAATACATATGAAGTACAGTAAATTCACTCGATAAAAATATATACAGTTTACCGCTTGCAGTTGTATTTTGTACTTTCATTTTATAATGCAAATAAACGCAAACAGTTTGTAATCTAATCAGATCCCGAATTCATGTCTGATTTTTTTTATATAATCTTATTACAGATACATAATACATATTAACCATGTAAATTGGCGTAATTTCATCTAATTATTAGATAAAAGATCATATAAAAAATGTAATGATGTCAAATTTACTACACAAGGTAGCTTTAAAGCACTAGCTTTAAAGAAGTGACCGCGATTGAAATGAATCGCGATTTTGGTTTTTTATACAAGATTAATATAGTTAACACTTCTGATATTGCATTCAGTAAAAACAAAAATATCGATTTTTTTCCAAGGAAATGCTCTAACGCATTGTAAAAAAAACAGCCTTAATTACAAAACTTTTTTACAAAAATGATGGACAGCATAATTTTAGCCCTCAAAATATTTTCTTATTATTTACGCATTCATCTGCGTAAGTTTTTTAATGATTTTATATTATTTTGAGAGTTGACCTAATAATTTATTCGTCCACTTTGAATCAATTTTCCCCGACGACAATCACCGATAACGCTATCTTTAGATATTCGCGTATCATTTTCACATATCTTTAGATAAAAGGATCTATAGAGATTTTATAAAAGTCCGGGATGTTATAAAACTTTTTTAACACACAATTTGACTTCTACCTACATAATACAATTTAACAATATAGCATTGCTTAATATGCGATCATAAATTTAACAATTAGATATTTTATATGAGAGGCTGGTATTTGACAAAATGTACATATATTGATAACTTGTACTTGATTGTCATCACAATGCTTTTAAGTATATAGATTAGATAGTAATTTGTATAAAGATATTTATTGTGAAAGAAATCCGATAGGTTTTTTATTGATATTTCCGCGGCAACTGTGTTGCCAACATCATACCTATCTACAATTTGGTAGTTTTTGATTTAGTAAATCACAGCATAGATATCTATAAGTATGTCTTTAAGCATTTTTACAGCAATTTTTTTGTGTACACATACGCTTTAACAAAATATTAACATTAATCACAATATCTGAGAGCTGCCGATCACAGACTTTTCGTATTATGTTAGGAAATTTATATAATTCGATACACATGTTTTTTACTAATTTTGATTATATTTTCTCAGTAGGATTAAATTAATGTGATTTCAAACTGAAGCAACTACCCTATTTATCATATAGGTACTTTTAAGCATTTAAGCTTTTATGTTAATATTCTTTAAATTCAAAGTATACAGAGTTAAAATATAATTGAAAACCTATAGAAAGAATACAGATAGCCAAGTAAGTTTTTTTTCCCTATCATCTCTGTTTGAAACAGGTTATGCCGGAATCAATTCCTAGTTTGAGAAATATTTTGTGACGAGGTTTTTGTATCTATAGGTACTCGAGACTTAATTTTTGACAAGCCCAACAAATAGATTTTTCTAAGAATTACATTACATATACTTTTACAAGAATTTTGTATGTTTAATTATTTCATCGACGTTCAATATTGAAAGAGTGTAACATTAAAATACTAATCTCTATCAAACAATAAGCGTCCATTTATAGTAATATAAAATACATAGGTACATTATCTACATATTTTTTTGTTTTTTAGCTTTCGACGATGAGACGAGCAGGTCGCTCGCCTGATGGTAAGCATCACGCCTGCGCATAAACATACGCAACATATACTATGAGAATGATAACATACAGGCATCGAAATAAGATAACGATAACTCTCCTAAGAATCTGCCAAAAATACGGCTCCTTACTTACACATGCAACGGTAAAATAACACGTAACACTCATACACGCAACATTAAATAATGAACGTTCAAAATCAACTTTATTTCATAGAAGTTAATGTCTAAATATTAAATTTCTAAATCGAGATACGACGTTCTGGACCGCGCAAAAAATTACACGTATTAAGTGTCAACTAGAGATCATGAATAATTTTTTATGGATTGATGAATGAACGAGTTGCACAGACTTTTATAGCCCTGCCCCCTTGCACAGAGTTTTGGTGAGGTCATTTTTTTTGCTTGAGTTACATTTCTTGTCATCTTATTTCGATGCATACAGGTCAATATTGCGTCCAATTTGCTCGAGGAAGCACCCAACTTGTATAGTATATTATTAAATATATTATATTTTATAGATAACAAGGTATTTTTTGCTTACGGATTAAAACAATTTTGATATTATAAATCTATTTTACATACATAGGCATCACACCCGTAATCCTGAAGGGGTAGGCAGAGGTGTAACCAGTACACTAGTTACACCTCTGCCTGTTTGTATAAAGTACTTTAGTAGGACACGATTTTTAAATGAGTTTGTAAGAATAGCCTCTTTTTTGTATGAGCCAGTACAAGGTACCACTTCAAATGAGGCGAGGCCTCTTGAAGCTAACTTGCTTTTTCACACTATTTCACGCACGCAAGTCTTGGGAATAGCAACAGAGTAACACGACATAAAAATTTAAATGGTACATGTAAAAAAAAATAGCCGCTCTTACATTCAATCGTCATGGACGGGACGGTACACGGTTTCTTAACCTAACCTCTACCACTAGACCAATGATTCTTTAACCTCCAATACCAACACAAGCGGTGCGAGGGCACAACGTATAGACAGACGTCGCGTCGAAATAGAAATAATATAACTAGAACGATAACTCTCATATGAATCTGCCAAAAAATACGGCTCCATTTACTCACACATGTAGAGGTAAAATCACACGTAACACTCATACACGCAACAAAAATTAATGAACGTTCAAAATCAACTTTATTTCATAAAAGTCAATGTCTAAATATTAAATTTCTAAATCGAGATACGTCGTTCTACACCGCGCAAATTAGACGTATCAAGTGTCAACTAGAGATAATTATGCACAGACTTTTATAGCCCCGTCCCCTTGCGCAGAGTTTTGGTGGGGGTCATTTTTTTGCTTGAGTTACGTTTCTTGTCATCTTATTTCGATGGATCAACCTAAGATAAGTATGGGTTAATGAAAACCGACACTAAGCGCACAGAAATAAGAGTCTCGTCTATGAGCTGTCATATTATGTAGGCGCATCTTCACCTCCATTTGAGCAAACAGTATCATAACGACGTAAGCGGTAAACGATTTTGCTCCAATTTCCAATTTTCTTCCTATTCGAATAGCTTCTAATTTTGCTTAAAATTTATTTTACATGTTTGAGTCCGTGAAAATAGTTTGTCAATTACTATAAGACGAGCCATCGCGGCTCATGAACTTATCGGATAAAAGTTATATTTTATGGTGCAGTTGAAAGACGCGTGATATCACGAGCCGAGCCACGGACGAGTACACGACGTCGCGTCTCCAACCGTACTGAAATTTTGACAGATCATTACTAACTAGTGTTGAGTATACGACATACAAATGGCAGTATATTAATTGTCCCGCGCATGACGAAGTAGAGCTACAAAAACTTCAACATGTACCACTTCACATTTTATATTACTACTATTATAATCTTAATTACGTGCACGAAAGAGTGAGAACGAGCGAGTTAAAAAGTAGTCGCGGCTTTTATGGATTACGTCAACCATACTTGCAATATAGGGCAAAACAAACTACAACATACTTCAAATGTACCGCCGCCTTCATTTGAAGTGGTACATTGTACTGGCTCAGTAAAAGAGTCTACTCGTACAAACTCATCTAAAAACTGTATCCTACTCCACACTACTACGTGTAATCTGTGTGCGACGATCTACACGAGTTGGACCTCATCCGTAGCTCGGCTCGTGATATCACGCGTCATTCACCTACACCATTAAGCACTCGCACCTTGGCTTCAAACATCTACCACCCCTAATCTATATCCAAATTCTTGAAAGCTTTTTCCATCGCCTTGTCTCGCTTCTTGTCAGGCAGGGCCGCGATCCTCTGTTCCTCTTCAGCTTTGAAATAAGGCTCCAGGAGTTGCAGTTGCTGCATACATTTCTTGTGCAGGGTCTGGGTGTCGGGGAGGGTGCCGCCGTGGTCCGGGGGGAGGGATGATCTCGGGATTACCGTCTCGTAAAACTTCTCCAGATCTTCGGTTTTGTGATGGAATTTTAACTGTAATAAAAATTGCTGTTTAGTAAATTTAAGCCTACATACCTAATACAAAAAGATAGCTGAACAGACGAATAGTGCCTTAACGCGTCGTAAAGTAGGTATTGTATAAACTTAAAAATTCAAGGATGTCATCACTAATGGCCATTCCCTATATTCTATGTATTGGCGGATTTCCCTAATTTTACTACCAGTAAGCAAATCTGTCGATAGATAGACTATTGGAGACAGCCATTAGACTGCCTTCGTGCCGCAGAGGGCGAGTAACCGTTCCTGATTGATATGGTGTGTTTCTCGTACGACATGAGCGTGAATATAATAGGAAAACTGTTATGACTGCCTCGGTGGCGCAGTTGTAATGCGTACGCGTTATGACTGAGGCTGATGTTGAGGTCTCGGGTTCGAACCCCGGGTCGGGTAAGAGTGATATTGGGTTTTTCCATAACGAATTGCTCAGTACCAGCCCGGAGTCTGGAATTGTGCCCGGTATGGCGATAGGCTCGCCCCCTATCACATTGTGGGACTGAGATAGGTACGCTCGACGGAATGTGGGTGTACATTTTACAGGTTGCAGAGGTGTACCTCTGCCTACCCTTTCGGGGATTACAGGCGTGAGTGCGTACTGTTATTTCCGAGGTCGCATCATATCCACGTTTCTTTTCTCAAACTGTATGTATGGTACGGTCTCTGATACAAAAGTTTTTGGTATCCTTCTGTTTCATGGGATAAACTTTCTCCATTTAACCAGTTTGCTTATAGCATAGGTCGGCAAACGAGCAAATTGGTTACCTGAAGGTAAGTGATTTCCACCGCCCATGTACGCCAACAATACCAGAAGAATCATGGGCGTGATTCCGACCTTAAAGGAAAGGGATAATTAACGGATTGGGAAGGGGATTCCGGATATCTCGGCCTAGCTTTACGTCGGTATTCTGTGAGACAGTGGTAACAACCCGGACGAGCCGCCCCATTCATGCTGTAGACAAAAGTGTCTACAGCGTGGCTCTACCACTAAAAATAGGCGTAGTACTACACTACACTAACTAATGCGTATAAAGTAGGGAAACAAAGATATTTTTAATAGGTTTTATATTCAAGTTTCTCTGCAGAAAATTGTTTTATGAAAGAGAGACTAAATTAAAACATTACAAGTGTATTTATAAATTAAAACATTACAAGACAAAAAGGAACTATGTCTTTGGCTTCTGCTTCAAGTACCAATTACTCTAACTCTATTCAAAATTAATTGTGTTATCGTAGTGAAAATATTGTAAATGAATTTTGAAAAGAGCAACGTTAGAGTTTCTTGTCCGATCTTCTTTAACGAAACAGCATTCCGAACTGGCGGTAGAGTTATAAAATTTGACTGAATCTAAATGATGTATAACATTTTTATGGATTCAATAAATATTTTCATTTCATTTCATTTCAATCATCTACATTTTTTTCAAACTCAAAAAAAAAAACACCCGGTAGCAAAACAAAAATTACAATAACAATTTAAAATCAAATAGCAGGATACGACAAAAAACAGGAAAACGGCATATCTGTGTATAAAAACAGACCTTTGACGTCATAGTACCTACGTACGTGCGATACAGAATTATTATGCAAATATGTATCAAACTGGATTTTGTTTGGCTCGATATACTACTGTTTTTGAGTTAAGATTACTTAGTTAGTAGATTTTGTCCGCGGCTTCGCCCGTGTGCACGGCCTTTTCCGGGATAAAAATTCCTATGACCTAATCATGGTCATGATCAGCTGTTAGGGTGTGATTGACTAACAAACATCCTACCTTTCACATTTATAAGGAAGGATAGTAGAATATGAATCCTCCGTCGACGTCCCTAATATGTTTTGGCAGATCCCAACGACTCCATCACCGTCGCTATCGAAGCAGCACTTTCCTTGCCCAACCCGAATCGCAATAATAATACGCGACCCCGACATAGGACACGCCTGCGAGTCCAAACAGCTCCCACAACTGGCCGTCGGCACAATGATGTGCAGAGACTGCCCTAAACTATACTCCCAAGCCAATGCCCAAGCTGAGGTCTGAGCCTTCCCTTCTAAAAGGCGCCTCTGTGCTTAATCGCTACTAAATACACTATACATATTTCTGGCTAGAGCGCCATAAGCGCCGGCTTTATTGTCAGGTGAAGCTGTAAAAGCAATATAGGCTAACAGCACAAATCCATTCGAAAAAAAAAAGAATGAAATGTCCAGACATTAGTGCCAATGGTCGCACGATGAAAGATGCTCAAGATCGTAAGAAATGGAATCCTCTGAGAAGGCGGACCCTGAACAAGCCATGATAACGCCAGGCAGGACCTACCGCCAGGTTTCACAAGGTCTCTCATACGCGAGAGGCCGTCTGGGTTGGTACAACCGCTTTGTCTATTTCTACCGCCAAGCAACATTGTGTAAACACTGTTGTGTTCCGGCTTGAAGGATATTCAAGCCAGTGAAATTACTGGGCAATACGAGACTTATGTCTCGATGTGACGAGCGCAGTCCAGTATCACAGTGCTTTGTAGTTCAAAATTCTGTGTGGCGTTGCTTCTGTTTATGGACAGGCGTGACGCTTACCACCAGGCGAGCGACTTGCTCGTCCTGGCATTCAAGTTAATAAAAAAGTCTTAAAGAACATTCTATCACATACCATATCGAAGAACTTCTTGTCCATAAATGGCCTGATGAGGAGCATAAGTTTATCCATTACCGGTTCTGTGTTCAGTACATGAATGGCGCGCATTCTGACCGGCATGGCTTCTTGTACGTATTGGAAGAACTTCTTCAGCGATCTGGAATGTTTGTGATATTATATAAAGTTTTTAATAGTTTTTACGACATAAAGGATAAAAAAAATATGGATAAATTTGTTTTTTTTTAACACATGTTACAGAAAGATTTGGCTTGTAGTTTTTACGACAGGCCGTCTGCCTGACGTCAAACCTTCTAGGGAGAAAACACCCAGACCATGACAAACTCATGATGTTTTATATCCAATAAAAAAAATTGTGCCAGTTGTCTGAAGTCATATATTGTATATCTAAACTATAATATCGTCGCTCTACATGGTGAATTTGAATGGACTTTTTCCATGGTATAGAATTACCTACATGCATAATTACAAAGCGTAGCTAAAAATGTATGATATTAATGTGGTCATTACAGTGACGGATCCAGGGTTTTGGTATGGGGGAGGATCGACCCAAAATTATAATAAAAAAAATTGAGAAAATATGTACTATACCTACTTAAAATGGAATAAGAGTAAGGATAAGCGATGAAAATTATATTGTAGGTAGTACTAAGAATGTAGGATAATATCAAGATTAATTTGAGTTTTGTCGGTGGACCCAAATGCTTTTGTCTTGAGCCCCTTAGCCCCCTCCCTGGATCCGCTAGTGGTCATAGATCCTAGGCAGCTATACATTAAAGTAGTTTGTACTAAAGTAGGCAGCATGTACTTAATGGTGAGTCCACATACGCACGTTGCCTAAAGAGTTTAGTTCTACTTATTAGGAAATATAATTACGAAACTTGGTTCTCGTTGCGAGTAATGGGAATCAGGCGGCAGGTCGCCATTTAATACCCCCCATTTAATACCAAAGACTTTAATGTATACTACTAGACGGGCTGTTTAGAAGTAAAATTGCGTCACATAACGCGGGAGTTTGACAGCTCACAGACAGAGAGCACTATAAGGGTTCTAGTTGAGAGTAAGCCAGATGGTAATATTGAGTTACGGTCAATTGACCGCAACTTAGTGGTGCAATTTCTATGTACCGCGCAGCTTGTCTAGTAGTACATTAAAGTGTTTGCCAAATACCGTCAAATCTACGGTGATGACGCCTGGCAGAATGAAGAAAGCTATAGAAATATTCTATAGCACGGAGTGTGTAGGTATAAGTACTTATTATATTATTTTTTTATTTTTTTTTTACAAGCCCTTTATTATATACGTCCCACTGCTGGGCACGGGCCTCCTCTACTGAATGAGAGGGGTTAGGCCTTAGTCTACCACACTGGCCTAATGTGGGTTGGTAGACTTCACATACCTTCGAAATTCTTATGAAGAACTTCTCAGGTATGCAGGTTTCCTCACGATGTTTTTCCTTCACCGTTAAAGCAAGTGATAATTGACAATTAATATACACATAACTTAGAAAAGTCAGAGGTGTATGCACTTGGGGCTGGTTTCGAACTTGCGACTTTCGTCTCGACAGTCCGTACCACTCCCCGCTGAGCTACCACTGCTATATTACCACTTATTATATAAATATCTCAAATAAATTGTACCGTGTAGCAGTATATTCATTTAAATACGACACTATTCAATTTAAACTCAATATACCATTTAAATTTTAATAGCTAGCGTAGAATTTAAAATTGCAACCAGTTAAACAATACACAACAGGAAGATAATGAATTAGTTTTTTAACCCCCTAAAAAGTTCACAATCTACGTAATTAACACGAGGTCTTGCATACAGACCGACGATATTCAATTATTATAATTATGTATATTAACTTTTTCATAAGTTTCTTCATAATACAGTGTAAATTCAATGATTACCATACCTATTTCGCATCTTACTAAATATTTTAATATTAGGATTGGACAATATTAAGTGTAACTTTCCTTTAGCCATTATTGGCTGTAGATATATTCATTTAATCGTAGTTAATGAATATTCAACACCTAAAAGTATATACTTAACTATAAAATTATACTACCATAAATTACTAACACATATAGAACAATATAAAAACCGATATTCAGAATAATTAAGGATTACAAAATTAAACACATTTAAATTATATCAAAAACATTTAAATACATAATAAAACTACAGTAATAATTTTTGCACGCCTTTTACCTCTGACGATCCTTTTGAAAGCTACGAACACAAATATTTACACATTTTATATATACATTTAAAATAATCAATAAAAATATAGTTAAATGAACGGTGGAAAAGACGGCAATGATTTGGAAATTATATTGAAAAGAAAAATTTAAATAGTCATGGAAACTTACGATAAACTGAGTCGCGTTAAGTGACCAAAGCGAACACCTCTCATGTCAAAGAGGAATATGTAACCGGGCTGTGGACCTCGCTTGCTTAGACATGCATCTGAAAATTTAAGAAAAAGAATTATGCGTCACACAAGATTGTCTGGTTTGTGAATCCTTTGTGCGATGTCTCTCTATTCTAAAAAGAAGTAACTGGCGCCAGCGCCGCCGCCGCCGCTGCCAAAACCTTGTCACGCTATCTCCTCCGAAACCGCTGGGGGTATGGGGTCGAGAACGATACCAATCAATGCAGAATAATGTGGGGAAGAAAGTAAGATATGTCTCATATTCGTCGGACGTTAAGTTTTTTTTTTATTTTATGTTTATGTAAAACATGGGCAACGCCCCTAGTTAAACAAAAAGAAAGTTGTAGGTTTTTGCGGGAATTCTGACAGTGCAGTTGATCTCTTATTTTATTATTTCCTAAACTAGTTTAAAGTTGTTTGTCGTATAAATTTTGAGTGGATTTGTGCAATAAACATTGACTGTGATGAACTGTGTTTGGAATCAATACTACAGGGGTAATGATCGACCTTAGCCATTCCATCCGCTTAGAGAAAACCGTCTATGCAGAACTAGAAAGACGCCAAAACCCCGACAAGACTTTGAAATCGGCCACACGAGTGCTTGATCGCTCTTGTGAAGACTTAAAAATAAATAAAAACTTGTCGTTGGCGAAATGCATAATAATGCGAAGCCATAAACAAAAGATAGAAGACTTCAAAGCTGTGCATGTTTGCCGTATCAAAGTAGCGCGAGGGTTTGTAAAATCCATAAATATTTATGAACCAATTTCAATAGAATCCGTCCAGCTGTTATGATTTATTTATGTAGTAAACAACCAACCGGTCCTTAACATTTAGTAAAAACTAATAGAAATCCGCCTTTTCAAATAAGATTGAAAAAACAGGGTTTTTTGTAAAGTTAAATAAAGCAAAATCTGTATTACTTTACGTCAATAAGTAAAGTCATGTCAAAATCGCAATATAACGCCCCACATCGTCTTGATCTCTGCAGCATACGTAGGCTATGAACTGTATTCTAGATTTGATTCACAGGTGAGACAGCTGTTTCAGTTTTTTTTTACCAGCCTCGGCAGAGTGACTATACTACACTACGCCTAATACATAGACAAATAGAAAAGCCTAATATTAAGTGCAGTGCAAGAATAACGGCGATCACTGATAGAAGATGCGTCCATCGTAGATCGCCAGAATTATGCCGGCCTGCCTGATTGCTTCTTCACCGGTTAAATAACCCAATTTACGGAACACATGTGTCCGCAAACTGGCTCTACAACTGGTACGGCAGAAGTATAACTTTGAACTTCTTAGTTCGAGCCGAGATTGAAGAGACCACAAAGCTGTTCCATAACCCAGCACGCGTAGTTTTTTATTATTGATCGAATTGATCAACAAAAACTCTTTATTTTTTTAAGTCGGTTTAAAACCATACGACTATTGATGATCCGCTATATAGGATTGTTTTGGTTATTTCGGTAATAAAGGTTGTTTTATTTTATTACCAACTCGCATTTTCCCGCGGAATCGCTCGCGTCAAATCGGTTGAACTCGGCTAAGCTGAAAGGTTTTGAATGGGTACAATCGCGAATACTTTAATTCTGTAGGGTAATACGTCATCTGTATTTTTTTTATTTGTCACGACAAAGTGCCTTATGCCATCACCATCCCATTTCATAATAATAACAGAAAATGGCCAAAAATTAACAACCCCGACGCAAAGACATGAATTTATGCTAAAATAAATACCACAAAATCGTTGATACTAATAGGTAATTCCCGGTAAACAAAACCGTATAAACACTCGCACATCCGTCGGTCTGTTATTACAAACAGCCATAAGCAAATGTTATTACATATCAAATAGCCTTTGCCAATATTGAATAAGTAATAAAAAAGTACCAAAAACATAAACGATAACATGCTCACAAAGACATCCGATCATTGATTGTGATGAACAGTGTATCATTGAAATTGGTGAATTAAGGTGATTTGACATGACTCTGATGCGTTGGTTATCATTGAAATTGGTGTATTAAGGTGATTTGACATGACTCTGATGCGTTGGTTTGAAATGAATAATTACATATCAAATATAGCCTTTGCCAATATTGAATAAGTAATAAAAAAGTACCAAAAACATAAACGATAACATGCTCACAAAGACATCCGATCATTGATTGTGATGAACAGTGTATCATTGAAATTGGTGAATTAAGGTGATTTGATATGACTCTGATGCGTTGGTTATCATTGAAATTGGTGAATTAAGGTGATTTGACATGACTCTGATGCGTTGGTTTGAAATGAATAATATGTCTTTAAGGTTGCAGTGGGTTCCATCACATTTAGGCTTAAAAGGAAACGAGGTGGTTGACATTTTAACGAAAAATGCATGTATAGATGGGTCAATAGTTGATATAAAACCATGTTATTTTGAAGTATTGAATAAATACAATTTTATCTGTTATAAAATTTGGAATGAATATTTTGACGAAAATTCTAAGGAACAAGGTATTAGGTACAGAACCATGCAATGTGAACCTCCTCGTATACCATGGTTTGCGAATGTTAAAATTGGCAAAGTTTTGTAGTGGCTGCACATAGATTATACCATTGAATAAGTTTGGCTTCTTAATGAAGAAAACTAGCAGCCCAAATTGCGATCAATGCGGAATTGTAGAAGATGTCCACCACATGTTAATGGAATGTGTCCGATATAAAAATGAAAGAGAAATATTAATGAGGGAATTAAAACTTAATATTTGGGATATAGGTGTGTTTCACACAATCTTATCCAAACCTTAGTTTGAGGATGCTCTAAAAATATAAAAAATCGTGAGCAATTTAAAGAAAAACTTATCTTTCCGTGTTTACCTATTATTTTTTTTGGTATTAAGAAGCTGGCTTAATCTTGTTGATTCAAAGCCTCTAAATAATTATAGATAAAAAAGGTGATTTGAACAAGTGTATTGATCGACCTTGATTGTTCGATCCACTTGGAGAAAATCATATATTAAGCATCGTACTAAGAGAAATTGACACCAAAACTTCAACAAGATTTTGAAATCGGCCACATAAGTGTTCATCGTTCTTGTGAATACATTAAAATATATCGTATACTTGTCATTGGCGATATTCATAAATAATACGAACAAATAATTAAATTAATAAAAGATATCCGACATTTTGTTTGTTTTTATCATAAGCAAATAAAGATACCCTGGACGAACAAATGGAAGGTAAGTTAATATTTACCTTCTTAAATGCTAAAAGGCTTTGGGTTTATCGACCACTATAATATGGAACTTGGCCCAATAGACAATTATGTATATATAGCTAGACAGAATTTTAATTGGCCCAGACTCTAAGATACTCTAAAACAGGTCTTGTAAATAGATCAAGCTATATAAAAATAGAAACTAAACAATTTTTATTACGGTAATAAAATGTTTATCAACAACAAAGGCAGGCAGACACAGGGCGCCAGAACACCCCGTATTCATATACAAACATACACTTATTATATAGTACATAACTCTTTGTGATCTGATAAATCAATACACTGTGTATTCTATTCATAGACTCGGTGTGACCGTGTTCACTGTTAAAAACTACTAATTAGGTAGATTTTCGTTCTTTGTATGGTTGCTTAAAAAAATTAATTAAAGTCATAATATTTTAACCGGAAATTATCCTTGCATATATTTAATATATCTTAATAATGAGTTGTTTAACAAAAACTGCAAGAGAATGGGCAATCTCTTTACCGATTACATACGCACTCACGTCTGTAATCCCCAAAGGGGTAGGCAGAGGTGTAACTAGTACACCCACTTTTAGCCGAGGTTATTTCCGTCCCATGATGTGATAGGGGGCGAGCCTATCGTCATACTGGGCACAAATCCAGATTCCGGGATGATACTAACCATTTCGTGATAGAAAAAACCAATATCACTTTTACCCGACCTGGGGATCGTACACAAGACAGCATATCCGGAAGCTCAAATCCTCCCTCCCCTTGCTAATCCTTTAAGTACCCCTTCCCTTCAAGGTTGGCAAAAATAAAATAGAATAGAGATAGTAATATTGGGTTACGGTGAATTGACCATAACTTAGTGGCGCAATTACTATGTACCACGCAGTCAGTACCACGGTTCAGTAGTATACATTAACATCATTGGTAGTTAATTAAACAAATACACCCAACAGTCGCACACATAGTCCTGACCCCACACAAGGTAAACATGTATCGTGAGTATCAGGAACTACGAGGGACTTGCAGTCCCACAACACCCAAAACCGAAACAATTTTTTTGTGGATCACACAAACATTTGTCTCTGTGCTGGAATCGAACCCACGGCCTGTCGCTTCGCAGCCGACTACTGGCCCGCTGCGCCACGGAGACTGTCAGATTAAAATATGATGATATTTCCAACCGGACGGTCTAGCGGAGATGGGTAATTTAAAACATATCATAACATTGTGTGCGCAGTAACCGAATAATTTTTTATGTTAAATTATGCGTAATAATAATGCAAGTTTTCGGATAAGTGTACGGCCCGTATTATGGAACAACACTCAAGTGAGCTCATTGCTAAGTGTCGATTTCTGTACACGCGATTGGTCCGTTTTTGTTTGGCGCCAAAAATAGTCCTACCACGCGTACTGAAGCTCACTTGAGTGTTATTCTATAATAAGGGCCTAAGTGTCGTTGCTCAGTAAACATCAAAGGTTGCATTTTGGTCACTTAATATAATTTACATGTCGTTTTGTTATAACAGAATTTAATTTAGGTTAACTTTCAACTGAAACTAGACTAACTAAAAGTGACTTATTTAGTGTCAGTTTGGTTTTAGTTACGTCGGGTTATCGGGTCGTGTTTACAGAATAGCTACCGTAGCCAAACATTGCCTACTGGTGAACCTTTAGGTTTTAAAAACAAATAAAACTCGTTGAAAAGTTTTTTTGTATTTTTAATACCTATATTCCGTGTTTACCTTAAAGAATCCTTCGGAAATTACCCAAGATATATTATTATGTTAACTGTTATTTTTTTTTGTCTTGTGTGACGACGTTTCGTCTGCTTATTAGCAGGACGCTCGCCTGATGGTAAACACCACGCATGCCCATAAATAGAAGCAACACCAAAAAGTTTTTTTTATTTTTTATAGTATAGGCCGGCAAACGAACAAGTGGGTCACCTGATAGTAAGTGATCATCACCGCCCATGTACGCCCACAATAATAAATTAATCATGGGCACGTTGCCGACCTTAAAGGAAAGGGATTGGGAAGGAGAGGGGAATTTGGGCCTCCGGATATCTCTCACCGAACGAAACGCAGCAGCAAGCTACTACTTTACGCCGGTTTTTTGTGAAAAGTGGTAACGACCCGGACAAGCCGGTCCATTCATGCTGTAGCAAAACTGTCTGAAGCATGGCTCTACCACTCAAACTGAATACATTTTGTGTGCCCAAATAGGAACGCAAAAACAGGTGCCAGATTTGTCTTCAAATATTTACACTCGCTCTCAATTCACTACTCTTTTGTAATAAACTTTGCTCTATACTAAGTGTGGCATATCGCCTAAACTTTGATCTTTGTTTACTTTGATGCGCTGAAACACCGACTCTGCATGTCAAATTGCAAATGTGTGTTTAAAATTTGCATACAAACGCAAATGCCCGTGCCACACTTGACCAGTTTGTAGGTATTTGCGTATTTGAAGCCAAGTCTGGCGCCGGCATAACTGCAGGCAGGAGATACCGTGGCGTGATTCTCCAAATATCCCCAATCCACAATGTCTACCACAACACTGACTAGGTATAAAGTGGCATTGCTTTCTTTAGATTTTCAAGACTCCATTAAATTAAATATTCACAATACTGAACCTAACCGTTAAAAACATTTGTCGTCAATTAGAAAAAAAACAATTGTATGTTCTTCACACAAAGCTAAGAATCATCTCAGTTAAACCGGATTTAAAACAAAAAACACGCATTTAAATTGGTCTATTCATTAAGGCCGACTTGCACGACGATGCTAAATCGAGATTTACCACAAAAATTATTTATTTATGTTAAATTGTCATACGATTTGACGTTTCTTAAACAGATTAACCCCCGGTTTCTGAAAGGCTGATCAAATCAACATCTAACAGGAATTTTGATTTTGACACCGCTGTCAAATCAATTTGAGTTGCTGAAACATTATCTGATGTCTCTCTAATAGTGTTTGGCATACGATTTTTCATATTAATTTGAAATCTATGTTAACTAATGTGTGTTAAATCAAAGGTGATGACCACGCTTCTAGCAACTCAATTTTGACATGACATGAGAATTGTAAGTTGATTAGTCGATTATTATATTGATCAGCCTTTCAGGAACCAGGCGTCAGTGGGTTAAACCCGATTCAGGATCGTTGTACAAGTGGGCCTTAGACTAACGCCCGGTTTCTGATCAAATCAACATTCAACTAACAAAACTTTGATTTGACATCGCTGTTAAATCAATTCGAGTTGCTGAAACGTTATTTAGTGAAAAAAATAATAATATTTGATGTTTCTTTAGTACTGTTTGACATAAGATTTTTCATATTAATTTGAAAGTTATGTTAGCTAACATGTGTGTCTAATCAAAGGTGTTTATCACGCTTCTAGCAACTCAATTTCGACTTGTCATGAGATTTGACATTTGATTTTAAATTTAACATTGATCAGCCTTTCAGGAACTTGGCGTTACTCTACGATACCATAAACAAATTTGCTTTTTTTTCTAATTTTGATCAAAATAATATTAGCAGTATATCGTGGAAACCAGAGTCCAGTAATACGGCAACGTATTATTACCCACATATCATGGAAAAATCGACTAGAAGTCGCCAATCGTCACTCGCAACCGATCGCCGTAGTGGACGACCTTGCTAGACGCAAAATGGCTTACATAACTAGCATTACACATACAAGAATAATTATTAGTTTATCAGTTGGTTTAGACACGATTGCAGTTGAAGACAGTAGTTTTGACTGTTTGTGCCAATTTGTGTTACAGCATTATACGTCGTAAAATAAACGAAAAGAAGTGAAAAAATCTTACAAAATTTGATTTGTACGCTGCGATAGCCCATTGGGGAGTGGGACGGAATGCCGATATGGATATCACGGTTTCGATCTTGGGATCGGGCAAAATGTGTGCTCTAGTGATAGGTCCCTAGAGCACACATTTCGCCCCTTTTCGAAGCTATGTGTGTAGAAATTGTTATATATATCGCTCGGTTTACCACTGAAGAAAAATATAATGAGAAACCTGCATACCTTAGAATTTTCCGTAAAACTTTCGAAGTTATGTGAACACTACTAGCCCGTAATTAGTCCAGGGAGGTGGACCAAGGCCTAACCCGCCACTCTTTAGTAAATGAGGCTAATGCCCAGCAGCGAAACGTACGTAATACAGGGCTGATATTATTTATAAAAATAACAAGTCTTTTATATTAAACGGTTAAAAGAGCTCAACCTTATTTGCATGGTTCAGTTAATTTGGGATCTTATTATATTTAAAGTATGTATAAAGGTTTTTGTTCTGTTATTATTTGGGCTTACTGGATCGTTCATGAGTATGCGAACCCAATTTTCTATACTTACTTATATATAAAAGCGAAATAGCACTCACTCACTGATTAATCACGATTTCTCAAAAACTACTAAAGCCAGGATGAAACATGGTCAGATGATAGTTTGAGGGTTTCACGCGGGCGGAACAACGGGTAACAGCTAGTCAGTAATAAATTTTAAGTTAAAAGTCTTCAATACTAAATCCAAAATCCGAATCCCGGCCTTTGCCGTCATCCGTTGGAGAGTTTCCCATTTTTCCCATTCAAGATGAAGGATTTTATGTCTCATAATGCCCAGTAATTTCACTGGCTTAAATGTCCTTCAAACCGGAATACAACAGTGTTTACACACTGCTGCTTGACGGCAGAAATAGCCAAGCGATGGTACTTACCCAGACGGCCTCTCGCATACGAGGGACCTACAAATTACCACAGAATGACAGAAAGAAGACTTTTATCCCTGTGCGTTAGTCGGATACTTCAGCAGAAAGAAAACGATTCTTGCAGGATTTCACAAGATTTAATTAAAAGAATGATACAAGCACACAGGTACACGAGAATGCATGAGGCAGAGAGACATAAGACTTGTCAAAGACAAATGACATCTGTCAAACTAGAGGTTGCGTTTAGAAGCAATATATTACATACGCACTCACGCCTGTAATCCCCGAAGGGGTAGGCAGAGGTGTAACCAGTACACCTACATTTCGCCGAGCGTATTGCTGTCCCACGATGTGATAGGGGGCGAGCCTATCGCCATACCGGGCACAAATTCCAGACTCCGGGCTGATACTGAGCATTTCGTAATAGAAAAACCCAATAACACTTTACCCGACCCGGGAATCGAACCCGAGACCTCAGCGTTAACTTCAATCGTAACGCGTACGCATTACAACTGAGCCACCGAGGCAACAATATATTATTCTAACAATATTTACCCTCGATTATCTTAGTACCCTAAAACTTAGCAAGAAGTATCGCTACATTCTAAAGGTCTCAAGACCTCGTATGAACATGACAAAAACATGATTACTCATCAAAATTCACGTACGTGTTATTCAACAGTGCAAAAACATGACAAAGTTCACGACGCACGTAGTTTTAACTGACGCAAAATGTTTGATCAATAATAGTGCAGCGAGTCGCAATGGCCATGCGTTTGGTAAACAAATTTTATGACGCACTAGTTTTGTTTCTTCTCCCGTATAACCCTTAAACGGGCTGTTTGTTTAGATTTATGCTTATGTAATGGATTCGTTTTTGTATACTTAATGAAAATAAATATGAAAAAATGTTAAATAATTATTACTTAGGTAACTTAGAAAATATGAAGCCACCTACATAATGTAAACTAACAATAGCACTTTGTCTTATGTGTTAATCTGAGACTCGATGACCCGCAGTCAAACCGTCCAGACGGTTTTGTGGGATATATGTATAAAACAATAGAAATAACATAGATTTAATAAATAAATAATAAAAAAAAGTCCATATACGGGTCGAACACTTAACCGCCTTTCATAAATTGATAAAAAAAGCAAAGAATACCACCATGTATCGTAAAATCCAAATAGAATATGAAACACGAAGATTTCTCATAAATAAATACGTTATGAAACACGCCAAAAATCTCTCTCACCATACATGAGACGCGGCGAGAGCGGGCGGTTTGAAAGGAATCCTATATTTCGAACGACCTCGGTTTCTCGCCAAACTTAACCGGTGTTTATTACAAAACTTAGTTTATACTTTTGGTACGGTCGTGTTTGTTAAAAGTCTTGCTTACACTTAAATTTAAAACTTCGATGTGGCTGTATTCAGGAATATGCTAATGAACAAGCTGGTTTTTTTTTCGAATGGATTTGTGCTGTTAGCTTATATTACTTTTACAGCTTCACCTGACAATAAAGCCGGCGCTTATGGCGCTCTAGCCAGAAATATGTATAATGTACATAGTCGCGATTAAGCACAGAGGCGCCTTTTAGAAGGCTCAGACCTCAGCTTCAGCAATCGCTGGGGAGTATAGTTTGGGCCGTCTCTGCACATCATTGTGCCGACGGTCAGTTATGGGAGTTCTTCGGACTCGCAGGCGTGTGCTATGTCGGAGTCGCGTATTATTATTGCGATTCGGATTGGGCAAGGAAAGTGCTGCTTCGATAGCGACTGTGATGGAGTCGTTGGGATCTGCCAAAAAATATTTGGGACAACGACGGAGGAAAACAAGCTGGAATACGTATGCTACGTAATTATTGGCACAAATGCATGCTAATTTTAATCGACAATAATCTATACAAATAAATAAAATTGAAGTGTCTGTTTGTAATATTAAAATAACCGCTTTTTACTACATGCATATGAATGTGTATACGGTACATATACCAAAATAACATTTTTAACAATTTTGTCTGTCTGTCTGTTTGTTCCGGCTAATCTCTGGAACGGCTGGACCGATTTTGACGGGACTTTCTTAGGCTACTTAGGTACTTTTTATCCCGGAAAATGACATTCACGCGGGCGGAGCCGTGAGCAAAAGCTAGTACTTATATAGTAAACATTTAGTCAGTCATCAACCAATTCTTCCCACACCTAGGGGCTTTTCCGAAGGACCAGCACCATCAGAATCTCTTCTAATGGTTAAAGTCGGCTACGGACAGTTTATGCTCGTATAAATGTACAAACACATATGCGCACATTGTATCACGCACAAATGAGTTGAACTATCTATACTTACAACATATTTTTCAAACCGCTTACGCTCGGTTCCTATAAACAGCAAAGGCTAGATATGCTTACGAATAGTACTTAGTATTTGATACAAGGTGTAAGTCAAAATCATTACTATAAAAAACCGCTTCCTAAGTCGTAAGTTACGGACACCTACGGATGGAAGGGTTACGAATAATGTACGTAATGTATGTATGTTGACTATAGGACAAATGTATGAAGATTTTACGTGTAGTTGTTCTTAAGTTATAGGAACCGAGCACTTGAAATATTGTCTGGAAATAACACCAGTACGCCTATTACATACGTTCACAGTTTTCAAATTCGTATAAAATAACTGCCGTGGAAGTGTCAAACTAGTAATTCATACCGTAATATAGGAAAGAATCTCTTGAAAAATAATTTCATATTCGACTAATATGAAATAAAATTAACCATATTATAATTCATAACAGTTCCCAATAGTGGCTACTGATACTTGACATATGGAGAGAAAACGAAAACTTTCATCGTTTTAGAATACTGTTAAAACTTGTACTAGGCCTACAGGACTTCGCCCAGGACGTATAATGCCTCAAGACCCTCTAGTCGCAAGATAAACGATTTTCTAGCTTTTTTCTAAAATTAACTTACCAACTGTCATAAATAGTATTTTGATGCCAGTCTCCAGATTATATTTGGAAGGTTCAGTCTCATGCAGCCGGTGGTAGATGATGTCGTAGCCTTCACAGGACCTGCCCGGCAGGTAGGAGAACTCCCTGCAACAAAATAAATAAAATTTAGAATACCTTCAAAGGGTATATATACTACTAGCTTTTGCTCGCGGCTCCGCCCGCGTGAATAGACTTTTCCGAAATAAAACGTAGCCTATAACCGTCTCAAGGGTCCATCTATCTCTACATAAAAAATCATCAAAATCGGTTCAGTGATTTAGGCGTGAAAGCGTAACAATAGATTTTTTTTTCATAAAAAAGTATCCTATGTCCTTATACCTCCAAGAATATGTGCACAAAGTTTCATGATGATCGGTTAAGTAGTTTTCGCGTGAAAGCGTAACAAACAAACTTACATTCACATTTATAATATTAGTATGATGTGCCCAATTTTATCTATTTTAATTTTATAAAGACTTTAATGTATCTACCACACAAGCTGCGCGGTACATAGAAATTGTACCACTAAGATGCGGTCAATTGACCGTAACTCAATATTACCATCTCAATTATTCTCAACTAGTATCTCTATCGCGCTCCCTGTCTGTGAGCTGTCAAACTCCCGCGTTATGTGACGCAATTTCACTTGTAAACAGCCCGTCTAGTAGTTTACATTAAAGTCCATGATTATGACTATTAATTTTCGACTGGACTGCCTCTGTGGCGCAGTTGTAATGCGTATGCGATACGACTGAGGCTGACGCTGAGGTCTCGGGTTCGATTCCCAGGTCGGGTAAAGTGATATTGGGTTTTTCTATCATGAAATGCTTGGTATCAATCCGGAGTCTGGAATTGTGCCCGGTATGGCGATAGGCTCGCCCCCTATCACATCATGGGACGGAGATACGCTCGGCGAAATGTGGGTGTACTGGTTACACCTCTGCCTACCCCTTCGGGGATTGCAGGCGTGAGTGCGTACGTATTAATTTTCTATGATTTACCCAATGACGAGTATTAAATAGCAATAACTAAAAGTAAAAATGTAGACATCTTTAGAAACCTCTTCAAAATACGTTTGTGCCCTAAAATACTATCAATTTTTTTTTATTTTTATTGTATAGGCCGACAAACGAGCAAATGGGTATCACCTGATGGTAAGCGATCTCCACCGCCCATGTACGCCCATAATACTATACAAAATAATTATGGGCGCGTTGCCGACCTAAGGAAAGGGATAATAAGGGATTGGGAAGGGGAGGGAGATTTAGGCCTCCGGATATCTCACTCACCGTACGAAACGCAGCAGCAAGCTGCTACTTTACGCCGGTTTTCTGTGAGACAGTGGTAACGACCCGGACGGCCCGCCCCTTCATGCTGTAGACAAAATTGTCTACAGCGTGGCTCTACCACTGCAAAAATCAAATGAGAAAACTATTCTTTTTGTGGTTTTATCGACTAATTCAACCTTGGCATCCCATCAGTTGTAAGAAGCAATATTGAGTTCATCTGACAAATGTGCAGCAGCGATACCCTAGCGGGGAGTGAACCAACAACGGAGATAAAGGTCGCGGGTTCAATGCAACTTTTCGAAATGACGTTTGTATTAATTTAGTTGTTGTTCGCTTAGACGATGAAGTAATACATGGCGAGGAAACCTGTATACTTTAAAGTTCTGTATGTTTCGTAGGTATATAAAGTTTAGTTTAGTTAGTTAAGTTTTAGCTTGCCTAGTAGTATACATTAAAGTATTTGGAAGTGCTCGATCCTAATAAACGAGTGATTCAAATTAGCGCGTAACTTTAGGATGTCTAGATTTTGATATGATCTGGTCAAATACTTTACTTAATGTATAGGTAATACTAGACGGGCTGTTTAAAAGTAAAATTGTGTAACATAACCTCCAGCGTTATGTGACACAATTTGCAGGTCACAGAGGGAGCGCGAGATGGTAATATTGAGTTACGATCAATTGACCGCAACTTAGTGGTACAATTTCTCCGTACCGCGCAGCTTGTCTAGTAGTATACATTAAAGTCTTTGGATCTGGTACATAAACACTCCCTGTCTGTAACGATCCTTAAATACAACCACACCTGTATGTAACACGTTGTATAATAAAAAGCTATTTAAAATAAACCTTTGACGTTAAATCTTCAAGTCTGAGAACAGGATTGTGTGTTACTGTCGAGTGAATCTGATGTATAAGCTGGCTCAAACACAGGCTAAAATAACATTCAACCTTCTTAAACGGTACGGTTTAATGTAATCCTTACATTAAATATTGAGGATATACGTAAACAAAGAAAAGGTACTTCGAAAAAATAAACATTTTGTTAGTATCATTAAGTTTCATATATTATTCCTTTATTTGTACTCTATTTTGACTGTACGCGTTACGTCAGGCTGACGCTGAAATCACGGGTTCGATCCCCGGATCGGGTTAGTGTTATTGGGTTTTCTATACCGAAATGCTCAGTATCAGCCCGGAGACTAAACTGTGTTCAGTATGGCGATAGGCTCGCCGCCTATCACATCATGAGATGGAAATAAGCTCGGCGAAATGTGGGTGTTGTAACCAGTTCTGGAGGTGTACCTCTGTCTACCCCTTCGGGGATGCAGGCGTGAGCTTTTGATATGATACATAACTAGACCAAATTGCCTAAAAAGCGGCGCTACCATTTTTCGTTTTATAAAACTGTTTAGAAACTACTTACTAAATTTGACACATTCACAGCTAATAGTTTCCGATATGGAATTTTTTACATTATTTTATAAGCATCAGAAAATGATACGCAAAAGAAACCCTTTTATTAAAACACAATCAACATTGCTTTAGAAATGTGCCCGCAGTTATGACTTTAAATGTTGGTATGACGCAAAGTGGGTGCGTAGTAGGGATATCTCACTATCTCGCTTGCACGAATGCACCATAATGAACATTTTACACAGTGACGTCAAAGGTTGCGTCGTCTGTCATTTGACAATTACCCCTTCTACAGGATTTGAATGGCTTCTAACTTATTTATTTTTGGTCCGATTTATAAAATTCTTTCTGCAATAGATTTTGAGTAACGTAACTTATTGATTTAAATAAATAAAAAAATCTAGTCAACTACCCTATTGTCCAAAACCTCAATTTACTTACAAATCCGTTTATTTCGTGTGTCAGCGCCCTTGTCCACTGCTTCCTGCACGACATTGCGAACACAAAGGTTGCACGAAAGCGACACAACGCTCTTGACTTTTAACAATCGAAGGCCCTTCAACAGTTTATTGAATAACCTCGATAGAGTTATAACAATGGCTTCAGATCAACTCGAATAAATTTATGCTGAGATTGGATTATGGCAGGTAATTCTTTAAAAGTTGGACTGCCTCGCCTAAACTCTAATGGACCTAAAATCTAGTATTCCTATTAAATTATTTAGATAAGAACAAGGACTGCTTCGGTGGCGCAGTTGTAATGTGTACGCGTTACGATTAAGCTAACGCTGAGGTCTCTGGTTCGATCCCCGGGTCGGGTAAAGTGGTAAAGTGGTATTGAGTTTTTCTATTACGAAATGCTCAGTATTATCCCGGAGTCTGGAATTTGTGCCCGGCATGGCGATAGTCTCGCCCCCTATCACATCGTGGAACAGAGATACGCTCGGCGAAATGTGGGTGTACTAGTTACACCTCTGCCTACCCCTTCGGGGAATACAGGCGTGAGTGCGTATGTATGTAATTCTTTAAAAGTGCTGATCGACAGGCAGTAAATAAACGATTTCAGTATTCGATAGTAAAGCTTGTGTGCCAAAACGAGCAAGTGAGTCACTGATGAGTCACTGAGATGGCAAGCGATCTCCACCGACCATGTACGCCCACAATACCAAAAGGATCATGGGCGCGTTCCCGAGCTTAAAGGAAGGGATTATTATGGGATTGAAGGAGAGGGGGATTTGGGCCTCCGGATATCTCACTCGCCGTATGAAATGCAGCAACAAGCTGAAATTTCGTTTGAAAACCGATATTATGTGAAAGATATTTACCATACTGCTCAAACGACATTTCCGGAGGCCCATATCATTAAAACCTTCCCACTCCCGATCCCTTTTCTTTAAGATTGGCAACGTAGCCTTTGTACTTGTGGCAACGTGGATGTTCATGGGCGTTGGAGATCGCTTATTAGATAGAATCGTTTATATGATCGCTCAGTAGGCCTAGTATGAGTTACAAATACGTTCACAGTTTTCGAATTCGTATAAAATTACTACCGTCGAAGTGTCAAACTAGTAATTCATACGGTAATAAAGAAAATAATCGCTTGAAAACTAATTTCATATTCTATTATTATGAAATAAAATAAACCATATAATTATTTTAATTCATCATAGTTCCCAGTAGTGGCTACTAATATTTGACGTATTGAGAGAAAACGAAAACTTTCATCGTTTTACAAAGCTATTAAAACTTGTACTAGGGCTACAAGTGACTCACACGCTCGTATGTCGGACTCTGTCATAAAAGCAATCGTAGTAAAGATAAAATCCAAACACATAATAAATCAACTTAATGTTTTTGTAAATCTAAATAATCGCCACTTTTAAAGCTTATTAACGTGTCATAAAGTTTATGGGCACAAGAAACCGGTTGTGCTGCCAAGTTCTTTATGAAAATTATAAAGGTATCGAATTGTCCTTGTTCTTACATACGCACTCACGCCTGTAATCCCCGAAGGGGTAGGCAGAGGTGTAACCAGTACACCCACATTTCGCCGAGCGTATTTCCGTCCCTTATGTGATAGGGGGCGAGCCTATCGCCGTACCGGGCACAAATTCCAGACTCCGGGCTGATACTAAGCATTTCGTAATAGAAAAACCCAATACCAATTTACCCAACCCGGGGATCGAACCCGAGACCTCAGCGTTGACCTCAATCGTAACGCGTACGCATTACAACTGCGCCACCGAAGCAGTCCTTGTTCTTATCTAAATAATTTACTAGGAATACTAGATTTTAGGTCCATCATTTAACAGAGTTCGACTGGGTAGGTACCACCACTTTGTCTAGTCCAGGACTTTGAAATTAAAGGTTATACTATGTCTGGTGTTGCTTTTGTTTATGGGCAGGCCAGTACCAGTCCATCACACTAACAAAAAAACTGAACAAATAGAGGCCGTTTGTAGGGCTAATGTTTATCTAAAACACTCCCGACTAAAATATATACTTAAATTAGCTGTCCCGCGCGGTTTCACCCGCAACTACAGTAGCGCCACCTACCGGGTCCAATTGTGAATCTAAACCATCCAGGGCGCCACCCAAACGCATACAAAAAAATCATTCAAATCGGTCCAGCCGTTTAGGAGGAGTTCAGTCACACGTACATTAGAATTAAAAGTAATAAATAAGTATATAAAGATACGATGTGTAAACATTTTATTGTACGGAACCTTCACAGGCCGCGAGGATTACTCGCACTTGCCAGCGCACTGCCTCGATGTAGCGATCGCGATCTTACGTTCCATAATCGCTACACACAGCCGCGATGTTTAGAATATATCGACAGCCGCGATCTATTCGTGTGATCTTACCAGCGTCCACTAATCAGAGGCTTCACCCCCCCCCCCCCCCCCCGTCAGTCGTCTTAGGTAAAGTTGCCAACATTATCGGCTGTTACAGTATTTATCAGAATTCTCTCTCTCTGTAGTCGGCCCCTCATGACTGAGGATCGTGGACATCATCGGATGGTCCGCATTTCGATCGGACGATGTCTCTCCATCGGCTTCTGTTCATCGCATCTCTCACAACTTTATGGAATCCGGCGGCTGATGAGTCGCTGATCTGGTCCGTCCATCGTGTTGGGGATCGACCACGTGAGCGTTTTCCTTGTGTGTTCCCAACCACGATGAGTTTCTCCAAGCTCTCATCACCCTTCCGTACAATATGACCAAAGTATGCAAGTATGCGTTGGTGGCAAATCGTGGATAACCGTGTCTTCTTATCAGAATTAGATTACAAAAATATAGTAGTTAATGGAAATAATAAAAAAAACTTAGGCATATTTATTATTGGTTTTGTTTGTTTACGTATGCAATTATACATCCACTATAGAAAGAGCATACCATAGAAAACACACCAACCTATTCGTTTTTGTATTCAATTATACAATATGTAACAAAAACCCTGTTGGCCCTTTCTAGGTCGTGAAGATAGACATATAGACAGACAGTTTAATAAAAATAGTTAAATTAAAAAATAACAAACAGAAGCGAGATATTAACCCGTACACAGGTAGCTTAGAAAATAATATATATGAACATCCTTAAAAACTGTTATTTTCATCGGAAAACTGATGAACAGCTGACTGATGTTACGTATTGACTGAACAATAATTTGAGACGTTTTGGGCGTTTTAATTCTGATACCGCGGTTAAAACGCCCAACAGGGTTTTTGTTACATATTGCATAATATGGTTTCACAATGTACTATTATTAAAAAATGGTACACCGCAGTGTGGATCGCAGCAGTAAGATCTGACTGTCTAATGGCTACTTATTTTTATACATTTTTGACAGATAAGATGGTCTTATTTAACATGATTTACAATGCTTCAGTATTCGGGTGTTAGGCTGCCAATTTTTAGAAGTAATAAAGCCAAGTAATTAACTTTTTTTACATAAGTTTACCACGTTTACCCAAAATCTGCTTCGACATAAATGTCCGTAATGAAGTTATACTATACATATATTTATAGCACAGTAATTAAAATAAATAAAGTAATTGGGTCGGCAGGTTTCTCAGAGTTGTCTTGTAAATCAACGTAATTTTTTAGAGACTTAGTTGCAGCCTTAAATATGTGTGTGTTCTTTTACGAGTACGACAGAATTTAGGTCTTAAATTTCGTGAAACTTTTATAAAAAAATATCCATACAGCCAACCTTCACAAAATACAAAAAGGACTTTTTGCCCTGACCTTAGCACTTATAAAGTCAATGTATTAATATTAACAAACTACAAGGAAGCAGTTTTTTTGTGGAAAACAGGAAAAAGGAAATAATAATTACCTAGCCTTATACAATCAAATTAAGAGACGTGAACGATAAATTTTAATATTAAGTAGTACTTCCAACGCGTACCGCTAGATGTCGTTATAATAAAGTTGAATGATGTCATAAAAATATATTTGTCTTATGCGCTAAAAGTGAAGGAGCGAAAGTTTTCACAGCAGCGTAATGCCGGCACACGAGGAGTAAGACCTCCTCAATCAAGCTGACATAATTATAATATAATCATTCTATTTCGGACATTTTATTTCATTAATTTAAATCCATATTACAAAATATATACATACGCACTCACGTCTATAATCCCCGAAGGGGTAGTCAGAGATGTAACTAGTACACCCACATTACTCCCGAGCTTTTCCCCATGATGATGATGATGTGATAGGGGACAAGTGAAATCGTATTTATATGCGTTGAAGTAAATTGAAATTAAATAATTGAAACAAATAAAAAAATATAGTTGATGGCCTCTTACACCCTGACCTCGGCTCGAACTGATATTCGCTATACACGCATGTATCCCATATCGGTCATCGAACCCGGAACCTCGTATCACAACAAGCAACCTTGACACGGATATTTCAGGCTTCTCTACGCTAAGACAAAACAAACCGCAACCTCTGATCTTTACAAATTACTGAGATGGAAAAATACTGAATAAAAATCTTCCATTACCTATATAATTTTCTGAATGAAACACAAAATAGCAAAGTCAATTCCAGTTTACCAATTCGATGTTACTTGATAATCGATTTCATTTAAATTCATACATACATACGCCTGTAATCCCGGAAGGGGTAGGCAGGTGCAGGTGCAGGGCAGGTGTAACAAGTACACCCACATTTCACCGAGCTTATTTCCGTCCCATGATGTGATGAGACTTAACAACTTATGTCTCGGGGCGACGAGCGCAGTCCAATGCCATGCAGTGCTTTGTAATTCAAAGTTCTGCGTGGTGTCGCTTCTGTTTAGGGGCAGGTGTAGCGCGTCAAGCGAGCGACCTGCTAGTTACGTCACTCAAGTTAATAAAAAAAAGCCGTGTAAGGTCGGTCGCTAGCGGAGGTAGAAAAGAGAAACTGAGATACAGGCACCCATGATCTGTCCTTCCATATTCCCGTATAATAATTCCACTACATAATTGGAAATTCTAATTGAAATACAAACTTTGGAATTGTATAGTGATTTCTTAGGTTTACGCGAATATTACACATTGAAATAAAAATAGTTTATACGGATTTTATCGCGGTTTATTTTTTTTTATTCCCGATGTTGCGAAAGCTTTTCAGCCTTTGTGGTCGCGGGAGAGACTGAGGTGTAGGTCGTCTCGAAAAGTTAATGTTACATTGGCTACCTTCATTTTTAAATTATTCATTTATTTTTTAATTATTTAAAAAAGTTAGTTGACACTAGTCCGATCTACGCAGAAAGAGCTCACGGTGTCTTGAGGTCTGGCAGTTGGTCTTTTGGGTTCCGATTTAATTAAATGTATAATTGGATCCCAGGCTTGTGCAAGCTTCCAACCATCTTCTCTATTGGAATTTGGGTGTTTCTTAATTTCAATAGCCTCGCGAATCATCCTAGGTAGGAATCGGTGTTCTTTGGCAAGGATTTGTGGTTTGTCAAATCTAAGGTAATGTTTGGAGCCTTCGTCTGAATGTTCATGAAATGTCAGCAACTGCAGACTTCGGGAATAAAAATAAAAATTAAACCGCGATAAAATCCGTATAAACTAGTTTCAGTTTATTTCAATTTGGAATTGTAAATAGTAGGTAGTCACTCTGGTAGTCCCACTTTTTCGTTTTCCGGTCACTCCTATAATAAACTTAATTGAGTGCAGTCCAAAAAAAATCAAACCACAATGGACTAAAATATATTTCGAACGACTCATTATTTATGGATTATTGCAAATGAAATGTTTTTATAACAGATATTGCAACAGTGGTGACCCAGTTACCCGATATGTTTGTTTCTCTTAGAACTCAAGGTTATCAAGTCACTGGAGAGTGACGCACCACACCAGCGCTTGTTGCCAATAATGATGATATTATGATCATTGGAATAAAATATTTTATAATCATACGTACACACGCACTCACGCCTATAATCTCAGAAGGGGTAGGCAGAGGTGTGTGACATTACACCCACATTTCGCCGAGCGTATATACGTCCCATGATGTGATACGCGAGCCTATCACCATACCGTGCACAATTCCAGACTCCGGGCCGAGGCTGAGCATTTTTTTTATTAGTCTGAATGATGAGACGAGCAGGTCGCTCGCCTGATGGTAAGCGCCACGCCTGCTCATAAACAGAGGCAACGCCACACAGAACTTTAAATAACATAGCACTGCATGACACTGGACTGCGCTCGTCACCCCGAGATTTAAGGATATTTTCGTAATAGAAAAACCCTCACTTTTACCCGACCCAGGGATCGAACCCGAGACCTCAGCATCAGGGTCAGTCGTAGCGCGTACGCTTTAGCACTGCGCTACCGAGGCAGTCTTATAATCATCAATGGACATAAACTAAGGGCCTTATTTATAAACTTTCTTAAGCACTGCTTAATTAAACACTGTTTTTATCTCTTTCTAGCCTCTTTATAAATCGCGTGTTACGTTAATACGGTCAATATCTGAATGTCAAATCTCGCAGCTGATAATACTCGTAGCTCATAAGAGGCTCGTCGACTGCATAAGAGGCTCGTCGACTGCATTAAGCAAAGTTCATAGATGGAAGACCCGAGAATGAAGTCTTTAAAGTTCTTTTAGAAGACGGTATATCTTCTTCAGCACACAGGCTGTTTCAGATGTTTTTGTGTTTAAATTACAAGTTACGTACGTATATCCGTAGAATTACGTACACGTTGTTCAAGTTTAATAAAAAAATGTCGTTCAAAATAATGAATAGTGATGTGATCAATCCTATCGATATTAATAAACGAGTGATTAAAATTAACGTGAAATTTTAGGATGTCACGGTTTTGAAAAGAACCAGTAAGTACTTACAGTAAGGTGTATGTAATGACCCTGAAATATGACCACACCTTTCTGTAACACGTTGTATACAATATGTAACATAAACCCTGTTGGGCGTTTTAACTGTGACATCAGAATCGATATTCAAACGTAATGAAATAACTCACATACGAAAATCAGACTATAAAAAAATTAATTTATTATTTATACTTTATTAAAATTGTTTGTAAACCGTATTTCGATTGCTTACCTCTATAAGAGCGATGTCTCGAAGCCAGAGCGAGATAGCAAGTTGCGGCGTCTACGTACATCAAACGCGACACGCTACGTGCGCGCCCGTGTTCGTCAATACGTCACATCAGTCAGCTGTTCATCACTTCTCAGATGAAAATAACATTTTTTATATATGTTCATTTTTCTAAGCTACCTGTGTAAGGATAATATCTCGCTTCTGTTTATTATTTTAATTTAATTTATTTTTTAAGCTCTCTATATGTTTTATATTACTATTATCTTCACTACCTAGAAAGGGCCAACAGGGTTTTTGTTACATACTGTATACATTACGCATAATTCAAATAGTAGTACCATAGTGGCGACAGCCTCCGTGGCGCAACGGGCGAGTAGCCGGTTGCGAAGCGTGAGGCCGTGGGTTCGATTCCCGCACCTGACAAATGTTTGTCTGATCCACAAATATTTGTCTCGGGTCTGGGTGTTGTGGGACCGCAAGTCCCTCGTAGTTCTTGATACCCACGATACAGGTTTAACCTAGTGTGGGGTCAGGACTATGTGTGTGACTGTTGGGTGTATTTATTTATTTATTATAGTCTGTAAGTCACTATAATCAAACAATGATCCCACCACATATCATTTAGGGAACAATCGTGAATCATATCGATAGCATATCCTGTTCTAGATTTGGCAACCATTATTGCTTATTGTCAATATCATGTGACGTAAGTAATATAAGGGTTCAAGTTATGGAATGCAGCGGATTTTGTAACAATCATATTTTTGTTATAAGCTTGAACGACGAGACGAGCAGGTCGCTCGCTTGATAGTAAGCGCACACATAACTTTGTATAATAAAGCACTGCATGCACTGGACTGCGTTTACACGTCAGGCAGAAATATCTTTTTCAAACCATTCCTTTTCTTTTTTAATTTCCTTCAAACTTGCTTATCTTGCTTTTTCTTTACATTCGGTATCCTTGTTATATTTTGCATATAACACAAGCATTTTGATATCCACAGTAAGTTGTATTTTTTTTTTATAAATATACCTATTGTAAAATAGATCTGATAAAACTTTGTCGTGGTTTATTGCATATTGTTTGCGGAACTGTGACGCAAGTGTTACATATTGCACTCAACTCGTAAAAAAGATCAAGTCATAAGCGATAGCGGGTTAATTAAGCGTAGAAAGACAGACATAAAATCTAGCATTTATATATATTTGGTGTTTATACACCAAATACACCAATCTTATGACACTCAGCATTAAAATCTAAGCAATTAATGACTATAGCGCTTTTAGACTCAAACGAGGCGCTTAATCAGGCGAGCGACTTGCTCGTCTCGTCATTCAAGTTAAAAAAAACTATTTGAAAAAAAATAAATCATATCAAAAAATGAATGAAAAGCTTAGCCATCACTTTACTTCTTCCGCATGTTACATACCAGCTTTAAAGTAAATTTAAACTAACATTATTACTTTTATCTTCCTTACTCTCTATAGACGTTGATTTTCGAAAAATCCTTTCTATGATGCCTACAGTAGGCATCAACACTCCAAAAATAGAGATTGTCTTTATCCATAATGGCTTAGGCTGAGCGATGATGCGTCCGTTAGCACTTCGCATTTTATTATAGATAAGAATTGGTATATGGCGATAGGCTCGCCCCCATCACATAAGGGACGGAGATACGCTCGGCGAAATGTGGGTGTACTGGTTACACCTCTGCCTACCACTTCGGGGATTACAGGCGTGAGTGCGTATGTATTTATGTAAGAATTGGTATATATAATATAATGAATATATTATTGGTCAGTGGTCACCAGCAACAACCTTCCTATACAATTATATTAACACGATAAGTGTCTACAACGTATTGTACGGTATTTAACCATTTATTACTCAAACTTTAAAAGGTTAACACACAAGACTAGAGTTAAGATATAACACATTTTCCCACATCACAATAGGGTAGTTTCCTATATTGAATTTTATACATTATTTTATAAACAACAGAAAATGACACGCAAAAGAAACCCTTTTATTAAAACACAATATAAATTGGTTCAGAAATGTGCCCGCAGTTACGACTTTAAATGTTGGTATGAAGAAAAGTGGGTGCGTAGTAGGGATATCTCACTATCTCGCTTGCACGCGTGCACCATAATGAACATTTTACACAGTGACGTCAATGGTTGCATCGTCTGTCATTTGACAATTACCCCTTCCACAGGATTTGAATGGCTTCTAACTTATTTATTTTTGGTCCGATTTATAAAATTCTTTCTGCAATATATTTTGAGTAAAGTAACTTATTGATATAAATAATAAAAAAAAAACTAGTCAACTACCCTATTACTGTAGTGTACATACATACGCACTCACGCCTGTAATCCCCAAAGGGGTAGGCAGAGGTGTAACCAGTACACCCACTTTTCGCCGAATCTCCGTACCATGATGTGATAGGGAGGCGAGCTTTACTGTAGGTACTTGATATTATTCTAAAGATTCCACAGGTTGATTATTGGTTTAAGGAAATGCCATTTGCAACTTTCTTGACGCTGAGACTAGATCGGAATGATATTTTGAACATTTAAAATTACGAGAATTGGCCTTCTGAGCTAAGGAAGTAGAATACCGCTTACTCCCATACTTTACAGTTTACACGATTTACTGTGCAAAGGAACTAAGGCTAACTTGTATTTTATTGAAGTTTTTAACCGCAGCCATAAATATGCAAAACGCCTTGAACCGTTCCCTTATACATCTATACCATAAAGTATATTCTACAATCATAACTATTCATAACTGCCTCTGTGGCGCAGTTGTAATGCGTACGCGTTACGACTGAAGCTGACGATGAGGTCTCGGGTTCGATCATCGGGTCGGGTAGTGATATTGGGTTTTTCTATTACGAAATGCCTGTATCAGTCCGGAGTCTGAAATTGTGTCCGGTATGACGATAGGCTCGCCCCCTATCACATCATGGGCCGGAGATACGCTCTACGCGATGTGGGTGTACTGGTTACACCTGTGCCTATCACTTCAGGGATTACAGGCGCGAGCGCGTATATATGTATAACTTTTCATGGTGAATATGTCGCAAGAGTTGACTGTAGATTGTCATCTAAAAAACGACATCTCAGGCTATAAATATAAGTCATGCCCTAAGTATAAACTGCTTGAGTAAGAAAATTTATTGGAATATTTCCAAGGTCCGTCACTTTACACTCAATCTACACTAATATTATAAAGAGGAAAGATATGTATTTTTGTACATTTGTATGTTACGAATAAACTTAAAAACTACTGGAACGATTTCAAAGATTCTTTTGCCGTTAGGTAGCTACATTATCACTGAGTAACATAGCCTATTTTTTATCCCGGAAAAAGCCGTTCACGCGAGCGGATCCGCGAGCAAAGACTAGTAATTTATATATTTTTCATTATAATATCAAGGTTCGACTTGATTATCATTGCATTTATTCATTCGCCGAATGACGCGACGCTGGTCGCTTGCCTGACGGTTAGCGCCAAACACTTTAATACTATTAGACAAGCTGCGTGGTACATAGTAATTGCGCCACTAAGTTACGGTGAATTGACCGTAACTTAATATTATTATCTCGCTTACTCTCAATTAGAACCCCACTCGCGCTCCTTGTCTGTGAACTGTCAAACTCCCGCGTTATGTGACGCAATTTAATTCTAAACAGCTCGTCAAGTATACTTATATACATACATATACGCACTCACGGCTATAATCCCCGAAGGGGTAGGCAGAGGTGTAACCAGTACACCCACATTTCGCCGAGCGTATCTCCCTGCATTATGTGACAGGTCACAGGTGGCGAGCCTTTCGCCATACTGCGCACAAATTCCAGACTCCGGGCTGATACTGAGCATTTCGTAATAGAAAAACCCAATACCACTTTACCCGACCCGGGGATCGAACCCGAGACCTCAGCCTTGGCCTTAATCGTAACGCGTACGCATTACAACTGCGCCGCCGAGGCAGTCAAGTAGTATACATTAAAGTATTTGGTTAGCGCCTGGCACAATGACTGCATAATTGCATAACCAGTGAGCTTAGCATATTATGCAACACGAGATGATTTCGTCGACTCGTTTTCTCGTCAAAAACCAGTTTTACCTGGTTGTCTCTATATCATGTCTATCGACGCTAAAATATTTGTATAGAATACTAGAATCTACTACTAGAATCTGTCGGCCGACCGGATAACGCTAGGCAGAAAAAAAAGAACTTAACTACTTATTCTGATGACTCTAGTCGATACATTGCCAGCATAAAATGTGTATTTTTAAACTTACTGGTCTTATTTACTACTACTTTTGATTTGTGTAAGTGTGATTTGTGTTTATGTTTAGAAATATGTGTTTATGTTTTGTTTCGTTTCCTGTACTATGCAAAAAATAAATAAGATGTGCAAGTTTTAAAGAATAGAGATTAGAAAGAGGGTGAAAATTTGACGTTTAATATTCTCACTTAACTGTGTGACCCTAACGCCGAAATACTGAAATATGAAATAACAGCTACTTATTTTCATACAATTTTGACAGCTAAGAGAGCCTTAACATGTTTAAAACAATCTTAAACGTTTGAATAGCGTTTCAGTATTCCGGCGTAAGCCCCGTATTCACAATCAACACACAAGTGTGCTCTTTGCTAAGAGTAAATTTCTGGTGTAAGTACATGATTGGTCTGTTTATATTTAGCGCCAAAAACTAACCAATGACGTGTACAGAAATCGTCACTATCCGTTCGTGCTCACTATGAGGCCTCATAGTAACGTTTATGAATACGGAGCGTAACCATCGAAATAAGATAACTAGAAAAATAATTCTCATATGAATCTGCCCAAAAAATACAGCTCCACTTACTTACACATGCAAAGGTAAATCACACGTAACTCATACACGCAACAAAAATTAATGAACGTTCAAAGTCAACTTTGTTTCATTAAAGTTATTGTCTAAATATTAAATTTGTAGATCGAGATACGACGTTCTGCACGATAAGCTCACGCTATTAATCCCGAAGGGATAAGCATCCCATGATGTGATAGGGAGCTTATCGCCATACCGGGCACAAGTTCCAACCCCGGCCAATTCGCGTGTGTTTTTCGGATCAAAAACTCAAACACAAATTGTGATTCCCTGACCTGGGAATCCTCATGGTTCTCAGTACGTTACCACTAAACCAATGAGACGATGGAACTCTTTATCTCGCAAAATTAGTTAAAGAAACTCGAAAAGTTAATTATGCAATGTATAGTTAATTAGTTAACCTTGAGGCAAACATGAATCATCGTCCATTAACAAATCATTAATTTAAGGTAATTAAATATAATTTTACTAATATATGGTAGTCATTCATGCGTCCGCGTTAGTATGTCAGTTTCCTTAAAAAGAGTAAAGTAAAGAGTAAATCAGTTAAAAAATATATATATTATCTTCAGTGACGAAACGAGCAGGTCGCTCGCCTGATGATAAGCGAGCCTGCCCATAAACAGAAGCAAAACCACACAGAACTTTGAATTACAAAGCGCTACATGGCATTGGACTGCGCCCATCACCCCGTGACATAAGATGTCAAGTCTCATAATGCCCAGTAATCAGCTTCAATATTTCAGACCGAAACACAACAGTGTTTACACGCTGCTGTTTGGCTGCAGAAATAGACAAAGAGGTGGTACTAACCCAGACGGCCGCTCGCATACAAAGGACCTACCACCTTGAGTATTAAACAGATTTAGATGCGGTTTTTAACAATAGGAGGTTCATCACGAGTATCAATATAATACATTAGTTCGTGATGATGACTGCAATCGATTGGTGAATATTTTAAACACTTCAAATACCGATAGTTTAAGGTCCTACTGCATGGTTTCTACGTCATTCTTTTTTTTACATACATACATACGCAGGTTATTTCCGTCCCATGATGTGATAGGGGGCTAACCTATCGCCATTCCAGGCACAATTTTAGACCACTATTTTAGTAAGAAGGAGGATCAACTAGTGCTTCACCCACGTTTCGCCGAACTTATTGCCGTCCCATGATGATAAGTTGATTACATCCTTCGTAATAATAATATGCGGAAAAAATCTTAGCGGATTTGTTATGTAACCAACTAACTGAGTTATTTTGGCAGATTAATAATTAAAATCCGTGGTCATAAACTACATCCGTATTGCAAGATATAAAATTTAATTTATCATTATATAAAACAGAAACGGACTGCCTCGGTGGTGCAGTTGTAATGTGTACGCGGTACGACTGCTGTGTTGAGGACTCTGGTTCGATCCCCGGGTCGGGTAAATGTGATACTGGGTTTTTCAATTTCGAAAATCTCAGCTTCCGCCCGGAGTCTGGAATTGTGCCGGGTATGGCGATAGGCTTGCCCCCTATCACATCATAGCACGGAGATACACTCGGTGAAAAGTGTATCTTGTAATTATAAACTCAGCACATAATTGTATACGATTATAAAGCAATATATGCAAAGATATGAAGATAAAAGCTATTGGAATACATTGACGTAAAACTGATGTAAATTAGGAAGACGCCAAAACGGAACCTGGATGTAAATATATGTGTACGAGTATATTGAAAAATCTCGTGGGTCAGAGTCCAAACAACCGGCTGAGTACACAAAATTGGCAAGTTCGATTCCAGTATGTATCTGTATTCTACGGTAGTGATGCGATATAACGTTCTGATTAAACACAACAATCAATAAAGTAGCAGTGGCTCTCGATAGTTGTATACCATGCCAGACTGCAAAGGTTCTGCTAAAAAAAAACATACTATAGAACAATACTTGAGTGAGCTCTTTGCTAAGTGTAGATTTGTGTAAACGTGATTGGACCGTTTTTGTTTGGCGCCAAAAATAGACCAATCACATGTACTGAAATAGACACTTAGCAAGGATCTCACTTGAGTGTTGTTCTATAATACGGGCCTAAAAGTAAGATAAGAAGTACGTACTCTATGTGTAAATAAAATCTCTGTAAGTATATTTTTTCTCAAAGGTGTTTTTTGTCGTAACGCCATTACTTCAATATTTATTCATAAAATTTAATGATTCAAACACCATTTTAAGCTAGCTGGCTGCTATTAACGAAAAATAACAAATGTTTTAAAATTATAGGTTTCCCCAAAAAAGATGAAAAATTAACAGTGCCATCTGTTGACAGTATAATCAACTAATTAATGACCACTATCGGTGCGAAGTATTCGCACGGGTCACCTAGTAACAATTATTTTCTAATTATCTATAAAAAAGTAATCGAGCATTATCTCCCGCTCGGATGGTAGAGTGTAATCCAAAGATAGATAAAGAGAAATAAAACAAGAAACATACGATAAGCAATCCATTACTAACTACTTATCTCGAAATATTTACATTAATTTACCTATAGTAATTTATCGATTTTATGGGTGTTTAACTAACACAGGCATTAGGCAATTACACCAAATAGATCGTTTTCAAATCGGGCGTTGTCTTTATTCAGTAATAAATGAAGATAGGTATTAGGTACTTACAGCACATCTTGCGAAGATTTCATCTCGGGCAAGTTCATGATGCGATTATCGAAGAATTCAGGTGCGTTCTTCCTACACGAATAATACTTCTCCATACACGTCTTGGTTTTATCCATTTCTCCATAACATGCGTTATAAAATAACAACAATTGTTTGTCAGTCAAATCTTTTGGTATACATTTTGATTTATCCAAGTTCTCTGACCACGCTCGCAGCTCGTTAATGTCGTTTTGCGAAAACTTGTCCATAGAGGCCGTCGCCTCGGCATAATCGAATTCTAATTCCACAGGCATTTTTATTTATGAATTAACGTAAATAAATACGATTTATATTACTAATGGACGTACACCCAACCTCTAAGGCTATAATTTGAGAACTGATGAAAAATTAAAAAAGCAAATGTCATGCACTCTAGTGTTACCACGCGTGAAATAAAAATTCTACCAAATATCTTTTTTCAATACAATATTTTTAATTGATACTTAAAAAAATATTATCACAACACCTACTTATTAAAGTAGAAAGCCATCGAGATAATCTATTTTCATGACTTCGTGCATTGCTGTAATTATTTTCGGCAGTGGAATATTCTGAAAAATGGACTCTGATGCATCGTAAGTTAAAATATCTCCAATAAGTTATTAAACTACTTTATTATACAAAAACCTATTTATATTTATCAATAACATTAATTTGTTATATTCCAGAGAGACTAATATTTTAATATTGACAAGCAGAGACCGTTTTAAAATATTCTTAAAGTTGTACTGGAGAGTAATAATGATATTATTGACTCCAGTTATATTTTTACCTGTCGGTGTTATAAGCGACAAAAATGTAAGGGTAACTTTACACAGTAATATCTTTAAGATATCTAATTAAACATGAAAAACTACTAATAAAGAAGCACATTGGTTCACATATTACTTTTTTATTTGTGGTTATTAGATACTTAGTAAAAACAAATACTTACTCGTTTTTATCAGAGTTTCCTATACTTAGAGGATCCCTAAATTTATTGGAAACAAATGTACAGTTAGGGCACTCAAGAAGTATTTTGGGATCCTCTTGAGGTAAGGAAGGATTGGTGAAAGCGGTCATATCACCACTATCAGTTAGCTGGTTAGTAGATGGATATGTCGAAAGTAGCACGATATTATAATATTATTTCGATGTATTATGTAGGATATTTCAATTAGAGCACAATTCACAAAGCAAATTTTATTAAGGCTGCCGCGACAGTTCTTTCTTTCTGTCTTGTGTTATCCCGACTTAATGCCAGGGCCGCCTTTCCATCACGATTTGACGGTGGATTTAGTATTATGTGAGGCGACCAGCCGTCTGGCTCTCACAACCCGCAACGGGAACCAAGTTTCACCTTCGGGCCTGGTGTTGGTGACCCATTCACACTCTAATTTTGGCGACATTTTACTTAGCGTATTTGTAAGAATATTTTAATAATTTAGCAAATTGGAAAGTATCTTTTCGCATAATCACGCATTGTTAATTTTTCAATGACCATATGACGCAAATATTTGTACAAATACGCCAAGTCGAGTGAATCTAGTAATTTCTTTACTTTACAGGCGTACTTAGCTTTTTACGTGTTCTTAGTAACATGTGTGTATTGGATAGCAGATGTTTTACATCCCAGCGTAGTTGCGTTGATTCCAATTGCTGCATCTTCTATAATGGCATCTATGGGGAAAGGTTTTATAAGTGAAGTAAGTTTAATCAAATTCATGATGACCTTTTCGATTAAAAGTATTAACAAAAAGAGATTTGTAGTGGTAGAGCTATGCTATAGACATATGAATGGGCCGACTCGACCGGGTTGTTACCACTGTTATACAAAAACCGAAAGTAAAGTTGCTATTGCGGTTGATACAGTGAGTGCGAGGAGCAGATGCCCAGATCCCCCCCCCCCCTGCCCAACCCATAGTTACCCCTTCCCTTTACGGTCAGCAACTGAGCGAGCAGCCTCACGAAGCCGCCACGCGAGGCAAATGCTCGTTCGGTCAAGACGTGCCTCGCCCGAGGTAAATGTGTTTGTTGCCTCGCCCGAGCACGTCTCAGCCCGTGCCAAGCGTTTTCGGTTTTTGGCGATGCTAAAAGGCGCCTTGGTACGAAAGGCTCGCGTACTTAAGACTGTTGTGTTTTGCTTCGATTGCTCGCGCTAAGGACATAACTAAAAATGCGCAGATAATGGCTCGGTATGAACTCGCGGGCCGGTATCGGGCGATAGAGTTTCAGACTGAGGCAGCCTCACGCGGATATCGTCACCCGGCCAATGTCTGAGGCAACCCCGCGAGGCTGCTCTTTCAGTCAATACGTGGGTAATGATTCTTCTGATGTTGTGGGTGTGCATGTGCGGCGGATTGGCGGATTACCAAGTGACTCACTTGCTCGTTTGCGTACCTATGCTATATAAAAATGATAGTTAATAGGGATATAATACTTAATTTTAATATATTATTGAAAGTATTTAAATATTTTTTAGAGATATAAATCTAGATAATTCTATCACTAGATATCTAATATTGAGTAAGAATTTCAAATAGGAACCTACTCGATATTTTTTGCACCATTTTCGCTTTCATTTCTCATTTGAAATGCTAATTTGGTCATTACAAAATTATTGGTTACCTGACATTAACAAGGCACTGTTTAATATTCTACAAAGTAACTAACGAAATAGTTTACTGGCATATGAACATATCATTAGCTGACACCTGTATCACTAAATGGGTAGACAGAGGAGCAACTAGTAACCCCGGTTCGCCGAGCTTATTTTCGTTCCATGGTGTGATAAGCGGGAAATCTATTGCCATCAATTACAATCCTGACAACCGTTGTGAATTTTCGAATCGATGAAACTCAAACAGTTAGTGATTTGCCCTCCCGAGATTTAAATACAGAACCTCACCGGTTTCTTAGTCTAGTACGCTGCTACTTGACTAATAAGGTGATACTAGACCTAGACTAGATAATTTACTTATTAGTAAATTATTGCTACATCAGTAAACTATTGTTTACTGATGAAGCACTAGTTTACTGATGTAGCAAATAAATCTTAGAAGTAAAACAGGATGAATAGGAATAGGAACAAAACCGGTTTAGTTTATTTTCACATATATATTTCATATTGAGATAAACTGTAATTAACTATAAATATAATAAAAATAGAACATTATGGATAAAATTTAACTTTTTGGTCGATCTATCTTCGTAATAATCTCAGTATAAGTTTTACTCTGGTTCACCCCTCCATTCCTATTCACCCCGCTTTACGGTACTAGGAACTGAACAATTCAGCTATAGGTAGAGGTTTCGACGTCTCGTCAATCTTTATTGCAGAAGTTATTCATTATCCTGTCCTCTATGCCTACTGCCACCCTTCAGAGTCTGTACTACTATTCTACTTTTTCCACTATCCTACTTTCTACCATCCTACTTAGTTTCCTACTATTCTACTTTTCTCAACATCCTACTTTCTACCATCCTAGTTTACTACTATTCTATTTCCTTATGTAATAGTTTTTATGTTTATAAATCACACCTTAACGGATTTGGACGAAAGGCATACAGATAGACCATGACCTGAGTTAGGACATAGGCTACTTTTATCCCGGGAAAGGCCATTCACGCCGGCGGAGCTGCGAGCAAAAGCTAGTAGTTAATAAACAATAACTGATCTATGCCGCTCGTAAATAACTTCAGAGTATAAACATTGACCATGTCACCAGCGAGTTAAGCATGAATTGGAGTGTATCTAAGGAGGGCAGAGCCACCCTGTAGACAGTATTTGTACAGCATGAATGGGCCGGTTCGACCGGGTTGTGACCACTAGCTTACAGAAAACCGACGTAAAGTAGCGGTTTTTGGCTACGGTGAGTATATCTGAATTGGTCGGCAACGTGTCCATGATTATTTTGGTAGAGCGATAATGGGCGGCGGAGATCACTAAAAAACTAATTGATTGCAGATTCATTTACGCAATGAACTATTGGATTGTGTCGGAGTATTGATGCTAATAATTGCGATAGAATACAGCCAGATCCACAGAAGGGCTGCATTAAAACTATTACTTATATTTGGATGTTCACATTACAGGTAGGTATATACTAACACTACTAGGTACGGAAAGATAATCAAAAGTATTGTACATAGTATTACGATAATTATTTCATAATGTGATTTAGAGCTGGTTGTGACCATTTCAATTGATCATCTGACTTGAATCAACAGAAGCTGTATGGTTTTTGTTGACGAATACGATTGAAAGTCCGTTCAGACGGTTCAAATCGCATTGATCAACCAAAATCTAATCGAGTAAACTCGATGAAACACCGATTGAATTTGTTTTATTATTTCAGATTAAGTTTTCTCTTATTCTTTCTAAGCATGTTCTTATCCATGTGGATCACTAACGTGGTGGCTTGTGGGCTCATGATGCCGCTTGTTAAGGCTATTCTTATCGAATTAGAGAAGGTAAAAAAATAGTAAACAACATTCATAATAATATATTGTGCATAAAAACAAACAATAAATCCTTAAAAAAATTTAAGAGTTCTTCGTACGATACAGGTTAGAATAAAACAGAGAACCATCATACATATTCCAGTGGGGTCAGTATAAAATGCTTTTTTAACACATGTTACGAAAATATTTGGCTTGTAGTTTTTACGACCGGCTGCCTGTCCTACATCACATAGTCCCAAATACGCAGTAAAGCAAGTTTCTTACAATCCCGTGTACTTTCAGATGGGAATATCAGAGATATACCAAGCTATTGGAAAAGCGAGGCAACAGTCAAGCCGTCATGAATATAAGTAGGTACCTACCATTTTTTTTTTATTTATAACCGTTGAACAAACGGAGAATTTTCTTAAATCGCCTGTATATACATATATCATTTAAAAGTTATTTTTATGTATGTTCACGCAGAAGTCCGCCAAATGTGGACCGGACCGTTTTTGATGAATTCTTTTTGTAACCAATAGAGTTTACTGCAGTGGTAGCCCCATTTAAATTTGAAGAAATAATTTTATTTTTATCTTTTGTTTCTCTGAGCCGGTTTTGTTTTTTCCTTAGAATAGCTACTTACAGAAGATAGATGGCCAAACAACACATACTCACGATCATAAGCTGAAAATTCGAAAAATGTGATTTTTTTACTTACAATTTCACGCAAACCAAAAGAAATGTCAGCTTAAATATTTTATTTTCTAAAAAAAATGGTGTTTGTATATAGGCAAAATGTCTTTCATACATTACATCAAAAATAATTTATGACGCGTTCTCGTCAATAAGAGTTGTCTGTTCGATTCTCGCCTTTGTCTCTCCCATTTATATCGAGTTTTAAGGGTTATTTAAAGGAACCATTAGCTAGCTGCCTTTGTATAAAATTTGTGGTCTTTGACCACTATAATAAACATAAAATCTTCGTCATGCTTTAACAAGAAAGGATGCAAGTACCTAAATTATTTTAATATTTAATTATTCCAGTGTTCCAACAGATTTCACGTTATTTTACTTCCTCGGTGTCGCTTACTCTTCTTCAATCGGTAATTATATAAAATAATTATATAAATACCTTTTATTATCTAGCAATCTTTATTCACAGGTGTCTCGTATGTGAGAGGCCGTCTGGATTGGTACCACCGCTTTGTCTATTTCTGCAAGCAGCAGTGTAAGCACTGTTGTGTTCCGGATTGAAGGACATTGAAGTCAGTTAAATTACTGGGCATTATGAGACTTAACACCTATCGGGGTGACGAGCGCAGTCCAATGCCATGCTGTTTTGTGTGGTGTTGCTTCTCTTCATGGGCAGGCGTGACGCTTACCATCAGGCCATCGATCTGCTCGTTTCGTCACTCAAGCTAATAAAAAAAAGCCGTGTAAGTTCGGTTGCTAGCGGAGGGAGAAAAGAAAAACGGAGGTGCAGGCACCCAGATGTCATTCTATATTATACTCATACGCACTCACGCCTGTAATCCCCGAAGGGGTAGGCAATGGTGTAACGAGTAGTAACCAGTACACCCACATTTCGCCGAGCGTATCTCCGTCCCACGATGTGATAGGGGGCGAGCCTATCGCCATACCGGGCACAAATTCCAGACTCCGAGCTGATACTGAGCATTTCGTAATAGAAAAACCCAATACCACTTTACCCGACCCGGGGATCGAACCCGAGACCTCAGCGTTAGCCTCAATCGTAACGCGTACGCATTACAACTGCGCCACCGAGGCAGTTGGTATCCTGAGACCCAAATACCTCCTCCCCTTTCCAATTACTTTCCTCAACGCGTCTATGATTCTTCTGGACTTGTGAGTAAGGTGCTGAAGATCGCTTACCATGTGACCCACTTGCTCGTTTGCCGGTCTCTATTGTATAAAAAAGTTTAGAATTTATTGTTATAGGTATTATAATAATAGTGAAACCAAAATAGTTTCTATAAAGATTAAATAAATTCCAGGTGGCATGGCGTCGATCACGGGTAGTCAGACTAACCAAATATTCAAAATATATTGCGAACAGTAAGCGATTACAATGTGGTTTCCTTGTTGTAACAATCCTCTTACACATACATTTTAAAATAATTTATTTAGTAACGAAATTTACCTAATCGAAATCTTCTAATTTAAATATGCTCACTGCCATTCAAACAACGAAGTTATGTTGTTGCGAGAATTGATAGAATTAATAGTTTAAGTACTTAATTGAGCCACACTGTCTACAGCATCACTGTCTTTCCTCCGTCGACGTCCCAAACATGTTTTGGTAGATCCCAAAGACTCCATCACAGACGCTATCGAAGCAGCACTTGCCCAAACAGAATCGAAATAATAATACGCGACCCCGACATAGAACAGGCCTGCGAGTCCAAAGAGCTGCCACAACTGGCCCTCGGCATAATGATGTGCAGAGGCGACCCTAAACTATACTTCCCAGCGATTGCTCAAGCTGAGGTCTGAGCCTTCTAAAAGGCGCCTCTGTGCTTAATCGCTACTAAATACATTATATATATTTCTGGCTAGAGCGCCATAAGCGCCCGCTTTATTGTCAGGTGAAGCTGCAAAAGCAATATAGACTAACAGCACAAATCCATTCGAAAAAAAGCACTGTCTCATAGAAAACTTTAACAAGCAGCTTGCTGTTGAATTTCGTATAACAAGTGAGATTTCCGGAGGCCCACATTCGTCGATCGACTCATCAATTTGATAAATAAAAGACTCTCTCTACAGAATATTTCCAGCGTCACCGAAGATAGAGTTTCCACATTTCATGCTCCTTAATCTGCCAGGAGTCTTGGTGATGGAAACACTTCTGTATTTGTGGATGAACTTCTACTTCCTCAGGATGTTCAGGTGATGGTAAATAATTTTAATTAACCAGAGGCACAGGGCGTAGAGATCTTTATGGCAGTTATTGTTTTAGAGTGAAATAAAGGATTATTAGCGTAGAGAGAGCGGATGAAGTGACTAGCTTCAGAGCGGCAATAAAGTTTGCTAAGGTCTCTAACAATTAGGAGTATGACAAGCTCTATTTCGTATTCAGTGTTAAATTTTTTATTTATCTCAGGAAACTAGTCCTCGGAAGAAGGAAAACGGGCATGTGGGCCACCTGATGGTAAGTGATCTCCACTGACCATTAAAATCCATAATATCTGAAGAATCATGGACGCATTGCCGATCTTAAAGGAAAGAGATGGGAAGAGAAAGGGGATTTGGAGCTCCAAATCCAGTCTTTCAAATTAAGTATAGCTCATCTAAAAACGGAGAATTGGTTTACTAATTCTTAACCCTGAGGTTAATGTATCTGAATATATTTATATAGGCATAACTTATACATAATTTATTAATACAGAAGTAAGGAACAAACAAATAAAAATTTACTGACGCATTTATAATTTTGGTATCATTATCATCTTTATATATATATATATAATTTTACTGTACGTGTGTATGTACTGAAATCCTCCTAAACCGACAGATTTGAATGATTTTTTTTGTATGCGTTTGGGTGGCGCCCTGGATGGTTTAGATTCACAATTGGATCAGGTAGGTGGCGCTGCTGTAGTTGCGGGTGAAACAACGCGGGGCAGCTAGTTATTTATAAAAATACGCTATCACTAAATTTAAACAAAATGTTACGTTTATAGATCTCAAAACGGAATGGGTTTAGAAATATCCTTAACTGAAGAGGAGACGCAATTCGTGAACGCTTTACTGACTACACAGTATCAGCAATTGGGCAGAATTAAATTTCAAGAAATTGTAAGGAGAAAAAATTATTTTATTTACATAATATACTACATAGCAGTGATGCTCAGCGGGGACTGGTATGGACTGTCGAGACGAAAGTCGCAGGTCCAAAACCAGCCCCAAGGGCATACATCTCTAACTTTTCTAAGTTACGTGTGTATTAATTGTTAATTATCACTTGCTTTAACGGTGAAGGAAACACCGTAAGGAAACCTGCATATCTGAGAAGTTCTTCATAAGAATTTCGAAGGTCTGTGAAGTCTGCCAACCCGCATTAGGCCACATTGGTGGACTAAGGCCTAACCCCCTCTCATTCAGTAGAGGAGGCCCGTGCCCAGCAGTGGAACGTATATGATACAGGGCTAATATCAATAATATACTGTGACTAGTAAGTGTAACATAAAACTATGAGATTGGGACGGATACGTAAATGAAAAAACTAATAACGTTACGTAATTAGCGATTATTAAATAACATAGCAACATTCCTTTTAGTTATTTTTTAAGAATTGCGAAGACACAGTTATGTGGAGTCTTCCTGCCCACATTAGGCCAGCGTGGTGGATTAAGGCCAAACTCCTTTTATTAGAAGAGGAGGCCCGTGCCCAGCAGTGGTACGATGCATTGCTGATGATGTTTAATGATCGAACGGATCCCAACATTTTAGCAGTCCCCAGTCTTAGTTACTTGATTGCTAGCAAAGACTTCAAAATTACTGGTGCTGCCACTTATATCGTCTCTTTTAAGATACCTATGCCTGGTAATGTTTACAGGTTTTATATATCCCTCAAAGAAAAAAAGTGTACACTCAATTCTGTAGGTACTGACGTGTCAATTATACTTCGGCCTTTAATGCTTAATCACGCTTTTTTACATCTTTGATTGAGATGATTTATTTTTTATTCGACAGGCTGTGTCAACAACCCGCATTAGGCCAGCGTGGTGAACTAATGCCACACATTGGTAGAGGTAGTCTGTGCTCAGCACATGGATGATACATAATACAGGGCTGATATTATTTTGCAGGTAGTCGGTGTTCTTGTACTCGTAGCTGGTTTAATGCAATCCACTATCAGAGTCACATTTATAGACAGTAAAGGATATTCACAGCTTCATAGGTATTTCGTTTCATTGTTTAGGTAACTGAAAAGTGGTAACTGGTTTCTGGCAACTCAGGGAAATTAAAATAGGTACTCCAGATTTATAAGTAATCACCTTATGGGTCTATTGACAGCAGAGTTCATGTGTACTGCGTTCGATTGTCCAGTCAGATCAAATCAAGTTCTGCAGGTCGAAAACCACACTTGATTTGTTCGAGATTGGACTTCCGTTCGATATGGCGATATAGGGACATATGTTTTACCACAGCTCTGGCACGTTCATTGAACTTAGTATAGTACCACTTTATGAAGATTCTATGTGAGACAACAGTACTATATAACGGTAGGCAGCGGCTTGGCTTTGGGCAAGTCCATGGGCGGCCGTGACCGCTTACCATCAGGCAGGCCGTACGCTCATCTATCTATCCGGGCAATAAAAGAAATCATCCTGATCGAGTCAGCCGATTCGTGCTTGTAGAACAACATCGATCCCATTTTTATTATACCAGAGGTCGGCAAAGGAGCAAGGGGGCCCTGAACACCCACAATACTAAGAGATTATCCAATCATGATTGGATTGCCGACCTTTAAGGATAGATATAGGGATATGGACTGGACTTAGGGGAGGGAGATTTAGACCTCGGGAAATCTCACTACCGTACGAAATGGAAGCTGCCACTTCACGTTGGTTTTCTGTGAGACAGTGGTAAAAACCCGGTCGAGCCGGCCCATTCATGATGTAGACACACTAAACTTATTTTATCAATTTCAGCGTATCGTCGCCTTGCTTTCTGTGTGTTGTCTTGCTATTTATACTGCCGGTGAACTTGACTTTTCTGGACTTATTTAAAAGGTCAAATAATGGTAAATTAATTCGACTTAATATATTCAACTATAATTAATTAAAAACCGCGACCGTGCTTGTGACTTTATCCGATACATGCTTTCGTTTTATTTATTTTCTGACATCTAACCTTTGTCAATACATTATTGATATTATTCCCATTAAAATCATGCTTTTTTTCTGTCTGGCGCTATGTAGGCTTAATGCCAGCCGGCATACGTCTTCTTGTATCCTAGTTTACATACATTAGTTAGTATCTACTGGTATTTGGTATTATATGTATGGGGCGAACCGTCGAACCCCGCCACCGCCCCGCCGTCTGACCCTGACAACGCGTAACAGGAACCAAATTTCGCCATTGCCTCGTCCGTGTACCACGTATAGGTCTAGTTGGCTTTGGGCCTAAGATGTTGGTGGGCACCAACCACCACCTTACACTCCAATAAAATCATGCTATGAAATAATAACAAGTATGCTGAACAAAAAACATTTTACTATTTTTCAGAAACTCGTAGAAGACCTTTACCAAACAGTGCAACTAAAGCGTGTTTAAATTGGGCATTGATAAAGAACAACTTGCATTGGGATGTGATATTTATTATCGGTAAATAACTTTCTTTTTATTCATATGAAAAATGTTACGTTATTGCCGATTTGAGGAATTAAATAAAGCCTGTATGGGCTAATCATTAGATTCCAATTGCAACCTACGAAAGCTGTGAAACCATTAAGCTCTTCGCTTCATTATTATTATAAAAATTAGCAATTTATAAAATTTTCCCAACAGTGCACGATTTTTTTTTATAACAGAATCCGTCAACGAGCTAGTGGGTCAATTATCAGGTGATATGATGGTGATCTCCACCACCCATGAACACCCACCATACATAGAGAGTCATATTGCCAGGAAAGGAAATTAATGGAGAACTAGGAAAGACAATTTAATGGGCATTAAGAAGGGGTTTGAGCCCCTGGAAATCTCACGTTACGAAACACAAATTGTCACTTCACGTTGGTTTTTTATGACCCAGTCGATTCATATATGTCTACAGCGTGGTTCTACAGCTTATTAGATGGCCTGATGGATAAGGCAAAAGGCTCATCCCTATCTCATCGTGTGATGAAAAAACCTCGTCTAGTACCTATTGGTTAAATGTCTGCCTTTAACATTTTGTGTCTCGAGGTGCCGAGCGTAGTGCAGCTGCAGTAGGTACAGTTAATACCTACTTTGTAACTAAAAGTTCGGAATGCTGTATATGCCGTGGCCTTTACAGTGATTTGCCAGCCTCCGTGGCGCAACGGGCGAGTAGCCGGTTGCGAAGCGTGAGGCCGTGGGTTCGATTCCCGCACCTAGACAAATGTTTGTCTGATACACAAATATTTGTTTCGGGTCTGGGTGTTGTGGGTTGGCAAGTCCCTCGTAGTTCCTGATACCCGCGATACAGGTTTACCTAGTGTGGGGTCAGGACTATGTGTGTGACTGTTGGGTGTATTTATTTATTTATTTACAGAAATAGTTATATCTATTAATAAATTGTACACAGTGCACGTATTAATTTGCATCACATGTATATTTAACCAACGAATCATAACAGATGAGGATAAGTATACTTAATTGTTTTTTTTATGTAAGTACTTATAACAACGCATAACTTCGTCAAATGTGGATCTCAAAGTTGGTCCCAGTTACATATCAAGAAGAAATCCCACCTCTCGAGGCTGAAGTCGGAGATGAAAGACTAAAACTTCATTCATGTGCCGATTTTGATGATTTTTTACTAAAACTGTCTAAAACAAAACAGACAGTGTTAAAAATAACCAATTTTGAGTCGGTACAATTCCTATAATTCACCATTAAATTGCAAGAGCACCCACTCTATTGCTATTTTATAAACCGACTTCAAAAAACCTTTTTTTTATTTATTTTTTGCTTTTTTTAACGTATGTATATTTACATCAATTTCTCCGCCAATTGTGGACCGATTTTGTAGGAAAAAATTTCACTCGTTTAGCTGCTATTTGGTCCCATATAAATATGGTTAAGATCTAATGACTGAGTACGGAGTAAAAAAATAAAACTCCTCAACGGACAACAGTATACTCGTCGCGATTGTGTTATTGTATTGGAATTTACATACTATTGCTGTACACTGAACTCGGTTTCTAAGTTTTGCTAAACTTTATGTTAGTTTACTTCTTTCTAATATTTGAGATATTTTTCGGTCACTGAAAACACTTCCTAAATCCAGGTGGTAGTGGGACTCTATTCGAGTCTCTAAAAGATTCCAAAATGACAGAAGAGATGGAAAAGTTCCTGTTGCTCTTCCAAGGGTGGTCGGCACCAGCAGTAGTGCTTGTTGTGATACTCTACTCCAAGATTCTGACTGAGTTTGCCTCTAACTCGTGCGTGGCGTACTGCTTGCTGCCTGGTGTTGCCAGACTTGTTAGTATACACACTGTTTGAGATTATCCCATCATCTCCTTTTTTTATTAGCTTTATATGACGAGACTGGCAGTTCGCTCGCCTGATGGTAAGCGTCACGCCTGCTCATAAACAGAAGCAACACTATTAAAATTCTCGTAATTTTAAATATTCAAAATATCATTCCGATCTAGTCTCAGCGTCATGAAAGTTGCAAATGGCATTCTCTTAAACCAATAATCAACGTCAAAGGCACCTAGCATTAGCAATAGCATTAAACCGTTTTGGCTTCAGTCAACTTTTATTCTACATTCAATCTCATTACGATCTATGCTCACATTTGTCATTGATTATTGGTTTAAGAGAATCCCATTTGCAACTTTCTTAACGCTGAGACTAGATCGGAATGATATTTTGAACATTTAAAATTACGAGAATTGGCCTCCAGAACTTCGGATTATCAAGTACTGCATGGCACTGAACTGTGCTCGTCACCCAGAAGCGTCGGTGAGCCGCGCTTCTTTATCCGCCAATCAGATCTAGGAATGAACTCCGCAGGTGAAATTTCTGCTCACGACTTGTGCCGGAACCTGTGCCTGCTCTCATTAAATAAGTCATACCGTCATAAAGTTTTTTTCTCTTCGACTCCTGGACCACAAGCCACATAGAAAGAATGCACCAAAGACCGGGCGAGAACGCGGCGACCCTTTAAAGTAATTTCTTACAAAATAGTCTTATTCAACCCGCGTTTATTTCACGCGCAGTGGGGTCGGCGCAACATGCATTTTAACATATGTTACAGAAAGATTTGGCTTGTAGTTTTTGCGACCGGCAAACCCTCTGGGGAGAAAACAATGAGCTCCTAAACAAATATTTGTAAATCACACAAATATTTATGTCGCACCCGTGCGGGAATCGAACCCGCGGCCTCTCGCTTCACAGCCGGCTACTTGCCTACTCCGCCACGTAGGCTGTAAAATACAGTAAATATGGTAAAGTCTAAGAAGGAAGGTTGAGGAAGAAAAATCTTATTCTTATGCCCTTTGTCCATAAAAAACGTTGTTGACGTGGAAAAGGCAGATTATGACTTTATTGAACCTTTATTTCCATTGTTTCAGAGCGTGGTCTGTCACATTAATCCTCATTGCCTGATGATGGCCAGCACGCTAGCGTGTGCCTTGCCCTTCCACTTGGTCACAGGATCCCCTGTAAATGCTATAGTATGCGCCTACATGCACATTCCTCATTGGAAAATGGTAAAAGAAACATTTTAACACAGTAATGCTGCAGTATCACGAACATAAAAAAACATTTATGTATCAAAAAACTTTAGTAAGTTTATGGTACCTTTTGCTGGATAGGGTACGGTCTGATACATATTATATGGTCCCGACTGGTTAGAGACCACTGTGATGTGGTGAAAAACTAAAGCATAGTGGTTCGTTCTGGCAATTCGCGTTCTAGGGTCGGCTGATGTTTACTCACTTATAATATCAGCCCTGTATTATACTGTCCCGCTATTGGGCACGGGCCTCCCCTACGAATGAGACGGGTTAGGCTTTAGTCCACCACGCTGGCCTAATGCAGTTTGGCAGACTTTACACACCTTCGAAATTCTTATGAATAATTTGACCGATAACAATCATACGCATACGCACTCACGCCTGTAATCCCCGAAGGCAAAGGTGTAACCAGTACACTCACAATTTCGCCGAGTGTATCTCCGTCCCACGATGTGATAGGGGGTGAGCCTATCGCCATACCGGGCACAAATTCCAGACTCCGGGCTGATACTGAGCATTTCGTAATAGAAAAACCCAATACCATTTTACCCGACCCGGGGATCGAACCCAAGACCTCAGCGGTAGCCTCAATCGCGTACGCATTACAACTGCGCCACCGAGGCATTCAGTTACGAGTTTACTGGCATATCGTACCAATGTACCTCCAATAGCTATCGTATAATATTTATCGCACATATTGTTTTCTGACTAAAAAGTTACTGTCAGACCGGTCAATTTATATCGCGCGTATTTTACAGTGTAGTCACATAACCGTTGAAAAGCTTTGCCAACAGATGATTGCTGGTGTCGGCCCCTCCATAATAAGTATCCCGGTAATATGGTTTACAATATCAGTTTGGTCTACTGCCGCTTGGACGGACATCAACTTAGATCCAGCTTGGGCGACAGTCAACATGTTTAATATTAATGTACAGCGAGAAATAATACCTCAATAAAATACATGTAGTTTTATTACGAGAGTTTTCTTTGTTTGGCGTTATCCCGGCTTCAAGGGTCCGTCTTCTCGTACCATAGATTTGATAGTATTTGATTATTATATTATACTCCTACGTCGACGTCCCAAACATGTATTGGCAGATCCTAACGACTCCATCACAGTCGCCATCGAAGCAGCACTTTCTTTGCCCAACCCGAATCGCAATAATAATACGCGACCACGACATAGGACACGCCTGCGAGTCCAAAGAGCTCCCACTACTGGCCCTCGGCATAATGATGTGCAGAGACAGCCCTAAACTATACTTCCCAGCGATTGCTTAAGCTGAGGTCTGAGCCTTCTAAAAGGCGCCTCTGTGCTTAATCGCTACTAAATACATTATACATATTTCTGGCTAAAGCGCCATAAGCGCCGGCTTTATTGTCGGGTGAAAAGCTGTAAAAGCAATATAAGCTAACAGCACATATCCATTCGAAAAAAAACCAATTATTATACGGGAATACCCGCCGTCTGACCCCTAGAACCCGCAACGGGAACATGTTAGACGCCAAGCCTAAGATGGTCGTGGCCCACTTCACTCCAATAATCTGTAGGTAGTGGTATAGAGGGAAAATCCTATGAAACTACCGGTAGTATCACCGACAAAACACTTTTTCCCATGAATTTACCAAGCCAGTTTTGTTCATATATACTCATAGGTTAGGTTAGAACTGTGACAACAAACACTCTAATCGAATGGATATAGGAAATATAGTTAGTCACAGCAAAAACTATTTTACCCTTTGATAATTTCCCGGAAAACGGTTTTTTCTGTAACACTACCGGTTGTGCAAATCAATTAAAAGAGTTACAATACAAATCTTTATTTTTAAATTTAAAAGTGAAATTCAACTGACGCTCGGGGTTAACGGCCAAAAATAATAAGTAGGTTTATTTCGCTTTTTTATGTGATATGTCCGTAATTACCATCACCACCGTCTATCTCAGTTTTCGGAAGCGGTTTCCTTACACCCAGTATTGTAGAGTTTGGATGCTTGTAAGTTTATGGGTTTTATATATTGAATGTTTGTATCACGCTTTAACGGCTGAACGGCAGACCATGACCTGGTAAAGACATAGTCTACTTTTTATCCTGCAGAAAGACATTCACGCTGACGGAGACACGAGAAAAAGCTAGAGTTGAGTATAAACTTGTTGAGTGATAGAGCCACGCTGTAGACACTTTTGTCTACAGCATGCATGGGCCGGCTCGCCTGGGTAGTTACCACTGTGTTACAGAAAACCAACGTAAAGTAGCAGTTTGCTTGCTGCGTTTCGTACGGTGAGTGATATATCCGGAGGCTCAAACCCCCTCCCCTCCCCAATTCCTTAATTATCCCTTTCCTTTAAGGTCGGCAACGCATCCATAGTTCTTTTTGTATTTTGAGCGTACCTACATGGACGGTGGAGATCACTTACCATCAGGTAACCCACAAGCTCGTTTGCCGGCTTATGCTATAAAAAAAAATAGTACAAAATAAAACAACCAGTTTATATTTTCATCGTATTTATGTAAAAACGATTGGAATCACTCTATGTACATGAGCATACGTTATCCGACGCGTCACCCTCCCCCCGAGGGGAGTGTCACGAAATCTTTGCATTTGTGACAAAAAATAACAATCACAACCTCGTTTGATCATTCCTTCGCTAAAATCAGAGGGTAGTTAATAAAACAGAATCCAAAATATCGCGCATCGACATTAAATTTTGTTTCTTAATATAGACAAAATTGGTGCGAAGATTGACAGAGCACGTCATTATCGATAAGAATTATAAATCATTTTAAAACAACATGTATCGATAGATCGATCGATGGTTCATATAGTTGAATTACTTATAGAAGTATCCATGAGACCAAAGACTTTAATGTATACTAGACGGGCTGTTTAGAAGTAAAAATGCGTCACAAAACGCGGGAGTTTGACAGCTCATAAACAGAGAGCGCGATAGGAGTTCTAGTTGAGAGTAAGCGAGAAGGTAATATTGAGTTACGGTCAATTGACCGCAACTTAGTGCTACAATTTCTATGTACCGCGCAGTTTGTCTAGTAGTATACATTAAAGTATTTGCATGAGTCATTACTAAATTTCTAGAACATTGTTCTGATAGAGGGATAAAAAATGGAAAAAATATAGCTCAGGAAGATCAAGACAGCACAATAAATATAATATTATGTGCGTTTGTAACCGTGTTTTATTTGTTGTCCCAAATTGATTACTTAACTAATAATACACACACCACGATTACTTTAGACGAGAACCTAATGTGGACCACCGTTACATCTTATTGCATATCGGCAGTTTTACACAAAATATATGGTGAATAATAAATATCATAAAGGACAGAGGAAACATCGTTGGTAAAAATAATTAAAACATTTTTTTCATTAAACAGGGTATGTTCATAAATATGTAGTAAGTTTCAAATAAGCGCCATCTATTGAACTATGGCATAAACTCATTGTCATGTGACGTTAACGAAAATTATTGTATATATATAAATAATAAAAAAACGTCGTCGTTAAAACTATTAAAATGGAATAAATATCCATTATTTTGTGTAGAACTATCTCGAATAATATTACTAACTAAAACTTTGCACTTTCACTCGCAGACGATTCAAAATGCTTTAATTATATATTTTGTTCAGTAACCACGTATTTTAAATATAGCACAATATGTGTGAGCAGTCACGTCGATCATAGTACAAAACACACATCATATATACTAAAAAGGTCAAGCACTACCACCAGTATGGAAACCAAGCGTGCCAAGTAGTTTCCCTATTGGCACGCTTTTGAATTTTGTACATTATTGTAAGCAACAGAAAACAATACGCAAAAGAAACCCTTTTATTAAAACACATTCAAAATTGGTTCAGAAATGTGCCCGCAGTTATGACTTTAAATGTTGGTATGAGGAAAAGTGGGTGCGTAGTAGGGATATCTCACTATCTCGCTTGCACGCGTGCACCATAATGAATATTTTACACAGTGACGTCAAGATTGCGTAGTCTGTCATTTGACAATTACCCCTTCTACAGGATTTGAATGGCTTCTAACTTATTTATTTTTGGTCCGATTTACAAAATTCTTTCTGCGATAGATTTTGTGTAACGTAACTTATTGATTTGAATAATAAAAAAAATCTAGTCTACTACCCTATTAATCGCTTGCACTAAATGTCGTCACGCAATGTCGTATATATTAAATCATCTATTATAGAATCCTTGATCTGTGGTACAGCATGATATTCCGCTAAATCAGTCAGAAAACAAATCGCAAGTGATGTCATCCTATCCCATTTTCTTTATGGAACTTATTGTTTTTATATTGATCCGTCAGTTTATTAACAAGATATTAAGAATTGTAAAATAATTATTAATATTTTTTCCTGACGTTTAGGGCCGACCTAAGCGTACTTAGCAACGCTGCACAACAATAAAGTTGCCATCTCTCCTATTTTCCCGTTTTTTTTTAGTCTGGGACAATTTGAAAAATAAACGGTAAAACTTGGCTGTTTTTTGAGTTTAAGGCAAACTAATATCATATTCTTCTATAAAATAGGAGACGTATTTTTTTTTAAATAATATCCGAGGAAAATCTATTTAACAGTTCTTAACCAAATGTCTATTACAGTATCGGAAATTTAAGTACGATAGGTCTCATTAAACATTTGTAAATATCCTCAGCATTGTACTATCATCGCCGTGTCACATTTGAAGCACATATTAATAATTTTCATTGATTTTTCAGCCTGAATTACATTTGTAAGCTTTGCTAATATAAGTGACTTACAAAAAATAACTAAATAACTTATTGTTAGTAACATAAACTGTAAATTAATCTGACAGGAATAAGCTGTGATAACGCCAGACAGAAAAAATAAAACAAAGGCAAACTGTGAATTGGGAAACATAATTCAGACCTAGAATTCCGTCCAAGTGTAAAAGTATATGTATAGAAAGTTACATAAGTCTTACATATGTGTGTAAGTAAAACTTACAAATATAATTCAAGTTTTAAACTAAGCAAGTAACTTGCTTATTTAATGGATCAGTATACTACATTCAACATTAAAAGCGAAGCCGTTTTAAAATTACACTCACTTCTTGCAATAGACGTCGGGTTATTGCCGTTTGTTATAAAATTAGGCACAAAATTGGAATAAAATGAATTCAATATTGTCCTTTAAGTCACTTCAGGAAGGCGTCACGACAAAGACAAAATTCGGTAACAAGTGAAACCTAACCTTATGACCTTCAGGATATGGCTGATAGTATAACAAAAACGAAAGCATTTTTCGTTATGCAGCCAAATATCAGCCCCGTGTAAAAAGGGTTGCGATTTAAAGGTTACCGAATTCCACCTCTACACTATCTGTACTGAAAAATTACAATAAATGTATGGTCCATTAGTTTATGGTTACTTTATTATATGGCTATAAATGCTTAGATGCAAGTCAGAGAATCGTTTTTTGTACGGTTAAGTGAGTTAACAACGAAATTCATACTACCTATACTATGCACCACTGAGTATATCTAAGCATTAATAGATTTGATAAATTGTATATAAAACCATCAAAAATGCCTCAATACCTCTACAAAACTATATACCCATCAAATACATGTCCAAAAATCCACATACAATCACAAAACACACGCACGCTCACACATCAGATCATATTATAAACTAGGAACATCCCACTGGTCGGGGATATTTTTACTATATTATATAATAAAAAAATACATTATTATATAAATATCAATGTAAAATAAGTCCTCACCCGCTTTATCCGCTATATATTCAAAATATTATAAAAAATATATATTTAACAGTTTGTAATATTGACATCGAATTTATCAGTTTCGTTATCTGTAAAATCTATAATGCGTATAAAACTATCTGAAATTCGCAACTTGTTATCCACCCACAGATCAAAAATATAAAATAGACTTCGCTGATTTGGTTCCTATTGGCATGGTCGTTGACATATACCGTCTACGGTGGATGGGTATATGGTACAAAAATATTTATATGTTTGGATGAATATAAAAATTTGAATGGTTATAAAAAAGTTTCTATAGTGATTTCTTAGGTTTACGCGAATATTACACATTGAAATAAAACTAGTTTATACGGATTTTATCGCGGTTTAATTTTTATTTTAGTCCCGACGTTTCGAAAGCTTTTCAGCCTTCGTGGTCACGGTCTCTCCCGTAAAATAAAAATTAAACCGCGATAAAATCCGTATAAACTAGTTTTATTTCAAAAAAGTTTCTACATAAATTGTACATGTACCAGCTAAAGCCTGCCCATAAATGGTTTCTTTCTTACTTCAATCTGTATGAAACCAAACAAGACACATTTTAGTACTTCCTTTAACGTCATAAGAGTAATTATATGCTGAGCAACACTCTTGAAACACTGTAAAGTTATTACGAAGCTTTACATCAGGATATTTTTCGTATTTTCGGTTTTACTGCGTTATCGTAGAATGTAGACTAATTCAGATTACCCGTGCGTATGATCTCATACTTCGTCTCGGCGAGCAAAGTACGTGCACTTGTAATATCTTTATATGTATATTATTTATATATATTATTATGTACGTGTTACGAGTGTATGTCACTGAACTCCTCCTAAACGGCTGGACCGATTTGAATGATTTTTTTGTATGCGTTTGGGTAGCGCACTGGATGGTTTAGATTCACAATTGGACCCGTTAGGTGGCGCTGCTGTAGTTGCGGGTGAAACCGCACGGGACAGCTAGTCCATTATATATTTTTGATCTATGATATCACAATATTTTTTTGTATTTGTCTGTTACTGTATGATTTCAAATTAACTTCGTTGCGAAGTTCGCATATTTTGGAAGACGCATAACAGCTTGTTGGCACAGTTGGTTACAATATCAAATCACAAATAGGTAGTCGTAGAGGCAATAGGTAAAAAAATATGGAATTATATTATCGATATCATTACGAAAAATTGGGCTTGATTTAAAAAAAGACAGTTACATCAAAAAGTTGAAAAATATTACATGATAAAAAATCGAAAAGAGAACATGCATTTAAATTCAGAATTATCACCCTTTATTTATAGACGATCGATCAATATCGATGTAATATTAACGAAAATAAATTCATATCGATTTTTACGATCGATCGACATCGTTATAATTTCATCGATAATAGATACAAATCGATGTTTTTGGAATAAGTCTTCCCCTGACTGTACCGACACTACGACACAAAAACGGCATATTTACAGTCAAGTTTTGGCAATGCACACTGTCGGTGGGGCGACCACATAATACATACATAAATATAAATGCTATATAAATCCACGAAAATGCTTAATATATTATGGCAGATTACATATTTTCGTTACAAAGGTAACACGAATGTTACGTTTTAATAAATAATGAGAAATAAGCTAAGGCCTTTTGTAATTTATAGTCGAGGATTAAATTGTCTTAGTTTTGACGTAGTTTTATTACTATATATTTTTCATTATATAAACAGCCATACACAACTTTAAATATCATATTATGGGCTGATAACCATGGACCAAAATTACCATACGGACGGCATAGACGCCCTAAGTACAAAACCAAGCGTGCCAATCTTTATTGCGTACACAGACGTGACACTGCGGTACGCACTAGTCATATAGTGCGCATTGTCCAAAAAAATGTTCAAGATGTGACACGCGAAGTATTAGAAAATACGGCATCTATTTATATCTTTGGTACATGGAATCAAATGAAGATTTAATCACAAATATTTCTTAACAATAGGGTACCTGTCTCCGTGAAAACAGTAAATAGAATCAAAGTTCGTTCAAAAATAGGGCCGAAATTATTATTTTAAATATAATATCATCTTACTATCTCCCCCGCACGCATGCACTGTAATGGCCATGGCGGGCGGTGACGTCACAATCCACGTCGTGCATTCTTTTTCTGTCATATGACAATACCTCTTCCCCCAGATTTAAACGGCTTCCAACTTATTTTTGAACGGTTTTAAAAATATCTGTCGATTATTCATTTTGGATCAACGATTCGATATCGATTAAAATAATAAAAAACGAGTCAACTACCCTATACGCAATATGATTTCACTCGACACTTTTAGACTTCCAAAATGCTTTTTAACTTAATCCCGACTGTAACGCACAGTACAAAGTTTTAAATTAACTTTTATAACATGTGTACAAAGTTTTGGCTACTTCTGCCAAAGCAGAACTATTTTGTGGTATGGTGCAGTTGAATTTATCTAATGTGGGTAGCGCCGCATATGCGATGTCGCAGCCTAGGGTTACATTCCTGGCGAGGGCAGCGACGGTGGCGTTGTTTGTGGGTGTGATATTGTTCAGTGGCGGGAATATTATCGAACCCCATGTGGGGTAAGCACCCCATACGATCAGGGTAGTGATGATCTTAGGACCGATACCGCCGACAGCCTGAGTAAAAAATTAATTTCAAATTAAATTTTGTAGAATTTACCAAAAAATATAGTTTTACATAACAAATAAGTTCATGCTTTTATCCTCGAAGGGGTAGGCAGAGGCGCAACTCTAGTGTTGCACCCATGTTTCAAGTATTCGGGAACACTCAAGTGCGCTCTTTGCTAAGTGTAGATTTCTGTATACGTGATTGGTGCTAAAAAGCACCAATGAGGTATACAGAGATCGTCACTATGCGTTCACACATACTATACCTAAGACCTCATAGTAATGTTTACGTATTCGGACAGTTAAGTAACGGCTTGCTGCTGCGTTTCCTATGGTGTGTCAGATATGTGCACATCCGAATTTCACCATAATCCTCTGGTATTGTGGGCTTTCATGGGCAGTGGATATCATTTACGATCAGATGTCCCATGCTATAAAAAATACAACCTACAATCTTACAAGTTTGTTTGTTATAAGTGAGTAATACATACCATCTTGGATGTCGGTATGTGGGCGACCCCTGCGACGATGGCGTTGGGCGGAGTACCGACCGGCATGTGGAACGCCATGGAGCATGCCAGCGTGGCCGGCACCATCAAGTAACGTGGATCGATGTGAAGTACGCGAGCCTGCAACAAAATATACACGAGTTAATTTTAATTGGCTATTTTCTCGAAATGTATGTATTCAGTCCATGAAACAGAATTACTTTACATAAAGTACAAAGAATGTCTCGATGGCGCAGTTATAATGCGTACGCGTTAGGCCTAAGGCTGACGCTGAGGTCTCGGGTTCGATCAACGGGTCGGGTAAAAGTGATATTGGGTTTTTCTATTACGAAATGCTCAGTATCAACCCGGAGTCTGGAATTGCGCCTAGTATGGCGATAGGCTCGCCCCTATCACATAAGGGACGGAGATACGCTCGGCGAAATGTGGGTGTACTGGTTACACATCTGCCTACCCCTTCGGGGATTACAGGCATGAGTACATACGTATATAATACAAAATAGACTGCAAAAATCATAAAACTAAGCAATTTAAAGTTTGCTAAAAACATCTTTTATGTTTTAATTTAGTAGTTTAACTATTAATTTTTTTAAATGTATGTACGTCGATTTCTTAGTCAACTGTGGACCGATTTAGTGGGAAAAAAAAAATCGTTCCATAGAATTTAGCTGTGATGTGAATCCATATAAATTTGGTTAAGATCTGATGACGGATTATGTATTAAAAAATTAAACTCCTCAACGGACAACAGTACATTCGTGGTTTGTAACTATCACAAAAAATTTAAAAATACAATAAATTTTCACAAAACTGATGATCAAATAAAATTGTACCGACTCCAAACAGACCTATAGGTATTGTTATTTTGACTTTTCAGTGTTTTTATTATTTTGAAGTCTTTTTAGTTTTGTTAAATAAAAATTGTTTAAAAGCTAGCTTTTAGTTATCAGCTCCGTGGCGCAGCGGGCGAGTAGAAGTGAGAGGCTGTGGGTTCGATTCCCACACCGGGACAAATGTTTGTGTGAACCACAAATATTGGTCTCGGGTCTGGGTGTTGTGGGTTGGCAAGTCCCTCGTAGTTCCTGATACCCGCGATACAGGTTTAACCTAGTGTGGGGTCAGGACTATGTGTGTGACTGGTGTATTTATTATTATTATTATTATATAAAGAAAATCTGTTTAGCCGTTAATTAGTTTAGTTTTATACGTACCATGTTGGCCAAGACGGGCAGTATAAGGTTGGCGATGGCGACGTTGGATGTGAACTCGGTGATGAGCTGCGTGACCAGCACCACCACGAGCAGCACCGCGGCGTGCGGCAGGTGGCCCAGCCCCTGCAGCGACGCGCCGATCATGGCGGACAGCCCCGTCGCCTTGCTGCCCTCGGCCAGTGCGAAACCGCCGCCTGGACAATCAACGCACCCAGTCATTGTGGTACGATTTTGTAGGGAAAAATTTCACTCTATAGAGTTTAGCTGCGATGTGGTCCCATATGAATTTGATTAAGATCTGATGACGGAGTACGGAGAAAAAAAATACAACTCCTCAACGGACAACAGTGCACTCGTCGCGATTGTGTTAAGTAGTCCATTTTTTAATCTGAAAGTGGTGTGACATCATTGTGTTTGAATTTGTCGGTTCGTCCGGGTCGTTGCCACTGTCTCACAAACAACCGGCGTAAAGTAGCACCTTGCTGCTGCGTTTCGTACGACAAGTGAGATATCCGGAAGCCCAAACCCCCTCCACTTCCCAATTCCTTATATATATCCCTTTCCTTTAAGGTCGGCAACGCACCCATGATTCTTTTGGTATTGTGGGCGTACATGGGCGGTGGAGATCACCTACCATCGGGTGACCCACTTGCTCGTTTGCCGACCTATACCATAAAAAAACATACTAGCTTTTGCCCGCAACTCCGCCCGCGTGAATAGACTTTTCCGAAATAAAACATAGCCTATAACCGTCTCCAGGGTCCCATCTATCTCTACACCAAAATCAGTTCAGTGATTTAGGCGTGAAAGCGTAACAAGAAATAAAAATTTTCATAAAAAATATACCATGTTACTTCTTATACCTCCAAGAATATGTGTACAAAGTTTAATTGATGATCGGTTAAGTAGCTTTCGCGTGAAAGCGTAACAAACAAACTTACATTCACAAGTATAATATTACTATGATATGTAACAAAAAATACTAATGTCGCTATTAAAAAATAGGGGTTGATCGTAGAGGGTTGAACATTTTGGATTGTACGTATTTTTTAATGCTGTATCATAAAAAAAAAAAAAAATAGGGGTGGACCACCCGTAACATTTAGGGGGATGAAAAATAGATGTTGGCCGATTCTCAAACCTACCCGATATGCACACAAAATTAGATACAAATCGGTCGAGCCGTTTCGGAGGAGTATGGGAACGAACATTGTGACACGAGAATTATATATATAAGAAAGAAGAAAGAAAGAAAAACTATTTATTTGTACAGCCGCCAACGCTACATTCATACACTACAATTAACATAAAAAAAAAAAAATAAGAAATAATATTAAAAAAAAAAGTACAATTGTGCGCCGCAGCTGTGACAGGTAGGTGAACACTCAGCATGTTGCTGTGCTGTGGCGCGTACCACAACACAGCGCTGATTTTCAGTGGTCACCTTGTGTGACGTACGGACGCGGACGCCAGCCAGTCGATATAATTAATTGACCCACTACTACGTAGATAAAGATACATACCCAACAAGAACAGTAGTCCCCAGGGTATTTTCTCCTTGAGTATGTTCCATGTGACAATACTTGCGGAGGGCTTCGACGCGGCGAGTTCCTCATCTGGAAAATAATTATATTAGCATCTTTTTAACCGACACAAAAAATAGGGTTTTTTTCGGCTGTATTTTTGACCAGATTTAAAAAGGAAATTTTCTATTAATTCGCAAATATTTTATTGTATGTTCACACATAATTCCGCCACCGAAACGATTTTGATTATTGTTGTAATCGCCATGGTTTACTCCGATGATGGTATCATATAAGTTTGGTTAAGATCAGTGAGGCAATTCTCACTTCCCTCGAAATTATCTCGGATTCGAATCAGCGATTCTCTACTGTAAAATTTCGAATGTCAAAGTAATTTTCTCGAATCTTGTATTCTCAGCTACAATCGAAATAAAATGCGTAAAAATCTCTATTCGAAGGAGCAAAATGTTGCCATTATAAAACATAACAGCGCGCGAGGCGTTCCATTCAACGTAAGTAATGCGATTTTTAATCGCATGCGATAACTTACCATGAACAATATACAGATAAATATATTTAGATGTATAACGTATTACAACAAGTGTAGTATACGTATTTTTTTATTATTATAACATAAATAATGAGATAATCATTATGGGAAGATTTTAAAATAAGTTTTAAATTGCCAATTCTCAAGATTTGCAGTAATGGAACGTAATATGGAAATCAAAGTTTAAGCGGGAAACCTAGTCTATCTAAGTTTAGATTTCATGTTATTCTCGTTGTCTATTTTGCTCTCAAAATGAATACAATTCAAAAAAACGACCCAAGTACCCAGCAGAAGCATTTTCTTCCAAATGGTGGAAGCGGATCTACGATCTGCGAAGTGTAAAATTTTCACCAATATTTTCTAAGCGTGAAGATGAAACAAGATGGATAAATTTCAGAAACATTAAATGCCCTTACTGGCGCAAACAAATAGTGGGAGGGTTGGTGTAAAGTAAATAAAATACAGACCAAATTACTATTTCAAGCCCAAAATTCCGCTCCCCTTACCAATCCCTCAATTATCCCATTCCTAGGTATTATGGGCGTACATGGGTGGTGAAAAGAACTTACTATCAGGTGAACTAGCTCGTTTGCCTATGCTATAAAAAATATGTTTATTTAAGTATTATTCCAATTAATTAAATATTATTATAATTTGTTGCATTTGTTACAAAAATAGTATATTAAATACTTCCACTGTTATAAAATCCATCAGTCATTTGTAACCATCTAATTTACTGCGATATTTTAACTTCTCAAAGCAAGTAAATAAGTAGCTTAAACTTGGGTGAAACAGGAAATAAAACATAGAACATAAAGTTAAACTCGTATTTTAATAAACTACCACCACTTCGGAAATAAATAGGTTTATAAATACATATTTCATTATTTGTTAAATTGCCATATTCACTTTTCCCGACACACTCGTACCACAAGCTTAGTCACAAGCAATTGCAATCATCAACAATATCAAACACGCAAACAAGCTAGCTTCCTTTAGCATATTTATTGTTTGTAATACCTATACATATGTACTCACGCCTGTATTCCCCGAAGGGGTAGGCAGAAGTACACCTCTGTACCTGTATTAATGTGGAGACCCACATGAATACTACCTAATGTACTAGTTGCAACCAGTAGGCCACAGTAGGCACACCCACATTTCGCCGAAATTCTTTCCGTCCCATTTTGTAATAGGGGGCGAGTTGTTTGTAATATTTACTTTGTTTATCCAGTTTCAGACATAGTATAATCGTAAAGCGAATGTAAAAAGAAAATTGTAATTTATAAATAAATTAAATTAAATATTTTGACAGTTGACATTGTCATTTGTATTCGACATTTACGTTTCGAACGCTCTCTACCATTCGTAGTAACTCTATCAGCAACCTACGAGATATTTCGAGCCCGAGATTCCCAGAATAGCTCAACGTGAATTTCATTCGAAAAAAGTTCGAATCCGAGATTTTTCTCGAATTCGAATTGCGCGAGAATTGCCACACAGAAGGCCAATTCTCGTAATTTTAAATGTTCAAAATATCATTCCGATCTAGTCTCAGCGTCAAGAAAGTTGCAAATGGCATTCTCATAAACCAATAATCAATGTCAAATGTGAACATAGATCGTAATGAGATTGAATGTAGAATAAAAGTTGTCTGAAGTCAAAACGGTATAATGCTACTGCTAATGCTAGGCGCATTTTACTTTGATTATTATTGGTTTAAGAGAATGCCATTTGCAACTTTCTTGACGCTGAGACTAGAATCGGAATGATATTTTGAACATTTCAAATTACGGGAATTGGCCTTCTGGTGACAGAGTATGAAGGATTAAAAACCGACTCTAAAAAATAACACTGAAAAGTAAAAAATAACAATTTCTATGTTTCTTTGGATTCGATGCCCGTGTCGCTGCCGGTCAAATGAAATTGCACCGACCCCAAATACACCTATAGAAATTGACTTTTTTGATATTATAGTGATATTTTTTTAACATACATACGCACTCACGCCTGTAATCCCCGAACGGGTAGGCAGAGGTGTAACCAGTACACCCACATTTCGCTGAGCGTATTTCTGTCCCTAATGTGATAGGGGGCGAGCCTATCGCCATACCGGGCACAAATTCCAGACTCCGGGCTGATACTGAGCATTTCGTAATAGAAAAACCCAATACCACTTTACCCGACCCGGGAATCGAACCCGTGACCTCAGCGCTGACCTCAATCGTAACGCGTACACATTACAACTGCGCCACCGAGGCAGTATTTTTTTAACTCTGTTAAAAATGGGATACACTTCAACAGTTAAATCGTCATTGACGGAGAGACCAGCATCAATAATTATATTTTCACACTTAATCACGTAGTTTAATTAGACGCCGGTCGTAAATTCAAAAAGCCAAATAATATTTCAGTAACATGTGTTAATACGCATGTTGCGCCGACCCCACTGCGAGTGGGATGTAGGCAGATGGAAGAATACACTTACATGAGGAGTCTGATGAGAAGAACTTCATGAAGTCAACGGACATCGGCAATATGAACATCAGCACCACGATAAACATCGATGTCACACCGTCTTTCACTTTCCTGACAAAATAGAAACAATATTAATAATAATAATAATAATAACAATGTTTATTAAGCAAAAGGTGTACAATTTTGCCTTAAAAGGAATACAATCAACTTATAATAACTATCATATTAAATTTATGGCAATATTAAACAGTGGGACCCAAACTAAGCATATTAGGCTTATAGTTTAAAGGACTGCCTCGGTGGCGCAGTTGTAATGCGTACGCGACACGATTAAGCTAACGCTGAGGTCTCTGGTACCCGGGTCGGGTAAAGTGGTATTGGGTTTTTCTATTACGAAATACTCAGTATCAGCCCGGAGATTTTTGTGCCCTGTATGACGATAGGCTCGTTCCCTTCTGTCACATCATAGGACGTAAACAATCTCGGCGAATGGTGGCACTAGTTGCACCTCTGCCTTCCCTTTCGGGAATATAGGCGTAAGCCTATTTATGTTATATAAACTCTATATTGTACTGGGCCTCCTCTACTGAATGAGAGGGGTTAGGCCTTAGTCCACCACGCTGGCATAATGCGGGCTGGCAGACTTCACATACCAGAGAAATTCTTATGAACTTCTCAGGTATGCAGGTTTCCTCACGATGTTTCCTTCACCGTTAAAGCAAGTGATAATTAATAGTAACAATACCCAAGATCATACGGTTTCAAGAATTTCTCAAGGACGTTCATGAAGCTGTTTTTATCCTGCCTGTGGGACTCTTGCTCTTGACGGTCACCAATTTTTTATATTGCAGAGTCGGGCGAACTAGCAGTGGTCATGACCAAAGCATGGACCACCTGCTGGTAGATCTCCACCGCTCATGCCCACCCATCATACCTAAAGAATTATCTGATCTTAAAAGAAAGGGTTAATTAAGGGATTCCCAATAAAAGGGGCCATAACCCATGAGTTTGTTTCGGCATTTCTTCTCATGGCTAGCCGCGAAATTCCGTCGTAAATGTAATGTAGCATAAAAAATGATTGACATGTAAAAGTGATATTTATGATGCAATTTTCAAAATAAATGATTTGAATTTCCAAAACCTCTAAGCTCAGCCATATATCCACGATTCATGTGGTGGAGGTAACTATCAGGTGACCCACTTGCTCGTTTGATGGTCTTTTTTTATATATTAGATTGAATGACGAGACGAGCAGGTCGCTCGCCTGATGGTAAGCGCCACGCCTGCTCATAAACAGAAGCAACGCCACACAGAACTTTAAATAAAGCACTGCATGACACTGGACTGCGCTCGTCACCCCGAGACATAAGGTGTTAAGTCTCATAATGCCCAGTAATTACACTGGCTTCAATGTCCTTCACACCGGAACACAACAGTGTTTACACACTGTTGCTTGGCGGCAGAAATAGACAAAGCGGTGGTACCAACCCAGCCGGTCTCTCGCAAACGAGGGACCTACCACCTTGTAAACCTGTTGCTATATAAAGAATTGAAATACTTACATGGTGGTGAGTGCATCGGCCCAGCCCGGTATGAAGCCAGGCTTGCGGAAGATGTACAGGAACACTGCGAAAATGAACAGCCCACCGGAAGCCTGCGGATAAAGTTCATTTATAAATCTTCATTACCCCAGCCTCAGTGACGTAGTTGTAATGCGTATGCGTTACGACTAGTCTTGAATTAATTAGCATTCGCATTTATTTCAATTTTAGAATGCGAAATGTCATTTAGCATTTAGCATTTAGCAAATTAAATACAGTTGCTAAATTACGTGAAGTATGAATTCATTCGTCGCTTCGTAATTTGTATTTTAACGCAGCAGCAAGCCGCTATCTTACGTCGGATTTCTGTGAGACAGTGGTGACGACCCGGACGAGCCGGCCCATTCATACTGTAGACAAAACTATCCACAGTGTGGCTCTACCACCATAAAAGCGTGACCCTTACACCCAGTAAATATTGTAATAATAAAAAATAATAATAATTACACCCAACAGTCACACACATAGTCCTGACCCCACACTAGGTTAACCTGTATCGTGGGTATCAGGAACTATGAGGGACTTGCCAACCCACAACACCCAGACCCGAGACCAATATTTGTGATTCACACAAACATTTGTCCCGGTGTGGGAATCGAACCCACGGCCTCTCGCTTCGCAGCCGGCTACTCGCCCGCTGCGCCACGGAGCTGTCATATTGTCTATATTGATTTAAAAGGTCGTCTATTGCTGCCGTGAAGCAGCATTGTGTACGCAATGTTGTGTTTCGGTTTGAAGGACATTGAAGCCAATTAAATTACTGATCATTATGAGGCTTAACGGGGTGACGAGCGCAGTCCAATGCCTTGTAGACTGTAGTGCTTTGTAATTGGAAGTTCTGTGTTGTGTTGCTACTGTTTATGAGAAGGCGTGACGTTTATCATCTGACGAGCGATCTGCTTCTCTCACCACTCAAGCTAATAAAAAAAACCGTGAGGTCCTGTGGGTCAAGCAATCACAATCTGTTTGGTTTACGTCTCGAAAAATCTCGCATCAATTGCTCGGGATTGGAATTTGTTATCTAAATAGCTTAAACTAATAAAAAACAATAAGTACATAGTTTATAAATACTAAAAAAACACGCTTTTATAGAAAATCCAATTAAAAAATAAATAATAGACGCTTTTTTACAATAAAGTATTTTAAACTATTATTTATTTTTATTTTTTCTTTGGATTTTCTATAAAAGCGTGTTTTTTAATTTTTTTTAAACTGATTTATCATGAATGATTTTCAATAAAATTTAAATTATGTATTTTTTTTTAATCGTCATCAGTCCTTGATAAGTATGCTAAATTTAGAATTAATACGACGTTTTGAATGGGGACAAAATCATGTTCAAAGTTTCCGTTACATACATACATACATACGTATGTATGAAGCTAATAAAAGCGTGTTAAACTCACCCACTCGTGGAATGTGGCCGGCCCAAGGTTCCTGTATCGTTCCTTGATCACCTTCAAGGTGGTGCTCGACCCTGAAGACGCCAGGTTCACCTTCCTAGCTGCTTCACTGTTCGGTCTAAACAAAATTGAAATCGAATTACATACATACGTACGCACTGATGCTTGTAATCCCTGAAGAGGTATGCAGAGGTGTAACCAGTACACCCACATTTCGCTGAGCGTATCTCCGCCCCATGATGTGATAGGCGCCGAGCCTATCACCCATACCGGGCATAATTCCAGGCACCGGGGTGATACTGAGCATTTCGTAATAGCACCCAATATCACTTTTACCCGACCCGGGGATCGAACCCGAGACCTCAGTGGTGACGCATACGCATTACAACTGCACCATCGAGGCAGTCAATGTAAATGTATAATAATATTTATTATTTACCTGAACATTCCCATGAATGTGACTTGCAGCGCGACCCATATGAGGAGCTGCATGATCAGCATGGGCGGTGTGCTGTACGCCATGAACCAGAAGAAGTTCACTGAACTCGCGTATTCGGGGAACTCACTGCAACACACACATTTTTTTTTAATGTCATAAATCGGCACACGAGCTATTGTGTCACCTGATGGTAAGTGATCTCCACCGCCCATGTGCGCCCACAATACCAACAGAATTATGGGCCCGTTGCCGACCTTAAAGGAAAGGGATGATTAAGGGATTGGGAAGGGGAGGGGGATTTGGGCCTCCGGATATCTCACTCGCCGTACGAAACGCAGCAGCAAGCTGCTACTTTACGCCGGTTGTCTGTGAGACAGTGGCAATGACCCGGACGAACCGAAAAATTCAAACACAATGATGTCACACCACTTTCAGATTAAAAAATGAACTACTTAACACAATCGCGACGAGTGCACTGTTGTCCGTTGAGGAGTTGTATTTTTTTCTCCGCACTCCGTCATCAGATCTTAATCAAATTCATATGGGACCACATCGCAGCTAAACTCTATAGAGTGAAATTTTTTCCAACAAAACCGTACCACAATTGGCGGAGAAATCGATATACATACATTAAAAAAAACGCGCCAAATTGAGAACCTCCTCCTTTTTTTATGTCGGCTAAAAAATACTTACGAATCAAATATTCCTTTAAAAGCAGAGTTGGTGGCCGTGCCTACGAGAGTACCACATCCGCCGATGGTAGAAGCGTATGCTATACTCAAGTAGTAACAGATTGTAATGTCACTGGGCATCGGGCTCCTGTGGACAAAAAAAATATATCATAAACCTCACGCCTGTGAATACATCCAACAGTCGTACACATATTCCTGACCTCACACCAGGTCAGGTGGGATGTTACCAGTACCCCAATGCTGTAATATGATAAGATATTTTTTTAGTATTATAGGTACGCAAACGAACTTGCTCGGGTCACCTGATGGTAAGTGATCACCACCGCCCATGTACGCTCACAATGCCAAAAGAATTATGGGCGCGTTGCCGATCTTATAGGAAAGGGATTGGGTAAGGGAGGGGAATTTGGGCTTCCTGAGATCTCACACACCGTACACAGCAGCAAGCTGCTACTTTACGTCGGTTTTCTGTGAGACAGTGGTAACGACCCGGACGAGCCGGCACATTCATGCTGAAGACAAAAGTGTCTACGGCGTGGTTCGGAATCTAAAGAGACCTATAGAAATTGTTTTTTATAAGTCGAAAAACCTTCTTTTTTTTTTTTTATATTTTTTTTTTATGTAGCTACAGCTATGGCATGTATATAATAGCAATAACACGGGAAGCAAGAATAAAGACTGAAATAGCAGCAATAGCTCAGTAGGGATTAGGTACGGACTATATAGATGAAAGTCGTAGGTTCGAAACCAGCCCCCAAGAGCATGCACCTCTGACTTTTCTAAGTTACGTGTCTTTACGTGACTTTTCTAACTTTTCTAAACATCGTGAGGAAACCTGCATACCGGAGAAGTTCTCCATAAGAATTTCTCTGGTATGAGACGTCTGCCAACCCGCATTAGGCCCGCGTGGCGGACTAAGGCGTAAGACCTCTCGTTCAGTAGACTGTGCCCAGCAGTGGGACAGTAATACGGGGCTAGTATTATTATTATACAGATTACAGATATACGCGTGTAACCAGTACACACCCACATTTCGCCGACAGTATCTCCGTCCCATGATGTGATAGGGGTCGAGCCTTTCGCCATACCGGGCACAAATTCCAAACTCCGGACTGAGCATTTCGTAATAGAAAAACTGTTGGCGCCAATATCCTTTTCCGCCAGATTTCTAGAATATTCCAAATTATCTATGCTGACATCTGTTAGGCGATAGCGTTTAGGAATGTTTTCTTTCTATTGGGCGATTATCTTGCGCCATTTATTTCCGCAAATCACGCATCGAATCCTTCCTACCCCTCCCGCACCCCGCACGCCTGGCACAGTAGCAAGCAGCGCGTGCGACCCCCGAGGAGTCAGCATAAACCTTTGAACAAGGACACACGTACCTTTTTACGTGTGAGACTTCACCGCCGCGAATCTATCGCGAGACGCCGCGATGCCTGCGCATTGAATTGTATACTTATAAACTTTACCGAACCGCATTGTGCATGTGTGTAACGTGTGTATGTAAGCCTCAAGCTCACTGCGACGTCAAGTGCCTGAAGGCCTCCGCTGCCACTCCAAGCCGCCGCTGACGCCAGATGCTGACTGCCACGTTCAAAGGTATGTGGGTGTGCGTCCTTTATGTCCTTACTCAGCATTTAATCCTACATTAGGGCCTTCCTAATGCCCGCCGCGTCTGTCTAGCATTCAGAGAGAATCAGGGTGAATTTACGACTCCCCCTGTCAAATTCCGCTAATTACCGCGCCGCGCCCCTCACCGAGGCATCACGAACAATTTCGTTCTGGCGCCTCCAAAAACCGAATATCATTTTTACCCGGCCCGGGGATGGAACCAGTAACGCGTACGCATTACAACTATTATTTTTCTTTTATTTTATTTTTTATTGCATAGGCCGGCAAACGATCAAGTGGGTCACAACTGCGCCACCGAGCCAGTCAGGCAGTATTATTGTTATATTGAAAAATCGGTCCATATTTATATAGGACAATTTATATGCAGCCGCCGTGGCGCAGCGGGCGAGTAGCCGGTTGCGAAGCGTGAGGCCGTGGGTTCGATTCCCGCACCTTGACAAATGTTTGTCTGATCCACAAATATTTGTCTTGGGTCTGGGTGTTGTGGGTTGGCAAGTCCCTCGTAGTTCGTGATACCCACGATACAGGTTTAATCTAGTGTGGGGTCACGACTATGTGTGTGACTGTTGGGTGTATTTATTATTTATTATTTTATTTATATGTATTATTGACTCACTCTTCCTCAGTATTTTTGGGTGTATTCGCCGGTTTCACATCCTTGCCATTCTCTGGTAATGCATTCTTCTTTCTGTTGATGAAGACATCGCCCAAGCCTTGCTGTAAAACAATATTTATGGAATTTGTGTTTAAATTGTTATAACAATCGTCGAAATAAGATAACTGGAACGATAACTCTCATATGAATCTGACAAAAATACGGCTCCACTTACTTACACATTATTATAGTTAAAAATACTGACTCAATACATACATACATAGACTCACGCCTGTTCCCCATAGGGGTAGGCAGATACAACGGATTTCCACTTGCTACGATCCTTGCATACCTCTTTGACCTCATTCACTCTCATGAAATTTTTCATACATGCACGTCGGTTTAGGGTACTCCTGGCCTGGCCTTTCTCGAGAATATCTCCAACTTGATGTATGACAGTTCGCCGAGGCCTTCCCCTCCCAGCTGTACCATTCACACTCGCCATGTATATTTGTTTCGTAAATCTTCTTTCATCCATCCTCTCTACATGCCCAAGCCATCTTAGTATTCCTTTCTCAATCTTCATCACTACATCCTCTCTCACACCACATCTAAAAAAGTTTTTTAAGTTTTTTTTTTCGAGCCAGTCTTACTTTCGTTAAAAAGTTTCTATTTTTCCATTTTTAATGGAAGAATCATCTAAATTACATTTGGCAGTGTTATGTGTGTACATATAACAAATACAAAAAAAATAAACACATCGAATTGAGAACCTGCTCCGTTTTTTCGTCGGTCAATAATCTTTAATTACTGCATATTGTCATTTACCTGTTCTAACACTTCCAGGATAGCTTCAACAATAGGCACCATCATGGTTGTCGCCGCCGCGTTGGACACCCACATAGATATGAACATCGTCACGAATGTTAGACCGAAGTTCAATCTGCAAACAGACATACAGTCACACTCTATCTTCGATTTTAATGTTTTTTTTGTATGCGTTTGGGCGGCGCCCTGGGTGGTTTAGATTCACAATTGGACCCGGTATGTGGCGCTGCTGTAGTTGCGGATGAAACCGATGATATTTTTGTTAATAATGCTTATCATTTTAAAAAGCAATAAGAAAGCCACTGTATTTTAAGGTACATTTTTAAATAACTAACTGTTCGCAACATTTTCAGATATCACCCATATAATTTTTAAAACAAAAATCTGAGGATAACGTTGTGGGTTACACATTTATTACTTGTTTGTATTTTATATTACGAATTATGACAAATTGTGTAATTGTTTGTTGTCCCAGGTTTATAAATAAATATACGTATTTCAGAAAGATATGGTCACGGTGCCAGAATCGAACCCGCGGTCTTTCGCTTGGCCGGCTACTCGCCTACTGTGGCACAGAGGTTGTCCTTAGAATATCCAGCCATAATAACACATATTCTGTGAGAATTTTAGGCAACTACCTATCGTCATTCAAAAGAAAGATCCATTTAAAAGTAGGACTGATAAACAGACTGATGGACTAGGCTTACGTTTTTATTTTTACCATAGATTATTTTGAAATAAACACAAGTTTAAATTCCAAAGACAAACAGATGAACAACACAAAACAATTAAACTGTAATAATAAATCGAGTTCAAAGAAATCATCAAAGCTTATTGTAACAATTAATCAATTTCAGACAATTTATGAAGATTTTATTGCGAGATATGTTGCCGTTATGTCTTTCATCTGTGATATTAAAAAATAACAGAATAATTTTGCAGAGAAAAATATTTTTAATAGCAGAGGTTAAACGGACAAGTGGGTCATCTGAAGGTAAGTGATCTCCACCACACTTGAACACCGACACCAGGAGAATCATGGATGCGTTGATGAACATAATGAAATGGCAATTGGAAAAGTGATTTGGGCCTCCGATTCAAACTACGGAATTCAGCGAAACGCAACTGCGAGCGATTGCCTGGGATTGGAATTTGTGTCCAACATGGCAATAGACTCGCCTATCACATCATGAGATAGAAAAAAGCTCAGCGAACTGTGAATACACTAATTTTACCACCGACTCCTCCTTCGGGGATACAAGCGCGAGCTTATATACAAAATAATTAAGTACTTCTTATAGATATATACATAGGCACTCACGTCTGTACTCCCCGAAGGGGTAGGCATGGGTGTAACTAGTACACCCTCATTTCGCCGAACTTATTTCCGTTCCATGATGTAATAGGGGGCGAGCCTAGCGCCTTATCGGGAACAATTGCAGACACCGGATTGATACTAAGCATTTCATGATAAAAAAAAACCAATATCACCCGACCTGACGATCAAACTCGAGACCTCAGTCCAGTAGTCGTGTCGCATACGCATTACAACTGTGCCAACGAAGCAGTGTTTTTTTATAGCATAGGCCGGCAAACTAGCAAGTGGGTCACCTGATGGTAAGTGATATCTAATCTATCCGGATATCTAACTCACCGTACGAAACGGCTCTACCATTCAAAAGTAACTACTAAATAATAATGTATATCTTACCTTCTATGCGAACACCCGACAACCTGCACGGTCCACAGCGCAACTCTCTTCGGCAGTTTCGAATGCTGGACCCCGGCTGCTATCATCAGCCCGCCCATGAACATCATGTTTGTCTCCTTCATGTACGCAGCGCACGTCCTGTCCGAGTCAAGGATTCCCATAGTGGGGAACAGCACTATGGGCAGCATTGACGTCACGGGGAGAGGCAATAATTCCAAAACCCAGTAGATTGCCATTATAAGTACCACATACATGCAGCGGTACGCCTGGAATATATGGTGTTGATATTATACGAAATTGAGAGTGTCTCTAGCTATACACAGGTCGTACCGGACCTTATAGTAAAGTGTGTATATGTAGGTAGGTGCAATACGCTCGCACCGCATCGGTTGTTTGTCTGAATGATTATAGTAATAAATGCACGTCCTTGTGGTCCTAAATTCTGTCGTTTTGTTTGTCCCTGAGGCTACCCGCTAACATATGGAATACTTTAACGAGGTAATTTTAGATTAGCCCATGAATACCCTTTTAGGCTACTGGCACCAGGGTAGGGATGCAAGATGGGATTTGCGCTACCCTGCCATAGAAGAAAATACAGAGAAAATATAAACGATAAAGATAAATCTTTCTTCTATACCGGCATGACAAAATGACTACACAAGACCTGATGGTAAGTAAAGTGCAGTCCAAATACAATATTGAACGTCGACACATTTATGCCTGAACTTATAAACTGGCTGACCGAACGCCTGTATAGCGAGTTTTTCACCATATGTACGGTAGTCGTCGGTCGCCATCCAGTTGCGTAAAAATGTCTGGTACCTTCCTACACCAACAACTTATCGCTACTTGAATTATGCATTTATTGGTGATTGCTTCAATTAAAAAAAATGGGATGTCTTTGAGTGTTATCAAAATTAGTTTGACTTTGTGTCATAAGAAATAAGAATACACTGATTTAGATTATATCTTAATGGATATATTACAAGCTAAGTAAAAGTCCCATACAAGCTTAAAAATACAACACTATCATTTAAATAAACTATATGTATAGTAATACATACCTACACACCTACACCTGTGCCTACCCCTTCGGGGATTACAGGCGTGAGTGCGTATGTATGTATAATCGCATTCTCAATTTAAGTATGAAAAACAAACAATTAGAAAATACTGTCTATATTACTCAAGAATATGTAACATAAACACATCTATGCTATGGATTTTATATACAACTTACCGGTCCATCGTTCAGGATAGGTATAGGCAGAAATATAATAGGAGTAAGCACCACAATAAGGGACTTCCAGTAGATGGAGAGGAATAAGCTCATCCTCTGCCATGTTGTGGCTGAGGAGCCACTGCGAGGGAAGTAGTAGGTTTGACCTCTGAAAAAAGATAAAAAAGAGGATAAATATGAGGATTCTTTTTAACTAGCGTCGCACAAGCTAAGCATAGTGCAAAGGCCACCGTCCTATTGGATAAGTTTCAACAGTATTTTGTAATGTAATACTTTAAGTCTACTCTTAAGAGAAATATGGTATGGAAAATAAAAATTATTATTATAAAAAAAATATTATTATATAACTTTTTCAAGTTCTTTACATATTGATTACATTACATATTTCACATTTTATGTTCGGATATTGAAGGAAATATAATTATTACACTGGAATTAAATCTATCCATACATAATAATACATAAATAATTGGTTGAAGTCTAATAAACATACCTGTTCCATAATCATACACAAATATCTAACTTTTTAAATAATTTCCTTGTTGTGAGCTGTCAATTAGATCAATAGAGATAATTTAAAAGTGGATAGTTGTTTGTTTACATTCCTGAAACTGGTATTTCCATCGGACTCAGGTCTCTATTGGCTGTCTACAATTTGCTCACGCGTCACGCAAAAAGTGTAGAATGGATTTATGCAGCTTTCGCTATTATATTAAACAAACCACCAGTAAACATAGTCTACAAAAACTATATTTTATCCTAGATTTTCATTGGGACAGAGTCACATCTAAAGGTTATTTAAGTTAATAAATGTATTTATATCAATATTATGCAGTAATAAAAAAGTTTTTTCTTTTTTTATTGGGCTAATAGTAGATATTCTTTATTGGAATAAAGTATCAATATAGTAATAAAGTATATAATCATTCAATATCAAAACTTTATCATGAAAAATTACTTTCATCAAATACAAAGAGTAATTTTATAAGGGGTAAATGTTACATTGTCACCCCATATTATTGTGAATAGGTACCCCTTTCCTATTGTTGAATGGGACATACAAAAAGGCGGGAAACTTAACATTTGTAAACAATTTCGCGTAATTTATTCTTGCATGATAATTTAAAGCTTTGATTAATAATATTTATTATATCTGTTTTCCTTTACCTATTTCCTGTCGGTTTAAAAGTTTAAGGTAAAACCTGTATAGAAAAATAAACAGTATAAGATTACTCAAGACCCCTGGGTTTAAGATTTCGGAGGGGAGAATTCCACAATGGTGATTGGCGGACAGAGAAAGCGCATTTCTATGGCGTGTTATTTTTCGGGCTTGACATATGCATGCAATATGCATGTGCTTGCATTAAATACAACCTAAACTGAACAAAATACATCTGGGAACGAAGGCAACAACGTTATAATGTTTCTTGGCACAAATACCCACAACTTATTAAAAAGAAAGGAGACCAAATAAGTTTAGTGTCAATAAGCAGTTATTTTAAGTCGCTCAAATAATTGAATGATGCCGAAAGACATTATATTAATTTAACTTACCGCGTTTCATCATTAACGTTTTGGCCGTTCTCCACAACAGCCGTAGACATCGTGAATGCAATTTAGACTTGTAAATATCTTCAAAAAATGTTATCTTTTATGATTTATCCTCTTCGCCGTGCGCACATTCTCGTAAACATCTGCAAAAACACGCACAAATCATAATATCAATATGTATTATGATTCACAGGAATTGACCCTAAAATTCACTCAATTTGAAATTACCACGTTTTATTTAAACAAAACGTAAAACAGTGACAATTGGCACGATCAATCAAATTCACTTTCGTAAAACGAGAACTACGACGCGCGGCGTATTGTGTAGCCAACATTCAAGTAATTCTTGTCTTTGCCACTTTTCGCGCGGTGTCAAACTCCTAAAACCCAAAGCAATAATAAAACGAAATATATTTACCGCTTCTTACCAAAACAAAATTACAGTTCGCAACATTGATAAATTATGAAATTGTAATTAATAAAGATTTCTTAAAAATATATACATTAGAGATAAATAAAATATTGATGTTACAAAATAATAAAACGCTTTATTGGTTATGGTTTGGTAAGTAGATGAAGTTGTTGGCCAACCACACAGCGTGTAATGTCAATGTCACAGAAAGTTGTGTGTTTACAATACAAAAACAGCTGATAATAAATTAGATTTTAGACGGATTTTAGTTTCTATACGCTAAATAAAGTGTAATTAGTACGTGTCAATTAAACCAATAGTATTACTTTTCCGTGTGACATGCCAGTGCCACAATAAATATGTCAAAACAAGGATTTAAAAACGACGTTGAGGGTGAGTTTATTTGAAGTGTATTTTTACGTGTAATAGTTATTATTCACAATTATAAATCGTTATTTTAGGATGTCTATAATTAAAATAATAACAAAATCAGCACTAGATATACATAAATTGTATATTTCGACTCATAATTATGTTATTTGTTAGTATAGGTTAGAAAATTAATCATAATTACCGTTTATTGTACGAAACGTTTACTCATCGTAAATCGTAATTGAGTATCGGCTATTGAAGTAACGGGAGTATAATTAGCTATTTTTAGCAAACAAATATATTTTTTATGATTTATTATAATAGATAACCTCTTTTACTTGCCTATCAATAGCCCTATGAATAGTAAGTATTGTTTGTAATCTTAAGTTCATTATTGACGTCTTTTGCCTCTCCATCACACTGAAGTCGCCGTTATACACTTGTGTACAGTAAAATGCCACCTACATTAAAGTGTTCAGACAACATAGACAGACACCATATCTGATTGTCGAGTATTTAATAATGTCAGAAGTTCTTATACAGAGTATGTTTACATAGGAATTCACATATCCATACTAAGGAATGTTATAGCCCATTTTGACAGTATTATACAGTGGACCCGCGGTAATCCGGCCCCTGTCTAATCCGGCGCCCCTTGTAATCCGACATGTCTATTTTTTTTTATTATTTTTTTATAATCTTCGCTGATGTTGATAATGCATGATTGAACAGGTTACAACTTGTCCGCACTTGTTTTTTTTTTGTTTAATTTGTCAGATTACAAGGTACTCTTTAGTAAAAATATCCATATTATAGGGGGTCTTAGGCAGTACTCTATAATCCGACAAATTCGATAGTTCGACACTGACACATTGACATTTTATTAGCAGGTTATTTGCCTATATATATATAGGTTAAGGTAATATGCTGAAGCATGTTAGTTGTTATTTAGCCTGTATTATATCAGGAACTACGAGGGACTTACGGTCCCATAACACCCAGACACGAAACAAACATTTGTAGATCACAAACATTTGTCTTGGTGAATCACACACGCCCAGTTTCCGAATGGTTGATCAAATTGATATTCAACTAACAGAACTTTGATTTTGACACCGCTGTCAAATCAATTTGAGTTGCTGAAACGTTAATAATTGATTTATTTTTATAATATTTGATGTCTCTTTAGTAGCGTTTGACATACGATTTTTCATCTTAATTTGAATGATATGTTAACTAACATGTGTGTTAAATCAAAGGTGTTGACCACACTTCTAGCAACTCAATTTTGACTTGACATAAGAACAATCAGTTGATTAGTTAATTAAACATTGATCAGCCTTTCAGAAACCGGGTGACGGCCTCTCACTTTGTAGCTGGCTACTCGCCCACTGTGCCACCAAGGCTGGCAAATATAAATAATATTTACTAATTACTACAAAGCAAAAGACATATATTACTATATCCTTGTTTTCATAACACTAATGAAACCACACATATTTTCAAATGAAAATAAAAAACACAACTAGTCATAAGGACTCCATAAACTACCTTATTTAATATAGAAATATAATTATGCTATTATTTTCCTTTAACGCACCAAATCAGGCCCAGAAAGCAGGACCATTATTTACTTAGCAAATCTTAAAAACACATAGTGAAAGTGCGTAATTTTAATCATAATACTGTACTATTCCTGGTACTGGTAGTAATAATAATGGTATTTACGTACCATTATGCATGCGTCATATCAATTCACTGACTGGAAACTGTGTTATTCCATTTTATAAACTTGGTAAGGGTGTTAGTTGTCTGATGTGGAATTGTTTACAAACATATCTGCCAGTGATATTATGCATAATATGCAAAGCTTTTTACCATGCATTTATCATGCAGTAATTTAGGTGGATTATACTGCATGTTTTTTTTTTGTTGTTATATTTGTTGTGTTGGCATTTTGTGCCAAAATTGAAATAACCTACACTGCATTCTTTATCTGCATTTAATTTACGATTATTTTTTGTACGAGCCTATGCTTTCGGGGCTAGTTACGAAACTTGCGATTTTCGTCTCAACAGTCCATACCACTCACTGCTACACTTTAGAAGGTATTAGAAGTCTGCCAACTCGCATTAGACCAGTGTGGTGGTCTAAGGCCTAACTCCCCTAATTAGTAGAGAAGGCCCATGCCCAGTACTGGGGCAAATATAATACACGGCTCATATTGTTTATTATCATGCATAAAAATATTAATCTATATATATAAAAGCGAAATACCACTGACTCACTGATTCATCACGATTTCTCAAAAACTACTGAAGTTTGTGTCATGTAGACGTCAGCTAAGAACGGATTTTTGGAAATTCCCGTTTTAAGAGGGTAAAAGAAGGGTTTTTACGTTGTAGCGCAAATATTGCTTATTAAAAATAATGAAATATAAGCTTCATATTTTTGGAAAGTCCACTTACAAAAGGGGGGAGGGGGGTTGAACTTTGTATGGAACTTTTTTAATGGAACGGAATACGACTGTGAAACTATGCACGAACTTTGCGTATGACAATTAATGAAATATGTGATTCGCATTTTGGCGTAATTTTATTTGGAAACGGGGGGAGGAGGGGTTGAACTTATGCACTCATTCACTGATTAATCACGATTTCTCAAAAACTACTGAAGCTGGGATCATGAAATTTGGTCAGATGATAGTTTGTGTAATGGCGAGGCGTACTAAGAACGGATTCTTGGAAATTCACATTTTAAGGGGGTAAAAGGGGGGATTGAATATTGTATGAAACTTTTTTATTGAACAGAATACGACTGTAAAATTATGCACAAATATTGCTTATCAAAAATAATGGAATATGTAATTCACATTTTTGTAAAATTCCTCTTGCAAAAGGGGGGAAGGGGGGTTGAACTTAGTATGAAAGTATTTATTTTAACTTTTGAACAACTTGGCCGATTGGGGTCATATTCACACCATACATTTGTTTTGTGGAGACAATGATTTATAACTATATATCATCACGCTACGACCCATGGGAGCGGAGCAGTAATCTATATATAAAGCAAAATAACAGTCACTGATTGATTAAACACGACATGACATTTTTATGCTGATCTTATGAAGTTAATATAATAATTTATTGATATATGTGGAATATATAGGTACGGCTTTAGTGGAAAGAAAAACTAAACAAATTGGGATACCAAGTATATCCAAGTTTATTTGAGACGGTGAAAAATGTGTGAATAGTTGACACAAGTAGTGAGTGGCCACTACTCTTTAACCCATTCTCTTACATGGGGATAAAGCGCGAATTGCAAGTGTCTGCGTTTTATGGCGGCCTGGCCCTTGGACGCAGGAACCCAGTAGCAGCGACTTGTGACGTGTAACGACTTATGCAAACTGCAATCCGTGGCGGCATTTGAAGTTATCGTGACTTTTGCAAAAATGTCTACCAATTTAGCTGGCTGATATTCGAAATAAACTGACGGTGGACTCGGGCGTCATCTTTGAAATTGGTTTACAGTACAAACTTTTTTTATGGCATAGGTTGGTAACGAGCAAGTGGTTTCACCTGATGGTAAGTAATTTCCACCGCACATATACGCCCACAACTCCAAAGAATCATGGGCGCGTTGCCGACCTTAAACGAAAGGGATAAAAAATGGGATTGGGAATGGGAGGGGGATTTGGGCCTCCGGATGTCTCACTCACCGTACCAAACGCAGCAGTAAGCTGTTACATTACGTCAGTTTTCTGTGAGACAGTGGTAACGACCTGGACGAGCCGGAACATTCATGCTGTAGACAAAGGTGTCTATGCTGCCTCCAAACAAGTAGATATAGATATGCAAATTTAACTTTGTGGTGTCTGCAAGTTGCATCGCCCGCACCGTCGCTACTAGCATTTATAATATTACCGGCACGTGTATATTTTCGTGACTGCCTCGGTGGCGCAGTTGTAATGCGTACGCGTTACGATTGAGGCTGACGCTGAGGTCTCGGGTTCGATCCCCGGGTCGGGTACAAGTGGTATTGTGTTTTTCTATTACGAAATGCTCAGTATCAGCCCGGAGTCTGGAATTTGTGCCCGGTATGGCGATAGGCTCGCCCCCTATCACATCGTGGGACGGAGATACGCTCGGCGAAATGTGGGTGTATTAGTTACACCTCTGCCTACCACCTTCAGGGATCAAATGCGTGAGTGCGTATGTATAATTTCGTAGTTTCGTCACAATTTACAATCGTACGACCGAGTGTCTCGGCAGCAACCTTGACCGCCGCCATTGCCGGTGACGTCACTACCAGGAAGCACATAGTCTAACACTGATTGATTGTCTATTAGATAGATTTCATCTGAATGATTTGTATCAATTGTGTTTGACGCATTTCAATGTTTATGAATGAACTTGTTTTACACGCGATTTCGTCCGCGTATTGATCAAGAGAATAATATTGTTGATCATCGTTCATAAATACTTACAAAATTGAGAATGGATGCGTTGTTGACGTTTAAACAAAGGAATGGTGGTAGAGGCATGAGCAGTTACAAGGTAGAGTAGCGAATGTGAGGGTAGAATACTCTTTAGTCTTTCTTTCTCTCTCTCTTCCTGACTATGAATCTCACATGTCTATTTAGTATAAAACTATTTATTTTTATCATTGTACGGCAAAATGACTACACTACAGTCTGCACTGTCAGTGGAGATCTCCCCGCCCATATACGTCCATACCTAAAGAATCATGGGCGCGTGGCCCACTTTAAAGGAAATAGATTGAGAAGGGGAGGATTTGGGCATCCGGATATCTCACTCACAGTCCGAAACGCAGCAGCTACTTTAAGTCGGCTTTGAGTGAGGCAGTGGTAACGACCCAGTTGAGCCAGCCCATTCATGCTGTAGACAAAAATGTGTACAGCGTGGCTCTACCACTCAAATATTTACTGTATTTTCCTCAAAAATCAAGACATGCGGCAACGTCCCTACTCCTTGGCCTCAAAATCAGACCTTGGCCGAGAGACTTATAAGTACAAAGTACAATATAAAAACCACTTAAAAAAAACTGTACGCCACAAGATATGTTTATAATTTCTGTCAAGGCATTGAAACTGGATCTGGCCAGTTTTCCATAAAAGCCGAATCAACTGAACTCACGTTCTTTAATTTACACAATATTATGTAAGTAAGTATAATATAACGTCAATTTGATGAAAAATTTAACACAATTATGTGTCGTGACTTAAAAATTCGGTGAGTGATAAAATATGGTTCACGAGTACCACGATTAGGTACATGGCCACATATTCGGATTGTCTTGCGAATTTTTAAAATATTCCTCAATCGTTTCGTATTATTTTAGTTTTTTGTAATTCACCTTATATTTTGTACCATCCCGCTTACCATACGCCCACGAGATATCTCGCCCGCGAGTGAGCAATCTTTTCTCGTGGCGCGAATACCGTGTTACCTTCGATAGACATGTAGAGATACCATCAGGCGAGCGACTTGCTCGTTTCGTCATTCAATCTAATAGTAATTAAAAAGATAGTGTGATAAAACGAGTCGTCAAAATTTATTATGTAAATGTATTATGTTATTATACATACATACATACATACATACGCACTCACGCCTGTAATCCCCGAAGGGGTAGGCAGAGGTATAACCAGTACACCCACATTTCGCCGAGCGTATCTCCGTCCCACGATGTGATAGGGGGCGAGCCTATCGCCATACCGGGCACAAATTCCAGACTCCGGGCTGATACTAGGCATTTCGTAATAGAAAAACCGAATACTACTTTACGCGACCTGGAGATCGAACCCGAGACCTCAGCGTTAGCCTCAATCTTAACGCGTATGCATTACAACTGCGCCACCGAGGCAGTCGAGGCATGTTATTATGTTATATGTTATGTTAAGTGCAATATAACTTTGTAATATTCTCAGGAACCAACGTTTTCATTAAACAATTTATAATGGTGTATGAGGTTAACCGTAAAGACCATGACATCAATAAGAATAAAAAAAATATGTAATTTGTAAACAAATGTTCATAAATATCTATATCGATGAAACCTAATAAAAAAAATATCGGTCCCTTAAAAACATAAATTGTGCCTGAGATTTGAACCCAGGACCGTACAATTTTTTGCCAAAGTTAGCTGCCACTAGACTAATGAGGCGTTAGTAATATTTAACTTAATGAAAGCTGCAACGCCTACAGCGGCTTCTGAAGTCCATGGGCGGCGGTGACCGCTTACCATCAGGCGGGCCGCACGCTCGTCTACTTGAGCAAAAATAACTCACTAACCCTACTTCCTACTACTAATAAAAATGTCAATGTTTGAATGTTTGTTAGTCAATCACGCCTTAACAGCTGAACGGTTTTGGGTGAAATTTTGCACACAGGTAGACCATGACCTGGATTAGGACATAGGCTACCTTTTTATCCTGGATGAGGCCGTCCACGCGAGCGGGGCCGCGATCAAATGCTAGTGTTTGTGATATTATGACGATGAACTTGACACTAAAAACTAGGCAAGCGCCAAGAAATATTGCTCATTACGTATTGTTTACATACATTACACTTCACTAGGTTATTACGTAATCCGAGATATGTTATGATTTCCTTGATCCGTTCAGACCAGTAGGCCTAGTACGAGTTACAAATACGTTCAAAGTTTTCGAATTCGTATAAAATTACTACCGTCGAAGTGTCAAACTAGTAATTCATACGGTAATAAAGGAAAGAATCGCCCAAAAACTAATTTCATATTCGACTAATATGATATAAAATTAACCGTATTATTGATTTTAATACATCATAGTTCCCACTAGTGGCTACTGATACTCGACGTATGGAGAGAAAACGAAAACTGTAATAGTTTTAGAAAACTATCAAAACTTGTACTAGGCCTACTGCAGTCCTTAGGTTTCGTGAAATAACGCTATAGAATTATTATAACCGTATACTTATTGTTGAATTAGCATTGTTTAAGTGTTTACTATCATGGAAATTATTAATAGATTTAATTGAATGCGGTTTTCTTTATATGAAAGCTAACTTAATCTTTAAGGTTCTTAGCTATGTTAAAAGTTACAGATTTTATTATAAAGGACGTCCCGGAGTTTTAATGGTAATGTATTGCACTTGTTTTGTGGCGAACCGTCATAGTTACTTCATCTAGGTAACTTGTAATAAAATATTAGCAGTCGCATGTTTAATTTGCTTCGATAAAACAAAACATTGTAAACAAACCACTTAAGGATTGTACTTTGTATCCTTGCATTTTATCGTGTATGCTATTGAATATACTAGAGTATTCTTCGTTGTAAAAAAATTGCAAACGCTATCAAAAGTGTTCGGTCTGATACCGATTGTGAAAACGGGTCATGTACAAATCTGAGCCTTAATTTTTTAATGTTATGTTATTATTTCCTTCTTTGCTTTATCTGGAATAAACTCCCTGCATCGGTGTTTCCCGAGCGTTATGACCTGTCCTTCTTTAAACGAGATTTAAAAAGAGTTTTCCTTCAACGGTAGGCAGCGGCTTGGCTGTGCTCTGGCATTGCTGAGGTCCATGGGCGGCCGTAACCACTTACCATCAGGTGGGCCGTCTGCTCGTCTGCCTATCTAGGCAATAAAAAATATATATATCCGCCTCAATAACATATTGTATTGTAGCTCTGTATTATACTATTTTTTATACGTAATGGGCTCGTTTGGCCACTATCACGCCTGTTTTATATTATGTTTGGCTTAATGCGAAATTCTTATAGAAAACTTCTCAGGTATGCAGGTTTCACGATGTTTCCTTCACCGTTAACGCAAACCACAATTAACAATGAATACACACGACTTAGAAAAGTAAGAGGTGTGCCGCTCCCCGCTGAGCTATCGCTGCTATATATAACATATATCCAGTAACAAAAATTGCGAATTTCCATTACAATTCCAAAGGTAAGACAGATAGACGGCATTACGTTTTTTTTATATAGCATAAGGTCGGCAACCGACCGACCCATGCATCGAACCCGAGACCTCGACACAGCAGTCGTAACGCGTACGCATTACAACTGCGCCACCGATCAAAATACATAGTATCCTTCGAAATATCTTAAACTCATTGACCCAAAATAGAAGAGAAAATTTAACATCAACACGTGGAATTTTACCACGCCTATATTTAAAAATAGGTATAATGGGAGCAAATTCAAAACAATCCTGCGTTCGGGACGAAGATTTACAGCAAACGCTCAAAGTCCAAGGCAGATAGTAAACGCCCACGGTATCAAACTGCGACGTCACACAGTGCTTTTTGTAAGCATTTGTATGGGGGGCGTGCCGTTCTGACGTCAATTCGAACTACGAAGGTCAAGTTCGCAAAATAACATCTACGTTTTATTGCATGATAACATGTGGTATTAGGAATCGAGTTGGCGATTCTTTTGTGGTATGTTTCAGTTTCCTGTGTTCTTTCAACTTCTTTGTGAAGTTTATAGTGCTGCTGGTTGTAATATTTTGATGGTGTCATTAAATTGCCATATGAGAATGTTTTTTGAGTGGTAGAGCCACGCTGTAGACAGATTTTTCTACGGCATGAATAAGCCGACTCGTCCGGGTCGTTACCACTGTCTCACAGAACACCGGCGTAAAGTAGCAGGTTGCTGCTGCATTTCGTACGGTGAGTGAGATATCTGGAGGCCCAAATCCCCCTACCATTCCCAATCCCTTCATTATCCCTTTCCTTTAAGGTTGGCAACGCGCTCGTGATTCTTTTGGTATTTATGTGGAAGTACATGGGCGGTGGAGATTACTTACCATCAGGTGACTCATTATATGACTGAAGATCTGGAAAGAATATCATTTGATGACCTAAATATTTATTTACAAGATTCAAATCGATTTCAGAGAGATTTGGGTCAAGGGCCAAACTATGAATTAGGTATATTTCCCTAATAACTAATTCATAGTTTGAATAATGTAACCTCACACATTTCAGACGACCTATATAAAAGTGTCCACTGCTGAACATATGCCTCCCCTAATGCCTTCCAGGCCGACCTGTTGGAAGCGGCCTGCATCCATCGGCTTCCTGTAACCCTTGTCTATGTTCAGCAGTGGACGTCTTGTGGCTGATGATGATGATATAAAAGTGTGTCAAACATGATGTCTTCGCTGTGATGGGTTTTTTTTCTAATGGATGTGTGCTGTTTAACCTATATTGCTTTTACAGCTTCACCTGACAATAAAGCCGGCGCTCATGGCGCTCTAGCCAGAAATATGTATTTAGTAGTAATTGAGCACAGAGGCGCCTTTTAAAAGGCTCAGACCTCAGCTTGAACAATCGCTGGGAAGTATAGTTAAGTGCCGTCTCTGCACATCATGGTGCCGGACTCGTTGTGGGGGTTCTTCGGACTCGCAGGCGTGTCCGATGTCGAGGTCGCGTATTATTATTGCGATCCGGATTGGGCAAGGAAAGTGTTGCTTCCATAGCGACTGTGATGGGGTTGTTGGGATCTGACAAAACATGTTCGGGACGACGACGGAGAGATTCCACTCCAATGTATTGGGTACATTGGAGTAGGTTGCATCAGTTAAAGTTGAAGTTATTGTAGCAAACACTGGTTCGTGTTATATAAAGGCTTTATCATGTTTTTACAAACTTACAAAATTACGAATTTCTGGATAAGGCTTGTTACAATAACGTTAACTTTAGGGCCGGGGTGCACATATGGTGAAGCACAGCGCAAGTAAATTGTCAATGGTCGAAAATTAATTAACACAGCAAATAATTTCTGCAGCATCGAAGCATGCAGCGGTTTATCAGCTCGTGCGTGCTATGTATCATTTTATTCGCCTAATATGTAACGCGTTTAGAAAATTCGCGGTCACGGGCTTTCACAGACAGACTTCAAAATCGATATCTGGAGGACCCCGTAGTTAGAAATGTTAGATCCATTGTTAGAATTTGTGGCCCCCCTTTCGTTTTCCTGATCCTTTTCTCCATGAACTCATATGTTTTATTAGGTATAGCCCTATTTAGAAATGTGTGAGAATGCATTAAGCAAAAATAAAGTTTTTCATCGTAACTATACTGGAGCGCGGGATTTTTTTGCAACCACTCGCAGTCTAAGTACTTTGCACCATAATAAATCTGATCAATAAAATTAAAACCACACTGGAACCTTTCATATAACCCCTATGTTTATTATTGATGCTGGAGTCGACGTCATTGAATCACATGCTTGCTTACGTCCGAACGGAAAGCGCACAAATATTTATTATCCATTTCAATCTATTTTAAAATTTATCTCATCAAGCATGGAAGTCCAGCGCCCGAATACTGATACGCAAGTTAAGCATTTAAGATCATGTTACACATGATAAGACCCTCTTATCTGTTAAAATTCTATGAAACTAAGTAGCCATTACACAGTCGCGTAGTCGGCCGTTGAGTAGTGTTTCAGAATTCAGGCGTAAGAAATATTAAATGACAATTAATTTTTGGAAATGGCCTTTTAAATGTTATCCGCCATATAAAGCATCAACAGCCAATTTATTAAGTACCAATTTATCATACGCCTAATAATAATTAAATTATACTTTTAACCATATCGAAAGATATAGAGCAGATTTCAAAAAATATTGTAAGTTGTACAAGATCAACAAAACCAAGAGATTCAAATTGAATAAATAAATTAATACACCCAACAGACACACACACATAATCCTGACCCGACAACATGTTAACCTGTATCGTGGGTATCAGGAACCACGAGGGACTTACGGTCCCACAACACCCAGACTCGAAACAAATATTTCTAGATCACACAAACATTTTTCTCGCTGTGGAAATCGAACCCATGGCCTCTAGCTTCGCAGCCACTCGCCCAGTGCGCCACGGAGACAGTCATGATGTGAAAGAAATAGATACATTTTCTTGTAGGTATGTAGCGGAGATTACATTCAAATGTTGTAACAAATCACTGCCTACATAACAAAGTTAAACAATATGATGCAAGTTCCTTGTTGCAAATTATTATGAAAGTGATGAAATATACATACACTTAGCTGCAACATGTTTGTGTGGCCTTAAATAATACGTACGTAAAGATAGAAAAATAAATTGAAAATATCTTAGAACTTGCAACTAAAAGTACTATGGAGCTGCTCTAACTCTCTGATTTAAAATCAATCGTATTAAACAGCCTCCGTGGCGCAGCGGACGAGTAGCCGACTGCGAAGCGAGAGGCTGTGGGTTCGATACCCACACTAAGACAAATGTTTGTGTGATCCACAAATATTGGTTTTGGGTCTGGGTGTTGTGGGGACCGCAAGTCCCTCGTAGTCCCTAACCCACGATACAGGTTTACTTAGTGTGGGGTCAGGACTATGTGTGTGACTGTTGGATGTATTAAAAAAAAAAATGTAGTGCAAATAATGTAAATCAATTTCGAAAAGAGTAACGTTAGAGTTTCTTGCCCGTTCTTTTTTAATGAAACAGCATTCCGAACTGGCGGTAGAGTTAAAACTTGACTGAATCTGACTGATGTATAACATTTTATGGATTCAATAAATATTTTAATTTCATTTCTGTATGTATGCAGGTGCAAGTTGTATTAGGTATAATCATGGACTACAAACGAACAATATACCGCAATGACAACGTCATTCTGCTTAGTCAAAAATTGGCACACTTGGCTTAATATGCGCCTCGAGAAAAATTTGACAACTCGTTTTGTTGTGAAATAACCAATTAATATAATCGTTTATCTCTTTAATCCTATCGAAGCTAACATGGTTGCTCAAAAGACCGATTTGTTTTGTCAAAAATAGAGATAAAAGTATAGAGTTTTAACGAGTGGTAGAGCCACGCTGTAGACAATTTTGTCTACAGCATGAATGGGCCGGCTCGTCCGGGTCGTTACCACTGTCTCACAGAAAACCGGCGTAAAGTAGCAGCTTGCTGCTGCGTTTCGTACGGTGAGTGAGATATCCGGAGGCCCAAATACCCCTCCCCTTCCCAATCCCTTATTATCCCTTTCCTTTAAGGTCGGCAACGCGCCCATAATTCTTTTGTATTGTAGGCGTACATGGGCGCTGAAGATCGCTTACCATCAGGTGACCCACTTGCTCGTTTGCCAGAATAGAGAATAGCATATTTTGCTTCTCTGTGGTATTTTGTATACGAACACTAATTATTGAGTGTCCCTAAAACATGTAGTACGTATGTAAATAATCATAATACCAACCCTGTATTATATACGAACCCACTGCTGGGCACGGGCTTCCTATACTAATAAGAAAAAATAGGTCTTAGTTCACCCACGCTAGTCTAATGGGCTTGCTAGATTTTGCGTGCCTTCTATTTTTTGCATGGTGAATACTTATACAGGGTCACCTCATGATGTTTTACGGCGCTGTTTAAAATATCAATAATTATAATTAAAATATTGAATGTACACGGAAATTCTAAGTCAGTGGTGTGCCCCCTGGGACCTGAGAACTTGCAAATGTTGCTGTACTGCAACTAATAATTATTAGTTACTAGCTTAGTTAGCCGCATGAACGGCCTTTTCCGGGATAAAAAGTAGCCTATGTTTTTGTCCAGGTTATGGTCTACTTGTGTGTAAAATTTCATCTAAAACTGTTTGGCCGTGAAAGCGTGATTGACTAACAAACATCCAAACTTTCATATTTATAATAGTAGCTGCGAAGCGAGAGGCCGTGGGTTCGATTCCCACACCGGGACAAATGTTTGTGTCAACCACAAATATTGGTCTCGGGTCTGGGTGTTGTGGGACCGCAAGTCCCTCGTAGTTCTTGATACCCACGATACAGGTTTACTAGTGTGGGGTCAGGACACTATGTGTGTGACTGTTGGGTGTATTTATTATTATTATTAAAAACTGAAATAAAGGCTATAGGTTCTCAGCACCTGTGACATTTAATAATTTGAATTTTTTACATTTCATATTTGGCACAATACATTTCGCCGCAAAGTAGTATTGCTCGTTTCAGTTTTCTATTGTTTTTGTCATAAATTTTCACATGACCCGAAAATACCGATACACGTTTGTATTCTAATTTAACATTGAATATATTAGCATATGTTGTGACACTGGCCGAGGGTAAAGTCTGATTTGCCATGACTTGCGATGTTTGACTCTTACTACGCACTGTGTAGTTGCGAATAGTTCTTCAGTTTACTCATATAATACATTGTTATGGCTATTTTACTGCGACTTAATTACAGATTCTTGAGTGGTAGAGCCACGTTGTAGATAGGTCTGTCTACAGCGTGGCTCTACCACTCAAGAATCTGTTCTTCTACAGCATGAATGGGCCGGCTCGTCCGGGTCGTTACCACTGTCTCACAGAAAACTGGCGTAAAGTAGCAGCTTGCTGCTGCCTTTCGTACGGTGAGTGAGATATCCGGAGGCCCAAATTCCCCTCGCCTTCCCAATCCCTAACTTATCCCTTTCCATTAAGGTCGGCAACGCGCCCATGATTATTTTAGTATTGTGAGCGTACATAGGTGGTTGAGATCACTTACCATCAGGTGACCCACTTGCTCGTTTGCCGGCCTATACTATAAAAAAAACAGATATATCTTTTGAATAAGTCATCGTAGTTTCCCATCATGTTAATGTTATAATTACGCGACTTAAAAATGGTAATTCAAAACAGAAACTAGAAACAAGTTTGAGTCGGTAGTATCAATCATCGGTCATTAAACTGCAACAGCACTTGTATGTTGCACCACTCGAAATTGTTTTATTTTTTATTAATTAAATTCGTACCTGTCATCAAATCTTATACAGATATATGAGGCTAAATGGCAGGTAAACATTATCGAACAAAATCTACATTTGGCGGAAAGAAATCGTACATAAAAAAGAAAAAATAAGTTCACACCTTCCCTTTCTAAATTCGATTGAAACACAACTATACTGATAAACGATGAAAAATGGCAGTAAATTATTCTATACATAATATTTGCTATGGCCATGAGAATTGTCATTCTAAATATGTAAACACGGAAAATAAATTCAGAAATATAGTTAACGTAACAAATATTATGCTGGAATATCGAAAATGTTTTATAATGCACAGATTAAATGCTGCTAAAATGTAATATTTATGAAACTTGTTAATAATAAAATGTATTTAATAATATAAACTGGTCACGTAGAATTATTTATCAGTTTTTATTTTAGTGCGTAAAATTCGCTATACATTTTATACGAGAAAAAATATTTTAAATTTCTACTACTACAAGTATACTATACTACTATTAATATAAAGATTAAAGAGTTGCCCGCTTAGCATAACCCCCACGATATATCAAGGCAGACAATAATTGTCCTTTAATATTTTTACCGGATTAAATCGACCCGTAAATATAAATTATTGCCTCGGTGGAGCAGTTGTAATACGTACTCGTTACTACTGAGGCTGACACTGAGATCTCTGATTCGATCCCCGGGTCGGCTAAAAGCGATATTGGGTTTTTCTATTACGAAATGCTCAGTATCGGCCCGGAGTCTGGAATTGTGCCCGATATCGCGATAGGCCCGCCCCCTATCACATTCTGAGACGGAGATAAGCTCGGTGAAACTGTACTAGTTACACCTCTGCGTACCTCTTGGAGGTTTACAGGCGTGAGTGTGTATGTATGTATGTATGTATAACTATAATTTATAGTTACTCGTATGGGTGGATTGTACTAATGGATTAACTATAAATTTTACTGTAGTTATTCCATCCATCCAGAACTATAAATTACTGACCTACCTATAGAAGATATACAATCATAATATTAACCAATTTATTGCACGTTCATAAATTACACCGGGCCTTCACAATCAATAGGCGCCTAAACGATACAAATTGGCTTGTATACCGATCAATTGCGATGCACGATTATCGCAATTTGTGTGTTGTCTCTTCACCGAATATGATACGCAGATGACTGTTTAACTGGAAGAGCGTCTTTTTTCCGTTTTCAATTGTAGTTGTCCAAACGCATCATTATTGTATCAACTTTTAGTGTAGGCGTGTTCCTGTCTTTATATACGTCAATAGGCTTTACCTACTCGCGGCCCGCCTGAATGTCTTTTGTCTCTTGATAGTCGATTTTATATTTACACTGCAGTGTACTTAACATCAGGTCCACTGCAGTCACTTCCCACACAAATCCCGCCTCTTTAAAGCGTGAAATGCGTAAAACCCGGGGATCGAACCCAAAACCTCAGCGTCAGTCGTAACGCGTACGCATTACAACTGCGCCACCGAGGCAGTCAAAATATATGTGAATTATATGTTTGTTTGTGTAAAAATTCAGGAACTAAAACTATTTCACGAGCGTTTCTATGTCAACCAACGTTTCCCGGAAATGTGTTAATTTAAATTATTGCTCTCGTATATTTTAGTTCTTTCGTTTGTTTTTCTACGTATATTGCGTCCATTTCATGTTTAATAAAAATGCGGTGCGTCCTTGGTGCGTCATTTGCGTCCACGTCAACAAGTTGACCACCTGTCAGAGGAATGCAAATGTATCTTACCCCCGTAACACAGGATTGATTCTAATCTTACTTCAGGAGGCCAATTCTCGTATTTAACTGACACTGCGAATGATCTTAACCGAACTGAGATTAGATTTTGATTTAACTAAAAAATGGTATTCTGTACCTCTTTAAGTTTAGTCCTGGGGGCCAACCACCAACTTTATAAAAACCATCATGAATCAACACGATCATAATACAAGCGTGAAATAATAAAACTCATATTCGTACCATGACCTTCACAAAACATAATTGTTTTGTCCTGGCATAGAGATGTGAAAGAGCGAATGAAAATGTATTATTGCTCTATGCTAGAACGAGAGGACACTATATTTTATCACTTTCGCACTCGTTGCGGAACACGTTCGGAAACACGTATTTAACTAAGCCACGTCACAAATAATATAATCCTTACCAAATAAATTTATTATTTTTTAAAACATTTATATACGATCTTAAAAAATATTATTGTCAATTATTTATCAATAATAGTACATTTCTCTCATGTAATGTCGACAAAATGTGCAATGTTACCGAACGGAATGGTTGCCTTACGTTAGTAAGTGTTTCTTTGGGGGCTTTACCGAGCGTACAGAACAAAAGTACTACAGCGGGAAACTATAAAGTTACTAAGTAAATTGTGATTTCTTCTAAATATTAAATTAGTGGTACGCTTTGATTGAACGATTTAGGCTGACGTCACCAAAATTGCTCAACCATTGCAATATTAAAGTAAGCTTGCTTGTATGATATCATGGTACGAAATCTCACTTTAATATTAAAACAAGACTGCTTTAAGAGGTGGTGGTTGACCCCCTGTTCCTGTACCAATATAATCTCATCTCGATGTCATTGTAATCTCAATTCAGTCACAATTTTGACGTGTATATGAGGGCACGTGTAATTTAAAAATGTTAGAAGAATGCCGTTTTGGATTCAGTCATCTTTTATTCTACTTTCGATCTCATTACGATCTATATTCACATTTGACGTTGGTTATTGGTTTAAGAGAATACCATTTGCAACTTTCTGTCGCAAAACAAGTTAGTCTATACAAAAATAACTAGGTTGTTTTGTAAAGAGAAATAAATAAATATATAAAGTATAAATAAATAAATCTTACCCCCTATACATAAACGTTACAATGAGAGGTCAGAGTGAGTGCGAACGCATAGTGACTAAACATAGTGATTTCTCTAAACGTCATTGGTCAGTTTATGGCGCTAAATCAAAACAGACCAATCATGTACCTGTGTACAATTATAATTATGTAATTGGACACTTAGCATGGTTACTTACTTAAGTGTCGTTAGTGAATATGGGCCTTAGAAAAACAAACTTTTTCAATTGTATATTATGTACACGACTTTTATGGTGCTGCGAGAAATACAGCTGAGATGTCATCTTATTTCGATGGCTGAGATACATACGTTTTACGTAGGTGGTAGGTCCTTCGTATGCGAGAGGCCGTCTGGGTTGTACTACCGCTTTGTCTATTTCTGCCGCCAAGAAGAAGTGTGTAAGCACTGTTGTGTTCCAGTTTGAAAGACATTGAAGCCGAGACGAGGTCGATTTTGGGTCTAAGTTGTTGGTGGGCCCACTTACACTCTTTCTAAACTACATCAAATACTTCGTCTTTTCATATAATTCTCAATTAACATTACCTTATCATTCCTATAAAAGACCTTGATAATAACTGGATATTTCCTTTACTGCATTTTTTTATCACGTATCTTAAAATTATTTATAACTAAAGCAAACATTGTACCTCCTTGTTGAAACGAATATGGGCGTGCTAATTGATTGGGCCTTTTCTATTAATATTAAATGTTGTCATGGTTATTTTAGTTATAGGATGAATTGCAACAACGCCACAGAAAGGTGTGGTCAAATTTAAGCAACGTATAGTGTACAACACAAGTACATAAATACATACGCCTGTAATCCTCGAAGGGATAGGCAGAGGAACTAGTACTTTTTCTAGTATACTAGAGAATTTCGTAATAGAAAAACCCAATACCACTTTACCCGACCCGGGGATTAAACCCGAGACTTCAGCACAGCAATCGTAACCGCGTATGCATTACATCTGCGCCAACGAGGCAGTCGGATCGGAAACAAAAAAATGTCTGTAAAATGGGGCCAAAGCTTAGTTTTACATGTCCGCGAAAAAAAAGTAAAGTGGAGTCATCCACGAGCAAAGCCGCTGGTACGCCAGCGAGCTAGCGAGTCAGATGTATAGACCGCCAATGAAGCACCTACAAAACCGCGGTTTTTTTACTGCGGTATGGATCTCCGACTCGTTGTGAATACTTAAAATCCTAATACCTCGGTATAAGAAACTGCAGGAGATAATATTCGAAATGCTCAGTATCAGCCCGGAGTCTGGAATTGTGCCCGGTATGGCGATAGGATCACATCATGGAATGGAAATAAGCTCGGCGAAATGTAGGTGTACTGGTTACACCTCTGTCTACCTCCTCGGGGATTATTGACGTGAGTGCATATGTATGTTTTTGATCGGACTTGGAAACCGTCGCGTCGGTTGAGAGCGTGCCAATTGTCACCAATATACGTTACGAAGTTAATGCTTTTCAGGGGTAGCTTGCAACTATCTCGTGTCACTTGAGGGTACATACCTGGAACAATTGATAAAAATACATTAATATATAAAATCAGCGTTACAGCGGTAGCTTAGCGGGGAGTAGTACGGACTGTCGATATGAAATTGGCAGGTTCGAAACCTGCCCCAAGCGCATGCACCTCTGACTTTTCTAAGTTATTTGTGTATTCATTGTTAATTATCGCTTAATTTAACGGTGAAGGAAACCTGTAACCTGCATACTGAGAAGTTCTCCTTAAGAATTTCGAAGGTGTGTGAAGTCTGCCAACCCACATTAGGCCAGCGTGGTGGACTAAGGCCTAACTCCTCTCATTCAGAAGAGGAGGCCCGTGCCCAGCAGTGGTACAGTATAATACAGGACTGGTATAATATAAAATCAAACATGAAACGTTTTTATAGCAGATGATCATGTGGGTCACGGGATGTTATCTCCATCGCCCATGAACACCCATAATCCAGAAGAACCATGAATCTGTTGCTCACCTTAAAGGAAGGGATAGGATAAATGAGTTTTGGGAAGAAGAGGATTTGGACCTGTGCAAGTCTCATTCACCGTACGTAACGCCTTGGCCCATTCATGCTGTAGACAATACTGTCTACAGCGTGATTCTACCACTTTAAAAACTACCGTATTAACAATTTTATACAAGGACGTGCCTTTATGACGTAAATAAGAATACTAAAATTACTCCCCTCATTGGTCTAGTGTCAGCGAACTAAGGCTGAGAACAAAGGTGTTGGGTTCAATTCCCAGGTTGGGCAATCACAATCTGTAATTGAGTTTTTGATCCCAAAAATCACACATAAATTGCAAGGGATGTATTTGTTCCCGGTATGGCGATAGTCTCGCCTCCTATCATAATAAGCTTAGCCAGACGTGGGTGCACAGAAGCAACGCCACACAGAACTTTAAATAAAGTTAAGTCTCATAATGCCCAGTAATTACACTGGCTTCAATATCCTTCAAACCGGAACACAACAGTGCTTACACACTGTGTCTTGGCGGCAGAAATAGACAAAGGTGGTACCAACCCAGCCGGCCTCTCGCCAACGAGGAACCTACCACGTTGTATGTTATGCTAAATTTATTTCTACAGCTATTCCTAACTTAGAATGTGCTCTTATACAAACTGTATACATTTATTAGCATTACACTCGAGCCTGATTGGATAATAAATTTTAAACAGGTGTTTTTAAATAGGTCAGTATATGATGTGAAGTTTTACACAATATGTAACAAAAACCTCGGTGGCGCAGTTGTAATGCGTACGCGTTACGATTGAGGCCAACGCTGAGGTCTCGGGTTCGATCCCCGGGTCGGGTAAAAATTATATTGGGTTTTTCTATTACGAAATGCTCAATATCAGCCCGGAGTCTGGAATTTGTGGCCGGTATGGCGATAGGCTCGCCCCCTATCACATCGTGGGACGAAGATACGCTCGGCGAAATGTGGGTGTACTGGTTACACCTCTGCCTACCCATTCGGGGATTACAGGCGTGAGTGCGTATGTATGTATCAAAAACCCTGTTGGGCGTTTTAACTATAACATCAAAATCGATATTCAAACGTAATGAAATAACTCGCATACGAAAATGAAACTATAGAAATAATCATATTTATTTCTTATACTCTAGTTATTTTATTGTTTATAAACCGTATTTCGATTGATTACCTCTGCAAGAGCGATGACTCGGAGTCAGAGCGAGATAGCAAGTTGCGGCGTCTGCGTGCATCAAGCGTGCCGCACCGCGTGCGTGCCCGGCTTCGTTACTACGTCACATCAGCCAGCTGTTTATCACTTTTCAGATGAAAATATTTATTTTTAAATATGTTCATTTTTCTAAGATACATGTGTAAGGATAATATCTCGCTTTTGTTTATATTTTCTTTTAATTTAACTGTTTTTATTAAACTGTCTATGTTATGTCTATCTTCACGACCTAGAAAGGGCCAACAGGTTTTTTTACATACTGTAGATGTACTACTTACATAAAGTAGGTTTAATTTCATTAGAAATTTGAATAGTAAGATATATTTTTTTATTGGCGTGAACTACGCATTGAGTTGTTCATCAGGGGGCTTAGTATAATATGCAACACGAGATACTTCGTCGACTCGTTTTGTCGTCTAAAACCAGTTTTATCTGGTTATTTCCATATGTCTATCGACGCTAACATAGGATACTTGACTACTCCTCAGTAGCGGATCCATGCTAAGGGGCTCAAGCCGACAGACAGACAGTTTTGTCTACAGCATGAATGTGCCGGCTCGTCCGAGTCATTACCATTGCCTCACAGAAAACTGGCGTAAAGTAGTAGCTTGCTGCTGCGTTTCGTACGGTGAGTGGTATCCGTAGGCCCAAATCCCCTCCCCTTAATTATCACTCTCTTAAGGTCGGCAACGCGCCCGTGATTCCTATATGTAGGCATACATGGGCGGTTATTACTTACCATTAGGTGACCCACTTGTTTGCCGGCTTATGCTATAAAAGGTCCGGCCGGAGTTCTGACAAGTGCTTAAAATTCTGACATATCCTGATATGGCGTTGTCGTACCTATACAAAAATGTTTTGTACGAACTAATGCGTAAAAAAGCATGCTGTCAAAATAATCATTTAAATGTTAGTGCTATTACTAACCAAGTAAAGACCTCGCTTAACGAATCCCCTCTATGAAAGCTTTGCTTTATTATTAAAAAATAAAACTTACGCTTTTACAAAAAAAATAACCATAGAAGTATTTGAATGTTTGTTGGTACACACATTTTTTTGCGTTAAAATATTTTCGGTAGAAACTGAATGAAATTAATTCAATCCTTCGAAGGGACCGTAAAAATAGGTGTTTTTTTAGGAAAGTTAACGATTTTTTTCTATCGAGTCAAATATCATTAATCGTGTATCGGTGAACATATCCGACTAAAGAATTTTGTGAACAATTATTATACATAAAAAATAATGTTAATTAAACCTTTTCAAAGGTCTAGTTTTGAATATTTGTGAGGACGAATCGTAAAATTTTATGCATATTTCGCCATAAGTAAGGCCCAATTATCTGTTCCATAAATTATCGAAGTCGTCGACTTTCTTAATTCTTATCTGCCAGGTGGACTGATATTCATATATTACATATTACGATGTTAATTTTATTTTCCATTAAGTCGGAGAGTTTATATTGCCACTTACAACGTAATTTATAATTTAAATTATGGGAAACACCGAAAATGCACCCGAACCCGACTATTTGTTATCGCAATAGGAATATCGGAATGGAGCGACGCGACGTACTACGGTTCCGATAAACGAACCGAGTGTGTTCAGTGTTGATAAAATGCTTTGCATTGAGGAAACCGTACATATTTATGATAATGTTTGTAATGGATTTATAGTTAAGTCAATTTACATTATATTAGTACATACATGCAGGTGTAGGCAAAGGTGTAACCCATCCTACGCCGAGCGTATCTGCATCCCTTGATGTGACGGGGCGAGCACATCGTCATACAGGGCACATATTCCAGACTCCGGGCTGATAATGAGCATATCGCAACAGTAAAACCCAATCACTTTTACCCTCGAGAACCCGAGACCTCAGCGTCAGCCTCAGTCGTAACGCGCACGCATTACAACTGCCCTACCGAGGCAGTCAATAGATCAATATCAATTAGTGATTTACTTAGAATCCGATTATTTCCACACTCAGAGCATGATCCGAACTTGAGATATTCGCGAGTTCGGAAAACGTAAGTCGGATTTCCCCCCGCACAATATTGTCGGCTACCTACTCCGATTCGACATTTCTCGGATTCCGAACAAGTCTCTTCTTTTCGAATGGATTTGTGTTGTTAGCCTATATTGCTTTTACAGCTTCACCTGACAATGAAGCCGGCGCTTATGGCGCTCGAGCCAGAAATATGTATAGTGTATTTAGTAGCGATTAAGCACAGATGCGCCTTTTAGAAGGCTCAGACCTCAGTTTGAGCAATCGCTTGGGAGTATAGTTTAGGGCCGCCTCTACACATCATTATGCCGAGGGCCAGTTGTGGGAGCTCTTTGGACTCGCAGGCGCGCCTATGTCGGGGTCGCGTATTATTGTTGCGATTCGGGTTGGGCAAGGAAAGTGCTGCTTCGATAGCGACTGTGATGGAGTCGTTGGGATCTGCCAAAACATGTTTGGCACGTCGACGGAGGATCCAAACAAGTGGAGTGAGTTACAAACACTCGTACTTTAGACTCCTATGGCTACGTGGACACCGGTAATAACATTCCAGTAATAATCAGCGGGAGATCACAGGTTGTTCGCAACTAGGATTGCCAGATCTGATATTCTAGGAGGTCTACTGATTTTCCTAAAAACATACTAATAAAAAGTTTCCTTATAATATCCTGATGTGCTGTTTTTGTTAGGAAAACTACTGATGACTTCTATTATAAATGTGAAATTAGGATGTTTGTGAATTTGGATGCGTGTTAGTCAATCACGCATTAATATCTGAACCGTTTTGGAACTTGACCTGGATTAGGACATAGGCTACTTTTATCCCTGAAATTGCCGTACACGCATTTTAGTATAACAAAAGTGTAAAATCATTCGAATTTTAATACAATACCGGAAATAATAATAACACACCAGTGCTGCATATACAATAATTCATATTGCCATTAAAATTACTTAAAATAAATAAAATGTACGAAAAAAGGAAATAATAAAATGTGTCATGGACGTCAGTTTTCTTAATTTATTGATTGGCTTTTACAGACTGGTCGTCTGATTTTTAGATTTAATATCTCCTGTTATTTTCTGATTGCATCTGGCAACTCTGTTCACAACAGAAATAAATTGGATGATCGCGTGTGTATTTTCATATTTGGATTGGTTTATTTTGATCTCGCACTGTGGATTAGAGAAGCACGCTGCACGTGTGATGCAATACGTGAGCCATTGGGCCTAATGTTTCGTTTCACATAGTAACTAAACGATTATAGGTAAAGCTTTCTTTATTTGAGAGAGACTAGTAGTCTTGTACAACCGAAAATACTTTCGGGAAAATGTTGATGCATACGGTGCAATTCTACCAATCTCTTCGAGAATATAAGCGTGAATATCATGTATCGTATACACAAATAAATAAATACACCCAACACATAGTCCTGACCCTACACTAAGTTACCCTGTATCGTGGATATCAGGAACTACGAGGGACTTGCGATCCCACAATGCTCAGACCAGAAACAAACATTTGTGGGTCACACAAACATTTATCTCAGTGCGGGAATCGAACCCACTACCTCTCGCTTCGCAGCCGGCTACTCACTCACTGCGCCAATGAGGCTGCCACATGGTGAAAAACAAATATAGTAGCTGCTTCTGAATCAGCCAGTGTATATCCAGTAACTCCAGGCTCGCATAATTCTGGTGACCGTTAAAGAACATCTCTCGACAGTCGACATTGTATTTGGACTGCATACATACCTACATACATACGCACTCACACCTGTAATCCCCGAAGGGGTAGGCAGAGGTGTAACTAGTACACCCACATTTTGCCGAGCATATCTCCGTCCCTTGATTTGATAGAGGGCGAGCCTATCGCCATACCGGGCACAAATTCCAGACTCCGGGCTGACACTGAGCATTTCGAAATAGAAAAACTCAATATCAATTTTACCCGACCCGGGGATCGAACCCGAGACATCAGCCTCAGTCGTAAAGCGTACGCATTACAACTGCGCTACCGAGGCAGTTTGGGTTTCACTTTACTTATCATCAAGTGTAGTCTAGTCACTTTGCCAGAACTTGATTGCGCAACGTTCCAACTTCCATTTGTGCTCGCAGGATTAAACTTTAGTTCTAAATTATATCTAAAACATATTACCTCGTATTGAATGTTTGAAGTGGATCAGTAAACCTTTATAAATACAATTGGCAAACGCCGGTGGATCTGTTGGCGCTACCGTTCCCGAAATAACTGGTAAAATCAAGGTTACCCTGTATATTTAACCTTACGCGAGATCTACCGCATTTCCCTTACGTTTCGATACATTTTGATTTCGTATCATTATGTTGATATCAGTGCCTTCGTTTTGTTTTGATTGCCTGTTGAATATAAGAATCCTTGAGAGATATCTCGAAATTGCTAAAAAGATTTATCCCCCTAACACAAAACAATTCGAATATGATCAGATTCAACTGTTACAAGAGCGTGTCTGCGCATACTTAGAAAATTCAACACCAAATTAATTTCACTGGCGGAACCCATTAGTAAGTCAATACATATTACGGTCTGGTTACAGAACCTAACTCTTGTCTTATGAATGGCTAATTTCGAGCTTATAATTACCGGCACCAGTTGTGAGCACAGATGAACTGTGAAGACATCAATTTAGTCCAATAGACGTCGCACATCCATTGACGAACCAATCGCGTGAAGCGTTCACGCTCTAAGCTCTTTCATTCCGCAAATCAGCCCTATAGCCCTATATACTACGCAGGTGAAACTGGTGCTCATAACTCGTGCCGGTAAATATAACCTCGGAATGTGAGTCCGTGATTATATAATAATAGTCGGTTACTGCGATCGAGGATGGTTTATTCTGGTCGTCTGGATATGGATGATATACAATAATTTAATAACCTACATATCGCTGCAGCCTTAGCTCGTAGCTATCAACACTGTAAGCCGTAGATAAATGTATTTATTATTGTAACAGCACATCGGTTTACTCAAGACGTATCTTCGAGTACAGACCATTGATGTTTGATTGACACTTAGGTATTACAAACACGTGAATTAGTACTTTGTGTCATAATAATTATTTGATAATTTCTAGAAAACGTTTCCTATTCAGCTGGTTTTTTTTAAATTAATGTTCATTGTTTAATTATATACGTAGTGATTACAAAATGATATGGTAACATCCATCAGTCACCCGCATAGTCCTGACGCAACAGTAAGATACGATTATTTAGTTTCATGGATATCAACTCCGAGTGAATTTCCATCTCAAAATACCCAGACCAATATAAACAATCTTATGATTAAGATACAATGTGTGTCTAGTAAATGGCCTCTATTCAAAAGAGCTCAAACACCCTTAGTCCTTAGATCGAATGATTTCTGATGACTGACCGTAAACACTCGTTGGCATATTAACCCAGTGACATTGAAGGTAATTGTATACTCGATGCAAATACAAACAATAATAATGATTAATGCTCGAATAAAATTGTTTATTTTCATTCGAGACAAACGCTATAGAATTCTCTAGCATAGAAATAAAACCCATAAGTTGCCCGGAGTTAGAATTTTTGTTCAATATGGCGTTAAGCTCACCGTCTTTCACATTATGGAACGCAAATAAGCTCGGCAAACTTTTGGTATACTACTTACACCTCTGTCTACCCCTTTAAGTATATAGGTGTGAGCTTATGTGTGTAAGAATAATCACAATAATCCAGTTACTGATGACCAATTATCTGCATAAAAAATGTATTATTTTTCGAGATAACCTGCATGTCATGATTGCACCTGGTTGCACACGTTTTGTGTTATCAGCTGATTTATAAACATTATACATTACCTGTGTTTTTTAAACTGTTTCTAAAGCCCATGTTTATCATGTGAGCGAGTCATATTAAACGAAGATTTTCATCGATATTTTGTTTACCAATTCAAATATATTTGCATACATGAAAAGAAATCAACGACGCTCAACTCTGAAAAGTGTGGAGGTATAGAATATTATTATGATTTATTAATAGGAAGTGTTCCAACACATAAACAACGTTTTACAGGAAGGTCATATTTAAGAGACGTTACATAGGTACACCTGATAGTGAGCATCTATGTACCGGATCTTATCAAAATCTAGACATCCTAAAAATTCACGCATTTTTTATCATTCGTTTATTACGAGCGTTCAGATCACATCCCTATAAATTAAGTACTGTGCGTGAGAGATAATAGCTTGCATGGTGGAGTGAGACAAAAGCTCAACTGTTTCCTATAGTATTGTCCAAAACTACAAATCGAATATCGACAATATGTTATCATTCAATAAAAAAGAAAGTACTTTATTTATGTCCTAGAAATGCAATCGGATTTATTACTACGGGGGGTAAAACACCTACATCATACATTATAGTAGATTTACTTTGACCACACCTTTCTCTAACACGTGGTATATCACTATCAATATCGGATTTGAACAAAATATTATACATATTTCATGAAGTCCTATTTCAACCAAATTATGTTGTAGTCCAATTATGATTTTATGTTAGACGATAAGGGTACAATGGAACTGACTCAACGCTCAATGTAAGTCTCTTGAAAATATAATAAAAATACAGATGACACGACCAAGGTTGTAAGAGGAAATGTCCATTAAACTGTCCAAAATTTCATAAAGTGTGTCGAGGATTTAACCTTGATGTGTTCATTAAAATATGCCACTACGCCACAAATGTGGACTCACGTTATCTCGTCAAGTTTTGAACCCGGATGTTATATTTTGATTACATTATTATTCCAGACATACATAGCAATATATATTGAAATATTCGCAATAATAATAGTTGTTCATGCTGACTTCGAGTTTCCTTTAAATTACGAGATTTTGATAGCATACGTTGGCAAATGAGCCCGCCCGCCGCCATGAACGTCCATACAGAAGAATAAAGGTCGCGAGAGGTTGAGTAGGGAGGTGAATTTGTGCCTCCAAATATCTAACTCATCGTACGAAACGCAGCAGCAAGCGACTACTTTACGTCGGTTTTCTGTGAGACAGTGGTAACAACCCGATCGAGGCCACTCATTTATGCTGTAAAAAAACTGTGTACAGCGTGGCTCTATCATTTAAAGAGCAGCGATTATTCGAATATCTTTTTTAAAACTTGTGTCCGATCTTTTTCTTATTGTCTTGTGTTATCTGGTATTGGTACCAAGGTCCGCCTTTCTATTCTTCTATACATATAATCGCCTCATCGGTCCACTGGCATTGTACTAAGACAGAAACCGTGAGGTCCTGGGTTTAATTCCCAGATCGGGCAATCAAAATCAGTTTGAATTTTCGATTTGAAAAATCACACGACTTGCCCTGGATTGGATTTTATGCCCGGTATGGCGATATGCTCGTCCCCATCACGTCATGGGACCGTCATAAGTACGGCAAACGTGGGTGCAGCACTAGTTGCACATCTGTCTAACCTTTCGAAAATAAAGGCGTAAGCTTATAATAGGTTGATAGAACAAAAATAAAACAGGTCTACACAGAGTATCAAGGTCGCAGAATCTTCCGTCAATGAATCCCATAAAAACATTTTTATATTGCGATGTATGTATGGATAGATGTAAATAGATTGTGATGTATGTGGGACGATACGCGTGAATTAAACAGCCGGGCCTATTGGTTGACAATAAAATTAATATCAATGAGGTCTATATTGCTGAGTTTAAGTGTGTTGTGTTAACCTTATTCTTTGGCCTACCGGCCTGCTTTGCACGATTATATTTTCTAATCATCTGATTGACGAGACGAGGGGCCTTATTCTTTGTTAGAACTCTTTTTTATAGCATAGACCGGCAAACGAGCAAACGAGCAAGCGGGGTTACCTGATGGTAAGTGGTCTCCACCGCCCATGTACGTCCACAATAACAGAAGAATCATGGGCGTGATGCCGACCTTAAAGAAAACGGATTGGTATGAGGAAGTGATTTGGGTCTCCGGCTATCTCACTCACATTACGAAACGCAACAGCAAGCTACTTTACGTCATTTTTCTGTGAGACGGTGGTAACGACCCCGTCGAGCCGGCCCATTCATGCTCTACCACATGGGGATCATGCACAAAAATCATCATAATTTCATTATATCTTTATATATATGTCGCATATGGGTGTGCATCAGGACTCAGTGGGCATGTATTCTGATCAGGTTCCGTCATTGTGGGTAGCCTCGAGCAATAATTACAACGATACGTTTTAACTAGTATTTACTGTGTCAATAATACAAGGTATGTAAGGTTTATCGAACAGACACGTCCGCACGGTACGAGCTCCACTGTAGGACTTCGCCCGTTCCAACGGCCGCATCCAGGCATGCTCCACGATGATGCCTGCGTTCGGGGTGGAGCGGTGATGTCACGCCTTGCACTTGGGTGCTCGTACTATGCATTCCTCACACTAAGAGTACGCTTAGCGCCCGAGGTGAGACTCAAGTGTCTCTCACGGTGGGGCCGCTCTTGGGTGGCCAAACTTGATTCTCCGACATATATATAATTCTACTGTACGTGTGTATGTGACTGAACTCCTCCTAAACGGCTGGACCGATTTGAATGATTTTTTTGTATGCGTTTGGGTGGCGCCCTGGATGGTTTTGATTCACAATTGGCTCGGTAGGTGGCGCTGCTGTAGTTGCGGGCAAAACCGCGCGGGACAGCTAGTTACTTTATAAATTATAATGTTCCTCATTGACATAACTGATCTGTTCTAATTCAAAATAAATTGTATTAATGTAGTGCAAATATTGAACCACAGTTATGAAAAGAGCAACGTTAGAGTTTCTTGGCCGTTCCTCTTCAACGAAACAACATTCCGAACTTGCGGTAGAGTTAAAATTTTACTGAATCTAAATGCTGTGTAATATTTTATGGAACTAAATGGCATTAGTGATTTCTTAGGTTTACGCGAATATTACACATTGAAATAAAACTAGTTTCTCCCGTGACCACGAAGGCTGAAAAGCTTTCGAAACGTCGAGACTAAAATAAAAATTAAACCGCGATAAAATCCGTATAAACTAGTTTTATTTCAATAAATGGCATTATTTAAGTTAATGTCAAATGTTCATAACAAGCATGTACCCGTCAAGCAGCTCATCGCGTTTATAATATTTGACATTAGCTTAGACTTAGTCAACGTAACTTGGTCGAGTTACGAGTTTGTGAAGCCATAGAGAATAAGGCTCCTGGTCGCTGGTCTGGTGGTTAGCTCTGCGCATACTCATAAAAAGTAGCAACACCACTCAGAACTTTGAATTAAAAAGCACTAAATCATACATGGAATGACACGACGCTCGTCACCTCAAGGCCTAAGACGTGTGACCAGTACACCCACATTTCGCCGAGTGTATCTCCGTCCCATGATGTGATTGGGGGCGAGCCTATCGCCATACCAGGCACAAATTCAAGAATCCGGGCTTATACTGAACAATTCGTAATAGAAAACCCCAATATCACTTTAACCCGACCCGGGGATCGAACCCGTGACATCAGCGTCAGTTTCAGTCGTAAAGCGTACGCATTACCACTGCGCCACTGAGGCAGATGGTAATGTTTTATAAAATGTTATGTTTTAATACTCAGCGATTTCACTGGATTCAATGTCTATCAAACCCCTGACAACAAAGCTTACACACTGCAGCATGGTGTTGCCTGTTTTGTTAGGTAATTTGTTATTTCGGTTTCAGCATTACCCATAATTTAAGAGACACCTATAGAATCGTGACGCGACAATTCTATTTTTAATCCCCGTCAGTTTACACAGTGTAATCTGATTACAATTCTGTCAATATTACAAACGATTACGTTATCATGGTATCAATAATAATTATCATCGTCTGCATTTACGTAGACCACACACCTCCACACGTCATCGTAGATAAGGAATTACTGACGCACTTAGGCCCGTATTATAGAACAACACTCAAGTGAGCTCTTTGCTAAGTGTCGATTTCAGTACACGTGATTGGTCTATAATAGATAATACGGGCCTTAGAGACGTTAGTCATAGTCCATAGTGTTTCCTCCTTCCTTTAATATGGGATCCTTTAAACGGAGTGTGAAGAAGCAACTAAGCAGGCCAGCATAATTCTGCCGATCTGCGATAGATTCAGTGTGTATCGTTGGTCGACAGTATTCATGGATTGGGCTACACTTACCATCAGGTGTAGCGTAGTCACTTTGCCGGGCCAGGATAAAAAAAGTCTTTATTTGCATACCAAGTGTACAATTTTGTTCTTAGATTAATACATGTATGTGCTTAAACTCAGTAGCCTTTGTCAGGCATTGCAAAATAAGAAGACGTTATTCTTAATATTAAAATACATAATCAGTATACTTTTAGATTTTACACAAGACGAATGTTATTTTAAAAATACAAAACGACGGTTATCAAATCTCAATGGTTAACGAGTCACTTTTACAATGTCACTGCTTTACAGACAACAAAAAAGCGTTCGACATTGTAGATAATGATATTCTTCTCAGTAAAATGGCGTCTGTAGGCTTTACACCTAAACTACTATTTTTTTTTGGCATCATATCTACAAAGTCGTATTCAATATGTACGGTTAAATGGGTATGAGTCCAATGTCTACTACAAGAGGTCTGGAGTAAGTCAGGGTAGTACACTGGGTTCGACTCAATTCATCATTATGATCAATGATTTGCCGAGTGTAGTCCGTACTGCACGCAGTCTACTATTTGCGGATGATCTCAAATTATATTTGTCAGTAAGTTGCCCTGAAGACTGAGGCCATGCAACGTGATATTGATGCAGTTTTTGATTGGATTAGCCCAAAGGTTAACCTGTCAAAATGTAAAGTAATGACGTTTTCACGTTTACACAGGCCAATTATGTTTAGTTACGATATTAATAGTAACCCGTTAGATCGAGTTAATAAAATTAAAGACCTAGGACTGTTATTGGACTCACGGTTAGACTTCAACATATAGCTTTTGTGTGTGAAAATGCAAATAAACTACTAGGATTTGTTATGAGAGTATGTTCTGCGTTTAAAGATTGTAGAGTTGCGTTGGCACTATATAAAGCGTATGTAAGAAGCAGACTGGAATACAACGCCATAGTGTGGGACCCATATCAGCATGTGCATAGCTTAGAGTTCAAAAAAAATTTGCCCGTTATTTATACAATCGGATGTATGGGTACTATCCATTTCTGTATCCGTCTATGTTTGTGGTGGGGATGGTGGGATTGAACACGTTAGAGTGCAGACGTAAAATGCTTCTCTTAATTCACTACTACCATCTCTTAGCAGACAAAGTCGACAACCCGACGACGCTAGAACGTGTGGGTTTCGCATGTACTCCCGGTCGGTTTCTCGTCGGGCTCGAGAGTGCGGCGGGCCCGCGCCGGCGCCGGAGCCCGTTCGCTTGTGTACGCGGCGTGCACTCGCGCTACTCAATGCGATGCACGCGATATACCCAGATTTAGATCTCACATATAATATGATATACCAACCCATGTATACACTAGAATTAAGTCATTTTTAAATATGTAATTATAATTTTGTTTATTAGTTTTACGTTATTAATTTTATAATTTGTTATTATTTTTAAATAAGTAGAGTACTTTTGTTGTTTTGTATTGTTTGTAGCTTAAGTTTATGATAAGGTTGATTGTTACGATGTAAGTGCTTTGGTGTAATACTGTAAACTTGCATTTAAATATAAATACAAATAAATAAATAAACAACCCCATGTCAGGATACTTTAGAGACCACGCTCTATTTAATTATAACTAAGGCCGAACTAGAACCGAATAGTAAACCGGCAGAGCTATCGCGTAATAAACTCTTGGACTATTGACTGAGCACTGATCACTAAGAACTAGACTACGACTGAGCCCTAAGCACTGACAACTGGCAAATGGCCTCCAGTTATGGCGGCGACCTCTTTTACACGATTTGTCCACCCTTCTACCACTGTACCGCACAGTTATTATTCCAATGTACCCAACGTTATTTTCTTAGACACCCTCAATTCACCGATAAAAAGGGAATACCGTAACAATATCGTAACTATACCTATATATATAATATCTCAATACATTGATTGTCAATAAGCCATTTCTTAGAATTTGATTATTTCTCAAAGACGTTTACTATTACTATACACAGTATTGGAACCTAAAGCCTTTTCTATACTCAGCATAAATCAGTAACTGGCTGAGTGCATATTCAGTAATTTCTTAGAATTCAATTATAGCCACACTCACCCAGTACCGCTTGATGTTTCGTTTTACTGAATACATAAATCATCTTAATAATTGCACTGCGATGAAAATGTCGCGTTATGTCTAGGAATTTTACTGGCTTCAATGCCCTGGCTTCAATGTCTTAATTGTAATCGCAGTATTACAATTGTCTCACAATGGTGATCACGATCAGTAGCTTTGTAATTGTTAGTTTTGGTAATACGCTAATTCAATGGCGACATTGTGGCGTCATTACAGTTTTCCGATGGTGTACCAATGAAAAAATTTCAATATTTGGTAATCACTTTTCTACCATAATTCCAACACGATTCCATCAAGAATCTATTGTGAATTTAGTAGATTACGAACTTTTGTCACAACGGTAATAGAATGAATTGTAGTGGGAGATGTGTCATAATGACTACTGACTTAAATTAGCAGACTTAGGCCCCAGAACATACATACGTATTGCTGTCTAGGCATGGCGCGACATCAAGCTTATCATTCAGATGATATCATTCATTCTGTCATGGGGTGACTTCCAATCACATTATTGCGATAAGTAAGGGGCAAACAATCCTGACCGGTCTCTTCTCAAAACTTTTTACGTATATTTTCTCAGTAAGATAATGTCAAACTTCAGAGGATGGTATTTGCTTCGTGTCGGAAATATCATGTTGAAATTAGGAAGGTTTGAACGAAGGTTATATAAAATTAACATCTTTTTGTCGTGTATACGATATACAAGTATGTACTTGTACTGTAATGTTATCTCATATATATAATACATACATTATGAATGAAGGACGTGACTAGTATTTGAAAGTTTTGGTCCAAATACTTCGTTACCTATTTCAAGAAAAATATCAATAATTTATGTAGAGTAAAATAGAACATTTTTCAACCCATTAGATTCCAATATAAGTTTGTTATCTACACTATAATCAATTATGCCTTTATACCACTCCTACTGGTCGGCGCAACGTGCTTTTTTTGAACTTCCGGAGAGTCTGATATCTTGTTCCGAAACGATTCGATTGTGGCTTTTTTCGTAATCTGATAATCATCATGTAGTTCCGCGAAAACACGTTTTGAAACAACCACGAGAATATTTATTCACGATGTCAGAAATTTGGCAAAACTGCAGCTACAATATGTCCGTGTTACAACATTATCGCCTGAGTCAACACACGTTTAATTAAAAGTAGATGAAACACTAACGACCGATTTCTGAAATGCTGATCAATGTTAAATTAACTAATCAACTATCAATTCCCATGTCAAGTCAAATTGAGCTGTTAGAAGCGTGGTCAACACCTTAACACATAACACACATGTTAGTTAACATAGCTTTCAAATTAAGATGAAAAATCGTATGTCAAACTCTATTAGAGTGATACATTGTAACCAGTACACCCACATTTCACCGAGCGTATCTCCGTCACATGATGTGATAGGGGGCGAGCCTGTCGCCATATCGGGCACAATTCCAGACTCCAGGTTGATACTAAGCATTCCATGATAGAAAAACCCAATATCACTTTACCCGACCCGGGGATCGAACCCGAGACCTCAGCGTTAGTCTCAGTCGTAACGCGTATGCATTACAACTGTGCCACCGAGGCAGTCTATTCGAGTGATATTAGATATTATTAAATGTTTCACTAATGAACGTTTCAGCTACTCTAAATTGATTTGACAGCAGTGTCAGTTATGTCATGTTAGATGAATGTTGATTTAATTAGCCTTTCAGAAACCAAGTCTACCGTCCACGCTAGTTTTACCAGATTTGTCGTAGTTTGCAAAGGGGTAAGGAACTACTTTTATACATAAAAAATAGAAGCCATTTTTTATGGCCCCCAATGTTCAGGGTTTCGAACGCTTTATTTGGAGTCTGAAATTTTTTAGACTGTGTATAAAGACTAACTAATATAAGATGGATTCGAAAATCGTGTGTGGAATCAACAATCCTATTTGCATTGATTTTAATAGATTTGGCCGATTCCTTTATGTTTTGTTTTAGTATGTCTGTCTCGTAAGCGGGTTAATGTTATGAATTGTAATTGCAACTAGGGATGCCCATAACGATTCGATTAAAGATCGATTCAAGTGTATACGATACGATCTAGCGATTTTTTTATCGATTCATTATAATAAGATCAAAAGTCGGGCAAATCTAATCGCATGAATCGTATCTTTTAATATAAGCCCATCTCCTAGTCCAATTATATTTTTATGGTCCGCAACTGACATTGTTTAACTTGTCCGCGATATATTAGCACTAGATATAGTAGGCAAATAATGAAACAGCATCATCATCATCAGCCTGAATTCGTCCACTGCTGTCCAGCAGTGGCCATAGGCCTTTCCAAATTGGCGCCACCCTGACGGTCCTCCGCCACCTCATCCAGCCGCTTCCCGCCCCGTCTATCAGGTCGAATGAAACATGCGAGAAGATAAAACATTATCTTCACATATTTTGTAATTTATGTTATTCACAGCATTTATGTTATTGCTGTACCTGGCAACATTATCTACTTAGACAATAAATTCTACATCTTCTTCCTTTTTATTGTGCATGAGATATTAACTGATAAATCTCATAATGCCCAGTTATATCACTAGCTTCAATGTCCTTTCAACCGTAACACAACACTGCTTAAATACTCATGTTTGGCAGCAAAATTAGACAGCAGTCATACCTCGGTACACGGAATCTAACATATGAGAGACCTATCATCTACATTAGATGAGTCCTTTATCCAAAATAATTTGTGATTTTAATGTTGGTACCACCTATGCAATTTTTAAATCTATTTTATGAGATCTATTCTAGAGCATGCGATCCGATATGAGAATCGATTCAAAAATTCACAAAAATATTGTCAAAGCAAAGCATCGTCCAACTCTAATTGTAACGGAAAATTTTGATTATTTTTGTTCATCTCCGGATCTATAATTGTACTTGTTTCAGAACTAGAACAATCAACTAGCTACAAAGACAATAAATTGTTTATTAGTATTCATTACTAGGTTTTAATCACAACTCCCCTGCGAAAAACTCATTTTAGTTCTAAAACAAACTTTTATGTTAAAGCTTATAGCTTAGTAACATAATATCTATATCATTGCCTAAAGTATTCCGTGATAATCTAATCTAATATTTTTATTGGAGAAATAATTCTCATAATAGAAGGTGTTCCAAATATTAGCATTTTTTTTTTATTTTATAATATTATTATTATTTATTACACTACGCGATAGAAAATGCTAATATGACACTTAATACGAATAAAGTGACATCATTTATGACACAAGAGCAAAGCTTACTGGAGTTTAATTCTGTACAATCATCTTTTTAAAGTTACGCTATTTGGCTAGTCTCATTCAGTTACTATTATTGGCAATTCTTTGCATCTTTATTTTTTGTGCTTCATTGTGTTTTTTATCAATTTGTTTTCGTACAGGTGTCTCAATAAACACGTTTATTCATCAAAACTTTCATGAAAATATGTAACCCTATGTTATCGTTCAATTATGTTGAATATGAAAAAACAACAGTTACGTAAATCCAATTATTTCGCTAACGAGCCGAGTGAACGAACTGCGATTAGTTCTCAACACTCTCGCTTTAACTCACAGCGCGGCATTCACAACGGGTTTGTGTCCTTGAGTTCGGCGTTCAGTTCCTGGTTGTCTATTATTTGTTATTGCTAGACATTTTTTATTACGCCTTAACACTTGACTGACGAATTGAATGACAGAATGTTGAATGGATAGTCAGCACCGCACGCATCGGCTACCTTCAGCATTTCAATAATATGCGCATAGGTTTGCTAATCTACATAGAACTCCACTGAAAGATTTCTGGCATGCGGCGCGTGTTGAAAAATTGATTGATCAATCATCAATATTGTTACCTGATGAGTTTCAAAGTAATGAAGGTAATGTCTGATACTGGTCAGTCTTTAACAGTCGTTAATTAAAATTTATTTTTTATTTTCATAAATGAGTAATTTCTTCACCATTATTTACCCATACTTAAGCTTAATTCACAGAAGAAAAATTTGACAAAGGCAAGAGTATAAAAAAACCAACTTCAAAAATTACACTGAAAAGTTAATTAAGTAACAAATTGGAGCCATTGACTCCAAACAGACCTATAGAAATTGTTACTTTTAACTTTTCAGTGTTATTTTTGAATTTGGTTTTCAAGTTTTGTTACAATTTATTTTATTTTTCAGTTTTTAGCGGTTGGTTCAACTATGGCGTATAAATTCTAATATAACAACACTGATGTCTGTTTTATTATCCGTTTATTTTTTTTAGTCCGTAGGTATTCTGTCATCAGATCTCTAATATTTTTTAATATATTGGTCTACAACTCGTAAAAATATCGATTAGATAAAATGGCAAAAATAAAAAACTCGCCGAATTTAGAAAATCCTGCTTTTGTGAAGTCGATTAAAAAAACTTTGCTTTCAAGGCCGCGTCATGCAGCTCTTGCTTCCACCTGTATTATCATTTTATGAAATAGTATATAAATAGTCACATGTGTACTATGGTGGGTCTTTGTATGATATACCTATGTATGTCGTGTATGCAGGCTGAATAAATGTTTTCATTCTTTCTTTGTATGTGATGTGACCTCGCAAATAAGTTTTCTGTTTCATCGCCTCTGCTACATGCGATCATCGAAATAAATTGACAAGAAACGTAACTCAAGTAAATAAATTACTCCACCAAAACTATGCAAGGGGGCGGGGCTATAAAAGTCTGTGCAGCTCGTTCATTCATCAATTCATAAAAACTGATTCGTGATCTCTTGTTGACACTTAATACTTCTAATTATTTGCGCGGTGCAGACCGTCGTATCTCGATTTAGAAATTTAATATTTAGACACCGTAACGCGTACGCATTACAACTGTGCCATCGAGGCAGTGAGTTCTCTCTTAGTATTTTGTAAATATCCTATAAGATGTATTCTCAAACATGGCTCGTCCATAGTTTGATTCTACGAATGGGAGCGGTTTCTTCGGTTTGAAATTCTCTGAGAAAATGAGCCATAATGCCTTCTCATATGTCAATGTCGGTATACACTATGCTTTGTTAACGATTGTCTTGATTGTGGCTCATGATGCGAGGAATACGAGGAAGCGAGTTGTTTTTTTTAACATACGCACTCACGCCTGTAATCGCCGATGGGGTAGGCAGAGGTGTAGGCCAGTACAACCACATTTCGCCGAGCGTATCTCCCGTCCCAGGATGTGTTAGGGGGCGAGCTTATCGCCATACCAGGCAAAATTCCAGACTCCGGGCTGATACTGAGCATTTCGTAATAGAAAAACCCAATACCACTTTACCCGACCCGGGGATCGAACCCGAGACCTCAACGTTAGCCTCAATCGTAACGCGTAAGCATTACAACAGCGCCACCGAGGCAGTTGTTTTTTTTTTTACTTTTTTTTATTTGCTTGAACGACGAGATGAGCAAGCAGGTCGCTCGTCTGATGGTGAGCGTCACGCCTGCCCATAAAAAGAAGCTACGTCACACAGAATTCTGGTCTTTACAAAACACTGTTTTTTTGCATGGCACTGAACTGCGCTCATCATACCGATACATACGTTGTAAGTCTCATAATGCCCAGTAATTTCATTAGGCTCAATGCCCTTCAAACCGAAACACAACAGTGCTTACACACTTCTGTTTGGCGGCAGAAATAGACAAAGCGGTGGTACGAACCCAGGCGGCCTTTCGCATACAAGGGACTTACCACCTTATAAATTGAGTATTAAGTAACGCGTATTTTTTCTGTAAATATACAACTTTTTGTATTCTTTTAATACATAGATTGTATTGGAATTGAGTGTTTTATTCATGCATTCTAACGGCTCTCAAATTCCGACAATAACTTAAATTTTTGGTATATTATTTTATGATATATATTATACTGCCTCGGTGGCGCAGTTGTAATGCGTATGCGTTACGATTGAGGCTAACGCTGAGGTCTCGGGTTCGATCCCCGGGTCGGGTAAAGTGGTATTGGGTTTTTCTATTACGAAATGCTCAGTATCAGCCCGGAGTCTGGAATTTGTGCCCGGTATGGCCATAGGCTCGCCCCCTATCACATTGTGGGACGGAGATACGCTCGGCGAAATGTGTATGTACTGGTTACACCTCTGCCTACCCCTTCGGGGATACAGGCGTGAGTGCGTATGTATTATTTTATGGTATTATTTTATATAAACTAGGTCCGTCTAGGTTGGTACCACGGTTTTGTCGTATAAGGACGTAAATTATGACAATGTTTTACTTACGGGTCACAATAAAAAAAAACGTGTTTGTCGAATTCTACGTTCGCGGCTATTCAAATGACAACTCATGTCGCCCACTCGTTGTTGACAAAATGAGTTGTGGTCCATTGACCGTAACTTAGTGCGCAATTTCCATATACCGCACAGCCGATCTAGTAGTATACATTATGTTAAAGTGTTTGTTGGTTGGTGGTTATTACACTAATATTATATTTAATCGCTCGTCTCTCATAACATGAGCTATACTTCATAAGACCCAGACACAAGCAATTGTAAGCATTTGTACGCCATAACAACTGAGAAATTGGTTGTTAAGCCCGTATTATTAATTGTTTTTTTTTTATTGTATAGGCCGACAAACGAGCAAGTGGGTCACCTGATGGTAAGTGAACACCACCGCCCATGTACGCCCACAATACCGAAAGAATCATGGGCGCGTTGCCAACCTTAAAGGAAAGGGATAATTAAGGGATTGGGAAGGGGAGGGGATTTAGGCCTTTTATTATAATTGTATTCAAAGCCTTTTATGATTGAGTTAATTATATATCTTTATATTTTATTACTGCCTCGGTGGCGTGGAACAGTAGTTCACAATAGGGTAGTTTCCTATATTGAATTTTATACATTATTTTATAAGCAACAGAAAATGATACGCAAAAGAAACCATTTTATTAAAAAACAATCAAAATTGGTTCAGAAATGTGCCCGCAGTTATGACTTTAAATGTTGATATGAGGAAAAGTGGGTGCGTAGTAGGGATATCTCACTATCTCGCTTGCACGCGTGCACCATAATGAACATTTTACACAGTGACGTCAAAGGTTGCGTCGTATTTCATTTGACAATTACCCCTTCTACAGGATTTGAATGGCTTCTAACTTATTTATTTTTGGTCCGATTAAAAAAATTCTTTTTGCAATAGATCTTGAGTAATGTAACTTATTGATTTAAATAATAAAAAAAATCTAGTCAACTACCCTATTACCCCCTCGTACGAAAGTCCTATCTTTCTTTCACGCACGAGAAAACATTTCGACAAAATTTCTCGAGACCATAACTTAGCGCGTAGATGTAGCTCATTATTTCACTCTTTGGGAAGGTCCTGTCAGACATTGCTGATTCATTTATCATAACAAAGAACTATGAAGAAGTTTAGGGTGAGTGACGCTATATGAGCTTCGTATTGAACGTCCATTGTCTCTCTTACTACATGAATGTTAATCACAAATTGAAGTACCTACTTGCGATTCAATTTAAATGTACAATATGTAACAAAAAGTTTTAACTGTGACATCAGAATCGATATTCAAACGTAATGAAATAACTCCAATACGAAAATAAGACTATAAAAATAATCATATATTTCTTTTATACTTTAACTATTTTATTGTTTGTAAACGGTATTTCGATTGATTACCTCTGCAAGAGCGATGTCTCGGAGCCAGAGCGAGATAGCAAGTTGCAGCGTCTACGTACATCAAACGCGCTGCGCCGTGCACCCGGTTTCGTCAATACGTAACATCAGTCAGCTGTTCATCAGTTTTCAGATGTTTTTTTTTTTAAATATGCTAATTTTTCTAAGCGACTTGTGCAAGGATAATATCTCGCTTCTGTTTATAAATTTTTTAATTTAATTATTTTTATTAAGCTCTCTATATGTCTATCTTCACGAACTAGAAAGGGCCAACAGGGTTTTTATTACATAATAATAATACCAGCCCTGTATTATATACGTCCCACTGCTGGGTACGGGCCTCCTCTACTGACTGAGAGGGGTTAGGCCTTAGTCACACACTGGCCTAATGTGGGTTGGCAGACTTCACATACCTTCGAAATTCTTATGAAGAACTTCTCAGGTATGCAGGTTTCCTCACGATGTTTCCTTCACCGTTAAAGCAAGTGATAATTAACAATTAATACACATAACTTAGAAAAGTCAGAGGTGTATGCACTTGGGGCTGGTTTCGAACCTGCGACTTTCGTCTCGACAGTCCATACCACACCCCGCTGAGCTATCACTGCTTTTTTGTTACATACTGTATACAGTATATAATACACAGACATATATAATATGTAGACATATTATATATGTCTGTGCCTATGCGTAACACGATTACTTTCTCATCCGTCGTTGGCCTTCAAGATACACAAGTATCAAACTTTTTATGTCAATACGGTGCATGTGTACTGTATACGTCACGTACGCATGCCCTTTGTAATACAAGCCGTTGAGTGCAATGCCCCTCACCGGATTCGCTCGATCAAGTGTTTTGGTACAATTTGATCGCCTCAGTGGTATTTCAAGTAAATAATCCTACTACTACAAAAACTTTAACTACTAGACTAGCTGCATGATACATAGAAATTGCGTCACTAAGTTACGGTCAATTGACCGTAATTCAATATTACCATCTCGCTTACTCTCAACTAGAACCCCTGTCTGTTAGCCTCATAATGTCCAGTAAAGTCACTGGCTTCAATGTCCTTCAAATCGAAATACAACAGAGCTTACCTGTGTGGCTTGGCGGCAGATATAGACAAAGCCGGGGAACCAGCACAGACGGCCTCTTGCACACGAACTACCACCTAGTAAATATTTTACTAGAAATCAAAGACTTTAATGTATTACTACTAGACGGGCTGTTTAGAAGTAAAATTGCGTCACAAAACGCGAGTTTTACAGCTCACAAACAGAGAGCCCGATAGGGGTTTTAGTTGAGAGTAAGAGAGATAGTAATATTGCGTTACGGTCAATTGACCGTAACTTAGTGGTACAATTTCTATGTACCGCGCAGCTTGTCTAGTAGGTATACATTAAAGTATTTGCTAGAAATGGACTCTCTAAAGTTCAGGTATTAATTGGGTTAGAAAGGTTCAAATGCAATCAAAAAAACCTCCCGCTATTTATGGTGTCGATTTTTAACCGCAATGAAAAGAGTTATGTTATATTTATTTTTATATTCAAAACATTTGCCGCAAGTGATTGAGTCAGCCGATGAGCCAAAAATACATTGTCGTCAAACAACATATACGAATTTAATACAAGTTTGTTTTGGTTTTTTCGGGCCGTTGAATTTCGTATGTTATTTTTTTATTAGCTTCAATGACGAAACTGGCAGGTCACTCGCCCGATGGTAAGCGCCACGTCTGCTCATAAACAGAAGCAGCACACAGAACTTTAAATTACAAAGTACTGCATGGCACTGGACTGCGTTCGTCACCTCGAGACATAAGTCGTTAAGTCACATACTGCCCAGTAATTTCATTGGCTACAATGTCCTTCGAACCGAAACACAACAGTATGCTAACTGTTGCTTGGCGGCAGAAATTGACAAAGCGGTGGTACCAACCCAGACGGCCACTCTCATATGAGTAGCATAGAGCTTGTAAAAAGTGATTATACTGTTAGGCAATTCCTTCATAATTAGAAGTACAGAAAAGTTAGGTCGTTATAGCGGGTTCACACGATTCCATTTAAGTTGATCTAATGACTTGGATCAACAGAAGCTGTACTTATTCCATTAAAATTTGCGTTTCGCGTGTAAGTTGCGTTGCAATAGAGTCGCGCGAAACCTCTATATCGGTATATTTTTGTATGGCACAAATCGTCAAAGTAATTGACGTGGGGGAACGATCTAAAATTTAGTTTATGACAACATAATTGTAAATTTTAGGGTACTGATACCTTAGTTGCAGCATGGAAGTTCGAAACTTACCTGTAAAAATAATAAAAACAATAAGTAAGACACGTTATTGCAATAAAAAATCTAAGATTTAAATAAAAAAAAAAAAAAATACACCCAACAGTCCACACATAGTCCTGACCCCACACTAGGTTAACCTGTATCGTGGGTATCAGGAACTAAGAGGGACTTACGGTCCCACAACACCCAGACCCGAAACAAATATTTGTGGATCACACAAACATTTGTCTCGGTGCGGGAATCGAACCCACGGCCTCTCGGCTACTCGCCCGCTGCGCCACGGAGGCTGATAATATAACGCCCTTCGGTAATGTTCGTTTTTGAAGGAATTGATACGAATATAAAATGAATTTACGAGTGGTAGAGCCACGCTGTAGACAATTTTGTCTACAGCATGAATGGGCCCGGCTCGTCCGGGTCGTTACCACTGTCTCACAGAAAACCGACGTAAAGTAGCAGCTTGCTGCTGCGTTTCGTACGGTTAGTGAGATATCCGCAGGCCCAAATTCCCCTCCCCTTCCCAATGCCTTAATTATCCCTTTCCTTTAAGGTCGTCAACGCGCCCATGACTCTTTTGGTATTGTGGGCGTACATGGGCGGTGGAGATCACTTACCATCAGGTGACCCACTTGCTCGTTTGCCGGCCTATGCAATAAAAAAAAAATGCCTAGTCAACTAGGTCTGGGCAGTCAATCAAGATAAAAATAAGTATAATATAATATAGTGTGTAACATGACCGGTATAAATTAAATCAGCATCATGACACGTTCGTTTTTCCATAATAAACAAAGATTTCCGAAACACATGAGTTTAATTGCATTTATGTATGTACTCGTATGTAAGTAGAAATTGGTAAGGTCTCGGGACTATGCGTGCGAATGTTGAGTGTACTTATATCATTGTAATCTGAAGTAATATATAAGTTCTGTCTGCCCCTTAACCAGGGGTCACCGAGGTCTTGCCAATTATGTAAGCGCACGAAATGAAGCACGCGCACGAGGTCACGGGTCATTCTTATCACAACTGATAACAGAAATTACGTTAAAAGTCTTTGCCAATGACTTTGGCTTCATTCATGCACATTTTCTAAATTAATGACGAAGTTTTAATGACTTATGAACTAAAGGGAAAGTCATGTTCGATACATGCCTTGTAACTCAGAAAATTATTATTAATTATTTATTGACTGCCTCGGTGGCGCAGTGGTGGTGGTGGCGTACGCGTTGCGATTGAGGCCCAACGCTGAGGTCTTGGGTTCGATCCCCGGGTTGGGTAGTGGTATTGGGTTTTCTATTACGAATTGCTGATTATCAGCCCGGAGTCTGGAATTTGTGCCCGATATGGCGATAGGCTCGCCCCCTATCACATCATGGGACGGGAGATACGCTCGGCGAAATGTGGGTGTACTGGTTACACCTCTGCCTACCCCTTCGGGGGTGAGTGCGTATATATAAAATTATTTACATACAGATTTCTCCTACCTAAAGCATAACTTATTGGCAGTTACTGATTAATAAGTTCGTCCTACAAACTTGATTCATTACTTTTTGTTTATAAATAAATTGTTTACAAGGTGGTAGGTCCCTCGTATGCGAGAGACAGTCTGGGTTGGTACCACCGCTTTGTCTATTTCTGCCGTCAAGCAGCAGCATGTAAACGCTGTTGTGTTTTGGTTTGAAGGAGAAGGACATTGAAGCCAGTAAAATTACTGGGCATTATGAGACTTAACATCCTATGTCTCGAGGTGAGGAACGCAGTCCAACGCTGTGCGGTGCTATGCAATGCAAGGTTATGTGTGGTGTTGCGTCTGTTTATGGGCAGGGCGTGGCGCTTACCATCAGGCGAGCGACCTGCTCGTTTCGTCATTCGTAATAAAAAAACAGTATCTTCAAACCTTAGCATGTTGTCAGAAAATACGTCTCCTGATCATATCTAGGATATGAATTGAAATATGTCCTGAAGTAGTAAAAGGTGTGTGAATTTAAGAATAAAATATATGAGTAGATGAAATAAAAGACTTAAAAATCTATGGTTTTCGCGTCAGTGCTATTGCATTTTGTCTCCGATTAAACACCGGTTCAATCCCCGATGGGGTAGGCAGAAATACAACTAGTTCACAAATGGTTCGCCTAGCTTATTTCCTTCCCATTAAATGGTAGGGGAAAAGTGTTTCGCCATACCGGGCATAAACTCTAATCCTGAGCAAATCGTGTTATTTTTTTAATAGAAAACTCGTACACAATTTATGGATTGACCTGGGACTTCAATCTACTGGGATTTCAGGCTTAAGAGACGATAGTATAGTAGGCATCGAAATAAGATAACTAGAACGATAACTCTCATATGAATCTGCCTAAAATACGGCTTCACTTACTTGCACATGCAAAGGTAAAATCACACGTAACACTCATACACGCAACAAAAATTAAGAACGTTCAAAATCAACTTTATTTCATAAAAGTTAATGTCTAAATATTTAATTTCTTGATTGAGATACGACGGTCTGCACCTGCAAATTAGACGTATCAGGTGTCAACTAGAGATTATTATGTACAGATTTTTACATGTACAGTTTTAGTGGGGTATTTTTTTTGCTTGAGTTACGTTTCTTGTCATCTTATTTCGATGAAAGTAGGTATAGTTATGTTTACAATCAAAGTACCAGAGTTCACCGGTCGGTACACAAACAATACCGGTTGATTATTGTTTTTGTTAATATCAATGTTATTCGACAATGTTTGTCCGGTCAAAGTGTGTACAAATTAACGTGTGCCCTCGTTATAGTTTTAGTTGTATTGATCGATAACATATATAATAGAGTAGTTCGATCCCCGGGTCGCGTAAAGTGGTATTGGGTTTTTCTATTACGTAATGCTCAGTATCAGCCCGGAGTCTGGAATTTGTGCCCGGTATGGCGATATCACATCTCGCTCGGGGCTCGCCCCCTATCACATCGTGGGACGGAGATACGCTCGGCGAAATGTGGGTGTACTGGTTACACCTCTGCCTACCCCTTCGGGGATTACAGGCGTGAGTGCGTATATTTTTATAAAATTATATATAGATTGCTGATGATGTTTTATGTCATAGGCTAGCAGACTAGCTGGTCCATGTACGCCTACAATACGAAAAGAATCATGGGCGCGTTGCCGATCTTAAAGAAAAAGGATTATTAAGTGATTGGAAAGAGGTGGGTATTGGAGGTGGGCTCTTGGATATCTCACTCACCGTACGAAACGCAGCAGCAAGTCGCTATTTTACGTCAGTTTTCTGTGAGACAGCGGAACAACCCATAACATGGTTGCAAAAAATACTCGAACGAGTACAGATAAAGTAGAATAATATAATAAAATAGAAAGAAAAAGTAGAGATAAAGTGGATAAAATAGTACCTTCAACCTCTCTGTGGTACTTTGCCTAAGAATCGCAACATGACGACGTAATTTTATCCAATGTTGACAGTTTTACCCGAGATGTTTATCGACGATAGTTATCTCCCTCGCGCGCGAAAGATAGGTATATCATGTTGTATATGCTAAGCGCTGGCTTGACGTATTAGAAAGAGACATGAGACCCAATGGTCTCACTACAGATGATGCTCAAAATCGGACTAAATTGAGACGTCTTAGTAAGAAGACGGACCCTGACACTAGACCGGTCGGGATAACGCTAGCCAGAAAGAATTATTAGCTGCAACACGTTGACTCTACAACAATACAGAATATGAAGTTTTGCTACTAGATTGACAACCCACCAACACCCATAAACCAACATTTACACTAATTTATACACAACTTTAATAAATTAATAAAGTGATATCCAGAATTTAAAACTAAACAATATTTCTACATAAAATTATACATCTAATTAAATCGGAACCCAAAAGACCAACAGCCAGACCTCAAAACACCGTGAGCTCTTTCTGCGTAGATCGGACTAGTGTCAAATAACTTTTTAAATAATTAAAAAATAAAATGAAGGTTTCCAATGTAACATTAATTTTTCGAGACGACCTACACCTCAGTCTCTCCCGTGACCACGAAGTCTGAAAAGCTTTCGAAACGTCGGGACTAAAATAAAAATTAAACCGCGATAAAATCCGTATAAACTAGTTTTATTTCAATGTGTAATATTCGCGTAAACCTAAGAAATCACAATATTTCTACTTGAATTTCATTAATCGGCTTTATACGATGCCTACATCGGAAAATTCCTTTGAGCTAAATGCCAAGAGCCCTGACCGTCCCAGGTCTTTGTCTCTTAATGAATCATCGGTTCGGACAACTACCACAATTATACTTCTGTTGATTATATATTTTTCTCGGAAGATAGTTCGTTTCAATGCAGTTTGGAAGAACCCAAAAGGTAATTAAAATTTGTTTATGGTATCAACTGTCAGCTATGATGAAATGTGCGGGAAACGTGTAATATCACAACATTGTTTGATTGTAAATATTTATGTCGCACAAAGGATTTTGTTATCAGTTTGTGTTGAATAATAAGGAAAGTAAGGAAATTGTTTTTATTACAAATTAGTCTGCTTTTAACCCCTGACAAAGAGTGTTACAATTTTGATCTCTTTCTTTCTTTTGCTTAATTATAGCTTCGCATTATTATGCATTTCGCCAACGACAAATATATAATATACTAGCTTTTTCCCGCGGCTCCGCCCGCGTGAAAATGAGAAACATGTGTCACATTATATTTAAAGTAGAGCATATTATCCATCTACCTAAAGAAGACAAACACTCACATTTTTTTTTAACTAAAGGGCACTAACGCCATCTATCAGTTACTAGTGTAATCATATTAGTTGTGTTCCAATGCTGCCATATGCATATATACAAAACGTCATACCAATTCGACCCGTGGTTCTAAAGATAAAAATCACTGCCACCAACGCTACTTATCCGGCACTAACGTAACTATGTTCGTCGGAGTGGTCATTTCGACTCCTGCAGTCTTAATAATAAAAAGTTCACAAAGTCTATTTTTATGAGTAAATTTAAAGAACAAGTGGTTTCCCGAACATCCCAAAAGTAGCAGCTGTCTGAATGTGAAAAATCTAAAATTCTACATACATCCGCACTCACGCCTGTAATCCACGAAGGAGTAGGCAGAGGTGTAACCAGTACACCCACATTACGCCGAGCGTATCTCCGACCCACGATGTGATAGGGGCCTATCGCCATACCGGGCACAAATTCCACTCCGGGCTGATACTGAGCATTTCGTAATAGTAAAACCCAATACCATTTTACCCCACCCGGGGATCGAACCCGAGACCTTAGCCTCAATTGTAACGCGTACGCATTACAACTGCCCCACCGAGGCAGTCTAAAATTCTAGTTTATCTGAAATGGTTAAATGAGCTTAGTTATTAGTTTTACTCGAGAAAATGAGCAATTTATATCGTAATACATGTAAAATGCATAAAATGATGATGAATAAAGTGAATGCTATAAAGTTTTAAGTGGTTCCAAAGTACGCTGCACCCGGATAGGTCAGTAACACTAACTTACTTTTTTATCTTGTAGGAAATCTTGGAGCGCAATTTAAACCTGATTCGCTGGAGAATTATACACGTGTTAATCATAATATAACATAAGCTCGCGCCCGTATTATAGAGCAGATGCTTCCACGGTTTACCGAGCTTATTTCTGTCACATGATGTGATAGATCGTGACTATCGCCATATCGTGCATGAATTTCAATGACAAATAGTGTGATATTTCGAATCGAAAACAAACAATTTAAGAATGGTCGATCTACGGGCATAAATTCCAATATCTGACAAGATCGATTTTTGGAATCGAAAACTTACAATTTAAGAATGGTCGATCTAGGGTTTGAACCCAGGACCTCGCCTGTTTCTCAGCTTAAGTTTCCTGTCACTGAATCATAGACATTAAGTCGTAGAGTCATGCTATATCTAACAACATAAAAACCATTGTGACGTGCCATCTCACTGTTGGGTTTCGTACGGAGAGTGATATTACCGGAGTCCCAAATCCCCCCTCTCCTTCCCAATCCCCATTTATGGTCGGCGACGCAATCATGATTCTTTTGGTATTGTGGGTAAATATAGGTGAAGATCACTGAGCATTAGGTGACCCATTTACTCGTCTACTGAACTCTACTATAGAAAAGACGCAATACGATTAAATACATAAATCACAACACATAATATTCAAAAATATACACCATAAAAGTATAATCGCTAAGCAAAACTTTAATCGGCAACTTGACAGCGAAAAGGTCATATAAACCTGCAAAATGCATACAAATTAGACCGTTCTAATACCGATAATAAATTCTTTGATACATTCACTTGCACTAATCCATACTGATAACAACTTCCGTTCCCACCATTTCAATTGAGTGAGTTCATCATGTCATCAAAACGAAGGGTCTTTGAACTAGCGAGCACTTTCTCTTATAAAGGGCCAAGGTGCCCTCAATGCGTTGCGTTTGTTGGCCCTTGGCTCAGTTTACCAATAAGTATAGGCACCGGCACGTAGCGTGAACACCAACTTCACCTGCGCAGTACTTCATTTATAACTCTGATTGGCGGAATGAAGGAACGCGCGATGCCGGTGCTTCACGTCATTGGTCCGTCAGTCAACGCTCGTCGTCTATTGGACTCAATTGCTCCCACTGCTGCCCATCTGTGCTCACAACTCGTGTCGGAAATTTTGCTTGCATCAAGGTTTTTTTATAGCGTAGACCGGCAAACGAGTAAGTGGGTCACCTATGGTGAGTGATTTCAATGTTTTTTTATAGCATAGACCGGCAAACGAGCAAATGGCTGACCTTATGGTGAGTGATCTCTACCGCCCTTATACGCCTACAACACCAAAATAATCATGGGCGCATTTCAAACCTTAAAGGAAAGGGATAATAATTAATGGATTGGAAAGCTGAGAGGGATTTGGGCTCCGGACATCTCACTCATCGTGCAAGACGCAAGCCTGCTACTTTACGTCGGGGAGCGGGTTTTGGGCCTCCGGGTTTGGGCACTCATCGTGCGAAAAGCAAGCCGCTTCTTTATGCCGGTCTACTTTATGTCCTTTAAACTTGAACACAACTGGAGTGTAAGTGGGCCACCAACATCTTAGGCTCAAAGCCACCTGTACGTATTACACTCTGCTAATTAACGGGCATGGCAATGGCGAAACTTGGTTCTCGTAGCGGGATGTGGAGGTCAGACGGCGGGTTGCCCCATATAATACCAAATACTGTCAAATCTATGATACGAGAAGGCGGACCCTGGCATCAAGCCGGAATGAGGCCAGGTCGAAAAAAAGAAACTAGAACACGACACAGTGCTTACACACTTCTGCTTGGCGGCATATATAAACAAAGCGGTGGGACATACCCAGGATGCCTCTCGTATACCAGAGACCTACCACCTAGTATAGTTGGTTGTATAAATCTTTCAGTCACAAATTCAAGAGTACTTGCGAATGTTGCATTTTTTATAATAACTATTGGTTACTGCCTCGGTGGCGCAGTTGTAATGCGACACGCGTTACGATTAAGCTAACGCTGAGGTCTCGGGTTCGATCCCCGGGTCGGGTAAAGTGGTATTGGGTTTTTCTATTACGAAATGCTCAGTATCAGCTCGGAGTCTGGAATTTGTGCCCGATTTGGCGATAGGGTCGCCCCCTATCACATTATGGGACGGAGATACCCTCGGCGAAATATGGGTGTACTGGTTACACCTCTGCCTACCCCTTCGGGGATTACAGGAGTGAGTGCGTATGTAACTATTGGTGTGTGTGTAGATTGTAGTGTCATGTTCGTATGTCATGGGCTATTATTAAAAATATGATCTAAAACACCGCAGCTGCTGTCTTGAGTCAGGTTTTGTGAATGGTCCGATTTTATGTACAATGTTTTTGTGGTTTTTGGTGAGTATATCGTATATTGTGGAATTACCATTTGACAAAGTGTTAGGCCCCTCGTATGCGAGAGGCCGTCTGGGTTGGTACCACCGCTTTGTCTATTTCTACCGCCAAGCAGCAGTGTGTAAGCACTGTTGTGTTCCGGTTTGAAGGACATTGAAGCCAGTGAAATTACTGGGCATTATGAGACTTAACATCTTATGTCTCGGGGTGACGAGCGCAGTCCAATGCCATGCAGTGCTTTGCAATTCAAAGTTCTGAGTGGTGTCGCTTTTCTTTATGGGCAGGTTTTTTACCATCAGGCGAGCGACCTGCTGGTTTCGTCACTCAAGTTTATAAAAAATATATAGAGAAGAAAATGCTTAATGTGTTCCTAGGAATGTAATCGGATTTGGTACTATAGGAGGTGAAATACTTGTACATTATACGTAGCTTAAATTTGACCACACCATTCTGTAACACATTTTACAGTACTTTGTTTATTTACTGTATATGTTACCATATGATGTAGTTGTACTTGCCAATAAATGAAATAAATATTTCTATACTAGCATTTGCCTGCGGCTCCGCCCGCGTGAATAGACTTTTCCGAAATAAAACATAGCCTATAACCGTCTCCAGTGTCCCGTCTATCTCTACATCAAAATTTATCAAAATCGGTTCAGTGATTTAGGCGTTAAAGCGTAACAAACAAATAGATAAATTTTATTTTTTTCATAAAAAATATCCTATGTTACTTCTTATACCTCCAAGAATATGTGTACAAAGTTTCATGATGGTCGGTTAAGTAGTTTTCGCGTGAAAGCGTAACAAACAAACTTACATTCACATTTATAATATTAGTATGATTAATAACCAACACTAATGACAATAAATAATTCGATTCATCGAGTCTTTCAACAATACGTTTGAATGCATTCAAATAGATTCAATGTATGCGAGTGTGTGCGTGTGTTCACTGTCCATGTTCACAATGCATCGGAATGGAGAGCAACGTATCCTGTTGACCTTTCTTCGCGTAACGACTGACGCGTCATTCTGAATTCAACGTTTTTAATACAAAATGTAGTGTTGAAATAATTAAAGTGGAAATATTATTTTGTTAAGTTTTGCTTTATTTTTAACCCGACTGCAAAAAGTAGGAGATTTTAATTCAACGCCCTTTTATATGTATACACATAACTCTGCCAAATGTGGACCGATTTCGATGATTCGTTTTTTCATTCGAGAGCGATATTCATATAATTCTTCCGGAATTAATTCTCTTAAGTGTGAAAACAGCATTTATATCCATAGCTGCATAGTTTAGGGGAAATTAGCGGACAAACAGACAGACGCAGAAAGCGATTTTTCTTACCATGTATTAGTGCCTTTTGCCATGACCTACAAAATTATGACATCGACATGAAAAACTACAATTTACTTGCCATTATGTGTATTTTTGACGTGGTTACAATAAAGTACAGTCCAAGAGGCTTAACATATGTAACACGAGATGATTTTGACGACTCGATTTTCATGAAAAACCAGTTTTATCTGGTAATCTCTATATGTCTATCGACGCTTATGTCGAAAGGATAGATAAACTAGAGAAAATAGTACTTTCAACCTCTCTGGGGTATTTTGTTTACGAACCCTAACATGACAACGTAATTTTATCGAATGTTGACACTTTTACCCGAGATATTTTTCGTCGATAGTTATCTCTCTTGCGCGCGAGATATGTCGTGTTGCATATGCTAAGCCCACCGTGCTGATATAAGACATTGACCGCCGTATTCATAAACATTACTATGTATGGGACCTCATAGTGAGCGTAAACCCATAGTGCCGATGGCGCTAAATCAAAACAGACGAATTATGTACACAGAATTGGACACTTAGCATCGAGCTTACTTAAGTGTTGTTTGTGAATACGGGTTTATGTCTCTGGACGGTCGCTGGAGTTATGCTGGCCGGAAGTTACTAGATAAGCAAACTGGCTGATCCCGGAACGGGACTCGCCTGAACCAGCCACTATGGTGGTTTTTTGACCATGAGTACGATGTTTTTTTTTAGCACAGGCCGGCAAACGAGCCAGTGGGTCACCCGATGGTAAATTATCTCCACCGCCCATGTACGCCCACAATACCAAAAGAATTATGGGCGCGTTGCCGACCTTAAAGGAAAGGGATAATTAAGGGAATGGGAAGGGGAGGGTATTTGGGCCTCCGAAACGATGCTATTGAATAAAGTACAAAAATGTACCAATAACCCTCCCACCTGCTGTTTTGCATTACCCCATTATATTGTTCTATTAACATACACATTCACGCCCATATCCTATGGGGGTAGGAAGATACTATTGATTGCCACAAGCTACGATCCTGACACACCTACTAGGTGGTAGGTCTCTCGTATGTGAGCGAGAGGCCGTGTGGGTAGGTACCACTGCTATTCCTATTTCTGCCACCAATCAGCAGTGTGTAAACATTGTTGTGTTCCGGTTTGAAGGATATTGAAGATAGTGAAGTCACTGGGCATTATGTGATTTAACACATCATGTCTCAGGGTGACGAGCGCAGTTCAGTGTCATGCGCACTTCATAATTCGAAGTTCTGGTTGGTGTTGATTCTGTTTATGGGCAGCTGACGCTTACCGTCAGGCGAGCGATCTGCTCGTCTCGTCATCTAATAAAACCTCTGTCACATTCATACATCTTTTTATTAACCTGTCATTATTTAAATTGTATTAATCTCTTATATTCGATAGTATTTATTCTAGTATTAATATTTTGCGATCGTGGCTATACGTATATTCACCAATGCCATCTTTTCGTTTGAACAGATGTTCCGTCGCTGAGTTCGGTCAACATTACTACGTTTTTATTATTGTGGGTTCACACTGTTCTATTTAAGTTTGATCAAATGGCTTGAATCATTAAAAGCTGTGTGTGGATTTTTTGATAAATTCTATTGAAAGTCTGTTCAGACGGTTCGAATCGCTTGCGATTTAGTAGATCAAGTAAAATTGAATCATGCTAACCCGCTGTTACATGTGATACTAGACTATTGCTATCGTCGAAAGGTTTATGTGAATGTAAATGATGATCACGTGAATTTCAAGGGGTTTCTGTAGATCTATTGCAATGGCCTCGGTGGCGTAGTTGTAATGCGTACGCGTTACGACTGCTGTGCTGAGTTCTCGGGTTCGATGCCCGGGCCGGGTAGTATTATTTTACTGCTTCTGGTCGACATCCGTCGAACAACATCTAGGGTCCAAATGAAAACCAGCGCCAAGCACTGAGTGTTTGGCATGTGCTAATTTGGATCCTTTTGGCGCGGTCGTGCTGGTAGGACGGTATATGTCCCACTACTTAAAAAAATATTTTTTCTACATTAATTGTACATGTACCACCTAACGCCTCCAATTAATGCTTTCTTTCTTTATTCTATATTGGGTCTTTCTATTGCGAAATACTCAGTATCAGCCGGGAGTCTGGATTTGTGCCCGGCATGGCGATAGGCTCGCCCCCTATCACATGGGACGGAAATAAGCTCGGCGAACTGTGTGTGTACTGATTACATCTCCGCCTTGTATTTATGTATTTATATTGCAATGGATTGTGAAAGTGTAACTTTCGCAGTGGTATATTCATCGGTTGTACGAGCGTGGGTTGTTTTCAGACTTTCAACGGCTTTGAATTGTAACAGTGCAGCGTCCGAAAGAAGCATTTGTTAGTTTTATTTAAATGTTTTTATATACTCACGCCTGTTATCCCCGAATCACATTTCGCCGAGCTTATTTCCGTCCCATGATGTGATAGATTTCCAGACACCGGGCTGATACTGAGCATTTCGAAATAGAAAAACCTAATATCACTTTTACTCGATCCGGGGATCGAATCCCAGACGTCAGCACAGTAGTCGTACCGCGTACGCATTATTAACGCGTCTATCATACTTCTAGTATTACGGTTGATCAAGGGCGAGCGGCATTTACCATCAGGCGACCCCATTGCGCGTTTGCCGGTCTCTGCTATAAAAATCTAATTCCAACCAAGATATTTGTTTTGTGGACATCAGAGCTAGAGTTTGTTTTGTAAAACTCACGCTCGTGAGGGAAATATTTACAAATGTCTTTGTCATAATAATATAATGTACACAAGAAAATAGATAAAACGTTACACGTGTACTAAAATGATATTAATATTATAAATGTGAATGTAAGTTTGTTTGTTACGCTTTCACGCGAAAACTACTTAACCGACCATCATGAAACTTTGTACACATACATATTCTTGGAGGTATAAGAAGTAACATAGGATACTTTTATGTTTTTTTTTTATCTATTTGTTTGTTACGCTTTCACGCCTAAATCACTGAACCGATTTTGATAAATTTTGATGTAGAGATAGATGGGACCCTGGAGACGGTTATAGGCTACGTTTTATTTCGGAAAAGTCTATTCACGCGGGCGGAGCCGCGAGCAAAAGCTAGTCTGTCATAAATGTTTGTAACAAAATTGTCAAGCTTTCATCACTGAATGGGGTGGGCAGAGGTGCAACGAGTACGCTTCACAGTTCGCCAACGGTAATACCGTTATAGAAAGAAAGAAACAAGAAGTTTATCGTCATAATAAGACATGCAACACACATACTTAATGCAGTACACAATAGAATAATATTCAACTGACTTAAAATCAATATTACCAACTACATATACAGTTGCATGCCTTCACGGTGACAACAGGAGAACAGTGCCTCAACCATGAGTTTGTCTCAGTAAAATCGCTAGCGACGAAGTAAAATATTTGTATGACAAAATTTAGTTTCTCACGTATCCGCTAGAGGCGGCACTGAGTTTTTCATATAAATATCTTACGACGCGTCGTCGCTAGCGATTTTACCGAGACAAACTCATGGTTAGCCTGCTGCTCAGTATTTTTTTTTTTTTGTATAGGCTAGCAAACGAGCAAGTTGGTCACCTGATGGTAAGTGATCTCCACCGCCCATATCATGGGCGCGTTGCCGACCTTAAAGGAAAAGGATCAGTAAGGGATTGGGAAGGGGAGGGGAATTTGGGCCTCCAGATATCTCACTCACCGCACGAAACGCAGCAGCAAGCTGCTACTTTACGCCGGTTTTCTGTGAGATAGTGGTAACGGTTCGGACGAGCCGGCCCATTCATGCTGTAGACGAAATTGTCTACAGCGTGGCTCTACCACTCAGATACTGTGGTTATGGGGCGAGCCACAGCCCACAACACAGCACTGGTTTTCAGTAGCCTCCTAGAATGACGTCCGGCCAAACCAACTGTAAAAATAACGGTTTGCAGTATAACTAACACAAACTTACAATCTATAATAATAATATACTATGATCCGTGCCTCCGTGGCGCAGCGGGCGGGTAGCCGGTTGCGAAGCGTGAGGCCGTGGGTTCGATTCCCGCACCTGACAAATGTTTGTCTGATCCACAAATATTTGTCTCGGGTCTGGGTGTTGTGGAACCGCAAGTCCCTCGTAGTTCCTGATACCCACGATACAGGTTTACCTAGTGTGGGGTCAGGACTATGTGTGTGACTGTTGGGTGTATTTATTTATTTATTTTATTTATAAATAATATACTATTAATTTTATGACGTGACAACTGACGATGCAAGAGTTTATCGCCATATCGGTCACAATTCTAATCTCGGACAACACTTTGATTTGTCTAAACGAAAACATAAACTCAAATTGTGATCGACTGACATGGGAATTGAACCCAGGATCAGGTTCTCAGTAGTACACTGCCACTAGTGGCATGACCAATGAGCTGCTAGTACTACTAAAAACTTAATCAAATAAACATAATCAAAGCTTGGATATCGTGAATCTTTTTGGTTGTATGCGCTACTTAATAAAATAATAATAATACTAGCCCTGTATTATATACGTCCCACTGCTGGGCACGGGCCTCCTCTACTGAATGAGAGGGGTTAGGCCTTAGTCCACCACGCTGGCCTAATGCGGGTTGGCAGACTTCACATACCAGAGAAATTCTTATGAAGAACTTCTCAGGTATGTAGGTTTCCTCCCGATGTTTCCTTCACCATTAAAGCAAGTGATAATTAACGATTAATACACACATAACTTCGAAAAGTCAGAGGTGTATGCGCTTGGGGCTGGTTTCGAACCTGCGACTCTCGTCTCGACAGTCCATACCACTCCCCGCTGAGCTATCACTGCTACTTAATAGTCAGAATTATTCACACCAAATAAATTCATCCAGCTTCAATGAACCAAATCAATTTCATGCCTTTCAACGGCGTGTATAATTGCGCAATAAAATGCCAATCAAACAAATGACTGGGAACGTTCAACATTGTCATTGGTGACGACATCTGCAATCTCCTTTGCCAGTTAGTTTTTATCTACATTCTGCGTACTTTGAATTCTGTCATTCATTATAGTAAGAATGTGAGTACTTCAATTACGAATGTTCAATGACTGCCTCGGTGGCGCAGTTGGAATGCGTACGCGTTACGATTGAGGCCAACGCTGAGGTCTCGGGTTCGATCCCCGGGTCGGGTAAAGTGGTATTGGGTGTTTCTATTACGAATTGCTCAGTATCAGCCCGGAGTCTGGAATTTATATCCGTTATGGCGATATGCTCGCCCCCTATCACATAAGGGACGGAGATACGCTCGACGAAATGTGGGTGTACTGGTTCCACCTCTGCCTACCCCTTCACACCACACCTGCCAATAAACAGAAGCAACGCCACACAGAACTTTGAATTACAAAGCATGGCACTGGACTGCGCTCATCACCCCGAGACATAAGTTTTTAAGTCCCATAATGCCCAGTAATTTCTCGGGCTTCAATGTCCTTCAAAAGCGGTGGTACCAATCAGAGTTTTCGTACAGGAAATTGTTGGGCGTCTCATTAAAATGAAGCTACTCACGGAAAATTAGCTTGATAGTAATCAAGTGTAAAAATGGCCCGTGGAACCTGGACTAAATGCCATGCATTGCTTTATTTTTTCAAGGTTATGTGCGGTGTTCTGTTTATGGGCAAGCGTTACCATCAGGCGAGCGACCTGCTCGTTTCGTCACTCAGTCAAATAAAAGAAACTATTTACACAAGCTCATTAATATGGAAACTTAGTGAGAAAGTAGGACGGAAGTAGGTTAGGTTTAGTATGAAGAAGTAGAAGAGTAGAATAGGGTAGTTTCCTATATGAAATTTTATACATTATTTTATAAGCAACAGAAAATGATACGCAAAAGAAACCTTTTTATTAAAACACAATCAAAATTGGTTCAGAAATGTGCCCGCAGTTATGACTTTAAATGTTGGTATTAGGAAAAGGAGGCTTGCAAGCGTGCACCATAATGAACATTTTACACAGTGACGTCAAAGTTTGCGTCGTCTGTCATTTGACAACTACCCCTTCTACAGGATTTGAATGGTTTCTAACTTATTTATTTTATTATTATTATTTATTATTTATTATAACATTCTTTCTGCAATCGATTTTGAGTAACGTAACTTATTGATTTAAATAATTAAAAAAATCTAGTCAACTACCGTATTAGCAGAACATTACTCTTTTATTCAAGCAGTCGTGTAAACCAACACATTAAACGTTCTTTTTATCTCGTGCCCTAGAAATACGATACAGTTATGCTGCGTCATCCGCACTTTGTACCAATCTACTTGAGGAATATTGATTTGTGTCAAGTTGCAGTCGCCCTTGTGATGAGTTCACGCAATCTGATTACTTCAAATATTTGCTTGACAGTAGAATCTGTTATTTTAAGCTCCGACAAAAAGGGGATTGTTACAATTTTGACCCCTTCATCTGTTTGTCTGTCTGTGTATTTGGCATCCTAGCGTTTCAACGAATGAAAAGATTTTAATTGGGGTTTTTATTATTTAAAAGCTAGTTTATTGGAGGGTTCGTTCGGCCTTACCCCTCTTATTCATTAGAGGAGGTCCGTGCCCAGCAGTGGGCCGTATACAGGGCTAGTATAATATTATTATTAATATTATTAGTTTAATGGAGATGGTTCTTAGCTACGTTTGAAGAAATTCTGTTCAATCATTTAACAATTACCAATATTATTCTAATTGATTTCGGGGGTCTTAACGTTAGGTTAGGTTGGTCTATGAGGGCTTCTGCGGCCAAAAAGGGAAAACCATGTCTAGTGGCTTATGTTTGGAGTCTTAACCTTACAATACCTGGGATATTACATTTTACTGGAGGTTGCTAGTTATTGCAGTGTGAATCAATGATTAAAAGCACCGCCTTAAAATTGGTAAGATTTGCGCGTATTTTTTGTTTTGAATGGGTTCTATACTTACTGAAATTGTGCAAGAGTAACAACATTGTGTTGCATAATCATATTGCTCAATTCAAAGCATTTTTGAACAATGCACATTATGAATTTGAATGATTGACAAAATTCTTTTGTTTCAAACAACTCTTAAAATTCTCGTCTGGTATTCATTAAACGTTTTCCTTGTTTTAACGGAATATATTTCTCGTTTGTAACTTTAACAATGACTGTTGATGGCATAAACTAAAACTCCATTTTACGTTCTTACCTTCCATTTCTACGATTATCAGAACAGCGTTAATATTTAATAGCCTTTCATCAAACGCTCCGTTATCGGTGCACTTTATATTTTCTGTATTTTCTGGCATAACAAAGTGTCCACCGTACACCTGATGGTAAGTTGTTTGAGCAATATTCAGAACCTAGGAACCTTGGAATTTCAGATCCCAGAATAGGAATATTTGTCTTAGCCGAGAATTTGCGAGAATGATAAATACATGACCTTGTAATGTATTATCCCTGTATACACATATCCCTGTATACATAGAATATTCTTTATTGCTCACCAAATAAAGTAGGTAGCTTATAAACAAGGTATATATGCAGTAACGGTGATACAATGAGCGGTCTTGTCGCAAACGGCGATTTCTTAGAGACATATTAGATGTACTGTTTATTATCTAGTATGCCTCAATGGAATAGTAGCAGCCTATGGCGGGCTCAGAAACCTGTGAGGTTCTAGGTTCGATACGCCGGTCGCGAAATAACATATTGTGTTTGAGTTTTATAGTCGAAAAATCACACATAAGTTGCTCAGGATCGTAATTTGTGCCCGATATGGTGATAGGCTCACCGTTTTTCCCTTTATGGAAAGGAAATTGACCGACCGTGTAGGTACTAGTTGAACCTGTAGCTTCGGGGATACAGGAGTTATATTATGTGTTGTCCACTAATGTGTGATATTTTGTAATAGCGTCAACCAATACAATACGTGCATATGTAATATTATTCGTATATTGAACTAAATTGGTGTTTTAAATTTGTAATTAAGTAACTAAGTATAGTATATTTGACCCCTCGTTGAATATCAACTAAGTACTGATTGTGTAATATGAAAAAATAGTCATTATTGTATGCAAAGTGATTAACTAGTAGAAAAATCAGCTCCATTTAATTTCACTTATGAGCATTATAATACGAGTTTATATTTTATTCTTCGTAAGTATAAGTTGCCACAATTTTAATATGTATATATATTTTTATTATTGTCTTTTCAATTTACGATATCAAAACCGGTTTTTTTTTTGTAATCTATGATCGTACCACGCATACCATTTTTATCGACTGTCAACCTGCAGTTCCCTGTTTGAATATTCAAATTAAGTCATTCGTTTGTAGTCGAGATCTTTTACATGTTCAAGGTTGATACTTGAATTACTTTAAGAAATAATTATTTAAATCATAATAATATAACTCACCGATTTGTGTTAATATCCCCAGTATCCTCACGAATACAGATACAATCAAATACGATGCAGACAGAAATAACACACAACGTAAGAACTCAAAATTTGTACACACTTCGTAAAGTGTGTTTGGCGGGAAATTGGAACGTACGCACGAACGTCCTGCTCGCGACGCGGGTGCACACTGAACGCGCTGTCGGACGGCCACTGGTTTTTTCTTTTTACAAACAGTGAGTCCAGGCTGCGGCCATAGAGAACGTGTCGTGCGGCCTATTTATTTTTGATATTTGTTCGTTTCGAAGGCGTGTATCGATGTACGCAGGTTAGTGGTTGACTTTTGTGATGAGGTTAAGCGTCTGAATGTTTCAATCGTAAATGGTAGTGATGTTACTGATACTAGTTGTATTTGTTTCTTGTTTCTTTATTTTGAGGTTATTATCCCTAAATTTAAGGTTCGTTTTAGATTTGCATCTGGAGCGTTTACAGTATAAGGAAGGAAATATATAACTAATTATTCTTGTTTCATTTACGTAATGTTTAATCAATTTAAGATGGAAACTCGCTGGGTATGACAAAAGTACTGGTCAGCCACCGGGTATTTGTTGTTATGATCGATCTAGTAGCTCAAGTGATGTAAAAATCTCTCGTCTAATACTCTAACGTCAATGCACTATGCGTTAACCTTTTCCGCCTCTACTTTAATGAAGATGCTATTATGTTATGTAGCTCCGCATTCCTTTCTACTTAATTTTATCCTCATACATTGCTAGCAGACAAGACATACTAAGATGCTAATGATGTTGGACATGTATTCAGATTCATAACCATACCTGAAGGCGGAAATGTTTATCAAATAAATATAGTTATAATTTTGAAGCTGGGCATAGTTGTTCAAGCTATATTATCAATAGAACGGGAAGGTTCCTTCATTGCATACCCTTGGATCCTTAACAGTTGTAATGTATTGCCAGTTCTGGTATTCTTTCGGGAATATAATAATTCGGATTCAGTTAATAAACATTAACATCACTAATTATATATTGTGTGCTATAGCCATCAGCCGAACTAGTGTCATTCGGTTCGTACGAGCCTCTAACTATTGCGCCATTTAATTGTAACGGTTTATATAATATACTGCGTTCTATCTGGTATGACGTAATAATACATACATACGTGTGTGCATCAAAAGATTTGGTATAATAGTATTTTCTTTAACGTTTTAAAGGTTTAATATCCCCATTTTGTCATGGCCAACCTGAAGTTAGTCACAAGCGACTTCGCAATTACTGTAAATGGCGGGTGAAGTGTATACCTTCAGGTCAGTCAAGTTATTAAGTGTATCACGGACATTTTATAGATATTCACTAGTTTCCAATAGTTCTTTTCAGTTTGGACTGCTTATCAATAGCACATTCATACTTTACGAACTTTTAGTAGGTAAGCTAGCTTTACCATTCAATTGTAATGTGTTCATGACCACGGAATCTCTAGATATATTTCTTACAAATCATTTTCAAGTTTTGAAATTCGAGCAAAAATTTAAGTATAAGCAAACTATGATACAGTCATCACTGAACCAGCTCCGAAATGTGCTCGTTTTTAAAAATACAACTTAATAAGTAATTATGTAGTCGATTCGAAACATGGCGCGATGTGACGTCATCGGACACACCTCCGTTCCGCGAACGCAGAGTATGAATCTAAACACGCAATCTGCATGCATGTGTATGCTTTACTAACGATCTATGGCTGTTCTTGAATCAATTTACAGTTTGATTTACGGTTTTCCAAAATAGAATTTTCACGTATTTTTAACCTCCGACAAAGTTAGTTTTTTTTTCAATTGACGTTTTTAAAGGTTATGTTATTTGCTTGCGCTGTTTGCCCTTCGGTATAAACTATAAAATTTAGATTGTCTGCCACCATGATTCCAAAAGGATTAATTTCTAGCGATCCTTAAGTAGTTAACACTCTTGTTATTCAAACTTCCAACTCACCTATAACACTCGTGGCGAGAATTCCTAAAAAGTTGCAAAGTGTACACATTCGCCAGCTAAATTACTAATTTTGTTTACTATTTTAATAGTCGTCATTTCAACCTTTATTCTCACGCATTTAAATTGTATAGTAATTAGTTAAATATTTCGTTAATAGCTATTAATAATACAGCGATGGCCGTTCCCAATATTCTGTTTACCGACAGATTTGTTTTCTGTCAGTGAGTTTTTTCACATTTTGTATGGAAGTCTGACAAAACTGTATTGATAGTAAGCAAATCTATCTGTACTCAGAATATAGGGAACGGCTATAAAATGCTGCTTGTCTGTTGGTCAGCCGGTTGCATGGCTTGCACCACAAGTCGGTGAGGTTGGCTTGAGGTCCGAAATATGTTGTTTATTTTATAGTATAGGCCGGCAAACGAGCAAGTGGGTCACCTGATGGTAAGTGGTCTCCACCGCCCATGTACGTCCACAATAACAGAAGAATCATGGGCGTGATGCCGACCTTAAAGAAAACGGATTGGTATGAGGAAGTGATTTGGGTCTCCGGCTATCTCACTCACATTACGAAACGCAACAGCAAGCTACTTTACGTCATTTTTCTGTGAGACGGTGGTAACGACCCCGTCGAGCCGGCCCATTCATGCTGTAGACGAAACTGTCTACATCGTGGCTCTACCACTTAAAAAACAGGTTGGACAGACTTACTTAACGTTATCGTCTAATCGATTGAAATGCCACAACCTATTAATTTCGGCCTTATTGGTCTAGCGGCGTACTTAGGCTAAGAAACCGGGTGTGGTTCAGAGCACAAATCCAACTCGCAACTTGTTTCGGGTTATCCGAAAAAAAAAACATAAGTTACCCAGGATGGGAATTTATACCTAATACGGCGATAGGCTAGTGACCTATCACATAGTGAGACAAAAATAGCTCTGCCACCGTTAGTTAGATGCACTCCCACTTACCATTTAACACTTCGGAGATACAGGTGTGAGCCTACATATTATTATGTTAATGTAATATAAAGAAAATTAACATGAAAGAAGAGAGTAGGTAATATTTAAACCTTAGACTAATCACCAAAATCAGAATACCATTTTAGATATTTATCTTGACACTAAAAGGGAATCTTTCCATGTACATCAGACGGAACATTGTGGACATTGTCATGTGCATTCTTTCTATTCTGTCTTAGGGTGCATGCCCGAGGGCCAGGATCACCTCTGGACCGTGACACGACACGAGGCATTGCGGTAGACCAAAGAGGAGATGGCGAGACGAACTTGATATTTTTAATAACAAATGGTTAACAATAGCACAGGATTGCGATTCATGGAAGGCTCTTGGAGAGGTTTTTACCGACCATTGGGACAGCACAGGCTAATAAATAAATACACCCAACAGTCACACACATAGTTCTGATGCCACATTAGGTTAACCTGTATCACTATACGGTCTTGATACATATTATAAGAGGAAGTATATTTTCGGAAGTATATTCAAATGATCTAATAAATCGACCTTATTTTATCATAATTAATATGTTTGTTGACCTTTGCGACGTGACAGGATTTTATAAACAAAAAACATTTGATACATTTTACCATCAGCTTCAGATGACAAAACGTACTGGTTGCTCACCTGATGGTAAGCGTCACGCCTGGCAATAAACAGAAGCAAGATCATTCAGAACTTTAAAGTAGTGCATGGCACTGGACTGTTCTCGTCATCCCGAGACATAAGATCTTAAGTCTCATAATTTCACTAGCTTCAATGTCTTTATTTGTCGCCATTATCTCTTTTACCACCACTAACTTCCTGTGGATAGATTTCCGACGAGGATTCGTTATATCAAGATTGTTTGCCTATCGTCATACCGGGCACAAATTACAGACTTCGGGCTGATACTGAGCTTTTTCGTTATAGAAATACCCACTATCAGTTTTACCCGACCCGGATTTCGAATCCGAGACCTCAGCTTCAGCCTCAGTCGTAACGCGTACGCATAACTGCGCCACCGAGGCAGTCAACGGTAGTTTCCATCAGGTCCTTTTTCCATTATGTCGTGCCAGTAAAAATGTCTATAGCTAGTTTCGGTGGCAATAATCCAAAGTCCTCGATTTTTTATGTTCGATGTAGGAAATCCTAATATGGAACAAGTAATGTTGTGTTTTTTATTTATGACAATATTTTTTATTATTATTACGAACTAGTTTTGATCAACTACTCGTACCCCCCACACCTATTTGTTACATTTATGGCAATTTCCAAAAACCAGTTTCTATTTCGTATAAGACACATCCATACTAATATTATTAATGGGAAAGTTACTCTGTCTGCCTTCTGTTTTCACGGATCGTAATGAAATTTGGCAAGGGTAATTTTTGTCCCGGAAAGACATTCAAGCGGGCGGGCCCGCGAGCAAAAGCTAGTACTTAACAAATAAGATGCTCATAAGCAACACGTGTGTCAGTTCATGGTAAGTGATCTCCATCGTATATAAATTCCTGCTATACCAGATATAAAGAAGGGAATCGAGACTGGCATGGAACAAATTTTGAGACTCCGGAAATCACACTCGCCATACGAAAGGGAACAGCAAAATGCTTCCTTATTCAGATGTGTGGCAATAGTTCTCCCCGTTCAAGCCAGCCTTTTAATGTTATATGTTTTAATGCTTGAGCTTTTGCGAGAATGATGATGAATCTATTATTGTGTGAATGAATGTAATGTGTGTATGAATAATAATAATAATAATACACCCAACAGTCACACACATAGTCCTGACCCCACACTAGGTAAACCTGTGTCGTGGGTATCAGGAACTACGAGGAACTTGCGGTCCCACAACACCCAGACCCGAGACCAATATTTGTGGTTCACACAAACATTTGTCTCGGTGTGGGAATCGAACCCACGGCCTCTCGCTTCGCAGCCGACTACTCGCCCGCTGCGCCACGGAATAGTATAAGTGGTATTCATACCGTCCTATTCGAATAAATAAATAAATAATAAATGAGTACTATAGATAGATCGATGTATTTATCTTCTTACAAAATGCTTCCACGAAGCTTAGCATATCCAACACGACATATTTTTATCTCGCGCGCGAGAGACATAACTATCGACGACAAATATCTCGACTAAAGTGTTAATATTCAATAAAATTACGACCTCATGTTAAGGTTCGTAGAAAAAATACCACTAAACGGTTGAAAGTACTATTTTCTCTACTTTTGACATAACGAGTCGAGTATTCTATGCAATTATGTTAACTTCGATAAACATAGAGATAACCAGATAAAACTGGGTTTGCACGACATAACGAGTCGAAAAATTATCTAGTGTTGCATATGCTAAGTCCGCAGTTTTTTATTACTTTAGTCGCCAGACGAGTTCCTCCTCCCCCCTGATAGTAAGCCTTCACCGGATCTCATGGACTTCGGCACGGCCGATCCGCTGCTTACCGTAATTTATTTTACTTGCAACGTTATTTTATTATTTTTCGCGTGGTTTCCAACAAACCAATGACTTTGTACATGTTTATTACTTGTACATGTATCAGCTGCATCATCGATAACAGATTGCTGAACTATATTAGATCTTAGATCACAGAACTTAGTATCAACTACACCGATCTACACACAAGACACCTAAGTGTACGATAAAACGTAATGACCCTGTTTGTATATGTAGCTGTGAAAGCCCTCTCCACATATTATTGTTTTATTATTGTCCTTCTTATCGTGTAAGTGTTTATTAATCGTTCATAAGTGGTAGAGTCACGGTGTAAACAGTTTTGCCTGCAGTATGAATGGGCTGGCTCGATCGGGGTAGTACTGAGATATCTGAAGGCCCATCCCAATCTCCATTACTTTCCTGTCGGCTACACGTTTATGATTCTTCATGGATGTTCATGTGACCCACTTACATAATACAATTGAGTCTTTTCCCTGCCCTTGTACGTCATATTGATGCAATATTACTTTCTGCATGTTGCAGCAAGTTTTGGCTTGTGGATTTACGACCGGCTACTCGCATGACGTAACCATTAAAAAAAAACGTAAAATAATTGCTATAAATATTGCGCCGATTGGAATGTTCTTCTACCTTTTTTTATTTTTACATGCTGTTAGGTAAGTACAAGAAGATTCTTGCTAACGCTTAGCTTGATATTGCGTAAACTTTCTATTTACGTATAACCACTTACAATATGTTCAAAATTATATTTACTGATCCTGAAATAAAACTCGCACCAAATCACTAGGCTATACCTCGCATTGATTTCATAACCATAGATTTATAAGGTTTTAGAAGGTAAAGTTCATACATCAAGTTCAAGTACGCATAATCTTGAAATGAGAAGTTTTTTTTCGTGGGTTGACCGCTTTAAGAGGCAGGCTTGACCGTTCAATCGGTGGGTGTGTCTCGATAGACGTTGCGTCATTAACTTTGTTGCTGGTGTACGTGCACTTTCGACTACTTCTATCTCTCTCTAACAATTTCAATGAGGTTTGTGGGAAAGAGAGTGAAATTAGCATTTGAATGTTTGTCGACTTTGTATTCTGATCATGTTACGCGTTTCCATATCAAGGTCTCGTACTTCTAAATCTAAATGCAATGTGTTTAAAGAATGCTTGAATTGCTACAATTTATAGTACTTATATTACTTTTTAACCGACATAAACAAAAACAAAGCTTCGTCTTTATATATAGACCTTTCTTTCTAACTGGCGTCATCCCGGCTAGTGCCAGGGTCCGCCTTCCTACTAAGACGCATCCACTTCGCCCGATCTTGAGCATCCTCTGTAGTAAGATCGTTGGCTCTCATATCTGCCTCGAATACGTCAAACCATCGTTTTTTCCGGCCGTCCGCGGTACCGTACTCCTGGTACGTTCTGGCACAGGCACTTGCGACCGACGTACTTCTGTGGTTTTCTTAAATCTTTATAAATATAGACCGATTTGGATTACTTTATTTTGTATTCGGTAGGGTTTACATGCTGAAGTAATAATTTCAAATCTTGCAGACTCTTTAAAATGAGACTTCAGCCCTAGCATGAGCTGTTAGAACGCTGCGGGTTTTAATGTTTTTAAATATAACATTTATTATATTATAGGCTTTAAATTCACGGCACGTCAATTAATAATTTGGTACCCTAAGATACAGGCACAGCCTAGTTTGGGGACCTCTGTTAATACTCTTTACATATATTTTAGATATGCCAATTTATGCGTTTGCCTAATTCTTTTTGTTGGTAATTATGTGTTTTTTGTCGCAATAAAGTTTCTTTTTATTATTATTATTATGGGTAATTTTTTTATCTCCCTGTTAATATTATTATTATTATTATTTCAAAACGAAATTTCTTTATTTAAAATATGGAAACACCCCAAGAAGTGGCGGTATTAATCGAAAACCTTAGAACACTCGGTAAGTGTGTAATCTGCGGTGATCGGTACGGGACTGAGGATGTACCCGGGGGACGATGTCATCTGAATTTATCTAGTCAGCAATTTAGTTATTAGATACGTCCATGTAAGCTTTACACAATACATAATACATATATAACAGAGCGCACATGATATCTCGCGCGCGAGAGACTAGTTCTCGTTTGTACCGTCACAGGTACCCCACGACACAGAGATAGTGATAAATGATGTAGAGACAGAGGAGAGAGGCAGCCTGCCTGACGTCAAGCTCTCTCCCCAGAAAGGTTGACATTAGGCAGGCGGCCGTTCATAAAAACGACAAGCCAAATCTTTCTGTAACATCTGTTCAAAAGTATGTTGCGCCGACCCTGCTGCGAGTGGGACAAAGGCAGGTGTAAGAAGAAGAAGAAAAGTGATACACAGACAGCGCGAGAAAACGAGTCAACAGTTTCTTCTCGAGGCCAAGTTAAGCGATATTTCATAAAGAATTGTATTAACGCCCAGTAATTTAAGTACAGGGAAAGGATTCCATTATTCAACGCTGATAGAATTAAAAGGACACTTTTACAATAGTATCACGTCGATCCTTTGCGAAGAGGCGAAATGATCCAAGTGGCAATCGAATCACCGACCTCGACACGAAAAAGCACTTCACTACTTGACTCAGAAATAATTCTGCAGGCATACTGTTTATTTATTTAGTACTTTATTTGCATTTACTTTCGCCTTAACATATTTTTTTGTGACCTTATGCTGGTATCCCCGAAGGGCTTCTACATAAAAGGTTGCATTTAAAGTGGTTTTATAAACAACATGAGTGGATCTCGGTTGTTACCACTGTCGCAGAAAACTGACGTGAGTTAGCATGGACCTGAAGAATCATGGAAGCCTGGGTGGCGCAGTTTTAATGCGAACGCGTTAGGACTGCGTGCTGATGTCTCGGGTTCGATGTTTGGGTCGGGTAAAGTGATATTGGGTTTAGCTATCATGAAATGCTTAGTATCAGCCCGGAGTCTGGAATTGAGCCCGGTATGGCGATAGGCTCGTCCCCTATCACATCATGGGACGGAAATAAGCGTTATATGGGTGAACTGGTTACACCTCTGCCTATCCCTTCAGGTATTATCGGTGTTAGTGCGTATGTATGTAATCATGGACGCGTTACTGAACTTACAAGGAAAGGAATGGAGATTAGGATAAGAATTTGGACCTCCTGAAATCTTTTTTTATAATATAGGCCGGCAAACGAGCAAGTGGGTCACCTGGTGGTAAGTGATACATGTACGCCCACAATACTAAAATAACCATAGGCGCGATGCCGACCTTAAAGGAAAGGGATAAGTTAGGGATTGGGAAAGGGAGGGGAATTTGGGCCTCCGGATATCTCACTCACCGTACGAAACGCAGCAGCAAGCTGATACTTTACGCCGGTTTTCTGTGAGACAGTGGTAACGACCCGGACGAGCCGGCCCATTCATGCTGCGAGACAGTGGTACTACTCCGGTCGTGGCGATCTATCCTGTAGACAACCGATTCCTAGAGTGAGTTCCGCGGAAACTAAGGATTCTTTTTATCTTCGCACGGCAAATTCACTACCTGTTGAAAACAAAATGAATCATTAACATCGGTCTACATTGGCTAAGCTATACTGAACATATTACATTTACTAGTGGGATTTGTACCCGATTGGAGAGCGACCAATAGCGGCTCGTTTAAGCGAGACGCGTCCTGGAGTCCAGCCAGTGTATATCCAGTAACTACAGGCCGGCAAAATCCTGCCGACCTGGAAATTCGATTGACTGTTGAACGTTCGATACCTGTTGTGTGATCTACAAATATTTGTTTCGTGTCTGGGTGTTCTGAGACCGAAAGTCTCTCGTAGTTCCTAATACCTACGACATAAGACTCGGTATCAATCTGTGGGGTCAGGGCTATGTGTGTGACTGTTGGGTGTTTTTCCTTTCTTATTCCCATAACCAGAATTATGAACCTCCTCTTTGTTGGAGTATGTTAAAAACAGCACTGTGTTGTGTTTTGTGCCTTAACATATTATACTTAGTTGACCTCTTATTTATCACAGTGCAGGCGTTGATGGTAACTTTTGTACTTTTATGGCAAATTTTCACATACAATCAAAGACTTTAATGTAAGTATACTTCTAGACGCGCTGTTTACAAGTAAAATTGCGTCACATAATGCGGTTTGACAGCTCACAAACAGGGAGCGCTATAGGGGTTCTAGTCGAGAGTAAGCGAGATGATAATATTGAGTTACGGTCAATTGATCGCAACTTAGTGTAACAATTTCTATGTACCGCGCAGCTTGTCTAGAATTATAGTATTTGCATACAATACATTGTTGCATGTGTTTTCCTTTTGGCTATAAACAATTTCTTTCTTGATCATTACCATAAAGATGGAGCGAGCTCTTCGATATTAAACAGCTATAAAACACATGTTCGTCTGTCTGGGTTGTTCTGCAAAGTTATATCGGTATCAGTTATTTATTTAACATAAATTTTAATGACTTCCTGCATTGTGGCTTGGTTGCTAATTGTTATCGGTTGACGACCTTCACCGCAGCCTAGATATTCGTGACATGCTGGAGGTAATAGTATCATGATCATGTCCGTGCGCGTTCTCTTCCGTCCAAATAAATTATGCTTGTCTATGAATCTATAATTGAAAACTGTATGTGTTGTTTCGAGTTAGAAAACATTTAATCTTTATTTCTCTCTATTCTAAAAAAAAGTAACTGCCGCCGCCGCCGCCGCTGCCAAAAGCTTGTCACCCTATCTCCTCCGAAACCGCTTGGGGTATGGGGTCGAGACCGATACCAATCCATGCAGAATAATGTGGGGAAGAAAGTAAGATATGTCTCATATTCGTCGGACTTTAAGTTTTTTTTTATCTTGTTTTGTAGAAAAACATGGGCAACGCCCCTAGTATAAGCTAAAAAAAATCATTGAATTGCGGTGGGTTTACTGTTATGTGTTGAAGAGTTTCCAAATTTACTTCGTACTCCGTCTCTTCTTCTTCTCCACCTGCCCTTATCCCATTCACAATGGGGTCGGCGCAACATGCTTCTTAAACACATGTTACAGTAAGATTTGGCTTGTAGTTTTCACTTCTGGGGAGTTTCTTCGTACTCCGTCATCCTACTACTATTATAAATGTGAAAGTTTGGATGTCTGTTAGTCAATCACGCCTCAACGGCTGAACTGAATAGTTTTGGATGAAATTTGACACATATGTAGACCATGACCTGGATTAGGTCATTTTTTTTGTCCCGGGAAAGGCCGGTCACGCGAGCGGAGCTGCGAGCAAATGGTAGACCTAAACCAAATTTATATCAGACCACCATCGGAGAAAGCCCAATCGAATACAAAAAGAATAACTAAATCTATCAACATTTGGCGGAGCTATGCTTCAACATACATAAAAACATATATCTGGAGGCCCAAATCCCGCTCCCCTCTCTGTCCCTTAATTATCCCTTTCCTTTAAGGTCGGTAACGCGCCTATGATTCTTCTATTACTGTGGGCGTACATGGGCGGTGGATATCACTTACCATCAGGTGACACACTTGCTCGTTTACCGGCCTATACTATAAAAAAAGTTTTCGGCAATTAATATTCTATTCAGATTTTATCAATCAATGTCTTCAAGAAACTCAAAGCGGAAAGTAACAACCTTTTCAAACGTTACACAAGGCGATACCAATCGGAAAAGTATACTTAGTAGTTTCAATTGTTGTAAGGGACACACGTCCAATTATAATAACTTCACAGCCTTCGTGGCGCAGTGGGCGAGTAACCGCCTGCGTAGTGAGAGGCCGTGGGTTCGATTCCCGCATCGATACAAAGATTTGTATCGGGTCTGGATGTTGTGGGTCCGTAAGTCCCTCGTAGTTCCTGATACCCACGATACAGGTTAACCTAGTGTGGGATCAGGACTATGTGTGTGACTGTTGGGTGTATTTAGTTATGATTTATTTATAGTATGAAACAACTGCGTCTTTATGTCTGTCCGCTTATTTCTTGTAAACTATACGACGGATTAGTTGCAGTGTTCCGTATCATTTAATGAAACCATATCACTGACTGTATATTTTATAGCATTTTTGTAACTACACTGTCTTATGTTTACAAGTTTACAAGGTGCTAGGTCCCTCGTTTGCGAGAGACCGGCTGGGTTGGTACCACCGCTTTGTCTATTTCTGCTGCCAAGCAACAGTGTGTAAGCACTGTTGTGTTCCGGTGTGAAGGACATTGAAGCCAGTGTAATTACTGGGCACTATGAGACTTAATACCTTATGTCTCGGGGTGACGAGCGCAGTCCAGTGTCATGCAGTGCTTTATTTAAAGTTCTGTGTGGCGTTGCTTCTGTTTATGAGCAGGCGTGGCGCTTACCATCAGGCGAGCGACCTGCTCGTCTCGTCATTCAATATAATAATAAAAAAAAATGTACTACGGCCAAAATACATTAAAAAATACATATAAAGACGAATTGAGAGACTCTCCGTTTTTTACTAAGTTAAAAATACCTTTTTACTGGGTCAACTTATCTTTATAGCTGCCCATATTTTCCCAATTGACGGGTGTATAATGTATTCATCATTACGACATAAACTTTAATCTAAAATGAAGGAAACTGTGAAAAAATTATAACTTTTTTCCAGTTTTTTTTATAGCATAGGCTGGCAAACTAGCCTGTGGGTCACCTGATGGTAAGTGATCTCCACCGCCCATGTACGCCCACAATACTAAAAGAATTATGGGCGCGTTGCCGACCTTAAAGAAAAGGGATGGGATTGGGACGGGTACGGGGATTTGGGTCTCCGGATGTCTCACTCACCGTACGAGATTATTATTATATATACTTACATACGAAACACGTTGTTTTTAATTCATCATTAATTGTTAAATAATGTCTGTCGCTTAAATACAAAATCAATTAAATATTAATCAAACTCTACTTACTGATAATGAATGGAAATACAAGGTGGTAGGCCCCTCGTATGCGAGAGGCCGTCTGGATTGGTACCACTGCTTTGTCTATTTCTGCCGCCAAACTGAAGTGTGTAAACACTGCTGTGTTCCGGTTTGAAAGACATTGCAACCAGTGAAATTACTGGGCATTATAATACTTAACATTCTATGTCTCGGGGTGACCAGCGCAGTCCAATGCCATGCATTTGTAATTTGAATTCTGTGTGGTATTGTTTCTGTTTATAGGCAGGCGTGGCGCTTACCATCAGGCGAGCGACCTGCTCGTCTCGTCACTCAAGCTAATAAAAAAAACAAAAGATTCTCAACTTTTCGATTCCTCGCCTTTTATCCTGACTTGATTTTTGATCTGATATTTAACGGCTAACTTAGCTGAGCTAACGGGAAATTATTTTTCACTAATGATATGATCTGTACCCACATTTGTACAGTCCCTATCTTTTTTTTATAGTATAAGCTGGCAAACTAGCAAGTGTGTCACCTGATGGTAAGTGATCTCCACCGCCCATGTACGCCCACAATACCAAAAGAATCACGGGTGCGTTGCCGACCTTAAAGGAAAGTGATAATTAAGGGATTAGGAAGGGGAGGGGGTTTTGGCCTCTGGATATCTCATTCACCGTACGAAACGCAGCAGCAAGCTGCTACTTTACGCCGGTTTTCTGTGAGACAGTGCTAATGACCCGGACGAGCCGGCCCATACATGCTGTAGACAAGTGTCTACAGCGTGGCTCTACCACTCAAAATAAACAAAGAAACCACTATTGCACCATCGAAGCGATCATCCTAAAATCTTCCGTCAACAAGCCTGACGTTACTCACGTTTGTACATATCACGAAATACGAATTAACTGTACTTAGATTAGATTTGACATCGTCTAGCGAAAATCTAAGGTTACAGTATATTTGGATCGAAGGTTGAAGGTATACGAACACCTTGGATTGAAGGCTACGTGGAAACAGACAATTTATAGTACAGAAACTAGTGTTGAATAATTTCATGATATTCATAGAAGTTATTGTTTTTCATGACTATAACTTCAAATCCATAGATACCTAGAGAATTGGCGAAAGCTCTTACAAGTAGGGGAATTTATTCATTTGTCGAGTGGTAGAGCCACGCTGTAGACACTTTTGTCTACAGCATGAATGAGCCGGCTTGTCCGGTCGTTACCACTGTCTCACAGAAAGCTGACATAAAATAGCAGCCTGCGTTTCGTACGATGAGTGAGATATCCGGAGGCCTAAATTCTCCTCCCTTTCCCAATCCCTTAATCACCCCTTTCCTTTAAGGTCGGTAACGCGCCCATAATTCTTTTGGTATTGTAGGCATACTCCCATATATATGGGCTGTGGAGATCGCTTACCATAAAGTCACCCACTTGCTCGTTTCCGACCTATGACATAAAATAATAAAAAAAAATTGATTCACGAAAATATAATAAATAAATACACCCAACAGTCACACACATAGTCCTGACCCCACACTAGGTTAAACCTGTATCGTGGGTATCAGCAACTACGAGGGACTTGCGGTCCCACGACACCCAGACCCGAGACAAATATTTGTGGATCAGACAAACATTTGTCAAGGTGCGGTAATCGAACCCACGGCCTCACGCTTCGCAACCGGCTACTCGCCCGCTGCGCCACGGAGGCTGTCAAAGATTCCTAGTCTGTATTAATAAGAAACCAATTGCCCTGTTCAGGTCGATTACCTGAGTTTTAACTAGAGAGGTGCAGTAAGATATGCCTATTGCTAAATATAGTATTTAAAAAATGCCCTTGACTGTTCAACAAAAAACTTGAAACAAACATACTCGTAAATAACCCTATAAACATCTTGCATATCAATTGGAATGCTGAAGAAGCGCGTCATCTACATGTGTCTCAGATTTAGTGGCGAGAAAACAATAATAAAATTTATTACATTTTTAGTTTAGAATATTTTCACAAATGACGTTTCGAGGTCAGTCGATGTATATTCAGTAACTTCAGACTTGATTAATAAGGTATTTGGCTCTATAGTTTTTATTATTTTAATCATTATGTTACGTTCCCTAAAATCTTTTATCGAAAGAATTATATAAATCAAGTCAAAAATAGAAAAAGTTAGAAGCTATTTAAATCTGCTGGAAGCGGTAGTTGTCAAATGAAGGGAGAGGATGAAGGACATTTTTTTTATGGCATAGACCGGCAAACGAGCGAGTGGGTCAACTGATGGTAAGTGATCTCCACCGCCAATATACGGCCACAATACCAAAATAATCATGGGTGCCTTAAAAAAGGTAACGAGAGTTTCTTGGAAATGATTAAAAGTGTGGCACTGACTTAATCTTTTGTATAAGATGCGGATTGCGTAGAATATTATGTAGAGATTGCGTCATTCGATCCACGTATCGAATACAATTTGAAGCTCGGATGATGAAAAACCCTACGTCAGTAATATACTTATACTGCACTGTTCTTACACAGATGCAAGGTAGTCACACAAGGTACTAGGTCCCTCGTATGCGAGAGGCCGTTTGGGTTGGTACCACTGGATTGTCTATTTATGCAGCTATACAGAATTGTATATCACGGTTGTGTTCCGGTTTGAAGGACATTGAAGCCAGTGAAATTACTAGACATGAGATTTAACATCTTATGTCTCGGGGTGACGAGCGCAGTCCAATGCCATGTAGTTTTGTAATTCAAAGTTCTGTGTGGTGTTGCTTTTGTTTATGAGCAGGCGTGGCGCTTACCATCAGGCGAGCGACCTGCTCGTTTCGTCACTCAAGCTAATAATAAAACTTTACCCTGCAAGGATAAAAAATAATGTATTTTGTAGTTTGGATTTGCAATATCTAATCCGTTTTCGTAAGTCAGTGTGGTTGCAGAGTCGCGTAATTATACTTATTGCGCGACGCTCTAAATACTCTGAAAATATCGTGTCTAGACAACTTGGCTTGATTTAAGCGGACAAGGAATTATAAGTGTGTTTACTATTCTAAATATTGTATATATATACAAAGCATACATTCCCTAATGCATTGGCAGAGATGCAACGAGGAAAATCTAATTTTTTACAATCCAAAGACATGATGTACGGATGGGTGCGGGCTGCACAAGACCGAGGTGGTTGGCGCTCACTTGTGAAGACTTATGTCCAATGGCGATAGGCTGATATGAATGAACATAATGGCCAATCCGATCTCGTGCACATAATAGAACTGAAAAACTTCATTGTGTAGGATTGCACGACTTAAGAATCGAACCGAGGGCCTCTCGTCTTTGCACTCTGATACTCAACAATAGGAATCAATATATTCTTATAATTACATATATCATGTTGTAATTAAATGCTCTTTTCACTTATCAAAATTACTTCATCATACATAAGTCCACGCCTGCATCCCCAGAGGGATAGGTAGATATGCAACTAGCACTCCCACGGTTCGCCGAGTTTACTTCCGTCCCTCGACGTGATAGGGGCCGAGAGCTTATACCATATAAGGCACAAATTCCAATCTCATGTGTGATTTTTCGAATCGATAGCAAACACAAGTAGTGATTGCCCGAACCTAGGAGCTCACCGCTTTCTATGCTAACCATCGAAATAAGATAACTAGAACGATAACTCTCATATGAATCTGCCAAAAATACGGCTCCACTTACTTACACATGCAAAGGTAAGATCACACGTAACACTCATACACTCAACAAAAATTAATGAGCGTTCAAAATCATCTTTATTTCATAAAAGTTAATGTCTAAATATACGACGTTCTGCACCGCGCAAAAAATTAGATGTATTAAGTGTCAACTAGAGATCACGAATATTTTTTTATGAATTGATGAATGAACGAGCTGCACAGAATTTTATAGTCCCGCCCCTTTGCACATAATTTTTGTGGGGTCATTTTTTTGCTTGAGTTACGTTTCTTGTTATCTTATTTCGATGATGCTGACCCATCAACTGATGCAAAAATAAAACTCCATATAGGTGAAGCGTTTCTTTATTTACGACGCCAAGTCATACGATTTTTTTCACACTGTGTGACGCAGTCTCGCTACAGTTTTCTGATATATTCTTCAACTAAATCAAAATCTGACTCATTATAATAGTGTCAAACAATTCTTCGTGTGAATGACATTTTTGTATTATCTTCCACGTTGCATCGAGCAGTCATCGTTCCACATTCATTAACTATATTTACATTTGTACTAAATATGTTTACGAACGTAAATCTAGACAAACACCGTAAAACTAGGTGATGCGTAAACCTTGAATAAAACTTTATCTTCATTAAATATTTGAGTTTCGTCATTTTTTTTTCACAATATAACCAAATGAGGATTATTTTTTTATTTCTTAATTTTTAGGTTATAAAAATATATATAGCAACGATAGATCAGGGGGAGTGGTACGGACTGTCGAGAGGAAAGTCGCAGGTCCGAAGCCAGCTCCAAGAGCATGCACCTCTGACTTTTTATAAGTTACGTGTGTATTAATTGTTAATTATCGCTTGCTTTAACGGTGAAGGAAACATCGTGAGAAAACCTGCATACCTGAGAAGTTTTTTATTAATAATTTCCAAGTATGTGAAGTCTACCAACCTGCATTAGACCAGCCTGGTGGACTAAGGCCTCTCATTTAGTAGTGGAGGCCCGTGCCCACCAGTAGGATGCGTATATACAGGGCTGAATCATAAGGGAATAAAATTGGGTATGAAAGACAGGCTCGTATTTATAAATAATACTTAAGTGAGCTCTTGGCTGAGTGTCGATTTCTGTGTACATGATTGGTCTGTTTTTATTTAGCGCCAAAATCTAACCAATGACGTGTACAGAAATCATAATTATGCGTTCGCGCGCTCTCATAATATCGTTTATGAATACGGAGGCAAAACTTCGACATTTATCTAGTATCATATATCTAGTAAAATAAAAACTTTTTAAGACAAGTAATCCTACTGAATAAAATACAAAACTTAAAATAAAACTAAATAATTTTGGTATGTCATTGACAATTAAACTGCAATAGCACCGACTCAAAATTGTTTAGCCTTTAGTTTTTTTGGAGTCTGATTTATTTTTTTGAGTAATCATTACATATATCATGATGACACTGCGATATCCTACGGAAATATATTTCGGGAAATATTTTTGAGGCGATCTATCAATTACAATTTGAATGTTATTTGCGCACACATTTATAGCACACGTGAAAAAGTTCCGCAGACATACACTAGATTTTATTCTAATCTAGTTCAAACAATCATATGACAGTTTGCACATTTCACATGTCCTGTTTTTTTGGGTTGTTATCCTATTAAAGCCTACCCAGCTGGTGACGATATTGCGGATAATTATGTTATATTTAAATCATGCATAATGCGTACGCGTTACGACTGAGTCTGACGATGAGATCTCTGGTGTCGATCCTATATGTTATGTATGTATGCAATTCGTGGATACATACGTAATGGTGAAGGGCGTAGGCATTTTATACGATTTTACTCTGTAGAATAAAACATTCCTTATCATTTAAACGCACTCAGGCCTGTAATCCCCGAAGGGGTAGACAGAAGTGCAATCAGCACACCCACATTTCGCTGAGCTTATCTCCGTCCCATGATGTGATAGGGGGCGGGCTTATAGCCATACTAGACACAATTCCAGATTACGGACTGATACTAAGCATTTCGTGATAGAAAAACCCGATATCAATTTTACCCGACCCGGGGATCGAACCCGAGACCTCAGCACAGGAGTCGTACCGCGTAAGCATTACAACTGCGCCACCGAGGCTGTCATCCTTATCATCATTATATGAAACAATAAACAAGTTATTCTGAACTAACGATAAACTAAACACCCGATCGATTGTGCCTAGGTCGTGCAATTAGTCTAGATCTAGGTGAACGGGTTATTGTGACACTGAGAACTAAGTGGGTGGTATTATTAACCGACTTCAAAATACTTAATAAGTTTAACTAAAACTTGAGTGAATATTGACCGCCTTCTGCGAAACAATCATGTCGCGGAAGGAGGTGGCGGAGCGCGAGCGGGAAATCACATCCCACCCAGCTCGCCATCCACCGCCGAAGGGTCACGTGCAGGAGGATGCGGGATGCTCTCCTACCCCCCTAAAGAATGGAAATATGTAAATATAGAGCCACACTGTAGAGTGGGTAGTCATGTGGCCTCGCTCGGGCTGGCCCATTTATGCTATAGAAAATCTATTATAGCGTAGCTCTATCACATTCTCTGCAATTTACAAAGGTACTGTTTCAATATAAGCTAATCGTGCAATCCGCGTCTAACTCTGGTAGTCATCTAATAAAAATAAAAACGTAATACCACTGCGCACAAGCAATCGATACCCTACACATCGTGTAAATTGTCCCCAATTAGCTTGTTTAACACCTGACCTGTAAATATGGCGTCATTGTACTACGCCACAATCGTCCAAATTGATAGAACTCTGACAGCTCGTTACATGATCTTTATGATATATCAAGATACATTGGGTATAAACGACACTCCCTTTTTATAAGTGTCTGTAATAGTCTTCAATTGATCGATATTTATATAAATGAGAGATCATTGAATTCTGTTAATGGAATTCAGGGGCAAAAACATTACGCCCCTTTCGGGCGTTGTCGGTTCGTTTATTTTATTCATTTTGTTTTATAGCCGGTCATCGATTGAGGTCGGCCATCGAGCAAGTGGGCACCTTATGGTAATTGAGCTCCACCGTCCATGAATATCCTCAATACCTGAGGAAACATGGATGCGCTGCCGATCTAAAATAAAAGGGATAAGTAAGGGTACATCAAAGTGTAGATAAAAAAATAATGGATTGGGAAGGAGAGGAGGATCTGGGCCTCCCTATATCTCACTCAACGTACGATATACGATGCAAGCTGCTACTTTACCCATCGAAATAAGATAACTAGAACGATAAATCTAATATGAATCTGCCAAAAATACGACTCCACTTACACATGCCAAGGTAAAATCACACGTAACGCTCATACACGCAACAAAAATTAATGAACGTTCAAAACCAAGTTAATGTCTAAATATTAAATTTCTAAATAGAGATACGACGTTGTGCACCGCGCAAAAAATTACAACGTATTAAGTGTCAACTAGAGATCATGAATCAATTTTTATGAATTGATGAATCAACGAGCTGCACAGATTTTTTTAGCCACGCCTCCTTGCATAGAGTTTTGGTGGGATATTTTTTTTGCTTGAGTTACGTTTCTTGTTATCTTATTTCGATGACTTTATCTCTGTTTTCTGTGAGAGAATAGTAACAACCCGGTCAAGCCGGCCCATTCATGCTGTAGACGAGACTGTGTTTAGCATGGATTTACCACTTCCACCACAACTATCACTTCCTCATTGAACGCCTGACCTGATGAAATGCCTGATTATCAAGTTCATATTATTCATCCCGATTTTTTTTTTGTGGACTCCACCGTCCGTGTACGCCCGCTATACCAAAAGAATCATGAGTGCGTTGCCGACGAGGAAAGGGATAATTAAGGTATTAGGAAGGGGAGGTGGTTTGGGCCTCCAGATCTGTCACTGACCGTACGAATCGCAGCTGCAAGCTGCTACTTTACGCCGGTTTTCTGTGAGACAGTGGGAATGACCCGGACGAGCCGGCCCATACATGCTGTAGACAAAAGTGTACAGCGTGGCTCTACCACGTTCGTTCCACCACACTCTACCGTTCATTCTTAAATTACGTAATCCTACTAATATTTTATGATGTTTATATTTGATTAAGTTTTACTAGTACCGATGATATTCACGCAATTGATTTCAATCCATAACATTAAATATGCATTGTTCTGTAAATTGTATTCGTTGTTAACATCAAATGTAATGGACGCCATTCTTACTACCGTGACGCATCTATTATGCCATCGAAGCCAATTTATATCGTCTTATCGACTTTATAAATATTATTAATCTTTATGTTAGTTTTGGTAAATGTTGTGGTTTAGGAATTATCTGCACATTTGTGTTTCTGAAATCTGCACGTATAAAAAGTCTGTCCGTACAGATTTTCACGCGGGCAGATTTGCGGGCAAAAGCTATAATATTTCATCAGCATTATGAAGTAGTCCAGCGATTTTTTATTTATTCTCTTCGTTTACGATTGGGACTGAAAAGAAAACAAGATACCCTGAAATTAAGCGTCCATTTTTGTCTTCAAAAAAGCCTTAGTTCCAGCATAATTTATCTTTCACTGTTTGACATTATATTTGAACTAGACTAAAATTACCATCTCGGTAGAAAAATCATCCATTGACAACTCGATGGCAAACGAGTGTACGAACGCCCTGCTGCATAATGAACTAACTTGAAAAATGTGCCGGGTAACGCATGGAAGCAGGCTGCCATACTAGGTTAACCAGGTTATTGGTTACTGCGTTAACCAGGATGGTTAACGCCTTGGGTAGGCTTTGGATGTTGATTTATAAACTTACCATCTGGCACAGCGTAGTCATTTCACCCTGCCTAGATAAAAATAATCTTTGAAATAAAACTAGTTTATACGGATTTTATCTCGGTTAAATATTTATTTTTTTATTAAAAAATAAATGTATAATTTTAAAATGAAGGTAGCCAATGTAACATTAACTTTTTGAGACGACCTACACCTCAGTCTCTCCCGTGACCACGAAGACTGAAAAGCTTTTAAAACGTCGGGACTAAAATAAAATTAAACCGCGATAAAATCCGTATAAACTAGTGTTTATTATCTATACTTAGCAAAGAAGGAAGCGGATACAGTTCGCCAATTGAATTTACGGTACACACATACATACATCACATTTGTTGCATTTAAAATTATAAATATTCTATTAGTTTATTTCAAAACGTATTTCTATAATTATTTATGGGGTTGGGGACTCTGCCACCAACACGGTGTGAGAAGGCATACACAGGAAATATAAAATGATTGGATGAATTGTTACGCCGGCTACTGCAAGCGCTCTCTAGCGGGAAAAAGGAGAGAACTTGGCTTCTGAAAAAAGTGGCGATCGGAATACAAGGAGAAAACACAAATAATAAATAAGTCGGCAAAAAACAGAGATTTTAAAGTGGCGCAGTTGTGGAAAATTGTTTCGGAAGCTGGCGGAGTCGGGGTGAGTGTAGGTTATTTGTATGTGTATATGTATTTTATTATTTCTATGCACTCTTAGAGCGTGAGGCCGGGACAGCGACGGGACCTTCTAGAAACAACCAGCGGTGAATTTGTCGTATAGGTTTTGGCTTACAACCAAGGCTTATACACATCAACTAGTTTTATTTCAATGTGTAATATTCGCGTCAACATAAGAAATCACTATAAAAATAATCTTTTTCCATTCCAGAATCGAGCCGCATGTGGGCAAGCGCATCGTTCGTCGGGGTGCTCATCATCATCGGCATGCCGCTCTGGTGGAAGACCACGGAAGTTTACCGGTATGTCCAGGATGTTATCCTGATAACAGCGCAGTCCAGTGCCATGCAGTACTTCATAATTCGAAGTTCTGATTTGTGTTGCTTCTATTTATGGGCAGGCGTGGTGCTTACTATCAAGCTAGCGATCTGCTCGTCATCTAAAGCTAATAAAAAAAACATTAATTATTACAAGTCATCCTATACAAACAATGTGCTTAATTTGTATGTGCTTACAAACTGATAGGGGGGTATCGAAGGCTATCTAAGTTGTTGAAATAAAAAGTGTGGCGTCGTCCCTAAAATTAACTGTGATAAAAACCACCATATCTGTTTACTATAAACAGCTATTCCGAAATGTGCGATGTTAAGAATTTTAGAGTTGTTAAATAAAACAGAAGGTAGTATTTGCGAGAGGTCAATGTTGAGACTTCTTAAGTACGACTGCCCGGTTACAAGTTACATGGTGGGCGTTTTTTTTTATAGCATAGGCCGGCCAAGAGCAAGTCACCTGATGGTAAGTAATGTTCACCGGCCATGAACGCCCACATTACCTGAAGAATCATGGAGGCGTTGACGACTATAAAGGATAGGAATAATTAAAGGATCGGGGAGGGGTGTTGGATTTGGGCTTCAGATATCTCACTCACCGTACGAAACGCAGCAGCAAGCAAACTTTACGTCGGTTTTCTGTAAAATAGTGGTTACAAACTCGGTCGAGCCGGCCCATTCATTCTGATTCTAAGACTGTCTATAGCGTAGGTCTAACACTATCAAAATTTCAAATTTGTGTGCGAGTTCTCGACTCGAAAATTCACATTTGTTGCCTGAATTTGGAATTTGTTCTCATTATGGTGACAGGCTTGCCCCCTACTATACATCACCCCCCTTCACATCATAGGAAATGAGCACAGAATATGGCAGAGGTACAACTAGGGCATAGTTGCACCTCTGCCATATTCTTTCGGGGATACAAACGACAGGTTAAGTTTATAAATAAGCTTCAGCCTTCCTCTTAACCAGGCTATAAAAATCTACACGTGATCAAAGTCAAAAGAAGATAGTATGTATATAAACAAAACAGTCCGGTCTCGTGGCCATATCACTCCAATTTAGCCAGAAGCAATTACTTTTCAACCTCTTGGGCCGTTGATAAGAGATTTTTATTACATTTTTTCGTAAATACACGATACGCTGCATTTTAGTACCAGAAGGTTGTAGGTTATCGAGATTTGTCTTTGAATGGAGACTTCCAATGTCACTAAACAAATGTCACAGACGAAATGGCTAGACTGAACTGGATTTTTTATGTTTTATCCACTAAAAACTAGAGATAGAATAATTGAAATGGCTATGTCAGACACAATAAAACTTCAATATGCATTCGATGGCTCCGGAATGAGCCTTACTAAAAAGATTTAATCTTGACTTGATTGTTTTATTATTTAAATCAATTAATTAGATTACCCAAAACCCATCGTAGAAAGGATTTTATAAATCCGTCCATAAATAAATAAGTTGAAACCTTTCAAGTCTGATGGACGGGGTACTTGCGAAATGACAGATGACGTAAACCTTGACGTCACCGTGCAACATAGAGTGAGATAGTAAGATGTCTCCACCACGCGACTATCTTTACTCACACCAATATTTAAAATCATAATTCCGCAATTATGATTTTAAATCATTGTTTGCTCATTGTTTAACTATTTGTGATTGCGTTTCAGCAAAATGTTATCTCTTTCGTATTATTTTCTGTTGTGTATAAAAATATGTATAAAGTTCAACATAAGAAACTACTCTATTGGGTTTGGCATGAATGTCGTGATTGTTTAAATATAAGTTTGTTGGTAAACAACTATTTAACTCGAGTTGAAATACTCATCCACAACACTGAATGAGACGAGCAAGTCGCTCGCCTGATGGTAAGGTTATGAGTGGTAGAGCCACGCTGTAGATACTTTTGTCTACAGCATGTATGGGTCGGCTCGTCCGGGTCATTACCACTGTCTCACAGAAAATCGGCGTAAAGTTGAAGCTTGCTGCTGCGTTTCGTACGGTGAGTGAGATATACGGAGGGCCAAACCCCCTTCCCTTTCCAATCCCTTAATTATCGCTTTCCTTTAAGGTCCGCAACGCACCCATGATTCTTTTGGTATTATGGGCGTACATGGGCGGTGGAGATCACTTACCATCAGGTGACCCACTGGCTCGTTTGCCGGCCTATGCAATAAAAAAAAGCGCTACGCCCATATAACGAGCAACACCACAAAGAAGTTTGAATTAGAAATTACTTCAACGAACGCAGTTGTTCTTACTTTTGACATAACGTGTCGAGTATTCTATGCAACCATGTTAGCTAAACTTAGAGATAACCAGATAAAACTGGTTATTCGCGACAAAACGAGTCGACAAAATTATTTCGTGTTGCATATGCTAAGCCCTATGGAGTACGAACCCGATTCCTATCATTTTAACAACAACCTAGACAGATCACTCTTCATCACAGGATCTTTGCCTTTAAGACGGTCATATCCAGTAGCACTTACTAATCGGTAAACGATTAGCATTTTAATCAACTCTTGGCGTGATCAGTCTATGGATGGGTGACCGCTTAGTGATATTACTACTGAGCGTCTCCATGCTTCGGACCCGGACGGGCCTTCGGACATCTTAATAATTTTGATACTAAGTTGGGCACTAAATATTCTATATAGAATACAGAATCACGGGCTCACGGGGCACTCCATTTTTAGCAACTAAACGTGGTTGACGTCAATACGAATTATGAACTCGCAGTGCAGTGACGGCACAAATTACGAGTCACAGCTGAGCTATGAATCCAAAATGAAGAAAAATGTATACAGACTATAAAGTCGATGGGTATCGCCTCATTGGTTTAGTGAGTACCCGATTTAGCGTACTTTTATCGCGGAAACTGTGAGGTTCTGAGTCTAAACCCCAGGCCAGACAATCTCAATTTGTGTTTTAAGTTTTCGAAAAATCTACAATCAGTTACCAAGAATTGCTCGGTGATACAAGCATAAGCTAATGTATTTCATAAAGTCATGTGAAGTTGCTTAGCAAATAAACGGATCAGAGCAGTCCTCAAGGTTTGAAAATAAACCACCATTGAAATAAAACTAGTTTATACGGATTTTATCGCGGTTTAATTTATATTTTAGTCCCGACGTTTCGAAAGCTTTTCAGCCTTTGTGGTCACGGGAGAGACTGAGGCATAGGTCTCGAAAAGTTAATGCTACATTGCCAACCTTCATTTTGAAATTATAGATTTATTTTTTAAGTATTTATAAAGTTAGTTGACACTAGTCCGATTACGCAGAAAGAGCTCACGGTGTCTTGAGGTCTGGCAGTTGGTCTTTTGGGTTCCGATTTAATTAGATGTATAATTGGATCCCAGGCTTGTACAAGCTTCCAACCATCTTCTCTATTGAAATTTGGGTGTTTCTTAATTTCAATAGCCTCGCGAATCATCCTAGGTAGCTAGTTTTATTTCAATGTGTAATATTCGCGTAAACCTAAGCAATCATTAAATAAACCACCATTTTTTATCTTCCAGGGTAGCCCTGCCTTACGATAAGATAGGCGCCTTCGAGCCACTAAAACATTCCATCACGACTGAACTCACAGTCCTGGCTGATGATGATGCAACAGCTACTGCAGTTATTGGAGAAATCGAGAAGGAGTTTGCTGGTTCTGGTAAATTGATAAACTGGATTTTTGGGCAATAGATGTATTTGTATATAGTCGGTTGTAAAACGACAGACATCAGTTTCGAATCCCGCAGCAAGATTTGTAGAATCCATAGATGTTTGTGTTTGTGCTCGTGTCTATATGTTGTGAGATCGAAAGTTACTCGTAGTTCCTGATATCCACGACACAATACTTGTAACTCGTGTGGGGTTAGCATTTATATGCGGGCTATTGAGATGTATTTTATTTAGATCATTCTGCTCACTTACGATGATTAGCATCGAATTGATTTACGCAGGATTCAGTTTTAGAAGTTTGAAGTTATGACATTTCCGATCAAAGCTTTGATCGATACTCCATTTTTTTTATTTCTTCATATTGTTCAGTGATTTATTAAAAAAACCTGAACTCCCATTACAGATATAATAAAACTGATAATAAACAAACAGCGCTCGCCTCCCGACCTTCAACGCACGCTAACTTCAGTAGCTGATGAGCACGAGGCCCTGGAGGAGGTGGCTCAAACCCTAGACCTCACCAGGCATAACAGTTTTCATCTAGTGCAGAGGAAGCCACTGTTCCAAGATGCCTGGCTTGGAACCGAGAGGATCATGTTCTTCAGAGATGCTAAAGGTTTGTGCTTAAATTTTAGCTTCTAGAAAGACTGTCAGAGACTGACAGTCAAATGTAAGTTAGTGGAGGACTATGGTTTTATGTAGTCAGTAGAACAATGGTAACTTTTCTAAGCCACGCTATAGATAGTTTAGTCTACAGCATGAATGAGCCGGCTCGAACACCTTATGTCTCGGGGTGACGAGCGCAGTCCAGTGTCATGCAGTGCTTCGTTATTTAAAGTTCTGTGTGGCGTTGCTTCTGTTTATGAGCAGGCGTGGCGCTTACCATCAGGCGAGTAACCTGCTCGTTCGTCACTCAATCTAATAAATAAAAATAAAATAAATAAAATGGTGAGTGTATCCGGAAGCCCAAATCCCCTTCCCTTTCCCAATTCCTTAATGCCTTTACTTTAAGGTCGGCATCGGCCCATGACTATTTTGGATTTGTGGGCATATATAAGCGATGGGGATCACTTACCATCCGGTAACCTACTTGCTCGCTTGCTTTGCGTTTTTGAGAGGTCATAAAAATTATTAAGAAATTCCATGCTATTTTTGGTTTCTGCTGACACTACAATTGTCTCAGACACTCTATCTACGTGTAAAGCGTAATTGAAATATTGGGGTCTTTTTACTACTCCAGTATCTTCGAGATAAATACTTCTAGGAAGTTATATTAAAAGGTAAGTCATTGATATACAATTTTGGGATGCACTGATATTTTAAGCTAGGCTGGAGCTGTCTACCGAACACCACACGGTTTCCCATTACTTTACTTCAATCCAGAGTCGTCCTCACGATAGTCCAGGCCCTCAATCAATAGATATACTAGACTAGGACGTTAAAATGTGCGCAATACGACGGATGGGGCACAGCTGGCAAATGAGGAAATGGGTCCCCGATGTGATCTCCGCCGTCCTTGAACACCTCATAAACCAAAAGAATCATGGATACCTTGGATGTTTAAAGAAAGGTAGCAATCCCTTCCCTAATGAAAGGGGGGATTTTTAGGGCTCTGGAAAACAACCAGAAAATATACAGCTTCCTATTATATGTATTATTTTCTCCAGCCGCTCCCACGATAGTCCAAGCCTTGAAACGCTGGGTGTACCAGACTGGGACATTAAAAGGTGCGAGATCCGACGCGGCTGATGCGGCACGACGCACTCGATTTCCACCGGGAGACTCCTATCATGTGGTGTTATCTGTAGTTCACCCCAGGCCTGATCGACTGAAGGTGGAACTGAATGCTGCTAATGCTGTGGAAGGTAGGATTGCTTAATTTGTTTTAGTTAAATAATAATGTTGTAAAGTTAATTGGCAATATATTACCTAATATAAACGTAAAGAAAATTGAAAACAATTGTGTAACTGAGCATTATAAGACTTAACATTAAGTATCTGGGTGACGACGGCAGTGCAATGCTATGCAGTTGTAATTAAAAATATCGGTTGATGTTGTTATTGTTTACATAAGTTGAGCTGCTCTAACTCTATTCAAAATATATGGTATAATCGTGGTGCAAATATTGTAAATGAATTTTGAAAAGAGCAACGTTAGAGTTTCTTGTCCGTTCTTCTTTAACGAAACAGCATTCCGAACTGGCGGTAGAGTTAAAATTTCACTGAATCTAAATTATGTATAACATTTTTATGGATTCAATAAATATTTTCATTTCATTTCATTTATGAGCAGGCGCTTACAAGCGGCGGGCGAGTTGCTCGTCTCGTCATTCAGGTTAATAAAAAATCAATTTAAATACAGCCTCCGTGGCGCAGTGGGCGAGTAGCCGGCTGCGAAGCGTGAGGCCGTGGGTTCGATTCCCACACCGAGACAAATGTTTGTCTAATCCACAAATATTTGTTTCGGGTCTGGCTGTTGTGGGACCGCAAGTCCCTCGTAGTTCCCGATACCCACGATACAGGTTAACCTAGTGAGGGGTCGAGACTATGTGTGTGACTGTTGGGTGTATTTAAATCAATTTCAGATTACATCGGTTCATTCGTGGACGAGTTGAGCATCCTGCACAACTTCACCCTCAAGTCCCAATGGCTGCATCTACTCAATTTCGACTTTCAAGCTAAAGAGGTTGGTAGCAACTATTCAAACATATTCTGAACACGTTTTAGCTTTCAGTGTTATTGGTCATAGGATGTGGGTTCGCTTCATCATCAGAATTCCTCCACTGCCTGGACAATAGACCTTCCAATTTGGCGCCACCCTTGACGGTTCTCCGGGGCTCGCTTACTGATTTCATTTCTTTTTTAATAGCAGTTGATTAAGAACTGAAACCAAACAGACAGACATCCTGATGGTATAAGACGTCAATTGTCCCTGAACATCCTCAATACGAGCGGAATTGTGGGTGTATTGCGTATGACACCGCTGGTTTGACAGGTTTCCCTAGACTACAGTGCTACCATTTGCAATGCATAACATACCACAAGCTTATTTCTATATCCTCGAAGAGGTGGGTGGAGTAGCACTTAGTGCTGCACCCACGATTCGGAAAGCTTATTTCCGTCTCATAATGTAATATTGCCCTACCGGGTATTCATGTGTTATTTTTCGAATCGAAAACGTAAAGCAGATTGTGATTGCCCGACCCAGACCTCGCGGTTTCTTAGTCTAATTAGGCTTCCACTAGACCCATGACGCGAACTACACAAATAAATTATGTCCCCATTATGATTTGGATTTTTGCCCTTCCGGCAAAGAGACAACGCTAAAGCATTGCTACCAAATCTGTAGACAAAACTGGTTACAGAGATTAACTGGCTTTCCAGGTTAAAGACAAAAGTGACTGGGGCCGTCATTTTGCCGTGAGTCAGGACAGACTGCCACTATTACTGACGCGACTGGAGGAGCGTGCCGCCACTCACGTGTCCGAGGTGGTCACCATCAACCTCGCGCTGTACGTGGTGCCGTGCGAGAAGGCGCCGCTACTTATATACACGGCTGATGGTGAGTGTAGTGCTAGTGATAGTGCTGGTAGTGTAGTAACTACATTATTACTGAAGCGACTGAAGGAACGTGCCGCCACCCCCATGTACACTGCTGATTGTTAGTGTATTGCTGGTGCTAGTAATAGTACTAGTGCTAGTAATAATACTAGTGCTAGTAGTAATACTAGGGTATTACTAATACTAGGACTAGTACTAATACTAGGTATAATACTAGGACTAGTACTAATATTAGTAGTAGTGGTGTTGAAACTCCATGCGGACCGTGACTCGCCTGACTCGATCGGTTTAATACCATGTCGCAAAGAAAACCGACGTGATGTAGCGGCTTGCTGTTGCGTTTCGTATGGTGAGAGATCCCTTACCAGATGAACCATTGATCATTTGCCCGTTTGTGCCGTAAAAATGCAACAATTTTTTAATTACTAATGTATACGATATCCAGTCCAGCCCAACGCATGATTGATTACATAACTAGACTGGAATTAATCACACCGGCCATGGTTAATGTTTCACAGACAACCCGCTGACGACCCCGGTGCAAGCGTTCATGTCGCCGAAATGGGGCGGCGTGGTGTTAACCAGTCCATCATCACAGGACTGTTCCTCAGACCAGCCTGTGTACTCTCCTGATGTGAAGACCATAATGGGAGCGTTCGTATCACAGCTCAGGAAACTGCTGGGGATTACTGAACCGGTATGTTATTTTTTTAAGTGATAACCTCTTTAGGCGCGTTGAGAACTTTTTGGTAGGGGAAAATGTTATTGGTTCGCGTCACCGACATGCTCATGACGCGCAGCGGCCGTGTGCTGTGCGCGTTAGACACTTCCTTGGATGGGTGAAATCTAAAAAAATCATGGAACTCGCGTCATCGTCACCGATCGCGTTCCATGAGCTATATGTATGTACACTATGTATACAACGTGTTATAGAAAGGGGCGGGCAAATTTAAGCAATGTATAGTATAGCGTATAAGTATTTTATCTCCCATAGTACCAAATCCGATTGCATTGCTAGTACAATAATTATAAAATTTTCTTTTTTATCGAATGAGTAACATGTCGATATCGACGTTTAACTTTGGACAACACTAAATGATAAACAATGATACTACAGACCTCCTTTCATTTAATTATTTTATAATTAAAAAAACATTAAAGAGTTGTCAAATGTCAATATTTATTTGACGCCGTCAGTTCGGTAATTTCTGATTTTGTGAAGTATGATTACGCGTTCAAAAAATATGTTGTATTTAACTAAAAATAAATATTATGTATTGGTACTTTGTGTTGGTGTAACTGATAACAGCTTTTAAGAGGATCGTCGAATGTATTAAGCCAAATTCATAGATGGAAGACACGAGAATGAAGTCTTTAACATGCTTCTAGAGGATGGTACTAATATCGTCTTCAGCACACAATCTATTTCAGGTGTTATTTTGTGTTTAAATTACAAGTTACGTACGTATGTTCGTAGAATTACGTACATCTTATTCAAGTTTATTAAAAAGTGTCGTTCATAATAATTAATAGTGATGTGATCTTATCGATCTTAATAAACGAGTGATCAAAATTAATGTGAAATTTTTGGATGTCTTAGTATTGAAAAGGTCCGGTACATAAGTACTAATTGTAAGGCGTATGTAATGGCCCTAAAATATGACCACACCTTTCTGTAACACGTTGTATATGTGTACTTTTTGGGTGAACAAAAAGCGTGAAAATCGCGTCATCGTCATCGCACGCTTCCCATATTCGAATTATTTTTCTCTCTATTCTAAAAAAAAGTAACTGCCGCCGCCGTCGCCGCTGCCAAAAGCTTGTCACGCTATCTGCTGCGAACCCGCGGGGGGTAGGGGGCCGAGACCGATACCAATCGATTCAGAATAACGGACAACAGTACACTCGTCGCGATTGTGTTATTGTATTGGAATTTACATGCTATTGATTGAAGTCGGTTTCTAAGTTTTGTTAAACGTTATATTATCACTTCTATCGGCAGTCCCCAAAGACTGCCCCGTATGTTTTTTTTTCTGGTACAACGAAGTGACTACACTGCGCCTTTTGGTATGTACAGAGCAGTCAAAATATATTTACTGTCGAGAGACATTGCGTCGCTCGTGTACAATAGTGACGGGCTGAAGTTAATGGATATAGACTAGCTGACGCTGATTTTTTTTATTAGCTTGAATGACGAGACGAGCAGGTAGCTCGGCTGACGTTAAGCGTCACGTCATAAACAGTGTCATCCACCAACCACAACTTCGAATTATGGATTACTGCATAATACTGAACTGCGCTCGTCATCCTGAGACATAAGGTATCAAACCGGAACACAGCAATAATATCACACTGCTGCTTGGCGGCAGAAATAGACGGCGCGGTGGTGCCTACCCAGACGGCCTCTCGCATACGAGAGACCTACCACCTAGTAGGTCTAGTAGTTTTTTCACCATGTGGTCGCTATCCAGCAGAGAGTAAATTGGATTCTAATGTACTTCAAAGTTGTTGGAAAATACGACATATTTTTGTTGTTGTAAACATTGTACAACACGAGTGGTAGAGCCCCGCTGTAAACAATTTTCTCTACAGAATGTATCGGCCGGCTCGTCCGGGTCGTTACCACTGTCTCACAGAAAACCGGCGTAAAGTAGCAGCTTGCTGCTGCGTTTCGTACGGTGAGTGAGATATCCGGAGGCCCAAATCCCCCTACCCTTCCCAATCCCTTATTATCCCTTTCCTTTAAGGTCGGCAACGCGCCCATAATTCTTTTGTATTGTGGGCGTACATGGGCGGTGGAGATCGCTTACCATCAGGTGACCCACTTGCCCGTTTGCCAGCCTATACTATAAAAAAAAATGATTTTTTATTTCGTTTATTACAGTGTTTACTCTTAGTTATATAGGTATGTTGGTTCGAAATACACACTATTGGTATGAACTATTTGAGTAAAAATATACCACTGTAGACCTAATACTTTGGCTGCAGTTGTGCAGTTTAGTCCAAGTCAATTATCTCTTTAAAATTGTTTAAAAATCCAAATAACTTTTGAACTATTTATATTTGGCCAACGATCCACCGATCTTGTTACATTCCTGTTTGAAAGTTTATCCTTTTCTATCATTTCACAGCTATCCGATTGGTTTTATCATAGATAATATATATTTTTGATCAGATTTATAAAAAAAAAATCGTTAAATATATTTTGTTTATCTTAATATATTATTTGAAATAAAAAAATAAGCGCTTCAATATCCCTATTTATGTTTACTACAGCAAATTAACTACAAAAAATATTGTGTTCAGGAGTTAATAGAAGGTGCTTACCTGGACCCGCTGAGGTCTGTGATGCCGCGGCAATGGGAGATCGACAACCTGCTCCGCATCAGGACCCTGGAACAGCTCACATCTGCCGAGAGAACCTTGCAGTCACTGGCGCAGTTGTTAGGTAGGATATACAATTTTCTTCCTCCTGCCCTTATCCCACTTGCAGTGGGGTCAGCGCAAAATACTTTATAACACATGTTAGGGAAAGATTTGGCTTGTAGTTTTTACGACCGGCCGCCTGCTTAACATGAACCCTTCTAGGCAGAAAACACCCAGACCGAAAACAGATATTTGTGGATCACACAAACATTTTGTCTCGGTGTGGGAATCGAACATGCGGCCTCTCGCTTCACAACCTGCTAATCGCCCACTGCGCCACGTATGTTGCTAAAGTTCAAGGTTTTTAAAATTTGTAACAAAAACCTGCCTCTGCCTGCTTCTCGGACTGCCTCGGTGGCGCAGTTGTAATGCGTACGCGTTACGATTAAGGCTAACGCTGAGGTCTCGGGTTCGATTTCCCGAGCCCGGAGTCTGCAATTTGTGCCCGGTATGGCGATATGCTCGCCCCCTATCACATTGTGAGACGGAGCTACGCTCGGCGAAATGTGGATGTACTGGTTACACCTCTGCCCACCCCTTCGGGGATTACAGGCGTGAATGCGTATGTATATGTAACAAAAACCCAGTTGGTCCTTTTACCTACATTATCAGAATCACAGAAAACCGAATTGAAGCAGCATCTTGCTCTTGTACGGTGAGTGAGATATCTGGATACTGGATACTGTAATTATAACCAAATTTTAAGGGTTACATAAGACACGATTACGATAAATTCTTTTATTAGTCTTTCCATTTTTTTTTAATTATTCGGAAAAGAAATGTATTTCAAAGAGCACGTGTAGTACTTACCATCATGGGACGAACGACATGTTCGTCTCGTCACCGGATCTAATAAAAAAAAATATTGTCTAGACTACAATTATTGTCACTTGGCTATTATCATTCCAGGCGAGATTTCCAACATAGTGATCAACGACGAAGTAGGCGCGTCGATCAACTCCGCAGTACAAGACATCCACACCAGCACGGAGATGTGTGCCGTAGACCTGGTGTCAGCTCACAGAGCCTCGCTCCAGGGTCTGCAGGCTGCGGAGACCGCCTTCACTGAACCCAGTCTACTGGCGCTCTTGTACTTCCCTGACGATCAGAAGTGAGTCATACATACACATAAATACTATATGGGTATTTCTACCGCCAAGCAACAATGTATGAACAATGTTGGGCTCAGTCTGAAGGACATTGAAACCAGTGAAATCGGGGGGCGTTATGACACTTAACATCTTGTGTCTTAGGGTGATCAACGCAGTCACGTGGCATGTAATGGCACTTCATAATTCGAAGTTCAAATTGGTGTTGCTTTTGTTTACGGGCAGGCGAGATAACCACCAGACGAGCGATCTGCTCGCCTCATCATTAAAGCTAATAGAAATAGACGCTGTAGTCCGAGCGCGCTTGCATTATCGCTCGTCATACTACGAGCAGCGTCAAAGTATTCGAGTGCGTTCGGTCCCATCACTATCAGATCATGTCCCATTTTTACATACATACATCGACTCACGTCTGTTTCCCATAGGGGTAGGCAGAGACAACGGATTTCCACTTGCTACGATCCTTGCATACCTCTTTGGCCTCATGAGTGGTAAAGCCACGCTGTAGACACTTGTCTACAGCATGTATGGGCCGGCTCGTCCGGGTTATTACCACTGTCTCACAGAAAACCGGCGTAAAGTAGCAGCTTGCTGCTGCGTTTCGTACGGTGAGTGAGGTATCCGGAGGCGCAAACCCCCTCCCCTTCCCAATCCCTTAATTATCCCTTTTCTTTAAGGTCGGCAACGCACCCATGATTCTTTTGGTATTGTGGGCGTACATGGGCGGTGGAGATCACTTACCATCAGGTGACCCACTTGCTCGTTTGCCGGCCTATACCATAAAAAAAACACTCATTAAATGTTTCATACATGCACGTCGGTTTAGGGTACTCCTGGCCTGGCCTTTCTCGAGAATATCTCCGACTTGATCTATGACAGTTCTCCGAGGCCTTCCCCTCCCAGCTGTACCATTCACACTCGCCATGTATATTTGTTTCCCATTTTTTTGCCGTGTTCAATGTCTTTTTTCATTACTTTCTTCACGTAAGCGGCCCAACTGAAGACCAGCGCTGGTTTTATTACCAGCTTATGCTGAGTTGGTGTCGTTTTTGTGACGAGCATATCTAATTTAAGTGTTTTTTGTATTTTCGTTTTCCTTGTAATTTTTGCTTGTTGCAAATAAATATTATTTCTTTCTTTCTTTTTGTATTTACAGGTACGCCATCTACATTCCATTGTTCCTGCCGATAATGTTCCCGGTGGTTTTGTCCCTAAAGAACCTTTTCTTGTGGTTCCGTGGCAAGCAGGCTAGTAAAGAGAAGATGGAGTAAAATGAATATTAGGAATAAATTATAATAATAGTATGACTTACCTACTTGTTTTATTAGTACATACATACGCATTCACGCCTGTCCCGAAGAGGTAGGTAGAGGTGTAACCAGCACACCCACATTTCGCCGAACTTATTTTCTTCCCATGAAGTTGTAATGCGTACGAGTTACGACTGAGGCTGACGCTGAGGACTCGGGGTCAATTCCCGGGTCGGGTAAAAGTGATATTGGGTTTTTCTATTACGAAATGCTCAGTATTAGCCCGGAGTCAGGAATAGTGCCCGGTATGGCGATAGGCTCGACCCCTATCACATCATGGGACGGAGATACGCTTGGCGAAATGTGGGTGTACTGGTTACACATCTGCCTACCCCTTCGTGGATTGCAGGCGTGAATGCGTATACGATTTTATTAATTGAAAACAATAAAAAACAATGTTTTCGACAACGAGTCCCGGAAGTCACGGAAATGGGCGCTAGTGGTAAAGGAAGATGTGCACGTGTGTATAGTCCCAGCCTGCCCGCGAAGTATCGGAGCTGATAGCGGAAAGAAATGAAGGTGGGGAGAAGGCCTCTGCAAATCTCTCACCATACAAACCGCAACAGCAAGTTAATACAAGCTATAACTCGGATGAGCCGGCCTATTCATACTGTAGACAAGTCTCTGCAGCGTGATTCCAGCATTTTTATGTGGTACACACACTTTCTTAAGTACTACAGGAATGCCTCAAATGTCTTAAACTGAGTTTCAGTGAAGCTACCTTTGAACGTTTTCTACTACAATAGGTCAAGATGATCGTTATATTTTAATCGATCGAAATCAAACTCGATTTTATACTGTGACAGTTCCGCCAAAAGTGAATAATGCAAAAAAACGCGTCGAATTGAGAATCTCCTTTTATGAAGTCGGTATTGTAACAATAATAAGAGTAGAAGCCAATAATAAAAAAGTAAAAATCTAATGGCACGGAATCCTCGCGAGTACAATTCGCATTTCAGCCAGTTTTTAATAATACCCATATAATATAAGATGTTGAATGTCTCCCCTAATAAAGACATGTTTTACAGTCCAGTTTTTTTACGAGATCTTCTTTCTCCTTAGGGTTGTCAAGGGTGTGTAAAGAAGTCGGTTAAATTGTGATTCATTTGCTATAATTGGGTCCATTCTTCTTATATAGGGTAAGTACAAGAGCAATATCTATACAATAAAGTCATCTTGAAGACTTGTAAAGATTCTTATTTATCGTTGTACAATTTACTTAAGAATAAAGCTGAACTTATAACACATCGTAATAAAACTAGTTTATATGGATTTATCGCGGTTTAATTTACTACTAAAATAAAATTAAACCGCTATAAAATCCGTATAAACTAGTTTTATTTCAATGTGTAATATTGGCGTATTACAAGAAATCATTACAACACAGATCAATTGGAAGGGAAGTGTAACAAAATAATGGCGATTTTGAAATAAAACAACAATTCTGCTTCACGTTATTATATTTATAATGAGGTAATACACTATTTTTATTCGAACGATTCCATTTATCTACCTCCGGGGCGAATCAAGAAAACGATAATCAAGCAACGCTTGAAATTAATTTCATTCCACTCTCAATTTGAATATATCTCAACTTTTTTTCAGCTAGCCTTGGCGAGAGAACTGACGAGAATTCTTTACTTATCGTTTTTAGACTTCACTGAAGTTCTAGTAACTCTGTCCACCAGAGGCTAAGCATATGCAACACGAGATGATTTCGTCGATTCGTTTTGTCGTGAAAAAACAGTTTCATCTGGTTATCTCTATATGTCTATCGACGGTAACATGGTTGTATGACGTGATGCATATGCTAAGCACGCTGCTGTCCATAGAATTGAATTCTTAATGCTTTTCGCGACAATGGTAGAAAAATGGAGTCCTATAAGCTACATCATTGTGCAGAATTACAAAGAAGTGATTTTTTAATTGTAATTGTACAATCTAAACCGTTAAGTGCGATATCGTTTGTGAAATTGATATGTTAAAAGTATTCTCACAATACTTTAGTATTCGTTGATGTCCATAGAGTTTTGAGCAATAGGATTATATTCTCTATGGATTTAGCGTTCTCGGCGTTACCATCAAAAAGCTTTTAATAGAATCACCACTATACTCACTACAATCACTATAGGTGATAACTACCGGCACGTGTTGTGAACACATATGGACACGTCTATCGACTAACGAGCCAATCGCGTGAAGCGTCGGTGCCTCGCGCCCCTTCATTTTTTTTTTTTTTTTTTTTTTGTTTGGACGAATGCTGATAGCCTGACCGTGAGTCGGCTTTTGTCAGCGTCACCGGACTTTCGGGCGAATGCTTGTAGGCACTCCAGCCCTAAAATTTAAGTGACCTTCGCTGAGGGCATCCCCCCTAATGGGGGATACGGACCTCGGCTCAGGACGGCCACTGGGAGAGGGCAAAGCCATTTGCGATTGGTGGTTTGGGGAAATATATTATAACCTACTTATAATCTATTTTATCGTAATTCATCGGCACGCGGGCCGGTCGAAGGGTCGGGGGTGCTTCGGGGAGCGCGGCGAGGTCCTCTTCGGCGAGGACGGAATGACGGTCTTGTGGAGTGTATTTGGGTGAGAACTTCCTCCATCTCTCGGATGGCCACGGTGGTCGCATCGTCGGGATCTGTGAGGACGGAACGCGGTCGTCTCCACTTTGCGCGATCAAAGGGAGGCCCCTTCATTCTGCCAATCAGACCTTTATATGAATTACTATGGAGGTAAAGTGTGTGCTCACAACTCATGCCGATTACTGACGATTCCTGTGCCTGATTTACGTCTCATTAAAGAAAAATTACCGGCGTGTTGTAAGCATTCAATTTTGCTACATTCTATACTAGTAGTCAATTCCAAAAATTGCTGCAATAAACTGACTTAAGATGTATGCTAAAATTTATATAACTATGCCCATAACTTACAACTTTGACTACAATGACTAGACTGTTAAAATTAGCAGGCGAAATCAGTTTAGGTATTATAAAATTAAAGTAAATCTAATTTATGGTCAAAATAAAATAATAGAGACAGTAAAAACGCGGTGATTCTATTCGCCTCATACGAGTCACATTTGCAATCGTTCTTTGTACAACGCAGTCTTGCAGTGGCGTAACAATAAGCTATACACTCTGGATCTTTGGATTTAACAAAAAATACATATTATTTACTAGAAAGTACTCGCCCCGGCTTGTTTAGTTTGTCGTAATTTGCGGGGCATCCAGGAATGACATTTCAACATAGATATTCGGGGTTCATCTCGTGCAAAAAATCATTTTTTAATTACAAAAATAATATTATTCCATAAGTATATTATAATATTCTCTTTGGTAACATTATTACTTCTTGGGGAAGGAGTGACTATTACTCCCAAATGTCTGGAGTTTTTAAAGACTTTCCCGCCATCAGCAACTTCACGGATTATAAGCCTGCTCATGTAACTATGATTTTATATTAGAGCAAGGGGCAAAGGTTAGCCTTATTGATCAAATAAATGATCACTAAATATCACACAATGAAAGCAAATTTGTTACAATGAAAGGTCTGGGCCCGTCAACAAACCTATTATATCACTAAACATTACACAATGAAAGGAAATTACAATAAAGAGCATTCACGTACGAGAATATGGCGATTTACCAACTCGCACTGAACTAACGTTATAGATTATTATTGCTTTGAAACTCCTTCCTTCGAGGGAATGGCCTGGTAGGGGAAGAGACTATTAAGAAAATCCTTAAAAAACTAAGACATAATACATTATTGTAATTGATTACAACACCTTTTCCCCCCTTATGGCTTCGCACTTCTTGTGCATACAGTTACAACACTTAAATCTACCATCAATCTTGTGCCTTTCTCTTAGCTTTTCAAATAACTGAACATTATGAAGATTTTTATTAATTATGCCCCAGAAAATCCATAGATCACGGTAAATGCCTTCACAATTCTCCAGAAAACTTGTGACGCCAAAGAATATATTGTTATACCACTGCACTATTCGGTAACATTAAATAACTTTATATACCGCTCTTAAATATTTGTATACGGATTGCAGAACCAGCTTTCTAAAGCGTCGGGCTATTCGTCCTTGGAATTAACGATAGCTGTTTCGCGGAATGGATCAAGGTGAACTTGGAAGGCATTTATTGAATGTTATATTTTGTTTTCCGTATTACATGTATGTTATTTGCTTGGTTTTTAGTTGTTATGGGTAAGCCTTTTCGTCAATGCCGATTTCAAATGTTCCGTTAAAATCTGTAAGTTTCTTTATTTTTTTTATCCTGACGGCAAGTCATTACTGGACTTGATATTAAGTAGAATGCAGTCCAAATGTAATGTCCCTTTTTATGCCGGCCTGAAGTTACTGGATTTAGACTGGCTGACCCCGGAACGCGACTCCATTTTTGCCGGGTTTTTCACCCGTACCATTTGATCGTCAATATCCAGGCAGGTAAAATAATTATCAGATATCCTTTCAGCAGCTTGAGTAGATTATTATAACTGCCATTTTTATTTGTTGGTGGCAATCGACATCTAGGTCATTAGCATGCAATTTTTCTCCAAAATGTGTCTAGTTCTAGAATTTTTCAATATTTAGATTATTCCTAACCTATGGTAGATGCGAGAAAAAATATATTTCAACCATCTATAAATTGGTATTTTTGTCTCCAACTCAACTTTTAATTTTCCTATTTTTCGATTGATCACTTATCAAAAAATTATTTGATTCTTACATCTCTTGAAAAGCTGATTCCACAATCCATTTCAATAACCAACAACTTACATCTATCTATATTTCGTTCGTTTATACCGTATGCATTGCTTTATCTATTTAGATTCATGACTCAATCCAGTCAGTTTCGGTTATCATAGCCAAATTATCCCCCTTTCCAGGCAGATATTCGAATTCCCACAGGGAATTACCCAGGACTAGAGTCTCCCCCTCTAATAGCTCAAAATTTAGAGTATAACAATCATCTTCGCATGGCGACCGCGGCCTCAATTGTATAAAATTTTTCCCTTTCAACTGAGACATAATAATTAAGCCCACATCCAACTCTAAATATTTGAAACGATGAGTGTCGTAGTTTTTAGACAATATAAGCCAATTAAAATGGGAAGGGGGGATATGGGGGGAGAGGAAATAAGGTCTAGGTGCAAGGATCCTGAGCGATTTGACCGCACGTATATCGCAGTTTTGGAAGTGGACAAACCAACTAGGAATTTCAGTGTTCGTTATACGCGAAGCTATTTCCTCTAGATCCATGGGCTGGCGACCAATTCTGATGTTGGTGAGGATCCTGCAAGGGACAGAGTCGCGGAGCCGGTCATCGTCGTTGATAAGCCTAGTGAGGTTCAGTTTGGTGGTGGGGGACCAGTCGTAGTACGCATCCATGACGATGACCGGAGCTCCGCGTAAGAGGTGATGGTTGAAAACTTCGTTGTAGCTCGTGTCGGATACGCGCGCGATGCTTTCTGGAAAGAAATATGTTCACATATATACCTGAATGACTTAAGTTATGTCTTATAATGATAAGGTAGGTCCATCTCGCTTTTAGGCAGATCAAAACCAATAACCATATTACGACATGAAATAATTTGTTTTTATAGTTTTTATTGATGATACGGCAAAGTGAGTATTGTGCATCTAATGTTAAGTACAGTGCAGTCCAAAAGTGGCCTAATATTGGTTAATGGATATACACCGCTAGGACTCGCTAGAACAAGCCACTATGGTGGTCTTTCACCATATGTATGTCTTAATTGCTCCTAATCTTCTTTTAAAGATAACTAGAAAAGAGGGTAGAAAATATGCAACTGTAGAGCAGGCCAAATCTGCAGCACCCTAAAGTTGACTGGTAGACAATGCCTTTGGCATTAAGTCCGCCTTTATACATTGTATATAAAGAATAAATAAATCTGAAATCACGTCATCAAATCCAATACATCAGAATGGTACCTAACCTTCAAAATTACAATGTCTTAGAATATTAAATGAAGGTCAAACACTAAAGAATAATACGGAATTCCTAGTTCATTTCTTTTTGTTTTAGGCGAAAAATTTAGATAATTCCGTAACGGCATAATGTCATTGTCTAGCCACAATAACCGTAACATTGTAAACAGACGCCCACGTGATATTGACCTCACCAGCCGGCGGCATGTTTAAATATTTCGCTTGTTTTTATTTGTGCTCGTCACGCAGATCTATGAAGATGAAGGGGGCATCAACTGGTGTAATTATCCCCTCTGACTGCTGCACACAGAGAGGTCAACCCTAATCCTAACTAATATTTTATATGCGAAAGTGAGTTTGATTGTTTGTTACGCTTTCACGCCTAAGTCCAATCTCAAATGAAATTCATGAACCATGAAATGTTAATGAATTGAATATCCTGGCGACCGTTATCGGTTACTTTGTATCCCGGAAAAGTCTGCGAGCAAAAGCTGGTTAGCTGTAATAATTGTCATTAAAATACTGAAGTACAGGGCTGCGATTTAAATTAATAAGTAAGTATATGCTTCACCAATCTTGGTTTTCTACGAATTAGCGCGAACATGCATTGAGGAGTGTAAGTGGGCCACCAACATCCAAAGCCAACCTCACCTACACGTGGTAAATTCTGCGGACAAGGTAATGGCGAAACTTGGTTCTCGTTGCGCGTTGTATGGGTCAGTGCCTCAACCATGAGTTTATCTTAGTAAAATCACTAGGGACGATGTAAAATATTTGTATGACAAAATTTTGTTTCTCACGTATCCGCTAGAGGCGGCACTGAGTTTTTCATATAAATATCTTACGTCGTCGCTAGCGATTTTACCGTGCCAAACTCATGGTTGAGGCACAGGTCGCGCCATATAATACCAAATACCGTTAAATCTATGGTACGAGAAGGCGGACCCTGGCATTAATTCGGGATAACGCCAGGCACAAAGTAAGTGCGAATATGCATTAAATTGATCTCGAGAGAAAAATAAGTAAGTACATCATTTAATGTTGACTACCTCGGTGGCGCAGTTGTAATGCGTACGCGTTACGATTGAGGCTAACGCTGAGGTCTCGGGTTCGATCCCCGGGTCGGGTAAAGTGGTATTGGGTTTTTCTATTACGAAATGCTCAGTATCAGCCCGGAGTCTGGAATTTGTGCCCGGTATGGCGATAGGCTCGCCCCCTATCACATCGTGGGACGGAGATACGCTCGGCGAAATGTGGGTGTACTGGTTACACCTCTGCCTACCCCTTCGGGGATTACAGGCGTGAGTGCGTATGTATCATTTAATGTTGTAGCAGATCTTCATTAAGTCATCGTCGTACACGTATTCTTATTTCCCAAATAGACGAAAATTTGGCCGGTTTTTCAACTTGGCCAAACGACTCATGACATCGGCACCGAATACCGATAGCTTCCCATGCACTCCAAAGCACAGAAGTACCTCAGCTTTCAATCGTGTAACGTCACAATTTGGTCTATCAACGAGTCTCAGTCATACGACATGAACGTTCGTGTGGTGTTTTACGTCACATTCTAACCCCGCCAAGTGTTTTCTCCCCAAAGGGGTTGACGTCAGGCAGGTGGTCGGTCGTAAAAACTACGAGCCAACTCTTTAACATGCATTAAAAGCATGTAGGGCCGACCCTGCTGCGAGTGGAATAATGGCAGATGGAAGAACATAATATATATACGTCACGTCGTAGTTTGGCGACCCTGCTGCCTACCTACCTATTCCACTCTACTCTACTACTAGCAGCCAGCAGGTTGCGCGCGAAGACTCAAAATAAGTCTCAGGTCACGTTCTAAAATTAAATTATTTTTCTTATTTGTTGTAATGTTGGCAGTACATATTCAGTTATTTATGAAATTTCAGCCAGTATATTTCCGCTAATTAAATTAAGTTTAATGTTTTCTTTTTTAAATACCTTAAACGAGCATCTCGCTCGCCCGATGGTAAGCGTCACACCTACCCATAAACAGAAACAAGATCACACAGAACTTTGAATGAACAAAGCATTGCATGACACTGGACTGCCCTCGCCACCCCGAGACATAAGTTGTTAAGTCTTATAATGCCCAGTAATTTCAATGTTCTTCAAACCAGAACCCAACAGTGTTTACGCACTTTTGCTTGGCGGCAGAAATAGACAAAGTGGTAGTTGGTAGTACCAACCCAGATGGACTCTCGCATACGAGGAGCATACCACTTGGCGAATCGTCTCGTGTATAATAAATGCCTTCAGTGGCATAAACTTCCGTGAATTAAAATGTATATTCCTGAGAAAATACCTTACATATCAGGTACTTGATACCTTGAAACATCAATCAGAGTCTAAACAAAATATAGGTAGGTACTATTAGGTACTTACTGACTGCTTCACATGCGATGCAATCCGCGGGCGAAACAATATTATTATCCAGATTCTGTGGCTGCGACTTTTCGATCAAGCACTTGTTGTAATACAACGGCGTCCAGTCCCATATCGGCAGCAGTTTTATCAAAACACTTCGTGCCACCGCGGATGCGTGCCACTGAAACGTATCAGTCTGACTCACGGTGTAACCAATTGCCAAAACCATAACCAAAACTAGAAATATCCTCGTCCATTTCTTGATATACGCTTTTCGCACTGCATTAGTCAATGGGCGGCAAATTATGCTCATCTCTTCATCACTTATCCCCGCTTCTTTACAGTATTCATAAAAGGAACGTACTTCAGAGTTAATTAGCTCAAACTTTTCACGTTGGGACATTTTCGGTGAGTTTTTGAGACTCATCTTTACAGATGCTCTGTCAGCAGCTACGATCAATAATGTAATTCACGGCGCGGCATAGGAGTCAGGAACCGAACGGAATGGAATTTGGCGCGCGCGCGGAATGCCCTATTCACTTTGTTATGTTGTAAACCGGATATTGCATATGACGTAGGCACAAAAAAGCAATGTAGTACCTACATACTTCTATCGAATTAAATCTAATAAAAATAAAAAATTACAGATGAAATCTAATAATGCTTGTAGTAAAAAAATGGTATTTAAATAAATCAATAAAAAATAGAGTGTAATAATAATTAAAACAAAACACATCATTGTTGTAATCTGTGGTTGAAATATTAAAGTACATGTGATTTTAGGTATGGCAACTATTACATGTATATATATTGATACTACCAGTGATGGACACTGATAAAGTTTTATTTCAATTTTGAAAAAATATAGACCGTATGTTGTGTTTAGGTTTAAAGCACATAGAATTCTGCTGCTGTTGAATTCGCAGTAAATTATGGGCATTACGAGACTTCACATTGTATATCTCGGCGTGAATGCTGTTTTTGTATAGGTGGAGGCGGAACGTTTACGATCAGGCGAGCGACATGCTCGCTTCGTCATTAGGGCTAATAAAAAATATTTGTTAAACCCTTATTTTATTTTAGATATCCTGCGCATTGCGAGATTACTTATTTGTTAATAGAAAGAATTTTACCTCGTTAGTATGGTTGAGAACCTCAACAACTAAGTCGAATAATTGTATGAAAGTAAATTACACGAGTACAATATAGGTACAGTTAAAACTTTGGTTCTTGAAAAAAAATGTTGCGTCCGAAAAATGTTTAAGTCACTGGATCAATAATAAACGAATAATTAAATAATACCTAAACATTATTTTTTGTAATGGGTGCAAATAAATATTTAACGTTGGCAGCCCCAAAAGTCAAATACCTCTCCGCCATATTGAAAGTTTTAAAGTGGGAAGTCGGTCAAGCGTTGACCTTATTTGTTATTTCTATTTATTGCGCTACCATATTTATTGTCTGAGCCAATAAAAAAAAGTGATACATATTTAGTGACTTATTTGTTGTGATTCTAAGTAAAGCAAAAGCGATTTTGCAAATTTGCAATTCGCTTATTGAATACGTCACAGCGCCATGTTGTATTCCTGCGCTGATTGCAGGCACGAGAAATCTGCCAACCCGTTTATTTTCCGGGATTAGTTCCCGAGAATAAATCGAACTGCGATTTTGTACTCAAATATATTTTAGTTTATATTTGTTGGCAAATGTATTACAACTTTAGTGGAATCGATGCATCCCTGTTGTCGCATTTCGAGTGCTAACTCCTAATACTAACTGCAGTTTTGTGCATCCGCGAAAGTTGAAAGGACTGTGTTGTAAAAGAAAGAAGTGATAATTAGCCAAAATTCCGGTCCCTACGCGCAGACGAGAAGGTGCCTACCCGCCGGGGCAGTCGGGCGAAGACATGAACAACAAACGCAAAAATCGCCAAGGACCGCCGAGGTAACTCGCCATCAACTTTGAGCATGTCATGTCTTTGTTGTGCGGGCTGCGGCCCAGTGTGTAGTGCATTGCGAATTCTCTGTCACGTTGACAGTTTTTCGGTATTATTTAAAACTTGGAGCACGATGTCTATGTAAACAAAATGATTAGATGTGGTGATGGTCGCGAGTCGCGAGCGGCGCGGCGCGTGCGGCGTCTGCGTCGCGCCGCGCGGCTGTCTTGTCTACACTCGACAGTTTGGCCTACTTTCCCGAATACGCGTGACGATTAATATAGCCACCTGATCAGCTGGTCGGCCCAGTATACTACTAAAGTGCATCTATAGAGTGCACATTCAATGCACTACAGTTCCTAACATGTATTTTTAAACGTATTGTCGAGTGTCTAAGTGAGTAAAACACATTTAAACACAGGAAGTAGGAGTGATGTTGTTCAATAGTCACTTTCACTCCATAGCTTGAGGTTGCGTGATGATAATGCTTGGCACTAATCCAGACTTCTTAATTACGAGTGTTCATTATTTTAATTCACTTTTAGTCTTTGTTGAACACTAGACAATGTTCAGACTTGTTTGTTGCTTGTAACAATGTGATAGATATACAAAACATTTTGTTTTGGCTTCAGTATTTTTGACATGACCTACCCAATTTGATGGCCACTATCTCTTATCTTTGTGTAGACATTAACAAGGTTATTTAAATCCCCAAAACATATTGCATGAAAGGTGACATTTAACTATTCTCTTCAATTAAGTGAAACCTTTTAGAACCATTACGTCTCAATATTTCTTCTATGGGGTATTGTTCGAGAATGTGTTTGCAGTAGTGAAAAAAACATCTGTACTAGTCAACATAAGTGTTTCATGATTTTTACATAGTCTTTGTTATTATAACCTCAATGCATCATGTTTCATCTTTGTCCATGATGAATTGTAAGTTCTAGAAATTCTAGAAGTTCTAGTTTTAGTACATTTTAACTAGTAATTTCTTGTTCATTACATGATTCTATGATTTACATGTTTTCGTCAGCTGGTCAAACTACTGAAAAACAAAGTTTTATTTGAATTTCATTTTTTCAATAGTTTCAACCATAATAAAGCATAATCATAAAGCAGGGTTTGAAATTACTGATTAATTATTATCAAAGAAATAAAGAAATACACCCAACAATCCCACACTCGGTTAAACTGTATCATGAGTATCAGGAATTACGAGGCACTTACGGTCCCAAAAAACTCATAACTGAAACAAATATTTGTGGATCACACAAACATTTGTCTTGGTGCGGGAATTGAACCCACTGTCTCTCTTCCCAGCCCGCTGTTCACTCGTTGCACTATATAGGCTGTTAAATTATATAATAACTTCAATCTCTGGGGGATGTTATTATTGAATAAGTATTCGATAATTAAAAACTCAAGATAAAAGAACATACTCTTAAAAATAGCAATTAATATATTACTAGCCTTTGCTCGCGGCTTAACCCGCGTGAACGGCCTTTACCTGGATAAAAAGCAGCCTATGTTACTCAGTGATAATGTAGCTTTCTAACGGAAAAGAATTTTTAAATCGGGCCAGTAAGTTTATTCATTACATACAAAAATACAAATCTTTCCTCTTTATAATATTAGTGTAGATAGGGCCAAGTTTTATAAAAACTGCTATCTCTACAGTATTAAGACAGTGAGTAAAAACTCCTTTATTTGACATTGGTTTGCTTTGTTTTAGTGGTTTTCTACATTCTGGTAAATATTTCAACAACTTCCTTTTGGTGAAAACTAAAATTAGATTTATACATACGCACTCACACCTGAAGAGGTAGGCAGAGGTGTTACCAGTGTAACCACTTTTCGCCAAATGATGATGATGTGATAGGGGGCGAGCCTATAGCCATATGGGATACAAATTCCAGACTCCGGGCTAATACTGAGCATTTCATGATAGTAAAACCCAGTATCACTTTACCCGACCCGGGGCTCGAACCCAAGACCTCAGCGTCATCCTCAGTCGTAAAGCGTACGCATTACAACTGCGCCACCGAGGCAGTCGATATACACAATCATTTGTATATACATAAATCTAAAGTCCAATGCTATTGTTTGATGTTTATCATGATTTGATGATAGCACATTTTGATTTAATATCAAGAGTTTTGAAGAAGTGTACAACATGTCAGTAAATTGAGTTATCAGCTGTTGTTTTGGTTCATGTGCAAAATTTACATGCATTTCATTTTTAGTTAGCATTTACTTTTACTACATACACTTTCTCATTTATAACAACAACAATCTAAATAGAATGGTTGAGCCATGTGATAAGAGGGAAGAGCAATTGGACAAAAATTGTTTCCCAATAAATACAAACAGGGTTTGAAATTATCAAGATGTGTCACAATAATTATCATGATAGTTATTATCTGATAATTTACCAAGCAAATATATATATCAGCCAATCCTAATAACAAGCAATCAAATCTATAATGTATCTATGTGGTTCGATTTTGCAATTCAATTTTTTTTAAACATAAGTTAGTCAATGAAATAATTGTCATGTCAGTAACTAATTAATTTTTGGAACATCATCTTTTCATTGTCTGCTGACTGCCTCGGTGGTGCAGTTGTAATGCGTACGCATTACAATTGAGGCTAACTCTGAGGTCTCGGGTTCGATCCCCAGGTCGGGTAAAGTGGTATTGGGTTTTTCTATTTCGAAAATATCCTTAAATCGCGGGTTGACGAGCGCAGTCCAGTGTCATGCAGTGCTATGTTATTTAAAGTTCTGTGTGGCGTTGCCTCTGTTTATGAGCAGGCGTGGCGCTTACCATCAGGCGAGCGACCTGCTCGTCTCATCATTCAAGCTAATAAAAAAAATGCTGATATTCAGCCGGAGTCTGGAATTTGTGCCTGGTATGGCGATAGGCTCGCCCCCTATCACATCCTGGGACGGAGATACGCTCGGCGAAATGTGGGTGTACTAGTTACACCTCTGCCTACCCCTTCGGGGATTACAGGCGTGAGTGCGTATGGATGTATCTTTTCATTGTCCTCAACTGAATTAACTCAAAGACTATCTCATGATTCCGAGTTTAAAACTAAATATTAATGTTATCAAAATTATTATGATAATTATCTCTTCAAACCCTGTATCCAAAGTAAGATCAAGGAAAGATAGGAACACCACAAAAAGTTGGTATCAGATGGGCCATGGTTACATCATGGAGTAGAGTAGCTAGAGAGAGAGCAGAATGGAGAAGGCATTTGCCAACTGGCAAACTTACATACAAGGATTGAGCAAATGGCAAATACATGATTAAACCTAGTTAATTGCATGGTTTAATTAATTTATAATAATCTAATTGTACAAGGTCGGAACTTGGAGGTCCTGCGTTCTATTTACACATCACACACTTGTTACATGTTTTTGTAAATTGTATCCCCATAATGGCTTCACGTCATGCAAACAGCCTGTGGTTAATTGCCAAATACTTTCTGAAACTTGTAAAAACTGTCCCTATGTGAGGTATAGGCCTCATCTATTAATGGGAGAGGTTAAGCGTAACTCCACCACACTGGCCTAATTTAGGTTGTGAGACCAGACTTTGAAATTCTTATGCACAAAACTCAGGTACCGGTTTCATCACACACAATGTTTCCCTTCACCATTAATGCAATTAAATAAAACTCCTCAACGGACAACAGTACACTTGTCGCGATTTACATGCTGTTGTCGTAACTACCACTAAAAATTTAAAAATAAATAAGGTTTTAACAAAACTTAGAAACAGACTTCAAAATAAAAACACTAACAAAACAAAAATAAGAATTCCTATAGGTCTTCTTGAGGAATTTTGAAGTCTGCATGGGAGTTAGTATGAAAATCATTAAATTATAATAATGTAATTGCAATAAACTGGTATTAGGTAAGGTCCAACATGTTGCTCTTCTAAGAATTATTATCAGTTTTTGCATGTTGTGAGAAAGTTTTTATCTTGGTGTCAAAAGGTTAAAACATGCGGTTTTTTGCTTGATGATTTCAGCTTTTGTTATATAGATATAATAAGAGTTTCGAGTTTTCCCTGTAATGAGTTTGTTTACAGAACTGCCATTGACTATACTCCCTTCTTTAATATGAACTGATCCCATTGGCGGAAAATATATAGGCTTTTTATCTCATCCTTTTTAACTCCCCAACAATAAAGAAGGGTGTTATAAGTTTGACCCCTTAGTCGGTGTGTGTAAATCTGTCTGTATATCTATGGCTTTGTAGCGCCTAAACTAATGGACAAATTTGAATGTGATTTTTTTTATGAAACTTAAATTTTATTTTTATCCTGTAAAATTTACAGTTAGCAAATTCTCATGCATAAAAGTAACAAAAGAAAGTAAATTAAAAGTTTTCACAAAAAGAAATTACCTTGGCTATGTTGTAAAGAAAATCTTAATAAGATCAATCACTTTATAGAATATACAGCAGCAAAGAGCTCATTAAAGTGTTGTTCTTGAATATATAAAAGTAAAACAGATACTTAGCAGTGTTTTTGTTAGGTTTTTGGTGATACTTTGGAACAGCGACTCGACACTTGACAAATGCCATTCTTTTTATGGATCCAAACATAAAATGATCATGAAATGAGCAAACATATCAGAAGCATTTAATCCCTGTATGAAACTTCAGTGTGGTCGGATATTTTGTGAATCCAATGAGACATTTGCCTGCAAGTCAGTGACAAATGTAACTAAGTCACAGAATCCTAGTAATTTTTCCACGGAACCCACTTTAGAAACCACTGCTTTGGAAGTATGAAAATTGTTGATACAGCAAATGTTTATTATTTACACACTCAATATCACTTAAATTTTCTCAATTTTGTACATACGCACTCACGCCTGTAATCCCCGAAGGGGTAGGCAGAGGTGTAACCAGTACACCCACATTCCGCCCAGCGTATCTCCGTCCCTTATGTGATAGGGGGCGAGCCTATCGCCATACCGGGCACAAATTAAATTTTGTAATCTTTTCAAAATACCCTGTAGTATTTTACAAGGCTTACACAATCATGGTAATAAAAGGATAGGAAGTTATTGAATAATTCATAACTCGAACATTGATACCAATTGTTATACAATTGTGTGGCATAATGTGTAAGAGACAGAATAATAAATGCAAACATCTAAATCCCATGGCAATAATGAAGCCCTAAGGGGTACAGTGAAAGTTTTAATAATAATAATAGTTTTAGGAAGGAATAGATTGTTTATTTAATTTATTAAGCATTTTACACTAAAAGTGTAAATGCTGACTTAAGACAAGGCATTTTCTACATGTCAACCCAGGGTGATGCAGAAATAAAACATATTAGACATGTAAAATAAATTTTATAGTGGTTTAGAGTAAAAAAATTATACATATAAATATTTAAAAAATGTTTGATGTAATAGGTTAAAAATGTACCACTAATAGACAATTTATTGAATCATAGACAATAACTTTATTTTACATCTGTATTCTAGAACAAAACCTTAGTGAGCTCTTTGGTATACATAGGTTGTTATTCTGTGTTAAGACTGACAATGTACTGACGATCCTGTTGCTGTTATAGGTGCCCATGGGCGGCGGTGTTCACCGTCAGATGACCCTCTTGCTCGTTTGCCCGTTTGCCCTTTTCCATAAAAAATATGTATTTAGGATTGGACCGTTTTAACCGCAAAACAACAAATAACAAAGGGGTTCACTTTGCTAAGTGTTTTTTTTTAATTAGTTTTAAATGACATGACGAATAGGTCACTCGCTTGATGGTAAGAGCCACGCCTGCTCATAAACAGAAGCAACACCACACAGAACTTTGAATCAAAATTCACTGCATGGCATTGGAGTGCGCTCGTCACGCCGAAAGTTTAGATGTTAAGACTCATAATGCCCAGTAATTTCACTGGCTGCAATGTCCTTCAAACTGGAACACAACAGTGCTTATGCACTTCTGTATAACTGCATAAATAGACAATCCAGTGGTACCAACCGAGACGGCCTCTCGCATACAAGGGACCTACCACCTAGTGAATTTTAATTATATTGGGAGCAATTAGTAAACATCATACAAAACATCCTTGTGCCTAGATATTGTGCCAACTATCAGTACTGATTGTAATCTAAAGCAGCAGTTGTTTAATGGTCGTTCCCAATATTCTGTCTTTCAATAGATTTGCTCACTGGTGTCTGGCAGTAAAATTTTGACACATTCTTTATGGAAGATCTGTATATTGATAGTAAGCAAATCGTATCTATCATACTTCTTTCTTTCTACCTGGCGTTATCCCGGCCATTTCCAGGGTCCGCCTTCCCACTAAGACGCCTCCACTTCGCCCGATCTTGAGCATCCTCTGTAGTAAGACCATTGGCTCTCATATCTGCCTCTAATACGTCAAGCCAGCGTTTTTTGGGCCGCCCACGGGATCGTACTCCTGGTACGTTCTGGCACAGGCACTTGCGACCGACGTACTCCTGTGGTTTCCTCAAAACGTGACCAAACCACTTTAAGCGACTTTCCTGGAGTTTATCAGCCACGTCGCGGACTCCCAGGCTGCCACGGATGTACTCGTTACGTATACGATCTAATGGTGTAACGTTGCACATCCACCGCAGCATCTTCATTTCCGCAACGTGGATCTCCTTAACATGGCGCTTAAGTGTAGGCCACGTCTCACACCCGTATAAGAGTACAGGCCGAATGATGGTCTTGTATATGAGACCTTTAAGTCTCATCGGCATCTTTCGGTCGCAAGTGACTCCCGTCACTTGGCCCAAGCGGCGCCAATACGGGCCTTGACGTCGAGATCGATATCACCAGACTCATGCAGTACAGACCCTAGGTATTTAAACTGGTCCCTTTTCACGGCCAGTTCATTCCCTATCCGGATACTATCCGGGTCTGTACTCCAGCAGGCCATGTACTCTGTCTTCGCCACATTTAATTTCAGACCGCTGTTTTCAAGCGTCCCCTTCCACAGGTTCACCCTTTGCTCTAGGCGCTGTTTGTCCTCATCTACCAGTGCTATGTCATCGGCATACATGAGCACCCATGGTGGCTGCTCCTGTATATGTGCCGTCGTGACATCCAACACAACACTAAATAGAAAAGGACTCATCGCCGAGCCTTGGTGGACACCTACGGTAATAGGAAACGGTTTGGTATCGCCAACAGCAGTCTTTACTAGAGACTCGGATCGGAGGTACATGTCCCTGATGATGTCAACATAGGCTTCTGGCACTCCCTTAACCCTTAGCGCCCACCAGATCGCCTGCCGGGGCACACAGTCGAAAGCCTTCTGCAAATCTAAAAAGGCAATATGCAGAGGCTTCTTTTTTGTCCTGTATGCCTCGACCACCGGCAGCGACCTGATCGCGAACACCGGGTCCGTGGTGCTACTTCCAGATGTGAAGCCATATTGACACTCTGAGATAGTACACTCTTGGCGGAGCCTGGATTTGAGTATGCGTTCGAAGAGCTTCATGGTGTGACACATGAGCTTAATGCCGCGGTAGTTCTCGTATCTATCATACTAATATTATAAATGTGAATGTAAGTTTGTTTGTTACGCTTTCACGCGAAAACTACTTAACCGATCACCATGAAACTTAATATTAGTAATTTCATAGTATAGAATATAGTGAGCAGCCGTAACCCTATCAAAATCTATAATAATACTAGACCTGTATTATATACGTCCCACTGCTGGACTCGGACTTCCTCTACTCAATGAGAGTACACTGGCATACCTTCGAAATTCTTATGGAGAACTTCTCAGGTATGCAGGTTTCCTCAAAATCTATAGGTCTCTAGAGGTCTCGGGTTCGATCCCCGGGTCGGGTAAAGTGGTATTGGGTTTTTCTGTTGCGATATGCTCAGTATCAGCCCGGAATCTGGAATTTGTGCCCGGTATGGCGATAGGCTCGCCCCCTATCACATAAGGGACGGAAATAAGCTCGGCGAAATGTGGGTGTACTGGTTACACCTCTGCCTACCCCTTCGGGGATTACAGGCGTGAGTGCGTATGTATGTAAAATAATTTGTGCGACCTCATAAATTTGAGTGGTTAGTCAAGTCAAGGGCCACTTGATACATTTCTTTTTGACTTGTACAAGTTGATCGAGTGGCTTTTACTTATTTATTGCAGTTTTAAAGCGGTTATTTGTTTTTAGGTGCATGATGACTGTTCAAAATAATTTTTCCTTTTGCCGTTTTCGGTTTTTCCTATTTAATTGTGTTTTTTGTCTATTTTATTCCTTATTTTTATGTTCTTTATTGTGTTGTTGAGCAAAATATTTTTGCAATCTCAATATTATTGCTTTATCTATTAACTAGCGTTTGCTCGCGGCTCCGCCCGTGTGAACGGCTTTTTCCGGGGTAAAAAGTAGCCTATGTCCTAATCCAGATCACGGTCTAGCTATATGCTAAAGTTCATCCAAACCCGTTAAGCCTTTATGGCGTGATTGACTAACAATTCCAAACTTTCACATTAATAATAGTAGTAGGATAGGGTAGTTTCCTATATTGAATTTTATACATTATTTTATAAGCAACAGAATATGATACGCAAAAGAAACCCTTTTATTAAAACACAATCAAAATTGGTTCAGAAATGTGCCCGCAGTTATGACTTTAAATGTTGGTATGAGGAAAAGTGGGTGCGTAGTAGGGATATCTCACTATCTCGCTTGCACCCGTGCACTATAATGGACATTTTACACAGTGACGTCAAAGGTTGCATCGTCTGTCATTTGACAATTACCCCTTCTACAGGATTTGAATGGCTCCTATCTTATTTATTTTTGGTCCGATTTATAAAATTCTTTCTGCAATAGATTTTGAGTAACATAACTTATTGATTTAAATAATAAAAAAATCTAGTCAACTACCCTATTATGAAAAAACATTCAAATTCGAAAACCTACAATTTTTCACACTTATAATCTATCTATCCTTTGCTCACGGCTCCGCCCGCGTGAACGGCCTTTTCCGGGATAAAGAGTAGCCTATGTTACTCAGTGATAATGTAGCTTTATATAGGCAAAAGATTTTTTGTAATAGGTCCAGTAGTTATGAAGTTTATTCATTACATACAAAAATACAAATCTTTCCTCTTTATAATATTAGTGTAGGATTATGTGAAATTATTGTCCTGTCCAGTGCGAGCATTTTCAATCCACCATTAGAGTTTCTGATCATGCTTAACAAGTTGGTGCCATCTTGCAGCTTGTCATTTGGCAGCATCAAATGATCTACAAATATTTGTTTCTCGTCAGGGTGTTATGTGACCGTAAATGCCTCGTAGTGCCACGCTCTTTGTGTCTTAGTATGGGGAAGGACTATGTGTGGCTGTATTATACAGTATTATACAGTCACACACATAGTATAATAATAATAATAATAAATAAATACACCCAACAGTCACACACATAGTCCTGACCCCACACTAGGTAAACCTGTGTCGTGGGTATCAGGAACTACGAAGGACTTGCGGTCCGAGTATGCCTCGGTGCCGCAGTTGTAATGCGTACGCGTTACGTCAGGCTGACGCCGACGTGTCAGGTTCGATCCCCGAGTCTGGTAATATTGAGTTTTTCTATTACAAAAAGCTCAGTATCTGCCCGGAGTCTGGAATTGTGCCCGATATGGCGATAGGCTTGCCCCGTATCACATGGGACGGAGATACGCTCAGCGAAATGTGGGTGTACTGGTTACATCTCTGCCAACCCCTTCGGGGATTACAGGCGAGTGTGAGTATGTATGTATGTGTATTATTTATTGAGATGGATAGTCTAGTTCTCCATTTGACCTCCATGATACATAATTCTCGTACTTAATTGTAACCACATACCACCAGGAGTATTAACTATGACCGAAATCTGCAAGTCATTGCCTCAACAAACTGCTTATTAGTCTATAGAAGTTGTTTTATATCGAATTGCAGCATCTTGTTTTGTTAGTATTAGGAGCCACGGTGTACATATATTCTACAACATGAATTGATCGGCTCCACCAGGATGGTACCGAAAATTAATCAGTCCGTCTGGCTATTGAGGGTACCACCACAAAGATGGTATCTCAAGTATGGTAGACTTGATTGTGGCGGTAGATAAGACTACGGATGACATCTACGTCAGATAGCACCTTATAAATCCGCTCGCCATTACGAGGAGCACAGTTCACTCCCGACTGGGGAAGTATACATAACGTGAGTGACATCCGTGTCCTGGGGTGTAGGAGTGGAGGAGCCCAGATACAAACACGGAACACTACAACGTCGCCTCGTTTTAAATATCTACATACATACGCAGTCACGCCTGTAATTCCCGAAGGGGTAGGCAGAGGTGTAACCAGTACACCCACATTTCGCCGAGCGTATTTCCGTCCCTTATGTGATAGGGGGCGAGCCTATCGCCATACCGGGCACAAATTCCAGACTCCGGGCTGATACTGAGCATTTCGTAATAGAAAAACCCAATACCACTTTACCGACCCGGGGATCGAACCCGAGACCTCAGCGTTGATATCAATCGTAACGCGTACGCATTACAACTGCGCCACTGAGGCAGTAGTTTTAAATTTCTATTTTTTGTGTACTCGATTTTTGTGTTAGCCTTGAGGAAATGCTTGGGGAAAAACATTGAATTTATGTCCGATATGATGATGGCAAATTCCCATCATATTCGGCGAAATGCGGGTGCAATTCGGACGTGACCTTGTGTTGTGTGTTGGTGCCCTACTTTTGCACCGAAGCATGTATCGAATTCGATCTCTGATTTGTCTTATCTAATATTGGCAGCCATCTCTCGTTCTTTGTCGATTAAAAAACAAGTTCTTACTATAATAAATGGTATCAAAATGGTCTGTGTTATTAAATCAAAAGCGAAATACCACTCACTCACTGGTTAATCACGATATCTCGAGCTAGGATCATAAAATTTGGTCCGATGATAGTTTGTTTAATGTAGGGAAAATGTTTTTGAATGATAATAGGCTACTTTTATCCCAAAAAGAAAGGCGGTCAGATCCGCGATCAAGAGCTAGTATGCAATATTTATAAAGCAATGGCCTTTTTGAAAACTGCTTGTAAATATTTCTATATAATGTACAATATGGAGTTTTTCATGGGCTTCTATCGATCTAGATAGGTTTTATCACAGGGATAACTTGGTTTCGAGCGGTGCTCGCTCAATCATGGGCATGTTGCCGGCCTTAAAGGAAAGAGATAATTTAGGAATTAGGAAGGGGAGGGGGTTTGGGCCTCCGGATATCTTACGGTACGAAACGCAACAGCAAGCTGTCACTTTACGACAAAATTGTCTACAGCGTGGCTCTACCACAGTCTTGAGTGGTAGACTCAATAAAATGGACCACTAACTAGATTTTACCTTCTTTCTTCATGATAGTCGTTATATAATTTTTTGCATAAGGAAATCCTCCTTCACTTCACTCTGGTCAGGGTATATTATATGACGGAAAATAATTAACAAATAACCATTAAAACTAGTCACGCTGATGTGTGAGCCATCGGTAACTTTGCGCCTTGACCCCGAAGCCCTGAATTACGTTTGCTAAATACTCGTTCACAAATCGTTGTTAAGTAATAGTTAACATACATACATAGACTCACGCCTGTTTCCCATAGGGATAGGCAGAGACAACGGATTTCCAGTTGCTGCGATCTTTGCATACCTCTTGACCTCATCACTCTCATTAAATTTTTCATGCCTTTCTCGAGAATATCTCTAACTTGATTTATGAAAGTTCACCGAAGCCTTCCCCTCCCAACTATATATACTTAATAAATAAAAATATAATACTTAACTTATGTTATAAATGCGGATGTGTGAGTCTGTTACCACTAGACTTGACAAATGAACAATGTGTATTTTCTTTACGGTGAGTGAGATATCCGTAGACCCAAATCCCCCTCCCATTGCATGGCCTGATATTCATGAGATAAGCAGGCCGCTCGCTTGATGGTAAGCCTGCCCGTAAACAGAATTAACACCAATCAGAACTTTGAATTATGATGTACTCTGCATGGCACTGAACTGCGCTAGTCACCCCGAAACATAACACAGACATTGACATTAAGACATTGGCGTCAATGTCCTTCAAACAGGAACACTATAGTGCTTACACACTGTTGTTTGGCGGCAGATATAATTAAAGACGGTTTTTTTTTTTTTTTTAAATAAATACATCCAACAGTCACACACACATAGTCCTGATGGCCCCACACTAGGTAAACCTGTATCGTGGGTATCAGGAACTACGAAGGACTTGCGGTCCCACAACACCCTTACCCGAAACAAATATTTGTCTCGGAGTGTGAATCGAACCCAGCCGGCTACTCGCCCACTGCGCCACGGAGGCTGTCAATGTCGCTATTGTTAATTTCATTAATGGAGAAAGTGTTCCTTGGCCATTTTTTTTAAGACAGCCAGTGATTGAGCACACCTTAAGGCAACTGGCAACTGGTTTACTGCAACTTCAGTATTCAAATTAGATAAAAATGAAAGTCGATTCCCTCTATATATAAATTTGTGGGTCTCGATATCTGATCCATATTCATGGTGGAATAATAAACGCGCTTACACGCTCATGACACGAACTCGTTAATTTAAACAGTTTACTGGTTTTATTACAGTATCGATTGATTGCAACAGTCAATGTAACATGTTTATTACTCGGTCTTTTTTTTTTATCAGATTGAATGACGAGACGAGCAGATCGCTCGCCTGATGGTAAGCGCCACGCCTGCTCATAAACAGAAGCAACGCTACACAGAACTTTAAATAAAGCACTGCATGACACTGGACTGCGCTCGTCACCCCGAGACATAAGGTGTTAAGTCTCATAATGCCCAGTAATTACACTGGCTTCAATGTCCTTCACACCGGAACACAACAGTGCTTACACACTGTTGCTTGGCGGCAGAAATACCTCGAGAGTATTTTTTACTAATGAGTGATATGACACAACGAGTCGAGTATTTCTATGCAACCGTGTTAGCTTCGATAAACATATAGAGATAACCAGATAAAACTGGTTTTTCATCACAAAATAAGTCGACAGAATAAAATAAATAAATTAAATACACCCACCGGTCACACGCATAGTACTGGCCCCACACTAGGTTAACCTGTAGCGTGGGTATCAAGAACTACGAGGGACTTGCGAACACCCAGACCAGAAACAAATATTTGTTGGTTTCACAAACATTTGTCTCGATGCGGGAATCGAACCCACGGCCTTACGCTTCGCAGCCGTCTACTCGACCGCTTCGCTAAGGAGGCTGTCAAAATAGTACATCACCTTCACTCTTTATTTAGATTTTTAATACAGTCATCATCTCGTATTATGCTTGTATTCTTAACATAGATCACAAAGGGAGCTTTGCGAATTGCCATTATCCTTGGCATGCACTCCTAAAGTGATAGCTGTGCGAGCTGAGATAATTGTACCTATAATTTTGTTATGCGCTGACCGGCGAAATGGCTAGGAGGCTCAATTGGATAACAATTGAAACTTAACCTTACGTGTTTATGTACACAGCTCCGTGGCGCAGCGGGCGAGTAGCCGGCTGTGAAACGGGAGGCCGCGGGTTCGCTCCCCGCACCGAAACAAATATTTGTGATCCGCAAATATTTGTTTCGGGTTTGGGTGTTGTGAGACCGAAAGACTCGCGTAGTTCCTCATACTTACGACACAATACTTGTATCGTACTGTGTGGTCAGGACTATGTGTGTGACTGTTGGGTGTATTTACATACATACATATATACGCACTCACGCCTATAATCCCCGAAGGGGTAGGCAGAGGTGTAACCAGTACACCCACATTTCACCGAGCGTATCTCTGTCCCTTATGTGATAGGGGGCGAGCCTATCGCCATACCGGGCACAAATTCCAGACTTCGGGCTGATACTGAGCATTTCCTAATAGAAAAACCCAATACCACTACCACCACCAAGTAAACAATTTTAGATAAAATTTAAGACTGCAAAATATAGTAATGATCAAGCTGTCAAGCGTTAGTCAAATTGGTTATTCTTAAATTGGCTGTCTCATGCGTTATCTATTAGGGTTATCATGGTTATTAGGGCATTGAAAAATCTGTTTTTAACAGAATTATCGATTTCAGTACAATTCATAACATGGGAAAGCTATACAGTCCTTCTAAACGTCTACTATAGGTATTTTAACTGAATAGGTTCTTGCGGTAGCTAAGCGGTGCGGGAGGGGTGACATATGACGTAACAACACTGTCGCGCTACACACGTGATTAATACAATACAAATGTCTACAAGTCTGTCTCGCACCGCTTCATTACCGCATGAACCTACTCTGCAGGCCATTCCCATATATATCTCTGAGGCTCTCACTATCAAAGCACGAAGATTGTTCTTCCTCGCTAGAGATGTAGCAAAAGTCCACAACTATGCATTCTGCTGGACGAGTCACGGTAAAATATTTCTTCGGAAAGCAGAGGGAGCACAACATATTGAAGTTAAGGATGAAGCGCATCTAGCTACACTCAAGGATCCAAAATGACTAGAGTTAGTTACTGTATTCTATTCTTTTTACTTTATTTTTTTTACAAATGTTAAATCGATTACTTTTTATATCTTATCTCAAGTTTTATACTTCTTAAATAACCTATTAGACACACATCATACAACCAAATACTTAATAACATACCCGTATACCAACATCTTAATTAAAATAATAACCACAACTATCATCTCTAAAGGCACCACAAATATCAACATAAAATTACTATTGAGTAAATGCAACTACATTAGATGGTTTACTAATTTCTTCAAGTTAAATTCGACTCTAATAACAATAATAATTTAGATAATATTATAGACAAAATAACTGCAGGGGATTCTTTCCTAAGTTCTCCTGAATATTGTAAAAATCTTCTGCCAGAACAAAGTAACAGTAACAATTTAAAAATTATGACACAGAATATTAGAAGTATCGCTAAGAATTTCGATGAGTTTGAAGTGCTTTTAACTAGAATTGACATACAGTGTGAAATATATATTCTGACAGAGACGTGGAATGCGAAGGTAATAAACTATCCATCCAAAAAAAATTACGACACTCACTTTACAAAACATACTCACAACCAAAACGATGGCATTGTAATGTACACCAAACATAAACTCCAGTGTTCGGTAAGGGAGGCTCCCATTGTGGATGCCACTTGTCTAGTTGTCGAGTTTGATAGTCACACGGTTGTCATTGGTTTATATAGGTCACCGTCTTATAAAAATGCCCATAACTTTTTATCATCCCTAGGTACACTCCTTGACACATATAGACATTATAGTAATATTATTCTGATAGGCGATTTGAATATTGACATTAAGGCAAATAATGAAGACCGCCATTCATTAGACTATCTAAATCTAATGGCAAGTCACGGACTCCTTCCAGGCCACATTTATCCGACGAGAAGTAATAACTGCCTAGATCATGCTATGGCTAAGTCTAAAAACTCTATAATCACTATTGTTCTGGAAGCTACTCTTACTGACCACTACCCAGTATTCATTTGTGTTGATAATAACTTTAATCAAATAAATATACGACCTCAATTGAAGAACATTCACAAAGTAAAATATGATACAATTATAGCTCAACTGCAAACAGAAAGCTTCGACAGTATCTTACAATCACAAGATGCGAATTGGTCCGCTACGCAATTGGTCAATGTGATGTATAATGTAATCGCAAGAAACTCACTTAACTTAATCGCACCTCGAAGAGAACGATGTATCAAACCATGGATTACACCCGGATTATTGAGATGTATTAGAAACCGTGATCGTATGAACCTAAAGTGTAAAAAAGATCCTCATAATAACATTTTACATACAACTTACAATCGATATAAAAATTACTGCAATGACTTACTAAAGCGACTGAAGAAGAACTTCGAAAGGGAAGAACTAAATAAATACGCTAAGGATCCAAAAAAGAAATGGAAAATAATTGACAAGATAACTAATAGGAAAAGCACTATAAGACATTCTACCGAGCTTCTTAAATTGGGGGAAACACCAGAAATAGCCCTCAATAAAGTAAACTCCTATTTCGCTAATGTTGCATTAGATTTGGCTAATAATATACCCCAAACTAATTCTAATGATAAAGTAGAATCCATTCATGGACCTGTTAAATCTATGGGGATGTTAGGTGCAACAGAGGAAGAGGTAAATTCTATTATAATGAACCTTAGAAGTGAGTGTGCTATTGGCTGGGATGGAATTTCTTCGAAACTGTTAAAAATGACAAAAAGCAAATTGGTTCCTATCATAACTCACATCGCAAATTTGTGCATAGAAACAGGCGTATTTCCAGATGTTTTTAAAATCTCAATCGTCCATCCTATACACAAGGCTGGGGAAAAAGACTGTGTTAATAACTATCGCCCAATCGCTGTACTATCGGCTCTGTCTAAAATATTAGAAAAAATTATGAACACAAGATTATTGGCGTATCTTACAAATGGTAATGTGATATCAGAAAATCAATATGGATTCAGAGCTGGTAAATCTACTGAACAGACAGTCTCGGAACTCACTAGTTTTGTTGCTACGCATATAGATAACAAGTCTAAATGCATTGGTGTATTCCTGGATTTAACAAAGGCATTCGATACAGTTTCATCTGCAATTCTTCTCAACAAAATGGAAAAAATTGGAATCAGAGGAATAACGCTAGATTTATTCAAAAACTATCTTGAAAATAGGTCCCAAAGGGTACAAATTGATTGTCATTATAGTGGTGATATCTCCATCAACTATGGAGTACCACAAGGCAGTATCTTAGGACCTACTTTGTTCCTCATATACATTAACGATTTGTGCAATCATAATTTAGTTAACTGCAAGGTTTTTGCATATGCGGATGACACAGCATTCATCTTCTATGGGAAAACTTGGGAACAGGCAAAAAATTATGCCGAAAGAGGTATAAGAAAAGTGACTCATTGGCTTAATCAAAACTTACTTTCATTAAACATCTCCAAAACTAAGTTTATTCTATTTTCCAATAGTACGAGAACATTACAATCTGCAAAAGACATTCAAATTCACGTACACGAATGCAAACCCGAATCACAAACTACATGCAAGTGCCGACCTCTAGATAGGGTAGAATCAATAAAATACCTTGGCGTGGTTTTAGATGAAAAGTTATCATGGTGTAGACATATTGACCAATTGTCCACGAGAACAAGGAAGCTTATATACATATTTAGAAAACTGAGACATGTTGCTGATCATAACCTAATTAAAATAGTTTATTTCGCCTTAGCTCAGTCTATCTTATCTTACTGTATAACGTCATGGGGAGGCGCGCGAAAGACCCTCTTAATAAAACTAGAAAGAGCACAAAGAGTATTATTAAAAGTTATGACGTTTAAGCCACTCAAATATCCCACAACCACATTGTACTCTGAATGTGATGTACTTACCGTTAGACAGTTATTTATTAAAAAGACTATATTATCTCAACACCAAAAAATAGTGTTTAATCCTCATTTAAAAATTCGACATAATAATAAAATTTGTCCCACCATTGCTTACAGAACATTTTTCATTAATCAATTTCAATGCTATCTTGGGCCTATGCTATACAATAAAATTAATAAAATTCTAAAACTATACTCACAAAATTATCATCAATGCAAAAAATGTCTGACATGTTGGTTAAAAAATAAAACGTATAATGAAATAGAAAACCTCTTTATAGTTATTAGATAAAGAGTACCTCAATGAATAATGTTTAATATCCTAAAATTAAGAAATAAGTAATTCTTACAGGCGAGAATCCCAAAGTCGCACAATAAAATATGTACCCTTTTGTGTGTACGAGCATTTAACTATAAATAAGTAGAACAAGTTCGTAGTTGCTGTTGTCGAACTTATATTGTACTTGACTAATTCCTAATGTGAAGGTATGTTTTAAAAATAAATGTCAACATTCGTTTATTGTAGTAACCTCCAAGAATAAAGTAATTAAGCAATGCATGTGTGTTTAGAACAGTGTTATTTTTATTAAAACGACTATTAATTGTGTCACGGGAAGAAACTAGCGTCTAAGGCACAGGCTAGGCCTAGTTTAGACGCTAGTGCCAATCTTATTACAAGCCAAGACAAAGATTGTAAGGTAACGTAAGTTTAGACTTAAGATTAAAATGTACTCACTATATATTGCAATAAAGTTATATTATTATTATATTATTATTAATTCTCGTAATTTTAAATGTTCAAAATATCAATCCGATCTAGTCTCAGCGTCAAGAAAGTTGCAAATGGCATTCTCTTAAACCAATAATCAACGTCAAATGTGAACATAGATCGTAATGAGATTGAATGTAGAATAAAAGTTGACTGAAGCCAAAACGGTATAATGCTAGGTGAATTTGACGTTGATTCTTGGTTTAAGAGAATACCATTTGCAACTTTCTTGACGCTGAGACTAGATCGGAATGATATTTTGAACAGTTAAAATTACGAGAATTGGCCTTCTGATATGCGCTACCTCAGCGGTAGTCGTTAGGTATATGCTGTTTATCAATACTTTGGCACAGTCAAACACAGTTCCACCCACAATTTACTGCGGCTTCAGCACGTGTTGACCCACTTTATATTACCTTAGATCTTACAGGCAGGCGGTATTTTCTGTTATCCCAAGGTTTATTTATTAAATTAACAGGTTTCATACTGGAAAGCGAGGCAGAAAAAAAACATATTTTTATATGATTAATTTGCTTAGCCAAAAACAAACGCTAGAGGACAACAACCTCTTATCTCTTGACTTATAAGGCAACAGTTACAATTGATAAACATTAATAAAATGTTGCCTGGTCTTTTTTATGGTTACCATTAAAATAGCTTTATTAGTGCAGCGAGTAAGTACTGGCTCTGAATCGAGAGGCCAAGGGTACGACCCTCGCAGCGAGACGAATATTTGTGTTATGAGAAAAATTCTGTTAGATGTTGCAATAGGCTCGGAACCTATCACATTGAGGGTTGTAAATAAGCTCCGCGAGCCGTGTATGTAATAGTTGCACATCTACCTACACCTTTCGGCGATACATGCGTTAGTTAGATGTTGCAGCACTGCATGTTTTCGTTTTCAAGCAGCAGACCTGCCTCCTATAATATGCTGTCCTTTAAACGAAGTGTGAAGAAGCAATTAGGCAGGCCGGCATAATTTTGTCGACCTACGATAGACACATCATCTGTCGTTGGTCGACAGTATTCTTGGATTGCGCTGCACTTAACATCAGGTGTAGCGTAGAAAAAAAAGACGAAAGGTGGGCGCGTAGTGGGGACAACTCACGGTTTCACTCGCACGAATGCACCGTAATGGCCATTTCGAACGGTGACGTCAAGGTTTGCGTCGTCTGTCATTTGACAAGTACCACTTCCATCAGATTTTAATGGCTTTTTACTTAATTCTTTTTGGAAGTATTTATATAATTCTTTCTGGAATAGGTTTTGGGTAATGGTATGGTGGTATTGCTGAGGTCCATGAGCGGCGGTAACCACTTACCATCAGGCGGGCCGTCTGCTCGTCTGCCTATCTAAGCAATAAAAAAATGTATATTATTGACTTAAATAAAAAAGAAATAAAATCAATTACTTTATTGTTGATCAGGTCGCCGCGGGGCCGCGTGGTAGCGGAGGGCGTATACAACAACGCACACTTCATGCATGCAGCGACGTCGCACGTGGGCGACATCGTTCAGGTGCTCACGCAGTCCGGCAGCCTCTGGGAGGGTGTATTCAAGACGTTCAGTGCTCAGTTTGAGGTAAGAATTCTGTACTTGTGTATTAATTGCCTTTTTCTTTCTTTCCTTGATAAAAAAGTCGATCCTGGCCATGTTCTACCTGTGTGCTAAATTTCATTCAAATCCGTAACACTTTTTACATTTATAATACAGTGAAATTTGGTTAAATGGGACCTGGATAAATGAGAAACCTCTATTATTGAGAGTTGCAATGAGGTCCCGGTACTTTTTTATTGAATTACCTCTATTAATGGGACTTTTCGAACCTGGTTAAATGAGATCTTATTTCTAGGACTTATTCGATGTTTACCTTTATAATTGGGACTCTGTAACTCAATTCCCTCTATAAATGAGACAAATTAATCGTAATTTTTCCACGTAATACATAATGTATGTACATTCATACCTACATATATTAGATATATTAGCGGGAGCCTCTGTAAATGAGACAACTATAATTTTAAACCTGCCTAATTGGAAAACTGGATTAATGGACACCCTCAATAAATGGTACAACATTCTTGGTCCCTTGAGATCCCAATTAACCAGGTTCCAACGTAGTAGGATTAGGGTTTTATTTTCCCGGCATTTTAACTCTCCATTTTATCTGTCAACGGAATCCGTGGTCATGCCATAAGAACACCATTTCTCCTGGCCAAAACTATCACTTATTCATGTTGATGTATCGGCGTGATGAAAGTTAATAACAATAAAGTAAATAATCATATCCAATCAATATTATAAGTTCTGTCATACTTTTTTTTACACACTATTAATGAACCGTGCGACTATAAAATAATCGTGTGAACGCACAAATATACCATTTATATCATGCATGATTAAAAAAATGTTGAAAATTCCCATTTGTGACGCGTGAACGATCGCAATGTGTGTGTAGAAATCGAGCGTAAGCCGCCCGCGCCCGCGCCCGCGCTTTTACTACCGAGTACCGCGCCGATGTCATTGCACTTTTTTGACGGGCCACGATTATATCGAAACTGAATCGTTGTTCAGTTTGATTTGTTTCGTTCTCAATTCGTCACGTTTTGATTTGTGGTGCTTTCGTTGGAGTGTTTTTATATTGGCGTGCTGTCTGGAATAGTAAAGACTATGCTGTTATTTATTTTTCTTACCCTGCGTTAAAACGTAAACAAACATTAAATTTTTTTTTACATCAAAACTATCCTCTTGTTTACTTAAAATTCCGTTCTATTTATGTTTTTTATGAATAATTTTACAGCACTTGTCAGTTAATTATTATTAAGATGTCAGTGACCTTGACAATGAACTCTACTTTGTCCAGGTAAGACAAAACTAATGACAGCGAGGTGATAATCTAAGTTTAGGTTCAGAAGAGTGTTAATATAATTCTACAAGTGTAGTTAAGGTAAATGGGCGTCTTAATGTTAAGTACAAATGGTCTGGCTACGATTTGAAACACAATAGATTTATATATTTTTGAGGGATAATTTGAGCGATTTTTTTATGGAAATCTAAACTTTAAAAAATTATATTATATTCTGTACACAATTTACGTCATATTTATATTTATTATTTATCTTTATTTATTTATGTTAAAAAAATGGCGATAGGCTCGCCCCCTATCACATCGTGGGACGGAGATACGCTCGGCGAAATGTGGGTTTACACCTCTGCCTACCCCTTCGGGGATTACAGGCGTGATTGCGTATGTATGTATTTATGTTGTATTTTTTGCGTCGCTATAAGTTTATTCGTTTCGTCACACTCTTGAGTTAAAAAGTAGTAATTTTCTTGGATTTTTGATACGACCTTTCTTATACACGCGCAGTGTACATATTTTTGTATAAAGAACCATTGTAAATGTACGCTGTATATAATGTAAACAGTGAAAGGGTACTGCACAATGATCAAGTGCCCTTTGTCCAAGTATCAAGAAATATTTATTTCTAAGGAGTGTTAGACGGCGCGGCGGTCGAAAACCAGAAATTAATTTTTCCCTTTTTAACCGACTTCAAAAAAGGAGGTTCTCAAGGAGAGTTTTTTTCTTTGCTTGTACATCGATTTCTTCGTCATTTGTGGAACGATATTGTTGGAAAAAAAAACATTCGATAGAGTTTAGATATCATTTGATCGACAGCTGCACAGGCACCGACTACAAAAAACTTATAGAAATGGTTCTTTTTGACTCTTCTGTATTATTTTGTAAGTCGGTTTTTATGTTTAATTAAAACTTTTTTTATAGACAAATAAAATGTTAACCCTACTACGCTGTTCAAATCTAATAATACCTACTTTAGACAATATGAAGTGTAACAACGTGTGGGCCAGGGGCCAGCAGGAGATGTCGTAGATTCGATCCCTGTGCCGAAACAAAATATTTGTGTGAATTACAAATATTTGTTTCTGGTCCGAATGTTGTGGATCGTAAGGTCCTCATAGTTTCTGATACTAACTCTACACGACTTGTATCTTAGTGTAGTCCTGGACTTCGTGTCTGACTGTTATATTGCTCTGAAATGAACTCCCTGCGTCAGTGTTTCCCGAGCACTATGACATGTCCTTCTTTAAACGAAGCTTAAACAGAGAACTCCTTCAGCGGTAGGCAGCGGCTTTTCTGTGCCCCTGGCATTGCCGACGTCCATGAACAGCGGTGACCGCTTACCGTCAGGCGGGCCGCTAGCTCGTCTGTCTATCAGGGCAATATATAAAAAAAAAAAACAATTAAATAAATAAATACACCCAACAGTCACCCACATAGCCCTGACCCCACAGTAAGATACCGAGTCTTGAGTCATGATATAAGAAACTAGGTGACTTTAGGTCCCACATTTGTCTTTGTGCACGGATCGAACCCGCGGCCTCCCGTTTCACAGCCGGCTACTCGCCCGCTGCACCACGGAGGCTCTCGATTAATCCCATCAAATAGTACGAGTATACGAGTACGTGACATAATTGTGTTTTGAGCTAATCCTATAATCCGTAATAAGGCGCTTAGGTCACAGTCGTGGTCGACGGTATATTCAATATTCTGGCTTTAAAAAACTAAACATATTTTTAATTACTAATAGTTTTTCATTTCTTTGCATGACAAAGTACATTGGACAGTACAGTCTAAATGTAAAAGATCCACAATTATTTGTTTTTGGTCTGGGTGTTGTGGGACAGCAAGTCCTTCGTAGTTCCTGTTATCCACTATACAGGTTAACCTAGTGTGGGGTCAGGACTATGTGGGTGACTGTTTGTATTTATAATTATAGTTTGCACGTAAATATTTACATCCGAAGCATCCCTAACATGACGTCAACCAAAGTCGGGGTGGTAAATTGCTCAGTGTCAACCTATCCCATGTATTTTCCATCCGACGTCGACGACGCATGCACGCGATGTGTAAAGGAGCTATCGCAATGCACTGGTCGGGTGCGTTTCGGCGATCTGCACCGACGTGACCGACCCCAGCCGAATTGCGGTATATAGGTCGGATCAATAAACGCACTGTTTTGTCCGTTCAGTGTACGATCATTTTTTTATGTGTACGCCGACGTGTCTACCGTGAGGGCCTTTCGAAGATGTGATTTTAGGGTGAGTGATGATGACATGTTAATGTTTTTGTAGTTACGCCCTTTTTCTTATTTGCTTGATTGACGAGACGAGCAGGTCGCTCGCCTTAAACCTGGGTCGAGCCGGCCCATTCGTGCTGTAGACAAAGTTTTTCTTTCTTTCTAGTAGAAGACATGTTTTAAAGCACGTGCTTTATGATATCTTTTTTTTATATGGTAAGGCGCGGTTTGCGCATCTGCCAATGTTTTTAAATGTCAAACATATTAATTCCTCCCAAATCTATACTGCTATGTTTTTTTATTATAAACTAGGGGCGTTGCCCATGTTTTTCCACAAAACATAAAATAAAAAAAAAACTTAAAGTCCGACGAATATCAGACATATATATGTCTGATATTCGTCGAAGAAAGTAAGAAAGTAAGATTACTTTCTTCATCACATTATTCTGCATCGATTGGTATCGGTCTCGACCCCATACTCCCAGTGGTTTCGGAGGAGATAGCGTGACAAGCTTTTGGCAGCGGCGGCGGCGCCAGTTACTTTTTTTTTGAATAGAGAGATGTCGAGCCCAGCAGTGGGACATTGATACAGGGATGATGAATACACCTTTTAACGAGTAGTAGTTTAAAAGTAAATTATATTTTAATGTGCAAACAAAATGCAATAAATCAATTTATTTAAAACTGACCATTTTATTAAAATATCTTACTCAACATTTCAAGGTCCCGTGTGCATATTTCATAAATTGCCGGTATGTTATTAATGATCGACTGCCTCGGTGGCGCAGTTGTAATGCGTACGCGTTACAATTGAGGCTAACGCTGAGGTCTCGGGATCGATCCCCGGGTCGGCTAAAGTGGTCTTGGTTTTTCTATTACGAAATTCTCAGTATCAGCCCGGAGTCTGGAAATTGTGCCCGGTATGGCGATAGGCTCGCCCCCTATCACATCGTGAGGCGGAGATACGCTCGGCGAAATGTGGTTGTACTAGTTACACCTCTACCTACCTCTTCGGGGATTACAGGCGTGAGTGCGTATGTAAAATTCAATAAATCAATTTATTTTAAACTGACCATTTTATTGAAATTCGAACTCAACATTTCAAGGCCCCGTGTGCATATTTCACAAATTGCCGGTATGTTATTAATGATACGTCACCGTTAAAAGAGCGTGCTTACAAAGGCGCCGTTCTAGACGTACAGACGCGTTTACCTCGCTATGCAGGTCATGGTGTTCGGGAAACTGTACTCGGCTAGGAAGCTATGCAGGGATTTTTTTTTGTCATGCATTCGTGTGACAAATGAATACACCCAACAGTCACACACATAGTCCTGATCCCACACTAGGTTAAACTGTATCATGGGTATCAGGAACTACAAAGTGCTTGCGGTCCCGCAACACGCCAGACCCGAAACAAACATTTGTATTTCTAGCACATTTAGGGAATAAACAACTGGCGGTGCATTGGCTAAATAAAAACGAATTTTAAACACGGACCGCTACGAGTTTTCCAGACTTTATTGCATAAGAAAGCTGCAGTCACTAACCTTGCCAGACTAATTTGATTTAAAATGCGTCTCAGGTATTTTTCCATCTCTCTTTTATTCATCCACTCGTAATATCTATCGTTTTTTATGAAGCAACGTAGATTGTTATTAAACTTGATACAAGTTCTTGCTTCAGCAAAGTCATAATTGTACTCTTCAACTGAGGAGTCTCTAATAAAGGTATAAAAACAAAGACATTGTTTCTTAGTCTTAATTTTAATTAGCCATTTTATCCCACTGCCGGGCATAGGCCTCCACTTTTAAGGGGGACCGTGATCATATCTGTTCATATGCTGCATATGATCGCGCTGGTCATATGCTGTTTGATGGGTCGCTGTTGCTTTGTCTGCCGGCCGGCGAGGGTGGGGCTCCGGTCGAGACATGACAAATAAAACTTAAAAACCGACTAAATAATACAGTGAACAGACAAAAGTAACAATTTCTTGAGGTCTCTTTGGAGTTTAGTTTTCTGTAGTGGCCTTTTAAGGTTTGTGTATAGTTATTTTATTTAAAAAACCAATTGTGACAGATGCAGTAATGACATGTAAATTCCAATACAATAACACAATCGCGACGAGTTTTGAGTTTATTTTTTTACTCTGCTCCATCAGATCTGATCGCAACTAAACTCTATCCAATGATTTGTTTTCCAGCAAAATCAGTCCCCAATAATTTGGCGAAATCGGTGTACATACATAGAAAAAGTGTACTAACTGAATTGAGAATCTCCTTTGTGAAGGCGATACGGCCGATTTTTGTTTACATACCAAGAGAAAATTAAACATATTCAAAACACGTTCACTGAGGAGTAGTGTATCACTAACGTGGCTTTTTATTCATCCGAGCTGAAAATCCTTTGATCTACCGATACGCGGATCGTATGACGCAGACTATACATATTCTATGCAACCGGCAACCGCATCTCATGCCAAAAGATATGCCAATGCCCACTTTCAATCACTTCCAAGAAACGCTCGTTACATTATTTTTTATTGCCCTAGATAGAGCGGGCGGCCTACCAGATGGTAAGTGGTTACCGCCGCCCATGGACCTCGGCAATGCCAGAGCACAGCCAGGCCGCTGCCTACCGTTAAATCCTAGCACGCCAAAGTGACTAATACACTCCAATACTGAATGAGATGGGTTAGGCGTTAGTCCACCGCGCTGGCCTAATGCGGGTTGGTAGACTTGACATATTGTCTGGAATTTGTGCCCGGTATGGCGATAGGCTCGCCCCCTATCACATCGTGGTACGGAGATACGCTTGGCGAAATGTGGGTGTACTGGTTACACCTCTGCCTACCCCTTCGAGGATTACAGGCGTGAATGTGTATGTAGAATTGGAGCGTTGACCTTTAATAGAGACGTTAGGGCATAATGAAAGTGTCTTGCAACGTTCTGCATACGTCGCGTAGATTTCTCTCAGGTCGTTAACCGTTGTTAAATATTGATTTAATGTTGAATTTCGAATGGAAATGCGTTAGACATTCCGCGTTTCCGGTTTTCTTATTAAAGAATTTATTGAAAGCTCATGCGATGGGTGGGCCAGAAACGCGGGAAGCTATGACGGGTTTCCCCCCGATGTGTACGGTAGACGCTAGCCTAATATGGTAGCTTGAAATCCTTGAATGCCTCGGTGGTGCAGTTGTAATGCGTACACTTTACGACCGAGGCTGACACTGAGGTCTCGGGTTTGATCCCCGGGTCGGGTAAAAGTGATATTGGATTTTTCTATTACGAAATGCTCAGTATCAGCCTGGAGTCTGGAATTGTACACGGTATGGCGATTGGCTCACCCGTATAACATTATGGGATGGAGATACGCTCGGTGAAATTTGGGTGTACTGGTTACACCTCTGCCTACCCCTTCGGGGATTACAGGCGTGAGTGCGTATGAAATCCTTGTGCTTAGAAATACCTCGACCGCGAATTGACGCTCTTGGAACCAGAAAAATATGTAATGTTTTTTTAGTACATCTGTTGTTAAGTCCATTAAAAAGTCTTTTTAGGTCGTCACACCTCTGCCTATCTCTTTTTTCTAGCATTTTAGTTTTTATTTTGAGTCAGTTATATTTTTGTTAATAAGTTTTTTTTGGTAGTAAGTGTTTATTTAACTATTTTTAGTGAAATAATCATCAAAATCGATACATAAATGGTGAAGTTGTAGGCTTTCGATCCCCGATTTCACCGCCTTAGGGATGCAGTTTCTTCTTGAAATAGCCATGACCTGGGTCAGGAAATAGGCTACTCCTGGAAAAGGCCGTTCACGCGAGCGGAGCACGAGCAAACGCTAGTAATATTGATATTTTGTTAAACTAAAATTCCAGTGTTGTGTCAATTTGTCAAATTGATCATTGAATGTTCACGTAGAATTCATGCGCGAGGAATTCCATCGCAAGACATTATACTATTTATTATAACTACTAAACACGCATGGCTATAACGTTTGCTTTCATTTAACATCAGTCATCACACGAAAACATTAATTCAAAAGTGGTCGGTCGCAACTCGCACGATTGTCGGTACCGTACATCGAAATAAGTTGACTAGAAACTTAACTGAAGCAAAAAAATTACTCCACCAAACCTGTGTACAAGGGGGCGGGGCTATAAAAGTCTGTGCAGTTCGTTCATTCATCAATTTATAAAATTTGATTTATGATCTCTAGTTGACACTTAATACGTCAATTTTTTGCGCGGTTCATAACGTCGTATCTCGATTAAAAAAAAATATTTAGACATTAACTTTTTTGTGAAATAAAGTTGATTTTGAACATTAATTCATTTCTGTAGCGTGTATGAGTGTTACGTGTGATTTTACCTTTGCATGTGTAAGTAAGTAGAGCCGTATTTTTGGCAGATTCATATGAGAGTTATCGTTCTAGTTATCTTATTTCGATCTTATTAGTAAGCTGCTACTTCGCGTCATATTTTCACCGGTAGGGCATTATAAGACTAGCTTTTTATGTCTCGTGGTGATGAGTGCAGTGCATTGCCATGCAGTGCTGTATGAGAGGTTCTGTGTGGTGTTGCTGCTGTGTATGAGTAGGCGCTTACCATGGGGTGAATGACCTGCTCGTATCGTCATTCAGGCGAGATATCTACGACCTCCACGTACCATTGTAGCCTGCATAAACATATATAACGAGTATGTTATATTGTAATACATTTTAAAATATTTTTCTTGTCAGCAACATTACAGCAAATTGTACACATATATTTTATATGCCATTCGCTCTAAATAAATAACTATTAATCTCTAATTACACGCAAAGCTATATAAAATATAAACGGTACAGGAAACACAATTCGGACTTGCGATAAGGCGCGTACGAAGCTGTCCATTTCGTTTGACCTTTGATCTTCTCTACAGTTACCAAAATATTCGATTGTATATCGACTTTTATTAACGTTTTCCGGTGATGTGACGGGAGTGGTTTTTATAATATATTCCTTGGAAATATCTATCTGTATGCGTATTATAAAATTGATACAATTTCGGTTTTATACTTCCAAACCTACAACGGAACACTATTACAAAGCCTACGCGCCGTCTATGTTTGTCTTTAAAATGGCGAATGTTCTAAAAATTATAAAAATAAAGAGTACGCAGTCACGCCTGTAATCCCCGAAGGGGTAGGCAGAGGTGTAACCAGTACACCCACATTTCGCCGAGCGTAACTCCATTCCATGATGTGATTCCCGACTCGGGGCTGATACTGAGCAATTCGTAATAGAAAAACCCAATATGTATTACTTTTACCCGACCCGGGAATCGAACCTCAGCGTCAGCCTTAGTCGTAACTCGTAACTCGTACGCATTACAACTGCGCCACCGAAGCAGTCCTATAATAAAGGTAAATGAAGAGTACCTGTACATAATATCAGCCCTCTATACACTATTCCACAGCTGGGTACGGGCCTCCTCTACTAATAATAAGGGTTAGACCTTAGTCCACCATGCTGGCCTTATGCAGGTTGGCGGACTTCAAATACCTTCCAAAATTCTTTGGCGAATTCTCAAGTATGCAGGTTTCTTCACGTTTCCTTCACCGTCTGTAGCAAGCGATAATTAATAATAAACACTAACGTAACTCAGAAAAATCATCGATGCATGCTCTGTTGACAAACCTTGCGACTTTCGTATAGGCAGTCCGTACTAAGCTATTGCTTTTTATAATAATTATAACAAAAGTAACATTTTAGCCCACTATGCTCGAGTCCCCGATTACGACTTGACCGTTTTTTAGTCTGCGACCATCTTATTTCGTTATTTTTTTGAGGGACACACTGAGTATACAACGGTAAATTAATATTATCCTTTAAAACTGTTTGGTACAATTTGAAACAATACAAAATAAGTAGTAGCACTTCCTAGATAGTCGGCCAGGTGAGCAGTGTGACTAACTCTCACTAGGCCATCTCTGTTTACTCTTATGATTTCACACAAATATATTAATATATTTTTCCTCGTACAAAAAACTAGAAAATCGAATCGAATCTTTTTTTCGGGTTTCCTATATTTAATTTATACATTATTTTATAAGTAACAGAAAATGATACGCAAAAGAAACCCTTTTATTAAAACGCAATCAAAATTGGTTCAGAAATGTGCCCGCAGTTATGACTTTAAATGTTGGTATGAGGAAAAGTGGTTGCGTAGCAGGGATATCTCACTATATCGCTTGCACGCGTGCACCATAATGAACATTTTACACAGTGACGTCAAAGTTTGCGTCGTCTATGATTTGACAATTACTCCTTCTACAGGATTTGAATGGCTTCTAACTTATTTATTTTTGGTCCGATTTATAAAATTCTTTCTGCAATAGATTTTGAGTAACGTAACTTATTGATTTTAAATAATAATAAAAAACTAGTCAACTACCGTATTGAGACGAACTTGCAATAATGTCAAACGGTCCACTCGCTCGTCTGTGTCCTTAACTAGACACACGAGACGAAATTGAAGTTTGAACATGAATACGGAAACGGTTATTTTAAAAAAGGAAAATATACGCAGTCACACTGTTTATTTTAAAGTTCGTCTGAAAATGTCACTTCAGATATTATGAGTCGTATTTACCCATTATTAAGATCACACTTGGTATTATCACTTTGGTGAAATTACGTCATCCGTGCATTATGTTATCTAAGGATGGCATTTGACGCGACGCATTGTAACATATACACGTGGCGCAGCGGGCGAGTAGTCGGCTGCGAAGCGAGAGGCCGTGGGTTCGATTCCCACACCGAGACAAATGTTTGTGTGAACCACAAATATTGGTCTCGGGTCTGGGTGTTGTGGGACCGCAAGTCCCTCGTAGTTCCTGATACCCACGACACAGGTTTACCTAGTGTGGGATCGGGAATATGTGTGTGACTGTTGGGTGTATTATTATTATTATTATTATATTATTATTATATACAATGCCAAACTTTTACGCGGTTTTAGAAGTTCTAAATTAGGCGTAGTGTATCCAGCAGAGCTGAATAGGACCTCGCCCAATTTTTTACAACATGATTAAGGTAATTATTTAATACAAGTACATGTAAGTGTCCAAACGATTTATAATAATATTATGTATATACATACGCACTCACGCCACTTTACCCGACCCGGGGATCGAACCCGAGACCTCAGCGTGAGCCTCAATCGTAACGCGTACTCATTACAACTGCGCCACCGAGGCAGTAATATTATCTACTATTGTAATATTCGATCAATTTGTTAGCGCTTTAGCAAGAAACTATTTTTTCTTTACATTTCGTACATTTGTATGGTTCCGTAGTCAAATAGAACGGTCAGGAGCTACCGCACGGTATCGTCCGCGGTGGCCTGCGTTTTCGCTGATTTCATGGAGAGTTAGAGACAAAATTGTCCACAGGGTGGCTCTACCACTCGTCAAGAATATTGGTCCTAATAACTTTAGAAATAACATTTTATTTTTTATTATTAAGAAAGAAATTGTTACTTAATGTGTGTCAACTCTATGAGATAAACACATGCCATGGTGGAATTGCTGTGGTCCTTTGTAAGACACCTACAATTCTTAATTATTTTGATATATAAATTAAGTTTAGCCAGCGTAAGCCATGTAAGCGTTCGAAACTAGATTATTTTGATAATTACAAAACATCAACTTTTCTTTACTATTTATAAATGTAACTAGAATGATACATATAATGATTCTTAAAAAAATTAAATCTTTAAATTTGTATAAATTATAGTGAAAACCGTATAAAAAATCGTTGCATAGTTTAGAAGAAATAAGCAGACAAACAGACAGACATTACGCGGATACCGACTGTTTACTATTTATTGATTAACCTCCTCTTCCACCTTCTCTGAGTGAATGCTACTTACCAACAAAAAAAAGCCATAAAATATGACACGTTCAAATATAAAATACTAAATAATAATAATAATAATACTAGCCCTGTATTATAGTCCCACTGCTGGGCACGGGCCTCCTCTACTGAATGAGAGGGGTTAGGCCTTAGTCCACCACGCTGGCCTAAAGCGGGTTGGCAGATTTCACATACCTTCGAAATTCATATCGAGAACTTCTCAGGTATGCAGGTTTCCTCAAGATGTTTCCTTCACTGTTAAAGCAAGTGATAATTAACAATTAATACACACGTAACTTAGAAAAGTCAGAGGTGTATGCTCTTGGGGCTGGTTTCGAACCTGCGACTTTCGTCTCGACAGTACTAAACTACTCTTCTAAAAGTACTACTAGATATAAAATGATACGTTATACATTAATTGGTGATTTAATCTTACTAGAATGTTGTGAAAGGTAAATTAAGAAATGTAAGTTAGGTAATTTATTTAACTTTTACCACAAATCAAATTCTTCCAGCTTTTGTTTTTGTATATATAAATTTTTGCCAAACTCCATATTTATTTGATTTACACGTAATTAGTATCTCGTTATCATCTCGTTTGCATAAATACACACTGTACCAAATGGTTCAATTAAAACCTTCCGCATTGGGAATAAAGTCGATTTTTAGCTGCACCTTGACGATTCCTAGAAACGAATCGGATGAAGTCACACTGACTGTCCTTTGTAAGCGCATGCCTGGACTTTCTAGAAATTCCTTTGCAACTATTGTATTATTCACGAGCGTGGGAATGGGCGGGGTGGAGGGAGGGGGGTGAGCATAAATCAATGCCGCTTCCAGACTCAAAGGACGAACAGAATAAGGGTCATTAACTTGTACCATGATGCGTTGCAGTTGCCTCCCTGGTCAGAATTTTTATTTATGCCCTCTTTTATACTAATAAATTAAAAATAAACCCCCTATCACATTATATGGTGTACTGGTTACACCTCTGCCTACCCCTTCAGGGATTATAGGCGTGAGTGCGTAGGTATGTATGTATGTATAGTGGGATTCCAAATACGCACGTGAGTTGACCAAAATTTGTATTTGCATCTGATATTGTTACTGGCTCGAATCTTATTATCCACAGAAATAAATTCCATGAATATTGAGAACACTAGTTTTATCTCTCCATGCCTTCGATTCTACAGACATAAGCTTATGTTAGAAAAAAATTCTTTCCCCTACGACAAAATGGTGAACGACAATCATAAATATCCTTTAAACATCTGCAATAGTACATCCATTTAACATTAATGGAAGTTGTATTGATTGATGCATACTATTTTTGTCACAAGTGAAGACCCATATTTACACGGAGAGCGTTAGAGCCTATGCGAGTACACGACGCGACGTGAATCGTTCAGTCGCGTCACGTCGTCTTAACGATATCGTCTCTCGTTTTTTCAACACGTATCAACCGATTTCCGTTTAGAAAACGAACGATCGTGTCGTGTTAAAAACTTTTTTTCTGTCATTTCGTGCTGCATTCTTAGTATTAATATAGGAATCGGTCGGAAAACGCCCGTCTAAACGCGTTGGATTCTAGTATTTGTTCGCGGCTCCGCCCGCATGAAAGGCCTTTTCCGGGATAAAAAGTATCGGTTTTCTAATCCAGGCCATGGTCTACCTATGTGCCCAATTTCATCGAAAACCGTTCAGCCGTTTAGGCGTGATTGACTAACAAACATTCAAACTTTCACATTTATAATAGTAGTATGAAGTACAATAAGGTCTTTTTTATAGCATAAGCCGGCAAACTAGCAAGTGGGTCACCTGATGGTAAGTGAACTCCACCGCCCATGTACGCCCACAATACCAAAAGAATTATATGTGCGTTGACGACCTTAAATGAAAGGGATAATTAAAGGATTGGGAAGGGGAGGTGGTTTGGGTCTCCGGATATCTCACTCACCGTACGAAACGCAGCAGCAAGCTGCTACTTTACGCCTATTTTCTGTGAGACAGTCGTAACGACCTGGACGAGCCGGCCCATTCATGCTGTAGATAAAAGTGTCTACAGCGTGGCTTTACCACTCAAAAAGTCACCCGTTGTTGGACTCTTGGCCAATCAAAACGTCACGTACGTTCACGTTCGTTCGTGTGCTTTATACGCGACATTCTAACCCCGCAGGTGATTATCGTGCGGTTTCGTAACCCATAGCTTTCTGTTTCTGATTCTCTTCTTTATCGTGCGATAAATGATCTACGTGTTAATGACGCGTTAGTCTAATATAGAGCAGTTTTTGTTCGAAATCGAATGTGGATGTCACTCAACGGTACACTTTTAGTGTTATTAGACGGTGAAGCGTTTCCGTTTCCCCTTAGAGAAGTGACGTGGAAGCAATTAAGTTACACGTGCTGACTGTAGAATTGGGTAATTTTTAGAAACGTACTATCTGATCGAATGGCGTGTTATAAGTTGGTTTATGTGTTGTGAAATTAAGTTGGTGTTTTGGTTACCAAAAATATGAATTTCCAATACAAATTGTGTGGTCTTGTTGCGCTCTTATGAAATTGATTAAAATTAAAACATGGTCGTTGCATCAATGTTAATGCCTTTTTATACTAAGGGCCTTACTTATAAACTTATTCAAACACTGATTAGTTACAGTTTTTGTCTTTCTCTGTCTACACCATTTATAAATTCGCTAGAAAGAGACTAAACAGTGTTTTACTAATGGTTGACGTTATTTAAAAGTTGTATTTGTTGTTTTCAGTACTATCAAAATGTCAATATCTGTAGATTTCAACCATTGCGTTTTACAATAACTGTAACTGACGGTTGGTGCAACCCACATTGAGCGCTTGTTCCACCACCTCTGACTTAAATGCTACTTACCAAATCAAATATGACACGTATAAATTTAACAAACTCACACTGAACTCAAACGGGACATTCTGATATTATAGATATACCGAAAGAAAGGTATTAATACTAGATACTATTTACTTACAAAAGTAGATTATAAGCTAATTGGTACATATGCACTCACACCTGTAATCCTAGAAGAGGTGTAACCAGTACCGCGCAAATTTCGCCAAACTTATTTCCGTCCTATGATGTGATTGGCGGTAAGCCTATCCGCCATACCGGACACAATTCTAGACTCGGGGCTGATACTGAGCATTTCGTAATAGAAAAACTTAATATCACTTTTATTCGACCCGGGGATCGAACCCGAGAACTCCGCACAGAAGTTGTACCGCTTACGCATTACAGCTGCGCCACCACGTAGATACGTTAATTGGTGGTTAAATCATACTCGATTATTGTGAACAGCAGACAAGCAGGTTGTTCGCCTGACTGTAAGCGTCACTGTTTTCTATAAACAGAACTTCGAAGTATAATATGCACGGCGATTGTTGTCTCAAGATACAGATAGATAACACTGATACTGCTCAGTAATTCCACTGTCTTCACTGTCCTTCAAAACTAAACACAACAGTGCTTACACACTGGTTAGATAAACTAAGGTTACTCACCCGACAGACTTTCGCATACCAGTGACTTTTTAACGTTGGGAATCCCATTATGGTTACCGCACCACCGCGTGGTCAGTCAGGGCGGTTATGTCCGATTCCCACGGACTAAAACCACGACGATGTTCCTCCGAGTGCGCTTGTTCGGTCGCGGCTGCGGGTACGTTTTTGTACTCTTCCACGGCCCCGACGGCGCCGGCCCTTGTAAAGGGCCTCTCCGGTCGGTGGGTGTTTGGGGGAGTTATCCACCCACCTGTTTGCTCCACTCGAGAGGTTCGCGCGGGAACGCCGCGCGCGTCACCTCGAGGTCTTGACTGTCGGACGACGGCCTCTGTCAGGGAGGTAGGAGTGCCTCCCGCATCCTCCTGAACATAACCCTTCGTCGGCGGATGGCGAGCTGGGATATGATTTCCCGCTCGCGCTCCGCCACCTCTTTCCGCGACATAACTGTTTCGCAGAAGGCGATCATCGCGTTCACCTCTCGCTCTCGACCATGATCTTAACCACAGCCGGTAACGAGAGGCCACCCCCGATTCTGCGTGTACACCAAAGACCTACCACCGTCACCGATTCAAATAACATGTTTTTTTGCGAGTCAAAGACTACTGTTACTTCATGTACGGATGTACACTAGACTTGTTTAACACGGATTAATAGAAACCTAATAGTTATTTTAAACCGGATGCAGGACATCCGTCAAGTCTAGTTGGATATCCGGCCTACTCTTCTGATCTTTCTGGACTGGTGTCGTTGAATTTTATATGAAATTTTATTATGGTCCGGAATATTTTTATCCCGAAAAAGATATTAACGCGGGCGGAGCAGCAACTAATAAATCAATACACCAAATCAAATACGGACAATTACAAACATATTCCTGATTTCGCACTAGGTTGAACTTACAAATTACGAGGGATTTGCGGACCCAAAATACCCCATATTGTCTAATCATGAAGTCACGCTGTTTCCAATCCCCATTATTTTGACAGCCTCCATGGCGCAGCGAGCGAGTAGCCGAGGATTCGATTCCAGCACCGACACATGTTTCTGTGATCCACAAATGTTTGTTTCGTGTCTGGGTGTTGTGGGACCGCACGCGCCGCAGTTATTATTATATATATAATTATATACGAAAGGTGTCAGAGTTTTTTTTATCATATGTAGTGAAGCTCATGAACCGTAGGTGCACTAGTTGCACCTCTGCCTACCCGATCGGGGGATAAAGCTAATCTTATGTATTGACAAAGATATTTCAAGAATTCAGCTAGCACCAAACATTACAGTCAAAATAGTTCGTACACCACGTTATGATTTATTTCGAGTGTAAGGCCGAAGTCACAGAAACATTATAATTGATAACACTTATGACTTAAGTATTGAGTCAGTAGCCTACCTTTGTTACTTAGTTATTATTATGTGAGCACTTGAAATATTTTTGTTTATATAACAAAACTTTTGGAAGAATCAAAGTGGGTCATAATTACAATTATTAACAGTTCAAGGCTTGTTTTAGAACTTTTATTACTTGTCGCATGCATTACTCTTATTTCAAAACACTTTTGGAATATTATCGGTAAGTTTTTTAACAGCTATCGACGAACGGGCATGTGGGTCACCGTATGCTAAGTGACTGGTAGCGAGCCTAGTCATAATGGCCACATATTCCAATCCCAATCAATTTTGATTAGAAATACACAAATTCTGTTTGCCCTTCCTGAGAATCAAACTCAGGACACCACCGTTTTCACATCCTAAGTATACCGTGCGTTAGACCAACGAGATAAATAAATAAATACACCCAACAGTCACACACATAGTTCTCACCCCACACTAGGTAAACCTGTATCGTGGGTATCAAGAACTACGAGGGACTTGCGGTCCCACAACACCCAGACCCGAGACAAATATTTGTGGATCAGACAAACATTTGTCAAGGTGCGGGAATCGGACCCACGGCCTCACGCTTCGCAACCGGCTACTCGCTTGCTGCGCCACGGAGGCTGTCAAAGAGATACATATTCATTTCTGTGTGTCAATTGTCATCAGGTGGTACTAGAAGTGGCGCACCGCGTGGACCAAGAGGGCGTGGTGGCTGTCGACTCGGTGGTGGAGAAGCTGATCTTCAAGCCGCAGGACGTGGTCTCCATCCGTGCGAAGGACTCCGACCTTGAGTACGCCACACACGATGTGTTCCAGACAGACAGCGCTATATCTAGCAAATTTAATGGTGAGGCTGTAAATACCAATTCTGTATTATTTTGTAGTGTTATTTTGAGACCGTATTGCTCTCAGACATAGACTACAGATAATCTATAAATATATAAACGAAATACTGCCTCGGTGGCGCAGTTGTAATGCGTACGCGTTTATCCCGTTTATGCGATCCCCGGGTCGGGTAAAGTGGTATTGGGATTTTCTAATATGAAATGCTCAGTACAGCCCGGTATGGCGATAGGCTCGCCTCCTATCACATCGTGGGACGGAGATACGCTCGGCGAAATGTGGGTGTACTGGTTACACCTCTACCTACCCCTTGGGGGATTACAGGCGTGAGTGCGTATGTTTTGAATAAATGATTTGAATTTGAACGGTTTTGGATGAAATTTGGCACCCAGGTAGACCGTGTCCTGGACTAGGATATACTTTTTATCTCGGCAAAGGCTGTTCAAACGGGCGGAGGCGCAAGCAAATGCTAGTTTTAAGTAAATACATTGGTAACAATTAAGCGTAACGCTAATTGGTTTACTCATTATACGAGTAAATACTCAACACAATTACCAAGACATGTAAGTAATTCCCCACTTAGCGCAATTTGTTATGCGGGACACGAAATCATTCTTCGGGGAATCCCTCGAATAATAAGTAAATATGTCAAAGTGATAGATCCCTTGTATGTGAGAGGCTGTCTAGGTTGGTATCACCGTTTTGTCTATTTCTGCCCCCAAGTAGCGTAGTAGTAGTGTAGGCACTGTTATGTTTTGGTTTTAAGGACATTGAAGTCAGTGAAATTACGGCATTATGAGACTTAACAACTGTCTCGAAAGCACAAGCGCAGACCATTGCCATGCAGTGCTTCGTAATCCAAAGATCTGTGTGGTGTTGAATCTGTTTTTGGGCAGGCGTGACGCTTACCATCAGGCGGGCGACCTGCTCGTTCTGTCATATAGACTAATAAAAAAAAAACAAAAACGTAGTTATTTAGTTAGCAGTGGGCATTTCCGAAGCACCTGTAGATTCAAGGCTTGACGTGTAAAAGTGCCTTTGGTGGTCTAATTACTGAATAAAGGATTTAATTTTATTTGATTTATGGCAGCAACACTATTGACACCCCTCCAAGTACAAACATAACATAGTTAGAATTATCATTTGTCATAATATGTAAAGAACAAGTGAACATTTTGTTTTCCCCTTAATAGAGACAATAAAAAAGGTTTAAAGGACACATTTTTAGTCATGGTCTCATTAGAAATTCAGGTTAAATATAAATTACTTATCAGTCTTAAGGCTAGATTGTAATTTTAATGAAATACGGTAGAAGGTTTCATTCACAAGAAAAATGTCATCATCAACACCACAAATTTGTATATCTCGATATGGTAGATCAAAGTTGCGTTAATTGTGAAATCTTTTTAACCGACTTAAAAAAGGAGGCGGTTCTCAATTCAGCGCGTATATTGAATTATACATTATATTTAGTATATTTTTAATCAATTAATATATAAGTCGGCAAGATACAAAATACGATTTTTGAAATATGTATATCGATTTCAAATAAGGATAAATTGATATTAAATCATAATATTAGAATCAGTAGTCTATTAGCTAAATTACTAATATTGAAGGATTTAATTGAAAAGTTGCAAATTATTAGTAAGCAATTATCATATTCTGTAACTCTACATTATAAGCTTCTTACAACAAAGGGTGTATAACTAATAATTTCAATATTATATTAAAGGAACAGTATTTGGTCCAGGCAACGGTCGGTCGGGGGAGGAGCGCCACCTGGAGCCGTGGGACGCTTGCGAAGCCGAGGCGGGCGACGCACCCTCGCTGAACGGCGACGCCAGGCTCGAGGAGTTGGAGCTGGACCATCGGGCCAACGGATGGGACGCCAACGACATGTTCCGCAAGAACGAGGAGGTGTACGGTGTGCACAGCACGTACGATCACTCGCTGGCCGGTTACACGTTGCCATTGCAGAGGAAGGATACGCAGGATTATAGGTGAGGCTGGGGTCGATGGTTTGGGCTGACAAAAAGGAGGGGTGTTATATATTTGATCCCTCCATCTGCCATAGAGGTATCGGTCTTAACGAATCGTCAAAATAAGATAACTAGAACGATAACTCTCGTATGAATCTGCCAAAAATACGGCTACACTTACTTACACATGCAAAGGTAATCCACTCATACACGCAGCAAAAATTAATGAACTTTATTTCATGAAAGTTAATGTCTAAATATTAAATTTCTAAATCGAGATACGACGTTCTGCGCCGCGCAAAAAATTAGACGTGTTAACTAGAGATCATGAATCAATTTTTATGATTTGGTGAATGAACGAGCTGCTGAGTTACGTTTCTATTCATCTTATTTCGATGTAACGAATGAACTAATATGAATGTATATATATTTTAATGTTTGAAATCTGTTTTTCTAATAAATAAATAAACCCAACAGTCACTCACACACATACTCCTGACCCCACACTAGGGTAACCTGTATTGTGGGTATTAGGAGCTATGAGTGATTTGCCGTCCCACAACACCCAGTCACGAACCAAATATTTGTGGATCACACGAACATTGTCTCGGTGCGGGAATCGAACCCGTGGCCTGTTTCACAGTCAGGCTACTCGCACGCTGCATTAACGTCAGATGTTTTTAAATAGGTTTTAGGTAATTTGGGTAAGTTTTGTCTATAAAATTCTAAATAACAGTATTTTAACACAAAATTTCTTATTTCAGGGACGCAGAAGCCAAAGCAGAAGAAATCGCAGCGGAGATAGAAAGCGCAGCTACATACAAAGCACGTATAGAATTGGAGAATGGTGATGAGGAGGAGAGGTTCGCGGCCGTCGTGCGACCGCAGGAGGGAAGCTCGGCTGGCAAGTACGTCATACCCAACAAGAGGAAAAATATACAGGTGGGTAACAGATACCATTTTAGCACGAATGTATAATAAATTGAACGATTTATTGATGTAAATAGAGTTATTTTATGTAAGTGATGATCACTGTTCACGAACGGATTGAAGGTAGGGTGCATGGATGATATACAATGTGATGCAGAAAGGTTGCCCTGGTTGTTCGATGCTAATGTAAATGCACGGGTAGCTTTTGAATGGTCTTGTATTATTATTAACATAATATTTCAATATAGTCATTCTGCCATTGCAGACGGGGAAACTGGTGAAGCCCACAGGCAATGGCAACAACGGTGGTACATCACCGGGCGCGGCACCGCCACAGAGCAAGCCGCCTCCGCCCCCCGCCGCCACTCCGCCCTCCGTCGCCCCCGCCCCCGCCGCCGTGTCCGCCCCCACCGCCCCCGCCCCCGGCCCCGCCGCGCCCCACACTCCACACACACCCACCGCACCGGCCGCGCCGCTGCAGTACCCCGCGCACGCGCAGCACGCCGCGCAACACGTACAGCATGCCGCGCAACATGCACAGCACGCAGCACAGCATGCCGCGCAACACGCACAGCACGCGACGCCGCCCGCACAGCATGCACCGCCCGCCGGCAAGGACAAGGAGCATCGACTCACGCGGCCACATCTCACGCCGCCTGCTGACAGGCGGCAGGACGATTCACCGGTTAGTATCATTATTATGACATGTGGCATTGCGGGGCCCACCCTAAGAAGAACTATTATAAATTCCCGAGAAGAACTATTGTCAACCATTGTAGTAAAAGGATTTGGTCAGACGACACCATGGTATCGATCGTTCAAGATACGCCGGACTTTTTCACATTCTAGTGCGAATCTATCGGCATGCATCTAACCTGGCAGTAAAAAAAAAAAAATACCGGGCACTAATTTTCGAATCGATATCTCGAAACAAATTGTAATTGTCAGACCTGAGATTTGAACCAAAAACTTCAACCTCAGTCTAATAGTCTGCTACTAGACCAATAAGGCGTTTTATTAACAAGGGCATATGACCTAAACACATAGGTGTATCGTCATTGCAGGTAGCAGCTGGTTCCAGCGGTTCAAGCAGTTCTGGAACGTCGAGCAGTTCTACAACAGGTGGCAAGAGTTACGCGGCGCAGGCGGGCGGATACCATGTACCACCGTTCCCGCATCACCATCATCCGTTAGTACCATCATTCATCATCACTATACGTATATCCTTCATGCCCGGCGTTATCCCCGCCTAATCCGACTTCCCATCATGATTTGAAGGTGGATTTAATATTATATGGGACAACCTCCATCTGACCCCTAACGTGACACAAGTTTAGTAATTGCCTCGTCCGTTAATCAGCTGTGTATATCACTTTGGCTAAGGGCTTTGTGTCTAAGACGTTGCTGTCCCAATTACACTCCATGATTGTATACAACGTGTTACAGAAAGGTGTGGTTAAATTTAAGCAACATATAGTGTACGATATAAGTATTCCATAGTATCTACACAATCCCATTGCATTGCTAGGACATAGGCATTTTCTTTGAGTGAGCATTTTGAATGTGTAACACATGTCGATATTGGACTTGCAAACTTGGACAACACTAAATGATAAACAGCTGAGCCTTTGTCTCACTTTGGCATTCACATTCTCGCTCACACACTTCACTTAATTCATAGGGATGCGATCGATCTTATCAATTTTAATAAACGTTCAATTAAAATTAACGTGAAATATTTAGGATGTACTATAGATTTTCATAATATCTGGCACATAAACACTGATTGTCAGGTACCCTTTAAATCTGACCACACGTTTCTGTAACACCTTGTGGACATGGTGCAATTTAATTGGCTAGTTTTACAAAAAGTATATATATACACAGGCCATGATATAGAATCTTGGCTTTGACACATATAAAAACAAAATTATGATTAGGTACAGTAACCTGCAGTAAAGAATCCATGGAGAATTAAAGAAGGAAACAATTGGCTAGTATCGGCTTCGTATAGCGTCGTCTCTGTCACTCAGTACACTATGTGACGTTTTTGTCCGTTCCTGATACCCACAATACAGCCCTTTTTTATTGGATTGAGTGACGAAACGAGCAGGTCACTTGCCTGATGATAAGCGCAACGCCTGCCCATAAACAGAAGCAACACCACACAGAACTCTGAATTACAAAGCACTGCATGGAAGTGGACTATGCTTGTCCCCCAAGACATAAGATTCTTCAATGCTTCAATGTCTCAAATCGAAACACAACAATAATTACACACTGCTGGCGGCTGTAATAGACGGCGCAGTAGAACCGACCCAGACGAGGGACCTACCACATTGTAGATAGGTTAACCTAGTGTGGGTTCAGGACTATGTATGTGACTGTTGGGTGTATTTATTATATATATTGTTAGAAGACTAATGTTTATTGAACACTCTGAAATGCACTGAATGCTTCCAGGCAGCAATCCATGTCAGCATTTACAAGATACCATTCTCTAATTATAACTAAAACAACTAGGACCGAATAGTAAACCAGCAGAGCTATCGCGTTCAACTGATAATCAACTGAGCCAGCGTAACCGCGTATTAATGTATTCAAGACTTGGTGATTGATTACTGAGAACTGCTTTTGCTATTGCTTTCAATGGTGGATCGCTCTAATATAAAGCAACTGTCACCCCACCAGACGTAAACTTGTTTACTACTTGCTCGGCTATTATTTCAATCTACTCAACGATATTTTCTTAGATACCTTCAATTTATAAATAACTAGCTGTTGCCCGCGGCTCCGCCCGCGTGAATGCCTATTTCCAGGATTAAAGTAGTGAGAAACGCGCTTGACAAAAATACTAATGTCGCTATTAAAAAATAGGGATTGATCGTAGAGGGTTGAAAATTTATGGTTGTATGTATTGTTTAATGCTGTATCATAAAAAAAATAAAATCAAAAAATTTTGTTTAAAAAATAAAAAATAAATTTAGGGGTGGACCACCCTTAACATTTAGGGGGATGAAAAATAGATGTTGGCCGATTCTCATACCTACCCGATATGCACACAAAATTTCATACAAATCGGTCCAGCCGTTTCGGACGAGTATGGGAACCAACATTGTGACACGAGAATTTTATATATTAGATAAAGGATTATCCTTTGAAATATTATATTTATATGTAGTGATTTCTTATGTATACGCGAATATTACACATTGAAATAAAACTAATTTATACGGATTTTATCGCGGTTTAATTTATATTTTATTCCCGACGTTTCGAAAGCTGACTGAGGTGTAGGTCGTCTCGAAAAGTTAATGTTACATTACGTCGGGACTAAAATAAAAATTAAACCGCGATAAAATCCGTATAAACTAGTTTCATTTCAATGTTATATTTATATGTTTATAGCAGTGGCGCGTCAGGCGGTGGCAAGGTGAACGGAGAGGGACGGGGACCACATCCGAGACACACCTTCCCACAACAACAGCACCATCACGTAATATTACACTTTATATTGTACTAGCTGCCTCGACGTTACGAAATGCTCAGTATCATGCCGGAGTATGGAATTTGTGCCCGGTATAACGATAGGCTCGCCCCCTATCACATCGTGGGACGGAGATACGATCGGCGAAATGTGGGTGTACTGGTTACACCTCTGCCTACTCCTTCGGGGATTACAGCCGTGAGTGCATATGTATGTATGTACTCATCTTAGATACCTCTTAGTGGTAGAGCCACGCTGTAGACACTTTTGTCTACAGTGGCTGGCAGTGTGAGTGGGCAGTCTGGGTCGTTACCATTGTCTCACAGAATACCGGCGTAAAGTATCAGCTTGCTGCTGCGTTTCGTACGGCGAGTGAGATATCCGGAGGCCCAAATCCCCTCACTTTTCCAATAACTTAATTACCCCCTTTCCTTTAAGGTCGGCAACGCGCCCATAATTCGTTTGGTACTATGGGCGTATATGGGTGGTGGAGAGCACATACCATCAGGTGACCCGCTTGCTCGTTTGCCGACCTATGCTATAAATTAAAATAAAAAAAGACAGTTTGGATTAAACACTTCACGATTAGACTCATCTTTTCTTTTTAAATCCTTCAGCGACACTTCCGCAACTTAACTAGATACTGTTTATTGATAAATAATAATGTAATTTGTTTTGTTAAGAATCCACCGCCACAAGCAGAGAACCACACGCGACCACCGCGACATCACGCACCACCAGAACCCAGGAGACAGGACGAAGTGCAGGTAACGTTATAAATATTCTGGTTTATAAACAAACCGCTTTGTCTAATTCTGCCGCCAAGCACCAGTGTGTAAGTGCTGGTGTGTTCCAGTTTGAGGGACATTGAAGACAGTGAAATTACTGGGCATTATGATACTTAACATTTTGTGTCTCGGGGTGACGGGCGCAGTCCAGTGCCATGCAGTGCTTTGTAATTCAAAGTTATGTGTGGTGTTCCTTCTGTTTATCTGTTTATGGGCAGGCGTAGCTCTTACCTTCAGGCGGCGAGCAGCTCGTTTCGACATTCAAGCTAATTTAAAAAAAAATGGGGCTACTATTTGTACCTCTACTTACCCCTTCGATGATAAAGATTTGTGCTTATTCTTGTGTATGTTATTATTTTAAATTAATTAATCGTTATGTATATTTGTCAGGAGTTACGCAAGTTCGGTGCAGAGTTCAAGTTGGTGTCGTCTCCAGCTCCTCAGCAAGCGCCGCCAGCACCGAACCACACGCCGCCGCAGAACAACCCACAACCACAGGTAACGAACCCACCACCAGGGACCCACTCAATTAATCTTACTTTCCAACTGCAAGATTATCGTTATTTCGATATTTTAATTACGAAGTATGTATCGATATGTCGATATTTTGTGGCGCAATATTTAAGATATATCGGTGATTTTATCAAGTATTGATATCATATCAAATCTAGTATTTTTAAAATGCTAACCAAAAATAGTTATATAAATCATATTATCGTCATATTTCTAAATTTATATCGATACCTTTTTTTCAAATATGTCGATACTTTTTGACCTTTACTTTTTTACTTTACTTTTTTACCTTGTGACCTGATAATCTTTTGGTACGATAAATTTTATTATAGTATTTTTTTTAAAAACAACTCTTTTATTTTTTTATTGTTTATTTCCAGTCATGTCGTGCCAGCAGTCCGCCAGAGGTGTCAGCCAATGGTGGTGCACCTTCAGACCCACTGCGGCCTCATCACAAGGTAAATATTTGTATATAAAACTGGTGGGGGCAGACTTCGTATGAGCATGTTATGAGAAGAGAGGAAACATATGTGGGTAAGAGAATGATGTATATGAATGCTGATGGATGGAAAGGTAGAGGAAGGCCAAAGAAAAGGTGGATGGAGTGTGTGAGGAAGGACATGAAAGAAAGAAGGGTTAATGGCGAGACGATGGATGATAGACATGTATGGAAGAAGAAAACATGCTGCGCCGACGCCAAATAGAATTGGGACCAGGGGCGGTACCGGCTAATTCACCGAACTTCGAATTTATGCAAATCTATGTTCGATTAGAGAGATGTACCGCCGAACGACCGTCTAATAACCCAAAATGGATAAACAACGATTTATGACGTCACATGAACTTCAATAAAACCGATATATTTGAATTAATTAATGCCGCCCGCGGGCGATTAATCTGAATGTACTCGAACGCCGGCAGAGTTGATGAAGTTCGGCGAATTAGCCGATACCTTCCCAGGGCAGGAGAATGATGATGATAAAACTGTTGGGGCATCTGTTTGTGATTGTATTGTATTGTATTTATGTTGAAGACGTCTGCGAGTTGCATAGACAGGTGATTGGCTTATGTTGGCGGAACCCTTCACCTTTAATTTTAATTTGGATGGCACTAACACTCTAGTTTCGGATTGGTCTGCATCCCTTTTGAGAAATAGTTTCCTCCGTTGGGTTTTGTGATTGTTGAATGCCTCGGAACGGATATTGTAGTTTAAATTCATCAGGATAAAATAAATAAATAAATACACCCAACAGTCACACACATAGTCCTGACCCCACACTAGGTAAACCTGTGTCGTGGGAATCAGGAACTACGAGGGACTTGCCAACCCACAACACCCAGACCCGAAACAAATAATTGTGGGATCACACAAACATTTGTCTCGGTGCGGGAATCGAACCCACGGCCTCTCGCTTCGCAGCCGGGTACTCGCCCGCCGCGCCACGGAGGCTGTCAAGGCTGGATGGATTTTTGCTCCTACGTTTCTATTATATTCTAGTTTCTTTTGTTTAGTGCTCAATAAACATTTAATATTTTTATATTACCCAAAAAGCAGCGATAGCTCAGTCGAGACGATAGTAGCAGGTTCGAAAATAGTCCCAAGAGCATACTCTTCTCAAATTGTTAATTGTTATCAATTGTTTAACGGTGCAGGAAACATCGTGAGGAAAGCTGCATACCTGAGAAGTTCTTCATAAGAATTTCAAAGGACTAAGGATTAACTCCTCTCATTCAGTATAGGAGGCCCATGCCCAGCGGTGGACATTTATAATATAGGGATATTATCATATTATCTTAATATTATTGTGTAGTAGATTTGTGAGGAGTAATAATTTATCCACAGCCGCCGCTAGCCCCCAAGAGCGAGTGTACAGAGGAGCGACCCACGAGCGGACCAACGCCACCGTCAGCAGCGTCTGTACAGTCTGTACAGTCCGTGCCGTCCGTGCCGACGGTACCATCACCAGCATCACCTGCACCGTCACCAGCCGCACTCACCCTCAAGAAGTCCACACTCAACCCCAACGCTAAGGAGTTCAATCCGGCAGCCAAGCCCTTCACGCCACGGAGCCCTTCCACACCAAACCCAAGCAGGTAAACACTAAACATTGACAATTTTGCTATGTGTATGTCACGTGTGTTTGAAAACCGGCGTAAAGTAGCAGCTTGCTGCTGCGTTTCGTACGGTGAGTGAGATATCCGTAGGCCCAAATCCCCCTCCCCTTCGCAATCCCTTAATATCCCTTTCCTTAACTGTTTTGTATTGTTGGCGTACATGGGCGGTGGAGATGATCGCTTACCATCAGGTGACCAAATTGCTCGTTTGCCGGCCTATGTTATAAAAAAAATGTGTTCAATGATACTAGTCAAAATAAGTTTTAACAAAACCTAGTATTCGACTTTAAAATAAAAACACCGAAAAGTATAAAATAACAATTTCTATAGGTCTCTTTAGAAGCGGTAGGTTTTGTGAAAATTTTATTTTATTTTTAAATTTTTCGCGGTAGTTACAGCAATAGCATTTAAATTCCAGTACGATAACACAATCGCGACGAGTGTACTGTTGTCCGTTGAGGAGTTTCATTTTTTTACTCTGTACTCTGTCATCAGATCTTAACCAAACTTATATGGGACCACATCGCAGCTAAACTCTAGAATGAAATTTTTCCCCAACAAAATCGGTCCGCAAAAAAAATATGCCGAATTAAGAACCTCCTCCTTTTTAAAGTCTGTTAGAAACCGCGAGCGAATCTATTTTTGCCAGGGTAGCGTGCTCCATCTTGGGCCACTCACTCACAATCCGGCGAGAGATGGCGGCCAAACGCAACACTTTTTATTGTTTTATAATACAACAATCAAACAGCGGAAAACGATGTTATTCGCTAAAGTACGAGACTGTGTCGCGATTAACAATCTACACTAATATTATAAAGAGGAAAGATTTGTATTTTTGTATGTAAGGAATAAACTTAAAAACTACTACACCGATTTCAACAATTCTTTTGCCGTTAGAAACCTACATTATCACTGAATAACACAGGTTACTTTTTATCTCGGAAAAGGCCTTTCACGCGGGCGGAGCCGCGAGCAAAGCCTAGTTACGAATAAAATAATCAAAAATACTAGCCTTGTATTATATACGTCCAGGCCTCTACTAATATTAGGCCTTAAATTGGATAAAGCTAGTGTAGGTGGAGGAATCGGTAGAGGTCCAGATATCGATTTTTATGTTATCAATTTCCTTTTATCAATCTCAATCTTTTTTTATAGTATCAATTGTGTTATCTACAGGCCACACACGCCGGCGACACCATCGGGTGTGGGTGTGGGTATGGGCGGAGTGGGCGTGGGTGTGGGCGGCGTGGGCGTGGGGTTGGGCGGCGTCAGTGTGATGGGCCCCAGCGTCAGCTACGTGCCCGCGCCACATCCGCCGCCGCCACATATGGTATATATACAACTTACTCTTACTTACTTACTCGACTACATAAAGTATTGTAATACACAGTTTAGTATACACCACGTAACATTATGTATACAGCTTCATCGTCTACATAACAACTTGTATACACCTTAGTCAACTACATGACATCTGTATACAGCTTCATTGACTACACAATATTATGTATAACAGTTTAATTGAAATTTGTGATGATCTTAGAAATTAAAGTATTAGTTTTGTAATAATATGTAGGCAGGATATATTTTTAATAATCGATCTTAGTTTGGAAATCCAAACAATCAAAGTATAGTCATGTGAACGCGTGACCTTCACACTGTGTTCTGATTGGCTCATATGTGCGATCTATCCTGAGACACAAACTAAGATAGTTTATTGACAACAAAGACTTTAATACCATAGACGGGCTGTTCAGAAGTAAAATTGTGTTGCATACGCGGCCGGCGAGGCGGGAATGACGTCTAAGGCGTGGGAGCGAGAGGAGTTGAGAGTAAGCGAGATGGCAATATTGAGACAATTATTTTGTTTGGTATTAGTTTTCATTCACAACGAATTACTTTTTCGATCAAAAACAAGAAATGATATAGTTACTTACTAAAATAACTTCAAATTGAATGAATAATATATGCACGTGAATAATGAAAATGTTTTATGGGTCACAATAAACAATTTTGCGTTAGTTTATCGAATTTAATGTTCGCAGCTATTCAAACAACAACAACTGCTCTTGTCGCTCTCTCGCGGACGACTAAATGAGTTGCGGTCAATTGACCGTAACTAAGTGCGCAATTTCTTTGTACCGCACAGCTTGTCTAGTAGTATACATTAAAGTCTTTGATTGACAATGACCGTTATTAGGTATACTTTCAAAAATAACTGAATCATAATTTGTGGACAGTGTAAATATTATTTTCGATCAGGTCGCGGCGGTGCCGTACATGGTGGCGGCCACACCGCAGCAGCCGCCAGCCTACCTGCCGCATCCACATGCAGCGGTGAGACGTAATCACTATCATATACACTGACACTTACACTTACACTTACACTTACACTTACAAATACAACTTGTAGTAGCTTATGAGTGACGACACCGGCTGCCAACGAACACGTGGCTCACCTGACCGTATGTCGTCTCCAACGCCCAAGAATACTAGAATTATGAATGCGTTGCCTAATTTAAAAGGCAGAGATGATTATGGGGAGGAGATATTAAGATATCCGTATGAATATACAAGCCATATGAAACTCAACATCATACTCCTACTTCACGTGGATATTCTGTGTGACAGTGGTAACAACACGGTAGAGCTGGCACATTCATGATGTAGATAAATCTGTCTAAAAGGTGGCTCTACCACATATACACTTTTGTAGCCGACTGGATAACGACTATTTTACACATGGTGTAAAACCTGCAAATCACGGATAATTTTATAGACTTCGCATACGTACTCCTTTCGCGTGTCACGATTAAGCATAACATTCAGCACAAAGCGATGACAACATCGGTGTATGTAGTATAAATTGACACGCTTGGTTTCTACATAGATCGACATATACATCGTATTATTCTTTATCTATGTGAATAAAAAACATAGTGGCTCAAATAGTGTGTATCAAGAAAAAAAGAAATCTAGTACAATACTGACCGTCAATGAAAGCTGCGACATTTCTCATTGATCGATATTATAACAATAAACATATATGGTATAAAATGGTTAAAATTAAATTATAGGCTATTTATATGAACATATTAGATTGATTGAACGAATCATGCATATAGGTGGATGCTTGTAAAGATTGCAATGATAAATACTGAAAGCAATGGTGTATATTGATTTTAAAATTTCATTTTAATAATCTCTTATAATGTAATGTAAAATTTACAAACCCACATAAAGCAGTGAGGTAAAATAAGGTAGTACCCCTCTTGGTGCTCTTGCCTGCCTCGGTGGCGCAGTTGTAATGCGTACGCGTTATGGTTGAGGCTAACGCTGAGGTCTCGGGTTCGATCCCTGGGTCGGGTTAAAGTGCTATTTTTCTATTACGAAATGCTCAATATCCGCCCGGAGTCTGGAATTTGTGCCCGGTATGGCGATAGGCTCGCCCCTATATCACATCGTGGGGCGGAGATACGCTCGGCGAAATGTGGGTGTACTGGTTACACTTCTGCCTACCCCTTAGGGGATTATAGGCGTGAGTGAGTGCGTAACCCCTTTTATTAGTGGGTAAGGCCCATTGGAAGAGTGTATAATACAAGCAGGGCCATGTAAGGGCCGTTGACCACACAGGCATCGAGACGCTTTAAAAAAATAGTTGACAACAATTCACTTGTAACGTGCAATAAGTTGCAAGCGTTAATTTGATTTGTATAAAAAATACAGTCATTGGAGATATCATTATGGAATACCGGAAGGTATAAGCTATACAGTCTGAGAGCCCTCAGCCATAGATAACTCTGTACGTCCTCATGATGAAGAAAACTGATATTGTCATCATAATAAACGAAAAAGTGATATAAAGATGTCTTAGCGTGAAGTGGTACGGACCGTTGTGATGGACACACACTATAGGGATGTGTATTGTGTCTAGTGACAGCGTACTAAGGCCGAGAACTGTGAGCTTCTCGGTAAAATTCCCAGGTCAAGCAATAACAATTTATTTGAATTTTCGATTCGAAAAATAACACATGAGACGCCCGGGATTGAAATGTGTGCCCCGTATGGTGATAGGCTCGTGGGTGCACTAGTTGCACCTGTATCTACCGTTTCTGGGATTAAGGCGTGAGCTTATATGTACATCATATTAAACGCCTACCTCGGTGGCGCAGTTGTAATGCGTAAGCGTTGCGACTGTGGCTGGCGCTGAGGTCTCGGGTTCGATCCCCGGTTCGGGTAAAAGTGATATTGAGTTTTTCTATTACGAAATGCTCAGTATCAGCCTGGAGTCTGGAATTTGTGTCCGGTATGGCGGTGGGCTCGCCCCCTATCACATAATGGGACGGAAATAAGCTCGGCGAAATGTGGGTGTACTAGTTACACCTCTGCCTACTCCTTCGGGGATTACAGGCGTCAGTGCGTATGTAATATTAAACGGCGTAATGTGGATTTGCGATGTCAGATGGAGATGGGTTGCGATTGTCGTCAGTACGGGCCGCCGATATTCGTGCTGCCCGACAAACGGGACCGGCCCGATGCGGTGAGCACACGCAAACGTACACGCACACGGGAGAAAGGAATATTTCAACTAATTTATATTTAAAAAAAGAATGTGTGTTCGTCTTCGCGCATCATTCTTGTTCTTTTTCTTTTTTTTAATGGCTCCACCGTATGTTTAGTGATTTCGCCAATAACAATACAAAGTGATCCTTCCGATTGAATTATATAGTTGACTCTTGCGTGAAAGTTTTTGACATAGAAGAATAAATAAAATACCAACACAATCAGTGTATGGAATTCTTTGAAAAAGTTGTAAATCAGTAGTATTTTGAGCAAATTATTGTTTGTATGTTCTCATATCGGTATTTGTATACATTTTAAACAATATTCAGAGAATAGGGGGATCTTGGTCTCCAGAATTTTAATATCAATCATATAATAATAATAATAATAATAATAATATAGTTTGTTTTGGATTTTGATTTTTAGTAGTCCGGTGGTATAAAGAAGCAATTCGGTAGGCCAGCATAATTCTGGCGACCTAGGGTTGACGCTAAACATCTATCGATGGTCGAGATTATTCTTGGATTTTACTGCACTTACCATCAGATGTAGCGTAGTCACTTTACCGAGCGAGGATGAAAAAGAAAATTTAGTAATAATTCTGAATTTGTTAAAATATTGGTAGTTATCATTTTGAATTTGTTAAAATATTCCGTAATCCCGTGGGCAGTATTAAGAAAGCGTGCAGTGTTACTTATAGTGTTCATCTTTATTATAAAGTACGCGTGTGCTTGCCTCAATAACTGCCTGTTTGTTTGTATGCGATGTGAAACGCATAAAAAAACCGTGTGTTAATGATATATACACTATGGCGCTAATGCTTTGCCACTGAGTTTTTATAACTAATATTATACAGATTACAAAAAAAAATTATATTTTCAATAAATATATTTGCATTGAAGAATTATAAATGACTGATAAGAATAAACATTATAATGTAAATATAACAAGTATCCAGTAAAATATGTTAATAATGAACAAAATCTTGTTAAACTGTACCTCGAACTAACATTTTTTATCCTCTAATAACAGTTTCGTTTGGTGTGTTTTTGTAACTAAAGATCCTCGTTAACCAAGTTAAATATTTTATTTATAACTTATTTTTAATTGTCATGTATTTATTATTTAAGTTTATTAAAAAAATATTCATTACAATGCAATTAAACACTCATCTGAACAGTTTCACAGGAAATAATAGACAATTCAGCTCTTTTTTGCCCGTCTTGCTATGACATAATAATCACCAAATTTACTGTGTGTCTTTGACACCATTTATTTATGTATAAGACGACAGCTAACGGGTCACTGTCACACAAATAAAAAATACATATTTACAAGCCTATGCACACATAGTAAGACGTGCAAAAATTAACTGATATATCTATAAAAAACATATACTTAAAAATAAGTGCTTACTGGATCTCAAATTCATATAATCATTTCGTCAGGTCGTAACTTAACCAATTCTTCAGAAAGGTTCCACACTTTCAACGCCAATTCGAAACTCTTCGCCTTCTTTCCCATTTCACACTCTTTGCAATCGGCAAAATAACTGCCCGTGATTGTATCACATTCGTCCGACACTGCCAAATGTATGGATGTCTGCGCTCCGTCTGCAGGACTTTTGAAGAACGTGTACAGGATCAAAGTCCGCAGTTTCTCCAGCATTGTACCTCTATAGAAAGATGTGTTGACTTGTCCAGGATGAAGGCTGTTTACGACGACTCCCGTCTCTGCTAATCGACGTGCTAACTCGTTGCTAAATAGCACATTACATAACTTACTGTTGCAGAAACTTTGCAAGTAACCCCTAGGCTTGTTAACTTCGAATATCCTCCCGTATTTATGTAAATCCGATGACACTATAATCACACGGCTCGGTGCTGACTTTTTCAGCATCGGTACCAATAGTATGGTCAGCAAAAACGGTCCGAAATGATTGATTTGTAAATCCTTGACGATACCGTCTTCGGTTATTTCTGTTGACGGTCCTATCACGCCTGCATTGTTGATTAGTATGTCCAGTTTCGCTTCTTGGCTCTTGAATTCTTCAACGAACTCCCTGACAGACTCCAAAGAGCTTAAGTCAAGACGTATGTGCCTTACTTTGGTGTTTTTTGTTATTTTAGTGATTCTTCTCACAGCTTTCTCCCCTTTCGCGTCATCGCGACATCCAAGTATGACCATGGCTCCTCGTTTAGCTAGTTGTAAAGCTGTTTCGTAGCCCAATCCGTTGCTACCACCTGTTACTATGACAACCTTACCAGTCAAGATAGCGTCTGAATAACATTTCCCCGATGTAATTTTATTGTATATTTTTATGAATATTAAAATTAAAAGCAGCCATATGAACCACATTGTCACAAATTCACGCAATTATAGTCTATAAAGTAAGATGTTTTGAGTAGATTTTCCACTGAATGTAGTGCAAGCTATTTAAAAAAACATGCAGCGTAGTGTATGTGTAAATTACTCAAGTGTTACAATTCAACTGATTACATATAGGATTAAAGTAAATAAAACAATCTTTTGACATTATTACGTAAACTACACTTTAGCGTTTACACGCGGCTTTGTCTGTATTGCCTTTTTATTTATTTTTGTCGGCCTGGAAGGCATTAGGGGAGGCCTATGTTCAGCAGTGGACGTCTTGTGGCTGATGATGATGATCATGATACACGAAATCTCCACCAAATATGGATCGTTAAGGTGTGGTGGTAAATAAAGTTTGGGACCTGATAAAGAAAAGTTAGAAACTCCTCAACGAATAACAGCAAGTGAATTTGATGTCTGTTTTATTAAGTTTTAGTTAAAAATCATAATCATGATCAAAATGGTAAACTCTGTGTAGCCCGGCGTATAATTTCCACTTCATTTTTAACCGAGTATATTTTATTTTATTTTATTGTCTTAGGAAAACAAAGTGGTAATACATAATAAAGTAACTTATACTATTTAACTAAAGCCACACATTTACATGTCTTCACAAGTACGAAACTAAACATAAAACTGTACTCCTTGTTAGAGGTAAAAAAGGATATAATGGATTTACAAAATTTATATTAGCTACACATCTACTAAACAGTTAGAGAACAATTGAACCAAGAATTTGTTATATTGTTTTTAAAATGATATGGTTTTGAATGGAAAAGGTCCAGATCTGAAAACTTATATCATCACTTTTGATTTAATAACCTTTTCTATTCACAAATGTAGTTATAAATATCACGAAAATATTAATATACACACACCGATGAAAAAAAATACAAACATACATAAAACATATTGACTTGTCAAAAGGGTTATCTGTAAGGTAGCCTGTTATCTCTGACGCTTGCGCTCTTATCCACTAATGATCGCTATTTGTTGAACTCGTTGCGGCGCGACACTGCGAATGTTGCCCTGCCTATACACGACCTGTTATAGGACTTTGTTTAATAGCCTATGTAGGACAAAGTCCATTCTAATATTATCTGAATAGTCTTTGATTTGCGGCGATGGTATAACAAAATTGATTATTCGAAAGAAATTGACAAAATTGATGAAATTTACAAAGTTTATCAATGGAGTAAATTATAATCGAGTATTATTTTGCGACAAGCTTGCAATATAATCTTATGCTATATTCTTCCTGCTTGCTGGATAGCGACCGCCGCCGTAACCATGGTGCAAATTCCGCCATAGTGGCTCGTTGTGTATATCCAGTAATTGCCGGCCGGCATAATTCTGCCGACCTTCAAATTACGTATTGTCCATGACGACGGTCGGCATTATATTTACTACGTGCAGTTTAGTATCTTTTCCGTACCAGGAAAATCTAGGAGAAGTCTATAAAAATAACAATCTAAAGGTAACAAGGTCTTCAAGCTAATAGAATTTCAACATAAACAAAATAAGTAAAATTATAAAAGATATAATAAATTAAATAAATAAAATGATAAGTTTTATTTTAACCTTCAAATGATCTATAAGTCGCTACACTTACAAACTTGATAAACCTATGTGTAAGTGTGTAACAAAACTAAAGCATAATTTTTAGATGTGTCGCAAGTTTGAAATCTGCGTGTTGTAACCTAACAGTCGTGATGAGTGAGAGTGTAATAACATTAGAACTCGTTTTAATCTCGGTTGAGGTCTCGTCAATCTTTATGGCCGTTCGGAAGTTAGTCACTTCTACGCCTCATTTTGACCCTTTTTTACCAGTAGCACACATAATCCTGACCCCATACTGGTTAACCTGTATCGTGGGTATCAGGAACTACGAAGGATGGTCCCAGAACATCCAACTTCGAAACCAGTATTTGTGGTTCATACAAACATTTGTCTCCTAGAGCAAGGATCGAACCCACGGTCTCTTGCTTCACAATCAGCTACTTGCCCGCAGCGCTAGGGCTGTAAAACAATCCTTAATTTTTTTTAAACAATAACTGCTCCGCCGTTTGTGACTGACTTCAGAACGTTCATAAATACTGACAAGATCTGTACCAAATTAAATTGCAATTCGAAGGGTACTCTTGATATGTATATCTTATGTTGGGATACAAAATGGCAGTAGTGGCATTAAACCTTTAATAATTTAATTGATAAGTGGATGTTAAAAACGTTAATATATTTGGATGAAATTAAACTTTCCCTAAATACAGAATTTTATTATTATTAGATATGAAAACCGTTTCCATTTTTTCATATCATATTTTTCGATTATTATTAGACCTATGGTTTTCTCAGAGTAAAAACAGTTCGAGTTTTATCTGGGCATCTTAATATAGATATTTTAATATAAAATCCACCAACTAGTATGAAAACGAAAAATTCAATCATGGCGGCCCTAAATATCAATTCTCACTCGATATGCAATTTAATTGTAACCAAAGTTTCAGTGGTTGGATGTATTGTTGTAAGCGTGTATTGATGTATGTATACTGTATGGTATAGTTGGCGTATGGTGCAGCTATGGGGGGTGGAGCAGGAGTCGGCGGTGGTGCGGGACAGCACGGCCCACTACCAGCACAACAGCAGAGGAATTTCAGAAAAAGTAATCGATATTTTTTTACAATTGTAATTAACGTTAGATCCCACATACCTGCCACTGTGACTCATGTAAACTAGGATCGACAGTGGCGTGCCTTTTATTGACACCGAGTAGTGAAGCTAAGCGAGTTTCAAGGAATGTGAAGTTGTCGTTATAAAGCAATAAAATTTACAAAATAGACGGGGTAGAAGTTGGAAATAATTCGTATTTTAGTGAAGAAATAATATTACCTAATGGAGATAATCCGCGATAGGGTATCATGGATTTAAAAACGATAATCTTATATAAGTAATAATTTAATCTAATAAATAAGCAGTATCGCCCAAATGTGTAAAGCCTGTTGATATTGCATATTAATAATTCTTCTACCTACCTTTATGCCACTCGCAGTGGGGTCGGCGCAACATGCTTTTAACACATGATACAGAAAGATTTGGCTTGTAGTTTTTACGATCAGCCGCTTTCCTGACGTCAACCCTCTTGGGAAGATGGCATATTAATAATGAATATTGTAAAAATAGGCACAATATTATCCAGCATATTGTAGGTATTTTGACGTATGAAGTTTATCAGTTTATCTGGCGGCAGTGGGCGTAGGTTCAGGCATGCAGGTGGCAGCGGCGACAGGACAGCCGCTGCTGGCGCCGGCTCCGATGCAGCAGTTCGTGCCGTACGGGCACCCGCACGCGCACGCACACGCGCACGCGCACGCGCCGCCGCACGCCGCGCACGCTGCTCACGCGGCACATCAGGCGCACGCGGCGCATGCGGCGCACGCGGCACATGCGGCGCAGCCCTACCAGCACATGGTGAGTCACAACCGACACAATAACACACCTCTATGTTCTCTTCTTACTTACTTCAGATTTGACAGTCTACTGATTCTCAAATAGATCTTATTTGCTTACAAATTTACTTATTTTCTAAACAAATCTACTGGTTTTTTAGTGAGGGTCGCCAGGTCTAATTTACTCGTAGAACAGATAAATACCTACTTGAAAATAAAAATCTTGATATAGAAACCAGATGACCTCATCGTCCAAAATAATCAGGAACGTTTTGTGATTATACATTTTTTTTTAAGTGAATTGTCCTAGTATTTTCGGATTCCATAATTAAACTAAAGCATAGCTATGCCATATCATCAAGGCCTACCCCCAAGATTTCTTCAATTATAGTTGTTTTAACCGAGTTCTTCACAAAATGAAATTTTAATAGATTATTCAATAGATTCAATAGATCGAATAGAATCGATTACAACCCCAAAAAGGTGTACAAAACACCACTGTTGTTTCTATAGACTCAAAATGCCAATGTTTTTGGAAATATATATTTTAAAGCGTCATTAAAACATATTATCCGGTTCGAAGGACCATTATTATACCGTGCATTCGTACATAAAACTATGTATCAAATACCAATGCTCATTGTGTGCATTAAAACTTAAATTCAGAGATTAACATAACATGAGATGTCATGCATATATACAGGTTATGTGCTATGCATATATAAATGATAAATTAGGCGAATTTATCATTTATACAATATAATCTTTACCTTTTCTAGGGCATAGTTGCTGCAGTAAGGTAATAGCGGTGCTGTTTTTTCTTCATATGCCATGTTAAATAATAGTTTCAACTGAACTAGCAGTCTTGTGTAATTGCGCCATAAAGTTCGGTGTAGATAGTTCGATTCATTGTTGCAAATTTTGCTTTACCGGGTGTAAGGGGACCGCTTCCGAAGGGAAATGGTAATGAAACACTACCTTAATATAAACGGAAAACGTTATTCCTTTTTTGTTTACTTCCATTTTGGAAAGTGTAATAATGCTAAGGTCGGGGTCAATGGCCTGCGCGCATTACCGCGCTTCAATACTCGGTAATTATATCGCGCCGTGCGTTGACCCGCACAGCTGATTTCGAGCGTCGGTTTTTTCCTTATAGGCTTTACATTACGTTACTAAGAAAAAATATGATTTTTGTTATTATATAACTTTTTTTTCATTAGTCCAAATAAGACTGCGTGAAAAATTAAAATATAATGTCGCGAAATAAGGTATTTCGCGATTTTTAGCGGTATCGTGTCTGTAAACACCAGTACTACCATCTGTATCATCGTTTTCGGAAGCGTTTACCTTACACCCGGTATCTGACGTGTCTGTTTTTGTTCAGTGACGAATATTGACACAGACACAGTGATTATGTCTATACAAACGTACACATATTACCGCAATATCGTATGTGCAATTTTTAGGCCGGCAAACGAGCAAGTGGGTCACATGGTAAATGACCTCCACCGCACAATACTAAAATAATCATGGTCGCCTTGCCGACCTTAAAGGAAAGGGATTAGGAAGGGGAGGGGAATTTGGGCCTCCGGATATCTCACTCACCGTACGAAACGCAGCAGCAAACTGCTACTTTACGCCAGTTTTCTGTGAGACAGTGGTAACGACCCGGACGAGCCGGCACATTCATGCTGTAGTTAAAACTGTGTACAGCGTGACTACCACTCAGAGTAAGTATATATTAGTTGAACGTTATTGTTTGTTGCAGGTGCGCATGTACCACAGCGGCGGCGTGGGTGGCGTGGGCGGCATGTCGGCTGTGGGCGGCGGCGGCGGTGGCGAGGTGGGCGGGTACGCGCCGCCCCCCGCGCCGTCCCCCGCGGCCGCCTCGCCCGCGCTGTACCCGCCGCCGTCGCCCGCGCACACGCCGCACCCACACCCGCACCAGCTGACACACCCACATCACCACTACCAACAGCAGTTCCAGGTAACGAACATACCAAATCTTGGAACATATCAATTTCTACATTTTATATTATAAAACAATTACCCTAATGATTCATGAATGTCTAGATCATACCGCTTGATTTGGAAAGCTGTTTTTTTTATTATTTATAAAGATATGTTGGGCAAAGGTTAAAATAATTTCCTATAGGCTATATAATTTAAAAATGATAATATATTGAGTTACTTGTACAGGTGCTGTGCCCATTAATGGGCCCGGGCGCAGGCGGTGGCCACCACCATCACCACCATCACCTCGCGTACGTGAACCACGCGCCGCCCACCGCTTCACCACCGCAGCCCCACCCTCACTCAGTACAGGTACCATACCTGCAGTGACTCTACGTCACACGGACTGAACATCGAATATATATACGTCACACGTCAAGACGTTATATGTGTTACAATGACTGACAATGCTAAAACTATATTGTGTAGTATGTATGCGCTTGGTGGACGGGACGCGCGGATCGGAAACGCGCCCGGTTATCCAATCCTTTCCTACCTTCCGGTTGATACGTATTTAGGGCACCGGGCCCGAAAACAAATTATGCAATCATGTCGATATTGCTCTGTCGCGAAGTAACCAGTTTTCGAAATTAAAATTGGTGCCGACCCATGTAGCGATAGTGCTTAAGTACAGCTTTATGCTTCACTGCTTATTATAATGCTCGAGCAATGCAATTGGCAACCGTACCGAAATTATCGATACATAACTCGATGAGTTGGTAGGGATTAACCCGTTTACTTATAAATCGTTTTGATCAGTGTTTACTTGTATAGTTTTGTCACTTTACTTACATGAAGTGATTTAAGAAAGAACAAACGGTTTATTTAAAATGCTGATTAAACTTTATAAGTATGGGGGGGAGTCGCGAGATCCTGCACTTGTGATGTAAGTGCCGAGCCACATCTGACGGAATTTACGTCGTCGATGATCTGTTACGTAAATTTAGTATATAAAAAAATGCAGTGCATCTTCGTTAAAATGTAAACTATGTAAGTGGTTTCTATGAATTTAATGTGTACAAAAGTTACGCAACGGAGAATCGGTGACGTAAATTATTAATCTGTACACGTAAATGGGTGTCGAAATCGCAATTTCTTTTTGACATCCCGGTTTCACCGGATTGTCTAAGCGAGGGAACGATAGAATAATGTTATTTTGGCACCACATCCTTATGTGCACGGATTAGAGCTAATGCGCACTGCGATAATGGTCGTTCTACACTTTGAGTATATCGTACATCTATCGAAAAAGCGGAGCCAGATATAGCCGTTGTTTAGAATGTATACAATCAGTGTTGCGGTTTCTAACGCAGTGCGTGCTAGTCTTAAGCGAATTGTCGACCAAGAGCCAAGCTAATGTAAGTTTAATTTACGGTGGCTGTGTGTATTTTACATATTGATGAGTGGACCTCTACTTAAGCTAAGCTACGGTAACTGTAAAATCGGCATAGCTCAGCCAACTAAGCTAAGGTTAGTCGACAACCCGCTCTATACGGAGACCAGACGGGTGTAAATATGTTAGTTGTGAGTCGTGTAATTTACGCTGCATTTGATTTCATACATTTTGTGGTTCGGGTCACACGGTGACGTAAATTAATTTTTCTACCGAGTCATACGCATAAAATAACGACTTTAGTAGGGTCAGATCGTTGCTGCTGGCGGCGTCATTAAATGTGGAAACGAAACAGATTTCGTTATACACTCGTAGTTTCTAAGGATAGCAATTAAAAAAATTCATAGTTTTATAGTTGCTCACTACCTTTTACGACCTCAAAGGCAGAGTGTCTAGTTTTCTTATAACGTTACTATGTAGGGCTTTGGCCTAAGCCATAATGTATGAAACAAAATACGGCATAAATCGCGCGAATTACAATTCACATAATTATACGCTTCTGCCATACGCGAGATGTGGGTCGCCGCTAAGGTTGGGTCCACATTTGTATCATTCTGTCGTATCGTGTCTTCATTACGTATCATATAAACCAGTTTAGACGTAAAATGATACGTGATCTTGTGCGTCAAAACTAGCGATCATTATACGCGTAATGGAGATTCGATACGTCAAAATGATACAAGGTGGGCTTGGTCTAACTGGTCCGCTTGGTCCGCAGCCGATGCTGCTGCCGCCGCAGCACCCGTCGGGTTCCACCACGCCCGGCACGCCCGCGCCGCATCCGTAACGTGCCCGCGTCCCACCCACCATCACCACACCACCGCCACTACTACCACAACCACCACCACCACTACCACTCCCGCACGCTATACGATCGCCCGCCGTGCTAGGCACCTCGCACCATGCCATATACAAATACACCGAGTTGCACGATTTAGACGTACCAAACCAAAAAACTTCACCTCGGAAGATAAGGGTATAATTCATGTGTGACTTACGCCCGTACGCTTCTGAGGTGAAGAAATATTTTTCGGCTTTTTAATGTGTCATGAATTACGCCCGTATAAACTGCTCTGTTATGTGAAAGAGATCCAACTCTCATGGGATTAATACGCAAAAAGAATCCAACTTCAATGGGAATATAGATTATTTTCGCGTGACTACTAATGAGGATAAAATCTTTTCCACATAACATTTTATAATTGACAACATTTTAACTAACGAATATTTTGTCATTTGTTATCTTAAGCTGACTTGCACAAAGATCCATAATCGCATTTAGCCACTAAATATGTTTAAATGTCAAATCGTTTGAAATTTTGACATAATAAACATGTTTAGTGGCTAAATACGATAAAGAATCGCTCGAAGGATTATGATTAAAAATGATGGAAACAAAATACACAGTAGTTAAAATACTGTCAATGAGATTTTTTATAAATAAGGGCTTTCATGAGCTAACTAGTTGCCTGGTACCGTACAACTGCCAAGTCCTTATTTATTAATGTTTTTTAATCAATACCGCTATATAAAATTATATATCCTAAATATTTTTTGGATGAGTAGCTCAAGTCTGACAAACTTGTGGATTAGTACGGTTTTCATAAACTATGTGTAATTGTCAACTTTCTAGAGAGATACAATATTGTGGCCTTAGAAATAAAGGAACATACAGCCGCTACTGTTGTTTTATCTCTTTAAAGAGTGGTCAATTTAGTAATGAAAAAATGCCCGGTCTTTTTCTATATGTGTATAATACGAGCTAGAATGTTGGCAATTACTAAAATTGTTAATGTCGATGACTACGGCTGTGATGTTGTCGATTATCGACTCGAAATCGGCATAAATCGATACCAAAAATTAAGATTTAAAATTTTTCGTCGCAATGATGTGACTGTTGAAATTTTTTGATACTTTGCAATTTCAAAGTCGAGGCATATTATTATTTTGAAATATCGGTAATTAAATATGCCGATCTCGAGTTTGAGTGCAGAGCCGTTCAAAACATCTTTACAGGTTGTACAGCTGTAAAATTAAGAAATCATCTTGTCGGATTTCACTTAGTGTTGTCACTCTAAATTATCGATGTTTATGCGTGAAAATTTCGATAAATCGACTGATTTAAAAATAAGATCACTCGATTTTAGATATATTCGAATAATAAGTTACATTGTAATATAGCAAGTATATCGAATATTCATTAAATTATTGGTAAACAATTTCTTTTTCCAAATTCGCCTTCTACACATATTAAACACCAACGCTGTAACAAAACAAAGTAATAAAAATTGCCTTGTATTAAGATTATGATTGTAATAGATATTGTTTTAACAGTTTAAAGATTAATCATTGTTTTTGGATGTTTTTAAAATCGAAACTTTCATGTGATACGAAACTAACGGTTAATTGATGTATGTAAAAAAGCTTTTTTGATTTAATTTCTACACCGTTGTTATGGTTGCATATAAATGTAAATATAAAAAAACAATTGTACCAAAGAATTGTAAAAAAAAACTTGATATTAATCAAATGTCGTGACACGTGAAAGTTCGTTCGATTCGAAAATGTATGTTGGTTAGGTCACGAAATTGTTGCCGACGCTAATACGCAATGTAATGTAAATTTAACAATCTACAAAGAAGTCCGCTTAGCACGGCGGGAGAAAAATGTGAAATAGTTAGCTATTATTATCTGTATGTGTGTCCGCGGGACGTGTGATTGTATGTGCGTGTGTGCGTCCTTCATCTTGACATCGTGTTGTCGAGGTGTGTATTATATGGTCTAGACACTTTTTTGACGCACGCGTGGAAATTGTTAGGACTTTCTTTGATATCACGCAGGAATATTAGATTAATCGAGTATACAAAAGAATGAGCTGGACTTATCGGGAGCGAAAATATGAATGCTTGGCGAAATACTATATTCTTAAAACTATTCTTAAATTAGACATTCGGGATTTAAATAAAAACCTTTAGTGATAACAATCAGAGAAATGTAAAAACAAATGAAAGAAATCACAACTTGCAATATCGACTCTTCACAATACAAGCCCATTCATTGCAGCTGAATTATTCTCAATGTTAGTTGTATTTGCAAATATCGATACTCTTGCGCAATTGACGACGGATAATGTTTACACAATTCCCACGTAGTGCGTCGCTTTCCGTTAAACTCGAAACATTGTTGAGTTAAGCGTATTTATTTAGAGCTTATCTTAGTTTTAATCGTTGTGTAAATGAAGATACCCTCCGTTATTTTAGTGATGAAATAATACAAGTTGTGGTCTTGCAACCTAACAAACGCTTATCAGAGTAGTCTTAAATCGTGTAGGTAAAATGGACTGTAAATTTGGCATCTTTTATGGACTTCATCCTTATTCATAAACACTTGTAAATAGCATTTTAACTATTGCATGTTTGTCTGTGTCATTTTTTCGCATACGGGCTAAAACAGCGACAAAACATGTATTAATTAAAAACGATAATAAGTGCTTGTAAATATGGGGTTAATTCCAGCATTTAAGTCGACAGATTAAGCGTTGCCTTCTTTCCGCAAGCCACAACTGGTAATATCTCATTGTCGATTGTCAACGCGAAAATGCAGTGGTCAATTACACGGAGTAACGGTGGAACGTTTATTTATTGTCGCGTTGTTCCCTACGCACTTAGTTTTTACTCTATCTCGGGCTTTAACTACGTTTATATGTTGGACGTCCCTCCGGAGCGCGATAGTGATGTCCACGGTATGTATGTGTCGATGAACTGATTATATCGACATTTGTATAAATAGTGATGTGGCATTATATCTCTTTTTCTGTTTGTATTTTCTGTGTTTCTGACCGCACGGTCTCTAAAATTGTAAGGGTTGAGCTTTGTTTTTGAATTTGTGTATGTATTGCTTTGAAATGGCGATTGTTACATTTTCATTTGGTTATGTATGTGAGATATAAAAGTCTTTAAAAACGAAGCTCAAGCCGTGACGTCTGCTGTATCAAAAATATCGAAAGTTAACGGCTATATATATTTATTTGTAATCGTACTGCCTTAAAACGTAAACTGTTTAAGTGCTGCTAGCATTTCATGGAATTATATAACGCCGGTGCATATTAATGTAGATGTGACAATAAAACATTAAATTGATAGGCTTAGGGAGTAAAGTTATGACGCGCCTACGAGTTTTCATCGCGTTATCTATGAAGATTCGCGGGCGTGAAAAGTTTCCAAATTAATATATCAAACGAAGATTTAGCGTAAAACCCGTCTATTGCACAACAAAAAGACTATATGTTTTACCGTATTTAAAGTTCTGTAGCAATTTAAAGAGTCGATATCAAAGCCTAAGTTTATAGCGAGTGCGATTATGATAGCAGGTGTGATGAGTCGTCAAGGGGAGCGAAGTCCATGACCTCCTCGTGGTGCTCCCTGGGTAGCGCGAAATGTGGACATCGACATTCACATTGGTAACAAATCGATATCGATAAATCGCCTGTACGCCCCCGCGCTAGCAGTTCGTATTAGCACTGCCTTTAGTTCAGTTTTTTTAATATTATTGTTTTGAATGTTTAAGTCAAAAATCTTCGCAAAAGTAAAAGGCGTATACAGTGTAAATGTATTTTTTGTATAGCAAATATAAATCGAAATATATAAGTAAACTGAACAGTCAAATTGTATCGTACCTTACATAGGGTTTGTAATATAAAAAATTCAGATTAGCGCGTAATGTTAATGCGGTGGACGATTTGATTTGTTAGACATAAAAAAATCTCTAGCGATATAATTGTATTTACATATAGTGTGAGATCGCGGTACGTGTCGTACACAAAACAAAACTGTGTTGTGTAAACGTTTTTGAGTCCATTGAGATCGTTAATATTTGTATATATGTACATAGGTTACGTGACTACTAGGGGATAACTAGTGTCCTTTCCCGCGGCTTCGATTTGTGTGTACCATTTGTGATGTAAAAAAAGTTTTTCGGTGATGCGAATAAAAATGACACATTTAAAAACAAAAATCACAAAAAAAAATTAAAGCGACGCAGAAGGGAAGTGGAAAGGGCCTACACGATCCCGCAGCACGTTCGCGAACGATAATGCGACGTGCGACGGTCGCGATCGTGGTGCCGGCTCGCTCGAGTGTTATATTATAACATATATATATATTATTGTTTCAGTTTGTTTGTTTTGATTTAAATTTTATCACTGCGCTCGTCCGCCGCGTGCGTTATAGTGCGGCGGCAGGGCTGTGTGTGTTGTGTCGCTGTCGCCGATCGTCACGTGGTCGTCACGTGGTCGTCACGGGGTCGTCACGCGGTCGTGTCGCCGCGACCCGCGACACGGACGGTTCGTTCCGAGTGAGCAAGTTCCTTTGAGCGGTTCTGTACGCGGTTGTGGTGTTATACACGATAATGTGATTCCTGTAGCGCGAGCAGCGTCGCTGTCTGACGCTGTCGCGACATATTCCATTCGTCCGTCGGCGGAACTTACGTTTTATATTACCGTCGCTTACGCACATCCCGTAGCATTTAGACGAGAGCGAGTGTCTGCCGGTACGCTGAATACTCGCCGGCCGGAATACTCCTTGTGCCTTGATCTGGGATATTGAGGTGATAGATACATACATACATACTCGCCACTCTGCCTCGAGCCGCAGTCGCCGAGCGCGGAGTAGGCTGTGACGTAGGTCCGCATTCTCACGAGAATATCGATAATCTCGAATGTTTTGGTTTTAAAAATGCTTGAATACATAATGAATTTTGTAAATATATCACAAAATCGTATTAGCGCGGAGAATAATATCGACACAAAAGTCGATAAAGTTCGACGATCGACCGCGGGCCTACCGTCGAGAACAAACCGTGCAGCTCTCATACAATCTTTTTTTGTATGTCGTTAACGGCACTTTAGTTTGATGTAAATAAGTGGCGGCGCGCGCACGTCGCCGCGGCGCAAACGATGTATGTGTAGTATAATTCTATAAAATGCCTTATAAATGTTGCCCTGAAGAGGGCGTGTGTGAAGTGTTGTTACCGGAGTGAACGAGACAAATGTGACGTGCTACCGACGTGACGGATGTGAGCACAAATAAAAAAAATAACACTAGTTTAATATAAAGGCATCAAAATATTCTGCCACAAATAAATTAATGTGGTCGATGTCGATTTTTGTAATAAGAATGTATTTTATACGTTTTATAGTAAAAACGGTTAACAAAATCACATTAGACAACGGTGGCCTCTGGATATTAAGAGTTTATCATTCCGTGTGTCAAATCGGAACAAAAATTATGTATACAAAGATAGTGGTTTATATTGAAGACAATTTTATATGTATTGCCTAACATTATTTAGAAACATTTGGTGGGAGGGAGCCTGCCGATAATACAATAGAAATTAATTAAGTCAGTTTATTAAAAAAAGAACACCGTATGTCACTTCGGAATTACGTCACAAGATTTTGTAAAGACTGAAAGGCATATGAATGACAAAGCGGAACGTTTTGTAATGAAAATGATTTTTTATAAAAACTTGAATGAACCGAGTTTGTACTCGATTATTGTATATTGTTTCAAAAAACTCGAAAACACGTTGGATCGGATACACTGACTGATTACGATTGCGCAACTATTCGCTAAATGATTTATGTTTTATATCGACTCGATTCTCATTTCCTGGTAAAATCTAAAATAGATTTCCAGCATTATCATGTGTGTGCAGCTATACTAAGCTAAGGGTATTTATTTGTGAGGTTATTACTCTCTGAGATTAGGCTATATTTTACAATATTCCAAGTAATATTTAATCACCAAATAACATATAATACAGATATTTTTGAACTTATTATCTTATCTTTCTTCCGATATATCAGTGTGACTTTTGTATTTGATCGTGTCATATTTTGTTTAGTGAGTGGCATTTACTCGAGGTGGTGAAGCAGGCGCTGTGAATTTTATTTATTTGGCGGCTGTTTCACCATCTCTTGAGTAAATGATATATACTAAATAAAACATGGCACATTCAAAGACAAGTCACACACCGGAAAAAAGATGTCTACTAGGTACTTTCAAAAATAACTTTCTTATACTTTAATTGGTGGTTAAAGCTTACTCGAAGTATGTGAAATAAACGCTTCGAGTACCGACTTTCTGAATTATGAAATCTGGCCAAATAAGACTACGATTCGTTGAAGTATTTTTTTTTTTACAAAATCCTTTAAAAAAAAATAGTTATTGCCAACTAATTTGAAATGAATATTTAAATATTTCCACCGTATCCTTTAAACTAGTACCTGATATATAAGAGATACTCGTTTATAAATACGCATTTAATTTTAATTAATTACCTCATATTGAAGATTGGTTTTATAGTGTCGATCCTAAAATGTGTTATTACAATTTGGTCCCAAATAAGTCCATAACAAATATAAATTTCGAGCTAATCGTCACCATTTCTATGTCTACATTGGTTGTTAAATAAGGACCTTATTTATAAACACAACAGCATTTTAATATCCTTAAAATAATATCGACCTTAGATGGCAAAATGACAAATCATTAAATAGTTGAAATGCTGTAAATTTTCTGAGTAACGGCGAGTGTGTCCGATCCGATGGTGTTATGTACTGTAATCTAAGCCTCCCCAATCTCCGCTTGGGATATGTTTTGTTAACTTTGGTTTGTAACTCGCCGAGCGGCGAGTACTGAACAGAAAAGTGCCAAAATATTGGCACGTTTTTATTATTTACTCTGTATTTGTTGAACGACATATAACACCTTTGTCGATGAATATTTTTCAATAAAAAAATATAAAAAATGTGTTTTGAACACAACACTCGAGTGTTTTTATTTGTAACCCTTTTTTAGAAGTATATACTTACCAGTTACCACACATATAGACGTATACCAAATCGTTGTATATGCTTTTGTTTTTTTTGGTATGAAAGCTGATTTAATCGGAAGAAAAAAGAATTCTTAGCTGTAAGTTTGATTCTTTTAGGTGCTACACGCCCATTGATAAAGGATTCAAATTTATAAACCGTTTTTTTTTATTTTAAAATATAGCACCAAATTTAAATTAAAATCAATTTCAGAGTAATATATTACATTTATTTAGTTAAATCCTTAATATAATTTATACCTACAACAAAGCAATAGTCTATAATAAATACAGTAATTGTATCCAATCAACGAAACAAGACACAATACTTAAATGAAATATACAACTTTTTATCTTAATATTTATAGAAACACGTGATGAAACAGTGATGTCCAGTATTTCCTCACCTTTTAGTTGCAAACATTCATACAAGCTCACGCTTATATCCTCGAAAGGGTAAGCAGAGGTGCAACTACCCATTAGTTGCATTAAAATATAAAATAAATAAATGGTTATATTATGTTTTTACATTATTACAAAATAGAGATTTAATTGTTTGAATACAATGTAATCGTATTTATTAGTCCAAACGACTGTGTAAAAAAGAAAAGTTATTTCTCGATTTTTTTATGATATCGTGTCTGTAATCAACAGCACTACCACCCGTCTTAGTTTTCGGTAGAGTTTCCTTTATACCTGGTGTTAATTTTATTTGGATTATACACATCAAGCTAAATTCCATCAAAATAATCCACTGACGAATATTTAGCACAAATATAATTAAATATTCAATAAACGTCGCGTATGAGTCCACTCTTCATGCAAAAATTGCCTTTTGACGCAGAAAACAATACACTTCAAATATCTTTGCACAATTTCTTGTCCTATATTTGGTCAAATTAATTTGACCTAATACGCTTTATGTATTTTATATAAAAAAAATGATCAAATATCAAGAAATCATCAAATTTGGTGCACCATAGTAAATTTTAGTTTAGTTCCAAATACTGCCACCTACCAACTCGGTCTATACATTCTTGATATGCTTAGTATGCGTTCTATGAACTCCTTGCATAGCCGATTTCACCTCTTCGAAGAAAGACTCCGAATTATGAATAGTAGTGCCACCTAATATAACTTTGACTCCTGGGTATGCCTGGTTGATTTGGTGCACACACATAGCTTCTTCATAGGTGGCGCCACCTACTATGAACACGATGATTTCTGACGGTCTGCGACTGTAGTTACCATCATCTCCTCCTAAGGTTGGGTATAGGTTCTCCCGGAGCTTCCCCTTGATTAGCTCTTCGAGGGTATCTTTGAGTAAAGGCGTGTGCTGCGTGTATATATTTTCTACGCCTTGGAGACCCTGGAAGTAATTTTTTTCTGGTAAATCTGTAGTTAGTTTATGATAAAAGGGCCTGATAGGGAATGGAGAGAACATAAAAACATGTTTTTACGTTCTTTAAAAATACCTATGTTTTATGGGGGCTTGTAGAAGGAAATACATAAGTACATGCACAGGTACAAGTTGAAAACGTAGTGGCGGTTTTTGAATGACGAAATGAGCTGGTCGCTTGCTTGATGGTCAGCGTCACGCCTGCTCACAGAAACAACACCACACATAATCTTAAATTATAAAGCACTGCATGATATTGGAATCTGCTCGTCATCTCAACACAAAAGATATTAGGTACATATAATGTCCAGTAATTTCACTGGCTTCAATCCGAAACATACAAATGTTTACACACTATTATTTTATGAATGGTAGAGCCACGCTGTAGACAGTTCTGTCTACAGCATGAATGGGCCGGCTCATCCGGGTCGTTACCACTGTCTCACAGAAAACCGGCGTAAAGTAGCAGCTTGCTGCTGCGTTTTGTACGGTGAGTGAGATATCCGTAGGCCCAAATTCCCCTCCCCTTCCCAATCCCTAAAGTATTCCTATCCTTTAAGGTCGGCAACGCGCCAATGATTATTTTAGTATTGTGGACGTAGATGGGCGGTGGAGATCACTTACCATCAGGTATACTATACTATAAAAAAAAACTATTGCTTGGTGGTACCAACCCAGACGGCCCCTCGCATACAAAGGAACAACCTAGAAGTAAGAAATCGTTTCGAGCGGTTGGTTTGTCGGTCGATGCTCGTCTAATGGCCGTTCCCTATATTCTGTCTGTCTCTAGTTTTGCTATACCGGCGATAGAAAATTTTATCTATTTTCCGTTTTACCGTCCCAATAAACTTATTAATGATAGGTAATCCTATTCTTCATTGCTGTCTACTGATGAGAGGACTGATAGCTGACTACAGATATACAACACTATGAAAATGACAGTTCAAGCGTCCCAATATTTTTTATGTGCTATCTGTCGATAAAGTTATTTAGTTTTTTCTTTATCGGTAGATTTTGACCGATAAACAGATATCACGGCTGTAAAAATACGAAATACATAACGCATTTTGAAATAGCCATGAGTATACAAGGCTTACATGGCACTTGCACTGCAATACAAAAAACTAAATAAATTATGTAAAAATCTAAAAGAAAATATAAAAAACATCTAAAATTCCCATAAATTAAAATAATGCACCGTTTTCATAATTAAATTAAGTGCAAGAGACTTAAAAATATTTGTTAATGCGAACAAAATAATAAATAATTCCCCACTTCAGTAAAATCCCCCAAATTCGCTTGGGATTTTTGTTCAAAGGACTTGTAGTCAGAGCCGTAATGTATTGACAGTAAAACGTTTCGTTATTACATTGTGTTTTGCAACATAATAAATATTTCTCGTTATTATTATTTCATTTACAGTGGTAAAAAATAAGAATTATAGATAAATGTTAAATTAAAACTTATATTTCTAATCGAAATCATATCTTCATATTTTCTAACATAAATTAAACAATAGTTCGTCTTTCTCAGCTTGTATGAACATAACGCACAAGAGGGCCCAGATAGACTGCCTATCTATTGCTATCATAGTATCCGACGTGCATATCTAAAAAATGGGGACGATTCCAAGCAGTAGATAGAACAATACGGATGTTTGACGATAGCTATCTATCGTGAAATTGAAGATTAATATTGGGAACGGCCATAATTAGACTCTTAACTAAACACTGTTGCCTATCTGTGCTCATGGTTCGTGTCGGTAATTATAAGTTTGATGAAATTTGCTATACAAGATGTAATAAATATCAGATTGTGGGAAATAATCTCAATTTATAATATCGATCTTGAGACACCAAAATTGCACCAACTCGATGCTTCTTCTGCCCTCCACTTTCCGCGTAGAGAAGTACATCATCAATATCGAGTTACCTTGAACAGTCTCTTGGTGATCTTGACGGCGTCCTGTAGACCAAACAGGTCGGTCTGCCTGGCGTGCGCCCCGGCGTACTCCAGCAGCGCTAGCGGTGCCTTCAGCAGTGTAGAGAAGTACATCAGCAATATTGAGTTACCTTGAACAGTCTCTTGGTGATCTTGACGGCGTCCTGTAGACCAAACAGGTCGGTCTGCCTGGCGTGCGCCCCGGCGTACTCCAGCAGCGCTAGCGGTGCCTTCAGCAGTGTAGAGAAGTACATCAGCAATATTGAGTTACCTTGAACAGTCTCTTGGTGATCTTGACGGCGTCCTGTAGACCAAACAGGTCGGTCTGCCTGGCGTGCGCCCCGGCGTACTCCAGCAGCGCTAGCGGTGCCTTCAGCAGTGTAGAGAAGTACATCAGCAATATTGAGTTACCTTGAACAGTCTCTTGGTGATCTTGACGGCGTCCTGTAGACCAAACAGGTCGGTCTGCCTGGCGTGCGCCCCGGCGTACTCCAGCAGCGCTAGCGGTGCCTTCAGCAGTGTAGAGAAGTACATCAGCAATATTGAGTTACCTTGAACAGTCTCTTGGTGATCTTGACGGCGTCCTGTAGACCAAACAGGTCGGTCTGCCTGGCGTGCGCCCCGGCGTACTCCAGCAGCGCTAGCGGTGCCTTCAGCAGTGTAGAGAAGTACATCAGCAATATTGAGTTACCTTGAACAGTCTCTTGGTGATCTTGACGGCGTCCTGTAGACCAAACAGGTCGGTCTGCCTGGCGTGCGCCCCGGCGTACTCCAGCAGCGCTAGCGGTGCCTTCAGCAGTGTAGAGAAGTACATCAGCAATATTGAGTTACCTTGAACAGTCTCTTGGTGATCTTGACGGCGTCCTGTAGACCAAACAGGTCGGTCTGCCTGGCGTGCGCCCCGGCGTACTCCAGCAGCGCTAGCGGTGCCTTCAGCAGTGTACAGAAGTACATCAGCAATATTGAGTTACCTTGAACAGTCTCTTGGTGATCTTGACGGCGTCCTGTAGACCAAACAGGTCGGTCTGCCTGGCGTGCGCCCCGGCGTACTCCAGCAGCGCTAGCGGTGCCTTCAGCAGTGTACAGAAGTACATCAGCAATATTGAGTTACCTTGAACAGTCTCTTGGTGATCTTGACGGCGTCCTGTAGACCAAACAGGTCGGTCTGCCTGGCGTGCGCCCCGGCGTACTCCAGCAGCGCTAGCGGTGCCTTCAGCAGTGTAGAGAAGTACATCAGCAATATTGAGTTACCTTGAACAGTCTCTTGGTGTTCTTGACGGCGTCCTGTAGACCAAACAGGTCGGTCTGCCTGGCGTGCGCCCCGGCGTACTCCAGCAGCGCTAGCGGTGCCTTCAGCAGTGTAGAGAAGTACATCAGCAATATTGAGTTACCTTGAACAGTCTCTTGGTGATCTTGACGGCGTCCTGTAGACCAAACAGGTCGGTCTGCCTGGCGTGCGCCCCGGCGTACTCCAGCAGCGCTAGCGGTGCCTTCAGCAGTGTACAGAAGTACATCAGCAATATTGAGTTACCTTGAACAGTCTCTTGGTGATCTTGACGGCGTCCTGTAGACCAAACAGGTCGGTCTGCCTGGCGTGCGCCCCGGCGTACTCCAGCAGCGCTAGCGGTGCCTTCAGCAGTGTACAGAAGTACATCAGCAATATTGAGTTACCTTGAACAGTCTCTTGGTGATCTTGACGGCGTCCTGTAGACCAAACAGGTCGGTCTGCCTGGCGTGCGCCCCGGCGTACTCCAGCAGCGCTAGCGGTGCCTTCAGCAGTGTACAGAAGTACATCAGCAATATTGAGTTACCTTGAACAGTCTCTTGGTGATCTTGACGGCGTCCTGTAGACCAAACAGGTCGGTCTGCCTGGCGTGCGCCCCGGCGTACTCCAGCAGCGCTAGCGGTGCCTTCAGCAGTGTAGAGAAGTACATCAGCAATATTGAGTTACCTTGAACAGTCTCTTGGTGATCTTGACGGCGTCCTGTAGACCAAACAGGTCGGTCTGCCTGGCGTGCGCCCCGGCGTACTCCAGCAGCGCTAGCGGTGCCTTCAGCAGTGTACAGAAGTACATCAGCAATATTGAGTTACCTTGAACAGTCTCTTGGTGATCTTGACGGCGTCCTGTAGACCAAACAGGTCGGTCTGCCTGGCGTGCGCCCCGGCGTACTCCAGCAGCGCTAGCGGTGCCTTCAGCAGTGTGTCGGCTCGTTTCCTGGCTCGCAGCGCATCCAGTAGTGATGTCAGTGCAGCTGCGCCTGCGCCGTGCTTCTCATACCGTAGCGCGTACAGTGACACGAGACGCACTGCTTCGGAGTCGCGAACGTTTTCCTTCGCTATTACTGCTTTCACCCTCTGCAGGGTTATACAGGTTGGTTAAGAATTTGGATATGATAAAATATCACCATCGCTATATCGCTCTACCTGTGGGTCATTGGTAGAGGGATAAAATATATAGAGATATTTTTTGTGTAATGTAGTTTGTGACCATAAAATCAACTAATTGACAAGAATTTATTAGTGAACAGGATTATAAATAATATAATTTTTTTGTTTTTAATGATTCGATACTTATGAAATATTAACTAAAATCCTCACAATCATTCCCTACTAGCTTTCACTAGCGGTTCCGCCTGCGTGAATTACTTTCCGGGATAAACAGATAGGTTATGTCCTAATCTAGGTTATGATCTACCTGTGTGCCAGATTTCATCCAAATCCGTCTGCCGTTATGGCGTGGTTGATTAACAAACACCCAAAAATTTTAGAGTAAATTTAGACACCAATTTACGTATAAGGCAGCTATTTTTCAAAGTATCCATATATTTTTCTTTCGATATGTATGCCAAAGTGAACGTGTATTTTATTTGGTAAGTAGGATTTACTTAGAGTCGGTGAAACAAGCGCTAAGATTAATACAAACATATACAACGTGTTATAGAAAGGTGTGGGCAAATTGACATTTGACAGCCTCCGTGGCGCAGTGGGCGAGTAGCCGGCTGCGAAGCGTGAGGCCGTGGGTTCGATTCCCACACCGAGACAAATGTTTGTCTAATACACAAATATTTGTTTCGGGTCTGGGTGTTGTGGGTCGATACAGGTTAACCTAGTGTGGGGTCGGGACTATGTGTGTGACTGTTGGGTGTATTTATTTATTTATTTATTTATAATTTAAGCACAGTATAGTGTACGATATAAGTATTTAATCCCCCATAGCACTCAAAGAATTTTATTTTTTATCGAATGAGTATCATGTCGATTTCGACTTGTAATTTTGTACAACACTTAATGATTATCAGTGATTCTTCAGACATCCTATCATTTTGATTTTATAATAATTAAAATTAATAAACAGTTGTGAAATGTGAACATTTATTTGACGTAGTCAGTTCGGTAATTTCTGAGTTTATAAAATATGATGTTGTATTTGACTAAAAACAAGTATTATTTATTGGTGTTTTGTATTGGTGCAGCTGATAATAGGTATCCTACCCTTATAGCGTCTTGTAAGGGGCTCATCGGCTGTTTTAAGCCAAGTGCATAGATAGAAGACCCGAGAATGAAGTATTTAATGTGCTTCTAGAAGAATACCATCTTTTTCTTCATCATCTTCAGCACACAAACACTTTCAGATGTTAATTTGTGTTTCAATTACAAGTCACGTAAGTATGTCCGTAGAATTATGTATATGTTATTCATGTTTAATAAAAAGTGAGTATCGTTCATAATAATTAATAGTGACGTGATCAATCTTATCGATATTAATAAACGAGTGATTAAAGTTAACATATTTTAGGATGTCTCGGTTTTGAAAAGATTCGGTACATATTAAATACTCACAATAAGGTGTATGTAATAACCTTATAATATGACCACACCTTTCTATCACACGTATATTAATACTAGTAGGACTACAGTAATTAGAGAGATCACTTAAGATATCTATCTTCTTCTTCTTTTAATTATATGGCTCCACCGTTTTATCGGTGTTTTCGCCAGTGTCAAAGTATATTCGATAAGATATCTATAATTCCTTTGCGGGACTCGGTGTGCGTTTTTATAATAAAATACCCAAGGATATTTCATGTCTACCCTATAAATTTAAAATTTCAATAAATAAGTACCTTCTAAGGAGGGGTTATTATTCAGTCGATGAGTATCCGAATGATAATAAACCGTGTACCTAGTTGCCTGCTCCATTCTGTACCTGTCCTTGTCACAAGTTTTATGTAAAACCAAAATTATTCGTGATATCTATGATCTTGTAGAGTTCATTTTATTTATGACTAGCCTTTGCACGCGGTTCCGCCCGCGTCAACAGCCTTTTTCGGATTAAAAAGTAGCCTATGTTACTTATTGATAATGTAGCTTTATAACAGCAAAATAATTTTTAAAATCGGTCCAGTAGTTTTTAAGTTTATTCGTTACATACAAAAATACAAATCTTTCCTCTTTATAATATTAGTGTAGATGTATGACGATTTTAAGTGCCCTGAATGACGTATGAATTAAAAATTATTAATTTTTTATTTACATAATTAGATTTATGTTACGGTCAAAGTGATGTTTAATTATTTTATACAAAACCCTTACCTGTAGATGTTTAGATTGATCACTTTGACAAGCGATCTCTTGCTCCAGTTCAGACACTTCAAGCAGGTTGTATTTATTGACGCAAGCTGACAGCTCGCCCACAACTGTCACATGCTTGGTCACTGTGCCTGACATTTTCTAAAAAAACCATTACCGTTACATGTATAAACAATTAAAAACTTTAGACTTTTATCTGTAATCATTTGATTTTCTTATCAAGAGATAAGTTAAATTATATACCAGATATTAATCCGGTATTTTATATTTATATTAATATACAAGTTGCCATAATCTGGGTGTCTTCAAGTCGCGAGTGAATCGTTTTTTGCTAGGCAAGCGTGCTTCATTATTTATATATTTTTAGATTATTTTATATGTAACCAACAATAATACGTAAAAGAAACTGTTTTGCGAAAAAAGAATTAAAATTGGGTAAAATATGACGCCGCAGTTCATGTTTTAAATATTGGTACAAGCAAAGGTGGGTGATAGGAAAATCTCACTATCTCCCTCGCACGCGTAAGGCGTAATGGCGTGACCTGTCTTGTGACGTAACTTACCATGTCGTGCATCTTCTTTCCGTCATTCGACAACTAAATTCAATCTAGCAGATTTGAATGGCTTCTAGCTTGTTTATTTTTTACTTGATTTGTATAATTATTTCGATAATAGATTTTAGGGAACGTAACTTATTAATTAAGTTATTGAAAATAAACGAGTCAAATGCCCTATTGTTTAGGTTTATACTGTCAATGTCTGAATTTCAAATCTCGCAGCCGAAGTTATAGAACATAGTATATGATTATGGACTACGGGACCACTAGTTAACATTAATTCTTAAAAAACGAATATAGCCTATGCACATAATAGGGTAGTTTTTTATTATTTAAATCAATAAGTTACGTTATTCAAAATCTTTTGCAGAAAGAATTTTATAAATCGAACCAAAAATAAATAAGTTAGAAGCCATTCAAATCCTGTAGAAGGGGTAATTGTCAAATTACAGACGACGCAAACTTTGACGTCACTGTGTAAAATGTTCATTATGGTGCACGCGTGCAAGCGAGATAGTGAGATATCCCCACTACGCACCCACTTTTCCTCATACCAACATTTAAAGTCATAAACTGCGGGTACATTTCTGAAACAATTTTGATTGTGTTTTGATAAAAGGGTTTATTTTGCGAATCAGTTTCTTTTGCTTATAAAATAATGTATAAAATTCAATATAGGAAACTACCGATATTGAAATCGTCGTGCAAGGCCAAAATTGCCAAGGCACCAACTTAGTTGCGATAGCCAATACCTTACCTTAAACAATGGATATGTTTCGACAAAACTCTTCATGTCAGCGATGCTCTCTACTTTCTGATGGCTCTTGGCTTTCTTCTGGAACTCTTCCATCAACGTTTTAATGGTCTGACCAATTTCACCGAAGTTAGAATATAGATTCTGTAAACCATAAATTTCTTTAAATGCACAATTTATATATTGTTTATTTTCTGGCATCAATAACTCAGTTGTGAGTGGTACGGACTGTCGAAAGTCGCAGGTTCGAAACCAGTCCCAAGAGCTTTCTGAGTTAAGGTAGTAACGTGTGTATTCATTGTTAATTATCGCTTGTTTTAAGGGTGAAGGAAACATCGTGAGGAAACCTGCATATCTGATAAGTTCTCTGAGAATTTCGCAGGTAAATAAAAAAAAACACCCAACAGTCGCACACATAGCCCTGACCCCACAGTAAGATACGAATTTTGTGTCGTATCAGGAACTACGAGAGACTTATAGTCTCACAACACCCAGACCCGAAACAAATATTTGTGGATCAGACAAATATTTGTCTCGGTGCGGGGATCGAACCCGCGGCCTCACGTTTCACAGTCGGCTATTTACCCACTGCGCTACGGAGGCTGTCTGAAGGTATGTGAAGTCTATCAACCCGAATTAGGCCAGTGTGGTGGACTAAGACCTAATCCTTCTCTTTCACAAAGACTGTGTCCAGCACGTATAGAATCTTTTCCACCCGCTCTTATCCCACTTGCAGTGGGGTTGGCGCAACATGCTATTAACACATGTTACAGAAAGATTTGGCTTGTAATGTTTACGATCGGCTCCCTGCTTGACGCCAACCTCTCTGGGGAGAAAACACAAACATTTCGTCTTAGTGCGGGAATCAAACCTGCGACCTCTCACTTCGCAGCCGGCTACTCGCCCACTGCGCCAACATATATCTACGTCGAGTAACGTCATCGCAGTGAGATGCTTATATAGTGCACGTTGACACGTTGCACTTAATGTTGCGCCTAATCGATACGACTGAAGCTATACATACGAAGTACATATATGTATTATCTGTAGTGCACGGTTTAGTCTCACCTTAGCATAGAACTCGTCTTGCTCTGATGAGAGCACCACCTCCTTGAAGTCCTTGGGCACTTCGGGCACGTGCGCTAGACTCACGCGGTTGTTGTTTATAGTCAACAACTCGTGTACCATCGCTTGGTACGTCCACTGAAAAATATATAAAGGATAAAAGACAGCCTCCGTGGCGCAGCGGGCGAGTAGCCGGTTGCGAAGCGTGAGGCCGTGGGTTCGATTCCCGCACCTTGACAAATGTTTGTCTGATCCACAAATATATTTTGTCTCGGGTCTGGGTGTTGTGGGACCGCAAGTTCCTCGTAGTTCCTGATACAGGTTTAACCTAGTGTGGGGTCAGGACTATGTGTGTGACTGTTGGGTGTATTATTTTTTTATTTTATTTTTTTATTTTATAAATAATAATATCATAGTAAAACATATCGCTAGTTTTTTGTACCTTCTGTTCAGATGTTTATTGGAAAGATTCACCAGAATGTAGTTTAGACATCAGCTGTCGTAATGGTTTGTGTACTTTTAGATTATGTTTGTGCGATTTTCATTTATTTTAAGGACCTTGTATGTTTATTTTTTTTAATAAATAATAATAAATATTGAATTGAAATAAATAAATACACACACATAGTCCTGACCCCAGACTAGATAAACCTGTACCGTGGGTATCAAGAACTACGAGGGACTTGCCAACCCACAACACCCAGACCCGAGATAAATATTTGTGGATCAGACAAACATTTGTCGAGGTGCGGGACTCGAAACCACGGCCTCACGATTCGCAACCGGCTTCTCGCCAACTGCGCCAATGAGGCTGACTAAAGGATAAAAATTCTTTTATTTTTAATCTGTAGTTGACCTTTTATATCATATCGTCGTCAACTGTTGCTCGTAACCCTCCCCAAGTGAGCCTATTACACAGGTAAACAATTTTTTTTTATCTTTTTACTATTTTTTTAAACTGCTTCCCATTGATTCTACCCCCAGGTTTAGTTGTTTTTGATATAAACGTATCCCTTATAATCTTACTTTGCTCCCCTTTGTATCTCAATAGCTAGACTTCTTCCTCCACGTGTCCGTATCCCACTTGCAGTCGGTTTTTGTTCTATCAGCTTGAATAACGAAACGAGCAGTTCGTAACGGCTAAACAGACACAATACCATACAGAAGCTTGAATTACAAAGCACTGCATGGCATTCTGGCTTCGTCACTCAAAGAAATATTATGTTAAGTCTCATAATGCCCAGTCATTTCAATGTCCTTCAAACCACAACGGTGCTTAGACATTGTTGCTTGGTGGCAGAAATAGACGAAGCCATGGTACGGTCTCTCGCATACGAAAAAAAACACACTAAACTCATAACAAACGTCTGCTAAATCCAAAGACTTCTATGTATCTAGACAAGCTGTTTAGAAGTAAAATTGCGCCACATAACGCGGACGTTTGACGGCGGGGCAGCGGGAGAGGGGAACAAACATATTCTAGTTAAGAGTAAGCGAGACGGTAGTATTGAGTTGCGGAGACCGTAACTTAGTTGTGCATTTGGCTTAATCCCATACCTGACTAAGCAGCGGCGTGACAGGATCATCTCGTCTATCAAGCACCAGTAAGACAGCAGGTGCATCACTGTATGGCGTATGTTGGTCCAGCAAGGTCGCGTCACGTCGCAGCAGGTCCCGGGTACGTTCAGCGAGCCTGGCGCAGGGCTCCGAGCCCGCCTCGTGACGCACCAGCACTCGGCGGCGGAGCGACAGCGCCAGCGCCGCCAGACCCTGCGCGCAGCGGTGCAGGTGCTGCTGGTTCCACATGCGACCTGACGGGTACAGCTTCTTGATGGCCTTGATGGCTCGGCAAAGTGACTACGCTACACCAGCTATGTTCAGTGTAATCCAAAATTGTGTCGACCATAGACGATTAGCATTTAGAATCCATCGTAGGTCGGCAGAATTATGCTGGCTTGTCTAATTGCTTCTTCACACTCCGTTTTAAAAGCCCCATATTGTAGGAAGGAGGAAACATATATACCGGTAAACTATTCCACAGCTTAATGGTATGTTATATGTTCAAGAGTTATATATATATGTATATTTGTTATAGCATAGACCGGCAAATGAGCAAGTGGGTCACCTGATGGTAAGTAATCTCCACGGCCCATGTACGCCCACAATAGCAAAAGAATTATGGGCGCGTTTCCGACCTTAAAGAAAAGGGATTGGGAAGGTGAGAGGGATTTGGGCGGAGGCCCAAAAATATCCGGAGGGATATTTTACTCACCGTACGAAACGCAGCAGCAAGCTCCTACTTTGCGCCAATTTTCTGTGAGACAGTGGTAACGACCCGGACGAGCCGGCACATTCATGCTGTAGACAAAACATCGTGGCTCTACCACTCACAATTTTTTATTTCTTTTTTTTATTAGCTTGAATGACGAGATAACCAGATGGTTATAGAGATCGCTCGCCTGATGGTAAGCGCCACGCCTGCCCATAAACAGAAGCAACACCACACAGAACTTTAAATAACAAAGCACTGCATGACACTGGACTGCGCTCGTCACCCCGAGACATAAGATGTTAAGTCTCATAATGCCCAGTAATTTCACTTGCTTCAATGTCCTTCAAACCAGAACACACACTGTTGCTTGGCGGCAGAAATAGATAAAGCGGTGGTACCAACCCAGACGGCCTCGCATACGAGGGACCTACCACCTTGTAAAATGTTATTATACATGCCGAATATTGTATAGTCATACTATACCTTGCAAGCATCCAACAATATTGAATGAAAAGAGATGTCGGTCCACAGCGAGGTAGTCTGCAAACACTTCCTGCACCTCACGCACGGTCTCCTGCTCATCGCACTCCGCTAGTGTTTTTATATCAGCCTTTGATATTACATTGCTAAAATCTGAAAATTAAACTACAAGTGACCACTTTTGTTAACAAAGTGTGACAATAAACATCTGTTTTTAGGATTCTATACCATCGAAATAAGATAACTAGAACGATAACTCTCATATGAATCTGACAAAACACTTCACACGTAACACTCATACACGCAACAAAAATTAATGAACATTCAAAATCAACTTTATTTCATAAAAGTTATTGTTTAATAAAATTCTAAATCGAGATACGACGTTCTGCACCGCACAAAAAATTTGACTTATTAAGTGTACAGTGTGATCTCTCATGAATAATATTTTATGAATTGATGAATGAACGAACTGCACAGACTTTCATAGCCCCACCCCTTGTACAGAGTTTTGGTGGGGTCATTTTTGTTCCATACCCAAATGGTGCCACTGGAAACCTAATCTTTCTTTCTTTCTGCCTGGCGCCATCCTGGCCCGACGCCAGAGTTCGTTTTCCCCTCATGATTTGACTGTTAATTTGGGGTGTATTATGTGGGGTGACCCGCTGTCTGACCTCCACAACCCGTAATGAGAACCAAGTTTCGCCATTGCATTGTACGTTAATCAACTGAGTGTACCACGTGCAGATGAGGCTAAAATGTTGGTGCCCCACTAACACACCACTTCAAGAAATAATATAAATTTAAGAATAAAAAAATTCAAGGGTGTGTGTACATAAGGAGCCCTTGGTACATAATTTATTTGAGGTACTTACAAATAAAATACACCCCATATTTAGGGTATCTTAACTCTCGTGACAACAGAGCAATATTCTCCGATGTTGGCCGCAGGAACACAATGCATTTCATGTGTTTAAGGTTGTCCCATTTTGTGTGACTGTCAATCCTTTCAAACAGATATACTTCCTTCTGTAGAATCTCAGATTGACTGAACACCATGCTGACTATACTTGTCTGAAAACATAGTATTTTATACAGAGTTTATTGCCTCCATGGCGCAGTTGGTGAGTAGACGGCTGCAAAGCGAGAAGCTGTGGGTTCTATTCCCACACTGAGACAAATGTTTGTGTGATCCACAAATATTTGTTTCGGGTCTGGGTCTTGTGGGACTGCAAGTCCATCGTAGTTCCTGATAACCACGAGACAGGTTAACCTAGTGTGGGGTCAGGACTATGTGTGTGACTGTTAGGTGTATTACTATTATTATAATAATTTCATTGATGTAGTGGTAGCATACTTTACATACTTTGGGGACCTGGGTGCAAATCCCAGAGGTTGGACAGTCACAATCATTTAAATATTTACAAAGTGAGTTCCCCAGCATTAAAATTTGTCTGGATATACCAATAAGTTTGCCACCTATTACATCCTATTATTATAATGGAAATAAGATTGGTGAACTGTGGGTGCACTTGTTGCATTTTGCTTACCCCTTCGGGGGTACCGATGTGAGCTTGTATATGTAGGTATGCTGTTGCCAGTCTTATTATTTGAAAAGGTGTAGTGTTTTTTTGTAGTTTATTCAAAGCAACTATATGAGCTTGGTGGTGCAGTTATAATGTGTATGTGGTACGACTGCTGTGCAGAGGTCTCGGGTTTGATCCCCGGGTAGGGTAAAAATGATATTGGGTTTATCTATTATGAAATGCTTAGTATCAGCCCGGTGTCTGGACTATTGTGCCCGGTATGGTGATAGGCTCGCCCCTTATCACGTCATGGGACGAAAATAACCTTGGCGAAATGTGGGTGTACTAGTTATACCTCTGCCTACCCTCACTCACGCCTGTACTCCCATTCGTGAGTGAATAAGTATGTAACTATAAGAGCTATCTGAATCATTTTGAGTTACTCTTTCCAAATTATGCATTATAATAAATTGTATTTGACAAACGAAATTATCTCAGTTGTATTATTTATGGTAGAAATTAGGAAATACTGTTATTTACTTTATCAATGAATACAAATTTTATCATTTTTGTGGAAAGGCTTTTGGGCGTACTCACTGTCTCCTTATCCATTAGAATAACTTTCATTCCTGGCCCGCTTTCGTCCGTCATTTTTGTTATATACATTTTAACCGCTTTTATCACATTCATTTTTATTTGATCAAACTAACACTATATTGTTAAAACCAAAATATTGCAGATTTCTCCAACTGTTTTGAGTTTTATCACAAATGTCAAATTGACAAACAAGAAATTAAGCGCCATCTATCAACATGATTGAATAAAAAATAGGAGGTCTTGAAGTATAACTACTTGCCAATAGAGGTCACTGTTAGGGTAATGATTAATTAAAATTATTTTTATTTAGAGATTTATTAGAAAGAATATGGTTTATGATTTATTGCTATTTAATATAAATATTATCCAATAAGTAATTAGCACACTCATTTTTATCGATAGTATTGTAATGACGTGTTCAAGAAGCTGATGTATGTGTCAGCCGTCAGGTTGACGTATCACGTAACGCACATCACTAGTTATCTTCGAAAGGTCGGCAGGGTCAGGCGGAAGGTTCGGCAAGCATCCTCATAAATCGGTGATTAGCATTACATAAAGCCCAAAAAAATGTTCTCGCGTGTTCTGAAGCCCGTCGCTGGAGTAGCCGTGCAAAATGGCGCCAAGAACTTCTCCACCACATCCCAGGTAATTGAGCTGAAATCTACAATATTCTCTAATTACAATAATCATGTGATTCAGACACTTTGTTCTAATCCAAATTCTGAGTTTCATACCCATCTACATTAAAAATGGTGTTTGTAGAAAAACTTCAGAGTGGTGGTTGCTGGTGCCGCTGGAGGTATAGGCCAGCCTTTGGCTCTTCTCCTCAAGCAGAACCCTCTGGTCACCAGGCTGGCCCTGTACGACATAGCGCCGGTGACTCCCGGCGTCGGAGTCGACCTTTCGCACATGGACACCCCGGCCAAGGTCACCGGCCATAAAGGCCCCGAAGAGCTCCCGGCCGCCATTAAAGGTAAGAGACATGATTAAATCCAATTTAAATAGCCATTCCTGTCAATTCGCGCCAGGATGATATTATGTAACTAACCTAAAATGTTATGTTTTAATATTGTTTTGACCGAATTTCAAGGTTATACGATAGAGATAACGATATACAGTGTTTTTCCATGACATAATATTTGGTGTAAGTCTTACACAATATTGCGACCTTGACATTCTGAGTTAAAAATGGAACACGATATAAGTCAATGGCAGAGTATAAATTGACAGCAATGTCTATCTGGCTCGATCTGGCTACTATATTTAATACAAATAAATTGATTGATTGACTGCCTTGGTGGCACATTTGTAATGCGTACGCGTTACGACTGCTGTGCTAAGGTTTCTGGTTCGATCCCTGGGTCGGGTAAATTTATATTGGGCTTATCATGAAATGCTTAGTATCAACCCGGTGTCTGGTATTATGCCCGATATGGCGATAGGCTCACCACCTATCACATCATGGGACGGAAATAAGCTTGCCGAAATGTGGGTACACTAGTTACACCTCTACTTACCCCTTCGGGGAGTACAGGTGTGAGTGCGTATGTATGTAAGAAAATGTAAATAAAACTAGTTTTCGTAGTTCGTAAAAAAACCCTACGTACGTACGTACCTATCACGTCACACATCATTTGAATTACAAATTAAACAAAATTAATACATATTTATTTTATTTGTAGCCGTATTAGTTATTCTAGTTATAACTAAATATTTAAGTACTTCTTTGTACTTATTAATTTTACAAAACCTGACAAATTTATTTACAAATTAAAAGTATAAATATAGTAAATTGCAGAACACTTTCTTTGAATGTGTTTGAAAAAGAATATAAAATAATTTCATTTAATTTATTTATGTTTTTGACACTTGGATCGCGTATATAAAGTCTACGAGTAATTACGCTCGATTTCTTTTAGAGAACATAAATAATTACATAAGCATGAAATAAAAGAAAATATCGCGATAGATTAGACCTGCAGTTACTACGAACTGCGACTGAGAATTCTCAGAATTAGTCACAATCAATTACGAGCCGTGTTTTCCTTATGCTTGAGCCTTTATCACCAAAGAGGTATTTCCGTCCCATGGTGTGGTGGGAGGCGAGCCTATCGCTATATCGGGTATAACTTCCTATCCCGGGCAAGTGACGTGTTCTTTTTCGAATCATAAACTCACACCAATTGAATTGCGTGGTCCAAAGATCAACTCTACCCTAGGTTAGGTTATACAGACTTATGCCCGTTTTCACCAACGTACCCTCGAACATTTCTTAATTATGAGTCCCTTAACCTAAGGAACTCCTTAAATCGATCCCTTACTCGTTCGTTTAAGTAAGTAGTTAAGGGATCGATGAGCGTCATATTTACAGAAAAAAACTGGTTTTTCACAGTAAATGTGTAGCCGCATGAATAAAATTAGATTCGCAACTAGATCCACAGTTTCGACGGCTTCTAAACTCTCAAGAAAATCTTAAATTTCGCGATCAATAATCACGTTCAACAATAAAATAAAAGTGTGACTTGGCGCCAAGTAGCCGAACTTTGAGCCCGTTAAGGGCCATCTTAGAAACATAGGTGTCCCCTAAGTGATCGTGAGAACAAAATTAACACTTAAAATGTCTTACGGAACTTAGGGATTGATGGTGAAAACGGGCATCAGTACCCTGCAAATAGATCAATGAGACGATTTACGTACGCAATATTGCCTCGCGCATTCTACTGAACCACCATCTTACCTTTCCCGCCTCGCGTTACCTTTTTCTTTTCTTTCATTCCGATTGGTCTGCCCCTAATCCCACCGCAGATTGTTTATTCCTCAAGCTTTTTCCCCCAGATGCGGACGTTGTCGTGATCCCCGCAGGAGTGCCGCGCAAGCCCGGCATGACCCGTGACGATCTGTTCAACACTAACGCTTCGATCGTTCGCGACATTGCTGCTTGTATCGCACAGAACGCACCCAAAGCGATCGTTGCCATCATCACAAACCCTGTCAACTCTATGGTGCCCATCGCCTCTGAAGTATTGAAGAAGGTATGTGTGAGTTTTGTAGTAACTTAATACAAGTATATTGCAGGAGCAAAATAATTTGGCCGAATTACTCACGAGCGGCGTCGCAGCTATTGTTTTCAGAAACTAAAGGAGTTTACTCATTGACACGACGCGATGCGAGTTATATAAAATCGATTGTCAATTCGAACTGTACGGTCTACAGCAAAAGACACTGAAAACACCAAGATTTCTAAAAACCCTATACATTCTAGGGGGTCTTGGGCCTCCGGATATCTCACTCACCGTACGAAATGCAACAGTAGGCTGCTACTTTACGACGGTTTGCTGTGAGACAGTGCTAATAACCCGCTCGTGCCGGCCCATTCATGCCCTAGACAAAAATGTTTACAGTGTTGCTCTTCTACTTATGAGCTTTATGAGTGGTAGAGCCACGCTGTAGGCACTTGTGTTTACAGGAGGAATGGGATCGTTACCACTGTCTCAGAGAAAACCGGCGTAAAGTAGCAACTTGCTGCTGCGTTTCGTACGGTGAGTGAGATATCCGGAGGACCAAACAGCCTCCCCTTCCCAATCCCTTAACTATCCCTTTCCTTTAGAGTCGGCAACGCACCCATAATTCTTTTGGTATTGTGGGCGTACATGGGCGGTGAGATCACTTACCATCAGGCGACCCACTTGCTCGTTTGCAGGCCTATGCTATAAGAAAAAACTTAAAATCTTGTTAATCCCCTAGGGGAAGGGTTGGGGACAAGCCCGAGTATTTTCGAAGAATCCCCATATTGTAGTTTTTAGAATACCTAATGCTAACTTGTCACGAACTTTCATCACAATAATCTTTGTCGTGGCACATAATATTAGCTCATGAAACAGACGTAATCTTTATCATTCGAAGGTTAGATTCGATTGCCTCAGCTCATGTAATACTCGCGCGATCTTATCATCTCTTATCAATCACGATAAGGCGCTGAGACACATATTATTATGTGTTCACTGACTCATTGCATATTAAAGATGTACCAAGATAACTGTGAAACGGCAGAAAATGGAACTACAAACAGTGTTACCAAATTAGTGGAATTATCTCTAGATTTGGTGGTTTCATATTGTAGATGTACCAAGATATCTGTGAAACGGCAGAAAATTGAACTACAGACAGTGTTCCCAGCTTAGTGGAATTATCTCTAGATTTGGTGGGTTGGATCCTCCGCTAGTATGTACATATTGCTAGTGGGTTTTTAATGGTATAGTTAACTACTCAGTTAGTGGAAATAAATGTTTTCATCCACTAAACAAACAATTTAGCATGTCTAGGTGTTCGCGTCATGGGTATACAATTTCACTGTTCATACATATCCAGATGATTTTTTAAAGTAATGATATGCTGACATTGAAGGTATATTTTATTTGATATCCTGAAAGTAGTTTTTATAATTTCTCGAATTTGGCAGAAAATAAAAAAAAACCTAATGTGAAATATGTGTCATAACACTTGAAATATCCCTCATAATTAATGATTATTCGTTAAATAGCACTGCTGGAGCGGAAAGAGTGACGCTCTTCAATTCACAGTTAGCTTGGTACATCGTTAATTATTATGCAAGTGTCTATGAGTCATTCAAATTCAAAATTCTAATATTTATTCTGGAAATTGGATCATAAATATCTCTTTTACATGTCAATTATTTTTAATGCTATATTAAATTTACGACGGAATTTCGTGGCTATATATTAATATTAAAATTATGTAGATGAATATTGTGATTAGCAGGAACTGTATTATTTGATTCTATGGTATGTATGTATGGTAGTCTGGTGGTAGGTCTCTCTTATGCGAGGCTGTCTGGGTTGGTACCACCGCTTTGTCTATTTACGCTGCCAAACAGCAACGTAAGCACTTACGTGATACATACATAAATACATATACACTCACGTCTGTATTCCCCGAAGGGGTGGGCAGAGGTATAACCAGTACCAGGCAGAGGTATAATTCCGTCCCATGATGTGATAGGGGCGTTCCTATCGCCATACCGCGCACAATTTCACACTCCAGGCTGATACTGAGCATTTCGTAATTGGAAAACCCAATACCACTTTACCCGATCCGGGGATCGAACCCGAGACGTCAGCGTTAGCCTCAATCGTAACGCGTACGCATTACAACCGAGCCACCGAGGCAGTCACTCAAAAGTAGGTATCATATTCATGGGTAGGCGTAGTCAAGAGACTTGTTTGTCTCTTAAAAAGACAGAATTTTAATTAAATTCATATAAATAAATAAATACACCTAACAGTCTCACACATATTCCCGACCCCACACTAGGTAAACCTGTATCGTGGGTATCAGGAACTACGAGGAACTTGTAGTCCCACAACACCCAGACCAGAAACAAACTTTTGTGGATCACTCATCACACAAAATTTGTCTCGATGCGGGAATCGAACCCATGCCCTCTCGCTTCGTAGCCGGCTACTCACCCACTGTGCCACGGAGGCTGCCATTCTATAAAATTTTATATTTACACAAAAATGACTGCCTCGGTGGCGCAGTTGTAATGCGTACGCGTTACGATTGAGGTCAACGCTGAGGTCTCGGGTTCGATCCCCGGGTCGGGTAAAGTGGTATTGGGTTTTTCTATAACGAAATACTTAGTATCAGCCCGGAGTCTGGAATTTGTGCCCGGTATGGCGATAGGCTCGCCCCCTATCACATAAGGGACAGAAATACGCTCGGTGAAATGTTGGTGTACTGGTTACACCTCTGCCTACGCCTTCGGGGATTACAGGCGTGAGTGCGTATGAATATGAGTGCGTATTTCACAAAAAAATCTCATATTTTATGTTGCTCCCATATAACATGTTATCGCATAAGTATATATTATAAAGTTGGATAAGACGGTAAACTAACATGTTATTATTTTATTGATTGTTTACTTGAAAGTATACGTTTTATCTCTGTTAATTATCTTTGTTAAAATAACATAAGTAGCGTCACATGTTTACGATATATCATTAACTAGCATTTGTACGCGACTCCGCCCGTGTGTACGACCTTTTTCTATCGACACTAGGGGCTTTGCCCATGTTTTTCCATAAAACATAAAATAAAATAAAACTTAATGTCGAATGAATATGAGACATATCTTACTTTCTTCCCCACATTATTCTGCATCGATTGGTATCGGTCTCGACCCCATACCCCCAGCGGTTTCGGAGGAGATAGCGTGACAAGCTTTTGGCAGCGGCGGCGGCGCCAGTTACTTTTTTTAGACTAGAGAGATAAGATAACAAGAAACGTAACTCAAACTCTGGGCAAGGGGGTGGGGCTATAAAAGTCTGTGCAGCTCGTTCATTCATCAATTCATAAAATTTGATTCATGATCTCTAGTTGACACTTAATACGTCTAATTTATTGCCCGGTGCAGACGTCGTATCTCGATAAAAAAAAATAATATTTAGTCGTTAACTTTTATGAAATAAAGTTGATTGTGAACGTTCACTAATTTTTGTTGCGTGTATGAGTGTTACGTGTGATTTTACATATAAAACTTAGAAAATAAGTTGCACGTCTACAGTTTGTTTGAAGTTATAGGACTACATTGTTACCCGACTGCGTCAAAAGTAGGGTTATTTATTTCGCAATCTTAAGCAAGTCTGAGGCCCATATTCACAAACAACACTTAATAAGTAAGCTCTTTGCCAAGTGTGCAACTCTGTGTACATGATTAGTCTATTTTGATTTAGCGCCAAAAACTAACAAATGAAGTTTAGAGAAATCGTCACTATGCGCTCGAGCTCACTATGAGGTCTCATAGTTACGTTTATGAATACGGGGATGAGCTCTGAATAACAAGTAATATATGGTTGATAATCTATTTGAACTTGTATGTATGTATATCTTTTATAACTGTAAATAATTACAAATTGAAATAAAACTAGTTTATACGTGGTCACGGGAGAGACTCTCCCGTGACCACGAAGGCTGAAAAGCTTTCGAAACGTCGGGACTAAAATAAAAATTAACCGCGATAAAATCCGTATAAACTAGTTTTATTTCAATGTGTAATATTCGCGTAAACCTAAGAAATCACTATAATTATATTTTATTTATTTGCTCACTGCGCTACGGTGTCGTCAATGATAAGTCACATCATTTATTTAATAACTGGAATAAGAACACTGGAATAGTTTACAACATGTAATGGCCATTCCTAATATTCTATCTATCGACAGATTTAAAAAAAAATATTAGTAAAATTTTGACACTCTTTGTGTGGAAGATCTGTCAAAACAATAAGTACTAATAGTAAGCAAATGTGTCGATAGACAGAATATAGGGAACGGCCATTAGTTAACATGAGGTACATGCATCAATGTCAATGCTTATTATTTAACCAAAAAATAATATAAGATTATAAAAAAGTAAAAATACTTTAGTATTTAAGCGACTGCCTCGGTTGCGCAGTTGTAATGCAAACGTTTTACAAATGCTGTGCTGAGGCCTCGCGTCCAACCCCCTGATTGCGTAAAAGTGATCTTGGGTTTTTCTATTACGAAATGCATAGTATCAGCCCGGAGTCTGGAATTGTGCCCGGTATCACGATAGGCTGGCCGCCTATCACATTATGGGACGAAAATAAGCTCGGATAAATGTGAGTGTACCCCTTTGCTTACAGGCGGGAGTGCGTCTGTTATTTAAGCGCTGCATTCGTAATCTGGATATAAATAGACGATGTTCCAGACAAAACCTAATACGATAAATTGCAATACTATTTTGTAAACAATGAACACTTAGCCGTCACGATTTCGAGTGTTGATATGTATACGTATGTAACATCGTATCACATTATGGGACGAAAATAAGCTCGGATAAATGTGAGTGTACCCCTTTGCTTACAGGCGGGAGTGCGTCTGTTATTTAAGCGCTGCATTCGTAATCTGGATATAAATAGACAATGTTCCAGACAAAACCTAATACGATAAATTGCAATACTATTTTGTAAACAATGAACACTTAGCCGTCACGATTTCGAGTGTTGATATGTATACGTATGTAACATCGTATGCAGTTATTTATTGCACACTATGTTATTTTTCCCTCGTGGCTTGTAATGCCTATTTGTAACTTTTATTATGGGTTATTTCGATGTTTAGTTCGACGTTTGTTTTGAGTTATTGAGTTAGCAAAGCGAAATATGGAAAAAGTGGAGTCATCTTGCAAAGAGGGTTGTAAATGTCAATAATCAATTTTAAAAAAAAAATAGCTTGAATGACGAAACGAGCAGGTCGCTCGCCTGATGGTAAGCGTCACGCATGCCCATAAACAAAAGCAACACCACACAGAACTTTGAATTGCAAAGCAATATAAGATTTTATTACTCTCTAAAAGGGCCCCAAACTGTGTGCTCAAGGTGCATAGTTAGACATCCCTGTTTTTTATATCACTATAAAAAATGATTAACAGCAGTGATAGCTCAGTGGTACGGACTGTCGAGACTAAAGTCGCAGGTTCGAAACCAGCCTCAAGAGCATACACCTCTGACTTTTCTAAGTTACGTGTGTATTAATTGTTAATTATCGCTTGCTTTAACGGTGAACATAACATCGTGAGGAAACCTGCATACCTGAGAAGTTCTTCATTAGAATTTCGAAGGTACGTGAAGTCTGCCAACCCGCATTAGGCCAGCGTGGTGGACTAATGCCTAACCCCTCTCATTCAGTAGAGGAGGTCCGTGCTCAGCAGTGGGGCGTGTATAATACAGGGCTAGTATTATTATTATTATAAAAAATGATAAATTTCTCCACCAGGCGGGAGTGTACGACCCTGCTCGCGTCCTCGGCGTGACCACACTCGACGTGGTCCGTTCCGCGGCGTTCATCGGCGAGATCAACGGCGTGGACCCCCGCACGGTGACCATCCCCGTCATCGGCGGACACTCCGGCGTGACCATCATCCCGGTGCTGTCTCAGAGCCAGCCGCCAGTCAAGCTGACTGATCAGGCCAAGATCAAGGCACTCACTGAAAGGATACAGGAGGCTGGTACTGAGGTAACGTTTTGAAATTTATTATACTGTTTTATTTAGGTAAGACAACTTAATCTTTTGGTGTCCTGCGCAAAAAAACTAAGGAATATTTTTTTCATTCAAATAATATTTTATGAATACATATTTTAATCAAGACAGTAAATTATCTAATCGACAATACTATAGGCCATGTCCCATTATTTATAGAAAACCATTTGACGAGCAATTATTATCTAACAAAAACATGGTTGCAGAAGACACAGTTACTATTCCTTTTTGCTTCTGACGAAAATGTCATATATCACGTTATTGCTGCGTTAACCTCCGAAAACAGAGATTTTCCATAGTTCATCGAGTGTTCTACCTTATTGAAAAATACCTACTTTATTGATAATGTCATTAATCTTTTAGGTATCATCAACTACACAAATGTTACTATCACTATTTATTATTTATATAGATTATTTCCAACTCCTCCTTAACCTTCTATTTAATTTCGTTGCGGGATAAAGACACAATTGCATTCCCAGAGACTCGCCGAGCTTCATTGCTCGGTGTCGAAATATGCGTGCCACTGTCGATCCTGGCGTCGAGTCTCGTATCACTATTTAGGTTTAACCGACATGGACGGGATGATTTTTTTGTATGCCAAAATCTACTTCATTATTTTCCTGAAATCATATTAAATTGTCAGTTAATCCTGATGATTATAACCATCGTTTTATTCCCACACAGGTGGTGAAGGCCAAAGCCGGCGGTGGTTCCGCGACTCTATCCATGGCGTACGCCGGCGCGAGACTCGCAGGATCCATCCTTAGGGGTCTTAAGGTAATTCAACATTTTTACTCACTGTTTAAATCATGAGTGGTAGAGCCACAACACACACACGGCCCATTCACACTGTAAACTAAACTATCACAGCGTGAATGGGTCGGCTCGTCCGGCTCGTTACCACTTTTTCACAGAAAACCGACGTAAAGCAGCTTGCTGCTGCGTTTCGTACCGGGAGTGAGATATCCGGAGGCCTAAAACCCCCTCCTTCCCAATCCCATAATTATCCCATATATAAAATATAATTATCCCTTTCCTTTAAGATCGGCAACGCGTCCATGATTATTTTGGTATTGTGGGCGTGCATAAGCGGTGGAGATCATTTACCATCAGGTATCTGAACGAGCAAGTGCTCGTTTGCCGTCCTATGCTATATTAAAAAAACACGTCACTTTGTACCAATACATTTTGTATAGTAAACAACATTGATTTTGCGGTGGTGAATCAGACCTGAACCAAAATTACAGGTGATATCAAAGTATTGGGATCGTGCCCAAGATATTTATACCGTTTTCACCGATTTATACTTTACTTGATCCGTCATACCCACCCAACACAATTAAAACCTATAATCAAGCTCATGACCTCATGTAACAGTTGATTACTCGCTCCCTACAGGCCCTCTTAAAATATAATCCTTACTTCTGTAAACATACAATATGTTAAAGTAAATAAAAATAAAGTAAACCCCTGAGCAGTGAGCATCAACACACACGTGTACACACACGCGCGCGCACACACCCACACCCACACCCACACACACACACACACACACACACACACACACACACACACACACACACACACACACACACACACACACACACACAGTTGCAGTGATACACGCAAAATGTTGTTTTTAAAAGATTCTAATTTTGTTTTATAGATTTTATTTTAATTGGTTTATATTGGATCAGTAAGTCCCAAGCACCCTGCATAATACCTAAGGGAGTCAGGAATGGCTGAAAATCAGCGTTGTTTAGGGTTCTCGCCCTAGACTTTTTTTTTTGTTTTGTCTGTACTATTATTTTTAAGATACCTGTATTATTAATCAAATTTTTAAACAACTTTATTATTATTATATATTTTCAGGGCGAATCCAACGTAGTCGAATGTGCGTACGTGAAGTCTGACCTCACTGACGCAGCTTACTTCGCGAACCCTGTGGTCCTCGGCAAGAATGGAGTTGAGAAGAACCTCGGATACGGCAAACTCAACGAATTCGAGCAACAACTGCTCAAGGCAGCCATGCCTGAACTCCTCAAGAACATTAAGACCGGAGAGGAATTTGCCAAGAAGTAAACTCATTACCGTAAGGATGGGGTGGGAGGGAATTTTGTTACCGGGGCTGTGGATTTTAATGATCGGATTTAGAACAACGTATTCTAAACGAATCAGATGTTACTTGAATATATTGAGTCTACAGTCTTTACAATATTTGTGAATGGTCAATATTTTTTTATTATTTTGTCATCAAAACAATGTTATTGTGAATAAAATATTTTTTCCTAGATTAAGGTCTCAAATGGAAGTTTCTTCTTAAAACGCGTTTTCTTAGAAATATGAGATGCGAACTTTAACTAATATTAAAATGTTGACTAATCTGAGAATATTCAAATGGTAATGAGAATTTTCTTCTAATTCCTGTGACAAATGGTAGCAAAGATTAAGTGGTAAGTGTTGCGAACTTCGTGAACGAACAGATGACATATTTAGAATTTGTTTAATATATTATTTATTTTATATAGAACTTTATAGTGCATTTTGTGAATCAAGATATTTCATTTAAGTATAAAATATAATCAGGCGAAAAATTGTATCTCTGACCGAGAAAGTTACATTGTGTGGGAAATGTCTAGAAAAATAGGGCCTAGATTAATAATGAATTTGGGCCCTAAATATAAAATGCCTTAATGTATATCTAGAGTAGGCTTGTATTTCAGACAAGTATGAAAACTAGGTTTACGAAACTTTTATATCATTACCACACAATATATAGCTTTCTCAATATATTTTTAGTTAAAAATGTAAAGATCCGTTGTATTGGTTTCAGTTCGGAACGCATTGCCAAAGTACTGTCGTGTGTGTGATCTTGTAAATAGATGATTATGATAAATGGTAATGATTATAATGTGTCTGGTGAATGTTGAATAAATTAATACCAAATAAATAACTTGTATTATTGTGTACAAACAACTTTATAGGGCAGTTCCTTATTAATTAAATTGGTTAATTGGTTTATACCAAATAGCACCATTATACCATATAAAGCAGTTGTTATGCGTACGGGGTACGCCTGCTGTGCTGAGGTCATGGGTTCGATCCCCGGGTCGGGCAAAGTGGTATTGGGTTTTTTTATTACGAAATGCTCAGTATCAGTCCGGAGTAAAAAAAAATGTGCCCGGTATGGCGATAAGCTCGCCTTTTTCACATCATGGGACGGAAATAAGCTCGGCGAAATGCTTCGATACCTAGTCAGTCAATCAAAATCTGATGGTACGTCCCTCGTACAGATCGTTGTTAATGCTTGGTAATTCTTAGTTCTAGATGTAGTTGCTTCAGTTTACAGCACAGAGTACTTTGTTATATACTGAAAGTTTATAGTCAGTGGTGTTTACCATCATGTAAACAATCTGCTCGTTTAATCATTCAAATGTAACTTGATAGTGGCGCCCCTCTTTCCAGTGTTTGAGATAAATTACTTATAAAAACTCACAAATATTTTGATTTTGGCGCCCCCTGAAACTGCTGCCCGCACTGCTTGCCCCTCCCTAGATCCGGTGCTGTGCTTATCTCACGGGGAATACAGGGGTGACAAGCCGTGATCTTAACAAATAAATAAAAATTAATCCAAACTTTATTCCTTTGAAATCACAAAATATTATTACACTAAATGTTTTGTAATTTCACCAAAATCTCACACAACTTGTCATAAACACGCAGGTGAGTTCTGTTCTCGAATATTTCTATATAAATCTCGACCATAAGCAGCACTAAATAAGCTGAGAACACAGTCACTCCGGTCCACGCCCTCGTCTTTGGGTTGCTGTAGCTGAATCTTGTACTATTCTCCATGTTGATAAGATGTACCTACAGTCTACACGTTATAAGTACATGACTGTACACTGTTTATAATATGGTGACACTGTGTTTGTCTGATTTCTGGCAGATTTTGTGGTTTTATTTTTAGGTAGTGTTTTGGTATCTTGCCGTGTCTTGCCGCATGATGTAGCGTCTTCGATAAAATACACACTAGATATAACATGAACGCTTAGAAAACAGCAGAGAAAAACAGTGCTTATAATTTGAGTAAGCTCTGTGTTGCCTTCAGTAGGACGAAAAAAAACATAAAATTGTTATTGCTTAAAATTTAAAATCGTTGCTAAACGCTACCTTATGACGTGTGTATAAGAATACATTTGTGTTTATTTACTTAGAATGTGATCATATTCTTAATATTTTAATTTTGATTTATTGACGACACATTTTAAATTTAAAATAACATTTGAAGATAGGTAATGTGTATCTTGGTAAGTATATTTTATCGAAGTGTATACTTTTACATGGATACTTACAGATGGTAAACCAAGAATATTCTTTTACTTAATTCATTTTTTTTAATTCCATATTAAATAGATTTACACTTTTGTCTTAAACTACTAAAGCTTCCTCTATTTAACCAATATAAATCAGCATATAAATTTGTTCGTATTACTTAGATGAAAAACGTCTTAATTGTCGAACTTAATGTACAGTAGTACGGTTTAAATCATGCGCTTCAGCAATCTTCGTTTAGCTTAAGATAGGTAAATGATGAGCAATGATGATAATTTAATTTGGAGGACTTTAACATTAGATTATGTATTTTATTTTCTCATCAGTGCAGGAGGAGACCTAGAAAGCCGGAGTTGTTTGCATATTCTTAATAAATCGTATAAAACGAAGATTGCAGAAACGTATAACTTTCATCGTAGATCGGCTTATACTTTGTAATTATTTTCGTTTAGCTTCACCGACTATTAGTAGACCCCTAAATAGCATAAATTAACGGAAGTTACTAATGTAATATGAAATTAAATTAAAAGTTACATAGTTTACACTTACATAAGGGCCTATAGGGCCCTTAGTGCGGCTCTGGCTACAAATGAAAACACTATATAGGCGTTTAATCATAGTGCCCCATAGAACCTATAAAGTAAGTAGTACGTATAGTTCAAGGATAAAGAAAAGCAAAATAATTAACAAATGCAATAACACAACAAAGAAATTACATTAAACACCTTTGCTTATAAAATTACAGTAAATAAACCATAATTGCCAGTTAGGGCTATTACGGCTACGTTATTTAATTCCCACGTGTCAAAACCAGACACCAAGTCGCAATTACTGGAAAAAAACAAAAATGAAATTGCACTTTTATTTTACGCTTGCACTAGTAGCCATCATGGCATCTTTATGGCGGAAATATTTTAATACAAAAGTTCATATTTTTAAAAAGGTACCTATTAATTTAATAATTTTGAGTCTTAAAAATAGGTTTGGAATTTGATTATTATTAGTTTAGTGACGACGAATTTAACCTTCAACATAGCCAAAAGTTTCCTAAACTTTTTATAAGTATGTACTTATTGCAGAAGCTCCGAGATGTTTTCGCAGAGAAATCAAATGCTATCTAGCCAGTAGCATTTATACAGCATATCTTAATATTAATACTTAAAGCTAGTGGTTTAAAAACAAGTACCTATATTAACTTTAATTAATTGCATAATTCTCTCTATATATTATTATTTCTATAAATACAGGTGTACGATAGAAGAGACTATGAAAATACGTTCCAGATCCCGAAGAAATATCTAAAATGGACCGGTATTCAGATGACTCATAAAATCTCTAGAACCACGGGGTTTGTACTTATGATAGAGTTTTAAAGAACTAATTGAGATTGGAATCGACAATTTGCTGACTTAGCAGATTTATGTGATTTGAAAAGATCTTTGAATACATATCTAATAAAGACTTCTCTAAGTTTAGAATTAGTACTAATAGCTCAAAGACTTTAATGTAAACTACTAGACAAGTTGTGCGGTAAAAAGAAATTGCGCACTTAGTTACAGTCAATTGACCGCAACTCATTTAGTCGCCCGCTAGAGAGCTACAAGAGCAGCTGTTGTTTGTATAGCTGCGAACATTAAATTCGATAATCTAACACGAAATTGTTTATTGTGCCCTAAAACATTGTCATTATTTACGTGCATATATTATTCATTAAATTTTAAGTTATTTTACGGAAGTAACTATATTATTTCTTGGGTTTGATCGAAAAATTCATTTATTGTGAATGAAAACTAATAGCAAACAAAACAGCCGTCTCAATATTGCCATCTCGCTTACCCTCAACTCCTCACGCTCCCACGCCTTAGACGTCATTCCCGCCTCGCCGGCCACGTATGCAACACAATTTTACTTTTGAACAGCCCGTCTATGGTATAGAAGTCTTTGTAATAGCACAGATTGTACTCTACTCAAAGTTCAGACTTTGAGAATTATTGATCTCGTATAGATCTTTTTAAATTTCTCCAATAAAATCCGAAATCCCTCTACGCGGCTCTCGTACTAAGGGTTCAATCGTCACTATGAATTAGAGACTGGTTAGAAACCGATTATAACCAGCGTGCCAGCGTGATGATGAACCCGAGACGGAGCTTCACTTGGCTGGTTTAATAAATTGACCAGTAATAGTCTACCTCCTTTGTCTACCTCGCATTATTTTCTCAGACACCCACAAAAATAATAAAAACAAATACAGTATATATTTGTTATGTTTTATTCTAGCACGTGGTGGCTGGTGTACTACTGGTTTCAGTTTGTGAACATATTCCTGGCGCTGATTACGGAGTACATCAGTATGGGGGTGACGGCCAGTGGAGGAACCTTCGAGGATGCCATTGCCATATTTCGCATGGTGCCTTGCAATGGGTTTTGTTTGTTATGTTAGTAATTTGATCTTTTCTTTTCCTACAGATGTTCTATATTAAGATTCTTAAAATTTCTATTGCATATTGTCGACTGAACACTGATCTTAGTCCACCTTTCTACTACTATATCGCACCCTTATTTTTTTTCAATGTACTGAACTCTATTTTCTTAGACACCCTCAATAAACAAATAAAAACCCTACCCATATATTATAAAATATTAAAATTACTAAAATTGCCAGCTATAATAAAGTCGCTGAAGATGGTGATGCACCGGCAAGTGTGCGAGAACCTGATCAACGAGATCGGAGACATGTGGCCCCAGGGAGAGGTCGATGAGGAGGAGCACCAAATCATCAGCTCGGCGCTTAAACAAATCGACTTTGTGGTTAAAGGTAATCTACAGAAATTTGGTGTTATTCTTTAACCGACTTCAAAAATCAAAGAATTTCTCAATTCGGTGCGATTTCTTTTTGCTTTTTTATGTATGTATATCATTTCTCTACCAATTGTGGACCGATGCTGTTGGAAAAAAAATATATCGATTGAGTTTAGCTGTGACAAGGTCCCATAAAATTGAAAACTCATAACGGAGTACGGAGTCAAATAATAAAACTCCTCAACGGATGATACTCGTCGCGATTGTTATGTCTCAATGGAGGTTGTGGTTGTTACACACACATATAAACATACACAACCACCCAAACCCAAACCACCCCACCCTATCCCACCAAACTACCGTGTTTACAAATCTCGAGTTAGTCCGACGTTTAGAAGGGGGTCAAAATCATGCTCAAAGTTTCCGTTACATACATACATATATGCACACATACATATGAAGCTAACAAAAGCGTGATAAAAAAAATCAATAACATAGTTTTAAACAAAACTTGTAAACAGGCTACAAAAAAATTAAAATACAAAAATAACAATTTCTAGAGGTTTTTTGTAGGCGGTGCAATTTTCTTATGACTTGATAATCTTATGTTGACTGAACAAAATAAGTACCTGTACCACAATCTTTTGTTGGCTCCTCACAGATAGATCATGACGATCCTAAATTTATGTCCACATCCCAGCATACCCTGACGCCAAATCCCTCATTAGTAGAGGAGGCTCGTGCCCAGCAGTGGGACAGTATTTTATTACTAATATGAATAATATTATCTAGCATACCACTGGTGCAACAACTACCTGGTCCTAAGCTTCCTATACCCCCCATTCTTGGAGCTGATGAAGCGTCTCTCAGGACGTGAGTGGGAAATGAGGCTGCACTTCTTTTACTGGCTGCCATTCGACCAGTTCCAACCGGTGTATTATGAGATCATGTTAACAGTGCAGACTTGGCATGGTAAGAGTCGTGTTACGCTGTTTCCTGACAATTTTGCTTTATTAATCTATAAAAGCAGACGAGCTGACGGCCTATCTAATGCTAAGTGGTAACCGTTGCCCATGGACTTCAGCTTTGACAGAGGTATACCCCTGTTACGCCCAATTCGCTGCCTACAGCTATGTACTTTTTTAAGCGTCGTTTATAACGAGAAAAGAAATGGAGAAAACTTCATTCCAGAGTCTTAAAGTGTATGGGAGAAATGAGCTCTGGAAACACATGTACTGGAGGCAATGGTTCCAAGTTGACAGGACGAAATTTCATCCTCTACCACCGTCTTCATTTGTATTTAATTCAAGAGAATTTGCTTAGAGAGGAATGTTATAAGATTAAAGCCTATATATCATACCTCCTACACGGAAACTTCAATGTCAATACCGTTTTTTTCCAAAAACACCGGGCTTAAGTAATTGTAATTAGATGTCTTGGAAGAAAATCTGTTTAGCTATTTAGGAATTGCAGGTAATTATTTTAAATGATGACGAGAGTTAGGTACCTACTTCCGTTGCGTTGTAATTTTAAGTTTATTTCATATAACGCTAAAGGCTATTTATTATACTTATATTATATTATATTATATTAAACCCACTGTAAAATATTCAAGAATATATTATAAGATTGTTCTTTTTAGAACCAGTCAGATTGCTTGGGTTTGTAGGTACAATAGTAGGATCCAGTTTGCAGTAAGAAAGGGTCTCGAAAACAGGATGCTCATATAATTTATAAACGCTAGTATTGAGATTTGAGATACGTTTACTATTACACGGAATCTTGCGAAAAACCATTCCTGCAAACGACCCGTTATGCTAACATTCTTTCTTCTCAGCTCTGGTAGTTATTTGGATGAACATGTGCGGCGACTTCTTATTCTGTCTGTTTCTGAGTCATATCACCACGCAGTTCGATCTGCTCTCGTTGAAGATCAAGAAACTGATCTACGTACCAGTAGACGAGCAGCTGATTGAATCTTATCCTCTAGGTAATTGTAGAAAATAGAATTACATTATTAGCGATGTTGATTATACCTACATAATTATTTAGCCTACTTTTTAAGACGAAAGCGACGAAGTTCAGTGCGTATCTCTATGGACCTGGGAAGGTCTATACCATAACCGTGAAGTTGGTGGACCGGTTCTGTATATCGGCATTAAAAGCAAATAAAAAATGTATAAAGAGTTTGTTATAATATCTAAAAGATTCGTTTATTTTATATTTAAACAAACAGTTACATTTTTAAATACTAAACTCTATGTGTATAGGTCAGTACAGTGAAGAATACTTACGTAAAAACCAAGAAGCTGTAGACAGATATACTCAGGAAGAGTGGGAAGAAAAACATTCGAAAGAAATCACAGATATTGTGCTTCGACATCGGGCTTTGATAAGGTACTTTTTATCAGTGATTTACTTTGGATGAGGTCTTGTCTATCTTTATGACACATATTTGAACATAGTCACAAGCGACGTAGCAGTTAGCCCCTTTTTATGCACAATAGGCGACTAGAATCACGAGGCTGGGTCGCCGTCGACGCATGTACGAAAATTAGAAAGAAAGAAAGAAAACCTTTATTCAGCACGCATACATAAATAACATTAATAAGTATACTATTGTACCAACAGACAGTCAAAGTACCAAAAATATAGTATGAAGGGACGGGTCGTGTCAGCAGTCATCTTATGTCTTGTGGTGACGCAGTGCCATGCCATGCAGTGCTTTGTAATTCAAGATTCTGTGTGGAGTTGCTTCTGTTTACCATCAAGCGAGCGACCTGCTCGTTTCGTTATCAAGCTAATAAAAAAAGATAGCTTTTGCTCGCAGTCTAGCTGTCTGGTTAGATACCACAAGTTTGTCTATTTCTGCCGCCAAGTAGCATTGTATAAACACTGTTGTGATTTTTTTTCTTGTTTTCAGGCTCTCTGGAGACGTTGAGAATACATTTAGTTTGACATTACTAGTCAATGTTATGAATAGTTCGATCGTCATTTGTTTTTGTGGATTCTGCAGTGTTGTAAGTAGAACACCACTGTGTAATGGGCTGATGCCAACTGACTTATTTAATCAACTACAACTTAAATGTCTGAACAGTCTCTCAATGGAATTGATCAACAAAAATCATACAGCTTTTGTTTTTCAAGTTAGTTGATCAGCTGAAATCGAAACGTGTGAACCGGCTATAAAAAAAAGTTTTTTTTCAGTAATTGCTTAAAAGTTCACTATCGGCAATGTAAATAGCTGATCTACATACAATTTGAAATTTTTATTTGCGCATACATACATACACACTCTCGCCTGTAATCCCCGAAGGGGTAGGCAAAAGTGTAACCAGTACACCCATATTTCGCCGAGCGTATCTCGGTCCCACGACGTGGTAGGGGGCGAGCCTATTATCATACCGTAATAGAAAAACCCAATACCACCTTACCCGACCCGGGGTTTGTCTCAATCGTAACGCCTACGCATTACAACTGCGCCACCGAGGCAGTAAGAGTTTTATTTGCGCAGTTTAAAGAAATCGTTTATCTTAAGATCAGTTACAACGTCTTAACTGATTTCCCATATAGGCGTTTACTAAACTTATCGAGCATAATTTACTAATATACCCCCATATGATTCTTTCAGATTGTGGAAAAGTGGAATGAAACTGCGTACAAGTCATTTTTAGTAACAGTTTTGTCTCAAACTTGGTTTGTGTGCTGGTACGGACAAAAATTACTAGACTCAGTGAGTTATATCATTCCTTTTCTGTTCTTATACAAAATAACCAAAGACTTTAATGTATAAGTACTACTACACGGGTTGTTTAGAAGTAAAATTGCGTCACATAACGCGGGACTTTGACAGCTCACAAACGATAGAGGTTCTAGTTGAGAGTAAGTGAGATGGTAATATTGAGTTAAGTTCAATTGACCGCAACTTAGTGGTCCAATTTTTATGTACCACGCAGCTTGTCTAGTAGCATACATTAAAGTCTTTGAAAATAACTACTTAAGTATATATTTTAGAATCATAACCTAGATAGGTACTAACTTATAATTAGTTTGTGAACTATTTTTTTATTAGAGCGAAGGTGTGGCAAAAGCTTTGTATAACAGCGGATGGTACAGAGCGTCCAAGAAAATAAGAAGTTCTCTGATACTCATGCTACACAGGTAATTTAAACTTCGCATAGTATCGGGAATAAACAATGCAATCGGGAAATAACGTTAACAGCGAGATGGTTTCCTAAACATTTATAATTCAATAACATAATTTTATATTTCAGGGCACAGAAAGGCGTTGGAGTGACAACTCATGGTTATTCTATTATATCTTTAGCGAGTTATACAACGGTAAATATATATATTCTGCTGGTATTTATATAAATAATACACAAATTAGATACTTATAACATTCAGAGCTGTACCTACCTATGCTCTTGAGGCTTGTTTCTAACCTCGACTCGTCTGGACAGCCCGTGTCTTACAAAATACTCTCTCCATATATAAGGTATATAGGATTAATATATCATAAACATATCTAAGCTTTATTTAGGGCGCATTCGAAAATCTACTGACCGTATATTTTTCCGGGGATTCAGAAGCGTGACAGTTATTTTGGCGACTGATACTATACAATTACCGACTACAGTTTTTACTAGTAGTTTCTCTGTCAGCAACTATGTATTACTTACCACTGTCTCACAGAAAATCGACGTAAAGTAGCGTCTTACTGCTGCGTTTCGTAGATATACGGAGGGCCAAATCCCCTCCCCTGCCCAATCCCTTAATTATTCCTTTCCTTTAAGATGGGCAAAGTGTCCCAAGATTATTTTGGTTTTGTGAGCGTTCATGGGCGGTGATCATTGATGAATTATTTGATTTCAGATAATAAAAACCGCTTGGTCTTACTTCACTCTGTTGCTTAACTTCTCTAATAAATAAGGGCTGCTGTGAGCTGCCAACAATATGAACTATTATATATTAATTTTGTGTAGCTTTTCTTAACAGTAGTTGTATTAGTTCCACAGCAAAGATGAAAATATAATAAATGTCCATGTTAGACACTTTTACGCCATTTATTTATACGCACTCACGCCTGTAATCCCCGAAGGGGTAGGCAGAGGTGTAACCAGTACACCCACATTTCGCCGAGCGTATCTCCGTCCCTTATGTGATAGGGGGCGAGCCTATCGCCATACCGGGCACAAATTCCAGACTCCGGGCTGATACTGAGCATTTCGTAATAGAAAAACCCAATACCACTTCATTGACGACGTATCTAAGAATAATTTTATTTTTATTATATAATTTAACCTATTAGCACACAATACGTAATATGTAGGTATAAATAAATAAAAATATAATATGTATTGTCATTTTACCACTAACAAAATTGAGGGGTGTTATAAGTTTGGCCCCTATGTCTGTGTGTGTGTGCATCTGCTGTAGTATCGTAGCGCTTAAACGACTGGATCAATTTGAATGCGGCTTTTCTTTTTTGAAAGCTGATTTTAGCTATCTTCGCATAAAATATGTTCAACCGTATAAAAGTTCGATGTTTTTATAATCGACATCGGGGGCTTTTGTAACGTTTAGCTTATTATTTCTCGGTATTTAAGTGGAATATTAGAAAATCAGTTTGTAACTTTGTCCTGAATATAAAAAACTAAAATGAATTTTAAATATAGCTTAGCATATACAACACGAGATGACTTTATACTCCTTTTGTCATGAAACCAGTTTTATCTGGTTATCTCTATGTCTATCGAAGGTAACATGGGTGTATAAAATACTCGATTTGTTATGTCAACGGTACTTAGACATAAAGTAAAGAAAATAGTATTCAACCTCGCTGTGAAATTTGTCTACGAACCCTAACATGGCGTGATTTTATCGAATATCGACACTTTTACCCGAGATATTTGTCGTCTATAGTTATCTCTCTCGCGAGCGAGATAATATGTCGCGTTGCATATCCTAAGCTCGATGATCACATGATGTGATAGGCGTCGAGTCTATGGCCAATCAAAAATACAAGCACCGATTGTGATTTCCGGACTAGGGAATTGGAAATCCGTCCTCACCAAATTCTCAGCCTTAGTAGCTACGGACCTTTTATTCTACCTGGCATTATGGCCTAGGGTCCGCCTTCCCATCATGATTTAACGGTGGATTTGGTATTATGTCTGACTTGCCGTCTGACCCCCACAGCCGGAAACGGGAACTAAGTTTCGTCATTCCTCACCCTTTGATCAGGTATACCACGTCTAGGTGAGATATATTGGTAAACCACTTACACTCTTGGTGGCCCACTTCCACTCTTGGTGGCCCACTTCCACTCTTGGTGGCCCACTTACACCCCAACGGTGCCACTAGACTATCAACGCAAATGTCAAAGTAGGTATACCTACTACAGTAATACACTTTGCAGAAAGCTGTCACACCACACCAAAATAAAACACAGCAGATAGATTTTCCATTCTTATTTATTGATTTGTAGTCCGACAAAACTTTGTTTTCGTAAGTCCGGACCCACAAGGATTATCTTCTTTTCGGCTACTTACATTATACATTACATTTTTATAAAGAAATCACAATACGCAGCGCAGTCGTCGCCGCCGGCGCGCGCCTCCACGCTCAAAGTAAATTTAATCAGTCGTTTGTACATACAACTTGAGGACAATATAAAAAAAAAATAACTTCACCGATTGTGTTTCGAACATCCCCAAAATATTACCACTTTGTTAGTAATAGAAATTATTGTTGCAACACTTGAAAATGTCAAATAAGTAAAATAGTTTTTAGTAACAAAGTAATAATATATGTTTTACATTCATTTTACAGTTTTAATAATAAATGTAAATAAAGAACTTATACTAAGCGGTCATTCGGTTTTTTTTGCTAATATTTAAGCTACATACATTTCATATAGTACACGGCACGAATATTGAGATATGTGCGTAAAGACACCCAGTGCATCGTAACTCAGCGAACGAACGACTTTGCGCTAGCTATCTCTATCGCACATAATTCATGATTCGTGCCGCACATATTAACTGATATAAATCAGTCAATCGACAGTAAGACCGGACTTGCCATAACAAAACACATCGAGCTATGTAGTTATTTTGAATATTACATGATGTTCGAAACACAGTCGGTAAGTATAACATGATAAATTAAAATGCAAGTAGGGTGGTCGCGCGCAGGCGTCGTGGTGCGTCCGCTACAGTTCGTGTGTCACCCAACACGATCTCTCATCTCAACCACTCGCTCGTCCATAGCCCACACCCATATTTATAACCGGCCCGTCGGCCGCGTCTAACTAACCAAAAAAAATGAAATCTCTAAATGTAAGTCATACCTAACCTGTATAATTACAAATGCATATACATATTAACCAACTTTTACATATGTATATAATTTATCGCTTTAACGTTACGTGCTAACCTTAAATCGAGTGTACACTATGTATAAAGGGGATTTAGTTTCAGTTAACAGTTCAACGCTTTCGTCAGCGCCATCGAGTCACGACTCACGGGATACCGAGTGCCGTGACTGCGGGTAGCGTGTTTCGGAGTTCGCTGCCGCTCCTCGGCTGCTATACATTAATAAATGAATGAAAAATGACGACTATTTACAAATATACGATGCTTAAAATTAACGAAAAAAATCAACTAGACGTATTACTAATTAACGCGACGCCGCAGCGAAGTCCGAACACAAGCGAGTAACAACTTATAATACTATACGAACGGTCGCGAGCGTCCGCGCTTCGGCGACAAGCAGGACCATATCGAAACTCGAAACATACGAGGAATCTGCGAACAGCACGCGCCGGCAACCGCGACATATACTGACTATACACAATGTACAAGTTTTAGTGTCGCTAAGTAATGGACGAAGTACGGAATCCTATCCTAGAGCGGGCGCGACGTCGACAATCCGAGGACGTAACGTCGACCGGTCGGCGAAGTGACGCGACGTGACGTCGACCGGTCGACGACGCGACGCGAAGTGACGTCGACCGGTCGGCGACGCGACGCGGACGACGCCGCGCAAGGAGTGGCGATGGAAGACTGAATCAAATGTTACAAACCACATTATATATATACTTTTTTAAATTTACTATAATCAAATCGTCCTGCCACATATTAGATAATATTTCGTCACTCAGCGGCAGTGATAATTTTTGCACGAGGATCCATCGCAAGACAATCGACGCGGATCGCGGCGTAATAAAAAACGCGGTCGCAGCCTAGTGTGGACGCGATGTTACGTCACGCGCCCTACGATTAAACAATGTAGATATACGTAAAAAAGAGAACTAAATAAATAACGTTACATTATAGCCGACGTAAATACCGACAGCGTAATATTTTATACATTAATTATAAGCGTAACCAGTTGCAAGTTTGAGGCGGCGTCCGGCCTTCTGTCGGCGGTGCAGGGCGGCAACATGGCGGACTGACAAGCGCCACTTTTGGCGGGAAACGATACAGTCAACCGCCTATTATTACTTCTTAAACTAGTTCACGTTGTATTTATTGTACCAAAGTGAGTTAGTGCAAGGATAAAATATGAAATATTTTATGAAAGATGGCAATAGAAGACTTAAATGGAAGGAATTAACGCATTACATTTCGTCAAGGAATAAAATTAAGCATGATATTTCTGATTACTGGCAATGCTTAAGAATGAAACATATGGGTATAACTTAATGTGCAAATACTCGGAGCAGTAAAAATTTTAAAAGTCAGAAGCTCCGAAACTGATAAACTTTATCGACAACTCTTACCCCTAAATACGGTAGGCACACTATTTCAAATCGATTTGATATTTATCGTCACAACAATGAATATAAATTTCACTTACATCTACTAATTGGCTCTTGCGTTAAATCACAAAATTCATACAACTATTTGGAAAATCGTGATCAGTCGAATATTACAACTATATTAAGCACTATTCACACACCGTGGCGTGTCCGTGACGTGACAGGACCGTGCTCACGGCAAGGACCCGCCACGGATGTGTATGAAAAGCATAATGTTTGTTTGTTTGTTTTTGGGCCCAAACTCGATGCCGCCCTGCACTGACGCCTCCGCAATCGATATAATGCAGATTCCTCAGCGTACAATACGCGCGTATAAAAGCTTCCACCAACATTTGACGCGTTTTCCCTGCATAGTAACATAAGAATATTATTTATTTACAATTTTAGTACCGTCGTATATACGCGCGTATGTAATGTACCCATTTAGTTTCTGCTATTGTGTATAATTTTTGTTTTGTCTTTTTTATTTATTTTACCGCCGTTCCCGTATCTGTTTTACGTTCGGATACACATTATTAATGCCCCGTTTTTATATTTATCGATACATTTTTCGCCTTTAATATTGTAATTCATTATCGATATACAATTTACACACTTGTCTCATTTTATTAAATGTTAATAAGTAATAAAATTTTACAAATTGTTACACAATATGAAACAAATAAATAGATTCTGGAAGTGATAACGATATTCAGAATGGACTATTACTCCATTATCGATAAATTATTTTCCAGTATTAATCTTACAAACAAATCATAAATCGTTTTTCCTGACCTGTCTTAAAATGAGAAGAAACAATTTACTACTTATACATATAATACCAAAAATAACATTATTTTGTACATAATTTTCAATATAATTTTCCAGATTGTATAATGATAATTTACATAATTTGTTATTGATAGATTGTAGATCAATAACTAACAGGTGAGAAAAACCGAATTAGATGTCATTCTTAAACATAATTTATAATGAACGAATATCAATATTCCCAACCTTTTTATGTTTATACAAGATTTAAAGTCTGTACTTGTTCAATGATTTACAAAACAAAACAATGAGTAATTTTCAAGCAATGTAATTTGCAGTAACATCGAAAATAAAGACGATAATTTTGTAGCCACATTTTTAATCGATTACCAAAGTATCGATTTGTCAGCATTGATAACATTTATCGATCCAATAGTGGTGTTGAACAAAGTATCGATATGTCGGCATTGGCATTGGTCGCATGTATCGTGTGGTTACCGGGCTGTATGACAGATGACGGAGAGTCGGCGGCGGCGATGCTACGAGGGCGGGTGCGGCGGGGTGTGAGTGTCGGGGTGCCGTCAGTCCTCGTCAGAGAGCGGGTCGTACTGCTCCGACATCAGCGGCGCCGGCTCCGGAGCCACGGACGCGGGGGGCACGCTGTTGCTCGACGTCGCCGGACCGGTGCCTGCAAATAATCAGTTATCACGTCATTATTGCTACTTTGGATAAAACAAGTTCATGATTGTAGGACAGTCACTAATGTATTTTTAATCGTTTGACTCGTAAGGAAGCATATGAACATTTTAATATAGGATCTGGCTCGAAGGACCACGCACGGTCCCAGTGTTCGATATTGACAGCTAAGGCAAAATTATACAAGTACAATGATAAAAAAAAATCGACGTTATTTTTACACATTCAATTAATAATAGACTGATTAAAGTAGAATTTAGGGTAATTTTAATACCAATAAACTCTTGCGTCAGAGATCTAAAAGTGGCCAATACTTTTATATAGTATTTTTTTCTGTATAACCCAAGCTATAAGATATTCACCGTCGAGTGCAGAGTGCGTGGGATGCCCCTGGTGCGTGGGATGTCCCTGGTGCTGATGCGGCGCGTTCACGTTGAGCGCGGAGTACGGGTACGTATATCCGCCCGTGGGGAACGGCAGCGGTTTGCCGCGCTCGTCTGCGTCACTCCTCATCACCTCCACAATACGAGTAGTGACGTAGTCGAACGCTGTTAATACGCCGCTGCTACCGCCTGCTACGCAGCCGTAACGACGATTACTGTTACTTCTGGAACAAACAGAGATAAGAACATGGATATATCGAAATTTAAAAAGTCGATAACTTAGTTATTGCGTCTCAGGTTGGATCCGTGCTTGATTATCATTAAATACATTATATCTATTAAAAAAAAGCTTAATGAAACTAATGTCATTATACACTGGATAGGTTTCAACTATACTATATAATCACGCTAATAATATATTTCGTTTAGTATGAAAAAAGAATCATAACAGATAGAAATAGCTGCGTTCAGATTTCTCATATCAGCACTTGCAATAAGCAAAATTATTATTATAACTATGCTAAGTATATACTATATGCGCTGTGATATGAAGGGTAAATACCTGTTAGCGTGGTGGTTATCAGGCGGTGAGACTGGCTCTAAATAGGGCGCGTGTTTGGGCGGATCTCGACGCTTCCACTCGTCTCCAGCGGGGGAGGGTGCACCGCCTCCCCCTCCCCCTCCTCCTCCCCCTCCCGCGCCGGTGCCCGCGCCCCCGCCGACACCCCCGCCCGCCCCGCTGCCCGCCACGCTGACGCTACTGACGCCGCTCACTCCGCTTACAGCGCTCGAATACGCCTCCGTAGACCCAACGGGAAATCGACTAAAATAAAAAAAAATGTCACCACAAATATTATCGACAGTCGATTACAACTAAAACAGGAATTTGATAAAAAAATATATAATTTTAAGCCACAGAAAAACAAAATGTTATCGATCCTAATATTAAATTGATGACCAAAATGATACCTTATGATATCGATTTTAAGGTCATTAAATTTGTCAAATATTTAATATTGTTAATACAATAATATTTAATATTATTATAATATTCTTTGTACTATTTATTATACAATTAGGTACTCCGTGCACTCGTAAAGTACCACTTAAGCATCATACTACCTCGTCTATTGGCCTAAAAATAAAATGGTGGTCATTCTTTCAATTTTAAACAATAACATTGGCTGCCCACCAAGATATATGTAGTATAAAGCGCTCTTTTTTCTGTGTCTGGCCAAGTACCTATTGTCCGTTGTGTTGCATTAGAATCGTTACACGAGAACATTGCGTTCCACCTTGAAATTTTATTCTTTCGCGCCCGAATAAATCTCACTTCAAAAATGTATGTATGTACTCACTTGTGGTGCAGTAGCGTTGTGGTGGGACTACAGAAGTCCCTAGTGATGATGTTGGACGCGAGATCCCCCAGTTTGATGCTGGTGGTGTGAGCGGCGGCGACGGCGGCGGCGTGTTGTTCGTCTCTCTCCCTCTCGGCGGCGGTGGGGCCTCGGTCGGTTCGCTCCTGCGTGGCGGAGGGGTTGACCGTGCCGTTGTCGCATTCACGACCCTAATGTTTGGGGAAATTGAAATGAGCATCTTAAAAATCTATATATCGAGTAGTTGTTGTATTCAATAAATTAAATAATAAAATAATAAGTATCGATACTTTAACTATCGATAATCCACACTGAGTACTTGATACTGAGATCAGAGGTATTGAGTAAATTATGAAATTTTTAATAATTTTTAAAAAAAAAATTAATGAAAGAAAAAAAAGCCATCAAAGTATCGATGTTTATAAATAATTTATAATGTGTGGTGATATTAGGTATTTTTTATTAATATATAGTTTACATAATCGCCCGAAGTCAAAAGATCTTGTCACATTTTATCGATATATCGACACTAGACGGTGTCGATACTTGGGAACCTAGATGTACAGAATAGTGTAGGTGTACGTACCGGGTACCGTTGGTCGGCGGTCTGGTTGATTTGGTGCGTGATGATGGCATCGATGAGTAACGCGGCGGTGAGCGTGCCGGAGCGTGTGTCAGCCCCGGCGGCGGCGGCGGCGGCGGCGGCAGCGGCGGCGCCAGCAGCCGAGCCCGCGCCCGCGCCCGCGCCCGCAGCCGATGCCGGCGGAGCCACCGAGCTCACTGCACCGGGGACTGCACTTCGACTGGGGATCAATAGTATTGTTGAGTAACTTTATACTAAAGTATAAAGGGTGTGAGGGAAACGCTTCCAAAAACTGAGACAGGTGTAAAAGTAAGTAAAACTACAAATTTTATTTTCCGCGATATCTTTAGTGGTATCATGTCGGTAATCACCAGCACTACCACCTGTATCAGAAACGTTTCTCTGACACCCAGTATAATAAAAGCCTTTACTACATTACTGGAATAAGTATAACTTTATAGTATAGTTCCGTAAGTTAAGTGCATAAGTTAAATCTCGGTACTCACTTATCTTTCCTGTCAAGATGGTGCGGTGTTTGCGCACGATGTTTCGTCGTGTTGTTATACGCCCCTGCAGATATTGGTCTCCGCTCGTTTTCCTGAAACAGCACGTTCTACTTAACAACAGTTCTCGACTTTAATTTTCTTTTTCCACCTGCCCTTATCCTACCCGCAGTGAGGTCGGCGCAACATACTTTTTTAACAGATATCACAGAAAGATTTGGCTTGTAATTTTTACGACCGGCCCCCTGCCTCGCCTTTGGGGAGAATTCTCGACTTTAATAACACTTTAAAATTAATCGAGCGCAATATTTACACATTGTTCCGCCTCACATAGCTTCCGTCATAGAATCAACGCTGATTATATTATTTTCTATTGTCTTTTGAAACTTAAACCTAACTTGTAAGAATTTCGAAAGTATGTGATGTCTACCAAGCCGCATTAGGCCTACCGCGGTTGGCTAAGACCTAACTCCTCTCATTCGTAGAGGAGGTCCGTGCACTGAAATGGGACAGTATAAATACAGAGCTGACACACAATAACGTACAATGTTAGGTCTCATCATTTTTCTATCTTCAATGTTCTTCAAGCTGATGGTTAGCAGCAAAAATAGACAAAGCGGTGCTACCTACCCAGACGGTCTCTCACAAATTAGAGACCAACCTAGTAAAAGTTATTGATCTGTATACCTGTGAACAACACATACCTGTTGTTGCACGTGTAGATGATGTCTGTCGTGCATGATCTGTTGTTGGTGCGGATGGTTCTGCTGGTGTTGTTCTATTACGTGTCGTTCCTGCATTGCGGCCATCGCTCGCTCACTGCGCAAACAACAATAATCAGATGAATTAGGTTATGGGTAGTTAAAAATAAGAAATACCTTAACATTTTGGTCCTTCGAGCCGGACATAGGTCGGTATAATAATAGCAACTGTCGAGAGCTGCAATGTCTCTCATTAATTAACTTTAATTTGAAAGGAAAAATGTGCAGTGTAGTCACATTACCGTGCTAGGATAAAAATAAAACTATTCTAAAAGTTAAGTTGCTTGTTGTTTTACTATGTAAAAAAAGGATTCACGTTCATCTATTTATTATTCAATACTTGTATAGTGTTGCTAAGTGAATAGGTTCAAATGTAGTACAATACATTAATCTCTCGCGTTGTAGCGGTTATTGTTTTTAGAAAGTCTAGGATGACGGGAAAGTATGGAGAGCGTCGTTAAGCCACTAACTTCAGTAAGGACAAGTTATATTGCACGAATTATAAGATAGTGAATGCGACTTACTTTTCTCTTCTGTGTTGCATCGCCATTTGAATGTCACGTTCCATGTTATATTGTGGATGTTTTACTCGCCTGTCCATTACCTACAAAACAAAATTAATAGAAGTTTATATTCGAGCCAAACATTGGAAGAATTGAAGAACCATGTGTCGAAAGAAAATACTTCTCACCTGGTACTGGTTTATTGGATGGTATTTTTGAATTTCTCGTAATCTGTAAAAGAAAAAAATACATTTAGTTGTATTAAAAACAGGTTCTTGCTGACGCTACAATTGGATAATACGACAAAACGACTCTTATTCTCACATTTACATGTTTATTTTTGTGCCTAATAATAAGGTAGTTGTTACATAGTAGGACATCTAGTGATACACCCATGTTTTGCTGAACTTTTCCCGCCCTATGAGATGACGGGGGGCTAGTTTATTGTTATATCAGGCACAAATTTCAATCACGGGTAACATGTGAGATTTTTCAATCGAATACTCAAGCACAAATTGCTTGACCTGGGATTTGAATCCAAGACCTCACGCTTTCCCATTCTAAACAGACTGCCACTAGACCAATGCGGTGTTTATTATTTTCATTCCTCCATATATCGAATATTGTACCTGACATCATGCTGCTGTTGTTGTTGCTGCTGCTGCTGCTGTTGTTGGTGATGATGAGGCGAGGGTTGCTGCTTGGGCTCCGGCTTGGAGGGCTCGCCCCCAGGCACGGGCAGCGCCGTAGCCGCGGACGCCACGTTCACCAGCGACGTGAACGCTTCGTGACCGGGCGGCGGATGCGCATGATGAGGGTGTGCGTGATGCTGTCCGTGCTGCGCGTGGTACAGATGCGATTGAGGCGCGTGCGGCGGGTGCGTGACGTGCGGCGCGTGCGGCGCGTGGGGCGCGTGGGACGCGTGCGGCGGGTGCGGCGCGTGAGGCGCGTGCGTCGCGTGCGTGCCGTGCGGCGTGTGCGACCCGTGCGCCGTGTGCCGCTGTATGACGGACACGGAGTCGCGGCGGTGCGGTGAGTATGCCGCGCCTGCGTACTGCACGCTGTACTGCGGCGAGGAGGCGTGCTCCCGCTCGTTTCGCTCGGAGCGCTCGTTCCGCTCGGGCGCTCGCTCCTGCCGCTCGCGCCTCGCGCCGCCGTGCATCTGCTGTGAGGTGATGAAGTCCGCCATGATGATTTGCCGTTGCTCTAGACCGTGCGGATTACGACCGTAGCCGCTTCCCGGCGTCTGGTGAGGGAATATTATAGACACTTATAAATAAATATGGAATGAAGAATATAGTTCGAAATGTTAGCATCGGATACCAACACCCAGTATTTATTTAGTATTGGACGCTTTATTATCGATATTCAAAATATATCAACCTCAAAGTACCGATGAGCAATAGACACCAAATAAAGGTTACATTAAATAAAATATAATTTTGGATACTTTTACTACTACTATTTTTTATTATTTTCCACACTTAATCTTTAACTTATTAGTGTAAAATATCAACACTAAAATATCGATAATGTTATGTACTGCGTATCTAAGTATCGAATAATATCAACTGTCAGGTATCGACACTAAAAGTAAGCTAAAATTTTAATACTAGTAATACACCCACACTTCCTCTGATATAGTGTCCATGGGCGACGGTGACCTATTCATCTCCCAGACCAATAAATTCTTACCGGTGAATACGCAGAGTCCTGCGGCCTCCCATGCTGCGGATGCTGCGTGTGCTGCTGCGAGTGCTGCTGGGTGTGCTGCTGCGTGTGCTGTTGCGAGTGCTGCTGCGTGTGCTGCTGCGTGTGCTGCTGCGTATGCTGCTGCGTATGTTGCTGCGTATGCTGCTGAGTGTGCTGCGGTGCGTAGTAAGGCGCGGCTGGTGACCGCCGCTTGTAGTAATGATGGTCGAGGCGCTGCTTCTCAGCATGGGTCTGATGATGCTGGTGCAGCAGATGGTGCGCGTGCACGGGTGTGCCCGCTGTTATCGACCCGGGCGGCGTCCGACGCGCGTCAAACCGCGTTTCGACTGGTGTTCCGAGCGTTATAGAGCCTTTGGGGTTGGCCGGCTTGGCGGTTCGCATGCTCGTGCCGGCAGGTAACGCGCCCGGCTTCGCTTTGTTGAACTGGCTTGGTGATTCACGTTCGGGTTGGCCGCGATATGTGTACTCGTTTGAATTTCGGTACATGTTCTGTGGGGGAACAACAACACAGTATAGAAAACAAAACAAAACTTGAATTCAACACAAAACCATCCACCAGTCCATCTACGCTTCAACAAAATTATTTCCATATCTCGATGTAATAAGGGACGAGCCTATCACCCTATCAAGCACAGAGATATCAATCGCAAGCAACTCATTAGTATTTTTCGATCAAATCCATATTTGGAGGGGGATTGAACCCAGATCGTTCACAACATAAGTACGTTACCACTAGACCCATTATCTTTACACTCACCGGTTTATTAGGATGTGAAAATGCAACATCGTTTCTCCTCTCCGTTCTTTTGACCGTGAGATCCAGTAATGAGTCCGGTCTGTTGTCCATGATCTCTGCCCTTTGTTCTGGTCGCGGGTCGGGTCTAGGCTCTATGTGCACCACCACCACGCCCTCCTTGGGAGCGTCTGAAGGTTGGGCTATAGGGGTAATGGTGGCGGTAGGTCGATGTGGTGATCGCGGTGAACTGGTCACATTGTGTGAGCTATTCACGACCGTTAATGTTGCTAATGTTTCACGAGCAGTTGATGAAGATACCTAAAATTTATCGAAAACTGTTTAGAATTTTACTTGGAACAAAAATTAATGTTTGATGGTATAACTTTTAACCAAAACAATGACAAAATTGTTAGTTTAATTATTTTATCGTTTCTTAAATGCCAATTATTTTAAATAGAATATATTTACTAGTGTAATTGGATGGAAACTAAAATATCGATGAAGATTCATGAAGGAAAACAATTTTTAAACTTTACTAGGAGTCATCAAGGAAGCAGCGAATTTTAACTAATTAAAATATCAATCAAATCCTTAATACCATTGTTTGGAGAAATTGTCTTAAATATCGATAAAATGTTGTCGATAAAATGACGAAACTTTAATGGAAGTAACATTCCTATTATATTTACCAAATCAATACATATATAAAAGTCATACATTAACCAGAAAAATGTATAATTGAGTCGATAAAACAAGAGAGTAATAATAACCTTCAACTGAGGTTTGATGGGCGGCGGTATCGGCTTCGAATCCCTAGTTAAGTTGAACTCTATAAGGTTAAGCACGACGTCACGCACAGTCTGCGGCGGCGCGGGTCCGTTGCGAGTTGCACTCGTTACGCTGACGCTCGCGATACTCCCGCTGGTCGCACTTGATACGCTGGACACAATCGGTGCCGGCAACGGACTCGGTACGGACGATGCCGGTGTCGATACTGGTAGGGAAATCGATGAGGGCGGCAAGATCTATGACAGGAAGGACATAACATAAGCTCACACCTTTATCCCTAAAGGGCTAGGCATAAGTGCAACTAGTATTGCACCTACACACATCGCACAATGTGATATCTAGCCTATCGCCTTACTGGATCAATACTCCCGGGCAATTCATGAATTGAATCGTAAACTCGGAACACAGGTTGTGATTGCCCGACCTGGGAATTGAACCCAGGACCTCACGGTTCTCAGCCTTAGTGTAAGGGAGGAATTGGTAAAAAATTTGTTAGTTTTTTGTTGTAGGTTAAAGTGATTACGCTACATCTGATAGTGAGACCAATAAGCCTAAACACGCCGGTATACGTTTTACATTAAAATATAATTGTAATATAATATCGGGGGTGAGTGGAAGCATATGGTGAAGAATGAGGATTCTTCTTATTGGTCTCTATAATAATCATAAGATAGTCAAAGCAAATACTTAAAACATCAAGTATATATTTGATGTCTGGCTCGAAGGACCAAAAGCATTTAAAATATATTTCTAAGTGTCTTAGTAAAATACCATCAGCACAACATTTTTACTACCAAAACCCCAATTACCTTAGTAGTGGGTGCATCATTCTCCTCATCAGCGGTCTCCGTGGCTGAGGAGTCGTACTCGTCTCTCCTGGTCCTCCTGGGCGCCACTGCATCAGTCCTGGGTCCTGAGGGCTGTGCAGGGGGTGGCGGATGCGGCGGTGCAGGAGGACGCTGTGGAGACCCTGCACTGGCCGTGTCAGTGTCTCCAGAGCTGACGCCACTCTCCTCGCTGGAACTCCGAGCTGTTGTGGGGGGACGCTCTCCCACTAGTGAGTCTAGTTGGAGTTTTTTTCTGTGTGAAAGAGAATATGATATGATGTGAGTTTGTGGGACTAAATTGCAAAGCACTTCTCTAACATAATTTTAGTTGCTGTCTGAAAATAAGAGTTCGCTATAAGACCAGAAAAATGTGCTGGCTTAAGTCCAGCACGCAAATGCCTGTTATTTTTTATAATCCTGGTTTTCTTCACGAACCTACGTAAACTATTCCGTTATTGGCATCCTGGTCTTCCTTAGTCTTTACACTTAATAAACTCCTGTCGCACTCCCCACTGTTCCTGTCAGTAAGTACGCACCTGTATGTGAAGTAGAACGCCTTTAGACTGGCCGGCGTCCGTCCGCTGACGCTGGCTATCCTGTCCCAGGCTGTGCCGTGGTCCCTCAGCAGACTCCTGAACCTGGCCGCTTCTTCCTCAGTCGGTTCTGGTGCTGCACCACCCTCGCCGACTGTCTCTAACCGCCTCGTGATCCTCTTGAAGCAAGCTAAACAGCACTTGCTTAGCTCACTTGGGATTTCTAGAATTAAAATGGAGATTTATTAAAAAGATACGAAGTCAATTGAAAAGCTCCCTTCTTACGTCACATCGTTAAAAAATTGTAAATAAAGAGCCATCACATTTATTATGCAAAGATGCCTTTTATCAATCAGTAAATTAGTTACTAGTGGTGTTGCAACATATGATGCCCATACATTTTTAAAAGATTGGAAATGATTAGCATTGAGGATTAGCGGTAAAAAAAACTTGTCTGTCATATTCAGTATTAAATTTTGTCATTGATTACCAAAAACAACTACTATGAATAAAACCATAATTCAAAAAAACTTCATAAAATAAACTAAATATTTTTAACTGATTAAAAAAAATACTTACGAAACTCATCCATAAGTGGTTTCTTGAGTTCAGTGGAGAGGTCGTGCCACCGCGGCGGCAGATGCCGTAACCGCTTGGCTCGGACACGAGGACCCGGACACGTCGGCACCGGACACCGCGTGTATCGCGACCGGACACATCGACAGTGGCACGGCTCGCACACACGCAGCCCTACTGCGTCCTCCTGGATAGGAAAAAAAGTTACATCCATAAGCTAAAGTCTTTATCCCAGATCTCGGGTGCAAGTAGTGTACCCATGATTCGTAAAACTTATTTCCGTCCCATGATATGATGCCAGCCGAGCACATCACCATGTCAAGCACAAATTGTAATTGCTCACTGGTTTCATAACGCTGATGATGATGCTATATTAATGTTTGTCAAATCAAAAAAAAAACCTTTGCTCACAGGGAAAAGAACCCAGAATAAACGTACCTTGAGTCCATAATGCACCGCTCTCGACCTGGACACAGTCCTGGTCGCTCCGGGCATGCTGCACACTGCGCAGTTAGATGATGTGGTGGTGACCGTCGTGGTGGTTACCGTCGTCGTGCTTGACGGCGTGCCTGTCCGTTCCGTCACCGCTGTGGACAATACACAAGATTTTATAGTGATCGTAGAATTGGGCCCAACTGAATGTGTAACATTCAGACTGTTTGAGGTCGCCCTAAACTTCTGTTAAGATGGAGATAGTTTCTATAACATAAATAAATCAATACACCCAACAGTCACACACGGTCGGTGTGGGAATCGAACCCACGGCCTCTAGCTTCGCAGCCGGCTACTCGCCCACTGCGCCACGGAGGTTGTCAACATAGACAAGAATACTGTATACATACGCACTTACGCCTGTAATCGTCGAATCTCACCGTCCGTGGACGTCAGAATTGTGACTAAATTGAGATTGCAATGACATCGAGATGAGATTATATCAACACCGGACTGAACTTAAAAAGGAGCAGAATACCATTTTTAGTCAATCGCAATTCGGTTAAAATTCAATACGAAAATTGAGACTCAGGTGTGCTTCAAACATGCTCGTTTGCCGACCTTCTGTCAATTATAAAAACACCCGCCCTTACATATCAACGTGCTCCACAATCAAATCAAACCTACAGTTAATCAATTTACTTCGAAACAATTTCAAATCACATTGATTATTTATATTGAAACAACAAAGCGGTAATTCGTGAATCAGCAGGCACCAGCTAGCACTACAATATTTAGCGAACGTTGCGCCGGCATGCCCGCATTTGGTAGGCAAAGTAGATTAGCGCGGAGATTTAGCTGGATCCGATATCCGATGGATCGTGATGCGCTGTGCATTATTTATCAGCCGTAATACGATTAAGTATTATACATCGTGTTTGACTGAGAAAAATGGGCGCGCGGTTTAGTATTCGCGCGCTTCCACATGCCCTTATCCCACTTGTAGTGGGGTCAGTGCAACAAGCTTTTTAACGCATGTTGCAGAAAGATTTGGTTTGTAGTTTTTACGACAGGCCGCCTGCCTGATGTCATTCATCATTCATTCAGTCATTGTCAGAGGGGGGTTAAGAAAATATTTATTAAAGATTTTTGTACATCCTACTACTATTATAAATGTGAAAGTTTGTATGTTTGTGTTATTGTGAATTTGTTAGTCAATCACGCCTTACCAGGTGAACGGTTTTGGATGAAATTTGGCACATTGACCATGACCAGGATTAGGCTACTTTTTATCCTGAAAAAGGCCATTCACGCGAGCGGAGGCGCGAGCAAAAGCTAGCATAACATAGATAGTTTTGAAATCATCCTTCGGTCAAGAATACAGATCTTTGTTCATCCCAAGGTATCGTAGATATCGACTATTGCTACAGAAGTACCGACACCTTCGGGCCTTGAGTCAAATCCTCAGTAAGTATTGACAATCGGTAAGTGGCCGGTTGTAGAACCGTGAGAAAATAATGCAGCATTGCATTAAAATTCTGGTTTGCGTTGCTACTGTTTATGAGTAGGCGAGCGGCCTACTCGTCGCGTCATTCACACGAATATAATAAAAAAAGTACTCGACAATTTCAAACCCTGATATTTCTGTTATGTGATGCACTAGAAATAATAACAATGCAAACGGTAAAGTGCAATACAACGGGTTTAATATTTAACTGGAGCGGCGGGCGCGCGGTGTGGGGAGTTGAAATGGGGAAGGTGTTCAGATTTGTGCTAACCGTTGTTAATTAACTTGCGCTTTAGTTAAACTGCACGGAAGGGGTTTAAAATGGAGCAACTTTGGGGCTCTGTATAAAGAATAGGACCTTAATATAATTCAACTAATTGATTTCTTTTTCAAGTTTACTTCTTACAAATGAATGAAAAATAAATTCCCTCCCTCTTTTAACAGAATACCAAAGTATGGCATGGTCCTCTTATGATCTTGCACACAAATTTTATTATTCTGCAAACAGTGTATGATCAATCAAATCAACCTAAAATTTTAACCCTTCGAAATAAATTTTGGTCCTTTGAGCCGGATAAAAAGATCCAAGCAAATTACTTCTTTATATTCCGGCTAGTGCACGAGTCCACTTAATAGAGGGTTTCAAGCAAATTACATTTGATTTAAATATAGCGCATGGTGTGCTCTGTGCAAGCCCTGTGCCCAGCTGTGGCCGAATATAGACTGATGATGACAATGACAACGCATCCAACCTAACATGAATCTTATTTTGTGAACAGGAAGATTGCAGATTAAACACTAGATTCCCTTCCTTTGCCATGCGGCGACAATCTTGGCGCGTTTTCAGATATCCTGGAGGGCATAGCTGCTAAGGCTGTCAGCCTAATCCGAACCATCCGACAGGAGGGGGAAGGCCAGTACAGTGCTTTGTAATTCAAAGTGTTTATAGGCAAACGTGGCGCTTAAAATAAACGAAAAACATTGGTGTCTCAAGTTACTTTACATTAAAAGTTACATATAATAATACTAGCCCTGTATTATACACGTCCCACTGCTGGGCACGGGCCTCTTCTACTAAATGGGAGGGGTTAGGCCTTAGTCCACCACGCTGGCCTAATGCGGGTTGGCAGACTTCACATACCTTCGAAATTCTTATGAAGAACTTCTCAGGTATGCAGGTTTCCTCACGATGTTTCCTTCACCGTTAAAGCAAGTGATAATTAACAATAATTAACAAAAGTTACATATAGGTACTATGATTTCCAGTCCTATTGCCTCTAAATTAATTACAATGTTAATGAAATGTTTTAATATTAATATAATTTATTTTATATTCCCGCTCATCAGTGCAGTTGGATGGCTAGCTGGTACATAAATTCTAGCTAGACTAATTAGCCCGTGCAAACAGAGCTGCGAGTGCGACCGCAAAGGTTTATCTTCGTTTCCATAGAACAGTTAAGACTGTGTTACTGGATATGGTAATATTGTAGGTATGTTCTACAGGAGTACTCTATTATATAAGGCTATTCAATTGTATGTTTTTTTCATTTGAATAAAGTATTGAAAATAAATAAAGGTTAATAACATAAAATATTAGTAAACTGGGATTTATACTAGATCATCTATGTGATCCCAAAGAAAAATAAAATATTTTTTCATATATCCAAAGAAGTAGCATTTGTGATTCATTTCTTTTTTTCGGCGTGATCTACTTCATCCAAAGTAAGGTCGACAATTCAAACTTATTTCATCCGTTAAGTTAAGACAAGTTAATTTATTTTCAACCGACTTCAAAAATAAGGAGGTTTTCAATGCGTCTGTCTTTTCTATTACGCGATATTTCCTGCAAATATGAAGCTATTTTAATGATTTCGATTTGATTGGATTCGATAAATTTTACCCAAAGCGTGGTCCCATATTATTTTGGTTAACACCTGATGACCGAGTATGTGCGAAAATGGGCAAGTCCTCAACGGAAAAAAGCAACTACACCAAGATTGGGATTTTAGAGTCGGTTTTGGAGTTTTTAACTTATTACCAACCCGCATTAGCCTAGCGTGGTGGACTTAGACCCAGTAATGGGACAGCATAATACAGGGCTGATATTATACAACCGCACAAAATCTAAAAACTTGACATAGCAAAAAGATATCGCGAAAACCAGTTCCTCTATCTACTATCACTTATATCAAAAACACTTGTAATATTTTATGCCACGTCTAGATTCAACGTATCAATGTGTGGCACCGTCGATTAATCTCTCCAATTACTGAATATTTGCACAAGAACTAATTGGAAGCGCGTTTTATTCGCTCCGGGGCTTGTTTAAACATTACAGAAACGTTCTGATGAATTGGCACCCGGTTATGCGAACTTTTTGAATGTCTTCTGTCACTTACAGTCGGCGGGTAATTTTGAAAAATATATGTATCTTGCAGCGAGATAAAAAGAGAACGATCTAAAATACATTATGCATATAGCAAAGACGATATAGATAAACATAATGAAAACCACAATAAACAATCATCGGAAAAACCAGAAGAGCCTGTGATGAAGATTCGATCTATTAGGATGATACCATGAATACTGTGATTTAGTCTAAACTATGATAAAAATTGTGGCCCTAGTTAATTTCAAAGATGGAATTTTGTATAACATACCTAACTACATAATCAGAAGGAGTTCTGGGGGTGATTAATAGACCCCTCTTCTTTTCGAGTATTTTAACCCCTCTTCTTTTCGAGTTCTTTACTTTTCAAGTACCTTTTTCCGTAGAAAACCATAACGAAAAATAAGAGGGGGGTTTATAGTGTATCTATGGCTATCTAGTGTTTTTTTATTTCATCGTTTGACACTGCATAGCAGGCAAGACCTGTACCGAACAGGCATAACTTAAAATATATTTACTGCAATCCGAAAAACATACACATTTACCGTGAATCTTGAATGAATACATCCAGTTATTTCCCAAATGTGACGTGTTGACACAACGAGACCGATGTGACAACACGCGCAGGTGACCACCGATGCGTGTCAATTTAACGAGCTGACTACCCTCTATTTACTGTGCAAATATACAGACGGGACATCTTGCAGATTAAATGGATGCCGACGAGCGATTCGCTTAATTTGTGCGGTTTGTTGAAAGGAATGTAATATTTCGTGTTTCGTTTTGGTTAAGGGTAAAAATAAGGAAAAGTGGAAATAGTAGATAATAAACTCACGCCTGTGTCCTATGGGGGTAGGCAGATACTCTTGAGTGCCACGAGCTACGATCTTGACACACCATCGCCTCTTCCACATTCATATATTATCGCTCGCGAATAAAGTGCATTCAAAATCGGTTAGATCAAGATTTTTTTTTTTGTATCAGATTTATTTTTGTAAATACTTTTTATTTTGTGTATGAATCATCAAAATCGCATATTTTAGTTTTTCATCCCCGATTTAACCATTATTAATGGTTTTTTTTATTTAAATGGGGCCATCTTTCAAGTAATAATACCCTATCGAAAAAAAAGTTTATTCAAAATCGGGTCACTGTTTGTAAAATATACGTGGTCATAAATTAAAAATTAACACAAAAAAATATATACGTTGGATTGATAGCCTCCTATTTTTTGTAGTTTAAAAATACAGTCCTAAACTGCGACCAATTTCATTCAATAATCGCACATAAAAATTTCAACCCTTCGACACTCAACCGGTCACATCGGTATATCCGGTTTATCCGGTAAAGCCGGCGGCGCGTGCCGGCTGGACTGATTAAAAATTCTCTGTGAGCGAGCTGTCAGAACAGCGGGAATGGGATAAGCGGACCTTTTGACATCAACGATGTCAGTATCGTTGTGTGGCATTAAGTTTGTTTTAACGTAATTATTGTGTTGTAATTTTAGGGTTAAAACTGGATTTAGTGGCGGATTATATCGCACCATAGGTACCTATTACCTTTGTAGAATTCGGTCATAATTTCAAGCTATTTTTTTATAATGTTTGCCGGAAATTCCGGAGTCCTAAAAACTCCAGTTTTCCCATCCTTACTCTGTGGTGGGTGTTCATTATCAAGTGACCCGGTTGCTAGTTTTCTTGATTTATCAATGTTGACAACTTCACTGTACTTTTTATAAGATTTGGCGCCTTGACCTATGAGCAAACTTTATCTAATAAGACTATCAGGAGAATAAATTGTTTTACTTATTTATAGATATTTATTTTGAATTATTTAGTTGTTAGAATTTAAATATAAAATCATTTATTTGACGGAGTCCACTAGCTCATTCTTAAGTAAAATGTTATTTAGTCCGCATTACTTATTACATTAAGTACTCACTACGCATTATTTAATTATATTACAACTAGCTTTTGCTCGCGGCTCCGCCCGCGTGAATATACTTTTCCGAAATAAAACGTAGCCTATAACCGTCTCCAGGGTCCCATTTATCTCTACATTAAAAATAATCAAAATCGGTCAGTCATTTTGGCGTGAAAGCGTAACAAACAAATAGTATTTTTTTTTTCATAAAAAGTATCCTATGATACTTCTTATACCTCCAAGAATATGTGTACAAAGTTTCATGATGATGGGTTAAGTAGTTTTCGCGTTAAAGCGTAACAAACAAACTTACATTCACATTTATAATATTAGTATGATCCCTACAAATATTCCATCGTCTCTCTACGGCTGTATTGAGAAATAAGTGATATTTTTTCTCAAAACGCAATTCCCCTGTGGTCATCCCGCGAGACAATCACGCAAATAAGTTATACAGAGCATTGTTGTCGTACTGAGACGAATCGTTCCACTGATATCTATTCAACTGATCCCATGGCGATGGAAGGTATCGTGCCGGAGAGAGACAGCCAAATAATTTTTTATTGTTTATTTTTTATTTTATTATCTTGAATGACGAGACGAGCAGGTCGCTCGCCTGATGGTAAGCGCCACGCCTGCTCATAAATAAAAGCAACGCCACACATAATTTTAAATAACAAAGCACTGCATGACACTAGTCGCGCTCGTCACCCCGAGACATAAAGTGTTATAAGTCTCATTATGCCCAGTAATTTCCTTCAAACCGGAACACAACAGTGCTTACACACTGTTGCTTGGCGGCGGTACCAACCCAGCCGACCTCTTACAAACGAGGGACCTACCACCTTGTTAAAGTTACTTTACGTATTTTACTGTAAAATGAAATTAATTGGAATCGTATTTATGTTATCACAGTGTAAGGTCATGAATGTATACTATGTAAGCTGGTATATCAAGTAAAGTTTATGTTCATGTTGTCAGTTATAGGAAACCGTCGCGATTTTTAGATGTCAATTTTGACAACTTCATTCTAATATATAAATCAATTAATATTTAAGAAACTAGCTATTCATCAGCGTTTCGAACCAAAGGATTAGGACTATATTTATTCTGAAAAACCTACATCTCTCTATTCTAAAAAAAGTAACTGGCGCCGCCGCCGCCGCTGCCAAAATCTTGTCACGCTATCTCCTCCGAAACCGCTGGGGGTATGGGGTCGAGACCGATACCAATCGATGCAGAATAATGTGGGGAAGTAACATATGTCTCATATTGTCGTCGGACTTTAAGTTTATTTTTATTTTATGTTTTGTGGAAAAACATGGGCAACGCCCCTAGTATTAAAAAAGATTATTATTGACGTGCCTAAAAATACTATTAACGTAAAATACTAGTTTATGTCCAAATTTCAGATTTAGCAGATTAGAAATAGTGACTTAATAAAGAATCCTTATATTAAAATTAAAAATCAAATATTCCAAACATAAAACCACAAAAGAATTTAAAACATTCATAAAATATCCTACGACGTTTCTAATTGTACCGTACAGGGCCGTGCGCCACGGGACATCTAAATAAATTAGCTGTTTGCAGAGACGTAGCACGGAATACTTAATGCCTCGTTACAATACGTTATGTTTTTAATTCTCTTTGAATTTACTCGTGAACTGAGTCTATCTGTCTTATGTCAAGTTACAAATTACGAGAATCTGTAACGGCTGGCTTTCTAAATGTAAATGATTTTTCATACACAATATTAGTTTTAAGCCTACATAACTCAAATCTTAAGTAAGGTCTATGAAGTTCAAATACTACAATTAAGAAGTGAGATACTCTTAGGGCCTGTTTCAAGTCATTCGAATAAGTTTTAAACACCAATTAACATGATATGTTGAGCCATACTTTTAAATTTGAACTTGTTATATTTTATTTAGTAAGTAGCATTTACTAAGTCATGGTGGAACAAGCTCTTATGCTATGCTAAAAGAAACTAAGAGACCACAAACTGGGACTCTTCGCTTGATGTATGCATTTATGAGCAAAAATTCATTAAACCTTTACAAAGAAATCAACTAATTAACATTAATATTTTATTCAGAACCGTCTTATGTAAATAAATTAACCAAAAATATAAACCTCAGTAATTAATTAGCCTATGTTTAACATCGTAACTTATTCATCGCATCTCGGATAACCCCGTCCAGTAGTAACGTATATAAGAGTGTCGGATGGTATCGTATCGCAGTCGGTGTCAGACCGCGGCGCGAGGATGTTGTCTCTGTACCGCGCGTGGCTCGGGCCGAGTCCATGCGTGTCGCGTCCGGCGCCTCCGCCCGGGGCTCACCGACCCGTGCCACGACGGGCACGAGTGCCATCACCACCCACCACACCTCCCCCACCGTCACCATCATCAACAACCTCCAGCGAGTTGGACGTTGAACATATAGAAGCACCGGAGCCGCCAAAACGTCTGACCAACACCGTGTTGGACATAGCGTCGTGCGACGGACCCGTACGGTTCACTCGGGTGCTCAACGTGGCGTGGCGTGAAGGCTCGCCTGAGGGGAACTGGTGCCGGCAGCGGAAGTCCCAGCGCACTACCATACACTACTACCCTTGCAAGACCTGTGGCTCTAAATTCCCGTCATACTACTTCGTTCACAAGCATCGAAAGCGTTGTCACGCTGAGGAAGTAAACAGTACACCGCCGAGTGAACCTCAACCGGAGCCGTCGACGTCGAGGGCGCCGAATTAATACGCAACGACGTGTCAACGCGTCTTCAAGTCGATGGATGATCACGTCTCGGTGACACGTAGTGATTTCTCACATATCAGTATTTCAAGTGATCTCATGCGAGCTTATTTATAGTGATTGTAGGTTTAATGGAGGTTTAGTTTTTAATAGTCACATTGTTATTAAAATAAATGTTTCGTAAATTACTCGTCGTTTCATTAGTGTTACTGTTTGCAAATAAATATAACTGATGTAAAACTAGTTTAAACGGATTTCAAGCTTTCGAAACATCCGGACTAGAATAAAATTAAACCGCGATAAAATCCATATAAACTAGTTTTATTTCAATGTGTAATATTCGCGTAAACATAAGAAAACACTAAATATAACTGAATGAAACAATTAAGCAAAAAATCTGTTTAGAATAAGATAGAAGCAAGTTTGAGAAACAATATTTTCTATTTGCAATCATACATACTTAACTTCCTCTTTTTATTATCTCTTTAAAAACTTACACAGATTTTCTACACTTGAATTAGGTACTAACGCCCGGTTTCTGAAAGGCTGAACAATGTAAAAATTACCTAATCAGTTGTCATGTCTCATGTAAAGTCAAAACTGAGTTGCTAGAAGCGTGTTACAGTAACTTAAAATGCAAAACTAATTTATTTTTCAATTCATTTCTCGCCACTATGTAACCTATTGGGAACATTTGAACGATTGCGGTATAATATTCACACCATAATATATTTTCGATGTCGAGGCGATGGTTCATAGCTATATAACATCTCACTATGAGCCACGGGAGCGAAGAGAAGAAGCATGCGTGCGGGTGAAACACGGATAGCTAGAGTCAAATGACACTAAACATACATACGCATTCACGCCTGTAACTCCCAAAGGGGTAGGCAGAGGTGTAACCAGTACTCCCACATTTCGCCAAGCGTATCTCCGTCCCTAGCGGGCAAGCCTACCGCCATACCGGGGACAATTCCATACTCCGGGCTGATACTAAGCATTTTGGAAATAGAAAAACCCAATATCACTTTTCCCGACCCGGGGATCGAACCCGAAACAGTCAAGTCTAACCCGTGTAGTGAGCGCGAACGCATAGTGACGATTTCTCTAAACGTCATTTATTAGCTTTGTACGCTAAACAAAAACAGACCAATCATGTACACAGAAATCACACCTGTCAAAGATATCACTTAAGTGTTGTTTGTGAATACGGGCGTATATGAAGCAGTAGATAAACTCACCGGCCTCAGGCGTCGGCGTCGGCGGCTGAGCCGGCTGCGGCGTCGACGTCGGCGTCGGCGGCGCGCTGCCTGACGCACTACACGTCGACGCCGCCGACGTCACCAGTGGCGTCGACGTTAGCGTCACGCTGCACGACGTCACCGATGGCGACGGCGTCACGGACAGCGCCGTGCTGGCTGGTGATGATACCTGCAGGGAAATTTCATATATAAGATAGACTTTATACGATACGCGCAAATTAACTTGGCCGAGCTGATGTTAGTTACTTTTGTCAATAGTAGAACCGCGCTGTAGACTGTCTACAGGATAAATGGGCCGGCTCGACGTTTAAGTTTTCGAAGTTTGGTGAACGATACCAAATAGAACAAGAATCATCAAAATCTTCTCACACGGAATTATACATGAACATAAAAAAGCTATACACAGACGAATTGAGACCCTCCTTCTTTACGAAATCGGTTAAAAGTTTGAATGATACTCACACTAATAGCAGTGATGGTGACCGTGGACTCTCCTGTCTCGGGCGGCAGCGCTATGTCCAGCAGGGAAATGATGGCGGGAGGCGTCGGCGGCAGCGGGGGCATCAGGGAGGGAGGCGCCGGACTGCCTGGAGGCAGGATGATCGACGACACCGATGGCGTTAACGAACCCAGAGGCGCTGATGACGCCGGAGGTGGTGACGGGGGGAGTGGCGGTGTTCGCGTCAGATCCGGCCTGTCGAACAAAATGCGTGGTTAGATTTTTTTATCCCAGCACAGATACAACAAGGTGGTAGGTCCCTCGTATGCGAGAGGCCGTCTGGGTTGGTACCACCGCTTTATCTATTTCTGCCATGTGTTGTGTTCCGATTTGAAGGACATTGAAGCCAGTGAAATTACTGCGCATTATGAGATTTAACATCTTATGCTATATCTCGGGGTGACGAGCGCAATCCGACCCCACTGCGAGTGGCATAGGGGCAGGTGAAAGAAGAAGATTATTAACAATGAATACACACGTAAGTTAAAAAATCAAAGATGTGCCCCGATCGGATCGAATCCACGACCTCTGTCTCGATAATCCGTTCCACTACCCGGTAAATTATCGCCGACACAACTTAATTATAAAACCAAAACACAATCATAGCGGCGGGGTCGGCAGGGAGATGTGGCAAACATAATTAGCTGAATTCGGTTCTCTTTTAATTACCTCGGTCGGGGAGGCACGTGGGTGTTACGCGGTTAACCGTTCTACAACACCCATTATCTGATCGTGGTTCATCTGTGTATAAATTGGGACGTGGGTGTGACTATGTACCATTATTGGTATGGTTGGTACCATGTACCAAACATTATGCTGTTAGAGGCGAAAAATAGTTTGGCCTTTTATCGAAAGCTTTTTTAAAAGCGTTCTTAAAAGTGCCATTGGTGCCATATCAAGAGGTAACCCAATTGGGTAGTTGACTAGATTTTTTTATTATTTAAATCAATAAGTTATGTTACTCAAAATCTATTGCAGAAAGAATTTTATAAATCGGACCAAAAATAAATAAGATAGAAGCCATTCAAATCCTGTAGAAGGGGTAATTGTCAAATGACAGACGATGCAACCTTTGACGTCACTGTGTAAAATGTTCATTATAGTGCACGCGTGCAAGCGAGATAGTGAGATATCCCTACTACGCACCCACTTTTCCTCATACCAACATTTAAAATCATAACTGCGGGCACATTTCTGAACCAATTTTGATTGTGTTTTAATAAAATCGTTTCTTTTGCGTATCATTTTCTGTTGCTTATAAAATAATGTATAAAATTCAATATAGGAAACTACCCTATTGCTAGCAGGCCTATACTATAAAAAAATCGGATATAAAATCACACATGAGTTGCCCAATTGCACCCTTAGTGGTGATAGAATCGCCCTCTACCACCATAGAATGGATATAGGCGAATGGATTTTACGAGTGGTAGAGCCACGCTGTAGGCAATTTTGTCTACAGCATGAATGGGCCGGCTCGTCCGGGTCGTTACCACTGTCTCACAGAAAACCGGCGTAAAGTAGCAGCTTGCTGCTGCGTTTCGTACGATGAGTGAGATATCCGGAGGCCCAAATCCCCCTCCCCTTCCCAATCCCTTATTATCCGTTTCCTTTAAGGTCGGCAACGCGCCCATAATTCTTTTGTATTGTGGGCGTACATGGGCGGTGGAGATCGCTTACCATCAGGTGACCCACTTGCTGGTTTGCCGGCCTATATTATAAAAAAAATGAAAAAATTGTACCGCTGCCTACCTCTTTATGGCGTGGAGCTTGAGTTAGGGTTCGATCATAATATGAGCCTAGAATGGATGGATTAATACCACTCGTACTCATAAACATCACAAAATATTATAGTTTTTGAATAAAGTTTACTCCAGTCATTTATAACTGATATCTTAACTCTTTAAGTTTTTAACGGTTTGATTTACTCAGGTTTTCCACCGTAGAACATAGTCTACACTTTCTACCAATCCATAATTGAACCCACTATCCCATAACTAATAAAGCTGCAATTACCAACAGATCTATCACTACCGACCACCACACAGACATCCCAAAATCTCAGTGCAAAAATTCAACGTGGCTTAACACGGTTCGCCGGTGTTTGCAAATCATTAAAATTTGCCCAATTAATACCGCGTGGCAACTCTGTAACGGTAATTATCTGTAGGCAAACTGGGTAGGGGGGGTTAAACAAACACGGCTCGGTGTAAGCCCGACAATCAAATTAATTCCGGCCGCGCGGTGTACGCGCGAATATAGTTTTTATTTACTATTACAATGGTATAAATATGGATGTTTATAAATAAATACACCCAACAGCCACACACATAGTCCTGATCCCAAACTAGGGAAACCTGTATCGTGGGTATCAGGAACTACGAGGGACTTGCGGTCCCACAAAAGTCTTATCTATCTAAAGTTATTTTGTTTTATTTATTTCAGAGGACAGCAAACAACCAAGTGAGTCATCTGATTTAAGTGATTTCCACTTCCCAAGAACATCAGGATTTAAACCCAGACCCTCAACGGTTTCTCAGTCCTAAGTACGCTATCATTAGAGCAACGAGGCGATTAATGAATTAAATTATAAATTAAAAAAATATATATTTGTCTATGTCCGATCATAGCAAAGATAATATCCGGCGGATGACTTAAAACGTACTGAAATTACGTATTAGATGGAGAATGAGAGCCAATGGTTTCACAACGCATGCTGCTATATGTGGAAGCGTCTAAGTTTTAAAGCAGATCCTTTGAAGCTGGAATAGCGTCAGGCAGGCAGAAAGTAAAAGAATTGATTTAACTAAGCCGTTTTAAATACTATAAGAGATTTTTGTTCTAAGCAACCAGATCCGTAGTTCAAAAATTGCGTATCAAACAGAAACGTCCTTATATGATTTTCGGTCCCCACAAGAATCAAGCAATAAGCTCTCTTCCTAGCAATTTAATTCATAAAACTCACTTCAAACTTCATTAACAAAAAAACACAACCAATAAATAGCACAAATCAAACGTTGAAAATTTTTTATTCAGCCATCCCCGGCTTCTTTACTCTTCCAACTCCCGAGCTGTGTTTCGATTTCTCGATTCGTACTACGCTATTAATTAAGGCAATTAGAAAGATGGCTCCGGCCTGCTGTTTGCGTAAAAATCTAAACAAGCCGTGCTGGGAGAAACGACGCCCCGAGATATGCCAGTGGCGGTCTATCGATAAAAAATTACAATGTCGATAATTTCACTCAAATGTTTTAGCATCGACAACTTAGCTTTATAAAGAATCTTATTTCTAATGCTTTTTACTATAACTATAACACCAAAAGATATGACAACAATGAAACATTAGTAATATGGTACAATAATCCATGTTGCGTCTATTGGTCTACAGCTGCTGAAGAATGTTGTGTACAATAAATACTGAATGGTTTTTAATCCATTATTTATCGATAATTTTTTTCACATTGAAAACATATATTTCATACAATCACATTTTGATAATTACCTAATAATATTTTAATAAAACGAAGTCAACATACAAAAACTTAGAGTTTCATAACTCAGCATCATCATTTTTAAAACATCGATAATCGCATCGACATCCGACAGGGAACATCGCATATGCTGATTGAATCCCGGCCGATTCCCGCGGGAGCCTTCTTCAAATAATCACCGGAGTGATTGTCAACACGCTCACGCAATACATCGCAATTATTATTCTATATTTTCAGAGGCACCACGTCCCAATCCCCCTCCTTATCCCCCTCCCCCTCCCCCGACCGCCCCATCATCCCACGGGAACTAAGAAATGTGATTAAAGAATAAAAGATGGGAATTGTGTTATTGCTTTAGTGGGAGCGTATGTAGATCTGAGACTGACATGACTTGCTGTAGAGTTACAGAAATTTCCGAAGGCCCAAATGTCCCTCCATCCCGATCCCTATTACTTTCCTTTAAGCTCAGCGACACATCCATGACTTGTGGTATGGGGTTTTAATGGGTGGTGGAAATCACTTACCATCAAGCCATCCGCGGATGCGATTGCCGACCTCTACTACAAAAAAATTACAGACAAATACTGGGTTCGATTCTCAGATCGGCATTATTATGAGTGAGTTATTCGTCTGCATAACACGATTTACCCCGTATTGAATTCGTGCCGACCTGATAATAGTCTCGGTGCTTAGACTTTGGAGCGTAGAATTCTGCATACATGTTATTTTCGGAATTTAGGCCCATTCATTTGACATTGTTACGGATCTGAGTGTCGTGAGAACGAAAGTCTGTCGTCATCCTAGATACCTACGACACACGACTCGTATCTTACTGTGGGGTCAGGGCTATGTGTGTGACTGTTGGGTGTTATTTATTTATTTATTCATTTTACCGCTGCATACGAAAGTTCACTGTATTCTGGAGGTTCAAGATCACGGAAAAGAACTCACGGTTAAATGATTCTTATTTTGGAATCATGGATAAAAAGTGAAAATTTGATATGATCGGACTTTATGCAAAGACGGAAGGTGTCGTAAGATGTGACCGAAGGTTTCCGAAATAGTTTTCGGATGTTCATGTATAGGGTTGTTAAAGCTAGGCTAAATAAAGCCGAACATGTCTGGATTTTTACGGTCGTGTCCGGTCAAATATTAACGTATCCGGCTTTTAGATATAATGTATATTCATTTTATAAATAAACTATGATTTATTAGTAAATATAATTAATAAACAACTTTACATAAATATAACCGCTGTTTTATTATTAGTATGTGATGTCTGGCTTTTAAAAGGAAATGTTTTAGATTTCAAAAATGATATGTCCGGCTTTCAGACCAAAATGTCCGGCCTAACACAGCGCCTAGTCCGTTTATTTTTTATTTTAGGGACTGGCAACCCTTTCATTTGGTTAGTTCACGATAGCACTTGAATGACACTGACACGTGTTGCAATTGACTCATTTCCATTGATCGTGTTTTTAGACTACAGGAACTCTTTATATCCAGTTGATTTGAAGGTCAGAAGGTGATTTCGACTGACGACAATTAGCTTTCTTCGGGTTAAGTCGATTCTGAATTGCACTGAAGCATTCATCTCAGCAAGTATGCGTGCAAACAATATCCGGTTTCCGGGTCTCAGTCCTTCAAGATAAATTCTTAATCTAATGTTATAACTGCATTATATTAAACCATCATTACCGCGCTTCGTATTTCCGAAGTTAAACGAAGATTACCAAAGCTCATAACTAAAATCGTAGTACTGTCGTATTAATTTTCACGAGCAAGAATCAAAATTAAATCCGATAAAAACTAACAGACAAGTTCCGATAAAAATCTTTCTCTAAAACAAAAAGTTAATCCGAATTATAGAAACGAAGACTCAAACTTCTCATTGAATGAAAGGAATGAAAATAAAAAGATATAATATGAATTTTAAACGTTTAATCTGTAGATGAAAAAATTACTTATTCTCGTGAAAGCGTGCGGTGATCAAATATCACTGTACAGGGCCGGAGTTTCCGCATGAGGAGGCAAATGTAACGATGGGGGTCTCATACGAGTATTAAGATCATTTAAATCACAACACAAATTATTGATAATGACAAATTATCTATGTCATTATTTGGATCTTTACAAAAAAAAAGATTTTACCGATTTTCATTACTATAAATATTTAGAAAACCCCATTGTGACAATTCACCACTTGTAATCATAATAAATACTGTTCAAAGAATGGCAGTAGAAGATAATTACTTCTCAATTATAGTTTGTGGAATACTGTATGGCCTTTTTTGTATTTGACAGTTTTTTAGGTACTACTTTACGTGAGTATGTTATTACAACTAATTTTACATTGCCACTTTACTCACAATAATAACAAAATACTGTTAAAAATAAAATAAAATATCAAATCTGTCTAGATATAATTCTATGATTTGTCCTCCAACCAGACTCTACATAAAACCAATCGGGGGGTACGACACCCGCACGTGACCACTAAATCCATCCCTGTATCGAACACAGCGAGCTGCGAGCGCGACCGAACGTTTACACAGATAACAATACGCCTTTTTGGTTGGCCTTTTTCCACCGTTTTATGGAAATTAGTTTTAGAGCAAAGTAATTTCATACAAAATAAATTGGATTGAATTTTCACAGGGTGTGCCAACTCAGGAATATTTTAAATATTTCCGGTCGTGTTTTTACAACTTTGAATGAATTTTACCGGTTATAGACGAAAATTAATGAAATCAATATTATTTAAGTAAAACCATAAACAATACAAAGTATTTGAATTATATGACAATGATTTAAAATTATTGAAAACTATAAAAGGAACAAACTGATTTAAACACAAAAAAAACATTTAAATCATGTACCAATAAACATTGCTGCAAACAACATATATTTTCCAAACACCTTAAAATACTCCGGTAATTTCTGATTACCCTCATATCCGGATATTTCTTAGACAACGCATCCACGAAAAAATACCGGTAACAAGATCCCGTACTCATCCACTTAAGACATACCGCAAATAGAAAAAAAAAGTCCCTACCGAGGAACGGCGACGCAAAAAACCACAACTCAACTACGAATGAATAATTCATATCTATATTGACTTGGTGTAATTAAAAAGCTCTCCGAGTCCGGACTCCTTATTGATATTGTGGAAAAATTGTAATGGATGAGCAAGTTTTTTAAAGGTCGAATTGCTCTTTTGATTTAGTTTGAGGTTTTATATAGATCGGTTTTGTCTCGTGTTTTAGCCGGGTGTTTCAAACACTTAATACTCAATAATTACACACAGTCATGAGTACTACACTAAGATAACCTGTATCGTGTGTATCACGAACTACGAGGGACTTATGCCCGTTTTCACCAACGTAGTGTAGGGTTTATGAATATTTTAATTTTTTCTTTTTTTATAGTATAGGCCGGCAAACGAGCAAGTGGGTCACCTGATGGTAAGCGATCTCCACCGCCCATGTACGCCCACAATACAAAAGAATTATGGGCGCGTTGCCGACCTTAAAGGAAAGGGATAATAAGGGATTGGGAAGGGGAGGGGGATTTGGGCCTCCGGATATCTCACTCATCGTACGAAACGCAGCAGCAAGCTGCTACTTTACGCCGGTTTTCTGTGAAACAGTGGTAACGACCCGGACGAGCCGGCCCATTGAAGCTGTAGACAAAATTGTCTACAGCGTGGCTCTACCACTCGTAAAGTAATATAAAAGTATGTCAAATAATCTAGTGTAGGGTTTACGAATATCTTAATAAAGAGTATTTAAGAGGTGAACTAGCTGCCAAACAGTACTTTTGTAATACTCAAGACGTGATTATGTCAGTTTAACATACTGTGTGATCAGAAAGTGTTGTGAACATTAAAATAATGAGAATCGTCAATCTGTGTGGTGTTTCAATGTGAGGTGAAGTGAAATTTAATTAACCGGGAACAAGTGTTGTGTGAACATAATTATCTTACAGTAGGTACCCTCAAACACTTCCTAACTAAGGGTCCCTTAACATAAGGAACTCCTTAAATATATCCCTTACCTAAGTTTGTTTTCACGTAATTAAAGGCCACCATAGAAACATAGGTGTCCCCTAAGTGATGGTGAAAACAAAATCACCTAACACTTAAAATGTTTTAGGCGCTCAAGTCAAGGCGCTTAAAATGCCTTACCCTTCGAAGGCAGACGCAATATGTATAATTATGGCCGATTTCTTAACAAATAATAAAAAGTAAACATTAAATGGTGTAGATACGGAACCTTCCTTGCGGTAGTCCGACTAACACTTGACCGTTTTTACACCATGCGTTCGCTATCGAGTACAATCAGTACCCCCTCCCAGCAACATATTGTGTATGTACAAACCCTGTATAGTGTTTTGCCAACTCTACAGTTATCACTTTAGATTTAGTGTTTTCTTATGTTTACGCGAATATTACACATTGAAATAAAACTAGTTTATACGGATTTTATCGCGGTATAATTTTTATTTTAGTCCCGACGTTTCGAAAGCTTTTCCGCCTTCGTGGTCACGGGAGAGACTGAGGTGTAGGTCGTCTCGAAAAGTTAATGTTACATTGTTTTAGATTTAGTTTTTTACAAGACATCACATCACAGTTATTTTTTGTATTCCCTGCAATTTAAAAGTTTTTAAGATACTTTCATTTAATACATTTCTCAAAATTGTAGTTTTTTTTAATGGTTTTTTTACAAGCATATACAGTTGTTTTTTAAAGAGTTCGTAGCACTGGATGTAAGTGACTGACCTGAATGAGAGTGGTGGTGCGGTCGGCAGCGGGTCTGTGGTGGAGGATGGTGGCGCTGACGCGGGAGATGATCCTCCAGCACCCACACCACCAGCACCACCAGCACCAGCACCACCAGCAGCCGCCACCTCCTCCGCCGTCGCATCCTTTGTCTCAGAACACCGTCCTGTTGTACCTGTATAAAACTCTAATATAAGCTTTGTGTCTATACATGGACCACGGATTTACAGAAAGCCGTGGTCATATTTAAGGCTCACTAACAATAGGGTAGTTTCCTATATTGAATTTTATACATTATTTTATAAGCAACAGAAAATGATACGCAAAAGAAACCCTTTTGTTAAAACACAATCAAAATTGGTTCAGAAATGTGCCCGCAGTTATGATTTTAAATGTTGGTATGAGGAAAAGTGGGTGCGTAGTAGGGATATCTCACTATCTCGCTTGCACGCGTGCACTATAATGAACATTTTACACAGTGACGTCAAAGGTTGCATCGTCTGTCATTTGACAATTACCCCTTCTACAGGATTTGAATGGCTTCTATCTTATTTATTTTTGGTCCGATTTATAAAATTCTGTCTGCAATAGATTTTGAGTTACATAACTTATTGATTTAAATAATAAAAAAAATCTAGTCAACTACCCTATTGAGCATCTTTTCAAAGATGTCTACGTTTTGATCTTTATTTTTACATTATGCTAATATAATACTTGACATTGGCGAAATCATCGAAAATCGTTAGGGCCATTATCTAAAAATAGAATAGAATAGAATATTTAAGGGTCGTTACATCCACCTGCCAATTAGTGTTTAAGTACCGGAACTTATAAAAATTTAGACATCCTAAACTTTTACGCTCATTTTAATCTAATCACTAATTTATTACGATCGATAAGATTGATCACATCCCTATAAATGAATTGAAGTGCGTGAGCGTGAATAACAATGCTGGAGTGAGACAAATGCTCAACTGTTTATCATTTAGTGTTGTCCAAAGTGGCAAGACGAATATCCTCATGTTATTCAGTCGATAAAAAAGAAATTACTTTATTTATGTCCTAACAATGCAATCGGATTTGGTAAAACGGGGGGTGAAATAATTATACTATACGTTACTTAAATTTAACATGACCGTTTATTTTTGCCTTAGACCGATCAATATTAAAATCGATATCTGTAGGACCCTGTAATCATAACTGACAGATCCTGGAACTAACGATAGAATTGAAAAAAAGCCGTCATTTTGTTTTTTTAAAGTCCGATTGCTTTCAAACGTTTTAACAACTTTACAAACTTTACTTACACGTGCGTAAAGGGCGTAAATGCAAACAGGTACTTTTTTGTTCGGAAAAATTCTGTAGCTCACTTAATATTCACTTAATTGTAATAAAAAAAATCCAAGGTGTGCGTATAAAAGGTAGGCAGATAATGACCTTGCGAGCGTTGCAACCGTGTAGTGACCCCGGGCGGCAGGTCGGGCTCAGGCGGCGCCCGCGCTGGGTTGCGCGCCGACCGACGAGCTCGCGGCTTACGTAACACTTGCTTGTAGTTCTCAGCTTTTTTTGATAGGTAATAAAATCTGTACAAAAAAAAATGATTTTTTAAACATATTTTATGAGTTCATTGTACATTTTAGGACATGCTGTACAATATCAGCTTATAATAAAACACGCTGTGTATATCAACGTATTATAAAACACACTGTACAATATTGTAAATTTGGGAAGGGGAGGATTGGGGCCTCCGGATATCTCACACACCGTACGAAACACAGCAGCAAGCTGCTACTTTACGCCGGTTTTGCTGTGAGACAGTGGTAATGACCCGGGCGAGCCGGCCCATACATGCTGTAGATAAAAGTGTCTACAGCGTGGTTCTACCACTCATGATGGGACGGCGGACCATGACATTATGCCGGGATGACACCGCGCAGAAATAATGAAATAAAATTACCTAACACAGTCTCTGACGCTCTTCCTGGACAGGAATGACGCTATGGTGCCGAAATTCTTCGGATGCTGGAGGTACTTCTCCCTGAATATCTCACGCTCGGTTTGTGACCAAACGTTTCTCAACTGCAACTCCTTGTGTTCCGCCTTCATATCCATGCACCGTCCTAAACCAAAAGTTCACATTATTTAAAGTAAAACATACACTTATTGGTCTAATGAGATGCTGGGTTTTAATCCCAGGTCGAGCATCTGTTTCTGCAGAACCTTGTCAGCTGCAGCTTTATCTTTGTTATCGTAAGAATCCCGGAATCGAACAAGCAGGTCACCTGATGGTAAGTGATTTCCACTGTCTATAAACACGCGCAATATCAAAAGAACCATGAATGTGTGGCCGATATGAAAAAAAAAGGATAATCCATTGGAGGTGGAGAGGGGGTTAGTGCTCTGGACATCCCACCCACCGTACTAAACATAGCAATCTAGCACTTCACTTCGGATGAGTGAGCGTGCGTGGCTCTATTACTTTTGTCTACAGCATGAATGGGCCGGCTCGTCCAGGTCGTTACCACTGTATCACAGAAAACCGAAGTAAAGTAGCAGCTTAATGCTGCGTTTCGTACTGTGAGTGATATATCCGGAGGCCCAAATTCCCTCCCCTTCCCATTCCCTAACTTATTTATGCCTTTCCTTTAAGGTCGGCAACGCGCCCATAATTCTTTTAGTATTATGGGCGTACATGGGCGGTGGAGATCACTTACCATCAGGTGACTCATTCGCTCGGTTGCCCAGCTAGGCTATAAGAAAAAAAAAATTACTAATCAGTGGTACTATATATTTCCAACTCCTCCTTAACTTTCTATTTGATTAATTTCGTTGCGGCACAAAGACAATTTAACATTTCCAGAGACTCGCCGAGCTTCACTGTTCGGTGTCAACAAAAATGCATGCCACTGTCGATCCTGGTGCACAGGAGTTACAGTGGCGGGTGTGTGGGCGGGATGGTCTCGTGTAACCAGTGGTACTATCCCCATTAATGTGGACAAAACTGTCGAGAGCATCGTAGAACAATCTGTATACAACTCACTGTTAGTATCCTTGTACAAGGGTCGCGTATCCTTGGGGTCCCGTAACAGCGGCGGCACCACGGTGAGCGCTCGCATCTTCTTGTCCTCGTGCTCCTGCTCGTGCAGGCCGTCCGCGATCTCCTCCAGTTCAGCTTCGGACTTCACTCTGGCGCCGAGTCTGTTGAACCGCTCGCGCTCCTCGCGCTGCTTCCGCAGTTCAGGGAACACCTGGATATAGAACAAACTGTTAATAACTCCCCATCAAGGCTATCCAACTGGATGCACATACATACATAAGCACTTTACACTTTTCGGTAATGCCTATGGTCCATATCGACCCATAAAACAGAAGAAAAAATAATAATAATAATACTTAACAATTCTGGACTATTATAAAAATATTGTAAAATTTATAGTTGCCCAGTGTATTTTGACGATGCTATGTATGTTATGTATACATTAGTTGATATGATTTCTATACTTACATAAGTTTCTTTATTTTGTACTGACTTGTTATAAGCGCTGTTTTAATTGCCTACATGATGAATAAAACTATTTCATTTCATTTCACTTAGACCTGTAATCCCCTCAGGGGTAGGCTGACGTGTAATCAGTATCACATCCGAGATTATTTCGGTCCCATGATGTGATACGGGGCGAGCCTATCGCCATATCAGGCACAATTCCAGACTCCAGTTTGCATTGAGCATTTCGAAATAGAAATACCCAATACTACTTTTTGCCCGACCCAGGATCGAACCCGAGACCTCAGCACAGAGGTCGTTCCACGTGCGCATTACAACTGCACTAAAATGCATATAAACATTCGAAAAACGTGTGCAAGATTCGTAGCAAGTGGAAATTGCTTGTCTCTGTCTACCACTATAGGAAACAGGTATGTATATAAAAATGTAAAAATACTGGTCATGTGCGAGTCTCAAATATTTGTTCCCGCATACCGAGGGAACTTGTTATAATATTTTATGGTGATAAAATATTTACTTCCAAATCATAATAATATCAAAAGAATATTTTATAGGATGTCTAGCAAAGGTCCAAATGTTCAGCCGATATTATATAGATACTTTTTTAAGGCGCCTAAAAAGGTCGTCCAAATATCGATATTAATTTTCACTTCCAACATTTATTTACATATATGTACATATATTTATTATACACAACATAACTAACTGGGGTTCGAGAAATCCCCAAATGTTTTTATTGATACGTATTCAATACGCTGTAGTGGTTGATGCTAAAGTTTATATTGCGTTGTTCACACAAACACACAGATTCATAAAGGCAACTAGGTAGTCCCTACTCCCTCACTTGCGAGGCCGTCTAGGTTAGTACCAACGCTTAGTCTATTTCTGCCACCAAACAGCAGTGAGTAAGCATTATTGTGTTTAGCTTTGTAGGACATTCAATCCAGTGAAATTACTGGACATTATGAGACTTAACATCTTGTCTCGGGGTGACGAGCGGAGAGAGAGCGAGAAAGGCTGTGTAATGTTGCTTCTCTTTATGGGCAGGCGTGACGCTTACCATCAGTCGAACGAGATGCTTCGTCTAGTCATTACCGCTTATAAAAATACTATAAGAAGTAAAACTATTAAATAATAAAATGTAAGTATTTTAGTGCCTCGGTGGCGCAGTCGTAATACGTACGCGTTACGATTAAGCTAACGCTGAGGTCTCGGGTTCGATCCCCGGGTCGGGTAAAGTGGTATTGGGTTTTATGGAATTTGTGCCCGGTATGGCGATGTGCTCGCCCCCTATCACATCGTGGGACGGAGATACGCTCGGCGAAATGTGGGTGTACTGGTTACACCTCTGCCTACCCCTTCGAGGATTACATGCTGGAGTGCGTATGTATGTATTTTAGTTTACCAAAAGCATACGTGTTAAACAGGACATTACAGAAAGTAGGTAAATATAAAATATTGTACCTTTTCGAAGAACTCTCTATTCTTGGCGTCCTTCGCTTTTCTCTTCTGACTCTGTTCTATCCGCTCGACTCTCCTCGCCCACTCTGCTGCTCTTCTGCTGTACTCTTCTGCTAACGCGTCTTCCCGCTGCAACAACAATCGGAAAATTTGTTATTTTTTTATAAGTTGGAATCACTAAACGAGTAGGCCGCTCGCCTGATGGTAAGCGCCACGCCGGCCCATAAATAAAAGCAACACCAAACAGACCTTTGAATTAGAAAACACTGCATGGCACTGGACTGCGTTTGTCACCCCGAGACATGGGATGTTAAGTGTCATAAAGTCCAGTGGCTTCAATGCCCTTTAAACCGAAACACAACAGTGCTTACACATTGCTGCTCAGCGGTTGAAATAGACAAAGCAGTGGTACTAACTCAGGCGGCATTACGCATACAAGAGACCTACCACCTAGTAAATTTAACATTCAACAGTCACATAAAGTTACTCAGTCAACCAGCCCCAAGAAGATACACCTCTGACTTTTCTATTGTATTAATTATCGCTTGCTTTAACGGTGAAGGAAAAATTATGAGGAAACCTGTATACTTGAGAAATTTCCCATAAAAATTTCGAAGGTATCTGAAGTCTGTAAACCCGCATTAGGTCAGCGTGGTGGACTAAGGCCTAACACCTCTCATTCGTAGAAGAGGCCCGTACCCAGCAGTGGGGCAGTGTAATACAGAACTGATATTACATTAGCATTATAACAGTCACACACAGTCCTGATCCTAAGAAACGGATCTTGTGCTGTGGGTATCAACTACGAGAGACTTTCGATCTCACAACACCCAGGAACAACGTTTTTTTCTATTTGCCTGAATGACGGGTCGAGCAGGTCACTAGGTTGATGGTAAGCGACACGCCTGCACATAAACAGTAGCGATTACACAGAATTTTGACAAAATACTGCATGACACTACAATTCGCTCGTCACATCGAAATAAACAGCTTTTAAACACAATAAGTTTCTTCAATATCAGTCTAGTACTTTTTGCGATGCTTGAACAAAGATTCAAACAGCTTTATATAGAATTAGATTGTACAGTAGAGGCACCGTACGATGGCACTTAAGACAACTAATAATAGTGCTATAAAACAGTGTTGTTTCGATACTTTATAGTTCCAGCACTACGTAGCTGTTGCGGCTGCTACAATAGTGCTTATAACAACCTTCGATTAAATTATCCGCTTCGGAAATCTTCGTTTTATACGAACATGTTTAAAAAATCAAGCCATCCGGGTACATTAAGTCACTTGAGAGAAAAATAAGTACATAACACATTGGAGTTAGTGAAATTATCGGGCATTATGGGACTTAACACTTATATTTAGGAGTGTCGAGAGCAGTCTGGTGTCTTGCAGTACTTTGTAATGCAAAGATGTTTGTGGTGTTGCTTACGTTTATGAGCAGGCGTGGTGCTTACTATTAGACTAGCGACATGCTCGTTTCGTAATTAACGCTAATAAAAAAAAATATGTAACATCTGTATTAGGTCATCATAATCCATTTGTATTTCTCAAATATATGTAACTAGGTTTTGCTTGCGGCTCCGCCCGCGTAAACAGCCTTTCCCGACATTAAAAGTAGCCTATAACCGCGATAAAAAGTAGCCTATAACCGGGATAAAAAATAGCCTATTACGGTCTCCAGAGTACCACATATCTCTATGCCAAAATTCATCAAAATAGGTACCGCGATTAAGACGTAAAAGCGTAACAAACAAACTCACTTTCGAATTTATAATATTAGTTAGGATTATGTACGTCACAAGTGCAATCGTACAGTGTCGCTACTGTAATTAGTATGGAAATATAACATCATTTCCACCACGCACATGCAAGCTCTGTAATGAACTCCATGCGTCGGTGTTTCTCGAGCGTTACGACCTGTCCTTCTTTAAGCGAGGCTTAATAAGAGTTTTCTTATGTTTACGCGAATATTACACATTGAAATAAAACTAGTTTATACGGATTTTATCGCGGTTTAATTTTTATTTTAGTCCCGACGTTTCGAAAGCTTTTCAGCCTTCGTGGTCACCGTGGTACTGAGTCTCTCCCGTCCGTATCCGTATAAACTAGTTTTATTTCAATTAATAAGAGTTTTCCTTCAACTTTAGGCAGCGGCCTGGCTGTGCTCTGGCATTGCTGAGGTCCATGAGCCACCTGATGGTAACCACTTACCATCAGGTGGCCCGTCTGCTCGTCTGCCTATCTAGGCAATCAAAAAATATATGATTACCTTCTCAGTTTCAGCCTTTATCCTCCGTATGTGTTCGACAAGTTTCTTGCGGAACACTCGATGCCTCCTGATGTTCTCGTGGTACACCTCAGTGTCTTGCGGTTGGTTGTACAGCGGATATAACACCTCCGGTCCGAGGTTCGATAACACGCCGTGAGCCGTCGCCGCCTGGTGACAAACAAATTACTTATAAGTATTTTTACCACATTTTTTTGTTTTGGGAGTTGAGGCGGGTTTTTCTGTATGTATGGATGTGGTCTGGACCCGGGTTTGCTTCCCAGGTTAGAGTATGTAGTTTTTCGATTTCATAATTATATTAAACAAGATAGAGCCAGCCACTTATCTTTACACTGCTTACCCTTTTGGGTATATAGTCGTGAGTAAGAGCCTAATGTGGTCTTATAAATGTGCTCAATGGAATAACACTGTCATTCAGCTAATCTATCGTCACCCAAGTAATTTGAAATCTTAAGAATATACATTGTGTTACAGAAAGGTGTGGTCAAATTTAAGCTACGTATTGTGTACGGTACAAGTATTTCACCGCATGTAGTACCAAATACGATTGCATTGCCAACACATAAAGCATTTTCTTTTTATCGAATGAGTAATATGTCGAAATTTGACTTGCAACTTTGGACAACACTAAATAATAAAACAGTTGAGTTTTTATAGTGATTTCTTAGGTTTACGCGAATATTACACATTGAAATAAAACTAGTTTAACGTCGGGACTAAAATAAAAATTAAACCGCGATAAAATCCGTACAAACTAGTTTTATTTCAGTTGAGTTTTTGTCTCACTCCAGCATTTTTATTCTGTTCACGCACTTCACTTAAATTATAAGGGCGGGATTGAACTTATTGATCGTAATAAACGAGTGATTAAAATTTGCGTGATTTTTTTATAACATCTGATACATACATAGATATTCACTGTAATGACGACACCTTTCTGTAACACGTTGTGTATGTATACAATATTATTTTAATACACACATCTACCCCTAGGATGACATTGCTTTAAATAAACTGTAAATGTAACAATATCGACTGAATTTTCTTTAATTTCTATATCCTATAGCGGGTTTACATAACTCGATTTTAGTTGATCAACTGCTACATCATGATGCAATCCGAACCTTCAATCGAATTGATCAACAAAAACCTTAAAGCTTTAGTGAAAGCGATTCGACTCGTCTGAACCTGTCATTATTATAATCGATCATTAATTAAAATATATTTTTCGAGCGACAATGTTCATTGTAAATACAAGTATTTGCGTAATATTCTATCGATAACTAGTACACAGTTTATAAAAAGTATCACTAATTTACAACACACCAAAACCAATTCACAGACACGAATAAACCACCACAATATGTAATGTTAGTAATGTTTATTTACACACATAGATATAAGCACTTATACAAAACACTGAACCATTAACAATTATTTAATTAAAAACAACCATCGCCGAACAATTAACCCCCCCCCCCCCCCCCACATTAATAATAAAAAAAACACAAACACATCTAAGTACCATCTCGATTAAACAAGTGGCTTCGAATAAAAAAATGCTGCATTCAATTCGGGCCTGCAGTTTAGACGATATGATGCTACAGACAGATACACAGACAGACAAGGGATCAAGCTTATAACACCCCTGTTTTTGTCGGGAGTTAACATAATTTATATACCAAAAACCATTTATTTGATGTGACCAATTTAGTGACTTCAAAGGGATTTAAAATATGAATTTAAATTTGTTTGTATAACTTATACTCGTCATACACAATAGCAAAAAATCTCGTAATGTTTACTCTTATAGCAGTTTTACACGGTTCCATTTTAATTGATCGATTGCTAAATCGCATGCGATTTTTACAGTCTGAACAGACTTTCAATTGAATTGAAATATTAACAAAAACCATTGTTTTCATAAATCTTTGTTGATTAACTAAAACAGAACCATGTGAACCCGCTATTATGCTGCAATTTATAGCAATCGTTAAAGTGATCTTGTTGCTTCCTATCAGCCCTATATACTGTCCCAACTCCCACTGCTGGGCATGAGCATCGTCTACTTATGAGAGGGGTTAGGCCTTAATCCACCGCGCTGAGTGTTGACATAAAGCGGCTTGGTAGACTTCATACACCTTCAAACTTCTCATTAGACTCATACGTTTGTTTGTATTCGACATAAACTGCTCTATCTAAACTATCGTAGAATAATTTCGTCTTTATATTATAAGATGTATGCAGATTGTATAAACTGAACTGTGATTTTTAGGATTAAAATAAACATTAATATGAGGATAAATGAAATCAAAATCTGCATGGATAAAACTACTGTCTAAGTAAAACTACTGTGAAAGCTCGTGGTGAAATGTTTTTTATGTTTCTACAAATGTATGCCATTAAAACAACTCTATTTCCAGCCGAGCTCCCAGCAGCAAGCATTATTTTGCTTTCTTTTCTTTCTATTTTTCGATAATGGCTCCATCGATTTTCGATGATTTCGCCAAAGTATTAAAAAAGCAATATCTAAAAATAAATAACAAAACGTAGACATCTTTAAAAAGACTCTGAATTGTTCTTTCAGCAAGCTATTTGCAAATGCGACAGTATTCTATGACAGTGCCGATGTTAGAGTAAATCTATACTATCTGGTATGAAATGTATAAGCGATACGAATTCAGTACATTGAGATGTATTATGATTCAAATTAGACCACTCCACACACACCAATGAAATGCCAGCTTCTGAGGTTATACTAGTTATTGAGTGGAATTTAATAGAAAAATGTGTTCAGAAATGTACATGACTCAACGAACTAATATTAATAATATATTGCTGTTAAAATACCTCAGAATCTAGTGATTTAGTCGAACAAGAGGTAAAGTCGATGGCATGGTATAGCAATAAACGCGCTATGATTATTTTATATAGGTAGCGTATATAAATAACACAATCTGCAAATCGCTCTACTTGGAGCTACGTTATTTGATCGAAAATAATACAATTTCACTTGGTACATTTTGGCAAACTTGGTCCAAAGCCTGACGGGATGACCACGGAGCGGCTCAAGTGACTTACTTCAGCACGGCCAAATTATTGTACGCGTTTTTTTTATTCCAATTACTATGATCGTTACGCAAAAAGGATTTAACCAAACATCTATGTTAAATGGAGATACAGATTTTGTTTTGCTAAATTTAAACTAATTTAATTTCGTATTTCTTTAAATAATCATATATAAAACATGTTTCATGTACGACTTTGCAAAAAATTACGGTATTAAATTCAATGCGAGTAATTTTTTTATATCATAGGTCGGCAAACGAGCAAGTGAGTCACCTGATGGTAAATGATCTCCACTGCCCATGTACGCTCACAATACCAAAAGTATTATGGGCGCGTTGCCGACCTTAACGGAAAGGGATAATTAAGGGATTGGGAAGGGGAGGGGGTTTGGGCCTCCGGATATCTCACTCACCGTACGAAACGCAGCAGCAAACTGCTACTTTACGCCGATTTTCTGTAAATCAGTGGTAGCAACCCAGGCGAGCCGGCCCATTCATGCTGTAGACAAAAGTGTCTACAGCGTGGCTCTACCACTAAAGTTAATGAATTTAGCACAATAAAGTCAATATCGTCCCCTAAACTTGTTGGTTGGATACTTTTTGCATAAATACGTCTAATTATAACATGTTATGACAAGTCGGACGACAAATCCAAAAACTGCTTATTACAAAATCAAACGACTCTTTTCGATGTGACAATCTGCTCATTTTACAACCGATATACCATCCAGCCTTCGACTATACCTCTTACTGACCAATAAAACCCACCACAAGTTTAAGTATTCCCAAAGAGAGTTGACAGCTGTAAGCACGTTTTAACCTGTTTCTTGACACTCTATTTACAAGATTGATCCTTTATGAATCAGTCTATATGGTTATTTACAATTTGAGACCCGAATTCATCGTTGTTTCACTGAATAATGCAAGCGAGGGAAGAATTAATCTAGTGTCAATTTTGTTGTCACCCATCTAAACTAAAAAGAAATTTAGCGTAAATGGTAAACTTCAAACACTGAGAAACCTTGTGGTCCCAGCTTCAAATCCCAGTTTGAGTAATCACAATTTGTGTATGAGTATTCGATTAAAAAAAGCACACATTTGTTGCCCTAGATTAATTCATTTAAATTTAATTTTATCCTCCTACTGCAAAGTGACTACACTGGATCTGATGTCAAGTCTTTACTTGTACTGCACTGTTGCAAAAATCAAGAGACTGCGTCCTACAGTCGTCGAGGGTCGGCATAACTATGCCAGCCTGAATTTTCTGGATATACACTGGAATGCGAGCCACTATGGTAGGTTTTACAAGGTTGGTACCACCGCTTTGTCTATTTCTGCCGCCAAGCAACAGCGTATAAGCACTGTCGGGTTCCGGTTTGAAGTACATTGAAGCCAGTGAAATTACTGGGCATTATGAGGCTTAACACCTTATGTCTCGGGGTGACGAGCGAAGTCCAGTGTCATGCAGTGCTTTGTTATTTAAAGTTAAAGTCTGTATGGCGTTGCTTCTGTTTATGAGCAGTCGTGGCGCTTATCATCAGGCGAGCGACCTGCTCGTCTCGTCATTAAAAAAAAAAAGTGTTTACCATGTATCGGTTACCATCCCACCAGCAGTTTAGTTCATGACAACAAAATTGACATTTCGAGTCTCATTCATCATTTATATGGGTTAGACACCAATCCATTTTTAATTAGTAGGTTAGTAAGTAAATATGCCAACACTCTTTATGGGACACTAGCGAGGTGCAAGACAAATGCAAGCTGTTGATTTATAGCCTATGGAGAACCTATTTTGACAAAGAATACTAAAGTATATAAGCCAATGATAAAAAATATGTTTAATATGGTATTTGACTATGTTAAATTTTATATGCAATCGATAATAATACATACACACTCACGCCTGTAATCCCCGAAGGGGTAGGCAGAGGTGTAACCAGTACACCGATATTTCGCCTAGCTTATCTCCGTCCCATGGTGTGATAGGGGGCGAGCCTATCGCCATACCCGGCACAAATTCCAGACTCCGGGCTGATACTGAGCTTTTCGTAATAGAAAAACCCAATATCACTTTTACCCGACCCGGGGATCGAACCCGATACCTCAACGTCAGCCTAAGTCGTAGTGCGCACGCATTACAACTGCGCCACCGAGGCAGTCTTTCAATCAAAAAAACAAATTGTTTTGCGAAAACAGAATTAAAATTGGGTTAAAACGCGGCCGCAGTTCATGTTTTAAATATTGGTATGGGCAAAGGTGAGCGTGTAGTGGGAAAATCTCACTATCTCCTTCGCACGCGTGCACCATAATAACTTGACCTGACTTGTGACGTCACATGACATCTCTTGCATACTTTTTCCGTCATTTGACAACTGATTTAAACCAGCAGATTTAAATGGCTTGGAAATAATTAATTTTTTACTTGATTTATATATTTTTTATTATAATATATGTCAGGAAACGTAACTTAGTGATTAAAATAATAAAAATAATCCAGTCAAATACCCTATTGCATTAAACATTTTAGCAAATACATCTATGGTGAATTATATGAATAAGTACAATAATATCAGCCCTGTATTATTGCCCCACTGCTGGGTCCGGCCCTACACTACGAATGAGAGGGGTTAGACCTTAGTCCACCACGCTGGCCTAATGCGGATTGGTAGACTTCACATACTTTCGAAATTCTTATGGAGAACTTCTCAGATATGCAGGTATATTACTATTCACTGTTAAGTATAGCCAATTATGAAATAATGTGCATAATATGCTTTTAATTGACAGAAATTCAGCAATTTAGCAGCCAAATACTTAATGAGAGTTTGGAATAATTTGCGCTGAAAATTACCAAGAGCAAAAGTCTGATAACTAAGCGAAAGCGCGAGTGTCGGTGATGTCGTGGAGTCGATTCTCAAGTCGAGCAACTTTTATGGGTCTTTAAATCGACGAAAATACGAAGGAAGTTCTTAATTCGCTACGTTAGTTTTATTTTTTAATTTGAGAAACGTAACTTCCGAGACTAATTTTGTGTTCCTTTTGGGAAACGTTTTACCCTCACGGAAGAAATATATTATCACATAATGAGTTAAAAAGCAAAGTGTCGGTAAAGTTATTCCATCTCTGCATACCCTAAAGGGGGATGGGGAGATGTTAATATTTCTTATCTTGAAAATAATCTTGATGCAATGTAAGTTGACTTAAGGGGGTACGGGGACGCAGACATAGATCATAGTAGACTACGTCAATCAATCTATGTGAAAAACAAATGTGCTATATTTTTCTACGCAGTACGTGTGTACAATGACGTGTAAATAGATATTCCCCATAAGTCACATGTGTTTTCTACATTAATAGATTTTAACATTATTCTGATATCATTACTGTCAATACAATGGAATTCAAATGAATTATCACATCTAGTGACACTTTCTTCACAAATATTGTAAAGATGTAAAGTTACGTTACGTTTATAACTTGTTTGTAAGGAATAATCTATAGAACTACGGATCCGATTCTCAAAATTCTTTCACCAATAAGAAGTTACGTTTTCCCTGAGCGTTATAAGCTATTTTTCATTATGATAAATTGAGTCATTAGTAAGAAAAGAGATAGGCTAACCCACGAGTAAACGCTATTTAGCAATAGTGCGTGTGTCCAAAAAGTTGCTCGAAATGTCGGCTCGCGAAGTAGGTATACACATACGGTGTCTATATAACTTTTGGTCTATGGAGGGGACAAATACTCCTATTGACCTAAATTTTGGGGGATACGTTATACGTCCAAAAATCAAATCAACAGCTCGCATACTTATCATAGTTAGTATGCTATTAGATAGTAAAGTTAATAATCACGTCAAATAGAAAATCTTGGAATCCCAAGGTGGCCTGTCGCACCTTCTTCCTATTCTCCGCGTATATACAGTGGGCCAGGCTCCTGTGGCGAGGAGGTGCCTCTTCAGGCTCTTCGGCTCGTGCGGGGTTCGAAGCTGACTTCTCCAACTCTTCTTGTTTCTTTTTTAGCTGGCTTAACGTGTTCTCAGCTAACGCCATCTCGCGGTCCACCTGTGGAAACGATTGGATTAAAGTAGCAATTCATGTTTTATGTTTTTTAACATAATACAAAATTTAATAATGTAGTGCTTATTTTCACTACTCTTCGCCTAATTTTAGTTGATCCCTAATATCCAACAAACATCAAAACGTTTCGACTTCGGTATATTTTTATGTCACATTCGTCAGTGAGATAAACCTAAGATAGATAGATAGATAGATAGAATATTCTTTATTGCACACTAAATAAAGTAGGTAGCTTATAAACGAGGATCATACAGTAAGGGTGACACAATGGGCGGACTTATTGCAAACAGCGACTTCTTCCAGACAACCTTAGGATGGACAGAAGTTTTAGGTACCGAAAAAACATACGCATATGTTTTTTTTATCAACTTGAATGGCGAAACGATGACGTCGGTCGTGATAGTAAGCGTAACGCCTGCTCATAGACAGAAGTAACACCACACAGAACTTTGAATGACAAAGTACTGTGTGGTAATGAACTGCGCTCGTCACCCCGAGACATGAGGTTCAATATCCTTCAAACAGTGCTGTAAATCGCTGTTACGACGTGACGTGATGGACTAAAAAACATCTTGAGTGGTAGAGCCATGCTGTAGACAGTTTTGACAATGGGCCGGCTCGTCCGGGTCGTTACCACTGTCTCACAGAAAACCGACGTAAAGTAGCAGCTCGCTGCTGCGTTTCGTACAGAGTGAGATATCCGGAGGCCCAAATTCCCCTCCCCTTCCCAATCCCTAACTTATCCCTTTCCTTTAAGGTCGGCAACGCGCCCATAAATATTTTAGTATTGTGGGCGTACATGGGCGGTGGAGATCTTTTACCATCAGGTGACCCAATTGCTCCTTTGCCGGCCTATACTATAAAAAAATAGTTCTCACATTTATAATAGTAGTAGGATGTCACGTCTTTTCCATCCACATTACCTTCGATATCTGCTGTAGAAGATCATCCTTGGTCGTCCTCAGACTCTGGTCCTCTATCGTCTGCTCTGAAGGTGGGTTTGGGGAGAGCACCTCCACAGTATTGTACGAATTCACCGGCTCCTGCAACACCAAATCCAATACTTTTACGACGAGTAACGTGTTCTTATTCGTCATGCGGAATGATGGGACGGTGGAACGGACTCATGGAGTGGTGGGATAAACTTGTGGTAGACCAAGCGGTACTACTGTCACTCAGGAAATCTGCATGAAATAGCAGCTTGCTGTTGCGTTCTGTTAGTGGTAGTCGATTATACATTGCAAAAATTAATTATATTATTTTAACAAATACTGGCAACACAGTCACTACTGTTGCTACCAGACGAACATAAAAGCAATGGTTGTCCTTAGTTCTCTCTTCTTTTATCTTCACTGTGCTAGGAGGCAGATATTATAACCTTCCTTGTGGTATATTTGAATATAATAAATCAAAAGTTAAAGTTTCAAATATTTAAACTCAAGTTGAAGTTTTCTTTGACACCTGTATTCCTATTTCCAATACATTCCGTACGGTGAAGTTTCCGGATGCCTAAAATTCCTCTCCGTTCTTTCGTAAGTCAGCAACGCATCCATGATTCTTCAGGTATTCTAGGTGTCCATGGGTGACGGAGATCCCTTAATTTTAGGAGGTTCTATTCACTCACTTGCTCGTTTAGCGGACTCTTCTTTAAGTAACTAAATCTAAACCCTCAGACGGAGAAGCGTGTCCCCAGTTGCCGTGGCACAGTATAATACATATCTAAAACTGTTGTTTGTATCGAATACAACACGCGCTAATAAGGTCAGCCTGAATATAGACCCTCGTGGTGAAGTCACTGACTTCAGCTCCGTTATTTTACTTTGCGCGTATTGTCCTTATAAATAAATACACCCAACAGTCACACACATAATCCTGACCCCACACTAGGTAAGCCTGTATCGTGAGTATCAGGAACTACGAGGGACTTGCGGTCCCACAACACCCAGACCCGAGACAAATTATTTGTGGATCAGACAAATATTTGTTTAGGTGTGGGAATCGAACCCACGGCCTCACGCTTCGCAACCGGCTACTCGCCCACTGCGCCACGGAGGCTGTCATTTATAACTCTATAGAATATTAAAGAGCTGTGCAAGGATCGTAGCAAGTACATAGTTGCCTACCGCTATGGGAAACAGGAATGAGTATGTACATGAAGAATAATAGCGGTAGCAACAGAATATCCGGCGTCATTTTACGGTATGCAGCGGCTTGGCTGTGCCTGTGGTATTAGTGACGGCCATGGGCGGCGGTGACCGCTTACCATCGGGCTGGCCACATACTCTCTGCCTACTTGGGCAATAAAAAAAACTCACCCTTGTATCAACCCTGAGCGGCTGATGATGAGGCAGCTGCGTGATCGGCGGTCGTTCAGCGGCGAGGCGGATCTTCTTGAAGGGCGGGGGGTCGGCGGGCGGCGGGTGGTGCGCGGCGGGCGCGGGGAGGTACCCGCTGCCGAGCAGCGACATGCGACCTCCGACGCCGACACCGACGCTGACGCCGCGGTACTCACCCACCGCACCCGCCGCGCCCACGCCGCCGCCGCCGCCGCGCGCGTAGCTGCCGTCCCTGCAACGCAGCCAACGCAGGCATCAACACAGAGGACACACACTACACACAGACCACATCGAAACTGCGGACACTGCAGCGGATGCTAGCGGATGCTTTAAACGCTGTTCCATACGATTCTCGCAATACAATTTTGTATCTCTGACTTATTTTTATGGCTAAGGCCGGCAAACGAGCAAGTAGATCTGATGGTTCCACTTCCCATGAACATCCAAATTACCAAAGTATTAATTAAAAGTATTATGAAATAATAAATATATAATGAAGATAATTGAGGGATTGGGAATGGGAGGGGAATTTAGGCCTGCGGATATCTTGACTCCTCAATACAGATTATCTACATGTCTTTGGAACAGCGTTGACGTCTAAATGCGCAAATGTTCATAGCACCCCACTGCACGCTCCGCCGATACAACTTTGTGGACATATAGCCATTCGCTTTGCTACTTCATGCTGATGAAAAATCGATCACCGTACTTTGGATGTTTTATCTCTACGTACTGGGTTTCCAGGTCACGCAATCCTCTAAATATAGTAACCCATATCTGGAGTATTTCGGAAATGTCTGGAATTGTACGAACGTAGTCCAAGTAGAAAACAAACTAGAAGTTTTCAAGATAATAATATGATGTCAAACTATGTTTAAGTCTTCGGCATCAATCATCAATGTTCACTGTGCAACTACTATGATATGTTTATTTTAAAAATCTTTAAATTCTGAACTGTATTCTTTTTGGTTTAGCAGACAATACGATTTAATTACATATGTAGCGCCATCTATAACAATACTGAAGTTCTTACAATATTGTTGTTTTTCTTTTAAGCAACTAGATGGCACTACGGGGACTCGACAAACAACATAATAATATTTATTATTTACACAATTACAAAAACAATTATTTTCTCCATACAGTCGACATGTTAAATTATGATTAAAAATATACTTAAATGTAATAGAAATGAACACGACCTAGACGTGCCTCTTTACTAGTCTTTACATTAGTTTACATAATTCAATACTTGCATAATTTATGCTAATATATAACTGAATGTACCTACCACACGTCCGAATTATAATAGCTATAAAACATTACGTCAAAACTAAAACACGACACACACAATAACACATTTTTTATTTATCCGTCACTATTATTTTTAAAATATTTTTTGCGGAGCTCGTACACGGCCATTTGACAGTTTTATTCGTTCACCAATAACAAGCAAGGGTCGACGACCATACAGCCTCGTAAATAAACAACCTCAGCCTGGCGAATTTTGTGCTTTCACTGCAGTATCTTAACGACGACTGCACATAAAGGCTTTAAATTTATAAAAAAAAGGCAAAATCATTTAAAGAAATATTGAATTGAATGCACAAATAATAAAATATTTGTATTACATGTGTTTGGTGTTTAGTGTGTTTGTAATGGTGTGTAAGTACAAGGCGAGTGCGGGGCAGCGGGCAGCGGAGAAAGGCCAAGGTTGCGCGCGGGGCGAGGGAGCTAACTGTAGCGCGCGATCGCATTGTTTATTTTTTTTATTATTATTCGTCGGGCGTCCCGCGCTGTCAGGCCACGTGGAGGCCAACGTGGCGGACTAAATAAAGACGCGTTCATTTTATCGCGTATCGCGTGTTATTCCACTGAAATATTTTGATTTTAACTAGGTGCAGAGCGCGGTCTCCACTTGTTTACGTGACGTTATCGTTCCGTACGCACGTGTTAATCGAACGAAATTGAATTAATGAAATTACAATGCAAAATGCAAATACTTTTAAGAGAAAGCGCAGACTATGACGAGCGGCGCTTACAAAGATCAGACATTACATTTTCATGTGTTGAGAAACTGTAATGCATCATTGATGAGTGGAATACTTATACTTGTTAATGAAGTATTGTTGTAAAAAGTACTAAATAATCTTTAGAACAAACACTGCCCAACAAAAGAACAACGTTTGTGTGTTAAACAAACACAGTTCGTAAATTTTGTTGTGCGCGGTTTAATGATGTTGTCCTTTCTGCAATTAACACTATATTTCAACCTTCACGCCGACATTAATCTCTTAAAATGGTCTTAACAATAAAAGTGGAAGGGATTAAACTCAAAACAGAGGAACAAATTGGCGCAGATTTTGGATAAGGACCAGACAAAAAAGAGAGCGGAAACTGGATAAGTTCTGGTTTACACTCGCCATTATATAATTACTTGGAATCAAAAGCCTTTCTTATTATTCTTTCACCTGCCCTTATCTCACGCGCAGTGGGGTCGGCGCAACATGCTTTTTAAACACATGTTACAGAACGATTTGGTTTGTAGTTTTACGACCGGCCCCCTGCCTGTCGTCAACACCTCCGGGATGAAAACACCCAGACCCGAAACAAATATTTGTGGATCACACAAACATTAGTCTCAATGCGGGAATCGAACCCGCAGTCTCTCGCTTCACAACATTTACTACATTTACATTCGACATATAATTTTTAACATCATCTAGTTAAAACAATCCCTCTTCTAGTGGAAGTGTGTGCATCAATTTTAAACATCCATAGCTACAAGCCCACACATATGTCTCCGAAAGGGTAGGCAAAGACGCAATTTGTGCACCCACGCTACGACGATTTTTTTTTCTGTCCTATGAGGTAGCGACTGGCAATATTGCGATATCGGAAACAATTTCCAATACAGGGGATCTCGTGTATGATTTTCGAATCAAAAAACCCATACAAATTAAGATTATTTTACCTGAGATTTGAACACAAAACCTCAGCAGTTTCCGAGCCTTAATACGCTGCTACTAGACTAATGAAGCGACCAATGTGTCATATTAAATTACGAGCGAGGCATTAATCCCACAAAATCCGTTCACACAAACAGACATCCTACACTAATATTTTTTACTATACATTAAAGCGTACGCGCCGACTAATATTTCAGCTATCGATTTTCACTCCGTGTCTGTGATTGATAGCTTGTCTGAGTATTGAATAACTTTTTGTGTGTCCGCATGATTCATCGGCTAGCGTGTTAGTCATTAAATGATGTCAATCGTTAATCTTTCTGTTTTAACAGTTGAGTCAGACTATCACAATTGACTATAGACGACCACGCAATATTATCTCCTTAATATTTTCGAGGAAATTAAAACTAATCGTAAGAATAAGCGATCAACGGAAGTCAGATTGATGATTGTTAACCTCCGACAAAATGAGTGTTATTTTTTTATTATTTATTTATTACACATCCTTAGACAACATGGTATAAAGGCGGACATAATGCCTGAGGCATTCTCTACCTGTCAAACTTTAGGTGATGCAGAGATAAAAGAAGTAGGTTGCAAAAAACGGTATAATTACAGCATAAAAAATATATATTATTAGAATATATACTTAATGTCTAAATTAAACATTATCATAAGCCATATTGTATACATACTTATACATGTTACATTGTTACTTTACATGTACCGAGGACATATACCGGAAAATCTTTACTCGATGTGACAATATTGGGCTATGTTATGACTACACATACACAGTAGCAGCATAGCACTACGATTAAGTTATGTGCTTCCCCAATTATCGTTTTTTTTACGTATTAGTGGGCCACCAACACCTTTGACCCAAATCCAACCTTAACTGCACGTGGTACACTAATACTCTGCTAATTAACGGATGAAGCGATGGCAAAACTGGGTTCCCGTTGCGGGATGTGGGGGTCAGATGACGGGTCGCCCCTTATACCAATTATCGTCAAATCATGATGGGAAGGCGGACCTTGGCATAAGCCGTGATAACAGGAAAGAGACGTTTAAAAATAGTACATAATTTAATGTAACAGATCCATATTAGAACATCATTACGTATTTTGAAATAAAAAATGAAATGAAAATACTTATTGGATCCATAAAAATGTTATACATCATTTAGATTCAGTCAAATTTTAACTCTACCGCCAGTTCGGAATGCTCTTTCGTTAAAGAAGAACGGTCGAGAAACTCTAACGTTGCTCTTTTCAAAATTCATTTACAATATTTGCACTACGATAATACAATTAATTTTGAATAGAGTTAGAGCAGCTCAACTTATGCCAATGAGGAACATTATAAAGTAAAATAATGAAATTATAATGATTATTGCGCATGATCCTCATGAGTACGATGAATAAATTAATACTGCGAAGATGACTATGAAATAAGATGAGATATCTAATGTGTTATATAACTAGCAAGCAAGATTCCCGAAGCCCATAACTTTACACTATATTGCATGAATTGAGTATGTATTAAGTCTGTGTTTTTGCCGATACGTGCATTATAGAGCCACGTGTGTGTTGAAAAATTTCCGTACGTGAGCCGAGTGCCGACGTCACTGCGCGCTGGTGCCTACTCACTCGCGTCGCGTGATGGTATTTCTGTAACTTACTGATTTATGCAAATCAGTATTCGGTACCGTCGACACCTCAGTTTCGATTAATTGTACGAAAAAATTGCTTGGCGTGTTGCGATCACTTCCTCAAGAAGTTTGATTAACATGCCGATATACGACGTAACGTTTAAAAGGTATTATCGGTTATTAGAAGAAAAACAAGCGAAGTGCAAGTTGCACTCGTTTAATTTTACATTCATTTCAATTTTACTCATTAATTTTAATTTTATTTATCGGGACATTCCAATAACAACACAAATATTCTTATATTTGATTCTGTTTATGGGCAGGCGTGACGATGACCATCTGGCGAGCGATTTGCTTATCTCGTCATTCAAGATAATAAAAATTTAAAAGTTATAATAATCGCGTATTACACAATGACGAGCGCAGTCCAATGCCATGCAGTGATTTTCAATTTAAAGTTCTGTGTCGTGTTGATTCTATTTATGGGCAGGCGTAGCGCTTACCATCAGGCGAGCGACCTGCTAGTCTCGTCATTCAAGACAATAAAAAATAAAAAAAACCTAATAATCGCGTATTACACAAGTTTACCACGGAAATCAGTATTTTAATGGGTTCATTTACTTTACATATTTTAGTATAAAAACAGGAAACCCGCATACGTACGTTAATTTTAACATTTACCTTAACTGAATACAGTTTGGCGCGTATCTGCTTGCCCGCATACGTTTCTAATGTCTGTCGTACACCTGTTGTTTATCTTTATACCGAAAATATTGCAATGGCTTGAGGAAAAAAGCACTTAAAACGCGGCAAATTCTATAAACACAATTTTATAAAAATAATACAGTTTATTGACTCTAAAAATATTCCAGGCAAAGCAGTCCCACGCGCTAGTTACGCCTGTGCTGCCTACCCCTATAAACCGTTTTCACTTCTTCGTTTTCATAGTCTTTAGTACTACGCGCCACAAGTTAGGATTCCATCTACACCATCTGGATGGCTGGCGTTCCTCAACGGTGCGATTTACGCGAAGTTTTCTTCCCCGTACGGCATCCTTATGGAATCAGCTATCACCTGCGGTATTTCCAGACCGATGCGACTTAGGAACCTTCAAGAAAAGAGCCTAATCTTTCCTCAAAGGCCGGAAACGCACCAATTCCTCTGGTATTGATGGCATCCATCAGCGGCGGTGATCACTCACCATCAAGCTTGCTCCGTTGCCCCCTCTATCATAAATAAATACACCCAACAGTCATACACATAGTCCTGATCCGACACTAGGTAAACCTGTATCGTGGGTATCACGAACTACGAGGGACTTGCGGTCCCACAACACCCAGACCCGGAACAAATATTTGTGAATCAGACAAACATTTGTCTAGGTGCGAAAATCGAACTCACGGCCTCACCATTAGCAACTGGCTACTCGCCCGATGCGTCACAGAGGCTGTCAAAAAACTAAATCATCAAAACAGTGCTCAGTCGCCAACCATCAAGCTACCCGCTTGCTCCATTGCGCCCGCTATCATACAAAAAACTAAATCATCAAAACAGTGCTTAGTCGTCACTCACCATGCCGTGGTATCGTGGTGGCATCAAATAACGCAAGTTCTACATACACGCAGTACCAGTGGTGTCATTCGACACTTTTGTTTACAATTACATCAGACATTTTGTGAAAACAACTAATGTGTGTCAGTTGAACAGAAATGCAGACGAATGAAAATAGAAACCCGGATGGGAAGCTACCACGAGTTTGTGGAGAGAGATTGGTCAGCCATTTTGATATAACAAGAATTTATATAAGTTGCGAATTTCGTAGTAGAGACCCCCATGCCCAGTAGTGGGCTGTGGCACAGTAAAATACAAAGCTGATATTATTTACTGGTAATATTTGAAAGTGTTGATATATCATGTTTGAACTAACGTTATCCGCTTAGCCCATACGCAATGTGTGATTTTTATGAATTAGTACATTGATTGCATAATCAATAACCGGCCTAATCAGTCGCTTAAGACAAATAACTCAGTATCACGCGTTCCTAATTCCAAAATTGACGATTTCCGAATAATTTTAATCGTAGTATAATCATGATGTTTAAAATTGGGGCGGCTTCGTATATTTTGCATATGCTAAGTACTATAATGAAAGAAGATGAAAAAAGTACGACATTAGGAACTAAAACACGACTTATAATACATAAATACTGTGAAGAATAATTGGTCCAAATTATGGCGAGGTTATGGCAATCCACCACCTCACACTGAATCAGCCTAGTGGATGAATAATCCGAAGACCGAACCCTTACCCTCAAAGGAATAAGAGGGTGAGACCTAGAAGAGTTATGCGGGTTCATTCGATTCAATTTTAATTGATATAAGGACTCGAACAACAAAAGCTGTATGATTTGTTGATCAGTTCGATTGAAAGTATGTTCAGACGGTTCTAAACGCATGCGGTTTAACAGTTGATCCACTAAAATCAAACCGTATGAACTCGCTATAAAAGTAAAATATTAGTTATTCATTCGGAATGTTTGCGGCGTAAATAAAATAAATATAGCAAGTATTTTATCACTAATCATTTGAATATTCTAACGCTAAACAAATTACCTTTTCATGGCTTGAACATACACAAAAAATCTACGGACATCACGAATCCCAAATATTCTGAACGCATGTTTCTGAGAATCCGTGTAAACATTCACGCATTCATAGTAGTTTGAGGAAAATTATTTTATTTAATAAAATGTAAAGCAAAGGTCAAACTACCTAATCCACTATCCTAATAAATGCGAAAGTTTGGATGTTTGTGAATTTGAATGTTTGTTAGACAATAGCGCCTTAAGAGGTTTATTTATTTATTAGCTTAAATGACGAGACAAGCAGGTCGCTCGCCTGATGGTAAGCGCCACGCCTGCTCATAAACAGAAGCAACGACACACAGAACTTTGAATAACAAAGCACTGCATGACACTGGACTGCGCTCGTCACCCCGAGACATAAGGTGTTAAGTCTCATAATGCCCAGTAATTTCACTGGCTTCAATGTCCTTCAAACCGGAACACAACAGTGCTTACACACTGTTGTTTGGCGGCAGAAACAAAATCGGTCCATAATTGGCAGAGAAATCGATTTACATACATAAAAAAAGCAAAAAATGAATAAAAAAAAAACGCGTTGAATTGAGAACCTTCTCCTTTTTTGAAGTCGGTTAATAATAAAGGAAACTAAAACCTACAGAAAAAAACTAATACTAGTCCAGTGACAGCGTAATGTCCAAAAATAAAACCCTTCGGAGGGGAGACAGGGGAATGCAATTCCTCTTTACACACGCATCGGGATATTTGCGAGCACTTTCATAACTTCTTTGGAGTCGCGCCAACCGTTTATTTTGATCGTGTTTCACCTAAAGGTTTACGCTAAACGTACCTAAGCGATATTAATGTGTTTGTTTGTGTGTAATTGCGCCATTAAATGTTTAACTTCGATGGGTAGACGTTGGTAATGTGTTATTTGGAACACGATTAACGGTGGTAATATTAGAATTACTTGACTGGATGAATCTTTAGCCGTAATTCCAGGTTGCAATGTAGCATTAAGGACATGTTTTCAATTTGTATGGTATGCATGAATCCGCCTGGGTAAGAACTGAGAACCACCGTTTTGCATAATTCTGCCGCCAAGCACCAATAAGTAAGCATTGTAGTGTTCCTGTTTGAAGGACATTGAAGCCAGTGAAATGACTAGGCATTATGAGACTTAACACCTTCTATCTTGACGTGACCAGCGCAGTGCAGCGTTATACGTACTGTATATAAGTTCTGAGTCGTTTTATTACAGTTATCGGCAGGCCTGACGCTTACCATCAGGCGAGCGATCTTCTCGTTTCGTCATTTAGTTCATAAATCTTAAAATATAAACTGAACTGACCATATGTTTGTAAGATATAATAAAATGGATTAAGCAAAATCGTTTTTTTCCGTCCGAGATATTCAAATGAGTGCCGATTAGAACAGTGTCTCGGTGGCTGACCACAATAGTTTTATTGTTGCAGTTAACAAAGACACGATCTATCGTGGGATATCCTGTCATTATTATTCACATCCCAAGCGAAGGATATTCATTATCATGTTGAGGTTACTGGAAAGGATGTCTATAAAACTACAAGTATTTTTATACTATCCCTCCCACAAGCCAAAATTAGTGACAAATTTGCAGTTAAAGTATTTATTTAAGAGTTGGTGGCTTGCCTAATGGTGATCTCCACGCCTGCTCAGTAAAAGCAAAACCACCCAGAACTTTGAATTACAAAGTACTACATGGCACTGCACTGCGATCGTCATCCCAAAATATGGTGGTACCTCTTATAATGTGTAGTTATTTCAATGGCTTTAATATACTTCAAACCAGAACACAACAGTGTTTGGTAGTTCTCAACAGAGATGAATAAGCAAAAATGATACGTGATTATAATTTCATAAACAAACATGTCTGTCTACACACGGGTATTATTAAACATTATCTTACTTCTTGTCATTGGAGACCCTGATATATATGCAATCCCACACACGATGACTCAAATCAATGCAAATAAGTATGTCAGACAGGAAACACACCTGTTTCCAAGATGAACGTTAAACTAACGCAATCATAATTCCCACGTAAACTGGAGACGGTTGAAAAAAGAGTTTATCACAACGAAGTATTTGTATGGTGCGACACAATGTAATCTCGCAGTTGTATTGTGCAAAAACATTGTACATTCCCAGAGCGGAGTGGGGCGCCTAGTAGGGCTGCCAGCTGGTGAATGCTACAATTGGATACTTATTAGGTAATATTTATAATTAGATCCATCTCCGCACTGCTGGGTATACAAATCTGCCACCACGATCAAAGTAAAACTAAAATATCCTCCAATATCTTTTAATTAATTGATAATAATACCACTGCGAATATGTGAAGCGAAAAGCAAGTGGCGAAAAATTAGGCACTAGTCTCCTTAAGTAAATAAATTAATTAATTTTCACTCTAATAGGGTTAGCATTTAGCAACCAGCATGCAGAGTTTCTTACAGAGATACACAATACCCGTATCATCTTGTTGAGACAAAAGACGGTGGGCAGAGTGGGCTGGGCCCACCGCAGAATCCTCTTGACTCACTCCAGATTTCAAAATCTTGCTAACTACCTCACAATTATTTGTGCTATATTCGCATTTTGGGTAAACGGAAGCATTCATTTAATATCTGGTTTACCCTAGAAAAATATTATTCCTATGCGCTGTGTAATAACATAGCAAAATCATACAATAAAAGTTGTTCCTCTCAAAGTGAAAGTATACGCAGCACGACAGAACATTTATAATATTAATTTAGACATTACGTCTCTTCTAAGATTGTTTATACTCTCACTGTAATTACCAATTTAAATTAACTTCTTAATTATCTGTTTTTTGTTATATGTTAATTTATAAATAAGACTATAAATTAAGTTAATTACACTGGAAGAAAAAACATGGCTGGTTACATGCTTTGCTTTTATCTTTATTGTAAGGTGAAAAACCTGTCATAGTGACTCATTTTCATGAGTCGCGTTTTAAGACGATAAATTAGGTCTGAAAATCGTCGGTCCTGCTAAAAATCGGCCGATTTTTCAGGGCTTATTTTTTTTCGACTCTTAGAGCCACGCTGTAGACAGTTTTCTCTGCAGCATGAAAGGGTAGCGTAAAGTAGCGGCTTGCTGCTGCGTTTCGTACAGTGAGTGAGATATCTGAAGTCCCAAATACCCTTCCCTTTCCCAATCCCTTAATCATACCTTTCCATTAAGGTCGGCAAGCCGTCCATGATTCTTCTAATATCGTTGGCGTTCCTGGGCGGTGGCGATCACTTACCACCAGGTGACTCACTTGCTCGTTTATCGGCCTATGCTATCAAATGTCAAGAAATATAATTTGTTTGTGTCTGGAATTTAAAGTTTTTTACTCGAATGACCTTCATCGGTCCGGACTCCTCCATTTTTTTGATTATATTTTGTTGACACTTAATCATACTGTAGACAACGCTGTAGACCGTGTTTACCTTATCATTATTATTTGGTAAATTAATTACCTTTTTTTTATTAGTTTGAATGACGAATCGAGCTGGTCATTCGCCTGATGGCTGCCAATAAACAGAAGCAAAACCACGCAGGACTGTGAACCATAAAGTACTGCCTGACATTGGACTACGCTCGTCACCCCGAGATATAATATGTTAAGTCTCATAATACCCGGTAGCCTCATCGGCTTCAAATGTCCTCCAAGCCGATGGAGCAGTGCTTACTGCTTACACATTGATGCTGGCGGCAGAAATAATTTATTACTTACCTTTCGTCTATCCTAAGCTGTTATTTATCAAATGTATCACAAACAGTAAATAAATATATTATGTCGATAATCTAATACAAGCCTATAATAATCTAATCGACAATAAACCTTGAAGTCCTAAGTTCGACTCAATGGTTGGATAATTCTGCGTTGTGATGCGTTTGGTTCAAACAAGAATTATTATTTTAAGAATTGATATATGTCCGAATGACAATGTTCTTAGACCATAAATAAAATAAAAGAAAAAAAGATTAAGAACGTGGTATTATCCAAAACAAAATAAGCGAGAATATTCTTAGATCTCGATAAATCGTCTTTAACGCCGATTTAAATTCAGACAAATATACGAAAGGGTGCGAGGGTAGTCGGAGAATTCCTTTAAATACCCTTGGACAGAGGGACCGCGCAAACCTTGTCTAAATAACAAACATTACAGACATTCCCCAACTTTTATTGCGAGTAAATACTTAAAATTCCGCTAACTTAACGGGTATTTTAAGGAAAACAGTTTTATGTACCCAAGTACCGTAGAGAAACTGATTTTTGCAGAGTATTTAAGAGAGACGATCGTTGTATATTTACGACATATTATATTTGCGCGTTTTTGCCAACCTGTGCTAAATTTAGTTGACCCTTAGTTGAACTTTAGTTTGTGTTTTGACGACGCAATATAAACTAGCGTTGAGAGTTCTCATAAAGCTAATCAAATGTCGGTGAAAATAGGCGTACAATAAGCATAATTTAACTCGTGCGGCCTAAAATTAGTTATTCGCGGTGTCGCAGTTGTTTTCAGAGACTTAAAAATCAGTGCTCGTCAACTTTTTCGGGTCATAGGCCAATGCCCAATAGGTTAGGAAAAATGCATGTCCATTGTCCATACTGTTATGATGATAGTTCTATTTATTTATTTTAGGAAAGCTTACAGACTAATAAACATTTGATATATTATAATACATAGCACTCATACATAGCATACGCACTCACGCCTGTAATCCCCGAAGAGGTAGGCAGAGGTGTAACCAGTACACCCAAATTTCGCCGAGCGTATCTCCGTCCCACTATGTGATAGGGGGCGAGCCTATCGCCATACCGGGCACAAATTCCAGACTCCGGACTGATATTGAGCATTTCGTAATAGAAAAACCCAATGCCACTTTGCCCGACCCGGGGATCGAACCCGAGACCTCAACGTTGGCCTCAATCGTAACGCGTACGCATTACAACTGCGCCACCGAGGCAGGTATATAATATATTATAATAGGTTTAGACTAATAGCTAATTACAAGCCTCCACCAATTCTACTCAAGCTTGCGGGCAGCAAGAATCTTCGATTCGGAACGCGATTTGACGACTAAAGGACTACACTAAAAAGAACTAAACTAAATGGAACTGTCTAACTAGAGTATCGTAAGTCTTTCTCTCTTTTTGCTGGCACGGCAAAATGATTATACTGGACCTGGTGTTAAGTGCAGTCCAAATATAATGTCACTGTCAAGAACAAGTTATAGGTCGGCAGAACTATGCCGGCCTGAAGTTACGTTCTAGAATAGATACGGTACTTACGTTGACATTTACAAGTTAAAATACGGTTTAATACTAGTCCCGATTCGTGTATTTCATACGGATTCGTATGTGGACGTATACTTCGTTATTTTTACGATTCGTGATCGTATGAAAATGGATGGATACACACGGGGTCATTTATTAGATTTTGTGCAAAAGTAAATTCGAATCATATTACATGACAAATAAAATAACAATTAGCCGATATGTGTGTAGTGTATGGCTATTGAGCCACTATCAAGTATGGTAGAATTGATAGTTGCGGTAGATAAAAATAAGGATGGCATCTACGTCAGATGGCACCTTATAAATACGCTCGCCATTACGAGGAGCGCAGGGTTAGGGCTGGAGTGCCTACAAGCATTCGCCCGAAAGTCCGGTGACGCTGACTAAAGCCGACTCACGGTCAGGCTATCAGCATTCGTCCAAACAAAAAAAAAAAAAAAAGAGTAGCGCAGTTCACTCCCGACTGGCGAGGTATACATAACTGAGCGTCATCCGTGTCCACACGTGTGGTGAGCGACAGGACTGGGTGTAGAGATGGAGGAACCCAGCTACAAACGCGACAGACACGGAACAATGCAATGAGATTGGGTCTTAATTAAGTAGTTATAATAAATATTTTATCGTCATAAAATATCACTGTAATTGATGATCAGTCAGACATAAAGTTCATAGTCAGCCAACCCTATCGTTGACAATGGTGTACTGTTTTGTTATCTGCAACAAAACTCATTGTTACTAGCGCCATCTAGTAGCTGTTATTCGGTTTTCTGTGTGTCATAACCTCATCCTGTCTGAGACAGACGCCGTAGAAGTTCCTAGGTGTATTTATGGTTAAGGTTTTTTTTACTAGTCTGAATGAGGAGCAGGTCGCTCGTCTGATCACGAGAGTCACGCTTGCTTATGAACAGTAGAAATACAGCCTAGATCTTTGAATTATTTTAAGTCCAAGTCCTACGATTTTTTCGAACCGGGCCAGAAACTTGATAGTGGGGCCCCTCTCTCCAGCGTTTGAGATAAATTACTTAAAAAAACTAAAAGAAAATAACGATGCACAAAGGGCATGTGTAGCGCCTTTTTCTTGCAAATCGACGGTGAGCCAACCAGGCTTCCGTATGCTAGGCGCTTTCTGGAGCAAGTTTTTTTATTTTTAATCATATTATATTATGACTCGCCATGCCTAATGGCACATATTGTTTAATTTTAAGTATATTTTCTCTGTAAGTGAATTTGTAATTCTTTGAGAAATAAAAATTCTTTAACCATTTTGGCGCCCCCATGAAACTGCCGACCGGGACCAGTGCCCCGATATCCCCCCCTCCTAGATCCCGGTCTGGATGAACGCTTAGCATCTACTAAATGATTGCTTTAGCATGCATTTAAGTACTCCGCGACCTAAGGTAGAGATCGGATGTTTTTCTATATCGCGTCGAGGACTTCTAACAGTCAACCATACTGCATTATTAATTACTTTTGCCCGCATTGCTTCGCATGTATGCAGCAGTAAAGTACAGCACCGCGAAACACATGGACTACGCAAATAAACACAAGTTTTAAGAACCGACATAACAAGCCGCTGTGAAAACGCCTAAATATAGATTTTGCACATGTTAACCGTGTTAAATGACTCATAAAACTTTTAAAATATTCATGCCCATATTTCCTTAAGACGTTTTCGATTCGGTTGCCGCGTGACTAATTTAGTTTTAACAAATATTTGAAAGTATGCAGACTGTAAAACATATGCAACGCAGTTCAAAACCATCGTAAATATATGACATGCAGTATCTAAGTGTTTTAGTCAGTTAATAACGTCAGCCCAGTATTATATTGACAGTCTCCGTGGCGTAGTGGGCGAGTAGCCATGGGTTCGATTCCCACACCGAGACATATGTTTGTATGATCCATAAATATTTGTTTCGTGTCTACCGGGAAATACCGACAATTCCTGGTATTATATATTTTTTTATTATTTTTTGTGTTACAGTTACTTGTCCACTACACCTTAATATATCATGGCCATAGTATGATTGAAGTCCCACATAAAGTAGTAGAATAGCCTCTCACAATACCCGTGACTTAAATTCAACATTAAGAATTCGCCGTAGCTACAGTCTATCATTACCACGGACTAAACATCTAAATAGACACCGTATATGCACTTAATTCTTGTGCCAATATTTTACAGAGCATGCAAACAGAGTTTCCCGTACGACATAGGCAATGTTACAACAAAACGCTGGTTAAAGTCACCGCATCATGCTACCAAGTAGCATTTGCCTTGCGCTAAATTCTCTCCAGTCTCCGTATTAATGGGGCTCAATTCCGCTCTTAACATATACGATATTATACAGCAATTATACGTCAAAGAACAATAGGAATTAATTTATACAGGTAGAGATTTATTTAGTTACCAAGGAAAAACTAGTGACAGATACCTATAAGACAGCGCGGCGGAGCCATATCCTGTGTGATGGAGCCGCAGCTGCGCCGGTGGGTAGGGCTGCGGGGCGTAGGGCGCGGCCGGCGGCGGCCGGGGCTGCGGGCCCGCCACCACAGCCCCTGCCGGCTTGCCGCCGTACGCCAGCGCGCCGCCGCCGCCGTGCCCGTGATCCGTTTGCCCGGGCCTGTCAACAACGAATACAAACATAAGAAAAACATCCAAGATATTCTATAATGGCATGTAGCATGAGAAAAAACACGGTGCAATGTACATTTACATAATATACATTTTTTTATATTAGCTTGAGTGACGAAACGAGCAGGTCGCTCGCCTGATGGTAAGCGTCACGCCTGCCCGTAAACAGAAGCAACACCACGCAGAACTTTGAATTACATGCATACTGCATGGCATTGGACTGCGCTCGTCACCCCGAGACATAAGGTGTTAAGAGTCATTTCACTGGCTTCAATGTGCTTCAAACCGGAATACAACAGTGCTTACACACTACTGCTTGATGGCAGAAATAAAACATATTGATTTCGTTACCATGAGAGAGCAATGCAGGCTGATATAGATGGGTTCATGTTGCAAGTTGCATTATTTTTAATCTGCAGTTACCATCATATACTTAGCCGTACCAAGCACCATCAAATATCGGCGAAAATATTTCTAAATTCCAATAGAAGTTACAACTTATTTAGTCTAAATATGTACGATGAACAGTGTTATGCGTTTCGGCAATCCTCGTTATTTACAAATATGCAATATCCGGCCACCCAAGCCCCTAACATAACTAAGAACATAATCTAATGTAACAGATTTGGACTGGGCATATCAATATCACATGTATTTCCAAACTAGACTATTTTAATCGTAGTACTGTAACAACATACACGATACAAAAATAATAGATTAAGAACTGCTCAATTGAATTACGTAAATATGAGTACAACATAATGCATAAATCACGAAAAATTAATACGTACAAAATGTACCTTTGCCAACCTCGACAGAATTCGAACCAGCTTAAAATGTACTGAAATTTGACACTCATTTACAAGGCCTACTGACTAGTCAGCGAAAAATAAACAGTCACTGCTATAATAGTGAACACATAAAACACAAGTTTCGTATCAATCAATCAGCAAGAAAAAATACACACGACCATCAAAATATATCGATACTACGTCCGGTCGTAATATCTGCGGACTATATTTACATATGTATCCGTTTTATTATAGGGTCAATGGCTGTTTCTAGGACGTTATCAATTAGACACGATGGTTTTTGGTTTTTGCTGACGATCATGTGAATTTCAAACGGAAGTACACTCGTTTCTCCGTCTGGAGATTGGTGCAAGACTCCTTTATAAGTGGATGTAGTATAGATTTCTAAACTAAACAATATGCTAATCAAGGATCTAAGTTTCTAAACAATTTTTTTCTTACTGTCTAGCGTTACCCCGGCTTAATGCCAGGGTCCGCCTTCTCATAGTGATTTGACGGTGGATATGGTATTATATGGGGCGACTCGCCATCAGGTACAGGTGAGGTTGGCTTTGGGCCTATAATGTTGGCCCACTTGCACTCCGAAACTTCTAAACTTCATACAGATAGTCATTTTCCCACGAATTCTGATTATGAAACCAGTAAAAATAGTACTGCTAAACATAGTTTTGGACACATGATTGACATAACACAGTCGCAGCTCCTAATTGAATACTAACTTTCAATCAAATAAATATTGTTATGACGAGCCTACAGAGGGGCTAGCACGGAAAACTATCGAAATCGTAATGTAAAGGTATCGAGGGCTCGATAGATAATTCCTTAAATATCATTGGTCCATATTCCATATATATTAGTTTCTTTTACGTACGATAGAGGCGCTGTACTAAAATCTCATAGAAATTGTTGTCAATGACAACTCGAATAACTTTTCGCAAGTTTCCGTGCTAGCCCCTCAGATCGACAATAACCGACCTAATCACTTTATAGCATAGCAACATGAATGTTTTCGCAAATTGGCATATTCTTCACTTTCTGTCCAGTTACAGTACGCAGTTACCTCGCGTGAGAGATATTTCATACCGTTCAATCATTTTGCACGGTGTCACGACCGTTCAGAAACTTTCGACAATAATGTATGCTATAAACTATCGTATGTTAGTAATCGATAGTTTAAGAAAAGCATCGGTCTTTCAATTCGAATTGAACATTGGAATCGAGTTTCAATTCTTCGGGAAATTTAATGCTGGTTTTTTTAATTATATTATTATTGAAATAAAACTAGTTTATACGGATTTTATTGCGGTTTAATTTCATTTTAGTCCCGACGTTTCGAAAGCTTTTCAGCCTTCGTGGTAATGGGAGAGACTAAAAAGCGATAAAATCCGTATAAACTAGTTTTATTTTCAAGGTGTAATATTCCCGTCATCATAAGTAATGATATTATTATGACAGCCTCCGTGGCGCAGCGGGCGAGTAGCCGGTTGCGAAGCGAGAGGCGGTGGGTTCGATTCCCACACCGAGACAGATGTTTGTGTGATCCACAAATATTTGTTTCTGGTCTGGGTGTTGTGGGACCGCAAGTCCCTCGTAGTTCCTGATACCTACGATACAGGTTTGCCTAGTGTGGGGTCAGGACTATGTGTGTGACTGTTGGGTGTATTTATTATTTATTTATTTATTTATTATACTAACTTTTACTCGCGGCTCCGCCCGCGTGAGTCTTTTGGGGATAATTGTGAAACACGTGTCGTTTAAATAAGCAATATTTGTACTCAATTTCGCAGCCGTATTCAGTTACTTGAAAAAATGTAATATAAAGGTCAACTCAAAAGAGTAAAGGGGAGGGCCCTTTACTCTTTTAAAATTTAATTTCCAAAAATGCTTTCTTAGCAGGGCCGACATTACAAAAACTATCATTTGAATACAATTCATGATCCTAACTTTAGTATTTTATGCGATTTCAATTAATTATTAATTACTCAATCAGTGAGTGGTATTTCGCTTTTATATACCTATATAATATATATAGATTACGGATGCGTGAAATATAGGCGGGCGACCTGCTCGTCTCATCATACAAGTAAAAAAAAAAGTTTTTTTAAGTCTTCGAAATCAACGCACTTTTACACCCGTTCAAAGTTGCAACCAGCACCCGTCATTTCGGACCGCAGAGCCTCCAAAACCGAAAGGTGGTCTGACCAGTGTCCCCGGATGCTTGGGACATGCGTCACAACGTCACATGTCGCGGTAACGGTGTATCGACATCATTTTTAATTGATAGTTAATATAATAGGACTGCCTCGGTGGCGCAGTTGTAATGCGTATGCGATACGACTGAGGCTGACGCTGAGGTCTCGGGTTCGATCGCCGGGTCGGGTAAAGGTGATATTGGGTTTTTCTATTACGAAAAGCTCAGTATTAGCCCGGAGTCTGGAATTTGTGCCCGGTATGGCGATAGGCTCCCACACACATATCATGGGACGGAAATACGCTCGGCGAAATGTGGGTGTACAAGTTACACCTTTGCCTACCCCTTCAGGGATTACAGGCGTGAGTGCGTATGTAATTAATATAATGTAAACATGTCGATGTGTGTAAGTATAAATCATTTTACAATGTTTATTGAGGCGCTCATAGCTAGTTGCACTCACTAATCAGTAAACGATAAGCGAGTTAAGCAACCCTTGGTTGCGGTCAGTCTATGGATGGGTGACCGCTTAGTGGTATTTCAACAGAGCGTCTCCGTGCTACGGAGGGCACGTAAAATGTCGGTCCCGGCTGTTATCAACTGATAGCAGTCGTTAAGCCAAGTCGGAGGCCTTCGGGTGGCTTGAAAAACTCCTGACACTAGGTTGGCCACTAACCATTCGATAGGAAGAAGAAGAATGTTTATTTCTGCATCGTAGTGGCAAAAATAATGGCATATTTATGTGTATAAGTGCTTTTAATCTTACAAACATATATAGGCTGCTTATTAAATGTAACGTAATTCTGAAATTATGTCTTCTATTTTCTATTAGAGTTATATTAGTATCAAAATAATAACGTCACTAATCTCGATTAATCAAAAATTATTTTTAGTTTCCCCAAGATAACTTTATGAATTTTTCGTTAAATAAAGAAATTACGATCTACTTTTACCAAATCATTGCATAAACAAAAATGTCCAAACACGTAAATTATGCACCAAAATGTCATTTTAAATTACAGATCACGCGTTCACGACCTTTCAGCATTAAGTTTAATCAATTCGGCGGAATTAACAAACTTCCTACCCAATTAAAATGGAAAAAAGGAACTTCCAGGCGGCTCGTTATATGCGACAATTTCGTAGCGAAATTACTGCGCGTTTTGACGAAGGTTAAAAATGGATTTTAAACGAAAAACTGATAATTGGAGGGAATTCGCTTCATTAAAGACCTCGACAGGGTTGGGATCTAAGAAGAAGTATGTAGCCGGGGGGAGTGCCCCCATTGGGGCCCTCTTTCAAATTAGATTAATCGTCAAACACCCTCGACATCAATTACAAAAAGATTTTTATTCTCTAATTAGCTGAACATAAAAATGGCATATAAAAACGACGCGCCGAATGCAAAATCTCCTTTTTTGAAGTTTTTTAATAGCTTTAAGTGAAATTGCATTATAAGTAATTATGTAAACGATTGAAATAAACGTTCTTCGACCCTATAAAAATTTTCATTACTCTACTACGTGAGAAATCCTTCATCAATGATCTGTTAATTTATGCAAAAAAATTGTTAATTCCAGCAAATTTGCATAGGTCGTTAAATTGACACAAATTTGGAACTACCCAAATTACTTTGCGAATCAAGACTTGATTGAAAATAAATGGCGAAACATTTTATTATAGGTACGTAAACTGTTTATAATGCAATAAAAATTAAATATTTTCCTTTTTACAACAGTCTGCAAATCTTATTTCCAGTAATTTTGTGATTCATTCCGACGACGTACGTGACACGGCGCGATTCGGCGACAGAGGAGCTGGTAAATGAGTTCGTAAGTTGCATTCACACATCGGTAATGTTATGGTATTAAATAAAAAGTTTATTTTGTTATCAAACCTTTAACATTTCAAATGAAAATATCTAGAATACAAACTTTCTTATTGCACATGTTATATACATACATTATACACGTCCCACTGCTGGGCACGGGCCTTCTTTACTGAATGAGAGGGGTTAAGCCTTAGTCCACCACGCTGGCTTAATAAGAGTTCACATCACATACTTTCGAAATTTTTATGGAGAACTTCTCAGGTATGCAGGTTTCACGATGTTTCCTTCACAGTTAAAACAAACGATAATTAAAAATTAATACTAACGTAACTTAGAAAAGGCAGAGGTGCATGCTCTTTTTTGGATATGTATTACAATGTCTTTATTTATACATAAACTTAGACTTAAAAACGTGCAAAGATCCGATGGTCGCGTCACAGCCATCACTGACGGCGCCATATCTGCGCTTTAGTATCACGCATGACGCAATATGTAAATCCATTTGACAGTGGCGTCATAGATAGATAAATAGATAATACTTTACTGTACACCATGCAGAAAATTACAGTTAAAAGAAGCAACAGTTAACAATAGGCGGTGTTATCGCTAATAGCGATCCCTACCAGGCAACCTTATAATCACACGTTGTTTACTAGCTGTCAACTGCCAAGCTAAAACTTAATGGAGTGTTGACTGCTGATAGACGAGAATGTCACAAACGCCACCATCTGAAGTCGTTTATTCCTAACTTCCCAAGCCAGTTTCCAGTTTCCAATTAACTACTTATTTATTATAATACAATTCAACACCAACCAAAATCCGACCCTGCCCTTGACTAGTCAAATCACGTAATCACGCAACATTATGTAAATAAAACTACAAACAAATGTCCAAGTTTGTGCGACATAATGCCGCATGCATGCGTGTGCGTGTGTGCGTGTGCTGAGACAATCTGTTGTAATGGCAGAATGGCGTGTCGCATTTGTGTTGACTCCACGATGTACGCCACGATGTTTGCGGTTGACCCCGAACGAGTTATAAATGTAAAGTAGGTTTGCGAGAATGAAAGCTGCTTTTTAACTATACCACAAAAAAGAGGTGTGTTATAACTTTGACCCGTGTATCTGTATGTGGGTGATCTGTGGCCTAAACGAATGGACCGATTTGAATGTGTTTATTTTGTCTGAAATTTGGTTTAATCTGTTCAGCTCCGTTTTCAAGTCATAGATTTTTTCCAATAGGGGTCGGGGGTTTTTAACAGGTAGGTTATTTAATTTGTTTAATTCAATTGCTGATTTCAAAATGATTTATCTTCATTCTACCTTAACTTCACTTGGTGGCAAGTCTTTTTTATGCGAGTGTCCATCTAGGTAAGTACCACCGCTTTATCTATGTCTGCCGCCAATCAGCGATCTGTAAACATTGTTGTGTTTCGATTTGACGGGCTTTAAAGCCAGTGAATTTACTGGATATTATGAGACTTAACAACTTATATTTAGAGGTGACGCTCGCAGTGCACTGTCATGTAGTACTTTGTATCGCTAACCATCAGGCGAGTAACCTGCCCATCTCACAATTCAATAGTATAAAAAACCTATGGACCTAATGTTGGTCAACCCTCCCTTCGAATAAACACTCCAGAGTCCTTTTCTCTTGGCCCAGTGATTTCATTTGTCATATCAACGCTTGATACGACCCTCTAGCTTGTTGTTCAAGATTTCTTCTTGAACACAATATTCCAAATTTATCCTTAGTCGGGAATTGAACGATCTTTTGTCATTTACACCCACCTGCTGGTGGGAGGGTACCTGATCATTTTTGTACCTGACTGGATAGCGATGGCGGGACAAAACCCGCCATAGTGGCTCATTCCGGGGTCAGCCAGTGTATACCCAGTAACTTCAGGCTGGCATCATTCTGTTCACCGTCGAGGTACACAGTGTCTCTCGACAGTGAATATTATAAATGTAATATAATATAAATACACCCAACCGTCACACACATGTCCTGACCCCACACTAGGTTAACCTGTACCGTGGATACTACGAGGGACTTGCCAACCCAAAACACCCGGACCCGAAACAAAATTTTTGTGGATCACACAAACATTTGTCCCAGTGCGGGAATCGAACCCACGGCCTCTCGCTTCGCAGCCGGCTACTCGCCCGCTGCGCCATGGAGGCTGTAAATAAAATTAAATTTTAAAAAAATATTAATACTGCACTGTTTTTAAAAAAAACAATGCATTAACTAAGGTATCTATACTATGCCGGTATATGTAAGTCGCAAAAAGGAGTTCGCAAAGGTGCGCAGGCGCAGCACCGTGACGCATGAGTCACGCTGCATTGTGTCAGTGCACATTGGCGACTGACTCACTCAAAAGTCAATTCAGGTGACTAACCGTTACCTTACAAAAGCGGATCTTTATTTTGGCGGCCATTAGCATTTGTTTCTTGTGTGTTTTTGCAAAATATGGTAATTGTATGGAAATATTGGAAAACTTGTGTCGACAAATATTTTGGTTTGTTATAAATTTATCGATGTCTTGTATCTGGATCGATGAACTTATAATTTGGTAACAAAACAAATAAATGAATCAGCTTCCAGCTGAGTTTGGACAACTGTTGGCTTCCTAGAAATATACTATTGGACTCTCAATTCTAGTAAAATATAACGAGTTTGTGCCCGATATGTAGAAAGATTCGCTTTTTGTCGCACCATGAGACGTAAATAAGCTAGGTAAAACATAAGTTGAACAATATTATCTCTGCCTACCCCTTCAGGGATACAGGCGTGATATTTTGTTACATAATATGTTTTACAAATTGGTTTCGCTCCAACAAATCGATCTTTTTAACCAATCGTTAAAAAAAATAATTTGACATAGTCAACTTACAACTCAAAATTCTGGATGAATTGAATTAACCAAAGTACCCCAAGGCTATCTATAGCTGAACATTCGTACCTATAATTAGTTTTTCCTTGTCTTGCCATCGGGTGACCCACTTGCTCGTTTGCTTTATTGTTATATAAAACTTAATAATGAAAACTAAAAAAAACTATGGCATGTAAATTCCAATACAATAACACAATCGCGTCGGCTGTGCTGTTATCATAAAAAAAACTCGCCGAATTGAGAACCGCCTCCTTTTTTGAAGTCGGTTAAAAATTATAATAGCTCACCAAAGCAACGATCCAACGTCGACCGTCAGTGCGTGGTAAATGGTAGCCCACGTGACCGTGCCGCGTACTAGCATCACAAACAGTGCACGGAAATCAGCCGCATTTCATAACAGATAGTATGCACTATGTAACTGATTATTTTGAGTTTCTTTGGCTTGTGTAACCGCTGGATATTTAGGTTAACTATCAATGTATTGTGACTTGCAACTTTCCTTGTGCATTGTTTTTTATTTATTCTCTTTTTTTTAATACGTAATAGGCTCGCGTTTGGCCACTATCACGCCTGACGGTAAGCGATAGTGTGGCCTAAAATGAAGCACGCTTGCCTAGCAAAAAACGATTCACTCGCGACTTGAAGACACCCAGATTATATTTATCGGGGAACCAAGTCTTCGGCAACTTGTTCCACAACTTGGCAGTCCGTATGATGAATGTGGAGGTAAAGCGTTTGGTGCGCGTTTTGGGAACGTAAATGACGCGGTTTCGTAAATGATGGTTTTCTGTCATACCTATATTCTATTAATAGCTTTTGTTCGCGGGTCCGCCCGCGTGATTGACCATCCCTGGGATAAAAAGTAGCCTATGTCCAAATCCAGGTCATGGTCTATTGTCATTTTTTTTAAACTGTGTCGACGTAAATAAGAGTTTTCTGTTAATTTTTCTCGTATGTGTCATGCAATAATTACGGAGAGTCGGCCGGAAATTTGGTGTCGGCACACTAAAGCCCTGACAACATCGAAAAGTAAATCGTCAGTAAGCATGTTTTTAACCCAACTTTATAAAAGGAGGAGGCTCTCAAGTCCGCACGTATATTCTTTTGTATTAGCTATGCTTAGGTATGTATAACTTATGCTTGATCGAATTATTATCGAAAGAAGTATATATATATTTTTTTAATTCTTGTCCCCTTCTGCCTTCAAGTTTTTTTTATTGTAATTTAACATTAGTAAATTCTATGCAGACTACAGGGAGTCAGGACAGAAAAGGATACCCTTTAATTGGTACCTAGTTTGGATACACGCCGTCATCTTTGCTACAGGTTAGGCGGAGGTTTGACAAGATGTCTCGCATTAAAATTACAAGCGACATAAAAAATAAAAATTTTAGGGTTCCGTAGCCAAATGATCTAAACGGAACCCTTATAATTTCGTCATGTTTTTTGTCTGTCCGTATGTTACAGCCATTTTACTCTGAGACTATTAGCACTAATAGGATAATTGTGAGATGTACATGTTCAATGTTGTGAAAAATGTCCCCTCTACTTTTAAATTATGAGGTGGAAAATTCTGAAAGAACTCAAGGTACTTCCAATGATAAATTGGTTTCAATAAGCTAGATTGTATACTTATACACTGTCATGTACTCTCCTGTCAGCATAAAGAACATATTGTGGGTCGGAGTCCCCTCCTCCAAACCATATTCAATCTACATAAGCCACTTTAGCCTGGCCGGCCGTGAAGCGAGTGACCGCGGGTTCGATTCCCGCACTAGGACAGTGTTTGTGTGATCTACAAATATTTGTTTCGGGTCTGGGTGTTTTCTTCCCAGAGGGGTTGCCGTCAGGCAGGTGGCCGATCATAAAATGTAAATATAATCTTTCTGTAACATGTGTTAAAACAACATGTTACTATGTTGCGGACCCCACTGCGAGTGGGATAATGGCAGGTGAAAGAAGAGAAGAAGCTAGATTGTACAGTTTTTACAATTAGAGATATTTTTATTTACACTACGGAACCCTTTACTGTGCGCGATCCGACACCTGACCGGTTTTTAATTAACATATCCTACAACTTATCCTAGACTTCAAACGTTATTGTACACGACAAGTCTGTCAGCGGAATGTAAAAGCCACCCACACACCTTCCGACTTGTTTGACAACTTCATCGACTTCTGACTCAAGCCACGTTTCACGGATGACATCTGTTCAAACGTTACTCAGTGCCTTACATATAATAATACAGAGCTACCCTGTATTATACTGTCCATTGAGGCCTTTACCCGAGAGGGGTCCTAACTAATAACAATATTTGAATTCTCACTGTATTTTTGTATGTATTGTTGGATATAGAATAAACGGTTTTTTTTTCATTTTTTATTTTATTATACAGGCCTCCTGTACGAATGAAATAGGCCTTAATCCGCCACAAATATTTGTGTATTACACCAACATTTCTAGGTGAGGGCATCGAACCCGCGTCCTCTCCTTTCATACTCGCCCACTGCGCCACGGAGCCTATCTGTTACTGTATTTATATTTGCGTGTCATCTGTCAGGCTAAAGTGGCTTGATGTAGATCGTAGACGGATTGTTTGGAGGGGGGATTCTGAGCCACAATATACTCTTTATGCTGGTAGGAGAGTATATATACGCAAGATAGACAGATACGCAAATGAATAGCGATAAAAAAAACAAATATGTTCCTACAGTGAATAGGATATCCGGAGGCACAATCGCCCTCCCCTTCCCAATCCCTTGATTATTATTATTCTTTTCCATCAAGGTCGGCAACGCGCCCATGATTCTTCTGGTATTGTGATTCTCTGATTCATGGATGGGTAGTGGAGATCACTTACCTCCATTGCCGAATTCTGCTATAAAAATTCATTCTTATGTAAGGCACTACCTCTTCTACCTATATGTAGGACACTGACACGGTCTCAGTCAAAGCTGTCAGTTAAAATCTGTGTGAGAACGTACGGAGCCACATGTCCGCGTTCGCGTGCGTCGCCCACACGTCCCGCCGACCTTGACGCCGTGCCGCGCCGCCTTCCGACAGCGTGTCAACTTGGGATATTTTTACACTTTATTTGTTCGTTCGAATTTCGAATGGCGTTCAGCCTGAATTGATAGCACAGGTTGACGTCATTATTTACTGATCGTGTAATGAACTCCCGTAAAATAAAAATTAAACCGCGATAAAATCCGTATAAACTAGTTTTATTTCAATGTGTAATATTCGCGTAAACCTAAGAAATCCCGTAAACATAATATTTTTGTATGGAAGTTAATTTATGGTTTGTTTTATAGTCAGACTGCTTCGGTGGCGCAGTTTTAATGCGTACACGGTACGACTGCTGTGCTGAGGTCTCGGGTTCGATCCCCGAATCGGGTAAGTGATATTATTTTTTTCAATCATGAAAAATCAACCCGGTTGGCCTCTGGAATTGTGGATAGACTCGCCCCCCCTATCACATCATGAAACGGAAATAAGCTCGATGAAATGTGAGTGTACTAGTTACACCTCTGCCGACTCCTTCCGAGATAACAGGCGTGAGTGCGTATGTATATATATGTACGCGTTCATATAACTTAAGAGTAGCCAGTAAGTGAGCTTAGTAGCGTTTATAGTAACTTTGACAAAAAAACTTGGAGACAGTGCATTATAAGACTTAACATTTTGTCAAAGTGAGTTGTTCTGAGTGGTGTTCTTCTTTGTAGAGGCAGGCGGTGGTGCTTACAATAGGGTAGTTTCCTATATTGAATTTTATACATTATTTTATAAGCAACAGAAAATGATACGCAAAAGAAACCCTTTTATCAAAACACAATCAAAATTGGTTCGGAAATGTGCCCGCAGTTATGACTTGAAATGTTGGTATGAGGAAAAGTAGGCGCGTAGTAGGGATATCTCACTATCTCGCTTGCACGCACACCATAATGAACATTTTACACAGTGACGTCAAAGTTTGCGTCGTCTGTCATTTGACAATTACCACTTCTATAGGATTTGAATGGCTTCTAACTTATTTGTTTTTGGTCCGATTTATAAAATTCTTTCTGCAATAGATTTTGAGTAACGTAACTTATTGATTTAAATAATTAAAAAAAACTTGTCAACTACCCTATTAGGCGCTCTGCTCGTCTTGTCATTCAGGCAAATAAAAAAAATATGACCTAAAACTGAATCGACCAGTAACAATAATGGAAAATTTCGATGTTATGTCGCCGTGTCCAGACTCAAAACCGATTGGCGAGCACAATGATAGCCTTTCAAACGTACATGTTGATTGCTTCCTCCACTGGTACAGACACACCACTTACTGAATTGCCTTTCGACGTACAATTTAAGTGTATTCGAAGTGAACTACGAAGTGTTCGTAACCGTATGTAAAAACAAAACAAAACCGTAAAAACAAAACTCTGATTTCATCTTACGTATTACTCTTTTTTTATTTTATGATGATTTTGTCGTCACAATTTACTTTTGAGTGGTAGAGCCACGCCAGTTCTGTCTACAGCATGAATGGGCCGGCTCGCCCGGATCGTTACCACTGTCTCACAGAAAACCGGCGTAAAGTAGCAGCTTGCTGCTGCGTTTCGTGCGGTGAGTGAGATATACAAAGACCCAAATCCACCTCCCTTTCCCAATCCTTTAATTATACCTTTCCTTTAACGTCGGCAACGCGCCCATAATTCTTTTGGTATTGTGCCCACGTATTGTGACGCTGAGGTCTCGGATTCGATCAGGTCGGGTAGAGTGATATTAGGTTTTTCTATCATGAAATGCTTAGTATCAAACCGGAGTCTGGAACTGTCTCCGATATGGCGATGGGCTCGCCCCCTATAACATCATGGTACAGAGATAAGCTCGGCGAAATGTGGATGTACTGATGCACCTCTGCTGGGAGTACAGGCGTGGGTGTGAATGTATGCATGAATATGAAAAATAAACGATTAATTTGAAAAATCCACATGGCCCAAACGTATTATGTATACAGATAAGGTAGTTGATGAAAATAACATGTGACTCACAATGATGCAACGCAGTTAAACTAATTACAATCGAGTAGTTATCGCTACGATGGAGCGGTGAGGCGGCGGGGAGCGCGGTGGCCGAGGTACACAGCTCGGTTAAAACGTAAACAACACGTATAATTCACTATTAACTAATTGCTTTATAAGTCACTAGCTTTTGCTCGCGGCTTCGCCCGCATGATCGGCCTGTTCGGGGAAAAAGTTTTACATAGCCTATTACCTTCCTCAATAAATGGGCTATCTTACACTGTTTTTTTTTTCATATCGGACCAGTTCCTGAGATTAGCGCGTTCAACCAAACAAACAAACTATTTATAAACCGTATAATAATATAAACCGTACGATTGTGGATTTTAAAGTCAGCTAATGATTTTTAGGGCTCCGTAAAGGGAAGCCTAAAACTACTTACGCGTCGGTCTGTCGCAGACAGACTGTCTTGCCTATAAACAAAGAGTTATGTTAGAAACCGTGATATACGTATACATACATACATACGCACTCACGCCTGTAATCCCCGAAGGGGTAGGCAGAGGTGTAACCAGTACACCCACATTTCGCCGAGCGTATCTCCGTCCCTTATGTGATAGGGGGCGAGCCTATCGCCATACCGGGCACAAATTCCAGACTCCGGGCTGATACTGAGCATTACGTAATAGAAAAACCCAATACCACTTTACCCGACCTGGGGATCGAACCCAAGGGCTCAATCGTAACGCGTATGAATTACAACTGCGCCACCAAGATGGTGAATACCATCGGGAATTTAAATTTGGAGCCAAGCTTGGACGGAATGCAACAGCCCATGACGTGCCGCGCCGCATCTAATACAACAGAAAGCAAGCACTGCACCACGCTTCGGTTTTCTGTGAGACAGCAGTATCGCCCAAACGCAGCAATTTCAATCTTATTGCTTTCAAAATAAAGTCCTCCGAGAATTGATAAGGCATCATTATAGTGTACAATATACGCAATGACGAAGTAAAACGACTGGCATACCGACATTCGACGTAACTCGTGACTCTTGAGTACTAAGCCCTTTGTCTCTGAGAACTCGCTAAGCCCTACGAAGCCATGCCTGAAGCCATAGCGATAAAGCCCTTCAGTAAATAAACAGTCACACAAATTGTTCTTCAGTAATTATGCAGGAGTGGTTAAATTTACGTATTATTAAACGTATTCGACTACATATATTTTATGTGTGGCAATTTTTTTTATAACAGTCATACATTGTCTCGACCCCACACTAGGTTAACCTGTGTCGTGGGTATCAGGAACTACGAGGCACTTGCGGTCCCGCAACACCCAGACCCGATACAAATATTTGTGGCTCACACAAAACTTTGTCTCGGTGCGGGAATCGAACCCACAGCCTCTCGCTTCGCAGCCGGCTACTCGCCCGCTGCGCCACGGAGGCTGTCAAAGCTACAAGAAGAAAATAAGGTATACCCTATTAAATTATTGTTTGTCCCAGTTTCGCCGCAGGCATGGTACTGCCCTGCTCCCGTGGGGCATAGCGTGATATACATATAAACCTTTCGGAATAAATTCTCTAAATGATAATGTAAACCACATCTAAATCCGTTGCATAGTTTAAGAGCAATAAGCGGACAGACAGACAGACGCATATTGATGCTAGCTGTCCCTCACGGTTTCAAGGTCTGTTATGTTACTGCTCGACTACCGTGGGGCGTAGCGTGATGTTATATAGCTATGAAGTATGATCCATCGCCTCTCTCAAGTAATATAAGGTGTAAATATGACCTCCATCAGTCTCACAAACAGATGCATCAACGATTTTATATATACCTAAAGATATTTATATCGCCTCCTTAATCTACCGGCTGAGTACTTAAGCTGTGAAACCTGTGAGATCTGAGTTCAAATGTCTTTGTAGAAATTGTCGTTTCGAAAACTCAGACACATGTTGCCCAGATTGACATTTGTGTTCCATAGACAAAGTAAACCTCATACACAGATACACATCCAAAAATAAACACGAGAATAGATAGCGTATGAAATCATAAACATTGTATTTACAAGTCAAGACAATACTCAAGCAAGGACTATACTGCATACTACAACTCAATAGAACGCCATTTTATCGAAGTTGCCAACCCTAGATTGGAACTAATTCGAAAGTGCATTCCATAATACATTCAACCCTAGCGTACAACTATTCAGATTAAAGTGCATTTCATAAAGTTATCAACCCTAGTACACAACTGATGTGAACGAACTACATTTAGTAAATTGACAACCCTAATCTACATTCAATCTCAACTACATTCGGCGATGTCAGCAACCCTAGAAAACCCAGTGTAAATATGATTGCGAAGAGACACATCGACAAGCCTATAGTGCAGCGAGCAGCGAGTGGCGAGCGACGAGCGACGCGTGACCTTCGCCGGCGAGTACCGAGTACCGACCGGCTGGCAACAACGTAACGTAAAACCGACTCCATAACTATAATACACGTGTACAGTACAGACTACAGTGTACACGTTAGCGCGATGACCCGCGCCGAGCTCGCACCGCGGACGCCATTCTGTGACGCATCCAACACCGCTTAGAACGTTCTAAATCCCATCTCCGACAACGCAACTTTTACTCTAAGCAACGAGTTTTAGAATTGAAAATTCAATGCAGCGGTTTCTAGGTTATGTTGCGCAGAGTCGAGTGAGTGGCGGGAAAGCGTCCATTGTATTTTTATTTTTGTACCGCGCCGCAAGTGCACCGTTTCAAGAATCGAAAACAGAATGTTGGGCAGTCGGGCCGCGAAACGCAGCTGGCTGGCGTTACCCACGCTTTTGCTAACATGCAGTAATTGAGAAATAAGATACAAATTCGAGTCCAGGTACTTAAAAATATTATCAATAATGAAACGTATCTTTCGAGACTACTTGTCTAGACTAGAGAAAACTACAAGACTAGTAGTCTTGTAGTTTTTTGACACCGTGAGACGCAGAATTTCGGCAAAGAATTAAATTATGCATGTGACCACTCTTATCATTAGTTTGTATTGAAAACTATAAAAGGATTGTAATGATTTGTTATGTACGATTGTTTAGAAAATTTTAGCTGACATCGTTTCATTCTAAACAAATTCTATTATAGCTCTGACCAATTGTAAAGAACAATTGAAACGTATTTACGATTTGCCCTATTTGATTTTAGGGCTTGCTTCATTATGTTTAAATTCTATCCGCATAAAACAGCCAATAGGAAGTACAAATTTGACATATACTTTCCTATAACAATTTTGTATATTTCTGTCAAATATTTTATCTGATGAATAATTTTTACTTGAAGATTGAATAATCATCATTTTACCTATCACTTGCAGTAATCCATATAGTCCTGATAGTTTAAATATTATAAACTAAATACACCCAACAATCACACACATATTCCTGACCCCACCTAGGTTAACCTGTATCGTGGGTATCAGAAACTACGAAGTACTTGCGGTCGGACAACATTTTTGGAAACTAATTTAACAGATACCATTGTCATCTAAGAGGTTTTTGGCAGAGGTGCAACTAATGCACCCACTCTCCGCCGAGCTTATTTCCGTCCCATGATGTGATAGGAGGCCTATCTCCACATCGGGCACAAAATTATAACTTTTAACAAGAAATAAAACAGTGCAAAGGCAAGGAGGCCAAAGAGATTTGCAAGTATCGTTGCAAGTAGAAATCCGTTGTCTCTGCCTACTTCTATGGAAAACAAGCGTGAGTCTATGTATGTATGTAAATAAAACCGTCTGGAAAAAGTATAAAACAAAAAAGCTAAATAACAAAAGCTAAGGTGATATCAATGACTATTAAACCTCACCGACTCAAAATTGTTTCGTTTTACTTTTATCTTAATTTTTTTTGCGTTGGGTTTAGTTGTTGTTTATCTATTTTTAGTGAAAGAATCACTTAAATTGATATACAAATCAGTATATAAAGGTGTTTTCATAATCCGTCCCCGATTTCTACAAATTTAAATGGGACCAGGCGTGAACTTACATAAAAACATATATACAGACATATTATTAAAATTGGTTAAAAATTACAGTAATACGTTACTCTTACAGTAAAACACCTACACAAATAACCCAAACAAAATCATAACAGACACTGTGTTAACATGTTTTTTAAAGTAATGGAAAAATAGGTATTTACAGCTGTTTTAAGATTACAGATCTCGATTGTTTATAGCTAGCTACTTTCCATTATATATGTTGGTATTGCTGTGTTTTTGTTATTTTTAAACCTATTCATCTCAAACTTATCATATTTTGTGATTAGTTTTGTATAAAGCATGAATGGGCGCCTCAACCGAAGTCCAAATGCCATTACATGATATTCGCAAACCGTATAATACAATGCTGTCATATTCTTAAATTGGCAACTATAAATATTTTCCAAGGATCATACATAAATATTCAGTGTGATTCATCACACAAAATGGGACAATATCGCACGAACTCCTATAAACAACGAACTAACAATCATCGCTGACACGCACCGTAATCTATGGCCTATAAATAATAGACCAAAAAACTCGGGCAAACCTAGCAGCAATAGACAAACAACGCAATTGAGAACAAAATGTCGGCGCTCTATAATTTATGGACGCGCCAAAACATTGCGTAACTCATTAGCATTGAATGATACTTTTATCCACACGGATACAGGTTTTACGGGCATTCTGATTCTTCATTGTTGTTTCTATTTGCAGGAAAATCTAAAAATATACTAGATAGGTATTATTTCGCCATTTAAACTGCGGGTTCGGAAAAAACCGGTTTTGAAAATATTTTTTAATATATCCTCAAGCTATTCGACATTTTAATAATATTTGGACAGTAGATACTGTTATTAACACAACACTGCTTAATATTATTATTCTTATTACCATAGAATTGACATGCCTGAATAAACAAACATCCTTTGATCGCGATACAAAACAAAAAAAGGCGAACCAGAATCACCAGATTACAGTTACCGTGAACTGTTACGAATCTTTATAATTTCCATTCAGTTTACTTCCCAAAAAAAACAGGAACGTTGCCATTTCAAAGTCAATTTCGTGTGTTATCGTACATTTTTGGTGTCGTTAACGGTTCTATGCAAATTGGCGCCAACCCGCTTCAATATGGCGGACTGTATTCGGGATGTAGAGGCGGCTGTTTTGGTAGCGGTCTCGCATTGAAACGATATAAGAACGGATAATGACATGTTTTTAGCAATGCTTATTGTTATGGCGTTCCAATGGGGTTAACTTCAGACAGATGGTCGTTGAATTTCAAGGCAAAATATAATTAAGTGCAATGTCTCCTATAGCGATTTTGTTTTCATGTGAAAATGTTTTTTTTTGTTGTGCCTATTACTAAAGACTGCTTCGGTGGCGCAGTTGTAATGCGTACGCGTTACAACTGAGGCTGACGCTGAGGTCTCTGGTTCGATCCCGGGTCTGGTAAGAGTGATATTGGGTTTTTCTATTACGAAATGCTCAGTATTAGCCCGGAGTCTGGAATTTGTGCCCGGTATGGCGATGAGCTCGCCCCCTATCACATCAAGGGACGGAGATACGCTCGGCGAAATGTGGGTGTACTACACCTCTGCCTACCACTTCGGGAATTACAGGCGTGAGTGCGTATGTATGTATTACTAAAGTAAATGCATGGGGCCATATACTCTTCGAAACAGTATAAATTCACAAGTAAAATAAACTTAACGGAAAAGGCCACGCAATTATTTTGCAATACTTAAATAAGAGATCCACAATAAGACGAGTACAGGAAAAAATAAACGAGAGAGCGTGCACACTGCACAGGATGTGACGTCACAGATGTAAATATTATTCACACGCATTGGCAACTACAAGCCGTACAGGCGCATCTCCCAGAATGTTTCATCATTTCATTAACAAACCGATGGACTATATGATTACGTAGTAATAAAATATGACTGAAGTATATGCAAAGGTTTCCTTGCGGTTAACAGGGGTCAAACGTGACATTGTTTTCAAGCAAGCTTATTCAAGTAAACTGATTAAGAAGTACGAGTACATAAATATACATACGCACCCACGCCTGTAATCCCCGAAGGGGTAGGCAGATATGTAACCAGTAAACCCACATTTCGCCTTATTTCCGTCATACCGGGCATTATTGCAGACTCCGGGCTGATACTGAGCATTTCGAAATAGAAAAACCCAACAGCACATTTACCCGACCCCGGGATCGAACCCGAGACCTCCGCACAGCCGTCGTACCAGTTACGCATTCCAAATACGCCACCGATGCAGTTGTGATGTGAGTGATTAAGAAGTATCATACGTTATTTATTAGTGGCCGTTCCCTATTCTATTTACAAATAAATTTGCTTATTTGTGTTTTGACAGATCTTCCATACAAAATGTGACAAAAATGTACTACCAGTAAAGCAAATCTGTCGCTAAACAGAATATTCGGAACGGCCATTAGTTAGTAGGAACGTACTCGGACAGTTGTAAACCGTGCTTTTAATTCCGAAATCAGACAATCTTACACGTACATTTTTCAAGTACTTAATTGTTGAATAAAATTGTATCTCTGCCGACCCGTCTGCGGATGTGTACGTTCTCAGTTCGCCAGATCGCTGAGATATATGTGCGGACTGCCAATGAACGGCACAAGTCAAGCGCCGCAGTTTCCGGTGCGATCTATTTTATATACGGAGTGACCTCCTTCGTGACGAGGACGGATCGTACGTATTATTTTAACTTTACCTACTGTTGCGGTCATACTCGGGGGTTTTTTTATTGAAAGACGAGACGAGCACATCGCTCGCCAGATGGTAAGCGCTACGCCAGATGGTAAGCGCTACGCCTGCTCACAAACAGTAACAACACCACTCAAATATCAGAGACCTTTGAATTATAAATCAATGCACACCACACTACGCTCGTCAACCTGAGACATTACAAAATTATATAGACATTTCTATTATTTATATTGTTTACGTTTACAAAGTTTATTGTGATTTTTTCTTACTTTCTACATATATGTTTTATTAGCTTGAATGACGAGACGACTAGGTCGTTCGCCTGGTGGTAAGCGCCGCATATGTCCATAAACAGAATCAACGCCATACAGAACTTTGGATTACAAAGCTCTGCATGGGACTAGACTGCGCTTGTCACCCCGAGACATAAGTTGTTAAGTCTCATAGTGCCCAGTAATTTCAATGGCTTCAAAGTGCTTCAAACCGGAACACAACAGTGCTTACACACTGTTGCTAGGCGGCAGAAATAGACAAAGCGGTGGTATAAACCCAGACGACATCTCGCATACGAGAGACCTACTTTACAGAACTAATTGAACAAAAAACTGACAATATCCGAAATATAATCTTACTGTGTTGTAATTTTATCCCTTTATCTTTGAAGGTTTTTAATCTGTAATATAAAATAATTACCATCTTTTTTTCCTTACGCCAAATAATGTAAGAACGAAAGAGACAAAAAATGTTAAACAGAATAATCACTGATATTTTCTATAGGCCCTTAGAGTATAGTTTAAAGTCTCTACCCGATATCTTAGTTTTTGCATATAATCACAATCGCAAGGTGTTTACACTGCTTCTCACGTACCCCACTTGCCAGTGGAATGGCGGGTGCGTCACTGCGTACGTGCTGCCGACAACGTCCAGACTCTCCACGTATTATACTCGTATGCCTAGACTTTCACACCTACGTTTTGTAGGAAGGAATAGTATCGTTCATTGAGATGCGTACATATGTTTTGCCAGCGTCTGTGGCGCAACGGGCTAGTAGTAAGCTATGAAACGAGAGGTCGCGTGTCTTATCCCCGGAACGAAATAAATGTTTGTACAAATATACGCACTCACGCCTGTAATATCCATAGGGGTAGGCAAAGTGTAACCAGTAAACCCACATTTTCGCCGAGCGTATCTCGGTCCCATGATGTCATAGGGCTAGGGGGTGAGCCTTTCGCCATACCGGGCACAATCCCAGACTCCGGAGTGATATTGAACATTTCGTAATAAAAAACCCAATATCACTTTTACCCGATCCGGGGATCGCACTCGAGACCTCAGCTTGAACCTCAGTACGTATTACAACTGCGCCACCGACGCAGTCAATAATCGTCAATAATCAAAATATTTGTTACGGGGTCTGGGTGTTGTGGGTCTTTCGTAGTTCCTAATGCCTCGCATACAGGTTATCGTAGTTTGGGGTCGGGATTATGTTTGTCAATATTTATATATTTATGGTACTGAGACGCAAAAGGACGATTTTATTCGGCACTTACTTATGAGATTTAATCTTAACCACGAGTATCTCAAGATGGCGAGCGCAGTGCAGTGCGATGCAATATTTTGTAATTCATAGTTTTTAGTGATGTTGTTTCTATTAATAACCAGCTGACCCACAGGTGAGCGACCTGCTCATCTCGTCATTCTGGATTTAAATTGAGAACATCCTCCTTTTTAAAGTCGGTTTAACGAGCATTAGTGTCGCATCTCGATCATTAATGAATATTACGTAAGTAATCAAAAAAGTAATTTCGTTAATAGGCCCGACTGTGTAAAGGTCCATACAGAATAGGCTCAAGTTCGCGAACATTTATTTAGTTGACATATCTTGATTGATGTAATAGTTTGGTGGCATTACAGTTTCTGGGTCATAGCCAACGCTGTTTTATTAACACATTGGAAATTTTGATTAAATATCATATTTGAAATTGGTTTATAAATTATATTTTACTTAATTACTATAAATTAAATTTGGACTATAAAGATTTTTTGTATATTATTTTTTTTCTATGTGTATTCATTAATGGTCTAAAATCCATTGATTTTTATCACGATGTGGTTTACCTTTAGTCCCGACGCGACGCGACGTTTCGAATGCTTCAAGTATGAAAGCCATTATATAAAAAAATATTTATCATCAAATCTCAGGAACTATATCTCCCACAAATTTAAAATTTAGCAAGTACTTACCCACTTACTACCTAAAGTAAAGTAATAGTAATAAAATAAAATAAAATCACATGGACGGCGATGAAATTTGGTAGACACCAATTTCTACTAATAAAAACTTAGATTATCCAAAGTCGACATAAACTCTATGGGTTTAATCAAGGTCTAGTAAAGACCATTAGTCAAACTAACGAATATCACAAGAATCAAACCCGCACGGTGTGTATGGTAATATGTAAATGATATAGGCGCAGGAAGCGTCGAGCATTGCCCTGTTCTTAGAACCAGAGCCACAGGCTGCGGTCATGTTACTTTTACTTTTCTATTGCAACGTGCATCCTGCGCAGACTTTATGATTTTTAATCGACGAAAAAACCGAGGAGGTTAGGAGACACGTTGTTTTTAATGTATAACCACGCATAACTTGGCCTAATGTGGACCGATTTGGATGATTCTTTTTTCATAAGAAAGTTAGTCTCGTTTTAATTTTAAGAAGATATTCCACCCTTTAGTGGGTGATATCGGGGATAAAACATTCAAACTTCGTCATTTATACATTATACTGTCGAAACGAAACTCGCAAGTTCGAAACCAGCCCCGAAATCATACCCCTTTGACTTTTCTAAGTTACGTGTGTATTAATTGTTAATTACTTATCACATCCTTTAACGGTGAAGGAAACATCGTGAGGAAACCTGTATACCTAAGAAGTTCTGCGTAAGAATTTCGAAGGTATGCAAAGTGGCAGACTTTAGGCCAGCGTGGTGGACTAAGGCCTAATCCCTCTCAATTCAGTAGAGGAGGCCCGTGCCCAGCAGTGGGACGTATATAATACAGGGTTAGTATTTAACAAAAATAAATCCACCTAAAAAACAAAAAAGCTATAAATAAAAATAAACAATTTTGAGTATGTGCTATTGCAATGTAAGCACAAATGATTTTTTTTATATTTAGCTTTTTAATTTGTTTTAGTCGTTAGTAAAATAAATACTTTGAATATATTAATATTTTTTAACCGGCTCTGTTTCATCGCAACTGAATATTACTGTCATGACTTTATCATCATGACTTGTATAATATTAGTATAATAGTATACAAAAGGCGAGTGACGCCGGATGACGCAAGCAGTGTTGCGCGACACATTACAATCGCGTCTCGTGGCGATGTGTCACTGAACCTTGTGAACTTCGGCCCCACACGGACAGACAGAAATTTTATTGATGTTTTGCGTCGCGTGAATAATTGTCTATGAAAGGTATTTTTAAAGTAAAAATTAGGTTACGTAAAATTCATTATAAAATTGTATAAATAATGTGAACAATTATTTAGTACGAAAAGAAAGTTTATGTAAAGTTAAGGTTCACAATTGAATATGACAATATTCAATATAAAAATATCGAGTATAAAAAAAATTGTGCGAATAGTCTCCGATTAAAATGACTGTGACATTCGGACAGATAGACGGACATGACGACATTTTAAGGGTTCCGTTATTGCCATTTGGCTACGGAACTCTAAAAAGAAACTTTAACATGGACACGACGCAAATAAAGCCTAGATTCTAGTTTATGTTCTGGTTTCTCTTCAAAACGCATAAATCTTTCGCCTTTTATTCCAGTTTATAATTTTTACAATTATTAATAATTTTTGCAAGGATCGTAGAAAGTGGAAATCCGTTGTCTCTGCCTACCCCTGTGGGAAACAGGAGTGAATCTATGTATTTATGTATGTATGTTATAATGTATGCATAAATTTATAATAACTACACAATACGGTATGATACATCAGTTATCGTGGACTAGTAAAGTGATTGCTGACTAGTTCGATGATACTAATGATTCTAACTGAAACAGAAGATCAATTTAAGAGCAATCATTTTCTCAAATAAATAACTGGTTTAAGAAATTCATACATACATACGCACTCCCCCTGTAGTCCCCGAACTGGCAGAGGTGTAACCGGTACACCCACATTTCGCCGAGCTTATCTCTTTCCCATAATGTGATAGGCGGCGAGCCTATCGCCATACCGGGCACAAATTCTCCAAACTCCAGGCTGATAGTGAGAATTTCGTAATAGAAAAACCAAATATAAATTTTACTCGACACGGGGATCGAACCCGAGACCTCAGCGTCAGCCTCAGTCGTAACGCGTACGCATTACAACTGCGTCACCGAGGCAGGCAGAAATTCAATTTTCTCAATATTTGTAAATCGACGTTTATATAAAAAAATCTCATTATCATGGAAACTTGTTAACGAAAGCCATAATGTAATTTATTTATGAAAATAAATCTTATAATCGAGGTAGCGCAAAATCAATTAAAACATCCGTTTCGATAACCTGAAGTTTAAATAAATTAGTGAAAATCCGTTCATAATACCAAATACAAGTAAAAAATTAAATTCTCAAGTCTATGGTAAAATATAGATAAAAAAAACTGGCTCAGTGGCGTAGTTGTAATGCGTACTCGGTACGACTGCTGTGCTGTAGTCTCGGGTTCAATCCCCGGGTCGGGTAAAAGTGATATTGCTTTTTCTATTACGAAATGCTTAGTATCTGCCCGGAGTCTGGAATTGTGCCCGGTATGGCGATAGGCTCGGCCCGTATCACATCATGGAACGGAGATAAGCTCGGCAAAATGTGGGTGTAGGAGTTACACCTCTGCCTACCCCTTCGGGGAATACAGGCGTGAGTGCGTATGTAGATAAATAAAAAACACATGTTTTTTTTATTTTATAATCATAAACTAAACGCGAAAGTAGGCTTGTCTGTTAAATCTAGAACAATAATTTTTAAGTTTTTCTTGAAACAACTGATCTCCATCAGGCAGCCACGAAATTCGTGATAATAGTCAATAGTTTTCATAACAAAAAGTTAGTTTGTTCTAGTTGTTTCTACGATATCCACACTACACAGACAAAGTTGCGTGCGTTAGCTAGTTGCGGCTATGAAAAATAAACTTTCTATTATTATTCGAGTTGGCCAAGCACGCGCTCGTCTCGTGCTACGTTAGACATTTGAGATACAGACACCCTGTTTTAATACTTCGAAGCGAAGAAAACTTGTTTCAATCACTATCTAATATCGTATCGTAAATTTATTATTTATTAAAATAAATAAATAAATAAGTTGTTTATATGTATTTATTTTTATGATACAATTTGGAAAACACTTTAACTTGCGTCCACACTAGTGTTGAGTAGGACTTACAAGAGGCAATACATTTGTCCCGTACATGACGAAATAATTTAAGAGCGGCTCTATTTTTTACATGTAATACTTCAAATTTGATGTCGCGGTACGCGTTTAACTATTGCCATTAAGAGGGCTGCGTGCGTGGAAAACTGAGAACGATCGAGTGAGCTTCAATACACCCCATTTGAGGTAGGTCCTTGTACCGGCTCAGTGAAAAAAAAGAGGCTACTCTTATAAACTCATTTAAAAACCGTGTTCTACTCAACACTATTTCACACTTCCATGACATTTCGCCGCACTGATAGGCGTGGCTATCACACGTACTTGTTATACTAATGTGGACGGGTGTCGTAACATACACTATATCGATGTTATATGTATCTTAAATAACATGTCACGCCCCCCCCCCCTCCCCCCTCCACGCTAAGGGGAGCTGTATAGATCTACGTCTAATTAGTTACACTTGTTACAATATTCTGCCCGAGCAATTCCAAGATCTTGTAATAAGACCTAACTCCCTAACTCATTCATAGCACTGGTAAAAAAATTGTAAGATGAACATGGGGTATCTATAAACCCCATCGATATGTCGGTAAACTGCAATATAGCGATTTCATCCGACCCTCTGCGACTGTGTTGCATGAAGGGAAAAGTTTTTAAATTACTTTTTGCGGCGAGTAAATCCTTCGTGCTTATAGTACGTATTTGAAATAACACAAAATTATGTGAGCTTTAAAAAAGTTTCGAGTGGTTTTACAAAATCTCTTCATTTATTTATTAGATACCAATTTCAGTAAAAAAAATAAATGCCTGAAGGAGCATGACAATGACCTTCTCGCTATTCACAAACGTAAGGTAGATACGATGATCACACCGCGGCCGCGTGCTAGTAGGTTCCACGGATCCTAAGGGTTCCGCGAATGAGTTAAATTTGTTACTGACGTGCGGCGAATGTCGGATCGGATTCACACAATAACCGACCACATTGAAGATGAACTTATACACGGATTAAATACTTCTGATATGGTTGCTGATTTCATAAAATGAAAGACATTTCTTGTGTGTTTTAAAGTTTGGAAACTGTTGGTCTATATTATGCACTATGTAATGTAAACTCAAACGATGTAAGATCGTCACTAACGCACAGTGTGATTCGGTGTCAAACTTACAAGTTATCAAACGAAAACACTGACGCCAGTGTCTGACACATAGCGTGTCCATCGCATCAGATAACTTTATCCTGCCCTAAAATCTAAATACTTACCATAGGTAAAAGCCAAAATAGAATTTATAAAATGCATTTATAAGTTAATCGAATCGAGTAGCACGACCAAGGGCGGCGCGAACCCGCGTCCGCTGCAGGTCACCTCGACCACTAGCGGACATCTAGGACCTTTCGACCGTTCAATACAGTTCCGTTTGTATAAAAAATTATATAAAGATACACTACCGAGGCAAGAGACCGTGACACACGTCCGCTTTGTATGCAATCGTATAGGTTTTTTTTATTGTATAGGCCGGCAAACGACCAAGTGGGTCACCGGATGGTAAGTGATCATCACCGCCCATGTACGCCCACGATACTAACATAATCATGGGCGCGTTGTCGAGCTTAAAAGAAAGGGATAAGTAAGGGATTGGGAAGGGATTGGGGATATCTCACTCACCGTACGAAACACAGAAGCAAGCTGCTACTTCACGTCGGTTTTCTGTGAGACATTGGTAACGACGCGGACGAGCCGACCCATTCATGCTGTAGACAGAACTGTCTACTCAGAATTGTATAGGTAAGTTTTCAGGTATGCGAATCGGACAGAACACGGCGACGTGCAACAATAAAAGCCTGAATTCGTATACTGGAAAAAATATGAGTACATTTTAACCGACCACTTCCGAGACGTATAATTTTATGTGCATCATCTCATCTATTCATTCGGACACAAAGGCGTAGTGTATTTTTTTTGGACTACTGTAACCGATGCTATGCTTTCCCATATTAATAATGGCCATTGTTTCACATTAAACTGACGACAAGTCGCAGTCAGTGAGATTACTCGATGCCAAAAAACATGTGTGTGTTCTAGTTGTAATTCAGCCTACCTCTTCAGGGATATAGGCGTGAGCTTATGTTATGTAAATATGAGGTAATTTTCCCTATAATTTTTAAACGCATTTATCTCACATAAAGTATGCATGATATAATTATTATAAATCTTGTGCAAATGTTTTTTGTTAGAGCATATTCAGATTTCATTCTCCGGTAAATAAAATTATATAAAAACGTGTGCATAAGTATGAATATTTTAATTACAGGGCAATGATACTTTAAATAACTATGTATTTTTGTAGTTCGTTGCTACATTTCAAGGTCATTTGAGTTATAAAACAATTTAACGTATTTGTATTATGATTTATCAGATATAAAGGTAGATTGTGAGGTGCACGACGGAGAAAGGAAACCGCGACTCTGCACTACATGACGTTTTGTAGGTCTAGTACGAGTTGCGAATACGTTCATAGTTTTCGAAATTAATATTGGCGAAGTGTCGCAACTTGTAAATCGTACTGTTACAACCCTAATTTATTAATGGTATATAAAAACTTTTAACAAAATAAAGCCGACTCATAAATACTAAAAATAAAAGTAAACATTTTTGAGTCGGTGGTACTGTAGTTTAATAAATAAAAATAAAATCGTTTAGTTTTAGTTTTAGTTTTTACGTTTTCTGTTAAAAGATTTAATATACTATTTTTAGTCAATGAATCATCAAAATCGGTGTATAAATGTCGAAGTTTGTGTCTTTCATCCCCGATTTCACCACTTAAGGGTGGAACTTCTTCTTGAAATTAAATTGGGACCAGCATTGAGCTATACTCTTTCGAATCATCCAAATCCACATTGGCGTAGTTATGCGTGTTATACATACAAATAAAACGATTACAATTTAGAACCTCCTCTGGTTTTTTCGTTAGTTGAAAAAAAATATATATAAAATTACTAAATTTACGAGCCCGGAGTAGTAGAACTCAGTAACAGCCCGGAGTCTGGAATTTATGCCCGGTATGGCGATAGGCTCGCCCCCTATCACATAAGGGACGGAGATACGCTCGGCGATATGTGGGTGTACTGGTTACACCTCTGCCTACACCTTCGGGGATTACAGGCGTGAGTGCGTATGCATATGTAATGACAGCCTCCGTGGCGCAGCATGCGAGTAGCTTGATGTGAAACGAAAGGCGGTGGGTTCGATTCCCGCACTGAGACAAATTATGATTGAGTGATCCACAAAAAATTGTTTCGGGTCTGGGTGATGTGGGACCGCAAGTCCCTCGTAGTTCCTGTTACCCACGATACAGGTTAACCTAGTTTGGGGTCGGGACTATGAGTGTGACTATTGGATGTATTTAAAAAAAAAGTATGTAGAAATTTACCAATTTTAGTTCATCATAGTTTCCGTATTACTGCTAATCCATGTATAGAGAGCATACTGAAAGTTTATCAAAACGTGTACGTGTCTAATAGGTCGATTTGTGTCAAGTCTCTATACGTACATATAATGGAGTCACCGTGAAGTTATTTTTCCTTTGCGACAAACAATATCCTGGAAATGTATTTCCTTAACACTGCTTTAAATATTATTGACATTTTATGACACTTCACATTGCCTCGGTGGCGAAGTTGTAATGCGTACGCGTTATGACTGAGGCTGACCGTGAGGCTCGCACCTTTTCACATCATGGAACGGAGATACGCTCGGCGAAATGTGGGTGTACTGGTTACACCTCTGCCGACCAGTATGGGATCAACTCGAAATTCTTGAAGTAACACGGCCTATCCAAATCTTGCTTCGAACCCTGTACCCCTGGTCCAATAAGTCTGACCTTCCCCCATCTTTTGTTTCGCAAGAGCCTCGTTGATTAGTAAACAGCGCGTGGCGTGGACTGGCCGCGATCCAAACAGCAGGTCAAACTCTATTATTAGTACATTATACTGTACATACATACATCAATCGTATTACAACGCCCTATATACGTAATGCACGCTGGTTATTATAAGTATTTATTTATTTATGATGATGAGACGAGCAGGCTGCTCGCCTGATGGTAGGCCTGCCTATAAACTGAAGAAACATCACCCAGAACTTTGAATAAATACTGCATGACACTGTCCTTGCTACGTTCGTTACTGTGAAATTCAGTTAACCATGTTTTTTTTATTAGCCTGAATGACGAAACGAGCAGGTCGCTCGTCTGATAGTAAGCCTGTCCATAAACAGAAGCAACGCCACACAAAACTTTGAATTACATAGTAATGCATGGCACTGTACTGCTTAGATGTAAAGTCTCATAAAACCCAGTAATTTCACTGGCTGCAGGACATTCTTCAATCAAGTACTGAGAGTTGTTTAGTTGACAAGATGGCTTGTTACGTGATATTTCTTGTTATATTCTAGATCGTATAACAAAGTCAACATACATATTTGATTGGAATCGAACTGGCTACAATGAACCACGAACACATCGGCCACAACACAAAGATATCAACTGAACATGTGTGGCATAATGATGTCAATGTCCTCCCAGATGTTATCTACACACGTACAAACACCACTATCGGGGAAATTAAACAGATAATGACGATGCCCGCTGAAAAACTCACAGATAACCTTATATCGAGTATCGGAAACGACCGAGAGAGTGTCGCCAGGCGACAATACGCGACAACACGCGACTACACCACGTACAAACAACAATCCGACAGTACCTGGTCACGATGTCTATCAGCAGCTCGCCAGCCGGAGTTGACCACACCATACTACTATAAACACACACACAGGGTCACCTGCACCATCGCACCACGCGGATAAGGACCTCGCCACACGTTCCCGAGTGATAACGCGGCCAAACAACAAAAAAAACCGGGGTCCTAAGAAGGTCGAATGTGGTATTTTTTTTTCAGCCGAGCTGGCAACTTCGCCGGACGGACGCGCGTTCGTGCCGCGCGCCGCTCATTGGCCGAATGCGACGGCGGCCATCACTGCACGCCGGCCGGTCGCCCAATGACGCCGCGTCCCGCACGCCCCGCCCACATCCTCGCAGCTTGTTGAATGAATTCGGCGGCAGTCGCGCGCGGCACGCCGTGTCGGTCGCACGTATTCACTACACTTAAGGATGTTCGTCACTTTGAACGCGGAGTGTCTAGTGACCACTCGAAATTGAAGTATGAGGAAACAACAAAACTACAGCATTGGCGGCACAATGAAGCGAACACGACATCGATCAAACTAAATAGCTTAAAGTACTAGTAATCAACTTAAAAATATGAAAGTTAAAGTAAATAAAAGAAAGTGAAAGTTACGATTTATGGTCCAGTCTTGAAGCTATAAGTTTCATGTTTGGATACCACATTCAGTGCACTTCATATTGTGGTGTGGTGGTTAGACGGTACATCTGGTGCCTCCTTTAACTCTTTACCTGCAACAATATAAACATAGCTTTACTCGAGATCTCGTGAAATTGTATCAGTCAACGACTCGACCTAATCATAAACTTACATATTTCTGAAAATCATTCGACATTTTGAATTTAATCGGAAACGTTTACTGTGATATAGGTATGTACGAACAGAATAACATTACATGGTGAAAGAGTATGTACAGTGTAAGTTTAGTCGATATGACACGTGGATAGATAAGAGATAATAATAAGATTTAAGATATTTCATTCCTTGCCTACATTTTTATCAAAGTTGGTGACAATTTCGATGAGTGTTCTTTTTTTTAAGTTAACTTCGAAACAAAATTTTACGTAAGATTTAATTAATAATGTCGAGACATATACAAACGTTATCCTCCAAATAAAAATTACAATAAAGTGTAGTTACAACGACAAATCACACAATAGTTTATACAAATTAGTAGGCACTTGTTTTCTTTATATACTCAAATTGTGTTACAGAACACGGCTTCCTGAATATGTATGAGATAAAAAAACCCAGTTTTCAACTTCAAGTGTATGCAACAATATTATGAAAAGTAAATCGAATTATATACGAAAGTTGCGTAATGTGAAAAAGCAAACTCAATAAAGTCAATTCTGATTTCCCCTCCTAGAGGTCACCTCCTATTCCCAATCACTTTTCTTATACTTTAAGGTCGCAAAGCATCAAGATTCTGCTAGGGTTGTCGGTGTTCATGGAGAACTTATTTATTTATTTTTTTGAATGACGTGACGAGCGGTTGCTCGCCTGATGGTAAGCGCCACGTCTGCTCATAAATAGAAGCAACGCCACACAAAACTAAATAACAAAGCACTGCATGACACTGCGCTGCGCTCGTCACCTCGAGACATAAGGTGTTAAGTCTCATAATGCCCAGTAATTTCACTGGCTTCAATGTCCTTCAATCCGGAACACAACAGTGCTTACACACTGCAGAAATAGACAAAGCGGTGGTACCAATACAGACAGCCTGTCGCATAAGAGGGACCTACCACCTAGTAAAACTAATTCGCGAGCGAACGACATCTTGCACAAGTTATTGTGAAACTCGTCAACGCGCACTAATATAACACAGATCAACACGAATTTTGTCTTTGATAAGAGAGTATGGAATTTCGATACATTTATCTATAAGTTATGCAAAAATAAAATATGGCCGGAAAAAGTTTTTTTTTTAATATGATATATTGGTACGTATCATATATGAAAGATATATTAAAGAAAAAGGTGTTATACCACAAAAGCAAACTTTTTAAGGAATATGGGTATTTTTCCTATGTTTTAAATGGTTTTAAAGCATAAAATAAATAGAAACATCTAAAAATTTCTTTTAGGACAAAGACAATTTTCTTATTGTAGAGTTGTGTAATCTATGCGCTCCACAGTGAGAACGCTGATGTACGCAGAAAAAAAATTGACGAGTGGTAGAGCTGTGGTCACGGTATGAATGGGCCGGCTCGACCGGGTTGTTACCACTGATCGAATTAAAACCGACGTGAAAGTGCGGCTTCCTGCTGCGGTTCGCACGGTGAGTGAGATATCCGGAAGCCCAAACCTCCCATTTCCCAATCCCTTAAATATATCTTTCCCTTTAAGGTCCACACTCGGCGCAGAAATTGTAGTACATAAATGAAAAACCCAAATAAAGATACGCGCCGAACCTTTTGAAAGTCGGTAAAAATTAGTCACATATTCATTACCAAATAAATAACACGTATGATTTAACATTCACGCTTTATATCTGAGGTGGGGATCAGAGTTCAAACACAATCTGTCTTTTTACACTTATCAAAAAATTCAATACTTTATTTAATATGGGTACTTATAATATGGCTCTGCATCATACTAATATTATAAATGTGAATGTAAGTTTGTTTTTACGCTTTCATGCGAAAACTACTTAACCGATCATCATGAAACTTTGTACACATATTCTTGGAAGTATAAGAAGTAACATAGGATACCTTTTACGAAAAAAATATTATCTATTTGTTTGTTACGCTTTCACGCCTAAATCACTGAACAGATTTTGATGATTTTTGATGTAGAGATAGATGGGACCCTGGAGACGGTTATAGGCTACGTTTTATTTCGGAAAATTCTATTCACGCGGGCGGAACCGCGAGCAAAAGCTAGTATATAAAATGTATGAAATTAATAAAATAGAACAATTTAAAGTAAACTCTTTCATAATATTAATATGTTCGTAATCCAATAGAACACGAATATGGTTCGTTGCGTAATATTATGTTATATTGTTTTACAATTTCGCTATATTTGAGTTTAATTTCAATTTAATATAATATGTAAATACTCAAAATAAACACTTAAATACTTAACAATCCTGGACTAATATAAAAATATTGTAAACTTTATAGTTGCCCAGTGTATTTTGACGACTATGTATGTTATGTATATATTAGCTGATATGATTTCTGTAATTACATAAGTTTCTTTATTTTGTGCTGACTTGTATGACAAGCGCTATATTAATTGCCTACATGATGAATAAAACTATTTCATTTCATTTCATTTCAAAGACTGAAATATAATAATACTGAATAATCTCGTTTCTTTTTTCATGATTTTATACTTTTTGATTAATTTTTCAAATTCATCAGAATATCTATGAAGTCAATTTAGGGACAACTCATGTGTATTTACCATTTTTATAGTTTTCTGATATAGAAACGATAATCAACATAATATATAACACTATATAGATAAATGATACATATGATATGTTTTCCGCATTTGGCACAGAACTTGACCTAGATCGCTGGCTATCTGTACGCAGTGCTGATCGATGCGGTGACCCGGTTTACACTATTATATTTGTACATGTACATGCGCCAATGCATTATTCCTCGTACTTATTACTAATGTAAGTTTTATTAATAATACAAATATTTCTAACTGCTTCGGTGGCGCAGTACGCAGTAACGTTCGCCTTACGACTGCTGTACTGAGGTCTCAGGTTCGATTCCCGAGTCGGGTAATGATATTAGGTTTTTCTATCGTGAAATGCGCAGTATCAGTCTGGACTCTGGAATTGTGCCCGGTATGGCGATAGGCTCGCGCCCTATTATACATCATGGGATGGAGATACGCTTGGCGAAATTTGGGTCTGCTGATAACACCTCTGCCTACCCCTTCGGGGATTACAGGCGTGAGTGCGTATGTAGTATTTCTTGTTTCAAACACGACATCAGTTCCTATTATAATACATAACACAGCCTGACAGTATCAATTGCGAGCTAAATTGAAGCCAATAGAGTAGACGTAGCAACTAGCAACCGTGGCCTGACACCGGCAGTGTGGCCGAGTGTTGATTGATTTGATTGCACGCAGTACGCAGTAGGCACGCCTCGCCACGCCACGCCGCGCCGCTCTCGTTGCCATGTCTAAGAACTTATGAAGGTCAGCGGATGTTTTAAAGTTTTTACAGGATTGGTTTTGTGAGCCAGTAAAATTACCGAACATTTTATGATTTTGGTAGAGTCACGCTGTATATAGCTTTGCCTAGAGAATGAATGAGCTAATTCGAACGGGTTGGTACCATTATTTTAGAGAAAACAGGTTTTAAGTGTCAGCTTGGTGTTGCGTGTCGTACGGTAAACCCGAATCTTTCTTCCCCTTCCCAATCCCGTAATGATCCCTTTCCTTTACGCTCGGCAACGCATCCATGATTCTTTTGGTATTATGAATGTTCAAGGGCGGTGAAGATCCCTTACCATCAGAGGGGCTACCACGGAAACTTGCGAAAAGTTATTCGAGCTGTCATCGACAACAATTTCTATCAGATTTTAGTACAGCGCCTCTATCGTACGTAAAAGAAACTAATTTATATGGAATATAGACCAGTGATATTTAAGGAATTATCTATCGAGCCCTCGATACCTTTACATTACGATTTCGATAGTTTTCCGTGCTAGCCCCTCAGGTGACCCCACTTGCTCGTTTGCTGGCTTCCGCTAAAAAAACTTTAGCTTAGTAAAATACTGGTCTCGATTTCATTTCATATATTGGGAAGAGAAATAGTATGATTCGTATATTCTCCCTACATTATCTAAGTACTCTTTTGTTATGGCCTGATGGGCTCCCAGATAACGTAATCAGTGATATATTATGAGACTGTCATCTCTCTCTTGCTCTCCCTGTCTTCTATCTTGCCTTTATCCCACTCGCAGTGGTATCTCCGCAATATGCTTTTTAACACATGTTATAGAGAGATTTGGCTTGGGAGTTTTTACGATCGGCCGCCTGCCTGGCGTCAACCGCACTGGGGACTGTATACGACTGTTATCAATGTTTAATAGTTATTATTAAAAGCTAATGATACCTGAAGTTTACTATTTAGTCAGGAAACGTAGACATGCATTGTGTGAATGGCTTTGAGTCGATTACCTCATTTCTTTAGGTTGCAGCTCGTGTGAACGCATAATTGTGGCAGAGAGGCAGGGTTGGCAGGTACCTTCGCATCATGACAAAGCAAAAATAAATACACCACTCGTAAAGGTGTTCACCAATTGACATACAAACATAACCCTATGGCTATATCCCGAAGGTGTAGGCCGAAATACAACTAGTGTACTCGCGAGTTGCTGAGACTATTTTGACCTGACAGGGGGCGAGTCTAACGTCATATCGGGCACAATTTCCAATGTTTTCCGGGCAACTAATGTGTGATGTTTCGAATAAAAAAAAACAAATTGTCATTTCCATCCAATGATGAAATACAAAATTACACCACCACAGTATATGACTCATCAAAACGAACCTAGTACCTGCAAAGTACAATTCATTCAACCTTTAGTAGAACAAAAAAAACTGAACCATACAAAAACTTACAACCTTTTGTATGTACATATTTGTATAAAATCTGTCAGCCCTGCAGGTGTGCGGAATGCGATAAAGCGGCGTCTGGGCTGCGCAGGCGCACACGCACACACGCAGAACTGAAAGTGCGCTGCGTGCGTGGCGTGCGTGTGTTTGTGTGTAACTGGTCCGTGCATCTCTCACAGTGATGTTAACTTCAACCTTTCAACACTACCTGTATATATTATGAGATAAATACAATCGAGAGTTTATTACGTTATTCTGCACATAACCAAATATGACTATAGAAACCACTGTGGTTACTGGAATGCAGCTAAAGAAGCAAACTTTCGAAGATATTATCTGCATTAACTGATTTTGACAAAGGGGGTTTTTATCTTGCTTGTCCTTATAAAGAGCTATTAACATAGGGAAAATCAGAAAAGAAAACTAGAACTAAAAATTACGGAAACACAATTCATTATTATTCTATGCATTTTATAGTTTTTTATGACGTACTAGAAGCTATAAAAATAAGAAAATGCTGTTTCGCTAGAGAAGAACGGACAAGAAACTTGCTCTTTTCGAACTGATTTACATATTTTGCACTAATGGATAATTGTATGACTGGCAAGAGTATCAGTCACATAAAATGAATAATGTTTTTAAATCATTATTATTATTAAATAAATCATTATTATTTCCCTTCCATTATAAGTCACAAACTGCTTTATGAAGCTTCTCAAATTATTACTTATATATAGGTATCTAAAATTGATATAACAACGCCGATAATCTAGCAAGCGAATCACCTGATCGTAAGTGATCTGGAGACGGTGGACCGCACATGAACACCCACAATACAAGAAAATTCATGAACTAAGGATTAGAATGGAGAGTAGGTACTACGATTATTTTCCGTACAAACTTTTCGACCTTTCTTCATCCCTTCTTAAATAAGCAACGTTTGTCATTGCAGGAATACGAAGTAAAAAATTCAGAGTTTTTGGTCTGGGCTCCAATGCCCAAACCGAATTGATGATTGATCAGTCAGTAAAGACATGTTTTATATACTACTAGCTTTTGCTCTTTTTGTGATGGTCTTTACCGGAATAAAAAGTACCCTACGTCATGGTTCTATCTGTGTGCCAAATTTCATCCAATACCGTTCAGATGTTACGGCGTGATTAACTAACAAACATCATAATTCACATCCAAACTTTTACATTTATATAGTAGGATGAATAATATGCGCTTATGTATACCACGCAAATAAAGCAATATTGTAAACAAGAACCGACTATCAGGGAGGAAAACAGCTAAGCTTCACGTTTTTATTAGCACAATGACGAATAAATATTAATCCGAGTACTATCAAGAGGTAACTATAGACGGCGAAGTAAATAGAAACATAAAATCAAGTCACGCGTGCATCTTGGGTATAATTTTCAATTGTAACTGATTGAAGGTTTATTGCCAAGTATAAATCTGAGTTTCGTTTCGCTGGACCGTCGCGTGGGGAGCCCTCCAATTTGGCCGTTCTCCTAAGTCAAAGTTATCAGTTTTATGTCTATAAATCCCAAGTTTTGTTATGTTTATAGCATAGGTCAACAAAAGGGGAAGTAGGTCACCTGATGGGAACTGCTCTCCACCGCCCATTAACACCCACAATATCAGATTAATGGAAGCGTTACCGCCCTTAAAGGGAAAGGGGGATTTGGGCCTCCGGATATCTCACCGTACGAAACGCAACAGCAAGTTGTTATTTCACGTTGGTTTTCTGTGAGACAGCGGTAACAACTCGGTTGAGCCGGCCCATTCCAGTCGTAGACAAACTGTCTACAGTGAGGCTCTACCATTTTTGTATACAATATTATCTACATAAGTACCACTTTTGTTAATTGTTTAATGTAGACTGATTGTCTACATTAAACAATTAACAAAATATCCAACTGATTGCTATTTACTTTTGTTATTATATAATAACAAAGGTAAATAGCAATCTGTTTGGTATTTTTAACCGCCAACAAAAAAAGAGGGGTGAAACTTATTCAGCCCTTTGTCTGTGTCTGCGCTTGTGTTTTTGCGTACGTGCGTGCGTGCATGTATGTATTTGTCTGTGGCACCGTTTTAATGAGTAACTTTTTCCTACATCCATTGTGGATGCTTCGATGGTTGATCATTTTGAACATTGAAATTAAATATACGATGAAGTTTGATAATCCAAGTACTGTAAATACCAGTATCCAATGAATGAACGAATCAGCGAGTGAGTGAACGAGACAGCCGCGTTGTCACATTTATTTGGGTCACGTCGGAACTAGGTCATTACTCCGGTCATAACTTTTAGTAAAATGCGGATTAAATATACTTAAAATTGTTGTAAACATTTTATTTGCGATCTCGTGGGTATTGTGGCTTAGCGTCAGTCGTATTAACAATTACTAAACTTTAATAATGAACTCGAATCTATGTTTGTATATACATTTATTTATGTCTCTTTTTCTTCCACCTTCCCTTATCCCACTCGTAGTGGGGTCGTTGCAACATGCAACACATGTTACAGAAAGATTTGGCTAGTAGTTTTTACGACCGCCTGCCTGACGGCAACCGCTCAGGGGAGAAAACACCCAGACCAAAAACATATATTTGTGGATCACAACAACATATGTTTCTTGAACCCGCTACCTCTCGCTTCACAGCCGGATACTCGTCCACGGCGCCATGGAGGCTGTCTAACATATAACTATGTAATTTTTTTTAAATATTTTCTTATTATAGGCAACGTTCGTGATCCTAGAACCGTAAAATTCTGGACGGCATTCTGAAATCAAATTATTTTTCTTTGTTTTTCGACTCCAAACTTTGATGCCAAAAACCTCATTTCTCGGGATTAATATTGCGATAGGCATAAAAACGACAATCATCGATAAACTAACTAGAGAGTGGAAGGTTATCAAGACAGAGGTCGAAGTTTGACATCTCTTTCTGATTGTTTAATTAATTATCGCTCTATATAGGAAATGTCACCTTAGAGTTAGTTCTTCATAAGAATTTCGAGTTATATGAACTCCACCAATCTGTATTAGGCCAGCGTCATGGAAAAAGCCAAACCCCTTTCAAAAATACAGGAGGAATATGGCCAACAATGCGACAGTATATTTTTAATTAGCTAGATTGACGAAACGAGCAAGTCGTACGCCTGATAGTAAGCGTCACGCCTGCCCATAAACAAAAGCAACACCACACATAACTTTGAATTGCAAGGCATTGGACTGCGCTCGTCACCAAGAGACATAAGATATTAAGTCTCATAATGCCCAGTAATTTCACTGGCTTCAATGTCCTTGAAAACGGAACACAATAGTGTTCACACTCTGCTGTTTGGCGACAGAAAAATACAAAGCGGTGGTACCAACCCAGACGGCCTGTTGCATACGAGGGACCTACCACCTTGTATTATTAAATACAGGGATGATATTATAGACATGGATGTAGTTTATAACTATACCTCTTTCAACAAAATGGCGAAATAAAAGTCTATTATTTAAGTCCCAATCCACCTCTTCGGGTTCACATACTTTCTTTCTTTCTCCCTGGCGTTATCCCAGCTAGTGCCAGGGTCCGCCTTCCTACTAAGAGGCCTCCAATTCGCCCGATCTTGAGCATCCTTAATTGTGAGACCATTGGCCCTCATCTCTCCCTCTTATACGTCAAGCCAGCATTTTGTGGGCCGTCCGCGGGACCTTACTCCTGGTACGATCTGGCACAGGCATTTGCGACTGACGTACTTCCTGTGGTTGTGCTAAAACGTGACCGAACCATTCGTGTTCACATACATATTTTACTACGAGTAAAATACCATCATTCCCTTGCTCATACATATTTCTATCTTATATACTATATACGATCGATATCTCGACCGAACGAGACGTAGCATCTAAAAGGAATCAAGGATAATTCCTCTTTGTTAGTGGCTATAAAACCGGGCTCTAGCTGGATCTGGGCTAGATCTAGGGTTAGGCGATTTGAACGGATTTCACATTGAACAGTAAGCCCAACACAATGGTTGTTTAATACGATTACAATCGGTTTTAGCAAAGATTCGGAATGCGAGATTGGTTGATTAAATTGAATATAATTATTTATATATTCAGAATTTTGCTATATCTATTTGAAAGACGCTTTTCACAAAAAATAATCAGTACTGACCTTTGCTGAATATCACAATTAATTTCAATATTCTCAGATAGAATAGATTAACAGCCAACATAATCAATGATAATTCGACTATTAAAACGAATAAAAGCAATTCCATCAACCAAAATCTCTTCATCTGCACTATTTGTGTCCCATACAATATTAAAATACGCGAGAAATAACCGGCCTGAAGTTGGTCACGAGTGGCGTGGTGGCTATTGTTTTCAGAGAGTGAGTGGTGACTATGGCGATCTACCAACACGAACTGTAACAGCGTGTTGGATTATGGCCCAAACCGCATACTTCAAAGAGAAGACAAGTCTTTCCCTAAGGTACATAACGGGCTAATAATAAAACACAGCATCAAATCCATACAATTTTTCAGCGGTAACTCCTCCTTTCTTTTATCAACCATTTTTTATTGAGTGACGTGATTTTGGCACAAGTATTTGCAGTATCGTTTCACGTTTCACCGCGAGGTAGTCTGATGTTAGTCTAGTATTTTGCCAGCCCGTCCTAACTGACGCAACCTGCGTGAAATCATATTTGAACGTTTAGATATGTATTGCTAAACCTGCATACAATGTTGCAGTACCAATTGAATTAACACGCTGGATGGTTTGTGTTTGAAATCTGCGAAATTCTACTTGAAAATACTCTTAGATCTCTATATATCATTAAACTTTGTGTAAATATAACTATTTTTTTAAGGTAAACTAAAGTTTTATTTTAATTGGTGTTACTATCCTTAACAAGCATCATCATCATCGTTTATTTTAAAAGGTTTTTTTCATTTTTAAATAATAAATTACTTTAAAAAATAGAACATTTATTATATAATTAATATACTAGGGGCTTTGCCCATGTTTTTCCACAAAACATAAAATAAAAAAAAATGTAAAGTCCGACGAATATGAGACATATCTTACTTTCTTCCCCACATTATTCTGCATTGATTGGTATCGGTCTCGACCCCATACCCCCAGCGGTTTCGGAGGAGATAGCGTGACAAGCTTTTGGAAGCGGCGGCGGCAGTTACTTTTTTTTAGAATAGAGAGAAGAGAGATTTTATATATTTATTTATTTTATGAATTTTTTTATTAATTTATTTTGTTATTATTAATTATTATATAATAACCAAGCTCATCCCAAAGATCCATTAAACAACTCGACAGTCGACACCCATAAATCATTTTTCTTTTTATATTGTTTTTGGTTGAAATAGTAACGTATAACGAGAAGTGAGTAAAATGTAACGAGCGAGATGATGGAGGAAGCCCGGTGTCAAGTGAACTTCAGACGGAGGAGAGGAGAAGAAAGGAGGAAGAGGAAAACGAAGAAGAGTAGAGGAGAGGGGAGGATAGGAGGGTTGAGTAGAAAAGAAAGCATAAATAATTAATTACAATATAAAATTAACGCCAAATGTATTTCATTATTCTGACTAAATATGTCAATAAACAACCCCAACCCGTTAAACTCAAAACACGTACAAAAACATTGCAATGTCTGATGTCTCTACCCTAATTGCGCGTACAAGCCACCCCTCGCACCGAAACGGTATCAGATTCGTTGCTAGGCAACGGACGACCTTTCTAGGACGCCCTCCCAAACGCAATTAATTAAAACTCCCGCTCAAGTCCTATCCGACCTTGTTCGCCCCGTTTGGATCCAGGAGTTACGCCCACCGGCCACCGAGTCTGTACACGCTGCAAAATTGTACTTTTTTCTCAGAACAAAAATTTACCCCGGGGCAAGGCACGGACAAGTATGAGAAACTCTCTAACAATACCCAGGAGTGTATTAATATAAAGGCAAATGGTGTAATTATGGGTTTTGTTTCGGTCATTTACACGATATACCCCAATTTGAGTGCATGACCTATGGGGTATTTAGAAAAGTTTGTAATTTCTTAATTATAGGTTGATTTTTTTGTTCTGGGTTTACAACGATACATTTAGTAAAAGCGGTTGGTATATCATAATGCTTTGACTATTTTTTAATAACCGACTTCAAGAAAAATTGACTGTATATTTTTTGATGTTTGTTTCCTCAACTTTCTACTGGGTGAACCGATTTTGATGATTCTTTTTTATTTGAAAGCTGGTGCTTCCCGTGTGGTACCATTTTAATTTGGTCCAGATATAACAATGGCATCCATGAGAAAATCATATAAGTATTAAATTTGCATTAAGTATGTGCGCGACAAATAGACGAATAATTCAATATCACGCCAACCGACTTCGATGATTTCTCTTTCAACCGTCTTCGATGATTCCTTTTTTAACCGACTTCAAAAAAGTAGGAGGTTCTCAATTCGGCGCGTTATTTTTTTTTAATGTATGAACATCGATTTCTCCGCCAATTGTGGACCGATTTTGTTGGAAAAAATTACTCGGTAGTGTTTTTATTTTGAAGTCGGTTGTTTAGTTTTGTTAAACTTTATTTTATAGAAGACACTGGCAAACAAGCAAGTAAGTCTCCTGATGGTAAATTATCTCCACCGCTCATGAACGCCCATAGTACCAAAAAAATCATAGATGCGAAGCCACTCTTAAAAATACGGGATAATTAAGGGATTTGACGCCGGGAAGGCGGGTGAGGGATTTGACGCCGGATATCTCAATCACAGAATGAAACACAGCAGCAAGATGTTACTTTACGTGAGTCTTCTGGACAGTGGTAACAACACGGTAGAGCTGGCCCATTTATGCCATAAACAAAACTATCCACAGTGTGGCTCTACCACATGACTGCTGCGAATACCATATTTCAACTAATACATACAAACTCACGCCTGTTTACCATGGGGCAGGCAGACTATCAAATGCCACATCTTACTATACTGAAACTTCTTTTTCCTCTTCCATATTCAAGCATACGGTTAAGGGTGTTAGTGAGCTGTCCTTATCAGAGAGGATCTTTTATGTGATCAGCATTTATGGCTCTTCGATCACAATTTCACGATGTATTCCTTTCTTAAGAGCCCTTTCATCCATCGTCCTCACGTGTCAAAACGAGAACTTCAACTACTTATATTTTTTTTCTTTCTTTCTGCCTGGCGTTATCCAGGTTCGGTGTCAGGCACGCCTTCCTATTTAGACATTTCCAGTTCACCTGTTAGTTGTTCATATCCCCAATAATTATCTGAGAGCAATTTATTATTATTTATGGCTAGTATAGCGCTACCACCATACAAAGCTATGTCATTGAACCTAGAATCGCTTTGTTGAATATTTAGAACATTTACTTTCTCTTCTCAACGTTTAGATGTAAATGTGTAAACATCTCTCTTAGATATCAACTTCTCTTGACATAAAAACTGCATCAAAACCCTTCAAGTAGTTCAGAAGTATTGAGCGAATACATAGAATTTTATACCATTACCCGACTGCGCGTAGAATTTAATAGAAGTACCAATCTACACATCATCGACTTAAATTCAATGATAAACACCCAAAACAACATAAAAACTTCCTACAAAATTATTCTTTTGTTAAACATAAGATATATAAAATAAGTAAATTACACGACAATAAGAACAGCTGATTCTCGACGGGGACCCGCCTCAAGGTCTCTAAGGGAGGCCCACCCCTCGGGCGCGTCGGGTGGGGTCTTGTATCACCCCAGCGGCTTTGCGGGAGCAACCCCCGCGCTGCGCACCGGCGAATTTTTGGGTTCTCGCCCAACCTTAAATAACTCGTAGCTTTTTTTAGGTAAAATGTAGAGCAAAATGTTTTAATTATTTTTTTAACTCTATGATAATGTTTTTTCTTAGTAGTTTTTATACAGTGTTATTTAACGATTACTTATGGTTTGTACGTACTTTTCAATTGCTAAACACAATACAATGGAGAGTATTATAGATATTTCAGTTTAAGTTAGAACGTGTTAATATTTATGCGTGAACTAGTAAATATGTATGTATGTAAGTAGTTTTAATTTATGTGAGAGTGATGCGTCAGCCTTCATTTATACATCTATCTATACACAAAGGATAAAACAAAGTCGCTTTCCGCATCTGTTTATATTTTAACTCCTCATAAACCACGTAACGGATTTTGATGCGGTTTTCACTATAATTGAGACTATCTTCCGGAATATTTATATGCATATCACGCTATGATTCATGGGAGCCGGGTAGTAATATGACTACGATGAAACCGCATTATACAATTCAGTCAATAGTGATAAGCACTTAAGGGCCATTGTCTTAATTCTTAAACACATCACACAAAATGAGACGGACAAAGATGAACTAAAGTATCTTAGATCACTAAAGCCGTTTTAAGTATTCTGAGTAAGCCATTGGTGGTGCAAAATAACTCTTCAAATATATCCCCAAAGTCCTAACTTAACCAATGCATACATTTAGTATAATTGATTCATCCTGGGAAGTCTAGACTCCTATTATTCTGGTTATTAGTGCCTATCAAATTCTAGATACAGTTGGGGTGGGTCCGTAGAAGACTTTGCGCTGACATTTAGGTCAACGGAATTTACGCGACTATGCGTATACTTTTGGAAAATATTAGTTAGAAGCTTAGTTTTGTACCAAAATCTGGTTTAACGCAAGTGCTGAACTGATAAGCATTATTTTGTATATATAAAACATTTTATTTAATAAACTTTAGAGACACACTAGAGTTAGGTTTGTCTACAGCACGAATGGACCGACTCGACCGGATCATTACCACTGTGTCACTGAAAACCGACGTAAAATAGCGGCTTGCTGCTGCTTTTCGTACGGTGAGTGAGATATCCGCAGGCCTAAATCCCTCTCTCCTTACCAATCCCTTACTTTTCCCTTTCCTTTAAGGTCGACAACGCGCCCATTATTCTTCTAGTATTGTGGGCATACATGGACAGTGAACATCACTTACCATCAAGTAACTTGCTTTTAAAAAAAAACTAATGAATCTGAAATTGTCGGTAGTTTTAGTCACGACAAATTCGCATTGATTTATCGTCACTACAACTACCGCAAATGTCAGCTATCATTAGGAAATACAAAACATAACTCTGAATATAAACACTCGTCTGTAAAATTACTACCTACTGGGTGACGTCATCACTAAAAAAAAACAACAGCAATGTGACTTTGTCTAATGAATACCCAGCCGAGTTCACCTTTGCATGGCGGAAAAATTGTTTTGTCAGGTGATATCATGCTTTTGAAATACTGTTCAAGTACTTGTGTTATAAATAAACCTTGGTCACAGTTGTCGAGTCACATATACGCACTCACGCCTGTAATCCCCGATGGGGTAGGCAGAGGTTTAACCAATATACCCTCATTTCGCCGAACGTATCTCCGTCCCATGATGTGATGTGGGGGGAGCCTATCGCCATATTGGGCACAAATTCCAGACTCCGGGCTGATACTGAGCATTTCGTAATAGGTAAGCCCAATACCACTACCTGATGCGGGGATCGAACCCGAGAACTCAACGTTGGCCTCAATCGTAACGCATACACATTACAACTGCGCCACCGAGGCAGTCGAGTCACGTTTCAGTTAATATCTGTATTTGATCTATCAGGTCGGTTGTTGTGATCTTGTCAGTTGTCTGCAGTTACTAGGTCCCTCGTATGCGAGAGGCCGTCTGGGTGGGTATCACCGGTTTGTCTGTTTCTGCCACCAAGCAACTGTTGTGTTTCGGTCTGAAGGACATTGAAGGGATTGCCAGGGACATTATGAGACCTAACATCTTACTTCTTTGGGTGACGAGCGCAGTCCAATGCCATAAGCAGACCATAGGCAGAGGCGTAACAAGTCCATCAACGGTTTGCCGAGCTAATTTCGGACCCACAATGTGAGACATGGCGAGCTTATTACCATATAGGGTACAAGTTCTACCTGGGGCAACTCATGTAGTATTTTTCACAATCACAATTTTTGTTTTAGTTTTGCGAGACGAAAAATCACACATAAGTTACCCAGGATAGAATCTGTGCCCGGTATGGTGATAGGCTTGCTCCTATCACATCATGGGACGGAAATAAGCTCGCAGACTCGGCAGCACTAGTTGCACCTCTGCCTACCTCTTCGGCTAAGGAGTAAGCTGAGACAGAAATCTTTACGTTTGGTAAATGCAACGTTTAGCCAAATTCTTGTCAATTAAAATTTATTAACCGGCGCAAAAAGGGGAGGTTCTCCTTACATTGCCAAGAACACTGCGGGCATAACGTTACGAAATATGAAATTTAGAACCACTTTGTTGAAATAAAACGACACTTATAATAATTGTAAACAATTTGCTGGCACGGATATAAGGTACCATATTCGGTGCCAACTGCTGTTTCCTTTTCGAATACGATTTAATACGAGAGCGCTATTTGGCTTTGTTGATAAAACGAACGCATTGGTAAATGTTAGTATATTGTTTTAGAAAGAATCATGTTTATTGTCAATGTGCCTAGTTACCATTCGATATGTAAAAGACTCCTGTGTATGACGTCGTTGATTGTAACCATATTCCTTTAATATATAACTTGTTGTTATACACATCATCATAGTGTATTATTTACCACGGCCTAACAGTCTTCATGCAAGAAACAGGGTTGGGAGTGCCTAAAGCATTCACCCGAAAGTCCGGTGACGCTGACTAAAGCCGACTCTCGTCAGGCTATCAGCATGCGACCAAAAAAAAAACAAGAAAAATAGGTTGTTTTTTACGAGGTCACTTTGCCTGGTGTTAACCCTTGAGCATTCTCTATAGTAGCTTATTAGTAGCTTCATGACACAAGGAGAGGACAGTTATTTAATATTTTCCTTAGAAATCAGTATTCTTACGTCTTTGTTTTTTAGAGGTTTGTCTTTGGGTCGTTAAAGAAACAAAATATCTAAACAGTATTATATATGTGCTCATGCTTGTATCCAGAGATGCAACCAGTGCCGCCAAGGTTAATTGAGCATATATTCGTCCTAGAATAAGTGGCGAGCCTATCGCCATATACGACATAAAATCTAGTCGCAGAAAATTCCTTTTATTTTCCAATCGAAAAACCCAAACACGAATTGTAACTGTCTGTCCTGGGTTAAACTCAGGATCTTAGCAGTTTTTCAGCTTATACACGCTGCCATGAGACCATTAAGGCGATAAATAAAAAACTTTTCGTTTAGTATTCAATTCGAATTCAAGTGCTAAGTGTTCCCTTTCAGATATAGCGGATATTTTACATAACTTGTATAGAATGGCTAAGTGACTGCAGTGCATTCGATGGTAAGTGCAGTGCGGTCCAAAAATAACCAATAGGATCACTATCGCCAACATAATGCTCGCCTGCAGCTACGAAAGCGGTCCACAATTGGAGCAAAGTGCGCTTTTATACCGTAAATTGTACTAAAAAAATGACTTTTCGTTTTGAAAAATTTACTAGTTAATATATATTTTTTTTTACGTTTGGTAATTAGGGTTGTAAACGTTCCTAGTTTCCCCGGATTTGACCAAGTTTGCAATGCACTCAGGATGTTTTAATTTTAAAAATCGGTTTTGGAATAACATTCTACGAAAGCAAAATAAGATTTTACCTAAATAAAATTTGTGCAAGATTTTTTTTATTATACTGCGAGTCACGTAATTGTATGTACAGTGCTTTTGACTATTTGTTAATCGTTATTGTAAATAAACGAAAGTAGATATAATAAAAACCAAAGAGATAAAACCATCTGATATGGTTATATGTTACGTGGAATCTTGATATATTATTTTGAGTCTAAAAGCATCTCACACTATGCTTTACATCTAACTTGTTTCTCATCACCGAACCGGTTGTTTTATTCGAGTTCATTAGCTGCAACCAAAATTTGTTTCGCTCAGTAGATCTCTACTGCAGTACAAACTAGGGGCACTACCGCCTGAAGAATCTAGTTACTAGGTAATAATACAGCTCTCATGCAAGAGGCCGTCTGTTTGATACCAAAGGTTGGATAATTTTTCCCGCCAAACAGCAGTTATGTGTCGGTTTAAAGAACATTAAAAACATATCATGTGTCGGGGTGACGAGTGCAGTCCATCGCCACGCAGTACTTTGTGATTCGCAATTCTGGGTAACGTTGCATTTGTTTACAGGCAAGCGTGGCAAAGCTGAAGATTATGATGATTTCATATTAGTTATTACATAAAAAGTCAACGACGTGCGACGAATAATTATCAAAGCGTGATTTCTATGTAAAACAACATTTTTGTTTCCACACAGCGTCGACGCAGCCCAATCTGCAATGCTAATAGGCGAGCGGTACCGGTCACTGGCTCTTATCAACGATGATCTGGTTTTTTAAATATACCAAAGATCCATCTTGTATTTAAATGTAAGATCGATCAAGATTAGAAAAGAGTTGAACCACAGATATAAATCTCGAAGATAACGTAAAAGAAAAATACTCGCGAAATATCTTGTGTGATTCTGAACTTAATCACGAGCGGCATTTTCGGTCATTTATTTTCTTTATTTCTTTTGTTTCTTTCTTACTTGCGGCAATAAAAACGAAATCCTGGTCAAAATCATGATTACGCGTATGTTAATTAAATCTCGTTTAAGACGTTAGCCGAACACACGAATAATGCCGTATTCCTTATAAGTATACTTTTAGAGTATAGAACCAACTCTTCGAAAATGGTTAAAGCGTTGATCCTCGTGGCTTTTCTATTTTGACGTCATAACGGTTACAAATGTGGCTAGCTCGGTTTTAATATAGGAATATTTAAGTACATACTTGCGTCGTATGTTTAGATCTATGTCTGTGACCAAAGTTCTAGTTTCTAACACACACGACACAGAGGTTTTTATTTAGGATACCCACGTTACTGTTGTGAAATACAAAGCTAAAATAGAAATCCTTTAGTTGATTTTTTATTACATTGTCGTGAATAGATAAGTAAAAGGAAAGATCGTAAACAGCCAGTCATTGAAAACGTGTTCGATAATGATACAAAACGAAATAAGTCAAGATGAACGTTCAATGGATGTCGAATTGGGAGCTCTAACTAAAGAATAGTATACTAGGTACTAGACGGGTTAACACACCCAACCGATGCCTAAGTTCAGTTTCAAGATTCAGTAGTTTGTAATTATCAACAAAAATATGCACAGTATATAAAAAAATACGAATACGTGCTATGTTTCTAAGTTATTATGTAAATATTCTAAGCTAAAATATAGTGTACTTCTGTTAAATTGGTGGTAAAACGACAGGACTTAAATAATGTTAGTTTGACAGATCTTGGTTTTAAGTAGTTTAGTGAGTGACTCTATATTAAAGTGTCTCCTTAAGCTGCTTCACCAAGCGACGAGGAGTGTTAACTGCTAACCAAACGGGCTGTATGCATGTTTGATTCTCGGCATTCTATAAAAAAATAACCGACCATAACCAACTGCATATTCTTCCTATTTTACACTTATTACCAGCCATGCGGCAAATACCCACGTTCCCTGCAGCAACTTTTTCGTTTTTTTACAACCGGTTGAACAACAGTATTTTTTTAAATGATCCAGCAGTAATGAGCGTCGGTTTTAAATTTCTTACGGTGAATATCGCATCGACAATGTAGCAGGAAAGCGCCAAGGTCGTGCCGACATCACGCCAAGATGGCGGACGCGACAGACTTCTTTTCCCGCCAACTTTCTACACTGCACCGAGCAGTCATTATTTATTTGGTTATAATAACATCAAGCGACTCATGATATTGCATAAATTACATAGTTGTTAATGTCTGTACTTTATTAGATAAATAAAACTTGAATTAAGTTTTTTGAATTAAGCTTTTAATTAAATGCTACTTCCGTTTGCATTTAAACCGAGAACGCCCAAATTTAAATAGAGTTTTTGTATGAACAATTTCAACTCGAAATCTAAAGATAATGAAAAGAATAAAATTATATTGAAATGAAATGAAATAGTTTTATTCATCATGTAGGCAATTAAAATATCGCTTATGACAAGTCAGTACAAAATAAAGAAACTTATGTAATTACAGAAATCATATCAACTAATATATACATACCATACATAGCATCGTCAAAATACACTAGGCAACTATAAAGTTTACAATATTTTATTAATACATTTATTTAATATATCGTTTTAGTGTAGGTATTTAAATATTATTGTGCAATTTATTTATATCGTACTTACTTGAACATATCATATATTATTTACATTTATTAAATTAAATTAAAATTAAATGATTCCCTACATTGTCTACAAGCTACAGGGCCCCAGGAGGTCACAGTATGCAAGGAGGAACCGAACGCCAAACATCTCTATCCTCTAGATATTGCTTAACATTATAATAGCCCCTAGTCATAAGCACACGTTTAATGTGTGCTTTGAACATTTTTTCGGGCATATCGATCACACTATTTGGGAGCTTGTTATAAATTTTTAACGCTGTTACCCACCCATAAATGACTTTTTAGTCTTAACTATTCTAAAAGCGGGTACTACGAGTTTATTTTTGTTTCTTGTATTTGTACCTAGTAACTTATAGCTAACCATAAGTAACTGGGTAAATACTCAGATTTACCTGACAGATCTACTCGTCAGACACGTCTGTTAGGCAGATCTGTCGAGTAAATCTTTACGCGTATGGCTAGGTATTTCGTAAATTCTAAATGCACAAGTCCAATTACGAGGTACTGGAACAACTTAGTTCTGTTTTCGTCTTTCGAATATTAAACTAAAAATTCCATTGTCACAAACTGAACGGTTCAAACATCAGGGTCTAATGTCACCTAAACATGTTTTATTTTAATTGGTATTCGAAGGCAGACAGGCAAGCTGACGGTCCACCTAATGGTAAGTGGTTACCATCGCCGGTGGCCTTCAGCTGCGTCAGGAGCCACAGCCAAGAGATCTGCTTTCTCTTTCGCGCTATGGGCTAGATTTCCATCTAGTGTATGTATTGGCGGGAAACTAGACCGGTAGAAGATACCCTCAGCAGCCTTGGCGAACGACCAAAATCCCGCAAGAGTAACCCTTTAATCACTCACTAATTTTGCTGACGTGCTCTGCTCTGCCTTCGACCTGGCGATAGTTTTCTTGCTGAACCTAGAGGCAGCATTGAATAACTGCGTCTTCGTCCCAGCATTTGGATCATGACGCCTTCTGGCGTCAGTCCACACTTTGTAAGCAAACCTTTTGATGTACGCAGCATCAATACTGGCTTTGTTGTACAAGGGTTCCGGCCTCCAACGGGTACCGCAGGTATGCACAGTAAGGACACTTTTTGTGAGTGCGAGTGCCAAGTATGTCTGGTATACTCTTGGCCATTTCTTAAAAAGGCCAATCCAGGAATTTCTGTACATTACACTCGCATAATTCTGTAAAACAATGTCTGGACATTAAAAGAGGCCGTAACCCATGAGTTTGTTTCGGCATTTCTTCTCATGGCTAGCCCCGAAATGCCGTCTTAAATATAATGTAGCATAAAAAATGATTGACATGTAAAAGTGATATTTATGATCCAATTTATAGAATAAATTATTTGAATTTGAAAATTTGAATTTGACTATGATTAAAGTTATACGCTTCGGCGATGTTTGAGAGAATAAACAGACATTGATTATATGTATTTTTTTTAGAGAAGGGGCAAACGGACTACAGGAGCCACACCGTCAACACCAGAGGAATCAATGTAATAATATCGTACTCAACATTTAAAACGAAGTTTATAAGTTTAATCATTTTAAGTAAGTACTAAGTATGATTGTACTGTCGATTCCAAAAGTCCAGCTGTCGAACTCACAAATACAGTTAGTTACATAAACATGTTAATGTTGATTACGAAATTTAGGGCAAGTTTGGTTTGCTGATTAACAGTTCCGGTACAATTTAGAATCCAAATAGAAATAGGTTATTTTTATCTCTACATTGTATTTACTTATTTGCATATTTGGTTATTTATATATTGTAATCGTAAGGTGTTTGAGCAAGGACTTCCATTTCACAATATTTACTTTAGTTCATGGTTATATAACAAAATCTCGGATTTATTAAGAACTAACGTCACCTTATTCTCCCAAATGGTAGAAATATAAGTCAGCTGACAGTACCTGCAACAAAAAACCGTAGATAAGAACCAGAACATTAATAATCAACGTTCGAAAACGAAACATTGAAAATAGAGCAAATGGGTCTTATAAGCAAGACCCAGTCCGGTATCTAGGTGGGGGAGGCAGGTAGGTACCTGCCCCGGGCGGCAATTTAATGTTTTTGAAAATAAATCAAGCGCTTAGCATCCATCGTGCGTCGTACTATCGATTGTCCATTTGATTTTGGAATCCTATTCTCAGTTTTAAACGTAAGTACCAAAGTTGATTTTGAGTTTTTAAAAATCAATCATCTCAAACGCAGTCACTTAACTGATATTTATGCCCCGGAAAAATCGTAGATCCGAGGCTGGCAAGAACCAAATGCTACACTCTGGTACTACGCGTAAATATCCTGCTGGATAGACGAGAGTGCGTGAAGAGATTAATGGAAGTAGATAAATCTAAAATCAGGACTGCGTAAATTGGAAATCCATAGTCTCTGCCTACCCCTATGGGATACAGGTGTGATATTATATATGTATGTATGCCTAGACTTATACGGTATTGAGACATACCTACATGTCATAAAGACCCTCATCCACCGACGCGGATCAACTTGGCGATGAAACAAATCGCAACTACTCGAAACAGTATAACGATCCAAGGTTTCACGTGAAATCCGACAGTTCCACGGCAACCTTTTTAAAGAGGTTTTTCTTGAGCAAGTGTACTTGTTTACGAGCTTGTTATTCTAGTCCGGTGGGGGCCAAGCGAGTCGGGTTACCTCGCGACCGGAGACCGGCAACCAACGGTGTTGACTTTCACATGCCGTGCGAACCGACACTCTGTGATTCACTATAGTTACCTGTGCCTTTCGATAAAGTGTGCATTATCTTATGTCTGTGACATAAGATTCAATGCACTTTACATACAAAAGTAACTACAATAATACGAAAGTTATGGCGCTTTGACAATCTTATTTTTTTACAAATTGGTAAAAATATAAAACCATTTTTCGGTCGTCTGAGCGAGGTCAGTCGATCAAGAGAGATATAAAAAAACTAATATTTGGTTATAACTTAAACTGAACGTGAATAAACACTAAATATTGGAATTCACACGGATTTTATTAAATAAATACGCCCAACAGTCACACACAGTATATTTTGAATGTAGTCCTAAACCCACACTAAGTTAACCTGTATCGTGGATATCAAAAACTACGAGAGTATTGCGGTCCCACAAAACGAAACAAATATTTTTGTTAACCGACAAACATTAGTCTCTATGCGGGAATCAAACCGGTGACCTCTCGCTTCACAGCCCGCTACTCGCTCGCTACCGAGATTGTTTTAAAGAAGTACATCGTCAAACTATTCTAAAACTAGCTTTTGCCCGCGGCTACGCCCGTGTGTATAGACTTTTCCGAAATAAAACGTAGCCTACAACCAAAGCCTATAAAATTCAAAATCGGTTCAGTGATTTAGGCATGAAAGCATGACTTATCATAACAAACAAATATATATTTATTTATTTTTTCATAAAATTATTCTGTTACTTCTTGTACCTCCAAGAATATGTGTACAAAGTTTTATGATGATCGGTTAAGTAGTTTTCGCGTGAAAGCGTAACAAACAAACTTACATTCACATTTATAATATTAGTATGATTCTACACGTAACATCACATGTGTGATACAATAATGCTTAAATTTTTAAATACGTATATACGACCCAATCTGCTGGCAAACCTAATCCCAAACTCTGGTGGGGTCTGACAGAAATAGACTACTCGTAAACTCGGCAACCATGCCAACAAACGCAGATAGGGTTGCCAGGCGTCCTGGTTTAACTGCACGTGGTTAGTTTTGTTTTTATTATTCGCTAAATTGACGAAACGAGCAAGTCGAATGGAAATAGCAATAATTGTCCATAAACAGAAGCAACACCACACAAAACTTTGAATTAAAAAGCACTCCATGACACTGGAATTGTTAAGCCTCATACCGCCCAGTAATTTCACTGTATTCAATATCTCTCAAACCGAAATAAAACAGTACTTACACACTGATGCTTAGCGGCAGAAATACAACCAGCAGCAACCCAGAACGCCTCTACCATACGAGTGACTTATCATCCTTACAAAATTCATCCAATCCATCTTGTAAATTATTGTTACACGCTTGACCAGACTGCAGATAGACTTGGAGACGTTACCTATACGTATAGATAATTCAACCCATCCTAGCACGTCTTGCTGTGTATACGTAATGCGTTTGTATAGATACAATGTCGGTGTGTGTCCTTTTATAAGTATTTAATGACGTAAATGTACAGGATGACAGCTGACGCGCCACTATCCCACAAATTACAACAACATATTCTACAAGCTTACGCATTTATACTGCGTACGTATAAATATTAACTGATATGTCTATATAAAATTTTATATAGATGCTAAAGTGAATGAAACCCACTTCAAATTACAAATACTTACCTATAATAAAAAAGTGGGATATTTTTTTATTATAACACCACATAGAAAATCAATATAGATCAGAATAAAAATAACAATAGGTGGTCTTGTCTCTAGTAGCGATCTATGCCAGACAACCTTACGACGCGACGGAATGCCGGCAAAAGAAAAGTAACTTGATATACAATATTGTAAATTTAGGCAAAAACTTTACTTTTTACAGGAATGGACCGTTCACTCAAAACCTTGCGGCTGAACTGGCCTAATCAATCCGTCATTTCCAATGTAATAGTTGGCAACCCTAATCGCAGCCGATGGCACGCTGGCAGGCGCATAGCGAGATCAAAATAAAATCCAGTTATTTTCGACGCGCTTCATGTATTTATATTTAATTTTATTTTTGAGATGTGTTTACTTGCTGAAGGATTATTGAAGTGTGCACATATTTAGAATTTCTATATCGTATTTATCACAAATTTTGTATATTAAATGGACATCGTTTTAGTCTTAGAATAACTACTACTTATAGAACTAAGTACACGCAAGCCATAATTAGCTCCAAACTACGATCACCATACTAAAAATTATTCACCATATTATGTTTATGATCCTCAATTATAAATAGAATGTATGAAATACATTTTGCCCATCTACAAATTATAAAATTGTTATACAACGTGTTACAGAAAGATGTGGTCATATTTTAGGGTCATTACACACTCCTTATAGTAAGTACCTGTGTACCGGATCATTTCTAACCAAGACATCCTAAAATTTCACGTTAATTTTAATCACTCGTTTATTTTAAGATCGATAAGATTGATGTCATCACTATTAATTATAATGAATGACACTCACTTTTTAATAAACTTGAATAAGATTTACGTAATTCTACGGACATACGTACGTAACTTGTAATTTAAACACAAAATACCTGAAAGAGACTGTTTGCTGAAGACGATATAGGTACCGTCCTCTGAAGTATTATAAAGATTTCATTGTCGGGTCATCCATCTATGAGTTTCGCTTAATACAGTCGACGAGCCTCTTATAAGCTATTATCAGTTGCACGAACACAAAATACCAATACATAATACTTGTTTTTAGTCAAATACAACATATTTTTTGAACTCGTAATCATACTTCATAATATCAGAAATTGCCGAACTGACTGCGTCAAATAAATATTGACATTTGACAATTGTTTAATGTTTTTTTAATTATAAAATAATTAAATAAAAGGAGGTCTATAGTATAATTATTTATCATTTAGTGTTGTCCAAAGTTGAAAGTCGATATCGACATGTTACTCATTCGATAAAAATGGCAAAATTTCGATAAAAATAAAAATTCTCGATAGGCTTGCGACGTGACATGGTTGCTGGCTGGGGTGAGTATATAGGATCACTGTTGGATAGAGGTGTATTGACTCGCCGGCCAGGGAGACCCGTATAAACGGTTGTTCCGCTGGCCGCCCGCGGTATAGTACAGGGGCCCAATCGTGGTTAACCACCTCGAGAGGCTGCCTCACCATGCCGCGCATAATCTTGGGTAGGTCCGTCGTGCCGGTTGGTGACCGGATGTGGGGTCCCGGCGGCCTATCCCGGGAGGGTACGGGGGCCCTTCCGTCCGGCGAGTCAGTCTGCCTCTTTTCGGCTATTATGTGACTCTGTACCCGTCACGGTCATTAGTCTGCCATGTCGCAAGCCACTCGATTTGCTTCTTCCCCCTTCTTTTCCTTTTTCACATGACAGCGCAATTAAAGAGAACAGGTCTTACAGCGGTGCACAACCCCACCACCGCGTTCACAATGGAGTTCACTAACATCCGTGGACTCCACTCGAACCTAAGCGCCGTCCACCACCATCTTGAGACGGCCCGGCCTGCAATGCTTTTCCTGACGGAGACGCAGATTTGTCGTCCGGCCGATACGGCATACCTACATTATCCCGGCTATTCGTTGGAAGAGAACTTCAAGCGAAAGGCTGGGGTATGTTTGTATGTCCGGTCGGATGTCTGCTGTCGCCGTCTGCGCTGCATGGAGGATCCTTCCCTTTCCACACTGTGGGTACGCGTGGATCTCGGCACGCAAAGCCGAATCTATGCGTGCCTTTACAGATCCCATGACGGGGATGACGAGACAACTCGGCTGTTTAACTACATCAGCCAGGCGGCAGATGACGCGCAGGAGCAGTATCCGACAGCGGAACTGGTGGTCTTGGGGGACTTCAACGCACACCATGAGTTGTGGCTGGGTTCCTCCAAGACTGACCATGCTGGACGTGCTGCCCATGCATTCTCTCTGACTCATGACTTGTCGCAACTGGTGCATCAGCCCACCAGGATCCCTGATGTGGCAGGTCATGCGCCTTCACTGCTGGACCTTCTGCTGACGAGTCATCCAGCTGGGTACAATGTGACGGTAAGTGCCCCCTTGGGTACTTCTGATCATTGCCTGGTTGGATCGTCGGTGCCTCGTGCTTTGCCTCCACCTCCCGGGAGGGTAAAGCGCAGGATCTGGCACTACTCGTCAGCAGATTGGGATGGTATGCGCGAATATTTTGCAGCCATCAAAAGCTTTGCTTTGCCGGTGCTTTGGCTGATCAACCAACAAGTAGCCGAGCTTATTGGAGCCTTGCCAGAGCCATCCAATCTAATTTCTGCCGACCTTCACTGCCTCCGCTGAGATATCCGGATGGATCGCTTGCTCACGGGCCGCAGGAGAAAGCCACCTTGCTGGCAAATCTCTTTGCGGCTAATTCGCGGCTCGACGATGGCAATAAACTGCCACCCACGGTGCCTGATTGCGGACACTCTATGTCGGATGTCCGAATCAGGCATTGTGATGTTCGGCGCGAACTGCAGTCGCTCGATGTCCGCAAAGCCAGTGGTCCGGACGGTATCCCAGCGGTAGTTCTCAAAAAGTGTGCGGCGGAGTTGTCTCCTGTGCTGACGCGCCTATACCGCTCTTCCTTCCTCTCCGGTATTGTGCCCCAATCTTGGAGAGAGGCCAACGTGCAACCGATCCCAAAAAAGGGTGATCGATCGGACCCTAGCAACTACCGTCCAATCGCCATAACCTCAGTGATGTGCAAAGTAATGGAGCGGATAATTAACGCGCAGCTGGTCCGCTACCTGGACGATCACTCGCTGATCAATGACCGGCAGTACGGCTTCCGGTCTAAACGATCAACGGGTGATCTTCTAGCGTACTTGTTACATTGCTGGGGGGAGGCGGCTGACAGGCATGGCGAGGCTCTAGCCGTAAGTCTCGACATTGCCAAGGCTTTTGATAGGGTCTGGCACCGTGGCCTCCTCTCCAAGCTTCCGGCGTATGGGCTTCCCGACAACCTGTGTAAGTGGATCTCTGGCTTTCTGCATGAGCGTAGAATGCGTGTCACTGTTGAAGGACACGCTTCGCAGCTCATGTCAGTTAATGCCGGGGTCCCACAAGGCTCTGTGCTTTCGCCCACCTTGTTTATTCTGCATATCAATGACATGTTACCACTTGGTAACATTCATTGCTATGCAGATGACAGCACTGTGCATGGGCGTTACTGCAGTAAGCCTCCTGGTAGCCGGGAAGTCACTGAGAGGCAGCGAGAGAATCTTGTCATTGAGCTTAACCAGACCTTGGATCTCATTTCGGAATGGGGTACCAAGAATCTGGTTGAGTTCAATGCCAAGAAAACCCAGGTGTGCGCGTTTACGTGCAAAAAATCCCCGTTCTCTCCCCTCCCCAATCTTCAGGGTATCCCGCTCGCAATGCGGAATAGCCTAAGTATCCTAGGCATGGATATTTGCTGCAATCTGAATCCAAGGAACCACATCGAGGGCGTAATATCAGCCACATCACGCAGGGTCGGAATCCTGAACAAGGTGCGTAGGTTTTTTGCACCCGGCCAGCTTTACCGCTTATACAAAGCGCAGGCACGGCCGGGTGCAGAATACTGTTCGCACCTATGGGACGGTTCCGCAAAGTACTTGCTCGATGCCTTGGACGGATTGCAGCGACGGGCTGTCCGCATTGTGAATGATGCAGACGTCACAAAAAATTTAGAGCCGCTACAGCTGCGTAGGGACATTGCCTCGCTTTCCGTCTTTTATCGTCTGTATCACGGTGAATGCTCTGAAGAATTGTTTGACCTTATTCCTTCCTCACCTTTCCTTAACAGAACCACGCGTGCTGGCTTACGAAACCATAGCTTCGTGGTCTCTTCCATCTCGGCTCGGACCAAGAGGTTCTCAAAATCGTATTTCTGTCGGACCATTAAGCTGTGGAATAGCTTGCCGGCGCACGTGTTTCCTCCTTCCTATAACTTGGGATCCTTTAAACGGAGTGTGAAGAAGCAACTAAGCAGGCCGGCATAATTCTGCCGATCTGCGATAGATTCAGTGTCTATCGTTGGTCGACAGTATTCATGGATTGCGCTATACTTACCATCAGGTGTAGCGTAGTCACTTTGCCGAGCCAGGATAAAAAAAAAAAAAAAAAAAAAAAAAAAAAAGGAAAATTCTATAATTATTGTCCAAGCAATGCAATCGGATTTGGTACTATGGGAGATAAAATACTAATACCCTACACTATACATTGCTTAAATTTGCCCGCACCTTTCTATAACACGTTGTATAGTAAAATACAATTAGCTGACATTTATTTTGTGTTTGTGTGCGTGACATTGCAAGTAAACACATCACACTTAGCGAATTTTCAGCTTACGATTGTTAGTATGCGTTAAATAAGTAAGTAACTAAGTAGTAAGATAAAGTAAAGTAAGTAAGTTACTTCTTTGTAGGTAGTTATTCTAAGGTTGCTTTTTCATGTTCATAAAATAACAGTTTATGTCATCCCTCACATTATCCCCCACGTTATTTCGAAAAAGATCTGTGATAGCTAAATGACTGACCAGATTGACTTCAAACACAGCCACACATAATTCTATGAAACCAGATTTTTAAATAAAAAACCACATTCGAATCGGTTAGTAGACGCTAAGATGGACTTTGAGTTACAAAACATTGCATGGTGCTTAACTGCGTTCGTAACCTCGCGAAGTTATAAAGTCTTATAATGCCCAGTAATTTCACGGGCTACAATTTCCTTCAAACCGAAACATGACAGTGCTTACACACCGCTACTTGGCGACAGAAATAGACAAAGCGGTGGTATATCCTATCGCATACGAGGGTCCTACCTTGTGCAAAAAAATATTCGATCATCTACATGTAGCCGCGAAAATGCACTTTCGTATTCGCATTCCGCCCTTGACATTTGCGTTCGCGATCACACAACTGTGCGATAGCCGATACGCATTGTAAACTATATTAAATTCCTGAAAATCGTTTTACAAACTGTGTAGTGAGTAGAGGGCGGGCGGGAGGTCCTCAGCCCTCAATGGGTGTTGTGGCGCGCCGCATTTCGCAGAATCTTCCCGTACTATTTATTAAGTCTGACATTGATCGACTCGGTCAAGTGTACTACGCGCCACTTCTACTTAAACTTATTTATTGTGACTTTTTATTTATTCCGTCTATTGAGTTTATTAGATGTGAAGTTTGATTTATATAAAAACGAGAGGGATTAAAGGCAGTTGGTGACTTTACGCTTTTGAACAGAATTCCGCGGCAACAAGGGATTATTTATAATAGGTGGATATTCGATGCATGCATCGAGAAACAACGTTGTGCAATATGAACACTGTCTATTCGAAGTTTAGAAATTTCAAATGTAACTGCTGCATAGCCACCCATAAAAGTTAAGAGAATATATTGACTGCCTCAGTGGCGCAGTTGTAATGCGTACGCGTTACGATTGCTGCCAACACTGAGGCCTCGGGTTCGATCCCCGGGTCGGGTAAAGTGGTATTGGGTTTTTCTATTACGAAATGCTCAGTATCAGCCCGGAGTCTGGAATTTGTGCCCGGTATCGCGATAGGATCGACCCCTATCACATAAGGGACGGAGATACGCTCAGCGAAATGTGGGTGTGCTGGTTACACCTCTGCCTACCCCTTCGGGGATTACAGGCGTGAGTGCGTATGTATGTATGTAAATATAATATTTCGTATGTCGCTGGCCATTTAGTAAATAACAGGTAGTGATACAACAAAAAGCGATCAAGGCAACTGGGTACATAATATTATCTATATTCCAAGATAATTGGCATCACGCGACAAATAAAATCAATAATCTAGTAACACACATACATTGTATCCATCTCACAAAAGCTAACAGGGACCTGATTGTGGTAAAAGAATAAACAACTCGGTAGGTAACACAAATTACGTCACCATACATGTCACTATATTTGGTTCTAAGAAATTAGACACTTTCCATTTGAAATGTGTGAATTCCTGTAAGTGACATACTACTTATTAATCTATACAGTAAAAGGGTTCGACTTCGACAGCTCCACAGGGGGGGACAGGATTTAGGACCACCCAGAACACTCCCAGCGTAATAACTCCGCAAAACTCCCATCCACAGACCTAAAGGACTGGAATTCGAGATAAATTAGCCCCTGGCGGAAATAGCGCAATCGCCTTTCCGCGCCATTAACGCGACCTAATCGGGCGAAAACTGAAAAAAACATCGAATTCGAAAGACGAACACGAATGTGTCTTTGGCTATTCGCACTTATTCATTAAAACTTTTGATACTAATTGAATGAATGGTATTTTACGGTGGTGTTGTCGGAGCGGCAACGTCGCTGTGTGCCGGCACGGCGCCGGGCGGCGGGTGGCGGTCGGGGGAGCGGTCGGAGCGGCAACGTCGCGCGCTACAGAGCGGCAACGTCGCGCACTGATTCAGCACATTGAGCCGCAACGCGAGATTACATCTGAATTATTATTTATGTGGAACTTTTAATTTCAAGGGAAACGAAGGTTATGCGGTTTGTCTTGTTGCTACTAAAGTATTTGGTGCACACATGTTTACTTTATAAACTTGTTTACTATTTATAGAATGCACAACAGTCGGCGGACTTTGTATAAGTAAATGCTGGGGTTAAACTTCAAAGATCGTCGTCAGAGTTTTACTATCAATCAAGAAATATAATAGGAAAGGTACTTAAAATATTCTCATCGGTAGTTTGTTTCCAGACCCTAACTACATTGTGTTCCCATTATTTTCAAGTGACATAAACGATTAATTTAAAAACTAAATTAAATAAATGGGCCGGCTCGTTACCACTGTCTCACAGAAAACCGGCGTGAAGTAGCAGCTTGCTGCTGCGTTTCGTACGGTGAGTGAGATATCCGGAGGCCCGAATTCCCCTCCCCTTCCCTATCCCTAACTTATCCCTTTCCTTTAAGGTCGGCAACGCGCCCATGATTATTTTAGTACTGTGGGCGTACATGGGCGGTGGAGATCACTTACCATCAGGTGACCCACTTGCTCGTTTGCCGACCTATACTATAAAAAATAAATAAAGGAATAGCAAAAAATATCAAAGGACAAGTATCCAGAGCCGTAAAATAATGTATACAAAAATACACCAATTAAGCGATTTAGTAATAACCAATAACATAAAGGTAGGTATTTCGTTATCAATAAAACAATGTAAACACATTATCAACGGTTAATGAACATTCATTACCTCTTGTATGATTCATGAGGAAATATGTCCACAAGTTAGTAAAGTCCGGTTAATGACATTTTAATAGTAGAGTTAGATTCCACGGTATTTAATCTTACCTAACTGAGACATTTACATACATACGCATTACGCACTCACGCCTGTATTTCCCAACGGGGTAGGCAGGGGTGAAGCCAGTTGATACACTTACATTCTTAATTTCCCATGTGATAAGGGACGAGCCTTTCGCCATAACAAGCACAATTCTAGACTCCGGCTCATAATAAACATTTCGTGATAGAAAACTCAGTATTACTTTAACCCTACCCGGGGATCGAACCCGAGACCTGAGCACCACCAGTCGTAACGCGTACGCATTACAACTGCGCCACCGGGGCAGTTTCTTCCTTTCTGCGTGGCATCATCCCGGCTTAATGTCTGGGTTCGTCTTCCCATTATAATTTGACAGAAGATTTGGTATTAGGTGGGGTACCCGCCGTCTGACCCCCTCAACCCGCAACAGGAACCAAGTTTCGGCATTGCCTCGTCCGTGAATCAGCAGAGTGTACCACGTGCAGGTGAAGTTGGCTTTGGACCTAAGATATTGGTGGCCCATTTACACTCCATCTACGTATCTATTAATGTGTTTATTTATTATTGATTAATGTTATTACATTGTGAATATCATTACATACAATTCCTTTATATCATAAGGCCATTTCAAACCATACTGATTCAAACAAGCACGATACAATATCTGCATAAACACAGGCTGAATATGCGCAGCCCACATGCATATGCGAGGGTGCATGAAGATGGAGATCTGACGGACCGCGCCGGATGTGCATTGTGCCCGGCGCAGTGGAAAAAAAACTGCACACACACACATATATCTATACAATATACATACAGACAAGCAGACGCCCCTCATTGTTACAGGCATTGGTACCCAAATAAAGATGGCCTCTTTTTATACGCACCTTTATTCATGTTTTTGCTAATTTCCGGGATATAGAATGTATTCGATTATGGAATTTGATTTATGGTATTGATAGGGATATACTATATATAAAAAAATGGTGTAAAAAGTTCGGATAGTGAATTAGTTAGTCACAAAGTTAATACTCATTTCATTTACTAACTGGCAGGTCCAACACAGGTAAACCCAGACGGGTTGGTACCACCGCTTTGTCAATTTCTGCCGCCAAGCAACATTGTGTAAGCACTATTGTATTTCAGTTTGCAGGACACTAACAAAATTTTAATTCGCTTCTAACCATTTTTGAGTAGATGCTATCAATCATTGACCAACAAACTGCAATAGCATCGCCTTATTTCACAATCGAATCAAATCTAATGTATTACATACATACAGCAAATGTATCAAATTGAGGACGTCCTCCGTTTTTCTTTTCATCGGTTAAAAAGCGGGATAGAAGACTGATAATAACAGTATGTGTACAGAACATTGAAGAATCCCCACAAATAACCAATGAACTTCATTACAGCAACGCCTGGGGCAGAAGCCAATTACTCATAAATAAATCGAATGTTTTTTTTATTGTCAGCTGAAAAAACAGAGTTAGACGCATTTGTGTGGGCGCCATTAAAAAAATTGTTTTGCTTGTCAATCAATCTGTCCACGCTACGAGTATGCTTGTGCGAAATTGCGGGCAGGGGGCCATGCCAAATATGTCAATAACTATTCTATAAAATCCTGAGATTAATAAAATCAGGATCTGTAATTCCAAGCGCGTCAATGAGTTTCTTCAAACATAATCTAAGGACATATCTCGACTAAATCAATTTTAAATAAAAAACTACATTGTATTTGGTCTATCCGTTTTTTTATGCGTCGACTCAATCACCTAATTTACGTGGGTATACAATTGATTTTCAGTGTGGGGAGGCTTACAGCGATTTCATAAATAATAAATACCCCAACAGTCACACACATAGCCCTGACCCCACACTAGGTTAACCTGTATCGTGGGTATCAAAAACTACATAGGAACTTGCGAGTTGCGGTCCCACAACACAGTGATCCGAAACAAATAAAATAAATGATATTAAACTGTCAAGTTCTGTGAGAAGCTTGACGAAATATGGATGAAAGTTAACAACATCCCTAGCCGTTCGTTCGAAGGACGTTCCAAGCTAGGTTGCCCAACAATTATCATAAAAAAAAATTGCTTTTTCTGTTTAGGAGTTATGTACATTGTAATATGTGTTTGTAGTATCGATTTGTTCCAAATTATGAGTTATACGGAACCGGTACAAGTTGAAATATATTGTCAACCCTATATTACTTGTTATTCAGAGCACACCCCCGTATTCATAAACGTTACTATGAGACCTCATAGTGAGCGCGAACGCATACTGACGATTTCTCTAAACGTCATTGGTTAGTTTTTCAATTTTCAATCATGTACACACAGTTGCACACTTGGCACAGAGCTTACTTATTAAGTATTGTTTGTGAATACGGGCCTCAGACTATTGCTTAAGATTACGAAATGATGCGAAATAAATAACCCTACTTTTGACGCAGTCGGGTAACAATGTAGTCCTCTAACTTCAAACAAACTGTGGACGTGCAACTTATTTTCAAAGTTTTATCTGTAGTTTTGTGTCCATCGCTTATTGCGTTTTGCATACAAAACAAACTTCAAGAACTTTGTTATTCAGTAAAAAGTCTTGACAGCGCATTTATCATTAATAGCCTGTTCCGCAAATGTATAGAAAATTTTTATTTATTTAACCGTGCATTTTCCAGCTAGCGAAATGCAAGTGATAGGTCGTTCGGGCCGGGCGCGGCGATCGCTCCCGACTACTCCCGAGCTACGACTGTCCACAGTTCCCGAGTCCCGAGTCCCCGACCTCCCGAGCGTTCCTTCCCCGTTCCCGTCTCCCGACCTTCCTTTAGTATCTAGTGCGATACATAATAATATATGTATAGAGTTCGTAGCGTGGCGTGAGGGAATTCTGTCGATCTTTTCGTCTGGATAAAATTGAGGTAGCGGTTGGGAATTGGGATGGTGGAGTTCGGTGGCATGGAAGAATTTTTAATGTAATTCTAAATGTGGTTCAAATTATGTAGCAGTACTTACACCTTTTTAAGCATTTATTACTTTATTTATGTATAATCCGTTTACGCCAGAAATTCTGGGGTTTTCTATTGATGAGGTTTGAACCCCGCCGAAATACTAATAGTATTAATAGAAAAAAAGAAACACTTATCCGCTATTTTATTTTATTCTGGTACAGAAAAGCCACTACGAGACGAAAGCAGCGATAACTCAGCGGTAATTAGTATAAACTGCCGAGATGAAAGCCCCAGGTTCGAAACCAGCCACAAGAGAATGCAGCTCTGACTTTTCTAAGTTATGTGAGTATTATTAATTATCGCTTGATTTAACAGTGAAGTGTGAAAGAAACATCGTGAGATAACCTGCATACCTGAGGAGTTCTCCATAATAATTTCGATATATGTGAAATCTGCCAACCCGCATTAGGCCCTCGTGGTGGACTAAGGATTTTACCCTTTCGCCGGCTCCGCCCGCCTTTTCCAGGACAAGAAGTAGCCTATGTTCTAGTACAGGTTATTCTCTGCCTGTGTGCCAAATTTCATGCAAATCCATTCAGACGTTGAGGCGTGGTAACAAACACTCAAACTTTTAAATTATAAAAGTAATAGGATAGTAGGATTATTGAAGCAACTAAACTGCTTTTCATCGAATAAAGAAAATATTAAGTCGAAAATATCATCTATCGAATAGCGGTGAACTCGATATCATTAATGTTAGGTTAGGTTAGAGAAGTATCTCTTGCAGCAATCTTTCCTCGCTTACTTCGAAAGATTTGTATTTTTGTATGTAACGAATAAACTTAAAAACTCCTGGACCGAATTCAAAAATTCTTTTGCCGTTAGAAAGCTACATTATCACTGAGTAACATAGGCTTCTTTTTTCCCTGGAAAAGGCCGTTCACGCGGGCGGAAACACGAGCAAACGCTAGTCTTTTATACGCACTCACGCCTGTAATCCCCGAAGGGGTAGGCAGACGTGACCAGTACACCCACATTTCGCCGAGCGTATCTCCGTCCCTTATGTGATAGGGGGCGAGCCTATCGCCATACCGGGCACAAATTCCAGACTCCGGGCTGATACTGAGCATTTAGTAATAGAAAAACCCAATACCGCTTTACCCGACCCGGGGATCGAACCCGAGACCTCAGCGTCGGCCTCAATCGTAACGCGTACGCATTACAACTGCGCCACCGAGGTAGTCTTTTATAATTTAGACATATTCACTTTCGACGTGCATCCCTACTTCTAGTTTATTTCTATAACATCCTACTTAAACTATAGTCCACTTATAGCGTTCTCGGACAGCCGGATAGGCTATTCAAGGTCCACAAAGGCGCTAGCGAATGCTGAATGCTTGCCACTTGCATTAAATACGTACTGGACGAGGCTTTTATTGGCATAGGGGTTTTTTACTGCCTTCATACATACATTTATAAACATACATAGCTAGCATGTTTCCACTTCTATTCTATGTATTTAAATGATCCCTTCTAGATGTAAGTTGAATAAGTGTTTATTTTTATATTAATTTACATCAAGATTTACACACACAAGGTCACGCGTGTATCCCCACGAGGGTAGATACACCCAATAGTCCTGATCCCACACTAGGTTAACCTGTATCGTGGGTATCAGGAACTACAAGGGACTTACGGTCCCACAACACCCAGGCACGAAACAAATTTTTGTGGATCACACAATCATTTGTCTTAGTGCGGCAATCGAACCCACAGCCTCTCGCTTCGCAGTCGGCTACACGCCCGTTACGCCTCGGAGGGTGTCGAATACTCGGTTCAACGAGTTTTGTTGCTTGTTTCCGAGCCATGATGTGATAGCTAGGAAGCTTATCGCACTAGCGGGCATGATCCTCGGGCAATGTATAAAATGAATCAGGGTAAAATCAAATTCAAATCAATAGTCAAATTATAATTGTCCAACTTGGGATTTGAACCCCGGACTTTATGGTTTCTCAGTCAATCTATGCTGTCACAAAACCAACGAGGCAATAGGTACATTAGTTTAGGTTAGTTTTCAATAGAATATAAGATTTGCCAGATAGAAATTAAATATCCAAACATTGTCTTTTATAATATTTTTACATCTCTTAAGTGGCAATAAAAGGCTGTTATGATAAACTAATCAAAACATTACTAAATTCGATCGGAATTCGAATCGGCGACCTCGCTCGACTCGACCGGTCGCCCACTATCACTAATACAAAGAAAACTAGTCGGACGGGACCAGTTTCTACCGACAATAGCAAGTTTTGCTACCTACACGAACCTATTCATATTATACAGTACATAAATCCGGAATATCCAAAGAAGTAAGTTTTGTAGCCAGCTCGACCGGGGTAGTACCAGTATCTCACAGAAAACCGGCGTGAAGTGACTGAGACTTTCGGAGACCCATACTCCTTCCCCTTCACAAATCCCATTCGGTCAGCGACGCACCCATGGTTCTTCTGGTAAGGGTGTTCGTGGGCCGTGGATATCACTTACCACCATCTGACCCACCTGCTCGTCAGCTGGCCTTCTTTCAAACTTTTCAATGAATGTAAAAATAATGAGTTCGTGATTGACTTGTAAGTTGTATATATGCAATTATACCAAAAATGCGTAACAAGTAGGTATATTGCTATTTTTATTCACTCGTTATGATAAACGAGGCTGTACGAAAATATACCTTTATACTATCTTGGAAAAAGTAATGAGTCAATTAACACCAAAAAACAAGTCATTAAAAAAATCATAAATGGATTTAATCAACCACTCTCACTTCAATTATGACAATTTGGCAGCCCTCCATTGCACGAGAGGTCAAGAATGAACGATTACGTAAAAGTCAATGTGATATCTAAAAATCGCTCGCAATTAAGCCATAAACAAACCCCAGAGCAATTTGGCTGAGTGAAAAAAGCAAGTCTGTTTGTTGGAAGTGGGTCGACCGAACTGGCAACGTCGCATAGCGGTACTGGTGTGGAGCGGCAACGTCGCGCGACGACAGCGCCGTCGCGGCGGCGCGTGGCACAAACCGGCGCGAAGAAAGTTCACCTCGAGTTGTTTATGAATCGGGGGAAATGGTGAAATGTAGAATCAAACATGTTTTATATTTATAGCTATTTAGATCTGTCATGTGCAGTTATGTTATGATCCTTACAATATGGTTACATTAACAAGACGGTCGCGTGGATATCGTCTGATATCTATGTATTTGGAGAATTCACATTGTTGGTGGTGACTTAACTAAATATTACTCAGCATTTCAGAGGATCAGACGAGAATTATGTATTGAATATTTATGTAGTAACATGTATCGTACCAAAGTAGACGTGTCTTGTTTCAGAATTTTCCAATTTCTTTGGCATAAAGACTTTTACCAGTTGCTGTAGGTAAAAACGATCGTCGATAGCTACGAGCAATGCAATACAGCGAAGTTGTTGCTTACATTGCTCGGTTGTGAAAAAAGGTTACTTTTTGTTACACCGAGTCAAATTGTTCTCAGTTCTGGGAGATTTGGGACCGTATATGTCCCTCGTAGTTACTAGTTCCTGACAGCCACAAAACCTTAGACCTTAACAACTGATACATACCTATGCATATGCATTCACGCCTGTTATCCCCGAAGGGGTAAGCAGAGGTGTAACCAGTACACCCACTTTTCGCCGAGCTTATCTCCGTCCCATGATGTGATAGGGGGCGAGCCTATCGCCATTCCAGGCACAAATTCCAGACTTCGAGCTGCTACTGAGCATTTCGTAAGAGTTTATCGTCGTGATAACTAATATGTGAAATTATTAATTATATTCACCATGGTTTTGTTTAGTGCTTGTGTCACAATGTCCAAGTAAACGTTACTTATTATATCCTACTATCCTACTTCCTACTACTATTATAAATGCGAAAGTTTGGATGTTTGTGAGTTTGTGAATTTGGATGTTTGTTAGTTAATCAAGCCTTAACGGCTAAACAGTTTTAGCTGAAACTTGGCATACAGATAGACCATGACCAGAATTAGGACATAGACTACTTTTATCCCGGAAAAGGCCGATCACGCGGGCAGCACAAAAAGCGCTGGCTTGCGATACATGACAGCCAATGGTCGCACTGCGGGGGATGTTCAAGATCGAGTGAAGTGGAAGCGTTTAAGTAGGAAGGCCAACCCTGGCACTAAGCCAGGATAACGCCAGGCAGAAAAAAATAATAATATTACAAAAAAGTCGTATACGTAAGTAAGTATTTTTATATTTCTTACATAAAACAATACCTATTGTTAGCTTCTTAATAGTAATAGCAACGTTTATTGGTGTTATAGAGGGTACACAGGAGAATAACTATATCAAATGGGTAGATATAGGATTGTGAGGCATGGTGGAGGTGGTTGGTGAGGTATATAAGAGGGTGCGTTATTAATTAAGCTTGAAACTTTTATGTGGAGACCCTGGTCAAGTACAGTTGTTAACATTAAGCAAAGTAATAGACTCCTAAACACTATTAATAACAACCCTCGTATTCAAACCTCGACACCACCGTCATACTATGCTAATTCCAACTCGCAACAGGTCGACGACCGCGACCTGCAAAATCAATAAAAACGGAACGTGAACCGCGTATCGTACGGGCGTACCCACTGCTCAACACTTACATCTAAAATCTAAAAATAAATTCGTTTATCCACCTCGCGAACATTTCAAACAGAGATTTGGAAACATGAAAAGTGCATCAGCGAAAAAATACACGTTTTTGGAATTCCGTAAGTATGTAAAATATAAAAACGGTTTTGTAAAAATAAACTTTATCAACTGTGTTGACCAAGCTATTTTCTAATATAGCTCGTTTTTTGTAATATTAGAAATGTAAATCGAAATATGGCGAGTCCATCTTCGTAATTAACTCTTGGTGACTTTCCGACAAACTTCAAACCAATGTCTATGAATTAATTTTCGTAAAAACATTCAAATTGATGATTACATCATTTAAGAAAAATGCCTATAAATTTTCTAGTTCACCGGATTTATAGTTATTGTGATTAGGTAGTATTGAGTGAATGCTTTTAATTAAATAGATTTACTGAAATATCTCAAATCTCACGCACAGAACTCCAAACTCGCGCAGTTTAACTCAACACTTGAACTGTTTTATGCACGCGCGGACTGGCAACATGGCAAACGAGCTGGCAACGTCGCAACCGCCAGGCGCGAGAAACCGGGGTTCTGTGAGTACTGAGTTGCAATACAAAGACACCTTTGTAATGTGTACTGTGAATGGCAAATGACAGGTGTTTAAACAGAAAATTAACCATCTGTTCCTATCTATATTTAGCTTAAAAACAGTCTAGAGTTCTAGACTGTAGAACAAACATGAATATTAGAATACATCAAGCCAATGGAAATAAAACAAAACATCCGTTGCACTTTTAAATCCGTAAATATGAAAAGATATTCACTAACACTAATTTCACAATATTTATATGTTATCCGACAACAAGTATTATAGTCGGTCAAAAACTGAAGTAATACTCTCCATGACTGATGTATATGACATCTAGATCTGCTGTCATGGACGCATCTCACATTCACATCTACTGTCTTTCCTTGAAGGAAAGGGATATTTATTCAAGGAATCGGTAAAGGGTAGACTTTGTCTATAGCATGATCGGGTTAGTACCACTGTCTTACACAAAACCGACGTGAAGTGACAATTTGCTGTTGCGTTAGGTATGTAGAGTGAGAGTACCGGAGGCCCAAACACCTTCTATTCCTATCCCCATTCCATCCCCACGCATAATTCTGGTATTGTAGGTGTTCATTGACGGTGGAGATAATTTACCATCCGGTGACCCACTAACGCGTTTGCTGATTTCTGCTATAAAAAATAACCTCCTAGTTTTTTTTATTCATTTTCTTATTAGAGGATGGTGTAAGTATTTTTATTGAAATATGGACAAAGGTAATAAAAAAAAAACAAAACATTAATCTTCGATAAACATCAGATAGACAAGTTATTTACTTTCAAACATTCAATTTGATATTTGATTACTAATAAAATATCGAAATTAATGTAAAAAATATTTTTATCCTAGCACGACAAACTGACTGTGCTACACCAGTGCTGATGGTGACCGTAGTGTATGTAGTCAAAGAAATCCCAGAATAATGGTGACTAATGATAAGACGATGTTTATATCGTAGATTGCCACAATTATGCCGGCCTGGTTATTCCTGATCCCGTATTTACTATATCAACTACGAGGGACTTGCAGACTGCAAATATTAAGTACATTTGTGTCCCGGTGCAAAGATGGAACCCGCGGCCACTCGATCCACAAACTGGTTCCTCGCCCATTGCGCCATCGACGCTGTCAGCATTTATGTTTTTATTTATATATCAAAAAATAGTATGTGACGTCGACCTTCCCTATATAGTGTCCGAGAAATCGAGAAAGGGCACTCACGATTCTGGAGCGAAGATTTGAAGCGAAGAATATTTCTAACGAACTGAAGCTAGCACCTCGTGGTACACAGCTTACTATCTCATGACTTACAGGGTATATTATATTGCATCAAATATACCATCACATAATATAGTAAACTAGTATCGTCTGTGACCAACATTTTTAAATAAATCGAAAGGTCACATTTTTTTTGTGATTTTGTGTACATAATGCCTTTGCTTAATGCTTTCCCGTACAAATAAGGCAAAGGGATCTTAGCTCATACAGCCATAATGTGATCAAAATGATTTCATTTGATTGGTTAAAGAATTTTGCATAGAAAAATAATGTATGTATATTTACTTTATTGCACCTGACTTATATAGCAACTATAAAAAACTGCCTATCTTCGGCACAGTACTTTCCGTATGATATAAGTTTTATTACCCATCTTTTAATACTAAAAACAGGTACCTCCATTTTCACGTATTCATAACTAACACAAATGTTAAGGCAATGTAATCAGGCAACACTTGGAGCGATTATTATGCGCGTCCCACCAGTAAAGTCCAGTCGCAGTGGGCGGCACTTAGTGAAGTGCCCAGCGTGGAGAAAATAATCAATATTGAGTACTCAACTGGGGTATGGGATAATAGAATAAAAATATATTTATACGGACATAAACATGCAAGTTCTCTCAAACATGTTATTATTATACATAATATTATAATCTTTTAATTTAATGGGGGATAAAAATAGGGGTGTTATAAGTTTGACCCCGTCGTCGATCTAAATGGTTGTGTATATGTAATTGTGTAATTTATGTATGTGTTTGAAAACTGGTTTAATCGAGATAGTTCTTAGGTGAAAGTTGAAGGTTTAAAGAAACTCCATCCAGTCAAGTTCAGTAAAAGTTAAAGTTGTTTTTGTAATTGACTTTTGGGGTTTTTAAAGGTAGGTTAGTTTTTTTCTACGGAGCATTGGAATTATGCCCGGAATGGCGATAGGCTCGCTTCCTATCACATCATGTGACGGGTGAAAACTACACGAAATGTGGCAGTACTCCTTAAACCTCTGCCTATCCCTTCGGGTCGTACAGGCGTGAGTGCGTATGCGTAAACAATATGTCTAAATGCGAAACTTAAATTATTAACGTTTCGTTGTAACTTGTAACATACTTGTCATTCCGGTCTATCAACGATTAATTTGATTACTAATTAGGAAAGATTTTTATTATATTTAAATGCTTAGAAAATATAAAAATAACAATCCAATTTTTATTCTAAAGTATGAATGTTTAAATAAATTACACAAACATTAGCATAATATCAAAGTGTTGTACGAGGCGAATAGCCTAGCGTGCCTACTAAAACAACAGCTTAGCGCAACACTATCGCTGCGGTCGCAGGCCGGCCAATCACGACTCCGTGCGTGCGCACAGTCGCGCGTCGTGGTCGCTGCGTCAGTCGCGTCGCAGCTGCGCCATAGGGCGGAGCGTTTTTTCGTCGTAAATCGCGATAAATTCCAACCAGAATATCTAGTTGCGTTGCACTGCCATAAACAAGTGTATTCATTTTCCGGAGCTGCGTTTTCGAACTGTCAAAACAATATGTCGGTGGTATTCAACCCGGTTTTAATGATTGAAGAGGTGCAGAAGCGTCCTGCGTTGTACCAATCGGATAGGCCGGCGGATCGCGAGGAGAAGTTGGCCTTGTGGAAGGAAATCGGGGCTGTGATGTACCCGGACTGGGACACGGTTAATAAAGCGACAGCCTATGACAGAGGTAACTATAAAAAAAAAAACAGTCAACATTCCCATATACAGCTAGTGCATCAACTATCCAGTACTTTGAAGGCCATCTGCATCATTACGATTGGCGCTAACAATTTGTTTACTTCACGGGACATACTGCGCTGATGTTACTATCGAGTTTTTATAATTACAAGATACTTTTATATTTGAAGAAAAAAACAGGTTCTTGCAAACATAACCTATAAACTTTGATATAAAACAGTCAGGTTTTCAAGTTCATTTTATAACATGCCATTAATTATAATATTTATTATTCTTCACAAACAGATAAGCCACACAACGCGTGGAAAGTACAACCCGACCAAAGTATGTCAGTAGATATACAAACGCGGCGTTGCGGGGATATCGATCATTTCATTTTGTTGGGTTAATGAAATCTGACGATTGTTTTGTCTGTCGGACGCGACCTTGGTCTTTATTGAGCGTACATTTAACGACTATTGTTCAGTGATATGAGCTATTGATAATGGCATTTTGTATTGAGTAGGGTTGGCAGGTGTCGGGATTTTGATCCGTCTGTGATGTCAGGTTGTAATCAAATGGTATTCTACTAGGCGTTACGCCCCTCATATGCGAGGCCGCTTTGTCTATTTCTGTCACCAAGTAGCATTGTGTATACAAGCACTGTTGTGATTCGATTTTCGGATTGAAGGACATTGAAGCCAGTGAAATTACTGAGCGTTATGAGTATTAACATATTACGTATCGAGGTGACGAGCGCAGTCCAGTGGCACGCAATGCTTTGTAATTTAAAGTTCTATGTGGTGTTGCTTTTGTTTATGGGCAGGTGGACTCTTCCATCAGGCGAGTGGCCTGCCCGTTTCGTCGTACACGCTAATCATAATAATTGTAGGTGTTTTATACGTCTTTTGAAAAAGATCTGGTAGTTGACTTAGCCCAATTTGATTGTTAGGATTTTCTTGTCGTACTATTCGAAGCAGAACGTATTATTAATAATAATAATGCGTTTATTTGTATGTTTTTTTTTATATAGTATAGGCCGGCAAACCAGCAAGTGGGCACCTGATGGTAAGCGATCTCCACCGCCCATGTACGCCCACAATACAAAAGAATTATGGGCGCGTTGCCGACCTTAAAGGAAAGGGATAATAAGGGATTGGGAAGGGGAGGGGGATTTGGACCTCCGGATATCTCACTCACCGTACGAAACGCAGCAGCAAGCTGCTACTTTACGCCGGTTTTCTGTGAGACAGTGGTAACGACCCGGACGAGCCGGCCAATTCATGCTGTAGACAAAATTGTCTACAGCGTGGCTCTACCACTCGTCGTGAATACTGTAACAATGTTGTTACATAATATTATTAAATAGTTCATAGTATTCTGCCGTTTCCAGCGTACAAATATTGTTGAATTGCGTAATTTAAAATTTAGATCAATAAATGAATTTAGTTAAGTACATTATTTTATCATTAAATTAGTCCAGGTTTAACTTATTTTACTTTTTATGAGATACAAGTCAAAAAACACTTATTGAAATAGTGTTTTTTGTACTTTCATAAAGAATATTCATACTGCTGGTGACTTGTCTATACATTTTGCGTTATAATATCGGACAGTCTAGCTAGCCAGACTTACATAATATTTGCAATGAATATGTTACATAGATATTAATTTTTGACTGTACTAAACTATCAGTTTTAACTGCAGACATGTCACATTACCCTCCTTTCTTCGTGCAGTGGAATAAAATAATTTTTAACAGATTCTTACACAACATTTCCCCGGGTTTCCTTTGAAAAAGGATGACGTGTCCTATTTATTGCTGTAACATGAGCGCTGCAGGGTGTGGGGGGTCACGAGGAGGTCACTAGGAGGTCACCCCCCTCCCCCGCGGCTGAATGGAATCCCGGATGTGTCATTAAGTTTTATTACCTATTGTTTTAAGCCAGTGATTATTCATCAAATTGTATTGTGTACGCTCATCCCCTTTCGTACAAGGCCAAAAAGGGGCACACGTATAAAAATTATATCTAGAGTAAAATTCTATATTTTTGTTTCGGTGCTTTTAGTTCTTTTTTCGAATAGATCTATCTCCTCATTGCTCTAAAGGCAGCGATCTAAGGATGAGAACCGTGATGTTCTGGGTTTTATTTTCAGGTCGGGCAATCACTCAATGAAATATGTGTTTGAATTTCGAAAATTCCCGTGGTTGGGAATTTGTGCTCGGTACGATAATGCGTTCGCCACCTATCACATCATGGGACGGAAATAAGCTCTGTGTAACGTGGGTACACTAGTTGCTGCCTACCTCTTCCCGGATAAAGGCGTGAGCTTATATATAATATATGTATGTTGGCTCTAGTAGCGAGAAGGCTGGCGCTTGTGGCGCTACATCCAGAAAAATAAATATTTGGCAGCGAGCAGGGAAGGAACTCAAGAGCGCTTTTTAAGAGGCTTGAGCCGTTGCTGGGAAGTGCAGAGTGGGAAAATCCCGATACGCCGTTGTGCCAAGCCTGAAATGAAAATACTTCGGATTCGCCATACTGGGCACAAATTCCAGACTCCGGGCTGATACTGAGCATTTCGTAATAGAAAAAGCCAATACCACTTTACCCGACCCGGGGATCGAACCCGAGACCTCAGCGTTGGGCTCAATCGTAACGCGTACGCATTACAACTGCGCCACCGAAGAATTGAGTATACTATGTAGTTAAACACATCACAACACAGGACGAGCCATGGACGATGCTGAGCCTACTCGTTGTCTCATCCGTGGGTATTTAGGCGCTATCACTCTTCATTTAACTGACCTTTCGGAAATTCATGATTTTTAGATACCAGCGAGTTCGCTCGAAATTCGAATACAATTTGAACAATACGTTTTAATAAAACAGTAACACAATAGTTTCATTTTGACTGCACTCGTTCCACGTATTCGATATAATGGTTCGGTAAAGTATCTGCATTGTATCTGATGGCACACAGCGGTAGGAGTGACGTAAGACTGAATATAATTATCAACAACGTTATATTTATCTTATTTATTTTTTAAAGCAGAATCTGGCAAATGGGTAATTCAGTCACCAGATTGTAAGTGATCTCCACCGCCCATGCACAGCTGTGATAGAAAATTCAAGGTTGCACTGGAAACTTACTATACGAAATTCAACCGACAGCTGCCACCTAACGTTAGTTTCCTGTGAGACAGTAGGACTACCACAGTTGAGAACGGTATACTCAAGTGTATACCGTGTGGGTGCAATATTACAAAAAGGTCAATTTTTATGAGTCTGTACCAATTGAGAATCTCCTTTTTTAGTCGGTTATAAACTTAGAATATGAACAACAAATACATCAAACACAATATAATTAATAATTGATTGGTGGTAAGTGGCGAGTGGCGACCATAGACAGCGTTTGACCTAATTAAGGTTCATCGTGCCAGGTCTATAGGCGGGTGGCGGCTTGGATAGCCTTACTGCGCCGCGCCGTGTACGTACATCGAGGGTGATATCGGGTGGCGAATACATTCGTTTTTATTAATTATAACAATATTAAATTTAAATAAATATCTGCTAAGTTACAATGAGGCTATGAGGGAACCAATGAGTTCCGGACCAGAATTACAGATTTTGATATGAACCGCCTCCTCAAGGCAGATCTACTATGGCTGCGTCAATCGGCAGACGCGTGCTTTGGTAACGCGCATTTGTACTGTATACTACGTATATCTGTGACCAAGCGATGGTAGCGTCACAGGTGCTTTCAGTACAGCGTTGATAGTGGACATAAACGTCACTGACGCTGGACGCGACCATTGGGAGTCTGCCAAGGGAAGCGTGGCCTGCAGTGCGTCGTAGGAAACTCGAAAAAATACGTAAAAAGACTAAAAAAATCCCAATTGATAAGTTGCCTCAATTCTCTTATTCATAGATCTACTTAAAAATGTTTGTTTAACACCAGCTCATACTCATATCTTAACCACTATCATTTGCAGTGCTGCAATTGCAAAGGAAATGGCGTTCGCTGCGTGACGCTTACAACCGGGAGCTGCGGTCGCGACGTTCCGGGAACAGGACCAACAAACGCACCTACAGATACTTCAAGAGGATGAGGTTCCTGGGCGGATACGAAGGCACCATCAGTGATGGAGAGTATGTATCCTACTCCTACTGATATGAGTGAAAGTTTGGATGTTTGTGAGTTTGTGAATGGGCACACAGGTAGACAGTGACCTGGATTAGGACATACCTCTTATCCCGAAGAAGTAAATTCACGCGATCGGAGCCTCGAGCAAAAGTTTTAAATGTTAACAGTACACACTTTTAGCGAATGAATAACTCAGTTTTATTTTTCAGCGAATCGGTGAACGACATTATGTTTGCGTCCAGTAACTTAGACGTTCAAAGCGTCGACACTCCAGAGGATCAAGTGAGGCCGAAGCGGAAAAAACGCGAGCGAGAGCCGAGCACCGACAGCAATCCTCCTGAAGAAGTGGAAATGCCTTTATTCCCTATAGAATCTGACAATGAATCAGACACTGATAAGCTCTTCCTCTTATCGTTTCTCCCGGAGATGAGACAACTGCCATTACATATAAAAATGTGGGTGAGGGCACAGATAGCTAATGTGATGCAAGAAGCCGTGTCAAACCATTATAATAATACGCAGCCTGGGGAAAGAAATCAGCTGGATGTGAAGAGACAGAGACTGGACAGTTTGGAGTCGTGATTAAAGAAAGAAACATTTACGTCCGTAAGATCAAACAAGTGAAGTATTTTACTATATATGTAGATTTCTCTATACATGATGGCTCCGTTGTTATGAACAACCATCCACGCATAGCAGAACTCACTGAAGTGTTGTTTCTTTGGTACGGGAGTTTGTGCTTTTGTTATCTGACTAAATGTTCAATGGCATTGTTATAAATACAGTGAAACCTGAACTGGTGGATTAAAATAGCCTGGAATGCTCTTTTATATCCCAATTTGGTTTAGAGAGTTACTAAGGAATAATAATAGATATTTCAGACTCATCAATCTATAGTGTTTAAGTTTAATTTTGTACTTAAATTATGCAAGTTTCAATTGTTTTTGAAGGTACATGTACCGGCATGAGTCGTGAACACACACTTCACCTGCGCAGTAGTTCATTTATAAGTCTGATTGGCGGAATATAGGAACGCGGAACGCTGACGTTTCACGCGATTGGTTCGTTGGTCAATACTCGTCGTCTATTGGACACATGTCGGTCGACATTAGTCGATGTTCACGAATCGTGGCGGTAATTATTCAACAATGTAAAGAGTATTTGAACTAGTAGTTTGTTTAGAACAATGAATAACGACAACTAAGTGAGAACAAAAATTAAACGCCATGTGCTGAGGTCTAGGGTTCGATCCCCAGATCGGGTAAAAGTGACATTGGGTTTTTCTATTTTGAAATGCTCAGTATCAGTCCGAAATCTGGAAGTGTGCCCAGTATGGGGATAGGCTCGCCTCATATCACATCATGGGACTGAAATAAGCTCGGCGAAATGTGAGTGTACTGGTACAGGCTTGAATGCGTATGTATAATATCAGGCAAAGGGTATTTTGCAATGTTAATTATTTTTAGTTATAATAATATTAATGTTTACATACAAATATATTTATAAACATAATATAGTAATGAGCGTAGTCCAATATTTGTTTATTTTAGAGTTACTTCCATATCTATACAAATAAATAAAATTGAAGTGTCTGTTTGCAACATTAAAATAACCGCTTTTTATTACATGCATATGAATGTACAATTTCTGTCTATCTGTCAGTTTGTTCCGGCTAATCACTGGAACGGCTGTACCGATTTTGATGGGACTTTCACTGGCAGATAGCTGATGTAATAAGGAGTATCTTAGGCTACTTAGGTACTTTTTTTATCCCTGAAAATGACATTCACGCGGGCGGAGCCGCGAGCAAAAGCTAGTATTATATAAATTGGCTGACGACGGAACGCAAATAGCCTGAATAACCCACAATGGCGGGATTTTAACCATACGCACGGTGGTCGCAATCCAGCGGGTACAAAAATGAATCAGGTACACACCGACCAGCAAAGAGATTATAAATTAGTTCATAAATATTATCAGTCTTCTTCTTCTTCCACCTGCCCCTATTACTCGCAGTGGAGTGCTTTTTAAACACATGTTACAGAAAGATTGCTTTAATGGTGAAGGTAACATCGTGAGGAAACCTGCATACCTGAGAAGTTCTTCATTAGAATTTCGAAGGTACGTGAAGTCTGCCAACCCGCATTGGGCCAGCGTGGTGGACTAAGGCCTAACCCCTCTCATTCAGTAGAGGAGGCCCGTGCCCAACAGTGGGACATGTATAATACAGGTAGTAGTAGTAGTGCTAGTATTATTATATTATTATTATTTTTACAGAAAGATTTAGCTTGTAATTTTTATGACCGTCCGTCTGCCTGACGTCAACCCTTCTGGGGATTCATAAATATTATATGTTTAGGACCAAAATTAACATACTGGGTGTAAGGGAAAAGCTTCCGAAAACGATGACAGGTGATATTGCTAATGTTTACAGATACGACACCACTATTCGCGAAACAAGTTGCTTAATTTTTTAAATATTTAAAAGCACAGTCTTGTATCGGCCAATAAATACATCGACGTTTTATTCAAATAATAATTAAAATAGTATTTTTTTTAATGACGTAATGTAAAGCCAATAAGAAAATCATCGACGCACGCAATCAGCTGTACGGGTCGACGCACGGCGCGTTATACCTACTGAGTACCGGAACGCGATAATGCGCGCGGGTCATTAACCCCGACTTTATTGCATTAGCACGCTTTACATTGCAGGCTTAGGTTTCTATATGGCAAGTAAACAGCAAAGGCATAGCGTTTTCCGTTTATGTTAAGGTAGTTTTGTATAACCGTTTAAGCTTCGGAAGCGGTCCCCTTACACACAATATATAATTGTTTAAGTAATTATGTTTTGTTAAGAATAGTCTTTTAGTGTATTTTATTAAAATTTATGTATAGATTCAGTGTTCTAAACTAACTTCACGCTTTCAGCGTGATATGCAGGGGCGTGACGGTTGATTTTGGTCACCATGCATCGGAAACCGCACGGACCGCGACAGCAAACTGCCAATTCGGTCGGTTTTCTGTAAGACAGTGGTATTATCCCGAGCCGGCTCATTTACGCCGTAGACCAGCGATTCCTAAAGTGAGCTCCACGGAAACGGAAGGGTATTTTAGCAAAGTTACTTTAAGTACTGAACCATATAAATAGAGTTGAGTTCAAATATAAAACCGACCGTCAAATGTATTTAGACGTATTTACTGTTAAACAAGTCCACAATTAAACATTTCAAGTTAAAGTGGCGTTGAAAATTTAGGAACCTCTGCTGGTGACACACATGTATTTTGCGTGGTACTACCTCCATCATTATTATGGTATGGTATGGTATTATGGCATGATCCATTACTTTTAGAGTTAATTGATTGCGCAAAGTTTCGGTCTTTGTCCTTATATGAGACAAACAACTTTGTTTTTGTCCAATTAGCTAAGTAATATTTTATTTTGTTATTAAAATATTATGTAATTGTTTCCGGTTTAATTTTAATAGAATTATGGGAATAACCATGTGTTGTTTCAATAAATAACAATTTACCCTATTCTCGTTCCACTTGTGTATACCTGAAACAAAATACAATAATATTGAATAAATAATATTAAAAGAGAGACCAGCAGAATAGTAACAACTGGCGACTGGTTAGACATAACATTATCTTTGAGCAGGCCGATATTTGAGACACGGAGACTCAAATCTCCCTTCAGGTTCCTAATCTCTTAATTATCACTTCATGTTATGGGCGGTGGTGATCCACTTGCTCGTTTTCTGACCGCTGCTATAAATAGCAGGTATAATTTCCAGTAAACAAAGGGGAAGCTATTCTAATGTCACCAGATTAAACCCAATTAAGTATATTAGTTCAACTTTTTACGACAAACTTAACTAAAATTAAATACATTAACCATAAATTTTACTCATGCTAAACAAATTAGTATTCCGTTCGTTATACACCAATTGGGCGGGTGTAAAAACTATTTTAATTTAGTTTGTGCCTATAGAAGATACAATTGCCAACCTTTTAGATAATATATCTTACGGCTAGGAAAAAAGTAATAAGAAAGTGGCTTTAATTAATAGTACTCTAGATTCTACAGTATAGATCGTTTAATTTTAGAAGTGATTCACGCGATAAGAAAACCCTATTTATACAATAGGTCAAACGTATTGGTTTTCTGAAAACTCAGCCACTAAGCCTCTAGAGACGCCATTCTCCAAAAATAAGACGCAATATGAAAGTTGGAGCCAAACCGCCCTGTTTTATTCAGAAATTTCCGAAGAGACAGCCAACTCCACACACTAAATTGCGAAGTTTTCCCAATTATTCTCAACTTTGCGAATAATTCGTGATTTTTTTAGGGTTGAGTTTCGCCTTTTACGAAACTTTTTGTATGAATTCCTCTTTGTCTTTCCTTTGGAGTTAAATGAAGTTTTAATAAGATTTTTTTAAAACAACGGGAGTATGTCGATTGCAAATGCCTGTGCCAGATCAATCTATGGGTAATCTCCCGAGGGTAGCCCAAAAAGTGCTGACTTGAAGGGAGACATGACAGCCTATGGTCTCACTGAGGAGATATTGGGTGAAGTGGAGTCGTCTTAGTAAGAATTCTGGCACTAAGCTAATAATGTAATACGTATTCAAATATTGGTAATAAAATTATGTTATAATATGTTAACAACACATAAATATTATATTTATTTTTATAATGTTCTGTTTATATTATGTAACGTTTACACCTACTTCATTAATATCTGTATCACCAAAATAGATAAATATAAACTTCCGTAAACAAAGTAATTGGCATATTTTTTACTTTAAGCATTTATGAGTCACAAGAGTGATATGCAGTAAGTAATGACACATATGCAGGGTGTAGAAAAAAAGCGGGTTCAAAATATTTTATCATTTAATTGCCTTAATGACGCATACTATAAAATTAGTTTAGGAATAGCATAATTAGTCTAGTACGCTGATACTACTACTTACTGAGAAGCCAGTGAGGTCCTGAGTTCAAATCTCAGGGCGGGCAATCACAATTTACGTTTGTTTTCGAATCGCAAATAATATATGACAATTTTATAAGGTGGTAGATCCCTCGTATGCGAGAGGCCGTTTGGTTTAGTACCACCGCTTTGTCTATTTCAGCCGGCAATCAACAGTGTGTAAGCACTGCTATGTTCTGGTTGGATGGACATTGAAGTCAGTGAAATTACTGGGCGTTATGAGAGTTAATAACTTATGGTTCGGGGTGACGAGCGCAGTTCAGTGCCATGCTGTGTAATTCAAAGTTCTGTGTGTAGTTGGTTCTATTTATGGGCAGACGTGGCGCTTACCATCAGGCGAGCGACAGACTCGTCTCGTCCTTCAAACTAATAAAACATGAGTTGCCTGTGATTGGAATTCCGGTCCGATATGGCGATACGGTCGGCACCTATCGTATCATGGGACATAAAGAAGCTCGACACCCGTGGTTGTATTAGTTGCACCTCTGCCTACTCCCCTTATAGCATACAGGCGTGTGTTTATGTTATGTTGACATGATAAATCACGAGAATTGTTAGCGCAGGCATAATAGATTATGCAGTCAGCAGTACACACTGCGTGGAAGGTCTGGCGTGACATGAGGGCGTGACACATGCACTATAATTAGAACCTGCGCCTGCGCCTCGTGGCTGCTGAACATGACACTCTACAAGGTCCCTCATTATGCTAAATGCTAATTTTAGGGAGAGTTTTAGAAAGTAGCTTTGAGTGTATGGTATTTACAGTTATCAATGCGTCTATTGTTTTGCTTTATTTATTTAGTAATTTATTTTTAAGGGAACATACAGTGAGTGATACAGAAAACATCTGAACAAAACAACTATACACTAATAAAAAGTTTCCATAGATAAGTAAAAAAAAGAAATAAATTGACGGACTTAACTTTCGATACATTTTCTATGTATTATCAAATTATAATATAAGGAGAACCTCTGTGGTGTTGAAGGGGAGTAGCGGGCTGTAAGCGAGAGACCACGAGTTCGCCTGGGTGATTTCTCCCCAGGAGGGATTGAAGTGAATAAGTGTGTTTAAAAAAACTGACGTAACCAATTACATGGTACCGAAATAACCTCCGTAAATCACGTGCACTATTAGCGTCGCTGCCTACCCCTTAGGCATAAGTTTACATACATTTACAGTGAGTTTTTCAGTTATTGTGTGTTTTTGATTGGTAGAGCCACGCTGTAGACACTTTTTGCTACAGCATGTATGGGCCGGCTCGTCCGGGTCGTGACCACTGTTTCACAGAGAACCGACGTAAAGAAGCAGCTTGCTGCTGCGTTTCCTACGGTGAGTGAGATATCCGGAGGCCCAAATCCCCCTCCCCTTCCCACAATCTCTTAATTATCCCTTTCCTTTAAGGTTGGCAACGCGCCCATAATTCTTTTGGTATTTTGGGCGTACATGGGCGATGGAGATCACTTACCATCAGGTGACCCACTTGCCCTATGATATAAAAAAAATACCATGTTAATACCCATACCTCTAATTCCAATGTATGACATAACACCATAAAAATGCAATCACGGATGAAGCTTCTGAGAATTGATCAATAATAAGTATAGTTAGTTATTTAAAACAACCGGTTATTAGAGGAAAAACTGTGGAAATATATTTAAAATAATGACTGTCGATGACCTTATAATACGAGTTAATATTTATGTACAATATTATTACAGTATAATCGTTAATTAACTCATGGATGAGAAATAAAATATTTATTTATAGTACTGACTCGGTGGCGCCGCGCTGTTGTAATGCGTACGCGGTACGACTACTGTGCTGAGTTCTCGGGTTCGATCTCCGGGTCGGGTAAAAGCGATATTGGATTTTTCTATCACGAAATGCTCAGTATGAGCCTGGAGTCTGGAATTGTGCCGGGTATGTCGATAAGCTCGCCCCCTATCACGTCATGGGACGAAAATAAGCTAGGTGCAATGTGGTGTGGTGTACTGGTTACCTCTATCTACCCCTTCCGGGATTACAGGCGTGAGTGCGTATGTATGTTACAATCTCCCTCCGACTTCCCTTATCCCACACGCAGTGGGGTCGGCGCAACATGATTTTTAACACATGTTACAGAAAGATTTGGCTTGTAATTTTTACGATCGGCAGCCTGCCTTACGTCAATTCTTTGGTGAAAAAACACCCAGACCTGAAACAAATATTTGTGGATTACACAAACACTTTATCTCGGTGCGGGAATCGAACTCGTAGCCTCTTTACAACCGGCTATTCGCATACAGCGCCACGAAGGCTGTCGCGGAACACAAAAAATGTAAGAACATATAATTTTTTGTAAGCCTACGTAATTACCATGCCATTATTTATCTCAACGCACGAACAATTATAGAATAAGCCGACATTCGAAGGTCAGTCAGCAATTATTTCGGAACAAAGCAAATTTATGAAGAGAATGCTTGAAACCTTAATTAAAAATAGACTGACTGTTTACCGTACTGCAATCTGAATCTGAAATTGCGATCCGAGAACGGAAATATTCCTGACCTCGGAAATCTTTTTTTTATTAGCTTGAGTGACGAAACTAGGTGGTCGCTCCCCTGATGGTAAGCGCCACGCCTGCCCATAAACAGAAGCAACACCACGCATCACTTTGAATTACAAAGCAATGCATAGCACTGGACTGCACTCGTCATCCCGAGACATAAGATGTTAAGTCTCATAACGCCCAGTAATTTCAATGGCTTCAATACACTGCTGCTTGACGGCAGAAATAGACAAAGCGGTGGTACCACCCCAGACAGCGTCGCATACGAGGGACCTACCACCTTGTAAAGATCTCTAATTGGATGTAGTACGCACCTCTCATATTAATAATATATGTACTACTTTGTCTTCGGATCGAGATTACTCTGGATTTAGTTTGGTGTGTGGTGGTGTAAACAGTGTAAGTGGGCCACAAACATCTTAAATCCAAAATTAACCTTACCAGCACGTGGTACACCCTGTTGAATAACGGACGAGGCAATGACGAAACTTGGTTCCCGTTGCGGGTTGTGGGGGGGCCAGACGGCAGCTCGCCCCATATAATACCAGATACCGTCAAATCTATGGCACGACAAGGACCCTGGCATTGGGCCGGGATAACATGCTTTATAAAACATGGTACAGAAAGATTTGTCTTATAGTTAAATGCAGTGGTCCATATTGACTCAAAATATTTAATAATTAATAACGGACGTTTTCATATTACATTAAAATAATAAGACAACAAATAAATAAACAATTTAGTGTAATTGCCTAGTGTATTGTGACGATGCTATATATGTTATGTATACATTAGTTGATATGATTTTTATACATAAGTTTCTTTATTTTATACTGACTTGTCATAAGCGCTATTTTAATCGCCTACATGATTAATAAACTATTTCATTTCATAGTTTTTACGACCAGCAGCCTGCCTAACGTCAACCCCGGAGATGATATTAAAATGTAGGAATGTATTTTCCAGCAATAATCACCCATCTTTTAGTGGTAGAGCCACGCTGTAGACACTTTTGTTTACAGCGTGAATGGGCCGGCTCGTCCGGGTCGTTACCACTGTATCAGAAAACAGACGTAAAGTAGCAACTTGCTGCTGCGTTATGTACGGTGAGTGAGATATCTGGAGGCCCAAACCACCTCCCCTTTCCAATCCCTTTTTTATTTTATTTTTATCCCTTTCCTTTAAGGTCGGCAACGGGCCCGTGCCAACTCTTTTGCTATTGTTGGTGTACATGGGCAGTAGAGATCACTTACCATCAGGTGACCTAATTGCTCGTTTGCCGGCCTATGTTATAAAAAACACAGGAGCCAAGTACAACTAACATAGTATCTATTTATAAATGTTTATACTAAAAATAATTTGAATAGTACATAATGATTGCGGAACGCTTCCAGTATATATTGTAGGAATGCAAATAATCCCTCAGTCCATTTGGGTTGAAGCCAAACTCACCCACACCACGCCCACCGATGGGCGATGACGTGTACGCGTATGCCCTCGTGTTTACCTTATATACTGGGATCTGTTGGTATGTTTTTATATAACAGGAGATAGAAATACTAAAGTGGGTCACCCATTGTTATGTGGTCGCCACCACCTATGTAAGCCAGATTTAGATGGAGAGTTTATCGCATAACATATGATAATATAAGAATTAAAGAAGAAAGAAAGCAAAACAATTTAATAATTGTTACTGCTTTTTCTCAAGGCTCCGCCCGCGTGAATAGCCTTTCCGTGAAGGGGTAGGCAGAGGTGTAACCAGTACACCCAGGGGGGCGAGCATATCGCTATACCAGGCACTAATTCTGGACTCTGGGCATTTCTTAATAGTATAACCCAATACCACTTTACCCGACCCGGGGTTCGAACCCGAGACCTCAGCTTTAGCCTCAATCGTAACGCGTACGCATTACAACTGCGCCACCGAGGCAGTCTTTAGTATAATTTTGTGTTATAATTAAATAAGTTTTCGGTCCAAAAACACCCAAATTTTTCCAGAGCTTTCATTCTTAATCACTCGAACATCGGTCTCTCTTCAGGAATCGAACACGTATTTTAAGTTTAAGAAGTCGCTTATCGTACAGAGGTACAGAGATAACAAATGATCAGTGTCACGGAATGGCTGTCCCGTGAATGAGGCCCCAATTGCACAAATTGTACCGACAGAGACACATCGCGCGTTATTGAGCATTTAATTAAAATAGGACAAAACTGAGGCAATCGAGTGTTACTCCTCTTAATAAATTGTTTAAGATGTACGTAAAACATAGCAAGGCAAATACTTAGTTACTTTAGGTTAAAAATTATCTACTTAAGGAAGCGAAATTGGCGGAAAAGGATATTATTATGATAGAGTGAAATAATTTATCACTTCGTTGTTTTTCTATTTTAAAACGGGAAATCCCACAGTGCAACGAACTTCAAATCGGCAATATATCCTACCTATTTAACTCTGCCTACAAATAATGTAGTTACATTACAGGTATTAGTCGTAAGTGTTATGTCTAAAACTTTATTATCATAGAAATTCCTAATAATAACAAGTACGGCATTGAAATATTTTAATTTTAATGCGCAAAGCGAAGCGATGCAGTAAAATCCAAAATCACATCGGCGGCAAACAGACGTTGCGACGTTGCCGCACTGTACGCGGCGCGCCTCGCCGCGCGACCGCAGCGGGCCCGCGCCGTCCACGCTGCGTCTCTCCTCACTCGGCGCCTGTCGCCGCCGCGAACGCGCGTTCCTCGTCCGGCTCGTCGCTCGATCTGCGCGCCAACATGACATACTGCCTCGACGTTGAATTGTTTATCAGTGAAGTGAAGAAGTACCCCGAAATATGGGACTTGAACAGTGAAGACCACAGATACAAGAGCAGGAAGCAGCAGGCGTGGGCCGAGGTCGCCAGGGTGTTTATCAATGATTTCGACGAGATGCCAGAGATTGAAAAGTTGGATGTCTGTAAGTATGGAAACGAAGGAACAGTTTCCAAACAACTGCTCAGCGAATAATGAGAAACGAAGCGCATTCAAAGGCTACTTTTAAATTACGAACAAACGACAAATCAGCGAACAAGTGCGTGGATCCAACAACCAATGCTCCGTGACTTGTGCCGGGCCAACACGATGATGAATCGATACTAAAATCGATTCACAATGTTTTGATATATTATACGGCACATCGAGATTGTGGACTGTACATGGTCATAAACTCATAACCTGGTACCAAGTATCTCTTGTACAGAAACCTTACTTTTCCCTCGCAATAATCCATCATTCGTGTATGTCATTTATCATTGCTCTCTCGCCGCTCGTGGGTGGACAGGCAGTTAAATTGGTTTTATAGGAAGTAAAAACGTTATTAATTTCGACAACGATCTGAAAAGTCGATGTGATGTGGATTTACTAAATTAAAAGTGATGGAATTTAGTGATTGAATTTCTTATTGGTGGTCGGATGACTTTCTGACTTAGGTTGGGAATTGGTATAGTTTTCGACCTCTGTAATGTAAGAAAGTGGTGAAATTTTATACAAATCATTTTAGAAACATGAAGAAATACTTGTTTACAATAGTTGTGCAAAATACATTTATTTAAAGATATTTTATCATATTCTCAACTTTTCAAAAACAAAACACAAATATAATAATATAAGTACCAACCTATATAGTTAGGTAATTTTAAAGAAAGTGTTGTTATTTTTTTAAACCAATTTTTACAAAGACTAATTACGGGTTTTGGGCTATGAATGATTACCATGATAAATGAACCTTAGAATATTTAGTGTATACCTCGACAGAGCTGCATCGCAATCGGCTTTTAACTTACTAACTTAACCCATCGAGTAAAATATAATTTTATCTCAAACTTATCGTGCGTTTGTAGTGTACTTCACACACGGCATGGCATATTTTTCCACGGCTATTTTGCTTTTATAAAACTTTACCGTTTCGTTCAAAATACATAAAAAAAATGTCATTCGCAACTTTTATCCAATAACTCGTAATAACTGACAGACAAACGGACAACTGGGTCACCTGATGGTACACGATAACCACCGCCCATGAATACTCTCAAGACGAGAGGCAGCTGTGAACCTTTTAGGAAAGGAATTTGGATTGCAAATGGGAGGACATTTTTCGTGCCTACGGGCAATCTCCCTCATCCTAATACCAAGCACTTCACGTCGGTATACTGTGATATAATAAAATTTAATATATAATCGAAATTGAAATCGGTTTTAGTGCGTCTTAGACAAATAAACTGAACTAGTATGCCTGTAATGAACGATAGCACGGGAGTAGGCCTCGCTGTTGTCCTAGACGCGCGGAGGACACCCTTCGGTGTGTGGGATTTACATATTGTGGGTGGTTCTAGTTGGAATCGGAGGTACACTATACCTCACGGTACCCAGACGTCGTCCCACATGCGTCGAAGAGGACCACCGCGGAGTTTTATTCGGTACACCGGTGCAGGAAGATTCTTATGGACTTTTTTCATTTTACAGTATTTACATAAACTGCCTCGGTGGGGCAGTTGTAATGCGTCCACGTTACGACTGAGGCGTGAGGTCTCGGGTTCGATCCCCGGGTCGGGTAAAAGTGATATTGGGTTTTTCTATTACGAAATGCTCAGCATCAGCCCGGAGTCTTGGAATTGAGCCCGATATAGCGAAAGGCTCGCCCCCTATCACATCATGGGACGGAGATACGCTCGGCGAAATGTGGGTGTACTGGTAACACCTCTGCATACCCCTTTGATGTATGTATAAACTTTACTAGATAGGTAGAGTCCGAATGGGTAGTGTACCATTACTTTGTCTAATTATGCCGTTAAACAGCAGTGTGTAAGCACTGGTGTTCAAATTTGAAGGAGTTGGGAGCTATTGAAATTACTGGACATACAGTCACACTGTATTTTGAGTGGCAGAGCCACGCTGTAGACACTTGTGTCTACAGTACGAATGGGCCGGCTCGTCCGGGTCGTTACCACTGTCTCACAGAAAACCGGCGTAAAATAGCAGCTTGCTGTTGCGTTTCATACGGTGAGTGAGATATCCGGAGGCCCAAACCCCTTCCCAATTCTTTATCCCTTTCCTTTAAGGTCGGCAACGCACCCATAATTCTTTTGGTATTGTGGGTGTACACCCACACCCGCCCATGTACATGGGCAGTGGAGATCACTTACTATCAAGTCACCCACTTGCTAGTTTGCCGGCCTAAGCTATAAGAAAAAAAAAACACTTAATAATGTCTAATAAATAAATAAATAAATGACGAATGCAGTGCAGTGTTCTGAATACTGTTAGTTATAGACAAGCAGGGCACTTACCATCAGATAAACGATCTCGTCTCATCATTCGGATAAATACATATAAAAAAGTTAAGTTGTTGGGGTGATGATATAGATTAGACAGCCTCCGTGGCGCAGCGGGCGAGTAGCCGGCTGCGAAGCGAGGCCGTGGGTTCGATTCCCGCACCGAGACAAATGTTTGTGTGATCCACTAATATTTGTCTCGGGTCTGGGTGTTGTGGGACCGCAAGTCCCTCGTAGTTCCTGATACCCACGATACAGGTTAACCTAGTGTGGGGTCAGGACTATGTGTGTGACTGTTGGGTGTATTTATTTATTGCTTACTTGATGATGATAAATAAATTTAAATGTAGTCTGTTTTTTTTCTGTGTCACCTCACTCATTTTGACGCAACTCTTTGATGCTCGTGTTACGATAATTTGCGTCAGTCAGACAGCAGACTGACAGTAAAATCGTCAGAAAAATATAGAAATATTGCAACGTTGTCAATTAGTGTCACTCTAGGTTAGTTTGGAACTCATATTGTATTTAAGTGCGCACCGCCTGATATTCTGAAATGGATATTAGAAGCAAGAATACGATCTAATGCTTTTCTATGAAGATATTTTTATGGCAAAAATTTCTATCGATATTGCCCTTAGTTATAAAAATGACACTTTTAGATTTTGTAAAGACTTAAAATACGAATTGATAAAAAATTACATTAAACTGCTGTATTTTTTTCTTGCTCGCCAGGTGGTAAACGCTATGCCAATAATTAATAGCAACACCAGCACCAACTTTGAATTAAAAAATACTTACTGCATGGCAGTTCATTGCAATTCTCATCAAATATACTTGTAAATAAAAAGAATGATGAAAATCTTTACCTAAATTATACGTATCAAACGATTATTTCAACTTACATTTATTAAATTTCATTTATAAACCGATACAACTGTCATAAAATATTTTACCTGCTGCATCCGAAATTGAAAACACGTATCCCAATTTTCTTTCCATCCAACAGTCACATTATTCCGCGATTTGATCCAATAAAAGAATAATCCTAACTACCGGTTAGCGTCCAAATTTGCCAAACCAAAAAACGTGCTGTTTTTTCCAGTAAATTGCGAGTAATTCTCCCAATCAGAGACGTCAAAATTATACCTTCTGTCTCGCTGATTCTACGTAATTTTTCAGTAATTACGTTACGACATTTTGGACTGAGTTTCTAATAGATCTCAGCTCTTCCTATGCAGGAAGCTAGATGTAGGTTCAGAAATAAAGGGCTTAGTCGTAGATATCCACATAGGAAAAACGCCTGATAGAACTATGATCATTAAAGCACTAGAAATTACTAAACATTAAAGCTAACCGTATGTTTACGCTCTAAGGCTTTCGTCCATGACGGCTTTTGCTGCGAAACAGTAGCTATACAGTCGAGATGCTGTGACTGCATCGCTGTCTCTGGACGTGTACTTGCCGATGATGTAACTATGATTCTACTCACTACTAATACTAATCACGACAAACTCGCTATGCTGTAGGGGTTCAAAAAACCTGTGCACGCTTTAGTTTCAAAAGGAAACACTCGAGGCAAAAAAAAATATATTTAAACTCTTTAAACGTGGGATAAATGTTACCTGTGTCCTATAACTTACCTACTTGTTCCGAATATATAGTTATATTTAACTTAGTTAATTACTTAACACTAGCACATCATACTATCATCTCCGTAACTATTTCAACAATTTCATTTTGTGTACTAATAATATTAATATTATTTAAAAAGTGTAATAATTTGTATTGAACTGTGTAAGTACTAACTTCTAATCATGCTTATGTACAAGACAATATTACACGTTAACTAGTCTTTCTTGTCTGTCCCTTTATTACCTACTAAAGTTTTGCCCTCAAGAGAACACTAATCCCTATTGAGTCTAGACTTATTACCATGTAACTGTAATTTGTTAGTGAATACATTTAAACCATATTAAAGGACATATTTTTTTTATTTTTTATTTATGTTATAACATAAAATTCAGCGTAGACAAAAGAAGTAGACGTATTGCGTAAAAAATGGTTGAATCGATTAAAAATCAACTTTACACAAAATTAACTATCACAAATATTACATACCATCATTTAGTGAGCTAACTCATCACATGCGAAAAAACTTAAAACTCTACACCAGCTAAGGCGAAAGTATGACTGATGCGAGAATAAACTCACAAATAGAATAACAATAATATGAAAAAGCATACACTTTTGTTGCAGACAGAAAACTACACGGCAAATGGCGAAACATACGCGATTCCTACGTGCGACATTTAAAAAGAAAATACGGGAAAAGAGGTTACATGTATGCCAAATATTTATCTTTCCTCGATAACATTTACAAACAGAACAGTAACTCCGGCAGCGACGTGGACGCGGACAACAACGAAGACACGTGGGCCAGTGACGCAGACGATACAAAAATCAACAAACTATATTTAAAAAAAGGACTCGACATCAAAAACGATAGCTGGTTAAGCGACACAGAAGACACTCCGTTAGAAAATGTAAAAAGAAAAAGAAAGAATTCAAAAAGAAAAGATATAGAATACGTGGAGACACCTTTCACCGAAGCGGCTTGCAGTTACACCGTTTCCGAAGATGATGACAGATCATTCTTCGAATCGTTGTTGCCTGCAGTCAGATCGTTCGATCTAGACCAAAAATTAGAATTCCGTAGTAGAGTTATAGCGTTAGTAAAGACCATCAGAAGTAACGCTGGTAAATATAAAATAGACCCTGGGTCGGCAGACGATGATTAAAATTGTGTTCAGCAATCGGCAGTGTTTACAACGAAGCCGACTTATGACTTGTAAACAATGAAGATTGTTATTTTTTATCATTCCATTATTGTGATAAGATAATAAATAAGCGACGTTTATGACTGACGTGATTTGTTTCATGATGTATCCCTCTTTTGAATTAAATTCCGGTACGTTTTATGTACAACTTTTGACAAATGATTGTTTTATATTTTTAAACACAGCATTTACCTTGTTGATTGACGCTAAAACAAAAAGAGTTTTTTTGTTTACTGTATTCGGTAAAACGGTTGCCAATTAAATTTAACGTGTATTTCTGTTTATGTAAACTGTAAATTAAAAATAATAAATGAGAAACTTATTTCAATAAGATATTAATACAATATACGACTATTACGTAAGTGTAACACATAGTTTCAGCGAGAACCGAGACGCATATTAGAAAAAGTATTGAGTAAAAATACGAATTTACACTCTTTATCTCTGAAAGGGCAGCCAGGGTTTTATTAGTAGTGGTAGAGCCACACTGTAGATAGTTTTGTCTACAGCATGAATGGGCCGGCTCGTCCGGGTCGTTACCACTGTCTCACAGAAAACCGGCGTAAAGTAGCAGCTTGCTGCTGCGTTTCGTACAGAGTGAGATATTCGGAGGCCCAAGTCCCCCTCCCCTTCCCAATCCCTAACTTATCCCTTTCCTTTAAGGTCGGCATCGCGCCCATGATTATTTTAGTATTGTGGGCGTACATGGGCGGTGGAGATCACTTACCGCCAGGTGAACCACTTGCTCGTTTGCCGGCCTATACTATAAAAAAAAACTATGAAAAATATTGGGAACTCTCAAAAATCCTTTTTCTGTATGAAATGAATGTACTCAAAATCTATACGCGAATGAAATCGCGGGCAAAGGTAGTATTATTTAAATAACTGGAATATCTACCTATGTATCTCTAAGTTCCACATTTTAAATTTATATTATTTACTTACTATATAAGTACAACGAATTCGTGCCAAAACTCCATGTACAAAAGAGTGCCCAAATAAACTTACTCAGAATCTACTAAAACTTGCTAGGAATGCAAGTAAATAGGTATTAAAGTAGCAATGAACTTGGATTGTGACCTGTGAAATCTCTTGGGTTCATTTCCTAGACAGGTCCATAATTGAACAACATAATGCGTCCAATATGAGGTCTCTGTCCGATATAGCGATAGCTGGTAGGTTCTTTGGGTCGTAAATGTCTTAGGCGTAATTTAAATGCACTCTGCCTGTTCCTAACTACAAGCGTGATGATACGTACGTATATAGTGCAACTAAGAGAAACAAATAATAATCGGAAATAAACATTCAAAGTTTTTTTTTATATAGCAGCCATATCACAATGAAGACATTTTTGAAAACTAAACACCCAAATGCAAAAGCGTTCTCTTGAATACGTTTTGGCAATTTTCGTTTCTTTTACAAATTTGTACAAATATGCAACAAATATCTGGCTAGTTAGTGAAAAGAAGTATATATACGTACATAATGTAATGTAACATGGTCTGTATTAGGAAACCATCACGCGTTCGTACTTCTGTAATAATAAATTCCGAATCGCATACTTTTAATCGTACCTAATATATATACTACAGTAAAGTATGTAGGTCACGTCGATCCCAGGATGACAGTCTCCACGATGAAAACGCTTCTTGGAAGTTTCTAGACTCGTAGACTGTCATGAGTAAGCTGGCTTTAACATTGAAGGAATTTTTTTCTCGTTTCTCACATCTCCACCCTCAGTTCTGATTCGTTTAAGTTATATTTAACACGTAAGTTCTGTCAGGAATTTGGATAACGATATCTAGAATATAATATGTACATATAATATAAAGCTCACGCCTGTATTCCCGAAGGCGTAGGCAGAGGCGTAACTAGAACACTCACGGTTCGCCGCGCTCCTTTCCATCCTATAATGTGATTGGTGGCGAGCTATCGTAATATCGAGAATTCAAGTTCCTGTCCACTCCTGTCTGATGATGAAACTCAAATTGATTGTGCGATCTGCGATTTGAAGCCTCACCGTTTTTAACCAACTTGTAAAAAGGAGGAGGTTCTCAATTCGGCGCGTTTTTTTGCTTTTTTTATGTCTGTACACGATATTTACACGCTACGCTAACATTAGTGCAATTAGGCGACTTTCAAATAAATGCTACATAAATTCTCTACTCTTAAAAATAATTTCAAAAACAAAGAAAGGGTAGGTAGGTATGGGTACAAGTTTCGGGTAGCGCTATCTGAAATCATGGGGTTTATATAAAAATAAAATGATTTTATAGAATTGAATAGAATAATTGTAAAACAAAATTATGTTCACAAATGGCTAAGTAATTGCACACACGCCTGTAATCTCCGAAGGAATACGCAGAGGTATAACCAGTAGACTAACATATCGTCGGGCTTATTTCCGTCCCATGATGTGATAGGTAGCGAGCCTATCGCCGTACCGGGCACAATTCCAGACTCCAGGCTGATATTGAGCATTTCGTAATAAAAAAAACCTCGAATATCACCCGACCCGGAGCTCGAACCCGAAACCTAAGCACAGCAGTCGCATCACTCGTAACGCGTACGCATTACAACTGCGCCACCGATTGTTAAAAATCTTTAGTATGCGGTCTCGATGATGGGTAAAATGTTTCACTCTTTCTCGAATATTTATATTCTGTAGATTCTGACCATCAGAACCACAATTTATCTAAACCAGTTCCAGACAAGTAAAACAATCTAACACCCGTGATTACCAAGTTTCTACAGCAACAAGTAATAATTATTAAACAAAATAATTCCTAAACAAAATGAGCTGGCAACAGCGCGGCGAAAGTTTCGCGGCGGATCGATACGGCGCGGGGGTGAGGTGCGGGGCCGCAGGGGTGCAGGGGGGAGGGGTGGTGGCAACTTTGACCCTTCCGATACTATACATGTCACGTTGTTGCAACATCGCACTATTGTGAATGAAGTCGTTGTCAATCGGATGATAACAACGTCACGCTTGTGTCTCTGATGGTAGGCAGAGGTGTTACTATTACTTCAACAGCTTATATGATGATATTGGGATAGTCTCTCGCCAGGTCGTGATGAATTCCCGGACAGGTCAAGTGTTTTTTTTTAGCTTGAGTGACGAAACGAGCAGTTCGCTCGCCTGATTGTACGTGTTTCTAATCGATTCTGTGGTAGGTTCTTATATGCGAGTCTGGTTAGCTACCACCACTTTGCCTATGTAAATCAGCATTGTATAAGCACTGTTGTGTTTCGGTTTGAAGGGCATTCAAGGCAGTGATAGACTGAATATTATGAGACTTAACATCCTATGTAACGGGGCGAAGATCACAGTGCAGTGCCATGCAATACTTTGTAATTCAAAGTCCTGGATGGTGTTGCTTCGTTTATAGATAGGCGTGGCGCTTACCATCGGGCGAGCGACTTGCTGGACTAGGGAATACAGACGTAAAGTTTATAGCATGTTATGCATATATATATAATGGCGTTGTTACCGACTCATGTATATAAACAGTAGCACGATTAAAATTAACCTTAATTAACCACTTTGGCAACCTATACGAATAGTACGAACATGCAATTTTCTTTCTATATCGAATGGTTAGTGGTCAACCTAGTGTGAAAGTTTTCAAGCCGCCCGAAGGTCTGCGACTTGGCTTAACGAGATGGCGGTAGAGGTCACTTACCCTCAGGTGACCCACGTGCTCGTTTGCCGGCCTATGCTATACGTAAAATATACATGTGCCTCGGTTACTCGTGAGAGCTCTTGAGTGACGAGGCGTTTGTGCCTTCGATAATACTTACATGGTATGTAAGTATACATCAATATATAGCTACTACTCATGTTCATGAGTCAGTGTGTGTCATGTTCGTGTGTGCAGGCAATCAGGGCCATGCCAACGTCGAGTCTGGCGGAAGCCAATACTGTGCTCAGCTGATTGAATGTTGTAATTATAATAATAATAATCTATGGTTGTATGGCGTAATAGCAGATATTTGTCAACGTATCATATGTTTTAGGTAGTTATATCTACGACAAAGGCGATAAAATAACAGAAAACTGTCATTCACGGTGAATGCTCTGAAGAATTATTTGATCTTATTCCATCCTCAGTTTACCTTATCAGAAACAAGCGTGGTGGCTTACGAAACCATAGCTTCGTGGTCTCCTCCATCTCGGCTCGAACTAAGAGGTACGCAAAATCTTACTTCTGTCTGACCATAAAGCAGTGGAATAGTTTGCCGGCACACGTATTTCCTCCTTCCTACAACATGGCATCATTTAAACGGAGTGTAAAGAAGCTATTGTGCCGACCTACGATAAATTGTCTGTTGGTTGACATTATTCTTGGACTATAGTCACTTTGTCGAGTCAGGATAAGAAAAAATACGAGGCCACGTCTTATGATTCTCTTTTCAATTTGTGACGCGGCTTCGTAGAGTCTTCGGTTAAATTCTATAAAAAAACTATCTCCATCTAAACGGGGGTTTATTTGTCTATGCCAGGCCGTACCTGACGAACCTTGGTATATTTTTTTTAACTAGCTTTTGCTCGCTGCACTGCCCGCATATTCTGGTATAGAAATTCAAATGTTCAAATCCAGGTCATGGACTACTTGTGTGCCAAATTTCACCCAAAACCGTTCAGCTATTAAGGCGTTATTGACTAACAAACATCCAAACTTTCATATTTATAATAGTAGTATGATAGAATGATTCTATTCATGATTATGTAAGGTTCGATCTTAGAACTGTAGTAGGTATATTTCTAACATAAATAAGCTAACGCCTGAATAAAGGAGTAGGCACTGATGCAACTAGTACTGCACCCACGGTCCGCCGAGCTTATTTCCACCCCATAATGTAATATGGATATCGCCATACCGAGCACAATATCCTATTTCGAGGGGCTTAGCATATGCAACACGAGATAATTTTGTCGACTCGTTTTGTAGTGATAAAACAGTTTTATCTGATTATCTCTACATCTGACTGCCTCGGTGGCGCAGTTGTAATGCGTACTCGTTACGATTGAGGCCAACGCCTGAGGTCTAGGGTTCGATCCCCGAGTCGGGTAAAGTGGTATTGGGTTTTTCTATTACGAAATACTCAGTATCAGCCCGGAGTCTGGAAATTTGTGCCCGGAATGGCGATATGTGGGTGTACTGATTACACCTCTGCCTACCCCTTCGGGGATTACAGGCGTGAGTGCGTATGTATGTATCTCTATATGTCTATCGACATTAATATGATTAAATAGAATATTCGACTCGTTATGTCAATAGTAGATATAAAGTAGAGAAAATAGTGGTATTTTATGTACGAACACTGACACTTTTACCCGAGATGTCTGTCGTCGATTGTTATCTCTCTCTATATGTCTTGTTGCATATGCTAAGCCCGCAGAACAAATCATGTGGGATTTTTTTAATTGAAAATTCAAACACAAATTGTGAATGTCCGACCTTGTATCTCAACCTAGGATATCACGGTTTCTCAACCTTAGTACGCTGCCATTAGACTAATGGGCCGGTATCTCTAATTATCTACTTACTATCAGTAGACTTATGAAATATATTTCCAGAAATGTTATTATTTAAATATTCGTAAGAAACATTGGTTTACGTAATTTAATTTTGTACGTAGTTTACTAAACATCGGTGAAATAACAGAAGAAAATGACGTAAATCGATGCGTTTTCAACGTAAACCAAAATGCTTTATAAGATTTTTGGTTTAAAATAAAACTGAATAAAAACAGGTCTTCATTGTCGCTAAATCTTAGTTAGTAGTTACTTTAATTACTAGATCTTAAAATAAACACTTAATTTTAAACGAAACTTTTAAACTAAATTTTCGCGTCGTAAATGTTCGAATTCAGTATTTAAAACAAAATCGTTCGTCTGTGTAAACAAAGTACTTGGTTTATTTTGATTATTTTATCATTATACTTATAAGAATTTCTAAGATTTGTATAGGAGAGATTAGAGTATTGCTCATACTATAATGATATTTGTCTGATTATACGTGATTGACTGAAAGCCCCTTGGTGATGCAATGCAAAACTAGACAGCCTCCGTGGTGCAGTGGGTGTGTAGCCCGCTGCGAAGCGAGAGGCTGCGGGTTTGTCTCCCACACCGAGATCAATGTTTGTGTAATCCACAAATATTATCTACGAATATTTTCATATACAGATTCGTATGAACAAAAATAAGTATACAGAAAAATATTCTTTATGAAAATACATGTGACATAATGAAGTAAATATTACGTTCACAGAAGTCTGGATGTAAGTTTATTGTATTTCGTAACCAAATATCGCCCACGAAACACCTAAATAAACATTCACACCTATAAAAGTTCTATTTGCGACTAGGTTTTCTATACTTACAGAATTAATGTACACGTAAAGATCTACATTCGGTCTGCCGCGGTGATACGATACGACTGTTGTGCTATTGTCTCGGGTTCGATCCCCAAGTAAAAGTGATATTGGGTTTTTCTATCATATGAAATGCTTAGAGTATCAGCCCGGAGTCTGGAATTGTGTCTGGTATGTCGATAGGCTCGCCCCCTATCACATCATGAGACGGAAATAAGTTCGGCGAAATGTGGGTGTACTAGTTACACCTCTGCCTACCCCTTCGGGGAATACTCCCGAGTGCGTATGTATGTAGAAGATCTAATATAGGAAATCGTAATAGATCCAAATGTCAGTACAAGATTATTTGGAAAAAGGGAAACTAAAACTAATTTTATTCAGTCCAGTTTTAGTCCAATGTCAATCTACTGTGTATATCAGTCACGTTAAACTAAAATTAGTCATGTCATATAAAGTTCGTTACCAGACATTTGACACTCATGTCACAGGAGTAAATCGTACTAATATTATAAATGAGAAATGTAAGTTTGTTACGCTTTCACGCCTAAATCACTGAACCGATTTTGATGAATTTTGATGTAAGTAGAGATAGATGGGACCCTGGAGACGGTTATAGGCTACGTTTCATTTCGGAAAAGACTATTCACGCGGGCGGAGCCGCGAGCAAAAGGTAGTTAAGTATATACAGTCAAGTTCAGGACAACAGATATGACACTCATCTACTTAACAGACTTTGACAAAAGAACTGAAATTTGAACTGACTTTCCATATTTTATACAAAAGTTTCAATGTTTCACTTGATTATAATTACCACTTTGAAGAAAATGCAACTATTACTAAAGTCATGAACTGTAAAATGAATTTTCAATACTAGATCAACTACCAATCCAACCTGTACTTTTTCTATAAATTAATTATTATCTAATATAAACCCCAAATCTGAGATTAACACATAAAAGCCGCCATTAATCATAGTCATTCAGTGCGGCCATTGCACGGGCGGGTGACGCAAGCGACTGCACCGAGCCACGCCGTAATATAAATAGGTAATAATAGGTGTGTACGGAGCGGCAACACGGCCACGGCACCACGCGCGCGGACCGACAACGTCGCACGATCGATCGCGCCCGTCGGCTCAGTTTGTGAACGTGTATGCTTCGGGCTTCCTTCTTGCCCGGGAATTGCTTTTGGTTTGATGTGTTGAGGCAGATATTTAGGTCTTGTGCTAAGCTAGGTAGATATATGTACCTATATACATGTATAGAATCATTATATATAATTAATGAGTCGTAGGATGTGTACAACGTGGTTAAGACTTATGTTTGATGATAGATATTATTATCGTATGCTATTTGATTACCATATAGGTAGGTAGATATCGATTCTGTATTGCACACATTTGCTCATAGTATAATACTTGTACAAAAATTTATGAAACTTGTACACTACAATAACGAGTTCTTGAGAGTAATGTAGGTAGATATTCCCACTTTAAAAACGTGTAAAAGTTACCTAGGTAAGGCAATCATTTTTATCATAGGAGTCTCATAGAAGGAATATACTAAAATAAAATTGAAAACGGCAATGGTCTGCGTCCACATAGTGTGGTTTTCGAAAAAGTCCAAGGCAAAGAAACAGGTTCTAAGTTCTTGGGCTATTTTTCATCTCCACGAGCCTGCGGTAGGGTGGGGCGTTTGAGATTTCAAGGGCAGGTCTGTTATACCAACTCAAAGTGCCTATTTCTTGTGGAATGTAAACTATAATTTATTCGTTCGCGGTTGGCTCTAGAGATCTGGGTACGGCATTAGTCTGAGCAGTGTATTGTAGACAAAGTAAGTCTTGTATTGTTGTAAACAACAAGGTTTATGTATGTCACGCCTGTACTTCCAAAGGGGTAGGTAGAGATGCAACTACATAGTAACACCTATTTTTCGCCGAGCTAATTTTCGTCCCATGATGTGATAGGTGGCGAACCTATCGCCATATTATGGGGAAAAATTCCAATCCTGGGCAACTCATTGAGTTTTCGAACCGAAAACTCGAACACCTGACTGTGCCACTGAGTACTGACTATGATTATTGACTTGGATTGAACAGGACTTTAAGTTTTCAGCCTAATTACGCTTACACTAGACCAATGAGGCGATTTTTATTAATTCACATAACTTGGGGTCCTATAACTTTAAGTGTCCAAATGAACAACGAATAAGTTGTAAGTTTTTAAGTTTTTCATTACAGGACACAGCAAATGTAAAATAGCTTCTTTCTGCTTATGAAACAAAATATTTAAGTAATAATTCCGAGTAATATTGACTCAACATGTGAATGAATATAAGTACCTAAGTTTGCAAGACAATCGATATAATATTGCAGGTCACAGAATTCAAGACAATGATTAGGATCGTGAGACAAATGTTCTTCACTACAAAGTTTACTCGCGGCATCGCCTGCATCAAAATATTTTCTGGGATTAAAGTAGTTTTCTCATAACTATAAAATTTCCCATCCCCTTTAAAATATAGAAAAGCCTTTATTAGTGGTTATCTAGATAGTAGGTTCCTGTGGAATTTTTGATTTTTAGGTGTTGCGGTTTGGTCTGGCCGTATGCTTCCTGATATATTATGTATTTCTTTCTTTTATTTTTGTACCCATTTGTCATATAATTACATACATATAAGCGCTATCTATAGACAGTTACCATTAATTTCATAGGTACATACATAGATTCTAACAAAAACCTACTAGTTTTAGCATAAAATAGAACAATCTCTAATGACTGGTGTGTTTACTTATAAGTTATAAGCATCTAATTACATACGTCCTCGTATAGATAATAAACTAACGATCACAAATTACAACAGAACATTCATGTTTTGTTCGGAGAAACGGAGTCGAGTAGCGAGTGTCTAATAACAGTGCGTCAGATATTTTTGATACAAAGCGCGACGTTGCCGCTCCGCTTGGATAAAAACTTATCATGCAGATATCGGGCGTTGTGCGCGATGAAAAAAGCCTGCATTAAAATGCAGTTTTTAATGCCCGCACGTCCAATTAAATGCAAAAATCAAAACTTAAAAAACGTGATCCACCTTAATTGGTCGAAACCGTTATGAGGTACATTCTGCATGTAGTCTGTAGGCAGTAGGCACATCGGCCCGTTTACGACAACTTATACAATTCGCAATGCCAAACAAGTTCGAAATTCGTGTATTTACTCTAGGGAGCGGCAACGTCGCGCGGCGGTTTGGTCGGTGCGGCAACGTCGCCCGCTATTTCGCGAGCCCACCCGTCGTCAAGTTTGTGATGGGAGATCAGCTGGACGGCTTTGTGTGCGCCGCGCCCTGCCTGTGTGCGTAATGCGTATTGCTAGTTTTTATCTCCATGCTACTTTTTTCATGTTTACACAGCCTGTACTGTACATAATATGTACATATGTATTACGCAGTTGCTATTTAGATTTGTTTATATGGCGACTTATATCGTAAGAACGTACTAATGTCATACTTTGTTTCTACTCCGTATCAGTGGATAAAATTATCTTGAATTATTTGATAATTAATTTGACTTTTCATATAACACTATAATTAATCGGACTTCGAACATAAGGGTCTATAGAGGTCGCTTTAGATGATATCAAGACACTGGTTAAAAAGTTTACAATGTTATCTTTATAAATACTAGCAGGTAAATTCTCGTAATTTTAAATGTTCAAAATATCATTCCGATCTAGTCTCAGCGTCAAGAAAGTTGCAAATGGCATTCTCTTAAACCAATAATCAACATCAAATGTGAAAATAGATAGTAATGAGATTGAATGTAGAATAAAAGTTGACTGAAGCCAAAATGGTATAATGCTATTGCTAATGCTAGGTGCATTTGTAGTTGATTATTGGTTTAAGAGAATGCCATTTGCAACTTTCTTGTCGCTGAGACTAGATCGGAATGATATTTTGAACATTTAAAATTATGAGAATTGGCCTGCTGATCCAAAAGTTTAAACAAATATCTAACTATTTTAAGAAGTCCTTTGTTATGACTCCTAAAGTACACCTTATACATAATATATCCACTAGGTGGTTGGTCCCTCGTATGCAAGAGGCCGTCTGGGTTAGTACCACCGCTTTATCTATTTCTGCCGCTAAGCAGCAAAGCACTGTGTTCCGGTTTGAAGGTCATTGAAGCCAGTGAAATGACGGCATTATGAGACTTAACAACTTATCTCTTCGGATGACGAGCGCAGTACTTTGTAATTCAAAGTTCTGTGTGGCGTTTCTCCTGTTTATGGGCAGGTGTGGCGATTACCATCAGGCGAGCGACCTACCCGTTTCATCATTCAAGCTAATATCAGCCTTACAAAATTGTTTATTTACCAAACTACCAGATATTTACAATAACTAAATCCGGATTCTAACCCAAACAAGTCCATCAAAATAGCGATACAAATAAGGATTTTACGGCCATAGACATCAAAGAGCTGTAAAGCGATGTTAAAATCAAAATACGTACATGTACTGGTTTCTCTTTGATGTACCGTTACGAGCTGGTCACAATTAAAAGGCATGCCACTGGTTTTTGTTGAGTCACAAAGAAAAGAGAGCTTCGATTCTTATAATGTGCTTGAAACCGATTCGAATGTTTTATAATGTCGCTGATACTTTACGAACGCACTCACGCCTGTAATCCCCGAAGGGGTAGTCAGAGGTGTAACCAGTACACCCACATTTCGCCGAGCGTATCTCCGTCCCACAATGTGATAGGGGGCGAGCCTATCGCCAAACCGGGCACAATTCCAGACTCCGGGCTGATACTGAGCATTTCGTAATAGAAAGACACAATATCACTTCTACCCGACTTGGGGATCGAACCCAAGAACTCAGCGTCAGCCTCACTCGTAACGCGTACGCATTTCAACTGCGCCACCGAGGCAGTCGCTGATACTAATGATTCATATATGATCAAAAAGTATTGTAAGATCTTATTACGTAGAAAAATGGAATTTAAAAGTCAAGAGCACAGTAAAACTGAATATCTGGTAGGGCGTGTGATGAGGATGATGTTTGACAATAATTCGTTTGGTGTCCGTGACGTGACACGTGACATTATCCAGACGCCCACCAAACTAGGGCAAATCCAATTTATACGGACAGACGGCAATCTAAGTATGTAGATAAGTCGATTATAGTGTTAGTAGTCTTGTAGTATGGTTTTTTATAGAATCCGAAAACAAGCGACTTTTCCGACATTAATGATTTTGACAACGCTATTTAAAGCAAGAACTTTCAGGGCGGATAGTGGATGCGTTGGAAATTTTGTTGATTGACATTATTTCGCGAATATTTATTGCAGGGATCGATGCTACTTTCTCGATAAGCTAGACTTTGTCTTAAATAAGCATAAAATTATCGCGGAATAGATTATTTTATTTTGCAAAACAATAGATGCGTTCAAAGCAATTTTACTAAATGTCGTATTTTGCATTGAAAGAAGCCTATGTTTTTAAATGCTAAATTGCAGACAATTCTAGCGGTTATTTCCAGCGGCCATTTTATATCGCGCCGCCATTTTGTTATGGCTTTGATGCAAAGATTTCATTATGGCGCCAACATAGCTATGGAGGCTTTTAATATTTTTAAACGAGGCACGAGGAAAAATGTCCCACTTAATTTATTATCCCGTGGAAATTTTAATGAAAATATTCTCCACATATTGTATTAATTTTAAAATGTTAAAGAGGACATAAATTTCTTTTATGTGTGAACATTCTGCATGTAGGCATGAAAAAAGTCTCATCTACATGAGTGACTGTATATTTTATCGTCATGAGGCACAGACATCTCTCTATTCTAAAAAAAAGTAACTGGCGCCGCCGCTGCCAAAAGCTTGTCACGCTATCTCCTCCGAAACCGCTGGGGTTATGGGGTCGAGACCGACACCAATCGATGCAGAATAATGTGGGGAAGAAAGTAAGATATGTCTCATATTCGTCGGACTTTTTAAGTAAGTTTTTTTTTTATTTTATGTTTTGTGGAAAAACATCTGGAACGCCCCTATAATATAAAAAAAATCTATTATGTAAATGTTACTGTGCTAGACAATGCAATATCTGACTAAAATAAAAACCTAAGCAACTGACTTTATTGTCGTCAGTCTCCCTTTCAGACCCAAATCTACCCTCCTTACGATATTTTAGATCGAAATATAAAAAGGTACCGCTAAAAATATGGCAATGTCGAAATGGAGCAACGAACTTACCAAAGAGGGCGTAAAGCCGATTTCCTTCCGAGATGGGAGAGCATTTTGAAGGGACTCGGGACTTTCAATAAAGCCCGGTCCATTTCAAGGGACCCCTTTATGTGTCGTCCATTTTCGTCCCATACTAGGAGTTTTAATCCGCGTGGAGGCGGTATGGATTTAGGGTTGCCAAACTTAGGAAGTATATTATAAACTTAGTTTAATACTATGTAAGGAGAAGGAGCCGAAATATGTACTTTAAGATATTAGTAGGGCTTTTAAGTATGCAACAATTTAATTGAAAAGCCGAATATGAGATAAATACAGAATAAGTTACAGCTGTGCAGAAAGCTAGTACGCATTTTTTTACGCTCCTTACAATAGTGGTTTAAAGTATTAATATAAAACAGGTGCAAAAAATACTATGACTTGTTTTTTACCTATTTTACTTATATTTTTACACTTGAAAAACAGGAAGCAGATGAATGCGGGCTACCTGCCTGCGAGCTGGTTGGCATTCACTTGCTGAGACTTACGTTCAGTAGTTACGGGCGGCGATAAACTGAATACATTTTGGTGTGTAACTTCAAAATTACTATGGCCATACACTTTACTAAAGTACGTTAATTATATCTGTTATCGTTTTACAGCGTTTTGTCTTGCTTGCTGACATTAAATGATACTGTATAATACCATAAGATACTGTATAACTTATGTTTTAGTTAAATCCAACTCTAATAACTTAATATAAAATAGAATTACACTTTGGTAACAATAATTATAATGAATTTACTTTATTTAGGCAATATAAATCGGCAAAATAAGTATATTTGAGATTTTTTTTTAATTGTTTACTGATAACAAAATTTACCTTTGCTCGCAGCTCCGCCCGCGTGATAGTCTTTTCCTGGGACAATTATGAAACATTACTGCCCTGTTCCCATGAATTATAGCGTGATATACATATAAATCTTCCAGAAGGAATTGTCTAAATGATAGTGAAAACGGCACCAAAATACATTGCGTGGTTTAGAAGGAGTTAGCGGATAAACAGAGAGACGCATTTCATTTTATTTCACGCGGAAAGCGACTTTGAGATTTTAGAAATATGGCAACCCTACTGGTTTTATTTTAATTCAGAATCGATAGACAGGCAGTGTTCCATAAATATGTGACCCGACGGTGGGCCGGACGAATTTAAATGATTAATACATATTTAGAGTAGTTTCTAGAAGCTTTTGGAAGGATATCGCCAATACGCCAATTACTTCCATATTCGTTGTATGCTATTTTCTATTCTATTAGTAAAATGAGTCCTCACTCACCTTTATTAGTACCTTTAAAATCCTCATTTTAAAGGTACTAAGTAATAAAAAAATAACAATTAAAATCGCCTTTCCATTCTCCCCTAATCCCCATCAGATCGGCTACGTATCCATAATTCACCTGGTATTTTGGGTGTTCATGGGCCGTGAGTTTGTGGTGGTACGAAGCCCTGCCTGTTACCCGAATCCAACCCGACTTAGCCAGATTTCTAGACGTACTTATGATTTAAAATCGGTGTGATCATGGTCGAGCATTCGAAAAACATACATCTTACTTGGAATTGTGCCCGAAATGGCGATAGGGTCGCGACATTTCACATGTAGTAGAAATCTTGGCAAAATCCTTAATTAAGATGAATTTGAATGATTTACTTTAAGTATATAGTTATTATATATTATGAGTGTAATAAACAAACGACCTTCCGATATGGAGTTATCTAAAATTACAACAAGCCCGGCTAAATGATAAACTAATGCTGACTAACAAAACCCATTTAGATGAAGCCAGTTTATAGCACGACTGGGGCAAGAATTTAAGAGAAAACATTAACGAGAGCGCGTCATGCAATTTGAAATTTAATACCATTATGACGCGACTGACTCGGTGGCGCAGTTGTAATGCGTACGCGTTACGATTAAACTAACGCTGAGGTCTCGGGTTCGATCCCCGGGTCGGATAAAGTGGTTTGGGTTTTTCTATTACGAAATGCTCAGTCCGGAGTCTGGAATTTGTACGGTATGGCGAAAGGCTCGCCCCCTATCACATTATGGGACGGAGATACGCTCGGCGAAATGTGGCTGTCCTGGTTTACACCTCTGCCTACACCTTCAGGGATTACAGGCGTCAGTGCGTATCTATATGACCTCGTAAAATACAGTTTTCTGCGATATTCTTGAATGTGGCGTTTTAGAATTAATAATCTGTTGAGATGTAATCGAGTTAAGATATATTTCGATGTGCAAAACGTAAAAAAAACGAGTTTTTCCAAATATGCGACTTGGGGGTTAGCATAAGCCACACGAGATGATTTCTTCGACTCGTTTTATCGTGATAAACCAGTTTTAGCAGGTTATCTTTATATGTATATCGAAGCTAATATCATTGCAAAGAATACTCGACTCGTTAAGTCAAAAGTAGAGAAAACATTATTTAAATCCTCGTTGAGGTAGTTTGTCTACGAACCCTATCATGACATGACATATTGAAAGTTGACACTTTTATCCGAGATATTTGTCGTCGATAGTTATCTCTCTCGTGCGCGAGATATGACGTGTTGCTTATGCTAAGCCCGTTTGAAGGTCGATTTTTCGCCTCCAAACCACATACTGAACATTTTATCAAAAACGGTAAAGCCATTTTCGAAAACATGGTTACCATAAGATAGGTAGATAATTAAGTATGTAGCATTCACAAATGTTGCTCTAATTGTACAGAATTTTCTATAGCTTAATAAAATAATCTCAGTGTAGTAAAACAGTACACGACGGAAAGCAATTATCTGTGAAAGTTTTTTTTTATTACTACCTACAAAGTAACGTGGTAGCTATATAATTGCAATTACCCACGCAATAAGCTAAGTGCCCTTCCATAATGCAGATGGTAACAACCATCCAGCCAGTAAAAAATCAGACATATCCTGTTTACACCCTATGGAGGGTAGGGATCCATCATGAAATTGTTATTTCTGATGCCAAGCAACAGTGTGTAAGCACTGTTGTGTTCCGGTTTGAAGGACATTGAAGGCAGTGAAATTACTGAACATTATGATACTTAACATCTTATGTCTCAGGGTGAGAACGCAGTGCAGTGCTTTGTAGTTCAAAATTCTGTGTGGTGTTGCTTCTGTTTATGAACAGGCGTAATTACCATCACGCGACCGACCTGATCGATTCGTCAATTAAACTAACTAAAAAAAATATTTAGTCCCATATTGCCCCTCGATATAAGTATGGAAGATGGTTAGTTAAATCCACTGCGTAGAATGAAACGCAAGCCAGGCAATCAATACTATAGAGTTAACTAAACAAACTGAATATGTAAAGTACTTAATCCGAGATCGGTCCAGAAATAAGGGCGGGTCAACACAACCGGAATAGTTTCGAATGTAATTGAATCGGTTGATGTATTTCCATCGGCTGACCCGCTTTGCATTGGACTGTTAAAAAATCAATGTTTCAGTGTTCCGACCAGTCTACATTTCAATGAATTAGAACGTAAAATTTAAACATTAATGTCACTGTTTTATGCGTGGAACGAAACGTAGTTAGAATCTGGAATGCTTTTGGGAAATACTATTATTTATTTTATACAGCGGAAATTGTATACAGATGATATATATTTTTATTTCTTACAGAGGTGGAGTTAATGCCAAAAAAAAACCAAAGGAATTTACTACATTCTCTAGAGTTACGTTTTCCTGAAGTTTGTAGCTGATCCCGGAAAGCGACTCGCCTGAACGAGCCATGATAGCAAGCTGTTCACCATGTGTACGGTAGATGCTCCAGGATAATTGTGAAACATGTGCCTGATTATTTTGAATAAGCAATATTTGTACTCAATTTCACAGTCATGAAAGTTTTATACAGACAGACAGTTTTATACAATATTTAACCTCCCCCTTTTTCGACATAAAATGTAAATTTTCAAAAATCCTTTCTTAGTTGGCACCTACATTGGCACTGACTATCATCTGACCAAATTATATGATCCTAACTTTAGTAGTGTTTTAAGATTTCGTGATTAATCAGTCAGTCAGTGGGTGAGAGGGGGATATTTCGCTTTTGTATACACAGAGTGACGTGTGACAAAGAAGTAAGTAAATATATAGAAAGAAATATGAAGTATAATTTATGTAACGAAGCCACACAATATCCTTGAAAGTTGAACGCCTAGATAGAGGGTTAAAGGTCTTCCCTTTGTGTTAAGGTTAGAATTATTCCTTGAAATACTTACAACGTCTTCTAAAACTCTATTATTGTATTTGTTGCCCTAAGGAATATCTTTCCACTCTATACTTTTTTTGTACTGTTGAGTTTAGATTTTAAAGCCAGTAAAATTACTGGGCATTATGGGACATACGATCATACGACGGGATGACGAGTACACTGCAGTCCCATGTAGTGCTTATATTTCAAAGTTCTGAGTAGTATTGCTATGGTTTATTGCACTGGGTAGGCAAGGCGCTGACCACGTCAAAACACTTATAAATTCTGTGGAATAGGTTTCAGGTGAAGCCAATATTCATTTTGTAGGCTGTTAATACTCACTATTTAAAAAATAACTATAAAGTTTCTAAAATGGTCCATGCGGAACTGGATGCATTTAGCCATTTCATCCCACTTGTAACTGGGGCAGGCTGGACCCGAAATTATCTAATTCAAGCTAGACTGGAGTGAGGTCTGATTTGGGTCGCGAACAGAAATAACGACACTGACTCATCTTAAATTGGTCCAACTGGAAATCTGGGACACTTATGTTAAGTAGACTTTTATATTATGTAGAGTTGGATTCCACATCGTGCTAGTTTGATTAATATATTCCTTAAAGTCGAAACGTACGACCTTCTTAGTTTTGCTACACAAATTAATCAGCAAGATACCTTCTTTGTCACGGGGAAAATCTACTTTACGGATAAGTTCCCACTCTCAAGGGAGGAGGGATGGCTATCCGGACTCAGCCACTTTTATTGTATTTGGGCGTTTTAGGTACCATTGAACGGATCAACAATCACAATTGTAAGGATGGTCGTTATGGTAAAAATGAAAGATAATATATTCATCCTTAGAGATAAAGTAGTGCATAAAAATAGTTGACAATAATAAATATTTTACGTCATTAATAAATAGGCATTCTGACCATCTGTGGTCTGACCGCAAATGAAAATGTGTATCGGAAGTCATTTTATATTAATTTCTTGGAAACGAGTAGGTAGTAATGCGGTTGACAAATGCAAGGAGCAGCTGCGGTCATTTTAAGAATATCTTTAATACCTTTTTATACCATCATATCGAATGTTTCTACTTTTCGTTGCTAGAAAAAGCGGCTAGAGCCCTCACAACACTTCTATAGTAAAAGCTAGCCTATTACGTACGGTTACGTGACTTAGCAGCATGAGTGCCAGAGAAAATTGATTCGACTGGGTTTTATCAAAATCTTTACATCTCTATGGTATTTTGTCTACGAACCCTAACATGACGACAGACATTTTTTTTAACACTTTTATCGAGATAATTGCCGTCATAGTTTTCATTCGAGCGCAAGATATCTCGTCCGGTACATGTTAGGCGGGCTGGTTGTATTGAACACCACCAACAATAAACCGCACCAGAGGAATCGTGGGTGCGCTACCCAGTTTTGAATAAAGGCGCTCCAAAAGATAGTGAACGCAGCTTTATCATTTACAAAAGTTTTAACAATTAATTTATCAATAAATGAACCGCTAAAACATTTATGTACCAACCACAGTATAAAAAGTATATAGTCTGTCAACGCGGTATCTGGATAATCATGTGGTGCAGTCCGGCGTGAGACGCTGATGACGTGGGCGGTATGCACCCAGCACCCGACACGCTTTGTGCCAAATACCAGCATATTACTCAGGTAAGCGGCGAGTGTCAGCTTCAATCGCTTATAGACGACTAGCTCTTGCTTACGGTTCCGCCCGCATTTTCCGTCATATTTCTAGAAGAATATTAATAGAAGCCTATGTCACTCTCTGGCCCATAAACCATCTCTATGAAAAAAAATATGGCGTTCCGATTCCGTTGCTGCGTGAAAGAAGGACAACACAACACACTTTCGCATTACAATGTTAGTATAGACGTCGTCTTCGTCAACATCAAACGCATTGACAAACCTTTAGATTATTAGACTGTGTTATCAACTATACTTCACATACAAACTACAAAGTGCGTTGGCAAGCGCATCAGCCCCGCGAGATTTCCACATGGCTGCCCGTCGACTGGCAAAAACACTGCGATATCAGGGGCAACTGGCAAATGTCACTGGCTCACATTAAATTTAATTACTTGAGCCGAGGACGAAACTAGCTTGCCAACTGACGAGGATAGCTTTTAGTGTTTGCGTGTTCTAGAATCTAGATAAGATAGTTATACTGAACACAAAATATAGTCTGTGTTAGAAAATATCTGTATTCTAAAGATGGTCGATTCATGGCCATCAGTGAAGCCGCGGCTACGTGTTAGGACTTATGCACTATGTAAATCTATGGACCATTCGATGGTAGCGTCATTAACCCACGGTGGTGTCACTGGCCATCATGCATAAATTTTGTATGGTGTTGACGATGAGAAGGGAACTGACGCTTGACGCAACCATCAGAAGTTTGCATTAAATGTAAGTAGTGTCTTAGGTTAAATAAAACTAGGATCTCAAAGCAAAGATAACTCAGCGGGGAGTGGTGCGAACTGCCGAGATGAAAGGCGCACACTCGAAACCAGACCCAAGATCATGCACCTCATCTCTGACTTCTCTAAGTTACGTGTGTATTGATTGTTAATTATCGCTTTGATGGTAAAGGCAACATCGTGAGGAAACCTACATACTTGACAGTTCTCCATAAGAACCTCGAAGGTGTTTGAGCTCTACCAACGGCTAAGGCTTAACAAATATAAAATTGATGAAGGTATTATTAACAGCATACGTTTCTCAACAGGATCTTCAGCAGCGCTTAAGTCTTCAAACTGTAAGAAAAACTTATTCATCATCATGCAGATTAATCATCAGGAATCTAGCATTATCTCTTGGGAACATAAGAGTTTTATTTGGAAAATCTTATTTATTATTAATGCAAAGATGTTGCTGAGCATCATGAAATAGGCTTTTTAAAAACATGATCTTTTCATTAAAGTTTATTCCAAATGTTTCTTCGAAAGCACGTCAATGGACCCTTACCTCACCTGCCTCTTATGGGTTATCTACATCTTGCCCGAGACCTTAATGCGTTTTAGCATTTTTTAATTACCAGATTTCGGAATATGACCGTTATCAAATTCCAAACATTTTTGATCCACATGGTCTGTACACTCTGTGACTGCCTCTCTGGCGCAGTTGTAATGCGTAGGTACGCGTTAAGACTGCTGTGCCAAGGTCTCGGGTTCGAAATAAGCTCGGCTAAATGCGGGTGTACTGCCTGGCGTTATCGCGAATTAATTCCAAGATCCTCCTTCTCGTACCATAGATTCGACGGTGGCCTTGGTATTATATGAAGCGACCTGACCTGTTTGACGTTCACAATCCGCAACGGGTACTAAGTTTCGCCACTGCCTCGTACGGTGAGTGCGATATTCGGAGCCGCAAATCCCCTTCAACTTTCCAATCCCTTAATTATCCCTTTCATTTAAGGCCGATAACACACTCATGATTATTCTGGTATGATTGTTCATGGGCGGTGGGGATCATATACCATGTGACCTGCATGCTCGTTTGCCGGTCTGTGCTATTAAAATACTGGCATATCCATCGCCATTATACCACAATACAGATCATCTAGCGCATTGTAAACGCGCGGTGCATCCGAACGTTGCGACCAACGACCCATTGTTCCTTTTACAATTTATAACAAATTGTTCCCCGTTTAATGATCCATCTTCGACTGGTTTACATTTTAAGGGCCTGATCAATACGAATATCATTGGAGATGAATTTTTAATAGCAGAGGCGGAAACGAGCAAGACTGTCACCTGAACACCCACAATATCAAAGTATCACGGTCCATAGATGCGTTACGATGGAGAGGAAGAATTTGGGTGTCCGTAAAGCCTGAGCTTCACGTACGACATGGGCGAGAATACAACAGAAAATCGTCATTTACGACACCGCATCGTACGATCCTTTTTGAAAACTGTACGACGAGGCCTCGTAAATAAGAGTTTCCTGTTATATTTTACTGTATCATGCGATTATATCATCTAATAGCCGTTCATTATATTCTGTCTATCGATAGATTTGCTTACTGACAGTAACATTTTGACACGTTTTGTATGGAAATCTGTCAAAACTCTATCATCAATAGTGATGGTAAGCAAATCTGTCGATAGACAGAATATAGGGAACGGCCATTAGTGGGACTCAAATCTCACTCGCCGTACAAAACGCAATATAAGAAACCACAATATTAGTACTTTACACAAGCAAAAGCAGTCTAACAATGATTTCAATAACCACACACAATCAGGCTTCGTTTGAAAACAAATTAGGCGTAATAGAGGCCAATTCGCGAGAAAACTTCTGAAGGACCTTGACAGTCGTGGACACGGTCATATCACAGCGAGCCGAGTTGCGTAACCCGTAGATTTGGGCTTCTAGATTTTTCCGGTTGGAACCGGTTCGGCGGCGGCACGTGGAATTTTTTAACGTCTATAAAATATACTGCCTAATGTTGAATCTTTTTAAGTGTAGTGTGTAACTTTTTGTGGCATGTTTTAGAAAATTTCTCTACGTTAACCAATTGTAATACTGTAACCACAATAAAATTCGAAAAATATTGGACATTACACTTTCTCCTCATTCTAGTGACTACATACTTAGGCTGAGAAACCGTGGGGGTCATGGGTTTAATTCTCAGGTTGGGAAACTTGTGTTTTAGGTATTCAATAAAAAAAACACACATGTGTTTCCCGGAACTAGAATTTGTGCCCGATATGGCGATGTGGCTCCCCCTCTTCTCCACTCTTACATTTTGAGACGGAGACAAGCTCAGTGAACCGTTGGCACACTATTTAACATCTGGCTACCCATGCGCATTCGATACAGGCGTGAGCTTATACAATTATACAACTAGACTGCCTACTGATGAACATTCAATTTTGTATGTAGTTAATTTTAATTTGGCATTTTTAGGAAATTCCTTTTATTAACCAAGTTGTCTCCTCAAAAGTAAAATACGGAAAATACTTGACTATAAAATTGTAGAAACGAATAAAATAAACAGATTTCGTGTTTAATAAGGTTAACTAATTTTATTGCCCATTTAAAATATTTGGCGGTTTCCACAGGTATATACGATCATGAGGGCGTTGACCCATGTTTTAATTATCACAAAAAACCGTTTCTGATAAATAAAAAGTATCTTTAATTAGTTGTCAAAGAAATGGTCTGGCTATGCTTAGGAGAAACATTTAAAAACTAGGTGATTCATTACAATTTTTTTAATTTGCTAAATTTAATTTTAGTAAAAGTTAGAAAATAAACTAACTTAGATGTTAAAAACCCTTCGGAATCAATTAGAATCATATACCTATATACATACGCACTCATGCCTGGACCTCTCAAAGGGGTAGGCAGAGGTGTAACTAGAACATCCACATTTCGCCGATATTTGTCTCACGATGTAATAGGGGGCGACCTTATCGCCATACCACAATTCGAGACTTCGGGCTGATACTAAACATTTCATGATAGAAGAACCCCAATATCACTTTACCCGACCCGGGGATCGAACCCGAGACCTCAACACAGCAATCGTACCGCGTACGCATTACAACTGCGCCACCGAGACAGTCCGCCAAGAGGCAGCGATATCACCTTTAAATGCCTCAACGACGGTGTGTTCCCCTTTAGACGGAGTTATTTACGCGCAGCACCATGCGGGTACGTAGCTGTATAATTGTTTTACGACTGTGTGATAAATATACGCTCCTTCCTTCAATCAATCTTGTCTGACGGTGTTGTTTTTTTTGTTTCGTCTGGTGAGGTGGCGCCTGTGTGTTCTTTTTAAGCAATACAGAGAACTGGTGTTTTCTGAAATGTAATTCCAAAGCGCACCATTGTTGCTTTGTCACGGAACCAGATAGATAAAAATTATCGGATAATTTCAAACCCTGTCACCGACCGATGGCTGAAGATCCAGGAAGAAAATGTGGTGGCTTAAGATAAAAGTAGACTAAGTAATTTTGCAGTATTTTTTTATGGTATAGGCCGGCAAACGTTCAAGTGGGTCACCTGATGGTAAGTGATCTCCACCGCCCATGTACACCAAAATAATCTGCCGACCTTCAAGGAAAGCGATAATTAAGGGATTGGGAATTTGGGCGATTTACTGGTTTATAAATCGTTTACAGAAAATCCATTGGCATCCATATCTCTCCGAATAAAAACTCAGTTTGGAAAAAACTTTGTTGTTTCGCTCTATGCAAACGCTCCTCAATTACAAAAGCTATTACGTCATCGAACCAAATAGATCTAGTCAATAAAAAATCCCGTGGAACTGAATGTTTTATCGAAAGCCGTCCCAATTCCACCACGATACCAATACAATGAATAGTAATTAATAATTCATCGCTTATTTAATTCAATTTGAACCGTTGGTTAAACTGTGTCGACCGTTGACTGCTCTATTTCGTGTATAGAATTGTTTAGAAAAGTTACGTAACCTAAAACTAAGCGAAGTTCAAACGCTCTTGTCAGAATTAAAAAGCATACTACAAGATATTAGATAACACATCATTGATTAAACTGACATTCTAAAAAGCCACGGTGTGGAGTAGACACTTTTGCCCAGGTTCGGATTACAAGTTTCCTAAGCGCCAATTATACGCAAGTTTCTCTTAGTGCTCGTACATAATTGATTAACGAAAATGTTTTCACCCACTAAACTAAACTAAAAATAGTTTACTTCTGTCAAATGGGTGTGTTTGAGCGGCCTTAATAAATATTTTAGGTTGATAAACTAACGTTATGTACTTAATTTTAGTTAAGTTTCTATAAAAAAAGGTTGATTTTAAATTAAAAGTATAGTAAACTGAAAATTACTTAATGACGTTGCAGTTTAATTAGTTGACAAATTTTCCTTATTTATTACTTTGACGTTATTCAGGTGTGCTCATAAATACCTTTATTACATCGAATATATGAATATAAGCAACAAATATAAATAATGGCGTGAATTATTTGCCTCAAATGTACATTCAATTGACGTAAACGCGCAAATTAGCACAATACTAAAATGTGTTATTTAATTATTGTGCCAAAATGTTTTATCGTCGGTTTATAACAGTTTTTGCAAGCAGAGTGTTCTATGCGTCATTATCACGCGATTTTATCACGGCATCACGAGGACGCGAGGCGAACGACCTACCGACGTAAAAATCGAATCTGGATAAGTGGGAAATACGTAAACGAAAATATTGTATTGATTAATTCGTGTAACTGAGAAATTTGATTTATGTGGCACATCTTTTGACATACAAACATCTTTTAACTTTAGCAGAGGTCACTCGTTAGCCCAGCTGCACCTTTGTACTCTGCACTGTGCATTTAATATTTGTAACCCTTAAACGCGTTAAAATCACGAGAAAAAATAGCTTACATAACTACCTACTGTGCCTTTATAATAATAAATATGAAACTTTTTATTTTATTTATTTATATTATTATTTATTTGTACAATGTACCGGCACCAGTCGTGAGCATAAACATCACCTGCGCTTTAGTTCGTTAACAGATTTGATTGGCGGAATGAAGGAGCGTGGGACGCAACGCTTTGCGTTATTGGTTCGTCAATCGATGCTGGTCATCTATTGGACTCTCAACTCCACTACTTTCCACCTGTATGTACTCAGGACTCGTGCCGGTAATTATACTACGTATAGACGTATAAAGTTTTTGGTATTTTTAAAAATAATAAATTTACGTAATAACTAGTTTTCCATTTCCTCATCCAATTTCAGCTCACTTTCACAATAAATTGGGTAATTTTTATATCTACAGATTATTAAATTTGATATCACAATCAATCGGATCAATCAGTTAATTATTCGATAACCTGCTTGATTACTGATAAGGAATACGATGATCACACCATATCAATTAGACACAACTTACTTTACAATGATAAATATGTGCGATATTGTAAACTTTTGATTCATGGAACATTTTACAATATCATGTTATAGTCCTAGAGGGGTACAATAAAGCATGCCAGCACAAGCTACGGTTCTTACTCTAGTTGATGTTACGTATACATTTTGTTCGATTGCCATTTGCCACTGATAATTAAAATGGAATTTGAATTCCGAATTCGTTGCATACGATAAATTTCATCTACTTTTGAGAATCAGGTTTCAGCGATTTTTTACTTTTTACGCGGATAATCCAATTTTGGCACTATTCTCGTTGCCCGTTTTGAAAATTTAGTAGTGTTCATCAACTTTTATTGGACCTTATTATTGGATATCCTGGTCGAATTAAAACCAGAAATATTTGGTACTTATTTTTAACTACGAAAACATAGATTTACATGTTTTATTTACGCAAGGGAATCTGTAGCAGCTCTATCTGTAGATAACAGCTATTTGAAGTTTAAAATAAATCAGATTATAAAAAAATGTATTGTGTACATATCAGTAAAAAGAATTGACAAACCATGTAAAAGTCAATTTATCCGAAAAAATATTGTTGTTTCCATTAAGAGTCTAGTTTTGCTATCCCTAGTTTAGCATTGTATTCACTATTCAGCTAGTACTAACATTAGCCGTATAATTTCCACGTTATTATTTATATCTTATCCGACAAGCGAACGTCGATAGCATCCGCCAATGAATTTAATAACATTATAATAATTGTGACACATCTGCCGCCTTGCACGAGGCTGAATGTTTGCTTGCCTTCGCCTTGCAATTATGGAATTTAAAACGGTCATCGGGCATGACAGCACTTGAATTTAATTAGCTTGTGTTGCCGGCTTTTGACAGGTGTTCGAGGAAAAATATGCGTGTAAAATTGTGAAAGTCAATGGGAATTTAATGTTATATGTTATAATTAGTAAAACACCTTTTATTTTGCTCTGTCGGAGTCACTCAAGCACACGAAGGAATAAACGTAGTTAGTATTCAGTGTAATATTCGATTTCAGTGGAATAGTTTTTCGTCGAGATTTTGAAAGTTTATATTTTTTACTAGCTTTTGCTCGCGGGTCCGCACGCGGTAACCGTTTTTTCGGGCTAATAAGTAGTCTATGTCTTATTCCAAGTGTATGCAAACCTGTGTGTCAAATTTCATCCAAATAAGTTCAGCTGTTAAGGCTTGGTTAACAAACATCCAATTTCACAATTATAATAGTAGTAGTAGGATAGTAAGAAGTAGGATAATATGTACTTATAATGCCTCACTGTTGGCCACCGACATCCACAACTAATAAGAATGGTTAAGCCTTACTTGACCCAAAGACTTTAATGTATACTACTAGACAAGCTGCTCGGTACATAAAAATTGTACCACTAAGTTGCGGTCAATTGACCGTAACTAAATATTACCATCTCGTTTACTCTCAACTAGAACCCCTATCGCGCTCCCTGTCTGTCAAACTCCGGCGTTATGTGGCGCAATTTTACTTCTAAACAGCCCGTCTAGTAGTATGTAACATTAGTGTTTGACTTGACCACGCTAATTTAATGTGGGTTGTTAAACTTCTAATTCCTTCGAAATTTGTATTTTGTTTTGAAAACCATTGATAGGCGTGTTCGACATCGGGTTATTTATTGGATCTAAATATTAACCGCTATGATTAAATGATACTTACAATCATGACATAAGCCAGCAAAAATGGAATAAATATAAAATCAAAATACAGTTAAATGTTTAAGGAAAGGAGTGGTCGAATGCAGGTGTGGATGGTGACCGTTAGCCTCTGGGCGGGTCGTCTACTGCCGCACCTCACTGCAGAGTGATGTCATTGCACATATTTATAGTTCAATTTGATTGATATTTTCTATTATGAGTGACTCGACAGCTATACTGCAAGGTCTTAGACCTCAATTCATATTAATAACACAAATTAAATTGAGGAATAAGGGTGGACGCTTTAGACACTTTTTTCCAAACTTCTGAGATATATGACCCGCATTAATCCAGCGTGGTGGAGTATGACAGTATTGTCATTCATAGAGGAGACCCGTGCCCAGCAGTGGAGCAGTGTATCTTATAGGACTGTTATAATAACAAACATAGCTAAGATTCATTCCGATTAAACCAACTTTCAAACAAAAAAACCGAATTGAAATCGGTCGACTCGTTTAGGCCCCACATGTCACAGATACATAAATACGTCAAACTTTCAACGCCCCTCTTTTTGTATAGGGTTAAAAAGTGCACGAAATCATTTTATTACCAAACGTTTACCGTTTATTGGCATTGTATATAAAACGTCTACAATACAATCGCCTACATTGTGTATAATTGAAAAGCGATATATTGCTATTGGAAATTTTCAATAGATTTTCTTACGAGCGGAAAACGGGCGACATTCTTTAATTGTACGAGTAGAAAACAGCCGTCGAAACCGAAACCGTTTACCCGAAACGCCATTAAAATACGAAAGCCGGCTTGTCTACGCCATTCGACTGTTTAACCCAGGCTTAGACTTATTATTTTTGGCAGGTATTGATGTATCGTCATGTCTGTATCGATTATATCGATTTTTACGGACTGTATTCGATTCGAGAAATCTCTGACTGAAGTAACCTCACCGCAATACTATTTGTATGCACTAGATCTGAATTCAGTGTTCTGAAATCGAGAGTACGTATTCCAGTTTCGGAACTCGGGTCGGATGCATTCTCAGATTTGAAGATGAATGGCCCTAGAGTAAAGGGCATACAGAAAAAACTGTTTGCAGACTGCATATTTTCGAAATGTCGCACTATTTCTCACGTTTTATGGTCTTGTGACCTTCTAGCTACTCAGTATTCTTGTCCCGTACCATAGACAAAAGCAAATGCTACTGCGTACATTATACAAGATATAGAAACGTTAGAGAAGTGCCACAACATCGACAGACAAGTAGTCGGTTCAATAAACGGTGAAACCGGTAAAATGACGGCCCCACAGCGTATTGTTGCAACACAAACGGACAGACAGACTGCATTCACTATTATAACCATTTGGTCGACATTATATGTGGACCCCACTGTACTCTCAGGTCTAGTGGAGTCACTTTGTCGTGCCAGGATAAATAAAACAATTTAAGCCTTGAAGAGTGCTCTTTATACATACACTACCAGCTTTTGAACGCGGCTCCGCCCGTGTGAACGGCCTTTTCCGGGATAAAAAGTAGCCTATGTCCTAATCTCGGTCATGGTCTACCTATATACCAAATTTCACTCAATACCGTTTTTTTTTTATAGTATAGGCCGGCAAACGAGCAAGTGGGTCACCTGATGGTAAGCGATCTCCACCGCCCATGTACGCCCATAATACAAAAGAATTATGGGCGCGTTGCCGACCTTAAAGGAAAGGGATAATAAGGGATTGGGAAGGGGAGGGGGATTTGGGCCTCCGGATATCTCACTCACCGTACGAAACGCAGCAGCAAGCTGCTACTTTACGCCAGTTTTCTGTGAGACAGTGGTAACGACCCGGACGAGCTGGCCCATTCATGCTGTAGACAAAATTAACTACAGCGTGGCTCTACCACCGTTCAGCCGTTAAGGCATGATTGGCTAACAAACATCCAAATTCCTTACATAAATCCAAACTTTCGCATTTACAATAGTGGTAGATTACTCATAATAAACATAAAGTATGTCTGAAATCTGAATATTCAGATCAAAGAACTAAGCTCTCATCTGTCAGACTTTTTGGAGTATTATGTTTTCAGGATTAACTTTATAATAATAAATTATATTTAGTGTTTTAATTCCACAGACTAAAGTGTCGTTTCGCGTGAGCCATGAAGACTTATTCTACGTATTGAAGCGATGTAGGGTTCGTGTAAAGATAGTGAAATTCGTGAAAAGATTTTTTTCCAAAGAGAAAATATTAGACTCATATCAGATAAAGTGCAAGCGTTTAATTAGGAAGGCGGACCCTGGCATAAGACCGAGACAACGCGCAGAAAAAGATACGTATTTTAAGAAATAAAACATGATAATACATTTTAAATGAGGAATTTTTTGCCCAGCAATGGGACACAAAAGGTAAAAAAAAAGTGTCATCTGTAAACAAATTGCCTATCAAATTCATATCACAGACGTCAATTATTTTTTTATACTACATTACATTTACGACGGCATTTCGCGGCTAGCCATGAGAAGAAATGCCGAAACAAACTCATGGGTTACGGCCTCTTTTAATGTCCAGACATTGTTTTACAGAATTATGCGAGTGTAATATACAGAAATTCCCAGATTGGCCCTTAATTAAATACGCGGCACTCACACTCAAATAAAAACAAGTGAAATAATCAATAATTAAAAAAATATTATAAATGTCAGCATTCCCTTGAATACTAATAAGGCGCCAATAGAGCAGTCAATAATATAATATATAATAAAGATATTTATGTACAGCCAATAATTGGTAAGGAGTGAGCAGATCAATTCCAATCTGTTTTGTCTTCCAAGTAATCTTTCACATTATAATAACCTTTTTGGCAAAGCCTAAATTTAAAACATAATTTAAATAAATTAAGGCTTAATAGTTGAATATGGCTCTAAGAATATCTATCTTTGGCAAGCCAGGATAAAAAAGCTTTTGCATTTCAAATAAATACGTATTATAATAATTTCTGGTTAATTATGTAAATGTATGTACTTATTATGATAGGTATTATATAATTATTTTAAGTCTTTTAAATACACCTACTTTGTTTCGTTTCTGCATCACCCAAGGTCGACTGGAGAATGCCTCTGACATTAAGTCCGCTTTATATACTGATATATAAAGTTAAATGAATAAATAATGGACCTCCAATACTTGTTTCTGCATGTTCTACTGTAAACACTTCCAGTCATATATATACGGTACTATTGCTGTTATGTTGTCTAGGAAACACATACTTCGACCTTGACGCAAACTGATATTTTTTTTTTTTTTATTTTTTTTATTTTATTATATATTAACATTATCGTCTTATATTAATCTTCGCAGCATTCTTTCATAATTCTTATCGCATAGATAAGCTACGAGAGGTTTTTATGACGTCGACTTTTAGATATACTATCCGTATTTGTTATCTGGACTTATTTTTGATATAGGTAATTCTTCATTTTAAGTATTTTTAACACTTCTTTTACAGAAACTTATTACTTTCAATATTCTATTTTTTTAAATTATGCGGTCTAGTATCGAATAACTCTGTATCGATAAATTTCTTAATTGATAAATTAGTTTAATGTAGTTAGTTATATTTAAAAAGTCATTAATTTTAGCGTAGACTTCGGGGCACGTGACTAAAGCAAGAAATGGCGGCGACGCGCGACATAATACGGGAGACAGAGACATTAGCCCCAAGTAATTTTGAGCTTTTAGTTTCCATACAACTACGTGGAAAACGTGTCGCTGTCGCCTGACTCACGTCGCACTATCTTTTTTCTGTCTCAGTCGCATATCTCAAAACGGACCATTATGATACCATATTCATGGAAATAATATTATGGGAACTGTTTAAGAAGATCCCAAGAGTTCAACCATACTACCTGAAAACAATCCCGTCACGGTACGTTTCCAGCGTTCATTTATACTACGAACGTGTAAGCTCTGGTCATTCCTGCCTCGGTGTTTCCTGAGCATTAAGATCGGATCTTCTCTATAAAAAGGTTTGAAAAGTGCATTCTATCAACAATAGGTAGCGACTTAGCTGTGACTGTTTACTCTCAGATGCGTTGGCCTATCTAGACAGAGAATATGCCGCCCACACACCCGCCTCTAATTGGCACGCATTTTTGTTGATACCGAGCAATGATGCTCGGGAGTCTCTGGGAATGATAAATGTCTTTGTGCCACAACGAAATTAAAGTTATGGAGGAGTTGGAAATATTAATTGTCCACTTCCCTTCCTAGCAAAGCGGTAGACAAAATAATGACTAAGGAGACATAAACACAAGGAGAGGCCTATCCAGACGGTATATCCAAATGTACTGACCTGTGCATTGGCTGTGTCCTTTGCGAATACTGCGCCATGTGCAGTGGTGCGCAGATGGCATGGCTAGGCGGCGCGCATGCCGGCTTGTCGCCGCTCGCTAGCTGCGCGCCATACCTAACCTCACTCACAACACTCACAGGTCACAGACACTGCACAGCCGCACTGCACCGACCGACCGAACAACCTGCCGACAAATTACATTTTAAAACAACTGTATACATAGTGACAGCTTGAGGCTACCTTACGTTTTAACAAAAATAAAATACTCAAAAAAAATATAAAGCTAAAAATATAAATTATCAATTTTAAGTCGGTGATACTCGTATTGCAATGTAATGATAGAAAGTTTGTAGGTAGAATTTTTATTATTTGAGTCAGTTTTATATATTTCACTATTTTTGGTGAAAAAAATATTAAAAGCGGTGCATAAATGACGAAATTTGAATCTCTTCACCGCCTTAGGGGTAAAATTTTCTCTAAACCTCCGTGCGCAAATCCGACTTATACTTGGCAAGGTTTATGTAAAATATGTATAAATTTTTATACATATAGATTTTTTGTATCAAATAAACATAGGTCTCTCTTTTTTCAATACATATCTTTAATTTTATATTATATATATAGAATTGACAGATCTTCCATACAACATGATCAAAATTTTACTGCTAGTCAAATACTAATGTATACTAGACGGGCTGTCGACAGCTCATAGACAGAGAACGCGAAAGGGGTTTTGGTTGAGAGTAAGCAAATATTGAGTTATGGTTAACTCGCTGGCGCAATTTCTATGCAGTACATACGTACATACTCAGCTTATCTAGTAGTACTCGTATACATTAAAGTCTTTGCTGCTAGTAAACAAATTTGTCCACAGACAGAATATTGGGAACGGACATTAGTGGGTACCTTTTGTATCCACAAGTGCTTCACGACTTGTGGCGGTAATTATACCTACGTATTTATGACGTAGATGTCACGTCGCGACAGCATCGGGGTTTTTATTTGTTTGCGATTACACGCTTAGATCCGCGAGCAAAAGTTAGTATTTTATAATTGTAGCACAAAACACATTTTCTCCACAGACTGCAAGAGTGTAGCGATATTACAGTTTCATAGATACGGCAGTTTTTATGTTTTCATACGTCCGCGTCGTCATCTCCGTTAACTTTCTGACGGAAGTCGCGGACTTGTCGACATTGTTTAGTCCTGTTTTTACAACACAGTAATTAAATGTTTGTTGTAAATACTTTTCTATACACGGGAGAACTCTAAAGGGGTGGTATTACATCCATCTGTAATTATGACAACCTTTAGAAAAAGTAATAGTTGACGTTATTAATTAAAAGTTTGTGTCATTCAGGGTTTGAAGCTATATTTATCATCAAGAATTATCATGATAATTATCACAGTGGTGCAGTAGTAATGCGACTGCTGTGCTGAGGTCTCGGGTTTGATCCCCGGGCCGGGTAAAAATGGAATTGAGGTTTTCTATTTCTAAATCAGTATCAGCCCGGAGTTTAGAATTGTGCCCGGTATGGCGATAGCCTCGCCCGCTTTCACATCATAAGACGGAAATAAGCTCGGCGAAATGTGGGTGTACAGGTTACAACACCTCTGCTTACCCCTTCGGGTATTACAGGCGTGAGTGCGTATGTATTATCAGTAATCAGCTTGCTACATATAGGTTAAGTTAATAATTATTATCGGATATCATGATAATTATTAGGACTCATATTTATTTTGATAATTTCGAACCTTGGTTTAATTTGTTTACTAACATATTTTATATTATTTTATTAACTTGAGTGACGAAACGAGCAGGTCGTTCGCCTGATGGTAAGCGCCACGCCTGCCCATAAACAGAAGCAACACCACGCAGAACTTTGAATTACAAAGCACTGCATGGCATTGGACTGCGCTCGTCACCCCGAGACATAATTTGTGAAGTCTCACAATGCCCAGTAACTGGCTTCAATGTCCTTCAAACCGGAATACAACAGTGCTTACACACTGTTGCTTGGTGGTACCAACCCAGACGGCCTCTTGCGTATGAGAGACATACCACCTGGTACAATACAATACGTAATTACGTACGTTAAAACCAATACGTTTTGTGAACAATATTTTCTTACGAACACTGTTATTATGTACGGTTAAAATAACCACCTCATAATATCCGTAATATTTAAAACGGTATTCAAGGTAAACTTTCATTACTGTGAAATGTTTCTACTCGTAAAATATACAATATGTAACAAAAACCCTGTTTTAACTGTGATATCAGAATCGATATTGAAACGTAATGAAAAAACTAGCATACGAAAATTGGACTATAAAAATAAATAATTAAACATATTTATTTAAAAAAAAAGAATTTTGTTTGTAATCCGTATTTCGATTGATTACCCCTGCAAGAGCGATGACTTGAAGCCTGAGCGAGATAGCAAGTTGTGTAAATCAAATACGCGCCGCGCCGCGCCGCCCGCGTGGGCTTGATTTCGTCATACACACAGAAATTCAGATGTAAATAACATTTGTTCATTTTTCTAAGCTACCTGTCTAAGGAATTATCCTTTACAGATAGCATTACTACAATAGCTAATTAATCTAGCTTCTGATTATATATTTTTTTATTTAACTGTTTTTATTAAGCTGTAATGACATTATTATTAATGTCTATCTTCATGACCCAAATAGGGCAAACAGGGTTTTTGTTACATGTGTATTTTATGAATACATATATATAGAAAAAGTAGGAAGTACATTAGCGGTCGGAAACCATCCTCGAAAAAGTGCGCACGAAGTTAAATTACAGAAGCTCATGCCAGTATCCCCGAATGGGTGGGCAGAAGTACAACTTGTATTAGTTGGTTTAACGAGCTTATTTCCGTCCCATGATGATTACATCAGATACTGAATATATCACTTAATAGTGATACCGGGTACAAAGTCTAATTCTGATCAACTCAGTTGTATTTTTATTGCCAGACCTGAAAATCGAATCTAGGACCTCAATGGCTTTAAGGCCTATGTACGCTGCCATCAATGTCACTAAGTGACACTCTTTAGCTGTCACTGTATCAATTATATATACTAGCTTTTCTCGTGGCTCCGCCTATGTCCTTATCCAGGTCATAGGCTACCTGTGTGCCAAATTGCACCCAAAACCGTTAATGCGTGATTGACTTAACAAAAATCTATATTCACAAACTCACAAACATCCAAATTATCACATTTATAATAAATAGTAAACATACATAGACTAACGCCTGTTTCCCATAGGGGTAGGCAAAGACAACGGATTTCCATTTGCTACGATCCTTGCACACCTCTTGTGCCTTAAACTTTTAATCTTATCTTCTTTAAAATTATATTGCAGTTTTTTACTACGACAGATACCGCAGTATTTAAAATCGAGTTTGTAGATAATTAACTTTAATTTACTATCCGATTACATTTTACTTTAGGTAATCCCCGACTAGAGAAAGGCGGTAAGTTACATACAAATAAACCGGATATAAACGGGTAAGTAGGTATATCAAAACAGTAATCGCGACTTATCATTTATCACTTTTTTTCCGACACGACAAAGAGAGTGCAATGCCCTTGATTAAGGTACAACGCAATCTAAAACAAAAAAATCATTGTCGAGATTATGTATGCGTTTTTAAACAACGTTTTGCAGCAGTCTGGAACACCCACTCTTATGCGACAGTTTATTCTGGAGCATGAATGGCCCGGTTCGACCGGAATGGCACCACTGTATTGCAGAAAATACATACATACGCACTCACGCCTGTAATCCCTGAAGGGGTAGGCAGAGGTGTAACCAGTACACCCACATTTCGCCGATCGTAACTCCGTCCCTTGATGTGATAGGGGGCGAGCCTATCGCCATGCTGGGCACAAATTCCAGACTTCGGCCTGATACTGAGCATTTCGTAATAGAAAAACCCAATACCACTTTACCCGACCCTGGGATCGAACCCGAGACCTCAGCGTTAGCTTAACCGTAACGCGTACGCATTACAACTGCGCCACCGAGGCAGTGTATTGCAGAAAATAAATGTGATTTTTTATAGCATAGGCTCGCAAAGGAGCAAGTCATCTGATGGTAAGTGATCTCCGCCTATGAACGCCCACAATACCAGAAGAATCATAGACGCGTTGCCAACCTAAAGGAAGGAATAATTAAGGCAATGGAAGGGGTGCGAGATTTGGAACTTCATTCTATATCATATCTCACTCACTGTACGAAACACAGCAGCAAGGCGCTACTTTACGTCTTCTGTGGGACAGTGGTAACAGCCCGGTCAAGCCATTCATAATGTAGACAAGACTGTACAGCGTGGCTCTACTACTCAAATTTCGATTCCTAAGCTGAGAGAGAATTCCAAAGCTCAAATTAAACACCTTCCTGATATTTTATTGGGTTTTCATGGGCAGCGATGACCGCTTACCATCAGTAAGCCCACTTGCTAGATTGCCTCTGGTATAAAAAACAATGGGCCGGCTGATCCCACTGCTGGTAATATTCTCGCGGAAAACTGAAGAACATTAATGATCATGTACCATCAGGTGTCATTAGAATTGTTCCAGCGCGACGCGGCGCCATAAATACATACATAGACACACCTGTTTCCCATAGGGGTAGGCAGAACATTTTCACTTGCAACGATCCTTGCATACCCCTATGACCTCCTTCACTTTTTTTTTATAGCATAGGCCGACAAACGAGCAAGTAGGTCACCTGATGGTAAGCGATCTTCACCACCCATGTATGGCCACAATACCAAAAATTATGGGCGCGTTGCCGACCTTAAAGGAAAGGGATATTTAAGGGATTGGGAAGATGAGGGGGATTTGGACACTCACTCTAATTCCATCTTTCATAAATGCACGTCGGTTTATGCGCGGCGCCATGTTGAAAGTTTATGGAAAATTCCACGTGTCCGTGAGTCATTCGCCGAAAACCATGACGCATTTGTGTTATAGGTCCACAATCAATTCACACACTACGCGTATGTAGTTTTCCTTATGATATTTTATTATTATAACATTTTGCTGGCAGGTTTGTATGTCATTGTAATCTCTTTTATCTGAAATGTTATGTGTGCCGTTAGGGGTCAACTAAAGTTGAGCACAGGTCGGTGAAAACGGGAATTAAGCGCATAATAATAGGTTTTTTATAGTTTATTCATAAGACCATTACACGATAATTAAGCGATAGGAACTAATTGTTAATTGTCACGTAAATGCTGGTCAGATTTTAATAAAGTTCAGTGCACTAATAGTGGATATGCGTTATTATCATGGCATAAATACTTCATCATAAACTTTCCACTAGAATTGCCAGCCATCAATATAAATTACTGGCCAATGGCCATTTATAGCTGTTCTATGACTTGATGACAAGATTAGCCAATAACGATCTTTTTTTTACAAAACTCAAAACTTCCCCAACTTTATAAGGAATTATTTTTAACCGAATACAAAGGAAATCGCCTCATTGGTCTAGTCACTAGTGGCAACGTAATAAACTTGAGATTCTGGATTCACTTCTCAGATCACAATTTGTGTTTAAATTTTCGATTCAAATAATCACACATGGAATTACTTGGGATTGGAATTTGTGTTCAGTATTGCGATGCTTTAATTTCAATGGCTTCAATCTCCTTCAAACAGAAACACAACCGTGTTAACACACTGCTGTATGGCGGTAGAAATAGACAAATACTGATGTGGTTTTATTAAGCACACGGCCATCTAATGTGTAACGGTTTTGAGTTACAACGCGCTAGGGCCTCCGTGTCATTCAACTTCACGCATGACCCTTTATGACGAATCACTATGTTTTTTTATGGCACAGGTCGGTGACGAGCAAGTGGTAAGTGATCTCCACCGCCCATTTACGCCCACAATATCAAAGAATCAATGGCGCGTTGCCGACCTTAAAGGAAAGGGATAATTAAGGAATTGGGAAGGGGAGGGGGTTTGGGCCTTCGGATATCTCACTCAACGTACGAAACGCAGCAGTAAGCTGTTACTTTACGTCGGTTTTCTGTGAGACAGTGGTAACGACCCGGACGAGCCGGCCCATTCATGCTGTAGACAAAGGTGTCTACAACGTGGCTCTACCACTTGCTATTTTACAACATTGTCTTTGGATATTTTCCGAAAATTATGCCTTTACAGATTGATTCTGATACAACATAGCTGTTAGGTTCATATTTATGGTAGAGACATCTGCGAGTTGCACAGACGGGTGATCAGTAGGGCTAGTACGAGTTACAAATATGCTAGCAGTTTTCGTATTCGTATAAAACTACTATCGTCGAATTGTCAAACTAGTAATTCATACAGTAATAAAGGAAAGAATCGCCTTAAAACTAATTTCATGTTCGACTAATTAAATAAAATTAACCATAATTATAATTTTAATTCATCATAATTCCCACTAGTGCCTATTGATGCTCGACGTATGGAGAGAAAACTTTCTTCGTTTTTGTAAATTATTGAAACTTGTACAGTTCACTTAAGTTGAACCATTTCACCCTTTGGCTGTTATAGTGTTAGCAGGTAATCGGGATTTTTACAAGGTGGTGGTAGGTCCCTCGTATGCGAGATGCCGTCTGGATTGGTAGCACCGCTTTGTCTATTTCTTCCGCCAAACAGCGGTGTGCCAGTGAAGCCTGTGAAATTTCTGGGCATTGTGAGGCTTAACATCTTATGTCTTGGGGTGAGAACGCAGTGCAGTGCTTTGTAGTTCAAAGTTCTATGTGGTGTTGCTTTTGTTTATGGGCAGGCGTGGCGCTTACCATCAGACGAGCGACCTGCTCGTTTCGTCAGTCAAGCTAATAGAATAAAAGTATTTTCTTTTTACATAAGCGACATTGCGGTACCTTTTTCAGAATCAAAATGGCGTCTGAAATTATGTAAGTATCGATTTAAAAGTGAGGCAAACAGGTCAACTGGAGTATCATGTGAGAGCACTATTTATGTTATAACAGATTTTTTTTATTGATACATACGTATACGCACTCACGCCTGTAATCATCGAAGAGGTAGGCAGAGGTAACCAGTACACCCACATTTCACTGAGCTTATTTCCGATCCATGATATGATAGGGGACGAACTTATCATCATACCAGGCACAATTGGCTGATTCTAAGCATTTCGTGATAGAAAATTATAATTTTTACCCGAACCGGGGATCGAATCCGAGACCTCAGCACAGCAGTCCTACCGCGTAGATACGCATTACAACTGCGCATATAATGAACAAGTTTTTCTATAAAAGTAAATAAGGCGTAAAAAACGACCGAAGATGGTAAGTGTAAAATAAAAAAACCGGTAAAGTTCGAGTGGAACTAGAAATATAATGTGTAAGTTTGGATATTTGTGACAGTATCACGCCTTACCGGCTGAACGGTTTTGGATGAAATTTGACACACAGGTAGACCATGACCTGGATTATGATATAGGATATTTTTTACCGAAAAAAGTCGTTCATGCTGGCAAAGCCGCGAAAAGATAGTAATTGATATTCCAAGAAAATTTTAGCCGGATATCTATTATGATTCAATAGAAAGCAATTTAAAGGCAGGACAGGTAGTCAGACAGCTCGGCTTAAGCTCAGTAGTTGAGTTCCATCGATACCCTTTGGGTAAGAAACTCTAAAAACGTAATAAATGATTTTTGTTAAGTGTTATATGGAAATGTGGATATTATGATAATAATACAGCACATATCTACACTAATATTATAAAGAGGAAATATTTTTGTATGTAACTAATAAACTTAAAAACTAAGGGACCGATTACAAAAAAACAATTGCCGTTAGAAAGCTACATTATCACTGAGTAACATAGGCTATTTCTTATTCCGGTAAAAGGCCGTTCACGCGGGCGGAGCCGCGAGCCAAGGCTAGTAATAAATATGAAAAAAATGTCTACAGTGTGTTAAATAATAGGCTATGATAGGATAGGCTAAAACTTTTACCTATTTATCTTTTTCACATGTTTCTATAGCTTCGTTCTTTTAATAGGTAAAATTAAATTTGCAAATTGGTCATACTTCGTGACCTAATGATCGTATTTATATATGAGATAGCACCATTATTGTAATAAACGGGTAAATAACTACATTCTGATTATTTTATATTATCATCAGTTTCTAATAAATATGACTGCATTCAATAGTTTCCGATCGTAGGTTACCAATCCTTGGTTACATGTTTTCACACGTGAATAAGTACTTAATTTTCCAACATTACGGTACCGATTTTTGTCTGTGTTTTCGTAGTTGTCACTTGTCACAGTAGGTATGTTTTTCTTCTATTTTGTCGTCGCTAAAGTTTTACCCAGCTTCATTGCAAAAGACCTTTTCTGAGTTAATTTCGAATAAAATATAAATTAGCGGTTAAATTTTGACGTTTTTCGACTACTTTGAGACGGTTCTATGAGTTTTTAGTGACTATTTTTTGTGAAGCACTCAAGTCTTAAGATTTTTTGTTTCGATCGGGATTCGTTTCTTTCAACATGCCTAGTGTTCGTTTTGTGGTTTTCTTTCGATTTTTGAGAATATCCGCTAACTATAGTTAGTTAGTTTAGTAGTGGTGATTTGACATAAAGTATGTTCAGAGAACATCATTATCTACCACGACAGAGTATTATAATGACGAACATCCTACTTGGGCGACTATATGAAGTTGAATTTTAATCGTGCAGTGACTGTGCGCCTTGTGCGGCTACATATAGGCCTAAACTGTTTGGTCGAGACTGGCCGTTCACATGACATACCGGTCTCAGGAACTAGCACCCGGCACTCGCCACTCGGCACTCGGTGTCCGATGCACAAGCTATTTTCATATCCGGCCAAAGGGCACCCTCAGACGAAAATAACGAACGATCACCGACGTTTTGTCGCGCCGTGATAAGCTTATCGTCTGCCTTACATAAGCCAGGCCCTCGGCACGTGCATCACGGTGCGACACCTTACTCTACACGCGTTTACATAACTAGCTGCAGAAGAGAAAACCATCGCGGAACATTTGCGCAGTTACCTAGATACTGGCATCGACGGCGAAACAACTCGACAAGTACAACTGATCACGCACTTTCCACCTGACAAACTTAGTTCAAAGTGTGGCCAACACGTGACATGGCTGATGGCACATGCAGCGTCGGGCGCCACTCGGCTAACTTACCTTTCCGTAGAAAACCGACGTGGAAGCTTCCAACGGGACTTCGTTTACGGACAACACGCACCGACACCAAACTGGCACTGGTTAACACAATATTCAACAAGAACGTATCGTTTTACACCATCACCTACAATACCCTAAGTTACACATTACTTTTTACGATTGCCGACGCGGTTTGGAGTTTTCGAAAAGTCCATTGAACTGTTTCGTTTGAAATTTACGTCCAGCGAAATTATAGATACGGAATGGCAACGCTGTATAGACGACGTAGAGGTTTCGCGGCGCGGCCGCTCGGCGGCGCTGCCGGCGGCGGGGGGCGGGGCCGTGCGGGACGCGGGCGGGAGGGGGGCTCACCCGCGGTGAGAGGCGCGCGCGAGCGAGACGCCGCACCACACCGCCGACATGGCGCGCGGCGTGGCGTTCCGCCACGTCGCAAGGGATATTTTTTCGACGGTGTGCTTATGGGATTCCGTGTCGAAATCGGGATTGTTTAGATGGCGAACACATCAGCGGACGGTGGCCAGCCGCGGCGAGTGGTGACCTTTTCGGCGTAAGCGTCACCGCGGGTGGCGATAACGCGAGGTCGTCGGTCGGGCGCGAGAGCAAGCGACGAGACGTTGCCAGCTCGTCGCACCACTCGAGCCCACGTTTCCACGGATTACGAAAGTCGGCGAAATCCCCGTGGCCCTTTGATACCTGCTCGTACCTAGTCCTAGACACGCTAGCTAGCCGCTAACCTACATAGTACCTATGTACCTACCTACATACAACGCGGTTCGGCGCGGCACGGAGCGGCGCGGCGCCCGCCTACTACGCAATACTACATGTTTCACAACATTCGCTGCGGAATGAGTTAGTGCCCATTGCTGAGTACTGTCGTGGGTTTGTGATCCTATGGCGTCGTTCCAGACTTTAGTTTTTGTGAAATAGCACACCCAGGGGAGGAATTAGATGGCTCCACTGTCATAATGACCGGGCTGTTCTGTCGGAGCCTGGTATCTACGTTTAACGTCTATTACTATATACACATACACATTATACAGATATTATTATATACTTAGATGCAGTGAAAGCAACATGACACTAGTTCGAAAGAGTTTGTTTACGAGGTCGTATTAAAAAGTTGCAGTAGCGATGGAAAATAATGAAGACGCATGAGACACGACGTGTGCGAAAACAATTTCAACTTCCGATGACGACGTGACATATCAAATAATGGGCTCATTTTGTAAATCATTTGTGACGTATTAATACTAGATAAGTATTTACGCAGGAATGTTTAGAATATATTTTCACTCATTAAACATCTTTATTGTACTACAAAATTAAATGAGAAAGTTTGATGTTTTATTGTTTGTTATTCATCACAGTGGATGATGTCATTTCTATTGAATGGAAGATAGTTATTGATTTTCGCAGTCTCTTCAATGTTTTACGATATGCGAAACATTTTCATTATTTCTTCAAGCACTTGAACGACAATAGCTCTGACCGCACATAGTTTTTGACTGTGCCTGTGTACATAATGTGATAGATGGCGAGCCTATTGCCATATCGGCCACAGATTCCAAACCGGGGTAAGTCAGGTGTGATTTTTACGAATAGATATTTAAAGTCAAACATAAATTTGGATTGCCTCACCGGGGATTTGGACCCAGTACCTAATAATAACTTTATTAATATTTTTTATGATAATAATAATTTATATCATTTAAATACTTGGTACCTTTTTTTGGTTTTTAATGCCTACAAGCACTGAGTTGCTGTGCTACGCCAACGAAACTTGGCGATATAAAATATACATGACTGACGACATGCTACATGCTCTTGATATTATTATCATTATTATTTGATTATGTACAGTAATTAGGTACTCTTTATTTTATAAGGGTTTTTTTCGTTTTTAAATACTAAATCTTATAAAAAGAAAAATATTAAAAATACACTCTCCAGTAGCGAGGCCTAGGACCCAATCCACTAGTAATTGGAGAGGTTGCCAGAGAACCTCCCCACTATTCGTGCAATAACATCGCCTTTTGAATGTGGCTCTTGACCCAGCTACCAATTGAGAGCCTCTGAAGGTGTTGGTCGAGCCTATTTGGTATCAAACCATTAGGACAACGATTGTCGAGTCCACAGTCCACATGTCAGTAAACTCGTGTGCCAGATCAATATATTTGGTCAGTTTGTCTTTTTCAGCTTAAATAGGTTTTCGTCATGCAAAGTAGTGACATGAACAAGTATTGCCCGCCGCGCCAATCGATCTCCCACCACAATATCAGGATTATTGGCAACAATAGGGTAGTTTCCTATATTTAATTTTATACATTATTTTATAAGCAACAGAAAATGATACGCAAAAGAAACCCTTTTATTAAAACACAATCAAAATTGGTTCAGAAATGTGCCCGCAGTTATGACTTTAAATGTTGGTATGAGGAAAAGTGGATGCGTAGTAGGGATATCTCACTATCTCGCTTGCACGCGTGCACTATAATGAACATTTTACACAGTGACGTCAAAGGTTGCATCGTCTGTCATTTGACAATTACCCCTTCTACAGGATTTGAATGGCTTCTATCTTATTTATTTTTGGTCCGATTTATAAAATTCTTTCTGCAATAGATTTTGAGTAACGTAACTTATTGATTTAAATAATAAAAAAAATCTAGTCAACTACCCTATTGTCTTATCCGTGATTATACATCCATCCCAATACAGCGTCGCATGCCCATTTTCGAGAACTGGTATGAGGACATATTTGTAATATGGTACTTCAGTGTTGACAAAGCAATATTGATTTTGGGTCTATGCAAGTACTCGCCGTTAGCAAGATACGAACAAGCTGAAATAACATGCCTAATTGGCTCTCCGGGACGGTGGCATGACTGATAAATGTCGAGCGTACCATCCTTTAGGATATAATACCCGTATTGTTCATCTTGGAAAACTCGTCCATAAATTCAAAGACAAAACCTTCAGTTTCCCCGAAAAGATCACCAAAACGTAGCCAAGACACCGAGCAAGTTGGTCCACATCAGACCCGTTTAGAGCTCGATAGAATCGCCCGTGTAGTTTTTTGCTTCTTCATACCTTTTTGCTTCCTTCGATCCCTAGTACTTGGTACTCCCAGGAAAAACTAGTACCGGGAATTCCTGAGAGCTATCCCTTGTCTATGGACAGTGGGCAGTGGACACAAGAGATGGAATATTTGTGATGGCTCGGCTACCGTAATATAATTAACTACAATTCGACTGCCTCGGTGGCGCAGTTGTAATGCGTACGCGTTACGATTAAGCTAACGCTAAGGTCTCGGGTTCGATCCCTGGGTCGGTTAAAGTGGTATTGGGTTTTTCTATTACGAAATGCTCAGTATCAGCCCCGAGTCTGGAATTTGTGCCCGGTATGGCGATAGGCTCCCCCCCCCCTATCACATCATGGGACGGAGATACGCTCAGCGAAATGTGGGTGTATTAGTTACACCTCTGCCTACCCCTTCGGGGAATACAGGCGTGAGTGCGTATGTATGTATATGCGTACAATTTTATTACTATCAAATTATTAACGCAGCTGGTAATATTGGCGTCACGATGTTTTTTAATAAATATTGTTTCTTTCTTACTAAACCATGAAGAAGTTTATGAATTATTTAGCATATGATTGGAATAATTTCCAAGTATTTAACTTGATGGTCTAGACGATGGTAAAAAATGATGACTTATTTTCATCAAAAACTCTACCTATCAATGTATGCAGAATTTATCCGTATTTCTATACGGTGCTATTCTCTTCCACTTATCCTTATCCCACTCGCAGTGGGTTCAGCGCAACATGCTTTTTAACACATTTTACGGAAAGATCTGACTTGTATTTTTATGACCGACCGCCTGCCTGACGTCAACCCTTCTGGGGAAGACCTATCACCTAGTAAACCTAGAATAAGTTATACTTATGAATGCTTTATACGACGAGGAACAATATCGACCTATTTTTGTTCTTCTTTAAACGGTCTTCAAGCTACAATGATTTAAATTACAAAGACATTCATAAGCAATTTAGGGAGTTTCTCTAAGCTATTATATCGTTACTTTTTCCTTAGTTCCCATGCCAAGAACATGCAACTTTGTATGAAACACTATACTTTGTAACATTTTGCAGTCACGCAAGCATTTTCCTACTTTCCACACGACAAATCTACATAAATAACAATACACTTGACGCCTCTGTAATCTTCGCACCTGAAATACGATTGTTTATATAGGATACCGAATATTGAAAAAAATAGCAAAATAGTAGACAGGATGCAAAATTATATAACCTAAGAAGTTAAAAACTTAAATAACCCAATCGCTGTGTGTACTGTTATTTGTTGAAGAGTTCCCATTTTTTGAAATTTGCAATAAGACATACAGAATAAAATTTTCATTTTGAAGTCGGATAACAGTGTCATTTTTGTCTGACTTTATATTAATACTGCCCTGTATTATACACTTCCACTATTGGACACCGGCCTCCTCTACTGAATGTGAGGGAGTTGACCTCAGTCCACCACGCTGGCCTAATGCGGGTTGGCAGACTTCACATATCTTTTAAATTATTATGGAGTACTACTCAGGTAAGCAGGTTACCTCACTATGTTTCCTGCACCGTTAAAGCGAGCGAGCGGTAATTAACAATGAATTCACACCTAACTTCGAAATGTCAGCGGTGCATGCTGTTGGGGCTGATTTCGAACCTGCGACTTTCGGCTCGACAGTCCGCCACTCTCCGCTGAGCTATCGCTGTATCTTGACGTTTGTTAATATATCGGAAATACTCAAATTGCGGAGAGTCAAGTCAATTTATACGCGTTTGACTTTTCAACTGTCATTTGGTAGTTTAAACTTTGAGGCCACTGCCTACACCCCATCGGCCATTATGGCGTAGCGATCACGAACCTATCAGACTCGCTCCCGTGAGACGAATTTCGGGAACACTGTACGAGTACCCCCAGTTCCTTTTATCGATCGCACCAGATGAGTGTCCGCTCTCGTAGTCATCCCGTTTTATATCAGAACAGCTAATTATTCTCTACCTGATTGTAAAACTTTGCTTAATTCTATGATGTTAATATTTTAACCTTACTGAAAGAAAGAAAAGAAGGAAGTTTATTATTAGATCAATAATTACAGAGTTAAAAAAACACAAAAACTTACAAGTCGGTATAAGTGCATACCAGTGGAGTGCCAGGCGATACTCTTTGAGTGGTGTTGCTCCTGTTATGGACAGGTGTGACGTTGACCCTCAAGTCCTGCATCTGTTCGTCACGTCATTCAAAAAAGTATTAAAAAGTCGTGTGCCGATTCTTGGAATTATGTCCACCGCACAAATTTACACACGTTCTTTTACAAGACTACTTGCGTCTATATTAAAATAGTATATTTATATTACTACCTATACTAAAAATGTATAAAACTACTCCTTCATTCAATACGATATAACATTGAAAACATATGTTTACCGCGCTTCCACACCTTTCCTTTGTGTTTTGACCCTATTTTTGACATTAGGGACGAGGGGCTGAGAGTACCACTCCCCTAAGCCACCTGCCTCCGTATTCAGACATTGAACCTATTGGTACCGTCTTACCTCTGATAGTGTGGAGGCTCATATCGATGGCGAATATCAGCTTTTATCGATATTTGTTTATAGCAAACTAGCTTTGGCACGCGGTTCGGACCGCGTAACAGATTTTGCCAGGATAAAAAGTAGTCTATAACCGTCTCCAGGCCCTCATCGTTCAGTTATTTAAGCGTGAAAGCATAACAAACAATCACGCTTTCGCATTTATAATATTAGTTAGGAATAGGATGTGCATCTCCTCATGGTAAGCGATCTCCACTATGATCACCCGCAATACTAGAATAATAGATGCGTTCTCGACCTTAAAGGAAAGGAATGGAAATTGGGAAGGGATTTGGGATTTGGGCCTCCGAAAATTTCACTCGGTAAAAGCGCCAGCTTTCTGTGATACACTGAAGCCGCCCCGGTCGAGCGGGCCCATTTATACTATAAGTACACAATTATTTTATCTACAGCGTGGATCTGACATTTACAAAAGAATAAGTACTAGGTCTCGAGTAAGATGAAAGAACTCGTTGCATTTCCTAAATCTTTACTAAAAAGGTCTTTGAAAAGTGAATAAGTATTAGTAGTCCACAGTAACTGCTTTTTCACTGGTCATGGTCATAAACTAGTTGTTATGTCAACGATCTATTTATTAATTTAGAAACAAATTCTACAATTGCTGATGATTATCCTACTACTATTATAAATGTGAAAGTTTGGATATTTGTTGTTAATCTGGATGGTTGTTAGTCAATCACGCTTTTAATTTAAATTTGGCACACAGGTAGACCATGATCTCGATTAGGACATATGCTATTTTTTATCCTGGAAAGGCCATTCACGTGGGTGGAGCTAGTAAAAGCTAGTCTGTCATCTATGGAAATATAGGATTCCCTACCACAGACTAGTTAATCGCGAACATGCTCAATCGCAGAATCAGTTTTTCCTCTAAATATAACTTGTTGTTGCTTGTTTGTATGGTCTATGGTGTTAGCACATACATCGGATATGTACATGACCAAACTGTATATTTCCAAGTCCGCGTCATAGACAACCGAACATAAGTCCAAGGAATCTTGATTCCCGGAACAGTTCATATTATACAATTTTAAATTTCGAATATCGTACCGTAGACAGCTGATTCTTTTGCGAGTTTAGTTTTTGTGCCAAATAAACTTTATGTCATTGTCACTTCGGCCCTTCCCGAATTTTAATTTCCCTCCTGCCGCTTCAAGGCTGGCAAGCCATAATACAATTTAATATTACTTCCCCTAAAAATGTTTCGTCAGTCCTCACTCCTCAGTATAAAATCAATGAATGAGCAAAATGACAGCACCGAAGTATTTACCGACGCTGGCCCAGCTCCAACGATTCGCAATTATGTTTTGTTTTCTTACTATTGTTATATAAATATTTGGATATTTGTTTTGTTGTTTATGATTCAGTCAGGCATGCCTTCTTCGACGTCTCTAATTCCATATCTACTCGATCTAAATTAAATAGCATCGTTGGGTTAGTAACAGGAAAGATATGCAGTCTCGAGTGTTTTAATACGGAACGAGACTTGATTATCTAATCTAGCGATTCTTTAAGCAAGTTTCTTTATACATACGCACTCACGCCTGTAATCCCCGAAGGGGAATGCAGAGGTGTAACCAGTACACCCACATTTCGCCGAGCGTATCTCCGTCCCATGATGTGATAGGGAGCGACCCTATCGCCATACCGGGCACAATTCCAGACTCCGGGCTGACACTGGACATTTCGTAATAGAAAAACCCAATATCACTTTTACCCGACCCGGGCATCGAACCCGAGACCTCAACATCAGCCTCAGTCGTAACGCGGACGTATTACAACTGCATCACCGAGGCAGTCCGATTACTGATTGAGTGTGTAACTAATCGAATTCTAAGAAATGACTTAACGAGAACTGTAGTTAAATGACCTTCCCGCTCCCGCACTAGAGTCTGTTTTAAATTTACCAATTGATAGATCAGGTAAAACGCCTACGAATAAATCTGAGGGTACGTCATTAGACGCACTGGATTGCTGTGCAATAAGTGAGTGGTAGAGCCACGCTGTACACAGTTTTGTATACAGCACGAATGGGCCGAGTCGACCAGGTCATTACTACTAGTTCACAGAAAACCCACGTAAAGTAGCGGCTTGCTGCTGCGTTTCGTACGATGACTGAGACATCTGGAGGCCCAAATCCCCCTCCCCTTCCCAATCCCTTAATTATCCCTTTCCTTTAAGGTCGGCAATGCGCCAATGGTATTGTGGGCGTACATGGGCGGTGGAGATCACTTATCATCAGGTGAATCACTTGCTCGTTTGCCGGCCTATGCTATAAAAAAAGGCGACTAATGTTAAACTAAAGGGTGCCTTATCAGTTTAATCCTCTTTTACACCTGTACCATAGCCTGTACATAGACAGTTCTTGCACAATCTTCTTTTACAAGGTGGTAAGGTCCCTCGTATGCGAGAGGCCGTCTGGGTTGGTACCACCGCTTTCTCTATTTCTGCCGCCAAGTAGCAGTGTGCAAGCACTGTTGTGTTCCGGTTTGAAGGACATTGAAGCCAGCGAAATTACTGGGCATTATAAGACTTATCATCTTATGTCTCGGGGTGACGAGCGCAGTCCAATGCCATGCAGTGCTTTGTAACTCAAACTTCAATGTGGTGTTGCTTCTGTTTATGGGCAGGCGTGACGTTCACCATCAGCCGAGCGACCTGCCAGTTTCGCCACTCAAGCTAATAAAAAAAAATGTCTTTGAACTTTGACGATTTTTGAGCTATGAATTTAGAAAATCGTAATTTGTTGTTGAATCAGTCCGTACAAAACACGTACCTAGTCATTATTTTAAATTGGTCATTAACTTTTGCTAACTTCGTGATAATTCTATAAACTTTTCACCCTATCCGTTGTTCAAGCCTCGATCGCTAACAAAAAAGTTAATTCCAAAGACTTTTATAAAAACTGTGGTTTTTATTCGTCACAGTAATGTAAAAATAAACGATCCAAGAAACGTTGCGTGCCAGCCGATGGAAAGTTACGCCAGGCAGAGTTTGTCAGAGTCAATCGGCGCAATTAAATGTAGCAGACCCATGCCTAGCATAGTATACTTGCACTTTAAAACTTTAGGTACGGTAAAATGGGGTGAATAGGAACTAGTTTACGTCGGTTTTCGTCGAGGCAGTGGTAACAACCCGGTCGAGTCTGACCATTTATGCTTTAGATAAATCTGTGTACAGAGTGGCTCTACCACATTTTTTATTAGCTTGAATGATGAGACGAGCAGGTCGCTCGCCTGATGGTAAGCGCGGCGCATGCCCATAAACAAAAGCAATACCACACAGAACTTTGAATTACAAAGCATTGCATGGCATTGCACTGCGCTCGTCACCCTAACACATAAGATGTTAAGTCTCATAAGGCCCAGTAATTTCACTGGCTTCAATGTCCTTCAAACCGAAACACAACAGTGCTTACATGCGGTTGTTTGGCGCAGAAATAGACTAAGCGGTAGTACCAACGCAGACGGCCTCGCGCATATGAGGGACCTACCACCTCGTCAACCCGTAAGACCAAAGACCACTTGTAAAAGTAATAGTACTGACCGCGTAGTAGATACGGTTGGTCGTAGGTATCAAGAACTACGAGATAAACCCTCATTGAGATTAAGTTAGTTTATCTTATGACACAGGCGATATACCTAACAGAAAAATCTTGTTTACGTGTCGCGTTATACAATTGGAAGAAGAAATTGAATAAAGAGGAATCATATGAAGATGAATTTTCTGTAACATTCTCGCCTATACCGTATGATAGATACGAGTATCATATATTTCTGTATACGTGATTGGTCCGTGTTGGTATGTAACGATTTTTATGACTCGGCGAAATGACTACTTGTTGTATTATAGACTAAAAACACAAAGCGTGGAGAAACAGACTACGCTATACTATGTTGTAGTAGTTACACTAGAGCGTTTAGAAATACTAAGAGAACTACTAAGCGTGAACGTGCATAAAATAAGCAATTTTGTTTTGCTGTGAACACTTAAGTATTTGCTTTTTGCTATTAAAGCAGCCTTAAATGCGTAATACTCAATAAACATATTTAAGCCATTGTGTTGCGAACTCTGTAATGCTTTTTCTGTGATTACAAAAAGTAAAACTAAATTGATGGTAAGTACAGTTCCAATATGACGAAGAGTGACTTATCGCTTCCATTTCGTAACATACTGTGAACGAATAATGAATCCTGTTTTATATAAACGAGCAAATATTTGTTTAATTCGCCTAAATGAACCAGCAGCATAAATGAAGAATTCATGAAGCAGCGATAGCTCAGTGGGGAGTGGTACGGACTGTCGAGACGAAAGTCGCAGGTTCGAAACCAGTCCCAAGAGCACACACCTCTGACTTTTCTAAGTTATGTGTGTATTCATTGTTAATTATCGCTTGTGTTAACGGTGAAGGAAACCTGCATACGTTACCTAAGTTCTTCATAAGAATTTCGAAGGTATGTGAAGTCTACCAACTCGCATTAGGCCAGCGTGGTGGACTAAGGCCTGACCCCTCTAATTCAGTAGAGGAGGCCCGTGCCCAGCAGTGGGACATGTATAATACAGGGCTACAAAAAAAGGAACCAATCGATCAGGTAGCTCGTTTGATAGTAGCTTGCTAATCACTAGTAACAACTAGCAACACCACTTAGAACTTTGAGTTGCAAATTACTGCATGGCTCGTCACCTCAAGACATAAGATGCTGCCTCATAATGCCCAGGATATTTCCTTTACCGCTCTCAATAATAATTGTAAACTAGTATTGAAAAGAGCAGCGATAGAGTTTCTTGCCCGTTCTTCTCTAGCGAAACATCCTTTCGAACTGGTCTTAGAATTATTGACGGAATTTAAACAATGAATAAGATTTAATGGTTTCAATAAATATTAAGATTTGATTTGATTATGTGACAGTTGGGTGTATTTATATGTATATCTCGCCCTTTATGCCTTCTTGTTCAAACGAACAAGCCTTATGTTATAAAATGCCATATTTTCTACTTGCTTGGAAGATTCTCAAGGCAACATACAATTTCAATAGTGATATAAAAAATAAACAGTTAGTGCACATAGCTCTAATGCTACGTAATTGTGTGCTATTAAAATTACCGCTGTTATCTCAATCTTCACGGTGCATGGCGGACGGTGGGTGGCAGGCACAGTACAGTTCAATTAGCCACGTCTATGTTATAACTATGCAAGTGTTCTACCGGTGAGGCTTCAATCTACACTACACTATTTTCACTGGCTTCAATGTCCCTCAAACCGGAACACAACAGTGATTACACACTGCTGCTTGGCGGCAGAAATCGACGAAGCGGTGGAACTAACTCAGACGGCCTCTCACATACGAGGGACCTACCACCTTGTACAGTATATCACTTTGCAGTGTTATTGAACTACTTAGATCTCCTTTACTCCGCTAGGCAATTTCTAGAATTCATTATTTCATGTTTTATCTACAGCCTATAGAAACTCAGATGCTGATAATGTTAAAAGTTAGCTACAAAACAACAGTAAGTGACTGTGCTGGTAAACAAGTTATCCTCAAGATCACAAGGTCTTAGTGGGTTATCATCTATGACGTCATGTTTCGAGACTGTCTCAAAAGTACAACTGAAGGATTTTATTAAATATACTCTTTTTTTATTGCCTAGATAGGCAGACGAGCAGACAGCCCACCTGATGGTAAGTGGTTACCACCGCCCATGGACATCAGCACTGCCAGAGCACAGCCAAGCCGCTGCCTATTGTAAAGGGATGATTAAGGGACTGGGAAGGGGAGGGGGATTTAGGCTTCCGGATATCTCACTCACCGTACGAAACAAGCAAGCTGCAACTTTAAGTCGGTTTTCTGAGACAGTGGTAACGACCCGGATGAGCCGGCCAAATCTCTCAGTGGTAGAGCTATGCACTAGGCAGTTTTGTCTACAGTATTAATACGCCGAAGGAGTAGTTATAGTTGAACTGGCACACTGAAAACCGGCTTAAAGTAGCAGCTTGATGTAGCATTTCGTACGGTGAGTGAAATATTTGAATACCCAGACGTTTAGCTTAGCTGGTAAGGTTACTATTTAACTTCCAAATTTATTTTTAAAATACTTTTGTGTTTGATCGTCCATTATGGGTATTTCAAGCATCATTTCACCAAACCCCAGGACAATAATACCACCGAATGAACCCTGACTCAAGCTGAAATCAATATCGTACAGAAATAAGACAAAAATCGATGACAGCCCACGAAGTGTTTCAGAAGTGAGTTGGAAGGGCCGCCCGCCGGCCGGCAACGTCTCTGTAATTATAAGGCGACTTCCGCGAAGGTCGAAAGGGGGCCACCCCACCTCCAGGCGTTCCCGCCTCCACTCTGCAGGGTTGCCAGAATGAATGCTGGATGGTGACTAAGTCAGAAATCACGCTTATGAGAGTTAATTATCAAATTAATTGGACGGAAAGCGAAATCGAACAAGTTTCTGAGTATTATGGGATTTATCATCCTATACAATGTCTCAGGGTGATGAGCGCCGTTCGGAGTAAGCAGTACTTACTTTGTGTAAGTACTAACTGGTGTTGCTACTGTTTAAGGGTAGTTCCAGACGAATGACGATACGATTTTATTGGCAATTGACTCCAATTATCAATCAAATGTGTAATATGGGGAGCAGTTGGAGATAAATGTAAAATTAAACGTATCTGATAATCAAATCGTATCTGGAAGTACCATATGACAGACGACAGGCGCTTCAAGCGAGCGAGTCACTGGCCTTGTCATTCAGTAGTAAAAACAAAATACATTTCCTCTAAATTTATGTATAATCTGGCAACCCTGTTTTATACACACAGTTATGTATCGATGTTGTCGCCCTAGAAACGTTTTGGGATGTCAATAGAGCTGTAGCGTCAGCAAAACATTTTTAGTCGAGATTTTCTCGCTATACTAAAATATTATTTTGGTTTCTAGTGCTTTTATACAATTTATGAGTTTAGAGTAAACAGCTCTGACTTTAAGAAGTTATGGATTCATTGTTTACTATTGCTCGCTTAACGGCGAAGAACATCGTGATAATCTACATGTCTTAGAAATCTTTATAAGAATTTTGTTTTTTTATTGCCCAGATAGACTGACGACCGCCTGATGGTAAGCGGTTACCACCGACCATGGACTTAAGTAATGCCAGAGCACAGCCAAGCCGCTGCCTACCGTTGAAGGAAAACTCTTTTTAAACCTCGCCTAAAGAAGGACAGATTGATGTTTATGCCTACCAACCCGTATTAACGTAGTGGACTAAAACCTCTCTCATTAGTAGAATATGCCCGTAATGAAATGAAATGAAATGAAATAGTTTTATTCATCATGTAGGCAATTAAAATAGCGCTTATGACAAGTCAGTACAAAATAAAGAAACTTATGTAAGTACAGAAATCATATCAGCTAATATATACATAACATACATAGCATCGTCAAAATACACTGGGCAACTATAAAGTTTACTATTGTTTTATATTAGTCCAGGATTGTTAAGTATTATTATTATTGTTATTTTTTCTCTGTTTTAAAGGTCGATATGGACCATAGGCATTACCGAAACGGCACGTGGTTTAAAACTACCACCGGATCCAAAACGACCCAACCTGAGAAGACCCGGCGAAACAAACTCAGTGGGCTTACTTTACCACTGGATATTACGCGGCGCGACCCAGTCCTGAGAAGATCCAGCTAGTCAAACTCAGTGGGCTTGTTTTTGGTCCGATTTATCATACCAAAATAAATTAGGGAAATAAAAAGTCCTATTTTTATTTTAAGGTGATTGATACGGACCATGTGTACCTCTAAATTGTAGTTTTAAAACTGCCACCGGATCCAAACGCGACCCTGTCTGAGAAGACCCGGCGAAACAAACTCAGTGGGCTTGTTTTTGGTCCAATTTCTATAATCTCAACAATAATGACTTGTCAATTTAAAATTGCCAATTTTTATTTTACGTGATCGGTCGTCTTTTTTATTAGGTATTTAAATTTTATTGATACATTTATTTAATATATTGTTTTAGTGTAGGTATTTAATATTATTGTGCAATTTATGTATAACGTACTTACTTGAACATATCATATATTATTTACATTTATTAAATTAAATTAAATTATTCCCTACATTGTCTACAAGCTACAGGGCCCCAGGAGGTCACAGTATGCAAGGAGGAACCGAACGCCAAACATCTCTATCCTCTAGATATTGCTTAACATTATAATAGCCCCTAGTCATAAGCACACGTTTAATGTGTGCTTTGAACATTTTTTCGGGCATATCGATCACACTATTTGGGAGCTTGTTATAAAATTTAACGCTGTTACCCATAAATGACTTTTTAGTCTTAACTATTCTAAAAGCGGGTACTACGAGTTTATTTTTGTTTCTTGTATTAATATTATGAACGTCACTATTTTTACAAAATTTACAAAGATTTTTACGAACATACATAATATTTTGATAGATGTATTCAGACGGCACAGTCAGTATATTACTTTCCTTAAATACAGATCGTAAGGAATCGCGGCTACCCAGGTCATAAATAGCACGAACTGCTCTTTTTTGTAGTATAAATATAGTGTCTATATCAGCAGCTGATCCCCACAATAGAATGCCGTAGGACACAATACTGTGAAAGTATGCGAAATATACTAACCTAGCCGTTGAAACATCAGTCAAGCGTCTAATTTTCCGGACAGCAAAAGCTGCAGCACTAAGTTTACCAGATAATCTTTCTATTTGTGGATCCCATTGCAATTTACTGTCTAAAGTGATTCCTAAGAAAACTGATGAGGAGACTAGATCCAATGTTTCTCCGTTTAATTCTATGCGTGAATTTACTTTTGCAACATTTGGTAATGCAAATCGAATACATTTTGTCTTCCCTGCATTTAACAAAAGGTTATTTGCAGAGAACCAATTTAAGATTAAATTAAGAATATTGTTGGGTGTAACCAGATCTTCCTCCTTACGGTTTACTTTAAATATTAACGACGTGTCGTCAGCAAACAACACTATGTCTGTCATTTTTTCTACCATGTAAGGGAGATCATTTAAATAAACTAAGAATAGAAAAGGGCCCAGAATGGAACCCTGTGGAACCCCTATTTTGACTGAAGATCCTACTGAAGTGACACCGTCAATATATACCCTTTGTTCCCGACCTGATAAGTAGGATATTACAAGATCAAGTGATGTGCCACAAATTCCGTAATATTTGAGTTTAGCAATAAGGGTTTGGTGGTCGACACAGTCAAATGCCTTGGAGAGATCACAGAACACCCCTAGAGCATCCTGCGATCCCTCCCAGGCCTCCAACACAGATGTCATTAAAGCTGATCCAGCATCTTGAGTAGACCGATTTTTTGTAAACCCAAATTGATTCTTATGTAATATCCTATTTCTATCAAAATGCGCCAGCATTTGGTCCAGCATGATTTTTTCAAAAATCTTACTAAGAGCTGGTAATATAGATATAGGTCTATAATTTGAGGCGCTGTTTACACTGCCCTTCTTAAAAATTGGCACAATTTTGCTTATTTTCATTAAATCGGGAAAAATACCGTCACTCACACAAGAATTAAAAATATCTGCCAATATGGGAGCAATATTTACTATAATAGCTTCTATAGCTTTAACAGATAGCCCCCATAAATCTTCAGTACCTTTTATTTTAAGTTTCTTAAATGCTTTGATTATTTCACTATGAGATACCATGACAAAGTTAAAATTAGGCATATTTCGTTTAACATTTTCAATTAATAAAGATTTTGCTAAAGTCGCTGATGACTGCAACCATTTTGTTGTCTCTATAGGTATGTTAGTGAAGAAGTTCTCTAAATAATTGGCAACAGAGAGCTTATCTGAAACTAGTTCGTCATTTACATTTAAAGCTATCGAGTTGTCACATAATCTATTTTTACCAGTTTCAGTATTAATTATTTGCCAGGTAGTTTTTATTTTATTATTTGATTGTCTTAACTTTTCACTAATATGTGCGGCTTTAGCATGCCTACATACTTTTTTAAATATTTTAGAATAATTCTTAACGTAGTTAGAAAAATTGACATCAGGTGTATAGGACCTTCTGTCGTACAAGTCATATAAAACATCTCTACTACGCCGTATGCCTTTAGTAGCCCAAGCTGCAAAGCTAATTTTAGGGGTATATTTTAATATTTTTGGTTTACAAGTTTTATTAAATTCATTGCAAATGTTACTAAATAAGGCATTATACATATCATTAGGACTGGCAGAATCTGGGGTAAAAGAATACAAAAATGAATTTAAATTATTACTAAATTTCTGTAAATTGGTTTTTGACAGAGGCCTTAATGTAATGGGTTTATGTTTATTACATACATTTTTATTAAGTTAAGTTAATATAATATAATACGGGACTGTTAGTTTACTTTGGTCGACAATGTAAAATAGCATGGTGTTTTACAAAAACATATTTAAGTGTGAATTTACAATCCCACTATAAAATGTCACCCAGATAGTATTTAAAAGGGTTGAGCCTCGCTAAGACTATTGCTTATAGCATGAATGGGCCGACTCGACCGGGCTAGTTCCCACTGTCTCACAGAAAACAGACGTGAAATGGTTTCTTGTGAGTGGGATATTCGGAGACCCAAATGATCCCTCCACTTCACAACCTCCATTACCTTAATGTCGACACATCATCCATGATTCTTCCAGTTCGTGTGTTCATGGGCGGTGGCGATCACTCACTATCAGGTGACCCACTTGTTTGTTCGTCAACTACTGCTGTTAATATCTACAACGAAAACTCTATTTTCTTAAAAAACTATTTTAAAGAGAGCCTGCTTAGTTAGCGCAGTTGTAATGCGTACGCATTGCGACTGCTGTGCTGAGGTCTCGGGTTCGATCCCCGGGGCGCGTAAAACCGATATTGGAATTTCTATCACGAAATGCTTAGAATCAGCCCGGAGTCTGGATTTGTGCCCGGTATGGCGATAGGCTCGCCCCCTATCACATCATAGGACGGAAGTAAGCTCGGCGAAATGTGAGTGTACTAATTACACCTCTGCCTACCCCTTCGGGGATTACAGGCGTGAATGCATATGTATATACATATACACAATTTTAAACAAATAGAGATTTAGTTGTGATGGAAAAAGTAAAAGTAATAATGTTTGTTTACATTTCAACTCGGTAAAAGGAATTTATGTTGTAGCGCGTGGTTGTGCGGCATGGATAGGTAAATCGACCTTCAACTAGTCTAGAGTTTTTCATTGAACGCAAAAACGCGGCCGGATCTCGATATTTTACAATACATATACAAATAAATAACTATGTAAGAATCTATGTTTATTCATGAATGACGCTTGGAGCGATTTCGATTCTCGATTTAGGTAAGTGAGAAAATGTTTGTCGACAACTTTGTCTGTTTAATTCTTTATTCGCTTGAATGACGGGATGAGCAGAAGGCCAATTCTCGTAATTTTAAACGTTCAAAATATCATTCCGATCTAGTCTCAGCGTCAAGAAAGTTGCAAATGGCATTCTCTTAAACCAATAATCAACGTCAAATGTGAACATAAATGGTAATGAGATTGAATATAGAATACAAGTTGACTGAAGCCAAAACGGTATAATGCTACTGCTAATGCTAGGTGCATTTGACGTTGATTATTGGTTTAAGAGAATGCCATTTGCAACTTACTTGACGCTGAGATTTAATCGGAATGATATTTTGAACGTTTAAAATTACGAGAATTGGCCTTCAGGTCGCTCGCCTTATGGTAAGCGCCGCGACTGCCCGTAAACTTCGAATTATAAAGCTCTGCATGGCACTGGACTGCGCTCGTCACCCCGAGGCATAAGTTACTATTTCCCATAATGCTTAGTAATTTCACTAGCTTCAATATCCTTCAAATCGAAACACAATGTTTACGGACTTTTAAGCAGCAGCTTGGCGGCAGAAATAAATAAAGCGGTGGTCGCAACCCAGACGGCCTCTCGCATACTTAGAACCTACCACCTAATAAGTGTCCCTTATGGCAATAGCTTATATTCTATCACATCTTGAGACGGAAATATTCTCGACCATCGGCGAGCCGCGTGTAAATTAGTTACACCGAACCATTCCAGTTCAAGGATGTATGTTACAACTTACATGTATTTTATTGCCTGCCAAAGTTGTAGTTTATTTCTTTGTTACTTACTTACAAGATGTCTTCAAAGTCATCAACGTTTTATCGTCATGGATAGGAAAGATAGTTCTAATATTCTGCTATAAATACACTGATATTTATAACTTTTCGTAACAAAGATAGATTTTTATTAGTTATCAAAATCAATTTAACGGTGGATTTATTGGCATTGGCAAGTTTTAGTGCGTGAATCCAGTGGCTATGGCAATTGATAAGGTGACCCGGCGAGCACCGCAGTTGGCGATCATTAAAAACTCATAAAGGAAGTGAATCATTATCCAAAGATGGTCGAAAAATCCAAACGCGCCCAAAATGGCGGCGTGAAAGCCGAAATTGTACACCGTAATTGAATCCTAATCTATCAAACGTTGAGAAATCACTTGAAATCTTCCATATCACAATCAAAAACATTTTAAGTTGATAATAAAATATGCTTTGATATAACACAAAGAATATTTAACAAAATTTTGTTAAATATAGATACACTTCTACACACACACTTGTACAAGCAATTTTTTACACAATAGACCACCACTCCAGAAAAGACGGCGTAAAAGGTATTGTTATTCAACAATACGATTTTTACCGTCAATTATGGTTTCTATCTAAGAACATGAATAGAGGCTAAAGTAAATACTTATTCCTTCAGGCCACCTGCCCAATGCTACTTGGAAACCCTTACATTAATCTATACTTAGAAAAAAAATGTAGAGAAATAGCGTTTATCGAGCATTGGAAAAAAGTTAATAACGGATAAAGCGTAATAACTACTTATTAGATTCTTTATAGGTCCACATTACCATTGAATGTCGTTGCGGCGCGGCATAAGCATATATTTTTTTAAACTTCGTAAAGCCAAAGTGCGTTGAAGTCACTTGGGCATTCTCAGACGCCAAAATGTAAGATAAACCTGCCAACTAGGGCAAGTAGAAAGCATCGCTAATTATGTCAAGTCAAAGGTAGTATTATATTTATTATTGTGTTATTGCTCTATGATTACTGGATTGTTTTGTCTACAGAGTGCAGACTTATTACACAAAGTGGATGTTTGCCTCTTTCATATTATGTTAAATGACTGCATAAGTATGGTTTGCTGAAATTCCCAACGTCCACGAGTCACTACATATTATTATCAACATCTCTTATCTGCAATCGTAACTACATACGAAACACATAAAAAATCCTTGTGGTACATCGCCGGCGGAGGTCTGCGGGCGACTGACTCTTTGTGCCGTTCTGGCCGCCGCACTCAGTAGAGTTGCCAACTGTGATTGTAAAACTACTAAATTATCTGTTTTTAACAGGAAATTTTGTAGAGTGGTAGAGCCATGCTGTACACAGTTTTGTCCACAGCATGAATGGGCCGGCTCGTCCAGGTTGTTACCACTGTCTTACAGAAAACTGGCGAAACGTAGCAGTTTGCTGCTGGGTTTTGTACGGTAAGTGAGATATCCGGAGGCCCAAATACTCTCCCCTTCCCAATCCCTTAATTATCCCTTTCCTTTAAGGTCGCCAACACGCCCATGATTCTTTTGGTATTTTGGGCGTACATGGACTGTGGAGACCACTTACCATCAGGAGACCCATTGGCTCATTTGCCGGCCTATGCTATAACAAAAAATATGTAAATTTGAAGGTAATTCTATGGCCGAAACTCTTCACGAGTTATACTTGCCTATTTATTATCTTATATTTTTATTTTTCGCGTTGATTTCTCAAAACGAAGGTAAGACCTACCGTCTTATTTTATTTATGAATAATATGTAAAGTTGCGATACAATGTTATTCCTGAGGTTAGGGACGCTATTCCAAACATTTTTTTTTCCTTTTTTTACAATAACCCTGCTGATAAAACCGCGCTTAAATTGCCGGAGTGGCTCGTAAACCGAGTGGGCTGGCAACAATGTTTTTCACTCGATGTTCCACGTTCGAAATTCGAAGTGCTCAACCAACGTGCGTGTCGGAGCGGCAACGTCGCTCGGCCGGTATAAATAGGTGGGTGGTTTGTAACTGCCAAGATAATCTTTGCCCTGACGGACCGCTTTTCATTTTTACGTTTTATACACGTCTAGGTAGATTGGGAATCTGTGCACGTAGGTTTTGTTGTAGGCGCGTAGTTGTGATCAAAATGGTAGGTTTCGCGTTGTTATACATTAACCACAACAACGTAGAAGTTATCGATCGCTTGCTAGCTGTAGGGAATTTAAGTTTTCTGCTTAGTAGGTAAAGTACCTAAGGCACTCTAGTTTGGCGTGGCTTGTTTAGACTCACACGTATTTTATACATGACTACTTGTGATATAGGTACATAACTAAAAATAACAATCTATTTTAGAGCGCACTTTATTCTGTTTAGTTTTGGCCGCGATGATCGCTCAACTACGAAGCCAATAGGACGTTGTAAGTATTGATTTTTCAAGCCTCCTGAATTAACTGAGCTAGAATGTACCTTTGATCGAATCATATATACATATCTATATGTCTATAGTTTTCGTTCTGATCGGTTTCATAGCGGTTCTACAGTGTACTGCATAATCTACGTCAATATATTCCATATCTCCTGTTCAGAATAAAATATGTTTACTAGACATCAAATAGCATGCCATATTATCTCCATGTCCTAAAGAACATTGTGGACCACAAATCCTTTCCTTATTTTCCAGTTTTCCAGCATCCTCGTTTCCTAGCCCCATCTTCGTCGTTGTCCTTGCCTGCCCTTGTTACTAAGTTCTATATATTGGTGTGCTTTTTATATTCCTACATTAACAAGAAGGTTTTATTTTTGTTGAAGTGCCCAGCATTTAGAGCAATGACGTATAAATTTTCCAGAGTCCAGACTTCAGTAACTCCTGACTGACAAATCGCGCGGAGTGCTAAGTTGATCGCAGCAGCGATTATTATAATTTGTAACAAAAAAATAATAGATACGTCTACATTAGAAATTACTTATAAAGAAAAAAAATGTGTTTAAAGAACTTTCTGTGATTGATGGGTGTTTCGCTAAAACTAGAATGAGTGCACGACAATTTAAGAAACTTATTACGAAAAGTTCTTCTTTTTGCACCTGCCCTTATCCCACTGGCAGTGGGATAATATGAAACGATAATAAAAAACGGCGCCACATGTTTTTAAATTTTAACACATGTTACAGTAAGATTTGTTACAGCAATTTTGATGAATAATGTCAGGGCAAGTAATAAGTACAAGAGTTTGATTTAAATTGACTTTATTAAAATTAACAACAATACGTATCTGTAGGTACTGTACTTATAAGTGTAAATAATGTATATGCGGGTCTTTTTAATCAACAATTGTATTAAAATACTTAATTATATCACACCTGCGTCAAAATCTAACAAAACTAATTAAACAAGTTCAACGAAAAATCAGCTGATGTGACAATAAACTTGCCACCAATCGTGGTGGCTAAACATTTAGGTCACGCCCCCTTTTTGTTAGAAAAACATGTTCGTGTCCATTTCTTACAATTACTCAACCGTTTAAAACTCCCGACATCAATTTTAAAATCCAGTTCAGTGCCTCCAAATCGGTCTATTCGTTTTTCCTGTGTTCTTTGGGTGCTACAAAGCCATAGACAGGTACACAGACACAAATGGGTCAAACTCATAACATCCCTCTGTTTGCCGGAGGTTAAAAACATGACCGCAGCTTATAGTGCATCGACTTAGACAGTAGTAATATTAATTATGTACATAAGATTTATAATACAAGATTTTTTCTTAACCGGACGCCCGAAATCTCCTCCTTCCCTTTCCAACTCCTTAATTATCTCTTTCTTATAAGGTAGGCAACGCATTCATGATTCTTTTGGTATTGTGGAAGTTCAAGGGCGGTGGAGATCACTTACTATTATGTGTTGATCGTTTGCCGACCAACACTGTCTAAAAAAAATTAATCAATATCTTGTACGGAATTTTGCTGCGATCCATGCTCAGAATTTATTGAATGACTCCTTTCTTCAATTTTTATCTCTGGCGTGAGATGACTAGTAGTTAAGGGATCTGGTGTATTTACAGCGTTACCATAAGAATGAAATTCTTGTCGATACTTGCCGAAACGAGCGTCGATTAATATATTATTAATATATTGTTTAGCAATCAGAGTAGAATATTCATCCTTAATGTTACGGAGTTCAGAAGCAACATATTTTCCATAAACGTCAAACTCATCTGTTCCGTCGCTTTCCGTGATTCGTTTCTTTGTTTTAATTACTTCATAAGCGTTTATTTTATCCTCAACAATTCGCTTCTTTGGACGTGCTTCAAAAATATCATTTTGTTGAAACTCACTGTCTTGTTCTTCATCAGTATTTAACTGTTGAGTTTCTACCGCAGAAATACTGTCATCCATCTGAAAAATAGTGTTATTAATAATGTTGTTTTTTTTATTATTGGCTTATACATCCCAAAGTAGTTATGTGGCAGCATAGGACTCAGTCTAAAAAAATAACAGTCTGTCAAAGCATTTCAAATATTAAGCCGAAATATCCGGGTATTAAAAAAACAATTATTCGTATTTTATTTACAGTTAAACATGCGCTATATAAATTTTTAGGTTATTGACAATATAATCTTATATTTTGCTGGGTAATTCAGGGTGAAGGGTTGTAACATTTTCACCTCTGAATCAGTAGCAGTGTGGGGTGAATCAGACGTAGGCAGAAGTAAAATTGGGAAAGAAATATTTTTTACACGTTTCTCGTGATATAAACAACACACGTATCTATTTTTAAGTTCGGCGACAGTTCTTTTGAGCAAGTCAGATCGTCTACATTTTTTCACCCAATCAAGACATCTGAAAGAAATTGAATAGCCTCAAATTCATTTTTAAAACAGTTAAGGTCCCCTGATAGGACATCATTATTGAAAACTGACATAAATGCCGCGGTGGCCACTGGCCATGAAAAATAAAATCAAATACCTACTTGGCGCATTGTAAACACCATAGTCGTCATCAATATTCATAACCTTAGAAATGGCGTCGCAGACATATTGGATTTGAATTAATAATTTGCAATTCATTGATAATTTACTCATAAAGACCTGATAAATATATTGAAGCCTACTTATTTAGAAATTCATGAATTAATAATTTATACAAAATAACCGTAAAACTAAATGTGTCCTCGCTATCAGCGCTTTATAATTATCATAATACAAATAATTTAATTGATTTTATAATAATAGAATATTGCGAGACCTTTTCTCTGTAGGCCTCATTTCTTAATTTATATACCCGGATAAATAGCTGTTTAATACCGAAAAAGTAATTTATACCATTTTTATGTTTTAATTGTAAATTAATTTGTAACGGCGACGGAAACTATCAGCCCGTTCAGTATACACCCGACTACTTTTTGTGAGGTAGTCAGGTGTGTACCGCCCGCGACTCACCCAGCGCGTGTGTTCTGTGATCTGGCTAGACGGCTTGGTATGATTTATATACTGTGACATCGATAAAGATTCGATTCTCAGATCAAGTTAAGTTGAGTTTTTTTGTACGAAAAACGTTCGACTAACTTATAAGTTTCCTTATAGCCCTAAGTTTCTATATATATATTGAAATTAGCCCGATACGATGATTAGGCTCGTCTCGTATCTTATCAGCGGACGGAAACATACTGCTCGGGTAAACATATTGCATTACAGCTTACCGCTCCGGTCAGCTTACAGGTGTAATTATAGTTTAAATATTCTCTTTGGGTGTAATACTAAATAAAATAAACCAGAATTTATTATGTAATATAGATCCTCTGATTTCTTTGTAGACACGGGGTCATAATGGGTATTTTCAAAATGTTTGTATATGTATAGATTACCTTCACTAGCAATTATGTATACCATCTAGATAATGTAATTAATTCCATGTCATGTGGCAAAATTGGACTGGTATTTATAAATCGCTAGACATTATAAATATTAGCTAGATTCATCACTTTGTCGGTGACATTCAAATATGTGACTTACGTTATTTTAACAGTTACAACAACGGAAGTTGGAGCACAATAATTACGCGGTAATAAACGAACGAAAAATATTTTTATAATAGCTTACTTGACTCATATTTGTGTCCTTATTTGATGATGTTTCAATTTTCAACAAAAACTGCAATGGTTCATATGCAAACCATGTAATCATTTTTACAACATCTTCATTGCCACTTCCAGTTTTATTCGTAGTTTTTAATTTCTTCCTCTCTCTTGTGAACTGTGATCGGAGCGTATGCACCTTACTTTCCACCTCCTTTAGAGGCAATTCCATCATTTTAGCAATCGTATCCCATGCGTCACGTTTTTTAAATTTATTTTTATAATCGTAATGAGATGTATTCCACAAACACTCAAAGTTTTTATATAAATCAATCAGTTGAAGTACTCGCTCGTTAGACCACGATACTGACATTATCGCACGAACGTCTACGCGTGCCAACATTTGATGCTGAACTACAACATGACGCGCGTCATGTTCCGCACCAGCTGGCAACGTCGCGCGCAGTTATGCAACGTTCACAAACAGCGTAATTGTTAACCTAGTGAACACATACATAGGTATAAGAGAAAGCGACTGACTCGTGCACGCATACACAGATCTACGGAGCGTGAATGTAACATAAAAATAACAATATTATAAATCCTCTGGTTAATAAGTAGGTAGGTACTTATTGTGTTTTACTACATTACAGTTTCGTAAATAAAATTTAAAACACGTTAGTTTTTTATGTAGTGAATAGGTAGTTCATACTTGTAGAGGGGTTAATGTAAGTAAATCAATAAAGTTACAAAGCTGCACTAGATCGTAACAGTTTTCCACAGACTATGCTGATGATTGTAATATTAAAATCAAAATTAAAATACATTGTATTGGCGTTAGCAATGGACTTTTTGAATCTTTCTGGACTACATACTAATAACCAGAAAGTGTTTTTTGCAGTGAATGATAATTGAAATACCTAGTAAGATTTTATAATTTATTGTTACTACCAGTTACACACGATCGGCCTACAAATGTCACATGCCCAGGCATCTCTATAAATTATGAGCAAAGCGATGCAGTGCCCACGTTGGGAAATGTATAACGGGATGATATTTTTTTCTTGATTACAGCTGTCTCAATATCAATGACTTGCACAAAGACCGTTCATCTTTAAAATAGTCATTTAGCGTAATAAACTACATGAGTTTGACATTAATTGGACATGCCAGCGTCTCGTGAGTAGTTTACTCACTTTACGTATCTACCAGAATGGCTTACGCAATCGTGACGCAACCAAACGTATGCCACTATAGATTTTTTTTACTTATAAGTAGTACCTATTGTATATATATAGTGTCTATTCTATAGATAGTAGGCAGTTACCTATATTTTATCCCGTTTTCTTCATGCTAACTAATCAATTTCAATTAAGTATACGTAATTATTATGATTCTATTCACGGGCTAGATTATGTGTTGTTACTTAGTTTGTCATTGTATCAATACATAAGATTACCTAGCATGAATTTTACCGTAAACATGAAATATCCGAAAGAATCATGAGACTTCCAAATCCTATAAGTACTATGTTATATCTACTATACTTATAGTGTACAGAGAAAGGCCCATCGAGCTAAAACTTAAAAGTTAGCGTATTTGCATGGCGCGGGCGTTGCAATAAAATGCGAAGTTCGGGGAAGGCAAGTTAGCTCGGCTGACTCGGCAGTTAGCAGCCACGAGCATAGCGCGTCCGGCGAGCGGCGAGCGGCCGATCGATGCGCGACGTTGCCGCTCTGTACGCGGAGTGCGGACACTCGCCCGTGCGGCCCGAGCCCGACCCACAGCTACACACTTCAAAATAAACTACATCTTTCTATGTACTTCGCTGTATGTATACAAAACTGTTAAGGACGTTTGAAATACTTTAGCTATGGCCTACGACAGGAGTAAACAACAAAATGCCTATTGACAAAGTAAGATTAGATAACTAGTACCTAAGTATGGGAAAATACAATTCTAATTTGCATATTGGATTTGTCATTTATCACAATCAGTGGCTGTATAGACAGTATATAGAACTCGTTACGTAATGCTGCTAATGATTGTAAGCTTGACATCAAAAACTAGGATGTTCTTAATTCCTCTGTATATAATATTTTTTATGTATATTTATATTTTGATAATGCTCTTTGTATTTGATAGGGTTTACTTACTCTGATGGTGGTCCCATATAAATTTGGGTAAAAACTGGTGGTATAGTAAGCATGAGAGAATATGAAAACTCCTCAACGGATTATGACGAACAGCAAACGCATTACGATTCGGGTTTTGAAGATTTTATCCATTGAGGTACATACGAGTGATTTTAACTTATGCTTGATGGAAATCCAGCCATGTGGATAGCGGTTGTATTGCCTCCGCCCTTTCTAAAATCACGTTTTGGGATTGGTCATACATATACATACGTACATACGCACTCACGCGTGTATTCTTCAAACCGAAATACAACAGTGCCTACACACTGCTGCTGACGGATCGTCGCATACGAGAAACCTACCTAGTATCCAGCAGTCTCACTACTGTTGTTACCTGTTTTCTTAGTAACATCACGGTCGAGCCGGTCCATCCATGCTGTAGACAAAACTGTCCACAGCGTGGCTCTACCACTTCCTGAGCCCATAGTTACATACCATAGAGTTATGAATATATCTACATTATTCTAGTCCCTCAGTGTCAGTCGCCTTACACTAAATCCAATCACGGGGCATTTAATGAACCAAAATCCGTAGAGTAATAAATCCATTTATATTTCGTATTTGGGATGGTGTACGAAGGGGTGGGCTGCGCGCCTATAATATTTTTAGCTTGGCACGCACACCGGCCTTAGAGAATTATTTTTGTTTGCAAATCAATTTTGCGAGGGAGTAGTGACACCTGACCAGTCTACATACCTCGAGGATAGAGGGCGCTAAATTCAATTTTATATTTTTGCTAAATGGGTTTCCGAGATTACGACGCACGCAGATAAGAATTATAGGTACGGGTCCAAGGTTCAATAAAAGTAAATATATTAGTTGTTTCTAAAAGATCATGTGAGCAGGTCGCTCCGCTCGTCTGATGGTAAGCGCCACGCCTGCCCATAAGCAGAAAAACGCAAAGAACTTTATTTAAATCACTAAGTACGGCATGGCATTGGAGTACGCTCGTTAAGCTTATAAGGCTCAGTAATTTCACTGGCTTTAGTGTCTTTCAAACCGAAACAAAACAGTGATTATTGGGAAGTAGGGAGGAAATTTGGACCTCCGGAAATCTCACTGACGCATAAAGCGTGAGAGTAAGCTGTCAATTGGTTTTCTGAACCAATCAGGTACTATCCCTATCTGACAAAGGTATCTATAGCGTGTGTTTAGCAACTCTACAAAACTTTTACATCAACTTTATTTTGATTTTTAGGCGACACAAAACTATAAAATGGCGTACTTTCACTTTCCCCAAGACCGTGTGACTTTCCAATATTGTTTGTGAAGTTTATTTAGGCCGAACGTAAGAAAGTCTTAAGTCGACCCGTGCCCTTATATTCAGGGGAGTCGAGGGGAGATCGTTCGTCTGACCTCCTTCATTTCGCTATTTGCCTCCGGCGGAAACCGACCGCACACGATCACGAACGGAGATACACGAACTATCTCCCAATACATCGAGTATTGTAGCAATATATCCGAAAAAGGGTTGATGCATGAACTTGAATTCCAACATTAATGTATACACAATAGAAAATATTACAAAAAAGAAATTCAAAGAATAAGTTATAGATATAGAGAGGTTACTACTACTACTCTACCACATTAAGTGGTAGATCTACGCTGTAGACAGTTTTGTCTACAGCATGAATGGGCCGGATTGAACGGATTGTTACCAGTGTCCCACAGAAAACAGGTGTAAAGTCGTTTAATATTGCGTTTCCTACGGTGAGTGAGACATCTGGATGCCCAAATACAATGCCCTGGATGCCCTCCCCTTTCCAATCCCTTTACATCAAACGTAGAATAAAATATAGCTCAAATATCTCTTCCGTATATATTTAGAAGGACAGTGCGTATTAAAGCTTAGGTGGCATAAATTGTCTGTAATATACATAGATATTATTCATTAGGATCCGTCTTAAAAACTCTCTATAGTAATCTGTGGCCTAAGTCTATTGACTGTCTTATGTACCATTAGAGAAAGAGCCATAGCTTATAGGATTAAGAGAGACTATTTCTAAACCATGGCAGGGTATTTCGACCTACGTATGTGTTAGGTTAGTAGACTATCCCGCCCTCATACTCGCCACTGTAAATTCTGTAAACTGGGATCGATAGTGGCACGCATTTTGACACCAAGCAATGAAGCTCGGCGAGTCTCTGGGAATGCTAAATTGTCTAGTCCCGCAACGAAATTAATCAAACAGAAAGATAAAGCAGTGTAGACATAACCTCATTGAAAAGTTTACAGAAACCTTAACAGCTGATTCTCCTCCTGCACTGAGCCACTCAATTGTAATACTGTCGCGACTATGAGACTTTTGGTTTTTCATTTGTGTAGTGCCTTTTCTATTTCGTATGGCATTGTGGACAGGAAGTTCATTGCTATGGTATTCTGCAAGTAAAGGCCTTGGATCACTCCCTAAAAGGTGGTTTCTGCAGATTGTTATGCCTATAGGTCCCCAAAAAATTCTTCAACCACACTCAATATTTTTCCTCAGTCAGTTCTTAAATTATCACTATTGGTGAATATATGCTTACGCCAAATTACATGAGGCTTAAAACAAATCTTTAAAATCATTTACGGCCGTTTTCAATAAATCTTCGTTTGATAGATAGCACAAATTAGCCAATCAAAATACAGTTAAAAACGTACAAATTACTATTGGTAGATTTACGGGATCTATCCGAAAAATCAAACTAAAATCGTTTATTTTAATTAGCCATTACTGTGCATTGTACGTAGGTAGTATGAACTGACTAGATTACCTAGTTTTTCTCTTTTGTATGAAAGTTAACCGTTAGGCTTGTTGCAGTTCCTACTCCTAAGTACTTAGGCGACTCCACTTCCACTCCGTAGTGATCTCATTTCTTCCTCTAACAGGCCAAGCCCGTCGTATTTGTATCTGCTGCTAACGTAGCGTAGCGTAGCTCAGCGGGGACTGGTATTGACTGCCGAAACGAAAGTTGCAGGTTCGAAATGAGTCCCGAGAGCATACACTTTTCTAAGTTACGGCTGTAACTTCGTCATGGGGAACGAAACATTGTGAAGAAACCCGCATACCTGAGAAGTTCTTTTCGAATGTGGGTGAAGTCTGCTAACTCGCTAAGGCCCTGTGGCCTAACACCCAACCCCCCTCATATGTAGAGGAGGCCTGTGCCCAGCAGTGGTACAGTATATAAAGGGCTGGTAACATTATCATTATAATTTAAATCTGTTTATTTAACTATTTATATAAATATATGTAGTTAATATTTTTTTATGTTGCATTCATGGTAGTAAAAAACGATAAGCAACGATTTATAGTTATGGCTACGTATTAATTAAGCCGTCTGTAAATGGTTTGTATGCGAATGTATTGTTTATTGTTGAGATTGAACGATACCACTAGCCGGTAAAATAGTTTATTTTATTTATCAAAGAAAATAAATTAAACTTTAATTTTATTTTTCTATATTGTAAAATTTTTAGCTACCTAATGAGTTCTCCTTCTAATTTTTAGTGGTGAATGTGGTCAAGGCTAGACTAACTATATTTTCTCCAAGCAAATGAATGATAATAACACGTTGTATACGACAAATGTTTATTTCCGTCGCGTCGGTTAAAAATAGTGAGATTAAACCCTTTTTTACACAGAATAAAACTGACTCAAATCAATCTAAAAAGCTAAAAAAATACTATTTTGAGTCGGTCGATAAATGAATAAATGATGATTGATAAATCATTACCATAAAATTGCAAATAGCAATAGCACCGACTGAGAATTTATTATTTTTATTTTTAAGTTTAGTTTATTTGAGTCATTATTGTTTTTTGATATTTATACAAAATAAGAACACAGTGTTTGAAAATTATGGAATATAGATGTTGGTTACCTTTATTTTTTAGGGTTTGTAGTCCAAACTAGGTGGTAGGTCCTTCGTATGCGAGAGACCGTCTGGGTAGGTACCACCGGTTTGTCTATTTCGCCATGCATGTACCACTGTTGTGTTTTAGTTTCAATGGCATTGAAGCCAGTGAAATTACAGAACATTATGCTATTTAACATCTTAGTTATGTATTGGTATGACGAGCGCAGTCTAGCGCATCCAGAGTGCAATAAAGTTCAAAGTTCTGGCGTGACGCGTACCATCAGGCGAGCGACTTGCTCGTCGTCGAGTCATTTAAACTAATTAATAAATTAATTTACTTATATAATATAGTTTTATACCTCATTGTTGCGATAACATTTAACGACGTTACCAGTTGATGTCTGGGCCAGCTGTTTTTGAAAATACCTCATAGACCTCTTTACTTATATGCCAGCAGAATGATTTTTGTATTTGAACGTTTCATGTTGTTGGATAGGTAGCATTTGCTTAGTGGTGGTGAAACGGGCGCTATTATTGTTCCTTTGAAGAAGAAGAAGTGATACCTCAGTGGCGAGTGGTACGGACTGTCGAGACTAAAGTCGCAGATTCGAAACCAGATTCGAAAATTTATGCTTCTATAAATGTATTTTTTATATGGTTATGTTTTGCTATATGTATGTGTGTAGTTTTTTTTTTTTATTAGATTGAATGACGAGACGAGCAGGTCGCTCGCCTGATGGTAAGCGCCACGCCTGCTCATAAACAGAAGCAACGCCACACAGAACTTTAAATAAAGCACTGCATGACACTGGACTGCGCTCGTCACCCCGAGACATAAGGTGTTAAGTCTCATAATGCCTAGTAATTACACTGGCTTCAATGTCCTTCACACTGGAACACAACAGTGCTTACACACTGTTGCTTGGCGTCAGAAATAGACAAAGCGGTGGTACCAACCCAGCCGGTCTCTCGCAAACGAGGGACCTACCACCTTGTAAATTATGGGCAATTATACCCCCATCACTTTATACAGAATCGTTACGTCGATGTAATGTTGTAAATGACATGCTGGGGTTCATTGAACAACAGCTGACGGCAGACGGGGGCCCTTGTCTATTAAACCAGTTGGCAGTTAATGTCGTTTCCACTCGTGAATTGAACGTAAAAAAATATGAGGAGACATGTTTACCATAAACAAAAATAATAAATTGAAATCTATGTATGCAACCTGTACTAAGACCCGTACATAAATGCATTATATAATTTGTGGTAAAGGAATATAAGCCGTACAGCTTTGTTCTTAGCCAAAGACTTTTGTATACTACTAGACGGGCTGCTTAGCAGTAAAATTGCATCATACATCGCGGGAGTTTGACAGCTCACAAACAGGGAGCGCGATAGGGGTTCTAGTTGAGAGAAAGCGAGATGGCAATATTGAGTTACGGTCAATTGACCACAACTTAGTGGTACAAATTCTATGTACCGCGCAGCTTGTCTAGTGGTATACATTCAAGTCTTTGTTCTTAGCATGTAAAAATATTAAAATGTTAGATGTATTTAATCTGCGGTGTTAATAAGCTTCGTTTAGATGGAGAGAGTTTACGGCATGGCTCGGGCGAGAATAGTTGTTTATAAAACCACGTCAACAGTTAGAGAAAAGAATCATATGACGCGGCCTTGTAAATTACTGTTTCCTGATTTATTCTCCAATATTTCACATAAGAAACTCTCTCCATCAAATGGGTTTTAATGACTCGTAGTACGATGATTAATGTAATTTCGCCTCTGATCGTCATTGTACAGACAATTTTAGATACATAATATCACAAATATCAATAACGTTCAGTAGTTTCTAAATTATTATAAGTCATTTCGTAAGTATGTTGCAATGTGATTATTCTTTTATTTTTAATAGAATAAGTAGAAAACAATGTAATAGTCATTATTATAATATATTTCTTAATTCAATTTTACAAGTAACGATATGATTATTCTCCCATTTTTAATAGACTACATAAGGAGAAAATAAGATACTAGTCATTGTTATATTTTATAATAAAATTTTACAAATACTTAAATAGGTTATACATTTATTTATATACATCCTTATTCGTAATCGTTAGCTCCACATGAAACAAATTCCTTCAGACCACAGACAACTTTTTTTTCTAATACATGATTGCATTACATTTATAAAGTTTATGTAAGTAATCTTTTAATTTATTTTCATCGTGTAAATCTCAGACCAATAGACTGCTATTAATACTCGATGAGTCTATGTGATCTTTAACCTTGGTCTAGTGGCAACGTTTTTATGAGAAACTGAAGTCCCAGGTTCAAATCCCAGATCAGGCAATCACAAATTGTGGATTAGTTTTTCGATTCGAAAAATCACATATGTGTGCGCGGTACTGGAATTTGTGCCTGGTATAGCGATATGCTCGCCCCTAATACATATATAGGGACGAAAATAAGCTCGAAGAACTGTGGGCGTATTAGTTGCACCTCTAGCTACTCCTTCGGGTATACAAGCGTGAGCTTATGTTGTCTGTAATTATTAAAAATCAATTTCAAACAACCCGAGCACCCTGGCTACATTAAAAACTAACAATAAAAATAATTTAACATTTTACCGCGCACTCTTTTCACTCACACAAAAAAATGTCTTCATTGTCTATGCACCTTACTGGGTGTTGGCGACAGTGTTGGCCAACCTAGTGTCGCGCGGGGGGTTGGTAGGCCTGCGCAGGTATGCCGAAGGGTGGTCATGTGGCGGTCTCTGCAGGCGGCCCGGAGGCGGCGGGGGCGGAGGCCTGGCCTGCTCCACCCGGATCACTGGCGGCTGCACGACGAAGTCCTGGCGGGGCGGCATCGCTGGGAAGGCAGGGAAGATATTACGTTAAAAACAATGTTTTCGATTGTATTGGAAAAAATTATAAAAAAGGGATATGTGTTACTAGGTGGCATGTGAGACCACGCGCGCCGTCTGGGTGGGAACCACCGCTTCGCTAATTCTACCGCGAAGCTGCCGCAAAATAGAAGTGTGTAAGCACTGTTCCGTTCCTGTTTGAAGTACATTGAACCCGGTGAATTTACTGGGCATTATGAGACTTTTTTGTACTTTTAGCATTAGTGGGAAAACGAGCAAGTGATTCGCCTGATCTTCACCGGCCACCATGAATACCACAAGGACGCGTTGCCGACCTTAAATGACAGGGATTGGGTAAGGGCTTGCCGGATATCTCACTCACGATCAAAATTCAATTTGGCGTCTACTCGTATATGGCGCCTCTGACATTTTTAGCCACCGCTTGGACTCGAGTTCTATTGCGATGTAATTTTGATTTTTTTTCTAAATCCGTTCTAAAGCCTAGTAATATTTAAGATCGCTGCTCTTTTGTGGATTGATAAATTATTCTTATTCATGATTCCGACCGACATGCGCGAATCCGAACTTATTTCGTAGTAGGATATTAAAGTAAACTTCGGTCAAATATCGGTCGGGTTCGAACATTTGGATGTTTTATTTGGGGAGTAAATCCCCAGGTTTTTGACAAACGCTTTCCCGAACTTATTTTATAGTTTCATCCTTTCTCGAAGTTTTAATTATATATTTCTATATATGGTAGTTTGTAAGGTATGTATATATGGGTCATAGTAGCCTGAAATAAAGAATTTATTATTATTATTATTATTATTAATAGGGTCTGTACGTAGTCGGTTGGGCAAAGAATTTCAGTCTTGCTGTGACATGATACGACTCTCCTTGAGAAATGCCTCGATAGCGAACGCACGGTTTGTTCCCAACCACTGCGACATCGCGACCAATCGCGACTGACGTCTCACGAATCCACGCGATTTTTAAATAAGCCTTCAAGTTAAAATATACGCACTTATGCCTGTAATCTCGGAAGAGATGTAACCAGTACACTCAGATTTCGCCAAGCTAAGTTCCGTCTCATGAGATTCCGGGTCGGGTAAAACTGATATTGGGTTTTTCTATCCCGAAATGCTTAGTATCAGGAGTCTGGATTTGTGCCCGGTATGGCGATAGGTTAGCCCCCTATTACATCATGGGACGGAAATGTGGGTGTACTGGTTACACCTCTGCCTACCCGTTCGGGGATTACAGTGTGTATGTATTTAAACACGTTGCAGTGTTACAAATATAATAATAAATCATTTATTTTCAGGCAACTATGGCCCATAGATAAATACCTTACAAACTAACATACATATAAAATATTTTCATCACTGCACTAAGACGGTGTGCGATCGTGTGGCACTTGTCCCCGGAAGCGGCGGAACACCACGCCCTGCGGCCAGAAGGTTTCCTCCATGACGAGGTGCAGGAGACAATTTGGTATTCGCACCACAAACGCCTTGAAGTTGACATTGCGATGCGACTCCAGCACCTGCACCCTTGGCGAGTACTTAATCTTCTGGCGCACGTACTCCGCGATGTTTTCAGCCTTAATGGTGTAATGCAGGCGTGAAATGTACACCGGAGTGTTGGGCTGCGCGGCACGCACGATGAGCTTGGGCTCCTCCGGAGCGTTGCCACAGCGGTTCACAATGGTTCGCTGTCGGTGCTTCCTCCTTTGCACCATTATGAAACCGAATGAAATATAGTCTAATAAATAAATTTGGCATCTTACGTTGACGTAAATACTAACATCCAATATGCAGTATCTAATCTAGCAACGTTATCAGTTTGTAGGCTTATGGATTTATTTCTAGAAACTTGTGGGGGATAAACATAACTTTCGGTAATTCTATGTTGTAAATACCAATCTGGATTTTTTTATGAGGGGCAAAGCAAACGATAAAAGTACCCACGGAAGAGTTACAGATGCGACGCGTTGGCTTTTGAGGCCAGTTGATTCTCTGGGAGTGACGCCGGCTTTTCACTTGTTCTTTTTTTCTGCCTGGCCTTATCCCGGCTTAGTTTCAACGTCCGCTTTTCTATTTAAACGCTTCCATTTCGCCCGATTTCGAGCATATTGTCTCTTATACATACATACGTACTCACGCCTGTAATCCCCGAAAGGGTAGGCAGATGTGTAACCAGTACACCCACATTTCGCCGAGCGTATCTCCGTCCCATAATGTGATTGTCTCTCATGTCTCTCTCCAATACGTCAAGCCAACGCACCTTGGAATCCACGGTATCGTAACCCTGGTACGATCTAGCTTAGGTATCTGCGACTGAAGTACTCCTGCAGTTACGGCAAAACGTGACCAAACCACCTCAAGCAACATTGAAGTTTGTCCACCACGTCGCAGACTACAAGGTTGCCGCGGATGTACTTACTCCGAACCCATCGCAAGATACGCAGAGTTTAATTCAATTTCCCACTGCGGTTTTCTCCGGAACTATACCTTACCACGCTTCCTTAGTTCGTGGCCGAGTGCTAAATAGCTGGCTATGAAACAAGAGGCCACAGGTTCCATTCCCTGAGACAAATGTTCCACAATTGTTTCGAGCGAAATTCCCTTAATTTCTGAAAACTTATCTTAGTATCGGGTCACGCCTTTGTGTACGGACTGTTTACACTATGCTATAAATAAGTATACCCAACGTTTTCTTCCCTATTTTTTTACCGTTGCGAGAAACTTCTAAATCGATATCTGGGATGTATGCTGATCACAAATCACAATAAAATATCGGTTCAAAGATTTTTATTTACTTAAGAACGAACAAATTTCAGTTGTTTTTTTTTTATACAAGGTGGTAGGTCCCTCGTTTGCGAGAGACCAGCTGGGTTGGTACCACCGCTTTGTCTATTTCTGCCGCCAAGCAACAGTGTGTAAGCACTGTTGTGTTCCGGTGTGAAGGACATTGAAGCGTTGCTTCTGTTTATGAGCAGGCGTGGCGCTTACCATTAGGCGAGCGACCTGCTCGTCTCGTCATTCAATCTAATAAAAAAAAGTTGATTTAATAATAAATGAGCAATACAATGTTTACGTCATATGTTTACGTAAACGGTAGTCGATCATAATTCGAGTAGTTAGAGATAATAATAATTATACCAACATACTATTTAAACAATTACGCAAAGAAGATAGCTGAGATACAGTAACATGCTAGATGTTTAGTCGTAGTTTTTAATAGCATAGGCCGGCAGACGAGCAAGTGTTTCACCTGATGGTAAGTGATCTCCACCGCCCATGTACGTCCACGATACTACAAGAATCATGGGCGCGTTGCCGACCTTAATCAAGGGACAGGGAAGGGGAGGGAGATTTGGGCCTCTGGATATCTTACTCACCGTACGAAACGCAGCCGCTACTTTACGTTGGTTTTCTGTGAGACAGTGGTAACGACCCGGTCTTATATATTATCAATCACATAGTATTAAATAAATTCAGGCTTTCGTACTGCTTTATATCCTTTAATAGGGAATTAAATATTGCACGCCATCATATAAAATATTTCTTTAAATATAGGTAGCATGTTGCCCAGGGAACCATCCCTACATTAGTATATTTATATTTCTTAGTAATTGTTATTTGAATTGGAGTAGAGGAGGCCCGTGCCCAGCAGTGGTACGTATATAATACAGGGCTAGTATTATTATTATTAAATATTGAGATAGGGATCACATTATTCATCGCATCATGGGACGGAAATAAGCTCGGCGAAATGTGGGTGTACTGGTTACTCTGCCTACCCCTTCGGGAATTACAGACGTGAGTGCGTACACAATAAATATTTTCGAAGTATATATGTACTCAGCTATATGTATATATGTATAATTTTCTTATATACATAATTATAAGACAAGCTGCACAAAACTAGGCATTTCAAAGATTGCCAAAAACACAATTTATATTTTAAATTGGTAGTATGATATAAAAGGTTATTGACCCTAGACAGCAGGCGCTGAAGGTTAAGCGCTCGCCCGCACGTTGCGTAAACACTAAAAATGACATTATAGTAAACGTCCAGCTTACCTAATCATATTTTTTTATTAAAATACCATAAAATGATTATATTATTATACCATAGACTGTACACGTATGCTTAGGTACCTATACATTTTGTAATAATAGCTAATTCAATTGCACCGTTATAATTGCATTATAACAACTTCTATCAACATGAATAAGTGGAGATAGGTTAGGGGTAGTGAAATAGATTGCCGAGACACACATCGCTGGTTCAATTACGACCCCCAGTTCATACACCTCTGACTTTTCAGTTACTTGTGTTTACATTTTTAATAAACGTTGGATTTAACGGCGAAGGAAACATCGTAATGAATCCTATATAATGTACAATCTAATTCTCTATAATAATTTCGAAGGTATGTGAAGTCTACCAATCCGTATTAGGCCAGCGTGGTCCCAAAAAAATATACTATAGGGCTGATAAAAACTTTTAACAATTTAACGAAGCAATGACGCAACTTTGTTCCCGTTGCTGGTTGTGGGTGGTCAAACGGCGAGTCGCCCTTCATAATACTAAATCCGTCCGTCAAATCATGATAGGAAGGGGGTCCCTGGTATTGAGCTGGGATGACGCTAAGCAAGAATAAAGAAAAGAGGTTTATTTTTTTAAATCGTAGCATATGCCTAAATGTCGAAATTTTCACGTTTGATTTGACCGTCTAAGGTTGGAATGTTTTCTTCACATTTAAATGGAAACAACTATGAAATATATACTCTACTGAATCATCAAAATCGAAACACTCTGTGAAAAACTACGCGTGATAAATAGAAAACACACTTGAAATTGAGAAACTCTTCCATTATACGCGTCGATTAAAAAAAAACATCTTACCTCACAGAATCGAGTTTATCCACGTAACCATATACAATTGAACAAAATAAATGCAAGCTGTGTGGATTCCCGCAGCCGGATTGTTATTATGAAAACACAACCTTTCGCTGACTCTACGCTTATCACGGTACCATATCTCTAGCGTTATCATTAAGATTGCTGTATCTAATCCAGTATAGTGTTTTTTGTACGAGTGCTTGTGTACATCGGTTTTGCTTGCAGAATGGAATGTATCTGCTTTGTCCTTTAGAGAGAGTACGGTCGTAGTACAAACCATCACACACATACTAGTGACCACAAAGTAAGATAGGATTATGATAGAATGAGTGATAGAGCCACGCTTTTGTCTAGAGCATATATGGGCCGGCTCGTCCGGGTCAATACCACTGTCTCACAGAAAACCGACGTAAGGGTTTTGCTGTTGCGTTTCGTTCGGTGAGTGAGATATCCGGACGCCCTTCCCAATTCCTTAATTATCCCTTTCTTAAGGTCGGCAACGCACCCATGATTCTTTTGGTATTGTGAGCGTACATGGGCGGTGGAGATCACTTACCATCAGGTAACCCACTTTCTCGTTTTCCGGCCAATGCCATATAAAAAAAATATATATATATTGTGTCCTGGTTATCAGCCATGAGATACTTTCGGTCTCGTAACACTCAGAGACGGTCTGGTCACACAAATATTGGTCTCGATTCGGGGATCGAACTCACCTCTGGTTTCACAGCCGGTTACTCACCCACTGCGCTGGGGAGGGTGTCAAATGTTCATAAACTTTGTCGCGGGGAAAAGCTATTTATCACTACCACCCAGCCCTGGGGGGAGGCGGGATGGTTATGTTTGGATCTTCCGTTCTTACAAACCCACAATAAGTCGCCCGGGGAGATTATAAACATGTACACCTTACACCGGTAATAGCAACTACCAACCCCGCGGGGACCCTCTTCGGCGCATTAGCGATGACCCCGGGTTACCGAGGCGAGAAGCGCCCCGGCTTCAGCCGGAAAAGCCCCTGTGCGGTGCCCCTTGTGGTCTCAAATGTTCACCGGGGAGTAAAGAACGACGGCTGCATCATTGCGCGTCCACAATACCATTCACGCTCATACTTACTTATGTGCTTACTAGTTACTCATAATACTCAGTAATTTCACTGGCTTTAATGTATTTCAAAACGGAACACAACAGTGATGGTAGACTGCTGCTTGTCGGTAGAAATAGACAAAACGGTGGCACCCATACTTTCGCACACAAGACAACGACACAATTGAAATGGGGATTTTAAATAACTTAATAACTTTTTATTTACTTACTTAGACTCACGCCTGTTTCCCAAAGGAGTAGGGAGAGGCGACGGATTTCCACTCGCTACGACTACTTACTTTCTTACTTTTTTATTTATATACATACGCACTCACGCCGGTAATACCAGAAGCGGTAGGCAGAGGTGTAAACAGTACACCCACATTTCACCGAGCGTATCACCTCCCATGATGTGATAAGGGGCCAGCCTATCGCCATACCAGGCACAATTCGAGACTCCGGACTGATACTAAGCATTTCGTAATAGAAAAACCCAATATCACTTTTACCCGACCTGGGGATCGAACCCAAGAACTCAGCGTCAGCCTCAGTCGTAACGCGTACGTATTACAACTGCGCCACCGAAGCAGTCTCATAGGTCATATTTCGATGATTATCATCCAAAAAATATTCACAATTATTTTTCACATCTAAATCGATACAGCAGTATTATGCATATTGTATTCAACGCGCAAACAATCTTACCGCTTAGATAAAGCATATAAGCATCTAATATCTAATATATCTTTGTATATCAGAAGGAAGACATAGTATCAATTTTTACATTCTACGCAAGTTGGTGCGTCGATTTTTCAGGGAGTTATGTAAAAAAATGTAAATAAGGGCCTTGACGTCATAAACTTTTTACTTTGTACAATTTGTACCTTAGCAGGAACACTTGGGAGCATACCATACTCTACACACTCTACGTCAATTACAAAAACAACTATTCTTTATGAAATAACAAATAGCATTCAAATTCGTTCGTTCGTTTAAGTGCTTCGATTGCAAATAAACCCACAGATAGACAAAGAGCTCAAACGTATAATACTTCTCTTTTTTGTCGATGGTTAAATTAGGATTGGCCGGGATAACGGCCTGGAACACGTTAAAAAGCTAAATATGTTAGCATTATCGACCCGAAGTCAAAGTAGGAATCTTCATTGCCGCCTGCCTTCAACGGGTAAATTTTCTACAGTATCCTCTGTATCCTATTAATCTTATCTGAAAGTTTGTATGCTTGCGAGTTTCTGAATTTGGATGTTTGTTCGTATTTAAATGACATTTGGCGCATGACCCGGGTAGGAACCTAGGATGCTTTATATCTCGGTAGTACGTTCCAGTGGGATATAATAATATAATACAATAAAGACAATCAAGCGGAGCCGTGAGCGATAGTTAGTAACCGCAAATAACTTATTTCATACCTAAAAATCATTTTTCCAAGCCGAGATAAATAACATTATCGTTAAAACGATCGACGTCAATTACAAAAAAAAACAAAACTAGGCAGAATTTCTTCAACAGTAGCTAGAAATTATGTCGAGTTTTCAAAGAAAAGATCCTGTCTATGGTGCCGTGCGTCGAATGTCCTCCCGTAGATTTAATAGTGCACGGTCTATGCACGGTACAAACGCGCAGACGCGGTGGTCTTGACGTAGCGTCACTGACGCGCGCGTCTGAGGGCTATCGCGACCAGCATAATTTATTAGACTTTTTAGACTTTTTGGAACTTGCCTTGAGGCTTGCTATATGCACGAGCATTATACATCAACAAATAATCTATTTTAGAACCTTTGATTGAAGGATATCGTCATAGATTTATATTGAAACGTGTATGTAGAATTGATAGTAAACAAAGATATATTTTTTATCGCCTCAATGACGCGAGGAGGTCGCTCGCCTGGTGGTAAACATTCACGCCACGCCTGCTCATAAACAAATGCAACACCACACAGAACTTTGAATTACAAAATACTGCATGGTACTGCCCTGCGCTCGCCATCCCGAAACATAAAATGTTAAGTCTCAATATGCTCATGATTTCATTTCGTTCAAACCGGAAAACAGCAGTGCTTACATACTGCGGTTTGGCGGCAAAATTACTCTCGAAGTCCTCTACGTAAATACGTAATATTTTTAAATACGAGCAGAAATCTCACTTCACTAAACAACCTACCCCAACCACGGCCGGGTGCATACTGGGCACTGGCCGGGCTTTCTAGTCTCTGGGCCTCTGGTAAATATCGGTCTGCGCAATGTTTATGTTCTAAAAAAATATGGATTTCAGACATAGAATACTTACTTCAGGGCTGAATAATGAATGTTTTACTGTATTATTTTTAATTTCTTTTTTGGCAAAGGCTACGTAGTCCAACGGCATGCAGTGATTTGTAGTACATACAAGGTTCTGTGTGATGTCGCTTCTGCTTACGGGCACCCTTAGGCGAGCGAGCTACTCGTCTCGTAAAATGTCATATCTTTAAACATCTCATTGGTCTAGTGGCAGCGTACTTCAGCTGAAAAACGCTAAGATCCTGTATTTTATTTAACTGGAACCAATAAAGTTATTTATAATATGTAAGTACAGGAACTACGATAAAAATTTGATGCATGCACTCCGGAAATCTTGGTATTTTTAGGAAATACGAACGTGATGATTACTGATTACGATGTAATATAGACTTGTTATAATATTATTAGTTATTTTTCTTTTGAGTGACTGGCTGTACATTCTTCGTACTAATTCGTAAAAATTGAACATTGACGAAGCCCATAGTTTATGGCGTCATACTGTACCCACAATATGAGACTTAACAAAAATGGCTGTTGTCAGTGTTGAAGTTTGTGGATCACACAAACATTTTATCTAGTGCGGGAATTGAACCCGCGGCCTCTCGTTACAGCCGGCTACTCGCCCACTGCGCCACGGAGGCTGTCAGATTATTGCCCGGTATAAGACAGACATCGCGGTTAATATCTGTCTAAGCGGTAGATGGTAGGGCTCCGAGTTGAACTGTGTGTGAAAGACTGTTTGGGAATACTTACATTATTAAAGAACCATAAACCGACGTGCATGTATGTAGAATGGTGAATGACTAATGAGGCCAAAGATGTGTGTAAGAGTCGTAGCAAGTCGAAATCCGTTGTCTCTGCCTACCACTATAGGAATCGGGCGTGAGTCTATGTCTGTATCATAAATTAATTTTTTTAATTAGTTGGATACTTAATAATTAAGTATATAAGTACATTAGTTTACTCGATATTTTGCCATTGAACCGGTACATTTTGAAACTTCGCGATGTCTTGGCAGAATGATCAATATTATGAGGCCATTGTTCCGGTCGGCGGTCTGGCATGGGGCAACGCGCGCTCCATTCTCTTATGTTTGTGCCCGCTACGAACGTAGTCCCCTGTCCCCATTTTATCTCTAGCTAGTTATTTGATAAAAGCAGTAATAGCTCAGTGGGGAGTGGTATGGACTGTCGAGACAAAAGTCGCAGGTTCGAAACCAGCCCCAAGAGCATAATACACCTCTGACTTTTCTAAGTTACGTGTATATTCATTGTTAATATCACTTGCTTTAACGGTGAAGGAAACATCATGAGGAAACCTACATACCTGAGAAGTTCTCCATAAGAATTTCGAAGGTATGTGAAGTCTACCAACCCGCATTAGGCCAGCGTGGTGGACTAAGGCCTAACCCCTCTCATTCAGTAGAGGAGGCCAGTGCCCAGCAGTGGGACGTGTAAAATACAGGGCTAGTATTATTATTATTATAGTTATTTGATAGCAAAGAGAAATATAACCACGACGTTTGATATCAGTGCATGTTTGATGCCAAAACCCACAGATACTTATTATATACTGAGTACAAGTGGGCCACCAACATCTTATGACTACAGCGTACATCAACTGCACGTGGTACACTCTGCTGATTAACGGACGAGGCAATGGCGAAACTTGGTTCCCGTTGCGGATTGTGGGAGTCAGACGGCAGGTCGCTCCGTGTAATAAATACCAAGGCCACCGTCAAATCTATGGTACGAGAAGGACCCTTGCATTAAGCCGGGATAATGCCAGGCTGAAAGAAATAAAGAAAATGCTACATTTGCTTAAATTTCAACAAAATACAAAGGAATATTAAGAATTGTCTTGTTATGCGAAAGATTAATAAGATTTACCTAGAGTTTTTATGAAACATCGAAAATTTACTGTTTTTTTAATGAATCCGTTAAAATGTAGGAGACTTAGGTATATAAATTTAAGTGCTTGTTTCACAATGTCCAAGTAAATTTTAAGACAGCAAAATACAAAATTATTGTAAAATATTATGAATATATCAAATGTACAAAATTATGACAGCCTCCGTGGCACAGAGGGCGAGTAGCTGGCTGCGAAGCGAGAAGTTGTATGTCGGTCGTGAATGCTTGAGCTCGCGGACGGCCCATAAAACTCTGGCTTGACGTATTAGAGTGAGACATTACAGACATTGGTCTCACTACGGAGGATAATCAAGATAGGGCAAAGTGGATCCGACTTAGAAGACGAAGGCAGAGCCTGGCACTAAGCCGTGATAACGCCAGGCAGAAATAAAGAATTAGGTACCGAAATCTGTACGGTTTGATTGATCAATTTCATTGAAATTCTGTTCAGATAGTTCGAATAGTATGCGTTTTAACCATGGAGTTAATATGTACTACGTACAACTCTATGGTTTTAACAGTTGATCGTCTAAACTCAAACGGTGTGAATAACACTCGGCTGAAAAGGCTTGTTTCCTATACAGTCGGATAAATGTGCTCAAATGGCGGTGATGCCAGTTTGGGGTGGAATCCCCCTAAGTTTGGGGGATATAAGAGCTCAGAAGGGAATTTTGGGGTATATAATCCTTGGCGGGATTTCAGGGGGGAAGAAAATTGTTGTGGGATGATAAACAAAACTTCATTAAAATTATGACCGATTGGACCGATTTGGATGCGTTTTTCATGTTTACAAGGTAATTTAAGTTCTTAAGTGTTGGTGTGTCTTTACTTGAATTTCATTCACAATATATTTTTTTAATAATATCTTGTATTATTTTTTACCCTTTTGAGGTAAGTGTTTTCCAGTTATGAATTAATTTTTTACTTTTTAATCATTAGTATTTTGTAAGGGGTTGGCAGGGCGTCCATGATTATTTAGTTATTGCGTATGGTATTATTGGTTGGTACAGATCACTTACCAACCATCACGAGTGATGTAGGTGGTGGTTGGGTTGGTGACCCACTTGCCCGTTTGCCAACCTTTGCCAAAAAAAATTATGTCCGAAAAGAGCATGTCACTGGTACCCTCCACCGACGGAAATGTATACATAAGGAAGAGGTACGTCAGTATCGTAGCTTGTGGCGCCTAGCTCCAATGCTCCTAGCGTATCTCATATGCGTGAACGAGTATGTTAATGTAAAAGATGTAGATGAAAATCTAGATGCTTTTGTAGATGTGTAGACTAGTAATGGCGAATAATGCTATTACCATTTATTTTCATTAGCATCTGAATTTCCGTGTCTTAGCACGCTAAGAAACAGGAGAACTAGCTGATTAGGGATTGCAATATGGTTTTCATCACGGGTGGTCAGGCTCACAGATGGGCTGAAGCTGTGAAGAGTTCTTATCCTGGTTCTCCTCAAGGTACTACAAGACTAGCTCCATTACCTTGGAGAGCAAAGACGTGATCTGACTGTTGCATAAATTGCCATCAAAAATGTAAAAGAGAACAAAGTACAACAAGAACATACACGGAGTATGGCTTTTAAGCTTATACACTGAAACACGAGCAGGAGACTGGGTATACCTGAGTGTAAGATTAAAAATTGTCACGGTCGGGATCATAACAAGCCCCCAAGCTACGCAACTGTCGTATATTGATTGTATCGTGTATAATAGGCAAATAAACAATAAAAAATCCAATGTCGCCTGTTGGGGGGGTTTTCTTTGGAAAACCTGCATTTTGGGGGGAATCTACGTAATACTGGGGGGAATAGGAGGCTGTCATCTGGCAACACTGTCAAACGGGTATATTGATTTTTCCTTCTAGATTGGTACCACAGACTACTTAGAAAGAACTGATGTTCAGACCGCCATCTGGGGTACATTGTCTGTGAACCGTTTGCAAGAATTGAATATGACATTTTAATTTTTTTACTTCCTCCACCTTTATTACGCGCAATGGAACGAAAATCATAGAGCCTATCAGTATTTATTATTAATTGCCTGTGTCCATGGCTATATCATTTATGGTTATATTGCCGCAAATATTGGTAGCTTCTCATATTTATCAATATTTTTATATACTATTAAGGAAGCATTTACATGTGTAAAAAAAACGACCTTGTAGGAAATTATTTTTTTATTTCTTATTTTTTTCTTAAATTTAAGTAGAGCCTTTTTTTGATTGGTAGTAAATTATATTTCTCGGCCTTGAGTATATCAATAATATTGTATTAATTACATTGCACCAATAAAAAATGCAAAGCTTGATTATTATTTCCAATAAATATTCAAGATATATTTCTTTGTATATTTCACAATCGAGAAATACAAATGAAATTTGGAACTTATTTCCTGTTTAATTTTTTCACTAATGTTATTTTTATGTCCTTGTTGTTCCAAATATTCATTTGCAGTTTTTATTATGTTCCCAAAACTTGTTACTACATTTTCGGCTGGATAGGTTAATTTTCTTGGATCTTTTGTTTTATATTCTTTTTTTATAATTCATGTACACTACTATCTTTACTTAGCAAATTATTTTTGCATTGTTTACAATTAATTTTAGCACGGACTTTTCCGGTTACCTATCCAGCCGTATATGCCCTAGAGTATATGTTTAATTGTTCTCGTCTTGCATGTTCTTGAATATTTTTCTCATCAAACTTAACATTTTTACACAGGCGTCATTTCAGATACAGTGTCAAATATTTGTGCAGTGTTTACATGGTCAAAAAGGGATTCTATATTTAATATGCTTTGACTGAAATCTTCCTCATAATTGTAATTTTCTGAATGGAAATTTATAAACCTTGTTAATTATAATGATTTAAAAGTATTCATAAATGCATACAGTTGGATTATTACCCGGTAATTGTAGTAATTGTAAGCTTGAACTTGTCCGAAATAGTTTTCAATTATATAATTTTGATGTTCTTAGAAGCCAAAAATAGCCACCCACACCCTTTTAAAACTTTTTAAAGTAATAATCCAATTTTTAATGGAAGATACACTTGTTAATTTCTCATCTCTGGATATAAACTTTGTACTCTCCAATATTTTGATGGATTTGTACCAAAATTCATGATGCGCTGATTTCGATGCTGATGCTTTGTGTAAATGTTTTCCTTTTAATTGTTTTCTATTTGTGTTCGCGACATTGACACTATCAAACAAGTCGTCAAAAAACAATACTGCTTCTGCTATGTTCTTCATCGTTCCACGAACGGGTCTTCCGTCAGGATACAAAGCTAAAATAAAAAGTAGTATTTTAGTTATGTAAAATAAACTTTTAGGACATACTTAAAGATTGGAAATAATGGAACAGGCCACTAACTACGGTAGTTATTCCAATGTCACCAACTAAACTTACTGAAAATAGTTTAATTCTCCCAAATAGTTGTAATGAACAATTTATATGATTATGGTTAGAAAACACTAACATTTTAGAGGATAACTTATATGTCTATAATTAAAAGAGTAATACATATCACTACCTCTGGAACGAGCCACTTCATGAGGTGTGCTTTCGACAGCTTGTGGATATGCATATTCAATGTGGCGCTTCCTTGCATAAATGTGATCACTGTACGTCCTCTCGGAAACTAGAAACATAAATCAATTAATTTGGTTGTCTTTGTGAAAAAAAAACATTATATTTTCAGTTTAGAAAGATATGTTACCTACCTGTTTCTTCAATGTTAACTGACGGGTTTCCTAAAGAAATCTCCAAGTTGGTAAATAAACTTGGATAAGCGTCACATTTCAGACGATTCGTCGCCGGGTTGACAAATCTTTGCTCAAAATGTTTATGGCAAACATACATATTCGTGGGGACTTCACAAATATTCCCATAGACTTATGCACTGTAACCACCGGTCTCTGTTTTGTTTTCTTACGGGTAATTGATGCAATTTAACGTCCTGTCGTAAACTATTGCACTTGAGTACACAACACTTTCGAAACATTGTTATAAATGCCGAAATTACACCCGATATTACTATATTTGTGGATTTAAAAAGGCGGAATTTAATAACACTTCTCATCAACACGAAATAAGAGATGTCATGGCGGCGTCATGGCTGTCATCTGCGGGACACTTGTCAGTTGTCACTGGACTTGACACTCAAAATGGCGCCCGTGTTTGCGTGGGTGAAGAAGGCGAAAGAGAGGGGCGGACTGTCAATATCAAACAACGTAGTATCTCTAAGTAGTCTGTGATCAAACCTTGCAGTGTCATTTTATACGGGCTGTTTTTTTTGTTCCTAAAATACCTGGCGTGATTGGTACTAGTCAGAATAATCTTCGTTTCCCCCATTTCTTGATTAAGCGGTATTTGTATTAATCAGTGACTGTTTCGTGATTTTACCATAACACGGCTTGGAAGTGTGGTTTATTGAAGTGCATTGTGCTGCCGTGCTTACGGTCAATAAAAAATAATGAATTCCAATAATGATAATAACGAGGTGGCTGAAGCCATCGCATATCCTGGGAGAAGCCAGGACACTCCAGAACCACAGCTACTGGCGGAGCTGCCGCGCCCGCCAAGAACTATGCAGGTGTTTTTCTGTCATAATTAAAGTAATTTTATGTTTTTACAAAATCTTTTGTCGATTTTTGAGATATACATCAGCTTTACCCCCGAGGGGTTTACGTCAGGCAGGCGACCGGTTGTAAAAACTACAAGCCAAATTAAAAGTAAAAGCCAAAGTAAACTACTTTGGCTTTTGCTTTGAGTTTATCGCGAACAGACAGACAGACGCGGTCGGAGGACTTCGTTTTATAGTATGTAAGGTATAATGTGAAAGTTTGGATGTTTGGATTGGATCATTTATCCCAGAAAACGATATTTACGCGGGCGCAGCCGCGGGTAACTGCTAGTCTATATATGCATATATATATTACAACGTATCTTCCAACGTTTATCTCCCATAGTACCAAATCCGATTGCATTGCTAGGACAATAATTATGGAATTTTCTTTTTTATCGAATGAGTAACATGTCGATATTGACTTTCAACTTTGGACAACACTAAATGATAAACAATGATACTATAGTTGAAAATGTCTTCCAGGAGCATCTTTTTAAAGATGTCTACGTTTTGATCTTTATTTTTAGATATTGCTATTTTAATACTTGACATTGGCGAAATCATCGAAAACGAGTGGTAGAGCCATGCTATAGTCAATTTTGTCTACAGCATGAATAGGCCGGCTCGTCCGGGTCGTTACCACTGTCTCACAGAAAACTGGCGTAAAGTAGCAGCTTGCTGCTGCGTTTCGTACGGTGAGTGAGATATCAGGAGGCCCAAATCCCCCTCCCCTTCCCAATCCCTTATTATCCCTTTCCTTTAAGGTCGGCAACGCGCGCATAATTCTTTTGTATTATGGGCGTACATGGGCGGTGGAGATCGCTTACCATCAGGTGACCCACTTGCTCGTTTGCCGGCCTATACTATAAAAAAAAATATATAGAATAGAATAGAAAAGATATGTTGTATTTGACTAAAAACAAGTATTATTGGTACTTTGTGTTGGTGTAACTGATAACAGCTGTTAAGAGGATTGTCGACTGTATTAAGCCAAATTCATAGAGGGAAGAACCGTGAATGAAGTCTTTAAAATGCTTCTAGATGATGGTACCTATATCGGTTTCAGCACACAAGTTATGCAAAGGAAAAGCAAAGGGCAAAAGCTAGTTATACTATAATTATCACAAGCTATAATCTTCTTGATAAATAATTTGCGTTTTTTATTTTGAAGGAATTGATGAGGTTTGCTGTGGAAGCTATTAAACCGGAAGATGCTGCTGGCTATCCTGATTATGGGGTTATGAATGAAGAGGTAAGAATTTAAATATATTTTTGTTCTCCCAATGGTAGTCCCAATTCTGCCTTTTAAAAGGCTACTGGTGAATCAGATTGATCCGCAGTGAGATCGATGGCAGTGAGATTGGTATTGTCACTGAGAGTAAGGGTGAAATGGTTCCACAAACGTGAACTGATCGCACGTCTGTGTAGCTCCAACGTCGTCACCATAAATATAAATAAGGTGATTATAATATAAATAATCTATTATGCGGAAGCTTGTCATAAGCAATATTGTAGCTTTCCTAATAATATATATAATATAATAAATAAAATAAAATAATTCTGACGACTAAGCAATATTGTAACCGAATCTTTCAAACTTAACCATTATATTATTATTAGTCTGTAACCTTTCCTAATAATAAATAAATAAAATAATTCTGACAACTTTCGATGGTCGCAATGTCTTTTGACGGTCGACATTATAGTTGGCTTGCACTGTATTTATTATTAGGTCCAGTATTACAGGTGTCTAGAGGTTTTATTTATGTAACACCCAAAATTTACTGTTTTTAATACGCTTTTATTAGCTTCATATGTATGTATGTATGTAATGGAAACTTTGAACATGATTTTGACCACCTTCAAAACGTCGGATTAACTCAAAATTTGGCATACTTGTCAAGGACCGATGACAATTCAAAAAATTAATTAAATTTTAATTTAATTAATTAATTTCAATTTTATCTAAAATCATTGAAAATAAATAATAGTTTAACAACTAAAAACACGCTTTTATTGAAAATCCAAATAAAAAATGAAAAATGTAAAATGAGTAGAAGGATTATTATTTTGTTAATATCTTAAAAGGCACCCCACGCTTTTTTTACAATAAGTATTATTTATTTTTCATTTTTTAGTTGGATTTTCTATAAAAGCGTGTTTTTTTAACTATTATTTATTTTCAAGCGCATGCTGAGGTCTGTAATGCTAGCTGCTAAATTGGAGGATTGTCCTGTCGATTCTGAATTTGAGCCTATGAGTGATGAGGTAAGAATTTTAATATATTTGTGTTCTCCAAATGGTACTCCCAATTCTACCTTTACAGAGATTTGAGATTGGGATTGTCACCTCAACTGAGAGTAAAGGTGAAATGGTTCACAAACGTGAACTGCAGGCCTAGTACAAGTTGTAATAGTTTTCTTAAACAATGAAAGTTTTCGTTTTCTCTCCATACGTCGAGTATCAGTAGCCACTAGTGGGAACTATGATGAATTAAAATTAATTATATGTTTAATGTGTTGTATATTAGTCGAATATGAGATTTGTTTTTAAGCGATTCTTTCCTTTATTACCGTATGAATTACTAGTTTGACACTTCGACGGTAGTAATTTTATAAGAATTGGATAACTGTGAACGTATTTGTAACTCGTACTAGGCCTACCAAACGCACGTCTGTGTAGTACGAAGACGTCGTCACCATAAATACAAATAAGGCTGGCATAATCTAATATGCGGATACTTGTTATAAGCAATATTGTAACCGAATATTTCAAACTTAACCATTATAATATTAGTCTGTAAACTTTCCTAATCATACTAATATTATAAATGTGAATGTAAGTTTGTTTGTTACGCTTTCAAGCGAAAACTACTTAACCGTTCATCATGAAACTTTGCACACATATTCTTGGAGGTATAAGAAGTAACATAGGATACTTTTTATGAAAAAAAATATCTATTTGTTTGTTACGCTTTCACGCCTAAATCACTGAACCGATTTTAATGAGATGGGACCCTGGAGACGGATAACCGCCTCCAGGGTACCTATAAAGGCTACGTTTTATTTTGGAAAAGTCTATTCACGCGGGCTTAGCCGCGAGCAAAAGCTAGTAATAAATAAATAAAATTATTCTGGCGACTTTTGATGCATGCAATATGTCTTTTGACGGTCGACATTATAGTTGGCTTGCACTGTATTTATCATTAGGTCCAGTGTTATTATCAGTTTGCTGAGCCAAGAAAAAACGTTTGGCATCATAACCCCCATGAGCTAGTGAACGTGAAACCAGCTGTGAAACCTATGGTTGCAAGTTAGATCCCGGTACGAAATGTTTGTATGTTCTGCAAATATTAGGCCATCATTTTGTCAGACTGAAAGTCATAGTTGAGACCCAGAACATATATTGTATCTCTCAGGACTCTATGTGTGACTGTTGTATTTATTGTTTATAGAGAAGGACTTTCCTAGAGGAAGCTATTAAAAACATGACGTCTAATTTGGCAGAGGTCATGTCAAAGTCTATCAAGGTTCTGTCCAATGCAGAGCGCATTCATTCAATACAGCTTGGTGAAACCCTGCCCGATGACATACAATCTGCATTCAGTAACCTGCTGGAAATTACGGATGATATTGATGTTGCAAATGGTATGTATCTTGTATCAGTATTGGTGCCAAGCACTATTTAAACTTATATCTATAATTTTTTTATTTTTGCTTTTTGTTTTTAAATTCTGTTGCACCATAAATGTTTAGTTTAAAATTAATGTCCAAAATGGATTAAGCCCAAAATGTATTGTGTGTATACAAATATTTATCTGACAGGTCTTGGGTTTTGAATTTTGTTTTTAAACTTGCAAGGCAATACTTAAATCATACAATATTTCAGATTTCTACAAGTTGGGCGGCTTTTCGATTTTCCCCGTGTGCTTCGGCAGCGAGAATGAACAGATCCGTCTGCTGGCTAACTCCGTGCTGGCTGAAGTGTGCCAGAACAATCCATACTGTCAGGAGCGTGCTCTCGATTGTGGGCTGCTCAATGTGCTGTTGAATCTGGTGAATACTGAAAGACGCCTGGTGCTGTCCAAATGCCTCTCCGCTATATCCTGTAAGTATACTGTTGACTGGATAGTATCCACCATACATATGGTGAAAAACTAAATATAGTAGCTCATTCAAGTGAGTAGCTTTCCCAAGTCTGTAATTTTATATGCAATGTGTATCAAAAAGGTGTGGTCGTTTTAGGGTCATTACATACTCCTTACAGTAAGTACCTATTTACCGGGTCATTTCAAAACCGCGACCTAAAAATTCACGTTAATTTTAATCAATTGTTCTTTAAGATCGATAATATTGATCACATAACTATTAATTACTATGAACGACACTTTTTAATAAACGTGAATAACGTGTATGTAATTGTACGGAAACATTACGTACATAACTTCTAATTTAAACACAAAATAACACCTGAAAGAGCCTGTGTGCTCCATACCATCTTCTACAAGCACTTTAAAGACTTCATTCTTGGGTTTTCCATCTATGAACTTGGTTTAAAACAACCGATGAGCCTCTTGTAAATTATCATCAGCTGCTCCTATATAAAACACATATTCATAATAAATAAATAAATAAATAAATAAATACACCCAACAGTCACATACATAGTCCTGACCCCACACTATGTAAACCTGTATCGTGGGTATCCAGAACTAAGAGGGACTTGCGGTCCCACAACACCTAGACCCGAGACAAATATTTGTGAATCAGACAAACATTTGTCTAGGTGAGGGAATCGAACCCACGGCCTCACGCTTCGCAACCGGCTACTCACCCGCTGCGCCACGGAAGCTGTCAACATACTTGCTTTTAGTTAAATACAATATATGTAAAATATATATGAATACAACAGCAATTACCGAACTGACTGTGTCATATAAATGTTGACATTTGATAACAATTTTTTATTTTAAATACTACAAAATTGAAATTAAAAGAGGTCTGTAATATCATTTCTATGTGGTAGAGCCACACTGTAGACAATTTTGTGTACAGCATGAATGGGCCGGCTCAACCACTGTCTCACAGAAATCCGAAGTAAAGTAGCTTCCTGGTGCGTTTTGTACGGTGAGTGAGATATCCAAAAGCCGAAATCCCCCATTCCCTTAATTTTCCCTTTCTTATACGGACGGCACCGTGCCCATGATTCTTCTGTTATTGTGGGTGTACATGGGCGGTGGATATCACTTACCATCAGGTAATCCTCTTGCTTGTATGCCGGCCTATGCTATAAAAAAGGCTGTTTATCATTTAGTTTTGTCCATAGTTGCAAGTCGATGTCGACATGTTACTCATTCCATAAAAAAGAAAATTCTATAATTATGTCCTAACTATGCAATTGGATTTGGCACTATGGGGAATGAAATTTTGTTGTTAATTTTAATTTTGATTTTAATTTTAATTGTGATCTTGATTTTAATTTTGATTTTTATTTGATTTTAATTTTGTTTTTAATTTTAATTTTGTTTTTGATTGTGGTCTTGATTTTAATTTTAATTTTAATTGTGATCTTGATTTTTATTTGAATTTGATTTTAATTTTAATTTTGGTTTTAATTTTAATCTTGATTTCAAGAATTTGCTATTTGTTTTTCTTTGTTTCACTGTTGTCTTAGTTGTGTGTACCAGTATATTTCTAATTAATTCTATTATATGTTATTCTCTAATTGTATGCTGTTGTAAGTTCAGCTAAGTATGAATGCTGTGGTCATCTATAATTTGTAACGACATTTAGCATTGGAATTATGACAACCTTAACATTACATTCAAATAATGTACGACACGGTCACGTTGATGATCCTATGAAATAAATAAATAATTAAATGAAAAACTTATATCGTACACTATACATTGCTTTTAATTATTTCACACCTTTTTGTAGCACATTGTATATTCAGTAACTTTAGGCTGGCATAATTCTGTCAGCCATTATATTAATCATGTTGTGTTAGGCATCGAAATAAGATAACTAGCACGATAACTCTCATATGAATCTACCAAAATTACGGCTCCACTTACACATGCAAAGGTAAAATCACACGTAACACTCATACACGCAACGAAAATGAATGAACGTTCAAAATCAACTTTATTTCATAACAGTTGATGATTAAATATTAAATATCTAAATTGATGAATTCTGTACGACGACGTTCTGTACCGCGCAAAAAATTGAAGTATTAAGTGTCAACTAGAGATCATGAATCAATTTTTAGGAATTGATGAATGAACGAGCTGCACAGACTATAGCCCCGCCCCCTTGCACAGAGTTTTGGTGGGGTCATTTTTTTGCTTGAGTTACGTTTCTAGTCATCTTATTTCGCCTGTGCACGCATCAAAATATAAATTATAGTATTAGAAGTTTAATATGTCGGGCTAAGCATGGGTGTACCACTTATAAGCGTGGCTTTAACGTATAAGAGTGGAATTAGCTTTTACAAACGTGGCTCTAATACTTCAAGGGTTGGTTATCACTAACAAGTGTAGCTTTATCTCTTGCAAGCCTGATTCTAACATTTACAAGATTAGTTTTACTTCTTACTAGCCTAGCTCTAAAACTTACAAGCGTGGCTCTAATACTTACAAGGGTTGATTTATCACTAACAAGCTTGTCTTTATCTCTGACAAGCCTGGTTCAATCACTTACAAGAGTGGCTTTACGTCTTACAAGCCTAGTTCTAAAACTTACAACTTAATTTACATTGAAGAATGTACCATTCCCTATAATTATCTAGATCTCTTTAACAATAATTTCGGTTTACACAAGCGACAATTCATAATATCCTCAAAGACTCACAAATATGACATTATGTAAATTTGCTAAGAGAATATGGCCACTACTACATTGTAACCACAAATCTGTAACTTATACAAGGTGGTAGGTCCCTCGTTTGCGAGAGACAGGCTGGGTTGGTACCACCGCTTTGTCTATTTCTGCCGCCAAGCAACAGTGTGTAAGCACTGTTGTGTTCCGGTGTGAAGGACATTGAAGCCAGTGTAATTACTGGGCATTATGAGACTTAACACCTTATGTCTCGGGGTGACGAGCGCAGTCCAGTGTCATGCAGTGCTTTATTTAAAGTTCTGTGTGGCGTTGCTTCTGTTTATGAGCAGGCGTGGCGCTTAACATCAGGCGAGCGACCTGCTCGTCTCGTCATTCAATCTAATATATAAAAAAAAAAAAACTCAACTTCAGTAATTACTTGGTTACACTACATTACGTTTTCTTATTATAATTATTAATTTACAACTCGTACTTAGATATTACTTGCACATGTTTTGGGTTATAATTATTTTCCATCAAATATGTTTCTCATAATGTTAGCGCATACATGATTGAAAAAAAGTTTGTGCAGATGAGTGTTTATATGTGTTTCTACAGGTATGTGTCGTGAGTACGAGCCGGCAAGTCGCGAGCTGATAGCTCAGGGAGGATGCAAGACCGTCTCGCAGCTCCTCACCACCGCTGATGAACCCATGGTCAGGACCAAGGCCGCCTTCCTCATCAGATATCTCACCTATACCTACCCTGAAGCTAAGGGTTAGTGTTTTTTATTTATTTTATTGCATAGGCCGACAAACGAGCACGTGAGTCACCTGATGGTAAGTGATCACCACCGCCCATTTACGCCCACAGTACCAAAAGAAAATGCTACTTTACGTCGGTTTCATATTATAATACTCCGCCCCACTCGCGTGTGCGGGCTTTTACGGGATAAAATATATGCTATGTCCCTAGGCCAGGTCATGGGCTACCTGTGTGCCAACTTTCATCCAAAACCTCCGACTGCCTCGGTGGCGCAGTTGTAATGCGTACGCGTTACGATTGAGGTCAACGCTGAGGTCTCGGGTTCCATCCCCGGGTCGGGTAACGTGGCATTGGGTTTTTCTGTCATGAAATGCTTAATATCGGAGTGTGGAATTGTGCCCGATATGGAGATAGGCTCGCCCCCTATCACATCATGGGACGGAGATACGCTCGGCGAAATGTGGCTGTACTGGTTACACCTCTGCCTACCTGTACAAATTTAATATTTAGACATAAACTTTTATGAAATAAAGTTGACTTTGAACGTTCATTAATTTTTGTAGCGTGTGATTTTACCTTTGCATGTGTAAGTGGAGAAGTATTTTTGGCAGATTCATATGAGAGTTATCGTTCCAGTTATCTTACTTCGATGAGTAGTAGGAAGGATGTTTGTCTATAATATACAAACACGTACTCATTACAAAATTGTTTTTACAGAACAATTCATTCAGCTCAACATAATCAATACAATCGCGGAGCAGCTCAAGATTGGTCGGGACAACACTTCCGAGCATCTCCTAAGCATCATGCAGAATTTGGTTCAAGATGAAAACCCCACAGTCTTAGCCCAGTGCCGAAAGCCCCATCTAACCCTAAAGACCGTGTTGGAGAAGCATCTAGAACACACCGATCTTGTCTACGACATCTTCAAAGAGGAGAAGGAAAGTTGTGAGGAGATTTTGAAGAAAGTTTTTGAGAACTATACTGAGATCGATTTCGCAGAAGAAGTGGCTGACAGGTAAATGACTTTTGAACTATGAAGGTTTCATTTCAGATTTGGGACATTGAGAATTTGGATTTTTGAAGTTAAAATATTTGTTTGCATTTAGCTGTGCTTTTATAGATTAAGTTTGGGAAGGATATAAGAAATATGTTTTGTGTTCGTGTTCAGGTTACTATAAAATAAAATTGTAAACTGGTGTGCAAGGATCGTGGCAAGTGGATATGCGTTCTGCCTATCCTTATAGGAAACAGGCGTGAGACTATGTATGTATGTAAAACTGAATTCAATAGGGTAGTTTTCTATGTTGAATTTTATACATTCTTTTATAAGCAATAGAAAATATAACACAAAAGGAACCCTTTTGTTACAACCTAATCAAAATTGGTTCAGAAATGAGCCCGCAATTATGACTTTAAATATTGGTATGGGGAAAAGTGGGTGCGTAGTGGGGATATCTCACTATCTCACTTGCACCCATGCACCGTAATGGCCATTTTACACGGTGACGTCAAAGTTCGCGTCGTCCGTCTTTTGACTATTGCTCCTCTTACCTGATTGGAATGGCTTCCATATTATTTAGTTTTGGACGGATTTATAAAATGCGTTCTGAAATAGATATTGCGTAACGTAACTTATTGATTTAAATAATAAAAAAAAGTCAAGTCATCTACCCTATTTCAATGCAGAAAAACCAATTTCATGTAGAGATTAAAAATCAAGACGGAATGGTTTACAGTGTGTTTGTTTGTAATTAATTACATTGTAAAAATTGTGAGACTAACGTCCGAATACTGAATGCTACATAACTACGGTCTGTCTAATGAGTACTTATTTTTATATAATTTTGACAGATAGATGATGATGATGAAGATGAATGAACAACATGATCTTATTGTTTGGGTTGAATTTCAGTATTCGGGTAAACTTTATATTAATAATTGGACTTTTTTAAATCTGCTTTCTAATATGGATTTCTAGCGAGATATATGTGTTTTTTTAGGTTGCAGTGTAAAATTTACAAAAAATATCCTTTTATATACATTATTGAATAACAGAATATTCCAAAAAAAAAACTGTTTTTCTTTCTCCGATATACGGTCTTATACATCTTTATTTGTAGCATTGTCTGTATATTCTTGTGAATTCAAGGAATTCAATTAGTGTATTGATTGGTGTTCTTAAATATAATGTGTATTTATAAATATGTAATACTCACATGTATGTAACATTTTAGAATATGTGTAGTTCGTCATGAGATACTCTTACTAAGAATCTGTTATTTTTTTTCTATCTGTACACATGCTGTGCTGTGTCTGATATCATGATTGTCTTTGGTCCCTTCTAAAGATATAAATCACAGATTACGTGTACTAGATGTCGAAAGTTGCATCACGTGCCGATATTAAGCGTTACTTCTCGCGCACTGCGATGGCAACGTCAATCTACTTAGTAAAAGTCGGCACGCTTGGTTTTCATAGACCAATGTGTACTAAGCAGTATTTGCGTGATTACTTTACATCACGTGCCGATATTTAGCGCTACTTTTTGCGCACTGCGATGGCTACGCACTACGTAGTAAAAGTTGGCACGCTTGGTTTTCATAGACCAATGTGTAGTTGGCGTGATCGATTATCTGTAGTCTGTGATGTAAATTGACGCAGCATGTGGACGTGGTTCGCGTATTATTTCAATATTTGGGAAATTTGGGTACCGCGCACTATATGATCTAGTGCGCACCGCAGTTACATCTGTGTACGATGAAATTAGCAAGCCTTGGTTTTCATACAGATTTAAGTACTTAGTATCTTTTAAATGTATTTCGTAACCTAAATACACCCATGACTGTATGTATGTATGTGTGACTGTTCTGACCCCATAGTAAGATACGAGTCTCATTTTGTGTCTTGGGTATTAACTACGAGAGTATTTCGGTCTCACAACACCCAGGCGTGATATTTACAGATCACATAAACATTAGTCTCTGTGCGGGGATCGAACCCGCGCCCTCTCATTTCACAGCCGATTGTAGAAGGTATTATTATAATGGGATATTTAATATTTATATATCATAATATATAATAGTTATACATTTTTGGTAAGTTGTAATAAATAATAATAATAAACAACCTTACCATACCATAATGACTTCATTATGTATTTTGAACTAAGACTGAGTTATGACGTCATACGTCATTCTTCATACATTTTTACCCGACTGCGAAGGAGGGTAATGTTTATTGCAGCACCTATTTATTTCACTTCAACTAATTATGTATTCCCCCAAATTGATTTACATAAATTGTAAATAATAATTTGTACCGATATGTTTAGTTATTTAGTTTTTATTGACAACGTCTACTTTCGTACCAATTTAATGAATCGTAAGTTAATTTAATATTTTAGATGTATCCTAAACTGTAATTAAATCACAAATTAGAAAGTGTGTTGTTATTATATTTTCTTATAACCCGTGCAATTAAAGAACGTGATTGAAAATGGCGGCTCTCTGATACGGTAAGGTCAGATTTTTTTTTTATGTTTTTTGTTTTTATTTTGACGTGAAAACGTTTCTCTCCACAGGCCGGCAGCGATGAAAAGTTAGCGTTACGAAAATGTTTCTGGCAATCTACAATGGGCACATGCATTATTATAATAAGAAATAAAATCTTTATCACCTATACAGTTCAAAACCTTAGCTATATTACCAATATTGTTTCGAATTACCCAGTTAATGAATAAAAACTGAGATAACTGTGAAATACAAAGATAACAATTTTATGTATTTCATATTTTACAAAATTATTACAAAAAATATGCCTTTTGATAAATATATAGGAAAAATCCCCGCAGCTCTGATTTGTTTTTTTTGGCCGTACAGCTGTGTTAGTTTGAGACAGCATGAGAGTGAGAGGCAAATAGAAGCGGCATTTTCTTTACCATACTTTATTTGCGCGGGTTGTACTATAAAATGAAAAATATGTTTTTTGTATTTTCAAAGTGTTCATATTATGTCTACTTTACTTTCCAAAGTTTATTATTTTTAATGTTTCCTTGTTAAATTTGTGTATGTGTTAAAACGATTTTTTGATATGTAACTTTGTAAAACTTGAATTTGATTCAAGGTTTGTTTACAATTTGCGAATTGGCAAGTACAGGTGTTTGGTAATTAGTAAAAAATACACATTTAGGAAATCTTTTCGTTCTATCTCACTTATACTTATTTTTAATGTATCTTTTTTATTGTATTGGTACATTCTAGAAATGAGCCGTGTGCGTATATAGTTTGTGCATTTCATTATGCATGTTTGTAATTCTCTGTGGTGTTGGTTTTGTTTATGGGCAGACTTGACTTTACCATGAGGCGAGCGACCTGCTCGTTTCGTCATTTAGGCCAATAAAAAGCCCCCTCGCCTGCATTGACAGTGCATACGTGCGTGTTTCTATATACATGTTGTTCCTATTTCTATACACTATACCGGGTGTAAGAGGACAGCGTCCGAAGCCGATAGAGTAATAAAACACTACCTTAACATAAACGGAAAACGCTATTTCTTTGCTGTTTACTAACCATTTTGGAAACGTAAGCCCGCAATGTACAGGGTACTAATGCTAAACATTGGGTCAATGACCCGCGCACAATACTCAGTAGGCACATCACGCCGCACGTATGATTCCGAGTGTCATGCGTGAGAAATTAAAAAATGTAACGCGTAGATTAAAAAAATAGTATGTTCGTGATTTTTTAATGGTATCAAGTTTGTAATCAGCAGCACTATGTGTTAGCAATAGGAACAACAAGTAAAGGGAAATTAAACTACAGGTCGACTTGAAAAAAATTAGGAACGACTCAATTCCCTAATATAGGTATACTATCAAAATAGGATATCTATTGTTAATCACTGATAAGGTAACTTTTAAACATGTAATACTGTAACATTAATAATAAATAAATAAACGTATTATTTAGAAAATGTGTTTTATTCATAAAACTGCAACATTATAGGATTTAAAACCAGACTGGAATAAGGAAAAAATACACGAAATTGTAGATAAGATATTTTTTAATCCTAGCTCGGCAAAGTGACTACGCTACACCTGATGGTAAGTGCGCAATCCAAGAATACTGTCAACCAACGACAGACGATGTGTCTATCGTGGGTCGGCAAAATTATGCCGGCCTGCTTAATTGCTTCTTCACAATCTGTTATAGGGACATATTATAGGAAGGAGGGAACACGTGTGCCGGAAAACTATTCCACAGCTTAATGGTCCGAATCATAGTACTTTTTTTATTAGCTTGAATGACGAGACGAGCAGGTCGCTCGCCTGATGGTAAGCGCCACACCTGCTCATAAACAGAAGCAACGCCACACAGAACTTTAAATAAAGCACTACATGACACTGGACTGCTCTCGTCACCCCGAGACCTAAAGTGTTAAGTCTCATAATGCCCAGTAATTACACTGGCATTATGAATTATAAAATCAATTTTAAATACATATAGTTTCTCCCCGTATTCGCTGATTCAGTCGGGTTTAAGTAAATAGCGGGTACCGTTTATAGACCGTCTGTGTAATAAGTATTTTTTTTGTTTGCATCGACTCGCATGAACACTATGGGGAGTTGAGGTGATATTTTGCAGTTTATAATCTATATGTCTACAACCATGACTGGTTCGACAGGTTCTTCATACTGCAGCGTGGTTGGCTTCAGATCCTCGCTACTCCAGTCGAAGTTGATGCCGGTCACCTCTTTGAGCCAGTCGTGGTAGTGGCCGGGCCGGACGTAGCCTGCAATTACGGATTTGATTTTTAACAAGTCTTGATCATAATATTTACTGTATATTTACCCAAATACCATTTTGCATGTTGTATTTGCCTTAAAAGGTTGTACCTAGCATAAAGACATATTTAAGGTAATTATTACATAACCACTGGCGAATTTTTGATAATAAATAATAAGTAAAGAGAGACAGATTAAAAGGTGGGAAGATGATCTGCCAAAGGGTTGGAGAAGAACAGCAGTGGACCGTAATAAGTGGAGGGAATTAGAGGAGGCCTATGTCACAAGACAGCCTGACCTGGTAGCTGATGAAAAACAGTAAAAGAAAAAAAAGGAAAAAAAAAGTAGATTTAATAAATATTACGTTCACTAGTTTTAAAAATTCGGTATTTTGTATGAAAGGTCAGAGTAAAATAAAGGCTATTTTTATTTATATTTAAATACAAGACTTTTGCAAACTAAACTTTAATTAATTCAAGATCAGGTCCCTCGTATGCGAGAGGTCGTCTGAGTACCACCGTTTTGTCTATTTCTGCCGTCAAACGTGTGTAAGCACTGTTTTGTTTTGGTTTGAAGGACATTGTACCCAGTAAAATTACTGGGTATCGACTTAACTTGTTTATGTGGTCATAGAGAATAATAGTAGTTTTTTTTTACTATAGTATTTTTTTTGAGTGGTAGAGCCACGCTGTAGACTTCTGTTTACAGCATGAATGGGCCGGCTCGTCAGGGTCGTTACTACTGTCTCACAGAAAACCGGCGTAAAGTAGCAGCTTGCAGCAGCAACTACTACAAGCTGCTTTACGCTTTTTTCACTCACCGTGAGATGAGAGATGAGTGAGATATTCGGAGGCCCAAATCGCCCACCCCTTCTCAATCCCTTAATTATCCCTTTCTTTCAAGGTCGGTAACGCGCCCAAGATCCTTTAGGTATTGTGGACGTGCATGGGCGGTGGAGATCACTTACCATCAGACCCACTTGCTCGTTCACCGGCATTTTATATAAAATAAAAAAGTAAAGTAAATTGTACTCTTGTATGATGGTGTGGTGTGCAATAAATGATTTCTATTTATTCTATTTCTAAAGTTATCTTTTGACTAACCTGAAGGAATCTCGTTGTTGCAACCGTCGCGGTGACCAAAGCTGACCACACCCACCATGGTTGGTTCGCCATCTTCATCCAGGATGGTTAGAGGGCCACCGCTGTCACCCTGCGAAAACCATGGTTACAAGCATATAAGTACAAACGGAGTATACACATACATATATAAGTTCACGCCTTTATCTCCGAAGGGGGACGTAGAGGTGCAACTAGCTCATCGTTTCGCCAAGCTTATTTCCGAATTATTATGGAGAATATAATAATTTCGAATTACATTAAACTTACGTAGCTATTTACGTCACTAGCTAACCGAACCGTTAAAACTCCCGGCGTCAGTTAGAAAACATAATGTAACTTCTAAACGGCTGAAAAAAAATCTTCAAACATAGCTAAGAACCATCTTGAGTGGCAGTCACACTGTAGACAGTTTGTCTACAGCATGAATGGGACGGCTCGACCGGGTTGTTACCACTGTCTCACAGAAAACCGACGTAAAGTAGCTTGCCGAAGCTTGCTGTTGCGTTTCGTACGGTGAGATATCCGCAGGCTCAAATCCCTCTCCCCTTCTCGATCCCTTAATTATCCCTTTCTTGTAAGGTCGGCAACGCGCCCATGATTCTTTTGGTATTGTAGGCGTACATGGGCGGTGGAGATCACTTACCATCTGGTGATCCACTTGCTCGTTTGCTGACCTATGCTATAGTAAAAAACCCATCTGTGACAGACTCAGTCGCTCAGTGTGCGAGTAGCCGGCTGTGAAGTGAAAGGCGGCGGGTTCGATTGCAGTATCGAGACAAAAAAAATTGACAGGCAGGCGGCCGGTCGTAAAAACTACAAGCCAAATCATTCTGTAACATGTATTAAAAAGCATGTTGCGCCGACCCCACTGCGAGTGGGAGAAGGTCATGTGGAAAAAGAAGATAGCCTTAGCTATTTTTTGATTATTAAAACCGTCTCGATTAAGCCAGTTTCGAATTCAAAAAACTCTTTTTTTTGACAGGGTGTGTCGATACACAGTGCGCACCGCACAATTGGCAACCACAATGTGATCATTGAATCACACATCATTATGTGATCACTGAAGCCAGTGAAATTACTTGGCATTACGAGCCATGCAGTGCTTTGTAATTGAATGTGTTGTGATGTGTTGCTTCTGTTTATGGCTTGACAGGTGACCTTTACCTACCATCAGGCGAGTGACCTGCTCATGTCGTCATTCAAGCGAATAAAAAAAATGTTTATTTATTGAAATCGGGCACTCGTTGCTCGTTTGTTTGATAGGATTCCATTGGCATCCTTTTAAGGTATATACAAAGCTGGCAAGCTTTTGACGTGTTTACCTGACAAGAAGACTGGGACGTATAATTGTAGTAGGCTGCGCAGATTGTCTCTTCTTGGATGACGCGGCTGTTAGGGTACCAGGTCATGCATTCCTCGTTGGTGATGCCTCGCAGGTACACCCACAGCAGGATCTCCGAGGCGGTACCGCCTGTTAAAGTTTCAGGATTTTTAACGAATACTGATGGAAGGGAACCGGATTGTTTCTGTATCCGATTGGATAAAGAGTTTTTGACAAAGACTTTAATGTATACTACTAGACATAGAAATACACAAAAATTGTACCACTAAGTTGCGGTCAATTGACCGTAACTCAATATTTCCATCTCGCATACTCTCAACTAGAACCCCTATCGCTCTCCCTGTCAGTGAGCTGTCAAACTCCCGCGTTATGTGACGCAATTTTACTTCTAAACAGCCCGTCTAGTAGTATACATAAAAGTCTTTGCTTGATGAAATACTCTCAATAGTGGTTTGTGCGCGAGTGGCGTTTCGCTCTCAACCAGTGCATTTTTTTATGGTATAGACCGGCAAACGAGCAAGTGGGTCACCTGATGGTAAGTGATCTCCACCGCCCATGTACGTTCACAATACCAAAAGAATTATGGGTGCGTTGTCGACCTTAAAGGAAAGGGATAATTAAGGGATTGGGAAGGGGACGGGGTTTGGGCCTCCGGATATCTCACTCACCGTACGAAACGCAGCAGCAAGCTGCTACTTTACGCCGGTTTTTTGTGAGACAGTGGTAATGAACCGGACGAGCCGGCCCATACACGCTGTAGACAAGTGTCTACAGCGTGGCTCTACCCCTCAAGTGTGTAGCTTTAGGTTGATATAATTTTGACGACGCGACGGTCGAGGAACGTAATGTCTCTTGACGTTCGACATTAAATTAGGTCGAGATTAAAAATATCAAGAACCATGTCAAGTAATGACTTACAGTAGCAGCATTGTACGATATCATTTGGGACATAGTTGTCAATAAATAATTACAACTACATGTGGCAGAACAATTTAAGCCGTACTTCATTGTTCTGGAAACCACAATAGTGTCAACTGCTGGAGCTATAATGTATTGAAATTATAGATACTTAAGAGGCATCGTACGTACTTTAGGTTTTGCTTTTGCTGCTTCGCCCGCGTAAATGGTTTTTCTTCTAAATAATAACTTTTATAACAATGGTAAATCGCCTTATACATTCAGGAATAGCATTCAATAGTAGCTTTGTAGCACCACAGCAAAACTACAAAATTATCTATTTATTTTTGTCGCTTTTTCGGCTGTTCTTAGTTTTTCCTAATTTCTGTTGTTTTTAGTTTTTCCTAATTTCCTAAACACCTCCAGTATTGAACAAAGCAAAAAAAAAAAAACAATTAGGTCGAGTTTTTTTCTAGTTTTTGCGAGGCTAACGCACTGCAATAGATTTTTATTTAAAAGCAGGTATAGATTTGTCGCTAGTTGTCACACTTGCGCGCGTGATATCTCATCGGCGCATGTTAGCCCCGCAGGTCACAGGTCACGTAGTCATCAAGTTAGTCAAGATTCATGAGTTGATCTAGATGATAATTACCGTTCCACGGATCATCAGTGCGTCCAAAGCCGCTCACAACCAGACGTAAGCCATCGTAGTTTTTATTCTTGTCCTCGCTGTTCTGAAGACGGCATGGTTGAATGCTGGCTGTGTACACAAATAATTGTTAAGTTAATATTGTGCTCTATTTATTATAAATTCTGTATAAATTTTATGAGCTTGTGGTGTTAAATAATTGTTACATTTGTAAACGTTTATGCGTTTCAGTTTTCTTTTAAACTTTAAATGTAAACAATTGATGGGAGGCCAAATAATTAAAAACTAAATTACACAGTTACACACGTTGTTCTGAACACTTAGGATAAGTCTTGTATCCTGGATATCAGCTACAAGAAATTTATGTTCTCTCAATACCCAGATCCGAAACAAACACTTGTGATCACACATTTGTCTTGATGGTCGGAATTAAACAAAATGTACACATTTTTAGTAAATACTGTGATATACATAGTATCAACGTTAGAAATAAATATAAATTGATAAGCCATCACCTGCATCGTCTACATAAAGTACATAATTCCTTTGCGGGAGTCGTGCGTTTTTATAATAAAATACTAATGGATATTTCATGTCTACCCTATAATAAATATTTTTTTTTTATAAACAATTACATCCTAAAGAGGGGTTATCCCTTCGAACGGCACTACTTGAAAACAAATACCCTCAATATCCTGTTTTTTTACTTCAAAGATGTGGATATTCACTTGCCATCTAGATAATCTATCTCATAGCTCCGTGGCGCAGTGGGCGAGTAGCCGGCTGCGAAGCGAGAAGCCGTGGGTTCGATTCCCACATAGAGACAAATGTTTGTGGAATCCACAAATATTAGTCTGGGGTCTGGGTGTTGTGGAACCGCAAGTCCCTCGTAGTTCCTGATACCCACTATACAATATCTCATACAGGTTATCCTAGTGCGGGGTCAGGACTGTTTGTGTGACTGTTGGGTGTATTTATTATTAATAAATCATAAACTATATGGTATATTACTCACGTCCGTAAGGAATGTACATGTCTAATCCCATTAGTGCAATGTCGGCGGTCTGGACTCCAGCAATTTCCTCGATGTACTCAGGATGGATGTATTTGCGAGTCGTCTCAGTTATGAGGGCAGGCCGAGTCAAATTGGTCACACCGAAGCGAATCACAAATGTGTGGCGGCTGTAAGCCAAACGTTAGTTTTGTAAGTACAGCTGGGATGTTTAACTATAGCATCAACGGGATCCGACCGGGGCGCTATTTCTATTATTCAACATCCGACTGGGGCGCTGCTACTAATGTTTAACATCGTATTTACGATTTTTCTGAGCTGGGTTAAAAACTTGACATTAGTAGCCCCTTCCAGCATTTGAGATAAATGATTAAAAAAACTCACGAAACAAAATATTTTGTTACGGGTACTGAAGTAGAATGACAAGAAGAAGTATAATCAATGTAGAAAGGGTAAATCTAGGATAACTTAAGCTTCTTGGTTAAAACCCGAATATTTAAATTGCGGGCATTAAAAGAATAATGGAACCCTTTAATGTATACTACTAGACGGGGTGTTAAAAGTAAAATTGCGTCACATTACGCAGGAGTTTGACAGCGCACAGACAGGAAGTGCGAGAGGGGTTCTGGTTGAGAGTAAGCGAGATGGTAATATTGGGTTACGGTACGGTCGATTGACCGCAATTTTGTGTTACAATTTCTATATATCGCGCAGCCTGTTTCCCTGGTCTTCTAACATTAACTACCTGTAACGTATTATACTAGTTTTTTGGTACCCTGAAAACAACTGTAGAATGTTTTCGACTAAGGTCTAAATCCTATTATTAGTAGGGGAGGCTTATGCCCATAAGTGGGACAGTGTGTAATGTATATTAAAGGGCTCATATTATATTTAACTAGTTAACCGTGCTGTGAAAAGCAGTACTTACTTGGCAACACAATGTGCAGCGGTGAGAACCCAATGATTGTGGATGACGGAGCCACCGCAAGAGCTGACGGCGCCGGCATTGTTCACCATCCGCAAGCTGATCTGGTATGGGATTTGGTTGGTATCAGCAGGCCAGCCGGCGACGATCCGCGAGGATTCTGGTAACAATCAACGATGCATGATGCCCATTAACAGTGTATAGTGCAAAAAAAAATAACTTGGCACCTCGGCAATTTTCGATTACTGATGTATCTAGTGATGTCACGGCTCTATCGCCGAAGCCGTAGGCAGGGGTGCAACAATCCCGGGCAATTGTGTGATTTTTCCAATCGAAAACTCAAGAAACAAATTGAAAATTGAGCCCATGACCTTACGGTTCTCAGCCTTAGTACGTTACCACTAGACCAATGAGGCAGTTTATGGAATATCTTTATCAAATCATTCTAATTTCTGATAAGAATGTTAAATTTGTATTATATACCTCGGAGGTCCTCGATGATAGCATGGTTGTTGACCCTGCCGAGCGGTTCTGCCTGAAAAAATAAACGACTGTTGTATCAGCAGACATAATTAACGAAGTTTGATATATAGAGATTGAGATATGGGAGTTTAAAGATAATAATAATTAATAACCGATAAAAATATTAGTTATGACGTCACAATTTTATTACGTAACTTTTTTATTTCCATGTTATCTTGAAATAATGAAACAAATATTCGGAAACGCGCCTGCTTTTTATCTGCTTATATTTAATATAGAGTTTTTATATTGGCTTTAGATGACGAGACTGGCAGGTCGCTTGTCTGATGGTAAGCATCACGCCTGCCCATAAACAGAAGCAACACCATCTCAACTTCGAATTATGAAGTATTGCATGGCACTGAACTGCGCTCGTCACCCTGACACATAAGGCGTTAAGTATCATAATACCCAGTAATTTCACTGGTTTTCGATGTCCTTCAAACCGGAATACACCAGTGTTTACATACTGCATCTTGACGGCAGAAATAGAGAGAATGCTTGTACCAGACGTCCGACCTCTCGCATATGAGGGAAATACCACCTAGAGTGATAGAGATAGCACGAGACAACAAGACCACATTTTTTTCTTGAGGCGTTATGATAAGCAGGCAAGTCTTGTCTAGGGACCGAATTACCGGTTTTTTTATAACATTAGGTACTACTGTAATTACTGTTATGGTAATGGTAAAAAACAATCGTTTAACGGAGGTACTAAAATAAGTATCGGTAAAAGTAGTGTCACTGTCACGAATTAATGTTAAAAGATAAAAAAAAGATATTGTTTAACAGTAAATTGAATATCGATACTTTTTATGATAGGTATTTAATTTTAACACAACCGTATTTTACCGATAAAAGTTTGGTAACCGTAACCATCCTTGATCAGTGATCAATATGTCTTTACAATATGTAACAAAAACCTTATTGTTAATTTTAATTACATTACCAGAATCGTTATACAAACGTAAAGAAATATCTCAATTATGAAAATTCTACCATAAAAACAACGATTGGCGATCACCAGGTGGTTTATCAAAAGTGGTAGTTACCTGGTACGGCACCTTTTTACTATTACAGTGAGTCGCCGCTTTACTAATACGCTTGTAAAACACATAAAATTATAGTTTTTGGTACCTAGTATTTCATTTAAAATACCACTTTCATTGAGCTGCTGACCCACCATCTGTCCTATTTTTATGTTGGATTTATCTCATTAGAGATATTTCCTTATGTTTGAATATCGATTCTCATAACACAGCTTAAAGGACAACATGGTTTTTGTTACATGTTGTATTTAATGGTAATTGCCATATGATTAGGGTTGATGATAAAAAATATAAAGATTTCTAAAATTACCTGTGTAAAGGTCAAAATGGCCAAAAGGCCAACGATGTGCGTGACCACCATCCTATGGTCCCACTACTAAACTGATAGGATTCTATAAGAAATCACATTTACTGTAGTGATAACTCAATCCGGATAATATTAATAAGATAATATTATAATTAATGGGCTTTATAATCGTAATTTTTAGTGTTCCGTTCTAATAAATTAAGCGTTATAAACCGACGTTAGTTAGAAAAATATCTGCGATTTCTGAATGAATAAACTAATTTTCTTTAAATATAGCTAAGAGTCGTCTCGATTTTTTTTTCGAGCTTTGTGGCGGCTCAACCGGGTCGTTACCACTGTCTCACAGAAAACCGACGTAAAGTAGCGGCTTGCTGCTGCGTTACGTACGGTTTGTGAGATATCCGGAGGCCCAAATCCCCTTCCTCTTCCCAATCCCTTAATTATCCCTTTCCTTTAGGGTTGCCCGTGATTCTTCTGGTATAGTGAGCGTATATGGGCGGTGGAGATCACTTACCCTCAGATGACCCACTTGCTCGTTTGCCGGCCTATGCTATAAAAAAAAGAGACGAATGTCGCAGGTTCGATCCCAAGACACACGACTGTCTTTTCGAAGCTACGTATGTATTATTAATTATTATCAATTGCTTTAAACGTGAAGTAAAACGTCGCGCCGTGAGGAAACTTGCATACCAGAAGGCCAATTCTCGGATTTTAAATGTTCAAAATATAATTCCGATCTAATTTCAGCATCAAGAAAGTTGCAAATGGCATTCTTTTAAACAAATAATCTCTTAAAAATAAAAATGTGAACATAGATTGTAATGAGATTGAATGTAGAATAAAAGTTGAAGAAGCCAAAACGGTATAATGCTAATGCCAGGTGCATTTGACGTTGATTATTGGTTTGATTATTTTATATTACGTTGATTATTTGCAACTGACGCTGAGACTAGATCGGAATGATATTTTGAACATTTAAAATTACGAGAATTGGCCTGCTGAGAGGTCTCCAAAACAAATTTCAAAGGTACGTGTTCTACCAAACCATATTTGACATTAGGCCAGTGTGGTGGACTAAGGCCCAATCCCTCTTATAGGAAAGACGACCTTTGCCCAGTTGTGGGAAAGTATATTATAATACAAGACTTATATTTGATAGATTTTTATAATATTTTTTAATAAGACATATTTTATTATTATAAGTATACTTAGCTGTAGATTGAGTTCTTGAATTGGATAGATATATAGCTATCTATATTTAAAAAAAAAGATTACTTAACTATTTTTCTATTTATTTTTTAATCGCCATTTTCCAGTTTTTTCACGCAGTAAGTAAATGATAAATCAAATAATTCTGTACTCAATTAATTAGATAACTATCTTGGTGCGATTTTTTATGCCATGAATAGACAAAAATTACATGTGTAATTACGTTAATTGATAACGCTATCGTATATTTAATACGTCACATCCGTATTGTTGATTATATACACTAGGCAGAGAGGCATCCGGTATGATTGACACATAAGGCGTCAAGTCTCATTCCCAGTAATTTCATTGGCTTCAATGTCCTTCAAACCGTAACACAAAAGTGCTTACACACTGCTGTTTGGCGGCAGGAAAAGACAAAGCGGGTGGTGCCATCTCAGACGGCCCTTAAGAGGCCCATAAGAGGGACCTTATATCTAACGATAACTATGAATTACTAGCTTGTAATCATATTTAAATGTTTCTGATCTTTCAAAACATGTTTGGGGTTCCCCTAAGTTTGGGAACCGCTGGTGAAAATGCGTAGCCCAGGGTAAATTCAAAAATAGGCTGACATCATTCAAAAAGGTTCTGACTTTCCGAGTTCCATTCCCTTAACAGCTAATTGGATATGGATTTAAATAGCATTAGGACCGACAACTTATCATTTGCGATTAAAAAATGGTGTAAAATAAAACCACAGTATAAAAATATAGTCAACATTATATTTTGTACAACTAAGTACATACGGCAATCGTATAGGTACTACAATATCACAAGAAAATGGCCGCGTTCGGAAATTGACTGACAGTAGATACTGTCAGAATCAATACTGATTCTGGATTTATTTTGAAACAGGTTAACCGACAATTACTGATATTGCTCTTTTTTATTGCTTGAATGCAAGACGAGCAGGTCGCTCGCCTGTCCATAAACAGAAGTAATGTTTCACAGAACTCTGGATTACAGTTGCATGGCACTGTACTGCGTTCATCATCTCGAAACATAATATGTTAAGTCTTAATGCTCAGTAATTTCACTGGCTTCAATGTCCTTTAAACCGAACACAACAGTGCTTACACACTGCTATTTTTCGGCAGAATAGAGGTAGCTATGGTACAAAGGACCTACCACCTTGTCCATACTTATGAAGACCCATGTCAGTAAATCCATAGCACTACCATGATTATTTTAGTATGTATCTCCAGCCGCTGAGGAAAGTATTTTAGAACGTAAATAGTACTGACTCAATCAAGACCAGTACTATCAGTAGATTTTCGAACGCGTCCTTAAAGTATACACTTGTTAACATAAAACTCACGAATGAGAATAGCTTAATAAATCGGAATAAAAAAAATATGAAAATTTTAATATTTGAGTTCCTGAATCTGAATGTTTGTCAATTATTCATGTCTAACGTACGGATTTTGTTGAAATCTGGTAGACGTGACCTGAAGATTATTTTGTCGTTTTTTTTTAAGTACTACAACAAATGTTTCATAATTTTTTTGTTGACAAGTGTAGGTTCTCTTAATATAAAAACATAGTAAACTATTGTACATTTATTACAACATTAATGTCGCTCAAAAATTAAATAACTTTAATTAAGTAAATTAATAATTAAGTACTTTTAAGTACTTTGTAATTTATTATTATTTGAGTTATATTTCATAATGGAATAATGTTCTTTAATGTCTAATACGCGCAAAATTACTTGTCGGGCTGAAGTTAGTCACTTCACCAGTCTGCTACATCTATCGTCACAATTTGAGCTAGCTATGAATATACTTATATCGTCTTTGGGTATGAAGAAAAAACATTTTTTCTTCTATATATCGATGTTCTATGATACTCGTACATTTTATTAAAAGCAATATTATTATAGAATGACAAAAAGGTCGTCTAAATGCTATCAGATGTATCGATATTGTTTAATGAAATACCAAAACGAGGGCGTCCAAATTACATGCCGATGTATCGATATTTTTTTGTGAAATACCAAAAGAGTTCGTCCAAATTACATGCCGATATTTTTCTCTCAATAATTATTTAATATATTGATACTTTTTGCAGTCCTAACATGCTTACGCTACTTATGCTACGTTGGTGTATGATATTTTAAAAATCGTATTACATATAAGAACCTAAAAAAATAAGATTTTTCCTCAAAATTGATCGTTGATGATTCAAAAGACTATATTTTAAATACCTTAAAAAATAATTTACAAAATAAATATATTTTAGCTGTGGAAAAGGCTAAGCGTATTTGTTTATAATCTATAATGTTCGTTGATGTAGTCTTCAGACTACGGTATAACTTTATTGTTCATTTTATGGGCACAGGGACATTTGTATAGTTCGTGCATTTCACGAAGACGCACGCACTCCTGTCCTGCGTTTTCAATGTATATAATGTGTCTTTCTATGCGCATGTTGTTCCTACTGCTATACTTTACATACATAGTAGTACTAAGTATCATAGTATATAGCATGTCCATTTAAAAAAAAAATATACCGGCCGTTGACCCCGAGCGTCAGCTTATTATTATACCAGCATTACATTGCTCCATTAAAAAAACCATTTAAATGATTATTTTAACGTTATGATACGAATAAATGTTGTATTTATCTATTCAAACATGAAAAACATACATAGTTATATTACGCATTTTTTTTTTGTGGTATCATGACCGTAATCACCAGCACTACCACCTCTCTTAGTTATCGGAAGTTTTTTTTTTATATTTTCCATACACCCTTTATTCGTACATCATTTAACGGTTTCATGGAGTGATGGTGACAGCGATGGCGTGTTTCTTCGCTTCAAGTACATTGTAGTACACGACGGCGTCGTGGACTGTAGGAAATGTCTCCAGTTGTAGTCTGTCTGATTCTAACGAATTGTATGTGTCTATCATTTCTAGCACTGGGCCTGTGGACAAAACAACGCGTATCACGTTAAAAGCTAAATCATTGTTTATTATTATTCTATCCGGAAAAGTTAGAGTACCTACGATGTCCAAATAAGTTTAACAAAAATTTTAAAAAATCTTTCTTTCTTTCTGCCTTCCCATCACGAAAAGTCAAAAATAACAATAACTTCTGGAAGGTTTTTTGGAGTCGATGCCGGTGTCGTTTTATGGTAACTGAAGTTGCACCGAATACAAATACATATCTAGAAATTATTGTGAAATAATGGTACCTAATATTATATTTATATGTAACAATAATTTAAATTATGTTTTGGTTAAACTTGTATATTTTTTTTTGTGGTAGGCACAACAATGGCATATAAATTCCAATAAAATAACATAATCGCAACGAGTTTGCTATATTATCCTTTGAGGAATTATTATTTTTCAGTCTGTACTCCATCAGATTTTAATTAAATTTATATGGGACCACACCGCAGTTAAACACTCGAACATTTTTTTTTTAAAAGATGTTGAATTGAGAACCTCTTGGTTCATTTTATTAAGTCGTTTAATAAATGATTTTATAAAATTCTGGATAATCAACATTCGTGACAATTTAATGGCTCCTAAAAAGTTTTTTTTATTAATAAAACCACTGAAAGTGGTACTCAAAGTGCAGTCTACTTACCATTAGCCCCCGCTAGTAATACAGTGATATTGCTATTGACAAGTTCTCGTTGAACTGCTATCAAACTCTTGATTCCTGGCGCGTCCACGTACGATAATGCTGTTGCGTCAATTATAACACATTGTACCTGAAAGTATGGTTTACTGCCGGTTAAATTATATTTATGGATAGATTTAGTTACTATCAGTAGATTTTTAACATTGTTTTTATGGAATCTGTCAAAACTATTGATAGTAAATAGATTGTCGAAACCGACTGCAATGCGAAAATGGAAATGACTAGTGAAGAGTAGATTTTAAAGGCTTTGTAAAACAGAACGCGTGGTAAAAGCGAGCCAAGTCAAAAACAAGCTTCGATTTTGCGTTTCTGTGTGACTAGATTCAAGCTAATCCATTTATTTATTGTTATTTTATTATATTTGGGGGGCTTACAGCTATTTACAAAATAAAAATGCCTGCCATGACTTGGGTCCGCTGTCTGTTTGACAAGGCATTCAATTCAAATGACGGCCTCAGCCCTAGGTCGTAAGGGGTGTGAGGTGTCAAATAAAGGTGATGCTGGGCGACCATCACGCCTGGTGTAAGTTTCAACTATAGGAGCTCTTCCATGTTTGACAAATTCGACAACCTTGAAGTCTGGCTCCGTTGAGACGATTGATTTCTTGATTGATTAAGTTAATAAAATGATTATAAAAAGTGATAATTTTATCATCACTGATCTCGAAACGAGCTAAAGTAATCATTACCTGGAATTACCATTAATTTGGCTGTCGGTATATCTCATAGATCAGGATCCTATAGGTAGTAAGTAGATTCATATACGGCTCGAATTAATTACAATAAAAAGATAAACAAAAAACACTGCACCCTCAAAATAAATAATTATTAAAAAGGACATTATTTATATAACACTACATTACAGGGGCTTAAAAGTAAACATTGAGAACCACTGTCCAAAACTCACCCGATTACTAATCGTCGGGTCCCATTCATAAGATTCACTTTTCGTCAAATTGTTGTCTTCGTCATGAGAAGGTTCTGTTGGTTTAAGGTAGCCTATTTTTCGGAATAATGTCGCTCGAAACAAATTCTTCGTCGCAAAGTTAAGACCACCGCAGTAGTGGAATATTTTGATGCCAGGGAGCTCCTCTGCCTGCAGATTCAGAAATTAGAGACAGTGTTGCGGATCAAATAAATGACATTCTCCGAAAAGGGCACGTCACGAGTACCCTCAACCGACGAAAATGTATGAGAAGATGTATGAATGTGGAAGAGGCGAAAGAGGTGTGTCAGGATCGTAGCTTGTGGTACTCAATAGTCTCTGCCTACCCCTATGGGACATAGGCGTGAGTGTGTATGTATGTATGTTTTAAGACGTTTTTTATCTTAACTATACGAGTAGCTGTGAATAGGTTCAAAACGTTATGCGTAATGCGAACAAGATCCCTGCCGTCAGTCTTATTCAAAGGCATTTAAATATTATAGTTATAGACGGGACAAAGCGAACAAATTTGTGATCCCTTACTTGTTCCTAGTCGTAACAAGTTACTCAGTCTAGTTTGAGACCTTCACGTGACAAGTCGTGCTTGTGTTTAAAAGGCAAAGGAAAACACTCGACGCAAGACTAGTTATTAGCGCAAACTACTGTGTGATAGCTAAATTGTGTTTTATACTTGTTTTTACTATTCAAAACTAGATAGCGTCACCGACGCTTGGGATCAAATATTTTGTATGATTTTTTTTTCCAATGGCCGCTCTATATATTTTAATTATCTTTGGTCTTATTGACTTTAATCGCCATCCTTTCTCAAATAATGGAGAACTCCTAGTCCTTTAATAATCTAAGTAGAGATGTTAATAATACTTTATGATTTATTATTTTACTAAGCTTTATTTATCGTTAAGATAATGCCAAGATTAATTACGTTTAAAATTATTTTATGACGGCTAAAGTCACTATATATTTTAAAACATTATTAATATCTCATTATGAGAGTTAAATACTTGTTGTAATTTTACATAAAAAAAGTAATAACGTCGTCTTGTCAATACTTGACAAACTTCAAAATCCATCTTAAACAAATAAAAAGTACCACAAAAATGCCGTAAAAACATTAAATACAATTAAAATTACTTAATATGCGTACTGCCCTACAGTTTCAGAACCACTGCCATATTTCCTTTAAAAATGAGGCTGAGTTCGTACAAAAAATACCCGTACTCGATAAACAACGAAATATGCGTATGTGATGTTATAAAACTAATTATTATATGGTTATTAAATATAATTCTAATGAGTTCTGTGCAATATTTCATATTGTCGTTCTTTAATGACCCGGAAATGGAGATGGCGAGCCGTGGATTGTTGATATCAAGATAGATAGAAGTCTTCTGTTAAAATATACCAGCTGGTTTTAATATATTTAAAGTTGTTTATTGAAATAAATTAATTAGGTATAATTGAAATAATTGAATAAATACATAGGTATGAAATGAACATCTTTAAATGTCTTTACATTCATTAATTGCGACAGTAATGAACCGAAACTATTTTTATTCATTAATTGCGACAGTAATGAACCGAAACTATTTTTTGTATCATGAATGAAATATATTTTCGGTTCGAAAAATCACAGAATAGGGTACTTTCCTATATTGAAGTTTATACATTATTTTATAAGCAACAGAAAATCATACGCAAAAGAAACCCTTTTATTAAAACACAATCAAAATTGGTTCAGAAATGTGCCGGCAGTTATGACTTTAAATGTTGGTATGAGGTAAAGTGGGTGCGTAGTAGGGATATCTCGCTTGCACGCGTGCAGCATAATGAATATTTTACACAGTGACGTCAAAGTTTGCGTCGTCTGTCATTTGACAATTACCCCTTCTACAGGATTTGAATGGCTTCTAACTTATTTATTTTTGGTCCGATTTATAAAATTCTTTCTGCAATAGATTTTGAGTAACGTAACTTATTGATTTGAATAATAAAAAAATCTAGTCAACTATCCTATTATACATATACATAGAAATATACATAGGTATATATGTTGTCATGACGTGCCTCACCCATATGCCATTAACCCGAGAGTTAAGACGATTCGTGACATAAACAATATATTACGGCCTGAATTTAATATGACCTCAATCAATTGTCGTCAAGAACACATAAACGGCACAATCTACACTAATATTATAAAGAGGAAAGATTTGTATTTTTGTATGTAACGAATAAACTTAAAAACTACTGGACCGATTTAAAAAATTATTTTCTCGTTAGAAAGCTACATTATCACTGAGTAACATAGGCTACTTTTTATCCCGGATAAGGCCGTTGACGCGGGCGGAGCAGCGAGCAATGGTCAGTTATCTCTCTATTCTAAAAAAAAGTAACTGGCACCGCCGCCGCCGCCGCTGCCAAAAGCTTGTCACGCTATCTCCTCCGAAACCGCTGGGGGTATGGGGTATACCAATCAATGCAGAATAATGTGGGGCAGAAAGTAACATAATTAAGTCTCATATTCGTCGGACTTTAAGTTTGTTTTTTATTTCATGTTTTGTGGAAAAACATGGGCAAAGCCCCTAGTATATAAACAAAGATGTAATTTGTCTTACCGCTCTATACCGCTTGGTATCTAAATAAAGGTCAGTGTCCAACACTCTGCCGAGTAGACACGTGTAAGGTTTCTGCGACCGACAGAACAGAGCGCCCACACTCGCCAATAAACCTGCCGCTAATCTAAAACGGAACAAAAACATCATAATATAGTCGCCGTGGAATAAAAACAACCATATCAACAGCGCTGCCCTATAGTGGAAAAAAATCATTTTTTATGGCATAGGTCGGAAACGAGCAAGTGGGTCACCTGATGGTATGTGATCTCCACCGCCCATGTACAATACCAAAAGAATCATGGGGGCGTTGCCGACCTTAAAGGAAAGGGATTGGGAAGGGGAAGAAAAAAACCGATTTGCTACCGCATATTCAAATTAATTTATTTTAATGAAGTGCTCATTGACCGCTATAAATATCGTTACAGGTTAATGTTTTCTTATTATTATTTTTTTGGCATAGGCCGGCAAACAAGCAAGTGGGTCACCTGATGGTAAGTGATCTCCACCGCCCATGTACGCCCACAATACCAAAAGAATCATGGGTGCGTTGCCGACCTTAAAGGAAAGGGATAATTAAGGGATTGGCAAGGGGAGAGGGATTTGGGCCTCCGGATATCTCTCTCACGGTACGAAACGCAGCAGCAAGCTGCTACTTTACGTCGTTTTCTGTGAGACAGTGATAATGATCCGGACGAGCCGGCTCATTCATGGTGTAGACAAAAGTGTCTACAGCGTGGCTCTACCACTCTAAAAAGTAAGAAGAGACATCTAATAAGTTACATTTCAACTTACCCTATATCGATGTTGACAAGCAGCGTGACTATAAACGTTATGAGCCACACCATCGCGTCTAACTTGCTCAACTTCCAGAATCTAGAATGAATAGTAAATATAATTACATTAAAAATAGTTGCCTAGGTGTGATCCACAAATATTTGTTTCGGGTCTGGGTGTTGTGGGTTGGCAAGTCCCTCGTAGTTCCTGATACCCACGATACAGGTTTACCAAGTGTGGGGTCAGGACTATGTGTATGACTGTTGGGTGTATTTATTTATTTAGGTACAAAAACCAGGATTAATCGGCGAAGTTTTGAGGCACAGTTCTGAGTAAGCTAAGTCACGTACGAATACTGAAACGCTAATCAAGCGTTTAAAATGATTTTCAACATGTTGAGGCCCTCTTATGGCCGTTCCCAATATTAATCTTCAATTTCACGATAGATAGCTATCGTCAAAGATCCGTATTGTTCTATCTACTGCTTGGAATCGTCCCTATTTTTTCGATATGCACGTCGGATACTATGATAGCAATAGATAGGCAGTCTATCTGAGCACTCTTGTGCGTTATGTTCATACAAGCTGAGAAAGAAGAACTATTGTATAATTTATATAAAAAAATATGAAGATATGATTTAGATTAGAAATATAAGTTTTAATTTAACATTTATCTATAATTCTTATTTTTTACCACTGTAAATGAAATAATAATAACGAGAAATACTTATTATGTTGCAAAACACAATGTAATAACGAAACGTTTTACTGTCAATACATTACGGCTCTGAATACAAGTTCTTTGAACAAAAATCCCAAACGAATTTGGGGATTTTACTGAAGTGGGGAATTATTTTGTTCGCATTAACAAATATATATATGTCTCTTGCACTTAATTTAATTATCAAAACGGTGCATTATTTTTATTTATGGGAATTTTAGATTTTTTTTATATTTTATTTTAGATTTTTACATAATTTATTTAGTTTTTTGTATTGCAGTGCAGGTGCCATGTAAGCTTTGTATACTCATGGCTATTTATTCAAAGTGCGTTATTTATTTCGTTTTTTAACAGCCGAGGATATCTGTTTATCGGTCAAAATCTACCGATAAAGAAAAAACTAAATAATTTTATCGACAGATTGCACATAAAAAATATTGGTACGCTTGAACTGTCATTTTCATAGTGTTGTATATCTGTAGTCAGCTATCAGTCCTCTCATCGGTAGACAGCAATGAAGAATAGGATTACCTATCATTAGTAAGTTTATTGGGACGGTAAAACGGAAAATAGATAAAAATTTCTATCGCCGGTATAGCAAAACTAGAGACAGACAGAATATAGGGAACGGCCATTAGCCAGAGGCAGATCCGGGATTTTGGTTATCTTGACCCAAAAATAGAATTTAAAAATTTGAGATTAAACTATACCTACTTAAAATGGAATAAGTAAGGATAAGGGATGACAATTATATTATAGGTAGTACTAAGAAAGTAGGATATTATCAAGATTAATTCAAGATTTGTCAGTGGACCCAAGCTTTTGGGGGTGCCCTGAGCCCCTCTCTCGCTTCTGTTTATTATTTTATTAATATAACTATTTTTATTAAGCTGTCTATATGTCTTATTTAACTATTTTTATTAAGCTGTTCATATGTCTTATTTTCACGCCCCAAAAAGGGCCAACAGGGTTTTTGTTACATACAGTACAGGGATGTTACGGAGGTGGTTTTACCGGAACCGGAGTATGAGCCGGAGTTTTTAAATTTAACTTGTCGGAGTTGGAGTCGGAGCCGGAGCCCAAGTCAGAGGCGGAGTAGAATAGAGATATGCAAATTAAACGTTAAGGGGGTGATTTCTCATAAATTTTACATTTTGCCATATTCGCATCAATTTCATTAAAGTAGTTACATATAACACTTGTTGTTGGCTTCATTATTTATTATTTAAATAAAATATCCACGTTAAAATACTAAATACTAATATATCGCTAATAATTTAAATTGACAAGTAAGTTTTAAAGAGTCTCGAAGCGCGTCTAACACTGGAACAAAAACAAAACAAGTAACTGATCGGGAGACGCGAGCGGAATTCACCGAGCAAAACCGAGCGACAAGTCAAATCGTGTACAGACTTGTACGTTCACTGCCTTTCTATCTTCGTTATAACCTCCGATTCAAAATTATCGGAGCCGAAGTCGGAGTCGGAGGTGTAAAATCAATCGGAAGTTCCGACCTTTCGGAGTCGGAGGCGCAGATCCGTAACATCCCTACTGTATATATTAAGTTTGTATATACACACTTGGCCAGGTCGGTCATCTGCGCGAACATTCCCTTGAGTGAGACGACGATGATGGCGGCGAGTACGCATCTCGGCAGTTGTTCGAAGAATGGTCCGACCCACAACAATACGCACAACACTAGCACTGCGCTCACTACTGACGTCGCGCCTGTTTTACTACCCGCCTGGAAATATACAATACAATACAATACAATACAATACAATACAATACACTACAATACAATACACTACAATACAATACAATACAATACAATACACTACAATACAATACAATACAAAACTATTTATTACAAACCATTTACAATGCAAGTAATTTGAAGTAAAGCTAAAATCTAGTGCTAAACCTATGGAAGACAATGGGCGGTCTTATTGCTAGAAGCAATCTCTTCTAGACAACATCAGTATGGAAACAATTAACAAGATGAGAAGTAGACAGCGGTGTACAATACAATATGGAAAAAACACGAACAAAAATAGTTATAATACTTATATAATATAACTATTAAATACATGTACATACATACACATTTACGAGTGGTAGAGCCACGCTGTAAACTCTTTTGTCTACAACATGAATGGGCCGGCTCGTCCGAGTCGTCACCACTGTCTCACAGAAAATCGACGTAAAGTAACGGCTTGCTGCTGCGTTTCGTAAATTGAGTGAGATATCCGGGGGCCCAAATCCCCCTCCCTTTCCAAATCCCTTTTTATCCCTATCCTTTAAGGTCAGCAACACGCCCATCATTTTTTGTATTGTGGACGTACATGAGCTCCATCGTCCATGAACATTCACAATATCTGTGGAGTCATGGATGCGTTGCCGACCTTAAACGAATGGGATATTTAAGGGATTGGGAAGGGGAGGGGGATTTGGGCCTTCGGAAATCTCACTCACCAAACAAAACGCAACAGCAAGCTAGCTTTATGCTGGTTTTCTGTGAGACAGTGGTACCAACTCGGTCGAGCCGGCCGAACCATGCTGTAGACAGAACTGTCTACAGCGTTCGTCTAACAATTGTAATGCTAAAGGCGACTCACATAGACATAGCGCCTGTTTCACGACCTCTGAGTACATGCTACTTGCCAAATAAAATATGACATTTTCAAAAATGCCTGCTGACTGCCTCGGTGGCGCAGTTGTAATGCGTACGCGTTACGATTGAGGCCGACGCTGAGGTCTTGGGTTCGATCCCTAGGTCGGGTATAGTGGTATTGGGTTTTTCTATTACGAAATGCTCAGTATCAGCCCGGAGTCTGGAACTGTGTCCGGTATGGCGATAGGCTCGCCCCCTATCACATCATGGAACTGAGATACGCACGGCGAAATGTGGGTGTACTGGTTACACCTCTGTCTACCCCTTCGGGGATTACAGGCGTGAGTGTATATGTTTAAAAATAAAAGTCACACTCTGACTTTAAATGAAAGATTGTCTAATAGGTACTTTCAAAAGTAGCTAGCTGTCTTATACTTTAATTGGTGGTTATTTTTTTTTTTTTTTTTTGTTAAGTACAACATACCTGATATTGTATATAAGACCGCGATAGACTGGCGCAGAATGGAGCGCAACAGAAGAATGATGCAAAAATATTGCTTGAACCCTGCGGGGAAACAAAACTTTCATATGAACTCAGTTACGCCAAAAAGTGAAATTTTGAGTGATAGAGCCACTCTGTAGACACTTTTGTCTACAGCATGTATGGACCGGCTGAAATAAAATCATAAAAAAAAATACATGCATCAACCCATTTTAAACATGTTTTTATGCACTTAATTAATTTCACACATTCCGATCATAATAAAAATAATAAAAGCCCTTTTTTATACACGTCCCACTGCTGGGCACGGGCCTCCTCTACTGAATGAGAGGGGTTAGGCCTTAGTCCACCACGCTGGCCTAATGCGGGTTGGCAGACTTCACATACCTTCGAAATTCTTATGAAGAACTTCTCAGGTATGCAGGTTTCCTCACGATGTTTTTCCTTCACCGTTAAAGCAAGTGATAATTAACAATTAATACACACATAACTTAGAAAAGTCAGAGGTGTATGCACTTGGGGCTGGTTTCGAACCTGCGACTTTCGTCTCGACAGTCCGTACCACTCCCCGCTGAGCTATCACTGTTGGGTGTTGTGGGTTGGCAAGTCCCTCGTAGTCCCTGATACAGTTTAACCTAGTGTGGGGTCAGTATGTGTGTGACTGTTGGGTGTATTTATTATACTCACAAGCGCCAGTAGTTCTTGGTTCGCGTCGATCTCGTACTTCTCCTTGGAGGCGAATATGAGCGCCATCGACATCGATATAGTGTACGTCACCATCGTGATGGTGAACGCGTCGAGCGCCACGTCGGGTAACAACTCTAGCGGTGGCACTTGCGGTACTGGTAGACTGAGGACAATACGGTAGTTTCCTATATTGAATACATTTCTGTTTTTTTTTTTTTTTTTTTTTTATAACATAGGCAGGCAAACGAGCTAGTGGGTCACCTGATGGTAAGTGATCTCCACCGCCCATGTACGCCCACAATACTAAAAGAATTATGGGTGCGTTGCCGACCTTAAAGGAAAGGGATAATTAAGGGATTGGGAAGGGGAGGGGGTTTGGGCCTCCGGATATCTCACTCACCGTACGAAACGCAGCAGCAAGCTGCTACTTTACGCCGGTTTTCTGTGAGACAGTGATAATGACCCGGACGAGCCGGCCCATACATGCTATAGACAAGTGTCTACAGCGTGGCTCTACCACTCAAAAAAGTGTTTAAGTTTACTTTACAAAAAATCACACATGCATTGTATGGGATTGGAATTTGTGTTCGGTATGGCGATAGGCTCAATCCTGTCACATCATGGGACGGAAATACGCTAGGCGAGGGAGCACTAGTTGGACCTCGGCGTAGCTTTCAGGGGAAACAGGCGTGAACTTGTGTTATGTTTGAATTCTTCTACTTCAAGTTTCTTTTATAATTTCTACGATTAGTTTGAAATGTGCTCTATCAAAGGTCTAATTTATGACTGTTGATATAGCACATTTATAATTATAGCACAGTACAATAGGGTAGTTTCCTATATTGAATTTTATACATTATTTTATAAGCAACAGAAAATGATACGCAAAAGAAACCCTTTTGTCAAAACACAATCAAAATTGGTTCAGAAATGAGCCCGCAGTTATGACTTTACATGTTGGTATGAGGAAAAGTGGGTACATAGTAGGGATATCTCACTATCTCGCGTGCACGCGTGCACCATAATGAACATTTTACACAGTGACGTCAAACTTTGCGTCGTCTGTCATTTGACAATTACTTCTACAGGATTTGATCTTTCTGTTTATATATTTTTTTAATTTAACTATTTTTATTAAGATGTCCATGTGTCTATCTTCACGACCTAGAAAGGGTCAACAGGGTTTTTATTACAAAATATCTCCACCACTCACACACAATACTAAAATAATCATGGGCGCGTTGCCGACCTTAAAGGAAAGGGATAATTAAGGGATTGGGAAGGGGAGGGGGTTTGGGCCTCCGGATATCTCACTCACCATACGAAACGCAGCAGCAAGCTGCTACTTTACGTCGGTTTTCTGTGAGACAGTGGACGAGCCGGCCCATTCATGCTGTAGACAAAATTGTCTACCACTCAGCTGGTGTGTAATAAATACAGGTACTTACCCGGTGGGTATATTTCCGACTAGACTGATGCCGAACCGTTCCTTGAGGTACCCATACCGGGATACGAGGGTGCCTAAAACGATGGCCATCAACTCTATAGGCACCGGCACGCGACTGCGCTTGCTCACCCATGGCTAGAACAACATATTATATCTCATAACATATGTCAACTTGGACATGCCGAAAAATATCAAATTATTATCAATATTTTTTATTTAATATATAATAGTAATAAACAGAAAAAAAATTGAACTATTTATCGATATTTTTATCAAGTATCGAACTCATAAAAAACATTTATTTTTTAAATAAGTTCGTCCAAAAGCCAATCCGATATATGTTTCTTTTTCGATATTAATATTGAAATTGATATCGATACTTTTGAAAAATATCGATACAATATGTATCGATTCTTTTTTGTACGTCTGACACATCTATTTCAGCGAAGTTACACCAAGTAGGTTGTGTGAAGTCAAGTTGACTTACAAAATGATCATAAGTAAATAAAATTAAATTCGAGATATCAAACTATTTTAGTCAAATTAAAATTAGTTAACGTCTCCGTTAATTATACAGTCGTTAACATAAGTAAATTATTTTTTGGAGGGTACCTAGTTGAATAGGCTGGCAAACGAGCCAGTGGGCCACCATGGTAAGCGATCTCCACCGCCCATGTACGCCCACAATACTAGACGAATCACGGGCGCGTTGCCGACCTTATAGGAAAGGGTTTAAGGGATCAGGAAGGGGAGGGGGATTTGGGCCTCCGGATATCTCACTCACGGTACAAAACGCAGCAGCAAGCTACTATTTAACGCCAGTTTCTGTGAGACAGTGGTAACGACCCGGACGAGCCGGCCCATTATGCTGTAGACAAAAATGTCTACAGCGTGGCTCTACCACTTAACACAATTGTTTTATAAATATGACTTACCTTGAGCAGTTCGTTATTGAGCGCGATGATAAGACACGTTATAAACGATATGAGAAGCGCCGTCCAGTTCAAATTCGGCAGATTCTGGCACACTTCCACCACTGTCTGGAACAAAGTGATCATATTATACGCCTCTTTTGTTATGTAGGTTAATGTGTAATGAAATATGTTGATTTAATTCTGCCGCCAAACAGCAGTATGTAAGCACTGACGGTTCAGTTTGAAGGTCATTGAAGCCAGTGAAATTACTGGGCAATATGATACTTAACAACTTATGTTTCAGGGTGATGAGCGCAGTCCGATGTCATGACCAACCCTCTTGGGGATCTATTTGTTATTAATATAATGAACGATGTCGGGTGACAAAAGTGATGTACAGAAAAACTTAAATTAGTTTATGTTACATCTCTTGTACAAATGAATGTTAACGGTTTTTACTATTAAATAAAAAAAAATAAAAAAAAATGCAGTTTTGTAATTCAAAGTTCTGTGTGGTGTTGCTTCTGTTTATGGGCACGCGTGGTGCTTACCATCAGACGAGCGACCAGCTCGTCTCATTATTCAAGCTAATAAAAAACCCCCAAGACTTAACCTCACAACTTAGGTACGTTATTAGTTAATAATCTCCCCAGAGGGGTTGCCGTGTCGGGCGGCCGGTCGTAAAAACTACAAGCCAAATCTTTCTGTAACATATGTTAAAAAGCATGTGGCGACCCCACTGCAAATAGGATAGCAGGAGAAGAATCAAACACAAAAAAATACATACAACTTCTGGATTGTACTTACAAGAGGCACTTTATAGTTTCCTGAATATTTCAGTAACTTCACTCCGAAGAGATCTTTCAGTTGTGAAGCGAGTACGTTTAAGGATGCGGCGGTTGTGAACCCAGATACCAGCGGCTCTGAGAGTAGAGTCGACACTGCGCCTAGACGGAGCACCCACATTAGTACCTGGGGAGATCACATTTGTTAAATAAATAAATAAATACACCCAACAGTAGGGTAGTTTCCTATATTGAATTTTATACATTATTTTATAAGCAACAGAAAACGATACGCAAAAGAAACCCTTTTATTAAAACACAATCAACATTGGTTCAGAAATGTGCCCGCAATTATGACATTAAATATTGGTATGAGGAAAAGTGGGTGCGTAGTAGGGATATCTCAGTATCTCGCGTGCACGCGTGCACCATAATGCATATTTTACACAGTGACGTCAAAGTTTGCGTCGTCTGTCATTTGACAAAATATACAATATGTAACAAGAACCCTGTTGGGCGTTTTAACCGCAATATTAGATATTCAAACGTAAGTAATGAAATAACACGCATACGAAAATGAGACTATAAAAAAAACAATATTTATAATTTATAGTTTTTATTATTTTATTGTTTGTATACCGTATTTCGATTGATTACATCTGTAAGAGCGACGACTCTTGAGTCAGTGCGAGATAGCAAGTTGCGGCGTGTACGTGCATCAAATTTAGACAATTTAGACAGCTCCGTGGCGCAGCGGGCGAGTAGTCGGCTGCGAAGCGAGAGGCCGTGGGTTCGATTCCCACACCGAGACAAATGTTTGTGTGAACCACAAATATTGGTCTCGGGTCTGGGTGTTGTGGGTTGGCAAGTCCCTCGTAGTTGCTGATACCCACGATACAGGTTTACCTAGTGTGGGGTCAGGACTATGTGTGTGACTGTTGGGTGTATTAGTATTATAAATGCGCCGCGCCGCGCATGCGCCCGGCTTCGGCAGTAAGTTACATCAGTCAGCTGTTCATCACTTTTCAGATGAATATAACATTTTTTAAATACGTTATGTTTTCTAAGCTAAGTACCTGTGTAAGGATAACATCTCGCTTCTGTTTATTATTTTTTAATTTAACTAATTTTATTAAGCTGTCTATCTTCACGACCTAGAAACTGCCAACATTGTTTTTGTTACATATATTGACGCTGCGTTTCGTACGGTGAGCGAGATTTGTGAAACAATGAGATTTCCAAGCCGATATTCCCCCCTCCCTTTCTCATCATTTCCCTTGAAGATTCACAACGCGTCCATGATTTTACTCATATTTAAGGCGTTCATAGGCGGTGGTCGTCACTTTCCTTCAAGTGACCCACTAGCTTAATTGCCGACCTCGGCTATAAAAATAATAATAATATAATCCTACTAACCTGAAACATGCCAACTGCAAGACACACTATGCTGACAACCTGTAGCGGCGAGTAGTCGCCATCTTGCATAACTGCCACTAGAAGATACGAAATATACAAAAAAATAATCATGTGTTCAATTCACACGTGGTAGAAGTGAAACGTTCAAAAATGTTAGCTTCAAGATAATGAGACGAATGTAAAATTTCGGGAAACGTATAATGTTTCCTATCTTATTTTCTCCCACGTTAAATCTTATGAATCTATGTGTCTGTCTCTTTTTACTGCGTACACGTATACAAAACACTATGGTTGTTGTGATGCCTTTTCTCAAGCTTTGTACTACGCATGCGCGCACAACTGTATAATGCTACCTATCTCATTTTCTTCCACATAAAATCTTAAGAATTTATGTGTCTGTCTCTTTTTCGTTTCATCGATTTTCAAATCACAACGATGCTAAAGAAGTGTTCACTTCAATAATGCTTCTATAAATTTTGCGGAAACTAATAGATTGTACACAAGGTGGTAGGTCCCTCGTATGATAGAGGCCGTCTGGGTTGGTACCACTGCGCCGTCTATTTCTGCCGCCAGACAGCAGTGTGTAAACACTGTAGTGTTTCGGTTTAAAGCCTCTTATGCCTCCTTAGCCTTAAACATCATATGCCTCGGGGTGACGAGCGCAGTCCAATGCCATGCAGTTCAAAGTTCTCTGTGGTGTTACATCTGTTTATGAGCAGGCGTGGCGCTTACCACCAGGCGAGCAACCTGCTCGTTTCGTTATTGAAGCTAATAAAAAATACGATGTATTGATAGTAGGATTTAAATACATACCCGTTCCATTAGTGATGTTGTAATTTGTTTCAAAATGTGTTGCGTGATGTGTCACCACCTGGACATTCAACCAATTGTTATTACCTAGTTACCAATTATACAACGTGTTACAGAAAGGTGTGGTCAAATATAAGCAACGTACCAATGCATATGCAAATAAACTACACACTTTTATAAATAACCCCCAACAGTCACACATAGTCCTAAAACCCCACAGTAAAATACAAGTCTTGTGTCGTGGGTATCAGGAACTACGAGACACTGTCGTCCTCACAACAAATATGAAAAAAAAAACAAATATTGCGGATTATAAATATTTATCTCGGTGCGGGGATCAAACCCGCGGTTTCACATTTCATTGTCGACTACTCGCCTACTACGCTACGGGGGTTGTCAAAATATAACGTAATATAAGGATAATGTAATCACGCACACGCACACTCAAACGCACAGTTATCCGCTGTGACAATGTTCCTTATTTTCATCAATAGCGGACATACAAGACAGGTCACTCAATAGAAAATAATAAATACATAATATTATATGTATTGTAATATGTTTGTATTAGATCATCACGCGTTCGTATTTCACAAATATACGAAGTTTGCCGCTTTCCGATAATGATTTAACGGTGGATTTTAATTATGTAGGGCAACCCGCCGTCTGATACCCACAACCCGCACGGAAACCAAGTTTCCCCATTGCCGCGTCCGTTAATCAGTAGAGGTTGGTTTGATTAAGATTTTGGTGGGCCACTATTAATTAGTAGGACATTTTTGTATGTTTAACATGCATCTATTATGCAAACATTTTGATTAGTCGAATCAATATGAATATTTAAGGATATATCTAAGTTGGTGGCCCACTTTACACTCCAAGCTAATATTAAAGCTAATAAATGAATTACGTTGGCGGTTTTGGGTGATAGGTTATAAATATCCTGTTCTAAAAGAGTACTATAAAGTTTCTAGGTTTTACCCGATGTGCTAAAGCTGTCAGTTGATTTGGTATTATTATATAATAGGTATTATGATATTTCGATATTTTGATGTTCTAGATTATGCAGTTACAACACTAGTGCAACATATTACCGCAGAATAAATTAGCAAATCTTTTACGCAAATGACAACTCTCACGCCTGCATCATCGAGGGTGTAGGCAGAGGTGCAACTAGTGCACACATTATTGGTGTAGCTAGGAAGTTTTTCTAAGAGTGGCAATGAGGTTTCTAGGAGAGGCAGCACTCACCCTTGGTAGGCACCTCCTAGGGGGCTCGTAGTAGCGCCCATTATTATATTAAAGGTTACGATTATCTAGGGGGGCGGGGGGGGGGGGGAGCTGGCAATAACATTGTTCAGGATGGACAGGACCCAGTCTTACCCCAACCTAGCTACAGCCATGCGCATACTGTTCGCCGAGCTATACCCATCCCATGTGATAGGGGCCAACAGGCGATTTTATTGCTAAAAACTATATCTTCTAGTCAACCTTAGTTTTAACCATTAGGTTAACTTGTAATTATATTATAAGGGCCTATGTCCATTTGCAATGTCCAAGTAAACAAAATTATTATAAAGTGACGTACCTTTCCAGCCATAAGACAGGCGACGGCAAATGTCCCCATCGAGATGTGTGGAGATGTGCCAAATATAACATATATCAGTACAGGGAAGAACGCCATGTACAGTCCCACTATGGGAGGGACCTCGGCTAGCAACGCGTACGCCATACCTGTGGAAAAAGCGTTTACGGACATATTTTTTTATAGCAGAGAAACAACGGCAAACAATGTTTCAGCTGATAGTAAGTGATCTCCACCGCCCAGAAGAATCATGGGCACGTTGGTGACCTTAAAGGAAAGGGATAATTAAGGGATTGTGAAGTGTGTGTTGATTGGGGATTCGGGCTTCCGGATATCTCACTCACCGTACGAAACGCAGCAGCAATCCGCTACGTTACGTCGGTTTTCTGTGAGACAGTGGTAACGACCCGGTCGAGCCGGCCCATTCATGCTGTACAATTGTCTACAGCGTGGCTCTACCACTCAGGTCTACGACTCTGAGAAATAATTCAAAGAAATGGCTAGTGAATACTTAAAAGGTGACCACTGAAAATCAGCGCTGTGTTTTGGTACGCGGTACCTATCAGTCACGACGCGCAAATGACAAAACCATCCATGGTCACAGATAAAAAATAATTTTACTAAAATTAATTAGTAGGTTAGTTTCCTATATTGAATTTTATACATTGTTTTATAAGCAACAGAAAATGATACGCAAAAGAAACCCTTTTATTAAAACAGAATCAAAATTGGTTCAGAAATGTGCCCGCAGTTATGACTTTAAATGGAAAAGTGGGTGCGTAGTAGGGATATCTCACTATCACGCGTGCACCATAATGAACATTTTACACAGTGACGTCAAAGTTTGCGTCGTCTGTCATTTGACAATTACCCCTTCTACAGGATTTGAATGGCTTCTAACTTATTTATTTTTGGTCCAATTTATAAAATCCTTTCTACAATCGTTTTTGAGTAATGTGAATTATTGATTTAAATAATAAAAAAAATCTAGTCAACTACCCTATTGTCTTTCTTTAAAACTAATTGACGTATCCGAGTACGGCAGTTCTACCTGTAGGCTACTCACCTTGGGGTATGTGCATTACTGCGGTGGTCGCGCCCGCCACGAGGTCGCCCACCAAGTACTGCTTCACGTTGTAATTGGGCAGCCATCTTGCGATCGGCAAGGAGTTGCGGAGACATTCCCCGATGCCGCAGCTCTTGACGGCTTTTGTCACGTGGTGTCGCACTGCAAAGTATTATTTTGATGGTTGGAAGTTGGACAACTGTTTTTTTTATTATCGTTAATGACAAGACGAGCAGATCGTTCGCTTGATGCTAAGCGGCACGCCTGCCCATAAACAGAAGTACCACCAATCAGAACTTGTAATTATGAAGCACTGCGTGGCACCGGACTCACCCCGAGACATAAGATATTAAATCTCATAATGCCAAGTAATTTCACTGGCTCAGAACTTTGAATTACAAAGCACTGCATGGCACTGGACTGCGCTCGTCTCCCTGAGAAATAAGACATTATAATAATGCCCAGTAATTTCACTGGCTTAAATATCCTTCAAACTGGAATACAACAGTGCTTTCCATAGCTTACACACTGTTATTTGGCGGCATTAGAAGACGACGACGAGCGAGTGACCGGTTCGTCTCGCCATTAGCGCTAAGAAAAAAAACATACGCAGATTCGTATTGACAGTGTGATGATTTTATTTTCGCAGTCTCATATTTTCTTGAATAAATAATTTTTACTTATAATACTAGCCCTGTATTATACAGGCTCCACTGCTGAGCACGGATCTCCTCTACTGAATGAAAGGGGTTAGTCCTTAGTCGACCACACTGGCCTAATGTGGGTTGACAGACTTCACATACCTTCGAAATTCTCATGGAAAACTTCTCAGGTATGCAGGTTTCCTCGCAACGTTTCCTTCACCGTAAAAACAAGCCCTAATTATCAATGAATACACACGTATTAGAGGTATCACGTAGAGGTGCATGCTCTTGGGGTTGGTTTCGAACCTGCGACTTTCGTCTCGACAGCGTATCACTCCCCGCTAAGCTATTGCTGCTCTGGTTGTGTTTACGTAGGGGTCGAAAAATGGGCCCATAATTTATATATTTAAATATAGACCATGATCTAAGATCTATACTACTAGACGGGCTGTTTAGAAGTAAAATTGCGTCACATAACGCGGGAGTTTGACAGCTCACAAACAGGGAGCGCGATAGGGGTTCTAGTTGAGAGTACACGAAATGGTAATATTGAGTTACGGTCAATTGACAGCAACTTAGTGGTACAATTTCTAGTCTCTGTTCTTCTCTCTGTCTAGTAGTATACATTAAATTCTTTGATCATGATAATGAATTTACAGCACAATGGTTTTAAATAAACATCATTCTAATGAAGTAATAAATTACTTTATTTATACCAAATATGTTTATCAGTGGTCATTGGTCATTGACCTATTAGCTGACTATAGTTCTAATTTAATATGACGCGTCTAATAAATACTCGCACTATATACTCTATTTTGTATGCAATAAGATTCAAACTTGAGTGTCATTTAAAAAAAACAGGCCGCGAGAACCAGAGTAGCCTAAGTGTAATTTAAAAAAAAGTCTATTACAGTATGTGAAAAAAAACTCTGTTGGCACATTCTAGGCCGTTAAGATAGACATATAGACAGCTTAAAAAAAATAGTTAAATAAAAAAAAAACAGAAGCGTGATATTATCCTTACAGTTAGAATAGAAAAATGAACATAGGTACTTATTTCAAAATATATATTTTGATCTGAAAAGTGATGAACAGCTGACAATTCGTAATGTCAGTGTATTATTTGTAGCCAAAATAAACGTTTTTATAGATACATACACACTCACGCCTGTAATCCCCGAAGAGGTAGGCAGAGGTGTAACCTGTACACCCACATTTCGCTGAGCGTATCACCGTCCCTTATGTGATAGGGGGCGAGCCTATCGCCATACCGGGCACAAATTCCAGACTCCGGGTTGATACTGAGCATTTCGTAATAGAAAAACCCAATACCACTTCACCCGACCCGGGGATCGAACCCGAGACCTCAGAGTCGGCCTCAATCGTACGCATTACAACTGCGCCACCGAGGCAGTCCCTCGTTTTTATCTATCTATCTATCTATGTGAAATCTGTCAACCCGCATTAGGCCAGCGTGGTAGACTAAGGCCTAGCCCCTCTCATTCAGTAGACGAGGCCCGTGCCCAGCAGTGTGATGTATAAAACAGTGTTAATATTCTTTTCAATGCCTTTTGAAGTTGTGAATTTTTTTTTTATTCATAGCAGAGTTACTGTACAATGTCCATATGTTACTGATGTGCCACGATTTCCATTTGTACGCGCATTACACGTAGGTTTAGTGCAATACAACCTCGGACTTTGCCACACTACCGTTGAGAAAGGAAAAGCCAACATAACATGTAATTAATTAGAACAATAAATAATTTCACTAATTATAGCCAACTTTATCTGTACGCATTCCACATCAATCAAATGAACAAACTGTACAAGTGCAATGCGATAAAATCAAGTTGTTGAGTGTTCACAATCATATACCGTATCGAATAAATTTCTGTGTTTGAATTTTCGATTCGAATAATCACACATGAATTGCATGGGATTGGAATTTGTGTTCGGTACGGCGATAGGCTCGACCCTGTCACATCATGGGACGGAAATACGCTAGGCGAGGCAGCACTAGTTGCACCTCTGCCTCTACCTCTTAGGGGATACAGGCGTAAGCTTGTGTTATGATTGATTTCTTCTTCTACTTCAAGTTTCTTTTATAATTTCTACGATTAGTTTGAAATGTGCTCTATCAAAGGTCTCATATATGACTGTTGATATAGCACATTTATAATTATAGTACAGTACAATTATTTAATGATATTAGTCTGGTCCATGTGGAATATTTCTGGCTAATTGGCTAACAATTAAAGTTAATAGACGTCCTGAGTACGGCAGTTAGCTTAACTCTAAATTCAGAGTCTAAAAATAGGGCACTGAATACAGCGTTGTGCAAATAGATCTTTATTATTAAAACACTGCCTCGGTGGCGCAGTTGTAATGCGCACGCGTTACGATTGAGGCCAACGCTGAGGTCTCGGGTTCGATCCCCGGGTCGGGTAAAGTGGTTTTGGGTTTTTCTATTACGAAATCACTTTTAGTGATAAGGCCGCCACTTGTGGCACATTTATTATTAAGCTGTTTTCTGTTTTTGTTGTTGTTGTTTTTGTTGTTGTGTGTCTACAATAAAGAGTTACTATCTATCTAATGCTCGGTAACAGCCCGGAGTCTGGAATTTGTGCCCGGTATGGCGATAGGTTCGCCTCCTATCACATAAGGGACGGAGATACGCTCGGCGAAATGTGGGTGTACTGGTTACACCTTTGCCTACCCCTTCGGGGATTACAGGCATTGTCTAGGTGTTACTCACGTGGTTTATCAGGCACTTGGTAGTCTGCATCCTTGTTAAGTGTCTCCTGTTGGTATACGCGTCTTATTACGTTGAACTGTTGGCTGGGATGTGCCTGGCTCCTGTCGACAAACAGACACATTATTATTATTTTGTTTAATATGTATGCACAATTCATTTGGAAAAGGATAATAGAAAATAATGTATGATGGTCTAATAGCTATAAGTTCCAAATTACTTATTACAGATTCGACCAACAGTTAAACATGGTTGGAGAAAGTATTTGTTTTTTTTGTGTGCAAGAGGTTATTGGGTATATAAACATTTTTAATTTTATTTTATAGTGTTATATTTTTTTTTATTTCTTTTTATATTGTGAGATTTTAAAATTTGTTTTTAAGTCTCGTTTATATACGGAATGGTACAGCTATGGCATATAAATTCAAATACAATAGCCAAATCGCGACGAGTGTGTTGTTATCCTTTAGGGAGTTAATTATTTACTTCGCGCCATAGTCCGTCAACCCAATCGAATTGGTCCACAATTTGTGTAGATATCTATTACATAAATGTATAAAAAAGCGAAAAAATAGGCACCGAATTGAGAACCTTCTCTTTTTTGGTGTCGGTTAAAGCCACACATAATTCTATGTTTTTATATGGCACATAAATACCAAGATAGATGTGTGGTACTAATACTCTTAAGGAAAGGTTTTCAGTAAATTAAAGAATATAATGCTTTATTTCTTAAGATCCGTTTGTAGAACGGAAGCAGAGTTCACAAATGATGTATGTCCAAAAATACCCATATTAACATTCACGGTGGTAACGCATGAGAATATTACTCCACTAATGATCAATACGAACGCTAATAAAATAATCCATAATATTGATTCATTATTCACTATTATTGTATTAATTGTTAATTATCACTTGCTTTAACGGTGAAGGAAACATCGTGAGGAAACCTATATACCTGAGAATTTATTCATAAGAATTTCGAAGGTATGTGAAGTCTGCCAAGCCGCATTAGGCCAGCGTGGTGGTATAAGGCCTAACCCCTCTCATTCAGTAGAGGACGCCCGTGCCCAGCAGTAGGATGTATATAATACAGGGCTAGTATTATTATTGATTCATTCGTTTTTGAGCGAAACCCGAATATACTTACATTCAGTTTTAAGAGTTCCGTACCCAAAGGGTGCTAAAGGAAGCCTAATAGTATTTTTTTTAAAAAAATATAGCTTGGATGACGAGACGAGAAGGGGGTTAGAATGTGGCGTGATCCGTTTCGTTTTTGATTTTTTGCATTCTAAGGGGACAAGTCGCTCGTCTGATCGTAAGCGCCACGCCTGCCGATAAACAGAAGCACCACAATACAGAACTTTGAATTTCATGGCGTTGTACTGTGCTCGTCACCCCGATACATAAGATGTTAAGTCTTATAATGCACTGTCATTTTACCGGTTTCAGTGTCCTTCAAATCGAAACACAACCGTGCTTACACACTGCTGTTTGGCAGTAGAAATGGACAAAGCAATGGTACCAACCTAGATGGCCTCTTGCATTAGAAAGATCTACAATATATCTGTCTGTGTATCCTACCTTTATAGAGCTCTATTTTTTATGCGTAGTACGTACCCGTTGGAAGTTTTTTTGCGAAATATATTGTGTTCTTATAGTGGATATTCTAATAAATCATAAAAAAGTAAAAATTTAAGATTGTAGGTACGAAGCGCAATTGAAATACAGAACCTATTTTTAAAGTCTTGTCAAAAATCGCTCTAATATACTATAAAAACATTATGCAATATATAACAGCTAACAATTAATTATAATTACAACTAGTGAAAGTCACGTTTCGAACACAATATTTAATATGCCTACAGTATTAGGTAACCTAGCTCTAGTCTACAATCGTTTTTGTCAGCGCCACGGTCATTGCAGCATTACAGTGAATGAACGGCCTTTGCTGATGTCTTTCTGAATATTGCTACAACTCAAGGTCTGCTTTCTGTTCTGAGTTTGATGAACTTTCTCCGTTTGTGGGTCATGTTTTAGCATTAATTTATGTTTGAACGTAATTGTTGTTGATATATCATACTATCATAAATATTATAAATGTGAATGTAAGTTTGTTTGTTACGCTTTCACGCCTAAATCACTGAACCGATTTTGATGTAGAGATAGATGGGACCATGGAGACGGTTATAGGCTACGTTTTATTTCGGAAAAGTCTATTCACGCGGGCGGAGCCGCGAGCAAAAGCTAGTATCAAATAAATAGTGGAGATAAACAAAATTACATTTGTAATTTAATGGAAGCCAATAACTGGATTTATTGAGTGTGAATAAGTATGTGGACTCATGAACAAATGACTAATATAAACAATATTATAAGTTGCTTAGTGTAAATGCCATTAAATTACATCAGAATATCTATCTGTAACATACGTGTGTCCGATCTAGTAGTTTATCTAGGTGTAAACGCAATATGTGAGCCACTTACATAGTCTTATATAAGAAAAGTTTACAAATATAATTCAAGCCTTACAAAGAGTTGTTTGTTCTCTAAATTTACTGATCTGATTAGGTAATTCTTTCAATTTAAATTTAATTAAATAGGAAGCTACAATATCACTGAATGTTATAGGTTATAAAATACTACTTTTATTCTAAAAAGATTTTCACGGGGACGGAGTTGCGACCAGATTGTAAAAGACCACATTGAAGTAGCAAAAAATTTCCATTGAGGGCAATACTGTGGATTGCTCATTTTCATGTTTGAGTATAATACCATAGTGTAACTGCTCAATTGCTTTGAAATCTATAAAAGAAGATATCAATTCCCAGTTTCCACAGAGGTTTGAATGATTGAGAGATAGCCAAAACTGGTTATTTGATTGCCGGGATGACTAACGCCATATAAGCCCCGCGAAATTGTATAGTGCATATTGCCAAGATCAAGTCAAAATTGTGTATTATGTAATTGTTTAGTTTCGTAAAACTTCCATAAATTATCGACGAATGACGTCGAATCGAGCTCAGAGGTCCTTCGGATTGCCGTGGCAGAGGTTTCACGGAGCATTTGCGATCTGCACAACTATCTATTTCGCCAAACGTTTAAATAAATGCGGTTTTTCTTGTAGATTCATTACAAAGCGCGAAGGGAATGCCACCCGCCTTTGAAATTATTACAGTGTTGCAATTTTTTCTTTGAATATTTTTTTAATAAATATTCAAATTTAGATGTTATCTACTATGCTACTTATACTCAAGTTGATAATAATATGATTTCTCTATTTCCCTTTCTTTTGTCATAAACGCTAATTTAATTCCCTGCATGATCAATAAACACATTTTATTTCATTTCGTTTCAAGGTCATACCTAAATTAATGCACTATACATTGTTTAATCGTTTGATGATGCTTAAATTACCATCTAACCAATTAACCCATAATAATTTTTTTCTTTATCTAAAGCAAATTATGTAGATTTTCAAAAAATGACGATATCACGTGTTTTAATATATCACGTTTAAGAATAAGGAAACAATTTAAAACTTAAAAGTAAAATAACTTGAACTACGATATCATAGCAAAAAATATAGAAAGAAACTGCTATAGCTAAGTGGGAAGTTGTATGGACTGTCGAGACGAAAATCGTGGGTCGTCAGTCCCTAGGACACACAACTGCCTCTTTAATGTGACATGTCTCATCAGCATCTCGGCATGATGCCGTCCACTGCCACCGTCCCCAAGTGAGCGCCACCTTTTTCAAGTCGTTTTTATTCATTGTTATCAGTTGTTTTAACGGAGCACATCGTGAGGAAACCCCCATACAAGGTTTCTTTCAAGAATTTCGAAGGTATGCAACGTTAACCAACCCTAATCCCTATTATTAGTAGAGATATTAGCCAAGCAGTAGGACAGTATAATACAGGGCTGTAATATTCAAACGATGTGATGTACATTGATTAAACATGGTACCGTAACGAGAATATTATCAGGAAACCGATAGCTTATCGCTGAAACACTATAAACATAGGTCAACCGGTCACATTTTATATTCAAATGTGGTTTTTTAATGTTGTTCTTTTTAAATAATCGGCCTTATATTAACAACAGCCTGAGGTTAGAATTTGTGCCCGGTATTGTGAAAGGTTCGCCCCTATCACAATTTGGGACGCTAATAAGTTCAGCGGATAGAAAAAGGTGCAGCTCTCAGTGGGTACATGCATGAGCTTAATTATGTAACTAGTATGTACGAAAATTCAAAAGAAAGGTCACTTATATTTCTCATCACTGGTGTTGTGAATTATTGGGCCTTAATGAAAATTTTGGTACAATTCTTAGCGTTGTCACGATCTACTACCCCATCAGTTACAGCACACAATCGGCTGCAGTATCATTATTTCATACGCACTCATGCCTGTACTCTCCGAAAGGGTAGGCCGAGGTAAAACTAGTACACCCACATTTCGCCGAGCTTATTTCCGTCGTCATGATGTGGTTGGGGGTGAGCCTATCGGCATATTGGGCACGATTCCAGACTCGAGTTTGATACTAAGCATTTTACGTTAGAAAAACTCAATATCACTTTACCCGACCTGGGGATCGGGCCCGAAACCTCAGCACAGCAGTCGTACCGCGGAGTCACATTATTGTATAAATAAAATATAGAATCGTAATGGCTTGTAATGGTAAGCACAATTTTAGGATTTTTATGGGATTTACCTACTGGTCCACTTTGTTATGACGAGAGGACACAAAACTTTATATTGTTTATGTCAAGTAATGTCAACCGGACGACCAACAAGTTGATCCAATGTCACGCACAAACGTCTTGTTCATTTAATAATAATGCTAGCCCTATCACACCATACCTCTCACTGCTGGCACAGGCCTGCTCTATGCATAAGAGGGTTTAGGCTTTAGTCTGTCACGCTGGCCTAATAAGGGTGGGCAGATTTCACATAACTCGAAATTTGGTGAAAACATGGTTTCTTCTTCACCGTTGAAGCAAGCTATAATTAACAATAACGTAACACACGTAACTTAGAAAAGTCAGATGTGTATGCTCTTGGGATTGGTTTCGAACGTATCACTCCCCGCTGAGCTATCACTGCTGCTCCTATATATTACAATTATTATAATGTGTTAACAAAAACCTCAAGTATTGTTTAAACTGAAACTTTCCTGAAAGTATATAGGTTACACTAGTGAATAGATCATCAAAATTATTATAATTCATTCGTTTGAATAAATCCTCAATATGAATTCATTAGTTTTTAAGTAAATCGCAAACAAATTTACATAATACTACATACGGATCGAATCGCTATTATAAGTAAGCTAATTATTAAAAAAATTACAAAGTCCAAAAACAATAAACTTGCCATTCGTCATCACTCCCATCCTGATCTTGTAACAACGGTACATTTTCATTGTAGTTGTTACTAATTCTAATGTTATTCTCGAACCAAATAAATGTCTTTTTCATACGCATCACGCCGTTTTTATATCATTTTTTGAACACAAACGACATTGTCGGGCATGAACATTATTGACACTACTGTTAATAGATTATAACTGTTATTTTTTTGTAAATTTTAACTGTAAACAATTATTTACTACTTCATTTGTGTAAATAATTATTCATAATTGAAATTTAAAAAATACGTTAGTTTTAATTCATTTATTATTTGAAATTGCCGCTCAAGAAGCATGTCCGGTATAGAATATTAATTTATCGTTTATTTTAAACTATGTTTAGTAATACGTCAATAAAAAAATTATATTACACTATTCGAACAATACAATATGATATAATGAAATCAATTTGGAATTAAAAGATTCGAAAGATTTTTCCTTAAAAATTGATTAAAATAAGTTATGCGTATTTGCTTCTTGGGCGACAATAATTGCCTATTTTATAGACGGTGTACACAGGATCACATGTTCATAAGTCACTTTATTCTTTTATATTTTTTATTCTTCTTAGGTCACTAATATTTTTATAAAGTTATCACTTTGCACTTATGTTCTAAACATGTTTCTAATTGTTCCATTAAACGGCAACTGATAACACAGTCGATTTAATTACGACATTAATCCACTCCACTTCTCCACTGAATTACTTTAAATAAAATTGGGTAACTCGTCAATAATTTTATTTGAATTCCCGGTTTTTTGACAGCTCTACTCAGGATTTTTTAAAATTGTTTCAAAAAGTTTATAACACATGATGCAATGAAAACCGTTTACAAATCCATGTTTCTTATTTTCAAACACATTTTTTTATTATAGGATTGTAAATAAGTCCTGGTTTGTTTCGTATGATCCTAAATAATACTGTTTTATCAATTTTAATGCTCCGAAGTACATACAGTCGAAAATACAATTTTTCCTTATACGCTGAATTATTATAACGTATTTGTAAATATGTTTTATAATAGATTTACACTTAATTGACCAATAATTATGTAAATACATGCATACCCGATAAATATTGAATTTTAACTGGGTAGTCTTAAAGACTGACAAAGCAAAATAATTGCTTAATTTTTTCTAGTCATATTATGGACGTTTGGGTATGAACTTTTAACTTAAATATTGTCAATTCTTCTTTGAAATAATTAATGAAAGAAAACACAATAATCAATTACAAAGCTTTTGCAACAAGCTTTTTTGGTCGGATAAAAATACATAAGTAATATTTTTATAATAAATGCCTATTGAAGAAAATTGTATGTCACACCATTCATCACATTTTCAAACACCAAAAAAAGGAGCACAAAAAAAAAAACAAAACAGGACTCAAAATAACGTAAACGGTTTTCACTTATCACAAAAAAAAACACGAATTCAAATACCAAGCTGTGATTGATATTATCAACGTCCGAGAACGAATTGAACGTTGTAACACTGAAACAGTTGGCCGAGAGGCGACTGCCGTGTCGATAACGCAATGTTATGGATGGCCAACCGTTGGCGATTGGTTTTTTTATTAATATTTGTAAATAGTCAAGATCATTTTTAGGGTTCCGTAACTGGTAATTTTGGAGTGAGTGGTGGAGGCATGTTCTGCAGTTTTGTTTACAGCATGAATAGCCAGTTTTCAGTATGAATAGCTCGACCGGTTCATTACCACTGTTTCACAGAAAACCGACGTAAATGTAGCGGCTTGCTGCTACATTTGTGAGTGAGATATACATTCAGGTAAGTAAGTATGCTTCCACCAAAAAATACCTCTTAACACGTGCAAATCAATAAAAATCCCATGTGTTCATGTTCAAATTCAAATTCAAATTATTTATTGAATCCATAAAATGTTATACATCAGTAATATTATAGATTCAGTCAAATTTTAACTCTACCGCCAGTTCGGAATGCTGTTTCGCTAGAGAAGCTGATTTACAATATTGGTACTACATTAATACAATTTAATTCATGGCACGGAACCATCGCAAAGTTCGAGTCTTTTCGCACTTGACCGTTTTTTTTACTGTGGCCAGTACAATGTCAGTGTGTTTTTGTGATCCATGGATCACGGAATAGAAAACGATGTAGTTAATTTCCTAAGAATTAACCTTCAAGTGTGAGATTTGGCTAAAGTGATGTTTAGGCACGGTGATAATTATAAAATGTATCGAATCAAATTAACAGCCTCCGTGGCGCAGTGGAGGAGTAGCTGGCTGTAAAGCGAGAGGCCGTAGGTTCGATTCCCGCACCGAGAAAAAATGTTTGTGTGATCCACAAATATTTGTTTCGTGTCTGAGTGTTTTCTCCCCAGAGGGTGACGCCAGGCGGCCGGTCGTAAAAACTACAAGCCAAATCTTTCTGTAACATGTGTTAAAAAGCATGTTGCCCCGACCCCACTACGAGTGGGATAAGAACAGATGGAAGGACAAGAATAATTATTAAATTGATCTGATCTGCAACCATTCTCAATTGAACCCTGTTACTTTGAGAAACTTGTGGTTTTTTAACCACCGCCAAAAAAAGAGTGGTTATAAGTTTAATCCTTTTGTCTGTGGCACCGTAGCGCTTAAACGAATGGACCGATTTGAATACTTTTTTAAGCTAGTAAAATTGAGATGGTTCATACCTCTGTCTGATGAAAATCAGATTTTTTATTGCATAGGCCGGCTAACAAGCAAGTGGGTCACCTGGATGGTAAGATTTCCAACACCCATGGAAGCCCACAATACCAAAAGAATCATGGGCGCGTTGTCAATCTTAAAGGAAAGGGATAATAAAGGAATTGGGAAGGGGAGGGGGATTTGGGCCTCCGGATATCTCACTCACCGTACGAAACGCAGCAGCAAGCTGCTACTTTACGCCGGTTTTCTTTGTGCTAGTGGTAACGGCCCTGACAGGTCGGCCCATTCCTGCCGTCATAGACACAAATGTCTACAGCGTGGCTCTACCACTCAAAGTGTTTTATTTTTAACGACACATAAAAACAAACAGGTTCTCAATTAGTCTGTATATAAACATTTTATGGATATTCACGCATAACTCCGATCGATTTGGATGATTCTTTTCTATCCGATAGGGTTTACAGCGTTGGTCCCGTTTAAATTTTAAGAAATAATTCCACCCCTAAGGGATGAAGTCGGGGATGGAAGACATCTTCCGATATTCATGCACCAACTTTGATAATACTTAAATCAAAACTCCTCAACGGACAACAGTACACTCGCCGCGATTGGTTATTGTATTGGAATTTAGATACTATTGTGGTAACTACCACTAAAAATTTAAAAATAAAATAAGTTAACAAAACCTAGAAACCGACTTCATTTTAACCGACTTCTTGACATTTCAGTGTTTTTATTTTAAAGTCGGTTTCAAAGTTTTGTTAAAACTTATTTTTTGAGTCGGTTATATATTTTTTTTAGTTTTTAACGTTTATAGTGATACTAGCTGTCCCGCGCGGTTTCATCCGCAACTACAGCAGCGCCACCCAAGCGCCAGGGCGCCACCCAAACGCATACAAAAAAATCATTCAAATCTGTCCAGCCGTTTAGGAGTTTAGTGACATACACACGTACAGTAGAATTATATATATAAAGATTATTAGACAACATGCATATTGCATGCTCGTCGTCCGCTCTCTAAACCGAAACTAGGTGTTATGCACCAATTTCGAAACTCGGCACCAATTCGCATTTAATACGGTAAATAATGCGCTCCGCTTATTATTCTTTAATTGGTGAAGAAATCATTTTCATATACATTTAAAGGAATCCTCAATGAAGAAAAGAGTTTCTTTATTGTTATACTTAGCAGAGATCGGTAAAGGAGCAAGTGGTTCACCTGATAGTAAGTTTAAGTTTAAGAAAAATTGTGGAAAATAAGTGGATAAATTTTAATAGAAAAATCACCAAAATCTATTTTATGCGCGTATTTACAAATAACACTTATAGTGAGCACTGAGCTCTTTGATAAAGGTAGATTTCTGTGTACATGTTTGGTCTGTTTTTATTTAGTGCCATAAACTAACCAATTACGTTTAGAGAAACCGTCACAATGCGTTCGCGCTCGCTATGAGGCCTCATAAGTAATATTTGTGAATACGGCGCAGTCTTTAATGCAATTAAATTTTTTTATTATTTTATTTATCTAATAATTAAATTCCATTCAGTTTTGTTTGTTTAAATACCTAGTCTTTATTAGTTATAATAAAAATTGGCAACTGGTCGGAGCATGCCCATTGCCTCACAAACGGACCCTCCTCCCGTTCCGCCACAACAACCAATTTAATACTCGATTTCACAGTCTTTTAAGTGGAATATTTTCAAATGTAAATGGGACTAACATTGAGCTGAATCCTATAAAAAAAGAAATAATTATTTACATTTCACTCTGTGAAAAGTAAAATGTGGATATCACATTAAACATGCGTATTGAATTTTAGGAGCATCCTCCATTTTTTCAAATATGTGAAATTCGCCTTTCGTCTAATGGGGTTATTTTTGGGACTACATCGCGATCGTCTTTGCCATAAGGTTTAAATTTTTCAATGAATTCAGTTTGAAAAATTGGTGCCAATAATGTGTAAACCCCGACGCCTGATAAGAATTGATTACCATTTACAACGAAGGATGTGTGCGAACTCTACACATGCCTACAATAAAATTTGCGCCCGTCGGCCAGAGGCGTAATAAACCTTGTGAAGTATAGTTTACTGTATAGTACTGTATAGTATTTTATTTTTTACATACATACGCAATCACGCCTGTAATCCCCGAAGGGGTAAGCAGAGGTGTAGACAAAACTGTCTACAGCGTGGCTCTACCACTCAAGTAAGAAAGAAAGAGAAAGAACGAAAGAAGGAAGTTTATTATTAGAATAATCATTAGAGAGTTACATTTACAAAAACTTAAAAATACTACAATTATTGTGCCAACATACATACATAGACGCACGCCTATTTCCCATAGGGGTAGGCAGAGACAAAGACATGAGAGTGAATGAGGCCAAAGAGGTATGCAAGGATCGTAGCAAGTGGAAATCCGTTGTCTCTGCCTACCCTTATGCTGCAGTACTACATAAGCAATACTGTAGCGGTTTTCGATGAGAAGACGCTTTCTTTTTCCATTTCGCTTATCAACGTCCGAGTGATCATGTGATGTTTACGTTTTATAACGGTTCAACTGCCCAACCTTGACACGGTTACGATTCCGCCAGTGTGTATGAAAGCAGGCTGATGAAGGTCAAGCAGTGATGCTTAATATTTAGACTAAGTATATTTTTTTTTTATATAGGCACTCACGCCTGTAATCCCCGAAGGGGTAGGCAGAGGTCTAACCAGTACACCCACATTTCGCCGAGCGTATCTGCGTCCTATGATGTGATAGGGCGAGTCCAACGCCATACCGCACTCAATTCCAGACTCCGGGCTGATACTGAGCTTTTCGTAATAGAAAAACCCAATATCACCTTTACCCGACCCGGGATCGAGATCGACCAGAGACCTCAGCGTGATCCTCAGTCCTGTGCGCATCACATTAGGTTCATCACGCAGGTTGTAGGCGAACTACATTTCGTTGTCGGCTTTATCTGAATCGATAATGTTAACCTTCGTATCACAGAATATCTAATATCTAATATCTTGTGGGACCGCAAGTCCCTCGTAGTTCCTGATACCCACGACACGGGTTTACCTAGTGTGGGGTCAGGACTATGTGTGTGACTGTTGGGTGTATTTATTTATTTATAATGGTCCAGTTAACTGATGTGTGATAGCGCAAGTCAAGTCACGGATAAAGCGCAACCTACTATACCTAGGGTTGCCAGGTGTCCGGATTTGACCTGTTGTTTTTTTGCGGTCGTGTCCGGCGAAATACAATTAAAAGGTGGTGCGTCCCTCGTATGCGAGAACTGTCAGGGTTGGTACCACCGCTTTGTCAATTCTGCCGCGAAGCAACAATGTGTAAGCACTGTTGTGCTTCGGTTTGAAGGACATTGAAGCCAGTGAAATTACTGGGCATTATGACTTTAATGAGACTTAACAACTTATGTCTCAGGATAACTAGCGCAGTCCAATGCCATGCAGTGATTTGTAAATGAAGTTTCTATGAGGTGTTGCTTCTGTTTATAGTTAGGTGTGACGCTTACCATCAAGCATGCGACCTGCTAAAGTTATCTTAGCAAATTTACTCAACCTTCTAACGCTATTAAAATTTTGATGCAATATTACAACTTGGCTAATTGCTATTATTTTATAATCAGGCACTCTTAGTCTACTGAGGAGCGAATATAGGCTAACAGCACAAGTCTATAAGAAAAAAAATACATTTTGTAATAAACAACATAAACCAGCTTCGTATGATATACGCCCACTGCTGGGCATGGGCCTCCTTTACTAATGAAAGAAACAGAGATTAGTCCATCACGCGGGCCTAAAGCGGGGTAGTCTTGTGTGTATTGTAATTTGCATAGCAATTTTATTGTTTTATACTGTATAAAGATATATCTTTATATTGACATAGCAAAAACTAAGGCCCGTATTCACAGACAATACCTTTTTTTAAATAAATAATTACACCCATAAGTCACACACATAGTCCTAAACCCACACTAGGTAAGCCTGTATCGTAGGTATCAGGAACTACGAGGGACTTGCTGTCCCACAACACCCAGATCAGAAACAAATTATTGTGAATCACACAAACATTTGTCTCAGTGCGGGAATCGAACACACGGCGTCTCGCTTCGCAATCGGCTACTCGCCCGCTCGGCCACGGAGGCTGTCACAACAAACAACACTTAAGTTTCTTTGCTCAGTGGCGATTTCTGTGTAAGTAAATGATTGGTCTGTTTTTATTAAGCGCCAAAATCTAACCAATGACGTGTACAGAAATTGCCACTATGCGTTCGTGCTCACTATGAGGCAACAGACATCATAGTAACGTTTATGAATACGGGGATAAGAATCTACTTACCTATCATATTTTTTTCTGAGATAAACAAGTGCCTCGGTGGCGCAGTTGTAATGCGTAGGTACGCGTTACGATTGAGGCTAACGCTGAGGTCTCGGGTTCGATCCCCGGATCGGGTAAAGTGATATTGGGTGTTTCTAATACGAAATGCTCTGTATCAGCCCGGAGTCTGGAATTTGTGCCCGGTATGGCGATATGCTCGCCCCCTATCACATCGTGCGACTGAGATACCCTCGGCGAAATATGAGTGTACTGGTTACACCTCTGCCTACCCCTTCGGGGATTACAGGCGTGAGTGCGTAGATATGTATGTATAAACAAGTGCCCTCGAAAGGTTATCGATTTATTATAACGTCACACGAATGATGTTCCTGGTCAAGATAGCATGTTTTATCAATACATTTTTATTATTCTGGCATGGTAAAGAGGCTGGACCCGATGTTAAATACAGTGCAGTCCGAATATAATGGCCGAATATAAGAGACATTGCGACTCACGACAGTCGGCAGAATTATGCCGGCCTCTTAGAATAATAACACATTCTAAGGCCGGCCTGTAGTTACTGGATATACACTGGCTGATCCAGCAACGCGACTCGCCATAACGAGCGGGCGAAGCGAGAGGCCGTGGGTTCGATTCCCGCACCTAAACATATGTTTGTGTGATCCACAGATTTTTGTTTCGGGTCTGAGTGTTGTGGGAAGTCCTTCGTAGTTCCCGATACCCACAATACAGGTGTGACTAAGTGTGGGGTCAGAACTATGTGTGTGACTGTTGGGTGTATTTTTTATCTGTTTTCACCATGCCTATGGTGGTCGCTGTCGGTGTCTGTCTGTTGTTTTGTGATAAAATTTATTTTATTAAGCACCTATTATTTGGATGTTAACAAAACCCAATCATGCTTTTATAATGATTTTTTTTCTGTTACTCCAAGCTAATCACCGAAACGGCTATACCTGTTCTCGACGAGATTTCAATTGGCTGATTCACGGAATGTTCGGAGAGTAATTTAGGCTAAGTTAAATCTTTCGGACTCCTGAGAGAGTGGAGCTGTAATATTGAAGCGGGTGAAATAGCCAGCTCCATTTAATTAATAATATTCTTTCTGCCTGAATGGCGTTACCCCGCCTAAATGCCAGGGTCCGCCTTCTCCTGTCACGGATTTGACGGTATTTGATATTATACCGGGTGACCCGCCGTCTGAACCCGCAAGGGAACCAAGTTTCATCATTGCCAATGTAGAGTGTACTCGTACCACGTACAGATGAGGTTAGATTTGACTCTAAGATGTTGGTGGCCACTATTAATTGGTAGGATATTAGGGCGATAATTTGGTACGTTTAAATTGCACGTGTTATGCAAAAATATAGGTTATTTGTACCGATACATATTTAAGGCTATTTATGAATAACCTTGTATAGTTTTTATTCTCGTTTCAATGTCACAGAATAATTAAAAATAGATATTTCTTTGAAGCTTATTTTGATGCCAGCCAGTATATACCCAGACTAGCTTTTGCTCACGGCTCCGCCTGCGTGAACGGCCTGTTCCGGGAAAAAAGTTTTATATAACCTATATATAGCCTTCCTCAATAAATCGGCTATCTACCACTGAAAGAATTTTTCAAATCGGACCAGTAGTCCCTGAGATTAGCGCGTTCAAACAAACAAACAAAGTCTTCAGCTTTATAATATTAGTCAGATAGTGCATTTGCCGGCCGGCCTGGGGCCTTATTCCCTATGATCCCATAAACTCGTAACGCGGGCAAGATAGAAAGAGAGAAAGAAATAAAAACTATTTCTGTATTTGTACAGCCGAAAACGCGCATATGAGTGTATTACGCATACATTTATACAACATAAGACTGCCTCGGTGGCGCAATTGTAATGCGTACGCGTTAGGTACGATTAAGCTAAGGCTGAAGTCTCGGGTTCGATCCCCGGGTCGGGTAAAGTGGTATTGGGTTTTTCTATTTCGAAATGCTCAGATCAGCCCGGAGTCTGGAATTTGTGCCCGGTATGGCGATAGGCTCGCCCCCTATCACATCGTGGGACGGAGATACGCTCGGCGAAATGTGGGTGTACTAGTTACACCTCTGCCTACCCCTTCGGGGATTACAGGCGTGAGTGCGTATGTATTATACAACATTGGTATATGTAGCGCAATCCAAGAATACAACTTCTCCAAATCAGGAGCCTTAATTCCCTATAATAGCCCAATTACATAACGCGCATGGTTTACGGTAACTCCGTGAAATCAGTGGCCTTATACTCATGACCGTATAAATTCGTAATACAACTTCACGAAATCTTGCACCGAATAACATGCTTTTAGCCAATATCAAATGTTCCTTACAAGCACGTAACTTATGATAACGCCACCTTCCTCATCGAATTTATAAAATATGATATTGGCTTATAGAACACCAATCAAAGCCAATTGGTAATGCCAATTCCATGTTGTCAACGTTACGTAGTCGCGTTAACGTAACGCGTAACGTTATAAAGCCACGGTCATAGAGAATAAAGCCCCTGGTGAGCTGCATCTCAAAATCATGCTGGTTTCCTTACAGAAGACTTACCTTCGCATTCATAAACATTACTATAAGGTGATATTTTCTATACATTTTGTTTAGCGCCAAAAATAACACATAAAAAGACGTGAAGAAATGATCCGATCCATCTATAGGTACAAGACTATCCCGCCCACACACCTGCCACTGTAACTCCTGTGCACCAAAAATCAGGCAGGCGGCCGGTCGTAAAAACTACAAGCCAAATCTTTCTGTAACATGTGTTTAAAAGCATGTTGCGGCGACCCCACTGCGAGTGGGATAAGGGCAGGTGAAATATGGGGAGAATTGAAAACTATCGTTTTACCGATGCACAAAAATTTACAGGAATGACAACTAAATCTAAAACCGAAGGCGGGTTCGTCAATCGCAACAAGATGTATGTTGTCAGTGCTCGCTGGACCAATGTGACCTAGTATCAATAAAATATGTATCAAGGAACTTACCATCCATTTGGATTCAACTTCTCACTCTCCCAATCCGATACTTTCTCGTGTCCGCCGTTTCGCATTTTAGCTTTTTAATTTTTCACTCACTTTCACGCACAGAACATTATCACATTGATTCTCGTTAAAAACTATTTTATAAAATAAATAATACAGTCTAATCGCTATGGCTGAATAATTAATTTATTGTACCTATAACTACTAAGATATAAAAATAAAAAAAAGTTTTGGCGGGGATTCTGACAGTGCGACAACGTGTTATAGAAAGGTGTGCGTAAACTTAGGCAATGTATAGTGTACGATATAAGAATTTCATCCCCCATAGTATCAAATCTGATTGCATTGTTAGGACATCATTATAAAAGTTTCTTTTTCACCGAACGAGTAACATGTCGATATCGACTTGCAACTTTGGAGAACACTAAATAATAAAAGTGATACTTCATTCTTCCTTTCATTTCAATTTTGTATTATTAAAAAACAGTCGTCAAATGTCAACATTTATTTTACGCAGTTAGTTCGGCAATTTCTGAGTTTATGAAGTATAATTACGAGTCTAAAAATATGTTGTATTTGACTAAAAGCAAGTATTAAGAATTGTTGGTTAGTGTTGGTGCAGCTGATAACAGATTATATGAGGTCCGTCAGCTGTATTAAGGCAAGTTCATAGATAGAATACCCGAGAATGAAGTCTTTAAAGAGCTTTTAGCAGATGGTATATCGTCTTCAGCGCACAGGCTCTTTCCGGTGTTAATTTGTGTATGTACACGTTATTCAAGTTTATTAAAAAGTGAATGTCGTTCATAATAATTAATAGTGATGTGATCAATCTTATCGATCTTAATAAACGAGTTATTCAAATTAACGTGACATTTTAGGATACCTACATTTTGATAAGATACGGTACATAAATACTCACTGTGAGGTGTAGGTATGTAATGACCCTAAAATATTACCACATCATTCTGTAACACGTTGTATATACTTATAAGATATTTGTAACAAATATACATAAAATTTTGTTTATGTTTATACTATCAATGTCTGAATGTCTAATCTCGCAGCTGACTTTATACTCGTAGAACAAAGATTCTGATTATAGAGGTCGAATTTCGATTATTACGCGACCACTAGTTTTAAATAATTTAATTAACTCTTAGACCCGTATGATGGAACAACACTAAGTGCGGTCTTTGCTAAGTGTCAATTTCTGTACAATTGATTGGTCCGTTTTTGTTTGGCGCCAAAAATAGATCTGGTGTTGTTTCTATAATACGGGCCTTAAACTAGTTTATCGTTGTGTTTTGTTTAAAAGTGTGGATTCGGTGATGAACAGTGTATGGAAACATTAAAATAAGTGAATTTTGGTGATTTTTAACCAATGCATTGATTGTGCGTTCGATTCGCTTGAAAAAAGTCTGGTTGGCTTACCGTCAACCTTAAGAAAAAGGCGCCACCAAAGACTATAATGGCGCCATACAGGCCCACACCATAAGTGAAAATTACAAATTAAAAAAAAGGGGTTCTTATTGTACCATTCACGAAAAATGCCAACCATTATAATTTTTGAGTTTTTTTTAAAGTAATTTTTCTCAAACGCTGGAGGAGAGGGGCACCACTATCAAGATACTGCCGCGGTAAAAAAAAACGTAGATCCGTGGCTGCTAGTTTCTAAGCCAAAGTAATAAATAAAAATATATATATTATTAGATATAAGTATTGTTTGTACAATATTACCATAACTCAGCAGTGACGAATTCGTAGTTTTTAAATAATAGCATAAAACAATTGTTTGAAAAGTTACAATGGTATATTTAAATAAATTATAATAGGCACATAGGTGCCATTTTGTTTGTCATTTGTCTTGTAGCTAATATAGCATTATATATAGACAAAATAGCTTCTTTTGTGCTTCTTTGATAGCTTTACAATCACATTTTTTTAAACAAAAGTGTTGCGTCATGTTATTTGTGAATAAGATTATGTTAATGATGTGTAATTATGGGGAACATCCCACAGCACAAGTAACAACTTGTGCTAATCATTATGTTGTACTGCTATTGTATATCGAATTGAAATGTAGTGTTAAATAAAGAGGTGTTTTTTCAATTGTGTAAATTGTTTGTATTCACCACGCAATATGCTTTTATGTAGGAAAAGCTTTGTTTTTTCTTCATTTGTTTTATGATCGTAAAGAGAAGTAGTACTAATGAATATTTTTTTAATGGCGTCATTAATAATATTGTTCAAATGTTTTTATAAAGCAAATACTTTTTTTTTATTGAATAAACAAAATGATTGAAGAATCTTATTAGCTAGTTTATTCGACATTACTATATTATATTAACTATTAGAAACATTTGTCTGCAGCATGCATGGCACTGTCTCACAGAAATCCGGCGTAAAAGTAGCAGCTTGCTGCTGCGTTTCGTACGGTGAGTGAGATATCCGGAGGTCCAAATCACTTTCCCCTTCCCAATCCCTTAATTATACCTTTCATTTAAGGTCGGCAACGCGCTCATGATTCTTTTGGTATTGTGCGCGTACATGGGCTGTGGAGATCACTTATTACCATCAGATGACTCACTTGCTTGTTTGCCGGCCTATGCCCAAAAAAAAAGATGTGTTGTGTGGCGTGATTAAACATGTAACAAAGAGCAATTTAAATATTTTATTGCAGTGGAATAAAAGTTTGTAAATCTCGCTTTTGGTACAACTTATCTCATAAATCCCATAATAAAGATTACTGAAGATAATTTAATATTTTAAAACAGATTTTGGTATTTACTTTCATTTATCTAGCATCTGACTTGAAACGTAATTTTCTAGAAATAATTTAATATGTTACTTTCTGAATCCAATGACTATGCTTAATATGAAAAAAAAATACGCAAAATGGAGATACCAATTTATACATATAGCAAGGTATTTGACATGACCGAGTCCTAACCACAGAAAACATTGGCAAACCAGTGAAATAACTGGGCATTAGGAGACTTACATCTTATATATCTGGGTGACGAGCGCTGTCCAACGCCATGCAGTGCTTTGTAATTCAAAGTTCTGTGTGGTGATGATTCTAGTAAAGACAGGCATGGCACTTAGCATCAGGCGAGCGAGCTGCTCGTTTTGTAACTCAAACTAATAAAAAAAACAGTGTATGTGCCCGCCGTACAGTTGCCCAGAAGTCTCACAGACGGACGAGCTTTCAAGCACATACCACAGATTTATTCTTGTATTCTGTGGTTCTAACACAGTTCCTGTTTCCGTATGTAATATAATATTCTTTGGTTAATCTTCACCCTATGGGCACCCCGGGAACAGATCTACCAATCTTTATACAACGTGTTACAGAAAGGTGGTGGTCTAATTTAAGCAGCGTATAGTTACGATACAAGCATTTCACCCTCCGTAGTATCAAATCAAATTGCATTGCTATGGCCTAAATGAAGCATTTTCTTTTTTATCGAAGGGGTAACATTTCGATATTTGAAGCAACACTAAATGATAAACAGCTTTATAGTGACGTCATGGATTTAAATAAATTGTGATTACATAATGGTTTAAGATGTCTACATTTTGATAAGATCCTGTACATAAACACTCACTGTCAGGTGTATGTAGCGACTCTTAAATATGACCACACCTTTCTGTAACACGTTGTATATATAATTCTACTTTACGTGTGTATGTCACTGAACTCCTCCTAAACGGCTGGACCGATTTGAATGTTTTTTTTGTATGCGTTTGGGTGGCGCCCTGGATGGTTGAGATTCACAATTGGACCCGGTAGGTGGCGCTGCTGTAGTTGCGGGTGAAACCGCGCGAGACAGCTAGTAAATATATATAAAATGCAAACCATAAAACAATCTAACAGCTATTTCGATGATGACATCACTATTGAAAAAGATCAATTTTTTACTTTGAAAAGGGTCCTCAAACTGTGTGCTCAGTTTCAACGTCTATGGCATACACGCAACAAAATTTAATGAACGTTCAAAATCAACTTTATTTCATTAAAGTGTATTAATGACAAAATATTAAATTTCTAGATCGAGATATGACGTTCTGTACCGCGCATAAAATTAGAAGTATTATGTGTCAACTAGAGATTATTATGCACAGACTTTATAGCCCCGCCCCCTTGCACAGAGTTTTGGTGGGGTCAATTTTTTGCTTGAGTTACGTTTCTTGTCATCTTATTTCGATGGTTTTACCCGAGATATTTGTCGACGATAGTTAATATCTCTCGTGCGCGATATATGACGTGATGTATATGCTAAGCGCTAAGCTATGGGGGCTTCGTCATACTTATTGGGTTCCGTAGACATAATATTATAAGAGAGGTTGAAAGTACTATTTTCTCTTGATTGCCTCAGTGGCGCAGTTATAATGCGTACGCGTTACGACTGAGGCTCGCTGAGGTCTCGGGTTCGATCCCGGGTCGGATAAAAGTAATATTAGGTTTTTCTATTACGAAATGCTTAGTATCAGCCTGGAGTCTAGAATTTGTGCCCGGTATGGCGATAGGCTCGCCCCCTATCACATCGAGGGACAGAGATACGCTCGGCGAAAAGTGGGTGTAATGCTTACACCTCTGCCTACTCGGGGATTACAGGCGTGAGTGCGTATGTATGTAATTATCTCTATTTTTTGCCATAACGAGTTAAGTATTCTATAAAACCATTTTAGGTTAGATATACAGATAAAACCGGTTTTTCAAAACTAGTCGACAAAATTGTCACGTATGGCTAAAGTATTAAGCACTGGAAACTTGATTATGTAGGAATTAATTAATTAACATCATCACATTAAGAACTTAACCCTAGGACATTTTAATAAGACGGAAAATACAAGAACACTTGATAAAAAAAAAAACTATTTATTTAATTATTTGAGGGTTACATACTGAGTCTACAATGGTAAAATAATATGATTATAAATTCTACAATCAAGGAATGAGTGATGTAGTTTGTAGTACTTATTTTATAGTGCAATGCGAACTAGCAAGTGGGCTACCTGATGGTAAGTGACCACTGACCATGAACACTTCATACTAGGTGTACCACCGCTGTCTTTTTCTGCCGGTGAGCAGCAGGGTGTTGAGATGAGTCAACTTGAACCCCGGTTCGAAGGGCATTAATCAGTGAAATTACTAGTGATTATGAGACTTAGCTTATGCCCCGGGATAATAAGCTGCAATGGTCTTTAGTACTTTGTTATTCAAAACTCTGAGTGGTGTTCTACTATATGTATACCTAAGTTGATATGGCTTCTGATACCTAATTTTTATTTAGCTGAATGGCGAGACGAATACGTCGCTCGCCGGATGTTAATCGTCACGCCTGCCAATAAACAGAAGCAACGTCACACAGAACTCTGGATTACGGAACATTGCATTGCACTGAACTGCGCTCGTCATCCCGAGACATAAAATGCATAAGACATAAATAGGTATCTTGCATTTATTTTTGTACTGATTTGTCATAAGCGCTATTTTAAATGCCAACATCTTTAATTAATATAAAAATGAATCGCTGAATATGTTGCTAAGCGCAAATTTCGAGAGCAGCTGAACCGATTTCGCTAATTCTTTTTTTAGAATACTTCTTGAAGTACGAGAAAAATTTAAAAAATTGCCTGAAAAAGTCTAAAAACAACACTTTTCTATAGTCCCATACAATCGATTCGTAATAATACTTAAAAGTCTATTTGAACTTTAATACCATACCATAAAGTTTAAGTGTTAGTGGAGAGGTTCCGGGAAGGCAATACCTACAATTGAGTGACGTTAGTAAGGTATAAATATTAGTATGTAAATGTTAGTATGGTGCGGGCGAAACCGCGCGGGACAGCTAGTTATTAATAAACGATTTTATTCTTTTATTCTGCTGCTTTAGGCGAGCTATCTGTCTCACGTCATTCGAAAGAATAAAAAAATACATCACGTGTTGCTTAAATATCAATGTTAAATACGTGAATACATGACTCGTCATTATTTATCACGCATCATCACATGATGATTTATCATTGTCGAGTTGTCATTTAATCGGTTGTATTGATGTGAACGACATATTTATCAGTTCAATAGTAGTGTATAATATCTTTATAATCATGTATATAATATGCCGATTGCGCAGATTAATGTTCTGATACGAACGACGAGTGGTAGAGCCACGCTGTAGACAATTTTGTCTACAGCATGAATGGGCCGGCTCGTCCGGGTCGTTACCACTGTCTCACAGAAAACCGACGTAAAGTAGCAGCTTGCTGCTGCGTTTCGTACGGTGAGTGGGATATCCGGAGGCCTAAATCCCCTCCTCTTCCCAATCCCTTAATTATCCCTTAGGTCGGCAACGCGCCCATGATTCTTTTGGTATTGTGGGCGTATATTGGCGGTGGAGATCACTGAATCAGGTGAACCACTTGCTCGTTACATATGCCATAAAAAAAGACTTTTCTTCTTAGGCTCACCTAGTACAAATGCCTATAATACTATGAAATTATAAGGAATTTACGCTTGTAGTATATTCTCTCACCGTATAAATAGGTTCAAATACTTATAGGTTGGCAAAGTAAATATCTACTTCTAGTATAAATGTTTTTAAGCACTGCCTTAATACTGGATTACACTCAAAATCTAAAGATAAGAAGGAAAATTCTACTTTTTTTATTTGTGTAATTATTGTCTTTCCAATACTTATGCATATAGCCAATGACAAGTATTTAATAGACTTTCAAGTATTCACAATAGGGTAGTTGACTAGATTTTTTTTATTATTTAAATCAATAAGTTACGTTACTCAAAATCTATTGCAGAAAGAATTTTATAAATCGGACCAAAAATAAATAAGATAGAAGCCATTGAAATCCTGTAGAAGGGGTAATTGTCAAATGACAGACGATGCAACCTTTGACGTCACTGTGTAAAATGTTCATTATAGTGCACGCGTGCAAGCGAGATAGTGAGATATCCCTACTACGCACCCACTTTTCCTCATACCAACATTTAAAGTCATAACTGCGGGCACATTTCTGAACCAATTTTGATTGTGTTTTAATAAAAGGGTTTTTTTTGCGTATCATTTTCTGTTGCTTATAAAATAATGTAAAAAATTCAATATAGGAAACTACCCTATTCACGATGAAACACTGGCTGGGCCAATTTCAAAGTGTTGTTAGAGTTTTGGTGTGAATTCCTTGCAGTACAATGCTTCATAGAATTTCTCCAAGCGGATCGAACAACCAAGGTCGATCAATACCCTTGGTCAAAAATTACCTAAATTTACTTATTTCAATACATACGCACTCACGCCTGTAATCCCCGAATGGGTAGGCAAAGGTGTAACCAGTACACCCACATTTCGCCGAGCGTATCTCCGTCCCAAAATGTGATAGGGGGCGAGCCTATCGCCATACCGGACACAAATTCCAGACTCCGGGCTGATACTGAGCATTTCGTAATAGAAAAACCCAATATCACCTTTACCCGACCCGGAATCGAACCCCGAGACCTCAGGCTCAGCGTCAGTCTCAGTCGTAACGCGTATGCATCACAACTGCGCCACCGAGGCAGTCTTCTTAAAGTTTCCATAATATATTCATCAGCGTTAATGTTTATTGCACAAATCCACAGCACTTTCATACAGCGTACACAACTCTAAACTAGTTTAGGAATTAATTAAAATAAGAGATCAATATCAAATCAGTGATACCTCAACGGGGAGTGGTATGGACTGTCGAGACGAAAGTCGCAGGTTCGAAACCAGCCCCAAGAGCATACACCTCTGACTTTTCTAAGTTACGTGTGTATTAATTGTTAATTATCATTTGCTTTAACGGAGAAGGAAACAACGTGAGGAAACCTGCATACCTGAGAAGTTCTCCATAAGAATTTCGAAGGTATGTGAAGTCTGTCAACCCGCATTGCGCCAGCGTGGTGGACTAAGGCCTAACCCCTCTCATTTAGTAGAGGAGGCCCGTGCCCAGCAGTGGGACGTGTATAATACAGGGCTAGTATTATTATTATTATAAGATATCAACCGCACTTATTGGCATTACTTTAAACAACGTCAAGATCTATTTCCATTAACCTCCTCAAATTTAGAATAGGTATCGAACAATAATTACTTTAAAATAAAATTGTTATGTAAACGAAATCAATAAAAACATTTACGATTTTAGTAACCTAGTATAGTTTTTTTAACCATACTAATAATATATTTCATCCCAGCAGTGGGACGAGTATAATACAGGGATAGTATTATTATTATAATTATATACTAAATAATATTTAAGCTAGTCATATTTAAAATATAAGAAGAGTGAAGACCAAAGCTCATCAAAATAAAAAGAATTCCGAACAAGAAAACATAGCGTACAGCCACAAGTTAAAAATAATCTCTATAAAATCCACATAGCACATACAATAACAAATTCTTTGACATAAAAAAAAAAAATTAAAAAATATATAAAAGAATCGATAATCCCCGAATAACTCGCTGTGTCTACGCTCGCGCTATGTAGCGTTGACGTGAGATTACGTCGTCTACTGACCTACAACTAACTTTATCATAACCACGATAATTCCCGCCAAAACTCCTCTAGTCATAGTTAAAATATAAGTAGATTAAAAATCATCAAAATAAAAAACAATTTCGAACAAGAAAACACAACGAACAGCCAGCCACAAGTTAAAAATAATCTCAAATAAATCCACATAGCACTTACACCTCTAGTAAATTCCTTTGCATTAAAAAAATTAATTAAAAAATATATAACAGAATCGATTATCCCCGAGTAACTCGCGGTCTCTACGCTTGCGCTATGTCGCGTTGACGTGAGATTACGTCGCTTACTGACCGACAACTAACTTTATCATAATCACGATACCGAGGTTACAGTTGACATTGACGAGATGTATAGATACGCCTATTGTCCACAAAAAATTGCATTTATTTGTCATTCACGTGGATTTCCACTCGTCGTCTTCGTGCTTTCATTGCTAAATTCAAATATTTTTGTATCTCATTAATATTATTAACCGACTTCAAAAAAGGAGGAGGTTCTTAATACGGCGCGTTCTTTTTTAATATATGTAACATCGATTTCTCCGCCAACTGTGGACCGATTTTGTTGCAAAAAATTTGGTCCCATATGTTGTCCTATATAAATTTGGTTAGCATCTGATGACGAGTACAGAGTAAAAAAATGAAACTCCTCAACGGACAACAGTACACTCGTCGCGATTGTGTTATTGTATTGGTATTTACATGCCATTGCTGTAACTACCACCAAAAATTTAAAAATAAAATAAGTTTTAACAAAACCTAGAAACCGACTTCAAAATAAAAACACTGACAAAAATAGTCAAAAATAACAATTTCTATAGGTATCTTTGGAGTCGGTGCAATTTTATTTGACCGGCAGCGACACAAGCACCGACTCTAAAGAGAATAGAATAGATAGAATTTGTTATATTTGACTTTTCAGTGTTTTTATTTTGAAGTCCGTTTCTAAGTTTTCATAACCGTTATTTATTAACCGACTTCAAAAAAGGAGGAGGTTCTCAATTCAACTGTATTTTTTTGTATCTCATTAATATTATTTTATCTTGGCACGATAAAGTGACTACACTGGATTTGATGTTAATTACAGTGCAATTCAAATATAATATCGAATGTCAAGACATTCCGACCCTTCACAGTCGCTAGAATTATGCCGCGGCGAACACGACTCGCCTGAACGAGCCACTATAGCGGGTTTTTCACCATGCTATACATTCGGGAAAATAGTTCACCCATACAGTTTTTCCACACTTACTAGTGTATATAACTTAGAATGAAATTTTATTACTTAGTCTTCCAATTCTAATGGATGATAAGAATGTATGTAACGTATGTAAAAAGCTGTTTTATGTTGCACTCAACAAATTACGAGAATTTGAGAGGATAAACTTAAAAACTGCCTTTTCCTTAAGTGAAGGATAACTACGTTGCTAATGTGGGCAAAAAATAATATTTTAAATAACTTGTCTGCTTCGTGTACTTACGGATCTTTGAAATACAATGCAGCCGTTTTGAAAACTTCATAAAATTGTAGAGATATAGAAAAAACATTTAGAATAGGTTCCAATAGCTAAATATCACCATCTCTCGTACAAATCTTTTCGATTCAAAAGTCCAAGTTACATTAATGTTTCTTCGAATATCACGCAAGAACTACTGGACTGATTTTGATAAAACTAAAGGTCTGGTTTGAGGTGCGCAACTGAAACAAGAGACAGCTATGCGCGACGACAGCAACCTGTCCCCTTTGTATGCAAAATACAAAAATGAGGATATACTATACCTACGAGTACAGTGGAATAAGTAAGGATAAGCGATGAAAATGATATTGTAGGTATCTAAGAAAGTAGGATAATTTGAGATTTAGGATTTCTTATGTTTACGCGAATATTACACATTGAAATAAAACTGGTTTATACGGATTTTATAATTTAATTTTAATTTTATTTTAGTCCGTTCGAAACGTCGGGACTAAAATAAAATTAAACCGCGATAAAATCCGTATAAAGTAGTTTTATTTTAATTTGAGAATTTGTCACTGGACCCTAATGGATGGGGGGGTTGAGCCTCTTAGCCCCGCCTGGATTCGCAACTGTATAGGTGCCTACGTTTCGAGATATGCGATCAAGACAAGAGCGTATGACGCGATGCAAATATACAAGGTATTTAACATGCAAAAGATAACAGTTGATGCATGTACATACAAACTAAGACCGGAACTACATCATGCACGGGGTCTTTGACTCACTTGTACAAAGGATTATTATGAGCTAAATACAATATTTTACTTGTGAATCAGTTTACAAGTGTAACTACAGCACAGATGACAGAACACAAAAATATGCATGTGTTCTGTGGACAGGCTTCTTCAACAAATAATACATTGGAATATTATTTTTTTATTAACTATGGATTTTATCGCACGTTATTTTTACTTTTAGTCCCATCGATTCGAAAGATTTTGAATCTTCATGGTCATGGGGCGGACTAAGGTCGTTCCTAAATAATATAATTTAGTTTACAGTTGACAGCCTCCGTGGCGCAGCGGGCGAGTAGCCGGTTGCGAAGCGTGAGGCCGTCGTTCGATTCCCGCACCTTGACAAATGTTTGTCTGATCCACAAATATTTGTCTCGGGTCTGGGTGTTGTGGGTTGGCAAGTCCCTCGTAGTTCTTGATACCCACGATACAGGTTTAACCTAGTGTGGGGTGAGGACTATGTGTGTGACTGTTGGGTGTATTTATTATTATTATGGGTAAATTTTTTATCTCCCTGTTAAGGGGTGAAGTTACCTGTAGTACGGGCCACGGCCAAGTACTAAAGGTTATATTGTGTATATAGACGAAACAGACGAAGATGACAGAAATTTTCGAGTAATACGGCATGTATTTAGAATAGTGGCTTTCTGTATAAGATGAAGTATGTTTGTAGGCATGTTTAGTATTTCGAGATTTTGGGAAAGGCTTTTAGGTACTACACCGGTGGAAGATAAAACTATTGGTACTATGTGGACTGCGTGTGCTTTCTATTGGGTTTTTAATTCTATTGCTAGATCTTGATATTTGTAAGTTTGTCTGCTATGGTACTCTGTATGTTGTGTGTGTTGGGTATCGCTATGTCAATAAGATGTATAATGTTGCTATTTTTGTCATGTACGGTTACATCTGGCCTATTAAAGTGGATGGTTTTGTCAGTGATGATTGTTCTGTCCCAATAGATTTTGCAGTTCCGGTTTTCGTGTACAGTTTCTGGTTTGCATTTGTAATACGGGACCATTTTATCAATGAATTTGTATTTATATGTGATGTGTTGGTGTATAATAGCGGCTACCTGATCGTGGCGGTGTTTGTAATCCGTTTGCACCAGAGTTTTGCACGCGCCTGTTATGTGTTGTATAGTTTTATTATTATTATTATTATTAGTTATAATAATTTTAAACAGCGTCCGTGGCGCAGTGGGTGAGTATCCGGCTGTGAAATGAGAGGTCGTGGGTTCAATTCCCGTACCGAGACAATTGTTTGTGTGATCCACAAATATATGTTTCGGGTTTGGGCGGGTTCTCACCAGAGGGATTAACGTCAGGCAGACTGCAGGTCGTAAAGACTACTAGTCAAATCTTTCCGTAGCATGTGTTAAAAACCATGTTGCGCCGACCCCACTGCGAGTGGGATAAGAGCAGGTGGTAGAAGAAGTAGTTATGATAATTTTAAAGCGAAGTAATATCTCCCTGCCACTACACGTCAGTTTTCTGTGAGACAGTGGTAATAATCCGATCGAGCCGGGTTCATGCTGTAGACAAATATGTCTGTGACCTCTACATACAGTTCATTTTGTGATGTTTTATTGATCTGTAAGGCCTTGGAAAATAAACGCTTTAATTTTATATATTATTTTTCATGATGAAATAACATGGACATTGGTTGCAAAATGTTTAAGCAATAATTTATCCTTCCTCGTAAGGTCATTGGTAAGAAAGAACAGGAAATCGACGCGGCGTCTGTTGAGGAAATATGAATTTTAAATAAGCGTTTACTTTCTTAGCATATTTGGATTTGTTTCAAACTACATAGCGAACAGGAGTGGGTAGGCACGGTTGTGTTTCGGTTTGAAGGACATTGAAGCCAGTGGAATTACTGGGCATTATATCTCGTCTGGAGTGACGAGCGCAGTTCAATGCCATGCAGTGCTTTGTAATTGAAATTTCTGTTGGGTTTCTTCTGGTTATGGGCAGGCGTGTCGCTTAACATCAGGCGAGCGACCTGCTTTACCCATCGAACAAAGTGTCTAACTCGCACAGCACACGGCCACTGCGGGTCATGAGCATGTCGGTGACGCGAACGCATAAGATTTTCCCCCACCAAAAAGTGCCCAACGCGGCTAAAGACGTTTTCACTTTAAAAACATGGTGAAAACACCGCCATAGTGGCTCCTTGAGACGAATCGAATTCCGGGGTAAGCCAGTGTACATTAAATAATTTCAGGCCGGCATAATAGGGTATTTTTTATTATTTAAAGATTTTTTTTATTATTTAAATCAATAAGTTAAGTTACTCAAAATCTATTGCAGAAAGAATTTTATAAATCGGGCCAAAAATAAATAAGTTAGAAGCCATTCAAATCCTGTAGAAGGGGTAATTGTCAAATGACAGACGACGCAACCTTTGACGTCACTGTGTAAAATGTTCATTATGGTGCACGCGTGCAAGGGAGATAGTGAGATATCCCCACTACGTACCCATTTTTCCTCATAGCAATATTTAAAGTCATAACTGCGAGCACATTTATGAACCAATTTTAATAGTTTTTAAATAAAAGGGTTTCTTTTGCGTATAATTTTCTGTTGCTTATAAAATAATGTATAAAATTAAATAATAATAAATATATTTATAATAATAATAATATTTAATACACCCAACAGTCACACACATAGCTCTGACCCCACACTAGGTAAACCTGTGTCGTGGGTATCAGGAACTACGAGGGACTTGCGGTTCCACAACACCCAGACCCGAGACCAATATTTGTGGTTCACACAAACATTTGTCTCGGTGTGGGAATCGAACCCACGGCCTCTCGCTTCGCAGCCGACTACTCGCCCGTTGCGCCACGGAGCTGTCACCATAGGAAACTACCCTATTCTGCACATCGTCGAGGGACGCAATGTCTCTTGACTTCCACATTATATTTGGACTGCACTGTACTTAACATCCAGTCCAGTGTTGTCATTTTGCCAAGTTCAAATAAAAAAAATAGCCAACACGAAGCTTTTAACTTTTTCTTTTTTCTGCCTGGCGTAATTCTGGATCTGCATTCCTTACTATATACGCTTCCACTTCTACCGATCTTAAGCATCAGAGGATGCACTACTAGGTAGTAGTGGGGCCGTGAATGGGCCGGGCCGGCTTGACTGGGTTATTACCACTGTCTAATAGAAAACCGATGTGAAGTATAATAGCTTAATTTTACGTTTCGTACGGTGCGTGAGATACCCGGAGACCTAATGAGATGGGGGGAATTCCCTCCTGCCTTTAAACTGCCCCGTAATTATCTCTTTTCTTTAAGGGAAAAATAATTATACAGATTTGTGCCCAATAAACTAAGTACCTTACGAGTGATTTACCGAATAGATAGCACAAATTAGCCAAAATACAGTTTGAAACTCACGCGTACTTCCATATAAATTATTTCTTTTGATTAGTTTATTTCTAGGATCTACATGGATAGTCAAATAGTTTAAATAGTATATATCTACCTAATATTACAGGGAATTCGATAATGATTATGAAAGTTAATATCACATAGTACAGTAGTAAATATTTGTACTTAATGTCAATATAATTATGTTTGCGTTTCTCTAATTACTGCTCAATTAGCTGATATCGTTATTAGATTATGATTTAATAATTAATGGTTAATTATAGGGAACGAACTTGCCGTGAAAACGGTCGATCTAGTGACATCGACCTCGACGTCAGAGCCCGTATCGCCGAGCCATGGGCTAATTGGCGGGAGGTCGCAGACGTCTCTTGCGACGGTAAGATGCCGATGAGACTTAAAGTTCTCATTATACAAAGAGTAGATGGGAAAAGGAAAAAGAAATTGATATAGTTTCAAGTAGCCTCTATAGTTATAAATGTAATCTGAAAATGTTAATCTCCAGATTATAATACGTTTTGTTAATGATGTTACTCCATAATTTTATTTTAATACTTCCATTTATTATTTAATAATTATCTGTAATTGAATCTTTAATGTTACATTCTAGTAATTATTTTATATTTATATTCAATTGTAACTAATTTCAATAAAATGATATTTTCATTGGCTGCTTGTCTGTAAAGCTTGTTGTTTGTACCTATAAGTAAGGTTGCATCTACCGTGTGCAAAATAGAAGGTATTATATTGGAGTTCACTTTGTTGGTGCAATAAATAAATAAATACAAGACCATCATTCAGCTTGTGCTCCTTTATGAGTGTAAGACGGCGCCATGTTAGAGAGATCCACGTCGCGAAACAGAAATGCTGCGGTGGATGTGCAACGTTACACGACTAGATCGTATATGTAACTATACTATGTGACGTGGCGGATAAACTTCAGGAATATCGCGGAAGATGATTTGGTCATCTTTTTAGGAAACCACAGTATATCGGTCGCAAATGCCTTAATGATATCGTACAGGGGTACTGTTACTAGGGGTTTTGGTAGAATTCCAGCAGAGTATTACCTGCCTGCCGTAAGAGGCGACTTAAAGAGGCCACCGTAGTTCACGGCACGGGAGAGACAAGCGGCACATCGCAGAGGCGGTACCAGCAGTAATCCAGAATACACTAAGGATCGCCCGGGACCGTCTCAGTTGCGTAGGCCACCGCGGGGTTTTAGACATATAGCAACGTAGGTATTTTGGATAGAGACCCGATCTAGTGGTCTCTCGGGATAAAGACAACTGGGTCGGAAGCCTGTGGAGTCCGCCATAACTATCTCTCCATCCCCGGGGTTGAGAAGGTATCCGTAAATGAGAATTTCCACGCGGAAAAAAGTGGTAGGATCCCGCGGTCGGCCCAAAAAGCGCTGGCTTGTCGTATGGGAGACTTTAGAGCCAAACAAATAGGAAGTCAGGCCCTGGCACTAACCGGGATAAAGTCAGGAAATTTATTATAAATCCTATTTGGTTCGGTGTTCCAATATAAAGGATTTCATTTTTTTCGAATGGATTTGTGCTGTTAGCGTATATTGCTTTTACAGGTTCACCTGACAATAAAGCCGGCGCTTATGGCGCTCTAGCCAGAAATATGTATAGTGTATTTAGTAGCGATTAAGCACAGAGGCGCCTTTTAGAAGGAACCTCAGCATGAGCAATCGCTAGGGAGTACGAGTATAGTTTAGGGCCGCCTCTGCACATCATTATGCCGAGGGACAGTTGTGGGAGTTTTTTGGACTCGCAGGCGTGTCCTATGTCGAGGTCGCGTATTAATGTTGCGATTCGGGTTGAACAAGGAAAGTGCTGCTTCGATAGCGACTGTGATGGAGTCGTTGGGATCTGCCAAAACATATTTGGGACGTCGACGGAGGAGATATAAATGATTTCTTCGGTGTTTCCATCAGAGTTTTTAAGTTTATAATCACAGATCTAATCAACAGAAATCTACAAAGTATGATATAATATTGATTCGTAAAGTTGTGTATTTGTATAACATTTTAGTATTCAGCTCAGCAATGGGATAACTAATAACCAACACTTATGTATGTCACATATGTTCGTGAACAACTATTTATATGGCAACTGATAATTGTTACAATAAACATTGATGTAAAATTACATATAATGCGTCGTAAGCGAGATTTGTGACTTATTTTATATGTTAGCGACAAAGAGTTTATTGTATACTAGTAGACGGGCTGTTTAGAAGTAAACTTGCGTCATATATCGCGGGGGTTTGACAGCTCACAGACAGCTAGTGCGAGAGGGGTTCTAGTTATGTGTAAGCGAGATGGTAATTGAGTTACGGTCAATTGACCGCAATTTAGTGGTACAATGTCTATGTATCGCGCAGCTTGTCTAGTAGTATACATTAAAGTCTTTGGTTAGCGATGATTAAAACCTCGATTCTACTAGGTGGCTGCCTCGGTGGCGCAGTTGTAATGCGTACGCGTTACGACTGCGGCTGACGCTGAGGTCTCGGGTTCTATCCCTGGGTCGGATAAAAGTGATATTGAGATTTTCTATTACGAAAAAGCTCAGTATCAGCCCGGAGTCTGGAATTTGTGCCCGGTATGGCGATAGGCTCGCCCCCTATCAAATCATAGGACAGAGTTACGCTCGGCGAAATGTTACACCTTTGCCTACCCCTTCGGAGATTACAGGCGTGCGTGCGTATGTATTCTACTAGTTGGTAGGTCTCTCGTATACGTGAGGTCGTCTGGGTAGGTAGGTCTGGGTAGAACACTGCTTTGTCTCTCTGCCGCGAAGCAGTAGTATGTAACCATTTCCGATTATAAAGACATTGCAGCCAGTGAAATTACTGGACATTATGAGACATAACATTATGTATCGGGGGTGACCAGCGCAGCGCTATGCAGTACTTCATAATTTGACATTCTGTTGCTTATATTTATGGGCAGGTGTGGCGCTTTACATCAGCCGAACATCCTGCTCGTCATTTACCGTAATAAAAAAAATATCATGAGGCACGCTCACGTGGTTAAGATTTAGGTTTGTCAAATCGTCATAACTCAGAATAAACTGAAAATCCTTGAACACATTATCCAATAGGTGAGTCTACACGCCTCGACCACTCATTCCATGAATGGGCACTTGAGGAGGCTTTGTTTCAGACGACACGACGCGACGTACAGATTACAGAATCAGATAACATTATACTGACACTTGTCTTATTAGTGTCAAGAATTCAAACGCTTTGACGCCATCGAAATAAGATGACAAGAAACGTAACTCAAGTAAAAAATTACCCCACTAAAACTCTGTGCAAGGGGGCCGGGCTATAAAAGTCTGTGCAGCTCGTTCATACATCAATTCATAAAAAAATATTCATGATATCTAGTTGACACTTGATACGTCTATTTTTTGCGCGGTGCAGAACGTCGTATCTCGTAGAAATGTAATATTTGTACATTAACTTTTATGAAAGAAACTTGATTTTGAACGTTCATTAATTTTTGTTGCGTGTATGAGTGTTACGTGTGATTTTACCTTTGCATGTGTAAGTAAGTGGAAACGTATTTTTGGCAGATTCATATGAGAGTTATCGTTCTAGTTCTAGAAATAAAAATAACCTTGTTAGTCATAAAACCAGGCTCCGCAAAATTAGCAACTCTTTTAAAGGTCTTTGTATACGCTTTTACAATAAAGTTCCCAATGATATTAAGAACTTAATATCGTTAACTTTAAAGCTATTATTAAGCGAAAGTTATGTAATAAAGCCTATTACAAATTTTCAGAATATCTAGAGGATAGAAAGGCTTGGGAATGATTTATTACAGTAAATCTTATAAATAAATCTATAAAGTAGCTATTGCTATTATTGGGATCTTTATGTTTATGTTTATGAAATGAATTTTCGCCCTTTTCCAGAATTGGAGAAGCATGACTCCCATGGGAACCATTGGGAATTAATGACTATATTATTATGGTATTCATTCAATTCAGTTTGGGTATCGCTAAAGTGTCTGTGCTTGCGGCGGCGTTGCGTCGTGTGCCGGGTCGGTCACTTCCCTGAAACATGGTTGAGGAGGCCGATGGCTGGCACATGCGTCATACTCGTGAACGGGTGCTGCTTGTGTGGACTGGTCTGCTCAAACTGTTATTTATTGTTAATAGTTTTTTACTTTGTGGTCCTAATTTATTCATCGTGGTCATGGGACTCATGGTCAATAATCATTATTTTGTTATAATGTTTCTCTTGGCATAAACTGAGCTGCTTTAACTCAAATAAATTGTATTAATGTACATAGTATCAATATTGTAAATCAGTTTTGAAAAGAGCAACGTTAGAGTTTCTTGTCTGTTCTTCTCTAGCGAAACAGCATTCCGAACTGGCGGTAGAGTTAAAATTTGACTGAATCCAAATTATTTATAACATTTTATGGATTCAATAAATAATTTGAATTTGAAGTTATCTATAATCTACGTACATAGTTATCTTTTTTCGATGCTTGACGCATCTTTCGAAGATCAAAACAGCATAAGTGTGAGAAGTCATTTTTTTTTAAATAGCTTGAATGACGAGACGAGCAGTTCGCTCGCCTGCCAATAAACAGAAGCAACGCCACACAACATTTTGAACTACAAAGCACTGCATCACTGGACTACGCTCATCACCCCGAGACATAAGTTGTTAAACCTTGTAAAATTTGGATTACATATAGGCTATTGGCTCGTAGAAATCTGTGAAAGCGCGAGCCTAGCCACAGAAAAAGCGGTACCTATTTATTACATGACGCCGCACACCGTATATTCATAGTGATTTATCAAAACTACTAAGGCCACTATTCCACTATCATATAAAAATGATCCTACTTCTATAGCTCATAGATATTTGAGAAATGTATGACAGTATAGCAACATAAACTTCATATTGTCTATGATCATATTACTACGGTCCTATTTCACTAGGTAAAATATTGTATTTCACAGCATGCTGTGACATAGGATCATATATGACGTCATATATCTATGATGCAAATATGATAGTGGAATAGCGGCCAAGTATTAGCACGTGAAAGAATTTTAGTTTGGAGTCAATATAGGTATAACTGTCTTGCAATTTGGCAGCATCTATATATTAAATGTGAAGAGAAAACTTAGGACCACTTTTTCTGCACGGAGATTGTGAGATTAAGAATAATTAAAGTTTATATGGAGGGGAAGCGCAGAATTCTGTTTTTAAATGATATCAGTAACTAATATGTACATTTAATAAAATAAAGCATTCATTGTTTATGGTAACACTGACAATGTTTAAATGTCAAATCTTACAGATGACGTAATAGAACAAAATTCAAAAAATTGGTCGAGTTTCGATCACTACGCGACCACGAGACTTAAATCTTAATATTTATTAACACCCAACAGTCACACACATAGTCCTGAGTCCTGACCCACACTAGGTTAACCTGTGTCGTGGATATCAGGAACTACGAGGGACTTGCGGTCCCACAACACCCAGACACGAAACCAATGTGAATCACACAAATATTTGTCTTAGTGCGAGAAACGAACTGCGTGCGTTTGCGGTACGTTTCATAGCCAGATACTCGCCCGCTGCGCCACGGCCCACCAGGCTAATGTAATGTCAAATGTCTTACAGCGGATTGATACAATTCGAATTTAGTTATGGCCGTTCCCTATATTCTGTCTGTCTCTAGTTTTGCTATACCGGCGATAGAAAATTTATCAATTTTCCGTTTTACCGTCCCATAAACTTACTAATGATAGGTAATCCTATTCTTCATTGCTGTCTACTGATGAGAGGACTGATAGCTGACTACAGATATACAACACTATGAAAATGACAGTTCAAGCGTCCCAATATTTTTTATGTGCTATCTGTCGATAAAGTTATTTAGTTTTTTCTTTATCGGTAGATTTTCACCGATAAACAGATATCCTCGGCTGTAAAAAAACGAAATAAATAACGCATTTTGAAGAAATAGCCATGAGTATACAAGGCTTACATGGCACTTGCACTGCAATACAAAAAACTAAATAAATTATGTAAAAATCTAAAAGAAAATATAAAAAAAATCTAAAATTCCCATAAATAAAAATAATGCACCGTTTTGATAATTCAATTAAGTGCAAGAGACATATAAATATTTGTTAATGCGAACAAAATAATTCCCCACTTCAGTAAAATCCCCCAAATTCGCTTGGGATTTTTGTTCAAAGGACTTGTATTCAGAGCCGTTGGTGGAGCCGCCTAGTGTTCCTCTAGGTTGACTTATCGGCGTGGGCATGGTCTGGGTGGAATTGTTTATCCAACCTGCTAGGCGCGAGCTAGGCGTATCACCTCCGTGGCCGCCGGCCTCGTTTGCGTGCTCCGTTGATTTGATACGGGCAGGCAAACGTCACATCTTTTTTGAAATCTTATCTTTTGTCACTTCTTGTCATTACTCAAAAAATTACCTTTCATCTCTTATACTTTTTCGTCCGGTTTTCTTCGCTCTCGCGAGTTACCATTTTCTCTTTAATACACTATTCTTCCATATACTTTTCTCTCGCTACACGGACACATTATGCACCGACACCAGTCGTCATAATTTTGTTTCGTCTCCACCATCGACTTTCGTTACGCTTCACCCGGCGCACGGCCCGTGGAAGATCAGCGGAGCGCTGTCTGCGAGCTGCCTGGCGATCACGAAGTGGTGTGCCCGGCTCTGGACTACAGGTTGGTGGTACACTTTTTCACGCAGACCAATACCTTCGTTGTGCTCGCCTAGAGGGAACGTATAGGTGGTTTTGCTCGACCGAGCCCCTTGGCTCGTTTCGTGGTTGGGCTATTTACACGCCCAACCATAGTTTGAGTCTTGTTGCGTCTCCACCATCGACTTTGTTACGCTTCACCCGGCGCACGGCCCGTGGAAGATCAGCGGAGCGCCGTCTGCGAGCTGCCTGACGATCACGGAGTGGTGTGCCCGGCTCTGGACTGCAGGTTGGTGGTACACTTTTTCACGCAGACCAATACCTTCGTTGTGCTCGCCTAGAGGGAACGTATAGGTGGTTTTGCTCGACCGAGCCCCTTGGCTCGTTTCGTGGTTGGGCTATTTACACGCCCAACCATAGTTTGGTCCTTCAGAGTACCGGATAGTGTCCCAGTGCTATTCATTTACAGTTAAAATACGTAATTATTTTGGTATTTTAGCTGTCTTTTTTTTTATTTTCATAAATAATTAATATTTCATTTTCCGCATCATTTTTCAACATGGCTTCCTTCAAGTTAAGATGTTTGAAATCTAAAAAGGAAATTATTTTCCAACATATGCACCGCCTTCACGCGTTGTCTATTAAGGTGACTGGCTTCGACATAATATCGAACGAGCATTTTATGGCTGAATCAGAAACCATTGATGATTTACGCGAAAGGTTTGAGAACATTCTAGACCGGATTATAGAAATTCAATTAAAAGAAAATCCAGGACTAGAACTTCATAATCATCTAGATTCATCTGCGTTTGAAGTTTTGTTTACGCAAATCAAACGAGTGCGCGATAATATTACCAGCGTCTCGGGCTTTCAGTTAGTGTCGGGTTCTACTGTGGCTTCGATGTCCCCAGTAGAGATACCGTCGCCTAGCTTACCATCTTTCGATGAGCGTACTGATAATGGACTTACAATTTATGAACCGTTTAAGTCGAACAGTCATAATAACCCCCTTCTGACTGAAACGCAACGTTTTGTTACGTATTCAAACCCGCGACCTCATACGCATAGCGGCAATGTGAGTGGGCATCCCGCGTCTGTCGAACCACCGCATGGTTTCGAGAATTCGCACCCTCGAACAGTTGTCACTCATGACAATGACATTCCTGTTTTCCTTTCTTTTAAAAACTGTTCGTATTGTAATGAACCTCTTCATCCTCTTTACGAATGTAAACAATTTATTAATCTAGATTTACCTCAAGTCAGACTTAATTTCATACAATTTGAGTCTGGTTGTGTGAACTATTGCTGTTTGAGCCATACCGCTTCAAATTGCTCCTCGCCCTTTGTTTGCGAATTATGCAACAAACGTCATCATACTTTTTTACATTTTGATAATTATTTTAATAACGCTCCTTTATTACCGCTTCTACATCCTGTGCATGCTGTGGTTGTGCTGCCACTGGATTCGAACCTGCGCGCCGCGATTTGCGTCGCGACCGATACCTGTGCAACGCAAACCTCACGTCCAGGTATTTTCGCATTGTCTCATACCTTGTTAATATTTATCGATGCAAATGCGTATTCATACTCTACTACACTATTAGCGCCAACGCGAATACACGTTAAGCTTATGTGTAATAGTGATGTGAGATTTATTAGATCTTCAATTAATTGCTCACAGATTGTTTTGATTTCTGTTGAGTATTGCAGGACTCTTAATAACCCTATAATCCCATTGAGTAAATCAATTGTCAAAGGGATTGGTTTGTCTTCGCAACCAATTTGTAAATATATCTACGCGGACATTGAGTCTCGTAGTACTTACTCGCATAAATACTGCATTTATGCTTTGGTCGCACGTTGTCTCACTGATATATTGCCATCACACCTGTTTAATAATGACGATATGTCATACTTAGTCAATCTTTCATTGACTGACCTGGCTTGGAACATTTCTGGAAATGTTGGCATGGCCCTAGTCGTTCAATTATTGCCGTATGTTTTTCTGGGAGAAGGGATTAAGTTGCGATCTCGCTCTCCACCAGTTTTGTCGTCCGCCTCTGTTGACGCAGCCGATGACGTGTTAATGGGTAATATGCCTGATACACATTCTGGTTCCTCATTCATTGATTCCGTTTTCAATGAATTAGTGCAGGGATTATATCAACCCAAAGAATCTTCTCATATGAGATATTCAAGTTTTAAGAAGACGAGGCATAGAAGCATATTAATTACTTCTGTGTTGCGTGCTTCTAACAATCGCTTTTCAGTTTCACTATGTTTCCTTAGACATTTTCTGGGGTTGAGTAATTTTGCTTGTATTGCTCAGCGTCGAATTGCGCCGTTTGAATGGAAATTGAAACATAATCTTTCCAAAAATAAATATGTGCTTATAATTTTGACAATAGTTTCCAATCTGAAATTCCAGATTTGGAAGCTACGGAGGATGTTCATTGCATTCCTCATATCGCTGCTTTAAGGTCACTCAAAGCTATTCCTCGTGTGATGTTGATCGCTAGTACGAAGACACACACCTGGCCGTTGTCATTAAATGACATATTTCATGTAGCGCCTAATCTACAGGCTGATTAACTTTTAATTTTATTACACATTATTGTTTTTAATCGCCACCTTGGCTGATATCAAATAGTTGTGTCAACAAACTATTGTTTTAGTCGAGTATCAGAAATCCCGAATATTTTATTTTGATTTGATAGGTTCTGATTAAAGCATCCGTATTTTTGCTTCATTCCAGTTTATTTTATTCTGGCATCGAGTCATTATTTCACTATGCGCTTTGTCTACCAACTTTTTAGCAGCTGCTGTAGTGATCTCTAATTTGTACTTTTTTGTTCGCGCGTTCTGTACTTGAAAGTTGGTACAGTCAGCCTCATTAACAAATGAAAACTTCTTGCATTTCTGATTTACCTATCCATATTTATTATAGTAGGTTCTTTTAATTATGCAGTTGACTTATTGAAAGTCATCGGTCTCCTTTAAGAACCAGGAGATGACATTTTCTCTTTCATCACATGTGTTTACCCAGCAGTAACTGTACGGAAAGGAATATATTTCCTTTTATGTTAATTATTTGATGTTTTAGTTTTATAACTTTGTATCTAAAATTTCTGATTGAGAATTGTGCTTATATTTTATAGATTGACACATTGCTCTCAACTACTCTCGAGACTTTTTGTCGTATCTATGTTTTTTTAATTAGCAATTCCCGTTATTGTAAATATTGAAAACACTTCGTTTCTATGTGTTTTTAACTTTTGTTCAGTTTATATACCTTTATATAGCTATGGTCCTGTAACTTATAACTTCACTATGCATCCTGCAGGTAATATTGCTGCCAGGATGCGGTGTGTGAAATATTTTGCTTGATACTTATTAAGCTCGCTCACCTATTGCAGGTGAATATTTGTTCTCTAACTCGAATATGGCAGTTTCGTGGATTCTCTCGATTCCACGTCGCTGATCTACTTTTCTTCGTTAGACTTCATGCCGCCCAATGTCAATAGAATTTGACGGGATATTATGAGTTCCATATACTTATATATCAATCCAAATAATTCTTATTGGACTGTTTTTTTTATGTGGGCCCTCTTCGCATTGCCACTGCGCATCGTAGAGGCCATCACTCGTAAAAAGGTTAACAAAATATTTGTTTGCCTTTTAAGCCAATTTGGCTTCCATAGAAGACCAATAAAACATTTAGTTTGTTTATTTTATTGTGTCTCTCTTCTGACATAACCTTAAGTATCATGTCGTTTATACGCATTCTTTTAAATTAATTTTTAATGGTTACTGATTCCAGTCAAAATATGCGCTATTACAGTCCCTCTAGTCTGTAATACATATAATTCAACATGAACTGCCTTAGTTTCTGTTTTCTCTTTTGAAAGTTCTGGGAACTTCCAAGGCCGGGAGTATGGTGGAGCCGCCTAGTGTTCCTCTAGGTTGACTTATCGGCGTGGGCATGGTCTGGGTGGAATTGTTTATCCAACCTGCTAGGCGCGAGCTAGGCGTATCACCTCCGTGGCCGCCGGCCTCGTTTGCGTGCTCCGTTGATTTGATACGGGCAGGCAAACGTCACATCTTTTTTGAAATCTTATCTTTTGTCACTTCTTGTCATTACTCAAAAAATTACCTTTCATCTCTTATACTTTTTCGTCCGGTTTTCTTCGCTCTTGCGAGTTACCATTTTCTCTTTAATACACTATTCTTCCATATACTTTTCTCTCGCTACACGGACACATTATGCACCGACACCAGTCGTCATAATTTTGTTTCGTCTCCACCATCGACTTTCGTTACGCTTCACCCGGCGCACGGCCCGTGGAAGATCAGCGGAGCGCTGTCTGCGAGCTGCCTGGCGATCACGAAGTGGTGTGCCCGGCTCTGGACTACAGGTTGGTGGTACACTTTTTCACGCAGACCAATACCTTCGTTGTGCTCGCCTAGAGGGAACGTATAGGTGGTTTTGCTCGACCGAGCCCCTTGGCTCGTTTCGTGGTTGGGCTATTTACACGCCCAACCATAGTTTGAGTCTTGTTGCGTCTCCACCATCGACTTTGTTACGCTTCACCCGGCGCACGGCCCGTGGAAGATCAGCGGAGCGCCGTCTGCGAGCTGCCTGACGATCACGGAGTGGTGTGCCCGGCTCTGGACTGCAGGTTGGTGGTACACTTTTTCACGCAGACCAATACCTTCGTTGTGCTCGCCTAGAGGGAACGTATAGGTGGTTTTGCTCGACCGAGCCCCTTGGCTCGTTTCGTGGTTGGGCTATTTACACGCCCAACCAGCCGTAATGTATTGACAGTAAAACGTTTCGTTATTACATTGTGTTTTGCAACATAATAAGTATTTCTCGTTATAATTATTTAATTTACAGTGGTAAAAAATAAGAATTATAGATAAATGTTAAATTAAAACTTATATTTCTAATCTAAATCATATCTTCACATTTTCTAACACAAATTAAACAATAGTTCCTCTTTCTCAGCTTGTATGAACATAACGCACAAGAGGGCCCAGATAGACTACCTATCTATTGCTATCATAGTATCCGACGTGCATATCTAAAAAATAGGGACGATTCCAAGCAGTAGATAGAACAATACGGATGTTTGACGATAGCTATCTAATATGAAATTGAAGATTAATATTGGGAACGGCCATTAATCAACTGACTTGAATCAACAAAAGCTGTATGAGTTTTGAATTGAAAGTATGTTCGGATGGTTCAGATTGATCCGTGTGAACCCGCTGTTAGTGGTGACGGTATTAATTGGCCAATGCAAAGGAAAGTGATTTGTTAAATTTTGTTGCCTGAAAACATGAGATTGTTATAAATTTACTGTGAATTGGAATGGCACCCAAATCCCCAACAAACCTTTCAACGTTTTTTTATGTCATAGGCCGGCAAACGAGCAAGTGGGTCATCTGATAGTAAGTGATCTCCACCGCCCATGTATGCCCACAATACCAAAAGAATCATGGGCGCATTGCCGACCTTAAAGGAAAGAGACAATTAAGAGATTGACAAGAGGGTTTAGGCCTCCAGATATGTCACTCACCGTAGGAAACGCAGCAGCAAACTGCTAATTTACGCCGGTTTTCTGTGAGACAGTGGTAACGACCCGGACGACCTATTTCTACTGTAGAAAAAATTGTCTACAGCGTGGCACTACCACTCAAAACGGGTAATTTGCCCACAAGAATTACAAGTTCATGATATGCCAAGTCCGTTGCAAGTTCCAAACATAGCATAACAACGATTGCCCAACTCTTTTATTTACGCTCAGCAAACCGTGGATGCGCTATTTACGCCTGTGCCTAACCTTCGGAGATCAAAATGTTAACTTCTATTTATTAAGAAACTGGCTGTCCCTCGCGGTTTCACTACAGGCATGTTACTGCCCTGCTCTCATGGATCATATATAGCGTGATATACATATTAAAACCTTCCGGAATAAACTCTCTAACTAATAATGAAAACGGCATCTAAATCCGTTGCATAGTTTAGGAGAAATAAGACGACAAAAAGACAGACGCAGATAGCAACTTTACTATGTGTACTTTACTGTTTTATACTATTTATTGACGATACGCAAGAATATTCAGCATGTATTATTTTTGAAAGAAATAAATATTTAAGAGCTCCACGTTGAACTGAAAGTCATTGAAACTCGTTTAAGTAAGATAAGAGCACAAACACGTAGATTATTTGATGAATAATTACCTACTTACTTGTCTATTGGTAGATACGAAACGAAGAAAATAGGTATAGTTTTTTTTATCACAGACAGAATAATGAGGTGATCCATCGCTCATGAATACCCACAATACCAGAAGAATGATGGTTATGTAGCTGGAAAGGAATAGGGGAGACAGTATTTGGGCCTCCGCAAATCTCACTCAACGCAAACAACTCAAGAAACACAACAGCAAGCTGTCAATTCACGTCAGTCGTACGTACGTCCTGTGAGACATACATACATGCATACGCACTCACGCATGTACTGCCAGAAGGGATAGGCAGAGCTACTACAACCACATTTCGTCAAACTTATTTCCGTCTCATGATGTGATAGGGTGCGAGTCTATCGCCATATCGGGCACAATTCTAGACTCCAGGTTGATTCTAAGAATGTCATAATAGAAAAACCCAATATCACTTTACCCGACCTGAGGATCGAACCCGAGACCTCAGCAGAGCAGTCGTACCGCGTACGCATTACAACTACGCCACTGAGGCAGTTCTGTGAGACAGTGGTACTATCACGGTAGAGTTCATGCCCGTTCATGCTGTAGACTAGAAAAATCACGAAACTGTCTACAGCGTGGCTAACCTGGGCGAATCGTAATTCGTAGGTACACCTTCGAGTATACAGGCGTGAAGTATATCTGTGGTCAGTAAATATTTTTTTTACGATTATTTAAACCAGAGTCCGATAACGAGCTTCTATTTGAAGTAGTGGTCGAACTTGGACCACTTTTGAATTTCGTTCTGTTACGTCAGCTGCGAGATTTGACATTCGGACATTGTCAGTGTGACCGCAAACAAAGAATTTGTTTTATTTTATTTTAATAAATGTATATATTTATTACAGAGATTATATTATATAGACTGCCTCGGTGGCGCAGTTGTAATGCGTACGCGTTACAATTGAGGTCTCGGTCTACGCTGAGGTCTAGGGTTTGATCCCCGGGTCGGGTAAAGTGGTATTGGGTTTTTCTAGTACGAAATGCTCAGTATCAGCCCGGAGATACGCTCGGCAAAATGTGGGTGTATTGGTTACACCTCTGTCTTTCCTTCGGGGATTACAGACGTGAGTGCGTATGTAGATATTATATATTATAAATAGCATTCTGCACTCCTTCGCCATAGAAACTTTAACTATGCCAAATCTCACAATCCTCCGTGTGCGGAATATGCTTACAAAGGGGTCCGAAATTATCGCTTAACGTATTAATATAAAGATTGTGTTATTTTTTCAGCCATAAATTTTACTTTGACATCTATTTTGACCTGTCAAGGCCATTGGCTAATCTTAATCAAGAAACACTCTTTTAAAAAAAACATCGATTGTAATCCTAAGGATTGTACTGTCTGTAATTTGTATAAAAATAAATTGTACTGACTCATTCCATTGTTTTTTATCCAATTTACCGGTCTGTTGACCTCTTCTTGTGCTAATAGCAGTACCGTGATCTGTACACATTGATATTTAAAATCTCCGTGAAACGTAAATTCAGCATTAATGGCCATTTTCAATAATCTATCTTAATTTGATTACGATTACGATCCGGATAGATTACGGAAATAAACCAATCAGACTAAATAATTTGTCCGCATTCACACTGTATTCTGACTGGCTCATATTGAAAATGGCCGTAAATAAACATGGTACTGTACTACGATTTAAATTAAGCGCTTCGGCAATATTTGTTTTTGTATGATTTAGTACGAATATTCAAACAATGTATGAATACGATAAAATATTATTATAAATAAGCGGATTTGGGGGTTTTTTGTCCACGCGGGTTGATCGACTTTGTTCGTTTGATCTGGTTGGTAAAAATCTTCTATGAAGCATCGTACTCGAATGCCTTCACACCAAAACTCCAACAAGACCTGGAAATCGGCCACACCGGTGTTTCATCTTTCTTGTTAAGACTTGAATATATATTAAGCTTGTCAATGGCGAAATGCATAATAATGAGAAGCCATAAATAAGAACGAAGAATATGAATATCAATTGCGAAAAAAATGCAAGACCTTGGATTTGTTCCAACAAAAGAACATTTAAAGAAATACATAAACCAACGAAGACAATGCTTGATTCCTTTCAATGGAATAAATGTAGTCATTTTTCGAAATACTTGAAATTATTACGTATTTCAATTTCAAGATTTTTTATTAAAAATATGTTTTTTCCCACGAGATTCCCAAATTCCACTCTGTTAGCTGTTACCACGAAGTTTACTAAGCCGTCTGTTACATTCTTTGTTTATACTAAATATAAGCGCACTATATAAAATAATGAACTGTGTTATATTGCTCTACTTTTATTTTAACCTACATATAGGACATTGTAGTTAAGTAGATTTTTGCAGTGCGTCGTGTTTTGCGAAATACACGACGCACTGCAAAAATGATTCATCATAAGTTCCTCGATATTTACATGATTGGGATATCATGGCATAATACTTTACAAAATACGATACCTATTTTAATAATTAATATGTATAATATCGCCTAGTTTGTGTGATAGTATTCTACTTCATAATAATTACTGGTGGTCACGGGTCTCCTCTCCTCTACGGAGTAAATTTTTTTTTCGCGCATTTAACTGATGTTGATTATAATTAGTCTTTGTTGATTTTCGTCCATTCGGAAAGGTAAAGAACCTCGTGTTCTTATTCCATACAGCCTATTCTTCAATATTGTCCAACATGGTATTTTTTATAAGACCTAGGTACTATGTTTGTATTCTCCGTCAACGTACTAAGTACTAAGTACTAATAAGATATTTTTTTTACACCAGTGCAGCGCAGCGATTGCAAAGGTGATCGAACTTCGAAGATGACCGGACTTCGGTATAGGTAGGCAATGAGTGTTATAATTTTTAACTCAAATGCGTTTTAAATATGATAAGATTTGTGTACAATTATTATTTATGTATTGTGTGTATACTAGTAATACTACCATAGCGCCACATACCTATTTTTAGACATCGACATTCGACAAGACCATGCGTATAATGGCACGTCCGCGTCATTTGCTATCCAAGGTCAAGAACGCAGAAAATTATGTTATTTTGTCCATCTCTGCTGAATACGCTGACAATACAGTCACAAATAAATTTACATGATAAACTTACAAAAGGGTTGTTAAACTGATTAATTGAACACCTTATTTACAAGAACGAATTCCAATAATTTGAAAAAAAATATAATTAGCACCACACACTGTTCTAGGCACAAAATATGATCACTTAGTATTATTCTCTATTTTTAAAGTCCCCAACATTGTTATTGTGAACTATCACAATATAACCTTACACGTCTTTCCTCGCGAAAGGTAAAATAACAGCTGATTGTTGTCATTGTGAATGTGAATCGATGTCGCGATTTTCCGTGCTTTATTTTAGACCAATATTGGCAATTTATTGTGGAAATGCATTATTTATTCATCAAATATTAATACAGTAAACAACAGTTACCTATTTTAGTATCTAGAAATAGAATACAATTAAATTACATTATTTACATAACTAAGTACATACTGTAGGAATTTGGCAGTTTCTTGAGAACATTAATATAATATAGCACCTATGGGCTATGATGGCAATTGGCAACACTTAATAATTTTTAAGAGATGTCGGAACTGCAATGAAATGACGATAGTCGATAGATTTAAATTATTTTTCTTACATTATATTATAATTGGTATTCATTAGGACTAACGCTTAACCCAGATCAAAAGTATTGCGATAAGCATTATCAGCTATTATTTTGATACTCAAATATTAATTACTAGTTTCTAAGCGTGGCTTCTCCCACATTGAAGTATTCCGCTTCATATCCTAAGATTCTTGAAAAACATCAACAAGCTTCTGGTAAAGTTTTGTTTACAATTTTATAAAATACCTAATTTAATTCTTATACGATTGCATCGGTAGGGCAGTTAGTAATGCGTATGCGGTACGACTGCTGGGCTGAAATATCGGGTTCTATCCCCAGGTCAAGTGAAGGTGATATTGAGTTTTCTACTACGAAATGCTCAGTATCAGATCGGAATTGTGTCCGGTATGGCGATAGGTTCGCTCTCGACAGCGGAAATAAGCTTGGAGAAATGTGAGCGTACTGGTTAAACCTCTGCCTACTTCTTCAGGGATTACAGGCGTGAATGCGTATGTACATATGTATATACATATATATATATCTTATTATATATCTTATTACGTTGCAACTTAATTAGGATTTCAAGTCATGACACTTTCATTACTAATATATCGGAAAAAAAAACGATACTCCTGTAATTTATTTCGATATATATCGATTCATCTATATTATTCAACATCCCTATCATACGTCAATGTCAATTGTCAAGTGAACGTCAATCGTCAAGAGTTTTGGCGGGAATTCTCACAGTGCGGTGGCTCTCTTGTTTTAATTATTTCCTAAACTGGTTTAAAGTTGTGTTTGTTTTATAAAAGTGGTGTGGTTTTGTGCAATAAACATTAACGCTGATGAATAGTGTATGGAAACATTGAAATAAGTGAATTTAGGTGATTTTTGATCAAGGGTATTGTCGACCTTGTGCTTTCGATTCGCTTGAAGAAAGTCGTCTAAGAAGCATTGAACTGAAAGGAATTAACACCAAAACTCCAACAAGACCTTGAAATCGGCCACACCCCCGTTTCATCGTTCTTGGAATATAAGAAAAGAATATTATAACTAATGACTTGGCAGCATGGTCTCTGATCTTAGCCGGTTCCTTAAGGAACAAACAAACAAAAAAAAAAAAAAGTCAATCGTCAAATTCTTATTTTAGTTTGAAAATTGTTTTGGGAGTGGATTTACGTGCCATAAAATCGAAAGTTACCATAAATTCGTATAATATTTTGTGATTCGAGTAAAAATAATCATAACACTGTCGTCCAAAATTTATTAATGGTATCTTACATCAGTTACATGACTAGTGTTACCCAACTTTTGTTTTTATTTATCCTCTTGACACATTATTATAAGGTTTTTAAATAGAAATTATTTCACATTTATGTAATTATTTCTTAATCGATTATCTATCTTTATTAATTTGTCTACGTGAATTACAATGAACGTGAAACTGTAGAAATAATAGGTGCTTAAATATATTTAAATTATGGCTGAAGTAAAGAAAGATTTATTTAGGGAGACCTGGGTCAGATATCTTGGTAAGTAAATATTATTTTTATGAATGTAGTTGCTGTATTAAGGAATGGACGGAAGCCTTCGCCCAACAGTGGGACAGTGAAGTCTAATTAATTAATATTTACTTATTGTTGAATTTTGATTGTAAACAAAAATCTATTAGGAAAGTCAAAGTAGCATAATGAGTTAACATCTTCATGAATTTCATAAAGAGCATCGAAATAAGATCTGTCTAGAGATTGCTATTAGTGATTAAGACCGTCTATTGTTACATTTATAATTTAGTTTTGTTTTTCTTTACTGTAATATTCTGCATGGTGTACAACATGTACAATAAAGTGTTATCTAAGATAACTTGAACGATAACTCTCATATGAATCTGCCAAAAATACGGCTCCACTTACTTACACATGCAAAGGTAAAATCAACTTTATTTCATAAAAGTTAATGTCTAAATATTACATTTCTAGATTGAGATATGATGTTCTGCACCATACAAAAAATTTGATGTATCAAGTGTTAACTAGAGTTATTTATGCACAGACTTTTATAGCCCTGTCCCTTTGCACAGAGTTTTGGTGGGGTCATTTTAATTTAATGACAAAGAGTAATTATGTTAAGCCTTACAAATAAATAAATAATCTCTTATCTATGTAAATAATTATAATAACAAATAAAGAAAGAGCAGGTTTACTAGGTGGTAGGCCCCTCATATGAGAAGCCACCTGGGTTGGTACCACCTCATTGTCATTGTCTCAGGATGACAAGCGCAATCCAATGCCATTTAGTGCTTTGTAATCCAAAGTTCTGTGTAGCGTTGCTACTGTTTATGGGCTGGCGTGGCGCTTAAGCGCGTAAAGTAGAAATCCATAGTCTCTGCCTAGCCCTATTGAATACAGGCTGGATATATATACAACGTGTTACAGAAAGGTGTGGTCATATTTAAGGGTTGTTACTTACACCTGACAGTGAGTGTTTATGTTCCGGGTCTTATCAAAATATAGACATTTTAAAATTATACGCTAATTTTAATCACTATTTTTTATGATCGATAAGATCGATCACATCCCTAAAGTAATGAAGTGCTTGAGCGAGTATAACAATACTGGAGGCGACAAAATCCGAATATCGATATGTAATTGGATTTGCTACAAGGAAGATGAAATACTTGTGTCGTACACTTTCATTCTGCCTGGCATTATACTGGTTTAATGCCAGTAAATTTGACCACACCTTTCCGTAACACGTTGTACTATATGAAAATTAAAAATAATTATTCAGCAAAAAAAAAACTATACAGGTTAAACAATGTAAAGAAAACAATTTATAAGTATTTTGCTGACAAAACATATCCTGACCACAACATTCCATTAATTTCCACACTAGGCAATCTTTATTGCCCCCTCTTGGCATGCATCCAAAAAAGTTAGTCTACAGCTTTTATGTAGCGAAATATCGGCTTGAGTATTGATTAAAAACACACACAAATGTCAAGGACAGAATACAGTCGTCGCTAGATCGCGACCTAAGTGAAATCTCGTATCATATTATCATATCTCATATCAACCCCCAGGATCATTACTTGGTTTCCACGTCTATATTCAAACATAACAAAACAATACTTAACAATCCTGGACTAATATAAAAATATTGTAAACTTTATAGTTGCCCAGTGTATTTTGACGATGCTATGTATGTTATGTATATATTAGCTGATATGATTTCTGTACTTACATAAGTTTCTTTATTTTGTACTGACTTGTCATAAGCGCTATTTTAATTGCCTACATGATGAATAAAACTATTTCATTTCATTTCATTTCATAGGTGACGCCAAGACTCGAAATAAATGGCATTACCCATTTCACATTTCACATGCACCTAGAAAAAAGGGGGAGTGACTTGGGTGATATAAATCATTGCCCAGAATTCCTCGGAGTAGCAGCGATAACTCATCTAGGTAAAAACTGCCGAGATGAAAGTCGCAGGTTCGAAACCAACCCCAAGAGCATCCACCTCTGACTTAGCTAAGTTATGTGTGAAGAAGCCTGCACACCTGAGAAGTTCTCCATAATAATTATTAAGGTGTGAAACCTGCCAACCCGCATTAGGCCAGCGTGGTGGACTTAGGCCTAACCTCTCTCAGTAGAGGAGGCCTGTGACCAACAGTGGGACAGTGGTGTATAATATAAGGCTGGTAATATTATTTAATATAGTTAGGTATGTTATACAAAAATCCACCATTGGAATCCCTACTTCCTAATCTCTTTTTATCCTGGCACGACAAACTGACTACACTGGACAATACTACTTTTATGAGTGGCAGAGCCATGCTGTAGTCACTTTTGTCTACAGCATGTATGGGCCGGCTCGTCCGCGTCATTACCACTGTCTCACAGAAAATCGGCGTAAAGTAGCGGCTTGCTGCTGCATTTCGTACGGTGAGTGTGATATCTGGAGGCCCCAATCCCCTCCCCTTCCCGATTCCTTAATTAACCCTTTCCTTTAAGGTCGGCAACGCACCCATGATTCTTTTGGTATTGTGGGACCCACTTGCTTGTTTGCCGGCCTATGCCATTAAAAAAAAACACCCTGTTACCAACTCGGTATTGTGGTTATTCATGATGGTAACGAAACTATTGTGTCTCTACCTCTTTAAAAAGGAATGTTATGAGAGTTTAAAGAGATTTTTCTTACATCTAGTCATGAGTCATAAGACTAGTACATTGTATCTGTTTGTTTAATGAAAGTCACATGCTCCATGACCTTAATTGTACCCATCAATCATTATTATCTCTATGAACATGGTTTCACTAGTTTCTAACGGGGGTTTGTTCATAGACAAGGTTTTATCTTTGATTTATTCAATTCAGTCGTCAGGAACTTAATAGGGTATTAAACAGCTTCTCGTTTAGTGCCACAGCATCAGTTGTGCAGCAATTCAATTCATGAACATAATTATTTTATTAATTGTTTACGGCCGGAGTATAATTTAAGGATAGCATACGTTATGGTTAGCCACACCATAATGGTTTAGTTTTTAAGTATTTTTAACATGTTGGCAACACTTTGTGTGCTCGGAACCCTAATTAAAAATGGCGTTCACAGTCCGTATAATTTATAACAGTATTTATTATACAAAATAACAATAGATGCTTCAGTAACTTCTCATGTTTAATTTTAAATTAACAATGACGTGGGCCTTCGAGCCGGATCGTATTATACATAATATCGCCATGTCGATCAACACATCCTTTCTCATAAAAAAAACATATTACATATTTGTATCCGCACATACATAGACTGCAAAGCGACCGTCGTATTATTGTCAAAACCTGTGCTAGAAGTTACGTGAGACGAGTATTCTTTTATTAATACCAAACGACAGTAATCACTTCAACTCATAGTTTATTGGTTACATTTACAATATTACTACTTTATAGACCACAACCCCACGTCAGGATTCTCCATAGACCGTTCTCTAATTATAACTCAAACAACTAGAACCGAATAGTAAACCAGCATAGCTACCGCGTAATGAACTCTTGGACTATCGACTGAACTTGGACATCTTAGTGAACTGGAGACGACCGACTGACTGCGGGCAATAGCCCTCCAGTTATGGCGACAACCTCTTTTATACCATTTAACTACCCTTTATATCGCACCATTAATAATTCAGTGTACCCAACGTTGCTTTCTCAGACACTCTCAATATACCAATATTAAGAGAATACGTTACACCTGCTACAGTGGTTCGTTCAGGCGAGTCGTGCTACAGGGTCAGCCAGTGTATATCCAGTAACTTCACCCCGACATCATAGAGGAACGCAATATAATGATCGATATTATATTTGGACAGCACACTACTTAGCATCTTACTTATCTTCATTTGTATTGCCTCGGTGGCACTGTTGTAATGCGTACGCACTACGACTGCTATGCTGAGGTCTCGGGTTCGACCCGGTTCGGGTAAAAGTGATATTGGGTTTTTCTATTACAAAATGCCTGGAGTCTGGAACTATTTTGGCGATATGCTACTATTTCATCATGAAAAGAAAAATCCACTCGCCCCTTTTAGCCTATGACTTGACATTTACTCACCCTTCATCCCTGGTGATGTACCGGTCGCTGAACAGATTCATCTTCACAGGCTACGCCAACGAAGTGGGCGAGTCGTTTCGGACAATAGTGCCTACACGGGTGGTGCGCGCGAGCTACAGCCTCGCCTTCGCGTACGTTCTGGCCGATACTGCTGACAAGAGCTGGAAGATGATCAAGGTATTGGGTTAGTTGTACTCACAAGGTGGTAGGTCCCTCGTATGCGAGAGGCCATCTGGGTTGGTACCACCGTGCCGTCTATTTTTGCCGCCAAGCAACAGTGTGTAAGCACTGTTGTGTTCCGGTTTGAAGGACATTGAAGCCAGGGAAATTACTGGGAATTATGTGACTTAACATCTTATGTGTCGGGGTGACGAGCGCAGTCCATTGCCATGCAGTGCTTTGTAAAAGTTCTGTGTGGTGTTGCTTCTGTTTATGGTAAGGCGTGGCGCTTACCATCAGGCGAGCGACCTGCTCATTTCGTCAGTCAAGCCAATAAAAAAAAATTAGTTTTGTGGCAGTTCTCGTAGACAGGTTTGTCTACAGCATGAATGGGCCGGCTTGTCCGTGTCGTTATCACTGTCTCATAGAAAACTGGCGTAAAGTAGCAGCTGCTTTTCGTACGGTGAAAGAGATATCCGGAGACCCAAATCCCCCTCCCCATCCTAATCATTTAATCATCCCTTTCTTTTATGGTCGGCAACGCGCCCATGTTCCTTTTGGTATTATAGTTTTTTAACTGACTAAGAAAGGGGAGGTTCTCAATTCGATGCGTGTATTTGGTTCTTTTGCATGTATAATAAAAATAAATAACTTAACAGAAATTTTTTTTCATTTGAAAGGGCTAGCTCAAGTGGGTCCTATTTAAATTTCAAGTCGCAATTCCTCCCCTATCCTCATCTAAGCGGGTGAAATCGAGGATAAAGACATAACACTTCATTTATTTCTGATGATTCTTTCGTTAAAAATAGTAAAATATCATTTTGGTTTAATCTAATAAATAATCTTAATAATCTTAAAACCGTTTAATATAAATAGTACTGTACATACAAGGTGGTAGGTCCCTCGCATGCGAGAGGCTGTCTGGGTTGGCACCACCGCTTTGTCTATTTTTGCCACCAAACAACACTGTGAGCACTGTTGTGTTTCGGTTTAAGGGAAATTGAAGCCAGTGAAATGACTTGACATTATGAGATTTAAAAACTTATGTCTCGGGGTGACGAGCGCAGTCCACTGCCATGCAGTGCTTTGTATTTCAAAGTTCTGTGTGGCGTTTCGTTTACCATCAAGCGAGCGACCTGCACGTCTCGTCATTCAAGCTTAGGTATAAAAGTAAACTTATATATTTTCAGAAAGATGGCCGTCCAAGAATGGTGTTGGTAGAAACATCAGACGCTCTGCTGTGGCAGACATTCGCTTCCGTTATTATACCAGGATTTACTATTAATAGGTAATTTTACACTTATTGCAAGACTTTATTAAGTGACTGACTAGACTGACGGACTGCCTCGGTGGCTCAGTTGTAATGCGTACACGTTACGATTGAGGCTAACGGGTTCTCGGGTTCGATCCCCGGGTCGGGTAACGTAGTATTGTGTTATTCTATTACGAAATGCTCAGTATCAGCCCGGAGTCTGGAATTTGTGCCCGGTATGGCGATAGGCTCGCCCCCTATCACATCGTGGGACGGAAATACGCTCGGCGAAATGTGGGTGTAGTGGTTACACCTTTGCCTACTCCTTTGGGGATTACAGGCGTGAGTGCGTATGTATGTATATGTATGTTAATTAAGTGACATTATGCGAAACTTTGAGATAAGCAATTAATTAGTTTAAGTTTTGTTGACAAACTCTGTGGCGCAGTGGGCGGCTGTGAAACGAGAGGCCGTGGGTTCGATGCCCGCATCGAGACTCATGTTTGTGTGATCCACAAATATATGTTTCGGGTCTGGATTTTTTCTCCCCAAAGGGGTTGACGTCAGGCAGGCGGCCGGTCGTGAAAACTACAAGCCGAATCTTTCTGTAACATGTGTTCAAAAGCATGTTGCGCCAACCCACTGCAAGTGGGATAAGGGCAGGTGGAAGAAGAAGTCTTTTTGATATCATCATAAATATTATTTAAAAAAATTAACATCTACAACGTGTTACAGAAAGGTGTGGTCAAATTTAAGCAACGAATAGTGTACTATATAAGTATTTCACCCCCTTTAGTACCAACTCTGATTGCATTGCTATGTCAGCAATATAAAAATAAAGCATTTTCTTCTTTATCGAATGAGCAACATGTCGATATTCGACTTGTAACTTTGGAACAACACTAAATGATAAACAGCTGAGCTTATATCTCACTCCAGCATTGTTATTCTCACTCACGCACTTCACTTAATTTATAGGGATGTCATCGACCTTAGCAATGGTAGCACTGCAGTGAAATTAAGTGATTACACCGTTGTGTAGACGTTTATAGAACACATCTAACATCCGAATTCCATATAGTCCTAATAGTATCCTAGTATGTAATGTCTGTGACATACGGACGGACAGACGGGACAGACGGATATGACGAAATTATAAGGGTTCTGTTTTTGTCATTTGGCTACGGAACCAGAAAGAACCTTCCCTACGTAAGCGATATGATAATAAAAAATAATAATATTATTGTTGTTTCAGGCTCTGCGCAGTCTCTCATTCACTACTAACGAAGCATGCAAAAAAATTACGACCAAATGCAATAAACTGGTTGACAGTTGCAATCGGTTTGGCGTCCATACCAATAATAGTGCATCCCATAGACGCAGGCGTGACTGTGCTTATGGACATGACGTATAGGAAATGGGTGAAGTCATAGTCTATGGTCAGAAAAAAGGTTTGAATTGTGTAGATTTGCGACATTGGCTTGGCTTGGTAGGAAATGGTAGGATATGGATTCTGATGGTAGAAAATTAATGTCGATGGTATGCAAATACATAACTGTAACATATTTAAAAAAAGGCAATTTATGGTTCAAAACATTCCATTATTTGCGGTATTTCAAATTATTGTAGTGTAGAATGCATTTTTTTTATATGTATAAATAAGCAAATATTTTGCTGGTAATTAACAAATTGATGTCAGAGCTGATGGGAGGGTACCTGACTGAATAACGAACCCCGTACACATGGTGAAAAACCCGTCATAGCGGCTCGTTTAGGGGCCAGCCAGTATATATCCAGCAATTTCAAGCCGGCATAATAAAATTCTGCCGACGTGACGGTCCAGACACGCAATGTCTCTTGACGTTATATTTGGCTTGCATTATTGTAGTTATTTTGCCGTACGAGAATAAATAAAATGGAATCTAGAATAAATAATATAATTCAGATAACAAAATTGATAATTTCTAGTTACAAAATTTACTTAGATTTTTGTTTCTCCTTTATAAACTTTATCAGTGTTTTACCTAACGTAATATAGTTTTCTTTTCGCTCAGGAATTACATTATCTAAGATAGAAAGTAGTATTTAATCTTAGGAAGAATGTAACAAAATGTTTGAAACTAAGGTGATTTGTGGAGTTTCTCTTATTAGCGCCATCTATACTATAAATAGAGAACTATCAATACACTTTTAGTTTCACGTTGGTGGCGCTAGATGGTGTTAATAACGTGTAATGTTCTTCTATCAGATTATTCTTCTTTCTTTCTATTATGTTAAAATTATATGGGTTTATTGTATTTTTTAACCGGCTTTATTAGAAATTGTTTATGACGTTGGCATTGATTATTATGCCATGATTATTGCGTCAGATTTTTACTTTTTTTAAAGAACGAAATTGTGACAACAGAAACGTACATTTAAAAACGGGTATTTCAAATGCGTGTTTATACAAAAGTAACGCAAATAATTGTTTAAATCAAATAAGAATATTTTTGAATCTCATATATTCTTAGTGTTCGTTTCACAATATCCAAGTAAACGTTTCCTATCAAATGAAATATAAAACAGTAAAACACAAAATTATCAAAATGCCAACATACATGGAGGAGTATATGTCAAATGGATACTTCTTAAATTGTTTGTTAATGCGTTAGGATAAAAATTTCAACGAATATTGTAAATCGGGCCTAAAAATTAAATGGACCAAATAAGTTCCTTTTATTGTTTAAGATTTAAATAATTTGAATGTTTACAATGAAACAATGTAATGTACTAAAAAATGGAGTTTTATACAGTGCTGGCTTTAGGTAAAAAAATAATTGGGAGTAAAATTATAAATATATTTAAAAAAAAATCGCGAAATTGCTTTTTAGGAGTACTCCTACGAAGTATCGTATATCGAAATATCGTATTTAATATTGTTTCTCGATATAAACTTTGGAACCCCATTTTAACCTTTAGGGTTCAATTTCGAAATATTCTTCCATATTCCTTGTCTACAACGTGTTACAGAAACGTGTGGTCATATTTTAGGGTCATTACGTACACATTACAGTAATTACCGTGTACCGGATCATTTCAAACCCGAGACGTCCTAAAATTTCGCGTCAACTTTAATCACTCGTTTATTAAGATTGATCACATCACTATTCATTACAATGAACGACATTCATTTTTGTAAAACGTTAATAACCTGTACGTAATTCTACGGAAATATTATGTACGTAACTTCTAATTTAAACACAAAATAACACCTGAAAGAGTCTGTATGCTGAAGACGGGCTTCATCGAGGTTGACGCCACGAAAGTGGACCACCCGCGGGGTGACCATGTGTGGTGGTTTTGGGGAATAAGGCTATGTGCCCGGACATTGGATCCCAGTACGCGGTCGACACTTTTTGTTAAATTAAGGGGTTATATAAAAGAATACCGATCTATTGACAGCCGCCGTGGCGCAGCGGGCGAGTAGCTGGCTGCGAAGCGAGAGGCCGTGGGCTCGATTCCCGCACTAAGACAAATGTTTGTGTGATTCACAAAAATTTGTTTCGGGTCTGGGTGTTGTGGGTTGGCAAGTCCCTCGTAGTTCCTGATACCCACGATACAGGTTTACCTAGTGTGGGGTCAGGCCTATGTGTGTGACTGTTGGGTGTATTTATTATTTATTTATTTATTAACTAGCAACGACACGCGTTTAGTACGAAGCTACTATTATTGAGCGCGTGTACGTGAGTCTCCTTCAACGCTGTTGAACTCTGCGCCCTGCGTGACCGAAGAGACAACGCGTGCGCAACTCGGCGCTGGCGCATATATATATATACAACGCGTAACATTTTTAACTCACTCCGCCAGACACCCCAATCGAAACATTTGTTCAGAATTATTATACGTACACTGAAATTATTCTGTGATGAATTAAATATTGTTTGTTTAAGAAATTATTTATACTGAATGTGGGCGAATAGTATGGTCATAATACAAATGGACGCACCTCGCACACGCACACACTAAGTACATTTGAATCGGTTTTTAAATAACCTTTATTACTCTAGACGTAAAGTTCATTATTTTTATTTTATTTGTTGTAGTATTTTGTTGACTATTGCATTGACGAAGACCTTATTGCTAGGACTTATGATTCAGTTTCGTTTGTTTTGAATTTTCAACTATAGGGCGACTGTAATTTACTTCGTTCTAATTATTTCTGGGGGGCAAAATCACCTACTTTAAAACTACTGAAATGGCCTCAGAAGCCTATTCCCAACATAGTATTTTCTCAGTGTGCATTAAATATGTTACACGTTGTATATATTTTTTATAGTATAGGCCGGCAAACGAGCAAGTGGGTCTCCTGTTGGTAAGTGAACTCCACCGCCCATGTACGCCCATAATACTAAAAGAATTATGGGTGCGTTGCCGACCTTAAAGGAAAGGGATAATTAAGGCATTGGGAAGGGGAGGGGTTTGGGCCTCCGGATATCTCACCCACCGAACGAAACACAGCAGCAAGCTGCTACTTTACGCCGGTTTTCTGTGAGATAGTGGTAACGACCCGGACGAGCCGGCCCATTCATTCATGCTATAGACACAAGTGTCTACAACGTGGCTCAAACACTCAAAATAAAAATTCGCGTGGGGAATACACATATTTTTTTTATAACGTAAAGTAACATCATAAAGCAGTGATAGCTTAGCGGGGGACTGGTATGGATTGTCGAGACGAAAGTCGTAGGTTCAAAACTAGCCTCAGGAGCATACACCTCAGACTTTTCTAAGTGACGTGTGTATTAATTGTTAATCATCACTTCCTTTAACGGTGAAAGAAACATCGTGAGAAAGCCTGCATACCTGAGAAGTTCTCCATAAGAATTTCGAAGGTATGTGAAGTTGTCAACCCGCATTAGGCCAGCGTGGTGGACTAAGGCCTAACCCCTCTCATTCTGTAGAGGAGGCCCGTGCCCAGCAGTGGGGCGTGTATAATACAGGTCTAGTATTATTATTATTTAAAGTAACATCGGCCGATCAAGCTAGCGGGCGAGTTGGAACCATATTACAATGACATGAAATATTGATATAAAAATTTTAGTATTATTTTTAATATATTGGAAAAAAATACTTGTAAAAATTATAGAACGTTGATTATTAGATATGCAACGTTACACACTGTCATTTTCATGTTCAAAGTTGCAAGTCGACATCGGCATTGTTACTCATTCGATAAAAAACAACATTCTATAATTATGTCCTAAAAATGCAATCGGACTTGGTACTATGGGGGATGAAATACTTATATCGTACACTATACATTGCTTAAAATTATCCACACCTTTCTGTAGCACGTTGTATATTATAAAAGGAGCCTCTGTGCAAAATGTTAACTTCAAGGGTATGGACTGGACCTTGATGATATACATACGCACTCACGTCTGTAATCCCTAAAGGGGTAGGCAAAGGGGTAAGCAGTACACCCACATTTCGCCGAGGTTATTTCAGTCCCATGATGTGACAGGGGGCGAGTCTATTGCCATACCGGGCACAATTTCAGATTCCGGGCTGATATATAGCATTTCGTGATAGAAAAACCCAATATAAATTTTTGTTATAACTTTTTATATAGATTACAGAATCATAGTTAATTCACTCAACAATCACACACATAGTCCCTGAACCCACAGTCAGATACGAGTCTTGTGTCCTGGGTACGAGAGACTTTCCATCTCACAACACTCAGACCAAAAAATAATATTTCCCATGATGTCAAAATTCCATTTTCCAAGTCGATAACGTTCATGTTCATGGATTGTAGAGATCACGTACCATCAGGTGACCCCATTGAAATAAGATAACTAGAATGATAACTCTCATATGAATCTGCCAAAAATACGGCTCCACTTACACATGCAAAGGTAAAATCACACGTAACACTCATACACGCAACAAAAATTAATGAACGTTCAAAATCAACTTTATTTCATAAAAGTTAATGTCTAAATATTAAATTACTAAAAAAATAGATGTATTAAGTGTCAACTAGAGATCATGAATCATTTTGTATGAATTGATGAATCAACGAGATGCACAGACTTTTAGCCCCCGCCCCTTGCACAGAGTTTTTGGTGGGGTAATTTTTGTGCTTGAGTCAAGTTTCTTTTCATCTTATTTCGATTGGTGACCCGCAAGCTTGTTTGCAGCTATAAAAAAAAATGTGGTTTGCACAACCATTTGTTTTTAAGCGGGGATCGAACCCGCTCGTTTTATAACCAGCTACTTACACACATCACCACAGATGCTGATTATCGCTTAAAGTTAATCGTTATATAATTTCCTATTCAGTTAGATCTCATCAGTTAAATAGTTTGAGGGTAACCGCAGTCGGGCTGCGCAATAATTCCTAATGAATCGGTTACGGCCAATATCCTATATTACTTTACTATACAATATATTACTCAACGGGCTATGGAGAGGGCTATGCTTGGTGTCTCTCTACGTGATCGAATCAGAAATGACGAGATCCGTAGACGAACGAACGTAACCGACATAGCCCAGCGGATTAGCATGTTGAAGTGGCAGTGGGCAGGCCACATAGCTCGTAGAACTGATAGCCGATGGGGCAGAAAAGTTCTCGAATGGAGGCCACGTACGGGCAAGCGCAACAGAGGACGTCCACCTACAAGATGGACCGACGACCTGACAAGGGTTGCAGGAAGCCGATGGATGCAGGCCGCTTCCAACAGCGAGGCCTGGAAGGCATTAGGGGAGGGGACGTCTTGTGGCTGATGATGATGATAATGATGTTACATAGTATAGTATAGTTTCATATTGATTCATACTTAATGTAAGAATGTGATGGAATTACGCCGTTAAAGTCAAATTTAATGTCAGTACCATGTCACAATTATGTAAGCCAATATGACGTCATACTGAGGTCATAAATAAAGTCACCATTACGTCATGTCTGCGTCAAATTATGTATTTTGATGTATGATCTATGTATGACATCATTTTAAGGTCATATGTTCACTGGGAAGTGTGGCGTTGTCTATGACAAATAAATTTGTTTTCTCTAACAAAAACCCTGTTGTTCCTTTTAACCCCGTTATCAGAATCGTTATTCAAATGTTAAGAAATATCTCTATTAAGAAAATTCTACCATAAAAATAACGATTGGCGATCACCCGGTGGTGGTTATCAAAAGTGGTAGTTACTCGGTACGGCACCTTTTTACTATTACAGTTCCGCCGCTTTACTAAAACGCACGTAAAACACATTAAATTACAGTTTTTAGTAGTATTTCATTTAAAATACCAGTTTCATTGAGCTGCTGGCCCACCATCTGTCCCATTTTTATATTATATTTTTCTCATTAGAGATGTTTCCTTATGTTTGAGTTTCGATTCTCACAACGCAGCTAAAAGGACCAACAGGCTTTTTGTTACATATTATTTTAATATGATAAATGTAAAAGTAACTCTGTCTGTTACGTTGTCACGGCTAAATCGCTTAACCGATTTTGATAACATTTGAAGAAAGCTGGAACCCTAGAAGGACATTAGTCAATCAGTTAGTCCTTGTATGGGTAGTTACCACCCTAAAGCCGGCACTGGATATGTAAGAGCGCAAGCTCTATGGGACAATTTGGGAGTGTACAAGTGTCCTTAAATATTATTAAATTGAAATCTGATAAGGCTCTGAACACAGATCACAGATAATATGATAGATATAGACATATTCGTCGATCTTTATAAAAGCCAAGCGTGCCAAATTTTACAACGTAGACTGCGGCGCGTGTAGGGTTACCAGGCGTCAGGATTTTTGAACACTTATCAGGATTCCGGCCGAACTTTGAAATGTCAGGATTATTGAATAATTAATACTTGTAACAATTTTTTTTAACTTTTCATTAGGAAAGAATTCAACTTTCAACCCAATGGATAAAATACATGTGAAGGAAACGCACGCGCGCATGTGGCAAAAGTCAGGACTTTTTTTTATAGAAACCAGGACATGTTTTTTTTTTATTTTGTAACCCTATGTGCGTATAGATTTTAGAATACGCGTAGGCGAGTTGCGTTTAATCGCGCCACGCAAAGGAAGTACACATACGAAGTCTATATATTATTATAATATTTGTGGTCCGTGGCTCAAGCCAACTATTTATATGTTTAAATATAAAAAAAAATGTGTTTTTTGTGTATGTGGGTTTACTCTGAAATCACAGGTTTAAATATCTCGGTTGCCGATTAACCTGTCTAAACTCAAGACATCCATCCTGTTATTATTATAAATATGAAAGTTTGAATGTGAGTTTGTGGATTTGGATCTTTGTTTTTGGTTTTGGATGAAATTTGGCACACAGGCAGACCATGACCTGGATTAGGACACAGGCTACTTTTAGGCCCGGAAGAGGCCGTTCACGCGAGCGGAACCGCGAATAAAAGCTAGTAATTCATAAAATATAATTTTTGTACTGTAGCTGAGAGTACAGGATCCGACTTGACTTCTTAGTCACTGTCGGTGAACTTTCTAGTAAGTTGCTCCTCGTTCAACTTTTCAAGTTCCTGCCGTTGTCTGCGTCTAAAAACCTTGGATGGCGGAGTCTTAAACGTGACGCTGAATTAGATCCGTGCTCGAAGTGACCAAATATATTGTAATGGATGGACAAATAAAACCCCCAATTTTTATTATTAATAGTTTCATACTTCAAACAGAAAAAAGAAAAATTAAAGAAGTATGATTTTTCGAATTGAAACCTAGAACACAAATTTTATTGTGATTGCCCGATCTGGCACCTAGGACCTCTCGGTTCTCAGCCTTAGTGGGCTGCCACTAGACCAATGAGGCGAACCGTTTGATTGGGCCCTCATAAACTATTTTTTTTATAGTCTCTGCTATACCGTACGATAAAACTTGCCGTGTTAATGAGGTTTTATTCTGGCATTATTGTGATAGTTTTATGAGGCTTTAAATGTTATGTTAATCATAAATTATGAATTGTTATTGTATTATACACGTTGACTGTTTAATAAAATTTAGATCTGACACTTGTTTTTTTATACCTACGTATGGGTCAGGGGGTACCTGATACCAGCCCCGGATCTAGGGTGTTGCATTTTGAGACAGCCCCAAAATCATAATATAATATGATTAAAAATAAAAAACTTGCTCCACCAAGCGCCTAGCATACGGAAGCCTGGTTGGCTCACCGTCGACTAGTAAGAAAAAGGCGCCACACAAACCCACACCACAAGTGAAAAGTACAAATTTATTAAAGGGTTCTTAATGTCCCACTCACGAAAAAATGCCAACCATTCTATATTTGTGAGTTTTATTAAGTAATTTATCTCAAACGCTGGAGGAGAGGTGCCTCTATTAAGTTTCTGTCCCGCTTCGAAAAAAACGTAGATCCGGGGCTGCCTGATACATACAGGGCGTATGATAAATGCTTCCGAAAACTAAATAAAAACGACTGAAGGTTATCTCACGCGTGGTCAAACACGTACCTCTTCACGTACCACTTCACGTACCACTTCACGTACCACCTGCCCTTATCCCACTGGCAGTGGGAATATCATTTTTGACATATGTTACAGAAAGATTTGGTTTGTAGTTTTTACGACCAGCAGCCTACCTGACGTCAACCCCTCTAGGGAAACACGTAGCTACCGTTGAAATAAAACTAGTTTATACGGACTTTATCGCGGTTTAATTTTATTTTAGTCCGTATAAACTAAAAATCCGTATAAGCTATTTTTATTTCAATGTGTAATATTCGCGTAAACATAACAAATCGCTACATAGCTACCGGTTCATTATTAATTTCAAGTTTATAGAATTGAATAGTTTTCATCAATCATTCGTGTTATTTTACCCCCCGCGGTTCAACACAAACTCCCGTTTCAAATGAAATAAACAAGTTAAAATCGAGTTTTATATACGTTATTTAAAGAAATATCAAATATTATTATATGAATACATTATCAGACCTTGAAAACTGATAATTTACCTAGTGTGCTAAAATTTATTTAAAACAATTCGACGTTTTAACGAAGTTACCTACTGCATTCAGATATTATTTTTATTTTACCTAACTTTTTAATTTCCTGTTTTTTAGATTCTAGGCGGCGCTGTTAATGTTATGTTTAGTTATGCGTAAGCTGAGGTTCCGGGTTCGATCCCCGAGTCGGGTAAAGGTTAAATTGGGTTTTTGTATCAGCTCGGAGTCTGGATTTGTGGAGGGTATGGCGAAAGGCTCACCTCCCATTACATAATGGGACGGAAATAAACTCGCCGAGATGCGGGTGTGCTGGTTACACCTCTGCCTAACCCTTTGGAGATTACAGGCGTGAGTGCGTGGGTATGTATATATGTATGCATGTATTTTATATTATAGGGTCAGAAAAAGTTGTACATTGAATAATTGGTCGTATACGGATGATGTATAAGTAGGCCCAAACATTGAAATAAGATACTAACTAGAACGATAACTCTCATATGAATCTGCCAAAAATACGGCTCCGCTTACTTACACATGCAAAGGTAATTATAGGTAACACTCATACACGTAACAAAAATGTATGAACGTTCAAAATCAACTTTATTTCATAAAAGTTAATGTCTAAAAAAATAAAATTTCTAGATCGAGATTTGCCTTCGCGCAAAAAATTAGACGTATCAAGTGTCAACTACAGATTAATATGTACAGACTTTTATAGCCCCACCCAAGGGGGCGAGGGGGGGAGGGGTTGCAAGGGCACAGAGTTTTGGTGGGGTAATTTTTTGCTTGAATTACCTTTCTTGTCATCTTATTTCGATGGCCCCAAAGGCAACCTCACTTGCACGTGGTATACTCTGCTGATTAACGGACGAGGTAATGGCGAAACTTGGTTCCCGTTGCGGGTTGTGAGGGTCAGACGACGGCTCGCCCAATATAATATCAAACACCGTCAAATCTATGGTACACGAAAGCGGGCACGCCAGGGAGAAAGAAATTAAAAGTAGGTACTTACATATGACGTTTTAAATCACTAGGGGCGTTGCCCATGTTTTTCCACAAAACGTAAAAAAAAAACTTAACGTCCGACGAAGAAGAGACATACTTATCTTACTTTCTGCCCCACATTGTTCTGCATCGATTGGTATCGGTCTCGACCCCATACCCCCAGCGGTTTCGGAGGAGATAGCGTGACAAGCTTTTTTTAGAATAGAGAGACACGGTGGTAGGCCCTTAATATGCGAGGGGCCGTCTGGGTTGTTACCACGGCTTTATCAATTTCTGCTGCCAATAAACACTAAGTAAGTACTTTTGTGTTCCAGTTTAAACGACATTGAAATCAGTGATATTACTGGGCATTATGAGACTTAAGAAATTATGTCTCGGGGTGATGAGTGCGGTCCAATGTCATGCAGTACTTTGTAGTTTAAATTTTTGTGTGGTATTGCTTCTGTTTATGGACAGGAGGCGCAGCGTATTATCTTATTATTATCAGGCGAGCGACCTGCTCGTTTCGTCACTCATACTAATAAAAACAAATACTTTACTCGTTCATCAAAATATAGTGACACTTTGCAAATATGTTGCATGACGAGATTTTAAAGATCATGTTGTTTTATAAATATTGCATAATTCATATTCCTCTGATAGCGTTTTATGATCCTTCTTTTTTTAGGTTTTTTCCTTTACGCCAGATTAATACACTAATGACGTATAGGTTTGACAGACTCCGTGACGTGGCGGGTAGCCGGCTGTGAAGCGAGAGGCTGCGGGTTCGATTCCCGCACAGAAATAAAATAATTGTGGGATATACAAATAATTAATTCGGGTCTGAGTGTTTTCTACCCAGACGGGTTGACGTCATGTAGACGGCCGGTCGTAAAAACGACAAACCAAATATTTCTGTAACATGTGTTAAAAAGCATGATGCGCCGATCCCACTGAGGGTGGGACAAGGGCAGGTGGAAGAAGAAATCATAACAAACATAATGAATCAACTATTTTTATATAAATACTACATCATCATCATCAGCCATAAGACGTCCACTGCTGAACATAGGCCTCCCCTAATGCCTTCCAAGCCGACCTGTTGGAAGCGGCCTGCATCCATCGGCTTCCTGCAACCCTTGTCAGGTCATAAAATACCTCAGTGCCTGAAGACGAAGGTCTTCGACCAATGTGGGTTGCCAGTGATGACATATGAGACTGAGACGTGGCCTCTTACTATGGGCCGCATACGTAGACTCACTGTCGCTCAACGGGCTGTGGAGAGGGCTATGCTTGATGTCTCTCTACGTGATCGAATCAGAAATGAGGAGATCCGTAGACGAACGAAGGTAACCGACATAGCCCAGCGGATTAGCATGTTGAAGTGGCAGTGGGCAGGCCACATAGCTCGCAGAACTGATAGCCGATGGGGCAGAAAAGTTCTCGAATGGAGGCCACGTACAGGCAAGCGCAACAAAGGACGTCCACCTACAAATACTACATACTTACTACAATATCAGTAAATTGTAAAAAGAGCCAGAAGTTCTTCAGATCGTATCAAACATCACACGAGCATCAGTGATATCTTCATCTGTCAACGCTCTAGCCGCTTTTTTATATATACTATTACGCTTTTTAAACGCATTTACGTCTTATTTTTAACTTAATTATGTATAACTAACGTTACGTTTATACTTCATTTTATAATTAGAGACAGGCATTATTTATTTCAGCGAAACCAAGCATATAAACATAATTAAGTATTTACATATTTTCCTAACCGTGAAACAGCTGTGTTAATATACTTAGTTAATTTCTAGTTTTTTTTAACTATTATCTATATTAAGAGATATAATAAAGGTGTATTTTTTTATTGCATAGTAGGCGAACGAGCCAGTAGGTTACCTGATGGTAAGTGATCTCCACCGCCTATCTACGCCCACAATACCAGAAGAATCATGGGCGCGTTGCCGACGATATAGGAAAGGTGTTAAGGGATTGGGAAGGGGAGGGGGATTTGGGCCTCTGGATATCTCACTCACCGTACAAAACGTTGCAGCAAGCTGCTACTTTACGCCAGTTTTCTATGAGGCAGTGGTAACGACCCGGACGAGCCAGAATGCACAATTGGATACAGAAACTGTGTAATAGGTTGGTGTGTTTTCGATGCTGTGCTTTTTTATCGTGGAATATTGCATACGTAAATAAAAGCAACTAGTTTTATTTGGTTATCTTTATATGTAGCTAACATGGGTTGCATAGTATACTCGACTTGTTATGTCAATTAAAAATAGACATAAAGTAGAGAAAATAGTCCATTCAATATGTAGAGATGTGATCGATGTTATGTACTCGTATCGCAGTAAATGAGTGATTAAATTTAGCGTGACATTTTAAGATGTCTAGGTTTTGAATCCGGTACATAAATACCTATTTCTTTTTATTAGTTTGAATGACGAAGCGAGCAGGTGGCTCGCCTGATGCTAAGCGCAACGCCTGCCCATAAACGGACACAACACCACACAGTACCTTCAATTGCAAAGCACTGCATGGCACTGCATTTGTCACCTCGAGACGTAAGATGTAAATTTTCATAATGCCCAGTAATTACACTGGCTTCAATGTTCTTCAAACGGAAACACAATCGTGCTTACACACTGCTGCTTGGTGGCAGAAATAGAAAAGCGGTGGTACCAACCCAGACGGGCTCTCGCATACGAGGGGCCAACCACCTACTTTCTGTCAGGTGTATGTAACGACCCTTAAATATGACTGCAGCGTTCTGTAACACGTTGTATAATAATTATTACGAATTAAAATTATTTTCCTCTAAATTACTGCCTCGGTGGCGCAGTTGTAATACATACATACGCGGTACGAATGCTGTGCTGAGGTTACAGGTTCGATCCCCGGATCGGTTAAAAGTGATATTGGGTTTTTGTATCACGAAATGCTCAGTATCAGCCCGGAGTCTGGAAATTTGTGCCCGGTATGGCGATATGCTCGCCCCCTATCACATAAGGGACGAAGATACGCTCGGCGAAATATGGGTGTACTGATTACGCCTCTGCCTACCCCTTCGGGGATTATAGACGTAAGTACGTATATTATTATGAAGGTACATTTATTTACTATCATAACAATTGTTTTAATTCCATTACGATATAATTTTAAACCAGTTATAGATCGCCTCATTGGTCTAGTGGCAGCGTACTCACTGAGCAACCGACAGGTCTTGAATACAAGTTCCAGGTCCGGCAATTACATTTTGTGTTCGAGTTTATTGATTCGAAAAACTCACACGTAAGTTGCTTAGAATTGTTTTTGTCACGGTGCGGGAATCGAACAATCGGCTTCTCGCTTCGCAGCCGGCTACTCGCCCACTACGCCAAGGAGGCGGGCATATTGTACCTCTGCACCTCTGCCTATCCCATTGAGGATATTGGCCTGATCTTATATATGTATGTAAGTTATTATAATTGAGAGAAAAATGTATTTCTTAACCGTTATCTAAAATTAAACAAAGCAATTGTTAATGAGAGAAAACATTTATGAAACATTAGTGTCGGTCGCAAATGCCTGTACTAGATAGATCGTATCAAGGGTAAAGATTCCGCAGTCGTTTTTTTTACTAGCTTTAGCCCTTTACATGACGAAACCAGAACTTAGAATTATGAAGTACTACATGGCACTGAACATGAGGTGTTACGTCTTATAATGCCCAGTAATTTCATTTTCAATTCAATCATTCAATATCCTTTAAACCAGAACAGAGCAATATTTACACACTGCTGCTTGGTGGCTGAAATAGACGAAGCGGTGGTACCTGCTCAGACAGTCTCTCGCATACGAGGGACCTACCACCTAATAGTCCTAAAAAGCGCCGGCTTGATGTTTTAGAGGAAGATATGAGAGCTAATGGTTCTATGACTGTTTTTTTTTTATAGTAAAGGCTGGCAATGATGGTAAGTGATCTCCACCGCCCATGTACACCCACAATACTAAAAGAATTATGGGTGCGTTGCCGACCTAAAAGGAAAGGGATAATTAAGGGATTGGGAAGGGGAGGAAGTTTGGGCCTCCGGATATCTCACTTACCGTACGAAACGCAGCAGCAAGCTAATACTTTACGCCGGTTTTCTGTGAGACAGTGGTAACGACCCGGACGAGCCGGCCCATTCGTGCTGTAGACACAAGTTTCTACAGCGTGGCTCTACCACTCTAAAAATAGTATGATAGCTTTTGGTGCGTGTGTTCGTCTTTTTTCCGGGACGGAAGTACCCTATGTCCTTCTCCAGGTTATAACCTATCTCTCTATCAAATTTAATTAAAATCCGTACAGCCATTTAGCCGTGAAAACGTAACAGACAGATAGAGTTAATTTCGTCTTCATAATATATTTTTTTAAACCTTGGGTTGGTTTTTGTAGGCATTTCTAATTTTTTCTAGTAACAAATATAACTTATAATACTCAGTGATAATGAAGCTTCTTAACGGCAAAAGAATTTTTTAAATCGGTCCAGTAGTTTTTAAGTTTATTCGTTACATACAAAAATACAAATCTTTCCTCTTTATAATATTAGTGTAGATGAGAGGCCAAACGGAACAATCTAAGGAGACTGACCCTGGCTCCAACTAGGCCGGGACAACACCAGGTAGAAAGAAAAAGACTAAATTTTAAGCTTTAATGGCGAAACGAGCAGGTCGTTTGCGTGATAGCCACGCCTGTCCATAAACAGAAACAACCTCACTCAGAACTTTGAATTACAAATTACTGTCTGGCATCTGATTGCCCTCGACACCCCGAGACATAAGATGTTGTATCATAATGCCTAGTAATTTCACTGGCTTCAATATCCTTCAAACGGGAACACAACAGTGTTACATACTGCTGATTGGCGGCAGCAATAGAAAAAAAGCGATGGCACCAACCCTAGCTTTTCGCATACGAGGGACCTATTAATAAGTAAAATTAAATCCTGTCAGATTGGTGGTATTGAACTAAAATGACATGACGTAATTTTTATTTTATCATACAGGACTGATATACACTGTAAATACACAAACGTAGGACACTGAAACTGACTGAGCTTTATGGACCAAATAAAAAAATATTTAATTTAGCTTTAGTTTGGAATTAGTGTAGTCGGTGTCAACGGAATTGAAAATATTATGCTTGTTAATGAATAGTTTTATTCAATAAAAATATTTTAAGGAAACAATCTCATGATTAATATTTATTAGAGAATTTAGTTATATATTAAAAAAAACTGCATACCTTTTTAATACAGCGTGATATTAGCACAACACAAATCACAATCACTTACACTTGGGTTGCGTGCTAGGCACGCGGTGTTGTTTCGGACTGCGCACGCGCAACTATCCTACTGGTTCCACAACCACGCGATTGGTACAAGCGATGAGCGGAGCGATATTTATTTTTGCGTTAACGTATATTTTTTCACTAATATTGACAAATATTTAGTTCGCAGCTTTAACCGCTATGTGTAGAGCGTTTTATGACAGAGTGATTAATTTAAATAAACTGACATGTTCTTGTGAATGAAATGAATGAAGTTTCTCTTTCCCAATGAATTTGTTTATAGGATTATTAATATATAGGATTACGTTTCAGATGGTCAACTACTCGCTGTAAAGAAATTTTAAACATTGATTGGTTTATTTCAGATATTATCGAGCTGGAGATTTGTTGTAAGATTGATTATTATTTTTGGCCGCTAGACTTTTGTATCTTGGGATTTTAAATGCTTGCCAAAATATATGCTTGCTATAGCTGTTTTGTAGGCTAATCACATATAGAGAATACGAGAAATAAAGGCATTATTTACACAATATATTTTGAGTATAAATATTGCCCGTAAACCTCACCACCCTAATTTTTTGATGCATTAAACTAGTATATTAAAAAACCTCTCAAATTTACTGGTGGGAGGATCCCTGATACATTTTTGTACCGTCCGGGGTCAGGCAGTGAATATCCAGTAACTTCAGATCGCCATAATTCTACCGACTACCGAGGGACGAAATTTTACTTGACAGTCAACATTCACGCACGGTCAACATTTTTTTAATTCTGGCACGGCAAAGGAAGTCTCCTTTGCCGTGCCAGAATAAAAAAAAAGAAGTTCTGAGATGCATTAGCAATGTGCCCATGTAATAAGCTTGATAGTTAGGCTACGCATTGTCGACAATACATGCAGTGATGCGTACATCTAATTTAAAATATTACGGTATAATTATATAACCTGACTATACACAAAGTTTTGATGCAATCTTTTTGTGTGAAATCATAAATTCGCAAAAATATCTTTGATTTCAATCCCAAACATCCCTAGATATCTTAACAAGTTGGGCACGGGCATTAATGACACTAATATTATAAAGGAGAAAGATTTATATTTTTGTATGTAACGAATAAACTTAAAAACTACTGGACCGATATCAAAAAATCTTTTGCCGTTAGAGAGCTACATTATCACTGAGTAACATAGGCTACTTTTTTATCTCGGGAAAGGCCGTTCACGCGGGCGGAGCCGCGAGCAAAGGGTAGTAAACTATAATTTGGGTAATTTTTACTCATGCAGCTTTGCTGTTACTAATCCTTATAACTGAGTTTTATTCTTTAGCCAACAGCTTTTTTTGAGCTTCTACAAAGGTCCAAATATGTGTACAATAATTATTTTATTAAAAAAACACATATTCCAGCGAGGAGTGGTTTGAAGAGACAAAAGCCACGAGTAAGTAATCAGTTCCAAGGGCACGCACCCTTGATTTTTCGAAGTTACGTGTGTATTCATTGGTAATTATCGCTCACTTTAGCGGTGAAGGAAAACATTCTGTATAAGCTAGCATGGCAGAATAAGGACTTACGTCTACTATTAGAAGAGGAGGCTAATGCGAATGGGATTGATACACGGCTGATATTATACTTAATTATTTTATTTTTTTATATATTACAGGGGTAGCGCGTAATCAATAGTTAAAGCGGTAGTGAAGCGGTGCGGGAGGGGCTTGTCGACGTTTGTATTTTTTTTGTATGTTTGTTCCATAAGGAACCGGCTAAGATCAGAGACCATGCTGCCAAGTCATTAGTTTTAATCTTTCCTTATATTCCAAGAACGATGAAACGGGGGTGTGACCTATTTCAAGGTCTTGTTGGAGTTTAAGTGTTAATACCTTTCAGTTCGATGCTTCTTAGACGACTTTCTTCAAGCGGATCGAACGCACAAAGTCGATCGATACCGTTGGTCAAAAATCACCTAAATTCACTTATTTCAATGTTTCCATACACTATTCATCAGCGTTAATGATTATTGCACACAACCACACCACTTTTATACAACAAACACAACTTTAAACCAGTTTAGGAAATAACTAAAATAAGAGAGACACCGCACTGTCAGAATTCCCGCTAAAACACCGTTTGTATTCTATCCGTCGACCGTCACGTGTTTAGCGCTACAGTGTTGTTACATCATATTTTATTAATTATCGCCTCTCCCGCACCGCTCCACTACCGCAGGAACCTGCTATCCCTATACATCAAAAGAATGTAAAGTGATTTGAGAAACCAATTACCTATATATAAATGATTATGAGGGCAGATAAATGTTTTTTTAAGAGCTTTATATCAAGTAAAACTAGCCAGAGAAAACCTCCGTCCTTGCCTGTGCACAAAACCACACAATTAATACTACAGTTCCGTTATTTAAACTCCAGACGCTGGAGGGTTTACTCTAGAACTTGTTGCCTAAGCCAGTATCGGCTCTTGTACTATAATTATCGTTTACTAGCTTTTACTCGTGACTCCGCCTATGTGAAATGTCATTTGTTACGAGAAATAGTACTCGGGGATAATACAGATTCCTATTGGTGAATTTTTTGAATCAGGTCAGGAAATATTAGTTTATGTTACTACTAACATACATTAACTTCTACGAGTTTGGCTGTATGAGCATCTTCCTACGTCATGTTTTTTTTTAAAGAGGCCAAGGAAACACCACCGTATGCTATGTGGTAGTAATTCAGAACAGGCCCAAAGACATAATATGTTAATTAGGTTTTATACTGCGAGCTAAGCCAATAATATTTGCAATAAATTCCAGACTTTAGCACGTTGTATTTGTTCATCTGCCGCTGAATAATAATAATTTAATAATTTTGGAGAGCATTTCCGTAGACAATCCATGAAACAAATTTTATTTTATTTTGCAACTAGTTCACTTGATCTAATTTATCAAAGACAATACCAATATTAGCATTATAATCAGTCGTTTGTTCATGAATGGAAATTCCTGTACAAATATTTGTCACATGTTAGTTAGTTATTTGATGATGAAACTCTGACACTTTGGCTGTAAATTAAGCCTCACTAAGATAGAATTTCTTATACGACATTGGCGAAAACATTACAGAAAGGTAAAGGTAATTAACTACGTGATAAATCCCTCGTATACGCGAGGCCGTCTGGTGCCACCATTTTGTCTATTTCTGGCGCCAAGCAGCACTGTGTAAGGTTGTGTCTCGGTTTGAAGGATATTCAAGCCCGTGAAATTGCTGGGCATTATGAGACTTTTTTTATGTGAGAGGGGGCAATGGTCCCTTATGAATTCCAAGATAAAACTCCGCTCCTAAGAGGGAATTGGTGATGTAAAACTAAAACTTCAGACATTTATTCTCCAGTTTTGACGATTCTTTCACTAAAAATAGTAAAATTTAAATAAAAACATTTTCACAAAAATAAAACCTAAGTACTAAATAATAACTAAAAACCTAAAAGTAAAATTAACTAACTGAGTCGGTAATCTGTACTAATTATTGATCATTAAACTGAAAACACAGACTCAAAATGGGTTAAGTTTTGTCATTATCATTACCTACCTTTTATCACAAACATTACCAGTATTTTTGGACTTAAAAAGACGTTGGCTTCTTTCTCTACATTTATCTGTTATTAAAAAAACCCAAGTATAGCTATAATATACGAACCAGTCTGGTACATGCATAGTAAGCAGATATTTTTGTCTATGCAAACTTGAATCACACACTTTGCCAAAGCATAGCTTGTACTATAAATTTTCGAACCCGGTTCTTGAATATTATAGGTTATTGCCCGGCTTAATGCTGTATCTAACTTTATTAATAATATAATAATATTAACCCTGTGTATTATTGTCCCACTGCTGGGCACTAGCCTACTCTATAAATGTGAGGTGTTAGGCCCATCGAAATGAAATAATTAGAACGATAACTCATAATAATCTGCCAAAAATACGGCTCCACTTACACATGCAAGGGTAACACGTAACACTCATACACGCAACAAACATTTATGAACGTCCCAAATCAACTGTATTTCATAAAAGTGAATGTCTAAATATTGAATTTCTAAATCGAGATACGACATTCTTCACCACGCAAAAAATTAGGCGTATAAGTGTCAACTAGAGATCATGAATCAATTTTTATGAATTGATGAATGAACGAGCTGCACAGACCTTTGTAGCCCCGCCCCCTTGCACATTTTGGGGGGGTAATTTTTTTGCTTGAGTTACGTTTCTCGTCATCTTATTTCGATGGTTAGGCCTTAGTATACTCGTAACAAAGGTTCTTTCTTTCTGCCTGGCATTATCCGGCTTAGCGTATTCTCTTTTTATTGGTGTATTGAGTTTGTCTGAGAAAGCAACGTTGGGTACACTGAAATAATAATGGTGCGATATAGTTGTGGAAGGGTAATTAAATGGTATAAAAGAGGTTGTCGCCATAATTGGAGGTCTTTTGCCCGCAGTCAGTCATACAGTCTCCAGTTCATTAAGATCAGTGGTCAGTCTATAGTCCAAGTTTTCATTACGCGGTAGCTATGCTGGTTTATTATTCGGTCCTAGTTGTCTTGTTATAATTAGAGAACGGTCTCTAGAGAATCTTGACATGAGGTTGTGGTCTGTAAAGCAGTAATATTGTAAATGTAATATAACCAATAAACTATGAGTTAAAGTGATTACTGTCGTTTGGTATTAATAAAATAATACTCGTCTCACGTAACTTCTTACAATAGATTTGACAGTATTTAGAAATATATGAGACGACCCGCCGTCTGACCCACACAACCCGCAATGGGTTACTGGATATACACTGGCCAACCCCGGAATGCGACTCGCCTGAATGAGCCACCATGTGTACGGTGGTCATTATACAGTCGAATACAATAGGTAATGGTTTTTGCAGTTTTTTAAGTTGGCTTTTAAGCCTAAACAAGACGAGCAGATTGCTCGCCTCACCATCGCCACGCAGGCTGCCCTTAAACAGTAGTAACACCACCCAGAACTTTGATTTACAAATTACTACATGGCACCACTGCGCTCCTCGCCCTGATTTACGTGTTACAGAAAGGTGTGGTCATATTTAAGGGTCTTCCCATATATGTACCTGTATTGAGTGTTTATGAGCCGGATCTTATCAAAATCTAGACATCCTAAAATTTCAAGATAATTTTAATCACTCTGTTATTACAATCGATAAGATCGATTCCATCCCTATAAATTAAGTGGAGTGCGTGAGCGAGATATGCCCACAATACCAAAAGAATCATGGGCGCGTTGCCGACCTTAAACGAAAGGAATAATTAAAACGCAGCAGCAAGGTGGTATATTACGTCAGTTTTCTGTTAGACACGTAACAACCCGGACGAGCCAGTCTATTCATGATGATGACAAAACTCTCTACAGCGTCGCTCTACCACTCTTAAAATGTACTTCAGTGAGAAGAAGAAGAAGACTCGAGAAGACTCAGTAAATATGTTGTCCTGGTCTTTGTGATAGTTTCACTACTACTTTCATTCAGAAGGAAGAGTTATATTTACAAAAGCAACACGTAGCCCGCTATCTTTTGTGTATCTTTGATAACATCATATTGGGGTTTATTTTAAAATGTTCAGTAAATAGGTTGATCATTTGATTTGCTGATGTCTTTTTGATTTATTTGTCAGATTTTGGGATCTATATCCTCATTTCCGTCTGAATTCCAACAAAAAAGAGGGTTGTTATACTTTTGAATCCTTTGTTAAACTAATAAAAAGACTGCCTCGGTGGCGCAGTTGTAGTGCGTATGCGTTACGACTGAGGCTGACGATGAGGTCTTTGGTTCGATTCCCGTGTCGGGTAACAGTCCTATTCGGGTTTTTATTTCTATTACGTATTGCTCAGTATCAGCCCGGAGTCTGGAATTGTGCCCGGTATGGCGATAGGCTCGCCCCCTATCACATCATGGGACGGAGATACGCTCGGCGAAATGTACTGGGTACACCTGTGCCTACCCCTTCGGGGATTACAGGCGTAAGTGCGTATAATTTGGCAGTCCTAAGTTTTTTTATAGCAGAGTTGGGCAAACTAGCAAGCGTGTCATCTGATGATAAATGATCTTCAACGCCCATGAACACTGAAAATACCAACATTATGGGTGCTTTGTCGACCTTAAAGTAAAGTGATAATTAAAGGATCGGGAACGGGAGGGTGGTATTTTGGTCTTCAGATATCTCAGTCATTAATAACCGTTAAAGCAAGTGATAATTAACAATTGTTTATTATCACTTGCTTTAACGGTGAAGGAAACATCGTGAGGAAACCGAAATACCTGGGAAGTTCTTCATAAGAATTTCGAAGGTATGTGAAGTCTGCCAACCCGCATTAGGCCAGGGTGGTGGACTAAGGCCTAACCCCTCTCATTCAGTAAAGGAGGCCGTGCCCAGCAGTGGGACGTGTATAATACAGGGCTAGTATTATTATTTATTATTATATCTCAGCCACGGAAAGAAACGCAACAGCAAGCTGCTACTGCATGTCTGTTTTCCATGAGACGGTGGTCCCACCTCGATCGAGCCGGCCCATTCATGCTGTAAACAACTGTATACCTTTTTTATGGCATAGGCCGGCAAACGAGCAAGTGGGTCACCTGATGGTGAGTGATCTCCACCGTCCATTTACGCCCACAATACCAAAAGAATCATGGGTGCGTTGCCGACCCTTAAGGAAAGGGATACATAAGGAATTGGGTAGGGGAGGGGGTTTGAGCCTCCGGATATCTCACTCACCGTACGAAACGAAGCAGCAAGCTGCTACTTTACGCCGGTTTTCTGTGAGACAGTGGTAATGACCCGGACGAGCCGGCCCATACATGCTATAGACAAAAGTGTCTACAGCGTGGCTCTACCACTCGAAATCATTAAATCTTTAGAAAATCCTAAGAAATTGTTAACCTAGCACAAAAAGGTGTTGATTTATTAATGTTTATCTTTTCTTGGGAGTATGACCTCGACTCATTCATAAAAAATACTATTTTACAATTTAATACAGTCACGATATTATAAGAATTTCGCACGCATGTGTAGTGCTAATTGATTTTATTGACCTTAGAAAGTTTATATGTCAGACACGTTATAACCTAATATTACCTTCAATGGGAGTAGACCTTGATTTTGCACATAGTTAGTTTTTTTTTACTAGTCCTATACATGCCCCTCTGCTGGGCACGGGCCTCCTATACTGAATGAGAGGGGGTCAGGCCTTAGTCCACGACGCTGGCCTAATGCGGGTTGGCAGACTTCACAGGTATGCAGGTTTCCTCACGATGTTTCCTTCACCGTTAACGCAAACGATAATTAATAAGTAATACACACATAACTTAGAAAAGTCAGAGTTGTGTGCTCTTGGGACTGGTTTCGAACCGCGTCTTTCGTCGAAGACAGTACGCACCACTCCCTACTGAGCTATCGCTGCTTATGCTGCCCATGGTTGGTATGGCTCAAAAAGGTATGCGAGTATGAAATGTCAGTTAAGCTAATGGGCTTAGCATATGCAACACGAGATCATTTTGTCGACTCTTTCGTCTTGAAAAAACTTTTTATTAATCTCTATATGTCTATCGAAACTAATATTATTATGGTTAGTTAGCTCACATTGGATAAAGTAGAGAAAATAGTACTTTCAACCTCTTTGTGGCACGACATGAAATTTTATCGAATTTTGACTTACGCGAGATACTTTTTGAGTGGTAGAGCCACGCTGTAGACAATTTTGTCTACAGCATGAATGGGCCGGCTCGACGGGATGGTTACCACTGTCTCACAGAATACCGCCGTAAAGTAGCAGTTTGCTGCTGCATTTCGTTCGGTGAGAGATATCCGGAGAGCCAAATCTCCCTTCCTAATCCCTTAATTATCCGTTTCCTTTAAAGTCGGCAACGCGCCCATGATTGTTCTGGTATTATGGCCATACATGGGCGGTGGAGATCACTTACCATCAGGTGACCCACTTGCTTATTTGTCGGTCTATGATATAAAAACAATAAATATAAACTTAACGATTGATTAAAGTGTACGATTGACGTTATCATATCGTGATGGCGTGACAGAAGGACGTCGAAACTAACACAAAACATTCATTTTCATTTATTGATAATAGGTTTGTGGAATGTAGTTTATGCCAATATTGTGTATTAAGTACAGAAGCTATAACAAAGCAGTAGCGGGGCCCGGAGCGGCAAGTCTAATGGAGACCAGCGTCTAGGTTTGATATTGCATGAGATTTCGAGATTTGGGCCCGCCAAAGACCCCCCGCCGCCTTCCTCCATGTGTGTTACTGCCACATAGAACCTTGAACAACAAAGCACTGTTTGGCACTGGACTGCGTTCGTCACCCCGAGACATAAGATTCAGGTAGTACCGGAAGGTAGTCTGAACTGACACTTTCTTATAATAAAGGCGCATTTGCAAGTTTACATCCGTCAATGCATGTCATGAGTTCACAATTATACATACGCACTCGCGCCTATAATCCCCGAAGGGGTAGGCAGAGGTACAACCACATTTCGCCGAGCGTATCTCCGTCCCATGATGTGATAGGGGGCGAGCCTATCGCCATACCAGGCACAAATTCCAGACTCCGGGCTGATACTGAGCATTTCGTAATAGAAAAACCCAATATTACTTTTACCCGACTCGGGGATCGAACCCGAGACCTCAGCGTTAGCCTCAGACGTAACGCGTACGCATTACAACTGCGCCACCGAGGCAGCCGTATTATCAGTATCGCAGTATTTTTATCCATATTTAATCGACAGATCGAGCTGCAATTTTCAAAAAACTAAAATGAAATTGAATTTCGCGGGCTCGTGCTGATATTCCACCTTAATCAATAAATGATCGGTAAATGCCTGCGACCCGTAATTTATGGCGCTGAAACATTATTCGCAGTTATATAATATAATTACTTTGTGTTATATACGCTCGGCGAAATGTGGGTGTACTAGTTACACCTCTGCCTACCCCTTCGGGGATTATAGGCGTGAGTGCGTATGTATGTACTTTGTGTTATATGAATGGTGTGGTTTAAATTATAAGCAGAGCGGGCAATCATTTGAGAGACAAGTTTGATAAATTATATACAATTTAAATTATTTAATTAATTACTCCGCCTTCTAAGATTTAAAATCTTATGTCTCGGGGTGAAGAACGCAATCCAGTGCCACACAGTGCTTCGTTATTCAAGTTTATATGTGGCAGTAGCACACTAAGGGGAAGAAGGCGGGGGCTGTCCGCCCCAGGCCCCCGGTCTTAGGGGGCCCCCAAATCTTGAAATCTCATACAATATCAAACCTAGACCCTGGTCTCCATTAGACTTGCCGCCACTGCTGTATTGTTACTTCTATTGATGCGAGTCTAATTATCTAAAGATTTTCAATTGAATTGATCGCGACCATGATTTTTCTGGTATTGTGGGCGTATATGGGCGGTGGCGATAGATAGATAGAACATTCTTTGTACACCAAATAAAGTAGGCAGATTATAAACAAGGATCATACATTATGGGTGATACAATGGGAGGTCTTATCGCAAACGGCGATTTCTTGCAGACAACGTTAAACATTTAATATCAGGTGACCCACTTGCTCGTTTGCCAGTCTATCAGCTATAAAAACACTATTCATACATATAGTATAGGGAGAGTGAACAAACCGAAATAAATAAAATAAAAAGAAATGGATAGAAAGCACAATAAAATGAAGCGAAAAACATTCAGCGTAAATTTAAAATGATATCAAACATAATTCACGATATGTAAATTAAAAGCATGGAATTAAATCGTATGTATATACAGTTTTATTTCAGATTCCTCTTTGTTCTGGATTGTGCGTAGTTCTATTGTGTAAAATAATTTGTTCAAATATGTATTTCGTGTTAACGTGAAGTCAGACAAAGATCCATTTAATAATACTCGTAGTATTGTATACCAATGTTGACAATAACGTACATATTATATCATCATAATATATAATAAGTCTTTACCTATGAAATTGCCGTTCCTGTACGAAAAAAGTTAAAGTATTTTTTTCCATATTTTGTTTGTATTAATCAAAGTAACCACCCATGTTATCGATACATCTTTGCCAGCGCAGTTGCAATTTATCGATGCCCTTCTTGAAGAAATTGGCTGGAAGGGATATTAACTCTCCAAACGGAATTTGTATTGCCTCTGGGGTATTGAACTTTTTCCCGCCAAAAAGTTATCCAAATTATGGAAAAAGTAGAAATTTGTAGGCGCGGGGTCTGGTGAGTACGGCGGATGACGTACGGCCGATTTATATATTCAATCCCAATCCTTAATTTGCCATCCGAGATTGATATTTCAATCCATATTCTACTTTTAGCATTTCAATAACCGATCGATGGATCGATATGCCGATCTGTTTTCTAATCCATCGTTGGGAGAACCGATCGGTATTTTAGATTGATATTTGTATAGTATAGTATATGGTAGCTTCCAACCCCAACTCATAGCTTGGAGATCGTCTGTTGTGTAGTATACGGTCGCGTGTTGTCGCTGGAGGAGCAGCGAAGACCAACGATTGACCAAAGCTGGCTGCAGATGCAAACACAAAGAGCACAATAGGGTAGTTGACTAGTTTTTTTTTATTTATTTAAATCAATAAGTTACGTTACTCAAAATCTATTGCAGAAAGAGTTTTTATAAATCGGACCAAAAATAAATAAGTTAGAAGCCATTCAAATCCTGTAGAAGGGGTAATTGTCAAATGACAGACGACGCAAACTTTGACGTCACTGTGTAAAATATTCATTATGGTGTGATATCAGAATCGATATTCAAACGTAAAACATACTCGAATACATACATACATACTATAATAACTCGCATACGAAAATGAGACTATAAAAACAATAATATTTATTTTTTATGATTTAATTATGTTATTGTTTGTGAACCGTATTTCGATTGATTACCTCTGCAAGAGCGATGAATCGGAGCCAGAGCGAGATAGCAAGTTGCGGCGTCTACGTGCATCAAACACGCCGCGCTGCGTGCGCGCCCGGCTACGTCATTCAGTACGTCAGTGAGTCAGCTGTTCATCACTTATATTTTTTTCTTTTTCATTTTACCTGTGTAAGGATAATATCTCTCTACTGTTATTGTTTTTTTAATTTAATTATTTTTATTAAGCTGTTTATATGCCTATCTTCACGACCCTAAAAGGGCTAACAGTGTTTTTGTTATATACTGTATATACAACGTGTTATAGAAAGGTAAGAGTAAATTTAAGCAATGTATAGTGTACAGTATGAGTATTTCATTCCCCATAGTACTAAAATCCTATAGCATTGTTAGGACATAATTATAGAATTTCCTTTTTTATCGAATGGGTAACATGTCGACATCGACTTGTAACATTGGACAACACTAACGCCCGAAATTAATAATCAATCTCAATCCAATTTCTGCTATCTAAGATGGATAGTTCAATCTTTTTTTTGAATGAAGCGTGCCAATATCCATTCCATGGATTGGATTCGCTATCTTTAAAATCAATCGATCTTTGAGAGGACGGTTTACAGATTAGAGATTGCCCTCTGTATGAAAATGTCAATTTACGCTTGCCAATAACCTATCTATCCGTTTTGACATTTCGTTCGATCGACGTAAACAATCGCAGAACGCTATCCAAACAATTCCACGGTTTACTTACTATCTTTTGAACATACACAGTGTTATTTTTAAGAATTAGAAAAAACTACTTAATCGATCATCATGAAACTTTGTAAACATATTCTCGGAGGTATCAGAAGTAACAAAGGATACTTTTTATGAAAAAAAAATACATTTTAAGGGGGTAAAAGAGGGGTTTGTACGTTGTATGCAACTTTTTTATGGAAGGGAATACGACTGTGAAATTGAGCGCAAATATTTCTTATTAAAAATAATGAAATATGATAGTTGCATTTGTGGAAAATTCCACTTACAAAAGGGGGGAGGGGGCGTTGAACTTTGTATGAAAGTATTTATTTTAACTTTTGAACAACTTGGCCGATTGGGGTCATATTCACACCGTACATTTGTTTTGTGGAGACAATGGTTTATAAATATATATCATCACGCTACGCCCCATAGGAGCGGAACAGTAATCTATACATATAAAGCGAAATACCACTCACTGATCGATTAAGCAGGAAATCTCAAAACTACTAAAGCTATGATCATGAAATGTGGTCTGATGGTAGTTTATTTAATGTAAGGGGTCCGTTAAGAAAGGGTTTTTGGAAATTTACATTTTAAGGGGTTAAATGGGGAAATTTTCTATGAAAAAAAAACGGCGGGAAAAATTGTGTACAAATATTACCTAATAAAAATTATCAGACACGTGTTTCATATATTTGTAAAATTCTACCCGTGCAAGAAGAGGGGGGGGGGGGGGTGCTTGGCGTTGAATTTTTGTATGTTTGTACATCAATCACGCCTTAACGGCTGAATGGAGTTGGGTAAAATCCCAGAAAAAGACTTACGCGGGCGGAGCCGCGGGTAAATGCTAGTTATTGAATAAATTGATGCCGTTCATCCGTGTAACCTCTTCTATTTTATACGTACTTCTTAGTTATCAATGTATAAAATTATTTTATAAACAACAAACCTTATTTTTAACAATCTGGTAAATATTTTGATGAATAATTTATTCATAAAACTATTATTTATAAATTGAATAATGAAAATATCATTTAAACAGTTTAGTACCTAGTAAAAAAATTATTATTATCGAAAACTTATGTACCTAGTAAAATACAATTTATTAATCATTTTATGGACCTAGTTACAAACTATGCTCCCCCCCCCCCACCTGGACTGGGTAGAAGTCATTGCCTGGTATAATTGTAATAATAATTCAATAACTTACTCTATGAAACTTTAATAAAGATGTACCTAACTACACTGAAAATAAAAAAATAAAATGAATTATAACCTAGTAAAATATGTTTTGTTAGATTGCATATTATGTAAAATTCTTGACTGAAACCTAGTCCACATAAGGGAAAAAGGAATCATGTTCTGGTCCTCGTATTTTTATTAGGACTTTTTTGCATTGATATGAACATCACTGTACCTCTTAAATTTAAGTACTAGTGGTAAACGAAGTTGGTGGCAAATTTAGTTCCACTCGTGTGTAATAGTTTTCTAAGTTAACATAGAATTTATCACTGTTTGTTTATCCTGATACAGTAAAAAAAAAATAACATATGCATGAAACGGAAAACTAAGGAGGGAACGGATCGCCCAAATATCGCCAGATATCCATCGTTGGAGGCAAACAAGGATTGCACATTTGAGTTATTGGCACGCGGATAGCAGATCCATCGAAAGATAGGCAACAATCCAAGATCAGTTTCAATCTTGAATAGCAGATACATTGTTAATTTCGGGCGTAAATGATACACGTTGATACTTCAGACCTTCAAATCTCCTTTCATATTAATTTTGTATTATTAAAATTAAAAATAATTTTCAAATGTCAACATTTATTTTACGCCGGTAATTTATGAGTTTATGACGTATAGTCACGAGGTTATAAATATGTTGTATTTGATTAAAAGCAAGTAGGTATTATGAATTGGTGTTTTGTGTTTGTGCAGCTGCTAATAACATGAGACTCGTAGGTTGTATTAAGCCAAGTTCATAGATAGAAGACCCGACAATTAAGTTTTTATATCGTCTGCAGCACACAAGCTCTTTCAGGTGTTAATTTGTGTTTAAATTACATGCTATGTAGGTATTTCCATTGAATTACGTACACGTTTATTAAAAAGTGAATGTCGTTCATAATAAATAACAGTGATGTGATCAACCTTATCAATTTTAATAAACGAATGACTAAAATTAACGTGAAATTTTATAATGTCTCACTTTTGTCACACACCGTAAGGTGTAGGTAGGTATGTAATGCCTAAAATAAAACCACACCTTTCTGTAAACGTTGTTTAAACTTAACTATAGCTCAACGGGGAGTGTTACGGACTGCCGAAACGAAAATCGCGGGTAAAGCTACTCCTAAAAGCATACACCTTCGACTTTTCTAAGTTTATTAAATACTAGCTTGTGCTCGCAGCTTTGCCCGCGTGTAAGTCATTTTCCGGGACAATTATAGAAACATTGTCCTAGCTCTCATGAATCATAGTGTAATATACATATTAATCTCCCGGAATAAATTGTCTAAATTATAGTGGAAACCGTATCAAAATCCGTTGCGTTGTTTAGGAGTTAGCGGATACACAGACAGACGCGGTAAGCTACTTTTTTACGAAATGAGAGCTCTGAGAAATATATGTAGTATAACTATGAGATAAGAGTAAGAAATTTTGAAGATAGACGTGTGGTGTGAGAGAGGATGAAGTGACGAAGATCAAGAAAGGAAATACAGACATAATTTGGGCATGTAGGGGATGGGTTAAAGAATATATAAGAAGATATGTATAATTATATATTCCTACTAGCTGTTGCCCGCGGCTCCGCCTGCGTGAATGCCTATTTCCAGGATTAAAGTAGCCTAGTGGGCGCCCCCGGTGAGAAACGCGCTTGACAAAAATACTAATGTCGCTATTAAAAAATAGAGGTTGATCGTAGAGGGTTATAAATTTAGGGTTGTATGTGTTTTTTAATGATGTATCATAAAAAAAAAAGAAAAGTCTAACAAATAAAATAAAAAATTTGGGGTGGACCACCCTTAACATTTAGGGGGATGAAAAATAGATGTTGGCCGATTCTCAGACCTACTGAATATGCATATAAAGTTTCATAAAAATCGGTCGAGCCGTTTCGGAGGAGTATGGGAACGAACATTGTGACACGAGAATTTTATATATTAGATAATTACACGCACGAAATTGAAGCCGTTCAATAGGAACCATATATGGCTCCAAACTATGATCACCATACTAATAACTACTTACTCACCATATTATGTTTATGATCCTCACTTATAAATCAATGTATGAAACACATTTTTCCCATCTACAAATTACCAAATTTTTAGGAAAATACATTTTAGCTGACATTTCTTTTGCGTTTGTGTGCGTGACGTTGCAAGTAAACACATCACACTTAGCTAATTTTCAGCTTACGATTGTGATATGCGTTGTTTGGACATCTACCTTCTGTAAGTGGTTATTCTAAACATATACTCGTACATACATGTGTAAATCAAATAAAGCATTGTTGTTTCGAGTTTGAAGGAGATTAAAGAAGAAGGAGAGTTAAATTATTGGGCTATATAAGACTTATCTTATGTCTCGGGGTGACAGTCCAGTGTCATGCAGTGGTTTATAAATAACAGTAGCCTTACTATTAGATCAGTAGCGACCTGCTCGCCTCATCATTAAAGTTAATAAAAAAAGACAAATTGTGGACCTCATGTAAACTCACTCACTTTTTGTTAAATAACTTCGTCAGGATGTTCAATAAGTTTAATAGTCACACATTAAAATGCAAAATTATATATCAGTTCACAATTTATTACACTTGGTATGGTTAATCACGATTCTAACTGCACTTGGGCAGCGTTTCCACGGAAGAGTTCTAAGCACGACTAAGTCTTCTCGTTTTTTTTTTTTTTTTTTTTTGGTATGGACGCTTGCTGATAGCCTGACACATGGGTCGGCTTTGGTCAGCGACACCGGACTTTCGGGCGAATGCTTGTAGGCACTCCAGCCCTAATAAGTCTTCTCGAGTAACGCACCCTCTTATATACCTCAGAAAATCACCTCCACCATGTCTCAATTTTATTATCTACCCGCTTTACATAGTTATTCTTCTGACTATCTTCACTAAAACTAATAATGGTGCTATCACTTATATGAGGGTAACACTCCTAATTATAAAGTCTGTAAAATTTTAATAGCGGATTACTATATAAAATGGAAAATATTGCATACTTAGCCTTTCTCCTTAGTGTAAAGTTGACGCATTCCAATACAACAATACTTTCGAGCATATTTCCATTTCTCATAATATAACATTTTATAAACCAAACATAATTCAAACAGTAATATTCATTGCGTAAAAGCAAAGACTTTTATGTATACTACTAGACGGGTTGTTTAGAAGTAAAATTGCGTCACATAACGCGGGAGTTTGACAGCTCACAAACAGGTAGCGCGATAGGGGTTCTAGTTGAGAGTAAACGAGATGGTAATATTGAGTTACGGTTAATTGACAGCAACTTAGTGGTACAATTTCTATGTACCGCGCAGCTTGTCTAGTAGTATACATTAAAGTCTGCGTAAAAGTTATCATTGTGTAATGAAGCAACGTAGATAAACATAGACTTTTTATACCAGAGACCGACAAACGAGCAAGTGGGTTATCTGATCCCAGATGTCTCATACACACAAATAAAGACACAATACGGCGTAAAGTAGCAGCTTGCTGCTGCGTTTCGTACGGTGAATGAGATATCCGGAGGCCCAAATCTCCCTCCCCTTCCCAATCCCTTATTATCCCTTTCCTTTAAGGTCGGCAACGCGCCCATAATTCTTTTGTATTATGGGCGTACATGGGCGGTGGAGATCGCTTACCATCAAGTGACCCACTTGCTCGTTTGCCGGCCTATACTATAAAAAAAAAACACAGGAAAAGGGGGTCAAAGTTATAACACCTCTCTTTTTGTGGGGGGTTAAAAGAGGCAAATAAAACTAGTTTATACGGATTTTATCGCGGTTTAATTTTTATTTTAGTCCCGACGTTTCGAAAGCTTTTCAGCCTTCGTGGTCACGGGAGAGACCCGTGACAATGTGTAATATTCGCGTAAACCTAAGAAATCACTAGGCAAATAAAAGTCATAATCGTGTCGGATGTTTTTTATTCTGTACTAAATTAATTGACTAAAATTTACTAATAAATTAAATAATTCACACATATTCACAGCGCGGTCGAGACATTCCTACTTGATTTGCAGTGCATTACAATTAATATAAAACTTGGGGTAATATTTAGCATATTTAGTATTATTAGACTTTAGAGCCCAGTCACACTACGACGGAATAAAATGGAACTGCCATCGCCGGTATTCCATTTTCAAATGTTTTTATGAGCATAATATTACATCGTCGATATCTTTTTAGTGTAATATTGAGTATGGCGGGGGCCAAGTCCATCCATACTTTATTGACTTGCTTAAAATGTCAAAAAGACATCAAACCGAAGGCATGGCGAATTCGAACCGACAAAAATACACTGTCCAACACGCTTCGTTTTTGAATTTCTATGTGAACATGAATTACTAAATAAAAACACCTCGCTGCTTTCGATTCGCTGGCTGTATGACATAGGCTTTAGTGCTAGGAATTATAATAACATTTTATTCGTTTTACATTTGCAACAACAATCGAAACTCTTGAACCTAAAATTTGATTAAAAATAAATGTGTTTGCCTCCCCAAAGTATATTTTTTAAAGTAGCAGCACCGTATGCTGCCAATTGTGCTTACATTATTGATGTATCGCGAAACTTTATACCAGTGCCTCAACTATAAGTTAGTCTCGGTAAAATCGACGTAGAATATTTGTATGACACAATTTAGTTTCTCACGTATCCGCTGGAGGCGTCACTGAGATTTTCATATAAATATCTTACATCGCGTCGTCGCTATTTTACCGAGACAAACTCACGGTTGAGGCACAGTAGTATGTTTCTATTGTGGTTCCTACAGCAATGCAGTACGGCAATTATTCTTTCACGCGTAGTTGCCAATATTAATGGCACTCCATTAGCGTATATAATAATAATAATAATACACCCAACAGTCACACACATAGTCCTGACCCCACACTAGGTAAACCTGTGTCGTGGGTAACAGGAACTACGAGGGACTTGCGGTCCCACAACACCCAGACCCGAGACCAATATTTGTGGTTCACACAAACATTTGTCTCGGTGTGGGAATCGAACCCACGGTCTCTCGCTTCGCAGCCGACTACTCGCCCGCTGCGCCACGGAGCTGTCCTCGTCTCTATTGATATTATACGGTGGCGCAGTCATTTTGCAGTTGTATAATTTTTCACTACATTTTAATGATCAATAACATTATCGACTTATACCCATTAAAATGAAGTTTATCGCATACAGACGAGAATATACAGAAATGTTTTATTTACGAGTTGGAGTCATAGATTAAAAAAAATTAGTAAGATGTGGATTCGTAAATGTCATTCTTGCCTATATCACCATCTGTACCAGACTTAAGATTTTTGGGTGTTTGTCAGGTTTTCATTCTTTGAAATGTCAGGATTTGAAAATAATGAACACTTGCAATGAATATAAATATACTTAAATTTGAAAACACTACATATTCTGTTCTTTGGAAAAGATCTACTAATTTGGCTTAATGATAATAACCCAATGAACACCATACATGTACCTAATAGAAGTCCGCGCGCGTTTGCGGCAAAAGTTAGGAAATTTGTAGAGAATTCAGGATTTTGGTCAGGACTTTACATCTGACAACCCTACGTCTATGTTGTACGAGAATCTCTCCATCAAAATGGGGAGTAAAACACTTCTATAACGACTACGTGCAGAATAACCTTCAACATTATAATAACCAAAACATTTTCCGAAAATAAATTATTAAAGCATCTATTTGATATTTGCTCACAAATCCATTGCAATACAAAATGTAACTCGAATCGTGTATGCAGTTTCGCATTTTAAAATAGCTTGGAGAATCTTTCCACGAATCTTTGTTTTTAAATTTTTCCTGACTGTACAAGGCAATGAATGCGAGTCACCAACCCCATGGGGTAATACAACTGGTTCACATAAAACCGATACAAGTAGCAATTCAGCATTTCGTACTGTAAGATTTTCGGAGGCCGAAATTGCCCTCCCCGATCCCTATTCCATTAATTTAAAGTCCGTAGGGCATGATTCTTTTGTTATTGTAGGTGTTGGTGGGCCGTAAAGATCACATACCATCGGGTAGCCTAGTTGTTGGGTGCCGGCCTCTGTTATAAAAAATAAAAACCCAGCTCTCTTCGTGGCGATTAGCCTGCTGAAACGAGAAGCCGCGGGTTCGATATCCGCACCAAGACAAATGTTTGTGTAACCTACAAATATTTGTCTCTAGTCTGGGCGTTGAGATCGAAAGTCTCTCTAAGTTCTGATACCCACGACACAAGACACGTATTTTACTGTGGGGTCAGGACTGTAAGTGTTACTGGTGGGTGTATTTATTATTATTATTATTGTTATTATACCCTCATTAAAATAAATACACCCAACAGTCACACACATAGTCCTGACCCCACGCTAGGCTAACCTGTATCGTGGGTATCAGGAACTACGAGGGCCTTGCGGTCCCACAATACCCAGACCCGAAACAAACATTTGTATCGGTGCCGAAATCGTACCCACGGCCTCTCGGCCTCTCGCTTCGCTAAAATGTGAGTTCTTTACTCATAAGTGGCACATCGGTTAAAATAACTATTTATAAAATAGGAAAACACCTAGTGTAAAGGCTAGTTAATAAAATAAATCACACAAAGTAAAATATAAGCGTAATTTAGCTTCGAAGCTCTTATACATATTACATTTCATTAAACAAAATACTGTAAACCATACAGTAGTACCAGTAACAGAATGCGCTTCGAAAATCTTCGTCTTTTTTTAATTACGAACATGTGGTCTTTCTATTATAACATTAGATAATGTATTATTTATCTGACTGCGTCGGTGCAGTGGCGCGGTTGTAATGTAATGCTAAGTCAGCAATCTGGATGTCAAAGGTAAGTAGAAAAGGGTACAATCCAAAGATATAACAGTACGCGTTACGATTAAGCTAACGCTGAGGTCTCGGGTTCTGGAATTTGTGCCCGGTATGGCGATAGGCTCGCCTCCTATCACATTGTGGGACGGAGATACGCTCGGCGAAATGTGGGTGTACTGGTTACACCTCTGCCTACCCCTTCGGGGATTACAGGCGTGAGTGCGTATGTATGTATTATTTAGCCTCTGAAGTGACTAACCAGGCACAGATGAATAGATAAAAGACGATTACCGAAGCGCATAACTAATCTTAGTACGCTGAATATGTTTAAACATGCCCATCACGTAGTTCAATCCACGAAAAAATTTTTTTTAGGAAAGTAAAGCCGTTTAGAGCACTTAAGATTAACACAACTTTGACTCTGTTTCGATGAGAAGTTTACTTGATGTACTTTGTTTTTTGCTAAGGTAGACAAACGAGCTTGCGGCCCGCCTTATGGTAAGTGGTCACCGCCGCCCATGGACTTCAACAATACCAGAGGGCCAATTCTCGTAATTTTAATTGTTCAAAATATCATTCCGATCTAATCTCAGCGACAAGAAAGTTGCAAATGGTATTCTGCTAAACCAATATTCAAGAACTTAGAACGCAATGATATCGAAAGTAGAATACAAGTTGACTGAACCAAAACGGCATTCTGGTAACAATTTTGACACTTAACTATATAAAATGCATTTCGTCCATAGACAAACGTCAAAATATTAATTGAGAACGAAATGTGACTGAAGGTGAAGCAGTGTTGCCAAGTGCACTGTAATTACAGCAGATCTGCCGTATTTTCATGCCATCTACTGGACACCGTATTTTTATAAATACCGTATATGGAGACACAGTATTTTTTTACAGTCAAAATTTCGTATTATTATTGCATACTACTAGACAGGTTATTTAGAAGTAAAACTGCGTCACATAACGCGGGAGTTTGACAGTTCACAAACAGGGAGCGCAATAGGGGTTCTAATTGAGAGTAAGCGAGATGATAATATTGAGTTACGGTCAATTGACTGCAACTTAGTAATACAACTAATTTACTATACTACAATTTCTATGTACCGCGCAGCTTGTCTAATAGTATACATAAAACTCTTTGATTAAACACATTAAAACAAAATAAACCGATATCATCATCATCGCAGCCATCCATTTCTGCAGCGATCGATATATACAAATAAAATGTTAAGTTAGTTTAGGATATAAAGTTTAAAATAAATTTATATTTTACTTAATAATTTAATTATTTCCTTTTTTGTACGACATTTTATTGCACTGTAAAATACACTGTATTTTTTCCCATCAAGCACTGTATTTTTGGCGCAAATACCGTATTTTAATGTGGACACCACGGTATGTTCAAAAATCTGACTTGGCAACAATGAGGTGAAGTGACTGTGAGTTAACTGCAGATAAATTCTTAACTTTATTCTCTTTTACTGCAAGCAACTAAAAGTAGTCAAAATTGTTCGACTTTGTGTACTCGTTATTTCAGTAAAGTATTAGAAATGAGTTTACAGCCTATGTTACTCAGTGATAATGTAGCTTTTTAACGGCCAAGTTATTTTTGAAATCGGCCCAGTAGTTTTTTAGTTTATTTGTTACATACAAAATTACAAAAAAATCTTTCCTCTCTAGAATATTAGTGTAGATTAAATTATGAGATCAATCGCACTGTCAAAATTCCCGCCAAAACTCTCGCACAATTCATAATTATTATAAATATGTCCTCAGCAGTGTTGCAAAACTGTAATTCGGTAGAATCTCAAATTTCAATAAATTAATCGCGATTGTGGTTATTTCCGGAAAGGACTACCTCAGTGGTGCTGTTGTGCCGTTTTCCTTCAGTTATGCCATGGAATAGATAAATTAATGAAATAAATAAAATACATGGAATTAGTCAAATCAATTAATTAAAAAATCATAACCTCCAGTTACGTCATTTTTTAATCACTGAAATTAGTCATATTGTGGGTATTTTATTGTGAGTTGGTAACATTGATTTTGTCGCTTAGGTCATTTTTAATTTCTAGAATTTAGTCTATGGCAGCTGATACGTAAAATTCGGTAAAATACTTGTCATTGGCGAAATGCATAATAATGCGAAGCCATAATTTCAACAAAAGAAAGACATTGAAAGTTGATCGAATTGACAGTTTAAATGCAATTTAACTGAGATGATATCGAATTTTTAAAGGAGCAGAATGCCATATTTTTAATTAATTCAAAATGTAATCTCAGTTCGGTTAAAATTCATTCGCAGTGTCAGTTAAAATAGCAGAATTGGCCCTCAGGACACAGCCAAGCCCCTAACTACCACACCTTCTATTCCTAAAAAAAATCCTGGTTAAAAGAACTTGCATTAGACAGTAGTTTAAAAATCTATTGCATGATATTACCTTTATTAGTCATAAATTACCGTTTAGCCGTTACAACTCCATCTAACATTCACTCAAACTGAATTCATCTTTTCGCATCAACCCTCATGAAATTGAAAGCTTAAATATACATATACTTTAAAAGCATATAAACTAACAGGCAACTTAATCTAATACTGTTTCTAATATTAAACTAACATTAAATGATTTCACTTTTGTATAGATGACTTGTCCAGTCTATCATTAACAAATAGAGCCATGCGTTAAACAACTTTTTGTGTTGTTTACATAAATAATTGGGATTGGTTTTATTGCAATTTGCAAAGGAATCTAATTCCATAGTCATTTTTGTTATATTGCCAATTTCTAGGGTAACTTTGCCACTACAATCCAAATCATTAAAAATGAATTAAAACATTTGTTTTATTGAGTTTAGACATAAAATGATTTATTCATACCGCAGGCTGTAGCTACAAATACCTTAGTAACTTTTAAATTTATAGCTTCCAAATTTACTCTGATAATGTTGTAAGCATCTATATATTCTTATGTCTTGCTTGACTTGTAAGTAACTTACATTTTAATGTTTTAAAAGACTTATTGTCAGTCCAGTAGTTAATGTGATGTTGAACCGAATTACGTAAAAAATCTATGACAGTTTATGGAGACAATACTCATTTATTACCATATGGCCTGCAATCCGTACTTATCTATTGCAAAAATTATCTACGCACTCATCAGTCACATCCGACACGTACAAACGAACTTATATTAAACTGATCATATATATTTATTTAAAGATCATTAATTATGTAAGACTAGTGTTTTTTTTGACAAATTCTCAACAATTTTGCGGTAATAATATTATACATAGTTTCGATTTCATGAAACATTATAGCAACAAATATGAAATTGTAGATTTCTTAAATGTACCATTTATTAATGACGTTAAGTATTCATGCTCCATTTTTTATATTTTATTAATTAGGGCAACCGCAAGTTGCTTGTCATTAGATTGCGACACTTTTTATTTGTAACGGTTTTGACCTCTGAAGGTAACTTTGCCATATTGAAATAATTCTTCAGAACATGATTACTCAATGTCAGTGTTGCTGACTAGAAGATTAAAATAAAATCACAAAAGTTCCCTCTCTAATACGAACTTTAAAAATAATTATTATTGTGTTATACGACTAAAAAATGTAATATTTTAGGTCACGTCCAGATCTTAGGCACTGTTAGACCGCATGTAAGTTATTTTTTTCATTTTGTACAAAAGGCGTATAATTTACAATCGAGTATAGGTTAGACACATCCCGTCTAGATTATTTTTGATTTTATCTCTTAATCATGACGTTTGTTGCCCCATTGTAAATTCTATGCCTGAATAGTGTGAGCATTATGTCTGTGATGTTTAGCTGCCATAAATACTGTAAAAAATATTTGTTCTCAAAGTGTTATAATAGTATTTATTTAGTGGTATAAAAAACTTATTATGTAACAAACAAATATAACATGTTACCCAGTTACAGGCAAAGACAACTTACATTACATTATTTATTATTACAGTATTCATTAAAATAATGGTAAATCAATATTTTTTTATTGAATTGTTCAGATCACTTTGGTATAAGCGAGATGAAGGAGTTCATTTTATAATAATCTAACAGTAAAATATAGTTTTATTTTAATTTATAATCGTATGTACTACTGCAACATTGGTTTAGAGCTGGTGTTTACCTAAAGCTGATATTTTTAATAGAAATTTTCGAGAACTTGCACATTGACATTAAACTTAGTATAATATATTTCACGATGTTTTAATAACGTAAAGTAACTAAGTAATTAATAAGACATCTTTCTACTGTATGTCGGAGCTTGACATTTGTATTTTTATTTCATAAGTAGTATTTCATCTGAATGGGATGGGGAGGAGGATCCCCTGGTGATAGCAGTGATAGCTCAGCGGGGAGTGGTACGGACTGTCGAGACGAAAGTCGCAAGTTCGAAACCAGCCCCAAGTGCATACACCTCTGACTTTTCTAAGTTATGTGTATATTAATTGTCAATTATCACTTGCTTTAACGGTGAAGGAAAAACATCGTGAGGAAACCTGCATACCTGAGAAGTTCTTCATAAGAATTTCGAAGGTATGTGAAGTCTACCAACCCACATTAGGCCAGTGTGGTAGACTAAGGCCTAACCCCTCTCATTCAGTAGAGGAGGCCCGTGCCCAGCAGTGGGACGTATATAATAAAGGGCTAGTAAAAAAAAAAAAAAAGTAGTATTTACTCCGAAATTGTGAAATAGACGCTTCTTAATTGTGAATAAATTCTAACCACCCTGTAATAAACGACAGAATCGTACTTTTAATGTTTTTTTTTATGCCAGTTAATATTTAAGCCTTATTAAGCTTGATTGACTGATTGTCTTTGGCATTAAGTTGGGAAAGCGCCAGGCAGAAAGAATACAGAACTAAGCTTGATAAAATACTGTTATATACTCGGATATTGCGAATCAGGTGTTTTATTGCAGAAAAACTTTGTTCTGATCTATAATGATTTAAGACAGACACAATGCCCACTCTACGTCTACTGATTTCTAGGTTCATATAAAACGGATATTAATATGTTGTATCAAATTATAAAAACACACAGTCCACATCGGCTACCGACGCTACAATACGACACACCTACACAATATTCTCTCTTTAATCGGAAACTTTATGGTTCGGCTCCGTTTGTCAGCTTAGACGCTGCGTTTTTTCACGTACATCTTAACAATTAATGATTCTTTGGAAAACTCTTTGTCAATGTTCTATGATGCTTACTTCTTGATTCCACATTTCAAGTATTCAATAATTTTCGTAAAAGGAATGTTTAACATAAAAGTATTATAGCCAATTTTATAAGAGTAATAACTTTGCTACGTAGTTAAAGCTCATTGACGTTGTATTTGAGTAAGCATCAAATGGTCAGAAGGAACACGTTTTAAGTAAAAGTTATCTCTGTAATACCCATATAACACCAATTTGTAGCACGTATCTATGTGTAAAAATACCACGTCCAAACTCACATATGGACACGGGAACCTTGTACAAAAAGCTTTGAAAAAAAAACAACGGAATCAACTACACGATATTGTAATATCAGAAGCGATTCATTATTTTACACCTTTTTATTAAAACAAGCACAGATCCGAACGCTGCACTATCCGTTTAACTTGACCGTCACACAGTTATTTAAATAAATAAAGAAATCAACACAATTATATAAATAAATAATTGAATTGAATAATTGAAAATATTTTTTTCTAAATTTGGACGGGCAATACCAAGGAAATAACTAAGTTAAAAGATTAGGAATCTTTTGTCCACTGGTATGACCTTATTTACTTCAATATTAGTAAAAATAGCCTGGACATTCATAGGGATCGCAGTTAGAGAGATCATAAATTTATTGAGAGAAAATTATCCCTTAATAATCCCTTCTTTAAGGATACATGTTCAGTGTTGCCAGCTTCTGATTCCCTAACACACAAAACGGTTCTCTAGACTCGGTAGACACTACTACATCATTGCTGCCATTTCAAACATTTTACAGCCAGGATCCAGAAATGACAAAAATTACATTCAGAATACAAATAAAAAGAAGGTAAATCAATAGATCGCAAAATTGTCCCACTACCAAGCTGTTCAGGCCATCAAATGTTGTAGTAATTCCACTAAGTTGGCAACACTAGATATATTTCTTCGGATTGATTACAAACTTTTTAAAGATCGACTTCCATGTACTGACTATAAACCTATGCACACCAAGTAACAACTAACACACTAAAATGATGCCACGACACACATTGAGGTAGGTTATTCAGTTCCATGTCTAAGTATATGGAAGGAATAATTTGTATTATTGCTTTGTTTTCTGGTTTCTTTAAATTCCCTTTAAATATACGTCATCTGGGGTGTTCATGTTTGCATATTGTATATGATGTGATTTTAGTACAAATAAAACGGACAGCGTAACGTAAAATTATACAAATAACGTTCTGCTAGTGTTCTTGTTCCGAAGAATCTACATTTTCCGACTGTGCGAACTTCAGGAACACCTGCTCTAACGTAGTCTGGCTGAAACTGTACTCTATGATGTTTAGCTTCTCTTTTGCTGGAATAAAACAGAGATGTTACATTTTGATTTTCGAGAAATGTTATTGGCGCCCACCGTGGTATCAAACTTTCATATTTTTATATTATTTTAGTTAAGAAATATCTGTATACATTTAATTAGACGAATATTGATGACAGTGATGATAATATTAGTAAAATAATATTTCCTCAAATTGATATTATGCTCGCATTTTTTGGTAATTTGTTAAAAGATTTTCATAGTTTTCATTGGTTTTGATTTGTCAGCTAGTTTATTATACTCTGGATAACTCGGCAGTAGCAAGAAAATGATAGCCTTTTGTCAATTACCATCTTCAATCTGCTGGAAGCATATCGCGAGGCTGGAGACAGCTGACTGAGGCACGGAGAAAACGAGCCGTTCCGCGAAGTTCTCCTCCAGAACTGCTGAGGGGAACAGCTGCCCCACCAGCGCGATCGCTGCTTCAGCACTTGCACCACTACTCGACTCTATCCTACAGATAGGAGAACGATAGATTTGACATATCTTCAAGGAAAGCCCATAAAAAATTACTAGAAAGCACATTTAGTACAAAAACTACTATTTTTAAAACAAGAATGTTAGCATCATCTTCTGTGTTGAGTGTTATACTGGTAACATAACAATTGGGATTCCAATTAATATTTTTTTTTCGCTGTCATCGATCCTGAGCCTGACTCTCCTGCTAGAACAGTAGCTGTACCTCTGATGTTGTCTGGTGAGATGCGGCGGTGTACCAGCTACGAGCGGCGTGTGTATGCTGGCGTCCACCACCTCTGTCTCTGCCTCCACGCCCTCCTCACACACAGACCCTGAGCCTGACCCCCCTGCCAGACAATTTTAACGTTATTCTCTACACTATTAATGATCACATTTGAAAATAAATGAGTTTTTCTAGCCACTACACTTTTTACACTTTTTACACTGATTCTTTGAAAAATAAATAACTTCCTTATTCAGTGTGTGCTATTTGATAAAATAAAACTAGTCGTGTCAAGCAATGTAATGTACTATGGGAAAAACTATTTATTTTAAGATTATCAATATTAGTATGAATGTAATTCCAAACTGAATAGTGAATAAGCTCACGGTCATTTGTCCATAGACGAAACTGGTGATCAAACACAAAAGGCACTAGAAAACATAAAAAAAAATATTGTGTATAAATACAACTCAAATGCAGTTTATTAAATTAAAATAACACGATGGTAAATAAAAGTTGAATAATGATTAAGAAACGAATTAAAAATACAGCAACGTTGTTAATTTTAGTTTTTGTTACTTTTCAAAGCGTTAATTTGCTAACGTGATTGATAAACTAAATTATTTCCAATGCAAAAGGTATATATATATCACTTAGGTATTTCATATAGTTAGATTTTAGGTTATAATTGATAACTACCTTCATCAGCTTCCCCGAGGGACGGCGAGTTTTCTGTTGAACGCAGCGGTGATGAAGACATAGACATTTCATTCTCCATCATCTAGAGAATAGAAAAACATAGATACAAGTTTGTTTTTGTGTTAAAGTATAATTTTGGCTACTGTAAGTAAAGTATCTAAAAGTATATTAAAGCGAGATTTTGTGGGTAATACTAAACTAGTTCGCAATATTGAAACTTTGTGGTGTATTTATAAATGTTTAGGAACACTCACCGTTGCCTTTTGATAACTCTGTCCAATCTTCATCTCTAACGTGTACCCAGCACCATACAAATTCTTTAAATGTTGCGTTGATCCGATACATCTGTCATAATATAATATATAGGTAGTGTAGTAATTATATAGTGTAACATCAGCCGTGTATCAAATTCTCACATAGCTGGATAATGTTTGTACTCTGTGTAGTAGTTACCTACTGTCTTCTTTACTTTATGGTAGTAGAGTAGTTTCATTTGGACGGAGATAGTTTCGCGAGCGACATAGAGAATGTAAAAGAAATCTGTCATTTACGAGGATACGTCATGTGATTCTTTCAAACTGTATGACGCTGTCTCGTTTATATTAGGAACGATATTAGGTTTCTGTTATTTTCTCATTATGTGTCAAGCGATAAATTCTCTCCCCCTCTAATAGCTGTTCTCTATATTCTTTTTAAAGATGGATTTGCATACTATCAATAGTGTTCAGATCTTCCACACAAAATGTGTCAAAATTTTACTGCTTTTTTAATTTTTCAGTTTGTAGATTTTACCATTGGCCGCCTGCCTGACGGCAACCCCTCTACGATTACACGACTTACATTAAAACATTTAAATTACCTCAAACTGCCCTTCACCATGATCCCCACTCTAGAACACAACGCATCAGCCTCTTCCATGGAATGTGTCGTCAGTATAGCACCCTTCTTGCCCTTAAATAGAAAATAAAAAATTACCCTTATTTTGCCACTTCAATGTTTTCCGCTTGTCAATTTTGCCTAAGTACATTATAATTTCTTCAACTTGACAAATTGTCATAATTATCAATTTATTTCGCGAGTTTTGGCGGGAATTCTGCGGTAGCTGTCTTACTATAATTATTTCCTAAACTAGTTTAAAGTTGTGTTTTTTGTTTAGAAGTGGTGTGGTTGTGTGCAATAAACATTAACGTTGATGAATATAATATTATGGAAATATTAAAATAAGTGTATTTAGGTGATTTTTGACCAGGGGTATTGATCGAGCTTGAAAAAAGTCACCTAAGAAGCATCGTACTGAAAGGAGTAATACCAAAACTCCAGCAAGACCTTGACATCGGCCACATCCATGTATCATCGTTCTTGGAAAATAAGAAAATAATTTAACGAATGACTTGGCGGCATGGTCTCTGATCTTAGCCGGTTCCTTATGAAACAAACAAAAAAAACAAATTTATGTCGCTTTAATTTTTTTTGCTGCTCCATATCTTCTTTTGTTATTAGCTTGAATGACGAGACGAGCAGTTTGCTCGCCACGCCTGCTCATAAACAGAAGCAACGCCACACCGAACTTTAAATAACAAAGCACTGCTTGACACTGGACTGCGCTCGTCACCCCGACACATAAGGTGTTAAGTCTCATAATGCCCAGTAATTTCACTGGCTTCAATGTCCTTCAAACTGGAACACAAAAGTGTTTACACACTGTCGCTTGGCGGCAGAAATGGACCGCAGGGTGGTACCAACCCAGCCGGCCTCTCGCATACGAGGGGCCTACCACCTTGTAATGTGGTATTTCAAATACATATCTTCATTGCCGGCTCAATACGTTATTTTTTTTATATAGCATAGGTCGGCAAACGAGCAAGTGGGTCATCTGATGGCATGCGATCTCCACCGCCCATGTACGCCCATAATATAAAAAATATGGGCGCGTTGCCGACCTTAAAGGAAAGGGATAATTAAGAGATTGGGAAAGAGGAGAGGAATTTGGGCCTCCGGATATCTTACTCACCGTACGAAACGCAGCAGCAAGGTGCTACTTTACGCCGGTTCTCTGTGAGACAGTGGTAACGACCCGGACGAGCCGGCCCATTCATGCTGTAGACAAAAGTGTCTACAGCATGACTCTACCACTCGTAAATAAATAAAATAAATACACCCAACAATCACACACATAGTCCCGACCCCACACTAGGTTAACCTGTCTCGTGGGTATCAAGAACTACGAGGGACTTGCGATCCCACAACACCCAGACCCCAGACAAATATTTGTGAATCACACAAACATTTGTCTAAGTGCGGGAATCGAACCCACGGCTTCACGCTTCGCAACCGGGTACTCGCCCGCTGCGCCACGGAGGCTGAAAAATATTTGTTGTATACCTGGAAGCTAGCGAGTATGGTGTCCCAGAGGAAGCGCTTGGAGCGCGGGTCCATGCCGGTGGAGGGCTCGTCCAGCAACACCACACGCGGCGCCCCCACCATCGCCAGCGCGAACGACAACTTGCGTCTTGTACCGCCTGAACATTCGTCCGCGTGCTTCCCTGCATGCTCGGCTATTTGTAGACCGCGTAAGTAAGCATCCACAATCCTGACCAACAAAAAACAAGATGGCGTCGTATTTTAGGTACTAATTACATGGTCACAAGCTTCGAAATAAGAAAACTAGAACGATAACTCTCATATGAATCTGCCAAAAATACGGCTCCACTTACTTACACATGCAAAACTAAAATCACACGTAACACTCATACACGCTACAAAAATTTATGAACGTTCAAAATCAATTTTATTTCATAAAAGTTAATGTGTAAATATTAAATTTCTAGTTCGAGATAGGACGTTCTGCACCGCGCAAAAAACGACGTAAGCACAGACTTTTATAGCCCCGCCCCTTTGCACAGAGTTTTGGTGGTTTTTTTTTTTTTTTTTTTTTTTTTTATTTAGGTTTTCCAGCAGACTTAACACTAATAATAGGTACAATAAAACTTACTAAATATCTTAAGTTATAATGCAAGTCCAATTTAGGAAAACTCTTCATGCACTTAGTATATGATACATATTTTCGAGCGGAACTTATTATGTGAGCATATATACATGTATAAAGCACATGTATATATATATATATATATATAGTACATACATACTAGAAGGGCTCACGCAAACAGCGTTTAATTTTTTGCTTGAATTACGTCTCTTGTTATCTTATTTCGATGGTCACAAGTCTCGAAAGTCACATATTTATGCGACCCATTAAAATGGATGCCATAGATAAATTGATTAATCGTTGAATACAGATATAAGATCTGGAGCTGTAAATTACTAGATGCCCCAGACAATGAAGGTTTTATTAGTTCATAAAGAAGTCCCTATCAGGTTTTCCTAGACCAGTTTTGAAGATACTTTTATTTTTGGTAATTACGGTAGACTGTCTCATACAGATAACAGAATCTTCTAGGCTCGATTTAAGATCAAACCCATAAAATATCTGCTCGGTTCTCCGCTTGCAAGATCTTTTGTATCGATCTTTCTTTTCTCCTTTCTTCTCTTCTCTTCTCCTTTCTTCTTTCTTTGGTGTTCACTTGATCATACCTGATTTACCTGAAATGTAGTTCTTTTAGTATACCTGGGCGTGTCGGTCTTGCTGACGCCTCTAATAGCAGCATAACACTCGATGTGCTCGCGGATGGTGACGTTCTTCCACAGCGCATCGTGCTGCGGACAGTACCCCAGCATGCGAAACGCGGATGCCTGCGACTCCCTGATATTTTGGCTTCCTAGCATCACCTGACAAGAAAAGTAGTATTTAGGACAACCTTCGTAGCACAATTCGTAGCCGGCTGTGAATTGACAGGGTCTGGGTGTTATAGAACTAAAGGACCCTCATTGATCGAATACCCATGAAATAAGACTTGTACTTTAGTCAAGTATTAGGAATATGTTTAGTTTTGCGTTTGTGGTGTCCTTTATTATTATTATTATTTCTGCAATTTATTTGGAGACTTATAGATGTTATCACATTGTCTTGTTCGACTAGGTAGATGTTATTTATATTCTCAAGAGCCCAAAGTAATTAATAATATGATCGTTTTTAAGAAACTAGAATATATCATTTATTGATAAGAAATGATTGTCTATTAGGTTAGAGTAGCACTCAAGGGTCCTAGCTGAAAACCAGCCCAAGGCTCTCAGGCAATCATATGTTTTCGTAGATACCTGCCCTATATCAGTTCATTATATTACATACTTATATATATACTTTTAATTAATAGACTAATTTAATTCTTACGGTGCCACAAGTGGGTCGTTCCTCAGCAGTGATGATCTTCATAGTGGTGGTTTTCCCAGCCCCATTATGACCCAGGAGGCCGAACACCTCCCCACCCTCGACGGCCAGGCTGAGCCGCGCTAACCCAGCTTTGCGTGGGCGATGTATGGACCCCTTACTATCGCCAAAACAACTGCCACCTCCGTCCGTGCCGCGGACTTTGTACTCTTTGCGAAGGTTCTAGAAGAAATATTTTAAACGTCTGGTTGTTTGACTTCGATAGTTTTTGTTCTTAGTAAGAAGTATTTCAGTAGACTTTTTTATTCATTAGACAAAAGAAGAATCAAAACCATTGTATATGCTTCTTATTCCTAGATTCAAACTCTAAAGGGGTTCAGATGATGTCTGATAACTTTGATTGCACTTCCAAAATAATTTCCACGGCCAAAAGGACGTAAATAGTAAATACTGTATGAAATTCAAGTCTTATAAGCAAAGAGTGTAAATGTTTGGCATCGTTACTGTGGAGTATACCTAGTATCTCATTCTTCATCATTTTTTATCCATAAGAGCTAAAAAGCGAATATCTTAGCTCGGAACGCTGCAGGAGTTTCACAGGATGTCATCTTCCAAAAGGATATGGTACTTACATGTACAACAAGCGGTGGCATGTTAAGTGTAGGTTGCTGTAACAAGTTCGCCACACGTCTCCTCTCACGTCGTACGTCCTCATCCTCCCCTGCCTCGAAACAAACCCCCACCTCCGGATCCAGACCCGGCTCTGATGGTTTTCGACCACGCTGTAAAGATGTTTGAATTTTCAATAACCTATCTAAACCTTACGAATTTTCAGTAGGCACCGGCATGGCTGTGCTCTGGCATTGCTGAGGTCCATGGGCGGCGGTAACCACTTACCATTAGGTGGGCCGTCTGCTCGTCTGCCTATGTAGGCAATAAAAAAAAACAAATATTTTATTTAATGCCCCTTTTAACTTGAGATCTAAAATGTCTGTTCTTTTCGCTTTATCCCAAGGTCTTTCTGACTTATGCGCGGATCCAAGATTTTTAAGAGAAGGGTCTTTTAGATAATTGTCTAATTTATGTTAAAATCAAATTAGTCAATTTATTTGAGATTTTGTTTGTAATACATATTATGATCATATAATTAATGAAGCTTACCAAAATTAATAAGGCGATGGGTGATCTCCTTTTCCGTCAGATTTTTGTTTAGTTAACTGGTGGCAATTATACCTAAATTGCAATAACCAATCTGTCAAAGCCATTAGTCTTCCAGGACGCGTTGGCAATACAGTATGAAGATAGAAGGTACCTGACACAGATCAGCTCCCGACTTGAGCCTGTCGGCAGCTCTGAGCGCTGCACCACACAGCGGCACGTGCACCAGAGTAGCGCAGATCAGCACCCACACCTCCGCCGTGAAGTAGCTCCCCAGGGATGGCGTAGTACATAACCCTCGCAGGTTGCAGGTCAGATATACCCTGCGAACAGAGACAAAGGACTAAACTAAGGGTTGTAAGACCGAAAATATCTCGTATTTCCTGATACCCCAGACATTCAACTCGATCTTACTGTGAGGTCAGGAGTATGCGACTGTTGGGTGTATTTAAAAATTCTGCTAAGCCTTTGCTGGAAGGGTATCTGATTCATTTTGTATCCGACTGGATAGCAAGCTGCGTACACATGGTGAAAAACGAGTTCCTGGGTCAGCCATCGTATATCCTGTAACTTTAGGGCGGCATAATTCTGATTCCAATGACGACAATTTATCTTGACTCTCGACTATATATTTGGACTGCACTGTACTTAACATCAGGTTTAGTATAGTCACTTTGCCGTGCATGGATGTAAAAACCCTCGGCAGTCTGTGATAATAGGGGGGGATTTCAATAATCGGGTTTTTGAACTATGATAACTTGAAAATACTATAGAATTCTGTGGAGCTTTGAAGAGTAATCAAATTCTACGTGTTAAGAATCATCTAAAGACACAGTATATACGGAATTAATTTTCATTACAATTTCTCATACGCAGAAGGCAGTAGAAATCCAGATTGGTTTCAAGACGCCTTCAGTCTCTCAACCTGTAGGTAAAGAAGGATATGTAGGAGTATGAACAAAAGTAACACACCTATCCACGTAGTATATGATGGCGTAAGGTATATACATGACGTCCAAGAAACTGAACACCATGTGGAGGTAGAACGCCATGTCACTACCTGCAAATAAATTTAAATTAATCAAATACTCACTGCATCACTCTATATTTAGAAAGGTAAAGATGTTTCTCTTATTGACCATTTAACGGTTAGGTTAGTTAAAGAGAAAAAATAAGCACTTACCCCATTTAAAAGTATCAAGCACTGCGACCAAAATAAATGGTATTACGCCGACCCAAGTGGTAATGTTTGGCATGATACTCTGTGCTGAGTCCATCTTGTCGAATATGTAGGAGAGGCATGTGTTAAACAAAATGGCGGACGGGCTGTATAGAAGCAGAAGACCGGACAGCATCGTGATCGCTGACCCGTTTGTTAGACTTGGAATGTCGTTTAGGATCACCTGGAGAAAGATTTTATTTTGTTTTGAAGGTATTTTACTGTCCTTTTTGTATTAGATCCCACGGGAATGTACAATCGGAATACCTAAATAGTACTATTGTCTTATCCAGGTCTTATTCTAACCATATGCCAAAAATCTAAACCTGTTCAGCCGTTTATGCATTTTTGATTAACAAACATCCATATTCACTAACATCCAAATATTAGTAGGTTAGAATGGTGTAACGGCTTATGGTGAATTATTTGAAAAGAACAATAGTAAAAATTACTACTTTTTCTACTTTAGAAGACTGGCTTCAATAGATAAATTCTGGAGCAATAGAATTCCACAAAATTATATTAACCATCATAAAGCCATCTTTCACAGTCAACTTTTCTAATCAATATGAAGCATTGGCTCACAGTTATATCCGTGTGTTGACTTTATCAAAATTCAAGCTCGTTTGCCGTTATGCTATAAAAATATATCCATAATATTTATTGATTTGTTTTAGTTATCTATTTAACATTGGGGAGCTGCGCAATATTCGGAGGTTAAAAAGTACCTTTCTTTGAAATCTTATCATAATATGTTCGACAGTTATAGTCATTAAAAGGTTGTCATTAAGAAAAACAAAATCTATTTCTAACATTTCATCATTCACTCACCAACACGAGTACGCCGGCGCTGGTGATGATCATGATGAAGATCAGAATAGTGAAGTAGGTGAGGAAGTACATGCTCATTGACAGTCCGTTTACACGCAGCTGGTTCTTCGCTTTTATCTACAAAATGAAGATCAATGCAATATGCTACGTTTCTTTTAAAATATACCGATAGTTAGGATCACCAACGGAGGTGGGTATTATTGAAATGAGAGTATTTATACGCCATGTCACCAACAGTTATTTCTTGATTCCGTCTCATGTTTTCAACGGTTACCCTGGTACCATACAAAAAGATCCAGCTACCATAACGTACAAAAATGCAATACCAAGGAAATAATGTATTCATAATCAAATTTGAACAAAAAATCCACGATTTAAATACCACGAATACTACTGCTTATTCATAAACATGATTATTACAGCAAAGTTTTGGCTTAACATAGTCTAGAGCTGCCAGGGGACATTTTTTTATTAGCTTGAGTGACGAAGGGTGCACGTCGCTCGGCTGGTGGTAAACGTCACGCCTGCCCATAAACAGAAGCAACACCACACAGAACTTCGAATCACAAAGCAAGGCAAGTAATCCCCAGTTATTTTACTGGCTTCAATATCCTTCATACCGGAACACATCAGTGCTTTCACACTGCTGTTTGGTGACGGAAATAGACAAAGCCCTGGTACCAACCCAAACGGCCTTTCGCATACGAGGGACTTACCACCTAGTACATCAACCCTTTCTCTGCTTTTGCAGCAAAGCAAATAAAGGTAGGACGATCTTACCTCTCTATCATAAACAATATCTACGGCAAGCGTCACAGGCACCAAAGCGAAGATCATGCCTACAAATATGGCGCAGATGACATTCCCCACATTAAACTCTTCTTGTTGTTCTGTCTGTTGGAACGGATGCGCAAGTACTTCTATCGGCTTGAAATTCTCGACCATGCCTGAGGCTGCCATCAGCACTCTGGGGGAAGTAAAGTTTAAATGCTGTTTAGTTAAACTAAGAATTTGGAAAAATAAGTATTTGATAACTGCCTCGATCGTACGAGTTACGATTGAGGCCAGCGCTGAGGTCTTGGGTTCGATCCCCGGGTCGGGTAAAGTGGTATTGGGTTTTTCTATTACGAAATGCTCAGTATTAGCTCGGAGTCCGGAATTTGTGTATGGCGATAGGCTCGCCTCCTATCACATAAGGGACTGAGATACGCTCGGCGAAATATGGGTGTACTGGTGTCCCTACCCCTTCGGGGATTACAGGCGTATGTAAGTATTTGATAATTGATATTGCTAGAGTGATTGAATATAATTAATTTGTTATTTTGGATATAGACGTTCAGACTAATGTAACCACGTTGACACAATAGGGATCCGAAAGGTCGCCACAGTTTGGTCACTTTTATAACCTAAGTTAGTTAGTTTTTTTTTTTTTTTTATTACATTGAATGACGAGACGAGCAGTCGCTCGCCTAATGGTAAGCGCCACGCCTGCTCATAAACAGAAGCAACGCCACACAGAACTTTAAATAAAGCTCTGCATGACACTGGACTGCGCTCGTCAGCCCGAGACATAAGGTGTTAAGTCTTATAATGCCCAGTAATTACACTGGCTTCAATGTCCTTCACACCGGAACACAACAGTGCTTACACACTGTTGCTTGGCGGCAGAAATAGACAAAGCGGTGGTACCAACCCAGCCGGTCTCTTAGAAACGAGGGACCTACCACCTTGTGAAGTTTGAATAATAATTTATAGGTAAAAGCTTTATGAACAAATAATGATAGAAAAATGTTATTCTAGAGCAGCAAAAGATAGATGAACACCAAATTATCGATGGATGATATACCACTCATTAAATGCCTTTATCCAATATGTTACATTTGATCAAAGATTTCAATACAAACTGCGCTAAGGACCCAAATAAAGATCTAGGACAAAGAAATTTAACCAAGATATAATTAGATACTTGATGATTGGGCATACCACCCTAATTAAAGAAGAATTGTTTCAACTACCTACTACCTATCATCTTAAAATTCTTACCTATAAACACTATTGTCCAACAAATTAATAATAATAGGCAGACTATGGGTGTAGGTCGTGTTGTAGTACGCCATGATCTTCCCATAAGGTATCAGGCTCTCCTTCAAACTGAACGCTCCGAAGTTCTCCATATCGAGCAAACTCGAGAAGTTTCCATCAAAGTCCACTATAGGATGAGCTCCGAGGAGTTCCAGCGATTCTCTAAGGTCTGTCAGATCTTTGATACTGTTCTGGTCGCTGTATAATGCGATTGGTGTTCTGTTGAAGTACGCGTTGGGATCTAGCTTTAATGGCTGCATTCTGAAGAACACGATCTGCCGAGACTTCATGTAGAGACCGAGGGCACAGGATACTGAAAAAAGGTTTTAATTTAACGTAGTTTCGTGGAAACACGATAAAAAAAAATGATAAACCGATAGTATTAACAAATAGCCAATGGTACTCCTACTATAATACTCAAACTACTTACTGATAGGCAAGAATATCATGACATAAAGCTTGTAAGGGTCTCGTATCATGCGCACAGTCCGGATGTATACCAGCGCGCAGAATGTACGCCAGCATGATGGCTCAGTCTTTACGAGCTCACCCAACACCTCCACTGATACAGGCGCTTCTGGCGTCACCTGATGGTACATTTATAGTATTTGATTAAATGATTATCATTAAAGATAATAAAGTGACAACGAAGAGTCCTAGTGATTTGTAATCGTTCTAAAATATCCATTGGCTGAAGACATCACTCAAGGGAATAAGTGGTTAGAAAACACACAACAGTCACACATATATTTCTGACCCCACACTAGGTAAACCTGTAACGTGGGTATCAGGAACTACGAGGAACCTGCAGTCCCACAACACCCAGACCTGAAATAATTTATTGTGGATCAGACAAACATTTATTTCAGTGCGGGAATCGAACCCACGGCCTCTCGCTTTGCAGCCGGCTACTCGCCACGGAGGCTGTAGTCATAGCTAGTTTTAAATTTTTCAACAGAGCTAAGCGCTTCTACTACAAAACTCATTTCAACATCGCTTGAAATACCGCCGCTACTTACGACTTTATAGATTTTTATTGGACTAGTATTTTACGGCAGACTATTTAGGTATTTAAAGACTGTAGATACAAGTGGGGTACCTTAACATGTTCCACTCCATGTGTAGTTGAGTGTAGTGCATGTGATGCTGGAGGTGTCGGTAATGACGCTGGTGGCTTCTGCAGATCTTTGTCATTTAATTCCTAGAAACCAAGCATACTCGTACATTTTTCTTTAATTAAATAATATACTTCTTTCTGCCTAGCGTCATTCTAGATGGTGCCAGGTTTTGAGCAATATCCATAGTGAGAATTTTGTCTCTCATATCTTCCCCAAATACGTTACGCTAGTGCTTTTTAGAGCGTCCATAAGATCGTATGTCTGATATATAAGATCTGGCACAGGCGTTGCGACCCACGCACTCCTACAGTTTCCTTAAAAAGTTGCAAACATCACCTCAAACAATATTCTCAGAGTTTTTTGGGTGGTAGAGCCACGCTGTAGACACGTTTGTATACAGCATAAATGGGCCGGTTCGTCCGTGTCGTTCCCACTGTCTCACAGAAAACTGATGAAAAGTAGCAGCTTGCTGCTGCTTTCGTTAGGTAAGTGAGATATCCGGAGGCCCAAATCCCTCTCCCTTCCCAATCCTTTAATTATCCCTTTCCTTTAAAGTCGGCAACGCGCCCACAATGCGTTTGGTATTGTCGGCGTACATGGGCGGTGGAGATCACTTATCATCAAGTGACCCACTTGCTCGTTTGCCGGCCTATGATATAAAAAAGGGTGGCGGACACCAAGGCTGCCGCGGATATACTCGTTACAACTTTGTACTTCCACCGCAGCATCATCATCTCGGTGACGTGGATATCCTTAGCATACCTGATAACTTAACGTCTTGCTCTGTAACGATAGACTCCTCGACAACGCCCGCGCTCGCACCAGCTTCACTGAAGACACACCTTCGACTGCTTCTGTTTCTTCAGCGTTCTCACCTTCCAAACTCAGGAACACCTCTTCAAGGGTCGTCATTGATACTCCGTAACTTGTTATGCCTGCAAAACAAAATTGTGTTTTAGCGAGAATGGAAAGCCTGTGATGCAAAATACGACATAAAACAGTAAGTTTTATGTCATTTAAATGCAGATCTTTCGCACAATATTCGCACGTTAATGACATGATCTGTGATAATAGTTCTAATTCTAGACTGTTCGTCTAGAAATTATAACAAAATGTATACGTTCGAAAATGTTTACTGAATATAGAGAATTGTTAGATTAAGTTGATGTAATTCAGAAGTAGGACTATCAGGAAAGTAAGATTAAAAATCTTGCTTCAAGTTCTGGTATATCGTAAAAGATGTTTGAAGACTTACTCCAAATAAGACTAGTCGCTTAGAACCTACCAAGTCTGTTGGTCTTCTCGGCGATCTCCTTCTCTATAGCATGGAAGAGTGGTGGGAACAGATGTACAGCGTAATGTGGTAGGATGTAGGAGAGCTCGCGTCCGTGACGTCGAGCCTTGACCGCGCGCGGGACGTGGCCGCGGACTACTCGAGTTATTTGGTGTTCACGGCATGCACCTAGCAGGAAAACCATCATTAACTTTCTTGCTTTACCAACTTTAGCTTTATTTGCAATTTTATTTAATATAAGGAAGTACATAAGTTTTTTTTAATAGCATAGGCCGGCAAACGAACATATGGGTCACCTGATGGTTAGTGATCTCCACTGCCCATGTACGCCCACAATACTAAAAGACTATGAGCGCGTTGCCGACCTCAAAGGAAAAGGATAATTAAGGGAATGGGAAAGGGAGGGGATTTGGGCTCCCGGATATCTCACTCACCCTACGAAACGCAGCAGCAAGCTGCTACTTTACGTCGGCTTTCTGTAAGACAGTGGTAACGACCCGGACGAGGCGGCCCATTCACGCTGTAGACAAAAGTGTCTACAGCGTGGCTCTACCACACATAAAATGTTGATATTAATGTTTTGGTTCTATTAATTTTAAAATTTGTCAGTTAATTTAATCTAGAGCACATGTTAACTGTTATGACATGGTTACCTTCATTAAAACAAATTACATCATTGAAATGTTAAAATAAATATTACTAATAACTAACGTACCATCAAGCACCAAAGTCAAATGGTATCCAATACCAAATTTATTCTTCAAAAACAATGATGTACCAGCGCACCGAACCTGCAAAATAATTCCTGACTTACACCATAATCATATATACATATTAATTTTTTGTGGTAGTTACACCAATAGTATGTAAATTCCAATACAATAACACAATCGCGACGAGTGTACTGTTGTCCGTTGAGGAGTTTCATTTTTTAATCCGTACTCCGTCATCAGATCTTAACCAAATTTATATGGGACCACACCGCAGCTAAACTCTATAGAGTGAATTTTATTCGAACAATTGGCGGAGAAATCCATGTACATACATAAACAAAAGCAAAAAATAAAATTAAAAAACGCGCCGAATTGAGAGCCTCCTCCTTTTTGAAGTTGGTTAAATACGTGCCGAATTGAGAACCTCCTATTTGAGATCGGTTAAAAACGCGCTGAATTGAGAACCTCCTCCTTTTTGAAGTCGGTTAGAAAGAATATAAAAGAAGGCTTCCTTACACCATCTTAGACAAGGTTCAGAACAGAGTCACGTACCCTCCCTTTGCTAATGACAGCCTTCCTATCTCCCAATATATCTGCTTCATCCATGAAGTGCGTCGTGAGGAGAAGCACTTTCCCTCGTCTCGCGCGCTGCAGTATTCGCCAGGTTTGTCTTCTGGAGACTGGATCCACGCCAGCTGTAGGCTCGTCCAGGATTACGATCTGGAATTTTGGAAATCGCCTTATTGGTCTTGAGGCAGTGCACTTTGGCTGTGAACCATGCGATTCTGTATTTGATTTTCAGTTGGGACAAATTATGTGACTTTTTTTTTCGGGTATTTTTAATAAGTTGGCCTCTACCCATAGTACATTAACCTACACAGCAGAAAATTATTATACGTATATGAATGTTAGACATATTATTGTATTGCCATCGTTATGTAAGGCCGACTTGCACAACGATCCTAATTCGAGTTTTGATGGTTTTGCCACCAAATCTGTTTAAGAAACGTAACGTCTACTTGTAGTAGATGTTTCGACTTAGATGGGGCATTGTGTAATATATACAAAGTTCTAAGTTCTTTAAAAAATAAAATAAGTTTTAACAAAACCTAGAAACCGACTAAAAAATAAAAACACTGAAAAGTCAAAAATATCAATTTCTTGAATTCGCTATAGAGTCAGTGCCTATGTCGCTGCCGGTCAAAAAAATGCACCGACTCCAAATAAATTCTTTTTTGAAGTTGGTTAAAAATAGACAGTTTCGTAAAAAGAATAATTTTACCTTAGGGTCCCCAATGAATGCTATGGCAATACTAAGTTTCCTCTTCTGCCCCCCAGATAAATGTTTAGCAAATACGCCTGCTTGATCCAGTAGTCCTACTTCTGATAGAGCCTTGTGTATTTCTTCTGGAATTCTCTTTCGTGGTATACCCTAGAATAAAGCCCTTCAATTAAATCTACAAGGAAATTATACACATAAATTCCAGTTTACTGGAAGATCTATGGTTCTGGAAGATCTCAGGGTCATAAACAAGTTAATCGTCTATTTAAGGAAAGCTCAGAGCGAGCGGTAATGAATCTTAGAAGAAAGAATATAAACATAGAAGTGGATTTAGCGCCGCAAAACATAAAGTAGTTAAAAATTAATATTAGTTTAGAAATTATGAGCATACCTTGACAGAAGCGAAAAATTTAAGATGTTCTTTCACAGAAAGTAAATCAAAAAGGACGTCCTGTTGCGGGCAAACACCTATCATTTGCCGAATCTCATACATGTCATTTGGATCTCTGCAACATAATCAATTCATGGATTTTTCTTCTTTATCAGTCAGAGAAAAGACAAAAAACACCTTCTCGGTGCGAAGTGTAGATTCTAGAATCGATTAGCTATAAAATATTGTGTAATAATGTATATTCGAACGTTATAATCTAACTACATATCTTGGCTTCCAAGCTTTCTGAAACTATATATAGCAAGAAATAGTTCTACCGAATCTTGCATGCCCCGAAAATCATAAGCTATTCAATATTCCAAGACTTACCCCAGAATATTGTAATACTACTGAAATAAGCATCTGTCTAACTGCTACTTATTTTTTTACGGCCCATAAATATTCATAAGATTTCACGTCACGTTCTCGGGTGGTTTTAGTAGTTGGGCGTTAGTTTCAAGCACATTTTATTCTAGATTCATACTCACCGCACATCCAATCCATAAACATACGCGGTGCCAGCTGTGGGTGCAGTTAATCCAGTCAGAATATTAAACAGCGTGGACTTCCCAGCTCCGTTGTGGCCCAGTACAGCAGTTATCTGACCCTCGTAGATACTGAGGTCTATACCATCGATTGCCTTCACTTCAGCCCTCCGGCAGTGTCGGAAGCTCTTCTGCAGGCCTACGATCCTGATGGCTTCTTTGTCTTGGAGCTCCCTTGGGATCCAAAAATCATTTAAGTATGTTAATGGGTGCCAGGTTCTTGATTGATATTGTTCTGAAAAGCCTACATGGATAAAATTATTTGGTTCTAGACCACGATAGCTGAATAATATTACATACATGTACTCACGCCTGTAATCCCTGAAAGGGTAGGCAAAGGTGTGACCAGTACACCCACATTTCGCCGAGGGTATCTCCGTCCCATGATGTGATAGGGGGCGAGCCTATCGCCATACCGGGCACAATTCCAGACTCCGGACTGATACTGAGCTTTTCGTAATAGAAAAACCCAATACCACTATTACCCGAGTAACGCGTACGCATTACAACTGCGCCACCGAGGCAGTCAATTTTTAATAGCCTTGTATTATGCCCTATATTAGCGACCGATGCAGTAAAGTAATAAAGGATAAGTAGGTACTCCAAAAGAACACCTGATAAACATAAAGGTAACTATTGCACTAATTTCTGAAAATAGAAAGGTAAACATACCTGGGTACGGGTTCGATGTCCTTGTTATGACCTGACTCGCCGTTGGAATGGAAATGAACAGCGGAGACGCGACCGCGACGACTGCCGAACCAGAATGACGGTAAGAGACAGAACCATGGCTTCTGCTTGATGCCGTATTCACCTACGAGAAATAATATATTGTTGGATGTTAAATGTTTTTTTTGTAACTTTGGTGTGGGTAGGCCCTCGCTACCTATAAAAGGCAGTGCGGGAGCCGTTCACGCTCAGTACAATTCGAGACTCGGTCGCAAGCAGAAGCTCTGTCGGTTTGATTTGTAAGTCCGTTATATTTTTATTTTTTGATTTGTTCCTTGGGTTTAAATTAATTCAAGCTGTATAAAATTGTAATTAGGAAATATTGATACGGGAAGATAATATTGATAATATTTTGTTAAATTAAAAAGAATATCCTTTAAGGGGATGATTGCAATTTTTTTAATTAATATTCCTCTTCGGACCTAAAAATATTGTTATTTCACTTATTAACATGTACAATTATTAACATCTCGTCTCTGCATCACTCAAAGGTAGGCTGGTAGATAATGCCTAATGGTGTTAAGTTCGCCTTTATACATGTTAAGTATATAAAGTTTTAAATAAATAAATTATTATAAAATAGCAGTGATAGCTCAGTGGGGAATGGTACGGACTGTCGAGACGAAAGTCGCAGCCCCTAAAGCACTGACTTTTCTAAGTTATGTGTGTATTAATTGTTAATTATCGCTTGCGTTAAAGGTGAAGGAAACATCGTGAGGAAACCTGCATACCTGACAGGTTTTTCATAAGAATTTCGAAGGTATGTGAAGTCTGCCAACCCCGATTAGGTCCGCGTTGTGGACTAAGGTCTAACCCCACTCATTCAGTAGAGGAGGCCCGTGCCCAGCAGTGGGACTTATATAATACAGGGCTAGACATAAGTTGTTAAGTCTCATAATAACTAGTAATTTCACTGGCTTCAAAGTCCTTCAAAAACAAATTTCAACAGTGTTTACACACTGCTGCTTGGCGGCTGAAATAGACAAAGCAGTGATACCAACCCAGACGGCCTCTCGCATATTAGAGACCTACCATCTAGTTAAGGAAGTGAAACTTCCCTTCCCTAACTTATTATAAAAGAAGCTGTCATCTGAAACACTGCGATATTCATCAAGTACTCACTGGGGATAACGGCGTCAAGCCAGTAAGCGGCTAGGCCATAGAGAACAGTGTCCACCGCCATCATGATGAGGCTCCCACCGAATGGTACTCCAGGCCCGCTCCAAAGGTTGTCCCACGTGACTCCTACACCAGCCATGTCGAGGACTAAAGCCTGTGGTGAAAGACTGGGTGATAGTATTTTTTTAAGGCCCTGAGAGACGAGCTAACGACCCATCTGATGGTAAGCGGTCACCGCCGCACATGGACGTCGGAAATGCCAGGGGCTGAACCAAACGGCTGTCTAGTATAATGATAGTGCAAGTAAGTAACTTGTAGCAGGTATTGGTAGCTTTTTAGCATAGGCTGGCAATACAGCAAGTGGGTCTACTGGATGGTAAGTGATCTGCATCGTTTCTGTACGCCCACAATACTAAAGAATAATGGGTGCGTTGCCGACCTTAAAGGAAAGGGATAATTAAGGGATTGGGAAGGAGATTTAGGTCTCCAGATATCTCATTCAGCTTACGAAACGCAGCAGCAAGCTGCTACTTTACGCCGGTTTTCTGTGAGACAGTGGTAACGATCCGGACGAGCCGGCCCATTCATGCTGTAGACAAAACTGTTTCCAACGTGGCTCTACCACTCAAAGAAACTGATTGTAAGTTCAGAACACTTTAAAATGTCGTGAGGCGTTGCATATCTGCTCGTCTATTGCCTGAATTATGCCAGCTTGCGGTAACTGCAGGATATACACCAGCTGACCAAGGACTGTGACTCTTTAAGACGATGCAATATGACCGGTTTTTCACGATGTGTACGGTGGGTGCTAAATACCTCCCCACCAGTGGTTTACTCAATACATCTGATTTTTTGAAGTGAAAACTTCTTTAGCCGCGTTGGGCACTTTTTGGTACGGGAAAATCTTATGGGCTCGCGTCACCGACATGCTCATGACGCGGCCGTGTGCTGTGCGCGTTAATCACTTTGTTGGATGGGTGAAATCTTGTGCGTTCGCGTCACTGACATGCTTATAGCAGTATATCTGTAGCTATACAGCTGACGTATTGTGTAACATTAGTGCTATGTACATCTTATGAAGTGAAATTGAATGAATTTAGTGAATAGTGAAAAGTTCAATGTGTATATACTGGGCATTATTGAAATAGTGTTTTTATTTGATTATTTGAATCGTTTAGTTATAGAATCATTGTGCAGTACAATAGTGAGTACTAAAAACCCATATAAACATGCATATAGTTGTTGCTCGGAGTGACAATAGATGTGAAAACCAGATTGATGTTGATAATTTTAATTCAAACATTATGACATTTAAAATTTTAATACTAAAAGTTCTAAGTTTTCACTTCTATCGGCAGTCTCTACAACTGCCTTTTTTATTGTGACCATGTTCCGTGACTCACCTTATCCATAGCGAGAGCGTAACAGCTGGAACTGATGAGTGAGACGAACCAGAAAGCGAGGGAGTCTGCGTTGGATACGAACACCTGGATGAAGTACAGCCCGCTCATGAGGTTCACGGCGAAACTGCCCAGGATACCAGCCGTCTGTGAAAACATATTATTGTACAGGTACTAGAAGTGAGCACAAACTTCACCTGCGCAGGTTCATTTATAAATCTGTTTGGCGAAATGAAGGGAGTGTGGGGCGTTTACGCTTACGCGATTGGTTCATCAGTCAATGATCGTCGTATATCTAACGTGTAATTTGCTTACAGAGGGGCTAGTACGAACAACTTTCGAAAACTTTTTATTTGAGTGGTAGAGTCACGCTGTAGACACTTGTCTACAGCATGTATGGGCCGGCTCGTCCGGGTCCTTTCCACTGCCTCACAGAAAACCGGCGTACTAAAGTAGCAGCTTGCTGCTTCGTTTCGTACGGTGATTGAGATATCTGGAGGCCCAAACCCCTCCCCTTCCCAATGCCTTGATTATCCCTTTCCTTTAAGGTCGGCAACGCACCCATGATTCTTTTGTTATTGTGGTCGTACATGGGCGGTGGAGATCACTTACCATGAGGTGACCCACTAGCTCGTTTGCCGGCCTATACCACAAAAAAAACGATTCGTATCGAAATGTCAAAAATTTGACTGAAAATTTGAGTAAAAAAAATCATACAATTGATAGCGTTCTCGATTCGAATACTTATTCGAAAGTTGTTCGTACTCGCCCCCTTGTACACTAACTCCACTAGTATCCATCTACCATCCATCACAATTAGTGATAATATAAATAGCAATATCGCCTCGCTGGTTTACTAGCAGCCTACTTAAGCTAAGAAACCGTGTGTTCAAACCCCAGATCGGGCAGTAACAATTTGTGTTTGAGTTTTTAGTACGAAAAATCACACGACTTGCCCGGATTTGGCGTTTGTCCCCGGTATGGCGATAAGATCACCTCTATCCCATCATGGGACGGAAATAACGTTGGTGGACTGCGTGCGGCACTAGTTGCGTCACTGCCGACTATTTCGGATATAATGTGATAAAAGTGAATGAAATGAAATGAATGAGCGTATTAAATTAAAGATTTTAGATTACTTTTCATTTAAATACTAAAAAGGAGCGTTATAATAACCAGGTAAAGAATAAAACATAGTCTGAATCGCACCACCCGGAATTACTGTACTAGCGTTATTGATTCAAGAGACATTTGTCACAAGGAGTAGGGTAGTTATAAATCAATAGATACAACTCACCCTGGCTCTATCGAAGAACGGCGTGAGCATAAACGCAAACGTGATGATTGTGAATCCAAAGAGGAGCATCAGCAGAAATATGAGGATGTACGAGGAATGCTGGAACACCTGCAAACGTATTATATACACCATACAATGCAACTGGATGTATGCCAACGATATGACGTCACACATTTTTTTACTATTGAATACTGTCACCAAGTTAATTGACAAGTGCATAACTCATGATGTGCCAAATACAAAAAAATGCGATTTATCATGAGAATTTTGGATGGAGTACTCGTTTTATTAAGATTATGTTGCTTATGATAAACTATTAGAAAAGAAAGAGGTGTCGTGCTTTACAAATACCAAGATATTTTTCATCTAATTACAGAGACAATTTGCGTCATGCAAATAGTACTGTAGATACTAGAAAATTTTATTTATTTTATTTTATTGTATTCGGGTGGCTCACAGCTATCAATAATAGAAAAACATATATATAACGAAGTGAATACAATAGATAAGCCAATTACGAGCCACCGCAGATAGGTTTTAAAAGTTACATAATTAAATCGTAAAATATCACATAAGGCGAAACATTGGTCATATTTATCTTTGTAATATCAATTACCTTCAAAGTAAACAATAAGACAGTGCTGACAATAGAAAGTATTGTCACGAATACGGCATATATCAGGAACCAAGAACCCCTGCAAAAGAAATATAGGTATTATAATGATCATAATATAATAATTGATATAGGTAGTTATGTCTCAACTTCCATTTCTTGCTTGGCACAAAAGCCCGCAGAAATGGGGTCTAGCCCCATCACGATGGGAGAATAAAATTTATAAAGAAATATAATAATAATACACCCAACAGTCACACACATAGTTCTGACCCCACACTAGGTAAACCTGTGTCGTGGGTATCAGGAACTACGAGGAACTTGCGGTCCCACAACACCCAGACCCGAGACCAATATTTGTGGTACACACAAACATTTGTCTCGGTGTGGGAATCGAACCCACGGCCTCTCGCTTCGCAGCGGACTACTCGCCCGCTGCGCCACGGAGCTGTCAAATAATTATTTTAGTCTATTTCATCTATACCTATACACAATATAACCTTTAGTACTTGGCCGTGGCCCGAACCACAGGTAATCTCACCCCTCAAGAGGGAGATAAAAATATTACCCATAATAATAATACTTGCCAAAGATATATATATAGGTAAAATAGAATTAGTTGCCAAAAGATACATGGAACTTTTACATCTGGAAATCATAAACTGTCTAAAACAAACCCAAGTCTTTAAAGATTTGCCAGTCTGTCTGTTTTCCGGAAGATTGATGAATTACTTTCGGACTTACAATTATTGCGGAACAAAACCAGTAACTCAAATAGATCGCGATATGCTTATAGCTAAAACGCACAAAGGTAGTGGATGAGATAACCATTTCAAGGTCAAGTTTAAATGCATTACATTTTCATGTGGCGTTTCACACGAACCATTTCTGACGCAAAAAGGACGGTAGCCAAGAATTTTAATCAAACTTCAAACAACGCCACATTAAAAGCCCAGAAGTAAATTCCAAGTATCTCACCAGTAAACAGACTCCTTTAACCCCATGATCCTCATCCCCTCCCTGATTTTCTTCTCCTTCTCTCCCACTACGAACATGAGCAAATAGGTGATGAACTGTGACAGCGTCATCACCATGTACATCGGCATTATCACCCTGAATATCACCAGCCAATCGCCCGTGTGTTGAGGTTTTGGAAACTGCCGAAGGTCTATGCGAGGTGGTGGCATCGCTGAGTCTGTGTCCATCTGTTAGCAACAACAATTAAATTTAATTAAAATTACGACGGATTTTTTTATTCTTGACAACGTCATGTTGAATGTAGCTTTTACCTTTCTGCATCAGAATATCTTTCCAATTCTGTTTATAGGCAAGCACTTACCATCAGGCGAGCGACCTGCCCGTCTCGGTATTCAGGCAAATTGATGACCTATTTCAATACAGCAAACAATTTGTTTTCAATTGTATAACTTTTCGAATACATTTCAAAATACTATCTTTTAAAAGAGTAATCATAAACGGTGTAACTTTGAGAATGTAAATAATGCTATTACTGCCTAACCTTAATTTTGATATAATCTATCAGCGTCTGCAGCGCCAGGAATCCAGAGTAGTAATACTGCAATACAGGACACGTGTCCTCTCTATGCATCTCGGAGAGAGGTATTAGCTGCCCTCCTCTTGACCAGTCTGACGACCAATCTTTAACTCCGGTCCTTTCTCTGCACTTCGCTGGAGATGTTGTCAGGGTGCGTGTGGAAGGAGTTCCGATATGAGAAGGGTTGGTTCGGATAGTATAGCTGAAACAATGTGTTTGCTGCAATAATTCCTATGCAAGTTATAGTCATCTCTTGTTCTATGTGCAGGGAGACCAGGAGAGTGCGCCATTGGTACGATAATTTTGTATGGTATCTTCGTATCCTCTCGCTTTACAGGCGGCTATTCGCCCACTGCGCCACGGAGGCTCCCCAACCGATGTAGCGATTAACCGAAGAGATTCACATATTTGGTGATGGGTACCGATGTTTGAGAGCATCGATCTTACTATCAGATATTTTTTAATCTATTTGTCTAGTCAAGACAAAATAAAAAAATGTCAATAACCTAATAGAACAAATATTTGTAGATCCTATAATAGTTTTTAAGATCGACAACGCGCCCATGACTCTTTTGGTATTGTGGGCGTACATGGGCGGTGGAGATCACTTACCATAATCATATCCTCATTTTATGATACCTATTTTAGCATATTATATGAATTATGGAATAGAATTGACCACACAAACAGATAACTCCAAGGATTTCGAAGCTATTAAACGAGCAAAACTTGTTCCGCTTACTCACCGGAGAGGTTCTGTCAACGAGCTAGGATCTGTATGAAAGATTACTGCTATGGGAAAATTGCGCGCGTCATTATGATACGCGTCATTGAGATCCTCTGTATTGTTGTACTTGATCCAGTGGATCGGGTGTTGGTTGGATTGCAGGAGCATATCGTTTATGTTGTCTAAAAAATCCTAGAAGAATAAACATCATTAATTTCAGATTTTGAGTAATAGTTGTTCTTGTAATTGGCAATACTGGTATTACGAAGGCAGATAAGCTAACGGCGAACCTAATTATATTTAACAAAGTAATTATTGGCAAAACTGTGGGCACAACTAAGCCGAAGCCTAGCCTATTAAAGATCAATACAATATAAAACGCTTTTTGAATAATACATAACGTTTAGACATGTCTAATGCAATAAAAGCGCGATCAGACAGTTCACTACGGTCTTTCATTTTCTTTCACTGGAATTCTATCGTCTGAACAGAAATTGAAACAAAAGTGTCGAATGAAATGAAAATAAATCTCCTTTCGCATGAATGCTTTCTCGAGTGAATTATCTGAACGCATTTCCATTATAATGCATATAATTAAAAGCAAATAGAACAACCTATCTACATTAAAGAAACACAATCAATTACGTTATCCTTCGAGCCAGACATAAAACCAAGGAACCTGATTTTTCAACTGTAGAAAATTACTCCATTTAAGATTTCCTTATAAATAATTTCCCTTACCATAGTCCCGTTGGCATTAAGCCAGTCGGCGACGACAGCTACGGAATGGTTTTCGGGGAAGGCGTCGTGGTGGATTCGCAGCAGTCGGCCAGGCTTCCGCACCTCAGGGAAGTTGGGGTTCGGCACCAGCATCTTCAGGAAGATCAGCACGCCCAGCGAGTATAGGGGCACTAGGACCTCCTGCGGGAGTAGGCAGTTGATTTTAATTATTATTTTCTTCTAACTCTTTTATAATTTAATCGACTTGTTTATTTTATTAAGTAGACAAAGGACTTTATGTATCTGATGATTCGGAATTCAACAAACAACATGAAAAATTAAAAGCATTATCTTTAGAAGAAGGCAGTTTTAGGTTGTTATGGATATTATAATGTAGCATAAGCCCACGACTGTATCCCAGGAAGAGTAGGCAAATATGCTATTAGTACATCTAAGATTATATCCGTAGAAGCAAGCTTATTTCCGTCCCATAATGTGGATTAGTAGTGAGTACTCCGAGGCGCAGTGGGCCAGTAGTCGGCTGCGAAGCGAGAGGCCGTGGGTTCGATTCCCGCACCGATACAAATGTTTGTATGATTCACAAATGGGGCCACAAGTCCCTCGTAGTTCCTGATAACCACGATACAGGTTAACCTATTATAGGGTCAGGACTATGTGTATGACTGTTGGGTGTATTTATTTATTTCCTGCCATATCGGGCACAAACTCCAATCCTGGAAAACTTATAAATGAGTGATTTCTCTGTATTATACTGTCTCACTGCTGGGCACGGACCTAATGAGGAGTTAAGTCTTTTTCCATCACACTGGCCTAATGCGGGTTGGCAGACTTCACATACCTTCGAAATTGTTATAAAGAACTTCTCGGATATGCAAGTTTCCTCACGATGTTTCCTTCACCGTCAAAACAAGCGATAAAATTCACCAAGTGCATGGTGTTGGGGTTGGTTTCGAACGATTTTCGTCTCGGGAAGTCTATACCCCTCTTCGCTGAGCTATCGCTGCTAAAACTAGACCTATTGTACATAAATTGACAAATTCATCTGAGTCATCTGGAATGTTCGTAGACAGGAAACATATTATTAGTTTCTGTATCATCATGAAAGCACTTGAATGTAAGTTAATCTAATAAGATTGTTATTTCTTAGTTGTGAATTATTGTTATTTCGGGTCCGGAATTTTGCAATTTCCTTATAGTATAGGATCCCGTCATACAACGACCTTCACCGAGATGTTTATTTGATGAAACGTATTTTATATTTAATTTAATATGTCAGTAAATATATTGCATATGGGTTGCCTAACAAATTTCAGTCCAGGATATGATTACCTAATTAATAATGAAAAATGTTTTTTTTTTAACATTTCACCGGTTTGATTATTAGACAAATTCTATACCAATCGAAAGTATGAAGCAATGAATTTTAATTCAATAATCAGACCGGTGCAAAATGCTAGTATCGATTTACCTGTTTATACCTGGCTATCCGAGACTTGTGACCGGAAAAGAATAGGCAACGATTGCATTTTCTATGGTTTGCATATTACTTTCGATTGGTATAGAATTTGTCTATTAATCAAACCGGTGAAAAGATTTTTTTTTTTTTTTTTATTATTAATTAATCATATCCTGGGCTGTCAAATTTGTTAGGCAACCCATATGCAATATATTTATTGACATATTAAATTAAATATAAAATACGTTCCATCAAATAAACATCTCGGTGAAGGTCGTTGAATGACGGGATCTTAAACTATTAGTGTTTGTGTGTTGCCGCATTGTTTTCATTCTTGTTGGCGCAAAAATATTATCAACGGAACTTTGAATCACAAAGCACTGCATGGCACTGGACTGCGCTCATCACCCCATCTCATAATGCCCAGTAATTTCACTGGCTTCAATGTCCTTTAAACCGGATCACAACAGTGCTTACACACTGTTGTTTGGCGGCAGAAATAGACAAAGCATGACGAAATGATTTTCGAATTTATACTTTGGTCTATAAAAATTGAAAAGGAAGTCGTCTATTTGTTATTAACATCTTTGTCAGTGACTCACCGCCAAGGTCTTTCTGGTGTCCCGTTTCTTGAGCAGCAGGTTCCTGACGACCGTCGCCCATAGCTGTGGCCAGAACCGCGCCGGTGGGCGGGTACCCATGGCGCCGCGCAGCCTACTACCTACTGCTGCGCTGTCCACCCCGATCGAGTCCTTCTCCGCGCATTTTCTGTAAAGAACAAAGTTACTAATTTCTGATAACTACAAATACGATACAATATTATCAGAAAAAACTAACAAAACATTCAATATAATTGGCGGAGAAATCGATGTATATACAAAAAAGCAACCAAATTCATGACTCCCTCCGCTTTTAGAGTCGGTTAAAATACTGCATGGCCCTGCACTGCGTTCATTATCCCGAGACAATCCCGTCTAGCATGAAGTGTTTCCAGCGCTCAATATAATCTACGCATGTGCAACGTCTTAGAATGAACTCCTAGGATGTCATCCCAGTCATCAGTCCTCCCCGGACGCTATGGTCTGTCTTTCTTATGAATATACATTAAATAATGATGGACAACTTTTTGGTGGGAATTCAATAACCGAGAGAAAATAATAATGGCTTTGAAGAGTCGGTTGCCTCCCATCCAGCCGATTTCTTCAAGAACGGCATTGATAAATTGCCCCTGCGCTGGCAAAGATGAATCGATAGCATGTGTTGTTACTTTTTATTAATAGAAAAATATACTTTTATTTGAAATAAAACCTCTCCCGTGACCACGAAGGCTGAAAAGCTTTCGAAATTTCGGGACTAAAATAAAAATAAAACCGCGATAAAATCCGTAAAAACTAGTTTACTTAGTTAGTTTAGTTAACTACTACTTTTATGAGTGGTAGAGCCACGCTGTAGACACTTTTCTCTACAGAATGTATCGGCCGGCTGGTCCGGGTCATTACCACTGTTTCACAGAAAACCGGTGTAAAGTAGCAGCTTGCTGCTGCGTTTCGTACGGTAGTGAGATATCCGGATAGTGAGATAAATATTTCGTAAACAACATCATAAAACTGAATCCATAGTCGATAAATAGTTATAAATAAACACAAACACGCACAAAAACAACCGCCAAATTCTACAAAGTAGTAAATAAACTTCCCTATCGCTAGCATATCAATTTGTCTATACACAATTTTATCAGTAAATACTGAACGTATTTTAATCCGGATTCACTAAAGAGAGATGTATTTACTTAATAATAATACTAGCCCTGTATATAACGTCCCACTGCTGGGCACGGGCCTCCTCTACTGACTGAGAGGGATTAGGCCTTAGTGTCCACTACGCTAGCCTAATGCGGGTTGGCAGACTTCACATACCTTCGAAATTCTTATAGAGAACTTCTCAGCTATGCAGGGTTCCCTCACGATGTTTCCTTCACCGTTAAAGAAAGTGATAATTAACATTTAACCGACCCAAAAAACAAAGATTCTCAATTCGTCTCTATATTTTTTTACTGCCTCGTTGACGAAGTTGTAATGCGTATGCGACTGCTGTGCAGAGGTCTCGGGTTCGATCATCGAGTCGGGTAAAAGTGATATTAGGTTTTTCTATCATGTTTTTTTTATAACTTATGCCGGCAAACGTGCATTTGATATCGACCGGCCATGTACGCCCACACTGCCAAAAGAATTATAGGCGCATTGCCGACCTTAAAGGAAAGGAATAATTAAAGGGTTGGGAAGGGGAGGGGGTTCTGGTCCTCTGAATATATAACTCACCGTACGAAACGCAGCAGCAAACTGCTACTTTAAGCCGGTTTTCTGTGAGAGAGTGGTAACGACCCGAACGAGCCGGCGCATTCATGCTGTAGATAAAACTGTCTACAGCATGTCTCTATTACTCAAAAATGCTTAGTATCAGCCCGGAGAAATAATAACAGGCGTGAGTCAATGTATGTATGTATGTATCAGCTCGGAGTCTGGAATTTTATCCGGTATGGCGATAGGTTGGTCGAAGGAAAAAGTCATGGCTGCGGAACATCCGAGAGTAGACAGGGATAGCGAGCGCTGCTGAACTATTTCGTCTCGCAAAGGACAAAAGACAGTATGATGAGCTGACTGCCAACCTTCACTAGTTGGAGAGGCACTACAAGAAGAGAATGACGATAGGCTTTTTTATATTGTTTTTGTATGTTCACGCATGACTCCGCTAAATGTGGACCGATTTTAATGATTCTGTTTGTATTCGACAGGGTTTCCAGCGGTGTTAGTCCTATTTAAATTTGAAGAAATAATTCCACTCCTAAAGGAGTCAAATCAGGGATAAAAGATATTGATGATTGTTTCACTAAACATAGTAAAATAAAAACTTTTTAACAAAAAATACAACCGAAAAAAAATCTAAAAAAAGTTATTTTTAATAGTTTTTAATTTTAAATAAAGAAAAATACAACATTTACACCTATTCATTCACATATGTACATATTGATAGCTTCAGTGGCGCATCGGGCGAGTAGTCCGTTGTGAAACGACATTCCGCAGCTCAGGTTCGATTCCCGAGAGACAAATGTTTGTGTCGTCCACATATCCCGTCACAATGGCGTTAACAACAGCGTTAATTGTGTTGCTAATTATATTGTAGATCTTTCATTTCAAATAATATATTCATGTATAAACAATTTCCGAGTGTTCGGTCATGGCCACTTCGATACTTTGGCACACTCCCAGTTCCGTCCAATTCATGTCATGCAACGTGTAGTCGTTTAGGGTTTACTAAGATTTCATTATTTTTAACCGATGACAAAAACGAGGGAGGTTCTCAATTCGACGCGTATATTTTTTTGTCACGCATTACTCCGCCAAATGTGGACTGATTTGGACGATTCTTTATTAGTCCAGCCGTTTAGAAGAAGTATGGGAACGAACATTGTGACACGAGAATTTTATATATAAGATAAGATAAGATAAGATAAATGTGAAAGTTTGGATGTTTGTAGATCAATCACGCCTTAACGGTTAAATGGATATGGGTAAAATTTGGCATAAAGATAGACCAAGACATGAATTAGAACAAAGGCAACTTTTATCCCAGAAAAAGGCTTTTGCGCGGGCGTAGGCGCGGGTAAATGCTAGTTTAAAAATAAAACTAATATAGAGTGCAATTGCAATTTAATAGTCAATTATTTTGATGGAAAGCCCCGACTCAAAATTGATTATTTTTATTTATAACTATCTAACCCACCTACCCACGTTACCACTATGTCACAGAACACCGACGTAAGGTAGCGGCTTGTTGCTAAGTCTCGTACGGTGAGTGACATATCCGAAGGCTCAAATACTCTCCCATTCTGAGTCCCTTAATTATCCCTTTCCTGTCGGAAACGCGTCCATCGATCTTTTAGGAGTGTGGGCGGTGGAGATCACCTCTTATCATTTTTTTTTTAATTACATTGAATGACGAGACGAGCAGGTCGCTCGCCTGATGGTAAGCGCCACGCCTGCTCATAAACAGAAGCAACGCCACACAGAACTTTAAATAAAGCACTGCATGACACTGGACTGCGCTCGTCACTCCGAGACCTGTATCGTGAGTATCAACAACTGTGAGGGACTTGCGGTCCCATAACACCCAGACCCGAAACAAATATTTGTGGATCGCACAAACATTTGTCTCGTGCGGGGATCGAACCCACGGCCTCTCGCTTCGCAGCCGGCTACTTGCACGCTGCGCCACGGAGGCTAGCGGGTCGCTTTATATAATAACAAATCCACTGTCAAAGCATGCTGGGAAGGCGGACCCTGGCATTAGACCAGGATAACGCCAGGAAGAAAGAGTAGGAAGTAGATAAAAGTCTACAGAAATCTGTTGCCATGCATTTATTTTGTGCCAATAAGTAAATAGCTGGATGTCTCAGTGGCGCAGTTGTAATACGTACGCGTTACGACTGAGGTTGACGCTGAGGTCTCGTGTTCGATCCCCTCGGGTAAAGTGATATTGGGTTTTTCTATCATGAAATGCTTAGTATCAACTATGAGTCTGGAATTGTGCCCGATATGGCGATGGGCTCGCCTCCTATCACATAATGGGTGAGAAATCAGCTCGGCGAAATGTGGGTGTATTGGTTACACCTCTGCTTACCCCTTCGGCGTAAGGCGTGAGTGCGTATGTATGTAAGTAAATCGCAATCTACGCGGTTTGGTATGAAAGCTCCATAAGCTCTTTTACGTCATAACTGATAACATTGATAACGTTATCGACTAAAAGCCCCAGTGTTTTCATTTGTCAATCCACGCTATAATACATGGTATTACATTTCATCGTTTTCATTTTATACGTTTGCACTATTGAACGTTTTTTTAGATTTCAGAAGGCCAATTCTCGTAATTTTAGAATACGAGAATTGGCCTGCAGTACTCAAGTGACGAAACAAGCAGGACGCTCGCCTGATGGTGGCGCCTGCCCATAAACAGAAGCAACACCACACATAACTTTTAATTACAGCACTACATGGCATTAGACTGTGCTCGTCACCCCGAGACAGCTAATAATCTAATACCCGAGAGTGATAATAATCGGACCATTATTTAGTGGCAAAATTGACTGATAGAGCCTGCTCGATCGGATTAGCCCCACTGTTTCACAGAAAACCGACTTGAAATTACTGTTTTTTTTGCTTACAGTGAGTGAGATTTCTGAAGGCAGAAATCTTCTCCCAATTCCTTTTTTTAAGGTTAGCATACTATTTGTAGCAACATGTCACTCACTTACTCATTTGCCAGCCTCTGATATAATAACTTTTAATAAAATCGTGCCTGCCTCGGTGGCGCAGTTGTAATGCGCACGCGTTACGATTGAGACCAACGCTGAGGTCTCGGGTTCGATCCCCGGGTCAGGTAAAGTGGTACTGGATTTTTCTATTACGAAATGCTCAGTATCAGCCCGGAGTCTGGAATTTGTGTCTGGTATGGCCCCTATCACATCGTAGGACGGAGATACGCTCGGCGAAATGTGGGTGTACTGGTTACACCTCTGCCTACCCCTTCGGGGATTACAGGCGTGAGTGCGTATATGTAATAAAAACGTATAAAAAATTTGAGGCACAGATCTTTAACGACAGTGATAATGTTGTGTTTGGGTGTAATGTATTGTATTTGGTAGATAACGTTATTTGGACACTGTGTAACAATGCCTTAGATACTAAATTACACCCGTAATCGAATCTATAAGGAGAGTGGTAGAGCCACGCTGTAGATAGTTTTGTCTATAGCATGAATGGGCCGGCTCGTCCGGTTCTTTACCACTGTCTCACAGAAAACTGGCGTAAAGTAGCGGCTTGCTGCTGCGTTTCGTACGGTAAGTGAGATACCCAGAGGCCCAAATCCCCTTCCCTTTCCCAATCCCTTTCCTATCAGGTCGACAACGCGCCTATGATTCTTCTAGTATTTTGGGCGTACATGGGTGGTGGAGATCACTTACCATCAGGTGACCCACTGGCTCGTTTGCCGGCCTATGCAATAAAAAAAAACATCATTCTAAGGAAATAGTCAAAGAAAATGGTGAATAGGGCGCACCCAGTGAGGCGCCCGGAAGTCGGCAATGTTAGAGGGGTTCCATAGAGTTCTATGAACTTTACACCTGTCCACCCATATTTATAGGGGTTAGTTAATCAATATGCAATTGTATCAGGGTATGTGTGTTTTGACTTTGTATTTTTCAATATTTCTTTGGAATTTCGACAGCTTTGTTGAACAATCTATACAACGTGTTACGGAAAGGTGTGGTCAAATATAACTTACGTAATCTGGACGATTTAAGTATTTCATACTTTGATTGCAATGCTAAGACATTAATAAATCATATTCCTTTTTTTCGAATGTGTAATATGACGATATACGAATTACAACTTTGGACAACACTAAATAATAAACAGCTAAGCTTTTCACGCACTCCACTGTCTTATGCTCGTTTACGCACTTCACTTAATTTATAGGATTAATCTTATCGTTCGTAATAAACGAGTGATTAAAATTAGAGTGCCTGCCTCGGTGGCGCAGTTGTAATGCGTACGCGGTACGACTGCTGTGCGGAGGTCTCGGGTTCGATTCCCGGGTCGGGTAAAGTGATAGTGGGTTTTTCTATAGTGAAATGCTTATTTTTAATCAATCCGACTTTTTTATAATCAATCCGGCGCGGAGTCTGGAATTTTGCCAAGTATCTAAAGTCACCTAGTTATACCTACAGACAAATATATTAATTATAAAAGAACATTCCTCCAATGTTTCAGTTTTGTCCAGGTGGGCAAACGTAAGCCACGAGTAAGAACTTAAGCCGCAAATCGGCTTAACGAGGCTTTGTAGCGAGGGGCATTTATATTATTGTATCAAACTGAATAAAGGTTGCTATCTAATGATAAGGTCACAAAATATCTGCTGCAAATATAAGGACGCCAATTTTCGCAATTTAAAATGTTGAAAATATCATTCCGATCTCAATCTTATTATATCAGTGTCAAGAAAGTTGCAAATGGTATTCTCGTAAACCAATAATCAACTTCAAATGTGAACATAAATCGCAATGGGATCGAAAATACAATAAAAGTTGCATGAAGCCAAAACGGTATTCTGCTAACATTTTTAAATGACACATGTCCTTATATAAGAAAAACTTAAATTAGTTTATGTTACATCACTTGTACAAATGAATGTTAACTGTTTTTACTATTAAATAAATAAATAAAAAAAAATATATAAATGTTAAAATTGTGATTGAATTGAGATTCTAATGACATCGAGATGTAAAATCAAAATCTAAAGTCGATTCGGTAAAATTCAATTGCAGTGTCAGTTAAATACGAGAATTGGCCTTCAGTGTGGCAAAAAGTAATCATGGTTTTAAATGACATGGTAAAAATAAAAGCAATGAAATAATAACACCTAAAACCGCCCTAGTTTATTCCTGAATTGTCACGTCGCGTGACATACTGGCTATCGGTGGACTGACATTCTAACTGTCACAGATGAGTAACAATCATTGCGGTGTTTTATGGAGTATCCGCGCAGTTTAATTCCAAGGGGCGTGTTATTCTTTGGGACTATACTATTAGCTTTACTACTAATGGAATTAGATTTCTCAAAACGTCATTGACGATATCATAAAAATAACAATTTGTATAACGAGTCGGTGCAATTTTATTTGACCGGTAACGCAGAGAAGGAAAATCTTATTATATTTTTTAAGTGGTAGGTATAGGTATAGATATAAACAAAGGGGGGAAGGGAAACAAATGCAACCGCTCCCGCTAACATCTAGAGAACCTCATCCCCGCCAACGTCTTGTACCCCGCAGGACGGTCGCGCACGATCTTGTCCATCTATAGCTATGACATGTAAATTCCAATACAATAACAAAACGCGACAAGTGTACTGTTGTCCGTTGATGAGTTTAATTTTTTTACTCCGTACTCCGTCATCAGATCTTAACCAACTTTGTATGGGACCACATCACAACTAAACTCTATCGAATGAAATTTTCCAATAAAATCGGCCCACAATTGGCGGAGAAATTGATATACATACATAAAAAAAAAAAACAAAAAAAACTCGCCGAATTGAGTACCTCCTTTTTGAAGTCAGTTAAAAACGCTGCTGCCGCGCTGCATTTCAGTCGCGCGAAACCGCCATTCGGGTAGATTTTTGTATGGCGCAAATCTTCAAGGCCATTGGCATAGGATACAGTCTTAAAATAAAGTACTAAAATATGGCTCGGTGGCGCAGTTGTAACTGCTGGTTTTTGAGTCTTGGATTCGATCGGTCCTGGTCGGGTAAAAGTGGTATTTTATAACGGAAAGCTTAGTATCACCCTGGAGTCTGGAATTGTGCCCGGTATGGCTATAGGCTCGCCCCTTATTCATGGGACGGAAATAAGCTCGGTGAAAATTGGGTGTACTAGTTACACCTCTGCCTACCCCTTCAGGGATTACAGGCGTGAGCGCGTGTGTATATGTACCAAAATATTCTCCTTTCATCATTGATATAGAAACAGCCAATTCCGCATGTAGGTGAGCAGGTGAATGGATTCGGGTCGCCGCTCCAACGATATTTCCAGACAGTACATAATTTATTGGGCTATTTAACCGGGTTCGTTTAATTAGAAATAAACTCGCATGTTTAATATTACATCATGTCGATCGTAAAGTGTTTATGACTTGTTAGGGGTTTTAATTTAGGATTTAACAGTACAGATATTTAATGCTTTAGTTTATAATACTTTATGATGATAAGTTCATGTATTTATTATATACTTTTGCTTATTGCTTTTGCTCGCGGCTCCGCCCGCGTGTATAGACATTTCCGAAATAAAACGTAGCCTATAACCGTCTCCAGGGTCTCATCTATCTCTACATTCTAATTCATCAAAATCGGTTCAGTGATTTAGGCGTGAAAGCGTAACAAACAAATAGTTATTTTTTTCTTAAAAAGTATCCTATGTCACTTCTTATACGTCCAAGAATATGTGTACAAAGTTTCATGATGATCGGTTAAGTAGTTTTCGCATCAAAGCGTAACAAACAAACTTACATTCACATTTATAATACTAATATGATTATTTTTAAGTTTTTTTTTTACTGCCTGGATAGGCAGACGAGCAAACGGGCCACCTGATGGTGAGTAGTCACCGCCGCCCATAGACTTCTGCAATGCCAGGGTACAGCAAAGCCGCTGGCTACCGTCGCAGTTCAACGCTAGTCCCTGTCTTACATTAATCTCTACGCTTAGAACGCGAGATGAGTTTTGTATTTGTTCGGAGATATGTAATATTTATGATGCCGGAGGCGCGCCAACGCCAGTCGCCGTTGCGTCTATGGAGAAAGCTACAGAATTACATTTTACTGACACACTTAAGTTTGTTTTTCCTGGATTATAATAATAAAGAATAGAAGAATACTAGCCGGGAATTATAGGTACGAGTATATGTCCCACTGCTGGGCACGGGCCTCCTCTACTGAATGAGAGGGGTTAGGCCTTAGTCCACCACGCTGGCCTAATGCGGGTTGGCAGACTTCACATACCTTTGAAATTCCTATGGAGAACTTCTCAGGTATGCAGGTTTCCTCACGATGTTTCCTTCACCGTTAAATCAAATGATAATTAACAATTAATACACACATAACTTAGAAAAGTCAGAGGTGTATGCTCTTGGGGGCTAGTTTTGAACCTGCGACTTTCGTCTCGTCAGTCCATACCACTCCCCGCTGAGCCACTATCACTGCCTCATAATATATAATAATTATACTATTTCTTACTATATCTTGCTAACAACCAGTACTTGCATCGACATAATCTAGTAGCCAAGATTATACACCAGTGACTTGCTCTTCAATATTGCCTTGTGAACGCTGATGTACCATATTACCAATATGTCTTTCAGCCGGTTCTCGAAAATGGGCATGCAACGCTGTATTGGGATCGATATATTATCACGGACAGGACTATTGTTGCCAATAAGCCAGATATTGTGGTAGTTGATCGATTGGCGAAAGCCGAAAAAGACAAAATGTCCAAATATTTAGACCTGGTACACGAGGTTACTGACATGCGGGACGTGGAATCGACAATTATTGTACCGTTAGTTGTTTCTGCTAATGGACTGATACCAAAGAGTTTCGAAACACCGCTAGAGGCTCTCAATTGGTCGTTGGATCAAGAGCCAGATTCAGAAAGTAGTGTTATTAGACACGGCACGCATTGTGAGGAGGTTCCTCAATCTTGGATCCTAACCTCCGATGGCTTGGGTCCTAGGCCTCGCCATTGAAGGATGATACTTTACTTGTGTATTTAAATATGTAAAAAAAACCATTTATAATAAAGAGTACTGTACATACTATTTCTAATCAGTTAACTTTAGCCGATATGTAATGCCTTGAGGCTTTAAAGTTTACTTTAAAGGGTCGCGTCAAGCGTTAGACGTTGGCGTCAGTGCCGCTCTAGTTTATCACCCCACTAAAATACAGCGACACCGTCCCTTAGCGACTCTATCATCGAATAGTCTTCTATAAATTAAAGGTTGCTTTCTTATAGTTACGTCAAGAGTCAGACGCTGGCGTCAGTGACAATATCGTCTATCACCACTACTAAATTTCAGCTAGACGGTTAGTGACAATGTGCGTTATTAACTTACAATCAAAATTTCTCTTATAGATTAACACAGTGCGTAATATTAGTGCGCAGACACTGCGTCAATGACTTCAATAATGCGACCATCAACAGTCGGCCTTTAGGCTTTCTATTTTCTTCTTTCTTTCTGCCTGGCGTTATCCTGGGTTGATGGCAGAGTCCGCCTTCTGATTATGATTTGACGGTGGATTTGGTATTATGTGGGGCGACCTGTCGTCTGACCCCCACAAGCCGCAACGGGAACCAAGTTTCGCCAAGGCCTCATCCGTTAATCAGTAGACAGACTGCAGTAGACGTGCAGGTGAAATTGGATTTAGAGCCATGTTGGCGACTCATTTACACTACCTTCTATTTATCTTGTTTTCAGTAGTACCAGATGAAAATATTAAATATGCTACCGCGTGCTCTGAATCACAAAATCAATAATTAAAGGTCTTCGTGACTAACGCCATTATGGAGAAATGTCTCTAAATGCTTGACTAGGCATTAGTGACCTTCATGACATGAAATATATTATAGACGATTCTGGTATGACATTCTGGTTATTGGAGTAAATCTTTGAAGTATTAGAAGACGGATAAATAAGCGATTCGGTTCTATGGTAATAAGCAAAGACTAATGTAACTACTAGACTCGCTGTTTAGAAGTAAAATTGCGTCACATAATGCGGGAGTTTGACAGCTCACAGATAGAGAGCGCGAAAGGTGTTCGGGTTGAGAGTAAGCGAGTAGGTAATATTGAGTTACGGTCAATTGACCGCAACTTAATGGTAGTATACATTAAAGTCTTTGGTAGTAAGTATTTACATCCACCAATAAATACGCCCGATGCTAGAAGAGTCGTGGCTTGGTAGACTGGCACAAAGTGGTAGGTCCCTCGTATGTGAGAGGCTGTCTGGGTTGGTACCACAGCGCCGTCTATTTCTGCCGCCAAATAGCAGTATGTAAGCACTGTTGTGTTACGGTTTCAACATTGAAGCCAGTGCAATTACTGCGCATCATGAGACTTAAGATCTTATGTCTCGGGATGAGCGCAGTTCAATGCCATGCAGTGCTCTGTAATCCAGAGTTTTTTATGGCGTTGCTTTTGTTTATGGGCAGGCATGACGCATAGCATCAGGCGATCCACCTGCTCGTCTCGTCATTGAAATAAAAAAAGTACATTCCGAAATACCGGTTTATAATGCACCTCTTAAGAAACATTATAGTTTCAAAAGCTTATATTTACTTGTATTAGGTAACTAAATAATTCTCATTTTAGATCAAAACGTAAATTACACAAGTTATGAAACTTCGATAAATTGACATAATCTGGTTGAAATGATAATATGGAACTTTATGGATTATTTAGTTTGCGAAACAATTCAATTTAGTGGTCTGTTTATCCTTACTAATATTATAAATGTGAATGTAAGTTTGTTTGTTACGCTTTCACGCGAAAACTACTTAACCGATCATCATGAAACTTTGTACACATATTCTTGACATTCACATTTATGAAAAAAAATCTGTTTGTTACGATTTTAAGCCTAAATCACTGAACCGATTTTGATGTAGAGAAAGATGGGACCGTGGATACGGTTATAGGCTACGTTTTATTTCGAAAAAGTTTATTTACGCGGTCGGAGCCGCGGGCAAAAGCTAGTGCTTTATATGAAATAAAACTAGTTTATACGGATTTTATCGCGGTTTAATTTTTATTTTAGTCCCGACGTTTCGAAAGCTTTTCAGCCTTCGTGGTCACGGGAGAGACTGAGGTGTAGGTCGTCTCGAAAAGTTAATGTTACAATGGCTACCTTCATTTTAAAATAATACATATATTTCCAATTATTTAAAAAAGTTAGTTGACACTAGTCCGATCTACGCAGAAAGAGCTCACGGTATCTTGAGGTCTGGCAGTTGGTCTTTTGGGTTCCGATTTAATTAAATGTATAATTGGATCCCAGGCTTGTGCAAGCTTCCAACCATCTTCTCTATTGAAATTTGGGTGTTTCTTAATTTCAATAGCCTCGCGAATCATCCTAGGTAGGAATCGGTGTTCTTTGGCAAGGATTTGTGGTTTGTCAAATCTAAGGTAATGTTTGGAGCCTTCATCTGAATGTTCAGCAACTGCAGACTTCGTAGAGCGTCGGTGTTTAACATCAGCTATGTGTTCTTTTACGCGGGTCCCTATGCTTCTTTTAGTTTGTCCGATATAGGAGAGTCCACAGTCACAATCTATTTTATATACAAAAAATAAAATAAAAATAAAAATTTTTTTTTATATAAAATAAAAATTAAACCGCGATAAAATCCGTATAAACTAGTTTTATTTCAATGAGTAATATTCGCGTAAACCTAAGAAATCACTAGTGCTTTATATTTCAAAGTGGTAGAGCCATGCTGTAGACAGTTTTGTCTACAGCATGATTGGCCCGGCTCACAGAACACATCTATTGTGTGCCCGGTTATTACCACTGTCTCACAGAAAACCGATGTGAAGTAGCAACTAACTGTTGCAATTTCGTACGGTAAGTTAGATATCCGGAGGACCATATCCCCTTTCCAATCCCTTATCATGCTACATGCCAGGCGATACCGCAGACACACCAAGGGTTCAAACTTAAAGCCTCTCTTCGTTGTAGAGGGTTAGAAAAAATACTGAAAAACAAATTAAATAAATAAAATAAATAAAAATAGCCTTTATTTTACTCTGACCTTTCATACAAAATACCGAATTTTTAAAACTAGTGAACTTAATATTTATTAAATCTACTTTTTTCCCCTTTTTTTTCTTTTACTGTTTTTCATCAGCTACCCGGTCAGGCTGTCTTGTGACATAGGCCTCCTCTAATTAACCGACTTCAAAAAAGGAGGAGGTTCTCAATTAGCCGGAATCTTTTTTTGTTTTATGTATGTTCCTCGATTACTCGAAGACGCCTGGACCGATTGGAGAAATATTTTACGCATAAGGCCGACTTACACGACGATCTTAAGTCGAGATTTACCAACAACCTTATTAAAAATTTGTCATTAGATTTGACGTTTCTTAAACTGGTTTTGTGAGTTGAACTCGGCTCAATAAAATAATAAATACACCCAACAGTCACACACATAGTACTGACCCCACACTAGGTAAACCTGTATGGTGGGTATCAGGAACTACGAGGGACAAATATCTATGAATCCGATAAACATTTGTCTAGGTGTGGGAATCGAACCCACGACCTCACGCTTCGCAACCGGCTACTCGTCCGCTGCGCCACCGAGGCTGTCGTGAATATTAAACTGAATTTTAATAGAATAAATGTACATGCTCATTATCAGCACGGAGTCTGGAATTAGTGCCCCCTCACATCGTGGGACGGAGATACGCTCGGCGAAATGTGGGTGTACTGGTTATACTCTGCCCAACCCTTCGGGGATTACAGGCGTGAGTGCGTATGTAAATGTACGTAGAAGTTTACCGAGTTCCCCCTTCTATAAAACCAAGTGTTTTTAAACCTTACAAAAGCAACAAATATTTGACTGAAACACAACGATCGTCCTCCCTACAATAAATAAAATGCACTCAACCGAGCTTTTTATACATAAAACCTAGGGGTGTAATTCACCCCGGTCCCCACTCCACTTGTCTTGCTATTGTATCATATTTTTTGCTGTTATGTCAGCTAACTACCTTTTTAAAGGAGTTACTGCAGAATGGAGGCGTGCTTCCTATATTTTGACTAGGATATTTATTATTTTTATAGCAGAGTTCAACAGTTGAGCAAGTAGGTCACCTGATGGTAAGTGATCTCCACCGCTCATGAAAAGAAGACAGCAGAAGAATCACGCGGCGTTTCTGATCTTAGAGGAAAGTAAAGAAGAAGAAGAATATTAGGAAGGGGAGGAGGGACCTGGATCTTCGATAATCTTAATCACCGTACGATTTGTTAACAGCGAACTGTCATTTCACGATCCATTCATGCTGAAGACAAAATTGCCCTCAGAGCGACTTATAATTTGGGACACTATATTTATTATTTAACACAAATATTGATGTGTGGGAATTGAACCTAGAACCACACCAGTTTAAAAACTCAAGTTTTTAGTTCTGCCGTGAAGCAAACAGTGTGTAAGCACTGTTGTGTTACGGTTTGAAGAACATTGAAGCTAGTGAAATTATTGTGCATATATTATAGAGATTATTATGCACAGACTTTTATAGCCCCGCTCCCTTGCACAGAATTTTAGTGGGGTATTTTTTTGCTTGAGTTACGTTTCTTGTTATCTTATTTCGATGAACAGTATATAGAAAAGTGTTTAATCACGTCAACGGCAACCTTCCCCTTCAATTACTGATTCCTATGGCTTCTACACAGTTACTTTCACTATAAAATACGCTGATTGTATTAACATTGATTTTTTAAGAATAGCAGAAGACAATTAAATTAAAAGAAATAAATTAAATCAGCTTCCATTTACAGTTTTTCTTATAATTGCAATGGCCGATAAATGAGCAAGTGGGTGGTACAGACAAATACACACACACACACACATAAAGATCACCCGCCACCCCCTGTTCACCACAATGTACACAGTAATAAAAGCCAAGTAGGTTAAAAGATTCGGGACACATGCTTAACTATCCAGACCTAGTTTTAAACAGCTTTATGCGTCGCCACCCTGTCTAGAATGGTCTCGATTCTATATTTACGTATTTCTTTGAGGTTCATTTTGTTTGTCTGCATTTAACCTTTGACAAATTTATTATCTAACCTTCAAGATCTTCGACGTCCAGGAAAACATCTGTAAATTTTAGACGCTAGGCCAGATTTTCTAAGAACCGTCTAAAGTCAAATCAAAATATTTAAAATGATGGTATATACAACGTTCGGATTTACTACTGTACTGTCTTCTTCTTCCGCCTGCCCTTATGGGGCAGTGGGGTTCTCGCAATATGCTTTTTAAGCTTTAACACATGTTACAGAAAGATTTGGCTTGTAGTTTTTACAACCGGCCGCCTGTCTGACGTCAACCCCTGTGGAGAGAAAACACACATGAAACACATATTTGTGGGTCACACAAACAAAAAAACGCACAAAGAAAAGTTACTGTATTTCCGTCCCACGATAGGGGGTGCGCCTTATAGCCTTACCGGGAACAATTCCAGAATCCGGGCTGATACTGAGCATTTCGTAATAGAAAAACGCAATATTACTTTTACCCGACCCTGGGATCGAACCTGAGATCTCAGCGTTAGTGACAATTGTAACGCATACGCATTACAGTTGCGTCACCGAGACCAAGAGTACCATATACGTACCATAAGAGTATCATAAGGTAGATTAAACGTGCCGCTTACATAATTTTGGCGGTCAAGGAGCCTACCGCTTTATTTATAGGCGGATATATATAACACAATTGTGACCAAAATAATTGTGTATGTCAGTGGACAACCCAGTGGCCTAACGTAATGATATTTTAACAGGGATTACGTGGGAGTCTATGATCATTTTAGGCAGATTATCCGGTTTCCTGTGACATAGTAGTAATATCCTGTAGACTTATGTATATACTAATATTATACATGCGGAAGTAACTCTGTCTATCTGTCACGTTTCTACGGCTAAACAGCTGAACGGATTCATCTCATATTAAATTGTATTAATCCGCCAATGTGGGCAGGCCACATAGATCGTAGACCTGATAGCCGATGGGGCAGAAAAGTTCTCGAATGGAGGCCACGTACGGGCAAGCGCAACAGAGGACGTCCACCTACAAGATGGACCGACGACCTGACAAGGGTTGCAGGAAGCCGATGGATGCAGGCCGCTTCCAACAGGTCGGCCTGGAAGGCATTAGGGGAGGCCTATGTTCAGCAGTGGACGTCTTGTGGCTGATGATGATGATGATGATGAATGTGCCAATACTGTAAATCAGTTTTGAAAAGAGCAACGTTAGAATTTCTTGCCCCTTTCTTCTCTAGCGAAACAGCATTCCGAACTGGCGGTAGAGTTAAAATTTAACTTGGGGAGAGTTAAAATTTAACTTCAATTTTATTTGGGGTATTTTTTTTACTATTTATGCATAATTAAATTAATAGAACCTTATCTCGATACTTAATAACACCTTCACGGATCGGACAAGGCTTTTTTTACATATTGTATAAGAAAGGGCTAGTAAAAAAAGGCTTATATTTGACCGTTATCTCATCTGATGGTAAGTGGCGTAGCAGTCTTATAGCCTAGGCTGGTAAACTTTCGATGTCATTTCGATCTATGTTCACATTTGACGTTGATTATTGGTATCATTTGCAACTTCCTTGACAATGAGAGTAGACCGGAATTTAAACCATCGAACTAAGATAACTAAAACGATAACTCTCATATGAATCTGCCAAAAAATACGGCACCACTTACTTACACATGCAAAGGTAAAATTACACGTAACACTCATACACGTAACAGAAATTAATGAACGAAATCAACTTTATTTCTTAAAGTTTAATGTCTAAATATTAAATTTCTGCACCGCGCAAATTAGACATATCAAGTGTCAACTAGAGATTATTATGCACATACATTTATAGCCCTGCCCCTTTGCACAAAGTTTTGGTGGGGTTATTTTTTTGCTTGAGTTTCGTTTCTTGTGATCTTATTTCAATGGCTTAAACATTTTAAATTACGAGAATTGGCCTCCAGGTGTATAATCCTTTTGTGACTGTAAACTACATATTTTATTTTACTGGCCCACAATATGTTGATTGGACAATTTAAACTACGTAATAAAGTTCCAAAAGTTCTCATTTGATAGCTGGTTGCTGTCCAAAATGTATTGAAGAGATCAATAAGAAATTTGAAGGGTCCTTCAGATATCCGATGCAAGGCCGCCAGACTGGGTTGCTGAGGTGACAGACGATTTATGATTGGAGTCCTTTAGACCTCGATCCGCGACGTCAGCATTGCGTATATTATATTGTGCCTATACAAGTAGTACCGTCGGCTAGGATTCAGTACCATACAACCCACGTCTGTACGCCCTGAAAGGGTAGGCAGATATGTAACTAGTACACCCATATTTCGCCGGGCTTATTTCCGTCCCATGGTGAGATAGGGGGCGAGCCTATTATATACAATTCCAAAGTTCCATTCCAATTTCCAATTCAAATACAATTCCAGACTCCGGGTTGATAAGCGTTTCATGATAGAAAAATCCAAATCATTTTACCCGACCCGGGGATCGAACCTGAGACATCAGCGTCAGCCTCAGTCGTAACGCGTACGCATTAAAACTGCGCCACCGATGGCATCTAAAATAAACCAATCAAAATGAGTTAAGTAACTGTAGGTATCGCTTGGCGATGATACTTTGTTCTGATTAATACATTTCCGGGTCGTGCATCCCTAATAAATAAAATTAACAATTTGAATTTTCGTGTATTTGTGAATTGATCAATGTTTTGGATAAGGTGAGTTTTAAACACGTGCCGTTTCGGTAATGCTGATGGTCAATCTCGATGCCCTCATCCCTAAAAATACTTAACAATTCTGGACATTTCCATAATAAAAATATTGAAAAGTTTTTGATAAATAATAATTATATGATTTAGACTGACTTGCGCGGCGATCCTATTTCGGGATTTGCCCCTAACTGCCGCACTCAGAGACTAAACGCCCAGCGTCAATAAATATTGTTTCTATACTCAGTAACTGAGAATAAAACATTTTCTGTATTCAATAACGGAATATAAAGTATTAACTGGCTCTTAGCATGAATATAATCGTATTGTAAGAAATGAATTGATGACAATTAAAGTTCTCTCAGTGCGGCAGTAAATAAGTAAGGTAACGATGCCAAAGAGCTATGTAAGGATCGTAGCAAGTGAAAAATCGGTTGTCTCTGCCTACATTTATGGGAAACAGGCGTGAGTCTATGTATGTATGTCTCACGACGAGTGACGAGTGCAGTTCAGTAGCAGTACTTAAGTACTTCATAATTTAAAGTTCTGATTGGTGTTGCTTCTGTTTATGGGTAGACGCTTATCATCAAGCGAGCGACCTGCTCGTCTCGACATCTAAAACTAATAAAAATCTTTACCTGGTACCTAGTACGCTCCCGTAAAGCTAAGCTGAATTATTGGAAGTCGAACAAATTCAGCTAATTCATGCAATAAATCTGACATAAACATCCCCAAATAGAAACTACGACCTTCACAGTGAATACAGTCTAGTCTTCTCTAATAACTAGACTAGTAGGTACATAGTGTAAGGAGTTAGTTACACAATAGTATGGATTTTTACGCAGCCGTGACGTACGACTCGGCTGGCTCGCAGCCAAATGCGAGACACGGCTACTGTGTTGCAAACAATTTTTAATTTTTTTACCTTTGTAGGCAAGTAAGCAGCTATACCTTAGTGGGGAGTGGTACGGACTGTCGAGACGAAAGTCGCAGGTTCGAAACCAGTCCCAAGAGCACACACCTCTGACTTTTCTAAGTTATGTGTGTATTAATTGTTAATCACTGTTGTGTTCCGGTTTGAAGGACATTGAATCCAGTGAAATTACTGGGCATTATGAGACTTAACACCTTATGTCTCGGGGTGACGAGCGCAGTCCAGTGTCATCCAGCGTTTTGTAATTTAAAGTTCTGTGTGGTGTTGCTTTTGTTTATCAGCAGACGTGGCGTTTACCATCAGGCGAGCGACCTGCTCGTCTCGTCAAGTTCTTCATAAGAATTTCGAAGGTATGTGAAGTCTGCCAACTCGCATTAGGCCAGCGTGGTGGACTAAGGCCTGACCCCTTTCATTAAGCAGAGGAGGATCGTGCATAGCAGTGGGACATGTATAATACAGGGTTATTGAAAAAAAAGGAGCACCAACATCTTAGGTCCAAAGCCAACCTCATCTGGGCATACAGTTTGCTAATTAACGGACAAGGCAATGGCAAGAATAGATACCCGTTGCGGGATCAGACGGCGGGTCGCCCCACATAATACCATATTTACCGTCAAATCATGATGGAATTACGAACAAGACCTGCAGGCCAATTCTCGTAATTTTAAATGTTCAAAATATCATTCCGATCTAGTCTCAGCGTCAAGAAAGTTGCAAATGGCATTCTCTTAAACCAATAATCAACGTCAAATGTGAACATAGATCGTAATGAGATTGAATGTAGAATAAAAGGTGCCTGAAGCCAAAACGGTATAATACTACTGCTAATGCTAGGTGCATTTGACGTTGATTATTGGTTTAAGAGAATGCCATTTACAAATTTCTTGACGCTGAGATTAGAGAGAGACTAGATCGGAATGATATTTAGAACATTTATAATTACGAGAATTGGCCTTCTGAAAAGACCCTGATAATTTATATCACGGAATTGATAGGTATTAGGTATTTATTATATTGAAGACTGCCTCGGTGGCGCTGTTGTAATGCGTACGAGGTATCCATCCCGATCCGCAGGTCGGGTAAAGTGATATTGAGTTTTTCTAACATTAAATGTTTAGTGTCAACCCGGAGGCTGGAATTTAGCCCGGTATGGCAATAGGCTCATCCCCTATCACATCATGGGATGTAAATAAACTTTATTTTTATTTTTTATAGCATAGGCCGACAAATTATGGTAAGTGATCTCCCCCGCTCACAATACCAAAATAAGTATGGGCGCGTTACGGACCTTAAAGGAAAGGGATAATTAAGGGATTGGGAAGGGAAGGAGGGATTTGGGCCTTCGGATATCTCATTCACTGTACGAAACGCAGCAGCAAGCTGCTACTTTACGCCGGCTTTCTGTGAGACAGTGGTAACGACCCGGACGAGCCGGCCCATTCATGATGTAGACAAAAATGTCTATAGCGTGGCACTACCACTCAAATAACTAAATACAAATAACTTGGCGAAATGTGGGTGTACTAGTAACTAGTACACCCACATTTAAAAGCAGAGGTGTACCTCTGCTTACCTTTTTACCTGTATAGGCGTGCGTATGTATAATGAAGATATTTTTGGAATACTGATAATCTATTTTTATTTTTTATTCACTCTAACGGCTCGAAAACTTTGACACTAGGTTAGCCACTAACCATTCAATATAGAATAGAATAAAATTAGATTCGCTCTAATGACGAAGCGAGCAGATCGCCTGCCTCATAGTAAACGCCACGCCTGCCCATAAATAGAAGCAACACCGCCCAGAAATTTGAATTACAGAGTACTGCAGGGCATTGCACTACATGAGATTTCAAATAAATAAATACACTCAATGGATAGGCTCGCCCCCTATCACATCGTGGGACGGAGATACGCTCGGCGAAATGTGGGTGTACTGGTTACACCTCTGCCTACCCCTTCGGGGATTACAGGCGTGAGTGCGAATGTATGTATGTATGTAAATACACTCAACAGTCACACATATAATCCTGACCCCACACTAGGTTAACCTGTATCGTGATTATCAGGAACTACGAGGGACTTGCGGTTCCCCAAAACTCAGACCCGAAACAACTAGTACTCCAGTAATGTGGGATCCATCCCACATTTATGAGTGGTAGAGCCACGCTGTAGACACTATTGTCTACAACATGCATCCGGCGGCTTGTCCGGGTCGTTACCACTATCTCACTGAAAACCGACGTAAAGTAGCAGCTTGCTGCAGCGTTTCGTACAGTAAATGAGATATCCGGAGGCCCAAAACCCCCTCCCCTTCTCAATTTAATCCCTTAATAATCCCTTTCCTTTAAGGTTGGCAACACGCCCATAATTCTTTTAGTATTGTGGGCGTACATAGGCGGTGGAGATCACTTACCATCAGGTGACTCATTTGCTCATTTGCCGGCCTATGCTATAAAAAAATCAACAATTTTTCTCCTTGTAGGAATCGAACCCACGGCCTCTCGCTACACAGCCGACTATTCGCTGACTACGCCACGGAGGCTGTCATTTTTAGATGTTATTACCCAGTTACCTAATCCGCTATTAGCTGTCATACGTATTTGTTACGCTAATGTGAACAGCGGGCTTAGCATGCAACAAGACATATCTCGCGCGCGAAAGAGATAACTATCGACGACAAATATATCAGATAAAACTGTCAACATCCGATAAAATTACGTCGTCATGTTAGGGTTCATACGTACATATGCACTCACGCCTGTAATCCCCGAAGAGGTAAGCAGAAGTGTAACCAGTACATCCACATTTCGCCGAGCGTATCTCCGTCCCACGATGTGATAGGGGGCGAGCCTATCGCCATAATGGACACAATTCCAGACTCCGGGCTGATACTGTACATTTCGTAATAGAAAAACCCAATATGACTTTTACCCGACCCAGGGATTGAATCCAAGACCTCAGCGTCAGCCTCCGACGTGACGCGTACGCGTAATTACAACTGCGCCACCGAGGCAGTTAACCAAGGGATAGTTGAATATATTTTTAGTTGAATTAAATAAGGGGTGACATAAAAGATGGTTGATAGTAAACGCGATGACTAAATATATTAATTAGATGATTCATGTTTTAAAAAGGTAAGCTGTTTTGTCTACAGCATGAATGGCCCGGCACGACCGGGTCGTTACCACTGTCTCACAGAAAACCGACGTAAAGTAGCGGCTTGTAGCTGCTTTTCGTACGGTGAGTGGCAGCGTGGCTCTATTACATTTTTTATAGAATACGCCGGCAACCGAGCACGTGGGTCAATTGATGGTAAGTGACCTGTACCACGCATGACCGTTTACAATGCAAGAAAAGTGAAAGACGCGTTGCCAACCTTAAAGGAAAAGGATAATTTAGGGATTGGGAAGGGGAGAGGGATTTGGGCCTCCAGATATCATACCGTACGAAACACATCGACCAGCTGCTACTTTACGCCGGTTTTCTGTGAGGCAATAGTAACGACCTAGTCGAGCCGGCCATTCGTGCTGTAGACAAAACTGTCTACAGCGTGACTCTACCACTCATTTTCAGTTTTTTTGTTTTTTTTCGAATGGATTTGTGCTGTTAGTCTATATTGCTTTTACAGCTTCTGACAATAGAGCCGTCGCTTATGGCGCTCTAGCCAGAAATATGTATAATGTACTTTGTAGCGATTAAGCACAGAGGCGCCTTATAGAAGGCTCAGACCTCAGCTTGAGCAATCGCTGGGGAGTATAATTTAGGGCCGTCTCTGCACACCATTGTGCCGACGGTCAGTTGCGGGAGTTCTTCGGACTCGCAGGCGAGTCCTATGTCGGGGTCGCGTATTATTATTGCGATTCGGATTGGGCAAGGAATGTGCTGCTTCGACAGCGACTGTGATGGAGTCGTTGGGATCTGCCAAAACATGTTTGGGACGACGCGAAGACGGAGGAAGATTTTTTGATGTTAAGGTTATTAGGTATGTATCAGATACTTAAAATGTGACTGCCTCGGTGGCGCAGTTGTAATGTGTACCCGGTACGACTGCTGTGCTGGGTAGGTAGTGATGCAACTAATGCTGCACCCATATTTCGCCGGGCTTATGTCCATCCCATGATGTCATAGGGGGCGAGCATATTTCTATACCGGGTACAAATTCCAGACTCCTGGCTGATACTGAGCATTTCGTAAAAGAAAACCCCAATATCATTTTTAACATCCTTTTTTTATCAGACATAAAAATGGGGTAAACTCTTACTCAAAAGTGGTATAGTAACAACAAATAAAAAAAAATAGAACTCAAACTAAATCTATCTAGAAGTCTAGAGCATACAATGACGTAGGCATACATTATTACTCCAAAAGGTCTTTTAACTCCAATTCCAACGTCATTAGACTCATCAAATATACATTTGTACCACTTGGATCCAAGTCTCGCCAACATCTGTTTGATCAAAAATGTAATTACCCTTTGAAAGTGTTTAAGTTCTAAATCGTTTGTAACTTGGCTAAAGGGAATTCAAATTTGAGTAATTTTATTTATTATTAGATTTCAGATAGCAGTGATACCTCAGCGGGGAGTGGTATGGACTGTCGAGACGAAAGTCGCAGGTTCGAAACCAGCCTCAAGTGCATACACCTCTGACTTTTCTAAGTTATGTGTGTATTAATTGTTATTATCACTTGCTTTAACGGTGAAGGAAACATCGTGAGGAAACCTGCATACCTGAGAAGTTCTTCATAAGAATTTCGAAGGTATGTGAAGTCTGCCAACCCGTATTAGGCCAGCGTGGTGGACTAAGGCCTAATCCCTCTCATTCAGTAGAGGAGGCCCGTGCCCAGCAGTGGGACGTGTATAATACAGGGCTATTATTATTATTAGATTTCATTTATTGAAATGAAAAATAAAGTAAAAATAGGTTAGTTTTTATTTAATTGAAATGCACGTATTATGTCCGACGTAATACATATATACCAGCTTATACATTACATAGTCCAGATACAATATTAGTGTTTGGTGTAAAAAAACTGCCTTGGTGGCGCAGTTGTAATGCGTATGCGTTACGAATGAGCTAACGCTGAGGTCTCGGGTTCGATCCCTGGGTCGGGTAAAAGTGATATTGTGTTTTTCTATTACGAAAGGCTCAGTCACTATTAGCCCGGAGTCTGGAATTATGCCCGGTATGGCGATAGACTCGCCCCCATTAGATCGTAGGACGGAGATACGCTCGGCGAAATGTGGGTGTACTGGTTACACCTCTGCCTACCCCTTCGGGGATTACGGGCGTGAGTGCGTATGTATGTATGTATGTAAAAAGCTGCAAGCAAATTCCATTCCCTAACATCCTAACCTGCTATCAGCACATAAAAGCACCCCGGAATAGAAAGTGGAAATAAAACTTGCGACCTCTCAACGCGCTACGAATCTCGTAGAAGTGAAAACGGGCCTTTGGAAAAACTAGTAATTTCATAATTGAAACAATCATACATTTTAAATAAAGAAAGGAACTCTGAAATCCATATTAATATAATAAAAACCTTACAATAAGATGGTTAACTTTGTGCCGGCATTGTCCAATCGCGCACAGATGTTTTTCAAAGCTTTCCCGTTCAAATTACGTAAAACGCGGTCATAAATTACAAAGAGTGCCATTACAAAGGGTGCGGTAGGCCATACCTCCACCCCACCTAGTAAAACCAACTCTCTCCCTCCATTATGAAAAGAGGGCAACTTTGTTTAAACCAAAAACCTTTTAAACCTCTTTGCATATTGAATCAAAATGTTTTGATTATTAAAAACTGCGTGAATAGAAACATTAAACACATTCCAATTTTAATTTTGAATGGTGTTCTTTATTCGAAATACCCACGTTAGCTGCTCGGTGCTAGCCGGTGAATCGCGTCCATCGTCCCGCACGCCCACCCCATCAGTTCCACTCATGCAACAAATAATAACTCACTGACACAGAAAAAAGTCCACACACTCTTCAATAGACACTATAACATTTTCCACGACACTGATATCACATTAAACGATACGGAGATATAAGAATGGTACTGCGATAGGTTTTCCCGGCGGTTTAAATGGATGCGAGGCGCACTCTTAGAGCGCTCGCCATGTTGATTTGGCCGAACGTTTCGCGCGCGCGCCAATTGTAAGGCAGTGTTGCCGACTCGTCACATGTTCCCTGATTATATGGAGCTTTCATATGACGCTTATCGATTAATTAATTCAACTCGTAATTTCTATCCATATTAGTTCTAGGTTTTTGGACTTTATAGTCACGCGCGGATATCGTGAAAGATTTTGTTCGGGCAATTATCAAACCATTTTTTTATTATTTACAGATCCTAACTTCTGTGTACGTATTATACAACATTTATCCACCAAGGTTATTAAATATAGCTACGCTCGATTTGGGAATATTATATTCATAAGCTTCATTAACTCGATCTACATTTTATGAATAGCCTCGTACAAAAATCCTCATCCAAATTGTTATCAAGTTTTACCTATAAATAAAAATTTCATACATAAAATATTAATATTCATACATGGCGCCTTGACCGCCAGAATGGCCTATGTGCAAACTTGCTTTAATAAGACTGTCAAGAAAAGTTGTTAGCCAATTTTTTATTCTCTTCTTATTTTTCAACCAGCTCTTATATCCCACTCGCAACACGCTTTAACACATGTAAGAGAAAGATTTGGCTTGTAGTTTTTACGACCGGCCACCTGCCTGATGTTAACCTCTCTGGGGAGGCAATTATTAGGTCATTAAAATAAAATTTTGTTTTGTCAAATAGTTTAGTTATTTAGTTATTATATACTTATATAAAAGCCTAATTAATTGCAAAATTATAAAGACAGATCTTTGATTAAGATAAACCCACTAATAAACTCTTGAATCAAATGTCTTCGTACGGATGTAGCGCCTACCTAAACCATTGCAAGACATTAAATATTCCTCTGAAAATATCACAAACTATTTTAAAGTCCTAATAAAAAGTGACTTAGTGATTGAAGACTATAACATAGTCTTAAATCACATTCGACCTTAAAAATATAAACTCCCCGAAAGCTCATGAAAATCGGGTAAAAATAATCTCTCGCTGGTATACATTCGTACGCATGCGCGGCACACCGCCTCTGCAATACGACGTCGTATGACATGCGCCTATTTTCGTTCCTAAGCGATTCATGGATAATTGTTCACAAAGCGACAAGCACGCTACGTTCTTCGGGCCTAAGGTCGCACGAATGGACTACCCCATGAGAATTTACTTCTATTTTATTACTAGGAGTTTAATACTACATTGTTTACATCATATTCTATACAAAGGCACATCGCCGAGTGGTAGAGCCACGCTGTAGACAATTTTTTCTACAGCATGAATGGGCCGGCTCGTCCGGGTTGTTACCACTGTCTCACAGAAAACCGGCGTAAAGTAGCAGCTTGCTGCTGCGTTTCGTACGGTGAGTGAGATATCCGGAGGCCCAAATCCCCCTCCGCTTCCCAATCCCTTATTATCCCTTTCCTTTAAGGTCGGCAACGCGCCCATAATTCTTTTGTATTGTGGGCGTACATGGGCGGTGGAGATCGCTTACCATCAGGTGACCCACTTGCTAGTTTGCCGGCCTATACTATAAAAAAAAAAAACATAAAGCCTATATTTATTTTTAAACTACGCAAAAATGGAGGAGGTTCTTAATTCTACGCGTATATATTTTTTACAGTACTGTAAGTAACTCCTTTGTTACTTTTTCTATTTCTGCCGCTTTGACATGTATAGGTCGTTAGTGGTCAACTAAAGTTAGCCTGAGGTCGGTGAAAACAAGAATTTTAGGACAGCTGGGAAGGGAGCCAGAAGTATTTAAAGTTGTCGGCTGGCTCCCCTCCCCTTCCCTCATGACCTATGCGGGCGGGCACATATTTGCATAAACCTGTTTGTCATAATAATGAAGTTCTTAACAACTTTGACAGGGACCTAGATCCCTAGTATGCGAGAGGCCGTCTGGGTTGGTACCACCGCGCCGTCTATTTCTGCTTACACAGCAGTGTGTAAGCACTGTTAAAAGTTAAGTTAAGTTGTGCAATGTTATGTGTGGTGTTGCTTCTGTTTATGGCCAGGCGTGGCGCTTAACATCAGGCGAGCGAGCTGCTCGTCTCGTCATTCGAGCTATAAAAAGAACTTGACATTTTAATTTGCACACCTATTGGTGTTATCCAGAGGATGTAAATGGCTGATATACACAAACTATTACTAACACTTCAAGGGTAAAGAAATTATATCACAATAAATAAATATTTTTAATAGTCTGTAACAATATTTTATCATTTCACCAGTTTAATAGAAACATCACAAATATATTAAGAAATTAAATTATATTAAGCTATCGAAATACACTACTTGAACCGGTTCAGGTTCGTTGGCGGGTTCAGGTTCAGGTTCAGGTTCAGGTTCAGGTTCAGGTTCAGGTTCGGGTTCGGGTTCGGGTTCGGGTTCGGGTTCGGGTTCAGGTTCAGGTTCAGGTTCAGGTTCAGGTTCAGGTTCAGGTTCAGGTTCAGGTTCAGGTTCAGGTTCAGGTTCAGGTTCAGGTTCAGGTTCAGGTTCAGGTTAAGGTTCAGGTTCAGGTTCAGGTTCAGGTTCAGGTTCAGGTTCAGGTTCAGGTTCAGGTTCAGGTTCAGGTTCGGGCTCAGGTTTATCATGCTTCCAGTCGAAGTCGATACCGGTCACTTCGTAATACCAGTCATAGTAGTGTCCCGGACGAATGAAACCTAAAAACATATTTATTTAAGTAACGAGTTCGAGTGGACCACCCACAACTTAAGCACTGGGAACTAGGAGTGTAAGTGTAGAACATCTTAGGCCCAAAGCCAACTTCACCTGCACGTAGTACTCTCTGCTGTTAAATGGACGAGGCAATGGCGAAACTTGATCGGGTTGAGGGAGTCAGACGGCGGATTACCCCATATAATACCAAATACCCTTAAATCTATGAAGGTGGAACCTGGCATTAAGCCGGGGTAATGCTAGGCAGAAATAAAGAACGAGAACGCTTGAATGGGTTACGCTATAAAAGACTTGATGATGGGTTTTATAATAGAGTTTTCCTCCAACGATAGGCAACGGGTTGGCTTTGTTCTGGATTTACAGAAGTCCATGTGATAACCTTTTCAATCTACTTATTGTACCTATGCAATTAAAAAAGGATTAAAAAATGTATGTAAGGTCACCTGCAGGGATGGGCGTGTGACAACCTGTTCCAGATACGAATGACGATATTCCCACTTGGCTGATGATGCCATCGTCATCTACAACGGTAAGACCACCGCCGCTGTCACCCTGAAAAAGAAATGTAAGTGAGTAAGCCTTGTACTGACGCTTGCACCCGACGTGTGATGCGACCATCGGGAATGTTCCTTTATGGTTTTTATTATTGGTTGAATGACGAGCAGGTCGCTTGCTTGATGTTAAGCATCACGCCTGACCATAAACAGAAGCAACGACACACAGAACTCTGGATCGAACCTGGATGCGATTAGCTCAAGATCGTGACAAATGGCATAATATGCCGTTCATTGCGTGCACTTATAACGTTTTTCTCGTTTCTCACGTCGCCTTCTCATCCTTCTTATTTATCTTCCAACTTTAAATTTCTGTGCGATACTCATAATAGAAACCTTCGATCCTCTAGCAATTTTCTTCTCAAATGTCCCCCTCATAGTTCTGATTTTACTCATTCTTCCTTCGCCATTCAATCCATACTTCTATGGAACGCGCTCCCCTCGAAATCAGGTCGTCCACATCCCGGTTGGCATTCAAAATGAGAGTTCGGCAGCTACTGCCGAGCGAGGTGGCAGAATCATCACATTAGATTATTTATATATATTTATTTATTTTATTTTTTATTATAGCATAATATGTATTTTTATGTATCATTAGTTGTGTTATATATATTTATATATTTTATTTTATTGTTATTCATATTTTTTTATTGTTATTCTATTATGCATATGTATGTTTATATATTTTTATGCCTATTTATACTCGTGTGTTATTTGTGTATCTTGTCGTCTTTTCTTTGCACCTACCTTATACATATCTGCACCACCCAAAGGTTGACCTTCCACCTTTATACTTCCATGTATATAAAGTGTAATAAATAAAAAAATATACCCAGCAGTGGGCTGTGGATGATGATTATGATGATTACCTGACAAGTAGACTGACTGCTGACGTTGTAGTAAGCGGCGCAGATGGTAGAGTCCTGGATGATAGCGCTGCCACCGAAGGAGGTGCGACATTCTAGGTTCGATACACCGGTAAGGTACACCCAGTTCATGTTCTCGGGAGAAGAGCCTGCGGCAGTAAGACAGAATTCACTTTTTATTAGCTCGAATCACGAAACGAGCAGGTCGTTCGCCTGATGGTAAGCGCCACGCCTGCCCATAAACAGAAACAACGCCACACAGAACTTAAAATAACAAAGCACTGCATGACACTGGACTGCGCTCGTCACTCCGAGACATAAGGTGTTAAGTCTCATAATGCCCAGTAATTTCAATGGTTGCAATGTCCTTCAAACGAGAACAAAACTGCTTTAACACTGTTGCTTGGCGGCAGAAATAAACAAAGCGGCGGTACCAACCAAGCCGGCCTCTCGCAAACGAGGGACTTTGTAAAATTATTCATTTGAATTGTGAATTATTGTAATATCTAAGACGACAGCGAAATTATACATTTCACCAACATTACACAAGCATAAGGATCACAAATATATGTATATTAAACGCATAATTATAATATGTCCTCATATAATTGGAGTGTAAGTGGGCCAGTAACATTATAGGCCCAAATCTCATTTAAGTACGTGTTACACTCTGCTGATTAACGGACGAGGCAATGACGAAACTTGATTCCCGTGCTATACATATGTAAACTGGCACCTCTGACAAGTTACGTGTTAATTCATTATTAATTATCGCTTGCTTTAACGGCGATAGAATCGTGTGGAAACCTGCATACCTGAGAAATTCTTCAAGAATTTCGAAGGTATAAGAAGTCTGCCAATCTGCATTAGGCCAGCGTGGTGGACTAAGGCCTAACCCCTCTCATTCAGTAGAGGAGGATCGTGTCCAGCAATTGGACGTTGTTATTATTACTATTGTATTATAAGATAGAAGCTGGTCGCATACCACCAGTCCAGGTGCGTCCCCAGCCAGTGGCAATAAGAATATCGCCAGCATAGTTGCGGTTCTTGTCAGCAGAGTTATGCATTCGGATAGGTTGGACGAATCCTGAAAACGGAAATTACAATCGAATAAATACATCACTACTAGAGTAGGATCTAAAACAGGTTAGTTAAGGCAAAGGTGAGCTGGAGACAAAGTAAAACTGAGGAATGAAAGTACGCAATAGGAATCCGACTCAAAAATAAAACTAAACAATTTTGATTCGTTGGTACTGTAGTTTAAAAGTTAAAATTGTTTAGCTTTTTACATTGATTTTGAATTTAAATTTTTTTTATTATTAAGTTTTTGTTATCCAACGAAAGAACCATCAAGGACGGTACATAAGTGTTTTAGTCTTACATCCCAGATTTCACCCCGTCTGGGGCAGAGTGTTTCTTCAAATGTAAAATCGGATCACCAACGCAGTAAATCCTATCGAATACTAACTAATACTAATAAAATAATCATACATAATTATGTCGGACCACATTTGTCGGAGTCATGTGTGAACATTATATAAAAAATATAGGTATGCATACGAATGGACAAAATGGGTAATAAGTGACTTCAAAACCAAAATCGCGGTGCTTTCCATATTTCCTTCGTACCCTTTAATATTAACCAAATTTAAAAGGAGCCCTCGGGGTAAATTCTATGGAATACAAAAATCATCAAAATCGGGTCTACCTCTTGCAATTCTATTCTTTAAATGTTGACAACACAAGTCACTATTAAACTTTGTTTGGTAAAAGACTTATTTCATACTATTGAACTCGAGTTTCCTCTCGAAGTTGATGAGACCGATGTCATGGGGCTGTACCACGGCAGGCAGAGCTTCGTTGTACCACGGATGGTTGATGTAGTTAGTGGTCTCGAAGATCATGGCTGGACGGGTGAGGTTGACCGTACCAGCGCGGATGATGACCGTTACACGCCTGGGTAAATAAAATAGAAACAAAAAAGATGGAAGAAATACTTTAAAGTTTTTCGTACAAAACGGCAATTTCATGGGTAAGTAATATATAAATCTTCCGGAAAAATTTACTAAATGATAATGAAAATCGCATCATAATCTGCTACGTAGTTCAGAAGAACTAAGCGGACAAACAGACATGCAATAAACTCTACATTTAAATGATGCTAAAAGGAACAGAGGGGCTAGCACGGAAACTTGCGAAAAGTGAGCTGTCATCGACAACAATTTCTATGAGATTTTTTGTACAGCACCTCTATCGTACGTAAAAGAAACTAATTTATATGGAATATAGACCAATGATATTTAAGGAATTATCTATCGAGCCCTCGATACCTTTACATTACGATTTCGATAGTTTTCCGTGCTAGCCCCTCAGGAGGTGAAAGGGTGGGTGAGGTGTCTGACTTCAGAACGACTAAAGATTGATGAGACCCTATCAAATTCAAATTCAAATCATTTATTCTGTAAATTGCATCATAAATATCACGTTTACATGTCAATCATTTTTTATGCTACATTACATTTACGACGGCATTTCGCGGCTAGCCATGAGAAGAAATGCCGAAACAAACTCATGGGTTACGGCCTCTTTTAATGTCCAGACATTGTTTTACAGAAAGTATGCGAGTAATGTACAGAAATTCCTGGATTGGCCCTTTCAATATCACATGAATACTTACGTAGCAGTACAATGGGCAGCGGTCAGACCCCAGTTGGTATGGATGATGGTGCCTCCACACGCGTTGACATTACCGGACCCGTTCACCATACGCAATGACAGCTGGTAAGGGAACTGGGCTTCGAAGGCTTCCCATCCTGACACGATCCTGGAGTCGCCTAAAATTTAATGTCAATGTGATGAACTTAAGGTTTATTTGTAATGGCGTCAAGTCTTCTTCCTCCACCTGCCTTTATCTCACTCGAAGTGGGATCGGCGCAAAATGCTTACACATGTTATAGAAAGATTTGGCTTGTAATGAAAATAAATAAATACACCCAACAGTCACACACATAATCCCGACCCCTCACTAGGTAAACCTGTATCGTGGGTATCAGGAACTACGAGGGACTTGCGATCCCACAACACCCAGACTCGAAACAAATATTTGTGGGTCACACAAACATTTGTCTCGGTGCGGGAATCGAACCCACGGCCTCACGCTTCGCAGCCGGCTACTCGCCCACTGCGCCACGGAGGCTGTCGAATTTTTACGACCAGCCGCCTGCCAGACATCAACTCCTCTGGGAAGATTGTTGTTAAATGGCGTCAAGGGAATTATGTAAATCTATGGGACACCATTTGACATTAGCAACACTAGCTCATGGCGTCACTGGCACCTTCAGCAGGACGTTGACATCCCTCATCTGAATCTTGAGGAGAGGAAAGGACTGCTGATACTAAGGTTTGGGCAGTTTCGTGTGAATTCATTATTAATTACTCACTTTGATGTTGAAGGAAAGCATCGCAAGAAAACCGGCACATGTGAAAATTCTCCGTAAGAGATTCGAAAGTATGTGAAGTTTATAGGAAGTTTATAATTTATGTTTAAAATTTATACAAGGTAGGTCCTTCGTATGCGAGAGGCCCCCCTAGGCCCACCTAACCCAGAGGTTAGTACCACCGTTTGGTCTATTTCTGCCACTAAGCAGCAGTGTGTAATCACTGCTATGTTTCGGTTTGAAGGACATTGAAGCCAGTAAAATTACTGGACATTAATATCTTATGTCTCAGGGTGACGAACGCAGTCCAGTGCCATGCAGTTCTTTGTAATTCAAAGTTCTGTGCGGTGTTGTTTCTGTTTACCTTCAGCTTACCATCAGAACGAACTGCCCGTTTCGTCATTCAATAGTTTTTTACGAATTGCATCTTACCTCTCGCATTTTCCGGAAACGTCAGGAGTGGGCTTGAAAATACCTGCAATGTGTAAAAATAAACTTACATACATACGCACTCACGCCTGTAATCCCCGAAGGGGTAGGCAGAGGTGTAACCAGTATACCCACATTTCGCCGAGCCTATCTCCTTTCCATGATGGGGCGCAATTCCAGACTCCGGGCCGATAATTTCGTAATAGAAAAACCCAATTTCGCTTTTACCCGACCCGGGGATACAACCCGAGACCTAAGCGTCAGCCTCAGTCGGAACGCGTACGTATAGTAAAGAATAGTAAAGATGCAAAACGTCCCAGATATTGATGCAATTACAACTGCGCCACCGAGGCAGTCAAAAAACTTAAATTAAATTAGTTTAAAACTTAAATTATAACTTAAATTAGTTTATGTTACATCTCTTGTACTAATAAATGTTAACTGTTATTACTATTAAATAAATAAATTTAAAAAAATGAAATATAAATTATATTCGAAAATTATCAACTGTACATCCGGGATGTTGGCAAACTTATTCAATGAATTGTTGGTAATCACTAATTAGATACGAGTATACCTAATACGTGATTACATGATAACATGATTACATTCATCAATCATGTAAACTCATTACTCTAATCAATATTCTTAGAATTAGGAATCAAGAACCAAATATCTAAATTTTAATACTTACACGCCATAAGTTTTTTTCATATAAATATAAGAGGATTATTTTTATTTACGTTCAACATTGTTACTGCGGTGCACTATTCTTTTAGTACGCGTTGCCTAAAATGTAGGCAATAATAGAATGTTCTAAAATATAAATAATTATTATCTACCCACAATCTATCTATCAAAATACTATTATTAGGACCAGAGGGGCTAGCACGAACAACTTGCGAAAATGGATTCGAATCGAAATGAAAAAAAAAAATTTAAAATTCATACTACCTTCGTTCTCGATTCGAATACTTTTTCGTAAGTTTTTCGTGCCCGCCCCTCAAATAATAGCCAGATTTGATGTATATGTTACACCAAATGCAATAGATATCATTCTATTCTATTCTATTATATTCTATATCGGAATGTTAGTGACTAATAATAATAATACTAGCCCTGTATTATATACGTCCCACTGCTGGGCACGGGCCTCCTCTACTGAATGAGAGGGGTTAGGCCTTAGTGCACCACGCTGGTCTGATGCGGGTTGGCAGACTTCACATACCTTCGAAATTCTTATGAAGAACTTCTCAGGTATACAAGTTTCCTCACGATGTTTCCTTCACCGATAAAGCAAGTGATAATTAACAATTAATACACACATATCCTAGAAAAGTCACAGGTGTATGCACTTGGGGTTTCGAACCTGCGACTTTCGTCTCGACAGTCCATATCACTCCCCGCTGAGCTATCACTGCTATTTGTGACTAAACCTAATGTAAAAGTTTTCAAACCGCACGAAGGCATCTGACTTAACGACTGCTGTCAGTTGATGACAGCTGGGACCGACTTTTTACGTACCTACCACTAAGCGGTCACCAACCAACTGATCGCACCCAAGTTTACTTAACTCGCTAATCGTCTACTGGTCTGTGAGTGCAACTAGCTATGAGCGTCACACTAGACATCATTGAAAAGCAAGTAAATAGTTATTTACATTTGTGAAACTGGTATGGTGATCTTTTGCAATAAAAATAAAATATTTACCGGGGTACCAGCTATGGCCAGCAGGACCAAACCAACTGCCCAGCCCGCCATTTTGTTCACTACTAATTAATAGTTAGAAATTATTAAAATAACTACATACATAATTAGGTACATAAGGATTAAATGATTGTGTTTCAGATTACATGATAATGGCAAAACGTAATAATCTGATAAATATTTATCTACAATTTTTGCCTACGGAGCGACCCAGATGTTGATTTTAAAGTCAATCAGCCTCGTATAGAAGAAATACAAAATGGCGTTCACTTTTTCAATAAACACATCGGTTCTACCATATTTTTGACTACGGGATGTCCCAGATATCGATTTTGAAGTTAATCAGCCTAAAAACAAAGAAATATAAAATGCCCACCATTTTATTCAATGCTAACATAGGATTTACCGTTTTATCCATAACATACAATTTTAGTGTCGATTGACTACCCAATCGATATCTTGGGGGCACTATGGTCACAAATCACAGTAAAATACATCCTGTGCTATTAAGGAATAATGTACTTTTCTAATAGTGAATGAATTTTTAGAATCAGTTTAGTTGTTCCAGAGATTATTTCTAAAAACCAATCGAAATTGAATCTGTGGGGCCCTGTGGTCACAAATTGCAACAAAATATAGCCTATATTACTCAGGGGTAGTGCAGCTTCCTAATAGTGAAAGAATTTTTAGAATCGGTTTAGTAGTTCCAAACATTACCCCCTACATACAAACCAATATTTCCTCTTCATATACCTAATAAGGTAAATTACAATAATATAACATCTACATTTATAGTTATTTAGTTATGATTAAACTCGGTCAGGCAGGCGGCCGATCATAAAAACCACAAGCCAAATCTTTCAGCAACATGTGTTAACAAGCATACTGCGCCTACCCCACTGTGAGTGTGGTAAAGACCGGTGGAAGGAAATAAGAATTAAACTAGAAAGAAATACAAAATATTTTTTAGAAATATATTTAATTCTGTAATCGATATGTTTATTATTAGTAGTTACGCAAAGTGTATGTACGTACTAAGTAACAACGATAGTTGAAACAATCGATGACTTTATGATTTCAAAAATTATTATATCAATAACCATAATTCCCCTGTTTGACTATTTTTCACACTAATAGCTGGTTATCATTATTTCTTGAAGGTGCTCGATAATATACTTGGTTTTGGATTTATTTTATTCTATTCAATTTAAAATAAATAAATAATCTGTCTAATTAACATTTTTCGATTTAATTTTCTCTCTTGTAATTTTGTATTTAGTTTCCAATTTCCTGGAGTTTCCGAAGCTCTTTCCCTGTACTTCTCGGAAACGAGAACCCGGGAAGAAACCTAATCACTACGTTTGTAATATAATTTGGTGAAGAGCGAAGCGAAGACTGACCCTGGCTTCTGTTCTAATTACTGTTCTAAATTAGCTTCCGATGTCTCCTCTGATGATTCTTCTGATGTCTCTTCTGATGTCTCTTCTGATGTATCTTCCGATTTGTCTTCTGAATCCTCTTCTGAATCACTATCCGACTCTGATTCAGGCTCAACTGCACCGTTTTCCCAGTCAAAATTAACGCCGGTCACTTGTAAAAACCAGTCATGATAGTGGCCGGGACGAACGAAACCTACAACAGAAGAGTTACATTAAACAAGTTAATAATTATTGATATCCAGAAAGGTTTTTTTATCCTGGAACGGTAAAGTGACACTGCACCTGGTAAGTACAGTAAATCTTCGAACTATATCCGTGAGTCCCTACGAGGGGTCTTAGTTGAAAACCAGCGCCAGGCAATTTACCTTGCCTGGCATTACGCTGAACTAAGACGCTTTCAGCAGCATATCACAAGACACACTATCCGTCCCTTTATACTATTTTTATTTAAATATATTTTTACTCTGTAAGTTTATAATATTGTGTAACTATTCTTGTTATGATCTACATTTGTCTATGTTGTGTATGCGTGCTGAATAAATGTTTTCTTTCTTTATTTCTTTCTTTATTTCTTTCTTTCTTGGAGTTCAAATACAATGTCGTCAACACATTGCGTCCTTCGGAGTTCGACAGTGTTATGACGACTTGAAGTTACTGTAGCGGCGATAGCTCAGAGAGGGTAACTGTCGAGACGAAAGTCGCAAGTTCGAAACCAGCCCCAAGAGCATGCAACTCTGACTTTTCTAAGTTATGTGTATAATTGCTAATTATAGCTTGCTTTAACGGTGAAGGAAACCTGCATATCTGAGAAGTTCTTTATAAGAATTTCGAAGGTATATGAAGTCTGCCAACCCGCATTAGGCCAGCGTGGTGGACTAAGGCTTAACCCCTCTCATCCAGTAGAGGAGTTCGTGCCTAACAGTGAGACATGTATAATACAGGGCTAGTAGTAGTAGTAGTGAGTTACTGGATACCCTGGCTAACTCAAGAACACGTCTCAACAAGTCTTGAAATAAAGAAAGAAAACGGATTATTGGACTGAATACAAGAAAATTAAAACACATAACATTACGTTATACCAATAATAGGACTCCTCATTCAGATGTATGCTGAAAAATTCTACATTTTACTAATCTAATTTCTTGAGTGGTAGAGCCACGCTTTAGACACTTGTGTTTATAGCACAAATGGGCCGGCTCGTCCGGGTCTTTACCACTGTCTCATAAAAAACTGCCACTGTCTGCTTGCTGCTGCGTTTCGTACGGTGAGTGAGATATCCGGAGGCCCAAACCCCCTCTCTTTCCCAATCCCTTAAGTATCTCTTTCAGTTAAGGTCGGCAACGCACCCATAATTATTTTGGTATTGTGGGCGTACATGGGCGGTGGAGATCCCTTACCATAGGGTGACCCACTTGCTCGTTTGCCGGCCTATGCTATAAAAAAACCCTGAGCATTTCGTAATAGAAAAACACAATATCATAATTACCCGACCCGGGGATCGAACCCGAGACCTCAGCGTCAGCCTCAGTCGTAACGCGTATGTATTACAACTGCACCTCCGAGGCATTCATTAGACATGTTAATCTCGGAAAAAGACATTCACGCGGGTGGAGTCGAATGCAAAGGGTAAAAGAATAAAGATAATTTTACCAGCAGGGATTGGAGTATGACAACCGGTGGAAGACACAAATGAGGTGACTCCCACTTGGCTGAAGACACCATCCGCATCAACAGCGACCAGACCGCCGCCACTGTCACCCTGCAAAGGAAAATTCATTTTGTCTTGTATAAATAGTAGACACACTGTAGACAATTGTTTACAGCATGAATAAATCAGTTCGACCAGGTTGTTAGCACTGTGTTACAGAAAACCGACATTTTAGATTACCGGAAGCCCAAATTTCTCCTCTCCTTCCCAATATCCATTCCATTCCTTTAATGTGGGCAACGCATCCATGAGTCGATATTCTGGGTGTTCACGGCTGGCGGAGATCACTTACTATCAAGTGACCCACTTGCTCGTGGTGCTTACCATCAGACGACCTGTCCGTTTCGTCATTCAGACTCATAAAAACAACGTTGTGGAAATATATATTAAACAGAACTGTTTTATTCATACATACATACGCACTCACGCCTGTAATCCCCGAAGGGGTAGGCAGAGGTGTAACCAGTACACTCACATTTCGCCGAGCGTATTTCCGTCCCTTATGTGATAGGGGGCGAACCTATCGCCATACCGGGCACAAATTCCAGACTCCGGGCTGATACTGAGCATTTCGTAATAGGAAAACCCAATACCACTTTACCCGACCCGGGGATCGAACCCGAGACCTCAGCGTTGACCTCAATGGTAACGCTTACGCATTACAACTGCGCCACCGAGGCAGTCTCAGTCAGTCACCGTATTTTATTCATAGGCTTGAATTTCGAGACGAGCAGGTCGCTCGCCTGATAGTAAGCGCCACGCCTGTCCATAAACAGAAGCAACACCACACAGAACTTTGATTTACAAAGCACTGCATGGCACTAATTTGCGCTCGTCACCCTGTGACATAAGTTGTTAAGTCTCATAACGCCCAGTAATTTCACTGGCTTCAATGTCCTTAAAACCGGAACACAACACTGCTTACACACTGTTGCTTGGGGGCAGAAATAGACAAAGCGGTGGTACCAACCCAGATGGCCTTTCGCATACGTGGGACCTACCACCTAGTAAAATAATATTTTTTTTATTATTTGACAGCGTCCGTGGCACAGCGGGTGAGTAGCCGGCTGTGAAACGGGTGGCCATGGGTTCGATCCCCGCACCGAGACACATATTTGTGTGATCCACAAATATTTGTTTCGGGTTTGGGTATTGAGATGCCGAAAGTCTCTACTAGTTTTTGATACCCACGACACAAGACTTGTATCTTACAATCCATCTATTCTAAAAAAAGTTACTGCCGCCGCCGCTGCCAAAAGCTTGTCATGCTATCTCCTCCGAAACCGCTGGGGGTATGGGGTCGAGACCGATACCAATCGATGCAGAATAATGTGAGGAAGTAAGTAAGATATGTCTCATATGCATCGGACTTTAATTTTTTTTTATTTGATTTTTTGTGGATAAACATGGACAACGCCCTTAGTACAATACAAAATTCTTTATTGCAAACCATTTACAATGCAAGTAATTAAAAAAAAATAAAAAAATAGTGCAAAACCTATGGAAGACAATGGGCGGTCTTATTGCTAGAAGCAATCTCTTCCAGACAACATCAGTATGGAAACAATTAACCAGAAGAGAAGTAGACAGCGGTGTACAATAAAATAGGAAAAAAAAACACGAATCTTACTGCGGGGTTAGGACTATGTGTTCGACTGTTGGGTGTATCTCTCTATTGTAAAAAAAGTAACTGGCTCCGCCGCCGCCGCCGCTGCCAAAAGCTTGTCACGCTATCTCCTCCGAAGCCGCTGGGAGTATGGGGTCGAGACCGATACCAATCGATGCAGAACAATGTGGGGAAGAAAGTAAGATATGTCTCATATACATCGGACTTTAAGTTTTTGTTTATTTTATGTTTTGTGGAATAACATGGGCAACGCCCCTAGTATTATATAATACCTGACAAGTGGACTGGCTGGTCACGTTATAGTAGGCTGCACAGATAGTAGAGTCCTGAATGATTGAACTGCCTCCAAATGCTGATAGGCATACAGCATTGCTGACACCAAGAAGGTAAACCCAGTTCATGTTTTCGGGCGAAACTCCTGAAATGATAATACAATCGGTTTTTTTTTATTGGCTTGAATGACAAGACGAGCAGGTCGCTCGCCTGATGGTAAGCGCCACGCTACTCATAAACAGAAGCAACGCCACACAGAACTTTCAATAACAAAGCACTGCATTACACTGGACTGCGCTCGTCACCCCGAGACATAAGGTGTTAAGTCTCATAATGCCCAGTAATTTCACTGGTTTCAATGTCCTTCAAACCGGAACACAACAGTGCTTACATACTGTTGTTTGGCGGCAGAAATAGACAATGTGGTGGTACCAACCCAGCTGGCCTCTCGCAAACGAGGGACCTATCACCTTGTGTTTAAATATTTAAAACGGCAAACGAGCAAGTAAGTCACCTGATGGTAAGTGATCTCCGTCGCCCATGAATGAGGTAACAAACCGGTTAAGCCGGCCCTTTTATGCTGCACCAGACTATCCCTCCCACACACCCGCAACTGTAACTCCTGTGCACCAGGATCGACAGTGGCACGCATTTTTGTTGACACCGAGCAATGAAGCTCGGCGAGTCTCTGGAAGTTACAAATTGTCTTTGTTCCGCAACGAAATCAAATAGAAAGTAATAACAATAATAATTAATTACACCCAACAGTCACACTCATAGTCCTGCTCCTGACCCCACACAAGGTTAACCTGTATTGTGGGTATCAGGAACTACGAGGGACTTGCCAACCCACAACACCCAGACCAGAAACAAATATTTGTGGATCACACAAACGTTAGTCTAGGTGCAGGAATTGAAGCCACGGCCTCACGCTTCTCAACCAGCTACTCGCCCGCTGCACCACGGAGGCTGTCAAGGTTAGGGAGGATTTGGACTATCATGCTGAGGGGCTAGCACGGAAACTTGCGAAAAGTTATTCGAGCTGTCATCGACAACAATTTCTATGAGATTTGAGTACAGCGCCTCTATTGTACGTGAAAGAAACTAATATATATGGAATATAGACCAATGATATTTAAGGAATTATCTATCGAGCCCTCGATACCTTTACATTACGATTTCGATAGTTTTCCGTGCTAGCCCCTCAGCAGAGAAAACTGTCTACAACATGGCTCTTTTAATCGAGTGACAAGTAGTAGTTGTAAATAGCTTATTGTAGAAGGCCTTGAACTCCCTTGGCTAGTTTACATCTATTAATATTCTATCTTCTTCAAATATAAAAGCGAAATATCAACTCACTCACAGATTAATCACGATATCTCAAAAACCAAGGCTAGGATCATGAAATTTGGTCAGATAATAATTTCTTAAATGTAGAGGCTCGTTAAAGAAGGAGTAAGGAAAGTGGGTAGCAGCTTCTATGAAATATAGCTTACCATTAGTCCATAAGCGGCCCCAGCCGGTAGCTATGAGTCGTACGCCGCTATAGTCCCGGTTGGCGTCAGATGAGCTCTGGAGTCTGATTGGTTGGATCAACTCTGTAATAAATTATAAAGCGTGTAAGGGATACGCTTCCGAAAAGTAACAGCCATTCCCAATATTATGTCTACCGATAGATATGGTTACTGGCAGTAAATTTTGACATATTTTGTGTGGAAGATCTGTCAAAATACTTTCGATAGTAAGCAAATCTATCTGTAAAAAGAATATAGGGAATGGCTATAAAACAGGTGGTAGTACTGATGATTACAGACAAGATACCACTGAATACCTAAATCGCGCAATATAAATACTTTTTTTATGCAGTATCATTTGAATAGAAAAATTCAACGGTTATTCAAATCATATCGATATATTTTTTTTATAGTAAAATAAAGCGTTTCTGAAGAAACTGCTGACGCTCGGTGTTAGCGGTAGACATGCGCGAACGACGTGTGCGCGTGGTTGTAAAAAGAATGGATAGATTTATCTCGCGATTTTTTTAGTTTCAGTATACCCATTACACCTTTTTTTTTTTTTTGTCGCGGGGAAAGCGAATTATTGCTACCGCCCCGCCCCGGGGGAAGGCGGTTATGTTGGGTTCACCGGTCTTACGACCCAGCGTTAAGCCGCCCGGAAGAGATGTTAAATCCGAGCGACCGCTGGGCCGAGTCCCTAACACTATATACAAACTACACTGGCATACCAACTAAAACCCCGCGGTGGCCTTCTTCGGCGCACGTGGAGCGGCCCCGGGGTATCCCTAGCTAAATCTAAGGATTGCTACCGGAACCGCCACCCGTGCTGCCGTCCATCCCGGGGTCGCACGTACAAGAGTACAAAACGGGCGCTACGACAGCCCCCGGCTGCGCGCTTACGACCCCCGATGGCACCAATTAGTCGCCTCTTACGACAGGCAGGGGATACCGTATACCCATTACACCTAATTTAAGAACATTTAACTTACAAAAATATAACATAAGCTTTTACCTACTTATCTCCAAACGTGTAAGCAGAAGTGCAAATCTTGCCTACATTTTGTCGTGCCAGAAAAAATATCTAACGTACCATTATATTGAAGTTTCCTCTCAAAGTTGATAACTCCTATGTCATTGGGCTGGACGATGCCTGCAATGATCTCCGAATACAACGGATGGTTAAGATAGGTGGTGGTCTCAAAGATCACTGCTGGACGGGTAGAGTTCACTGTGCCGGCACGGATGACGATCGTCACACGACTTGAAAGAAAAACGATGAAATATTATTCAAAATCCGAATCGCAGTGCGTTTTCCGTTTTCCATTGAGCAGTTTCCCATTTTCAGATGCTCATTTTATATGGGAGAACATCTTCATTGATGCTTTATGGGACTATCGGCAATATTTTTCCCTCTCCATCCTCATTTCTTTCTTTAAATATCAACAAATGATCAATGATTCTTACTGTATTCTGACGTTCATAGGAAGTAGAGATCGCTGATCCAGAAACGACCTAATTGTACGTTTGCCTGCCTTCTGCGATAATAATCTCACTAATCCTATGAGCAATAAATAGGAAAGCTGCCACTTCATCGGTTTTCTGTAAAAGAGTGGTCCCTCCTCGGTCGAGCCGGTCCGTAGAAAAAACGACTACAAAACAGCTCTATCATGGCCAATACTCTTGTGCGTGGACTCTAATTACAAAATATGATTGAAATAAAACTAGATTATACGGATTTTATCGTGGTTTAATTTTAATTTTAGTCCCAACGTTTCGAAAGCTTTTCAGCCTTCGTGGTCACGGGAGAGACGCGCGTCTCTCGCGTTTTAATAATTAAACCGTGATAAAATCCGTATAAACTAGTTTTATTTCAATGTGTAATATTCGCGTAAACATAAGAAATCATTATACAAAATATGAACTTACCGTGCAGTGCAGTGGGCAGCTGTCAGACCCCAGTTGGTATGGATGATGGTGCCTCCACAAGCGAACACACTACCAGTCTCATTCACCATACGTAGGGATAACTGGTAAGGGAACTGTCCTATATCCGCCTCCCATCCGGAGACGATTCTTGAATCAGCTATAAACGGTCAAAATTCATTTTGATAGAATAAATAAAATCATCGACTGGAAGGCGAGCACGAACAACTTACGAATAAGTATTCGAATCGAGAACACTAGCATTTGTATGAAGGTTCAAACAATTTTTTTACATTTTGATATGAATACGTTCTCGCAAGTTATTCGTGCTAGCCCCTCAGTCTTTATTTTTGCCTGGCGTTATCCCGGTTTTATGCGAGGGTCCGGCTTCTCTTATCATAGATTTGACGGTATCTGGTATTGACAACCCGCCGCGCCGCCTGACCTCCACAACCCGCAACGGGAACCAAGATTTGCCATTGCTTCGTCCGTCAAGTGAGGTTGGCTTTGGGCCTAAGACGTTTCCCACTTACACTCCCAATTCTCAATCCCATTACGCGCAAAATTACTGAAGTTAGTCTACACCCGCCTTGTACGTCTCCCCCACCCTTTAGTCTCTGAAAACATATATGGAGGCCCTATAGGAGACGGCGTGGTTGCATATTTGAACTAAAACTGTTATTATCAAATTTCATTTATTTATTAATGAAAAATATAATTAAATTTTAAAAGTCGTAGAACTAAAATTCTTCAGTGTGTCAAGAAGACACTTGTAAGAGGTTATTAGTATTTTCAAATTAGCCCTGTATATATATGCATTTTTAGTATCTCGACTTTTTCATTCATGTCCCGCTATTTGGAAAATATATCTGGCAGCTCTACTTGCCGGTCTCGGCTTAAAAAGTACTGACTACATTAATAACTACACTACTAAGATGTCAAGACAGACTTCCGACAGTTTCGTCAAGAGACGCCAGCTTCAGTGACACCGTCGTCTGTCAATGCCGTATTTAAAGCGCTATTGTGGAATGCTACCGCGGTATGGTTTACCATACATTTACGTTGTGCACAATACAAATGTGTAGACCTCACTGAAGCTCGCGTGTAATGCTTGACGCGACAATTCCATGCCGCAACGGTATGTTTTGTTGCTTTTTTTATCCTAGTTCGGCAAAGTGACCACTTGATGGCAAGTGTAGCGCAATCCAAGAATACTGTCGACCAACGACAGCCGATGTATCTACCGTAGGTCGGTAAAATTATGCCGGCCTACTTAATTGCTTTTTTCACACTCCGTTAAAAGAACCCAATATTATAGGAAGGAGCGAACACGTGTGCCAGCAAACTATTCCACAGCTTGATGGTCCGACAGAAGTAAGATTTTGCGTACTTTTTAGTTCTAGCCGAGATTAAAAGACCACGAAGCTGTGGTTCCATAAGCCAGCACGCGTGGTTGCTGTTTTTAACAAGGAATTACGGTATTTATTTCTTCAGTGTACTTACATCGCACATTTTCAGGAAACACTGCGGAATCAGCAAATACCTATAAAATTAAAAATAAGGTCTGATAATACACTTGAATGTGGCGTGACGTCACGTTATTTATTTATGTTACGCTTTATAAGAATGCTGTCTCAGACCTATTATTGGTGAGTAGGCTCGTCTAAATCATAGCATTAATGAACAATATTTTGTTAGTATGCCTACAAACTGTTGGTGTGTCATTATAAATAAATAAATAATTTTGTTGTAGAAAAACCCAATATCACTTTTACCCGACCCGGGATCGAACCCGAGACCTCAGCGTCAGCCTCAGTCGTAACGCGTACGCATCACAACTGCGCCACCGGGGCAGTCTCATCAGCAATATCTTCTAGTTTATTATTTAAACGAACTTTACGCAATCTAGCAAATATTATCTAATTCAATGATTAGATAATCCGTACTTAATAAATTATTTTTAAACATTATTGTCTCAAAATAATAAACACGTCTAATTACTAATAAACAACATTAAAAATAGATAACACATAATTTATAAATAGTAAAATCAAAACTATTTTTAACGTAATAAATATTTACCGAAAAAATTGCGGAGGCTGCAAAATAAACCACAACGCCCCAGAAAGCCATGATTGCAACCAACTGCGCCCAAACAACCAATAAGTGGTTAAATGAATTCTGCTACGCGATAACATAATATTTTCTGATTTCTCGCCTGATAAAGCCAAGACTTATCTAATTATTTCCGTTGCTTAATTAGGCGACAAATTCGTGAGTAATTAAAAAAAAACTGAATGTTTCTCTTACTGTGTTTATTATTTTTTTATTACGATGAGGCTGGCATAATCTTGTTGATTCCAAGCCTCTAAATAATTAATGGATAAGGTGATGCGTTTCTTTAACTTTGTATTGGTTTACACACGTCCCACTGCTGGGCACAGGCCTCCTCTACTGAATGAGAGAGGTTAGGCCTTAGTTCACCACGCTGGCCTAGTGTGGGTTGGCAGACTTTACATACCTTCAAAATTCTTATGAAGAACTTCTCAGGTATGCAGGTTTCCTCACGAGGTTTCCCTCATCATTAAAGCAAGCGATAATTAACAATTAATACACATAATTTAGAAAAGGCAAAAGTGATTGCTCTTGGGTCTGGTTTCGAACCAGCGGCTTTCGTCTCGACAGTCCGTACCACTCCCCGCTGAACTATCTATTGCTGCTTTTTAGCCAGGATAAGAAAGGCCCAAGTCGAGATACTTGTAATAAGTCGGTATACTTTGGATGAGACCACGGGAAAGAAATACTAATTCTTAGCCATTTTCTTAGCTGTTTGAAAACATGTGATTTTCTGATTGACGTCGGGGATTTTTAATGATTGCCTACTTTATTTATAAATATGTGTGATTTCACTCGAGAAATGTATTTGAGTATATTCTGATATCAACAAAAACATTATCTATTAATACTTGTACGTAATCAATTAATTACACCCATTCATTATAACATAGACAATCCCAGATTATAAAATGTTGATAATATTTAGGCACAAGGCTTCTTAACCTCCGATAAAAAGAAGGGTGTTATAAGTTGACCTCTTTGTCTGTGTGCATATGTGTGCGATAAAATAGGCCGATTTAGTTGATTTTTTTATTTGGAAGGTAATTTAGACAGGAGTGTTCTTCGTTAGTAGTTTAGCCGTCTACAGCTTCGAACTATTCGATAATTTATAGCATATATATATATTATGTTTGAGCTCATTTAATAGGTTTCGATGAGTTTTTATAGCATACGCCGGCAAACGAGCGAGTGGGTCACCTGATGGTTATTAAGTGATCTCCACCGCCCATGTACGCCCACAATACCAAAAGAATTATAGGTGCGTTGCCGACCTTAAAGGAAAGGAATAATTAAGGGATTGGAGAGGGGGTTTGGGCCTCCGGATTTTTCACTCACCGTACGAAATGCAGCAGGAAGCTTATTTTTGTTGTTAGTCATACGTCTTTTGTCGGAGATTTTGTAATACTCGCTTTAAGTTTTTTAAGTTTTGAATTTAAGATTTTTAGATAAAGCATTCTTCAGAATCATAGATACACATTTTTTATATTCACTTAGTTTGGTTTAATGCTCTAAGCTTGTTTAAATAATGAAAAAAAAGTGAATCAAGTTCTCCTAAGTAAGTAAGATAGTTTTTGAGTGGTAGAGCCACGCTGTAGACACTTGGCTACAGCATGTATGGGCCGGCTCGCCCGGGTCACTGTCTCACAGAAAACCGGCGTAAAGTAACAGCTTGCTGCTGCGTTTCGTACGGTGAGTGAGATATCCGGTGGCCCAAAGCCCCTCCCCTTCCTAATACCTTAATTATCCCTTTCCTTAAGGGTGGGCAACGCACCCATGATTCCTTTGGTATTGTGGGCGTACATGGGCAGTGGAGATCACTTACCATCAGGTGACCCACTTGCTCGTTTACCGGGCTATACCATAAAAAAAGAAAAAAAAGAAAGTAATATAGCCATGCTTGATACTCCGTGATATTTGACATGTACTACGGGGTGAAACATTTATATCGTATACTATACGTTGCTTAAATTTGATCACACCTTTCTATAACACGTTGTATAAGGAAAATTGTGGGTGTTAATGCACAGAATCACTTACCAAGTGGGTCATTTACTTAACGGCCTCTGCAATACAAAAAAACACCCTACGAAGACTTTGTAAATTATGTATGTGATTTTGACCCAGGATAGGATCAGGAAAGCATCATCATCTTTGTATATAACTTTATTCATACAAAATAATAAAACCGCATAGAATTAACATATGTAAACAAATAATAAGTAATAGGTTTTCCATTTTAGTTGGCACATTATTATATTAACACTTTACAATACAACCGTTTTTTTTTTTTTTTACAATTTGTTATCGATGTATTAAGGCTGTTTGGCATTATTTCCTTAGCCTAAACATTTTTACGAAGTAAATTGAGGATGTTTTGCGGCATTTCCTTAGTCTCAGGGTCGCTAGAGTAAAATTTTTCTGTGGTCTCAGGTGCCTGGACATCTTCAGAGACAGTGACAGATGGAGTCCAGTCGAAGTTTATGCCAGTCACCTGTCTAATCCAGGGGTGATAATGACCCGGACGTACGAAACCTGTAAAAAAGGAACAGTAATAATTCAATGACACACTTTCGAGCTTCGAGCGAGCTTATCGCCATACCAGGCACAAATTCCAGACTCCGGGCTGATACTGAGCATTTTGTAATGGAAAAACCCAATACTACTTTACCCGACCCAGGGATCGAACCCGAGACCTCAGCGTTAGCCTCAATTGTAACGCGTACGCATTACAACTGCGCCACCGAGGCACTTTCGATGCTATCCTACTTATACTTACAAAGTGGTAGATCTCTCGTATGCGAGAGGCCGTTTGTGTGAGTACCACTGCTTTGTCTACTTCTGCCGCCAATCAGCAGTGTGTAAGCACTGTTGTGCTCCGGTTTGAAGGACATTGAGGCCAATGAAATTACTGAGCGTTATGAGACTTAACATCTTAATAAATGTCTCGGAGTGACGAGCGTAGTCCAATGCCATGTAGTGCTTTACTATTCAAGCCTGTGTGGTGTTGCTTTTATTTATGGCTTACCATCAGGCGAACGACCTGCTCGTTTCGTCATTCAAGCCAATATAATGTATATCGTCGCTTAGCTAACAACACCGCGCTAGTTAAATTGGCTTACCCCCGGTTTCCGAAAGGCTGATCAAATCGACATTCAGCTAACAGAACTTTGAGTTGACATCGCTGTCAAATCAATTCGAGTTGCTGAAACGTTATTCAATGAAAAAAATTATACTATTTGATGTCTCTTTAGTACCGTTTGACATACGATTTTTCATATTCATTGGAATGTTATGTTAGCTAACATGTGTGTCAAATCAAAGGTGTTGATCACGCTTCTAGCAACTCAATTTCGACTTGACATGAGATTTGAAATTTGATTAGTTAATTTAACATTGATCATCCTTTCAGAAACCAGGCGTTAGTTTTCAGGAGAGACATAAAACTGAATATTTTTTATGAACATGTGTGATGTTACCAATGAGTTGCGCGGTGACAGAATTATTTGAGTATCGTACTTTGTATGGTTAGTTTAAATTTTTGTGTAAATTTATTGGATACGCGGCAAAAACAATTTATCCAATGACAATATCACATGGCCAATTTTCGAGTTACGCGGTGTTGTTAGCTAAGCGACGAAATCCAACTTCCAAATATCATTATTTAGTTTGTGAATTTGAAGGGATAGGCAGAGGTGTAACTAGAACACCCAAATTTCACCGAGCTTATTCCCGTCACATAATGTGAGTATGTCGCCATACCGGGTACAATTTCAGTCTACGGGCTGAGAATAAGTATTTCATGATAGAAAAACCCAATTTCACTTTACCCGAACCGAGGATCGAACCCGAAACCTCAGCACAGCAGCCGTACCGCGTACACATTACAACTGCGCCACCGAGGCATTCTTGTGAATATGGATGTTTGGATTATTTTATTATCCCGGAAAACGTAGATCAAGCGGGCGGAGCTGCGAGCAAAAGCTAGTAGTATATAAAACTCACCACTAGGCAAACCGGCGTGGCATCCGAATTGAGAGACGAAGCTAGCGACGCCAACTTGCGTGAGCCGCCCGTCGACATCAACTACGGTCAGGGGCCCCCCACCGTCGCCCTGAAATGATAATAATACTAAGTTGCTTCCTTGTCGCTTATTCAGCACCTATTTTGGGGAGCCCATCTACCTTTCAGAGTGGTAGAGCCATGCTGTAGACAGTTTTGTCTGCAGCACAAATAGGCTGGCTCGTCCGGTTTGTTACCACTGTCTCACAGAAAACTAGCGGCTTGTTCGTACGGTGGGTGAGATATCCGGAGTCCCTAACTCCCTTCCCCTTCCCAATCCCTTAATTATTCCTTTCCTTTAAGGTCGGCAACGCGCCCATGATTCGTTTGGTATTGTGGGTAAACTTGGTGGAACTCACTATCAGATGACCCACTTGCTCGTTTGCTGGCCTATGCTATAACAATAAAAAAAACTCACCGAGCAGATGCCCTGACTGGGGACGTTGTAAGGTCCGGCGCAGATAGTGGAGTCCCGGACGATGAAATTGCTGTTGATGATCAACAAGCATGCAAAATTGGTTACTCCGGTCAGATGCACCCAGTTCAAATTATCCGTAACTTGACCTGGGAACAAGTTTTTTTTTTATTAGCAATAATGACACGAGCAATGTGGCCTTATTGACCTCGTGAAATTTGCATTATATATTTACCAACATAACTGTGAATTGAAGAGCATTGCTCAGAATGGCTATCACGGAAACTTGCGAAAAGTTATTCGAGCTGTCATCGACAACAATTTCTATGAGATTTTAGTACAGCGCCTCTATCGTACGTAAAAGAAACTAATATATATGGAATATGGACCAATGATATTTAAGGAATTATCTATCGAGCCCTCGATACCCTTACATTACGATTTCGATAGTTTTCCGTGCTAGCCCCTCTGTTCGCAACAGTATTGGCATTTTACGAATAACCATTCATTATAAGGGATACTTCTGGAGGCCAATTCTCGTAATTTTAAATGTTCAAAATATCATTCTGATCTAGTCTCAGCGTCAAGAAAGTTGCAAATGGCATTCTTTTAAACCAATAAACAACGTCAAACGCAGAATTGGCCTTCAGGTGTTATGACACACATATTTCACATTAGGTAATTCGTTTATTTTCAGCACAGTTCCAGAAATTATCAAAATGACTTTCACCTAACTCTACGCAATAAAAAGTTATTTCGAGAGGCTCGTGAGACTGCTAAAAAACATAATTACAAATATGTTTGGATCAAAAACGCCACAATACTTGTGCGGGAATCCGATACTTCACCTGTCATTGCTGTTAAATCAACCAAAGACATTGATAAAATTCGTTCCAAGTGTGCACAAAACTCAACTACGAGTACGTCTAGTTAACTTGTTTTACGTAGTTTACCCTGATATATTATTATGTAATAATATTTTAACTATCCACATTCATTCTTGTTCGTGTTGCAATTTCACCAACCAGTTATTGCTAAGCTCCATATATTTTCTTTTGTCAACAATGATTTCGTATTCAGTAATGTTACATTTTCATAATTTTTGTATTATATGCTACAGCGGTCATTTATGTTGTGTTTTTTTTTATATATTTACGAATACTATTCTTTATAACTATAAAAATATCAGTACTTTATCCATAAATGCATCCTAAGAAGCACAATTTAACTTTCTATTACCAGAATTGTAGAGGAATTCGTACTAAGCTAAATACACTATATCTAAACATCTTATCGAGTGACTATGATGTAATTGTTCTAACAGAGACCTGGCTTGTACCTACCATCTTTGACTCTGAGTTTATAGACCATAGGTATATTACGTACAGATGCGACAGAGACCGCAAAGCTACAAGTAAACAAGATGGTGGTGGTGTGTTGATAGCGGTGGCAAAAACATTATCACCGGTTTGTATCTCACAAAATGTTTCTCCGTCTTTATTTGAAAATGTTGTAATATCTTTACCGAGCGAGGGCTCGAAATGCCACATAATTAGTGTCATATATCTTAACCCTGGGTCTACTAATGATACATTATCTGCACATTTTGAATATTTACAGGAAGTAATAGACAAACATAACACAGATAACTTTTTCATTTTTGGTGACTATAACTTACCTGATATCAACTGGATTTACAGCAATACCTGTCCGAAGACTTTAACTGGAACAGGCAGATCCTTATGTTGCACTTTACTTAATAACTTTATGTCTTTCCTGAATGCAACACAATTAAATGGACTTTATAATACAAATGGTCGCATACTGGACTTACTTATTACAGATGTAAACTGTACTGTTTTACCACCTGAAACACCCCATCTTAGTATAGACAGTCACCATCCCCCGTTTTTCGCTATTACGCCTATCAAAAGTAATATAAGGTGTTTAAAACCGAAAAATATCCTTAGGTATAACTTCCATAAAGCTGATTACGTCAAGATAAATACTTCATTAGGCAATATTGACTGGCAAGAACTCATTAGTAACCTTAGGGCAGAATGTGCAGTTGATGTGTTTTATGAAAAACTATACACAATAATTAAGCTATATACACCTATATCTAAACCTAAATCTGATCATTTTCCTATATGGTTTTCTCCTAGGCTTATTATATACTATAAAAATAAGACAAAAGCATGGAATACGTGGAAAAAATATAAGACCAAGTCTGATTACGAAATTTTCGCCTTGTATCGTGATTATTTCAAATCAGAGTGTAGTAAGTGTTTCCGCAAATATATCGAATCAGTAGAAAATGATATAGTTACAAATGTGAAATACTTCTGGTCTTATATAAAAAATCGTAAAGCTAATACTGGCATCCCATCTACAGTTTACTACAAAAATACGTGCTCGCAAAATCCCGAAGACATACCTTACATATTTTCAACATTTTTTCATTCTGTTTTTGAGCCGTCTACCTTAAAACCTAATGACTACACTCCTCCAAATGCTTTTTCTGGCTATTCTTCCATCTTCAGCAAATTACATATAACATTAAATAAGGTACTCAAAGAGCTTAATAATCTCGACCCTTCTAAAGGTCCTGGTCCTGATTCTCTTCCTGCGTTATTCCTAAAAAATACTGCTCAATATATTTCAACTCCACTTCAAACTATATTTAATAAATGCTTAAGTGAGGGAGTGCTCCCTGATATCTGGAAGCGTGCCAATATAATACCGATCCATAAAAGTGGGTCTAGAGACAATGTAGAGAACTACCGCCCGATTTCAATTCTCCCTGCACTGTCTAAACTTTTCGAAAGACTCGTACATAATGAGCTATATCCTCACATTCACAAATTATTATCCCACAACAACACGGATTTGTCAAAGGCAGGTCAACTGCTACTAACCTCCTCGTCTTTACTAACTTCTTATTTGAGAATATGGACAAACGATTGCAAGTTGACACCATATATACAGACTTTCAAAAAGCTTTCGACAGGGTTGATCACGAACTTCTGTTAAATAAAATAGCCTTTAATGGTATAAGGGGTAATCTGCTTCGCTGGTTTGTATCATATGTTACTAATCGGTGTCAAAAAGTAGTAGTCAATGGGTACAGTTCTCAGTACGTGCATGTAACTTCAGGCGTACCACAAGGATCTATCCTCGGTCCACTCCTCTTTCTTATATTCATTAACGACGTCAGTGAATGCTTTCAAAATTCTCTTTTCCTCTTATACGCCGACGACCTCAAAATTTATAAAATCATACGAAATTCAAATGACTGCGCGTTGTTGCAAAAAGACATAAATAGTTTTTCTGCCTATTGTTTTAAGAACAAACTTTGTCTGAGTATACCAAAATGTAATTCCATAAGCTTCACTAAAAATGTTCGTTTAATATCACATAACTATTCCCTTTGTGGTGAAAATCTAAATAAGGTTACTTCTTTGCGGGATTTAGGAATCCTTTTAGACAGCAAACTGTACCTGGATCAACATATTGACAAGATTGTAAATAAAGCATATCAAATGTATGGATTTGTAATGCGATCTTCTAAGGATTTTAAAAAACCATCCTCCCTTTTATATCTATATTTTACACTTATCCGATCACAACTGGAATATGCTTGTGCTATCTGGGATCCTTATTACACAAAATATATAGATCAGTGTGAGAAGGTGCAAGCAAGGTTCCTTAAAACGCTACATTATAAACATCACTTCGGACGGATGACATATAATCTGCTTCTAGATAAATTCAATGTCATGTCCTTACTCAATAGACGAATTCTTCTGCAAGTTATGGTTTTGTATGATTTGTGTCACAACAAATTTGAATGCTTAGATTTACAAAATAAACTTTGCTATATTGTTCCAAGAACCATACATCGAAGGAGGGTTCGCGCAGGTCAGTTGTTTGCTATCGGGTCATCCCGTACAAACACTGGTCTTCGTGCGCCCATTCATAGATTATGCAACATTTATAATAAACAATTTTTAGATGTGGATATTTTTGTTAATACTGCATATCAATTTAAAAAGGCAATTAGAAAGGCACTGGCAAACCCACCACATTAAACTCATACTAATTTTTGAATAACTAACTATTCGTAACCTCCTCAGTTATCATCCCATATAGTTTTTAAAAATAAGAATCTGAGGATAACGTTGTGGGTTACACATTTATTATTTTTGTATTGTATATTTCGAATTATGACTAATTGTGTAACTGTTTGTTGTCCCATGTTTATAAATAAAAAAAAAAAAAAAAAAAAAAAAGGATGCCAAAAAATATAGTATATACCTTTAATGTCGACATCGTCATTTCTCTATCGTCTGGATATTTATGAACAGTGAAATTGTACACCCATGATGCGAATACCTAGATATGTTTATTTGTTTGTTTAGTGGATGAAGACATTCCTTTCCACTAATAGTAGTTAACTATCATCATCATCATCATCTTAAGCCTGAATTCATCCACTGCTGGACATACGCCTTTCTAAGTTGGCGACACCCTTGACGGTCCTCCGCCTCCTTCATCCAGCCGCTTCCCGCTACGTGTATCAGTTAACTATAGCAAAATTTATACAACAAAGTGGTGGATAAAATGGTGATAGCTCCAGACAGAAAGAAAATATTATATATGTTTTTTTACCCTAGCTCGGCAAAGTGACTACGCTACACCTGATGGTAAGTGTAGCGCGATCCATAATGTCGACGAAAGACAGACACTGTATCTATCGTAGATCGGCAGAATCCCTATTCTGCCGATCTACGATAGATACGATAGATAGTTTCCTATATTGAATTTTATACATTATTTTATAAGCAACAGAAAATGATACGCAAAAGAAACCCTTTTATTAAAACACAATCAAAATTGGTTCAGAAATGTGCCCGCAGTTATGACTTTAAATGTTTATATGAGGAAAAGTGGGTGAGTAGTAGGGATATCTTACTATGTCGCTTGCACGCGTGAACCATAATGAACATTTTACACAGTGATGTCAAAGTTTGTGTCGTCTGTCATTTGAGAAATACCTCCTTCTACAGGATTTGAATGGCTTCTAACTTATTTATTTTTGGTCCGAGTTATAAAAGTCTTTCTGCAATAGATTTTGAGTAACGTAACTTATTGATTTAAATAATAAAAAAAATCTAGTCAACTACCCTATTGTGCCGGCCTGCCTAAATGCTTCTTCACACTCCGATTAAAGGAGCTATATCCTTAATACCTGAAGTCCAGGTGGTGCCCCAGCCGCTGGTCGTCATCCTCACACCAGCGTAGTTGCGGTTCCTGTCGGCGGACCTCATTATCCTGACTGGCTGGATGAAATCTGAGAATTGAATACCGTGAAATTTATGTGAATGAGTTATGTACGTGCTTTTTTTATTTTATAAGCTTGAGTGACGAAACGAGCAGGTCGCTCGCTTGATGATAACACTGCATGGCATTGAACTGCGTTCGTCACCGCTACATAAGATGTTAAGTGCCATAATGCCCAGTAATTTCAATGGCATCAATGTCCTTCAAACCAGAACACATCAATGCTTACACACTGCTGCTTGGTGGCAAAAATAGACGGCGCGGTGGTACCAACCCAGACGGCCTCTCGCATAGAAGGAACCTACCACCTTGTAACTGTAAAATAACTCGACAGCCTCCGTGGGGCAGTGGGCGAGCAGCCGACTGTGCAGCGTGAGGCCGCGGGTTCGATTGCCGCACCGAGACAAATATTTGTCTGATCCACAAATATTTGTTTCGGGTCTGGGTATTGTGGGACCGCAAATCTCTCGTAGTTCCTAACACCCACGACAGAAGACTCGTATCTTACTGTGGGGTCAGGGGTTATGTGTGTGGATCTCGGAAGAGTACAATAGCGTATCCGCAGCCCCGACCAAACAAGCGCACCCGGAGGAACACCGTTGGGTTTTAGTCCGTAGGAGTCGGACATAACCGCCCCGACTGACCACGCAATGGGGCGGTACCCATAAAGGGTTTCCCAACGTTAAAAAAAGGGCTATGTGTGTGCCTATTGGGTGTTTAACAAAATAAGACCTATTTTAAAAATGTGTCAACTAGCCTATTATGGCGGCCTGAAGTTACTGGATATAATGATAATGTCAGCTGTCATTCTATTGCGACTTTACAACACATAGCAGCGCGTGCACATATGAATTGAATTATCTGTGCATTGAGCCTCGCCAGACACGAATCCAGACTCATGGGGGGTCCTGCCCATATTTGTTTGCATGTTAAGATATTCCGCAAATGTGAAGTTTTGAACTGCGTTTCGTAAGATATTTAAAAAAAAAACTCACTGTCGTAGTTGAGCCACCGGTTGAACCTGATAAGGGCGATATCGTGAGGCTGTGTGATTTGATGGATCTCGTCTATGAACTCTGGAGCCGTGAAGACGGTGTTCGTCTCGAACTGCACGCGTGGTCGGTTGATATTCACCATACCCGCCCGTATCATCACGTTCACGCGACTGGAAAAAAAACTCGACGTGAATAGTATAACATCTGAGGGGCTAGCACGGAAAACTATCGAAATTGTAATGTAAAGGTATCGAGGGCTCGATAGATAATTCCATATATATTATTCATATATATTCCATATATATTAGTTTCTTTTACGTACGATAGAGGCGCTGTACCAAAATCTCATAGAAATTGTTGTCGATGACAGCTCGAATAACTTTTCGCAAGTTTTCCGTGCTAGCCCCTCTGTAACTAGGCCCTCGTATGCGAAAGGCTGTCTGGATAGGTACCACTGCTTTTTCTATTTTTACCGCCAAACAGTAGTGTGTAAGCACAGTTGTGTCTAATAAAAAAAGCGACTGCACCTGAATGGTGCTAGTTGAATGCGATTATTTTTGTTTAAATCTGATTTAACCGAGGTATTAGCTATGTTAGAAGGAATTTTAATTCGTCGTTATTACCTATTATTTTTTGCTATCGATGATGAGACGAGCAGGTCGCTCGCCTAATGGTAAGCGTCACGCATGCCCATAAACAGAAGCAATACATAGAACTTTGAATTACAAAGCACTGCATGACATTGGACTGCGCACGTTACTCCGAGACATAAGTTGTTAAGTCTCATAAGGGCTAAGGCCCAGTAATTTCACTGGCTTAAATGTCCTTCAAACCGAAACACAACAGTGCTTACGCACTACTGTTTGGCGGCAGAAATAGACAAAGCGGAGGTACCAACCCAGACGGACTCTCGCATATAAAGGATATACTACCTTATCAATAGATAACCTACCTTGTATAATATATAGAAGACTAGCTTTTGCTCGCGGCTCCGCCCGCGTGAACGGTCTTTTCAAGGATACAAATAGCCTATGTCCTAGTCCAGGTTATAGACTACTTGTGTGCCAAATATCATCGAAAATCATTCAGCTGTTAAAGCGTGATTGACTAACAAACTTCAACTAAACTTTCACATTTATAATAGACAGCGTATGCTCGCGGCTCCGCCCGCGTGAACGGCTTTTTCCGGGATAAAAAGTAACCTATGTTACACAGTGATAATGTAGCTTTCTAACGGTAAAAGAATTTTTGAAATCGGCCTAGTAGTTTTTAAGTTTATTCGTTACATACAAATCTTTCCTCTTTATAACATTAGTGTAGAAGAAGGATAAGCATACTAACGTAGCAGTGCATCGAGCTGAAGAGAGTCCCCAGTTGTTGTGTATGATGGATCCGCCGCACGCCGTGATGTGACCATGGACGTTTACAGTACGAAGGTATATCATGAATGGAAACTGTCCTTCGCGAGCCACCCATCCTGACACGATTCTTGAATCTGGAAACCGGACTGCACTTAGTGATTTTGTGTAGATGAAGCAAAGTTCAACTTGAGGAGGCACGTTATTGACAGTTTTGCCTGTGGTCTCGATGGCGCAGTTGTAATGCGTACGCGTTACGACTGAGGCTGACGCTGAGGTCTCGGGTACAATCCCCAGGTCGGGTAAAAGTTATATTGGGTTTTTCGTTGTGCCCGGTATGGCAATAGGCTCCCCTCTATCACATCGTGGGACGGAGATACGCTCGGCGAAATGTGGGTGTACTGGTTACACCTCTGCCTACCGCTTCGGGGATTACAGGCGTGAGTGCGTATGTATGTATGTAGTCGTATGTTGCCTGCGGTATGAATGTCGTCAGTTCCGTTTTTGTTCCGATATGTCCATCAAAGGCCAAAATTCAGTAACTATTAGTAATATATTTTTAAATTTCTCGTCTCCAGAGGGTTGACGTTACCGTTCGTAAAAACTACGAGCCAAATCGTTCTGTCACATAATATGTCAAAAAGCATGTTGCGCCGATCCCACTGCGAGTGGGATAAGAGCAGGTAGGAGAAGGAAATATTCAATTAAATTACAAAAGCAATTAAAACTAAATAGGTAAAAATGCATACACCTCTGACTTTTCTAATTTATGTGTGTATTAATTGTTAATCATCACTTGCTTTAACGGTGAAGCAAACATCGTGAGGAAACCTGCATACCTGAGAAGTTCTTCATAAGAATTTCGAAGATATGTGAAGTCTGCCAACCCGCATTAGGCCAGCGTGGTGGACTAAGGCCTAACCCCTCTCATTCAGTAGAGGAGGCCCGTGCCCAGCAGTGGGACGTATATAATACAGGGCTAGTATTATTATTATTGTTATTAAGTAAAAATGGCTGTGATTTGTGATGACATATCTAATATTGACAAAAAAAGATTTTCTATTGACGAAACAAATATACATGGCGAGTGTGAATGGTACAGTTGGGAGGGGAAGGCCTCGGCGAACTTTCATAGATCAAGTTGGAGATATTCTCGAGAAAGACCAGGTCAGGAGTACCCTAAACCGACGAGCATGTATGAAAAATTTAATGAGAGTGAATGAGGCCAAAGAGGTATGCAAGGAACGTAGCAAGTGGAAATCCGTTGTCTCTGCCTACCCCTATGGGAAACAGGCGTGAGTCTATGTATGAATGTATGTAAAGATTTTCTATTGTATAAAACTGTGTGACCACGCGTGGCCTTAGAGTTAGACCGCCCTCACTGGTGTAGTAGGTAACCCCACAATATTTTATTTACACCTCAACTGAGGAAAAAAGAACTATGGGAGATATTGTTGTTCCTCAAGTAATCAATCACTATGGATGTCTTGCCTAGGTGACGCCGCGCTGTTATAACTATTTCTTTTTATAGCCTAGTGCTCATAGTTGCCCATGTTTTTCCACAAAACATAAAATAACAAAAAAATTAAAGTCCGACGAATATGAGACATATCTTAATTTCTTCCCCACATTATTTGCATCGATTGGTATCGGTCTCGACCCCATAGCCCCAGCGGTTTCGGAGGAGATAGCGTGACAAGCTTCTGGCAGCGGCGGCGGCGCAAGTTACTTTTTTTTAGAATAGAGAGAAAAGCTTACAATGAGCACGTGGGTAACCTGATGGTAAGTGATCTCCACCGCTAATGAAAATCCACAATATCTGAAGAATCATGGACGCGTTGCCGATCTTAATGGAAAGTGATGATTAAGGAATTGGGAAGCGGAAAGAAGATTTGGGCCTCCGGATATCTCACTCTCCGAACGCAACAGTAAGGCGCTACTTCACCTCGGTTTTCTGTGGGACAGTGCTAATAACCCAGTTAAGCTGGCCCCGTGGCTCTTCCAATTGATTTTATTATCAAACGTACCTGATTGCGCGACATGATCAGCTATTACCTGAAATATATTATTGATAAGAATGTAAAATATTATATGTATAATTAATTATTTAACAGAGTCTAATGCTTAGACATTTTCTTATCAGTACAGTGCAGTCCAAATATAATGGACTTGTCAGATTTTCAAGGCCCTGTATGCGAGAAGCAGGCAGTCTGGTTTGGTACCACCGCTTTGTCGATTTCTGCCGCCAAACGACAGCGTGTAAGCACGGTTGTAATTCGGTTTGAAGGACATTGAAGCCAGTAAAAACACTGGGCATTGTGAGACTTACAAGGTGGTAGGTCCCTCGTTTGCGAGAGACCGGCTGGGTTGGTACCACCGCTTTGTCTATTTCTGCCACCAAGCAACAGTGTGTAAGCACTGTTGTGTTCCGGTGTGAAGGACATTGAAGCCAGTGTAATTACTGGGCATTATGAGACTTAACACCTTATGTCTCGGGGTGACGAGCGCAGTCCAATGTCATGCAGTGCTTTATTTAAAGTTCTGTGTGGCGTTGCTTCTGTTTATGAGCAGGCGTGGCGCTTACCATCAGGCGAGCGACCTGCTCGTCTCGTCATTCAAGCTAATTAAAAAAAAAAACTTAACATCTTATGTCTTGAGGTGACTAGCGCAGACGAATGCGATGCAGTGCTTTGTAATTCAAAGTTTTGTTTCGTGTTACTTCTGTTTAAGGGCAGCCGTGGCGCTTACCATCAGGCGAGCGACATGCTCGTTTCATCACTCAAGCTAATAAAAAAAAAATACATTGTGTCTCTCGACGGTCGGCAAAATAGTGCCGGCCTGAATTTACTGGATACACACTGACTCCGGAACATAATTCGCTGGAACGAGCCACTATGGGTATAAATATCGTTTATGTAGGTACCATCCCACCAGATTAAAACACAAAATGAGCCTAGTCAAGCCTATCCAAATTATTTCTTCAAAATGTGTAAAGAAGTGAATGTGTGGATGTAGGCCTAGTTTAGAAGTATGATGAGGCCTTAACAGCTACTGTTCCAGAGAAAATATACAGACAGGTAGCCTCGGTGGCGCAGTAGGCGAGTAGCCGGCTGCGAATCGAGAGGCCGTGTGTTCGATTCCCGTACCGAGACAAATGATTGTGTGATTCACGAATGTTTGTTTCGGGTCTGGGTGTTGTGGGTTGGCAAGTCCCTCGTAGTTCCTGATACCCACGATACAGGTTTAACCTAGTTTGGGGTCAAAAATATGTGACTTTTAGGTGTATTTATTTATTTTAGAAAAAATCACAAAGAATATTCGACTTGAGCATCGAATCCAGAGCCTCTTTTTTACCTGTCACAGCAACGAAACCACTGGAACTGATGGGCTAGCACGAACAACTTGCGAAAACGTATTCAAATCGAAATGTAAAAAATTTGTTTGAAACTTCATACAATACTTCGTTCTCGATTCGAATACTTATTCGTGAGTTGTTCGTGCTCGCCCCCCTGATGTTAAATACAGTGCAGTCCAAATATAATGTCAACCGTCAATAAACACTGTTGGCAGTACTATACCGGCCTGAAGTTACTGGATATACACTGGTTAACCCTGGAACGTGACTCGCCTGAACAAGCCACTATGGCGGGTATTTGAGCATGTGTATGGGGGCTATCGAGTCCGGTACAAAAATGATCTTGTACACACCCACCAGAAAACAAGATAAACATCTCTTGATACACGCTACAAACGTTAACACAAGCCTAAACCATCGACATAATTTAATATTGTCAAAGTTAAAGAAAATATCTTACCAAGCCCAAGAGTGCGAAAAACACAACCGCTTCGAAACGACCCATTTTGCAAATTAGATACGTACCTACTAAGTATTAAATCTTATTAATAATGTACATTGATATAATTATCTACATCCTTTAATGATTAAATGACATTGTGAAATTAAGAACTATACGAGTAGATTAGAACAACTGATAACATCATTAGTATAGGTACTATACTTACAAGTTACAACTTATAAACACTTTTGCATAAAGTATTTAGAGTTTCTAAGCAACTCAAAAGATGATAAACTTAAGCTTACGTAGCTTGGCCTGCCTCTCAGTCCCATACACTGGGTGTAAGAGGACCGCTTCCGAAGACGAAACGGTAATAAAACACTACCTTTATAGACGAAAAACGCTATTCCTTTGTTGTTTACTTGAAATTTTAAAAACGTAAGTTCGCAATGTAAAACGTGATGCTAAAGTCGAGTTCAATGACCCGCGCGCATCATCGCGCCGTGCGCCAACCCGCACAGTTGTTTCCACAGGCTAGTATAGAGAGTTCGGCGCAACATGATTTTTAACATATGTTACAGAAAGATTTGGATTGAAGTTTTTACGACCGGCCGTCTGCCTAACGTTATGCTAACGTCAAACCCTCTGGGGAGAAAACACCCAGACCCGGTGCAAATATTTTTTAGATTACGTTTGGATTGGATCACACAAATATTTGTCTTAGTGCATGAATCGAACCCGCAGACACACTGCGCCACGGAGCTACGAGGCTGTCTGTAAAAAGCAATATGACAGTTATTTTTCTCAACTTGCAGGCTGTGTGAATTATAATTCTTTTGCTAAAATGTGAAAAAATGAGGTAAGTCGAGCTGCTAGAACAAAAAAAAATACAAAATCTGTATAATTGCATCGATAAATGTATTAATTTGTTAAGTGTGTATTATGTAATGTATATTCTTTTTATTGTCTACAAACCAAATATGTTACTAATTTTATAAAATAATTAAAAGATAAGAGCTACGTCAACGTACCGATAAATACTGAATGTCTTAGCGACATTTTCGTTTTATCACCACCTAAAAAATAATTGATCCTTAAAGTAATTTAATCATTCACTTTTTGAATTGTTATTAAAAATATTATTGTATATTTTTTGAGATTATTATGTATTAGCAGTATTTAATCTACTGGCAGCCGGCAGCCCTATTTTTGACGTTTGTCAATTTTCACATTTCACATCTCGTAATTCGTTGTTTTTTGGGGTAGTTGTGAGCGCATGTTTTACGGTTAAATTCCAATTTAATGCCTGTTACTTTTGCTGCGCGTAGTTTTATTTTGGATATTTAGTAAAAATGAGCGCGTGGCCAGAAGTGGTAACCGCGAAGTCGGAAAATCGGCATGAAATCAAGTTGGCGGGTTCCGGTATATCGAAACGGATTTCGGAACAAGGTTTAGACAAAAATATATTTACATTGAATAATATAAATTTGTTAAACATCAGCGACACGTGTCTAGAGCTCATACCTGATGAAATAAAAAACCTAGTCAACCTGCAAAGCTTGCTTTTGTTCGGAAATAAGATCCAAGTGTTTAATAACAACATAACCTTATTGTCTAAGTTAAAAGTGCTTGATCTATCTCGAAACCAGATTAAAGCCATTCCAGAGGGTTTAAATAACATGAAAGAGCTTACAAGTATAAATTTTAGTTCTAACTTGATCGAAGAAATGCCTAAAATCGGTGATTTGCCCCACCTCATTTCGTTTGATGCATCAAACAACAAATTGACGAGTTTTTTGGACGTGGACGGCGCGAATTTGCCTCATCTGACTGATTTGAAGTTGAAAGGCAATGCTATTGATACAATTCCTAGCACAATTGCAAAATACCTTCCATCGTTGAAGAATTTTGACATTGGTGACAATCAGTTGAAGTCTATACCTGGAGAAATGGCCGCTTTGGGAAAACTGAAGGGTGAGTGCAATTTTCAGTTAAATTTTAAACTCCAGTAATAACAGTGTTTTATCACAAGCTTAGACGGTACATCCCTTGTATGGGATAGGCCATCTGGGTTGATACCACTCTTTGTTTACTCCTGCTGCCAGACAGCCATATGCACTTGGGTTTTCGGTTTGAAGGGCATTGAAGCCAGTGGAATTACTGGTCATTATGAGATTCACAATGAATGTCTCAGGGTGACATGTAGTGCTTTATAATTTAAAGCTCTTTGTGGGTCTGTATAAGTGCGTGCAGGACGTGAGAGAACTGCTCGTTTTGTTATTCAAGATATAAAAAAAAGTATAAAATGGTTTATACATTAGATACAATTTTTTTTTAAAAATATTTATTATTTATGTTAAATAAAAAGTTATAAATATAAAATGTATTTTGATCTGTTAAAAACACATAAATCTATTAAGTAAAAAAACAACATATGACATCAGTATTGGCAAAAGGCCATCCAAAAACTTGGCGACTACATGATGCAATATTTCACAATATTGTAATATACATTGTAAGTAGGTATATCTATTGCTTCTCAATGAATCATTATTGTAATCACTATACTTATACTATATAATTGAGGATTTTTGAGGTTTGTTATGCCCATAATTCTTATAAGCTCATTTAAATGTAATTATTTATTTAATGTTTTGGTTTTGATTTATCCATAAATCATGATATTTGGACTGGGAAAATGTAATGTTTATTTTGCATATTCATCCATATTTAGGCAATTTTTTATGTTAGACTGAATTGCATAATACTGTACATAAAACTGTACTGTATAATATTTATGTGACACTGGGGTAGGAAGACAGTTTTTATGTTGAAAATTAGTTTATTTTAAATTTTTAGTGGTACATACAGCTATGGCATGTAAATTCTAATACAATAACACAATCGCGAAAAGTGAGCTGTTTTATTTTTACACCGTACCCTGTTATTAGATCTTACCCAAATTTATATTGGACCACATCATAGCTAACCTCCATCAAATGACATTTTTCCAACATAATCGGCCCACAATTAACGTGATAAAAATCGAGATAAATAAAAAGCAAGAAATGCGACAAATTGAAATCCTCACCACCGCCCCCAATATCTAATTAAACACTGCAATATATATTATGTCATATTTCATCATCATCATTTAATTCACACAACTTCTTTAATTTGTTACAGAGATCAACCTCAAAGGAAATAAACTGACTGACAAAAGGTTCATGAAATTAGTCGACCAGTGCCGTACGAAGCAAATCATGGACTACATTCGCGACCACTGCCCCAAGATCGACCAGAACCAGCAGCCATCCAAAAACAAGTCGAAAAAAGGCAAAAAAGAGGAACTTGTTAATGACGAAATAGAAAACGATCTATGCCATTCAATGAAAGTACTGCATGTAGATGAAGATATGGTTAAAGTTAAGATATTTGAGTCCCGCGTGGCTGGTATAAGACCGTACATATTGTGTTGTATCATAAAAGATCTGAACTTTACGATTGAATTATTCAAAAAGTTCATTCAGATGCAAACTAAGTTGCATGATACTGTGTGTGACAAAAGGAATGTGGCCACCATTGCTACACACGACTTGGGAAAGATACCAGCAGGTTTGTGAATCTTTGCCCCTGTTTCACCACCTCTGAGTAAATCATCAGCCACAAGACGTCCACTGCTGAACATAGGCCTCCCCTAATGCTTTCCAGGCCAACCTGTTGGAAGCGGCCTGCATCCGTCGGCAAAAAATCGCCATCTGAGTAAATGCTACTTACTAAATATAATCTTCCACCTGGCCTTGTCCCACTCGCAGTGGGGTCGGCACAACATTTCTAACACACGTTACAGAAAGATTTGGCTTTTTATAAATCATAACAAAAAAGGATTGGATTTAAATTTTAATAATATTTTTACGCCAACCCGCATTAGGCCAGCGTGGTGGACGACGGCCTAGCCCCTCTCATTCTGTAGACGAGGCCCGTGCCCAGCAGTGGGACGTGTATAATACAGGGCTAGTATTATTTATATTTTTACATACATACTCACGCCTGTAATCTCTGAAGGGGTAGGTAGATGTGCAACCAGTACACCCACATTTCGCCGGCCCATAGGAGGCGAGCCTATCGTCATACCAGGCACAGTTCCAGACACTGGATTTCATAATACAAAAACCCAATATCGCTTTTACCTGTCTCAGGTTCGAACTCGAGCCCTCAGCGTAGCATTTTACCGCGTACGCGTTACAAATGCGCAACTACGGCGCAGGTAGTTTTAATACTACATAATTTATTTTATCTGCAATGATTACTATGAAATAAAAAAAAGTTAAAAAAAAATATCTAACTATCTTGTGTGGATTTAAGTGATTTTTAATCAATCACAGAGTTTTATATTTGAAAATTCACACATGGATTGCCTGATATTTGTGCCTGGTATGGCGATAGGATTGCTTCCTATCACATAATGAGATGGAAATAAGTTCAGCGAAATGTGGGTGAACTAGTTTACAACTCTACCTACCCCTATTCCAATCGAAAGCTTTAGATAAAATCCGTATAGTACACAGTACCTACGGAACTTCTTGTCACCCCCTTCATAATGTAACTGACTAACGCTTCTGCTTTAACCATACCTGACCAAAAAAATTGCTTCCAGGTGACCTAAAATACACAGCTAAACCACCAGCTGCTTTAAAATTGACCCCACTTTCGAGGGTGCGTCCGTACACTGGGGAGCAACTGTTCCAACAACTGACTGCGGAAGCAGATGCACTAAGGAAGGAAAAGAAGAGAAATGTCTATTCAGGAATACATAAGTAAGTAGATCTCTTCTAATACCCGAATTCACGAACAACACTTACCCCCGTTTTTTTTTCGAATGGATTATAAGCTAACAGCAAGCTTATATTACTTTTACAGCTTCACCTGACAATAAAGCCGGCGCTTATGGCGCTCTAGCCAGAAATATGTATAATGTACTTAGTACCGATTAAGCACAGAGGCGCCTTTTAGAAGGCTCAGACCTCAGCTTGAGCACTCGCTGGGGAGTGTAGTTTAGGGCCATCTCTGCACATCATTGTGCAGAGGGCCAGTTGTGGGAGTTCTTCGGACTCGCAGGCGTGTCCTATGTCGGGGTCGCGTATTATTATTGCGATTCGGATTGGGCACGGAAAGTGCTGCTTCGATAGTGACTGTGATGGAGTCGTTGGGATCTATGCCAAGCCAAAACATGTTTGAAGGGGAACTTACCCCCATATTCATAAACGTTACTATGAGGCCTCATAGTGAACGCGAACGCATAGTGTTGATTTCTTTAACCGTCATTGGTTAGTTTTTGACAGTAAATATAAACAGACCAATCATGTACACAGAATTGGACACTTGGGAAAGAACTTACTTAAGTGTTGTTTGTGAATAGTGAGCTCTTTGCTAAGTGTAGATTATATGGAGATGACTGAACGCCGAAATTCCATTTACCATCCTATTACTCGTTCCTTTCCTTTAAGATTAGCAATGCACCCATGATTATTGGTATTGTGGGTGCTCATGGGTGAAGTTCACTTACCATCAGGTGACCCACTTGTTTGTTTGCCAGTCTCTGTTGTAAAAAAAAAAACTGGATTCATGGAGCGAGTCATTTTAGATTATAATTATAATTCATTTGATTTTAACAAGGTATAGTTAATTTTTGTGTTCAGTCAACGATCCTTGATCTGTTTCGATTATTAGATTCTCAGAAATAATTATTACTGCCAAACCGTTTGTACAATACGCGCGAAATAACTTGGACTGAATTTGGTCACGAGCTACGTCGCAGCTGCAGTTTTCAATAATACTAAGCATTTTATTCGCAAAACCGTTTCAAAAAACAGTCATCTATGAAAATAATAATAGTAATATTCAAAACGAACGAGCGAAAAGGCAACAAAAAAACTGCATGACGCTGAAGAACGGTGAACGCAAAACGTTTTAGGATAATATAGTTGTTTCGAAACGTGTGATATATTTTTTAAAACCGTTTTTATAATGTGAAATCGTTTTGCAAAAAATAAACTGGAAAGACCTAGTACTAGTTTTCAGCGTCTAAACAGTGGCGGAAGGCGTAAATGACGCGTGACGTGACCAACTTCAGTCCGGCCAAGTTATTTCGTGCGTATTGTATATAAAAAGTTATTATACTTACAGATATTTGTACTTACTGGAGGGTAAACCATTGTACCCGTGTCTGGAAAACTCGAGCGGTAAAGTTATCAGTTTCCCGCCCATCACCAACTCTGAAGATACTAAGGTATTCTGAATATTAACTACATACAGGGTGTAAGGGTACCGCTTCCGAAGCCGAGACGGTTATAAAACACTACCTTAACATAAACGGAAAACACTATTATGTATATTGCTGTTTATTCAGCATTTTGGAAACGTAAGCCCGCAATGTAAAGCGAACTAATAGTAAAGTCGAGGACAATGACCTACGCGCTTTACCGCACTTCAATACTCAGTAGCCGTACGCCGCGCTGCACAGCGTGATTCCGAGCGTCAACTGGTTTTTATAGGCTTTACATTACACTATTTAAAAAAATATTATATTCATTATTATTTAAATGAAACGACGTTGTATTTATTGGTCCAAACAAAATTGCGTAGAAATATTTTTTAAAATATTTCTACTTATTTCACGATTTTTTTTGTGGTATAAAGTTTGTAATCACCAACACTACTACTTGTCTTTGTTTTCGGAAGCGTTTCCCTTACATCTGGGTTTTATTATTAGTTTGAGTGGTGAAACGCGCAGGTCACTCGCCTGATGGTAAGCACCACGCCTGCCCATACACAATGAAATGAATGAAATGAAATGAAATAGTTTTATTCATCATGTAGGCAATTAAAACAGCGCTTATAACAAGTCAGTACAAAATAAAGAAACTTATGTAATTACAGAAATCATATCAGCTAATATATACATAACATACATAGCATCGTCAAAATACACTGGGCAACTATAAAGTTTACAATATTTTTATATTAGTCCAGAATTGTTAAGTATTATTATTATTGTTATTTTTTCTCTGTTTTAAAGGTCGATATGGACCATAGACATTACCGATAACTCAATACAGAACTTTGAACTACAAAGCACTGCATGGCACTGGACTGCACTCTTCACCCAGAGACACAAGAATTTAAGTCTCATAATGTCCAGTAATTTTACTGGCTTCAATGTCCTTCAAACCGAAACACAACAGTGCTTATTCTGGCGCCAGAAATAGACAACCAGGTGGTACCAACCCAGACGGCCGCTCGCATACAAAGGACCTTGTAAATGTTATATGTATGACTAGCTTCTGCGATTGTCATTTTCCGAGATAAAAAGTACCTAAGTTACTCTTTATTACAAAAGCTACCTGCCAGTGAAAGTCCCGTCAAAATCGGTCCAGCCGTTCCAGAGATTAGCCGGAACAAACAGACAGACAAAAATTAAAAAAAAAATGTTATATGCACTGTATATACATTCATATGCATTTAGTAAAAAGCGGTAATTTTAATATTACAAACAAGACACTTCAATTTTATTTATTTGTATAGATTATAAATCTTTTTCGGTAGATTGATTATCCATATTTAATCGAAGGATCCAGCTGCAATTTTAGAAATAAATATTATTTAATTGAATTTTGCCAGCTAGTGCTGATCTTTCAACAAACATAATAAAGTATTTTATATCTTTGTATTTGTGGCACTTTGAATAATAAGGCAGCTAATTTGAAAATTTATTATTTGTAGATGTCACACGAGAGCAAGTCGATGCTGGTGGAGGTGACGTCACAGGCGTCTCTAGGCGCGTGCAGGGGCGTTCTAGACAAGTTCCTGCAGGAATGTCTCATGCTGGGCATCGGAGACCAACCCGACCAGGCTGAAGGGTTCCACGCACTCACTGTGCAGCAGGTATGATCACATAACTTATACATACATACGCACTCACGCCTGTAATCCCCGAAGAGGTAGGCAGAGGTGTAACCTGTACACCCACATTTCGCCTAGTTTATTTTCGTCCCATGATGTAATAGGGGGCGAGCCTATCGCCATACCGGGCGAGCCTATCGCCATACCGGGCACAGTTCCAGACTCCGAGTTGATGCTAACCATTTCATGATAGAAAAACTCAATATCACTGAAATAAAACTAGTTTATACGGATTTTATCGCGGTTTAATTTTTATTTTAGTCCCGACGTTTCGAAAGCTTTTCAGCCTTCGTGGTCACGGGAGAGACTGAGGTGTAGGTCGTCTCGAAAAGTTAATGTTACAATGGCTACCTTCATTTTAAAATTATACATATATTTTCAATTATTTAAAAAAGTTAGTTGACACTAGTCCGATCTACGCAGAAAGAGCTCACGGTATCTTGAGGTCTGGTAGTTGGTCTTTTGGGTTCCGATTTAATTAAATGTATAATTGGATCCCAGGCTTGTGCAAGCTTCCAACCATCTTCTCTATTGAAATTTGGGTGTTTCTTAATTTCAATAGCCTCGCGAATCATCCTAGGTAGGAATCAGTGTTCTTTGGCAAGGATTTGTGGTTTGTCAAATCTAAGGTAATGTTTGGAGCCTTAATCTGAATGTTCAGCAACTGCAGACTTCGTAGAGCGTCGGTGTTTAACATCAGCTATGTGTTCGAAACGTCGGGACTAAAATAAAAATTAAACCGCGATAAAATCCGTATAAACTAGTTTTATTTCAATGTGTAATATTCGCGTAAACCTAAGAAATCACTCAATATCACTTTTACCCGACCCGGGGATTGAACCTGAGACCTCAGCTCAGCAGTCGTATCGCGTACGCATTACAACTGCGCCACCAATGCAGTCTATAAGAATTAACTTTACCTAAAAATCGAAAATAATTATACCCTCAACAATATCAATCCAAATATTGATTCGAATAAATAGTGTTTAATTAATCAACAATAACAAACATAGTGAGAAAATAGGCATACCTGAGAAGTTCTCGATAAGAACTTCGAAGCTATATGAAGTCTGACAACCCGCATTAGGCCAGCGTGATGGGTTAGCCCTCTCATTCAGTAGAGGAGACCCGTACCCAGCAGTGGGATAGCATAATACACGGCTAGTATTATTATTATTCAAGCATTTATTTTATTTGCAGGTAAAAGTAGTGGACATGGAAGATAACCTCAAAAATGTTTATCCGTCGCGTGCCGACTGTTCATACGAAGGTACCACCATCAAGGTGCTCAGGATGCCCAAAAAATAAACCCCATACCAATGTGATATTGTTTCTAATGTCCGAATATGAAAATTATGCTATGTGAACGTGATTGCCCCATGTGACCCATATTCATACATATTACTATGACTCATAATGCGCACGAATGTTTTATATAAGTTCTAATATCTAATATAGTGTGTAGTGGCTAGTGTTGCCATTCGTGATCTGGCAACACTAGTACAGTCGTATAAGTACAGGCACTTCTGGATTATGTTGAAATTGTATTATAAAATCTGCATATACCATATTGTGACCATTATATGATATACAAGACCTGCGGACTTAGCATATGCCACATGACAAATCTCGTGCGCGAAGACATTTAGAGATAACTATATTCCTATAAGGCTTAGAACCGCAATAGGTGCAAGCTGCGTGAAGCGATTTCAAGTTAGTTTTTAAAGGCTAAGTACGTCGCCCGGCACGTCAGTATTCAATGTTAACCTCTAGTACGAAGAGCTCCTACAATTTTACTATGAAAATGACGTATTGTACTGTGAAAGAATGTCATAATGCATCACTAATAGTCGATTTAAATAAACGATCTTGGATTGATTCTCCACATCGATCCCCAAAAACGACCAATCAAACTTAGTAGTTTATACGCGTGACTTTCAAACTATATTCTTATTGGCTAATTTCTGGGATCGATCGGGAGACTCAATCTAAGATCGATTATTGAAATCAGCTGATATACTCACCAGAAACATGTAAAGATCACATTTCCCGAGTAAGTTCTACCCGACATCATATATTTTTGAATATAACATTGATCAAAACGAAAAATGGAATCATAAACTCGACATTCGCCATTGCAGTAAAAATGTTGCCAGCCATGGGAAAATATTTTACCATTTTATTTTATTTTATTATTGGATACCATGATTATGCAATGCTTGTAGGCCTGTACTAAGTAGTTTTCACACTTATTTGCAAAATATTATAATTGTCAGGTTTGATAATGGAAATCTACATTATGTTTAATGAAATGATCAGAGGGGCTAGCACGGAAAACTATCGAAATCGTAATGTAAAGGTATCGAGGGCTCGATAGATAATTCCTTAAATATCATTGGTCTATATTCCATATATATTAGTTTCTTTTACGTACGATAGAGGCGCTGTACCAAAATTTCATAGAAATTGTTGTCGATGACAACTCGAATAACTTTTCGCAAGTTTCCGTGCTAGCCCCTCTGATAATTGCTGCTCGATGGGAAAAAAAATAAGACTCAACAGCTACGAAGACTACTTGAAGCCAACGAAATAAACCAAAATATGTTCAATGCATTGTATTATTTAATAAAATCAATTAATGCATTTAACCAAAATAACTCTATACTAATATTTTCGATAAGTCGACAAAATTCTATCGTATTACATATGCTAAGCCCCCTGGATGCTGGTAGCTTTGTCATTGATCTATATTTTTTGCAAGTATTGTTAGGGTTGTATAGGCCATATGGTCTTTGAGCACACTTTTCGTGTTTTTAGAATCTTAATTTCACTTTTGAATAAAAGATAATTGATTAATTTTCGGTATTTTGGGGACCCTAGACATAGGTCTCTTTATTTTATTTATTTTGTTTTGTGTTTTTTGAATATGTCTTGTATAGTTAATAGCTATCTATGTATCACTAATAAAAAATTCGAAGCTATATGAACATGGTTGCCTAAGGCCTAATCTCTCTTATTAGTGGAGAAGGCTCAATAATGGGACGTATATACATTATAATACAGGACTGGTATTATTATACAGTGTGACAAGCAAGAATTCTATAATCAGGAAATATATTAAAATCAGTTATTGAATCATAGTAAAAAAACGACCCAACTACTTCGACAGGCCAATCTAGCATATCATCTTGTCTTGACAATGTACTTTCCCAATTAGCTCCGTGGCGCAGCGGGCGAGTAGTCGGCTGCGAAGCGAGAGGCCGTGGGTTCGATTCCCACACCGAGACAAATGGTTCGGTCTGGGTGTTGTGGGACCGCAAGTCCCTCGTAGTTCCTGATACCCACGACACAGGTTTACCTAGTGTGGGGTCAGAGCTATGTGTGTGACTGTTGGGTGTATTATTATTATTATAATTATAAAATGCCGACATTCATCAGGAGTGGTAGCGAAGTGTTGAACTATAAATTTGTATTGAAATTCAACTATTATGTTCTTATGCATGAATTTGACTATCTCGGTGGCGCAGTTGTAATGCATATGCGATACAACTGCTGTGCTGAGGTCTCGGGTGCGATCCCCGGGTCGGGTAAATGTGATATTAGGTTTTTCTATCACAAAATGCTTAGTATCAGCCCGGATACATAATGTGTACTTGTGGATATAAGGTTGAGATTCGTACAACATGTCATACGCTAATATATTGTAACAATCATATTAATGTTATGTCTAGGCAGAATGTTGCTGAAGTTGCTGCTATACGTCCAATTTGTCTGTTTACGGAATTTACCACTTCAGAATAAATTAATATTATGTTTTTATCAAAGACTTTAATGTATACTACTAGACAAGCTGCACGGTACTTAGAAATTGTACCACTAAGTTGCGGTCAATTGACCGTTACTCAATATTACCATCTCGCTTACTCTCGACTAGAAACCCTCTCGCGCTCCCTGTCTGTGAGCTGTCAAACTTCCGCGTTATTTGACGCAATTTTACTTCTAAACAACCCGTCTAGTAGTATACATTAAAATCTTTGGTTTTTATAGTATAAGTCAACGCTAAAAGCGATTCTGGTTGTTTAATTTATATTTATATTGCGATACCTCTGCCATTATATTCAGTGTTATTAGAACATGTACCTCAATATATTGTTTAAGCAATAAATCGATTTATAGTATTACATTTTTGGCATATGTCTAGCCATAAATTTAAAATTTCATGAAACCAAATTGGTAAATTCTGTCGAATTTAAAAATTGCAAATGGCGATGCTTACTATTATAATATTATACTGTTTATTTTTCTTGTAAAATTTATAAACGAATGTCTGTGATGAATACTGACTCACTTTGGTTTAAGGAGTTGTAACTTAAGAGGAAGTGTTTTGTTTTTTAATAAAGTATTTTCTTAACTTTAATGAAATTTTATTTTTTAATTTTGGTTTGGCGCTTTATATTTGTCAGGGTCTTTATCATATATTGAGTCTGGTTCTTTCCCTTAATATAAAACTTAGTACGCAGATTGGCGGGCTTGTTTAAATTTAATTTAAAAGAAAAGCAGTTAAATTTTGTCATCCTTAAAGAAACCAAATAATGTATTGCCCATTAAATTGTCGTGGAATTTCATGTCTTGGATAAAAGCAAAACAAAACTAGGGAGGAATGAAGACATCATATTTTTTGTATCATGAACGGTCCACGGAAACGGCTGAATAATTCTATTCAGCTCTGCTATTAGGTATTCATTTAATTTTGTCAAAACCCAAATCTAAACAAATATGACGAGGCTGTATGAGCTAGAATCCTTTGCCTTCCCAATAAATGTGGAAAATTAAAATTGTTGGAAAAAAAACAAAAGTCAAAACAAAATTCACAGATGTTCACAGTTTTGGAAACTAGTTTATTCTTGTTTATTTCTTCGTTATTATTTAGTTTTTCCCATGGTGAAGTGAAACAAGCGCAAAATGAGGCGAAGTCTCGCACCGAGCCAAATCGGCTCCGGCGACAACGTTTTCAAGAGTCCATTACTCGATTCAGCGAAACGCAAAAGGCGGGAGTGCACAAAAGTAAATCTAACCCAGAAAATAGCTTCCCTGCCGATGTCCAACTCGGAACACGAGAACTTAATAAAGCAGATACTGAATAAGCCCTTCAAAGTTCCTATTCCTAACTACGTTTCATCATATTGTAGCAAAAGTTTGGGGTTAAAGAGAACTCAAGTTAGGCGAGCACTACACGACCCTGATGAGCCAAATGCTCTTGTTTTGTACCAACCTCCGTACATCCCTGAACATGAGAAGATGAAAATGACTCCTAACGACATAAAAGTCGCTGTTGTTGTCGATCCAGTCCTCGGAAACATCCTGCGACCTCACCAACGTGAAGGGGTGAAATTTATGTACGACTGTGTGACTGGAAAACAGATAGAGAACGCTTACGGGTGTATAATGGCTGATGAAATGGGGCTTGGTAAGACATTGCAGTGTATAACACTACTCTGGACCCTGTTACGTCAAGGGCCTGACTGTAAGCCTACAATATGCAAAGCTATCATTGTATGTCCAAGCAGTTTAGTCAAAAACTGGTATAATGAGATACATAAGTGGCTGGCACAGAGGATAAATGCACTAGCAATGGATGGGGGATCAAAAGCCGACATAACTTTAAAACTACAGCAGTTTATGAACACCTATTCAGCTAATAGGGTTGCTACCCCAGTGCTGATCATATCGTATGAAACCTTCAGGATATATTCTAACATTTTGCACTCTTCTGAAGTTGGTTTGGTTCTTTGTGATGAAGGACACAGGTTAAAGAACAGTGAAAACCAAACTTATCAAGCTTTGATGGGTTTGAAAGCAAAAAGAAGGATATTGATTTCGGGAACACCCATCCAAAATGATTTGACAGAGTATTTCAGTTTGGTTAGCTTTGTTAATGAAGGTATACTTGGATCTGCTCATGAGTTTAAGAAACGGTATGAAAACCCTATCCTAAGAGGCCAAGATGCCTTGGCGACTGTTCAGGAAAGGGAGAGAGCACAGGAATGTCTCCAGACATTAACGTCAATAGTGAACAAATGCATGATACGAAGAACTAGTAGTTTACTAACAAAATACTTGCCGGTCAAGTTTGAACAAGTCATTTGTGTCAAGATGACACCGTTACAAACACAAATATATAAGAACTTCATCAATTCTGATGCAATCAGAAACAAATTCGCTGGAACTGGAGATAAAAATACTTTGAGCGCATTGTCTAGTATAACAACACTTAAAAAGCTTTGCAACCATCCTGATTTAGTGTATGATAAGATTATAGAGAGATCTGAAGGGTTTGAGAAAGCTAGAGATCTGTTACCCAGTCATTATGATATTAAGGATGTAAAACCTGAATATTCAGGGAAACTTATGATTTTAGACTGTATTTTAGCTAATCTTAAGACTAATACTGATGACAAGATAGTCTTAGTTTCGAACTACACCCAAACTTTAGATTTATTCGAGAAATTATGCAGAAAACGTGGATATTTATATGTCAGATTAGATGGCTCTATGACTATAACGAAAAGAGCTAAAGTTGTTGAGAGTTTCAATAATAAGGAAAATAAAGAATGGATATTTATGTTGAGTTCTAAAGCTGGAGGCTGTGGGCTTAATCTTATCGGAGCAAACCGATTGATCATGTTTGATCCAGATTGGAATCCAGCTAATGATGAGCAAGCCATGGCTAGAGTTTGGAGAGACGGCCAGAAGAAACCGTGCTATATTTACCGATTATTAGCAACTGGGACTATTGAAGAAAAGATTTTCCAAAGACAAGCGCACAAGAAAGCCCTTAGCGACACTGTTGTAGACCAAAACGAAGAGTCATTACGTCACTTCACTTCAGAAGACTTGAAAGATCTGTTCCGTTTAGAAGAAAACACTTTATCAGACACTCACAGCAAGTTTAAATGTAAGAGATGCGTCAATCATATACAAGTTACACTACCGCCTGAGAACTCAGATTGTACTTCAGACTTATCTAACTGGTACCATTGTGCTGATAAGAAGAATTTGGCCGACATGGTCCTAAAACAGTGCTGGGATTTGGCTAAAAGTATATCTTTTGTATTCCACCACCGCTCTGCACAGACTGAGGCGACGAAAGAGCCAGAAGAAGACAAAGAGAACATTCAAGAAAAGAAGAAAAGAAAAATGATGGATGATAATGATTACTCAGAACCTGATGATAGTGCTGACGAAGATTATGAATAATTATGTGTATAATCCGGTTAAAACCTCATGGTGACTGCAGAAAGCTGCAAGTGTGGCTTTAGTCAGACAAGATAATGGTGGAATTGAAATGATTAGTTTCATCAATATACCTTATTATGAAGTGTGTGTAGCCTAATGGCCGATAAGATCTTAGTTTGAATAACTAGAGATCCAGAAAATCAAACAATTTGAGTAATTTTTTACACACAAACCTCAAACTGGATTCCGATTAGCTCACTTGATCTGTCTGAAGAATCAAAGTAAGATTGTGTATTGAAATGGTCTGTTAATTAACCTTGTATGCCACCGTAGCTGCTGAATAGGAGTCTTATAATACAGGAATGATTTATGTTTATTGTAAATAAGTATTGTAAAAAATTGTATTTAAGAAGATCGTGAAACATATTTAATTTCTTGCAATATACTTTGGTTAATTTTCTTTTTGGTTTCTATTTGTATAACAATTAATTAACACTTGTGGAATCAAACACAACCATAGATAAAATAACCTTTATTGATATAAAAAATAAATGTCTTAATAAATTAATCAATACTTATAAAGTTATAACTTTTAAGATATCATGGATTTTCAAATTTAACATAATACCTTAACCAAAAATATCACTTTGTAAGAAAATACGAAAAGTTACGCGCTTCAGCAATCATCTTAAATTTAGGAAATACCTACGAACGCGTAATGGTGATCTAATACAGTCCTGTAACTCGATTATGTACTTTTTTTTGTAGATTATGACTGCCTCGGTGGCGCAGTTGTAATGCGTACGCGTTACGATTGAGCCGAACGCTGAGGTCTCGAGTTCGATCCCTGGGTCGGGTTAAGTGGATTGGTTTTTTTTTCCACGCACAATGGCCCGACATTCAACGGGCTAAGTGCGGAGAAAAGGAGCCCACAATCAAATCAAAGTGGTTTGGGTTTTTCTATTACGAAATGCTCAGTATCAGCCCGGAGTCTGGAATTTGTGCCCGATATGGCGATAGGCTCGCCCCTATCACATGAGGGACGGAGATTCGCTCGGCGAAATGTGGGTGTACTGGTTACACCTCTGCCTACCCCTTCGGGGATTACAGGCATGAGTGCGTATGTATGTACTTTTTTACTTGAGTAACTTGCGAGATTCGGATAGTTGGACATTGATTGCATAAAAGGAGATTGCCAATGCGCATAATTTTAATCGTAGTTCTCTACACATTTGTGTAATAATCCTGGTATCTCCCCAATCCAGCGTAAAGTGGTTACATTATCTTTGCGTAGCTTAGGTTCAACGCAACATGCTGGTACAGTTCTCATTACTCTTTATGGCCGCTCTGAAGTTAGCCATGAGTGGTGTAACAGTTGTGTTCAAGATACTAAAGGATCACGGGAGACATATACGGCGGTTGAAGTACCTAACTTCAGAGCGGTCTTAAAGTAACAAGAACTATTGTGGCAATATTATGGAGACAGGCGCGGATGCAAGGAGTAGAACAATTTCCCCATTTATAAATACAGGGGCGGTACCGGCTAACTTGACGAACTTCGGATTTATGCAAATCGATGTTCGATTAGAGAGCCAATGATTCTGGCGTACCACCGAACGACCGTTTAATGGCCAACACGATGCACATCGTTTTATGACTCACATGAACTTCATTAAAACCGATTGATCTGAATTAATTAATGCCGCCCGGGCGATTAATCTGAATGGACCTGAACGCCGGCAGAGTTGATGAAGTTCGGCGAATTAGACGGTACCGGCTCAGGTGTGAGCTTATGTTTTACATAAATTTCAACTGGAGCAACTGATTTTCAGCCCGTATGACCAGGATGGAGGTTCAGACGAAAATCCCAACTTCTCAGCTTCAGCATTAACTTCGTAGGGTTTCTTGAAGAGCTCCATGAGGAATCTGACCTGGTTAGTGACAGTAAAAAGTATAATTTAAAACGTTAATGCTATGTTACAGAAAGATGTGGTCATATGAAAATTTAAGAGTTGTTACATACACCTGACAGTAAGGGTATATGTACCGGACATATATTTTATCAAAATCCAAACATCCTAGAATATCATGCTAATTTTATTCACTCGTTTTATTATCACAAACACATCCCTATAAAATAAGTGAAATGCACGGGAATAACAATACTGGAGTGAGACAAAAGCTCAACTGTTTATCATTTAGTGATGTCCAAACTTGGACAAACATCGACATGTTACTAATTCGATAAAAACAAAATGCTTTATTTATGTCCTGCTGGCAAGTCATTTGGATTTGGTACTATAGTGGTGAAATACTTATAACGTACACTATTAGATATCTATAGATATCACTATCCGTATATCTCACTCACCGAACTAATGGCCGTTCCCTATATTCTGTCTGTCTCTAGTTTTGCTATACCGGCGATAGAATATTTTATCTATTTTCCGTTTTACCTTCCCAATAAACTTACTAATGATAGGTAATCCTATTCTTCATTGCTGTCTACCGATGAGAGGACAGATATACAACACTATGAAACTGACAGTTCAAGCGTCCCAATATTTTTTAATTGCTATCGGTCGATAAACTTATTTAGTTTTTTCTTTATCGGTACATTTTGACTGATAAACAGATATCCTCGGCTGTAAAAAAACGAAATAAATAACGCATTTTGAAGAAATAGCCATGAGTATACAAGGCTTATATGGCACTTGCACTGAAATACAAAAAACTAAATAAATTAAGTAAAAAAAAGAAAATATAAAAAAAAAACTAAAATTCCCATAATAGAAATAATGCACCGTTTTGATAATTAAATTAAGTGTAAGAGACATATAAATATTTGTTAATGCGATCAAAATAATTCACCACTTCAGTAAAATCCCCCAAATTCGCTTGGGATTTTCGTTCAAAGGACTTGTATTCAGAGCCGTAATGTATTGACAATAAAACGTTTCGTTATTACATTCTGTTTTGCAACTTAATAAGTATTTCTCGTTATTAGTATTTCATTATCAGTGGTAAAAAATAAGAATTATAGATAAATGTTAAAAGAAAACTTATATTTCTAATCTAAATCATATCTTCATATTTTTTTATATAAATTATACAATAGTTCTTCTTTCTCAGCTTGTAAGAATATAACGCACAAGAGGGCCCAGATAGACTGCCTATCTATTGCTATCATAGCATCCGACGTGCATATCTAAAAAATAGGGACGATTCCAAGCAGTAGATAGAACAATACGGATGTTTGACGATAGCTATCCATCGTGAAATTGAAGATTAATATTGGGAACGGCCATAAGCCGCTACATTATATCGGTTTTTTTTGTGAGACACTGGTAACGACCCGATCGAGCCGGCATATACGTGCTATAGACAAAACGTGCTACAGCGTGGCTTTACCACTCAAAAAAATATTACCTTCGCAAAATTCAAGTTGTCAGCATCTGCAATAGCCTCCTGCATGATCCAGTTTCTCGGCACATACATCGGATTCACTTGAGACATTCGCTCGAGCCTGATCGATTCTGTCACTGAAAATGGAAATTATTTTTAATATGTCTGTCGACTAGTGTTGAGTAAGGCACGATGTTTTAAATGAGTTTTTGAAGAGTAGCTTATTTTTTGTACTGAGCCGGTACAAGGTCCCACTTCAAATGAGGCTAGGCGTCTAGCTCACTCGCTCGTTCACACCATTTCACTCTTGCAGCCTGCGTCATGGGGATAGTATCAGACATAATATTTAAAGTAGTATGCGTGCGCGTTACGCTTAAGCTTACGCTGAGGTCTCGGGTTCGATCCCCAGGTCGGGTAAAGTGGTATTGGGTTTTTCTATTACGAAATGGTCAGTATCAGCCCGGTATGGCGATAGGCTCGCCCCCTATGACAGGGACGGAGATACGCTCGGCGAAATGTGGATGTACTATTTACACATCTGCCTACCCCTTGGGAGATTACAGGCGTGAGTGCGTATGTACATGTGTTATGTATGGGACAAATGTATTGCCTCTTGTATGTCGTACTCAACACTAGTGTCTATAATAATAAGCTACGAACAAATATACATTGAATATAAATATACCATTTTCATCATCCAATCTTGTGATATATTTCTTAACCCAACCCTTCCAATATGGTGAATCTAGTAATTTCTTCAGCGACCATTTTGAATCTAACGAAGATGCGTCAATCAAAGCGGATGGCTCCACCTAAATAGTAAAAAAAATTACAAAAATTGTAATTGTAGAAAATTCAACATATAAAAAAAAATTGCATCTTAATTTCTGTGTGTATTGACGAAGCCGGGGGCTCGGCACGTTTGATGTACGTAGACGCCGCAACTTGCTATCTCGCTCTGGCTCCAAGTCATCGCTCTTGCAGAGGTAATCAATCGAAATACGATTTACAAATAAAATAATTAAAGTACAAAATATAAATATTATTTTTTATATTCTTATTTTCGTATGCGAGTTTTTTCATTACGTTTCAATATCAATTCTGATATCACAGTTAAAACGCCCAACGGGGGTTTTGTTACATATTCTATACTAAGTTGTGTGTATTACCACAGACAAACTGCGTAAGCAGTTTTGTGGGGCAATGTATCATTAAATTAAGAAAACTGTAATTTTTTATACAAAAAAAAAAGTGGTAGTTTCATGCTATAGACATTTTTGCCTACAGCGTGCGTCTCAACCGGGTTGTTACCACTATCCCATAGAAAACCGACGTTAAGTAGCAGTTTGCTGTTGTGTTTCATACGGTAAGTGAGATTCAGAAACCTAATTTCATATACCCTTCCCAATCTGTTAATCATCTCTTTCCTTTACTGTTGGTAATGCGTCCATGATACTTCAGGTTTTGTGAATGTTCATGCGCTGTGATCACTTACTATCAGGTGACCCACTCGCTAAATACGTGTGATGTTTCGGTGATGCCCATGGTCCACATCGACATCTCTTTGATAGTATTACAATGCTGGAGACCCTTAGATAGTAAATATATTTAAAAATATATAAAATAACTAGCTGTCCCGCGCGGTTTCTCCCGCAACTACAACAGCTCCACCTACCGGGTCCAATTGTGAATCTAAACCATTCAGGGCGCCACCCAAACGCATACAAAAAAATCATTCAAATCGGTCCAACCGTTTAGGAGTAGTTCAGTTACATACACACGTACAGTAGAATTATACATATAAAGATAAGATTTAGTGTAATTGTCCAGTGTATTGATAAAGCTATGTATGTTATGTATAATTTGAAGGAATTTGATTCTCCGGTACACATTATATGCCTTTCTCTATAATTGACATTCAAATTATTATAATAGACTACCTCGGTGGCGCAATTATAATGCGTACGCGTTACGACTGCGGCTGACGCTAAGGTCTAGGGTTCGATCCGGGTGGGGTACAAGTGGTATTAGGTTTTCCTATTACGAAATGCTCAGTATCATCCCGGAGTCTGGAATTTGTGCCCGGTATGCCGATAGGCTCGCCCCTATCACATCGTGGGACGGAGATACGCTCGGCGAAATGTCTACTCCTTCAGCGATTACAGGCGTGAGTGCGTATGTATATAGTTAATATATGTTATGTATAATTTGGTTTGATTGTGCTAGTTTCATACCTCAGCGAGTTGTCTGAATGTAACGGTGTAGTCTGCCATCGTCTGTTCCATTATAAGATGATATTCCTCCACAAACTTGTCATCCCCCTCTCGAATTTCAGTCAAACCGAATTTCATAAGGTGCGTCTTTCTGAAAATTAAAACAGGTGGTAGGCCTTTCGTATACGGAAAGCCGCCTGGGTTTTGTCGCTTTGCCTATTTCTGCAGACAAGCAGCAGTATGCACTGTTGTGTTCCGGTTTGAAGGACATCAAAATATCTGGGCATTATGAGATTTAACAACTCACTTTTCAGATGAAAATAACATTTACATACGCATTACAACTGCGCCACCGAGGCAGTCAAATTCAATTAAATTATTTTTTTTATACATGTATTTGTTTTTTATTTTGTCACCTAGGAACGTAGCCCCTATAATCCCATATAAATTACCATTCCATATTCACGGTTTCTGTATCCGCGGCATATTTACGGAACGTAAACCCCGCGAATAGAGAGCTTTTACTGTATGTTAATATTTCTGGCGAATATAATTTTAATGGCGATAGGCTCGCCCCCTATTCAAATTCAAATCATTTATTCTGTAAATTGGATCATAAATATCACTTTTACATGTCAATCATTTTTTAAGCTATATTACATTTACGACGGCATTTCAGGGCTAGCCATGAGAAGCAATGCCGAAACAAACTCATGGGTTACGGCCTCTTTTAATGTCCAGACATTGTTTTACAGAATTATGCGAGTGTAATGTACAGAAATTCCTGGATTGGCCTTTTTAAGAAATGGCCAAGAGTATACCAGACATACTTGGCACTCGCACTCACAAAAAAAAAACAATAAATTAAATAAATGTTATAAAAATTTAAAAAATCAACATGTCAGTATTGCCTTAAATACTAATATTGCGCCAATAGAGCAGTCAAGATCACATCGTGGGACGGAGATACGCTCGGCGAAATGTGGGTGTACTAGTTACCTACACCTCTGCCTACCCCTTCGGGGATTACAGGCGTGAGTGCGTATGTATGAGTGCGTATGTTAATTTTTCTAAGTTACCAGTGTAAAGATAATATCTCGCTTCTGTTTATTATTTGTTATTTTAACTATTTTTATTAAGCTGTTTATATGTCTATCTTCACGACCCTAAAAGGGCCAACAGAGTTTTTGTTACATACTGTATACTAGCTACAATATAATTTTGATCGCCAACCTTCTTATTCCATTTTAAGAAGGTATATTTTCTCAAATTTTATGAGCTAATAGTGTTGTGTTCACCTCGACAAAGCCTACTCTCAGCTGGGTCAAGCCCCCCGAACCGAAATTTTGAATCCATCACTGCGCGGTTTATTATAGATATAAAGAAAGTATAAAATATTACATACAGTACTTTGGTAGTCACATATTCTTTTAATGTGCTTTGTATTTCTTTTATCTTCTGTCTCTCATCCTCATTTAAAACGGGACCTATAGATTCGGCGAATTTATCCAAATTCCATAAAACTACCTGTAATAAATACAATTTATATGGTTAAAGCTAAAATACAGAAACGCAATGCAAGCAATTAAAATGTTGAGTGGTAGAGCTGCGCTGTAGACTGTTATGTCTACAGCACGATTGGTCCGGCTTGACCGGTTCTTTTTTTATGTTGTACATGCCGACAAACGAGCAAGTGGGTCACCTGATGTTAAGTGATCACCACCGCCCATGTACGCCCACAATACCAAAAGTCATGGGCGCGTTGCCAGCCTTAAAAGAAAGGGGTTATTATGAGATTGGGAAGGGGAGGGAATTTAGGCCTCCGGATATCCTACTCACCGTACGAATCGCAGCAGTAAGCTGCTACTTTACGCCGGTTTTCTATGAGACAGTGGTAACGACCCGGACGAGCCGGCCCATTCATGCTGTAGACAAAATTTTCTTACAGCATGGCTCTATCACTCGTTTCTTTACCACTGTTTCACAGAAAACCAACGTATAGTGGCTTGCTGGTGCGTTTCGTACGGTGAGTGAAATATATATATATATATATATAAGGGCTTAATGCCCCTCCCCTTCCAAATTCCTTAATTATCCTTTTCATTTAAGGTCGGCAACGCGCCCATGATTCTCCTGGTATTGTGGGCGTACATGGGCGGCGGAGATCACTTACCATCAGGTATGGTAATAGTCTCGCCCCCATCACATTACGGGACCGAAATAAGCTCGGCGAAATGTAGATGCACTGGTTACACCTCTGCCTACCCCTTCGAGGATTACAGGCGTGAATATGTATGTGCAAAATGTCTGACTCTACCACCCTTGAATCGAAATTATGATAATGTCTCTTACATAATAATGTTTAAACACTCACATCAGGTTGTTTGTTGTAAGCGTAGCGGCCCAGATCGTCGGACGTGTTCGGCACATAGTGTATAGAGAATCTGTCCATGTACCCGTACGGGCCGTAGTCTATGGTCAGACCGAACACGCTTATGTTGTCTGTGTTCAGTACGCCGTGTACGAAACCTAAACCTGTTAGGAAAGAAAATTATTATTTAATTCACTAATCGACTAAACGATGAACGACTTACTCGAAAAAAGGAGATTTTCAATTCGGCGTGTTTTTTTGGTTTTGTTTTTTTATGTATGTTCATCGATCTCTCCGCCATTTGTGTACAGATTTTATTGAAATGACACTCGGTAGAGTTTAGCTACGGTGTGGTCCCATATAAATTTGGTTATTAAGACCTGATGACGGACTACGGAGAAAAAAATAAAACTCATCAACAGGCAACAGTAGACTCGTCGCGATTGTGTTATTGTATTGGAATTTACATGCTATTGCTTGAAGTCGGTTTCTAAGTTTTTTTAAACGTTATTTTAATTCGACGACATCCGTGGCGCAGTGGATGAGTAGCCGACTGAGAAACGTGACGCGGCGGGTTCGATTCCCGCACCGAGACAAGTATTTGTCTGATTCACAAATATTAGTATTACAAGGTGTTAGGTCCCTCGTATGCGAGGGGCCGTCTGTTTTGGTACCACCGCGCCGTCTATTTCTGCCACCAAGCAGCAGTATGTAAGCACTGTTGTGTTCCGGTTTGAAACATTAAAGCCAGTGAAATAGGGTAGTTTCCTATATTAAATTTTATACATTATTTTATAAGCAACAGAAAATGATACGCAAAAGAAACCCTTTTATTCAAACACAATCAAAATTGGTTCACAAATGTGTCCGCAATTATGACTTTAAATGTTGGTATGAGGAAAAGTGGGTGCGTAGTAGGGATATCTCACTATCTCGCTTGCACGCGTGCACCATAATGAACATTTTACACAGTGACGTCAAAGGTTGCGTCGTCTGTCATTTGACAATGACCCCTTCTACAGGATTTGAATGGCTTCAAATTATTTATTTTTGGTCCGATTTATAAAATTCTTTCTGCAATAGATTTTGAGTAGTAACGTAACTTATTGATTATTAAAATAATAAAAAATCTAGTCAACTACCCTATTACTGGTCATTATGAGACTTAACATTTTATGTCTCTGGGTGATTGCAGTCCAATGCCATGTAGCTTGGTAATTCAAAGTTCGAGCGCCCTGCTCGTTTCGTCGCTCAAGCTAAAAAAAAAGGAAGGAAGTAACAACCTTGCCAAGTAGCGACCATATCGAGATTCCTGTGCGCCACTTCTAAGAAGAACTTCACATATTTATCATCGTCTTCGGACGCGTCGATCTCCGGGAAATGGTACTGCAATAATAATTTTTCAAGCATAAGCCGGCAAACGATTAAGTGAGTCACCTAATGGTAGGTGATCTCCATCATCCACCATGTACGCCCATTGGAATCATGGGCGCGTTGCCGACCTTAAAGGAAAGGGATTGGGAAGAGGTGGGATTTGGACCTTCGAATATCTCACTCACGGTACGAAACGCAGCAGCAAGCCACTACTTTACGTAGGTTTTATTAAGTAGAATAGGAAGGAGTGGTGCTGACGAGGCTAGGCTCAGGCGAACGACGTGCTAGTCATTCAGTAATGTACATATATAAAAAAAATAGTATAATACACACATACACACTCACGCCTATGTCCCATAGGGGTAGGCAGAGACTATTGAGTACCACAAGCTACGATCCTGACACACCTCTTTCGGCTCTTCCACATTTATTTATTTATTTAAATCTTTATTGTACACCAGAACATACACGGTAAGATAAAAAAACAAAAATACATAAACAGGCACGATTGGCGGTCTTATCGCTCAAAGCAATTTCTTACAGACAATTTCATACATCATTCATACATTTTCGAAGGTTGCGGGTTCTCGTACTCGTTAAATAGTTTAATAAAACTAAAAAACACGCTTTTATAGAAAATCCAACAAAAAATGAAAAATAAACATTAGTTTAAAATATATATAATATATTTTAAACTAATATTGAAAAAAAGCCTGGGGTGCGTGGTATCAATAGTTAAAAGTATTTTATTGACAGATATGAATAGAAGAATTATCATTTAGACAATATTATCTTAAAAAGCGCTTTTTAAACAATAAAATATTTTAAACTATTATTTATTTTTAATTTTTTAGTTGGAATTTCTATAAAAGCGTGTTTTTTTAGTGATTTATTTTCAATGATTTTCAAAAAAAATTAATTAATAAAAAAAATTGAATTGTCATCGGTCGTTGATAAGTATGCCCAATTTCAAGTTAATCCGACGTTTTGAAGGGGGTCAAAATCATGTTCGAAGTTTCCGTTACATACATACATACACTGAAGCCAATAAAAGCGTGTTAAACAAAGTAAGATCCACTCACTTTGATGACATGATCCATGAGTTTCTTGAGCAGTTCAGGCTCTTTCCTCTTGTGTAGTATTTCGAAGGATCCGAGTCTGTACCAGGCTGGTGCAAGCCGTGCCACTATAGCGGTACGTTCCGGTCTCATCAGACCACAGTACGACTTGTCTCGCAGTACTTTGTGTTCATCGCTTACTGAAACAATTAAATAACATACATACGCACTCACGCCTGTATTCCCCGAAGGGGTAGGCAGAGGTGTAACCAGTACACCCACATTTCTCCGAGCGTATCTCCGTCCCATAATGTGATAGGGGGCGAGCCTATCGCCATACCGGGCACAAATTCCAGACTCCGGGCTGATTTTGAACATTTCGTAATAGAAAACCCCAATACCCCTTTACCCGACCCGGGGATCGAACCCGAGACCTCAGCGTTAACCTCAATCGTAACGCGTACGCATTAAAAATGCCACCGAGGCAGTCTTAGTCTCTGAAACAATTATATAACCAGTAAATGGAGAAGTGAATTAGAAAACATCTGTAACTTTTAACTGGGAGTTTTGGCGGGAATTCCGACGGTCTATCTCTTATTTGAATTAATTTCTAAACTAGTTTAAAGTTGTATTTGTTGGATTCGTGCAATACATTTTTTTTTATATTATATTCATCTGAAAAATGATGAACAGTTGACTGATATGACGTATTGATAAAGCCGCGCCGGCTTTGTTGCACGTAGACACCGCAACTTGCTACCACGCTCTAGCTCCGAGTCATAGCTGTTGCAAATCAATCGAAATACGGTTTACAAACAATAAAATAATTCAAGTATAAAAAATAAACATGATTATTTTTAAGGTCTTATTTTCGTATGCGAGTTATTTTATTACGTTTGAATATCGATTCTGATATCACAGTCAAAACGCCCAACAGGGTTTTTGTTACATATTGTATACTAGCTTTTGCCCGCGGCTCCGCCCGCGTGAATAGACGTTTCCGAAATAAAACGTAGCCTATAACCGTCTCCAAGGTCCCTACCTACCAGGTCTATCTCTACATCAAAATTCATCAAAATAGGTTCAGTGATTTAGGTGTGAAAGCAAACAAACAAATAGATTTTTTTTCATAAAACGTATCCTATGTTACTTCTTATACCTCCAAGAATATGTGTACAAAGTTTCATGATGATCGGTTAAATAGTTTTCGCGTGAAAGTGTAACAAACAAACATACATTCACATTTATAATATTATTATAAGCAGTATATACCAACAACTGCAGCGGCGCGTGTGGTAGGTATGCCGAGGTAATAGGCAGCCTCAGATCCAATCATCTCTCTGATAGTGGAGCGCAGTACAGCTCGACCGTCACCAAACCGAGAGTACGGAGTCAAGCCTGAACCTTTCAGCTGCAACTGCCATGACTCACCTTTACTAAAACATATTGGCATAAATAAAAATAATTAAAAACAACCAACAGTCACACACAGTACTGACCACAGATTATAGATAAATAATAGACATTGCAAGAGCATGTACTTCGCGTGCTGAAACGAAATATGAGATATGGTGGACGCGTATTTTGATCACATTCACATCACGGGACGAAAATAAGCTCGGCTAACTCGCATGCAGCACTGGCTACACTCAAAGTTACGACAATGAGAGTCAGCCTAACATACGAAAGAATCCCTTTTGTGGCGTAATTTATTGTAAAATTTTAAAAAGTGTTTTCAGTTGTGTTTCTTGCTTTTTCTAAATTGTTCTTTTGACGTTAACGCAAGTTCTAAAAATGTGACACTGGTCCTTACTCAAGATACAAGTTCTTATTGATGGTACTATAAATAAAATAAAATAAAATAAAAATAGCCTTTATTTTACTCTGACCTTTCATACAAAATACCGAATTTTTAAAACTAGTGAACTTAATATTTATTAAATCTCCTTTTTTTTTCTTTTACTGTTTTTCATCAGCTACCAGGTCTGGCTGTCTTGTGACATAGGCCTCTTCTAATGATGGTACTATGAAGTACCGTAAATTAACATTTTCCTTGGTAAGAGGACATACGGCGCCTATGGTTTCTCAGGCGGTTACTGACGCACTGCGCCATGGAGGATGTTATTTTGTTACATGACACAACATGACATTGGTTATTGTAAATAATATTACTTATGATTTTCTGTAGAAATTACGATTAATTAATATTATATGAGGATCAGACCACAGAAAATAGATGTCGTATGTGGCCACATGTTGCTCAACTTATTGTGCACACCACAGTGACATCAGTAGGCCTAGTACAAGTTTTAAAAATTGTTTTGTAAAACGATGAAAGTTTTCGTTTTCTCAATACGTCAAGTATTAGTAGCCACTAGTGGGAACTATGATGAATTAAAATTAATTATATGGCTTATTTTATTTCATAATAATAGAATATGAAATTAGTTTTCAAGCGATTCTTTTCTTTATTACAGTATGAATTACTAGTTTGACACTTCGATGGTAGTAATTTTATACGAATTCGAAAAGTATGAATTAACGTAATAGCGTGAGGCCGTGGGTTCGATTCCCACACCGAGACAAATGTTTGTCTAATCCACAAATATTTGTTTCGGGTCTGGGTGTTGTGGGACCACAAGTCCCTCGTAGATCCTGATAGCCACGATACAGGTTTAACCTAGTGTGGGATCAGGACTATGTGTGTGACTTTTGGGTGTATTTATTTATTTATTTGTATCTTGTACTAGGCCTACTGTATATGTAGTAAAACTTTACATGTTTGGTTTCATCATGTTGTCTATTGATATCTATGTATATGGATCAAGCACCTACCTGTTCTTATATTCACCAATAATATGAGCTCTGCCATCTCCTAACTGATCAGCCCAGTATCCAAACTGATACCCTCCATATCTGAAAATAATACATGCTTGTAATTACAACACTCATAAATCATACCAAAATCCTCATTTGCAAACTTTTTCATCCCAATGCTGAACATTTCAGTGACCTCCTAATAAATTATTAATTATTCGAAAACCAGCGCCAGGCATGTTATGTCTGGTAAAATGCTGAACTAGATCCTTTTCGGCAAACTCGGGAGACACACGCTGCCTATACTTATTTGGTACATAATTTGTTTAATTACTTTGCTTTCTTCTCTTTCGTTTATATCTCTTGTTTGTTATGTTACTGTAATGTGTTTTTTTTTATCATTATTTCTATTTGTGTTAATTGGAGGTGTGTGTCTTTGTATACACCGAATAAACGCTTTTCTTTCTTTCTTTTCTTTCTATTAGTACTGATGACTAAACTGAATAAACAAAAGAACAAACGGCAATATTAGAAATGTTAATTTATAAATAGACCAACTGTAGCACTCAGATATGTTATATACCTTTGACTGTCATCAAGTGGCCCAACACAAGCATATTACGAATAAAAAGTCATTATTTAGAATTAGTTTATTTCCACACTGAGAGCCAATTATTAGTTAATGCTCCATTACTGAATCCAGAAAATTCTTTATGCCTCATTACTGAGTGTAGGAATAATTTTGAAGTCTGAGCAATAATTGAATTCTATGAAATGTCTAATAAATACTTAAATTTAATTGAAATCTCTGAGAACAGCTGTAATATTTTTATTTACCTATGTGACACAGTCAAGCTGCCATCCGGTAGATATTTTCCATTCATGAAATCAAGAAACTCATCACTTTCCGTAACAATGGGGTCCAGGTCAAGTATTTCTATGAGAGCATCATCAGATGAACACACCAGTACTGTATTACCTATCATTGGTTCTGGAGGCACCTATTTGAGGAATAATTTAAATATAATTTGAGGAATTTTAGGATTTATAAAACTGAATGTCTGTTTTCAACTGACTGTTCTGTTTGTCTATGCTATACTTCAGGTTGCTCTTAATGCCTAACACATATAAAAACAGTGCAATATAAAAAAAAAAGGTGAATTTTTATACCACTTGGTTTTAACAACCTGTTCTTTTGTCATTATATCTAATTTTAAAATGGGGAATATTTGTACATATTTTGAACTTTTCTTAACAAGCAGCAACCATAAGTCATATGTCGACTCATCTGGCCTGGACTTTAGTAAACTTTTAAACACACTGTGTATATACTTCTTCTAGGATGATAAAGGAAGCCATAGTTTGTGGGCAAGTTTTTAAATTATTTCTTCTTGAAGCCAAGCCAAGTTAAATATTAGATTATTCCTAATTCAAACACATAGAATGGCACACTCCTTCAACATATTGATATAATGTTGCTTGTAACCAAAGTATCCTACTACTTTTACAAATGTAAGTTTAGATTATTGTGAGTTTGTGAATTTGGATGTTTACAGTCAGTCATGCCTTAAAGGCTGAACGGTTTTGGATAAAAGTTGGCACACAGGTAGACCTGGACTAGAGAGAGCAGGTAGACCTGACCTAGAGAGAGCAGGTATACCTGGACTAGAGAGAGCAGGTAGACCGGGACTAGAGAGAGCAGCTGACCTGCAACTCCGCGAGCAAAAGCTAGTTATAAATAAAAGTAATCCATACCTTAGAAAACACAGCATTGTTAACAGCAACCGGTACAGTATACTCTGGATTATCATCTATAGGCAACTCCGTATAGCTGGGCGGATCCTCAAACTTCCAAACCTTGAAATCTACAAGGGGTTTCATCCCGATTGTGTGTTTTAAACGCGTACCGAATTCGGCAAATGCGCGCCTCATGACATAGGCATATAAATTGTTATCTCAATCTCATTAGACAGAGGTGATCCGTGACGTCTTATCACAGAAAACAATGTACTCGCAAAAATATATGAACTACGTAATATTTGGAAATGTGAAATAAAATTATTGTTGATACGGGTCATTTTCCAAAGACAAAAATAACGCCGTGAGCCGTCAGTCGTTTTTTTTTTTTGTTTGTTTGTTCCATAAGGAACCGGCTAAGATCAGAGACCATGCTGCCAAGTCATTAGTTATATCGTTTCTTATATTCCAAGAACGATGAAACAGGGGTGTGGCCGATTTCAAGGTCTTGCTGGAGTTTTGGTGATAATTCCTTTCAGTTCAATGCTTCTTAGACGACTTTCTTCAAGCGAATCGAAAGCACAAGGTCGACAATACCCTTGATCAAAAATCACCTAAATCCACTTATTTCAATGTTTCCATACACTATTCATCATCGTTAATGATTATTGCACAAAACCACACCACTTTTATACAACAAACACAACTTTAAACCAGTTTAGGAAATAATTAAAACAAGAGAGCCACCGCACTGTAAGAATTCCCGCCAAAACTCCGAGCCGTCAGTCGTCACTGTCAACTGTCATTCTGACAGCAAAAACTAAAGTAGAGATGAACCATATAGATAAACATTACCGGTAAAAATGACGACATGATTCATTGGACCGCAAGTACCACATAGGTACAATTTAAGACAATAAGGCCCACTTAGCTATAGCAATAGCTACTTACAGAAGGTAGATTTCCAAACAACGCATACTCACAATCGTAAGCTGAAAATTCGCTAAGTGTGATATGCATACTTGCAAAGTCAAAATAAATGTGAGCTAAAATGTACTTTCCTATAATTTGGTAATTTGTAGATGGGCAAAATGTATTTTATACATTGATTTATAAGTGAGGATCATAAACATATTATAGTGAGTAGTTATGAGTATGGTAATCGAAGTTTGGACCCAAATATGGCTCCAATTGAACAACTTAAATTTCGCGTGTGTTCGTACTTAGTTTCTTTAATAGTTATTCTGAGAAGATCTGAGAAGTTCGAAGAATTTACAACAGTAAGATCATTACGTAATAGTACATAGGTACTTGAATATTTAAATGAAAAATATATTTTTAGAGAACAATCTACAGTTGTTATTTAGTAAAATATATTTTCAACTAGTAGAGCGAACTTTTATTGGAATAATGTATAAATATAACAATTTAGCTAGAGCAGCTAATCTTCAAAGCATAGGCCCATTGAGGTGGTTGTGTGGAGAAACCTTGAAGTTCTGCTTCTGGCTGCACCTCATAAGGACGACGGAGGACCTCCAAAAGAAACCGAACCTGGGAAAATAACCATTATTAGTATATTGTATATAAATATAGTGGTTCAGGTAAGAGACAACGAACGTATGGATTGAAAAATCTTTATGCACTAACCTTCTGAAAGTCATCCTTCTCAGCGTCAGCAATAGCTTCGTGCAGCAACCAGTTCCTCGGTACATACACAGGGTTCACACTAAGCATGCGCCTGCGACGTTCATCTTCAAACATGCCCAATGAACTTGCGTCTACTGTTAATGTTAGTAGTGACACCTCATTAAGTGACATAACAGGAGGTATTTTTATTAGATTAAATTAAGTGTATCAGGATAACTAGATCACTCTGCAGTCAGTTGCATAGGCGCGGCGTAAAGAGGGGTGCCTCGGATGGGTCGAGGAGTGGTCCCGGTCCATCCTAGAACCTCCCAGATGTCTTTATCTATTTCTATTCTTGGTAACCAGATTCAGTTATTTTAAACCAAGCCCAACCGAGCGAATACTATTCCTACGCTCTTGGCCAATAAGTATAAAAGTACAAGAATTTAAATTTAATAGAATTCTGCATGCACATGCACTGCTACATGTAAAACACAATTTGATATAAGATGAAGTGTCAAGAAACATCATAATTTACGTATTTTGACTCCACAATACATACAGTATACACCTACCTTGAGGCTGAGCTTTTCACTATATACTGCATACAGATAGAAATGGAAGTGTATGTTGATCCTACCCCTCTTTAAGGATAAAGTGACGATGGCGATGACACAATGGTTGTGATTTTAGAAGTAGTAAATACTAACCGGCCTCCTTGTCCAATCTCTCGCGATACTGGTCGAGCCAGCAGCCCCAGGAAAAATGGGATGACAGGCGTTTTAAAGACCATTTCTCAGACAGATTCGCCTCGCTTACCATTTCACACGGTTCCAACTAACAAAGTAGGAATTTAATTAATAGGAAGGAAAAAAATAGTTGACAATTAACATTTATTGCACTACAACATTTAATCTTAAAATGAAGGTAGGCAATGTAACATTAACTTTTCGAGACGACCTACACCTCAGTCTCTCCCGTGACCACGAAGGCTGAAAAGCTTTCAAAACGTCGGGACTAAAATAAAAATTAAACCGCGATAAAATCCGTATAAACTAGTTTTATTTCAATGGTGTTCCACATGTTCTCTTGAATACGTGACCTGCCACCATCTAAAAAGTGTAGCAGCCAAGTGAAATTCATATACCGGCGCGCGAGAAATCAATGTAAACATTAAATATCAATTACCTCAGCAAGTTGCCTGAAAGTTGCAGTAAAATCAGCTCCAGTTTGCTGCATCATGTCCAAGAGTTTTTCTACCAACTGTTCGTCTCCCCAACGCTCTTCTTTCAAACCTATCTTCATTAAAAATGTTTCCCTGGATAACCAAATATGTATTTCTAATTAACTGCAAAAATATCTTTATATATGTTCTTTCTTTCTGTCTGGAATTGTCCCGGCTTAATGCCAGTTCTGATGTTCAAACGCAGTCTAATTTTTGATTTCATACGGAAAAAAGTATTGTCACTACCCTTCAAACTGAGACAGGTGAGACCGAGTCCCTAACTTAATCCTTACTCTTGTATGCCAACCAAAATCCCGCCGTGATAACTTAGTAGCCATAAATAGTTCTTGAGTCGGAAAAACTACTGTCTGAAACCTCCAAACCTCCGCCCAGCGACTTGTCTGTATGGGTTTACTCAACCTCATGGCAGTGAATGAATAAATAATGAGCTATCCGCCTGACTAAACAGGCTAAGTATTATTAAATTGTTAAGGCATGCAAACATGCGAAAAAAATATTTAGAATTATGGGCAATATTAATTTTGGTGAATACTAACAGTATTTTATTCTTGCAGTATGTGTCAAGGGTCTTCTGAATATGCGACATGTGTACTTGCTGCGATGAAGTGAGAAGCGGCTTGATGGCATTCGCTAGCAGACCTATATTCCACACCATCACCTGATCGATACAACAAGCATGTGAGGATTTGCCCTAGGAATACAGACGTTACGTCCCTCAATGGTTGCAAGAATTTTGCCAGCGTGAAGTAACTGGATTTACACCGGCCAACACAGCGTATATAATAGTCGGTAAATATAAGAGACAATACATTATGAGCTTTTTAATTGAATTTGCTAACATCAGGTTGTTTCGCCAAAGCGTATCTTCCTTCTCCATCAGAGCAGTTGGCCACAAAGCCTCCATCATACGAGTCCACGAAGCCAAAGGGGCCGTAGTCCAAAGTAAGGCCTAGCATGCTCATGTTATCCGTGTTAAGAAGTCCGTGAGTGAATCCCAGACCTGGTAGATTTAAACAACTTTTATTTGGTATTATGGTAAATGTAAAACGTATATAAGCTGTGGAACTGATATGGTTTTACATTCGTCTGGCAGTTTAACAATCATTTGCCTAACATTTTTAAAAACAAAAAATTCGGATGAGTGATTTGATGATGGTGATTTTAATTTCAACCTGACATATCATTATTAGCTCAGCATATTGTGGTTGCATTAGTTACAACCTAGATTATACTTTTGCGGATACAGAGTTGAGCATAAGTGTGTATATTATTATTCAAAATAGGCAGTAGAATATAGATTTTCCTGGAAAAACCTCCTTTTTAATTCGGTTAAAAATAATGTAGTCAACTGTCTCGCTTTCACGCTAGTCTTATTAAAACAGGTTGTTGTTTATATTTAAATTGGTGAGATTTATTTTTGAACTTTTAAAGCAATCCCTAGAGATCCTTTACGAATTTACTCTTGTTACAAGAGTCTTGTACGTAGTGTAACCTTACCTTGCCATTTTGCAACTAGATCCAATGTCCTATGGGCAACTTCAGAAAACAACCGAATAAAGCGGTTCTCATCAGACAAGTGTATATCTGGAAAGTGCTCCTAGAAAATGTATATTTGTATTAGTTTATTTTTATAGCAGAGTCTGGTAAACATTCAAATGGGTCACCAGATGGTAAGTGCTCTCGACCTCCATAAACACCAACAATAATAGAAGAATCATGGTTGCATTGATGTTCCTTAAAGGTTTAAATAAATGTTATAGGGATTGAGGAAGAGGGGTATGTGGGCTGGAAATCTCACTCACCGTCCAAAACGCAACAGCGAGATGCCATCGGTTTTCCCAAACAATGGTACTAACCTAATCAAGCCGGTCCATTCCGAGTAAACAAAATGTCTACAGTGTAGGTAGCTCTACCACTTAAAACTCTCAATATATTACCTTGATAATGAAATCAGCGAGTTGCCTTAGTACAGGCACTTCTCCAGTCCTGGACAGGATCTCCAAGGAGCCGAATCGGAACCAGCTGGGAGACAGACGCAGGACAACAGCTGCGCGCTCGCGGCGTGGACATCCCGTATAGTACAGATCGCGTATCACAGCTTCGTCGCTTACTGACGTACGATGATTTAGAAGCAATGATTTTATTGAAATTACATTAAATCGATGAACAATAATAAAGTAATTGATGATAGTGAATGGAGAGGTAGAAGAAAATAATATGCTAGGTAGTAGGTAGCATGCTTTTAAATTAAGCGGAAGGTTTATCCGATAAAAGAATATCATGTACAAGCTTATATAGTCACTTTGCTGAGCCAGAATAAAAAAACTGTTTAGCCATAAATCACCGCTTTGTCTATTTTTGGGATAGCATCAAGCGGAAGTGTGGAAGCATTGTTTTGTCTCGGTTTGACGAAAATTTTATTGAGTATTAAAAAACCTATTATCTCTCAGGCTGCTAAGCGTAGTGCATATTTTGTACATCATTCAAAGTTCTGCGTAGTGTTGCTATTTATTGACAGGTCTGGTGCTTACCATTAGGCGAGCGACCTACTGGTATCCTTTCAGGTAAATAAAAAAATGGAAGTAAGAAGAAGCGTGGAACCGATTCTGCATTAACAATATCATACCAACAACTCCAGCGGCCCTGGTGGATGGTATTCCTAGGAAGTGACACGCCTCGCTGGCAATCATCTCTCTAATCGCCGACCTGAGAACCACGCGACCATCGTGTACGCGGGAGTACGGTGTTTGTCCTGAACCTTTAAGCTGAATCTGCCATCTTTCACCTTGCCTTAGTAAATGTAATGTAATTTTGCATTTAATACTGTAATGAATTAAATTATATCTCATTGGTATAATAGCGTATACCTATGTTGTAAAAATTATAAAGCCCTGGGACTAATTTTTTATCGAGTTTTCAAATTCAATGAACATATATGGCGATAGACTCATCCCCTATCACATCATCGGACAGAAATAAACTCAGCGAACCGTAGATGCACTAGTTGTAGGTCCTTTTGGGGATACGGAATCATGATCATGTTATGTTATAAAAGTTCTGCTACGCCAACTAAAACTAACGCTTTAATAGCGTCATACCTATAAGTCATAATATTGGTTTTACCTATTAATATATTCGCCAAGAATATGAGCCCTTCCATCTCCTAATTGTCCAACCCACAATCCATACTGGTGACCACCGTACCTGCGTAGTTAATCATTAGGTACTTATATAGTTTTTATGATAGTATGGACGGAGACGTATATAAACCTATTTTTTATGGAGATGTCTGTTTATTAAGTTACTTTTACGTTTTTCAATCCTCCTCTTTAACTATCTTGAATTCTCTAGTTCTACCTACAGCATAATAAAGAATGTGTCAAAATACCGATGTGCAACAGGTAATGCTCCGTAAGGTAGCTTCCTTCCGGCTATGAACTCAACAAACTCTTCCCTACTGGCCATCTCCGGATCCATATCCAGAATAGAAGTTAAGGCGTCATCAGAGGCGCACACTAATCGAATATTACGCTCCAATGACTGTGGAGTCACCTTTAAAATTACAATTAATTAACGTTATTAATCGGCCTTCTCGTCTCGTCATTCAGTTGTTTAAAAAAATCTATCTTCCGCTAAGACCTAGGTAGTGTGTTCAAAGCAAAAACTATTTAAAGTATTAGTACCCAGTTTAAACCAATTTTTAAAAAGCTCGGTTTACTTTATATGTTGATCAAAATTTAATATTTTTTCACTGCCTACAAAAATAAGAGAAATAAAAATAAGTTCTTAAATAGTTTCTTCCCGTCTTTAAATTCTCACTAATGAGGACTACCTAAACATAATATTGTTAGGGATCACGGGTGATCACGGCTGATTAGTGAATACTATTCAAATACCTCAGAAAACACAGCATTTTTTATGGTTGATCGGTTCTGATCATGATTTTCGTCTATAGGAAGTAAAATATACTTTGGATATTGACTGAATCGCCATTCAGTTAAATTTCGTTTTAATTGCGTTGACTCTCCTTCCATCTTCATCGCGATATATTTTTCTTAATAAATTAAGCGATGAATGACGATGGAAGAGTGATGCAGTGATGACAAATGAAGCAAAAATGACGGTTATTTCAAACAGTACTAGAGTTGTCATCAAAGAAAAACCGATAATTGTCGATATTTGTCGTGTTGTTAGGAAAACGATTTCAATCCTCAAATCGACTCTGGATCATCAAGCAAAGTTAAAATCTTTGAGTATTTTAAACCAATAATTAATTTGAAAATATGCATAATGTATCCAAAAATATAAAATACTTACTATTAAAATACTTATTTTTCCGGTAAGAAATCGGAATATAATTTTATTTTACGGATGACATTATCGACTGCTTAAAGAGGTATAGACCTATTTGAGGAGCTATTCCATGGATTGATCGGACCGTTCTCAAAAGACCGAGTGAACTGTTTTCTAATCAAGTGATCGGTCAAGGTCACGGCAATGCTACTAAATTCGGTAACCATGGAACCAAACTTTGACCGACAAAATTGTATACGATCTAAATTGGTTGGATTGCATAGAGCGGAACACCATCCGGCGTGAAATTCGTCAGCAAGGCGACCGCAATTTCACTTTCGTGATCCGCTTTCTCGACTTCTCGTTTTCTCACTTTCGAAAAAAGTCTAATAATTGTGTGGATGAAATCCGTTTCTGGCCATAGTAAATTCCAGTGAGAGGTGTAATTTAATTTCTGTGTGTTGTGTCGGAGTTTTGTTGCGCATTGTATGGATTTTTACCAACGAATATGGTGTATACAGAGAAATATTTGAAGGAAAAGCTGACCAAGGAATTGGACGCCGTTCACGTCGTAAGTACAATCTGTCAAATTTTTCTATTGACTTTTCTCCGCGTAGTTGAATTTTATTATTTGTGGATATTTAGGATAAACGAAAAATAGTATAAGTTTTAAAAATGACTAAAAAATCGGACCCGGATCGATTCAGCGTGACGAAAGATGCGTTATTGCCGGGTTTAATGTTAGCACTACTTGTGCGATGGTGTGTGGCGGCTTACCCTTATTCTGGGTACAAGAAACCTCCGATGTACGGAGATTACGAAGCACAGAGACACTGGCAGGAGATCACAGTGCACACGCCGGTAGCCTCATGGTATCAGAATACTACGCAGAATGACCTTGAATACTGGGGGTTAGACTATCCACCGTTGACTGCGTACCATACTTTACTGATTGGGGTGGTCGCCGACTGGCTGGATCCGGAGTCTGTGCGTTTATTCGCGTCGAGAGGTTATGAGAATGATTCGCACAAGATGTTCATGCGGTGGACGGTGTTTCTGAGTGACGTGTACTTTTACGTGACTGCCGTGCTGTGTATATGCATAGACCTGGAGCGTATCAAAGTTAAAGAGCAGAAGAGTGTGTTTAAAAGAATGGATTTGTCAACTATATTGTTTTTATTATATCCAGGCATTATATTAGTGGATCACGGCCACTTTCAGTATAACTGTGTATCGCTAGGGATGTTCTTGTGGTCAACGTTTTTCATTATAGCCATAGAGAATGATACATTAGCTACAATATTTTTTGTCCTTGCTCTAAATTATAAACAGATGGAATTGTATCATGCTTTACCGTTTTTCTTTTATTTGTTAAGAAAATGCTTCATCGGTGTGCCAAATAGAGGCAAAATTTCATACATAGTTAATAATATTAATAAGTTAGCCGTGGCTGTAGTATCCACTTTTATAATAGTCTGGTATCCATTTACAGGATCATGGGATACTATAAGTCAATTAGTGCATAGATTGTTTCCATTAAAAAGAGGAGTTTTTGAGGATAAAGTCTCAAATGTGTGGTGCTTTATCAACGTATTTGTGAAACTTAAATCTATTTATACAAATGAGGAAATGGCCAAAGTGTGTTTAGTGACAACAGGCTTGGCTGCATTGCCGTCGTGTTTGGATCTATTTTTCCGAATTAATAAGAAAAAGTTCCTGATCTCATTAATTAACGTATCGCTGGCATTCTTTCTATTTTCATTCCAAGTTCATGAAAAGACTATATTACTAGTTGCAATTCCTGTAGCAGCGTACTTACCGGAGGATCCATTTATGTGTTTCTGGTTCCTCTTGGTGTCAAACTTCAGCATGCTGCCGTTGCTTATAAAAGATGGACTGATTATTCCCTTTATAGTTACGAATGGTATTTACATAACATTTTACAGCATTTGTTTGAAATTAGCACAAACATCAAGTGGTATATTCTCATTTTTCAACGCGAATAGAGTTTATAAAATAGTGTCTCCGAATAAATCTCAGAATTCAGTGTTACTCAACCTACTCAGTGCTAATTTCTTCTTCTCTGTTGTTTGTATGGTTTGGTTGACATATGCCATGGTGTTTATTAAACCGCCAGCAAAGTATCCAGACCTGTTCCCACTCCTCATATCTGTGTATTCGTGCTCACATTTCATTTTTTTCTTCTTGTATTTTAATTACCAACAACTTGCGTTGCCTAAATGTTTGCCGGTGCAACAAAAAGTGAAAAACAAGTGATGTAATGTAACTTACATGAAAAAATGCAAAGTTAAGTGTAAATGACAGTAATAAATAAGTTTTAGATAGAAGTGTTGTGTTATTTTTCATAACAGTAGACTGATTACGTACTGTAAAAATGTTAAACGAGACTGCATTTGGTAAAATTAATAGTAACTGAATTAAATGTGGAGAAGAGTAAGAAACTGTATTTTTTATGAATATTTATCTCAACATGACTGCCTCGGTGGCGCAGTTGTAATGCGTACGCGTTACGACGGAGGCTGACGCTGAGGTCTCGGGTTCGATCCCCGGGTCGGGTAAAAGTGATATTGGGATTTTCTATTGCGAAATGTTCAGTATCAGCCCGGAGTCTGGAATTTGTGCCCGGTATGGCGATCGGCTCGCCCCCTATCACATCATGTGGGAGTACTGGTCACACCTCTGCCTACTGCTTCGGGGATTACAGGCGTGAGTGCGTAGATATGTTATCTCAACATGTAAGGGCCTTAGCACACACGATAAAAACCAAAAATTAGCATCGGTAATCGACGATTTCGCAACGGCATCGATGCTATATCGCGTTTTGGCCTCTTTCTGCCTGCGATCGCTGTATAGAAATCGCGCGTTTCTTGTTCATTCTCGTTTTGGCGACTTTATTGATCGGTCAAGTCTTTATCTTCTTATTATGGCCGTTCCCAATATTCTGTCTATCGACAGATTTGCTTACTGGCAGTAAATTTTTGACACATGTATTGAAGATCTGTCAAAACACTATTGATTGTAAGAACATCTATCTTTCAAAAGAATGTAGGGATTATAATCTTGTCTTTATCGGTCGGCTGGCGGAGAAGTAAAATAAGGGGCAGAGCGGGAATAGTAGTAGCTTACAGCCTCCTGACTATTCACTTGCACATAGATCTTTTGTTACAACACTGAGCCGTGTTCCACAGATGCCAAAGCTTCACTAAATTTGCGACTGGCATCCGAATGTGTGCAGAGTGTAGCGTTCAGACGCTGCATCGCGGTTCCGCAAAGCGACTACTGTTTCCACATCGCCGCTGTTTGCGCTTGTGTGTTTGGAGAGTTCAGACGCTGCATCGAGCTTATTAAAAGCAAAAATCGCCGATTGCTGATGCTAAAAAAGAATCATCCAAATCGGTTCACATTTGGCGGAGTTATGTGTGATTATACATACCAAAGAGTATACACGTCGAATTTAGAACCTCTGGTTTCGTCGCTTGAAAAGGATCGTGTGTGCTATGGCCCTAAGATAGATAGATAGATAGAATATTCTTTATTGCACACCAATGAAGGTGATAGGCTCGCTCCCTATCACATAAGGGACGGAGATACGCTCGGCGAAATGTGGGTGTACTGGTTACACCTCTGCCTACCCCTTCGGGGATTATAGGCGTGAGTGCGTATGTACTTTTATCATTTATAAAGAACCGATACACGTAGATCGTTTTTTTTATGGTAATAGTCAAATGAGCAAGCGGGTCACCTGTGGTCATTTACTCCATGACCATATCAGCTTGTAACCGCGACGACTTCACGCCAACTTCACTGAATCAGCATTCTTTAAAGAATTTGTAAAAGTCTTAAAAGTTCACAAGACGGTAGGTCCCGTAGGCGTGAGTGCGTATGTGCACACCAAATAAAGTAGGTAGCTTATGAACGAGGATCATACAGTCAGGGTGATACAATGGACGGTCTTATCGCAAACGGTAATCATGATTAGAGCAATAAAAAATATTTTTATTAAGATTTAATAGGCTTATTGTGGTCTTGACTTGACTTTAAGAGAGTGCCGTCATTAACCTTACATAAATAGCCTTGCCTTTGGAAATTACAACTTGCAACTAATAGTAAGATGGAAAGTGGACTGACCTTTCCAAAAAAATAATACTTATTATCTAGAATAACTACTTAACTTATTACTGAAATACAATGGCAGTAAATTTAATTGCAAAAACAACAAATAATGTGTTGCAAAATTATTTAATACTGAAGCCAACTATGCTTAGTGACAACTTGTTACTTACTACCTACTAGCCCGTATAGGTCCCACAGCTGGGCACGGGCCTCCTCTACTGAATGAGAGGGTTAGGCCTTAGTACACCACGCTGGCCTAATGCGATTTGACAGATTTCACATGTCTTCGAAATTCTTATGGAGAACTTCTCAGGTATGCAGGTTTCCTCACGATGTTTCCTTCACCGTTAAAGCAAGCGATAATTAACAATTAATACACACGTAACTTACAAAAGTCAGAGGTGCATGCTCTTGGGGTTGGTTTCGTACCTGCGACTTTCAACACGACAGTCCGTACCACTCCCCGCTGAGCTATCACTGCTTACTTGCTTGTTTACAGTGATAACTTGTTAGCACCAGCACAATCTACATCTTTAATATATTAAATACGTGAAGAGAAAAGACATGGAGGATTGTGGGGGTTTGCATAGTTAAAGTTTATATAGATGAGGAGTGCAGAAAGCTATTGTATAATCTATGACAATTCTCTTCTATCAGCAGGCCCCACTCGCAGGGGGGTAACATTATTTTTAACACATGTTCCAGAAAGATTGGGCTTGTAGTTTTTACGACCGGCCTGCCTGACGTTAACCTCTCCTGGGAACAAATATGTAAATTAAAGTTATTTTTATTATTAACTAAAACATTCTTCTTCTTTTAATTATGTTTGGCTCCACCGTAGATCGGTGATTTTGCCAGTGTCCATTGTGAAAAATAGTTAAAAACTAAAACATTCATTGTTTACGCTCACACTGACAATGTCTGAATGTCAAATATCACAGCTGGCGTAATAGAAAAAAAATAGGTCGAGTTGCGACCACTACGCGACCACTGGTTTATATGAAACCCTGTAAGAAGATCGTTTTTTACCCGACTGCCAAGGAAGGGTTATGTTTTTTGAATAGGTTTTTCGCAATTGCAGACGGCATGGCCGGTGCGGCGTACACCGTACACACGCACGTCCTGGCGTTGGTTTCCGACGAGAACGGCATATACGGAAGGGCTGAAAATGTAAATGAGCTAATTTGACCAGTAATTGCACACAATGTAAATTTATTCTATTGATACTCAATTTCGCATCGTGATCCTCATCGAGTGAATTGTTTGAAACAGCTTAAAAAGTACTTATCATGCTATATTTTGCTCTTACATTCTCTTCTTCTACCTGCCCTTATCCCACTCGCAGTGGGGTCGGCGCAACATGCTTTTTAACACATGATACAGATGATAAGATGCCGTATAAAAAAACTCTTATATCGTACATTAAACGTTGCTTAAATTTGACCACACCTTTCTGTAACAAGTTGTATAACCATATTTTTTTCTCCATATATCAAAACCGATATTGATTTAAAGATTGATATGATATAAATCGATACTTTATTTAAAATGCCGATTATAAAATCGGTTATGTCAAAAACCAGAATTTTTCATTGACTGACCGTAGGCACCGTAACTAATGGCGCAAATTTGGTTTTCGTAACGCGCTCGCAACATTTTGGTGCTTTGAATTTTTGACTTAGATGTGAACAGACCGCTCGTTGTGCAACGAATATATAAATAAATTACAACAATGAACTATGTAAGTAGGCAATGTTTTAAGTTTATGGCCGAATTAGGACTGCATTGCAAACCATAGATACTTTCAATGGTGTAATTTGGCGCGCGCACACCACGCAGAAAAAATTACATGTTTGTTTCTCATTTTTTGTTTTAAATTAGCTTGAATGACGAAACGAGCAGGTCGCTCGCCTGATGGTAAGCGTCACACCTGCCCATAAACAGAAGCAAAGCCACACAGAACTTTGAATTATAAAGTACTGCATGGTACTAGACTGCGCTCGTCACCCCGACACATAAGTTGTTAAGTCTCATAATGCCCAGTAATTTCACTGGCTTATCCTTCATACCGGAACACAAAAGAGCTTACACACAGTTGCTTGGCGTCAGAAATAGATAAAACGGTGGTACCAACCCAGACGGCCTCTCGCATACGAGGGACCTACCGTCTTGTGAACTTTTAAGACTTTTACAAATTCTTTAAAGAATGCTGATTCAGTGAAGTTGGCGTGACGTCGTCGCGGTTACAAGCTGATATGGTCATGGAGTAAATGACCACAGGTGACCCGCTTGCTCGTTTGACTATTACCATAAAAAAAACGAGCTACGTGTATCGGTTCTTTATAAATGATAAAAGTACATACGCACTCACGCCTGTAATCCCCGAAGGGTTAGGCAGAGGTGTAACCAGTACACCTACATTTTGCCGTGCGTATCTCCGTCCCAAGATGTGATAGGGGGTGAGCCTATCGCCATACCGAGCACAAATTCCAGACTCCGGGCTGATACTGAGCATTTCGTAATAGGAAAACCCAATACCACTTTTACCCGACCAGGGGATTGAACCCGAGACCTCAGCGTTAGCCTCAATTGTAACGCGTACGTATTACAACTGCGCCACCGAGACAGTCATTAGTATATTTAATAAAAGCATAAATCCTAGGGCCGACATATTAAGAACAACTTGCTGATTGATTAGCCCACAAACGATTGGTATGCGCGCATCGTGTGCCGTTTTCACCGAATATTGCATAATTATATGCATGATTTCACAGCGCGTGCGCATGTGCGAGCGTGTCAAGTGCGTACATGCCATTGGAGTGCGTTCATTGCCGACGATACGTTTCACGACACGATTTATCGTGTCCGGACAAATAGACTTCAGATAAATCATCTGGAATGAACTCCCTGCATCAGTGTTTCCCGAGCGTTATGACCTGTCCTTTAAGCGAGGTTTAAAAAGAGTTTTCCTTCACCGGTTGACAGCGGCTTGGCTGTGCTTGGCTTGGCTTGACATTGCTGAGATCCATGGGCGGCGGTAACCACTTACCATACTGGGGCCGTCTGCTCGTCTGCCTATCTAGGCAATAATAAAAAATTAAAAAAACAATAGATATACCTTAAGATGACTGCCTCGGTAGCGCAGTTGTGATGCGTACGCGTTTCAAATAGGGCTGACGCTGAAGTCTCGGATTCGATCCCCCGGGTCGGGTAAAAGTGATATTGGGTGTTTACATTACGAAATGCTCAGTATCAGCTCGGAATCTGGAATTATGCCCGGTTTGGCGATGGGCTCGCCCCCGTCACATTGCGGGACGGATATATGCTCGCCCAAGCTTAAATGTACTGGAGGCCAATTCTCGTAATTTTAAATGTTCAAAATATCATTCCGATCTAGTCTCAGCGTCAAGAAAGTTCCAAATGGCATTCTCTTAAACCAATAATCAACGTCAAATGCACCTAGCATTAGCAGTTGGCTTCAGTAATCTATTATTCTATATTCAATCTCATTACGATCTATGGTCACATTTAACGTTAATTATTGGTTTAAGAGAATGCCATTTGCAACTTTCTTGACGCTGAGACTAGATCGGAATGATATTTTGAACATTACAATTACGAGAATTGGCCTCCTGGTTTCACCTATGCCTACCCCCTTCGGGGATTACGTGTTGCGTATTAACATCGTATCGTAATATGCGAACGGTCCATGGTGTGACCGGAACGCAAAACATCCACGTCGCGCCAAATTGGCCGTAGTAATGAGGGGAGGATGGGCAGTCGTTTTATGAGGAAATAAACGAGTATGTATTCACCATCGACGATTGATTCGACCCCATATTTATTACCATGGCGATTGGCGCCATAAGTCATATTGTATGTACGGTGTGTATAGTTAACTTCTGATCTATATTTTATGATATAAGGCAACTAGTACAATAAAACCCTTGTTATAATATTTATACTACTTCCTATAACAAACGCAACTAATAAAAGGAATGACTTCAATGTATCGGCTGCGAGGGTTTTGTTTTTTTTATTAATAATAATAATAAATACACCCAACAGTCACACACATAGTCCTGACCCCACACTAGGTAAACCTGTGTCGTGGGTATCAGGAACTACGAGGGACTTGCGGTACCACAACACCCAGACCCGAGACCAATATTTGTGGTTCACACAAACATTTGTCTCGTTGTGGGAATCGAACCCACGGCCTCTCGCTTCGCAGCCGACTACTCGCCCGCTGCGCCACAGAGCTGTCGACTAATAAAAGGAATGACTTCAATGTATCGGCTGCGAGGGTTTTGTTTTTTTATTAGCTTAATAATAATAATAAATACACCCAACAGTCACACACATAGTCCTGACCCCACACGAGGTAAACCTGTGTCGTGGGTATCAAGAACTACGAGGGACTTGCGGTCCCACAACACCCAGACCCGAGACCAATATTTGTGGTTCACACAAACATTTGTCTCGTTGTGGGAATCGAACCCACGGCCTCTCGCTTCGCAGCCGACTACTCGCCCGCTGCGCCACGGAGCTGTCGACTAATAAAAGGAATGACTTCAATGTATCGGCTGCGAGGGTTTTGTTTTTTTTATTAGCTTGAATGACGAAACGATCATGACGCTCGCCTGATGGTAAGTGACACGCCTGCACATAAACATACACTGTGGCTTGAACTGTAAAGCACTGCGTGGTACTGGACTGCGCTCGTCACCCCGAAACGTAATATGTAAAGTCTCATAATGCCTAGTAATGTCACTGGCTTCAATTTCCTTCAAACCGAAACACAACAGTGCTCACACAGTGCTGCTTGGCGGCAGAAATAGAAGAAGCGGTGGTACCAACCAATACGGCCTCTCGCATACGGTATACAGAATTTTACTAAGTTACGGTCAATTGACTGTAACGCAATATTATCATCTACCTGAAACTTCCTCCAGTACAGTACGTTTCCAGAGGTAATTTCTCCCACGCACTTTCAGACTCTGGAATGAACTTCCCTCCGCGGTGTTTCCTCAGTGCTATGACATGTTTTTTTTTATAGCTTAGGCCAGCAAACAAGCAAGTGGGTCACCTGATTGTAAGCGTTCTCCACCGCCCATGTACGCCCACAATACCAAAAGAATTATGGGCGTGTTACCGACCTTAAAGGGCAGGGATAATTAAGGGATTGGAAAGGGCAAGGGGATTTGGGCCTCCGGATATCTCACTCACCGTACGAAACGCAGCAGCAAGCTGCTCCTTTACGTCGATTTTCTATGAGACAGTGGTAATCCGAACGAGCCGGCTCATTTATGCTGTAGACAAAAGTGTCTACAACGAGGCTCTACCCCTCAAAACCCCTAAAAACACATGTTCCTCAAATGAGACGTAAATAAGTATTTCCACGCTGTGTAACCCCCGCGTTATGTGCCTGTGGGATTTTACTTCTAAGCCTGTCTCTTAGTATACATAGAAGTCTTTGTTAAAAAGCTAAAGATAAAATTAACAAGTTATTTAAGCACACTATCATGAATTGTTTTTTTATAGTCGATGACGGTAAACGTATCACCTGATGGTATATGATCTTCACTGCCCATGGGCATCGACAGTACCTACCAGATTGTACTACACATTTGTGTAGCGGTTCAAAGAATACACTTACCATCGTAATTCCATACGCACTCACGCCTGTAATCCCCGAAGGGGTAGGCAGAGGTACACCTGGTTACAACCAGTACACCCACATTTCGCCGAGCGTATCTCCGTCCCTTATGTGATAGGGGGCGAGCCTATCGCCATACCGGTCACAAATTCCAGACTCCAGGCTGATACTGAGCATTTCGTAATAGAAAAACCCAATACCACTTTACCCGACCCGGGGATCGAACCCGGGACCTTAGCGTTGGCTTCAATCGTAAAGCGTACGCATTACAACTGCGCCACCGAGGCAGCGCATACATATAACGCTAATAGTCTGCGAAGGAAATGGCTGTGAAATACGGACAGATAGACGGACAGGATAAAATTATATCGGTTCCGTTTTTGCCATTTGGCTACGGAACCATAAAAAAATTGCTAAGCTAATGCGTTACTTGTATTGTTTGTCGCAATTGCTTACTCACTTGTCAATTTATTACCCAAAAACAAGTAGAGTGTTCTTGGATCTTAATAAATTCTCGAATCTAGATTGTACTAATGATACATCTTGCAGTTATTGTGTACAGCGTTTGGTAATATGTTTTTTGCCATTCACTTTTGTACAGTTTGTTTGAATGACATTTGAGTTGTTTTTGTGAATTAATATTGAATCTAATTCTACATAACTTGACGGATAACATCCTCGATAGTTATCCATAGACTGGCCGCCTGCCTGATGTCAATCCCTTTGGGGAGAAAACACTTGACGATAGGCTCGCCCCCTATCACATTATGGGACGGAGATAAGCTCGGCGAAATATGGGTGTATTGGTTACACCTCTGCTTACTCCTTCGGGGATTACAGGCGTGGGTGCTTATGTTTGTATGTATGAGTCACCAGAGGCCGGTAAATGAGCAACGATATCATCTGATAGTAATTAATTAAACTCCACTGTCTATGAACACCCATAATGCCAGAAGAGAATGGCACTAAGTGGCAGGCCCCTCGGATGCGATAGGTGGTATCAGTGCTATGCCTATTTCTGCCGCCAAACAACAGTGTGTAAGCATTGTTTTGTTTCGGCATAAGGACATTGAAGCCAGTGACATTTAGGCCATTTACGTAGTCCAGTGCCATGTAGTGCTTTGTATTTCAAAGGTTTGTGTATTGTTGTGTCTGTTTATAATAATAATAAAAAAATATTTCAAACCAGAGCAGTATTTACAAAAGTCCATATTATTGAATAGAAATTGGACCAAAAACAAGCCCACTGAGTTTGTTTCGCCGGGTCTTCTCAGACAGGGTCGCGTTTGGATCCGGTGGCAGTTTAAAACAACAATTTAGAGGTACACATGGTCCGTATCAATCACCTTAAAATAGTACTTTTTATTTCCCTAATTTATTTTGGTATGATAAACCGGACCAAAAACAAGCCCACTGAGTTTGACTAGCTGGATCTTCTCAGGACTGGGTCGCGCCGCGTAAAATCCAGTGGTAAAGTAAGCCCACTGAGTTTGTTTCGCCGGGTCTTCTCAGGTTGGGTCGTTTTGGATCCGGTGGTAGTTTTAAACCACGTGCCGTTTCGGTAATGCCTATGGTCCATATCGACCTTTAAAACAGAGAAAAAATTATAATAATAATAATACTTAACAATTCTGGAATAATATAAAAATATTGTAAACTTTATAGTTGCCCAGTGTATTTTGACGATGTATGTTATGTGTATGTTATGTATATATTAGCTGATATGATTTCTGTACTTACATAAGTTTCTTTATTTTGTACTGACTTGTCATAAGCGCTATTTTAATTGCCTACATGATGAATAAAACTATTTCATTTCATTTCATTTCATTTCATTAGGTAAAATTTTTAAATTAAATAACTATAATTGGCCACGATAAAACAAATAACAATTTCAAAAATAAACTAAAAATAAACACATTTTTTCATTATCTAATTAAATTATTTAAAACTACATGGGCAGCGGTGGCTTTTACCACCAGGCGAGCGACCTGCTCGTTACGTCACTCAGGAATTCAGGATAATAAAGAAAACCATTTTAGAACATTATGCAATTTTTCAACTCTGCGACTTTATCCAATTTGTCACCATTTCAGATGAATTTGACGTTATCATTGTTTCGAACCATGTGCCCATGAGTCTATCCTGACTCATTCCTACAGCCGGTATTCCCATCTTGATTAATGGGTGTCACGTCCCATACTGGAAGCGCCGTCATTGTTAAATTGAAATCTTTTTGGGGAGGTTCGTAGTATTAACAGATGTTGAGTATTCTTTGAATAGGAACATTCTGCTTATATGGTGACGAAGTCATTTTGGGGTTGTGTTCAGATATGACAAATCATTCATAAGGTTTCTAAGATGTACCCCTTCACCTATTTTTTTATGTTCCAGCTGCTGGCTTGACAAACTAGAAAGAATTGATGTTGGGTTTTGTACGGTGAAATTTCCGTCGGCCCTTACCGTCCTTCCCAGTCTAGTCCTTTTCTTTAAGGTCTCTGAAGCGCAACTCCCGAAGAAGTCAATTATGAGTCATGATGTTCTTATAACATTATGACCAAATTGACATTAAAAATATTTTGAGTAGCAAGACGTGTACGGGATTCCCCAAATGTAATTGCGCAATACATTCTGTTCACACTATCCCGCGAACTAGTGGGCGGTGATGCGTCTTAACAAATCGTTTTTTTTTTATCTTTTTTTTTATGGACGCTTGCTGATAGCCTGACAAGAGTCGGCTTTAGTCAGCGACACCGGACTTTCGGGCGAATGCTTTAGGCACTCCAATCATTGTTGAGTAAATGTTGTACCATTTAGTCAGGCCACTGAAACGTGTCAATTAGTTTTCAGAGAACAATGCGATGATCTTACGATGAAATGAAACATTAACTAACGCCCGGTTTCTGAAAGACTGATCAATGAAAAATTAACTATACAAATGTCGAATCTCATGTGAAGTGGAAATGGAGTTGCTAGGAGCGTGGTCAACACCTTTGATTTAACACACATGTTAGTTAAGTTAACATAGCTTTCAAATTAATATGAAAAATCGTATGTCAAACGGTACTCAAGAGATATCAAATATTATAATGTTTTTCACTACTCCCTAGTAGCGGGGAGCTCTCACTGCTCCCATGGGCAGCGCCCACACAAAAACTTAAAGTCCGATGAATATGAGACATATCCTACTTTCTTCCCCACATTATTCTGCATCCATTGGTATCGGTCTCGACCCCATACCCTTAGCGGTTTCGGAGGAGATAGCGTGACAAGCTTTTGGCAGCGGCGGCGGCGCCAGTTACTTTTTTTTAGAATAGAGAGAAATAACGTTTCAGCAACTCGAATTTATTTGACAGCGGTGTTAAAATCGAAGTTCTGTTAGTTGAATGATGATTTGATCAGCCTTTCAGAAACCGGGTGTAAGACTGCGCCACCGAGGCGATCACAAATGGTTTCTATTTATCTATAATTCAATAACAAAATAAACTATATTAAGAAAGTAGGTAACCTGAAAAACATTCCTATTATCCCTTTCTGGGTTACCATAAAGATCGAATAAATGTTTTATGTCCGAAAGGCTAGGAATGCGATTGACTCATATCTGTACACATACGAGTATCACAGTCAAATTAGCACACAAAACATGACGCTTCATTTCTTAGACTCGAATATGTTTTGCCTCTGGACGTGTGTTGAATTTTAATAATGTCATTACGGGCGACGGTGACAAATTGCACGGATTCTGATTGATGACATCCTTATAATTCGCGCGGTTTTACCAGCAACATATAATTCATAGTTAGAATCTGATTACGGCACCATCTACCGGGTCCAATTGTGAATATAAACCGTCCAGGGACTCATTTAATAATATATATATATCTTTCACGGTTCTTTGATACAAACAAAACACAAAAAATATTGAAATCTAAGTACAATATTTGTTTTTTTTGTTGTTGTTCATAATATACAACGTGTTATAGAAAGGGGCGGGCAAATTTATGTAATGTATAGTGAAGGGTATAAGAATTTTATACCCCATAGTACCAAATCTGATTGCATTGCTAGGACATAATTAAAGAATTTTCTTTTTTATCGAATGAGTAACATGTCGATATCGACTTTCAACTTTGGACAACACTAAATGATGAACAGTGATACTTCAGACCTCTTTTCATTTAAATATTTTAAAATTAAAAACAATAAACAGTTGTCAAATTAATGTCAATATTAATTTGACGCAGTCAATTCGGATTTTTTTTATTTTATAAAGTATTATTCAAGTTCAATAAATATGTTGTATTTGACTACAAATAAGTATTATGTATTGGAATTTTGTGTTGGTGCAACTGATAACAACTTTTAAGAAGCTCGTCGACTGTATTAAGCCAAATTCATAGATGGAAGACCCGAGAATGAAGTCTTTAAAATGCTTCTAGAGGTGGTACCTATATCGTCTTCGGCACACAGTCTCGTTCAGGTGTTAATTTGTGTTTAAATTACAAGTTACGTACATATGTCTGTACATCTTATTCAAGTTTAAAAAAGTGAGTGTCGTTCATAATAAATAATAGTGATATCATCAGTCTTATCGAACTTAATAAACGAGTGATTAAAATTTACGTGAAATTTTAGTTTGTCTTGGTTTTCAAAAGATCCGATTCATAATTACGAATTGTATGGTGTATGTTATGACCCTAAAATATGACCACACCTTTCTGTAACACGTTGTATATTTCTTTGATTGTTTGTTATAAGTTTTAAGCAAGATTTTTATGATAGTGTCGTTGGTTTATTTAATGATCTTTCATCATTATATGTTTGTTGTGTTCACTATTTAAGATTGTCCATATATGCATGGTTTTCTGTATATGTACTTATAAAATATGTATGTACATTTATATGGAACATTCAGTGAACCAAATAAAAAAAAACAAAAAAAAAATATTAACTTTATTCAAGTAACTACAGACTCAATTTGTTAGTATTACATGTACTTATTATATGTTAGGAAATATAAATTATAAAGACACATTATTTATCACGTAATTCACTGCCGCACCATTCCATGGGAAATAGAGCAGCAGCGATTCACGTAGATACAGTCCAGCCTGTCTGCAATCATTTTCAGCATGCTGTTGGGGCTGGCCCGCACCCTGCTCACCAAAGATGCACCAAAGATTTAAACACACACAACAAAAAAACATCAACATCGATCCAGGCATTCTCGAGTTTTGCGTTTAGCAACAAATTTAGCCATTCATTTTATTTATATGGACTAGATTTTGCTTGCGGCTTCGCCCGCGTGAATGTCTCATCCTGAGCCTGTGCCCAGGTATACATTATTTTTATCGATATTCAGTCGAAGGATCGAGCTGGAATTTTCATAATAAAACAAACAATCATTAAATTTTGCGTACTAGTTCTGAAATTTTAGACCTTAGGCGTGATTTGTCATTCATCCGAATGCACAAAATCAAAAAAGATCCAAACTTTCGTATAAAAGCAGAATTGTGGATAATAAAATTTTCAATCTTCAATATTTTTGATATTCTTCAATATTTTCAAAACCGTTTTTGGAAAATCAATTTAATGTCTTTGGCCTAGTCGATAAAATCACATTTGATGATTGTTTTATTAAAAAATCTTATCGTTTGGCAATTTGTACTATCGGATACTACGAGTATTGAACCTGATAGTAAATTTATCACATGACATTCAATTAGTGATAAGATACCATAAACTCACGCCTGTATCACCGAAGAGGCAGGCAGAGGTGCAGCAAATGTACCTACTGTTCACCGATTTTATTATCCGTCCCGTGACGCGACACGGTGACGTGGACAAGCCTATCTTCATTCAGTACCCGTAGTGAAATATTTTGCGAGTCATTCGATAGCTGCCATCCGTATTTCAGAAAATGTACGTAGATTCGTACAGTGCTCCTAGTGGATCGTATTGGAATCATATTAGCTTCATACATATTTCTCGTATATGAATGACGTGTCAGCTATCGAGAAGATTCGCGCTAGGGCTACTACAGCTCTCCGGCGACTCACGTATCAAAAAAAAAATTTGTTAGCCTGTATGACAAAAAGAGAACGTTGACACCACACAGAACTTTACAAAGCACCCCAGCGTCACCCCGAGACATAAGTTGTTAAGTCGCATAACACCCACTAATTTCCCTGTTTTCAATGTCCTTCAAACCGGAACGCAACAGTGCTTACACTACTGCTTGACAAAGCGGTGTTACTTGTGGTTTTATCCGTATACATATGATACTTTTATGAGTAGTAGAGCCACGCTGCAGACAGTTTTGTCTACAGCATGAATGGGCCGGGTCGTTACCACTGTTTAACAGAAAACCAGCGTTAACAGCTTGCTACTGCGTTTCGTACGGTGAGTGAGATACCCAGAGGCCCTAAATGTCCCTTGCTAATCCTTTCCTTTCAGGGCGTTAACGCGCCCATGATTATTTAGTGGGCGTTCATGACCGGTGGAGATCACTTACCATCAGGTGACCCATTTGCTCAATTGTTGGACTATGCTATAAAAACATGTTACTGTTCTGCTCTGACATGAGGCCTCATCGTCTCGACAAAAACGAGCTCAATCGGTCAAGCTCTTTAGATACACGATCACAAACAAACTAATTCACGATAATTTAATTATAGCTCAGCAGAACGAGTTACGGACTGTCCAGACGAAAGTCGCAGGTTCGAAACCAGCCCCCGAGAATTTGCACTGACTTTTGTAAGTTGCGTGTATATATTGTTAATCATTTAGGTATACATAAGAAGAATGGAATAGAATAAAATTAATAACATCCACATAAAAAATCACTTACGATTCTCTTAAACTATTTCGAATCCAGATTTTTTTCCACTAACAAATTAAATTTACTATGTACCTTGAACTATTATTTACCCCTTTTCTTCTCGCTTCGTCCGTTCAACTCGAGTCAAGGCAATCCACCGAACTACACAAAAAGAGCACTTTTCCAAACCGGATTTACAACGATGACTTTTTCGTGAAATCTTGCACGACCTTTATTTTACAAGGATGGTAGCTTTCGCCAGTTCGATGTTATTGCATTGCTTTCAGTGTACCGTTTCTTATACATTTTCTAATTGTAAAGGCAATTGGTTGTGCCACATTTTGCCAGATTCCGCGAATGGCTCAAAATGTGCTCGCTCGACGTATTAGAAAGAAAGAAAGAAATATTTTATTTACACGAGTACATACAACTTATATCTATTATTGATAAAAAAAAAGTAAATATAATATAAAGAAAAAGAGGTGTATTAGAGGGAGACACGAGAGCCAATGTTCTCACTATGGAGGATCCTCAAGACCAGGCGTAAGGGACGCGTGTCTAAGTAAAATGAAAATGGAGATGCACTAATGTAAATAATAATAATAATAAAAACATCCAACAGTCACACGCATAGTCCTGACCCCACACTAGGTAAACCTGTATCGTGGGTATCAGGAACTACGAAGGACTTGCGGTCCCACAACACCCAGACCCGAGACAAATATTAGTGGATCAGACAAACATTTGTCTAGGTGCGGGAATCTAACCCACGGCCTCACGCTTCGCAACCGGCTACTCGCCCATTGCGCCACGGAGGCTGTCATTATTCATGATTGTTATTGTCATTGTCTGTATATCATAGCTTTGATAATTTGACTTTATTCTATTACCTTTATTTGTTCAAAACGACCGCTACACATGTTTTAAGAAACCACCACTGCAACTTCTGTAGTCATGGAGGACAAGCATTTGGTTGTTGTCAAGCAGTGAATCTTGGCAAATCTGGGAAATTAAAAACTTAACTAAACTCATAAAGATACCAATCGTAAAGATATTGTAAATGTTACAAATGGAGTCCACTTATGTTCTTGCAAATTGCAGATGAAAGCACACTAAGCTTAACAAAAAGAGATCAATGCAGTGTCCATTGAATTGACTAGTATTTGTTGTATTCAACTGAATGAGATACCGGCTTACCGCTCGCCTCGTCAACAACTGTTCATTAACAGGAAACAGGAGCTACCCCATCCAGAACTTGGAATTATAAAGGAGAATTAGGAGTATTATGGATCTCGATATGTTATGCGAAATATAAATTTAATAAATGCATGGTACCTGCATTGCGCTCGTTAGACAGATAAATCTATGTACACCAATAATTGAAACATTACATTTGGGACCTTACAACTGACCTTACAACTAAATTATGCTACCAAATAGGTTTATCGCTAAAAGATCTCTATCATATAACCTTCAACTCGTTCTATTTTTCTAGAGACCTACATCGAAATCCCTATTCCTTAAAGGTTGGTAACATCTTCATAGTGTTTTCTGGTATTGTAGGTGTTCATGTTTGGTGGAGATCGCTCACCATCAGGTGACCCTCTTGCTCGTTGACCGGACTATGCTATAAAGAGACTGTTGCTTTTAGCTTGAAGCGTCAGTACCTATTAAACGTATCACTTTTCAATTGATCAAATGTAAACACTCGACAATGCACTCAAAATGACACAGATGTAGATGTGAATAGAGAAAAATCAGTCACCCAAATTTGCATGTAGCCATTGAAGCCGTTTGTCTAATAATTTTATTGTCATGTTCCAAATTGGAGCCAATTTGGCAATTTGTGACCTACATTTGCGATCAATTCTCGCTCGAGTCTGTTCTTGAGATGAATTATGAATATTGCACGTAACAAGGTCCTGGTTCGGACCGTTGTGTTTGGATTTTGATCGAAAACTGAAGGGAGGTCATCGTCAATATTTGCACGATATGTCATAATACTGTCAAAGACTGTCGCTTTATAGTAAGTACTCTGAAATTCGATTTACAAAAACATGACATTTCTTGAGTGATAGAGCCACGCTGTAGACACTTTTGTCTACAGCATGAATGGGCCGGCTCGTCCGGGTCGTTACCACTGTCTCACAGAAAACCGACGTAAAGTATCAGCTTGCTGCTGCGTTTCGTACGGTGAGTGAGATATGCGGAGGCCCAAACCCCCCTCCCCTTTCCAATTCCTTATTATCCTTTTCCTTTATGGTCGGCAACGCGCCCATAATTCTTTTGGTATTGTGGGCGTACATGGGCGGTGGAGATCACTTACCACCAGTCGACCCACTTGCTTGCTTGCCGGCCTATGCTATAAAAAATAAATATATATACAAATTAAAAAAAAAAATTACGCGTCGAATTGAGAACCTCCTCTGGTTTCGTCGGTTGAAAAATTAATCGAAAACTAATTTCATATTCGACTAATGAGCATACATAAAAAAAAACCCCGTCGCGACGAGATGCCGCGTTATTTCAAATATATTCTATAACTTTTAAATGGCTAAAATATTTTCTTCATAGCTTAGTAACCAGCTTGATTAAACCTGCTATCAACAAATTGTGAATTCAGTACACACACTTTCTGATGCTTGAATATGATTTCTTTGAAATCATTTCTGCTACGTACGAACGTTCTGTAATGAATGATTTACTCGCATCGGAAATAGACTGTCATGTCAATGGTGGCCGTGTCGTCATCGGGATTACCCATGTGTTCATGGGAATGACTATAGTTTTAATATAGGGAGCTATGTGAAGGCCTGTTTCACGATGTGCTTTTAAATGTTAACTGCCAGATTAGACTCATTAGACAGGCAATTTGGGGTCATACATAGCACACACGATACATTTACATACATACATACATACGCACTCACGCCTGTAATTCCCGAAGGGGTAGGCAGAGGTGTAACCAGTACACCCACATTTCGCCGAGCGTATTTCCGTCCCTTATGTGATAGGGGGCGAGCCTATCGCCATACCGGGCGCAAATTCCAGACTCCGGGCTGATACTGAGCATTTCGTAATAGAAAAACCCAATACCACTTTACCCGACCCGGGGATCGAACCCGAGACATCAGCGTTGACCTCAATCGTAACGCGTACGCATTACAACTGCGCCACCGAGGCAGTCACGATACTTTTAGCATCAGCGATTGGCGATTTAGCGACTGCATCGCGTTTTGGCCACTTTCTACGTTCGATCGTTGTATCGAAATCGTTTTAGTGACTGTTTTGATACTGCATCCCATTCTGGTGACTTACTGCGACTATCGATCTTGGCTGGTGCAGACGGAGAAGTCAAAATTAAGAGAGAGAGGGAGTAATAGTAGCACGCGCCCGCGCTGACTGCTAATTTGCACATAGATAATTCTTAGCAATACTGAGTCGTGTTCACCAGATGCCAAAGTCTCACTAAAGTTCTGTGACTGGCATCCAAATTTGTACGGAGTGTAGCGTTCGTAGTCGCTGCATCGCGCTTCCAAAAAGCGATTTGATCACCGATCGCCAGACGCCGATACTCAAAGTATCGTGCGAATTGAGCCCTTAAGTAAGTATAAATTTGATATATTTCTTCATGTATGACACCGTTATGATCTTTTATTTTGCTGTCTTATATTTCATAAACAACGTTTACTTGTACATTGCGAAACAAGCATTAAGGGCACCCTTAAAATATTTGCCTACCCCTAATCGCTATTACTGTCCTTTAAATATTGGCACAAACCCACGATTCCTCAGATCTTGTACTTCATGGGGTGGTAAGCCACCAGTTGAACATCTTGTTCGTGTTACCTTCTGCAACTAAAACAAGGTTGACAACTTTCATGTCTGACAAACATCACGAATCGAACCTACGACCTCTAATTTATAGGTATCTGTTAGTTTTTTTAAGTAGTTTAAAAAGATTATTTATAAACCAAATTGTATATGTTCATGAGATTTGTATAAAATAAATGTCGAAGAAAGTTTGATGGCGTCAAGAACACCGACCAGCTGTTTCATTCATGTTTTTTTTTGTTATTCTTTAGTCGAATATGAATCGTTATCTTGGGTTTGATTCCCTGATCATGGAATTTTCCGGACGCTATTTTTACAGCAAAGGCTAACGAGCAAGTGGTTCGCCTGATGGCAAGTGATATCCACCACCCATGATCGCTCACAATACAAGAAGAATCGTGGATTGATCTTAAGAAATGGGGATGAGGTAAAAGAAATGGGCGATTATTTTGGGTGATTTGTAAGACGATGGGCGTGTATTCTTCCCATGAAATTGAGCATCTTTCTTCAAGAAATATAGGTCGAAATATGAAAGAATAAATTGGTTTTCTAAACAAAATTCGATCAGTTGATTACTATGTAAGACACATATTTTTCGTAATTTGATCCTTGTTACTTCAAGAAAGTTGTTCAATTTTACAGGAGAACCCTGTATATTTTTGGCTCCATACTCGTATATCTCATTTACTTAGGAAATGTTATTACATTTAGGAAATGTTGTTAGCTATTGCAAACTGCCACCGTCGTTTTTCTTTGAGGCAAATGGTAACACCCCGATAGATCTGGCCCATTCATACTGTAGACATAATTGCCTACAGTGTGGTGCTTCCAGTTATTAAACTTTAGCAATATTTTGATAATTTGATACGGATAGAAGTGTAAATGTATATTTCCTACACCTCCCTATCTTTCTATTTGATTAATTTCGAGACTCGCCGAACTTCATTGCTCGGATCCTGGCTTACAGGAGTTACAATGGCGGGTGTCGGGTGGCGGTCGAGATAGTCTTCCAGTTACTGTTACACTTCCTACCTCCTCAGGGATATAAGCGTGACGTTGTGTGTATTGTGTAAATTAATATATCTATTTTGTTATGACCTAGATTCAAATCAAATGATTCTAAAACTTTGGTTATCAGACCGCGGCTCGATTTGATGATATGCGCAGCCAGGAAACGTAAGTCGTAGAATGATCAACATGACAATTTGAACCTGCATTTTCTGATCGAAACGCGGCGGGAAACTGGTTTTATCAGTTGAATGTCTTAAACTTTCTTGTACACTCTGCTGATTAATGAACGGCAAAACTTGGTTCCTGTTGCGAGTTATGGGGGTCAGGTAGCAGGTTGCCCAATATAACACCAAATAACGTCAAATCCATGGTACGAGAAGGCACTGGCATTAAGCCGGGATAACGCCAGGCAGAAGGAAAGAATGTCTCAAATCAATCAAAAATAGTTTTTGTATGTACCCTAACCAAAGTTTGGGTAGAACTGAGCTAAAAGGACATGCGGTCTGAGGTGCCACTCTCCGTAGTCTCTATTAGCCCATAACCGAAAAAGTTTGACAACCACTGCTCTAAAGATTGCTCACATGAGCAAAAAGTAATTTTAAATTATGATGTAACGTTACAAAATTCATCAGTATAAAGTTCAAGAACCACAATGTATTGCACAAATAACCATTACCTATATAAGTCTATAATTAATATTGATTCATCGTACAAAAAGTTAATACCTAAATTAGTAATATTTGCTATTAACTTTCAAATACGCCTCACACCTGTGGTTTAGTTTGCGGTTGTAGGAAAACCTTAAATTAAATTAAATTAAATAACGCCTTGTAATCGGTGGCGCAGTTGTAATGCGTACGCGTTTGACGCTGAGGTCTCGGGTTCGATCCCCGGGTCGGGTACAAGTGATATTAGGTTTTTCTATTACGAAATGCGCAGTATCATCCCGGATTCTGGAATTGTGCCCGGTATGGCGACAGGCGCCCCCTATCACATCATGGGACGAGATACGCTCGGCGAAATGTGGGTGTACTGGTTACACCTCTGCCTACCCCTTCGGGGATTACAGGCGTGAGTGCGTATGTATGTATATAATTTGCCTTTGCCGTGTAATGTGTGTACTCAATGTTAATTATCGTTCGATTTTACGATGCAGGAAAATATTGTGAGGAATCCGGCATACCTGAGTGTTGTCTGTAATTTCGAGGATGTGTGAAGGCTGCCAAGCCACATTAGGTTATTATTGGCTAAAGACGTCATTAATAACTGACAAATAAACTTAAAAATGTAATGCCATCCGATATTATCCGCGGGCTTATGGAAGACCAGCGGTTGCACACACACCATGACATTCGGAACAATGCACTTATATTTAATATTATTATGTTTCTTCCCGCCATGCCGATATTCGTTGTATTGCATCTGTAGAGGTCTCACCGGTGCGTCGCCTCATTTGAGGAAGTAGGACGGGGCGCTTCATGTCTGACTACTGTGGGTGTGTGGTGGAGGGAATATGATGGTTACCATCATCACCCTCCGGTTCCGAAGCAGTTTAAAATAGTTTATTTTTAATTTTTTTTTATGTACTGCAAATGTATATTGTGCTGTGTGCAATAAATGTTTATTATTATTATTATATTATTGAGTGGTAGAGCCACGCTGCAGACAGTTTTGTGTAAAGCTTGAATGGGCCGGCTTGTCGGGTTGTTACTACAGTCTCACATAAAACCGACCTAAAGTAGCAGCTTGCTGTTGCGTTTCGTACGATGAGTGAGATATTCGGAGGCCCAAATCCCCCCGACCCCTTTCCAATCCCTTATGTCGTATTATGTAATGACTGGATGCAAAGAGCCAAAGATCGAGCTCAATGGTGTGCATCAGGAGAGGCCTATGTCCAGCAGTGGACAAATACAGGCTGATGATGATGATGATTATGATGTCGTATTATTCCTTATGACCTTCGACTTATGGTCTACTGTAAATTCAACTCAAGAAATACAAAATTAAATATCAGAATCTTTCTTTCTACCTGGTGTTACTCCGGATTAGTGCCAGGAACCACATTTCTACTAAAACGTTTCCACTTCGCGCGATCTTTAGCATACTCCGTAGTATGGTCATTCATTCACTCCATTGACACTCAGTTAAATAACATTGACAACATACAAAATTGCTAATATTTACGGCACATTAGCGATATAATTAGATAAGTGTGTTCGCGATAGTCGTATGTAGGTCGGTGGCAAGTCCAAGGCGCTAGAGCTTCCGGGCCGGGCGCCGCTGCGACGTGGATGGCTCGGTCATAATGTCCAGTAACTGTTCTATGTACAGTGTCAATCATAATAATACCAACCCTGTATTATACGGGTCCTATAGCTGGGCACGGATCTCGTTTACTGAATGAGTGGGGTTAGGTCTTAGTCTACCACGCTGGCCTAATGCAGGTTGGCAGACTTTAAATACCTTCGAAATTCTTATGAACAACTTCTCAGGTATGCAGGCTTCCTCACGATGTTTCCTTCACCGTTCACGCAAGTGATCATTAACAATTAATACACATATAACTTAGAATAGGTGTATGCTTTTGGGGCTGTTTTCGAACCTGCGACTTCAGTCCATACCACTCCCCGCTGAGCTATCACTGCTGTGTGATTATTAAAGTTAAATATAATTCAGTTGTAGTTTATTTCTTGTCTAGACGTAACTGAAAGACGTCATTCACATCGTAACCTCCTTGAGAATACATCCTTGTTCGCAAGGGGTGATAATCTTTACTGTAAATCGCGCAATGTACAACTTCCGTGAATTTTAGACCCGTGATATCTTATCTTACATATCTTTTTAATAGGATGGTCCAGCAAATGAGCAAGTGGGTCACTTGTTGGTAAGTGATCTCCACTGCCCATGTACGCCCACATTACTAAAATAATCATGGGCGCGTTGCCGACCTTAAAGGAAAAGGATAAGTTTGGGGGATAAGGGATTGGGAAGGGGAAGGGCATTTGTTTCTTCGGATATCTTACTCACCGTGGTTACGAAACGCAGCAGCAAGCCGCTACTTTATGTGGCTTATCTTTGATAAAGTGTTTAAGACCCGGTGGAGCCGGCCCATTCATGTCGTAGACAAAATTGTCTACAGCATGAGTCTGGAATTGTGCCGATAACTCCTTCGGGGATTACAGACGTGAGGGCGTATCTATGTATATACGAGTATAAAAAAATAGCCCAAGTTTAAGTTTTTCAAGTCCAGTCACCAGTGTAATCACTTTGCAGTGCCAGGATTTAAAACATGTAAATGGTATAACTGATTCATCAGAGGGTCAATACTTCCGTATAAAACGTTATATCTTATCGGCCACTTGTCGTCACTCGTCGTGCGAGACCTTGAACCGCATTACAAGTTACAACAGTATTGTCGAATCACAGTTTCAGCCACTTTACTTATTTCCAACTCACGGATTTTTGTAATGTCGTTTTAACTACGCAACTTTAATATTACAATATGTAAGCTGATAATGTAAGGGCCCGCTAAAAAACGATTTTTGGAAAGGGAAAAGTGAGTTCCTAGCGGACGGAGCCTCGTTACAGTTATAATATTAATAGCATAAGCTCACGCCTGTATCTCTGAAGGGATAGGCAGGCGTGCAACTAGTGCCACACCCACGCTTCGCCGAGCGTGATGTGGTAGGGGGCGAGCCTATTGCTATACCAGACAAAAAGTCCAATCCGGGAAATTCATGTCTGGTTTTCGGTATCTAAAACTCAACCAACCTAGGAATTGACAGCCTCCGTGGCGCAGCGGGCAAGTAGCCGGTTGCGAAGCGTGAGATCGTGGGTTCGATTCCCGCACCTAGACAAATGTTTGCCTGATTCACAAATATTTTTCTCTGGTCTGGGTGTTGTGGCAAGTCCCTCGTAGTTGCTGATACCCACGATACAGGTTTACTTAGTGTGAGGTCAGCACTACAGGACTACTGTGTGTGACTGTTGGGTGTATTTATTTATTTAATTAAACCCAGGACCCCGCGATTCTCAACCTTAGTACGCCGCCACTAGACCAATGAGGCGATAAAATCAGTGTTTGCTTAATTATAATCGCTGATACTCGTCTCGACATTTGTTTCTCGAATCACACTAGGATATCATGGTGTTTGTTTGTAATAGAGTTCTGTTGAAATTACACTATTTACCGTTTGTTTATTGTGAACAATATGGATTACGATATGTTAGTTACAGTTTGGATTGTCGGATTTCGGAATAAAACGATCTGCGCAAATAAAACCAGTCACTTTGTTTTTACGCGTCCAGGCTGTCTCGGTGGCGCAGTTGTAATGCGTGCGCGTTACGACTGAGGTTGACGCTGAGGTCTCGGGTTCGATCCCCGGGTCGGGTAAAGTTGTATTGGGTTTTTCTATTACGAAAAGCTCAGTATCAGCCCGGAGTCTGGAATTTGTGCCCGGTATGGCGATAGGCTCGCCCCCTATCACATCATGGGACGGAGATACGCTCGGCGAAACGTGGGTGTACTGGCTACACCTCTGCCTACCCCTACGGGGATTACAGGCGTGAGTGCGTATGTACTTTGTTTTTACGCGATTGTACCGTAAGTTAGTTTTATAACTTCTTGTAAGGGCAGGGGTAAATAAAGAAAATTAGTCGCATATTTTGATTGCTCAGAAGTCAGCAACCGTACATGTCTCTCCGACTTGGACATGCATCCCATGCCCAAGCGCCCAAGATTAATATAATTAATACTATATAAAGTGTTGTGTTCAAGTATTACTTATACAATATTTGTTTCTTTATTTTTTTTTGCATGAGTCGATTTAGATGCGTTTGGTATCGTCAGGTTAACCTAGTCAGGACTATGTGTGTGACTGTTGGGTGTATTGATTGGTAAATCTCGATTTAATATCGTCGTGCATGTCATCCATAGGTACTCACTGAATACTTAACAACTCTTTGCAACCACTATTGATGACCATCATTTACTGTTGTTACAACGTCAGTGGATGCGTAATGACGCCATTACGTTCGTTGCGTAGTCCTAACTACCGTTTAGATTATCCTACCGTCCCAAACGACTGTTCAATGACCAATTGTTCGACCACTGTTCACTTCACTGATCATGTGTGGCTTGTGTCAGTAGTTTAGAATGTTATTGTGAATGTACAGTCAGGAAATTATTTTATTAATAATTAAACCGACTGCCTCGGTGGCGCAGTTGTAATGCGTACGCGTTACGATTGAGGCTAACGCTGAGGTCTCGGGTTCGATCCCCGGGTCGGGTAAAGTGATATTTGGTTTTTCTATTACGAAATGCTCAGTATCAGCTCGGCGTCTGGAATTTGTGCCCGGTATGGCGATAGGCTCGCCCCCTATCACATCGTGGGACGGAGATACACTAGGCGAAATGTGGGTGTATTGGTTACACCTCTGCCTACCCCTCGGGGGTTACAGGCGTGAGTGCGTATGTATGTATTATTTTATTAGCTTGACTGATGAATCGAGCATGTCGCTCGTCTGATGGTAAGCGCCACCCATAAACAGAAGCAACACCACACATAACTTTGAATTGCTAAGCGCTGCTTGGCACTGGACTGCGCTCGTCACCCCGAGACATAAGTCAAGTCTCATAATGCCCAGCAATTTCGCTGGCTTCAATGTCCTTCAAACCGGTACGCAACAGTGCTTACACACTGCTGTTTGGCGGCAGAAATAGACAAAACGGTGTATCGAACACAGACGGTCTCTCGCATAAGCGGGACCTACTACATTGTACTAAAATTTACCCTACTACTAAGTTAACAGTTGTAAACACAAGTCTTTAACCCTTTACAGCCTCAGAGGCCGTGGGTTCTATTCCCGCACCTAGACAAATGTTTGTGCGATCCACAAATATTTGTTTCCGGTCTGGGTGTTGTGGGTTGGCAAGTCCTTCGTAGTTGCTGATACTCACGATACAGGTTAACCTAGTGTGGGGTCAGCACTATGTGTGTGACTGTTGGGTGTATTTATTTTTACTTATTTATTTTACAACACATGTTCTCTGTAGAACGTGATATCACGCTGTCGTAAATTTAATAATATTAATTAGTCATTAATGAAAAACAAAGAACTGACTGCCTCGGTGGCGCAGTTGTAATGCGTACGCGTTACGATTGAGGCTAACGCTGAGGTCTCGGGTTCGATCCCCGGGTCGGGTAAAGTTGTATTGGGTTTTTCTATTATGAAATGCTTAGTATCAGCCCGGAGTCTGGAATTTGTGCCCGGTATGGCGATAGGCTCGCCCCCTATCACATCGTGAGACGGAGATACGCTTGGCGAAATGTGGATGTACTGGTTACACCTCTGCCTGCCTCTACAAGGATTACAGGCGTGAGTGCGTATGTATGAAAAACAAAGAAGTCGAAACAAAGAAATAAGATCCAGTTTCCGTTGAACTTGGCATCTCTTATCTACGTAGGCCTTGAGGATGACGCGGAAATTGTTATGTAACTAATATTATCTACGCACTCTCGTTTCGTAGTAGATTCAGTATCAACATTTGTACTCGTATTGTGAAGTGAAAGTGATTTTTAATAAAGAAAAAATAATGTTGCGACAATGGTAAAGGATTGGTGTTTTTGTGATGTGTCTGTGGGGTTTCATGGTATTGTGAGGTAATGTTGATATGTTTACGGTACTACGATAAAAGGTCGGCAGTTTTTGGAAATGCGAACGCCTGGTTATGATCTAATACAGACAACATCATTAGATTATGTACAAGTGACAGAGTCTCACTGTAGACAATCTTGTCTACAGCATGAATGGGTCGCTCTGGAGGGTTGTTACCACTGTCTCACAGAAAACCGACGTAAATTGTGCATGGTTGGTGGCCATTTCATGATAGGCATCCCAATATTATTATTAAGTACTTTCAATATAGTTTTTATAGATTCTAGGTCACCTTATACATACATAAAATAAATAAAAAATAAAAACAGCCTTCATTTATTTATTTTTATTTTATTTTGCACACTTGACTCGTGGAAGTCCGTCGTCCGACAGTTAAGGCCTCGAGGTGACGCGGGCGGCGTTCCCGCGCGAACCTCTCGAGCGGAGCAAAAAGGTGGGTGGATAACTCCCCCAAACACCCACCGACCGGAGAGGCCCTGTACAAGGGCCGGCGCCGTCGGGGCCGCGGAAGAGTACAATAGCGTTCCCGCAACCCCGACCGAACAAGCGCGCCCGGAGGAACACCGTTGAGTTTTAGTCCGTGGGAGTCGGACATAACACACCACTTTCGCGTGCCATTTTTTAAGCAAATATGCGGAGCTAACTGTATGCAAAAACACCTTATACGTACATTAAGAAAAATTGAAAAAATTACATGTTATTCTTCAAAATTAATTATTAATTACCATTTAAGAATCACTTAGACACTTCATAAGATAGCTAACTTTACGATCTATCGTCTATATAATAATTAATTATGACACGTGTTTGCTCGCTAAATACCGTTTTATTACAAACTAGGAGGTTATCAACTTATGATAAACTTTGTAGAATGAACTTGTTAACTTTTATAACAGGAAAATTTAAGTTTTAGGTCCGATTTTTCAATCTCCAAGTAAACTTTAAAATAATATTACTTGTCCTGACTGACTGACTAATTGATTCATCAATGCCTGAAGAGCCTAAAACGCTGGAGCTACAAAATTTGTACAAAGGTTCCTTTAATGAAATCCCCGAAAGGGGTAAGATATGCGATGAAAGTTTTTACGGTGAAAAATATTAAATAGACTTTTGTCATCTCGAAACTTCGAAACTCCTATAAACAAATAAGCAACTACGTAGTTCGTGATATCTCGAAAATCATCCCCTTAAAGGGGTGAAATGCTTTAAAAATGCGGGGTTGTTCCGGATCAAGACAATAGACAGTACTCGTAAGTAGCCGTGAGTAAAAGCTAGACATAATATATAAAATAATAAATTATCGCGGTGTCAATATATATACAGAACTGTGCATATCATGCCTGCCTCGGTGGCGCAGTTGTAATGCGTACGCGTTACGATTGGGGCTAACGCTAAAGTCTCGGGTTCGATCCCCGGGTCGGGTAAAGTGGTATTGGGTTTTTCTATTACGAAATGCTCAATATCAGCCCGGAGTTTAGAATTAGTGCCCGGTATGGCGATAGGCTCGCCCCCTATCACATCGTGGGACGGTGATACGCTCGGCGAAATGTGGGTGTACTGGTTAAATCTCTGCCTATTACAGGCGTGAGTGCGTATGTTTGTATGTGCGTATTGTGTCAAATTAACACTTTCTAAATTGGCTATTTAACGCATTATCTGGCAGACAACATTTATCCGGACATTGAGAAAGACTTAGCTCAACTCAGACAAATGTCATGTTCGACAATTGAAATCTCGAAAGTTAGTTAACTCAGCTAAGAACCATCTTCATTAAATTGGCTTTCAATAAAAGAAAACCGCATTGAAATTGGCCCATTTGTTGGACGCTACGGTGCCACAGACATACACACACCCAGACAGGCGAAGGGGTTAAACTTATAACACCCCTCTTTTTTGCCGGCGGTAAAAAATCAAATCCGGTATTGGTAAATACGCCTTTTACGTTTTTTTATGTGTTAATCATGCGTTGGAAAAGTCCACAGGTCTAAAAATAAGCACATACATTATTGTTTTTGTTATTTATTATCGACTTTCAATTGTTTCCCTCATATAACAGATCCAAGGACATTATGTGCATTGTGAATGATGCAGACGTTACTAAGAAGTTAGAGCCACTGCAATAGGGTAGTTTCCTATATTGAATTTTATACATTATTTTATAAGCAACAGAAAATGATACGCAAAAGAAACCCTTTTATTAAAACACAATCAAAATTGATTCATAAATGTGCCCGCAGTTATGACTTTAAATGTTGGTATGAGGAAAAGTGGGTGCGTAGTAGGGATATCTCACTATCTCGCTTGCACGCGTTCACCATAATGAACATTTTACATAGTGACGTCAAAGGTTGCGTCGTCTGTCATTTGACAATTACCCCTTCTACAGGATTTGAATGGCTTCTAACTTATTTATTTTTGGTCCGATTTATAAAATTCTTTCTGCAATAGATTTTGAGTTACGTAACTTATTGATTTAAATACAACTGTAATAAAAAAATCTAGTCAACTACCCTATTGCGTAGGGACATTGCCCCACTTTGTGTTTTTTATCGTCTGTATCACGGCGAATGCTCTGAAGAATTGTTTGACCTTATCCCAACCTCACCTTTCCTTAACAGAACCACGGGTGCTGGCTTACGGAACCACAGCCTCGTGGTCTCCCCCATTCCGGCTAGAACTAAAAAGTTCGCACAATCTTACGTCTGCCGTACCATCAAGCTGTGGAAAAGTTTGCCGGCACACGTGTTCCCTACTTCCTATAATATGGGGTCCTTTAAACGGAGTGTGAAGAAGCAATTAGGCAGGCCGGCATAATTTTGCCGACCTACGATAGCCATATCGTCTGTCGTTGGACGACAGTCTTTTTTTGGATTGCGCTTCACTTACCATCAGGTGTAGCGTATAATCACTTTGCCGAGATAGGAAAAAGAAGATGATGATTGATGTTTAAATAATTACTACATTATGAGACTTAAAATCATATGTCTCGGGAAGACGAGCGCAGTCCAGTGCCATGCAGTACTTTGTCATTCAGAGTGCTGTATGGCGTTGCTTCTGTTTATGGGCAGGCGTGACACTTACCATTAGGCGAGCGACCTGCTTGTCTCGTCATTTGAAGCTTATAAAAAAATGCAGCTGAGGTTTTGTGCCTAAGATGTTGGTGGCCTACGAAGGTTGATAAAAAAGAATATTTGTAATAATTCTTAGCACTCCGGTATACTGGGGCCTTACTCTTGACACTTTCGAGTTCTGGTTCAATCGAGTTTGATTTGATTTCAAGCGTTTTGGTACTCCCGAAACCCACACTAGCGCACGTTCGAGCTGCGGCTCAAATAGGAACTAGCTGGGATCAAAAAATTCGTTAGTTTCGAGAAATGCTTACTCCCGATTGTTTCGAACGATCGTGTATCGAGCTGTGAAACAACGAATAAACGACAAATTATTCGATTGGTAAATAGGTACCGTACCGGGATCGAGTGATGTGGTTTTCTGTGTTTTAGTGGCTAATGTCATTATTATATTATGTGCAAAACATTTTCTACTTCTTTCTTCTACCTGATACATATTTGTAACCCAAATATCTGATATGTAACATGACAAAAAATTTACTTTAGCAAGACGCTAGGTTTGAATCGAGCAAATAAAAAATAAAAGCTTGTGTAACTTGTTTGCAGGCCAAAGGTATAGTCGGAGCTATGGTACGTTTTTGGTACGGCATTTCTGCCACCAAGCAGCAGTGTGTATGCACTGATGTATTTCGTTTTGAAAGACATAGTAGCCAGTGAGATAACTAAGGATTATGAGTCTTAAATTATGTCTCGGGGTGTAGGTGAAGAACGCAGTCCAGTGCCATGCAGTGCTTTGTAATTCAAAGTTCTGTTGGTGTTGCTTCTGTTTATGGGCAGATGTGGTGCTTTTTAATAGCATAGGCGGGTAAACAAGCTAGTGGGTCACCTGATGGTATGTGATATCCACCGCCCATGTACGCCCACAATACCAAAAAAAATATGGGTGCGTTGCCGACCTTACAGAAAAGGGATAATTAAGGGATTATTTCCGTCCCATGATGTGATAGGGACAAGCGTATGGCCATACCGGGCACAATTCCAGACTCCCGGCTGATACTAGATATATATATTCGTAATAAAAAAAACCAATATCACTTTTACCCGACCCATGGATCGAACCCGAGACCTCAGCACAGCAATTATACCACGTATGCATTACAACTGTGCCACCAAGATTTTTTATACGATTATAACGAAAACGCCATAATATGGCGTCTGCCGAATCTGCAATAAAAAAAAACGCCGCGTCGTGGTATGTTGCCACGCAAGGGTGTATAATCCGTGGAAAAATACTCGATCTAACGGCTGTTTTCGATTACAACTCGAAAAACTTCGGGAGTGCGCATTTTTAGTTCGAATCGAGTTCGAATCGAAAAACGAAGCAAGAATCGAATCATTTTCAAGAGTAAGGACCCTGACCCTGTACAAACTTAATAGACAAACAACATTCGTGACAACAGGTCGCAGGCTATGTGAATGGCACCGAACTTATTTACAATAAAATAACAGTTTTGTTCGCATTGAATATTAATTTAGTTTAATCTTTAACCTTGCGGTAAATCGTTTAGCTAGCGACTACTACTAAATATTTTATTGACTAACGTGTGACATTATATACAAAGATGTGGTCAAATTTAAGGGTGTATAACGATACACCTGGGGGCCAACCACCAATTTTATAAAAACCATCATGTTTCAAGACGATCATAATACAAGCGTGAAATAATAAAACTCATATTCGTACTATGACCTTCACAAAACATAATTGTTTTGTCCTGGCATAGAGATGTGAAAGAGCGAATGAAAATGTATTATTGCTCTATGCTAGAACGAGAGGACACTATATTTTATCACTTTCGCACTCGTTGCGGAACACGTTCGGAAACACGTATTTAACTAAGCCACTTCAAAAATAATATAATCCTTACCAAATAAATTTATTATTTTTTAAAACCTTTATATACGATCTTAAAAAATATTATTGTTAATTATTTATCAATAATAGTACATTTCTCTCATGTAATGTCGACAAAATGTGCAATGTTACCGAACGGAATGGTTGCCTTACGTTAGTAAGTGTTTCTTTGGGGGCTTTACCGAGCGTACAGAACAAAAGTACTACAGCGGGAAACTATAAAGTTACTAAGTAAATTGTGATTTCTTCTAAATATTAAATTAGTGATTTATTAGTGAAATGGCGATCAGAATGTAAGTATATAATGTGTTCATTGATTCGATGTTTATGACAAAGAAATGTATTGTACAAACTTATTTCACGAGTGACGCGATCTAAGGAATCTCAAGTGGTTCAATCTTCACGCAATTGTCTTCGACGCTGCTGCCTCGATGAGTTCTTTTCAGCATTATCGGCTTCCAAAAACTCAAATAATTCGTATTCATTAGCCATCTAGAATCACATCACATAATGAGTAAAACTTCTCCATATTTATTTATTTATTTAGATAAGGATTGCAAACGGAGTTAACAATAATTGTTATTCTAAATTCTACACATACATTGCAAAAACAAACAAAAACTAATTGCAACTCTAGATAAATGCAACCACCACATGTGCCACAGTATATAACAATCAAATATTAAACTTTAAAATTAAAAAGAAATCAATTACAAATAAAAAAAACAATAAAGTACGACATAACATAACTCAAAGTTCAGCCTTACATATTATTTTATTTTTAAAATGTGACAATTTGTACTATTATTAAGCCAAGTTTCAGTGAATATCATTATGGCAAAATGTTTTTTTTTGTATTTGTTGCTGAACTTTGATAGTGCTTAACCTAAGGCCTCTAACATTTATAGTAAGTAAAATAATATACATATTTAAGTAAACCACCGCAAAATTATTAAAACGAATATGTTTCACTTACTTTTTATAATAATAAGAACTGTTTTTGGTTATTAAAAAACGAAAAAGGTAAAAACAATGTTATGATCGCCGCAAAGAAGTAACTTTTTTATAATTGCTAGATTTGACGTAGAAACAATAATACTTGCTGTCAAAAGTCACGTCATGGTACGCAGATTTCCCACATTATCAATTAATAACAATAGCGACGTTTTAAGTGTCAAAGCATTTTTTTTTATTTCGCGGAAATATAAAAAAAACGGCTGAAAACAAGTAAATAAGTGGTCTTCTTCATAATAAGTTACCGGAGCTTTATAAGGCCGTTATTAGATGATTGATAAAAATTGTTATTCATAATCGTTCAATAACGCTAAAACGCTCATTAACTCTCCTATAAAGTGTCACTATTTTATAGAAACTATAACCCTTCTATAAACCTATTTTAAGCGTTCGATAGTGAAAAACATGGCCGACATCAGTCAGCTTTTTCATATTTGACGTTTATTTTTACGTCTACTGACATATTGTTTTTTAATTTATTATTTTTTCTATATTCATAACGGCTTCGCCCTATTATACATTTCGCCAATGACAAGTACTATATTGTATATTTTCAACTCTTCCCAAGAACGACGAAATATAAGCGCAGCGACGCGGCGTGGTCGATTACAAGGTCTTGTTGAATTTTATAACTCCTGTTTGTTTACCTTTCTTGACGTTTGACATTGATGAGATGGCAATTTTCTTTTTTTTTTTTGTTTATGCCTTAAGGAACCAGCTAGGATCAGAGACCATGCTGCCAAGTCATTAGTTATTCAAGCGGATCGAACGCACAAGGTCGATCGATACCCTTGGTCAAAAATCACCTAAATTCTCTATCTTGATGTCGCCATAAACTATTCATCATCGTAAATGATTATTGCACAAAACCACACCACTTTTATACAACAAACACAACTTTAAACTAGTTTAGGAAATAATTAAATCAAGAGAGCTACCGCACTGTCAGAATTCCTGCCAAAACTCCATCAATTTTCTTTTTATTTAGTTTGTTTCCAGTCTTTCCAGAGACAAACCATATTAAAATCATTCAATCAATCAATAATTTTCTGTAAACTGGCAACTTTGTGTATGATAAACCTATTTTAGTTATCGGAGCTTTATCAAACGATAATGAATAAAGAATTTTATTGAACGTTCGATAGGCTTAAAATACGTTTTAACTAATGAAGGTTTATACCTTCGATAAGCGTTTTATTATGAATAAAACCCTTAAAATATAATATACTAATTATGAGTCAGTGCTATTTAAATTTAAAAAGAAAAAATATATATTTACTCAACATGCATACACGACATACCTACCTACATACATACAAAGACATACATTATTAAAAAAATAGAAATAAAATAAATAAATTAAAAATATCTTTCAATAAAAGGGGCAGGGTACCAAAAAAAACCACACACAATTAAATAAGGACGGGCAGAATGTCACGTGATATGCTGTTGAAAGGGTTTTAGTTTAGCATTTAGCAAAGTGCCTGGCGCTGGTTTTCAACTAAAACCCTCAATTTATTGGTCAAAGAATGGTAGAGAGCAAGGTCATTGTTTTATTGTTAGCTTTATAGTTTTTGAATTATTATTTATTTAAAAAGAGTTTATTACTCTCAGTGAACGAATTATCAAAATCAGTGGAGAATGACGAAGTTTTAGTGCTTCATCCCCAAGTTCACCCCCTTCGGGGTGGAATTTACATAGCATTAAATTTGAGTTATACAATCCATTACATATTGTGAAGTTGTGTGGCTTACACAAAAATATTTTAAAAGTAAATTATTTACGTAAAATTGTATTATTAAGACCATATACTCGTAGTCCTTCACTATACATAATATTTTTAATTTGTTAACAGAAGGCCAATTCTCGTAATTTTAAACGTTCAAAATATCATTCCGATCTAATCTCAGCGTCAAGAAAGTTGCAAATGGCATTCTCTTAAACCAATAATCAACGTCAAATGCACCTAGCATTAACAGTAGCATTATACCGTTTTGGCTTTAGTCAACTTTTATTCTACATTCAATCTCATTACGATTTATGTTCACATTTGACGTTGATTATTGGTTTAAGAGAATGCCATTTGCAACTTTCTTGACGCTGAGATTAGATCGGAATGATATTTTGAACGTTTAAAATTACGAGAATTGGCCTTCTGATTAAAGACACATTTAGTCCTTATCTATTACTCTTAACAGCCTTTAAATAGCTTACGTAATGAATTTTTATATAAGCTTATGCATGATGAAGACATCTGACCGGTTGGGATAGGCCTTGTTCAGATCCAATGAGGCGGCCTGCGAATTGGCCGACACTCTGCCCTGAGATTTGGACGACAATTTCCTGTCGTCGGCTTTCTTCTGGCAGGATTAGACGCCGCTGGTAGAAGCTTGCTCCCAAGGATGTTAGTCTGACTGGCCCCTGCGCTGCATTATTATGGAGGAGCACCGTCACGGCATGGCAGTGCCTAGTCCTGTCTAGACAGTGGCGTGACAGGCCCCACGGGGCACCGACGTTCCGACTGACGTAGGGGCTGATTGGGTACGGATGATTGATGCTCTGGGAAAAAAGAGCGCAGGGCTCTCCAACATCGTCGATAGAGACCGGCCGTGTCGGCATGGCCGTGCCATGGTCGGCAAACGGAGGTCGTGGCGTGCGATGCGATGGCCTCCTTCTGCGAAAGTATCATATCCTAGAAGGAGAGCGTCGAATGGGGTCGGGAGCGATCCAATCGCGCTCGCCGCCAAAAAAAATGAGGTGCCGCGCTGGGTTGACGACTGACCAGGGATGTGCTGGATGTGCGGCTTTCGTACATTTCTACATTTTCTTTGTGCGACTCTGAGACGGACGGCAATGCGAGAACTTCGTGCTGCTGTAGACGCCGTGGGCGGTCTGACTGTGTGGGGACTGCAAGCCCTAAATCACCAATAAAGGCACCAATTGAGGTATTCCAGGATCCCTAGAAACCATCCCACTTGCGCCGAAGGAGGTCACCGTGGGGTTTTTAGTCGGCATGGAGTAGGAAAATTAGTTAGGTTTCCGATCTAGCAGTAATTTGGATGTGGACTATGTCGGACGGCCGGTGAGTCCGGCATAACCATCCATCCCACCACGGTCCACCCCCGGGTTGGGAAGGTATCCGTAAGGCGAAATTTCCCCGCGCCTAAAAATGGCCATGTTCAGATAACTTGGCATAGAAATTCATAATCATGGTCTACCAATCGTCGGCGCTATTAGATAGCCTAATTGGTGCGATTTGACAGAATCATTAAATTGGATTGTGGTTGCTCTTATCGAAGAGACGTTAATTAATTTTCAAATCTCATTTGACTTGGTAACATTGTTTTGTTAATTGATGTTTGGTAACACAATAACGGGTTGATGGAACCGCTTGTGCGGTTATTTAGATGTCGTTTTTGAATGCAAAATGTTTTTTTTTTATTGAATCCTTGAAATGCATTGTTCCGATTCAATATTTTTTTTACTCTAAAGCCAGTTTGGAAGGCAGGTTCACTAGAGAAGAACGGGCAAGAAACTCTTAACGTTGCTTTTTCAAAACTGATTTACAGATTACGATATTATTGCAATTACATTTAAATTAGAACAGCTCAATTTTTACATACATACATACGGTTTCACGCCCGTAATCCCTGGATGAGCACATATCGCCGAGCTTATTTCCGTCTCATCATGTGATAGGGGACAAGCCTATCACCATACTGAGCACAATTCTAGACTCTGAGCTGATACTGAGCATTTCGTAATAGAAAACCCAATATCACTTTTACCCGACCTGGGGATCGAACCCGAGACCTCAGCACAGCAGTCGTTGCGCGTACGCACTACAACTGTGCCACCGAGGCAGTCACTCAATTTGTGTTAAAATAAATAAGGAATATTATAATAAATTCAGTGCATTACAAAAAGTGATGCACTGATTGGCACATCATCACGTGTATGCAAAAAATAATTTCTATTGAGTCATCAATATTAAAATTAATGCAAGTTGTTTGTATTTGTAGGTACCAGTTACCAGGTACCAGGTGGTAGGTCCCTCGTATGCCAGAGGCCGTTTGGGTTGGTACCACCGCTTTGTCTATTTCTGCTGTCAAGCAGCAGTGTGTGGGCACTGTTGTGTTCCGGTTTGAAGGACATTGAAGCCAGTGAAATTACTGGGCATTATGAGAATTAACACCTAAAGTATCTGGGTGACGAGCGCAGTGTAATGACATGCAGTGCTTTTTAATTCAAAGTTCTGAGTGGTGTTAATCTGTTTATAGGCAGGCATGACGCTTACAATCACGCGAGCGATCTGATGGTCTCGTCATTTAAAGCTAAAAAAAAAACCGTGGCACGCCGGGGGTGCCGGCAGAATTGAAACACTTGAACAATTACGTGTGTATTTTTTGGATCGTTAGGAAACATTTTTGTTATTTTCGATTCGACAATTTCCGACATGAATATATATCTATTTTGTACGTATATATATGTATTTCAACCCAAACTCAACTCTCGTGTAAACGGGGCCAATATATGTAGACACTTATATACAGAGGTGTCGGTAACAGTGTCGCGAGTTGAATGGTTTTTCCCATCTCACAAAATGCCCAACGCGCCTAAAGAAGTGTTCACTTCAATAACATTAAATTTTTATAATAGGTTAGTTGACTAGTTTTTTTTTTATTATTTAAATCAATAAGTTACGTTACTCAAAGTCTATTGTAGAAAGAATTTTATAAATCGGACCAAAATAAATAAGTTAGAAGCCATTCAAAGCCTGTAGAAGGGGTAATTGTTAAATGACAGATGACGCAAACTTTGACGTCATTGTGTAAAATGTTCATTATGGTGCACGCGTGCATGCGTGCAAGCGAGATAGTGAGATATCCCTACTACGCACCTAGTTTTCCTCATACCAACATTTAAAGTCATAACTGCGGGCACATTTCTGAACCAATTTTAATTGTGTTTAAATATAAGGGTTTCTTTTGCGTATCATTTTCTGTTGCTTATAAAATAATGTATAAAATTCAATATAGGAAACTACCTATTCTATAACGTTATCTATCACAATTCACAAGTCCGCTCTGCACAAGCGTTGTTGACTCTACGCAGGCATACAGGATGTTTTGGTTGTGTACGGCCGTGCGCGGTCACATGTTTAACATGCTTTCCTTTACAGACACGTTTTACTACAAGTCTGCAACACGTGCTGTGTGGTTTTTTGTTTGTACCTTAATACTGCGACGTGTTTTTTGTAGGTCTTAGAAGATAGCTAGACTGTCGGTATCGAATTGTAATGCTAATTCTGTGTAATGAACCGTATTCGCAAATTTGACAGCATTTGTCTTGCTAGTAGTGGGTCCACACTGCTTCATTTTAGTTGATCAATTGCTAAATCACATGTGATTTGAACTGTCTGAATAGACTTTCATTCGAATTGTTCATTCAGTCTCTTGTAATAAGTAGTCTTGACTTACGAATACCTAAAGACCCCTGTATCAGGATTCGGGACCAATATATGTATAATGACAAGAAAGTCCAAGTGTTTTGACTATGCATGCGATATTTGGTTGGATTTATTTATTATTTCAATACAAATTAATTAAATAAATAAAATAATTAAATAGTTAAATAAATAATAATTCAACTTACTATCAGTAGAGTGATGGTCATCCATTCAGGTGACAGTCAAGTACGTGCAATGAAAAATAAACAGGTCCTCTTGATTCTACGGTTAAATTAAATAAAGTTTACTAAAATATAACTGAATATATTTAATAAGTAATTACTAAAATAAATGCCATATCAGAAAACAAACAACGGATTCCCATAAATCAGCAAGAAAGCACCTTATACAGGCTGTGTTACACTTGTAAGGTCAGATGCGGGCTCGTGTCAACAAACACGCCCGCGCCGCGCCTCGCCGCGCCGGCAGCCGATGATCATAAAACAGTCCATTGCACTAGCCTTAAGACTGTATAGATGTTAAAGAACGCCCACGGTCCTTCAGTCGTCGGCTGTCCGCGTCCGCGCGCTCACCTCAATCGGCGCGCTCGGGACAAAATAAACAACGCGCGTGTCTAGTTTGTGCGTGAATCTTCAAAGTTCCAAATTCAAAAGTGGCCGAGGTATGTCAATGTCAAGGGTGGCGACCTTGAGCTGTCCCTATTTTGTGAACACGCTGTGTATTCTAACTTGGTGATGGATTTTTTATTTTTTATTGTTTGAGGTAATTGTTCTTTTTTAGAAAGCTTTTTATTTTTTGATGTAAAAGAGATTTTTATACGGTTAGTAGTAGTTTTTTTTTAAACATTTGGGAACTGTTTTTACGCGTACTTAATTTTTTTACTCAGGTCATGGTTTTCACCAATCAGGTTCAAGAAAATTGATGTCCTTCACTGTTTAATATAGCATGATAATTTAAAGCTTCATTTTGAAATGTTGTTTTGATTGTGCAACAAGGTTATTTTAAGCCAAGGTTTTTAATTAACCTTCATTAAGATCTTTATACAAAATTGGGTAAACACACCACAAGTTGGGATAGTCACCACCATTTGGATGGATGGCGTTCCTCAACCGTCCGAACCACGCGATTTTTTTCCCTTATGGCATCCTTGCGATATTTCCAACCCGATACAAATTATAAACCTTCAAGAAAAGAGCCTACTCTTTCCTCAAAGACCAGTAACGCGACAATTCCTGTGGTATTGGTGGTGTCCATGGGCGGTGATCACTTACCATCAGGTAACCCACTTGTCCGGGTGCCCCCTCTCACATAAAATAATGTAGACTGATTTTGAAGATTATTTTTGTATTGGATATGGTTTACTCCGAGAGTGAGATATCTGATGACAGAGAACGAAGTAAAGAATTAAACTCCTTAAAGGGAAACAGCACACTCGTCGCGATTGTGTTACTATACTGGAATTCACATGCCATAGCCGTACCTACCATAAAAACTTGAGAAATAAAATAAGTTTAAACAAGAGTTAAAAACCGACTTCTACCTGTCAAAATGACAGAAAATCGTCTCTTGATTGTCGACATTATATTTGGACTGCACTGTTATATTTAACAGAAGATCCAGTGTAGTTACTTTGCCGTGCTAGGGTCAAATAAAACCCTCATACCCTTACGTGCATTGGTTTTTTTTTTCAGTTATTCGAATTTCAGTCTGAAATTATTTCATTTAATCATGCTGAAATTTTCATTTCAAAATTATGTGGATCAAACGTAACTCGACAAAAAAAAAATACAGAAACGTATTTAAAGAAATAAATATTATTTTAGTATATTTAGTTATTTGGACAATTGGTTGCCAAAAAATATTACGGATTTTCCCACTTTATATTGCCAGCATAGTTGTCGAAATAAATATTGCTATTATGTTATAGTATACATGCATACCTATATTATTGACAGCCTCCGTAGCGCAGTGGGTGAGTTGCCGGTTGCGAAGCTTGAGATCGTGGGTGCGATTCCCGCGCCTAGACAAATGTTTGTCTCATCCACAAATATTTGTTTCTGGTCTGGGTGTTGTGGGTTGGCAAGTCCTTCGTAATTCTTGATATCCACGATACAGGTGTACCTAGTGTGGGGTCAGGACTATGTGTGAGACTGTTGGGTGTTTTTTTATATATACGTACATATACTCACTTCTGTATCCCCGAAGAGGCAGGTAGAAGTACACCTAGTGCCGTTCGCTGAGCTTAATTTATTCTATTTTGTGATAGGTGTGCAGTGTTTTGTAGACATAACGGGCACAATTTCATTTTAATTTCATTTCGGGCTGATACTGATCATTTCGTAATAGAAAAACCCAATTTCACTTTTACCTGACCCAGAGATCGAACCCGAGACCTCAGCGTCACCCTCAGTTGTAAAGCGTACGCATTATAACTGCGCCACCGAGGCAGTCTACTATGAGAAATGTAATGTAAACCTTTTAAAACAATATCATCTCGTGTTAATCATTATGTATTATTCTAATATCATTTTCCTTATATGCACATTATGTTAGGCTGTTTTCAAATGTTAATATTTGTTATTGAGTGCAGTCAAGCCCCCTTCCCTCTTGGGATCAAGCACCTCCCCCCTCCCTCAACCAAAATCCTGGATCCGCCACTGATTGAGTGTTTGTATCATTATAGTTTTTGAATCATGTGCTTGGACGTTGTAATTTGTTTATTCGGTGTTTTGTGTTTTCGCGAGATCTTATGTTAAGCGCAGTCAATGTAATCGTATAATCCAATTTTGTTCAAACACAAAGACAGTCGCGTCATCCAATGCATGGGCGTTAAAAATCATCGAGGTTATTGATCTCAGGCGAGTTTTATAATAGCAGTTATGATTAACCGTGTTTGATGGAAGTATAACAAAGTACACAAGTTCAAAAGTACAAAGTTTCACAATGCTCTAGTAAGATTTATAAAATAAAGCTAATTATTGAAAGTATACCGATAGCCTCCATGGCGCAGCGTGCGAGTTGTGAAACAGGAGGCCGCGGGTTCGATTCCCGCACCGAGACAAGTGTTTGTGTGATCCACAAATATTTGTTACGTGTCTGGGTGTTATGAGACCGAAAGTCTCGTGGTTCCTGATACAAGACTCGTATCTTACTGTAGGGTCAGGATTATGTGTGTGTATTTTTTATTATTATTTAATAGACATTTCTAACATACATTTTATGAGTGGTAGAGCCACGCTGTAGGCGGTTTTGTATGAATTGCGCTGTTCGACCGGGTCGTTACCCACATAACTGATGTAAAGAAGTAGCTTGCTGCTGCGTTTCATACGGTGAGTGAGATATCCGGAAGCCTAAATCCTCAATCACTTAATTATTCCTCACCTTTATATCGACAACGCGCCCATGATTCTCCTGGTATTGTGGAAGTACATGGGCGTTGGAGATCACTTACCATCGGGTGACCCAGTTGCTCGTTTGACGGCCTATGCTAAAAAGACACCTGTCTTCCGGTATACATGTCAAAATTACATCCAATTGAGCAAAAAAAATGGAACCGTATGAACACTATAATCGATTTCCGTTCAGTGGCAATGAACTGACTTGTTTACAAGTAGTCGTAGTTAAAACCAGTTAGTGCACTCCTCTCGAGTTCTAGATTGCCGAAACTACCTGGGTGATTGTCGTGGGCGATGTAGATATTGCATTATCAACTATATAAGTAGATATCGATTGCGGTACTGGTACTAGGATCCTTACAAGGTGATAGGTCCTTCGGATGCGAGAGGTTTGCCTATTTCTGCCGCCAAGCAGCAGTGTGTGAGCACTGTTGTGTTCCGGTTTGAAGGACATTGAAGCCACTGAAATTACTGGGCATTATGAGACTTAACATCTTATGTCTCAGGGTGACGAGCGCAGTGCAATGCCATACGGTGCTTTGTAATGCAAAGTTATGTGTGGTGTTGCTTCTGTTTATGGGCACGCGTGGCGCTTACTACTACGTTGGCGCTGCCCCGGTTTGCAAAGATCCGGGCCATGGCATGCAGTGTTTTGTAAATCAAAGTACTGAGCAGTGTTGCTACGCTCTATGGGTTGGCTTACTATGCTCGTTTCATCATTCAGACTAATAAAAAAATGTATCAGTATTCCATAGTCGTTCGAGGAAAAACATCGTTATTGTACACGGCGATGCACTCTGTGTTTACAATATTGCAGATGGATGGGCTACCAGCAGTTACACCAACCAATCATTCAATAAAGCGTCACGTGTGCAACAGTCGTGGTACATGTGCCGACGCTCACGTGAATTCTTTTTATCTACAGCATGAATGGGCTGGCTTGAAGGAAACGTTTAACTTACAGAAAATTGTCGATTTACCATTTAGGCTTAGGAAAATTCAATTGCCGTATGAAGCACAATAGCCAGCTACTAGTTCACGTAGTAATTCGGTTTGTGGCAGCAAACCAGAGTACACTCAGAATCCCCCTCGACTGTGCCAATTACACCAAAGAAAACCACCACAGAGTTTTTACTGAGTGTAGCAGCGTAGGGATTTTAGTTAGAGACCCGACCCAACGGTCGTTCAGGCAGATAATTAGGTCGGAAGGCTGGTGTGTCTACCATAACCATCCCTCCTCGTATATCGTAAATGGAATTTACACCGCGAGAAAAAAAAGGTGCCACTTCACGATAGTTTCCTGTGAGACAGTGGTGCCTGGGTGATGTGTCAGGTGGACCATTCAATACATCACATACATCATCCGCAGATACAACGGATTTTCAAAAGCAACTATTCTTGCACATCACTTTAGCTTTCTTAGCTCTTATCACATTCTTTATTCATGCACGTCGATTTAGGGTACTTCTGTTGTGGCCTTTCTCGAGAATATCTCCGACTTAATTTGAGAATGTACACTGAGTTCTTCTCTTCTCAACTATCATTCATACTCGCCATGTAAATTACTTTCTTTAATCTTCTCCCATCCATCCTGTCTACATTTCCAAACTTCAGTATTCAAGTCGTAGAAAAAACCAGATTCTGAGTTCTGACAAGCGTTCAAGAAGTAGGTAATGTATTTTGCATCAAAATCAAGTTGCTCGAATTTCTCCCCAATTTCGCCACAATGACAATAAAAACAGTATTAAAACAAGTGCGAGTGCGGTACAGTTGCCAAATATGTAATGAAATAGTGAAACTCCCTGCTATTTCATGAGATATAAAAAGTAAACACGGATATTTCCATTGGAATAATGTGTTATGTGCAATTGCTATTGTGAATATGCTGTTTAAGTTAACTTTCTTCACAATTGTGTTAATACCAGTATTTATAGCAGTACCCAGATATTGTTGTACTTAGAGACTTCAATTATTATTAGTCATATTTTATAATTCGACTATTTCTCAGCGTCGATTAATTAAGATGTCTGTGTAGTGTGATAAACCTTCTCGTATTTTGAGCGTACATGGGCGGTGGAGATCACGTACGATCACGTACTTGCCCGTACGACGGCCTACGCTATACTGAAAAAAAAATCTCTTGAATGACTGACCGGAACCGAATGGCACTCATTGAATATTATTAGTACTAATTCGTACAAAGTGAGCATTGCCGAAGCACATATTTTATGTAGTCGTAATATGTGGGTGTATTTTAAAATAGCATCGTCTAAATTAAGACTTTAGCCATCGGCATCAGTTTGATGTGAGTCGCCTGACGTAACGAGTGACCCATCAAGACACGTTGTCAAATCGCTTTACATAATAATTGTGCGTGTATTGTGTCACCGAAGAGTTTCGTTGTAAATTAAACAGGCACTCATTAATATTGTACGACAGACTAGTGTCGGACGGTGTGTGCTCGGGTTCCTTCGATTGTTTATTTTATAATGAGACTTATATGTTTCTTCCTTTTTTTTCTGACCTTATCCCGGCTTAATGCCAAGGTCCGCCTTCTTATACCATAGATTTGACGGCCGTCTAACCCCCACAACCCGCAACGGGACGTAAGTTTCGCCATTGCCTCGTCCGTTAATCAGCAGAGTGTACCACGTGCAGGTGAGGTTGGCTTTGGACCTAAGATGCTTACTTGCACTCCCCATGTACTCTAATGAGACATTTGTATATATATTTCCATATATTTATGTTTTTTTTATATATTTCCCTAAAACAGGCGTGAGTCTATGTATGTAGACATTTGTATATTAAAAAAACAAATACAAGTGTCGAATTGACACCCTCCTAAGTATGATATCGTCTGTTAAAAATATACCACCGGCTTGTATAAGTTGTGATCTTGATATGTAGCATACGTTTTATTTTAAATAGTTGTGTGAAAAAAGTGTTGGACATCTTACAAAAAGTTATAAAACGGGTTTCTTAGCACTGAAAAGAGAGTTGAGGAAAACCATAAACAGCAAATACCTATCAATTAGTTAAACTACTTTAAACATGTATAATATCTTGCTGTTTTTTCGCTGTATTATAATAATACGGATACCTTCCCAACCTTGAAGGTTTATGGTTATTCTGGACTCACAAGCCTTTTGACCTAGTGCTAGATGAGTGCCCGAATTAATTTTCCGACGCTGTTGTACCGACTCCTTCAGCGCAAGTGGGACGATTCTGGAGATCCTGGTGTCCTGGATTGCTGCCGGTACCTCTCTCCCCGCCTTTGCAGCCTGTCGCCTTCGGGGCTTTGAAGCCTCTCACAATTTAGACGCCCTCGGTGTATAGCATGAGGTTTTCGCGCTGCCGTGCCGTCTGTTCCGAGGTCCTACCGAGAAAATGTATACGAAAGCCGCATATGATTATAGCTCCTTGACATTTTATCTAAGGAATCCTAATCACCCTCATGGCCCAAATTGGAACCGGGCTCACCGGTGTGACAGCGCATTGTATAACACGCTGAAAAAGTTACGATTGTCATGCGCAGTGCATTGGCGAGCCGCGAGTGAAGCAACGCACTCCCCCCGCGTCTCTCGGAGCGTGTGGCCGTATTACACATGTCGTACTGTACATTAAATTACGTGGGCGTTGTTACCCGTTTCATTTGTATGTGATTTCCATGGACTGTAGATCGGGACCATTTAGATATTATGATAGAATATCTGTCAGTACTAATATACGATGTCGGCGTAATTAGGTTTATTGTTTATTGTGAGATAATTGTGAGCAGCGATAACTCGGCGGGGAGTGGTACTGACTGTCGAGACGAGTCGCAGGTTCGAAGCCAACCCCAAGCGCATGCACCTCTGACTTTTCTATTTTACCTGTATATTAATTATCGCTTGCTTTAATGGTGAAGGAAACATCGTGAGGAAGTATACCTGAGAAGTTCTCCATAAGAATTTCGAAGGTATGTGAAGTCTGCCAACCCGTATTAGGCCAGCGTGGTGGACTAAGGTCTAAACCCTCTCATTCAGTAGAAGAGGCCCGTGCTCAGCAGTGGGACGTGTATAATACAGGGCTAGTGAAAAAAAGCGTGTTATTAAAATGATCAGAAGTTTTTCCAGAAGTGAAATTTCCCCATCACCTCAAGAGTACGTAAAATTTATTCTGGCATATAACATTTTCTGCGTATTTATAATTAATTCATTAATCACTATTCTTTATTAATTATCCATTATTATAAATTAATGAATCACTAACTTGAATAATGAGTTTAATTACAATAAAGACATTCCGAAGCACCGTCGCGTAAGTAAACATCTGACTCCTTCATTGTTTTTTTATTATTGCATGCAATTATGCACATGTCATAAGGTCGGCATTTTTTTAATAAAAAAAATAAGTTTAACCCAATTATAAAAAGATGTTCTGTATTCGACCCGTTTGTATGTGAACAATTTTGTTCATGGTTTCTCGACAAGTAATGAATAAATTTTGATGATTTTTCATTAACGTACCTAATCTAAACACTCTCAGGAAGGTTTTGGTATATAATACATGAGGTTTTCATTCTTATGTAGAGAGTTATATGAAGTTAAGGTTGTCTGGAAGAAATCGCTGTTTGCGACAAGACCGCCCATTGTATCACCCTTACTGTATGATCCTCGTTTATAAGCTACCTACTTTATTTGGTGTGCAATTAAGAATATTCTATCTATCTATAGGCATAAATGTTACATACATGTCGTCAATATTTTGTATATTTTACCCCGTATCTCTGGCATTACTTAACAGATTTACGTATTTAATCGATGGGGTCTATAGCATAGGGTTACCATTAAATATTGCAGATAAAATCCATAAGCAATGAGATGAATTGTTATAGAGTGGCCGCGTCTAATAAAACTTGCGCCGCACCGCGTCGCGTCGTGCCGATATGATAAAAAGAAATACAGTGTAATAAAGGATAATTTAAAAATATATAGGACTAACTTTTGTTCGCGGCTCCGCCCACGTGAACAGCCTTTTCCGGGATATTTTTTTTTACCTATAACCGTCTTCAGGGTCCCACCTATCTCTGTACAAAAATTCATTAAAATCGGTTCAGCGATTTTGGCGTGATAGCGTAACAAGCTCACTTTCGCATTTATAATATAAGCTAGGATTCTTAATTTTTTTAAATAGATATTAACATATTTTTTTTAAGTAAACATATAAACCTCTTTATAACACCCTCGTGGGTCACGTCTACGTGGTACTTACGGTCCCACAACACCCAGACCCGGAACAAATATTTATTGATCCTTAATATTTGTGGATCACATAAACATTTAATTTTCTCTTGGTGCGGACGTCGAACCTTCGACCTCTACTGTCAAGGTCGGCTAGCACAGTTTCAGTAGTCAGTCAAAGCAGATTCAGTAGATACAGTCCCATAAAAAGAAACAAAACTACTAAGAACTTTGAATTACAAACGCACTGGACTGTGCTTTTCATTTCACACATAAGTTGTTAAGTCTCATAATGCCCATTAATTTCAATGTCCTTCAAACCGGAACTCAACAGTGCTTGCCCACTGTTGTATGGCGGCAGAAATAGACGGCGCGATGGTACCAACCCAGACGGCCTCTGCCTCGTGAACCTAACCTTATTACTTCACATATGAGATCATCGCTTACCATTATTCATAAAGGCTTTTTAAAAATCTGCCTAATCTTGTATTACTACCGATATTTGGCAACCCACACATCAAGGTAATCATCATTGACTAGAAAAAAGTCTGGCTTATATGTCGGTCAGTGTCGTTCGATGGTCGTACAGCTTGTTTTGGGTGTAATTATGTTAAATATATGTTCGCCGAGCGAAGAGGTGTGTCCGACGCAAGGCTTGGAAGTTTTTAATTCATAGTTGTCTAAGATTTGAGACATCAAAGATAAATAAACATTTTTTGATATATTTTTAGCAGTTCCATAGCGCAGTGGGCGAGTAGCCGGCTGCGAAACGAGAGGCCGTGGGTTCGATTCCCACACCGAGACAAATGTGTGTGATCCTTATATATGGGTCTCGAGTCTGGGTGACGGAGACGTCATGTGGGTGTACTAGTTTGACCTCTGCCTACCCCTTCGGGGATTACAGGCGTGAGTGCGTATGTATGTATATAATTTTTATCTTCAAAGCATGACAATCTTCTCTATCAGGCTAATCAATATGTATGTCAAATTCGAAGTTCCCATAGTTATAAATAGATAGTCTGTAACTTAAATTTACGTGTCAATTATTTAAGATAGATGGCATTTCCTATCTATCTCGAAGAACAAACGCCGAAACAAACTCTAGAGTCAGATGTTCCTAGCACGTCGGCACCTACTGAAGGTACACGTGGTTGATGGATCTATAGTATGCGATAAGCAAACATGGGCGTTATTGATTCTGAACTACGACCGGACCGGTCTGTGGACGTGTGTTGCCAGTTACCACACTACTTGTATGATTGTATCGTGTATTTCGTAACACTGCGACCGTACCGCACCGAGCTCCGTGCGTAAGAATTCGTGACGCGCGTTCCGCTAGGCAGTTTTTTCCAGCAATGATTTTAACGTTTTGAAATTTGAATTTCGAAGTTCTTGAAATTCGAATCACAGTTTTTTGAAATTCGAAGCACTGGTTTTTTAATTTCGAAATCTGTTAATATTAAAATTGCATTTGATAATGGCAGTTGCGTTTTCAATTGCATTTTCCCCAAATCTAAGATTAAGGATCTATTTCACAATGTTCCAAAAAGATTTAATCACCTATTAGTAGACATTTTTCTTCCGGTATATTATATGGTCAGACTATGGATTTTGGATTTGAACGGGACATATTTTATTTGGTAAGTAAAATTTACTCAGCAGTGGTGAAACAGGCGTTTACATACATATATAGATATTAGTATCGTATCAGAATATCGAAGGTGATGGTAGGTCCCTCGTATGCGAGAGGTCTGGGTTGGTACCACCGCTTTGTCTATTTTTGCCGCCAAACAACAATGTGTAAGCACTGTTGTTTTCCGATTTGAAGGACATTGAAGCCAATGATATTACTGGACGTCATGAGACATAACGAGACTAACATCTTATGTCTCGGGGTGACGAGCGCAATGAGTGGTAGAGCCACGCTGTAGATACTTTTGTCTACAGCATGTATGGGTCGGCTCGTCCGGGTCATTACCACTGTCTCACAGAAAACCGGCGTAAAGTAGCTGCTTGCTGCTGCGTTTCGTACGGTGAGTGAGATATCCGGAGTCCCAAACCCCCTCCCCTCCCCAATCCCTTAGTTATCCCTTTCCTTTAAGGTCGGCAACGCACCCATTATTCTTTTGGTATTATGGGCTTACATGGGCGGTGGAGATCACTTACCATCAGATGACCCACTGGCTCGTTTGCTGGCCTATGCAATAAAAAAAAAAAACCAGTGCCACGAAGTGTTTTGTAATTCAAAGTTCTGTATGGCTTTGCTTCTGTTTACCATCAGGCGAACGACCTGCTCGTTTCGTGTTACAAGTGAATAAAAATAAACATCATTACATAAACATAGACACTTTTGTTCAGCTGTTACAAAATTAGACTTGACAGTTATTTGCAGACGGTCGCGTCTAGATTCTAGACCAATGAGGCAATAGTAAATACTTGCATGTTACAGTTAGAATACCTTCGTTGGGACTGGTTGGCCGTTGGGCTCGCGTGTTGCCAATATGTGCCGTCGTAAGGCCAGGCCTGGATCTAGGCGAGGGGGGGGGGGCATTGGCCAACTGGGGCACCCGCTCTGGACGGCAGTTTCAGGGGGAGTCAAAATCATAATATATGTAATATGATTACAAATAAAAAACTTGCTCCACAAAGCGCCTAGCATATGGAAACCGGTGACTTGTAAGAAAAAGGCGTCAAACAGGCCCTTGTGCATCATTCTTTTCTTATCTTTTAGTTTTTTTTAAATAACTAGGGGCGTTGCCCATGTTTTTCCATAAAACATAAAATAAAAAAAAACTTGAAGTCCGACGATATGTCTCATATCTTACTTTCTTCCCCACATTATTCTGCATCGATTGGTATCGGTCTCGACCCCATACCCTCAGCGGTTTCGGAGGAGATAGCGTGACAAGCTTTTGGCAGCGGCTGCGGCGGCGCCAGTTACTTTTTTTTAGAATAGAGAGATTTATCTCAAACGCTGGAGAGAAGGGCGCTACTATCAAGTTTCTGGCCCGGTTCGAAAAAAAATTAAGGCATTAGGGTAGGCCTATGTTCAGCAGAGGTCAAAATCCTAATCGTTGTGCGTTTGTGGTTTCTCAGTTTCTCTCATACTCCATCAGATCTTAACCAAATTATGGGACTAGCTTTTATTCGGGGCTGCGTCCGCGTGAATGTCTTTATCCGGAACGAACCTCCTCCTTTTTTGAAGTCGGTTAAATAATATTTTTAAAGCCTGTTCAAAAATAGTACGGTGGCAGCTATTCAGTTAGCAGACAGCCATGAAATGTCCGGCCAGTTATATAGTTATAATGTTTAGTTACCGTGACATCTGAGGTCATTGTGCAATATTTGGAGGATGCACCGACTGATTTTAACTTAGTATTGTTCGTTTTAAGTGCATGGTTGAATTAAATTGCCGGTGTTCAGTTTGTAGACCACCAAAAAAGAGGGGTGTTATTGACCTCTTTATAGTATCTGTGTATGTGTGCGTGGTGTGTCTGTGTCATCGTAGAAATTTCAACGAACGGACCTATTTGAATGCAGATTTATTTGTTTGAAAACTGGTTTAATTTGGATAGTTCTTAGCTATGTTTGAATAAAATCTCTAGCTGTTTTAGATACAGATGTTTATTCTAATTGATGTATGTTGTGAAAGAAGAAATTAATTAATCATCATTGACGCTGCATATATGTCGAGTTTAGTCTTTTATCCCATCGAAATAAGATGACAAGAAACGTAACTCGAAACAAAAAATGACCTCACCAAAACTATGTGCAAGGGGGCGGGGCTATAAAAGCCTGTGCACCTCGTTCATTCATCAATTCATAAAAATTGATTCATGATCTCTAGTAAACACATAATACGTCTAATTTTTTGCGAGGTGCAGAACTTCGTTCACGATTTAGAAATTTAATATTTGTACATTAACTTTTATGAAAGAAAATTGATTTTGAACGATCATTCATTTTTGTTGCGTGAGTGTTACGTATGATTTTACCTTTGCATGTGTAAGTAAGTGGAGCCGTATTTTTTGGCAGATTCATATAAGAGTTATCGTTCTAGTTATCTTATTTCGATGTTTCATCCTCTAAGGGACGGAAATTATTTCTAAACATTTTAATGGGGCATCTTTGAGCTCCTTTTTGATTAAAAAACCCATCAGAATCGAAACATTATGTGAAAAGTTATATGTGGTTTCTAGTTGGTAGGTCTCTCGTATGCGTTGATTCTTTTAGGGTTGCTACAACCGCTTTGTCTATTTCTGCGGCAAAGCTGTTTGTGTTTCGGTTTGAACATTGAAGCCAGTGAAATTACTGGGCATTATGGGGTTAATGCCCGTTTTCACCATTAATCCCTAAGTTTAGGTGAGCCCCTAAGACATTTTAAGTGTAAATTTTGTTTTCACCATCACTTAGGAGACACCTATGTTTCTAAGGTGGCCCTTAACTACGTGAAAACAAACTTAGGTAAGGGATAGATTTAAGGAATTCCTTAGGTTAAGGGGTCCTTAATTAGGAAGCGTCTGAGGGTACGTTGGTGAAAACGGGCATTAACATATTATGTCTCGCGGTGAAAAGCGCAGTCCAGTGCCATACAGTGCTTTGTAATTCAAAGTTCTGTGTGGCGTTGCTTCTGTTTATGGGCAGGCGTGACGCTTACCATCAAGCGACCTAATAGTCTCGTCATTCAAGATAATTAAAAGAAACAGAATAAAATTGACAGCCTCCGTGGTGCAGTGGGCGAGTAGCCGGCTGCGATGCGAGAGGCCGTGGGTTCGATTCCCACACCGAGACAAGTGTTTGTAGAATCCACAAATATTTGTTTCTGGTCTGGCTGTTGTGGGACCGCAAGTCCCTCGTAGTTTCTGATACTCACGATACAGGTTAACCTAGTGTGGCGTCAGGACTATGTGTGTGACTGTTGGGTGTATTTATTTTTAAAACATATACTCGAAGAATTTTATGTCAGTTAATAATAATCTTCCGTTGGCTGAATATGAATGCGTCCGTTTAATATTTGAAAGGTCAGGGGCAAGTAAGATGCAACAGCTGTTTCACAATCCATAGTGACTTTGGTGGGTCGACGACTCATGTAATATGAACGTACAGACGATCGATTCTCAATGACATAATTGTAAGCGACGTGTTATAAATAACCAGCAGATATTATTTTAAATTGGGAGATCAGCACTAGCCCGCGTTTTTTTTTTTTTTAGACTAGCTCGGCAATGTGTTATGTGACTACGCTACACCTGATGTTAAGTGCAGCGCAATCCAAGAATACTGTCGACCAACGACAGACGATGTGTCTATCGTAGGTCGGCAAAATTATGCCGGCCTGCCTAATTGCTTGTTCACACTCCGTTTAAAGGACCCCATATTGTAGGAATGAGGAAACACGCGTGCCGGCAAACTATTCCACAGCTTGATGGTCCGGCAGAAGTAAGATATTGCGACCATTTTACTTCAAGCCGAGATGGGGGAGACCACGAAAGTGGTTCCGTAAGCCAGCACGCGTGGTTCTGTTAAGGAAAGGTGAGGATGGGATAAGGACAAACAACTCAATTTTGTTTTTTTGAAAATTACAGCTCGTTCCTTCGATTTAATATGGTTTTTTTTTGCGCAAATAATAACAATGGAAACTATAAATATTCCTTCTAGAGTTAATTAGTGTCCAGAAAATAGTTTTTTTTCTCAGATGTCATTTTGGACACTAATTGTCTCTAGAATCAATATTTATAGTTTTCATTATTTAACTGCCTCGGTGGGGCAGTTGTAATGTTTACGCGTTACGACTGAGCTGACGCTGAGGTCGCGGGTTCGATCCTCGGGTCGGTTAAAAGTGATATAGGGTTTTTATATTACGAAATGCTCAGTAATAGCCCGGAGTCTGGAATTGTGCCCGGTATAGCGATAGGCTCGCCACCTACAACTTATTGGATGGAGATATGCTCAGCGACATGTGGGTGTACTGGTTACACCTCTGCCAACCCCTTCGGGGTTTACAGGTGTGAGTGCGTATGTATGTATGTATTGTAGACGTATTAATTGTCAACTAGAGATCATGAATCAATTTTTATGAATTGATGAATAAACGAGCTGCACATACTTTTATAACCCCGCCCTATTGTATACAGTTTTGGTGGGTAATTTTTTTGCTTGAGTTACGTTCCTTGTCATCTTATTTCGATGCATTGAATGCATAAATATGAGCTAAATCTGTATCCACAAAGGTCAGACAGAGACGCAATTATATTTATATCTGTAAAAGTCTTCATAGAAAGCACGTTGATGATATATTCATACAAAAGGATATTATGCAGATGCTTGTAACTATTGCTAACACATTAGCATCAAATCTCATCTATTTTAAACTCGGTATATTATTGATTATGTATAAAAACAATCATTGGCGTGTATGGCATATTGTTTGAAACGCAACAGACAAACAAACGCAATATTTACACGGCGCGGCGCGCTGAGTAATAACATCATGTCTGTTAAATGTTGCCACTTGCCAACTATACCCGCGCGCTTAACATAATAATAAAAATAATAATAATACAAGCCCTGTATTATATATGTCCCACTGCTGGGCACGGGCCTCCTCTACTGAATGAGAGGGGTTAGGCCTTAGTCCACCACGCTGGCCTAATGCGGGTTGGCAGACTTCACATACCTTCGAAATTCTTATGAAGAACTATTCAGGTATGCAGGTTTCCTCACGATGTTTCCTTCACCATTAAAGCACGTGATAATTAACAATTAATACACACATAACTTAGAAAAGTCACAGGTGTATGCACTTGGGGCTAATTTCGAACCTGCGACTTTCGTCTCGACAGTCCATACCACTCCCCAATGAGCTATCACTCACTCGTTTTAATAGCACAGGATCGTGATTCGTGCAGGTCTTTTCCCAATATTGGTGCAGCACAGGCTAATACGACTTTTTTTATTAGCTTGAGTGACATAACGAGCAGTTCGCTCGCCTGATGGTAAATACGCCTGCCCATAAACCGAAGCAACATCACACAGAAATTTGAAATACAAAGCACTGCATGACATTGGACTGCGCTCGTCACCTTGAGACATAAGTTGTTAAGTCTCATAATGCCCAGTAATTTCACTAGCTTCAATGTCCTTCTAACCGAAATAGAACAGTGCTTTCACACAGCTGTTTCGCGAAAGAAATAGACAAAACGGTGGTACCAACCCACCCGACCTATCGCATACGAGGTACCTACCACCTTATCGTATCGTTTTAGCCTCCTAACGTATACGTTTTCTCGTGCTATCTCTACATGTCTTTCGAAGCTATAATGCCCGATATAAACGCCAGGAGAAAATGTTGTCTATTTTTCTTGCACCATCTCTATAGCTTGTTACAGTACACACAAGAAACTGGTCTCTCCCGCGCAAGATATCTCTGGGCTCATGCTAATCGGGCTGCTGTGTTATTGTTTATGTATTTCACGAAGACTCGACTCGTTCAAACTCTACTCGCGTGTTGTACCTTTCGTTTTAACGACAGAAGGCCTACTCTCGTAATTTTAAATGTTGAAATTTATCATTCCTGATCTAGTCTCAGCGTCAAGAAAATTGCAAATGGCATTCTCTTAAACCAATAATCAACGTCAAATACACCTAGCATTAGCAGTAGCATTATACCGTTTGGATTCAGTCAACTTGTATTCTATATTCAATGTTATTACGATCTATGTTCACATTTGACGTTGATTATTGGTTTAAGAAAATGCCATTTGCAACTTTCTTGACGCCGAGACTAGATCGGAATGATATTTTGTACATTTAAAATTACGAGAATTGGCCTCAAAATAATAAGGTAAAATAAATCAGAAATACAATAGTTTTTTAAGACATTTTGAATATTAGCTGTTTTAGTAACATGACATGCCAATGAGACATGACATTAGACATGCAAAATTTCAAGTGTGATGGTCTAGGTTTTGAGTGGGTGGGTGTGTCGAAAGTAGCTCGAAATGGTTCGTGTAAATATACACACGGCCGGTGCCTCGCCTGAACTTGGCTTGACACACCCTGTGTGTCTAGATTAGAACAATTCACAGATGTGGTTGTTACGGAACACTAGGTGTGCAAGTCCGACTAGCACTGGGCCGGTATTATTATTTTCTCCTTTCTTCAAGTAATACTGCCTCGGTGGCGCAGTTGTAATGCGTACGCGTTACGATTAAACTAACGCTGAGGTCTCGGGTTCGATCCCCGGGTCGGGTAAAGTGGTATTGAGTTTTTCTATTACGAAATGCTCAGTATCATCCCGGAATCTGGAATTTCTGCTCGGTATGGCGATAGGTTCGCCCCCTATCACATCGTGGAATGGAGATACGCTCAGCGAAATGTGGGTGTACTAGTTACACCTCTGCCTACCCTTTCGGGGAATACAGGCGTGAGTGCGTATGTATGTATTCAAGTAATAAAAATGGCATTACATAACTGAAGACAATTCAACATAATTCATCTCATGATCGATTTGACAGTTTCGAGAATCGATTACCGAACTGGAAGACGGCGATACGGTCGCGTCTAATTCAGGTCACCGGCGTCCGTGTGTGAATTCATTTCAATGAATGAATCGAATGATGAAACGACACGTAACTTGTAACGCATTCTGTGGACCTGCTGAGGATCCGGTTGTGGGTCGCCGGTTCGATTTCGACATGGGAAAGTTTTTGGTGATACTGCAGATTTAGAATTTAGGGCGGCGGTATGTGGTCAAAATTGCCTTCTATTTATTTATTTAATCGGATGTATTCTCGATTATTAAAATTATATAAACCACATTTATAGTGCAATGGCTATGCATATAAATTAAAATAATGTGATGCATGATTTAATGTTACAATATGAAAGTAGTAAGTTGCATAAATATGAATACAAATATTTTAATTAACATTCTAAAGCATAATATTTTAACTGGCTTACAAACTGCTACAAATTGGTATATTTAAGCAGTAATAGAATGACGGAACGCTGAATTTATAACTACTACTAACGTATCACCCACATTTATAGCTATACTAAGAATAAATATAAATTGTGTATATTTTTGCAATGCATACATACATACTCACTCACGCCTGTAATCCCCGAAGGGGTAGGCAGAGGTGTAACCAGTACACCTACATTTCACCGAGCGTATCTCCGTCCCATAATGTGATAGGGGGCGAGCCTATCGCCATACTGGGCACAAATTCCAGACTCCGGGCTGATACTGAGCATTTCGTAATAGAAAAACCCAATACCACTTCACCCGACCCGGGGATCGAACCCGAGACCTCAGCGTTAGCTTAATCGTAATGCGTAAACTGCCCCACCGAGCCAGTCTTGCGAGTGCGAGTCAGTCTATTTTGCAATGTAATAATAGTAAATCTGTAATCGAAAGCTTTATGATTAATAATGATGAAATTTACCGTAATAAAACAATAAATCACTTTAAGATTTAAAAAAAACTTATCTTAATTACATCGTCATATTTAAAAAAAATATGCTGATTTGATTATATAATAGTTATCTATTTTACTAATCTTTAGCTCGGGTTTACTTTGTTTAAAGTTGCTATGATACCTTGTGGCTTGTGGAGTTATATAATTTCCTACTTAGTTAATTGACAAATCCGTTCCCGATTCCCGGGATTTCCCGACACTTAATTCCCGAGACGAGAGCCTTTCCAATTAACCAGCAATGCGGAGAACGGGATCGCGACAAAATCCTTAGAATTAAGGTAAATAGCATAACCGTAATAGTTTTCGATGCCATTTGAAATATATCTGTAACTAGCCTTTGCTCGCGGCTCCGCCCGCGTGAACGGTCTTTTCCGGGATAAAAAGTAGCCTATGTCACCCGGGGATAGTGTAGTTTCCCGACGGTGAAAGAATTTTTCAAATCGGTTCAGTAGTTTCGGAGCCTATTCAACACCAGTCTTTTCTCGTCAGGGGTTAATTAACGATTAAATTCAATGTTGTTTTTTTGTATTTGCCATCGTTTGCTCAGAGGCCGTGGCTTTCTTAAAGTGACTTGTGTTTTTGTGGGCCACGGCGAAAAACTTTCGCTACTTTCACTCGTTCTATATCAATTATTTAAATTCTTACATACAAAATAACTTTGAAAAACAATGGGAATATATTTTAGTTATAGTTTTATGAACCGACACAAAAACAAAGGTTCTCAATTCGTATGTATATTTTTTGTATGTTTACGCATAACTCCGTAAAATGTGGACCGATTTTGATGATTATTTTTGTATTCGATAAGGTTTACTGCGGTGGTGGTCCCAATTTGAAGAAATTATTCCTACTCTAAGGGGGTAAAATCGGGGGATGACTACACCATCTTTATGCGCTGATTTTTGCACCATATATTATATTGATTCTTTCACAAATAACTAAATGTGAAATATAAACTTCCTAACAAAAAAAAAACTCAAAATCATTCAAATCCAGTAATATATAATTGTTGTATCAATCATTTAATATTAAACTACGGAACTCTTTCTTTCTACCTGAAGGCCAATTCTCGTAATTTTAGCTTCGCTAGGTGCATAATTGACGTTGATTATTGGTTTAAGAGAATGCCATTTGCAACTTTCTTGACGCTGAGACTAGATCGGAATGATATTTTGAACATTTAAAATTACAAGAATTGGCCTTCTGGCGTTATCCCGGCCATTGCCAGGGTCTGCATCCCCACTAAGACGCCTCTACTTCGCCCGATCTTGAGCATTAAACTACAGTGCTACCGACTTAAAATTATTTAGTTCTTTTTTCGGTTTTCTTTTTGTTAAAAAGTTTTTATTTAGGTTATTTTTTCTGTAAAGTAGCAGCTTGCTGCTGCGTGTCGTACGGTGAATGAGATATCCGGAGGCCAAATCCTCTCCCCTTCCCAATCCCTTAATTATCCCTTTCCTTTAAGGTCGGCAACGCGGCCATGATTATTTTGGTATTGTGGGCCGTCCATGGGCGATGAAGATCACTTATCATCAAGTGACCCACTGGCTCGTATGCTGGCCTATGTTATATATTAAAAAAAGCAAATTTATAGGAGAACTTATAAATATTAAGTATCAATAATTCGAAATCAGCAAAGTGCAGTGTGTTAACTTTAAACACTGTTGTGTTCCGGTTTGAAGGACATTGAACTCAGTGAAATTACTGGGTATTATCAGACAACAGCTTATGTTTCGAGGTGACGAGCGCAGTCCAGTGCCATGCACTACTTTGTAATGAGCAGGCGTAGCGTAGCATTTACCATCAGGCGCGCGAGTTGCTCGTCTCTTCATTCAGTTGTATAAAACATTCCTATGCTTCGGAAGAGTTCCTGACATGTACATAATATTTTAATATTATGTTAAAAAAAGAAAATTAATTGAAATGCTAGTATTAACATAATTTGGTAATCGTTAATATGTATCAACTTAATTCATTGATTTGATATAAATAAACAACTTTAATACGTAATATGGAAAGTGCATGCATATTTTGAGATAATATTCATTTTTTTGCTTGAGTTACGTTTCTTGTCATCTTATTTCGATGTTATCCATATCATATTGTTAAATCGTACCGCAATCGTATCGTTACTGCGTATGTCCGAAATTGGTGGATATTAAAACCAATACATCCAGACTTTGCCGAGCCCATCTCGGTCCCATGATGCGAGCCTATCGCCATATCAGGCTCAATTCCAGACTCCGTGGTTGACACTAAGCATTTCATGATAGAAAAACCAAATATCACTATCCGACCCGGAGATCGAACCCGAAGACCAACTGCGCCACGGAGTCAGTCGTGACATTTTATAATTAAATTTATTACCAGGTCATTGTTGGGTCCTAATCGATTTAGAAATTACGCAACTGTTAAAAACACTTAACGTCAATAAAGAAAACACATATAACTTTACAATGACTGATTTTCTTCAAACATAGCTAAGAGCCATCTTAATTATAGCTTTCAATCAAAAAACCGTGTTCAAATAGGTTTATTCGTTCAGGCACTACTTTGCCACATACACCGACAGATACCCTTCTTTTTCGACAGGGGTTAAAATGATCTCAACTGGCGACGTGACTTGCGTTTGCGCATCATCATTCATCACTCGTGCCGGCTCGTGTCTAATATTTTAAACCGTGTGTACATATTTGACAATATTCTGTATATTTGTATTGAGGATGAAGTATTTTCTGATATTCATTTTACACTACCTGATAAGAGATACAGTTCGCATTCTCACGTCTGTGATAGTGTTCAATTTTTTTACGGTCGGAAGTTGGTTGAAAATTGAAGTGTTTTTAAATTTCAATATAACATTTTTATCAAAATACGTGTATGAAAATTGTTTAATGTAAAAAGGTACGTTTTACCTTTCGTTTATTGTTTAGAATAAATAGACTATACCGGTTAAAAAAAATACATTTCCAGGATCAATATTATATTTCAAATCCATTGAAACATATTTGTTATTTAATTTTAAACTCAAATTATAAGAAATTAAACAACGCAAACGAATTGGAACACTTTTCAATTAATTATGATTTTTTTATCACAGTTTTTTTTTTCAAAGTGGTAGGTCCCTCGTATGTGAGAGGCCGTCTGGGTTGGTACCACCGCTTTATCTATTTTTGCCGCCAAGCAGTAGTGTGTAAATACTTGTGTTCCGGTCTGAAAGACATTGAAGCCCGTGAATTACTGGGCATTATGAGACATAACACCTCATGTCTCAGGGTGACGAGCGAAGTTCAGTGCCATACAGTAAATCAACATTGGAAGTTCTGGTTGGTGTTGCTTCTGTTTATGGGCAGGCGTGGCGCTTACCATCAGGCGAGCGACCTGCTTGTCTCGTCATCTAAAGCTAATAAAAAAATAAGACTTTTTATCAACAGATAGTGTTTCTGTTCTAACATGACTGCGCAACTTTTCCTTAGCAACAACACATTGTTATTTGACTAAGCAAATTTAATTGTGCCATAAAGAAACTAAAAACAGTTGACGAGTGCAAACACATTGCAAGATTGATCGGCCGTTCTGACGTATTCTTTGGTTTGCGTCTGTCTTTTTGACTTGACCCAAATTCGGCAGTTTTGTAAGACTCCGTTCACTGACTGGACTTTTGTTGTTCCTTCAGTTGAACTGTCTAGAGATATTTCTGAAGTGCGTTTTGTGGAGAGGTATATTTGGAAATGGCAACACGAAATTTGTCAAGTTTTGGTTTCTTGTGACATCCTATTACTATTATAAATGTGAAAGTTCGGATGTTTGTCATATGGATGTTTTTTTGTCAATCACGCCTTAAGATCTGAATCGTTTTGGATGAAATTTGGCGCACATGTAGACCATGACCTGTATTAGAACATAGGCTAATTGTCATCCCGGAAGTTGACGTTCACGCGGGCGGAGGAGCCGCTAGCAAAACTAGTATGACATTAAAATAAACTACGATCTCTTCGAAAGCATTCCGGATATGGTATATCTTTAGGGATTTTGGTGACTGTGTTCGATTGTTTTACATACATACGCACTCACGCCTGTAATCCCCGAAGGGGTAGGGTCTACCCTTTACACCTCTAGGTGTTACTAGTACACCCACACTTCCACATTCCAGACTCCGGGCTGATACTGAGCATTTCGTAATAGAAAAACCCAATACCACTTTACCCGACCCGGGGATCGAACCCGAGACCTCAGCGTTAGCCTCAATCGTAACGCGTACGCATTACAACTGCGCCACCGAGGCAGTCAGCCGATTGTTTTACGTAGCTTATTTAATACTGGCTTGACGAGCTCGCATCGGCGCACCCTAGGAAGTGGCTCGTGCGTGATAACTCAAACACGTCCGTCGTGGTGTGCTGATATCCGGCGCCAGTCGGTAACCTTGGCAATGCGAACTTTCTTTCACCTTTGTTCAATTATCTTTCTCTTGGCATTTTGGAATGACAAAATAGATTTCATTCATGCATCGCCATTGAGTGACTCACACCGTGGTAAGCTGGTAGGTTGCAGGGCTGAACCAAGCACCGTGGCTTTTTTTAATTACCCGGATAGACAGACGAGTAGGCAGCCCACCTCATGGTAAGTGGTTACCGCCGCCCATGGACCTCAGCAATGCCAGAGCACAGCCAAGCCGCTGCCTACCGTTGAAGGAAAACTCTTTTTAAACATCGCTTAAAGAAGGACAGGTCATAACGCTCGGGAAACACTCGCTCCCCACTTTCAGCGATTGCATTGATGCTGCATCGTTTTTTGGCAACTTGTTTGAGTGCAGTATCAAAATTCGGTGACGAATACGGGCGCAGTTTAAATCTCATTTATATGAAGCTTCTCCTTCCAATTGATTTCATGTAATTTTTAAACTGCTTTTTAACATAATATGTATATGCCTGTGTTTATAACGCATATTTTCATATCACTATTCAGATGTTTTATTTTTATTTTAATCGAAAAATACTGTTTTTTTTTTACGACGATCGTAATGTTACATAAATCTTTTACCCCTGTTACATACATATGCTAGTATTTTAATTTTTTACTAGGTACATGCTCGTGTTGTGTATTTTTTACTGTTTACATCTTTATATGTAATTAACTCGTTATTTGTACATGATTGGATTAATGTTCTCGGTATATTTTACAATGTCTGTAAGAGACTTCTATATCTTTTTCAATCTGTGGTCTATAGTCTGTTGAACTATAGAAAATTAATTTTGACTTTCTTACATACATACAGAGTATTACGCTTTAATTTCAGAGGGGTAGGCATATACTTTGAATTTCTACTTTACACGGTCCTGACATTCCATTCGGCCGCGTTATTTCCATTAATCTCTTCAAGCATTGTCATCGGTCTAGGGTCCTACCTTCACCTGACTTTCTTAGACATAAAAACCCACTGGTCCACAAAGAAATCCGCAACTTTTCCTGCACCACTCTGTCTAAAGTACATCCATACCGTTATTTCTCTATGATTAGCTTATTAAGCGTCCTTTTGAAATGGACTGTTAAAAATGTTATATTGTACTGAAATCGTGATTTTATTTTATTTTATAGTATTTTATTACTTTTGTATGATATGATTTGATTTGTTTGTTTGTACTATAGGTTGTTTTGCCTGAAATAATGACATTTTATTTATTTATTAAAAGTGCCCATATTAATATGAATTTGTCTGTTGTTTCAGGAGGTGACAGATGATAGTGACGGATGCGGCGCCAAGTTCTCAGCGGTCATAGTGTCCGACAAGTTCCTGGGGAAACCGCTGCTTGCCAGGCATAGGTATGTTTACCCATATTATTGTTTATTTGTGCCCTGCCTCCCATATATAGAATAGAATTATTTTCAAAAAAACCTGTGTTATAAATACCTTAATTATCCATTCCCTTTAAGTTCGGCAACGCGTCCATAATTCTTTTGGTATTATACCAATTATGGGCGTAAAAGGGCGTACATGGGCGGTGGAGATCACTTACCATCAGTTGACCCACTTGCTCGTTTGCCTATGATATAAAAAAAATATGCTAGAATAATAGAAGCGAGAAAATTCTAAAATAAATAAATAACACCCAACAGTCATATACATAGCCCACAGTAAGATACGAGTATGCGGTCGTGGGTATCGGGAACCACAAGAGACTTCTGTCTCTCAACACTCAGACCTTTGTAAATCAGACAAATATTTGTATCGGTGCGGGGATCGAACCCGCGGCCTCACGTTTCACAGTCGGCTACTCGCCCACTGCGCCACGGAGGCTGTCCTGCAAATGTGGAACGGTAGCTGATACGTTTTTGTAACTGACTGGATAGCGACCATCGTATATATGGTGTAAAACCAAATAGTAGCTCGGTCCAGCCAGTCGCATTCCGAGATCAGCAAGTGTACGTATACTTCAGGGCGGGCATAATTCTGCCAACCGTCGTGGTACGAAATGACTTGACGATCGCAATTATATTTGGACTAAACTGTACTTAACATCAGGTCCAGTGTAACTTCAACGTGCCAGGATAAAAAGGAGTCAAATACCAAAATAGTAATAGATAGACTTTGAGAAAAGCACATCAGTACGTTGGGCACAAATGCTAGAAGTACGGTCCCGCGGAGGGCCCAAAAAACGCTGACTTGACGTAAAGGGAGATATGAGGGCCAATGGTCTCGCTACAGAGGATGCTCAAGATCGAGCGAAGTGGAGGCGTCTTAGTAGGAAGGCGGACCCTGGCACTAGCCGGGATAAAACCAGGGAGAAAGAAAGAAAAAAAAGATGTTCAAACAAACTAGCTCACGCCTGTACCCCTGAAGTGTAGAATGACGTGCAACTAGTACCTAGACGCCGTAAATGGCTTTCTATATTAGTTTTAATTACAACCAAAATTACTGTATCCTTCGTATCTAACTCGTTAACGGATCCATTAAAGGGATTCCAGCATCGAATGTGATAAGGTGCTCACAGTCTGCCTTTGTACGAGACGATAATACGATGTAAAGCTATGTTGTCACTAGTGCGCTTTCAACGTGCGTCCTCTTCTTGCGTTTCGATTGGATTTTCGAGCCGTCAAATAATCTCGTGCTCTATAAGTCCCCTGGTAGAAGTTGTCTTCTAAGAGCCAGCGACGGTAGGCAGCGGTATGGCTGTGCTCTGGTATTGCTGAGGTCCATGGGCGGCGGTAACCACTTACCATCAGGTGGGCCGCCCGCTAGTATGTCTATCTAGGGCAATAAAATAATATAAAAAAAGACAATAGGCACGGTAGGCATTGCCGTCTCTACCAGACTCCAGCAACTCGACCAACAACATAACCAATTTGTACCGGAGATCATGCCGAATGACTCAAATCTTTCTTATACGCATGTTCGCATCGAAAGTTGCTCGCCATCACGTCGCCCGTCTGCGACCAAGTCCGCAGCCACTTATACGACGAACATGTACATTACGCTCACTGGTGAGTGGTGACACAAAGTCGCTGCTGGCTGGCGAATGGCGACAAGTGGACAGTGCGTAATGGGTTTCAGAACTGCGCCATATTGTCGCCGCCTTATCGGATACATGGTATCAGAGGCTCGTTAACACATATCGAAGGGTGATTCAGTAAGACCATAGTACTGTAGCTCTGTATCCATATTCCGTACAGTAGGTAATATTGATTCAGGGTTAGGGTCCCACGTCTTAGCCTCCCCGGAGGATGTTCCAAATCGTTCTAAATAGAATCCGAGCACAATTAGCCCGGTTTCTGAAAGGCTGATCAATATAAAACGGAGTAAAAAAATATAACTCCTCAACGGACGACAGTACACTCGTCGCGATTGTGTTATTGTATTGGAATTTACATGCTATTGCTGTAACTATTACAAAAAATTGGTCGGTTTCTAAGTTTTGTTGAACCCGGGACCTCAGCGTCAGCCTCAGTCGTAACGCATACGCATTACAACTGCGCCACCGAGGCAGCAAATTTTATTAGCTCAGGTTCAGTAGTTTTTGAGAAATCGTGATTAATCAGTGAGTTAGTAAGTTCAAGCCCCCCTTTTGCGGGGACCTTTTACAAGTGGAATTTTGGAAAAATGTGAATCACATATTTCATTATTTGTGATAAGCAATACTATATTATAATGTTTATTCGGTAACATTAGTTGTACATGGCACCAACACAATTTACATAATTAAATAAACGATTTACTTTTATTTACATATATTTTGCTATATCATGGTAAACAGTGGGTAATCCTGCAGTGGCACTCGTTAATGTGAACGTCACAAGTTAAATAAACTTTTCGCAATGCCGGGTTTTAATAAACAAAGTCCTCACGTCATGTATTTATTAAAACAAATATTTAGGAAAGATCTTTTAATCATGAAATGTCGTTTTTATCAATTTAGTAGTAAGATAATAAAAATGATTGCACAGAATCCATCGAAATAAGATGACAAGAAACGTAACTCAAGCAAAAGAATGACCCCACCAAAACTCTGTGCAAGGGGGCCGGGCTATAAGTCTGTGAATAATCATCTCTGGTTGACACTTGATACGTCTATTTTTTTACGCAGTGCAGTACGTCGTATCCCAATCTAGAAATGTAATATTTAGACATTAACTTTTATGAAATAAAGTTGATTTTGAACGTTCATTAATTTTTGTTGCGTGTATGAGTGTTACGTGTGATTGATTACCTTTGCATGTGTAAGTAAGTGGAGCCGTATTTTTTTGGCAGATTCATATGAGAGTTATCGTTGAATTATATTATTTCGATGACAGAATCTGATAATTTCTTTTCAAACTAAAACAAATCTTACTACTTACTAATAGATATTATAAATATGAATGTTTGTGAATTTTGATGTTTGTTAATCAATCACGCCGGAACGGCTGAACGGATTTGGATGAAATTTGGCACGCAGGCCAAGACCTGGATTAGGACATAGGCTACTTTTTATCTCAGAAAAAACATTCACACGGATGGAGCGCGAGCAAAAGCTTGTTTTTATTTTGGGTATTGCATAGGCCGACAAACGAGCAAGTGGGTCACCTGATGATAAGTGATCACCACCGCCCATGTACGCCCACAATACCAAAAGAGTCATGGGCGGACTCATTGCTATCGGCTGACTCGCATCACGCGCCGCGGTCTCCCTGTCTCTAACGCGTACCTCAAAACGTCTCGATACTTGTGCAAGTATAACACCCGCCTTAGTTGAACCTACGTGCTTAACGTCTCATAGGATCGCTGAATGGTGCTCTTATTCCCTACATCAATACACCGAGATACACTAATACAAGTGTCCATTATTTGTTATTGTTATGTCTACGAAACTATACACTCTAAAAATCACGTCATGTTTTTTTATATAGCACTAGCTGTCCCGCGCGTTTTCAACTACAATAGCGCCACCTACCGGGTCCAATTGTGAATCTAAACCATTCAGGGCGCCACCGAAACGCATACAAAAAAATTCATTCAAATCGGTCCAGCCGTTTAGGAGGAGTTCAGTCACATACACACGTACGGTAGAATTATATGTAATATATATAAAGATAGGCCGGCAAACGATCAAGTGGGTCCTGAATGTAAGTGATCTCACATGTACGCCCACAAGACACTTGGATAGCCTCCGTGGCGCAGTGGGCGAGTAACCGGCTGCGTAGCAAGAGGCCGTGGGTTCGATTCCCGCACTGAGACGAATGATTGTGTGTTCCACAACTATTTGTTTCGGGTTTGGGTGTTGTGGGCCCGCAAGTTCCTCGTAGTTCCTGATACTCACGATACAGGTTAACCTAGTGTGGGGTCAGGACTGTGTTAACTGTTGTGTTATTTTTTTTAAGACCAGAAGAATCATGGGCGCATTGTCGACCTTAAAGGGAAGGGTGATTAAAGAATTAGGAAGGAGGGGTTTTTGAGCCTCCGGATATCACACTCACCGTACGAAACGCAGCAGCGAGCCGCTGCTTTACATCTGTTTTCTGAGATTTATAAACGTTACTTAATCATTAATTAGTACAACATTCTTTTGTTTTCCTCTGTCAACTGGATTTATAAAGTGGCTAGAAAGAGACGAAAACAGTGTTTTTTTTTATTAGCTTGAATGACAAGAAGAGCAGGTCGCTCGACTGATGGAAAGCGCCACGCCGCGCCTGCTCATAAACAGAAGCATCGCCACACAGAACTTTAAATAACAAAGCACTGCATGACACTGGACTGCGCTCGTCATCCCGGGACATAAGGTGTTAAGTCTCATAATGCCCATTAATTTCACTGGCTTCAATGTTTAACTAATAAGTGCTTAAGAAAATTATGTTTATAGATAGATAGATGACACTTTATTGTACACCATGCAGAATATTACATTTAAAAACAACAATAAATAAAGAGAGTATAGTATGTAGAGTAACGAGTAACAATAGGCGGTATTATCGCTAATAGCGATCTTTACCAGACAACATTTATTAGTCTTTGTTATTATTCCATGAAATCATACGGATTGCCAAGTTGTGGAACAAGTTGCCGGAGTCTTTGTTCCCCGATAAATATAATCTGGGTGTCTTCAAGTCGCGAGTGAATCGTTTTTTGCTAGGCAAGCGTGCTTCATCTTAGGCCACATCATCGCTTACCATCAGGCGTGATAGTAGCCATATGCGAGCCGTATATTAAAAAAACAACACGTACTTTTGCGTCTGGTCAAATGCAACACAATAACCTATTCTTCGATTTATCCTCAATACGTATCTCCTATGACATTCTTCCGTCCTTTTCCATATGGACGTTTGATGCGTTAATATCAACCTTGGCTTAACTCCGTGACATGGTTCGCTAATATGGAATTGAGTTTGCATTAAATCGTGCGTTGGTTTCCGTAATTGCGTGGGTGCGGTTTACGCCTTCCTAGTTTTAGCAAATAGTATGCCTATAGCCTACTGAATGTAATAATCAGCTAGTCTGAAATAATGCTTTGTGCCAGACTAATGCTTTGGGCCTCCCCTCAATTCCCGTCAGTCCTTTTGGTCCTATTAGCGTCGCGACTCGCGGGCGAAATGTTACTACGCATATTGAAAATGCAAAAAAATATCAGGTCTTGCATCAACATAAGATGACAAGAAACGCGACTTAAGCAAAAAAAAATGTCTCCACCAAAACTCTGTGCAAGGGCCCTCTGGTGAAAAAAGTGGTAACTTATAATTTGCGAATGACTTTGTGTGAATAAGCGCAGCGGGCGAGTAGCCGGCTGCGAAGCGAGAGGCCGTGGGTTCGATTCCCGCACCGAGACAAATGTTTGTATGATCCACAAATATTTGTTTCGGGTCTGGGTGTTGTGGGTTGGCAAGTCCCTCGTAGTTCCTGATACCCACGATACAGGTTTACCTAGTGTGGGGTCAGGACTATGTGTGTGACTGTTGGGTGTATTTATTTATTATTATTTAGTTCAAGGCGTCCTCGCTGATTATTAAAACAGGTTTCGCAAGCGTACATCTTGACGATTATGTGTCGTATGGAATGCTGTGGGAAGTTTATATTGTAAATATGGTTAATCTATACTAATATTATAAAGCTGAAGAGTTTGTTTGGTTGAACGCGCTGATCTCAGGAACTACTGTTCCGCGTTCTAGAGTATATCCAGTAACTTCAGGAATACTCTGACGACCACCGAGCGACGAAATGTCTCTTGACGGTCGACTGTATTTACTGCACTGTACTTAAGATTAAGTCCAGTGTATTCACTGCCGCGCCAGGACAATAAAAACACTAATGTCTTGTCCGCATTATGAATGATGACTACTGTTAATATTAAAGCTCCGAAGGTAAAAGACGACGCTTCCGATGTTAAAAATAAACATATAACATCTGACATCATAAGTCAACAAAGGAATCGAACACGTGTACCAACGGTGCGCGGACTTCCTCTTACGCAAACCAATTTTCAATACAACATACATATTTAAAAGGGTTGGGAGTCAAATATGTGTTGCAAAAATATATCACAATACACCTCTAATGGTTTAGTGATGGCGGGTGGTTCGGGATTCGGGTTCGGCTTCGGGCAATGTAGGTCGCAAATTTGAGATTTGGTTTCAGAATTTTTTACCGTGTAACGCGTTTCTCAAGGACGCTGACGAATAACTGGATGCGGAAGGCGTAATTCTTAAAAACGAAGATTACCGAAGCGCATTACTTTAATCGTAGTTGTATATTGTTAGCTTCATAATAGTAATAACACCGTTTATTGGTGTTATAGAGGGTACACAGGAGAATAACTATATCAAATGGGTAGATATAGGATTGTGAGGCATGGTGGAGGTGGTTGGTGAGGTATATGAGAGGGTGCGTTATGAATTAAGCGAACTCCATCGACCTAGGAACTTTTACGTGGAAACGCTGGTCAAGTACAGTTGTAATCATTAGCAAAGTAATAGACTTCCTACAATACGTATTCTACTTTGGGTCAGTAACAGTGCTTCCAGATCGCTAAAGCAAAATTACAGTGCTGCCAGCTAAAAAATACAGTAGATATCTAAATTTTAATACAGTGATATTACAGTAGGAAGTATTCGGTTAGATATGGTATAGATGAAAGAAAACAATCATTATTTTATTGCCTTCTTTATTTCAAAATAATATTTTCTTCATGTCATATTATTTTTTATTTTTTTGGTTATCCTCGACAACATCTAGCATGTTTCCTATAATGGTATTTGTGATCAAACAGTCCCGTTGTTTCGTTTTATTATTATTTATTTAGCTTAACTTGCGTTCACACTCAGCATTCGAGTGAGACAAAGATAAAGTACTTGTAACATTAATTGAGGTAAAAAATAGAATTGAATGTCTGCATTTTGATTCTTCGATCCTCGAAAAAAGATGTATCATTTGTTCCTTTAAAAGGCAGAGACAACCAGTTTTTGTTAGTAATTCATCGGGATATTCTCTCCCAGCAAGTATGTTACATTTGTTTTTACGCATTGATTTTGATTTCTAAATATGAAATGTATTACAGTAGATCCCTACACTGTATTTTTACATTACAGTAAACAGTGAATAATTCAAAATTACAGTAAATCTACTGTAATTACAGTGAGTCTGGAAGCACTGGTCAGTAATGTTTAATTCAACTTACAAGCCTAGTCTGACAACGCACTGCAAGGACGCAGCAACATTCTTCTTGTTTTAAGACAGGATGTTTATTGGGTCTAGTTGTTTCTGATTCCAATCACGACAGTAACTTGATACCTGCTGTGAATCCTGTTATATACGATTTATATTATGTATTGTAAAGTATTGTACAACATGTATATTTTTTTATTAAAAATATTGAATTGCGAATGTATTCTGAGGCAATAAGGCGAGCGCCGCGCTCGTCTCGTCATGTCATTCAAGCTAGTAAAATAAAAAAGGCCGATGTTAGTTAAGTCGGGTGGCTGTGTAGACTATTTTGTAAAAACGAAAGTACCCTTGAAAGCCGAAAACCATTTTTTTTATTTCAAACCCCGTCACTAGCAAACAAGAAAAAAGCAGATCATTATCACTTCCTTTATCCTAACTTGTATTACCATAACAAATAGCTATTATCTCAAACGGTATAAATATTCTTCCGCAGATTGGTGAACACAGTCCTAGCCGAGGAGTTGAAGACCATCCATGCCTTCACACAGAAGACTTTGACGGTAGAACAGTGGAAAAACTGATATGTTTTAAATTATAAACGGAATCAAAGCATTGTGGTTTTTCTTCATCCTATTCTAACTTATTGTTGTGCCGTGTGTGTGAGAGAGACAATGTTGAACACAATGGATTTATTCACGGTGAGCGTGTCTGCTCCCGGTAAAGTGATATTGCACGGAGAACACTCGGTGGTGTACGGCAAGATGGCGATAGCAGTCAGTCTTGGGCTAAGGAGTTCTATTGTTATTAAGGTAATAAAATTTTCTTATATACTGTCATGTCACAATATTGGTAGCTGCTCTGTTGTCACTTGACTTAACTAAAATTGAAGTATTTTTAGTTTTCTCTAGTTTTATTAAAGTTTCTATTTTTACACGACATACTTAAGTAAGATATAATCCTGTACGTATAACTCTAGTCCTGTCAAATTAAGATTCCAACCAGCTTGGCAGGGTTGGTACCACTGTCTCACAGAAATCAAGCTGAACGTGAAACTCGCTGTTGCGTTTTGTATGGAGCCTAAATTCACCCATCCCTTTCGCACTCACCGTACGAAACGCAACAGCAAGCCTGCTTTACGTCGGTTTTCCCTGGACAAAACTGTCTACAACGTAGCTCTACTACTCTACAAAGTCAATTTGTTACACATTCATTTGACAGGACTGAACGATTTTTAGTTAAGTTTAGTTGGTGACAATGGAATAGAGACTACTGTCTTTTGGGAGCGGTGTTCGGGTCTATGTTGTGACTTATACCTTTCATTAATATTTGGAAGTTTTGGTATGATTCATGTCTACTACGCACTCACCTGTAATCCCCGAAGGAGTAAGGAGTAACCAGTACACCCACATTTCGCCGAGCCTATTTCCGTCTTATGATGTGATAGGGAGCCAGCCTATCACCATACTGGGCACAATTCCAGACCTTAGGCCGACACGGAGCATATCTTAAAAGAAAAACTTAATATCATTTTTTTTTATGGAGAAGTCGGCATCGAGCAAGTGGGTCACCTGATGATAAGTGATCTCCACCGCCCATGTACGCCCATAATACCAATAGAATCATGAGCGCGTTGCCGACCTTAAAGAAAAGAGAGCGGGGCTTGGGCCTCCTGATATCTTACTCACCGTACGAAACACAGCACCAAGCTGCCACTTTACGTCGGTCTTCTATGAGACAGCGGTAACGGCCCGGACGAGCCGGCCCAAAACCGAGACAAAAGTGTCTACAGGGTGGCTCTACCACGCTTAATGTATATCAAAAATATAATAATAATAGTAATATACGTATATCAATGTCTAGTATTACAATTTATAAGGCACAAGACAATTTAGCATTCTCAAAGATACGCCCAGATTTACTGCTCGGTGTCGACAAAATGTATACCACTATCAATCCTGAACGGTGAAGGAAACATTGTGAGGAAACTTGCATACCTGAGAAGTTCTTCATAAGAATTTCGAAGGTATGTGAAGTTTGCCAACCCGCATTGGGCCAGCGTAGTGGACTAAGGCCTAACCCCTCTCATTCAGTAGAGGAGGCCCGTGCCCAGCAGTGGGACGTATATAATACAGGGCTAGTATTATTATCGATCCTGGTTTACAGGAGTTACAGTCACAGGTGTGTGGACTGTTTAGTCTCAAGTCATATGGGTCATTGCCTCGGTGAACACTGGGCGCCATGACCTGTGCTTTAATCAAGGCTTAAAAAGAATATTCATTAAACGGTAGGCAGCGGATTGACAGTGCCTTGGTGTTACCGATGTCCATGAGCAGCGGTGACCGCTTACCATCATATGCACCGCTGGCTATCAAGCCAGTAAAAAATGCCAGTATATGGCTTGGTGTAAAGATTGGTTTGTTCTGAAAATCTAGGAAACGAAGTCCTAATCTACAGTTTCTTTTTTCATACGTAAATGGCACGCGTTTGGCCACTATCACGCCTGCTGGTGAGCGATGACGTGGTCTAATATGGAGCACGCTTGCCACGCTAGCAAAAAACGATTCACTCGCGACTTGAAAACACTCAGATCATCATGACAGTTTCTGATTTTTAGAAGAGCCATCATATCTTTTCGTGCTCTTCGATACACGGGAACACAATATAAATTTTACCATTAATTCTGGTTTCACGCTATCATTTTTCCTTACTTAGAAGCTTTAATCTAATAAATATAAATAAAAAATCTCAGGAATCGATTTCAAAACCCAAATCGCGGTGCTTTTGCTGTTAACCGTTGAGAGGTTTCCAATCTCGCGTACTCTGTCATCAGATCTTAGCGAAATTGAAATGGGACTATCTGAAACTCTTTCATCTAGAAAAGAATAATCCAAATCGGTGCATGTCGAAGTAATACGAGAGCATACCATAACCTCCTCTTTTTTGATACATATACGCACTCACGCCTGTAATCCCCGTAGGGGTAGGCAGAGGTGTAACCAGTACACCCACATTTCGCCGAGCGTATTTCCGTCCCTTATGTGATAGGGGGCGAGCCTATCGCCATACCGGGCACAAATTCCAGACTCCGGGCTGATACTGAGCATTTCGTAATAGAAAAACCCAATACCACTTTACCCGACCCGGAGATCGAACCCGAGACCACAGAGTTGATCTCAATCGTAACGCGTACGCATTACAATTGCGCCATCGAGGCAGTCGCCTCTTTTTTGAGTTTGTAAAATATAAGATAATATTCAAAATTCATACCAGATAGAACCAAAATTCGGGCTGGAAAATACTGACTAGCAAGTGGTGTAACAACACTACCTACTTGGTGGTACCGAATACGTAGTGTTCGTTGATTGTTTCTATGTACAAGGATACAATTTTTTTTTATTGCCTAGCTAGGCAGCCGAGCAGACGGCCCACCTGATGGTAAGTGGTTACCGCCGCCCATGGACCTCCGCAATGCCAGAGCACAGCCAAGCCACTGCCTACCGTTAGTTCTCAATGTACATGTAGTAGTAGTCTACAATTGTTTATATTAAAAGATACAATATTCTGTATCTTAAAAACCTCTCACATATTAACTGAGCCTACCTCTGACATATTAACTGAATAGAAACTAGGTACTGATTTAAAAATAAGCACACACGCATTAGAAACAATCCTGCCATTAAAACAATATTTCTATAGAGCAACTGTATTGACCTTATTTATTAAATTAATATTTTCCTCCAACTTTATTATTGTAACCAATTATTAACCACAATTTGCGCTACCGTTTCGTACGGTCCGTAATACTAGGTTATTTATAATGAGGTAGGTTTCCCGCCATTATATAAGCACAAATGGCGCCAATATTATAGTTTTTTTCAAGGAGAATGAACTACCAGAATTTAGCAATGTAGATTTTGTTATCTTGAAATAGTGAGCCTATATGCAACTTAGAAAAGCATATGTAATTTTATAACACTCATGGTTTTAAAAATATAAAAACTACAAAAGACGAACTACAAAAATTAATTTGAATGATTTAGAAATGTCAAGTAAAAAATTGCCTCCGTGGCGCAGCGGGCGAGTAGCCGGTTGCGAAGCGTGAGGCCGTGGGTTCGATTCCCGCACCTTGACAAATGTTTGTCTGATCCACAAATATTTGTCTCGGGTCTGGGTGTTGTGGGTCCACAAGTCCCACGTAGTTGCTGATACCCACGATACAGGTTTAACCCAGTGTGGGGTCAGGACTATGTGTGTGACTGTTGGGTGTATTTATTTATTTATTATTTAATTAAATAATGTTACACATTGTTTAGATTCAGTGAATACTCTAACGCCATTGGATGGCTTTTGTGTAAGAGAAGAATGGGCAAGAAACTCGTTGCCCTTTTCAAAACTAATTTATAAATATTATCACTGAGAGCGTAATGAAATAAATAGTTTTTCTTTCTTTCTAAAGGCTTTACAATATTTGATTGGAAATAGAGCTGCTCAATTTATGCCATTAAAACATATATGATTTATAGATAGCTACGGATACAATTATCATGCACGACCTTCTTAAGCACGATGAACAAATTGACGCTCGTATTTAGAAACATTACCTAAATGAGCTCTTTCCTAAGTGTAGATTTCTGTATACGTGATTGTTTTCTTTTATTAGCGTCAAAAACAGGCTCATCACATATACAGAAATCGCCACTATGCATTCGCGAGCAACATGAGAAAGAAAGAAAAGAAGAAAGAAAAACTATTTATTTGTACAGCCGCCAACGCGCTTATGAGTGTATCGCTACATTCATAACATGAGACCTCATAGTAATATTTATGAATACGGGGGTAAGACTACGATAGAAGAGTTTAATCAAACAAAACCAGTTCGTAATGATCAGTCGACACAACACACAGACCACTTTCCTCAACTATGGTAAAGGATATAAAATGTGTTACAGAAAGGTGTGGTCAAATTTAACCAACTTGTGTACAATAATAGCATTTCACCATAGTACCAATCCGCTTGCATTGGTAGGACATAAATAAAGCATTTTTTTATCGAATTAGTAACATATCAATATTCGGCTCGCAAATTTGGACAACACTAAATGATAAACAGCTGGTACGAATGAAGCTGTTACTAGGGGCACAGAGGTTAAAATGCATCTAATTTGTAGTGATGTGATCGATTAATATCTTGAAATTTTAGGATGTTTAGATTTTGATAACATCCGGTACATAAACACTTACTGTCAGGTGTCTGTAACGACCCTTAAATATGACCACACCTTTCTGTAACACGTTTTATATGGTTTTAGAAATAAACAATTATCAGGAAAGACTGAAGGGAGTAATTGGGTGAGACTACAAGGTGGTAGGTCCTTCGTTTGCGAGAGACCGGCTGGGTTGGTACCACCGCTTTGTCTATTTCTGCCGCCAAGCAACAGTGTGTAAGCACTGTTGTGTTCCGGTGTGAAGGACATTGAAGCCAGTGTAATTACTGGGCATTATGAGACTTAACACCTTATGTTTCGGGGTGACGAGCGCAGTCCAGTGTCATGCAGTGCTTTATTTAAAGTTCTGTGTGGCGTTGCTTCTGTTTATGAGCAGGCGTAGCGCTTACCATCAGGCGAGCGACCTGCTCGTCTCGTCATTCAATCTAATAAAAAAAAAATATGTTTTCTTAGTTATTTTTTGTTTTTCTGTACTGTCTTTTTATCGAATGTAGAAATGAAGTTGCTTCAGAATTATTGCCGTTTGACTAAGGCCTCAGACACTTATAAAAGGCGAGTAGTTGTTGAATCTGTTATACAGTACGTGCAATTTAACTTGTTCACTCTTAAATACTGACTTAAGCCTCATTAACATAGATCTTATACGACATAAGCGAGAATATAACCAGAAAACTCTCGTTTAGGCCGCATTTCAAGATTCTTCCTTTCAAACTGTATACGTGTCCTCATAAATAAGAGTTTTCTATTGCATTCTAGTCTATGTCGTAAGAGAAACTCTTTTCGTGCTTACCAGAAGGCCAATTCTCGTATATAACTGACACTGCGAATGAATTTTAACCGAACTGAGATTATGATTTGACAAAAAAATGGTATTCTGCTCCTCTTTAAGTTCATTCCGGTGTCAATATAATCTCATATCGATGTCATTCCAATCCCAATTCAGTCACAATTTTGACGTTTATATAAGGCCATGTGTCATTTTAAAAATGTTAGCAGAATACCGTCTTAGCTTCAGTCAACTTTTATTCTATTTTCGATCTCATTACGATCTATGTTCACATTTGTCGTTGATTATTGGTTTAAGAGAATACCATTTGCAACTTTCTTGTTAGACTCGATCGGAATGATATTTTGAACGTTTTGAATTACGAGAATCGGCCTCCAGGATTAAGTCTCTAAAAAAACTAACTGTTTAAATTCAGCTCGGCCAAGTTACTTCACATTTAACCTAAATTACATCACAAACTTATTACTAAAATTACTTACACGGCAACTATGTTTTCAGTTTTTATTAACATATACATTTGCTGTATGGTATGCTGAAATGGTTTGGGCATATGGAGAGGATGGATGAAAGACGACTTACGAAAGGTATTTATCGTGCGAATGTGAATGGTAGGGTTGGAAGAGGGCGCCCGAGGAGAACATATGCGGATCAAATAAATGACATTCTCCGAAAAGGGCACGTCACGAGTACCCTCAACCGACGAAAATGTATGAGAAGATGTATGAATGTGGAAGAGGCGAAAGAGGTGTGTCAGGATCGTAGCTTGTGGTACTCAATAGTCTCTGCCTACCCCTATGGGACATAGGCGTGAGTGTGTATATGTATATGTATATATACATTTGCTTTTATATCTAATATTTCACATCACCTTGTTGTGTCCTTTGTGATTAGTCAATATGTATTATGCAAACTTTATAATAAATTGTTTAAAAATACTATATCATGTTATACACAAGTGTTTATTTGTTGTTGGGTTTTATAACAAATGGTAATTAATTAATATTTATGATGTATTTTTTACGTTTTTCATTCTTGACAAGTTAATATGCAATAAATAAAGAAGTATCCTGAAGTATGATGGAATGCAGTCAAGTTGTCAAGACATTTAATAATATAAAAAATATATAAATTTACTGGGTTATACCTAATGTGTGAGGCTTAAGATCTATTAGAATCTTCTACACAACAAGCCAAAGGCATTCACATGTACCGGCGAGAGTTGTGAGGACAGAATTCATCTGCGCAGTAGTAGATTGGCGGGATGAAGGAACGCGGGTGTCGATGCTCACGCGGTTTTTTTTATTCGCTTGAATGACGAGACGCGCAGGTCGCTCGCCTGATGTTAAACGTCACGCCGGCCCATAAACAGAAGCAACGTCTTACAGTAGTCTGGATTACAGAACACTGCATGGCACTAAACTATGCTCGTCATCCCGAGACATAAGATGTTAAGCCTCATAACGCCCAGTATTTGCACTGGCTTCAATGTCCTTCAAACCGAAACACAACAGTGCTTACACACGAACGTAGCCCGCACTGTACAGGCGTGGCGGATTATAAGACCGAAACTCCTCACAAGGAAGAACGGCCTCTGCCCTGCAGCTCACTGACGGAACTGAACTCATATCTCAATATAACAGACTCATAAAAGTCTTTTACTTACTTTCTTGGGTTTGTTTCATGAACTTATGTATCAATATTCTTTCCAGGAAATAAACTCCAACCGCGAACCAGCGGTCCACATCCACCTGCCCTGCGTGGACCTTCAAGAGATGATCCCCCTAGAGCCCACAGTCAAGAGCCTCTTCAACCCTAAACTAGCGCCAGGCATCACCGGCAAATTCTCCTGGAGACTGCCCGATAAAATAGACCATGAACACCACCTTCGAAGGGTTGATGAGTTCCTGCATCTAATCAAGCCGAACTTTGACAACCTTCAGAGCAACCAGAAGAATTCTTTGCGAAGCTTCTTGTATATGTTTTCTGGAATTTTCGGTAGCACCCATCTTCCTGTAAGGTCTATGGAGATTTCCATGGGTTCTGAGTTGACAATTGGAGCTGGTACGGGCAGTTCAGCTTCGTTCGCTGTGTGTCTGGCTGGTGCGTTGATCCAACTGCTGAAACTGAAGAGCTCTTCGGGCAGTTTTGATGCTTACTACCATCAGAGTAGCGAGGATTTTAGCATGACTGAGAAGGAAATTATATCGGAGTGGGCGTACAATTGTGAGAGGATCATGCACGGGACGCCATCTGGTGAGTGAAATAGATATATTTAGAGTATATTGCACCATTTGCTGATAAAATGTCGTATATCTAACAGATAAAATATCTGCTGCGTAGACTTGTGTGATTGACAGATAAGTCTTGTCTGCTAGATTGAATTATCATCAATTGTGAAACAGAAATTCGAACGCCATCTGTAGGTCTAGTATAAGTTACAAATACGTTCACAGTTTTCGAATTCGTATAAAATTACTACCGTCGAAGTGTGAAACTAGTAATTCATACGGTAATAAAGAAAAGAATCGCTTGAAAACTAATTTCATATTCTATTATTATGAAATAAATTAATCCATATAATTAATTTTAATTCCTCATATTTCCCACTAGTTGCTACTAATATTTGACGTATTGAGAGAAAACGAAAACTTTCATCTTTTTACAAAACTATTAAAACTTGTACAAGGCCTACTGTTAGATACAAGGTAGGCCCCTCGTAAGTCGTATGCGAGAGGCCGTCTGGATTGGTACCACCGCTCTGTCTATTTCTGCCGCAAAATAGCAGTGTGGAAGCACTATTGTGTTCCTGTTTGAAGGGCATTGAAGCCAGTAGAAATGCCATGCATTGCTTTGTAATTTAAGGCTCTGTGTGGTCTTGTTTTGTTTATGGGCAGGCGTGGCGCTTATCATCAGGCGAGCGACGGCTCGTTTCCTAAAAAAATATAAGTTGTGGAAACGCTATGAGGCATTTAATCAACAAGTGTACAAATAGGCCTTAAAAAATTGTAAAAAATTTACCCAGAAATACCCTGTCCCTTGCTGACGGAGCTTGGAAAATGCCAATGGGTTCAGGGAATCAAGCATTATGTTTTGGTGAAACATTGTGACACCTTTAGGTTTTAATAAAGGTGCTATCTTATGGTAGGTGATTGTAGAATTTTAATATTGAAATTATAATTCTTCTTCTTTTACTTGGTGTTGTCCCGATCTTTCCTCAGGGTCGGCTCTCTTACTTAAGCATTTTGACTTCACTTGAAAGTAAAATTAATTGTGCAATTTAAGAAATATCACAATAAATATACAAATGATTCAGTTTATCAGTTCGGCAGCGTACACCATTCGTAGTAAGATCCAAAATATATTGAAATAAAACTAGTTTATACGGACGTAAAAAAATCTGTATAAACTAGTTTTATTTCAATGTATAATATTCGCGTAAACATAAGAAATCACTATCAAAAATATATGATAAACCTTTCATAGGTAAGTACGTCTCCATTATGTCTTAATTCATCTAAATCTTTACGACCTCGCACAAGATGAGTGGACAGAAATGAATGGTCGTCTATCAGCCAACAGTTCAATGTATCGGTGTCAAGGTCTTAACTGTTTACTTTGCTCATCATCGAGTCATTGCCGAAATCTGTCGCAAATGTCACCTTCAAATCCTCAGGGTCAACAGTGACCGGTACATTTTATAAAATTAAGTAATAACATACATAATGTTTTAGAATCATTGATGCAATCTGGCTTTTCCAGTTGAGTTCTTTACTTTTTATCTTTCTGCCTGGCGTTATCCCGACTTTATTTCAGTAGGCCTAGTACTACATACGTATGCACTCACGCCTGTAATCCCCGAAGGGGAGGGCAGAGGTGTAACCAGTACACCCACATTTCGCCGAGCGTATTTCCGTCCCTTATGTGATAGGGGGCGAGCCTATCGCCATAGCGGGCACAAATTCCAGACTCCGGGCTGATACTGTAATAGAAAAACCCAATACCACTTTACCCGACCCGGGGATCGAACCCGAGACCTCAGCGTTGACCTCAATCGTAACGCGTACGCATTACAACTGCGCCACCGAGGCAGTCGAGTACTAGTTTTAATAGTTTTCGGAAACGATTAAAGTTTTCGTTTTCTCTCCATACGTCGAGTATTAATTATTAGCCACTAGTGGGAACTATAATAAATTAAAATTAATAATGTGGTTAATTTTATTTCATATTAATTAGTTCAATATGAAATTAGTTTTCAAGCGATTATTTTCTTTATTACCGTATGAATTACTAGTTTGACACTTCGACGGTAGTAATTTTATACGAATTAGAAAACTGTGAACGTATTTGTAACTCTTACTAGGCCTACAGGAGGTTTAGCGTATGCAACACGACATATATCTCGGGTCTAAAAGTATCAACTTTCGATAAAATGACGTCGTCATGTTAGGGTTCGTAGACCATATACCACAGAGAGGTTGAAAAGTACTATTTTCTTCACTTTAACTCTACTTTTGACGTAACGAATCGATTATTCTATGCAACTATTCTCTGTTAGCGTCGATAGACATAGAGATAACCAGATAAAACTGGATTTTCACGACAAAACAAGTCGACAAAATTATTTCGTTTTGCATATTGCTCAGCCCCTTGGGCCCGCCTTCCTGCTAAGACGTAGGTCCTTAGTGATGTTTCATTTGTGTTCGATTTCCTTGCTCTTAATTTTTCGAGATAAATATCTCCTTATTTCGTCTCCCGTTTGCTACGGAGGGGAGTGGAAGAATTTCTAAATTCTCTCTATTTTTCTACTCGATGAATTTCGTTGCGGGATAAAGACACGTTTGCATTCCCAGAGACTCGCCGAGCTTCATTGCTCGGTGTTGAAATATGCGTGCCACAGCCTATCGCCATACTGGGCACAATTCCAGACTCCGGGCTGATACTGAGCACTTCGTAATAGAAAAACCCAATATCACTTTTAGCCGTCCCAGGGTCGATCCCGAGACCTCAGCGTCAGGCTCAGTCGTAACGCGTACGCATTACAACTGCGCCACCGAGGCAGTTATCGATTAGTATTTCATATTTCATCTTGTTTTTTTTATATTCAGAGGTAAAGATGTTAATAACGCCATATATTGTTTTAATTACGTATTATATTACTTTGATGACATTTGAGATAATTTGTGGATAGATATATAAAGTAAAACATTGTTATATATATTCAATTAAAAACATATCAACTGACTTATCTTAATTTTATCTTAATTTATTTGAATATTATTATTTACTAACCTTGTGGTTTCTATTAATAGAAATGCTATATAGATAAAATAAATATTATATTTTAATAGAGTAGATATTTATTTATAGCTAGATAACATAGATTTGGATCATTATAAATATTTAGATTCATAATTTATTTATTCGGTCATAGCACACTTATGTGATAAAACAAAATTCCTCGCTTTGTAAAATAGTTTTTACACTTTTAGTATTTTTTTATTTAATTTAATTTTTTAAAAATATGCGTATTTAATGTCCCACTGTTGGGCAAAGGCTCTCTCTTTTATTTCAGTAATTCCAATATCCCATTTATTTAGTAAAATAACTTACTTGTAGTTGATTTCATTAATACATTTTTTATTAGCTTAAATGACGAAACGAGCAGGTCTCTCGCCTCCAGCTCTAGGTGACAAAAACAAAACCACACAAACCCTTAAATCACAAAGCTGTGCATGGCATTGCGCAAGTAACCCCGAGGCATAAGATTTAAAATCTCATAATATCCAGTAATTTTACCGAAACACGATAGTGCTTACACATTGCTGGATTTGCAGAAATAGACAAAGCGGTGGTACCAACGCAGACGGTCTCTGGCATACGTGGGACCTACGAACTAGTAAACAAATGATTGTAAATTTATACATGACATTATATACATTACGACTGCCTCGGTGGCGCAGTTGTAATGCATACGCGTTACGATTGAAACTAACGCTGAGGTCTCAGGTTCGATCCCGGGTCGGGTAAAGTGGTATTGGGTTTTTCTATTACGAAATGCGCAGTATCAGCCCGGAGTCTGGTATTTGTGCCCGGTATGGCGATAGGCTCGCCCCCCTATCACATCGTGGGACGGATATACGCTTGGCGAAATGTGGGTGTACTGGTTACATCTCTGCCGACCCATTCAGGGATTACAGACGTGTGTGCGTATGTAAATTTATACACAATGGGGAATATTTTACTTTACAATACGCCCTTGCTCCTTGCACTGCCGCGAGGTTCTTCAGTAGGTAATTGTGTTACATTCATTTGTTATGTAAGGTCGGCGCTTTGTTGTACCCTTAATTATTCAATAGTGTACAGGAAATGTTATTATGATCTATTTTTACAAGGTTGTCACTTGTTATGATTCATGGTTGTATTGATTTGAAGGTTTGGATAATTAGGGTTACATATACTCTTATTTCACTCATTTATATGTCTTAATTTAGTACATTAACTGAGTCATAGTTTGATCCTTGTATCCTATTTAAATTTGGATTCCTCTCGCCGAAAAACTAAAAAGATAGGCATATAGTCTAATTTTTTTGCATAGGCCGGCAAACGAGCTAGTGGGTCACCTGATCTCCACTGCCCATGATAATCAATAGCCAAGGATTATGGGCGTGTTGCCGGCCTTAAACGAAAGGGATAATTAAGGGATTGGAGATTTGGGCTTCCGGATATCTCACTCACCATACGAAATGCGGCAGCAAACCGCTACTTTACGTCGGTTTTTTGTGAGACAGTGATAACGACCCGATCGAGCCGACCCATTCGTGCTGTAGACAAAACTGTCTAAAGCGTAGCTATAACACTCATACCAGTATATAATCTATGCAACGATTTTTTGACTAATTGATATAAGTTCTTACTTTACTTTTTAAAACACTAATTTATTTCTATTATTTTACAATATTTTTTTATTAGTTTGAATGACGAAACGAGCATGTCGCCCGCCTGATGGTAAACGCAACGCCTGCATAAAACCAGACACAACATACGGAACGTAACGAACAGAGACGTATAGATGTTAAGTCTCATAATGCCCAGTAATTGCACTGGCTTCAATGCCCTTCAAACCGAAACACAACACACTTACACACTGCTGTTTATAATCTGTTTATAAATAGACAAAACGGTGGTACCTACCCTACAAATTATTTTAACTATCGTTTTCCCCCACAGGCATAGACAACGCTACCTGCACATTTGGCTCTCTGGTGTCATTCAAGAAGGGCAGCAAGCCGCGCCACCTGTCCATCCGGATGGAGCTCCGCGTGCTGTTGGTGGATTCGCGCGTTTCGCGGGAGACGCGCGCGTTAGTCGTGCGTGTTGCGGCGCTGCGCCAGAGGAATGCCGCTGCCGTCGATCATATCATGGAGGCGTGTGATGATATAGCACACACTGCCACTCAGGTTTGTGAAACATTATAACTTGGAACTCTATTACTAATGGCCGTTCCCAAAATTCTATTCTACAGATGCTTACTGGCAGTATAATTATGACACATTATGCTTAGATCTGTCAAAATACTATTGATAGTAAGCAAATATATAGTTGGACTAACAATTGAGCATATTTTTAAAGATGTCTACGTTTTGATCTTTATTTTTAGATATTGCTATTTTAATACTTGACATTGGCGAAATCATCGAAAATCGATGGGGCCATAATCTAAAAATAGAATAGAATAGAAATATATAGTTAAATAGAGTATAGGGAACGGCCATAAGCCTTAGCGCCCGCGTCCGATTCCCACTTTTTAATATCGGATCATATCTTTACTGGCTTTTGGTCGCAGCTCCGTATGAACAGCCTATGTCCTAATCCAGGTGATGGTCTACCTGTGTGCCAAATTTCATCCAAAACTATTCAGTTAAGGCGTGATTGACTAACAAGCATCCAAATTCACAAACATTTAAAAACAATTATTATAGAGTAAGGGGTATGATGCTTGTCTCTTATCATCATCATCAGCCTTTATCCACCCACTGCTGAATATTAGCTTCTTCTCTGGCACGCTAAGTCAAACGGTCCTGCGTACTCCGTATCTGCAATATCCAGCTTGTCTTACAATCTCGTCTGACCAACGGGCTGCTGCCACAGATCTTTTGCCCTATTGCCTTACACCATCTTCCATCTTCTCCTCTAACCTAGTGTCCTATCTCCATTTCAATTTAGTGATTATCAGAAACTTTATTCTGATGCCGGATATCCACGATTGAGATATTGTCTATTAACTTGATGTCTAACATCTCCCTAGAGGGGTTGACGTCAGGCAGGTGGTCTGTCCTGTCATATACGTCCCACTGCTGGGCACGGACCTCCTCTACTGAATGAGAGGGGTCAGGCCTTAAAAACTATTAATTAAAAATATTAATTTGTTTTCAGGTTTTGGAAAAACTATCAAGTGGCAAGTGTGAGCCTGACGTAGAGGCTGATTATCAACATTTAGCGGTGAGTACTATACTTATCATATTTTTTTTATAGCATAGGCCGGCAAACGAGTAAGTGGGTCACCTGATGGTAAGTCATTTCACCGTCTATGAAAGCCCACAATACCAAAAGAATTATGGGCGCGTTGCCGACCTTCAAGGAAAGGGATAATAAGGGATTGGGAAGGGGAGGGGATTTGGGCCTCCGGATATCTCACTCACCGTACTAAACACAGCAGTAAGCTGCTTTTACGCCGGTTTTCTGTGAGACCCGGACGAGCCGGTCCATTCACAAAAGACAATTATTATGTTATAACAGGTTGACAGGTGTTTTCTGGGATGGGTCAAATTTTTATCAACTAAACCAACAATTGACAGCCTCCGGCGCAGCGGGTGAATAGAGGGCTGTGAAACGAAATGCCGCGAGTTCGATAGAGTTTGAGTTCGATTTCCGCACCGATACAAATGTTTGTGTGATCCACAAATAGTGGTCTCAGGTCTGGGTGTTGTGGGTTGGCAAGTCCGTCGTAGTTCTTGATACCCACTATACAGGTTAACCTAGTGTGGGGTCGGGACTGTGACTGTTGGATGTATTTTTTTTTATTTTAATTAATACAAATAAAAATGCAACAGCGATAGCTCAGTGGGGAGTGGTACAAACTATCGAAACCAAAGTCGCAGGTTCGAAACCAGACCCAAGAGCACACACCTCTGACTTTTCTAAGTTTTGTATGTATTCGTTGTTAATTATCACTTGCTTTAACGGTGAAGGAAACATCGTGAGGAAACCTGCATACCTGAGAAGTTCTCCATAAGAATTTCGAAGGTATGTGAAGTCTGCCAACCCGCATTAGGCCAGCGTGGTGGACTAAGACCTGTCCCTCCCATTCAGTAGAGGAGACCCGTGCCCAGCAGTGGGGCGTATATAATACAGGGCTAGTAAAAAAAAATACACAAAATGTCCTGCAACTAATGAATGTATTGTTATTATTTTCAGGAACTATGGGACATGAACCACTGCCTGCTGTCGGCATTGGGCGTGTCTCATCCATCGTTGGAGACGATCCGAGCTGCTGCCAGAGCGAAGGGGCTCGCGTGCAAGCTCACCGGCGCCGGAGGTGGCGGGTCAGTTATATTCAATCACTTTACATTATAATCAATATAACAATGTGGCATTCCTGAGTAGAATTTCTTATTTTTTTTTTACATACATACGCACTCACGCCTGTAATCCCCGAAGGGGTAGGCCCTCTGCCTAACCAGTAACCAGTACACTCGCATTTCGCCGAGCGTATCTCCGTCCCACGATGTGATAGGGGGCGAGCCTATCGCCATACCGGGCACAAATTCCAGACTCCGGGTTGATACTGAGCATTTCATACATACATACGCACTCACGCCTGTAATCCCCGAAGGGGTAGGCAGAGGTGTAACCAGTACACTCGCATTTCGCCGAGCGTATCTCCGTCCCACGATGTGATAGGGGGCGAGCCTATCGCCATACCGGGCACAAATTCCAGACTCCGGGTTGATACTGAGCATTTCGTGATAGAAAAACCCAATACCACTTTACCCGACCCGGGGATCGAACCCGCGACCTCAGGGTTAGCTGTAGTAGTGTACTGGTTACATCTCGGTTTACAAGGTGTAAGATCCCTCGTATGCGAGAGGCCGGCTGGGTTGGTACCACCGCTTTGTCTATTTCTGCCGCCAAGCAAAAGTGTGTAAGCACTGTTGTGTTCCGGTATTTAGGATATTGAAGCCAGTGAAATTACTGGGCATTATGAGACTTAACACCTTGTGTCTCGGGGTGACGAGCGCAGTCCAGTGTCATGCGGTGCTTTGTAGTTCAAAGTTTTGTGTGGCGTTGCTTCTGTTAATGAGCAGGCGTGGCGCTTACCATCAGGCGAGCGACCTGCTCGTCTCGTCATTCAAACTAATAAAAAAAAGGTTAGCTTCGCCCCCTATCACATCATGGGACGGAGATACGCTCGGCGAAATGTGGGTGTACTAGTTTGCCTACCCCTTCGGGAATTACAGGCGTGAGTGCGTATGTATTAAATGTCTATATTGCCTTCTCCAGATACGCAATGGTTCTCATACCGCCATCGACCCCCCGTTCAACAGTAGACTCGCTCACAGGCCAGCTACTAGAGCACGGGTTCCGTGTGAAGGAGACGCGGCTGGGCGGTACCGGCGTGTCCGTGGAGATGTGACGTCACGCACGCGGCAAGCGGGCGCGGCGCTCGTGACCCCCCACTTAGTACGGCCCCGGACATAGTGATGTAGTGTGGTGATATACTTTTGAATAGTGAAATTGTTATCACATTTGGTATTTTATTGTTGTGTTATCAGAAAATGTTGTAAAAATTTATTTGCTGACTAGTAATTTTCATAGACAAGACATGTGTTTTCTTATGCAATATGTAACAAAAACCCTGTTGGTCTTTTTAGCTGTGTTATGAGAATCGATATTCAAACATTAGGAAATATCTGTAATGAGAAAAATCTAACATAAAAATGGGACAGATGGTGGGTCAGCAGCTCAATGAAAGTGGTATTTTAAATGAAATACTACTAAAAATTATAATTTTATGTGTTTTACGCGCGTATTAGTAAAGCGGTGACTCACTGTAATAGTAAAAAGGTGCCGTACCAGGTAACTACCACTTTTGATAAACCACCGGGTGATCGCCAATCGTTATTTTTATGGCAGAATATTCTTAATAGAGATATTACTTTTGCGTTTGAATAACGATTCTGATAACGTGGTTAAAAGGAACAATAGGGTTTTTGTTGCATATTGTATAACATTAGAACGCGTTCAAAATATTACCTTTCGATTATATGTTAAGAGCGGATGTGTCACAAAATTACATGGCAGTCAGAAAAAAATCCTTGCTCACATTTTTTTTTCTGTATTCAACAACAACAAGCAGTGATAGCTCAGCGGGGAGTGGTATGGTCTGTCGAGACGAAAGTCGCAGGTTCGAAACCAGCCCCAAGTGCATACACCTCTGACTTTTCTAAGTTATGTGTGTATTAATTGTTAATTATCACTTGCTTTAACGGTGAAGGAAACATCGTGAGGAAACCTGCATACCTGAGAAGTTCTACATAAGAATTTCGAAGGTATGTGAATTCTGCCAACCCGCATTAGGCCAGCGTGGTGGACTAAGGCCTAACCCCTCTCATTCAGTAGAGGAGGCCCGTGCCCAGCAGTGGGACGTATATGATACAGGTCTAGTATTATTATATTTTTGTATCCAACCTTTTACCAATACGATAACAATTTTACCATTAATTTCAAATATAAACGCAATGTCATATCATTTGTACGAGTGTACAATGTCGTGTGAATTTTGTTTTCGTTATAATAATGAAAACGTGTGTGTGTGTGTGTGCAATAATGACAATACCCAAAGATGTGTGCGGTCGCTTGGACTCTAAATATGTACGAGCTGATGTGGGTTCGAATTCAGCGGGGCTAAAATAAGCGTGATATCTCGCGAAAACTATCGACGATAAATATCTCAGATAGAAGTAATCTCAGATAATAAGCGATGAAATTGACGTCATGTTCGGGTTCACAGATAAAATACCACAGATAAATAAATAATAAGAAATAACAACACCCAACAGTCACATGAAAATGAAAATGAAAAAATCTTTATTTCACTATAGAAAGATACATACATACGCACTCACGCCTGTAATCCCCGAAGGGGTAGGCAGAGGTGTAACCAGTACACCCACATTTCGCCGAGCGTATCTCCGTCCCACGATGTGATAGGGGGCGAGCCTATCGCCATAACGGGCACAAATTCCAGACTCCGGGCTGATACTGAGCATTTCGTAATAGAAAAACCCAATACCACTTTACCCGACCCGGGGATCGAACCCGAGACCTCAGCGTTAGCCTCAATCGTAACGCGTACGCATTACAACTGCGCCACCGAGGCAGTCCGACTATAGAAAGATACAAAAACATTTCTCAAATTAAGCGGAGCCTGTGTCTTGAGAAACCAATTAAAATAATGATTTTTATTTAGTCCTGACCCTCATTAAAATACGAGTCTTGTGTCGTGGGGATCAGAAACTAGGAGAGACTTTCGATCTCACCTCACCTAGACCCGAAACGAATATTTGTGGGGTCACACAAACATTTGTCTCGGTGCGGGGATCGAACCCGCGGCCTTCCGTTTCACAGCCGGCTAGTCGCCCGCTGCGCCACGGAGGCTGTCAATAAAATACTATTTTCTTTCCTCTTGACATTTCGTGTCTCATGTGCAACCATGTTATTTTCGACAGATATAAACAGATAACCAGATAAAACTGGTTATATCACGACAAAAATAGTTGATAATTTTTTCTCATGGCGCATATGTAAAGCCCGCTGATTGGATTCCGAAGGTCAGCCCCACGCCGCGCCGAGACGGAGATGGAGAGATTAAAATCGAAAACAGTTGAAATGCCATCTTATTTCTTCTCTGAGTACCTCGTGGCCTATTTGTATTAATATAAGCCGTATATCAAATGTCATAATTGACATTGACAGCCGTGATTGACATTAATTGACAGCCTCCGTGGCGCAGCGGGCGAGTAGCCGGGTGCGAAGCGAGAGGCCGTGGGTTCGATTCCCGCACTGAGACAAATGTTTGTGTGATCCACAAAAATTTGTGTCGGGTCTGGGTGTTGTGGGTTGGCAAGTCCCTCGTAGTTCCTGATACCCACGATACAGCTTCACCTAGTGTGGGGTCAGGACTATGTGTGTGACTGTTGGGTGTATTTATTTATTTATTTATAAGGTTGAATTTCAATTGTAATTTAATTTAATCTCCGTACGGCACGATGGCTTAACTATTTTCGGTCTTCCACCATTTGGTAAATAAGAAAGGACACTAAGTTTTAAAGTCACTTTAATAGGGTATTTGACTATATTTAATTTTTACATTATTTTATATTCAACCGACAATAATGCGAAAAATTACCTTTTTTACGAAAACAGAATTAAAATGGTAATGAATGAGGCTGCAATTTATGTTTTATATATTGGTTTAAGTAAAGGTGGACGCATAGTGGGAAAATCTCACTATCTCCCTCGCACTCAGCACCGTAACAGGCGTGACCTGTCTTGTGACGTAACATGCCATGTCGTGCATCCTTTTTCATTTGACAGATTTAAATGGCTTCTAACTTATTCAATTTTGACTTAATTTAATCAATTCTTTCAATATATATGTGTTACTTATTGATTAAAAAAACAAGTCAAATACCCTGTGGTGTCCTTTGAAAATGTATTTTGTTTTCAACGATTTGACTATGAAATAAAGTATGTGCATATTTTAACACTATACGGTTAAACATACCGAATAACATTCCAATATATGCTATTAGGCATATATGATTATGTTTAGAATCCAAGCGATATAATTGAATTGTTCCTTCAACAAGTCGCTAATTCGAGGTTAGTAATTTGAAAAAGGCGCGAAATGAAGTACAGTATTGTACCGATATATACTGACAAAATATATATTACATTCGAATATTGTCGGAATTTGGCATTTAATGGTTTGGACGATGCTATAGCGGCCAAATATACTGTATAAGTATGCAATATATAATAATATATTTTTACAAGGTGGTAGGTCCCGCGTTTGCGAGAGGTCGGCTAGGTTGGTACCACCGCTTTGCCTATTTCTGCCGCCAAACAACAGTGTGTAAGCACTGCTGTGTTCCGGTTTGAAGGACATTGAAGCCAGTGAAATTACTGGGCATTATGAGACTTAACACCTTATGTGTCGGGGTGACGAGCGCAGTCCAGTGTCATGCATTGCTTTGTTATTTAAAGTTCTGTGTGGCGTTGCTTCTGTTTATGAGCAGGCGTGGCGCTTACAATCAGGCGAGCGACCTGCTCGTCTCGTCATTCAAGCTAATAAAAAAAAATGCAAAATTAATATCCAAAAGGATCTATGTATTGTTACGCGTATTTCTTTTTTATTAAACTGATCGTATATCCAACTACTCTAAGGAGAGTTATAATAAATAATAAATAAATACACCCAACAGTCACACACATAGTCCTGACCCCACACTAGGTTAACCTGTATCGTGGGTATCAGGAACTACGAGGGACTTGCGGTCCCACAACACCCAGACCCGAAACAAATAATTGTGTATCACACAATCATTTGTCTCGGTGTGGGAATCAAACCCACGGCCTCTCACTTCGTAGCCGGTTATATAATATGTTATTGTATTATTTTATAACGTAGACTAACTTTACTACTCAAGTTTAAACCATCTAGTTACGATAGGTTTTTTTCCCCTTATGGCTTCGCACTTCTTGTGCATATACGAGTGGTAGAGCCACGTTGTAGACAATTTTGTCTACAGCATGAATGGGCCGGCTCGTCCGGGTCGTTACCACTGTCTCACAGAAAACCGACGTAAAGTAGCAGCTTGCTGCTGCGTTTCGTACGGTGAATGAGATATCCGGAGGCCCAAATCCCCCTCCCCTTCCCAATCTCTTATTATCCCTTTCCTTGAAGGTCGGCAACGCGCCCATAATTCTTTTGTATTGTGGGCGTACATGGGCGGTGGAGATCGCTTACCATCAGGTGACCCACTTGCTCGTTTGCCGGCCTATACTATATAAAAAAAAAATACAGCCAATCTCAAGTTTGGATACTACAGCTTACATAGTGACTAGTTATTATCAAAGTCTTTAATGTATACTACTAGACAAGCTGCACGACACACAGAAATTGTATCACTTTTATCGCTTACTCAACTAGACTCCCTATCGCGCTCCCTGTCTGTGAGCTGTTAAACTTCCGCGTTATGTGACGCAGTTTTTCTTATAAACAGCCCGTCTAGTAGTATACATTTTTTTTTCTTTATATGGCTACAAGCACTGAGTTGCTGTGCTACGCCAAGTATACATTAAAGTCTTTGGTTATTCTACATACAGTTTAAAGTTAGTCTACAGTTATAATAAGGCCGTATGTGTCTCTGTTGGGCTCAAACTCCATCAAATTACTGAGGATAAGTCTTTATCATCACCCAATCCAGTTCAATAAATATGAATTTTTAGCTAACTTACGAATAAAAAATGATTTAAACATCTGTCTATCTACTTATTGAAATGAATTGATTAGTCTTAGAAAAAAGTTACGTTTGAATCGAGTTTAATATATCGTTCTATTTACATCGTTAAAGCCAATTCCGACCTTAGTACCTAAAACATAAATTCCATGTGTGCTATAAAATTATTATAAAATTTGTTAATTTTATTAATGTCTTTTAAATGTATTCGTTTAATTTATTTTAATATTTTTAGCACATCTTAGTTTACCCACCTTTTGTTGCATAGTTTTGTATTTCAAAATTCCTTTTGAAACACAAATAAACGAATATTTTGCATGTATTTATTTTAGTTTTAATTTTAATATTTTTAGTCATATTTATTTGCAGCTGATTAATTATTGTTAACGTAAGTATGGTTTTGAGTATGGTATTCTGTTATTTTATAATAAAGTATTGTAATAATATAATGTCATTTTTCACAGCTGTCAAACGCATAATTGTAAAATATTATTAAAATGTTTTCCATAGACTTCCTGCAACATTCTTATTAGCACTTGATTATGAAGTTATGTTAAGAAATGCGTTAGTTAGAAAGAGTTTTCTATGAGACAATAAAATATTTTAATTCGATTATAGTATGATTTGAAATTCTTACTCCAATTTTGGCGGCACCTCCTAAATTGTACCAATATACTTTTTAACTATCCATACTGGCAAAGGCTTACCCTATTAATGGCCAAATGACTATCCCGTGAAAATCACTATAATATCATTGACGGTATTTTCTGCAGCGTATCATTAAGGACCTTCCCAATTTCCCAAAAATCAGCAATTTTCAATTGTCTACAGGCCACAGCAACTCTTAAATAGCAATCAATATTTATATACAGGTAAATACACATAATTTAATATCATCTTACACAATGTATTTGATATATATCAATAAAACTTGAAATATATTAATAAAATATTACTGCTTACTTACCTATTTAAGTAAGAAATAATTACCTATTTAAAACTGTAAATCATATATTATCATGGAATTCATAAAACGGCTAGCTTTCTCTTATTTAATAGTCGATGTCTATAGCCAATAGAAAAATTAACATAAAATAGTAAAAAATAAAAACTATTTAATAAAAGTGTATTTTTCTAAATGAAACTATCAATTATGCTATGGAATATGTCAAAAATATTTCGTTGTGTATTTTTTGTGTTATTTCTTCTGAATGTATTTTATGGTGTTAATTGAATTTTATTTAAAAAAAAAAGATTTTTACAAGCCTTAATAGTTCTGCGTGTTCCGAAGTATTTCTTATTTATATCGAAATAATATACTTAAATTGTACTTTGATTCTTTTCATTCTGATAATCCAGTGCATTAATTGTGTCACAATTAATAGTATTTTTAAATCCATATAACGTCGAAAACGCTTAAAAAAAGCTACGATGCTAAACTATTATACATATTAGATGGCATTTTTGACAGATCAATTAGTTATATGAAACATTATGCACATAATAACTTGACCGGAGTGAAGTTAGTAACTTCGCCCGCCCTCTACATCTACCGTCACCCTCTGAAAAAAATAGCTGTGACAACACGAGGGACAGAGGGACTGTCTCCACGCCGAACAAGTTATTTCCCGCGTATTGTACACAGATTTCGTAATTAAATTTTATTTCTGCCTAGCGTTATCCAGGCTTAGGGCCAGGGTCCACCAGGATAAACAGAAAAATTGTTAGGTAGGTACCTATAACTCTAAAAGACTAAGGCCTGTATTACAGAACGATAATAATCAAGTGAGCTCTTTGCTAAGTATCGATTTCTATACACATGATTGGTCTGTTTTTGGCGCCAAACAAAAACGGACCAATCACGTGTACAGAAATCGACATTCACACATCGACATAAAATTGACAAAAGTCTCATCTAATATGGCTTCATGGTCAAAATTTCGCTTCCCCAGAAGCATGACATAATAAAATCCTTTGTCATCCTTCTGAGAAAGTATATAATGTACCTCTATTAAAACGAATAGTATTATCCTAAGAATAAAATAATTGAAACCAAGTCTACTTTGTACTCGTCTACGTGTATAATGCCTGGAATATACATGCTGCGTAACAGCACAAAATCGTGCTAATTTCCACCTATAGAAGGCTCTCATAAAAAATAAATTACCGACTAGTTTTATGGCCGTTCCCAATATTCTGTTTAAGGATAGATTTAGTTACTGGCGGTACATTTTTGACACTTTTTTTATGGAACATCTGTCAAAACTCAATTGTTAGTAAGGAAATCTATCTCTAAATAGAATAATATAAGGAACGGCCATTAATCTACTAATTTTGACGTATTGTGAGTACCGAAAAAATTACAGTCTGGGTTGTACCATCCATCGGATACTCGAAAGTAAGCGTAATGGTTGACGACATTTACAAATTTTGACATTTCTAAGTAAGTAAATACTGAAAACCAATGATAAAACCTTTTAATAACGTGAACCACCGCTTCTTCTGAACGTTGCACTGATACAATAGTTCTAACTGCGTTCTGTCATTATTATAGATGCTTGAAGCAATCCATGCTAAGTAGGTGCAGCCCATAAGCCATTGCTAGCGGCCGATTTCACTAAACAATCTCTATCCGAATCTCTATATCGATCCCAAAAATCAACCAAAGTAATTGGGATGCGTCACCGACAAAAACAAATGTTTTGTTACTAGCTCTTTTTTGGATCGATCCGGAAGTGTCATACTAAGATCGTTTAATGGATAATCGGCAGTAGGTTAATTAACAGCGATTCTTAACCCGAACGAATTCTAATTGCAAAGCATTTGTATTCAGGCCTTTATGGATGATTCTAGAATTGTTTGAATATGTATTTAAAATAGTATTTATGCTGTTGTGTCGCTCAATGATTTAGATTAAATCGGTGCTAAATGTATTCTAGAGTATACTAAAGAATTTTAATTATCGTGGAACAGAATTAAACTGTTATAATGGATTAGTTGGTTTTATTTCATAACTTTATATACTTACGCATGGTTTCTGAAAGGCTGATCAATGTAGAAATTAACTAATCAACTGTCAAATCTCAGGTTAAGTCGAAATTGAGTTGCTAGAAGCGTGCTCAACACTTGATATGACACATATGTTAGTTTAACATAACTTTCAAATTATTATAAAAAACTTAAAAATGTCAAACGCTATTAAAGAGACATCAGATATTATTATTTTTTCACTAAAGAATGTTTCAGCGACTCAAATTGATTTAACAGCTGTGTCAAAATCAAAGTTCTGTTAGCAGTTAGATGATGTTGATTTGATCAGCCTTTAAGAAACCAAGTGTTGAACATGCTTCTAGCAGTTCAATTTTGACGGATCCCTGGGTCCGGGTTTGAATACTTTCAATGAAAGCCGTGGCTTTCATATAGTTATAATAATTTATTTTATACTAGCTTTTGCTCGCGGCTCCCCCCGCGTGCATAGACTTTTCCGAAATAAAACCTATAACCGTCTCCAGAGTCCCATCTATCTCTACATCAAAATCGGTTCAGTGATTTAGGCGTGAAAGCGTAACAAAGAAATAGATATTTTTTTCCATAAAAAATATCCTATGTTACTTCTTATACCTCCAAGAATATGTGTACCATGTTTCATGATGATCGGTTAAGTAGCTTACGCGTGAAAGCGTAACAAACAAACTTACATTCACATTTATAGGTAATATTAGTATGATGGTCCGTGATTAGCTTTTGTAAGCTTTTTAACTGATCATAAGGGTCTCATAGATGATAATTGGATATTGAAACACATGTTATCTAAAAGTGCATTTATTCCACAATAAATTAACGCAACATACATACATTTTGCTGTTTAACGACGTGAAAGACTCGTACAAAACTTAATACTGTATTAATAGCCCAGTTTGCTTAACTCAAACTTATATTTCGTTATTTGTTATTTGTACACTTATATGGTAGTACGTAAACCATTGTTTTACAAAATCTATTGATAATTTAATGGTATTTAATATAACCAATAAGATATCGTTATTCCCATATCTTTTTCCGCTATACGCGCTCCGTCACGTCGTCACTCATTTTCTGCCTACCCCTCACCTACGCTTTAGCGGATACTAGCCCTAGTCTCTGAAATCAACAGCTGCGACATAACTCGTGACTAGATTCAGACCGGCCAATAAATTTTGTCGGTCGAGGCAAAGCAGTTAAGTAAACTTGTTTTCTATTTTACATGGACGTGGGTGCGGGTTTGATCCGCACGTCAGTCTAATTTTACTTCAGACAGAGTTAAATTGTTCGGTGGTTCAGACTGACGAGCGGACGTTCGCGCCATTCAAAATTAAAACTGACCAGGGAGCCACCGCGAGCAACTTACGAATAAGTATTCGAATCTAGATTAGAATGTGTATGTTTTGAACAAATTTTCAACGGCTTGAAATCAATACTTTTTCGCGTTGTTCATGCTAGCCCCTCTGTAGAAAAAGAAATTATATTACGGGTAGGCCGCATACGGAGCAACTCCGCCTTCGTAAACACACCCCATTTCTACCTGATTGGGGCAGTACCTACCTATTCAGTACCAATGGCAGTGTTAATTAATATGTTTTACATGTAAATTTCCAGTAAATAATAATTTTATAAACGTCAACATGAATTGAGACAAATAAGTGACGAGTATTATGATAGCTACAACTACGTGTATGAAATTAAGGAACCATTTACACGACACCAATTATATTGAGACAAATTAAGCCTTGAAACTTATGTGTATCCAACTGAAACCCGCCATTATGGCTCGTACAGGCGAGTCGCGTTTCGGGGTCAGCCAATGTATATTTAGTAACTTTAGACGGATATGTTATCGCACCTACCCTCTGATAGACGTAGGTGGCCGATCTACCCTCGCTTCAACAGATAAAATATATCTGAGCAATAGTTTCCCTTTCCACAGGCTAACAGTATAAAAGATGTCGCATTGAACGGACGTGTCTCAGTCTTTTTTTGTAATTGTGACAAGTATTGTAGCTGTGTTTGGTGTGCATTATTAGTGAAAGCTATCAGCCATAATCCTGCAGACCGTCGAGGTACGTTATATCTCTTGACGGTCTACATTGTTTTTGGTAGGTATAATTAAATTCTCTTTGGTTTTTGGAATGCTGTGTAATCACTTTACCGTGTTAGGATAAAAAACGTCGTTTTTTTATCACCCTGATAAACAGACGAGAAGGCGGCCCGCCATAGACTTCAGCAATGCCATAGTTCAGCCAAGCCGCTGCCTGCCGTTGAAGGAAAACCCTGTTTAAGTCTCGCTTAAAGAAGGATTTACGGATTGTGAATGAATCAATCAATGACTAGCTCAATCTCTTAAGGTTGACTCAATAAATGACCCCGTGTAAATGGCAGGTACTTACCAGAGAAAAAGTTGGTTCCGAATTAAAGAATGTATTCGCTTATTATCAGACATTATACAACGTGTTACAGAAAGGTGTAGAAATAAGCAACGTATAGTAGTGTACCTACGATATAAGTATTTCACCACCCGTAGTACCTACCAAATAAATAAAACGATATATTTTTATCTAATGAGTAACAAGTCGATTTGCAACTTTGGATTAAGACTAAATGATAAACAACTGATACGAATGAAGCCCGTAATAAGCCTGTGCAAATGATTTATAGTGATGTATGTGATGGATCGTACCTATTGATCTTAATAAACGAGAGATTAAAATAGCGTGAAATTTTAGGATGTCTAGATTTTGATACGATCCGGTACATAAACACTTACTATCAGGTGTGTGTTATTTATTACTGACACAAATAATAGAGTAAACATTCAGAAAACAAAATCAAATAAAATAATTAATCATTAATTTTTTTTTTATTTTAATTTAAACTTTAAATTCTTCTCTCCGCGAGAGGGCGAGAGGCCGTGGGTTCGATTCCCGCACTGATACAAATCTTTGTGTGATCCACCAAAAAATTGTTTCGGGTCTGGTTGTTGTGGGACCGCAAGCCCCTCGTAGTTCTTGATACCCACGATACAGGTTTACCTAGTGTGGGGTCAGGCCTATGTGTGTGACTGTTGGGTGTATTTATTTTATTTTATTAGTCTATGGTCAGGTGTATGTAACGACTTAACCTTCACCTTTCTGTAGCACGTTCACGTAGGCAAATATTTAAGCTCTAATATAAGAAAATAAGTACCTAAGTACTTATTAATCTATAGAATCTTTGCCTATTTTTTTGGTGGTTTGAATCCCGTAACGCTGGTAGTCTGTCTTATTAACAAGAGTTGAAAAAGGTAATTCAATATAAATAGAAAAAAAACTTAAATGTTCGAGTAACATTTAACTATCGAATAACATATGACATGTATTTTTAAAAGTATACCTAATAGACATTTTTTTTCAGTTTACAGTAGGTGTCTACTTACTTTGTCAGTACGTGATTTTTGTATTTTAACGAGTCTTATTTGATGTGGTAAGTAGCATTTACTTAGAGGTGGTGAAACAAGCGCTTAATCTGATTATGTAGGTAAAAAGAACAATTTACATAATGGACATTTAGTTTAAATAAATAAAAAATACAATGCAAACATTAGTATACATATTATTAAAATAAAATATATTTATAACAAACTGAAAATGGAAGACATCACAGCAAAATAAAATATAAGTAAATATGTAATTGAAAATGTATTCATTTATACATAACACAAAAATATATGTGAGTATTATGAATAGGAAGTGTCATTGTATCTAGCTAAACCTCTATATAAACCCTGAATTTCCTATTTTTCCTAATCTTTGTCATTTCAATTTCAATTGGGATTATTTTGTTCTGATTTTACTTAGGAAAGAGTTGATCTTACTAAGTATTAAACTTTTTAAACCTTTATTTTATCTCCATTATAAGATACACTCTAGAAAATAATTAGCTACATTTTTGTCAATTTTCTAGTCCTAACACATGGGGCAATTTAAGCTTGATAACGTCAATACAATTATAAATTGTCAAAGTTAAAATGTAAGCAAATCATGATTATGTCCCTTCTTTAAAATTATTTCGCTACCATGGAGGAGAGTCTGTCACTAGATCGGACGCCAATTTAATTCCAGGCTTTTTCCAGAAAAAGTGTATAAGTGTGTGTGAAAACGTTTTGCGAATAAAAAACGTTGTAATCGAAATCTACTAGATCAATGATACAATTAAGTCATATGTATTGAAAAAAATAACAATTACACCTATCTGTTTTGCATAGGGGTAGGCAGAGAGTCAAGGTGGTAGGTCCCTCGTTCGCGAGAGGCCGGCTGGGTTGGTACCACCGCTTGGTCTATTTCTGCCGCCAAGCAACAGCGTGTTGTATTCCGGTTTGAAGGACATTGAAGCCAGTGAAATTACTGGGCATTATGAGACTTGACACCTTATGTCTCGGGGTGACGAGCGCAGTCCAGTGTCATGCAGTGCTTTGTTATTCAAAGTTCTGTGTGGCGTTGCTTCTGTTTATGAGCAGGCGTGGCGCTTACCATCAGGCGAGCGACCTGCTCGTCTCGTCATTCAACTAATAAAAAGAAAATGCATCGAAAAAAATAACACATGGACATGCCTGTTTCCCATAGAGGTGGGCAGAGACAACTACACAGAGTACCTACCTTGATACATACCTACTGAAAGACAACGATTACTACTGGCTGCGGTCCTAGCACACCTCCTAATTTGTAGATAACTAGATACATGATACCAATGTATGGATCAAATCTTTAGAGTTAAAAATATTTAAAATGAAATGTAAATGGATCCAGGGACCAATGAGATATTCCTTTTGACAATTTAAAATTTTATCGAATTTATATATCGATTACATTCCCCAGTTTATTTCTCTATCAGATTGTCGTATAAGCGAAAGCACCGTTTAACTATATTTACTTCTTAGGCGCTTAATAAGACGTTTAATTACAATTCATTTTACACGATGTAAACCATAATCTCTGAATGGACTTTATACATTCTGTGTTCTAAATTGAAATAATTATTTAACTCTACTGATTTCAAAATAATTCGTTTCATAAAGATGCCATTATCTGTGAATTTCGATGGTTCATACTCAAGACAACATTTAGACATAATTTAAGCGTACTTACCGTGAAAATATAATAGAATTAAATTTAAAAAATACTGTTATTTTTAGTCAATAGCATTCATAACAATAACATTCATATATCGATAAAATGATCTATCGAAATATCACGGTAACACAATTATGTTATTTTTATGTAATACGTCGATTAAAAGATGTTTTATATTAAGTAATATCATATAAATAAATTGTACATAATTAATACTGAAATAACACAATAAACAAAACATTACAAAATTAATAAGACGTCACATACATTATTTGGTCAAAATTACAGAAGTACAAAAAAATAGCAAATAATTCGCTTTATGGTCCGTAACATAAACTACCTATAGACTTATCACAATAATGACTATATTTAATATTTATAGAACGTTATCTATTTATCTACAATCTTATGGCTGCAAACGTAGAGACAGGATAATATGCAGCATTTGTTACATATTTTTACTGAAATTTAACATAACGTTTAATTTAAGTAGATACTTTTTAACCGGTGTACCACAATTATAAAACCGTATAAACTTGCTATCATGTTGCATATAATCTGTTCTCTACTTGGACTTCTATTTTAATGAATGAAAATATATTTATCTTTAGAGTAGGTAATCTAAGGTTTAGCGGTAACGACAGAAAAACAATCTACTCGTACAATATTTTTTATCCAGTCAGCCACTCAGTTTCCGATTGTTTTACTGTCATTACTAATAAAACAGGGCACATCTCAGGTTAAAAACATTACTCCTAGTATATTTGGCTCATATTATACTTAAATAGTTTAGAATGCTGGAATCACTCGCACTATGCACAACTTATGCTCTACAAAGGCATTTTATCACTAAAGGAGATGTAATAAACCTTCTCAATAGGGTAGTTTCCTATATTGAATTGTACACATTATTTTATAAGCAACAGACAATGATACGCAAAAGAAACCCTTTTATTAAAACACAATCAAAATTGGTTCAGAAATGTGCACGCAGTTATGACTTTAACCCTCGTATCTATAGACAAGTAAAACGTTTTACTTGAGTAAAAGTAATTACTTAAGTCACGATTTTTATTCTATAGTTTAGAAATTGGCCCAAGTAAGAACTGTCAAAAGTTAGAATTCTTAGCCAAGTAATAGTCGCCATTTTCATTACTTAAGCATTGCTTGGGTTTGCGTGAAAGTATTTTGACGTTAATATTGGTTATTGGTGTTGAAAAATATAATTTAAAAAATGGATACAATTGAAAATGTATTCGCTATTATAGACAATATTGACAGTGATGTATTAAATGAAGTCGAAAATAGCTTGTTTGTGAGTGTTCCGAGAGTGTACTTACGCGATGTGGACCCATATTGTGACTATTCGGAAGATTGTTTTAAGAAAAGGTTTAGATTTACTAAGAGCGTCGTAAAAAATGTAATTTTACCATTGATTATAAATGACCTACGGTTGGATACTCAAAGAGGACTACCCATTACTCCAGAATGTCAGCTTCTGATGACGTTACGTTTTTACGCAACAAGTAGCTTCCAGATTGTTTGTGGGGATATTATGCATATTGCACAATCAACTGTGTGTACAGTTATCAGACGAGTGAGTCGCGCCTTGGCACTCCAAATGAAAAAAAATATTAAGTTTCCTGTAGATTTAAGGAAGATTAAAGAAGAATTTGAGAGGCTTGGACGCATTGGAAGAATGCCTGGGCTGAAAAATATAGTTGGTGCGATAGATTGCACACACATAAAAATTTCTAAACCCAGAGGTATTTTACACACAGAACAGTATCGAAATAGAAAAGGATATTTTTCACTAAACGTCCAAGTTGTAGGTGGCCCAGACTTAAAAATATATGATATAGTGGTACGATGGGCAGGCAGTACTCATGACAGTCGCATATATCGAAATTCTAGACTAAACTTAAGAATGCAAAATGAAATTGATGGTATTTTAGTAGCAGATGCAGGTTATCCTTGCACTAGACACCTGTTGACACCACTTTCGCATCCCATTACATTACCAGAGGAAAGATATAATAAGGCACAAATAAAAACTAGAAATTCTGTAGAAAGATTGTTTGGTGTGTGGAAAAGAAGATTCCCTTGTCTGCAAAAAGGATTGGGTACAAAATTAAGCACAACAGCAAATATTATTATAGCTTGTGCTTTATTACATAATATAAGCATAGACACAAATGATATGGCTGACTATCAAGATGTTGAAGAGAATTTCTGCATTTTCAGCAGTCAAGATGACTCCACATTATGTACTCGAAATATAAATAGCACTAATGATGGGATGGTTCTGCGAGCTAATATTGTAGCTCGGGACTTTGTATGATTTCAAAATTGTCACATTGTAAAATAAAAGACACACATAGTAATATAATGTTTTATTTATCCAACGCACTTAACATTTTATTCTTAATCTCTAATTCAACTTTTAGTATTTTCTCCTTGTATTCCAATTCAATACTTAGAATTTTTTCATTGTATTCTCTCTCCATAATTTTTGTTTTTAATTCTTCATCATGCAATTTTCTCTTATACTCCAACTCTTCTTCTAATATTTTGCATTTAAAATAATCTACTTGGTTAGTTCTTTCTCCTGTATTTCTTATCTTCCTTGGAGTTGCAGTTATTATTGGCTCTGGTTCTTTAATTTCTTTCACAACTACATCATTTTGTTTATTCCAGGCCTCATTGTTATTATCTCCTATAATAATCACAGAACCTGTAACAATATATAAAAAAAGATACATACCTTATGATATGATTTAACATTTGGGTGTTTTTGGCAAAGTGACCACACTGTTGCTTAACAGTGCTGTCCAAAAAAATTAATAATCAATGCAGAATTGTGTTGGCCTATTTAATAGCTTCTTTGTAATACTCTTAGTAAGGAAAAGGGACTAAGGGTGAAATGCTCCCAATAAAATAACCTGATTACTTGCCTGTGCACCAGTATGTACTATCCACAAAATAATGTACCTATTGCAAGTCCTTTATAACTGCATAAACACTGGTTGTACTTACCATCTACATCACTATCAATATCAACTGCAATATTGGTGAGTATATTTTTGTCAATATCCATCACTTTTGCATCAATGGCATCCATGTCGACAACAGCTGGCCCACCTCCTGTTAAATATCGAATATTTTCCTTGGTTTTTGACTCCCTTGCCTTGGCTTTCATGTTATACCATAATTTAATTAGTTGTTTGGTTGATGCCTAAAGAACAAAAAGAACAAAATATTGTATATTTCATAATATTTGTGCATAATTGTGTGTATGGTATGAATCTATGTTATATACATTGAAGTGTAATGGTTACCAATAGGTAATCAGAGAACTTACAAATAAATACCATGCTTCCCTATTATGTAGGCAACCCAAATGTAAATATTCATAATCTACAAAAATAGTACATATTATAAGCTATAATTTATAACATAGATATAAGCACTCATAAATAAATGCCATGCTAGCCTATTATGTTCGTACCTAAATGAAATAAAATACTATTTGTATATAGTGATTTCTTAGGTTTACGCGAATATTACACATTGAAATAAAACTAGTTTATACGGATTTTATCGCGGTTTAATTTTTATTTTAGTCCCGACGTTTCGAAAGCTTTTCAGCCTTCGTGGTGGGAGGGAAATTAAACCGCGATAAAATCCGTATAAACTAGTACTATTTGTATATATATTAATTATTTAAGTGTAGTACCTATGTAGGCAAACATTGCTAAGCATGGTATTTATTCAGTTACGTACTGTATAAAATCATGGAGGAATTCAGCAGATTGTAGTATCGAACATTATAATAATTACCTGTTGCGTGACAATAGAAGATGTGTTAAACTCCTTCTTTATCGTTTCCCATGTTGTTTTCTTTTTATAGGCACTGGTGGCATTTGTTTGCTTGCACGATAAAATGTTCTCATGTTTCTGGATAATATTGAGAAATAAATCCTTCTCCAGTAATGAAAAAGGCTTTTTTCTGTCACTATCATTACTCATTTTAAAAGTTTGTATTTCTTGCGTATCTTACAAAGTACAACTATTAGCAATGATTACCGTGAACAAAATACAAATTTCGATGAATGGTAAATACTGACAAACAAATGTCGCTGTTAAAACGAGCATATTATAAACATATTTAAAATGCACTTTACAACATGCTAACCAAACGCCGTAAGAGGCCTTCCAAATTTAGTAACATTATAAGACTTTTTACCCGCGTATAAACGTTTAGTTTATCGTGTAAGCATCACAGTTATATCGTTAATTAATTTATCACAAACTATTTTAAGTACAATAATTTTAATTATAAAATATATATATACAGATGTTGTATCAGTATATCAACATAAAAACTAAAATATGATGAATAATTATGACTATGGCCCTTTTTGTATTTAAATAACAAAACGCAAGAGGCAATATTGCCAGTTCGAAAAGATTCTCAAGCACTGAGTAATACTTTGAACATTGCTCAAGTAAGTAATATGCATTACTTGTCTATAGAATATAATTTACTTAAGAAATTACTTATGACCAAGTAATGACTTAGTTGAGAAATTACTTAAGAACAAGTAATGACTCCTTTATAGATACGAGGGTAAATGTTGGTATGAGGAAAAGTGGGTGTGTAGTAGGGATATCTCACTATCTCGCTTGCACGCGTGCACCATAATGAACATTTTACACAGTGACGTCAAAGGTTGCGTCGGCTGTCATTTGACAATTACCCCTCCTACAGGATTTGAATGGCTTCTAACTTATTTATTTTTGGTCCGATTTATAAAATTCTTTCTGCAATACATTTTGAGTAACGTAACTTATTGATTTAAATAATTAAAAAAATCTAGTCAACTACCCTATTGTAACGAAACTCGAAAGAAACGTTATAATAGTACGTACGTTAGTAGATCTGATTGGCGGAACGAATTGTATTGACGTCTCAGGCGATTGGTTCGTCAGTCAATACTCGTAGTCTATTGGACTCTCGTGTGTCATTTGACTACTGTACGCTGCCCGACGCCGCACCTACTCTGTGCTCACGACTCGCGCCGTTAATTTAATTGTACTAATTTTTTTATTAAATTAATCGATCTATTATTGTCGATTAATAAGTGTTCATATAATTTGATATAGTTATTTAAACATCCTTTAATCATCACTGCAATATAGTTAGTGCCAAAGTATGCATAAACATGATTTTATTGCATATTTATGAAATTAATATTATCTCAGATTAGAATATTTTTATAAGTTATTATAATGACGTTTTACAATATATTAAAAGCTTTAAATTAATTAATTTCACTTTGGTAAGCGAACATTACATCAAGTTAATTAAATTATAATGTACATAGAGGCTTAATCTATATACGTTTTAACTGAATACTTCTATAGATAATTCAACTCATTCTTGCACGTCTTGCTATGTGTGCGTGATGTGTTTGTATCGATATCATTACAGTGTGCTTGTCAATGACAAGGATGACTACTGATGATCACTTGTCTACAGCTAAATGTTGACTCGACCACATTGTTACCATTGTCTCAAAAAATACAGTAAGTGTACAGTAACAGAGTGAAGTAACAAGTTACTGTTGCATTTCATACGGTGAGTGAGATATCCGAAGGCCTATATCCCCCTCTGCCGTTCCTAAACCCATAATTATCCCTTTCCTTTAGGGCCCGCAATGCGTCCATGATTCTTCTGATATTGTGAGTGTTCATGGGCGGTGGAGATCGACGGCGTACCATAAGGTGAACCGCTTCCTAGTTTGCCGGGATCTGCTATTAAAAAACAAAAGTAGATATTTACAAGTTCACGGACAAATAGCAAGATGTACACACAAATGAACCGTTCTCTCTATACCTTACTACTCGATACCCGAGTATTAATATATTCGACTACCCTGTTAGTCATAAAAACCGAACAGTAGATCTTTGTGAAACCCTATAGCTAGTTAAAATAATTAAAAATAAAATCGTTCTGAAATCAACATTACTACAAATTGTAAAAAAAACATTTAGTTATCTCAAAGGAAACTGAAAAGCGATGTAAATGGAATTTGTTCTATAGGATATTTGTTTTATATATAATGTATTTAAGACCAAAATTTTGTCACAAATTGAATAATAAATGATCTTAAGCAAAATAAAAAACACTGGTCATCAAAATTTGAAATGTCTATCACAGAAAAGCTGTCACACGTACATATTAGGTATTATATACACACGGTCGTACCTATAATTAATTATTTTTATTTACTTCTATTTTAAATAGTAATAGGTGAGTGGGGCTGTTAGTCCACTACAGGTTTATATTTCTTTTTAAACTTCCTAGCTATTTTAGATGAAATGTGAATCAACTATTTTTGCAAGATCTGTAAAATATTTTGGTATACCAATTGATATACAGCTAAGTGAGTCCAGTATTGTTTTCGGATATAATATCAATAAAAAAAATTGTAGTGTAATGTTATTTTTTGGAAAATAATGAAAATTTTAAATAAATTAATAGTTAAAATTATCGACAATAAAAATCGCCACATCCCTAATACTTGATTATCACATTTTTATTAGGGTCCCGCCACACTGCGTCGAACGGGGACTCGAAACTTAAGCGTATTAGATAACGCTGATGTATTTTTTGTAATACCCATACATTTTTGAAAATAGAAGATCGGCGACGTCATATACGCTATACGCTCCAATTCCATCGCAGAAATAATGGCGAAACCCTTATACCAATTAGCTAGTTACACCTAAGCAGAGTATTATGACTGGCAATATAATTAATAAGCAATATTGGTGTAATAAGTTGTACTTATTACGTAAAATCGAAAAAGCATATTTTTTACTAAGCAGAAATTATGGCGCCATTTCTTTATGCAATATTTTTAATATAATCTCATTGCTTTCGATACTCAGGTAAATACTATATTATAATACCATTTTAATTGTAATACCAACAACGCCATATACCAAAGTCCAAACCATATGTAATTCTTTTAGCCTATCTCTTTCACACAAATCGTTCCATGCATCATTCTGTCTCTCTTGTTTATCAGGATTACTATAATTTATCCACATTAAGGCAATTATCAATTCTTCATTGTTATAGTCAACTTTGTAATGCCGATGAGTTTCACAAATTAGCTGCCATTTTATATTTTTGTTACTATCCGCCATGAATTGAATTATGAATAAAGCGTAGCCGTGTCTCCTAAGCCTACAATTTAACAAAGAAACTAACAACATTGAGAAATTAGTCAATAGTAGTTGCCAACAATACGCGCTACTTAGTAGCCACTAGTGGGAACTATGATGAATTAAAATAAATTATATGGTTTATTTTATTTCATTATAATAGAATATGAAATTAGTTTTCAAGCGATCCTTTTCTTTATTACCGTATGAATTACTAGTTTGACACTTCGACGGTAGTAATTTTATACGAATTCGAAAACTGTGAACGTATTTCTCGTACGTAACTCGTACTAAGCCTACAGATAAAAAGTGGCAACATTCGATAAAATTTTGCGTCTTGTTAGGGTTTTAGACAAAATACCAGACATGTTGAAAGTATTATTTTATCTACTTTTGACATATCAAGTTGATTCATACAATATGTAACAAAAACCCTGTTGGGAGTTTTAACCGCAATACCAGATATTCAAACGTAATGAAATAACTCGCATACGAAAATGGGACTATAAAAATAATCATATTTAATTTTTAAACTTTTATTTTATTGTTTGTGAACCGTATTTCGATTGATTACCTCGGCAAGAGCGATGACTCGGAGCCAGAGCGAGATAGCAAGTTGCGGCGTCTGCGTGCATCAAACGCTTCGTCAATACGTCACATCAGTCAGCTGTTCATCAGTTATTCAGATGAAAATAACATTTTTTAAATATGTTCTTTTTTCTAAGCTACCTGTGTAAGGATAATATCTCGCTTCTGTTTATTATTTTAATTTAACTATTTTTATTAAGTTGTCTATATATATCTATCTTCACGACCTAGAAAGGGCCAACAGGGTTTTTGTTACATACTGTTTATGCATCCCTTAACTATTCCTTTTCTTTAAGGTGGGCAACGCGTTCATGATTCATCTAGTAATGTTCAGTTCAAAGGCGGTGGAGATCACATACCATCAGGTGACCCGCTTGCTCGTTTGCCAGTAAAAACACCACTAAATAAATATTCGCCGAACATATTAGTATTAAGGTGCGTCTCCACTTGTCACATGTCGCCGCACCAAGAGGCGTGATTAGCATAACAAGTACGTGTGACAGACATGCCTTTCGATGCGAGATGTCACGGAAGTATGGACGCTTTACACAGTCAGATATTTACAAAAAAAAAAACACTACACCTCAGTCCAAATCATCAGGCGAACATCCACCCGCGAATGTATAATCATAACGTCTTTAAAGCATCCCATATAAACATCAGCCTGTGGTATAAGGCCAGGTTGATCATGTTCTACAACTGGTAGCCGGTGCGGACTTGATGGTTGGGCTCGTTGTCTGGTTGGTGGATCAGTGGGGGGGCCAGTGGGTCCTCGCTCGATGTCACCGTGGTCGAGGGGGGGAGGCCTGTGTAAGAAAGATTGTATGCTTACAGATTCTTTCAACTACCCAATTAACAATTTGTCATTTTTAACTTTTTTATAGCATACGCCGACAAACGAGCAAGTGGGTCACCTGGTGGTAAGTGATCTCCACCGCCCATTTACGTCCACAATATCAAAAGAATTATATTTATATTATATTATTTTGGGCCTCCGGATATCTCGCTCACGAAACGCAGATGCAAGTTCGCAAGTAAGCAAGTTCCTACTTTACGCCGGTTTTCTGTAAGACAGTGGTAACGACCCGGACGAGCCGGCTCATTTATGGTGTAGACAAAACAGTCTACAGCGTAGCTCTACCACTCGCAAAATGATCGAATACATATTACAATATGTATAAAATGACTGCCTCGGTAGCGCAGTTGTAATGCGTACGCGTTACGACTGAGACTGACGCTGAGGTCTCTGGTTCGATCCCCGGGTCGGGTAAAAGTGATATTGGGGTTTTCTATTACGAAATACTCAGTATCAGCCCGCAGTCCGGAATTTGTGCCCGGTATGGCGATAGGCATCCTATCACATCATGGGATGGAGATACGCTCGTCGAAATGTGGCTATTCTGGTTACACCTCTGCCTACCACATCGGGGATTACAGGCGTGAGAGCGTATTTTTTTTATATAAGATAATTCGTCCAGAAATTAATCACCCGCCCTTTACGCTTTATGTCCCTCGTTAGTTTCTGAAAACCTGAATACCTTTATGGACTATTTCAGGCTGGCTGAATTGTTCTGCGCCTGTATTAATGCTTTTATGATAGAAAATTAAAAAATATTTATTACAGCTTGATATGATACTCCCATTATCATATAAGACTTCGATAGAGAAAATTGCTGACTGATCGCAACATATGAATGATATCAATAAGTTCTACATTGCATAGGCCATACAGATTGATCTTACTATAGGTTTTGAGTGAATAAAATATAATTACCCTCATTTTCGTCTTCCTCTGAGAGCCACTTCTGTATCTCAGTCTGGTACATCCTCCTCTGAAGCACTTCTTTCGTCCTGGGTCTTGAACCGATGAATGTTACTTCGATCTAGAAATACATTGGAACTAGTTAGAACACTGCTTTTCTCAAAAATTTACTTAAACATTTAAAAAAACATACATATACAAGCACACACCTGTATCCCTGAAGGTAGGCAGAGGTTCAACTATGGCCTCATTTCGTTGAATAAACTTTTCCGCAACTATTATAAATCCTACTCCTAATATAAATGTGAAAGTTTGTATGTTTTTGAGTTTGTGTGTTTGTTATTCAATCACATCTTAACCGCTTAACGGCTGAAAGGTTATGAATGAAATTTGCCACACAGGTAAACCTGTAGAAATTGGGTGGAATCGCAAGCAAAAGCTAGTAATAAAATAATGGATACTCACTCCCGGTGGTAAGTGTGGTCTGAGATGGTCAGCGAGTTCACCGCCCGCGCCCAAACTCTGCGCCTCCTCCCAACTCGTGTGCACTTCTTCGTGCAGTAACTTCTCCTCTGAAATTAAACAATTTTTTAAAGTTTTATAATATCAATTTTAGAAAAATAGGATTTTAGAAAATAACGAATCGTCAAAATTAATGACAAAAGAATCCTAACTAGTAAGTATTATAAATGTGTTTTATTTGTATGTTTGTTACGCTTTCACGGCTAAACCGTAAAACCGATTTTGATGAACTTTGGTGCTCAGATAGATGGGACCCCGGAGACGGTTATAGGCTACTTTTTATCGCGGTGATATCCTGGAAAAAACTATTCACGCGTGCCGCGAGCAAAAGCGCGTAGTAATTACATTAAAGCCTCTCACATTTCCGTGACATCTGTGCTGTCACATGTATTTATTACGCTAATGTATACGGGTGTCGTAACATGCACTGTGTCATTTTGTCGTGACATAAAACATAAAATAACATATCCTCGAATAACAAGTCACGGCGGAAAGTTCAGGGTCTCAGAGCGGATCACTTCGCGACATTAGGTCGTAACATTTAAGAACCGTCCACACGTGAGAGATTGTCACGCATGTTTGTCAGTCACGACTCTCGGTGCGGCAAAATGTCACAAGTGGAGACGCGGTTTTAGCTATTCTTTTATATTCATGGATTTATACCAGATAAATAAGGATTTTTGACATTTCGTTGTTAAACAAGCAGTTACATCGTACTCTGGTAGAGTAATAATGATAATATCAAATTTTAATAATTCGTTCGACATAAATGACTATTGTATCTTTGTTAACTGAGCTCACAAAGAACTAAAAATATTATTTAAGATGACAATAAATAAATATACTTATAATAAATGAATAGGTACACCCAACAGTCAAACGCGTAGTCGTAACCCCACACTAGGTAAATAATAAGAAATGAACTTACCATCTCTCTTAGTGGTACTCCTCTTGTACTGTATCCTGAATCTGAACGCTTCCAGCACACTGGCCACCACGATAGTTAATACAACCATCGTGAATAGATAGAATACCTGTAAACATTTATACAACGATAAAGCAAATATTTATAAATACCTATGTGGTTAGAATCAAAGAATAGATTCTCAGACCTGTATTACAGAATAACACTTAAAGTGAGCTCTTTGCTAAGTATCTGTACACGTGATTGGTCCGTTTTTTTTTGGCGCAATAATAGACCAATCACGTGTAGTGAAATCGACCCTTAGCTAAGAGCTCACTTGAGTGTTATTCTATAATACGGGCCTGAGTATTTAAACAGTTTATAACTGCGTATTTTATACACTTACTAGCTATTGCACGCGGGTCCGCCCGAGTGAACAGCTTTTTCCGGGATATAAAGCATCCTATCCTATATCCTAATCCAGGTCATAGTCTACCTGTATACCAAATTTCATCCTAAACCGTCCAACCGTTAAGGCATACTACAAACTAACAAACATCCAATTCCCAAACTCCCAAATATCCAAACTTCCACATTTATAGCAGTAGTAGGAAGTAGGATATACTAGTAGGAAGTAGAATACTAGGATGGAAGATATGGATGGAGAAATATGTTAATTAAAATTTTCCCACAAGTCCGGAAAGTCCCACTCGGTTAAATGTAAGTTTTTAGCATATAAGTACGTACCATAAAATACAATCTAGTGAACTGCCCCGCGACACTAGCGTACGCGTTCATCAATATAAACCAGTTGTTGACGACCGTCAGCTCGAACAACGTCACGCCTGACGTCACAATGTTCTCGAAGTTGTTCAAATAGTAGTAGCCAAGCGTCGTCGAACCGTTCGACGAGTACTTGTAGAAGTCTTCCACGGTTGTGTTTCTGTTTGGGGAACAATTCATAGATGGCGCTCATTGGTATTGTAGTAATTGATTCAGTGAGTGTGTACCCCCCGTTTGAAAATAGAATTGTGGACCAATAGAAAGCTTTTATTTCAAAATTAGAGACATCTTATTGGTTGTTTGGAGATGGTAGTGGCTAGATGAGACGTGAAGAAAATACCACAGAGTTTTGGCGGGAACTTTGCCAATGTTATTTAGTGACCTTTTGTAGATTCTTATCTCAGTAAGTGTGTTTAGGCAGTATTTTGTCAGAACCATAGACCATTTACTTGTGTTACTCTTCGTTAAATGCTTTAAATAGCATATGTTATATTATTATTTACACAAAATATTAAGCAAAAGTACCGTTAAGTACATAATTGTGTTCTGGATAGATCGGCTCAGTTTTGCATATCCTACTTTGTGTACGTGCGGTATTAATTTTTTTAAATACATTTTTAAGTCAATAGTTACACGTATACATAGTCATTACACACACTTACACACAACAATTCTTCAAGTCGTAAGAGGCGAAGAGTTCCATCCCAATGATCGCGAAGAAGTAGTACATGACCAACATAACACATCCTGCGGAAGACATCAGCGGAGAGAGCAATACTAATGTACCGAATACGTCTCGGTACCTCTTCTTTAGCTTGTAGAGGCGCATTAGCCTGGAAAATGAAAAGTGAGGATGGTAAGTGTGCATTAAGATAAATCGGTTTAAAAAACGTCCAATATAAACAATAATCTACTAGCGGATCCAGGGGGGGGGGGGCTAAGGGGCCCAAGCAAAAAAGCATTTGGGTCCAGTGGCAATCTCAAATTAACCTTGATAATATCCTACTTTCTTAGTATATAGATAGCAGTGATAGCTCAGTGGGGAGTGGTATGGACTGTTGAGACGAAAGTCGCAGGTTCGAAACCAGCCCCAAGTGCATACACCTCTGACTTTTCTAAGTTATGTGTCTATTAATTGTTAATTATCACCTGTTTTAACGGTGAAGGAAACATCGTGAGGAAACCTGCATATCTGACAATTTCTTCATAAGAATTTCGAAGGTATGTGAAGTCTACCAAGCCGCATTAGGCCAGCGTGGTGGACTAAGGCCTAACCCCTCTCATTCAGTAGAGGAGGCCCGTGCCCAGCAGTGGGACGTATATAATACAGGGCTAGTATTATTATTAATATCCTACTTTCTTCTTGATCAATGGGCAAACACCAGTGCGTGCAGACAATCCCGGGAAACGGTGCCACACTCGGATGCACGTTTAACAAAGCGCCTGCTATCCTTAGACAGGACATCCCTACGTATAATCGTAGGCAATATTACAGGACATTGCCCACTTAACAAACATTTATATGTTCTAGATATGACCGACAGCTCCCTATGTAGGGGATGTCTGTCGGCTGATGAAACAGCTTCACACGTCATCCTGGAATGTGAAGGTGTAGCTACACAACGGGCGGAAATCCTCAATACACCGAGGTCACTCCGAGAAGCCTGTGGAGACACCAGGAGGATCCTGCGCTTCTGGTCGGAGTTAGGCTGGCTAGATCTCTAGCCGGCACAAACTTCACGCACAATGGCCCGACATTCAACGGGCTAAGTGCGGAGAAAAGGAGCCCACAATCAAATCAAATCAAATCAAATCTTACTTTCTTAGTACTTACTACCTACAATATAATTTTCACCGCTTATTCTTACTTATTCCATTTTAAGTAATAAGTAGATATAGTACCTATATACTGATTTTTTAAAATTATAATTTTGGGTCAACGCAATAAATTTACGTTACTGCAGATAACCGGCGTAAAGTAGGAGCTTGCTGCTGCGTTTCGTACGGTGATTGAGACATCCGGAGGCCCAAATCCCCCTCCCCTTCCCAATCCCTTAATTATCCCTTTCCCTTAAGTTCGGCAACGCGCCCATAATTTTTTATTGTATTGTGGGCGTACATGGACGGTGGAGATCACTTACCATCAAGTTACTGACTTGCGTGTTTGCCGGCCTATGCTATAAAAAAATATGTTCCATTTTACGAGACCCTGAAAATAACGAGTGTGATGTCATACCGCAGTGGTCTGAATATGACGACGATGAACAGTTTGGGCGCGATGGTGAGGAGCACGGCGCCCATCAGCGCGAGCAGTGTGACGCTCAGGTCGAACACGTTCCATCCGCTCTCCAGGTACGCACCCAAACCCAGCGCCAGCATGCGGATAGCTGCTTCTAGCAGGAACACTGCCAAATATATACAAAACATATTTCATACGCACTCACGCCTGTAATCCCCAAAGAGGTAGGCAGAGGGGTTTTTACATAGTCCTGACCCCACACTAGGTAAACCTGTGTCGTGGGTATCAGGAACTACGAGGGACTTGCGGTCCCACAACACCCAGACCCGAAACAAATAATTGTGGGATGACACAAACATTTGTCTCGGTGCGGGAATCGAACCCACGGCCTCTCGCTTCGCAGCCGGCCACTCGCCCGCTGCGCTACGGAGGCTGTGTAACTAGTACACTCACATTTCGCCGAGCTTTTTTCCGTCCCACGATGTGATAGGGGACGAGCCTATCGCCATACCGGGCATACTTCAGACTCCGGGCTAATACTGAACAATTCGTAATAGAAAAACCCAATACCACTTTACCCGACCCAGAGATCGAACCCGAGACCTCAGCATCAGCCTCACTCGTAACGCGCCACCAAGGCAGTATTGGTTTTATTATGCTAAATTCGCAAAATCAAGTCTAATCTTATGAATGGGCCGGCTCGCCCGGGTTACCACTGTCTCATATAAAACCAACGTAAAGTAGCGACTTGCTGCTGCGCTTCGTACGGTGGTTGAGATATTCGAAGAACGAAATTCCCCTCCCCTTCCCAATTCCTTAATTATCCCTTTCCTCTAAGGTTGCCCTTTCCTTTAAAAGCGGTAACGCGTCCATGACTTTTCTGATATTGTGGGCTTTCATAGACGGTGGAGATCACTTACCATCAGATGACCCACTTGCTCGTTTGCCAGCGTCTGCTATAAAAAGAAAACTATATAATGATGAAAATATAATGTAACTTACAAGACAGGAACATCCAGGTGTCCCACGAGGCACAGAGTAGTCTCGCGCTGTCCTGCAAGTTGCCAGCAGCCTCGAACACCCTCGCCACCATCGCGATACCGTTGCAGATTATTAATGCATCTGTAATGTCGAATTTAAATTATTCATAAATAATATCCCCGAAGAATCTCCCCAGAGGGGATGACGTCAGCAGGCGGCCGGTTGTAAAATTACATGCCAAATTTTTCTGTAACATGTTTTTCTTTGTGTTTTTGTTTGTTTTGCCAATTTTTTTCCCACTGCGAGTGCAGGTGGAACAAGAAGAACATATCTCCGAAGAAGTAGCTCTGCCTACTACAACTAGTACATCCAAATTTAGCAAAGCTTTTTAGGTCTAGCAGTTTGGTCTGAGTATTGATGTATCAATCAGCCAGGATATGTGATTATATTTTTTTTTTATTGGCTTGAATGACGAGACGAGCAGGTCACTTGCTTGATGGTAAGCGCCACGCCTGTCCATAAACAGAAGCAACACCGCACAGAATTTTGAATTAAAAAGACCTGCATCGCAGTGGACTGCGTTCGTCACCCCGAGACGTAAGATACTAAATCTCATAATGCCCAGTAATTTCACTGCCTTCATTGATGTCCTTCAAACTGAAACACACACTGATGCTTGGCGGCAGAAATAGACAAAGCAATTTTTATACTGAAAACTCACATATAAAATGTTCAAAATGCGGCGATCTAGTTAAAGCCGACGCCGCCCGAGCAAGAGGCTCAATCTTTGACCTCGCATACCACGGAGCCCTCGTAGTCTGAGCTGCCCATCGCAACGCAAACACTTCATACACATTAGCGAACTCCGCCCTCGATAGTCCTCCAGACCCTGACTGGTTCAGCTGCTTGAACATCAGCAGTACATCCAGGGAGGAGTACCGCGGCGCGTATCGCCGGACTAGTCCTGCGAAATGTCGTAGTCTGACAGCTAGGGGTGCTCGTCTCGAGACTAGGAGTCTGAAGGCATGGCGAGTGGCGCGCCGACGGTGGAGGAGCAGGGCGCGACATTTTTCCCGCTCAATGCGTGTGAATGCTTCGTAGACTACGGCCAGCATCTAGAAAGAAACAAAATATTAAGACTGGTATCAAATTATAGTATGGGGTATATAGAGGTGATGGTTCTCTATCTCTTTCTCTTTCTGACATGGTGATGGCGTCAGCTTTCCTCGTCTTTATGGGGTTCATAGTGCATGGAGGAAGTAAGCTTTGAATCTGAATTATGAAAGTAAACATTGTTTGTTATTTATGACTTATCACTCACTACCATTGTTCATTCGTCACTCTTCAATTATCATCCGTTAATCATCAATCAGTCATTTATCATTCGTTACTTGCTATTTATGATGTGTCACTCGCCATTTACTATTCACCAATCGTCAGTCATTATTAACTAGTTATTCATCAATCGGCGCTCATTATGCATCATTCATGAGTGTTAGAGCATGAATGGTCCGGGTTGTTACCACTATCTCACAGAAAACTGACGTAAAGTAGGTAGCAGCTTACTCCTGCGTTTTGTACGGCGAGTGAGATATCCGGAGGCCCAAATCCCCTTCCCCTTCCCAATCTTTTAATTATGCCTAACCTTTAAGGTCGCCAACGCGCCCATAATCTTTTGCTATTATGGGCGTACATGGGTGTACATGGGCGATGGGTGCCGGCTTATGCTATAAAAAAAAACCACTATTTTTCAGTCGCCCTTCGTCATCCATCACTCACATGATTCTTCATTTATCATCACAGTTTCTAAATAAATATGATCGAACTCACCAAGTTCATGAGCACGTAGAGTACTGTGATGATGTACAATATGAAGAACAGCGCATACCACTTGGACTTCGCGTATGAAGGCATCATCACATCCGGAAAACTGGGAAAATTAAGTCACCAAAAATTATTGAATTTTGTCACTCTGTTTAAACGTATATTTGGAAGGCTAGGCATTGGTATCTGCAAGAATTCTTCATGTTCCACTAAAGTCACCTGATTTTTCAGTTCATGAGATAGTGTAATTTTATTACCTACATGGGGAATATCAGTTTGCCGAGTCAGGGTAACATTCAGGTATCGCCTGTTGGTATTTTTGTCTTAAGAACGAATGTCATAAACATTTTATATTTCTTTAATAATGAAATTAATCCCAACGAAATCTTAGTCTTGGGGTAAAATGTACCCGACTGGATAGCAACCACCGTTCACATAGTAAAAAAAACCCGCCATAGCTGTATTCGCGTGCCGTGTTCTAGGTTCAGCCAGTGCATATCCAGTAACTTCAGGCCGGCATAATTCTGTCTACCGTCGAAGAACGCCATGTCTCTTGACACTAGTCATTATATTTGTACTGCACTGTACTTAACATTTAGTACAGTTTAGACACTTTGCCTTATCAGGGTAAAATAACCGGTCAAGTGCGAGTCGGACTCGGCCACCTAGGGTTCCGTGCCCACACCCTTACATTATTACTTTTTGTATTTTTTATTATTTGTTGGGATACATCCGTTACCCGTTAGCTAGTTATTACAGTTCAAAAGAAAGAGATTTTAGTCAGGATAAACAGATAGACTGACGATGTAGGCTCTGTAATAACTTCCATTAGTACCTATTGGGCACGGAAGGCTAAAAAGTTCGCTGCTGTTGAGATGATAAACCTTGGAGAGATGATAACCAATGTGCAATAGCTAATAATAATATGTGTGCAATAGCTTACACATAACGCTAGGTGGAAACAGTTAGGGAAGGAAGAAGACATTATAGACTAGAAGAATACTCACTTGGCAGTGGTGAGTAGTACAAACATACTGACAAACGAGTCGCTGATCGTCTTGAAGTGTCCGTTGTCGACGTGCTCCGAGAACAAATAGTACCCCAACAAAGAATACGTCGCCACGAAGAACATTAGTAAACCTGGAAAGGATATTATTGAGTTATTTAGGAAAGTGAGTACAAACTTCAAATTCTTTTTTTAGAGTCAGGCAAACGAGCAAGTAGATCATCTGATAGTAAGTGATCTCCACTGACCATGAAAATCCACAATACTAGAAGAGTTATGGATGTTGGAGTTGCTAAACTCAAAGTGAAGGGATAATTAAGGTATTAGGAAGGGGATGGTGTATTTGAACCCGGATATCTGACTCACCGTACGAAACAACAGCGAGTTGCTACATCCACGACGGTTTTCTGAGAGACAGTGGTAACAACCTAGTCGAATCCGTCAACTCATGAGCCTGTAGCCTATCTACAGCCTGGCTCTATGTATTCTTCATTACGAAAAGACTAACAGCTGAGTTTTATGATGCGTCTTTTTATACTAATGGGAATTTCCGAAGCACTGTTGTATGTTATTACTTTATTTACATCATAGCATGATAGTCTGTATCCCTGAAGTGATAGACAGGGGTGCAATATTCGTTGAATTTATTTCCGTCCCATGACATGGGTCACCAACATCTTAGGCCTAAACCCAACCTCACCTGCACGTGACTCTGTTGATTAACGGACGAAGCAATGGCGACACTTGGTTCCCGTTGTAGGTTGTGAGGGGTGAGACGGTGGGTCGTCTCATAATACCATGAGGTGTGGCATATACTAAATACCGTTAAATCTATGATACAAGAAGACGGACCCTGGCTTAAGCAATAACAGCGACAGATAGATTTGTTAAGTGGCCAGCTTTACAAGAACAAAATATAAGAATTGTACATTGAAATAAAACTAGTTTATACGGATTTTATCGCGGTTTAATTTTTATTTTAGTCCAACTGCCAGACCTCAAGATATCGTGAGCTCTTTCTGCGTAGATCGGACTAGTGTCAACTAACTTTTTTAAATAATTAAAAATAAATGTATAATTTTAAAATGAAGGTAGCCATTGTAACATTAACTTTTCGAGACGACCTACACCTCAGTCTCTCCCGTGACCACGAAGGTTGAAAAGCTTTCGAAACGTCGGGACTAAAATAAAAATTAAACCGCGATAAAATCCGTATAAACTAGTTTTATTTCAATGTGTAATATTCGCGTAAACCTAAGAAATCACTAAGAATTGTACATTCAGCATACCTAACATATCAATAATAGGTGGTAGAGACTGCAGTATCTGCCGTATGAACCGTCTGACGCCGCCGCAGTGCCGCGTGTCCACCAGGAATATGGGACGCAACGCGCGCGTCACTCGGAAGTGGGATGATTGGCGACACACCACCACCACGGCTTCCAGTACCATGATTAGCAGGGTTATACCCTGGAAAATTAAATGCATTTTTGACAACTGGTTTCAGGAAGCTTTGATATCTTTGATCTACAAGTTTGTTTTTAAACACAGCAAATAAGAGGCGTGTTATAAATAAATATTCTTCCACCTGCCCTTGTCCCACTCGCAGTGGGGTTAACGCAACATGTTTTATTACATCTGTTACATACATGCTTGTAGTTTTACGACCGGCCACCTGCCTGACGTCAACCTCTCTGGGGAGAAAACATCCAGACCCGAAAAAAATATATGTGGATCACACATTTATACCTTCGGGTATATAAGTAGATAGTAGTTTTCATTAGTTATTATAAACAAGCTTCCAAATAAAAAAACGGATTCAAATTAATCCACTCGTTTAGGCGCTATGCCACAGGCACACACCCACGGACAGACAAAGAGATCAAACTTATAAAATCCCTCTGTTTTGTAGAGCTTAAAAATATATCTGTTGTATAAAGAGAAACATACCTTTATCATAGTCCTCTTGTGTTTGAGTATTGTGCTCCACCCGATCCACTTGAGCTTCAGATGCAGCTCGATGCCTATCACAGTTAACGCCATCAGCTCTATCGTCCCGTGCGCCCATACTGGAAGCTGAAAGGAAAAATATTGGCGGGCCAGATTTTAAATCAAACCCCTTGTTACTAGAAAGAGACAATTTCTGTGAAGAGCCCAGCAGCATTTCGGAGTAGATAGGTCTGCATGGCCAACAATTCTTGCGAAGCCCATGATGACGACAGATAGACCGAAATGTGCCTCGAAATAAGATATACGTGTGTCTTCAGGATTATGAGGCGTATATTATGTCTTCCTATGAATTTATTTCTTAAGTTTATGAAAAATGGTCCTCTAGAAAAACGATTTTACCTCAAACATAGATACCTACCAGTACCTGCCAGTACCTAACGATGTGATGCATCCGCAGATATGCTGGCAACTCCTCCGGGCTGGAGGGATGTGAGTTTGAAGTACTTACCTCAAACGTAGGCACAGCATGGTCCTCGGTAAAGGCCAGTAATATTAATACTAGTGATGTGAGCAGGTCCAATCCGTGGTACCAAGGGTTGTGCACCCGTAGGTTAGCTGGCAACTCCTCCGGACTGGACGGTTGAGACTTCGAAGTACCTCAAAAGTAGGTACAGCAGGGTCCTCGGTAAAAGCTAGTAATATTAATACTAATGATGCAAGAAGGTCCAGCCCGTGGTACTAAGAGTTATACACCCGTAGGTACGCTGGTAACTCCTCCGGACTGGACGGTTGAGAGTTCGAAGTACTTACCTCAAACGTAGGCACAGCAGGATCCTCGGTGAAGGCCAGTAATATTAAAACTAGTGATGCAAGAAGGTCCAGCCCGTGGTACCAAGGGTTGTGCACCCGTAGGTACGCTGGTAATTCCTCCGGACTCGACGGATGTGAGTCAAACTTCTCGTTGTTCAGACCTTCCTGGAATTAGACACAAATTATTAGGTATTGTGTGCAATTTCTTCATATAACCTAACCTTTAATAGCGTCTACAGTTTTTGCCGTGAGCGCATATCGATTATTTAAAGTCCTACCATTCAGCAGACTATATTATAAAAAAAGTACAGCGTTTGCTATTTTTAGTTAAAATTTGATATTTTAACATGACGGCGGTTTCACAAATACATAAACAGCCACACTTTTACATTTTGTAATAGTTAAATCTTGTATTATAATATAAACCTAAATTTCTTCTTTCTTCCTTTTCTTACCTACTTTAAGATTCCCCAATTAAATCCAGAACTTGTACAATAAACTATTTCGTTTGCTCAAATTCCACATACTTACCTCTAAATAAATAGCAGCCTCATGGTAATTCATCTCCCAATGCTCGTCTTCTGACATGTGCAGCCCCGTATGTAGCGAGGATCTGCTGCCCATGTCTAGTGTGCCTCCATCGCCGCCGCCGTCCGTGTCTGTCCGTGTGTCTGCGAAGAATATGCTATGTTAGGAGTTGATGATGGGATTCTTAATAAACTTAAATAAGCTGTATCCCCGAAGGGGTAAGAGAAGCAACAAGTGTATCCACGGTTAGCCGAGCTTATTTTCGTCCCATGATATGATAGAGCTATCAATGCCACCACGTCTGCGCTTTTAGACCTTTTTTTATTTGTTGTTGGTTGTTACATAAAAAACATCAAAAGCATTTAACATAGGTACCACAGTATATGATTATTGTATGCATGTGGCGAGGAGCCAGCTCAGTGTATAATACACTGAATTTCAGCTGGTTCCTCCCAACTTAGTACAAAAACATATGATACATGCGGGACAGTTTGAAAATCAATGAATGTAACAAAATGTAGGTGTGTGCTTTAGTACTATGTGGTACCTACTGTACGCTACGTAAATCTAAAGAAGACGTTTCGACGGACGCGTTACTCGCGCATTCAGTACGACAAAGTCACGAACGTACGCATCTGACGCTTGACGCAACCATCGGAAGCCTCCTCGACTATTTATGCACTACATTTGATTCGAGTCTGAGAAATGACGGTCCAAGTCGTAGTAGGTAGGCACTATTTGTATGAGGGGCTACGTAGTAGATCCGAACTCTGTGCTGCGAATTCGAGAATAGTCCCAGATCGAATTATTCATTATCTCGGGTTCAGATCGGATGCAGTGCGTAAACTCTTATGGTATGTTTTGAGGTATACGACCGGGACAAGACATGGTAACTCCTGACTCATAGACACGACAGTATGGCCGTTCCCAATATTCTGTCTATCGGCAGATTTGCTTACTATCAATAGTGTTTTAACAGATCTTCCATACAAAATGTGTCAAAATTATACTGCCAGTAAGCAAATCTGTCGACAGACAGAAAATTAGGAACGGCCATTAGTTGCATACCTCAAAACGTAGGAGGTACATACGAGTACAATTGTATCTATAGCGGACGTGTCGCTGTAATCACGCATCGCGGTTTCCTATTTCGTGCGTTTTGAGGCATGCGACTGATCGCATACTTCAAAACGAAACTTTAATCGTAGACCAAGTACCTAATTGCCTTTAACGTTCGTACTTTCCGTACCCAGATACTCTTTGGCACAAATTTAAATGATTTATGTAGCAATTAGTCTACGAAGGACACTTAAAAACGTCATTTAAAATATCTACCGGAGCTTCGGAAATGCCCATCAAATGCCAATCTGAGTAGAAGCATCAAGAAATTCAGGCGTAGATCTTTTGTTTTTTTATCATGATTTATGCTTCTTTAAAGACCCTATGATAAAGCGGGCGAGTAGCCGGCTGTGAAACGAGAGGCCGCGAGTTCAATTCCCGCACTGTGAGTACCGTTTGTATGCTCCAAAGATATTTTTCGTGTCTGGGTGTAGTGGGACCATAAATCTCTCATAGTTTCTAATACCCACGATACAGGTTAACTTAAATTGGGGCTATGTGTCTAGACTATTGGATGTACGTATTTATTTATCACAATCCATTACGTAGCTACATACCCAGATACCCACTGACAGTCCAGTAGATCCTATCCTGGGCATATCTCACTGCATCCACAAATTTTTCGATCTTCATTGTAGAAAATAATCCACAAGGCTGTCCCTACACAATGCTACGAACTGACTGATGCCTCGAAAAGATAATGTGAAATTTTATGAGGTACGGTCAGAATATAAAATGAGTTATACAATATGGTAATATCTTTCTACGTCTGGCGAATAGAGAATTTTTTTTATAGCCTGAAAAACGAGACGAGCTGGTCGCTCGCCTGATGGTAAACGCCTGCTCATAAACAGAAGCAATGCGTACGTATGTACTATATACACCTCCCATCCTCTACACGACCAATTAAAATAAATCCCCTAAGGGATTAAAATGTTGTTCACTAAAGTGTATGGTAACAGTTTAATGGCAGAGTCATGTAGCCAATTAGCCCAGGCCTTGATCGCTATGGCATCGTTACCCCGTGTCCTAAACCCACAAACGATGTATCAACATCGATCCTCTAAAATAAAGCCAAGTTACATGCTTTAAACGTCATGGAGTCTTATGGAGGTCATGCAAGTTAATCCAATGCGTAGATATCATTTCTGTAATTGCTTGATTGAGCTGCTATAATTCCAATTAAATATTGTAAAACCTTATGCTGTAATAATTGTAAACTAGTTTTGTAAAGAGCAACGCTGGAGTTTCTTGCTCGTTCTTCTCAAGCGAAACAGCATTCCGAACTAGCGGTAGAATTTTGATGGAATCTAAATAATGTATAACATTTTAATACAATAAATATTTAGTTTTTTTTTAATTTGAAGTTTATATAATACAATAATAGCCAAGGCCAATGCGGGGTTATATTAAAATTAACAGTTATCCAGACTGCCTCGGTGGCGCAGTTGTAATGTTGTACGCGTTACAATTGAGGCTAACGCTGAGGTCTCGGGTTCGATCCCCGGGTCGGGTAAAGTGGTATTGGGTTTTTCTATAACGAAATTCTCACTATCAACCCGGAGTCTGGAATTTGTGCCCGGTATGGCAATAGGCTCGCCCCCTATCACATCGTGGGACGGAGATACGCTCGGCGAAATGTGGGTGTACTAGTTACACCTCTGCCTACCTCTTCGGGGATTACAGGCGTGAGTGCGTATGTAACTGTTATCCAGTTTATTATAAACTTGGCTTGACACTCGTGCCGTATGGCTATTATATCTATCGATATAAACAGATTTAACAATATTTATTAAATTAAATAGTCGAAGTGCCTTCGACACATTTTTGTGCTACTTCAATGAATTTCGGCAGGTTGCAATTGAATATATCAATTTGTTCGGAAATCATGTTGAGTAAAGTGTTTTGTTTCTGACGTTTCTGTACTTATGTGTACAATATTTCTGTAGGTTTCTGCTATAAAAAATGTGAACCTAATTTTGTTTTGCTATCTGTACACTGTGAAACGGTTCATGTTATCATAATGTAAATGTTTACGCAGTTATTTAAATTTTATATGCAGACTGACGGGCTACAAGTTAATGCGCAATGTTTGCTTTTGAAATAATTATATTACCTATGGTTAAGTATAGGTTGCTTTTCATATAGGTCATTTTGGCGGTAAAATAGGACAGGCTGTAAAAAATGTTTTTTTTATAGAATAATCATAAGACCAAACAACGATTTGTGACCATGAGAGTGGCTAGATCAAGGGAAATGTTTTCTGAGTGGTAGAGCCACGCTGTAGACAGTTTTGTATGCAGCATGAATGGGCCGGCTCGTCCGGGTCGTTACCACTGTCTCACAAAAAACCGGCGTAAAGTAGCAGCTTGCTGCTGCGTTTCGTACGGTCAGTGAGAAATCCGGAGGCCCAAATCCCCCTCCCCTTCCCAATCCCTTACTTATCCCTTTCCTTTAAGGTTGGCAACGCGCCCATGATTATTTTAGTATTGTGGGCGTTCATGGGCGGTGGAGTTCACTTACCATCAGGTGATCCACTTGCTCGTTTGCCGGCCTATATTATTAAAAAAAAATGTTTGTAGTGCAGATATGCAAAATTTTTATATTTATCTAGATAAATTTAGTGGTCCGAGTAATGACACAGTGGGCGAGTGGCCGACTGTGAAGCGGGAGACCGCGGATTCGATTCCAGCACCCACACAAAATGTGTGTGTTTTCTCCGCAGAGGGATTGACATTGTCAGACAAGCGACTTGTAAAAATTACAAGCCAAATCTGTCTGTAACATGTGTTAAAAAGCATTTTGCGCCGATCTCAGTGAGATATGAGCAGTTAAAGAATTTATCTAACCACAAAGTCGGAATAACAGAAACAATGGTCCATTATTCCGACGTCAGCCAGTCACATAACATAGTTGTAAGATTTTAAACTCCATCTCTTGGTGAATATTTAGTACCTAATAAGAACCCGTACATATTTCAACTTTTTTCAAATCTACACTAATATTATAAAGAGGAAAGATTTATATTTTTGTTTGAAACGAATAAACTTAAAAACCACTGGTCCGATTTCAAAAATTATTTTGCAGTTAGAAAGCTACATTATCACTGAGTAACATAAGTTATATTTATTACTAGAAAAAAAATTGAAATCCTTATAAATCCCTACTAAAGCCAACCCAAGGTGTAGAAAAAAACATTATAAAGGCGAAACTAACTCTATCTGTCTGTTACGTTTTCACAGCTAAATGGCTGTACGGATTTTAATAAAACTTGGTAAGGAGATATGTTATATCCTGGGGAAGAACATGGGGTACTTCCGTCCCGGAAAAAAGACAATCACACGGGCGGAGTCGCGAGCAAAAGCTAGTCAGCAATAAAGTTACACCCCTGGTCCTGCCATCCCGAAGCCAGCACCGCTGCCCATCCCTAATTGAAATGACGTTTGACGTCACGCATTTCATAAATTCTAACACGAACGAACTATATTTAGCTACTACCTATTTAAAACAGTATTTTCACGTCATTCAGAAGTTTATATGGCTAGAAAGTGTGCGTCATCTTTATTCACAGACTTCTCCCGACCTTTTAAATGATGAATGACCACGGCCTTCGTTGAGGGAGATAGATATACATTACAGTGTAAGTGAGAAAGAGAGGGCAGAGGTGGGGGAAGCCGCTGTCTTTACTAGAATGGGTTTAGGCTGAGTATATACGATTATCCTACTATACACGAGGTTATTATGACTGGGAAAGGTGCGCTCTTTTACAAGTCTAAGTAAACATGAAAGCTTAATATAAAAAAGAGAAAAAATACATAGGTATGTCGCGATTCTCTCGGCACTTTGGAAAAGGCCGATATTGAATCTGGTATCATTACTTAAGGTATGAAACTTCTATCAATCAAGGAATTGAACCCAGGACCTCAAGGATCTCACCTTAGTACGCTGCCACTAGAGCAGTGAGGTGAGTATGTATTCGACCTAAATGCAGCTTTATTTTAAAGTCTGATCCCAAATGCTTGAATAAAGAAGAGATTTTTGGATGTATTCATTCATGCCTCGGTGGCGCAGTTGTCAGGCACGGAGTACGACTCCGGTGCTGAGGTTTCAAGTTCGATCCCGGTTCGGGAAAAAGTTATATTGCATTTTTGTATCACGAAACGTTTAGTATCAGCCCGGAGTCTGGAATTGTGTCTGTTATGGCGATAGGCTTGCTCCCTATAGCATCATAGGACGGAAATAAACTCTGATAAATATGGGTGTACTAGTTACACCACCTATCTTCGGGGATTACAGGCGTGACTGCGTGTATGTCATACGTATGTCAATCGTATCTCGTATGTCATTCAAGAATCACTAAATCCCGCAGGAAATGTCTTACATTTGCACCCAGCCTTATACGATTAGATCAAGGTTATGTAAAAATTCGTGACCAACTCTATTCTATGAATAGAGACACACCAACACGCAATTTCGTTTGGGGTGTTATTTGCTTACATTTGCAGGAATACCTTTTAGCAGATTTCTTGGAAAGTTATGTCATACGAAAGGCAGAATGGAGATGTGGACTATATGATGTACCTATGTACTTACTTTTTTATGCTAAGTAAGTTTTTTGTTCTAACAGAATTCCTTTGAAAATGATCTTATACGAAAAGTAGAGTGTAGATGGATACATATAATGTAAGTGTACAGAATGGGCCGGCTCGACCCGTGTGTTACCACTGTCTCACAGAACACCGACGTAAAGTAGAGGCTTGCTGCTGGGTTTTGGACGGTGAGTGAGATATCCGGAGGCTAAAATCTCCCTCCATTTCCCAATTGATTGCCTTAATTATCCCTTTCCTTTAAGATTGGTAACGCGCCCATGAATCTTCTGTTATTGTGGTTGTCCATGGGTTGTGGAGATCACTTACCATCAGGTGACCCACTTGCTCTATTGCCGGCCTATGATACACAAATAAACGCGCCGAATTGAGAACCTTCTCCTTTTTTGAAGTCGGTTAAAAAGTAGCTTTTGTTTTAACATTATCCGGATTTGGGAATATAATACGAGAAAAATTATAAGTAGTAGAGCCACGCATTTGTGTACAGCAAGAAAGGACTGACTCGACCGGGTTATTACCACTGTCTCACAGAAAACCGACGTGAAGTGGCAACTTTCTGGTGCGTTTTGAAGGATCAGTAAAGTAACTGACAGTAAAATATCTTTTATAAAAATACTTATCACATTATAGAGATACTCAATGATGGTGACGCGACGCCATTTCATTTCACATCGGACTCACGCAAACATCTGCTAAGCGCATTTAATCTATAGACCCAATAAGCTGTAAATCATGTAGAGTCCTATGTCATATAGTGCCGGGTTTGATTCTCTACGGACAATTTTAGTTTACCATTGAAGTTATTTAGGTATATGGTTTTTGTGGCATAGGAAATATAACATAAGTTTCAGTTCAGGTGAAGGGCAAATTACGATTCTCTTTAGACCTTTTTTTTATATAAATGCTATCATTTTACAAGCGCTAAAATCGCCATATGACGTTTAAGTTTACGTAATATTGACGTGGCTTGGATCTACACCATTCTGCCACCTCTGTCACAAGAGTGACTTTCGCATTTTTGAACTTTACACTCAATAGACCCAATTATGAGATTATTCTGAGTATTTAGAGTAAGTTATAATTTATAACAAAAGATGGCGAATCATGTGTAGGTACATAATTTCCTACATAATACATTAGCATAGAATATATAATAGTCGTTATTCGATGTTAATAAATATTTCCGTTCCGTTATTTTACAACACATCGGTAATCCAACATTTTAGATTTTTTATTGGCTATCATATATATAATCATGACCATACCATAGATTATTATTTATATACATGACTGATTTCACAGTTCCCTCGCACACTCACGTGACTGAAATGCTAACTTTTGAATTAAGAATGTTGTTTTTTCTCGAACGTACAAAGGAATCGAAGTGCATCAACCGTGGCATCCAATTTGTCGTTCTTTTTTTTATGAAACAAATTTCGTACAACTTTTACGTCTTGAAGAAGCTTGAGTGTAAATTCCTGTCGACAGTCTTTGAAAAGAATCTTCCGTAAGTTGATTGTGCGAAACAAATTATTTACTGCTTTTATATGTACATTTTGTAAAGACTTCAAACGTAGTCGTCGGGACGTAGAAGCACTTTATTACGACATAAGATTACAGGCATTACATAAAAATTATTTAACTTTCGTATGTTCTTTTAGTTAGTGAACTATTATTATTGCTATTATGAAGTTTAATGCAATGCTACGATGAGCTAATATTAATTTTATGTAAATATGCCGTCATGTAAAATGTAAAAGCCTACAGAATAAAATTACGGTATCAATCACAATGCAATGTTGTTGCTTTGAGTTGTAAATCAAATGGAATAATAAATGCAAACAATTGACAATAAGTATGTGATTTAAATTTACGATAAATGAGACGAACAAAATATGTAAAGTGGTAGAGCCACGTTGTAGAAAGTCTTGCCTATGGGCCGATTCGACTGGGGCGGTACCACTGACTAAAAAACCGACGTGAAATGTCGTATTGCATTTCCAGTGTACCAAATATAAATATCCCCCCTTCCTTTCCAACCCCCATTCCTTTCCTTTATGGTCTACAACGCATCCATGATTCTTCTGGTATCGTGGGTGATCATGAGTGGTGATCACATATCAATAGGATTTCTGTGAGATAGTGGTACTAACCCGGTCGAGCGTACCCATTCATGCAGTGTCTAAGACGTGGCTCTACCACATAGAGAAGATGAATACGATAAGCATAGAATATTTTTAAATCTCTTTAAAAAATTATATCAACGCGAATTTGATATTATGACAAAACATGTAATTACTAATGTGGTGCGACCTTCCAGTTTGCGAAGGGCTTTATCGCGAAATATGATACTTTAATTGTAGGTTTTGTAATTTCGCTTTACCCAAAACTCAATGTCATGAGGAGAGGAAGGTCACGACTCCACCTAAATATCGAATTTAAACTACTTTTACCTACTGTGTCATGTGCGCAATTTTATAGACAGATTGGCGTAATTTTGGCCACCGCAGTGCATTTATGCAGTGTTTTTCATTGGTCCAAATTAGTGTTAAAAAACTTATAAAAATATACTTACTTTATCTACTAGCTTTTGTTCGTAGATTGAATTAAAACTGGACTAAAATAACAATTATCTAATTTTTGTTTTAATTTAGCCAGTGCCAGTAGTGACGATTTCTCTAACCGTCATTGGTTAGATTTTGGCGCTAAATCAAAACAGACCAATCATGTACACAGAATTGGACACTTGGCGAAGAGCTTACTTAAATCATAGACAAATATTGTTTGATTCATCTATGTTGTTACAAGTGGTTACAAGTGTTTTTTGTGAATACGAGCCTTACATTTTCTTCATCTAAGCACAATTTTATGAGGAACCCTCATTGATTCAGGATCGCCTTATGAGTATGATAAGGAGAAAATAACCCTAAGAAATACCCTCATACACGTCCCCATAACAAAAGCACTTCGGAATTCCGAAATAGAAAATCCTTAGGTACCTCCGTGCATTCCTAACACGTAACAAAAAGGCGCGAAAATTTCTCCCGCCGACAGCGTTCTAGAGCTCGTATTTATATCAACGACTCAGGACTATGCACTATTCCAATCTATCGCATGTTCGATTCGAGAAAACGTATTTTACTCGAGATTGGTTTTGGGTCGTAATGGTGATAGGTTTTCACTTATACCAGCCCCGGATCTACAAGTTTTTCGAACCGGGGCCGAACCTTGATAGTAGCGCCCGTTGCTCTAGCGTTTAAGATAAATTACTTTAAAAAACTCACAAATATATAATGGTTAGAATTTTTCGTGTATGGGACACTAAGAAACCTTTAATAGATTTGTACTTTTCACTTGTGGTGAGGGCCTGTGTGGCGCCTTTTTAACCGACTTAAAAAAGGAGGACGTCCTCAATTCGACGCGTTTTTTTTATGTACATCGATTTCTCCGCCAATTGTAGACCGATTTTGTTGGAAAAATTTCACTCGATAGAGTTTAGCTGCGATGTGGTCCCATATAAATTTGGTTATGATCTGACGACGGAGTACGGAGTAAAAAAAATAACTCCTCAACGGACGACAGTACACTCGTCGTGATTGTGTTATTGTATTGGAATTTTTACATGCTATTGCTGTAACTACCACTAAAAATTGAAGTCAGTTTCTAAGTTTTGTTAAACGTTATTCTTACAAGTCGACGGTGAGCCAACCAGGCTTCCATATGCTAGGCGCTTCGTGCAGCAAGTTTTTTTATTTTTAATCATATTATATTATGATTTTGGTGCCACCTGAAATTGCCGCCCGGGGCGGTTGCCCTGGTTTGAAGATCCGGGCCTGCCTTACTTTGTTTTTTGTACAATTGAATGACGTGACAGGTCGTTCGGTTTATTTACCAGCGCCACGCCTTGCTATAAACAGTAGCAATATTACTCATAATTTTGAACTACAAAATACTACAGGGCACTGAACTGCGCTCTTCATCACGAGACATATGATGTTATCTCATAATGTTCACTCATTTGATTGGCTTCGATGTCCTTCAAACTAAAATATAGCAATGCTTCCACACTGCTGCTTGGCAGAAGAAGTGTACTGTTGTCCGTTGAGGATTTTTATTTTTTTACTCCGGTCTCCGTCGTCAGATCTTAAACAAATTGGAATGGGGCCACACGGGAAGCACCAACTTTCAAATAAAAAAAGAATCATAAAATCGGTCCAAGTCGAAAGTTCTGAAGTAACAAACATAAAAAAAACAGTCGAATTGAGAACCTCCTCCTTTTTTGAAGTCGTTTAAAATAGCATTCGCATTCATACGCACTCACGCCTGTAATCCCCGAAGGGGTAGGCAGAGGTGTAACTAGTACACCCACATTTCGCCGAGCGTATCTCCGTCCCACGATGTGATAGGGGGCGAGCCTATCGCCATACCGGGCACAAATTCCAGACTCCGGGCTGATAATGAGCATTTCGAAATAGAAAACCCAATACCACTTTACCCGACCCGGGGATCAAACCCGAGACCTCAGCCTTAGCTTAATCGTAACGCGTATGCATTACAACTGCGCCACCGAGGCAGTCAGTTCAAAATTGCAACAAAAAAGATCAAAACGTAGACGTATAGATAGATACACATTCCGGTATTGACGCAGCTTGACGTATCGAGTATTCGAGTATAATGCAAATCATTTAGCTGCACATTGTAATGTAACGGTTCAATTAGCTGTAATTGTATAAGATGCAATGTATGAGATGCGGGAATGGCGGCGCATCGTCAACACGTTTAGAATAAACATAATCTAGTTTACATATTTTTCCTTTATTTTAGAAGGTTCACCTATACATTTGTTTTCCCATATTGTTTTAGAATAGTCATTGTCAACTGTTTGCGCAGTATTACTAAATAAATACACCCAACAGTCACACACATAGTCCTGACCCCACGGTAAGATACGAGTCTTGTGTCGTAAGTATCAGGAACTATGTACGATAGACTTTCGGTCTTAAGGGTATTGATAGGTCCAAAGATTTTAAGCGATTGACCTCTAAACTAGAAAATTTGTTAGCTTCTCAGCTCCAGATGGCTAGAATTACTAAATACTCTATTCTACAATAGAGGGTGTGTAACTTATTGACGTTTATATACGCACTCACGCCTGTAATCCCCTAAGGGGTAGGCAGAGGTGTAACCAGTATCTACACCCACATTTCGCCGAGCGTATCTCAGTCCCACGATGTGATGGGGGCGAGCCTATCGCCATACCGGGCACAAATTCCAGACTCCGGGCTGATACTGAGCATTTCGAAATAGAAAAACCCAATACCACTTTACCCGACCCGGGGATCGAACCCGAGACCTCAGCGTTGGCCTCAATCGTAACGCGTACACATTACAACTGCGCCACCGAGGCAGTTACGCTTTTGTTGTCCTTATTAAAGCTATATTACACTCACGGCCTTCCGTTTCACAGACGTCTACTCGCTGCGCCACGGAGGCTTGTATGTCATGTATTTTAAATGTGGACAGTCTGGATGTTTCAATTACTCGTACTTTGCCTCACACATTGTTTACCAACTTCGCATAACAATATGTGGATGCAATCTATGTAGGTATGTAGATTAGATGCAAATAGAAAATACATCTCTACGCCAACAACAACGCGATTCCTTTTTAGTCATTTTAAATAGATATATATAAATGTAAAATAAATAAATACACCGAACAGTCACACACATAGTCCTGACCCCACACTAGGTACACCTGTATCGTGATTATCAGGAACTATGAGGGACTTGCGGTCCCACAACACCCAGACCCGAAACAAATATTTGTGGGTCATACAAACATTTGTCTCGGTGTGGGAATCGAACCCACGGCCTCTCTCTTCGCAGTCGGCTTCTCGACCACTGCGCCACGGAGGCTGTCTAAAATGTTTGTATGTTTGTTAATCAATCACGCCTTAACAGCTGAACGGATTAAAATTTGACAGACAGATCATGACCCTGATAAGAAAAAAACTCACTCACAAATTATTTTTCACATTTATAAATAGTAGTAAGTAAAGCCCGTGTTATAGAAAAACACTAAAGTGAGCTCTTTGCTAAGTGTCGATATCTGTACACGTGATTGGTCCGTTTTTGTTTCGCGCCAAAATAGACGGAAATAGAAAATTGATCTTTAATACGCGCCTCAGACCACCAAGTTTCTGATTCAGTTACGGTTTTACCTGAAACCAGAAGAGCCGAATATTCGAATACGGTTTCGACTTCAGCTAAAAATTGTGTTTCGGTCGGACACTAGAAGATAGAGACGAAGACACAACAGCGCAACGGTGCCGAATAAGGCATTGCGTTAATGCAAGGCCGTTGTTTCGCAACCGCTCTTGTTACTATACTATGCCGTTAGCAGAAAGTTTTTGTGAACAGCTGAGGGGCTAGCACGGAAAACTATCAAAATCGTAATGTAAAGGTATCGAGGGCTCGACAGATAATTCCATATACATCATTCGTTTAAATTCCATATATATTAGTTTATTTTACGTACGATAGAGGCGCTGTACCAAAATCTCATAGAAATTGTTGTCGTTGACAGCTCGAATAACTTTTCGCAAGTTTTCCGTGCTAGCCCTTCTGTTCGCCTTTGATTTAACGATAGTCCGGACTTTGACGCTTAAGTTACAAAAAATGGGATTAGCTGGATGGTAAAGCAGATTCTGAGGATGGTTATATATTAATTAGCTACTTAGATCCATCCACTTTTGAATTGCCTGAGTGATTGTCTTGTTCGAAGAGCGCGATAGAACGGTTTACTCATTTATTCGGTAATCTTCTTTCACTTTGTGTTCAGACGATTCATTCATAATGAGAGTTATTTTATCTCTTTGTTAAGAATATTGCTTAACCTAACTGTAAAAAACTCCAAGGACAATTAAGAGAGAAAGACTATTAACACTTTTGAGTGGTTGAGCCACGCCGTATACAATTTTGTCTACAGTATGAATGTGCCGGCTCGTCCGGGTCGTTATGACTGCCTCACGGAAAACCGACGTAAAGCAGCTTTCTGCTGCGTTTCGTACGGTGAGTGAAATATCCGGAGGTACAAATCCCCTCCCCTACCCATTCCCTTAATTATCGCTTTCTTTTAAGGTCGGCAACACGCCCATAATTATTTTGGTATTGTGGGCGTACATGGACGGTGGAGATCACTTACCATCAGGTGACCCACTTGCTCGTTTGCCGGCCTATGCTATAAAAATATAAAGAAAACATCTAACTTTTTAATGGCTGAACAGATTTTCTTCAAACATAGATTAGAACTATCTCGATATGTTATATACCAGATTTCAAATAAAACACACAATCAAATCGAAGCAAGATTATACAAGCAATCAAATCGGTCTATTCGTTTAGGCGTTATGATAGACAGATACACTCAGAAGTCAAGATTAAGAAGATTGTCGGTTTATTAGAAAATTTTATTCAAATTTTATTTTTATTCATTACTTGTGAATAAATACTTTAAAAAAATATTTTGTCTAACATAAGGTAACCGCTCATATACAAACTCTGCTTTGATTAGAAGTTCCGTAATGCAGTAAGTACATATCCATTTTAACCCCGACAAAAGAGAGGGATATGATAAGGTTGACCCATTTTTACATAGCAATGGAGTCAGCAGATATCTCTGAATTCTCTTGGAACTCACGTTATTTTGTTTGGCGTACTACATGAAAGGCCTAAGTAACCCATCTAATCGCTTACGTGTTTCTTGGTGTTTCAATTTTTGATCTCTAGCGAAACACCGTGTTTCGCCGCGCCGCACTGTAGTCATTTAATTTAGATATTTTTACATTTTTAGTTGCCGTTTCGTAGTATTAGATGTTTAATTATCGCTAGGAATTTATATTTCAACTTGTTAGATTATTTAAAAATAATTCTTTATATTTATTGAAAAGTATGGAAGCGATGCCAATATGATTAATTTTAAATTTAGAATGCAACGAACTAGTAACTCTAAATAGATTATGTAACCTTTTTAGACATGCCATGGATCATAGAGAAAATATATAATCTATGTCCTATGGCATGGACCACAAGTTCCCGCCTTTTTCAGATATGTCAAAAATTAAGAACGATATACTTATCATAAGAATTATTGTACGACTCCGCAATATAATTTGTACCTATAATAAAATAGTATTGTTATTATATAACGTCGAGTAAATGATTATTTCAATACCCTTCTAAAATTACTATTGCTTATAAACTCATTATTTTTTGCGGGCCACGGTTGGTAAACATGCATGAAATAAAAAAGGTGTTTTATCCTTTTTCACCAATCAATGTCATACGTAAAGACCTTATAGCAGAATTTAAGAAATGGTTAAACTTAATTAGGTACTTATTACATCATATGACGAAAATATCTTAGCGATCTATATGCTAATTCGTTGCACCTCCGCTAAACCCTTCGGCTATATCATCAATATACAGCGTGGGCCTGTGTAAGTATTAACGCCCACTTATAGTCTCCAGAATAAATAACTTTATTCCATAACATCAAATAGCATAACATAATTTTCATTGACAACAAATATCGACTAACGGCCCTTCCCAATATTTTGTCCACCGATAGATTAGCTTACTATCAATAGTGTTTTGACAGATCTTCCATACAACATATTGTGTCAAAGCTTTACTGATAGTAAGCAAATCTGACGATAGACAGCATAATAATATTGGGAACGGCCATAATGGTCCCGTTAAACCAAGCCTGACATCCCGAGCCGAGCTACAAACGCAAATCGTGCAATCTACTCGTGTTTCTCCACCACGTCGCACCACGCCACACATTGTTTCGGGGTAAGAGGTAGGTATCTTGTCAAGACTAGAATTATTAGAATTATTAGACTATTAACGGTAGGCAGCGACCTGGCTGTGCTCTGGCATTGCTGAGGTCCATGGGCGGCGGTAACCACTTACCATCAGGTGAGCCGACCGCTCGTCTGCCTATCTAGGGCAATAAAAAAAAAAGAATACTTTTTAAAAACGTGACGCGTGCTCGTCGTCCGTGCCTCGGTTCGCGCTAATCTTTATCACACAAAGAACTTACATGATTTCAACGTGTACCATTTGTCCCGTATTGTATAATACACTCTATCACTTAAAGTCACTAACTTAGACATATTTTAATACACAATAAAAAAACACGACATACTGCGATCATTTACGAAATATTTTGAATATTGTCTGATCTTGGAGGTCAGTTGCTGGCAACATTTTTTCAGGCGAATTCTTGTATTCAAATCGAAAGCAGAGTTCATGTCGAAGTGTATTCAAGGTAAAATATGTAATGTAACTTTATGAAACATCTAATTCAATGTCGACATCTAAGTGAATAAAATGCTGATGTTGAATGTACAATGACAATGGTACAGTTCATGTATCTCTATAAAAAGTAGTGAATAATATTTTCTTACAAACTTTTTGTTCGCGGCTCCACCCGCATGAATGTTTTTTCCGGGATGAAAAGTAGCCATGTCCTAATCGAGGTCATGATCTACCTTTGTGCCAAATTTAATGCAAATCAGTTCAGCTGTGAACGTTAAAGCGTGATTGATTAACAAACATCGAATCTACCAAATTAACACACCGATAGTTTTAGAGAATCAGAAATTCTTTATTTTATGAATAATTACCTAAATATACCACAAGCTTATTCATTTAGGTTTTCCAGCAGACTTAACAATAATAATTATCGCCGTTTTGCGAGAAATTGGTAATACCCTGATTCAGCCGGCGCGGCTTGAAACTTGGTTACATTATAAATGAACTCAAATCACCATCCACCTGATTTATGTGACATACTCCTCAACCCATTCAAGTTAACACCGTGACTGACACAACACTTCCGTTTTTCATTACAATTAAATATACGCTCTTTGCACATACAAACTTAACCACACAATAATAAAATTAGTCTAACATTTTTTGAATTTAATATTTTATTGGGCTAGTTTAGAAAGGCCTACAGTTTAAATAACACAGTCACACGTTTGTTAGTTAAAGGGTAAGTAGAGATACAATTATGTTTCCATCCTATGACGTTATGGTAAGGTAATTTATGTCTAAAGCGGGCTAAATCTATTTCAATACCACTAAAACTATGGTGCAATTAGTCCAATGAAGCGGTTAATGGCTGCATTAATTTTATATTTGGTAATTTATAAATTACAACTTTGCTGGAATGGAGTTTATTTCGGGTCCTAACACCCATGATGGTGGTAGAGTCGCGCTGTAGATAGTTTACAGCCTACAGCACGCATGGGCCGTCGTGACCAGGTCGTTACCACTGTCTCACAGTAAACCGACGTTAAGTAGCGGCTTGTTGCTGCGTTTCGTATGGTGAGTAGGATATATCCGGAGACCCAAAACACCCCCCCCCCTTCCCTTAATTATCCCTTTCTTTTAAGTTCGGCAGTGTGCCCATGATTCTTCAGGTATTGTAAGCGTACATGGGCGGTGGAGATTACTAACCATTGAAACTCACGAGGTCGTTTGCATAAACCCACCTAGTTTGATGGATAAAAAAATAGTCGCTATAAATAACTACTTCTTTAGTTATTTTTTATAGCACAAGCTGGCATACAAACCAGTTGGCGTTCACCGCCCATGAACACCCACCATACCATGAGAATCATGGATGCGTTGCCGACACAAAGGAATGCGAATAGGGAAGTGAAAGAAGATTTGGGCCTTAGATAACATTCTTTATTACCTCGAGTGAAATTGTTGACAACCCCTGCCCCGACGATAAGGAACCGTGTAAACGTCTGATAAAATGATAAATGTTCAACGCACTATCAAACAGCAAAAGCCATTCAAGGAAACGCGCGTACTTGAAGCAAAAATGACTCAATATGTTCAGGCCGGCCGCGCGGAAATTATTAGTAATTACTCTATTATTTTACGAGGAAAATGATTTTTATAGTTACTCTTGCTATTGCGCACGTTTTTTATTAATTGGCAGTAAGATAGTAATGACCTTTGCCAGAATTTTGAGTATTAGACATCAGTCCTCTCTCTTTATTATACTATACTACTGAATGAATGGTTTGAATCTTAGTTCCAAAGCCAACCTCACTTGGTACACTCTGCAGATTAACGGATGAGGCATTAGCGAAAATTGTTTCTCGCTGCTGTGGGGGTCAGACGGGTCGCCCCACATAATGCCAAATCCAAATCATGATGGGAAAGCGGACCCTGATATTAAGCCGGGATAATGCTCGGCAAAGAGAAAAAAACTAGGTATACCACTGCTGAGCCTGGGCCTCTTTATTAATGAGAGGTGTTAGGCCTTAGTCTACCACGTTGGCTTAATGTGGGTTGGTAGACTTCACATACCTTCGAAATTCTTACAGAACTCCCAGGTCTACAGATTTCCTCCTATTGTTTTCTTTCACCATTAAAGCAATCCATAACAATGAATACACAACTACGAAAAAATGTGCACATATTTTGTTATATGTTTATAATGGGTTCGAATTGCGACAGCCGTCTGATGATGACTGTTGCATCATCACTCATCAGTCACGACAATCCATAAATACATTCCACTCCCCACTAACCTGTTATATTTTATTTTATTACATTACAAGCTAATTAAATATGCCTATATTTTTTAAAGCATACGCTGGAAACGAGTGGGTCACCTCATGGTGGCTCATGAACGCCACAATACAGGACGTGGACAGTGATAGTAGACAGTGGTAACAGCCGGTCGAGCCGGCCCGTTCCTGCTATAGACAAAACTATCTACAGCGTGGCTCTACCATTAATATAGCTGAAGGATTCATTGACAGGGGCTAAGTGTTGAGTAAGGCATACAAGCAGTACATTTGTCCCGTACATGACGAAATAATGTAAGAGCAGCTCAATTTTATTACATGTTCTACTTCAAATGTTATATCGCGTTACTTTTATTATTCCCATGAAGCGGGCTCAGTGCATCTTATGTGAGAACGAGCGAGTGACCATCAAGACGCCTCGCCTCATTTGAAGTGGGACTTTGTACTGGCTCTGTACAAAAAAAGGCTACTCTTACACACTTATTTAAAAATCGGGTCCTACTCAAAACTAACGGGGCTAAAATCAGTTTTATATAAAATTGACTATACTACTACTACTACTAGCCCTGTATTATACATGTCCCACTGCTGGGCACGGGCCTCCTCTACTGAATGAGAGGGGTTGGGCCGTAGTCCACCACGCTGGCCTAATGCGGATTGGTAGACTTCACATACCTTCGAAATTCTTATGAAGAACTTCTTAGGTATGTAGGTTTCCTCACGATGTTTCCTTCACCGTTAAAGCAAGTGATAATTAACAATTAATATACACGTAACTTAGAAAAGTCAGAGGTGTATGCTCTTGGGGCTGGTTTCGAACCTGCGGCTTTCGTCTCGACAGTCCATACCACTCCCACCTGAGCTATCACTGCAAAATTGACTATACATAAGTTTATTATTTTTCTCTCGTTTAGGGGTCTAGGGCCCCACCCCTCTACGACTGAATACGTAGGTACACCACGTCTGACAAGGCGGAGCTCGAATGACACGTAATCAATAAATCGATACGCTATGCACGATGAATCATGATCTAATTGGAAGACAAAACAGCTTGGAATTGAGCCGCTCACTCCTTACAAAATTGGCTGTACCTAGGTCTCTTCTTTTATATAATATATTGTTTAATATTGACTGCTCTATTGGCGCAATATTAGTATTTAAGGCAATACTGACATATTGATTTTTTAAATTTTTATAACATTTATTTAATTTATTGTTTTTTTTTTTTGTGAGTGCGAGTGCCAAGTATGTCTGGTATACTCTTGGCCATTTCTTAAAAAGGCCAATCCAGGAATTTCTGTACATTACACTCGCATAATTCTGTAAAACAATGTCTGGACATTAAAAGAGGCCGTAACCCATGAGTTTGTTTCGGCATTTCTTCTCATGGCTAGCCCCGAAATGCCGTCTTAAATATAATGTAGCATAAAAAATGATTGACATGTAAAAGTGATATTTATGATCCAATTTACAGAATAAATGATTTGAATTTGAATTTGAATTATAAGCTTCGATAAGAGTATTTTCCGAATTGTTTTTAAGAAAATTAAGCTCTCTCGTCGGTCAAAAGATGTTAAGTCTCATAATGCCCAGGAATTTTACTAGCTTCCATGTTCTTTATAAGGGATCACTAACGGAGTAAACCCTATCGAATAAAAAAAAAACTTCAAATCGGTCCATATTAGTCGGAGTCATGCGTGGACATACATAAAACAATATATGATATATAAAGACTTGATGGGTTCCCTCTGTTTAAAACGCGTTAAAAATCAATTAACATAGTTTTTCTTTCATTTCTTCTTTATTACGAAATAAATGTCACATAAAATAGGCTATCTAAATATATTTATGTAAATCAGAGCAGTATTTACGACGTGATAAATAAAAATCATTATAGTTTTTGTATTCATAGTTAAGATAAGATAATTTTCGTATTAATTGTGTCATATTTAAGAATATTTATGATAAAGATAACGTGTGGAATTACTTGGCCGCCCTAGGGCCTTATTCTCTATAAACACTCAAACACGTAACGCGCATGTTTTATGTTAACCTCGTGAAACCAGGGGCCATATACCCCATGATCGTATAAACTACGCGACCGCGTTACGTGGTTAAGTAGACGTCAAATTTTCATAACAAGCAGGCTTAAGCACGTAATGCATTTATAAAATTTGACAGTGGCTTAGAAAACATCACTCAATATCAATTTTATGAAGTCAACGCAACGCGTTCGCGTTAATGTAACGCGGGTGCGTTACGAGTCCACACGGTCACAGAGAATAAAGCCCCTGAAGTTAGTCAAGACCGAGGTCGGGTTGTAAAGCGCGGAAAAAGTGACTGACCCAAAAACCGTGATGTTTGGCGGGAATTATGACAGTGCGGTCGGCAACATATTTTAAATAGGCATTTCCTAAACTAATTTAAAGTTATGTTTGTTGTCTAAACGCGGTCGCGTTACGAGTTTATACGGTCGTAAGGAATATGGCCTCTGATTTCACGAAGATGACGTAAAACATGCGCGTTACGTTTTTGTGCGGTCATAGAGGATAAGGCCCCAGGAAGGAATTTACACCAAAACTCCTACAAAACCGTCGAATTAAGATAACTAGAACGAGAACTCTCATACTACGTTGTTACGTAGACTTACATTGCATTTTATATTGTCTAGTTGCGTAAAAAATTGCGCATTATGCGGATATGCCGACACGCGATGTAGGCAGCCCGGATCTACGATTTTTCGAGCCGGTGTAGAAACTTGATTGTAACGCCCCTCTCTCCAGCGTTTGAGATAAATTACATAAAAAAACTAAAAGAAAAGAAAATAATGATGCATAAAGGGCCTGTGTGACGCCTTTTTCTTACAAGTCGACAGTGAGCCAACCAGGCTTCCGTATGCTAGGCGGTTGGTGGAGCAAGTTTTTTATTTTTAATCATATTATATTATGATTTTGGCACCCCCTGAAACTGCCGCCCAGGACGGGTGCCCCGATTTCGATATCTATTCAAACAGACGACATCTATTAAATTATCCGGGATCTGTAGAGTGCAACTACAAAACTGCTACTTCAAGTCGCGTCGGTTTAATTTAAAATTAAAATTATGGACTAGGTTCACAGGCAACTTCATCGTCACCAGTCAAAAGCAAAAAACGTGAGAAAATGAAAAGAGTATTGTTAAGAGTCGTATATAAAGCACAGTTTCTATGACGAATGTGAAATCTGTCATACCCACGCAGTACGCAGAGAAATTACTTACTAGATGGTAGGTCCCTCGTGTGCGAGAGGCCATCTGGATTGGTACCGCTTTGTTCATTTCGGCCGGCAAGCAACAGTGTGTAAGCACTATTGTCTTTTGAAGAACATTGAAGCTAAAGTTACTGGACATTATGAGTCTTAACATGTTTTGAAGTGACACACTTTAGTTACTCAAAGTTATAGGCAGGCGTGGTGATATCAGGCGAGGAACCGAGCGACTTACTCGTCTTGTTATTAGGGCCCTTTCCGAAAAACCGGTAAAGTCGTTAACTTTTAATAGCTGTAACACATGTTGAAAAATCCTCCTTAGTGGCTCGTTGATATTTCATATTTCATCGATTACTTTATGAAACCCACGTCTAACATAAGAAGTGACGTAAAACCCTCGGATATAGACATTACGTCATACAAACGGATATTTTCTGTTTTGTATCCGCACCGCGCAAGTTATGCCAGTAAGCGAGTTGTTAAGATCATTCACCTTTAGCCATGATCCTAAATATGCTCTGAGAATTTTGCCACTGTTTTTGCCAAAGGAAACGGATTTGATCGCTTTTGTGAACCAAATTATTGTTCCGCAAATATTTTGGGGTCCTATTTTTGAATTGATCAAATGAAAGGTTATTGAAGCGTGTATTTGGGTAGTGATTATGCATTATTATTCATATAAAAATATGAAATAGCTATGAAATACGCGTGCTATTTCTTCTTCAATAGTTTAATAACTGATAAATCTTTTTTAACCAATAGGTATAATATGAATGTATTAAATTAAATATAACAACAGCTGTTTGTGATTGACAATTTGTTTTTTGTACTGTTCTCATTGAGAACAATACTTAATAACTTGAGAAGTTCTCAAGCAATTGACATTGTCTTATTTAGAATAAAATTTCTTTAAACCTTAAACCTTTTTAAAATTAACACTTCGCTATATGAATCATGCATACGCACTCACGCCTGTAATCCCCAAAGGGGTAGGCATAGGTGTAACCAGTACACCCACATTTCGCCGAGCGTATTTCCGTCCCTTATGTGATAGGGGGCGAGCCTATCGCCATACAGGGCACAAATTCCAGACTCCGGGCTGATACTGAGCATTTCGTAATAGAAAAACCAATACCACTTTACCCGAACCGGGGATCGAATCCGAGACCTCAGCGTTGACCTCAATCGTAACGCATACGCATTACAACTGCGCCACCGAGGCAGTCATATATCAAACGAATATGTATGATTAAAAAAAATATGGTGATGATGAATGATTGAAAATCATATATGACTATATGAATCACTCATGGCAAATAAGAATTTTATCAGTATTATCGTATAATTTTCTTTGAAAACAACATGAATAAAGGCAGAACATGATAAGAGTACGCATTATCTATACATTATAATTACAGTAGTATGTATAATAGACAACAGTAGTCTTTGTTATCTGTCTGTTAATTTGTTAGTGGCTCACGTAAAATCTGCTGAGATTTTATTATTTTCTTTATTATGATAAATGAATCTCCAGTAAAATATATTATTAAAAACTGTATTTCATCCCAGAACACTGACGAAGGCGAAGCCGCGACTAAACGCTAGAATTTTAATACTTAGTTGAATGCAGGTTCTCCCATCCGTCCTTATCCCACTCTCAATGGGGTCGGCGCAACATGCTTTTAACACATGTTACAGTAACTATTTGGCTTATAGTTTTTACAACTGGCCGTCTGTATATCGTCAACCTCTCTGGGTAGAAAACAGCCAGACCCAAAACATAATAATATATTTATGGATCACACAAACATTTTGTTTCGGTGCGTGAATCGAACTCGCGGCCTCTCGTTTCACATCCGGCTACTCCGTTGTGAATGAAGCTCTCTTATCAATCGTATTATTTTGTTTGAAATGTTACGTTATTAGGTAATGTCACTAGTTGGAATCATAAATTTATATAGAAAAAGCATATGCATCGAATAAAAATCTTGAAAAACCGTATAGTCTTACCTATAAAATATACATTTGTTTCGAATATATTTTGTAGGTATTTTATAGTTTCGATTTTCCTAAATTAATCACGTTTCAAAATTTTCATACAGTAGTCACATTATTTATTTTAAAATAAAATTATCTCAACCTGGAGTATTCAGCTGGATCCAGCCAAACAGGAGTAGGTTTACTAAACGAGTTTGAACTAGAAATGTTCCAGTTGGAATCGGTGTCATCTAGACATACATAACTCAAGTGACCTGTAATTCTGTATGTACTCAAGTCGGCAAGTATTGTAGGTAACAGATAGGCATAAAATCTAATGACTGATGAGATTACATAGGTAGCTGAATAAAGATATACTTATTTTAATATTTTTGGTGTCCGTATTTTTCAGGTCAAAGCATAGGTAGGTACGCTTAGGGCGACAATGCAACTGTAACCGGCCTGATATCCTGACCTTCAATCATGCAGTAAACAATTAACTACAGCCATGCAGTGCGGTGCTCTACAAGCTTCGTAAGCTCTTTTACGATGTCTACAGGAATTGGGGTCAAGCTATATTGTTTATTTTATACGTATGTTAGTTTTATGTACTCCGTGACTCATACTCTGCGTCATATATCCGTTTAAAGCGTTAGATGCACAGATATCAATCTCATTCGATATTATCAGTACAGTGAGAGCGTGTTATTTTTTAAAAGGAGAAAAAATTAAAAACACAAGTGGTTAAATGGATCACAAAATGTATTGTTAATATCAAAAGCGTACATATAGTGCTGCGGCTACAGTGCATAAAAAAATCTAAGCTTCACGTTTACTTGTGATGTTCGAGCCGTAATTGTTGATGCTGGTGTTTGCGAAATCATCACTAAACCTTTTATAACCGTCCGACGGCGGAGACGGGCTCCTCAAAGAAGCCATTTTTCAATACTGAAATATTTTTGACGTTTACGTCTTTTGACAAATATGAAATATCATGAATAAAGTCGCGTTCATGTTAGCCCATAGACAATCACAACTTTAATTTATTTTTAGTTTATATATTACAAGCTTTGTTATAAATATTCCTTTTTGAATCTAATATTTAGAAATTTCAGATAATGTACTAAAATATAATATATAAGTATTTGTTTTTTTTTCTTCTTCAAAAAACCGATATAACATGTTTACCGGTTTTTTGACAGCTCACATCATTATTTCAATCTAACCATAGACAATATCCTCTACAAAAATTTCTTTTTCTTGAACCCGGGTGGAATGTGAGTTGATATTGTTTTCAATGAAAAATAATCCATTTGAATAGTCAGAAATTCAACAAATTTCCGCGCGATAATGTATGATAAAAGCAGTGTACCCTTCAAACAAGTGATTTTGTGATATATTTTCATATATCGAATGAGTAAAATAATATTATGATAGAAACTAAAGTTTGACGTTTGGCCGAGTGATTGTGATTTTGGAAGTGGTTTTGAAGTCATACGTGTAATTTGCCGTTCTTACCTGCTGATATAAAACATACGCGGGATATTTACAAGAACTTAATCACTTGTTTGTGAGGAACGCGTTAGAAAACATACATAACCTAAGTGCCAGCACAGGTGGTCGATTATACGAAGTTGTATGTGATTTTCCGCAGACTATGGCCCCCACACAACCCAAGGCGGTGGCCAAGCCCACCGAGGCGCCAGCCGGCGGTGTTAAGAAGCCGAAAGTTGGCAAACCCAGGAACTACGACCTCGGAAATGGAGTTCTTCGTTTCTCGAAATCTAAGATGTTTCACAAGAAGGTTATTTTTCATTTATATGCACGTTGTTATCATTAAATATCTGTGATTTACTTAATAATCTTACTCGGTATTCCGACTTTCATATTTATAAATTGGTTTTTGATTTATACTGGTTGTATCAGATTACTTGGAAACAATAACAAACTTCCAAAAACATGTGCACAATATAAAAATCTTTAAGTGACATCCACTCAGATTTGCTATAGACATAAAACAATGTTTAAGTAATAAAATACAAATGTAACAAAAATCCTGTTGGTCCTTTTATCTGTGTTATGAGAATCAATATTCAAACATAAGGAAATATCTCTAATGAGGAAACTCTAATAAAAAAATGGGACAGATGATGGGCCAGCAGCTCAATGAAAGTGGTATTTTAAAAGAAATACTACTAAAAACTATAATTTTATGTGTTTTACAAGCATATTAGTAAAGTGGCAACTTGCTGTAATAGTAAAAAGGTGCCATACCGAATAACTACCACTTTTGTTTTTTGTTACATATTGTATAATTAACATATAAGGCCTAACCCCTCTCATTCAGTAAAGGAGGCCCGTGCCCAGCAGTGGGATGTATATAATACAGGGCTAGTATTATTATTATTATGTGTGTGTGTCATTTAGATGTATTTATTATTTATATTCCAGGCCAAGTACAAGTTTATTGGCAAGAAGAACCCTAAAGCACCAAAGCCCAAGAAGCTTAGGACTGTTGTGAAACAGATTGGTGGAGAGAAGAACGGAGGCACTCGTACTGTGCTGCTCAGACGTAGGAAGTCTTTCTACCCCACTCAGGACAAGTGAGTTGTATTAAATTATGGTCAAAAATTTAAATTCAATGATAAATCAGTATTAGTTTGAAATATAAGTAAAGTTTGAAATAGGTAAAGTGGTATTGGATTTTTCTATTACGTAATGCTCGGTATCAGCCTGGAGTCTGCAATTTGTGCCCGGTATGGCGATAGGCTCGCCCCCTATCACAAGGGACGGAGATACGCTCGGCGAAATGTGGGTGTACTTGTTACACCTCTGCCTACCCCTTCGGGGATTACAGGCTTGAGTGCGTATGTATGTATGTATATATGAATATTTTGTAGTTTAGTGAGAATGTTTCAGATATGTAGTGTTGAATAGGACACAATATTAAAAAGAGTTTTTGTAAGAGTAGCCTCTTTCTTGTACTGTGCTAGCAACTTCAAATGAGATGAGGCGTCTGACTTGCTAGTTCTCACTTTTTCATTCACACAGCATCATGTGAATAGTTAGAGTAACAAGACATATCTAAAGTAGTACATGTAATAAAATTGAGCTGCTCTTACATTATTTTGCCATGTATGGGGATATATGTGATGCCTTTTGTATGCCCTTCACAACACTAAAATAATGATAGTACCAACCCTGTATTATACAAATCCTGTAGCTGGGCTCGGGACTAATGATAGAGGTTTGGTCTTAGTCCACCACACTGACCTGCCTGGTCAGACTTCACATACTTTCTTAATTCTTGTGGAGAACTTCTCAGGTATACAGGTTTCTTCACCGTTATAGCGAGTAATAATAAACAATTAATTACACATGTAACTTATAAAATTCAGAGGTGCATGTGCTCTTTGGGCTGGTTTCTAACCTGCAATTTTGTCTTGTCAGTCTGTAACACTTCCTACTGAGCTATCACTGCTTTTTAAATAAATATATTAATGCATCTGTATTAATATTATAAAGAGTTAATTTATATATATAATTCTCCTGTATGTGTGTTTGTCACTCGCTGAACTCCTCCTAAACGGCTGTAGCTATTTTGATGAAACTTTTTGTGTTTTTGAGTGGGTCCCTGAATGGTTTAGATTCACAATTGGGCCCGATAGGTGGCCATGCAATAGGGTGCTAGGAATTTGCTACTTTAAAAAAACCCATGTTATTTATACCCTCATATTTGAACCCTAACTATCAATTATATGTGTTGCATGTGAAACCGTGCAGGACAGCTACTTATGTATAATTAAGAACCATTGTTTAGACAAAACAAATAGAATTTATTGTGTGTGAAGATGGCCTCAATCAGTTCAAAAGTTAGCAGCACCAACAAATAAGTATATAGATATCATTGTAATAAAACTGCCTAAACAAGCTAGTAGCCAGCTGAGAAACTAATAGTCGCGGGTTTGATACCCACACCAAGGCAAATATTTGTGTAATTCGTTTTATTAAATTATACTGTTATTTTGTAAAAAAATACTTTACACAATTGTATACATTACATAATATACGCATTCACTCCGGTAATCCCCGAAGGGGTAGGCAGAGGTGTAAGCAGTATACGCACATTTCGCCGAGCGTATCTCCATCCCATGATGTGATATCCCTATCGCCATACTGGGCACAAATTCCAAACTCCAAGCTGATACTGAGCATTTCGTAATAGAAAAACCCAATACCATTTACCCGACCCGGGTATCGAACCCGAGACCTCAGCGTCAGTCGTACCGCGTACACATACAACTGCGCCATTGAGGCAGTCAATTGTATAAATTTCTTTCCCGCCCAGGATCCGTAAGCAGAGTGGTGGCAAGACCTTTAAGAAGCATGTACGCAAAATCAGGCCAAACCTGACTGTTGGTACAGTGTGCATCCTGCTGGCCGGACGTCATGCAGGCAAGCGTGTGGTGCTTGTCGGAGTGCTACCTAGCGGTCTGCTGCTCGTCACCGGACCTTTCGCAGTGAGTACTGACAGCTAGAATGTGAACAGCCTCAAATTGGCATTGGCCAAGTATGGAGGATGCTCAAGATCAGACTGAGTGGTATCTTTGTAGGAATGTGGACTCTCACACTAAGAAAGGCAGAAAGAAAGAGAAGAATTACCCATGAATGCCCAAAATATCAGAATGGTTATGGATGTGTTGCCGACCCTAAAGGAAAGAGATAATTAAGGAATTAGGAAGAGATGGGGTATTTGGGCCTTTGAATAACTTACTCAACATACAAAACGCAACCTCAGTGAATGGATATGGTCTATTCTAATTTGTACTCACAGCCACTCCGTCTACTGCGCTATGGAGGCTTTCAAACACATAAGGGATATTTGACAGCCTCCGTGGCGCAGCGGGCGAGTGGCCGGCTGTGAAGAGAGAGGCCGTGAGTTCGATTCCCACACAGAGACAAATATTTGTTTGTGGTCTGGGTGTAGTGGACCGCAAGTCCCTCGTAGTTCCTGATACCCATGATACAGGTTTACCTAGTGTGGGGTCAGGACTATGTGTGTCTGACTGTTGGGTGTATTTATTATCTTTATATATTATTATTATTATATATAATTCTACTGTACGTGTGTATGTGACTGAACTCCTCCTAAACGGTTGGACCGATTTGAATGATTTTTTTTGTATGCGTTTGGGTGGCGCCCTGAATGGTTTAGATTCACAATCGGACCCGGTAGGTGGAGCTGCTGTAATTGCGGGAGAAACCGCGCGGGACAGCTAGTTATTTATATATTTCACCTTTTCAAAAATAACTTATCAAATTCCCCCATTGTTTTTCAGTTCAACGCGTGCCCGTTGCGCAGAATCCCTCAGCGTTACGTGATCAGCACATCCACCAAGATTGACCTGAAGGAGTTCAAGCTGCCTGAACACCTCAACGATGCTTACTTCAAGAAGAACAAGAAGAGCGTCAAGCGCAGTGTGAAGCGCAAGGAGGGCGAGGACATCTTTGCCTCAAAGAAAGAAGTGAGTCAATTAATTATGCCCTAGTCTAGATGTAAATTAGATTAGCTAGATTCTATGCATCTATGAGTGGCAGAGCCACGCTGTAGATACTTTTGTCTACAGCATGTATGGGTCGGCTCGTCCAGATCATTACTACTGTCTCACAGAAAACCGGCGTAAAGTAGCAGCTTGCTGCTGCGTTTCGTACGGTGAGTGAGATATCCGGAGGTCCAAACCTCCTCCCCTTCCCAATCCCTTAATTATCCCTTTCCTTTAAGGTAATGATTCTTTTGGTATTATGGGCGTACATGGGCGGTGGAGATCACTTACCATCAGGTGACCCACTGGCTCGTTTGCCGGCCTATGCAATAAAAAAACTAGGACAAGTTTTGATTAATATTAATATTACCCCTGTATTATATACGTCCCACTGCTGGGCACGGGCGTCCTCTACTATATGAGAGGGGTTAGGCCTTAGTCCATAGACTATGGCATAAGTCTACCACGCTAGCCTAATGCGGGTTGGCACATACTTTCGAAATTCTTTTGGAGAACTTCTCAGGTATGTAGGTTTCGTCACAATGTTAAAGCAAGTGATAATTAACAATTAATACACACAGACAGTCCCCACTCCCCGCTGAGCTATCACTGCTTATACACAAGTTTTGATAGTTTACAAAAATTATGACTGATTATGTGGAGCAACCTGCCATCTGACTCCTACAACTCGCAACGGGAACCGAGTTTCGCCAATTACTCGCCTGTTAGGCGAGTGTATCAAGTGCAGGTGATATTGACTTTGGGCTTAAAATGTTGGCCAATTTACACTCCAATGACCTTACTCTTACTTCTAATATACAGTAGTATGTAACAAAAACCCTGTTAGCCCTTTTTGGGTTGTAAAGATAGTCATATAGACAACATAATACACATTGTTAATTAAAAAAATAATAAACAGAAGCGAGATAATAACCTCACACAGGTAACTTAAAAACTGAGCATATTAAAAAAAAAATATTTGCATCTGAATTTCTGTGCGTATTGACGAAGCCGGGGCCGCGGCACGTTTGATGTACGTGAACGCCGTAACATGCTATCACGCTCTTGCAGAGGTAATCAATCGATATATGGTTTACAAACAATAAATTCAAGTTTACAAAATATATATGTTTATTTTTATAGTCCAATATTCGTATGGGAGTTTTTTCATTGTGTTTGAATATCAATTCTGATATCATAGTTAAAATGCCCAACAGGGTTTTTGTTACATAATATGTACATGTATATTTATGCCAGACACGGACTAGCGGTAATTGCAATCAGCAAATAATAGCCACAAACGTCTAGGTCCCATAAGATAAGTCGCAAAACTAACCAATTAACGTAATTCTCGCTCGTTTCCAGAAATACGTTCCATCAGAGCAGCGCAAAACTGACCAGAAGCTGGTGGATGAGGAGGTAATCAAGGCGATCGGCAAGCGTACTGACAAGAAAACTCTACGCGGATACCTCAAGTCTGCCTTCGGACTGCGATCCAGTCAGTTCCCGCACAGGCTGCGCTTCTAGACTAAGAGAATAAAAAAATAATAAGCAGAGGCGTTTTATTTATCAATGCAATTGCTCAAGCTGAGGTCTGAGCCTTCTAAAAGGATCTGTGCTTAATCGCTACTAAGTACATTATACATATTTCTGGCTAGAGCGCCATAAGCGCCAGCTTTATTGTCAGGTGAAGCTGTAAAAGCATTATGTGCTAACAGCACAAATCCATTCGAAAAAAAGACGGGATTTTTAGAGGCTACCTGGTACTATGGTGTAGACAAAATTACCATGATGTAACGAAGTAGAACAATTGAAACACAATGTACACGACCTTCTCCATTTATTTGGGCAGAGTAACACTTTATATTCCGTTTAGCAACCGACTGACTGCCGACAATAATTATTCTACCTTATTTATACCTTTTCACAAATAGTTCACATTAGTAATTGTATTTATTATTGAACATGTTAGATCGTTCTAAATAACGTGTATATTATTTATAATTGAATAATTAAATAAGTCAGAGTATCTTATGGATTAACAGACAATATAACGTTATACAATAATAGTGTGACGTCATAACCGTTGTGTTAATATTTAGTACTGGCAGCACTTATAACAATCCATTAGACATCTACTACGCCTCCCTCTACTTTTGTCTCTGAAAAAAAAAGCTGTGTAGCGGAACGTAACTGACTTGAGCCGGCAAATTATATTGCGCGTATTATTATATAGCGTGGCAACTACAACCACTTCAAACCTTCCAACTAATCATCTTGAAAGGAAGTGGACAGTTCGATCGCAGTGATATTTTCACGATACATAAGCATGATTATGACTACCTCGGTGGCGCAGTTGTAATGCGTACGCGTTACGATTGAGGCCAACGCTGAGGTCTCTGGTTCGATCCCCGGGTCGGGTAAAGTGGTATTGGGTTTTTCTATTACGAAATGCTCAGTATCAGCCCGGAGTCTGGAATTTGTGCCCGGTATGGCGATAGGCTCGCCCCCTATCACATTATGGGACGGAGATACGCTCGGCGAAATGTGGGTGTACTGGTTACACCTCTGCCTACTTCTTCGGGGATTACAGGCGTGAGTGCGTATGTATGTATGTACATAAGCAATGGACTTTATGGCGTAGCGAAGACTGCGCATCGTGACTGCCTAAGATTTTTGCTAAATAGAAAGGTTGGCCATATCTCATAGCGATTTCACACAGTTGAATTTTAATTAGTTGATCAACTGATAAATGCTGTGTGGCTGTTGACCAATTCTATTGAAAGACTGTTCAAATTGCATGCGATTGAGATTCGTCAAGTCTCATATCTTAATGGCTGATACGGAAACCTCGTGCGACGAGAAGAGAATATAACAAACAAACCCAGGTACCCAAACAAGAGGCCGCATTGTAGGATTTTAGCTGTCATATCGCATGACGCAGCCTCGTTATACGAGTGTTCTTTTACATCCTCTGTCGTAACAAAAACTCCGTGTAGTGGGCCTTTATTCTCTTGCAAACCTAAATGACCACCGCTCCTGACTAATTTCAGACTCGGAGCGGCCATAAGCAACAAACAATAGGGTAGTTTCCTATATTGAATTTTATAAATTATTTTATTAGCAACAGAAAATAATACGCAAAAGAAACCCTTTTATTAAAACAATCAAAATTGATTCAAAAACGTGCCCGCAGTTATGACTTTAAATGTTAGTATGAGGAAAAGTGGGTGCGTAGTAGGGATATCGCACTATCTCGCTTGCACGCGTGCACCATAATGAACATATTTTACACAGTGACTTCAAAGTTTGCGTCGTCTGTCATTTGACAATTACCCCTTCTACAGGATTTGAATGGCTTCTAACTTATTTATTTTTGGTCCGATTTATAAAATTCTTTCTGCAATAGATTTTGAGTAACGTAACTTATTGATTTAAATAATAAAAAAAAATCTAGTCACCTATTGGTATTTTTGTTGTGGATAAAATAAAACAACATAGGTAAGCGAGTTTCTGTATTCAAATCATATGCGTGCGTGTTTGTTTCATACAGGTTTGTAAGTCTTGGCATGATGTCGTTTGGGAGGCGCGGCGGAACGAGCTCGTGTCCCGTGACGTTCACGCCATTCAACCTCCAGGCGAGCGTATACACCACCTGTCATACATACCTATTAATATAATAATAATACTAGCTCTGTAATAAAACACGTGTATAAACACGTCCCACTGCTGACTTCACATACCTTCGAAATTCTTATGTAGAACTTCTCAGGTATGTAGGTTTCCTCACGATGTTTCCTTCACCGTTAAAGCAAGTGATAATTAACAATTAATATATACGCTATACATATCTATTGGGTAACTTTAATGCAGCTGCTGTTGCTAGTACACTGAAGCAGTAGCGGACTAAGGGTGAGGCCGGGCCCTAGGGAGCCCCCAAATCTCGAGGATAGGTTCCAATCTAAAACAAGGCCAAGTATGTTCAGTAAATGAGAGGCAGTTCGAGGCCCCCTAGACCATAGTCCAGAATTTTTAATATCAAATGATATTCCATATAATGTCAAGCATAAGCCTACTCAAATTACACGCATACACCACCATGTTTATTGTCATTGCCGAGCTCAGAAAAAATACCATCGGTGGCCCCAATTATATTTGCCGCCCCGGGTCTCCAATTGGGTTAGTCCGCCATAGCACTGACTACAGCAGTATTCACATACTGCTGGCGATTCACTTGTATATTTTGTGAACGTAGCCACACGTTGCTTTATTCATTATTATTATAAATTAATCGACACACGCCTGCACTGCATTGTGGTTCATCGTGGCCTCGTCGTATACTTATACACATTTTTTACACCCACCAGAGTCAATGCCGATAAGTCCGACACCTGGGCCGTACTCAGTGACAACTGTAAAGACCCCCATCTGAAAATAAATGTAACCTGGCGGCGGTCTGGCGCGCTGGTCCCTGGCGGCGGCGGCGGTGGCGGCGGCGTGCGGCGTCCTGGCGAGGGCGGCGCGCATGTGTCTGTTGGCGCGCTCCTCGAACCGTCGCTGCGCGTCCTGGTTACTGCGAGCTGAAACGCAACCTGCCCACTCCCGACCGCCTGCACGACCGCGTCTATCATGTCAACAGAATGATGTTAGATAATAGTATTGTCATTTCGACCGTCTTTTTTCTTTGGTCGTACTGAGCCCACGTAGCTATGCAACGCATTATAAAATTTTATGACATTCTGGGGCATATGTCCCATGTTGCATACGATAATATAGTTACACCCACATTGTCTTTTTTTTATTGGCTTGTATGACGAGATGAGCAGGTCGCTCGCCTGATGGTAAGCGCCACGCCTGCTCATAAACAGAACCAACGCCACACAGAACTTTAAATAACAAAGCACTGCATGACACTGCACTGCGCTCGTCACCCCGAGACATAAGGTGTTAGTCTTATAATGCCCAGTAATTTTACTGGCTTCAATGTCCTTCAAACTGGAACACAAAAGTGCTTACACTGGTGCTTGGCGGCAGAAATAGACAAAGCGGTGGTACCAACCCAGCCGACCTCTCGCATACGAGGGACCTACCACCTTGTCTCGTCTAGGGTTCAGTAGGTAGGACCGTAATATAACCTGGCAGGATGCGTCCTCGTCCTGGCAGGCGGCGCTCGTCGAGGCGCTGCGTCCTCATCACTGCGTGCGCTGCGGTCGGACTGCTCGCTGTCGGAGGAGGACTCGCCCTCCGAGCCCGCGGAGTCACCGCCGCCTCCAGACGCGCCTTTCTTTGTTAAGCCACCAGTTATTGATTGTGTTTAATTACAATACACGCAAAATAACTTGCCTGGCTCGCACTATACGCGTCCCGTCACTCCATAAGTTATCTCTAAAAAGAAAATCTGCGACGCCGCTTGTGGAATCACTGCATACCGTGCAAGTTAATTGTAACATAATACTCGGACATAACCAGTGACGTAATAAGGTAAGTAGGTACTCAAAGACTAGAGGGGCGAATTACCCCTTGAGTTGTCAATTTTATAAATTTCGAAATATTAGAATCCAGGTTGGCTAGAAAACTGAACTTGGTTATAGCAATCCAAGGCTTGTTCTGTAACTTTTACTGCCTAAGCATGTGTATCATCATTATCGAGTGTGCGTTTCAACTATTCAATGAGCGTCTTGTCCTCATTCCTTTCGTCTTTTAGAAAGTTTGTTGATTATATGTCATTTTGAGATAACTTACTTATAGAAAAAGGATAAGAGATGTAACCCAAACTTTGATAAGCTGGGCATACTTATCTACTTATAGCTGTTTCCAGTAGTCTGTCTATCGACAGATTTGCTTACTACAGTAAAATTTTGACACATTTTGTATGGAACATCTGTCAAAAAACTATCTGAGTAAGCAAATCTGCATATCTGAGATAGACAGAACATAGGGAACGGCCATTAGAAAAATGTTCTGCTGAGTGAGTAATAATAAATAACCAAAATTCCTACATTATAGTCCCATACAAGATTGAATTTCGTCTATCCGGTCTACGGTAAAATATTATGCCTAATAATATGTACGCACTCACGCCTGTAATCCCCGAAGGGGTAGGCAGAGGTGTAACGAGTACACCCACATTTCGCCGAGCGTATCTCCGTCCCACGATGTGATAGGGGGCGAGCCAATCGCCATACCGGGCACAAATTCCAGACTCCGGGCTGATACTGAGCATTTCGTAATAGAAAAACACAATACCACTTTACCCGACCCGGGGATCGAACCCGAGACCTCAGCGTAGCCTCAATCGTAACGCGTACGCATTACAACTGCGCCACCGAGGCACTGCCTAATAATAATAATGTATTTTTGAAATTTACTCTTTATCTACAAATAAGAATAAAATCTTATGAATAAAAATAATAATAAGTAGGGTACATAAAACAATTTACCGTAAACTTGTACTATGTGTACCTACGTGATAAATTAATGGCGACTTGTGTTGCTTAGCTGCATTCGTAACAAAGCCAAGATAAAAAGCTCTTTAATAACATAAATATACAGACTACTTACGTGATTTCTATAATACCTATATGTTCTACATTATTTTCACTCTATGATAAAACTAAACTAACTAACAAAGCTCATAGACTATGCATAGATTTAGTTCATATGCTAATTATTAACTACCAATTTCATTATACAAACCCAATTTGCATTTAGTCGGTTTAGTTAATATAGTACTAATGATTAACTACCAATTTCATTATACAAACCCAATTCGCATTTACAGATCGAACCCGAAAACAAAACTGTTATTTGTAAGCGTTGATTTCAATATCTACGCTAATTTGCCTATATTATGGGAACGATCTGTAGATTCAGATTGAGATTATTGATTAAAATTGCCGATAGGTTATAATAGATTCAGGTTAACGATTTACATAATTATTGTCGGACATTAGAGGGCCGGCCGCAACGGTTTTCTCATTAATCCATCCAGCCGGACTTACCTTGCGTCGAGGACTATCAGCACGTGGTTCTGCAGGGGCGGACTTCAGTGTCTTGGGGGTCCGGGGCTCTGCGTGAGGCGACGTATGGGCGTGGGCGCTCGGGTGGGTCCCGCCCAGTGAGTGTGCGGAACGATCGCCCACTACAGGCGACGCTGCTCGTGCAGTAGCTGTGTGTAGGTACTCTTCACCACTCAACGAAATGTCAAGAGATTTTTTCTCAGGCGTACAATTTTGTACAACGAGAAATAGTTGAATACTGCTAATCACACTGTTCACGTTGCTTTGGCTTAATTTCATGTTATATTTTTTTCCAACGTGACCCTTTTTTTAAATACCTACGTATAATAAAATCAAACAGGGCTGCATTCAGTACAACATATCGTGATTGAGAAGTTGCATCAGTGTCTCAGAATAAAATTAAAACACATAGGAATCTAAAAGTGTATTTACACGTCGTGATTTTAAATGCAAAAAATAATCGAAGCATCACACGGCTGCTACATAATGTGATCGCCGATTATGTAGCTTATGTACAGCGTTTTGTGAATCCACTTATCATGTACACGATTAAATGTTCTGAATCATGACTAAACTAATAAAACCTAACATCTTGCTAATGACTAGCATAGCGCGTCGTCGTAATTCACTCCATTAAGTTTACGAATGAAATTATATTGCAGCTACAGACCTAAGTAGATACCTAATTTATTTTGAACTGAATACCCACAACATTTTCATGAATTTGTTACGTATTGCGATCATAGCCAATGGGCTCAAATAATTTATCTACAATTCCTGTTTATAAAATTTGTTGAGATGAACTATGATGAGCCAAGACTGATTTGCAATTAAAAACTCTCCGACAGTAGATCTGCAAACATAGCCGAGAAACATGTTGATTAAACCGCATCCAAATCGGTTCATTCGTTTAGGCACTAGGATGCCACAGATGGATAAACACACATACATAATTCAGATAGACTAATTCAAACTTATAACACCCCTGTTTTTGACAGGGGTTGGAAAATGGAAAATGTATCACACCCAAAATATAACTCCGTTCTGAATATTTGACACGCAACCATGACATTACATTAACACAACATTTATAAAATCTACTATGCCTTCTTAACCCCCGCCAAAAATATTATATTATTGGGTATGAGAAATTTGACCACTTTTGTTGAAACAAAGGGACCAAACTTATAACATCCTTCTTTTTGTGTTATTTTTACTTATAGATGTGTCTGTGTGCTTGTGTGTGTGTGTGTATCTGGCTGTGGTATTATAGCATCTAAATGAATGGACCGATTGTAATGCATTTTTAATAAGTTACTTAACTGACCCAGCGTGGTGGACTAAGGCCTCACCCCTCTCATTCAGTAGAAGAGGCCCATGTCCAGCTATGAGGAGTGTATAATACAGGGCTGGTGTTATATTAAATCGACATAGTTCTTACCTATGTTTGTAGAAAAATCTGTTTAGCCGTTTTTCAGATTGACGGCGGGGTTTTTAATAGCAGGTAAGGTTATATTATACAATTCAAGCGTAGGTACGATTCACATGCATAACATTGAATATTGACTTCCTTCGACAGTGGATTTCATAGCCCCATCGCACTAATCGCGTGCTCTCACCGTTAAACTTGTTGTTACTCGTGTAAAGCTTCCCCAGCAGGCCCAGCGGTAGACGTGGCGGCACAAGCTGGATGCCTTCCCACCAGAACACCTCCTTGCATTGGAGACGACCATTGCTTTCGTCGCCTGGCTCTAATGGAATTGGATGTTCGTATTTACAAAGCATAGTTACATAGCAAATGATTTTATCATTAATGGAGAAGAGAAGCGGTTTCCCGGGACAAGGGGACGACCATTGCTTTCGTCGCCTGGTTCTAATGGAATTGCATATTCGTATTTACAACCCATGGTTGCATAGATGTTATAATTCATGGAGAAGAGAAGCGGTTTCTTGGGCAACACGGTTGGTCGAAAAGTCGGAAACTTGGATATAATCGCTATGCCATCATCCAGATCTGAAATGCCATCACGCAGATGCTCATAACACTGTATAAATAAATGAAGGAATATGAAAATCTGAAGGGATAGATTAGTAATGGAAGATGTATAATCCTCTCCTTTAAACTAGGCCTAAAAAGAATATTCCTTCAGCGGCAGGCAACGCCTTGGTGGTGCCCTTAGCATTGCCGAAATCCATGACCTTGCCATAATCAGGCGGGTCACTTGCTTGTAATTCGTATTCCTATGATATAAAGTGCTAAGGCATCACTGTAAAAATAGGCGCAAATAAATGACGTTATAGTTTCCAAAGTCTCACCTCTACCCACAAGTCTGGTGAGTCTCTCTGGGAACATGAGTTGCGGAGGTCTCATGGCGATGATGTCACGGAACTGGTTGTATATCTCCATGACGGCCGCGTCAGTCGCCAGTCGCTCGTCGGGCACGTGCTCGCGAAACTGGCAACCCTGTGGAAAACCATTGTGAACACCCCTAGACTAGCAATAACACTATATATTTTTCTATAGCATAGATCGACAAAAGAGCAAGTGAGTCACTTGATGCAAGCTGATCTTCACCGCCCATGAACGCCCACAATATCTAATCAATCTAATGCCAAAGGTAAGGCATCATTTACTTGCGCCCATTTATTATAATTTATCATAATGCAGATCTCATCACACTTTGACAAGAAGAGGCTCCAAGAGGGCACTGCAAAGTCTGTTATCTTTCGAGTGAGTTTAGACACCAATTTTGAGAAAAGTTACTTTTTAAAGGTTATTTATATACACACACGCCTGTAATCCCGAAAGGGGTAGGTAGAGGTGTAACCAGTACACCCACATTTCGCCGAGCGCATCTCCGTCCCACGATGTGATAAGGGGCGAGCCTATTGCCATAACGGGCACAATTCCAGACTCCGGGCTAATACTGAGCAATTCGTAATAGAAAAACCCAATATTACTTTTACCAGACTCGGAAATCGAACCCGAGACCTCAGCGTCAGCCTTAGTCGTAACGCATACGCATTACAACTGCGCCACCAAGGCAGTCAGTATTGTTATTTATATGACATTAATCGTGAGTAGTAGATCGTTTATTAGTCTTAAATAATAGAGTCACACTGTAGTTACATTAATTGAATACGTTATTGATACGACCAAGTTTGTACTTCCAGAAAACGTGATGTAGAAGTTCACTTATGCATTACGTTAGGTCAGTCCTGGAGACCCGAATCCCCCTCACCTTCCCACTTTTCAGTTCTGCTAAGGGTCCATGACAGTTCATGAGCGGTGGAGATCACATACAAATAAGTGACCCACTTACTCGTTTGCTGACTATAAAAAACAACTCCTCACCGTATTCCTGGTAACAGTCTCGAACCGATACGCCCGTTCCCCGCAGCAGGGGTACCGTCCAGCCGGCAGAGGAGCGCGCCCCTCCACTACGAACATGTGAGCTTGCTGCTCGTGGTGGGAACACCACTCCATCTGCACATCAGGAGTATACTACATATCTCACGCCTGTATCCTCATGTCTCATGATTAGTACATTCACGGTTCACCGACCTTATTTCTATCTCATGATATGATAGATGGCGAGCCCTTCGCCATTTCGTGCACAAAGGCCAATCTCGAGTAACTCATGTGTGATTTTTTTTTATCGTATCTCACAAAAAAAGTTATTGCCCTAATCATAATATGATAATTATTATATGCTCTCATTTATTATTATTGACAGTCTCCGTGGTGCAGTGGGCGAGTAGCCGGCTGCGAAGCGAGAGGTTCGATTCCCGTACCGAGACAAATTATTTGTTTGTGTGATCCATAAATATTTGTTTCTGGTCTAATATTTGGTCTGGGTGTTGTGGTACCGCAAAACCCTCGTAGTTCTTGATACTCGCCATAAAAATTATCCTAGTGTGGAGTCATTGGGACCGTTAGGTGTATTTATCAAACAGAAAACAGTAACTTTGTTAATCTGAATGACGGTTGAATCACCTCCTTGATGTAGCTATAAGCATTATCTCTTTCTACGACAATGTTGCTACCACGGAAATCTGCTATGTAGGCCTAGGCTTAATGTTTCAGCATATATGAATAACACGCGTATTCTTACCTGATATGCAGGAAAGTGGCTGTCACACAATTGACACCGCAGGAAGTGGCAATCAGCCCACAGACGCCAATACACGCGCCGCCATGACCGCAGCTCACCGTACAACCACGTTATATACTCGTTCAGGCTCCAGGTAGGTTCCCTTAATAGAATACATACCTATTTCTACAAACTGCAGTACTAGACACATTTGAAATAGATAATTGATTCATTCAAATTCATTCAATTCATTATAATTGATTCAAACAGGTATAAATCCAATCAGTGATTGCATTCTCGATATATTGGTACACACGATACATTGGCACAAGGTGAAAGGTCCCCTCGTATACGCAACCTTCGAACCGTCGCGTCGCCCTGCAGGTTTGTGCGCCGTCATATATATTTTTTATTAGCTTGAATGACGAGACGAGCAGATCGCTCGCCTGATGGTAGGCGCCACGCCTGAGCAACTCCACACAGAACTTTGAATTACAAAGCACTGCATAGCATTGGACAGCGCTCGTCACCCCGAGACATAAGATGTTAAGTCTCATAATGCCCAGTAATTTCACTGGCTTCAACGTCCTTCAAACTGAAACACAACAGTGCTTTCAAACTGTGACTTAGCGGTAGAAATAGACAAAGTGGTGGTATCAACCCAGACGGCCTCTCTCATACAAGGGACCTACCACCTTGTTAGACTGCTCTAACTCATCCAGTAAAGCTGCAAAAGCCATATGAATATAACAATTGAGTCCAAAATAAAATCTCACTTGCTATGTGCAGAGACCACGTTGCCTCGCCTATCGATACGCATGCTCGCTGGCTGACACGGCACTTGTTCCGCTATGTGACGTCCTAGCAGCTTGTTGCACCTTAAAAGTCGAATAACTTATTTTATATGTCATGGGATTCAATCATTTTCAACAATTTCAAGTCTCACAACCAGGACCAATGAAAACCTTTTATTTCTCAGCACCTATTTATATTTAACTTACCTTGTTGACTGCTTATTTTTATAATATTAGGCATATTAGACAAGATTTGAGGCAGTAAAAGTCCATACTTAGTGCATTTGAACAGCGTGGCTAGCGTAGAGTAATGGCCTCTCAAAGTCTCCGGGACTGGCTCAGCGAGTGATAAAATCATCTTGCAGTAAAGTCGAGATTGAATCTTGTCTTTGCGATCTCTCACTGCCTCTAATTCTGCGTTTGTGTACATAGCAGCTAATCTAAAATTTTAATATTTCGCTAAATGAACATTTATGGGGACAGGCTCGCCGCCTATCACTTCATTGGACGGAAAAAGGTCTTATTTAATGTCTTCATTATTTTTATATAGGTATGTGTTGTACCTAATGGTGTTTCAAATAAATAAATAAATCTCTTACCTAGTCAATAGTGCGTCGCTCAAACATGCCAGATTCGTAGAGGTCTTCACTATGTCGTTCATGTGAGCATGGCAATATATCAAGCAGTCGTGGAGAAGTGGTTCCATCTGTGCAGAACACATTTTTGCCACTTATAATTATATTTATAATATTATGATATATGGTAATAAGTCAAAATTTATTTTCCTAGCCTCAACCATCTTTCTAAAATAAGAATCGAACCGCGACTTATTTTTTGCATACGAATCTGTTGCCCAATAAAATAATTTAAAGGCCTCCGTTCATAATTTCTTAAATTCACAGTTCACACCTGAGTTTACTTATTTGAAAAGGTTTGTTATAAATTTTTCCAGCTGATTCTTATACATAATTTCTTTCTCTTCCACCTGCCCTCATCCTACTCGAAGTAGGGTCGACCGTAACATGCTTTTAACACATGTGACAGATAGATTTGGCTTGCAGTTTTTACGAACGGCAGCCTACCTGACGTCAATCCCTCTGGGGAGATTCATTTATGATTATAATTTAACATATTAACATATTATTATATACGAGACTCTTGTAACGAGATTTATATTACCTGAAGAAACGAAGCTGACACGAGGATCGGCACCACATTGTGAGGATCCAGTAAAGGCCAGTCAGCCACCAGAATGGAATCTCGTTTCACCCATCTCATGAGCCAATCGAAAATCTGATCAAATATCCCTTACTAAAAACCTTATGACGGAAATTAAAACTGGTTTTTCGCATTTAAGGACTTTAGATTTAAGGTTACCTACACTAAAAATAACGGGTGACAACCATTTAAAATATGGAAGTTTTGGCCCCCTGAAAAAATCTTGGTCCGTCCCTGTGTTTTTTTAATGTATGTATCTTACAAAAGAATTATCAAAAATGGTTTGTTAATTATAGTTTCGTTTTCATATTAATTTTGTTTATCTTCCATTACTTTACGATATTTACCCATTTTTTGATTTCAACAAATATTAAGCTTAGCGGGCTGAGGGATCACATAAATACAGGCCATAATATTAAAATAATGGTACCTGTATATCACAATGAACAGAAATATCCATATCTTCAAGTCTCTGCCCAGCTGTGACATCAGCGAAGTAGCCCATTTTAGACACAAGTAATTTTTGTGGACATCTAAAATCTTTCTTCATACCTTTCACCTCATCGCAAACGTGTATTTCGACATCGCCGCTGAAAACAAAATGCAAAAACAGTATTCCGATACCGGGAATCGAACCCGAGCCTCCTGGGTGAGAGCCAGGTATCCTAGCCACTAGACCATATCGGATGCTCAATGGTTTTGCTAATTTGTTGATTAGTTGGCAGTATTTTATAATTTATATCAAAATATAATATTTCACCTCTATAAAAATATGCATTTAATTAAGGTAATCTCATTAGAGATATCTGTAATCTACTAAATAACTTACTCTTGTTTCTGAGTTATTTTATCTTGTGCCGCTACTATTGAAGATTTACGTCGTCCTAAACGGTCCCTTGAATATTTTTCATTAATAAAACCTACAAAAAATCGTCGTTTAAACTAACTGTTACTAATTTAATATTACGTTAAAATGGTTGCTAAATGCAAAAGTACCGCCAAAACTAGCCGGCTTTTTCACATCCGTAACGTTTGAAGGGACTTTTTTTATAACTGGCGCATAAACACTTGTGGTTTTAGAAGGTTTCTTGTATCCAACCAAATAAGGCAGTATAGAATCTAAAATTCCTTCGTTTATTACCTGAAATCAATCAGTAGTTTTAGCGCCATCTATCGGCGTTTGTAATAAACATCAATAAAGATTTATAAATAAAAAAGTTATATAAATGGAAATCCCTTCGACTGAATTTGACACTTAATACTTACGTCGTTAAGTTTACAATTTAAATTTGCTTCTGTCCACACACCAAGCATCTCGACTCTCGCTTCTGGCGGTAACGATCGCCGACGACCTTTTACTGGAAGATACATTTATTACTACAACTGACTAATAAACTATTTACGTAATGGTTTCTACAAAGCATGCTGAATTTATTGTGTAAGCCGAGCACACGACACATTTTTTTAACCTGCTATCAGTTGAACTTAATTCATAATTCTAAAAGTCAGCAATAGATGGCGTTGATAAGTGTTTTTATCTAGTACTTATATGTCCAGTTTTGTATTTATGTACGAATATTTTAGAACACAGACTACTATATAGATGACACATATACTTTTAAATGTGTACGTAGTGGCGATAGTTTTGCATTATATCCCATAAGGAAATACCATTGCCACGCATTTCAGAAGAGAATATATGCTTACTGGCTAATTATTCGTGGACACAGGCGTGACGTTATCGCGATATGTTTTTGACTAAAAACTACCCAAAACTTACCTTCTATTTCACTACAACTATATCTTTTTTCAACACGGTCGTCCGCACTCTTGCATTCCAAAGTAATTTCACTTTTACTCGTTAAAGGTTTTGGATCATTGAACGCAGTTTGATGTAAGAGATCTCTCTCCTGTTGTTCTATTACATGATTAAGGACAGTTAGTTTAGTCAGTTCCTCCCAATCTATATTCGAGCCATCCTCATCGTCACCTTCCAAATGCTCGTAAACCTGATAGGCCGTTTTCATGAAATCAAAAAAGTCTTTTACTGTTATAATTTCTGCTGGAACATTTCCTTTATTTATGGAATTTCGCCTTGACGTTAGCTCCGATTTAGTCGGACTTTTTACACTTTGATTATCGTCCCTTATGATAAACATCGATGATAAATCGTTTTCCGGATTTGGACTCGCCATTATCGTGTTAATTCATTGAAATTATAAATTTGTATTGATCTAACAAGCCCCCTGGAAACCGCGGTATTTCAAAATCGTACAGTTAATGGATTGTCAATATCCAGCAGAGGACTTTATAGTTATATTTTATAAAAATGAATTATAAAACATTGAAATGTTTAAAGCAAAGTATAAAGTCTAAAAAATAAATAATTGTAAATAATATTATGATATTTAACTGACGTATATCGCGCCAGTCATCTTAACTTACAAACTCTTTGCGAAAACTATTTCTTTATTCAATGGGTTTCCACTACCATGCCATGGCATACTCGCGCACTGCGGCTAAGCGCGTGCCATTTTTAAACGCTAAACTCTGTTGTCTAATATACGATTATTGTGGTCAACTTATTTTAAAACGTATCTTTTGGTTGTTATGGCGCGATAATCTCAGCGTTATTCACATTTTTTATTGGTAGATTTTAGTAATTATGTAGATGGCTTGTATGTTTTTAAGAGTGTAGTGCTGTGCTAAAAGCAATTTTATGCAACTATTGTTTGATGAACAGGCTTTATATAATCCAGGCAGTTGATATATCGAATACGGAATACCTATTACATTATTTATATATTAATAACACCTCTGGATCGGTGGCGCAGTTGTAATGTGTACGCGATACGACTACTGTGCTGAGGTCGCAGGTTCAGTCCCCGTGTCGAGTAAAAGTGATATTGGGTTTTTCTATTTCGAAATGCTCAGTGTCAACCCGGAGTCTGGAAATGTGGCCGGCGCGGTATGGCGATGGGCTCACCCCCTATCATATCATGAGATGGTAATAAGCTCGGCGAAATATGGGGGTACTATTTACACCTCTGCCAACCCCTTCGGGGATTATTGGCGCGCGCGTGAGTGCATATGTACCTATGTAATATACACCTATCTGATCCAACTCCATTTTCACCGTTTTCCGCGTGAATGTCGGCTCACATTGGGATCGGACGCAGTGTAAAATGCCAAAAGCATAGGTATTATGTATTATACCGGTAATGTGAAATTCTGACTTAAAAAACGAAAGCTAGATCAATACACATCACGTAAAAACAAATAGGTAGTTTATTATTCTTCGGAGCGTTTTGTCTTGGATTCGGATCGAAGTTCAAACTCAGAGGAACATCAAGGAATTTATTACTCTCTACCAAAGACTTTAATGTTTACTACTAGACAAGCTGCGCGGTACATAGAAATTGTACCACTAAGTTTCGCTCAATTGACCGTAACTCAATACTCCCCTCTCACTTACCTACTCTCAACTAGAACCCCTATCGCGCTCTCTGTTTGTGAGCTGTCAAACTCTCGTGTTTTGTGACGCAATTTTACTTGTAAACAGCCCGTCTAGTTTAAACAAGTCTTTGCTCTCTACCCTTTACATTGTAAGAGATTGCAACCAATTGCAACTATTTTGATACTCCAATGGGCAATGGGTCCCTCTACGATTATGACTTGGCTATGGTTAAATCACGATGTGTAACAAAACTCTTGAACTGAAAGGAATTATCACCAAAACTCCAGCAAGACCTTGAAATCGGCCACACCCCTGTTTCATCGTTCTTGGAATATAAGAAAAGATATAACTAATGACTTGGCAGCATGGTCTCTGATCTTAGCTGGTTCCTTATGGAACAAAAAAACGAGTTTTTGGCGGGAATTCTGACAGTGCAGTGTCTCTCTTATTTTAATTAATTCCTAAACTGGTTTAAAGTTGTGTTTGTTGTATAAAAGTGGTGTGGTTTTGTGCAATAATCATTAACGCTGATGAATAGTGTATGGAAACATTGAAATAAGTGAATTTAGGTGATTTTTGATCAAGGGTATTGTCGACCTTGTGCTTTCGATTCGCTTGAAGAAAGTCGTCTAAGAAGCATTGAACTGAAAGGAATTAACACCTAAACTCCAACAAGACCTTGAAATGGGCCACATCCCCGTTTCATCGTTCTTGAATATATAAGAAAAAAAATATAACTAATGACTTGGCAGTATGGTCTCTGATCTTAGCCGGTTCCTTATGGAACAAACATACAAAAAAAAAAAAAAAAGGAACAAAAAAACAAAAAAAAAATGTAACAAAACTCAAAAACTTCATCATATCTTAATATTTAGCAATTAATCATAAGAAAATTCAATTTTGTGCTAGAATTACATGCATTGAAAGAAGTAACAACATTTCCTCTTGTTGAATATATCAACAATTTCTATGATGGAACGTAGACTTTGCCAATCAGCATTTTATTACATGTCATGTCATCTGTCATATCAACAAATTTCCTTGTAATACATTGTTGTCCAACAAAGTTATTTAGAATGATCCAAAAAACTATAGATTATTATGGAAAGTTACCAAGTCGAATATGACAAGAACGGTTTACTACCAGACACGTTTTGGAGGACACCGCAACGCGCGATACCGGGGAGACCTTGCCAAAGGGTCAGACAAAAAGAGGTTATGTCTGGGTCATCGTATCAGCAATTCCAGGCGTCCGTGAACGACGCTTGGGACTTGGGGGATGACGACATCATCTCAGGCATTGCGGAGACCAAGATATCAAAGGCCATATCGCAGACGGCGGCTTTAAACGTGATAAATTCCCATAGGAATAGTAATAAGAATGTAAATAAAAGTGACGTAAAAGTTGAAAGTGACAGTGTGAAGAGTCGCGACGAGGTTTCAGAAGTGCGTAAGAATGAGGGTCGGAAGGTAGGTGTTGGAGGGACTGGTCCTCTACGGCATTATCCGGGCCGTCCGCGGCCCGTGCGACCGTCGGCGCTTTCCTCGCGTGAGGAGAGCAGCGAGTCCAAGTTGGAGAGGTTCCAGCAACTCCACGAGATCGCGGTTGTGAACCTGGACGATCTCAAACAGCTCAGCTGGTCTGGAATACCAGTCAAAGTAAGTTTTTAATACGGTTATATAAAGACTCTTATAACCGTAATTACTTTGTAAACAAGTATTCTACTACTATTATAAATTTGAAAGTTTGGATATTTGTTGTTTGTTTGTTAGTCAATCAGGCCTTAATGGCTGAATTGTTTTCAGATTAAAACATAACCTATTTTTTATACCAGAAAAGGCAGTTGACGTTGGCACAGCTGTGAGCAAATGCTAGTATTAATATAAAAATATGTTCCCTTGGGCCAAATTGAGTACTCTTAGCAATACTTTTAAGTTTTACAACATTCATTAACTTATAAATCTTTAATCTGTGACACACCAAGCAAACATACATAGTTGAGATTATATGTCAATTTATACAAATTTACTGCCTAGCATAACCCTTCTTAATACTAGGATTTGCCTTACTATCATGATTTGATGGTGGAATTACTGATGTGTAACACCCAAACTTCCAATGGAAATGAAATGAAATGAAATAGTTGTATTAATCATGTAGGCAATTAAAATAGCACTTGTGACAAGTCGATACAAAATAAAGAAACTTATGTATAGAAATCATATCAACTAATGTATACATAACATACATAGCATCATCAAAATACACTGGGCATCTTATATATAAAATATAAATAATATAAATTTTACAATATTTTTATTAAGGATTAATCCAGAATTGTTAAGTATTATTATTATTTTTTCATTTTCTTATGGGTTGATATGGGCCATAGGCATTACCGCTGGGATTAAGGGTGAAATGGTTCAACTTAAGTGAGCTGATCACCCGTCTGTGCTACTCGCAGATGTCCCCACCATAAATACAAATACAATAGGCATTACCGAAACAACACAAAATAAGTAACATCATAATTTTTTAATAAACGGAAATAAGTTTCACCATTGCCTTGGCTGTTAGTCAACAGAGTGTTAATCAGGCAAGATGATGGCCATACGCAAGTCTATTATGAATAAAAAATAGAGTATATCACATGCAGGTGAGGTTTTTGAGACTTTTGCCCTAAGAAGTCCAATATTGCATGCAAGTATTTTGTATAATAATTAGTACTTCTATTAATTGATTTTAAATAGTCTTTTCAAACTTGTGTAATATTAATGGAATTACATTTTCAATACTATGTTTTTCATTTATATCTTAACTTGACAACCATATAATTTCACAATATTTAAAACTTTGATTGGCATATGTCTAATTAAACCATTTTCATAGATTCAATCATAAAATAGTGATGCTGTGTTTTATGTTTATGCATATTTTTGAAACAATTTGAACATAAATTCAGTTATTAATAACTTTTTCACTAAAATATATAAAATAAAAACTATAAAAAAGTTAGAACTGACTTAAAAAAAAAAAACAAAAATAAAAAAATAAGTATGGTTTAAATTTAATTTAACAGAATTTAACAAATAGTGAGGTAATGTTCTCAACCATTGACTAATATAAACCTATAATATGAAATCATGGGTTACAAGTAAGCTTAGTAAAGCATGGGTGCACCACTATTCCTTTGGGAATACAGTTGTGAATTTATGTTCTGTAAAAATTATACAATGAACTATCATAGGTTGTAATTTGTTACTATGCTCCTATATTATCTATCCATGTCATTCATTGAGTGCTTTTGTGTTTACAAAATTGCTTTGAAATTGTCTTTGTTAAACCATGTTGCAGACAAAGTGTGAGTCACTTTCAAATGGTGAAATGACTAATCACATGGGAATTAAAAAGAGATAATTAATGTTTTATTATTAGTCCTTGTGCTTTATGATATTTTTAAACAATGATAATTATTAGAATGTTTATAGAGAATGCAATAGTTCATAAATGATAATGATGCAATAGTTCATATGATTAAGCAACAGTATCCGGGTTAGATGCACCAGTGTTGCAGCCTGCAGAAGATCATATTAATTTACAAACATTCATTTTCAACCAAAGAAACCAGAGGAGGTTCTAAATTAGATGATATGATATTTTTTTTATTTTTTTTTGTTCTTCTATATACTTAGTGTAATAATAACTTTTTAACAAAAATGAATACAATAACACAATCACAATATTTATCTACACAATTCTTTTAATCGATGATTTGGTTGAAGGTAATAAAGGCAGTCTGTATCAATTTATTTTACCAGACTCAAGATAATGATATATGTAACTTATCTTACCAAAAGTCAAAACACCTTAACTTACTGTAACAAATACCAATGTTACTAATAGATATTTTTTATCTACTCCATAGTATTGCTGATATATTTTAAATGTAGTGATTATAAGATAAGATAATAATATTAATTAAAATATTAACATAAAATCAACAATAAGTATGTGCAGCCAGTAGTAGATTATATTATGTATGTGAAACAGAGTTTGTAAATATATTAGGGTTCAATAATTATATTTTAATTAGCAGATCATTATCAGGATACAATAGGAGCTCATAGCCAGTTGTGCAAAAAATATTATAATTTCATTATATAATGCTTATCAGCATAAATTTAGCTGCTCTAATTCAAAATAAATTATATTAATACATACGCACTCACGCCTGTAATCCCCGAAGGGGTAGGCAGAGGTGTAACCAGTACACCCACATTTCGCCGAGCGTATCTCCGTCCCACAATGTGATAGGGGGCGAGCCTATCGCCATACCGGGCACAAATTCCAGACTCCGGGCTGATACTGAGCATTTCGTAATAGAAAAACCCAATACCACTTTACCCGACCCGGGGATCGAACCCGAGACCTCAGCGTTAGCCTCAATCGTAACCCATACGCATTACAACTGCGCCACCGACGCAGTCAGGCATAAATTATATTAATGTAGTCCACTACACATATTGTACAGAAATTTTAAAATGAGCAATATTAGTTATTTTCTAGCGAAACAGCATTCCGAACTGGCGGTAGAGTTATAATTTGACTGAATCTAAATTATGTATATCATTTTATATATACGATAAATATTTTGATTTGATTTGATATACATTTTTAATTAAGTAGTTCCAAAACATACCACCGCCAACTCTGCCAGATGTTTCGAGACCACACCTTTGTGGTGCAATCTCTCTGTTAGAGTAGCACAGATACCCTTGAGCTTTACAGATAAAAGAGAGATCGGATGACAAGCAGTGAAATAACAGTACAAAGTTGAGCGATACAAAACTTATTAGAACTGTTTCTTCCACCTTTACTGTACCTTTATCACACTCTACGTTAAATCCTTGACCTATTGTAATACTTGGAACCTGTCTAGTTAATTTTGCCGTAAAGTGAAGTTTTCTCTCAAAATTCCCCATAATGTGGTTAGTATATGGCGCCCTCATTTCTCCTGTGTCCAATGACGTCATAACTGAGTCATAACTTAGAACCTAATTATACCTATGACTATTATAATGTTTCCATACATCAATTTATTTATAACATGGATAAGTTCACGCCGATATCCCCGAAGTGGTAGGCAAATGTGCAAATGCTAATGTGCATTGAGAATTATCGACTATTTAATTATATGTTATTTAAGAAAATTAAGATATCTCGATTTTTAACATCTGAATAACGAGACGACGTAAGCGCCACGCCTGCCCATAAAAGTAGAAACACCACTCAGACCTTTAAAATTAAAAACACTGCACGGCACTGTACTGCGTCTTTACACTGAGTCAATACATAATATTAATTAATTAATATAATTACTGGGCATTATGAGACTTAACATCTTATGTCACGGGGTGATGAGCGCAGTCCAGTGTCATGCAGTGCTTTGTTATTTAAAGTTCTGTGTTGCGTTGCTTCTGCTTATGAGCAGGCGTGGCGCTTACCATCAGGCGAGCGACCTGCTCGTCTTGTCATTCAAGCTAATAAAAAAAAAGAAAAAATATGTTAAGTCTAATTCATAATGCCCCTTAATTTCACTGGCTTCAATATCCCTTTAAAAGGAACAACAGTACTTTTATACTGCTACTTGGCGGAAGAAATAGACTCAAAGTGCTGGTACTAACCCAGGCGGCCTCTCGCATACGAGGGAGTTACCACCTGCCATTTATAACATTTGTCATGTAAAATTCCCAGGCTCGCGCAGTGACATGGCGCCTTCTAGCCGGATACCTGCCAGCGAACTCAGAGCGTCGCGCTGAGACCTTGGAGCGAAAGAGAGCTGACTACAAGCACCTGGTGAAGCAGTACTACGAGTCGGAGAGAGACGACGATACATACAGGCAGATACACATCGATATACCGCGGATGAGTCCTTTGGTCGCGCTGTTTCAACAGATTACTGTGCAGGTGGGTGTGTACCAAATACGGATGTAGATTTACCCCCTGGATTAGAGATGAGATGCCATCGCATATCCATTCTGTGTTTACATATATTAAACCATACACAATAACACACTAGAATGTAGATTTTTTGAGTGGTAGAGCCACGCTGTAGACACTTTTGTCTACAGCATGTATGGGCCGGCTCGTCCGGGTCATTACCACTGTCTCACCGAAAACCGGCGTAAGTAGCAGCTTGCTGCTGCGTTTCGTACGATGAGTGAGATATCCGGAGGCCCAAACCTCCTCCCCTTCCCAATTCCTTGATTGTCCCTTTCCTTTAGGGTCGGCAACGTACCCATGACAAAAATTTTGTATTGATCCCGCGGCCTCTCGCTTCACAGCCGGCTACTCGCCCACTGCGAATACAGTCAATACTGTACAATCAGTCCAAATGTACCTAATGTCGATACAATATATGAATAGAGACGTAATGTCTCTCGATGATTGGCAGAACTGGCTCGTCCGGGTCATTACCACTGTCTTACAGAAAACCGGCGTAAAGTAGCAGCTTGCTGTTGTATTTCGTACAGTGAGTGAGATATCCGGAGGCCCAAATACCCTCCCCTTCCCAATCCCTTAATTATCCCTTTCCTTTAAGGTAGGCAACGCACCCATGATTCTTTTAGTATTGTCGGCGTATATGGGCGGTGGAGATCACTTACCATCGGGTGACCCACTTGGTCGTTTGCCTCCCTATGCTATAAAATAAAAGAATTATGCCGGCCTGAGTAAATGGATATACTTCGGCTGACTGCGACACTCTAGTCGCCAGGACTAGCCGCTATGCTTAGTCGCTATAAAAAATCTGTCAACTACCATTTCTCTCTACAAAGATTGAGATCCTCTTGTAGCCCTTGAAATTGTAACGTAGACGGGATTAGTCGTATACACTGCCCATATGAATATCCATGATTATAAGCACTCACGCCTGTAATCACCGAAGGGGTAGGCAAAAGTGTAACCAATACACACAAATTTCGCCGAAGTTATTTCCGTCCCATTATGTAATAGGGGGTGAGTCTATCGCCATACCGTGCACAATTCCAGACTCCGGGCTGATATTGAGCATTTTGTGATCGAAAATCTCATTATTACTTTTACCCCACCCGGGGATCGAAACCGAGACCTCAGCACAGCAGTTGTACCGCGTACGCATTACAAATGCGCCACCGAGGCAATATCCATGATTAAAACTCGATGTGATCTGTCTTTTCCACTCCAGGTGATGTTCGAGCGGATCCTGTACATCTGGGCGATCAGACATCCAGCATCCGGATACGTCCAGGGCATCAACGACCTGGTGACGCCGTTCTTCATGGTGTTCCTGCAGGAAGCGGTACCCGGAGAGGAGTTGGACAACTATCCTCTGGATAAACTGACGGAGGAACAGCGTGACATCATAGAGGCGGACTCCTTCTGGTGCCTGTCGAAGTTCCTGGACAGTATACAGGATAATTATATATTTGCTCAGCTAGGAATACAGTATAAGGTCAGTAAATTATTTGATGATACAACGAGGAAGTATGATGATGTACATCACAGATGATCGATAATATAGATATGACATGTAGATATGACATTTACGAAGACCTTCAACCAAGCATGACTTTTTTTCGAAACGAGCAAGTCACTGATGGTAATCACCTTGATCTTTATCTTGATTGTGGGCTCCTTTTCTTGCATTTCGCCCGTAAAATACCGAGCCATTGTACGTGAAGTTACATAATTTTAAGTCTCATAATGCCTAGTAATTTCACTGGCTTTAATGTCCTTCAAATTAAAAGACAATAGTACTGCTTGGCAGCAGAAAAACATGTTAATATAAGCTTATTTTTAGTGAGGAATAATAAATAATTTTATTTCTAATGTCTTACACCGTTTATAATTCCAGGTGAATCAACTAAAAGAGTTGATACGTCGCATAGATCTACCATTACACGAACACCTGCAAAACCACGGCGTTGACTACCTTCAGTTCTCATTCCGATGGATGAACAACCTACTAACTAGAGAGATCCCTTTACCCTGCACAATACGTTTATGGGACACTTACCTTGCTGAATCAGACGGTTTCGCTATATTCCAGTTGTACGTGTGTGCAGCTTTCTTACTCCATTGGAGGGAGAGGTTAATGCTTGAAAGAGATTTTCAAGGTCTAATGATACTCTTACAAAACGTCCCAACTCAAAATTGGACAGATTCGAACATAAGTGTGCTCGTAGCGGAAGCTTATAGGTTGAAATTTGCGTTTGCTGACGCTCCCAATCATTTACAAAGCGCGGGGAAGTCGGATAGATGACCTGCTGTGAGTTGTGGTTGGCTTAAAACACCTGCTTGTTTGATCCAATGTTTGGCACATTTGCATGCTTATCGGCCATTCGCAAATGTTGTAGATTTTCTGTTGATATTATGTTGGCTGTACTTTTGTTTTGATGCAATGTGTTGGTTGTCTGAATGGACGAATTTTAATTTTTTATCATCGGTAAAATTGCATGAAATTTATTGTTTAAAATAGATATTTTTAAATAAAATATGTGTCATATCGCCTTAGTGTAGACGCGAAAACGACATGAAAAAAAAATGGCGGCCACAAAAATTTTGTCCGCGATGTATGTGCTGACTGTATTTGGCAGGGTAAATAAACATTATGTGCCGGTCCCATGTGAGCCGCGACGTAACTTCAGGGACAGTGATTGGGGTATCTACCTTAAATTACCCCTGAGGCCAGGGATGAGCTTGGCGAACAGATGTTGCAATAGTTGCACATCTGCCTACGCTTTCGGGGGCACAGGCTTGAACTTGTTATGGGTGAAGGCAAATTGTCTCATTGCTCATGTTGTTGTAAAGGCTCAATATAAAAAAACAAGCACTAGGTCAATGCTCCTTTTTCGGATCTGTAGTTACGTCACAGCACGCGACATAGCCACGCAATGCACTTTTAAGCAATTATATATACTAATTTTACTATGGCGTGGCGATTTTGACAGTTCTCAAATACATGAAATTTAAACTATATTTACATCGACACTTTCTATCCTTAAATGACGGGTTCACATAGGTAATATGCTAAATCGCAAGCTATTTGAATCGTCTGAACGGACTTTCAATCGAGTTGATCAACAAAACCATACAGATTTTGTTGATTCAAACCTCTTGTTGAAAGCGATTCAACTTTTCTGAATCTGTCATTAGTGCATAATTGATTGGGCGACTCATTTTAGTTTAGGAAAGATGTAAAAATGTTATAAAATAGTCTTAGGCCTAAATTACATTTGTAACTTTCATTCACGTAAGCTAATTACGTAAGTGGACTTACGAAGAAATTACTAATGTAATAACATTGTAAGTTGCTTACTTTAAAGGACATTAATTGCGTCAGGTGAAACAATATGCTCTAGAAGTTATCTCAAGTGTAAGTGTGTTGAGCTGAGCTACTTACACAAGTCTTAACATAAGTCAGTAAGTAAAACTTATAAATGTTATTCAGACCTCAAATATGATAAACCACAAATTTGTCTGAAAATCTAATACTACTCTCTATTTTATTTTCAAATTGTCATTTTACAAACCCTAACGAATATTTAAATATGTATGTATGTTTATTGAATTAAATTGTATATCTATTTTATGATTTATCATATGTGTTTCTTATATAAGGCCCGAGGACTAGAGTTGTCTTTCACTACAATAACAATGTATTTAGTTTATATTTCGATATTTATAAAATAATGTCGCCAATTGTACTAAATCAGTACAATTGGCGACAACATAATCATCTTTTACACAGATTAGTGGATATTTTAATACACAAAGCTACTCGTGCTTACTTTCGTTAATTCCAATATCTAAGGCCTAGATTATATTCGTAACTTTTACCCATGTAAGCTAATCATGTAAGTGAACTTACGAAGAAATTACTAATGTAAACAGCATCAGTTGCTTGTAACAATATATCAGATCTAGAAGTTCGTCCAGGTGAAAAAGTATATGTAAGCCACTTACTCAAGTCTTGTGTAAGTAAAACTTACAAATGTTATTAAAGTCCAACGGAGAGTTGTCAAAAATGCCGCGTCAGTGGGGCGGCACTTGAATCGCCATAATATGTATGTTTTGCATATAAAGGGCCTAATAATGTAAGTTGTTTGTATGTAATGTTTTTAACGTATTTTCAGATTTTCTATTAAGCGCTCTTTGTTTGAGTTGCGGGATTGTTGATCTGAACATCCTGGGATTGTAATACTTGCTATTAATTGTTTTTCTTAGACCATATCTGATATAGGTCAGCAGAATCTAATAATGAGAATATGATTTCTCGGATATATTATGAAAAATAGTTGTTTCATCTAAGTAATATTGTTTAATACATTAATCTTTCTGTCTATCTGGCGTTATCCAGGCTAGTGCCAGGTGCTGCCTTCCTACTAAGACGTGTCCACTTCGCCCGATCTTGAGCATCCTCCGTATGAGACCATTGGCCCTCATATCTCCCTCAAATACGTCAAGCCCGCGTTTTTGGACAGTCTGCGAGACCGTACTCCTGGTACGATCTGGCATAGACATTTGCAACCGACGTACTCCGGTAGTTTCCTCAAAACGTGACCGCCTTAAGCGAATTTCCTTATGTAAGTACATAAGTTCTTATGTAAGTAAAACTTACATAAGTATGTCATTCAATATTTTTCTATTCAATTTTTAGATTATGGCCCCATAGATTGTCGATGATTTCGCCAATGTCAAGTATTAAAATAACAATATCTAAAAATAAACATCAAAACGTAGACATCTTTTTTCTTCAATATTATAAATACCAGCGAGTGTTACAATGCCAGGGTTACATTTTATTTTATCCCTTTCTCTACGGTCGACGTTTTATGACGTCGGACTCGCAAATGGTTTACGTATAATTCCTTCAATCTCGCCATATGAATTAACGTCCATCAAAATTGGTGTATGCTGACGCGCAGCCGACGAATCACAAAGCCACGACTTTTTAATATCTCTATCCGTACCGGCACGTTTCGTGAACATAAGCATCTTTGTCGGAATGATGACGTCAGGTGGCGACGGTTCACGCAATTGGTTCATCAGTCAATACTCGTTCACTATTGGACTGTCAATTGCCCACGACTGACAATCTGTGCTCACGACTGGCGTCGGTAATAATTATTATAGCTGGCTTGAATATATTAACACGTCGACATTCAGCAAATTTTATATTGTTACAAAATTTGTATCTAGATTACCTAATTGCTTTTTACGAGGCTTAAATGATAGATCAACTAACCTATCCATATAATCCTCATTTATATGGGGAGAGTTTATCGGATGGAACAAGCGAAAATATAACAGAAAACTCTTGTTTACGAGTCCGTGTCATACAGTTTGAAATATTAATCTTATGACGTGACCTCGTTAATGATGACTTTTTGTTATACTGGGTAAAATAATCAGCTGTCAGCGACCGTTACACATGTGCGATCGGCGCCTGGCCGTAAAAAGAATAGGTAAATCTATTACGCAATTTTTTGCGGTATCATGACAATAATCACCAGCACTACCACAAATTTATTAGTTTTCGAAAGCGTTTCACTTACACCGTTTATTCTCACTTACATCGAGAATCTTTCTCCATCCAAATCTGGCATTAGTCATTTAGGCCCATCGAGTTTAACCCACTAAACCAGTTTAAGAAACGTCAAATCGTATGAAAATTTGGCATAAGTAAAGAAGTTTAGTGGTAATTCTAGGATCGTCGTGCAAATCGGCCTCACTCACCATACTGAATATAAAACAGGCAATCTATGCTACGATGCAGAGGGTCTACTACCATAAACGATCGTCGAAACGTCGGTCCGAAACGAAGAAACGACGAACATATTGTTCGGAATAGCATTCATCGGAATCACATTCTTGTAAAAAAAAACATAAATTGGATGTCTATATTAATCTGAAATTCGAACATCGGATCCGTCTTCGAATCCGTCATCGGATCCGTAACGCTTCATAGTAACAAAACGTGCGATCCGTCAGCCGAAACTACGTATTTCGTTTTTGGTAGTAGAACCTCAAGTACGTGTTGACAGATTATAGTATGTACAGAATTACATTTGGCATCGCTAATAGCGACCTGAGGGGCTAGCACGGAAAACTTGCGAAAAGTTATTCGAGCTGTCATCGACAACAATTTCTATGAGATTTTGGTACAGCGCCTCTATCGTACGTAAAAGAAACTAATATATATGGAATATAGACCAATGATATTTAAGGAATTATCTATCGAGCCCTCGATACCTTTACATTACGATTTCGATAGGTTTCCGTGCTAGCCCCTCAGCTCGTCTCGTCATTCAAGTTAATAAAAAATAAAAAGCTGTTTTGCGTCGCCTACGCCTCAGCATACGCTACGGGCTTAAGGAACTGACAAGGTGTTCCACCTCACACCGTACTACGACGTTTTATATGCCTACTGTTCAGTCTTCAAATTTATGTTTGGGAAAAATATTACAATAGAACTACGTCAGAGTTTAAAACGTAGTAGTGTGTCGCGAGCCTTATGGCTTATTTTGATTGTGTAAAATCAAAGACTTTAATGTATACTACTAGACATGCTGTGCGGTACATAGAAATTGTACCATTAAGTTGTGGTCAATTGAGCGTAACTCAATATTACCATCTCGCTGGACGAGCAACTAGAACCCCTATCGTGCTCCCTGTTTGTGGGCTGCCAAACTCCCGCATTTTGTGACGCAATTTTACTTCTAAACAGCCCGTCTAGTAGTATACATTATAGTGTTTGTGTAAATTATATTTTATTTGTCCGTTAAGGAATGCTGCACTGAAAGGGGACCTTTGGATACACCATGATCTTAATGTAATGGTATATTTGTAAAGCGGATGATTGGCGTATGAGTTAATATTTGGGTGTCTCGGGACTGTAAGTCCCTCGTAGTTTCATATACCCACGACACAAGATACTATATCTTAATCAGGAATATATCATTCATCATAGCAGAGAAATGTATATCCTGAAAGGTTTTGGCATTTTACTAGTTTATTATTTGTATTGTTACCAAATAAGCACGGTGTATCCGAACTTTAAAATGTTTTTTTTTTCGTTTTTCTTTTGTGACCCAATTTAGTAAATATTCGATTTTATTATTGTGTTATTTTACTTAGATAATTATATTATTACATTATACATAAAATATATTTATGAAATGTGTTTTATTTAATCTAATTTGGCTGGAAGTCTGACGGTCCGGTCAGTCGCATATTTTAATTACTTGGAAAACTCAATCTTATGAATCTGCCAAAAATACGACTCCACTTACTGACACTTGTACTCATACACGCAACTAAAATTAATGAACGTTCAAATTCAACTTTATTTCATAAAAGTTAATGACTAAATATTAAATTTCTAGATAGACATACGACGTTCTGTACCGCGCAAAAAATTTGACTTATGTGTCAACTAGAGATCATGAATCACTTTTTATCTACGCTTTTTATGAATGAACGAGCTGCACCGACTTTTATAGCGCCGCCCCCTTGCACAGAGTTTTGTGGGGTAATTTTATTGCTTACGTTTCTTGTCATCTTATTTCGATGGGAAAACTAGTTTTAAACTGAGTTTTTGTATGTTTGTGGGTGTATGCACTAAATACCAACGGTGATAGAGTATTTGGAACTGAACAACGGACTCATTAGAAGTGAAATTGCCTCACCTAACGCTGGAGTTTGACAGCTCACGAACAGGGAGCGGGATAGGGGTTCTAGTTGAGAGTAGAGACTAGTGAGATGGGAGTATTGAGTTACGGCCAATTGATCGCAACTTGTGGTAACAATTTCTATGTACCGCGCAGCTTGTCTAGTAGTATCTATACCTACATGAAAGTCTTTTTGATAGAGTGTATAAAAATATTTAAATTGAATTTAGATTACTTATTTTTGATTGAGGAGGTTGATCGACCTTGTGTGTTTGATTTGCTTGGAGAAAGTCAATAAAATATAATAAATCAACCCTGACGAGTACACCCGCCGAGCCGACAGTTTCGCCGAGCTTTTTGAACGTAATAAAAAACTATTACAAATTCATGAAATTTAATTAGTACTGAATCTAGCGCTTTTTGTTTGTTGAATTTAACGCAATCTAGATCGCTGTTAGCGCTGAGTAGGATTTTTGATCCGTGTGCCTTGTAGGCTGTGGCAATGTCCATAACCCACAGACTGCAGACATCACGACTGCAGATGAGTCATTCATTCAACCGTGAACGTAGGTAGTGGATTCTAATTCTTTGTTATTCACGAACATGAACTACCTGCCTATGAATAAAATGTAAGTAGCTGCTCCCGCGGCCCGCCGCATTCCTTGAGGTAGTATAGTAGTAAGTATTCAAATATGAAATGTAATACTTAAAGAATAATTAAAGACATGTGTTATTTTTCTCAGAAACTGGTGTTGCAAGTGCAGAGAAATATGTAAGTAAGTAGAGCTGTTCCAAGAAACTTGAAAACTCTATAAACTATCACGGACTAATAAAATATAATATTTTTGGGCCCATGTGTAATATGGTACGTACCTACCCTAAGAATTAAGATAAATAAAGCCTATTACTATTAGATAAATACCTATGTCTACTGTCTACATAGCATACCTACATAAAACTCTATGCATACAACGATAAACTTTTATGTAGGTATGTATTAGAATTTAAATTAATATTATGTATCTATAAACCACTTATCTACATACCTACTTATAACCTTACAAAACATTGTAGATAATTAGTTGATTCTCCGTAATTTTAAAAATAGAATACTTAATGCCATGCATAACTATTTATATTTTTAGAGGCAAATGAAACCACACAAGTTTCATCATAATTAAAACGTTTAATTATAAAAAAAATAGTCATTCTTATTCACACAGAAACATCTCTAAGATTTATTTTTATGACGAACGTAATCGCAATTTTGGAACCACAATTCGTGTTGTTGCCACGGGTCGTCACCTTCTTCCCAATCTTTGAGGCCCCCACCACAATAATAACATACAGTTTTGTCATCTTTGGCAATATAGAATAAACCAGCTTCGGCAAGATCCTCCGGTTTTTGTTGCTTGTTCACCGGCCAACCTTTGAAACTGCTCACACGCGCTGATTTTGAACTGAATTCTGGATGTACAGGATCGAGTAAATCTTCAGAAGGCTGTGTAGTCGCAGAACCGGCGACTTCAACTGTTTGCTGTTTCACGTTTAGCGGTACTCCCTTTCTAGGATCATCAGAATGACGTTGATCCATCTTGCTATTTAATTTTCACTGCTACATTTGACTTATAATTATAATATGGATGGTATTTTAGCGCAAAATTTCCCACCGACAATTCACAAAACATAAGAATTTACACTGTTTTAGTGTAAATACTACTATACTCACACTTACACTGAAATGAGTGGTCTAAGCAACTATTTTCAATACTTAGTTGTACTTACCTAATATAAAGATAAACACAGATAACTTGTTACAAACAGCGTCCATATATGATACATCCAGTAGTGTCCACTAATGTGAATTATGAGTCACATTGCCATTAGGCTTGCGTCATATCCAATACGAGTAGTATCGCAAACGGCAGTATTGACGGTAAGTAGTACCTAGTTGTTTAAAACACACAATGAAATCATAAAATAAAGAAGTTACGAAAACTCTACAAAAATGCTTTACAATCAAGACACAATAATTTTAAGGATAACATTCTTACAATGACGCCAAATCCGAAATCATTTTTTTTTAGAAAGTTCCGAAACAACCAAACGATTGAATAACGTTCTTCTAAATCTACCACATTGCCTCACAATTCCGTCAGGCGTTATTACCAAAATGGACGTGATTCTGACGCTGGCAACATTGAACTCTTGCACTTGCGCACCACGAGGCCACGACCTTGACCTAGAGCTTGATTTTGTCAAGCTCATAACCTTCATACCCTTATTTCTGCTGTTCCGATGTAAATCAAAGCGTACATACTATTTTAACATTTTTCGCAATACTTTCCACTTTAAATGTTACGAAGTACTGATTTGTGCAGAACAACGCCTTAAACGACTTTAGACGAGGAAAAAAGGTACGATTTTACATGACATATTTGTTTATATTTTGTACAAGTTAATTAATTTTACATTATTATTGTAATCCGTAATGTGAGTATATTCATAAAGCGTGACGTCAGTGTTTGTAAAGGCATTGTTATGTTTACTTAACAGCCTGCTACTGTTGAAATAGCGCTTAAATTAACTTTATATAGGTAATAACTAACAAGACACACAATTATTCTTTACTACTTATTTACGTATTTCCGAAAATATTGATTGGCAACATTTTTATGCATACCTTAACATAGACGGTAAAGGACCTACTTCGTTATACGTGTGCCGTGACCATACGTCCCGTTTTGAACTGGATAGTCCGGCTTTTTCCTCTAGGTACCTAGTACCTTAATACCTACTCGGGCTATTACCGAGCGCCGACCCCTTCGCGGTAAGCTTCGGGGCGCTAAATTTCGCGGGTACATAATTTAAACAGCGCGTATATTTTTTAATACATCAATAACAAGCAGAGAGCAATATTTTGTTTGGGGTGTCCCTTTTTAAGTTTCTATCTCGCAACAAAAATGGCTATGTTAGGTATGAAGCGGTTGTGCCCTGATATTACTAAGCTACACGACATGGCGTGGCCGTGTCCGCTAACCATCAAATCGCCAATCTAGAGTAGACGCAGCATTTTATTTAAATAAGTAGTTAGGTACATAGGTGCATGTTATTTATAAATGCTTACGTACGAACATAAAGCCTTTGCGTACGAATTACTTTGTTATTACTCTATGACTTACTCCATATTAGTATGGTAATAGTTAGGTAGGTATACGATAATGTGCTAGCTGTTACTAGGGGGTAGGGGTACCTACTCCGTAGTAGGTAAATGTAAATGGTAAATTTTAATTAAAAGAATGAACAAAATTAAAAATAGATAGTTAGTACTTGTATTTAACATGTTTCGTATTTGGGTGTTGTGAGACCGGAAGACCCTAGTAGTTCCTGATACCCACGGTACAGGTTCACCTAGTGTATGGTCAGGACACAGAAATGTGTGTGACTGTTTAAAACAGTGTATTTTCTGATCGGTTACGTAATGCTCTAACAGTCACACACACAGTCCTGACCCCACACTAGGTTAACCTGTATCGTGGGTATCAAGAACTACGAGGGACTTGCGGTCCCACAACACCCAGACCCCAGACCAATATTTGTGGATCACAAACATTTATCTCGGTGTGGGAATCGAACCCACGGCTTTTCGCTTCGCAGCCGGCTACTCGGCCACTGCGCCACGGAGCATTTTTAACCGTATAAATTGGCAAAAGACTTCTCTTTTACCACTTACTCAATACTTACTGGATGTTGTTTATCAGATAATACCTAAGTGCTTAACGATCAGCGAAAGTTATTTGTGATTATACATATAAAGATATATATTGTTATAACGACAAAGTCAAGGCAAAATGGCTAAAGCGCCAATATGTGAACTTTACAGTTTTTTCTTTATTTTTATACTAGCCCTGCACTATACACGTCCCACTGCTGGGCATAGGCCTCCTCTACTGAATGAGAGGGATTAGGCCTTAGTCCACCACGCTGGCCTTATGCGGGTTGGCAGAGTACACGTACCTTCGAAATTCTTATGGAGACCTTTTTAGGTCAAGTCAAGTTCTCAGGTCTTCACGTTGTTTCCTTGAAACTTAAAGCAAGCGATAATTAACAATTAGTAGACACGTTACATAGAAAAGTCAGAGGTGTATACTCTTGAGGCTGGTTTTGAACCTGCCACTTTTGTCTCGACAGTCTGTACCCCACTGAGCTATCGCTGTTGTTTATTATATTTTTTAGTTTATTTAACATTTACCTATTCATATTTTTTCCTTCCACATAAATGGTAAATGATCTCTACAAAGCCCCTATTTTGTGCGATAAGTGTTGCTTTAGCAAAACCGACTTCAAAATAAAAACAATGAACAGAAAAAAACCGCGCCAACTTGAGAAAAAATAGAACGAAAATCAAAAAGTTACAAATCGCAAAAAAATATTATCAAGAAAATTGCTATTATTTTATTTAATTTTATTTTATTTAGGCATAGTTACACAGTAAAAACTACAATATTGCAAGATAGAACTATAAACAATAACAAGAATACTAAATTTCAACTCGATACCAATCCCTTTGCGATTAACATTGGTGTTCACCAGGGCTCGTCGTTAAGTATTTTTTTTTTATACGTAATAGGCTCGCGTTTGGCCACTATCACGCCTATTTAGTGTTGTGGTTGATATCACGACCACAGATATACAAGAGCAACCACCATGCGTCCTTATGTATGCCGATAACATAGCAATAGAAGACGAGGACAAACAACCTAGAAAAAAAGGCGAACAGCATATGTTAGGAAGATTCACGTCTTGGATATAAAGATGCTGTGGTGGATGTGCATCATTACACAACTAGATCGTATACGTAACGAGTACATCCATGGCAGTATTGGAGGCCGTGACGTGGCAGATGCACTTCAGGAATGTCGTCTAAAATGGTTTGGTTTCGTTTTGAGAAAACCAGCAGTATGTCGGTCGCAAATGCCTAATGCTGATCGTACCTGGGGTACGATCCCGCGGATGGTCCAAAAAGCGCAGACTTGACGTATAAGAGGGAGACATGAGGGCCAATGGTCTCTCTACGGAGCCGCGGAGGATACTTTAGTAACTCTGGATCGGGCGATGGGGACTGTGGAGGCGTCTTAGTATGAAGGCGGACCGTGATAACGCCAGACAGAAAGATTTTTTTTATAACATACGCATTGAATAGCACGCATAGGGGTGTAAGGGGGGCGAACAACACCTCAAGTCCCCAAGTGTCAACCCTACCTGCACGCGGTGCACCCTGCTGGCTAACGAATGAGGCTCTGGCGGCCGACTCGTGGCGGCATAACCACATAAATAAGCTGGAATGCATAAAATACTCGTACCTTCGGCGGGCAGCAGCGCCATTGGCTAAACATTCCAGTTACTGCGGTCACCAACCCGCCTGCCAAGCGTGGTGACTATGGCAAATCCCCCAAATGGCAGTCTCCCAAAATTTACGGCCCCCAGTTCCCGGTAGCCTCGCTATTCCTGGCCAAGGTACCGGTCATGGTAACGGCGGGGTGGGGGGTGCTAAGAATCCCCGGGTTACGGCAGGGTACCACAAACGACTGTTTCTGGCAACGTACAACGGACGCTCTCTGCGGTTGGACGAGCACGTCTCAGAATTGGAAGTAGAGCTAAGTCATATTAACTGGCATATCGTGGGGCTATCTGAAGTCCGAAGACAGGGGGAGGAGAAGATGACTCTCGATACCGGTCACTTACTCTACTTCCGAGAAGGACATCAACCATCCCAAGGTGGCGTCGGATTTATGGTCCACAAGTCACTCAAAGGCAACGTTGTGGAAGTTGGCAGTGTGTCAGCGAGAGTGGCGTACCTTATCTTAAAAATAACCAAAAAGTACTCACTTAAAGTTATACAAGTGTACGCCCCGACGTCTGCACACCCTGACGACGAAGTCGAGGCCATGTACGAAGATATAGTGAAAGCTATGTCTCGTACCCAGACTTCCTACAGCGTTGTTATGGGTGACTTCAATGCCAAAGTGGGTGTACAAGGATACGGCGAATCGAGGGTAGGACCGTTCGGCTATGGGTGCAGAAATCACAGGGGGCAAATGCTAGTCAACTTCCTCGAGGCCCAAGGACTTTTTCTGATGAATTCGTTCTTCCAGAAGAGGCCCCAAAGGAAGTGGACCTGGCGAAGCCCTGACAATGTGACTCGGAATGAGATCGACTTCATTATCACCGACAAGCGCCAAGTATTCAGAGATGTCTCTGTGATCAATAGGGTCAATACCGGCAGTGATCACCGGTTGGTAAGAGGCACTCTGAATATAAACGTTAAAATCGAACGTGCGCGGTTGATGGGGTCGACTCTCCGACCAACTTTGCCCCAAGCCGAAATCGGATGTGAAGCTTACCAGTTGGAGCTACAGAACCGTTTCGCCATATTGGAAACCACGGCGGATGTTGATGACGCCACCAACAGTCTGGTGCGGACTATCCGCGAGGTGGGCTACAAATACTTTCGACCAAAGAGCAATGGACGCAAGTCGAAACTCTCAAGCGAGACTCTGGAACTGTTGAGGAAAAGACGAGAACTTGTAAATGTCACACCATCTGAGCGTCAGGTACTTAACAAGGAGGTAAAGAGGCTAATACGGCGCGATATAAGACGATCAAATACCCTAGATATTGAAAATGCCATTACACTTAATAAAGGCACTAGGGTATTCGCCAAGCCACACACCTCCAGTTGTCACCTGACAAAGCTCAGAACACCACAGGACACCACCGTCACCTCAATGCCAGAGATACTCGCAGAGGTCGAAAAGTATTACGGGGACTTATATGCTCAAAAAGCAAGTCCTCCCGCTGAGGCCCACAACGCGAGTGATCCGCGAGCCAGACTAACTCGCCACTACACGGACGAGCTTCCCGACATCGACGTGGGTGAGATTAGAATAGCCCTCGGACAGCTCCACAACAACAAAGCTCCGGGAGATGACGGAGTTACAACAGAGCTACTCAAGGCAGGGGGTACGCCTGTCTTGACAGAGCTTGTTAAGCTCTTTAACTCTGTCATCCATACTGGCATAACACCGGAGGCATGGAGCAAGAGTGTGGTGGTTTTGTTCTTCAAAAAGGGAGATAACACCCAGTTGAAGAACTACCGCCCCATATCACTCTTGAGCCATGTTTATAAGCTGTTCTCGAGGGTTATCTCGAATCGTCTTGCCCAAAAGTTCGATGACTTCCAACCGCCGGAGCAGGCTGGGTTTCGGAGGGGCTTTGCTACTGTAGACCACATACACACACTAAGGCAAATTATTCAGAAGACCGAGGAGTATAATGAGCCTCTATGCCTAGCGTATGTGGACTACGAAAAAGCCTTTGACACCGTCGAAACCTGGGCTGTTCTGCAGTCCATGCAGAGATGCCTCATTGACGACAGATATGTCCAGGTGATGAGATGTTTGTATGAAGCCGCATCAATGACCGTCCAAGTACAGGAACATAGCACAAAGCCAATCCAACTGCGTCGTGGGGTAAGACAGGGAGATGTAATATCTCCGAAACTGTTTACTACCGCGTTGGAGGACGCTTTTAAGACGCTTGATTGGAAAGGACGGGGCATCAACCTCAACGGCCAGTACATCTCTCACCTGCGATTTGCGGATGATATTGTCGTCATGGCAGAATCTCTGCAGGATTTGGAAGGAATGCTGAACAGCCTTAACCATTCTTCAAGACGAATAGGTCTCGGGATGAATCTCGATAAAACTAAGGTTATGTTTAACCGTCACATTCTCCCAAGACCTGTAGTCGTGGGTGATGCCACTCTCGAAGTTGTGCAAGAATACGTTTACCTTGGCCAAATTATCCAACTGGGCAGGCACAACTTCGAGAAGGAGGTGGATAGAAGAATTCGGTTGGGCTGGGCGGCATTCGGGAACCTACGTAACATTTTCGAGTCGTCGATCCCTCAATGTTTAAAAACGAGAGTTTTTAACCAGTGCGTCCTACCCGTAATGACCTACGGAGCTGAAACGTGGACACTGACCAGCGGACTGATCCACAAGTTCAAAGTAGCTCAGCGTGCTATGGAGCGAGCAATGCTTGGAATTTCTCTGGTGGATAGAATTCGGAATGAAGTCATCCGCCAGAGAACTAAGGTCATCGATATTGCTCGCAAAATTAGCACGCTGAAGTGGAAGTGGGCCGGTCATGTCTGCAGACGGACAGATGGTCGGTGGAGCAGACATGTGCTGGAGTGGAGACCACGGTTAGGCAAACGTAGTGTGGGACGCCCTGCTGCACGGTGGACCGACGACTTGAAAAAGATGGCGGGTAGCGGGTGGATGCGGGCTGCTCAAGACCGGGATGGTTGGCGCTCACTTGGGGAGGCTTACGTCCAACAGTGGACGACAACAGGCTGAGATAATACGCATTGACATCTGTTATCCCCGAAGGGGTAGGCCGAGGTGTAACCAGTAAACACACACACTTCGCCTAGTTTATTTCAGTCCCATGATGTAATAGGTGAGCCTATTGCCATAGACACAATTCAAGACTCCGGGCTGATGCTGAGCATTGCGTAATAGAAAAACTTCACTTTTACCCGAGCTGGGGATCGAAACTGAAACCTCAGCACAGCAGTCGTACCGCGTACGAATTTCCTCCGTCGTTGTCCCAATCATGTTTTGGCAGATCCCAACGACTCCATCACAGTCGCTATCGAAGCAGCACTTTCCTTGCCCAATCCGAATCGCAATAATAATACGCGATCCCAACATAGGATAGGACACGCCTGCGAGTCCGAAGAACTCCCACAGCTGGCCCTTGGCACAATTATGTGCAAAGTCGGTCCTAAACTATATTCCCCAGCGATTACTCAAGCTGAGGTCTGAGCCTTCTAAAAGGCGCCTTTATGCTTAATCGCTACTAAATACATCATACATATTTCTGGATAGAGCGCTATAAGCGCCGGCTTTACTGTCAGAAGCAGTAAAAGCAATATAGACTAACAGCACAAATCCATTCGAAAAAAAGCGTACGCATTACAACTGCGCCACCGAGGCAATTTAATGCGTATTTAGTCTGTTTTATAAGGCATTGTCCTGCAGCTGCATAGTTCCATCGCTATTGTATAAACAATGTTCTATTTTAGGTGTTAATCACTCCATTATGGAAACATACACACGTGTCCCGACTCCCGTCAACAAATCCTGTGGTTTTCCTTCAATGCAGATAAAAGTTAAACGAAGTATGAAATAATTAACACAGAATTCCATGGCGATTACTAACGCAGTATTTTTGTGTTATTTTGAAATTGTTTGTTGGGTATTCGTGTTAGGTACGTACTAATTGATATTTTAATAAATTACCTCATTGTGTAGAATTAAACGTGGTATTATTTTGCCTCCATGGCGCATGGGCGAGTAGTCGGCTGTGAAGCGAGAGGCCGCGGGTTCGATTCTCGTTTGCGTGATTCACAAATATTTGTTTCTGGCCTGAGTGTTTACTTCCCGGGGGTTGGCATCAGGCAGACGGCCGGTCGTAAAAACAGCGCAAAATCTTTCTGTAACATCTGTTAAAAAATGTTGCGCCAACCTCACTGCGAGTATATAAGGACATGTAGAAGAAGAAAAAACATGGTACCTATTTATTATATAACCAGTGCGTAAATATATTATGAACACAGTAATGGGACACGTGGGCTCCTTTTTTTCATAGGTACTCCCGTAAAATTTCGGGACATTGTGCGGAAATGTTTTTCACGAATGGTAGAGCCACGCTGTAGGCAATTTTGTCTACAGAATGAATGGGCCGGCTCGTCCGGGTCGTTACCACTGTCTCACAGAAAACCGGCATAAAGTAGCAGCTTGCTGCTGCGGTGAGTGAGTTCGTTCCCAATCCCTTATTATCCCTTTCCTTAGGTCGGCAACGCGCCCATAATTCTTTTGTATTGTGGGCGTACATGGGCGGTGGAGATCGATTACCATCAGGTGACCCATTTGCTCGTTTGCCGGCCTAGACTACAAAAAAAAAACGCCCAGAAATAACGAAGTTATTGATATTGAAGTAACGCCATCCTCGCGTGGCAATCATACGCGCCGCCAACGCGTCATATTTTCGGATCCGAGTGATCTTACTGCTGACCTTCTTTTGGCTAGCTATGCTCACCAATTTTTGCCTTTTGGTATTGTGGGCGTACATGGGCGGTGGATATCACTTATCACCAGCTAAACCACCTGCTTGTTTGCCGGCCTATGCAATACAAAAAAACGGTGCAGGTCCGGTTGGGTTTGGACCAAGATGTTGGTGACCCTCTTACACTCCCAATGGTATGCAATTATGAAACCTTATTCCATTGGACCTCGCACAGAACACAGGAATGGACCTCATCTGTCGAGTTGTCGAATTGATAAGCCGTTATAATTCTAGTAAATGTCTGCAAGGCGACTGCCTCGGTGGCGCAGTTGTAATGCATACGCGTTACGGCTGAGGCTGACGCTGAGGTCTCGGGTTCGATCCCCGGGACGGGTAAAGTGGTATTGGGTTTTCTATTACGAAATGCTCAGTATCAGCCCGGAGTCTGGAATTTGTGCCCGGTATGGCCATAGGTTCGCCCCCTATCACATCGTGGGACGGAGATACGCTCGGCGAAATGTGGGTGTACTGGTTACACCTCTGCCTACCCCTTCGGGGATTACAGGCGTGAGTGCGTATGTATGTATGTAATTTTAGTAAGTACCTATTGTTTACTAAATTCCAGTTCAGATGTGCAATTATTTTTGGGCTATTATTAACGAGTACCTATATAGGAAGTAGATAATACTAAACGCATACTCGTATTGTAATGACTAATGGTATAGCAGAATGTCCGTGGCGCAGTGGGCGAGCAGCCAGCGGCGATGCGATAGGCTACGTGTTCAAAAGCCGCACCAAGACCGATATTTGTGTGATCCGCATATATTTGTTTCGGGTCTGGGTTTCATGGGATCGCAAGTTCCTCTTAGTACTTGATATCCACGATACAGGTTAACCTAGTGTGGTCAGGAACATATTGTGAATGACTGTTAGGTGTATTCGTTTATACGGTAGTTACATGCAGGACTGTCTTAGGCCATGTGGAGTCCCCTGGACCTCTTTATGGTACCCCACCAGTTATTAGGTGTTAGTCAACCCTGCCCACCCCAGTACCCGTGATATGTAAATACGCACTTAGATTTTTATTTTATAGTATAGGCCGGCCAACGAGCAAGTGGGTCACCTGATAGTAAGTGATCTCCACCGCCCATGTACGCCCACAATATCATAAGAATTATGGGCGCGTAGCTGACCTTAAAGGAAAGAGATAATTAAGGGATTGAGAAGGGGACGGGGATTTGGGCATCCGGATATCTCTCACCGTACGAAACGCAGCAGCAAGCTACTTTACGCCGTTTTTCTGTGAGACAGTGGTAACGACCCGGACGAGCCGGCCCATTCATGCTGTAGACAATAGTGTCTACAGCGTGGCTCTACCACGGAGGAACCTCAATGCACAAGGATACAACAAGATCTATGTATTTTGACCGTGGCCATATTAATATGCTCGTTGAGGTCATAATGTTCTGTGCACCAACTGGTCGCGATATCTTTTATTCTTCCTGTCACGTTTCCTGTTTAATTCGATAACAGTGTGTTTCGTTTCTAGTGATGGGATAAAGCGGGATTGGAGGCACAAAATCAAAAAAATATCCACTTTCTTAATGGGTACGAAAGAAACGGGAAAGAAACTATGGAACGTTAAATGAGTGCACGGCGATCATTGTACATTAATAATCTTACTTTATGTTATAGTGCTATTCTCATGTAAGTGACGTTAGTATTTTTGGGAATAAATTGTTTATATATATCTTAAACTTACAATAACTACTTACAGAAGGTAGATGTCCAAACAACGCATACTCACAATCGTAAGCTAAGATTAGCTAAGTGTGATGTGTTTACTTGCAACAACACACACAAACGCAAAAGAAATGTCAGCTAAAATGTGTTTTTTGTTGAAATTTGGCAACATTTCATACATTGATTTCAATTGGTTGAACGGGTTATGTTTCGTGCGTGTACTTAGTTTTATACGTAGTTATTGTAAGATGTGAGCCCCTTGCCCCCCGCCCCCTGGATTCGCTAGTGTTTAACAGCGCTATTAAAAAAAATAACGGAACTCCAAACCCGGAAAAAACATCACTAATCAATAGTTCCATTTAACATTGCCTGTCGGTTTGCGTTCTGTTACTAATTGGACGTATGAAATAAACCCGTGGCTTTCCTTGTAGATAAAAATGGGTTTATTAACGCAAACCCGCTGGATGTGTACGTTATTACAAGCCCATATGTTGCGCTGGTCATTCTGACGAATTCGGGTGAGTTTTTTTTATTCAAATATTTTATGGCCTACGTGCATATTTTTTTAAATGTTATTTTGTAATTCTAAGCTGTGGTTGGGGTTGGATTGAGGGGTAGATCGCATTTTAAAAGTTAGGCCACAATATCGTATAAAACCGTAGCGTCATCACTCACCAGCTTGTGCTTGAGAGACGGCTCTATGGCCCTTTATCGGAATAGGATTTAGTAATTAAATAAATTTTACAAAATAAATACCCAACAGCCACACACATAGTCCTGACCCCACTCTAGGTTAATCTGTATCGTGATTATCATGAACTACGAGGGTCTTACGGTCCCGAAACACGTATCTATTTGTGGATTACACAAACATGTCTCAGTGCGGGATTAAACCCACGGCCTCTGTTTTCGCAGCCGGCTACTCGCCCACCGCTCCTCGGACGCTGTAACATAAGCTATGATTAGTTGTGTATTTTTGGATTGTATGATAGCGGTATACAATAATAATATGTGTATAAGTGAAATCTTCGCATATCACAGGGTAGGTTCTATAAAAACGTTTGACAAGACGCAACTGGGGTGAGCAATGGTAGTAACTGAAATATTACCTACTAGCTTTTACTAGCATTCTTTTCCAGAATAAAACGTAAATGTCCTAATTCCAAATATGGTCTATCTGTGTGCCAAATTTCATCCAAAACCGTTCAGCCGAAAGCGTGATTGATTAACATACATCCTAATTCACAAACATCCAAAACTTCATATGGAAGTAGGATAGTAGGTAGGTACTTATTTAGTACGTAGGATTTGCGTGCTTACGTTGGTTTTACACGTAAAGCGTTTTCTTATACGATCGGAATACTAATAAGTTTTGCTATATGGGTAAATGCGTTTAACTTTAAGATTTTTTAATAACAATGTAACATATTCTAATTGCGTTAATTATAAACATTATAACCTATTGTGTTATATATGTATGTACGTAAACATATAGAATAAGTATTACGGTCTATGTTTATTTTAATAATAATTAATATTATCATAGTAACTACTCGATGTTTGCTTCAATTTTCGGAATTTTACTTACGTTCTACGGAAGAAGAAGACTATATTTTGAATTGAAGAATTAAAATAAGAATTTATGAGCAGAGAACTCTTGTCGGTTGCGGCTCATCGTATGGCAGTTTGCTGTGTAGTATGCCAGCTGCCTAGCGAAGGGCAACAAATGACTGAGTTGATCAACCATAAAAAACACAAGAAGATTACCAGAAGATACGCCAACAATGAATTTAAGACGATATTTTTGACTCCACTGTTGTTACGGACTAAACTAAGATTAGCAATAATTTACTTCTGTCAAGTTGGTGGTAACGGACTAAGATGATAGGATTTGCTATAATCATGTGTAAATTATATTGTAAATTAATTTTATTATAATACGGATGCCACAGATCACGGATACGGATCCGTGGTCCGTGACGGATGCGGAAAATGGCAGTTATCGGACATTGCCAATTTCTGATACAAACCTTTGCTGAGAGTGTTCAGAATAATCGGAGAACTCAGACTTGTTGAGGTATAATGTATATTTTAATTGTAAGTAGGTAGTTGGTGTACACACGTTACATTACGGTTGAACAGGGCGGTGCGGCGTTTGCGATTCATACTGTGTTTCTGAATCACCAATAAAATATGTTGATTAATAGCTTATTGTAATTTTTATCCAACTATAAGCGATAAGGTGCAGTTCCAATGGTCGCGTCAAGCGTCAGACACGAGAATCAGTGTCTGATCTTGCACTATAATATAAGAGAGTTTCATTCGACAATGACACGGCGCGGTGTAACTGATGAGTGGTGCCTTGAATAGTACGTCGACAGATGACGATATCACGATTGACAAGTCCATCGGAAGCTTAGCTACAAATATTGTGGTGTTTTCGGTTACCCTAAAAATGATTTGGGGAATGACGTATAAAATAATTATGTAATTTTCTGCACGGAAACTAAATGGCGCGGCAGCATTTGAATTGAAGAAGTCTTAATATTTAGTGGGTATATGCGCAGTAGCTCTGAAATCTACAGATTTTGATAAGTTATTTATTATTAATCTTACGCTGAAATTGTCGGCAACACGTCACTTCTGGTAACTAGGTATTGTTTGCCTTCATGGGCGGTAGCCGGTAGAGATCTCTTACCATAAGTTTACCCACGTGGCTGACGCGGACGATTGTATGCCGGCTTTGGCTAGAAAAAAATGTAAACAGCGCTGTTTATTGAGCTCGATTATTATTATTTTATAAATAAGTTTTTATGTCTGTTTATTCTAGAGTCAAAGCCTCTCGTAATTTCAGTTAGGTACCTACGACACGTTGATTTATCCAACCTAAGTAATAAGGGTTTAAAACTATAGGTACTGCCTGAATATCTGAGGGGCTAGCACGGAAACTTGCGAAAAGTTATTCGAGCTGTCATCGACAACAATTTCTATGAGATTTTAGTATAGCGCCTCTATCGTACGTAAAAGAAACTAATATATATGGAATATAGACCAATGATATTTAAGGAATTATCTATCGAGCCCTCGATACCTTTACATTACGATTTCGATAGTTTTCCGTGCTAGCCCCTCAGGTGTAATAACTATTATTTATCGACTTCTTAAAATAAAGATCACCTCCAGCATAAACTACACGTGTTTTTTAACGAGTGATTACTGACGCGACGCGACTCGTCGTCATTTTTAAATTAAGAATACAACTGGTAGGTATACATTTTTAACTCCAAGATGTAAAAGAATACATAATTTAAAGCTTATTGTATCTCGCGACACATTATTTCAAAATTACGCTTTGCTATTATGCCTTACTTAAAATAACAAAAATTACTTATGTTGATACAAAAGCGGGTCCAATTCGCTTCACCAATTGACTATTATAATTGTGGGCAATGACCATACAACCCTACGGCCTTGTACACGGACAAAAACCATTTTTTACGATCCAGACAGGACTCGTTTTGGTATAAATACATATCGTAATAAAGTATCTCTAGGAGGGAAAACTAAATGGACAAAAAAATTGTTGGCACAATGGCATGAGCTCGGGTGTGTTTTTTTTAATACGATGAAATATCGATAAAGGCGTACTAATTCACAATGTCGGTATCTGTGATAATATTATTAGTGGAATTATTTCCTAAAAAGTTGTTTGCAAATTACCGATATTCATCGAGACTAAACTTAAATTAATTCTACGATTTTGGGATCGAATTGAACCTATGATTTTAAGTCCGTTGCCTCATTGCTGAAAATAGCTATTCTGGACCAATGACATTCATTCTAAGTAGTCGATGTTAGTTAATGTTGCTCTTCTAACGCTAATGATTATTAGGTAAGTTTCATATTTATGTACCTACCTACGATTAGAAAAGTGCTTAATTTTTTTACGACCGCATCCACTCTATTTTTGCTCTGACCCGGGATGATGTTAGTTTATGAACATGCCGCCTTTACCTAGTGTAGGTACCGAGATCGTGTGACTATTTCACAGCCCCGGATCTAGGATTTTTCCGAATCGGGGCAGAGACTTGATAGTGGCTCCCCTCTTTCCAGCGTTTGAGATAAATTACTTTAAAAATCTAAAAGAAAAGAAAAGAATGATGCAGAAAGGGTCTGTGTGGTGCCTTTTTCTTACAAGTCGACGGTGAGCCAACCAGGTTTCCGTATGCTAAGCGCTTTGTGGAGCAAGTTTAGTTTTATTTTTAATCATATTATATTATGATATTTGAAACTGCCGCCCGGGGCCGGTGCCCGGTGCCTCCCCCCAAATCCGGGCCTGCTATTTCACATTTAAACCGAAATAAAGTGGCGGCTTTGCTGTTGTGTTTCGACCTAATTGCTCGTAGGAGGGCCTAGCTATACGAATTAAAATTGTCACAAAGAGAATAATATGGGTTTTACCGTTTACACATTGTGTACCTAACACTTATAAACAATAACTTATTATGTAATATTACTTCGGGGCATGCATTCGTGTTATATAAGCCTATACCTATATGTCAGAAGTTGTGGTGAGAGATGAAACAAGATTACAGATGCAATAACAGCAGTATTTCCATTCCATTGGTCTACCGACTTTTAGGGCCCGTATAAAATCGATTTCAAACAAATAATTGGGCAATCGATCAAAATCAATTCTATCAAGTTTTTTAAGTCCTAATCCCATACAAAGATATTCTTTATCGTAGGTATTAGGAGTTACGCAAATTTTACGGTACATAATTACGAAAACAAACATTCGTGGATCACACAAAAATTCGTCTCCTTACGGTGATGGAGCTCGCGGTCTCTCGTTTCTCAGGTACTCGCGCACTGCGCCATCAGCTGTCTAAACCTGGGACGATAAAGCTTATAATGGAGTCGATCTATTGAAGAGCCCAGTTGCTAGGACCGTTAAGTTGCTATTTGGCAAGTGTGGTGCGCCACTTGCCTAGATCCGATCGATATACGACCCTTGCTGGACCGGCATTTTAATCGATATTGTGCTTTAAACTTATTCGATAATACAGTTCCGCTAGGAACGTGATAAAATAGAGCAAATAGTTAAGCCTACTGTTTCAATGATACAAGTTTATAGAATTTAGCAGTATTCATACGATTTGACGTTTCATAAACACACCGATAGAGCCAAAATGCATCAAATTCTTTTTCGGATGCTTCATATTTGAATCATACAACGGCATGGATGTAACAATGTAGGGTGGTCCAGTTCCAACCCACAAACCTATTGGCCGATCTCATAATTGCGCTAACCACCTCTCAGATGTCTATAATTAATTCTGATTTTGGTGATTTAAAATGTGGCCCACCCAGAACCGGATTTAAAAATGTGGGGCCCTAGGGCAATGGAGAAGTTAGGGCCCTGTGGACACGGAGAAGTAATAGGCTTTGAATAAAGTTATAAACTTAACAATTTTTGATGGAGCCGTTTTTCATTGCCAAAGAGTTATATGTTAAAAAAAAAACACTTTATTTCTGTTCCTATTTCCATCCCATAAAACCGGCCCTAAGCCTGCCCCCAAATTACTTATTTCTACGCCCTTGTATGTCAGTAATCTATTAAAACATGTTGTCTTAAGTTGTCCATTGTGCCTTTACACGAGAGTACTATTAGGTGTACAATAAAGTACCTAGGTACTAATCTATGGTCTAAGCTTGACATTATGGATAATAGTTCCCGCCGATTACATTCGCACAGTTCGCAGATACCAAGAAAATATTACGAAGAAAGTCCAATTTTTTTCACATGTGATTACAATTTTTATACTAGCCAAACATTTACAGTAACATGTTACCAAAGCGTACCGAATATCTATTGTTAGATAAGAAGAAGGAAAATGGCAGTAGTTATATATAATCTATAATAAATAATACATATAATAATAAAACCTATCGATACTGGTGTTTTATAGCATCCAATTATAATTTAAAACTTAATAGGCTCCTATGTCATCTTAACATTAAGCGGTAGAGCCATGCTGTAGACAGTTTTGTCTACAGCATCAGGGAACAAACCTATCTCACAGAAAACCGACCTGAAGTAGCAGTTTGCTGTTGCGTTTCGTACGGTGAGTGAGATGTCCGGAGGCCCAAATCCTCCTCACCTTCTCAATGCCTTAATTATACCTTTCCTAGATGGTCGGTAACGCATCCATGATTCCCTAGGTATTGTGGCTGTTCATAGAGCTCGCTTACCATCAGGTGACCCACTTGCTCGTCCTCCAGACTCTGTTATAAAAATACTTACCTATATTTATATACGTATAGGACCTCTATTATTCTTAATTATTTTATTTTTGTAATCCATGCAATAAAATTTTAGCTAATATCCGATGATTTTTCATTAATTTTTTATATTATTCACATTACATCTAATGTTTGGACAACATTTAGGTCTTATTTTTTCTAATTAAAGTCATAGTAAAAAACAGTAGCCTAGTGGGAGTGGCACGGATTCTCCAGACGGAGGTCTCTAGTTCGATCCCAAGGCTGAGGGAGTGATGACTGATGGTACCTCTGCCTATTGAAAATTACTTGATTACCTATTTCTTTTTTATCATTCGGCAAAAGAAATATGAAATAAACATGCATTATTCACAATTTTAAAAAAAAACTACACATCTACGTGGAGGTTTCCAAGCCGTATTAGGCCAGCGTAGTGTATGAAAAGATAACTCCTCTCAATAGTAGAGATGACCTGCGTCCTGCAGTGGGACTTAGGGTTCATTTTATTATGATCACACATTGGAAACAAATAAGTAGGTACTTAAGTAGATTAAAATCTTCTAGAGACTCCGGTATATGTATACTTTGGTTGTAATTATGTACCTATCGAAGGCCCTTGGAAATGTCTGTGGTCAGCTCTTAATTGATATAGCATCCTGATACTTTATATTCAATATAAAATAACTGTAAACAATCGGCAGAAATATTATAATTTGTTAGTATTAGTGTGCAATTAACATTTTTTATTTGACAAATTAATTAGTACATTAGATAGTTAAACATTTATTATAATTTTACAAAGATCCAAAAAATTACACATATATTAATATTTTTAAAATCAAAAATAGGTAATATAATAAAGACATGAATTGACAGTGATATGATGCGGAAAATGTTGCTCAACATCTAGCTGAACATGTTGAACAAGACGCATAAGCAGAGCAGACGCGCTGATAATAGCGTTGCCAAACATGTAGAGCATCACAGGTAATGTGTTTACACATGAGTAAATATGTAGGTATGTACAACCACTCTTTCTCATGACCCTTTTATAAGAGCTAAGGACATAGAAACAACATAATATATTCATTTCCGCTAAAACAATTTTTGCTAAAACAATTCTATCATGAGAAAAATTTCAAGTTCACAATATTTCAAATGATATAGACAAATATCTCATGCCCCTCCATGTTTGCGCGGTGGTTGCACAGTTCAACACCTTAGTCGTTTACCGTTTCCCGCCAAAAAAACACCCATCACTAGCTATTTTACTGTGTCGTTTTGTATATAAATAAGTTGTTTATAAGAGGCAGATGCCGCATCTCCCGTGTTTGTATCTTGTGAATCTTGTGTGAGTGAACATCGAAGCTATGTACCGGTCAGTGAGGGTTTTAATTATTTTATTGTATTTCTCTATTTTCACTGAGATTAATTATTTTATTCATTTTTACTGCGATCGAAGTTCAAGGGCTGTTTGGAAAAATTACCTAGGACGAAACTGAATTAAAAGTACCTAATTCAGAAGTGGTTGTGTATTAAAATATTATTTTAACCTATATATAAAAAAAATGCGAAAACGTCCTATCTAACTACTACAAACAGTATTAGAAATTCATTTTTTTAGAACAACCTTGTAATTTTTAAGGTAGGTACCGATTTATTTGTAGTTAGGTACAGTTAGGTAGGTACATAACTTGGCGGACCCATGTTTTACCTAGTAGTAGTAAAATAAATCATTTTATTACCAAACCATTATTATAATAACAGTTGGTTTATGAACAAATGTGTATAATTAATACAGGAAAATTCATTATTACCTATATGCCACACTTATAACTAATACAGAACAATATATGCCTGAGAACAGGGCCGTACTAGGCAGAGCATCAGTGTTCCAATTACAGTATTATTTCTTCTAAAAAGCGAAATATTCGCTTTACCGTGTTATTTACTCAAAATTCATCGAATAGGTAATTAATTATATAATTATTTTATTTGGTAGGTACTTCGTATGTAATCAGGCAATAATCAAACTCTATTTTTTACGTATGAAACCACCATATCTCCACGAGGCCCATAAAAATAACTTTATTCATAATTTATTACTAACACGCATGCTCGTTTTCACCGAGCTTCACTTAACCTTAGCTGGCTCGTAACTTCAAATACATGCTACAACAATATGTGCCGATGCTATACAACGTATGACTCCGACATCAATTACAAAAAATATCTGTAGCTTCCAAATAGCTGAATAGATATTCTTCAACTATAGCTAAGAACCTTCTTGGTTAAACAAGATTTCATATAACAACACATTCAAATCCATCAAGTCGTTAAACCGCCACAAATAGACAAAATGGTCAAATTTATAACATCTTTTTTACCAGGGGTTAAAAATAAATAAGCCGACACGACGGACCTCCGTCGTCACATCTACCCTTCAAATTGCACTAAGCCCATCGCCCCCCAATACTAATACTGAATGCTACCACGTGTAGATCGATAAAAATCCACAAAAACTAGTGATTGTGTTGCGAACAATGGTTCGACGTATAAAAACGGTACATTATATACCAATTAGTAAATAACATGGTGGTAATTAATAGATTTTCCTTGCCTACTGCCTGTGAGAGGAAATATAAATAATATAATAATACCTGACAGCGCCACGAGGCACTGGCTGCCTCGGTGGCGCAGTTGTAATGTGTACGCGTTACGACTGAGGCTAAGTTTGAGGTCTCGGGTTCGATCCCTGGGTCGGGTAAAAGTGATATTGGGTTTTCTATTACGAATTGCTCAGTATCAGCCCGGAGTCTGTAATTGTGCCTGGTACGGCGATAGGCTATCCCTGTCACATCATGGGCCGGAGATACGCTCGGCGAAATGTGGGTGTACCTACGGGTTACACCTCTGCCTACCCCTTACAGGCGTAAAGGCCTTTCCAAGTTCACGCTACCCTTGTTGGTCCTCCGCCTTCCCCATCCACACCACACAAGCCTAATTTCGTTAATTTTATATACCTTCGTAAATTTTCTTGGAGCTTTCGCTGGTATGCAGATTTCTTCACGTTATTTTCTTTCGCCGTTAAAGAGAGCGATAATTGACAATACACACGTAAATTCGAAAAGTGTATTCGTGCTAAGGAAGATACACCCACCCAACAGTCACACACATAGTCCTGACCCCACACTTGGTAAACCTGTATGGTGGGTATCACGAACTACGAGGGACTTGAGGTCCCCCAACCCCCAGACCAGAAGCAAATACTAGTGGATTAGACAAACGTTTGTCTCAGTGTGGGGATCGAACCCACGGCCTCTCGCTTCGCAGCCGGCTACTCGCCCGCTGCGCCACGGAGACTGTCACATGACCTCAGATGGTATCGAACCTGTGGGATCTGTATCGGCAGCCCGTTCCCCCTTCCCTAGGCTATTACCGCTTTTATTCAGCAATTAATGTACCCCCAAAAATCCTATTAGTCATGGATTTTGGGGAAGGAAAACCTATTTCGTTTCTGCATCAAGGTATTTTTAACCTCCGATAAAAAAAGGGTGGTATAAATGGGAGTATAGTCTTTCTTTCTTTCTTTCTGCCCGGCGTTTGCTAGGGTCTGCCTTCCCATCATGACTTGTTGGTGGAAATGATCCCCGTGATCTAACCCCCAGAACCCGCAAGGGGGACCAAGTTTCGCCATTGTCTCGTCCGTTAATCAGCAGAGTATGCCACACAGGTCAATATATAAATTAGTAGACTATCCTGTTTACCAAATTACAAATATGTGTAATTGTCCTGTTGGAAATATATTTAGGTATGTGGTTTTATTTTAATTAAAACGTATAAACTTAACCTACGTAATTGTAACGAAAATAAATTGGCATTATTTACGGCTTCAACTGTAATGTAACTCACATTTTTTTATTAGTTCGTCAGACCATAAGCGTCACGTCTGCCCATAAACAGAAGCATCACTAATCAGAACTTATAATTATGAAGTACTGCATGCCACTGAACTGCGCTCGTCACCCTGAGACATAAGGTGTTAGACATAATGCCCAGTAATTTCACTGGCTTGAATGTTCTTCAAACAGAAACACAGCACTCGCGCCTGTAATCCCAGAAGGGCTAGGCCGAGGTGTAACCAGTACACCCATATTTTGCCGAGCTTATTTCCGTACCCATGAAGTGATAGTCAGTTGAAGGGGGCGGACCTGTCGCAATACCAAGCACAATTCCACACTGCGGGCTAAAACTAAGCATTTCATGATTTAAAACAACCATATCACTTTTACTCGACTCGGGGAACGAACCCGAGACCTCAGTTCACCACCAAGGCAGTAAAACACCATTGCCTAAAAAATACTTACTATTAAGTATAATATATTTTAGAAATACTTTTGGACCATTGTGTTTTATAGTAATTAATTATTAGTTTTGAATTAAGTTTTAAAATGAAATCAATTTACAATTCGTTATCTAAAAACGAATAGTTTTTAGCTTTTAGTGTTTTATTTACTGTAACACGTTTATTCCGAAGTCAAGATTTGAAAAATGCTAAGAGATAAGCCCGCCGTTAATACTAGTTGAATTAAAATCTAATCACACCTTAAATTATGCGAAAAGTGTGAAAAAACAATGGCAGTTAATTTAAAACTAACGCTTTGTTTATGCACGGCAGATCGCAGACAATCATAGGAACTGTGGTCAGTAATTAAAAATTATACTTAATTATTTAACATTTGGTTGTTTTAAATGATAATTAAGAACCGAAACAAGAGAAAAACCCACTTAAAATACATCCGCTTAAAAGAACAAAAATTAAAACACCCTAAGTTATAACTTTTTTGTATACTTATATTTTGCTATTTTTAACCTCCTGTTCTCAATTCAGCGCGTTTTTTTTTTGCTATTTTTTTATGTATGTACATCGATTTCACCGTCAATTGTGGACCGATTTGATAGGAATAAAAATCAATCAATAGAGTTTACCTGCGATGTAGTCCCATATAAATAAAAAAAACGGACAACAGTACACTCGTCGAGATTGTGTTATTCTATTGGAATTTACATGCACGTTGAAGTCGGTTTCGAAGTTTTGTTAAACGTTATATTATTTAGAGAAAGAATCATCAAATTTAACCTCATAAATGACAAAGATTTAATCTCTTCCCCCGATTTCACCCCCAAGAATAGAAAAAAGGAGTATAGAATGTATAATTTCTTGATTTTTTTTTTTTTTTATTAGCAATAAAAGGCATAACACAGAATACAATCATACAAGTAATATAACTTAAATATTATAATTTTATGTACTAGATCGTCTTCCTAAACATATGCCCTAATAGAAAAACAGTGAAATTGGGATGAACTTTGAGCTAAACGCTTTCGAATAAAGACTCATCAAAATTAATCTGTGAAAAGTTTTGCGTGATCATACATATATACAAAAATAGAGAACCTCCTGCGTTTTTGTCGGTAAAAAAATAAATATAAGTAGGTCCAAGCCTTTTTTGGTTTTGCGTATCGACAATGTTCCCATTAATTCGAGATTCGAAGAAGAATGTACAAAAAGACAACAGTTACTCGTGTAATGAATGTGTTAATTATTTTTAAACCCGTATGTACCTAAAGCGATAGCTCAGTGGGGAGTAGTATGGACTGTCGAGACGAAAGTCGCATGTTCGAAACCAATCCCAATTCCCAAGAGCACACACCTCTGACTTTTCTAAGTTAAATGTGTATTAATTGTTAATTATCGCTTGCGGTAAAGGAAACATCGTGAGGAAACCTGCATACCTGAGAAGTTCTTCATAAGAATTTCGAAGGTATGTGAAGTCTGCCAACCCGCATTAGGCCAGAGTGGTGGACTAATGACCCCTCTCATTCAGTAGAGGAGGTCCGTGCCCAGCATTGGGACATATGTAATGCAGAGCTAGTAAAATGTACCTATAGATAGTGGAAGATCAGAAAGTTGTAAAGGAATTCTCATAAAAAAACATTCCGTACTTACATTACCTTGAACTTGGTTGATAGGGCTTTCTGGGCAATGCGTTTATCGCTTACACTTATGCAAGGCTTTACAGAGCAGATATTGATTGGTATGTCAATAAACAGGTTTACGAGAAATGTCTTTTTGTTTTCTCGGGAAAAATAATGTGTCGCTACCCCCCACCCCGGAGGGAGGCGAGATGGATTTGCTCGACCGGTCTGACGACCCAGTGTGAAGCCGTTGGAAGAGATGGAAATATCTAGACGACCGCTGCACTGGGCCGAATCCCTAACACTATGTACTCTTTACATCGTAATATCAACTGAATCCCCGCGTAGTCGTCTTCAACGCATTAGAGACTACTCTGGGTTCCCGAGACGAGAATAGCCTCAGTTTCTTCTGGAACCAACCATACATCGAGTGTCTATAAAAGCAAAATTATTTGTTCATCCATTCTGTATGAAGTATCTCCATTCTGTATAATATAACGTCTTTTTCCCAGAGAATATATATAGCCTACGCATTTCCAGTTTCCACGATAGTACCTATATTCTTACTTATACTTTTTGATATTTTATAAGTATTATATGAAATTGCTACAACTTATAAAGTTCTAAATCTACACTAATATTATAAAGAGGAAAGATTTGTATTTTTGTATTATAACGAATTAACTTCAAAACTACTGGACCGATTTCGAAAATTCTTTTGCCGATACAAAGCTACATTATCACTGAGTATCATAGGCTACTTTTTATCCCGGAAAAGGCCGTTCACACGGACGTATCCGCGAGCAAAGGCTAGTAATTCATATAACAATGGCTCGCATGACAACTGAAGGCTGCAGCTCAACCAGCAACTTGGACAAATACTTAGTAGTTAGCTATTACATTGTATAAATGTTATCATCTCTTATATTCATGTAATGCACGCACTGATTACTCCCAGGCATTTGTCGCTCAAATTAATTTCATGATGGACATTTCCTTTGCATCACCATTTTTATCGATGCGGGGCATCATTCGGACATTGAAACCACCACCAGCTCATTTAATAGTCGACTTTACTTTACTTTCTTTTGACACGAGGTTAAACAGAGGTACATTCAACTTATGGATTTTCCTTAGTTATTGAAAACCAGTCCTTCTCACACCTCAAATAATATTTTCAGTTTAGATAATCTTGACAGATGAAATTATATAATGGACCTAGCCATTTTAAATTTGATAACTGTGATACGGCGCTTGAGCCCCCAGATCACGGTTCTTAAGCCGGTACTGGAATTTTCCAGTAATATCTAGTAATTATTGTCCTGTGATGTATATGATAAATAGTTTTTTTAATTTTGACTTTAAATAATTTCTGACGCTTAAGCATGTATTTGTATAAAGACGGCTACCGGAGTATTTTTTACTAAAGTCATAAATTGTTTGAAAGGCCTGATGTTTTCTATATGCTAATCATTACCCTCTTAATATAAATCAGTTCCACTAAGTTTCAAAATTACGAGATGCATTCGACTTAATCTCGCAACATAAATGGTTGTGAAGAATGAAAAGATAAAAACTAATTTGATGCTTTTACATGATCAATATTGAGATTATGATAAAACTTAAAAACGGTTCCCATTTAACTTATCCAATAAATAAATGTCAGATATTTTTTGTAAATTGAAGCTACCTCTCATTTGTGGTAGTTTTTTTACTGTGCTACCGGACAGATACGTTTCCAAACAGACGATTGCCCCTTTCCCCCTTTGAAGTAAAACTGAATTACGTTATTTTGAAATAAGTAGAGATAAAATAGCGACAGAGGCGTAATAGAAAATGCACACATACCTACTCCATTATTAACTTTATATCTTTTCCAAAATAAAACATGTAGCACCACATGTGTTGACCAAAATACGAATTGAGAGTCAAGTCATCAAGCATTAAGTAAAGTTACGCCACTTTTGTGCGAGTACTATTTAGGTACTTCCACAGTATACAACGTGTTATAGAAAGGGGCGGGCAAATTTAAGCAATGTATAGTATAGCGTATAAGTATTTTTTTCCCATAATACCAAATCCGATTGCATTGCTAGTACAATAATGATAGAATTTTCTTTTTTATCGAATGAGTAACATGTCGATATCGACTTTTAGCTTTGGACAACACTAAATGATAAACAATGATACTATAGACCTCCTTTCATTTAATTATTTTATAATTAAAAAAACATTAAAGAGTTGTCAAATGTCAATATTTATTTGACGCAGTCAGTTCGGTAATTTCTGATTTTATGAAGTATGTTTACGAGTTCAAAAAATATGTTATATTTAACTAAAAATAAGTATTATGTATTGGTACTTTGTGTTGGTGTAACTGATAACAGCTTTTAAGAGGATCGGCGAATGTATTAAGCCAAATTCATAGATGGAAGACACGAGAATAAAGTCTTTAAAATGCTTCTAGAGGATGGTACCAATATCGTCTTCAGCACACAATCTCTTTCAGGTGTTATTTTGTGTTTAAATTACAAGTTACGTACGTTTGTTCGTAGAATTACGTACAACTTATTCAAGTTTATTAAAAAGTGAGTGTCGTTCATAATAATTAATAGTGATGTCACCAATCTTATCGATCTTAATAAACGAGTGATCAAAATTAATGTGAAATTTTTGGATGTCTTGGTATTGAAAAGGTCCGGTACATAAGTACTAATTGTAAGGTGTATGTAATGACCCTAAAATATGACCACACCTTTCTGTAACACGTTGTATAACCATACATATAAGGAATTAAGTACATGAATCATTACGTATATAATACCGCACATAGGGAGTGACTACCTAAAGAAATAATATCGCATATTTTTCTTCTAGATTTGTTTACCGACTCCAAGACGGGTTCTTAGAATTCGTCTGTATGTAATGTTCACGCATATGATTATTTTTATGTTTGATAGGGTTTACTCCGATAATGGTCCCATAAAATTCGGTTAAGGTCTGACGGAGTACAATGGGGAGAACTTCTCACCGACTAACAGCAAATGCCAGCGATACAGCTTTTGAAGTTTTTAAATTAGAATTAGCCAAAAATGTCCTCAAGCTTTCTGACAATTGCGGTTTTTGGGTGTAGATACTTATTTGTTCATTCATCAACAGCGACGAACGAATAGACGCCACAGACAATTGGCAATAATTTCCCATCAAAAGAATGCCCAGTGCCTTGAGTTCCCATAACTCAAACGAAGTACAAGTTACATAAATTCATGTAAATATTGACAGGCCCTGACCGCGTCAGTGTTTGCATTGTTGCCCAAACGGCGTGACCTAACGGCCGTCTACGTCGGCGTCGCTTTGGTTATGTAACGCTGAAAATCATAAATAAATTATTTTATATTGTGATTTCTTAGGTTTACGCGAATATTACACATTGAAATAAAAAACTAGTTTATACGGATTTTATCTCTCCCGTGGCTACGAAAGGCTGAAAAGCTTTCGAAACGTCTGGACTAAAATAAAAATTAAACAGCGATAAAATCCGTATACTAGTTTTATTTCAAACCGATTTTATTTTATCCTCCACGTGGTACTGGTCATGGGCGCATACATCCTTTAGTAATTTCGCAGTTATTAAAACAAAACTTGTTTACAATTATAATATTAATACAAAATAGTGGGGTATTGACGAGGCTCATGTCAAAAGCGCCTACATTGCTTACGTCTTTACCCGCATAAACGTATATTTCTGTGATAAAAGTAGTTTTCCCAACAAACTCAACCTGTTCCCATCTCTTAGTAATTACATGAATTTTAAAAAACACCGAGATAGGTATTCATTAATTGTGTTGAAGAGCATTCCAAAACCATACATAAATATCACATACAAACTTTACAACCCTTTTAGGGATCTTTTTACCTGGCGTTATCCCTGCTTATGGCCAGGGTCTGCCTTCATACACGCTTCCACGTCGCAAGCCCCGGATCCACGATTTTTCCGAACCGGGCCAGAAACTTGATAGTGGCGCCCCTCTTTCCAGCGTTTGAGATAAATTACTTAAAAACAACTAAAAGAAAAGAAAATAATGATGCACAAAGGGTCTGTGTGGCGCCTTTTTCTTACAAGTCGACGGTGAGCCAACCAAGCTTCCGTATGCTAGGCATTTTGTGGAGCAAGTTTTTAATTCAAATTCAAATCATTTATTCTATAAATTGGATCATAAATATCACTTTTACATGTCAATCATTTTTTAAGCTACATAACATTTACGACATTTTAATTTTATCATATCATATTATGATTTTGGCGCCTCCTGAAACTGCCGCCCGGAGCGAGTGCCCCGGTTTACCGACCGGTACTTCGGGCGATCTTGAATCTTTCGTAGTGAGATCATTGGCTCTCACGTCTCCCTCCAATACGTCAAGCCAACGCTTTTTGGCCTTTTGGGATGAAATAAAAGAATACCATGTAATATGTAGGTATGTAATGACTGTATGCTCTCAAATATCATGCTCTCATAAGTCCATAGTCGTTGAGTCTATGGCAAATGCACCAAGCAAGCTTTTGCTACAAGTTACAACACCCGCAATCTCAAACTATTTGATCTGTCGCGCTATAAATTATAACATTTATGTTAGTTCAAAGATGTCCAAATTATGAGGTCGATGACATTACGTATAGACAGGCTATTAACTTCTGTTATAAAATCTATTTTATTGAAATACTTATGCCAAGGACCGTTAATATTTGCTGATTTTGTGAATAAAAATATATTATCAAACCCAATAATTATTGTTACGGAGGTGTGATCTAATAATAGATTGAATACTTTATCAACAAAATAAAACTGCCTCGGTAGCGCAGTTGGAACGCGTACGCATACGACTGAGGCTGACGCTGAGGTCTCGGGCTCGATCCCCGGTTCGGATATAAGTAATATTGGGTTTTTCTATTACGAAATACTCAGTATCAGCCCGGAATCTGGAATTGTGCCCGGTATGGCGATAGGCTCGTCCCCTATTACATCATGGGTCGGAGATACGCTCGGCGAAATGTAGGTGTAGGTACTAGTGGTGGCGTCTACCACTCGATGAAATATATAAATCTTTGAAGATCTCAATTGTTCAATGTCTAAAATGCATGTACACAGAAAGTGTGAGGGTCATCTAATTTTCATATAAACAACGTTAATTTGAAGCATCGAGCACTAAGTATATTGACATTGGGTGTATCGCCGGCTGTTTATGTGACATTTATTTATTAACTAGCATTTGCTCGTAGCTCCGCCCCCGTAAAATACTTTTTCTAGGATTAAATATTTTTTTGCAGTTTATTCTTATATTTCTTGAAATTTAGTTTAACATGATTAAAGGGCGTTGCCCATGTTTTTCCACAAAACATAAAATAAAAAAAACTTAAAGTCCGACGAATATGAGACATATGTTACTTTCTTCCCCACATTATTCTGCATCGATTGGTATCGGTCTCGACCCCATACCCCCAGCCGTTTCGGAGGAGATAGCGTGACAAGCTTTTGGCAGCGGCGGCGTAACCTGAAATAAACCTGCATTGAAATCTGTTCAGTAGTTTCTCCATGATATGCATTTAAAACAGATAGACACTTCACACTAGAGACTAATTTTATTATGATATTCTACTTGGCCACAGCGCCACAGAAGCTTTTAAGTGTCCTTTTTGAAGTCTCTGTGATCGATTTCTATTTACACTCAGCAAGATAATTTTATTAATTAACGAGCTGTTGCCCGCTTCTACGACTGCGTGAAATTGTTCCATAAAAAAGTTTCATACAAAGTTCAACCGCCCTCCCACCTGTCCCCTTATTTATAAATAAATAAATAAATACACCCAACAGTCACACACATAGTCCTGACCCCACACTAGGTTAACCTGTATCGTGGGTATCAGGAACTACGAGGGACTTGCGGTCCCACAACACCCAGACCCGAGACAAATATTAGTGGATCACACAAACATTTGTCTCGATGCGGGAATCGAACCCACGGCCTCTCGCTTCGCAGCCGGCTACTCACCCGCTGCGCCACGGATTTCTTTCCAACAATCCTTTCTTATCTTTCTAATCTTCTTATCTTAATCTACATTACACAGATCATAATCCCAACTACCTTTAGTAGGCAGATTTTGAATTATTGTGATTAATCAGTGAGTGATTCGAGTGGTAGATATTTCGCTTTTACATATATATACTAGCTGTTGCCCGCGGCTACGCCCGCGTGGATGCCTATTTCCAGGATTAAGTAGCCTAGTGGCCGCCCCCGGTGAGAAACGCGCTTGACAAAAATACTAAAAAAATAAGGGTTGATGTTAGAAGGGTGAAAATTTAGGGTTGTATGTATTTATTAATGTTGTATCATAAAAAAATAAAAACAATTAGGGGTGGACCACCCTTAACATTTAGGGGGATGAAAAATAGATAGTAGCCGATTCTCAGACCTACTGAATATGCATATAAAATTTCATAAAAATCGGTCGAGCCGTTTCGGAGGAGTATGGGAACGAACATTGTGACACGAGAATTTTATATATAAAGATTTTCTATGAACATAACTACAACGCGTACGTGTGAAAAGGTTAACAGTAACTATTTAACACCGTTTTAACATAGGTTATATAACATAATGCGATCCTTTTTAAATAATTACATAATTTAGCGCTCTGCGAAAAATTATGACATTGACCTCACTTCATTTATTCAAGGCGCAATAAACAGCACGTATCGAATTGAAAAGAAGAAAAAATTACGCTATAACAAATCACAAAATGTTGATACTTAGGTAACAAAGTTATTAGATCGTTTAATAAAAGGTCAATTTAGAATCATGTGTTCTAAAAACCGATCAAAGTAAAGCCCGTCCATATTTTTTTATGAAAAGAAAGAAACATACGCACTCACGCCTGTAATCCCCGAAAGGGTAGGCAGAGGTGTAACCAGTACACCCACATTTCGCCGAGCGTATTTCCATCCCTTATGTGATAGGGGGCGAGCCTATCGCCATACCGGGCACAAATTCCAGACTCCGGGCTGATACTGAGCATATCGTAATAGAAAACCCAATACCACTTTACCCGACCCGGGGATCGAACCAGAGACCTCAGCGTTGACCTCAATCGTAACGCTTACGCATTACAACTGCGCCACCGAGGCAGTCAAAAAGAAAGAAATTAATAATTTAAGGTGGTACAGGTATAATTTATGTAGAAACATTTTATTATAACTAGTAGGTGGGGGGGGGGTACCTAGATACACACCTGCTGTAGACGGTATATGTCCCACCACGACCGCACCAAAAGGTTCCAAATCAGCACATGCCAAACACTAAGGCGCTTGTTTGGCGCTAAAAATAGACCTATCACGTGTACTAAAATCGACACTTACCAAAGAGCTCACTTGAGTGTTGTTCTATAATACGGGCCTAAGTGCTTGGCGTTGGTTTTCATTTTTTCATCCAGACATTATAAATGTACGATAATAGTATTTTCAAGTTCGCCAACCTTTGCGAAGTTGACATTAAAAACCTGATTCGATATTACTCAATATCAATAAAACAAAAAGTTAACGAACTCATAAATAACTAGTATCGAAAACATGTTAATTAATTTTACTAGAGTACTAAATGTTTTTGCCGCTTTTGTAGAGATAAAATTGGGTGGCCAGCAAATTATGACTGTTGATAACATACCATTAAGCCAATGGTGTCAGCATAACGTATAAGAAAACCTAGCCGTCAGTAACCGGCTGTGAAACGAGAGGTCGCGGGTTCGACCCCGCACCGAGACAAATGTTTGTTTCATCCACAAATATTGTTTCGGGTTTGGTGTTGTGGGACCGCAAGCCCCTTATAGTTCCTGGTGCAGGCTAAACCTGAAGTGGGGTCAGGACTATGTGTAAAGTTTTTATACTGGAACATTGCTAAAACTAAGTAACCACCTGTAAACTGAACAGAAATTGTCCCTTAAGTGAAGATTAGTGAAAACGAGAACTAGTCTATTAATTAAAATATGTTGCAGTTTTGATCCAGTTGAAAGCAACCAAAGCATGATAATATATCTTTCTTAATTTTACACTTTGTTTCAGAACGTTCCTTCTACTACTGCTGAGCGCACACGCTGCGTTGGGAGCACCACAAGAAAGCCCAGATAGTTCTATAACATACTTAAAAATACAATCCTCAACAGACAAGTCACTTGACAGTCAAAATTACAGAAGCTACGGCTTTGTAAATAAAAGTACGAAAAAATCGAGTAAAACCCGGAGCAACCCGACCGTCTCTGATAACAACCAGGAGAATCCTGACAACCCGTCAAAACTAGACGATAAAATATCTAAGCCATCAGATAGGCGTGAAAGTAATGCAACAGATATACTTTATGTTAATACAAGTGTTCAAGAAAATTCTGCTGACAACCAACCAGTATCTGACAGATTCCTGAGCCACCAAAATGTATCTAAAAACAACCAAGAAGAACTAGATATTTCAAAAGAAGAAACATTGCTGGATAAAAATAAAACTGACGGAGATCCAAAAATTGAAGAGTCGAAAGTACACAAAAATTTGTTGAAGGATATTTTTGAAAATATAGACAATGACCCTTTAGAATCAAGTCAAGACCGTCATGAAAGGGACTACGACTACACTACGACGACCTACGAATCAAGTGAAACAGAAATTGCCGACTACTCCACGGAAAGATACGAAAATTCGCACGACACAAAATTTTCGAAGAAAATTTCACCAAAACTAACTTTCTTCCAAAAATTCGGGGGAGCTTACTCGCATAATTTAATAGATTCTTCTGGGAAACGTAAGTTTAGGTCTCGATGCCGATGTGAGAAAATTTGGAACTGTCCCAAACTACAGATATCTGTGCCTAGATGTCCGAATGAATATTTTATGTGCTGCTTCTAGATTTAAGGCGAAACTTTTTGTAATGACTGGATCGAACAATAAAACTGCACGATATATAGGTATCTACGATTATGTAATTCAATTCATCTTTGCGCGTAAAATGCACAAATGGGTCATACTATCTATACGAGTAAAATGACTGAATTAAGCAAGGCAGGGTGAATGTTAAAAGTAAAGTTAGTAAAGTTATTTCTTTCTTTCTATTCACATCTAACAGTCTCCATGTAGTGGAAAATAGTCAACTGTGGAACGGTAGGTCGCGGGTTCGATCCTCGCAGATTGTTTCGGCTCTTCAATAGTGTGGATCGGAAGTACCTCGCAGATACCTATTACACAAGACTTGTATCCTAAGAAGGTCAAGATCGATATGTTTGTTTATTTAATATAATCGTGGAAAACACATTCAAAATATAAGACTATGCAAATGACTAATTTGTGTATGAACTTCGTAATGGATTCAAATTAATATTTCCGTGGGTCAGTAAAGTTAAATAAAACAAATAGTGTGACTAGGCCTCAAATCGAACTGAGTTAAAGTTCATAGCCCATGTTAAATTCATTGACTTTAAGTACGAGTATATTGAAGTCATTATAAAAAGTTTTGATAAACCATAAAAATAATCTTAAACCCACCGATCTCATAAATAATTCGATTGTACTATTTTAAACTATTTATGTGGGTACTTAAATGTTAAATAAAATCTATGTACTGATTTTTTATTTATAAGATTATGTATTTCATTATAATATTTTTAATTCAATTATAATTTACTAGCTGAACCTCGGGGTTGCATTGCGTGATATGCATATAAAGCTTCCGGAAAAAAAACCTACATTATAGTGAAATCCTCATCAAAATCTGCTGCTTGGTTTAACTATACACAACGTTAAACTACGCGGACAAACAGACAGACAGACGCGAATAGGATAGATTTATACTATTTATTAAGATTATTGTATTTAGGTGCAATAAACACAAATTTGTATGTTTTTCTTTTAGTTCAATTTCCCCAAATTCTGACTGTATAGGTATCGGCAGAAGTCGTGAACACCTTCACAACAGTTTTCATTTATAAATAGTTCTGATTGGCGGAATGAAGGAGCGCAGGACGCCGACGCTTCACGCTATTGGTTCGTCAGTCGATGGTCGTCGTCTATTGGACTCTCAACTACCCCCATTACTGTTCAATGCGCTCACGACTCGTGCCGGTAATTATATATAGATACTTAAAAGGTTAAAAAAGAATTTTGGAACGCTTATAATGATAACATCATTGGACACAGCTAGATTATACCAGTTATACAAAGAGAGGAATAAAATAGGTTGTAGAATCCATATCCAGAATAATATTACTGCGAATTATTTGTTATGTTTTCATTGGTAAACAGTTGAATTGATCTTGATTTTTGGCATGAAGGTAAGTATTAGAAACACTGATAAAGGTCATAAACTACTTTTTATACCCATAATAAGCCTTTTACAAGAGCGGAATCGTGACCACAACCTATTATTTTAAACTCATAATAAAATGTGTGAAAAATGATCGTAGTTAAATTAGTAGACATAAAAGACAGCCTCCGTGGCGCAGTGGGCGAGTAGCCGGCTGCGAAGCGTGAGGCCGTGGGTTCGATTCCCACGCCGAGACAAATGTTTGTCTAATCCACAAATATTTGTTTCGGGTCTGGGTGTTGTGGGACCGCAAGTCCCTCGTAGTTCTCGATACCCACGATACAGGTTTACCTAGTGTGGGGTCGGGACTATGTGTGTGACTGTTGGGTGTATTTATTTATTAAAAAACTCAAACAAATGTGAAATACGAATAATATTTATTTGTCATATAGCAACATAGATAGATACAAAATATAACAAGAACGTATAGGCAGTCGTTTTCATACATTATTCGAGCCGCTTACAACTAACTCCTAAACTAATTGATAACATTGATAAGATAAAATCGCGTGGCATGCGCCCGCGCACACATATCACTGTCGGATCATTGGAAACTACAAATAGGGACAAACGGTACGGATGTGAAATATTTTGAGAAAAATAGTACATAGAATGGCCTCGAAAGTTCTAGAAGCTACGATTTTGGTTATACGCTATACCTACTTACTATAAAAAAAAAGGTGAGAAAACTGAATCGTTCCCATATCGGTAAATGAATTTAGCCACTATGGGCCTTACTCGTAAATACTTTCTTATGCATTGCTTAGTTAAACACTGTTTTCGTCTCTTTCTAGCCACTTTATAAATCGCGTTCACAGAAAATCACAAAAGAGTGTTTAACTAATCAATACTTAAGTTAATAATAGCCGTTCCCTATATTCTATTTAAATATAGATTTACTGCCTCGGTGGCGCAGTTGTAATGCGTACGCGTTACGATTGAGCCCAACGCTGAGGTCTTGGGTTCGATCCCCGGGTCGGGTAAAGTGGTATTGGGTTTTCTATTTTCAAAATTCTCAGTATCAGTAGTTCTCAGACCTGGTCTGGAATTTGTGCCCGGTATGGCGATAGGCTTGACCCTTATCACATAAGAGACGGAGATACGCTCGGCGAAATGTGGGTGTACTGGTGACACCTCTGCCTACCCCTTCGGGGATTACAGGCGTGAGTGCGTGTGTATGTATAGATTTACTTACTATCAATAGTATTTTGTCAGATCTTCTATGCAAAAAATTACAAAATTTTACTGCCAGTAAGCAAATCTGCCGACAGATAGAATATTGGGAACGGCCATTGGTAAGACCCTATGTCATACACACCAACCACATAACCTCCGTATTCATAAACGTTACTATGAGACCTCATAGTGAGCGCCAACAAATAGTGACGATTCCTATAAACGTCATTGGTTAGTTTTTAAATCTAAATATAAACAGATCAATCATGTACACATAATTGGACACTTGGCAGAGAGCTAACTTATACATATATACGCATTCACGCCTGTTATCCCCGACGGGGTAGGCAGAGGTGTAACTAGTACACCCAGATTTCGCCGAGCGTATCTCCGTCCCACGATGTGATAGACGGCGAGCCTATCGCCATACCGGGCACAAATTCCAGACTCCGGTCTGATACTGAGCATTTCGTAATAGAAAAACCCAATACCACTTTACCCGACCCGGGGATCGAACCAGAGACCTCAGCGTTAGCTTAACCGTAACGCTTACGCATTACAACTGCGCCACCGAGGCAGTCAGCTTATTTATGTGTTGTGAATTCGGGCCTAAATTTAAACCATCTAGTTACTGTGGGTTGCTATAGTAGTGTCATATATTTACAAGCTGGTAGGTCCCTCGTATGCGAGAGGTCGGCTTGGTTGGTACTACCGCTTTGTCTATTTCTGCCGCCAAGCAACATTGTGTAAGCACTGTTGTGCTCCGGTGTGAAGGACATTGAAGCCCGTGTAATTACTGGGCATTATGACACTTAACACCTTATGTCTCGGGATGACGAGAGCAGTCTAGTGTCATGCAGTGCTTTGTTATTTAAAGTTCTGTGTGGCGTTGCTTCTGTTTATCAGCAGGCGTGGCGCTTACCATCAGGCGAGCGACCTGCTCGTCTCGTCATTCAAGCTAGTAAAAAGAAATGGGTACGTTCTCGCAGACAGCTCAAAACGAACTAGCTTGACGTGTAAGGAGGGGGCTGCTCAAGATCGGGTGAAGTGAATAAGTTTAAGTAGGAAGACAGATCCTAAGCCGGGTTAACACCAGGCAGAAATAAATACACTTTTTGTCTATGAACTTGCACATTAACTGATGTTAAATGCCGCAAAATGCATTGAATATTGCCTTAAAATGCAAACATTAAATGTATTTTATACAATTTGGTACATTTCTTTTTCAAGAATTATAAATACAGAGAAATACTAATTATAACAAAAGAATATTATAATTAAAGAGTTATTCTAAAGGAGTAGGTAGAGGGTTTTTTTCATAATCTTTATACCAAATATTAATCATCTTGTTAATGGTATTTTTTTCTTAGGCAAGCCATAAACATTGTTTTTTTTTTTGAGTAAAATGCCCATAAGTTTTATCATCCCTAATAAATTTTAGCACAAAGGAAGCACTATTAACACCAGCTAATAAAAAAATCCGTTAAAATATGGTGGAACCCCATTCGTAATTTCCAACAATCGTTCACACACACAAAACAATAAAACAATGTAATAATTTAAAGAAAATCATTTTGAGCCATGGCTGTTATTGTCAAACATACAAATTGTGTTAAAATTCAAACGCGACTTTCTTATATCTAAAATTAATATTTTGACACTATGAAATTATATGGAAAATGGGAAAGATATGCCTTGCTCCCTGACTTTGTATTAAAATTAAGATTTATATTAAAAATAACGCACTTCTAAAATAATACCCTCCTTTATAAAGGGACATTTTTTAAAACGATAAATAAGCAATTAGTTTTCAATGAATCAATTATATATATATATTTATATAAATATACACATTTCGCTTATACAATACTCTCCAAAAATAATCCTTACATATTACATACACTTTTTTGGTTACGTATGTTGGAACTTTATGTTATAATTAATGAAGAAATAAATAAAATTATTAAACCATATTATACAACCATTATCGTTCTAGGAGAATTCTAGGACCGTAAATATGGCAGATATAATACGCGTAAAATACTTGTCCGGTCTAAAGTTAATCACTTCAATAGGGTAGTTTCCTATATTGAATTTTATACATTATTTTATAAGCAACAGAAAATGATACGCAAAAGAAACCCTTTTATTAAAACACAATCATAATTGGTTCAGAAATGTGCCCGCAGTTATGACTTTAAATGTTGGTATGAGGAGAAGTGGGTGCGTAGTAGGGATATCTCACTATCTCGCTTGCACGCGTGCACCATAATGAACATTTTACACAGTGACGTCAAAGGTTGCGTCGTCTGTCATTTGACAATTACCCCTTCTACAGGATTTGAATGGCTTCTATCTTATTTATTTTTGGTCCGATTTATAAAATTCTTTCTGCAATAGATTTTGAGTAACATAACTTATTGATTTAAATAATAAAAAAAATCTAGTCAACTACCCTATTGCCCCCTACACCTCCCTTTACCCTTCAGTCTCTAAAAATCATAGCTGCGACGCATCTTGTCCCGGCAAAATGACACTACTTACATCTGATGGTAAGTATACTGCAGTCCCTCGATAGCAAAGATTTTAATGTATACTACTAGACAGGCTGCGCGGTACATAGAAATTGCGTCAATAAGTTACGGTCAATTAACCGTAACTAAATATTACCATCTCGCTTACCCTCAACCAGAACTCTTGCGCTGCCCGTCTGTGAGCTGTTAAATTCTCGCGTTATGTGACACAATTTTACTTCTAAACAGCCCGTCTAGCACTTAATGACATCCGTGGTGCTTTACATCTGGCTTCTCCAGTTGTAAATGTCCTTGTACCTGAGGTTAATGCCTCCTTAGTTCATTATTTTGTCTACCGCTTTGCTATGGACGGAAGTGGACAATTAATATTTCCAACTCCTCCTTAACTTTCTATTTGATTAATTTCGTTACGGGACAAAGACAATTTAGCATTTCCAGAGACTCGGCGAGCTTCACTGCTCGGTGTCAACAAAAATGCGTGCCACTGTCGATCCTGGTGAACAGGAGTTACAGTGGCGGGTGTATGGGCGGGATACTCTCGTAAGTTCGCCTACATATACATACGCACTCACGCCTGTAATCCCCGAAGGGGGTAGGCAGAGGTGTAAGCAATACACCCACATTTCGCCGAGCTAATCTCCGTCCCATAATGTGATAGGGGGCGAGCCTATCGCCATACCGGGCACAAATTCCAGACTCCGGGCTGATACTGAGCATTTCGTAATAGAAAAACCCAATACCATTTGTACCCGACCCGGGGATCGAACCCGAGACCTCAGCGTCAGCCTCAATCGTAACGCGTACACATTACAACTACGCCACCGAGGCAGTCGTTCCTAAGTTCGTCTAGTAGTAAACAATAAAGTCTTTCCCCGACGGTTGCTAGAATTATGCCGGCTTGTAGTAACTGGATATTCACCGGTTGACCCCGCAACGAGCTACAATGTTTAGCTTTCCACCACGTGGTAGCTATCCACAAATATCATACAAAAATATATCAGGTACCTTACACCGATACCAGTTTAAACCGGCCAAGACTATTCTACTCATATCGAATGGTTAGTGGCCAAGTGAAACTAGTGTAATATTATTTTGATAAAACCGAAATTATTAATTATTACACAAATAAATCTACCAACATATCTTTATTTTTTTTTATTTAGATCCAACAGTCCAAACATTACCCTGGCCCCATACTAGATTAGCCTGTATCGTGGATGTCAGTAATCTAACCTACGTCCCACAACAAAACAACATCCAGAACACAACGGGAAAAGTTGTACATCACACAAACATCGAACCCGCCGCCTCTCGCTTCATAGCCAATTTTAAATTTTATATATTTTATTGAGTTTAATCATAGTCTTATTATTTGTGTAATAATTTCAGTACCTACTAAGTTCGCTTTCGCTTACATTGACATTCACCGCCATTTTATCGTAAACTATAAAATATGAATTTTACACAAACATCGTCGTAAATTCAAGATATGGGTCTAAGAATTAGATTCTTCCTCTAGCATTATAATAAAAATAATATCAATTATCTCAATAATACATACTGATATCTTTAAAACTTGCCATAGTATATACCAGGGATGGGCAACTAGTCGATCGCAGAATCGCGAAATCGCCGATTGTAGAACGTTGCGCGCCCCTGGTATATAAAATTATTAAAACCACAATTTTTATAAAATCTGTGCTATTCACGTAAATAAAACGCCTTTAAAATGGCTCCAGTAATTTATCGTTTAACAACAAGCTGTCGCTTGATCGCGCCTGCCCATAAACAATAGCAAAAACATACAACTTACAATTATAAAGTACTGCATGGCGTTGCGATGCGCTCATCATCCCGAGACATAAGAAGTTAATGCCCGTTTTCACCATCAATCCCTAAGTTTAGGTGAGCCCATAAGACATTTTAAGTGTTTATTTTGTTTTCACCATCACTTACGGGACACCTATGTTTCTAAGGTGGTCCTTAACTACGTGAAAACAAACTTAGGTTAGGGATAGATTTAAGAAGTTCCTTAGGTTAAGGGACCCTTATTTAGGAAGCGTTTGAGGGTACGTTGGTGAAAACGGGCAGTCTCATATGTCCAGTAATTTCGTAGGCTTCAATTAAATTCGATCATTAAAATACTATTTTCAGGTAGATGTTCACTCTGATAACTATTAATTTTTTGTTCCTCTATACTTTACTTCCCGTTCTTATTTTTTAAAGTGGAGTGATATTTTCCTACGTAATAAGGTACCTACACATATAAGTTTTAATGAAAATGCAGATGTACTCAATCTGGATACAGTAGATTCGATTCTCGGCCGCATCGTTCCTGTAACAATTTATTTTAATTAGATTTTCCCAAAATTTATATTATTTAGAAGGTTTTCAATCACGTAAATGTTTTTAGAAATGAAAAGCTACCAATATGTGTTTAAATATGCATTAAATTTATCCCCCCATTGATCTAATGGCAGCCTGCATAGGCTGAGGCCTGAGAAACCATTGCAAGTAAGTACTAACTCATAGTTGCAATTTCTATTCGTACAGTATAGAGTTCTTTTAGTTAATTTTAAATCAAATATAAGTCAAAACTGCTGAGTATAATTTTATCTTTCCAAATTTTCTCTTATTAATGGGTGTACAGAAAACACTTTCGTTTGACCTGCCTTCACCATATATTTCGGAGTAAGGGTATTTGGACAGTGGGTGGCTCTGTACAAGAGCGGACTCCTGCAAGGATGCAGTTGCATGAACATGCCTCCTCCGATATAAGAGGGAGTGAAGCATGAGGGAGTTTTAGTTGATAGAATGTTTTAGGTTGGTGAGTTCTGGCAGAAATCCGTAAACGGATTTCCGGTGTTAAAAAAGGGTTATTTAGGGTGTGCACAGATCTAGAGCAATGTAATAACTTTCTCATGCAAGGCTCATGTTTCTCATGCTCAAGTGATTTTAGCTTGTGAACATGCATTTAAATTAGCTTCTTTAATATGTCTTGTTGTTAAGTTGGTTTGCTTAATGTTGCATAACACTACCACAGACCAGTGAATAGCGCTGTAGAGACTTTACTTTGTACTAAATGTTTGTTAAAACTTAATTGCTGTTTCAGAATGCACCAGTTGAAAATCGAGAAACTGCATCATTATCCATGAAAGCAAAATTACTTTCCAGGAGAAATGGAACCCTGAGTGCTATTTATGTCACCAGAATTAGCGAAATGACTCCCAGCGAAGTCAAGTTATATAATATTTGTAGAAAGAGGCTCAAGGAAATAATTAGACTTAGAAATGTGATAAAAAACAAGAAGATAAATAATATTCATGAAAAAACGAAGAGGAAAAAAAGAAGGCACTTGTCGGAAAAAATAATATATAAAAAAATAATGTTTTCTTTTTATATTGCATTCTTATTTATGTAAATCTCCTGAAGACCTATATTATAAGTCCTATGTGACATGAAAGGATCTTATCTACATTTGCAAAGTTGATAAGCCTTTCAGGTTGGATTGGGTTATTTAAAGGTCTTCGCAATTTCAGACTCGATGCCGCCTCCACACCGACTAGACTTACATAAGCTTTACTGGAGTCTAGTCAGATTGGAGTCTGCATTGAGTCTGTAATGTGCGAAGATCTTGTATCATAACAATCTAAATTCAAATTTAAGCGCCACGGTTTTAAGAATTCGCGCGCATCTTAGTTTCATCTGCTATTCCGCTGTGTAGCTAGTAGTAAACGTGTGTAAAGCTATGGTCAATTTTTTTCTATTGGAGATACCGTTCTTCTCTCGTAGGAGGATATAAACACAACGCACGAACATGGCTTCAAGATCTTATCAGTAAGTGTATGCATAAATAAAAAAATATCGGAATATGATACAAGTTTTTTATGAATAATCAACCTTATTGCAGTGTGCGAAGGTTTAGATTTCAACTATTACGTAAATAGCTTATCGCACAGACGCACCGCGACCGCGTCGGGCGTATAGTAAAATTCAACTTTATGCACATAATTCTAACGCTTAAAATTAGTTTAATCACACTAATGGCCGTTCCCTATATTTAACACACCGTTCAAGATAGATAATTATCGTCAAATTCTATAACGTTCTATCTACATATTGAAGTAGTCCCTATTTTGCAGATATGTGCGTCATATAATCAGATAGCAATAGATAAGCAGTCTATCCGCCATTTGGGGCTTACAATAACTACTTACAGGAGGTAGATGTCCAAGCAACGCATACTCACAATCGTAAGCCGAAAATTCGCTAAGAGTGACGTTGCAAGTTAAAAAAAAGTAAACAAACACAAAGGATCATAAACATAATATGGTGAGTAGTATGTACAGTACTCTTTATTTTAAAAGGTTTTTTACATTTTAAAATATTACATTACTTTAAAAAAATTTAAAAAAATAAAAAGTATCTCCAATGGCGAGGCCTATGATCCAAGCCACCGGTGGTTAGAGCCCCAGAGTGAGGAACCTCCTCACAATGCGAGCCTTGTCCAATAATACAGCCTTCTGCATCTGACTTCTGACCCAACAATCTATCAATTGAGAGCCTCTGAAGATGTTGGTCGAGACTCTTCGGTATCAACCCATGAACGGAAACGACTATCGGGACAATAATTGTCGAGTCAACATCCCACATGTTAGTAACCTAGTGCGGTGAATAGTTATTACTATGGTCATCGTAGTTTGGCATAAATCTCGTGTGTGCTTAGTTTCTTTATGTAGTTATTCTAAGATCTGGGGCTCTCTTTTGCGTTATGTTCATATACAAGCTGAGAAAGAGGAACTATTGTGTAAATTTTTATAGAAAGCAAATACTTTAATGTATACTACTAGACGAGCTGTTTAGAAGTAAAATTGCGTCACAAAACGCCAATTTGACAGCTCACAAACAGGGAGCGCGATAGGAGTTCTAGTTGACGAGTAAGTGAGATGGTAATATTGAGTTACGGTCAATTAACCGCAACTTAGTAGTACAATTTCTATGTACCGCGCAGCTGGTCTAGTAGTATAAGTAAATTAAAGTCTTTGGTATATATTATTATTCTTATTATATTATTAAGATTAGAAATAAATATTTTTTTTATAAAAATTAAGTGCGTAATAATTTCATACAACACACTGAATTATAGGTAGTAATAGATCACTACCACTGTGTGCGGTAATAAATAGAAGCGTATGCAATAGCATCACGTATATTTTTGATGGGGTGAATTCTGGGGATGAAAATACTTCTACATCTATGTATCGATTTTGAGGATTCTTTCACAAAAAAAGTAAATTAGAACCTTTTTACCAATAATTAAAAGCATTGGTGGTATCAAATATTTTACATGACATAAAAAATTAGTTTTATTACATTTCGTTAGACAAATTCAAAAGACTTTTAATCAGAGCCGTAAAAGAAAATAAAATGTATTGACAGTTTCTTTAGCGTTTTGCTAATACTTAGTTTTTTTCAACATAATAAATAATTTTCTATAATTTTATATTAATTACAGGAGTAAAAAATAAGATAATTCATAGATGCTGATAGTATCATGAAAACCTGAATTTTAGGGGATATTTACGTACGTTTTGGGGGGAATGAGAGATGGTCATCTGGCAATAGTGCACCGATCCCGGAATCCAGATCGTGTTGCCAAGTGCACTGTAATTACAGCAGAATTACCCTATTTTCACGCTATCTACTGAATACTGTATTTTTTATGCAGTGTATGGAGACACAGTATTTTTTTGCAGTCAAAATTTCGTATTATTATGAACGAGACTTATAAAAAATATCGTGAAATCTAACTGTCACGAACGCGAGCGCCCAACACAGCAGAGAATAAGGTATTCCCCGTATTGGCTGTACCAATATGTATTATTCAGCCAAATGTAGTTGCACAACCATAGTATAGTTTTAATTTTATTGATGTGTCATTCAAATTGTCTAGTATATATTATTATTATATCGTGAAAGAAAGATGTAACATAAAATACGTTTTCGATTTTCTGTCGTAAATACTCCGAAAAAAACAACAATTTATACAAAAAAATTGAGATGAAGGTCTCAGTGACCCAAACTTTAAAGCTTGGCATAAGCGTGATACAAAAGACCCATACCATGCTATTTCTGTAGTGTGTGATACGAAAATTTCTGCAGACAGCGTTGCCATAATGAGGCGCGGCAAAGGGAATAAACACAATAAAAAAACTAAACCGATATCATCATCATCGCAATTAATTTCTGTAGCTATATATATTATTATCTTTTTGGATACAAATAAGATGTTAAGTTAGTTTAGGATATAAAGATTATCTGGAGGAGTGCCCCGCGTGGGTAGAGGAGCGTCGCGAACTCGTCGCAGAATTGGGGGAGGACCTCTCGTTATCGGCTGTGGTTAAAGCCATGGTAGAGAGTGAGAGGTCGTGAAACGCGATGACCGCCTTTTGCGAAAAAGTCATGTCGCGGAAGGAGGCGGCGGAGCGTGAGAGGGAAATCACATCCCAGCTCGTTATCCGCCGCCGAAGGGTCACGCGCAGGATGATGCGGGAGGCACTCCTAACCCCCTGACAGAGGCCTGGGTGGCGGACACGTGGAAGTCCGTCGTCCACGGAAGAGTACAAAAGCGTCCCCGCAGCCCTGACCAAACAAGCGCACCCGGAGGAACATCGTTGGGTTTTAGTCCGTGGGAGTCGGACATAACCGCCCCGGCCGACCATGCGGTGGGGTAGTACCCATAAAGGGTTTCCCAACATTAATAATAAAAAAAAGGATATAAAGATTATAATAAATTCAGATTTTACTTAATCATGTATTTATTTCCTTTTTTGTACGTCATTTTATTGCACTGTATTTTTTCCCACCAAACCCTGTATTTTTGTCGCAAATACCGTATTTGAATGTGGACAACACGGTATTTTATAACATCTGACTTGGCAACACTGTCCGGATCCATCAAATTTTTGTTATTGTTAATTGACAAAATTTTGAATTAGTTTGGAGTTCCGAAAAGACTATATAGACATCTATTACATTTTAGGTGAAAGCTCTATATGCCAAGAAGTAAAGGCATTATATTTAAAGAATATAGTAACATCTACCGCGAGATTATATTTCTTGTTGCAATCGGAAAGTGTCGACAGAGGAAAGGACTCCAAGATACATCATTCAAAAAAAAAACGCTTTGGAATACCTATAATTACTAAAAATGAGTGTGGTAAGAACTTGTTTTTCAGCCTGTATAATATCTATCCACCGTAATACGTACTTTAAAACATACAAATGTTTATTTTAGCAAAAAGGAATGGCTCTGACCCGCCAGGAGGCAATGCAACTGGTTGAATTGGTGGCGAAAAATCCAGTAGTTTATAGCAAAGCTACCAACGCTGGCAACAATAAACTTAAAGAAGCCGCCTGGATAAAAATAACAGAGTCTTTCAATTCCAAGATTTGTAGTTGCCCTAGGACTCCGGAACAACTCAGACTTAAGTGGGAGAATCTGAAAAAGGCAGCTAGGAAAAGAAGCTCTAAGATTAAAATGACCGAACTAAAAGTAAATGTTTATGAATACTACATTGATTGTTATTATATAATTAACACATTTTTCATTGCCTATCTTTAATTTTCAGACAGGAGGTGGCAAAGCAGACTATATACCACCAGATGAAGCCTTAGACAAAGTAGCTGCAATTTTGGGTGCGACCTGTGAGGAGGACAGTGTCCCAGATGAGGGTGATACGGTAAAGGATGTGGAGATTACTAGTTGTAAAAGCAAAGGTGAGCATGTTTTATTGCCATTGATTATTATATAAAAGTGATGTTTACAAATATAATTTTTGGGTATTGTACTTTCTATTAATAACATGCTTAAGTTGTGTTGGCGTTCATAATTATGAAATTAGCTAATTTGATATCAAGCTGTAAATATTATACCAACCAAGGGCTTCACATTAGAGTGAAAGCATATAAAATATTAACATCTTTTATTAATATACACACTAATTCTAAGATTCCTTTTTAGCTAAACTCAAAAGTCAAACCCTGACCAATGAAGTGATGAAATCAATTATAAAAAGGAATAATGCTCTTGCAGAATATTATGAGTCGAAAAAAAGAAATGAACAAGAAATATATAATTTAAAAAAAAGAAAATTAGAACTATCACTCATGAAGCAGGATAACGAACTCACAGATATTAATTAAATACTAGATTCTTGCTAAGTGTTTTTTATTCCAACATACATAATATGAATACTTAACATTATTGAAAATAATTATTTATTAATGATTGCCGCTCATGAATCTGGTTTACAGGGTCAGATTCTGGAATGATTTCTTTACTAAAACTTTTATTATTGTTGGGTATGTTTATTTCAGGTTCCATATCTTGTAAATTCAATTGCCTGCAAATATTATGTAAAACACATGTAGCAATTACAACAGACAGTGTGTTTTCTAGAGCAAGTCTTATTTTCAAGGAAAGAACTGGAAATCTCCTTTTCCAGACACCAAAACATCTGTAAAATAGTTTGAAGCTAGTTAATTTCATATAAAAATTTATTAATTGTCCCATTATGAACTTTGTTGTTCTAATTTCTGACCTTTCAATTGTGTTTCTTGTTTTATTATGCGCCTTGTTGTACTTTAACTCATTATTTGAATGAGCAGTTAATAATGGTGTTAATAAATAGGGTTTGCATGGATATGCATTGTCACCAAGTAGCCATCTATTACCATATACGCCATTTTCACACTGAGCTAGAAAATTAATTTTATTTCAGAACACATATATTAAAGCCATTTTGGATGCTCGTTATTTAATCATTTTGAGATAAGCACCTCGTAGTTCAGAATTATTGAAAATGGTAGCATCATGAGTGGATCCTGGCCAATGAGCAACAACATTCATAAATTCCAATTGTGCATTGCAGACACATTGTACATTCATAGAAATAACTGATTTTCTGTTACGAAACTCTTCACCAATATTTGCATCTGTTGAATAAAAAATTAGGTATAACTATAATGTAAAAAAATATATAGGTAGGCAGTTGCTTAAATGCTTAGTATAAAATAATGATTGAATAGTGAATCGTCTTAGGACAAGGTCGCGCCGTGTAGAGACCAGTAGGTACCTAATAACGTTAGCCTGCGGAGTCCGTTTCGTCAGGTCTTCTCAGTCGCCTTTGGATTCGGTGCTAACTTTAAATCAAGTGACGTTTTCGGACATTCCCATGGATGGATAATGAGAATCAAACCACTCTAAAGAATTATATTAGAATAGTATTGGACTCTGTAATTCCTGAATATTTAAAAATAGCCTTTGCTCGCGGCTCCGTCCGCGTGAACTGCTTTTTCCGGGATAAAAAGTAGCCTATGTTACTCAGTGATAATATATCTTTCTAACGACAAAAGTCCATTAGTTTTAAGTTTTTTCGTTACATACAAAAATACAAATCTTTCCTCTTTATAATATTAGTGTTGATATACATAACAAACAAATATACTGTGTAAGTATGCATAAGTTGCTTTGCTTATTGATAATATCTTTGAGTACTGACATGTCATAAGAGCCATTTATTTGCCTACATTTTTTATATTGTATTACCAAGTAGGTACACACTAAAATGTTTAAAACAAGAAACAATGTTAACCTGGTGACTGCATTAAAATATGTGTGCCATCGATAGCACCTAACACACGCGGAAATGACGCTATTTTATAGAACTCTTCCTCTGTATTGTTATGGACATACACATATTTGGGGTATAGCCTCGTGATAGCCTGAGATACATCTTTTATGATACGTCCAGCAGAAGATTTTGATACACCTATATAATCAGCTACTGCTGTTAACATAGTGCCTAGAGCATAAAAACGCAATGTCAACAGTAACTGATGTAGTGGTGGGATGCCATAATTTCTGAAACAGAGACAGAAGTCAAGTAAGCGAGAGTCCTTTGCAAATAAAAAATAAAACAATGCAAAGTTTGGTATAGTCAGACTTTAATGTTATAAGAGAGATGTTATAAGTACAGCCACACTGTAGACACTTTTGTCTACACAATGTATGGGCCAACTGCTCCAGGTCATTACCACTGTCTCACTGAAAATCGGCGTAAAGTAGCAGCTTGCTGCTGTGTTTCGTACGGTGAGTGAGATATCCGGAGGCCCAAACCCCCTCCCCTTTCCAATTCCTTAATTATCCCTTTCCTTTATGGTCGGCAACGCACCCATGATTCTTTTGGTATTGTAGGCGTACATGGGCGGTGGAGATCACTTACTATCAGGTGACCCACTTGCTTATTTGCCGGCTTATGCCATCAAAATAAAACTACAAGGAGGGCTGTTTAGAACTAAAATTGCATCATATATCGCAAGAGTTAGACAGGGAGCGCGATAGATCTTCTAGTTAAGAGTACGCGAGATGGTAATATTGAGTTACGGTCAATGGACCGTAACTTAGTGGTGTAATTTCTATGTGCCGTGCAGCTTGTCTTGTAGTATAACATTAAAGTCTCTGGGTATAGTAGTATAAGTACGTATATTAGTTAGGTACCTAATTATATATTGATAATATAATTATGTATAGGTACTTACTGTTTAGAGGTTACTTTTAAAAATGGATATATTTCCAGGAGTAAATCATTCACTGCACTTTTACTTAATCTGAATCTATATTGAAAATCATAATCATTATATTTCTGCATGTAATTGATTCGTTCATAATGTATTTGTTGAACCACTTCATCCTCCTCTGCCTCCCAGTCCGACAACTGTTCAACAAGTTCCAGATCACTTGTACTCGAAATCGAACTTGACTCAGACATTATTTATACGCCTAAATACCGACTGGCCGACTATTATTGTTTATTATTATTTTGTAATGCGACTTAAAATATTTTGACAACTGTGAGCAGGGTTACCAACTCCTAAAAAAAATAGCCCTAAAGTCAAGAGGAAATAGCCCCAAATAGCCTTAAATGCAAAATTAAAAAAAAAAGCCCTGTAGAGAGGCTAGTGTACTGTTTCTTTTCTACGCCCAATGAAATCTTTAAAATTCAAAGGTTGGAGCCATGTCTGTTGTGAGACACACAGCGTGGATGGTGATCAAGAAGCATATACCCAAAACGTAGAGTAAAGGAAAATCCTCTTGGATTCCCGGCCACCTTACAACAAGATAGACGGGGTATGCCGGATTTTTACCGGCTAAAAACCCCATGGTTGTCGTCATCTGCACTATGGAAGGGTTTCGGGACCTCCAACAGAAACACGCCGAAACCCCTCCAATGCAACGCTGTAATAGCACGCCGAGGGGGGAGTATGTGTTAACTCCTCCAGCAAACATATCTTACCTCTAGACAGAGGAACCGAGGTGATTTCTGGCATCACCTCGACGTCTACGCCTCCGAGCAGGGTCAGCCCTCTCCCGAACCCGCTCCGCAGCCTCCTTACTAACCATAACAGTCTCACAGAAGGAGGCTACTGCTTTCCATTCATCCTCTCCCTCCAGCATCGCAGAAACAACTGCCGGTAGGGAGAGGTTTTGTCCAATCTTGTTGACCAGGATCCGCCGTTCCAGCTCCCACGCCGCACACTCCGAGAGCGTGTGCGTTGCCGAGTCCTGGTATCTGCCACCGCAATGGTAACAACTTGCAGTCACCTCGCGTCCTATCTTATTCAGGTAATCACCGAATCACCCATGCCCGGTAATTATCTGAGTAAGTCTGTAAGTCGTCCTTCCTTTCGCTCCATCCAGGCTTCGAAGACCGGCAGGATTGCTTCGACGACGCGTTTGTGCACGTATGGCTACTCTCAGAGCCTCGAATGCCACGTCGCGAATGCGTTTAGCCGCTCCTGCCGTCTTATTGCCACCTCGAACGCCATTGCAGGCTGGCCCACCTGGCGGACACTGCGGATTAAATTGTACACCTTTGCATCCATATCCGCAGAGGGAGAATACCTAGAGTAATTCATAGCTTTTGTCGTATTCGCACAAGAAAAAGAGCTACTTATGGTGATATCGTATAAAAGAATGAAACAGAACGATTATATTTTATGGTTCATGACGAATGTTTAGTATTTGAAGTTTATCAAATAACTTTCATAAACAAAGTTTGACAGTTGACGTATATTTATTTAATGTCTTCCTGGTAAAATTAGTTAAAATTTATGTAAAAGTACAAATGCATGCTATATTTTGCTGTTGATAAGAACTTCGTATAATTATTTATATCATTTTCTATGAAACTATGGTGCGGTGTAGCATTATAGGGTGAAAAAGTGATAGTGGAAAGAAAATGCCGACTTATCTTTTCATTTCTAAGTATATCACGCTTTATCAGTAATAAGGCTTTTAAAAATATGATATATTGTGTTTAAAGTATTCTTATCGTAAAATTCATCGTAGTAAAGCATTAATCAAAGTAAATATCATATAATAAAATTTAATTTAAATAGCCATGAGTATACAAGGCTTACATGGTACTCACACTGAAATACAAAAAACTAAATAGAATAGGTAAAAATCTAAAAGAAAATATAAAAAATGTCTAACATTCCCATAAATAATAATAATGCACCGTTTTGATAGTCAAATCATGTGCCAGAGACATTTAACTACTTAATAATGCGAACACCATCATCGCGTCATGTCTATTAAAACCCCCAATTCCCTACCAAAATAATTCCCCACTTCAGTAAAATCCCTCAAATTCGCTGGGGGTTTAATACGTTAGACGTTTAAAGGACTTGTATTCAGAGCCGTAATGTATTGACAGTAAAACGTTTCGTTATTACATTGTGTTTTGCAACATAATAAGTATTTCTCGTTATTATTATTTCATTTACAGTAGTAAAAAATAAGAATTATAGATAAATGTTAAATTAAAACTTATATTTCTAATCTAAATCATATCTTCATATTTTCTAACATAAATTATACAATAGTTCCTCTTTCTTAGCTTGTATGAACATAACGCACAAGAGGGCCCAGATAGACCTAGGCCCTATCTATTACTATCCTATTATCCGACGTACTTATCTGAAAAAAAAAACAGTAGATAGAACAATACGGATGTTTGACGATAGCTATCTATCGAGAAATTGAAGATTAATATTGGGAACGGCCATTAGTGTCGTATATCTGTAGTAAGCTCTCATCGATAGACAGCAACAAAGAATAGGGTTGACTTTCGTTGGTAAGTATATTAAGACGGTAAAATGTAAAATAGATACAATTTTCTATCTTCGGTACAGCAAAACCAGAATATTGGGAACGGCCACAAGACGTTGTTATAAAATTACCTGCAAAAACTGCGACAGAACATCGAATCTAATGGAGTCGGTGACCATTTTTCTATTTAAGTATTTTCAAGAAACCTAACCTAGAAATATCAGTATGTTCGACACAATACGTACTTTTAACGTTCTCATATGAAAATCACTACCTATTTCTTTTTTTATGTCATGAGATTCTGGTATGCCTATAGTGAAGTTATTCATGTCGGCGGAAATATAACAAAAATTGAAGCGGAAATTTATAACTTATAGTCGATGTGAGCGTTTGCGTCTTGTATGAGATATCTGGAGACCCATATCCCCCCCCCCTTTGCCAATTTCTTAATTACCCCTTCCCTGAAGGTCGACAACGCATCCATGATCCTTTTGATGTTGTTGGTGTTTAGTGTCGAGTAGGACACGATTTTTAAATACGTTTGTATGAGCCTCATTTTGTACTGAGCCAGTACAAGGCCCCACTCATCAAAATAATAACTAGAACGATAACTCTCATATGAATCTGCCAAAAAATACCGCGCCACTTACACATGCAAAGGTAAAATCACACGTAACACTCATACACGCAACAAAATGAATGTGTGTTCAAAATCAAATTTATTTCATAAAAGATACGACTATCTGCACCGCGCAAAAAATTTGACGTATCAAGAGTCAACTAAAGTTTATTATGCACAGATTTTTAAAGCCCCTCACAGAGTTTTGATGGGGTCATTTTTTTGCTTGAGTTACGTTTCTTGTCATCTTATTTCGATGGTCCCACTTCAAATAAGGTGAGACGTGTTGAACCTCACTCGCTCGTTCTCCCTCTTTCACTTATGTTTTTATTGCACTTTCCTCTTAGTAACGCGACATAAAAGTAACATGCAAAAAAAATTGAGCCAATTTTACAATATTTCGTAATGTACGGGACAAATGTAATGCCTCTTGTGTGTCCTACTCAATACTACAGGTGACCTACTTGCTTGTTTGCTGGGTTCAGTTATAAAGCAGTCTAGCCCAGCAGTAAGGCAGTAAGGCCGCTATTCCACTATCATATAAAAGTTATCCTACTTCTATAGCTCATAGATATATGAGAAATGTATAACTGTGTAATAGCAACATAAACTTCATATTTTACATACATACGCACTCACGCCTGTAATCCCGGAAGGGGTAGGCAGAAGTGTAACCAGTACACCCACATTTTGCCAAGCGTATCTCAGTCCCATGGGACGATGTTGACGTCACATCATGATGTGATAGGGGGCGAGCCTATTGCCATATCGGGCACAATTCCAGACTCCGGGCTGATACTGGGTATTTCATAACAGAAAAACCCAATATCACTTTTACCTGACTCGGGTTCGAACCCGAGACCTCATCGTCAGCCTCAGTCGTAACGTGTACGCATTACAACTGCGCCACCGAGGCAGTCATAGTATCATAAATAACGTCATATACCTATGATGCAAATATGATAGTGGAATAGCGGCCTAAAGCAGAGTTGATATTACCTGGTGTTCACTGATGAGGTATACAGACAGCGATCGTGCACAGAACTCGCACGGTATGACAGGATCGTCAGGGTCGGCTGGCTCGTCAGGTTGCTCATGCTGCAGTGGCTGGTGGTTGTGGTTGAGTGCGGGGTACTGCGCGTTGTCTATGAGCATGGGCTCGACTCCACCGGCTTCGGCTGCGGCACGGAACTGGGCCAGATCTGGTCGACAACCTGTCTGGAAATGGTACTAGACGTTTTTACGATTGAATCTGAGTGGTAGAGCCACGCTGTAGACAGTTCTGTCTACAGCATGAATGGGCCGGCTCGTCCTGGTCGTTACCACTGTCTCACAGAAAGCCGGCGTAAAATAGCAACTTGCTGCTGCATTTCGTACGGTGAGTAATATCTTATTTATCTTACGGATATCTCCGGAAGCCCAAATTCTCCTCCTCTTCCCAATCCTTTATCCCTTTCCTTTAAGGTCGGCAACGCGCCCATGATTATCTTAGTATTGTAGGCGTACATGGGCAGTGATGATCACTTACCATCAGGTGACCCACTTGCTCGTTAGCCGGCCTATCACTCTATTCTAAATAAAGTAACTGCCGCCGCCGCTGCCAAAAGCTTGTCACGCTATCTCCTCGGAAACCGCTGGGGGTATGGGGTCGAGACCGATACCAATCAATGCAGAATAATGTGGGGAAGAAAGTAACATATGTCTCATATTCGTCGGACTTGAACGTTTTTTTTTATTTATTTTTTTGTGGAAAAACATGGGCAAAGCCCCTAGTACTGTAAAAAAAAATATGAAGTTCATAATTTTATAAGTGGCAAAGCCGTGTTGCAGCCATTTTTGTCTGTAGTATGAATGGGCCGGCTCGATCGGGTTATAACCACTGTCTTACAGAAAAGAGATTTTAAGCGGCAGCGTTGAGTTTGCGTTTTGTATGGTGAGCGAGGTTAATGGAGGCCCAAATCCTCCCTTCCTAATTCTCATTTCTTTTCTCTAAGGTGGGTAATGCATCCATGGTTCTACTGGTATTTTTGAGTGGTAGAGCCACGCTGTGTACACTTTTGTCTACAACAAAAATGGACCAGCTCGAACGGGTCTTTACCACTGTTTCACAGAAAACCTAACATACACGTATACGTAACAGTCGAATAACTTCCTATTTCGAAGTTGGATAAAAATCAAGATCTTAATTAGTCGATATACCTGATGCTGTACGAGATGTTGCATGGATATGGCCACTCCGCAGAACTCGCACGGGAGTCGAACCTCATCCTCCGGAGACATATTACCAGACCCTTGGTTACTGCGATCACTGGACAAAAGGATAAAACAATATTGGCATATATTATATCCTACCCTACTAATAATATAAATGTGAAAGTTTCGATGTTTGTGAGTTTGTTTGTTTGTTAATCAATAGGGTAGTTGACTAGATTTTTTTTATTATTTAAATCAATAAGTTACGTTACTAAAATCTATTGCAGAAAGAATTTTATAAATCGGACCAAAAATAAATAAGTTAGAAGCCATTCAAATCCTGTAGAAAGGGTAATTGTCAAATGACAGACGACGCAACCTTTGACGTCACTGTGTAAAATGTTCATTATGCTGCACGCGTGCAAGCGAGATAGTAAGATATCCCTACTACGCACCTTCTTTTCCTCATACCAACATTTAAAGTGATAACTACGGGCACATTTCTGAATCAATTTTGATTGTGTTTTAATAAAAGGGGTTCTTTTGCGTATCATTTTCTGTTGCCTTTGAAATAATGTATAAAATTCAACATAAGAAACTACCCTATTACACCTTAACAGTTAAACACACACACAGGTAAACCATGACCTGGATCATGACATGGGCTACTTTTACCCTGGAAAGATATTCGCGCAGGCGGAGCCGCGAGCAAAAGTTATACACAGTGTTACAGAAAGGTGTGGTCATATTTAAGGGTATTTACATACACCTTAACATCAATATTACTTTGTTTGTTCTCGATTTATTGCAATTCAACTTTGGTTAGATCAGTTAGTCATCAAACTTTTTGACCATAGGCCAAGAGGAAAAAAAGTATTGTGACAACTCGGGCCGCATATCGATATTGGCCAGTTCTAAACTCCCCTCCGATTTGGCAAGGGTAAATACAAAATCGATTCTTGATTGATCTGAAACACTGAATAGGGTAGTTTCGTATATTCAATTAGATACATTATTTTATAATGTACAGTGTAATGTAACGTGTATGTAACATTACAGTAATGTACATTTGCACGCGTGCACCACAATGAACATTGTACACAGTGACGTCAAAGATTGCGTCGTCTGTCATTGGCTGCCTCGGTGGCGCAGTTGTAATGCGTACGCGTTACGATTGAGGCCAACGCTGAGGTCTCGGGTTCGATTCCCGAGTCGGCCAAAGTGGTATTGGGTTTTTCTATTACGAAATTCTCAGTATCAGTCCGGAGTCTGGAATTTGTGCCCGGTATGGCGATAGGCTCGCCCCCTATCACATAAGGGACGGAGATACGCTCGGCGAAATGTGGGTGTACTGGTTACACCTCTGCCTACCCCTTCGGGGATTACAGGCGTGAGTGCGTATGTATGTATATGTATTATTTTATAAGCAACAGAAAATGATACGCAAAAGAAACCCTTTTATTAAAACGCAATCAAAATTGGTTCAGAAATGTGCCCGCAGTTATGACTTTAAATGTTGGTATGAGGAAAAGTGGGTGCGTGGTAGGGATATCTCACTATCTCGCTTGCACGTGTGCACTATAATGAACATTTTACACAGTGGCGTCAAAGGTTGCGTCGTCTGTCATTTGACAATTACCCCTTCTACAGGATTTGAATGGCTTCTAACTTATTTATTTTTGGTCCGATTTATAAAATTCTTTCTGCAATAGATTTTGAGTAACGTAACTTATTGATTTAAATAATAAAAAAAAATCTAGTCAACTACCCTATTGGACCTGTTTAGGTCGGAAAATGCAGCTCCCTTATCATGTCGATAGTTTCACAAGTCAGGTTCGCGGGCACTGTTTTATATTATTGAGTTGTTCTCCCACATTTCAGGTCATATCGAGAGTTATATAATACACTAGCTGTTGCCCGCGTGAATGCCTATTTCCAGGATTAAAGTAGTCTAGTCGGTGTGAGAAACGCGCTTGACAAAAATACTAATATCACTATTAAAAAATAGGGGTTGATCGTAGAGGGTTGAAAATTTAGGGTTGTATGTATTTTTTAATGTTGTATCATAAAAAATAAAAACAAAAAAAAATGACTAAAAAATAAAAATAAAAATTAGGGATGGACCACCCTTAACATTTAGGGAGATGAAAAATAGATGTTGGCCGATTCTCAGACCTACCCGATATGCACACAAAATTTCATACAAATCGGTCCAGCCGTTTCGGAGGAGTATGGGAACGAACATTGTGACACGAGAATTTTATATATAAGAAGATAATCACTTACTTATTGATATTATTTGCTGCCGCGTTGGAATTATATGGCGCCGTGACCTACAACAAATATGAATGTGTTACAGAAAGGTGTGGTCATAAGGGTCGTTACATATACCGAGTGTTTATGTACCGAAACCGCCGGTATATAAACACCTCGGCTCGTCCGGGTCATTACCACTGTCTCACAGAAAACCGCCGTAAAGTAACAACTTGCTGCTGCGTTTCGTACGGTGAGTGAGATATCCGGAGGCCCAAACCCCCTCCCCTCCCCAATCCCTTAATTATCCCTTTCCTTTAAGGTCTGCAACGCACCCATGATTCTTTTGGTATTATGGGCGTAGATGGGCGGTGGAGATCACTTACCATCAGGTGACCCACTGGCTCGTAGGCCTATGCAATAAAAATAAAAAAACCTCCTCACCTCATTCAAACCACGTCTCAGTTCTCTCAAACTGGATTTGATCTCGCTGAACCTGTCCACCTTCTCAACTCTCTCCGGCTGTCCGTCCATCCTCAGCTGCAACTCATTGAACCTGAACGTTGAATGTTCAGGTGTTAAATAAAACATGTTTACTCGTCGCGAGTCATCTATCGATCTACTCATGAATTCCAAATAATATCTTGTTTATATACAACTAGGGGCGTTGCCCATGTTTTTCCACAAACCATAAAATTAAAAAAAAACTTAAAGTCCGACGAATATGAGACATATCTTACTTTCTTCCCCACATTATTCTGCATCAATTGGATTCGGTCTCGACCCCATACCCACAGCGGTTTCGGAGGAGATAGCGTGACAAGCTTTTGGCAGCGACGGCGGCAGTTACTTTTTTTTAGAATAGAGAGATTATACTAGTATGTTAAAATGCGCAGTCTACTTAAAATGCGTAGTCTACTTAAAATGCGTAGTCTACTTAAAATGCGTAGTCTACTTAAAATGCGTAGTCTACTTAAAATGCGTAGTCTACTTAAAATGCGTAGTCTACTTAAAATGCGTAGTCTACTTAAAATGCGTAGTCTACTTAAAATGCGTAGTCTACTTAAAATGCGTAGTCAACTTAAAATGCGTAGTCTACTTAAATTGCTGCGCGTGCGTTATTCGCTCGCGTGTGAACTATTGACATATTAACATGTTAGCATGTTAGCATATTAACATACATAATAACAACAGATTACAAACCTCTCAGCAAACTCCTGAGGGGTCATCGGCTTTAGATCCTTAAACTCATCACTCATGTCCACGTCACTCGGAGATATGTTTTTAGGGCCGTTGATATTCAACTTCGGCTTCTCGACCTTTAAACTTGAAGGTCCAGCATCGGTGACTGGTTTAGGAAGCTCATTGGCCTTGGAATTCGAAGCTCCATCAACTAAAGCTTTAGGTCTCGGGTTCACGTTTTTGGGTTCTTTGTTGGATCTTGAAGGTCCAGCACTGAGAGTGCCCACGATATGTCCAGGCTCTACGGTGGGGGTGCTCCATATGTCTTTGCGAAGGCGGTTTTTGTAATCGGTATCGGCCGTTTCTATATTTTGGAGCGCGGCCATTTTTCGAAGTTTCTCGACCTTCGCCGCTGCACTCAGTACAGGTGGGAGTCCTGGAAATTAAATTTAGATAAGTACACTGTGCTTTGTTAAATTTACCAGGTGGTAGGTGCCTCTCGTATGGGAGAGGCCGTCTGGGTTAGTACCACCGCTTTGTCTATATCTGCGGTCAAGAAGCAATGTGTAAGAATTGTTTTGTTTTAGTTTTTTTTTATTGCCTAGATAGGCAGACGAGCGGTCGGCTCACCTGATGGTAAGTGGTTACCGCCGCCCATGGAACTTCGACAATGCCAGAGCACAGCCAGGCTATAATACAGGGCAAGTATTATTATTATATTTCTGATAATATTTTTCTCCCATGCGAATGGGGTAAAGCTAAATTTATTGCGGGCTTTTGGGCCAAGCAAATAATCGTTGGATGTAAATAATGATAATGATGATATTATGCTAGATCTGTAGATAAGAATTTTCTCACAATAGGGTAGTTGACTAGATTTTTTTTATTATTTAAATCAATAAGTTACGTTACTCAACATCTATTGCAAAAATAATTTTATAAATCGGACCAAAAATAAATAAGCTAGAAGCCATTCAAATCCTGTAGAAGGGGTAATTGTCAAATGACGACGCAAACTTTGACGTCACTGTGTAAAATGTTCATTATGGTGCACGCGTGCAAGCGAGATAGTGAGATATACCTACTACGCACCCACTTTTCCTCATACGAACATTTAAAGTCATAACTGCGGACACATTTCTGAACCGATTTTGATTGTGTTTTAATAAAAGGGTTTCTGTTGCTTATAAAATAATATATAAAATTAAATATAGGCAAATAAAATTATGCAAGTATTAAGGATTGCTTATTATTATACATTAATGTACTGACCAACGGACAAATTGTAAGCGTTCTGTTGTTCTCTCTGCTTCTCTTCCCTCTGTTTCCGTTCAACAGCGCTGTAGTAGGGCATGTCTCGTGTGTGAAGTGGTTCAGGTTCACGAGGCGGGGGCTTCGGAGCCAGACGCTTCTTCACTGCACCGCGGGACACTCCTCTGAACAACATTAATATACAATCAGCGTCTCTTTCACCAGTAGGCATAGTACGACTGCCTCGGTGGCGCAGTTGTAATGCGTACGCGTTGCGATTGAGGCCAACGCTGAGGTCTCGGGTTTGATCCCCGGGTCGGGTAAAGTGGTATTGGGTTTTTCTATTACGAAATGCTCAGTATCAACCCGGAGTCTGGAATTTGTGCTCGGTATGGCGATAGGCTCGCCCCCTATCACATTATGGGACGGAGATACGCTCGGCGAAATGTGGGTGTACTGGTTACACCTCTGCCTACCCCTTCGGGGATTACAGGCGTGAGTGAGTATGTATGAGTGCGTATGCATAGTACGAGTTACCTTGTAGTATGAATATAGACGTTTAAGTAATAAGTTGTGTTGTGTGTTGTAATTGGCACATGCTGTGGTTACTAGTTCTAGAGTTGCAATCACCTCAATTATTATAAACATGTATATCATAACAATAATATTATTTTACCATTGTACACTCAGTATGTAACCCTCAAATAAATAAATAAATAAATACGTTCAATTACTATTGTCGAAGTAATTCATACTGTAAAAAGGAAAGAATCGCCCGAAAACTACTTTCATATTCGACTTATGTGAAATAAAATTAACCATATTATTAATTTTAATTCACCATAGTTCCCACTACTAGCTACTACTACTTAACGTATGGAGAGAAAACGGAAATTGTCATCTTCTAATATATAAAATTCTCGTGTCACAATGTTCGTTCCCATACTCCTCCGAAACGGCTCGACCGATTTTTATGAAATTTTATATTCTTATTCAGTAGGTCTGAGAATCGGCTACAATCTATTTTTCATCCCCCTAAATGTTAAGGGTGGTCCACGGCAAAAAAAATATTTTTTAGACAATTTTTTTTATTATTTTTTTAATATACAGCATTAAAAAATACATACAACCCTAAATGTTCACCCATCTACGATCAACCCCTATTTTTTAATAGTGGTATTAGTATTTTTGTCAAGCGCGTTTCTCACCGGGCTCGCCCACTAGGCTACTTTAATCCTGGAAATAGGCATTCACGCGGGCGGAGCCGCGGGCAACAGCTAGATGTATTATAAAACCACCAAAACTTGTACTTGGTCTACAGTTCCTATTAAGGACCTATCTATTACCTACTATAGTACGAGAAGGCGCACCCTGGCGGACTTCAGACAGAAATAAAGACTACATTAGCACTTTTATAAGACTATCATACTCACAAGTCTTTATCAACTTTATTAGCCGACGCAGAGTTGATATTAATCTGTGGCTGATCATTGGTCCTCTTCAGCGGGGGCTTCACTCCATTCTGATTCCTGCGTATTCCGAGACCACTGCTACTGGACTCCCCAGTGTCCGAGACAGTGGACCTCCCAGTGGACTCACTGAGACTGGACCCCCCACTACTGCTCGAGCCGTCGTTGTTGTTCCCAATGTTGCCACGGTCCAATCTAATCTCTCGGTTGAAATTGTCGAATATTGACGAAGGAACGAACCCGTTGGACGTTGAAGGCTGGTTTTTAGATGCAGTGGGCCTGTTGAGGTTTGATTTGTACGGATCCTTCTTTGGTATCGGTGCTGGGTCTGTAATTAATAATTTATGCTTTACAATCAATTATGCCCGTTGCAGACGATGCGCAGTAGCTTGCAATCAAAGTTCTGTATGGAGCTACTCTGTTTATGGGAAGGCGTGGTGCTTACCATTGGGCGAGCGTCCTGCATGTTTCACCTGGCTAGTAAAAAAAATAATGAGATTTTTTTATTGCCCAGATATACAGATGAGCAGGCGGCCCACCTGATGGTAAGTGGTTACCGCCGCCCATGGACCTCGACAATGCCAGAGCACAGCCAAGCCACTGCCTACCGTTAATTGAATTTGACAGCCTCCGTGGCCGTAGCCGGCTGCGAAGCGAGAGGCCGTGGGTTCGATTCCAGCACCGAGACAAATGATTATGCGATCCACAAATATTTGTCTCGGGTCTGGGTGTTGTGGGTTGGCAAGTCCCTCGTAGTTGCTGATACCCACGATACAGGTTAACCTAGTGTGGGGTCAGGGTTATGAGTGTGAGTGCTGACTGAAATGTTGACTATAGATGGACAAGTTCGTGCGCGACCGTCGTGCGGGATACAAGACGATAGCATAGAAACGTACCATCGTCCAGCCTGATGAATCCATGGTTGGAGTCTACGTGCAGCTGCCGGTACTTGATCATGACCCACTCGCGGCACTGCTGGCACTGCTCGGTCCTGACGCCGCAGTAGCCCTCGTGCGCGGGCAGCTCAAGCCGAGGCAGCTCCAGCTCGCAGTATCTGACGAACATCAACTTTTGTTTTTCTTTTTTTATGGCATAGGCCGGCAAACGAGCAAGTAGGTAGGATATTTCATTCGCATGTCGGTGCTGTGACGCGACGCCCAAAATATTTCTTTACAGCGACCATGAACATCCACGATATCAAAAGAATCATGAACGAGTAGATCTTAAAGGTCTGCACACATCTGCCTACACCATCCGAAGACGCAAGCGTGAGCATATGAAGTTACCTGCACGATTTGATAGTGTTGGCGCACGAGTCTCGAATGTGGTCCTCAAGATCAGTGCCGCACACGCTCTCACCGCACTGCTTGCATGGCACTGCAAATAACAAATCATATTAATTATACTGCACTAAATAATTCAAAAATAATAATCTAATAGCTCGACAATACAATTCACAAGTTACTCAGTTTTCACTTCTATCGGCAGTCCCCAAAGACTGCCAGCATGTTTTTTTTTAATGAAAGAAGGGGCAACGGAGCAAGATGGGTCACCTGAGGGGCGAGCACGAATAAGTTACGAATAAGTATCCGAATCGAGAACATTTGTATGAAGGTTCAAACAATTTTTTGACATTTCGATTCGAATACGTTCTCGCAAGTTATTCATGCTAGCCCCTCTGACGGTGAGTGATCACCGCCGCCCATGGACACCGTCAACACCAGAGGAATTGTCGGTGCGTTGCCGGCCTTTGTGGAAAGAGTATACGACATTTAATTGACTGACAGGCCGAGATAATCACTTATGGGCGTCCCCAATATTCTGTTTACAGACAGATTTGCTTCCTGGCAGTAAATTTTTGACACATTGGATATGGAAGATCATAATAATATAAGCAAAGTAAACAGTAACAATATAAGCATATCGACCTGTAAATAATAGGGAACGGCCATTAGTAACCACTCAGTAGGCCGTCAGGTACCGTCTTATTTGCACGACGTTTTTTTTTTGCCTTAGTATTTTTACAATTATTCAGCATGTGACGTCAACATCCTGAGGTATCCAATTTCAATGGAAAAAAATATCGTCCAACTTTGTAAGCTGTAAACGCCATGAAGCTAATACTCACACTGCTTGTGCAGCTTGTCATGATGCAGCTGTAGATCGGCGAGCGGCACCGGCTCCTTGCAAACGCGACACACTCGCAGGTTCCGCTCGCAGTGCACCTTGTGCGTTGTGAAGTTTATACCGGGGATCTCCCGCTTACTGGATCACACAAAAAGCAACCTAACTGTTAAAATGTACATCAATTAGAAACAGACTTGTAACTTCTAAATAGATCTACAGATTTTCTAAAAACCATCTCGACTAAACAAGCTTTCAAATAAAACCGACAGACACACAGTACTTTTAAAAATTCATTTTTGTACTGATAAAATTTATACTAGGTGTAAGGGAAACGCTTCCGAAAACGAAGACAAGTAGTGCTGGTGATTACAGACACGATACCACTAAAAAAATCTCGAAATAAGTTATTTCATTTTTTTTCACGCAGTCTTGTTTGGACCAATAAATACAATAACGATTCGAACGATGCAGTTGCGCCACCGAGGCAGTTTAATGAGTGCGCGTACGCATTATAACTATAATGCGTACGCGTTACGATTGAGGCTAACGCTGAGGTCTCGGGTTCGATTCCCGGGTCGGTTAAAGTGGTATTGGGTTTTTCTATTACGAAATGTTCAATATCAGCCCGGAGTCCGGAATTTGTGCCCGGTATGGCGATAGGCTCGAAATGTGGATGTACTAGTTACACCTCTGCCTACCCATTCGGGGATTACAGGCGTGAGTGCGTATGTATGTATGTACGTATGTATATACGATTCATTAAAATAATAATTATAATCGTATTTTCATATAAACTTAATGTTGGAGCTGCAGCCGGAACCACATCAATGGCAACTATTTCTCAGAGGGATGCAGGGAAATCGATACGATCCGAAGCGAAAATGGAAGTGCCATTCAAACTGGGATTAAGGGCGAAATGGTTCCAGCGAGCTGATCACCCGTCTGTGCAACTCGCAGAAGTCATCATAAATACAAAATAATAGTAATGTAAAACCAATAAAAAAATCAGCTGATACGGGCGCTCGGATACAACAATGCGGCGCGAGCGCGATGTACCTACTAAGGCGTCCTGCCTATCTACTGGCGCATTAATCATTGACCCTATGTTTAGAATTACTCAGCTTTATAATGCGGGATTACGTTTCCAAAATGGCAAGTAAACAGCAAACAAATAGTTTTTTTCCATACAAGTAAAGGTAGTGTAGGTAGGCGAAAGAGGTGTGTCAGGATCGTAGCTTGTGGTACTCAATAGACTCTGCCTACCCCTATGGGACATAGGCGTGAGTGTGTATGTATGTATGTAAGTAAAGGTAGTGTTTTATTACCATTTGAGCTTTCTGAAGTGATCCCCTTGTATCATGGATATTTGGAAACACAATGTACTGTACAAAACACCCAACAGTCACCCACATAGTGCTGACCCCACACTAGGCTAACCTGTATCGTGGGTATCAGGAACTACGAGGGACTTGCCAACCCACAACACCCAGACCACAAACAAATATTTGTGGATTAGACAAACATTTGTGGGAATCGAACCCACAGTCTCTCGCTTCGCAGCCGGCTACTCGCCCACTGCGCCACGGAGGCTGTCAAACACACCTGATATTATTGTAATTTTTGCCATGTCATAGTTATTTGCTTTCTATTTTACATCTAATGTGTGTTGTTGATCTAATTACTTTATTGTATAAATTGACTGTCTGCCAGCTAGATTGTTGTATTTAGTGGAATTTAATAGCTTATACAATGACATATTTGACCTATTGCATTAAACTTTCTCAAGATTATAATGAGCAGAACTTAGAATGAGCAGAATACTCTATTCATCAACCGACTTAAAAAGAAAATAGTTCTTAATTTGTGTGTATTTTTGTTTTATTTTTAGGCAACAATCATTTGAAAGAAGAGTAATCAGTGTTATTGTGTAAAAATAATATGCGCAATTTTTTTATATGCGTTAAATAAATGTACTGTAGCTAATATATAGGTTTACTCATGCCAACATTGGGAACACTTAAATTGACCCATCTTTTTTTTCATTCACATGTACTTAGTTTGTAGATATTCGAATTAAAATCATCATTATTGAAAGATGTGTTATAATATTATTAAAAAAGATGTGTTGAACTGTAAACAACTGAGCTTACGAAGTCCGACAGCTGAAGTTCGTAATGCTCCAAATAATCTATAAATAACTTGCTAACGCATGTTTATTAAAATAGAACATAATATTGACACAATATGCAAATAACATTATAATAACTCACCAATTCGGACAAACTTTAGTTTCCTCTTCGTCCATGACGAGATTTAATAAAAACTAAGATGAAAAATTTAATTTAGTTCACCGACTAACTTTATATCGAGATTGATTTGGAATTTTTAGCTTAGTTTACCCACTAAATACTTCTTGGCACTGTAACGACTGTTGTATAAAATGTTTATAAATTATTATCCGTATCTACATTCTACCGCAAAAAGCACAAAATTGCAAAACATTTCTTGGTGAATCCCGCTCCCACAGATAGTAAATTCAGGGCTGCCAATAGAGTTAACTTATTTTATACTGTGTTTGTATCCCCAAAATAATAATGTTATTAATTTATCAATATTTGTTATTACTATTACGCTAATTATTGAAGTGAAAACTTCTTTAGTATCGTTGTGATTTCAAAGTCTATGAAACGAAAAAGAGACAGTAAAAAGAGAGACACATAAATTCATAAGATTTAACGTGGGAGGAAATGAGATAGGAAGCATTATACAGTTGTGCGCGCATGCGTAGTACAAAGCTTGAAAAAAGGCATCACAACAACCGTGGTGTTTTGTATACGTGTACGCAGTAAAAAGAGACTGTGGTGAATGATGCAGACGTTACAAAGAATTTAGAGCCGTTACACCTGTGTGTAGGAACATTGCCTCTTTTTGCATTTTTTATCGTCTGTATCACAATGAATGCACTGTATTCCCTGTGAATGCTCTGAAGAATCGTTTGGCCTTATTCCATCCTCACCTTTCCTTACCAGAACCACGCGTCCTGGCTTGCGGAACCAAGAGGTTCGCAAAATCCTTCTGTCGGACTATAAAGCTATGCAATAGTTTGCCGGTACACGTGTTTCCTTCTTCCTACAACATGGGATCCTTAATACGGAGTGTGAAGATTTTTCATTGGGAATTAGTCACGCCGGCATAATTCTGCCGACCTACGGTAGATACATTGTCTGTCGTTGGTCGAGTCTATTCTTGAATTGAGTTACACTTAGCATAGTCACATTGCCGACCCAGAAAAAAAATTCTAGCGTGGACCTAGTGAGACAAAATAAATTAGACAATCTGACAGACCTGAAAACAACCTTCTTGTTGCACAAGTTTTAGAAAAATACCAGACTATAGACACAGTTATAGAATATTGCTATTAGCTATCAAGTTGCTACCGCATAAAATAGCAACTAAAAAAAAAAAAAAAAAAAAAAGGTTCCTCGTACGAGAGGCCGTCTGGGTTTGTACCACCGCTTTGTGTATTTCTGCCGCCAAGCAGCAGTGTGTAAGCACTGTTGTTTCGATTTGAAGGACATTGAAGGCAGTGAAATTACTGGGCATTATGAGACTTCACATCTTATCTCTCGGGTTGACGAGCGCAGTTCAGTGCCAGCTGTAATCCAGACGTGACGCTTAACATTAGGCGAGCGACGAATTCTTCCTCATTAAAGTCATCGTGGCTTTGTTATCTATGTACACCTCTGTCCAGATAAACATAGTTAAAAATCGTATATCAAAACAAATTCCTTGCTTTTTGTACACCTTATTATTATACCAATAGCATATTTAAGCCAAGAAACCGGTGAATTCCTAGGTTCAAAACTGGTCAAGCAATAACAATAATGCTACGATACATAAGTTGCTCGAGATAGGAATTTGTATGCCGAAGACGAAGGTTCGCTACCTATTAAATCATGCTATTCCATTGCATTGCATTGTATGACATTCGCCATAAGCTCAGGGAAACATGGGCGACGGGATAGGAGTATAAGTTCTGCTTACCTCGGGGATACATACGCGAAGCTTATGTCGTGTGGAATAATAAAAACACTTCATAATCATTAATATTTATTTCTTATCCGTAAACCTAAAAACAATAATTATACGAACAACCGAAATAAAACTGGAGTTACCTAATCATAAGAAACCTAGGAACGAATGGGAAAATACCATTTACGTTGCTCGTATAATGATTATCGTTAAAATTAAAAACAAAATGAATAACGTTATCACACATAGCTTTAATTCTATATCGCAGGGCTATTATACACTAGTGCACGAATTATTTTACTTTACACGGGACCCTGCTTAGACCTTGTGAAAATATTGATATATTTCTCCCGTATCTATACAAAATCTTCTTTATACATCTACGCTATGAGAAGACGAACCTCTTTGCGTATATCACAAAAAATAATAACCTCTGCTGAGGCGATACAATTTGTGTGGCTGTTTATAGCCGTTATAACGTTTCGTAACAGACATTAATAACAGTTATTTTGTCGTTGCTAATATTGTCCCCGTTGAAAGCCGAGACCGACACCTCTCATCGTGTGTGTGGTTGCTCGGGCGACTTCGTACTGCGCTTGCATGGCTTGGAATAACTCTTCTTGCTTCTTTATAGGGTCTCCATTCTTGTCCGTGCTTTCTGGTTTCGCTGTCGCTGCAGAAAATAGCAGTGGTTAGTTAAACTTTTATAATCGTTAAAAACGTTTTATTATTTATGGAGGCCCAAACCACCTCCCCTTCCCAATTCCTTAATTATGCCTTTATTTTAAGGTCGGCAACGCATTCATGATTCTTTTGGTATTGTGGTCGTACATGGGCGGTAGAGATCACTTACCATCAGGTGACCCACTTGCTCGTTTGCCGGCCTATGCCATAAAAAAAACTGGCCTTAATGCAGAAAATGGCAACACACTTCGTATTTGCATAATAGTAGGTTTGATTTCATCATAAAATTTAATGTGTCGATGATTTGTTCCGTTTGATAAACACCTTTGTGTAATAACAATGCTATTTTCATTAATTGCATTGTAACTTAACTTACCGCGTATTTAGAGGATTAATTATTTTATAAAAATCACCACATTGTCGAAATATTGATATAAATTACGACATCATCCCTTATATTTTGCCCTTGCTATGCATATTGATAGTAACGTTATAAATAACAGTGGTATTTGCTATTTAATGGTAACGCTATTTCGCGACAATTCTTGTCGAGTTATGCCCAAGAAAGTCCCTAATAACATTATCTATCAAATTATAATATTTCATTATATTCATTGTATCTGTATTATATTAAAAGATGGCGACATAATTTTAGCTTACAAATAGCCAAATATTTTGACGGAAATTATTTATTTTATGAGCAGTTCCAACACATTTATCTCTTGTGCTTGGTATTTGCGCGTTCGTCTCCTAAGAATCTTTGCCCGTTTTCACCGACCATTGCCTAACTTTAGTTGACCCCTAACACAATTTTGTATAATGCCATCTTATATTTTATCTGATAACTAAAGGTTATTTAGAGATTTTAAAAATCATCGCTCAAGCAGATAGATAAACTAAAAATAATCCCTGAAGAGACACAAACCTGGTTCTTTGATACCCATCAGCCTCATGAACTTGGACACTTGTTTCCCGTCAGAGTCCTGCGCGAACCTGGTACCGCTCCATTTGGCTGCCTCCTCAGCTTCCGATTGTTTTTTATGAGACCAGAGTAGTTTCCGTTTCTGAACCTGCAAAACGCAGGCTCATTATAGCAACTGCACTGGTGACAAAACTTGAGAGTATATAATTAACAATTTATTAATATTGTCTGAGGAAACAATGCTTTTAAGTGGTAAAGCAACGCAACTGACCAACCGGACTCGATCGGATTAGCCCCAATGTCTCACAAAATTCCTCATCAACTGGCAATTTGCTGTTGCATTTTGTCGCGAGTGAGATTTCTAGAGGCCCAAATCACTCGTGCCCTTACTAATCTCCAGTCCGTTCCTATAAGGTCAGTAACACATCCATGATTCTTTCGGTATTGTGGGTATTCATTGGTGCTGGAGATCAATAGACTCACAGGTGCATTTGCAGGCAGGTCTCTTCTATAAAAAGAATATATCCTAATATATCAGTGACTGGTTTGATAAGAGTTTCACTAGTGGCATTGTACCGTTCGGGGTTGTTATTGTTGTTTTGATGTATATATGTATATATATTATACGTACGTACGCACTCACGCCTATAATCCCCGAAAGGGTGGGCAGAGGCGTAACCAGTACACCCACATTTCGCCGATCGTATTTCCGTACCTTATGTGATAGGGGGCGAGCCAATCGCCATACAGGGCACAAAGACCAGACTCTGGGCTGATACTGATCATATCGTAATAGAAAAACCCAATACCACTTTTTACTCGACCCGTGGATCGAACCCGAGACCTCAGCGTTGACCTCAATCGTAACGCGTACGCATTACAACTGCGCCACCGAGGCAGTCATATATATTATGTTTATACATATTCACCTGATCGAGTATCTTGTTGGTGTTGACGGCGCTGGGGTTGTAGTACGAGGGCAGGCCGGAACAGCTCGGGGGTGCTTCACTAGCGGCCGCGCGTAACTGTTGCGCCGTCGCCATTGAACCGTCCGGGGTTTTGATTTGTAGACCTGCGAAACAAATATCGTAACCATATATTTTCTTTCTTTCTACCTAGCGTTATACCCCGGTTAGTGCCAGGGTACGCTTTGCTATTAAGACGTGTCTACTTTGAGCATCCTTGGCGGTGAGACCGTTAGCTCTCATGTCCCATCTCTAATAAGTCAATCCAGTGCTTTTTGTGGCGTGTACTTGTGTCGCATAGCCGGAAAAGAGGACACCGCCGTGTGCCACCATTGTGGCAACTGTGGCGAGGACACGGCACAACACTCACTGGAGGAGTGTCCAGCCTGGAGTGACGAGCGCAGCGCTCTCAGAGCAGTCGTCGGAGGAGACCTGTCGCTGCCGGCCGTGGTGTCTGCCATGGTCGGCAGCCGGAGGTCTTGGCGGGCGGTAGCCTCCTTTTGCGAGTGCGTCATCTCGCAGAAGGAGAGCGCCGAGCGGGATCGTGAGCAGAACGATCCCGCGCGCCGCCAAAGGAGACGTAGGAGGCGTCGGGTGGACGACTGACCGGCGTCTCCCGCCCTGTGGAATGGGGGCGTTTGGAGAATTCCACCACGGTATCCCCTGCCTGTCGTAAGAGGCGACTAATTGGGGTCATCAGGGGTCGCGGGCGCGCAGCCGGGGGCTGTCGTAGCGCCCATTAGTGTACATGCGTACGTGCGACCCCGAGATGGACGGCAGCACGGGTGGTCGGCCTCGTGTCTGCCGTTGTACTTCGGTGCGCGACAAGGAGACGGGCCGCTAGGCAGCCCGCGCAGGGGCGGTTCCGGCAGCAATGCTTAGCATATCTAAGGATACCCCGGGGCCGCTCCACATGCGCCGAAGAAAGCCACCGCGGGGTTTTAGTTGGTATGCCGGGGTAGGGTGTATATAGTGTTAGGGACTCCCGGCTTAAACGTTGGGTCGTAAGACCGGTGAACCCAACGTATCCGTTCCGCCTTTCCCCGGGGCGGAACGGCAACAATAATTCACTTTTCTCCGCGACAAAAAAAATGCTATAAAGCTGACCTTAAAGATAGATATATTTTGTAATTGAAGAGGGAATTTGGGCTTCCTGAAATTTCACTCACTCTATGAAACGCAACACCAACCTGCCAGTTCACAAACTGAGAGCACGATAGGAGTTCTATTTGAGAGTAAGTGAGATAGGAGTATTAAGTTACGTTCAATTGTTAGGGATTAAGGGTGAAGTGGTTCAACCTAAGTGAACTGATCACCCATCTGTGCAACTCATAGACATCCCCACCGTAAATACAAATACAATATTTTCAATTGACCGCAACTTAGTGGTACCATTTCTATGTACCTCACAGCTTGTCTAGTAGTATACATTAAAGTGTTTGCCTACAAGCTTCAAGTCAGTATCGCTCACCCATTTTCTCCATGACTTCTAGTTTTTTGTTAACTTTGTATGATGAAGGTCGGTAGTCGCTGGACGATGTGGGGGAAGTGCGTCTTTCGCTGTAACAAAACATCAAACCATTATTGTAAGTAAATTAACTAAATATAATATAAAGTTAGGGAATACAAGTTTAGTAGGAAATGGTGTATGTCGGCGCCGTATCAGAGGTTCCTCCCAGATCCATGATATAATGCAAAACACTGTCCTTTTATAATGACTTTATTCGTTACCACACGAGTTATAGAAAATTACTGTACCTTGCTGCTGAACAGCAATGGTTTAAATAGCAATTCTTACAATAGAAATCCCTTCCATCTATAGTGACAATCAATCATATCTGTATTTCATTTGAAACTAGTTTAAACAAAACAAATAAATATTATAAAATTTAAGAGTTCTTTAAACATATAATTGGACAATTGTTATACATCACAAATCAATTATAAACCATTTTATAACAATAATTCAATAGTAGCGGATGTTAGCAAAACACAATTTTACAATGAATAGGTGGTAGCAATAAAATCGTTGCTTTTACAGTCTGCGCGATAAATTAAAATCATACAAATATGTAAATCACATCAAAGTAATTTAGCGTAGATTTAAAGATAGTTCCTAATTAAATAATTCGTAATTTGAACACATTTCCGGTAGTTGAAATTAACTTTGTAACATAGCAGTATAAACAAGTAAAAAAAATATGAAAGCATGTAGATAAATTGCCAAATAATTTGAAATGATTATTGGAATTTATTTAACTACATAATTACATCAATGTCAATACTTCCGGCTATAATAGTTTTATTTTTATTTGTCAATCAATAGAGGGCGGTCTGAAAGTGCGCCCATACGGCCATACTGACAGAAGCGCGTTCTCGGCGCTTCTCTTTTTAATAATAGAAATAATCGTAAAAGAAAACAAATCCATGGCATTAATTGAGAATCAATTTCCGTGTGTAAAAATAAAAATAAATATAAAGTAAATAAATATATTCTGCGTAAACAAAGCATTAAAAGAAAATTCGAAAAAAGATAAACAAATCCATGGCATCACCGTTCCTCGGATCTAGCCACTCAAAAGGCGTCACCCATCATGGGGTCTAGCCACTCAAAAGGCATCACCCATCACGGGGTCTAGCCACTCAGACCAGGTTGCAAGGATACGCATGGTGGCCAACCAGCGTTTGAGGAAGGATTTTGGATGGGTAAAAAAAAAGAAACAATAAAAATAAACATTAAACGCATTCTGAGGTGGCATTTTCCTGATCTATAAGCATTTCCGAGTTACTATTACTTGCCCATACGGTTGATTCTCCCGAAGTGTTCGCGAAAGGATGTTCTAAAGCTAAAGGGGCGGGTCTTAAAAAAAAAATCGTGACTAGCAATTTTACCAGAATATCCACGGAGATTGACATGCTTGACTCTATAACGGTCATTCGGTAGTATTTCTAAAACCTCCATGGGTCCTTCGAATTTTGGTCCTAGTTTAGTTGTGTGACGTTCATGGCGACGTAATAGGACAAAGTCACCGACTTTGTAAGACTGAGTTTTAGCTTTTCCCTTATCAAAACGAGTCTTGTCCTGCAAGGATCGCTCGTCCATCCTATCTTTACACGCTGTTCGCAGCAAGTCGAGATCGTCGGTCATTTCGTCATCGTCTATTTGTAAGACCTTAATACCTGGCGGAGAACATTTTTTACCAAAAAGAACCTCCATTGGACTTTTACCCGTAGTTTTGGATAAAGTGGTATTAATTGCCAATTGTAATTCTTGGATAGCTGAATGCCAGGGTTTATTAAGCTCTACAACAGACATGTTGTCTTTGATTACTTTCATTAGGCGTTCTACCTGCCCGTTTGCTCGACTAGCCCCCTTGGCCACTACGTGATGTTGGATACCGTACCGCTCACAAAAATTTCTGAATTCCGCGGACGTCATGCTCCTGTCTTGGTCGGTTATAAAACGCGTAGGCGTACCGAAGATGGATGTTAAATTTAATAAGCATTTAATTGCGGTTTCAGTAGTACGATTATTTGTGTAGATCATGTGAACATATTTAGTGAATCCGTCAATGAAAACAAAAGCATATTCTGCTTCGTTACGTTTCCCGTTCATCCGACCAGTAATATCACCGTGAATCGTATGAAACGGAATGCCCACCTTATCTATAGGGTGTAAAGTTACTTGGCGTGCACCAGAAATGCCTTTACGCACTCTGCAACTAACACAATTTTCAACGAAATTTCTAACTAACCTTGACATGTTCGGGAACCAGTACTGTTCCCGCAATTTTGCCAACACTTTTTCCCAACCAAAATGCTGCAGTATATCGTGATAGTGATTAATTAGGCTCCACCTATAGGTACGAGGGACAATAATAAGTTTATGGGTTTTATTTTCAATCTGAACTTTGCGTCGCAATAATTTGTCTGGAGAGATGACATAGGTGTCGGCAACAGTTTGAGGAATGGAGTCACCCTTTAATTGTTCAACAATATGGATTAATTCAGGGTCGCGCTTTTGTTCTATAAGTAGCCGGTTATGATAGAGGGAAACTGCGTTAACTGACAGCTTTAAAGCTTTATCAGGCTTTACAGGTGAACAACTTTTATTCGGGGAATGACAAGAGTATAAATCATCAACAGGATTACGACTAAAATAGTCTGCATGCGCCAAACGACTGCCTTTGCGGTATTCAACATCGAAGTTGAAATTTGGTAAGTAAGCCCACCAACGGTGTACTCTTGGGGTCAATACTCGCTTGCGACTAGACGCTTTTAATGAATTACAGTCTGTTACGACTTTGTAAGTTCTACCATGTAAAAAATGTCTAAAATGCTTTATTGCTCTTACAACTGCTAGCGTTTCTAATTCATACGAGTGATATCTGCTTTCGCAATCCTTTGTTCGCATACTGAAATAAGCAATAACTAATGGGTTTTGAGCCTGTCTTTGAATTAATACTGCACCATAGCCGATCGAACCGGCATCGGTATGAAGCTCTGTTGGCAAATTTGGATCAAAAATAGTAAGGGGATATGATGTTAATCGGTCAATAATTTCACGTCTGGCGAGTTCATGGCGTTCAGTCCATTTCCAAGAAACATTTGATTTAGTTAATTCATATAAAGGAGCCATTACAGACAGAAGTTAGGGACAAATTTGCGAAAATAACCAGCCAAGCCATTGAACTGACGAACTTTCTTTGCATTTTTAGGGGCCGGTGAATTAGCTAGAGCTTGAATTTTCTTTGGGCTTGGTTTAACCGTGCCATTCTCTATGATATTTCCCAAATACTCGATTTTTGTTTTAAGGAAAGAGCATTTAGAGACATTCAGAGAAAAACCGGCCTGCGTAAGTCTAGTCAGGACCAGTTTTAGATTGTAAAGACAGTCATCAATAGTTTCAGATATAACCAAAATGTCATCAATATAAACTAGAGCAATATTATCCCTATAGTCACCCAATGCTATGTTTATAGCACGTTGGTAAACCGAGGGAGCGTTGCAGAGACCAAACGGCATGCGCAAATACTCATATTGCCCATCAGGGGTTACGAACGCAGTCTTTTCTATAGAGTCGGGGGCAATAGATATACCGTGAAATCCAGAAGCCATGTCTAAGCATGAAAAGTACCGTGCCTTCCCTAATTTATCAATTTGGTCGGCAATAAGTGGTAACGGGAAATGATTCCTAACTATGTTGGAATTTAATTCACGAAAGTCTACGCAAAGTCTGTCTGTACCATCCTTTTTTTTTACTAGTAATACTGGGCTGCTAAATGGAGATGAGCTATCGCGTATAATAGTTATTTTTTTAAATCTTGAACAATATCTCTAACTTTTTCACGTTCTACGGGTGACAAGCGGTCGCCTCTGAACGATTTTATCTGGATTTTTCAACCTAATTTTCAACTCTCCGGTTGTCACTTGTGTAACGCGATTACCTATCGTGATTTTTTTTTCTAAATTCTGTAAGTAATTCCTTAAGATATTGTAACTGTTTAAGATCAGATATGTCTGTATCAAGATTGAGTTGGATCACTTACGTACAGGCATTCATTAACAAAAATGTCACGTTTTATAGAAATGCTGTCCTTCCTCAGTGTTACACTGAGACCACGGACTTTTAACAGATCAAATCCAATAAGAATATCAAATTGCATTTGCGTGTCACGGACTACAAAGAATTCTAGCTCAATATGAATTCCGTCCATTGTTACTAAAGTAGAAATACTTTTATTGGATGTAACAGGGGAATCGCCTATACCAGAAAACATCACGTTTATACTTTTACGTTTACCGGGTATAGATAAAGAAATACTTTCCCGCATTAAAGAGCAATCAGCCCCAGTATCGAACAGACAAGAATAATTCCTATCTCCTATGACAATGGTAGCCATGCTACGTTCCGATGTGCCACAGTAAATAATAGATTTATTATTTTGCAGTTTATTTCTTTAGTCATTCTGACGACGGAAACAAAATTTCTCAATGTGGCCTTTATTATAACAATAAGTGCACTGCATAGTAATAGGGTTAGAAGTACTACCAGTACTAGTACCAGATTGACCAGCAGTGTTTGATTTGATTTGAAATGTAGGATCAGATCTAGAAACTATTCTTTCCTTACAGTCATACGAACGGTGCCCTGGTTTATGGCAATTATAACAAGTAAGATCCTTTTTAGGAGCGTTACTATTGTCAGGGACACATTTTTTTACTATCGCTTCGATCATTACTGTTTCTAAAAACCTGTTCAATTTTACGTTTCCGAAAATTTTCAGAATAGAAATTAATTTGGGCAGAGAATCGGGCGTATTACGCAGTAACTCAGAACGAATAGATTCAGGATAAATACCTGTTATTATAGCCTCTACCATCTCCGTGTCCGATGCTTCCGGCCTCACACGTTTGAACAACGTCCATGCTGTAGTTGCGTACTCTGCATAGCTGTCTGCTCCATCCGAAGTGTAGCTCCTCCATTTCTGGACGTCATCAGCATATCACTTGTTCCATACTAAATGTTGGTTCCGGAGGTCGTGGCACAGGATTGTCAGTGTGCGATCCCACCGCTGCTGTCGGCGCCGTATCAGAGGTTCCTCCCAGATCCATGATATAATGCAAAACACTGTCCTTTTATAATGACTTTATTCGTTACCACACGAGTTATAGAAAATTACTGTACCTTGCTGCTGAACAGCAATGGTTTAAATAGCAATTCTTACAATAGAAATCCCTTCCATCTATAGTGACAATCAATCATATCTGTATTTCATTTGAAACTAGTTTAAACAAAACAAATAAATATTATAAAATTTAAGAGTTCTTTAAACATATAATTGGACAATTGTTATACATCACAAATCAATTATAAACCATTTTATAACAATAATTCAATAGTAGCGGATGTTAGCAAAACACAATTTTACAATGAATAGGTGGTAGCAATAAAATCGTTGCTTTTACAGTCTGCGCGATAAATTAAAATCATACAAATATGTAAATCACATCAAAGTAATTTAGCGTAGATTTAAAGATAGTTCCTAATTAAATAATTCGTAATTTGAACACATTTCCGGTAGTTGAAATTAACTTTGTAACATAGCAGTATAAACAAGTAAAAAAAATATGAAAGCATGTAGATAAATTGCCAAATAATTTGAAATGATTATTGGAATTTATTTAACTACATAATTACATCAATGTCAATACTTCCGGCTATAATAGTTTTATTTTTATTTGTCAATCAATAGAGGGCGGTCTGAAAGTGCGCCCATATGTACTAAGCCGAAAGGATATAAAACTACCCGTAATTTTGAATGTTTCTTTTCAGCATTTTGAGCATAAAAATTATCTAAGCCCTATGCAACATTTTACTAAAGAAATATGTAAGTGTACTTTACCCCATTGGTAATTTTTTTTATACATGTAAAATAGTCTTGTAAGCTTTGCAAGAAACGGTAAGTAATACGGTAGTTGACTAGATTTTTTAAATTATTTAAATTAATAAGTTACGTTACTCAAAATCTAGTGCAAGAATTTTATAAATCGGACCAAAAATAAATAAGTTAGAAGCCATTCGAATCTTGTAGAAGGGGTAAAGGGGAATTTTGACGTCACTGTGTAAAATGTTCATTATGGTGCACGCGTGCAAGCGAGATAGTGAGATATCCCTACTACGCACCCACTTTTCCTCATACCAACATTGTAAAGACAACTGCGAGCACATTTCTGAACCAATTTTGATTGTGTTTTAATAAGGGTTTCTTTTGCGTGTCATTTTCTGTTGCATATAAAATAATGTATTAAATTCAATATAGGAAACTACCCTATTCTGTTAAAGGTAAATCATAAAAAAATGTAAACAACTTAAATTATTTGGAAATATGTTCATTGATAGACAGTGTATTATATAGAATCCTCTTGTAGATGTTTATAGGCGGTTACTTAGTATCAAGTGTGCCACTAGTTCTGTTATCATAAAAGTTACTTTTTTTATGGCAGAGGCCGGATAACTAGCAAGTGGGTCACCTGATGGTAAGTGATCTCCACCGCCCATGTATGCACACAATACCAAAGGAATTATGGGAAAGGAAAGGGACAATTAAGGAATTGGGAAGGGGAGGGGGTTTGTGCCTCCGGATATCTCACTCACCGTACGAAACGCAGCAGCAAGCTGCTACTTTACGCCGGTTTTCTGTGAGACAGTGGTAACCCGGACGAGTCGGCCCATACATGCTGTAGACAAAAGTGTCTACAGCGTGGCACTGCCATTCAGGGAAATGTGTACTTACGTGGATGTGTGTACAGATGTCGGTGGGTACGCTGCACCGCGGGATCGAGATCTGTCGCGACGCTCGCCGTGACGGTGACTTGATCTGAACAACATTATACCATCGATATTATACCACGTTCGTATCAACAGCTACCGCTCTACATAATGTGTAGACATATTGAAGGGGTAACTAATGACATACACTTTACAATAAGTACCGGGACATTTTCAAAATCGAGACATCCTTAAATTTCATGTAAATTTTAACCACTCGTTTTTTAAGATCGATCACATCACTATTAATTATGAACGATACTCGATTTAATAAACGTGAATAACGTGTACGTAATTCTACGGATGTACGTACGTAAAATGTAATTTAAACACAAATGTATGTAACGAATTAACCTGTAATGAGCCTGTGTACTGAAGACCATATAGACACCATATTCTAGAAGTACTTTAATAATAAATACACCCAACAGTCACACACATACTGACCCCACATTAGGTAAACCTGTATCGTGGGTATCACGAACTACGAGGGACTTGCGGACCCACAACACCCAGACCCGAAACAAATATTTGTGGATCACACAGATATTTGTCTCAGTATGGGAATCGAACTCACGACCTCTCGCTTTGCAGCCGGCTACACGCCTACTGCGCCACGGAGTAATGCCCAGTAATTTCACTGGCTTCAATGTTCTTTCATACCGAAACACAACACGCTTTCGTGAGGAAAAAAGGGTATTGGCAGACGAATGGACAGACAGACTCAATAATGATCCAATAAGGGTTCGAATCTGAAGGGAAACCTTCTTTTGCATCGTTGTGATTTGAAAGTCGATGAAACGAAAAAGTACAGTAAAAGATAAATACATAAATTCATAAGATTTAACGTGGGAGGAAATGAGATAGGAAGCATTATACAGTTGTGCGCGCATGCGTAGTACAAAGCTTGAGAAAAGGCATCACAACAACCGTGGTGTTTTGTATACGTGTACGTATTATACGTTTATAGAGTTTTTTCATGATTTTGATAATAAAATTCTTCATTGTATCGTTTATCGAAAATGTAAGCTCTGAGTCTGAATAGATCTATGTAATATATACGAATAAAATGTAAAATAATTATCAAACTTTGTATCACTATGATCATTACTAAAACCTACAATTATCCTCTTCCCGAAATGTTACATTCGTCTCATTATCTTGAAGCCAACATTTTTGAAGGTTTCACTTCTAACACGTGTGAATTGCACACATGATTTTTTTCTTCTTTTTATAGTATGTAACCCTAAAATGATAGGATTGTAGTTGAGATATACAACTGACCTCCTCTCCTCCGATCTCCTAGAGTGTCGCTCCCGCTCTCTCTCCCTCTCGCGACGATCACGGTCGGTGAACCTGTTGGCAACACAAAATTATACTTTTAATGAGGACAGTAGGCATGTCAGAATTACAAAAAAATATCATTATTTTATTGTATGTATACATACGCACTCACGCCTGTAATCCCCGAAGGGGTAGGCAGAGGTGTAACTAGTACACCCACATTTCGCCGAGCGTATCTCCGTCCCATAATGTGATAGGGGGCGAGCCTATCGCCATATCGGGCACAAATTCCACTTTACCCGACCCGGGGATTGAACCCGAGACCTCAGCGTTAGCTTAATCGTAACGAGGCAGTCAATATTATTATATTGTATCGATATTTAAACTTTTTCTGTCCTTTGACGCTTTACTGCCTGGTCAAATGACTCAACTTATTCATGTTTGATCTGATTTATGAAATTATTCCGATCATAGTTTTTGGGTAATGCAACTTATTGATTGAAATAATAAAATCAAATACCCATCGAAATAAGATGACAAGAAACGTCACTCGAGCGAAAAAATTACCCCCACCAATACTCTGTGCAAGGGGTGGGGCTATAAAAATCTGTGCAGCTCGTTCATTCTTCAATTTATAAAAAAATATTCATGACCTCTAGTTGACACTTAATACGTCTAATTTTTTGCGCGGTGCAGAACGTCGTATCTCGATTTAGAAATTTAACATTTAGACATTATCTTTTATGAAATAAAGTTGATTTTGAACGTTCATTAATTGTTGTTGCGTGTATGAGTGTTACGTGTGATTACCTTTGCATGTGTAAGTAAGTGGAGCCGTATTTTTGGCAGATTCATATGAGTGTTATATTTCTAGTTATCTTATTTCGATGCAAATACCCTATGGCTCGCGCATAAATGAATCGATATATCCGTAAGTTATATAATTGGATTGTTGAAGTGCAGGTACCTGGGTGATACAGCATCTTTGGCGTCGTGCGACTTCCTCTGATCAGCTGCTGGCGGTGGCTCGCCGCCGAACGGTTTCAGATCCATCAGTGCTGGCACCTGAGGATATCACACTTGCCATTAACCGACTTCAAATAATATATCGGGGAGTGAAAATACCAAGACAGAGATCGATGTCAGGTACCACGGCACAAATATCTGACTAATCGATGTTACATACGCACTCACGCCTGTACTCCCCGAAGGAGAAGGCAGTGTAACCAGTACACCCACATATCGCAAAACTTATCTCCGTCCCATTATGTGATAGGGGGCGAGCCTATCGCCATACCGGGCACAATTCCAAACTCTGATACTGAGCAATTCGTCATATAAAAAAAACAATATCACTTTTACCCGATCCGGGGATCGAACCCGGTACCTCAGCGTCAACCTCAGTCGTAACGCGTACGCATTACAACTGCGCCACCGAGGCAGACGACGTGACCGATCGATGTTACGTGTATACAATACGCGAAAAATAACATGGCCGAGTTAAAGTTAGTTACAATTGACGTAGCAACTATTCTCTTTATAGACAACTAGCTTTTGCTCGCGGCTCCGCCCACGTGAATAGACTTTTCCGAAATAAAACGTAGCCTATAACCGTCTCCAGAGTCCCATCTATCTCTACATCCAAATCGGTTCAGTGATTTAGGCGTGAAAGCGTAAAAACAAATATGTAAATAATTATTTTTTTCATAAAAAGCATCCTATGTTACTTCTTATACCTCCAAGAATATGTGAACAAAGTTTCATGATGATCAGTTAAGTAGTTTTCGCGTGAAAGCGTAACAAACAAACTTACAATTGACATTTATAATACTCGTATTAGTATGACGTTTAGGGCGATATTTAAAAAAATCTACTAATTCTCACTTTACTGTCGTCTGGTCTATCGCCGAGGAGTCCTCGTCTGCTTGTACCGCCTTCATAACCACGACCACGCTCGCTACGTTCAGATCTGAAATACACATACAATATAATTTTAAACTGCAAAATTAACTGCAGATAACAACTTCACTCATTCCTAATTTATTTGTTATTTTTTTATCTCCAAGGCCGGCAAACGAGCAAGTAGGTCTGATGGTACGTGATCTCCACCGCCCATGTACGCACACAATACCAAAATAATTATGGGCACGTTGCCGACCTCAAAGGAAAGGGATAATTTGGGCCTCCAGTTATTTCACTCACCGTACGAAATGCAGCCGAAAGCTGTTACTTTACTCCGGTTTTCTATGACACAGTGGCACGACCCGGACGAGCCGGCCCATTCATGCTGTAGGCAAAAGTGTCTACACCGTGGCTCTACCACTCAAACTTACTGCAGTATTGTCGGAATAATCAAAAGGATTAATTTATTTCCCTCTTTACTAATTGTTTAAAAATCAACGTTACTTTGTTAGTTGGTTCATAAATATGTATTTATTTATAGCAGAATATATTAAATACACACCGGCGGCTGTCGTCGGAGCGATCAGATCTATCAGACCGATCAGGCTTGTCGGATCGGTCGGGCCTGTCGGACCGGTCAGGTCTTTCAGATCGGTCAGGCCTGTCGGGTCGGTCGGACCTGTCTGGTCGGTCGGGCCTGTCAGATCGGTCGGACCTGTCTGGTCGGTCGGGCCTGTCAGATCGGTCGGGCCTGTCGGCTCGGTCAAGCTTGTCTAGTCGATCGGGACGTGAGCGAGCCCGCGGTGACGAGTCGCGCCGATGCGAGCGTTTCTCTCTGTCGTCGCGCTCGCTGCGGTCACTGCGCGAGCGGGAGCGACTGTCATCTGAGGACAAAACTAAAACTTGTACAGACAGGTATTATATACGGTAGTTTCCTATATTGAATTTTATACATTATTTTATAAGCAACAGAAAATGATACGCAAAAGAAACCCTTTTAATAAAACACAATCAAAATTGGTTCAGAAATGTGCCCACAGTTATGACTTTAAATGTTGGTATGAGGAAAAGTGGATGCGTAGTAGGGATCTCACTATCTCGCTTTCGCGTGTGCACCATAATGAACATTTTACACAGTGACGTCAAAGTTTGCGTCGTCTGTCATTTGACAATTACCCCTTCTACATGATTTGAATGGCTTCTAACTTATTTATTTTTGGTCCGATTTAGAAAAAACCCTTTCTGCAATAGATTTTGAGTAACGTAACTTCTAAAATCTAGTCAACTACCCTATTAACGTCTCTATCAATCTTACGGTTGTTCCTAACCAGCCATACTATAATAACAGTTAAATATCGATAAGGCATGTCCCAAAATTAATAATACTATTATTCCAGGTCATTTTTCATATGTTATAATATTTCTATGCCGCCGAAATATTTTAGAGGACCTAGAGGGCGGCAGGATACATACATACATGATCAAGTGCGTATTCAGTGACAGTGGGCTTACGTTTCCAAACTGGCAAGTAAACAGGAAAAGAATAGTGTTTGCCGTTTATGTTAAAGTGTAGTGTTTTTTTATGTCATAGATCGGAAAGAGCAAGTGGGTCACCTGATGGTAAACGATCTCCACCGCCTATATATGCCCACAATACCAAAAGAATGATGGGTGCGTTGCCGTCCTTAAAGTAAAGGGATGATTAAGGGATTGGGAAGGGGAAGAGGATTTAGGCCTCCGGATATCTCACTGTACGAAACGCAGCAGCAAGCAACTACTTTACGTCGGTTTTCTGTGGTAACGACCCGGACGAGCCGGCCCATTCATGCTGTAGACAAGTGTCTACGGCGTGGCTCTACCACTCGCAATGGCAAATTTTATGACCGTTTCGACTTCGGAAGCGGTACCCTTACACCAGGAGGCCAATTCTCGAAATTATAAATGTTCAAAATATCATTACGAGAATTGGCTTCCTGGTATGTCAATACTCACCAGAGCCACGTCGATCGTTCCTCGAGGAGTATTTGGACGCTAGGACCGGCTCCGCGGGCGGCAGCTCAGGTTCCGACTCACCCTGCGAGTCCTGCGACAAAACACAACGTACATACATACACGACACATTACACTTACACATTATTTTTTTACTTTGTGGATAATGATGCTGGTTATGTAATTAGTTAAGATGTCTAGATAAGTATCAATATGTAAATAATTTGTTATTGCATAATCGTTTTTTGTCCTGAATAAAATAAAATACAAACACACATATAAACCTACAACTTTATTATATGAGTTTTGTGGACAATGTGTATGTGAAAATTTCTAGGTTCTTCCACACGTGAGTCAAAGTGTTAATAACACGATAGTATTGTGTCAATAGTCACTCCGTAGGGGCGCATACGCAATCATGTGTACAGTAGTATTAAAAATAATAGTATATGACATATCTTTCTGTAACATATGTTAAAGCATGTTGCGCTGACGTCACCCCCTCTGGGGAAAAACACCCAGACCCGAAAAAAATATTTGTGCATCACACAAACATTATGTCTCGGTGCGTTAATCAAACCCGCGGCCCCTCGATTTAGAGTCGGCTATTCGCCCACTGCGCCACGGACGCTGTCATCTTTCATTTTATCTCAAATTATGATTAGGTAAGTAAGAATTATATTCTTGTATTATTGATTATTTATTAAGAAGCAACTAAGCAGGCCGGATAATTCTGCCGATCTGCGATAGATTCAGTGTCTATCGTTGGCCGACAATATTCATGGATTGCGCTACACTTACCATCAGATGTAGCGTAGTCACTTTGCCGAGCCAGGAAAAAAACGTGTTATTTTATCTAGTAAACTTTTTTTATTCCAAAGTCTTACAGAATAATTGTATATTTGCGCATACGCCACCACGCACGAATGATTGTTTCTATTCTCATCTAAATTGAATTGATGCACTCCATATACAATCTACGCATCACTAAATTCTGTGCGAGTGGCGGCGCGTGGCATTTTAGATCTATATTTGGTTGTCACTCAGTAATAGGGTAGTGTCCTATATTGAATTTTATACATTATTTTATAAGCAACATAAAATTATACGCAAAAGAATCCCTTATATTAAAACAATCAAAATTGGTTCAGACATATGCCCACAGTTATGACTTTAAATGTTGGTATGAGGAAAAATGGGTGCGTGATAGGGATATCTCACTATCTCACTTGCACGCGTACACCATAATGAACATTTTACACAGTGGCGTCAAAGTTTGCGTCGTCTGTCATTTGACAATTACCCCTTCTACAGGATTTGAATGGCTTCTAACTTATTTATTTTAGTCCGATTTATAACATTCTTTCTGCAATAGATTTTGAGTAACGAACTTATTGATTTAAATAATAAAAAAATCTAATCAACTACCCTATTTGTCGAAGAGTATTTTTCAGTAGAATTTGTAAAATTGAATTCATAAAAAATATTGAAAATTTGACATAACACATTACTGCAGCGTGGAAGTACCTTGGTATTTATTCTATGTAGTGAATTTAGGAGTTCGAAGGCGATTATCTCATATTTTTTTTAGTTTTAGTTAAAAGTTAGCCTTTTTATATTGGAATTTATATGTGTTTTAGTAAGCTTCATAAGTTGTAGTATGTAATTGTTAAAAATAAGTAGAGTGGAAATATCTTATTCTATTGATAGTTTTGTATTATTTACTGCAACGACTGACCCTCGTTTTAAGGGAATTCTAACCCATCAGTGTAAGTAGGCTGCTTATTTCAAATATTCGTCACATTTTATCCTTAATGGCCTTACAAACTAATCAATGTCGCAAAGACCAATTACATATAAAAATTGCATTATTTAAAACTAGGTTTTTGTCAGCCTTTTAGTATACCTCTACTAGGCATGGGCGTCCTCTACTTATGAGGGGATAGGCGCTAGGCCACTGTGCTGGCCTAATGCGGGTTGGTACACTTCACATAACTTCACAGTCACATTTCTTTGCAGTCTTCATTTACAAGAAATATGTGATTTCTCACAGTTAACGTTTATACACTGCCGCGATCTAGGCTCTATGCCAGCTATCGCAATGGGACGCGACGCGATCCGTGCGATTCACGATTTTTGTTTTTAGTAAATTTTGTATGGAGACGCGCGCTACTGACGCGATCTAAACAGCAATCTACCGAATTATGTTACTAACATGTATAGTTGGATATAATATCGACATCCTCCGTGGCGCAGTGGGCGAGTAGCCGGCTGCGAAGCGTTAGGCGGTGAGTTCGATTTCCGCACCGAGACAAATTGTTTCTGTGACCCACAAATATTAGTTTCGGGTCTGGGTGTTATGGGTTGGCATGTCCCTCGTAGTTCCTGTTACTAACGATACATGTTAACCTAGAGTGGAGTCAGGACTATGTGTGTGACTAGTTAGGTGAAAAAAACCTGTATATTAGGTTGGTGTGTTTTCGATGCTGTGCTTTTTTATCGTGGTATCTTACATACGTAAATCAAATTAATAATCAAAATCAATAACAAATATACATCATATACACATTCACGCCTGTAATCCCCGAAGGGGTAGGCACAGGTGTAACCAGTACACCCACATTTCGCCGAGATTATTTCCGTCCCATGATATGATAGGGGGCGAGCCTATCGCCATACCGGGCACAAATTCCAGATTCCGGGCTGATACTGAGCATTTCGTAATAGAAAAACCCAATATTACTTTTAACCGAACCGGGGATCGAACCCGAGACCTCATTCGTAACGCGTTCGCATTACAGCTGCGCCACCGAGGACAAATATACCTTTGTGCAAATATACTGTAACAGCCAATTTTTTAGCAACCCTACCTAAGACGACTGCCTCTGATTGGTGGACGCTGAACAGATCGGGGCAGTGTGTAGAAGGCTTTAGCGTAATGAAAACACCTCTCTTTCTCCGTCGCACGTTAGATCGCAGTGACGGTGACGTCACATGACAATATTATTATGCCGTGCATCCTTTTGCCGCCATGTTTTGAATGCCTTTAAGCATATTTATATTTTTTGCGGAGTTATTTCTATCGATAATACATTTATGATAATACAATATTAATGAGTACTTAATGTAATTTATTGATTCAAATATCACGACAACTACCCTATATAAAACCAACCGAAATTTTATTATAATTTCAAGAATTTAGGCATTTTGCATAGAAAATGTCTTAAGCTATGATTATTATGTAGTTTAATACATACCCACATTGTTTTATGTAGTGTGGATCTATAATATTTAAATTTACAGCTGAAATAAAATGCATTATCTGAATACAGTCATTCCGCAATAGATATACTTACCGGATTTCTGATTATTGATTTAATTATACTTTGTAAAGCCATTGGAAAGCTATTAAGTTTTAGATTAAATACCATAAAATTTTCAAACATACATAAAGTATTATAATTGTAATATAATATTATTATAACGGGATTTGTTTACATCTTTCCACAAATTGTAGCCTGTAGACAAGGTAAGTGCACATTATGTCGGCCCCCCGTAGGGTGGAGGTTCGCATACTATGGAAATGCGCTTCGGCCCGACATGGCATAATGTGATAGTTCATTTATGTTGTATAGAAGCTATTTGAGCGGTATTTTGCACTGCGGTCCGAACCAATGGGACCCGTTGCGTCGCAATATGCGGGAACATATAACTATTGATCCAAACACCAAAGCAATAACAATCTATTTAAAACATTTTTGTGAACTATTAAATGTATTTTTGACTTTTTTGAGCCTATTTCCTGCATCCGTTGAAAAAAAAACATACGTATAGTAGACAATATTTTTCACAGATAACGAAACTGACCTGGCATTATAATCTTACGTCTATGTACTCACGTGGTTTTGTGATTATCGGCGGGATGGCCATGAGCAGGCGGTAGTGGGTTCTCGACGAGGCCTCGCACACGGCTCGAGGGGGATTTTGACTTTGTTTTGTGTCAATTTATAAATGGGTAACATATAAAATAATAAATCGTGTTAATATCATTGCCGAAAACAGTAAACGGGTATGGTTCTTTCGGAATTTCTATACTGATCTTATTGTATTTAGTTTAAGTGTTTAAAGGATAGATGGACTTCATCACATACAGAGCGTGTCACTGGCAGGGTGCATTCACGTCATCCGTGCCCACGTCATCAGTATTTACGAAAATATGTATGTAGATCTGTACAGCGCTCCTAGCGGATTTTATTTGAAACATATTGACATAATACATGTTTTTTATATACGAACGACGTGACAGATTCGAAAAAAACACTCGCACTAGGCACACTGTATGGGTTTATACTCTATGATGAATAAATATTATTAAAAAAATATTTCAAATAAGTATCTAACGAATGAAATATGTAAGAAACTTCTGGAAAAATTGTCATCAATGTTGTTGATTAAATTAATATCAATAAAATAATTTACCATCTATTTTAACTTTAAAATAGTGTTCATTTAATATTAATATTCATAGATCAAATACTAGTTTTAGTGTACTAATTCACTGATATCTGTTGAAATATAAATTTATTTTTATCCGTGTCCCAAGGCTACTAGAATTTAGGCAATTTTATGCAACTTCTTACATCATGATAATTATTTAGTTGAAAATGGTTTGACAAATTCTAAATATTGTGGGTCTATAGTTATCTACAATATTTTTTAATATACAGCCAGCCAGCCAGACAGCCTCCGTGGCGCAACGGGCGAGTAGCCGGTTGCGAAGCGTGAGGTCGTGGGTTCGATTCCCGCACCTAGACAAATGTTTGTCTGATTCACAAATATTTGTCTCGGGTCTGGGTGTTGTGGGACCGCAAGTCCCTCGTAGTACCTGATACCCACGAAACAGGTTTACCTAGTGTGGGGTCAGGACTATGTGTGTGACTGTTGGGTGTATTTATTTATTTATATGATAACTGGTAACAATATCAGAATTTGAAAGTTCAATAGGACTTCTAAGGCCTATTTTGGCCTTACAGAAATTAAACATATGAATTCGATACGAAAAATTACACATGAGTTACCCAGGATTGGAATCACATCAAGGGACGGACATAATCTCGGCAAACCGGGGTGCACTAGTTGCACCTCTGTCTACCTCTACAGGTATACAAGCATGAGCTTATGTATGTAAGGGTGAAATGGGTCAACTTAAGTGAGCTGATCACCCGTCTGTGCTACTCGCAGACATCCCAACCATAAGTACAAATACATATGTAATGTAAATTGAACCATACACCCAACCCATCCCTACACCCTGCCAGCACAGTATGTGATGTATATAATATAATATTAATTACCTCACTCATGTCCATTTTGACATCGTCGTAGTTTGTGTCGTCGTCGCGACGCCGCTGGGACCCGCCCGCGCCACCGCCCACCTACAATATCATTCTATTGTCAAGCAGAGAATGCAGATTAATATTTATTACTTTGTCATCACTGTAAAGGTTCGGAGGAAGTGTGGAATATTGTCACGTTGGATAGTTTTTTTTTTTATTTAATACTAAAAACAGTTAACATTAATTTGTACAAGAGATGTAACATAAACTAATTTAAGTTTTTCTGTACATCAATTTTGTCACCCGAATAAAGTTGAATAACTTATACTAAGACCGTTCTGCTCAGTAGGCGAGAGATGCTGAGAATTGCCAAATACAAAGTGCAGAGCGTTGTCTAATCTCGCCTTGCGTGTCCCGTAGATATCTCTTAATGATGTTGGTCATTTTATTAACTATCCAGAAACGTGAATGTCTCGGCGTGATAATTTTGTTCGCTCGCCTGATTGTAAGCACCACGCCTGCCCGTAAACAGAAGCAACACTACCAGAATTTTGAATTACAAACACAATGGCATTGAACCGCACTCGTCACTCTGTGACGTAAGATGTTAATCTTATAATGGCCAGTAATTTCACTGGCTTCAATGTACATGTGGTGTAATGAAGTCTCAGCCATTTGTGGATCTTAGACTAGTTAAAAATATATTTTATAGGCTACTATCTTGTACTACGGCCTAACCCCTCTCATTCAGTAGAGGAGGCCCGTGCCCAGCAGTGGGACGTGTATAATACAGGGCTAGTATTATTATTATTATTATTACTATCTTGTATTGCGACAGGTACTGTTCATTATTAATAAAAAATATGACTATATTATATGTAGGAAAAAGCACTCTAATAATTTAAATCTTAGCGAAATACCACTCACACTCTCACTGACTGACTGGCTGATTAATCACGAAATCTTAAAAACGACTAAAGCTAAGATCATGAAATTTGGTCCGATAATAGTTTGTGTTGTGTAAATGTTCTTAGCGGGCCTTTGCTAAGAAAGGATTTTTGAAATTTACATTTGAAGGGGAAATAGTGGGGGTCGGACTTTGTATAAAACTTTTTTATGTTATGAACATGGCTGTGAAATTGAGCACAAATATTGCTTATTAAAAAATAATGAGACACGTATTTCACAATTATGCCGAAAAATGCTCACGCGAGCTAAAGTTTGTATAAATATTATAAATTTAATAAGCTAATTTCCTACACCTTTAAACAACACTTTCAATTCAATTTTCACATTATTTTCTTATTCTCCTTTTAAGGTTATTTTATGCTTAACCTTAAATACCAGTCAACTGTCTTGGTTTGTAATAAGTGGGTGTAAGGGAACCGCTTCCGTAGACTAAAGAGTCATAAACCACTACCTTAACATAAACGGAAAACTCAATTCTTTTGCTGTTAACTTGGAATTTAAAAAAAATGGCTTGTAATACAATTTAGCTAACACTCACAATAATCCACTTTATTCAATAGCATTAACAACTGACAATTCTTAAAAACTCAGACCACATAATGTAGTGTACTAACTACCATTAGTTATAAAAGAATTGTGAAAGCATTAAGCATTCAATTTGTATGTAAAAAAATGATTTATTACTTGAAACATAAAAGGTCATTGGAAGTTTTATAGTCACATAGTGTGATAATATCATTGATCCCATATACATAGCTAACATATTAGTACCTAGTGTTTACTAGGTCTATTTTATTTTTAAAATAAAATATAGTAATGGTTTTATTTTATTTAATAGCCAGCTAATAAACAGCTGGATTTTAAACGATAATTACCATAATTATGCTGATATTTATCACAATAATTGTGGTGTTAGTTATAATCATGATCAATATATACAAAAACTTAATTACCAACCAGTTAAAGTAGCTGAGATGGTAGAGGATCTCCACTGATTAAGTTATTTAGCAGACACTTTGTTGATTTTACCTTACTTTTGAATATAAATTTTATTATTTGTTTTTAATTGTGATTGTACATATTTATGGTGATGACATATATGAGTAAGGGGGATTAGCTCACGTTAGTGGAACCATTTCACACTTAATCCCAGTTTTGCACTGCCACTCTTGCTTCAGATCAACCAGGTAAATCCGGTTAAGCTGGCTAATGTGCTCTGATTTACCAGTAGTCTTCACCGTTGGGGGTTATGGCTGTCGGATTGCTCAGACAAGCGTATTCATTGTGATATTGTAGCCATATAAATTAGTAATTATTTACCTCAACTTTTCAATGTGTATGAGTATTTATCTTAAATCTACTTGCTTAAATTAAGATTAATTGATACAAGTTTACTTGATGATTATCACAATAATTATCCTGACATATTAATATTGATACTTTCAGTTTAATACACAGTCTCTGTGGAATAATGAGAGAGAAGTCAACTGTGAAACCAGAGGCCACAGGTTGGATACACAGACAGTGACAAAAGTTTGCTAATTTAAATATTTCGGGTCGCAGTGTTGTTGGTCTTGATTGTGGGCTCCTTTTCCCACTTAGCCTGTCAAGTATTGGGCCATTGTTTCGTGTGGGTGGTGAGCATTACGTTGAGAGCTAGCGAGATGGTAATATTGAGTTACGGTCAATTGACCGCAACTTAATAGTACAATTTCTATGTAATGCGCCGCTTGTCTAGTGTCTTTGTTTAACTCAGTATAATACATGTTACTGAGGGAGTTTTCCCTTACATTTTACGTGAAAAAAAATATCGTATTCTAGGTTACGACGCGCGATAGTCAATATTATGTGAGATATGAGTTTGTACAACATATTCTGATGAGGACATTTATGTGTCGGAAGTCCATAGGAACATCACATATAACAAGAACACTTTGAAATGATGTCACCGACATAATAAAAAACAGAGGTAGTTATTTTATAGAAAAAAAAACACATGAAAATAATAGTAAGTTTGGAAATAATTAGAGCCAAGGACGCGTACTTACCGTGGATTGTTGTTGGCCTCCGTAACGATCTGAATCAACTTCGTCATCACTTCCGTATGCTATTAGAGAATCCATTTGTACCAGATCCCCCGAAATTACAACAATGAATAAATAATGCAGCTGTATTCACATAGATATATTTTTTGAAACACGAAATTACATACAATTGGACAATATGGCGGATAGTATGACCAACCATAAAATTAGAGATTCTGCGGTCTAATTCTGCCGTAAAAGTCGTATAAATAAACAAAAACTGCCAAAGATGAATTTCAAAAATACCCATCAATATTATCACTATGACCAATGAGTAATTTAAATTGGACTATGATTATGACTAAGTCCATTAACACTTTTCTTATTATCTCTATTAAGGGGAAGACACAATGTTCACGTGTTGTTTACGAATAGCACTCACAACAATGGTAAAATAATATTATTGTTATGATATACATGTTTATAATAATTGAGGTGATTGCAACTCTAGAACTAGTAACCACAGCATGTGTTTACAACACACAACACAACTTATGACTTAAACGTCTATATTCATACTACAAGGTGCAAGGTGCAAGGTTCAACAACAAACAACCAATCCAACCACTACCAAACTATTACCGAGAACCGACAAACAAAGCAAAGACGCATATTCACTACATTAACTCAAAAGGTTTTTCCCTTTTCAGTCATTCTTATGTGTGTTAAGAGGTTTCTAGAATGTCTAAAAGGGAAATTTGATATTGATGAGTGTTAATCTTCGAATCTAACTCTCTCCGTAACGCAGTTGTAATGCGTACTAAGTTAACTAGGTACGACTAGGTCTCAGGTTCAATCTCCGGATTGAACCCGACTAAATGTGATATTGGGTTTTTCTATCATGAAATGCTTAGTATCAATTAGAAGTCTAGAATTATGGCCGGTATGGCAATAGGTTCACCTCCTGTCACATCATGGGACGAAAATAAGCTCCATGAAATGTAAGTGCACTAGTTACACCTCAGCCTATCACTTCGAGGTTTACAGGTGTGAGTGCGTATGAGTGGTAATTCCTCGCACGTCCGTAATGTTATGGTTTTTGCGAAAATTTCGGTCACAATATAGCTGTGCATCTTTTTTCTGTTATTACTAGTAGTGGAACAAACTGCTTAATTTTCACAACGAAATTAAACGTTGTGCTTATTTTTTTAAGCTAGCTTATAAAAAAGCTTATCACTTAAAACACTTTTTAACAGACTTCAAAAAAACTTCAAAAAATTTTATCGCCATAAATTTTTGTACAATAGTTCCAAATCAACGCATTGTCCCCTCGACATTGTCAAATTTATTATTAAATGTACATCCACTATTCTATATTTACGCTTAACATACCTATCTACACTATATTTTATTTACACTAAACACACTATAATCCTCTGAACTATTTACAATAAGTTAAGTAAATGAACAATCTCATTTAATTAATTAAAAATATCGAACTCGCTTACGAACGAACTTGTGATGTATCAAACTTAAACACATGCATCGTTCCCGACAGCGAAACGCATACTAAGTAGTAATTTTAAACATTAACAAATAACGCAACGGTCAACGGTTAAAAATTAACACAACAAAATATAAGCGACCAAAAATAATTTACTTATAACAATAATAAATATTATGCAATCAAACGAAATTCAATTTAGTAGCATAATCGTTATGATAACATCGTTTAACTTTCGACTTTATGTCTTTTTGTATAAAGTGTATTTTCGATCGCTTTCACGACAGCGCTAATGCCAACGGGCAACGATCAACACTAAGCGGCGGCCGGTGATGCAACCACGCATGACGCAACTATGTTCCGTTATAACGTCAACAGCTTAAACTTACAAACGTACTTATATGCTTGTTATAATAAGCAGAGCTTAATAATAGCTTTTCGTTATAACGCCCACCTCTAGTTATTACACAATTAACCCATCCACCATATTTTATTACTTATAGGTATTTATTTTTGATTGAATTTATATTTTGGGTAAGCTATCTTATTAGTTAAAATAGTAAAGGAAATTTATCCACAATTTCCCTATTGTAACGCAACACTTACTTCTATTGTATGTTTTGGAACACAGTCTAATCATTAAATATCAAGTATACTCTTTTTAGTATTTTTATTTACGCTATGCTAATTACCCAACACATTATTTAATAGCAATTAGCATGTTCAAGATAATAATAATATGATATTGGTCAGTGACACTTGTTTAATATTCTCGACAAATATGTATAGCCGGCTTAATTTATATAGAGCATAAACAAAACTGATATGTAGCAGAGTAGTGAATTGATTGTCTCACATTTAAATAAAGCCATTTTGTCTTCCAAGTATTAAATATGTATTTTCTTTTTAATGAAAGATAATAAATAAATTCGATTAGCTCATTTCTATTTAAATATATTTTTTAAATTATCTTTTTATGTAAGTGTATCCGAAACGTACAGTTCTTTTCTCTCTGCATTTTTTAATATGGCGGAAGCATTGACCGCCGTTCGGACGTCTGCATTTTTTATTATCACGACTCAAGCATAAACGCGATATTATACTCGAGTGTGTGTTTTGCCAAAGTTTCATATTAAAAGTGTGTAGCTAAATTTGCAAATATTATAATCACAGGCGTTCTTCAATACATCTGATTCAGCTGAAAAAATGGTAATGATAGTTTTTTGTTTTGATACTTTTTTACGAACATAGCATTGTTAAAAATCGTGTTTTTTTAATTATTCGTTTAATTTTAATCATTATCCAATTAGTTGTTTACAATTTATTATATAATACGTAACCAGAGGTCACAAAAATTAGATTTTTTGCATTTTTTTTCTTTGTTTTCAACTTTTCTAACCAAAAAAAGTGTCATAGGGTGATGTCGATCTTTCATGTGTTATTATTTGAATGTTTCATAATATATTTGTGTATGTCTTTGTGTTAACGATGAGTTAATTATGCAAGCTGGGTGTGGCTGTATTGATTTTCTTGGAAGGTTCTAGTTATAGCGCAGGAATACGTCTTGAACTAGTGCATTGTAGGTATGGTGGGCACACTCGTGTGGTGTGGTCAACTGTGATTTCTATCAATTTTAGCGCCTATTTTTCTCCAAATAAGAGTCTACTGTGTATTTATCTATATTCTTATTGTTTGTAAAGTAATAAGTATCCGTAAAATGAAGTTTGAGATGAAAAAATCGTGAGTGAAATGTGCTCAGAGAAAACCTTACTTATCATGGAGAGATGTAAAAATGCAATAAAACGACATTATAAAACCATGTTATCAGCCATATAAGTTTAACTATTATGTGATTTGGTTGAAACTACACATATTGTTTGTGAACTTTAGTTTAGGTATAACATTACTTGCACATTTTTTGTTGTCCTGTCTCAATTCATATGCAGTATTTTTAGGAAGTTATATGAAAATGTTTGGTAAAATTACAATGTTTATGTATGTTATATAACATTCATTGTTTTTTTTTTCATTTGAAGGTATGGAATTTGAATGTTTTACTACACCCATACTACACACAGTAAAGTTGCGATTAAATATTGCATTTGTCTATGGTCTACTTATTCAAAACATTGCACAATGTTACTCTAACAAATTATAGATTTTAATTATATTTACAAATAAACAGATTTTGCAATGGGTCAAAATATAGATTTTGTAAATATATCTCTTAACTTTTTCTCATGACTTTGCTCACTTGAAAGAAATTCTGTTTTTAAAGTAATTTTCCCGTCCGTTTTCACTTGTATACATCTACTGTCTGACAGAAATTCAGTATGATAAGTGAATTACCAGAGGATCTCCCCACAATTCATTTCTTTTAATTTTGACAATGCAGTCATAATTATTATGTTGTTGTAGGTGTTCATGGCAGTGGAGATCACTTACCATCAAGTTACCCACTTGTTGATTAGCTTTTTATTGTAATTTCCAAATATTACACATTTTTTTTTTATCAACTAAAAATGTGCAGTTGTTTTTCTAGACAGATAAGCAAGATTATCTTAAATATGGGTGGGTTCCTAAGCTAACCAAGGGGCATAACATAATCATCTTGAGATAATTTTGTCAATGGCATAAATATCCAGTTTTATCTGGTTATGTTTATGGAAGTTTTAGCTAACACTGCTGGCCTGTTTATACTTAGTCAAATTGTTTGTCTCGTTTTCTCATGCTGTCTCTATATCTCGTTAACACTCTCCAATTTTCGGTATGGTATAAAATGCTAAACTAGTTGATATTGACAAAGTTTTCACTCTCGCACATGAGATATGTCATGGGCTTATGCTAAGATGCCAGGATTTTTCTATTGTTTTTATAGCATAAGCCGGCAAACAAGCAAGTGGGTCCCCTGATGGTAAGTGATCTCCACCGCCCATGTACGCCCACAATACCAAAAGAATTATAGGCAGAAGAATTAAAGGAAAGGGATAATTAAGGAATTGGGGAGGGGAGGGGGTTTGGGCCTCCGGATATCTCACTCACCGTATGAAACGCAGCAGCATGCTGCTACTTTACGTCGGTTTTATGTGAGACAGTGGTAACGACCCGGACGAGCCGGCCCATTTATGCTGTAGACAGAAGTAAAAAAAAAACAGTTTGTTATTAATTGGTAGTATTTTTGGTTTTACCTCTTTATATAATGTGGAATGATCATTTTTCTTTGCTCTAATCTCTGACAAAACGGGGTTGTTGTCCGTCCATGTGTCTGTCTATCTGGCTGTGGCATTGTAGTATGTAAACACATAGACTTATTTGAATGTGGTTTTACATACATACATACGCACTCACGCCTGTAATCTCCGAAGGGGTAGGCAGAAGTGTAACTAGTACACCCACATTTCGCCGAGCGTATCTCCGTCCCATAATGTGATAGGGGGCGAGCCTATAGCCATACCGGGCACAAATTCCAAACTCCGGGCTGATACTGAGTATTTCGTAATAGAAGAACCCAGTATCACTTTAACCAACCCGGGGATCGAACCCGAGACCTCAGCGTCAGCCTCAGTCGTAACGCATTACAACTACGCCACCGAGGCAGTCAATGTCAATGAATGTGGTTTTGTTGTTAGAAAACTGGTTTAATCAAGAAGGTTTTTAGCTGTTTGTAGAATGTCTCTTACATAGATCGACTCACGCCTGTTTCCCACAGGGGCAGAGACAACGGTCTTCCACCTACTACGAAAGTCCCTTATACTTTTATCTCCATTCTATGATTGCCTGGAAGAGATTGCCTGGAGTGATTTTCGCAAAGATATATAAATAATATAATGAATAATGCCACACCTCCGTGGACAGCCTCCGTGGCGCAGTGGGCGAGTAGCCGGCTGCGAAGCGTGAGGCCGTGGGTTCGATTCCCACACCGTGACAAATGTTTGTCTAATCCACAAATATTTGTTTCTGGTCTGGGTGTTGTGGGACCGCAAGTCCCTCGTAGTTGCCGATACCCACAATACAGGTTAACCTAGTGTAAATAAATACACCCAACAGTCACACACATAGTCCCGACCCCACACTAGGTTACCTGTATCGTGGGTATCAGGAACTATGAAGGACTTGTGGTCCTGCAACATTCAGATCCAAAACAAATATTTGTGCAGTACACAATCGGTGCGGGAGTCGAACCCACGACATCTCGCTTCACAGCTGGCTACTCGCCTGCTGTGTCATGGTAATCTTTGTGTAATGCACAATATTTGGTTTGAATGTGAGTGATGTTGTATCGTCATATTTCCTGATACAGGTTATCCTCGTGTGGGGTCAGTACTATCTGTGTGTGAACAATTTTCTAGATAACATTATCAAATTGTATTTTTTACTATGAACTAGATTGGCATCTATGAATTGTCAAATATTTATGTACAGGAAGCGTTGAAAGCAAAAATAATGGTAATTTACTATATTTTACATAATTTTAATTTTATATGATTGTAATAATACTGAATTACTGAGTAGTGTATAAATAAGTTGAGTCTAATATTATGCCCTTTGTGTTGAATTAATAGACGATTCTTTCAATTTATTTTTATAGTTTGTGGGTGATTATACAATTATATTAACAGTGCTTAGTGCAGTGAGTAAGACCCAGAGTCCAATAAACGACTAGCATTGATTGACGAACCAATCGCGTGAAGTGTCGCCGTACCGCGCTCCTTCATTTCGCCAATCAAAAATGATCTACTGTTGTGAAGTTTGTGCTCACGATTCGTGCCGGCACCTTTACATGTTTACAATATTAAATATTAAACAATATTAATTGCTAATGTTGTTTGCACTAAAACCTAACAGCTCTCATTCAGTAAAGAAGACCCGTGCCCAGCAGTGGGACCTTATATAATACAGGGCTAGTATTATTATTATAAACTTGTTTGCAGTCTAAACGAGCAGCATACGATGACGAAGATAATCCACCATCAGACGACTCGGACTTCGATGATGATGAAGATCCAGACAATTTGGAAGTGCCAGGTACTGCATTACAATAAGAGCATTTCTTCATAGCGTAGGCCGGCAAACGAGCATGTGGGTCACCTGAACGTGAGTGATTCCACCGCCCATGTACGCCCATAATATACCAGAAGAATCATCGGCATGTTGCCGACCTTAAAGGTAAGGGATAAATAGGAATTGGGAAGGGGAGGGGGTTTTGGCGCAGCAGCAAGCCGCTGCTTTACGTCGGTCTTCTGTGAGACAGTGGTAACGACCCGGTCGAGCCGGCACATTCGCGCTGTAGACATAACTGTCTATAAACTGTAGCATAAGCCGGCAAACGAGCAAGTTGGTCACCTGATGGTGAGTCATGTCCATCGCCAATGTACGCCCACAATACAAAAAAAATATCGGCGCGTTGCCGTCCTTAAAGGAAAGGGATATTTAAGGGATGCGATTAGAAATATCCCGCGAGTGGAATTTGTGCCCAGTATACAGCTATCGCTATGAGCATAGGGCTCACCCTCTATCAATGCATCTTTGCCTACCCCCGGGAGATACAGCCGTTAACTTATCCTACTATCCTAGTATTCCTACTACTGTTATAAATGTGAAAGTTTGGATGTTTGTGAGTTTGTGCGTTTGTGTAGGATGTTTGTTAGTGAATCACGACTTAACACCTGAACGTTTTTGGATGAAATTTGGCACACAGGTAGACCATGGTCTGGACCTGGCTACTTTTTATCTCGTAAAAAGCCGTTCACGCGGACGGAGACGCGGGCAAAAGTTACTGCATGTATAAAATATCCCAATCCTAACTATGTAATATTATAAATGCGAAAGTGAGTTTGTTTGATAAGCTTTCGCATAAATCACTGAACCGTTTTTGATGAATTCAGAGATGATGGGACCCTGGAGAAGGTTATTGGTTACTTTTTATCCCGGAAAGGCTGTTTACGTGGGCGGAGCCGCCAGCAAAAGCTAGTCTTTTATACATTAATCAAATTATACTTTTTCGTAAACGAAAAAAAAAAAAAAAAAAAAAAAAGTTTTTGTGGCATTGAAATAAAATGAGCTGGGTTTGCACGTTAGTATTGCAAGTATTGTACACAATTGTCAATTTATTTTAACATAACTGACTAAGGGGGCTCAGACCCCCCCCCCCCCCCCCCAACAGCATTTGGGTCCACTGACAAATCTCAAATTAATCTTGATCGTATCCTACCTTCTTAGTACTATTATATACTACCTACAATATAATTTACATCGCTTGTCCTAACTTATTCTAGGTCTAGAATATTCTCAATATTTTTAATCCCAATTTTGGGTCAAGATAAATAAGGGTAAATAATAGCTTTTTATAAAATTGCAAAGTAATTTGACTGCCTCGGTAGCGCAGTTGTAATGCGTACGCGTTACAATTGAGGCTAACTCTGAGGTCTCAGGTTCGATCCCCAGGTCGGGTAAAGAGGTATTGGGTTTTTCTATTTCGAAATTCTCAGTATCAGCCCGGAGTCTGGAATTTGTGCCCGGTATGGCGATAGGCTCGCCCCCTATCACATCGTGGGACGGAGATACGCTCGGCGAAATGTAGGTGTACTAGTTACACCTCTGCCTACCCCTTCGGGGATTACAGGCGTGAGTGCGTATGTAATTTACTCGGTATTGCTAGGTTTGAAACAAGGTATATTTACCCTGGTAACTCGGTAACTTTATTTTTTCACATGGAGACACTGGTGTGAAATGGCAATAGGGTAGTTGGCTAGATATTTTTTATTATTTAAATCAATAACAAATGACAGACGACACATACTTTGACGTCACTGTGTAAAATGTGCATTATTGTGCACGCGTGCACGCGTGCAAGCGAGATAGTAAGATATCCCTACTACGCACCCACTTTTCCTCATACCAACATTTAAAGTCATAACTGCGGGCACATTTATGTACCAATTTTGATTGTGTTTTAATAAAAGGGTTTCTTTTACGTATAATTTTCTGTTGCTTATAAAATAATGTATACAATTCAATATAGGAAACTAACCTATTCTTTGCAGGTATGTGTCTGTAGATATGAATAGTACTTCATATGTTCCGGGTTCAACTTCTCTATGTATGAAGTGTAATAGCGCATTGCGGGCGAGATTATTGATCTTAGATATCACTAGATTCAGCTGACGATAGTTCTCTCCCAGATGCCTTAGTTGTAATTGCAGTTACGTACAACAGAGTAAATACTACCAGTTACGAATACGCTTACAGTAGGCCTAATATGAGTTACAAATACGTTCACAGTTTTCGAATTCGTATAAAATGACTACCGTCGAAGTGTCAAACTAGTAATTCATACGGTAATAAAGGAAAGAATCGCTTGAAAACTAATTTTATATTCGACTAATATGAAATTAAATAAACCATATTATCAATTTTAATTCATCATAGTTCCTACTAATGGCTACTAATACTTGACGTATGGAGAGAAAACGAAAACTTTCATCGTTTTACAAAACAATTAAAACTTGTACTAAGCCTACAGTGAAATGAAATGAAATAGTTTTATTCATCATGTAGGCAATTAAAATAGCGCTTATGACAAGTCAGTACAAAATAAAGAAACTTATGTATAGAAATCATATCAACTAATGTATACATAACATACATAGCATCATCAAAATACACTAGGCAAATAAAGTTTACAATATTTTTATATTAGTCCAGAATTGTTAAGTATTATTATTATTGTTATTTTTTTCTCTGTTTTAAAGGTCGATATGGACCATAGGCATTACCGAAACGGCACGTGGTTTAAAACTACCACCGAATCCAAAACGACCCAACCTGAGAGAACCCGGCGAAACAAACTCAGTGGGCTTACTTTACCACTGGATTTTACGGGGCGCGACCCAGTCCTGAGAAGATCCAGCTAGTCAAACTCAGTGGGCTTGTTTTTGGTCCGGTTTATCATACCAAAATAAATTAGCGAAATCCTATTTTTATTTTAAGGTGATTGATACGGAGTATTTGAAATCGTCTAAAAGTGTCGAAACTAGTAATTCGTACTGTAAAGTAGCAAAGAATCGTTGTCCCGGAAAAGGACGTTCACGCGGGCGGAGTCGCGAGCAATAGCTATTTTAATAATAAATGTATGTCTGTCTGTCAGGTGGCGGCAAGACGTTGGCAGCGGCGGCACGTATGGGCGACAAGAAGGTAATGGGACCGCCGCAAGTCACCATAAAACCCACCACTAATCCACTCGCTGGTAAGTATGGAGGATGGACGTTTTTTTATTTATTTAGTTTTGTTTTTTGTAGCATAGAAGAATCAGGCACGCGTCGCCGACCTTAAAGGAAAGGGGTAATTAAGGGATTAGGATGGAAAGAGGGATGTTGACTTCGTGGATATTACGGAGATTCTTAGAGTATAGGTATTTTAAAAAGCATGGCCCAATTAAAATGTTACTCTATTATAAGTTATTGTTCTAAGTATTTTATATAGGTATAGCTTAGGCCGGCAAACGAGCAAGTGGATCGACTGATGGTAAGTGATCTCCACCCTCCATGTACGCCCAAAATACCAAAAAAATCATGGGCGCGTTGCTGACTTAATTAAGGGATTGGGAAGGGGAGGGTGATTTTGGCCTTCGAATATGTCAACGTACGAAACGCAGTAGCAAACTGCTCCTTTACGTCGGTTTTTTGTGACACAGTGGTAACGACCCTGTAGAACTTTCGTGCTGTAGACAAAACTGTCTACAGCTTGGCTCTACCACTCAAACCTGTAATTGCAATAGATGCATATTTTTTTGCTGGTTTTCTATGTTAATTAGATCTCAAATATATTTAAAAAAATCTACTCTCATCTTATATTCTCTGACTGACCTAAATAATCTAATTTCATACACATTTCCTACTTCGTTTTGGAGTTGACCTCAAATCGAATAGTTTTATTGGGAGAGTATACAGGTTGTGTTAATTTCAGCACCGTCAGGGCAGGCTTTCGGTCAGGCCAGCAACTTGAAGCCGATCAAGATATCGGCTAGTTCGCTCAGCAAACCGATCAATATAGCTAATCTGGCCAGGGGAGGAGGAGGTATGTATCGAATATCAATTGAATTATAGCAATAGGGTAGTTTCCTATACTGAATTTTATACATTATTTTATAAGCAACAGAAAATGATACGCAAAAGGAACCCTTTTATTAAAACACAATCAAAATTGGTTCAGAAATGTGCCCACAGTTATGACTTTAAATGTTGGTATGAGGAAAAGAAGGTGCGTAGTAGGGATATCTCACTATCTCGCTTGCACACGTGCACCATAATGAACATTTTACACAGTGACGTCAAAATTTGCGTCGTCTGTCATGTCAATTACCCCTTCTACAAGATTCAAATGGCTTCTAACTTATTTATTTTTGGTCCGATTTATAAAATTATTTCTGCAATCTATTTTGAGTAATGTAACTTATTGATTTAAATAATTAAAAAAATCTAGTCAACTACCCTATTTGTACGTCTTAGACAATGTACGGGCCCATGGGCATCCAGAAAACAGGGCCCTTTCAGAAAGCGTTTGTCGAACAAATTTCATTTCTTTCTGAAGAAAATGTGTGCTATTTTTATTGTCTTTTGAATAAAAAGAGTGTAGAACTAATTTATACGGATTTTATCGCGGTTTAATTTTTATTTTATTCCCAACGTTTCGAAAGCTTTACTACAGCTTTCGTGGTCACGGGAGAGGCAGTCTTTCAGTCTCAGTCACTCAGTCAGGGACTAAAATAAAAATTAAACCGCGATAAAATCCGTATAAACTAGTTTTATTTCAATGTGTAATATTCGCGTAAACATAAAAAATCACTATATAAAGAGTGTGTTTCGCCAAATCATAGCCCGAGGTATCCGTGTCCTTATGATAGGTACAACTATAGGCATAAACAGTGTATAAAAGTAAGACCACAAACACTCGACGTGAAATGTAGAAGTTTAGAACAAAACCAACTGAACTTTTTTGGGGAAATTAGAGTTTGTTATACGGAGTGTGCAGGAAGTAAATGTAGAAACTAAGATACACGGAGTAACAAAGCATTATAATTTATTTTATCTTTGGGAATGTTTGTTTTTTATATAATATATTTATGGTATGGTTCTCCCCATACGGGTTGACGTCAGGCAGGTGGCCGGTCGTAAAAACTACAAGCCAAGTCTTTCTGTAACATGTGTTATAAATAATGTTGCGCCGATCCCACTGCAAGTGGGATAAGGGTAGGTGGAAAAAGAAGCAGATATATTTATGGTATGGAGAATTAAATTTTCTTATTATATGGTTTATTGTTTCATTGTAATAATTTATTATGACGTTAGTTCAGAAACAAAAATAAATTCTTTTTTACGGCTGCCCATTGTTTTATACACATATAAATAAATCTGCAGGTGGGTGTTAAGAAAAGTTGTGAAAAGCATGGGAACAATTAAATTATATTGCTACACAACATCCCTTGTTTTTCTTGGAATATAATACCCCGAGTGAAACCTTAACAAGTTCAAGGAAATTGTTTGTAGGTTTTGATATTTTTTCCCGTAACGCTCGGCAGTATTGAAAATAAATGTTTGATGGTTACAAGAAGGCTGTGTATATAGGCATTTAAAGAAGCAAAATTTTAATATTGACGTCATTTTGACGTTAAGCTTTGCCACATGTAACAATGTCGATAAATATAAAGAATGAAATTAAAAAGTGGTGACGCATTAAAAGTATCGATTGGCTTTTGAATTTACTTGGTTTTATACAAAAAAAACGACGCGGCGTAGTTTCTTATAATTACCCGCACGAATCGTGAGCACAGATGAACGGTAGTGGGGGCAGTTGATAGTCCAATACGCAGCGACCATCAACTGACGAACCAATCGCGTGAAGCGTCAGCGATCCGCGTTCCTTCATTCCGCCAATCAGATCTACTACGCAGTTGAAGTTTGTGCTCACCACAAATGCCGATAGTACTACGAAGTTATATATCCTATTATGCGCTTTAATCTTTAACTTGAGTCTTCCTTTGTGATGTATGCCTCTCGGATCATTGTGCGTGAAAACGCCGTGAGATGTCTTACAATTCTATAATGCATGCGTCATTGCACTAAACGCATACGACAGACAAATACTTAAGTATCAAGTTGAAGGGCACCTAGAACAGAGTCCTATGATAAAACATGTTCGTAACATGAGAGTTGGTTAGATGGTAAGCGTGCTCTAGCAATTTCCGATACCCATCGATTATGACAAAGAAATTATGAAGGTAAAGCTGCGTTACTAGAGCCGGCTTCGGATTAAGAAACCGTCTCCAGTAGAGTGAACTCATGTGAAGAATCGATTCAGCAGCAACGCTTCAATCTGAATCGATGAATTTGTCGCGCTTAAGAAACCCTGTTCCAAACTGCCATAGTACAGCCTTTCGTGGCTGTGAAGCGAGACGCCGCGGGTTAGATTCCCGCACCGAGACAAAATGTTTGCGTGATCCACAAATGTCTGGGTATTTTCTACCCAGAGAGGCTAACGTCAGGCAGGCGGCTGGTCGTGAAAACTAAAAGCCAAATCTTTCTGTACCATGTGTTAAAAGCATTTTGCGCCGACCCCACTACAAGTGGGATAAGGACAAGTGGAAGAAGAAAAAGTCCTGTACCAAGCTTTCGGTTTAGTATAAATGAACGTTGCATACATATGAGCAGCATCAATTTCCCTCAAGCTCGTTCGCCCTGAGACTGGTCAGAAGACCAATTCTCGTAATTTTAAATGTTCAAAATATTCCGATCTGGTGCACCTAGTGGATATGCACCTAGCATTAGCAGTAGCATTATACCGTTTTGGGTTCAGACAACTTTTATTCTACATTGAATCTCATTACGATTTATGTTCACATTTGACGTTGATTATTGGTTTAAGGGAATGCCATTTGCAACTTTCTTGACGCTGAGACTAGATCGGAATGATAATTTGAACATTTAAAATTACGAGAAGTGGCCTTCAGGTATGTCAGGCTGCTTGTTAAATGGTAAAATAGCTAAGTTGTACGTTTGACGTAGCGGCGAGCGCGGCGGCGGCGTCTCCGTTCGCCGCGGGCTCGTCGGCCGCGTTCAACGCCGCCTCATTGCTCGCACAGAGTGAGTACAGCCACGGCATAATATCGCGTCGGCTCAGATGCAAACTGTCACAACTCAGCAATTTTAAAAAATTATGCAAAGTATAATTTTTTTCGAAGACGAAATTAAGGGACTGTTTATTTGTTACAACAGTGCTTTTTTTGTTAACAACGTGTCTGCTTCAAATGGTTAAAAGTATTTTTGTGCCTTTACTAATGGTTTTAAGTTGTCACACTTTGGATCTGAGTTATCGCGTTGCACAATTCCGTAGTAAAACATGCGCTACCGCGAAGTAAAAAAAATATACCATTTTTTTTTAATGTATTTTTGATATCGCCTAAAATTTCAATAAAAAACTATATGTTGTTACTAAATTAATAACATAACTAGTCCGCTTCCTCCGGTAATAATATGTATCTAACATTTCGGTGTACCTATTAAAAAAGCTATCTTTTGTGGTCATAATAAAACTGTATAATTCGTTTACAACACTTCGCGGTAGTATTCTAGAGCTTCTATTCTGTATACATAATTAGGTTTAGTGTTTCCGAACTATATTAGAAATTTAAGTGGTTTTCGTAGAATAGATTATAGTCTATTATAATGTAGCACATATAACCTGTCATTTGTTACTTAATTTAATTAAATATAAAATTTATATAAATAAAGACCATTTTTAACGACGTCTAAAAAGGAGAAGGTTTTCAATTCGGCGCATTTTGTTTGGTTTTTTATATTGCAAGTACATCAACTTCTCTGTCGATTGTGGACCAATTTTGTTCAAAAAACAAATTATTATATAGAATATCTGATAACGAAGTATGGAATTAAAAAAAACGTATCAACGGATATCAGCACACTCGCCGCAACACTGTGTCAATGAAATTAGAATACTCATTTTTTTTTTCGTGTACTATCGACCAAGTAGTTTGGATGGTTGAGTGCTATTGAAATAATTAAAGACATATTTTCATTCCCAGAGACTCGCCGAGCTTCATTGCTCGGTGTCGAAATATGCGTGCCACTGTCGATCCTGTCTTACAGGAGTTACAGTGGCGGGTGTGTGGGCGGGATTCTCTCGTATTTGCAATTATTATCTGTTATGTTTTTGGTGTACTTTTTATAGCAGTAGTCGTAAATGAGCAAGTGGGGTCACCTGATGGTAAGTGATCACCATCGCCCATGAACATCCACATACCTGAGGAATCATGGATGCGTTGTCGACCTCAAAGGAAAGAGATAATTAAGGGATTTTGGGGCACTAAAAAGACAAATCAATTTTGAAGAAATTAATTAATTGATGGTAAAAATTGTGTCAAAATATATCAAGTAAGTACCTACTAAGCAAATACAGAGAAACGGTTTCGTTTTATTTATACTGATTGTAGATGACTGCCTCGGTGGCGCAGTTGTAATGCGTACGCGTTACGATTGAGGCTAACGCTGAGGTCTTGAGTTCGATCCCCGGGTCGGGTAAAGTGGTATTGGGGTTTTCTATTACGAAATGCTAAGTACCGGAGTCTGGAATTTGTGCCCGGTATGGCGATAGGATGGCCCCCTATCACATTATGGGACGGAGATACGCTCGGCGAAATGTGGGTGTACTGGTTACACCTCTGCCTACTCCTTCGGGGATTACAGGCGTGAGTGCGTATGTTATGATTGAAGATGATTATTTCATCACGGAGTAGGTGGGAGTCTCGAATTTCCGCGGTCCAAAAAAACACGTCGATACAACATAATGAGGTCGCGTTTATTGTCATGGCAACCGGGTAGACGCACGAAGCCATATAAAGTATTTAAAACCTCATAAAAGTGTACCGTGGCTCTTTTTAACGTTCCCCTTTATTCACAAAACATAAGCTCACCCCTGTATTCCCGAAGGGCTAGGCAGTGGATCAACTAATACTGCATCCACGGTACATAGAATAAGAAAGTATGTTTTTTTAGTATGGAGATTTATACATTCTCTCCGAACACCTACCTGGGTGTCTCCCACTCCATGACAAATCCAGGGAAATTTGAACAGATGGCAATCCTACACGATAAAATTTATAAATTATACACTGCCTGCCTCGGTGGCGCAGTTGTAATGCGTACACGTTACGATTAAGCTAAGGCTGAGGTCTCGGGTTCGATCCCCGGGTCGGGTAAAAGTGATTTTGGGTTTTTCTATCACGAAATGCTTAGTATCAGCCCGAAGTCTGGAATTGTGCCCGGTATCGCACGCACTACACGTCACATCATGGGATGGAAATAATCTCGGCGAAATATGTCTGTACCGACTGGCTACACCTCTACCTACCCCTTCGAGGAATACAAGCGTGAGTCCGTATGTATATGTATATGTTTGACTGCTTTCTTGTTTTTTTTTAATAGTAGTAAATGTAGATAAAATGTGTGAATTTGTAGTAGACTAATTCCGCAATCAAGTTGTATTTAATAATATTTTATTATCTTTGACAGTTATTTTCGTTGGCGTCTATGTAAAAATGGTTTGTAATACCTGACATCAGTTGGCTAAAATAAGATAATGACTTAAAATTGTATTGGTTATGTTTAAAGTTACATAATTGTTATATAGATTGCCTTCTCCCGTTCAGTGGAATCCTGGATCCACCGATGGACATCCAACGCCTAAAACTACATCCTGTATCTGTAGTCATACATCTTCAACCTTTTTATGTGCCCGTTTATTTTTATATAGATTGCCTTCTCCCGTTCAGTGGAATCCTGGATCCACCGATGGACATCCAACGCCTAAAACTACATCCTGTATCTGTAGTCATACATCTTCAACCTTTTTATGTGTCCTTTTGTTTGTTCTCTAGTGGAGATGGTGGGCATGTCAGGCGTAAACTCATATCTACTGCAGAATCTAAATCAGATCATAGCTTCGGGAATGGGGGGACCTTTAGCCGGTCTGCTGGGACAGTTTGCGCACCTTCCCGCATGGGGGCAAGCCAAGCCGGCCATGTGGCAGCAGCCAGACAAGGTACGTAGTCAGTCTAGCATTTTACTAGAGTGGTGAAAGTGCCCATACAAAAATTGGATTTGGCACCCTCTTTTTTGTGTATAGCTCAAAACAAGTGGTCACCGCGGCCCATAACAATAATCAAACATGATTCGGAAGCGAATTCGAAACTCATCATTCAGCACTTCCTATTTGAGTAATGGTTAAGTTTTTTTTTAGTTCAGTCATTGATTATGCAGTAATACTTATTTTATTTTATAATACACAATACAGATTACAATTATTGCAAAGATATGAGATAAAATTATACAGTTATGAGCTAGATTGTAGTTCAAAAAAATATGTGTACATAGAAAAGTAATGTAGAAGAGTGTTAGACGTTACAAATGTTTAGAATATAATGTAATATAGAAATATAATAATAACATAACAGAATATTAATAACAATGTAATATAGATTTCCGTCTTTTATCGTCTGTATCACGGTGAATGCTCTGAAGAATTGTTTGACCTTATTCCTTCCTCACCTTTCCATAACAGAACCACGCGTGCTGGCTTGCGAAACCATAGCTTCGTGGTCTCTTCCATCTCGGCTCGGACCAAGAGGTTCGCAAAATCATATTTCTGTCGGACCATAAAGCTGTGGAATAGCTTGCCGGCGCACGTGTTTCCTCCTTCCTATAACTTGGGATCCTTTAAACGGGAGTGTGAAGAAGCAACTAAGCAGGCCGGCATAATTCTGCCGATCTGCGATAGATTCAGTGTCTATCGTTGGTCGACAGTATTCATGGATTGCGCTATACTTACCATCAGGTGTAGCGTAGTCACTTTGCCGAGCCAGGATAAAAAAAAAATAGATAAATTCTTTGCGTGACCTTTTGTGGAAAGATCTAAGTCTTGAGTAGACCAGGATTATCGGAAGGACTGCGTAGGATGTTTCGTGGGAGCGTTGTTGAACTTTGAGAAAAAATACAGTTGGGTAGGGGTTGTAATTTTTCAGGTTTTAGGGATTCCGACCATTCCATCCATCCTAAGAAGCTATTCCAGGGTACTTATATATGTATTGGACTGTTAGTTTAGTCATACTCTGTACCATATTATATTTTGTTGCCAGATGCCCGGTGATGAGGAAGAAGTTGATGACGAAGAAATGGGCGTCGCTGAAACATATGCAGACTATATGCCGCCAAAGTGTAAGCATATTTATTTATGGTGTACTGTAATATTTATCATAATTTTTCAGGCAATAAAGTTACAATATCTATATTCTAGAATATAAACAATTATAATAGGTATATTTACTGCAGTCAAAAGTCACAATAGTAATTTTAGGTAAACTATTTTTTTCTTCTACAATGTTTTTTTTGACTAATATCAATTGTTAAAGGTTGCAGTGTTGTTGAACATTTTTGTATGTCCGTCCAGTGAAGCTCGGCCGCAAGCATCCGGATCCGGTAGTGGAGACGGCGTCGCTCTCGTCCGTAGAGCCCGCCGATATTACTTATAAACTCAGCCTGCCCGACGAGACCATCCGTGGCGGCTTACTGTCCGCGCTACAGCTGGAAGCAGTTGTGTACACGTCACAGGCACACGAGCACACGCTGCCTGACGGCACACGTGCCGGCTTCCTTATAGGTACTGTATACTTAGACTCGGTCACCTAAACTCAGCTCACAAAACTCAGCCGTCTAAACTCAGCTCACAAAACTCAGCCACCTAAACTCAGCCGTCTAAACTCGCCAACTAAACTCAGCCACCTAAATCAGCTAGTTTTTTGTAAAATTATGTTCAAATTGTAATGTTGAGCGTATGCTGAGGACGCAATACTATCAAGTCAAATGTGATTTTGTTCAACTACTAACTACATTATACATCCCCTAAATGTCATGCTTTGTTGCTAATTATTGCCATTGGGTTGGGTATACAATACATTTTGAACCATATTTACGAAGACTTAAAAATAATAATTGGCTGGCAGGTGACGGCGCCGGTGTGGGCAAGGGCCGTACCATCGCCGGCATAATATTTGAGAACTACCTGAAGGGCCGCAAGCGTGCTATTTGGGTGTCCGTGTCCAACGACCTCAAGTACGACGCCGAAAGAGATCTGAGAGATATCGGTGCTGGGAAGATTGAAGTGTTCCCGCTTAACAAGGTATGTATAGTATAACAATGAGCGATTGAGGAAATTTAGAGAAAATAATTTGTAAAAACCGCATCTAAATTGGTCCATTCCTTTAGACGCTACGATGCTATATATGGCTAGACAGTTATACAAGGGCTCAAACTTTTACTTTTATCATTTCGGAAAATGGGATTCAGGTAAGATTTTTATTAAGAATGAAGTTTTTTAAGAAAATACGGTTGAAATAATATTTATATTTCAAATTACATCTGCTGACCGTATCTATCGCCATTAATGTTGACACTATAGTATGGGTTAAATTGATAAATTAAAATATCCGAAAACCCTCAAACTTTACTTACGCTATGTCAAATTATTTGTATGTATTGTACCCATCGAAATAAGATAACTAGAACGATAACTCTCATATGAATGTGCCAAAAATACGGCTTCACTTACACATGCAAAGGTAAAATCACACGTAACACTCATACGCGCTACAAAAAATAATAAACGTTCAAAACTTTATTTCATAAAAGTTAATGTCTAAATATTAAATTTCTAAATCGAGATACGACTTTCTGCACCACGCAAAAAAATAGAGTTATTAAGTGTCGACTTGAGATCATGAATTAATTTTTATGAATTGACGAATGAACGAGCTGCACAGACTTTTATAGCCCCGCCCCCATTTAGAGAGTTTTGGTGGGGTAATTGTTTTGCTTGAGTTACGTTTCTTGTCATCTTATGTCGACGCTTCCCGACCTTATGGGTTCTTTCATTGAAGGTTTCTAAATTGACAAGGTAGTTTGGACCTTGGCTTGTATTGCAACCTATCCCTGCTGTCACAATCTGATGGGATATTCATTGAATATCAATCGTGTCCAGTTCAAATACGCGAAGATCTCGTCAGCGGTGAACGGCAACGTGAAGAAGGGCGTGGTGTTCACCACATACTCGGCACTGATCGGTGAAACGCAGTCATCGAGCACCAAATATCGTACGCGACTCAAACAGTTGCTGCAGTGGTGCGGCGATGACTTTGATGGAGTCGTATCCTTTTTTTAATACAAATCTACAAGAAACTAAAAAAATGTTTTGGTGCATCTCGCATTTGTATATATAGTTGACTAGCTTTTGCTTCCGCCCGCATGAACGGCTTTATCCAGGATAAGAAGTGGCCTATGTTCTATTCCAGGTCATGGTCTACCTGTGTGCCAAGTTTCATCCAAAACCGTTCAGCTGTTAAGGCGTGTTTGACTAACAAACATACAAACTCACAAACATCCAAATTTATGATAGTAGTAGGATAAGGATATTAGGTAGATTTTTTTATAGTGTATACAGACGCATTATAACTGCCACGAAGGCAATATAAAATTGTATTCTAATTAAAATTGTTTTTTTAAGTATTGATTATACATATGTACTCACGCCTGTAATCTCCGAAGGAGTGTGCAGAGGTGTAACCAGTACACCCACTTTTCGCCGAGCGTATCTCTTTTCGTTGATGTGATAGGGGCGAGCCTATCGCCAGATCGGGCACACGGATTGATTATCGAAAATAATATTCCTGAGCCGCTCCACTCAGATCGTGTTCGACGAGTGTCACAAAGCGAAAAACTTATGTCCGGTGGGTTCAGGCAAAGCCACCAAGACAGGTCTGACAGCCCTCGAGCTGCAGACCCGCCTGCCTTCAGCCAGGGTGGTGTACGCGTCCGCCACCGGCGCCTCCGAGCCGCGCAACATGGCCTACATGGTGCGCCTCGGGATATGGGGGGAGGGGACGCCATTCCCCACCTTCATGGACTTCATCAACGCTGTCGAGAAGCGGTATGTACCGCTCGCTGAATATCGATTATATTTTAATAGTATCGTGTCACGTCACTATGCTAGCGTGTAACGTTAGACAGATTTTAAAATGAAAAAAAATGAAAAGTAAAAAATAACCATTTTTATAGGTCTGTTTAGTGAGGTGCCTGAGTTGCTGCCGGTCAAATAAATATTGCACCGACCACGAAGAGACATATAGAAATTATATTTTATTTTTAAGTGGTTTTTTTAAAAGATGGTTTCACTAAATGTTATTTTAATTTTCAATTTTTAGTGGTAGTTACAACAATAGCATGAAAATTCCATTACTTAAAACCGAACCTTAAAACCAATGATACAAAGCAAAAAATTAACCCTTAACGGATAACATTATAGTCATCATTTCTGAAGTGTTGTTAAGTGTATATGAGTAAATGAGTTATGTTTGTTGGTTTGTTGGTTTGTTCCGTAGAGGTGTAGGCGCCATGGAGATCGTGGCGATGGACATGAAGCTGCGCGGCATGTACATCGCGCGCCAGCTCTCCTTCCACGGCGTCTCCTTCAAGATCGAGGAGGTGCCGCTCTCCGAACCATTCAAGGAGACCTACGACAAGGCGGTGGCGCTGGTCAATATATTACATATAACATATTGTATTTATTATTTATTTATTTACACTTTATATACAATGTATAAAGGCGGACTTAATGCCAAAGGCATTCTCTACCAGTCAACCTTAAAGTGAAGCAGAGATAAACAAATTAGGTGCAAAAAAAAAGGAAGATACATAACATAAAAAATATTACATAGTATACAACGTGTTATAGAAAGGGGCGGGCAAATTTAAGCAATGTATAGTGTAGGGTATAAGTATTTATCTCCCATAGTACCAAATCCGATTGCATTGCTAGTACAATAATTATAGAATTTTCTTTTTTATCGAATGAGTAACATGTCGATATCGACTTTCAAGCTTTGGACAACACTAAATGATAAACAATGATACTATAGACCTCCTTTCATTTAATTATTTTATAATTAAAAAAACATTAAACAGTTGTCAAATGTCAATATTTATTTGACGCAGTCAGTTCGGCAAGTTCTGATTTTATGAAGTATGATTACGAGTAAAAAAAAATATGTTGTAATTGACTAAAAACAAGTATAATGTATTGGTGTAACTGATAAAAGTTTTTAAGAGGATCGTCGACTGTAATAAGCCATATTCATAGATGGAAGACCCGTGAATGAAGTCTTTAACATGCTTCTAAAGGATGGTACCTATTTGTCTTCAACACACAATCTCTTTCAGGTGTTAATTTGTGTTTAAATTACAAGTTACGTACGTATGTCCGTAGAATTACGTGCATCTTATTCAAGTTTATTAAAACGTGAGTATCGTTCATAATAATTAATAGTGATGTCATCAATCTGATCGATCTTAATAAACGAGTGATTAAATTTTACGTGAAATTTTCGGATGTCTTGGTTTTGAAAAGATCCGGTACATAAGTACTAATTGTACGGTGTATGTAATGACCCTAAAATATGACCACACCTTTCTGTAACACGTTGTATAGCTAAAATGGCAAATAAAATATATAAACATACAATATCGCCGGTATTATAACCCAACAATAAGATAAGAGTCTTGTGTCGTGGATATCCGGAGCTACGTGAGACTTACCGTCTCACAACACCCAGAATAGAAACAAATATTTGTGGATTCGACTAATATTTGTTTCGGGCTTGCTGTTAAGGGGCAGGGGGAGGGGGGGGGGAAGCCAGTTACTACACTACACTTCATATACCTTCCAAATAAAACTGAAGTGTCTGTTTGTAATATTAAAATAACCGTTTTTTACTACATGCATATCAATTTATATACAGTACATATACTAAAATAACATTTTTGTCTGTCCGTCCGTTTGTTCCGGCTAATCTCTGGAACGACTGGACCAATTTTGACGGGACTTTCACTGGCAGATAGTTGATGTAATAAGGAGTAACTTAGGTACTTCTTTATTTCGGAAAATTACATTTACGCGGGCGGAGTAGCGAGCAAAAGCTAGTATTCATATAAAACTCTACGACTCTCTACGATGATATATATAGTCCTCCTCATCGATTTCGATGACGGCGACCCTAGGACCCTCGGTCACGGATTGTTCTTATTATGAGCCCTTATATGGCTTGCTAGACCGAACTTGGTTTTAAAAACCCTACGACACGTGTGGCAGTAGAGTTGACCTGCGGAGCTGTAAGTGTACGTGTAAGAAGGCTTGGGTCTCTCTTTGCGTACTCGGCGTTTTTCGTACAGCGTTTGAAGGCGGTTTTTTTCAAACTTTTTAATATTATCACAGATGGCAGATCGCCATGTTAACCTTTCTGCAGCAAGATCCTCCCAAGACGCAGGGTCGATACCACAAGAATTCAAGTGCCTTTTGAACACGTCCTTAAAGCGCAGATGCTGACCGCCGTGCTTCCGCTTACCTTCTACCATCTCAGAGTAGAAGACAGCTTTAGGTAAACGGTGGTCATCCATGCGAAGAATATGTCCACACCATCTGAGTTGTCTTTGCATAAGTAGAGCCTCCATGCCGTACATTCCGGAGCGACGCAGAACCTCTGAATTGGGTATACGGTCCTGCCACTTGATCTTTAGAATAGATCTCAGACATCTTAGGTGGTAGGTGTCAAGTTTTTTAATGTCTGATCTGTAGAGGCACCACGTCTCTGCACCATATAAAAGTACAGGAATGATTAGTGCCTTATAGACATTAATCTTCGTCTCTAGCTTGAGATCATGGGACTTCCAGACACGATCACCAAGGCGCCCAAAATTGGAAGCAGCGTTAGCAATACGCGAAGTTATCTCCGAGGCCAAGGTATTGTCGCCCCTGACAAAACTTCCAAGATATTTAAAGTGATGAACTTCTTCTAGCGGTTTTCCATCTATATTCAGCGCCATTGGATCAGATTCGCTTCCTCTTGCTGGTTGTTTGAGGAGTTGGGTCTTAGAGGTACTTATAACCAGGCCAAAACGTTGACAAGATTGATGCAGAGCGTCAACATAGTTTTGAAGTTGCGTCATACTATCAGACATAAGGCACACGTCATCAGCGTAGAGAATCTCCAATACGGAAATCTTTGTAACTCTAGACTTCGCTCTAAATCTTGAAATATCAAAAACACCTTTGTCAGTCCTGATATTAAGCTGGATTTGGTTGCTACAACGTTTTAACGCATCTCTCATAACAACTGAAAAGTATATTGCAAAGAGTGTAGGTGCCATAACACATCCCTGCTTTACTCCACTAGTAACTTGGATATCCTCGGAGAGTTCATTCTCGTGTATAACCTTTGCTTTCATGCCAACATGAAATTGACGAATAAGATTGACGAGTTTCTTTGGATAACCATATTTTTGGAGAACAAGCCAAAGGGCCTCGCGTGGAACTCTATCAAATGCTTTCTCTAAATCAACAAAGCACATGAAGAGCGGTCGTTGATGTTCGAGACTTTTCTCCTGGAGTTGTCTTACGACAGCGATGGCATCAATGGTGCCTCTACTAGGACGGAAACCATATTGACTCTCCGGTAGGTGTTGTTCTGCTAGCTGACTAAGGCGGTTGTTGATGATGTGTGCGAGGATCTTACCAGCGCTGGAGAGAAGCGAAATACCGCGATAGGAGCTACAGTCGGAGACATCTCCCTTCCCTTTGTACAGCTTACAAATCACTGCATCTCTCCAGCCCTGCGGCACTTCCTCAGTGTCCCACACTCTTAAAGCAAGGTGGTAAAGCCTGCTAATAATATTTTTTCCACTATATTTGTATACCTCAGCCGGGATTTGATCTATGCCGGGTGTTTTTGAGTTTTTGAGACGCTGAATTGCTTTTGCGAACTCTTCAAAAGTTGGTGGATGGTCAAAATGTTCACAGGTGGGCAACTCTACAAGCGATGTGATATAGAGCAGATCAGCACTGAGGGCATTGGGGTTCAGAACGTCATTAAAATGCTCGGCCCATCGCTTTAATACGGAGTTCTTTTCTGTAACTCGGTGTTTACTATTTTTCGGTGTTACTCTACGATGAGCCTAGGTATCAGATATATATATATATTTCGTAATGGTGTGTAACACGTTTCATTTAGTGGGTGGAAGCCATGCAGCGGTTCACGGAGGCTGCCGAGCTTATCGACGCAGAGTCGCGCATGAAGAAAACTATGTGGGGACAGTTCTGGTCTGCACACCAGAGGTTCTTCAAATACCTGTGTATTGCGGCTAAGGTAAGACAAAACACGTATGTAATGTTTGCCCGCTATTGTTTTTAAATTTTTTATGACATGGTACGGGGCATTGAGACTTTGCGGGTGTCCGGGGGAAAGTAAATTGTTTTACCCTAACAGTTGAGATATTAACGTAACGAATGGAAGTAAGTACATACAGACATTTTTATATTTTTGTTAAATTAAAATTTTAAGGGTCTTTTTCCACTGTGCTGGATACCGCGGACGTACACGCACCAACGTACACGAGCACGCTCGAGTTACGTGTGAAATTGGTCTGTGAATGCAGATCGAGTCTATAAGTTTAAATATGCAACTGCTGGCACCTGCTTCTGGAGCGGTCCATGTAACGTGGGCACCCGCAATATCACACCACTCTACCATAATAAAGAATCGAGGAATTCTAAACAACTATAATAATTATCTGGTGGGAGGGTACCCAATATTTTTGTGGCTGACTGGATAGCGATGATCGTGTTCATAGTGAAAAACGCGACATTGTATCTCGTTCCGACGTACAGCAGCCGTGTCCCGAGGTCAGCCATTTTATATCCTGTAACGTCAGATTGGCATAATCCTGGCGACTGTCCAGAGATGTAATGTTTCTCGACGGTGACAATTCTATTTGGACTGTCATATTTACCATGAGGTCCATTGTAGTTAATTTGTCGTGCCAGTAAAGAAAATCTACTTTGACATTTCCATAATTATAGTGTTTTCTATGATGTCTTTTTCTTCTTCTTGCCCTTATCCCACTCGCAGTGGGGTCGGCGTAACATGCTTTTTAACACGTTATAAAAAGAATTGGCTTGTAGTTTTTACGACCGGCCGCCTGCCTGACGTGACGTCAATCCCTCTCGGGTTGTGTTTTCTATGATGTAACATCATCATACTAATAAATGTGAATGTAAGTTTGTTTGTTACGCTTTCACGCGAACACTACTTAACCGATCATCATGAAACTTTGTACACATATTCTTGGAGGTAACAGAAGTAACATAGGATACTTTTAATGAAAAAAAAGATATATATTTGTTTGTTACGCTTTCACGTCTAAATCACTGAACCGATTTTGATGAATTTTGATGTAGAGATAGATGGGACCCTGGAGACGGTTATAGGCTATGTTTTATTTCGGAAAAGTCTATTCACGCGGGCGGAGCTGCGAGCAAAAGCTAGTAAAATTATAAACTTTATCGCTAGATTATGCATTACCTGCAAGAATTAAATATCATATGATGTTCCGTCGCCAGGTGAATCACGCAGTAGTAACAGCCAGGGAGGCGGTGAAATGTGGCAAGTGCGTCGTCATCGGTCTACAGAGCACCGGCGAGGCTCGAACCCTGGACCAGCTGGAGAGAGACGACGGGGAGCTCTCGGACTTCGTCTCCACTGCCAAGTGAGTGAACATCACATCTGATCTGTCGCTGATAACGATCTCGAATATCACATGTTATAATATAGTAAGCGACAAAAAAAAGGCCCTTTAAGCTCATTTCTACATGAGAAATGTTTTTTTTTATACGTAATAGGCTCGCGTTTGGCCACTATTTGTTTAAATAATATAATAAACTAATATATAAAATTCTCGTGTCACAATGTTCGTTCCCATACTCCTCCGAAACGGCTCGACCGATTTTTATGAAATTTTATATGCATATTCAGTAGGTCTGAGAATCGGCTATTATCTATTTTCCATACCCCTAAATGTTTAAGGGTGGTCCACCCTTAAATTTTTTTTTTTTTTAGACAATTTTTTTTGTTTTTTTTTATGATACAGCATTAAAAATACATATAATCCTAAATTTTCACCTTTCTACCACCAACCCTTATTTTTTAATAGTGTTATTGGTATTTTTTTCAAGCGCGTTTCTCACCGGGGTCGCCCACTAGGCTACTTTAATCCTGTAAATAGGCATTCACGCAGGCGGAGCCGCGAGCAACAGCTAGTATAATAAATATCTGACCAATATTCATATACCTGTAGAAACAAGTTTATTTAGACGATATCGTTTGTCGCTTACGCTCTGACAACAAGTGTTACCAACAATGTGTTGTGATCAGGGGCGTGTTCCAAACGCTAGTGGAGAAACACTTCCCGGCGCCGGACCGGGACCGGATCAACCGCCTGCTGGGCCTCGACCCGCCCAAAACTAAGCTCGCGCCTATACTAGTGCACGCTGTGCAACAAAACGGAAACAAGATCGACCATGAAGCTAACACTTCGAAGAGGAAATGTGAGTATACAGTGAAGTAGTTTTCAAAACTCCTATTTTTTTTATTTTTTTTGGCTTGAATGACGAGACGAGCAGGTCGATCGCCTGATGGTAAGCGCCACGCCTGCTCATAAACAGAAGCAATACCACACAGAACTTTAAATAACAACGCACTGCCTGATATCTATCTAGGTAATTATATATACAGTATGTAACAAAAACCCTGTTGGCCCTTTTTGGGTCGTGAAGATAGACATATAAACAGCTTAATAAAAATAGTTAAATAAAAATAATAATAAACAGAAGCGAGATATTTTTCTTACACAGGTAACTTAAAAAATTAACATATTTAAAAAAATATAAATTATATTTACATCTGAATTTCTGTGTGTTTTGACGAAGCCACGGGCGCGGTACGTTTGTGTACGTGGACGCCGCAACATGCCATCTCACTCTGGCTCCAAGTCATCGCAGACAAATTTGCTTACTGGCAGTAACATTTTGACACTTTTTGTATGGAAGATCTGTCAAAACAATACTGATAGTAAGCAAATGTGTTGATATACTGAATATAGAGAACGGCCATTAGACGGATTGACGTTAGGCAGGCGGCCGGTCGTAAAAACTACAAGCCAAATCTTTCTGTAACATGTGATAAAAAGCATGTTGCGCCGACCCTACTATGAGTGGGATAAGGGCAGGTGGAAGAGAGAGATCAGGTAGGTATGAAGAATGTGACTAATGTACTTATCTGAACATTAAATTTCATAAAATTAATATTACAGGACCAGATATGCTCCATAACTCTTGACATTTGTTCTTCCCTGTTGTCCAGTAACATCTCGACAGCAAGCTAATGTGGCGGCGAAACGCGCGAGAGGCGGTTCATCATCAGACGAGTTCGTACGGGGTGGCTCCTCGGATGAACTGGAGATGGACTCTGGAGAGGAGCAGCAGGCAGGAGGCTCCGATTCGGACCTCAGCGACTTCAATCCGTTCCGTGGGGGGAGTGACAGCGACGATGGTAACTATTGTATACGAAATTAAAAAACTCATGTCCTAGTCATTGCAGACTTCCTATAGGAATTTCTGAATTATTTTTTAAGTTTGTCAACTTTCTCAATATTAATAGGTCATGCATGTCTAGTGTAAAAGGATTTGAAGTATTTATACTACTTTTGGCTGTAATTATTTCTCAATAAGACAATAATGTGTTGTTAGACTTAACGCGTTAAGTCGATTCGAGAAGAGGTATAACTAAAGGCGGGTAAAATTTTACTTATGTTCCAATATAAAGTATGGTTTATCTGATTTTTTATGACTCTTCAGAACCATGGATTGGACGTAAAAAGAAACCCGTCAAGAAGAAGAAAGCGTCGTCTCCGAAGAAGAAGAGTTCCACAACTCAGGACAAGATCGAGACCATGTTCGAGAAGAAGAACAGCGCGACCACCACGGCACCGCCCAAGGTGACCGTCACCACCAACGCAGGACAGAGCCTCACCGGCACGCCTGTCGGGACCAATGGACTTTACCTCGGTGAGTATCTGGCTCGAAGGACCATTTTTAAAGTGTAGATTACATATAGCATGATTATGGAAACGAGCTAAGTGGGTCACCTGGTAATAAATGGTTACCGTTGTCTATAAACACAAATATGTACAATATTAAAGAAATCTGGTATTTACCGCTGATCTTGGATAGCAGAATGGGGTACATCTCTGGCAAACTCACAGACTACACGAAAGCCATATCATAACGTGTTGTTTTACTTAAGTTACCACATTTATACTGTACAAAATATGCGATTCTACCTCTTACGGAGGTTTTTATCTGGCACGAAGGACCAAACAAAATTTTCACATAACGGACATTTTTAATTTTTTTTCAGGTCCGACACGTAACCAGCCACCGCCACGGTCGGCGATTGAAAGAGCTTGCAGCATGAAGGAGGAGCTGTTGGTAGCCATCGAGCGCCTCGGCAAGCGCCTGCCGCCCAACACGCTCGACCAACTCGTCGACGAGCTCGGAGGCACCGAGAACGTCGCCGAGGTCACAATCATAATAACCAATATACCACATGTTGTAATACCGAGCTGCCAGCTTGGGTATTGGGTTTTGTAAGATTTTGCCACAGGCAATTTTTATGACTGGTAGAGCCACGCTGTAGACACTTGTGTGTTGTGTGTTACCACTGTCTCACAGAAAACCGACGTAAAGTAGCAGCTTGCTGCTGCGTTTCGTACGGTGAGAGATATCCGGAGGCCCAAACCCCCTCCCCTTCCCAATCCCTTAATTTATCCCTTTCCTTTAAGGTCAGCAACGCACCCACAATTCTTTTGGTATTGTGGGCGTACATGGGCAATGTAGAGATCACTTAACATCAGGTGACCCACTTGCTCGTTTGCCGGCCTATGCTTTAAAAGAAGGCCCAACAGCCACCTCGCCTTTCAAATTACAATTCCTTTCCATAGTCGATTAAAAGGTCCAGTTATGGGCCGATTTGTGCTATGCGTATCGTAAACCCGATTATGAGTCAAAACTCAGTCACATCGGCGAGCTGACTATCCCAATATATGAGAATCGAACAATATTTTATTATTAACCGTTGTCTTGCTACCCGCGTTATGTGACTTGGAATTTTCATTTGAAGTGATGTTTCGATCACGAAGTCTTGAACCGAGACTATCACTAGCAAACGCATATTGGAACACTTCATTTGACTTGACAAACGAATTGTTATCAATGCAAACTTTGTCAACAGATGACAGGTCGTAAAGGCCGTGTAGTGCAGACAGAAGACGGTCAAATCTTGTACGAGAGCCGATCAGAAGCTGACGTGCCTCTCGAGACCCTTAACCTGACGGAGAAGCAGAGGTTCATGGATGGAGAGAAGGACGTGGCCATCATCTCAGAGGCCGCCTCCAGTGGTATATCGCTACAGAGTGATAGGAGGTGATTAGATATTCCGTATCGATAATTTACAATCGAGTAATATAATTGAATCTTGATGAATGTCTTGTATCGATAATCGAATAAGTTTTAATTGACTGGACGAAGGAGAAGAGATTTGTTAGCAAGCTGGACCCTGGCACCAACCGTGTTTACGCCAGATAGAACGAAGTTTTAATCGATGTTTTGTAGTCATACGCACTCACGCCTGTAATCCCCGGAGGGGTAGGCAGAAGTGTAACCAGTACACCCACATTTCGCCGAGCGTATCTTCGTCCTACGATGTGATAGGGGGCGACCCTATCACCATATCGGGCATAAATTCCAGACTTCAGGCTGATTACTGAGCATCTCGTAATAGAAAAACCCAATACCACTTTACCCGTCCCGGGGATCAAACCCGAGACCTCAGCGTTAGCCTCAATCGTAACGCGTACGCATTACAATTGCGCCACCGAGGTAGTCGGTAATGTTTGTAGTCGATGTAATAATTAAGTGTTTGCTTTGTTACAGGGCGCGGAATCAAAGGCGAAGGGTACACATAACATTGGAACTGCCGTGGTCAGCAGACAGAGCTATACAACAGTTTGGTAAGTTTATTACATTAATTATTTTAATCCCCGATTTTATCTCTGCCTTTGTTGGAATCGTAGCGCCTAAACGGATGGATCGATTTGGATGCTTTAAAAGCTATTTATAATTATATGTCAGACTTACGATATAGGTGATTGTGGTAACACTTAAAACGATTCACTACTGCAGTAACTGGAGTCTAATCTATACTATTGATTCCGAATTTATATTGGTATTTTGGGTGTCCATATTTAGTACCCTCGTCATAATATCAATAAATTTAAATATCAATAATTTGATTCGATATTCAATGCAACTTATTGATTTCATATTGAGCAGAGTTGATATTTTAGAGTCCCAATCGTCGTTTCCTCTATTTTGTCTTCATGAAGGTTTTGTCGTTTGTCATCAGGTCGTACGCATCGTTCCAACCAGGTGAACGCGCCGGAGTACATATTCCTGATCTCTGACCTCGCCGGTGAGCGTCGCTTCGCGTCGACTGTCGCCAAACGCCTGGAGTCACTCGGCGCTCTCACGCACGGCGACCGACGCGCCACTGAGACGAGGGATCTGTCGCAGTTCAACATCGATAATAAATACGGTGAGGATACCTATGTGTTTTTGAATCCTGGAAATCTAATTATTTATTGGTCCTTCGAGTCGAAATTGATGTCTTATTTATGATTGAATTTTATTTTCTTGCTATCAGAGCTATAAAAAGATCCAGTCTTTGCGGACAAGGTTTTGGTCCTTCGAGCCGGAAGTTGATGTCTCGATAAATACATAAACGTTATGTTTGCAATGCAGGTCGCACGGCACTAGAAGCAGTGATGCGCGCCATAATGAAGTACGAGCGTCCGTTAGTGGCGCCACCTAGCGACTACGCAGGAGACTTCTTCCAGGATGTAGCCAGCGCGCTCGTCGGAGTGGGACTTATTGTCAACAGCGACGCTGCGCCAGGAGTCTTGTCACTAGACAAGGTATATATTACATACAATATGCCTTGTTCCAAGGGTCAGGGGCCACACCATTAATCTGAGCGAGCCGTAAAGTGCCACTTTAATGACGAGACGAGCAGGTCGCTCGCCCGATGGTAAGCGCCACGCCTGCTCATAAACAGAAGCAACGCCACTCAGAACTTTAAATAACAAAGCACTGCATGACACTGAACTGCGCTCGTCATCCCGAGACATAAGGTGTTAAGTCTCATAATGTAATGTCATTGGTTTCAATGTCCTTTAAACCGGAACACACTATGCTTACACACTGTTGCTTGGCGGCAGAAATGGACAGCGCGGTGGTGCCAACCCAGTCGGCCTCTCGCATACGAGAGACCTACCATCTACGTGCAATAACCTTCATACATTGTTAAATCCCGGCACATGTATAACTAAAATGAAATGCCACATGAAGGAAAAGGCATCATTACGACAGTTTGACGCGTGGTCGTGCGCCACATACTAATTTGTGTTGAGCATCCACACATTTCGCAAACCGAGACTATTCAATTCAATCGTTTCGATTCTTTACTCGTCAAAAGATCGACAAAATATGGCAAGAAATGAAGTAGATTTCGTGGGTTCGATTCCCACACCGTGACAAATGTTTGTCTCATCCACAAATATTTGTTTCGGGTCTGGGTGTTGTGTGTTGGCAAGTCCCTCGTAGTTCGTGATACCCACGATACAGGTTTACCTAGTGTGGGATCAGGACTATGTGTGTGACTGTTGGGTGTATTTATTTATTTATTTATTTAGTTTTATTCATCATGTAGGCAATTAAAATAGCACTTATGACAAGTCAGTACAAAATAAAGAAACATAAGTAAGTATAGAAATCATATCAGCTAATATATACATAACATACATAGCATCGTCAAAATACACTGGGCAACTATAAATTTTACAATATTTTTTTAATAGTCCAGAATTGCTAAGTATTATTATTATTAAAAAAAATCTCTGTTTTAAGGTTCGATATGGACCATAGGCATTTAAGCCAATCGAAACGAATAGCTTCATTGTACGGCGAGCTGAGGCTGAGTCAGCCTCTAGTTGATACGTAACTTATAGTTTATATTGCTTATTGATAATATTTACATGTCCGTATTCAAGAGTAACTCGAGTGAGCTACAACAGTAGATTTAGTTTTCGACGCTAAATAAAAACAGACCAATCACATATACACTAAGAGCTCATTTGAATTTTGTTGCATATGGGCGATAGTTTACTTACTTCAGTTATAGCCATGCGAGTTATATAATGGTATTTAAAAAGTGTATTTATTGAAATAAAACTAGTTTATACTAGTTTATCGCGATTTAATTTTTATTTTATCCCAACGTTTCGAAAGCTTTTCAGCCTTCGTGGTCACGAGAGAGTCGAGCTTTTGAAACTAGTTTTATTTCAATGTGTAATATTCGCGTAAACCTAAGAAATCACAATGTATTTATTTTTTAATACAGGATTACAACAACATGTCGAAGTTCCTGAACAGGATATTAGGAATGCCTGTGGAATTACAGAATAGGCTTTTCAAATACTTCACTGATACGTTAAACGCCGTTATGGAGCAAGGTAAGGCGAATATTTCTTTTTTTCGATTTTTAACATAATAAAATTCCGTGGCGCAGCGGGTGAGTAGCCGGCTGCGAATCGAGAGGCCGTGGGTTCGATTCCCGCATCGAGACAAATGTTTGTGTGATCTACAAATATTTGTCTCGGGTCTGGGTGTTGTGTGTTGGCAAGTCCCTCGTAGTTCTTGATACCCACGATACAGGTTTACCTAGTGTGGAGTCAGGAATATGTGTGTGACTATTGGATGTTATAACGCGCCAATACATTCCCGTAGGTAAATTTTATAGTCCGTAGGACCCGCGAGGGTGGGGGGCCTGCGGGCGGGCGGGGGGACTGCGGTGCGCTCGCGTCACGTACACCCTTGGCAGTCGGCCGCGAGCTCAGCCGCGAGTAGTTATGTTTTTTCATGTAACGTATGTTGCGTCCCTTATGTACCAAGTGTATAAGTATACGATATAATATATACTTACTTCAATACATGGGCCATGTGTTTTCTTTAAATAACTTATAATATGTTATAATGTATTATTATTATTATTAAAATAACTGTTACTCGAAGTTGTAAGTTGTGTAAACAGTTGTGGTCGTATTTGTAGTTTTATTTTTAGCTGTTAGCATAATGTTGATTTCAATACGAAATGTAATTTTATAACGTTGTTTTGTAGCAAAGCGCAGCGGTCGTTTCGACCTGGGCATCCTGGACTTAGGCAGTGCTGGTGAGGTGGTACGTCGCGTGAGACTGGTTCGATTCCTGCGCAAGCATGCCACAGGCAGGGCGCCTGTCGAACTGCACACTGTACACTCTGAGGTACCTACTTACTATCACACTACCAACTAGTCTACACAATACACAATATACATGTGTCATAAAGCATTGTTTATATAGTTTAGGGAAATTTTAAACTATAGAACAAACAGGAAAATTGACCGAGGAACTTTTGGAGCGTGTTATGAAATTTATTTAGTTTAATTAGTTTTTAAATGCTGATCAACTTAATTTCATGAACAGCAGCAGGTGATAAAGTTTGATGAAAAGGTTACTAAAAAAACGTTAAGAAAAAGTTACTACATAATAGGTATCTGTGTAAATGCGTGCTTGCTTGTGTGCGTACGTGCGTACGTGTGTGTATATATACGTGTGTCTTGCCGACAATGAACATTAATCGGATTTTTTTCCGTTCCCAGCGTGGCATGGAATGGTCTGAAGCCCTGGACAAATGGTCGGAGCTGAACGGTCCCAAGGAAGGTTTCTATCTGTCACAACAACCGCGCAACAACAAATACACCGCCGTGTTGTGTGTCGCAGCTATTTCTACTGGCAAGAAAGAGAAGCTGTCCAGGAAGGAGACCATGTTCCAAATATACAGGTGACGTGGTGTTTATCTATTTTATTTTTAGACTGCTAGGACGTTTTTCTTATTGAAGACGGGCAACGGAGCAAGCGGGTCACCTGATGGTGAGTGATCACCGCCGCCCATGGACACCGTCAATACTAGGGGATTTGTCGGTGCGTTGCCGGCCTTTGAGGAAAAAGAGTAGGCTCTTTTCTTGAAGTTTCCTAAGTCGTATCGGATGATACTTGTGTAATAACTAATAAGTTAGGTCTTTGGAAGTTATGGTGGGAATTTTGACAGTGCGGTTTATTTTAATCATTTTCTAAATATTTTCTAATATTTTTCGATTTTAGTGGCATTGTGTCAGTAACAATCAGCACTATCTGTCTTCAATGTCGGAAACGGCTCCCTTACACCCGGTAAATTTGCAAGTCTTCACAAGAACGAAGATAACTTGGTGTGACCAATTTAAAGTCTTGCCAAAGCATTGGCGTCATTCCTTTCAGTTCGATACTGTTGGTTGGCGGCAGAAATAGCCAACAAAGTGGTACCAGTACCTAAACGGCCTCTTGCAGAAGAGGGACCTACCACCTAGTAATAAAAAAAGTGGCTGTGCGCACTGACAGAGTGTTCACCAAAACGCCATCTTTGTAGAGTTTAGTTCACATAGTTTGTTTTGTGTGCTGGTGTACAGGCCCAACACCGGTCTGCAACTCCGTCTGGAGTCCCTCGCGGAGATAGAGAAGAAGTACCGCAAGGTGGAGAGCACCGAAGCTGAGGCTGCATGGAGGGCGCAGTACTCCGCCTCGCTGAAGGTCTGCTCGCATGCATACTGGCGAGACCAGTGCAGGAACTCTGCCGACTGCGAGGTATGTATACTGTGCTAGTATACTGTGTGGTGTCGTGTACTGGTATGTATGTATGTATGTATGTATGTATGTATGCATGTGGCGCAGGTGGGGCGGCGCGTGCGCACGTGGCACGTGCTGGCGGGCTCGGTGCTGGCGGTGTGGGCGCGCGTGGAGCACGTGCTGGCGGCTCGGAGCCAGCTCAACAAGATGCAGGTCGTACGGATCAAGACTACCGACGGATTGAAGATTGTCGGTATGTCTTACATCTGTTACATTACTCTACAACTCTACAACTCTACAACTCTACAACTCTACAACTCTACACATACACCTCTCCCAAACTAAATCAGTTTCAATATACCAATGAAAATATTATTTGTTTAATTTTCTATTGAGTCTTATTTGCTCGATTCCATATTTCGATAAGTATATTAACTACACTTAAAATTTTCGATATGATTAATAAATTCAAACTTCATAATCTAATTTCGCATTAAGTTTTATCGACATAATAATTTAGATGTCTCATCACTAATTCCATGGATATACCAATTTTTATTCTATCAATCAAACTTAAAATACCGTAAATCATCATCATACCGTGTATCATATTGTACAGCTGTGACATCCACGTCCAGCCCAGGTAATATTATAGATTTGTAACATTACAATTGTATTCTTTAATCATATTGTGTACAATCTTATAAATTAAGTCTGTCGTAACTTGATTTTTTTGAGATTTTACAGCAGTAATTCAAACATTTAAAAAAAAATTCATATACAGTAATAAAACTTCCAAATTTCTACCCTCAGGTACGGTTATCCCAAAGAACTGCGTGGAGCCGCTAAAAGAAGCTCTCGCGTCAGATGCAGTGTCGGTTAACGAACAAACGTTCGACGAGCAAGCAGACGGACTCAAATGAACACCCCACTCCCACTATAGTTCCTCTGTCTCTCTTTGTTTTGTGTTCGGGACCATGCGGTGGATGGTGAACGCTCTCGGGACCTAATATCGACTATAAAACGTTGATGTATGGCATTGTATTGACAATATTATTCGAAAATTGAAGATATAAAACAAAATATCGATATAAACGTAATTGTGGATTTATCGATATGAAAAAAAACGTTTCGAGAATATGGTTCTGAAAATGTTGACTATAAAGTATCGATATAACAGTAATATATTGATGATAACTTGGTACTGAAGGACTGACTGACTTCGATAACTCACTTTTCGATACGTGTCGGTTTGAAATATTGCCGATTATCACTGCTTTGAAAATATAGCGATTTATATTCCGGTAAACTATATTTATTAAAGCAATATACCGACAATAATGTAGTTATATTAGTAACATATTTTATTTTTGCAATAAAAAGGGTATAAGTACGTACAATAATGATATAGATCAGAATTCGATATTTGAATAGTAAATGTTAAAACATATCTACGGATTCATCATGCTATATTTTGCGCTATTTCTAGATAGTATATTTTCACGATCTTGAATGTTTGAAAGTCGATATAATAGCGGTATCCGAGAAGCGTCAGGTTTAGTGTTATGAAGTGCGTTGTATAGGGCTGGGTCGCGTGACCTGCCCGGGTCTCGAATGTAGTCAATTACGTAAGGAGCCAAGCGATATGACTGATTATTTCTTTAGCAACCTTCTCCAACCTCTACCACTCTCCCCCAAGCCCCCACGGTAAGCTGCAAACTTAAAAGTTGCAATTACTATACTTATTTATGCTAGCCACCTTAATTAGACGACGTCTTTGTAGGGAAATATGACTGCTATATCAATCGATATTAGGGCTGGACGGATTCGATGATTTTCATCGATATCGGTTATACGAAAATAGAATAGATGGATGACAGGATTTGTGATAGTTGATTAGGAATTTCGAATATTTATGGATGGGTAAGTTGTGTTAGCGATATCGATGAAAGTTATCTTTGTAAGATGCCCGGGTAAGTAGTAAGGTTACATGAGTGTGATGTATGCATTAGTGCATAGATAAGTGTATATTTAGTGATTAATGTATTTTATTGCGAATACGTGTTGTACGGAGATCGCGCCCAGGTTTTATGTTTCGGACATGCTTCGTTCTTTCAGCATTCGAGGTGGATTTGATCACGTGACAAATGTATAAAATGACCGAGAATGTTGAATAATTTAAATGTTTAATATGTAAGCATATTTTGTAGATATCGTATTGTATACGATTTAAAATAAATATATTTGTGCTCCATTGATTTTAATACTAAATCAATCTGGTGTTAAATATTATACCAATGAATTGTAATCGTACCAATATATAACGTATATGTTCCCCATTATCGACAGCATCCGCGGTAACAGCTGTGGAGGTGTCGCGTGTGCGTGTACTGTGTACTGTGTACTGTGTACTGTGTACTGTGTACTGTGTACTGTGTACTGTGTACTGTGTACTGTGTACTGTGTACTGTGTAGTGAGCTGGCGCAAGTCACTCGTACAAGTCGGCTTAAGTTACATGCTCTTGTATACGATACGGTATGTTTTGTTTTGTACAAAATACTAGTTTTTTATTTAATTCTATGTTATATATTATATTTTTTTTTGTGACCGTTTATTTGATAAAATAGACTAAACACGTTCAATGTGCGTATAGTACATTTTAGCCAAGTATATTTATCGAATATTTTAAACGTAACGCTTGTTAGTTGACGATGTGGCCGTTGTATTGGAACGCATCGGCAATGTTCGGTCCCCGGCCGGCGGTCCGAACTATCGACCAATCAGAGCGCGGTGTTTGACGCGTTGGCTGCTAAATTGGGTTTTGTAATTGTAGTTATCGTAAGTATCACAATTATAGGCTATATATTATATCGCCAGTGATTGTACGGTAGTCAACGTGTTCAACTTTATATCACTAGTGCCCTGCTTCCCAAGAAACACTGTAAAATTAATGTTTTATGAGATATGTAAATTAGAAATTTCTAATGAGAATTATCGATATATATTTAATACTTTATTTACGATAGATTAAGAATTGTTTCAAATCAATTTACACATTTTAAAGTCCAACTCACAATAACATGTCTCGCTGAATTTAGGTTGCCGTGTGGTTCACCCAACTGCACTTTGGGCCTAATATCATTCTAGGAAGCAGAATATTCCACCGTGTTGAGACGATACACATTTTAATAGCTTTTATAATTTATTGTAACTGTTAGACGTTTATTATATGTGATTTGTACACAATAGTGGACATCCAGTGGTGTTATAGTCGAAAAATAAATAGTAAAGTTTTTAATGTATTCTGCCTGGCTGTATGGGAAGGCGTTATGGAAAGGAAATTATTTGGAGCAGTTCTGCATAAAAAAATATGTATTGCTGTAAAATTATAATGGTTTTTAAGAAAGTCGTTAACAAAAAAAAATAATTATCAAAAAGGTGCATTGTTGAAGTTTTGTGCATTCGTGAACCAATCTTGTTGTTTTTACACTATTCAATTAAAATATTTCTAATATTTATAGATAGTTATTATGCAGTTATCGTTAGTTTATGAAATATCAAGATTTATTACGCATTATCCCATAGAGGATCAATAGATTTACCATTTTCCTAATAGGTATTAGATTATTCATATTATACTTGAATTTAATTAGAAAAGTAATTTATTCAAGCGATCCCCTCTAGATGTACGTTAGAAGGTCCTCCACGACGCCCTCTCACCGGCCATAGACAAAGGTATTTCAGTATTCAGTGATGTTAACTAGAACCCTCCGCCACCATTCATCTTGTCTCTTGTGTATTCATTGATGTATAAAAGGTTAAAGACGACAAAATAAATGTATATAAACCACTGCATTGTTTCATTATCTATAGTTGTTTAAGTTCCACAGTCAATTTTTTTGTTAAATTTTCTCCATGAAGGAAATGGCAAAGGTTAAGAACCTTAACATGCAGCCTATTCTGTCGTTAGTTTGTTCAAATACGGGCACAAATTGATAAGTCAAAGCCGTGATAAAATGCCAAAGCCATGTCGATAATTTTCTTCATAAAGGTTAAAGCTATGTCTAATGTGTTTTCCATCGATGAATTGAAAGGCCGAAGCCATATGTGATATTTAAATATTTAATGTTCCCGCTAGTATAAAGCGTTTTATTATTACACACTGAAACCAAACTTATTTTGTACTGTGCAGTGTGCGTTTTGTTCACTCTCAATCCATGCAATCCACACGACCGACAGTTTGCATCCAAACGTCACTGTCAAAATCAGCAGCGGAAAATGGTCATTCTCATTTGTCTGAGCTCGATTGTTTTCATACACATTTTTATGTAAAAAATTATAAAATTAACAGAGAATATGACTCAAAAGGACATCACCATGCAGGAATTGGAAGAAACTGTAAGTACATCGTTAAGTTTATAAATTAATTTCCAGTTAAAATGTAAAAATAGATGAGCTTTTCAAAACTAGGTCATAGAGCCGCTAAGCTATAAATGTTTAACGGCATGTTAGTAAAGTAAAGGGTAAAGGCTGCTCTCCCTGTATAACTTATATATAATGTACTTGATCTGTTCTTTTACAACCAAGTTATCAATTACCATGCGCAATTTTTCATAGTAATTGATAATTTAGTCGGCTTTAAGCAAACAGTTTGCATATTTAGTATTCGGCCGTCTCGGAAACGGTTCTGTTTGCAGACGAGATTGATTGATGTTCTTACGAATATTTTATTTTATACGTCGTTTTAATTTGATCCTCCCAAATCTCGGTTAGGCATTTGTATGCATCAGTGACTATTTATTTCATTTTTATTTATTAATTTTCGGTTTTATGAAAATTATAGACATTACCTCAATAAAGCTTTTTTATCTCACTGTTAGACTAACATTTCATACACAAATATTGTAACAAGACATCTTTTGTACAAAAGAGTCTTATCAATTGTTCAATCAATTCACTGTATTTATTAGAGGATTATTGTCTAATTAACACATGAAGTTTTCCTCCATTTGCATCATAATTCTTTGCCGCCATTTATGATGCATATTTTTAATGTGAAATAGTATGACTCCATACACAAATCAAAACAATACTTCATAGCTGTTGATATTTACTAGACAGGAAAAACTGTAAATGTTCTATATAATTTCTAAATTATTTACCCACCAGCTACCTATATTTTACAGTGATAAATGTATCCTAATACTATTATAAATGTGAAAACTTTGGATGTTTGTCAGTTTGTGAAGTTGGATGTTGGTAATCTGATTGAATTTCTTAGTCAATCACACCATAACAACGCAGATCATGATCTGCTGCATAGGCTACTTTTTATCTCGAAAAGGCCGTTTCCTCTAATTTGTCCTCCCAGCACTTTCTGCGCTGTTTACAGGATCATACTCCTGATATGATCTGGCAATGGTGGAAATTGCCTCTTAGAGGGCTGCTGGTGAATCAGGTGAATGGTCGGTTGTCGAAGATTTAAGGTGATAGGCCTCTACGTTATGCGGTGACTATACGTACCATAACCATTCCTTTTTCTAACTATTCATAGATTTGACGGTATTGATATTACGAGCGGCGCCCCGCTGTCTGACGCCACAACACTCAGAGGAAACCAAGTTTCGCCATTGCCTCATCCAGTTGGCTGTATACAGTCAGACGGCAGATCTCCCCATGTAATAAATACTGTCAAATCAATAGTATGAGAAGGTGGACCCTGGCATTACGCCACGATAACACTAGACAGAAATAAAGAAGCAGTTAGCACCACTTACTCCCTTCATATATGTATAAACTTCTTAGCATAAAATATCGACAAAAACTTAATTATTAGCTATATCCTTGGTATAATCAGGTGAAACGCACAGACGAGCAGCTAGACCTGATGGAGTGGAAGATGGACAATGTGGAGAAGGAACTGGTGGAACCCATCAACGCTCAGGACATGTGCATCATGAACCTGCTGAAATCTGTCTCTGAGGTAACTTACTAGAGCTGTACAGTAAAGCACAACTTGACATTTAATAACACTCAATATACACGCAAATCTGTAGTACAACCATCGAAATAAGATAACTAGAATGATAACTCTCATATGAATCTGCCAAAAATACGTTTCCACTTACTTACACATGCAAAGGTAACGACACGTAACAAAAATTAATGAACGTTCAAAATAAACTTTATTTCATAAAACTTAATGTCTAAATATTTAATATTTCTGAATCGAGATACGACTTTCTGCACAGCAAATTTTTTTTTACGTGTGTCAACTAGAGATCATGGATCAATTTATATGAATTGATGAAAATGTCAACTAGAGATTATGGATCAATTTTTATGAATTGATGAATGAACAAGCTACAGACTTTTATAGCCCCTTGCACAAAGTTTGGGTTGGGTATTTTTTTTGCTTGAGTTATGTTTCTTGTCATCTTATTTCGATGATCAATCACAACAGAGTCGAGAATAAACCCCCATTTATTTGATAGCCTCCGTGGCGTAGCGGATGAGTAGCCGGCTGTAAAACGAGAGGCCGCGGTTTCGATTCCCGCGCTGAAACAAATGTCTGTGTTATCCACAGATATTTGTTCGGGTCTGGGTGTTGTGGGACCGTAAGTCCCTCGTAGTTCCTGATACCCACGATACAGGTTATATACCTAGTGTGGGATCAGGACTATGTTAGTGACTGTTGGGTGTATTTATTTATTTAGATGGAGAGAGTTTATCTTACGACCGAGGCAAGAATTTAATAGAAATTTAAATTCATGAGGCCGCGTCATGCAATTTGTAAATAAGAATCTTATGACGCGTCCTCATAGATGTCAGTTTTCTGTGATATTCTCTTCTGGGTAGTACGAGAAGTCTCTTTATGAAAATGGGGCTTTTAACTAAAAAAATCTCCTTTACGAAGTCGCATCAATAGTCAATAGTATGAAACTACCTCGTAGAACAGAAGTTTTATTCTCACCTGTGTTGGTGGCGCAGTTGTAATGCGTACGCGTTACGACTGAGACTGACGCTGAGGTCTCGGGTTCGATCCCCGTGACGGGTAAAAGTGATATTGGGTTTTTCTATTACGAAATGCTTAGTATCAGCCCGGAGATTGGAATTTGTGCCCGGTATGGCGATAGGCTCGCCTCCCTCACATCATGGGACGGAGATAAGCTCGGCGAAATGTGGGTGTACTGGATTTAAGGGAGTGTCCGTATGTATGTATATATATATATATATATATACGTTATCTAAATGTGGATTTATTATAGAATATTTAATAACAATGGGAGTGAAATAGGATTAAAATTCTTATGACTTATCTTTTACTAATATTTTTAATCAATAATGATTGCCACTCCCAAGTTGAATGCACAGATTATTGTTACATTTTCATGATAAGCCTGCTTGTTAGGGATTTAAACTACAAAATAATTATTTGTCTAAACGTAGCTTTATCAGTGTTATGAAATTTCTAGTTAGGAAAAAAAAGCATTGCCTCTTTAAAAAAAGTTTTTTTTTATTAGATTGAATGACGAGACGAGCAGGTCGCTCGCCTGATGGTAAGCGCCACGCCTGCTCATAAACAGAAGCAACGCCACACAGAACTTTAAATAAAGCACTGCATGACACTGGACTGCGCTCGTCACCCCGAGACATAAGGTGTTAAGTCTCATAATGCCCAGTAATTACACTGGCTTCAATGTCCTTCACACCGGAACACAACAGTGCTCACACACTGTTGCTTGGCGGCAGAAATAGACAAAGCGGTGGTACCAACCCAGCCGGTCTCTCGCAAACGAGGGACCTACCACCTTGTAAAATCTACTTACTTTAAATTAAAGTTACCATACATTGTTATTGATGTTTGTATACTTGAGGAATTTAACAAGATCGGGACATTTAATTATACAAACTAATTTGTTAGTTGAAACTTAATTGCACAGCAGATAAGATACAAAATATCTTAATTATGCTATTAGCTCTTTCTTATGGGTCCGCTACCGTGAAAGTCTTTTCTGGGATAAAAATTACCGTATCACTCAGGGGTAATGTAGCTTTCTATTGGTGAAAGAATTTTCAGTATCGGTCAATCATTCATATTACCCTAGTGAAATATACCCAGTCACAAATTCAGTTAAATATTTATAGCCCTAATATCCTACTACTGTTTTATAAATGTGAAGTTTGGATGATTTTGAGTTTATAAATTTGGATGTTTGTTAGTTAATCACAACTTAACACGTCATACACACTCACGCCTGTAATCCCCGAAAGGGTAGGATGTAACCAGTACACAGATCAAAGGTTTAAATTTGGCACATAAGTATTCCATGACCTGGTTTAGGACATAGGCTACTTTTTATTCTGGAAAAGGCCGTTCACGCGCACAGAGCCGCGAGCCAAAGCTAGTATTAGTATAGATTGATAATAACTATTACAAATCGTTAATACATGAGATTCAAAACAATCTTATTGTAATGTAACACTATTAGGTAACTGATAATCAAATGTTCACCTTAATATAAACCATGCCTCAAACATTATGATTCATGCATTACATTATAGAGCTGTGTCTGTGTCATGAGCTATTAACATGAGTGTGCAAGTGAGTCATGTGAAAATATTGCTACACATAAGCTCACGCCTGTATTCCCGAAGGCGTAGGCAGTGGTGCAACTAGTACGCAACGGTAGGCAGCGGCTTGGCTGTGCTCTGGCATTGCTGAAGTCCATGGGCGGCGGTAACCGCTTACCATCAGGTGGGCCGCTTGCACTTCTGTCTAATTGAGCAATTTAAAAAATGGTGTACCCACGATTAACCGAGCTTATTTCCGTTCCATGATGTGATGTGAGCCTATCGCCATACTGGGTACAAATTCCAATCCCGGGCAACTCAGGTGTGATTTTCCGAATGGAAAACTCAAACCCAAAATATGATTGTCCGATCTGGGATTTGAACCCGGGATCTCGCGGGTTTTCCGCTTAAATAGGCTATCAGTAGCGACTAATCCAATGAGACAATATTCCTACATACATTAAGGTCTTTATAGAACAACACTCAAGTGAGTTCTTTACTAAGTGTCGATTTCAGTACACGTGATTGGTCTATTTTTGGCGCCAAACAAAAATGGACCAATCTCACTTGACATGGGCCTAAGAATTTGTAAACATTAGTGGGATAGTCAAGTGCTATTTAATAAAAGGATTGTTGTGTGCTAATTGACTGTCAGGATACTAGGCCTAATAATGATGTATCTTGTATATTTTATAGATAAATATAAAAGTATTTTTTGCATTGCACTGTTATTAAAATTGTCTTAATAAAGAAAAAAAATATTATAGTGAAACTAAATATAACTTTTTCATACTTTTAAACAACTATCCACTAACACGTAACGTAATACTGAGATTTAATTTTATGAATTTCATCCTGCAATGACTTGAATGTTGTTACTGATTTTAACCAATAAACATAAATTATATTTACTAATAACTAATATAACAATTATATACCACTCATAAGCACTGCTTAGATAAAATGTTGACTTAGTACTTACAGTAGAGAAGTAAGCTTGTTTCCCACACATTTTATGTAACCAGAGTATTTGATGTGGAAGTACGTACTTATGTATTTGTATATTTATTTTCAGCCCCTTGCGTAATAATGTTGATGACAGGTCAGAACTATTAACGTAAATGCCTCGTATTTGTTGCGAATTGTCGTTTTATTTTATTAAATTTATTAACATAAATTAAATAATTATATCCCTAGAGAAACCTCACTTGCAACTCAATTTACGGGCTAAATTGTTCTTATTTGGGGTAAAGCTTAGTAGTTTTACCCCATCATTATTGCATTTGAAAATGTATTAAAAATATGTTTTTTTCAATTTTGTATTTCCAATTTGCAAGTGTGCTTGTTTCCGGCTTGTAAAATGATGTTAAATCGCGTTATTTAAAAAATAAACTAATATGGTTAATTAAAATACAATTTCATAGTATAATTTATTAAATTTAAGCATTCATAAAAATAAATAAAACGGCAAGTCGCAACATAATAGCTTGACATACTAGCTGAAATTGGAAGGGCTTGAATGTGGTACAGAGTTTAAGCCCTCACCGCCAAAGCCCCGGGAACTGGGCCCCGTTGTACACGCTTATGTACTTAGGGCTTGGACGTGTGTGTTGCAGGCGCTACAACAGCGGATTATAACATTCGTGTCTTCAATGAAAATGTGTGAACTGTTTATTTTAATATTCATCAGAATAATATTGTAAAGGTTTTATCAAAAATCTAGAAGTACTCGTACATTATTAAAAGAACATAAACATCGTAGAACATTCTCGAGTGTATAAGAACAGAGAAGACATCAATTAAATAACTGCCCAATGTAAACACAAAGTTCAATTACATTTGAGCACGTGTAAACAGTCCATACATTTGCAACCAGCGCATCCGGCGTACTTGTTCAGAGCTTACATTACTATGTCGATGATGTATTTTACTCTTGCTCATTGTATCATCGTCATTGCAAGCGGAATTTGTCAATTAATTGTTATACTGAATTAAAAAGTCGATTAAATATCAGCCTACATGCTTTAACAACATAAGTGCTCGCCTGTATTACCAAAAAGGTAGACAGAGGCGCGATTAGTACACTCACGATTTGGTGAGTTTATTTCCATGTCACGATAACAAAGGTGGTGAACGTATCGTCATATCGTGCACAAATTTCAGTCGCGGGCAATGCATGTGTGATTTTTTCGAATTTAATACTCAAACATAACTTGTGATTGCTCTACATCGTGGGATTTGGACACAATCTTGCCGATTTCTCAGCCTAAGTACGCTGCTAATAAACTAATGAGACGATAACTGCTATACCAAATCTTTAAATATATCGTATCTTGTTGTTGTAAAAGTTGTCCCGTCTTTTAACACTTACCTTTAGGCTATAAATTAGTCCCTCGATCAATTCGGGTCATTTAACAAAAACATCGATATTTATTTTCAAAGTTTCGACATTCGGCAGTTTTGTATCCTGTTGTCGTCAATTTATCGACGTCGATAAAGTATTCCCGCTTGCAGTGACCTCATCGCATCAAATACTTCAAGACGTGAGACTGTCGCATTACATGATAGATTTTCTTGTTAATAAATGTAATTGATATAGCTTGGAATGAAGGTGTCTATTGCGTAGTATTTTTTTATAAAAATCATATTTTAATATGAATAATACTTTATTATTTGCCTACCAACATTCCAACTGTATCGATCTCTGAAAACAAATAGATACATATGCGAAAAATTCAGTCTTCCTTTGTTGGAAAATCTAAAGTTATGCCTTATTCATAATTCCAAGTATACATAAAAAAAAATAATTAAATTAGATAATGTACTTACTATGTTTTTATGAGGATTTATAAAATATCATACTTTTCAATTTTGACTGCATTTCGCGCATTATCTTCACACTTGCCAAATCCTCAACTGCCTCCTTCCGCCAGGTGCGGTCTGATTACCAGCAGCTGCGCCGCGAGTTGGTGGAGGTGCAGGCGTTGCAGCGGGAGCTATCCTCACGGCTCCGAGCTCAGCTGCGGCTGGTTCACGGCAAGTTCGCGCGCCTGCGACAAAGGCTCGCTGCAGCTTCACCGCCTCGTTGAGGACGTACCGAGAGCCTCTCATGTCTGCTTGATGAACCGCAACAGTAGGTTTTTTATTTTTACTGTTGGTTAGGGAATTTCATAGTGTTGTATCCATGTGTTAAAAAACCTCAAGTTTGGTAATGGCGGAGATAAAATAACCTGTCGACAAAGAAGATTCTTGATACAAATGAACAGTGGTAGCCGCTAACAGGTGTCCGAGAATTGCTTCACAGTACTAGATGTTGTAAATACCTGGGATCCTGCAATAAGACCAGTCGTTGGACTCTAAATCTGTGCAGATATCGGCAGACGTGGGTTCGGTGGGGAGGCTGCAATAGGGGCAATTGCCTCCACGTGAGGTAATTAAAACCGAAATACATCAAAATACTCGTGCCCTAAAAGTTAACTGAAATGACTACTAAGTTAACTGTTGTTATGGAACAAAAATTGCCCTCCCTTAGCAAAGTTCTGGATCTGCGCCTGGATCTCTGACAGTATATGAAAGAGTGCCAAAATGAACTCTTCGAAAAACCACAGAAGTACTCCTGCCCAGACAATGATTTGCATAGTGTTGCTACTGATGAAGACTTGCCAACCAAGGTTCGGAGAAAGCCTAGTTCAACCTCGAATTATATTATAAAATGCATGGTATGATATGTGCTGTGAAATTCCTTAAACTGCAGCACTAAGTCCTAACACCGTGTATGTCACTTTTAATTTATCAAGAAATAAACATTACCATGGTAGATTTACTTATGATATCTGAGATTGACGCCAGTATTTAAGAACAACAGTTATGTGAGCTCTTTGCTATGCATAGATTTGTGTATACATATTACATGGTTTGTTTTTGGCGCTAAACAAAAATGAACTAATCCCGTATTCAGAAATCTTTACACATGAGGGAGCATACTTAACTGTTGGTATTTAATACGGGCGTAAGTCTATTGTATAAATTATATCATTGAGTTACAAGGTGTTAGAATAAACGATATTATGATTTATGTTCACGCCGTTAGAGTCTCAATAGATTTAGGCCTAATTTGTACATGAGTACTTATTACTAGTCAGTTCACGTAAAGCATTTTAATGACATGAGAGGGCCCTCGAAAACGAATATTTGTAGAATTAATTCTGATACTGCTCATTTTTTCCTTTGAAGGATATTTGATCAATTTTACTATAATTATAAAATGTACTAGTGCCCCAAACCGTTTAGGTAAGGTTTAAGATAGATACTACCATCTTCTTTGTTTTTATGAAACATTTTTTAATGTGCAAACGTCGAAGTGGTTACTTATGGTTGGTGGTGTATTAAAATTTTCATTATAGTTCAAGGCAACTACTATCAAGTTCTAGCTATATTCTTAGCAAAAAAACTAAGTAAATGTTGAAATTTTAATAAAAAGCTAAGGCACAATTCTTGATCGATGAAAAATTATACTACAGATTAAAACACTGATAATAGAAACATTACATAAGTTCATAAGTTTTCAAACAAAGAAGATGGTTGTAAATAAAGAATTGTGCCAACATTATACACATTTAGAGTAATATAGCACAAGCACAGTTCACTGCAACAGTTCAAATTATGACTTACTACGCGCCGCCGATCTCACTCGATACTTAGATGTAGTGTGTGGTTGTACGCTCAAAGAGTTTCATACAAACACTTATGTAATTTAAGAATTTTCTTACTTTATATTCAAGTTTTTTGGCAGTAAGGATTTGCTTAAACAATTATTCCCTTGCATGTAAATATTGTTTATCTGAGTTTTAACTACTGTTTTGGCACTTCCTCTTTTCGTGAAACGATTGGAAGATACAAAACACTCGTTAGGCTAATATGATTAATTTTATTATAGGTAATGATTTAAATGTTTGTCGATACTTTTTGTTACTTAAAATCGATTCAAATACGCATATAAAATATGACTTATTGGAAAAATAAAAATATAGTCCAATAAGTCATATTTAAGTTTTTGTATCAAACCATACTGTAACTAAAACCCAGTGTTGTATGAAACCCGAGAGACTTCTAATATTTCATGAATAAAAAAAACTAGTCGACGTTTACATTGACTGTTTAGTTTTAGTGTTTATTCTATACATATAGATTATTTCGTTCGTTAATAATGTAATTTGGTGCTAAAAGCTAGTGTGTGGACACAAGTACTGAAGTCGTACTTTGCGTTGGTATTAGATCAATTTCATCGAAGAAATAGTGTGATGTCGTAAGTAGATAAGAGTGGATATCGATATTTCATCCCCATAGTTTAACATGTTGATTGTAGTGGTGTTACTATAGATTGCAGGAAAATATCGATAAAGGATTTGAATTTGAAGATTTTGATCTTTCGCTAATAAATAAGAAAAACTATTTCATTATTCACTCCAAATGACTATAAAAATAATTGGTTTTTATGAAGTAAAAAATAAATAATAGACTTTACAAGCTGATAAATAATTACGGGCTTTGGATAGTTAATTATAAGGAGGCATGTATTTGGCTTCAATTTATTTGGGAGTGAATTCGAAAACTCTTTTTTTGTCCGAAAATAGTGGCACCACTTATTCATCGACATTTTCCGATCTGTCTACATTTTCTTAAAGCCTTATAAAAATTGCAATAAGGAAAGTGTAGTTAATGTCAATTCGCATTCAGTAGAAATCTAATTTAGATTTACTTTGGTGTGTTACTATTTAATTTTGGTTTGCATGTTCTTATAGTTTTTGTAGTCGTTTTTCTCCCTGTTTTGAAGCTATATTTGAGCGATTTTATGGTAAGATCTATTTATATCGACTATCGTAATTTTACTTTGGCTTTAGCAGGTAACATTTGGCCCAAAGTAGAAATAACGATTGCTGTGCTGAGGTTTCCGGTTCAATCCCCGTGTCGGGTAAAAGTGATATTGGGTTTTTCTATCACGAAATGCTTAGTATCAGCCCGTAGTCTGTTTAATCGGTGCCTACTGGCGATAGGCTCGCCCCCTATCACATCACGGGACGAAAGTAAGCTCGGAGAAATGTGAGTGTACTAGTTCCAACTCTGCCTAACACTTCGGGGATTACAGGCGTGAGTGCGTATGTACGTAGAAATGTTTTTAACTTACCAAAATAAATACAAAATTAATTAGCCGTGGATAACTTGTGCTATTTATCATTTCCGTGTAAAAAAAATCGACCGCTTTATTTATTTCGTATTAGTGGTAATTTAAATCAACTAGCCAGCACGTATAGTATTGTATGATTTTTTTACAGGAAACCAACGTGAAATGGCAATTTGCTGTTACGTTTCGTACGGTAAATGAGATTTCTCGAGGCTTAAATTTCTACTCCGCATCCCAATCCTCAATCCTTTCCTTTAATGTCGAATCTATGATTCATCTGGTAGGTATTTTTAACATAAAATCGTTCAATGAAAATCTTTTTACATATTTGTTAGTTGTTTAGTACATATTTTCTAATGAACATATTTACCCCATGTAGCCAAATAATAACCGAGTTAAAGGGGATAAGTGTCATCAATAATGTATTATTTCTGTTCATTAGAAACATACAAGTGAGGTCTATTTTAATCTTCTACGTAATTTATATTTTTCTAAACACAAAAGTATGTTTTTCAATGTTGCATTTAGATCGCATTTTAAGTAAGAGATTATGAAGTGTGGTATTTGTCGGGAGCGTAGTCGATTATAGTTTTTTTAGTAAATTTTGCACATATCACGCACTTGCATGTTTTATAGTATTAGTCAAAGACTTAATGCATACTATTAGACAAGCTGCGCGGTACATAAAAATTGCACCACTAACTTGCGGTCAATTGACCGTAACTCAATATTACCATCTCGCTTACTCTCAACTAAAACCCTTATCGCGCTCCTTGTTTGTGAGCTGTGAAACACCCGCGTGATGTGACACACTTTTACTTATAAACAGCCCGTCTAGCAGTATACATTAAAGTCTTTGGTATTAGTCAATATTGTGAACATTGAGAATTATAAATTAATGGCCTTTTATATTTAACAAACAAAATTTTGTTGGAGTAGTGATGTTTTGTGGTAATAGGCGATCCAAATAAGAATAGTCAATGACCTCTGCCTATCAACTGTCACTGCAAAAATACGTTTTGTATGGAAATATATTTACGGTTTTTATTTCTCCCATCATTTAATTATTTATATTTTAGTATTACAAAATCTATTAAAGTTAGCACAGGTCGAAAACTAAGTCAGCAGTTAGTAAGCTAACACGTTACAATATGGCAGAATGGTTATTCTCTTTCTTACATATTTTAATCGCATTGTAGTTTTCCATATATGATCTTATTTCCTAAAAATCTATTACTCTGGTAACAAGGCAGAGGCTGGACAAGTATTACGAGCTTAATATTTCATTTTACCTTTGCTAGTTCGATCGTAATAGGTTTGCCACATTATCCTACTAGTACATGAACTCATCATAATTCTCGGTGTTCGCTGTAAAGTTAAAGAATATTAAGTTAGCTGTAGCCTAAGGGAAATACATGTCTGATACTATGTCTAAGTCGTAAAAAAATCTAAATTAAAAAGTATACTTTATTTACCTAGACTAGATTAGCTGTAGGCGCTCTGTGGGTTTTTTGATATAGTTTTACAAAATACTGTGAAATACTATTCGTTTTATGTTATCTTGAGACTTGGTTAAAAATTCTTGTTTAATATTTACTTTCAAATTCTATGTCAGCTCTAAATTATTTATAATGTTTTTAAAATATAAAATTATTATTAACCTATCGAAATATTACGTTTTGAGACATAATTATACCAAATTAATCAATAGATTATTTGTACTTTGTATGAACAAACTTAACCCTATTGAAATATATTTTGTATGCCCTCTTTTATTGTCATTATTCGATTATTCTTCCGCGATAAAAGCGTATAATTAAGATGCCTCTTGAATTTTATTGAGAGCTGTCATTGCGAATCCTAATTACCTACAACTGGAATATTACTAAATTTCGTAGTTTTAAAATAAAGCGACACAATTATCCAAATGACTGCATCACTATACCTTGATGTCCAATTTAAGACAATATTCAATCTATATAATTCCTATTTACTGAGTAGTTATTATTTTACGTTTATTATTGTAACTTATTATTGAGATCGATATATTAGGTATACTTTTTATATAAAATGGGCTAATGTTATCCGATGTGGCTGACTGAATCTATACGATGATGATATAAAACTTTACTTTCTGCAAATTGTTACTTTAAATTTTGCCATATTGTATACTAAGAATGAATGAACCTCAAATGAATAAAATGTTAAGATAGTGAAATTATTTTTGTCGTACATTTTGCTGTGTAAAGTTATTTTATAATCAAAGTGTGTTGTGTATTTTTACCCCAATCGGTAGTGTTTTTGTTGGTGTGCAATCTCAGTTAAACTGGGACTCTGGTTGTGATGTAGGCAAGTGTTTGTAAGATCGGGTTGCAGGGTGATTTAATCATGAGAATGTTCTAAAATTGGGGTAAAAATATACAAAACACCAGACACATCATTACATACGTAAATCACTACAGACTGTTTGAAATAGCTTAGAAAAAGCTGCGGTCTTTACAACATCGCTTCTTAGACTTGTAACTTTGAAATCTCTTTACTAATGATTTCACATGTGTAATATGTAATCATTATTTTATTGTGATTTAACAGACATAAGAAGTACATAATTGTTGCATAGGTAGGTATATAGGTATGAATATATAATTGTTATATCAAATTCATCTGACAGAATCATGTAGTATGTGTTTACTTGAAGTATTGTCTACAATTTGAAAAGCTTAGTTCACGTGTCTCTTTTTACATTGTAATAAAATACACATAAGACTAACTAGGAACGCATAATGTATCGATCTCAATAGAATCGTGTCCATTTGTGTACTGATCCAGAGATTTAGGTCAAGTACACTCGCAGCGCCTTCATCATTATACAGTGTGGCTCTGTATTCGAGTACTATTTACGAAATTGGGTTACAAAATAACAAAGTTATCTTATTCAAAGTCTTATATTATTTGTTGATTAAAATGAGAAATATGGATGGCTGTGATCAGAAATTATAGAACGATTCTAGTGTTTATAAAAATATATATTTCTGCATTTCACAAAGACCCGCGTTCTCGGTATTCGGAAATGCATTGTTTGTTGTGGTTCTTATTTACAACAATATAATGTCTTTTTATGAGTGGTAGAGCCACGCTGTAGACACTTGTCTACAGCGTGTATGGGCCAGCTTGACCGGGTCATTATCACTGTCTCACAGAAAACCGGCGTAAAGTAGCAGCTTGCTGCTGCGTTTCGTACGGTAGGTTAAGTGAGATATCCGGAGACCCAAACCCCCTCCCCTTCCCAATCCCTTTCCTTGAAGGTCGGCAACGCACCCATGATTCTTTTGGTATTGTGGGTCTTACTTACCATCAGGTGACCACTTGCTTGTTGGCCAGCAAACCGCAATGCCATAAAAAAATATATAATAATAATGCCTAAGTTACACAACACGGGTCAGCGTGCGAGTTACTGCAGTGCATTTATTCGTAAATTGTAACCGCATTATACGAGTAACCTATCAGTTTCGATCGGTCAGTAGCTTGCAACTGAAATATTTTAACATGTTTTATTCGTCATTCGCTTTCCTCCATCACACCCTTGGAATCCCCGCACGTAATAGGGTAGTTGACTAGTTTTTTTTTATTATTTAAATCAATAAGTTACTTTACTCAAAATATATTGCAGAAAGAATTTTATAAATCGGACCAAAAATAAATAAGTTAGAAGCCATTCAAATCCTGTGGAAGGGGTAATTGTCAAATGACAGACGATGCAACCATTGACGTCACTGTGTAAAATGTTCATTATGGTGCACGCGTGCAAGCGAGATAGTGAGATATCCCCACTATGCACCCACTTTTCTTCATACCAACATTTAAAGTCATAACTGCGGGCACATTTCTAAACCAATTTATATTGTGTTTTAATAAAAGGGTTTCTTTTGCGTGTCATTTTCTGTTGCTTATAAAATAATGTATAAAATTCAATATAGGAAACTACCCTATTATGCGACTCGGAGAGTGCGCGTCTTTGTGAATAAAAATACCGAAGGTTGTACGTACTTATAGTATTTTTGATGAAGGGACATACTGACCTTATCTTACTGACCTCTCTTGGATCTTCGCTCAGTATGCAATTCTTTATAGTTATGATTTACGTAATGTATATTTTCTATGTTTACTGTACACGTAGTGTTTATAACCCACTGGGATTCTTTGTACTGATACCCAATTTTCTATTTATTTGAATAAAATATTTTACGGTTTATTGTGTTTTTGTACATCCATCCCCTCATCGGAAAATATATTTCGGAAAGCGAGTTAACATTCATCTTTCATTATTTATCGAAACATCGAAGATTATTTTTTTTATTGATATGAGAGTTGTGACCAAAGTTTGATTAATCATAAATAGTTAGAATTTATCAAACGCACAAGGTAGATTTTTTTATAGCTCGATAAACCTGTGGGCTCAAGAAATTTAGAAAAACCAATAATGTTTGGGAATCACTATAATCGCAGTGTATAACCAAAAGTAAAACCCATCAACAGTTTTGGTTGCATAGAAAAGGGTAGACGGATAACATGATTTTTAAGTTCATTATGTATATTGTATAACGCATCGGCACTGTACTTTGATCGTACATTTTGGTCCTTCGAGCCGGAGCGGAACCAGTTATATCAAAAGGGCCATAGAGGTTGGATATTTACCTTAGATTTTACGAGAACCAGAAGGCCAATTCTCGTAATTTTAAATGTTCAAAATATCATTCCGATCTAGTCTCAGCGTTAAGAAAGTTGCAAATGGCATTCTGTTAAACCAATATTCGACGTCAAATGCACCTAGCATTAGCAGTAGCATTATACCATTTTGGCTTCAGTCAACTTTTATTCTACATTCAATCTCATTACGATCTATGTTCACATTTGACGTTGATTATTGGTTTAAGAGAATGCTATTTGCAACTTTCTTGACGCTGAGTTGACTCTGAGACTAGATCGGAATGATATTTTGAACATTTAAATTTACGAGAATTGGCCTCCTGGTCATTGCTATGGATAATTCTGGTAGTGTCGTTTATAGTTTAAATAGTAGCGATGGTGTGTCTGCTCCTATAATACCAGTAAAATGAAAGAGTCGATGTCAGAATTTTTTAACAGAACTTACCACGCGCCATCCAGGGGTGGCTCTATCATATTATGTACCAGACGTCAACCTGTAGAAGAGGCGCCTCCGTACATTCCATTCACTGTCGGTTTTACCAAACCGTGTGCAAAAGGCGCCATATTTTTTTATGATCTCGCTCCACCCTAAAATGAGCCTCGGGCCGGCATTGAAGCCAGCCACTCATAAATGTAAGTACATACATACGCACTCACGCCTGTAATCCCCGAAGGAGTAGGCAGAGGTGTTACTAGTATTCCCACATTTCGCCGAGCGTATCTCCGTCCCACAATGTGATAGGGGGCGAGCCTATCGCCATACCGGGCACAAATTCCAGACTCTGGGCTGATACTGAGCATTTTGTAATAGAAAAACCCAATACCATTTTACCCGACCCGGGGATCGAACCTGAGACCTCAGCGTTAGTCTCAATCGTAACGCGTACGCATTACAACTGCGCCACCGACACAGTCAGGCAGTAAATGTAACTATTATTTAAAAAATCAATTAAAACACATTTACCGAATATATTCCTTTATTCATTTGTACTTACAAACACAATATAGACGCGTGGAATGCAACGAGACGGAATAGTCGTTGTTATACGTGTTAATGTGTTACGTAACTGCGTCGAGGCGTTAAACTTGAAAATGAGATGCGAACCCTTTTCAACCATATAGGTGGGCTCACTTGCTAGTAAAAGAGCTATTCAGGCGTTTCAATCAGGATGAAAGAAGCTAAGCAAAAGGACATGATGAGAAAAAAATGAAAGCCGTTGATCCTATTGAATGAAAAAATGGTAAAATCGGTACTAGACGTGTTTCAAAGGAATATTATACAGCTGTAACTTAGATTGCAATGGCAAAATTAGCAATATTACAGGATTTATAAAGTGCGCCATTTTGAAACTGCGCGGCACGGCGGCATACTGTAAGATCATAAGATCAGAAAATATTTTAATCTAATATCGACTTTATGTATTATTGTACAACAATTTCTTTTGACAAGTTAATCATTTTTCTTATGAAAAATATTTTTATTAAAAGCATTTCGAAGTACAAAATTAACAAATAAAATGCAAGTTGAGTGTTTTTTATTAGCATGCATGACGAAACGAACAGACCCCCTCTTTCGCCACGAATGCCCATAAACAGAAGCAACACTACTCATAATGGCCAGTTATTTCACTGACCTCAATATCCTTTAAAACGAAACACAAGAGTGTTTACTTTTACATCGCTGTTTGGCGGCAAAATATAATTTTTAAATGCGCTATTTCAACATGGCTTACCAAATAACACTGGGGTAAATAATTAAATTGGGGTAATTAAGCGAAATATCTACTAGTTGAAGTTAATACAGTAAGTATATAATTATATATATATATATATATATAAACAACGCCACATCTAAAATTTGTGCTCGTTTCAACATTTAACGCCTCAAAGTACTTAAAAAATCCAAAAAAATCCTTAAAAATCTGCACTAAAACTAGGACACCTATAATACTTGTCGTTATTGCATGCATTTTACAAACGAAATTGTATCACAGATAAGACAAACTATGAGCACTAACTATCGCCAGAATAGTGCCTTTAGTGTGTTTTTAACGTTAAATATCGAGTTAACTGTTCGCGCGTAAGAACTTTTCTTAGTTACCTCGTGACATGGGGCGGGGTATTAGGTAAATGACAGTTACAGATTACGTCCAGTTGTCTTTACCCCATCACCTCCTAGTGAGATGGGGCGGGGTATTACAGATTACGCCCAGATGTGTCTTTACCCCATGGGCAACACGGACACCGGCCCAGATCTCCTGGCTTGATGGAGAACAGCAAATGTCAAAACCCAGTATTTATAAATAAAACAAACATACAATTCGCTTGACAGTATCTAATTTCAGCGATGCGTAATATGAAAAATAACTTTTTTTATTTTTTAAAAGGCGCCAAACTGTGTGGCCATGCCCTCATGTGGCTCCCGCATGGCTTACGACGGTCATGTCTACGTCACTCTCGTCTCCTGACTCTGAAATACCCCAAGAGGTGACCAGTGGCTATGCGGATTTAGAAATATACTTAGAAACAGTACTCATGTATATTTCTGGGGCCACTGAAGCCTTTTTTTCATGTTACTAGCCGATGGTAAATGTTAAAACCTTAGACTAAAGGCACAGAACGTTTTCCGTTTTAAAAAATAAACGAGATTATTTCCAATGAGATTATACTTAATTTTACAGTGCTATGGTTATAAAATACGTGTTCTTTCTTTCTACCTGGCGTTAAAACCACCTACCCTTATCCCACTCGCAGTGGGGTCGGCGCAACATGCTTTTTAACTCGTGCTACAGAAAGATTTGGCTTATAGTTTTTATGACCGGTCACCTTCCTGACCCCCCTGGGGAGAAAACACCCAGACCCGAAACAAATACTTGTGGATCACACAAACATTTTTGGAATCGAACCCCCACTGAGACAATAAATGTCCATAAACAGAAGCAACATAGCATTAGATTGCGCTCATCACCCCAAGACAAGATCTTCAAACTGACATACAACAGACATGCTGCTTGGTGACAGATATAGATAAAGCAGCGATACCAACTCAAACAGCCTCTCGTATACGAGGGGCCTACCGCCCAGTAAGATACATAGGCACATTGACTCAAGCCAGTTTCCTATATGGGTAAAAGAGAACAGTTTTCTGCTTGCTACCGTCCTTGCACAATGCTTTTTGGACTTCATTCACTCTCATTACATTCTTCACACATGCACTTCGGTTTAGGGTACTTTAAACCTGGCCTATATCGAGAATATCTCCGACTTAGAAAATGTTCGCCAAGGTATCTCTTCCCAACTGTGCCATTCACACTCTTTATGTATATATTTTTGTTCATTCGTCAACTTTTCATCCACCTTCTACATTCATAAACACAATAACCGCTGTTATGTAAATCCTAGTTTATACGGATTTTATCGCGGTTTAATTTTTATTTTATTTTATTTTAGTCCCGACGTTTCGAAAGCTTTTCAGCCTTCGTGGTCACGGGAGAGACTGTTTTATTTCAATGTGTAATATTCGCGTAAACCTAAGAAATCATTATGCAAATCCTACAAAAAATGATTTTTAAAAATATGAAGTAGATAAAATGTATGCAGACTTAATGCAATCTTAAGTACATTTATATGAAGTTAATAACGATTTGTAATAATTTTTAATCCTATATATAATATAATGATAGCACTGTAAAACACAAAATATAACTAAATAGCCAATAATGATTATAAAGCGGTGAGTAAAATCAAATATTTTCAAGAAAATAAAATGGCACCCTGTGTCATAATAATTCAGACTCAAAATACAAAAAAACCTAAACCTACGCAGCAATAATTGTTAATAAATTAATGTATAGTTAACCAATATTGTCAGATGTACTAAAACTAATTAGATCTAATAGAGAAGTCGACGACAAATTACTGAATTTATTCTTAGGTAAAAATGTACGGACGATGGAAATATTGCTTTTATAAATGAATATAATTTGTAGATAGTTTTTCGGAATCCGTATTCAAAGGGTGTCAAATGCCAATTTGCCTAATACTTTTACTAATCCTACGCCGTACGCCTGTTTGTTTGTCCTAATCTTAGAAGGCTATCTCTTGAACAGGTAATCGGTAAATGTTTTTACAGAATATGTCATTCCTGAAAAAGAGTTAAAACAAAAAGTATGTAATTAAGTTACGAAACACTTATTGCGTCAGTCCGATTCGCTCTTGACCGTTTTTTCCAACATTAAGTTGTTTTTTGTCTTTTCATTGCCTATACCTATGTGGAAAATAAATGCATATTTGGAATGTTTTATTTTGATGTATTAGTCTGAGTATTGTTGTATCCTATTTTGAGTCAAATGTAATACAAAATTGATTTTGTTATATTTTAAGCGAAATTCCCATCGTCCGTATCAATGGCACAGTCGAGAAGTATACCTTTCGGTATATAACCAACGAAATCTCTTTAATTTGGACACGCAGACATCATCGCTTTAAAATATTTGCTCTATGTTCATCTATTATATTACAAAACAGTACAAACTTGTATCAACGTGTGTATAAAATCGGTATATACATTGGAAACGCCACGCCAAGCCACGCCGGTTTCACCAACCTTTCTTTAACTTATGGGGATCAGTAAGGGCTAAAACGTCGCGTAATTTCATAATTTTTTATGTCGCGATATATAACATATTTTCAATAATTTTACTAATACAATAATTTCGTATACAATTAATATTTAGAGATCTATGGCGGATTTTATGAAACGAACTTGATTCTCCGGATAGGTCTTTAAAAGCAACTAATCAAACTTAAGTAATTTGCATGCTTTACATTCAAACTGTATTCTGATTGGCTCATTTGTGCGATCTATACAGAAAATCAAAATTCAAACTGAGATCGTTTGTTGAAATCAACCGTTAAAAGATATTATAATGAGATTATTTATGACAATATTTTTCTCGAATAAATAACAAAATGACGGAGTAAAGGATGGCAACGTTCAATGTCGACAAATTACGAAATAAAAGCGACAGAGGGTCCTAAACGATATATTAATTGGCCAACTGACGCGCAATATATTGCGCCACATCTAGCTGAGATTTTTGAGCAACGTCGTGAATTTTTAAAGACTCCCTAGACGGTAAAATTTCTTGCGAAATACTGAATCTTCTTTACTTTTAAAATACTGTTTTTTTTACTTGCCAAGTAATTTTGATTGAACTAAATTGATGTGTTTTACGAGCAAACTACAAAAATGCCGTGAAAATGCAAATAAGTGTGAATGCTTGAATGTCAAGCCACATCAAGCATGCTTGTCAAGCATGTAAATACTGAACAAATTTGACAGTCTAGGTGGGCCTTAAGTTTAACAACATTTGTTTAAACCGATACAAAAATGACGAGCGTCATGTTTTGCGTCATATTACACCAATACATAGTATGAAACAATGTCCCTTTCCGCGTCTGTATGTCTGTTTATCCGCTTAGTTCTAAACTACACAACGGTATTTATCGCGGTTTCCACTATCATTTAGAGTATATTAAGATTATAAATATCAAGATTTGTATGTATAATAAATCGTAATTATAAATTTATAAACAATGAACATGCGAGTTGTAAATAATTAACACTGTGATTATAAAATTAAATAATAATTTGTGACGTGTGGCGTGACGTGGCAGCGGTGTAATGTAACTACATTTATAATTAACTATTAAGCCCCTTTTAGAGAAAGTTTCACCCAGAACTTTGACGAGAACATAACAGGAAAGTGTGAAACAAGGAACTGACAGTGTAGTGAGTAGTAACTACACAGTTAGTCTACATCACAAATAGGGCCGCCTTCACCGGGTCATTACCACTGTTTCACAGAAAACCGTGGTGAATTACCGGCTTAATGCTGTCTCGTGCGACGAGTGAGATATCCGGAGGCGCAAATCCCCTTTTCTTTAAAGGCGGCAACGCGCCCATGATTCTTCTGGTATTGTGGGTGTAGAGATCACTTACCATCAAGTGACCCACTTGATCGTTTGCCAGTGTATGCTATAAAAAGTGTTATATGATTCTGTTTTCAAACTAAATGACGCGTATTTTATCGCGGTTTATTTTTATTTTAGTCCCGACGTTTCAAAAGCTTTCAGCCTTCGTGGTCACGGGAGAGCCTGAAGTGTAGGTCGTCTCGAAAAGTTAATGATAAAATCAGTATAAACTATTTTTACTTCAATGTGTAATATTCGCGTAAAAATAAATCACTACGTGAACGAGATTTTTCTGTTATATAATCGTCTGTCATGGAATTTACGCACAAATACTGAAACGAAACTTTTATCCATTTTTTTCTTACTAAACTATTTTTTTATATTGATGAATCTAAACTCAGCATGTTGCTTCTAGAATCATAATGTGTATGCCCTTCTAGAATCATGCAGCTTATGTGTAAGGTCCAGTTTTGTGAATCTAAAAAAAATCTACTCAACGGCTACTTAATTTCATACGATTTTGACATAAGAGCGTCTTAACACCACGATCTTTGATGCTTGAGTTGCGTTTTAGAATTCGGGCGTCACTCTCTTTATCCAAATGGGGCTTTTGGGTATGTACGTAACGTCTGTATCTATGCGAATAAATTGACTGAAGCAGACTACATCGCAGTCTTGTATCAAGGCACCGGCCATATACACTTGGCCAGTATTATAGAATAACACTCAAATGAGCTGTTTTCTTACGCCCGGTGTCTGAAAGGCTGATTAAAACAACATTCAACTAACAGAACTTTGATTTTGACACCGCTGTCAAATCAATTCGGGTTGCTGAAACATTGATACTCTCTATTCTAAAAAAAAGTAACTGACGCCGCCGCCGCCGCTGCCAAAAGCTTGTCACGCTATCTCCTCCGAAACCGCTGGGGGTATGGGGTCGAGACCGATACCAATCGATGCAGAATAATGTGGGGAAGAAAGTAACATATGTCTCATATTCGTCGGACTTGAAAGTTTTTTATTTTATGTTTTGTGGAAAAACATGGGCAAAGCCCCTAGCACAATAAAACATTGATGAGTGTAAAAATTAATAACATTTGATTGATCTCTCTTTAGTACCGTTTGACATACGATTTTTCATATTAATTTGTAAGTTATGTTAGCTAACATGTGTGTCAAATCAAAGGTGTTGATCACGCTTCTAGCAACTCAATTTCGACTTGACATGAGATTTGACATTTGATTAGTTAATTTTACTTTAATCAGCCTTTCAGAAACTGGACGTAAGTGTCGATTTCTGTACACGTGATTGGTCCGTTGTTTGGCGCCAAAAATAGACCAATCACGTGTACTGAAATCGATACTTACCAAAGAGCTCACATGAATGTTGTTCTATAATACGGGCCTTAATACTGTGTGAGAGGACGCTTTTGACAAGCTTCATATATGTAAATAGTGGTATTTACTACTTACTTAGTAAATAAATAAATAGGGTGTATTTCACACACATAGTCCTGACCCCACACTAGGTGAACCTGTATCGTGGGTATCAGGAACTACGAGGGACTTGCCAACCCACAACACTCAGACCCGAGACCAATATTTGTGAAACAGACAAACATTTGTCTAGGTGCGGGAATCGAACCACGACCTCACACTTCGCAACTGGCTACTCGCCCGCTGCGTCACGAAGGCTGATGGCGGAGGGTAACTAGATGGTAAGTCTTTCTTATGCGAGTATGGTACCACCGTTTTGTCCATGTCTATTTCTGACGCCAAGCAGCTGTGTGTAAGCACTTTTAAGTTTCGGTTTGAAGGACATTCAAGCCAGTGAATTACTGGGCATTATGTGACTTAACATCTTCCGTCTCGGGGTGACCAGCGCAGTTCAGTGTCATGCAGGGCTCTGTAATACAGAGATTTGAGTGAGCAACAGGTCGCTCGCCTGATGGTAAGCGCCACGCCTGCCCATAAAGAGACACAATACCATACAGAATCACCCTAGACATATATTGTCATCTCATAATGCCCAGTAATTTTACTGGCTTAATGTAAACCGAAACACAGTTCTTTGTCGACAGAAATAGAGCAAGCGGTTGTACCAATCCAAATGACCGGTTGCATACGAGGGTTCACTTTTTTTTTTTAGCTTGTATGACGAGACGAGCTCGTCGCTCGCCTGATGGTAAGCGCCACAATATACAATGTTTTAGCATGTCAACTGTCAAGGAGCTGTCAAAATCGTCCTCTCACAGCCACCAGTAAATCGCAAACCATTCTCAAACGAGTAAGCTACGTCGATGGAATCAAACCTGCTAACCGTACTGTAAACTGTTAAAAACTGCACAATAACTGCATATATACGTTGTCAAAGCGTTTGGGGGTGAATGACGCCGAGTGTTGTGTAAACGTTGCCTTATGAATATATGACAAATCAAAATAACCTCCTTTTTTGAATACATACGCACTCACGCCTGTAATCCCCGAAGGAGTAGGCAGAGGTGTAACCACTACACCCACATTTCGCCGAGCGTATCTCCGTCCCTTATGTGATAGGGGGCGAGCCTATCGCCATATCGGGCACAAATTCCAGACTCCGGGCTGATACTGAGCATTTCGTAATAGAAACACCCAATACCACTTTACCTGACACAGGGTTCGAACCCGAGACCTCAGCGTTAGCTTAATCTTAACGCGTACGCATTACAACTGCGCCAGCGAGGCAGTTGTATATATTTTAATAATGAAGATGAATTCTGATGGAGAAATATCAGCGCGGCTCGAGACCATTTTATCGACTCGGCTTCTCGAGATATATCTACATGTCTATCGAATCTAACATGCTAGCCCAGGGTTCACGCCATGAGAAAATGTTTCCGTCTCGTTTACTCATGCTATCTCTATCACTTTCTCTATGTTGAGGGCAACACGTTACGGTACACTAGTCGATATCGATAACATTTATTTCTCTCTCACGCATGAGTTTATGCTAAGCGGGCTGGAGTATTAACAAATAGTCAACATTTACACAACACGAGTATTCACAATATAAGTACAAAATAACAACTCAACAATTGTATATCAAGTATCAACTACACAGAACAACATGGCAAGAGTACATCGCACACATCAGTGACCACTGAAATAAAAGTAAAGTAACATACATTAGCTACGATAAGATATGCGCATCGGCAATGTTCGTTTCTTTTGGGAAACACGAACAACGTTTATGCAAAGTTATAATAGATTATGTACTTGAATGCGGTTTTTTTTTGTTTCAAAACCGGTTTAATCGAGTGTTTTGAGCTATGTTTGAAGAGCTGGGGCGGTACCGGCTAATTCGCCGAGCTTCATCAACTCTGCCGGTGTTCAAGTCCATTCAGATTAATCGTCTGCGGGCGGCATTAATTGATTCAAAGCAATCGGCTTTAATGAAGTTCATGTGACGTCATGAATCGTTGGTCATCGTTTTGGCCATTAGACGGTCGTTCGGCGGTACGACAGAATCATTGGCTCTAGAATCGAACATCGATTTGCATAAATCCGAATTATTGATGATATGATATGATGTTCGATTAGAGAGCCAATGATTCTGTCTTGTCGAATTTTTGGATTAATTAATGCCGTCCGAGGGCGATTAATCTTAATGGGCTTGAACGCCGGCAGAGTTGATGAAGTTCGGCGAATTAGCCGGTACCGCCCCAGATTAGGAGTTTAAAAGTTATCGATGTTTTGGTAATTGACGTGGGTGGCTCTAGTTTGAGTGATCATTGGAAGACTGGACATGGTTTTGCATATTCGATACAGATCTTAACAAAACTATTTGCCGAAGCGCATAACTCGTACTGTACTTTGTGACTATCCGACTACCAGAAGGCCAATTCTCGTAATCTTAAATGTTCAAAATATCATTCCAATTATCAATTATTGGTTTTATAGCATTGATTATTGGTTTAAGAGAATGCCATTTGCAACTTTCTTGACGCTGAGACTAGATCGGAATGATATGTTGAACATTTAAAATTACGAGTATTTGCCTCCAGATTTGGCTTATCAAAACGCGATCAATCACATAACTCTCTCTATAGGCGAGTTCTCGTTCATATCCTGCCGGGACTTATCATTCAACTCCAAATCTTTCGTCTTACCGTTTATCTTCAAATTAGCCAGACTCACATAGTTACTGCGCGATATGCCCGGCTCGCGTTTCTTTTGTACTTTATCGATATTTTCCGTTAATTTGTCTTGATTTGTTTGCGGTCTATTTAAAGGCGGTTTCTCCGGCGCCTTAATCTTATTCCGCCCGATGTCGACAAATTTCGGTTCTGTTTTTTCGTATTTCGTTCTTTTATCTCGATAGCTGTACCTGCCGTCTGCGAATTCTGGCTTTTCTGTAGGGATGTGCCTTCTGAATATCGGCGTCATTGGTTTGCCCATACTAGCTAATTTTAAATCACTTTTGATAACGTCACTGTCTGTCTTCCTAGAAGGTTTCCTGTCTTCATCGACAGGCCTGACTCTGTATGACCTTCCCATATTACTTGGTGATGCTGGACGTTGTATAAAGAACTTACTTCTAGATTTTTCATGATTATCATCAATTTCTGACTTGTTTCTGACAACTTCATTACTGTTCGGTTTGAAAAGCCTACTCAATTTAGGTGACAGCAAAGTTTTCGTGAAGAAATTAGATTTTTCTGTAGGTTTCTCCTTTTCAATCACTTTGGGAATATTTTTGATACCTTGAGCCATCATTGGATTTTTTGTTAAATAATCTATGTTGTACCTACGACTGTCTACTTCAGGTAGTTTTCTTTCGTTCTTCAGACATTCAGGGTTCCTGTACATAACTTCTGAGACATCGTAGCTAGATTTCTTCGCTAAGGGGTTCTCACCTTTTTTGAAAATTCCCGCGAAAACATTTTTAGAGTCGACGTCAATCTTTTTATAGGAGCTCAAGTTCCTGTACCAACAAGTGATGTCTGTAAGGTCTTCGTCGGTGGAATCGCTGTCGATTCCTTCATCGCCTTCGTCAGCCACCTCACAGTTATCAGGAATGCTGATGTGCCTGCAAAACGTGACGGGAGCATCGACCTCGTTTTTGGACTTACTTTCAAGTCCCTCGACGGACTGGTTGCGTAGGAACGGTGGTAGGTTAGCTTCTTGCTCGTCGACTCGTCGTGTTTTGTTTGCTTGTTCGTTTGTTTTGTTGAGTTGTGCGTCGGGGCTGGTACGTTTCAGGGGCGGGGGAGGTTCAAGCCATTCTGTGATGTCATCGACCTGAAACAAAAAAAAACAATGTTAATATTACATTTTGAAAATATTTTAAGTTAAGTTATCGGACGATAAATTTAGAGGCAGTAAACCGTAAGATTGAACTTATAGCAAATCACTCAAATTCACTTTTATCGACTCTAATAAAGAACGTGATAACAAAACAAAGTCTTAGGCCGACTTTTAGAAAAGTATTTAATTTGACATTAATAAACGAATGTTAAAGAGGATTGAGAATCATTCTGTAAGTCCGCTTTAGTAACTATCATTATTCAGCTTTAGTTTAAAATGTATTAATAACTGTATTATAATTACCTTGGTGATGTCGATGGTATTCCCCCGGGCTCGCAGTATGTACCCGGGCGTGTGCAGCGCATGTTGCGACCGGGACCGGGGCGTGCCCGCGTGCGGTAGGACCGGGGTACCGCTGAGTGCTGTCGCCGACACACACTTGCCCAGAGCATGACCCGAACTCATCTCACCGTGACATATTGTTGCGTTTGATTGGGACTACAACGAACAAAATTTAGATCAGTTAGTTTTAAAATTATAATATAGCTATAGAATTTTATTCTATAGCTTAAGTCACGCCTGTATTGTCGAAGGAGTAGGCAAAACTGCAACTACGTATATTTATCCAAACAAGTCGTATATTTTCTCGAATAGGAATCGCAATAACATAACGTTTAAAAAAACTTAGAAACCGACTTAAATTTTAGTGGTAGTTACAGCAATAGCGTGTAAATTCCAATACAATAACAGAATCGCGACGAGTGTACTGTCGTCCGTTGAGGAGTTATATTTTTTAATCCGTACCCCGTCATCAGATCTTAACCAAATTTATATGGAACTATATCGCAGCTAAACAACTTTTCTTTTTCCAACAAAATCGTTCCACAATTGGCGGAAAACTTGATGTACATACATAAAAAAAAGAATAAAAAAATACGCGCCGAATTGAGAACCTCCTCTTTTTTTGAAACCTTGATGTTTCTCCGACTGTTTATGCTGCCACTAAAGTAATCATATTTACCATCGGGCGAGTTTTCATGCTCAGTTGTCTAAAACACTAACCTTGATGACACCGGTGTCATTCAGCAGCTCGCCACTGCCGCGCCTGCTGAGCATGCCGGCGAGTCCACAGAAGCCGTCGCTGTCGACAGGACATCCGTCCGGAGTGCCGTGGCGCTGCATGGCGCCGCCTGCATAGCGCAGGATGTCAGCCAGCAGCGACGGCGCCACGGGGCCAGGGTTCGCCAGGTGCATCACCAGGCTCTCCAGCCATATCTCTATCACTTCGAACGGAGGTCTGCAACGAATAAACACTATTTGCTAATCATTCAAACAACAATCGATAATAATAAATAAATACACCCAACAGTCACACACATAGTCCTGACCCCACACTAGGTTAAACTGTATCGCGGGTATCAGGAACTACGAGGGACTTGCCAACCCAAAACACCCAGACCCATGATCATAATGAATGGTGAAAAAGTATATTCATATTGTTAAAAAGAAATGCTGTAACAAATCCCGGGTGGCGATGCTCAAAAAGTGACAAATCTCAAGGTAAATATTGAAAAAGTGACAAATTTCACGATGAAGTTCTAAAATATGATAAATTCCGCGACGATACTACCCAAAAACTTTCTTAGTAGTTTAATTAAGCGAATTATACTTCCTCTCTCTCTCTCTCTTTCTACTCTCCCCAGAACTCTTCCTCTCTCTCTCTCTCTGACGTCAGGCAGGTTGCCGGTCGTAAAATCTATAAGCCAAATCTTTCTGTAACATGTGTTAAAGAGCATGTTGCGCCGACCCCACTGAGTGGGATAAGGGAATGAATAAATGAAGGAGAATGAAGTGAATGATACACGGATGCATTCATGGCCTATGTTTTTGATGTGTGATTAAGCTATACTTCCTTCGAGTGCTGCGATTAGGTGCAACATTCAGTGCGCGCACTACAAGATAACTATATTAAAAAGAACCATATTAAAAGATAACCAACATTCCATAACCCATAATACTTCTTTGGAATGCGCTCCCACTCGAAATCAAGACGTCTACCAACCGACTCACTTTTAAATTTAAAGTGCGGGCGCTATTGGCTGATAGTGCAGCTGAATCACGACAATAGTAGATTCATACTATACATATATATTATGTATATATTACAATATTTATGTAAGTACTAGTGTATATAATATAATAAATTTATATGTATTTATGTAAGTAATGTTGTATCATAGTCTTCTATATATTTAGATTTATGTATTAGTATTTTGTCTACTTATTTTTTCTTGTTAGTTTGTTTTATTCGACGATTTATATACACCCACATTATCTCGTCTTTGCATCACCCACAGGTAGACTGGTAGAGAATGCCTTCGGCATTAAGTCCGCCTTTATACATGTTATGTATATAAAGTTTAAATAAATAAATAAGATATATACGCACACCGGGCTGCGATAACATCGTCTGTGTAGTACTAAATTAGCACACTTGGTTTTTAATCGGGTCGATTTATATAATAATTATTATCGATATCAACAACATCCGTGATTAATGGTTTACCTGTTGTCCGGATCGAGGTTGCAAGCGAGGAAGGCGACCCTGTAGAACGGTTCCGGACACCCGGACGTCCGGCAGAACTTGTCGATGAACGCACACTCGTTCAGACCGAAGTCCGACCGACGCGGCAGGAAGTCCGGGTCCGCTGATACTCGACCGATGATCTGACCACAACATTACTCTCTTTATATGGGAATCTTCGCAATTTAACAACGTATAATACGCATTCACGCCTGTAATTCGAAAGGATAGGCAGAAGTGTAACCAGTACACCCACATTTCGCCGAGCGTATCTCCGTCCCTTATGTGATAGGGGGCGAGCCTATCGCCATACCGGGCACAAATTCCAGACTCCGGGCTGATACTGAGCATTCCGTAATAGAAAAACCCAATATCACTTTACCCGGGTGTACGGGACCCTGGGATCGAACCCGACGATCGAGGATCGAGGATTTGGGCCTCCAGATATCACATTCACCGTACGAAACGCAACAGCAACCTGGCACTTCGTCAGTTTTCTGTGAAATAGTGGTATTAACCCGGTTAAACCGGTTAATTGATGCTGTAAGCAAAAGATTATTTTTTTTATTGCTCTGATAGGCAGACGAGCTATCAGCTCGCCTGATGGTAAGTGGTCACCGCCGCTGATCGACATTGACAATGCCAGCGGCACAGTCAAGCTGCCTACCTAAAAGTCATTGTAGCATGGCTATACCACTTAAATATATGAATAAATTTAAAATACATACCTCACATAGTATAATGCCGAAAGAGAACACATCGACCTTCTCATCGTAAACGTTGCCGTTCATCATTTCTGGCGCCATCCAGTATGGGTTACCTACCACCTGATAAATACACAATGTTTTATTATTAATTTCAATAGGGTAGTTTCCTATATTGAATTTTATACATTATTTTATAAGCAACAGAAAATGACACGCAAAAGAAACCCTTTTATTAAAACACAATCAAAATTGGTTCAGAAATGTGTCCGCAGTTATGACTTTAAATGTTGGTATGAGGAAAAGTGGGTGCGTAGTAGGGATATCTCACTATCTCGCTTGCACGCGTGCTCTATAATGAACATTTTACACAGTGACGTCAAAGGTTGCGTCGTCTGTCATTTGAAAATTACCCCTTCTAGAGGATTTGAATGGCTTCTAACTTATTTATTTTTGGTCCAATTTATAAAATTCTTTCTGCGATAGATTTTGAGTAACGTAACTTATTTAATTTAAATAATAAAAAAAAATCTAGTCAACTACCCTATTGTAATGATGTAATTGGACAACATTTTAGGCCCGAAGACAATCTCACCTGCACGTGCTATAAAAAACATATTCGACTCCTAACTTTGGACAAAACTAAATGATAAACAGCTGAACTTTTGTCTCACTCTAGCATTATTGTTCTCGCTCATGCACTTCACTTAATTTATAGAGACGTGACTGACCGACTTAATCGATCATGATAAACGAGTGATTAAAATAAGCATGACATTTTAGGATTTTGATAAGATCTGGTAGAGGAATACCCATGGCCAGGTGTATGTAATTACCCTTACATGTGACCACACCATTCTGTAACACGTTGTATAAAAAAAGCAAAATACCACTCACTGATTAATCACGATATCTCAAAAACTACCAAAGCTAGGATCATGATATTTATTCAGATGACAGTTTGTGTAATGTAGTGGCATGCTAAGAAAGGGTTTTTGGAAATTCATATTTTAACTATTCCGTAAACTGATTTGACAAGCAGAATTCAACCTTATTGACACTCGACCTGCCCTTTAAATTTGAGACTTAATGTATTATTAATAAGAACTATTATGCCATAAAAGTACACTGACGTTTAGATAATTCTACCATAGAATTAACAGTCAACCACCCGGCCGAAATGGTGGGCAAAGAGAAAGGGGGGGGGGGGTATACTGACGGTGTATCGCTTCCTGCGCAGCGTGTTGGAGTGCGCGTGTTGGTGCGCGTGCGCTGTACGTGCAATGTGTATGTACTGTATATACTGACGGTGTATCGCTTCCTGCGCAGCGTGTTGGAGTGCGCGTGTTGGTGCGCGCTGTACGTGCAATGTGTATGTACTGTATATACTGACGGTGTATCGCTTCCTGCGCAGCGTGTTGGAGTGCGCGTGTTGGTGCGCGCTGTACGTGCAATGTGTATGTACTGTATATACTGACGGTGTATCGCTTCCTGCGCAGCGTGTTGGAGTGCGCGTGTTGGTGCGCGCTGTACGTGCAATGTGTATGTACTGTATATACTGACGGTGTATCGCTTCCTGCGCAGCGTGTTGGAGTGCGCGTGTTGGTGCGCGCTGTACGTGCAATGTGTATGTACTGTATATACTGACGGTGTATCGCTTCCTGCGCAGCGTGTTGGAGTGCGCGTGTTGGTGCGCGTGCGCTGTACGTGCAATGTGTATGTACTGTATATACTGACGGTGTATCGCTTCCTGCGCAGCGTGTTGGAGTGCGCGTGTTGGTGCGCGTGCGCTGTACGTGCAATGTGTATGTACTGTATATACTGACGGTGTATCGCTTCCTGCGCAGCGTGTTGGAGTGCGCGTGTTGGTGCGCGTGCGCTGTACGTGCAATGTGTATGTACTGTATATACTGACGGTGTATCGCTTCCTGCGCAGCGTGTTGGAGTGCGCGTGTTGGTGCGCGTGCGCTGTACGTGCAATGTGTATGTACTGTATATACTGACGGTGTATCGCTTCCTGCGCAGCGTGTTGGAGTGCGCGTGTTGGTGCGCGTGCGCTGTACGTGCAATGTGTATGTACTGTATATACTGACGGTGTATCGCTTCCTGCGCAGCGTGTTGGAGTGCGCGTGCTGGTGCGCGTGCGCTGTACGTGCAATGTGTATGTACTGTATATACTGACGGTGTATCGCTTCCTGCGCAGCGTGTTGGAGTGCGCGTGTTGGTGCGCGTGCGCTGTACGTGCAATGTGTATGTACTGTATATACTGACGGTGTATCGCTTCCTGCGCAGCGTGTTGGAGTGCGCGTGTTGGTGCGCGCTGTACGTGCAATGTGTATGTACTGTATATACTGACGGTGTATCGCTTCCTGCGCAGCGTGTTGGAGTGCGCGTGTTGGTGCGCGTGCGCTGTACGTGCAATGTGTATGTACTGTATATACTGACGGTGTATCGCTTCCTGCGCAGCGTGTTGGAGTGCGCGTGTTGGTGCGCGTGCGCTGTACGTGCAATGTGTATGTACTGTATATACTGACGGTGTATCGCTTCCTGCGCAGCGTGTTGGAGTGCGCGTGTTGGTGCGCGTGCGCTGTACGTGCAATGTGTATGTACTGTATATACTGACGGTGTATCGCTTCCTGCGCAGCGTGTTGGAGTGCGCGTGTTGGTGCGCGTGCGCTGTACGTGCAATGTGTATGTACTGTATATACTGACGGTGTATCGCTTCCTGCGCAGCGTGTTGGAGTGCGCGTGTTGGTGCGCGTGCGCTGTACGTGCAATGTGTATGTACTGTATATACTGACGGTGTATCGCTTCCTGCGCAGCGTGTTGGAGTGCGCGTGTTGGTGCGCGTGCGCTGTACGTGCAATGTGTATGTACTGTATATACTGACGGTGTATCGCTTCCTGCGCAGCGTGTTGGAGTGCGCGTGCTGGTGCGCGTGCGCTGTACGTGCAATGTGTATGTACTGTATATACTGACGGTGTATCGCTTCCTGCGCAGCGTGTTGGAGTGCGCGTGCTGGTGCGCGTGCGCTGTACGTGCAATGTGTATGTACTGTATATACTGACGGTGTATCGCTTCCTGCGCAGCGTGTTGGAGTGCGCGTGCTGGTGCGCGTGCGCTGTACGTGCAATGTGTATGTACTGTATATACTGACGGTGTATCGCTTCCTGCGCAGCGTGTTGGAGTGCGCGTGTTGGTGCGCGCTGTACGTGCAATGTGTATGTACTGTATATACTGACGGTGTATCGCTTCCTGCGCAGCGTGTTGGAGTGCGCGTGTTGGTGCGCGTGCGCTGTACGTGCAATGTGTATGTACTGTATATACTGACGGTGTATCGCTTCCTGCGCAGCGTGTTGGAGTGCGCGTGTTGGTGCGCGTGCGCTGTACGTGCAATGTGTATGTACTGTATATACTGACGGTGTATCGCTTCCTGCGCAGCGTGTTGGAGTGCGCGTGTTGGTGCGCGCTGTACGTGCAATGTGTATGTACTGTATATACTGACGGTGTATCGCTTCCTGCGCAGCGTGTTGGAGTGCGCGTGTTGGTGCGCGTGCGCTGTACGTGCAATGTGTATGTACTGTATATACTGACGGTGTATCGCTTCCTGCGCAGCGTGTTGGAGTGCGCGTGTTGGTGCGCGTGCGCTGTACGTGCAATGTGTATGTACTGTATATACTGACGGTGTATCGCTTCCTGCGCAGCGTGTTGGAGTGCGCGTGTTGGTGCGCGTGCGCTGTACGTGCAATGTGTATGTACTGTATATACTGACGGTGTATCGCTTCCTGCGCAGCGTGTTGGAGTGCGCGTGTTGGTGCGCGTGCGCTGTACGTGCAATGTGTATGTACTGTATATACTGACGGTGTATCGCTTCCTGCGCAGCGTGTTGGAGTGCGCGTGTTGGTGCGCGTGCGCTGTACGTGCAATGTGTATGTACTGTATATACTGACGGTGTATCGCTTCCTGCGCAGCGTGTTGGAGTGCGCGTGTTGGTGCGCGTGCGCTGTACGTGCAATGTGTATGTACTGTATATACTGACGGTGTATCGCTTCCTGCGCAGCGTGTTGGAGTGCGCGTGTTGGTGCGCGTGCGCTGTACGTGCAATGTGTATGTACTGTATATACTGACGGTGTATCGCTTCCTGCGCAGCGTGTTGGAGTGCGCGTGTTGGTGCGCGTGCGCTGTACGTGCAATGTGTATGTACTGTATATACTGACGGTGTATCGCTTCCTGCGCAGCGTGTTGGAGTGCGCGTGTTGGTGCGCGTGCGCTGTACGTGCAATGTGTATGTACTGTATATACTGACGGTGTATCGCTTCCTGCGCAGCGTGTTGGAGTGCGCGTGTTGGTGCGCGTGCGCTGTACGTGCAATGTGTATGTACTGTATATACTGACGGTGTATCGCTTCCTGCGCAGCGTGTTGGAGTGCGCGTGTTGGTGCGCGTGCGCTGTACGTGCAATGTGTATGTACTGTATATACTGACGGTGTATCGCTTCCTGCGCAGCGTGTTGGAGTGCGCGTGTTGGTGCGCGTGCGCTGTACGTGCAATGTGTATGTACTGTATATACTGACGGTGTATCGCTTCCTGCGCAGCGTGTTGGAGTGCGCGTGTTGGTGCGCGTGCGCTGTACGTGCAATGTGTATGTACTGTATATACTGACGGTGTATCGCTTCCTGCGCAGCGTGTTGGAGTGCGCGTGTTGGTGCGCGTGCGCTGTACGTGCAATGTGTATGTACTGTATATACTGACGGTGTATCGCTTCCTGCGCAGCGTGTTGGAGTGCGCGTGCTGGTGCGCGTGCGCTGTACGTGCAATGTGTATGTACTGTATATACTGACGGTGTATCGCTTCCTGCGCAGCGTGTTGGAGTGCGCGTGTTGGTGCGCGTGCGCTGTACGTGCAATGTGTATGTACTGTATATACTGACGGTGTATCGCTTCCTGCGCAGCGTGTTGGAGTGCGCGTGTTGGTGCGCGTGCGCTGTACGTGCAATGTGTATGTACTGTATATACTGACGGTGTATCGCTTCCTGCGCAGCGTGTTGGAGTGCGCGTGTTGGTGCGCGTGCGCTGTACGTGCAATGTGTATGTACTGTATATACTGACGGTGTATCGCTTCCTGCGCAGCGTGTTGGAGTGCGCGTGTTGGTGCGCGTGCGCTGTACGTGCAATGTGTATGTACTGTATATACTGACGGTGTATCGCTTCCTGCGCAGCGTGTTGGAGTGCGCGTGTTGGTGCGCGTGCGCTGTACGTGCAATGTGTATGTACTGTATATACTGACGGTGTATCGCTTCCTGCGCAGCGTGTTGGAGTGCGCGTGTTGGTGCGCGTGCGCTGTACGTGCAATGTGTATGTACTGTATATACTGACGGTGTATCGCTTCCTGCGCAGCGTGTTGGAGTGCGCGTGTTGGTGCGCGTGCGCTGTACGTGCAATGTGTATGTACTGTATATACTGACGGTGTATCGCTTCCTGCGCAGCGTGTTGGAGTGCGCGTGTTGGTGCGCGTGCGCTGTACGTGCAATGTGTATGTACTGTATATACTGACGGTGTATCGCTTCCTGCGCAGCGTGTTGGAGTGCGCGTGTTGGTGCGCGTGCGCTGTACGTGCAATGTGTATGTACTGTATATACTGACGGTGTATCGCTTCCTGCGCAGCGTGTTGGAGTGCGCGTGTTGGTGCGCGTGCGCTGTACGTGCAATGTGTATGTACTGTATATACTGACGGTGTATCGCTTCCTGCGCAGCGTGTTGGAGTGCGCGTGTTGGTGCGCGTGCGCTGTACGTGCAATGTGTATGTACTGTATATACTGACGGTGTATCGCTTCCTGCGCAGCGTGTTGGAGTGCGCGTGTTGGTGCGCGTGCGCTGTACGTGCAATGTGTATGTACTGTATATACTGACGGTGTATCGCTTCCTGCGCAGCGTGTTGGAGTGCGCGTGTTGGTGCGCGTGCGCTGTACGTGCAATGTGTATGTACTGTATATACTGACGGTGTATCGCTTCCTGCGCAGCGTGTTGGAGTGCGCGTGTTGGTGCGCGTGCGCTGTACGTGCAATGTGTATGTACTGTATATACTGACGGTGTATCGCTTCCTGCGCAGCGTGTTGGAGTGCGCGTGTTGGTGCGCGTGCGCTGTACGTGCAATGTGTATGTACTGTATATACTGACGGTGTATCGCTTCCTGCGCAGCGTGTTGGAGTGCGCGTGTTGGTGCGCGTGCGCTGTACGTGCAATGTGTATGTACTGTATATACTGACGGTGTATCGCTTCCTGCGCAGCGTGTTGGAGTGCGCGTGTTGGTGCGCGTGCGCTGTACGTGCAATGTGTATGTACTGTATATACTGACGGTGTATCGCTTCCTGCGCAGCGTGTTGGAGTGCGCGTGTTGGTGCGCGTGCGCTGTACGTGCAATGTGTATGTACTGTATATACTGACGGTGTATCGCTTCCTGCGCAGCGTGTTGGAGTGCGCGTGTTGGTGCGCGTGCGCTGTACGTGCAATGTGTATGTACTGTATATACTGACGGTGTATCGCTTCCTGCGCAGCGTGTTGGAGTGCGCGTGCTGGTGCGCGTGCGCTGTACGTGCAATGTGTATGTACTGTATATACTGACGGTGTATCGCTTCCTGCGCAGCGTGTTGGAGTGCGCGTGTTGGTGCGCGTGCGCTGTACGTGCAATGTGTATGTACTGTATATACTGACGGTGTATCGCTTCCTGCGCAGCGTGTTGGAGTGCGCGTGTTGGTGCGCGTGCGCTGTACGTGCAATGTGTATGTACTGTATATACTGACGGTGTATCGCTTCCTGCGCAGCGTGTTGGAGTGCGCGTGTTGGTGCGCGTGCGCTGTACGTGCAATGTGTATGTACTGTATATACTGACGGTGTATCGCTTCCTGCGCAGCGTGTTGGAGTGCGCGTGTTGGTGCGCGTGCGCTGTACGTGCAATGTGTATGTACTGTATATACTGACGGTGTATCGCTTCCTGCGCAGCGTGTTGGAGTGCGCGTGTTGGTGCGCGTGCGCTGTACGTGCAATGTGTATGTACTGTATATACTGACGGTGTATCGCTTCCTGCGCAGCGTGTTGGAGTGCGCGTGTTGGTGCGCGTGCGCTGTACGTGCAATGTGTATGTACTGTATATACTGACGGTGTATCGCTTCCTGCGCAGCGTGTTGGAGTGCGCGTGTTGGTGCGCGTGCGCTGTACGTGCAATGTGTATGTACTGTATATACTGACGGTGTATCGCTTCCTGCGCAGCGTGTTGGAGTGCGCGTGTTGGTGCGCGTGCGCTGTACGTGCAATGTGTATGTACTGTATATACTGACGGTGTATCGCTTCCTGCGCAGCGTGTTGGAGTGCGCGTGTTGGTGCGCGTGCGCTGTACGTGCAATGTGTATGTACTGTATATACTGACGGTGTATCGCTTCCTGCGCAGCGTGTTGGAGTGCGCGTGCTGGTGCGCGCTGCTGGCCGTGCGCTGTACGATGCGCGCCAGACCGAAGTCCGCCACGATCACGGTGCGGTCCTGCAAATGTACCACACTTTTACAAATTACTCAACACGTTATGTTATGCAGTTGCTGGGGTTCAAACTTTCTTGGTGCCAAATTTCATCAAAATCGGTCCAGTAGTTTAGCCGTGAAAACGTAATTGACAGACAGACAGAGTTACTTTCGCATTTATATATTAGTATGGATTTATTTTATTTACAGCCGTAGCCCACTAATTGACAAATACGTAACCCTTTTTAACTACGAAGAAATGAGTTTAAAAATAGAGATATTAGTAATTATTGTAGTAGGTATGAAAAAATTAAAACAATGTATTTAATGACTGCCTCGGTGGCGCAGTTGTAATGCGTACGCGTTACGATTGAGCCCAACGCTGAGGTCTTGGGTTCGATCCCCGGGTCGGGTAAAGTAGTATTGGGTTTATCTATTTTCAAAATGCTCAGTATCAGCTCGGAGTCTGGAATTTGTGCCCGGGATGGCGATAGGCTCGCCCCCTATCACATAAGGGACGGACATACGCTCGGCGAAATGTGGGTGTAGTGGTTACACCTCTGCCTACCCCTTCGAGGATTACAGGCGTGAGTGCGTATGTATGTATGTATTTAATAGAAAAACAAAACTGACGGAACTCTAGATGTTTACGCGTGTGCGTGTACGTGCGGGTGTGTGCGTGTACGTGCGGGTGTGTGCGTGTACGTGCGGGTGTGTGCGTGTACGTGCGGGTGTGTGCGTGTGCGTGCAGGTATGTGTGTGTATTACACAATGTATTGTTTATAATGTAGGGCTATTTACTAAAATAATGTGCCGAAACTCAGGACTTAATACTAACTGATAATGTATAGTACTTACCTCTCTAACTAGACAGTTATGTGAGTTGAGATCTCTGTGTATAACGTTCATGCGATGCAAGTATCCCACTCCGGCCGCTACGTCGCGCGCAAGCTTCGCTCGAGCTCCCCAACTCAGAGACGATGCACGATCCTGCACAGGATACAGTAAATTAACTTAATAATACAAATAATAACCTAACTATTAAACCCCTGGTGTTAATTAATTCCTAAAATATCTGTAACTTTTAAACGCCTGAACAGATTTTCTTCATAAACTAATTATCAAACATGAAAAACCGCATTCAAATCGGTTACCTTGACTTCACCGTCCGATATGGCAATTACGGTGAACTCGTGCGAGCGAGACAGTGAGATCTCCACATCTCTGCACATACCATACCAATATTGGAAATCATAATTGCAGACTCATTTTTAAACCAATTTTGATTGTGATTTAATAAAAGGGTTTCTTATTCATATTATTTTCTTTCTTTCTGACTGGCGTTTTAATGCCAGGGTCCGCCTTCCCGTCATAATAGGGTAGTTTCCTATATTGAATTTTATACATTATTTTATAAGCAACAGAAAATGATACGCAAAATAAACCCTTTTACTAAAACACAATCAAAATTGGTTCAGAAATGTGCCCGCAGTTATGACTTTAATTGTTGGTATGAGGAAAAGTGGGTGCGTAGTAGGGATATCTCACTATCTCGCTTGCACGCGTGCACCATAATGAACATTTTACACAGAGACGTCAAAGTTTGCGTCGTCTGTTATTTGACAATTACCCCTTCTACAGGATTTGAATGGCTTCTAACTTATTTATTTTTGGTCCGATTTATAAAATTCTTTCTGCAATAGATTTTGAGTAACGTAACTTATTGACTTAAATAATTAAAAAAATCTAGTCAACTACCCTATTTGACGGTGGATTAGGTATTATATGGGTCGTCCCGGTCGGACCCTCTGAACCCGTACGGGAACCAAGTTACTGCATTGTCTTCATTAATCAGCAGAGTGTACCACGTGCAGGTGAGGTTGGCTTTGGACCTAAGATATTGGTAGTCCACGTACATTCCATCTTTATTCCGTACTAGCTTTTGCTCACGGCTCCGCCCGCGTGAATGTCATTTTCCGGGATAAAAAAGTACCTAAGTAGCCCAAGTTACACCTTTAACATCAGCTACCTGGCAGTGAAAGTCCCGTCAAAATAGGTCCAGCCGTTCCAGAGATTAGCCGGAACAAACAGACAGATTTTTTTTTAAATAAATCTTATTTTGGTATATGTAACGTATATACATTCATATGCATGTAGTAAAAAGCGGTTATTTTAATATTACACACTTCAATTTTATTTTTTTGTATGTATAGATTACTAGCTTTTGCTCGCGGCTCCGCCCGTGTGAATAGACTTTTCCGATATAAAACGTAGCCTATAACCGTCTCCAGGGTCCCATCTATCTCTACATCAAAATTCAACAAAATCGGTTCACTGATTTAGGCTTGAAAGCGTAACAAACAAACAGATATTTTTTCATAAAAAGTATCCTATGTTACTTCATATACCTCCAAGAATATGTGTACAAAGTTTCATGATGATAGGTTAAGAATTTTTCGCGTGAAAGCGTAACAAACTTACATTCACATTTATAATATTAGTATGATTGTTGTTTAAAAAATTTATATAAAACTACCCTATACCTTGAGTTACCTGTATAAGCTGATGCAATGTACCTCCCGCGACATATTCAGTGACGAGATGCAGTCTCTTGTCTTTATACAGAACTCCTACGAACCGTAGCACATTCGGGTGTTTTAACGAACGCAGCACCGCCACCTGCAAACGTGAAAATAGAATGTAATAAAAGAATAAAGCTTGCTAGTAAGAAACATTTCTAATTCCACCATCTGGATTCCACCTGCGGACAACTAGGAGGACTGTTGGACTCCATCCTCACGTAGTCAGTATACCATCCATCCGAACGAAGCGATTCGCTTCTTCTTTTATCATGGGTGCTGCTGAGGATGAGAATTCGTTGCCCGTCTCAGTATTTCCGCAACACTACAATCTGGGGCTTTTCAAAGAGTGAATAGGTACCTTTTAGGCAAGCGTGTAACAACGTAGACCGTATCGTCACTTTCCATCAGGTGCGATTATGGTCAAACGTGTTGCCTATTAGTTGACAGCCTCCGTGGCGCAGCGGGCGAGTAGCCGGTTGCGAAGCGTGAGGCCGTGGGTTCGATTCCCGCACCTTGACAAATGTTTGTCTGATCCACAAATATTTGTCTCGGGTCTGGGTGTTGTGGGTTGGCAAGTCCCTCGTAGTTGCTGATACCCACGATACAGGTTTAACCTAGTGTGGGGTCAGGACTATGTGTGTGACTGTTGGGTGTATTTATTTATTTATTTATTAAATAATAATAAAAAAAAATTGTGACGAACTATAAGTAATGTTTATGAGGAATGAAATAGCTAATTGATAACTAGCTAAATATAAATTTGCTAGCTTTGTGTACACGCGACGCGGGTGACTATCAATTGCATACTAAGTAACATACATACATACGCACTCACGCCTGTAATCCCCGAAGGGATAGGCAGAGGTGTAACCACTACACCCACATTTCGCCGAGCGTATCTCCGTCCCACGATGTGATAGGGGGCGAGCCTATCGCCATACCGGGCACAAATTCCAGACTCCGAGCTGATACTGAGCATTTCGTAATAGAAAAACCCAATACCACTTTACTCGATCCGGGGATCGAACCCGAGACCTCAGCGTTAGCTTAATCGTAACGCGTACGCAACCACGCCACTGAGGCAGTCCTAAGTACATTACATTGCTAATTACCGCCGCGGCAACAAAAATGCTGACAAATGAAATGTATGGCTAGTAGCCCGTACACCAGTACTCGAGTTACCAATGGTGTTTTCATCAATATGCATATGTCGGCGCAAGCTTTCAATCTGTCACTTGCAAGAAGAAATCCAACTACCTACAAACGTTTGTAATCGCGGCGGTCCTCTGATTCATGTTGTTTGTGCTAGTCTATAAAAGGATTGCTCACTTTCATCGGTGTCATTGTGCCGATAGAGCTCGAGCAGTGAACAACTGTTCTCTCGTGTGACTATTGAGTGAATTTCGTGTAATTGAGTTGGTTTCTGATTTATTAGTACTAAATAAATTAGACGAATTAAATATTAATCGAGTTGCTGAAATTAATTAGTTTATTAATGTGATAGGAAATAATCAGTCGAGTTATTGTTTTAGATTAATTGCGTTTTATAAAATTGTTCTCATAATTAAATTATATCGTAGTTCTCAATAAAATAATAAAAATGCATGACGGACATGGTGGTTTTAATGAATAGAGTACCCCCCATCTTACACATATACAAGGTTAGTCTGAATAGGTATTAAGCCGATAGGACATAAAAATACCCGTAACTGGAGTACTGAAGTAGCAGCTCACTGCTGCGTTTCATACGGTAAGTGAGATACCCGGAGGCCAAAATCACCTCCCCTTCCCAATCTCTTAATTATCTGTTAAATATGCGGACACAAGTGAAACGATCGATAGTTAGTTAGTTAGTTACGCACTGGTTTATTGACAGCTCTACGGGTACACGGGTGGCGCGGGGAGGGGCGCGTCACAGATACACAAAATATATAACATTATCTCTTTCCTTTAAGGTCAGCATCGCGTCCATGACTCTTTTGTTATTGTGGGCGTACATGGGCAGTGGAGATCACTTACCATCACGTGCTCGTTTGCCTGCCCATGCAATAAAAAAGATCAACTTTTGTACTTTCAAACTTTTCAATTAATCCAATAGTTTTAGATGCATAGCTGTTTATATTAAATGTTTTATAAAAAAATACGTACACATAACCCTATGGATCAGCTATATTTACATTTGGAGTTACGAAACTCATGAATGACAAAGTTAGCTAGAATCATCGACAAAACTTGCATTTTTAAATTAAAAACAATATTTGATTTTAGTATATTTTTATAAGTTGAGATAAATATGGTGGGATTACTTATGAGTAATACTTTAAGTTGGCCACGATTTGATCATCGACATCCTTTCTGACTAACCTTGTATAAGCGACAGTGTGTCAGACAAGATAGGGAAGGAAAAGATGATGCAGCAGTGTGTAATCGCATCACTCACTCAAAGGCACGTCTTAAATGGTTACAACTTAGTCGTACAGTACCACAACACCTAGACCCGAAACAAATATATATGACTCACACAAACATTTGTCTCGGTGCGGGAATCGAACCCGCGGTCTCTCGCTTCCCAACCGGCCACTGCACCACGGAGGCTTTCTTTTAGTCGTTATTGATTGTTGGAGACACGTCAGACATTTCTGCCCATTGTCCGTTTAGACGTCGGATCTTATGAAACACTCGAATTGCACAATACATACCTCTTTGAGAAAGTTTCTGTGAGCATCATCCACTCTGTACAGTTGCTTGTATTATGGTGGGGACGTCTGCCAGTAACACAGACGGCTGATCAGCTCACCTAAGTTGAACCATTTCACCCTTAACCCCAGTTTGAGTGGTACTACCACTTTCGCTTCGGATTTGGCTCGTTTTCCCTGCACCCTTCTGAGAGAAGGTTTCCACTGTTTTTGGCTGCAGCTCAGACAGGCCTTTGGGGCATCATGGCTATCTTCCAGATTGGCACCTTTCCGATATCCACTTTTGCCCATTATTGGAGACACTCAGACATTTCTGCCCATTGTCCGTTTAGTCGCATCGAATCTTATGAAACACTCGAATTTCCTACAATACATACCTCTTTGAGAAAGTTCCTCTGAGCATCTTCATCGACTCTGTACAGTTGCTTCAGTACCATCACTTCGTTTGTGTCTCGATGAGTCACTTTATACACCTCGCCGAAGAAACCAGAGCCCAGAAGTTCACCCTGTAGGTAAAACATTTAATTATGTGTAGTAGCCAAAGACTTTGATGTATACTAATAGACAAGCTGTGCGGTACAAAGATATTGCGCACTTAGTTACGGTCAATTGACCGCAACTCATTTAGTCGCCCGCGAGAGAGCGACAAGAGCAGTTGTTGTTGTTTGAATAGCTGCAAGCGTTAAATTCGATAAACTAACACGAAATTGTTTATTGTGACCCATAAAACATTGTCATTATTTACGTGCATATATAATTCATTCAATTTGAAGTTATTTTACGAAAGTAACTATATTATTTCTTGGTTTTGATCGAAAAATTCAGTTATTGTGAATGAAAACTAATACCAAACAAAACAGCCGTCTCAATATTGCCATCTCGCTTACTCTCAACTCCTCTCGCTCCCACGCCTTTGACGTCATTACCGCCTCGCCGGCCGCGTATGCAACACAATTTTACTTCTGAACAGCCCGTCTTTGGTATTAAAGTCTTTGGCAGTAGCGGACTAACTAATAAAGGCCTGCGAGGCCTGTAGCAGGATATTATTATATGGTAGATTCTCTAAACGTCAGTGATATTTTGAGGCATAATAGCTCCTATTAATAATACATTAAGTCTCAAATTTGAAGTATTTGAAGGGTAATTTGAAGGGCAGTTGAGTGTCAATAAGGTTGAATTTTGACAATTCAAACTCGTTTAGGGATACGGATAGGGATGTGATCGATATTATCGATCGTAATTAATAAATTTAAATTTGCGTGTAATTTTTGTATTTTTATGTCTTTATTTTTTATTAGCTTAAGGCAGTCCGACATGTGATTGTACCTGTAAGTATCTATGGATATCTTTAGTTAATGTAAACGCTAGATTCTTATACTGTAAATAATTATATTATAGTGTTAGAATTTACGTAAAGGAGTATCATGAATAGAAAATACCAAATAATGGATATTTAGTTCTATTCATGGTTTATTGGTCACTTTTACAATGTCACACTTGGACTACCAACTGACCACACAGAACCCACAGAACCCCACAGAACTGAGAGCACTCGCAGTACTCACAGCACTGAGCTCCCAATGACGGAGCGCTCTCTTATAAAGCAACTGTCCCCCCACCAGGCGTACAACTTGTTTACTACATGCACGGATATTATTTCAATCTACCCGGCATTACATTCTCGGACACCTTCATTATCAATCGATAAATGATAAATAGGGAGTCCCCAACAAGTCTGGTGTTGCGATTTAACAAATGTTGCCTAACAATAGCTTAAGTTTCGTGTTTGCAATGTTGATGTGCTGAATAAATAAATGTCTAAGACTCTGATAAGATCCAGTAATATATCACTGTCAGGTGCATGTAACGATCCTTAAATATGACCACATTTTTATGTAACACTTTGTATATGTTTAGTTTACACACATGGTCCGTATCAATCTCCCTTAAAATAAAAATAGGACTTTGTATTTCCCTAATTATTCTGTATTGAAAAACCGGACCAAAAACAAGCCCACTGAGTTTTTCTAGCTGGATCTTCTCAGGACTGGGTCGCGCCGCGTAAAATCCAGTGGTAAAGTAAGCCCACTGAGTTTGTTTCGCCGGGTCTTCTCAGGTTGGGTCGTTTTGGATCCGGTGGTAGTTTTAAAACACGTGCCGTTTCGGTAATGCCTATGGTCCATATCGACACATTAAAAAGAAGAAAAAATAACAACAATAATAATACTTAACAATTCTGGACTATTCAATAATAGAAATATTGTAAAATTTATAGTTGCCCAGTGTATTTTGATGATGCTATGTATGTTATGTATACATTAGTTGATATGATTTCTATACATAAGTTTCTTTATTTTGTACTGACTTGTCATAAGCGCTATTTTAATTGACTACATGATGAATAAAACTATTTCATTTCATTTAATTGACGTTGATTATTATTGGTTTAAGAGAACGCCATTTGCAACTTTCTTGACGCTGAGACAAGATCGGAATGATATTTTGAACATTTAAAATTACAAGAATTGGCCTCCTGATAAGATCCGGTAATAGATATCACTGTCAGGTGTATGCAGCGACCCTTAAATATGAGCACACGTTTATGTAACACGTTGTATAAGTTTAGTGGTTGGTCGGTACAGTACCTGCAACAGATCGGCGGCGCGGAACACCTTCTGTCCGTTGTTCGGTCCGGCATGGTCGGCATGGTCGGCGCGGAAGGATCGAGCGCGACTCAGGTCCCGCAACACTCCCGCCGGCTCCGAGCCGTCCACACTGCCCACACATATTCATCATATTAATCATATCAACGACCAGTGTGCTCCCGAAACAGTTACTACTAATACTAGCCCTGTATTATACACGTCCCACTGCTGGCCACGGGCCTCCTCTACTCAATGAGAGGGGTTAGGCCGCACGTCCACCACGCTGGCCTAATGCCGGTTGGTAGACTTCACATACCTTCGAAATTCTTATGGAGAACTTCTTAGGTATGTAGGTTTCCTCACGATGTTTCCTTCACCGTTAAAGCAAGTGATAATTAACAATTAATATACACATAACTTAGAAAAGTCAGAGGTGTATGCTCTTGGGGCTGGTTTCGAACCTGCGGCTTTCGTCTCGACAGACCATACCACTCCCACCTGAGCTATCACTGCATTTTACACACAATAGACACAATAGTTTAAATATACTTAATCTACCCAAGTATGTACACATATATTAAACTCCAGAAAGCTGCAATAACACTTGCCGAATAGTTACGAATTTTTTACAGCTCGACTCAGAACATAGTAATATGACAACTACGCAGACGAATCATAATACATAATTATTCTATGAGTGATAGAGCTGTCTTTGAGTGCATTATTAGTGAAGTTAACAGTATTGTATTGGTAAAACTGAAATAACACTGTAGGCAGTCGCTTTTTTTTTACTGCCTGGATAGGCAGACGAGCAAACGGGCCACCTGATGGTAAGTAGTCACCGCCGCCCATAGACTTCTGCAATGCCAGGGCACAGGAAAGCCGCTGCCTACCGTCAAAGGATTACTCGTTTTAAACCTCGTTTAAAGAAGGATATGTCATAGCGCTCAGGGAATACCACTGCAGGGAGTTCATTCCAGAGCTTGCACGTACGTGGTAACAATGAACGCTGGAAACGAACCGTGCTAGACGGAATCGTTACACACACATGAATGGGCCGGCTCGTCCGGGTTATTACCACTGTCTCACAGAAAACCGACGTGTGTAGCATCTCGCTGTTGCGTTTCGTACGGTGATTGAGATAGGCCCAAATTCCTTCTCTTTCTTAATCCCTGAGTCATCCCCTTCATTCATCATCCATCGCCTACTCGTCCACGATTCTTCGGCTATTCTGGATGTTCATGGACGGTGGATCACTTACCATCAGGTAACCACTTGTTTGTTTGAAGACCTCTGCTATAAAAAAATCAAAAATACAGTCGATAAGTACTCCTTTGAAGTCGATAAAAATGACTTACACATCAAGTAACTTGGACATACTGCTACTCCGTTCCTTGTCTCCCAGCAGCGGGCTGGTGGGCGTCTGCCTCCGTTTGATGACCCTGACCTTCCCCCCATCCTCTCCCTTCCTCTTGAACAGCCTCTCCTTCCGTTCCTCCTTCTCTTTGGGCACGTTCTCCTTCAGTATCTTCCTCTCTACCGGTGATTTTGTGTCGTGTTTCGGTTTTTCTTCTTCTGAATGCGTGTTGGATTTTGCTCGCTTATTTGTTACCGTGTCTGGATTGTGTTCTATTGTTAACTGCAAAAAAAATGCTGCTAATTGCCACTTTCTCATTTTCCGGCCCACACATTAAAAGGAGTGGTAGCTGTTTTTTTATGCAAACGAGCAAGTGGGTCACCTGATGCTAAGTGATCTCCACCGCTCAGGTACGCTCACGATACCAAAATAATCATGGGCGCTTTGCCGACCTTAAAGGAAAGGGATAATTAAGGGATTGAGAAGGGGAGAGGAATTGGGCCTCCGAATATCTCATTCACCGTTCGAAACGCAGCAACAAGCTGCTACTTTACGCCGGTTTTCTGTGAGACAGTGGTAACGACCCGAACGAGCCGGCCCATTCATGCTGTAGACAATACAGTCTACAGCGTGGCTCTACCACTCAAACTACGTACCATCTTATGAAAAATATGCTGAAGACATGCAGTGCCACGCTTCAACATCCAAAGTAGTTCATTAGCTAAGTTTAGATAAGAAAAAAAATGCATATTGCAGAAAAATAATTCCTGTCGTTCCTACTAATTCTACGTGGATTCATGGCCATAAAATTCTGTAACGTCCCTATATGAAAATGAAAATGAAAATGAAAAAAACTTTATTTAAATAGAGAAAGATACAAATATATATATATACTTATAATTGCGCCACAATACACCCGACCTACCTAGACGACAATCCTGCATCACATATAATAGGGTCGTTTAGTTAGTTTTAGGGTATATTGAATTTTATAAGCAATAGAAAATGATACGCAAAAGAAACCCTTTTATAAAAAACAAAATCAAAATTCGTTCAGAAATGTGCCCGCAGTTATGACATTAAATGTTGGTACGAGGAAAAGTGGGTGCGTGGTAGGGATATCGCACTATCTCGCTTGCACGCGTGCACCATAATGAACATTTTACACAGTGACGTCAAAGGTTGCGTCGTCTGTCATTTGACAATTACCCGTTCTACAGGATTTGTATGGCTTCTAACTTATTTATTTGTGGTCCGATTTATAAAATTCTTTCTGCAACAGATTTTGAGTAACGTAACTTATTGATTTAAATATTTAAAAAAATCTAGTCAACTACCCTATTTCAGCCCTACCGAGGCGTAGCGCCAGCAGTTCCTGTTTGAGCACCCTGGTCTACAGCATGGCTCTACCACTCAAAAACCTTATGTTACCTGTATAAGTTGATCAGATCTCGCGAGAGCTCGTTGTATTTCGTCGAGCGGTCGGCTGCGCACCGGCGTGCCGTTGATCTCCAGGATCCTGTCTCCGATGTGCAGCGTCAGCAGACCGCACGAGGAATCGATCCTGTACGCGGTATGCCTTTTTAGTTTCATGATGAGTGTGTTGGTAAAGTAAGATACATGCATAAATACGGTATTCAAATACACTACTTTTTTAAGTTACTACCAAAAACATTAAAATATATGAAGTATCATAAAACATGTATTAAAAAAATACTCAAAATATGGTGAAAAGAGCACAAAGTAAATAAGATATAGTGTGTTTAATAAATAAGTATGAAAATTAGTCATCAATAACAAACACAAACATGCAAGACAAACGCAAACGCAAGCGGAAGCACAAACAGCCCATACTGTAAAGCCTAGGGAAAATACAAAAGGAATCAGATTTCACAATAAATATCAATAAATCATGATTCATTTCCCTAAAAACGATATTTTATCCGATAAAATTTTTTTTTTTCTTCCAACAGGTCTGTCTGGAAGGCATTAGGGGAGGGATATGTTCAGCAGTGGACGTCTTGCGGCTGATGATGATGATTTATCCTGTCCTAAATAGATAGAATATTTTTGTTTACCTTTACAATATTAGATATATCTTTTTTATAGCATTGGCCGGTAAACGAGCAAGTGGGTCACATGATGGTAAATGATCTCTACTGTACATGTACGCTTACAATGCCAGAAGAATCATAGGCGCGTTGTCGACTCATCGACTCATGTGACGTACTGACGTAGACGGGCACGCACGCGGCGCGGCGCGTTTGATGTACGTTGACGCTGCAACCTGCTATCTCGATCTGGCTCCGAGTCATCGCTCTTACAGAGGTATTCAATCGAAATACGGTTCACAAACAATAATATAATTAGATTGTAAAAAATAATTATGATTACTTTTATTGTCTCATTTTCGTATACGAGATATTTCATTAAGTTTTTTTTATAAAGCACAGGCCGGCAAACGAGCAAGTGGGTCACCTGATGGTAAATGATCTCCACCGCCCATGTACACCCACAATACCAAGAGAATTATGGACGCGTTGCAGACTTTAAAGGAATGGGATAATTGAGGGAATGGGAAGGAGAGGGAATTTGGGCCTCCGGAAATCTCACTCACCGTACGAAACGCAGCAGCAAGGTACTTTACGTCGGTTTTCTATGAGACAGTGGTAACGACCCGGACCATTCAGGCTGTAGACAAAAGTGTCTACAGCGTGGCTCTACCACTCAACGGTGGTAGGTCCCTCGTCTGCGAGAGGCTGTCTGGGTAGGTACCACCGGTTCGTCTATTTCTGCCGCCAAACAATGGTGTAAGCATTATTGTGTTTCCGTTTGATGGACATTGAAGCCAGTGCAATTACTGGGCATTATGAGACTAACATCTTTACATCTCGGGGTGATGAGCGCAATCTATTGCTATGTTGCTTCTGTTTATGGACATTCATTGTCTCAGTGCGGGTTCGATTCCAAAAATGTTTGTTTGATACAAGTTCTGTGTGGTGTTCGTGTCTGTTTATGGGCAGGCGTTGCGCTTACCATCAGGGGGGCGATCTGCTTGTTTCGTCATTCAAGCTAATAAAAAAAAATTAGGTCCCACAAAAAAATAAATACACTCAACAGTCACACACATAGTCCTGATCCCACACTAGGTTAACCTGTATCGTTAGCATCAGGAACTACGAGGAACTTGCGGTCCCACAACACCTAGACCCGAAACAAATATTTGTGGATCCGACAAACATTTGTCTCGGTGTGAAGAATCGAACCAACAGCCTCTCGGTTCGCAGCCGGCTACTCGCCCACTGCGCCACGGAGGCTGTCATATAAAAATATTTGCAGATCACACAAATATTTTCTCGATACAGGGCTCGAACTAGTCTAGTTTCACACGCTACGGGCCTACTGCGTCACGGTAACTATTAAAAAAAACTCAACGAATTACAGCAATTTAAATACAGATTTTAGATACAATATGGTAGTATCCTATATTGAATTTTATACATTATTTTAAAAGCAACAGAAAATGATACGCAAAAGAAACCCTTTTATTAAACCACATTCAAAATTGGTTCAGAAATGTGCCCGCAATTAGGTTTTAAATGATGGTATGAGGAAAAGTGGGTGCGTGGTAGGGATATCTCACTATCTCGCTTGCACGGGTGCACCATAATGAACATTTTACACAGTGACGTCAAAGTTTGCGTCGTCTGTCATTTGACAATTACCCCTTCTACAGGATTTGAATGGCTTCTAACTTATTTATTTTTGGTCCGATTTATAAAATTCTTTCTGCAATAGATTTTGAGTAATGTAACTTATTGATTTAAATAATAAAAGTAATCTAGTGAACCACCCTATTTACGATTGTCGTCAATGTATATATTCCTCTTACTAATCTTAGTGGTATTTAGTAGATACCTAAACATTTATATACATACGCACTCACGCCTGTAATCCCCGAAGGGGTAGGCAGAGGTGTAACCAGTACACCCACATTTCGCCGAGCGTATCTCCGTCCCTTATGTGATAGGGGGCGAGCCTATCGCCATACCGGGCACAAATTCCAGACTCCGGGCTGATACTGAGCATTTCGTAATAGAAAAACCCAATACCACTTTACCCGACCCGGGGATCGAACCCGAGACCTCAGCGTTGACCTCAATCGTAACGCGTACGCATTACAACTGCGCCACCGAGGCAGTCAAACACTAAACATTTACCTTATCGAATTATTTAAAAACACTGAATTGTTCACTTTTAATAAATCAACATTTATAGACATGTTTTAACCGCTTCTAAAATGGAGGTATTCTGTATTCAATATATTATATACTTCAGTACAATATGATTGTCAAAACTAAAATTATATGACGAACCAAAACCACTGTCGCTAATCGGTGCAAGAATGCGCATGAGTAACTGATCAAACCCGGGCTGCCAGATTGTGTTATTTGGATACAAAAGTGTATAATTGGGTGGCCGAATGTACCCTGTTTTGTATCTAAAGCCCGTATTCTAGAACAACACTCAAGTGAGCTTTTTGCTAAGTGTCGATTTCTGTGCACGTGATTGTTTTTGTTTGGCGCCAATAATATAAATATAAATAAAATACACCCAACAGTCACACACATAGTCCCGACCCCACACTAGGTTAACCTGTATCGTGGGTATCAGGAACTAAGAAGGACTTGCCAACCCACAACACCCAGACCTGAGACCATTATTTCTTGACCACACAAACATTTATCTCGGTGTGGGAATCGAACCCACGGCCTCTCGCTTCGCAGCCAGACCAATCACGTGTACAGAAATCGACACTTGGTTGCACCTCTGCCTACCCCACAGGCGTGAGTGCGTATGTATCTGTTTTTATATGTAAATGTTACAGATATTGTTCTATTTGGGATTTGTTATGTATAATTTCTGTGTAATTAGAAAATATCTACTGGCAACCCTGATCGAAACAGACGACGAAATAACAAAGCGACGTGCATGCATGCAACGTACTGATTACTGAGTCACAGCGAGAAAGTACATTGTTAGCTCACTTAATCTTTTGCACTGAGGGGCCAATGGCCATACACCAAAATAGACACCACACTGTAAGTTCGCGTGCCAACATATTTGGATAACGTGCACTATAATATGATCTAAAGCCACAGATCATGAATGGTATAATAGATCTCGTAACTACTACAATCTGTATAGAAACCAAGTGTGTCAATTTTAGGGTTTTTTTATTACATAGGCCGGCAAACGAGCAAGTGTAAAACCTGATGGTAAGCGATCTCCACCGCCCATGTACGCCCACAACACCAAAAGAATCATGGGCGCGATACACAGACAGAAAAACAAATAGACGCACACAGGGGTCGAACTTATCACACCTCTCTTTTTGTCGGGGATTTTAAAGTTTGATTGGATTGTAATTTGTGCCCGGTATGACGCTCACCTCCTATCATGGGACGGAAATAAGCTCGGCAACAAGTCCGACAGTTGTTCACCTCGATTTCAACATAGGCCCCTAATAAATCTATAACACCAGACACATACGCAGTCCTGACCTCACAGTAAGATACGATTATCTCTGCCTGCCTCTTCGGGGATACAGGCGTGAGCTTATACCATACTACGTTTTCCTGTAGAAAGTAGGACAGGACAGCTAGGTGACTTTATTGAATTATAGTTCGTTAACATGTATATGATGTGGTTGTGGTTTTAAATTATTGAATCACGATAAATCAAACGACTGCCTCGGTGGCGTAGTTGTAATGCGTACGCGTTACGATTGAGGCCAACGCTCAGGTCTCGGGTTCGATCCCCGGGTCGGGCAAAGTGGTATTGGGTATTTATATTACGAAATGCTCAGTATCAGTCCGGAGTCTGGAATTTGTGCCCGGTATGGCGGTAGGCTCGCCCATATCACATCGTGGGACGGAGATACGCTCGACGAAATGTGGGTGTACTGGTTACACCTCTGCGTACCCCTTCGGGGATTACAGGCGTGAGTGCGTATGTATGTATGATAAATTAAACGACTAAACGATGACGTAACCCGATTACCACAGACATAAATTTAATAGATGACGCATGTGTACCTATTTAAAACAGATATTAGGATGGATCACGTAATGCTAGTGATCACCACTACCTATGAACACCAACTATACTAGAAGAATCATAGATGTGTTACCGACCTCAAAGGTACGGGTGATTAAGGGATTAGAAAGGAGAAAGGGATTTGGGCCTCTGAATATCTCACTCACTGTACGAAATGAAACAGCAAACGGCTTCTTCACGTCGGTTTTCTGTGAGTCAGTGGGAACAATCCAGTCGAGCCAGCACATTGCTGTAGACAAGTGTCTACAGCGTGTCTCTACAGTCACTTATCAGACCTGCCTACTTCGCATTCCGAAATCCTGAACACATGTACTTACTCTGATTTATTCTGCTCTTGTTACCATAATCAGACATCAGACGAACATATACAAAAATGCTTTAACGCAGCGTAAAATATTGTAAAATCTCTTTGAGAAGATTTTCAAAGAGTTTTCCCAACTCTTTAAAGTCGGCAACGAATTCATGATTCGGGTATCATCAGGAGACCCACTTGCTTGTTTGCCGGATGTAAGCTTCAAATGTGTTTACTAAATTGCATTAAAAACGGTACAATAGCTACAAATAATGTAGCTTGGTTTTCACACAGGCTGAACTACTTGTGTTGTCTATTCCGATATATGTCTATGGCAAGTTGTCAATACAGTGGACCCGCGATAATCCGACAAACGTTTTTCAGGGCAGTGTCGAACTATCGAATTTGTCGGATTATAGAGTACTGCCTAAGACCCCCTATAGTCCGGATGTTTTCACTAAAGAGTCTTGTAATCCGACAAATTACAGATCTAATGATAAGATTCTATATGTTATACTCTGAAGTACAAATCATACTTCATTATGTATGTCGAATTTAGTAAATTAAACAACACAAACCAATACCTATGCGTCGAGTACAATAGTAGTGGCGCGTACAAGTTGTGACCTGTACAATCATGCATTATCTACATTAGCGAAAATTGACAAGAAAATATTCAATAATAATAGACATGTCGGATTACAAGAGGTGCTGGATTAGCGGGGGTCCACTGTACATGTGAAGCACGTTAGTACCTATTGCAGGTGAGCTGTATGCAGAGTGACAGCACGGCGCGCACGAGCGCTCGCGCCAGGCGCGACAGCTTGCCCGCGCACCGCGAACTGGCACAAGTGTTACTAATACTAGCCCTGTATTATACACGTCCCACTGCTGGCCACGGGCCTCCTCTACTCAATGAGAGGGAGCCCGCACGTCCACCACGCTGGCCTAATGCCGGTTGGCAGACTTCACATACCAGAGAAATTCTAATGAAGAACTTCTCAGGTATGCAGGTTTCCTCACGATGTTACCTTCACCGTTAAAGCAAGCGATAATTAACAATTAATACACACATAACTTAGAAAAGTCAGAGGTGTATGCTCTTGAGGCTGGTTTCGAACCTGCGACTTTAGTCTCGACAGTCCGTACAACTCGCCACTGAGCTATCACTGCTAGCATACACATACTAGCCAGTTATACCATCAAATTAAAAATCTTAAACTGGCTAGTATTGCCAACAATAAAATCTTAGCCAATGACACAAGAAATTTGATGCCAAATGTTTTTTTTTTCTAATCGGGAATCCCGATATAGGCGGTTAAATTTTAATTACCATTATTTAAAGGATAATTGAGGAACAAATTACTAATTATAAATGCGCTGTCAGAATTTTTTACTTAATTTGTTTTGTACTAATCGATTTGCAAAAGGTAAAAAAATGTATGGCCACAATTTACTTTACATTACTATAAATAATACTTGCAGCGTCAATCTCGACCGCGCTTCAATAATAAAAACGCATTTTCTTATCATTTAAGTTACTTTTAGGGATTTTTTAATTCCATTTATAACCACTTAAACGTACATAAATACATACTAAACACCTATTTATTATTATTAATTAATCTATATTATTAAAAATGAATGGCTAAATTGGTTGCTAAGCGCAAAACTCGAGAACGGCTGAAGCGTTTATGATGATTTTTTTTGTGTGTGTTTAAGTGGGTCCCGGGATGGTTTATATTCACAATTAGACCCGGTAGGTGGCGGTGCAATCGGGTTCTAACTATCAATTATATGTTGCGGGTAAAACCGCGCGGGACGGCTAGTTATTATTATAATTAAATTTGTAATTCAAATTAATGGTAATTAAAATTGAACCTTGTATAATATAAATTAGTTTGAAAAAGTGGACACCGTTATATGCGACATCAAAATACAAATATACGTTTGCTTTTAATATGAATCATACATAAATACATAAGGTATGTACCAAAATTGTAAATATTAGCACATTGTGATTATTAAATGACAAATGTGTGAAGAACGTACAGTGTTTTAAACCATGATGAATCAATGTTAAGGTGATCTCAGACTATGCTTTACAAAATATATCCATAAATATTTACAACGTGTTATAGAAAGGGGCGGGCAAATTTAAGCAATGTATAGTATAGGGTATAAGTATTTTATCTCCCATAGTACCAAATCCGATTTCATTGCTAGTACAATAATTATAGAATTTTCTTTTTTATCGAATGAGTAACATGTCGATATCGACTTTCAACTTTGGACAACACTAAATGATAAACAATGATACTATAGACCTCCTTTCATTTAATTAATTTATAATTAAAAAATCATTAAACAGTTGTCAAATGTCAATATTTATTTGACGCAGTCAGTTCGGCAAGTTCTGATTTTATGAAGTATGATTAGTAAGTTAAAAAAATATGTTGTATTTGACTAAAAACAAGTATGTATTGGTGTAACTGATAAAAGTTTTTAAGAGGACCATCGACTGTAATAAGCCAAATTCATAGATAGAAGACCCGTGAATGAAGTCTTTAAAATGCTTCTAGAGGATGGTACCTATTTGTCTTCAACACACATTCTCTTTCAGGTGTTCATTTGTGTTTAAATTACAAGTTACGTACGTATGCTCGTAGAGTTACGTACATCTTATTCAAGTTTAATAAAAAGTGAGTGTCGTTCATAATAATTAATAGTGGTGTCACCAATCTTATCGATCTTAATAAACGAGTGATTAAATTTTACGTGGAATTTTCAGATGTCTTGGTTTTGAAAAGTTCCGGTACATAAGTACTAATTGTAAGGTGTATGTAATGACCCTAAAATATGACCACACCTTTCTGTAACACGTTGTATATAAATAAATACTTAACAATTCTGGACTAATATAAAAATATTGTAAACTTTATAGTTGCCCAGTGTCTTTTGACGATGCTATGTATGTTATGTATATATTATATGATATGATTTCTATACATAAGTTTGTTTATTTTGTACTGACTTGTCATAAGCGCTATTTTAATTGCCTACATGATGAATAAAACTATTTCATTTCATTTCATATCAGCACCGTAAACGGAATTTAAAGAAGTAATTTTTTCTCAAATGTTTAAAAATTGCCTCTTTGGCGCAGTTGTAATGCGTACGCGTTACGATTGAGGCCAACGCTGAGGTCTCGGGTTCGTTCTCCGGGTCGGGTAAAGTGGTATTGGGTTTTTCTATTACGAAATGCTCTATTATACTTATTAATGTTTATTTGAACATTCCGAAAAAGGTCTTTATTATTTTACTTTTCTAAATGTTAGTTATTTTGAACCGACTTCAAAAAAGGAGAAGGTTATCAACTCGGCCGTTTTTTAATATGTTTGTTACGTGTTATCTCGATTAAATATGGATCGAACTTGAACACACTTTTCTCATAAAACGGTTTACACTTTACTCATAAGATAATTTTATTCCACTACCTTCATAATACACAGTATAGCATAGTGTGAAATCGCCTTTATATAACGAATAAAAACAACACCAATGAATGGAAATATTATACAAATAGGTAAATAAGTCTGGCTGGCCAAATGCCAAGGGTGGATGACCCTAAAAACACTTTAGAAAAGACCAAAGATCAATGTATACTACTAGACAGCTTCGCGGTACATCTAAATTGTACCACTAAGTTGCGGTCAATTGACCGTAACTCAATATTACCATCTCGCCTACTCTCAGCTAAAACCCCTATCGTGCTCCCTGTTTGTGAGCTGTCAAACTCCCGCGTTATGCGATACAATTTTACTATTGAACAGCCCGTCTAGTAGTATACAAAGTCATTGGAAAAGATTATATTTACTGTCTATGATCGACCTATATACCATGTCCTTGATACAGGGCGCAGACCCCTGAACTTATTGATGAGAAAAAGCTCATGTTATTTTTCTAGATGAACTCATTCTTAGAAATACAATGACCTTTATATTGAGAGATGTAGAGGGCATACCAACTTACATTGTACTAAATTATCAACACTAGCTGTTGCCCGCGGCTCCTTATCCTATTAATATTATAAATGTATAAATTTAAACGATTGTGAGTTTGTGAATTTGAATGTTTGTTAGTCGATCATGGCGTAGAGGTTGAATGGTTTTGGACGAAACTTGGTACACCGGTACCGGCACGCGATCGAAGCCGCGAGCAAAAGCTAATGTAATTATATTCTAAACACCACCGAGGTTGAGGTCTGAGCCCTAAAATAGACACAAGCCGACCATAATATGTTGTAGTGTAGTATATTTTTGTGTAGTCTAGAGTCTAGAGCATTATAGCCTAGTGTGATGTTTCGTAGTATAATTCGGTGTATGTAGTTAAATGTGACTTATTGCAGTTTTATGTACTTACACCTTGTTTCTGAAAGGCTGATCAACGTAAAATTAACTAATTAAATGTCAAATCCCATGTCAGGTTAAAATTGAGTTATTAGAAACATGGTCATCACCTTTGATTTAATACATATATTAGTAAACATAACTTTCAATATCAAACACTAATAAAGAGACATCAAATATATATTTTTTCACTAAACAACGTTTCAGAAACTCGAATTGATTACACAGCGGTGTTAAAATCAAAGTTCTGTTAGTTGAATGTTGATTTGATCAGCCTTTCAGAAACCGGGGGTTAATGTAGTATAATTTTTTTGGAGTACTTAATGTGCAATGGTAGTATAAAGAATTGTGTGTGATATGTTATTTTGTTCAATGTGATGTAGTTTAAACAAGTATGAAGTATTGTGATCTAATCAAGTATGTTATAGCTTGACGCATATTATTTCTAGGTTTTCTAGCATGATGCAATGTCGTGTACTGAATTCCTGTCCACTGTAATCTGGAGTGGTCTGTTGTAGTCTAATATAATGAGTTGTAGTCTAAGTAATACCGTATAGTGAGTGACGTGTATAATGTGTGTTGTATAATATAATGAGTTGTAGTCTAAGTAATACCGTGTAGTGAGTGACGTGTGTAATGTGTGTTGTATAATATAATGAGTTGTAGTCTAAGTAATACCGTGTAGTGTGTGACGTGTGTAATGTGTGTTGTTGTATAACATAATGAGTTGTAGTCTAAGTAATACGGTGTAGTGTAGCGTGTGACGTGTGTAATGTGTGTTGTTGTATAACATAATGAGTTGTAGTCTTAAGTAATACGGTGTGTGTAGCGTGTGACGTGTGTAATGTGTGTTATAGTATAATGTAATGAGTTGTTGTCTAAGTAACACGGTGTAGTGTAGTGAGTGACGTGTGGAATGCGTGTTGTTGTATAATATAATGAGTTGTAGTCTAAGTAACATGGTGTAGTGTAGTGTAACAGTACTCACTCTGCAACTGCAAGCGCGCCGCGGTCGTGATGTAGTGTGACGGCTCCGGGCGGCACGTCCAGCACGCGGATGGCGTGCGACCGACATCTACTCGACGCGCTGCCGTAGCATGCGCCGCTAAACAGACATCACAACCAAATTATTGTTGACTACGGTAAAATGGGGTGAATTAGGGATGCAGGAGTGATTAGGGATGCAGGAGTGAATAGGGATGCAGGGATGAATAGGGATACAGGGTGAATAGGGATGCTGAGATGATTAGGGATGCAGGAGTGAATAGGGATGCTGGGATGAATAGGGATACAGAGTGAATAGGGATGCAGGGATGATTAGGGATGCAGGGTGAATAGGAACAAAATTGGTTGTGTTTATTTACACATATGAATGTGATCAACTGTAATTAAACTAAAAAAAAAATTACAAGGTACATATTTTGGACAAAAATAAGCTGGAGTAAGGCAAGCATTGACTGACGAACCAATCGCCTGATGCGTCGGCGCCTTGCGCTCCGTCACATGACGAGTGTGTTCACGATTCGTGCCGGTACAAGAATCAGCCCGTTCTTTTGCCGTCGTAAATAACAACTACGGTATTTGTCTTAAACACCATAATATACATAATATATCGATAGGGCATCAATTCACATAGATCAGAAAGTATTACTTACCAGTACAGCGTCGACCGTTCAAGCAGCGCATACGGCTCACCGTCCTCGATGTGTGAGGCGCATGCGCAACATGCGAAGCACTCCGGATGGAAGCGGTGCTCGCCCGCTGACATCAGCGGCCCTGTGATCACCTGCAGAACACTCATGAGTCAAGAGCTGCTGTGACGCACCTATCCGCGCAAATGGATCATCACTTGATGGTAATTTCCACCACCCATGAACACCCACAATACCAGAAGAATCACAAGTATGTTACCGACCTTAATGGTAAGGAATGTTGATTGGGAAGAGGAGTGGGGGATTTGGGCCTCCGGATATCCGACTCACAGTAGGAAAAGGTACAGCAAGCTGCTACTTCACGTTAGCTTTCTGTGACACAATGGTAACAACCCGGAAACGAACCCGAAACATAGAGCTTTGTATCAACTACCGAGACTAGGTACTAGGATACCATAAAGGTATATTTGTAGTTGCCTCGATGGCGCAGTTGTAATGCGTACACGTTACGACTGTGGCTGACGGTGAGGTCACGGGTTCGACCCCCAGATTGGGTAGAAGATATTGGGGTTTTCTATTATTAAATGCTCAGTATCAGTCCGGAGTCTGGAATTGTGCCCGGTATGGCGATAGGCTCACCCCCTATCACATGTTTGGACGGAGATACGCTCGGTAAAATGTGGGTGTAAGGGTTGTATTTCTATTTATGGTGGGGACGCCTGCGAGTTGAACAGACGAGTGATCGGCTCACGTTGATGGAACTATTTCACCCTTAATCCCAGTTGAGGTGTTGCTGCCTGTATAGCGTCGGCTTGGCTAGATATCTACATCCCTGGGAGATGGTCTCCACCGTTGAGGTTTCGGATGCAGCTCAGATGCGTCTGTGGGGCATCGTGGCCAGCTCTTCCAGATTTGTACCTTGCAGAGTTGTCCACTACTGCCCGGCGCTAGCCCCGCCAAAGCCGGTCGTTAGACCTGCATGTATGTAGTTACTACTACTAGTTACCTGTCCACATTGCTGACAGCTCTCGCCGAACCTCGCCCAGTAGTCATCCTGACAGAAAAGCAGCCCCGCCTTCTCGAAATACCAAGACGACAATAACGCGTCGCATACTGAACATCTGGGTAGAGAAACAAATGATTCAACTGATTGACGCTTTACTAGGTAAAAGAAAGATAGAAAGAAAATAAATTTATTTTCGCTCACATAAACTACAGAAAACAAAAAAAGACAAAAATAAATTTTAAATTTATCTATAAATATATACGAATTCTCTCTATTTTTATTCAAAAAAAAAGTAACTGGCGCCGCCGCTGTCAAAAGCTTGTCACGCTATCTCCTCAGAAACCGCTGGGGGTATGGGGTCGAGACCGATACCAATCGATGCAGAATAATGTGGGGAAGAAAGTAAGATATGTCTCATATTCGTCGAACTTTATGTTTTTTTTAAATTTTATGTTTTGTGGAAAATCATGGGCAAAGCCCCTAGTATTTAAAAAAATTAAAACTCATGTATAGCTGAAAACCCCTCGCCAACTGTAAAGTGCAGCCAGCATGATGATAATGTAATCAGTTGAAGGTTGGTAAGCGGCCACCACCCTATCTATTTCGCCCCCAATCAGCAGTGTGAAAGCATTGATGCGTTTCGGTTTGTAGGATATTGAAACCAGTGAAATTAATGGGCATTATAAGGCTTGAATTTACGCCTTAAGAGCGACGAGCCCAGTGCAGTGTCATGCAGTAAGCACTGCATAATTAGAAGTTCTAAGTGTTGCTTCTGTTTATGGGCATGTGTAACGCTTACCATCAGGCGAGCGACCTGCTCGTCTCGTCATTAAGCGTTTAAACCAAAATATGAAACTTTGTGAATTTCAATATTTGTTAATCAATCTCGCATTAGCAACTCAGCGGATTTAGGTGTTTCGAACACAGCTAGACCATGACGGGGATTAGAACATAAGCTACTTAGCTCCTTTTAATCCCAGAAAAAGACAATCACGCGGTCGAAGTTGCGAGTAAAAAGTAGTTTATAATAAACTCTGTCCTATAACTTACCTAAAGCAGTCTTTATGCCAGTCTTGTGTCAACGTCCTGACATACTCTTCATTGCCAATGTCGTTTAAGCACCCGGCGCAACTGAGGGACTCTGCAAAACGTATATATTTTACAAGACTGCGTAAAATAGAGCATTACGTATTCAGGGTTCAAACATTTATTATAATTTACTAGCTGTTCTGTGCGGTTTTTTTATAGGACGGCAAAAGAGCGAGTGGGTCACCTGATGGTAACTGATCTCCACCGCCCATGTACGCCCACAACACAGGAAGAATCATAGACGCGATGCCGACGCCGATTTAAGGAATTGGGAAAAGGGAGGGGGATTTGGGTCTTCGGATACCTCTCACCGTACGAAACGCAACAGCAAGCCGCTACTTTACGTCGGTTTTCTGTGAGACAGTGGTAACGTACTGGTCGAGGCGACCCATTTGTGCTGTAGAAAACCTATCTACAGTGTGGCTAGGGTGAAATGGTTCAACTTAAGTGAGCTGATCACCCAGCTGCTCACAGACGTTGCCACCACTCACTTGCGAGCATAGTATGTCTACTCCACTTCCATAGATTCTAGTGTTATGATGTACTTATAGCTATAAAGTTTATAGTACATATTAACCATCCCCACAAAACAAACAGCCTCCATGGCGCAGTGGGCAAGTGGCCGGCTGCGAAGCAAAAGGCCGTGCGTTCGATTCCCGCACCGAGACAAATGTTTATGTGATCCACAAATATTTGTTTCGGGTCTGGGTGTTGTGGGTTGGCAAGTCCCTCGTAGTTGCTGATACCCACGATACAGGTTAACCTAGTGTGGGGTCAGAACTATGTGTGTGACTGTTGGGTGTATTTATAACTCTAGAATAGTGCACAACTTTGTTTATAAGTAAAAACTCGCTCTGCTCTATGGCTTAAGAAAATGGTAAAGTTTGAATAAGTACTGTAAATAATATAACAGAATAAATTATGAATCAGTGTTTAATTAGAAAATTATTATGTACAATAGTATGAAGTAGTGAAGGATTCTCCAAAAAAATGATTCAAAAGTAAGATACGTACAGTTACAGACTATAGTATATGCCTGTAATCCCCGAAGGGGTAGGCAGAGGTGTAACCAAAACACCCACATTTCGCCGAGCGTATCTCCGTCCTACGATGTGATATGGGGCGAGCCTACCGCCATACCGGGCACAAATTCCAGACTCCGGGCTGATACTGAGCATTTCGTAATATAAAAACCCAATACCACTTTACCCGACCCGGGGATCGAACCCGAGACCTCAGCGTTAGCCTCAATCGTAACGCGTACGCATTACAACTGCGCCACCGAGGCACGCCATAGTCTATTCATCAAACATGTTTCAAATATGTAAACATTATCTACCCACTTTTCAAATAATTTCTTTATTATGACCTATCAATGCACAAAATACAATAGATATAACTGAAATGTGAATAGAAATTTATTTGCATTCCTGCAATTGGTTTGGTGAATAGTCAATTTTCAATGTGGTAGGTCCCACGTATGCGAGGCCGGCTGGGTTGGTACCACCGCTTTGTCTATTGCTAAGCAACCGTGTGTAAGCACTGTTGTGTTCCGGTCTGAAGGACATTGAAGCCAGTGAAATTACTGAGCATTATGAGACTTAACACCTTATGTCTCGGGGTGACGAGCGCAATCCAGTGTCATGTAGTGCTTTGTTATTTAAAGTTCTGTGTGGCGTTGCTTCTGTTTATGAGCAGGCATGGAGGTTACCATCAGGCGAGCGACCTGCTCGTCTCGTCATTCAAGCTAATAAAAAAATAGACAAAACTTCATCCCCCCTCCCACTTTTGCAAGAGAAATTAAAAAAAAAAATGACAAATGTGTACCGTTATTTTTAATAAACAATATTTGTATCCACTCAATTTCACAGCCATATACCGTTCAATAAAAAGTTGTATGTTGAATTTATAGCTTGTAAATGATAAGTACTTAGCACAAAAGCTTGATAACATTGCAGATATAGTCATACTGCCTACTGTATATGTATACCTACTTTTGCACATGTACTATACACATTTAATATACTACAATATTGTATAATATAACATATTATGATGTACCTATAAATTATCATTTTGTGCCTTGTGTCGCACTGTAACACAGGCCTTCCTATCCACTTAATCATACTAATATTTTAAATGTGAATGTAAGTTTGTTTGTTACACTTTCATGCGAAAACTACTTAACCGATCATCATGAAACTTTGTACACAAATTCTTGGAGGTATAAGAAGTAACATAGGATACTTTTTAAGAAAAAAATATATCTATTTGTTTGTTATGCTTTCACACCCAAATCACTAAACCGATTTTGATGAATTTTGATGTAGAGATAGATGGGACCCTGGAGACGGTTATAGGCTACATTTTATTTCGGAAAAGTCTATTCATGCGGGCGGAGCCGCGAGCAAAAGCTAGTCTTTAATAATTACGTATCCACTACCTATCTTACTAAATAATATTATAATTGCTAATTATTATAAAATAATCATAAAAACTTGCCATGCCTAATGGCAGATATTGTTTAATTTTTACTATATTTTATCTATAAGTGAATTTGTAATTCTTTGAGAATTAAATTCTCTGACTAAATTTATATATAAAATAAGTTATGGTCAGATACAAGTACAATATGCATAAAATATTTTGATCAGGTTTGAGTTACCTTACCCACTCTTTATGCATCCTTCAATTTTAAGTCTTTGAAAACAATAACTGTGATGCAGCTAGAACTAACGTCAGGCCAGCCAAGTTTTTTTTTATAGCATAGGCCACCAAACGAGCAAGTGGGTCACCTCATGGTAAGTGATCTCCACTGCCCATGTACCCCCACAATACTAAAATAATTATGGGTGCGTTGCCTACCTTAAAGGAAAGGAATAATTAAGGGATTGGGAAGGGGAGGGAGTTTGGGCATCCGGATATCTCACTCACCGTACGAAACGAAGCAGCAAGCTGCTACTTTACGCCAGTTTTCTGTGAGACAGTGGTAACGGCCCGGACGAGCCGACCCATTCGTGCTGTGTCGCAAGTGTCTACAGTGTGGCTCTACCCCTCAAACGTTATGTTGCATGTATTATATGCTATGTAATCAAAGATACATATTCTTAAACATACGCACTCACGCCTATAATCCCCGAAGGGGTAGGCAGAGGTGTAACTAGTACACCCACATTTCGCCGAGCGTATCTCCGTCCCACAATGTGATAGGGGGCGAGCCTATCGCCATACCGGGCACAAATTCCAGACTCCGGGCTGATACTGAGAATTTCGTAATAGAAAAACCCAATATCACTTTACCCGACCCGGGGATCGAACCCGAGACCTCAGCGTTAGCCTCAATTGTAACACGTACGCATTACAACTGCGCCACCGAGGCAGTCATTCTTAAAGGATATGCAAATCTCTAGACTGGCATAGTGTTTATTTGATAATAAATATTATTGTTATAGCTTGTATATCTAACACTTGCATAACATCGAATTATAATTTGTTAGCTGAAAATATTCAAATGCCAAAGTTCCCGCTCAGCGATCGACATTAGTCATAAAGCACAAGTATATGCTTCAACTTAAGTTGCTTCGAAGCTATCATACTTCTGAATAAACATTAGAAAAAAAATCGAGCAACTTTGTACATGTATTTTGCTTAAAACTTAGACTTTTGCTTTGTTATAGAGTTGTTATAACTTTTTAACAACTTGCCATGGATATCGCAGTAGGTAAAGTGCAGACAAACAAAAGACTTCGTTTAAAACATGTATCGCCCACACACAATACTCTGCTAGAATAAATATTCCTAAAATTGAATAAATATCTACTAAAAAGTTACGTGTTATGCATTTCTAAACACGGCATGACTTACCCTTATTATTTGGTCCCTCCATTTCATGTCAAAGATAACGTATAACATTAAAAAATATTAAAAAACACAGTCAATTCCCATAGCCACAGTGCTGCGATGTACTCACAGATGACGTATGACGTCACTCAATTGACAGTTTGCCAGAGTTGCCAACTCTCACTAATATTTACCCCTAAAGCTAATAAAAAAATCCTTAAAATCACCAATATTAGCTGTAAAAACCATAAAAAAGGCACTATAACTTGCAAACTTTTTTTTGACAGACTGACGAAACGAGCAGGTCGTGCCTGGTGGTAAGTGCCACGCAGGTCAGAAAACTGACGTAATATAATACCACATGGAACTTTAAATTACAAAGCTCTTGGACTATGTCCGTGTCATGTCAGTTGTCACCCCGAGACATAAGATGTTAGGTCTCATAATATATATATAGTTTCATTGGTTTCAATTTCTTTCAGACCCTGTACATAACACACACTGCTTGTTGTTGCTACACACTGTTGCGTGGTAGTAGGAATATATAAAGCAGTAGTACCGACCCAAACCCGATTGCTTCTCGCATACGTACGAGGGAACTACCAACTAGTATAATACAATTTACAATACATTTTTAAACTGGATCGATTTCAAAACCCCAAGAATCAATCCGATTCACACTATACCTACTTATTACATAGACCGCAATTCTTCAATTAAATTCAAAAATTGTTCAATTAATAAATCACATTTTCATTATAGGTAACAGTCTCTGTTTTTATTTAACATTAATTGAAAATCTGCATGTAGTATAGGTTCACAAACGTAAACTCTATCTAATCAAATATTACGCTCGTTCATTAGTTCTGATTTGACATTAAAATGGTCTTAATTTTTAATTTCTAATAATAAGACATCAGGACAAAAATAATATCTTTAAATGTAAAAAAATTTACTAACCTTTATACTTAATAAATATGATCTCAGTTTAATATCTAACCTTTTTAGCCATTACTTTATGGTCAGCGACATCGAAAGCCTTCGACAAGTCGCAAAAGATGGCCGCAACCTGATGCCTCTGCTCGCGAGCTTCCAGAATTTGTCGTAGTAATTCCCGAGCCACATCTATCGTAGATCTTCCTTTTCGATACGCGTACTGCCTATCTGTCAAGACGTCGGTGTCAAAGAGGTACTCTGTAAGCCTGACGCCAAAGAGTATTAACCTGACACCTTAGATCTGACACTGAAAACGTGTTCGAAGATTTTTGCTATCGCTGGGATTATAGACACTGGACGGTAGTTATTGATATCCTCCTTTTTCCCTTTCCCTTTGTAAAGAGGCGCTACTCGGATATTTTTTAACGATTGAGGATATTGCGACTGACGTATGCATTTATTATATAGGTCACACAGAATATATTAAATTAATGACAATTGAATTTAAAAATGATGAGTTACTGGTGACATAAGAGTCTGTCTTGTGAGCAATTCTTACTGACTATTTATTTTGAGGACATATAGGTATTTTTGGACTTCGTACTTCTTATTCTGGTTTCATCAGTCATGAATCATTCTGTAGTACACCATCCTAAAAGTGAAGAAGACTGACGATCCGTTCTACAAAGTACCTATACTTAGTTATATTACATTGTGTTAGATTATTTAAAAATAATGCTTTATATTTATTGAAAAGTATGGGAGCGATGCCAATATGATTGATTTTAAATTTAGAATGCAACGAACTGGTAACTTGAAATAGATTATGTAACCTTTTTAGATATGCCATGGATCATAGAGTAATTATATAATCTATGTCCTATGGCATGGACCGCAAGTTCCCGCCTTTTTTAGATATGTCAAGAACTTATGAATTATTGGGGAGTTTTGGCGGGATTTCTTACAGTGCGGTGGCTCTTTTGTTTTAATTATTTCCTAAACTGGTTTAAAGTTGTGTTTGTTGTATAAAAGTGGTGTGGTTTTGTGCAATAATCATTAATGATGATGAATAGTGTATGGAAACATTGAAATAAGTGGATTTAGGTGATTTTTGATCAAGGGTATTGTCAACCTTGTGCTTTCGATTCGCTTGAAGAAAGTCATCTAAGAAGCATCGAACCGGAAGGAATTTACACCAATACTCGATCAAGGCCTTGAAATCGGTCACACCCCTGTTTCATCATTCTTGGAAATTATGAAAATAATATAACTGATGACTTGCCAGTATGGTCTCTGATCTTAGCCGGTTCCTTATGGAACAAAAATACAAAAAAAAAAAAAAAAAAATGAATTATTGTACGACTCCGCAATATAATTTTACCTATAATAAAATAGTATTGTTATTGTATAACGGCGAGTAAATGATTATTTCAATACCCTTCTAAAATTACTATTGCTTATAATTGTGATAACAAAAAAGGAACAATACATTTTATTAACATTAAAAGTATTCTTGAAATTTGATTATTGAAATGTATTTGTTACTTAAGAGGCTAAATAGTGCTAAACTCGATTTTATATACATTTTGAGCGCCAGCAAAAAAAAATTATTAAATTACTAAGTTTAACCCTTTGTTTAGTAATCGGTGTTTGCCTTTGATTCAATAATATAATATCGTGTGTAAAAATCAATATTCAAATTGGCCAATAACTCTCCAAAGCCAATATTTACAATCTGAGATTCACGACCTGGTGCGTTACTTTGTTGAAACTTTATAAATTACTTGATGAATTATTCTAATATTTAGTCATTATAAAGAGAATATTTTTGTAAATAGTGTTATATTTATACCTACTACGAGTTAATATAATTTCGTGAAAGCGAATTTGCTATACAACGCAATTAGGCACTTTATGTACTTGTGTTGATGTTTTATGCGTCTTAATATGTATAGTAATAATATAGGTACGTCAGTAATACTAATTTTGGCAATATTTTGTTAGGAATGGGATATTTTTACAATGTATTTTTTATTTTATTTGCGGAGGATAACTCATTTTTAATCACGACAGAGGGCGCATGAACGATGCTATTGTTTTGACTTTGATGCACTAGCTCACACTAGCTGTCAAATCGTATGGAAATTTAGAAGTAAATATTGTATTTCCTTCTTATTATTCGAGATATTAACAAAAATGCCTCAATGAACTGCGTTAGGTGCTCACTTACGTCATTATAGGAACATAAGCCCGTCTAATTCTGCCGCCAATCAGCAGAATGGAAGCACTGTTGCGTGTTTCGATTTGAAGGCCATCGTTGCCAGTGAAATTACTGGACATTATGAGATCAACTTAGGTCTACTTATGTCTCGAGGTGACGAACCGCAGTCTTTTGAAATACCTACTAGTTATTTTAGTTTTATATAACATATTAGTTTCATCTATTTTATATAATAACTAAAATATTATATAAATATGTAACTTCAGGTCGATAGTACTTTTTGTTTTCTTAGTGGCCAAATCACTGATATTTTGGTCGAGCCATTTGAATTCTATGAGAAGACTTATACAACGTGATTAAGAAAGGGGAGGGCAAGGAGTTTTGGCGGGAATTCTTACAGTACGGGGGCTCTCTTGTTTTAATTATTTCCTAAACTGGTTTAAAGTTGTGTTTGTTGTATAAAAGTGGTGTGGTTTTGTGCAATAATCATTAACGATGATGAATAGTGTATGGAAACATTGAAATAAGTGGATTTAGGTGTTTTTTGATCAAGGGTATTGTCGACCTTGTGCTTTCGATTCGCTTGAAGAAAGTCGTCTAAGAAGCATTGAACTGAAAGGAATTATCACCAAAACTCCAGCAAGACCTTGAAATCGGCCACACCTCTGTTTCATCGTTCTTGGAATATAAGAAAAGATATAACTAATGACTTGGCAGCATGGTCTCTGATCTTAGCCGGTTCCTTATGGAACAAACAAACAAAAAAAAAAAAAAAGGGGAGGGCAAATTTATGCAATGTATATTGTAGATTTTATAAACAAAACCCGGGGAAAGACGTGTTCTCACGCGACAACGCTCGACTCAATACTAGTCAATACTGCATAACAGACGATCCAAGCTACGAGAGCTGGGTTTGGAAGATCTCCGTCATCCGCCGTAGGTACTTACCAGAGCTTGCGCCTAGACTTCTACTTTTCCAGAATATGGACAGTTTTTTGGCGCGAAAAACTGTTAGGTGTGTTTGGGGCAAGAATTGTTAGGTGGGTTATTAAAACACTGAGCTGATTCTTCAAAATTTTATTAATTGTTGCACTGTAATATAAACAGTGAGTTTCCCTTACGGCATATTAAAAGTTGTAAGCACAAATAAATGCTTTTATTCTAAAAATGTACTTTTGTTGGTGTTGCCAACAGGGTGTATTTTTTTTATGGTAGGTATAGGCCGGCAAACGAGCAAGTGGGTCACTTGATGGTAAGTGATCTCCACCGCCCATGTACGCCCACAATACCAAAAGAATCATGGGTGCGTTGCCGACCTTAAAGGAAAGGGATAATTAAGGAATTGGGAAGAGGAGGGAGTTTGGGCCTTCGGATATCTCACTCACCGTACGGAACGCAGCAGCAAGCTGCTACTTTACGCCGATTTTCTGTGAGACAGTGGTAATGACCCGGATAGCCGGCCTATACATGCTGTAGACAAGTGTCTACAACGTGGCTCTACCACTCATTTATTTATTTTATTACACTTTAAAATCTTACCACTTTAAAATCGCGTTACGATTGAGGCCAACGCTGAGGTTTCGGGTTCGATCCCCGGGTCGGTTAAAGTGGTATTGGGTTTTTCTATTACGAAATGCTCAGTATCAACCCGGAGTCTGGAATTTGTGCCCGGTATGGCGATAGGCTCGCCCCCTATCACATCGTTGGACGGAGATACGCTCGGCGAAATGTGGGTGTACTGGTTACATCTCTGCCTACCCCTTCGGGGATTACAGGCGAGAGTGCGTATGTATGTACTTTAAAATCTAGGTAATACGAATCTTTTTGCAAAATTATTTTCTGGCCTATAAGCAGGTTTCCGATAATAGTTGTAACTATAAATTTTACTTTTTGTAGTATTTATATTATGTACCTAGGTATAAAGATTCATGCATTATTTATGTAGGTACCCACTTTAAACAAAATAGTCTACGAAAAACAGACAACTGTATTAATAAAAATAATGTAACATGCGTTTTTTATGGCTGGTTGAGTTTATTTCTAGCTATCCATAGATCCTGGTTTCCAAAGAATTGTCACAGTTTAAAAGCCGTCCGAGATAGTACAGAGGGGAATATAAATTAATTTGGAGTCTGATGAATTTTCTAATTTAGTAGGTAGGTATATTTTATGCGGCGGAAAAATGGTTTCACAGATGAATGATACGACAAATACGATATCACGAACTGATGGCGAGGTGCGGAAGACGCAGCTTTGGTTGTGCAAACTAAATAAAATCAAATGGAAATATCGAAATATATTTTTTCTTACTTACTGGTATACCAACCAATGAGGCATCCATTGGTGGATCGATAGGAGGCCACGCCAACGAGGACCGTCACACCATCGGCATCCACGTGCACCAGGGGAATTTAGAAACTAGGCTTACCAGAGAAAGTAATGTCACAAATGCCTTCTTATAAACCAAGATCATGGAGCAACAGTTGTAGTAAACAGAGTAAAATACCGACCGTACCTAAGATATATTACGAATTGAAATTTTAGAGGGTATTTCACCGTCAATTTCTTTTACAAATTGTTTTAAGGCTTGATAACTGTGGTTTCCAGTGGAGAAAATGTCCGTGGTCTACTGGACCGTCGGCTGTGGTTCACCATTGTCATCAATTGATAGTCCTCCGACGGATGTGAAGGGACTTTCACGTAATGATGATACCACAGTTGCTATACCAACATTTGTCCCAAGGTTTATTAATGAAGGCTCTGTAGTGTGATCTATACAAGGTGGTAGGTCCCTCGTATGCGAGAGGCCGTCTGGGTTGGTACCAGCGTTTTGTCTATTTCTCTGTTCTAATACACTCTGTTTTGTTTCGGTTTGAAGGACATTGAAGCCAGTGAAATTACTGGGCATTATGAAACTTGATGTTATGTCTCGGGATGACTAGCGCAGTTCAGTACTATGCAGTGTTCTGCAATCCAGAGTTCTGTGTGACGTTGCTTCTGTTTATGGGCAGGCGTGATGCTTAACATCAGGCGAGCGACCTGCTCGTCTCATCATTCGGGCAATAAAAATAAGCTTCCCAGCACTGTCTTGTGCGCTCATATGATGAACCGGTACGTCATTAGCACAAGAGCCAGTCTATGAGACCTGACATATCGATTGCTTGCTCAGATACTGCCGACTTAGCAATGTCGTGCAATAGCGGAGCCACTGCAAGCCAGATACCTAACCGTTTCCTACCAGTCATTCTCTTCTCTTCTTCCACCTGCGCTTATCCCACTCGCAGTGGCGTCGGCGCAACATGTTTTTTAACACATGTTACAGATATATTTGGATTATAGCTTTTACGACCGGCCTAGCGTCAACCTCTCTGGGGAAACCAGTAATTTTACCACGCATGGTGTCTGTAAGGAGTCGTTGTAAAATATCGCGCAAATGCTGTACTCGATGACGACGCTGGGGTAATCTATCCGGCATAAGTTGTCTAATACTGCGCGCTGATACACCCAGTTCAAAACTTCTGCTTCAGGTCCTAACGAAACGTGCAATATTTTTTTTTAAAAGACGGAGAAAGTTCGCATGACAACTGAAAATTTAACAGAACACTCTTGTTTACAAGGCATGTGATATGATACTAATATTATAAATGTGAATGTAAGTTTGTTTGTTACGCTTTCACGCGAAAACTACTTAACCGATCATCATGAAACTTTGTACCTACACATATTCTTCGAGGTATAAGAAGTAATATAGGATACTTTTTATGAAAAACTAAATTATCTTTTTGTTTGTAACGCTTTCACGCCTAAATCACTGAACCGATTTTGATGAATTCTGATGTAGAGATAGATGGGACGCGACGGTTATAGGCTACGTTCACGCGGACAGAGTCGCGGGCAAAAGCTAGTAGGTACTTTATAAATAGAATGATGAGACAAATTACAGTTTCCTCATAAATTAAAAAAAGAAAGAAAATGTGTTTATGACGGTATCTCAAACTTAACACATACGTTGACTGAGAATACATAGTTAAGCTAAAATTATGACAAACAAAATCAATTTTATGTAGGTCGTAAATGGTCCCATCTCAGTTCAGCTTAAAAATGCTACAAGTGTTGCGGCGCTGAATTATGTAGGTATATACTGGTGTAGACGACGGGACGGGGTAACTTCACCATGCCGATGTCATTGTACTGCACTAGACCGGGCTGGGCGGGTAGTTCTCTGTAGGAGGGATGTCTGTACCATTCGTAAGACTCTATCAGATGCTGCGGCGTGGTCAGGTTGGTAACGTCGAGACGCACCACTATGGCGACACGGCACGGAATTCATAATATAAAGTATAGTTGTTGCCCGTGGCTCCATATTGGGCAGGGGTGGTAAATTTGGTCCTCCGGTTACCTCACTCACCGTACGAAACGCAGCAGCAAGCCGCTACTATACGTCGGTTTTCTTCGAGCTGACTTCTACTTCGAGCCGGCCCTTACATGCTGTAGAGACTGTCTACAACGTGAATCTACGACTTCCAAAGATGTGCGCGTACACTCGTTCAAAAATTAAATGACGCGCATTTCGATATATACTTCGATAATATAAATAGAGTTGTTGCCCCGATGTCAACATAGACATACATACGCACTCACGACTGTTATCCCCGAAGGGGTAGGCAGAGGTGTAACCAGTACAGCTATATTTCGCCGAGCTGATCTCCGTGAAAGAGACCTCACCGTCAGCCTCAGTCATAACGCGTACGCATTACAACTGCGCCACCGAGGCAGTCGATTTCAACTGAACTAAATTATATCATAATGCTTTTTCGAACCTCAACTGCATTCCACAAGGACAAATTTTTATATTATAGTTTATCGTATACATCGGAACTCACCAAGCAGTGCAATGGGCGGCCGTAATAACCACTGACGAGACACGAGCGAGCCGCCGCATGTGCCGAAGGTACCCCCGTTGTTGACAATGCGCAGGGCTGCGAGATGCGAGTGCTGTCCTAGGTACGCCTCCCATCCTGACACGATGCGAGCCTGCCTGCTTGCTCCATCCTCTGGTGAACCTGGGAGGTATGAGTAAGATACTTCTTCCTCCACCTGCCATTATCCCACTCGCAGTGGGCTTTTTAAACACACGTTACAGAAAGAGTTGGCATGTAGTTTTTACGACCGGCCGCTTGCCTGACGTCAAACTCTCTGGAGAGAATTACAGAGTTAAGAGTAAGATAGTTGTAATATCATAAATAAATAAGTAGTAGTTGTAATGAGTATCTACACGGTACAACTGCTGTGCTAAGGTCTCGGGTTCAATCCCCGGGTCGGGTAAAAATGATATTGTGTGTTTCTATCATGAAATGCTTATTATCAGCCCGGAGTCTGGAATTGCACCCGGTATGACGAATGGCGATAAACTCGCCCCCTATCACATTGCCGCATCGGCGAAATGTGGGTTTACTGGTTACACCTCTGCCTACCACTTCTGGGATTATAGGCGTGAGTGCGTATGTAGTACATCTAACAGTTACGCGCACTATAGGTTGACCTATATCCTGGGTATCAGGACCTGTGTAGGAATTACGGTCCCACAACACAGACCTGGAAAAAATATTTGTTGATCATATAAACATTTGTCTCGGTGCGGGAATTGAACCCGCGGCCTCCTGTTTCACAACCGGCCACTCGCCCACTGAGCTAAAGAGATTGTCTCTAAATTATCTCTGATCATGTGAATATGAAACAAATTGCCTAAAGGTACATAGTTACTTACCTACCTTGATCTGTACAATGTATTAAATTGGATATGGAAGGACAGTGTCTCCTAACACAGGTATTTCATACTTAAAAGGAGACACCAAACCCAGCAAGCTGTTAATAAATTCAGTTGGAGCCAAATAAACTATTTTGTATTTTTGTATTTTGTATTTGTAAGTACCTACTTAATTTCTTAGAATCACTCTCGACGTCTGGCAGTGCAGCAGTTAGTGTTTAGGTAGCCTTATATTAATAAGCTGTGGCTTGTTTGTGCTGTGTGTTTCTTCTTGAAGTGCTTCTTCTTGACCTTATATTCCTTTTGTAGTTTGACATTAAATTTCAACTTCATCTCCACCGTTTTCGTCTTCTTGAAAATAGATCCAGATGGGTGTTCTTTTGACTCAGAATCACTACTGTCACCACTGGAATCCTGTTCTTCTTTGGATTCCTCTTCTGATTCTGATTCAGTTGATTCCGGTGATGATGGTAAGTCAGTGGTAATGTTCTCACCTTCTTCCGGTTTTGCCGTTGGTTTTGGTAGTACAGTGGTAGAGTCCTCACCTTCTTCCGGTTTTGCCGTTGGTTTTGGTAGTACAGTGGTAGAGTCCTCACCTTCTTCCGGTTTTGCCGTTGGTTTTGGTAGTACAGTGGTAGAGTCCTCACCTTCTTCTGGTTTTGCCGTTGTTGTTGGTAGTACAGTGGTAGTGTCCTCACCTTCTTCCGGTTTTGCCGTTGTTGTCGGTAGTACGGTGGTAGAGTCCTCACCTTCTGCCGGTTTTGCCGTTGTTGGTAGTACAGTAATAGAATCCTCTTCTTCTTCCGGTTCTGCGGTTGATTTTGGTAGTACATTGGTAGAGTCATCTTCTTCTTCCGGTTTTGCCGTTGGTATTGGTAGTACAGTGGTAGAGTCCTCAGCTTCTTCCGGTTTTTCCGTTGTTGTTGGTAGTACAGTGGTGGAGTTCTCACCTTCTTCCGGTTTTTCCGTTGTTGTTGGTAGTACAGTGGTAGAATCTTCTTCCGGTGTTGCCGTTGTTGGTAGTACAGTAATAGAATCCTCTTCTTCCGGTTCTGAGGTTGTTGTTGGTAGTACAGTGGTAGTGTCCTCACCTTCTTCCGGTTTTGCCGTTGTTGTCGGTAGTACGGTGGTAGAGTCCTCACCTTCTTCTGGTTTTGCCGTTGTTGTTGGTAGTACAGTGCTAGTGTCCTCACCTTCTTCTGGTTTTGCCGTTGTTGTTGGTAGTACAGTGGTAGTGTCCTCACCTTCTTCCGGTTTTGCCGTTGTTGTTGGTAGTACAGTGGTAGTGTCCTCACCTTCTTCCGGTTTTGCCGTTGTTGTCGGTAGTACGGTGGTAGAGTCCTCACCTTCTGCCGGTTTTGCCGTTGTTGGTAGTACAGTAATAGAATCCTCTTCTTCTTCCGGTTCTGCGGTTGATTTTGGTAGTACATTGGTAGAGTCATCTTCTTCTTCCGGTTTTGCCGTTGGTATTGGTAGTACAGTGGTAGAGTCCTCAGCTTCTTCCGGTTTTGCCGTTGTTATTGGTAGTACAGTGGTGGAGTTCTCACCTTCTTCCGGTTTTTCCGTTGTTGTTGGTAGTACAGTGGTAGAATCTTCTTCCGGTGTTGCCGTTGTTGGTAGTACAGTAATAGAATCCTCTTCTTCCGGTTCTGAGGTTGGTATTGGTAGTACAGTGGTAGTGTACTCACCTTCTTCCGGTTTTGCCGTTGTTGTTGGTAGTACAGTGGTGGAGTTCTCATCTTCCGGTTTTGCCGTTGGTATTGGTAGTACAGTGGTAGAGTCCTCAGCTTCTTCCGGTTTTGCCGTTGTTATTGGTAGTACAGTGGTGGAGTTCTCACCTTCTTCCGGTTTTTCCGTTGTTGTTGGTAGTACAGTGGTGGAGTTCTCACCTTCTTCCGGTTTTTCCGTTGTTGTTGGTAGTACAGTGGTAGAATCTTCTTCCGGTGTTGCCGTTGTTGGTAGTACAGTAATAGAATCCTCTTCTTCCGGTTCTGAGGTTGGTATTGGTAGTACAGTGGTAGTGTACTCACCTTCTTCCGGTTTTGCCGTTGTTGTTGGTAGTACAGTGGTGGAGTTCTCATCTTCCGGTTTTGCCGTTGGTATTGGTAGTACAGTGGTAGAGTCCTCAGCTTCTTCCGGTTTTGCCGTTGTTATTGGTAGTACAGTGGTGGAGTTCTCACCTTCTTCCGGTTTTTCCGTTGTTGTTGGTAGTACAGTGGTGGAGTTCTCACCTTCTTCCGGTTTTTCCGTTGTTGTTGGAAGTACAGTGGTAGAATCTTCTTCCGGTGTTGCCGTTGTTGGTAGTACAGTAATAGAATCCTCTTCTTCCGGTTCTGAGGTTGGTATTGGTAGTACAGTGGTAGTGTTCTCACCTTCTTCCGGTTTTTCCGTTGTTGTTGGTAGTACAGTGGTAGAATCTTCTTCCGGTGTTGCCGTTGTTGGTAGTACAGTAATAGAATCCTCTTCTTCCGGTTCTGAGGTTGGTATTGGTAGTACAGTGGTAGTGTTCTCACCTTCTTCCGGTTTTTCCGTTGTTGTTGGTAGTACAGTGGTAGAATCTTCTTCCGGTGTTGCCGTTGTTGGTAGTACAGTAATAGAATCCTCTTCTTCCGGTTCTGAGGTTGGTATTGGTAGTACAGTGGTAGTGTACTCACCTTCTTCCGGTTTTGCCGTTGTTGTTGGTAGTACAGTGGTGGAGTTCTCATCTTCCGGTTTTGCCGTTGTTGTTGGTAGTACAGTGGTGGAGTTCTCATCTTCCGGTTTTGCCGTTGTTGTTGGTAGTACAGTGGTGGAGTTCTCACCTTCTTCCGGTTTTTCCGTTGTTGTTGGTAGTACAGTGGTAGAATCTTCTTCCGGTGTTGCCGTTGTTGGTAGTACAGTAATAGAATCCTCTTCTTCCGGTTCTGAGGTTGGTATTGGTAGTACAGTGGTAGTGTACTCACCTTCTTCCGGTTTTTCCGTTGTTGTTGGTAGTACAGTGGTGGAGTTCTCACCTTCTTCCGGTTTTTCCGTTGTTGTTGGTAGTACAGTGGTAGAATCTTCTTCCGGTGTTGCCGTTGTTGGTAGTACAGTAATAGAATCCTCTTCTTCCGGTTCTGAGGTTGGTATTGGTAGTACAGTGGTAGTGTTCTCACCTTCTTCCGGTTTTTCCGTTGTTGTTGGTAGTACAGTGGTAGAATCTTCTTCCGGTGTTGCCGTTGTTGGTAGTACAGTAATAGAATCCTCTTCTTCCGGTTCTGAGGTTGGTATTGGTAGTACAGTGGTAGTGTACTCACCTTCTTCCGGTTTTGCCGTTGTTGTTGGTAGTACAGTGGTGGAGTTCTCATCTTCCGGTTTTGCCGTTGTTGTTGGTAGTACAGTGGTGGAGTTCTCATCTTCCGGTTTTGCCGTTGTTGTTGGTAGTACAGTGGTGGAGTTCTCATCTTCCGGTTTTGCCGTTGTTGTTGGTAGTACAGTGGTGGAGTTCTCATCTTCCGGTTTTGCCGTTGTTGTTGGTAGTACAGTGGTGGAGTTCTCATCTTCCGGTTTTGCCGTTGTTGTTGGTAGTACAGTGGTGGAGTTCTCATCTTCCGGTGTTGCCGTTGTTGATGTGGGTGTGGTGGGCGCTTCTGGTGGTGTTGTGCTAACAATATCATTCTCTTCAACTAAGTTTTCAAAGTCAATGCCAGTAACTTGTCTGAACCAGCCGTGGAACGGTCCGGGACGGACGAAACCTGTCGATACAATTTATGAATATACCTTGAGTTTTAATACTGTATTTACTTATAGTAAGTATATTTGGAGCAAACGTCGATCTGGGTATCCCCAGATTTTACTCAGAATAAAAAGTCTAAAAGAAAAATTAGCCAAAAATAACATTCTAGTATTGTTTTTACTTACCACTGGGAATACCAAGGTCGCATCCACTGCTAGATCGGAAGGAGTGCACGCCAACGACGATCGGCTCTCCATTGGTGTCCACGTGCACGAGGGGACCGCCGCCGTCACCCTGAGAATAAACTATTTATTGGGCTCCCTAGAGAGAGTAACATCTCCATTACAGGATTAGAGATTCAGTGAACAAAAAACACCGCGCCGGAGACATGCGGCATACCAACACTAGTTTGGCGTTTCGACGAGAAGGAGTATTTCGACTCGAATTTCTATTTAAATCAGTTCTTAATTAAGCGTTGGTAACCGTGTTGGGCGGGCAATAAGTCCATCAGCTGAACACCTAAAGTGTCTCTATTTGCATATTCAATATTTGGTATAAATATATAATAATAATAATGCGTTTATTTGTATGAATACTGTTACAATGTTGTTACATAATATTATTAAATAGTTCATAGTATTCTGCCGTTACCAGCGTACAAATATTTTTGAATTGCGTAATTTAAAATAAATCAATTTAGTTAAGTACATTATTTTATCATTAAATTAGTCTAGGCTTAACTTATTTTACTTTTTATGAGATACAGGTCCAAATCAAATACACGGTCAAATTTTTCATTTAAAAAGTCAGTTGTCGAGTAATAACTTTTGTGTAGAAGGAAGAGAAACAATTTACATTTAAAAATATTGAATTTAAGAATGTTAAAGTCATTTGGTAATTTATTATAAATACGGATTGCCATGCAGTATACATTAATTGAATGTTCTGTTTAGGTACATATACTTTATGAAGTTTGCGACTTGGTCTGCCTACAACATCATTATGCATGTCAAACAATTGTAAATGCTTATGCACAAAGATACAAATCTCAAATATATATAGTGATGGGAGTGGTAATATCTTATAATGTTTAAACAAGGCAACACAGCTATCCATCGGATGTGCGCCACAAATTGAACGGATGCATTTCTTTTGTGCTCGAGACACTCTTATTAATTGACAAGAATTACCCCATATTATTATGCCGTACCTAAGAATTGATGAAACATAGCCATGATATGCTTATAATAATACAAAGAGCTGCGTTTATACTAGCCACACATCTTATTCTATACAATACAAAAACAAATCTATCTATTTTTTGCAAAGTTCTTCTATGTGTTCTTTCCAGTTACAATGTTTGTCTATAATTATTCCAAGAAATTTAGTGCTTTCAACCTCTGCTATAGTATGGTTATCGTGTAACATTTGAATCTGTGAACGTTTATATTGTAAGTTTGAAACTGAATCATTTTTGTTTTACATTACCTGGCGTGGTAGGCGTCAAGTAAATAGAATTAGAAATATTAGTGAGGGACGATATATAATTGATGTTGTGAAAAGTTTTATTGTGATCAATAGTTTTATTTGTCATATCAATAAAAAAGTTATTAAAGTTTTTAGCTATCATGTCTGGCTGTGAGTAACAAATATCGTCAATAGTTATTTCAGATATTTCTGGCGTATCCTTGTATCCAAACTGTGACTCTTTATTACTTCCCAAGCGGATTTCTTGATATGATGGTGTTTCTCCATGCATCTCTAGCATTTTATCGTGTTCTCAAGCCGGTGTCGGTTGCTTGCGTGTGCATTGCTAGTGATATCATGTAATAGCGAAGCCCCTACAAGCCTGATTCTAGCCTTACAAGTAATTTAAAGGAAATTATTTTACCAAGCATGGTGACTGTGACGTAACGTTGAACCATCTTGCGCAAATGGTGTTCTCGTTTACATCCCTGGGAAAAGTGGTCAGGCAAGCATCGTTGGATATAGCGCGCAGATACACCCAGTTCAGAACAACGGTCATAGCACCTGTTAAAAATTGAGTTAAAGTTCAAATGATCGTGCGCCACTACGCGGACGGTTATCAGGTCCTCATGAACAGAAGAGGCACGTGGAACCGCGCGCTCATGTACACAAGGTGTTAGGCGGAATGTCAGCAATAACCCGTGAAATTCAATTTAACTTTGGTTTTTGAAAGTTGCAGCTCGATCCTTCGATTAAATATGGATAAAAATGATTTTGCGCAAATAATCACAATGGATATACGGAATAATAACAATGAAAACTATAGGTAAATATTGCTTTTAGAGTTAATTAATGTCCAGAAACTTATTTGGTTCTCAGATTAGTTATTTGGACATTGACCAAACGGTTGTCTAGTACAGAGGTTTCCAAACTTTTTTCTCATAGGCCACTTTCAAAATTTAGCTTGTTCCGGTGTGACCCCCTGCAGCTACATTTCTACCATATTCCCGAAACTCGACAAAAATGTAAAGATTAGATCTAACTATGGACCCCCGTCGACCTTCCCGTGGACCCCTGGGGGTCTGGACCATTTTGGGAACTAATGGTCTAGTACCAACAGAAAATGTAAATACAGACAGTGTTCCCAACTTCGTGAGATTAACCCTAGATACCAAATCTAAGGCGGTTGACTCGCCGCTAGTGTGTAAATTTTGCAGCTAATGGATGTTTTAGTGGTTTAGTTAACTATTCAGTTAGTGGAAAGGAATATCTTCATCCAGTAAACAAACAAATTTACAAGTCTAGGTTTTCGCATAATGGGTATACAATTTCACTGTTCATAGATATCCAGACGATTTTTTTAAAGAAATGACGGTGCTGACGTTGAATGTATAGGTATTTTATTTGGTATCCTGAAAGTCAGTTTATAATTTCTCTAATTTGGCTGAAAATAAACGAATTACCAAATGTGAAATATTACACCTGTTATATCCCTCACAATGTATGATTATTCGTAAAATGGCAATACTGTTGCGAACAGGGCGACGCTCTCCAATTCGTAGTTAGCTTGGTACCATGGAGTTAATATGTACTACGTACAACTGGAGTCTTACTACGTTTTTCATAAAAACTAAAAATATACTTTATCTGTATGTCATAAAGTTTATTTTGGATTACCAATAGATGTAAGGAAAAACGGTCTGGAAAGAGAACGACTTTTTGGTAGCGGTGTCTCTCTCGCACACATTGCCAATGTTCGTTGGTTTCTAAATTAGTAACACTTACAACAGTTCTTGTACATACGCGAATACATCTACTTAAGACTAGAGTAATAAAAAATAAATAAAAATTATTGCCTGTTTCATACCTACGATTCTATATTTTATAATGTTATTAATTAGAGTAGGGTAGTTTCCTATATTGAATGTTATACATTATTTTATAAGCAACAGAAAATGACACGCAAAAGAAACCCTTTTATTAAAACACAATGTAAATTGGTTCAGAAATGTGCCCGCAGTTATGACTTTAAATGTTGGTATGAAGAAAAGTGGGTGCGTAGTGGGGATATCTCACTATCTCGCTTGCACGCGTGCACCATAATGAACATTTTACACAGTGACGTCAATGGTTGCATCGTCTGTCATTTGACAATTACCCCTTCCACAGGATTTGAATGGCTAGAAGCCACACTTATTTATTTTTGGTCCGATTTATAAAATTCTTTCTGCAATATATTTTAAGTAATGTAACTTATTGATTTAAATAATAAAAAAAAACTAGTCAACTACCCTGTTACGATTTATTGAATTATTCATAGCACAGCAATTACTGAAGTCTACGTTTTGGCAACACTAAGATCTGAAAAAGGGCCGTTTGATAACGTTTGTCGTTCGGAGATAAAAGAGGATTGTTAACGTTTGTAGCTTGTCTTTTCGAAAATCGTGGAAGTTTCAGTGTAATCATGGTGAATACTTGTGCTGTAAGTGGGCGTAAGCGAGAATCCTATCCAGTTTGTGGAATATCCTTCTGTAGTGTCTTGGCTGAATCCGTGTATCCGTGGCTGAATGATCATGTGCCTTTTGCCATTACAATACGACGAGCGTTGGAGTAAAGATGTATTGAAGTGAAAATAAATTGTTTTATTGGTATTTAATGACCTGTACACCTTCCATAGTAAAGATTCATTGATTATTTGTTAATAGTGTGAGCATATTTTTTTTATTGTGGGATAAATTTTTCTTATAATCTTATATTTCATATCGTTTGTCTTAGTAACTGTAATTAGTCTATGCCGTATGCTAAATATGAGAAATCAAGCGTAAGAAACTACAACTTGGCGATGTTGAATGTAAGAGCCGTCACGTGGTGTTTTATTTGAACTGGATCATGTTAGATCAATTAATATATTTGATTTGGTTTTTAACAGCAAACTGTCGCTTTACGTTGTTTTTTTGCTTCTTCACAAAGTGTATACATACCACTTAAACTAACTGGTTGTTATAGCATTGTCAAAATTTCTCGTCCTGTTCTCAGGATTCTAGCTAATGCAGAGCGGATGGTCTTGTGGATTACTTCCATGAATGTTGACAGTAATGTGTCAAAATCTGCATGCGTTTGTAGCTTGCATTTTAATAATGATGACTATATAACATAAATACTTGAAATAAAGATTTTTGACTTTGAGTTTGACTTCTCGCACTTGTTATTGTATGTTTTAGAGCTGGTATTTTTCCATTTGGTATTCGATTAATTTACTCAATAAAAGTTATACAGGTTTCCCAAAAAAATACCTAAAATGAAACAACACAATGTTTCGGACTTAATTTCCTTAAGTTCAGTGTCGCAAGTACGTTGTATTTACTGGCTCCCCGGAGATACTAGAAAAATTCTATAACATTTACAATCTACATGGCAGTCAAGAACCTGAACAAAATGATCTGTAGAATTTTGTCCTATATTTAAATTTTTAATGGTCACTATATTAGACAAGGACACCGCTACCAAAAAGTTTTCTCTTTCGAGACCGTTTTCCCAGCATCAGTCAGCACTCCAGTTGTACGTAGTACATATTATCTCTATGCTTGGTACATCTATACACTTCCAGTGATCTCGTCAAGCGGCATGCTGTCATCTGTCAATTCTATTCTCTAGAACCAACTGAGCATGCCAGTGACGCTACCATCAAAGAATCTCCCATAGATAGTACCACACGCAGATTTGATCGTGGCGTGACGCCCGCGTGTGACTCTTGACGCGACCATCGGATGTCTGCCTTAAGCTTCCACTTTTTATATCATAAGGCAGTAAACGAGCAAGTGGGTCACCTGATGGTAAGTAACCTGCACCGCCCACGATAGCAAAATAATCAAGGGCGCGTTACCCGCCTTAAAGGAAACGGATAATCGAGGGACTGGAAAGGGGAGGGAGGGATTTGGGCCATCGGATACTCACTCACTGACGAAACGCAGCAGCAAGCCCCTGCTTTACGTCGGTTTTTTGTGAGACAGTGGTAACAACTCGATCGAGCCGGTCCATTCATGCTGTAGATAAACATGTTTACAGCGTGGCCTATCACTAAAAAAATACACCTCATTTACCGTTTGTCGATATTCGACCGAAACCAGTGAAATACATTATTTCATTGTCGTAGTTCCTGAAAGCATCAGCTGCAGGCTGGATACGAATCCGTTGAGTAAGCCCTACAACGAAAGAAGATTACTATATAGTTAAGGTGCACTGGAGCAATTCTGAAAAAGGGGTTATTACAAAAAGGGGTTATTACAAAAATTTAAAAATCTGCTTACTGAAGAAAATTTTCTTATTGGCAACATGAGTCCAGACGCCAAATATAATAAACTCGTCGCATCAGTCGTCGTGAGTCGCTAGTGTCAACAATGCACGCGTAGTGTTAAGTTGTGTTGGACAAGTGATTTTGGCACCATTTTCGGTAATTTTTAATAACCTCAACGCACTGTTCTCGCAATTCTGGTAAGTTATTTGAATAAGTTTAATGTTTTTTTAATAGATTATCGCTTTTCGCTTATTTGTGAAAGGATTATAACGACGTAACGGTATTTTAAAAAAACGTAAGAACCCCTCTGGGGTTATTCCAATATAGATTATTTTTTAATAGGTAGTAATTGTTAGTGATTCTGAAACTAGAAACTATCCTGATACACTCGCATAATTTCTAATTGTATTTGAAATTATTATTAATATTATTTATTCTATTGCTTATGCTAGAAAAAAATATTCTAAATTATTCAATATTACTTCATATAAACTTGTGTCTTCGTGGGATTGAACCAAATTTCTTTCAGCGCAATCGGAGGTCAGCCCCAGAAAGCTGCTATTTTACGTCGGTTCTCTGTGAGGCAGTGGTAACGTCCCGGACGAGCCGGCCCATTCATGTTGTAGACAAAAGTGTCTACAGCGTGGCTCGAACACTCAAAATTTGACTTGACTCCACTTAGGAAGGATGCATTACATTTGCGTCGTTTATCCCAATCTGCTGATTTGTACCACCAGACTCAGCGAGGCCCATTCGCTGGTGAGCGAACAGGGAACGCAACGGGTAATTGCGTCACCAACATACTTACCTACTATTAAAACTCTCAGTGAAATGTTGAGAACCACATATACAACCGAATATCTTAATGGGGTAATTTCGAACTATTAGTGGTGTAAAAAACGAGATAACTAATAACTAGTAGCAAAACTGATAATATTTCCTGTAAGGGTTTATCTCTGTCGAAAAATAAATCTAAACATTTAGTCAAAATGCTATAAAATCAACTATATGATAATTTCTGAATTACCCCAGTAATATACGTAATTTCCCTTAAATAAAAAAAATATAACCTGGTATTACATATGTGTAATAATATTATATCCCAACTATATACTTAAGAATCTTATATAAATTTATTATACAGCATTTCATGAAATAGATAGAGGTTGATTAACAGAAGCAGTCATTATAAGACTACTTTCAATAATTAAAAGAAATATGGGCCACTAGTCATCTCATATAAATTCCTATCGGAATTGTCCCAGTAAACTTATTACAAAAATATGTGTTCATGTGTCTATGGTTCATCATAAATCTATATTGTTTTTTATTTTGTAGTTATTGCGGACCGTTGCATTGTTGCGGACCTTAGATAGCTTAGATAGGTATATAATGTAAGTTGCGAACGTAGCTGGTAACTAGCCGCATAAAAAAATAACAAGAACCGTTTGAGTACCTACTTCTTATCTTCGTATATGTACAAGGTACCTATGTAATATTTTTAGTTATTTATTTTTTATATTATTTTAAAGGCCTATTTCACAAGTAAAATTTAACCACCAGTTAAAATGAAAGTAAATAATAGACATCTTTCTTTCGGTACCTATATGGGTAAGTATATCAAACTGTATAGCTTTTGTACTTGAACGTGACACAGGCCTGTATTCACAATCAAAACTTAGGCTCGTTGCAAAGTGTCCAATTCTGTGTACATGATTGGTCTGTTTTAATTTAACGCCAAAAACTAACCAATAACGTTTAGAGAAATCGTCACTATTCTTTCGCGCTCACTAAGAGGTCTCATAGTAACATTTATGAATACGGGGGTTATGTTATTTGGTAAGCAGCATTTAGCATTCATGTGACGTACTGACGTAGCCGGGCGCGTACGCAGCGCAGCGCATTGTTGCACGTAGACGCCCCTCCCTGCGACTGGGAGAGAAGATGAGCATGACTTACTGGTGTAGACGATGGGAAAGGGTAGCTTCACCATGCCGATGTCATTGAATTGTACTGTGTTGATTAATTCGTCGAAAGTGGGATAGGTGTGCCACTCTACCGCCTCCAGCAGGTACTCCGGCGTGATGAGGCTAACGCCGAGACGCACCAAAATGGAGAAACGGCTGTGAAATTCATAATTATTGCATGAATTTGGATATATCAATAAGTGATCTTAATTTTCATGAGTGGTAGAGATACGCTATAGACACTTATCTACAGCATGAATGGGCTGGCTCGTCCGGGTCGTTACCACTGTTTCACAGAAAACCGGTGTAAAGTAGCAGCTTGCTGCTGCATTTCGTACGTTGAGTGAGCTTGCTCGTTTGTCGGCCTATGCTATAAAAAAAACCTACGAATTACGTCCCGACAGGCCGTAGCACGCCCTGCTAGGCTGTCGCCGTATCAAATTTCGTGATTGCGGCGCGGATAGGTGCCTCACAGCAGCTCGTGACTCACGAGTGTTCTGCAGGTGATCACAGGGCCGCTGATGTCGGCGGGCGAGCACCGCTTCCATCCGGAGTGCTTCGCATGTTGCACATACGCCTCACACATCGAAGGCGGCGAGCTGTATGCGCTGCTTGAACGGTCAACGCTGTTTTGTGTAATCCACAAATATTTTTGAATATATGAAGAATATAAGAAGGCCATATAAAAGTTTCCACAGATAGAAATACACACAGATAGTGTCGGGGATTTAAAAAATAAATATACCCAACAGTCACACCCATAGTCCTGACCCCACACTAGGTTAATCTGTATCGTAGGTATCAGGAACTACGAGGGACTTGCGGTCCCAGACACCTAGACCCGAAAAAATATTTGGACATACATACGCACTCACGCCTGTAATCCCCGAAGGGGTAGGCGGAGGTGTAACTAGTACACCCACATTTCGCCGAGCGTATCTCCGTCCCACGACGTGATAGGAAGCGAGCCTATCGCCATACCGGGCATAAATTCCATACTCCGGGCTGATCTCAAATGCTGTACGGTTTCGTACATTGGACCGTGTTATTAACAGTGTTCTCTGACATGACTTTTACGTACGACAAACATTTCTAATAACTCGTACGAGGGCGACGCACTGCATTGACCTGGGTTTATAACAATTTTGGCTAACGTGACAATTTACTTCCATCGATGTTTTCATAATAACTTTTGTGCAATATCAAACGCCGTATTAACCACACATCACGCACTAGTATGACAATCGCTAAACTATACCAGTTTGTGAATTAATAATAAATCGGTGTCCTTTACAACTACTGCCTACTTCTATTGCATCCCGGCATTTACAACATCCACACAGTAACCACTGCTACTACGAGCTATCAAATGTCACTATACAAATGCTCAGTGCATTTCGTGATAGAAAAAAACCCAATACCACTTTACCCGACCTGGGGATCGAACCCGAGACCTCAGCGTTAGCTTAATCGTAACGCGTTACAACTGCGCCACCGAGGCAGTCTGGCAGTATGCCTCAGGTTGTTTACTTATTCTCTTTATTTTTTCTTATGTTACCTCCTCTTTAGTAATGCAATGTAAAACCAATAAAAAAACCAGTAGACGCTCGGAATCAGCTGTGCAGCGTGGCGCGCGGCGCGATATGCCTACTGAGTATTGTAGCGCGATAATGCGCGCGGGCCATTGAACCTGACTTTAGTATTAGACCGCTTTTCATTGCGTTTCTAAAATATAATAATACAAGTAAACAACAAAAGAATAGTGTTTTCTGTTTATGTTAAGGTTGTGCTTTATTGTCGTGTCGGTCCAAAAAAATACAAAATATAATAAAATAATATTTTTATGCCAAAATAGGGTACTCTATTGTGATTATAAATACCTAAATCTAATTTTATCGTCGCCTTGATAAGACGTAATGAAATTAAACCATTAAGCCGAACAGTCATCATTATCAGATTATAGTGTAGTAAATAAAGTACCTACCTATTGATTTTTTAATGGTATTTTTTCGGAAATGTATATAGGCAATACGAGTTTACGTGCTTTAAGCTATCAGCAATAAACTTTTGTTAACATTTATCAAGTGATACCATACTAATAACTAACAAACGATAAGATGTGATGTGATTTTTTATTAGCATTAGACGACGAAACGAGCAGGTCGCTCGCCTGACGGTGAGCGTCACGCCTTTCCATAAACAGAAGCAACACCAATCAGACCTTAGAATTGTGAAGTACTGCGTCACACTGAACTGTGCTCTTCGCCCTGAGACAAAGTGTTAAGTCTCATAATGCCCAGTAATTTCACTGGCTTTAATGTCCTTCAAACCGAACCACAACCGTGTTTACACATTGCTGCTTGGCGGCAGAAATAGACGAAGCGGTGGTACCTACCCAGACGGGAGCTCGCATACAAGAGACCTACCACCAAGAATATGTGGTGAACCTAAAAACTCTGATGTGCGAACTAGGCGACTCTAGTCACTATATTGGTCGGTCAAGCTATTTAAGCCGTTATAGACGGAGTAAATTACACCATTGATGCTATTTCGAACTCTAGTTGTATTTACCAAGGTAACTTACCGAGCGGTGCAATGAGCGCTGGTGAGGACCCACTGGCGGGATACGAGCGCGCCGCCGTGTGTGCCGAAGGAATTGGTACTGAAAGCGCGCAGATTCACGTGATGCGGGTGCTGTCCGGGATACGCCGTCCAACCCGACGAAATGCGGGACAGGTCGCTTGCTCTGTTCTCTGGAGAAACAACATAGCCGTAATATCAAAGTCACAGAATTTCGGATCATGTGAACATAATTCGTAACGTATACAACACGAGTTGTCAAATGTAGAGATGTCTATAAAATAGGTGATTTGTTATGTTTACGCGAATATTAATTGAAATAAAACTAGTTTATACGGATTTTATCGCGGTTTAATTTGATTTTAGTCCGTCCCGTGACCACGAAGGCTGAAAAGCTTTCGAAACTTAACGGGACTAAAACAAAATTAAACTGCGATAAATAAAATCCGAATAAACTAGTTTAATTTCAATCTATAAAATAGTTATTTCAACCTAGTAGTTTCTTAGGTTTACGCGAATATTACACATTGAATATTACACATTCTTTCAACCTCTCTGTGATATTTTGTCTACGAACTCTTAACATGACATAATTTTATCGAATTATAGGAAACACTTTTTTCGATATATTTTTGGTCGATAGTTATCTTAAGCTAGATATGACGTGGCCCGCTCGTGTGAAAATAGTGGGTATCTTATTCCCTTATGAAAGTCTCTAAAGACGATGGTTAGGCGTATTTACGTCTTTATCAATCAACTATCTAACCATTCACCTTAATTAAAACGAACACATTAAATACCTGGGTCCAACTTATTTTCAATGATCACGGCCGCCTCAGTTAGTGCCTGCAATTTAACATTATTTTTAAACCATGACAATCTTAATATATTTCCGCTTTCTTGAATTAAGTACGGTGAAAACATACCTGTCCGAAGACTAGGACCAAGAACAGTGTACCCATTCTCCACAACATCCTGACTGCCACTGTGCCGTTTCGGCAGCGGCACCAGTACCACAAATAAAATAATTAAGTTATTAGATTTATTATACACCAGATAATTTGTTTATGATTAATTTTATGAACATGGTAGATATCGGTCATTCCCCATGCATCGGCAGATATGGTCATGTACCTATTATGTTGTAAGTACAAAGAGCGAGCGTCGCTCGCGCGCGGCCGAAGACCGTGAGTGTCAGCCGATTTTTTTATTAGCTTGACATTCGTTTTTTTACCAAAATACGATTTTAATTATTATTTGAATAATACAGGCCTAGTATTATTATGATATATTTGTATAAAAAGTCATGTATCCAAAATAGAAAGTGCGTGAAAATTTTAAAAACATTGTAGACTTGATTCACGATATTTTCGTGGTATCATGTCTATAATTACCAGCACTACCACCTGCCCTCGTTTTCAGAAGCTTTCCCGTTACATGCGGTTTTTTAATATATAATAATATCACACTCGTTAAAAGTTTACAATATTGAACACTGTTTTTACATGAAAGAATTTGTTCTTGACTCTCGCTGAATATTTGTGGTGATAAATCTGAGCATAAATAAAACAACAGGAATCACTGAAAGGCAAGCCAACTGGCTAGTACCTAGTTAGTAGGTAGGTGCAGAGTTGACACTAGCGACTCACGACGACTGATGCGACGAGTTTATTAAATTTGGCTTCTGGACTTGATTGTTGACAATATGAAAATTTTACTTCTATTGGCAGATTTTTTAAAATTTTGCAATTACCCCTTTTTCAAAATTGCCCCAGTGCAAGGTGCAAATTCCTAAACAATTGAACAGATTTTCTTCAAACATTGCTAAAAACGATCTCAATTAAACCAGCTTTCAATCAAAATCGGTCCATACGTTTTAGCGCTATGATGCCACAGACGGATCGACAAGGCGATCAAGCCTTTTTGTCGGAGGTTATTCAAAAGCACCAGTTGCCCCCACACTTAATAGAGAGGATGATGATGAAACTTACTGGTGTAGACGACGGGACGGGGTAACTTCACCATGCCGATGTCATTGTACTGCACTAGACCGGGCTGGCCGGGTAGTTCTCTGTAGGAGGGATGTCTGTACCATTCGTAAGACTCGTAACAGGTGCTGCGGCGTGGTCAGGTTGGTAACGTCGAGACGCACCACTATGGCGACACGGCACGGAATTCATAATATAAAGTATAGCTGTTGCCCGTGGCTCCGTCCGCGTGGATTCAGTCAGTTGCCACATCACGTCGCGTCGTTTTACCTATAAATTTCAATATTGTCACAAAGTTACCCAGCAGTAACTAAGTACGACTTATTTTAAATTCATTAGCGCTTTCTTTTTTTGTTTTCAATACTCAATACTCAAATTACCATAATATAAACCTATCTGCAGTTCATTCTATTTTTTCGGCCGCGAATCAACTCTGTTTAAGCAGGTATTCTTCTTTTTTTATAGCGTAGGCCGGCAAACGAGCATGTGTTCAAGTGGTAAGAACTCCACCGCACATGTGATAGAAGTTACAAGTACTATTTTATTAATACCAAACGACAGTAATCGCTTTAACTCATAGTTTATTGGTTACATTTACAATATTACTACTTTACAGACCACAACCTCATATCAGGATTCTCTATAGACCGTTCTCTAATTATAACTTAAGACGACTAGTGATTTCTTAGGTTTACGCGAATATTACACATTGAAATAAAACTAGTTTATACGGATTTTATCGCGGTTTAATTTTTATTTTAGTCACTACGTGTCTCTCCCGTGACCACGATGGCTGAAAAGCTTTCGAAACTTCAGGACTAAAATAAAAATTAAACCGCGATAAAATCCGTATAAACTAATTTTATTTCAATAATCAGTAGATTATTGGACACCCGATAATTATGATTAATTAACAGACTTAATTTTTTCAACAATGGTAGATATCGCTGATTATTCCCCCTGTATCGGTACATAATATGGTGGAAGAAGTAAAGTATTGTAAAGACTTCACAATTGGTAGGTAAAGACTTTTTGTGTGTAGAAATTAAAATAATAGGTAACACTAACATGGGTACCTACTGGAAGTGTTCAATAACTGCAGGATATGTAGGTAATGCTAAAGATGCTTTATCGGCCATTAACCACTAAGAATGAGCACAAGTGTCTTCTTGTAAGTTATCTAGCTATAGACGTCTCCTTCCCTCTTTTAATAAATACACCTCAACAGTCACACACATAGTCCTGACCCCACACTAGGTTAACCTGTATCGTGAGTATCAGAAACTACGAGGGACTTGCGGTCCCACAACACCCAGACCCGAAACAAATATTTGTGGATCAGACAAACATTTGTCTCGGTGTGGGAATCGAACCTACGACCTCTTGCTTCGCAGCCGGCTACTGACCCACTGCGCCAATGAGGCCGTCAAATGGCCGTCATGTTCCATGCTGTTTTCATTCATGTTTAACCACTTTATCTTCTCGAAAGAATTTGTGAACACACACATACACACAAATGCATACTTTTTAACGAAAACTACAATAGCAATTGCATATAATTTATTATAATTAAATGGTATATACTTAAAAACACAATTTTTCTGCAGAATATCGTAATTTTTTTACCGACAAAGCACTTATAGACGTCAGTTAACTTTAAGTGTCAATAAGTACCTACTTAGAATCACTCTCGACGTCTGTCAGTGCAGCAGTTAGTGTTATAGGTATACAGGTTATAGGTAGCCTTATATTAATAAGCTGTGTGTTTCTTCTTGAAGTGCTTCTTCTTGACCTTATATTCCTTTTGTAGTTTGACATTAAATTTCATCCTCATCTCCACCGTTTTCGTCTTCTTGATAATAGATCCAGACGGGCGTTCTCCTGACTCAGAATCAGAAATATCGTTACTGTCATCACTGGAATCCTGTTCTTCGGATTCCTCTTCTGATTCTGATTCTGTTGATTCCGGTGATGATGGTAATTCAGTAGTAGAATCATCCTCTTCCGGCTCTGCCGTTGTTGGTAGTAAAGTGGTAGACTCTTCATCATCTTCCGGCTCTGCCGTTGTTGGTAGTAAAGTGGTAGACTCTTCATCCTCTTCCGGCTCTGCCGTTGTTGGTAGTACAGTGGTAGAGTCCTCACCTTCTTCCGGTTTTGCCGTTGTTGTTGGTAGTACAGTGGTAGAATCTTCTTCCGGTTTTGCCGTTGTTGTTGTTGTTGTTGTTGGTAGTACAGTGGTAGAATCTTCTTCCGGTTTTGCCGTTGTTGTTGGTAGTACAGTGGTAGAATCTTCTTCCGGTTTTGCCGTTGTTGTTGTTGTTGGTAGTACAGTGGTAGAATCTTCTTCCAGTTTTGCCGTTGTTGGTGTTGGTAGTACAGTGGTAGAATCTTCTTCCGGTTTTGCCGTTGTTGTTGTTGTTGGTAGTACAGTGGTAGAATCTTCTTCCGGTTTTGCCGTTGTTGTTGTTGTTGGTAGTACAGTGGTAGAATCTTCTTCCGGTTTTGCCGTTGTTGTTGTTGTTGGTAGTACAGTGGTAGAATCTTCTTCCGGTTTTGCCGTTGTTGTTGTTGTTGGTAGTACAGTGGTAGAATCTTCTTCCAGTTTTGCCGTTGTTGGTGTTGGTAGTACAGTGGTAGAATCTTCTTCCGGTTTTGCCGTTGTTGTTGTTGTTGGTAGTACAGTGGTAGAATCTTCTTCCGGTTTTGCCGTTGTTGTTGTTGTTGGTAGTACAGTGGTAGAATCTTCTTCCGGTTTTGCCGTTGTTGGTGTTGGTAGTACAGTGGTAGAATCTTCTTCCGGTTTTGCCGTTGTTGGTGTTGGTAGTACAGTGGTAGAATCTTCTTCCGGTTTTGCCGTTGTTGATGTGGGTGTGGTGGGCTCTTCTGGTGGTGTTGTGGTAACAATATCTTTCTCTTCAACGAAGTTTTCAAAGTCAATGCCAGTAACTTGTCTGAACCAGCCGTGGAACGGTCCGGGACGGATGAAACCTGTCGGTACAATTTATGAATATACCTTGAGTTTTATTACTGTGTTTACTTATAGTAAGTATATTTGGAGCAAGCGTCGATCTGGGTATCTCCAGATTTTATTCAGAATAAAAAGCCTAAAAGAAAAATTTGCCAAAAATAACATTCTAGTAGGTACCTATTGTTTTTTCTTACCACTGGGAATACCAAGGTCGCATCCACTGCTAGATCGGAAGGAGTGCACGCCAACGACGATCGGCTCTCCATTGGTGTCCACGTGCACGAGGGGGCCGCCGCCGTCACCCTGAGAATAAACGATTTATTAGGCTTCCTAGAGAGAGTAACTTCTCATGTCCATTACAGGATTAGAGATTCAGTGAATAAAAACACCGCGCGGGAGACATGCGGTATATCTAACACTAGTTTGGCGTTTCGACCAGAAGGAGTATTTCGTCTCGAATTTCCATTTAAATCAGTTCTTAATTAAGCGTTGGTAACCCTGTGTTGGGCGGGCAATAAGTCCATCAGCTGAACACCTAAAGTGTCTTGAAATGATGGTGTTTCTCCATGCGTCTCTAGCATTTTATCGTGTTCTCATGCGACGGACTAGTGCATATAATTATCATGAAAGCCGTTGTCGGTTGCTTGCGTGTGCATAGCTAGTGATGCCATGTAATAGCGAAGCCTCTGCAAGCCTGATTCTAGTCTTAGAAGTAATTTAAAGGAAATTATTTTACCCCGCATGGTGACTGTGAGGTAACGTTGAACCATCTTGCACAAATGGTGTTCTCGTTCACAACCCTGGGAAAAGTGGTCAGGCAAGCATCGTTGGATATAGCGCGCAAATACACCCAGTTCAGAATAACGGTCGTAGCACCTGTTAAAAATTGATTTAAAGTTCAAATGATCGTGCGCCGTTACGCGGACGGTTATCAGATCCTCATGAACAGAGGCACCGTGGAACTGCGTGCTTATGTAAACAAGGTGTTAGGCCGAATGTCGATAATAGCCCGTGAAATTCAATTTAATTTTGGTTTTTGAAAATTGCGCCTCGATCCTTCGATTAAATAAGGATAAAAATGATTTTGCGCAAATAATCACAATGGATATACGGAATAATAACAATGAAAACTATAGGTAAATATTGCTTCTAGAGTTAATTAATGTCCAGAAACTTATTTTGTTCTCAGATTAGTTATTTGGACATTGACGAAACGGTTGTCTAGTACAGAGGTTCCCCAACATTTTTCTCATAGGCCACTTTCAAAATTTAGCTGGTTCCGGTGGACCCCCTGCAGCTACATCTACTATATTCCCAAAACTCGACAAAAATATGAAGATTAGATCTAACTATGGACCCCCGTCGAGTCTCCCGTGGACCCCTGGGGGTCCACCTGGACCACTTTGGGAACTAATGGTCTAGTACATAATTATAGATGTACTAACAGAAAATGTAAATACAGACAGTGTTCCCAACTTCGTGGAAGTATACCAAATCTAAGGCGGTTGGCTCGCCGCTAGTGTGTATATTTTGCTATCTAGTGGCTAGTGGATGTTTTAGTGGTTTAGTTAGCTACTCAGTTAGTGGAAAGGAATATGTCTTCATACACTCAAGAAACAAATTAACAAGTCTAGGTTTTCGGATCATGGGTATACAATTTCACTGTTCATAGATATCCAGACAAATTTATTTAAAGAAATGACTATGCTGACGTTGAAGGTATAGGTATTTTATTTGGTATCCTGAAAGTCAGTTTATAATTTCTCAAATTTGGCCGAAAATAAACGAATTACTAAATTTTAAATATAACACCTGAAATATCCCTTACAATGTATGATTATTCGTAAAATGGCAATACTGTTGCGAACAGGACGACGCTCTCCAATTCGTAGTTAGCTTGGTACATCTATACACTTCCAGTGATCTCGTCAAGCGGCATGCTGTCATCTGTCAATTCTATTCTCTGGAACCAACTGGCCATGCCAGTGAAGCTACCATCAAAGGATCTCCCATAGATAGTAGATTTGATCGTGGCGTGATGCCCGCGTCTGACTTGACGCGAACATCGGATGTCTGCCTTAAGCTCCCGCTTTTTATAGCATAAGCAGGCAAACGAGCAAGTGGGTCACCTGATGGTAAGTAATCTGCACCGCCCACAATACCAGAAGAATCTTGGGTGCGTTACCCGCCTTAAAGGAAAGGGATAATCAAGGTATTGGAAAGGGGAGGGAGGGATTTGTGCCTTCGGATACCTCACTCACGGACGAAACGAAGCAGCAAGCCTGTGAGACAGTGGTAACAACTCGGTCGAGCAGGCCCATTTATGCTGTAGATAAAACTGTGTACAGCGTGGCTCTATCACTCAAAAAATAAACCTCATTTACCGTTTGTCGATGTTCTGCCGTGACCAGTGAAATACATTACTTCATTGTCGTAGTTCCTGAAAGCATCCGCTGCAGGCTGGATACGAATCCGTTGAGTAAGGCCTACAACGAAAAAGATTACTATTAGGTATTAAAAAAATATGTGTTCATGTGTCTATGGTTCATCATAAATCTATAGTGTTTTTAATTTTGTAGTTATTGCGGACCGTTGTATTGTTGCGGACCTTAGATTTGCGGACGTAGCTGGTAACTGGCCGCTTAAAAAAATTACAAGAATTGTTATACGGCGCATTGTTGCACGTAGTCGCCGCAACTTGCTATCTCGCTCTGGCTCCGAGTCATCGCCCTTGCAAAGGTAATCAATCGAAATACGGTTCACAAACAATAAAATAGTTAAATTAAAAAAGTAAATATGATTGTATAGTCTCGTTTTCGTATGCGAGATATTTCATTACATTTGAATATCGATTCGATTCTGATATCACAGTTAAAACGCCCAACAGGGTTTTGTTATATATTGTATATCTACAAAGAAAATATTTGGATTTTATACGAGAGGGAGAATTGCACCCTTTGTTCCTCTGCCCCTCCCCACGACTGGGAGAGAAGATGAGAATGACTTACTGGTGTAGACGATGGGAAAGGGTAGTTTCACCATGCCGATGTCATTGAACTGTACTGTGTTGATTAATCCGTCGAAAGTGGGATAGGTGTGCCACTCTACCGCCTCCAGCAGGTACTCCGGCGTGATGAGGCTAACGCCGAGACGCACCAAAATGGATACACGGCTGTGGAATTCACAATAAATTTAATATATCTATGAGTGATCTTAATTTTCATGAGTGGTAGAGCCACGCTGTAGACACTTGTCTACAGCATGAATGGGCTGGCTCGTCCGGTTCACCATTGTTTCACAGAAAACCGGCGTAAAGTAGCAGCTTGCTGTGTGGAGTCAGGACTATTCATTTATTTATAATGTTTTATTGTACAGACACTTAGTAAAAACTAAAAAGACAAAAAAAAACTTTTAGACATAGTACAAATGGCGCCTTATCGCTCAGGGCAATCTCTTACAGGCAACTATATGTGTGTCTGTTGGGTGGATTTATTTTTTTAAATCCACCCAAGTAATTTGTCAGATACAAAGGTGAGGTAGACAGACTTCGTGGCGCAATGGGCGAGTAAGCCATGATAAAGACTCCCGTCCACACACCCGCCGCTATAGCTCCTATAAACCATAATCGACAGCGGCACGCATTTTTGTTGATACCGAGCACTCCAAGCAGTGAAGCTCAGAGAGTTTCTGGGAATGCTAAATTATCATCATCCCGCAACGAAATTAATGTTCCACCTTTTAGACAGGTACTTAGTTAGATAGAATGGAAATATAAATTGTCCATTTCCTGTTAATGGAAACGTTATTGTTATTATGCCTGAGGTACATACATACGCACTCAGGCCTGTAATCCCCGAAGGGGTGGGCAGAGGTACTAGTTACAACTAGTACACCCACATTTCGCCGAGCGTATCTCCGTCCCACGATGTAATAGGGGGCGAGCCTATCGCCATACCGAGCACAAATTTCAGACTCCGGGCTGATACTGAGCATTTCGTGATAGAAAAACCCAATACCACTTTACCCGACCCGGGGATCGAACCAGAGACGTCAGCGTTAGCTTAATCGTAACGCGTTACAACTGCGCCACCGAGGCAGTCTGGCAGTATGATGTTCTTTAATTATTCTCTTTATTTTTTCTTATGTTCTTTCTTATGTTACCTCCTCTTTAGTAACGTAATGTAAAACCAATAAAAAAACTAGTAGACGCTCAGAATCAGCTGTGCAGCGTGGCGCACGGCGCGATATGCCTACTGAGTATTGTAGCGCGATAATGCGCGCGGGCCATTGAACCCGACTTTAGTATTAGACCGCTTTTCATTGCGTTTCTAAAATGACATGTAAACAACAAAAGCATAGTGATTTCCGTTTATGTTAAGGTTGTGCTTTATTTTCGTTTCGGTCCCAAAAAATACAAAAGATAATAAAATATAATTTTTATGCCAAAATAGGGTATTTTATTGGGATTATAAATAATTATAATTTTATCGTCGCTTTGATAAGACGTAATGAAATTAAACCATTAAGCCGAACAGTCATCATTATCAGATAATACTGTAGTAAATAAAGTAATGATTATTTATTGGTATTTTTTCGGTAATGTACGTAGGTAATACGTGCAAGGTCCAATCTTGTACATATGTACAGTGCAATAATACAAAGTCTTCAGCATTTTACACCATTGCTGTATAACAACGGTAAATAATTCAGTTCGCGTAGTCCGTTGAGCAACAAGCTGTACTCGTACCGCGGGCGTGGTGACATCAATCCATCAAATCAATAATTATCGTTATTATCAATACCTAATGCATTTAGTTATTATCAGCAATAAACTTTTCTTAACATTTATCAAGTGGTACCATACTAATAACTAACAAACGATAAGATGTGATGTGATTTTTTATTAGCATTAGACGACGAAACGAGCAGGTCGCTCGCCTGACGGTGAGCGTCACGCCTTTCCATAAACAGAAGCAACACCAATCAGACCTTAGAATTGTGAAGTACTGCGTCACGCTGAACTGCGTTCTTTGCCCTGAGACAAGGTGTTAAGTCTCATAATGCCCAGTAATTTCACGGGCTTTAATGTTCTTCAAACTGAAATACAACAGTGTTTACACACTGCACCTTGGCGGCAGAATTATAAAAAAAAATAATTTTAGAATTAGATTAATGTATGGTGAACCTAGAAACTGTAATGCGCGTGCAAGGCGACTCTAGTCACTATAGTGGTCACATACCGTCGTCGGTCAAGCTATTTAAGCCGTTATAGACGGAGTAAATTACACCATTGATGCTTTTCGAACTCTAGTTGTATTTACCAAGGTAACTTACCGAGCGGTGCAACGAGCGCTGGTGAGGACCCACTGGCGGGATACGAGTGCGCCGCCGAATGTGCCGAAGGAACTGGTACCCTCAGCGCGCAGCGCCGCGTGATGCGGGTGCTGTTCGGGATACGCCGTCCAACCCGACGAAATGCGGGACAGGTCGCTTGCTCTGTTCTCTGGAGAAACAACATAGCCGTAATATCAAAGTCACAGAATTTCGGATCATGTGAACATCATTCGTAACGTATACAACACGAGTTGTCAAAAGTAGACATGTCTATAAAATAGTTGATTTCTTATATTTACGCGAATATTAGTTGAAATAAAACTAGTTTATATGGCTTTTATCGCGTTTTAATTTTATTTTAGTCTCTCCCGTGACCACGAAGGCTGAAAAGCTTACGAAACGTCGGGACTAAAATAAAATTAAACCGCGATAAATGATATCAGTATAAATTAGTTTAATTTCAATCTATAAAATAGTTCTTTCAACCTAGTCATTTCTTAGGTTTACGAGAATATTACACATTCTTTCAACCTCTCTGTGATATTTTGTCTACGAACTCTTAACATGACATAATTTTATCGAATTATAGGAAACACTTTTTTTCGATATATTTTTTGGTCGATATTTATCTTTAGCTAGATATGTCGTGGCCCGCTAGTGTGAAAATAGTGGGTATCTTATTCCCTTATGAAAGTCTCTAAAGACGATGGTTAGGCGTATTTATAACTTTATCAATCAACTATCTAACCATTCATCCTAATTAAAACGAACACATTAAATACCTGGGTCCAACTTATTTTCAATGATCACGGCCGCCTCAGTTAGTGCCTGCAATTTAACATTATTTTTAAACCATGACAATCTTAATATATTTCCGCTGTCTTGAATTAAGTACGGTGAAAACATACCTGTCCGAAGACTAGGACCAAGAACAGTGTACCCATTCTCCACAACATCCTGACTGCCACTGTGCAGTTTCGGCAGCGGCACCAGTACCACAAATAAAATAATTAATTTATTAGGTTTATTATACACCAGATAATTTATTTATGATTAATTTTATGAACATCGGTAGATATCGGTTATTCCCCATGCATCGGCAGATATGGTGAAGCAAATTATTGTAAGGATTTCAATACAAACTTTTATATCTATAAATTCTCGTGAAAGACTGTCCTATTAGGTAGGTAGTTAGGAACTAGTTGAAGTTTTCAGAAACAATCGCAAATATACCACCTACCTTTTCTGCAGCATACAGGTGGAGTTATTAAACATAAGCGTCTTTCTATATCCGAGATATTCAGAGACGGCAATTAAGTTTAAGTATTCATTAGGCATCTCTTTTCTTCATTATTTGTCAAAGACTTCAATTAGGATTATTTCCGTACACAGTAACTGTGCAAACACCATTACTTATACTTAATAACGGAGCATAAAGCTCTGAGGGCGGAAATAATCAAATTCGAATAATTTATGTCTTGATTACAATTAAATTAAAGTGACGATTCTGTGTGGTAATAAGCTACAGAAAGATAAAGCCGTCTCAGGGTAGATATTATAATATTTTTATATTTATATACTCACTAAGAGGCATTTACATCCCATTCCCATACTGACTATCCCATGTATCAAAAGCCTGAGGGAAAACACCCAAGTTATAATACCCACCCAAGTTAAATGGTACCCAATTATAAAACAAAACTAAAATAGTTAATCACTGCATATTTATTATGATAATTTGATAATAGCACAACAAGTACACCACTCATAGAACTTACAATAATATAGGTTGTATATTAAAGGTTCTAAGACAAGCAGAGTCTTCCCCGTGCTGGGCGTTTGTTCTTCATATGCAACTGCTTGACTCGCTTATATACCTTTTTTACTTTGACTTGAAACTTCATCTTCATCTCCAGCTTTTTCTTCTTGATAATAGATCCAAATGGGCGTTCGTCTGACTCAGAATCTGAACTATCATCACTATCATCATCGGAATCCTGTTCTTCAGTTGCTTCTTCTGATTCTGTTGATACCGGCGGTGATGGTAGTATGGTGGTAGAGGAATCACCTTCTTCCGGTTCTTCAGTTATTTTTGGTGGTCTGGTGGTAGAGTCCTCTTCCGGTAGAGTTGTGGTATCAACATAGTCTTCAACTAAGTTTTGAAAATCAATGCCACTAACTTGCGTGAACCAGCCGTGGTATGGTCCGGGACGTATGAAACCTGTAGGTAAAATTAATTAGCTTAAGTTTTAATACTGTATTTAGAATTACCATCAGTCCAGGTTCCCTAATTTTGTCTCAGTTTACAAGCCATCAAATTGCCCGGGTAAAACATGCCAAGTCCTTCTTTCCAAATGGCCAGGTATGAATGAAAAAGAAACGGAACAAGGATGAAAAAGGTTTACTTGTCATTTTGGAAATGTAAATTGACGTAAACCCGCAATGTAAAGCGTACTAAACTCGGAGTCAATGAGCGCGCGCATCCCGGCGGCAATACTCAGTAGTCAGCAGGTTGTAGGTACAAAGAGCGCGCGTCGCTCGCGCGCGGCCGCAGTCCCTGAGTGTAAGCAGATTTTTTTATAATGGCAACATTTTGCTCCTTCGAAAAGAGATTTTTCGAATTTTATTTCGATTGTAGCTGAGAATACAAGATATAGGAAAATTACTTTAACATTCGAAATTTTACAGTAGAGAACGCTGATTCGAATTAGAGATTATTTCGAGGGCACTGAGAATTGCCTCAGGTTATAATCGGTCCTAAGTGTACGTGCGACAAAAATATGTTGTTTCTATTTTTTTTTTTCAGATTACGAGGCTATATAATTAGTCATTTATTTTGAAAAATTTTGCCGCCTCCAAAAAGTGACACCCGGGGCAGATTTTCCTCACGATGTTTCCTTCAATGTAAAAGCAAGCGATTATTACCTATAACAATAGGGTTGACAAGATTTTTTTATTATTTAAATCAATTATTTAAGTTACTCAAAATCTATATCAGAAAGAATTTTATAAATCGGACCAAAAATAAATAACATAGAAGCCATTCAAATCCTGTAGAAGGGGTAATTGTCAAATGACAGACGACGCAAACTTTGACGTCACTGTGTAAAATGTTCATTATGGTGCACGCGTGCAAGCGAGACAGTGAGATATCCCTACTACGCACCTACTTTTCGTCATACCAACATTTAAAGTCATAACTGCGGGCACATTTCTGAACCAATTTTGATTGTGTTTTAATATAAGGCTTTCTTTTGCGTATCATTTTCTGTTGCTTATAAAATAATGTATAAAATTCAATATAGGAAACTACCCTATTAATACATACCTACATGATTTATTCAAAAAGTCAGAACTTAGAGCATGCTGTTATGGGTGGTTTTGAACCTGAGATTTTTTTCTCGGCAGTCCGTATCTACTTCTCGATGAGCTATCAGCTATCACTGCTAAAGTATAATAGTTTACTTACCGATAAATATTTTCAATGATAAAAATTATAATAGGTAATAAATTATCTTGAGTATAAAATAATGACATGCTACTTATTGCTTTTCAAGGTTTAGTAATTTACAGGAAAAAATTGTACATCAATTATTATAAAAATGATTTAATTATCTTTATGTTTCCACCGCACAAACATTCAACACGCCAAAGTAGCATGTGTTTTTAAACTATACCTAATATTAAAAACCGGTCAAGTGCGTGTCGGACCACGCACAGTGAAGGGTTTCATAGTGTCCGATCGAGGCCTGCGGCAGGATATTATTCTATGGTAGATTCTCTAAAAGTCAGTGATATTTTTATAGCATAATAGCTCTTATTAGGTAATAATTCTCAAATTCGAAGGGCAGGTTGTGTGTCAACAAGGTTGACGAGTCTCAATAAGGTTGAATTCTGCTTGTCAAAGTACCGGTAAACTGCCAGGACAATCGGGGTATAACCGAAAACATCCCATATCGCAAAAACCGTTGGAAGTAGGTACCTTTTGTTAACGTATTCTTAATATTGGTATATTGAGGGTGTCTGAGAAAGCAACGTTGGGTACACTGTAATAATAATGGTGCGATATAGTTGTAGAAGGGTAGTTAAATGGGATAAAAGAGGTTTTCGCCATAACTGAAGGACTATTGCCCGCAGTCAGTCGGTCCAGTTCACTAAGATCAGTGCTCAGTCGATAGTCCAAGTGTTCATTACGCGGTAGCTATTTCGGTCCTAGTTGTTTTAGTTGTAATCAGAGAGCGCTGTCTAGAGAATCCTGGCATGGGGTTGTGGTCTGTAAAGTAGTGATATTGTAAATGTAACCAATAAACTATGACTTGAAGTGATTATTGTCGTTTGGTATTAATAGAATAATACTCGTTTCACGTAACTTCTAGCACTTTTAAGTTATACTACCTTGGATTGTTCCACCTCGTAGTTCAAAAATTAGAAGAGGGAGAGGACAAGGTGGTAGGTCCCTCGTTTGCGAGAGGCCGGCTGGGTTGGTACCACCGCTCTGTCTATTTCTGCCGCCAAGCAACAGTGTGTAAGCACTGTTGTGTTCCGGTTTGAAGGACATTGAAGCCAGTGAAATTAATGGGCATTATGAGACCTAACACCTCATGTCTCGGGGTGACGAGCGCAGTCCAGTGTCATACAGTGCTTTGTTATTTAAAATTCTGTGTGGCGTTACTTCTGTTTATGAGCAGGCGTGGCGCTTACCATCAGGCGAGCGACCTGCTCGTCTCGTCATTCAATCTAATAAAAAAAAAAGGAACACATTTTTTACGGCTTTAGCCACGCATATCTTACAATGATTTATACAAAAAAGTAATTTAGCACCTCTATACCATTTCTAATGACCTATTCAATGATACCACACATGCCTATGTGCAATGGAAAAAACATCCCTCAGTTACATGTATGGGGAGCCACAAAAAGTTAAGTTTTTTCTTAAATGTGTACCAGTTATACCTATGTGAAGAAGTTCATAGAATAGGTACACCATCCAAATTTCATCCATATAGTGCTAGGGAATAGTCTCTGAATAAAATGACACACGGACGGAGAGACGGGCATGACGACATTATAAGGGTTCCGTTTTTTTATTTGGCTATGAAACCCAAAAACTAGGCAAAATTGGGGCAAACGACGCGCCGAAAATCCGATAACTATTCAGAAGCGGTAGGATCCGTTGGTAAACTTTAGGTACGGAACCCTTCTTAATCTTGATTGTGGGCTCCTTTTCCCGCACTTATCCGTAAAGTATCGGGCCATACGTGAATTTTATGCTAGCTAGGTATTTTTTTAAATATATATAACAGACTGCGAGTGGGAGATAACGGCAGGTGTGTGTAGTCGATTCGGCGCAACATGCTTTTTAATAAATGTTAAAGAATGATTTGGCTTGTAGTTTTTACGACCGGTCGCGGCCGCCTGCCTGACGTCAACCCCTCTGAGGAGTAGGAAATAAAGTATCGATGGACATAGAAAGAAAGAAAAGTTTATTGTCATCATAAGACTTGCAACAAACATAATGCAGTAAGTACAAAATATAATTAATATACAACTAACTTAAAATTAATATAAAAACTATACAGTTGCATGCCATAGCACTCGGTTATCACGACAATTTTACATATCGTCGCTTAGCTAACAACACCGCGTAACTCGAAAATTGGCCATGTGATATGTCATTGGATAAATTGTTTTTGCAGCGTATCCAATAAATTGACACAAAAAATTTAATTAACCATACAAAGTACGATATTCAAACAGTTCTGTCACGGCGTTATTCCCTTTATTATATACGTCCCACTGCTGGGCACGGGCCTCCTCTACTGAATGAGAGGGTTGGGCCTTAGTCCACCACGCTGGCCTAATGCGGGTTGGCAGACTTCACATACGTTTGAAATTCTTATGCAGAACTTCTCAGGTATGTAGGTTTCCTCACGATGTTTCCTTCACCATTAAAGCAAGTGATATAAAATGTCTTTTCTGAAAACTAAGCCAATCTAACTTGCACGGTGTTAGCTTAGCGACGATTTGCGGTTTGACGGTATTGTAACTTGTAAGATCTTGTTCCCACTTGTCGGGTGTCGGATTCGTATATTAATAGGATGTCCCCGTGGCAGAGCATTTTATATGAAGCTATTCACACTTATCGGAAACCGATTTCAGTCGGAGACGACAAGAAATGTTGGGTGTTTTGCCAGCCCTCTACGCCTGGAAACAAATCGTGTCGTATCTCGCTTGCCTATAAGTATGGCGCTGTTCACATTAGTCGGATGTCGGGGCCGACAATCCTCTCTCCGCGACCCCGTCTACTTCGTCGACGTCCATCGTGCATAATCGGCTTGCGTACAGTGTTTAAAATTGGCACCAGGCTTCGACCGTGGCCGACCACAGATTATTAACCGATAGTGGGAATGAGCTCCAACTGAATGTGCCTAACTTAGTGCGAGTGTTAGTGTATACAAATGATACATACGCACTCACGCCTGTAATCCCCGAAGGGGTAGGCAGACGTGTAACCAGTACACCCACATTACGCCGAACTTATTTCCGTCCCATGATGTGATAGAGGATCAGCCTATCGCCATACCAAGCACAATTCCAGACTCCGGGCCAATACTATAATCTTTTTATATATAAAATTCTCGTGTCACAATGTTCGTTCCCATACTCCTCCGAAACGGCTGGACCGATTTGTGTGAAATTTTGTTGCATATCGGGTAGGTCTGAGAATCAGCCAACATCTATTTCATCCCCCTAAATATTAAGGGTGGTCCACCCCAAAATTTTATTTTTTATTTTTTAGACAAGATTTTTTGTTTTTTTTTTTATGATACAGCATTCAAAAATACATACAACCCTAAATTTTCTTATGTTATTGTGCGACAATATCGTCACATGAGGTCCAGTTGCCAATTAATTTTCATTTTTGTATTATAGACTTCACAGTGCAAATATTTTGTCATGTGCAAATGCCATATTCCCATGACTGAATGGAATGACTGACCTGGATTCTGGGAGTGTTAAAAATGAATCGCAAATATGTCATTCTGATTATGGCAGGTTTCGTTTGCAATTGGAAGGCTGGTAGGTATTTCTAAACCATCTTTCCACCCCCTAGGTTGAAAAAGTATCCGTAAATTATATGGGAAGGCTACAAACGGAGATGAACATAAATATTTTCAGCTAGCAAATTATCGACGTCTTCAATATTCTAACTATTGAAGTGCAATGTCAACACCCACGGCTTGTATACCCATTGCTACGAACTTAATTGTCCTTTTTGTTTTTTTTTATAGCATACCAATATGTGGGTTACCTGGTGGATGTACGACCACAATACCAAAAGAATTATGGGTGCACTTTCGACCTTCAAGGAAAGGGATAATTAAGGGATTGGGAAGGGGATGGGATTTGGGCCTCCGGATATCTCACTCGCCGTACGAAAAACAGCAGCAAGCTGCTACTTTACGCCAGTTTATGCCAACAATCTTCATTGTATGTAGATCGCATCCAACTCGTCGCTTGTTTATTTTAAAACAAAACTAAAATAGCAACTGCGTAATAAATTTATTTCAAATAAATAAAATATTAACATACATAAAATAATGACGGTCAGTTAAACTTCGTTTTACTCGAAATAGGCGTAATTTTTGAAGAACTCTTGACTTTACACCCGTCATACGCGTTTAGACAGTGGTGAGAAGAATCTTGCCTGGGATGGGTGCTTCCTCCTCACGTGCACCTTCTTTTTAACCTTGTACTCCTTGTTAACCTTCACCTTGACTTTGACTTTCACCTCCAGCTTCTTCTTCTTGGTTCCAGAGTCGGATGGACCCTCATCTGAATCGGAATCAGAACTGTCCTCACTGTCATCGCCCGAATCTTCTCCTGACTCCTCTTCCGATTCTTCCGGTGGCGGAGGTTTGGTGGTAGAATCCTCATCCTCTTCTTCTTCCTCTTCTGGTGGTGGTGTAGTAACAATATCATCATCATCCTCATCATCTTCAACTAAGTTTTCAAAGTCGATGCCAGTTACTCGTTGGAACCAGCCGTGGAACGGTCCGGGGCGGATGAAACCTGTAAAGTGTTAAATATTATACAGTATGTAACAAAAACCCTGTTAGCCAGCTGTTTTGGGTCGTGAAGATAGACATATAGACAACTTAATAAAAATAGTTAAATGAAAAAAAACAAGCGAGATATTATCCTTATACAGGTAACTTAAAAAATGAAAATATTTAAAAAATGTTATTTGCATCTTAATTTCTGTGTGTATTGACGATGCCGGGGTCGCGGCACGTTTGATGTACGTGGATGCCTCAACATGCTATCTCGCTCTTGCTCCAAGTCATCGCTCTTGTAGAGATAATCAATCGAAATACGGTTACCAACAAGAAATTAACTTAAGTTTAAAAAATGAATATGATTATTTTTAGTCTTATTTTTGTATGCGAGTTATTTCATGACGTTTGAATATCGATTCTGATATCACAGTTAAAATGCCCAACAGGGATTTTATTACATATTGTATATAATATTTAACCACAGAACCTAACTATGAGTTGAACAAACTACCAATGCGAAGTCCTCGGGTTTAATCCAAGACCACGCATCTCTGACTATCGAAGTTACGTGTGTAAATTTAATAATACCAATTGCTGTAACGACAAGCAGGAACATCGCACAGAAACCGGCATGCCTGAAACTCTCCGTACAACGGAATAACCAGACGTGCAGGTCACTCGCTACTCGCCAGGCACGCTATGATGCTGCTAATAGTTAGTGCCACCCAAAACTTTGATTGGGTGGTACATAGAAAACAGATATTAAATCTCGTAATTCAATATCTTGGATCTAGTCATGACAAAAACCTTCGCTCTACAGGCAGTCTTCTTCTCCAATGTCCTTCCCACAATTCTGACTTTATTCATTCCTCTTTCACTATCCAATTTATACTTTTTTTACGTTTTCTCTCAATACGTCAAATATTAGTAGCCACTAGTGGGAACTATAATGGATTAAAATTAATTAGGTATATGGTTTATTGTATTTCATAATAATAGAATATGAAATTAGTTTTCAAGTGATTCTTTCTTTTATTACCATATGAATTACTAATTTGACACTTCGACGGTAGTAATTTTATACGAATGCGAAAACTGTGAGCATATTTGTAACTCGTACTAAGCCTACAGGAATTGCCCCAATCAGTTCACATTTAAACTAAAGGTTCGGATGCTCATGGCTAATGATGTAGCAGATTCATCTCTTTAATATAATATAATAATATAATAATAATACACCCAACAGTCACACACATAGTCCTGACCCCACACTAGGTAAACCTGTGTCGTGGGTATCAGGAACTACGAGGGACTTGCGGTCCCACAACACCCAGACCCGAGACCAATATTTGTGGTTCATACAAACATTTGTCTCGGTGTGGGAATCGAACCCACGGCCTCTCGCTTCGCAGCCGACTACTCGCCCGCTGCGCCACGGAGCTGTCATATATGTCACATGTATGTACATATATAGTATTGATTGATATAATATGTATTTATAAATATTGTATTTATTTAGATGATATATCATAGTCTTTTAATAAGTAGATTTATGTATTAGTATTTAGTTGTTTTTATTTGCCTTTCTTTTATAACTTATATACACCCACATTGTCTCGTCTCTGCATGACCCGTAGGTTGACTGTTATAGAATGCCACTGGCATTAAGTACGCCTTTATACATGTTTTGTATATAAACATACGCACTCACGCCTGTAATCCCCGAAGGGGTAGGCAGAGGTGTAACCAGTACACCCACATTTCACCGAGCGTATCTCAGTCCCACGATGTGATAGGGGGCGAGCCTATCGCCATACCGGGCACAAATGCCAGACTCCGGGCTGATACTGAGCATTTCGTAATAGAAAAACCCAATAACATTTTACCCGACCCGGGGATCGAACCCGAGACCTCAGCGTTGGCCTCAATCGTAACGCGTACACATTACAACTGCGCCATCGAGGCAGTCATCAGTTTTGTATATAAAGTTTAAATAAATAAATAATTCCTCTGATAGTGCATAGTGGTTATAACTTACCAGCAGGAATACCGGAGTGGCATCCGAATTCGCCACCAGCTACGAAGGAGGTCACGCCGACGAGGATCGGCACACCATCAGCGTCAACGTGAACGAGGGGACCGCCGCTGTCTCCCTGGAAATAACCAAATACTAAGAGTTAGAGTAAGGACGGGAGTTAATTAATAATAAAAGACGTCCGATCTCGTTAAGACCACCTTTAATACTCTCTAATAATACATGCACATGTAACATATTATAGGCTTAATATTAAAGGCTACATCACATAAGAAGGAACAAACTCACATAATAAAATAACGTTTAACAAAACTTAGAAACCGACTTCAAGCAATAGCATGTAAATTCCAATACAATAACACAATCGCGACGAATGTACTGTTGTCCGTTGAGGAGTTTTTTTTTCTTCTCCGAAGTCCGTCATCAGATCTTAACCAAATTTATATGGGACCACATCGCAGCTAAACTCTATCGAGTGAAATTTTTTCCAACAAAATCGGTCCACAATTGGCGAAGAAATCGATGTAGTATATACATAAAAAAAGCAAATAAATAATTTAAAAAGAACGCGCCAAATTGAGAACTGCCTCCTTTTTTGAAGTCAGTTAAAAATAGTTTTTTTTTATTCGCTTCACTAACGATACGATCATTTCGCTCGTCTGGTGAATGATAGCAACACCACCCAAAACTTTGAATTATAATCTAGGCACTATATGGAAACCAGCCCCAAGAGCATGCACCTCTGATTTTTCTAAATTACGTGTGTATTCATTGTTAACTATCGCTTGCTTTAACGGTGAAGGAATCATCGTAAGGAAACCTGCATATCTGAGAAGTACTCCATAAGAGTTTCGAAGGTATGTGAATTCTGCCAACCCGCATTAGGCCAGCGTGGTGGACTAAGGCCTAACCCCTCTCATTCAGTAGAGGAGGACCGTGCCCAGCAGTGGGACGTATATAATACAAGGCTAGTATCAGTATGATAGTAGAACTTTGAATTACAAACTACTGCATGGAACTAAACTGCACTCGTCAGTCCAGTAATGTCACGGGCTTCAATGTCCTTCAAATCAGAACTCAAAAGTGTTTACGTAATGCTGCTTGGCGGTGGATATGGCAGTGGAGCCTATCCAAACGGTATCTTGCATACGAGAGACCACCTTGTAGACGGGTGGCAAGAATTAATCACAACCACCCCAACGATTTTTATTACCCCTTATTTACAAGGTGGTAGGTCCCTCGTATGCGAGATGCCGTCTGGGTGGTACCAACCCAACCGCTCTTCTTTTCAGTATGCGTATTAATCTTTATATATATAATTCTACTGTACGTGTGTATGTGACTGAACTCCTCCTAAACGGCTGGACCGATTTGAATGATTTTTTTTGTATGCGTTTGGGTGGCGCCCTGGGTGGTTTAGATTCACAATTGGACCCGGTAGGTGGCGCTGCTGTTGCGGGTGAAATCGCGCGGGACAGCTAGTTTATTGTAAATATCTTACCTGGCATGTAGACTGTGACGTCACATTGAACCACCTCGCACAAATGGTGTTCTCATTGACTACCGTAGGAAAAGTCCTCTGGCATATGGTCTGGGCGACGCCGTTCAGATACACCCAGTTCAGAATCTCTGGCGCTGGGCCTGAAATCAAATTAGAAATCTTGATCTCTTCACTGGTCAAGTATACGAGTTTTTATTGAAGTGAAAACTTCTGCACTTTTTGGTAGGGGAAAATCTTATGGTTTCGCGTCACCGACATGCTTATAGCATTATATCTGTAGCTATACAGCTGACGTAATGTGCAACATTAGTGCTATGTATATCTTATTTAAGTGAAATTGAATGGATTTAGTGAAAAGTTCAATGTGTATATACAACCATAAAAACCAGATTGATGTTAATAATTTTAATTCAAACATAATGAAATTCCAAATTTGAGTACTAAAAGTTCTAAGTTTTCACTACTATCGGCCGTCTCTACAACTGCCAATTTTTTACAATATAACATAGGATGGCAAACGAGCAAGTGGGTCACCTGACGGTAAGTGAGCTCTACCGCCCATAAACATCCAAATGCCTAAGAGATTATAGGAAAAGAATAAAAGGATTGGGAACTGGACGGCGAAGGGGAATTGAGCCTCCGGATATCTCCCTCACCGTACGAAACGCAACAAGATGCTACTTCACGTCGGTTTTCTGTGAGACAGTGGTAACAACCCGGTCGAGCCGGGCCGGTTATGCTGTAGACAAAACTGTCTACAGCATGACTCTACCACTTTTAAATAAATAAGAGCAACCCGTTATTTGCGAGGTTGCACTTTATATTTTTAAACCTGTTTAACACGGCCACAAGAGTTTCCCTGTTCTATTCTCATCTGTGGCATGCGATGAACTCTCTCCATTTAAATAGGGCGTTAGACTGCGAAACTTTTGAATCCTGGGTTCAAATCCCAGAAGGCCAATTCTCGTGATTTTGATTTTGACGTTGATTATTGGTTTAAGAGAATGCCATTTGCAACTTTCTTGACGCTGAGACTAGATCGGAATGATATTTACAACATTTAAAATTACGAGAATTGGCCTCCAGGTCAGGCAGACCCAATTTATGTCTAAGTTTCTAAATAGCTATATGGGATCTTGGAAACAACCTCGTTAAATTAACTACCTCCAGTCCAAATATGCCCATGACCGCTGGCGTACAGGACTTCGTTTTCATACTCCCTGAAGCCATCCGCTGAAGACTGAATACGAATCGGTTGAACAAGCCCTGTAAAAAATATGACATGATTTTTAGGTAAGTACCTAGTATTAATTGTATTAGCATGAATGGCGAGACGATCAGTAGGCCTAGTACAAGTTTTAATAGTTTTGTAAAACGATGAAAGTTTTCGTTTTCTCTCAATACGTGAAAATATATTAGTAACCACTAGTGGGAACTATGATGAATTAAAATTAATTATATGGTTTATTTTGTTTCAAAATAATAGAATATGAAATTAGTTTCAAGCGATTCTATTCTTTATTACCGTATGAATTACTAGTTTGACACTTCGACGGTAGTAATTTTATACGAATTCGAAAACTGTGAACGTATTTGTAACTCATACTAGGCCTGCAGGTCGTTCGCCTGATGGTAAGCGTCACGCCTGGCCATAAACAACGGCAACACTAATCAGAACTTTGAGTTCAGAAACATTTATCTCGGCGTGGGAATCGAACCCACGGCGTCTCGCTTCGCAGCCGGCTACTCGCCCACTGCGCCACGGAGTTGTCTATATCCTTTAAATCGATTTTTGACCATGCATTGTGGTGTGTTGCTTCACTTACTGGTATAAACGACGGGACGAGGCAGCTTGAGCATGGCGACTTCATTAGGCTGCACCACGTTGGGCGTCAGGTCGTTGAAGGTGGGATGGTTGTACCACTCGTTGGACTCCATCAGGTACTGCGGCGTAGTCATGTTAGTGACGCCGAGACGAATGACGATGGTGATACGGCTGTAAAACACGGTAGTAGATTATGTTTAATTTTAAACATTTGTTATTAGCTTTTCTTTTAGTGGGGAGGTACCCGGCTTTGAAGCGAGGGGCGCGAGTTCGATTCCAGCACCAAGACCAAAGACTTCTATGTATACTACTAGACAAGCTGCGCGGTACATAGGAATTGTACCACTAAGTTGCGGTCAATTGACCGTAACTCAATATTACCATCTCGCTTACTCTCAACTAGAATCCCTATCGTGATCCCTGTTTGTGAGCTGTCAAACTCCCGCGTTATGTGACGCAATTTTTCTTCTAAACAGCCCGTCTAGTAGTTAAACAATTTGTGTCATCCATAAATATTTGTTTCGGGCCTGGGTGTTTTCTTCTTAGGGTTGACGTCGGGCAAGCGGCCGATCGTAAAAACTACAAGGCAAATCTTTCTGTAACATACGTTTGAAAAAAAGCATGTTGCGCCGATCCCTCTATGATAAGGGCAGGTGGAAGAAGGTACCAGCTTATTTTTCGGCACCGCGCAGAAGTCTTTCCCAGCGTATTTCCCAAATAAAAGGTAGCATTGACACCCTCCGTGGCCACACTAGGTAAACCTGTGTCGTGGGTATCAGGAACTACGAGGGACTTGCCAACCCACAACACCCAGACCAGAAACAAATTTTTGTGGATCACACAATGCACCACGGAGGCAATAATATACAAAATATAATTTCAATCTATTTTTGTGTGCAAATCAACAAACACATTTTCGCATTTAGGTATATTAGTGTAGATAAATAATGAATGTCGCTGCGGCGTTCCACCACTGAGTTACCACAAAGCTAATTTTTATACAAACTGCAACGCCCATCTTGGGAAAAGTACATCATATAACACAGACGAGTACTTATCTATGTACGTATACATACGTACTCACGCCTGTACTCCCCGAAGGGGTAGGCAGAGTTGTAACCAGTATACCCATGTTTCGCCGAGCATATATCCCATGATGTGACAGGGGGCGAGCCTATCGCCATATTGGACACAATTCCAAACTCCGGGCTGATACTAAGCATTTAAAAATAGAAAAACCCAATATCACTTTACCCGATCCGGGGATCGATCTTAAGACCTTAGCACAGCAGTTGTACCGCGTACGCATTACAACTGTGCCACCGAGGCCGTCTTGTTTAGGTATATATAAAAAAATATTCTTGTTTAACAGGCATCATCCAGTATAAAAAAAACTCTATGACACGGTCGAGTAGGTAAATGGTTTCCTGTTATATTTATGCTTATGTTGTACGAGAAACTATCTCAATCTAAATGGGATATAAAAAAAGAGAAACCCATACACAGTCACAAGGAGCCGCGAATATTAGGGTCCTCACGATACAGTGCAGGCCTTGCCTAGTGTGAGGACCCCAAGCAATCCACTCACGTCTTCTAATTATCGTAAAGTTCCCAATTTCGCGGAACAATCATAATTTTAAATGACGTATGTAAATATTCAGTAAATAAATATTATTATTATTAACATATGATATGTAGAAATAAAACTACTTTATACGGATTTTATCGCGGTTTAATTTTATTTTATTCCCGACGTTCCGTCAAATTCGTATAAAGTAGTTTTATTTCAATGTGTAAAATTCGCGTAAACATAAGAAATCACTATATAGGATATGTATTTCATCAGCCATAAATGTCGGCTTCGCAAAACCCGGGTATTACCTAATTATTTTCCATGGCTCAATAATATCAGAGTTAATTAAATGATATGTTATCTATATATGTTTCCGCCGCTAATAAACTAGATAATATAAAACAGCGTGTCTTTATATTTATCTTTGATAGGTAATTAAATCAAATCATTAAAGCTACCGATTCAATCGCAGCTCGACAACGTGTGTCTAATTACGACGATCAATCAGATATAATTATCGGATATAATGTCGGATATAATATATTATTTTCATTATTACATTGATAATGCCTGTATTCAAAGCGGTAAGCAAAGGTGCAACTTTTTTTTATTATTATATATCTTGCAATCAGTCGTGTCGACTTTAAGCAGATGAGATGTGGTGATAGCCGCAGGTTGGGTGTTACTGCCAATGGAGCAAACCCTTCATTTTGTGTAGTCAGGCATAAAGCTAACTATCATAATTCGTAGTGTAAAGGAACGGGTTCGTAAAGGGGAGATCTTCAGTCAGGCGGATGTTGTACCTGACCGGCCGCGGCACCTCCGACGGTTGATGTTTGGAACTTGTATATATACTAACCGTCGCGCAAATTTTGCTAGCGCGATGCAGGATCTGTGCGGTGCGCGCTGTGTACCGCCACAATAGTCAAAAGATGTCACGCCTCTTTTTCAGACGGCGTATACTTTCAGGGATTGTGAGCTGACCCGCTAGATGATTGGGGTGTTGTTGTAAGCGTGATTTATAGTTGACACCATAACGACTTGTTTAAATGAGGAAACGAGCAGGTCGCTCGCCTGATGGTAAGCGCAACGCCTGCCCATAAACCGAAACAACACTTACCTAGAACTTTAAATTACAAAGTACTACATGGTAACCTACTATCGTCTACGTCAGCAGAGCTCGAAACTTCTGGATTAGACATTTTAGTTAGCGAATGAAAGATAATGAAGCAATTCGTCCAATACGTATCTCTAAAGGAAGCGGCGCGGCGATGGCCTAGTAGCAAGTGGCACGGAATATCAAGACGGAAGTCACGGGTTCAAAACTTTTGAGTGGTAGAGCCACGCTGTAGACAGTTCTGTATACAGCATGAATGGGCCGGCTCGTCCGGGTCGTTACCACTGTCTCACAGAAAACCGGCGTAATGTAGCAGCTTGTTGCTGCGTTTCGTACGATGAGTGAGATATCCGGAAGCCCAAATTCCCCTCCCCTTCCCAATCCCTAATTTATCCCTTTCCTTTAAGGTTGGCAACGCGCCCATGTTTATTTTAGTATTGTTGGCGTACATGGGCGGTGGAGATCACTTACCATCAGGTGACTCACTTGGTTGTTTGCCGGCTTATACCTACTTAAAAAAATAAAGAAACGTGCCCCACACGGGCAAGGGTACACGCCTCTGACTTTTCGAAGTTATCTTCTTCCGCCTACCCTTATCCTACTCGCAGTGACGTTGGCGCAATATGCTTTTTAACACATTTTACAGAAAGTTAAGGCATATAGTTATTTCGACCGGCTGCCATCCTGACGGTCAACACTTTTCGAAGTTATGTGATTCATAATCAATGATCGCTTGCTTTAACGTTACCGGGGAAATCGTGAATCCCCGAAAATTTCGAAGGTGAAGTCTATCAGCCCGCATTAGACCAATGTAGTGGACTTAGGCCTTATCTCTCGTTAATAGAGGACGCCCGTGTCCAGCAGTGGGGCAGTAAATAAAATACAGGCCTATAGGATATCTCACTCACCGTACGAAACGCAGCAGCACGCTGCTACTTTACGTCGGTTTTCTGTGAGACAGTGGTAACGACCCGGACGAGCCGGCCCATCCATACTGTAGAAAAAACTGTCTACAGCGTGGCTCTACCACTCGTATAATGTGACTCATATAATGTAACTCGGATATGTGGATATTCACTATCAATATAATAACAGGCTCACCTGGCAGTACAATGGGCGGCGGTGAGGACCCACTGGCGAGACACGAGTGATCCGCCGCATCCGTTGACGGAGCCGATGGCGTTGATCATGCGCAGGTTCACCTGATGCGGATGCTGTCCGGGGTACGCCTCCCAGCCCGACACGATGCGGGAGTGGGCATTTGAACGCCCTGGAAAAGTAGTTGAAGTAATAAAGACTTCCGAGCACACGTCAAACTTTTTCTTTGTTGTCTGCTTCTCGAATCATCGTTTGCTGCATGCGCAATGGACCTAGCATGAGTCAAAGAAAGATGCAAAAGGAAAGAACATGTATAAGTATCCGGAAAGGGTAGGCAGCAAGCTGCTACTTTACGCTGGTTTTCTGTGAAATAGCGGTAATGACCCGGACGAGCCGGCCCATACATGCTGCAGACAAAAGTGGTTACAGCGTGGCTCTACCACTCATATCCGGAGGCTTAAATCCTCCTCCCCTTCCCAATTCCTTTCTTTTGAAGTCGGCAACGCGCGTTTGATTCTTCTGGTATTATGGGCATACATGGAGATAACTTACCATCACATGACCCACTTGCTCGTTAATCAGATTATACCATAAAAAACGCTCCATCCGGACCAGAACCGGTAATCCGATCAAATTAAAAAACGAATAAATCGCAATACCTGCTTCCAATGCATCTTCAATGAACACCGGCTTGGCCTCCTCGGTTAGCACCTGCAATATAATATTACTTTCAAACCATTTTTTTTTACTAGCCCTTAATTATACATGTTCCACTGCTGGATACGGACCTCCTCTACTGAATGAGAGGGGTTAGGCCTTAATCCACTACGCTGGCCTAATCCGGGTTGGCAGACTTCACATACCTTTGATTTGTTTATGGAAAACGTCTCAGGTATGCAGGTTTCCTCACAATGTTTCCTTCACCGTTAACGCAAGTGATAATTAACAATTAATAACACACATAACTTAGAAAAGTCAGAGGTGTGTGCTCTTGGGACTGGTTTTGGACCTGCGACTTTCGTCTCGACAGTCCGTACCAATCCCCACTGAGCTATCGCTGCTTTTACCATGCTAATCTTAATAGAAGATTGAAGTCTTGAAGTACGGTGACAATCATACCTGTCCGAAGACAAGGACCAGGAGCAGCAAACCCGTTCTCCATAACATCCTGACTGCTACTGTGCCAAAACTCTAACACCCGAAACTATATCGATTCGGTAGCGGCGTCGGTAGCAGATACAAATCAAATCAGTTAAATCAAATGATAATCAGGCACCTGGTAATTATGATTCATAATTAAGATGAACAACAGTAGATATCCGTTGGTACATATGTCGCAGTTTTAGTTTGTAGGAGTAGGGTGGCCATTTATTTCGTAGAAATCAGTATACAGACTATAAAATAAGTTTTAACAAAACTGTCTTCAAAATAAAAACACTGTAAAGTCAAAAATAACAATTTCTATAGGTCTCTTCTCTCCTCTCCTCTCTCTCTTCTCTACCTCCGCTTTAGTGGATTCCGTTCTTTATCAGATACAATACAACTAGTAAGTACCTAACAATCTCCACTCCATGATGTTCTCGTCCAAATTGATCCCTTGAATTTGTAGATTTCATCGAATGATTCAGAGAATCCAAAATTGTCCTTGATATAACAAAATCATCTACATCCTAATAAGACACCGATAAACGCCATCAAAGGCTGATTTGTGATTACAAATTCTTATGCCGTTACAAAATATTCACGCCCCGGTAATCAGTATTCGGCGCTCTTCTATGATTCGATATAACCTAACTACGTATGTAATACCTTTAGGTTTTTAATATAGATTAACGTTCCATGCATTCTGTGCCTCAACCATGAGGTTATCTCAGTAAAATTGCTAACGCTGACGTAAAATATTTTTATGACAAAATTTAGTTTCTCACTTATCCGCTAGAGGTGCCACTGAGTTTTTCATATAAATACCTATCCTACGTCGCGTCGTCGCTAGCGATTTTACCGAGACAATCTCATGATTAGCCTGCTGTCCTGGGAAACCGAAAATAGACAATATATAAATCAAAATGTTCTTCCGATGCGCGACTCGTTGGTACCCATATTGTGACATCTTTATGCGATAGGTTTTTTTAAGATGGGTGCGTACTAAAGACATACAATACTATACGAACGTGCGTATGAACAAATTGACCATCAAAGTTTTAGGCGGCTAGCCCGGCCTCTGCTTACTTCGCCTTACCCTGGCCCTGATAATTGCTAATAAGTATTCGTACCTAAGCTACGTAGGAAGGATCTTCCAATATCCCGTCCTCACATATAAGTTCACACGTGAGTTCCTACCAAAGTTACCTACAACCAATCATGTGAATCATATCCAATTTCCTTCCCTAGTGTTACGAACAGATAAAATCTAATTAGGTACCTAATTCTAATGTATACAGTCATTTAAACGCAAAAACATTTATTGATTATCTTCAAATCTCTGTATAGGGATTTACCAATCGACTAGCAAGAAATCTAGGTAGTGATTACGATAAATATATTAGGGTATCCTTAATCCTATTTTATGAACTTATTGAGTTTAGAAACGATAAACGAGTACCTAGAAATTAGAATCATAGAATGAACGTTGAGACGTAACTCATGTACCTTAGTATATACCTACTCGTAAATAACAAAAAAAGGATTGAGACTTTTTTGGCAATTGCTTTCTGAACACAAGCGTAGGAATAAGTTTCTGAGGTGGACCAGATTAAAATTACTGATTCAGGTTACCAGAAACAGAGGCGGATAAAAACGGGGAATGGGATTTTAGGGTGGACAAGCAATTTTCTATAGTGGTTCAGGCAGGCCCACCCGCTTGCTACGCCTATATTTACCCCGATCTCTTGGTGCCCTAGGACTTGACCTAAGATGGGCCGGTGCTGAAACCTACCTACCATTTGGTACAATTTTTAAAGCAGAGGCCGGCCAACGAGTACCTACCTATGTGGGTCGGCTAATGGTAGGTAATCACCGCCCTTAAGCACTCAAAAGATCCGAAAAATCATAGACGCATACCAACCTAAAGTAAAGGAAAAAAGGAGAATTGGGATCTCAAGATATCTCACTCACCGTACGAAACGCAATAGCAAACTGCTACTTCATAACCCGGTAGAGCCGACCAATTCAAACTTTACCTACGCTTACCTGTCTACCTGACTGCCGTTGAACCTTGAACTTATCACCTACCTGTGGACAATGGCGATTAGACGATGTTTCGATTTCTTTCTCTGTAAATTCTTGGCAATTCTGCCATATAGGTAATAAAATATCCATCATCCTAGTTTGCCTACCATATCAATACCTACATAAAACCCCTCTCAAGGTAAATATCGACTCTGTCTTTAGAATTTGATTGCCTCACAGAACTTTTTATGCCTTCCAGTCAAAGCCTTTAAGGTACACTAGCTGCGCGGTACATAGAAATTGTACTACTAAGTTCCGGTCAATTGACCGTAACTCAATATTAACATCTCGCTTACTCTCATCTAGTACCCCTATCGCGCTCCCTGTCTGTGAGCTGTCAAACTCTCGCGTTATGTGACGAAGATTAAATTAAACATTAAAGTCTTTGCTTCCAGTTGTCGGTGTTCATCAAAGACTTTAATACCATAGACGGGCTGTTCAGAAGTAAAACTATGTTGCAAACGCGGCCGGCGCCGGAGCGAGAGCAAGATGGCAATATTGAGACGGCTGTTTGGTATTAGTTTTCATTCACAATAAATGATTTTTTCGATCATAGCCAAGAAACAATATAGTTACTTCCGTAAAAAAACTTCCAATTGAATGAATAATACCTATATGCACGTAAATAATGTCAATGTTTTATGGGTCACATTAAACAATTTCGTGTTAGTTTATCGAATTTAACGCTCGCAGCTATTCAAACTACAACTGCTCTTGTCGCTCTATGGCGGGCGACTATATGAGTTGCGGTCAATTGACCGTAACTAAGTACGCAGTTTCTTTGTATCGCACAGCTTGTCTAGTAGTATACATTAAAGTCTTTGGTGTTCATGGATCAATTTGCTCGTTCACTAACTCCGTTATAAGGAAGTACGTTAATCAAAAGATCTTGTTATCATTCAAGTCACATGTAACACTATCGTATTGTAGGCATTATTGTTTGACTAAATCAGTAGCCAACAGAAATAATCAAACAATCAATGACGTAAACGATAATGATCTTAAAACGTAGTTAGAAAAATATAATTTAGGTATAAAATATACATAAATTCACGCCTGTAAAAGTATATAGTAGTACTTGAGGCTGGAACAAAACATAAGAAACATAAGAGATCCGTTTTATTTGGCTGTGTCCATATGTCTGTCGATGCTATGGTTGCTTATAATACTGGTCTCGTTAAAGTAGACATATCAGAGAAAATTGTACTTTCAACCTATCTGTGGTCATTTGTCTACGAACCCTAACATACTTTTAATTTTATCGACTATTGACACTTTTACCAGAGATATTTGTCGTCTATAGTTATCTCTCTCGAACGCGAGATATATCTTGTTGCATCCCCTGGGATTTGAACCCAAAACCTCAGTCTGCGTAAGTACACTGCCACTGCACTGTTTATGTGATGCACAAATATTTGTTTCGGGTCTGAAAGTTTTATCACCAGAGGGGTTGACGTCAGGCATGCGGCCAAAACTACAAGCCAAAACTTTTTGTAATATGTGTTAAAAACATGTCGCGCCGACCCTACTGCGAGTGGGATAAAGGCAGGTGGGAAAAAAAGATACTTTAAAACAAACGAAACATTTAATGGAGACGAATGACAGTAATAAATTCATCAGTACCAGAATCGAACTCTGTACCGCGGCGTAGTAATATGAACAGAGTCGGTAACAATGTGTTTTTTTTTACATACATACTCACGCCTGTTATCCCCGAAGGGGTAGGCAGAGGTGTAACCTGTACACGCACATTTCGTAGAGCGTATCTCCGTCCCTTATGTGATAGGGGGCGAGCCTATCGCCATACCGGGCACAAATTCCAGACTCCGAGCTGATACTGAGCATTTCGTAATAGAAAAACCCAATACCACTTTACCCGACCCGGGGATCGAACCCGAGACCTCAGCTTTGGCCTAAATCGTAACGCGTACGCATTACAACTGCGCCACCGAGGCAGGCAGAGGTTTTTTATTTTTCAGCATTATATTATGATTTTGGCGCCCCCTAAAACAGCCACCCGAAGCGACTGCCCTGGTTTTCCCCACCCTAGATCCAGGGCTGCATACTGATTCACTATTAGGCATATCTGTGGTAGGTACCTACGCGATCAATCATCCCAGGGCTTCTCTCACCTTTCACTCCAAGCTATCTCCAAATCATCGAATTAAGATAACTAGAACGATAACTCTTATATAAATCTGCGAACAAATACGGCTCCACTTACTTACAAATACTTACACATGCAAAGAATGTACGTGTGATTTTACACGTAGCACTCATACACGCAACAAAAAATAACGAACGTTCAAAATCAACTTTATTTCATAAAAGTTTATGTCGAAATATGACATTTCTAGATCGAGATACGACGTTCTGTACCGCGCAAAAAAATTAGACGTATCAAGTGTCAACTAGAAATTATGCAGACTTTTATAGCCCCTGGCTCAGAGTTTTGGTGGGGTCATTTTGTTACTTGAGTTACGTTTCTTATCATCTTATTTCGATGCTCCAAATAGGGGAAATAAGGTGTTGAATGAAATAAAACACATACAAATATTCTATACATTTATAAAACACTCAGTGCGAACAATATTTGCGGGCGACCAGTGACCACCGCGAGTTATACTCCGTGATAACAGTTTCAACCTACATCTCCTCACCACATTGACTATTGCGGCGGACGCGGGGACATCTTCCAACCATAGACATTACAATACGCGCTGAATAACTTAGCAGAGATGACTCACTTCAAGCACCTTATACGCCTCTTGACTCGTCTCGGTCACAAAACAATAGCCGAGATGCTGGTCGCGACTAACTTCATGCCGGATAAGTTATTTTGCGCGTATCGTACATGTGTATTAATTGAACGGTACTCGCCAAAAATGTTTCTCCAACAGATATTTGATCACAGATATTGACACAATTTTCTCACCGTATCTGTTTCCTACCGGGTGTAAGGAGAAGGCTTCCGAAAGCGAAGACAGGTAGCAGTGCTGGTGGCACGCTACTGTAAAAAAAAATGCGAAATAAACAATATTTTTTTAAAAAAAAATCACGCCCTATCTTCTTTGGACTAATTAATACAGTGGGATTTTATTCAAATAATAATTAAAATGGTATTTTACTTAATAACGCAGTAAAAAAAAACAGCTAATTCTTGGAATCAAATGTGCGCTGCGGCATGCGGCGCGATGTACCTACTGAGTATTGGCGCATGGGTCATTGATCCCGTGTTTAGCAACGGTACACTTTACATTGCGGGCTTGAGTTTCCAAAATGTCAACTAAACAGCAATGGAATAGCGTTTTCCGTTTATGTTAAGGTAGTGTTTAATTACCGTTTCAGCTTCGGAAGCGTTCCCTTTACACCCGGTAGGTATATGTAAATGATTTTAATAATTATTATAATTTCATAATATTTGTAGTTCCCGATACCCTTTATACAGGTTAACCTGGTGTGGCATCAGGACTATGAGTGACTGTTGGGTGTATTTTATAATCATCGTTAACATTTCCGTACATTTTCGATCCGCGCGTCCACCTAAAACACATAACGACTAAATAACCACATTAACACTGGTAACACTAGATTTGTACGTAACGGCGGTTCTAAAGAGGCCATTGTATGTGATACCAGGAGAGAAACATGAATGGCTGTACACGATATAACCAATCCTGAATCTCGGTAGCACAATTAGCAAGTAATGAATCCTATACCATAAAAAGGGGTGAATAAGAATGCAGGGAGGGAATCGAGAGAACTTCCATTGACTTTATTATAGAGGTGGGGCTTAACTGACTAGATCAGCGGTTTCTTTCAAGGCCATTTGTGGAATTGAGTCAGGCTGCATTATTTCACGTTCGAATGTAGTCACTTTGACGAAACGAGCAGGTCGCTCGCCTGATGGTAAGCGCCACGCCTGCCCATAAACAGAAGCAACACCACACAGAACTTTGAATTACAAAGCACTGCATGACTATGGACTGCGCTCGTCACCCTGAGACATAAGATGTTAAGTCTCACAATGCCCAGTAATTTCACTGGCTTCAATGTCCTTCAAACCGGAACACACTTTGCCGTGCCACGATAAAGAGATCCCACTTTAGGAATCGCTGGACTAGTTCAATACAATACTCTACTCTAGCCAGAAATATGTATAATGTACTTAGTAGCGATTAAGCACAGAGGTGCCTTTTAGAAGGCTCAGACCTCAGCTTGAGCAATAGCTGGGGAGTATAGTGTAAGGCCGTCTCTGCACATCATTATGCCGAGGGTCAGTTGTGGGAGTTCTACGGAATCGTAGGCGTGTCCTATGTCGGGGTCGCGTATTATTATTGCGATTCGGATTGGGCAAGGAAAGTGCTGCTTCGATAGCGACTGTGATGGAGTCGTTGGGATCTGCCAAAACATGTTTGGGACGACGACGGAGGAACATAAATTATAGGTATTGATACGTATTTACCCCTCCCGCACCGCGCGACTACCGCAAGATCACCTACTCAGTTAAGCGCTACTCCATATACACAGATGTGTCCACCAAACTGTCAACTTAGGCACTATTTTACCATTGTAACTAGATGATACTAGCTTTAGCTCGCGTGAACCGTGAACGGCCTTTTCCGGGATAAAAATAGCCTATGCCCTAGTCCAGGACACGGTCTACCTGTGTGCCAAATTTTATGGAAAACCGTTGAGACATTAAGGTGTGATGATTAACAAACATCCAAACTTTCACATTTATTTATAATAGTAGTTAAATATACTTACTATGTTTTGTACTAACACGATTTTTTTATTGCCTAGATAGGCAGACGAGCGGGCGGCCCATCTGGTGGCAAGTGGTTACCGCCGCCCATGGACCTCAACAATGCCAGAGCACAGCCATGCCGCTGCCTACCATGTTATGTTATATTGCATATGCCTACCTTATTATTTAAATGAACATTTTATTTAAGGAACGTACTTTCCGCTGATATCTTTTAAAATGGCCACTTCAGAGCCACAGTACAGTCACCGCACATTACATCAACAGCAAGAATTACCTAACATATAACACTAAACATATATACTTTATATACACATATATTTCCAAGATTTTCAAATAAGATCAAACTGAAACATAGCAAGACCCGTTTAAAACTGTATCTGCTGACTTACATCAATGTGTACCAATTTGAATTAAACCAAACAACGATTTGCATTCGGTTCGAGATCAATAGGGTAGTTTCCTATATTGAATTCTATACATTATTTTATAAGCAACAGAAAATTATACGCAAAAGAAACCCTTTTATTAAAACCACAATCAAAATTGGTTCAGAAATGTGCCCGCAGTTATGTCTTTAAATGTTGGTATGAGGAAAAGTGGGTGCGTAGTAGGGATATCTCACTATCTCGCTTGCACGCGTGCACCATAATGAACATGTGACGACACTGAGACGGCAAAGTTAGCGTCGTCTGTCATTTGACAATTACCCCTTCTACATGATTTGAATGGTTTCTAACTTATTGATTTTTGGTCAGATTTATAAACTTCTTTCTGCAATCGATTTTGAGTAACGTAACTTATTATTTAAATTTATTTAAATAATTAAAAAAATCTAGTCAACTACCCTATTACAGAGTCCGTTATTTTGGGATATTTTTCGCCAAGTGTTTGATAGTATGTAAAACGCTTCCTTCTTCCATTTACTTAGTTATTTCAGTTAAGTCAGCAGATATTATAAACATAAATTAAACAAGACGTATTAAACGGTTTAGGTGCATGATAAAAATTAACATTATTCTCTAAATAATGTGCGTACTATGTTATTATTAACCCTTTCTGTGCGAGGAAATGTCTGCAATAAGCATAGGACAATAGCCCCCGCATAAACATTACTATGAGGTCTCATAGTGCCCTCAAAGTCATAGTGTCAATTTTTGTATGCGTGATAGGTCCATATTTCGCCTTAAAAAAACGGACCAATATACAGAAATCGATACATAACAAAGTTATACACTTGAATTTTGTTTCTAAATACAGGCATTAGTGTTCCAACAAACTTTTCGTATCAATTCCACTATGACGTAATAACACGTCACCTTTCCGACATGACGTAACAATCCGTCACGCACAAAAAGGGTTAATACGTGACACAACACATAAAACAATGAAAATGGAAATTAAATGCAATACATTCGTTCCTAAAACATCTTGACATTAAAATCCACGTTTTTATTTAAGCTCTTTCTTATTACAACTACCACAATAGAAATACAATAAATTCCATCTTTAATCGGAATCATTAGTCAACGTTAGATAAAATAGTAAATGTCTTTATGAAGTATGTTGACTTGGTTTTGCGAGAAAAGAGTTATAATTTCAGATTATCGACATATTATTATGCATTTACAGAGTCAGCCTAAAATATCAACAACGCAAACCAACTACGATTCAAGTGCGATATGCACTCTTAGGGATCGAGCATTTATTGCATAGTCTGCCATAGGTCTAGCGGTTCTACTATCAGATTCTTTATGACTTATGCAATGCAATAATAAACTGACAATTTTCTCACAAAACTAAATCATATTTTGGCAAATAGGAAGAATAATGTTGGAAGATTTAGAAATTCAACCGAAGTGACATGTAATCTATCAATGGTGGAAGCAATGACGACTTTCAACTACGTAGTTACGAACTGGGAGCAAATATTCTAAGCGATTACACTTTTTTTAAATAATAAAAAATAAACGCATGACATAAAATGCACCTGGATTAACAGTAATAAGAACAAAAACATTTCTTACATGGCAATTTTGTTTAATCAAATCAATTGAAATTTATAGAGACAGAAATTTCAACCCATTTCAAACGGCATACACTTTTTCTCGCAAAATAAATTATAACATATAAATAAGGAAAAAAAATACAGCTACATTTCCAACAATAACCACAAACTTTACTCGTCTAAAAGTGTCACACAAAAACAAAAATAGTGACGCCACTTTACGTCAGCCGCATGAAAAGGGTTAAGAAATATGTTTTTGCTACAATAACAAAACATTTAAAACCAAATAAATAATTTAGCCTCTGTAAGTTTAATCATAAATAAGTATGGGACAATATTTTATAAACAATCATTTCTGAGATTCTGATTCTGAAAATACAATATATATTTGCTTTCAAGTTAATTTTGTGCCAATTTAAACACAATGAAATTATCCCTCTATCTTTTCGTCAATTTTATATTTCTAATACTTCTTTATCTAATATTTAGCACGTATAAGTTTAATGCATCATGATTGAATACCTCCTTACTGGCCCACTCAGACACGCCAACAAACTATGATTTACAATTAGTCATTTCTTAGAATACAATTATTTCGATACTCAGAGCCAGTTTAATGCCTTATGCCCTGTTACTGAGTGCGGACTGACTCTGAGTGTGGCAACAGATGAACCTCTCCAGTAAAATATTATAATATCATCTTATATGTAAAAATCTCAGTTATAACACTAAATTCAAGCACAACATTTATATTAAATATAATGTATCGGTGCTACAGACAATTATAAAGTATTATCATATAATATACCACTGGAAAAATGTTGTGCTACCACTCCAAATTCAAAATAAAAGTTAAAAGTGTTAGAAAAGCGATTATTCAAACCAACCTTACCTATTATATACCTACACACACCATTATAGAATAATTATTCCATCACACTTTTTTATTCTTTCCACTATATATTTTCTATCTTAAAATTTTACTATATTTTCCCGCCTAACGTCAATTTATTTTTTGTTCAAAACACGTCTTCTAGACTTCATAAGATCAATTTTGTGTTTACAGCCACAGTTATGTATCGTATCGATGAAAGGGATATATATATATATATATTTTATTAAAGTGAAAAGTCTTTTATTACCATTCGAAACATGAATGCAATAGAATTCGTAGTATTATTCATAGAAGTGTTAAGTATAGATATTGTAGTCTCAATTACTTTTGAATTATCTTTTTCGTCTGATAAATATTTTTCAACATATGATATATAAACAAATACCATTTTAAAATTAATCATAAGACCCTTTATATCTTCATAAAGCCGACAAAAAATATTTTGAATGTATAACAGGTAAACTTTTTCTAAGTTGATAAATTTTTCGCTATAATAGTCTTAGTTAAAAATATTCATGATTATGTGAGTATTATGGAAGGGGACAGAAAATGCTTTGTAACAAACCTTAAACAATCGAAAGCTGTGATGTTGGTTTGCGTTTCTATAAATGCACAAATATTAAGGGGGCATCTCCATAAACGAGTTTTATGCAACGACAGTCTTTTCATAGAACTCAGTGAGACAATATATAGGAAAAGTAAAATTTTGCGCAAGAATATTACGTGGTCAAGCTAACCTAAAAGGCAACGCCTAATCCACACATACATAGCGTGGTTTCGTCGATTCACTCGACAAATAAATATGAAACCGCTGCTTGTGAACATACTGAAGTGGCCTATGACGGGCGTTGCGACGAAGCGCGCAATATTTTCAAGCACTGCTATCGGCCCTACACATACATGCTCATCTATACTAATATTATAAAGCTGAAGACTTTGTTTGTTTGTTTGAACGCGCTAATCTCAGGAACTACTGGTCCGATTTGAAAAATTCTTTCAGTGTTAGATAGCCCAGTTATTAAGGAAGGCTATAGGCTAATTTTGCGTTATCCCAAAGTAACTATTCCACGCGGACGAAGTCGCGGGCAATGTTTAATAAAACTGCATAACACCTGACGACGCCTAAACACTAAAATAGCGCGCCGGTCAGTTTGGGCATCAATAGGCCACGCATGCACTAGCACAAGCACTAGAACTCGGCAGTTCACTGTGACTATGCAACAGTTATTATAACAACTAGACTTGGTAATCCCCACGATTTACAGTGATTTTTTGCTATTGTACGCTGACAAACCCGACTGCAGGTGAAGAAAAATTGTCGCGATACCCACGCTTGTAGAAATGGCCCCTAAGTATTAAAACAATTTCACCAAGTTTGCAATATGTTATTACGTAAGCTATTTTGAATATTTCTTTATTGTTATAAAGACATATTCAAAATCTCCATTCGTCAATAAAATAAATACAAATAAAGCTGCCTCGAGTTAATTGAATCGTAATAAAACCATTGAAGGTATTGTAACATATTATATTAAGAATGGCGAATGAAGCGCCAGTTGTTATTTACGTCCATAATGACAATAATCTTTCAATTTAGAAAATTATTCGGCTCAGCACCGGATACATTCAATCTAATTGATTAAACAAAAAAATATAAATATGCGTTAATAATGATAATATATCGATAAATTATGGATGTAGATATACATTGGTGGTCGATACTTGATGAAAAATATCGATACTTTTGGCCCAATACTCGATAAATTATAACTTGATGAATATTGCACAAATTAAATAAAAGTTATTCCATTTGTATCCTCCATATCGATACGTCAATATCAGGCTTTTTAGACCCAAAGCCAGTGATTACTAGGGTATCGAGTACCTATTAATTATACTCGGTATTGAATTACTTGATTACTATAGTATAGTATAGTATAGTATTGAATTACTATTTAAGTCGATATCAAGAGCTCCTTTACTATTTTACTTGGTATCGAGGTACTCATTCGCTATTTTGCTAATCAACAGACTGTAGGTCCGTATTTTATTTTTAACTTCAAAGTATTATGTAATTTTCACCATTGAAAGCACAACAATAAAATTCACATTTCTGTGCGTTTACACTTCTATAAATATATTAAAATTGGAACTATAATTTTGACGAATTATATAGTATTAAAATATCAACAATGCCATTTGAAGGCCTAGACATGAAGCTGCACATCCACTTGCTATAAACTAAAGAACGAATTATTTAATGACGATAGTAAGTGTTTGAATATTGGTTTGAATGGGAAGCTATAACTTAACAGGGATGGATTACATAAGACCTATTATAAAAAAGAATAAATGCAGACTTCCGATGATCGCGTCAGTGGCACTGCGTCAGCACATTTGTACTGTGCACTAATTACTCAGTGTGCGACTATTCGAGGATAGCGTCACTAACGCATGGCGTTATTGTCGCGACGTGACTCTCGTATGCCTGACGAGACAAACGGATTTTTTTCTTTATAAATAATGTTTCTTTGCACGCTATCTATAAATTTTCCATTTAGAAACACTTTGTTTTTATGCAGAATATCATTAATGGTAATATATTCACATCCGAGGCGAGGCCGGGCCGTGGCAGGGCCGTGCGTTTATTGACTTTTAGCACGTTGGTTCATAAAAAATTAATAAATAAAATGACGCGGCCCGTCCTTAAACGGAATCACCACGGATGTATGAAAAGACTATTTCTTTAGGAATTTAATTCGAAATGATCTTTAATAATAATATTTGAGGATATTAAAGACTTCAAATAGATGACAAAAGATCATTCCTTCTTACTCGAATTCAGGCCACGAGAAGGCCGTAGTGGCCTATTGCAATCGCAATAAAATAAAACTTAAAAACAGACTATGTATAAAAATCTACATTTAAAATGTAAATCTAGATGAATTAACTGTTATTCGATGAGTTTTCAATTTTCAACTCGTATTCCAAAATTTACCGAAATACATATAGGACCACCTTTGACAAAAATCCTATTGACTACGATCAACAAATTTGGTGGAGATATCGCGTAGCACACATTAAAAACACCTATTTTACAAGTCGATTAAAAATTGTTCGAGATTAAATATAGGCTAGCATGGAAAACCCTAAATTACAGACACAGCTACCAATAAATAAATAATACATAGGCCGTATAGTGGACACGCAGCTAATAACGTTCGTAAGACAAGCTCCTGCTCAGAGCGAACAGTCGTTCTATACTAAAGCGCTACGCCACCTACTGACTGTTATTTGACGTTTTACAGAGAATTGGCGTTAGTATGTACAGGTACCGGCACGAGACTTCACCTTAGCAGTGATTCATTGCATACGGGTAAATTCAACTGCACGTAATTATCTGTAGTTGGGTTATTGAAGTGCACGAAGTTATCTGTAGTTGGATTATTCAACTGCACGAAGTTATCTGTAGTTGGGTTATTCAACTGCACTAAGTTATCTGTAGTTAAATTATTCAACTGCACGAAGTTATCTGAAGTTGGTTATTCAACTGCACGAAGTTATTGTAGCCGACTTGACCTAACTGCGTGAAGTGAAAGTTACAATTGCATGTAGAGATAAAATACGATAACATGGCGCGCCCCTCCAAAATCCAAAACGTTAGAATGTATTTGTGAAAGTAATTACAAACCACCACCATGACTCACAACGCTTGTCTGCGTGCTGAAACGAACATCGGAAAAACATCATACAATTAATATAATGCTTTCGTACGATGTGACTACACACACTGAAACAATAGTTTGGAGGGGCGCGCCATGTTATTGTAATTTATCTCTAGTTGAGCACGTATGTTGTTCGTCTGATAGTGTGAAGACGGGGAACGCAGCCAAGAGTTGCATTCATAGATAATATCAGGTTAATTCATAAATATATCAGATATTTTTAGATGGCTGCTAGGTATTTTAAGAAGTATATGGGTGTGTGGTTGTATTTAGGTGTTTCCGTAGTGACGCCAATCCCTCTCACCTGCGCCTAAGACTTTGGTTTCCGTCCCCTGCGATGGCGCCGTCGACATCACCTGCGCTTGTCCACGTCGATGGCGTCGCCGGCAGACTTGTTGGCGCACGTGTCGGACGACTTGCTGGACGACTTGAACGACCCGAGGAATATCTTGAACGCGCCCGACGACATTAAGTAGAACCAGTATAATTGCGGTAGGAGGAGTATGCAGATGGAGATTTTACAACCGGTTGGTAAGGATTTTATTGCCTGGAAAAAATAAATTTTACGAAAATATACTTAAATTTGCGCACTGTGATAAAATGTTAACAAACTTACACTAAATTGTGAGGAGAATTAGACTAGACCAGTGGTTGGCAAACCACGGTTTGCGAGCAGCATGTGTCTATAACGAAAGACCAATTTTTTAATATGTGTTTCTGTTGTGCTTACATGGCCAAATTCTAAACTACGCGGAACCTAAAATATTTGTCTCACGAAAAAACACTTATTGTAATATTAACATTAGGCTCTTTTGACTTATGAGTTTGTCAAACACTGGACTAATGGCAACTATTGGACAAAAAGCATAGGTTTGGTTAGATCTTTTGGAGTATCGATTTTCGATATCACAATGGTAACTAGCACCAGTAACAAAGAATAACAAAATTTTGCCTCGTGAAGCGGTAAATTGCAAGATTTGAAGTGGGATGTTAGCTATTTATAACCGCTGGGGGAGCTTTCAGATTATTTACGTAGATTAAAAACGACGATCGACGGCCTCGGTGGCGCAGATATAATGCGTACACATTACGACTGAGAATGACGCTGAGGTCTCGGGTTCCCGAGTCGGATAAAAGTCGAGTTTTTCTATTACGAAATGCTCGAAAACTATGGCCACAGTCTCGCCCAGTATCACATCGTGGAACGAAATACGCTCGGCGCAATGTGGGTGTACTGGTTACACCTCTGGCAACCCATTAGGGGATTACGGGCGTGAGTGCGTATGTATATACAAAGAATATTACCTCGAAGTATGGCAGTCCCAACTCGCGACTGTATATGAGACACACGTACGGCAGACTCGCCACGCGACACACGAAGAACGTTCCCAACATCGCGAGACCGTTCCACACGTACGCACGAGATGTCTTCAGTCTCAAACGAGACAGGATGCCGCGCAGAGACACGAACGGGGTCGACAACTCCATCAAATATACAAACCCGAATGTGCAGTCGCCGAATGAGCCGCGGAAGTACTGTTGACAAAGTACAGTGTAAACTGAACTGGGAAACTTTGTCAAGTTGGAATCGATTTATGGAAGAATAGTTCAGGCTGCAATACATTTTGAGGTTTTTTTATGGAATCGGCCGGCAAACGAGCAAGTGGGTCACCTGATGGTAAGTGATCTTCACCGCCCATGTACGCCCATAAAGACGACCTTAAAGGAAACGGATAATTAAAGTATTGGGAAGGGGAGGGGTTTTGGGCCTCCGGATATCTCACTCACCGTACGAAACGCAGCAGCAAGCTGCGCCGGTTTTCTATGAGACAGTGGTAATGACCCGGACGAGCCGACCCATAAATGCTGTAGACAAAAGTGTCTACAGCGTGGCTCTACCACTAAATTAATAATACACCAGCAGTAAGTCAACATTTTTAAGGATAATATGATTGAAATAATAGACGTTTCAAAAATCGATCTATGCATTATTCGATAACCTAACTTCACATATTAAAATAAAATCGATACCAAAAAAAAAAACAATCGATACTAACCACAATAACAAGGAATCCGAACCCGCCAATAAACAGATGGTGCATCAATATGACCGGCTCATGCCGACAGTACTGTACGAAAGTGGGCTTCACCACTCCCACCGCATCCGAGTGCTGACCATCCCCAGATGACAGTAGCCCTTCACCATTTTTGCATATCTGCTTCTCTGACTTTTCCGGTCTGTCTGGAGATGGTGGCTTGACTGGCTTGTCCTTTTTAGGATCTGGGTTGGTTAACATTTGAATATGCACCTGTAAAATAAATATGTAGACTTCAATGAGATGACCAATTTTTTTTTCTAAAACAGCAATTGCGCCCCATCACCTTTGTCTTATCCTATAGGTGTTATTATGATATATAGGTTTTATTATACCTTAGGTATTTGTTGGTATTGCAGATTTTATACTTATTTAGTATTGCCTGACAGTTTATACAAGCCCAGCAGGACAATTGATATACAAATCGTTTTTTTTTTTTTTTTTATCCTGGCTCGGCAAAGTGACTACGCTACACCTGATGGTAAGTATAGCGCAATCCATAAATACTGTCGACCAACGATAGACACTGAATCTATCACAGATCGGCAGAATTATTATTATTATATGATCGAATGGTTCAAGAATTCGTAAAATTTTAAATCGTTTAATAAGTTATAATGTAATTATTCTTATTATAGCAGAAGATAGACTAATGGCCGTTCCCAATATTCTATCTATCGACAGATTTGCTTACTGGCAGTAAAATTTTGACACTTTGTATGGAAGATCTGTCAAAACAATACTGATAGTAAGCAAATGTGTCGATAGACAGAATATAGGGAACGGGCATAACAAGCAAATAGGTCTGGGCTCATCTATCTGGGTAAGTGATGAGTGAAGATAAAAAAAAGTCATGGATGCGATGTGAACTTGCGATGAAGGAAAGGGATGGCAATTAGGAAGGGAGAGCAGTACACACTCACCATGTACATAGACCATATGTCATAGAAGAAGTATGCGGCGCCGAACCACGCGTAAGCCTCGGACATGTAATGCGAGGAACGCATGAAGTCACGCGTGCACGACCACGCGCACACCACCGCGCCCGTCAGCACACACAGTGCCGCTTGCACTGCGGACACCAGCCTACGCACATCATCATACTAATATTTATAAATGTCAATGTAAGTTTGTTTGTTACGCTTTCACGCGAAAACTACTTAAACGATCATCATGAAACTTTGTACACATATTCTTGAAGGTATAAGAAGTAACATAGGAATCTATTTGTCTATCTATTTCTAATTCACGCCTAAATCACTGAACCAATTTCGATGAATTTTGATGTAGAGATAGATTGGACCCTGGAGAAGGTTATAGGCTACGCAGTTAGCGATAAGACCATAATTTGTATGTACTTCTCTTATAATTTTAAGGTTCTATTGCATTTTTCATTTTCTTGTTTAAGATGTACAATAAAGAGTTTATAAATAAGAATAAAATTGCTGACGGGAATGTAGACAAGTCGAAGTGTAGCAAATTTTTTAGTCAGTCAACCTATAAAGTGACCTATCGATAATCAAGTACAGCACATACCTTAGAAATTTAATTGAGAACTTCTTAAGTACGCAGATTTCCTCACGATATTTCCATTAAGTACCGTTAAAACGAAACTTTGGAATGTTTGACACCAGTACACACATGTAAGGCATTTGACATAATATTCATCTTACATTTTGGACTAAACATACATATTTTACATTTTATTTTTAGTTCCACCATCCATCAAACCGCAGCATACAGCTCGAAGCTCGACTCTTCCCTTCAGCGCTGAGATAGCGATCTCGCACCTACAGTTATCGCTTTAGAGTCGAGTGTCGCGTGCACTCACTTGTTGGTGATGTCGAGCACGTCGCCTGCACTGAGCCGGTACTTGCGTCGGAACCGTGCACCGGCGCCCGTGAACAGAGCACACACGTTCAGCAGCTCGAACAGGCTCATGAAGTACACGAGACCTAGAGCGGTGAGACCACTGCCGCGCTTTATTGAGATCCTGCAACCAACAAAACCATTTACATTAATATTTCAACCATAAGACCAGCAAACGTACAAGTAGGTCACCTTATAAGTCATGATTACCACCCATGAATGCCCACAACTACTGTACTGATAATACCAGATAAATCGCATGCCTTCCTCGGTGGCGCAATTGTAATGTGTACGCGTTACGACTGAGGCTGACGCTGAGGTCTCGGGTTCGATTCCCGGGTCGGGTAAAGTGATATTGGGTTTTTCTATCATGAAATGCTTAGTATCAACTCGGAGTCTGGAATTGTGCCCGATATGACAATATACGACGAGATACGCTCGAGAAAATGTGGGTGTACTGGTTACACCTCTGCCTACCCCTTCGGGGATTGCAGGCGTGAGTGCGTATGTATGTATTTAATTGCTCCCTAAAGCGTGACGACGTGACATTCGGACAACCTTCCGCTGTAAGCCATTGGTCTCGATTATGGATAACACCTTCAGGCTGGTATATTTCTGCGAATGTTGCGTCGAGGACGCAATATATCTCGACGGTCGATATTATATTTGGGATCCACCGAACTCACCATCAGGTGTGGTGTAAACACTTTGCCGGGTCAGGATAAAAGAAAAATCCTAATAAATAATCTAGGGTATTTTTTCTAATATAAGCCGGAAAACAAGTAAATGGGTCACCTGATGGTAAGTGATCTCCACCGCCCATGTACGCCCAAAATACCAAAAGAATCATGGGTGCATTGCCTACCTTAAAGGAAAGGGATAATTAAGGAATTGAGAAGGGGAGGGGGTTTGGGCTTCCGGATATCTCGCTCACTGTACGAAACGCAGCAGCAAGTGCTGCTTTACGTCGGTTTTCTGTGAGACAGTGGGAACGACCCGGACGAGCCGGCCCATTTATGCTGTAGACAATAGTGTCTACAGTGTAGCTCTACCACTCAAAAATTTCAAATTACATAAGGATAGTAAATCAGATTCACAGTCAAACGAAATTTATTAATTTATTCTTGAATAAACTGTTGAATATAATGGACAAATATAATATCCCATCATCATCTTTTACTTTAATTTAATTTTGTTTACAACCAAAATGGTTTTTCTATTGTTTTTTCGTTCTCCACACAATTAACCTCAAATCAAGTGGGTTGTTTTATTACACACGATTTAGCAGTTGATCAACTAAAATCGAACCGTGTGAAACCGGCCTCACCGTTACAGGCCCGGCACTGTGGCTCTACGTGAGATCCGTCGTTACCAGAAGAGCACAGAGTTGCTGATCCGCAAGCTACCATTCCAGCGTTTGGTCCGTGAAATTGCGCAAGATTTCAAGACCGACCTCCGTTTCCAGAGCTCCGCCGTTATGGCGCTGCAGGACGCCAGCGAGGCATATCTTGTCGGTCTCTTCGAGGACACGAACCTGTGCGCCATCCACGCCAAACGTGTCACCATCATGCCAAAGGACATACAATTGGCCCGCAGGATCAGAGGAGAGAGAGCTTAAACTTTGAAGTTCTTTCGTCGTTGGAACTCGATCAATCGACAATCGGGGAAAATATCCTCGCTAAGTTAAAAGGCCCTTTTCAGGGCCGCATATGATTCAGATAAATTATCAAATAAATACGTCTACAGTGCGTATGCAATTTCGATGTTGTACAATTTGTTTCAAATCTAATTAAGACTGCGTCGTCACACATGAATGCACTTTATATACCAGCCTATGTATTTATTTATTTATATATTATGACGAAAAATATTATTATGGTTTCATGAATATAAAATGATGTAAAATATAAACATGATACAATAATATGATCCGTATTGGTAGAAGATTAGATAATCGGGACTAGGTTGATTTTGTTATACTCGTAACTGTAGAGATATTTTGAACAATATGCCATCGCTGCGGGACGTATTTGAACTTCAGAAAAATGCTTCAAAATAACTCTAAACCCCTTATAACCCTGAGCCATCAGATAAATAACATTTAAAATATATTTTCAAGATGCACTCGGGTTTACATCGAGGTCGTGAAACGCTTATCTGTTTCCGAGACTGGGCCGCTGTTAGCTTTAAGTACATTTTTATCAATAATACCACTATCGTAACAATGTTTACATCTTTAAATGTCAGTATCAAGGCAATAAGACATATTTTTTTACTGTTCTTTGTTGTCAATATTTTATTATGGATGAAGGCAAAACTTTCTGGAAGTAAGCTGGGTTGGTACCACCGCTTTGTCTATTTCTGCCGCCAAGCAACAATGTGTAAGCACTGTTGTGTTCCGATGTGAAGGACATTGAAGCCAGTGGTAATTACTGGGCATTATGAGACTTAACACCTTATGTCTCAGGGTGACGAGCGCAGTCCAGTGTCATGCAGTGCTTTATTTAAAGTTCTATGTGGCGTTGCTTCTGTTTATGGGCAGGCGTGGCGCTTACCATCAGGCGAGCGACCTGCTCGTCTTGTCATTCAATCTAATAAAAAAAAAAAGGTAAAATTATCATAGTCTTCAGCGACCAAGATTCTATTACAAATGGACTCTTACACGTTTTTGAAAGAGGCGTGAACTAAACGATTAGCTACTGTGATGGTTTAATTTATAATTGTAATAAAAAAAACATTAAACTTGTTCAGTTAGGTTTTAATGCAGGAGCCGAAACCATCAGATTTATCACTGTGCCGTACCATAGTAAAAATATATCTATTGTACTAGTAATTGTCCACGGCTCCGCCTGCGTGAATATTCTTTTCAGGGCTAAAAATATTTCTTTTCTTCTGTGTTTTAATTACAAGTTACGTACGTGTGTCCGTAGAATATCATACAAGTTATTCCCGTTTATTATAAGTGAGTGTCGCGATGTGATCGATCTTAATAAACGAATGATTAAAATTAATATTAAATTTTAAGATGACATTTATGATATGATATTTTATAAAGATCCAGTATGTATAATACTCACTGTATGTAATAACCCTAAAATATGACCACACATTTCTGTAACACATTGTAGATTCAGAGTGGTAGGGCCACGCTGTAGACAGTTCTGTCTACAGCATGAATGGGCCGGCTCGTCCGGGTCGTTACCACTGTCTCACAGAAAACCGGCGTAAAGTAGCAGCTTGCTGCTGCGTTTCGTACGGTGAGTGAGATATCCGGAGGCCCAAATTCCCCTCCCCTTCCCAATCCCTAACTTATCCCTTTCCTTTAAGGTCCGCACCGCACCCATGATTATTTTAGTATTGTGGGCGTACATGGGCGGTGGAGATCACTTACCACCAGGTGACCCACTTGCTCGTTTGCCGGCCTATACTATAAAAAAAAAGATATACATGTAGATTTTGTGTAATCAACAGGTTAAAGAAAATATTTATAAGTGGGTAAATATTTGTTAACATTTCTATAGTAGATATGGCGATTACACTCTACGTGAATTAGGGCTCCGAATCAGGCGGTGACCGGAACTTTCTACAAGGTGTTTTTACGAACGCGTATATAGAACTAGGTCAACTATGCCATTTACGAACAAACACCTAACATCACTGACGGCCTCGGTGGCGCAGTTGTAATGTGTACGCGTTACGATCGAGGCCAACGCTGAGGTCTCGGGTTCGATCCCCGGGTCGGGTAAAGTGGTATTGGGTTTTTCTACTACGAAATACTCAGTATCAGCCCGGAGTCTGAAATTTGTGCCCGGTATGACGATAGGCTCGCCCCCTATCACATCGTGGGACGGAGATACGCTCGGCGAAATGTGGGTGTATTGGTTACACCTCTGCCTACCCCTTCGGGGATTACAGGCGTGAGTGCATATGTATGTACCTAACATCACTCTATCACCTTACCAGCTACATCGTGAGATCATGACCTACATACCCGAATCTGTTGAACAAATAATTACATCATTATCTTACGATGTAGTATAAAAAACAATTCGCGCACACGTATTTATGAGCTGTCCGATATGTCAGAAAAAATATCAGATGAGAGAAAATAAAATCAGCTGTTTCAGAAATTACAGAGCTTTTTTAATTATAAATAAATACACCCAACAGTCACACACATAGTCCTGACCCTACACTAGGTAAACCTGTATCGTGAGTATCAGGAACTACGAGGGACTTGCCAACCCACAACACCCAGACCCGGATTTTTTTCTTGTGGTTCACACAAACATTTATCTCAATGCGGGAAACGAACCCACGGCCTCTCGCTTCGCAGCCGGCTACTCGCCCGCTGCGCCAAGGAGGCTGTCAATTGATTTCGGAATTCGTTTTTTTGCAGAGACCATTAAATCAGGAAGTGAGTACTGAAGGTAAGTGATCCCCATTGCCCGTGAACACCCGTGAGCTACGAGAAGAACCATGGATAGGTTGCAGACCTTAAAGGAAAGGGATGATTAAGAAGGAGAGATTCGGGCCTCCGGATATCTCACTCACCGTGCGAAACGCAACAGCAGGATGTTACGTCACGCCGTTTTTCTGTGAGACATATTTGATCAATGATTTTAGCATAGTGCACTGTGCAGCTGTCAAATGAATTGGATGAATTAAATTTAAATTAAAAATTTGATGAGGAAACTACCACCCTAAAAATTACACATCGTTAACGTTATAATTATGAGTGGTAGAGCCACGCTGTAGACATTTTTGTCTACAGCATGTATGGGCCGGCTCGTCCGGGTCATTACCACTGCCTCACAGAATACTGGCGTAAAGTAGCAGCTTGCTGCTGCGTTTCGTACGGCAAGTGAGATATTCGGAGAACCAAACCCCCTCCCTTTCCCAATTCCTTAATTATCCATTTCCTTTAAGGTCGGCAACGCACCCATGATTCTTTTGGTATTGTGAACGTACATGGGCGGTGGAGATCACTTACCATCAGGTGACCCACGTGCTCGTTTGCCGGCCTAAGTCATAAAAAAAGTATACAACGTCACGTTTTTTGTACTTTTGCTGGTGGGAACCCCTACCATTGATTGAACCTGACGTCAAAGTTAGCGTCGTCTGTCATTTGACAATTACCCCTTCTACAGGATTTGAATGGCTTCTAACTTATTTATTTTTGGTCCTATTTATAAAATTCTTTCTGCAATAGATTTTGAGTAACGTGACTTGTTGATTTAAATAAAAAACAAGTAGTCAACTACCCTATTCTGCCGGCCGTGAGGGACGCAATATCTCCTAAAGATCGAAATTATATTTGGACTGCACATTAGTTCCAGAGTACAGTCACTTTGCCGTCCCTGCTAATAAAAACCTTTATAATACCGTTAAGATTTACACACGTCTAGGTCACTTATGGCTTGACCTAGTTGATTTCGACCCCACTATAACGCCAAGGACCACCGATAGTTTAGTGGATCACGTAAGTACTAAAATGTGTATGAAAACCAAGCGTGCCAATTTTTATTACGTTAACAGATTTTCCTATTCTGATGGTAAGTATACTGCTGTCCAAATATAATGACATACGAAAGACACAAATTAGGTTGTGCGCGTTGGTGCATTGCACTAAATGTCACATGACATGTATTATAAGTTATCTATAACAATCAACGGAATTAAACCTTGTCACTGTCAGTTATCCTTGAAATTATTATTATCTTTTTATGATTTATTTTATTAATGTAAATGTTTACAAGTTAACTGATTTGTACAATGAAGAAGAAAGAAAATATTACTGTATGATCGAGTGATACGCGTTCGAGGTCGTATCTCGTAGCTAAAGAGACATTGAAGTGCATTGTTGACCTTCGTATGTGATAACTTAAGCCGAGATATTATAGCAAACTTCGTTTTAGACCCGTATTATAGATAAACACTCAAGTGAGCTCTTTGCCTAAAGTGTCAATTTCTGTACACGTGATTAGTCCGTTTGTGTTTGGCGCCAAAAATAAAACCAATCAGGTGTTCTGAAATCGACACTTAGCAAAGAGCTCACTTGAGTGTTGTTCAATAATACGGATCTGAGTCTGCGATCTACAAACCCGACTAATGGACATTCCCTATATTCTGTCTATCGACAGATTTGGGTACTATCGATAGTGTTTTGACAGATCTTCTATACAAAATTTGTAAAAATTTTACTGCCGGTAAGCAAATCTGTTGATAAGACAGAATATTGGGAATAGCCAAAGTCTTCTAGAAAGTGACTTTGCTAAGAAAATTTCTAAATTAACTCACTAAAGTCAACTTAGAATGTCCGTTAATCGCAATATATATATTTATTTTTGAATAGCGCCAACATTTGATTACATATATTTAAATATTTATTAAGGGAAGTGACGAAAGTAAACATAAAAAAAGCTACATTTCTTTAATAATATTGATGTTGTAATTTTGAACTTTCCCTTTAGTCTTAAGTTAAAATGTTAAATACATTGTCACAAGCGTGTATTTATATTTTTTTTATGGCATAGGCCGGCAAACGAGCAAGTGGGTCACCTGATGGCAAGTGATCTCCACCGCCCATGTACGCCCAAAATACAAAAATAATCACGCGCCCATGATTCTTCTGGTATTATGGTGGTGGAGATCACTTACCATCAGGTGACTCACTTGCTCGATTGCCACAATATGCTATAATAAAAAAATTAAAGAAATGCTTACTTGTCTTCAGGATTGAGCCATATGACGAGATTGGCAGCGGCGATAAGAGATGACACGTTGACCGCGCCTAGGACCCACACCGCGGGCCTCAGGTGTTGAGGCTGTGCAACAAACATACTATATTGTAATATTATTTTAATACTGCCTCGGTGGCGCAGTTGTAATGCGTACGCGTTACGATTGAGGCCAACGCTGAGGTGTCGGGTTCGATCCCCGGGTCGGGTAAAGTGGTATTGGTTTTTTCTATTAGGAAATACTTAGTATCAGCCCGGAGTCTGGAATTTGTGCCGGGTATGGCGATAGGCTCGCCCCGTATCATATCATGAGACGGAGACACGCTCGGCGAAATGTGGGTGTACTGGTTACACCTCTGTCTACCCCTTCGCGGATTACGGGCGTGAGTGTATGTATGCTATGTATTATTTGACAGCAATAGTAGGTAATCATAATGACCTTCAGATGGTTCCAGTGGTTGCTCATGATTTCCATTAATGTTAATTATTGTAAAAAAAAGAATATCAATGGAGTATGTACTGTAGTGTATATATTTATATATTTTCAACCTTGATAATATGAACACATATTCATAATATTTACAATAATAAAATCAAACCAGGTGGTAATATTTACAATAATAAATTCACAAGGTGGTAGGTCCCTCGTTTGCGAGAGGCTGGCTGGGTTGGTACCACCGCTCTGTCTATTTCTGCCGCCAAGCAACAGTGTGTAAGCACTGTTGTGTTCTGGTTTGAAGGACATTGAAGCCAGTGAAATTACTGGGCATTATGAGACCTAACACCTCATGTCTCGGGGTGACGAGCGCAGTCCAGTGTCATACAGTGCTTTGTTATTTAAAGTTCTGTGTGGCGTTGCTTCTGTTTATGAGCAGGCGTGGCGCTTACCATCAGGCGAGCGTCCTGCTCGTCTCGTCATTCAAACTAATAAAAAAAAAAAAAAACAATATACTAAAGATATTTGATATTTTGCTAATGGACGGAATACTAAAGGATGCTCTTCTCACTGACTCACTCACCCCTGTAATAAGGTAGGCGGAGGTGTAACCAATACACCCACATTTCGCCGAGCGTATCTCCGTCCCATCATATGATACCTATTGACCCATTACAACTGCACTACCAATGCTTTTCTATTTTCAGTTTTTTTGTCACCGCATGGCACTGGACTACGCACATCGCCTGAGGCATAAGATGTTGTCATAATGCTCAGTAACTTCACTTGATTCAGTGTCCTTCGAACTGAAACACAACAGTGCTTACACATATACGCACTCACGCCTGTAATCCCCGAAGGGGTAGGCAGAGGTGTAACCAGTACACCCACATTTCGCCGAGCGTATCTCCGTCCCACGATGTGATAGGGAGCGAGCCTATCGCCATACCGGGCACAAATCCCAGACTCCGGCCTGATATTAAGCATTTCGTAATATAAAAACCCAACACCACTTTATCCGACCTGGGGGTCGAACCCGAGACCTCAGCGTTAGCCTCAATCGTAATGCGTAAGCATTACAACTGCGCCACCGAGGCAGTAAAAAACATGGTATGTATATGTATGTGATGATATTACTTAATGTGGCTTTTGTGGGTTGATAATATGTTACACTGTGTGTGTCATCCTTACAGTATCTAAATGAGGATTTAAAAGTGTCATTATAAGTAGAGATAATACCTAATTTACAGTTAAAAATTCAAGACTATTTATTGTTAAATACATAAATACATGTTCAAGACATATTGTAAGTAATAGTTGTAATTATTTCTTACATGAATTACACATAGTTTTATAAGTAGTGGTTTTTAGATTTGAAAACACAGTAGTGTATGAGTAATTTAGCTTGAATTTTTTTTTTTGCATGTCCAAGGAGTAATTTACATCAAATTAACACTTGCAAATATACCGTAGTAAGGACAAGTATGATGGGGAAATTTGCATATATTAAGCAAGCGATGCCCATTCTCGACGTTACCATTAGGTACCTTTTCACCGGCGTAAACGAAAAAAGGCGACTCATTATGAAAATCATACGGAAAAATAATTTCGCAGTACTACATAATAATGTTCTATTCATTGGCATAATTAATTAAGCATTCGTAAAACATATTACACCTAAAATTTATTTATTATACATTGAAAATTTGTTTAATTTTACAATCAAGATTACCTTTGTAAACGTCGCGTCCATTGTACAATGCAGCAATATCACAGTAATAAATAAGAAAAAATCAATAAAACATCGCGTATTACTCAATATTCGACAAAATCGTAAAGAAATAATAATTTTTCGGCTCTTGATCAACTTTTCGCGATTCTTTTCTATTTACACGACTTTGCATAGATTATTAAGTTTTTCGCTGTCAAGTGTCATTGAGGCCTGCGTATGGGTGGCAAGTTTTTTAATATCTTTATAGACTATGGTCAGTACTTTTAGCGGGAATTTTGACAGTGCCGTGTCTCTCTTATTAAATGATTTATTAAACTAGTTTAAACTTGTGTTTGTAGTATATAAATTGTGTGTATTTCTGCAATAAATATTAACGGTGATGAAAAGTGGACGGAAGCATTGAAATAAGTCAATTTTAGGTGACTTTTGATCAAGAGTATTGATCGACCTTGTACGTTCGATTCACTTGGCGAGATGGCGAGAGTCGTCTAAAAAGCATCGTACTGAAAGGAATTAACACTAAAACTCCACCAAGGCCTTGAAACCGGTCACATCTATGTTTCATCGTTCTTTGAAAATAAGAATGTAACTAAATAACTAATGACGAGGATGTACGGGCTAGATAGAACCCCTTTGCCTTCCCAATAAAACGGAGATTAAAAACAAAAAAGGACTATGGTCAGATTTAGGCACTAATTATTTTATTGAAGATTGGTATTAAATTTATTTTAGACGAAAAACAACGTTATTGTTGTATTTAAAAAAAACTATAATAATTGACCATTTTTTAAAGGTATCAGGTATTCTATTCGTCAACATCGAAAATGGGTCTACCCTCAATAGGCCTATTATAACAAAGCAGATAATCTTCAATCATTTCTAAGTCATGTTCTTTGGTTTCAACTAGCTTTATCATTCGATTCATAGTTATTATATTCTATTATCATTTGCAGTTTAATTCTGTTTAATTCCAAAAAATAAAGTTGCAAATATAATACTAGGATGGAAGTAGACGGGGTAAGTTAATGTTCTGTTATTATTATATCATTGCATTTCTATATAATTCTAGAGATTGAATACATAGTGAAATTACAGGAAATTAAGAGACACAATAGTTTCACCAGTCCGAATAGAAGACCTCCAATATCCAAAAGAGCAGGACGAGAACGTTGTCACAGCTATCATGCTCAAACAGCAGAAAAACCTAAAACAAACCAATTTAATCAAGATATTCGTCTAGAAGTACCAAAGGTGATATAAATATCTTTCTCAACTACATATCGATTTAGTTTTAAAAATTCGAATTTCTACAGTTTGTACAAAAAACTGAACGCATTTTATCTCTTCTTACGTTTGACAGTTGTTTGACATCTCAGTGTTGCGTTCAAAATTATTCAAACGTATATTCGAAACTTAATGCTCTTTTTTATTTAAAATCAATTTAAATAATATTCTTTCTACTATAAATATACAAAACATTATTACATTTACAGTTTAAACCGGTTTCTGTAATATTTGTGTTAATTGAGAGCAAGTTTATCATAATCAAATGTAGCGACTGCAGGCATTACCAAATATGGAGTTCGCTCGTTTTCCCAACCGTCCTCCCTTCGATCCTTAGCAGCTCTCGGTTTTATTTTCTTTTAATTAATTGAGTTATATATCAAATGTTTTCATTGCATTTCCTAGTGTAATTTTAGTATATCATCTTTATAATTAAACGTGAGTTGTGGATCTTTTTTCAGTATTATAGTGTCAAAATGTAGGTCACAGTGACCGTATAGGTTATGTTATACGTGAAATTGCAAATAAATAGTTGTTTGTATTGTTGTTAATTGCGTATTTCGCGTTGCAGATGTCGTTTAGGGTGGTCCGCAGTTCGAAGTTCCGCCACGTTTACGGACAGGCTCTGAAACGTGAGCAATGTTATGATAACATAAGAGTATCAAAGAGTTCGTGGGACTCTACTTTTTGTGCGGTGAATCCAAAGTTCCTGGCGATAATCGTCGAGTCGGCGGGCGGAGGCGCCTTCATAGTGCTGCCACACAATAAGGTAAGCGTGTTTCATTCATTACTTTATGAAATTCGACTGATCTATAAATAAAGTATAAGTCATACTGTTAAACTTAATAAATTGCGCTCGTGTGTATTGGCAAGTATACTTGTAACTACATCATCGGCGCTATTGTCATACAAATACTTCAAACAAATCAACATTGTACTATTTGAATTGCATTTTTAATGATTAGGTTTTGGTACAAAAACTCCTGTGCTAATGACATACAATCATGAACATCAATTATAGTATTAATTTGATACCTAAATACTACTGACATATACTGAATTAAATTTTTATGCATATCTGAAGATCATACATAGTATTTCTCATTTGGAGAGAATTATGTTTTTTTGGTCTAAACTTTGATGATTCTTGGTATAAGATGCATTATTTTGATCAGTCCTAACTAATATCCTCTTTATTACTGTCTACATAATTTGTTCAAATATTTATATCATTAAGATTATTATTCATTAGCGACTTGTCATTCAATCTTGTCATAAATAGTTCTGGTGCAATTGATATATGCATACATCTATATTATAAATCTATACTAGTTTATTTAAATAGTAAATGAGATATATATATATGTATTTTGTTTTACCGCCAAATTCTACACAGTTGAATATTTTAGAAACTAGAATGCCTTAGGGATAAATATTCACTCAAAACTTAGACCTAGGTTTTATTATTAAATGGATCATTTTTATATTTCTAAATACATTTATATATTAAAACATTTTATATTCAAGAACTAAGTCTTCGCTTTTGTTAAGTCTGCTAAATACTAAAGAAAATTAAACAATAATTATAAGTAATAAAAAAAACCAGCCGAATGTGAGTGATACTTGTACATGGATTTCGTACACCCTCCTTACATTTATACTTTGCGTCCTTTTTCTGTCAGCCTCCGTGGCGCAATGGGCGAGTAGCCGGCTGCGAAGCGTGAGGCCGTGGGTTCGATTCCCACACCGAGACAAATGTTTGTCTAATCCACAAATATTTGTTTCGGGTCTGGGTGTTGTGGGACCGCAAGTCCCTTGTAGTTCCCGATACCCACAATACAGGTTAACCTAGTGTGGGGTCGGGACTATGTGTGTGACTGTTGGGTGTATTTATTTGTATTTATTTATTCTTTTTCTTATTTTTATAATTTGTTAGGATCATAACACATATTTGTGAAAATTTCACCCAGCTATCTGTTATAAGGTTCAAAAGATAAAGCATATTCAAGGTAGACAGACCATCTGACAGACGGACAGATGGTGTATGCTCTGTAAGCTCTCTAATAGGGTTCCATTGGTACCCTTGGGTATGGAACCCTAAAAACTGTTGATAAACATGTACCGATAAATTGCCTATCATAAATTTTTTTTGGTTATATTTTTAAATAATAATGTTCAAGATCGGGCAAACTGGAGGTATCTTTGTAGGAAAAAAGGACTATGGCACTAAGCCAGTATAACAGCAGACGGAAAAAAGGAAAGAATAATATCGTATTTTATCCTCTCATTAAAGAAGTTCATATTGTCTTAGGCCACTATTCCACTATCATATTTGCATCATAGATATATGACATCCTCTGCCTGCCTCGGTGGCGCAGTTGTAATGCTTACGCGTTACGATTGAGGCCAACACTGAGGTCTCGGGTTCGATCCCCGGGTCGGGTAAAGTGGTATTGGGTTTTCTTATTAGGAAATGCTCAGTATCAGCCCGGAGTCTGAAATTTGTGACCGGTATGGCGATAGGCCCCCTATCAGCGAAATGTGGGTGTACTGGTTACACCTCTGCCTACCACTTCGGGGATAACAGGCGTGAGTGCGTATGTATGTATGTATATATGACCATCATATATGATCCTATGTCATAGCATGGTGTGAAATAGGACCATAGAAATATGATCATAGACAATATGAAGTTTATGTTGCTATTACACTGTTATACATTTCTCATATATCTATGAGCTATAGAAGTATATATAGTATGTATATATAGTATCATTTTTATATTATAGTGGATAGCGGCCTTATAGTACCTTGACTAAATTCTCCTTTGTGAGAGACTTGTTTATACTTGAATTATGAGTCTATTTCCATTTTAATTAAAGTTTATAGTTTATGGTTTATTATTCTAAAAAATAATGTATATGACCATACTATACAACTATAGTTTATATTTTTTAACAATTTATCTAATATTTAACAAACACCAAAATGTTACTTGGCCCAATTTTGACTTGAAATTTATTGCTTTTACTCATTAACATTTCTTATATGTCACACAAGGCTATATTTAATTACTGTAACCGAAATAGAATTTGGAAATTTTAGACACTACATATCTTTCAAGCTAAACCTTGGCACCATTCAGGTATCAATATGGCCAAATATATAAAGTCGAAAATACAATATTGATGAAAGAAAAAATGTCTCACATTGGCCTGTATTGATAATAAAAATATGGTTTACCCCAGCAAATGAGCAAGTGGTGACTCACTGATGATGATTGATGATGGTACATGATCACCATGTTTTAGACCTTATAGGAAAGGGATAGTTAAAGAATTGGGAAGAGGTTTGCGGATTGGAGCCTCAGGATATCTCATTCAACATACTTAATGCACCAGCAGGCTGATACTACACATTGTTTTTTTTATTAGCTTGAGTGACGAAGCAGCTTAGTTTTCTATGAGGTATCAGTAACAGTCTGGTTGAATCACACGCGCGCGCACACGCACACACACACACGTACACACGCACATGCACACACACAAAACAGTCTAATGTAGATTAATTATCTTCCTTTTCTTTATTAATAATTTTAAGATGTATACTATCATGTACCCCGAGGGGGGCGTTAATGGCTGTGACACAGTACATACTAATACAGCTATTATCGTTCATAATGTAAACTGTATGTATAAAAAAGTTTATAAATAAATTATATTATATTATATTATAATCAGCCTATTCATACTGCCTATTCATGTTTTAATTAGTCAACTTCTGCTTAAAAAAGCTGTTCCACATCATCCATGCAGAAACATTTATCTCTCTGTAATATTTTTTTCAAACGACTTTTAATCGCGTAATATTTCCGGGATAAAACGTACGCTATAACCGTCTCCAGGGTCTCATCTATCTCTACATCAAAATCGGTTCAGTGATTTAGGCGTGAAAGCGTAACAAACAAATAGATATTTTTTTTTCATAAGAAGTATCCTATGTTACTTCTTATACCTCCAAGAATATGTGTACAAAGTTTCATGATGATCGGTTATGTAGTTTTCGTAACAAACAAACTTCATTCACATTTATGATATTAGTATGATAATATTTTACATACATACAATATAAATGTCACATACGACATGTTTATTAATGTTGCGTTACATAAACATCTTCTGAATTGAGGTAATTCGACCAACATTTAACTGGAATAATTATATTAATTCATTATAATGAACTATATTTGCTTCAGAGAGCCAAAAATAAGCGTAAGCTTTATGACTGGAATAACCTAGTCTTGTATTAAGACATTATTTTTGGTTTTTTTTTACTTACACATAATCGGACCGAATCGGACCAATTAGAAAAACATTTTTCACTAGGTGGTATGTCCCTCATATGCCAGATGCCGTCTGGGTAGATACCACCGCTTTGTATATTTATGCCGCATTGTTGTGTTTCGATTTGAAGCACATTGAAGCCAGTGCAATTATGAGGCTTAACATCTTAGGTATTAGTATACACGACACAAGACTCTGTATCTTAATGTGGCGTTTAGGACTTTGTGTGACTATTGGGTATATTTATTTTAAAGAATTGGCCGATTTGCCTATCTTTTCTATTGAAATCTGGTTTAATCGAGATGGCTCTTAGCTATGTTAGCAGTTATGTGCTAAGCCTTTTAGAAGTTGCAGATCTTAATGTTAATAAATAATGAATGTCTGGTGTTTTGAAACGCTGGGTTATATACATATAGTTCAGAAGAACTATACATACTGCTATGTAATAATAGTAAACACAAATGTATATCTGTTGGGAAGGAAGTTCGGTTTATCTGTATGCAGGGTCATTATTCCTAATTACTCGTTTTGTTATCTATGGTATGCAGAACAATTGACTCATTGTTACTTCATTATTTTTAGATTTTTAGGGTTGCGTTTTGTTGTATGATTATGTGTGCATACTGCCTCTGTGGTGCAGTTGTGATGCGTACGCGTTATAACCGACTGACGCTGAAGTCTCGGGTTCGATCCCGGGTCAGGTGATATTGGGTTTTTATATTACGAAATGTTCAATATCAGCGCGGAGTCTGGAATAGTGCCCGGTATGGCGATAGCCCCCCCCCCCCCCCCATTACATCTCGGTGAAAGAATAAATATTAGAGACGTGATTAATAAAGGAAAAATACATGAATTAATGTAACATATAGTAATAAAGGAAAAATACATGAATTAATGTAACATATAGCGTGGGAAATATTACAATTAATAATAAAAACACCCAACAGTCACATATAAAGCCCTGGACCCCACAGTAAGATAAGTCTTGTGTCGTGGGTATCAGGAACTACGGAATACTTTCTGTCTTACAACACCCAGACCTGAAACAAATATTTGTGGATCAGACAAATATTTTTCTCGGAACAGGAATCGACCCCTCGGCCTCACGTTTCACAGGCGGCTACTCGCCCAGTGTGCCACAGAAGCTGTCAAATTACATAGTTAATAGTAAATTCTATGTAAAAATATTGTTTATGGTAATCGGGATTTGTTTTAGTGATATTTTATACAACTACAATCCTGGTCTAGTTCTGAAAATAATAAACCATACAGAGCTAATTTATATTAAAAATATTTGAAAAAAAAATTAGAAAGAATAACCACAAAATACTGTATGTATTTTACATACATACGCACTCACGCCTGTACTCCTCGAAAGGATGGGTAGAGGTGTAACTAGTACACCCACATTTCGGGCCAGCTTATTTCTGTTCCATGGTGTGATAGGGACGATAGTCATAGCGATATATGTTAGTGTGATCCACAAACGTTTGTTTCGGTTCTGGGTGATGTGAGACCGAAAGTCTCATAGTTTCTGATACGACACAAGACCGAATCTTACTGTGAGGTCTGGACTGTGTGTATTTTTTTTTTATTAGCTTATTAGCTTGACTGACGAAACGAGCAGATCGCTCGCCTGATGGGAAGCGACACGCCTGCTCATAAACAGAAGCAACACCACACAGAACATTGAATTACAAAAAGCACTGCTTGGCATTCAACTGCGCTCGTCCGACATCAAATTATAAGTCTCATAATGCCCAGTAATTTCATTGGTTTCAATGTCCTTCAAACCGGAACACAACGGTGCTTAAACACTCGGTACTTGGCGGTAGAGATAGACCAAGTGGTGGTACCAACCCAGACGGCCTCTTGCATACGAAGGAACTTTGTTTTTGCGAATGGGTTGTGCTGTTAGGCTATAATGCTTTTACAGCTTAACCTGACAATAAAGCCGTCGCTTATGACGCTCTAGCCAGAAATATGTATAGTCTATTTAGTAGCGATTAAGCACAGAGGCGCCTTTTAGAAGGCTTAGACCTCAGCTTGAGCAATCGCTTGGGAGTATAGTTTAGGGCCGCCTCTGCACATCATTGTGCCGAGGGCCAGTTGTAGGAGTTCTTCGGACTCGCAGGCGTGTCCTATGTCGGGGTCGCGTATTATTATTGCAATTCGGACTGGGCAAGGAAAGTGCTGCTTCGATTGTGACTGTGATGGAGTCGTCGGGATCTGCCAAAACATGTTTGGGAGGTCGACGGAGGTGTTTGGGATGTCGACGGAGGAAAAACCACCACGTATTTGTTCGGTAACGTACCGAACCTCCAAAAATTAGTGAGTGTACTTATCAAAACAATGCATCAGTGACGAGTGACGGTACTGTGCGATATCAAGTATTGTGCAACAGATATGGCGATACAATGGGTCGGACACAATAGCGTGTATTGTACGCACAAAAACTGCGCCGGGAATCGTACCTGCTACTCGGATTGTTTTACCGTGTGTCATAACAACGCGCGACGATGCGGGTGGTTCGTATGACACGTGCAGGGCCGGCTCCTCGGTGCTTTGGGCTCTTTTTATAAAGCAATTTCCAAATAATTTTTACTAATTCTATCATTTTGCTAGCGTTAATTATTTTATATTAAACTTTTATATTAAATAAGCTGCCTCGGTGGCGCAGTTGTAATGAGTACGCGTTACGATTGAGGCTAACGTTGAGGTCTCGGGTTCGATCCTCGGGTCGGGTAAAGTGGTATTGGGTTTTTCTATTACGAAATGCTCAGTATCAGCCCGGAGTATGGAATTTGTGCCCGGTATTGCGATAGGCTCGCCCCCTATCACATCGTGGGACGGAGATACGCTCGGCGTAATGTGGGTGTACTGGTTATACCTCTGCCTACCTCTTCCGAAATTATAGGCGTGAGTGCGTATGTATGTATGAAATAACAGGATCAGTTACATTCACGAAGTTGAGTCACGAAAAAAAACTTCGAATTCGTAATTATTCTGATAACAAATGCCGCTGCATCACGTGTATCCGCCCATAGAATTTTGTGAGCCTTCGTTGTTCATAATTTTCAACCTATAATTAAGAAAGAAGAAGAAGAAAGAAGACAATTTATTAGTCACAGTTCACAATCAATTTACAGTAAAACAATACTATAATACAATACTACTATTATTACCCACTTTCTTTAATATTGTCATTAAAATAAATAACAGCCATCAGTCACACATGTTATTTATTTATTTATAAACTCTTTATTGTACATCTTCAAAGACAAAAGAAAATAAAAAAAAACAAATACCCTTAAAAATTATAGCGAAGTACAAATGGCGGTCTTATAACTGCGATTTCTTCCAGACAACCTTAGGATGGAAAACGATATAGAAGAAGAAATAGCGGGCGATCGTCACAAACAGACGATAGGTAGAAATGATGTACTTAGCAAACAAAATAAAAATATATAAATACTAGGGGCGTTGCCCATGTTTTTCCACAAAGCATAAAATAAAAGAAAAACTTAAAGTCCGGCGAATATGAGAAATATGTTACTTTCTTCCCCACATTAGTCTGCATCGATTGGTATCGGTCTCGACCCCATACCCCCAGCGGTTTCGGAGGAGATAGAGTGACAAGCTTTTGGCAGCGGCGGCGGCGCCAGTTACTTTTTTTTAGAATAGAGAGACACAATTTCAACATATTAAGTATATTTATTAATTACCATATGTCCTCAACTAGTCCTGATCCCACACTAGTTTACCTGTATTGTGGGTATCAGGAACTAATAGAGTTTATGTCTCACAACATCCATCCCACAAACATGTGTGGATCACACAAATATTTGTCTCAATGCGCGGATCGAACCCGCCATTCAATTCACAGTCTGCTACGCTCCCACTGCGCCACGGACGCTGACGAGCCTTAATGAACGCCACATCTCATTATTCTGGGTCACTTGCAGCAAGCCTTTCCTTAATAGAACCACGCGTGCTGGCTTACGGAACCACAGCTTCGTGGTCTCCTCCATTTCGGCTAGAACTAAAAAGATCGCAAAATCTTGCTTCTGCCGGACCATCAAGCTGTGGAATAGTTTGCCGGCACACGTGTTCCCTCCTTCCTATAATATGGGGTCCTTTAAACAGAGTGTGAAGAAGCAATTAGGCAGGCCGGCATAATTTTGCCAACCTACAATAGACACATCGTCTGTCGTTGGTCGACAGTATTCTTGGATTGCGCTACACTTACCATCAGGGCCTCTAGTACAAGTTTTAATAGTATTGTAAAACGATGAAAATTTTCGTTTTCTCTGAATATGTCAAATATTTGTAGACACTAGTGGGAACTATGATGAATTAAAATTAATTACATATATGGTTAATTTTATTTCATATCAGTCGACTATGAAGTTAATTTTCAAGCGATTCTTTCTTTTATTACCGTATGAATTACTAATTTGACACTTCGACGGTAGTAATTTTATACGAATTCGAAAACTGTGAACGTATTTGTAACTCATACTAGGCCTACAGGTGCAGCGTAGTCACTTTGCCGAGCTAGGTTAAAAAAGAGCTGGTGTTCTGATCCGTCTGTGTTCTGTTAATGTGAGCACAACTTATCACGGCCATAAGCCATATCTACACTAATATTATAAAGAGGAAAGATTTGTATTTTTGTATGTAACGAATAAACTTAAAAACTCGGAGCCGCGAGCAAATGCTAGTATAATATAAAATCAATTCCTTCATCACTATTCTGATAGCAAGATAAAAAAATCTACGTTTCCTTGGAAATATATTTTCGCGGTAAAAATGTGACGTGTGTGTGAATTTTATTAACTGGTTATGACCAGACTTATTGGCAGATTTAGGACTTTTCAGAGAGTAATTTAGGCTAGTACTTATCCCGCAAATATGATATGATACTTCCACGCGGGTGGAGCTGCGAGCAAAAGCTAGTAATCTAGTAAAGTATAGGGACACGTAGCTGGTGAGTTTATAGGTTCTACATACGCACTCACGCCTGTAATCCCCGAATGGGTAGGCAGAGGTGTAAACAGTACACCCACATTTCCACATTTCGCCGAGCGTATCTCCGCCCAATGATGTGATAGGGGGCGAGCCTATTTCCATACCGGGCACAAATTCCAGACACTGAGCATTTCGTAATAGAAATACCCAATACCACTTTACCAGACCCAGGGATCGAACCCGAGACCTCGGCCTTAGTCTCAATCGTAACGCGTACGCATTACAACTGCGCCACCGAGGCAGTTTACAGTTTCTTTTCCCCCATAACTCGTGTACAATTGATACACGCCTCATACATTTCTACATTTGGCATGAAGAGTACAGAGCTCGCGATTGCCGCAGCCCGCAAGGCCAGTGTGTCAAGTTTAACACCCAAACGAGTAAATATGGCTATAAACAGACATATAAAATTAACGCACGCCCCACATAAAGTCATGTGCTCGAGTGCAGCGCGAGCGCGCAGAAAATAGAATCGAAACAACTATATGTGTGTACCGATAGGAGGACGAGCTACTTTGTGTTCATACATAATATACAATATATACAAATAAATAAAACTGAAGTGTCTGTTTGCTATGCTTTTTAGCTTGAGTGACGAAACGAGCAGGTCGCTCGCCTGATGGGAAGCGTCACGCATGCCAATAAACAGAAGCGAAACCAGAGAACTTTGATTTACAAAGCACTGCATGGCATTGCACTACGCTCGTCACCTCGGGACATGGGACTTTAAGTCTCATAATGCTCAGTAATGTCACTGGCTTCAATGTCCTTCAAACCGGAACACAACAGTGCTTGCACACGTTTTTGTCGGGTAAAAGTGATATTGGGTTTTTCTATTACGAAATGCTCAGTATCAGCCCGGAGTTTGGAATTGGGCCCGGTATGGCAATAGGCTCGCCCCCTATCATGGGACGGAGATACGCTCGGCGAATTATTGGTGTACTGGTTACACCTCAGCCTACCCCTTCGGGGATTACAGGCGTGAGTGCGTATGTACTTTACTTTCCATGAGGACCCGTGTGTGTAATTTTGCCGCACCATTATAATAAAATCCAAAGGAACTGTCATCCATCAGGTAATTTACTAAAGTGTATTATCCATCACGTTAAACAGTATACAGAAGGTGGACAGACAATATATATCTCAATACAGACCGGCGGGCAGTCGAGTCCTTGTTACGCTATTATCTTATTGCGCTGCCAAATATAATCCTGTGCATATCCGTCGAGTCATCTCTTAAACGCGGAGTGTATGCGCCATGGTCGGGTTTTAACTCGATCATATTACGAATATACTGCCTCGGTGGCGCAGTTGTAATGCGTACACGTTACGATTGAGGCTAACGCTGAGGTCTCGGGTTCGATCCCCGGGTCGGGTAAAGTGGTATTGGGTTTTTCTATTACGAAATGCTCAGCATCAGTCCGGAGTCTTGAATTTGTGCCCGGTATGGCGATAGGCCGGCCCCTATCACATCGTGGGACGGAGATACGCTCGGCGAAATGTGGGTGTACTGGTTACACCTCTGCCTACCCCTTCGGGGATTACAGGCGTGAGTGCGTATGAATATTACGAATATCTTGATCTCAATAGTCGCCAGTTCGTTTCCAGCGGGCTCAGCATATGCAAAACGACATATTATCTCGCCCGCGACAGAGATAACTCTCGACGAAAAATATCTCGGGTAAACTTCCACTTGCAAATGGGGGAAGGGGGATGAACTTAGTATGAAAGTATTTATTCCGAGTATTTATTAAGAGTCCGCTCAGAAAGGGTTTTTGGAAATTTTCATTTTAAGGGGTTAATGCTGGGAGGGGGGTTGAATTTTCTATAGAACGAAGAACGGCTGTAAAATTTAGTACAAATACTATCTATTAAAAATAATGAGACACGTGTTTAACATGTTTGTAAAATTCCACTCGCGAAAGAGGAGCGGAATTTTAAAAAAATTGTTCTACTTTATACATAATTTCGCTTTTCTATAATATATATAGATTAATGTGAAGGTTTGGATTTTGTAGATCAATCACGCCTTAACGGCTGAATGGATTTGGGTAAAATTTGGCATACCTACAGGTAGACCAAGACATGAATTAGAACATAGGCAAATTTTATCCCAGAAAAAGACTTTTACGCGGGCGGAGCCGCGGGTAAATAGTATACATAGTATATCAAGTGTGACTTTTGTATTTAAAATTTTCACATTTTATTTGGTTTACATTTACATTTATTCAGAGGTGGCGCAAAAGGCGCCGATTCTGATAGAAATACATAGGAGAACGGCGATAAATCGATTCGCTATTATTAAATCATGTAATTATTTACATATAATGTTTAATGATGGAGTCATGGCGTGAGTATGCCAAGAACAGTGTTATTTCCTTGTAAGACAATAGTTATAACACGTGTTTGTATTGACAGCCTCCGTGGCGCAGCGGGCGAGTAGCCGGTTGCGAAGCGTGAGGCGGTGGGTTCGATTCCCGCACCTGACAAATGTTTGTCTGATCCACAAATATTTGTCTCGGGTCTGGGTGTTGTGGGACCGCAAGTCCCTCGTAGTTCTTGATACCCACGATACAGGTTTAACCTAGTGTGGGGTCAGGACTATGTGTGTGACTGTTGGGTGTATTTATTTATTTATTTATTATCTCTAAGTGTCGGCATGAGCGGAGTGTAGAGTGTCATGGAGTGTTTTGTAATTGAAAGTTCTATGTGCTGTCCCTATTGTTTATGGGCAGACGTGGCGCTTACCATCAGGCGAGCGACGTCATTGAGTTAAAAAAACACTTAAAATTAGTAGTTTGCTATTGTCTGTATATGGGCGGTGGTTATCACTTACCATCCGGTGAGTGGTGACACATTTGGTCGTTAATAAAAATATATTTTCAAAACAATCGTGATGATATTATCTGAATCTTCAATAACGGTTTCGGTTATTATGGTGTGATGACACCTGACCGCAGACCAGCGGTTGAGGTGTAAGATCAAGTGTCGTGGTCGTGTCTGTCTGTCCATGTAACTAATTGATTGAAATGGATCGTTAGCGAGATCTCTATTGTACATTAATGGATGCAATTGATCAACACCTGACACATTCTGCCTTCAAATCAAATCATTTATTCAGTAATTAGGCCGCCAAGGGCACTTTTACACGTCGAGTTTGGAATATACCGATGCTTCGGAAATGCCCGCTGGTCTGAGAAGAAGCATCAAGAAACTCAGCCGTAGGTCTTTTGAATGTTTGTCATATTTTTATTAATTTATATATGTTATTACAAAACTTAAATAATTTACGTTATAACTAATACGTTCATAGAAAAACAATCCTGGCTTAAGGTCCACCTTCCCATCATGATTTGACGATGGATTGGGTATCACGTGAGGTGACCTGCCGTTTGACCCCCACAACACATCACTGGAACCAAGTTTCGGTTTAGCCTCGTCCGTAAATCAGCGGATTATACCACGTGCAGGCGAGGTTGGCTTTGGACCTAAGATGTTCGCCCACTTACACTCCAGCTACCATCTGACAGTAGCGAGTGGTAAAACGTTGTCACAGATGCCGATGCCGATGCCGATGCCGGGTGCGTGTATTATTTACAAACATCTATTTAGGTGTGTTGGACGCGGATAGGGAACGCCCGCGCACCCACGCGTTTACAGCGACGTGTGCAACTCTGTTCTGTATGAGTTTTATTATACCAGCACGGTAAAGGGACTAATAGGCTAGTTGACTTATACCAAAATTTAATAAATAATTGTTTATTTCCTACAGTATTTGGTTTATGGCACCCAAATATATCAATTTCAATACATTATAGTAGAAGATGTCTTTAAAATTCAAATTACAAAATATAATTTTTTCTCTTTATTTGAAATCTTCGAAAACGCTACCGCCATGATCGTGACGTCAGTCACTATGTAAACAACTAAATGCCATTCGCAAATCTCATGTTGTGGTCTTTTGTAGGAAAAATAATAAGATATTATGTAGGCAAGTACTTACATCGAAGTGATCTTCGCAAAAATAAATTTGAGTTTCAGTCGATATCTAGCTCGCATAGGTTATTTCGCGTGTTTATTTACTAATATACTAATATGTGTCGTCATTGCACAGATAATCCACATAGGCGAACATGGCCGACGGCGTTTTCGTATGTTCATGTTTTTTTTTAATTTGAATTAAAGTTTTGTTGTTTTATAAGTCTCAGAAAAATACGATAAAATAAAAAAAAGTCTAGAAAAGCCTCATTAACAAAATAAAGCCTATTTTAAAAATGTGTCAATTAGCCTATTATACTTGATGGTACATAAAGAACAGTCTATCTTTGATTGATATTAAACCATTGTCCTCACAGCCTCCGCGGCGCAGTGGGCGAGTAGCCGGCGGCGTAGCGAGAGGCTGTGGGTTCGATGCCCGTACCTAGACAAATGTTTGTGTGAAACACAGATATTTGTTGTGGGACCGCAAATCCTTCGTAGTTCCTGATACCCACAATACAGGTTAACCTAGTGTGGGGTCAGAACTATGTGTGTGACTGTTGGGTGTTTAATGCTTACACGATAGTACGCCATACGCCAAACAAACCTAGCTATAGTGAAACATTATAGACGGATGAGGTTACCCACCTGATCTGCCAATAAACTGTGACAAATCACTTGGCAATATCAATCGCTAATGAGCTGGGTCGGTTACAAAACGCGTAGAGGAGACACGGCGAATTTGAGTCTCGGCGTACATTCAAATAATAATCAGCTCTCTATGAAATATTTTGTGTTTTTTTTTATTAGCTTGAATTACGAGACGAGCAGGTCGCTCGCCTGATGGTAAGCGCCACGCCTGCTCATAAACAGAAGCAACGCCACACAGAACTTTGAATTACAAAGCAATGCATGACACTGGACTGCGCTCGTCACACCGAGACATAAGGTGTTAAGTGTTCTTGACCATCCTCTACAGTGAGACCATTGGCTCTCATGTCTCCGTCTGATATGTCAAGCCAGCGCTATTTGGGCCGGCCACGGGTTCATACCACTGGTACGATCTGGCTTAGATATCCCCTGCAGTTTCAGTAAAACATGATCAACCCATATAATTTTTTTTGCCCAGACAGACTAGCAGGCGGCCCATCTGATGGTAAGCGGTTACCGCCGCCCTTGGACTTCAGCAATACCAAAGCACAGCCAAGTCGCTGCCTACCGTAAACTCAGATCTAGCAATCAAATTACGTTAAGCGAGATTCCTAATATTATCACACATCCCGAACTTCAAGCTGCGGATTTACTTATTACATATACGATCTAGGCGTGTTGGTGGACATCACATACATTTGCTGGCTTTGAAATTATTTTTACAGAACTCTAAGCAACTATGTTCTCCCAGCACGTTATAGAGAGCGATAATTAACAATAAATACACACGTGACTTTGAATAGTCAGCGGGGCGTGCCCTGGGACTTGAGATCGACCCCGCGACACACTACTCGAGAGACTGTCCCACTTCCAGCTTTCGCTCTGTCTGGCGTTACCCGGCTTAATGCTGAGGTCCAGCTTCCCATCATGATTTTACGGTGGTTTTTATTTGTTATTTTTTTTATTTTAAAGCATAGGCCGGCAAACGAGCAAGTGGGTCACCTGATGGTAAGTGATCTCCTACGCCCATGTACGCCCACAATACCAAAAGAGTCATGGGCGCGTTGCCGACCTTAAAAGAAAGGGATAAGTAAGGGATTGGGAAGGGAAGGGGAATTTAGCAAGCTGCTACTTTAAGCCGGTTTTCTGTGAGACAGTGGTAACGACTCGGACGAGCCAAATTTATGCTGTAGACAAATTTGTCTACAGCGTGGCTCTACCACTCAGAAAAGACTCGAATTTTCACTCGAAGAACTCCACTCCCCACTACTATAAAGATATTATGAAACCAACAAGCTTGTGCCCGTTTGTATCGTAAAGCGTATATTATTTAGAGTTCACCCAGTTTCCACGGCGAGGTGTTTATGCCGGCCGCGGCGCGCGATAATTCTGTACTGATATTTGAGGATTTCGAGAAGTGTGTGGGTGGCCGGTGGCGTGCCGTGCAATCGTTGTTAGGCAACACTCGACGCTCACTCTGGATCTGTTACTAGCTGGACGGGATGGGAACGCTATCCTTTACCTACTCTGACTTTATTATCATCATTTATTTTAATGTATAAAATACACAATATATACTCACATTCAAATCATTTATTCTGTAAATTGGATCATGAATATCACTTTTATATGTCAATATATTTTTAAAGGATTAATATATTTATTGTATAACAATACTAGCTCTTATACTGTCCTATTGCTGGTCATGGACCATCTCTAAAGAGGAGTTAGAGCAGACGATAATTAATATACGTAACTTGGAAATGTCAGAAGTGTATGCTCTTGGGGCTGGTTTCGAACCTGCGACTTTCGTCTCCACAGTCCGTACCTTTCCCCGCTGAGCTATCGCTGCATAATCTAGTAAAATATAAATAAAACATGTATTAAATTCTAGTTCTAGCCACTTGGTACAAACAAAGAAATAAATTGTAAGTTCTCCCAATTGACGTCCATTAATTATCACATCAAGAAACCAAATATTCAACATAATCTACATACATACATACGTACTCACGCCTGTAATCCCGAAGGGGTAGGCAGAGGTGTAACCAGTACACCCCCATTTCGCAGAGCGATCTCCGTCCTTCGATGTGGTAGGGGACGAGCCTATCGCCATACCGAGCACAAATTCCAGACTCCGGGCCGATACTGATTCGGGCATTTCGTAATAGAAAAACCCAATACCACTTTACACGACCCGGGGATCGAACCCGAGACCTCAGCGTTAACCTCAATCGTAATGCGTAAAGGCACATAATCTACCTAAAAGTAAACATAACCTACTCTAAAATCCGACTTTCGGTGCATTTGCTCTAATCCGTTGAAGAGTTTTTTTTCAACTCCAAAGAATGTACCCTGATATCATATTTCAATCAAAAACCATCAAAGCACATAAAGATGTCTCACCAAATTGAGAATCTACTCCTTTTTTGAAATGGATTATATATTCCATCACATCTCATTTCGATTCGCTTCATAACTTAAAATCTCTTTTTAACGTTATCAACAGCCAGTAGTACTGAGGCATTGCCCACACCTATATTTAAAGGGATATTTTAAAGCACTCGAATTTCACAAATACTATGCTATCTTATCAATATGTTTACGCCCATAATGTGATAATAGTCGGAAAAGACCCAAAAATGACGTTCATAATATTTCATAATAGATTACAATTAAATGAAGTCATGCATTTTACGAAATTTAGACCTACAGTTTCTGTTTTTACACAACGAAAAAAAAGGAGTTAACTTCTTTTTTTATTAGATGAGACGAGTATTCGCGATTATAGTAACCGCGTCGAAATAAGATGACAAGAAACGTAACAAGCATAAAAATGACTCCTCCAAAACTTTGTGCAAGGGGGTGGGGCTATAAAAGTCTTTGCAGCTGAATGAACATGCATCAATTGATAAAAATTTATTCACGATCTCTAGTTGACACTTAATACGTCTAATTTTTTGCGCAGTGCAGAACGTCGTATCTCGATCTAGAAATTTAATATTTAGAATAAAGTTGATTTTGAATGTTCATTAATTTTTGTTGCGTGTATGAGTGTTACGTGTGATTTTACCTTTGCATGTGTAAGTGGAGCCGTATTTTTGGCAGATTCATATGAGAGTTATCATTCTAGTTATCTTATTTCGATGAGTAACCGTCACACCTGCCCATAAACAGAAGCAATACTGCACAGAACTTTGAATTACAAAAAAGCATAAACAAAATACGCGCCGAATTGAGAACCTCTGGTGAGGTTGGCCTGTGGTGTGTGTATTTCGTTGTTTGTGTTCGTACCACCATAAATATAGTAAACGGCTAAACCGATTTAGATTAGTATGGTATTGATAAAATCCTTACATTATCCTGAATATTGAAGTTGTTTGTACAAAATAAGAATATTAGAACCAATCTTCAATAATAATATAATTTCCTATTTTTACACATTTCTTATGGTAAAAATAATATTAAAACGCTAACTTTCTATATATCTGGCGTTATACCATAGATTTGATGGTATTTGGTATTATTGGGAACCAAGTTTCGCCATTGTCTCTTCCGTTCATAGATAGTACATAGATTATAAACGAGGATCATAAAGTAAGTGTGATACAATGGGCGGTCTTATCGCAAACATCGATTTCTTCCAGACAACTTTAGGATGGACAGCAGTTCTAGGTACCGGAAAAACGAGGGTAGTTTACAGTATGCCAATTAAAAATGTTCATCAGCTGAGTGTACCACGTTCTGGTGAAGTATAAACCCCAACTAAGGACTGTAAGTCCCTCATACTGATACTCAGGACACAAGCCTTGTATCTTTCTGTGGCTTCAGGAACATGTGTGTGACTGTGTATATATAACTAATGATACTTTCTTTTCCTTATCACAACCGTGAAATTATGATTACGTGATTCATTGATACGTTATCAAACATAACTACTTAAGTCTAGTGGCATCGAACTTTGTGTAACCGGTGGGGTCCTGGGTAATGGGTTCTCATATCGGCCAGGCAGAAGTGTTCGACAGCTTCCGTGGGCAGCAGTGGGCGAGAGAGCGTGGGTTCGATTCTCGCACCGAGACAAATGTTTGTGTGATCCATAAAAAATTGGTTTGGGTCTGGGTGTTGTGGGTAAGTCCCTCGTAGTTCCTGATTCCACGATACATGTTACCCTAGAGTGGGGTCGGAACCATGTGTGTGACTGTTGGGTGTATTTATATATTTAATTATTCTCTTCGAAATTCAAACATTTGGAGTGATTGGATTTTGGCCTACATATGATTGTCGATTCGTAATCATATCATGGGACGGAATGTTCGGAACTGTTATATTTGCACAGTGAACTAGATGCGCCTTTGCCTACGCCTTTGGGGATCCAAGAGTCAGTTATGAGAATTATTTTTTTATAACACAAGGCTGGTAATGGTTTGACTGCCTCGGTGGCGCAGTTGTAATGCGTTACGATTGAGGCTAACGCTGAGGTCTCGGGTTCAATCCCCGGGTCGGGTAAAGTGGTATTAGGTTTTTCTATTACGAAATGCTCAGTATCAGCCCGGAGTCTGGAATTGTGCCTGGTATGGCGATAGGCTCGCCCCCTATCACATCAAGGGACGGAGATACGCTCGGCGAAATGTGGGTGTACTGGTTACACCTCTGCCTACCCCTTCGGGGATTACAGGCGTGAGTGCGTATGTAGAAGGCTGGTAAACAAGGAAGTGGATCTCCTCATGGTGACATTTTCACCCCCATGAACAGTATTAGAGGAGTCGTGGATTGTTTACAAGGATTAGGAGGTTATGCTAGAGTCACTGACAATCATCGACAAATCATACGAGCAATAGTGTGTAAGCACTGTCAATGATCCGGTTTGAAGGACATTGAAGCCAGTGAAATTACCGGGCATCATGAGATTTAGCATTTCATGTCTCCGGGTGACAATCGCAATGCAGTGCCATGCAGTACTTCATAATTCGAAGTTCTGATTGATATTAAATAAATAATAATACACCCAATAGTCACACACATAGTCCTGACCCCACACTTGGTTAACCTGTATCGTGGGTATCAGGAACTACGAGGGACTTGCCAACCCACAACACCCAGACCAGAAACAAATATTTGTGGATCACACAAACGTCTGTCTCGGTGTGGGAATTGAACCCACGGCATCTCGCTTCGCAGCCGGCTACTCGCCCGCTGCGCCACGGGGGCTGTCTATTTATTGCTTCTGTGCAGGGCAGGCGTGACGCTTAACATCAGGCGACCGACCTGTTCGTCTCGCTCAAAAAGAAAAAACGAAATGCTACAGCAATACTGACTACGTCAATGGTACACTGCACCCCGGTCGAACAGCCCCATTCATGTTGTAGACAAAACGGTCTACAGAGTGGCTCATCTAAATATAATCATCTCATTCAAATCATTGCGTGCTTCTTTATTCGCCATGCAGTTATAGAATCGTCCATTTGGCGTCACGCCATCTCGCTGGAACGTGGTCTGTGTCACATAGGCTCGTGTTTGGCAAATGTTTGATCAAACGCACCTACACGTTATACACGTGGGTTTATGATGGTATTTTTGGGTGTTACGGGAATTTGTGGTGAAGAAAGATAAGTTTATTGTCATCATAAGACATGAAATATACATAATGCAGGGCGCAATAATATTCAAGTAACTTAAAATTAATTATTTTTTTTCATTTATTTTGGCAACAAACAGTCATTTTTAACAAAATATATAAATTTACATGAACAGGATTTTTTACAAAAGACCTATAGTGCCGAAAAGATAATTTTAAATAGACAAATTCATAACATTTGAAACTCAACATAGCTAGACGCGGTTAAAAACCTGTTAGATAATGTAGGTACGAGATATCGTTTACATTTAACTCTCTCCTCTTCTCTGTTTTGTCCCTCTGGGTTGTTCTAAGTTATTGTTTGTAACGTAATTTTTTCTTTTGTACTATCATTAGTGCGTGTCGTGGTCGCCTGTAATTACATTTATATTTAGACTATGTAAGGGATGCGGTGTATTGCATGTGAAAATGTATGTCATGTTGGCGATCCGAAAATAAATAAATAAAAAAAAATGGTTAAATCAGGGTACCTAGCACGTAATCCAACTGATGTTAAGTGATCTACACCAGAAGAATCATGGGCGCGTTATCGACCTTAAACGAAAGGGTTAATTAAGGGACTGGGGAGGGAAAGGAGATTTCGGCCACCGGATATCTCATTCACCGTACGAAACGCAGCAGCCCGCTACTTTACTCTGGTTTCTGTGAGACAGTGGTAACTTGGTCGAGCCGGCCCATTCGTGCTGTAGACAAAACTGCCTACAGCGTGAGCTCTACCACTCAAAATATATTATAGTCACTTAATAACATATTTAAATCACTTGATCAAGGGTCAATCCTACGGTTTTTGTACAGACTAGAATACAGAATTATTGGAATCAAGTTTAACAGCTCACGTGATAGGACGCACTCAATGACATCCGTGGTGCTTTACATCTGGCTTCTCCAGTTGTAAATGTCCTTGTACCTGAGGTTAATGCCTCCTTTGTTCATTATTTTGTCTACCGCTTTGCTATGGAGGGAAGTGGACAATTAATATTTCCAACTCCTCCTTAACTTTCTATTTGATTAATTTCGTTGCGGGACAATTTAGCATTTCCAGAGACTCGCTGAGCTTCACTGCTCGGTGTCAACAAAAATGCGTGCCACTGTCGTTCCTGGTGCACAGGAGTTACACAGTGGCGGGTGTGTGGGCGGGGATAGTCTCGTAGACCAGAATCCACTAATATTCTTGCTGATATGACGGTAGGCAGCGGCTTTGCTGTGCCCTGGCATTGCAGAAGTCTATGGGCGGCGGTGACTACTTACCATCAGGTGGTCCGTTTGCTCGTCTGCCTATCCAGGCAGTAAAAAAAAAATAAAAAAAAAAATGATCAACTGCTGAAAAAACCTTGTTTTTTTTAAATCAAACTCGCAGAACATAAGTTCATTGATAATAATTTTATGTGAAAGGAGGAAAAAGTGGTCGTTGCACACGACCTAGGTCAACCAGAGTTTGATGCGGTCATATCGCTATCTGTTACGCAATCGACTTAATACACGGAGCCCGGTGTTGATCTTGATTATGGGCTCCTTTTCGCACTTAGTCCGTAAAAATTACGGGCCGTTTTGCGTGAAGTTTATGCCAGTTAGGAATCTAGCCAGCCTAACTCCGACCAGAAGCGCAGCATGCTCCCGGTGTCTCAGGCTTCTCGGATTGACCTCGGTGTGTTGCTACACCTTCACATTCCAGGATGACGTGTGAAGCTGTTTCATCAACCGACAGGCATCCCCCACATAGGGAGCTGTCGGTCATACCTAGAACATATTAATGTTTATGAAGTGGGCAATGTCCAGTGACTTTGCCTACGATTATGCGTATGGATGTCATACAGTCCCACTGCTGGACCTCTACTAATAAGAAGGGTTTAGGTTAAACTCAACTCAACTGTGTTATTCAGAAAATTCAACAGAAGTTTTGATTGCTTGACCTGAATCGAACCCAGGACGCACCGGTTACATAGCGTATTTGCGCTAGACTGTTATAATGAGACATTTAATATAATTACATAGGACAATTAATATAATAAACATGTAAGTTTAAAAAGTGATGTTGTATTTCGGCTGGTATCGAACCTTCGACCTCCGCGTTACATTCCACGACCTATGTCAACGTGAGTATGAATTGCTTACTCGATATCTGTTACGCGATCGGCTCGTTCAATGCACGGTCTTGTGTAATAGTTTATTTATGACAAAGTCAAGGTTGTTATACATTTAACGTTTGAGATCATTGCTCAATTAGTATGGAGATATTAGATTACAGACGTGCAGTGCTTGTTACACCTCTGCCTACCTCTTCGGCTTCACAGGCGTGAGATTGTGTGTATCATAACTAATATTATAAATGCGAAAGTCCTAATATTTTAAATTGCGAAAGTGGGTTTGTTTGTTACGCTTTCACGCCTAAATCGCTGAACGGATTTTGATGATTTTTGGTACAGAGATAGATGGGACCCACACATAACTTTAAATTACAAAGTACTACAGAGCATTGGATTGCGCTTATCATCCCGAAATATAAGATTTTTTGTTTTTTTTTTATTATAACCGAGGCCGGCAAACGAGCAAGTGAGTCACCTGATGGTAAGTGATCTTGACCGCCTATGAACATCCAAAATATCTAAAGAATCATTGGGTTGTCGGCCTTAAGGGAAAGAGTAGGTAATTTAAGGGTAGGCAAGGGGAAGAGGATTTAGGACTCTTATATCTCAATCACAAAACGCAACAGCAAGCTGCTACGTGTCAGATTTGTACAATCTGGCCAACATTAACCTTGAACAACAACCTGATCGAGCCGGCCCAGTCATGTAGCCAAAACTGTCTACATGAGTTTATCTACTACCATCGAAGCACGTAATGTTTCTTGACGGTCGCCATGGATTGCTTTATTTCTACCTTATAGATATAGTTAGTCTTTATAGAAAATGGTACATTGAATGCACACTGGTACATATCGGATGTCCTAATTCCTCATGTACATGATACATCCCGCATTGACTGCTCTTGGAGAAAATTTTATTTTTTGGATGGAAACGCTCGCGCCACCCTTCTGGCTATGATGAAACGTATGTTCATGAGTTTGGGATTTGTCGTTTGGATTGGACATCTCGAAGGCTCGACCTCAAACCAATGAGTAAAAATAAGAGTTGTAATGAGTCTAAAAGAAGCATAATAGTGAATCTACATCGGTAGATTCCAAACTCGACGTGTAAAAGTGCCCTTAGCGGCCTAATTACTGAATAAATGACTTGATTTGATTTGATGAAGCTACAGAAAGATCGCAAACCGTGAAGACAAGGTGGTAGGTCCCTCGTATGCGAGAGGACATCTGGGTAGGTACCACCGCTTTGTCTATATTTCCCGTCAAGCAACAGTATGTAAACACTGTTGTGTTTCGGTTTTGAAAGATATCGAAGTTAGTGAAATTACTGAGCATTATGAGACTTAACATCTTATGTCGCAGTGTAGTCTATTCAGTCATATTGCCGTGCCAGCATATAAAAAAAGTCACCACGAGCATAAGATATTCAGACGTCGACAAAAAGTTTTTTGCGCTCGCTATCGCAAGTAATTTTGCATTTATAAAATGTGTTTTACCTCTACAATACATTATGTACTTTTTCAGTAAACCGTAACACGCCTTGACCTACAAAAAATATTAATTTAAAAACCCACTATTGAAAGTGCACTCAAAAAAACATTAAATTATCACATTCACAAGTGCATTACAGTGATAATTAAAGAGATAACTTTCTCCCGAGTGAAAGTACGCGACGAGGTCGCACGATTCCAAAATACTATGTTTTTGCCAAAATTTGTTGAATACACCTCGCTGAATAACGTGGCCTCGATTTAAAACTAATCTCTTGATTACTGTAAACTGTAAAGTACTTTCAAACAGTTTTGAATTTAATTCAGATAATTAAATATATTTTTAAATCTAATATATTTTTAAATCTAATAATGATTTAAATATATCATGATTGTGTTATGAATCTTATTAATATTTTTAATCATATTACTTATTGAAATGAAAATAGAATTAATTATACTACTTATAAGTACTTACTAAACATCGAAATAATTAAGGTTTAACCGTATTATTTTTATTGCTTTTTTCTTTTTAAAATGCAACAAAATGTGTAAAATAAACTTGAAATTACGAATAATTTTGCATGCATATTGTTATCGATATTGAAATTGTACTACGAATAAGCAAGAAATAAAAGGCTTTTTATTTAATTAAATAAGGTCCATACTTAGAATAACTACTCATAGAAACTAAGTAATCCCTGAAGGATTAGGCAGATGTGTAACCAGTACATCAACATTTCGCCGAGCGTTCTCCATCCCATGATGTGATATGGGGCGAACCTATCGCCACACTAGGCACAATTCTAGAATTCGGGCTGATACTGAGCATTTCGTAATAGAAATACCCAATATCACTTTTACCCGACCCAGGGATCGAACCGGAGACCTCACTCGTATAGCGTACGCATTACAACTGCGCCACCAAGACAGTCTTGTTTCAAAACATGACGCTTTATTAAATCTTGTATTATATGTATTTCTGAGGTTAGATGATAATATTTCATGAATAATGATTATTTGCAGGTGGGCCGCATACCAGCGGACCATCCACTAGTGGGTGGGCACAAGGGCCCCGTCCTGGACATCGCCTGGTGCCCTCACAACGACAACGTCATCGCCAGCGGCTCCGAGGATTGTGTTGTCAAAGTAAGTAACTAGAAATCCACTGATGACTGAAATGAAATGAAATAACGGTAGGCAGCGGCTTTGCTGTGCCCTGGCATTGCAGAAGTCTATGGGCGGCGGTGACTACTTACCATCAGGTGGCCCGTTTGCTCGTCTGCCTATCCAGGCAGTAAAATAAAATAAAAATAGTTTTATTAATCATGTAGGCAATTAAAATAGCGCTTATGACAAGTCAGTACAAAAAAAAGAAACTTATGTATAGAAATCATATCAACTAATGTATACATAACATACATAGCATCATCAATATCACTACTTTGACAACCTGAAATAGGAAGTAGAAACGTAGCACTAAGGCCTTAGGTTCAGGGGCGTTGTGGGATTATGAAGATACCTCCGAAATCCCGGACAAGTAACTCCCTCCCTCCCAAAGACTTGAATGTATACTACTAGGCATGCTGCGCGGTACATATAAATTGTACCACTAAGTTGCGGTCAATTGACTGTTTAGAGCGCATTGTATATACAGCCAATTTATTAACTAGATACTTGGGAGGTTAGTGAAGGTGTGTTAACACTATTTAACAAAAGAAATCTGAGTTAACAAAGCGTGTAATTAATAGACACAATGTGAATGGTGTAACACTAATGAGTACTTATCTAGATTAAGTTAAATACAGGTACCAATGTCGCTTTCTTTACTCCAAAATAAATTAAATTAAATACACCCAACAGTCACACACATAGTCCTGACCGCACAATAGGTAAACCTGTATCGTGGGTATCAGGAACTACGAGGGACTTGCTGTCCCACAACACCCAGACCCGACACAATTTTTTATGGATCACACAAACATTTGTCTCGGTGTGGGAATCGAACCCACGGCCTCTCGCTTCGAAGCCGGTTACTCGCCCACTGCACCACGGAGGCTGTCAAAATGTTGATTTCTTAGGTTTACACGAATATTACAAATTGAAATAAAACTAGTTTATACGGATTTTAATCCGTAATTTCTCCATAATGTTATAACAAGAAGGAATTGCAATGAATGAACCCTAATACAGTACTTAATACGTAATACTAGCCCTGTATTATATACGTCCTACTGCTGGTCACTGGCCTCCTCTACTGAATGAGAGGGGTTAGGCCTTAGTCTACCAAGCTGGCCTAATGCGGGTTGGCAGACTTCACCGTAGACAATTTTGTCTATAGCATGAATGGGCCGGCTCGTCCGGGTCGTTACCACTGTCTCACAGAAAACCGGCGTAAAGTAGCAGCTTGCTGCTGCGCTTCGTACGGTGAGTGAGATATCCGGAGGCCCATATTCCCCTCCCCTTCCCAATCCCTTACTTATCCCTTTCCTTTAAGGTCGGCACCGCGCCCATGATTATTTTAGTATTGTGGGCGTACATGGGCGGTGGAGATCACTTACTATCAGGTGACCCACTAGCTCGTTTGCCGGTCTATACTATAAAAAAAAATCCTTAGAAATTCTTATGGAGAACTTCTCAGGTATGCAGGTTTCCTCTCGATGTTTCCTTCACCGTTAAAGCAATTGATAATTTACAATGAATACACACGTAACTTAGAAAAGTCAGAGGTGCATGTTCTTGGAGCTGGTTTCGAACCTTCGACTTTCGTCGCGGCAGTCTGTACCACTCCCCGCTGAGCTATCACTGCTTCAATAGTATATAGTATTTTTGACAAAATATACAGACAGCCTCCATGGCGCAGCGGGCGAGTAGCCGGCTGTGAAACAGGAGGCCGCGGGTTCGATTTCCGCCCCGACACAAATGTTTGTGTGATCCACAAATATTTGTTTCGAGTCTGGGTGTTGTGAGACCGAAAGTCTCTCGTAGATACCCACGACACAAGACACGTATCTTACTGTGGGGTCAGGACTATGTGTGTGACGGTTGGGTGTATTTATTTATTTATTATTTACTAGCTTTTGCTCGCGGCTCCGCCTGCGTGAATAAACTTTTCCGAAATAAAACGTAGCCTATAACCGTCTCCAGAGTCCCATCTATCTCTACATCAAAATTCATCAAAATCGGTTCATTGATTTAGGCGTGAAAGCGTACAAATAAATAGATAATATTTATTTCATAAAAAGTATCCTATGTTACTTCTTATACCTCCAAGAATATGTGTACAAAGTTTCATGATGATTGGTTAAGTAGTTTTCGCGTGAAATCGTGACAAACTAACTTACATTCACATTTATAATATTAGTATGATATACGAAAGTTTGATTTCCATACAGTTTTCGATCCCATATTATCGGCGTACGATGATGGTGGTGCAATGTTTTTGTGGTGTACAGGTATGGCAGATCCCGGACGGCGGTCTCAGTCGCACGCTGACCGAGCCTGTGGTGGACCTGGTGTACCATCAGCGCCGCGTGGGGCTCGTGCTGTGGCACCCCACCGCGCAGAACGTGCTGCTCACCGCCGGCTCCGATAACCAGGTCAGACTACATACATTTTTTTTTATAGCATTGATTAATTATTGGTTTAAGAGAATGCCATTTGCAACTTTCTTGACGCTGAGACTAGATCGGAATGATATTTTGAACATTTAAAATTACGAGAATTGGCCTTCAGATGCCAGTTAATTGTATACATGAACCGACCTTAGTAACAGTGATTAGCGTAATTTTTTGTTTAATACGCCTAATTTAAAAACCTGTTGCGCTGACCCCACTGCGTGTGGGATAAGGGCAGGTGGAAGAAGAATATGGGTAACGGTGGTAGTTACTGTTAAAAATAACATACACCATGTAACTACCACTATTATTTTTAAGAATAGCTGCCTCGGTGGCGCAGTTGTAATGCGTACGCGTTACGATTGAGGCTGACGCTGAGGTCTCGGGTTCGATCCCGGGTCGGGTAAAGTGGTATTGGGTTTTTCTATTACGAAATGCTCAGTATCGGCCCGGAGTCTGGAATTTGTTCCCGATATGGCTATAGGCTCGCCCCCTATCACATTATGGGACGGAAATAAACTCGGCGAAATGTGGGTGTAGGTTCTGGTTACACCTCTGCCTACCCCTTCGGGGATTACAGGCGTGCGTATGTATGTATTATTTGTGATCAGATAGCGATATGGAACGTGGGCACCGGCGAGGTGCTGATCAGCCTGGACTGCCATCCGGACCTGATATACTCCGCGTGCTGGAACTGGACCGGATCCAAACTACTCACCACTTGCAGGGACAAGAAGATCAGGTCAGCAACGTGTTCTAATTAAACAGGGTCTTTAAATTTCGCCATCTTGATCTTGAGCTTGATCGTGGGCTCCTTTTCTCCGCACTTAGCCCGTTGAATGTCGGGCCATTGTGCGTGAAGTTTATGCCGACTAGAAATCTTTTTTTTTTAAATAGGCCGGCAAACGAGCAAATGGGTCACCTGATGGTAAGCGATCTCCACCGCCCATGTACGCCCACAATACAAATGAATTATGGGCGCGTTGCCGACCTTAAAGGAAAGGGATAATAAGGGATTGGGAAGGGGAGGGGGATTTGGGCCTCCGGATATCTCACTCACCTTACGAAACGCAGCAGCAAGCTGCTACTTTACGCCGGTTTTTTGTGAGACACTGATAATGACCCATTCATGCTGTGGACAAAATTGTCTACAGCGTGGCTCTACCACATGTATCTAGCCAGCCTAACTCCGACCAGAAGCGCAGCATGCTCCCGGTGTCTCAGGCTTCTCGGATTGACCTCGGTGTGTTGCTACACCTTCACATTCCAGGATGACGTGTGAAGCTGTTTCATCAACCGACAGGCATCCCCTACATAGGGAGCTGTCGGTCATACCTAGAACATATTAATGTTTATTAAGTGGGCAATGTCCAGTGACTTGCCTACGATTATACATTGGGATGTCCTGTCTAAGGATAGCAGGCGTTTTGTTAAATTTCGCCATCATAACTTATTCTAGCAAGACGTGTTCCGGTTTGTCAGTATGTTAGTGATAATTATGTATTAAGTATGATATTTTTTTAGACTGCCTCGGTGGCGCAGTTGTAATGCGTACACGTTACGACTAAGGCTGACGCTGAGGTCTTGGATTCGATCCCCGGGTCGGGTAAAGTGATATTGGGTTTTTCTATCATGAAATCCTCATCAACCCGGAGTATGGAATTGCATCGCCCGATATGGCGTTAGGTTTGCCCCCTATCACATCATGGGACGGAGATACGCTCGGCGAAATGTAGGTGTACTGGTTACACCTCTGCTTTCGGGGATTGCAGGTGTGACTGAGTATATATGTATTTTTTTTACAGGATAATCGACCCCCGTAAAGGAGAGGTGGAATCTGAAGCGATAGCCCACGAAGGAAGCAAAGCATCCAGAGCCATATTCCTTAAACATGGCCTCGTCTTCACTACTGGGTGAGTGGAGATTTTGGTGTACTGTCATTTGTAAAATAATAATAAAGTTATTTATTGCCAAAATTAGATTATAAAATAATAATAAAGTTATTTATTGCTAAAATTAGATTATAAAATAATAATAAAGTTATTTATTGCCAAAATTAGATTATAAAATAATAATAAAGTTATTTATTGCCAAAATTAGATTATAAAATAATAATAAAGTTATTTATTGCCAAAATTAGATTATAAAATAATTATAAAGTTATTTATTGCCAAAATTAGATTATTAAATAATAATAAAGTTATTTATTGCCAAAATTAGATTATAAAATAATTATAAAGTTATTTATTGCCAAAATTAGATTATAAAAATCTTAAACATACTACAGAGAAGACCAAAAAAATGGCAGAAAGACATGGCTCAACTGATGCTGACTAGGGCGGGAACCCTAAGCAGTGCTGATTTTCAGACATTCCTGACTGCCTTAGGTAATGCGGGCTAACTGAGAAATCAATTCGATCAATTGAAAATGTACTTCTTCCTCTATTCTAGCAGTTTTCATTTTATTTTATAAGAAGAACTGCAATTTATGAGTCCGGTCACCTGGTGGATGTAGTCACAACCGCGCATGAACACCGACAGACAGTTTTTTTTATTTCATAAGCCGGCAAACGAGCAAGTGGGTCACCTAATGGTAAGTGATCTCCACCGCCCATGTACACCCATAATACCAAAATAATTATGGGAGCATTGCCAATCCTAAGGGAAAGGTATAATTAAGGGATTGGGAAGGGGATGGGGTTTGGACCTCTGAATACCTCACTCACCGTACGAAACGCAACAGCCAGCCGCTACTTTACGTCGGTTTTATGTGAGACAGTGGTAAGGACGCGGACGCTGTAGAGTGTATTCATGCTGTAGAGTGTGGCTCTACCCGGGTGAGTACCCGGCTTGTACTTGTTTGTGCAGGTTCAGCAGGATGTCGGAGCGGCAGTACTCGCTGCGTACGCCGGACGCGCTGGCCGAGCCCATCGTGACGGTGGAGATCGACACCAGCAACGGCGTCATGTTCCCGCTCTACGACCCCGACACTAACCTCATCTACCTCTGCGGCAAGGGGGACTCCGTCATCAGGTACTTCGAGGTCAGTACACTATATACAGAACATCTTTACCGGTCTGCAATTCTGCAAGTCTTTTTTTGCAGTAGGACAACAACGGAGCAAAATGATGGGATGGTTCCTGGGAAAAAATCAAACACAGTAAGACGGTGTATCCAATAGAAAGAAAGAAAACAAGAGCAACTTGCTCGTCTCGTCATTCAAGATAATTATAAAAAAATAAGATAACACGGGTTGTAATCTAAAACAACAATAGTATAGTCCTACCACTTTATCCTTATTAAATACATACATACATACATACACACTCACGCCTATGTCCCATAGGGGTAGGCAGAGACTATTGAGTACCACAAGCTACGATGTCTCCTTATTAAATGATATTAATAATGTATTTTTGTTCATTGCAGGTGACGCCCGAACCGCCTTTCGTTCACTACATCAACACCTTCCAAACTCCAGATCCTCAGAGAGGTAAATAACACCTGTCTCAAAAGAGAGACCTAGCCAGAAAACCTATGTCTTAATGCCCTACAGAGGCGTCAATTAAAACTAAGCTTTCATTAGCCATTTCTCAGAATTCGTTTATTTCTCAGATACGTAAGTTATTTATGTACTCAGTAACGAAGCTTGAACAGTTTTCTGTACTCAGTAACTAAGTATTACACATACAGTATACAACATTAACTAACGCTGAGTGGGGAATTAATCGAGTTCTAAACAATGACTTAATATTAGTTAAAGTTAATACGTAAGTGCTCACTCAGTAAGTGCGACAGTAAGGTCGATTTTTCAGTGTGACATTTAAAAAAATACACCATTTGTTTTGCACAGGTATCGGCATGATGCCGAAGCGTGGTTGCGACGTGGCAACGTGTGAGATCGCCAAGTTCTACCGGCTCAACAACTCCGGACTCTGTCAGGTACTGTCTAACAGTAAATAAATAAATAAATAAATAAATACACCCAACAGTCACACACATAGTCCTGACCCCACACTAGGTTGACCTGTATCAGAGACTACGAATGACTTGCCAACCCACAACACCCAGACCCGAGACCAATATTTGTGAATCAGACATACATTTGTCTCAGTATGGGAATCAAACCCACGGCCTCACGCTTCGCAACCGGCTACTCGCCCGCTGCGCCACGGAGGCTGTCAATACAATAACAATAACTACATTCACGGTGCAATTACAATACTAAATAATAATTTTCATGTGGTAGAGCCACGCTGTAGACACTTTTGTCTACAGCATGAATGGGCCGGCTCGTCCGGGTCGTTACCACTGTCTCACAGAAAACCGACGTAAAGTAGCAGCTTGCTACGGCGTTTCGTACGGTGAGTGAGATATCCGGAAGCCCAAATCCCCCTCCCATTTCCAATCCCTTAATTACCCCTTGCCTTTAAGGTCGGCAATGCGCCCATAATTCTTTTGGTATTGTGAGCGTACATGGGCGTTGTAGATCATTTACCATCACACACCCTCTCATACAGATTGAATACTTGCGACGTCTATTTAATGTCTTTATATTATGTAGTTATGCCCATTCGCGAACTTCACATCTTTATATTCTCGAACCTTCCTGCCAGGTGGTATCAATGACGGTACCGCGCAAATCAGAGCTGTTCCAAGAGGATCTGTACCCTGACACCCTCAGCGATGAAGCAAGTTTAACCGCAGACGAGTGGCTCGCCGGCGAGGACGCTGAACCCTGCACCATGTCGCTCAAGGTAACGGCCGGTGGCCAAACATGGAATGTGTATGGTAGGAATCGGTTGTAGCACATTAGGAATCAGCGCCAGCAAAGTGACTGAAAATACTGAGCTGTTAGTGAGTACACTTGGAATTGTTTTCAGCAAAGTGACTGATGTTTCATTGGTGTACAATTTAATAGGTTTACTAAAGGTTGCATTAGCTCTTTTACAAGCTGAAATAATTAGTAGGTTCCAATAGAATCAGTAGCACTGATTCTTTGCTGCTACTGATTCTAATTATTGTCTGCTTTGGTCTACTTTAGTAACATTCAATAGATTTATTAAGATGCAAAGTGGTTTCATGTATTGGACTAGGAATCAGAATATTAACAGTATTCAAATTGTCAGTATTATTCAATATTCAGATGTTGTAGAATCAGTATCAGCAAAATAAGATAACTGATTCCATAGGCGCTAATGTCTGGTTTAGTTCAAATAGGAATATGAAGATGATATCATAAGTAATTATAGAATCTTGTGCGCTCTACGAAGCACAATATTATGCAAAAAAAAAACATTTGTAAAAATGTATTTTGTATAATAAATATTGGTAAATATAATAAGGTCGGTAACCATGCTTGACGGGTGTTAACAAATTTTAGCCACAAATATTTTCTGTTAAGAAATATTACTTCTTAGTATTGTAAAGGTCTGAGTGTAAAGCATGATTATTCATTATAAACAACAGCTAAGTGATGTGTGCAGTGATATGATGTGATACTAACAAGCAATAAATAAATAAATACACGCAACAGTCACCCACACTAGGTAAACCTGTATCGTGGGTATCAGGAACTACGAGGGACTTGCCAACCCACAACACCCAGACTCCAGACAAATATTTGCGGATCAGACAAACATTTGAATCGAACCCGCGGCCTCTCGTTTCACATCCGGCTACTCGCCTGTTGCGTTGGAGGCTGCCCTTCCATTATATGCATAAATCGATAAATATTTTACTAGATGGTAGATCTATTGTATGCGAGTGTCTGTCTGGCGAGATACCACCGCGCCTTCTGTTTCTGCCGCAAGTACAAAAGTGTAAGCACTGTTGTGTTCTGGTTTGAAGGACATAAGCCAGTGAAATTACTGGGCATTATGAGACTTAACAACTCTCTGTGAGTGGTAGAGCCACGCTGTAGACACAAATTGAAATAAAACTAGTTTATACGGATTTTAATCCGTAATTTCTCCAAAATGTTATAACAAGAAGGAATTGCAATGAATGAACCCTAATACAGTACTTAATACGTAATACTAGCCCTGTATTATATACGTCCTACTGCTGGTCACTGGCCTCCTCTACTGAATGAGAGGGGTTAGGCCTTAGTCCACCAAGCTGGCCTAATGCGGGTTGGCAGACTTCACATACCTTCTGAGTGGTAGAGCCACGCCGTAGACAATTTTGTCTACAGCATGAATGGGCCGGCTCGTCCGGGTCGTTACCACTGTCTCACAGAAAACCGACGTAAAGTAACAGCTTGCTGCTGCGTTTCGTACGGGGAGTGAGATATCCGGAAACCCAAATCCACCTCCCCTTCCCAATCCCTTTTTTATCCCTTTCCTTTAAGGTCGGCAACGCGCCCATGATTCTTTGGAGTTGTGGGCGTATATAGCGGCAGAGATCACTTACCACCAGGTGAACTACTTGCTCGTTACCGACCTATGCCATAAAAAAAACTCATGTCTCGGAATAATGAGCACAGTGCATTGATGCGCAATACCTCGTAATTCAAAGTGTGGTGTTGCTAGTTTTTATGGGCCGATTCAAGAAATCAGTTTTGTCAACGGAAAGGACTTTAGGTCTGAATTAAAAAAAAACATTATTGTTACATAATGTGACTTAATTTCATACATGTAATTGCCTCCGTGGCGAAGCGGGCGAGTAGCCGGCTGCAAGCGAGAGGCCGTGGGTTCGATTCCCACACTGAGACAAATGTTTGCCTAATCCACAAATATTTGTTTCTGGTCTGGGTGTTGTGGGACCGCAAGTCCCTCGTAGTTCCTGATACCCACGATACAGGTTTACCTAGTGTGGGATCAGACCTATGTGTGTGACTGTTGGGTGTATTTATTTATTTGTAGTGTACTTGATTAATCATACCTGTAATGAGCATAAAATTAAAACAGATTACAGCGTAGTATTGAATGCAAAATTATAAAATGTTGTCAAATCAAATATTCCTAAGTGCCCAGTAGAGTTAGCGATTTCTTGAATCGGACCAATGGATTTCATTTTTTACTATACACTTTAATTACTACTTGTTTTATGGGAATTCTAAGTAGCTGCTATATTTCTTTATTTTGGCATATCTATGACTAGCCTTTGCTCGCGGCTCCGCCCGTGTGAACGGCCTTTTCCGGGATAAAAAGTAGCCCATGTTACTCAGTGATAATGTAGCTTTCTAACGGCAAAAGAATTTTTGAAATTGGTCCAGTAGTTTTTGGTTTATTCGTTACATACAAAAAAATCTCTCCTCTTTATAATATTAGTCTAGATAAATAAAAAACAAAAGGTAAGTTCTATGCCCGCAACTAAATGATTAACATTAAACAACCGAAATGTTTTTACCTTGATTTTTCACACCCATCATGATTGCCCATTGCATTTATTTTGCCGGCATCGTTTTTTGTTGTCTCTGTTGGCTTTCCCTAACGTTATAACTTATTTGTATGTGCGTTTTTTTTTTATTATTAACTTGTTTGTTTTTAGTTTTCTTTTATTAATGTTACTAACATAACAACATAATATCTGATGTTCTATTTTAGATTAGACTTTCATCTTTCGTTGTTTTATTCTTTCATTGTATGATTTTTTATAATGTTATTTATTTATAACATGAAGAAAATATTGCTTATTTCTAAAATAATATAAATTATTTAATTGCTGTAATCCAGTACGATTTTATAAAAAAAAAAAATATCTTGCTGGTCTTTTTAGTTAGTCGTAATTTTATAATTCATAGAAAAATACCACATAAATTTGTTTGTTTTACAATTTTGGTCAATTTAAGTGAACTTCTTTACTTATTCATATGGGTTTCAAAACGACTAAAATCTATATAATTTTCCTACAATTTAAAGGCAATACTTTATTAACATGTTTATGAGTTAATTGGGTTCGTAATACTTGTTTTTACATACAATATTTAAATAGTATGCATTATTTTTGTAGCAAAAACTTTGAAAATTAAAAATTATTTTAAATATTTTTCATCGCACGACAATAGAGAAAAAATAAACATAAAGAAAAAAGAACATTTCAGAAACAGCAATGCATAAATTATGTAAGTTTAAGATTGGCGAGAGTAAGAGAATATTTTTAACACCACCGAATCGATTATGCTAAAGGATTTCAACTGTCCAAAATCTTGAAGTATACGAATTCATTTCGCTATCTCCACCAAAAAAGCCAACAGAACGACAATAAGACAGATGCTATAGGCTAGGGGATCCCTAACCAAACTACAGGAGCGTGCGCTCGTTGTGCAGGGCGGGTATGTGTCCGGCCGCGGGGCGACGCAACTACACGTCACGAAGAAAACTAACGCATTAGCCGCGGCCAAGGAACGTGACAAGGATCGCTCCCCCACCCCCGCGCACCGCAAGGACGACGCCCTCACCCCCGGCCTCGCCTCCCCGGCCTCCGCCACGCCGCCGCCCTCCGCCACTGCCGCCATCGTGAGTATCTACCATTATACTATTCAGCTTTTATAACCCAACAATTTAAACATTGATCAAAATATTTTTTTTAGAGCTCAAACAGAAAAATAATCGCTCGGTGATTACTATATCAGTTTTATTACATATATGATTGAAACATAAAATTGTCTCATACACTAATTTAGTTGTCACGAACTATACTTAGCAAAATTGTAATTTGAAGTAAATTACGTAGATTAAATAGATTATTAATTATATCAAATCGATGGTAATCAACTATCCCATTTCAAGTGAATTAGGGACGATAGGACTTAACTAATATTACTTTAACAGGACTAAGATACACTGTAGTCTGTAGATTGATTTTAAATTAAACTGAATAAACAAAAACTGGGCCAATAAACGACATCATTTAATTTAATTTTAATCAGTAACAACATAATAGACAGTGAATTGGAATGAGCTTAAATCTAACATAAATCCACCTATCATCAGGAAAAACAACTCTCGGACTTAGTAGACGAGATCCGCAAGCTGAAGTCAGTGATAGTGAAGCAAGAGAACCGCATCCGCGCTTTGGAGGCAGTGGTTAAATCTCCCCCCTCCCCCGTGCCGGTGGCGGCGCCTGCGCCCCTCACCCCCGCGACGCCGCCGCCACCAGCGCCGCCCACATCTGACGCCGCCGACGACGGACTCGCACCTGACGAGGTCTGACCACCTTTACTGAAGTGTTTTTGATCGAGATACCAAGGTGATAGCATTATTTGAAACTATGGATTTGAGACCAAATGTTCGGATATTAGCCAGATATTTAAATATTTTAAGAGTTTTGAACATAGACCAAAGATATAAACTAAATGTCATATGTCATACTACTTCGCGTGCTGACTTCTTGCTCAACTTCTCCAACACGCACTATATAGGAATTAGTACCGCAGTGACATCAGTCAGCGTAGTAAAAATTAACACGCTTAGTTTCCATACAGATTGTAGTTACGTGGTCTATTTACATCCATGTCTATGATTTTGAACGCCGCTTGTGTATTTTATTTTAATAGTTACGTGTTTATTGTCTAATTTTAGGTTCAAATTTTAACATCACCATATAGCAATAAGTATTAAACTGATCAGTGATTCCCATTTTCGTCTTGCTGGTGGTAAAGTACATGAAATATGAATGAATAGATAGAGACCACTGTACAAATAGTGAAAAGCCCACCGTAGTAGCTGGTTCTTTCACGTCGCGTTCTGGGATCAACCAGTGTACATCCAGTACCTCCAGGCCGGCATAATTATGGTGCCAGTTTAGGGACGCAATGTCTCGTGTGTCATTTGGGCGTCACTGTACTTACTACCAAGTGCACTTTACCGTGGCAGGATAAAAAAAATCAAATTCAACATGAATTTACCCGACAATATTGTAGTAATTTACAACGTCGGTGGGATGAAACTGTGACGAACTTTAAACTCAGTAAAATAATGCTATTGCCGAGGTTGTTTAAAAATGTATGAACTACCCACTAACGACGATTAATGAACTCGATTAAAAACACAATAATGTTAAGATTTGTTACAATTTCTAAATAATCGCTTACCGACACGAGCAACGGATGTCTTATGAAGAGAATTAGAATTAAATATTTTAAAAAAGCGAAACTTTGACAATAATACGTGCTTATGATCGAAATGTGTTATTATACGACAGCGCGTCAATTACTCATTGGCCGGCGCTTTTGAGGTACACTGGCGTGCAAAATGATCGGGCACTTTAAATAAAATCTATATCTTTGTATTTAAAATTATCTAAGCAATACAGATATATGTAATTAATGGCTTGAAATTGGCTGAATTAAGATGCTAAAATTCTATAAAAATTACATGTGTTTGTATACTGTAGGTGCAGACATTTTGTCCGTCAGTGTAAAATTTTATTTATTTATATGAATAAATTGTGTAAATAGTAAGTTAGTAGTGCAAGTGATAAATCTATACATTATGTGCCTTATTATTCGTTTATGAAGTATATACATATTATAATCATTGTCATATATTCGGGAGTTATCGGCGGATGTGTATTTCTTGCATTTAGTTCACACAAAGTTGTACAGTCAGCAATTGAAATATTTTATTAATTACAAAAAAATACGCGTTTGTGTAAAATACTGAATTTAATTCGATATTGATGTCTTCCAATAAAACATTTTTTTTATCCAATGTAAATGAAATGTCCAAATAATTTGGCCAACAGTTTAAAGTTTTAAAAATGTCGGGAAACAAGCTGACTGTATTCATGATAGAATCATTAAAGATTAAACATTGTTATCATTAAATTCTATTTCGATAAGGCGGAGTTTAGACGCCACATTGTAGTAACCAATTGAACTGATTTCTGCATGCGCTATTGGAAAAAAAATAACGGTTAAAGTATAACTCGTAGGACTTGAGGGCTGCTATCGGTACTAGTTTCCCTGGATTAGACCTGGTTAACAAGATGTTAAGGAAGGACAAAATGGTCGATAAAAATTTATCGACACAAAACGAAAGCCTAAGTTTAACAATAAAAAAGATATTAAAAGTGTATGGTGAAAATATTACTTAGTCACATGTCATCAATGGTCTACGAATTAGGTTGAGCTGTTTTCTAAAACTACAAATAAGATATTTAATCCTTTTGAGACCGCCTTATAAAGTCAAGTGTTGAAGTGCGGTCTTGACTTATATATGACTGAAATTCAAAAATTAATGGACCGACTCAAATTCAATGGGTAATAAAATAAAAAAATGAATACAGAAATGTACAAAATTCGTAATAATATAGTTTTATATTTCAATAGCGCATGTAGTTATTTTTTGTGCAGAATATATTATTTATTTTGTATGAATGTTTGTATGAGCTGTTGGGTCATGCACATTAGGATGAGGTGTAGCTTTTTAGTCAATTCTCTTACATCACATGTTTAACTTGAATTTACTTATAAACCTTTGTTTTAAATATTACTCGACATTATGGGACCTTTCGTTCGTAAAGTATCTCTAATAAGAGACAATAATGTCTGAATAACATTTAATGCGTATTTAATTTCAAATATATTTATAGTGTAATAAAATGGTGCCAAATTACATTTAAAACAGTTTTACGCAACTTGTCACAAATGTGCTTGATCCAAGACAACACTGTATCGCGTGCTTTCTTTAATGAAAAACAAGTGCACTGGTCGTTTATATCTTAAATTTAAATCTAATGACTTTCTGTAAATTCTATACTAATTATTAAATATTTACAAAGAACATAAAATTGATATTTAAAAAAATAAAACTTACTATATTTTGCTATAAAAATTCTATATTTTGCTATAAAAACTGTATATGGAACATTATATGATCGTTAATTTTGATCGTGACTGTGCATTTTAGTTTTATTCCATGCGTGATAGTGTTGTGACAGCTCTGAAGTTAGTCGTTAAGAGTCCAGTAAATCGGTGCTTATTGCAATAATGTTTGGTTAACTTAGGCGTTATGCTACTAAACTTGCTGGCTCAATGCATTATTAATAATAATTATTGTATTTACCATTATTATAATAGTGTAAGTTTTCTGTTTTATTGTGTATTAAGTTTGGCGCAAGATTATACCCCTAAAAGAACACATTCTGTAGCATTGACGAGTGTATTTAAAAAAGTTTTTATTTAAATTTTGACACTTTATAAAGTCAACGGACCACGGAATAACAATTAAAGGACCATTATGATTAAGGTAGTTCTCAGTTACATTTCGAAAGATATTTCAAGGGAAAAAGATAACTGTTCTTTTCGGCAGCTAGTCATGTCATTTGTAGTTGACATTTGACAGTTAAGTCAACCTGTCACCCGCGCGACAGAGTATTATAACTAGTTTAAATTAAAAAAAACGAAAAATATAGTATTATTGTGACGATAATAATATTCTAATATTATTATTATATCTATTTTTTTTTTAAATGTAAGATGGCGTAATTTAGGTGTTCCATTTTAAGATCATGACAATGTGATGTATGGTTTTCTTTTTCTAAATGTAAAATGCTTGTTTTTAATTCACTTTAGATGGATATATGTGTAAATTATTACTTGTCTGTTTGTGAAGCTTTATAATTTTGTTTTTTTTTCATTTTAGAGTTTTCTTTTTGTTCTCGTATATTTAACAGAGGTGCAGTAAAGCCACGTACTTACGGACGTACAACAATGTTATGGATTGTACCACCGCTTAGACGCTTTCCTACTAAATCTATTGTTATGTCTCTGTACTGAGCGAGCAGATCTGAGGGCCAATTCTGCTATTTTAACTGACACTGCGAATGAATTTTAACCGAACTGAGATTACATTTTGAATTAATTAAAAATATGGCATTCTGCTCCTTAAAAAATTCGATATCATCTCAGTTAAATTGCATATAAACTGTCAATTCGATCAACTTTCAATGTCTTTCTTTTGTTGAAAAAATGGCTTCGCATTATTATGCATTTCGCCAATGACAAGTATTTTACCGAATTTTACGTATCAGCTGCCATAGACTAAATTCTAGAAATTAAAAATGACCTAAGCGACAAAATCAATGTTACCAACTCACAATAAAATACCCACAATATGACTAATTTCAGTGATTAAAAAATTACGTAAGTGGAGGTTATGATTTTTTTATTAATTGATTTGACTAATTCCATGTATTTTATTTATTTCATTAATTTATCTATTCCATGGCATAACTGAAGGAAAACGGCACAACAGCACCACTCAGGCAGTCATTCCGGAAATAACCACAATCGCGATTATTTTATTGAAATTTGAAATTCTACCGAATTGCGGTTTTTTTATTTTGCAACACTGCTGAGGACATATCTATACTAAATAAAAATTATGCGAGAGTTTTGGCGGGAATTTTGACAGTGCGATTGCTCTCATAATTTAATCTACACTAATATTCTAGAGAGGAAAGATTTTTTTGTATTTTTGTATGTAACAAATAAACTTAAAAACTACTGGGCCGATTTCAAAAATAATTTGGCCGTTAGAAAGCTACATTATCACTGAGTAACATAGGCTATACGAATAACGAGCACACAAAGTCGCACAATTTTGACGACTTTTAGTTGCTTGCAGTAAAAGAGAATAAAGTTAACTGAATTTGTCTGCAGTTAACTCACAGTCACTTCACCTCAGTGTTGCCAAGTCAGATTTTTGAAAATACCGTGTTGTCCACATTAAAATACGGCATTTGCGTCAAAAATACAGTGCTTGATGGGAAAAAATACAGTCTATTTTACAGTGCAATAAAATGTCATACAAAAAAGGAAATAATTAAATTATTAAATAAAATATAAATTTATTTTAAACTTTATATCCTAAACTAACTTAACATTTTATTTGTATATATCGATCGCTGCAGAAATGGATGGCTGCGATGATGATGATATCGGTTTATTTTTTTTAATGTGTTTAATCAAAGAGTTTTATGTATACTACTAGACAAGCTGCGCGGTACATAGAAATAGTAGTATAATAAATTAGTTGTATTACTAAGTTGCAGTCAATTGAATATTATCATCTCGCTTACTCTCAACTAGAACCCCTATTGCGCTCCCTGTTTGTGAACTGTATAACTCCCGCGTTATGTGACGCAGTTTTACTTCTAAATAACCTGTCTAGTAGTATACAATAATAATACGAAAATTTTACTGTAAAAAAATACTGTGTCTCCATATAAGGTATTTATAAAAATACCGTGTCCAGTAGATGGCATGAAAATACGGCAGATCTGCTGTAATTACAGTGCATTTGGCAACACTGCTTCACCTTCAGTCACATTTCGTTCTCAATATTTTGACGTTTGTCTGTAGACGAAATGCATTTTATATAGTTAAGTGTCTCACAATGGACACTGGCGAAATCACCAATCTACGGTGGAGCCAAACACAATTAAAAGAAGAAGAAGATAGTTAAGTGTCAAAATTGTTACCAGAATGCCGTTTTGGTTCAGTCAACTTGTATTCTACTTTCGATATCATTGCGTTCTAAGTTCTTGAATATTGGTTTAGCAGAATACCATTTGCAACTTTCTTGTCGCTGAGATTAGATCGGAATGATATTTTGAACAATTAAAATTACGAGAATTGGCCCTCTGGCCGCTGACACAGGTTTATGACTGTTACTCACGGTATGGCATCACCATGAGATCTCAGGTTCGATTTAGGCATGCTCACAGAATATAAATATACATTTATATAAAATGCTAAAAAATATCGCCCATCGGCTCGCCGATACTTGTTTTTTTTTTCTCGATATATCAATACTTTTTAAAAATATTGATACTATATAGATAGCTTTTTACGCACTTTCGAAATGCCTCGTTCGATTTTATAGTCAATAACATTATTTTGAGGTTAAGTTTTTACAGGTTTTTTTTTTAATATTCATAATTATTTGGACACAATGTTTATAATTAATATGTCCTCGATAAATAGCTAACTGTAAATTAGTATTTGTATGAAATTGTCCGTGTATAAATTTAAATCAAAAGTATACTGGTAATTCTTAACAATACCCGGTAATCCGTAACTATATCTGAACCCGGAACAGCGGCCAAATGATCCAAAACGCTCGCGTCTATGTAAATAGCAACTTGTTTTTTAATAGAAAAATTTAATAATATATCAAAAGTGAAAATAGTAAAATATTCCAACGCACAAATGTTATTTCAAACTATTTTAGGTCTTAATGACTGGTGTATACGGATGATTTTGAAGTGGTAGTAACTAAATTTGTGGTCTGCTAAATCATATATGATGATCTGATTGTTGACAGAATGAACTATCATATATATTAATGAATGTTGCAATATTGGTATAAAATTATTGTAATTTATAGTCGACACGTACGTATAATATCTACGTAAGTATTATAAAAGTATTCTTTATTACCTGACTGTGCAAAAATCGGTGGGTTATGTGTTATTGAATCTAAACGATTTTGTATCTACGTAAAATACTTTGTAGATTGACAAGTTTTTATTTTTGTCTCGATTTTCTTATCACTTCAAAATCACAACTTATTTAAAATTGTAATTATAAAAGCAATAATTGTTAAGCTAAGCCTTCACACTGGTGCTATATACAGTCGTGCCAAAATTTGTTCCAGTTTTATCGATAGTATCAATTGTTGACTATCGATTATCGACTGTCGATTGTAATGTAGGTGTAAGTGCCTTGTTGTGTTTAAAATACTCAAAATGAATGAAATATGTTACACATAAATATACATATTTTACTATTTTCATTTGTTGTGTTATTTACAGATCCCTTGACTTCATAATGGGTTACATATTATGTCCCATTTATATTGGCAGCTGGTCGGCGGTGGTAACAAAATAAAATAACCAATTGACATAAATAACTTAATCTCCAACTTCAAACTCCTTGTCAAATTGTTCATCCGTGATCTTCCGTTTCTTCAACTTCTTGAGAAGCGCCACATCTGCCGCGAGCTCGTCAAGTTCTTCCTGAGTGACTGCGCGTCGCTTCTTGCCTCTTTTTCCATCTTCTTTCTGCTTCTCTTTTCGTTTCTTCTTTTTCTGCTTTCGTTCTTCTTTGTTCTGTTTCGTTTGCACCCACGGTTGTGTTTGGGCGTTCTAGAAAAGTAACAATTACGTATTATTTTCAATGTTTGAAAAATTGATAATACATATAACCCTCTTATATAAATTAGAATATAAATAAATTAACGAACATATTTTCTTCAAACATAGTTAAGAATCATATCGATAAAACTAGCTTTCAAATAAAACAAACCTCATCCAAGTCGGTCCATTAGTTTTGCGATGCCATAGAAAATTTCTAGCCTAATACCAAACTATCAGTAACAAATCACGTACCTTCTTTTTCTTCTTAGACGGCCACACACCACTCTTCTTATACTCTTGCAACTTCTGCAGTCTACTCGCTTCCTTCTGCTTATCTTTATACGGTATACTGTTGAAGTCGATCTCCTCTTTGGGTGCTATAAACTGTTCTTTATGGTCCTGCTTGACTTCAGGCATCAGGGGCAGTTTGAGGAGTCCGTAGCTGGTAGCAATGTGGCCTAGAGGTAGTTCTTTGAACTGCAGAAGTAGATTACACTCATGTTTGGTGTACGCTCGCATGTGAGAGACGAATGCGCGCTGACCTTTGTCAAGTATCCCTCGGTCTGCTTTCTGTTGACTGTGGAGGATGGATAGTACCTGAGAATAAATAAATACATCCTATAGCATCGAAGTAAGATAACAAGAAACGTAACTCGAGCAAAAAAATGACTAATCCAAAACTCTGTGCAAGGGGCGTGGCTATAAAAGTCTGTGCAGTTCATTCATTCATCAATTCATAAAAATGGATTCATGATCTCTAGTTGACACTTAATACGTCTATTTTTTGCGCGGTGCAGAACGTCGTAACTCTATTTAGAAATGTAATATTTAGTCATTAACTTTTATGAAATAAAGTTGATTTTGAACGTTCATTAATTGTTGTTGCGTGTATGAGTGTTACGTGTGATTACCTTTGCATGTGTAAGTAAGTGAAGCCGTATTTTTGGCAGATTCATATGAACGTTATCGTTCTAGTTATCTTATTTCGATGCCCAATAGTCACACACATAATCCTGACCTCACAGTATGAATTTGTACCTGTCTGACCGCGAGCGGGAATAGTTGAGTGGTACGGAACAAGTAATGACCGCTTTGTCTATTTCTACCGCCAAACAGCAGTGTTTAACCACTGTTGTGTTTCGGTTCGATAGATATTGAAGCTAGTGTAATTACTAGGCATTATGAGACTTAACAACTTATATCTCGGTGTGACGAGCGCAATTCAGTGCCATGCAGTACTTTATAATTTAAAGTTCTGTGTGGTGTTGCTTCTGTTTATGGGCAGGCGTGGCGCTTACCATCAGGCGAGCGACCTGCTGGTGTCGTCATTCAAACTAATAAAAAAATCATAAGTTTTTATGTAATGACTTCTTAGGTTTACGCGAATACTTATTACACATTGAAATAAAATTAGTTTAGGAAAGACTCCCGTGACCACGAAGACTGAAAAGCTTCCGAAACGTCGGGACTAAAATAAAAATAAAACCGCGATAAAATCCTTATACATATACATATGAACTCACGCTTGTAATCTCCGAAGGGGTAGGCAGAGGTGTAACCAGTACACCCACATTTCGCCGAGCGCATCTCCGTCCCACGATGTGATAGGGAGCGAGCCTATCGCCATACCGGGCACAAATTCCAGACTCCGGGCTGATACTGAGCATTTCGTAATAGGAAAACCCAATACCACTTTACCTGACCCGGGGATCGAACCCGAGACCTCAGCGTTAGCTTAATCGTAACGCGTACGCATTACAACTGCGCCACCGAGGCAGTCTTCCTTAAATCCTTATAAACTAATTTTATTTCATACGTTGTTATGTCTGTATGTCCAGAAATTTCACTGGCTTACAGAACACAAGAGCGCTTACACATTGTTGCTTGGCGGCAGAAATAATTTAATCTACAAATACCTTGTCCCTCAACTTGTGACTGATCTTGATCTCGTCTTTCGACTGGCGCCAGTCTTTCAACTCCACCATCTGATTCCTCTTGATAAAGGGCACATAAGTGTCCTCTGAAGGTAGCAAGGGCAGTAGCGAGCAGCCGGGTGCTCCGCCCCTTGCTGTCCGGCCTACTCTGTGGACGAGGGCTGCCGGGCTGGTCGGAGGCTCCCACTGCAGCACCCATTCTACTTCTGGTATGTCCAGGCCCCTGGGAAAATATAAATAAATAAAAACACCCAACAGTCACACACATAGTCCCGAGCCCACACTAGATTAACCTGTATCGTGGGTATCAGCAACTACGAGGGACTTGCCAACCCACAATACCCAGACCCGAAACAAATATTTGTGGATAACACAAACATTTGTCTCGGTGCGGGAATCGAACCCACGGCCTCACGCTTCGCAGCCGGCTACTCGCCCACTGCGCCACGGGGACTGTCATATATTTTATTTTTATTATTACGCAAAGGGTATTCAAATTACTTATTAAATCCATGAAATGTTCATCAAAATCATTTAGATTCAGTCAAAATTTAAACTCCACCGCCAGTTCAGAATGCTGTTTCGCTAGAGAAGAACGGACAAGAAACTCTAACATTGATCTTTTAAAAACTGATTTAAAATATTGGCACAACATTAATACAATTTAATTCGAGTTAAAGCAGCTCAATTTATGTCAAGAGGAACATTATAACATAAAATAATGATAATAGGGTAGTTGACTAGTTTTTTTTTATTATTTAAATCAATAAGTTACGTTACTCAAAATCTATTGCAGAAAGAATTTTATAAATCGGACCAATAATAAATAAGTTAGAAGCCATTCAAATCCTGTAGAAGGGGTAATTGTCAAATGACAGACAATGCAACCTTTGACGTCACTGTGTAAAATGTTCATTATAGTGCACGCGTGCAAGCGAGATAGTGAGATATCCCTACTACGCACCCACTTTTCCTCATACCAACATTTAAAGTCATAACTGCGGGCACATTTCTGAACCAATTTTGATTGTGTTTTAATAAAAGGGTTTCTTTTGCGTATCATTTTCTGTTGCTTATAAAATAATGTATAAAATTCAATATAGGAAACTACCCTATTGTGAATGATCCCCATGATCAAACAGTACCTACCTATCAACAGAATCAATGGTGTCTCTGGTGAATCAAAGGTGGCTAGAGGCTTATGGTGGACTTTGTATGTATTTTACGAGTGGTAGAGCCACGCTGTAGACAATTTTGTCTACAGCATGAATGGGCCGGCTCGTCCGGGTCGTTACCACTGTCTCACAGAAAACCGGCGTAAAGTAGCAGCTTGCTGCTGCGTTTCGTACGGTTAGTGAGATATCCGGAGCCCATATCCCCCTCCCCTTCCCAATCCCTTATTATCCCTTTCCTTTAAGGTCGGCAACGCGCCCATAATTCTTTTGTATTGTGGGCGTACATTGGCGGTGGAGATCGCTCACCATCCCGCCTTTTTTTTTATGATATAGGCCGGCAAACGAGCAAGTGGGTCAGCTGATGGTAAAAACGAATAGTTTCCTGGCCAAACTTGGCGTTATCCCAGCTTAATGCTAGGGTCCGGTTTCCTATTATAATTTGACGGTGGATTTGGTATTATTATGTGGGATGACACGCCGACTGACCCCCACTCCCGCAATCAAATGATATCATTGCCTCGTCTGTTAAACAGCAAAATGGACCATGAGGTGCAAGTGAACTTACTTATGAGGATTGAACAAGCAGCAATGCAGTACCTAGATATTCATCATCCTCACCTGGCCAATAAATCCGTACACAACAGTATAGTGTTGTCAGACTCCCTGAACTTGTCCAGTATCTTGCTTCTCTTGAGTTTCATTTTACCGTGGATGGCAAATATTTTGATGTCAGGCAGGAATACGGGAAGTACGTCCGCCCAGTAGTCGACGCATGCGCACGTTGGGAGGAAGAATAAACCTGGTGACAATAGGGTAGTTGACTAGTTTATTTTTATTATTTAAATCAATTACTTAAGTTACTCAAACTGTATTGCAGACAGAATTTTATAAATCGGACCAAAAATAAATAAGTTAGAAGCCATTCAAATCCAGTAGAAAGGGTAATTGTCAAATGACAGACGACGCAACCTTTGACGTCACTGTGTAAAATGTTCATTATGGTGCACGCGTGCAAGCGAGATAGTAAGATATCCCTACTACGCACCCACTTTTCCTCATACCAACATTTAAAATCATAACTGTGGGCACATTTCTGAACCAATTTTGATTGTGGGTTTAATAAAAGGGTTTCTTTTGCGTATCATTTTCTGTTGCTTATAAAATAATGTATAATATTCAATATAGGAAACTACCCTATTATGATTTCATACATACTTTAAGAAGATTCAAGATTAGCATGTTGAAGTGGCAGTGGGCAGGCCACATAGCTCCCAGAACTGATAGCCGATGGGGCAGAAAAGTTCTCGAATGGAGGCCACGTACGGGCAAACGCAACAGAGGACGTCCACCTACAAGATGGACCGACGACCTGACAAGGGTTGCAGGAAGCCGATGGATGCAGGCCGCTTGCAACAGCGAGGCCTGGAAGGCATTAGGGGAGGCCTATGCTCAGCAGTGGACGTCTTGTGGCTGATAAAGATGATACATACTTTACATACGCCTGTAATCCCCGAAGGGGTAGCAGAAATAGCTCAGCTGAGAGTGGTACTGACTGTCCAGACGAATGTCGTAGGTTCGAAACCAGTCCCAAGAGCATGCACCTCGTCAGTTACAATGTATTCATTGTTTAATAATTATCGCTTGCATTAACAGTGAAGGAAACATTGCAAGGAAACCTGCATATTATTGTGAAAATTTGGATGTTTGATAATCATATACATACGCACTCACGCCTGTAATCCCCGAACCAGTACACCCACATTTCGCCGAGCGTATCTCCGCCCCACGATGTGATAGGGGGCGCGCCTATCGCCATACCGGGCGTAAGTATATGTTATGATGCGTTGCGACTGCCTCGGTGGCGCAGTTGTAATGCGTACGCGTTACGATTGAGGCTAACGTTGAGGTCTCTGGTTCGATCCCCGGGTCGGGTAAAGTGGTATTGATTTTTTCTATTACGAAATGATCAATATCATCATCATCATAATTTATGCTCGGTATGGCGATAGGCTCGCCCTCCATCACATCTTGGGACGGAGATACGCTCGGCAAAATGTGGGTGTACTGGTTACACCTCTGCCTACCCCTTTGGGGATTACAGGCATGAGTGCGTATGTATGTATGTTGCTTAAAAAAATACCTTTAGCTATCTTTCGATTCCTGATAAAGTTCAACAGGAACAAAAATTTATCTTCCGGCTCAACTATCACATAGTAATTCTCCAGCAGTAAGGGCGTGCTTATCGTGGACTTCTCTTTCACGCTAACCACCACTGGGTTCCGTAGCCCAGCCCTGACCAAGTCCTGGAGTTCCTTGGTCTGCGTGGCGGAGAACAGGCCTGTACGACGCTGTCGGGGTAGGTATTGTAGGATTGTTGTGAGTGTGGCGCTGAAGCCAAGGTCGAGGAGGCGGTCTGCTTCGTCGAGAACCAGGATATCCTGGAGAAGAGAAAGTTATATGTTAATAGGCTGATTGTATGTTTAATGATTATGATGAGTTACCAACCCAACCCAGGTATTGGTATGGATAGTTAATAATATAATTATTATGATACACAGACAATTGCTGCCATTAAGCCTGATATTGTGGTAGTAGATCGATTAGCGCGCCGGGCAATACTTGTTGATGTCACCATTCCACATGACGAAAACCTCGTTAAAGCCGAAAAAGATAAAATGTCATAATATTTAGACCTGGCACACGAGGTTACTGACATGTGGTATGTGGACTCAACAATGATTGTCCCGATAGTCGAGTCTGCTAATGGGTTGATACCAAAGAGCCTCGATCAACACCTCCAGAGGCTCTCAATTGGGCGTTGGGTTAAGTAATGTAATATTTCAAAATGTAAAAAAAACCTGTATTGTGGGTACCAAAAACTAGTAGGGACTTGCGGTCCCACAACAACCAGACTAAAACAAATATTTGAGGATTGCACAAACACTGGTCTCGGTGTGGAAATCGAACCCATGACTTCTTGCTTCGCAGCGGGCTACTTACCCACTGCGCCATTAATGTTTGCGCATCCTGATATTTTAGGTATAAGTAGAGACCTACGTAAATGTAATCCAGCTTAAAAATTATTGACATCTAAAAGTAATATATAAGATCCAATTTGCAGAATAAATTATTTGATTTGACGGTGACTATTTGGTGAAAAACGCCTTATAATTCTATGGCTATCACATAATAAAAAGGGCATTAAAATTACATACATACATACATAGTACATACGCACTCACGCCTGTAATTCCCAAACGGGGTAGGCAGAGGTGTAACCAGTATACCCACATTTCGCCGAGCGTATTTCCGTCCCTTATGTGATAGGGGGCGAGCCTATCGCCATACCGGGCACAAATTCCAGATTCCGGGCCGATACTGAGCATTTCGTAATAGAAAACCCCAATACCACTTTACCCGACCGGGGATCGAACCCGAGACCTCAGAGTTAGCCTCAATCGTAACGCGTACGCATTACAACTGCGCCACCGAGGCAGTCAAGGGCATTAAAATCATTGTTCAAAAGGTAATCAACCTGACACAATGAGACAGGAATGACTCAAACACGGATCATTAAAGTTTATGGGTCTCGCTAATTCATTCATTTGAATACTACGTGTTTCTTAAGTAGGTGTTTATTGAGGTAATAACTTTGAATCATTATTATCAATTATCATTTATCAAGAAGTGTGTCACCTTATTAGAGTTATATGGGACACAGTAAAATTTTCGAGTGGTAGAGCCACGATGTAGACACTTTTGTGTACAGCATGAATGGGCCGGCTCGCCCTGGTCATTACCACTGTCTCACAGAAAACCGACGTAATGTAGCAGCTTGCTGCTGCGTTTCGTACGGTGAGTCAGATATCCGGAAGCCCATATCCCCCTCCCCTTCCTAATCCCTTAGTTATCGCTTTCCTTTAAGGTCGGCAACGCGCCCATAATTCTTTTAGTATTGTGGGCGTACATGGGCGGTGGAGGTCACTTACCACCATGTGGCCCACTTATGGGCCTATGAGAAAAAAAAAGTGAATATCTTTTGCCAGGATAAAACATAGCCTATATGCTAATCCAGCTTATATGGTCTACCTAAATTTCATCTAAATCTGTTCAGCTGTCAAGACATGATTGATTAACAAACATTCAAAATTCATCAACTCCTAATTATTAATACTTTCATATGTATAATGTTTTACAACTACTAAATATTAGTAGAATTAGTACCTAATTTGCCTAGAATTAGATTTATTCCTAATAAGCTAATAGGTTATTACTTGTAACACCCATATTATGGAATGGATATATTGTTTGTTTGTGCCTCCGTGGCGCAGTGGACGAGTAGCCGGCTGCAAAGAGAGAGGGCGTGAGTTCGATTCCCGCACCGAGACAAATGTTTATGTGATCCACAAAAGTTTGTACCGAGTCTGGGTGTTGTAGGACCGCAAGTCATTCGTAGTTTCTGATACGCACGACACAGGTTTACCTAGTGTCGGGACGGGAATATGTGTGTAACTGTTGGGTGTATTTATTTATCTATTTTTAAAATTAAAGTTAGTACTTACCCAGTAGCCTTGACCTTACAGTAAGATACAATTATCTTGTGTCTTGGGTATAAGTAATGGTAAGAGTTAACAAGAGACTTTCTGGCTCAAAATACCCAGACTCGAAAGAAAAATTTATGGAACAGCAGTCAAATACTAGCCCACTACCCCTCAGAGGCTAACAAATACTATGCTAGGTAAGTTTGACATCATCATCACTCACCAGCTCCTTCATCCTCCCAGCCAGATTCAGATGTTTCCTCTCTGACAACAAGTCCTCAAGTCTGCCGGGAGTACACACAGCTATATGTGCTCCTTTCTGCAGAGTCTCCAAGTCGGCTTCAACTGCCCTGCCACCAACCAGCAGAGCTAGTGTTACGTGAGACAGTTCTGGCTCTTGCAGGAATTGTTGGATCACCTGTAATTAAGGATATTGATTGAAATTAAATGAAATGAAGTAGTTTTATTAATCATGTAGGCAATTAAAATAGCGCTTATGACAAGTCAGTACAAAAAAAAGAAACTTATGTATAGAAATCATATCAACTAATGTATACATAACATACATAGCATCATCAAAATACACTAGGCAACTATAAATTTTACAATATTTTTATCATAGTCCAGAAATGTTAAGTTTGATGATAAGATTGTTTAAAGTTTTTTATAGCATACGCCGGCAAACAAGCAAGTGGCCACCTGATGGTAAGTGATCTCCACCCCCCATGTACACCCACAACACCAGAAGAATCAGGCAAGTTGTCGACCTATCAGAAAATGGATAATTAAGGAATTGGGAAGGAGAGGGGAATTTGGGCCTCCGGATAACTCACTCACCATACAAAAGCAACAAAAAGTTGCTACTATAAGTTGGTTGTCTGTGACAGTGGTAATGGTGTGGTCAAGTTGGCCCATTCATGCTGTAGACAAAACTGTCCACAGCTTGGCTCTACCACTCAAGACCAGTTTGAAATTAACTTCAGTCATTGCCAAGTTAAGTTATCAATAACACAATCTGAAAATCTTGAAACTTTGTTTTATATATGCATAACCATGCATAACTTAACAGAGTGATGCATCTTTTTTTGTGAGGGTATATCTCAACATAGGTCCAATTTTCTTTAAATTTCAAGATAAAAGAGGTGAATTACTTATATGATAGTATTCTGTGTTATGCCTTTTATTGCTAATAAAAAAAAAATGGTGATGAGACAAAATCTTTTACACATATCCACCAATTTTGATCGATGCTTTCACCAAAGGTAGTAAAATAAACACTTTCTAACTACATAAATAAAACTAAATCAAAAAACTAATGATAAGATATCTTTGTGTCATTCATATATAATTTTTCAACTTAAGAACATTTGCAATGCAATAACTATAGGTCAGTAAGATGAGTGGTGGTGTTTTTAAAACGCCTACTGGCAGAACTATTTAAGTATTAGTTTCAATTAGATTAAATTGGTTTTTACTGCATTGATCTATCACAACTTTATTCTAACAACATTTTCTTAAAATGTATTTCACCCTTATATCAATTGCTCTGACACAGCCTTGTTCTTCATATCTGTCACTATTAACGTGATCTGAAATAGTAAAGCTATTAAGGCTTCAGAGGTCTAAAAATACCAAAAACATACTGTAAATATCTGTGTAGCCAGTTCCCTTGTTGGCGATATAATAGCAGCATACACGAAATCTTTCCTCAGTGGGCTATCTTTCGCCTTCTTCAGCAACATTTCCAACATAGGCACTACAAACGCAAGAGTCTTCCCCGATCCAGTCACCGCTTCAGCGACTACATCTTTGCACGAAAGGATCAGAGGAATTACAGCGGCCTGGATAGGAGTCATGGTCTTAAAACCTTGCTTATTTATACAGTTCAACACCGGCTTTGATAACGCTGGCGTAATTTTAGCCCAGTCTTTGTTAACCATTGTGTTTTTGTAAAAAATAACAATCCACCACGCAAGACCATGTGCATTTGACAGCTGTTTATTTACGTTTTGACAATGACGTTTATTTTCAGTGTTGCCATCATGGAATTTTATATTCCGTTCGGATACATAGTATCAACATATCAGTAAAATACAAGAAAATATTCAAATCTACGGGACACTATGAAGTTATGATAATAGGTAATTAAAATCCTCAAAACTCACCAAAAATAGCCAACGCCATATTCTCGTAAATGAAATTATTTGTAATTATATTTATCGGAAATAATAGAACTTTTTACAGTCCCGTTTACTGTTCGTTCATATCATTGTGTATCCAAACACAAATGTAGGGGATCAAAACCAAATTCCGTTCCGTAAATTTTCAAATTGTTATCATCAGTTGATAAGGTTAGAAGTGGAAAAATTGAGTTTATAGGAGTATTAAATCTTCAATTATTACGTAACAATTTTTTGAGTTTAAAACAATCCAAGTGAGAATTTATTTATTAAGGTTTTATGTTTGAATTAATTTGAATAAAATCCCGGTAGATAGACAACATTCCTCTTATTTATCATCAATTTGTGGGTAGCATTTCATCACATCGGAAAAATTTACTACCTTCAATGCATGATTGCATAGCGATTTATTAATTTTATATGTAATGTTTTAATAGATTCACATCAATTATTTTCATAACATTTTAATTGACTTTCAGATCTCACCTCAATCAATCAATATGGCGCAGAAAAAAAAGGCGGGAACTGTGAAAAGTGAAAGGCGCGCTTTTACAAAAATAAACTGCAAATAAGTTTTTTCTTCATATTTCGTATAATATTCTTATAAAATACACATATTGTTAGTGTGTAGATCAATTCCTACCATTCGAAAATGGGGAGAAAGAGGCGAAGAAAGGACGAGCTAAAGCCCCCGGATCCGGAGCAATCTGTTTTCGAATCCTCGGACTCGGACTCGGCAGAGTCTACGGTAGCACAAGGTTCCAAGTATAGAGATGCTAAAGATAATGATTCAAAGGAGAAATACAGTATTTATAAGGTAAAAGGGTATACGCGTAAGTACCCTGAGGATATGCAGAAAACTGAGCTTATCGTTTTCCTGACCCATCATAGTGAAAACACTTCGTTTAGCGATAGGGATCGCATGGCATTATCTAAGGGGATACGGGAGCATGGTGTCTCTGGTGTCATGCACTTGCGTTCTGTAAATAGGTATAAGGTTGGCATAACGTTTGATTTGCCCAACAACGCAAATATGTTTTTACAAAATAAAAAACTGCTTGATCAACTGTCTCTAACAGCATCAATACCCGCCAGAGATACGGAGGTTACTGGAGTCCTCACTTCAGTTCCTGTAGACATGTCGAATAAGCAAATTTTTTCATTGATTGGCAGCTCCAAAAATGTTATACAGGTCCGACGTTTTATGCGTAGAACGAGAGGAGATAGTGGTGTTGTAACGTTTGCTCCGACACAAGCAGTTGCAATAACCTTTGCCTCCACCATCCTTCCCAATTATATATACCTTGACTCATGGCGTCACGAGGTGAAAAAATATATTCCGCCTGTTAAGCAATGTCTTAAGTGCTTGAGATATGGGCACATTGCAAAATTCTGTCGTAATGTGGAGGTGTGCTCAATCTGCTCATTAAACCATAATTTTAAAAATTGTCAGATTGACCCTAAAGAAGCCAAATGTGCCAACTGTAAAGGTGATCATATTGCTATTTCTTCAGTATGTCCTATTAAAAAACAGAAAATCGAAGAAAACAAAATAAAATCAGGAAGTGCCACATACTCAGAGCTTTTTGATGCCAATGCTTTTCCAGCCCTTTCGGCTCGTACTTTAGATACACAAATTAATAATTTAATGAAATCTGAAAACTTCTTATCTTCTCTAGTAGAAGCTATTTTAAAAATAGTAAGCAATAAAGATGTGCCTATTAACTCAACGTCAATTAAAGAAGTTCTCAAAACAACTTTTAGAAATAAATTTCCATCATCCTCATAATGGATTTGTCAAATATAAATATCATGCAATGGAATGCCCAAAGTCTCAATAGTAATAAGCACATATTTATACATTTTCTTTATTCACATAATATACATATTGCAATAATCAGTGAAACATGGTTCAAACCTGAGCAAAATTTTAAAATAAAAAATTACAATATTGAAAGGAATGATTGTGGTAACAAACATAATGGTGTTGCAATTATAATTCATAAAAGTATTTCTTACACTAAGATTAACACCTATTTTGATGATACCTTACAAAATATTTGTGTAAATATAACAGTTAATAATAAAGACATATGTATAGTCAGTTTTTATAGCCCTCCAAACTCTAATTCAACTTTCAGTAAAGATAATTTGGATAAATTGGTGAAATCTATTCCTGGTCCTTTCATATTTGCGGGAGACTTTAACGCTCATCACACTTCTTGGGGCTGTGGTTCTGATAGTCCACGAGGTCGAAATGTTTTAGAGATTATTGATGAAAATAATTTGGTTCTGCTTAATGACGGTCAAGCAACAACTGTTGGCACTCTAACATGGAGACCCAATGCTCTGGATTTGTCGTTGGTTTCTTCTTCGCTGGCTTTTAATTGTGAGTGGTTTGTACATGATTGTCCTCTTGGTACTAGTTACCACATTCCTGTAATGATAAAAGTAATGGTTGGTCAAAATGATAATCCTACAATGTATGATAAATGTACTGCTGAACATTTGCCCATTTATCCAAACTACAAATTGGTGGATTGGCAAATGTATAGCAACTGTGTTGATGATTTATTGTTATTTGATTTTACAATAGACAACACAACTCCTCTTAATTCATACCTCCATTTTTGTACAATTTTACGCACAGCAGCTGCGAAGTCTATTCCAAATTCTAATTGTTCGAATTCTTATGTGAACCCAAATACCATCAGTCATTCGCAACATAGAAATAACATTAAAGGACCTTCCCTTCCTTGGTGGAATCCAAAGTGTACAGAGGCTGTATCGAATTTCAAAACTGCATATATCAATTTTAAAAATAATCCATCATCAGAAACATTTTTACAATTCAAAAAGCTCAGAGCAGTTAAAAAGCTCACTTTAAAAATAGAAAGACAAAAAAGTTGGTTGTCTCTTTGTGAAACTTTCAACAGATGCACGCCATTATCTGTCATATGGAAGTTTATGCGTAAATATAATAAAACATATAATTTTAATAATCATGAAAATGACTTATGGGTATCAGATTTTTTAAAGAAATACACTCCGGACTTTGTGCAACATAACGCTCATTCATCATCATTTAACAATAATATAAATTCCAGCAATAGTTTTCTTCTCAATCCATTTACAATAAACGAATTAATATCAGCCATCTCCTCCCGTAGAGATACCACTTATGGTCTTGATGGAATGTCATACATTTTATTTAAAAAACTTAGTTTCACAAGTTTAGAAACATTTATAAAAGTCTTAAATCTACTTTGGGAAAACAATATTATACCTCAAGACTGGAAAGTAGATTGTCTAGTGCCAATTTTAAAACCTGATAAGCCAAAGTTTTGCCCTGATTCTTATCGTCCCATAGCCCTCAGTTCTTGTGCTGGCAAACTATTTGAACAATTGCTAAAACAACGTTTAGAGTTCTATGTGGAAAAAAACAGTATATTACCCTCTAATCAATTTGGTTTCCGTAGAAATCGGTCTGCTAGAGAAAGTGTTTGTCAATTGCAGCTTGATATACATAACTCGTTATTGGCAAATGAAAATCTGGTTGGTGTTTTCTTTGATGTCGCAGGAGCTTTTAACAGTGTAAACATAGACATTCTATGTCTTGAGTTGTCACAAATTGGGATTCCTGGAAAAATTGTAAATTGGGTTGAAAATTTTCTAAACAGTAGGGAAGTATTTGCTAAATTTAATAGACATCTTTTTGGACCTCGACTTTCATCAAAAGGAGTTTGTCAAGGTGGTATATTATCACCTTTAATATTTATACTGTATATACGTAGACTAAATTTAATCTTAGGGCCTCAAGTTAAAAATCTGCAGTTCGCAGATGATTTGGTTGTTTATACATCTGGGAGCAATATTTTGCAAATTGTTCAAGTTGTCAACAATGCACTAGCAAATCTTTATAAATATTTTTCATACCTTGATCTTAGTGTTAATCCATCCAAGTCCAAAGTTGTTGTGTTTGGTAAACAGTGTCATAATGTGCCTGATGTGCTATATAATAAATGTTCATTACCCATATCACTTGAGGTGAAATTTTTGGGGGTTGTTTTTTCATATAATTTAACATGGAATAACTATATAAAACATATAATTACAAAAGCAAATAAAGCATTTAATATACTTAAGTCTTTGGCTGGCTCATACTGGGGTTCAGACCCCAAAATTTTGTTATTATTATATAAATCTTTAGTACGTAGTCACTTTGAATATGGTTTCTATTGCTTTGCTGCAGATTCGAGAATTGTAAATAGCTTAGATGTCCTTCAAAATAAATGTTTGCGTATAATAACTGGGGCATTCAAAAGCACTCCCACAAATGCAATGCAGATTGAATGTAATGTTCCACCATTAAGTATTCGATTTAATTACCTGAAAGAAAGATTCATATTAAAACTTTATAGTGTATCGAATAATAGTCTTTTGAACAATTTGTTACATTCGGTTACCCATTTTACTTTTAAACCACTTTATATGATACAAGGTCTTCAAAGATTCTTTAGCTTGATTAAAGATATGAACATTTACCAATCAAAATATATTCTGCCTTGTTATGAAGGAACTTTCATTAGTAAATTTCCAGCTATTAATGTTGTTTTAAACCAAAAAAAGGACTTGTTTTCAAAAGAGCAAGTAAATGCAATGTTGGACTCAAGGTGGCCAGATCATAAATTTGTATATACTGATGGTTCCAAAAACAATACAGCTGTGTCTTTTGCCATATATGAACCGTCATCAAATATAGGCATTGGTCAAAAAATTGATAAAGCAGCTAGCATTTTTACAGCTGAAGCGGTCGCCATTTTGAGTGCTTTAAAACACATAAAAAATTATTATTCTGGACATAGTAAATGGATAGTGGTTAGTGATAGCAGGAGTGTACTGGAAAACATAGCAAATAATAAATTGCATGCTAATACTAACTATATAATCTATTTAATAAAACAGCTATGGATTGAATTGTCCCAATTAAATATTGTAGTTCATTTTGTATGGGTACCTTCTCACATTGGTGTTGTAGGGAATGAAAAAGCAGATTATTTGGCAAAAAAAATTGTTGAGTTGGAAGAATTAATTCCGAACCCTGGCATGGATATGAATGTTTCCATACCACACACAGATGCAGTTAGTTTTCTCAGACAGCGTATGTGTCAAGCATGGGGGAGGCATTCTTATCAATGCACCCATATTGAAAATAAAGGTGCTTGGTTTGCTAGTTTAGATGTTCAAATAAATTCCACGCCGTGGTTCTGCAAAAATAATAAATTTATAAATAAAAAATTCTACTCAATTATTAGTCGTATGCGTTTCGGTCATTATCGTTTAAATTATCATCTTCATCGTCTTAAAATGGCCAGTTCTCCATATTGTGATTATTGTAATTCGCAAAAAATTCAATCTCTTCAACATATCTTCTTCGAGTGTTCGTCTTTCAACATTCAGCGCCTTGTGTTGTCGGGTGAACTTTTAAAACTTTATATTAAACCTGATAAGGTCCCGCAATGCTTAAAAGAGTTGCTTATGAATGCCTCAACTTATCTAAACTTGTACAAATTTGTATTAGCGACTGTAAATGATATTTAGCTGTTTATGTTTTTCCCTTGTGTTTACTACTTTGATAATTTGATTAACACTTTCTTTTCTTTATAAAAAAATATTTAATTAGCGAAAAAACAAAAAAATATATGATAATTGTTATTTAAATACATTGTAAATAATTGTTTCTAAGAAGAAAGTTTTGTTAAAAGAGTATTGTAAATTTAACGACATGTGATGTTAGATGTACGATGTAGCGTTTGACAAAGTTCAGCTGTCAGCATTGGTTCAGTAAAGCTAAAGTTCAAACTTTAAAAGTTCTGAAATGACTTAATCTAGGATTTGATGAATATTGTAAATGATATGACTTAATATCCTGAATCTGGATCTTAAAATATTTACGAAAGACAATGTAAAAAATTAGTGTATTACTGTAAAGATTTACACGTAAGACTAGAAAATTTAAACTTTGAATAGTACTGAAATGACGTTTAATCTTGGATTTGACGACTATTGTAAAATGAATGACATAATAATCTGAAACTGGATATGAAAATATTTACGAAAGACAATGTTAAAAATTACATAAACAATGTAAAGAGTTACACGTAAGACTAGGCAGTATGGTCGAAAGACTATAGCCTGTCCTTTGGACGAATAAAAAAAAAAAAAAAAAAATCAATATGGCGCATGTTGATATGACAAATTGACAGCTGTGTATTGTGCTCTTATCGAAAAATTGTAATGTTTATTTCTCGCATCTAGACTTATAAGAAACAGACACAATGACGAGACCATTCGGTAACAGTGACAAACGTTTTTCAATCGACGACGCTTTCGAAGAAGAAACCGACGAGGCGATAAAAGTGTACGGCGCAACTGGCGATAGATCACCTTTACAGAACAAACTTAGGAATGGAGGCGACTATTTGTCCAGGTAAAGATAATTTCACTTATAAATAACATCTTAAGATGTATATTTCGGGGTAAAACCTGTCGTTAATAGTATTTTTTTTACCGAAAAAATTGATGTGTGCTTGACCTTTTGAATCGGTGCGATATCGTTGTGGGATGTTGATCGGCCGTTGTCCCACATTCGTAGTGCTAATTACTCGCTAATGTTTACTAATTGGACCACAAAGTAATCTAGTTCTTGTCTGATTGTACAGTTAATTTTTAATTGCGGTTAGTATGCTGATGATAATCCTTTGTATTAATAATTGCGATCTGGTAATTACAAAGTGATGTACTACAAGTTGATTCCGATTCTGTAGTTACCATTTGGATGACTTATGAAGTCGGGTAGTAGTCTTTATCACTGCCCTGAAGGTTTTGTAAGGACTCCAAATTATAATTTTTTTATTTTTTTAATATGTAATAGCCTCGCGTTTGGCATTATACAAAATAATTATTTATAATCTTAATGGTGTATTTGGAACTTGATGTTGATTGGTGAAAAGCCCTGATATCAACACCAATACAGTAGAACCTCGTTAAGTTGAACCTCGATAAGTTGAAAACCTCCAAATCACGAAAAAATGTTTTGTTTCCTTCCCTTCAAACACCAAAACCTCCATTACTCGAAATCTCAACCCTATAGTCAACCCTAACCCTATAGTAGTATAATATTAGTCGTAAGAATCAGTGAGTCCCTCCAAGCCATTTTGATACATATTTTCCGTCCATAACTCAATAAAATAAATTTTACCTCTGTATCTCGAACATAGCAATGTTGTATTTGACAACCTTTAAAACTCGATTATTTGAGACTTATTACCTCTATTGTTCTCTATAAGTCGAAAGCTCTATAACTCGAAATTTTGGCGTCTCCCTTGATGTTCAACTTATAGATATTCTACTGTATATTAAATCTAAAACCAATAGATACCAGGAAGGATATTACCATTCCAGTTTTATATTGCTTACATATACATGATTTAATATTAGACAATTCCCTCAGCAAATTTACAAAAACAAATATGAATCATCAATACAGTTATTGTTGATTCAGAGAAGTTGAAGTAAAATGATCATAATTATTGTTATATAGATGACATAGTACTTCACACTCAGACTGCCTCGGTGGCGCAGTTGTAATACGTACGCTTTACGACTGAGGCTGATGCTGAGGTCTCGGGTTCGATTCCCGGGTCGCGTAAAGTGATATTGGGTTTTTCTATCATGAAATGGCTTCTTTTTTTTATAGTATAGGCCGGCAAACGATCAAGTGGGTCACCTGATGGTAAGTGATCTCCACCGCCCATGTACGCCCACAATACTAAAATAATCATGGGCGCGTTGTCGACCTTAAAGGAAAGGGATTGGGAAGGGGAGAGGTAATTGGGCCTCTGGATATCTCACTCACCGTACGAAACGCAGCACTCTACCACTCAGCCTAGTTTCAACCCGGAATCTGGAATTGTGCCCGATATGGCGATAGGCTCGCCCCCTATCACATCATGGGACGGAGATACGCTCGGCGAAATGTGGGTTTACTGGTTACACCTCTGCTTACAGGCGTGAGTGCGTATGTATGTATAGTACTTCACAATACAACAGTCATGGCATTTGAGAGCAATGACTCAGTTGAGATGCAGATCTTTTAAGTGTATGGATAGCGTAGATTGACTCGGAGCAATTAAATTGGTGAACTTGTTATGCTCAATTTCAATAAACGTTTTGATTTGATTCTCCAGATAGATCTTACAAATGGGCAATCAGAACACAAATACAGATAACTTAGTTTGATTGGTTGATAGCTTGGATTAACACCAGCTGCTGAATTCCACCATCATACAATGCAACACAAGTTGAGATTCCATCCCCACCATCTGGATGGCGATTCCCCTGGTATTGATGGAGTCATGGTAATGGGTGACGGTGATCCTCTTGCCTGTTTGCCCCCTCTTTTCTTTCTTTCATTCTACCTGGCATTACTCGGCAAGTGCTAGGGTCCGCCTTCCGTCTAATACGCCTCTACTTGCCCCTCTCCAATATTAAAAAACTAAGAATTTTCAGAGCAATCAAACTACGATAGTTTAATGAAATTGGCCATGAATCAAGTAGTCAACATGATACATTTAAGAAATATTGTATAATGAAGTGATTATTATCATTCTAGGTATTTACATTTCTGTGTGCATTATGATATGATAGGATTCTATGATAAGAAATCTGTATTTGATGAAACCATTGTATCTACTGAACACAAACACTGTTAAGTCCCGTATTTTTCAATTTTTTATAGCAAATGCTGGCAATCAAGCGAGTGGATCACCTGATAGTAAGTGGTCTCCACTGCCCATAAATGCCCAAGATTTCAGATGAAAATCATGGACATATTGTGCACCTTGAGGGAAAGGGATAATTATCGGATTGGGGAGGGTAGGGGTGTTTTGGGCCACTGGATATCTCACTCACCACACAACACAACAGCCAGCTGTTATTTCATGTTTCATTCAAAAATTGATAATTATTGTCCCAATTAAAAATAGGTCTGGTGCATGCGTTGGTGTTCTCAATCTTTCTGTTTGGTGCCGAAACTTGGTGTACTAAAAGCCACGACAGCAAAAAATCGATGCTTTTGAAATGTGGTGCTGGCGAAAACTGCTACGTATACCGTAGACCGCCATGAGGACTAATGACTCATACTAAAAAAGCTCAACATCACAAAGAGGCTGTCAGCTGTCTGTCAGGAACGAGTGGTTAGTTTTTTCTGACACATTGTGTGGTCTCCCAGACATAACTTGGAAAGAGTCTTAATATTGGGGCCAAATAGAAGGGAAACGCCCCAGTGGAAGAGCGCCATCTAGATGGTCAGATGCCGTGAAAAGGGCTGTTTGTGGCAGCATATACCAAGCGGTCCAGACATCTTATGACCGCTTAGCTTGGAGGCACATATGTGGTCGCAATCCTCAGCACTACGGGACCGACGAAGAATAAGATGAATTGTCCCAATTATCGATTCCATATTTTCAATTAATATTCAATCTAATTCTGAATCCAAAATTTCTTCTGCAATAATATCATATTACCTTTTTAACTTATGTAATTAAAATATAAACTATTTTTTTACGGCACTCAGAACAGACATGTCAATAAGAGCACAATTAACTTTTTTAATCCTGCATATAAAACTAAACAGCTGTGTCACTTAGATAAGGAAAATCTACATTTTGTAATATTATGCAAATATTTAATACATACATACGCACTCACGCCTGTAATCCCCGAAGGGGTAGGCAGAGGTGTAACCAGTACACCCACATTTCGCCGAGTGTCTCCGTCCCATGATGTGATAGGTGAGCCTAGGCGAGTCTATCGCCATACCGGGCACAAATTCCAGAATCCGGGCTGATACTGAGCATTTCGTAAAAGAAAAACCTAATATCACTTTTCCCGACCCGGGGATCGAACCCGAGACCTCAGCGTCAGCCTCGGTCGTAACGCGTACACATTACAACTGCGCAACCGAGGCAGTCTATTATCAGTAAATATTTAATTTACAAGAAATTCAGTTGTGTCATTCTGGTATAGTGAAATGGCCTGAATAGAGATGACGTGGTTATTTGAGACCAAACTTACCATATTCAGGTTACCCAGATATACTGTTACTTCAAACCTAATTGCTCCTAATCACGTGAATAGCATGATGTTATATAGATATGAACCATCACCTGTAAAAAGCTAATATATGGTGTGAATATTACGTCAATCTATATTATTTATTTAAAACGACCTGTTTTAGTAGTATTGTATTATGGTGGCGACATAATATGTTACTACCACACACAAATACTCTTATTTGATCTTTACTTTCATCTACCTTCTTACCGTCGGTAATTCGACATAAATATAACGCCTTCACACCTTCCTACACCGACCGATTAGATTACTACAGCGCCGTTTGTATTTACAAATGTCTGGATTCCAAATTGTTGGCAAACGATACCGATCCTCTCGTTTGAGATTCTTGTTTTTGTTAATTTGACGTTACAATTGAGGCTAACGCTGAGGTCTCGGTTTTGATCCCCGGGTCGGGTAAAGTGGTATTGGGTTTTTCTATAACGAAATTCTCACTATCAACCCGGAGTCTGGAATTTGTGCCCGGTATGGCAATAGGCTCGCCCACTATCACATCGTGGGACGGAGATACGCTCGGCGAAATGTGGGTGTACTAGTTACACCTCTGCCTACCTCTTCGGGGATTACAGGCGTGAGTGCGTATGTATGTATGTTTTTGTTAATTTCTATAGTTTCTCGTATTATTCCTGGGGTTAAAGTAACGATCGGTGGATAAGATCTGTGGTTTATGTAGTAATCCAGTAGTTCTGTCAAGACTCTAGACACCAGTGTTGACCTCAATCGTTCCCAATCAGTAATCTAAGTAAAACATTTATTTGTCAAAAACTTGATTGTTGTTCTTTCTTCCTTCTTTATTACAACTGTCACACACATAGTCCTGACCCCCACAGTAAGATACGAGTCCTGTGTCGTGGGTATCTGGAACTACAAGAGTCTTTCCGTCTCATGACACTCAGACCCAAAACAAATATTTGTGGATCACACAAACATTTGTCTCGGTGCGCGGGGATCGGCACGGCCTATCATTTCACAGCAGTCTATTTACCGGCTGCGCCACGGAGGCTGTCTGAGGTGAATTATGATTGTCCCGATTATTTATCCTGAAAACTTTTTCAGAACCATAACGAACAAAACAAAAAGCACTACATCTATCCATTGTTCGAATCGTGAGTCGTGAATTATGGAACATCAAAGCTTTTTTCCGAATTTTCCAATTTCCGTACAACTTCTAGTTTTTCTTTTCCTAAAAACCTTATTCGAACTAATTACCAACATTAAAAAAAAACATAAATCGGTCTAGCCGTTATTGTTCGGCGCCCTGGCAAAATAAGATGCCGTGGGTTCGATCTGCGCGAGAGCAATATTTGTTTCGGGTCTTGGTGTTAGGTATGGGACCGAATGCCCCTCGTAATTCATGATACGCACAATACGATACTTGTATGTTAGTGTGAGGTCAGGACTTAGTGCCTTACTGTTGGATGTATAATTCCAATTTAAAAAAAAAACATTTTAATCTCTATCTCCATTAAGTAACTTTCAAATTAACTATGTGACCTAAAAGGAGTACAGCGTCGTCCGGAGAATGCTCGAGTATTTTCGAAAACTCGCGTGACCACCGCCCCTCGACCATTTGTGACGTCGAATGAATCAGCGTGAATGGACGCGAAGATAGGTGGTAGGTCCCTCGTATGCGAGAGGCTGTCTGGATTGGTAACACCGCTTTATCTATTTCTCTCGCCTGTTTCTTTTTGATTCTGTTTTTCTTTCTCTGTTTCGGTTTAAGGGTATTGAAGCCAATGAAATTTCTGGGAATTCTGTGTGATGTTGCTTCTAGTTATGGGCAGGCGTGGCTCTTACCATCAGGTGCGACCTGCTGATTTCGTCATTCTAGCTAATAAAAAAGGAGCAGAGCGGCATCAAACTACTGAATATCTTTTCCAGACGTAAGGCGCATTCACGACTTCGTGCGCCTTCTCTCGCATTGAAGCGTAATTGACGCTTTCCTTACCTCTTTTCCGCGGTAATGGTAAGTGAGCCTAATTGTTTCTGTATTAATTTATAAACATTTATTTGTCCACAGCAAAACCTACAAATGCACAGAAGACACAACCTCCAGAGATTCGGACTCGCTCATACAAGAATATGTGGAGTCGACGCAGTCCATGTACTGTTGGAACCATCCTAAAGTGAGGGAAAACTGGAAGACGGTGTGCGCTGCCGTGGTACTCTTGATTGTCGGCGTGGGGCTTCTCGGCATGGGAGCTTTTGCCGTCGCCGAGCCAGAGAACGGCCTCCAAGGTGCAGTATTCTTCGTAGCTGGCATGATATGCTTTGTACCAGGAGCGTACCACGTTGTTTACATCTGGCTTGCTGCACGAGGCCAGCGAGGCTACGATTTCTACCACCTGCCTCTGTTCACTTGATTCATTTTGAATTGTGATATATCATGTGAAATGGATTCAAAGTGTGCGATAAACGAGTGGTTGTGTTAACTTTATTATTTGCTCTCTATGCGTGAAATTTTTTTGTGACACGATATGTCTGTGATGCGAGTGTGCTGTTGGATGGCAACTGAACTTTTTAATGCTAAATAGTGATAGAATTATATGTAAACCTACAACGGCGGTAATGAAGTGCTATCTCATTGGATACCTGAAAGTAGATTGATCCCTTGACACATGTATCATCACATGTACGGTAGCTGCCTTGGCAAGTGTATTGCGGTCCAAATATATATGTCGACTGTCAAGGGACGCAACCTGTCTCGACAGCTGCGAGAATTCTACACGCATACACACTGACTGACCCTGGAACGCGACTTACTGGAATGAGCCACCTTGGCGAGTGTTTACAGTTACCATGTGTACAGAGGTCGCTATCCATTCGGGTCGCGACACCTTAGATTCTTACTAGACTGTAATTTTTCCACTGGTCTCAGTAGTTGAACACTGCCCACTACCCCTAAAAGGTGACCAAAAGATTAGCTAAGTGAAAAAATATGGTATCTTAATAATGCTTATATCTGTCCTTTGTATATAAAACTTACTGCAATATTTAGTATTGATAAAGATGGCATCAGATACAGTTAACGACAGAATCAGTTGTTATCTAGCAGCTATATAATAATTATTGTAAGTAATAAAGCAAATGAACTTCCAGTCATGCTTATACAATACAAGCTTCATGCTAGTTAGAACGATCTAAAAATACTGAGTGACTTTAACATTTGTGTTTGTTAGTCCCTATATCGCAACGAGATACTGCAGGTTCAATCCTAGTCCTAAGACAAATGTTTGTTTCCGGTTTGAATGCTGTAGAAATGAAATGTATACTAGGTATACAGTATACATAGGATTTGACATTTTATTTGCTGTTGTGTGTGACTGTTGGATGTATTTATTTATATGTACAAGCAGTGAATATGGTCTCATTGAGTTATATATTTATACTTCATAAATCTCCTAGAACTGTTGATGCCAACAAACGAAATGAAGTTATTATACACTACTATAGAAAATCTCTATAAAATTAACTAAGCAATCGAAATGTTTTTCCTGTTTGTGCAATGCAACTTGTTTATATCAAATACAGGAATTGATTAAATTTACTTGCAAGTGAGTTGAGTCACTTAGTATATTTTAAACTTTAATGTATAGGAAATCCTATGTTAGACAATATTTACGCAACGTTTCTGCGTGATAAAGAAAACTGTAGGTCATATTGCTTCATGTTTCTTCCCAATAAAAAACTTATTTATTATTGATACAATATTTTAAAAATATCAACATGTTTGTTGAACCTATAATATGTCAAGTTTTAAGATAAATAAGATTATAATGGACTACTTGAATGTTCATCTACTTATTATATAACTTTATATGAAATTTCAAAGAATCTGTCCAGCTGCTGAATTTTTAACCATTTTTCCATCAATATTTAACTTGGTGTAAATGATATTTATTCTGTAAATAGTACTTATATAAACGTAGAAAAAATGTATAACCATGTTAAAATTATCTAAAAAAAATACTATGTATGAACAGTTACATTTTGAAATTGATGTATTTTTAAAACTATGTACTTTTAAATTCTCTTCAATGTGGAAAAAATATTTTTAATAGACGATTGAAGTGCCTAGTTTAGGAATAGTAGAAGATAAAATAATACGTAGCAACTTATCATAATAATACCATTCGAATTCTACCGTTAAATACAAAGACTAATGTATATTACTAGACAAGCTGTGCGGTACATAGAAATTGTACCACTAAGTTGCGGTCAATTGACCGTAACTCAATATTACCATCTCGCTTACTCTCAACTAGAACCCCTATCGCGCTCTCTGTTTGTGAGCTGTCAAACTCCCACGTTTTGTGACGCAATTTTACTTGTAAACAGCCCGTAGTAGTATACATTATAATCTTTGGTTAAATAGCAACTTCTCATAATATCATTTGAATTCTATCGTTAAATTTCATCACATGTTAAGAAGGAAAGCAAAAGCGTTGGTTTTTTAAACCTTTGACTCCATCACACTGTATGTCTATAAATTAGTCAAACATTCGCCTATGAACTATTTAAACTGGTTAAACATGAAATATAATTTTTTATATTATAATTATTGACCGTGACTATTATTCCTATAATGGTATGTGAATCATCTTTATCTATGTTGTATGAATGTTCAGGCTTATGTTCTTATGTCTTATGAATAATTTTTGTATAATATGATTTGTTTAAAATCAAATGTATTTTTCTATACAAATAACTATGTATAACTCAAATCATATAAAATATATATTAAATTGATATATTTTTAATTGGTTTGAGGGAGGTTTGGTAGATCATATTCTTTGCTTTAGTAAATTCATTTCTTTTCTATAGAGTTTAGATCTATTGGGCAAAAGCTAAATAGTAATTACTATATGTTTTGAGTAGGTTAATTAAGATTAGCCTACTCAAAACAACATATAGTAAACAGACAGCCTCCGTGGCGCAGTGCGCGAGTAGCCGGCTGCGAAGCGTGAGGCCGTGGGTTCGATTCCCACACCGAGACAAATGTTTGTCTAATCCACAAATATTTGTTTCGGGTCTGGGTGTTGTGGGACCGCAAGTCCCTCGTAGTTCCCGATACACACGATACAGGTTAACCTAGTGTGGGGTCGGGACTATGTGTGTGACTGTTGGGTGTATTTATTATTATTATTATTATTTATTAGTTTTCATAATGTGTGAAAATTAAGTCCAGGCAAGGGAAATATATTTAAACTGCCTTATTATACCAACATTTTTTTCTTTACATTATTGCACTTAAAATAGTGTATTAAAACTGTATGGTTGGTTGGTTACATGTATATTTTTTGTTGTGATTGTAGCTCTAATTTTTTTAGTTTTGAAATTTATAGCATATTTTTTTATACTGGTACTGTAAATGTTATTGCATTGTTATGCATTTAACAAAGTTTGCAGCAAGATCAATTGTATAATATTATTTTATGTTTAGTCATTGAGCATTTTTCCTATTTGTTTATTGAAAATATTTGTATGTGATAATGTGACTGATTTTGTGTAACATATCAGAATGTTCATTTCTACATGTCTTGTATAGTTTGCGTAGAATATATTACATTCAATGGCGTAATATCTTTGACTAGATAATTTAGATTGTGACATTTTTTGATCTCATAATATTTTCACATAATAATTTGATGTGCAGTAAGCTAGGTTTCAAATTGAGAGACAGCAGACATCAGTGAAATGGTACCCTTCCACATTGTGTTGCTTTGTTAATGGGGTGTCTAGTGTGGTGACACAACTAACATTTCCTAATATTTCTAGAACAGTTATAAAATATAGACTAACTTTCAACAAGTTTATATATGGCTAATAATGTAGGCTTACCTTAGTAACTAGTTTATAAAAGCCTAATATAAAGCTAGTCTATGTTTTATAATAAAGCTAATATTACGATTTATCATAAAATATGTCTTAAAGGGAGTATAACATGTCAGTAACACCAAACTATCTGTCAAAAATGATATGCCATCAATGGTTTGTGATTGAATAATTCTGTTGTAGGACATGTTTTGTATATACTATTATAAGATAAACAAGAACAATTGTCAGCAACATTGTGTTCCTTAGTTTGTCATTTCATCTGGTCTCCAATTCACGTTCAATCGTATCATTTCTACATATATGATGTAAATATTTCTTAATTTAATAAATTACTCTTCTTAGACTATGTTCTTATTTGTAACACCTTTGTGTTTGGACACAAATGTTGAATAAAAAATGTTGCATTTGACTCGAGGATTGTAGCTTGTAATGATAATGAATGACTAAATGTAAATGCAAAATGTGTTGTCAGTTAGTAAATTACCTTACAACTACAGATTTCAGATTTTTAAGTAGATTTTTATATTTAAGTAAGGTGAGCAAGTGGTTCACCTAAAGGTAAGTGATTTACACTAAGGAACATACTATATCAGGTTTATAATCATGCTATGATATCGATATAACAAGACACTCTTATTAAATAAATAAACATATTTTAATAGGGGTTATAATATACAAAGATAAAAAAATATCTAAATAACTATATTAGATGTTTCTTAGCAAATCTTCTCAACTTGAAATGCTGTATAAACCTAAGTTCCCCATTCCATCTCCTCAACACTGACATTTGTTCAACATCCATTAAATCAGGCATCTCGAGACCACATGTCTCAAACTCCTCTAGTTCATTTTTCTTCGTGATATTAATAATATCTTCTCTACTGGCATGTTGCCGGTTTTTTCTTTGCCCAATTGAATTTTTTAACGCAATTTGTTCTAATTCTTCATCAAAACGCGTCAAATAACTATTTATTAATTTCAACACTTGCTCTTTATTTAAAACTTCACTGTTTTCCGGTATTCTCTCCTTGAACCACATTATTTTCTCTCCGACAAGGTTCTGTTTGATGTGGGTGCCAAGTTTACTCTGATCTTTCTTCTCATTGCGTTTGATTTTCTTTGATAATGTAATAGTTTTTCTGCTGTTCGGATGTTTTAGCTTTTCTATATTTTTCTTAACGTTAGGCATTTCGATCAGTTTTATGTTATTTTAATTACCGCGTCACGCGTCTTCAAAGAGAATATAACCAAATTTTTTCTGTGAATATAACCACCAATAACCACAACGTTGACGAGTGTTTACAAAATTCGTGAATACGTGAAAAAAACAGGCTATTCTATTCTATTTTTAGATTATGGCCCCATCGATTTTCGATGATTTCGCCAATGTCAAGTATTAAAATAGCAATATGTAAAAATAAAGATCAAAACGTTGACATATTTAAAAAGATGCTCAATTCAAAACAGGCTATAGAATTTAGAAATGACTGAAAATGACACACACTGGCCGCAGCGCGCAGAAGCACGCGCAGCCCAGTGCTGCCAGTTGACCGTCTCCCATTCCCCCCAGTCTTACGTAGATTCCCCCCAAAATTCAGGGTTTTCAAGAAAATACATCCGATCGTGAAAAAATAAAATCTTACACGCATTTGCACAGAGTCTCCTGTGTTTCGGTGTATACACTCGAAACTCATACACGGAACTTTGTTCTTGTTTACATTTTTGCTGTCAATGTATGCAACAGTCAGATCACGTCTTTGCTCCCTAAGGTCCTGGAGCTAGTTATTAATTCCAAACTCCTGGCAGTAGGCTTTTAGTACCTTGAGGAGAACCAGCTGATTCGATTTGACCTAGCGATCGCAATATGGTTTTCATAACCGATGGTCAAATTCACAGCTGGGCGGAAGCTGTGAAGAGTAAGAGCGAGGCTATAGAGAACTTGACATCGCAAAGACCTTCGGTAGGGTCTGGCTTATGCCAGTCCTTATATTAAAGAGTCCATCGTATGGGATACCTGAGGAGGATCTGCAAGTGATTCATCGGCTTTCTGGATTACTGGAGTAAAAAGGTGGCCACAACAGCAATATGGTCATGTGTCTAATTATGAAGTAGAGAGGCCGGTGGGTTTTTAACGGTTACGTTATTGAAGTTTTGTGTAGGGGAACTAAAACTCCTAATATCCTCCCAAATTTAGGGGGAATCCCCCCAATCTGGCATCACTGATGCAGTCCACCATGTGAAAATATCCTATCACAAACTCAAGAAAGATTGCCAAATTATGTGATTTGTACAAACACTATATGATTGAGCGGTCGATGGTATCATGGGTCTTTACGTCGTGGAATCTCATATTAACTGCATAGGAACGTAAGTGAAAATGGTTTAACAACTCTTAAAAATTAAAATGTAATAGTGATTACACACAATTGCTTGGCGGCTGAAATAGACAGAGCGGCAGAACCTACCCAGACGGCCAGCCTGTCGCATGCGAGGGACATACCACCTATTTTGTACTAAGGAACTTATTGAAGTCTACCTCAACTACAAATAAAATAAGTTTTAATAAAACCTACTTCAAAAACATCGGTGTCCGTGTCGTGTCTGTGAATTGAAATTGCACCGCCTCCAAAGAGATCTTTAGAAATGAATATTGCCACTTCTCAGTGTTAATAATTTGGTACCGGTTTTTAATTTATTGATTTGGTAAGTAGTCTATACTCAGAGATAGCGTTTTGTATAATTTTAGGGACAAAACTGAATAATTACAATAAATCTAGTGGCAGCCCCGGTATTGCGTTTCGAAATTTTGAGTGTTCTGTGTTTTCGAGTTTTCAAAGAACTTAATATTGTAATATGTGAAGTGATAGACGAGTTTTATCTAAATAGAGTTAACTATTCTAAAATTATGATAAAGAGACCGCAACCGAGTGATGATGAAGACGATATTCTCAAAATGCAGGAGGAATTCCTTCGGGAAAAAAATAAAAACGAAAACTGGCAGCCGGCGGCTCAAGTCGTGAATTTACGACCAACAGAACCTATAAAACGATCCAGCGCAGACTCAGGTACTCGAAAACCTTCTAAATACGCAAAAGCTAAAGGTCTGGGACAAGAAAAACGAGTTAAATTTGACACTTCCAGTGCTGTTTTGGGTGATATATTAGAAAAGAACGTCGAGGAACCGGAGATTAAAGGTGTAGAAGATGACAAAGTATACTATCCTAAAGTGATTCCTTCAGTTTTGGGTAATATTGTGGAGAAAAACTTGGATCATTTTGAATTAGAGTTCAGACAGATGCCGTCCCAAGGATTTCCTGTGGCGACAAAACGTGATCTAAATGCAGATAGTAAAAACACTAAACAAAGACAGATTTATGACACTCAATATGATTTAACAATGGATGTTGATATTCCGGCTAGTATTACAAATGTCACCAAATCAAATAAACTTAATTTACCAGAGAAAAGTTATGTAGTAACGACTGAAGAAGCAAATAAAATACATACCGAAAATGTTACAGTTCTGGAAAAGATGTCTGAAACGGAAATATTGGATGAGCAGCAAAAACTCCTTTCTAGCTTAGATCCTAAACTTATTGAATTTATTAAGTCTAAACGTAAAACTATAGCAACCGATCAAAAAGCCAAAGCACATTCTGTCAAACAAGAAAAAATAAAAATTGGGGTAGAAAAAATTGATACTACACAACAATTACCAGTTTTCAGCAATGATATATTATGGGAAAATGATGTTCTTTCTCACCCAGAAGTAAACAAATGGCTGCACTTTGATTCTCTGGAAAAAGATAAATTTGAATGGATGCAGGGAATTGAGCAGAGTAAAAAGATAAAACCAGATGAACCATATGAAGCCAGGTTTGATTTTAAAGGGTATTTGCTTCAATACACCATGGAATATACAGAGGCTACAAAATCATTGTTTCACCATGGTGAAGAGCCACACAGACCTGGGTATACTCTTACAGAGTTAATAGAATTGTCACGGTCATCTATAATCCAACAGAGAGTCATTTCTCTTAATACTATAGCAGGAATACTTGAGTATTATAATGCAGGGACATATAAAGATATTATAGAAATACCCCTTAGCAAGATATTCTTCATTCTAAGAATTGCTATGGATGAAAACAAAGTTATCATTCTTGAGCCAGCTTTAAAGGCAATGAGAAATTTGCTATATAACAGAATAGATGAAGCATCTCTTGATGCTTTAGCAGGTTTTGAGGAAGGAGCATACCAACCTTGTTTGGAGAATGATAAGTCAGAAATTGATGAGCTGGAGTCACAAGAATCTGAGTTGAAAGACTTTCATTTGGCAGAAGTGGACATAATCACTGCTCTGATGAGGACAAATATTCTCCAAAGAATATATTACATACTAGACACAATTAAACCGTCTTTTAATTGTGTGCAGTTCTGTTTACAAATATTAACTAGGTTGGCAAGAGATTCGGTAGACACAGCACAGAAAATCATGGAGGCTGATCATTTGGTGTCCTCAATCATAAAACATTTCATACCAGCTACTGGTATAAACTTTGTATTTCAACCGAATATTGTTTACAATGGAAAACCATTATTAGCTACATTAAAACTCTTCAGAGTTCTTTCCTTACAGTCTCTTGATATTGCTGGCATATTAGTATCAAAATATGATATTTTGAAACCTATATCTGTATACATAAGTTCAGGAGTAGATAGAAGTTACGGATTACGGATTCAGACTGAGGCCCACAGTATACTGTCTAACATACTTCACTATGGTCTTGGGAATGATTGTGCTTTAGCCTTGAGCCCAGTAATTGTAACATCTCTTTACAAACATGTGCAAGGAACCAATATTTTTATGAATTCATCAATTTTGTCAGCAACTCATGCCGCAGCAGTTTTACAACTTATAAACAAATTTTTGAACAGTAAAATACCAGTTTCTGATCAGTTCAAATCTCAAGTATATCCTCTAATTAAAGAAGGTGTGCAGAAGTGGATAGCACAGTTATGTAATTCTGAAAATTACACTTGTGCCCACTTAAGAACCCTTTGCTCTGCCTTAGACTGTTGTAAGACGGTTCTATTGATAGAAAATGTACCAGTTAAGTTCTTTGAATACTCTTTAAAACAACTTTCAACTTCTAAAGGATTTCAAAAAATTATTGCAAATCTCATACCCAGTTCAAATCTTTTGTCAAACATTGAGGACAAAGATCTACATTTTACGAAAAATTTGATGAGTTTGAAATGTTCGGTGATTGATTCTCAGCAGAAAGTGTTGCCAATACTCAATGTTATGTCTCCAATACCATTTCTAGTATCGTTATTCAAGTTGTTGACAGTTGTTAAGGATAAGGGAATATCACAAATGTATATAAAACCCCTGCATAGTTATCTCGAAAAATTAGCCAATGATAATCCAAGTCTATGTGACAATTGGTTCACCAGAATGGAAACAGATTTTGTATTCAACATTTTTAAGTTATCAATACAATTTGACATTAATGAAGGTGATAAAGATCTACTATATGCTGTAGCAAATCGACTCTGTTATATTCTAAGGGTAGACAAGAAATACGAACTAGATTTCTTATTCACCAATATAGTGTTCAACAAGAACTGGTTCACAGCTGATAGATTACTGAATTTAGTAAACTTATCAGACGCTGATGGATTTTCGAAAGCTTTGACGTCTATAGAATGCATAAGACAGTGTTACAGCCAAGTTATAAAATTGGACTACATAGATACTGGGCCTAATGTGGTATTGAAGAAGTGGATGGAGCCCATACTGCCGCGCGATTGGATATATCTGCCTATTGTGACTTTATACAGCAAGAGCCAAGATACTGTGGATACCTCTCCAAAAGTTGTAGGTGAACATGCCAAGAAAATAGCCACTCAGGTGGCCACAGAAAAAGAATTCATTGTTGCCTCCAGCTTAGAATGGATTCTGTTTAACGAAATCTGTTTTGCTGACCTTCTCAAAGATATAGATGCGACAGACAGATTTTGTCGAATCATGTGCGTATTCCTTTGTGATAATTCGCTATTTTTAGATCTGAAAATTAAGAAATTGCTGAAGAAATGTACTGAATTGCTGTTCAAAAATAGAAGAACATTCAATTTTGATAAAGAATTGACTGGTTTGCATAATTTCCAAGATTTTTACACACAGTTTTTGGAGCAATTTCAGTCTGTCAGTTATGGAGACCCTACCTTCGTGGCGTGCGTTTTGGTACCTTTAGCACAAAGGCATAATGTGAAATGGCGTAAACTATTATGGTCGGAGTATGCAGGATGCCTCAGGGCCTTGGACTGTCCTGTGGAGGGTCTCTGTTATGATCTACAAGAGTATTTGTACCCAGAAGAGACAGATGAGTCTCTTTTAAAGTCGTATTTTCAAGCGCTCTCAAGTAATTTGCTAAGACCTGGCACCATTGTACATAAAATAGCGAGTCATCACGTGGAATGCCTTAGAAAGCGCTCTATTGTTAATAGTTAGATTTAAGAAATATTAATAATGAATATATTATGTACCTATATGAACCAATCTTTTTATTTTATTTTTAGTAAATCCTCCTACTAAAGTAGGTAAGTACTACTAATAAAAATGAGAAAGTTTGGATGTTGTGTGCACGCGCGCGTGTGTGTGTGTGTGTGCGTGCGAGTTTGTGTGTGCGTATGTATGTACGTGCTGTAACAGTACTTATCAGTGGCACTTATCTATGGCAAATAGCATCGTAGAGCCTCCGATTTAGATGCGGATTTTTTTTGGATGCTACTTTCGACTACTTTCAAGAGTGCTTTCAAGTTGACTTGAAGATCTGGATCAGTCGTTTAAAAATTACATGATTTTTCACTAAGGCTTTTCTAATGATTTGTGATGTTCTTTTTACGGTTATGTTATTATTTTGTAAAAACTTGTTACTTTTAGAGTAAGTACTTAACAAATAAAACGTGGCTTTTTTTAACTATTAAATTCGTTAAACGCTTAAAAGCACTTGGCGTCTTAGCGACCGGGTTGAAAGTAGTCCCTACTCCCTTGATCATTCAACCGTGGATTATAGTGTCTTCATAAAAAATGTGAACGCAGCAATAATTTTGGCGGGAATCTTTGCAATGTCCAATGACATTTCAAGTGTGACAGAAAACCGCAAGTGTTTTTTCACTGTGTTGAACAACTTTAAAAATGATTTCTTGAGATATTACTCTATTTCCGTGCCAACATAAACGTCCAAAATGTTTATCGAGGACTTGAAAAATGATTTCTACAATGTCCTCCTAGGAAATGTGAGTAACAACAGATATTTTGAACAATGTGAACTCACACTATAATGGTTTCACGATGTTTTATTTTATTTCAGAGAGTATTATTGTTGGTCCATTACGATGTAGACGCTGTGTGTACCTGTAAAATACTTCAAAACTTGTTTAAATGTGATAATATATCGTATACGTTGGTCCCTGTGGGGGGTATAGCCGAGTTAAAGACTGCCTATGAAGAAAACAATGAGGAGATAAAATATGTGGTGTTAGTGAACTGTGGAGGGACTATAGACCTTGTGGACATCTTACAACCGGAGGAGGATGTGGTGTTCTTTGTGTTGGACGCTCACAAACCGACCGATGTGTGCAATGTGTATAGTGATGGACAGGTTAGTATATAATATACTTTATGGCTTTACAAAATGATTGCTACCCACAAATACGTACCAGGGTTTTTTGTTGTTGTCTTGAATGACGAGACGAGCAGGTCGCTCGCCTGATGGTAAGCCACACGCCTGCTCATAAACAGATGTAACGCCACACAGAACTTTAAATAACAAAGCACTGCATGACACTGCGCACGTCACCCCGAAACATAAGGTATTAAGTCTCATAATACCCGGTAATTTCACAGGCTTCAATGTCTTTCAAACCGGAACACAACAGTCCTTACACTGTTGCTTGGCAGCAGAAAAAGACAAAGCGGTGGTAACAACCCAGCTGGCGTCTCGCATACGAGAGACCTACCACCTTGTATATAAAATTCTCGTGTCACAATGTTCGTTCCCATACTCCTTCGAAACGGCTGGACTGATTTGTATGAAATTTTGTGTGCATATCGAGTAGGTCTGAGAATCGGCCAACATCTATTTTTCATACCCCTAAATGTTAAGGGTGATCCACCCCTAAATTTTTATTTTATAGACAAATTTTATTTATTTATGATACAGCATTAAAAAATACATACAACCCAAAATTTTACCCGTCTACCTGATGGTAGAAGGGTGAAAATTTACTGCGTGCCTGCCTTACTTTTTAATAGTCATTATAGTATTTTTGACAAGCGCGTCTTTACCGCTGTCGCCCACTAGGCTACTTTAATCCTGGAAATAGGCATTCACGCGTGCGGAGCCGCGGGCAACAGCTGGTATAGTATATATTTTTAAATAATTTATGAATACACTACAATTCACTACACCCGATGGTATTTTAATTATACACCATGTTACAGAAAGGTGTGGTCATATTTTAAGGTCATTACAAACACCTTACAGTAAGTACATATAGTTGTTAAATACAACATATTTTAAAAATATACTCAGTAATCATACTTCAGAAATTACAGAACTCAAATTACTAATATAGACATGTTACTCTTAGAATAAAAAAGAAAAATCTTTATGTATGTCCTAACAATTCCATCGGATTTGGCACTATAGGGGAATAAAGTCGTATATCGTATACTTTACATTGCTTAAAATTATCCACACCTTTCTGTAGCATGTTGTAGATAATGATGTTTGAACACAACTACAAATAATTTAAAAAAAATTACTGGCATAATAAAGGAGATTCTTAATTCGAAGCATATATTTTGTTTTTAATCAATTTAATTAAATTCAGTAGTCAGTAAACATAAATTTACAGATCTGCAAACAATAATAGTTGTTCATAGCTGGATTTCTACTATATTACTATTATAAATCTGAAAGATTGTGAGTTTGCGAATTTGGATGTTTGTTAGTCAATCACTCCTTACCAACTGAACAGTTTTGGATGAAATTTGGCACAAAGGTAGACCATCACCTGGATTATGGCATAGGCTACCTTTTATCGCGGTAAAAGCTGTTTACGCGGGCGTAGCCATGAGCAAAAGCTCGTTAGTAATAAACTAAGGCCAAAACAACAATCATTAATTTTAAGCGGTCTATAGTGTCAAGGTTTGTCAATGCAGTTTGTTTATTTTTACTGCCTAGCAGTAGTGTTATCACTACTGTGCTATGGTTTGAAGCCAGTAAAAGGTATTTTGAGACTTATCTTATTACGCAATATCTCAGGATGATAAGCACAGTCCAGTGCCATATAGTAGTTTGTAATTCAAAATTTCTGTGTGATGTTCAAATCAAATCAAATCAAATCAAAATAGTTTATTTGTAAGCATAGGTGGTAAATAAAAGATCTTAAACATAGGTGATGTTACACGAGTTCTCTATGCTTTGCCGTTAAGCCGGCATACAAATATTATTGCATGATAACATGTAATAATGCAATCATATCTGAATACACTTTTAAAGTTTGGTTCTGTTTATGACAGTAGGTAGATGGTATAGGCAGGTGTGATGCTTACACACAGGTAGATTTGACAGCCTCCGTGGCGCAATTGGCGAGTACCCGGTTGCGAAGCGAGAGGCCGTGAGTTCGATTACCACACCGAGACAAATGTGTGTGTGATCCACAAATATTTATTTCTGGTCTGGGTGTTGTAGGACCGCAAGTCCCTCATAATTCCTGATACTAACGATACAGGTTAACCTAGAGTGGGGTCAAGACTAAGTGTGTGACTGTTGGGTGTATTATTATATTATTTATTACCATCAGATGAGCGACCTGCTTGTCTTATCAAAAAGAGATAATTTGCAATTTGTTGTCTCACTTGTCTCAGGTGAGGTTGGTGTACAAAGATGAAGAGGAAGATATTCCTAATTTCGATGACATATTCAGGGATGATGAAGATGAGGTAAGTTACATGCAACAAATGCCTGGCTAACTAGATCTGGTTATTCACTCTAGAAAAAGTTAGTGCAAACTTAAATTTAACAGATTTGTGTAGAAGTGCGTTATTAAAATCTTACTGTATATTGAAATAAAACTAGTTTATACGGATTTTATCGCGGTTTAATTTTTATACTAAACTAAAAATAAAAATAAAATAAAAAACTACTAAAATAAAAATTAAACCGCTATAAAATCCGTATAAACTAGTTTTATTTCAATGTGTAATATGCGCGTAAACCTAAGAAATCACTATCTTACTGTATACATAGAACGAAGAGGAGGTAGAAGAAGGTCTTGAGGGTCTGGAGGCATTAGTTGAAAGGCGCCGCGAGCGCAGAGCCTGGGAGGAGAAGCGCAACACTCTCATGTTCAACTACACACAGTTCTCTTATTATGGGAAACCAGTGAGTATACCTTTAAGGTGTTAGTTAGTAACATGGATTACAGATAGATCAGAGATAATACTATGCTATTATCTCTCTACTGGAATGGTTTGATTTGGGATATTATTAATTACCATGAATTTTGCTGGGTTGTAGAGAGTGTGAATCTTTATATGTGTTGAGCAAGAGTGTAGCCATGATTGGCTTTTGGAGAAGGGGGGAATATGACAAAGCCAGGGGAATTTAATGAATCTGCAGCCAGTCACATACCAGAAACAAAGTTGTAAAACTGAGAACTCGCGCACCACACATCTAATTTTCGTTAGATGTGGTAGTTTTGAAAGAACACTAATGTTCGGTTACTCACAACGGTATCCAGGGTGGGGCGCTTGCCCCACCGCATATACACTAGACACCACGCACGCGGTGTCTAAAATTGATATCTGGGTATTCTTTTTATCACCAAATATATTCATTTATAATTATAATCGGAGTATGATGCACTGAGTGAGCGGCCGCGGATGCGAGTAGGCGGCTGTAAAACAAAGAGCCGCGGGTGCGATCCCGCATTGAGACAAAATTCATGTACAAACATTTGATTCAGGCATGGGTGTTGTAAGACCGAAAATCTCTCATAATGCCTGATACTTTTGACACTGGTTTTGTTGCTGGGTGAGTACATGATACATTTTTGCACTCGACTGGATACTGACCTCTGTACATCTGTCACATGAATGATTCATGTGAGTCGAGTTCCAGGTTCAGCTGGTGATATCCAGTAAATTTAGGCCGGCATAATTATGCCAACAGTCTTGCAATGTCTTTCGATAGTCAAGTGCAGCCACTTTGCTGTGCTACGATAAAAAGAAAAAGATATATCTTTGTGTGGGATCAGGACTAGGGTGTATTTGTTTATAGAGTGCATGCATAGCTCTGGACGTGGCGTGGCGGTTAAGTCGTGCAGGAGTGTCCGCGGCGTGGGCGTGTGGCGTGGCGCTTGAAGCAGCTGCAGCGTTGCATCAGAGATCTCCTCCACGCATGCTGCTAGATGCCACAGCCCTTCATGCTATGCTGGCTGCCAGACCAACTGATCCTCATGTAAGTATCACATTGTCGACCTAGTGATTGTTGCCTAATTGTACAAGGTACAAAAGTTAGAACAGCCATTAACTAAAATTTACCACTATTGAACGCTAGTAATTTTATAAATTGCTCTGGCATAATTGCGTATAATAAAAGTCTGGTCATTGAAAGAAGTAACCTGTGAATTTGTTTTGGCATTTTTTCTCATGCATTGCAAAAAAAATATCACGATGTTGAAACCGCAATCACAAGATATTAATTATAATTTTGTCCAGCTATAACACTTACAATGATAGAAAATGTTTTGTCTGCAGGGTCCGTCAGTAATCCTGGAGAAGGACATGAGCCTGCCACTATACCGCGTGTGGTCACTAGAGAGTGCGCTGCGTCACGCGCCGGACGTGGGTCCGCAGCTGCGACTGCACACTGTCGCCGGCGCATCCAAACTGCGACAGCTGCTGGTCGACATGGGGTAATGTACTAATGTGGACGGACATGAGCCTGCCACTATACCGCGTGTGGTCACTAGAGAGTGCGCTCCCTTTCATCCATGCTCTCCCTAAACGGTTGGCAACACTCATAATCTTTGGGTATCATAGGTGTTCTTAACGCAACCAAAATATGAAGCTTTTGTATGCACATTCTGACATTTTAATAAGCCATTATTTTGTGGATTCTACTGAAGACAATGTGCTATCATTTCTTCTTCCTCTCCTCACTTTGCCTTCTCTGTATTTCTTGTCCTCTTACTTCATTTTTTCATCCATCTTCATTCCTCCTTCTCATTTCTTCTCCAATCCATATCATCTACTCTCTTCATATCAATTTCTCCTTCTGCTCTTTTTTCCTTAAATTTGTATTTTTTTCTTTTGCCATTGCTCTTTCTCTCTTTATTTCATCTACTGTTTTTTCTTAGTTCTTTTTTCTCCTCTGTTCTTTCTTAGTTCTTGTTCTTCCTCATTTTGTCTACTTCTGTCGTCAAGCATGGCGTGCGATGAGTAGTAGAGCCACGCTGTAGACTCTTTTGTCTACAGCATGAATGGGCCGGCTCGTCCGGATCGTTACCACTGTCTCACAGAAAACCGGCGTAAAGTAGTAGTTTGCTGCTGCGTTTCGTACGGTGAGTGAGATATCCGGAGGCCCAAACCTCCTCCCCTTCCCAATTTCTTAATTATACCTTTCCTTTAAGGTCGACAACGCACCCATGATTCTTTCGGTATTGTGTGTGTACATGGGGGGTGGAGATCACTTACCATCAGGTGACCTACTTGCTCGTTTGTCAGCCTATACCATAAAAAAACTTTCTTATATATCATTTATTATATCATGTATTGTTCTTTGTTAGTTGTTGTTCCTCGTCATTTAGTGTAGTTGTGCACCTGTGCCGTGAAGCAGACAGTAACAGTGTGTATGTGTATGTGTATGTGTATGTGCGCAGGGTGCCGCTGCAGCAGGCTCGGCAGGCGTGGCGCGCGATGGACGCGGAGGTGCGCGGCGCGGCGCGGGAGGCGCTGTGCGCGGCGGCGGCGCGGCTGCAGCTGGCGGGGGCGACGCCGCGCGCCGCGCCGCTGCTCACGCGCCCGCACGCGCCGCCACTCGCCGCACTCGATCTAGTCTATTGTCTGATGGGGCTGCTCGAACATGTAACGTACATACATACATACATACATACATACACTTACGCCTGTTTCCCATAGGGGTAGGCAGAGACAACGGATTTCCACTTGCTACGATCCTTGCATACCTCTTTGGTCTTATTCACCCTCATTAAATTTTTCATACATGCACGTCGATTTAGGGTACTCCTGACCTGGCCTTTCTCGAGAATATCTCAAACTTAATCTATGAAAGTTCGCCGAGGCCTTCTCCTCCCAACTGTACCATTCACACTCGCCATGTAACGTATATACTATTTTTTTTCATCTGGCTTAATGCCATTGTCCGTCATCCTTCTAATGACCGTTCCCAATATTCTATCTATATACAGATTATCTTACTATCAATTGGGTTTTGACATGACATTTCTTTCATACTAAATGCTTCAAAATGTTACTGCCAGTAAGCAAATCTGTCGATAGATAGAATATTGGGAATGGCCATAAAACGCCTCCACTTCGTCCGGTCTTTAGCGAAACCATTAATTTGTAACGTACTATGTATACCACGTGTTAATGAAATAACGCAAAACCTCAGACACCCCGACGGATTTTTTAATAAAGTAAAACGATAAAATATAAATTTTTCGTTTTAATTGAATATTGTAAAAGATCATTGTATTTCTGTTTTCCAAAAGACCATTCTAAATGTTTTAAACTCTGCAAATCTTAGCAACAAATAATGACGCACCCGCGGCCCGCCGCATTTGTGTACGTATTAGAGGGTCGGAAAAAAAAACTATTTATTTCACACACATTTAGGTATCTTGAAAGATACCAGATAGAAGATATAGATATATAAATTAAACTGTTACAAATACGTTTTAATCTGACTTACCTATGAGTCCCTATATTCCCGAACTCATCCCGGAACCGTCGTACAGCTTGCTTAATATTGTCATCATATCTTGCCAACATTCGCACCATTTCACAATAGTAAACATTTACATACATACATAGACTCACGCCTATCTCCCATAGGGGTAGGCAGAGTCAACGGATTTCCAGTTCCTACGAGGTGTGCAAACCTCTTTGAACATTTGTGTACCGATAAGCCATTTTGAACTTTGATGACAACGATACACCTCGTGACGTTTACGCACGCGCGGCGATCGGCAAACTGAAATGGGTCAAGGTTAAAGGGTCTTCGATCACATCAAACGATGCGCCGACGCAGCGGTCATCGACCGGCCGACGACAGCACGTGCAAAGTAGTTATTTGTTTTTTGCTTACGTCGCGTCGCTCCCACTTTGTGCGCGCCAGCCGCCATGACGTTATGAATAGTTATTAATTTATTAGACAGGGCATTGTGAAAATTTAAATTTTTGAAAAAATTATGACCTACTTAAAATAAATAGGAAAGTACATATATATCGATAGTACTCCTGATTCTGATCATACTATTTTCAGGGTTTGCGTTAATTCATTAACACGTTGTATACCCTGTTATACAACGTGTTACAGAAAGGTGTGGTCAAATTTAAGCAACGTATAATGTACGATATAAGTTTTTCACCCCCCATAGTACCAAATATAAAGCATTTCCTTTTTATCAAATGTGTAGCAGTCGATATTCGACTTGCAACTTTGTTATAAACAGTTGAGCTTTGACAAACATTTGTCTCGATGCGGGAACGCTTCACAGCCGTGCCGCACACTAACACACTACGTCATCGGCACTGTTTACCAAAATAAAACATATACATTACAGGAAACAATTCCCCGTGCAGAAGGTTTCCAGCACGCACTATCAGCGTTGGACATCGACAGTGGGGACAATGAGAGTCGCCGCATCGGTTGTATGGCGGCGCAGCGGTCGCTGGAGGCGGTGGTCAGGCTCGTCAACTACACGCTCAGCGGACGGAAGCTGCATCTCGCTGGACCGTTCAACTACTTCATAGTGCAAGAGGTACGTATGCTTTTTCCGCGGCGAAAATACCTCAAAGAGATGGTTATGCCACTTACCAGCCTTTCGACCCAGTTCGATATGTTGTTTTTTTTTAAACCACATATATACCATATAACCGCATATACCATGCAACTCAACCATGTGTTAAGAAAACTGTCCCAACTTTGTATAAAGGCGAGTTCATTGACCTCACGTTTAGTACTGATTTTCAGCTGTTTATCAACATTTTATAGCAACATATTTTATTTCGATATATCGATATTTTTTACGAAGTATCGGAATCATGTAAAAAATATAAAGCCTAATTGTCAGAATTAGATCGATATATCGATAGATTCCCCTCGAAACAATATAGAAATTAACACTTAATAATTTCGAAAATGAACATGTTTACGTGAAGTAATAGTACAGTATAATTAAAATACATAAATGGTGATAGGCTCGTCCCCTATCACATCGTGGGACGGAGATATGCTTGGCGAAATGTGGGTGTACTGTTTACACCTCTGCCTACCACTTCGGGGATTACAGGCCTGAGTGCGTATGTAAAATACAATATTCGATTGCATGTATATGTATACATAGTGAGAAATGAAATGATATTTATCCGTCACGTATAGTTGATTGAGTGGTGCAATATTAACCAGGGTACTCCGGAGTCGCTGACAGTGAAGGGTCCGCTGTGGCTGGGGGTGTCGGCTCGCTGGGCGGCGGCGGCGGCGGCGGCGGCGGCGGCGGCAGCAGGAGCAGCTGGTCGCGGCAGGGCGGGGGCGGGGGCGGCGGTGGCGGTGGGGGGCGCAGGCTCGCGGCCGCTGGTGGCGAGCGCGGCGCGCAGTGACGGCGTGGCGCTGGTGCTGGGAGTTCCGCCGCGCTCACAACATGAACCTCGCAAGTATGTACCACTACGCATATACGCACTCACTACTCTACTGCCCCAACTGTAACTAGGTACGCCCAAATTTCCTACACCTTAATTCCGTTTCATGATGTGTGTTCCTGTCGCCATATCGGGAACAATTCCAGACTACAAGTTGATACTAAGCATTTCATGATAGAAAAACCCAATATCAATTTACCCGACCCGGGACCGAACCCGAAACCTCAGCTCAGCAGTCGTAGCACGTATGCATTGCAACTGCGCCACCAACACACTCACACAGTCCACAGTACGCATGCACAAAAATATCGATATTTAATTTCATTATATCGATTTTTTTATTTCTGGATATACACTGACTGACTCCAGGACGCGACTTGCCTGACGGATCCACTATGTTTTGCTTTTCATCAGGTTCCCTCCACCAACAATAGAAATTCGAAATATTCAACCACAATAAAGAACCGAAACCGACTTGACAGCCTTCTTGGCGATGTGAAACGAGGGGAGTTCGATTACAAATGTTTGTGTGGATCCATACATATCGGTTTATAATTGGGATATTATGGGACCGTAAGTCCTTCGTAATTCCTAATACTCCACGATGCAGGTTAACCTAGTGTGGGGTCAGGACTATGTGTGTGAATATTAGATGTATTTATTCATTTATGACAACATACCACTACAATATAATTTACTAAATAATCGTTAAAACCTTATTTTCTAGTTTATTCGGCGCAGCATTCGAGCAAGCCGCTACAAAGAGTGGTGTGTCAATATCATTAGACTACCTCGACTCGTCCGTTATATCTCTGCCTACATCACAACGAGCGCAGTTTCTCGACGCTCTCACCGCTTTACTAGCCTGACTCCTGACTCCTTATACATCACTAATTACTGTACTGTCAAAGCGAATTAAGACAAAAACTGTTAACATTAGGGTATTTTGCTATGTTTAAGCAACTTTTATTCAACTGTCACTCTGGAACACTTATTGAACATAGCTACTATTTAGCTCTTCTGTACTGAACGCTTGATCAAAACCTTGGTGATTTTCAACCGTGGCATTGGCAGAATCAGGGCGTATGCTTGGACGCCATTCATATAAAAAAAATACAATTGGACCTTCTGAATCTTGTAAAGAATGCATCAAAATTGAATTGAGAATAGTAGCAAGATCTCATTATTACTTATCTTCACTTATTGTATGGCGGTGACGTCACTTCTCTGTATTGAATTATTTTCCTATAATCTTTCCACTGGATTTGATTGAATTCTTTTTCTTTTAATATATGAATGTTTCTTGACAAAAATAGATAAAGAACAAAGTATATTATCGATAGCTATTCACATTTTAATTTACTCTGCTTTTAGTTCAAAGACAACCTTTTTTTACAATACTAACAAGTAAAATGAAGTCCATTATATAATGGGCCTTACATAAAAACTTTCTTACGCATTGATTACTTGAAACATTGTTTTCGTCTCTTTCTAGCTACATTATAATTTGCATTATTAGAGAAACAAAAGAGAGTTTAAATAATCAATGCATAAGTAAGGTTTATAAGTAAGGCCCAATATGTTTAATTTTAGTCTTGTCAAACTAAAATTATTGCAACGAAATTACACATTTGATATGAGTAAACTATTTTATGTTAAGTTGATAGACACAAATAATTTATCCATTTAATTTTAATATTGTATAAAACTGTATATAAAATTTAATGTCTGCAGAATTAGTCAGAAACGTATTCTCTATTTTCTATACAGTATAAAAATTCCAGCAGCTTCTCGTTGTGTTTAGTTATGTAAGTACTTGTAACAACATTTATTTAAATATGAATTAATCATTAAAAGTGAAAATGATATGTAAAAAAAATACTTTTCATCATAATCACAGGGAAGGGCTCCGAAGTTTCTCACTTTACCCACTCTCTATGTATCAACTCTTAAATCTTTATAAAACAATAGCTGCAATGCTGAGAAGGTTTCATTTCAGGCCAGACAATGTTATTCGCGTATTTAATTTGGTCTCAAGAGTTAACTTGAAACATAAACACCATTCATATTCACAGACATGCCAGCCACAGTATTTTCAATTCACACTGAGCATATTATCCAGTCCTGACCTAGATGTGATGTGTGGGTTCGCTACATGTGAATACATACATACATACATAGACTCACGACTGTTTCCCATAGAGGTAGACAGAGACAACGGATTTCCACTTGCTACGATCCGTATACTTGCTACATTCACTCTCATTAAATTTTTCATACATATGTGAATATACCTCTTTGGCCTCATTCACTCTCATTAATTTTTTCATACATACGAGTATGTGAATATGTTCACAAAATATGAAATAGTATTTGTATTTATGTGCTGGTACATACTATATTAATAAAGCTACATATAGAATGGATAAAGTGACTCAACTTCAGAGAAACCATAGAAATGGGGAACTTGTAAGTTACAGTTTTATTTTTTAGTGACGTCACTTTCCGCCGATTGATGTTTGAAATTACGTTCCAATTTACGTAACTTATAAATGAAATATTACGTAAAAAATTATAAATTTAAATAAATCTCTAAACAATGCGCTTTACACAACTATTATTGAATTATCAACATAATTTCATAATACAATTTTGGTGCAAGTTCCCTAATAACAACATCTGTAATAATAGTTGTATAAGTTGGTTCTTATTGATTTTAGCTCCCAGACTTCGTGACACTTAACTAGTCAGTGTATTATCGTGGAAATAAATTGAACTTTTCAGCAATATTATTCTATATTAACACACAAGTATTCATGATTATTTTGTAAATCAAGTTTAATTGTGTTTATATAATGTTAAATATAATGGAATTGATAGAGATAACAGTGTTTTCATAATGTTCGTTTTATACACCCAGTGATTTATTGTATCTGAAATTAAATCATTGAAGTGAGATATGTAATTTTCGGATGACCTGTCAATAGTTTTAGCTGCGAAATAACATATTTCCTTCACTTGTGAATTGTAAGACAAAAAATGATATTTTTGTTCATAATTCCCACCTAAAATGGTTTCGAAATTGATATTAATGTAATTAGGCTAATATTTATTAATAGTTAATTCATGAAATAAAAAAATCTTAATATTTATAAAATAGTTTTAATAAAAAACATTGCATTTCTTTTAGAAATTATATTAGTGTCATACAAAAACATGATTCTGTGAAGACTAGTTTGTATAAAAAATAAACAACTATTCTATTCTAATATTATGGCCCCATCGACTTTCGATGGTTTTCGAGTATTAAAATAGCAATAACTAACATTTGAGATTAAAACATAGACATATTTTCTATGACACACTTATCTGACTGCCTCGGTGGCGTAGTTGTAATGCGTACGCGTTACGATTGAGGCTAACGCTGAGGTCTCGGGTTCGATCCCCGGGTCGGGTAAAGTGGTATTGGGTTGGTCGAAATGCTCAGTAACAGCCCGGAGTCTGGAATTTGTGCCCGGTATGGCGATAGGCTCGCCCCCTATCACATCGTGGGACGGAGATACGCTCGGCGAAATGTGGGTGTACTGTTTACACCTCTGCCTACCCCTTCGGGGATTGCAGGCGTGAGTGCGTATGTATGTATGAAACAACTTATTTTTTTTTTTTTGGCACAGTTACAATGTATCACCTGGTGATGTTATTCAATATAAAGCTGAGACAACGCGATGGACTGTTTCCTTTTGGATTTTTTGCATTCAAGAGGCTTTTGACGCTCGGATCAGCTTTGCAGCACGGCGCGATGTCTAGTGAAAAATGAAGCGCAGTAATGCGCGCGGGACGTTGACCCCGACTTTAGTAGTACATATTGCGGGCTTACTTAACAGCAAAGAATAGGGTTTCCGTTTATTTTAAGGTGGTGTTACCGTTTCGACTTCAGAAACGGTCCCCTTACACCCGATATACACGCCTGTCGTGTTTTGCTCTATGCAAGTGCGAAAAACACTCCTAGCAAAGTATAGTGAGCCGCAATGCTATATAATCCATTATTTTGGAGCTGCAGTCAAAGTGGTGTAACTTCAGTAGAAAGAGGCTTTAAAACGCTTTTGATCATAGGAATATAATGAATAAAATAATAATAAGTAGTCCTCATAGTATCATCACAATATCTAAACTTAGGACATTTCAAAACTTGTCCTTAATGAATCTAGTAATCAAATCCAAAGCCCATTTTGGCTGATCATGGGGCACCATATGACCCGCATTTCTCACGAGAACTTCTGTTAGATTACCAGCCTGTTTTACGTAACCAGCAATGTCACCTCCAACCCTCCAGATGTTTCTAGGAGCTTTCTTGTATTCATTTGCCGCTGAGAAATTCAAGTTCCGTAGAAAATTCTCTGTCAATGGATAAGCTACAACAATATCTAGCTGACCGTTATAAAACATGATTTTATAGTGAGACAGAAGTTCAGAAATATATGGAGCGACTGATAGAAGCATGTCATGAATTAAATGAATTTGCACTTGTTCACCATCATTAAATGGCAGTCCTCCCACATGCACACTCAGTCTCACATTATCATTTTGTAACAAATCCGAAAATATTGACAAATCATCTGTGTCTTTAGTTTGTAAGAAGTTATAGTAGTAATTGAAGCCAGTGAACGCTTTGAAGTATGAAAAATTACTGATTTCTCCGTCCATGAGATAGTCCATTAAAATATCTGCTTCTTGCCATTTACCTTGTTTAATATCTGATGAGATTTCATCTTGGTACTTCTTAAATATTTTTAACTGATTGTTGTCAATCAGCCCATGCTGATATAGGTAGTCTCCATAGTTTAGTTGATTTATGGGGTCACAATATCCATTGCCTATTGCTAATCCTTTAAGATTTATTATTTTATTGTCAGGTTTATTCCGTCTGTGGATTTCCATTGCCAATGATGGTATATATTTCCCAGCATAGCTCTCACCACTAATGTAAAAACTATTCTTTTTTATATTAGGGAACATGGTGAAAAATTGTTGTAAACTTTCATATAGACCTTTGGCAATGCATTCCTCATTAGTGCAATACCCCTCATCACTTTTTGTAAAACTAAATCCTGTGCCAACTGGATTATCTATGTAAATAAGATGGTTATTTAATGCCCAATGGTACTTTCGCTTCGCAAATCCATCTTTCTTAGCAATTAATGGCCCATTTTCAGTAAAAAGACCAAACAGGGAGCTTCCTCCTGGCCCTCCTTGAAGCCAGAGTATAATTGGTGCAGCAATATTATTAGAGAATGGCGGGAAATACCAAAAGTAAAGATTGGAGTTGTATTTTTTATCGACTGTGAAAAATCCGGCGTGGCTGCGGAATCCTATTTTTTCTGTCAAAGGCACTATTGAGAGGTTCTGAGCTAGCTCAATAGAACCATTTTGTAAATAAGGTGTTAATAAAAGAGGGTCACCAGCTTCCTTAAGGGGTTTTACACCAAGCTTTATTCGAGGATACATGTTCGGAAAGAAAAATGCATTTCCCAAATCGAATCCAATCACTAACACAGTTATCAAAACATGTGTAAATATATGTAAAGCCATGTTGACAAACTATTCTGTATAAAAGGGTATCACCGATCTTATAAATAATCTCGTGTTAATAATATCAATAAAGTTGTTAACGTATTTGTATAAAATAATCTAAACTATAACGTATTGTGTTTTTTGATCAATGTTTGTGATACAACAAAACAACTGACAACAACAACAGTGTCAGTGCTATTTTACAGCGCGATATCTATTCCCAACAAATCTAGCGCGCTGTCTCAATTTCCAATCGGCGCTAGAAATATCACTTTGCTATTTGACTAGCGTAGTTATAGAAAGCGTAGCGTGGCAATATTATAGCGCCGCAGCGGTCAGGCCCGCTACGCTATCGCGCGCTGAATGACATAAGCTTATCACCGGCTACAACGAATCGCACCCGCGCTTTTTGCTATATTAAAGCGAATAAAAAAAAACGCGCGAGAAAAATACAGCGCGTAGTCCGTAGTGTGCTAATAAAATAATATTTGATTTGAACACTACTAGTTTTTTTTTTTTTTTTTTTTTTTATAATTTATTCATGTCCATGGATACAAGTCCTTCAGACGCATACATTTTGTTTTCTCAAGAACGATGAAACGGGGTGTGGCCAATTTCAATGTCTTGTTGGAGTTTTGGTGTTAATTCCTTTCAGTTCAATGCTTCTTAGACGACTTTCTTCAAGCGGATCGAACGCACAAGGTCGATCGATACCCTTGGTCAAAAATCACCTAAATTCACTTATTTCAATGTTTCCATACACTATTCATCAGCATTAATGATTATTGCACAAAACCACACCACTTTTATACAACAAACACAACTTTAAACCAGTTTAGGAAATAATTAAAACAAGAGAGCCACCGCACTGTCAGAATTCCCGCCAAAACTCGAACACTACTAGTGTCAACCAGTGTTGCCAGATGACCGTCTCCCATTCCCCCCAGTCTTACGTAGATACCCCCAAAAATTTAGCATTTTCAAGAAAAATCCGGCAGCCAAATCGGTCCAGGCGATGAGGCGAGATCTGCCTTTAAAAATAACGAAGGTTTGTGTAGGGGAACTAAAACCCCCAAATCACCCCAAAGATTTTGTCCCCCAAATTCCCCCCAAAATTTGGAGGTAATCACCCAATCTGGCATCACTGGTGTCAGCTGTCAACATTCGTTCCAATTTCTTAAAATGGCCGTGTCCTGAATCGTAGAGGGAGTATAACTAGAGTAATTCATAGCTTTTGTCGCATTCGCACAAGAAAAAGAGCTACTTATGGTGATATCGTATAAAAGAATGAAAAAGAACGATCATATTTTTTGTTTCATGACGAATGTTTAGTATTTGAAGTATATCAAACTACTTGCATAAACAAAGTTTGACAGTTGACGTATAGTTGTCTATCGTCTTCCTGGTAAAATTAGTTAAAATTAATGTAAAAGTACAAATACATGCGATTATTTGTTGTTGATAACAACGTCAACTTACTATTTATATAATTTTCGAAGTAACCATGGTGCGGTGTAGCATTTTAGGGTGTTAAAGTGATAGTGGATGGAAAATGCCGGACTTATTTTTTCATTCGTAAGTATACCACGCTTTATCAGTAATAGGGCTTTTAAAAATATGAGATATTGTGTTTATAGTATTGTTATCATAAAATTCTTCGTGGTAAAGCACAAAATATCATATAATAAAATTTACAACCAAACAAAATTACTCCGTTTGGTGTTGCCGAAATTTGAATAAATTATTACCCCATATTATGGGAAATATGAATTTTGCAGTATGCATTAATAATAAAATTAAATATAAGAAATGTATTAATTATGTATAATAAAATGACTCGTTTCAGTTTTCCTGAAGATAATGTTTTACTGTAGAATTGTATTGTATCAACAAAACATTGATATTGGACACCAAAACCATAATCAATCATTTTTAGCAACATTTAGAGAAAAATGTATTAATCAAAAAGAAGAAACTGACTGTACTGCTTCCTAATTCGGTACCTATTCTGGTAAATATTTAGTTTAACCATGTTTAGCCATAATCAATAGAAAAAGTACCTAAATTAATTATTTTAAATATTATTTTATTTATTAGGATCACCAACCTATATACAATGGTATTTTTATCAGAGTAAAGGCTTTTTAATATAGCAATGGTAATTCTTTTCATAATAATAAGTAACCACATAATTCAAATATTGAGAAAATACAGTAAAATTAAATACACACTCACCTGTTTTCCCCAAACGGGTAGGCACAGGTGTACCTAACTAGTATACCCACATTTCGCCTAGTTTATATTCGTCTGATGATGTGATAGGGGGCGAACTTTATCGCCATACCGGGCACAATTCCAGACTGCGGGCTGATACTAAGCATAGCATGATAGAAAATCCTAACCCGGGGACTTTGCCCGACCTGGGGATTGAGTCCGAGACCTCAGCACAGCATTTGTACCGCGTACGCATTATAACTGCGCCACCGAGGCAGTCGAAAATTAAAGTAAAACATTCTAATTTACATTACAGATCAATACTATAAACTTTTGATATTAATAAGTTATAATCCATGTTTGGTCCATATGTTTTGAGTTTGACATTTTTAAAACTATTATGTACATTGACCTGCTGCAAACTGTTATGATGTATATTTTATAGACAAGTAAATTACTAAGGGAGATTTCTCACAAACTACATATAGACCACCGTATGCGAGAGGCCGTCTGGGTGGGTACCACTGGTTTGTCTATTTCTGCCGCGAAGCAGCAGTGTGTTAATACTGCTATGTTGTTGTTGAAGTGTGCGTCAATGCGCCAGTGAATTTACTTGGCATTATGACAGAACACCTTATGTATCAGGATAACGAGCGTAGTTCAGTGCCATGTAGTACTTCATAATTCGAGGTTCTGATTGGTGTTGCTTCTGTTTATGGGTAGGTATGACGCTTATCACCAGGTGAGTGACTTGCACGTCTCATCTAAAGCTAGTAAAAATATTATATATATATATATATATATATTTACTTAAAAGGTAATTGAAAATAACCATGTTGTATTATTTACTCACAAAGCAAGAACATAATATTTTTCAAGAAATTGTAGTACATGACCTCACGTAACAAAACGAATTGTGGGGTAATTTGTTTCTGACGCGGTAACCCTCGAAATTGTATCATTGTCTCTTTCTGCGACATCGTGAATACTCAATGACCAAAGAATAGTAGAGGACATGCCATATTGACCTATATAAAACATTCATTATATGTATATGGTACAAATCTACATCACAATAGAAATACTATATGTGTCTCTTTCTAACACAAGTGATTCTGCAATTATAAATATATCATATTTTCAATATGACGTAACATAATCCTACTTTTCTTTGGTCATTGTGAATACTAAGCGTGAATACGACAATTCCGCCAATGTTCGATAGTTGTTCATTATTTAAACTACAAAGTCCAAACTTCAACCTTAAGTTGCGCAGGAACAATGCAATCGAATGTGCTATCGAATAATAGCCACGATACGCTTTCTTTATTTAAATTTTAGGCTAGTCAAATAGCGTGTCGCTATTTCTAGCACCGATGAAATTGATACAGCGCCATGCAATTGCGCCAACTCAGCTCGCTGCGCCGGATGTATTACTTCGTAAGATGTTAAGTCTCATAATGGCCAGTAATTTCATTAGCTTCAATGTCCTACAAACCAAAAAATAAGAGCGATTACACACTGCTGCTTGGCGGCAGAAATGAATGTACTCTGCTGGCTCTACCATATAATTATAATATATATATATAGTTTCGTGATCGTGCTTTAATGAATAATAAATTATGGTCCATCAGCCCTAGCCCGCGAAATTTAATATCGATAAAAATTGTTTTGCACAAATACACACAATTGATGATACACGGAATAATAGCAATGAAAAATTTATGTAAACGTGGGTAAACCAATATTTTGAATAATTAGAGAAAATAGTTATTCTACAGTTATAGTTTAACTTTGTTGATAATTAATATATTACTTTAACTATTAATCAGTAAATAAACCGAGTTACATTGATCATTTGACGCAAAAGTTTACTAGGGATTCAATCGTTCTCGATGTGTCGACATAATTATTTATCAAATACCCCTGCCCTAGTGCTAAATAAAAATAAAAACTGTTGCTAACTGGCAAGCCCAAAATCGGGAAAATATCACACACAGATATCACAGCCAGAAAATACGGACCACGGCTGTTAATCTACGTACAACGAAACGCTCGACATAGCGCCATATTGTTTTAATGTTGTATGACATTTAGGGTTTTCATTCTTGGCCGTGATTGGCTGACGTGTAAGCGAATGCCGGACGGATTTATTTGACAGTTGATTGACAAGTGACATTGACCGGCGTTTTTGGACAATAAAGAACACTATTATACTTTCGAAGCTTTTTGTTTGTCAAAAACATTTCGAAAAGAAGTTCATTACCTGCAAATCACGTCTCATAGGCAAAGCATATCCTTTGTTTACTGAAGAAGAAATTTCTAGTGGAATACTATCTCAGGATTACGCTGGTAAGTCTATTATTCTATTTTCTGTGTATAGTTTGGCCAGTAGTATATTGCTGCACTATGCCGTATATTAATATGAGTTATGGTAGGTTCCGCCTTCCCATTATGATTTGACGGTGGATTTGGTATTCTGTGGGGCGATTTGGTGTCTCACAATCCGCAACGGGAACCACATTTCACCATTGCCTTGGCTGTTATTCAGTAGAGTGTACCACAAAAAGATGAGGTTGGTTTTGAATGTAAGATATTGATGGCCCACTTACACTAACATACATGTTATTACTTTTAATAAAAACAATTCACTGTTTTTGCAATAGTGATATCCTAATTCAGTTATTTTTACTTTCTTATTATAGCTTTGCCTTGCCAAAGTATTTTTTAACCCATCAAGTGATGTAAAACTCTCAATTGTAACATAATGACACTTGAGATTACAATAGATTTCTTAGATACTAAAGTATTGTAATTTTTTTATCAATTTCAGAAAATATGGATCCTAATACTGATCATAGCTACTCATGTAAAAGACACATTGACCACACATATTGTGTCAGACTGGAACCATTGACAGGTTGGTAAATATAATATTTTTAATGTCTACCTTTTGTATATACACAAATTGCAATAATAATTTAATATAAGATCACGCCTGTATCTCTGAAAGAGTATGCAGAGATGCAACTAGTACACCCACAGTTTGCTGACCTTACTTCTCTGTCTCATGATCCTATTCCTACTCCTATTTCAACCCTGGACAACTCATGTATGTTTTTTTCAAATTGAAAACTCAAACACAAATTGTAATTTTCCCGGCCTAAGAATGCTTCTACTAGACCAGTAGTTGATAATTGATGAGGCGATCAAACATTGTGCTTCTAAATGTTCGTAAAACACATCCCTAATTTAAAAAAAATATAAATAAGTTATTGGTGTATTTTTCAGAAATTATTGCTTCTGGCTCAAGTGACTTCCAGAATTTACCAGGAAATCTGTCTGGATTTAGGTAATAAAGTGTTACCTTTTTATTTCTTATTTATCTTGTGACATATTATTTGTTTATTTAATATCTTTCCGAACAAGAACTTTACAATAATTTTTACTTTTCTAGCAAACTCTGTTAACCCAGAGATAATTACGTCTGGACAATTAGATGTCAAGCGCCGGTCACATTTTACAGGTTAGTGAATCTGTATTATCTTAGATTATCTCTTGCCCATGTGGCTTTACTCAAATCCTAGGCAACTACTTAATGTACCCAAAGAAAGGGTATTGTTTTGTATTTATATTACAGAACATGGGCTATCAGTGTATGTGTGTTTGAATAATAAACATCCATACATCCTCACAAAATTTATAATATTATACATAGGATTTAATATGTGGAAAAGCAGTAGATGCTATGATGTGAATTTGGTGCACTAGAGGTATGATGTGCTGGGCATTTTCTCAGTTACCTTTATTAGTTACTCAGGAATACAATCAACATTAAATTATATATAACTTTATTTAAGCAATATATACTAGACTTTTACATCATTTATGATGGAATTAACTAATCAGCTTTGAGTTGGGACTAACTACTTTATTATTTTCTAGGTTTGGATAAACCCCGAAGTGTGAAAGCTTCCAGGAAGCGGTTAATTAAGAAAGTGGCAGATTTGACACCAACATGCCCATTAATCTACAATGAATATACAAAGGCAAAACAACAAACTGACTTTTACCGTAGAGCTAAAAAAGCTCTAAAGTTCAGCAAGGAAAATGCGATGCAAAAAAAGGCTTTTGAAAATTATAAAAATAAATTTAAAAATAAATCTTTTAATAAATAATGTGTACTTTTATTTAATTTTCCTCTACTTAAATAAATGAGATAAAACAGTAAATTATACTGGTGTATAAGCCTAGCGTTTTGAGCTGTACGTTACTAGTTCCTTCGCCATTTGCATTTAATAAGCCATAGAGTAAGCATATTTTATGTAGTCTGTGGATTATGTATTCGACAGAAAAAAAAGAAACGTCAAATGACACTAAAACTCACTAATGAATTTTTTGTTCTACAGTTGGCAGTCTGATACGTAGTATCTCTAAGTAGTCTGTGATACGGACTCAAATTATGCAATAATACCGGTTATTGTTATTCACTGACCAATAATAAATTTGATATTCACGCTGGTGATAAAGAGGTTACTGTGTTGAATGTAATAATATTTTATCTCATTCACCATTCTACGAGTTACAATTGGCGCGAACGGTGATATGGGTCTGTTCTTGTTACTATTTATTGCGCAAGTATTTTCGGCGCAGTGTCTTCTGCACCGATATCCTAAGCTGAATCTTGGTGAACGAGATGGCGGAGATGCTGGGGAGCCTCTATTCCTCACGCCTTTTGTGGAGAGCGGCAACATAACAGAAGGTAGGCGCCTCGCTAGAGTCCCGTTCACAGAGAGCTTGAGGATAAAGAGTTTCGCGGGATACTTCACTGTGAACAAGACCTACGACTCTAATCAGTTCTTCTGGTACTTCCCTGCAATGATTCCTAACAATAAGGAGGCTCCAGTTATCGTGTGGCTTCAGGGCGGACCCGGCGCTTCGTCTCTTTACGGGTTGTTTACTGAAAACGGACCACTCAGGGTGCGTAATGACAAACTTGAAAGAAGAAAGTATAATTGGGCTCTGAGTCACCATCTGATCTTCATTGACAATCCGGTTGGTACAGGATTCAGTTTCACAAAAGATCCTAAAGGTTATTGTACTGATGAGGTACAAGTCGGAGAGCAGTTGTACTCAACGTTGATACAGTTTTTCCAACTGTTCCCAGAGTTACAGCCGAATAAGTTCTTTGTCACTGGAGAGTCTTATGGAGGGAAGTATGTACCGGCTCTAGCTTATACAATTCACAAGAAAAATCCCACAGCCAGTGTAAAAATCAATATGAAGGGCATCGCTATTGGAAATGGTCTGAGTGATCCGGTACATCAGCTTGTCTATGGTAAATATTTGTATCAACTTGGCCTCATTGACTGGAATCAGGCTAAAGTCTTCCAGAAGTACGAAAATCAGACTATTGACTTCATAAACCAGGGCAAATGGGAAGAGGCGTTTAATACTTTTGATTTATTGTTGAACGGAGACAAAATTGCTGGAAAGAGCTTATTCTCAAATATGACAGGATTTGACTTTTATTTCAACTTCCTGCACACTAAAGATTACACACAGTTTGAAGATTTTGGGCCAATGATACAGAAGAGTATGTTCCGAAAAGGCATACATGTTGGTGATTTGCCATTTAACAATGGTTCTTTAGTTGAATCATATTTAAAACAAGATGTTATGAAATCAGTAGCTCCGTGGGTATCAGAATTATTAGACCATTACTACATAGTCATCTACAGTGGGCAGTTAGACATCATTGTAGCGTACCCACTAACTTTAAATTATTTGAGGCAACTCAATTTCACAGGATCTGAAGAATACAATACTGCAAAGAGGTATATTTGGAAGGTCGATGGGGAGGTGGCGGGGTACGTGAAACAGGGGGGGAAGCTGGTGGAAATCATGGTCAGAAATGCAGGACATATGGTGCCCGGTGACCAGCCCAAATGGGCATTGGATCTGATTACTAGGTTTACTCATGAGAAAACTTTTTATAATCCTAAGCATACAGTACACAGGGATAGAGTTTAAAAAAAATAATTATAGGTCAGAATAGTTAAAAAGGGGATTTTTTTTATGGACACAGATTTCAGTACAACTTGTAGATAGTGTAGCAAACTGATCTATTATAATCATTTATGAATTATGTTGGATGAGTAAATTTTAATGAATAAATGAAATGAAGATTGATCCACATGGAAAGCTATTCTATGTAAGTTCATGGTAAATAATGAGTAATACAGAACCTCCCTTTTTAAATTGATTAAATATTATTTCTAACACTGTCTACAAGTTTCGTTCGAATTTATTGTAAGAGTCTGTTTCACAAGCCATTATTTTCAACTTATTCAAGTAAGATTTAATCACCAATTAACGTTTATGACAACTTTTTTTGAAAGTACCTAGAAGACATATTTCCGCCGCTATATTATTTCAGACAGACTCAGACTAACTATTTGAATGTATGGTGCTATTTAATCATAAAATAATTTGTGTGAAATGTACAATCTTCTTTTTAAAGTTCAGTTATGTACCAGTTAGCTTATTTTACATTAGTATTAGTTTTATCTATTGAAGTAGACAGTTACCATGTAAGGGTTCATCCACTGCTTACTTGTTGACCTCTATCTGTTTCAGTTGATGTAATCAGTGGATGATCCATGTAGACTTACTTTTTATATCAAAGTTTTTGTTATAAGATGCCATGTTAAGAACTATTTCTCATACTTATAAAATATTACATATATGGAAATTATTTTCTTTTTTATATGTACCTGTAAGAATATTATTTGTGGAGGGCTGTGAGAAATAGAAAGTTATAAATATATTTTTATTATAATTTCCCCTTTAACATGAAAACATTAATCTTTTTAAAACACCACCCACGTCACAGTAAAAAACTTAAAGGAAAGGAATAATTAAGGGATTGGGAAGGGGAGAGGGATTTGGGCCTCCTGATATTTCACTCACTGTACGAAACGCAGCAGCAAGCTGCTACTTTACGTCGGTTTTCTGTGAGACAGTGGTAACGACCAGGAAGAGCCGGCCCATTCATGCTGTAGACACAACGGTCTACAGCGTCGCTCTACCACTCAAAAAAAACTTATCTATTGTTCATAGTTTTGAATTTGTAAGCACACATCTTGGTTATTCGTGGCAGAGCTACACTCAAGGGTCCAGTGAGAAGCGGTTTGGCACTGCCCTAAGATACCGTTAAATCTATATCACGCAAACGGAGCTGCGGGCAAAAGCTAGTTTGAAATAAAAACTGTGCTTGTAACTTTTTGTACATTTAATGTAACCAGATGCTCCATGTTCAGTATAATGATGTCATTGTAAATTATTGCTCAATATTTATGTGCTATGCCAGTTATTTGATTAAATGTTGCGATGGTATGGGACAATGCCACATTCATACCTAATTATATGAGACACTAGTTTATATTCGCGGCTCCCCTCTCTAATGTCTATCCGGAACAACCTTCGCCCGTTTAAAGCATTTCACCACGGGGTGATTTTCGAAAATCTGGAAATACCTACGTATTTCCATATTTATTTTTAGAAGTACTACGAAATTTTGAGTAAAAATGTATGTTTACTACTTATTGTTTCCCCATACAAACTTTGATCCCCTGATTTTTTTCTCTTTAGGGGTTGAATTTCGAAATATCCTTCCTTCTTCCTTGTATAACTTGCAAAATTTCAGCATTCTAAGTGCAAGGATTTGGGCTGATCGATTAATGAGTTAGTGAGTCACCTTAAGAAATATTATTGTCGATTCTTGTCTTTTGTTGTAAGTTTGGAAATAAATGCATTTTCTTTCTTTCTTATGGAGTTGAAAAAAGATGTATGACTTCGCGCACCGTGTACCGGTACTTATTTGAATTAGACATTGCACGCAAACATTCTTTTCAGACGCAAGCCTTTCATCAGACGACATAATTTTAAAGAATTGTAATGGTCGCCTACGTGGTGCACTGGGCGAGTATCCAGCTATGAAGCGAGCGGGTTCGATTTCCGCATGGAGACAAATATGTTTGTTTGATCCACAAATATTTGTTTCGGGTCTGGGTGTTTTCTCCCCAGAGGGGTTGACAACAGACAGGCGGCCGGTCGTAAAAACTACAAGCCAAATCTTTCTGTAATATGTGTTACAGGGCAGGTCGAAGAAGAGTAATGGTCGCAACAGTATCAACCACAGAGTACTTTATATATATACGGACAGTATCAACCGTACCCACGGTACGCCTATGGCACCGTGTAGGTACGTAGGTATATGTTTCCTCTACCAGTTACCACCGACCATTATCGTGCTATTTCTAATGAAAAACTGTGTTAAGTACCTAGATATATATTACCATATTTTTGATATACCTAGATGAAATTTTTACTTATTATAACAAATTCAAATATACATACATATTTCTTGTTTAGACTTTGAACACCTTTAAAATATAGCCTGTTTTAACATAATTATATGCACATAATTATTAGTTTTTATTTTGACAAGACCGGACTGTATGTAGAACAACAAGCGCGATATGCATAATGTTATTTATACCAACTTGATAATGCCCATTAGTATACGCAATCTCTATAAGTTTTTATGACGAGATGAGGTGGTTGCTCGCCTGATGGTAAGCATCACGCCTGCCCATAAACAGAAGCAACACCAATTAGAATTATTTAGAACTTCGAATTATGCTGCGACTGCACTCGTCCCACATTGGTTTCACTGGCTTCGATGTCCTTCAGACATGTCATTAGTATTTACACACTGCTGCTTAGCGGCAGACATAGACAAAGCGATGATATCCACCTAGACAGAAGTATACAGCCTCTCGCACATACATATGAGAGATCTATCACCTAGTTTTTTAGTTGGTTTATTTCCAGCTGTGTCATTAGGTCAAATTGATAAAAGCTGATATATTTCATAACCACATAATTGTGTTTTCTTTTATCATTTTGACAGCCTCCGTGGCGCAGTGGGCGAGTAGCCGGCTCCAAAGCGTGACGCCGTGGGTTCGATTCCCGCACCGAGACAATAATGTTTGTGTCATCCACAATTATTTGTTTCGGGTCTGGGTGTTGTGGGACCGCAAGTCCCTCGTAGTTCTTGATACCCACGATACAGGTAAACCTATAGTGTGGAGTCAGGACTATGTATGTATTTATTTTAACAAAATGCTAGTCGGCACTCGGTAAGCTAAGGCTCTATTTGTTTATACAATGTGCAACTTGCAAACAAGTAGACTTTATGTTCTTTACGACTACTACTACTCTAAGGTTACCTTTAGTACTACTCACTGCCAACCAAGTTTACTTTTAGGATGGGGCGAGATCTAAATATCTAGCACATTTTGCCTGGCGTTTGCCAGCGTCTGCCTTCCTCATAGATTTGACGTTTGGTATTATGTGTAATGTGGCCGACCCGCTGTTTGACCCCGACAACCCGCAACCAGCACCGCGAACTAAGTTTCGTCATTGGCTCGCCCGTCAACAGCAGAGTGTATCACGTGCAGGTAAGTTTGGCTTTGAGCCTAATGTGTTGCTGGCCTCTTGCACTCTAAAATATCACGCACACACATAATAAATAAAGTTTGTGAGTGGTAGAGCCACACTGTAGACAGTTTATAGGTTTATATCGGTAGGCAGCGGCCTGGCTGTGCTTTGGCATTGCTGAGGTCCATGGGCGGCGGTAACCACTTACCATCAGGTGGGCCGCCCGCTTGTCTGTCTCCTAGGGCAATAAATCAATTTTTTCGTCAATAAGTTGTCTCTGTGGCACAGTTGTAAATTGTAATGCGTACCCAGTACGACTGCTGTGCTGAGGTCTCAGGTTCGATCCCCGTGTCGGGTAAAAGTGATATTGTTTTTTTTCTATTTCGAAATGTTAAGTATCAGCCGGGAGTCTGGAAATGTACTCGGTATGGCGATAAGATCGCCCCCTATCACCTCATAGGACGGAAATAAACTCGGTGAAATGTGCGTGTACTGGTTACACCTCTGCCTACCCCTTCGGGGATTACAGGCGTGAGTGCGTATGTACGTATGTATAATTTAAAATTTAATATCAAAGTATTTAATACAAAACCCTTTAGCATAATAAGTGTAGATGCAAGATTGCCTACAATGTATAGGTAAACTACATTACAATAATATTAGTAATGTACAAGTGAAATTTTATCCCACATATTATAAGAATGCAATATTATGCTAACAAAGGGTAGCATCACATGCTGACTGCAGTTGATATTTTAAAGCATTACTATTGTTTTCAGAGAACTGGTGACAAGGTATAGATGACAGAAGAATTAACTACACATTAGTCAGATTATTTTACATGTATTTTTATGACTGTCTCCATGGCGCAGTAGGCGAGTAGCCGGCTGCAAAGCGTGAGGCCGTGGGTTGGATTCCCACACCGAGACAAATGTTTGTGTGGCCCACAAATATTTGTTTCAGGTCTGGGTGTTGTTGGACCGCAAGTCCCTCGTAGTTCCTGATACCCACAATACAGGATAACCTAGTGTGGGGTCCGGACTATGTGTGTGACTGTTGGGTGTGTTTATTTATTTTAATATAGTAAGTAAATAAAACATATTTGTTATCACAATGCCTTTATTTAAGACAGTCAACTTTCTTTATCCTAGAGTTAGGTTTTTGGACATTACTTTCGAGTTACCAACTAAAACATAATCCACAAGACAAAAACTGGTTGTGTTACAAAAAGTGAAAAATAACCTATCCGACCACAATCGGTACTTTAAAACTTAAATCTATCGCCCTTCAATGTATGTAGATAATTCTATTTCTTCCGGCAGCTCCGTGATGTTGACATCGAAGCGGTCTTGTACCTCGTTCAAGATTTTAGCATCATTCTCATCTGATACCATTGTTATCGCCAGACCCTTGGTACCAAAACGGCCAGCACGAGCTACCCGATGCAAATAAGTATCAGAGTCCTCCGGCATGTCATAGTTAAAGACTATGTTGACTCTTTCAATGTCCATCCCACGGCCAAACAAGTTCGTAGCCACCAATATCCTCTTCTGGAAGTCCTTGAATTGTTGGTAGCGTGACAGACGCTCGTCCTGGGTCATAGATCTGTGGATTCCTATTGCGGGGAAGTTCTGGTCAGTCAGAAGTTGAGCTAGAGCTATACAGCGTTGTACAGACTTGACAAATATTACTACTTGGTTAAACTCTAATACATCAAGGAGTTCAAATAGTTTCTTGTTTTTCTCATTTTCTTTAAGTTTCACATAATGTTGCTGAAGTCCATGCAGCGTCAGCTTGGCTTCGTCGTCCACGTACACCTCCATGGGGTCCTGCATGAACTTCTTGCATACAGGTCGGATCTCTTTACTGAGGGTGGCGGAGAACATCATAACCTGCTTGCCGTGCGGCGTGTTCCTGAAGATCTCCTGCACGTCGCGTCGCATATCCAGCGACTCCAGCATCTTGTCACACTCGTCCAGTATGAAATGCTTCAGATGCTTCAAATTCAGCTTCTTATTGTTCACTAATGCTAGTATCCTGCCTGGAGTACCCACAACGATGTGTGGACATGCCGTCTTGAGGACCTCCTCGTCTTTTTGTATTGGCATCCCGCCGAAAAACACAGACACTTTCACTCCCGACATGTATTTCGAGAACCGCTCGTATTCCTTGCTGATTTGGAACGCCAGCTCTCTAGTGTGACACATGACGAGCACGTAGACGTGGTTCTCCGAAGGCTCCAGCTGCTGCAGTGTCGCCAGAACAAACACCGCTGTCTTACCCATACCGGACTTCGCTTGACACAGGATATCCATACCCAATACTGCCTGCGGTATACACTCATGTTGCACTTCTGAAGGATGCTCGAAACCGCAATCAACGATCGCTCGTAATATCTCCGGTTTTAATAAGAAATCTCTAAAGCCAGAACTGTGTATTGATACGTAAGACCCCTTAACCTCTTTCTTTGGCGTCGCTTCTGTCGCCCCATCGGCTACCTGCTGATCTGCCTGTTCTTCATCCTCGTAGTCGAGAAGATCGTCGTTGTCTGCCATTATTTACTAATATGTGACTAAACGCCTATATATAACAATAATATTCAATTGGACACGTGAAAATTATTTTGAAAATTGTATTTTACAATAATGGCGGCTTCGTTATTTGGCGTCAATTTTAACTTTTTTCTAATCGCGTTCGAACCAGTGTGACCACTCACAAATTAGAAATCCTGTCCGCACTCCGACTTTGCTGGGAAAAAACACCAAATCCTGCTAAAATTTATGATAAAATTGCCGAACTAAATTACCAGAAATTCAACAACTCCTACCCCTCATTCCTATTCCGATCATATAAAGGTCATCAACACACCCGTGATTGTTCTGGTTTGGTATTATGGGTGCTAATAGGAGGTGGTAAATGGTGATCACCATCTAGGTAACCCACTCCACTTGTTGGATGGTCGACCTCTAGTATAAAAAAACGGACAATTTGACGATACTTAATCTGGCATTGACCTGGTTAAAATGGAAATAGAAATGAATTGCTGGAGCTCGGTAAATATTTTTGCTGGGAATGTTTAAATTAATACACTAAGAATTATATGCGAGAAAAATCTATTTTCTAAATTGAAATTTGTTATTTTGTACTTGAATACTAGTACATTGATTGGATGAAGAAAAATTTAGTGATCTGACGTTTGTCAGAGACTAGTCTTCAGACAACCCCTAAAATAATATATCGCCGACCGACCGTTATACCTCAGGCGTGATCATGAAAATTTCTGGGTAAGTACCGTTTACGCCAAAAGGGTTGGCGTAGGATTACAACATAGTAGTACACTAAAGAAGATTGTTTTCGTTATCGAAATACTGCGAATAACTACTACAATATTTATAAATTGTTCATCAAGCTACACAATGATTTGAAATGAATCCTCCTGAAATGACAGGAAATTGCAACGAACGGTCACACTGGTTAGAACTTAGAGTTTTGTCTTTGGAGTTGGGCGCTGGATATTAATGAATTTGCCAATGTTTGGTGTTAGTTTTATTTCAATGTGTATTATTTGCGTAAACTTAGGAAATCACTATCTTATGTTGTCTATTGATTGCATCAACCAAATTCAACCAACCAGAATGAATCAGTCGAAAGGTGAGAACGTTAACTGAGAATTTAATAGACTCCTACCTAAGGTGTCGCAGAAAGAGACAAGGATACAATTTCGAGGGTTACCGCGTCAAAAACAAATTACCCCACAATTTGTTTTGTTACGTGACGTCATGTACTACAATTTCTTGAGAAATAATAGGTTCTTGCTTTTGTGAGTAAATAATACAACATGGTTATTTTCAATTACCTTTTATTATTTAAATATTATTTTTATTAGCTTTAGATGAGACGCGCAAGTCACTCACCTGGTGATAAGCGTCACACCTGCCTATAAACAGAAGCAACACCAATCAGAACCTCGAATTATGAAGTACTACATGGCGCTGAACTACGCTCGTCACTCAGATACATAAGGTGTTGTGTCATAATGCCAAGTAAATTAATAAGTTAATAAGTAATAACACACTGCTGCTTCGCGGCAGAAATAGACAAACTGGTGGTACCCACCCAGACGGCCTCTCGCATACGGTGGTCTGTATGTAGTTTGTGAGAAATCTTCCTTAGAAATTTATTTGTCTATAAAATATACATCATAACAGTTTGAAGCAGGTCAATGTACATAATAGTTTTAAAAATTTCAAACTCAAACATATGGACCAAACATCGATTATAACTTATTTAAATCAAAAGTTTATTTTATTGATCTGTAATGTAAATTAGATTTTTTTACTTTCATTTTCGACTGCCTCGGTGGCGCAGTTGTAATGCGTACGCGGTACGACTGCTGTGCTGAGGTCTCGGGCTCAATCCCCGGGTCGGGCAAAGTTCCCGGATTGGGATTTTCTATCATGCTATGCTTAGTATCAGCCCGGAGTCTGGAATTGTGCCCGGTATGGCGATAAAGTTTGCCTCCTATCACATCATGGGACGAATATAAACTAGGCGAAATGTGGGTATACTAGTTAGGCACACCTCTGCCTACCCGTTTGGGGAAAACAGGCGTGAGAGCGTATTTAATTTAACCGTATTTTCTGAATATTTGAATTCTGTGGTTACTTATTATTGTGACAACAATTACCATTGTTATATTAAAAAGCCTTTACTCTAATATAAATACCATTATATATCGGTTTGTGATCCTAATAAATAAAATAATATTGAAAATATAATTAATTTAGGTACTTTTTCTATTGATTATTGCTATACATGCTTAAACTAAATATTTACCAGAATAGGTACAGCATTACAAAGTAGTACAGTCAGTTTCTTCTTTTTGAATAATACATTTTTCTCTAAATGTTGCTAAAAATTATTGATGATGGTTTTGGTGTCCAATATCAATGTCTTGTTGATCCAATCCAATTCTACAGTAAAACATTATCTCCAGGAAAACTGAAACGAGTCATTTTATTATACATAATTAATACATTTCTTCTATTTAATTTTATTATTAATGCATATTGCAAAATTAATATTTCCCATAATATGGGGTAATAATTTATTGAAATTTCGGCAACACCAAACGGAGTAATTTTGTTTGATTATAAATTTTAATAAATGATATTTACTTTGATTAATGCTTTACTAAGAAGAATTTTACGATAAGAATACTTTAAAAAATATATCATATTTTTAAAAGCCTTATTACTGATAAAGCGTGGTATACTTACGAATGAAAAGATAAGTCGGCGTTTTCTTTCCACTATCACTTTTTCACCCTATAATGCTACACCGCACCATAGTTTCATAGAAAATGATATAAATAATTATACGAAGTTCTTATCAACAGCAAAATATAGCATGCATTTGTACTTTTACATAAATTTTAACTAATTTTACCAGGAAGACGATAGACAATTAAACGTCAACTGTCAAACTTTGTTTATGAAAGTTATTTGATATACTTCAAATACTAAACATTCGTCATGAACCAAAAAATATAATCGTTCTGTTTCATTCTTTTATACGATATCACCATAAGTAGCTCTTTTTCTTGTGCGAATGCAACAAAAGCTATGAATTACTCTAGGTATTCTCCCTCTACGGGTGAGAATGACATCATCAAAACACCTTTTTTTAAATCTTACGATCCTTTTACATTAGCGATTAATCTCTAATTTTATATATTTAATGATTACAAATGCTATCTTATTATCTCAATGAAAAATACGTTAATATTTTGCGTAAAAAATGGCAATTTCATAGGTAACGACCTATTATTATTTGGACTGCACCGACGCGCTAATACACGAATTAATACGCAACGAATGAATTCATACTTCACATAATTTAGCAACTGTATTTAATTTGCTAAATGCTAAATGACACTTCGCATGCAAAGTGAATGCTAATGCTAATTAATCCAATACTACTGCACAACATTTACAATCCGGTGCAGTCAGGTGCAGCAAATTTATTTTCTAATATCTTTTTTCTTTGTGTGGCGTTATCCCGGCTAAGTAACAGGGTATGCTTACACTTGACCCGATCATGATGAAAAATTAAAAGTAAATACCAGGATAAAAAAATGTTTATTAAATATAAGGGTAAATAATATGCAACCACAATTTTCGCATCATTTTATTACTAATTTGTGACATCAAACTTTCTTTATAAAATAAGTGCAAAAACTCATTCAACTACAATATTTTTTACAAATAGCCGACAGTACAGGTATCGGCACGAGTCGTGAGAACAAACGTCACCTGTGCAGTAGTTCATTACTTCTGATTGGCGGAATGAAGGAGCGTGACGTGTCACCGCTTTACGCGATTGATTCGTCAGTCGATGCTCATCGTGTATTGGAGCCGCCTGCCCCAACTACTGTTCATCTGGACTCACGATTCGTGTCGGTAGTTATACATATTTTTAAATATTTAACAAATTAGTACAAATGCTAATACTAAAATACTACACTACTGTTTTTCATATTGAGTCAAAAAGGATTTTTTAATAATTCTAATTCAAAAACCTCCAATGTAATGTGTTCATAAAATATTTTGATTTTCCTCGGAATGAACAATATGGATTGCTATAGGCTTCCTTAGACTTCTCATGATTGGGTCAAGCGTCAGATGCATTCATCAGTGCGTTGACGATTAAAGCTTGATGCTTGACGCGACCATCTGAAGTTGATCTTTATTAAATTAAGTCAGGCATACCAAATTAAAGGGTTTCGTCATAATATAAAAAGAAATATTTCTCATACATATTTTAATTACGCCTGTACCATAAGGGTAAGCCGATTTTTCGATTTTGGATTTCAACTTTACGCAGTCCCGATTATACTACTTTAGCTTCATCTGCTATTCATACTAAAAGTATTCAACAATCAACTCTACAAAAAATACAGAAAGTTCGCATAATATTGTGGAATAGATGAGAAAAAACTTGCAGTTAGCTGTATTTAGCGGTTGTTGGCGGTAAATTTCCCGAGGGTGACGTATTGCCATATTATTTTTTTCTAGCTTTGCCTGGTTTACGCTATGTTATTCCTTACTTCCACCTGCACTTATCCCACTCACAGTGGGGTCGGCGCAACATGCTTTTTAATACATGTTACAGAAGGATTTGGCTTGTAGTTTTTACGACCGGTCGCCAGCCTGACGTCAACCCCTCTGGGGAGAAAACACACAGACCCGAAACAAATACTTTTGGATCACAGAACTAACATGCTGGTTCGCTACTCTCGCCACGAGGAAATGTCGTAATTATTTTGTGCTATCTTTAAATCTCTATCAATCTCTATTTGAAACGAGAAGCTAGTCTTTCCCGCGCAAGACATCTCGTGGCCTCATGCTAATGCTAAGGCTAAGGCTCGTGACTCGCTTACTTGCTCGCCTCTGTCATAAAAAACTTTCTATGCGCATAAAAGTTATGATATTTTGTGACTAGGATTTTGGAAGGGGCAAATAGCAAACAAAATAAGATAAACAGCGAAGTAAGTTTAACTTTAGTACTGGGTTGAAACCATATATTTAGTTAGGTACGCCATATAGTTACTTAGTTATTAAGCAAGAAGAAAGTCTACATTTAGTGATAAGGCCGCAGAAGTTTCCTTGTAGTTTATAAAAGACGGTTAGACAATAAGATGTAAATAATAACAGAAGTTAATGGCTGATAGACGACTGGAAGCTATTGATTCTAAATGAAATATTCCTATAATCTACATGAAAGACTACTGAGATTTGGTAGTACCTTAACATCTGTCGCTATATGGCTTTAAAGGCTTAAAATCAGCATTACCACTCAAATACGAATCGACAAAATTCTGAACAGAATCCGTGGTGATCTCGTCACCATACTTCATCGTCACCATCCTTTGTTTGGGGAAATCGATCGCAGTTAACAATGGCACAGCGTCGTCTAAGCAAATATGTTCTCTGAGCATATCGGCGCTGTCTGTGCCATCGATCCCGATGTAAAACATGACATGCTTGAAGGACTTCTTCTTCATCCTGCTGTTTTTGGTGGTGGGGTAGTCGAAGTCCATGGTTTCGTCGTCAGAGGAGTTCTGGTAGGGGCAGAAGCCCGGGTACTGGATGCTGCACTCCTCGTAATAAGATTCGGCGGAAGGCGTTAGAACTGATTCCGCGAACTCTATTTCGGAGTCTTCGTCGTCTGGAAATTGAGAAATTGTGTGAAGTTGTGAGGTGTGAACAATATTAACTAATTAAATGATAGAATGATAGTCTAAATAACCTTAGTCTAAATAACATAGACTGACTTTAATTGAAAAGTAATTAGAATTTGCTGACTAAAAGAACTTGCTGTAAATATCAAAATGTAATGTACTTATAACGGAATTTCATGATGTTCAATTAAATTTTAACAGCCAACTTACGTATTAAACAGTAAACTATTATGAGATAAACTTCTCCGTGTGTATTGGTATTATTGATATCGAGTTAAATTTGTTGTTTAAGGTATATTTTATCCTATACATAATGTTTACTGGGGAATTGTGAAAGCACATTAGTGATCAGTTTATTTTACATTTTTTGAACATTAAATTAAATTAATTGCTCCTAACTAATTTAAATATTATTATTAAATCTTTCTTTCAGCCTTGCATTATTCCGGTTAAATCCAGGGTCCGCCTTCTTGTACCATAGATTTAACGGTGTGTCATCGTCTGACCCCCACAACCGCCAAACGGGAAGCAAGTTTCGCCATTGCCTCTTCCGTTAATCACAGACTATACCACGTGCAGGTAAGGTTTAGCTTTGGACCTAAGATGTTTGTGGTCCGTTTACACTCCAAAAAAGTCTCTGTCTCCTAATAAAAGTCGATCTGGATTTTTAAAGTCCGTAAAACTTTGTTTGGATTGAGTCCTTTCATTTCAAAAAGTATATTTACTCAAAACGAATTGGTTGAAATGAAAAGTGCTCTTACCAATGAAGAGGACGACGGCCGGATGTCGGGCCATTTTCAACAGCGCTTGTTCAGTCAGCACCGACACAGCGCGCTGGCCCCATGGGAAATTCTGAAATGTAGGTATTTATTTATTATAAAACCTACGCCTGCATTTAAAAATAATAAAGTAGGTAAGTTTTCTGTTTTGATTACTTTTTATTGCTTAATTATGGCTCCGCATTTCCATGCATATAATGACAAGTATTTATTAGATTTCCAAGTATTCACAAGAACGAGGAAACACTGGTGTGATCGATTCAATTTTAAATTCTTGGTGTCAATTCCTTCCAGGACGATGCTTCATAAGATTTTCTCTAAGCAGATTAAACGACCAAACTCGATCAATACACTTGGTAAAAAATCAGCTAAATTCACAAATTTCAATGATTCCATACACTGTTCACCACAGTCAATGATTATGGCACAAATCCACAAAAGTGCATACAACGAACACAAATTTAAACTAGTTTATTAAAATAGGAGATCGATTGCTCTGTCCGAATTGCCGCCAAAACTCCGTTTTAGTTACATAAAGAACTGATTTTAAGAAATTTCATTTAGCCTTGATTTCCGAAGTAAGGCGCGAGATTATGCGAGGCTATATATTCAGTCCTATATGGAATAACGATGAGTGATCTTAAATTTGCTTATTATTTAATAATTTGGCCTCCGTAGTGCAGCGGGCTGGCTGTGAAACGAGAGGCCGCCCGTTCATTCCCGCACCGAGCCCCAAGCAATTTGCGCTCGGTATGGTTTTTTTATGGATTTGTGCTGTTAGCTTATATTGCTTTTACAGCTTCACCTGACAATTAAGCCGGCGCTTATGGCACTCTAGCCAGAAATATGTATAATATACTTAGTAGCGATTATGCACATAGGCGCCTTTTAGAAGGTTCAGACCTCAGCTTGAGCGATCGCTGGGGAGTATAGTTTAGGGCTGTCTCTGCACATCATTGTGGCGGCGGTCAGTTGTGGGAGTTCTTCGGACTCGCAGGCGTGTCCTATGTATGGGTCGCGTATTATTATTGCGATTCGGATTGGGCAGGGAAAGTGCTGCTTCGATAGCGACTGGGATGCAGTCGTTGGGACCTGTCAAAACATGTTTGGGACGACGACGGAGGAGGCTCGGTATGGTGATAGGATTGCCTTCTATATCACATCAAGGGACGGAAATAAGCACGACGCAAGTATTCGTTCCGCATTAAGGATAAAGGCGTGAACTTTTGTTATTTTTTAAGTCACAAAGCACTGCGTGACCGCATTCGATACCTCTATACAAAAGTTGTTAAGTCTTGTAATGCAGTTAGACATAAAGAGTAATACAAACCAGTCCAAGCGGATCTCCAGCGAGATGATGCCTTCCATTAGCAGTGAGGATCTTGCCAGCAGCGTCGGCTATCACCAGCGCGGGTATACCAGCGACACTCAGCGCGGCGGGTAATGTCGCCCGAGCCTCTGTCGCACACCACGGTACAGAGAGAGCGCCACCTCCTGATACTGATTGTACCGTGCGGTTGTACGATTGCTCGCTCCTAGAAAAAAAAACTTTCTTACTTTGTGCCTGGCGTTATCCCGGCTTAATGCCAGGGTCCGCCTTCGCATCATAATTTGACGGTGGATTTGGTAGACACTGACACTGTTGTCTACAGCATGAATGGGCCGGCTCGTCCGGGTTGTTACCACTATCTCACAGAAAACCGACGTAAAGTAGCAGCTTGCTGCTGCGTTTCGTACGGTGAGTGAGATATCCGGAGGCCCAAATCCCCTCCCCTTCCCATTCCCTTAATTACCCCTTTCCTTTAAGGTCAGCAACGCGCCTATAATTCTTTTGGTATTGTGAGCGTCCTTGGGCGGTGGAGATCACTTACCATCAGGCTTGCTTGCTCGTTTGCCGGGCTGCGCTATAAAAAAAACCGTGCCATTTATTACGAAAATACATTAATGTTAAATGACTGCCTCGGTGGCGCAGTTGTAATGCGTACGCGTTACGATTGAGGCCAACGCTGAGGTTTCGGGTTCGATCCCCGGGTCGGGTAAAGTGGTTTTTGGGTTTTTCTATTACGAAATGCTCAGTATCAGCTCAGAGTCTGGAATTTGTGCCCGGTATGGCGAAAGGCTCGCCCCCTATCACATAAGGGACTGAGATACGCTCGGCGAAATGTGGGTGTACAGGTTACACCTCTGCCTACCCCTTCGGGGATTACAGGCGTGAGTGCGTATATTTGTATATTAATGTTAAATATGCGTACTAATATAAACATGAAACATATAAAGCCCTTCATACATGTGCCATATCAATTGAGCTAATTGAGGAACTGGTTAATTACGTTGATAGAGTCGAGACGACCGACTTAGCGTGGGTTGCACCAACCGTCGGTTAATCTTAAAGTTATTCTCCCACCTGCCCTTATCCCACTCGCAGTGGGGTCAGCGCAACATGCTTACAGAAAGATTTGGCTTGTAGATTTTACAAACGGCCGCCTGCCTGACGTCAACCCCTTTGGGGAGGATCTTAGTTAGTGTAACAAGAAATGGTTGACGACATCTATGTTGTCAATCTGATAGTGCTGAAAATAAATAATACAGTCATTAAATTATGTGAGTCATTGATTGGTAAATTAAAACGACGAAAGTGAAACTCACTCTAGAGCAACTTGGTCAAATTAGCAGCCCCGTCGTCCCATTTCACAGTCGTACAACTTCGCCGCTTTTAACCAAAGACTTTAATGTAAGTCTTTGCTTTTAACTGAGTACTTTAGAGTTTAGACATAGCATGCATCAAAAGATTGCAAACACTACTTGGTTGAAGATACAGTGTTTTGTTAGCCATTTATCTTCTTTAAATTATATTTTGTTTGTATCCTTTTTACTTATCACCGCATTCGCCTAATGGCAGTGTACTAACCTGAGAACCGTGAGGTTCTGGGTTTAATTCTTAGGACAGCCGGTCAAAATTTATTTTTGAGTCTTCGTTTCTATAAAAATGATATGATTAGTCCGGGATTGATATTTGTGACTGCCTCGGTGGCGCAGTTGTAATGCAAACGCGTTGCGTATGCTCAGTATCAGCCCGGAGTCTGGAATTGTGCCCGGTATGGCGATAGGTTCGTCCCTTATCACATCATGGGACGGAGATAAGGTCGGCGAAATGTGGGTATACTGGTTACAACTTTGCCTGCCCCTTCGGGGATTACAGGTGTGAGTGCGTATGTATATGATATTTGAGTCTGGTTTGGCAATAGGCTCGCCCTCTATCAAATCATGGGACGAAGATAAGTTTGGCGAAATGTGAGTGCACTAGATGCAACTCTGGCTACCCCTTCGGGGATATATGCCTTAGCTTATATGTCGTATTATTTTCTATGCTCTTTATTAAAATCATAAAAAAGTAGAGGCCGTTAATTTGCTCGCGCATTACATTAAAACGGCTAAATTTTGATATAAGTAGATTTCATTACTATCTACATTCATTATTACGGTAATGGGATTCGACTTGGACAATGGGTTTGTGGTCTACTTTTTTTATTAGCTTGAGTGACGCAACGAGCAGCAGGCCAATTCTAGTAATTTTAAATGTTCAAAATATCATTCCGATCTAGTCTCAGCGTCAAGAAAGTTGCAAATGGCATTCTCTTAAACCAATAATCAACGTCAAATGTGAATATAGATCGTAATGAGATTGAATGTAGATTAAAAGTTGACTGAAGCCAAAACGGTATAATGCTACTGCTAATGCTAGGTGCATTTGACGTTGATTATTGGTTTAAGAGAATGCCATTTGCAACTTTCTTGACGCTAAGACTAGATCGGAATGATATTTTGAACATTTAAAATTACGAGAATTGGCCTTCAGGTCGCTCGCCTGTTGGTAAGCGCAACACCTGCCCATAAACAGAAGCCAAACCACACAGAACTTTTAATTACAAAGCACTGCATGGCATTGGACTGCGCTCGTCACCCCGACATATAAGACGTTATGTCTCATAATGCCCAGTAATTACACTGGCATCAATGTCCCTCAAATCGGAACACAACAGTGTGCACACACTGTTGCTTGGCGGCAGAAATAGACAAAACGGTGGTACCAGCCCAGACGACCTCTCGTGTACGAGGGACCATCTTGTAAATCACTTGTAACCTACAATTCAAGACACTGGGCTAGACGCTAGTACTGAGAATTTCGTACCTAATAGAAAAACTCAATATAACTTTTACCCGACCCGGGGATTGAACCCGATACCTCAGCGTTAACCTGAGACGTAACACACCTTCATCGAGCCAGTTCTTTATGTAGCATAATATATTATTGCATAAATTACACATCAAGTATATAAATCATCGAAATAAGATGACTTCTAGTCAAATTTGATATACATAATTATAATTAAATAGATTTGTTACACGTGTCTACCAATAAAGTCTTATTTATATCACATGTGACAAAAACTAGGACATTTAAAAAAATAACGCTTTTGCCCCAGCACTTTTAAGTATTTCATCTGGTAACCCTAACTATGTGTGAATACAATTTACAAATCGGTTACACTATCGATTACTAGAAACATAATTGCGGCGAGATAAAATGTTTCCTAAACAACTATCAATCATTTATAAGTGTACAAATATACATAATGTAATAAAGGTTAAATACACAGTTGTTTAAGTGTAAGAGATAAAAGCGTGCTAGAATTGTTTATGAATTACGGTAATGGGATCTTATTTGTGTTGGGTTTTAGGGTTCTGTGCCTCAAAAGGAAAAACGGAACCCATACCACTTTGTAGTCCGCTCGTCTGTCTGTCTGTCAGGACCCTTTTTCAGGAATGGGTAGGGGAATGAAGTTGAAATATCAAATATATACTAACAGTCTACGATCCCTTTGAGGCGTAGAAAGGTTCTAAGTCAGCGCCATCAAAATATACAACCATTTGTCTCATCTTTATATATATAATTCTACTGTACGTGTGTATGTGACTGAACACCTAAACGGCTGGACCGATTTGAATGAATTTTTTGTAAGCGTTTGGGTGGCGCTCTGGTTGGTTTAGATTCACAATTGGACCCGGTGGGTGGCGCTGCTGTATTTGTGGGAGAAACCGCGCGGGACAGCTAGTATTTTATATTACCCTAAAGGTTGTCTGGTAGAGATCGCTATTAGCGATAAGACTGCCTATTGTTACATTTATAATTTTGTTTTGTTTTTTTTCTTTACTGTAATATTCTGCATGGTGTACAATAAAGTGTTATCTATCTATCTACCCAATTTAAAATCGTGTTGTAGTACGGAACCCTGGCCCCAGTGCGCGAGACTGACTAGCACTTTAATTGTGTGCGGCATTAATTGAACCTCTGCCTACAGGTGTGTGCTTATGATAAGTGTTGGTAAATTCATTTGGTTTCAAAAGTAACCACAAATAATGTTTACTTTTTTGGAGATACTATAGATAGATTTTAAATCTAGATTAATTGTTTATTTTATATTATATCTTTGCAATAATTGTGATCTGTCTTGTGTATTATAAAATAAAATACTTAGATACCAAAAAGGTATACCAATACCACAGCGTCGACGATTCGCCAAGCATATTACCATGATATAGAGGCGAGCCTATCGCCATATCGGATACAAATTCGAATCTCTGATAACTCACATGTGTTTTCTGAATGGATATTCCCACAAATTTTAATTACTCGACTTGAAAATCAAACTGAGGACCATGCTGGTCGGTGCCACTGTCTTCCTTTTGCATTTTGTTTTTTTTACATATGTACTAGCGACTGTCGAGAGACGGTGAGCACTGTTGGCTTTTCAAATATTTATCAGGTAAGTACCAGCATTTCATAGTTACATTACCAAAACAATAAATTTAATAAGTTCCTAAACGCCAGATGATATTCTTCCAAAACTTAACTTCCTATCGTTGCATGCTCCAAAACAATAAACTATTTTAAATTTAGGTCAGAACTGTAAAACGATTAATAAAAATTTCCCCCTTTAGCATATTTTGCCAAGTTCCTAACTGAAGTACATAAATATTATCCAATAAGTAGGGATGAGGCACATTAGCACGGACTAAACGACGGGGTTTATTCGCGGGAATCGGTTGGTCATATTTATTCATCCTAAGACTTCTTTGTTTTTATTAGCATTAATGACGAGTCTAGCAGGTCGCTCGCATGATAGTAAGCGCCATATTTGCCCATAAACAGAAGTAACACCAACTAAGACTGAACTGGACTGAAATGTGCTCGTCACTCCGAGACATAAGATGTTAAGTGTCAATAACAATACCCAGTAATTTCACTGCCTTCAATGTCCTTCGAAGCGAAACACAACAGTGCTTACACACTTTTATTTGGCGACAGAAATAGACAAAGCATTGGTACCTACCCAGACGGTCTCTCGCATATAAGGGTCCTACAACCTAGACTGTATGTGTGTAGCAAGGGGGTGCTCAGGGTGAGCCTGGCATATTATTGGTCCACCCTATATCTTTGCCCATTTATATTTTATCGCATCTGATCCTTTCCAGTATTCCTATACATCTTTGCAAAAGAACTCATTCTGTTTATACCTGGGTGTTAACATGTCACGTAATTCTCATATAACAATTTTAAATAGACTAACGGTGGCGTATGTTCCGTCGACTATGGCGACGCCCTTAGATTAGTTTAATACGCAATAAAGTAATGAGATGGCTCTTTTACGACGAAACTTTATCGTAGTCCCGTAGACGGGGTTGGTCCGGGAACTAGTGAAGCGTGTGGGATGTAACGGGATTAAAAACGATTACACTGGATTAGGTAATTGGATAGGTTTTTAACTCAACGCTATTTAGTTTACTTGTATTGACTTGAAAAACATTGAGTAAAAACGAATTTAGGTTTAAGATTAGGCCGGCAAATGTCCGGACATGAGTTTACAGGATTAATATCCTCTTTACCGCGTTTAAAGTCGACAATTAACTTTATTTGACAATTAATAATGTTAGATTAATTAATTGATAATTAGATTCGGTTATTTTCACATTTATTGTGACTGCTTTTTGCTTCGTTATTGAGCACAGAAAATACTTCTCCGTTACTGAGCATAGAGTTAATTGACATCACTAAGAAACATATAATTAACAATAAAAGTAAATAGACGTCTTTGAGTACGGCAGCCATACCTATAGCATCCAGTAACAAAACCCTGTTAATTGTTTATTCTTGATATATTCAATTATTTAGGAGTGAAAGAGCCAACATAACGGATAAACGGGATTTAATGGAAGGAATTTATTCAATTTGTAAGTAACGCTTAAAGAAAGAAGAAGAAAGAAAGAAAGAAGAAGAAAGAAAGACAATTTATTAGTCACAGATCACAAAAAATTTACAGTAAAACAATACTAACTAAACACCATCAAAACGGTTTTGACAATTGCGCGTCGTGACTGTGACAGGTAGGTGACCACTCAGCGTGTTGCTGTGCTGTGGCGTGAACCACAACACAGCGCTGATTTTCAGTGGTCACCTTATGTGACGTACGGACGCCAGCCAGCTTACATTAAATATAAACAACAGTATAAAATAAATAAGGGATACATCCAATATATAAAGAAATAAATAAATAATACCTATACATATATATAAATTAATATACTCAGACAACCTACACACTCATATTACAAAATGTATAATATAATATATATATATATATACGCTTGCCTAACAACAGTAACAATTAATATTAGAATCATATTCTTGCAATGCCCCTGTCTCGCTCCCACTCCCAGACTAAGTATGATATGCAGCCGTGCCGTCCAGGCGCCCGGTCGGCCGGCCGGTGAGTGCACGCGTCGTGAAGATAAGAAATTTCAATAATAATATTATGATAAAAGCAATTAAGTTCACACAGCCAGTGCATCAGTGGAGTGAAAACAGCACTACTATGTCACCAATAACATAAATGTAACTTCGATTTGTAAGTACCTAAGTGCCTATGTAAATATGGTCTACAAATCTTCGGTCGAACATAAGTATAGATAAAAATAAAATAAGTATGTTATTTTAGGTGAGGAAAACCAGAGACATAAAAAAGGCGCAAAACGACATGCGGTCTGGAAGATTCTTTCAACTCCTTAAAGTACCTGCCACGATGTCATGTCATATTGCCGCCACCAACTGCTTGGAAAATGATTTATAATACATATGGGTCATAAATGTGATGTAAGTTACCAATTACTTAAAGGTTTTGCTTTAACTGTTTGGAGTTTAGACTTTGGAGCATGACTTTGTGGTCGATAGTTTAGAGGTCTTAATTAAACTTAGAGCTTCAAAATGTTTGTTATTAAGTAATCTAATCTCATAAAAACCCCAATCGCAACCGGAGTTACATTCAGACACTTCTTATGTTCAGGGTTTGATGGCCGACCTAACAATTCGTCGCCATACATCTCGAACTGGTGCTTTTCTGGTGCATTCATAGAGGGGACATTCTTTTAGTTTTATTTTACGCTAGTTGCTTGCAGGTCCGCCCGTGTGAACAGCCTTTTCCGGGATAAAAAGTAGCCTATACCGTAACCGTCTTCAGGGCCTCATCAATCTGTACCAAAATTCATCAAAACCGGTTTAGCGATACAGGCGTGAAAGCGTAACAAACAAACAATAAAATTCACTTTCACATTTATAATATTACCTAGTTAGGATATTAAAACATGTCTACATCATGTATATTTCTATCATATAATTTAAAACTTACTCTCCGATCAAATGAGTCGCATTAATCACCGAGGACAAATGCTCATCGGCGCGCATCAGCAATTCGCTTTGAAACTCGTTGATTATGATGATTTAGCATCGCTCTTTGGCTCCAGCCCCTCGATTGATCTTACTGATTACAAAATGAAGCGACATTTTTTATTCATAGATTTTTAGGCTTTTAGGAAGGAACAAGAATATAAAATATAATTATACAAATGACGGTAGCGGCGAAAGCTCGAACGGTAGCGGTTCGAACCCACAGCACCCACAGTTAGTAGTTCGTTTACATTATGTATGGTAGGTATGAGAAAAGCACTTCATAATTGGGACGGCGGAGTCTGTGCAGGCAGCGCAAAGATCACAAATCTTAGGTATGCAGACGATACCACCATCGTTACATCATATGAGGAAGATATGGCGATCCTATTAAAGCGCATAGAAGGAGAAAGCGCCAGGTTCGGTCTTAAGATTAACCATTCTAAGACCAAAATAATGGTGGTAGATCGAAGACAACTTCTTCAACGCACTATAGCTCTTGATGGATATGAAAGGGCCAGTCAATTTGAATACCTGGAGTTAGGTGTAAAAGCCACGATAGTAGAAAAATCGATGCTAATGAAATGTGGTGCTGGCGAAATAAGCTACTTATACCATGGACCGCTATGAGGACTAGTGACTCTATACTAAAAGAATCAACTCTTCACATCACAAAGATCAATATCAGGCTGTCAGCTGTCTGTCAGGCACGAGCGGTTAGTTTTTTCGGACACATTGTGCGGTCTTCTAGACATAACCTGGATAAAGTTTTAATATTGGGCCAAACAGAAGGGAAGCGCCCCAGGGGAAGAGCGTCGTCTAGATGGTCAGATGCCGTGAAAAGGGCTGTTGGTGGCAGCATATACCAAGTGGCCCAGTTATCTTATGACCGCTTAGCTTGGAGGCACATATGTGGTCGCGATCCTCAGCACTGAAGGACCGACGAAGAAGAAGAAGGTACCTACATATTTTATAAGTTATTTAATAATAATTAACATTAATTAGTTCGCAACCATTAGAGGCTAGACCAATGAGGCGACTTAGCCGAGCTGGGATAAAAAAAATACCACATGTATTTGACATACATATTTAGAACACAGTCCTATAAAAATTTGTGTCTCTTACTATCTGCATGGTCCCCAAATTTCATATCTTATACAAATAAATCCCTACGGTCAAAAATTACCATGAGCATCGTATAACGAAGTTTGCAACGTCCTTAATATCGCCGAACTTTTATTACATCTCTTATCCCGATTATCCGGGCCCGCTTGTATAACCGGGTGTAGGGTTGTCAGATCTTAAAATCGGAAGGCTGGTTAAAATTGCCATTTTAACTAGAGATTTGGACTACAGCGGTGCCTACCGTAATCCAACCGTTAAAAATCATCCACAGTTAAGTAGATTAGCCATTTCTAAATAGAAAAACCAGGTTAATTAAACAGAATTATAAAAATATCATGGCCAATGGTGTTATAAGGAGTCGAGCATATCGCGATATCGGGCACAATTCCAGACTCCGGGCTGATACTGAGCATTTCGGGATAGAAAAACCCAATATAACTTATACCCGACCCGGGGATCGAACCCGAGACCTCAGCACAGCAGTCGTGACGCGTACGCATTACAACTGCGCCACACCGAAGTCGGTGGGTTTTTCGGTTTAAACTTATAACACTCTTTAATTTGCGTCAGAGGTTAAAAAATCGGACACCTATCGAATTTGGTCGGACAACGGCTACACAAAAACTACCCGGCTTTATCCAGGCGCGTGGTAACCCTAACCGCGGGTATAACCGGGTGTGCCCGTGTGCCCGTGTGCCGATACGACCCCTGTTGGAGTTTACGACCGGTTTAAGCAGCCATATACCCGGACCATTGGACCCGATAGCCGGGTGAGCGTGCATGCTGTGTTAAATCCCTTTTAGATTCGTTATTTGTCTTTGTTATAGGGGTTGCCAGTTTATAATAAAAATTAACTTTGGAATTTGTAAAAGAGCTTGTTTTTTCGATTATATACTTTTATTTGCAACTAGTTTTAGCCTGCAGCTTTGCTTGTGTGATTAGGTTTAACTTTAAGTAAGTGTACACGCTCAATGTATTCTTCCAAACAATATATTTCTCGACGCGAGAATCGAACCTACCTACAAGGTGTGGTCCCTCGTATGCGAGAGGCCGTCTAATTTGGTACCACCGCTTTGTCTATTTCTGTCGCCAAACAGCAGTGTAAGCACTGTTGTGTTTTAGTTTGAAGGACATTGAAACCAGTGAAATTACTGGGCATTATGAGACTGAAGCTTATGTCTCGGGGTGACGAGCGCAGTCCAATGCCATGCAGTGCTTTGTAATTCAAAGTTCTGTGTGGTGTTGCTTCTGTATATGGGCAGGCGTGGCGCTTACCATGAGGCGAGCGATCTGCTAATCCTAAACTACAAAAAAAAAACTTATGGGATAAAAAATGTTAGTCCAAGCTTATCTCAGAATAAAATAAAATAAATCCGTATCCAAATTGGTTCAGTATTCAGGGTTGTGATGTACCCTTAACAACTATTAGCAAAAGGAATAAGTACCTACCTTCAAAGTATTTAGGGCCTATTTCACAATGTCCGCATAAAACAGTCAATTTAGGAAGGACCAATTTGATATGCGCTGTGTGTAATGATAATAGAAAAATGTGATAATTTTGTATTTTCCTGTTTTATATTGTATCTGATAAATAACGTTTATTTGGCCGTTCAAAGTAGACCCTTAACAAACATCCTCTTTAGATCCGGCAATTCAAAATAATTTTACAGCCTTGTATTATACACGTCCCACTGCTGGGCACGGGCCTCCTCTACTGAATGTGAAGGGCTGGGCCTTACTCCACCACGCTGTCCTAATGCGGGTTGGCAGACTTCACATACCTTCGATATTTTTACGGAAAACTTTTAGGTATGCAGGTTTCCTCATGATATTTCACAATGAATATACACGTCAGTGCTCTTGGGGCGGGTTTCGAACCTGCAACTTTCGTCTCGGCTGTCCATACCAGCCCCGCTGAGTTATTTTTTTTTATAGCATAGGTCAGCAAACGAGCAAGTGGGGCACCTGATGGTAAGTGATCTCCACCGCCCATGTACGCCCACAATACGAAAAGAATTATGGATGCGTTGCCGACCTTAAAGGAAAGGGATAATTAAGAGATTGGGAAGGGCCCTCCGGATATCTCACTCACCGTACGAAACGCTGCTATTTTACGCCCGTGTGTGAGACAATGGTAACGACCCGGACGAACCGGCCCATTCGTGCTGTAGACACAAGTGTCTACAGCGTGGCTCTACCACTCAGCTATCGTTCAATTCTAAATAATCTACTCAAATTAAAAGAATAATACCTACCAGTAAATACACCCAAAAGTCACACACATAGTTCTGACCCCACACTAGGTAAACCTGGGTACCAAGAACTACGAGGGACTTGCGGTCCCACAACACCCAGACCCGGAACAAATATTTGTGAATCAGACAAACATTTGTCTAAGTGCGGGAATCGAACCCACGGCCTTACGCTCCGCAACCGGCTACTAACCAGTGAATTGTTTATGTTTCTAAACTATATGACATTGTTTAGTTTTATGATACCGGTTACAGCACAATGAACGCGACTCGCAAGGGAGATGGTTTGTGAGTCGGCTCCCCGCAGTCCCGCCAGCACGGAATGGGAAATGGCGCGCAAGAGAATTATGACTAGGGATGCTGAGTTCTAACTGTATTTTTCTGTATTTAGAGTATATTCCAATAAGGTAGTTTCCTATATTGAATTTTGTACATTATTTTATAAGCAACAGAACATGATACGCAAAAGAAACCCTTTTATTAATACAATCAAAATTGGTTCAGAAATGTGCCCGCAGTTATGACTTTAAATGTTGGTATGAGGAAAAGTAGGGATATCTCACTATCTCGCTTGCACGCGTGCACCATAATGAACATTTTACACAGTGACGTCAAAGTTTGCGTCGTCTGTCATTTGACAATTACCCCTTCTACAAGATTTGAATGGCTTCTAACTTATTGATTTTTGGTCAGATTTATAAAATTCTTTCTGCAATTGATTTTGAGTAACGTAACTTATTGATTTCAATAACAAAAAAAATCTAGTCAACTACCCTATTATATTATGATTGACAGCCGTCGTGGCGCGTAGCCGGTGAACTGAGAGGACGCAGATTCGGTTTCCGCACCGAGACAAATGTTAATGTGACCCGCAAATATTTTTTGGTATCTGGATTTCGTGAGAACGAAAACTCTCGTAGTTCACAGATACAAGATAATAATCGTATCTTACTGCGGAGTCAGCACTATGTGTGTAACTTTTTAGTGTTATGTATTTAGTGACTTCTTATGTTTACTTTATGTTTCTTATCTTCTTGAAAAAGATGGCGGGTAGCGGGTGGATGCGGGCTGCTCAAGACCGGGATGGTTGGCGCTCACTTGGGGAGGCTTACGTCCAACAGTGGACGACAACAGGCTGAGATATATGTTTACCGCGGTCCTTATGTTTATTTTATCGTGGTTTAATTTGTATTTTAAGAGAGAATCCTCGTGACCAAGAAGGCTGAAAAGCTTTCGAAACTTTGGGACTAAAATAGAAAATTTACCGCGATAAAATACATATAAACTAGTTTTATTTCAATGTTATGTATTTTCTAAAAAGCAGTGATAGCTCAGCGGGGAGTGGTATGGACTGTCGAGACGAAAGTCGCAGGTTCGAAACCAGCCTCAAGTGCATACACCTCTGACTTTTATAAGTTATGTGTGTATTCATTGTTAATTATTACTTGCTTTAACGGTGAAGGAAACATCGTGAGGAAACCTGCATACCTAAGAAGTTCTTCGTAAGAATTTCGAAGGTATGTGAAGTCTGCCAACCCGCATTAGGCCAGCGTGGTGGACTAAGGCCTCACCCCTCTCATTCAGTAGAGGAGGCCCGTGCCCAGCCGTGGGACGAGTATAATACAGGGCTAGTATTATTATTATTATTATGTATTTTCTAAGTTTTTTATAATAATGAAAAGCAGCTTGAAATCTTAAAAATAGTTTATTTCCAATGATATACATACTGCTAAGGTTTAACATAATTCTCTGGGAAATAAACCAGATTTCCGGGAAACTTAACAGCTGGCAGCCCCTATTAATGTCTGCAGGTTCACTACATTCCGCCCCGGATCAATTCTATAGCAATTTACCTTATTTGCCACTTTGTTTTATTTGTGACACGCGACTAGCATGAAAAGATTATATGAATAAGTCTCAGGCCGATTTGCACGACGATCCTGAATCGAGATTTATCACTAAACTTATTTACTTATGTAAAATTTTCATATCGTTTGACGTTTTTAATGAGTTAAACTCGATTTAGGATATTCGTGCAAGTGGACTTTAGTGTCTATTCCGTAGTTTCTTTAGGAGCAAACATAATAAATAGCATAGCAGTGATAGCTCAGGTGGGAGTGGTATGGACTGTCGAGACGAAAGTCGCAGGTTCGAAACCAGCCCCAAGAGCATACACCTCTAACTTTTCTAAGTTACGTGTATATTAATTGTTAATTATCACTTGCTTTAACGGTGAAGGAAACATCGTTTGGAAACCTACATACCTGAGAAGTTCTCTATAAGAATTTCGAAGGTATGTGAAGTCTGCTAATCCACATTAGGCCAGCGTGGTGGACTACGGCCTAACTCCTCTCATTCAGTAGAGGAGGCCCGTGCACAGCAGTGGGGCATGTATAATACAGGGCTGGTATTATTATTATTATAATAAATAGGTAACATACCTAGATGGTAGAGTCGTATGCTAGATTTCGTCTGGTTAGGTACCACCGGTTTCCTTTTTTCTGCCAAATAGCAGTAAGAAACTGTGTTCTAGTTTGAAGGACAGCGAAACCAGTGAAATTACTAGACATTATGATAACATCTTATGCCTTAACCCAAGCCTCGTCGAACAGCCGTTCTTCTCATTAAGGCGGATAAAAAAAATGCACGACAGATACTAAAATAGTTTATGAGCACACGCGACAAAAACGCCGAATCTTATGATTCATTGTGTGATTGTGAATTTACGATTGCATCAGATTTATAAATCTTATTCAATCTTATTGAGGTGCCTTTAAAGTCCTTTGTCAGTGTATATTATTGTATAAATTACACAAAGTTAAATGCAAATTAACAAAGCTGTCTTTAAATATTAAAACACGTGTAATTCAACTATATAGAGATATTAAGTAGCATATGCTCGCCTGTCCGTTGCCGTGATTGTCTTTGCGGAATTAAAAGAAGCGTTTGTACGAACGTTATATACACACTCACGCCTGCAATTCCGAAGGAAAGGTAAAGGCAGAGCTGTAACCAGTACACCCACATTTTGCCGAGCGTATCTCAGTACCATGAATGCAGCAGTTGGACCTCTACCGATCCCTTTTTTATAGTAGAACGTGCAACTTCTTCTAGTGATGACACGAGCAGGTCGCTCGCCTGATGGTAAGCGCCACGCCTGCCCATAAACAGAAGCAACACCACACAGAACTTTGAATTACAAAGCACTGCATGACATTGGACTGCGCTCGTCACCACGGGACATAAGATGTTAAGTCTCATAATGCCCAGTAATTTCACTGGCTTCAATGTCCTTCAAACCGGAACACAACAGTGCTTACACACTGCTGTTTGGCGGCAGAATTAGACAAAGCAGTGGTACATCTCGCATACGAGAGACCTACCACCTTGTGGATCACCAGATGGTGAATTATCTCCATCGCCCTTGAACATCCACAATATCAGAATCATGGACGCGTTACCAACTATAAGGCAAAGGAATGATTAAGGGGGATTTGGGAGGGGGAAGGTGATTTGGGCCTCCGGATATCTAACTCACCGTTCGAATTCTCACGCTTTGGGGATACAGCGGTAAGCTTATGTATTCATGTAATATGTAGAAATTTTTATATAATGCTAATAATAATATATCTAAGAATGGACTTAAAAAAATAATCAGAAAATTCCTATTAGACTAAAACAGTCATCGATTTTCGTTTCGCACGTCGGCTAATATTACCCTCGCCGAAAATAACAGAGGTAGCTACCCCCGTGACGTCACTAGACACAGTCGCGACAGGTGCTCCCTCCCCTGCCGCCCCCCCCCACCCCGGCCCCGCGTCCACACCCTCGCATAATCGACTTGATACTCGATAGGGTTCGTGTGTATCGGGTTATCTAGCGTACTAATGCATTGAAATTATTATTGAGTCTTTAGACTTCAAAAAATAAGTTGTATTAAAACTTAGAAACCAACTTTTCAGTGTTAGAGCCACGCTGTAGACACTTAGGTCTCTTTAGAGTCGGTGCCTGCATCGCTGCCGGTCAAATAAAATTGCATTTTTTTTGCACTGTTACTTTTGACTTTTCAGTTTTTTTATTTTTCGGTTTCTTAGTTTCGTTAAAACTTATGTTATTTTTATGTGGTAGGTGTAGGTGGTGATCCCTCGTATGCGCGAGGCCGTCTGGGTTGGTACCACCGCTTTGTCTATATCTGCCGCCAAACAGCAGGGTGTAAGCACTGTCGTGTTCCGGCTTGAAGAACATTGAAGCCAGTGAAGTTACTGGGCATTATGAGACTTAACATCTCATGTCTCGGGGTGGCGAGCGCAGTCCAATGCCAAGCAGCGCTTTGTAATTCAAAGTTCTATGTGGTGTTGCTTCTGTTGATGGGCAGGCGTGGCGCTTTCCGTCAGATAAGCGACCAGCTCGTTTCGTCACTTAAGTTAAAAAAAAAATAGTAAAAAAAGCTATTAAAGACCCTCCAAATTGAGAATCTCGTTATACCGGGCACAATTTTAGACTCCAGGCTGATACTGAGCATTTCGTAATAGAAAAACCCAATATCACTTTTACCCGATCTGGGGATCGGACCCAAGACCTCAGCCTCAGCCTCAGTAACGCGTTCGCATTACAACAACACCACCGAGCCAGTCAACGAAGGTAGTCGGCTGAAATGTTCACAAATATTTTTGCGATAGTAAAAACGCATTTATCCTGACACAAGCAAATGTGTCTATGACACAGGTGACCGATTATATCGAGCGTTTTAACAATGTAAATCTCACGTCGCTCTCCGAATTTATATTTTACATCGCATTTTATTTTCATACTCGTTTCGGGTTTGATACAATCGGAAAGTTTATCAATGTTTTTTTGTTCGTTCAAAATGAAATTATGGATTTGTTTTTTATCAGAATCTTGACAGTCTTTATCGTAAGAAGGCATAAACTACCTTATTCCCCCCTTACCTCTTAATCTTCCTTCCCTTCTCAATGCCTTAATTACCCTTTTCCTTTAAGATTGGCAACACGCCCATGATTCTTCTGGTATTGCCGTACATCGGCAGTGGAGATCACACACACACACTTGATCGTTTGCCAGCCTATCCATTAAAAAAAAAATGTGATACGAGACGGACTCATTGCCTAACTTGGCATAAAAACCAAATTCGGCGCAATCCACATGTATTTTTGGAAACGCAAACTCAATGATTAAAAGATATTTTGTTATACTGATAAACAATATAAATTCCGAAATAATTTTAGAAATAATCATTCTTGTTGAAATCAGACTTCCCACAGCTACAAACCGTTATGGCTCAAAATACATTTTCATAGAAAGAAAAACCCCATCTCAATCCCACGCAATATACAAACTTTTCATGCTGTTTTATATCACCCTAACAATGGAAACATGGCAACTTTTTCACAAATTCCCATTTCTTATACAACAATGAAAGACTTTTTTTCACCCCACTGTTATGTAAATTGCGTTTCGTTATTCGTATAACCAAAACCGTGTAATTTCATTTTGTGTTTTGCTTTTGACTTCTAAAAATTGTTCGAATAATTTATTCTTGAATGGACTTTTTTTTATAGTATAGGCCGTCAAACGAGCAAGTGGGTCACCTGATGGTAAGCGATCTCCACCGCCCATGTACGCCCACAATACAAAAGCATTATGGGCGCGTTGCCGACCTTAAAGGAAAGGGATAATAAGGGATTGAGAAGGGGAGGGGAATTTGGGCCTCCGGATATCTCACTCACCGTACGAAACGCGGCAGCAAGCTGCTACTTTATGCCGGTTTTCTGTGAGACAGTGGTAACGACCCGGACGAGCCGGCCCATTCATGCTGTAGACAGAACTGTCTACAGCGTGTCTCTACCACTCACAAACTACTCACTCACTGGACTTATTGTATTAGGAAATATTATGAGTAATTTAGGAATAAATGTTTATCGTGTACTAGCAATTGTCTCTCAATTTACTCTAGCCATTAACCTATTTAAGGGAATTAAGTATACTAGCTCACATGATAGGACCCATTTTCATGCTCAATAATCATTATTTTGTGTTATAGTGTTCCTCTTGGCATAAACTGAGCTGCTTTAACTAAAATTCAATTGTATTAATGTAGTACCAATATTGTAAATCAGTTTTGAAAAGAGCAACGTTAGAGTTTCTTGTCTGTTCTTCTCTAGCGAAACAGCATTCCGATCAGGCGGTAGAGTTAAAATTTGACTGAATCTAAATGATGTATAACATTTTATGGATTTATAATGCGTCCATAAGCTTCAGGTCAATACCTCCTTAGTTCATTATATCTCCCGCTTTGCTATGGAGAAAAGTCGAAAAAATAAACTTCCAACTTACCTGATACTTTATCTTAATTATATATTTTTTTATTAATTTCATTCCGATTCACGTTTCTAAAGACTCCATTAGTAGTTCTATCCCATAAAATTATAGAATGGATAATGTATATATATATATCTTTAGTTTGCGGATGCGGTTCTTGTAACTGTCTCTACGTATTATTGTGTTTAAAAAAACGTTTGCCACTTTGCTATTGAGTTTTAATTTATTTATCGACATATATTCAAACAAAACTTCAAACTTGACCCGTACGCTAAAAAGTGTGGTTCAAATAATTCAATGCCCTCGGGATTATTTTCCTATAAAACTGAACGATGCCGGACAAGTACTCTGAGCTCTCCAAACTGCGTGTTTTCTATTCCCTATTGGAATAAGTTTGATGCAGTGTTTCTGTACAACTTTTCATTTATGCCTGGTTTTTAGGGTTCTATTACAGAGACTACGCCGTTTGATTGTCTATCTATCTTTCCCTTAAAAGGTTCTATCTTCGAAAGTCTAAACCATAGGTACTCGTAGGTAGCTGACTATGTTTACAGAATATGAGTTATTATGGTGGATATACAAATATTAAAAGTAACAAAAAGTAGAAATTTAACAGTGTAGTATGAAACCCTCAATGCGCAATTCCAACTCGAATTTAACCGGTTTTTTTGTAATGTACATGCTTTTGTAGGCTTTACTTTACAAATTAAGACGTCTCAGAAGATTGTGTCAAACGTCAGTGGCTCTCTCTTCTGCCAACAGAAGCCTACTAAATTCATCGAAATACTAAATTTCAGTTTTACAGCTAGTGACAACGTACGTTAGAAACGCTGCCGTCGAATGATCTCCCATAGATTTGTATAGTATGTAGTGCACGCACGGACGCGGACGCAGCCATCGGAAGTCTACCTTATCTGTAAGCAGCAACTTAGCGGAACATAGCGGCTTCGCTCTTTTCATGGCATTCTCCATGAGCAGCGTTAACCACTTACTAGACGAGCTGCTCGATAGTATGCGCACTAGGGTTTAAGGTACTAAAAATACACGAAGCTTAGAACTCAGTCACTACATCAAACTGCTGGAAAGCGACTGGTGCCGGTCGCATTTTGTTAGATAATGTTATTTTTATTTCGCATGCATTTGGTACTAGACTCACCCCCGTATTCATAAAGTTTATATGAGACCTCATAGTGAGCGCTTTTTTTTTTGTTTTATTTTTTTTGGTCGCATGCTGATAGCCTGACGCGAGTCGGCTTTTGTCAGCGTCACCGGACTTTCGGGTGAATGCTTTAGGCACTCCAACTCTAGAGTAGTGAGCGCGAACGCATAGTGTCTCTAAACGTCATTGGTTAGTTTTTGGCGCTAAATCAAAACAGACCAATCATGTACACAGAATTGGACACTAGGCAAAGAGTTTATTTAAGTTTTGTTTGTGAATACGGGCCTCAGTGTGTCTAGTGTGAGTTCTTCGATCTGTTTCTTTGATGATATGAAAAACATGTATGAAGTCAACATTTTTCCGTCCGTTCAGTCACAAGGTATTTAAAAAAGGTAAAAGGGTATTTAAAAACCCACAGGCAAAGGCGCTATCAACCGACAGCCACTAACTAGATGCCTAATGAGTAAAAAAATAATTAGTCAAACAAAAGCGTTCGTCAACACAGAATTCTATAAACGTGTGTGTGAACCGGTATCGACAAACAATAAAGCGACAGGGCTGAAGTAAGGTTAGATAGAATGGGGATTTATTTAATTAGTTAAAAATGGGTTGCATGGTGTTTTAGTACGAGATTTTTGAAGGCTGTTATTGTTTATTAGATATTTCATTTTATTTTACACTAGCCTTTGCTCGCGGCTCCGCCCGCGTGAACGGCCTTTTCCGGGATCTAAAGTAGCCTATGTCAGTGATAAAGTAGCTTTCTAACGGCAAAAGAATTTTTGAAATCTGTACAGTAGTTTTTAAGTTAATGTAACGAACATACAAAAATACATTTCTTTCCTCTTTATAATATTAGTGTAAAAATGAATGCCACCCATAACTTACAATTTGTCCTGACTTATTCCTTTTAATATATGTATTATGTTTGTAACCACGGAGGAGATTTAAACCTTCTAATGAAGACAAGTTTAATGCAGTTAAAAACAACTGCGATTCATCTATAAAATAAGTAGACAAAAATTCGTTGGATCTTCAAACACAACCGTGCATCGCGTCTAGTCGATTGTGGGTCGTAATCCCCACACGTATAATTTTCCCTTAACCCGCCCCTGTCCACGGATGATGGGATGGCGTAATTCTATACGTTGGGGGGAAATGCTGGTCGCACATTGAATGAACGCGAGAATAATGGGAGGGATGTGTGCAACGAGATATTTCATAGTGTACTTCTTACGCCATTCATTAGTATAGGATGTCTCTGGAGTTGTTTAATTAATGGCTATTTAGGTTTCGCGTGTGCCTACTGCCCATGCTTTGTTTCCAATAGGTGTGTTTTTTAGTGGTATTTTACCGTGGCTGAGCAGGAAAAAAGCAGTCTTTTCAGTTTATACCTTATTAATTTAAAATGTTGATGTTTTTTGTAATGGTGAATTAAGTAAACTGATTTTGTAGTAAGTCGGCCTCGGTGACATAGTTGTAAAGTGTACGCGTTACGACTGTGGCTGTCGCTGAATTCTCGGGTTCGATCCCCGGGTCGGGTAAAGTGGTATTGGGTTTTCCTATTACGAAATGCTCAGTATCAGCCCGGAGTCTGGAATTGTGCCTGGTATGGCGATAGGCTCGCCCCCTATCACATCATGTGACGGAGATACGCTCGGCGAAATGTGGGTGTACTGGTTACACCTCTGCCTACCCCTTCGGGGATTACAGGCGTGAGTGCGTATGTATGTATGTATGTAAACTTATTCGGCTTTATTACAACGTAGATTAACTTTAATCTAGGTTTAAGTCAACTAGTTTGTATGAGTTACTCTATAGTAATTTGTCTATAATATTAACGAGCTGTTACAAAGCCAGTTGAAGTTTAGTCTAGGTTTTATAAATTAAGGATATCTTTATATATATAATTATACTGTACGTATGTACTGAACTCCTTCTAAACGGCTGGACCGATTTGAATGTTATTTTTTGTATGCGTTTGGGTGGCGCCCTGTATGGTTTAGATTCACAATTGGACCCGGTAGGTGGCGCTGCTGTAGTTGCGGGTGAAACCGCGCGGGAAAGCTAGTTAATTATACTATAATGCTACAATATCTTATTCTTCTTATACATAATAACCGACCAAGTATGAGTCTGAATCCCGCACCGAGTGTTCCGTACCACCAACCTAATTTTCTTTTATTATTATTTGGTAGGACTGCATAAGAACCCATATTCTGTGAAAATTTTAGTCGGTTTTTTATTTATTTTTATAACGGCTAAAAGATAAAGCTCTAAAAAAATAGACACACAGATCGTATTTTGTAATAGCATAGTTCGGCAAAAGAGCAAGTGAGTCACCTGGTGGTAAGTGATCTCCTCCGTCCGTGTACGCCCACAATACCATAAGAATCATGGGCGCGTAGCGGACCTTAAAGGTAAGGGATAATTAAGGATTGGAAAGGCGAGGGGGATTTGTGCTTCCGGATAACTCAGTCACCGTACCAAACGCAGCAGCAAGCTACTTTACGTCGGTTTGCTGTGAGACAGTGGTAACGAACCGGTCAAGCCGACCTGTAGAGTTCTTGAGTGAAAAATTATTTAATAAAGTATTATAATAATTATTCTTTCGATTTGCCATATACATTTTTATTTTATTTAGGAATTATTGGGGCTTGGGGCTTCATGTTTCTAACTAAAAATACCATTGAAATGTATTCAAAAGATAATAAATTCTATCAAAGATGAATAACCATCGGTTCGAGGATAAATATTCACTAAATCGCGATCTCATCAAATATTCCCCGTAATGGCGAGGGTAGGGTCCATAAATCCTGAGTTTCGGATCTCCATATATCTGTCAAATTGACAAATTGTTCGCTTCTGTTTCGCTGTCTTTTGTTAAAAGTTTTAAAGTACAGCACTCCACATTATTTTTTGAGCCATAACTGCTTATTTTTATTATATCTGTATATATTTTGTTTATTGAATTCCACTTTGAACATATATTTAGGTCTCCTATATCTCCTAAAGATCCTTTCGCAACAAATAAACATTTTGAGTGATTAAATAAAAGATATAAATATTAAACTGAGTAAAACATAAACATGATACCTATATATTATCAATGGTAGCATGTCATAGCTAGTCGCCACTTGCGCTCAGAATACTTTTCACGAAGAATTTATTTATTTTCTAAATGTAAATGGAAAATTTACTTTACAAGTTACTTTCTAGAATTTTTAGTTTTATCCTCAACTAGCTGTCCCGCGTGCATATTACTGCTCCACTCCCGTGTTTCATACAAAGTTCAATCCCCCTTTTATCCCCTTGTTATACATATAAACCTTCCTCTTGAATCACTCTATCTATTGCTGAAAACTTCATTAAATCCGTTGAGTAGTTTTAAAGTTCTAAGCGAACAGACAACGGAAGCGACTTCAGTTTATACTATATAAAGATGTCGCGATGCTTTTATATTTTTTTCTTATATCGATTACCTACCTTTTTTTTATACGTAATAGGCTGCCGTTAAAGTCGAGGCAGAAAAGTTCTCGAATGGAGGCCACGTACGGGCAAGCGCAACAGAGGACGTCCACCTACAAGATGGACCGACGACCTGACAAGGGTTGCAGGAAGCCGATGGATGCAGGCCGCTTCCAACAGGTCGGCCTGGAAGGCATTAGGGGAGGCCTATGTTCAGCAGTGGACGTCTTGGGGCTGATGATGATGATGATGAGGCTGGCGTCACTTACTTTTACTTTTTACCTACTTCCATAGTCGCTTGGGTATTCTCTAATTTCGTCATATCAATCTTAATATATATTTTTCAGAAATCGAATCATCGCGTCGGTGCGTTGTCGGCCGTTAAGATAAGTACAGGTTATTTTTGCAAGGTTCCTAAGTCGTATCAGTCGGAAATACAGCAGGCATAAGCTGATTTCACAAGAGAACTATACGAGAAAGGAAACTCCGTGCAAATTGTTTTTTTATGAGTGGTAGAGCCACGTTGTACTCACTTGTCTACAGCATGAATGGGCTGGCTCGTCCGGGTCGTAACCACTGTCTCACAGAAAACCGGCGTAAAGTAGCTTGCTGCTGCTTTTCGTACAGTAAGTGAGATATCCGGAGGCCCAAACCCCCTCCCCTTTCTAATCCTTTTATTATCCCGTTCCTTTAAAGTGATCAACACACCCATGATTATTTTGGTATACTGGTATTGTTTGGCGTACACGGGCGGAGGAGATCACTTAACATCAGGTGACCCCGTGCTCGTTTGGCGGCCTATGCCATAAAAAAAAACGCACCGTTGAAGAGCTCTATCTATTAAGATGGCGGGGATGGGATCGCGACTAGTGTCACGTTGTGCGGCAATGAAATTACATTACATTCGCACTGAATACTGGCATAAATGAGAGCTTTACTGTTCCCTTTTAAATGGTCAGCGATGACATTATGATTACGGAAAACCCAATAAATCCCTCCTTCCTTAATCCCTAGGCATTTCCTATATCGACAAAACAACGTAGATTCTTCTAAGGTATCAATTCACTATCCATTTCAATAGCTTATATAAATCGGCTTTTTGTTCAACACCAAACGCGTTGATAGTTTGTATATTTTTTATACTATAGCTTTATTTACAACATTGGCAAGGTCGGCAGGCAATTGTCCGCCGCAATGCCGAAGAAATACTTACATCAATATAATCTTTTGCCAAATGGAAGGACGTTCGCCAGTAACGAGATAACACTGAGTTATATTTATTTGTACGACTGCGTACTTTCTTTGTGAAGTAATGAAATTATTTCATACTTTTATCTGATTGGAAATGTTTGTTAAAGAATATTGAAAGTTGTAGAAACATGGTTTTGACGATTTTTGGTACAGCATGAATGGGCTGGCTTGACTGGGTTATCCCTACTGTCTGACAGTTAACTGACGTGAAGTAGTCACTCCGTCTTGAGTGGCGTACGGTAAGTAAGATATCCGGAGGCCCAAATCCCCCCTAAACTAAAAATGTGATAGTATCATTCGGAAGAAAACCAATTTGGAAAACAAGTTATGCTGAACTAATAATTGGCACAACTCACAATCTTCCCGACTCGTCGTATCGCAATAAAAAAGAATTAAATATACACCAAACGAATGCGAAATGAAACGTACTGAGAATTATGGACGGGGGGTCGACCTCCGCCGAAATCTTTTTATTATGATTTTTTATTATAATTTATATTATGAAAAATAACGAGAATAGCGTTACAATATTATGATTTGAAAATTATGAACCCTGAAAAACCATATTTCAGCACAAATTTTCATGCAGTTTTAGACGTAAATGAATACCACAAGGAGTATGAAATCTTCAAAACTAATTTCGTACAGACATAGTTTAATTCTCCAATAGTTGAAATAACTTTATTTTGAAACGGTCCATTCAGTGAGTTTTTCATAAAAACACATCCCAAAAAATTATCATATTTTTTTGTCGCTCGATTTTAGTTCAAATTATTGTCAATTGCACGCCGCGCAATACTAGGGTGAGACTCCAGTCACCACACATTTTTGACTGCGCCCATTGACGACTTCAAGCCGTCGACTGGCGTACTCATAAAACCCGTGTTTACATAAACATTTACCAACCTAGTTATGGTTACCAATCTTCCCCCTGCCTTAGCATAAGCCCTTTTAGTTTCTAGAAAACATTTGCAAGCTCAGCGGTCTGTGCCCACCGGATGAGCCATGCGAGACTTATAATCATAATTTAATCGTCTTCAAATCGGCATAGACGTGTGTTTATTTCAACCTAATTAATAACCTTCTAATTTTAATTACAAGTTAAAAAGTTACTCATCAGCTCCAAAATCTAGAGTACTTTGTCTCGCATGTACACAGTTCTAATTTCAGCAGCAGTAAGCACCACTATGTGTAATTAATTCCAGTGCGTTTGGACACCTAACCGACCTTCGATTGCGTGCCATTGAATAGCATTCGATTTCTCCTAACGACATTCTTGAGCGGCGACACCTTTCTGAAGAATATTTTATGTATTCTCAATCCGAATAAATAATTTTCTTTGTTTATGTATCCTCTGCTATAAAAATACCAGTCAAATAACTTTGAATCAAAAATCCATGCTAACAAATCTTGATTTCTGCTAGAGACTTTACTTAAATTACAAAGATAAATTCACAAAATGTAGCCAAACAATCGTTTAATTATGGGTGCAAAACAAACAGTCTTCAATTAAACAACCCTTGTACAGGGGTGGGAACAAATTATATTACGCTTGTTATTGTCGAAGAAGTCGTGACGATGAGAGAGATACCTATACTTTTGTTTCCTGTAATTTTGATTAAGTATTTGTTAAGGTTACTGATTATTGGAGGAGATTGGAAATTGGCATTGTAGACTGTAACTTTAGATTAATTCAATGATGTATTTACTATTTTTCTTATATAAAATAGACCGGCAAGTATTTTATAATGAACCAAAACTAGTTTTTACTTGAAATTATGCCTGGCAATATGAAAGTGTGACAAGGCAGACCTTGACATGAGCCAGTGTAACGACAAACAAAAAAGGAAAATGTAGAGGAAAGATACTCAAACCAAAGAAAGACTAAATTGTTAAAGACCCATAGAAGGCAAAGAAAATCCCTAAGGTATAAAGATACATGTTCTAATACTCTTAATAACTCATTTAGTTTAGCCGGTGAAAAAACCTATTCAACATAAGGCATTTCTTAGATAAACCACAGCACTGCTGTAAACGATGTAGGTAGATTTCAATAACCACCTCTATAGCCGACCGCAATACTCTCCCTTCGAATCGCCATGTAAGCTTTCTATTTCAGCCCATTTAGTTGCAACTGATATTACCGACTGTACCTTTATAAAGTTGGTATAAGAAGTAGAGTAATAAGGTTTATTTATGGTGAAAATGAAGAATAACGATGATCATTATAAATATGTATCAAGGTAGACGTTTCGTAAATTTTTATGACCGCTGAAGTTAGACATGAGTGACGTAGCTGTTATTGTTTTTAAGAGAGAGGTGACTGGAGGCGTAGAGGGTGAGAATTGAATAGTTTGGAAGCAGACATATAGTTTATTAAGATCTTAAGCAATGAAGAAATGAGGTTAAGTCAAATATCAAGAAACCAATTATGGAGTGTGTAAAATTTATGTTAATTGACTAATTAAATAAATACAGTATGGTTTTAGCATAATCGGAATTCAAAACTAAGAAATCTAAATATAAGAGCAATTTGCAGGGTCAGTACGAATTATAGACGTGCAAATAAGTGCTGAACAAAAAGGTACAAAGAAAAGTTTATGGTATTTGACAATAGCCCCGAGGTCGGATACCCGTATATTCAATCTACTCTGTGGTCGAAACCGAGTTTCATATATATACCTACCTACTGATTTAAGTTATATTTTAATGTATGGTGCGCTATGGAACTGAGGTCGGTGTTGACTAATGATGTAACTTGATATGCTGTGTTCGAGAAAACATTGTTTCATAAAATTTCAAACTATCGACTACAGATATACTAAACTTTGCATTTTGGACAATACGATTCGAGAACTGAAATTTCGACTCGTAATGGTTGCTAACAATGATATATTATGATAATTTTTTTTTATTGCATAGGCCGGCAAACGAGTAAGTGGGTCACCTGATGGTAAATGATCTCCACCGCCCATGTAAGCCCACAATACCAAAGGAATCATGGGTACGTTGCCTACCTTATAAGAAAGGGATAATTCAGGGATTGGAAAGGGGAGGGGGTTTGGGCTTTCGGATATCTTACTCACCGTACGAAACGCAGCAGTAAATTGCTATTTTACGCCGGTTTTCTGTGAGACAGTGGTTATGACCCAGACGAGCCGACCGCTACATGCTGTAGACAAAAGTGTCTACAGCGTGGCTCTACCACTCATAATAATAACACGTGACGTTGGTAATGTCATATTTTTACTACACGTGATATTATTTATAGACATGTATTGACCAAGGATTGACCCGTTCGAAATGTGGTGCTGGAGGCGAATGCTGAGAATACCGTGGTCCGCCAAACGCACAAATGTGTCAATCCTCTCACAGCTCAAAGTGAAGACACCCTTATCCACGATTTGCCACCAATGCATACTTGCCTACTTTGGTCATATAGTACGGAAGGGTGATGAGAGCTTGGAGAAACTCATCGTGGTTGGGAACACAGAAGGAAAACGCTCACGTGGTCGATCCCCAACGCGATGGACGGATCAGATCAGAGACTCATCAGCCGCCGGGTTCCATAAAGTTGTGAGACATGCGATGAACAGAAGCCGATGGAGAGACATCATCCGATCGAAATGCGGACCATCCGATGATGACCACGATCCTCAGTCATGAGGGGCCGACTACAGAGAGAGATATTGACCCAACTCGTGGTGTGACAACTTTTTTGTACACTGGAGATTTTCGAGATGTTGACATGACATATATGATTCTTACCTGTCACTGGAGACGAGTATCAATTGCGTGCTCGCGTACTTGGATCGGCGCTTGCGCACGGCGGACAATGCTGCGCACAGGCTCGGAGCAAACGCACGACATGGTGGGCACTGCGGACAAGTCACTCCGTCTCAAGTTCTTATTCTTCTTTCGGAAATCAAGAAATACATTAGGAAAGTCAACATTCTGACCGGCTCACTATTCTTAATAGAAATAATCTATTAAGTAGGTAAGTAAAATAAAGAACAAATTATACATATTAATTAGTGACCTAAAAATCATTCTTGGTCAGTACGAGTACATATTTAAAACCAGTGATAATCAGTGATGTAGAGCATTCTGAGCGCGTTAACAGGCAGGTCCTTATAAGACCTCGCCTTCCTCTCTATCCGCATCTCTACGCCCCTCAGAACTTCGTGTAAATGAAGCGCGGGCTATACGAATCCCCCTCTAATGAGTCAATTAGCATCTATAACTCACCCAATGAGCTGCAAAGTAGAAGACTCTGAGCGCGTCAGCGGGCAGATCTTCATATGACCGTGTCTCCCCCTCGCCCTGTAGTTCCACGCCTCTCAGCACCTCGTGTAACGGAGGCGCGGGCCATGGGAACCTTTCCCCTAGTGGATCGTCCAACAAGGCGTCTCTCACATGACGGCCTCGGATGACTAGAGTCGGTACTCCTACTGCTATGCTGTATTTCTGCGTGAGGCGGCGCTGGAATGAAAAATTGGAGGTTAACAAGTAATAAAAATATTTTATTTAATAATTAATGTAAATGTTATCAAGTTATAAATGTGAATGAGGAAAACGATAATAACGAAATTAATGATATGAATAAAGTGAACGAAATGAATGGATTGAACGTGATAAATACTAATGATATGAATAAAGTGAACGAAATGAATGGATTGAACGTGATAAATACTAATGATATGAATAAAGTGAACGAAATAAATGGATTGAACGTGATCAATACTAATGATATGAATAAAGTGAACGAAATGAATGGATTGAACGTGATAAATACTAATGATATGAATAAAGTGAACGAAATGAATGGATTGAACGTGATAAATACTAATGATATGAATAAAGTGAACGAAATGAATGGATTGAACGTGATAAATACTAATGATATGAATAAAGTGAACGAAATGAATGGATTGAACGTGATAAATACTAATGGTATGAATAAAGTGAACGAAATGAATGGATTGAACGTAATAAATACTAATGATATGAATAAAGTGAACGAAATGAATGGATTGAACGTGATAAATACTAATGATTTGAATAAAGTGAACGATATGAATGGATTGAACGTGATAAATACTAATGATATGAATAAAGTGAACGAAATGAATGGATTGAACGTGATAAATACTAATGATATGAATAAAGTGAACGAAATGAATGGATTGAACGTGATAAATACTAATGATATGAACTGTATAACTGAAATTATTGAAGCAATTGAAATTGACGAATTCAACGTTGAAACGTAGAAAATAAAACGGACTTAACTAATAAAATGGTTAATATGACGGAAATAAATAGAATTACTTATATAAAATGGGAAGAAACTACAAGAGACTGAAAAGTGAACACTCAGATACTATATTTATTTTATCTTAATTTTTTTCCACGGATATGGACTCGAACTTATTGTATATTTATCCATCAATTCTTCTACTATATTGTGTTATTTACAAAAGCAAAGAATCTTACACTTACTATTATACCCTGATTTAATAAGCAATTTACCCACACGGCAATTAAGATAAGAACGCGTCAATACAAACAAAGGACCAATAAAAGGGGGCGAAGGGTTGCAGATCGCACGTGGGATAGTCAGTATTCTGCACAACGCTGCCTGTGTGGACGCCATAGAACGCGATAGGAATAACAATAAGGGATAAATTAGGTTCCTGCTCGCACCTGCCACGCACAACTTAAACGATAAATAATAACACCCTTATAGTTATAGTTTGAAAACTATTAGAGCTGCCATACATGGGCTTGAGCAGTTCATCGTTGAACAACATACATGGAGCGCTCGAGCAGATTTAGATTGAGTGGTAGAGCCACGCTGTAGACACTTGTCTACAGCGTGTATGGGCCGGCTCGTCCGGGTAATTACCACTGTCTCACAGAAAACCGGCGTAAAGTAACAGCTTGCTGCTATGTTCGTACGGTGAGTGAGATTTCCGGAGGCCCAAACCCCCTCCCCTTCCCAATTCCTTAATTATCCCTTCCCTTTAAGGTCGGCAACGCACCCATGATTCTTTTGGTATTGTGGGCGTACATGGGCGGTGGACATCACTTACCATCAGGTGACCTACTTGCTCGTATCCCTATACCATAAACAAAAAAAAATTGTTTCAGCGCTGAAGCAGTTGACAATTCAGCTTCAGTAGCACAACGGGAAGAAGACGACACGGGCGGAGGGGAATAACTACACCAGAGCAGACGATATCTCGATATATTTCTATTTATAGCAAATGCCGGCACACCAGCAAGTAGGTCGCCTGATGGTAAGTGATCTCCAGAGCCCAAGAGCACACAATACCAGAAGAGTCATGGACGCTTTGCCGACTTTAAAAGGGAGGGCTTTGGGTCTCTGGATATCTAACTTGCCGTACGAAATACAATAGCAAGCAGCTACTTCATATCGGTTCTCTGTGAGACAGTGGTAACAACTCGATCGAGCTGACCCATTCACGCTGTAGGCAAAACTACCTATACCGTAGCTCTATCACATAAATCAAGAAATTGTATTGTGGTTAGAGCAGAGAGCAGTCACTGACTGCCTCGCAATAGGGTAGTTGACTTTGTTTTTTTATTTTTTAAATCAATAAGTTACGTTACTCAAAATCTATTGCAGAAAGAATTTTATAAATCGGACCAAAAATAAATAAGTTAGAAGCCATTCAAATCCTGTAGAAAGGGTAAAGGTGTAGGGGTTTTCTTACGTAAAACCATTCGAATCTCTGTTCAAATCACATTCAATGTGGCAGTTGATCAACATAGAATCGTTTAAACCCGCTATGTCAATTTCGTCTTTGGTGTGATTGTATAGATCGTATATAAAAAACACACATTAAATTGAGAACCTCTTTCTGTTTTGAAGGCGGTTAAAATATACAACAGTATTTGTACAACTATGGCACGTGTTTATCCTTATTGTAAAAGATATCTCTGATGCGGACATGCGACTTGAATACAAAGTAAACTATAAATTCGATTCTGATGTATGATGTAACATAAACGGAAAAAAAACCACGCGACCTTTGCACGGACGTTTTTAGCGGTGTTTGGACAAAGTTCTAGAATCATAAATCATAGATGAGATCTTTTATTCGAAACTAGATTTTGCTCGCAGCTTTGCCCGCTTGAAAGGATTTTGTGGTAAGAAAGTAGTCCACAATTTTGATACAAATTTCAAACTTTCGAATAAAATTATAATATTAATCGAAATAAAGGGTAAAGTGGACAAACGTCTTGAGTAGCAAATAGCTAAACATTATGAAATAAATATCTTACAACGAAAGTTTCAATACCCAGTAATTTCACTGGCTTCAAAGACTTTGAACCCGAAAAACTACAGAGCTTGCACACTGCTGCTTCGCTGCAGAAATAGACAACGTAATGATACCAAACCAGACAGCTTTTCGCATAGAGAGGAGTTAGGAAAGGGAGTTACCACCTAGTAAAAGTCGTGTAGGAAATTACCATCAGGTGAGCCACATGCTCGTTTGCCTGCTTCTGCTATGAAAAATCTTACTGATGTCCCTCCCTGGCCCCTGCTTGCTTAAGGTCTTAGAGATCGAATCGTTTGGTATAATTTACTTCCCAAACTTCGTATTACGTCGGTACCTTATACAATTGTGTAACAGTCAAGATTAAGGAGTCCTAAACTATTCCGGGTGACTGCGCTACGCCACGGTCTACTGGCCACCCCACTGTCATTACTTTGTACATACACCAACCCCTGCTGCGAGGGTTGCTAGCGTGAGTAAAACACCTGATAACTTAAAATTATTAGCCTAGGGAAAAAATTTAAAAGTGAAGGAAGAAAGAAAAACAATTTATTTGCCCAATTCACAACGCGCCCATAGCACTTTAGTTACCCTTTACTCAAACTAAAGTTTACCCAATCACGTATACGGAAATCTAAGCACAGCGAAGAGCTCACTCTAGTGTTATTGAATACGGACGTAAAACTCCGATACATGGAGCAAGTCACGACAACGGAATTTCCTCTTGTCCAACGGAACTGGTTGCTGTTCAAGCAACTCTTACAATCTCCTTTGAATAATGAAGAAGACGCTTGTAAGTGTATAATGTATATAATAAATTATTTTAAAATAAAATATTTATGCAAGTGTATACAGTCAGGATCTTTTCAATATTTTACTCCAACTAAAATACCGATTGCCGCTAAAATATCTTTCTTGGCAACTCTGCCATAAAGCTGGCAACCATGACTTTTTTCAATTTGTGTCGATTAAAAATACATTTTCTGAATCCGTTTTTAATTGAAAGTCAACATAGCCCTTTGATCAGTTAGTGCGTATTTGATTTCATTACATGTATTTTAATGAACACTGGCCAGTATGGTATGTGCCCATGATGGTTTATTTTTCAGATTTTTATTTTTTTTCTGACCGCACAACGTTTTTATTTAATAGTCATGATGGTGCGTGATGGTGGGAGGTTTTTAGATGTCATATTTGGCGAATTGAATTGATTGATTACTTTGAGTAATTTACATGTCAATTTTTGAATTATATTCCATCAGTGACACAAATAAATAAAATAAGGTTTTCGAACGTATTACTGATTAATCCAAGTTAGTTTCTTAGTTAATGTCTTAGTTAGTAACTTAGTATTCGTCCGGGACATATATCTTGCTCAGTATCATCTTTATCCGTAAATATATTCAACCAATAAATATTAATATCTGTAGTCAGTAATACTGTAGAGTCACAAAAACCTTTATCCTGATTGTCTAACCTAGCTTCTTAGAACTGTGATCGTACCAACTCGCCCACTGTGGTCATAAATAATCTGCGCCGTAGTAAGGCCGCTAATCCACTATCATATTCGCATCTTAGATAGGTATATGACGTCATATATGATCATATGTCACAGCATGCTATGAAATAGGACCATAGAAATATGATCATAGAAAATATAAAGTTTATGTTGCTATTACATTGTCACACATTTCTCATGTATCTATGAGCTATAGAAGTAGGATCATTTTTATATGATAGTGGAATAGCGGCTTTAGATCATAGTCGAAATTCAAAATGATAGCACAGAATGATAGTCGCGAGTTTCGATGTTGCCAACATCACGAGTTAATTTTCCCAAGTACCATTAATTTATATATATCGTGTTTCCATATTTATAAAATATTCATATTTTAATACGGTTGTTCGTAAATTATGAGGCCGTGAACTGTCTAGGATAGTCGACGGTAAAAAATACGTCATCCATGTTGCGCTGTAGACGTGCTTTTAGCTTGATTGCTGCGTGCCTATCAGAGACAGCGCGTCAACTTCACCAATGCGCATTTCATTTTTCATTCAGGAGAGACATGGGAATAATATAGAATGTAGGCTAATGATAGTACTACGATGAGATTTCTGATGTCGGTGTCAGCTTATATTAGAAAAAAGTTAATCGTGAGTTATGCTCAGTTTCTGATGTTCGATACCATTCTACGGTAGCATCGCTAACGCACGGCGTCACTGGCGCCTTCAGTAGGGCGTTGACAGACAACGGTGGTATTGACGCTTACGACTGACGATTGACGTTACTGCCGGAATTCTGACTTCGACCATCGGAAACATGCCACCATGGCATGTAACTAACTGAGCCACTAACTCTCAGTGCGACACGGTAAAGTTAAAAATAACCGGCAAGTGCGGTGGCACCGTGGCTTCCGCCCGCCCATGTTATTTATAAGGCGATAATTATTAAACAAACTATGCGGTAAGCGCAAGGGGCCGTATTTAAGATTGCTTTGGGGGCTATTTAAATTGACGTACTATAACGCAAGATTAGCTATTTTGTCGAGACTTTTATTAGACAAATGTATTTTACGTCGAAATACTAAGTCTTATAATAGACAAATGGGGTTTTTCGTCTAAATACTGAAATGTTACTCAACTGGCCGGCCCTCTATCGCCTAAACTAATCTTGTAATGCACTATACAATTTTTACAGAAAATTAGAGTCAGTATTTGGCAGTAAATGAATCGAGTGAGACGAGACGAAGAGTCTTGTCAATAAATTGCTTAAAAAATCCTATGATTAAAATTATTCGGTCGCACCGCGCTCTAAATTGATTTGTTTTAATTTCTCAATAAATTCAACAAAACAATCCCATGTCAGAATCAGTATGATTGACAGAATTGAAAGTTTCCTACATTTAGGGGGTAACGACTCCTAGGTTGTGTCTCTGAGTCCGTCCCATTGTTTTGGTTTTGTAATTTTGTGGTTAATAACATTCGGTCATGGTCATGGTCAAGTAAATCACATTATTGTATGGGAACGCCTCGGTTCTCATGTTTTTCAAAAATTATTAGGAGACGTTCAAGTATGCAGGTAACTGTATTATTGTTATACAGAGTCGGAGATTAGCTTTAAGATAACAACTATCAGCTATATTAATAGATATTTCAGTTATTTCTACCTGTATAAAGTACAGATGAACTAGTTTGCCTTGTCTGACAGAAAATTTACGTAAAATAGCAACTAACTTGGTGTTGCGTCTCGTGCGGTCATTTAGAATGCTGGAGATCCAATAACACTCAAAGATTGAGTACAACGTCGATTCCTCTATGGCTCTGACTTACTTAGGAGTTACAGCCGAAATTGTGACTCGTGCGGCGCTGATAGATATGCGAGGTTGCATAGAATGACATACAGTGAATTCTAGATTCGATTACTGCGGCTTTTGCGACGCGTTTAATTGTATAAGGTTAATTCTAAACAATACTTTTACAATCACTTTAATCCATGTGAATTTTAATTCTCTTTTAACTGCACATTTACTGTAACACAAATGCTAGGTAATTCATTAAAATCGCACAACATAATGGTACCTATTCCTAACAAAAAAAAAAAATACGCTCCGTTACTTGGTTTAGATAAGAATTTCTTTCACAGTTAGAGTTGGCACGGAGTCAAACTTAGAGTGCATTGAGCAATAAATTATTCAAATGTATGTAAAACGATGGAGTTCGATATCACATTTCGCGAAAGGAACTTTTGCGGTTACATCGTTGTAACAAAGTTATAAAAAAAAAAAGTTAGAAGATAAATAATTTATTGAATATGAAATGGATATACATATACTATATGCTGCCTCCGTGACGCAGTTGTAATGTGTACGCTGACGCTGAGGTCTCTGGTTCGATCCCCGCGTCGGGTAAAAGTGATATTGGGTTTTTCTATTACGAAATGCTCAGCTGGGCTGGTATTGGCTCAACAGGCTGGTAAGCCCGTAGTTTTGAATTGTACCCTGTATGGCGATAGGCTCGCCCCCTATCACATCATGGGACAGAGATACGCTCGGCGAAATGTGGGTGTACACATGTCGCCGAGCCGTGGATAACTGACGTGAGTGTGTATGTATATAATAATATGTATATATAATATACATTGTCTAAAAATATATATATGTATAACTAAATGACATGGCAAGCAGATCGCGCACCCGATAGTAAAGAGCCACCCTGGCATTTACTAAGACCTAGTCCATAATACGGTAGTTGACTAGTTTTTTTTATTATTTAAATCAATAAGTTACGTTACTCAAAATCTATTGCAGAAAGAAATTTAAATCGGACCAAAAATAAATAAGATAGAAGCCATTGAAATCCTGTAGAAGGGGTAATTGTCAAATGACAGACGATGCAACCTTTGACGTCACTGTGTAAAATGTTCATTATAGTGCACGCGTGCAAGCGAGATAGTGAGATATCCCTACTACGCACCCACTTTTCCACATACCAACATTTAAAGTCATAACTGCGGGCACATTTCTGAACCAATTTTGATTGTGTTTTAATAAAAGGGTTTCTTTTACGTATCATTTTCTGTTGCTTATAAAATAATGTATAAAATTCAATATAGGAAACTACCCTATTACATTGAGGTCATGGACCTCATCTTACTCCATGTACAAAAAAAAATAGTTACCTACATAGTGCAGCTACTTTTCACCCCGCTAATCGTAAATACGGCATACCGGAACAAAACCAGCGTTAAAGCTCGCAGCTGAATGCGGTGTTAATGTCTACAGAGGGCTCGGAGGGCTTCAGGAGGGCCGCACGAGGGCTAGAATCAGGGTTGCTACGTTTTTTATAGCAAATAATGCAGGATTAAGATCGTGGAAGGAAAGTAAATAGTATCTGCTTTCAAACAAAAAGAAACCGTATTCAAATAGGTCACCATATACACACACCAGACAAAGTGTAAAACTTAAAACATCCCTATTTATTGTCGGAGGTTATAATAAATAGTATTTTATTTTTGAATATCTCTCTATTAAAAAAAAAAGTAACTAGCGCCGCCGCCGCCGCCGCTGCCAAATACTTATCACGCTATCTCCTCCGAAACCGCTGTGGTTATGGGGTCGAGACCGATACCAATCGATGCAGAATAATGTGGGGAAAAAAGTAAGATATGTCTCATATTCGTCGGACTTTAAGAATTTTTTTTTATTTTATGTTTTATGGAGTTTTGCAAAAAAATCTTAGTGTTACGCACCCGGGCCTTGGTGAAGCACCATGATATAAAAGTATATTTTCATTTATTAAAGGATATTATTTAAGGATGATGAATTGTATGCTTTATTTTTATTGAACTGTAATCTGAGGGGCTAGCACGAGTAACTTGCGAGAACGTATTCGTATCGAAATGTCAACAAATTGTTTCAATCTTCATACAAATGCTAGCGTTCTCGATTCGAATACTTATTCGTAAGTTGTTTGAGCTCGCCCCCCTGTATATTGATATCCTACTTCCTACTACTATTCAAATGTGAAAGATTGGATGTTTGTGAGTTTGTGAATTTGGATGTTTGTTATGGTAATTCCCAATATTCTGTTTACCGATTTACTTACTGGCTGTAAATTGTTGACACATTTTGTATGGAACATCTGTCAAAACTCTATTGATAGTAAGCAAATATATTTATAAATAGAATATAGGCAACGGCCATTAGTCATTCACGCCTTAACGGCTGAACGGTTTTGGATAAAATTTGGCACACAGGTAAATCTTGACCTGGACTAGGACATAGGCTACTTTTTATCCCGTAAAAGGCCGTTAACGCGGGGGGAGCCGCTTGTAAAAGCTAGTAAAGTATAATACTGTTTGAAACAGTGTGGTTGGTAACCCTAGCTAGGAGGGGTGTGAAGTGCACTCCGAGAGACGTCAACCCGCTTGCACAGTGTCGACTGTAATTCGAATGCGTTTTGCATTTCTGCAGATTCATTCTAAGTTTTTACCCGACGAAAAAGAACTAGAAAGATTGTCAATTGATCTGCATATATAATATGTTACAAAAACCCTGTTGGGCGTTGAATGAAATTCGGGATGTAAGACTAAAACTTCGATATTTCCACTAGATAGATAGCCCCAACGCTTTGCCCATATCTGCCACCAAGCAGCAAAGTGTAATTGCTGTTATGTTTCAGTTTGAAGGATATTGAAGCCAGTGAAATTACTGGACATTATGAGACTTAAAGAGGTGTGTCTCGAGGTGAAGAGCGGAGTCCAATCTCATGCAGTGCTCTGTAATTCAAGGTTATGTGTGGTGTTGCTTCTGTTTATGGGCAGGCGCGACTCTTACCATCAGGCGAGCAACCTACTCGTTTCGTCATTCAAGGTAATAATAAATAATAATAATAGGACATATAGAAGGACAGATTCAACAGAATAACTCGGTTCCTATCTTTTTGGGTTTGGTACACGATCTATTTTTTTTCTAGAACTTGTCGGTTCTGTATATGTTAAATCTTTATACATGAGCTATAAATATAAAACACTTCGATGCACAATACTGTGGCGTACTCTAGCCAGCCAGGCGACGCGACTGCATTCGACTGCGTGTCTTTATGCGGATAGCTTAACAAATACTCTGTGACACAGTGGGCGAGTAGCTCGCTGTGAAACGAGAGGCCGCGGGTTCGATCATCGCACCGAGAAAAATATTAGATTGACAAAGATTTGTTTCGGATGTAGGTGTTGTGGGACTATAAATCCTTCATAGTTCCTGATACCCACGATACAGGTTAAACCTAGTGTAGGGTCAGGATGTGTATAACTGTTAGGTGTATAATAATTAGTGATAATTTAAGGTTAAGAATACGGAACTTTGATGAGCGTGATCGAGTTTTTTATAGTATAGGCCGGAAAACGAGCAAGTAGATCGCCTGACGGTAAGTGATCTCCACCGCCCATGTGTGTACTCATAATATCGGACATTATGGACGAATTGCCGACCTTAAAGAATAGGAAACCTTAGGAATAATAACCTTAGGAATTGGGAAGGAGAGGGCAATTGGTTAGTTTTTCTAGCTAATCTACACGTGTCAGTGGACATTCCCCCTCACATTATAGGGGGTGGTTGAGCCGGGCTTAATGCGGCTTAAGACACCCGTATGGCTTCTACTCGGGCTTATCTAACATGACAAGGACTGGAGTCAACAGTCCGTGTAAACGCATCGGATAAGCTTATTCAATGTCAGGCGCTGGACAGAACCGTCGAAGACTCCGGACATTTGAGTCAATGATTTCTCTGGCCGTGTAATGTATTTGTCGAAGTTACATGTGTATTTATTACTAGCCTTAGCTCGCGGCTCCGCCCGCGTGAACGGCCTTTTCCGGAATAAAAAGTAGCCTATGTTACTCAGTGATAATGTAGCTTTCTAACGGCAAAAGAATTTTTGAAATCGGTCCAGTAGTTTTTAAGTTTATTCGTTACATACAAAATACAAATCTTTCCTCTTTATAATATTAGTGTAAATTTTAACTAGCTTTTGCTCAATATAAAAAGTACCCTAATGTCCTTCCTTGTCCTTCTACCTATTCCTTCACCAAATTTCATTAAATTCCTTTCTACCGTGTAAACAGTTTTGTCATTCATGCTAGTGGGCCGGCTCGTCCGGGTCGTTACCACTGTCTCACAGAAAACAGTAGCTTCTTGCTGCTGCGTTTCGTACGGTGAGTGAGATATACTGAGTCCCAAATCCCCCTCCCCTTTCTAATCCCTTTCTTTTAAGATTGGCAACGCGCCCATGATCCTTTTGGTGTTGTGGCCGTCCATGGGCGGTGGAGATCACTTACCATCAGGTGACCCACTTGCTCGGTTAGCGGCCTATGATATAAAAAAACTGTGAATACGTAACAGACAGATAGACAGAGTTATTTTCTCATATAATATTAGTATGGATTATCACTCGATTTAACGTTGAAGAGAAGAAAAGTATTGTGTGGAAATATGTATATTATCCATAAGAATCTCGCAGTTATGTGAAGTCTGCCAACCCGCACTAGGCCTAGCGTGGTGGACTAAGGCCTAACCCCTCTCATTAGTAGAATAGGTTCGTGCCTAGTAGTGGGACGTTTTTAATACAGGGTTGATATTATTTCGTTGGGACGGAGATACGCTCGGCGATATGTGGGTGTACTGGTTACACCTCTGCTTACCCCTTCGGGGATTACAGGCGTGAGTGCGTATGTTCATTGAAGTACAACACTTAATTTAATCAAAGTTAGTTTATATAGTTGTTAAATGTAAATTAAATACAATAATGTAAATAAAATTCCACCCCAAAATTAGAAAGGAGCTCTGTGCTTTATCTGTGCCGTTTCCTGCACATAGATAAGTATTGTTTGAATAAAACATTCGTTCTGACTCTTAAGAATTCTGTACATATTTTAATGTTCTGGTATAATTAGGAGTGTGTTTCATCGGCTACTGAACAGGTTTATGTTATTGAATATAAAATCAGTGAAATGCAGAAATCATTTAACGTATTATATGTTAGGACTGCCTCGGTGGCGCAGTTGTAATGTGTACGCGTTACGATTGAGGCCAACGCTGAGGTCTCGGGTTTGATCCCTGGGTCGGGTAGTGGTATTGGGATTTTCTATTACGAAATGCTCAGTATCAGCCCGGAGTCAGGAATTTGTGCCCGGTAAGGCGATAGGCTCGCCCCCTATCACATAATGGGACGGAGATACGCTCGGCGAAATGTGGGTGTACTGGTTACACCTCTGCCTACCCCTTCGGGGATTACAGGCGTGAGTGCTTATATATGTATGTATTATATGTTATATGTTACTTTCGATTGTAATCTGTTTTGTTGTCCATAAAAGTGTAAATCAATAAATAAACCCACAGCAGGCCCTTTATGGGTTGGAACATTTTCGAACACAGTCCAATTTACCTGTAATGTGAAATCATGAATGTCCTTTCGAATAGAGCGTACAGATACGCCTGGTAATTGTAATGATGCACCTTTATTGCGTCTGTATACCACCTTACAGATATAATGCAAACAAGATTAGGTTAAGCAGCGATAGCTCAGCGGGAAGTGATACGAACAGCTGACGAAAGTCGCAGGTTGGAAACCAGTCGCAAGAGCCTCGGACTTTACTTAAATTTACGTGTGTATTCATTGCTAATTATAGCTTGTTTTATCGGTGAAGGATATATCATGAGAAAATTTGCATACCTGCTAAGTTTTCCATAAGAATTTCTAAGGTATGTGAAGTTTGCCAACCTGCACTAGGCCAGCGTGGTAGACTAAGTCCTAACCCTTGTCATTCGGTAGAGGAGCCCCGTTCCTAGCAGTTGGACTTGTATAATTCAGAGCTAGTGTAGTATATATAGTTCAGCTATATCAATCAATTAATGCCAATATGAACATTATATTATGAACTCAAGGTGTAAGGTGCGAGGCTCTGGTTTTCGCTTCTCAAACGATAACATATAAAACGAGATATGGCGAGTAGAAACATTGGCGTACCATAGTCCATAATGAGGTATAATCCAGCCTGTGGAAATGAACCCGGCCGGCCGTGCTTGCGTGCGGACGGTCTGCTCAAAAATGCAGACGTCGGTAATCGTTGCCGCCTCGTGTTGTTGTCTATTGTGACTGGTTGGGTGTTGTGTAAAATGTCTGGTTACTAAAGATAAGCGATCGATCGATTGCGTCAATCGAAAGCACGGCGCGGCGTCAGTGCTGCCACGTACGCCCGTGTTCTGTGCCGTACGTAAAAATATAGGAGACCATTCGACCGTGGCGTTCGCGAGACGCTTGCCACGATCATTGGAACTATATCTTAATATATTTAGGTTTAGTTGGTTGGTTAAGTTATGTAATAAAACTTAAATATGGGAACTAATACTCAGATCAATTATTTAATAAAATTGTGGGCTGAATTCCAATGACCTAATGCTAACATTTTAAGACCACGTTGAAGTAACATACGTGCCTTTGGATTACAGAAAGAGCGGTCATGTTAAAGTCGATCCTGAATATTGCTAGATCCTCAAATTACTACTTATATGGTTATTTAGGTACTTTTTTTAGCTTGCTGAAACAAGCAGGTCGCTCCCCTAATGGTTAGCGACTGCTCATCAACAGCAACACAACCACACAGAACCTTGAATTACAAAGCACTGCGTGGCATTAGTCTGCGCTCCTCATTCCGAGACATAAGATGTTAAGTCTCATAATGCCCACTAATTACACCAGCTGGAACTTCCTTCAAACCATAACACAATAGTGCTTACACACTGAAGCATGCCGGCAGATGAAGACAAAGCGGTGGTAATAACCCACTCTCGCACTCGAGGAACCTACCACCTAGTAGTACCTACTACCTAAATTATGCATGTGTTGTAAACACAGAAATTCTCACAGTCTGTTCTAATTAAGTTCCTGCGTGGTAGAGCCACGCTGTAGACAGTTCTGTCTACAGCATGAATGGGCTGGCTCGTCCGGGTCGTTACCACTGTCTCACAGAAAACTGGCATAAAGTAGCAGCTTGCTGCTGCGTTTCGTACGGTGAGTGAGATATCCGGAGGCCCAAATTCACCTCCCCTTCCCAATCCCTTACTTATCCCTTTCCTTTAAGGTCGGCAACGCGCCATGATTATTTTAGTATTGTGGGCGTACATGGGCGGGGATGATTACTTACCATCAGATGACCCACTTGCTCGTTTGCCGGCCTTTACTATATTTAAAAAAAAACAACCTGCTGGTAAGTCACTCAGAGACTTAGCAAATCAACTAATTTCACAATGTGCTTGCAACACATGAACGTCTGCAGTTTGCTTGGATTCACGTGGAATGTTCTCGACGGTGCAGTTTTGTGCAAAACAAAACACTAAGCAAGGATAATGCACGCAGCGCGGTGCACCACGCGCTACTCGTGTATTTATTGTTCATATTTCTACCACTGCCTCGGTGGCGCAGTTGTAATACGTACGCGTTACGATTGAGGTCAACGCTGAGGTCTCGGGTTCGATCCACGGGTCGGGTAAAGTGGTATTGGGTTTTTCTATTTCGAAATGCTCAGTATCAGCCCGGAGTCTGGAATTTGTGCTTGGTATGGCGATAGGCTCGCCCCCCATCACATCGTGGGACTGAGATACGCTCGGCGAAATGTGGGTGTACTGGTTACTTCTCTGTCTACTCTTTCGGGGATTACAGGCGTGAGTGCGTATGTATGTATTTCTACCACTACAAGGTGTTAGGTCTCTCGTATGCGAGAGGCCGTCTGGGTTGGTACCACCGCTTTGTCTATTTCTGCCGCCAAGTAGCAGTGTGCAAGCACTGTTGTGTTCCGGTTTGATGGACATTGAAACCAATTAAATTACTGGGCATTATGAGACAATATTTTATGTCTCGGGATGACGAGCGCAGTCCAATGCCTTGCAGTGCTTTGTAATTCAAAGTTATGTGTGGTGTTGCTTCTGTTTATGAGCAGGCGTGGTGCTTACCATCAGGCGAGCGACCTGCTCGCTTCGTCACTCAAGCTAATAATAGTAAAATTAAAGAATGTTGAAAGATATCCGTAGGTCCGAATACCCAGCCCAATCCCTTAGTCCTCCTTAATCCTTTTAAGGTCGGCAATACATCTATATTGAAACTGTTGGTGGAGATCACTTACCATCAGGTGCGTTGCTCGTTTTCAAAATGGTTTTTTATAATACACTAGCTGTCCCGCGCGGTTTCTCCCACAACTACAGCATTTCCACCTACCGGGTCCATTTGTGAATCTAAACCATCCAGGGCGCCACCCAAACGCATAAAAAAAATTTTTCAAATCGGTCCAGCCGTTTAGGAGGAGTTCAGTCACATACACACGTACAGTAGAATTATATATATAAACATTTGCAATGATACAATTGATAAAAAATAGTAAGGGAATATACATTTCTATACTCTATGTCTGCTGCACAAAGAAAAACGAATCGAGTACGCGACAACGCTATCATCAAAGTCGCAAACAATAGTATTGCTAGTTGTTTAGTAAGTTTCTGAAGGAGTAGGGTCGACACCATCGAAATAACATGACAAGAAACGTAACTCAAGCAAAAACGTGACCCCAACAAAACTCTGTGCAAGGGGGTGGGGCTATAAAAGTTTGTGCACTTGTTTATTCATCCTTTCATAAAAATTGATTCATGATCTCTAGTTGACATTTAATACGTCAAATTATTTGCGCGGTTCAGAACGTCCTATCTCGATCTAGAAATTAATATTCAGACATTAACTTTTATGAAATATATGTAGTTGAATTTGAACTTTCATTAATTTTTGTTTCATGTATAAGTGTTACCTTCGCATGTGTAAGTAAGTGGAGCCGTATTTTTGGCAGATTCATATGGGAGTTATTGTTCTAGTCATCTTATTTCGATGGTTGGCACGGGCTTCGCGCCTAAGAGGGCCTCGCAAGATTGGTTTACAAGTTATTAAAAATTTCAGTCATCGTTGACAGTCTCCGTGGCGCAATAGGCGAGTAGCCGGCTGCACAGCGAGAGGGCGTGGGTTCGATTCCCGCATCGAGACAAATATTTTTGTTGTGCGACCGCAAGTCCCTCATAGTTCCTGATACCCACGTTACAGGTTTACCTAGTGTGGGTTCGGGACTATGTGTGTGACTGTTGGGTGTATTTATTTCCGTTCGCGAGATTAGCATATATATAGATTCGTCTGGCAAAATTTAGAAAGCGTGCGTTACTAGGGGATTCCCCGAGTCGTTAATTTCAGTTACTCGTGTATTAGTGTATAATTCAGCATATTTATTTTACCGTTTCCTTTCTGACTGGGAAATAAAAGAGGCCTCTGAAAACTGTTGTCGCCGTCCTCCACTGGTTGGCACGTGGGGTCTTCAAAATAGTGCGTGTTGTTTGCTAATATTTCACTGCTTTCATTTAACATTGGTGGTGAGTCATGTGGGATTTTCGTCACCTTCACTATGGTAGTATTGTGTATTTAGCTATCAAACACCACGTGGCTAGTACTTTATATTGAATTATTCTATGGAACTGACAGTATGTGTCATTTCTTAGATTGAGCACAAAAGAATTGTCTTGTTACAGGAGTTTGCGACTAAAGCTTGATTTAGGCGAGAAGAGTTTCTCGTACTACATAAGCGAGAATATAAAGAGAAAACTTTTTTCTAGGACGCGTCATGCGACTTGATAACGATAGTCGTTTGATGCGGCCTCGTCAATCACAAGGTTTGTTCGCCTATGCCCCCTATGTCATACCAGAAACGTTTTTCCTTACTATTAAAAACTTCAAACGTCAATCTGTAACTCTAAAATGTCTTAAATATTTTCTTTAAACATAAGAATCATTTCGATTTAATTACCTTTAAAAAACACAAAAAACCGCATTCGATTCATCCGTTTAGTTGCTATGCCACCACATATATAAACACACACACCCACAGGCAGACAAAGGGGTCAAACATATAACACCTCTCTTTTTGTCAAGGGTAAAAATATATCTAAATACTCATCTACAAGTTATAAGACCCTTTATTTCCCAGCCTAATTGTTGGGATTTATTTACTGGCATTTTCTGTATTTAATAACAGCAGCACCACCACGCCACAACGCAACCCCTCTCATTCAGTAGAGGAGGCCCGTGCCCAGCAGTGGGACGTATCTAATACAGGGCTAGTATTATTATTATTATAATAACACAGTTTTATAAAGTGCCAGCCCTAGACTGGCCACATATGCTCTGATGGTGCAGGATAAGAGCTCATAAGACAAAGAGCGAGGACAATGGATGCTGCATCCACTACGACTTGGTTTATTGCGCGGAATACGTGCTGCAGGCTAACCATGAGTTTGTCTCAGTAAAATCGCTAGCCACGACGTAAAATATTTATATGAAAAACTAAGTGGCGCCTCCAGCGGATACGTGACAAACTAAATTTTGTCATACTACTTTTGACTACTACTACTTTTGAGGCACTGGACGCAATACCTACCTCGATTCCCGCCTCAACCATGCTTACGTCCTGACACATTTAAGTCGGCCTTACGCCTCATGCTGTTTAGGAGTCGTTCGTGTGTGACGTGTAGTGACGAGCGCAGTCCAGTGCCAAGCAGTACTTCATAATTCTAAGTTCTTATAGTTGTTGCTTCTGTTTATAGGCAACTGTGACGTTTACCATCAGGCGAGCGAACTCCTACTCATGTGAATATAATAAAAAAATGGCAGTTGTAGAGACTGCCGATAGGAGTGAAAACCTAGAACTTTTAGTATTAAAATTTGGAATTTCATAATGTTTTAATTAATATTATCAACATCAATCTGGTTTTCACATCTATTGACACTCCGAGCAATAATTCTGTGTATGTTTATATGGTGTTTTAGTACTCACTATTGTACTAAACTGTATGATTCTACAATTAAACGATTCAAATAATAATCAAACAAAAGCACTATTTCAACAATACAGTATATACTCATTGAACTTTTCACTACTAAATCAATTTCACTTATAAGATATACATAGCACTAATGTTGCACAATACGTCAGCTGTATAGCTACAGATATACTGCTATATGCATGTCGGTGACGCGAACGCACGAGATTTCACCCATCCAACAAAGTGTCTAACGCGCATAGCACACGGCCGCTGCGCGTCATGAGCATGTCGGTGACGCGAACCCATAAGATTTTACCCTACCAAAAAGTGCCCCACGCGGCTAAAGAATTTTTCACTTCAAAAATATCAAGACTCAAAATAACACTTTGAAATTCTAGCTGACGAGACTTACTCCCGGTTTCTGAAATGCTGATCAAATCAACATTTAACTAACAGAACTTTGAGTTGACATCGCTGTCAAATCAATTCGAGTTGCTGAAACGTTATTTAGTGAAAAAATATATAATATTTGATCTCTCTTTAGTACTGTTTGACATACGATTTTTCATATTAATTTAAAAGTTATGTTAGCTAACATGTGTGTCAATTTCGACTTGACATGAGATTTGACATTTGATTATTTAATTTAACATTGCTCAGCCTTTCAGAAATCGGGCGTTACAATGCAACGTCGCACTTGTTTTGTTCCATGATGGCGAGCAACTAATTTGCAATCTTGGAAGAATGCCGGGATTACCCAAGACAGAATAATATAGCGAGCGAACCGATTTTATCAGCTAAGGACTTGTCATTATGGGCATTGTATGGCGTTTCCAATTTAAAAGTTGTTGGCAGTTGTTGGACTACAAACATAATGGGCGGAATGAGTTCAAAATTTGAATACAATAATCATGAAGAGCTGTCCAATCTCTCTCTTCCACCTGTCCCTATCCCATTCGCATGCTTTTAACACATTTTACAGAAAGATTAGGCTTGTAATTTTTATGACCGGCCGCCTGCCCGACGTAAACCCCTCTGGGGAGGTATGGGTTTGTCCAATGTCATTAAAAACGCGTTTGTATTATCGCCACCTGGTGACTTTATAATTATTTTTTGTTAATTTTATAATTGTTTAAACTTTTTAAGTTAAATTTAATGGACGTGGGATTAATTCAAAGCATTTTATCGAACCCAAAGTCAAAAGTTGCCAAAAAATTATTCATGTTAATGAGTTCCATCTAGTAGCAGCAATTGATTTTTATCGTTAGGATTAGTTTATATTAAGTACCTATTATAAGAGCACATTTAATGCTACTTTGTATTCTCTGTAACAGGGCACGATTGGGTTGACATATCCTTTTGAATAAAAACCCCTAATTAAATAAAGATAAAAAAAAACTTTTTAATTGTCACAATATAGTGGCAGCCCTAATTGCAACACATACGCTCCGATGGCACTGGATAAGAGTGTATAGGTGAGACACAATGGGCGAGGACAATGGATGCTGCGTCCATCGCAAATCATTTATCAACTGCGGATGGTGTACTATGTTTGGTATAGAGTCGTGTACCACTGTATCCTGATGAATTTTACATGTGGTCACTAATAATACTAGCCCTGTATTATATACGTCCCACTGCTGGGCACGGGCCTCCTCTACTGAATGAGAGGGGTTAGGCCTTAGTCCACCACGCAGGCATAATGCGGGTTGGCAGACTTCTTATGAAGAAATTCTCAGGTATGCAGGTTTCCTCACGATGTTTCCTTCACGGTTAAAGCAAGTGATAATTAACAATTAATAAATAAATAAATAAATAAATTCACCCAACAGTCACACACATAGTCCTGACCCCACACTAGGTAAACCTGTATCGTGGGTATCAAGAACCACGAGGGACTTGCGGTCCCACAACACCCAGACCCAAGACAAATATTTGTGAATCAGACAAACATTTGTCTAGGTGCGGGAATCGAACCCACGGCCTCGCGCTTCGCAACCGGCTACTCGCCCGCTGCGCCACGGAGGCTGTCAGAATACACACATAACTTAGAAAAGTCAGAGGTGTATGCACTTGGGGCTGGTTTCTAACCTGCGACTTTCGTATCGACAGTCCATACCACTCCCCGGTGAGCTATCAATGTGGTTACTGCCGGTTTCATACTAATTTTAGTATAGAGCAAGATCAAAATATGGCGCCCTTTTCCCATAGTTTAGTTTTTTGTTTTTTTTTTAGCTCGGAAAAGGACTAAATGATGGTAAGTGTAGCTCAATCCAAGAATGGAGACGTCCAATTACAGAGAATGTATTTATCGTAGGTCGGTAGAATTATGCCTGCCTGCCTAATTGCTTCTTCACACTCCGTTTAAAGGACCCCATGTTGTAAGGAAAACGTTTGCCTGCAACTATTCCTCAGCTTTATGGTTCAACGAAGGTTCGACGAAAGTAATATTTTACGAGAGAAGAATAGAGAAAGAAAGGCATTGGTAGGCGTTAGTTGGTACATCTACAACATATGTAGAAATATTTTTATAAATAGGAGTGAGATTTCCGGATGCCCAAATCTCCCCTTGCCCTGAAGGCCCGCGACGCGTCCATGATTATTCTGGTATCGTGGGTATACACGGGTGGTAGAGATCACTTTTACAGGAGACCCACTTGTCTATTTGCTTCACTTTGCTATAAAAAAATATAGCCAAGTGTATATTTTTCTTCTTCTACAAACTGGCCCATGCGTGTCGGACCATGCACAGTGAAGGGTTCCGTAGTCAAGATGACCGTTCATAGTTTTAAACAAGTTATATATGTATACCTAAAATAACGCTATCGAAAGAATAAGGTTGCATTGCTCAGACGCTGTGAAAAACAAGTTATTTTTGCAGTTTAGCAACTAAAATATTATATATATACGCACTCACGCCTGTAATCACCGAAGGGGTAGGCAGACATGTAACCAGTACACAATTTTCGCCACTTTTAAAATATTATGTAACCGAAAATCCCATATTTTTAAACAATACTAGGGGCGTAGCCCATGTTTTTCCAAAAAACATAAAATATAAAAAAAAACTTAAAGTCCTACGAATATGCGACATATCTTAATTTCTTCCCCATATTATTCTGCATCGATTGGTATCGGTCTCGACCCCATACCCCCAGCGGTTTCGGAGGAGATAGCGTGACAAGCTTATGGCAGCGGCGGCGCCAGTTACTTTTTTTTAGAATAGAGAGAAAACCTAGCTAATTGAAACGAAATTTGAAAAACGAAAATTGCGTTGGAAGTACCTTTTAAGTTATAATAGGTAGTTTGTTTTTTTTTAGCGTTTTCCATCCCGTAGTTTAAAAGTTAGGACACACATTTTTCAGGACTTTGAACACGCATATCTCATAAACTAATATGATAAAGTCATTTAGCAACCTCTACATAAGGACCTCTCTACACAGGTCTATGTGCAATTGAAAAAAAACACCCCTCAGTTACATGTATGACGAGCCATCCAATTTTTTTTCTTAATTTCACTATACTTTTGTGTAGCGGTTTATAAAATATATCTACAATATAAATTTCATGAATCATACTAATATTATAAATAAATGAATGAATGTAAATTTGTTTGTTACGCTTTCACGCCTAAATCACTGAACCAATTTTGATGAATTTTGGTGTAGAGTTAGATGGGACCCTGGAGACGGTTATAGGCTACGTTTTATTTCGGAAAAATCTATTCACGCCGGCGGAGCCGCGGGCAAAAGCTAGTATAGTATAATCTAGTGCTAATAGTCTCCAAGTAAAATGGATGTGACATACGGATGGACAGACGAACAGTTGTCATGAAGCAATTATAAGTGTTCCGTTTTTGCCATTTGTCTACGGAACCATAAAAACCCACATCTATAAACGCAACTGTATAAAAATCCAGGTCGAGAATCCAAGATTACCGCCTCGCTTTGTCACCTTAAACCGTCCATTACTTTAGACCTTTAGCTTCGTATCCTTTTTCGCGAGGCTTTTTATGACGACCGCGTGACCGCATTCTCGCATTCACATCTAGCTAGGGGATCTGTAACCCGAGGGCTATCTGACTGCATGATCTCTTGTGAAAAGGGGATATTTTAATGACATGAGCTAGAAAGATTGTGATTCCAGGTGTAGTATTTGTGATTCGCTTCTAGGACGTTTTGGTCGAGGCAAAGTTTCATACATACGCACTCACGCCTGTAATCTCCGAAGGGGTAGGCAGAGGTGTAACCATTACACCCACATTTCGCCGAGCGTACTAAGTAAGTACTTAGTAATTTTTTGTAAGTAGTTTACTCAAATGTGGTAATGGGGTGCTAAATATAATAAAACAATAACTTTTACGAGCCTTTTAAACGATTTAAATAGGAGTTTTTTTTTCCAAAGAAGTGTACAAAACAGTGTGAAACATCAAATAAATTCCTTACGGCTCGCAAAATGCGTCGACACACGCGTATTTTTTTTGTGCAGTTTATTGCAATAAAAAGTAACCGCGCTGCGGGCTTCATGCGTCACCTGACATGTTGCGGCGTTAATATTTAATAGAGCTTCGTGTGGATTTAGGGCAAGTTATGGGGTCTCATTACCACTTATAATATCCTACTTCTTACTAATATTCTTCTTCTTTTTCGCTCTTCCTTTATTACACTCGCAGTGGGGTCGGCACACTTGCATTTTAACATACAGAAAGATTGGCTTGTAGTTCGACCGGCCGGCGCGCCTGTCTGACTCACAAACAGTTCTGTGGATCTCAGAAACAATTTTACTTGGATTACAATAGATTATGGAGGCTATTGGCTGTCGAATTGCTTATAAATCATACCTACAGTCGCCTACAGTGCGATAACTTAAAGTTGGCGACGTGGGCGAGGCAAGTGACGCTGTCATCAAATGCTCACTGGTTGATTTAAATGTTCGATTTTCAATGTTGAAAGATTATTTTATACCTTTTTAATTAGTTCCACTATTTGTCTCTACTAGTTTATACTTGGAATAATTTACACTTTCAATTGAACCACTGGCGGTTGGTGCAGTCCGCTCCTGGCTATTTATGGGTTGCGAAAGCGTGGGCACTGGGCACTGAGCAGCTCGTATTATAGGCCCGATCTGCCATTAATCACAAGTTACTGAATCTGATGTGCGGGGGTTGATATGCGTTTTAAGCTTTTTATATGCTTTATTTGTTCCTGGCTGTATTCCGCATTGATGAACATTCCTGCTTAAAATTTAAGTACTATTTCTAGTACTAAATAAACTAAAGGCGCTCATGGCTAGTTGCACTCACTAATCAGTAAACGATAAGCGAGTGTAACGAAGTAGAACAATTGAAACACAATGTACACGACCTTCTCCATTTATTTGGGCAGAGTAACACTTTATATTCCGTTTATCAACCGACTGACTGCCGACAATAATTATTCCACCTTATTTATACCTTTTTACAAATAGTTCACATTAGTAATTGTATTTATTATTGAACATGTTGGAACGTCCTAAATAGCGTGTATAACAATTATAATTGAATAATTAAATAAGTCATAGATTATCTTATGTATTAACATACAATATAAAGTTATACAATGATAGTGTGACGTCATAACCGTTGTGCTATTATTTAGTACTGGCAGCACTTATAACACGAGTTAAGCAACCCTTGGTGCGGTCAGTCTATGGATTGTGGTATTTCAACAGAGCGTCTCCGTGCTTCGGAGGGCACGTAAAATGTCGGTCCCGGTTGTTATCAACTGATAGCAGTCGTTAAGCCAAGTCGGAGGCCTTCGGGTGGCTTGAAAAACTCTGACACTAGGTTGGCCACTAACCATTCGATAAGAAGAAGAAGAAGTACTAAATGAAGTTGGTGGTAAATTTAGTTTCACTTGTATGTAATGGTTTTCTAAGTTAACATAGAATTTATGACTGTTTGTTAATTCTAATAAAGTAAAAAAAAAAAATTAGTAACAATTTAATACGATATCAAGTCCATAAATACTAAAAGTTTCCTTGATTTATAGATAACTAGCCTTTGCTCGCGGCTCCGCTCGCGTGAACGGCCTTATCCGGGATAAAAAGTAGCATATGTTACTCAGTGATAATGTAGCTTTCTAACGGCAATTTTACGGCAACGGCATAATTTTAGAAATCGGTCCAGAAGTTTTTACGTTTATTCGTTACATACAAAAATACAAATCTTTCCTCTTTATAATATTAGTATAGACTTACCCCCGGTTTCTGAAAGGCTGATCAAATCAACATTCAACTAACAGAACTTGAGTTGACATCGCAGTCAAATCAATTCGAGTTGCTGAAACGTTATTAAGTGAAAAAAATATAATATTTGTTCTCTCTTTAGTACCGTTTGACATATGAATTTTCATATACATTTGAAAGTTATGCTAGCTAACATGTGTGTCAAATCAAAGATGTTGATCACCGTTTATCACGCTTCTAGCAACTCAATTTCGACTTGACATGAGATTTGACATTTGATTAGTTAATTTAACATTGATCAGCCTTTCAGAAATCGGGCGTGAGTATAGTAATTATGTTTGAGTTCAGACGGCCTCTTATACAACGTGTTACAGAAAGGAGTGGTCATATTTTAGGGTCATTATATACACCTTACAATTCGTACTTGTGTATGGGATCTTTTCAAAACCAAGACATCCAAAAATTTCATGTTAATTTTAATCACTCGTTTATTAAGATCGATAAGATTGATGGCATCACTATTAATAATTATGAACGACACTCACTTTTTAATAAACTTGAATATGATCTACGTGATTCTACGGACATACGTACGTAACTTCTAATTTATACACAAATTAACACCTGAAAGAGATTGTGTGCTAAATACGATATAGGTACCATCCTCTAGAAGCATTTTAGACTTCATTCTCGGGTCATCCATCTATGAATTTGGCTTAATACAGTCGACGATCCTCTTTAAAACTGTTATCAGTTACACCAACACAAAGTACCAATACATAATACTTGTTTTTAGTCAAATACAACATATTTTTTGAACTCGTAAATATACTTCACAAAATCAGAAATTACCGAACTTAATCGACCGCGTCAAATAAATATTGACATTTGACAACTGTTTAATGTTTTTTTAATTATAAAATAAAATAAGTAAATGAAAGGAGGTCTATAGTATCATTGCTTATCATTTAGTGTTGTCCAAAGTTAAAAGTCGATATCGACATGTTTCTCATTCGATAAAAAAGAAAATTCTATAATTATTATCCTAGCTATGCAATCGGATTTGGTACTATGGGAGATAAAATACTAATACTCTACACTATACATTGCTTAAATTTGCCGGCCCCTTTCTATAACACGTTGTATATACGAGGGAGCTAGCGCCTAGACAAAGCGTTGGTACTAACCCAAACGACTTCTCGCATACGAAGGACCAATAATAATAATATATATATATATGTAACGCGTCCGCATTACAACTGCGCCACCGAGGCAGTCATGATATAAGGCATGATATAAAGTATTTGATATATAATACCACATACAAGGAATAATTACTACAAGGAATAATGGCTCGCCCCCTATCACATCGTGGGACGGATATACGCTCGGCGAAATGTGGATGTATTGGTTACACCTCTGCCTACCCCCTTCGGGGATTACAGGCGTGAGTGCGTATGTATGTACTTTAATCATATACTTTTTACAAAACTGAACAGTACAATGGCATAAATTAGTCTGCTAAAAGTCATTAACGTTCCTATTATTATTTGCATAGCGTACATACTACAGTATCTCTGCAATATAAAGTCAAGAGGATATTAAGGGGTGAATAGTTGCTAGCACCCCATTAATGTTCCTGCAATCAATGGTTCTTTACATCTCGAATGGCGGTGTCAAGCTCGCGCTTAATTAAAGGGAGGTCTTGAGAATGAAAATATTCAAAGGGATTTTCAATATCGACGGCAACTTTGAACATAGTTTATTTGTCGAAATCTTGTTAATTTCAGCTCTAGCGTCTCTTATGTACCTAGAATCTAGATGTAAAGAATTAAAAGGCTATCACGTATTGACTATTAGTTTTTCTGAATAAATATAAAAGTGTATTTGTAATCCATGATGAAGATGACTTAAAAATACACTCAAATTGATATCCTACTTTTTGAAGACGGTAAAAAAAACATGATATGACTTTCCGTCTGTTACTTATGGTGGTCAGTATCACCATTTTAATGGTTTAGTGGAATAATCTGCATATCTGCGAAACTCTTCTGAGTGGTAGAGCCACGCTGTAGACAGTTCTGTCTACAGCATGAATGGGCCGGCTCGTCCGGGTCGTTACCACTGTCTTACAGAAAACCGACGTAAAGTAACAGTTTGCTGCTGCGTTTCGTACGGTGAGTGAGATATCCAGAGGCCCAAATTTCCCTCCCCTTCCCAATCCCTTACTTATCCCGGCCATGATTATTTTAGTATTGTGGGCGTACATGGGCGGTGGAGATCACTTTCCATCAGGTGACCCAATTGCTCGTATGCAGGCCTATACTATTAAAAAAGAACTCTTTATAACAATTTCGAAGGTATAGGAAATCTGAAAGCCGCATTTAGCAATTGTGGCGGAGCCTAATCCCTCTCATACGTAGACAACGCACGTGTCCAGTAGTGCGATGTATATAAAACAGTGCTGGTATAAAAGGGTGTTAGGCCCTAGACGACATCGAAACTTTATAAATCATCAGCTACTTGAGACCACATTTATTTCTGTAACGGAGATCCGAATCGCGACCTCTCGTTACTTAGTCTGCAATGTTACTCAGCCCCGTAGCTGGTAGAATTGTTGGATAGTCTTTCCTTTATGAATAGGTTATGACTGATTAAATATTTAAGATGTCATTTACATTATTCTAGAAAACCTTTCGAGGAACATTAATTAATACAGAGTACAGATAGTGTAAGTTTACTCTTTTTTTAAATCTCAAAAAACGGAACCCTTATAGGATTACTTTATTGCGTAGATAAAGTAACCTATATATGAAATCACGTTTTCCATCTAGTTTACTTCACAGAAAAAGAGACTTATTAAAATACACTAAGCGTGAAAGAGACAAAATTACTTATTTGTTGGCCTTTTCTCTGTCACTATTTGACTCCAAGTTTGTGGAGGCAAACATTGGTGTCCGAAACTTTATAAAATTATAGATTTCTGGTAATGTAGTTATGTGTCCTCGCATAATAAAGTGTCTGAAAGTGCGTGCGGCGTATTTTAAAAACCATAGGAATGGTTTAGTGCTGCATTTTAGAATGTAAAAACCGATTTAAACCAGGGTTGTGTGATCTCATACATGGTAACACGGTGCCTTTATCTATAGGTTCCTCTATGTACGCTTTATTGTCTCACTCTGACATTTTTCTATCTTCTTCTCTGTCAGTCAAGATCCTTTTTCTCAGGAACTGGTAGACACGTATCACCTTGAAATTAAGACTAAATTATTAAACTATTCTTTCTTTCTGTCGTGCGTTATCCCGGTCAGGGTCCGTCGTCTTACTAATATGCCCCCTCATCACCCGATCTTGAGCATCCTCTGTAGTATACCATTGCCTTATAAGTCAAGCCATTGCGTTATAGATTTTACTTTTAAAACAATTTGTAGTGATTTCTTATGTTTACGCGAATATTATACATTGAAATAAAACTACTTTATACGGATTTTATCGCGGTTTAATTTTATTTTATTCCCGACGTTTCGAAAGCTTTTCAGCCTTCGTGGTCCGTTGGTGGTAAACCGCGATAAAATCCGTATAAAGTAGTTTTATTTCACAATTTATAGTATTTCACAATTTATAGTATTTCACAATTTATAGTATTTCACAATTTATAGTATTTCACAATTTATAGTATTTCACAATTTATAGTATTTCACAATTTATAGTATTTCTCAGTTCTTAAAAATAACATGGTATTTTAGCAAAAAAGTCATTTACCAGTTCGCTAGCTCTCTCTGGCCGTAACATTTTTATTTATTTATTTTTATAATGAAGCAAGCACAGATATTGCGCGATATCATTCTTATCAGATTGTATTTGCGAACCTTGAAGGCTTTTGTTGGATAATATATGATGAGCTTGCATGCTTGCTTTGAAGGAAAATTACTACCTATTATTTGATATTGTTATTTTTTAAGACATTTAAAGTCTAGTTAGTAAGTGATAGAGCCAGGTTGAAGTCAACGTTATCTACAGCATGGATGGATCGGCTGGGTTGTTACCGCCGTTTTACAGAAAACAGATGTGAAGTAGCAACTTGCTGTTTTGTTTCGTACAGTGAGATATTCGTAGGCCCAATACCTTTTCTCCTTCCCTATCTCTTATACCTTTCCTTTAAGGTCGGCAACACGTCCATGATTCTTCTGGTATTGTTGTTGTTCATGAGTGATGGAGATCACTTGCCATCAGGTAAAAACTACTTCCTTGTTTTTATTTATTAACTAGCTTTTGCTTGCGGCTCAGCCCGCGTGAACGGCCTGTTCCAGGATTTTTTTATATAGCCTTCCTCAATAAATGGGCTATCTAAAACTGAAAGATTTTTTCAAATCGGAACTGTAGTTCCTGAGATTAGCGCGTTCAACCAAACAAACTCTTCAGCTTTATAATATTAGTATAGATGAATGCGCTTTTTTCGATCTTTAATCAATTACTTTATTTCTCCAGTCACTAATGGTAGTATTATTTTGGTTATGAAACAAATGAGTACTTGAGTTGGATCCGCAGATCAGGTAATTTTCTTTTTTAGATCGACAACACATTTGAGTATTCAGGATAAGTTTGTGCCAGCTATCAATATCTATCTTTTTGAGCTTATTTCCTTACTATGAGTTACCTTACTTAGTTTGTTTCGCCGGATCTTGTCAGGCTGGGTTGTTTTGGATCCGGTGGTAGTTTTAAAACACGTGCCGTTTCGGAAATGCCTATGGTCCATATCGACCCATAAAAAAGAAGAAATAATAATAATACTTAACGATCCTGGACTATTCCATAGTAAAAATATTTTAAAATTTATAGTTGCCCTGTGTATTTTGATGCTGCTATGTATGTTATGTATACATTAGTTGATATGATTTCTATACATAAGTTTCTTTATTTTATACTGACTTGTCATAAGCGCTATTTTAATTGCCTACATGATTAATAAAACTATTTCATTTCATATGATGTGATAAGTGGCAACTGGCAGGCCTATCGCTCTCCTTCATCATCATCATTTTCAGGCCGTGTTGAGCCACAGCTGGGTATAGGACAGACTGTTTGTATCCCTCATATCTATCCTGTTCCTACCTAAACCAAAACCTATCACCATATTAGGCATAAAGTCCAATCCTTGCCAACTATATCTTTATCCAAAATAAGCCTTACTTTAACAAAAGCTGATCTCGGTTCCAAGTCCCAACACGCCTTTTTAGCTCAAAAATCCAATTGAAGCGATATTCAGAAGTTGTCATTGCAAACGATTATACCGTCGCTCGGCGCACCTGTTTTATGTAAAAAAGCGCCCCTACTACGGGGTGGAAAGTAATTTGGGGTGATACATGTATCGACGCTGGTTGGCAACAAGATTGGGTGCGAGTTGCGACACAGAGGGCTCGGTGCATGCGTTTAATTAGATAAGCTGGAATTATGGATTTTGGCAGGATTTGGGTGTCCAATGGGTGGGTAGTTAATGGGGTTGACCCTTGTGTTATTCAAGGGGTTAAGTGACATAGGTGGGACTCGCCCTACCATAGAATCAGGGTTATGTTCCGAGGTTTGTGGTAGCATTTTACTCATCGAAAAGGACGGGAAGGCCCTGCAGGACTCGGTGGAGATATCGCGTAAGATACATTTGAAGAAAACATTAATTAGAAAAACATTTGTAAATTTTAAACGGCTGAAAAGAATTTCTTCAAACATTGCTAAGAACGATCTCTAATAAACCGGCTTTCAAACAAAACACCGCATTCAAATCAACCCACTCTTTTAGGTGTTAAGATGTCATAGAAAAATATACACACAAACAAGGCACATACAGAAAAAGGGGTCGAATTTATAGCACCATTCTTTTATATCGGGGTTGAAGAAATTGTCGGATTAACAGGTTAAAAATGACAGCGTTAATACTTTAACTATGCGTTTAAAACTTTCCGTACTGTTTTCACCTTCTGTAGTTGTTTGTTGTGTGGCTGTCTGGAGTAATTACAGTGCTCCCCTCGCGGGGCCAACTTTGAATGTACCCTCGTGGAGATTTCTTGAGCGTTGCCCTTCTTGTGTTTACACTACTCTCAATTTAAAACGTTATATTATTTCTTTTGAATGATTTTTTAACGGTAACATTTGCAGAATCGTAATTTTGTACTAGAAAGTATAATAATAGGCTCCCTTATCAAACTATGGGACGGAAACAAGCTCTGGTAATTGCTCTGATTGCACTTCTGCCTACCCCTTCGTAGATACAGGGATGAGTTTATAGTTTGACGAAATGTTTTATTTGTAAGTAACATAATTTGTAGCGTCACAATGATACTTTTGCAATAGCTGAATAAAATGTATTGAAACTTAGCACACTGAGAAAAATTTACGTGGAAGCATTTAGGTTAGATTTTATCAGACTTTGTCACGAACTTTCCGCCGAAATTAACATAAATTTAGCACGAAGTGATCGATCTGGAGATAAAGTTTGGAAATTTGTTAAGCCTCAAGAATTTTACGTAATTTTGCCAAATTACCCTTGATGGTAAACTATACAGGAATTTGTTTGGTTCAAAAATATTGAAATCCGGCGAAATTTTAGATATCATTTCTTGCCAAACAAAATATAAGACTTTTATTGCGAATTCAAGACTATTTGTGTGACTGTTGGGCATCTGTTGGGTGCATAAATTTATTAATTTTGCTCGCAGTGGCTTTTGCGTGTAAGTATTTTTCTTAATGAAAATTTTCTTCCACCACAATAAAAACGGCCTATATTAAGTATTTGGGAATTATGTAGTTTTCTATAGGTAAAATATAATTTAGTTCTAGAGTTCACCCATTACAAACGAATTCCAAAAGTCACAATCTTACAAACTTTACTTCTTTACTTATTAGTATGGATTCACAAAACACGAGTTTGCTAATTTGGTTGACTGCCTCGGTGGCGCAGTTGTACCTAATGCGTACGCGGCACGACTGCTATGCTGAGGTCTCGGGTTCGATCCCCGGGTCGGATAAAAATGATATTGGGTTTTTCTATCACGAAATGCTTAGTATCAGCCCGGAATCTGGAATAGTGCACGGTATGGCGATAGACTCGCCTTATCACAATATGGGATTACAGACGTGAGTGCGTAGGTGTGATGATTTAAAAATGCTGCTAAAGAAAAGCTGTTGGACTGATGATATGCAAGATGAAGATGTTGATCCAAATGATGATTGTTTTGATCTAAGAATAAAGAGGACAATCGCAACATCAGTCGTATAGCTGCTGTGCTGTCTCGTAAAGAAGGTACAGATTTCAGATTTGTCACAGATGATAATATTGCAATAGGGAGGATAGGAAACATGACTGTAATGGGTTTTGGTTGTGTTAAATAGACGATAGTGCATGATTCAAAGAAAATAAGTAGTACCAATGCATATGTACTACCGTCAAAGCTAATGAGGCAATTTGCTAATTAGCTAGGCGACTGAATAGACATCGATTGCTTTATCGTAATGGAAGTTTTATCTGGAAGTACTGACAACTGCGATAGGGTGAAAGAATAATTGTACCGACAATATTTTTAGTTACTTAGCTGTTAGCGTCAAATAGAAAGTTTTCAAGTATGACCAACCATCTTATGACATGAACTCCTTAAAGAATCCAGTCTCGGGAGGCTTTGGGTAGATAGATTTTAACCTAGCTATATACAGTACTACCCTGAAAATGGATTCCTGAATCACAATTGCTTGTAATACATACTCAAGTTGATGACGATAATGTGATTTAACTCTTCTATATAAGTAATAAGTAAAGGTTGTTTCAAGGAAATTTAATAACACGGGAAGAAAACAATTAAAATGAAAACATTGGATACTAGAAATGCGGAATATCGCAACACAATAGCGAGTTGCATGCGCTATTGTTTGTTTATTAGGAAATTGTAACAGCATTTGCCTTTGCGAGTTCGAATTATTCAAGTTCAAATAATATTAAGAATTTTGCATCAAAAGTATAATTAATGTTACTCATAAGTGTTTTAGGCTATGGCAAGAGATAAATATTCAGTAACGGTGGACTCTACAAGTCTTATAACAGCGTATATCTTAATTTTATTTATGGGTTAGTAGTTAATGGCTGGTTTTACACTAAAGCTTTTGGGTATTTGTAAGTACCTACTAGTAAATTATAATATGTAGTTTGGTAAAAACTTCTAAACTAACAGAAAAGATCGTCAAATCTTCTGCGGACTTACAAAATTTGACTAGACAATAGAGAATTTGGCTACAGAATAGACTCTATTAAATAGAGTTCGCAAAATTGGAGTTATTATTATTAATATTGTTTTATTCTTAACAAAGTGTAACATCGCTGATTTTCTTCTTTATTTATATCAAAACAATCTACATTGCATATTTTGCTTCAACCTAAAATTACCAACTCACCTTAATATCCACATCGTGGAATGGCACAGCGAACCACGGCTTCTCAGTTAGGCTCCTTCTGAACCCAGCCTCACGCTCCACTGGGCCCTCAGGAGTACCAACATGAGCCCACAGCACCACCTGGACTACCTTCAAACGAGGATGCACTCTCTTGTAAATCTCCTCCAAGCGAACACCAAAATCATCACTGCTGTCGCTTATATTCGCAAAGGAGAAATAAATGCCACAAATAGTCCCCTCCCCTTCCTCCACACAGTCCGACAAGGCCTCTAGAGTAGCAATATTATCAAACTGTCCATTCTGAGTCCCTGAGTCGCATTTCACCAACACTTTACCGAACAGCTTTTCGCGCCAATCCATCTTCTTATTTCAATTCGCCGCCATTTCAAACACTGTTTACTTATTCTATGTTTAAATTCCGAACCGGTTCGAACTTTATTTATGTTTGTCGCAATAAGTTTACGTTCTAACTTTTTGTTGTCTGTGGATGATCAAAGACAATGTCACCGAGGAGTTTTATTAATAAGTTTTTAACCGGGCGCAGGATGTACTAAGTTTTATTTTAAAAATAACGCGTGCGCGGTACAGTGAGTTGGCGGGAGGCACGGTGCAACGACCACGCGTGCCGGTAAACAAAGCGAGACTGGAGGACCGAGGACTGAGGAGGGATATGAAACGCGAGGGAGTCCGCGCTGCCCTCCGAGTGCCACAGACATAACGCAAACATTTGAACAGACAAGTGAGACGAAAAAAGCTTGTCATATTTGCTATAGTCAAATGGACGGTGCGTTTTATTTGAGCGAGGCTCATGGCTTTATCGCCGCCAAGTTTTACTGCTGATGTTGCTTTGATTTTTCTTTTTTTGTCCTTTTTATAATATACTTTTGACTTTATGAAAATTTACTGAGGGTGAAACGGTGTATTTTTGTTGGTAAAGCAATTTTCAGTTGATTTCAATTTCGTAGATTCCGAAAGCTTTTCCTACATTGTTTTCGTTTAAGTTGAGAGTGGTGAAGCCATGCTGTAGACTATTATGTCTAAAGTATGAATGGGCTGCCGTCACCTCTGTCTCACAGAAAACTAACGTGATTTAGCAATTTGTTGTTGCGTTTCATTTGGTGAGATTCCCAAACCCTCACCTTCCCAATCCCTATTCCCTTCCTTTAGGGTTGGTTACGCAACCACGATTTTTTTGGGACCGTCTTACTTACTAACGACATAGATACATAATATTTTCTAATGTGTCTATGCTAACGATAAGGTGATCCACTTGCGCGTTTGCCAGCCTCAATTTAAAAAAAGTCATTCAACAAAGTTACGCAAAATGTTATTAAGGGTCATGTTAATTTGTTATTGTTGTTGCTTCTGTACCTGCCGAACTCACCGTATGAAATGTTACAGTAAGCTGCACCTCACGTCGCGTCAGTTTTCTGTGACACTGAGCTCTCATTCATGCTGTAGATAAAACTAGCAGACTATCAGTTTACCTGCCTCGGTGGCGCAGTTGTATTGAGTACGCGTTACGATTGAGGCCAACACTGAGGTCTCGGGTTCGATCCCCAGGACAGATAGCTCGAGATGAATGCTCAGTATCAGCCCGGAGTCTGGAATTTGTGCCCGGTATGGCGATAGGCTCGCCCCCTATCACATAAGGGACGGAAATACGCTCGGCGAAATGTGGGTGTACTGGTTACACCTCTGCCTACCCCTTCGGGGATTACAGGCGTGAGTGCGTATGTATGTATAAGATATTCTTCTTTATTTATTTTTTCTAGCCCTGTATTATATACGTCCCACTCTTGGCACGGGCCTCCTCTGCCTAATGAGAGAGGTAAGGCCTTAGTCCACCACAATGGCCTAGTGCGGGTTGACAGACTTCACATACTTTCGAAGTTCATAAGAACTTCTCAGGTATGCAGGTTTCCTCACGATGTTTCCTTCACTGTTAAATCAAGCGATAATTAATAGGTATACACATACTTAACTTAGAAAAGTCAGAGGTTTATGCTTTTTAATTTCGAAACTGCGACTATCGTCTCGACAGTCCGCTACCCCACTGATTTATCGCTGCTTTTTTCTGCTTTCTACGCAGTAAATTATAATTTGAAAATAGAAAAATATTGAGGAAACTCCCACAGTTTCCTACCCAGAGCCCCCACAATATAAAATTCGTTCACCCGTGGCCCCCGCTAAGCCTAAGTGCATCTCATCAAGCCATTAGGATGGAATTAATTCAAGATGGTTTAAACAGGCAAAGTTGCGGCGCGGCGCGGAAAATTTCAACGGAATTGTTTTATTTTATTTCCTTGGAAAAAGGAGCAAATGCTTAATAAATGTGAAAAAGAATGGGTAAAATAATATTAGCCCCCGACAAAAAAGAAGGGTGTTATTAATTTGAATTTGTCTGTTGTGTTTTACATACTCACCGTATGTGTGTATGCAATATGCAATTAGTTCAGTCGCTTTAATTATTGAAATCGAGAAGTCAAACTTTTTGTAACAGTTTTTAGTTTTTTTCTTTTTAAACTTAACTTATATTTATGGTGGTGGTATACCACGGTGGTACCATATTTGTGGTGGAACTGGTACCTAGTTTTTTTAGAACATACAGGGTCTTCGCATAACAGTACGAAATGCCACAGCAAGCTGTTATTTAACGATCAAAACACTTGATCAATGAGGCCCGTCTCATTGATCAAATGGATCTGTACCCGTACAGATGTACAATGCCCACATCATTGAGGAACCTACCAATACTGTAGCTCTATTGTAAAGCCGTTATTCCTAAAAGAAGGGTGACTACCCAGCCGATACACGCTAACCCTTCATTTAAGATAATGAACGGCAATGATGGACGCGATCATTCGGGACAATATCGTATACAATTCACGCTTGTCATTTGTAACAATGCAGAACATTGCAGCGCTGCAGCGCAGTTTTTACGCCATGAAATAGCTTTTATTAAAATGTTAGGGTTCCCGATTTGAAAAATATGGACACATTTTTTGTCGCGTGTAAATACTATTATGGATATCTTCATAACTAAGCGTGGAAGCAGGTGGTTATGTCGGACTCACTGTCCTTCTGTAATTTTTTTATACAGCCGGATGATGAGACGAGCAAACCGCTCGCCTGATGGTAAACGACACGGCTGCCCATAAATAGCTGTAACACGATCTATAACTATGATGTAAAAAGTAAAACGTGGTCCTGCACTGAGCATTATGGGAATTACATTAACTTTTTTACAAACCGGATCGCACCAGTGTTTGCACATTGCTACTTGGCGGCAGAAATAGACAATACGGTTGTACCAGACGAAATTAAGTATGCGAGACTCCTACCACCTAGTAAACTGACTGCTAGATAGTGGTTCTACCTAACCTCACCAATATTCCTACGCTGATGTACCGACTAAAACCCTGCGTTGGCATCCCTCGGCGTAACTGAGAAGGTTCTAGGGGATTCTGGTATACCTGCATAACTAACAGTAGGTACCAAGGTTACAAGGTGGTAGTTTCCTCGTTTGCGAGAGGCCGACTGGTTTGGTACCACCGCTTTGTCTATTTCTGCCGCCAAGCAACATTGTGTAAGAACGGGTGTGTTCCAGTTTGAAGGACATTGAAGTCAGTGAAATTACTGGGCATTATGAGACTTAACACCTTATGCCTCGGGGTGACGAGCGCAGTCCAGTGTCATGCAGTGCTTTGTTATTTAAAGTTCTGTGTGGTGTTGGTTCTGTTTATGAGCAGGCGTGGCGCTTACCATCAGGCGAGCGACCTGCTCGTCTCGTCATTCAAGCTAATAAAAAAAATGTCTCTGGGTGCTGCCGTTGCGGCCCATCTCCTTTGGACCTTGGTAATCCCCTCGGGATGCCATCAGTGTATATGATGATGCACAAAGCTATTACGCTGAGCTTCCGGTAGTGTTCTCAAACAAATTTTATTAAATATATAAAAATATGTAACTCCTCAATGGATAGCAGCAAACACATCGCGATTCAGATTTTGAAGTTGGTTTTTCAATTTATAGTCCAACACTGTATCAACTAAACTGCACTGCCCATATTAAATAATAATGTTTAAAAATCAATCTAAACAAATCGATAGCGTCTAACACACGTATGCAGCAGCAAAGCGCTGAATGGTGCGTCAGAATGATATATAACCCAGGTTTATGGGAAATCAATAGAGCCCCGTGGCGCGTGCTCCTTTCGTCAAATCAAAATTCTTTATCGCTACCGTTGCACGCTTTTATAGACTATTCGATGAGATTTAGGCGTTTTATAGCAACTTAACTATATTATATCGATATGACGACGATTTATAGCACTATACCCGAATTATTATGAAACTGTTTGGTTATAAAATATTTGATGACTGACTTTCAGTGTATAGTTTACGTTCTTATATTTTATGTTCTTCCAACATATTAGATATATTTATTGTGCTCGCCGTGGAATAGCGGCAGCGTATATTGGCCGTGTATTGAAGAGTCCTAAGTTAAATTCAGGCTTTGTAGTGCCGGATTAAACTCGTCTGAGGCCCCCGGAGTTTTTTTTCTTGGCTCGGCAAAGTAAGTGCAGTTACTGGACCTGGCGTGCAGTGCAGTCCAAATATAATGTCGACCGTCAAGAACACTGCGCTCCTCGGCAGTCGGCAGAATGTGTCGGCCTGAAGATACTGGATACAGCCGGTGTATACTGGCTGATCATAGAACGCGACTCGGCTGAACCAGATACCATGGTGGGTTTTTCATCGTGTGCTAGTCGCTATTTAGTTGAGTATAAAATGATCAGGAACCTTCCCACCAGCAGAAGTAGCAGATTACTTATGGAGACCCCAGCACCGGGGGCTCGGGACGGACCACGTATTAACGACCTCAATTTATTAGGATATCTTTTATCCTGGAAAAACACATTCACGCGGGCGGAGCCATGACCAAAACAACTGTTTATAAATAAGCAACTGAACATGTTTTTCGAAGTTATGTAACTTTCTTTCAAACAAATTCGATAGGTGTAAGTTTCACTGAAATAAATAACAAAGGAATAAGAGGAAACTGAATTATAACAGTATTATACTTATATAACGTGTTGAAGAAGGGTGGAGGGACAGTGTGCGTGGAATCGCAGAAATATATACGCACACTCTGTACATAGACAAGGTGGTAGGGCCCTCGTTTGCCAGAGGCCGTCTGGGTTGGTACCACCGCTTTGTATATTTCTGTCACTAAGCAGCGGCGTGTAAAAACTTTTGTGTTTCGGTTTAAAAGACATTGAAGCCAGTGAAATAACTTGGCATTAGAAGACTTAACATCCTACGTCTGGGGATGACGAGCGCAGTGCTTTGTTATTCAGAGTTCTATATGGTGTTGCTTCTGTTTATGGGCAGGCGCAGTGCTGACGATCAGGCAAGCGACCGGCTCGTTTCGTCATTCATGCAATAAAAAAGATAATGAGGAAAGTTAAATTGGCTTGAAATTCGATAGATTAATTATATTTTTTTAAGTTGTCCGTAATATAGTATGTGTAATGATATAGTTTTTCTTTTTATTAAGTTTTTATTCATATTTTTCTGTATCCAAACTGTGTTGCACCAAATTAATGTTTTTTTTTTCTGCAATGAGAACACGTATGTTAAAATAAAATTTTAGTCTTCACAAGAACAGCCGCTTTCGAGTTTTGGTATAAATTCCTTCCAGTACGATGCTTCTTAAACGAAAATCTATGGAAATCTCCACCACACACTACTAATTTAAGGGTATTTTTTTTTTGTTTGTTACTTCCTTAAGGAACCGGCTAAGATCAGAGACCATGCTGCCAAGTCATTAGTTATATTCTTTTCTTATATTCCAAGAACGATGAAACGGGGGTGTGGCCGATTTCAAGGTCTTGTTGGAGTTTTGGTGTTAATTCCTTTCAGTTCAATGCTTCTTAGACGACTTTCTTCAAGCGAATCGAAAGCACAAGGTCGACAATACCCTTGGTCAAAAATCACCTAAATTCAATGTTTCCATACACTATTCATCAGCGTTAATGATTATTGCACAAAACCACACCACTTTTATACAACAAACACAACTTTAAACAGAATGTCAGAATTCCCGCCAAAACTCCGGATAATTTAAGATTTACCGCCGCACTGTCAGAAGTCCCGCCAATTTTTTTTTCCCTTATGGCTTCGCACTTCTTGTGCATACAGCCAATGTCAAGTTATAACGTGAAAAAAACTACCACAGATAATAATAAAAACTATTTGAGAGTGAATCTTGTATTACCAGTGTTATGTTCGAATATAGCGCCATCTTTTATTCGTGGTAAAAATTTAGAATTAAAATTAATTATCGAACTTTGTGATTTTTTAAATGCCTACATATATATTATATAGTTACAGATATCGCTTTCAGCCTCCTGTTTATGAACTGGTTTATGAAGTAGAAAAATTATTACATTTTAATTGATAGTAAAATTAAAAATGTTAACATTTGAATATTTTTATGCGTGGAATTGGAATTTGTACCGGATATTTTGATAGTTTTGCTATCTATCACATATAAGAAGGATATGAGCTCAGTGAATCGAGGGTGCTCAAGTTGCACTTCTGCCTACCCCTACGGGTATACATGCATGAACTTAGGTTTAGCGCGTATGTAAGTAAACCAACTCTCATTCTTATATGTTAATAGCCTCAAATACTATTTTGATACCTATATAATGAATGTCATCTCGAATAACAGATGTCGCAGTTTGTCCTTTACATTTAATTTCCCTTTATTTCTCCCCTATTGTCAAATGTCAGTAAGTAAATGTCAAATCCAAGACTGCCAAATTGTATAGGTAGATACAAAAAGTGTATAATTAAGTGGCCAATTGAGCTCTCATTGTATCCTAAACTATCATATAATTTAATACAACACAAAATCAAAACCGCAAAAAAGTTTAAAAATTAACTTCACAATAAATACACCATTAATGTCACAATGCATGTAGTGATTTAAAATGTGTCCTGAAGTTTTGTATATTGCTGGGACTGTGCTGAATAATTTGAAAAAATATATTGGCAGCCTCGGACAAAACTGCATCAAAATCAAAATAAATATCGATCCTTTGCCATTTTGAATCAAACATAACTAAAAATCTATAGAAACTTTGATTTTATGGTGTGAAGTGCTGACATGCTACTATTTTTCATTCTTGACTCAATTGTGTCCATTCGGCTGATATTTCTAGTGTTATATTGTGTGTGTGCATTACAGCGTTTGCTTCAGTTAAGTTAAAGTTGCAACTTGCGTTGCAATGGAAGAAGCGGCGGTAAATCTTGTTTCCGATGAGGAGTCGGGTTCATCTTCCTCGTCCGAAGATTTACCTGATATTAACATGCCCAGCTGCAGTTATAAATGTAATTTATTTAAGTATTATTTGAATAATCTTGAAAATAATGTAAATTTTTATGGAACAAAAATAGGTAACTCTTTAACTTGGCTGTTTAGACCAGTTCCAAAACATTGGTGCTCAGTAGAAAAAAAAAACTGTCCTGAGAACTTTTAAATTTGGAATAAATACTTACAGAAATAAAACAAAAAATATCTCTGTGTTTCTTAAACTTAATTTGCTTAATATTGAACTATTTGAATATGCCCATGGTCGATATTAAAACTATTCCATAATCTATAAAAATAAGGTGATTTAGTATTATTTGCCTAGTGGATTTTGATGATGCTATGAATGTTATGTATACTTATAATGATAATGTTTCTGACACTCATATATCTTTCTTTTTGTTCTGACTTGTAAGTTCTATTGTAAATGCCTACAAGATCAATAAACAATTTTATTTTATTTTTTATTGTTTTATATCCCAATTTTATAGTAAAGTAGCCGATTACATATTAAAACCTTTTTTAATATTGGCCCAAATAGAAGGGAAGGGGAATCTAGATGGTCAGATGCCGTGTAAAGGGCTGTTGGTGGCAGCATATACCAAGGGGTCCAGATATCTTACGACTGCTTAGCTTGTAGACACATATGGTCACAATCATCAGTACTGATGGCCCGACAAAGAAGAAGAAGCATACATACATACGCACTCACGCTTGTAATCCCCGAACGGGTAAACAGAGGTGTAACTAGTACATCCACATATCGCCGACCGTGGCTCCATCCCTTATGTGATAGGGGGCGAGCCTATCGCCATACCGGGCACAAATTCCAGACTCCGTCTGAAATGGAGCATTTCGTAATAGAAAAACCCGATACCATTTTACCCGACCTGGGGATCGAAGCAGAGACCTCAGCGTCAGCCTCAATTGTAATGCATACGCATTACAACTGAACCACCGAGGCAGTCCAAGAAGAAGCAGATTACATATATATTTGTTTTGTTGTGTGGATTAGATTTGCCGCTTGTTTCCTCATTGCACCACAGACCAAAGATATAAATTAGAAATAGCAAGTACTTCAATCTGTCGTATTTTTTAGTACCTGCTGTAAAGTCTCATAAGAGCAACTTAGAGAAACACCCTGGAGAAGGAATCTTTTGTGTTTGATTAGTACCTTACTGTTAACATTGAGTGTAGATTAAATTATTTGAAGCATACATATTCCCCTCATTAGTTTAGTGGCAGCATACTAAGGATGAAAACCGTGAGGTTCTGGGTGCATTCTCGGGTCGGGCAATCACAGATTGTGCTTGAGCATTAGATTTAAAAAAATCACATGTGAATTGCCTAGGATTGGAGTTTATGCTTGGTATGGCGATAGGCTCGTTCCTATCACATCATTGGATGGAATTGAGTTCTGCGAAACATGGTTGCAGTGCTAGTTGCGCCTATGCCTACCCCTTCTAGGAGAAAGGCGTGAGCTTACATATGTATGAAAGTATCCCTAAGATCTCATACTTTGCCTCTTAAAGTGAATTATATACAACATGTTATAGAAAGGTGTGGGTAACTTTAAGCAATGTATAGTGTACAATATGAGTATTTCATCCCCCATAGTACCAAATCCGATAGCATTGCTAGGAAATCATTATAGAATTTTCTTTTTCATCAAATGAGTAACATGATGTTAAAATTAAATGATAAACAGTGATTCTTCAGACCCTCTTTTATTTAAATGTTGTCTTCTTCCACCTGCTCTTATACCACCCGCAGTGGGGTCGACGCAACATGCTTTTTAACACATGTTATAGAAGGATTTGGCTTGTAGTTTTTACGACGGCCCGCCTGCCTGATGTCAACCCCTCTGGGGAGAAAACACCCAGACCCGAAACATATATTTGTGGATCACACAAACATTTGTCTCAGTGTGTGAATCGAACCCGTGTCCTCTCGCTTCACAGACGGTTACTCGCCGACTGCGCCACGGAGGTTGCCAATTCATTTCAATATTATATTATTTAAAATTCAAAAACAGTTGTTAAATGTCAACATTGAAGTATGATTACGATGTTAAAAATATGTTGTATTTGACTAAAAGCAAGTAGCTGATAATATCTTACAAGAGGCTCATCGGCTGTAGCCTATATTAAGCTAAGTTCATAGATGCAAAACCAGAGAATGAAGTCTTTAAAATGCTTCTAGAAGATGGTACCTATATCGTATTCAGCACATAGACTATTTCAGGTGTTAATTTGTGTTTAAATTAGATGTTACGTCATACGTACGTAACGTAGAATTACGTACTTACACGTTATTCACGTTTATAGGAAAGTGAGTTTTTTTATTTTTTTATTAGATTGAATGACGAGACGAGCAGGTCGCTCGCCTGATGGTAAGCGCCACGCCTGCTCATAAACAGAAGCAACGCCACACAGAACTTTAAATAAAGCACTGCATGACACTGGACTGCGCTCGTCACCCCGAGACATAAGGTGTTAAGTCTCATAATGCCCAGTAATTACACTGGCTTCAATGTCCTTCACACCGGAACACAACAGTGCTTACACACTGTTGCTTGGCGGCAGAAATAGACAAAGCGGTGGTACCAACCCAGCCGGTCTTCGCAAACGAGGGACCTACCACCTTGTAAGTGTCGATTATAATAATAAATAGTGATGTGATCACTCTTATCGATCTTAATAAACGAGTGATTAAAATTAATGTGTAATTTTAGGATGTCTCGGTTTAGAAAATATATAGGTAAATACACATAAGATGTATTTAGGTACCCTAAAATATCACCACGCTTTTCTATAGCATGTATACTTCCAATGCCTTTTATACATTTCTGGTCAGAGCATGGCACCATGGAGGACAAGCTGCGCGGTACATAGAAATTGTGTCACTAAGTTGCGGTCAATTGACCGTAACTCAATATTACCATATTGCTTACTCTCAACTTACAGTACCCCTATCGCGCTCCCTGTCTGTCAAACTCGCGCGTTATGTGACGCAATTTTACTTCTAAACAGCCCGTCCAGTAGCATACATTAAAGTTTTCGTGTCTAATTGATGATAATGATTAATTATATTGTTCTAGGTCCTAATAGAAGGCAATTACGTTCCAAATCAACTTCTGATTCAAGTGACTCCTCTGAAGAGAGTTCTTCAGCTCCCACCACAAGGGCCGGTACTGCTAGGTTGACCTCACCAAGTCAAGGTATAATCCAGTATAGTTTAGTCTTTATTTAGGCTATTTTACTGATGTCTCTATTTGATATTCTCAAGAAAGGCTATGTCAGAAGTTCCTTAAACCGACATGCATCTATAAAGAATGTAAATACAGGAAAGCAGGGCAAAGAGGGAGACAAGAATCGTAGCATATGTAAACCTGTTATTTATTTCACCTAATAATGGAAGTTTTGGTATATGTTTTGTGGTCCTGGGTAATAAGGGTCTCCAAAGATCAGCGTGGCGGAACTTTCCATGGGCTGCGCTGGAAAGAAGTGGACAACCCTGAAAGGGGCAAATCTTGAAGAGCACTACGATGTCTCAAAGGCTTGTCTAAAGAGGCAGCCGAAACCCCAACAGTGGAGACTACCTCTCAGAGGGCTGCTGGTAAATAGGGCCGATCCGAAGCGAAAATGGAGTGCCACCAAAGCTGGGATTAAGGGTGAAATGTTTCCACTAAAGTGAGCTGATCACCCATCTATGCAACTCTATTATTATTACTCTATTTTGGAAATACGAACGCGTGATGATGATTTAATACAGATGTTATAATAGTATTATTAGGTACTTATTTTTCTCTTGAGTGACGGACCAGGCTCAGTTGGTCAAACATTGATTGCATATTCATACTGTACATACATAGATTCATGTCTGTTTCCAACAGTGGTACAGACAACTGATTATCACTTGCTAAGATCCTTACACACCTCTTTGACCTAGTTCACTATCATTACATTCTTTATACATGCACGCCGCGTCGGTCTATGGTACTTCTAAACTGGCCTGTCCAAAAATATAGCTGACTTGATCTGTGAAAGTTGACTGAAGCCTTCCCCTCCCAACTGTACCATTCACACTCGCCATGTATATTTGTTTCGTCAATCTTCTTTCATCCATCCTCTCTACATGGCCAAAGAATCTCAGTATTCCTTTCTTGATCTTTGTTACAACATCCTCTTTCACTCCACATACTTATCACGACACTATTTATTACTCTATCTCTTTCAGTCACACTGACTAAAGTTGTTATTTTTTATCTCAATGCTCTCATTTCCATTGCATTAATTTTTCATTCGTACCAATTCGTTAAAAATGAAAATTACCGAAACATATAACTGTAATCGCAGAATTGTTATGTTAGGCCCTAAAAGAGGAAAAGTCATCAGGGGATCAAATAGAGATGCTGTTGCTAAGAGACGTAAGTTAGAAGAGGAGAGGGAAGTTAGACAGTGGAAAAATGATGAGCTGAACATCTACAAGCCAGGACAATGCATGAAGGTACAGCTTTGATTACATACTTTTTATACCCAGATAATAAACCGGGATGTTATAAGTTTGACTCCGGCCCGACCCCATTGCTGTGGGCTAAGGGCAAGTGAAAGATGAAATAAAAAAGCTCCTCTGACTTTTCTTATTACTGTGTGTTTTCATTATTAATTATACCTAGTTTTCTTTAATGGTGAAGGGAACATCGTGAGGAAACCTGCATAATTGAGAAGTTTGTCATAAGAAATTCGCAGGTATGTGAAGTCTACAAACCCGTATTAGGGCCAGTGTGGTGGAATAAGGCCTAACCTCTCTCATTATTAGAGGAGCCCCGTGTCCATCAGTAAGACAGTATAATACAGGGCCGATATTACTGTATCTGTTCACGACATTTGAAAATTACACATACTTTTTGAGTGGTAGAGCCACGCTGTAGACACTTGTATTTACAGCACGAATGGGCCGGCTCGTCCTGTTCATTACCACTGTCTCACAGAAAACCGGCGTAAAGTAGCCGCTTGCTGCTGCGTTTCGTACGGTGAGTGAGATATCCGGAGGCCCAAATCCCCCTCCCTTAATTATCCCTTTTCTTTAAGGTCGGCAACGCGCCCATAATTCTTTTGGTATTGTGGGCGTACATGGGCGGTGGAGATCACTTACCATCAGGTGATCCACGTGCTCGCTTGTCAGACTATGCATTAAAAAAAGGCGAGTCGCAATTCAGGGTTAGCCAGTGTATCCAGTACTTTAGTAGCTTCAGTCGAGGGACGTAATGTCGAATGGTCGACATTATTAGGACTGCACTGTACTTACTGTACTGAATGCCTCGGTGGCGCAGTTGTAATGCGTACGCTTTACGAATGAGGCTGATGCTGAGGTCTCTGGTTCGATCCCCGGGTCGGGTAAAGTGATATTGGGTTTTTCTATTACGAAAAGCTCAGTATCAGCCCGGAGTCTGGAATTTGCGCCCGGTATAGCGATAGGGTCCCCCCTATCACATAATGGGATGGAGATACGCTCGGCGAAATGTGGGTGTACTGGTTACATCCTCTGTCTACCCCTTCGGGGATTACAGGTGTGAGTGCGTATGTATATATGCACTGTACTTAACATCAGCTCCAGTATAATCAAGTTGCCGTGCCAGAAAAAAACAGATGATGAAGACTTATGCCCGTGTTCAGGAACAACCGATCAACACTCGAGTGAACCGCTTTCTAAGTGTAGACTTTTGTATACGTCATTGGTCGGTTTTTGTTTTCACCAATAACGGACCAAAGACGTGTATAGAAATCACCACTATGCGTTCGCGAGCTCTATGGGACCTCATAGGGATGATAACTAATATAGGGGTTAATATTAGAGTTCATAATCATAATAATAGGACTGCCTCGGTGGCGCAGTTCTAATGCGTAGGCGTTACGATTAAGGTCAACGCTGAGGTCTCGGGTTCGATCCCCGGGTCGGGTAAAGAGGTATTGGGTTTTTCTATTACGAAATGCTCCGTATCAGCCCGGAGTCTGGAATTTGTGCCCGGTATGGCGATAGGCTCGGCGGGACGTGGGACGGAGATACGCTCGGCGAAATGTGGGTGTACTGGTTACACCTCTGTCTACCCCTCCGGGGATTACAGGCGTGAGTGCGTATGTAATTACTGATTATTTTTTGATTGAGTACTGTCCCCTGAGATACAGGTTTCGACCTGGTTAAGTAGATAGAGTCAACATTCAATGGAATATCCATACCATCACAAGCACCGCATATGCTAAAATGTTGAATTAATAACTATAGCTCTTTCTCTGTTTAAATAAATAAATGAATACATCCAACAGTCACACACATAGTCCTCACCCACACTAGGTAAACCTGTATCGGGGGTATCAGGAACTACGAGGGACTTGCGGTCCCACAACACCCAGACTCGAAACAAATATTTATGGGTCACACAAACATTTGAATCGAACCCACGGCCTCACGCTTCGCAGCCGGCTACTCGCCCACTGCGCCACGGAGGCTGTCATTACGTTTAGATTAAGATACATTGTAATAGACTAAGTGGTGAGAAATAAACTATTTTATTTCATTCATTAGACTATACAGTAAATTAATATTCGCAGTACATCTGTTTGGAGATCCATCCAAAGCTATCCTCTCTCTGGTTCATGGAGGACGTGACACGCGAGTTATTAGCGGCAGGTGTTCGGATCCACGACACACCCGCGTTGGTACACCCCGGTCTTATCGTCTGGACTAGGATCATGCCGCAGAGACTTACTAACGTGGATGGACAGGTTGGTAAGACTTGAAGATTGAGTTTTTTTATTTTTTTTATTAGCTTGAATGACGGGACGAGCAGGTCGCTCGCCTGATGGTAAGCGCCACGCCTGCTCATAAACAGAAGCAATACCACACAGAACTTTAAATAACAAAGCACTGCATGCCACTGGACTGCGCTCGTCACCCCGAGACATAAGGTGTTAAGTCTCATAATGCCCAGTAATTTCACTGGCTTCAATGTCCTTCAAACCGGAACACAACAGTGCTTACACATTGTTGCTTGGCGCCAGAAATAGACGGCGCGGTGGTACCAACCCAGGCGACCTCTCGCATACGAGGGACCTACCACCTTGTAAAATTGTGAAGAACTTCTTTTAATTGTTTTATTAGTGTTAGTGACGAGACGAGCAGGTCGCTCGCCTGATGTTAAGCATCACGCCTGCCCATAAACTGAAGCAACACCAATCAGAACTTCGAATTGTGAAGAACAGTAGCAAGCTGCTATTTTACGCCGGTTTTCAGTGAGACAGTGGTAACGACCCGGACGAGCCGGCGCATTCATGCTGTAGACAAAACTGTCTACAGCGTGGCTCTACCACTGATAAATAAATTAAAAAAAAACCATGGGTAGTGGAAATCACTTAACATCAGACCTACCTGCTCGATGGCCGTCCTGTGCTAAAACTATCGCCATACCGGGCACATTTCCAGACTCCGGGTTGAAACTGAGCACTTCGAATATCACTTTTACCCGACCCGGGATCGAATCCGAGACCTTAGCAGTCGTACCGTGTACGCATTACAATCGCACCACTGAAGCAGTCTAATAAAAAAATATTACACATTGAAATAAAACTAGTTTATACAGATTTTATCGCGGTTTAATTTTTATTTTAGTTCTGATTTTTCTAAAGTTTTTCGGCTTTCGTGGTTACGGGAGAGACTTATTTATAGAGGATAGTTTTATTTCAATGTGTAATATTCGCGTAAACCTAAGAAATCACCACTTACTGTCTCACAGAAAACCGGCGTAAAGTAGCAGTTCGCTGCTGCTGCGTTTCGTACGGTGAATGAGATATCCGGAGGCCCAAATTCCCCTCCCCTTCCCATTCCCTAATTCCCTTTCCTTTAAGGTTGGCAACACGACCATGATTATTTTAGTATTGTGGGCGTACATGGGCGGTGGCATATTATTTTTAATAATAATATTACCCAGGTGAAATTCAAATGGTGTTATTGGTGTGCTCGTAAAAGCCGAAAAAGATAAAATGTCCAAATATCTAGACCTGGCACACGAGGTTACTAACATGTGGGATGTTGACTCGACAATCATTGTCCCGATAGTCGTTTCCGTCCATGGGTTGATACCGAAGAGTCTCGACCAACATCTTCAGAGGCTCTCTATTGATAGTTGGGTCAGAAGTCCGATGCAGAAGGCAGTATTATTGGACACGGCACGCATTGTGAGGAGGTTCCTCACCCTGGGGCCTCACCGGTGGCTTGGGTCTTAGGCCTCGCCATTTGTTTGTTATGTAATGTAATATTTAAAATGTAAATAAACAGTACTGTACATTACCCAGGTGAAACTAAGCACATTGAAGCGTCACTGCGGAATGTCGTTATACATCAGTACAGCTGAGGAGCTGGCAGACAGAGTAGTCGACAACAATCTGTTGCAGTACATTGATTCACTGAAAGAGATGGTCGATGGTGAACTATCTATCATTGTGTTTGGGGATTTTAAGTGAGTTCTTTTTTTTCTTGTATAAAGGCGAACTTAGTGCCATTAGGCTAATGCCTAATGGAACTAAGTTCTGGTAGATAATTCTACCAGTCTACCTTTGAGTGATGCAGAGACGAGATGATGTGGGTGTATAAGAAAAGTGATAGGAATAAGTACACAAGACACAAAACTACATAAATTTACTTAATACAATACTATACATATAAACATACATACATACACTTCGGAGATACACATGGTCCGCATTCAATCTCCCTAAAGTTAACTATAGGACTTTGTATTTCCTAATATAAATTATTGTAAATCCGGACCTAAAACAAGCCCCCTGAGTTCAAGTAGCTGGATCTTCTCAGAGTTTGGGTCGCGCCGCGTTGAATCCAGTGGTAAATTAAGCCCACTGAGTTTGTTTCGCCGGGTTTTCTCAAGCTGGGTCGTTTTGGATCCGGTGGTAGTTTTAAAATTCGTGCAGTTTCGGTAAATGCAGTGGTCCATACCTACTCAAAATATTTAATAATTAATAATGGACGTTTCCATATTACAAATACTGTTAATAATGTAAAATGTAAAATAAAAAGACAACAAATAAACAATTTAGTGTAATTGCCTAGTGTATTTGACGATGCTATGTATGTTATGTATACATTAGTTGATATGATTTTTATACATAAGTTTTTTTATTTTGTACTGACTTGTCATAAGCGCTATTTTAATTGCCTACATGATTAATAAAACTATTTCATTTCCTTTCCTTTCATTTCATTTCATACATATAAAAATAAGATGTTATATAACTACATAGGTACATAATAAATATACGTGAGTTGACATCGTTTTAAAAGGTTTTATTTGTTATTTTTAACCATTTTTAAAAAGGTGTTTCTCAATTCGACTGTCTGCCCCCAAATGCTAAAACCCAGTACCTACAAATGAATATTTAATTCAAATCATTAAAGGATTTTGCTTAAAACAATTTTATAGTAATTTCGGTGGTTATAAATATTATTGGAAAACAATTTTTTTACTTTCGAATGGCCTAAGACCGCCCTGTCAATTTGATGAATAAATATTGAAGTTTAATTCCCGTATCTATAAAGTTTACTATGAGGTCTCATACTGCGCGCGTACTCATAGTAGCAATTTTTGTATACGTGATTAGTCTGTTTTTGGCGCTAAAAACGGACCTATCACGTGTACGTATATATTACGTATACGTTTAATGAGTGGTAGAGCCACGCTGTAGATACTTTTATCTACAGCATGTATGGGTTGGCTCGTCCGGGTCATTACCACTGTCTCACAGAAAACCGGTGTAAAGTAGCAGCTTGCTGCTGCGTTTCGTACGGTGAGTGAGATATCCGGAGGTCAGCCTCCGGATATCCGGAGTACGGTACGGTGATATCACTGAGATATCAGGATTCTCAATCCTTTAATTATCCCTTTCCTTTAAGGTCGGCAACGCACCTATGATTATTTTGGTATTATGGGCGTACATGGGCGATGGAGATCACTTACCATCAGATGACCCCCTGGCTCGTTTGCCGGCCTATGCCATAAAAAAAAATACAGACATTTATACGTATAGCAAAGAGCTCACTCAAGTATGTTTCTTGAGTACGCTCGTTATTCCTTTTTTTTTATTTCACCCCCTTTAGGTTTTATTTTGTTTATTGAAATGGGTGATCTCATTTGAGCTCTTTTGAATGAAACGAAAAAAGAATCCTCAATCTCAGATCACTCTATAAGTTTGTAATTGAGAACCTACTCCGTTTTTTTCCGTCTATTAAATAAAAGATGAAATATAATGTGGTGTACATGTTTCAGGTTGTCGGGTCGTAAAACGGCCAATAGCAACAAGAAAATTTTAACAGAGTTTCAATTAGAACAAATCAAAATAGGTATGTTGGAAATTAACATTGTGTGTGATTTTTTTATTAAATCTATACTAATATTATAAAGCTGAAGAGTTTGTTTGTTTGGTTGAACGCGCTAATCTCAGGAACTACTGGTCCGATTTGAAAAAATATTTCAGTGTTAGCTAGCCCATTTATTGAGGAAGGCTATAGGCTATATAACATCACGCGTGGGCGGAGCCGCGAGCAAAAGTTAGTCATAGATGTACGGGCAAGCAGGTACACAAGTAAATTGTGTCATCAGCATTTTACTCCATAGTGCATTATTGTAGTAGCATATTGAATCAGTTCGCATTCGGTCATCAGTCATTTCGCGCGTACTCATTATATCATATCATACAAGTGTCTCAATATATCAATTTTATACCAAAAAAGACTCTCTTATTTATCAACTATCATCATACCATACTATCATACTAATATTATAAATGTGAATGTAAGTTTGTTTGTTATGCTTTCACGCGAAAACTACTTAACCGATTATCATGAAACTTTGTACACATATTCTTGGAGGTATAAGAAGTAACATAGGAAAACTTTTTGTTACGCTTTCACGCCTAAATCACTGAACCGATTTTTATGAATTTTGATGTAGAGATAGATAACCCTGGAGACGGTTATACGCTACGTTTTATTTCGGAAAAGTCTATTCACGCGGGCGGAGCCGCGGGCAAAAGCTAGTTCTATCATAAAGGTACTATACGCACTGTACAATAGAAGTCTATTGATTTGCACTCTTTTTTGTCGCGGGGAAAAGCGATTTATCAGCACCCGCCCTGAGGAGAGGCGAAACGGTTATGTTGGGCTCACCGGTCTTACGAACCAGCTTTAAGTACCCTGGGAGACTTTTCCTTGTCAAGACAAAAAAAAAATAGGCATTCTGAGACACATTCTTGAAATGGCGAGCGCAATGCAATGCCATGTAGTACTTGTGACAGAAATTATATTCGAATTACGTAGTAACTGTTAGTTGATCTGTACTTGTGGTAAACTTACTTTTTTTATGGATTCTTGTTTTTTACCGACTTGACGTCCGTACATACGTCGCTTTGGGCTTCTCATCGAAACCAGCGCTGCAGTATTGCTTATGTAGTACTGCAGCATGTAGCTGAATGAGAGACCCATTGTTGGTGCAATAATTGCGTAGTATTTTTAAGTTTTAGTGAGCATCTCGTAATAGAAAAACCCAATACCACTTTACCCAACCCGGGGATCGAACCCGAGACCTCAGCGTTAGCCTCAATCGTAACGCGTACGCATTACAACTGCGCCACCGAGGCAGTCAGTTGTTTGTGTTTATTTTTTAAATACTCTGTAATTATTGCACTAATAATAAACTTCCTTCTTTCTTTCTTTTCTTTACTTTGTTGTGCAAAGTTCCGGGTGGTGTTGGTGTTGTTTATAGACAGCGAGCCACCTGCTCGTTCTCATCAAATGTCGATGTGGCATTCCCCCAGATCTGCTGATCTCGACCGGTGTAGATGTTCAGTTCATGGACAAGCCGAGTGAACTGGCCATGTGGATCATGCAATGTACCAAAGCAGTCGCAGAAGCGCCTTACAAGTAAGTTTAACTGCCTGCCATTATGATAAAAACTTATAATAATCCATGGCCGATGAAGTTTATGTAACAGCGGGTAGTGGATACGGACTGCTGAGACGAAAGTCGCAGATTTGAATCCAGCCCCAAGAGCATATACCTCTGACTTTTCAAGTTACGTGTGTATTCATTGTTAATTATCGCTTGCTTTAACGATGAAGAAAATCTGCATGCATAAGAGTTCTTCGTAAGAATTTCGAAGGTATGTGAAGTCAGTCAATCCTCAAAAGGCCAGCATGGTGAACACCCTAACCCATTAATATACTGTCCAGCAGTAGGCTTGTATTATAATAAAGGACTGGTATTATTACCACAATTCTTATATAACCCCAGGCCTGACGCAAAAAGATGTTATAAGTTTGAAGCCTTCCATCCGTGTTCATCAACCTTACCAAGTGTAATAGTGTGCGAGTACGTTGTAGCGATTTTTGTTTGCGCCATTGATCCGTTTTTGGCGCCAAACAAAAACGGACCGATCACAGATAGAAAAATCTAAGCAGAGTAAAGAGCTAACCAAACAGGTGGACCAATTTTATTTGAATGTTATTTTTTCATTTGAAAGCTGATTTATTTGATATGGCCGGTTAAAAGTCGTTTCAGCAATATAGAAATTACAGCTCTATTTGTTATTGATGTTGGTAGTTTTATAATATTATTAGGAATTAATTTGCTCTACCGTCAGCCGCTGAATTATTATTTATTTTATTTGGAAAACAAACAAATGCGCAACACATTAAAAAAGGTTTTTTTCATAACTATTTTTGACAGTTTCCGTGGCGCAGCGGGCGAGTAGCCGGTTGCGAAGCGTGAGGTCGTGGGTTCGATTCCCGCACCTAGACAAATGTTTGTCTGGTTCACAAATATTTGACTCGGGTCTGGGTGTTGTGGGACCGCAAGTCCCTCGTAGTTCCTGATACCCACGATACAGGTTTACCTAGTGTGGGGTCAGGACTATGTGTGTGACTGTTGGACGTGTATTTATTTAATGTAGAAAATACACTTCTCAGCAATATATTTTTTACAGGAATAAAAAGCGTGAGGTAGATTATGCAGCAGCTGGCTTCTACATGAGAGGAGACAACAGGAAATGCGTCGCTGTCGACAGAGAAGGTAAGCTAGGTGGTAGGTCCCTCGTATACGAGAAATTTTATGGCGGTTAAAATCCATATACACCAGTTTTATTTTAATGTGTAATGTTCGCGTAAACATAAGAAACCACTACCTACTTCACTATTTATTGATTGCAGGTCACGGACTCGGCAGACTGTGGCAGCAAATGATCTCTATTCTGCCATCATCTAGTCTGGAGACTGCACGAGCCCTTTGCGGGAAATATAAGACGCCACTCGCTTTGATTGACGTAAATATTTTATATCTTACCAGCTGTCCCGCGTGGTTTCATCCGCAACACATACCTAATCGATAGTTAGAATCCGATTGCAGCGCCACCTTCTAGGTCAAATTGTGAATATTAACCATCCACGGACCAACTTAAACACACACAAAATAATCATCGAAATCGGTCCAGCCGTTTCTGTGAGACAGAAATGACCCTTTTGAGCCGGCCGATTCATGCTGTAGACAGGACTCTACAATATGAGTGGGCCGGAATTGAATAATGACGTCGCGATTCGTATAAATTGTATAGAACGCGCTGCGCTAAATGTCGGCAAGTGATTTAATACAAAACACAACATCTATTACACTATTTGTCATCTATGGTCTGTGGCATAATAGTAACAAATAAACCAATATTGGAATTTTGAGACTTATTGTAAACCCTGAAATTCAACAGTTGTTATTTTATATCCTATAGTTATTTCTTTTCTTCCTTAGCCTATTCAAAGTAAATAAATTTCTCATTTCTCCAGAGTTTGGAACAGCCCAATGGTGTAGCGGAATTAGCGGAGATCGGTGTGACCAGGGCAGGTGCGCCTGAATCCCGGGCTCGGCGGCTCGGCCCGGAATTCGCCAGAAAATTGCATTTATTGTATTCGTCTAAAAACGGAAATATTGTCGTAGAATAAGTACGTATCATGGACTCGTATTTATGATATTTAAGAATGATAAATGGATGTGAATGTAGTTTAGGATTACAATGTATTATTATTTTTCTATGTTTTTATGTATGCTTTATAGCTATTTAACCCAATAAATAAAAGTAATAATTTTTGTGTGCCTAGTCGCACATCAACGTTTTATTTTTTCTATAATATTTATTTAAAAAATCGTCTGGATATTTAAATGAACAGTGAAATTGTATACCCATGATGCCAAAACCTACACATGTTATTTTTTTTGTTTTTAATGGATGTAGCCATTCCTTTCTAACTTCTAACTAAGTAGTTATTTAAACCACTAAAACATCCACTGGCCAATAGATAGCAAAATAGCAAAACTAGCGACGGGTCTAACCCACCAAATCTAGGGATAATTCCGCTAAGTTGGGAACACTGTCTGTAGTTCCATTTTCTGCCATTTCACACATAACTTTACGCATAAGTATCTATTCTATTCTCTTCCATTTTTATATTATGGCCCTATCGATTTTCGATGATTTCGCCAATGTCGAGTATTAAAATAGCAATGACTAAGATCATGAAATGTAGGCATATTTAAAACCATGATATACCGTAAAAAAAATATTGCCGCTGTCGATTTAATAGTCATTGTATTTACTTTTTTTATGTTTATACCCTGAAAGCTGAAAGATAATTTTAATATTTAAAATTATTATTCTATAGTTTCAGGGATTCAGCGCAGCGCGAGCGGGTGTAAAGTAAGTTGGCTCTAGCCTCTACTGGCAAGTGGCAGCCCAGAGGTGTCCCTATATATTAGTATAATATATTACTAATGACTTGGCAGCATGGTCTCTGATCTTAGCCGGTTCCTTAGGGAAGAAAAACAAAATCTGTTAGATGTCATCTGTCATAATAGTAAGCATAACCTCGCATAACCTCTATTTTATGTAATTTTTTGCCGGAACGCACAAAATATAATTCTTTATCGAGTTTTATTCATTTTACAACAAAAATGAGTGTATATTTATCAAGAATTGTGTTCCCTTTATTTCGAAACGCCGTCGTAAAGTCTATTATAAACGAAGTCGCTGCCCCGAAAGTCAAAATAAACCCTTTGAAAAACAACATATTCCGTATTTCCCAGCATTTATTTACTAGGAATTATTCAAGCGATGCGATACAGCCGACAGCAGCTTTGGATAACGCAACAATACCGTTGAAAAAGAAGATAGTTCACAAGAAAGCGGTAGCCGAAGATTTGAGTCAAAAAGAAGGACATTATTTAACTTTAGCGTACTGTACTGCTGAATGTTACGATCTGAAGAGCTTGAAGGAGGCGCTGGTGCAGCAGAAACTATACGAGCCTGGAACGTAAGGTTCTTACTATAATTCTTGTGTTTATAGTCAGACAATATCAAATATTTTAAATATTTTTTGTGGTTAGAAAGAATGATGCAATAATAATTGACATCCTCCGTGGTGCATCTGATCTGTTAAGTGCATCTCAAGACTATTACTTAAAATTTTGCAATGGCCTAACTATTTGTTTCAGTTTGAAAGCTCAGGAAGTGGGTGATGTTTTAGTGGCCAATGCAGTGTATACTGTGGGCTCGGAGCCCAGAGAGATAATATTCTTCAGTGAAGGTGCTGTTGTATTCTGGAACTGTACAGAGCTGGAAGCTAGCAATGTACTGGCTTTTGTGAAACCGTAAGTTTTTTTTTATGGTATAGGCCGGTAAACAAGCATGTGTGTCACCTGATGGTAAGTGACTACCACTCATGCATGCCCACAATACCAGAAGAATCACAGGCGCATTGTCGACCTGTAATGTCTGGGCATTATGAGACTTAACACCTTATGTCTCAGGGTGACGAGCGCAGTCCAGTGTCATGCAGTGCTTTATTTAAAGTTCTGTGTGGCGTTGCTTCTGTTTATGAGCATGTGTGGTGCTTACCATCAGACGAGCGACCTGCTCGTCTCGTCATTCAATCCGATAAAAAAAAAAGATAAGATTCATATAAAATAGTTTTATTTCAATGTGTAATATTCATGTAAACATAAGAAATCACAATATAGTATATTAATAAGTTTAATATAATTATTTTGACATAAACTTTGTTATTTTGATGAATAATATAATCATTGTTGTATTTAATTTTCTCTTTAGGTATGAGATTGAAAGCTACCCAAGAGAAGTAGTGGAGAAGGAGCGAGAAGTTATGACTTACTTCTACCAACCAAATACGTAAGTAATCCTGTTGATAGGGTGAAATGGTTCAACTTCAGTGAGCTGATCACCCATCTGTGCTACTCGCAGACATCCCCACCAAAAAACATACAATCCTGTTAATATTATGAGTTTGAGAATTTGGATGTTTGTTAATCCATCACCCTTTGGCTGAACAAATTTGGATGAGATTTGCACACAGGTAGGCTATGACTTTGATTAGGATGTAGGCCAGTGTTCATCCCAATGCAGCCACAAGCAAGATAATGAGCATGATTCAATAAATATTTTTACTTGGTGGTAGGTCCTTCAATTGCGAGAGGCCGTCTGGGTAGGCACCATCACTTTGTGTATTTCTGCCGCCAAAAAACTGTGTGTAAGTACTGTTGTGTTACGGTTTGAAGGATATTGAAGCCAGTGAAATTACTAGGCATTATGAGATTTAACATCATTCAACATTGTGCTGCAGAGTGATGAGTGTTGTCCTGTGTCATGCAATACTTTATATATCGAAGTGCTAATTGGTGTTGCTTCTGTTCATGGGCACACGTGACGCTTACCATCAGGCGAGCAACCTGCTCGTCACATCATTAACGCTACAAAAAAATGATAATATTATTGTTTCTTGAGAACATGGTTTACATTTTACTACAACATGTAACAAAACCCCTTTTAGCTGTGTAATGAGAATCGATATTCAAACATAAGGAAATATCTCTAATGAGAAAAATCCAACATAAAAATGGGACAGACGATGTAACATATTAATTATGTCACAGGTTAAAAATCAATTTAGTCGATTGTTTGAATTTTTAAATTAACGTTTTGACATCCCTAGAGCTGCGCGCGCGCTGAGCGTGGCACAACCCTAAGCGGATCTCACTTTCTTCCCTTCGTTTCGATAGACAAGTCGTGGAAATGTAAATCCACAAAATTTTTAATAATCCTTGATTACTAGGACATTAAAAGCATGTTTTGTTGTAAAACAGCTTTATGGCTTAATATAGCCATAATTATTTATTTTTGGTAAGTCATATTTCAAATTTCGTATTTTTAATGTCAACCATATTGGTTCGTGTTGTGCTCAAACGTGGTTTTTTTTTGGACTTACAGATGGAAAATCTAATTAGGACTTTCCATGGCCTTATTTTTGGAGAGGATATTTCCACATTTTGTTGCCGGTCAGTTTTCATGAATATTTGGGTAATGACAGTTTTGTTGAATTTAGTATTTGAACCTAGGATTGATGTGAAATGTTTTGTTTACAGCAATCGCGGCCGTTTTCTACCGTTTTCTACCGTTAACCCCGTTTTCTTCCGTTTAATCCTGTTTTCAACCTTTTTACCAATTTTACTACTTTTGAATGAATTTTCCTACGTTTGCTTCGGTTTGCTTCGGTTTGGCTGCAGTGATAATTCTTCTTAAATTTGGATGCGTGTTTTGGCTACCTTGTGCTGCAGAACATGTGGACTCATCTTGGAAGTCGGATTTTAATTTAAGTGTAACATTGGGAATGAGAACTGTAAGTTAATTTTATCTATTTTAACAGCCTTCAGCTGAAGAACATCTATCTCAATTTATCAGCATAAAAAGTGCAACAGTGACAGTGTATTGTCTGTAAATTTGTAACCAGGGATTAAACCAAATTCTTTTATCAATGTTGGTCTAATTCTACCCCCCTAAAGATTAAATTTCCCAGCCTCTGGCTATTCTATCCGAGAGCATTGTTTCATGGTGGCTTGTCTGCCTGGCGCCCGAATATTAACTCAATACATTTTGTTTAAAAATAATTAAAACTACAACTTTTCTTGTAACATAAATTATAACTATAATAAAAAAAAATTAATTTTTTTATTTATTACATTTGGCGCCCGAACAGGGACTAGAATGGTTACTGTATTGTTTAACTCAGTCATTGATGCACTTTTGATCATATTATGTACTAATTTTAAGTGGCTAACGCACAATTTTTGTTGATGCATTTTGTTACGATAAGCATTTAGCTTTCACTTTTGACTGACACTCTGTGCAGGCTTTGTTTACTTCAATTACTATTTTGCTATTTGATATTATGCTTTCTATAAGCTTTTCAAACTTTTAAGAATGTTGTTCATGAGGTTTAGGCCATAAAATAGTATCACTTTTACTTGACAGTTTGCATTATTTCATATTGCTTTAGCGTTCACAATTTAGGGATGTATAAATGTGTGCTTTCCATTTTATTGTATAGAATCATAGCCTTTAAATAAAAACTACCACTTCGGGATTGCTGTTGTCAACTCTGCAGATCATGTATGTACTTAATAATAGTTTATATTATATAAAAAATGTTACAAAGATTTCATAACCTCAAATGTTCACAAACTTTAATTTATGTTCACACATTGTGTTCACTAAGTGTTACTTTGAATTGCGATTTAACTTTATATTAGAATAATATTTAGCTCACCTTAACTGTGTTATGATTAGGACAGAGTTCAGTCATCTTATGTTGTATTTATATACAAATTTCACTTTTACTTCTGCGGTAAACAATTAAGTTTCATATAGAACTTGTTTCTATTTGTTAATGTTAATATAACAATGTTAATTATAAACATAAGTGGTTTTGTGAGTCACTATTGCACTTTCTAAACAAAATAATAATAGATTTAAATTTTGAAAACTTTTAAAAACATTATACTTTGGAAATATTACTTTTGAAAACTTTTGACTTCTGTCAAATTAATTGAAAACAATTTACACTCTCACTTTATAGGGGATTATTGTTTAGTGAAACTTAGTTATTCATAATTTATTTACTCAACTTTTGGTTTTGGTAACTATACTCGTTTTGAGTTCGGTTTTGCTTGGTTATTTTGAAGTTTTTGATCATGGATGTGGAGACTCAAACTTTTTCTATGCCTGATGATAGGGAGGATGTAGTACATGCTGCTGCACCTGGTGTTTCAAATATTCTACCTGATCCGGATGACTTAATAACTTTATCAAATATTCAGGAACCTTTTTCATCTACAATTCCACCGATTGTTGGATCTTCAATTAAACATTATTCTCAAATTGATACTTCAGCTTTGTTAAATGAAAATGTTAGGAGGAATTTACCTCGTATTACAAAATTACTTGATCTTAAGAAAAGCAGATTATGTTTTGATGGCAAGACGTGTGTTAGAGAATTTATAACTCAAATAGAGGAATATTTTTTACTTAGAAATTTTGATGAACATTTATTTTTGGCTTCACTTACTGATATTTTATCTGGTACAGCTACTAAATGGTATAGAGGTATACGTGCACAGATTTCTTCTTGGACTGATTTAAAGGTTGCTTTGTTACAACGTTTTGATAACTTTGATTTTGACTATTCTTTGGAATATGAACTTCGTACAAAGAAACAAAAATTTAGTGAATCATTACCTGACTTTATTACAGATATTGTTGATATGGCTTGTCGTTTGAATAATACTATTTCGGATATAACTTTAATTACTATAATTAAACATAATATGTTACAAATTTATTTGCCTTATTTTATAGGAAAGAATATTACTTCAATTGAATCCTTTATTCAATTCGGGAAAGAACTTGAATCCTGTGTTGTTAGAAAACCTGTAAAGGAATTTAAATCTGTTAAATTTGAGAAACCTTTAGTTAATGCTGTCAATGCTGATGATGGTATTACTTGTTTAAAATGTAAACTTTTTGGTCATTCTTATAGGGATTGCTCTACCCATCCTGGGATTATGTGTTTTGGCTGTCGTAAGCCTGGGATACTCACTAAAGATTGTGATGTGTGTAGACCTAAAAATATTTCTACCCATCCAAAAAACTAATTAGTTTCCATCGATCACGGATTTCTGAGAAATTGCCTAGTGTATCGATGGTGAATAAAAATTTAAATGGTATTAGAAAGAAAGTTATTAGTTACATTCCATGCTTGGTTAACAAGTCTAAGTTTGCACCTGATGACTATACAATTAAAAAAGAATTTTCTGATTGGTTAGATTACTTAAAAATATTTTTTAAAATTCATAGTTCAGCACCTATTCTTTTTACTACTCCTAAAGATTCTAGACCATATTTAAAGTTTTTTGTTGATAATAATTCTTATTCTGGTTTATTGGACAGCGGATCCAATAGATGTATTCTTGGTTCTAATAGTCATTTACAATTTCTTAAATTTGGTTATACAATTAAACCTGATTCAAGTTTAGCTTCAACTGTAGATGGTACTCCACGGAAAGTGTTGGGAACTTTAGATTTGCCTGTTAAATGTGATGATAATATTGAAATCATACAATTTTTAATTATACCTTCATTTAGACCTTCAATTATTTTGGGTTTTGACTTTTGGCTTAAATTCGGTTTAGCGAATGATTTGTTAAAGAATATTATACTTGTTCCAGTAGACAACAATACAATTTGTTCTGTAACTGCTGCTGAATCTCTTTCTCCTTCAGAGAAACTGAACTTATCTAGTATTATTTCTCTTTTTGAAGATATTTCTTATGAAAAGAAAGGCTTAGGTCTTACTCACCTAGTTGAACATAAAATTAATACAACTGGTGAACCTTTTAAGCAACGTTATTGGCCTTTGAGTCCTGCTAAACAAAAAGAACTTTATGATGAAGTTGATGTACTTTTAAAAGAAAATATTATACAACCTTCTAAATCGCCTTGGTGCTCTCCTGTTCTTGCCGTTGAAAAGCGAGATGGTGGAACCAGATTGTGTTTAGATTCACGTCGTTTAAATTCTATGACTATTAAAGATTCTTATCCATTGCCTTATCCTTCTAGAATTTTAGATAATCTTAAAGGTGCTAAATATATAAGTACCATTGATCTTTCCAAAGCTTTTTTGCAAATACCTTTAGAGAAGACTTCTCGAGAGAAGACTGCTTTTGTTATTCCTGGTCGTGGTTTATTCGAGTTTGTGCGGATGTGTTTCGGACTTACCAATGCTCCAAGCGAATTGCAACGTTTAGTTGACAAACTTTTTGGTCCAGAATTTGATAGTGTAGTATTTTGTTACTTAGATGATTTAATAATTGTTAACTCTGAATTTAAAACTCATATTGAATATTTAAACAAAGTTTATCATATTTTAAAAGACGCTGGTCTTACGGTTAATCTTAAAAAATGTAATTTTTGTAAAGACAGACTTCGTTATCTTGGTTATGTTGTAGACAAGGATGGATTACATACGGATCCTTCTAAGTTAGATGCTATTAGGGACTTTCCTCGTCCAGTTATTGTAAAAGAACTAAGAAGTTTCTTAGGACTATGTTCTTATTATCGTAGATTCATTTCTAAGTTTGCTGATATTGCTTCACCTTTAACTAAACTTACTGAGGGAAGCAAGAATTCTAAAAAACCTGTTGTTTGGAATATTGATGCTGAAAATGCTTTTTCTAACTTAAAATTAGCTTTAATATCTGCTCCAGTTTTAAACTGTCCAGATTTTGAAAAACCTTTTTTCTTGCATTGTGATGCTAGTTCTGTAGGAATTGGTAGTGTTTTGACTCAAGAAGATGATAAAGGAGATCAACATCCTGTAGCTTATTATTCTCGATCTTTAAATAAATGTGAAAGGAATTATAGTACTACAGAAAGAGAACTTTTGTCTATTTTAGATTCTATTGAACATTTTCGACCTTATGTAGAAGGAATGAAATTCACTGTGATAACAGATCACGCTTGTTTAAAATGGCTTTTAAAACTTAATAACCCTTCCGGTAGACTTGCTCGTTGGGCTGCTAGAATTTCTCAATATACCTTTGATATAATTCATAAAAAAGGATCTCAACATGTAGTTCCTGATTTTTTATCTCGTATAGAAGTATCCACTATTGACTTTGCTCCTGTAACTTTTATTTGTCCTGATGAAGATATTCATGACCCATGGTATAAGAAAATATTTATTAATTGTCAGAAATTTCCTAGTAGATATAAAAACTTTAGAGTAGAAGATAAAACTTTATATAGATTTTGTAAAAACAAATTTAATCCTAATAGTCGTTTAAATTGGAAAATTGTTATACCTAAAGAACATATTATCAATACAATTCGTGATAATCATGATAATATTAATTCTGGCCACTTAGGCATTCATAAAACTTTATTTAAATTGAAACAACATTATTTTTGGAAAGGAATGTTTGCAGATGTTCAGAAATATATTAATAATTGTGATATTTGTAAAGCATATAAATCTTCTAATGCTCCTCCACATGGTTTCATGATTAATCCTAAAAAAGTAGACTCTCCAATGGTTTTATTGTCAATGGATATTATAGGAATTCTTCCTAAAACTTATTCTGGTCATCGTTATATTTTATCAATTGTAGATGTTTTTACTAAATATTGCTGGATTTTTCCAATGGTAAATGCTACTTCTAAAATTATTTGTAAGATTCTTGAGAAAGAAATATTTCTTAAATTCGGTACTCCAAACTTATTCATTCTTGATAATGCTTCTCAATTTACTAATAAATTATTTAAAGATTTCTTAAAAAGCTATAATATTACAAAAATATTCTATAACACTCTTTATACTCCACAGAATAATCCTGTTGAACGGTATAATAAAGTAATCGAGTTTTGTATCTCTTGTTTTGTTCAGAACGATCATAGGTCTTGGTCCAATTTTCTTCCTCATGTTCAATTGTCTCTTAATAATAGTGTTAATTTAGCCACTGATTTTACACCAAACTTTCTTATGTTCGGACGTGAACTTATTTTTGATGCGTCACTCCATCGTTTTAGTAAATCCGTTGAAGATTTATCTCACCTTGAGTTAGGTAGTCGTAATTCTTTTGCGTACTCTTTAAATTCACTTAGTGAAGTTTTTGTTAAAGTTCAAGATAACTTACTTAAAGCTTATAAGCGTAATGCTATTTATTATAATAAGGGAAGAAGAGTCATTTCTCTTTCGGTTGGTGATATTTGTTGGAAACGTAGTTTTGTACAATCTAATGCACCTGCATATTTTTCGGCTAAGCTTGCTCCTAGATTTATAAAATGTGAAGTAGTAGAAAAAATCTCAGATAACGTTTATGTTTTGAAAGACTTGGCTAAAGGTTATACTGGTCGTTACCATGTAAAAGATATAGTTAAATATTAAATTTCTTGTTCTGAAAACTTGAATTTAAGTTCTTGGCTTTTATATTCTGATAGAAGACGTATATCTGTTTGTGGATGAATTAGATGAAAGAATGATTGGTTATTATACTATGGAAGAGATGTATGTTATGAAACTTCTTATCGCTATATATAATTCAATTCTTATTTCTTGCTAAAGCTATTTAGGAGATTTTTTGGAACAAATAGTATGCTACGCTCCAGCGAAACTTTGCTAATTCAGATCCAACGGAAATAGATCTTATTTTTTTATATACTGTTTTTGTACAAGGATTTTTTCATGTCATTTGTACACATATGTTTGTTGTAGGAACTTTTACTCCTCATTTTGTATTGTTAGCATTGTTCTACTTCTATCTGACATTTTGTTAGAAATGTTTCAGGTTAGAATTATTTTAATTATGTGTAACTTCTACATTACAATTTAACTTTAAATTGTATTTTGTTAGAAAACCCTTTTCTCTTGTTTGCTAACATACAACTTGCACCCACAAGCTTCTTTAGCTAGTGTAGGTAGCACTTTTGTTAGACAAATCTCGGATTTGACCGACTTACACGCCTTTGCGTCAGTCACTTTTGTTTAGCTCTGTACGCTTCTGCGTCAGACACCTTTTGTTCTGCACGCTTTTGCGTCAAGCACTTTTCTGTTATGCTCGCCTTTGCGACAGACCCTTTTAGCTTTCGCTTTCGCGTTAGTTGTCTTTATCTGTTACGCCCGGAAAGTCGGAGTAGAGTTGTGCCGATCGTAATATGATACTTATTTCTGAGAGATTTCTCCAGACCTTTTGCTTTTGGACTTGTGCTTTCGCCAAGTTTTCTTTTGTCTATTACGCTCGAAAAGTCGGAGTAGAGGTGTGCCGATCGTAATACGATAATTTTCTATGCTTTCGCGTTCAGAAAGTCTGAGTTGAGTTGTGCTGACCGCGAAATGTCATAACTTTTTGTTTCAGGAAATTTATTCTTGATGTAGCGTTATTGTGGGAGACAGCAGCTAATTAGCTTTACTGTTCTCTTACAATGAAGGTGTTGGTGTTTGACGGGTTTGAGGTAGTTACGAGTTAGCGACAATTTGTCTAGCTAATCTCGCGTGGTGTTAGAAAAGTTGGTTACAGCTAAGAGTAAGCGACAGTTGTCCAGCTGATCTCGATGGCGTTGATGGTTGGTAATAGTTTGATTTGGGAGTTGTTGAAGTTCGAGTTAGTAGTAGTTTGAGTTAGCGGTTATTTTGACCTAGCTATTTCATGGTGAGAGTTGTTGAAGTTGGTGTGTGGTTAGTTTGATTTAGCGGTTATATTGACCTAGCTATTTCTTGGAATGAGTTGTTAGATGGGAGAAGTTGGTTAGCTTGTAATGGTTTAATTTAGCGGCTAATAGTGCTTAGCTAATTAAAGATTGAGATGTTCGGTGGGTTTTATTTTGTTTAATCTTCTTTCGAAGATGATTTGTTTGATTTTCCCTTGAAGATGTTTTGTTCTTCTTTTGAAGAGGTTTTGTTCTTCCTTTGAAGATGTGTTGCTTTACCTTTTGGTATTCTTTTAGAAATTTTTCGATGATGTTTGGGATTTCCTTTGTAAACCTTTTGGTATTCTTTTAGAAATTTTTCGATGATGTTTGGGATTTCCTTTGTAAACCTTTTGGTATTCTTTTAGAAATTTTTCGATGATGTTTGGGATTTCCTTTTTAAACCTCTTGGTGTTCCTTTGGAATTGTTTTGAAGATTCTTTTGGCGTTCTTTGGGAGAATTGGTTTATCTCTTCGGTTAAAGTTCTAACTTTGTCTTTTTCCTTGAGTATCTTCTCTTATAGATAACTTAATCGTTTTTCTCTTGAATATTATTCAACTGGTTGTTCCTTTAGAATTATCTGTTTGATGTTTTCATTTATGTTAAAAATTTCGTTTCAGACTTCAGTCTTAGAATATTTTGGCTCAATTTCAAAGTTCATAAAAGAACTTCGTTCTTTTATTTTTTGGGAAAGTATGTGATGTAACATATTAATTATGTCACAGGTTAAAAATCAATTTAGTCGATTGTTTGAATTTTTAAATTAACGTTTTGACATCCCTAGAGCTGCGCGCGCGCTGAGCGTGGCACAACCCTAAGCGGATCTCACTTTCTTCCCTTCGTTTCGATAGACAAGTCGTGGAAATGTAAATCCACAAAATTTTTAATAATCCTTGATTACTAGGACATTAAAGCATGTTTTGTTGTAAAACAGCTTTATGGCTTAATATAGCCATAATTATTTATTTTTGGTAAGTCATATTTCAAATTTCGTATTTTTAATGTCAACCATATTGGTTCGTGTTGTGCTCAAACGTGGTTTTTTTTTGGACTTACAGATGGAAAATCTAATTAGGACTTTCCATGGCCTTATTTTTGGAGAGGATATTTCCACATTTTGTTGCCGGTCAGTTTTCATGAATATTTGGGTAATGACAGTTTTGTTGAATTTAGTATTTGAACCTAGGATTGATGTGAAATGTTTTGTTTACAGCAATCGCGGCCGTTTTCTACCGTTTTCTACCGTTAACCCCGTTTTCTTCCGTTTAATCCTGTTTTCAACCTTTTTACCAATTTTACTACTTTTGAATGAATTTTCCTACGTTTGCTTCGGTTTGCTTCGGTTTGGCTGCAGTGATAATTCTTCTTAAATTTGGATGCGTGTTTTGGCTACCTTGTGCTGCAGAACATGTGGACTCATCTTGGAAGTCGGATTTTAATTTAAGTGTAACATTGGGAATGAGAACTGTAAGTTAATTTTATCTATTTTAACAGCCTTCAGCTGAAGAACATCTATCTCAATTTATCAGCATAAAAAGTGCAACAGTGACAGTGTATTGTCTGTAAATTTGTAACCAGGGATTAAACCAAATTCTTTTATCAATGTTGGTCTAATTCTACCCCCCTAAAGATTAAATTTCCCAGCCTCTGGCTATTCTATCCGAGAGCATTGTTTCATGGTGGCTTGTCTGCCTGGCGCCCGAATATTAACTCAATACATTTTGTTTAAAAATAATTAAAACTACAACTTTTCTTGTAACATAAATTATAACTATAATAAAAAAAATTTAATTTTTTTATTTATTACAACGGTAGGCCAACAGCTCAATGAAAGTGGAATTTTAAATGAAATAGTACTACAAGAAACTATAATTTTATGTGTTTTATGTGCGTATTAGTAAAGCGGTGACTCGCTGTAATAGCAAAAAGGTGCCGTACCGGGTAACTACCACTTTTGATAAACCACCGGGTGATCGCCAATTGTTATTTTTATGGCAGAATATTCTTAATAGAGATATTACTTTGCGTTTGAATAACGATTCTGATAACGTGGTTAAAAGGAACAACAGGGTTTTTGTTACTTTTTTATGGTATAGGCCAGCAAACGAGCATGTGGGTCACCTGATGGTAAGTGATCTCCACCCATGTACGCCTACAATACGAAACATGAGTGCGTTGCCGACTTAAAAGGAAAGGGATAATTAAGGGATTGGGAAGGGGAGGGCGTTTCGGCCTCCGGATATCTTACTCACCGTACGAAACGCAGCAGCAAGCTGCTACTTTATGCCGGTTTTCTTAACATATTGTATATTTTGTATGCAGGAGGAAGTGTCACCTACAAGAGTCATGCTTCGTGATGGTCCCGGAAAGGGACAACTCTTTAGAAAGATATACTTTCAGGTAAATATGTAATTTATAGTTTCAAACTAAAAAGGCCGGCCATCCTCAATTTCGTCTCTATAATTTTTTAATGTATATATAGTTTTTATAAAATTTTAATAAAATTCAAAAATTCAAAATATTTAAATATTTTGAATTATATGTATAATTCCGCCAAATGTTGATGTTGATGATATTGTTGAGTTGATGCCTGTGTCGCTACCGGTCAAATGAAATTAACCTCCTCCTTTTTTGAAGTCCGTTAAAAAGGAGTATGATGGAAAATAGGACCTCTTCAACGGATTCAACAAATTCACAGTGATCCCGGTTTTAAAGTTTTTACCTTATAATATTACGACCTAATTCCACACACCACGTAAAACCACCTCATAGGAACTTTTAATGGGTGACACAGGGGCGGATTCAGGATGAAACTTGCGGGGGTCATGCCCACCAGTAAAGAATTTTTGTTTAACTCCTCCTGACTGTAATAACATGATATTTTGATAGTCGCTAAGTATAAGTATAATCCCACAAGTAAATGAGTTTAATGTGTGTACATCATAGATTTCAAATGTAGAACAAATTTTTAATGATTTTGTTGAAACATTTTTGTTCATTGAAATAAAACTAGTTTATACGGATTTTATCGTGGTTTAATATTTATTTTAGTCCCGACGTTTCGAAAGCTTTTCAGCCTTCGTGGTCACGAGAGAGACTGAGGTGTAGGTCGTCTCGAAAAGTTAATGTTACATTGCCTACGTTCATTTTTAAAATTATATTTATTTTTTAATTATAAAATCCGTATAAACTATGTTGTTTTATTTCGATGAGTAATATTCGCGTAAACCTAAGAAATCACTACATTTTTGTTCGTTAGAGTTTAAACCTTTAAACGGAGTGTGAAGAAGCAATTAGGCAGGCTGGCATAATTTTGCCGACCAACGATAGACACATCGTCTGTCGTTGGTCGACAGTATTCTTGGATTGCGCTGCACTTAACATCAGGTGTAGCGTAGTCACTTTGCCGAGCCAGTATAAAAAAGAAAAAAAAAAAAACTGCGATGTGGTCTATATTAGGGTGAGATCTGATGGAAGTAGTAAAAAAATAAAGTCCTCACAGAATAACAGTACAGTCGTCGCGATTGTGATATTGTATTGGAATCTACACGCAAAAGCTGTGCCTACTTAGTGCTTACCATCGAAAGCATAAAATTAAAATATTTTTAAATGAAATAAAAACAAACAGTATACCGGCAGCTGCCTCGGTACCGACTCCAACGAGATCTCTAGATATAATGCTATTTTTTACTTCTCAGTGGTAATTTTTCAGATCGGTTTTTTCTTGAATGTTACCAAACTGTTTTTACAGTCACGCCATGGTACAGTCAGCTCGCCTGGGTGCATGGGAGGCGAGACTCGAAGCGTTAGCAGCTTCTGTGAGGTACCACTCCGCTTCTATGGAAAAGGAGGGCGCCGCGCATGTTGATAAGAAGGAGGTAAGATTACCATATACATGAGTTGCTAGATATTGGAATTTGTAACTGCTATGGAGATAGGCTCGCCCCTTATCATATCAGGGGTTGAAAATAAACTCTGTAAGTCTGAAACGTTACATACATACGCACTCACGCCTGTAATCCCCGAAGGGGTAGGCAGAGGTGTAACCAGTACACCCACATTTCGCCGAGCGCATCTCCGTCCCATAATGTGATAGGGGGCGTGCCTATCGCCATACCGGGCACAAATTCCAGACTCCGGGCTGATACTAAGAATTTCGTAATAGAAAAACCCAATACCACTTTATCGAACCTGAGACCTCAGCGTTAGCTTAATCGTAGCGCGTACGCATTACAACTGCGCCACCGAGGCAGTCTGCAAGCCTGAAGTCTGAAATGTAGTCTATGAAAATTGCCTATGAAATTGATTTGTCTGTCGAAATATTGCTTACACAGTGCGTCTGTTTGTCCGCAGGTTGTCCGTAAGCTAGGCGAGTTATTCTCCCTTCGACACAGATTGAACGTGGAGTCCGACATCTTAGACACGCCTGACTTCTACTGGGAGGAGGAACAACTGGAGCGTCTGTACTCCAACACACTCGCATACTTCAGCATATCCAAGAGGACTAGGGTATGAAATAGGGTATTTTACAAGGTGGTAGGTCCCTCGATTGCGAGAGGCCGGCTGGGTTGGTACCACCGCTTTGTCTATTTCTGTCGCCAGCAACAGTGTGTAAGCACGTTTATGTTCCGGTTTGAAGGACATTGAAGCCAGTGAAATTTCTGGGCATTATGAGACTTAACACCTTATGTCTCGGGGTGACGAGCGCAGTCGAGTGTTATGCGATGCTTTGTTATTTAAAGTGCTGTGTGGCGTTGCTTCTGTTTATGAGCAGGCGTGGCGCTTACCATCAGGCGAGCGACCTGCTCGTCTCGTCGTTCAAGCTAATAAAAAAAACCATATTACTTATTACTCAGCCTCCGTAGCGCAGTGGTTGAAATAAGAGGCCGGGAGTAGCCGGCTGTGAAATAAGAGGCCGCTGGTTCGATCCATGCACCAGACGTGTCAAACCGAAAGTTTCTCCTTAGACATAAGATGATCATATTCTACCGTATGATCTGGTCTAGAGTCCATGTGAGTTACTGTTGTGTGTTATTTGTTTACTTATTTTTTTTTATAGTATCGGCCGGCAAACAAGCAAGTGGTTCACCTGATGGTAAGTGATCTCCACCGCCCATGTACGCCCACAATACTAAAATAATCATGGGCGCGTTGCCGACCTTAAAGGAAAGGGATAAGTAAGGGATTGGGAAGGATAGGAACTTCCTTTTTATTAACTTTAGATGTTGAGGGCCGCAGGTTGTGAGCGTCATGCCTGCTTCGTCTTAAGAAGTACTGCATGGCACTGAACTGCTCTCGTCATAAGACATAAGGTGTCAAGTCTCATAATGCCCAGTAATTTCACTGACTTCAAATACCTTCAAATCGGAACTCGACAGTGCTTACACACTGGCGTTTGGCGGCAGAAATAGATGAAGCGGTGGTGCGAACCCAGACGGCCTCGCATAAGAGGGCCTACCACATACCAATTAAAACCATAGCGGCTAACGTGTTAGTAGTATTTTAAAGATTGTTAATTAGTTGACTGCCTCGGTGGCGCAGTTGTAATGCGAACGCGTTACGATCGAGTCCAACGCTGAGGTTTCGGGTTCGATCTCCGGGTCGGGTGGGGTGGTATTGGGTGTTTCTATTACGAAATGCTCAGTATCAGCCCGGAGTCTGGAATTTGTGCCCGGAATGGCGATAGGCTCGCCCCCTATCACATCATGGGACGGAGATACACTCGGCGAAATGTGGGTGTATTGGTTACACCTCTGCCTACCCCTTCGGGGATTACAGGCGCGAGTGCGTAGTGTATGTATTCTTTATGATGAAGGAATCATCGTGAGGAAACCTGCATACTTGAGAAGTTTTCCATAAGAAATTCGCAGGTATGTGAAGTCTACCAACCCGTATTATAAAATAAATAAATACACCCAACAGTCACACACATAGTCCTGACCCCACACTAGGTGAACCTGTATCGTGGGTATCAGCAACTACGAGGGACTTGCCAACACACAACACCCAGACCAGAAACAAATATTTGTGGATTAGGCAAACATTTGTCTGGGTGTGGGAATCGAACCCACGGCCTCTCGCTTCACACACACCCGTTGCGCCACGGAGGCTGTATTAGGGCCAGTGTGGTGGAATAAGGCCTATCCGTATACGTATGAGTGCGTATGTTAATATGTGTGCAGGTACTAAACGAGCGTCTGTCGCACTGCGTGGCGTTGTTGGAGTTGCTCTCGTCGTGGGCTCAGGATAGACACCACGTGCGTCTCGAGTGGATGGTCATCATACTCATTCTGGCCGAGGTTTGCTTCGAAATGCTGCATGTGTTCGAGAGGTATGTCGATAGGAACGCCGCGGTACAACATTAACCACAAGTCCCATTGCCGACGAGTTGACGTGTGGCGAATTATTTTATCCAAAGACTTCAATGTATAACTAGATGGTTTTGAAGTAAAATTGCGCCACATAACGCGGGTGTTTGACGGCTGAGGCGGGGGAGCGGGAGAGGGGAGCTACTGCTGTGAATAACATAATTCTAGTTAAGAGGAAGCGAGATGGTAATATTCCCGGGTGGTTTCACCCGAAACTACAGCAGCGCCATCTACCGGGTCCAATTGTGAATCTAAACCATCCAGGGCGCCACCCAAACGCATACAACAAAAAAAATCATTCAAATCAGTCCAGCCGTTTAGGAGGAGTTCCGTCACATACACACGTACAGTAGAATTATATATATAAAGATGGGCTGTTTGGAAGTAAAAGTGCGCCACACAACGCGGGTGTTTGACGGCTGAGGTGGGGGAGCAGGAGAGGAGAGTTAATGCTGTGAATAACATAATTCTAGTTAAGAGGAAGCGAGATGGTAATATTCCCGGGTGGTTTCACCCGAAACTACAGCAGCGCCATCTACCGGGTCCAATTGTGAATCTAAACCATCCAGGGCGCCACCCAAACGCATACAACAAAAAAAATCATTCAAATCAGTCCAGCCGTTTAGGAGGAGTTCCGTCACATACACACGTACAGTAGAATTATATATATAAAGATGGGCTGTTTGGAAGTAAAAGTGCGCCACACAACGCGGGTGTTTGACGGCTGAGGTGGGGGAGCAGGAGAGGAGAGTTAATGCTGTGAATAACATAATTCTAGTTAAGTGGAAACGAGATGATAATATTGATACGGCTGTTTTGTTTTGTATTAGTTTTAACGAATATTTTCGAAAAAATAAAGGTAATAATATAGTTACTCACCTAAAATAGCTTCAAATCAAATGAGTAATATATGTACGTAAGTAATAATGGCAGCGTTTTATAGGTCACAATAAACACTTACGTGTTAGTTTGTCGAATTCAATGTTCCCGGCTATTCAAATGGCAAATACTTCTCCTGTTGCTCACTCGATGTCGACTAAATGAGTTGCGGTGTATTAACCGTAACCTAATGCGCAATTTCTATGTACCGCGCAGCCGGTCTAATTAGTATACATTGAAGTCTTTGATTTCACGCTCAAATTTTGAAAGGAATTAATTCTGAATACGGCTATCCAGATTTCACTGGTCATTGTGTCTTTATGTTATTATTATATATATTAGATTAAATAATAATAATATGTATGTATATATTTCAATTGAAATTGTAGACTGAATTAATTTGGAACATACACATATTGTATGTTACGTACTTCGATGTTATACAGTAGAACCTCGTTAAGTCGAACCTCGATAAGTTGAAAACCTTCAAAACTCGAAAAAATGTCTTGTTCCCTTCCCTTCAAACACCAAAACCTCTATTACTCGAAATCTCAAACCTCTATTAGTCGAAATAATCAGTGAGTCCCTCCAAGCCATTTTGGTACATATTTTCCCTCCATAGCTCGAAAAATTTAATTTTACCCCTGTATCTCGAACTTAGCAATGTTTTATTTTACAACCATTACAACTCGATTATTTGAGACTTATTACATAAATAGTTCGAAGAAATTCTGTATAAGTCGAAAACTCTATAACTCGATCTTTTTGGCGTCTCCCTTGATGTTCGACTTATAGAGTTTCTATTGTATATGAATTAGCTTGGAGATTGTAGTGAGATGAACCGTGAAAACACTGATGACTAAATGTTGTGTTAAATATTTAATTGCCACATTATTGTTGGAGCATTTAATGCATTTCTTTAATAATTCCATACGATCATTTATATTTTTTGAATAATATATTTGTATTTTTATTTCAATCGCTTGTTTCGCTTAACCTGGTTATATAAGTTATTTGATATGGTTAATTAACATTAAGATATTTCTCAAACAATTTCAGTGTTTTCAAAGTCATATGTTATGTGTTTTTATCTGATATTATATTGTTATAGAACATAAATATTTCAGTTCATTGCACGTTTTTCTATGTGTGCATACATTTTAAATATTTTTGATTTGTGTGTAATGACGCGTCAGATGCCATCCTTTGTCTATTTCTGCCGCCAAGCACCAGTGTGTAGACACTGTTGAGTTCCGGATTGAAAGACATTGAAGCCGGTGAAATTACTGGGCATTATGAAACTTAACATCTCATGTCTCGGGGTGGCGAGCGCAGTCCAATGCCATGCAGTGCTTTGTAATTCGAAGTTCTGTGTGGTGTTGCTTCTGTTTATGGGCAGGCGTGGCGCTTACCATCAGGCGAGCGACCAGCTTGTTTCGTCACTCAAGCTAATAAAAAACCTATACATTTAAGTGAATGGTGTCTTTGTGTCTATACAAATATAGAACGCACACATAGAAAGATGTGCATAGATAAACTGAAATATGTATAGCAATCGTTACTTGTTGTATGTATGTGTAGTTTAAGATAATTAGTGTTTGTTATGTACTATTTATGTAGTGGTATAAGGTGTTAAAGTATGTAAAAGCTTTAGGAGTAGTTTTACAAATAATTACTTTTTGTAGAACTGTAATTTTGGCAGTTTTGATACTAAAAATTGGACGCGGATCCAGAATTCCCTAGAGGGGGTTTTTTGTTTTATAAGGTTAGGGGAGCGGCAATTTCGGCTAAAATTATAGGTTATTTTTTTAAATAACTATGGGCTTTGCCCATGTTTTTCCACAAAACATTTAAAAAAAAATAGTCTGACGAATATGAGACATATGTTACTTTCTTCCCCACGTTATTCTGCATCGATTGGTATCGGTCTCGACCCCATACCCCCAGCGGTTTCGGAGGAGATAGCGTGACAAGCTTTTGGCAGCGGCGGCGCCAGTTAATTATTTTTGGAATAGATAGATTAGATTTTACCTGGCTCAGGCTGGCTGAAGGAAACGCTATTGCTCTCCAGCTGGATTGGCACTTGTAAAAAAATATTAGGTTACTAATCGCATTTCAGAGGCATTATTATTCTAATAAATATTATAAATTCTATTGTAAATGTCTAAATATAATTATAAATAAAAGAAAGAGATACCTGATTGAAAATCGTCAGCCTTTTATAAAACTTCACAAACTGTGATACATTGAACTAGTAACACAGTACTAGTAGTTGGTATATGGTTTTATTCAGTAGTTATATAGCTTTGCAATAAAACATATAATATTACATATAAACTGTATTTTTCCATAAAAAACATTTTCTATTTTTCTGACTATCTCGGTGGCGCAGTTGTAATGCGTACGCGTTACGATTGAGGCCGACACTGAGGTCTCGGGTGCGATCCCCGGGTCGGGTAAAGTGGTATTGGGTTTTTCTATTACGAAATGCTCAGTATCAGCCCGGAGTCTGGAATTTGTGCCCGGTATGGCGATAGGCTCGCCCCCTATCACATAAGGGACGGAGATACGCTCGGCGAAACGTGGGTGTACTGGTTACACCTCTGCCTACCCCTTCGGGGATTACAGGCGTGAGTGCGTATGTATGTATGTTTTCTATAAAATTAGGAAAAAAGACCACGAAAAAGTATGTCTTTAGTTATGAGAATTATACAGCACGTGATAAGTTTTTCTTGCCAAAATTTGCTTCTGAATATTATTTAATTGGGCAGTTTTGTTCGATAAGTAAGATATAGATATCTTGACGTAATCAATAACATAGATTTAATAAATATATTGTATGTATTTTTGAGTGTATTTATGTTTTATGTGGGGTACCATAATTGTTATTGCTGCTAATAGCATTCAATAAAAATTGCAGATAGTACAAAAAATCACTCAATATGAAATGTCGTAATACAGCAAATATGGTTAATATATTTTGTTGCCTTTATGACATGCACATTATCTTATTAATAAAGTATCAGCTCAATATAGTGACTGCTAATTTCTATTGAATAATACTCTTATATATGTGGGGGTCGTTGGCCACGACGATCCCCCTCTGGATACCTGTCTGTTTTTGTGAAGTTTTCAATACTCTATGTACAGTACTATGTAGTCATTTATTCTATTTTGTAGGGCAATCTAGCTACAAATATTTCTGGCATAGTTGTTTGACAAATTGAGACAAGGTAACAATTTGTTATCTTCAGACTCAACATCGGGTGAAATGGAGGCGTTTTAGTAGGAAGGCGGTCCTTCGCGCCAAGCGGGAATAGCGCCAGGCAGAAAGTAGAATAAAATGTTGTAGCTATAAAATTGAGGAGTAAATAAACATAGTGCCATGATTAAATATAGGAATTGTTTTAGATTGAGTTCGCTTTAATTTTAGATACATATAGTTTGTTTTTATATAGTTGTATGCTGTAAAATAAATTTATTTAGTTTTCATACGAATAAATATGTAATCAGAAGTATTTGTATGTAATTTATTTTAAGCCTTGTCTTTACTTCACATTTTTTACTTACCTTACTTATTATCCTTAAGGGACACAGGTTTGAGTCTATGTATTTGTCCTAATTTTATGTCAATTGCTTAAGTAACGCTTACCTATTATTGGGGGAAATGGTTATGTCGTAGCATTTGTTCGATAATGGTAATCTATGTCTATATATTTAAAAGCGAAATACCACTCACTTACTCAGTCACCAATTAATTACGATATCTCAAAAACTACTAAAGTGAGGATTATGAAATTTGGTCAGATAATACTTTGTGTAAAACAGGGGCCCGCTAAGAATTTACATTTTAAGGGGGGAAAAGAGGTGTTGAACTATGTATGAAACACAGGAGTGGACTGTATGCAAGGGGGTGAAACAGTGCGGAGCAGCTGGTTTTTAATATAATTGCTATAAAGTTGTGCACGCGGACTTAATATCTAATCTAAATAGACACGTATCTACTTAGCGTGCAGACATCTTGGACAAGTTTTTTGCATGTGCAGCATCATATGATGTAATGCAGATTAGGCCAAGTACAAGTTTTAATAGTTTTGTTAAAACGATGAAATTTTTAGTATTCTCCCCATGCGTCAAGTATTAGTAGCCACTAGTGGGAACTATGATGAATTAAAATTAATAATATGGTTAATTTTATTTCATATTAGTCGACTATGAAGTTAATTTTCAAGCGATTCTTTCTTTTATTACCGTATGAATTACTAATTTGACACTTCGACGGTAGTAATTTTTATACGAATTCGAAAACTGTGAACGTATTTGTAACTCATACTAGGCCTGCAGTTGACGACTTACGCAGTGACTCGTCAGTGTAGGTCTAGGTAGTAAAAATGTAGCACGCTTGGTTTCAGTTCAGATTAATGTACTTATGTGGTCTATTTATATCCATATCGTTGGTGGTGCAGTAAAAAAATTTAATTATCCTTTGAAGCCTATTAATTTTCTATGAATGATATGTCCTTTAGACATTTCGACTGATGATTTTACTACGCATAATAAAAAATAGACTAATATCAAATTAAAGCTCATGATTAAAATAAAACTAGTTTATACGGATATTATCGCGGATTAATTTTATTTCAATGTGTAATATTCGCGTAAACATAAGAAATCACCATAGAGCTTATGAATAATATTTTTCCCACATAGACACCTGTTGCGTACCGATCGTCGTCGACCCCAGAGTCGTCAAGCAAGTCCGGCCTTCTTCAGCGATGTGGAAGAGAGCATACTTCAAGAACTATCCATTATCGATACTTAAAGATATATCGTGGCATAGGGATGAGAAGCTAAGAATCATGAGATGTTAAGAAAGGATCGGAGGCTTAAATCCACCTCCCCTTCCCAATTCCATTCCTTGTAAGGTCGGTAACGGTGAGTTTTCCGGTATTCAGGACATTCATATGCGGCGGAGATCATTTACAATCAGGTGACTCACTTGCTAGTTTGTCGGCCTCGAATATAAAAAGAAGTATACTGAGGATTAGGTCTCTTGTATGTAAGAATCTGTCGGTATGCACCACTGCGCCATCTAATTCTACCGATAAGCAGCAGTGTGTAAGCACTGTTGTGTTCTGGGCTGTAAAACATTGAAGACAGTGAAATTACTGGGAATTATGAGACTTAACAACTTATGTCTCGGGGTGACGCATTGCTTTGTAATTCAAAGTTATGTGTGGCGTTGCTTCTGTATGGTGTGGGAAGGCAAATGGGGGGTTTTTTGACCCACGAAATGTGATCCTAACTCCTACCCTAGCATTGTAGTACTTTTGCATGCTGGGATTACGCGCAAAGTTGACGCAAAGCGCCAATGTGCACTATAAAATGTATGCAGGCTGCGATGAAGTATGCCTACGTAATAAACATTGGCACGTTTGGGTTTAATATAAATCAACGCATATGTAATATGTACTACTATATTAACAGTGATCGGTAGGTATACCTACTGAAGGGTATGAAAAATATTTTGTAATATTAATAGATTTTAATTTAAGGTCTTAATTAATTATCTAATTATGATAAAATCCTACAATACACTAACGGATCCAGGGGGGGGGGGGGCTAAGGCTCAAGCATTTGGGTCCACTAACAAATCTTAAATTAATCTTGATATTTATCTACTTTCTTAGTACCTACTACCTACAGTATAATTTTCATCGTGTATCCTTACATATACTGTTATAAGTAGGTATATCATCTTTCTATTCTAAAAAAAAGTAACTGGCGCCGCCGCCGCCGCCGCTGCCAAAAGCTTGTCACGCTATCTCCTCCGAAACCGCTGGGGGTATGGGGTCGAGACCGATACCAATCGATGCAGAATAATGCAACGCCCCTAGTATTCTTAATTTTAATTTTGGGTCAAGCCTCCCCCAAACCAAAATCCTGGATCCGCCACTGCTAGCATAGTTAGGTTTCAAATAAAATTCTTATGTTTAATTACTGTCAAGATTTTTGATTTAATAAACTATATGTTTTTGTTTACATTGTTTCATTTATAACAGCTTTAGTAGTCTATGGATGGATGGATGTGAAACCGGTAAGTCCAGGGTTTGATTCCCAAATCGGGCAACCTGTTATTTTTCAAGAAACAAACATTAGTTGTCTGGCATTGGAATTTGTGCCCGGTATGGTGGTTGGCTCGCCACTTATCATATCATGGGACGGAAATAAGGGTGGGTAAATACCGTGGGTGTACTAGTTGTGTCTGCCTACCTATTTCGGGATACAGGTACTGTTTTTTATTACAGTGTCCCGCAAACAAGCAAGTGGGTCATCTGATGACTGATGGTAAAGACATCTGGCTTCTCCAGTTGTAAATGTCCTTGTACCTGAGGTTAATGCCTCCTTAGTTCATTATTTTGTCTACCGCTTTGCTATGGAGGGAAGTGGACATTTAATATTTCCAACTCCTTAACTTCCTATTTGATTAATTTCGTTGCGAGACAAAGACAATTAAGCATTTCCAGAGACTCGGCGAGCTTCACTGCTCGGTGTCAACATAAATGCGTGCCACTGTCGATCCTGGTGCACAGGAGTTACAGTGGCGGGGGTGTGGGCGGGATAGTCTCGATTGATGGTAAGGGACGTCCGCAGCTTAAAAAAACCAAAATACCAGAAGGAAAGGTATGATTTTGGGACTCTAGCCCCCTTAGAATACACAAATGCACAAGGTGGGTAGGTCCCTCGTTTGCGAGAGGCCGGCTGGGTTGGTACCACCGCTATGTCTAGTTCTGCCGCCAAGCAACAGTGTGTAAGCACTGTTGTGTTCCAGTTTAAAGGACATTGAAGCCAGTGAAATTACTGGGCATTATGAGGCTAAACACCTTATGTCTCGGGGTGACGAGTTCAGTCCAGTGTCATGCAGTGCTTTGTTATTTAAAGTTATATCTGGCGTTGCTTCTGTTTATGAGTAGGCGTGGTGCTTACCATCAGGCGAACGACATACTCGTCTCATCGTGCAAGCTAATAAGAAAATAAAAAGAACTATTTTTTTACTAGTCTACAAATTGTAAAGCCACATTCCCATTGACTGAAAAAAACGACGTAAATGCACAGTCGTAGGAAAATAAACGGAAAGCTATTGTGTAGGGAACAATGGGTTTTGCACGGAACACTGTCGCCAGTGGCGTGCTGTGGCCCGTGGGCCGTGGCTTGTCGACGGATGTGTCTTGTCGACCTCGATGTAGCCTTCTATGTGGTGTAAGCCTTATGTTTTGCAATTCTACAGCATGTAACAAAAACCCTGTTGGCCCTTTCTAGGTCGTGAAGATAGACAATAGACATTTTAATAAAAATATGTAGTTAAATTACGACTGCCTCGGTGGTGCAGTTGTAATGCGTACGCGTATGACTGAGGCTGACGCAGAGGTCTCGGGTTCGATCCCGGGTCGGGTGAGTGATATTGGGTTTTTCTATTACGAAAAGCTCAGTATTAGCCCGGAGTCTGCAATTTGTGCCCGGTATGGCGATAGGCTCTCCCCCTATTACATCGTGGGACGGAGATACGCTCGGCGAAATGTGGGTGTACTGGTTACACCTCTGCCTACCCCTTCGGGGATTACAGGCGTGAGTGCGTATGTCTATCTAAACTAATATTATAAAGAGGAAAGATTTGATTGTTTGTTTGTTTATTTGTTTGTTTGCATTGAATAGGCTCCGAAACTACAGAACTGATTTGAAAAATTCTTTCACTGTTGGGAAGCTACACTATCCCCGGGTGACATAGGCTACTTTTCACCCCGGAAAAGGCCGTTCACGCGGGCGGAACCGCGCGCAAAGGCTAGTATATTATATTTATACATGGTATAAAGTTAAGCTTTCCGCATCTGTCTGTTTTTCCGATAATAATTGTACATAAGTTTATTTATTTTGTCTGACTTGTCATAAGCGATATTTTAATAAAACTACATATTTCATTGTTTTCATTTCACATAAAAGTAAATAAAGATCAACATAGCGGCCTGCCACACTTAGCTAGTACAAAGCAAAGTTTGAACAATAGGTTGTTAGTTGTGATCGCAATGTTGCCCGCATGTTGCATTGCTGGTCGTGACGCGAGTCGCGTGTCGCCGGATGTGTTGCCGACATGCACTGACCTATATACATGCTAAATAATGTGTTCTTTGTATAACAATACGGTGTAGGCTATTTATATGGAAAAGCTTTGTAGTTGTTTTTCTATAACTAGGGGCTTTGCCCATGTTTTTCCACAAAACATAAAATTTAAAAAAAAGTTAAAGTCCGATGAATGTGAGACATATCTGACTTTCTTCCCCACATTATTCTGCATCGATTGGTATCGGTCTCGACCCCATACCCCCAGCGGTTTCGGAGGAGATAGCGTGACAAGCTTTTCGCAGCGGCGGCGGCGGCGGCGGCGGCGCCAGTTACTTTTTTTTAGAATAGAGAGATTAGGGTGCAGGTGGTTTTTAACTTGGCACGGCAATGTGACTAACTACACTGTGCCTGATGGTCAATAGTGTATAGTGCAAATATACTATTAAAGAACAGAGCCCCCACCTCTTCTGGCTTGCGTTAATTGGCCGGTCAGAGTGGAGTCGCGAGAGCTTGCTCACTGGGTGGATGTGGAACGTACGAGTAAGTGACCGAGTACCGAGTGAGTGAGTATCGCACGAAACGCAGCAAACTGCTACTTCACGCCGATTTTCTGTGAGACAGTAGTAACCCCGTGGAGCCGGCCTAATCAAGCTGTACCTAAACTAAACTGTCTACAGCATAATTCTATCAAAATATATTACCGATTTCCATTTGTATCAACGTTGTACCAAAATAATTTAAATACGGCATAAATAATTCCTTGAACACTAAACGATATCGACCCGCGCGAAACATTTGCTTCAGTTCCCGCTGAAATCAGAACAAATGTCACATAGGTTATGACTCAGCTAACTGAAGCCGCTGAATCATCTACTTCGTGCAATAAATTGCAAGTCACAGGATTTTACACAGTAAATTGCTTTGACTTTACGACTATGGCTTACGACTTTCACTTTACACGCACATAGAAATATAAGGCGCACAATAATTTGCAGATATAGGGAATAATAATAATTTCTAGAGGGAGTAGGTACATTCCATAGAAAAACGTTTTGCACTGGGAAATAAGATATATTTAATTATTATCATATTTTTATATAATATTAATATGGATTATCTATTATATCCAATATTTATATGTATATTAATTATATTTTGGTTTACACCTGCCTTGTTTATATTCTGCACCACTCAAAGGTTGATTGGTAGAGAATGCCTCTGGCATTCAGTCCGCCTGTTATATTATGTATAAAGTGTGTAAATTATATAATATATATATAATATTAGCCTACGCTGGTCTAAAGCGGGTTTGGTAAATTGCACATTTTCGAAATTCTGCAATGCAAGATTCCTTGTCATGTTTTCCTTTGAGAATAAGTGCTATTATTGGTCAAAGTGAGCGATAATGAAAAATACCTAACTAAACTTCACTAAACTACTTAAATAATAAATCTCTGGCAAAACAACATTTTCCAATAATATCAACTCAAAAGTCACCCTCTTTCAAAATAGGTACTAAATTACGAATTTCACCGTCCAGTGACTGGAACCGATTGCAGAGGTCACTGCGACCTCAAATCTCTTGCACACCACGTAATCCTGATTATGGTCATCATAAGCCCACGCCTGTATACCAGGAGAGGTAGGCAAGGGTGCAACTAGTACTGCTGTAGGTGGTCGGTCATGTGTATGCGAGAGGCCGTCGCGGTTGATGCCACCGCTTTACCTATTTCTGCCACCAAAGAGCACGAGTGTATACGCACTTTTGTGTTTCGGTTTGAAGGACATTGAAGCCAGTGAAATTACTGGGCATTATGAGACTCAACATCCTATGTCTTGGGGTGACGAACGCAGACCAATGCCATGCACTGCTTTGTAATTGAAAGTTCTGTCTTGTGTTGCGTCCAGAACTAAGGACTTTAAGGAAATTATTAGCTTTAAATATAATATAGAAAGCAGTTTTCTGAAATTGTACTGTTTGATTACGAACTTTTGCACTAGATAGGACTCTAGTCAACAGAGTATATTAGCGGTTTGCCAGTATAGCTTGTCTCAAAGACTTAAGTAGGTACTTGAGACTAGATAGAAATTATTCGAGCGAGATATAGGGTAAAATTGTTGTTTCATAAAACCGCTATAGGGCCACTACGTTATGGGATTATGTTATCGAGGTTATATCACGGTTGCAGGTATCAACTTTATTCACAAAAACGCCCATTTGAGAACTACCTAATTGTTTTGAAGTCTATTAAAATATAAATGATACAAAAAGAATTGATAATTATTGGCCCAAGCAACGAAAATAAGACCTATGATACATTGCTTTTCAAAATATCTTTCGCTTATGTAGTTTTATTGCTCAAACCCATGTTTGATATTGGTCAAGCTCCATTACCAGGCTGGCCGTACCATATGGCGAACGGAGCGGGTGCTCCAGGCGCTGAACCTGGATAGAGGCGCCTCCGCATGTCCATTTTCTGAGTTCAGTCTTTATACATATCAAACTATGGCTAAAAGATATATAGTTTGATTTCGTTTTATCCTAAAGTTAGTCTCGATGGGCACTGTATAGGTATACTGGAGCTGACATTGACATGTTTGGCAATAAGTCAGTTTTAAGTAAATCATTTTGAAAAATAGCAACTATTTAGTGATTTCTTATGTTTACGCGAATATTACACATTGATATAAAACTAGTTTATACGGATTTTATCGTGATTTAATTTTATTTTAGTCCCGAGGTTTCGAAAGACTCTGTTTGTCTCTCCCGTGACCACAAAGCCTAAAAAGCATTAGAAACGTCGCATCGGGACTAAAATAAAAATTAATCGCGATAAAATCCGTATAAGCTAGTTTTATTTCAATAGCAACTATTGCTAACGGTCGACAATTTTTGTCAACATTCCCGCTCTGATTTATAATTTATAAAATTAACTAACACCGAGGGTGACTCTATCTTATCACTTTCGCGTTCGTCCCAATTCCTCCCCCAAGTTTGCGCGTCTGTGACGTCACATTCCAACACGCATGCGCCAATATCCCAACCACATTTTCGAGACAGATATCTGTCAAACAAGCAGGGTTAGCCCTGCAATACACTAGTATTTATCTAGAAATATAAATAATCTACACTGAAATAAGTTATTGTTGTTAAAATGTTGTTTTAAAAGACTTTGTTTTTATACGGTGCTGCATTGCGGATAAAAATCGTTAAATACGTGCGTGTTTCACATAAATTGACTGAAAAGTGGTTTTAATTGACTGAAGCGATTTCCTGTAATAAATGTAAGTGAATTATGATTGTTAAATTTCTCAAAATATTAGCTATTTTTATATATATTTCATAAAACAGAAATAAGTACTCATTGTTTAAGAATGCGTCTATTTTAATCTAAAACATATGTTAATAAGGCACATGCTATTAGTGTTATTATTATTTATATTAAAAATTCGATTTTCTTTTGTCATTATCTGCTACTTACTGCAAATCAAAAAAATTACGTTTATAGAACTTTTGTGAATTGTGGTTTAGTCAGAATGTTTTTGCTATGACCATTCGTCAGGGGGTTTGCTAGCTTGGCGAATTTAACTGATTGTCTTTGGGGAGTTGTGTTTTTTTTCAGAATGAATAAACCTCTATATATTAATACCCTATCTATTACGTCTAAAATCGAAATATCCATGTAACTAGGACTTATGTACCTACCTTTTATATTAGTTGGTAGGTACTCAAAATTAATAAAACAATGTCAAGTAAATTAAGTTAAGTTACAATTTTGTTAGAATAATCCTAACAGACTGACGTCAAATAAAATTAGGTACAAAGACTTTGCGAAAGGGAAATTTCCATTATTTCTCAAGGTCGTCCCGTAACCTTGTTATACCGGATAAGTAATAAGTATACCGGTGTTTATTGACAAAAGGAACGTCTCAGGGGTCTTAATAGTAAGTTAGCATAAAATATAATAGAGATTTGCTGTAACGTGCTTTTGTTGAATACGTAATTTGAATATTTTGTTTCGGGTCTGGGTGTTGTGAGACTCTAATCTTTCGCAGTTTCTGATTCTTACGACACAGGACTCGTTTCATTTTAACAGACTTCAAAAAGGAGGTGGTTCTCAATTCGGCACGTTTTTATAATTAATTATTTTGCTTTTCTTTTCTTTCTTCGGGTTAGTACTATGTGAAACAGACGTGAGTCTATGTATGTATGTATGTATGTACTACGTGTGTGACTATTGGGTGCATTATTATTATAGCTTTGCCACACAAATATATTGACACATCATATATATCAAGTCGAAAATATTCGATGTTCATACGAAACATGGGTGAATCTGGGCCTCTAGATATCTCATTCACTGTACGAATTTCAATACCAAGCTACTAATTTGCTTTACGTACCAACTTGAATATCAATGATCATACGAACCATGTCTTATTGAACCATGGGTGAATTGAAGACAAACTTGTATTTTTTTTTATGGCATAGGCCGGCAAACAAGCAAGTGAGTCACCTGATGGTAAGTGATCTACATCGCCCATGTACGCCCACAATACCAAAAGAATCATGGGTGCGTTGCCGACCTTATAGGAAAGGGATAATTAAGGAATTGGGAAGGGGAGGGGTTTGGGCCTCCGGATATCTCACTCACCGTACGAAACGCAGCAGCAAGCTACTACTTTATGCGAAATAGTGGTAACGACCCTGTCGAACTGACCAATTCATGCTGTACCTACAGTGTAGACGAAACTGTCTACAGCGTGGCTCTATCACTTGACAATACACTAACATTTACGTTATGACTGTTGTGATGACTTCTCGGGTTCGATCCCCGGGTAGGGTAAGTGATATAAGTGATATTGGGTTTTTCTAATAGTAAATGCTCAGTATCAGCGCGGAATCTGGAATTGTGCCTGATATGGCGATAGGCTCGCCCTCTATCACATCATGGGACGGAAATAAGTTCAGCGAAATGTGTGTGTGGTGTGTACTGCTATGGTGTACTGGTTACACCTCTGCCTACTCACTCACTTACCATCAGGTGACCCACTTGTTCGTTTGCTGGCTTAAGCTATAAAAAAAAGGTCAGAGAGATGAAGGATGGACACAAGTTTATTGTAACTTCTGTCATTAGCTGGGTTGCTCTGTGCAGTAAGTACCCCAGGTACAGAATTTATTGCAATGAGTTTCTCAAAGTAGATAGTGCTATCAAACAACTAACAGGCGCTAATTACTCTTGTGATGCGTATGTGAAGCTTTTTACCTCCGATAAAAAGAGGTGTGTAATAAGTTTGACCATTTATCTGGTTGTCTGTTTGTGTCAACGTAAGGTCTTAACGAATGGACCAATTTGCAATCTTAGGTATTCACTAATTGAAAATATTAAATAACATCCCTTAGTTACATAAATGAAGAGCCATATTTTTTTTTCTCTTCATTTTACTACTTACATTTTAGTGTAGCGGTTTATAGAATACACTTACCATCCAAATTTAATACATATGGTGCTAATAGTCACCGAGTAAAATGGCTGTGACATACGGACGGGTAGATAAGGTGGTAGGTCCCTCGTTTGCGAGAGACCGGCTGGGTTGATACCACCGCTTTGTCTATTTCTGCCGCCAAGCAACAGTGTGTAAGCACTGTTGTGTTCCGGTGTGAAGGACATTGAAGCCAGTGTAATTACTGGGCATTATGAGACTTAACCTTATGTCTCGGCGTGACGAGCGCAGTCCAGTGTCATGCAGTGCTTTATTTAAAGTTCTGTGTGGCGTTGCTTCTGTTTATGAGCAGGCGTGGCGCTTACCATCAGGCGACCGACCTGCACGTCTCGTCATTCAATCTAATAAAATAAAAAAAAAAGATGGACATGATGAAAGGATATTAGCCATTTGGCCCCGGAACCCTAAAAACGGCGGCTATTATTATAAATCGAAGAAAGAAAGAAAGAAAGAAACAAAGCATTTATTGGCAGGCGTTAGGTGGTACATGTATACATCTGATGTAGAAAAAAAAAACAAAAATATAAGTAGTAGGTGGGGGGTACCTAGATACCCACCCACTGTGGACGGTACATGTCCCACCACGACCGCGCCAAAAGGAGCCAAATCAGCTTATGCCAAACATTAAATGCTTGGCGCTGGTTTCGGTACGTTGTTTGAAATAAACTTTTTAGGTATATATTGACCATTCACAATAATGGTGTAATTATTCTTAACAAGTAGGGTTGTTTCATTATAAAACTACAAATACTTAAGTACTAATAACAAAACAGTTATTGCAAATAATTTTTAAGTGTTTTGTGTTTGTTATATAATTTGAATAATAATTTAAATTGTTACTACACTTGATAAATTCGTTGAACTATACATAATAAAGTATTTTCCTTGAACATTTTGTTATGTTGAGGACTATTATTGAAAAATACTTCAAATATTTTTTTTTATTCTGGAAGGCAAATAGACTTCACTGTGATAAGTGCAGTGCAATCCAAATATAATGTTGACTGTCAATAAACGTTGCGTCCCTCGACAGCCCCCAGATTTATACCGGTCTGAGGTTACTTACTTGAAAGTTAAGTCCTCACCTTTCCTTAACAAAACCACGCGTACTGGCTTATGGAACCACCGCTTCGTGGTCTCCTCCATTTTAGCTAGAACCAAAAAAATCGCAAAATCTTTCTTCTGCCGGACCATCAAGCTGTGGAATAGTTTGCCGGCACACGTGTTCCCTCCTTCCTATAATATGGGGTCCTTATCCTTGACATTGTACGGTGGTCGATAGCCAGTCAGGTCCTAGTACTGGTGTACTAGGTACCAGATACCTTCCCACCAGTTATGTACGGCTGATAATAATATTAGGATAGTTCCGGTAATGAACGTAGTATTTTTCAGGGAATAAAACCTTTTTGCCAGCATGGCGTGGCGTTCGCGTTCCATCATCTTTACAAAGTAAAAGATTGACAAAGTTTTTTGACTGCTTCTCTTTTTTTGTATGTTCTTAGCTAAGGTATGTAGGTACTTTGCATCGAAATAAGATGACAAGAAACGTAACTCAAGCAAATTACCCCACCAAAACTTTGTGCAATTCATTCATCAATTGGTAAAAATTTATTCATCATCTCTAGTTGACACTTAATACTAATGGCTAATTGTTTTCGCGGTGCAGAACATCGTATCTCGATATAGAAATTTAATATGTAGTCATTAACTTTTATGAAATATAGTTGATTTTGAACGTTCATAATTTTTTGTTGTGTGTATGAGTGTTACGTGTGATTTTACCTTTACATGTGTAAATAAGTGGAGCCGTAATTTTTGACAGATTCATATAAGAGTTATCGTTAAAGTTATCTTTGTACTTTGTACACTAGAATGTTATTGTTTCGTTTACTTTTTATCCTAGTAGAACGTTCGCGTCGGATAATTTTGAAGACACAAAGATTTCCATGCGGTCGGAACCGGTAGCAAAGGTAGTCTAAAATATTACAAGGTATTTCTCCACAATCGATCGCTCCAACCCCGATATTTAGTAAGGCATTAATCAAATGTGGGCCATTTCCTAGTAAAAGCGGATTATTTTTATGTTTTTGTTGAATTTTTAATACTCCACGTCTGGCTCGCGGCACGTTTTCACACCTAAACAATAGTTAGGGATTTGGGTTCCGTATTCCGTAGAGAAATTGATTGTGCCATTCTTTCATACCAGATTTAATTTAGGAAATGTAGGGGTTTTAAAGAGAGATCGCTCAGTGGTCAGTGGTACGGACTGTCGAGACGAAAGTCGCAGGTTCGAAACCAGCCCCAAAAGCACACACCTCTGACTTTTCTATATGTGTGTTAATTGTTAATTATCGCTTGCGTTAACGGTGAAGGAAACATAATGAGGAAACCTGCATACTTGAGAAATTCTTCATAAGAATTCCGAAGGTATGTGAAGTCTGCCAACCCACGTTAGGCCAGCGTGGTGGACTAAGGCTTGACCCCCTCTCATTCAGTAGAGGAGGTCCATTGCCTACCAGTGGGAAATGTATAATAAAGGGCTAATAAAAAAAGGTGTTCTAACAACCAACAGCAATTTTATTTATTACTTTTATGATAGCTGTTTTAATATAATTTTATTTATTACTTTTATGATAGCTTTTTTAATCTAATTTTGACATTAAACAACTTTATTATAAAATAGGAAACCCCTCAACAAACGCACCGAGATTAGAGGTTTTGTAAACTCACCATAACTTTTGTGCAATAAAGATAAATAACTTCGTCCAGGATTTTCAAAAAGTTTAATAGTCTATTCACATTAAATGCAATATTATATTACTGTTCACAATTTATTACACTTGCTATGATTATTCACAATTCTAACTACACTCGGGCAGCGTTACCACGAAAGAGTTCTAAGCACGACTAAGTTCCCTCAAATTTTTTTTTTTTTTTTTGGATGGACGCTTGCTGATAGCCTGACAAGAGTCGGCTTTAGTCAGCGACACCGGACTTTCGGGCGAATGCTTTAGGCACTCCAACCCTAGTTCCCTCAAATAATAACGCGCCCTCTTATATACCTTAGCAATCACCTCCACCACATCTCAATGTTATTATCTACCCGCTTTACATAGTTATTCCCCCGACTACCTTCACTAACACCAATAATGGTGCTATTACTAATATGAGCGTAACAGTTTGAAGGTAATTTTTGATTTTTGTACTTAATATACCGAACCATTAAAATACAAATGTCAGTCAATCTTGCCTGTATTTTAGCAGGTAGGCGCGTCTGTAATGGATTTTTAACCTTTATAGCGCTATTGTCGGGTCCAACAGGCCCCGTGGGTCGATCCAACGGGATTTATGGACCCCGATGTAAATGCTGTGGTAAATTTAACGTTTGACTGTTTGCAATGAATTGTGGACGATTTTTGAGGGTAATTTGGCACTTGAAAAGATTTCGTACATTACTAAAATATCTTAAACTAGCTTATGCTCGTAGCTCTGTGCGCGCATGCACTCACACACTACTGCTTCTGGTTGACATCCGTCGGAACAAAAACAACATCTAAGGTCCAAATGAAAACCAGCGACAAGCACTTAGTGTTTGGCATAAGCTGATTTGGATCCTTTTGGCGCGGTCGTGGTGGGACATACACCGTCTACAGTGGGTGGGTATCTAGGTACCCCCCCCCCCCCCCCCCACCTACTACTTATAAAAATATTTTGTCTGCAACAATTGTTCATGTACCACCTAACGCTTGCCAATAAATGCTTTCTTTCTTTCTTAAATTTTTGACCGACGAAATATGAGTTTATCGTCGGTCAAAAAAAAGAAATTTAAAATTGAAAAGAGAGTTTTCTATTCTGGGGTTATGAAGTCGATGTTCCGACGCGTATTTATGTTTATATTGTATATTTGCGTGTATTTTGTCCAGAATGATCCAACTTCGATTATTCTTTTTACTTACGTATATATTTTTATATCTCTCTATTCTAAAAAAGTAACTGCCGCCGCCGCTGCCAAAAGCTTGTCACGCTATCTCCTCCGAAACCGCTGGGGTATGGGGTCGAGACCGATACCAATCGATGCAGAATAAAGTGGGGAAGAAAGTAAGATATGTCTCATATTCGTCGGACTTTAAGTTTTTCTTTTTTTTTGTTTTGTGGAAAAACATGGGCAACGCCCCTAGTGTTTAGAAAAAAATTAATCCCATTTAAATTTTATGAAACATTTTCATCTCTGATGCATGAACGTCTAGGTATGCATTCCCGATTTCACCACCTTAAAATTTAAACGGGACCACCACCGTAGTAAACAACATCGAATACAAAATGAAATATCCAAATCGGTCCACGTTTGGTGGATATGAACATACAAAAATGTATTGAAATAAAACTAAATTTATAAAGATATTATTGCGGTTTATTTTTGTTTTAAAATATACCGCGATAAAATCTCTATCAATTCGTTAATTTCAGTGTTTTATTCGCGTAAACATAAGAAATCATTGCATAAAAATGTATATCAACAAATTGAGAACCTTCATTCGTATTTGTCGTGGGAAAAAAATTGGATAATGTTATTTTTAGCTTTTTTGAGGTGGTTGTTTTTAATTTAAAATATTTTCTTACTAAAATCTCATCAAACCGTTAAAATCTAGACACCAATATAAAATCGTTTATAACCTTTAAATAGCTGAACAGATTTGAAGTATGGAGCTCAGAACCACAAAAACACTTAAATAACATATATAAATAGGTCCATCAAATGTTACCATGTCATAGACAAATAAACAAACAGATTTATAACACTCCTCTTTTCGTTGGGTATTAAAAAAATAGAAAAAGTAACCAGCGACCCTGCCAGGATTCGAACCTGGAATCTTCTGATCCGTAGTCAGACGCGTTATCCGTTGCGCCACAGGGCCGATGGATAAAGGTTATGAAATTAACAATTGTGTACTGACTTACAATAAAAGAATATTCATAGATAAAAATGAGTTTGAAAAATCTATTTTAAGAGCCAGTTTGTTCATGGTTTCTTCTGTGGTACCTACTTTGTAGCATAATTTATTGAATGTTGTTGAAACAAATCGTTTATTCGAAGAACTTATTTTAAATGCTTTAAAATAAATAAGTTAACACGAAATTGGACTGTTTGTTCCTCGGTATAGCACCGTTGACTACCACTGGTGGTAGCTCCACAGAGTACATTGAATAAAGTAGCAAGGTGGTAGGTCCCTCGTTTGCGAGAGGCCGGCTGGGTTGGGACCACCGCTTTGTCTATTTCTGCCGCCAAGCAACAGTGTGTGGGCACTGTTGTGCTCTGGTTTGAAGGACATTATAGCCAATGAAATTACTGGGCATTATGAGACTTAACACCTTACGTCTCGGGGTGACGAGCGCAGTCCAATGTCATGCAGTGCTTTGTTATTTAAAGTTCTGTGTGGCGTTGCTACTGTTTATGAGCAAGCGTGGCGCGCGACCTGCTCGTCTCGTCATTCAAACTACATAATAAAAAAAACTCGTCGAATTTCTTTGCCGCGCACTTTGTTTTATACAAAACGGGATAGGGAAAGGAAAGGGCATGGACATTTTTAAAGTATAATGCAAAGACTGTAATGTATACTACTAGACAAGCTGCGCGGTACATAGAAATTGTACCACTAAGTTGCGGCCAATTGACCGTAACTCAATATTACCATCTCGCTTACTCTCAACTAGAACCCCTCTCGCGCTCCCTGTCTGTGAGCTGTCAAACTCCCGCGTTATGTGACGCAATTTTACTTATAAACGGCCTGTCTAGTAGTATACATTTTAAAATCTTTGGTTTATTGAGTATTATCACAAAATATCTTACTACGTGATATTATATATGAATGTATCACTATGTAGTGTGATCATATTGTAAATACTCTTCCTTTTGCCTGGCGTTATGCCGGCCTCATGTCAGGGTCCACCTTCCAGTCATGATTTGCCGGCAGATTTGGTATGAAGTGGGGCGAACCGCCATCTGACCCCCGAAACCACAACGGGAACCAAGTTTCCCAATTGCCTCGTCCGGCAGAGTGTCCCACATGCAGATGAGGTTGGCCTAAGATGTTGGCTTGCATACACTCCATCACATAGTAACTTCTAATCATATCAAAACTATATTATGTGTAGAAATTTAATAGCAGGAATCAATAAGCCTTGAATCTTATACAGTCCTAATACTGGGCACGGACTTCTTCAAGAAAGGAATAATGGTATGTAAGGACCGCGTAAAATGGAAATCCGGTCTGTGCCTACCCTTGTGGAATACAGGCGTGACATTATAATAATACTAGCCCTGTATTATATACGTCCCACTGCTGGGCACGGGCTTCCTCTACTGAATGAGAGGGGTTAGGACTTAGTCCACCACGCTGGACTAAAGCGCGTTGGCAGACTTCACATACCTTCGAAATTCTTATGAAGAAATTATACAGGTAAACAGGTTTCCTCACGATGTTTCGTTCACCGTTAAAGCAAGTGATAATAAACAATAAATACACACATAACTTAGAAAATTTAGAGGTGAGGCTTGAGCCTGGTTTCGAACCTGCTACTTTAATCGCGACAGTCCGTACCACTCGCCACTGAGCTATCACCAAATACTAAACGCAGCGATTATTTTTTCCATCATATTCAGTTAATTAAAACCACAGTACAAAAGCTGAAAGTATAAAAATCGATGCGGTCGGTGCCAGTTGCGTGCCGCGGCGCTCTCACGTGACTGTCTACCACTTGTCTACCGTATACCACTGCCACCATAACACGCCACCCGTCTGGCCACTTCATTTCACTAGCTGTGACGCCCGAATTTACTACAGCTATTTCTTTCATAACATTGAACGTTTATAAAAATGGTGGTGAAAATTATAGCGGTCGAGTTTAGTTGCGTGGTATGGTCAGTGGTGGCGCTCTATCACGCGATGTTTTTCTACCGTGCCACTGTGACCACGACATGCCACTCGTCTAGCCCACTTTACTCCTCGCTTCGACACCAGAGTTTACTCCGGGTATTACATTCATGACAATAAACGTTTACTTAAGTAAAACTTTATTTATCGTAGGTCCCTCGTATGCGAGAGGTCGTCTGGGTTGGTAACACCGCTTTGTCTATATCTGCCGCCAAGCAGGAATGTGTAACCACTGTTGTGTTCCAGTTTGAAGGACATTGAAGTCAGTGAAATTACTGGACATTATGAGACTTAACAACTTATGTTCGGGGTGTCGAGCGCAGTCCATTGCAGTGATTTGTAATTCGAAGTTCTGTGTGGCGTTGCTTCTGTTTATGGAATCATTTACATTGGGGAATTTAGGTGATTTTTGACCAAGTGTGTTGATTGACTTCGGTTGTTCGAACCGCTTGGAGAGAGTCGTCATTGAAGCATCGTACTAGAAGGAATTGAAACCAAAGCTCCAACAAGACTTTGAAATCGGCCACACCGATATTTCATCGTTCTTGGAAATACTCGAAAATATATTTTAAACTTTTCTCATGTTTACGCGAATATTACAGATTCTAATAAATGTAACATTAACTTTTCGAGACGACCTACACCTCAGCGTCTCCCGTGACCAAGAAGGCTGAAAAGCTATCGAAACGTCGGGACTAAATTAAAAATTAAATCACGATAAAATCCGTATAAACTAGTTTTATTTCAATATTTTAAACTTGTCATTGGAAATGCGAAGCCATAGTTAAACAAAAAGAAAAGTTAAACGATGTTCAGTCGATGGTATCAAAATAATTGACCATTACTACAATAACACCGGCTAAAACTAGATAAATTTTATTGATAGATTTACAGTTTTTTTGAGTCGGTTTTATTTTTAGCTAATAGTATTACAGTGTGACCATGTTTTGATAAATTTTACTAAGCAGCAGTGCCATTATTTGACACTTATGCCGTATTACCAGGTGTCATTCAACCATCTGCTCAGTTCATTAGATTTGCACCCGTTAACACACCGGTCATACATGTGGTTAGAAACGTCACAGAATAGGCAGATGTATGATTGTGAACAGAGTAGCCCTTTCTTTGTAATAGTTTTTCTACTGAATTTACAATTCGATATACAACGTGTTATAGAAAGGGGCGGGCAAATTTAAGCAATGTATAGTGTAGGGTATAAGTATTTATCTCCCATAGTACCAAATCCGATTGCATTGCTAGTACAATAATTATAGAATTTTCTTTTTTATCGAATGAGTAACATGTCGATATCGACTTTCAACTTTGGACAACACTAAATGATAAACAATGATACTATAGACCTCCTTTCATTTAATTATTTTATAATTAAAAAAACATTAAACAGTTGTCAAATGTCAATATTTATTTGACGCAGTCAGTTCGGCAAGTTCTGATTTTATGAAGTATGATTACGAGTTAAAAAAATATGTTGTGATTGACTAAAAATAAGTATTATGTATTGGTGTAACTGATAAAAGTTTTTAAGAGGATCGTCGACTGTAATGAGCCAAATTTATAGATGGAAGACCCGTGAATGAAGTCTTTAACATGCTTCTAAAGGATGCTACCTATTTGTCTTCAACACACAATCTCTTTCAGGTGTTAATTTGTGTTTAAATTACAAGTTACGTACGTATGTACGTAGAATTCCGTGCATCTTATTCAAGTTTATTAAAAAGTGAGTATCGTTCATAATAATTAATAGTGATGTCATCAATCTGATCGATCTTAATAAACGAGTGATTAAATTTTACGTGAAATTTTCGGATGTCTTGGTTTTGAAAAGATCCGGTACATAAGTACTAATTGTACGGTGTATGTAATGACCCTAAAATATGACCACACCTTTCTGTAACACGTTGTATAAGTCTTGTTTCGAGTAGGATAAATAATATTATTGTATTTTTGTTCATTTTGAATGAGCATGCCTACTAATGATTTATCAGACAAAAGGTTTAACACTTTTTGTAGATTAAATTCTACCATTAAGTTCCCGATAACGTGACAAATAGCCGTCATAAACCTGGAATATTGAGGTAAAATGTAATTAATTCTCCGGCCATTTTTTATAAGTGGGGGAGCTACGCTGAAGATGGTTTTGTCTATAGCATGAATGGGCCGGCTGACAGGGCTGTTTCCACTGTCTCACAGAAACTGACGGGAAGTAGCAGTGAATGAGATATCCGGACGCCCAAATGCTCCCTCCCCCACTTATCCCTTTGCTTTAAGGTCGGTAACATATCCATGATTTTTCTGGTATTGTGGGTGTTCATGTGCGGTGGAGATCACTTACCATCAGGTGACCCACTTACTCGTTTGACGGCCTATATTATAAAAAAAAGACTTAACCCTAAAGTTTATGATTCATCGCATAACAATGGAGAAAATACGAGCATTACAACCAACAGTCCAATATATACGGATTATGTGGAAACAAGCCAAGTGTTTTCCGCTAAACCATTTATGACTCATAATAGCTGACTTTATATGCACGTACAAACAAACCCTTCTGCATATTTTGCTTATTAATTTGTCGCGTGCTTTACAAGCGTGGTGGGTATAAAAAACGTCAATAGTAAGTACAGCGGTAATACTTACCTTTTTTTTATGGTAAAGGCCGGCAAACGAGCAAGTGGGTCACCTGATGTTAAGTGATCTCCACCGCCCATGTGCGCTCACAATACCAAAAGAATCATGGGTGCGTCGCCGACCTTGAAGGAAAGGGATAATTAAGGAATTGGGAAGGGGAGGGGGTTTGGGCCTCCGGATATCTCACTCACCGTACGAAACGCAGCAGCAAGCTGCTACTTTACGCCAGTTTTCTGTGAAACAGTGGTAATGACCTGGACGAGCCGGCCCATACATGCTGTAGACAAAAGTGTCTACAGCGTGGCTTTACCACTCATTACCTGCGAATGTAGAGACGTTACTGCGTTTCCCCCCCGGGGGAAATGCGTTCTAAAACATGTAATGCATACTTTTAGTCTTTAAGAATTACATTTCATTGCGGACGATATTGTCAGTCTGTTATACCTTAGGAGTTTATTTAAAACGTAAAGTATGAGTTTTTAACGAAGTTGTGTGCATTCTCATCTCATTGGACATATTTATTCAACGTATAATATTGTATTAGTATATAGTATTATTATTATTAGTGGAAGGCATTAGGGGAGGCCTATGTTCAGCAGTGGACGTCTTGTGGCTGATGATGCTGATGATGATGGTGATAATACAGTAACGACTGTTTTTATACTTTTCAGCTTTTGTACTATGGTTTTAATATACTGAATATGATGGTATAAAAAATAGACAGCCCCCGTGGCACAGTGGGCGATTAGCAGGCTGTGAAACAAGAGGACAAGGGTTCGATTCCCGCAATAAGACAAAATGTTTATGTGCTATGGGTCTGGGTGTTTACTCCTTAGAAAGATTGATGTCACGCAGGCGGGGGTCGTAAAAACTACAAGCCGAACCTTTCTGTAACATGTGTTAAGAAGCATGTTGCGCCGACCCCACTGCGAGTGGGATAAGGGCAGGTGGAATAAGAAAAAGAAGACTATTTTTTATAGCAAAATAGGCAAAGACGCTATTGCCGGATTGTCGGAGGTCCAAAAACATGCTGTCCCAATCCTCGCTCTTTTCCCTAAAGTTCCGTGATGTACCCATGACTAATCTGGTATTATGAATGATCATCAGTGGTAATTACTAACCATCAGGTTTACTCGTTTACCAGCCTTTTGCAATCTGCTATATGATAGCATTTCTTATTTCAGAACAATGACCATATCTAAGAACTTCGAAACTCTAAAATGAGTTAAAAACTTGGAAGAATTCAAAATACATAGCACGATTTATTTTCACTTTTCGTTAATAAGCATTCACGCCTATAATCCACGAAGGGGTAGGCAGAGGTTTAACCAGTACACCCACATTTCGCCGAGCGTATCTCCGTCCCACGATGTGATAGGGGGCGAGCCTATCGCCATACCGGGCACAACTCCAGACTCCGGGCTAATACTGAGCAATTCGTAATAGAAAAACCCAATATCACTTTTATCTGACCCGAGGATCGAACCCGAGACCTCAGCGTCAGCCTGAGTCGTAACGCGTACGCATTACAATTGCGCCATCGAGTCAGTCCCCACATTTTTAATTAGGGTATAAAAGTGTACGTCTAGTTAACACCAGACAGCTTTCAAAGTGTCTCCGGCGGGGTGGAAGCACTTTTTAACATTTACTTGCCTTGCCTTTGAGAAATAATGAGGAAACTCATTTCATATATATTTATACGAATATATGTATATACGAGTTTGAATCTGCATAAAAGTATACTGTGCATGGCTCCAAAAATATTTAATAAGTTACCATTTGAGATTAAGGATTTAAATGTGATACAATTTAAAAGGAAATTATTTAATTTATTATTAAACAAGTGTTATTATACAATTGAGGAATTCCTTCTTGACAACTTTTAGATTACAAGTATAGGTTTAGGATTTATTAGAGGATATATTTAGAAAAAAAAAAAAAACGAAATAAAAAAATATTGTATATAATAAATAATAAAATAATGTAATAATGTACCAGTAAATTGATTAATTATAATGTGCTGTCGACAATTTGAAAATGTGTAAACCCAATGGGTAGATTTTTTGAGGAGCTTATCATTTATTTAAGATCTACTGTATTCATCACCAAAAATCACACAAATAAATATTGATTTGATTTGATTTGATTTGATTTGAATCTGTAATTACGTAGTCTGTAGGATATTTTTGTGTACACACATTAAATTAAAGTGGTTAAAGTTTTTGTAACATGTAATGGTTCACGTTACATATTGTAATATTTGTTTAAAAATAAAATAATAATAATACACCCAACAGTCACACACATAGTCCTGACCGCACACTAGGTTAACCTGTATCGTGGGTATCAGTAACTACGAGTCACTTGCGGTCCCACAACACCCAAACTCGAAACAAATATTTGTGGATCACACAAACATTTGTCTCGGTGTGGGAATCGAACCCACGGCCTCTCGCTTCGCAGTCGGCTACTCGCCAACTGCGCCAGGGAGGCTCTCGAATTTTTCAGTACTATTTTTTTATAGCATAGGCATACGAGCAAGTGTGTCACCTGGTGTTAAGTAATCTCCACCGCCCGTGTACACTCACAATACCAGAAGAATCATGGCCGCGTTACCGAACGATAGTTAAGGGATTGGGAAGGGGATATCGACCTTTGGATATCTCACTCACCGACCGATTCTCACCTGTTTCCTACCCCTCCTCTACATATAAAGTTACTCTAAATCTTCTATAGACTTCAGTCCACCACGTTGACGAGGCTGAGGGGATTTCATTTTGTGTCAGGTTATAAATAAATTAGTCGAGGAATTTTGTTGAGCGTCGCAAACCGCAGCACTATCGGTTTTGGAAACTTTTTTTTTTTAGCTTGAATGACGGGACTAGCAGGTCGCTCGCCTGATGGTAAGCGCCATGCCTGCTCATAAACAGAAGCTACGCTACATTTTCTTGCAAGAACTTTAAATAAAAAAGCACTGCATGACACTGGACTGCGCTCGTCACCCAGACACAAAAGGTGTTAAGTCTCATAATGCCCAGCAATTACACTGGCTTCAATGTCCTTCAAAGCGGAACACAACATTGCTTACACACTGTGCTTGGCGGCAGAAATAGACAAAGCGGTGGTACCAACCCAGCCGGCCTCTCGAAAACGAGGGACCTACCACCTTGTAAAAAAAAGACTGTAGCATGCTACGTGACGGGAAGCTTAGAGTTTAGAGTGGCTTTGTAAGTTTTATTGCGATTTGTAAGTACAGTTCTAGTTATCCTATCCTGAAACTGTACGCAGTGCACACGCAACTACAGCGGCTGCGGGCTTCCGCCGCGCCGCGCCCTGTCGCCCTTTATTGATTAGTGATGGGACATGTTTCGATAAAATAATGTAAATGGTACGATGTAGATAATTATACGATGACAGCCATCATGTCGCAGTGATTGAGCAGCCGGCTAAATATTTATTTATTTCAGCGAGGTAAATATTTGTGTGATCTACAAATATTAGTTTGGGGTCTGGGTGTTGTGAGACCGATAGTCTCCCATAGTGCCTGATACCCGCGACACAAGGCTCGTATCTTACAGTGGGGTTAGGACTATGTGTACTGTTGGGTGTATTTATTTATTTACTTTATAAATCGTATTGACAGAGAAAGACAAAAGGGTCTTTAACTAATCAATGCTTAAGTAACGTTTATAAATAAGGGCCTAAGGGTCTAATTTTACTGCATCATCTATATTTACACATCATAGACCTAAACCCACGCCTATATCCCCGAAGGGGTAGATAGATATGGATTGACGAGCTTATTTTCATCCCACGATGTAATATGTGGCGAGCCTGTCGCCATCGGGCATAAATTCACTTCCTCATAAACTCATGTGTGATTTTTTTAATTGAAAACTCAAATACAAATTGTGTTTGCCCGTCCTGGGATTTGAAACCAAGGCCTTTCCAGTTTCTCAGCCTAAATACGCTGCCATTAGATTAATAGAGCGATTATCTATATCATACTGTTGTAATGACGTACTTAATAGTTGGCGCCAAAAATTTATCAATTCCAATTCTGATTGTAATTACTATGATTTAATTTACTCGAGTATATAATTTGTTTAGCAAAAGATAACAATGATAAAGTCAAGGTGGAATTTGGCTGCCCGATAATAGAAAGATATTGGGTCCTTGACAGTGAAATATTAATTTACGACTACTATTAGTTTTATAATATTTATATTATGCTAATTTAATGGTATAGAAGTGGTAGAAAAAATAGTAGTTTCCGGTAGTTTTCAACTTGGTGAGTCTTAGTTTATTGCATTAACATATCTGATAATCTTGATAAAGTTTAGGTTTTTCCTAGGCAATCGATTGTTGTATTTTACTTCGATTTTGACATTTTATGAGTTGAATTGACTTGTTTATATGTAATTTTGTGTGTATAAATGTATATTTACTGTCAATAATTTATAGCAATTATGAACAAGATTTTCGTAAATTATTGTTGTACAAATAAATTCTATCTTTGCCTAAAATATGTATTTATTATCTTACGTTATATTTATAAGCCAATCAATGTTGAATAACAATAATAACAAATAGATCGTTTATTTACAGACAATTATGGCACATGTATCCTTTTCAACCTCACATGAAATACAGGGATATTTAATAAAGCTATAATTACAGGATATACAATTTAAGAACACGTTAGTATCATCGCACTTTGCACTATCGAAAATAAAATAATATATTTAATAATACACCTTATGTCTCGGGGTGACGAGCGCAGTCCAGTGTCATGCAGTGCTTTATTTAAAGTTCTGTGTGGCGTTGCTTCTGTTTATGGGCAGGCGTGGCGCTTACCATCAGGCGAGCGACCTGTTCGTCTTGTCATTCAATCTACTAAAAAAAAAAAAAAAATGTGGTAAATTCTCAAAGGGTCTAAGAAAATGTATATTGAATCACAATATGTAACTAAGCTTAGTTATCCAGAATTTGTATAGTGATTTCTTAGGTTTACGCGAATATTACACATTGAAATAAATATAATAATAAATGAATAATTTTAAAATGAAGGTAGCTATTGTAACATTAACTTTTCGAGACGACCTACACCTCAGTCTCTCCCGTGACCACGAAGGCTGAAAAGCTTTCGAAACGTCGGGACTAAAATAAAAATTAAACCGCGATAAAATCCGTATAAACTAGTTTTATTTCAATATCCAGAATTTGACTATTTGTTTCGTTGTAACCGTGTAATGGCAATATCCTGGACTCAGAAAATTACTAATGAGGAAGTCCTTCGACGGGTAGGTCAAAACCGCAAACTTTTGGACACCATCAAAAAAAGAATAGTTGCATATTTAGGACATGTACTAAGACATGATAGATACGAGCTCCTTCAACTCATAATGATGGGAAAAGTAGCGGGTAAGAGAAAAGTTGGTCGAAGGAAAAAGTCATGGCTGCGGAACATCAGAGAGTGACAGGGATAGCGAGCGCTGCTGAACTATTTCGTCTCGCAAAGGATAAAAGACAGTATGATGAGCTGACTGCCAACCTTCACTAGTTGGAGAGGCACTACAAGAAGAAGAAGTGTAATAATAAGCTTTCTAATATCCTAGTCCACTCTTTATTGAATATATAAGGGCGCATGTTTTGGAATACAATCTGGTTTTAATGATTGTATAGTTATAAAGTTGTACTAATGTTTAGATTGTACTCTATTTTCCGTCTTAAATAAAAATAAATAAAGCAGTTTATCGATACATTCGATGATCGACACCGTCCCCTACCTATAGGAAGTGATCAATCCATTAAAGCAAGTGCATCGGGTCAGTTGTTGAACCGAGCCAGTGCCACAGCATTATGTACCACTGTTTGTAACTTTTTACATTGTTTCGTGTCTGAGTATACTTGTCTGGACACTTGAGATGTCATGATTGGGTGAATTAGGTTTGTGAAGGAAGTGCTGTCTGTATGTAATGGGGCGAGACAAGCACTTTTTATTTTTACTATTTTGTTTAAGGACTTGGTAATGTTTTGGTAAGGGTTACAGTTGAATCAAACGCAAGGAAATAATGTTTATTTACGTAAAATGGTGTAAAGGAGGTAAAAACGGTTTAGGTAATTTTTCTTTAATTTTCGAATTAAATTATCAAAATAAATCCAACAGTAACACTTTTTCCACAAGATGATTCAAGACATGTGTCGTGAATAAGAGGAACTAAGAGAGACTTTCGGTCTCACAACTCACAACACCCGGTCACGAAATATTTATTCGAAATACTTCTTCTTCTTAGTTGTTCCCTCACTGCTGAGGATCGTGACTCGTAGGTACTCAATCGGTCAACGAGCTGTCTCCATCGGTTTCGCTCGTCGCCTGGTGGAGTGCGGCGCTTATGGGGATTTTCAGGTTTTCAAAAACTTGATCTGACCACCGTTTAGGACTACGGCCGTTAGGTCTTTTACCCTCTATTTTCCCTGTCACCATTAAACGCTCAAGATTGTCTGCTCCTCTGCGTGCAATATGGCCAAAGTATCACACTATGTGCTGTAAACAGACTGTGTCCAGACGCTGAGCATTTTCTATCTTAAGATGCTTTAAGATGGAGATGTTTGTGCGACGGGCCGTTCATGGTATTCGCAGCATACGGCGCCAACACCACATTTCAAAGGAGTTGGTTCGAAATACTTATAGATCACAAATAAATTAGTTAAATGTGGGATGGAATCGACGTTTACACAGCCTGCTATTACTGCGCCTGCTGCGATAAAATAATATGATCATTGATCAATACGAGGATTTAACCCCGCCGAAAAGGGTTGTTTTATATAAGTTTAAGTTTTTGTCTGTATATCTGTGGCATCGCTTAAACGATTGGACGAAGTTATGTCAGAAAATCGGTTCAGCCATTATTTAGAAGTAACAAATCTTTGTAATGTACATCGGGCGATTTTTTTTTGCTCCGTGGTTCTCTGTGGAGAAACTGTGTGAGTCGCTGGGGAGTGTTGTGGTGCAGAGATGGATGGACTGCGCAATTAGGTTGGTTGCCTAAGCAATTGTGCTACGTCCAAAATAATGTCACGTTCAACTCGAAATAATAATCTTCAGGACTAAGAAATGAGATTTCTTCAAGGGCCATTCGCAATCTTTTTGCCGGCCCAAATTCGATGGCAACTACACCCGCCCACCTTTACAACAATCGGTCATTATCTGGCGATACACCGAAAATAAATCGTAAAATTATAAGGTGCATGATTAGCTGTTATCAGAAACAGTTGCGGTGTACGTGCCGTCGATCACATAGGTAACGATGACGTACCTATTGCTAGCCCTTTACTATTTATAGATTGTACTAGGTGGTACAAAGTGGTAGTTTGAGGCGCTCATAGCCAGTTGTACTCACTAATCGGTAAACATACATACATACGTACGCACTCACGCCTGTAATCCTCGAAGGGGTAGGCAGAGGTGTAACCAGTACACCCACATTTCGCCGAGCGTATCTCCGTCCCTTATGTGATAGGGGGCGAGCCTATCGCCATACCGGGCACAAATTCAAAACACCAGGCTGATACTGTGTATTTCGTAATAGAAAAACCTAATATCACTCTACCAGATCGGGGAACGAACCCGAGACCTCAGCGTCAGCCTCAGTCGTAACGCGTACGCATTACAACTGCGCCACCGAGGCAGTCTTTGAACGTGTCATATTTTATTTGAATAGTAACATTTATTCAGAGGTGGTGAAGCAGGCGTTTAAGTTTAAAGGGCATTGAAGCCATTAAAATTACCGAGCATTATGAGGCTTATCATCCCACGTATCAGAGTGATAAGTGTAGTGTACTGCTTTGTAATTTAAAGTTCTGTAAGCTACTGTTTATAGACTAGCGTAATGCTTATCATCAGGCGAGGTCCTGCTGGCCAAAGTACTCAGAGCGATTCTGGCATATGAGAGATGCACCACCGAGTTGATCGGTATCCTACGTCCTGCCATCCCTGCAAGTTTACGACATCCGCTTTAGTTTAAGGCGGTTCTGTACTAAAGCAGCTCTAAATATTATTATAGTTTTTATTAGTTTACAGTAATACGAATGCGTTGGGCGCGTGAGACGATGCGTGAGGCGTTGGCGCTATTTTCAGACAGCCAAGTTCATTACCGCTTGTTTTATTGATGTTAGGGATGCGCCATTGTCGATAGATATGTCGATGTTTTTAGTTTGATTTTTTTCTTTGTTATTCAGTTACTATTTGTTAAAATATGACTAGTTTTTTCTTGCGTGCATAAATTTGTTTAGTAAAAATATTTTTATTTATTATTTACTAGCTTTTGCTCGCTTTTTGCGTAAATAGACTTTTGCGAAATAAAACGTAGCCTATAACCGTCTCCAGGATCCCATCTATCTCTACATCAAAATTCATCAAAATCTGTTCAGTGATTTAGGCGTGAAAGCGTAACAAACAAATACATAATTTTTTTTCATAAAGGTATATGTTACTTCTTATACTTCCAAGATGTGAAGAGATGACTTTCATGATAATCGGTTAAGTAGTTTTCGCGTGAAAGCGTAACAAACAAACTTACATTCACATTTATAATATTAGGTAGTATGATTCTTACTATACAGTTGTTTTATGCCTAGATAAGACAATAGAAGTTTATAAAAGTAAATAATATTTATTAAATCCGTTGTAAATATATTCTATCTTTGTTTTATCTTCTGGGGAATAATATGACGTACCCATTCGTGATTAAATATATAAAATGATAAGAATTATGTAAAAAAAGATATTAATATATATTACAGATTATTCAAAAGATAAAACTTGTAATATCTCAACTGAGAACAAAACGTAAATTACTATATTAATATTTTACTACAATGTATATTTAAATATAAGAGCAATAACCGTCTTTTCTTCAAAGTCAATAGTATATTTATAAAACAAGTAAATCACGGTTGAACAGTTAAAAGTAATAAAAATGAACATGTCCTTTATAATGATTGTATTAATACCGGATCCGGAAGTGGAAGCAGGAAGAAATGGCGGCTCGTTCAACGGTGTTAATTAAATTCACGTCTGATTGACAGACGGCCAAGTTGTTTATGTATTATTTATAGTATCTCAACAATACTACTGTAATTTTTTATAATTACTAGGGGCGTTGGCCATGTTTTTCCACAAAACAAAAAAAAAGAAAAACTTGAAGTCCGACGAATATGAGACATATCTTACTTTCTTCCCCACATTATTCTGCATCGATTGGTATCGGTCTCGACCCCATAACCCCAGCGGTTTCGGAGGGATAGCGTGACAAGCTGTTGGCAGCGGCGGCGCCAGTTACTTTTTTTAAAATAGAGAGATTATGTTTATTACTAGAGCCCAGTCATGTTCCAGACAATACCACAAAAGAACTGTCTACAGCGTGGCTATTACAAAAAGAAATATACTTATACTTACTACGGACCATAAAGCTGTGGAATAGTTTGCCGGCGCACATGTTTCCTCCTTCCTATAACATGGGATCCTTTAAACGGAGTGTGAAGAAGCAACTAAGCAGGCCGGGATAATTCTGCCGATCTGCGATAGACTCAGTGTCTATCGTTGGTCGACAGTATTCATGGATTGCGCTACACTTACCATCAGGTGTAGCGTAGTCACATTGCCGAGCTAGGATAAAAGATAAATAATAAAAAACTTGAAGAACTCCACGTTTTTGGATCTTCACATCTATTATGTTAATACATACATACGCACTCACACCTGTAATCCCCGTAGGGGTAGGTAGAGGTGTAACCTGTACACCCACATTTCGTTAAGCGTATCTCCGTCCCACGATGTGATAGGGGGCGAGCGTATCGCCATACCGAGCACAAATTCCAGACTCCGGGCTGATACTGAGAATTTCGTAATAGAAAAACCCAATACCACTTTACCCGACCCGGGGATCGAATCCGAGACCTTAGCGTTAGCCTCAATCGTAACGCATACGCATTACAACTGCGCCACCGAGGCAGTCTTACCTTATGATAATATGTTAAATATCTACATAATTTTGGTAAGGTATAAATCATTAGCTGCACCCAATAATCGAGTTATATACGAAATAAACTAGACAATCGAGTCGTATCGAAACAATAAAACACAAGATTTGCCATCTATAAATGGCTTGATGGCATTACAAGAGAATAACAATAGAAACCTGTTCGGTCGACATTGGACAGCCGTCAGGACGTGTGCAAAACTGCCGTACTATACTTAGAAAGTGTATGGACATGTGGGTTGGATGAAATTGGGTTATTATGCAAGGCAATTAATTCATGTCAATAAAGGAGGCTTTTTTATGGCATTGGCCGGCAAATGAGCGAGTGGGTCACCTGATGGTAAGTGATCTCCAACGCCCATGTACGCCCACAATAACAAAAGAATCATGGGTGCGTTGCCGACCTTAAAGGAAAGGGATAATTAAGGAATTGGGAAGGGGAGGAGGTTTGGGCCTACGGATATCTCATTCACCATACGAAACGCAGCAGCAAGCACCTACTTTAAGCCGGTTTTCTGTTTCGGTTACTACTGAGCAATGGGCCGGCTCGTCCGGGATAATAAGTAGTTAATGGCCTAATCCAGGTCAATGTCTATATGTGTGCCAAGTTTGATGAAAACAGATATTAGGGCGTGATTGACTTACAAACATCCAAATTTTCGCATTTGTAACAGTAGTAGGAAATAGGATACACCTACCAGTCACACACATAGTCCTGCCTCGAAGTTCCATTACACATATAGTCAGGAACTACGTTGGGCTTACGGTCCCACAACACCCAAACTCAAACAAATATTTGTGGATCACACAAACAAGATAACAAAATATGCAATGGTTTTAATCATCCTTTTTATAGTTGAGACTGACCAATTTGTTTCGGGTCTGGGTGTTGTGGGTTGGCAAGTCCCTCGTAGTTCCTGATGCTCACGATACAGGTTAACCTAGTGTGGGGTCGAGACTATGTGTGTGACTGTTAGGTGTATTGATTTATTATAACTTTAAAAAGATTTCCTTATAGTCAACGAATCACATAAAACCTTTAATATTCATAATTAAAAATGGTGACCATTCCATTAAGTTTATTACGTTTCTTTACACGCTCAATTCTATAATCAGGCCTTATCTATACTAAATAACATTGACCGTATATCTAATTACAATATTATGTAATTTGTTTATGTTTATTCAATGTATTTTATTGGTTTTTGAAATTGTAATAGTTGTCACTTGTCGACCTTCTGCGGCCTTTGTTGCGTCATTTTACTGGTTCCAACGCGTTCCTTATCTCAAATGTCGTAGTCAAAACTTCAAGAGCCCTTGTAGGCCCATACAACTTTATCGAATAGATTTAATCATTTTAACATAATATTGAAACGATCTTTGTGATAGATTTGTGTGAACTGGATTTTTCTATTATTTTAGAGGCTTTCAGATTAAACCTGATTTTAAGTCTAGTAAATACGTAGTCTTATATTGAGAGTTAGTTTTATAAAATACACGAAAAATGCTTATCATGTAGCCAAGGATATAAAAGAAATCAATATTCATTTAGCAATAAAATAACTGCTGAAAGTACAAAAATCCCCTATCTTGATATTCGTAGATTTCATTATTGTCCTTAAAAGTCAGCAACGCACTCACTATTCTTTATTGTGGGTGCTCATGAACGGTGGTGATCGCTTACCATCAGGTGACCGACTTCCTTGTTCATCAAGATTATACTATAACACTTAATAAGAGGATATATTTACCAAATAGATTATCAAGAAAGTGCCAGATATGTTTCCGCGGACGGTCCAAAACCGCTGGCTTGAGGTTGTAGACGGACACATGAGAGCCTTTGCTAGGTAAACCTGTGTCGTGGGTATCAGGAACTACGAAAGACTTGCGGTCCCACAACACCCAGACCCGAGACCAATATTTGTGGATGATCAATAATGTAACACAATGGAATGTTCATTCGATTGCTTTACATTACTTGACAATTACTCAACATTGTGTGAAGTTTCGTCATATCAGTATTCCGCTATACAAACTAACATACTGTGGATATGTTTAATGTGTATTTTTTTTTGGCAAGAGCACTACATGGCAGCTGTAAGTTCAATTGCATACATACATACGCACTCACGCCTGTAATTCCGAAGGGGTAGAGAGAGCGTGTAACCAGTACACCCACATTTCGCCGAGCGTATCTCCGTCCCACGATGTGATAGGGGACGAGACAAGCTGCGCGGTACATAGTAATTGTATCACTAAGTTGCGGTCAATTGATCGTAACTCAATATTACCATCCTGTCTGTGAGCTGTCAAGCTTCCGCGTGACACAATTTTACTTCTAAACAGCCCGTCTAGTAGTATACATGAAAGTCTTTGGTACAAACATATGCTAGTTAGGAGTCCTGATCCTTTTGTCGGCATAGAAAGCAGCCAGTAACAGTCCTGCTGATATTAGATCGTCAATCAACTCTCTCTTTCTCTCTGGATGCATATTTGTTTTTTAACCTGCAGTAGTTGCAATTAAATCCTAATAATATACAATAGTTATATTTCTCTGACAGTTTTTTTTATCCCCACTCAAGTGACAGATATAACGGAAGAAATGTACGATGGTATGTCAGTGCGTGAAGGGCTGTCAAATCTTGCGTTATCAATGAATAAATTACAGCATATTTTGTAACGTTGCCAAAGGTTACACGCCGGCATAATGTGTCGAAATCTATTTACTGATGTTTCTGATAAGAGATGGTCGGGAAGCCGAACGTTGCGTCGGGCTCTGTCTTAAAGAATTAAAAAGAATAATAAAAGGTCGACACGTATAGATAAGCAAGGAATCCGCCTTTATATTCCAAAATTCCTCGCTACCCATGTCCATTACTCAAAACGCCTCGCCATCGAACCAACTTAGGAAGATATTCGCCGATAGTTAGACTGACTCGAAAATATAATGACATAGCCACTGCCTCGAAAGACATAGATATATTTAGCAATAGCATGTCAGAATTCTTCCATCTAATACTGGCTCACCTCAAAAATACAAATGTTGATAAAAACCTTTGACCTGTTTTTTGTTATTTTTGTCATTTTTGTCTGTGCTAAATGTAAAAGAAACATAATTAATATTTACTCATATTTAATTAATTATCAGTTGACATCTTCTTTTAAATAATAATATTAATTTATAATAAATTTACAAGTAATAATTTAATTTAATTTAGTTATAATAAGCTGAATATAATATTTGCATGCTGTAGTTTACTGTAATTAGAGAAACACTATTGTCTAATACTGCCACATTGTGATCTTTAAATGTAACAGGTGTATTCTCTGTTGTAAACTCCAAATAAATAAATAAATATACAAAAATTGTTTAAAAAGGGTAAATAAATAAATAAAAAATTACATTCTACCTTTTTAAATATAACATTCACCTTTTTACATAGAGGATCCTAGTTTAGGAACGAGTGCGTTATGAAATAGAAAACTGTTGTAATATTTACTAAAAATGTTAGTATTATAATAGAAGTCATTCTATTGTATCTAACTAAACTAAAACCAGACTAAAATTAAACTTAGTTATTTAAGACAGCCTCCGTGGCGTAGCGGGCGAGTAGCCGGTTGCGAAGCGAGAGGCCGCGGGTTCGATTCCTGCACCGAGACAAATGTTTGTGTGATCCACAAATATTTGCTTCGGGTCTGGGTGTTGTGGGACCGCAAGTCCCTCGTAGTTCCTGATACCCACGATACAGGTTAACCTACTGTGGGGTCAGGACTATGTGTGTGACTGTTGGGTGTATTTATTTATTTTAATTGTCCATTTTAGTTTAAAGACAATATACTGTGTGTGTTTTCACTGTTTTTCAGTCCTATCGAACAAAAATTAGTTTAGTCTTGTCATTTTAGTTTGTTATCCATTTGGCAGGAGTAAACTATATTTTAGATAAGTGTAGTTCATAACAACAGAATTGTTTCATATCAATCACATATTGATTAGAAAGTAAACATATCTAATTCATCAATTTTGGCTTAACATTCCACAATGTTAGATATCGTCATATTTAGCGTTTAATCTAATACGTTTTATTCATAAAATAAGTTGTAAATATTTTGTAATGATTGATTATCTTCTTTGCTTTAAGTTTTATTTATTAGAAACGAGTAGGTAGCACGCCTGATGCTAAGCGCCACGACTTCCCTTAAATCAGTAGCAACATCACAGCAATTGGACAATTGGTATTTTTTCGCTATAATGAAGGTCGTTTTAAACAGTCTAAGGTAAAATACGTGAGTCTCATCAAATACATAACATGTGCGGTAGCCGGTAGGTGAAGCAAGTCAATTTTACACATCATTTATTATTCTATATCAATTGTTTGGGTTTTACCGGATTGGTATTGACGTCATCGATCCCACCGCTGCTGCTGGTCATAATTTGTTCGTAGTTTTGATACACGTGGTAAATAATTTAAGGTTTTTGTAAGGTCTGTCCATCTAGGGCAATAAAAAAAAATTGTCTACAGCATGAATGCGGTTGTTTGGTTTCTTGTACCATCTAATATATAAAATTCTCGTAATATATAAAAAATCGTGTCACAATGTTCGTTCCCATACTCCTCCGAAACGGCTGGACCGTTTTGTATGAAATTTCGTGTGCATATCCGGTAGGTCCGACAATCAGCCAACATCTATTTTTCATCCCCCTAAATGTTAAGGGTGGTCCACCCCTAAATTTATTTTTTTATTTTTTAAACAATTTTTTTTGTTTTTATATTTTTATGATACAGAATTAAAAAATACATACAATCCTAAATTTTCAACCCTCTACAATCAACCCCTATTTTTTAATAGTGACATTAGTATTTTTGTCAAGCGCGTTTCTCACCGGGACTCGCTTGATGCGCGATAGAATAGGTGAATTAATTAACAGATTCGTTCAGCTAGTGTGACTACCGGGGCCCCAATTGTAGTTGGGAGGCGAAGATTTCTTAGCGTAGCTTTAAAATAAACACATATTACAATCCGTCAATTCATTTAGCTGTTATTATAACACAGACAAGTGCAATTTATCACACTTGTCTTTTAGTCAGGAGTTAAAAATAATGCGGTCTATAAATATTCCAATAAACATTACACCTCATATCAATATCTTATAATATGACATTAATCCACATTTTCCGGATCGCACTGTCCATTGTGCATTCTAATGCTAATCTATTGATATTAAGGCCAGTTATCTATTAATGTTTTTATCGATAACGTTATCGCGTCACGTCACTAGCGTGTGGTTTGTAGTGGACGCGAATGTGTTGTAACTTGTAGTACAAATCCTTATCGAGTGATTCATTTATACTATTTTTTTTAGTTTTGTGTTTTGTATTTAATGTGTTATGTGTATTATCTAGTACGACTTTGATAATATTATACATACATTAAATTCGTTTAGAGATAACAAAAATCTCATCAGTCGTAATCGCCAAAATAATTTATGTATCCGACTACACAACGTCACTGTGGAGGTACATTTTGAGGTATTGCCACGCTTTCTTTGTCCACGCTAGTCAAATAGCATGGCGCTATTTCTAGCGCCTATTCGAAATTGATACAGCGCCCTAGATTCGTTGGGAATAGATAGATTCGCGCATCTTAATGTCTACTTTAAAATAATTTAATTTTGATCATAATATTATTTATTTCCATGAGACAATAATTTAATATATTTAACCCGCTCTTTAGTTGGTCTGAATAAAAAATCGGATACAGTTTTTTTTATGACAACTATATTTTTTTTTGTTGGGCACGGATCTCCGCTTCTGAATGAGAGAGGCTGGGCCTTAAACTCTATATTATAAAAATCTATCGACAATCGACCGGCACATCACTAATCTAATAGTAATATTTACAAAGGGATGCGGGTGCGTTTGTCCGCAGGAGAGTGAGGAGGGGGGGGGGTTAAGTTGTGCAGCCCGCATCCCATGAATCATCCCGTCTGCACTAACAACGGTTTATGAGTTGAACTGTTTAGTTAATGCATTCTATAGCAGTTTATATTACGTAATTATTGTTGCTGATTTAAAAAAAAAATGCATGCTTCATGTGCATAGAGCCATCATGCACGTCACTTGTTTGACATATGAAATGAAATGAAATAGTTTATTCATCATGTAGGCAATTAAAATAGCGCTTATGACAAGTCAGTACAAGATAAAGAAACTTATGTAATATTTTTATTATGGAATAGTGCGGAATTGTTAAGTAGGTAGATATTATTATTATTTATTTTTTTCTTCTTTTTTATAGGTCGTTAGGCTTTACCGAAACGGCACGTGTTTATTACATCGAATAACCAGCAGGGAAACGCCGACTTTAAAAAGATCTATAGGTATTGTTATTTTTGACTCTTCAGTGTTTCTATTTTGAAGTCGGTTTTTAAGTTTTGTTAAAATTTATTTTATCTTTTAATGTTTAGTGGTAGTGACAGCAATAGCATGTAAATTCCAATACCATAACACAATCGCGACGAGTGTACTGTTGTCCGTTGGGAAGATAAATGTGGTTCCCCACATCGCAGCTAAACTCTATCAATTAAGTTTTATTTCCAATAAAATCGGCCCACAATAAAATTAGCGGAAAAGTCGGTGTACATATACATAAAAAGCAAAAAAAAATAGCCGAATTGAGAACCTCCCCTTTTTTGAAGTCGGTTAAACATTGTATTGAATACTTCCTGTGTTGGTCACATACGTTCTCTAATATAAGAGGGATTAGACTCTAGTCCACCACGCTTGTCTGATTCGGGATGGTAGACTAAACCTTCCTTCCACCTGCCTTTATCCCACTTACAGTGGGGTTGGCGCAACATGAGATTTGGCTTGTAGTTTTTATGACCGACCGCCTGCCTGACACCAACCCCTCTGGGGAGAAAACACCCAGACGCGTAACAAATATTCGGTATCACACAAACATTTTGTCTCGGTGCGGGAATCAAACTCGTGGCCTCTTGCTTCACAGCCGATTACTCGACTTGGTTAGGTAGGACTCGGTTGATGGACTAAACAGAAGTGTATAATTTAGGTACAACTCTAGTGTGGCGGTTTTCTCGCAATATTTTTCTTCAGATTCTCTAATTATCTCTCTCTCTCTCTCTCTCTCTCTCTCTAAATAGCAAGTGAAAATCCGTTGTCTCTGCCTACCCCTATGGGAAACAGGCGTGAGTCTATGTATGTATGTATGTATTCTCTAATTTTCTAATAGCTCAACCTACTTTGACACAAGTGGTCTGAAGATTACCAATTCCTCTTAATATTTAGAGCGGTAAGTCTTCGTTAATCCGTAGATAAGAATGAGCGATGGATTTAGTTTTAGTGGACGTTTCGTAACTATAAAAGGATGTGGACGGTGGGGCATAAAGTTAACGTAAACATTTCGCGGCAACCGTCGCAAGTTATGTGCATTCTTTTTGGACGGGGATTTTAAACGCAGATGCGGTTTGTAGGGCTGTCTACGTAGTAAATTTTATAATTCAGTATAAGATGTTTTTTAATTATAGCATAGGTCGGCAAATGGTAAGTGATTCCCACCACCCATGAACGCCAGAAGAATACGAGTAATAAATGCGTTGTTGACCTTTAAACAAAAGGATTTGGTAGGGGATGGATTTGGGCTTCATAATACGCAGCAGCAAGCCGTTACTTCACGTCGGTCTTCTGTGAAACAGTAATTACAACCCGTTCTAACCGGCCTATTCCTACATATGCACTCACGCCTGTAATCCCCGAAGGGGTAGGCAGAGGTGTAACCAGTACACCCACATTTCGCCGAGCGTATCTCCGTCCCTTATGTAATAGGGGGCGAGCCTATCGCCATACCGGGCACAAATTCCAGACTCGGGGCTGATACTAAGCATTTCGTAATTGAAAAACCCAATACCACTTTACCCGACCCGGGGATCGCACCTGAGACCTCAGTGTTAGCCTCAATCGTAATTTTTAATCCCATGGCTTTACTGAAGTAAACTATGGAAAGTGGACTTTTTTATATTTCCAACTCCTCCCTATCTTCGCATTCTAGGATCTCGTTCATTGCTCGTTGTCGAATATGCGTGCAATTGTTGATCCTGTCTTAAAGGAGTTACAGTGGCGGCGCAACATGTTTTTTAACACATGTTACAGAAAGATTTGGCTTTTAGTTTAGGCCTGCCTTATGTCAACCCCTGTGGAGAAGATCACCCAGACTCGAAACATATATTTGTGGATCAAATATTTTGTCTCGGTACGAGAATCGAAACCGCGGCCACGCTTCACAGCCGACTTCTCGCCGACTGCGCCACGGAGTCTTTGTTATTTTTACATAGGGCGGCAAACGAGCCAGTGGGTCACCTGATGGTAAGTGATCCCCACCGACTATGTACGCCCACTATACTAGAAGAATCATGGGCGCGTTGCCGACCATATAGGAAAGGGATTAAGGGATTGGGAAGGGGAGGAGGATTTGGGTCTCCGGATATATCACTCACCGTACGAAACGCAGCAGCAAGCTACTACTTCACGCCAGTTTTCTGTGAGACAATGGTAACGACCCGGACGAGCCGGCCCATTCATACTGTAGACACAAGTCTACAGCTTGGCTCTACCACTCATCACTTACTTTGTTAGTTGATATCCTAAGTCTGCAACCCTGCATCAGTGTCGCGTTACGCAATATGCTATGGCCCGCAGATGGCACGATGTATTTCGGTCGGTGCATTAGACGCATCTCGCATGCACGACGTCAGCCGCCTCAAAATGTATGTAAAGTATTTTTATATCTCTCATAATTATATTTAATGAAGACAGAACGGCTCGGGCACCGTTGACTGAGAATTTGTCGAAGTATTGGTGAACATATTTTGGATGAGACTAATTAAACAAATATAGATTTTTAAGTGGTAGAGCGACGCTGTAGGTAGTTTTATCTACAGCATTTATTGGTTGCTTTGACCGAATGGTTACCTCTGTCTTATAGAAAACTGACGTGATGCAGAAGTTTGTATTCTGGCTTGAAGGATATGGAAGCCAGTGAAATTATTGGGCATTATGAGACTTAACAACTTATGACTCGAGGTGACACGCAGTACTTTATAATTCCCAGGCCCAAATCCGCTCCCCTTCCCAATCCCTTAATTATCCCTTTCCTTTAAGGTCGGCAACGCGCCCATGACTCTTTTGGTTTTGTGGGCGTACATGGGCGGTGGTGATCTCTTACCATCAGGTGACCCACTTGCTCGTTTGTCGGCCTATGCAATAAAAAAAAAACTATTTGGCGTTGCTGCTGTGTGCGTGACGTAAGCGTCAAGCCATCAGGCGGACGACCTGCTCGTCTCGTCATTAAAGATAATAATTTAACTCTCTATAAAAAAATCTACTCCTAAAAAATAGTAGCAGTGTAATATTCTTTATTTAGAGAAATATTTATGAGTATTTCCGAATTACCACCAGCAGGCCAATTCTCGTAATTTTAAATGTTCAAAATATCATTCCGATCTAGTCTCAGCAGCAAGAAAGTTGCAAATGGCATTCTCTTAAACCAATAATCAACGTCAAATGTGAACATAGATCGTAATGAGTTTGAATGTAGAATAAAAGCTGACTGAAGCCAAAACGATATAATGCTTCTGCTAATGCTAGGTGCATTTGACGTTGATTATTGGTTTAAGAGAATGCCATTTGCAACTTTCTTGACGCTGAGACTAGGTCGGAATGATGTTTTGAACATTTAAAATTACGAGAATTGGCCTCCAGTTCTACTTGAAATGAAAATAAAGTTGCGAATGTATTGAGTTTTTTTAGTAGTAAACGACAAAATGGCTCTCATAGTAAGAGAACTTCACCGCCCCTGAATACCCATAAACTCAGAATAATAATGTGTCTATTCCTGGTCTACAATTAAGAGAATCGGGTTGAAGATTGTGTGATTTTTGTTCTGAAATCTGTCACATTTGGGTCCTGGAACCGTTTCGGAAGCATTTATTGTATTTCTAATAGGTACTGCTGGTTAAGTCGAAGGTATTGTCGTTTTTGGATTTATACTATACTAGCTTTTGCTCGCGGCTTCGCCCGCGTGACTTTTCCGAAATAAAACGTAACCTATAACCGTCTCCAGGGTCCCATGTATCTCTACATCAAAATTCATCAAAATCGGTTCAGTGATTTAGGCGTGAAAGCGTAACAAACAAATAGTATTTTTTCATAAAAGTATCCTATGTTACTTCTTATACCTCCAAGAATATGTGTACACAGTTTCATGATGATTGGTTAAGTAGTTTTCGCGTGAAAGCGTAACAAACAAAATTACATTCACATTTATAATATTAGTATGATTCCCGCCCTAAGTTATGCAGTGCTTGATGTGATGTCACTTCATCCACTGACGCTTCGATTCTTAAAACGGAAGATTTATTCGATTCGCAAAGGAATTAATTGAAATGTTAATTAAAATAGGAATCTTTTCAATTCGTCATGCATGTTTATCACCGATCGATATTTACAAGAACAACGTATTCTTTGGAATTCGCTATTCGTCACAGTTTTCCTAGATCATTTCTAGATCTAGTTGTATTTTGTGATGTGTCAATTGCGTCATCTTTACTGGAGAAGAATACTAATTCTTCTTTAGTGCTTTGAAGGAAAAATGCGTGGTATTGCACAACACACTGAATAATGTAAGCTTGTTTTATAACCTTAGAAATGTATGGTTATTGACACTTTAGTGATTTCCTACATACTTACATACATACACCGACATTTCGCTGAGCGTATCTCCGTCCCATGATGTGATAGGAGGCGATCCTATCGCCATACCAGGCACAAGTTCCAGACTCCGGGGTGATACTGAGCATAGCTTAATAGAAAAACCTAATATTACTTTAATCGACCCCGGGATCGAACCTGAGAACTCAGCGTCCGCCTCAGTCGTAACTTGTACGTAATACAACTGCACCCCCGAGGCATGTCCATGTCGATTTTAGACATGGATTCTATTACCCAAATATTCCTTGTAATTCTTATATATTAATTCCTACCATACGTGATTTCCTCATCTCGTAAAATAGCGCTGGAGTAATATTGATGAGATGATGTTTATTAAGTAGAGCCACGGGGGACTGCCTTGCTGGCGCCGTTGTGATACGTAGACGTTACGATTAAGCTAACGCTGAGGTCTCGGGTTCGATCCCGGGTCGGGTAAAGTGGTATTGGGTTTTTTTATTACGAAATGCTCAATATCAGCCCGGAGTCTGGAATTTGTGCCCGGTATGGCGATAGGCTCCCCCCCTATCACATCGTGGGACGGAAATACGCTCGGCGCAATGTGGGTGTACTGGTTACACCTCTGCCTACCCCTTCGGGGATTACAGGCGTGAGTGCGTATGTATGTAGAGCCACGGGTGAAGGGCTCGACCGGGTTGTTACCATTCACAGAAAGCTGACGTTTAGTAGCAGTTTGCTGTTGCGTTTCGTACGGTGAGTGGCATATCCGAAGGCACAAATCACCTTCCCTTCCCAATCTCTTCGACTCTTCCTTCAAAGTCGGCAACGCTTTCATGATTCTTCAGTAATGTTCATGGGCGGTGGAGATCAGCTACCATCAGGTGACCCACTTGTGTGTTGTGTTGTGTGAAAAAACAGGTGTTTAGAATAGTCTTACTTATATGAGAGCTTCTCTGGTTCGGTATCATCGCTTAGACCATTAGTTCCCAAAGTGGACCAGGTGTACCCCCAGGGGTCCACGGGAGACTCGACGGGGGTCCATAGTTAGATCTAATCTTCACATTTTTGTCGAGTTTTGGGAATATGGTAGACATGTAGCTGCTCGCTGGCGTAGTTGTAATGCGTACACGTTACGATTGAGTCCAACGCTGAGGTCTCGGGTTCGATCCCCGGGTCGGGTAAAGTGGTATTGGGATTTTCTATTACGAAATGCTCAGTATCAGCCCGGGGTCTGGAATTTGTGCCCGGTATGGCGATAGGCGCGCCCCCTATCACATCGTGGGACGGAGATACGCTCGGCGAAATGTGGGTGTACTGGTTACACCTCTGCCTACCCCTGCGGGGATTACGGGCGTGAGTGCGTATGTATATATGTATGTATGTAGCTGCAGGGGGTGCACCGGAACCAGCTAAACTTTGAAAGTGGAATATGAGAACCGTTGGGAAACTCTGGCTTAGACTATTTTTCTATTTCTGTTGCTAAGCAGCAGTGTGGGTAAGCACTGTTGTATTCTAGTTTTAATCAGTTTGAACTGTTGACTGTTTCTTGGTAAGAAGTTGGTGGAAAAACATCCTGGACTTTGTCCAGTTACAATAAAGTAATACAATGGTTAATAACTAGCACGATAAGGCAATGGTCCTAATGAACGTATCACAGTAACATCTGATAATTAATTTGAATATGTGTGTCACTCGTACAATTGTGATTGAGATGCCATCCGCCATGTTATTTGTTTGTTTGTTTGCGAGGTGTGTCATAGTGGAGATTTCTTGAAGCGATATAAGTTCTAGTAATTCTTAACACTTTTGTCTACAGCATGAAATGGCTGGCTCGTTACCACTGTATCACAGAAAACCCACGTAAAGTAGCAGCTTCGTACGGTGAGTGAGATATCCGGAGGCCCAAATCCCCCCCTTCCCAATCCCTTAAGTAGCCTTTTCCTTTAAGGTCGGCAACGCGCCCATGATTATTTTGGTATCGTGGGCGTATATGGCGCTGGTGATCACTTACCATCAGGTGACCCACTTGCTGTTTTGCTGACCTATGGCGTTAAAAACACTGATTCAAAATTACTAGTCAATCTGTATGAATTGAAAATTACAAGGAATATTTGGGTATTAAAATCCATGTCTAAAATCGAACTACACTAAATGTTAGAAAGCAATTATACATATATACATAGCAAAATATGTTTTAGTGTAGTTTGCATATTATGTGAAATGTATGACGGAAACCTGTTTCAGATAGAGAAGAAGGAATCTTTGTTCTAGTACTTGCTGTATTAGGTACTTTTCGCATTAATATGAACATTACTGGACCGCCTATTTAAGTACTAATGGTAAATGAAGTTGGTTGCAAATTTAGTAGATGCATGTAATAGTTATCTAAATTAACATACAATTTATCCCTGTTTTTTGCGATGATTTACCCTCCTAATAAGAAATATATAAAAAAAAAACTTGAGAGGTGTCAAGGGACACCCGGATGGAACGAAGTTCCTTTCGATTAATTAGTGAAGGAATTGTAAGTTTTTTTTTTTTTTTAAGTTATAATAATATTTTTTTTATTATTAACAAATATAATGTTATATAAACTTAATCAGTAGGCTCAATTTTCGTAATAATTGGCTTGTGGTAACTGAAGTAGGAAACATATGTTTGGGATTCTATTTTATTTAAATGTCTTGAAAAAACTGCATCAATGGTAGTATTATAAAACACCAATATATTTTTTTGTATTAAAATACAAAAATAATCGTCGCGACACCACACTGTTCAATGCGAAATAGAAATGAAAATATCTGGCTTGCTTTCTATAAGAGAGAGAGAGACAGACAGAGAAACATGCGACGCCGCACAGCTTACAAAAAGTGTCGTGACAACTTTTCGTAAGATTTTTTTCCGTCTACCCCCCTTTCACAACGCGCGATAAGGAACTTCGTTCCAAAAATTGTAAATTATAAATAGATTAACTGCTCAGATAAGGTACTTTATTATATATGTCTAACTTCACTTTGCCTCTTGATAGGTCTTTTGCATAATTTTTTGCCTATCGCAAAAAGCCGTACTTGCCCATAAATTAGTCTTTATATAAAGTAAAAATAGGTAATCAATAATTGTTTGAGGACTGATCACTTTTCCGATGACTTTCAATACTGATTTACATTTATTTATGTAAAGGTATATAAAGGGTATCTCAGTATTTGCATACATATAAATTGGACGTATTAATTGAAACTAAGTGGTGTTAAATAAACGATAAATGTGATTGCTACAAACTATGTAATGAAGCTTACATTCCACTTTACTCTGGATATGAGTTGGAGAGAATTTTCCGATCGCCCATGATACTTCAGAAGGCCAATTCTCGTAATTTTAAACGTTCAAATTATCATTCCGATCTAGTCTCAGCGTCAAGAAAGTTGCAAATGGCATTCTCTTAACCCAATAATCAACGTCAAATGTGAACATAGATCGTAATGAGATTGAATGTAGAATAAAAGTTGACTGAACCCAAAACGGTATACTGCTACTGCTAATGCTAGGTGCAACGTTTCAAATTACGAGAATTGGCCTACTGGTATTATGGGCGTACATGAGCGGTGGAGATTACTTATCATATCGGTGACCTACATGATACTTCTGGTGTTATGGGCGATGAAGGTCTTTGGTGACTCGTTTGCCGGCCTATGTTATAAAAGGAAAGGAAAGAAAATGAAATAGCGCATTATGGCAACTGTCAAGGGAACGCTTGGGATTTATATTTTGAGACTCCGGCAGTCGTTATAGTGAATTTTTAATGCAATATAGTATAGAATGATGATAAAAAAATATTTTTAACCGACCAAAATAAACGGAGGAGGTTCTCAGTTCGACGCGTATATTTGTTTTTTTTTTGTTTAAGTAACCATATTTAACTTCGCTTAACGTGAATTAATTTCTTCTATTTTAGTACGCAATAGTACGCGATTCCACATTGGTTATTTTTATTTTTTAGGTTTTTGAGTCATTTTAATTTTATGAATTTACACTTAAACCTTTTTTTATAGCATAAGCCAACAAACTAGCAAGTGGATCACCTGATGGTAAGTTATCTCCACCGCCCATGTACGCCCACAATACCAAAAGAATTATGGGCGCGTTTCCGATCTTAAAGGAAAGAGATAGTTAAGGAATTGGGAAGGCGAGGGGAATTTGGGCCTCCGGATATCTCACTCACCATACGAAACGCAGCAGCCAGCTCCTACTTTACGCCAATTTTCTGTGGGTTAGTGGAAACGACTCGGACGAGCTGGTCAATTCATGCTGTAGACAAAACAGTCTTCAGCGTGGCTTTACCACTCAACCTTGTACGCGTCTTGGTTTATTGTGACTCCAAGTAAAAATAAATACAACATCAATATCATTATTTTGTCGCCGGATGCTGCTTTAGACACGGGCGCATTTTTTCTGGAATTTTATCTGAGATCCGGTCGATACAAATATTTCTGAACAAATATTCTCGTGGACTGCCTCGGTGGCGCAGTGTAATGTGTACGCGTTACGACTAAGGCTAACGCTGAGGTCTTGGGTTCGATCCCCGGGTCGGGTAAAAGTGATATTGGATTTTTCTATTACGAAAAGCGCAGTATCAGCCCGGAGTCTGGAATTTATGCCCGGTATGGCGATAGGCTCGCCCCCTATCACATCATGGTTGGCAAGTCCCTCGTAGTTCCTGATACCCACGATACAGGCTTACCTAGTGTGGGGTCAGGACTATGTGTGTGACTGTTGGGTGTATTTATTATTATAATGCGTATTAAGTGTGATACTTCCTTAATTAACGCTAATTAATTGCTATTACGCACGTATATGCTTAGTATTGATGGACAGACACACCTAGTTAGTCTTTTATGTATATTTGACATGAATATTCCAAGGAAAACATTCATCTTATAGGAACAATAATTAATGATACATGATAATAGAATTACCATGTAAATTTCTTACAGATTGTTGTGTGCCTAGGCTGTAAAAATGATCAGGTTCTGGGTTCCATTCCTAGATCGTGCTTAATTGAAAATATTAAAATCCTCGCCAGCTCATATGGACAGCAATGATTTAAGCAAAATATCCCTTACCTCTGCCTACTCTTTCGAGAATTCGGGCATTGTTATTTTTTTATTTCACGTTTTAATTTAAAAAATACATCAAATACCGAAATTAAATATCAATAGTATAAATCCTTCATACCCATCGATTCGTACCTTATTTCACGCTTTACTAGTGGAGTTTTTTTTTTACAAAAAATTTTGGCTAAGTGTGGGCTAAGTATGTCCTATCAAATAATAAATAATCATCAAGATAAAGTGATATTTAAGTGGTAGAAAATTAAAAGAAAGAACTAAATATAACCCAGCCTCCGTGGCGCAGCGTGTGAGTAGCCGACTGCGAAGCGAGAGGCCGTGGGTTCGATTCTCGCACCGATACTAATGTTTATGTGATTCACAAATATTTGTCTCGGGTCTGGGTGTTGTGGGTTGGCAAGTCCCTAGTAGTTTCTGATACCCACGATACAGGTTAACCTAGTGTGGGGACAGGACTATGTGTGTGACTGTTGGGGGTATCTTTTTTAAATTTATATACATTGAATTAAAAATAAATGCTGAAAACATTATAACATAAGCCAGCAAACGTGCAAGTGGGATCTCCACCGCCCATGTACACCCACAATATCACAAGATTCAAGGGCGAGTTGCCGACCTTAAAGGAAATGCATAATTAAGGGATTGAAAAGGGGAGGGGGATTTGTGCCTTGGGATATTTCACTAACTATACGAAATGCAGCAGCAAGCCGCTACTCTACATCGGATTTCTTTCAGACACTTTTAAGTGGTAGAGCCACGCTGTAGACAATTTTATCTACAGCATGCATGGACCGGCTCGTCCGGCTCGTTTCGACTGTCTCACAGAAAATCAACTTAAAGTAGTGACCCACTTGCTCCTTCCGACCTATGCCATAAAAAAGACAGTGCTAACGACCCGGTCGAACCGGCCCATTCATGCTGTAGACAAAGCTGTCTACATCGTAGTTCTTCCTTTCGTTGTGATATTAGCGACCGAGTTGTACGAGAGAAGACTCTCTATAAGATACTTAATTTTAACCAATAAGCATCCAGTTACCCATCACTAACATTCCAATGAGCAAAAGCAATAACTTGCGAATTGATCCACTTAACACCTATTACCATATGTAAAGGAACACATTTGTATTGTTTTAAAACGTATCAAGCGGTCAATATTGTCTTGTGCAGAGAGATGGCAGGCGACGGGACGGCGCGACGGGCGTCGACGGTGCGGACTTGGGAGATATGATGGGGATAATATTAAAAAAATAATTGAATTTACTAAGTAGGTCCCTCGTATGCGAGAGGCCGTCTGGTTTGGTAACACCGCTGTATCTATATTTGCCGCCAAGCAGCAGTGTGTAAGAATTGTTGAGTTTCGTTTTCAAGTACATTGTAGCCAGTGAACCACTGGGCATTATGAGACTTAACATCTTATGTGTTTTTTATTAGCTTGAGTGATGAAACGAGTAGGTCACCCACCTGATGGTAAGCACCACGCCTGCCCATACACAGAAGTAACACCACACATAACTTTGAATTACAAAGCACTGCATGACATTGAACTGCGCTCGTCACCCCAAGACATAAGATGTTAAGTCTCATAATACCCAGTTATTTGACTGGCTTCAATGACATTCAAACCGGACCACAACAGTGCTTACACACCAGCAGCGTAGAAATAGACAAAGCGGTGGTGCCAACCCAGACGGTCTCTCGCATACGTATGTCTCGGCTCGACGACTGACGGGCGCAGTACATACTCTACATAGACATGCAATGCTTGTCCATTTAAAGTTAGAAGTGTGGTGTTGCTTCTGTTTATGACATGTTTCTATAAGCAACCTGCCCGTTTCATTATTCAGGCTAATAAAAATTAAATAAGAAGCTTCTCAATTCGTTTGAGTTTTAATTTTTAATGTATTTTACGCAATATCTCCGCCAAATGTGGACAGATTCGGATGATATTTTGTATTCTATACGAGTATGCCCTGAGAGTGGACCTTCGGTAAAAATCTGATGACGGAGATGAGGGAAAATGAGCAAGTCCTCAGACCGATTTGTTTTTTTCGTTTTTACTTCAACTTTCCAACATACAGTGCCCCAAAAAGGGGGTCATTTTCCACATTTCCACCATTTTCCACCAGACATTTCCAAATCCGTGCCCTGCCAATACCTTAAAAACACATTAAACGCACATTTTGCAACCAACCGCTATAAACAATCTGGTTCATGCCATTTTTGTATATAAGCTATAAAATATTTATACACACAGGAATCGACTTCTACCTCACAGACAAAGAAAGTGTAACTATAGTTTAAAGTTATTTATTTATCTTTATTAAAGTGTGTATGTGGAGACAACCAGCAACGGGAACTAAGTTTCGGCATTGCCTCGTCCGTTAATCAGCAGAGTGTACCTCGTGCAGATGAGGCTGGCTTTGGGTCTAAGACATTGGTGGTCCACTTTCACACTAGGTCCTAAAGTATTAAAAATAAATAAAAAGTAATCATCTTCGTTTATTTATACAACGTGTTACAGAAAGGTGTAGTCATATTTTAGGGTCATTACATACACCTGACAATTCGTACTTATGTACTGGATCTTTTCAAAACCAAGACATCCAAAAATTTCACGTAAATTTTAATCACTCGTTTATTAAGATCGATAAGATTGATGACATCACTATCAATTATTATGAACGACACTCATTTTTTAATAAACTTGAATAAGATGTACGTAATTCTACGGACATACATAAGTAACTTGTTATTTAAACACTAATTAACACTTGAAAGAGACTGTGTGCTGAAGACGATATAGGTACCATCCTCTAGAGTCTAGAAGAATGTCAAAGACTTCATACTCGGGTCTTCCATCTATGAATTTGGCTTAATACATTCGACGATCATCTCAAAAGCTACTATTAGTTACACCAATACATAATACTTGCTTTTAGTCAAATACAATATATGAACTCGTAATCAATCATACTTCATAAAATCTGAAATTGCCGAACTGACTGTGTCAAATAAATATTGACATTTGACAACTGTTTAATGTTTTTTTTTAATAATAAAATAATTAAATGAAAGGAGGTCTATAGTATCATTGTTTATCATTTAGTGTTGTCCAAAGTTGAAAGTCGATATCGAAATGTTACTCATTCGATAAAAAAGAAAATTCTATAATTATTGTCCTAGCAATGCAATCGGAATTGGTACTATGGGAGTTAATATACTTATACCCTACACTATACATTGCTTAAATTTGCCCGCCCCTTTCTATAACACGTTGTATATGCAAAAATGCTGTAGCAATTAACTGACTGCCTGCTGTCAACTTATCCTATAAAAAATCCTGAATATTAAACCGTTTTCTTCAAGGAAATACACATTTCGCTGTCGGATATCCCACACATATAGAGGCATTTTATCTAATTCTGATGTAACGTACAATAACATTAGAACAAATTATGTCTGACACAACAAATAAATCTAGATAAATTATAGATTAACTAGATAATCAATGTTTTTCAACAAACCGACACAAACACGCCTCCGGACAAACGAGCACGCGCCAAAAAACTTTAGTTTTGTACCATAACCCAATTAGTGTTTTTTTCATACATACAAATTGTCGATTTAATTTGAAAAATATAACGTGGGCGAAGCGAAAAAATAGCGTGGGTGCGTCTCACGTGTGGTTTTTTTTTAATATAGTAAATTAAAAACATGATAAATAGTATTAACGGATTCGATTCGGCAGGTTTTTTATTTTATATAATGTTTTCCTTATTCGCCTTCTATAGCCCGGATGAGAGGGGCAGCCCTAGTTCTAACTTAGGATAATACGGTTGTTTAGTGATCACCATAATATACACACTAGAACATCGAATTAACATGACAAGAAACGTAACTCAAGCAAAAAAATTACCCCACCAGAACTCTGTGTAAGGCGCCCCCTTTTTGGCTATAAAAGTCTGTGCATAATCTCTAGTTGACACTTGATACGTCAATTTTTTTGCGCGGTGCAGAACGTCGTTTCTAGAAATTTAATATTTAGACATAAACTTTTATGAAATAAAGTTGATTTTGAACGTTCATTAATTTTTGTTGCGTGTATGGTGTTACCTTTGCATGTGTAAGTAAGTGAAGCCGTATTTTTTGGTAGATTCATATGAGAGTTATCGGTCTAGTTATCTTATTTTGATGCATTAGAAGTATACATTTTGGTACTAACCAGGGCATATTCAGTCAATTTTCAAGGCGGTAAATTAGCAGCATTGCGCAGGTATGGTTCCGACAGAAGTCAGCGCTTCTCTCCTCATGAACTTGGATCCCCGCGGTTCTACGCCGAAGAGAGCCACAGCTGGGTTTTGGTGAGTATTGCCGGTGTAGAGTGTACACAAGGTTAGGGATATATGTTGCCATTTCGTGTGGTTGATGATATTGTCAGAGGACAAATATTTTTTATGGTGCGTTGAAACATCTTAACTACTCTTGCCTTATTTTGGTGGTGAATAAAGATGTGCCACGGATGGTTATTACAAAGCATATCATTAGTGCACGCACAGTCGTATCTGGTGAATCTCTGTCACGGCAGTCATTTTAAACGTGCATATGAAGAATGAATGTCATCTAGTCGCCCACTAGACATTTTGGCCATATGCCATATTATTAGATAAACAGTAACTAAAGTAAGGTGACACCTTGTAAGATGAATTTCTGATCGTACATTTCGCCTAGAACCAAAACGGTTGTAATTTCGAAATTAAATTGGAGCAGTCCTCTGGTTTGCACAATCTTTACTCCTTCAATAGATCAATATTTTCTAAGAATGTGCTTTTTTCTGGTGGGAGGGTATTTGAAGTATTTTTTTACCAGACGGGATAGCGATTACTGTACACATGGTGTAAACCATGGTGGGTTTGTGGCTCGTTGAGGTGAGTCGAGTTCCGGGGTAGTCAGTGTATTTCCAATAACTTTAAACTGGCATAATTCTCCCCATCGCGTCGTCGAGGGACACAATATCTGTTTTACGATCGACATTGTACTTGGACTGAATTGTATTTAACATCAGATGCAGTATAATCACTTTGCCGTGCCAGGAAGAAGCTGAATTGAGCAAAACCAATCCCGCTTTACACGAGACTATACCGCCTACACATCCGCCACTGTAACTCCTGTAAGCCAGGATCTACAGTGGCACGCATATTTCGACACCAAGCAATGAAGCTCGGCGAATCTCTGAGAATTCAAATCTGTCGGTATCCCGCATCGATTCCGGTTAAAGAAAGTCAGTTGAATGCATCAACGTCACTTGTGTCGATTTCTTCTTCCAGCTACCATACCGTCAGAGGTGACTGGATGTAGGGCGCAGACTATCAACGAATAAACAGAAAGAAGGAATAAACAGTATATGATATATTATGATATATTTGTGTCTTTTTGCATATTTTATCGTATCTATCATGGGGAGTTTTCCGAGGAGCTGTTTGCATTAATACCAACGGCCAAATTCCACCACCGCACAACGCGTCACAAGTTGGGATTCCATCCACACCATCTGGATGGCTGGCGTTCCTCAACAGTGCGATTTACGCGAAGTTTTCTTCCCCGTACGGCATCCTTATGGAATCAGCTATCACCTGCGGTATTTCCAGACCGATACGACTTAGGAACCTTCAAGAAAAGAGCCTACTCTTTCCTCAAAGGCCGGCAACGCACCGACAAATCCCCTGGTATTGACGGTGTCCATGGGCGGCGGTGATCACTCACCATCAGGTGACCCGCTTGCTCCGTAGCACCCTCTTTCAGAAAAAATAAAATAAAATATGACCATGATAAAAAAGTTTCCTTTCTGTTCTCACTCAACAGTGCACACTCCGCTCCTGTGTTGTAGGCGGTAATCATGTCCCGACCAAATATACATTGTCCTTATTTTTCCTTTACGTGACCCCCTGCATGTAGAGTCTATTGCATTGCAACATAATTAATTCCTTGGAAAAAGGCTTAAGGATGGGCGTTACCTTATTTTTCCGTCTTGATAGACTACGACTGGCCAATGCAGTAAATACAAAAGAAGAGCGACTTCCAATGGTTGCAAAAGACATTAAAGGAAAATATGTATGAGAGGCGATTGAACAAGTGGGTCACCTCAAATAATCCCCACCAATACCAATTCAACAATACCCACAATACATGAAGAATCCTATGATTGCAAGTATGCGATGCGTATAGATGCACTGATGATGAGGAAAGGAATGTGCATTGAAAATGGGAAGATTTGGGCTGCTTCATGTTGGTCTTCTGTGAGACAGTAGTACTAACTTCATCGAACCAGCCCATTACTGAAGACATAAGTGTCTACAGCGTGGCTCTGTCCTCAATCTTCATTTCGAGACATACGATGGGAAACCTCAGAATGCCTGAATTTATTCAATGTCTTTCAAACTGGAAGACAACATTGTAACATACTGCTAGTTAACGGAAGTAATACATAAAGCCTTGGTACCTATAGAGACGGAATCTCGCTTATGACAGACTTAGTACCTGGTAACAATTTTTTTTATGGCATAGGTCGGTATCGTGCTAGTGGTTCACCTGATGGTAAGTTATCTCCACCACCCATATACGCCCACAACTCCAAAGAATCATGGGTGCGTTGTCGAACCTTAAAGGAAAGGGATACAACAGGGATTGGGAATGGGGAGGGGGATTTGGGCCTCCGGATATCTCACTCACCGTACGAAACGCAGGAGGAAGCTGTTACTTTACGTCGGTTTTCTGTGAGACAGTGGTAACGACCCGGACGAGCCGGCCCGTTCATGCTGTAGACAAAGGTGTACAGCGTAGCTCTACCACTCACAAATACAATTACTCTATCATCAAGCAGATATTCGATTATTACTCTAACCGAGTCCAGCCACCTCCTCTATTCCCTTGGGATAAGTAAGGTCGTCAAGAACTGTAGGCCACCGACCCATAATGCCCGTATCTTCAAAATCAGACAATTCAATCACAATAGTAATGGCTCGATCAAACATGATTTGGATCATTAATTTTTTGCTTACTTCTCGTGGACAATGTAACGACTCTCGTGGGCGGTTATGGCCTGCCTTATAAGGCTCCATTGTATTGCATAAGTCATTGGCGTTTACCTGTCCTAGTATTTGCATATTAATTAGTTTTTTATCATAGTTAAGTCTAGGAGTATTGTTTTGATCTTGCAAAAAGTGTTGCTTTTGGCGATTGGAATGTTGGGATTTTGTAATGATTTGTGATGGATTAATTAAATAACACAGTTTAATATTTTACGGCCTCAGCTTCTATTGTTTATTCTTATTACCTTCGCTTTGTTGTATAGCTAAATTATTAAATTAATTTCGTATTTAATATTAGTCTTGTCACTAGCTTTAAACACTACTTATTAGTAATTTGTGGATAGCGTTGTGGGTAGTATATTTAACCATTTCATTATGTATAAGTATATTGTACTACTGATTGTTATACTCAATAAATAATTTAAAAAAAAAGCAACCGAACTGGCATAATAGTCCCGATCCCACAGTAAGATTCGATTCGTGCTAGGAACTACAAGAGGTATACGATTTCATAACTGACATTACCCAGATTTGAATTACATATTTGTGGATTACACACACATTTGTATCGGTTCTGAGACCGATTTCTCAGTCTATCGTTTCATAGCCTCCGTGCTCCGTGGCGCAGTGGGCGCGTAGTCGGCTGCGAAGCGAGAGGCCGTGGGTTCGATTCCCACACCGAGACAAATGTTTGTCTAATCTACAAATATTTATCTCGGGTCTGGGTGTTGTGGGACCGCAAGTCCCTCGTAGTTCCCGATACCCACGATACAGGTTAACTTTGTGTGGGGTCAGGACTATGTGTGTGACTGTTGGGTGTATTTATTTATGTATTTTATTTATAGTTGGCTACTCATCCGCTGCAACACGGAAGCCATAATTTCCAGTCTTTATTGAGATGGACGGTATTTGCCCATTGGTAAAGACTTTACTTCATTGGCAAGGAATGATTGCGCTGCCGGTAGGTCTTGACTTTGTGGTATGATCTGGGTATGCTTACATCATCTAAATCCCCAGTGATGGAGCCCCCGAGGTCCCCAAGAGGTCACGCTGTTTTGATCATCTTAACAATCAAAGTCATTCAATAGATTCAAAAAATAACCTTTACAAGAGCGTGTTGAGCTATACTTAGTGTAGGGTTCTGTAGATGTAAAGCAGACGACTTCTACGGTTGGTTAACTCAAAATAGCGCGACACTATTTTTTACCCTAGCACGGCAGTGACTACACTGGACTTGATGGTATGTACAGTCTCTTCTTTCTGTCTGGCGTTATGCTGCATTGATGCCTTGTCATACCATAGATATGACGCTATTAGATATTATATGGGGCCATCGGCCATCTGACTACCACAACCCGCAACGGGAACTGAGTTTGGCCATTGCCTCGTCCGTTAATAAGCAGAGCAAGTACCAAGTGTGGTTGGCTTTAGGCCTAAGATGTAGAAGGCACACTTATACCCCAAAGGGGAGTGTAAGTCTATAATTATATTAACGGTAGTCCGTACGGAACTCGAAAAACATTAAGTATTTGACTGTTAGTTCTGTTAACAGTAGGATTTCTGTATGTTTATTATTGACTGTACAAATATAGACATTGGCGTGGATGTAAACGGTAGTTAAGAAAACAAACTGTGTTTTTATTTCGTGTTGATATTGAGGTATTGCGTGCGTGGTTACTCATCAGTTACACCATTGTGACTGCCTCGGTGGCGCAGTTGTAATGCGTACGCGTTACGATTGAGGTCAACGCTGAGGTCTCGGGTTCGATCCCCGGGTCGGGTAAAGTGGTATTGGGTTTTATTATTACGAAATGCTCAGTATCAGCCCGGAGTCTGGAATTTATGCCCGGTATGGCGATAGGCTCGCCCCCTATCACATAAGGGACGGAAATACGCTCGGTGAAATGTGGGTGTACTGGTTACACCTCTGCCTACCCCTTCGGGGATGACAGGCGTGAGTGCGTATGTATCTATGTATGTACACCATTGTTACTTGGTTAAGTAATAGATTGGGCTTGAAATTTTGTTATCCGAGTTTTACTCAATTATGTGTATAGAAATATTCAGCTCTTCTTCCACCTGCCCTTATCTCACTTGTAGTGGGATATGCACAATATGCCTTTTAGCACATGTTACAAAAATTTAATGGCTCTGGCACACATATTTGTTTCGGGTCTGGGTGTTTTCTCCCCAGTAGGTAAGGTCATAGTAAGGTTGACGTCAGGCAGGTGGCCGATCGTAAAAACTACAAGTCAAATCTTTCTGTAACATGTGTTAAAAAGAATGTTGCGTCGACCCCACTGTGAGTGGGATAAGGGTAGGCCGAAGTAGATTTCAGTTTTAAGTACTATACATTGAATTTTTTGGGTGATATCGACCCTAAATCATTTTATTATATTTTGCACGGAAACAATGTAGACATTACAGTTTTTTTATAGTATAGACCAGCAAACGAGCAAGTGGGTCACCTGATGGTAAGTGATCTCCACCGCCCATGTACGCCCACGATACTAAAATAATAATGGGCGCGTTGCCGACCTTAAAGGAAAGGGATAAGTAAGGGATTGAGAAGGGAAGGGGAATTTGGGCCACCGGATATCTCAATCACCGTACGAAACGCAGCAGCAAGCTGCTACTTTACGCCGGTTTTCTGTGAGACAGTGGTAACGACCCGGACGAGCCGGCCCATTCATGCAGTAGACAAAACTGTCTACAGCGGGGCTCTACCACTCAAAAAACCACTTTCAAGTAGAGACCTTCTCTGATTAATTAAGTTGAAAGTTTTAATAATTGTAGATTCAGTCATACGACGCAAAAAATATATGTCGTAGGCATGTGCAAGTTATATTCTTATCAAGCGAGTATAATGAACTTCGTTATCTAAATCGTCAGATATGTATCTCACAGATGGGCGCGGATTGAGATGTGGGTCGTGGGGATAAGGAAGTATCTTGATTTACATAAAATATAAAAACCGATAAGCCAAGCTAAATGATGTATTAGTTGAGATACCGTAATAAATACATTTTCTTTCTGAAATGAAATGAAATGAAATAGTTTTATTAATCATGTAGGCAATTAAAATAGCGCTTATGACAAGTCAGTACAAAATAAAGAAACTTATGTAATTACAGAAATCATATCAGCTAATATATACATAACATACATAGCATCGTCAAAATACACAGGGTAACTATAAAGTTTACAATATTTTTATATTAGTCCAGAATTGTTAAGTAAAACTCTTGCTTTCTTAATCCCCTCTTGGATGCTTTAAAGTATAATAATACTAGCCCTGTATTATATACGTCCCACTGCTGGGCACGGGCCTCCTCTACTGAATGAGAGGGGTTAGGCCTTAGTCCACCACGCTGGCCTGATGTGGGTTGGCAGACTTCACATACTTTCGAAACTCTTATGAAGAACTTCTCAGGTATGCAGGTTGCCTCACGATGTTTCCTTTACCGTTAAAGCAAGTGATGATTAACAATTAATACACACATAACTTAGAAAAGCCAGAGGTGTATGCTCTTGAGGCTGGTTTCGAACCTGCGACTTTCGTCTCGACAGTCCATACCACTCCCCGCTGAGCTATCACTTTAAAGTACATTTACGAATATTGCCCCGTGTGTATAGGACGTTAATGGTCGATTAAAACTCGGCCAGGTTGCTTCCTGTCCAAAACGGAAGTGACGGAGGTCGGTCCCCGCCCTTTGGAAGTGCGAAATCGCATCCACCTCTATATTTGGACATTGTTGTGTACGATGATGTGGCGAAGGAATTTCTCGTAATGCCATCTCGTGTATCACTGTATGAATAATAAGACCTTGTTTATGGAAAATTATTAAATTGAGTAATGTTTTTGTTGCTCTGTTCGTAGATTCGGGTGTTATAGTTTAAGAAAAGTAGGAAAAGGGTTTTCAAGAAATAAAATATTACTGAGTGCGTTTTTTAATTGTATTTTTCTTTTATTAGCTTGAATGACTAGTCAGCTCTTCTACACGAGTAGGTCGCTCGCCTGATGGTAAGCGCGACACCTGCCCATAAACAGATCTTTGAATTATAAAGCATTGCATGACATTTGACGCCTATCGCCATACCCGGCACAATTCCAGACTCAGGGCTCATACTGAGAATTTCGTAAAGAAAAACCCAATATCACTTTTACCCGACCCGGGGATCGAACCTGAGACCTCAGCACAGTAATCGTACCGCATACGTGCATTAAAACAGCGCCACCGAGGCAGTCCGGAAACAAATATCCTGCAATTATTAAAGGCAACAGCCCATTCTCCAGAACAGTTATTCTGATAACAATAATTGGTACTTGGTTTAATTCTGTGTATAAAATCTTCCTTATTTGTCCAAATCAAGAGTAACCTGTCATTCAGAGGTTAACATTACAGTAGTATCACAATATTATAAGTATCAAGATTACCTTGTGATTCATAACTTAAACATTTACCATATTATGTCCTCTTAAACATTTGCAAAACAATTCTTCGTGCTTTTTTAAAGACGTATCAATTCACTACTTCGGTGGCGCAGTTGTAATGCGTAGGAGTTACGACTGAGGCTGACGCTGAGGTCTTGGGTTCGATCACCGGGGTAAAAGTGATATTGGGTTTTTCTATTATGAAATGCTCAGTACCAGCCCGAAGTCTGTAATTTGTGCTTGGTATGGCGATAGGCTCGCCCCCTATCACATCACAAGGGACGGAGATAGGCTCGGCGAAATATGGGTGTATTGGTTACACCTCTGCCTACCCCTTCGGGGATTACAGGCGTGAGTGCGTATGTATGTATGTAGAAATATAATATAGCCCTGTATTATACACATCTCACTGCTGGGAATCTTCTACTGTATGAGAGGAGTTAGACCTTAATCCACCACGTTGGCTCAATGCGGGTTGGCAGACTACGCATACCTTTGAATTTATTATAGAGACCTTCTAGCGTATGCAGGTTTCCTCACGATGTTTCCATCACCGTTAAAGTAACTGGTAATTAAAAATTAATACACATGTAACTTAGAACAGTCAGAGGTGCATGCTCTTGGGGCTGATTCGAACCTGCGATTTTCATCTCGACAGTTCGTACCACTACCTACGGAGCTATTGCTGCTTGTTGTGTTGTTGTTGTACACATACATAGAACTATCGGTCCCAGACCCAGACACATACAAGACCATCTCGGACACAAGTGACCTACGTTGATATTGTATTCTGAGTTCACCAACCGCAGAAGTCGTCTGCTTTTACATCTACAGAACCACTAAGTACAGCTCGACACGCTTTTGGTTAGGTGGATCACACAAACATCTGTGTGGGAATCGAACCCACGGCCTCACGCTTCACAGCCGGCTACTCGCCCACTTCACCACGGAGGCTGTTAATATTGTTATTTATTTCAATCAGAGTCTGAATGACATTTCTGTATTCTTCCTGATGATATGCGGGCTTTTTGCCAGGGACCTCGACCCCTCTTCGACTTACACGCTTCGCCCGATCTTGTTCATCCTCCGGAGTGAGACCAACAACTTTTTTTATAGTATAGCAAACGAGCAAAAGGGTCACCTGATGGTAAGTGATTTCCATCGCCCATGTAGGCCACAATACCAAAAGAATTATAGGCGCATCTCCGACCTTAAAGGAAAGGGATAAAAAGGGATTGGGAAGGGGCCTCCGGATATCTCACTCACCGTACGAAACACAGCACCAAGCTGCTACTTTACGTCGGTTTTCTGTGAGACAGTGGTAAAGACCCGGACGAGCCGGCCCATTCGTGCTGTAGACAATAGTGTCTACAGTGTAGCTCTACCACTGATATCTTCATATCTTCCTTTAATATGTCCTTTCAGTAATTCAAATTAAATTTGGCCAATCAGAAACGTCATGACCAATTACAGCAATATGCTACGCATGCAACCGTCGTCAGTTTAAAAACATCCTTAATAGGTTATGCAAATCAAAATTTAGTGCTATAACTGTTTCTCTCTGTCTCGTATATAGCACTGTCTCTTTCTAGTACGAGGACAATGAAGCGTTGTTGGAACGCGATGATACATTGAACTGTACGACCTATGACACTTTCAGAGAAATGTATGATCGGAATTATGACTCATATGGTTCCTACGACCAACAAACGTAATTGTAATATTGGATTTAACAATGAATTGCTTTGAGTTATTTATAGGTTGGATGTAATAGTGTTCTTTTTAGAAGTTGCTGAAGGTTTTTATGGAATAAGCATTATAAACACGTCTTTCGAAAGAATTGACGACATTGTAACAATTCTGAAAATGCTTCTTCTCAAAGTTATTAGGTTAACTTTTAAAATAGCAATGACGGTGAACTTCATCAAAAAAATGAACTTATTTTGTTAACAGATTATTTTTATAGCAGAGGCCGGTAAACAAGCTGGTGGATCGCCTGATGGTAAGTGTACTCTATCACCCATGTACGCCCACTGTACCAGAAGAATCATGGGCGCATTGCCGACTTTAAAGGAAAGGGATAATAAAAGTTTTAGGAAAGGGGTGGAGAGGGGAATTTTGGTCTCCGGATAATCTCACTTACCGTACGAAGCACAGCAGCGCGCCGCTACTCGTTGGTTTTTTGGAGACAGTGGTAACAATCCGGTCGAGCTGTACCATTCGTGCTGTAGACAAAACTGTCTGAGTGGTGTTGCTTCTGTTTATGGGCAAGTTTAGCGATTACCATCAAGCGAGCGACCTGGTCATTTTGTCATTCAGCTAATAAAAAGCTATACACGATGGTCATTAAAATCTGCCATTTGTTGTCATGGTCGGTTAACATTTGAAACACTTTCTTTATCTATATCGGCAGGTCAAGGTGAAGACCCGACCTTATCGTGCTACCCTATGCTGTACGAGTACGTAACATCTTTAATATGTACAAGATTATTATTTGTTATAATGCATGTAAAATGTTTGGGATGTTTAACTAAATATCTTAATTTACTAAATAGCTTTTTTTTCTTTTGATTAGCTTGAATTACGAAACTATCAGGTTCGGTCGTTTCATAGTAAGTAACATCATTTCTTTGAAAACATCACAAGTTTGAATTACAATGCACTGCATATTACTGGACTGTGTTTGTCATTCAGAGATATATCCATGCTCTTAACAATTTTGTCTATAGCTTGAATGGGCCGGTTCGACCGGGATACCTCTGTCTCAAAGATAATTTAATCGATGTGAAATGGCAGCTTAATGTTGAGTTTCATAAAGTCAGTGAGATTGTTCAAAGTCCAAGAAGTCTGACCGCCAGTTTTTTTTATTCGTTTTAATGACAAGACGAGCAGGTCGCTCGCCTAATTTCTCTGGCTTCAATGACCTTCAAACTGAAACGCAACAGCGCTAACACTGCTGTTTGGCGTCAGAAATAGACAATGCGGTGGTACCAACCCAGACGGCCTCTCGCATACGAGGGACCTAGCACCTATTAAACCTCCCATTCCTTTGTACCCATAGTTCCTCTGACATTTTGGGTGTACATCGGCAGTGATCATCTCTTATAATCTTGCTCATTTGCTTACATGTTAACTTAATAAGTTACCCGTAGGATTTGAGTTGGCATGTTGAAGCCAATAAAAAAAACTTGATAAAGTTGTTCTAGTTTACTAAAAAGGTTAATGTTGGATCTATGTTGGCATCGTGACACAATTAACCCACTTCTACGGCTTCCGATGTTTGAATGTCGTCGGAATTCAGATTATTGGATTATTATGGATCTTGGTAAATAAATTGTCACTCTTCATATATGAAAATTCATGGTACTTCTGAGCTGGCCTTTCTCGGAAATATCTCAGACTTGATCTGAGAAAGTTCGCCGAGGTCTTTCCCTCCCAGTACCATTCATACTGTACCTGTGTACAGATCAAATGTAATTTTTTTATTAGCCTGAATGACGAAACGAGCAGATTGCTCACCTGATGGTAAGTGGCCTGCTCATAAACAGAAGCAATACCACACAAAACTTGGAGTTACAAAGCACTGTATGACCATTGGACTGCGCTCGTCACCCCATGACATGTTAAGGCTCATAATGGCCATGAATTTCACTGGCTTCGATGTCGTTCAAACAGAAACACATCAGTGCTTACACACTGCTACTTGGCCGCAGAAATATAGCACATTGAAGTGATGTCCCTTGATACAATGTAACGCGTTGGGCACGTGACATTAGAATTTGAGTGGTAAGGTCGACAAGTTCGCCTTGACCGCAGTCGTTGCTGACCATCCCGATAGGCTGCGCTAGAACATACATTATGTACTGTATTAATTATACGATGTGAACAGGGCAACAAATTTAAAGGCCATTAATAATAATATCAGCTCTATATTATAATGTCTTACTGCTGGGAACAGCGATAATTATTTTTATTTATTTATAATTCTTTAATGTACAACACTAACATCCGGATTCTGAAAGGCTGATCAAATCAACATTCAACTAACAGAACTTTGATTTGACATCACTGTCAAATCAATTTGAGTTGCTAAACGTTATTTAGTGAAAAAAATAAGAATACTTGATCTCTCTTTAGTAACGTTTGACATACGATATTTCATATTAATTTGAAAGTTATGTTAGCTAACATGTGTGCCAAATCAAAGGTGTTGATCACGCTTCTAGCAACTCAATTTCGACTTGACTTGAGATTTGACATTTGATTAGTTAATTTAATATTGATCAGCCTTTCAGAAACCAGGCGTAAGAGTACAAGTATGTGAAAAATAATAATTATACAAATAATAGCACAATTAGCGGCCTTATCGCTCAGGGCAAACTCTTACAGGCAACCATAGGATGGAGATAAGAGAGGAAGTAAGAGAGGGCAGTGTGTAATAAATACAAGAAAAACATATAATTCCATTTAAGAGTAAAATATATACTTACAATAAATATTATAATTAATAATGAATACACACGTATGACGTAACTTACGTAGAATAGATTCCGACCACTGGCGACCACTGGCTCTATCTTCTGAATAATTGGTAGGTCTGGGTTGGTACCACCTCTTTGTCTATTTCTCCGTCAACCATCAGTGTTTCTTTCTTTCTTTCGGTTTGTTGAAGACAGTGACATTATGAGGCATACTGCCTCGGTGGCGCAGTTGTAATGCGTGCGCGTTACGATTGAGGCCAACGCTGAGGTCTCGGGTTCGATCCCCGGGTCGGGTAAATTGGTATTGGGTTTTTCTATTAGGAAATGCTCAGTATCAGCCCGGAGTCTGGAATTTGTGCCCGGTATGGCGATAGGCGCGCCCCCTATCACATTAGGGACGGAGATACGCTCGGCGAAATGTGGGTGTACTGGTTACACCTCTGCCTACCCCTTCGGGGATTACAGGCGTGAATGCGTATATTATGAGGCTTAAAAACTTATGTCTCGGACTGACGAGGGTAGTCCAGTGCAATATAATTTAAAATTCTGTGTAGGGTTGTGTTTGTTTAGGCGTAGCTCTTTCCATGAAGCGAGCGACCTGCGTTTTATCATAGAAGAAAAGGTAACCGGCTGAAATATTCATGATACATGTGATATTATGACGAAAAAATATGCACTCACGCCTGTATTTCCCGAAAGGGTAGGTAGAGGTGTAACCAGTATGCCCACGTTTCGCCGAGCGTATCTCCGTCCCATGATGTGTATGTGTATATTTTTATTTTATTTTGTATAATTTAAATATTTGTACAATTGAGGCCATCGCTGAGGTCTCGCGTTCGATCCTCTGGTCGGTTAAAAGTGATATCGGGTTTTTCTATCCCTATTCTCGCCCCCTATCACATAAGGGACGGATATACGCACGGCGAAATGTGGGTGTACTGGTTACACCTCTGCCTACCCTTTTGGGGATTACAGGCGTGAGTGCGTATGAAGTGTGTGTTGGTATGGAACTCTTTCACTAAGAGGCCAACTCAAACTTGCCAGTTTATAAATACGCATTTTCATTATGTCTGTGTATCCGGCGCCAGCAACTTGAATAAGCTTTATACTCAATGAACAGACAACATTCAGTCGCGTACTGACGTTTGACCACTGAACCTTTGATATTGGTTAGGGGCAGTTCATTCAGAATTCCAGATAAATTAATTTTACTGTGACATAAATAGACATAAACGAAGCAGTTATTGTATTATTATTATTATTTTTTTTTTTTGTATCCTGGCTCGGCAAAGTGACTACGCTTCACCTGATGGTAAGTGTAGCGCAATCCATGAATACTGTCGACCAACGATAGACACTGAATCTATCGCAGATCGGCAGAATTATGCTGGCCTGCTTAATTGCTTCTTCACACTCCGTTTAAAGGATCCCATATTATAGGAAGGAGGAAACACGTGCGCCGGCAAACTATTCCACAGCTTTATGGTCTAAAGCTTTTCTTTAATTAAATGTAGTTATTTTAAAGATAATTCTCGTCGTCTTAATATAGATAATGTTGGACGCGTCAATTAATATACCTAGTTGTAATTCCCGGGGTAGGTTCGCTCCTCTTTTTTATGATATAGGTTGGCAAACGAGCCAGTGGGTCACCTGATGGAGTAATCTCCACCGCCCATGCACGCCCACAATCAATACCAAAAGAATCATGGGTGCGTTGCCGACCTTAAAGGAAAGGGATAATTAAGGGATTGGGAAGGGAAAGTAATGACCCGGATGAGCCGGCCCATACATGCTGTAGACAAGTGGCTACAGCGTGGCTCTACAACTTAAATTACGGATTGCTGCTGCGTTTCGTACCATGAGTGAGATATCTGAGGGCCAATTCTCGTAATTTTAATTGTTCAAAATATCATTCCGATCTAATCTCAGCGACAAGAAAGTTGCAAATGGTATTCTGCTAAACTAATATTCAAGAATTTAGAACGCAATGATATCGAAAGTAGAATACAAGTTGACTGAACCAAAACGGCATTCTGGTAACAATTTTGACACTTAACTATCTTCTTCTTCTTTTAATTGTGTTTGGCTCCACCGTAGATTGGTGATTTCGCCAGTGTCCATTGTGAAACACTTAACTATATAAAATGCATTTCGTCTACAGACAAACGTCAAAATATTGAGAACGAAATGTGACTGAAGGTGAAGCAGTGTTTCCAAGTGCACTGTAATTACAGCAGATCTGCCGTATTTCATGCCATCTACTGGACACGGTATTTTTATAAATACCTTATATGGAGACACAGTATTTTTTTACAGTAAAAATTTCGTATTATTATTGTATACTACTAGACAGGTTATTTAGAAGTAAAACTGCGTCACATAACGCGGGATTTTGACAGTTCACAAACAGGGAGCGCAATAGGGGTTCTAGTTGAGAGTAAGCGAGATGATAATATTGAGTTACGGTCAATTGACTGCAACTTAGTAATACAACTAATTTACTATACTACAATTTATTATACTACTATTTCTATGTACCGCGCAGCTTGTCTAGTAGTATACATAAAACTCTTTGATTAAACACATTAAAAAAAATAAACCGATATCATCATCATCGCAGCCATCCATTTCTGCAGCGATCGATATATACAAGTAAAATGTTAAGTTAGTTTAGGATATAAACTTTTAAAATAAATTTATATTTTATTTAATAATTTAATTATTTCCTTTTTTGTATGACATTTTATTGCACTGTAAAATAGACTGTATTTTTGACGCAAATGCCGTATTTTAATGTGGACAACACGATATTTTCAAAAATCTGACTTGGCAACACTGAGGTGAAGTGACTGTGAGTTAACTGCAGACAAATTCAGTTAACTTTATTCTCTTTTACTGCAAGCAACTAAAAGTAGTCAAAATTGTGCGACTTTGTGTGCTCGTTATTCCAGTAAAGTATTAGAAATGAGTTTACAGCCTATGTTACTCAGTGATAATGTAGCTTTCTAACGGCCAAATTATTTTTGAAATCGGCCCAGTAGTTTTTAAGTTTATTTGTTACATACATAAATACAAAAAAATCTTTCCTCTCTAGAATATTAGTGTAGATTAAATTATGAGAGCAATCGCACTGTCAAAATTCCCGCCAAAACTCTCGCACAATTTTTATTTAATATAGATATGTCCTCAGCAGTGTTGCAAAATAAAAAAACCACAATTCGGTAGAATTCAAATTTCAATAAAATAATCGCGATTGTGGTTATTTCCTGAAAGGACTGCCTGAGTGGTGCTGTTGTGCCGTTTTCCTTCAGTTATGCCATGGAATAGATAAATTAATGAAATAAATAAAATACATGGAATTAGTCAAATCAATTAATTAAAAAATCATAACCTCCAGTTACGTAATTTTTTAATCACTGAAATTAGTCATATTGTGGGTATTTTATTGTGGTAACATTGATTTTGTCGCTTAGGTCATTTTTAATTTCTAGAATTTAGTCTATGGCAGCTAATACGTAAAATCGGTAAAATACTTGTCATTGGCGAAATGCATAATAATGCGAAGCCATATTTTCAACAAAAGAAAGACATTTAAAGTTGATCGAATTGACAGTTTATATGCAATTTAACTGAGATGATATCGAATTTTTAAAGGAGCAGAATACCATATTTTTAATTAATTCAAAATGTAATCTCAGTTCGGTTAAAATTCATTCGCAGTGTCAGTTAAAATAGCAGAATTGGCCCTCTGGAGGCCCATCTAGATATAACTATCCCCGCGCCCATGATTCTTCTGGTATTGTGGGTGTTCATGGGCTGTGGATATCAGTAATCATCAGGTGACCCATTTGCTCGTGTGTCGGCCTATGCCATAAAGAAACCTAAATAATACATAACTCAATATACATATAACTCAGGGCCTTACAGTCGAAGAAGCTCACGAAAAACTAATAAATAGGGGCAAAATCTAATCAAAATTCTAAAATTGACTCCCATTTTCAACTCGCATATTTAACCGAGTTATCGCTAACTACTTGTTATTCAAATTGTTAACAAAAGTAACGAAAAGCAATTTATTTATTTATGAATACAAGGGAGATGTAAAAATAACCCTTGAAATTAACTATTGACCCCGCGAGACCCAACTCAGGGGAAATAAAATGTGTTGTACAGTTACGTGCAGAAGTTTGCATTTCATTTTTATTACTGTCCAAACTTAGTACTAGATGGTAAGTCCCTCGTATGCGAGAGGCAGTCTGGTCAGGTACTACCTCTTTGTCTATTTCTGTCGCTAAGCAGCAGTGTGACAACACTGTTGTGTTCCGGCTTAAAGGACATTGAAGCCAGATAAATGACTGGAAATTATAAGACTTAACATCTCATGTCTTAGGGGGACAAGCGCAGTTCAGTGCCATGCAGTACTTCATAATTCGTAGATTTGAATGGTGTTTCTGTTTATTGACAGGCGTGACGTTTACCGTCTGGCGAGCGACCTGCTTGTTTCGTCAATAAAGAAAATAAAATAAACCTTCTAATAAAATGTAAAGCATTACTTGACAGTATGGGCTATGACTAGTGTAGCCAGATGTCCTCATTTTCTCCTCCTCGTCTCGCTTTTTAGCTTTTCAAAACGTGTCCCGTCAGCACTTTGGGCGGGAAGCCGAAAATACCACTTTTCACCAAACCATTCTTTTCGATATAACAAACCGTTTAGTTACATTTTAAAAGCTTGAGTGATCTCAGTTTTTTTTTATTTGTTAACAATAAAAATGTTTGTAACCATTGTTACGCTTTCTTTAATATCCCGTTTAATCAAGTTTATCCCGATTTTTCTTCATTCAAGTCCCGCTATTTGGAAAAATGAATCCGACAAGACGATAGGCTGACATAATTAAGAAGATTTTCGACAATATCTGCGACTGAATTGACGATAGTTTTTTTGTCTCATTGGTGATTTTTCTAGCACATGTTATTTGTTTTTTGTACATGAATGTACTCACACACACCGCGGCTCGCCTTCTCTATATTATTAGTGACAAACAAACGTTCAAAGAGACGAGGGGAGCAACACACATGTGCGCGGGCGCAACATAATACGAGCATAGTTTCAAATAAACATATTAGTAGTAGTATACTGAGTTTATGTACTTTAGAAATCATACCGATTTTGATAGAGCTTGCGTTTGAAAACATAGGGTTTTGTCATCGAAATAAGATAACTAGAACGATAACTCTCATATGCATCTGCCAAAAGTACGGCTCCACTTACTTACACATGCAAACACGCAACAAAAAATAATGAACGTTCAAAATAAAATTTATTTTATAAAAGTTAATGTCTAAATATTACATTTCAAAATCGAGATACGACGTTCTGTACCGCGCAATAATTAGACGTATTAAGTGTCAACTAGAGATCAAGAATCAATTTTTATGAATTGATGAATGAACGAGCTGCACAGACTTTTATAGCCCCGCCCCCTTGCACAGAGTTTTGGTGTGGTAATTTTTTTGCTTCAGTTACGTTTCTTGTCATCTTATTTTGATGGGTTTTTGTGTATAGTTTTGTGCCACTCGCCAAATAATTTATTTGCCATATATTTCATTAATAATTAGATAGCCACCGTGGTGCAGTGGGAAAGTAGCCGGTTGTGGAGGAACCTCGAATACAAAGCAATACATGTTATTTGGACTGCGCTTGTCACCCCGAGACGTAAAATATTAAGTCTCATAATGCCCAGTAATTTCAATAGCGACAGTGCCCTTCAAATCTGAATAAAACTGTGCTTACTCACTGCTGCTTGGCGGCAGAAATAGACAATGCGGTGCTACCCACCCAGACGGCTTCTCGCATACGACGGACCGACCACCTTGTAAAAGTAAAAAGTAAGTACAACAAATCGTCCAAAAAAGATCCTCTTAACAACCACATCTGCCAAAACACATAATTAGTGCATTCACACTTCCCAAACTAAAAAGAGTCCAAAAACAATGGACCCACAGTGTTTGGCCGTCGACCCGAGCACGTGTGAGGTCCGCCCTACATTCTAACGACAAGCCGAGGTCGGGTTACAGGATGCTGTCTATCTAAAACATACAGACAGACGAACTCAATTGAATGATATTTGATAGGAAGTTGGGTAAGCACTGTTCATAATGTTTGTAGCTTTTGCCCGCGGCTTCTCCCACGTAACAATATTATATACTAGGTCCTTCCGCAGTTCTATTCGAATGGACTTGTGCTGTAAGCTTATATTGCTTTTACAGCTTCACCTGAGTGAAGCCGTCCATCCATCAACAATCAGGTGATCCCCATACTTGTTGCCAGCCTATGCTATAAAAAATGTATTGTTAATCAGTTTTGAAGCAGTAACGTTACAGTTTCTTGCCGGCGGTAGAGTTAAAATTTTACTGAATCTAATAACGTTTTATGGATTGAATAAAATTTTGGAATTGATAATTTTGATTTTTGACTGCTTTGGTGGCGCAGTTGTAATGTATACGCGTTATGATTGAGGCTAACGCTGAGGTCTCGGGTTCGATCCCGGGCCGGGTAAAGTGTTATTGGGTTTTTCTATTAAGAAATGCTCAATATTAGCTCGGAGTCTGGAATTTGTGCTCGGTATGGCGATAGGCTCGCCCCCTATCACATCTTGGGACGGAGATACGCTTGGCGAAATGTGGGTGTACTGGTTACACCTCTGCCTAGCCCTTCGGGGATTACGGGCGTGAGTGCCTAATTCTGATTTTTCAAGTTTATTTTCGAAGTCGGTTTTTAAGTTTTGTTATATTGACCATTATATTGGTTTATTTCGTATTTACGACAAACTATATTAATTTTAACTTAATGGAACTTTAAAAAAAACGCCACGCAGTGAAAACATTTTGATACAAAAATATTAAAGTTTTACCTGTTCCCATTATTGTAACATTTCCATTAAACTTGTGGTTACATAGTAGTAAGTGGAATTGATTGAGCAATATTATGGTTTTGAGAAATCATCAAGGCGTTTTATAGCAATTGAAGGTCCAGTGATTTGATAATACTATCTTTAAGAGGAGGCTCCCAAAATTTTACGTGACTTTGGATAAATATACTGCATTAAGTATATATCCAATCAATGTCAAATTTTGATATATGTTTTTTCAGGCCTTATTCTATCGGTTTTCAAGCCAGTTACGCAATTGGATTATTTTTCTTCGATACATTTTTATTTCGAAAACGATGTCTTTTCGGGAGAATTTAACATTTTTCTAATAAACAGCTTGAGTTTTGTATTTAAAAAAAATACTCAATGATAGTAAATACAGTTTATTATTTACCATCAAGCCAAAATTTACCTAGATCAATTAAAACTCATAATATAAATTAAAATAGATTTGCGACTTACGTCATTTACTTCTGTGCATAGTTAAGGTTCAACGGTGCGCGCAATATTCAACCTAATGTTTTTACTCTTAGTGTGTTATAGCAGTGCTCGCTAGCGGCTAACTCAGTACCGCCCCGTGCGCCAAGGAGAGAACACGTGTTTCCCAACCTTTTTTAAGGGCGGACCTTAGTGCCACTTAATCATGATCCGCGGACCCCTAGCGCCACTTCACCGTGATCTGTAGATGAATCGCACTATTGATTTCATAATTTTAATTCGGTTTCGGTTTAAAGAACTTTATTCTCATAAGAAATGTACATTTCACTTAAAATGAGATGCAAAAGAAATAGATTACAATAAATTAGTCTCTGGTACTCGTAACAATATGCAACTTTAACCTGTTTTTAAAACTATTAACACTCTCACTGGTTTTCAAACTATTTGGTAACTTGTTATACATCAAGGCCCCCTCAAATAAAATTGTCTTTTTTCCATAGTTAGTCCTTGGTTTGATTACTTCAAGTTGGTTTTTTTTTCGAAGACAGTGTTTATTATTTCGTATTTTTAATTGTATGTCAGATCTAATTGAATAAGTAGTAATTTTTTTAATTAAAATGCATGTGTTGTATTTGTATAATTGAGTTAAGTTAAATAGCTTAGTTTTTTCGTAAAGTTGTTTGGTTGGTGTATATAAAGGATAATGGAACAAGACTTTAATAATTTTGTTTTGTGTTCTCTGCAACGGGTTAAGATTAGTTAATGCAGCAGATCCCCAGATTTCAATTTGATATTCAAGATGTGACTTTATCAATGAATTATATATAACTGGTCGAACTTGCGTTGGTATACAATGTGTTATCTTTCGGAGTGCTCCTAATACGGATATTAATTTAGATTTAATATGTTCTATATGTGGTTTCCATGTTAGTTTGTCATCTATTAATAAGCCTAAATATTTTTCGTGGTGTGATCTTTTTATAATTTCATTATTTATTTTTAGAGGTTCGAATTCTGGTATTGGTTTATTTTTAGCAGATAAAATCATATACGAAGTTTTCAACGTGTTTATTGTTAACAAATTATAAAGCAACCATTCATTAAGTACATTCAAGTCTTTTTGTGCGTCAGTTATAATGTTATGGATAGATTGGTCGAAGTAAAACAGGCATGTATCGTCAGCATACAGTGTGAGATGTCCGGTTAGTCCTATTTTATTTATGTTATTTACATAAATTAAAAATAATTTTGTCAGCGTACCCCCTAGGACAGGTTTTTTTAGGCTTTAGATGACGAGCCTTGCAGGTCGCACGCTTGATGGTAAGCGCCACGCCTGTCCATATAGAAGCAATACCATTAGAACTTCGAAATATGAAGTGAATACGAATTACAAAGTACAGCATAGCACTGAGCTGCGCTCGTTACCCTGAGACATAAGGTGTTAAGTCTTATAATGCCATCGTTACCCTGAGACATAAGAAGTTAAGTCTTACAATGCCCAGGAATTTCACTGTCTTTAGTGTACTTCAAACCGAAACAAATCAGTGTTTGCACATTGTGCTTGACGGCAGAAATAGACAAAGCGGTAGAACCTAAACTGTGGTTGACGGCAGAAATAGACGAAGCGGTGGTACCTAACCGCGGACCCAGCTTTAAACAGTCGCGAGTGATCGTGACGCGTGATACCAGTCAGGCAATAGCGTTAAATCCGCTTTGTATGAAAATGTATGTAAACGGTGTATGCGTCGCGGTCTCCTACATCGGTCGCATACCTGAAAACGTATAGATTACATACAAACCGAAGGTGTCTCTGTCGTCGTGTGTCGCCGTCGCGTTCCTCAAAACGTGCTTTGATTGGTTCATTTAATGTAATTGATTTATTTTGCCATTTGCTTTGTATGCCGCTAGACTGATTGAGTTTGATGAGATTGACTGTTTTGACCAGATTGATGTTGATAATTTTGATTCAAACATTATGAAATGACTCCCTCGATGGCGCAGTTGTAATGCGTACGCGTTACGATAGAGTCCAACGCTGAGGTCTCAGGTTCGATCCCCGGGTCGGGTAAATTGGTATTAGGTTTCATTATTACGAAATGCTCAGTATCAGCCCGGAGTCTGGAATTTGTGCCCGGTATGGCGATAGGCTCACCCCCTATCACATCGTGGGACGGAGATACGCTCGGCGAAATGTGGGTGTACTGGTTACACCTCTGCCTACCCCTTCTGGGATAACAGGCGTGAGAATTTTTATTGTCGGTTCATAAATTCATTTAAAACCTTTATCAATGATTCCGTATAAGTTATTTGTGTTTTGCATATCATGATGTAAGTTCACGGCGGGTTGTCATCGTAAAAAAAACTATGATGTCATATCAACAAGGAATTGCCGGGCGACATGTGGCGTGGTGGTGAGACGTTTGACCTTGGTCCAATGTTCGAACGCAGGTGTCTGTATGTAAATATTTTATATATACAATTGAAGTGATGATAAATTCATTTAGAATAAAATTTGAATTGAAAAGCACTGCATGGCATTGAACTGCGTTTATTACCCCGAGATATAAGTTGTTAAGTCTCATAATGCCCAGTGATTTCACTGACTTTAATACAACAGTCCCAGCACACTGTTGCTTGGCTTCAGAAATTGACAAAGCGGTGGTACCAACCTAGACGGCCACTAGCATACGAGGGACCTACCACCTTGTAGCATTAGATTAGCAATGTATCAATTATTCTAGCGTCAAGAAAGTTGCAAATGGCATTCTCTTAAACCAATAATCAACGTCAAATGTGAACATGGATCCCAATGAAATTGAATGTAGATAAAAATAAAAGTTGACTGAAGCCAAAACGGTATAATGCTACTGCTAATGCTAGGTGCATTTGACGTTGATTATTGGTTTAAGAGAATGCCATTTGCAACTTTCTTGACGCTGAGACTAGATCGGAATGATATTTTGAACATTTAAAATTACGAGAATTGGCCTACTGATACTAGGTACATATCTGTCCACCTACCAACGAGTATGACGTGATGATACGTCTAGATCTAGGAAAAGCACATGACATGACATACACAGCCTGTCAAATTACACAATGAAGGCAGTTGTTTGATCGCGAAGCAAAAAACATACCCTTGACTTTTGACAGCTGCAAAAGTTTGCCGTCTCGTCAGATCATGTTTGGATTGTTGACTTTTTGTTGAGTCGCAATTACGTTGCCGGCTTACAAATAAATGGGATATTTTTGAAGTGAAAACTTCTTTAGCATCGTTGTGATTTGAAAATCGATGAAACGAAAAAGAAACATACACATAAATTCATAAGATTTAACGTGGGAGAAAAGATAAGAAGCATTATACAGTTGTGCGCGCATGCGTAGTACAAAGCTTGAGAAAAGGCATCACAACAACCGTGGTGTTTTGTATTATACGTTTGTAGAGCTTTTTCATCATTTTTATAATAAAATTCTTTATTGTATTATTTATAGAAAATGTAAGCTCTGAGTCTGAATAAATCTATGTAATATATACGAATAAAATGTAAAATAAGTGGTGAAATAACATAGTGGTTCTTTCAGGAGAATCGCGTCCCAGGATCAAAGAGTATCCAGTAAGAGATCTGAGTGGTAGAGACACGCTCTAGACAGTTATGTAAAAGCATGAATGGTCCGGCACGTCCAGGTCATTCCCACCATATCACAGAAAACCGATGTAATGTAGCAGCTTACTGCTGTGTTTCGTACGGTGAGTGAGATATCCGGAGGCCCAAATTCCCCTCCCCTTCCCAATCGCTTACTTATCCCTTTCCTTTAAGGTCGGATACGCGCCCATGATTATTTTAGTATTGTGGGTGTACATGGGCGGTGGAGATCACTTACCATCAGGTGACCCACTTGCTCGTTTGCCGGCCTATACTAAAAAAAAAATACACACACGCCTGTTATCCCCGAAGGGGTAGGCAAAGGTGTAACCAGTACATCCACATTACGCCGATCGTATTTCCGACCCATGATGTGATAGGAGACGAGCCAATCGCCATACCGGGCAAAAAACTAGACTCCGGGTTGATACTGACTGAGTATTTCGCAATAGAAAAACCCAATATCACTACCACCCGACTCGGGGATCGAACCCCAGACCTCAGCGTTATCCTCAGTCGTAATGCGTACGCAGTATAACTGCGCCACTGAGGCTTAATATACGTGTTTTTTGATAGAATATACCATTGATAGTTACATGATGCAGAGTCTGAAAGATCTCCCACTGAGCCATAACCTTGGATTATCCAATCCACATTCTACTGATTGTAATCTATACATACATATAAATTAAATTCAAGTCTGTCTGTTAATTCGAAACAAAAGACTTTTCTTAATCTCATAGGAATATTTGCACTTTATCAAAACACAAACACGCTTTTTCAATAAAGAAATATTTCTGGCTGTTTATTCGAGCTAATCTTCTAAACGGCTTTTCCGATTTTGATAGGACTTTCATTGACATATTCAGGTCTTTTCAGAGTTACTTTTTTATGGCATAGATCAGCAAACGAGCAAGTGGGTCTCCTGATGGTAAAGATCACTTACATGTACGCCCACAATACCAAAAGAATAATGGGCACGTTACCAACCTTAAAGGAAAGGGATAATTAAGGGATTTGGAAGGGGAAGGAGACTTGGGCCTCCGGATATCTTACTTACTGTACGAAACGCAACAGCAAACTGCTCCTTTACGTCGGTTTTCTGTGAGACAGCCCATTCATGCTGTAGACCACTTACCATCAGGTGGGCCGGCTGCCTATCTAGGCAATAAAAAATAAGGCAAAAGTGTCTACAGCGGGGTTCTACCACTCAAAAATGTATGTCGTACTTTATTGTTTTGTTTTTATTTGTAATTGATTTCTGTTTAATTTTAGTTTAAAGTTTAATATTTAATATTTGATTTTGTTATTTACTGTGGCACATGCGGTGGTTGCATTTATCTAGAGCTGCAATTAGTTTTGTTTTTAATGTATGTGTAAAATGTTGAATAATAATTATTATTGTTAACTCCGTTTGCAATCCTTATCTAAATAAATAAAAAATAATTGAAGCTACCTTTTACATACATACCTTTGAAACATTTGGGTTCCTGCGGGATTGGGGCACTATGCAAGCGGGTGAAACCGCGAGAGACAGCTGGTCTATAATAAATAAAATGAATCAGCAACCTTGACCGATATCTGATTGGTCAATAAAGAAAGCTGAAACAAAGCGCGTGGGTTTGTACTCATAGCTATTTTGACAAGCGCGTGAGGTTAACATAACTGCGCGTTGGTACGAGTATGTTTACATGTAACAGTTTTATATCATCTCTATCAAATAGTTTGAGTAGGTTAAATATGCGGATATTTGGTGATGATTCGACCACCAATCCCATCATAATTCATTCAGTGAAGTTACATGAGTGTTGCTTTGGGCCAGTCAGCAATCAAAAAATATCTATTGTTTTCGTTACAGCGCCATGGTCAGCAAATGGGGACCCTCGAGAGACTATACCCTCGATGGTCTCCAGAATTTGAGTGGTAGAGCCATGATGTAGTTTGTATTGTATTGTATTGTATTGTATTGTATTGTATTGTATTGTATTGTATTGTATTGTATTGTATTGTATTGTATTGTATTGTATTGTATTGTATTGTATTGTATTGTATTGTATTGTATTGTATTGTATTGTATTGTATTGTATTGTATTGTATTGTATTGTATTGTATTGTATTGTATTGTATTGTATTGTATTGTATTGTATTGTATTGTATTGTATTGTATTGTATTGTATTGTATTGTATTGTATTGTATTGTATTGTATTGTATTGTATTGTATTGTATTGTATTGTATTGTATTGTATTGTATTGTATTGTATTGTATTGTATTGTATTGTATTGTATTGTATTGTATTGTATTGTATTGTATTGTATTGTATTGTATTGTATTGTATTGTATTGTATTGTATTGTATTGTATTGTATTGTATTGTATTGTATTGTATTGTATTGTAGAAAGAAAGAAATAAGAAAAATAAATTTATTTGCCACAACACAACATGTACACGCTACTTGCTAGGATATAGAAGACAAAAAAATAAACAAAGTACGTACGAAGACGAGTGCGTTTATTGTCTCATACTATGTTGTTTGTAAGTAGATGTAGAACTTGGTTGTTAAAAAAAAACTCACCGAATTGAGTACCTCCTCCTTGTTTGAAGTCGGTTAAAAATAGATTTTCCCCAAACCATGCTGAATAAGATTTCGTCACACAAACTAATAATGTACTGGTAGAAGTTGCGCGTGCCTTTTATTTAATTAATCAAAACGATGGTGATCACTTTGATTCATATTATATTGTTCACTTTTACAATGTTACTGCTTTAGGCGGCCCCTAGACCTACAATAAAATTGTACAATACATTTTATTGTACAATAAGATTGAAAGGTGCTTTGCATCCAAACGATCAATTATATTGCACAAAAACACGAACTGCTCAATGTTTTCGTGTTCAGTTGGAGCATCATGTCCGAACAAGATACAGCTGCAGCTGTGGTGTTGTTGCTTATGGCTAAACGTAAACGTAAACGAACACGTCGCTGGTGTAAAGAGTGGTACAAGAAAAGGCAGAAATACACTCACGAAAATCTTTTAAAAGAATTGATGTTAAGTGAGGAAGTGGACTTCAAAAACTATGTACGACTGGCCTTGGAACAGTTTCAAGAGCTACTAGAATTGGTCACGAAATTGATTGACAAAAAAAATATACAAAATTTTAGATTTTATTTTCCCGCCATTTTTGCTCGCGCGTGTTTTCTCCACGTCAGGATGAAACAGAGACTAAAAAATATTGCGCAATCTTCAATATTTAGCCTAATCAATCAATTATATTGCACAATTCGAAATATTGCGCAATATCATTGATCGTCTAGGGGCCGCCTTACAGACCACAACCTCATGTCAAGAGACCACTCTATAATTCATTATAATTAAGAACTAGGACTGAATAGTGAACACTTGGACTATAGACTGTAAACCGATCACTAGAAACTGGCAACTGAGCGTCTGAGAGGTCCAACTATGGTGACGACCTCTTTTATACGGTTTATCCACTACTATATCGCACCATTATTATTTCAATGTACCCATCGTTATTTTTATTAGACACCATCAATTAAGCAATAAAAGGAATTACTTCTATTAGTATATTACATTATGATCGAAATTTTGAAAACATATTGTGAACTTAGTGTTAGAAGTTACGAGAGACGAGTATTATTTTATTAATATCAAACGACAGTAATCACTTTAACTCATAGTTTATTGGTTACATTTACAATATCACTGCTTTACAGACCACAACCTCATGTTAGGATTCTCTAGAGACCGCTCTCTAATTATAACTAAGACAACTAGGACCGAATAGTAAACCAGCATAGCTACCGCGTAATGAACTCTTGGACAATCGACTACCACTGAACTGGAGACTGTCCGACTGACTGCGGGCAGAAGACCTCCAGTTATGGCGACAACCTCTTTTATACCATTTACTCGTAACTACCCTTCAACTACTATATCGCACCATTATTATTTCAGTGTACCCAACGTTGCTTTCTCAGACACCCTCAATACACCAATAAAAGAGAATACGCTAACATTAGTTAGCATGTCAGTTATTCACCTATTTTATAACTGGATTTTATGTACAGTTGTAGGTAATGCCAAAACTACAGGAAATGAAAGTATTGTTTACATTATATTTTTAGAATCTACGTGCGACGTGCAAAGATGTATAGGTAACTACTACTAGTCTTTAGAAGTAAAATTGCAGCACATAACCAAAGACTTTAATGTATACTACTAGACGGGCTGTTCAGAAATAAAATTGTGTTGCATACGCGGCTGGCGAGGCGGGAATGACGTTTAAGGCGTGGGAGCGAGAGGAGTTGAGAGTTAGCAAGATGGCAATATTGAGACGGCTGTTTTGTTTGGTATTAGTTTTCATCCACAATAAATGCTTTTTCGATCAAAATCAAGAAATAATATAGTTACTTCCGTAAAATAACTTCAAATTGAGTGAATAATATATGCACGTAAATAATGACAATGTTTTATGGGTCACAATAAACAATTTCGTGTTAGTTTATCGAATTTAACGTTCGCAGCTATTCAAACAACAACAACGGCTCTTGTCGCCCTCTCGCGGGCGACTAAATGAGTTGCGGTCAATTGACCGTAACTAAGTGCGCAATTTCTTTGTACCGCTCAGCATTTACTAGGTCATCATTATAATTTATCGTACCACCGTATGATTATGTTGCACCAATACGCATTGTAATCAGATTCTACGTTGATCACATTATGTTATCGCAAATACGTGTAAATCGACTGAAAAATACATTGGTAGATTGATTAGCGATATTTACTGTTTCTCAACTAACTTTCTAGTGTTCCGTAGTCAAATGCCAAACAGAACCCTTATAATTACGTCATGTGCGTCTATCCGTCCGTATGTCACAGCCATTTTCCTTTTTTTTATCCTAGCTCGGCAAAGTGACTACGCTACACCTGATGGTAAGTGCAGTGCAATCCAAGAATACTATCGACCAACGACAGACGATGTGTCTATCGTACATACATACGCACTCACGCCTGTATTCCCCGAAGGGGTAGGTAGTAGGGGTAGGTGTAACTAGTACACCCACATTTCGCCGAGCGTATCTCCGTCCCCCGCTGTGATAGGGGGCGATCCTATAGCCATACCGGGCAGAAATTCCAGACTCCGGGCTGATACTGAGCATTTCATAATAGAAAAACCCAATACCACTTTACCCGACCCGGGGATCGAACCTTTAATCGTAACGCGTACGCATTACAACTGCGCCACCGAGGCAGCCATCACAGCCATGTCTATCGTAGGTCGGCAAAATTATGCCGGCCTGCCTAATTGCTTCTTCACATTTCGTTTAAACGACCCCATATTATTGGAGACTATTAGCCATCGAAGTAACATAACCTATTAGCACTATAATAATGTTTGGAATATTGCTTTTTTAATACTTGACATTGACGAAATCATCGAAAATCGATGGGGCCATAATGTAAAAATAGAATAGAATAATGTTTGGATGGTAGGTGTATTCTATGAACCGCTACACAAAGGTGTAGTGAAATTAAGAAAAAAATTGTTGTGGCTCTCCATACATGTAACTGAGGGATAATGTTTTTCTTATGCACATAGGCGTATGTGGTATCATTGAAGAGATCCTTCAAAATACTATGGAGGTTGCTGAATGCATTGGCACATGCATTTGCGACTGATGTTCTACTGTGGTTTTCTCAAAACGTGACCAAAACACCTTAAGCGAGTTTATCTGAAATATTCATCGAAATAAAATGACGATAAACGTAACTCAAGCAAAAAAATGACCCCACCAAAACTCTGTGCAAGGGGGCGGGGCTATAAAAGTCTGTGCATAATAATCTCTAGTTGACACTTGATACTCGTACGTCAAATTTTTTGCGCGGTGCAGAACGCCGTATCTCGGTCGAGAAATTTTATATTTAGTCATAAACTTTTTGTGAAATAAAGTTGATTTTGAACTTTCATAATTTTTTTTTTCTTGTATGAGTGTTACGTGTGATTTTACCTTTGCATGTGTAAGTAAGTGGAGCCATATTTTTTGGCAGATTCATATGAAGTGATTATAGTTATCATATTTCGATGTACATATTTAATACCTTAGCTACGTCTTAATAATATCGTATTTGTTCAGCGGCTTAAAAGTTACTCATAGTTTTTTCTGTTTGAGGTCGGGAGGTTAGGCTATTTACTAACTGATAAAGTCCTATTAGCTGTAGTACTTGCGCAGTACTTGAACTTTTGTTCTATATTAGGCGTCACTTGGCGTCTATATGCGTCGCGATTGGCGGTTGTTTTAGTTTTTCCGGCGCAGGTTCAAGCGCAGCCGGCGCATTCCTATCTCGATCAAACGGCACTACCGATTTAGATTTAAGTCTTGTGGTCGTATAAAAAGCGGGATTCGACGGGCATCTATTTTTACTAATTGGTGCGACAATAAATTTTAATTATGATAGTTTAGTTTTTATGTAAACATATTTATAAAGCGTTTTAATATTTTAATTTGAGAAACTCTACAAGGAAGATGAATTACCTAATCTTGGTAATAGAAAAAAAAACTACATTTGTAATCTGGGATTTATATGGGTTTATATGGGAGTGTTATCTGGCGACAACTTGCCTCGTCTTTTCTCTATAACCATGAGGCAACTGTAGCCAATAGTGGCTACAACGTACTACTGCATATTTTTAAAGAAAAGTTCCCAGTTTGTCGCGTTTTTTTTTGTTGCTAGAAGACAAAAACTCTAATATATTAATATTAAATTGTAATAGACAATATTACGACGTGTCAAAGGTGAGACAGAATCGTGTGCTTCCGAGGGTCTGTGGACTTTCCATTTCAAACGAGTGATGAATGATCAGCTCAGTGGGTTTCGACGTGGCCTGAATTAAGTAATGAAATGGAAATACATATGCACTCACGCCTGTAATCCCCGAAGGGGTAGGCAGAGGTGTAACCAGTACACCCACATTTCGCCGAGCGTATCTCCGTCCCTTATGTGATAGGGGGCGAGCCTGTCGCCATACTGGGCACAAATTCCAGACTCCGGGCTGATACTGAGCATTTTGAAAATAGAAAACCCAATACCACTTTACCCGACCATGGGATCGAACCCGAGACCTCAGCGTTGCAATCGTAACGCGTGCGCATTACAACTGCGCCACCGAGGCAGTGAGAAATAGTGATGTCTTTTGTTTGTCTGATGAACCCTGTCTTCTTAGTAGGTATCTAGGTAGATATGGTAGATGGTAGGTACCATCTACCATCTGGCAACTGTGATTATTTGCCATCAAGTAACCCGTACGAGTATGCTCATGCTTCATATCCAATCGTTTATTAAGTAATTAGACCGCTAAACACACCTTCACATATCATGTTATGAACCAGTGCTTCAGGAATCTGGTCTCAGAAGGAACACTAAGAAACCAATGGCGGACTAAGTCTGTTGGTAGCCCTGGGTGGCAGAAACCGCGAGTTTCTGCCACCAGTTTACAGTGGTAGAGCCACGCTGTAGACAATTTTGTCTACAGCATGAATATGGCGGCTCGCCGGGTCGTTACCACTGTCTCACAGAAATCCGACGTAAAGTAGCAGCTTGTTGCTGCGTTTCGTACGGTGAGTGGGATATCCGGAGGCCCAAATCCCCTCCCCTTCCTAATCCCTTAATTATCCCTTTCCTTTAAGGTCGGCAACGCGCCCATGACTCTTTTGATATTGTGGGCGTACATGGGCGTTGGAGATCACTTACCATCAGGTGACCCACTTGCTCGTTTGCCGGCCTATGCAATAATAAAAAAGCCGGTTTCCTCAAGATGTTTCCTTCACCGTTAAAGCAAGTGATAATAAACAATTAATACACACATAATTTAGAAAATTCGGCGGTGTATGCACCTGGGGCTGGTTTCGAACCTGCGACTTTCGTCTTGACATTCCATACCTATCTATCTCGACCTTTACTAACAAAATATGTAGCTTACCAGAATGTTACATTTTTTTTTTTTTTTTTTTATTAGATAGAATGACGAGACGAGCAGGTCGGTCGTCTGATGGTAAGCGCCACGCCTGCTCATAAACAGAAGCAACGCCACACAGAACTTTAAATAAAGCACTGCATGACACTGGACTGCGCTCGTCACCCCGAGACATAAGGTGTTAAGTCTCATAATGCCCAGTAATTACACTGGCTTCAATGTCCTTCAAACCGGAACACAACAGTGCTTACACACTGTTGCTTGGCGGCAGAAATAGACAAAGCGGTGGTACCAACCCAGCCGGTCTCTCGCAAACGAGGGACCTACCACCTTATGTACATCTCTTATTTACATATTACAAAACAATATAAAACACAAATTGCATTGAATAATACCCTACAATAATGCATCGACAATTTACATATTTTTAATAGCCGATTATTTAAATTACCGTGATAGCCGATAGCGATTGCATTGGTTGTACCTACACGTAATGGGCGCGGGTCAATGGTGTATTGTATGGGTCACAGATAATAAATAAATATAATATGTTTGGATATCAGATTAATGTAATGCCATTGCTAATAAAGATTTTTATTTACTGTCATATTGAGTAATGTTTTTTTTATTATAGCATAAGATGTAATAAAGCTGTTTAAATTATTAAAGAGCTTATAGCATACGCACTCATATACGCACTCACGCCTGTAATGTAAATAAAGGGGTAGGCAGAGGTGTAACCAGTACACCCACATTTCGCCAAGCGTATCTCCGTCGCTTATGTGATAGGAGGCGAGCCTATCGCCATACCGGGCACAAATTCTAGACTCCGGGCTGATACTGAGCATTTCGTAATAGAAAAATCCAATATCACTTTACCCGACCCGGGGATCGAACCCGAGACCTCAGCGTTGACCTCAATCGTAACGCGTACGCATTACAACTGCGCCACCGAGGCATGAGCTTATAGCATGTCAGTAATTAGCGTTTGTTCGCGACTTCGCCCGCGTTAACGTCTTATGACAGACCCCGTGGCACAGTAGCTGAGTAGCCGACTGTGAAATATTAGGCCGCGGGTTCGATCCCCGCACCGAGACAAATATTTGTCTGATACACAAATATCTCGGTCTGGGTATTGTGGCACCGCAAGTCCCTCGTAGTTCTTGATACCCACGATACAGGTCAGCCTAGTGTGGGGTCAGGACTATGTGTGTGACTGTTGGGTGTATTTATTTTATTTATTTAGTTACTTCAGGCCGGCATAATTCTGACGACCAACGTGGAACAGTGTTTCTGTACTTGCCACCAGAACAGTGAAGTCACTTTGTCTTGCAAACAAGGTATACAACCTGGTACGCGAGAGGCCGTTTGGTTTGGTACCACCGCTTGAAGCCAGTGAAATTATTGGGCATTATGAGACTATCTTATGTCTCGGGATGACGAGCGAAGTCCAATGCCATGCAGTGCTTTGTAATTAAAAGTTCTGTGTGGTGTTGCTTCTGTTTATGGGCATGCGTTGCGCTTACCATCAGGCGAGTGATCTGCTCGTTTCGTCACTTAAGTACATAGTAATACAAAAGAGCTCCAATGTTCTCCTCAACCGATGCGACAAAAAGCAGTGTGCGCTGACCTGAAGGTGCCGAGGCTTCGTGCGACCGCTGGCAGGCCGCGGGCGGTCATTACAATTAACAATGATCGATTGGACTGTAAACTATCGTTAATCTAAACAATATTTGTCATAAACTGGTCCCTGTGACCTTAATGCATGAGATATTCAGCTGGGAGTGGTCGAGGGTAGAAATTATAGGAGAGGTTTTAATGGTTAATGAGACAACGTCGCCTGAACTTGGTCCACTCTGCTGATGAACGGATGAATGGCGAAACTTACACTTACACACTTTTATTTACAGCATAAATGGGCCAGCTCGTCCGGGTCGTTACCACTGTCTCAGAGAAAACCGACGTTAAGTAGCAGCTTTTTGCTGCGTTTCGTGCGGTGAGCGAGATATCCTGTGGCCTAAATCCCCCTACCCTTGCCAATGCCTTAATCACTCCTTTCCTTTAAGGTCAGCAATGCGCCCATGATTATTTTGGTATTGTGGGCATACATGGGCGGTGGAGATCGCTGACCATCAGGTGCCCACTTGCTCGTTTCTGACCTATGACATAAAAAAGACTTGGTTCCCGTTGCGGGTTGTGGGGGTCAGACGGCAGGTCGTCCCATATTATACCAAATCCACCGTCAAATGATGATAGAAAAGCGGACCCTGGTATTAGCCGGGTTAACACCAGATAGAAAGAAAGAAAAGGTTTTTTTTATTGCCCTAGACAGACAGACGAGCGGGCGGCTCACCTGATGGTAAGTGGTTATCGCCGCCCATGGACCTCAGCAATGCCAGAGCAGCCAGGTCGCTGCCTACCGTTGAAGGAAGACTCTTTTTAGGCCTCGCTTAAAGAAGGACAGGTCATACCGCTCGGGAAACACCGATGCAGGGAGTTCATTCCAGAGCTTGCATGTGCGAGGTAGAAATGAACGCTGGAAACGTACCGTGCTAGCCAGGATTGTTTCCAGGTAATATGGATGAACTCTACTGTGGTAACACTCTCTTAAAATACAACTCTAGAGGATCTGTAAATTTGCTACATGGATCTGATCTGATTGCTACATGGAATCAGTAAAGGTATGCAAGTGGTAGAACTACGCTTTAGACAGTTTTGTCTACAGCAAGAATGGTCCGGCTCGTCTTAGTACCAGTGTATTACAGAAAACTGACGAGACGTAGAAAGAAAGAAAGAAAAGTTTGTGGCCGCTTAATGCTACGTTTCGCACGGTGAGAGATTTCCGGAGGCCCAAATCTTCCCTTCTTGCCCTTCCCAATCCTTTAACTATCCCTTTCGTTGAAGGTCGTCAATAAGTCCATAATTCTTCGATAATTGGGGGATTGTTATTCTCGCCTCTTGTATAAAGAATTAAATACGCTTTGATGCACTTTTCGACAGCCTTCGTGGTGCAGCGGGCGAGTGGCTGTGAAGCGAGGCTGCGGGTTCGTTTCCTGCTCCGAGACAAATGTTTGTGTGATCTATAAATATATGTTTCGGGTCTGGGTATTTTCTTCCCTACGCTACGTGTATTTAGATAGGATTTTGCTCATTGTGAGCGCACCTTTAGAAATCAAGATGGCGCGTAACAGAAAAACGTTAATTTTTTTTGTTACATTGCTATAAAATTTCTCCCATACGCCGATAAAGAAGTTTCACTTCAAAAAAAGAATCATCAAAATCGATTCACCCAGTCGAAAGCTCTGAGGTAACAAACATAAAAAAACAGTCGAATTAAGAACCTCATCCTTATTTGAAGTCGGTTAAAAAAGCTTCCTTCCGCGACTTTGGCCTGCATTCATTGATATTAGGAATTTAGTGGAGTCGCGTGGCCGATGACCCCGACCAACTCCGATGACAACAGGCGCGTGGCAACAAGGTGTGACTGTGTGACTGGCGCGGCGCCAACATACCTTCATAATTGGGCCGGACCGAATACCATCCTCTCTTCAGAATACTTTAGATATCATAATATCAGCCCTCTATTATACTGCCTCGGTGGCGCAGTTGTAATGCGTACGCGTTACGATTGAGGCTGACGCTGAGGTCTCGGGATCGATCCCCGGATCGGGTACAAGTGTTATTACGTTTTTCAATTAAGAAATGCTCATTATCTGCCCGGAGTCTGGAATTTGTGCCCTGTATGGCGATAGGCTCGCCCCTTATCACATTGTGCGACGGAGATACGCTCGGCGAAATGTGGGTGTATTGGTTACACCTCTGCCTACCCCCCTCGGGGATTACAGGCGTGAGTGCGTATGTATGTCTATTATACTCTCCCACTGCAGTGCACTGGTCTCCTCTGCGAATGAGAGGGATCAGGCCTTAGCTCACCACGCCTATCGTGGGTTGGCAGACTTTACACATTTTCGAAACACCACCTCTACCCTCGGTGTCTACCCTCAATACACAAATAAAAAGAGAATACGCTAACACTAGCTATAAAAAAATACAACAAAATCATAATTATTGGAATGTAGAATTCAAAAAGCAAAATTACCTTATCCAGTACATGTAAAACAATGCATGCATCATAGGAAATCCCTTTACATATTGATCGTTGTTCGTGAACAGACCAATTGAGTTTTCCCATACATTTTACCCTTTGAAGTCATTAACTCTTATGCGTTTATGATGAGAAATGCGAGTTTGTTATTGCATTGGCTTAATATTTCTATTTTTTTATTAGCTTAAGTGACGAAACGAGCAGATCGCTCGCCTGATGGTAAGAACCACGCCTGTCCATAAACAGACACAAACACATAACTTGGAGTTACATTTCATTGTCCTTTAAATCGAAACAACAATGCTTACACACTGCTGTTTAGCAGAAATAGACAAAGCGGTGATACCCACCCAAACGGCCTCTCGCATACGAGGGATCACCTATTTATAATAGTAGTAGGATGAACCATAGTCTCGACAAATCTAATGGTGGGAATTGTGGTGCGTTCTGAATGTACACTATTACACACAGATGCACCAACGATTAACTAAGACTAAGATGTCTGAAACTACACACAGTGAGAGTAAAAAGATTTCATTCATGAGTAATGTACTGAAACATACTGAAGTGACTAAGTCGTTGGCCGCGGCTTGCTACGGAAGTGACCTGACAGGCGGCGGACGGCGCCGGCTCATATGTATAAATATCATTAGAATTTCTACAGATATCGTGTAACTGTTGTTCATACTCTTTATTATCTATATTAATATATACATACACACTCACGCCTGTAATCCCCGAAGGGGTAGGCAGAGGTGTAACTAGTACACCCACATTTCGCCGAGCGTATCTCCGTCCTACAATGTGATAGGAGACGAGCCTATCGCCATACCGGGCACAAATTCCAGACTCCAGCCTGATACTGAGCATTTCGTAATAGAAAAACCCAATGTCACTTTACCCGACCCGGGGATCGAACCCGAGACCTCAGCGTTAGACTCAATCGTAACGTGTACGCATTACAAGTTACAACTGGGCCACTGAGGCAGTCTATATTAAGTAATTAGTATCTAAATTAATTTAAGTATTTAACATTTATTGTATTTGAATTTTTTCGCAACTGTATTTAATTTGCGAAATGCTAAATGAGACTTTGCATGCTAAAAATTTACGCGAATGCTAATTCATCCAAAACTAAGATCGCGGCTGTTGTTGGAAGGCTTTACGCAGCGATAGCTTAGCGAGGAGTGGTATGGACTGCCAAGACGAAAGTCACAGGTACGAGTTGAGAAATCACCTCCAAGAGCATAAACCTCTTACTTTTCTAGATTACGTGTATATTCATTGATAAATATCGGGGAAAGTGATCTGATTATTGGGATATTGCATTTAAAATCACCTACTTAAGGACACGTATCACTCCTCTTCCTAACATCATTAATGAGTGGTAGAGCCACGCTGTAGATACTTTTGTCTACAGCATGTATGGGCCGGCTCGTCCGGGTCATTACCACTGTCTCACAGAAAACTGGCGTAAAGTAGCAGCTTGCTGCTGCGTTTCGTACGGTGAGTGAGATATCCGGAGACCCAAACCCCCTCCCCTTTCCAATCCCTTAACTATCCCTTTCCTTTAAGGTAGGCAACGCACCCATGATTATTTTGGTATTGTGGGGGTACATGGGCGGTGGAGATCACTTACCGTCAGGTGACGCATAAGGAATATACGTACGAGACCGCGTCAGGCGAGAGAAGATTCCCCACACACTAGTATTCGACATGACTCGGCAAATGTGTGGACTAAACTACAAATCGACACATTGCAAAATAAGTTTAAAATTATGTTTTACAAGATAATATCGTTAAATATAATGACACATTATATTATCAGTGGAAGTGATAAAAAAGCGATATATACTTAAAGTTAGTGTTAAAAGGAGTGTTTGTCGCTAATGATTTCCTTTTGTACGACCTTCTCAGCTGATAACAGCTAAATATAGAAATAAAGGGTTTTATCCGCAGATAAGTAAAGTAGTAGACACAAAGGCGTTCTCTTATAAACCTCTTATAATAAGGATTCAAGCCTAAACCCCCGAAGGTGTAGGCAGTGCGCTCAGATTTATTTCTGCGCCATGGTAAATATATACACCCAACAGTCACATATAGTCCTAACGCCAAATCATTTTCTAATCTGTTTTCTGAATCAAACGAGTAAGTGGGTCACCTGATGGTAAGTGGTTTCCTGATGGTAAGTGATTCTCACCGCCCATGGACGCCCACAATACCAGAAGAATCATGGATGTGTTGCCACCATAAAGGAAAGGGATTGGGGTGGAGGGGGGTTCGGCTCTCCGGATATCTCACTCACCGTCCGAAACGCAGCAGCTAGCTGCTTCTTTACGTCGTGTTTCTGTGAGACAGTGGTAACAACCCGGACCATTCATGCTGTAGACAAGACTGTCTACAGCGTAGCTCTATCACACAAAAAAACATTTTAAAATATTTTTTACCCGACATTAGCATCATCTACAAAGCTCAGTCTAATCAATAATAGAGACGTTAATACCCCCATGTGAGGTCCCACGCTACTTGCCAGTATTTCTAATCGATAACAAAGGGTAAAAGCGGTTACTCACAACACTCGATGAGCACTTGGCGTTCCGTCGCCGGTTGGGGATGCGGTCGGATTTATGGCGTTTTATAGTCGGTATTATTCTGCTGTAGTGGTGAAGGGTGAGGGGAAGCCAATGTTAGATTTATAACTGGACTAGACATTGGTTGATGATGATCTTCATAAACGCTTAATAAATATAAATTAGTAATAATGAAAGTCTCCGAATCGAGAGGATTCGATTCCCGCACCGTGACAAATATTTGTTTCTGGTATGGGTGTTGTGAGACTACAAGTTCCACGTAGTTCCTGATATCCAAGGTTTACCTAGTATGAGGTCAGGACTATGCGTATGACTGTTGAGTGCCTTATCTATTTAAATAAGTAATCTTTATGAAAAAATAGAGGATTTCAAAGACCGGGTGATGTGAAAAAGATTGAGTAGGAAAGCGTTGAGATTACTAAGAGCTAAAAGAAACAAAAATATTGGATTGATTAAATTTGTACAGAGTTGTACCAGATACACTGTTTATTTCGGTTGTACATTTATTGATTCCGAGCTCAAATCGAATCTAGAGCATATTATAAAAGAAAAATTACGACAACTCGATATGATTTGAAACAATCGTCTTGAGTAAGAAAGCACAATGGAATCAAAGAGAAACTAAAAAATGATGCTATTTAAATAATGAAAGTTACAAAATAATCATTTACTGTGATATTACTGACCTATGCAAAGAATGTGTTGCATACACCTTTTACAATATAAACTGACGTCTTACGTATTAAAAAAACACAACTGTAAAAGAGGCAAACATTGTATAATTTTACGAAATCCATGCATACTAGATGTAATAAAAAATACATTTATGCAGTTCCTTATGCAATCACAAATTGAACTTCGAGTCTTGCTTGTTGACCGTTATGGGCCCACCATATACTGATTGAAAGAAATTACAGCATTTTGTGCCATTTCATAGGAATTTGTACTGCATTTACAATATATATTATGACCTAAGAATGGAGTATAAATACCGTATAGAATTTTTATGTGGGATAAATTGCATTGCAGTATACATTCAACAATATAATGAGACGAATGTAAAATTTCGGGAAATGTATAATGCTTCCTACCTCATTTTCTCCCACGTTAAATCTTATGAATTTATGTGTCTGTCTCTTTTTACTGCGTACACGTATACAAAACACCACGGTTGTTGTGATGCCTTTTCTCAAGCTTTGTACTACGCATGCGCGCACAACACGCATGCGCGCACAACTGTATAATGCTACCTATCTCATTTTCTCCCACGTTAAATCTTATGAATTTATGTGTCTGTCTCTTTTTCGTTTCACTTTTTCGTGTCATCGCTTTTTCGTTTCATCGATTTTCAAATCACAACGATGCTAAAGAAGTATTCACTTCAAAAGATTTTACCAAACTCCTTATCAAATTTAATGCCGCACTAGCAATTCTCTACCCGCTAATCGCTCGCGGTATAATCACGTCTCTGCCTCCCACGTAGCCGGGAAAGTTTTCATGATTGTCTACAGCATTGTTACCGTCGCGTCGCCGTGGAAATGTTGGGAAAATTGCATTTTACTGTTGTTTTTGTTTGCAAGTTATATCAGATTTATGAGAAGTTACGAGTTAATAAAAGAGAAATATTTAACGACACGTGATGATTTCTTAGAAGGTTTTTTCGGATTTTCTTCTTTAATAAGGCGGCCGGTCCGAAAAACTACAAGCGGAATCTTTCTGTAACATATGAAAAACATGTTGCGCCGACCCCACTGCGAGTAGGGTAAAGGCAGATGGAAGAAGAATATGGGTAAATAACTTTCATAGGGCTTTGATTTAAACCGTAGTTACTTATTTCAAGGGAGCAGGATAGATTCCGGGCTACTATTTACTTACATAATGGTAGAGTTAGCTGGTAGAGTTCTAGCATCTCAAACAGTTTCCGAGGTGCAAGCAAGCGAGTAGTCAACTATGAAACGAGAGGACGCGGGTTCAATCCCCGCATCGACACAAAATATTTCTTTTAGGTCTAGGTGTTATGCGACCATTAGTCCCACATGTGGACTTATCCCAAGGACTATGTGTGTGACTGTTGAGTTTTTTATTACTTTTATTTAGGTAAATAGTGACTACCGTAAATTATATGAAGACAAGTTTAAGAAATAAGAAAAGAAAAGGGATGATCAAGGGAGTGGGAATTGGAAGGGGATTTGGGCCTCTCGCTGGGATATCTCGCTCACCGTAAATGCAACAGCAAACTACTATTCCACGTTAGTTTTCTGTGAGACTGGTAATAACTTGGTCGACCAGGTCCATTCATATTGTAGACAAAACTGCCTATAGCACTAAGCTTGTGTTTTGATATTTCTTTCTTTTTTATAGATTTAATAAAAGTCCCTTAGGTTAATACTCTCCATTTAATCCTTGCAATTCATAAGCTCAGCATGCTCTTCTGAATGTTCTGTAATCTTAGGATTGACAAATATCAATATTTACTGAAAATATGTCTGACTTACGACTATTTTAATGATTCATTTCTACAGTACTCATCCTTATATGGTAACCTTGCTAATTCTAAGCACGGAGGTCGCAACTTAGTGCCGCGGTCGGCCTAAACAAAACATTCTAACATTGAAGGACAACGTGGAACCGGCCGCGTCTGCTGCGACATTGCGAAATGTCAGAAAAAAGAAAATAATGTAAGATAAAATCTCAAAATTGCATCCCAAGGCCTGACGCGGGCGCATCATTTCGTCCTGGCTATAATGTAGCGCCAACGACCAAATCAGTCCTACCGCGACGCTCGAACAGTGCGCACGCGACCGCTCGCCGACTATCGACATCGATAGAACAGCGCAGCCCGCCGCGATTTATCGACACAAAAAACAGTGTGTGTGTTTTATTTTTTTGTCATAAAAAAGACTTTTCTGTGACTGTGTGACCCGCCGGACTCGGCAAGTTTTTTTAAATTGCAAAGGTTAGTTTTTTTTAACAGTTTTTTTAATGTTTTGATTGAGCTTTGAGATTAATGTGTGGTTGATTACATGAAAAAATTAGGAGAGCAGTTTTAAATTGATTTAAATTCGTATTGTTGGCTGCAATCGGAGTTGCAACTCGAAGGTTCTGTTTAAACAATTGTTTTCAATGAAAAAAAATGTTTGTTCGGCGAACATGTTAATAAAAGTTATCCTTGGCGACTTATTATATTATGTCATATAATCTAACTTGTTGTTAGTAGATTATAATATTGTAAGAATAAATTCCAATGATTTAGTTACTGTCGCGACATTTTCCTGTTATTAGTTATTATTCATAGATTTATTGTTTTAGTTCTTTATTCAATATTAATGCGTCAATACTTGGTATCAATTAATTTTACAGTGGAATTATTCGTGACAATATGACCAATTTATTGGAAATATTGCTCATAAATTTAACTTGAAGTAGAATAGCTCAAAATAGAACTTCATTAATTAATGAATAGATTATGAATTCGTTATTAAGTCATTAATTAAAAATGCTCTATGACAAAAATAACGAGTTGGGTAAGTATGTCAGTTTCCAGAATTAGTTTCAAAGTTGCTGCTTAGTTAATAAGTTATCCGGAGAAGCTGATGCTATCTGATATATGAATCTATCTGATGATAAAATAGAAGTCTTCTTCTCGGAAAGATGAACAAAGCCGTTTTCGAGGCGTTTTTTATCATTTAAGTTGCACAAACGTAATGCAAATTGTAAAGTAATAAAATCATATCTAGATTCCGGTTTGGACTGCACGTACGCATGCATTATATCCATATATCGAAGTTTACAATCTTCACTTTGACGTCATTATGATTATTGGCTTAATCCAAATGATATTTCGATTTGGGGAGTGGTATATGTAATTTCTTTACGATTGTCTCGACTATCATTTTATAATGTTCCTAGTTACTATGCCATATTGGTAAGTTTTTTTAGTAGCCCTCTATTATACTTGTTCCACTGCTGAGCACGGGCCTACTCTACTGAATGAGAGGGGTTAGGCCTTAGTCCACCACGCTGGCCTAATGCGGGTTGGCGGACTTCACATACCTTAGAAATTCATATGAAGAACTTCTCTGGTATGTAGGTTTCCTCACGATGTTTCCTTCACCGTTAACGCAAGCGATAATTAACAATTAATATACACATAACTTAGAAAAGTCACAGGTGTGTGCTCTTGGGACTGGTTTCGAACCTCCGACTTTCGTCTAGACAGTCCGTACCACTCCCTACTGAGCTATTAATGCTTTTTTTTTATTCGAATTATAATTATTATTCTTTTTTAATTGGCCTAACTTGGTACCTTTTTACCGACTTAAAAAAGGAGATGGTTCTCAATTTGGCGCGGTTTCTTTTGCGTTGGTGGTTTTTTCGGAGTATTTTTCTTTTTTGTACTCGCTATCCAGTTGGATACCTACGAAAATGGTCGGGTTCCACCAGTAGATTATCAGGTAACCTCTCACCAATAATGATTATGTCCTGCCAGTAAAAGGCTCCTCTACTTTTAAGTCAGGTTAAAAATAACTCAAAACATTTCATAAATTATTATTCAATTTATTACTTCCGTGATATATAGACGTATTTGTTTATAAAGAAATGACGATAGTTTTTTCTTGAAGAATGATATACGTTTATTTGACTTTATCCATTAAGAACATATGTACAAAAGATGTTAAATATATTAGCTTTTTAATGGTGTATCAATTATAGTTTATCCTTTTCACACACTTTATATGTTGTGTGATTTGTCACCGGAAGAATACTTCATTGAGAATGTTATTTTAATGTAATTAAATATTGTCAGTTTTTATTAATCTGTTTCGTAGAAATACATAGTTTAAAAAACATTTAGGTAACGGAAAGAGACGTTTGACACAAAAATTAAATATTCTCTGTCGGAAATTCAGATATTTTATTAATTTACCCAAATTGCCCGTGAGCAAGTGGGTCACCTGATGGTAAGTGTCACATCATGGGTGCGTTGCCGACCTTAAAGGGAAGAGATAATTAAGGAATTGGGAAGGGGAGGAGGTTGGGGCCTCCGGATATCTCAATGACCGTACGAAGCGCAGCAGCAAGCTGCTACTTTACGCCGGTTTTCTGTGAGACAGTGGTAATGAAAAACTGTAGACAAAAGTGTGTACAGCATGGCTCTACCACTCACACTCTTTCACTCTCACTAGAAACTTATACGCAAGTATAGCGAACACCATACATATGGCGGAAAACCCACATTGACTAACGAGTCAATCCAAGGAACGCCTTGGAGTCGCGTTCCGGGGTCAGTCAGTGTAAATCCAGTTTTTCAGCGGCATTCTGCCGAGCGTCGAGGGACGAAATGATTCAATATAATGTCGGCACACTATATTTGGACTGCACTGTACTTACCACTAATTGCATTGTAATCACATTGCTGTGGCAGTATAATAAAAAAATATCTGGTATTAATTATGAAATTCATTCATTCATTAAATCGATGTATTTGATTCTTATATATCATCACAATACACTTCAGTAGTTTTTAATGCATACACTAACAATTATTGCGTAAAAAAATATTACAATAAATACAAAACATATTTTTTTATAAATTATTTTACTATTAGTTTGGTTTGTTTATTTTTTTGTTTTTGGCTTTATCTTTATTTTATTTCTAATAGAATATAGATACACAAATGTAATACCATTTTAAATACGTCATTGTGACAATCTATTTGGATAAGATAATAATTTTATTGTTTTACATAAAAATAAAAAAATATTGAAGATAACAGTACAAAAAGCAATTTGCAAATTAACATACAGGGCATCATACTAATATTATTAATGTGAATGTAAGTTTGTTTGTTACGCTTTCACGCGAAAACTACTTAACTGATCATCATGACACTTTGTATATATATTCTTGGAGGTATAAGAAGTAACAATATTATCTATTTATTTGTACGCTTTCACGCTGAATCAATGAACTGATTTTGATGAATTTTGATATAGAGATAGATAGGACCCTGGAGACGGTTATAGGCTACTTTTTACTTCGGAAAAGTCTATTCACGCAGGCGGAGCCGCGGGAAAAAGTTAGCAATATATATTTGAGAAATCCCCCATCACCTTTCACCGAAATAAAATTAACGCCATTCCTTTATAAACACAGAAAAAGAACCGAAACAGTAATAGCGAACAATTTAAACTGTATAAAGTCGTTAATTGATATCGAGGAAGTTGTCGATGAACTGGACTTTACCGTATCGATAATCCGGCTCGAAGGTCGAGCGCATCCCTAATTGAGCGGTGTGTGCGAAATGTTTTGAGTAATTTATAACGACTTCAAAGATAAAGAGACTTTTGCTGGCGGTAGGGTACATTATTATTGCTGATGGGTGGGTAACTGATTATGTGCTGGTAGGAGGGTACATGATCATATTGTACTCGACTGGATAGCAACCCCCGTACATATGGTGAAAAACTCGCCATAGCGGTACGTTCAGGCGAGTCGCGTTCCGGGGTCAGCCAGTGTTTATGGCATAGGCCGGCAAACGAGTAGGGGACACCTGATGGTAAGTGATCTCCACCGTCCATATACACCCACAATACCAAAAGAATCATGGGTGCATTGCCTACCTTAAAGGAAAGGGATAATTAAGGGATCGGGAAGGGGAAGGGGAAGGGGTTTGGGCCTCCGGATATCTCACTCATCGTATCAGTTGACAGGCTTCAATGTCTTTCAAACTGAAACACAACAGTGCTTACACACTGCTGCTTGGCGTCAGAAATAGACAAAGCGGTGATACCAACTCAGACGGCCTCTCGCATACGAAGGACCTACCAAATTGTAAATTTTAACAACCTTCAAAGGGCACTATACTATGTCTATTGACGATCCATATTATATTTAGACTGCATTGTTACTACATACCGCAAATAAAGAATCTGCCTATTATACACTGCCTCAGTGGCACAGCTGTAAGTGTACACGGTAAGACTGTTGCACTGAGGTCTAGGGTTCGATCCCCGGTTCGGGTAAATGTGATATTGGGTTTTTCTATCAGTAAATGCTTGGTATCATCCGGGAGTCTGCAATTGTGTTCGGTATGTTGAACACTCGCCCCTATCAACTAATGGGACGAAATAAGCACGGTGAAATGTGGGTATACCAATTAGCCACATCTCTGCCCACCCCCTCGGAGAATACAGGCGTGAGTGCATGTGTAAACTCCATAAAAATAAATATTTTCCTTCTTAGTAGCTTTGTGTGATTACATGATATCAGTAAATAAAAAAAAACGTTGACCTAATAAGGGTAGACGATGTTGCCGATAAGAAATTGATAAGCACACAGCTATGGGAAATTTAAGATAACGCTTACTTCATATGGGTCAACGGATTTCATGGAATTTTTATTTTATTATGGATTATGAGTAGATTGTACGCTAAAGAGACCGTTGGGGTAGGCACCATCGCTTTGTCTATTTCTGCTGACAGCAGCAATGTTGTGTTGCGGTTTGAAGGAAATTGAAACTGGCAAAATTACTGGGCATTATGAGAATTATGCTCGTTTTCACCAACGTATCCTCAAACACTTCCTAACTAAGTGTCCTTTACCCTAAAGAAGTCCTTAAATCTATCCCTTACCTAAGTTTGTTTTCACGTAGTTAAGAGCCACCTTAGAAACATAGGTGTCCATTAAGTGATGAAAACAAAATTAACACTTAAAATGTCTTATGGGCTCACCTGAACTTAGGGATTGATGGTGAAAACGGGCATTAACATATTATGCCTCGGGGTGAAGAGCGTAGTACAGTCATCATCATCATCATCATCAGCCACAAGACGTCCACTGCTGAACATAGGCCTCCCCTAATGCCTTCCAGGCCGACCTGTTGGAAGCGGCCTGCATCCATCGGCTTCCTGCAACCCTAGTAATACAGTGCTTTGCAGTATTTCATACATCGAAGTTCTGAATGGTATTCTGTGTTTGGGCAGGCGTGGCGTTTACCATCAGGCGAGCAAAATGCTCGTCTCGTCATTAAGGCAAAAACTTTGCATCTCATAGAAGAGAGTTTTATACATGTAATTTATTGATAGAAATTTAATACAGCACTCCTGTAATCCCTAAAAGGGTAGGCGGAGGTGTAAACTGTACACCTACATTTCTCCGAGCTTATTTCCGCCCCATGATGTGATAGGGGGTGAGCGTATCGCCATACTGGACACAATTCTAGACTCCGGGCTAATACTGAGCATATCGATATAGATATAAATTTTACCACACCCGGGAATCGAACCCGAGCCCTCAGCGCAGCAGTCGTACCAAGTACGCATAACAACTGCGCCACCGAGGCAGTTAACACAGTTTTTATATAAAAACAATGTATCCAATATTTCTCTTGTTGATAAAAAAAATTGTACAAGTTTATCAAACCTTTCAACGTTGATAACACTTATCAAAATAAAATATTATTCCATAGAAATATTATCGGTACTCTCATTGTGTTCTGTTGAGCATAAATAATGGTTTTTGTACGCCACAGTAGATTGGATTAATAAATTCTTATAATTATGTGGAGTTATTATATAAAAATAAATTAAAACATAGTCCGGCAAAATCATTTAGTTTTTTTTATAATATAAACCGGCAAACGAGCACGGGGGCACCGGATGAAAGTCATCTCCACCGCTCATGTACCCCCACAATACCAAAAGAATTATGGGCGGGTTGCTGACCTTAATCGAAGGGTGAAATTACTGGGTATTATGAGACTTAACATCTTATGTTTCGGGGTGACGAGCGCAGTGCAATTCCATACAGTACTTTGTAATTCAAAGTTGTATGTGGTGTTTCAACTGTTTATGGCTTACCATCAGGCGAGCGACCTGCTCGTTTTGTCATGCTACTACTAATACTAGCCCTGTATTATATACGTCGTCCCACTGCTGGGCACGGGCCTCCTCTACTTAATGACAGGGGTTAAGCCTTAGGTAGTCCACCTCGTTGGCCTAATGGTAGACTTCACATTCGAAATTCTTATGAAGTACTTCTCAGGTATGCAGGTTTCCTCACGATGTTTCCTTCACCGTTAAAGCAAGCGATAATTAACAATTAATACACACATAACTTAGAAAAGACTGCCTCGGTGGCGCAGTTGTAATGTGTACGCGTTACGATTGAGGTCAGCGCTGAGGTCACGGTTTCGATTCCCGGGTCGGGTAAAGTGGTATTGGGTTTTTCTATTACGAAAATGCTCAGTATCAGCCCTGAGTCTGGAATTTGTGCCCGGTATGGCGATAGGCTCGCCCCCTATCACATTAGGGACGGAAATACGCTCAGCGAAATGTGGGTGTACTGGTTACACCTCTGCCTACCCCTTCGGGGATTACAGGCGTGAGTGCGTATGTATGTATGTATAACTTAGAAAAGTCAATATGAAGTGTATGCATTTGGGGCTGGCTTCGATCCTACGACTTTCGTCTCGACAGACCATACCACTCCCCGCTGAGCTATCACTGCGTTTTGTCACTCAAGTTAATAAAAAGAATATGTATAAACAGTCATGTGGATATCGTGACATTCATTTTTTTATGTAGGAAGACCAAATATAACAAGGAAGCGTTTAAAGTACTGATTTATATCTTCAAATTACTTAAATAAATACGTCATCAGCTGATCGTTTTGATATCGCTACAATATGTTTCATGTTTAGTCCATTTGCAGACATACTATGGAGTGTAGGTAAAGGCACGTTGCGTTGTTTAGGAGAAATAAGCACACAAACAGGCAGATGCCAATAGCGGCTTTGCTTTATATTGATAACTTAGATCTCATCGTGATCTAACTGCTCCCGGATATGATAAGATTTATCAATTAACTGCACCCATTAGAAATAACCTTACAAAGGACACTGTTACCTTACTGCGCACAATGTTTATTAAACGATAACGTGACACGATTGGCCTTTTTAAACATACAAATCTTAAATACAACTACATGTATGTATTGAACTATCATTGTCTGCGTGGGCTTCCATATCTAGAGGCGAGTAAACAAACTTAAGAATCGAAAAGTAAAACACCAAATAGGCATATTTTTAACGAGTTTTATTGGAGTGGTAGAGCCACGCTGTAGACACTTTTGCTGTAGACACCGCTCACAAAAAGAAACACGAATGCGTTGCCGACATTACTTCATACTGTAGACAGAAAAATCTACAGCGTGGCTCTACCACTCGCACACCTATTTATGATCTTAATCATCTAGCCCATTATTTTTTCTTTGCCCATAAACACTTAACTCTTTAATATAAGCAATCCACGTTTGTTTTAACTTTATTATTCTTTACTTGTTTACGCTAAGAGCCAGTCTCCCACGGGTAAGAAACGAATAAGTGCAATACGTTACAAAACAAGATGCGTGTACAAAACTCAAAATAAACGCGGCGGGTGACGACTTGAACTTGTTAGCCAACCGTGTACAGTTAGCAGAACAAATCGTACATTTACTTTCGCTTTATTTTTTTGTTTCATCTAAGTTGTGCTTAAGTTTGTAGAGTTCTAGATACAGTTTTTTAACAAACGATAAAAAGAATAAATAAGAACTATTTGGTAAGGTTTTAAAAAAATGTCTTCTATTTATTTTCGTACATCAACGTTTTAAAGTTTTAACATAAAGAGGTGGAATTATTTGTTAGATGGCCTCAAAAAAAAAAAATTGTATGATATTTTAAATAAGCAAAATATTGAAATAAAACTAGTTTATACCGATTTAATCGCGGTTTAATTTTTATTTTAGTCCCGACATTTCGAAAGCTTATCAGCCTTCGTGGTCACGGTAGAGACTGACCCGTAATGTGTAATATTCGCGTAAACATAAGAAATCAATAAGTAAAATATTTGATAGAAATTAATATAAGTAGTAAGCCTGCCCAAGTGGGCGCCAACCATCCCGGTCTTGGGCAGCCCGCATCGCTCGCTACCCGCTATCTTTTTCAAGTCGTCGCGTCGGTTCACCGTACTTCCTTGAGGAAGCTTACATTCAACGGTAGACGGCGACAGGCTGAGTTAACTATAAGTAGGAGAATGTATAATTATTGCCAATTTAAACAATCATTTTTCGCGCTAATTAATATCTCTGCCCTGTCTTTTCTTCTTTCCAATTGACTACACCCTGCTTACCGCAAGCTTGCTGCTTAAAAATCCATACTTAAATGCGAAAGTAACCCTGTCTGTCTATGTGTTACGTTTTCATCGGTAAACGGCTAAACAGATTTTAATTAAATTCGGTAAGAAGATAGGTTATATCCAGAGGAAGGACATAAGTTACTTTTCTCGAAACAAAAGGAATTTCACGCGGGCGGAGGAGCCACGAACAAAAGCTAGTACTACATAAATTAAGAACCTTATCTGCAGACGGTACTAGCGAGGCGACAACGAATGTCACCGAAGCGTGTCGTGGCGCAACTACGTCGTCGTGTCCATTGTCTGCTGACCGTACATCATGTCAGAAACAGGCCACGTGTGCGAATTAGGGCTTGAGAACTACGCGACTTGGACGATGTATACTTATTAGTTTTTTTTAGAAGGCCTAGTTAAGTTTAGCTCTTAGATGATGGTTAGAACATTAATTGGGTCAATACGATATAATATCTTAAACAAAGTTTAATTATTTACTTTAGTTCCATCTCTAACTAAGTATAGGAATGTAGAGTCAGTAAGTAAGCATGGTATAGATCCCAGGACCAAAATCTTGCCTAATAGTAGCTCCTTAGATTTACGCGAATATTACACATTGAAATAAAACTAGTTTAGACGGATTTAATCGCGGTTTAATTTTTATTTTTAATCCCGACGTTTCGAAAGCTTTTTAGCCTTCGTGGTCACGGGAGAGACTCCAGTTCTCTAGTTTTATTTCAATAATAGAAGCTCAATATGAGAATGCAATTCATTTATGAAAGATACAAAACCAATTCGTAAGTATTTTCATACCATGAATGACAAGACGGGCAAGTTGTTCGCGGTATCTATAGAACTACGGTTTTTTTATGGCATAGGCCGTCAAACGAGCAAGTGGGTCATCTGATGGTAAGTGATCTCCATCGCCCATGGTGGGCGCTTCGCCCCTTTAGGGGTTAAATTTCTTCTTGAAATTAAAATGGAACCAACATTGAGCTATATACCCTTTCGAATGAAATATTTTTTTTATCTCGAATTTAGAACCTCCCTTTTTTCGTCAGTTCTAAATAATAGCTATTACTTATGACAAAACAGATGTTTACATTGTATCTAGGTTACAACATGAATCAGAGATTACGATCCATTATGCTGAAAAACTATGTGTAAATGTTTATTTTTAGATTAATGCCGTATTGGGAGGGACCGTTGTAAATATCAAGTCAACATTGGGCGGTAGAAAATTACTTTAGTTTTATAGTTCATATATGTTTGCTTTCGTATTTCTTTTTATAATAGAAGGTAAGTAAATAATTTAGCAGTTGTAATGCGTACGCGTTAGGACTGAGGGTGACCTCATCGCGGGTTCGATCCTCAAGTCGGGTAAAAGTGAAATTGGCTTTTTCTATTACAAAATGCTCAGTATCAGTCCGGAGTCTGTAATTGTGCCTGGTATGGCGGTAGTCTCTCCCCCTATAATATCATGTATCAGGAACTACGAGGGACTTGCGGTCCCACAACACCCAGACCCGAGACAAATATTTGTGAATCAGACAAACATTTGTCTAAGTGCGGGAATCGAACCCACGACCTCACGCTTCGCAACCGGCTACTCGCCTGGTGCGCCACGGAGGCTATCGAATGTTGATCTCCACCATTGATAAACACCCACAATACCAGAATAAACATTGGTGCCTGTTGAATTTGAAGAAATAAATGAGGGTTATAAACGGAAGGTTTGGGCTTCGAGAAATCTTATTGACTCTACGAAGCGTGCCACTTTACGTCAGTAGCATGACAGTGGTACCTACTACCCCGGTAGAAACAGTCTTTCTGTAGACAAAATTGTCTACAGCATGTCTTTACTATTTATAATAGTACACAACTAATTGCACTTGCTATCCGGGTTCACCTGGCCTTGTATTAAATTTAGAAACAAAATAGCATTTTTTTAACTTTTTCCGTTTCTCACATAAACCGCGAAGATTCGCGTGTCTCGTAACAAATATTCGATGTTGTGAGTTCAATAACCCGGCATTCCATCAAAAGTTGTGGTTTCATTTGATTTATTCAAACACTTTTACCCGATTACGACGAATATGTTATGTGTTTGATTTATTTATAAAGTGGCTTTGTTTTTTTTTTAATTTTTATTTATACTGCCTCGGTGGCGCAGTTGTAATGCGTACGCGTTGCGATTGAGGTCAACACTGAGGTCTCGGGTTCGATCCCCGGGTCGGGTAAAGTGCTATTTGGTTTTTCTATTACGATATGCTCAGTATCAGCCCGGAGTCTGGAATTTGTGCCCGGTATGGCGATAGGCTCGCCCCCTAACACATAAGGGACGGAAATACGCCCGGCGAAATGTGGGTGTACTGGTTACACCTCTGCCTACCCCTTTCTGGGATTACAGGCGTGAGTGCGTATGTATGTATGTATTTTATTTATAGTACATATTTTTATTTAATGAAGCAGCGATGGCTCAGCGGGGAATTGTAGACTGCTTAACGAAGGTCGCAAGTTCGAAAACAGCCCCAAGTGCAAATTAACCTCCGACTTTTTTAAGTTACGTGTGTATTATTGGTTAATTATCGCTCGCTTTAACAGTGAAGGAAACATCGTGAGGAAACCTACATACTTGAGAAATTCTCCATAAGAATTTCGAAGGTATATAAAGTGAGCAAATTGAGAAACTTCTCCTTTTTTGAAGTCGGTCAATAATTGGAACTTCAAATATCAAAATGTAAACTTGTTTTGGGATCCCTTTTATTGACTTTGGTGAAATGAGGCAACATATTTATCCCAAACTAAAGCCAAACTTTCGACTGCATTGAAATGCTTCAATACCCTTGATGGGTATGGGATGGTACCGAAACACAACAGTGCTTGCACCCTGCTGCTTGGTGGCAGAATAGATAAAGCGGTTGTACCAACCCAGACGGCCTCTCGCATACGAGGGACCTACCACCTAATGGTATATCGCAGTAACATTTTCAATTACCTAAGCCAGCTTGGTTATTTGTCGAAGTATTCCGCAATGGGCATTTAGTGTCGGCACGAGACTGGAACCCTGGAAAGCGAGTCAATGAAGCGTCACGAGCGTCGAGCGTGCGTGTCACAATTGACGGTTACCGTCGATCATTTACGATGGTGACAGTAACACCTGAAAAATGTATGGTTTATTTTCCTGATTGGTGTTTATGATTGGGTCTTTGACACATGAGAATTTAAATGAAATAACTTATGGAAATTCGAATGTCCAATCCATGTACCATTTTAATGAGAGCCAGCGTTAATTCAGTTACTTTTGGCCAAAACAAAAAAATATGGGCGCGTTGCCGACCTTAAAGGAAAGGGATAATTGAGGGAATAGGAAGGGGAGGGGGATGTGGCCTCCGAATATCTCACTCACTGTACGAAACGCAGCAGCAAGATGCTACTTTACATTGGTTTTCTGTGAAACACCCGGACCAGCCGGCCCATTCACGCTGTAGAAAAAATTGTCTACAGCGTGGCTCTACCAGTGTGTTTGTTATTCTTTGTCAATTTCTTCTCCTATTTCTTGGCCACCTACATAACTTCTTCAACTTGCCCAGTGCCTCGTCTAGCTAATTGCCAATGTCATTATTCTATTGAAACATGAAGTGCATATCAATTCCAACAGATTAGACAGCCAAAGCAATCAGTCTGGACATGGGACGTGTATTAATTTGTCAAAATTACCTATTAGTTGAGAGTGGCAGGTTTGACAGGACCTTGTGTAGCGTCGCTCTTCAATTGCTGGCATTGGCTCGCATTAACATTGTACATTGAAATAAAACTAGTTGATACGGATTTTATCGCGGTTTAATTTTATTTTAGTCCGGACGTTTCGAAAGCTTTCAGTCTTCGTGGTCACGGGAGAGACTGAGGTGTAGGTCGTCTCGAAAAGTTAACGTTTAGTCCGATCTACGCAGAAAGAGCTCACGGTGTCTTGAGGTCTGGCAGTTGGTCTTTTGGGGTTCCTATTTAATTAGATATATAATTGGATGGCGCGTTGCCGACCTTAAAGGAAAGTGATTATCATACATAATACATTTCTTTGTTAGAGACACAAGAAATTATTGTACTGCAGTAACCATTCTATATATTCAAAGCTGTTCAAATAGAGAGGTACACTTATGATGATTACTCAATTTCTAGAAAGTGTTTATTACAGGACCATTATGGTGTTTGAGCGTGTGTTTGTACGTCACAGCGGAACATCTTGAGGGTTCTTGAGATAGTCGCGTTTACTTATGCTGAGAGTTTCAAAGGCTCTCTAGAGGATTGCTGTGAAGGTCCTTTGACTTTAGTAATAAAGGTTTATTTGTAAATAATTTAATGTTGTATGTGCATATTTTGCATCGCGTCAAAAGCTGAATAACCGAGTACGAAACACTAAAACACTAGGTCGTAGGCCCCTCGTATGCGAGAGGCCGGCTGGGTTAGTACCACCGCTTTGTCTATTTCTGCCGCTAAGCAGCAGTGTAAGCACTGTTATGTTTTTATTTTGTATTCCAGCCAGTGAAATTACTGGGCATTGTGAGATTTAACATCTTATGTCTCGTCATGACGAGCGCATTTCAGTGCTCTGTTATCCAGAGTTCTGTGTTGCTTCTATTTATGGGCAGGCGTGACGCTAAATATCAGGCGAGTGACGTGCACGTCTCGTCATTCAAGCAAATACAAAAAAAAACACATATCTAAAGTGCAATTCTCTTTCCAGACTCAGTAATGTCCGCATAACGTCACAAGAGAACAAAATGGCGAGTGCTGGCGCAGTCCTCCTGGAGGCGAGGCCGTTCAGGCCCTTCAAGTCCTCGGAGGAGTACTTGTATGCTATGAAAGAGGATCTGGCTGAATGGCTGACCGTCCTCTACCCTGAACTCCGCATTAATGCTGATAATTTCCTGGACAGACTGGATACAGGCGTCGCTTTGTGCAGGGTAAGTGAATGTCATTAACCAACGTCTCCTCTAATTCATACGAAATTACTTAATTAATGCTTTAAAGATACCTTAGTGGGGAATGGTACGGACTGTCTAGACGAAAGTCGTAGGTTCGAAACCAGTCCCAAGAGCACACACCTCTTTTCTAAGTTGTGCGTGTATTATTTGTTAATTATCGCTTGCGATTACGGTGAAGGAAACATTGCGAGGAAACCTTACATTACCTGAGAAGTTCTTTATAAGAATTTCGAAGGTATGTGAAGTCTGCCAGCCCATATTAGGCCAGCGTGGAGGACTAAGGCCTAACCCCCTCTATTCAGTAGAGGAGGCCTTTGTCCAGCAGTGGGACGTATATAATATAGGGCTAGTATTATTATTATATAATGCTTGAAAGATAGGTTAGTGGGGAGTGGTACGGACTATCTAGACGAAAATCGCAGGTTCAAAATCACACAGCACACACCTCTGACTTTTCTAAGTATGTGGGTATTCATTGTTGATTATGGCTTGCGTTAACGGTGAAGGAAACATAGTGAGGAAACCTTACCATACCTGAGAAGTTCTTTATAAGAATTTCGAAGGTATGTGAAGTCTGCCAACCCACATTAGGTCGTCGTGATGGAATTAGGCTCTTATTCAGTAGCGGAGACCGGTGCCCAGCAGTGGTACATGAATAATACAGAGCTATTAAAAATAAAATCCTGGAAAATGGTCTGAAAGTATAACATAAAATACTGTATGTAATTATAACTAATTGTTTGATATCTAGAACTAAACCATAGTGCGCTATCAACTTAGTTTCAAGTGTTTATCCGAGATAATAATTTACTGGCCTCATTCTGATAACGTTGTTTAATTTCAATATGTTACCAATATTACACCTATTACGCTATGAACTAGATTTTGCCTAAATGCCATTCTCTGTCCGGTTTACACAGACCGACATTATTCTGGCGATCGTCGAGAGTTGCAATGTCTCTCAACGTTATATTATTAGTAATATTATAAATGTGAAAATTTTGGATGTTTGAGTTTATGAATTTGGATGTTTGTAAATCAATTAACGTCTGAAGGGATTGCGATGAAATTTGGCACATAGGTAGATCATTACGTAGATTAGCACATATGCTACTTTTATCCCAAAAAAGTCATTCACACGGTAGAAACCGCGATCAAACCTAGTACTCATATATTCCCGGTCGTACTGATCTATCTAATACGTACGCATTCACGCCTGTAATCCCCGAAGGGGTAGGCAGAGGCGTTAACAGTACACCCACATTACGCCGAGCGTATCTCCGTTCCACGATGTGATAGGGGGCGGGCCTATCGCCATACCGGGCACAAATTCCAGAGTCCGGGCTGATACTGAGCATTTCGTAACAGAAAATCCCAATATGACTTTTACCTGACCCGGGAATCGAACTCGAGACCTCAGCGTCAGCCTCAGTCGTAACGCGTACGCATTACAGGTACGAGGCAGTCATCTATCTAATATAATTCAATAATATAAATATCTAGTGACATTGGGTTTTTCTATTACGAAATGCTCAACCTGGAGTCTGGAATTGTGCCTGGTATGGTGATAGGCTCGCTCCCTATCGCATCATGGGATGGACTTAAGCTCATCTAAATGTGTGTACACTGGTGTCTAACCTTTCGGGAATTACAGGCGTGAATGCGTATGTAGTACGTGCTGATCTATTCATACTTATTTAAAACTCTTAAGCCCGTATTACAGAATGATACTCAGTCATACAACTAGTTTTAAATCTGCTTATATTGTTTCCATTTTAGGGCGACTTTTAAAACTAATTCATCAATCGTCGCTCAGCTGAGTAGTTTCATTTATTTAAATGGTATTTGTGGGTATTTAATCTAAGGGCCGCTTCCAACAGGTCGGCCTGGAAGGCATTAGGGGAGGCCTATGTTCAGCAGTGGACGTCTTGTGGCTGATGATGATGAACCTAAAGGTGTTTGATATGAGATTTTTGCTCAAGCATCGATTCGAATCTTGATTTACGTAAAAACTGTCAGAGCACTCTTGGAAAAAATCCAAGGATAGTTTAATGAACGAAAACAAGTCAAAAGACGAATTACTGGCGTTATTATTTTAAGGAATTACACTTATCAATTCGACACGAGTGTAGTTTCAGCTGACGGAAATTAAAACTCGTTCTGAAATAAGATGCATGCTTGAGTTTAGATTTCAAAGTAAAACTAGTTTTGAATGATCAGGGTTTAAACCCTGTTTGAGACGCTTTCTGTAATACGGGCCTTACAGCGCTACTCTGCCACTTACAGAATAGAATGCTCTTTTACAATCAAATTTATTAGCCAATTTGAATACCACTTCCTCAGTTGTTAAAATCCATTCACAAAATTTCGAAGAACATATAGTTAATTAATTGTTATTCTATGCTTTCAATCAATATGTTTCATAACTCGATTCGTATTTGACAAAGTGCCGGTTAGCAAATCATTTAAGCTCCCTAACCGGTGCCTTGTGGCGCAAGATTCATAATATTATTGTACATGTGCATAATAATGTATGTTACGAGTATGTTGAAAGCTACATATATAATAATTAGCACTTAATTGTATACGTAATTCATATGTGAAGCCATGGAATTTGCGTTTGCATAAAGCAAAGAATTTAATTATACTATTAGACAAGCTGCGCAGTACATAGAAATTGTATCACTAAGTTGCGGTCAATTGACCGTAACTCAATATTACCATCTCGCTTACTCTTAACTAGCTCCCTATCGTGCTCCCTGTTTGTGAGCTGTCAAACTCCCACGTTTTTTCTTCTAAACAACCCGTCTAGTAGTATACATAAAAAAAAAACAGTCAAACAGTCTTTGGCATAAAATTACTATTTAATACTATCTCTGTATTAAACACGTCCTTTCACGAAGGAATACCTCAAGAATGGAGGAAAAGCTACCTTATCCCTTTCTTCAAAAACAAAGGTGATATCCGTCTATGCGATAACTACCGAGCAATTAAACTCATGTCGCACACAATGAAAATATGGGAGAGAATTGTTAACAAACGTTTGCTCAAAATCACATCAATATCAAAAAACCAGTGCGGTTTTGTGGCGGAAAGATCAACAACTGACGCGATATACACTGTGCGAATCCTGTTGGAAAAATATAGAGACATGAGAAAGAATGCCCATTTGGCCTTTATCGATCTTGAAAAGGCATTCGACCGAGTCCCACGTCAACTTATTTGGCTGTCGCTTAGATCGAAAAAAGTACCAGAGATCTACGTCAATGTAATTGAAGACATGTATGGTGCCAGCACCAAGGTTAGAAGTCCCGCGGGAATGAGCGACGAGTTTGAAGTAAGAGTAGGTGTACACCAAGGTTCGACCCTAAGCCCGCTACTTTTTAACCTCATTATGGATCATGTCACTGCAGACATACAAAGAGAACCACCCTGGGACTTACTATATGCAGACGATATCGTACTTATCAGGGAGAGCTCAGAAGACCTAGAACAATCCCTTGAAGTCTGGAGAATGGCATTAGAGGCTGCGGGACTGAAAATCAGCAGAACAAAAACCGAATACATGAGGTGCTGCTTCTCGAACTCCAACCACCCTAGCTACAATCTGAAACTACAAACACAACAGTTAAAAGAGGTATCCCATTTTAAATACCTAGGATCAGTCATATCCAACGACGGTACAATCGACGCTGACATAACGAACCGTATAAATACAAGGTGGATGAAGTGGCGAGAGCTCTCTGGTGTCTTGTGTGATAGCAAAATGCCGATACGTATAAAAGGAAAAGTGTTCAAAACCGCAGTACGCCCCGCGATCACCTATGGCTCGGAATGCTGGCCTCTCAAAAAGATACATACAACAGAATACAAATGAGGATGCTGAGATGGGCAGCTGGTGTCACCATGCTAGACAAGTTAAAAAACGTCCACATACTGGGAAGTTTCAAGATCCGCCCAATAGAAGACAAGCTATCCGAAGCGCGCCTAAGGTGGTATGGACACGTGATGAGGAGACCAGAAAATCACATGACAAGGCAGGTCCTGAACATCGACACAGGCCCGAAGAAACGAGGAAGACCCTTCCAAACTTGGATGTCGGTAATCAATAATGACCTGAAGAAAGTCCAGGTGGAGGAATCGACGACCCAGAATCGTATTACCTGGAGAAAATTGACGAGGAGAGCCGACCCCAAATGGAACGGGATAAGGCTAGGCTGAATGATGATCTGTATTAAACACGTCCCACTACTGGGAACAGGCCTCCTCACCTTGATGAAAGGGTGGCCTTATAGGCATGGGCCTCCTCTCCTAAATGAAAGGGGGGCCTTAGTCCACAGTAATAGTTTCCTTTACCATTAAAGCATGCGCTAATTACGAGTACTATGAATACACGTAACTTAGAAAACTCAGAGGTGTATATTCTTGGGCTGGTTTCGAACATGCGAACTTTGTCTCGACAGTCCATATCACTCCCCGCTGAGCTATTGCTGCTTTCGTACTATTAAATTGGCTCTAAATTTGCAGTGATTTTTATATGAAAGTGTTATATTGCAGTTATGGTCAACGCAAACGACACATCCAAGCGCAATTATAAGTATATGAAACAATATAAATGTCTGTACAGTTTTTTTATAGAATAGGCCGGCCCAAGCAAGTGGGTCACTTAATGGTATCTAAGTGATCTCCATCGCCCATAAACGCCCACAATACCAGAACAATCATGGATACTTAAAGGACTTTAAACGAAAGACCATTCTTATGATAGGATTTGGAAAGTATTTTCGGGCTTCCGGAAATGTCAATCACCGTACAAAACGCAATGGCATAGCCGTTTCATGTCGGGTTTTTGTAAAATATTGATGTTACCCTGAGAGCCCATTCATACTGTAGACAAAACTGTCGACAGCATTACCTCTATATTTATTTGTTTCTGCGGTTTTAAGATACTTTTATGAATATCCATTTTAATGCTTTAACATGAATAATACTAAAATTCACTGAAACATTTACATTATAAACAGGATAATGTAAGGTTATTAAGTTTAAATTAGTCATTACAAATCAGCTGATATCATTCAGCAGAGCTGCGTCAAAATAAACACAGCATTTTTTTATAGCATAGGCCGGCAACCGAGCAAACGGGTGACCGATGGTAAGTGATCTCCACCGCCCATGTACGCCCACAATACTAAAAGAATTATGGGCGCATTGCCGACCTTAAAGGAAAGGGATAATTAAGGGAATGGGAAGGGGAGGGGATTTGCTCCTCCGGATATCTCACTCACCGTACGAAACGCCGGTTACGGGTACGCCGGTTTTCTGTGAGACAGTGGTAACGAACCGCACGAGCCGGCCCATTCATGCTATAGAGTATCGTCGTCAAAAGTATATACAGCGAGGCTCTACCACTCAAGAAATTTGAGAATAGGGATGCCGTTCTGTGCGCCTACTGCGAAGACCTGTCACGTCATATTTACTAAAATATGTATGTAGGATTGGATGAATGGCAGAATAACTGATTCCTATCCTGAATGATTGAGTGAATATAGTGAATGGGTAGGAATGAACGAGAGAATGATCTGAAGTGTGGAGGGAAGTAAGATGGCGGTTGAACTTACTTAAGAGTGAAGACGTGTTTTATAAAATTATATAAATTCTCGACACATTAATCATATTATAAACTAACTTCAAAATATCATTTCGCATGTTCATTGTTTATATGTTTTGCGAAACACACGGGCGTGGTTCAGGGAGCGTGTTGCGACAAAACGTCAGTTTGTTACCGACGTGTTAATGTCTACTTTCAACACTAGATGCTCAAGGTCCTGTACAATATTTGCGTTTCAAATTACGAAGATATTACAGGAGATTTCTATTATCAGTGTTAGAATATTCCCAAGCATTATGGTTTATGAATGCTTTTGCTCACGGCTCCGCTCGTGAAGGGACTTTTCTGGGATAAAAAGATGTGATGAAGACACGCTATTTTTAAGATTGTATTACTGTAATTTTTTTAATAAATCAGATAAACACCGTATTATAGTATGTCTAATGTAGGTTAGAGTTAATTTTTTATTATAGGCATACTAAAAGATGTAAAATTCAAATTATATTTCTTTTTTTTTTAGGTGATGAATTTTTAAATAAAGGTATGTGAATTAAAAGTATCAGAGGGAGCAGCCGGGGGGAGTCCCCCCAGACAAAATAAAAAAAAAAGCCTATGTCCTACTCCAGGTCATGGTCTACCTATGTGCCAAATTTCATCCACAACCGTTCAACTGTTAAGGCGTGATTGATTAACAAATATCCAAATTCACAAACACTCATACATCTAAACTTTCACATTTATAATAGTAGTAGGAAGTAGTATTAAGAGTGGTAGAGCCACGCTGTAGACACTTTTGTCTACAGCATGAATGGGCCGGCTCGTCCGGGTCGTTATCACTGTCTCACAGAAAATCGACGTAAAGTAACAGCTTTCTGCTGCGTTTCGTACGGTGAGTGAGATATCCGGAGGTCCAAATCCCCTCCCCTCCCATTCCCTTAATTATGCCTTTCCTTTAAGGTTAGGCGGCCATAATTCTTTTAGTATTGTGTGGGCGTACATGGGCGGTGGAGATCACTCAGCATCAGGTGACCCATTTGCCCGTTTGCAGGCCTATGCTATAAAATAAATAGTAGGAAGTAGGGTTATTTATTTAGAAAGTTGCACATGATGTACAAACTATTAACTAACTAGGTTTTTTCAACATTATGCTATGGATGACCGATGGTAGATTGTTGTTGCAATCAATACTTCCACACGAACAAAGATGGGGGCTAAGAAGTGTTGCTAGCGTATAGGCCGATTCATTCATAATTTTGGAGTGTTATTATTGAAATGATTCAACCTCGTATTTCAAGAATTCATAGTAGTGTTACTCAGAATGAGTGTACCTTTATTTTTATCTACAAGGGACGGAACTGCTCGGGCACATTGTGAAATAATCGGAAATGTTTGTCATTTTGTAATGGTTCAGTTGTGAAAGTCATGTATGTTACTAATATAATAAAGTACAAGGTGGTAGGTCCCTCGTATGCGAGAGGCCGTCTGGGTTGGTGCCGCCGCTTTGTCTACTTCTGTTGCCAAGCAGTGTGCAGCACTGTTGTGTTCCGGTTTGAAGGACATTGAAGCCAGCGAAATTACTGGGCATTATAAGACTTAACATCTTATGTCGAAATTCCTATGGATTTCTTCTCAAGTATGCAGGCTTTCTCACGATGTTTCCCCAGCTATAAAGCAAGCGATAATTAACAATGAATACACACGTCATTAAGAAAAGTAAAAAGTGCATGGTCTTCAACTATCTACAGTGGCTCCTTCAGGCGAGCCACTGTGGAGGATTTTTGACCATGGGTTACAGTGGTCGCTATACAGTTGGGTACAAAAATGATCAGGTAATCTTCCACTATCAGTTTTGTGCGGTGAGTGAGATTTCTGGAATTCAAATAATTCCCTTCCTTCCTAATACATACATAAATACGCACTCACGCCTGTAATGCCCGAAGGGGTAGGCAGAGGTAACCAGTACACCCACAATTCGCCGAGCGTATCTCCGTCACACGATGTGATAGGAGGCGAGCATATCGCCATACCGGGCACAAATTCCAGACTCCGGGCTGATGCTGAACATTTCGTAATAGAAAAACCCAATACCACTTTATCCGACCCGGGGATCGAACTCGAGATCTCATCGTTGGCCTCAATTGTAACGCGTACGCATTACAACTGCGCCACCGAGGCAGTCTAATCCCACCTTCGTTCCTAATCCCAGCCCTAATTCCCCTCCTTAAATGTCAGCAACGCATCATTAATTCGACTGGTATCTTTGGGTGTTTGGTGGTGGGGATCACTTACCATCAAGTGACCCACTTGACAGCCTCTGTTATAAAAATATATTAGTGGAACAGTGGCTAAAAATAAAATGATCTTAGCAGTCACTGTATCAGAAGGCCAATTCTAGTAATTTTAAATGTTCAAAATATCGTTCCGATCTAGTCTCAGCGTCAAGAAAGTTGCAAATGGCATTCTCTTAAACCAATAATCAACGTCAAATGTGAACATAGATCGTAATGAGATTGAATGTAGAATAAAAGTTGACTGAACCCAAAACGGTATAATGCTTCTGCTAATGCTAGGTGCATTTGACGTTGATTATTGGTTTTCTTAAAATGCCATTTGCAACTTTCTTGACGTTGATTATTGGTTTTCTTAAAATGCCATTTGCAACTTTCTTGACGCTGAGACTAGATCGGAATGATATTTTGAACATTTAAAATTACGAGAATTGGCCTCCTGATGTAAATTATTGAATTCTCGGATAACTGTGCTTACGTGTAATTAACAGTTGTGGATATTTTTAGCGAAAAACAGGTATTACCTAGAGTGGTTTTTAGGATTCCGTATTCGTAAAAACGGAACCCTTATAATTTCGTCATGTTTGTCTGTCCGTCCTGGAAGACTATTAGTACTATATGGATCGTATTTGAATGGCATACCATTCCTCCATACCTCATAAGGTAATAATATAATAATACTAGCCCTGTATTAGATACGTCCCACTGCTGGGCACGGGCCTCCTCTACTGAATGAGAGGGGTTAGGCCTTAGTCCACCACGCTGGCCTATTGCGGGTTGGCAGACTTCACATACCTTCGAAATTCTTATGAAGAACTTCTTAGGTATGCAGGTTTCCTCACGATGTTTCCTTCACCGTTAAAGCAAGTAATAATTAACAATTAATACACACATAACTTATAAAAGTCAGAGGTGTATGCAATTGAGGCTGGTTTTGAACCTGCGACTTTCGTCTCGACAGTCCATACCACTCCCCGCTGAGCTATCACTGCTTTTTTGGTAGGCTCATAAGGTAGACAAATGTTTGTCTGATTCACAAATATTTGTCTCGGGTCTGGGTGTTATGGGACCGCAAGTCCCTCGTAGTTCTTGATACCCACGATACAGGTTTACCTAGTGTGGGGTCAGGTCTATGTGTGTGACTGTTGGGTGTATTTCATCCACAACCGTTCAATTATGGTAGACGTTCCCAAAACGCGCATCAAATGCTTTGCCTTCACCTTCATTATACGGACTGCCAAGATGTGGAACAAGTTGCAAGAGTCTTTGTTCACCGATAAATTTAAACTGGGTGTCTTCAAGTCAAGAGTGAATGTTTTTTTGCTAGGCAAGCCTTATTTATGTTAGGCCACACCATCGCTCACCATCAGGCGTGATAGTGGCCAAACGCAATCCTATAGGGTAGTTGACTATATATTTTTTATTGTTTAAACCAATAAGTTACGTTACTCAAAATCTATTGCAGAAAGAATTTTATAAATCGGACCAAAAATAAATAAGTTAGAAGCCATTCAAATCCTGTAGAAGGGGTAATTGTCAAATGACAGACGACGCAACCTTTGACGTCACTGTGTAAAATGTTCATTATGGTGCACGCGTGCAAGCGAGATAGTGAGATATCCCTACTACACACCCACTTTTCCTCATACCAACAATTAAAGTCATAACTATGGGCATATTTCTGAACCAATTTTGATTGTGTTTTAATAAAAGGGTTTCTTTTGCGTATCATTTTCTGTTGCTTATAAAATAATGTATTTTAAAATTTCAATATAGGAAACTACCCTATTACGAATTTAAAAAAAATACATTGCGGAACATCCTTCACTACGGAACATTTCACTGTGCGTGTTCCAACACGCAATTGGCCAGAATTTTATAATTCGTTTAAACCTAATGTAATTTTAATCGGGTTTCTCGGGAAGTAAGTCTGACGTCATAGGGTTGTCAAAATTCTGTTAAGAATTAGGCAAAGCAACGTGGTTTTGATCTGCAATTGAGCAACTGGGCGAGCTAATGGTAAATCACTACCACCGTGTACACGAATTATACCAGAGGAAGTTTACAAAACAGGTGTGATTTAGGGGAGTGGTTGTTTGTCTTTGGTAATTTTACAGGTATGGAATGCAATGCTTGTAGTTTTTACGATCGACAGACTGCCTCGGAGGCGCAGTTGTAAAGCGTACGCGGTAAGACTGTTGTGCTGAGGTCTCGGGTTCGATCCTCGGGTTGGGTAAAGTGATATTGGTCTTTACTAGCATGAAATGCTTAGTATCAGTCTGGAAGTCTGGAATTGTGTCTGGTATGGCGATAGTCTCGCCCCCTATCGTATCATGGAGTGGAAATAAGTACGGTGTAGGTGTACTGGTTGCACCTCTGCCTACCCCTTTGGGGATTACAGGCGTGAGTTTATATAACAGACTGTTTAATGTCAACCCCTCTGGGGAGAAAAACCCAGACCCAGAACCCAGACTCGATACACATATTTGTGGATCACACAAACATTTTTCTCAAAAGTCTCGGTGGGAGCATCAAACTTGCAACCGCTCGCTTCACAGTCAGCTACAGGCTCGCTGCATCACGGAGGCTGTCAACTGTTTTTTTACTTCTTAAAATTGTAAATAAACACCATAACTCCAAACATACAAGTCACCTTCTAAGTTTAGACCCAATAACCTGTTTTACTCAGCCAACCCTAAATGCATTAAGTTTTTAGTTCATCAAAATTCATGCCAAGTCTGAGACGTGCAATTTGGACGTCTTTTATTTAATAAATACTTCGAGGAGATATTGGTCTTTTTATCTTTAACGTTTGTCTTTTTATCTTTCTGTTTGTATTCGCAGCGTGTTAAAAAGTTTATAATTTTTCCTCTTTCTTATGCTTATCTCTTTGCTCTCTATAATATATCTTATTTCTATGGTTTGTGCCTTCAGATCTTCAGAATTACCATCGCCTCTGCTCTAAGATATTTTTTATTTCTGCAAGTATAAGGCGTGGTATGTTTATTACTTCGATGTTAGTGTAAGTGGTTTGTCAACCTTTCTAATTAATTTAATGACACAAAATAATAAAATTCACTTTCAGTGTAATGTTATTAAAATTCACTTTTCATTTACGTAGAAACTTTTGATATCGACAGGTTTGACTCAGTCGTAAACTCATTGATCTGCAATAACTACTATGTACCGAATGTCTTGGAGTTATTGTGTTTTAGATTGGAGTGTTCTAAATTGGAGATCAAAATTTAAAGGGAAATCAGCTGGATATTTTGGAATCTTGAATACATAAGGCGATTAAACAAGCGGCGTTTCGTAAAAGTAAGATGTTGTTTACAAATATATAAAAAGTGTTTAAATGACTACCGTTTTAAAGATTTTAGCATGGTTCTTAATTCCATGATCGATCTTTTTACAAATTTTATGTAGGCGTTTAGCCCCCCCAACAACAGCCCCCCCCCCCTCTTTTTTATATCTCTTTCTAGGGGCAGCTTTCCTAATTACTCCTATCCAATTTATTCTATACTGGACGACTCTTCAAAAACTTGATATTCTCTCATGTCATTCTTTGCTACAGGCTTCTATCTTATCTTAGGTCTGCCTCTGGATCTTCATCTTTTTCTCTTGTGGACGTTTGGTTCTTTTGCTGATTAATTAAAAATTTTTTCTAAGAAAAATACTAGTTCAGCTCTTAGTTTTATAGCCATGTTGGACTTACATAAAGCTATTTCTCACCAGACAAAGACAAGTGCGTATGACCTTCCCTGGGACAATGTAACGTAGGATTTGTAATGATTGTCAGGCAGGCGCCACACCGCCCATAGCGCTGAGCGTCGCGACGGCAGAGCGTCGGCGACCAATTATAGTAATTTATAGTTAAAGATAAGGATTGTGTCGGTGTCCAGTTGATTTGTGGTTAAAGTTTAAAGATTGTTTATAACTTGGTTTTTAGAACACCGGCAATCATCAGCCTGAATTCGTCCACTGCTGGATATAGGCCTTTCCAACTGTCGCCACGTATCCCGATTCTGTGCTATTCGCGTTCAATTCGGCTTGGCCACTTTCTTTAAGTCGTTCTTCCAACGCCTCTGGGGTGTTTTTCACCCCATACTACCCCCCATAAAATACTCCAGAACTGTTTTGCACCAAGAGTGATGCCCACTGCAATTTTAGTTTTGCAACGCGCTTGATGGCATCTGCTTTACTCTCTTACCTGCCATATGTTTGATTGAGTGGCATATATATCATAATTCGGTATAAATCATAATATCTTCGGCATTGTAATTTACGCTTTCAAACCATTGAAACAAAAAGAGATGCTAAATCCAGAATCAATACAATTTAAATGTAAAACCGTGTTGTATTTGTGTGGTGCGGCGCCTCCGCCCCCGCTCCCACCTGCACAACTAGCAAGGTTGTCGACCATCGAATATCAACATTTGCTACAATAATTGTCTAACATTATAGAGTCCTTAATGAAGATGTTCAGGCTTACATAAAGATAGCAACCAGAAGTAGTATGTCACTAGTCCATTATCTTTATCGAAATTAATTTGATTATAGTAATCCTACTTCATACTACTATTATAAATGTGAAAATTTGGATGTTCAAAGTCAAAGTCAAGTCAAAATATTCTTTATTTAAATAGCCTTTTCCAAGATCTTTTAAATCGTCAATTATATTGTAGATATACTACTACCGCTTCGGAACGTGTTACAGCTGTGGAGAAGAAGCGGTGCAAGAAACTCCCTCAGCAACACGATCTGTCAAAATAATCCGAAAAATAATCAAAGTATATTATATGTCATAAAAAATTAATAATAAAAAATAGAATAACATTCATCTTAAATAAAAATAATCATTAAAATAAAAACATTGTCATAATATATTAAAATATACCGATTAAAGTAAGTCTCAACGATTGCAAACCAAATAATATTATGAGCCACTTAGTCCCAAGCTGTTTTATCATCCAAATAGTCAAAAATTCTATAATAAGCCTTACTGTTAGTCAATCACGCCTTAACGGCTGAACGTTTTTGAATGAAAATTAGCACACAAGCAGATCAATACCTGGATCTCGGAAAAGGCCGTTCACGCGGGCGATCCGCGAGCAAAAGATAGTTAGATGATAATTAAATAATATGTGATGCGAAATTTTAACATAAAATACACAAAGCACGCGTCAAAATAATTAACTATGGGTATAAAGAGGTATAATGCAAGGAAATTGGTAAAAGCTGATGAGATTTTGTAACGTATGCCTATAAACAGTAGGAAAACCACTCAGTACTTACAAAGTTCTGTATGACATCGCACTGTGTTCAGCATCCTGAGATATTAGATTATATAGAGTCTCCTAATGTAATTTCATATTATCGACTGTCTATCATCAGGCGAAATGAAGGCGGTTTTGCCGTCTCAAGACAGGTAGCAAGCCTGCAGCTAAATCGGACATGATCATATCAGGGAAGTCTTTTTCATATCCCAATAGTTTTCCCAATTCGTAAAACGAACAAAAGCTTCATGTTTTGCAACCAAAAAAGCACTACCTCAAAGCTAATGAAATAATTTCCCGTTTCTCACATAAAAAATATCATATAATCTCACCCAGCTTTATCAGTACATCTATGTGACACATGTCAATTTAAATCAGCGTTTACTGACCTATTTACCGATGGTAACTCTACCACATAACGGTCAACCGTCCGCGTGGGAACCCGCTATCTCCCATCTTGACTTGCTAATTTCATTTCTATGCAGCATATCAAATCGCTGGGCCTCACAATGTCTAATCAGCTGGGTTTTTTTTGCTAAAGGTCGTTCTGATGAGTCAGCAAGGCGTAGTTATTAATGTTATTTGCTGTTTAGTCTTTACAATAATTTTACTAATGAATGTTGTAAGTGAATGGATTTGTAGGATACACGCTTATAAGTCTTGTATACATAGTGCTACTAAAATTAGAAGAAATATTCTAACGATAAAAATATTGGAGCTATATTTATAAAGTGCATATTCAAAAAAATTACTTAAAGAACTATCTAAGGTTTTAATTCTACTTTCCAGCACAGCTGGAGATGTTGAAAAGTATCACTGCTATGTTGGTGCTACGGAATTCTTCATAGAGTGTTAGAGCCACGATGTAGACACTTTTGTCTACAGCATGTATAGGCCGGCTCGTCCGGGTCATTACCACTGTCTCACAGAAAACCGGGGAAAGTAGCAGCTTGCTGCTGCGTTTCGTATGGTGAGTGAGATATCCGGAGACCCAAACCCCCTCCCCTTCCCAAATCCTTAATTATCTTTCCTTTAAGGCCGGCAACGCACCCATGATTCTTTTGGTATTGTAGGCGTACATGGGCGGTGGAGATCACTTACCATCAGGTGACCCACTTGCTCGTTTGCCGAAATATGCCATTAAAAAAAAAGACTAACTTCTGGTTTTACTAGTAAAGGCAGCATCAGTATCAGTACATAGAGTTCTGTCAGTCAATTTCCGAACGCGGCCATAGTAAAGTCTCATACAGTTTCGATACACAGGTTACGTACATTTTCTAGCTACGGGACCCAACAAGAATGGACAGGTGTCCAAAACAATTTCCTATTAAATTATTTATGGGCTATAATGTCGAGGCTTGGGAAACTCATGACCAGCTCGCATTCGAAGTAGACGCACACGTATGCACCGCGGTTGCCAAGTGTTCGTGATACGAATTTGCAGATTTTAGTGTACGACTTATTGTGCATTGTATTTATGAAATTGTTGAGAACGTGTGACGAATTATAATTTTGAGATTAATGACTTTTAAAAAGATTGTTATTGTTCTACATAATTATCAAAAAAGTCTTCATAAACTGACTTCGAAACTGGAATCGCGATGTATTTGCTGATTAAATGTCAATTATTGGACTGCCTCGGTGGTTCAGTTGTAATGCGTACGCATTACGACTCGATCGTGGGACGGAGATACGCTCGGCGAAATGTGGGTGTGCTGGTTACACCTCTGCCTACCTCTTCAGGGATTACGGGCGTGAGTGCGTATGTATGTAAATGTCAATTATAAAAAATCTGTTATACTGTTCAACGACTGAAAATGTTCTCCTAACATAACTAACCCATCTTCATTTAAATCATTTTTCAAACAAAAAGACGACCTATTTCTTTAGGCGCTACGATGCCGTAGACAGATCAATGTTTAGGAAGGGTGATTATTATCCTTAGGCCACCACTCCATAGTGAAATTATAACTCACCAAATGTATAACATTTGATATTGCATTATTAATATCGTATTTTCTGTTTTTCAGGTAAGTGTCATATAAAAATTGGCTGTGAAGGACTGTTTAATCAGTGAGTTGTCTTATTTACTATCGCTAATTGATTTGTTAATAAACTGTTATCAATTAATAATAATATTGGCTTGCATTACAATTTCTCAATGCTGTACTATTAAGGGGGGAGGGGTTAGGCCTTGTACACCACGCTGAACTAATGCGGGCTGGTAGACTTCACGCATTTTCGAAATTCCTATGAAGAATTCTCAGGTGTACAAGGTGGTCTCGTATATGAGAGACCGCCTGGATTGGTACTAGCGCCTCATCTATTTCTGCCCCCAAGCAACAGTGTGTAAGTACTGTTGCCTTTTGTTGAAATTACTGGGAATTATTAAACTTATGTCTTGGGATGACGAGCGCAGTCCAGTGACATGCAGTGCTTTGTGTGGTGTTACTTCTGTTTATGGGTAGGCGTTGCGTTTACCGTCAGGCGGGAGACTTGCTCGTCTTGTCTGGGGGCTGAGATGGAATGCACGACCTTCGTCACGGTGATCTTTTCCACTCGCTGCTAAGCTACCGCCATTTGGTCTTTTGCATCTTATAAACAACCATGCCACGTTTCCTATCTCTCCTCGCCTCAATGGGCTAATCACCTTAATGGTTTAGTGGCAGGCTACTAAGGCTGAGAGACCGTGAGATCCTGGAATCAAATCTCAGAACAGGCAATCGCAATATATGTTTGAATTTTCAATACGCAAAATCATACGATTTGACTGGGGTTGGAATTTGTGCTGGGACGCGAACCGTGCCGCGAACTAGTTGCTCATCTGCCTAACCTGAGATACTGGCGTGAGATTATGGTAATTTAAAAACCTTGCCTTCAATTTATGGGAAGGCCATTGGTCAAGCTCTAATTCAAGCATTCCTTGCAGTACTTTGTTATTCGACAAGATGTGTGAGTTGAAATATTTACTGCTTAATATTTGCTTCGCGTCTCTAGTGTTTTGTGTCGATGTGAATTTATATTCACAACATTGTGACTTGAATAACGCATGAGAAAATGTCTTGTGTGAATCTGGGACTGGTTTCTGTACGTTTTAGTATGTCGTGTGAATATATAAGTGTTTTCTAAATGTTAACATTAGCGCGACAAAAATTTGTAATAACCTTTGTCATTTGAAGACATTATTTTTTACTTTACTATATAAGATGGTTGGTACCTGATTACTCGGGGGGATAGCTGTCACCGGACATAATATGATGAAATACCCACCATAGTAGCGCGATCTAGCGAGTCCAGAATCGGTGTAGGTCCATCCAGTAATTTCAGTCCGGAATAATTCTGGCGACGCGACGCGGCCGGCGAGGGAATCAACTTTTCTCGATAGTCTATATTATATGGCAGCTTCAGTGGCGCAGTGGGTGAGTAGCCGACTGCGAAGCGAGAGGCCGTGGGTTTGATTCCCGCACCGATACAAATATTTGTTTCGGATCTGGGTGTTGTGGGTTGGCAAGTCCCTCGTAGTTCCTGATACCCACGAGACAGGTTAACCTAGTGTGGGGTCAGGACTGTGTGACTGTTGGGTGTATTGTACATAATATATACTCTACACTATCATCAGTGGTAGTAGACTCTACAGTCTAGAGAACACTAAAGTGTCTGCTCAATAATTATAGCTCAATGACACATTTAATAAAAACCACAACCATACAAAATTAACTATATTTTTTGTTCATTTATATAAAATGTATTAAAATGAATCTGTCTGTCTGTAAAAATGAATTAATGAGCGTTGTTAATCATGAAGCGCGGCAAGTGTCATAAAAATGACATGACTCATTGGTTGTGTTGCCAATTATCAAAAATGAATGGGAAATTATTCAATATGACATTTATTTTCTACAAACAAAGGTTATGACGTTAATATTATAATGTGTACCCCCGACAAAAAAGAGGCATGTTATAATTTAACCCCTTAGTCTGACTGTGTGTGTGTATATATATGTATTTGGCATCGTAGCCACTAAACGAAATGATCGAATTGAATCAAAAATAAAAAAAATCTTAGCTATGTTTGAATAAAAACTGTTCGACCTTTTAAATTTTACACAATATGTTTCTGTAATTGATGTCGACGCTTTTTAATACTCGGATTATCTATTATAACAACTGCAAAGATTTAATGAATAACTAACTAAAAACAAAAAGTACCTATTTTGTTTTTCAATGCAATAAAATATTGATAGTCAAATACAGTAATAAAAATGACAAAATTTATTATACTTTTTATGGTTAAACGATAAAGTTTTTTTGTGTTATAATGGATGGATCAGATGTAGGCACTAACATCTGATCCATCGTGGAAAATTGTGACGTAATAACGACACAATATGAAACATACTTATTACAAAATAATTAATATTTACGATCGACCCAAAAACATAATGATGATAAAATAATAATCGTTTATATACTTATTAATGCGAATATTTTGCCAAAAATCCGTTAATTACAACCTTTTCAACACCCAAGGCTGGCAACACCAACAGTGGCCGAAACCGCCGCTCGGTGATGATGCCCTTACTCGAAAAATATAAACAATTAGAGCATTAATAAAATGCTTAAAGGCGCAATTATATCCTTATAGCGTAGTCATTAGGGCTCGCTATTGTAATTATGACGGTAAACACATCGGAGCTTTTGACACAAGGACGATGGGGTTGCTAGTAATGCATTAAAATATCTACCATGTAATTTATTATATTTATTCGGTGATTTTTAAAAAAATTATTACGTTTACTAAGTTTCTACTCTCTCTCTTACACATACCCTTATCCCACTCGCAGTGGGGTCAGCGCAACATTCTTTTTAACACATGTTACAGAAAGATTTGGCTTGTATTTTTTACTATCGGCTACCTCCCTGTGGGGAGAATTAGGTTACTACTCTATTACATCTGTTTGATGCGTATATAATGTTTTAGCTAATAAAGGTAATTTAAAGACTGCCTTTATGAAGCAATGTTTAATATTCAAGGAGGAGAAACACTCCACGCTAGGCAAGGCGTGTCTTGTGATCTTTTAGTTATAGAAATGATTTTTTAAGATTAAATAAATATTTTCCTATAGCAACCCTGTATCGAGCTGTTACTGTGACGGATGGTGTTTCAATTGAATATTGTGTATTTATTTGGATATAATTGTACGCGACATGTAAGGCGCGAGCTTTTTAATTTTATCACTTGTAATGCTCATTATATTGCGGCCTTGTCATTTCTCGCTTTTTAAGTCTCTGAACGTCGCAATCTTATTGTCTATGCGTGGATACATAGTAAACATATGCTGTGTTATCGATTTGATTGATAGTTGATCGGATGCACATGGTGGTAGCTATTTTGGGTTATGTTAGACTTTCGGTCTTAGCGTTTCAACTTGCCTCTAATACCTATTATGTTAGAAGAATTTTCTCAGTGACGCAGTTGTAATGGGTACAAGTTACAACTGAGGCTGACGCTGAGGTCTCGAGTACGATCCCCGGGTGGGCTATATTGGGTTTTTCTATTACGAAATGCTCAGTATCAGCCCGGAGTCTGGACTTTGGGCCCGGTATGGCGATAGGCTCGCCCCCTATCACATCAAGGAATGGAGATACGCTCGGTGAAAAGTGGGTGTACTGGTTACACCTCTGTCTACCCCTTCGGGGATTACAGGCGTGAGTGCGTACCATCGGTCGATACCCGTGATTTTAATTTTATTGTCATAAGAGACATTTGGACGTATGCCCCTAAATATTCTAATTGGATTTAAGTAATTTCTTAGAAGTCAAATATTTCCACACTCAGATCCAGTTATTGAATTATGCTCAATTACTAAGTACACAAAATGCTTTATAGTCCTATACTGAGTACAGAAATAATCCTTATTGACGTGTCTCGAAAATAATGGAATTCTAATAAATGTCTAATAAATATTTAAACTTAATTGGCACCACTAAGTAAGACAGATAGCCTTTTGTAAATGTCAATTTGAAGCAGAGTTTATCGTGTTGATCCACTGTTAATTTTATTATGATACCGAGTCTTAAAATTAGATTAGTTGTAATTACATTAAGGTCTTCTGAGAAATTTTGATGAGGAGTAGGTTTATCATTTATTTTCTTAGTTCAAAAGCACCGACTATTAAATGTTTGAACTTACATGACTCCTTTATCTCTTTAATCTTGTAATCTACGCTTCAAAAGGATCCTTACAGATTATTATAATAACAATTTGTATGTATGTTATTATACATCGACTTATCTTTTAAACTTGTCATATAAATATTCAAAATAAATCCTATCTTATTCAAATCAGTACAAGCATCACCATGTTAGTTCACTGCCAAATCTTAATCTATGCAAATCAAACGAACCATCCATCCGTTGAATATTAAACTTTATATCTGAGCCGTAAGGTTTGGATTGATAATTGTTAATATAATATTTTACAGTAATACAGCTATGGTATCCTTCCTAAATCATGACCAGTTTAGAAAGAACCTGAATTGCTGTGGTTCTATTGAATTTGTAGGTCAAATTATGGTGGATATAAAGGCGCATGCGCTAACAGGATGTGCGCTCGCGACATGTTGTGAATCTTAAAATGCATGATTATTATGATTAGCTAATTTTATTGATATTTTATACCTTTCCTTTAGCTCTTGCGTAATATTTGATCAATGAATATATACAGATTAAACAATATAACATGTATACATTAGATTTTCTTTATAATAGTTTGATCAGAAGCCAATCCGACCTCAGCTTCCCCACACACGAACGAAGGACCAGAAATAGGTAATTGGTATGAACTCCTTCCTTACAAAGGATGGGAAACCTTCGCCTTGATAAAAACTTAATAGAAAAAATTCAGAATCCCTTCGGCCGTGTCGGACGTTACTTTATAAGGAAAAATCTCAAATACACTGAAATTTGAGTGGTAGAGCCACGCTGTAGACAGATTTGTCTGCAGCATGCATGGGCCGGCTCGGTACTACTGTCTCACAGAAAACTGACGTAAAGTAGCAGCTTGCTGCTGCGTTTCGAACGGTAAGTGAAATATCCGGCCCGTATAGGCCCAAATTCCACTCCCCTTGCTAATTCCTTAATTATCCCTTACCTTTAAGGTCGGCAACGTGCCCATGATTCTTTTGGTATTGTGGACCTACATGGGCGGTGGAGATCATTTAACATTAGGTGACCTACTTGCTCGTTTACCGGCTTATGCTATAAAAAACACATGATAGAGTCAAGTAAAACATTTGTTAGATAAAATCTAAAGACTTAAATACGTTTACCGTCATGAAGTCTGCGTTTTAAACATGCTCGTATGTTCTCTGACCCGTGACGTGGCCGGTCTTATCCGGTCACAATACACTGTATGGTATGTGACCATATAGCACACATTACGTAGCACGAGCATATTTGGCGGTTGGAACATTTGACAATAGTTTACAAGCGATAAATCTGTGCGATTATCCATATGGCTTGATGGTTTGCTTGACGTATTTATATTAAGCGTCATCAGACCATTTGAGTTTAGTGTTTTGATAAGGTAGCGTAGTTGTTATGCAGTTTAGATTATGGATCTGTTTGACAGACTAAGCTATGATTCAGCTAGTCAGGTGCATAGTTTACTAATAAGTTTTAAGCTACAAAATAGACATGAAGTTTAAAATTTAGATTATTTTTATTCCAGAAAACCTTATTTCCCTTTTTTCCTTTATTTAATGAAATGGCATGTAAAGTCCTCTTTATTTCTTTTCCAGTGTGTGAAATTAAAAAAGGATCGGGAATTAAAACTCCAGCTCACCATATTGACCCATTCATATTCTAAACATTCAAAAATAAACATTAATCACTGATCGATATATGTTGTGTCATGAGATTCCATGAAAATCAAGCAAATGCTATTATAATAAACCGATATAGAGTTAAATGCTTTGCATATAAAGTAGCTAACTTAGTAAGCTGGCTTGAAGTTGAAAGGTAAATCCACTTAGTTATTTCATAAGCGTTTACATGATTCAAGAAACGACGCGTAGGTCTTCTCAGAGAATACAACTGGTAATTATAAACAGCTTTTCTTTTAAAACCTTCGTAGTATGGAATTATTTCAGACTTTAATTTTTAATTGTCGACTCATCATAGTTAAACACATCATTCTTATATTATGATGCAATCATCTTGTCATGTCATATTATTATTAGTATTAGCAAGATCTTACTCTTAGACATACACTCAGGTTTGCATTCTTTGCAAGTAGGCAGAGACTATCGAGTGATATACACACTTCTATACACACTCACTTCTATACACACTTCTTTTCCGCATTCATGGATCTTTTCTCTTCTTCTACTCCTATACATGCCTCTTATATCCCTATGAAATGCAGCTCTAGTCATGTTCGGAAACGTATCGGTATAAATATCCCACATGAGTCTCTTAAGTAAAGCTATAAATACGTATAAATTAACGTTAAATAGTCAAAGTGAATAGTTTATTGTTTTGTGGACAAACCTGGGCCGAGGTGCCAATTACTGTCACACGTCAATCGATTTCATGGACGGGAAATTCAGAAACTGATCGATCGGCGCTTACTTTGTACTATAGGGCTGTGTCTTGTGATATATTAATACTACATAGCTTCGAATGAGTAGTTCTTTTTCTAGGATAATAAGTATACCTACTATGTTTGCTCTCGCATTTCAATCTATTCTCATACCAAATTCTATGGAAATCGGTCCAGGGTTTAATGCAGACTTTTGTGTTTATAATATACGCATAGAAGTATGGATTGAGGCTAAGTTAAAATTATTTCTGAATCTCTACGTTGGTAATACTTTGAAACTTGCTTAGAATATTAAGACAGTAATCATTAATATCGATTATATTTTAAATATTTTTTTTATAAGAAAAATAATTTGTATCAGAAACTGAGATGTGACGTCATATCTTTGGTTATTATCTTGCATTTACGGAAGTAATATAATGTTTCTAAATAAATTGTAAAGTGGGAATCTGTTTTATAACATGGAGATGTTTTTACAAAGACTTTAATGTATACTAGGTACTAGACAAACTGTGCGGTACAAAGAAATTGCGCACTTAGTTACGGTCAATTGACCACAACTCATTTAGTCGCCCGCGAGAGAGCGACAAGAGCAGTTGTTGTTTGCATAGCTGCGAAAGATAAATTCGATAAACTAACACGAAATTGTTAATTGTGACCCATAAAACATTGTCATTATTTACGTGCATATATTATGCATTCAATTTGAAGTTATTTTACGGAAGTAACTATATTATTTCTTGGTTTTGATCGAAAAAGTCATTTGTCGTAAATGAAAACGAATACCAAACAAAACAGCCGTCTCAATATTGCCATCTCGCTTACTGTCAACTTCTCTCGCCCCCACGCCTTAGAAGTCATCCCCACCTCGACGGCCGCGTATCTAACACAATTTTATTTCTGTACAGCCCGTCTATGATATTAAAGTCTTTTGGTCTTATTCATAATAAGTTATCGGAGCTTTATAAGGCCGTTATTAGATGATTGATAAAAATTGTTATTCATAATCGTTCCATAACGCTAAAACGCTCATTAACTCTCCTATAAAGTGTCACTATTTTAAAGAAGCTAGAACCCTTTTATAAATCTATTTTAAGCGTTCGATAGTGAAAAACATGGCCGACATCGGTCAGCTGTTTCATAATTGACGTTTATTTTTACGTCTACTGTCATTTTTTATTTTATTTATTACTTTTTCTTTATTTATAACGGCTTCGCCTTATACATTTCGCCAATGACAAGTACTATATTATATATTTTCAACTCTTTCCAAGAACGACGAAATATCAGCGCAGCGGCGCGGTGTGGTCAATTTCAAGGTCTTGTGGAATTTTATAACACCTGTTTGTTTATCTTTCTTGACATTTGACATTGATGAGATGTCAATTTTCTTTTTTTTTGTTTGTTTGTTCCTTAAGGAACCGGCTAAGGTCAGAGACCATGCTGCCAAGTCATTAGTTATATTCTTTTCTTATATTCCAAGAACGATGAAACGGAGGTGTGGCCCATTTCAAGGTCTTGTTGGAGAAAGTGGTGTACTTTTTTACAACAAAGACAACTTTAAACTAGTTTAGGAAATAATGAAATCAAGAGAGCCACCTCATTGTCACATTTCAATCATTTTCTGTAAACTGGCAACTTTGTGTATGATAAACCTATTTTAGTTATCGGAGTTTTATCAAACGATTATGAATAAAGAATTTTATTGAACGTTTGATAGGCTTAAAATACGTTTTAAGGTGTGTTTACTTTCAAAACACTGTATAGATATTAGGTTAATTTTGATTATATTTGGTTTGCGTACACGGTATGACCAATTACGAAATAGAATAAAAAACTTGTTTTGATTGGAAAATGGTAGTAATAAAGTCTCATATATGGCAACCCTGAGCGGTAAATTGAACATGGCGCCTCGTTACCGCATTTTCCATAAAAGTTCACTTGGATTTTTACATATATCCATTAAAATATAAACAAACGAGACCGATTAACATTATACTAGTCATTAAAATAAATGACTGTTTCGTAAATCATGTTTTGATTTCTTTATTTTTGTTTTATGTAGTGTTAATGTGACATTTAACGTTCCGAAAACCAGTATCAACTTCCAAACAGTATTTTCAAATGAACACTATGTACTAATATTTCAATACCAAGTCGTAAAAAAACATCTATTAGTTTTAACAGTGTAAAAAGCTTTTAATTGCTGGCGACAGACATTTTAATATTCCAATATATCTTCTTAAAGGTCATGCATTAGTGTCTTGTTCAATTAATGTTTAATAAAAAATAACTCTGTTAGTACAACCTTTTTATATTTGTAAATGTACATACTTTTTGTATAAAACTTTATTTTCAAAGGTCCTCTAAAAATATTATAAATATAACGGTACACAGTGTATCCGGAGTTAATAGGTCTTAGAACAGCATTAAACTACGTACTGTTACCAGTCTACACTCGTCTAAATTGGACGAAAGTTGGTATCATTATGGAACTCGAAAGAGAGCAAATCCCAATAGATCCCAACATCTCGACTAACCTTATATGAAAGTGTGCTAACTGCCAACTGTCGAAATCCTTCGTTAACCCTCATTGTTGTTAGAGACAATACACCGTAACCTGCGTAGAAACGGCCACTTCTATTTAAGCCTTGGGCCATACCATATCGGTACCTCATTGGGTCTTAATCACTTTCTTTGTTTGTCGTGCGGAAGTGTGCGTGTTTTGATGATTGTTACCGTTTTGGGTTGCCGCGTAAAAAATATTTCTGAATGGGTAGAAAGTATGGGGGGAAGGTTTTTTTCGTTCTTAATGCAACGTTTAGAAAACAAATGACATGTAGTAAATTGCGTGACATGAAAAACATTATGCGTGTTATGTTCTACATAATTTAAAAACCCCATGCTATCATGAAAATAGCGTTGCTAAACTTGATCAGCATCATGTGTTGCGCCTCAATGTATGCCAAGTAAATATAACAGTTTTTAAACAATAACGCCTGGTTTCTGAAAGGCTGATCAAAGTAAAATTAACTTATCAAATCTCAAATCTCATGTCAATTCGAAATTGAATTGCTTATCATAACTTACAAATTAATATGAAAAATTGTATGTCAGACGGTACTAAACGGTATTAAAGATACATCAAAAATTATTAATTTTTTCACTAAATAACGTTTCAGCAACTCGAATTGATTTGACAGCGGTGTCAAAATCAAAGTGCTGTTAGTTGAATGTTGATTTGATCAGCCTTTCAGAAACCGGGTGTTAGACTCTTGAAATGAAATTGCTAGGTACAATCAGTATTTCCTATAAGTAACCAAACGACAAAGTGAAATTACTGAGCATTATCAGACTTAACATCTTATGTCTCGGGATGACAAGCGCAGTCCAATGCAATGCAGTGCTTTATAATTCAAAGTTATGTGTGGCGTTGCTTCTGTTTATGAGAAGGCGTGGCGCTTACTATCAGGCGAGCGACCTGCTCGTTTCATCACTCAATCTAATTTTTTAAAAAAGTATGCCATTTTGCCTTTTGATAGCCATAAGATAACATATTCAGATCTATCGACTTATGTATCTCGAAAGTCTTCGAGTACTGCGGCCAATTTTCGAGACCCAAAACTACTATCGATATAAAAGTGGTAGAGGAAGCTGCTTATTATTCCGATGGTGACACCCTCATCGTTTCCGTAATGTATTCGCACGCACACGTCGAGTGAAATGGCATCCAATGCGCTTTGGGACTCAACCACGTTATGAACCGTAATATAATACTTGTTATTTCATCGTAATTATGATTATTAGGATGAGTATTGTGGTTCAATATAGTTGAAACTCCTTTTTTACAAACTCACGTTTGTATTACCGAAGTTGAAGGTAGAGATGCTATTGGTGTACTATAGGTTTGCCGTATTTTCGTCCCATGATATTGCGAGTTCATCGCCATATCGGGCATATTATATTCAAATCCTCAAGAACTAACGAATGTTGAATTTAAAAACTAAGATAAGCTAAGCGGCGACTGATGAAAGCGATATGCAGGAAAGAAGAAAGAAAACTGATGTAGACGACAAAAAAGATTTCGATAAGAGAAACAATCTGAAAGTTACTACAAGATATACACGTGATGAATAGTAAAACCGCGGAAGCGTAATAATTACACAAATAAAACAACCAATGAGTCAGAGTTGCACAAATACCTTGAGACATCACGATCAACATAATTACGTAAACAATAAAAAATATATTCGGTTGTTATAATTACATATCCGCAATTGTTCTGCCATTGTCTAAAGTTCCCATATACATCTTCAATTGTGAATTCTTGGGAAGATGTTACGTTTAAAGTGAACTTAATTGCTAATGACGAAATGCTTTTATTATGCTATCAGCATTAATGATGAGAAATTGCAACCTTCAGATAACCAGTATTGCATGATGCTCGCATTGAATTTTTTGAAATGATGAGCTAAAATTGTAATGACATGGGAACAAAAACTGGTGCAGTGATTACAGAAATAATGACGCCAATGAGCTGAGTGAACTCAAAGTAGGATAAATCAATGATAACAAAATGGTCAAATGCCGATATCAATTAGAAAAAGATATGTAATTTCTGAATAGCTAAACAGATTTTTTTTAAATACAACTAAACCATCTCGATTAAACCAATAATTAATCGGTTAAGTACTATTTGGACTCGAGCTTCGAGGGTTCCATACTCCTACTGTTTTTTTTTGCTTTTAGTATATTTTATTATTTTTTGGGTATCTGCTTTATTAACCCATATTTTATGAAAATTAGAGCCCTAGAGGAAGGTAAGGCAGACCAACGACGTATATTTAGTAATAGGGTACCGTTGACATCCTTTGGGTACGGAATCTTAAAAACGTAAATACGTTTATGGACTTAAAGGTTCATGACTCATTAAAAGTGACTGTTTAGGACACGGCAAAAAATTTCGAATGCCGCTAATTTTCCGGAGGTCATGCCTTTTTTGGAATGTAATTTTATTGCTAGTTTGTACATGTGGTGCTGTTTGAATATGTAAACGATATTTTTGGACGTCTGTATGATTGGTACTTCCTATAATTATCGGCACGAGTCGTGAGCACAGATGGACAGTGGTGGGGGCAGTTGACAGTCCATTAGACGACTAGCAACAACAGATGAACCAATCACGTAAAGCGATGGCGTCGCGCGTTCCTATAATCCGCCAATTAGATCTATAAATGAGCTATTGCGTATCTGAAATTTGTGCTCAAGTTTCGTGCCGGTACCTGTATCATAATATTACGTAGCTTGATTGTAACAGCCTGATCATCACAGTAGAAACATCATTGACACCATTGAACCATAACGGCCTGCATGGATTTGCACTGACTTGTCACCCTAGGAAATCAGGAGGCCAATTCTCGTAATTTAAAATGTTCAAAATATCATTCCGATCTAGTGTTAGTGTCCAGAAAGTTGCAAATGGTATTCTCTTAAACTAATAATCAACGTCAAATGTTAACATAGATCGCAATGAGATCGAAAGTAGTATAAAAGTTGAATGAAGCCAAAACGGCATTCAGCTAACATTTTTAAATGACACATGTCCTTATATAAACCTCAAAATTGTGACTGAATTGAGATTACAATGACATTGAGATGAGATTATAACGACACCAGACAGAACTTACAGAGGAGCAGAATAGCATTTTTCAAGTCAAATCAAAATCTAATCTCAGGTCGGTGTAAATTCTTTCGCAGTGTCACTTAAATACGAGAATTGGCTTCCTGATGTTAAATCCCATAATGCCGAATTATATTAATTACTGGAATGCCCCATTATTGGTCGTTTATTTACATTGGTTTGACGAAACAATGGTAAAGTCTTAAAATTAAGACGCCATAAAGGCAACAAAAGCCTGTATTTTTGCAGACAAAACCACATGCATAATTTAGCAAATAAACAGCGACCTTCCGCAGGCCTTGTTTCAAATACTTTGAGTATTATTTGGCGCATTTTTATGTGTCGTTAAATATGGTGCCGCTCCAAGGTTTTGAAATATTTGTCCAAAACGTTTGAGTTTAATGAGTAATGAGTTGAATATAATGAAGCCTACTTTTAGGAGTTGTTTTAATTTGAACTTCAGCTTTTAATTTTATTCAGACCAATTCCAAAATCAGCAGCCTCCGTGGCGCAGTGGGCGAGTAGCCGGCTGCGAAGCGAGAGGCCGTGGGTTCGATTCCCGCACTGAGACAAATATTTGTGTGATTCACAAATATTTGTGTGATTCACAAATATTTGTTTCGGGTCTAGGTGTTGTAAGACCGCAAGTCCCTCGTAGTTCCTGATACCTACGATACAGGTTAACCTAGTGTGGGGTCAGGACTATGTGTGTATTTATTTATTATTTATTTTATTTAATCTTCTTGCTTAATTCTTACTACCGAGTGTACGTACAACTACCAATTTAAGTGATACCCTCAAGAGAAACATAATATGATCTCAATAATAAGAATTAACGAGTTAAGTTAAATTTATTATTTTATTGTATTTAAGTAAAGTTGTAAGTAAGGTAAGTGGCTATTTTAGATGCTATTTCTTGTTTATAGATCTGACCTGAATAATGAGACTGCTTCGGTGGCTCAGTTGTAATGCGTACGCGTTACGATTGAGTCTAACGCTCAGGTCTCGGGTTCGATCCCCGGGTCGGGTAAAGTGGTATTGGGTTTTTCTATTACAAAATGCTCAGTATCAGCCCGGACTCTGGAATTTGTGCCCGGTATGGTGATAGGCTCGCCCCCTATCACACTGTGGAACGGAAATACGCTCAGCGAAATGTGGGTGTACTGGTTACACCTCTGCCTACCCCTTCGGGGATTACATGCGTGAGTGCGTATATTATTTATAGATATTTTGCGGACAGTTCATTAATTTAAGTACAATCTATTCGCATGTAATTATTGTAATTCAAAGAATCCCTATCATCAAAACAACACATTTTTTGTCCCATCACATCAATATAGACAACAAAAATCTCTAGTAATTAATAACGTCAGCAAAAAGTCAGTATCATCAATATTGATTGAATCATCGCGTGGATGATGCGATCATTCACATGTCAACTCGAGACATCACAATGGCCACGCGGTTATATGAGATCGCATAACTTTGTTAAGGAGTTACAGTTATGGATATTATGTCACCATCTGTTTATTTTCCGTCTTGAAAAGTTCGAGACCTCTACCACTGTTATCTGAAAACGCCGTCTTTAAACAATGCTTCAGTAATGATAGATGTTTCTGTTCTTCTGAATATTCCACAACGAATTATTAGTACTAAATAAACATACGTTGCGTACTGTATACTATGCACTTGCCGACTCACTGATAAGCTACGGACTTACTGTATATGGGCGAACGTTTATAACGTATTTAAAAAATATTAAAAATGTACAAATAAGATTGATTAAATTCCTAGTTAGCAAAAAAGTTAAGGATAACTGTGATAAAGATTATGATAAACTATTTCCCATTTGTAAAATATTACCAGTAGATAGGAAATTTAAATATTTAATAATTTTGGAACACTATGATAGTAACGATTGTAAAGTAACTGTAAAAAATAAATATAATACAATAAGTGTAAGATGTAAAAAACTGGTATAACCGAGGGTAACCAATTATTATGGACAACGATTGTCCAAATTTTTGGTACCTAAGATATTTAATAAAACAGAATTATTAAGAAAAAGCCCTAAGTTTAGTAAAAGTATGTTAAAATCTAAATTAAGGGATGTATTTCTCGATGATGTATAATAGTCAACGTCTGTCTTTGATAATTTTGTATTCTTGTCTCATAGTTTATTTAAAAAGTAACTTTTACTTGGAGAATGTCAAAAAAAGAGCTAATCAAGGTATATATTTGTTTGTTGTAAAGTGATTAAAATTGTAAACATACGATGAATAACGAGCGCGTCTCGCCATCAAACTTTACAGTTTGGCGAGTATATTAAGTAAGAAATGTATTGTAACAGATTACATAATAAATAATAAAAAAAAAAAAAACATACGCACTCACGCCTGTAATCCCCGAAGGGGTAGGTAGAGGTGTAACCAGTACACCCATATTTCGCCGAGCGTATCTCCGTCCCTTATGTGATAGGGGGCGAGCTTATCGCCATACCGGGCACAAATTTCCAGACTCCGGGCTGATACTGAGTATTTCGTAATAGAAAAACCCAATACCACTTTACTCGACCCGGGGATCGAACCCGAGACCTCAGCGTTCGCCTCAATCGTAACGCGTAGGTACGCATTACAAATTACAACTGCGCCACCGGCAGTCAAGTCAGTCACGAATTATTAGTAGTGTCAGTTATTAGTCTAATAATAAAAGTAGAAATACACTACGCAAGATTTAAAGGACTACAGATCATTGAATTCACAAATTCACCAGCAATGCGAATAAATCCATACGAAATAAAACAATAGTTAGTGCAAAAATACATTTATAAGTTTAGGTAAAACCTGATAATTGGCGAGCCACCTGAGGCTCGGTCAAGGCTGGTCATACTGAACCGAATTCATCTCGCTCCACCGACCGTGTCATCGACAGAACAATTTGTTTCTGACTGCAGAGCCGAGTCTTATTATCACGTATTGATTTAGACTTTTTAGGCGTATTTTATACATACATATACTTACGCACTCACGTCTGTATTCCCCGAAAGGTGAAAGAAATGTAGGCAGAGGTGAAGCCAATAGGTTTATCCACATCTCGCCGAGCCTATTTCCCTCCCATATTGTGATAGGGGGCTAATCTATCGCCATACCGGGCACAATGCCAGACTCCGGGCTGATACTGAACTCTTTGTAATAGTAAAACCCAATAACACTTTCACCCGACCCGGGGATCGAACTCGAGACCTAAACGTTAGCCCTTCGGGTTTTAAGATTGTATTCCGTATAAGAGAATTAGTAAATATAATCTTCTAATAGAGTAAACAGTTATCTATTGGAAATTAATAAATTCTAGTAAGTATATGGCCCTCCCACTGCTATATGGAAAGATTATTCGACTGCGCAATATTTACAACTTGTCTTTGCCAAGTGCACCTGCATCCGCTAATCTTATGCTTAGTTCGGCACTCCTCAGACCGTGTGCTTATCTAGAACTATAGTAAATAAATAACTATAAATGCACACATCCAGTTGCCACATACATAGTCAACACACTAAAATACAAGTAAATTTTTTATCAGCCTGAATGTCGAATTGAGCAAGTCATTCGTCTGATGCTAAGCGCCACGCCTGCCCATTAACAGAAGCAACACCAAACACGAAAACTTGATTTACAAAGTACTGTATGTCATTGGACAACGCTCGTCATCCCGAAACATAAGATGTTAAGGCACATAATGCCCAGTAATTTCACTAGCTACAATATCCGTCAAACCGAAATATCATTAACTGTGCAAAACGTAACAGCAAGCTGATACTTCACTTCAATGTTCTGTAAGACAATGATAACAAGTCGGTTAAAAATGCTGTAATTTGTGCCATTTACACTGTTAAAAAAACTATCTACAACGTGGCTTTACAGCTGAAATCTATCCAATGACTATACTTCTATCAAGAAACTATTCGATGACAGCTCCGTGGCGCAGCGGGCGAGTAGACGGCTGCGAAGCAAGAGGCCGTGGGTTCGATTCCCACACCGGGACAAATGTTTGTGTGAACCACAAATATTGGTCTCGGGTCTGGGTGTTGTGGGACCGCAAGTCCCTCGTAGTTCCTGATACCCGCGATACAGGTTTACCTAGTGTAGGGTCAGGACTATGTGTGTGACTGTTGGGTGTATTTATTTATTTATTCTTTCCTTAAAACCACACGAATTCAGATACAGAGAAATCCGAGGCTATTAATAATAATAGTTGCCCTGTATTATACACGTTCCACTGTTGGGCACGGGCCTCCTCTGCCGAATGAGAGGGTTCAGGCCTTAGTCCTAATGCGAGTTGGCAGACTTCACATACCTTCGAAATTCTTACGAAGAACTTCTCAGGTACGCAGGTTTCCTCATGATGTTTCCTTTGCCGTTAAAGCAAGCGATAATTAACAATTAATACACACGTAACTAAGAAAAGTTAGAAGTGTATGCTCTTGGGACTGGTTTCGAACCTGCGACTTTCGTCTCGACGGTCCGTACCTTTCCCCGCTGATATTCCGAGGCTGTTAATATGTGCAAAAATATCCTAAGCCATAAGACACTTAGAACAATAAACGCACAAGTAAACACAATAAAAATGAAAGTGCCATTTCACAATAGCATGATAAATCATGTTAGATATAACAGTGAACTTTCCTTGACTAACACGCGTGGTACAACATGTGAGAAATGTATATACAATACGCGCTAAATAACTGGCCGGCCTGAAATCACGAGCAGCCTCGCTATAGGGTAGTTGACTTGTTTTTTTAAGGCATATGTTGGAACCGAGCAAGTGTCATCTGATGGTAAGTGATCTCCACCGCCCATGTACGCCTACAACACCAAAAGAATTATAAGTGCGTTGCCAACCTTAAATGAAAGGGATAATTAATGGATTGGGAAGGAGAGGGGGTTTGCGCCTCCGGATATCTCACTCACCGTACGAAACGCAGTAGCAAGCTGCTACTTTTAGCCGGTTTTCTGTGAGAACTGTCTCACTGGTAACGAATCGGAAGAGCCGGCCTATTCATGTGTAGACAAAAGTGTTTTAAATCAATAACTCCCGTCAACCAAAACCTATTGCAGAAAGAATATTATAAATCCGTCCAAATATGGTGAAGTTAGAAGCCATTCAAGTCTGATGGGTTCTTGTCAAATGATAGACGAATATCTTTTATTTTTGCCTGAATGAGATCACTAGAATGTCGCTTGCCTGATGGTAAGCGCCACGCATGCCCCTAAATAGTATAAGAACTTACAATAACTTATATTCATCAATTACCTACACAAAAACATCTGAGGGGCTAGCACGGAAACTTGCGAAAAGTTATTCGAGCTGTCATCGACAACTATTTCTATGAGATTTTGGTACAGCGCCTCTATCGTACGTAAAAGAAACTAATATATATGGAATATAGACCAATGATATTTAAGGAATTATCTATCGAGCTCTCGATACGTTTACATCACGATTGCGATAGTTTTCCGTGCTAGCCCCTCTGAAACATTTAAACGGCTGAAAATATTGAAGTAAAAGTGTTGTAGCTAAAAACGCAATGAGTCAACTTCCAAACAAAAAAATATAACAATACTAGCCCTGTATTATATACTTCCCACTGCTGGGCACGGGCCTCCTCTACTAAATGAGAGGGGTTAGGTCTTAGTCCACCACGCTGGCCTAATGCGGGTTGGCAGACTTCACATACCTTCGAAATTCTTATGAAGAACTTCTCAGGTATGCAGGTTCCCTCACGATGCTTCTTTGACCGTTAAAGCAAACGCTAAAAATATAAAAGAAAACTGCATTCAAATTGGTCTATTATTTAGGTGCTACGTTTTCACACACACATAGACCGATAAAGGAGTATAACTTTATAACACCTCTCTTTTTTCATCAATTGTTAATATTTTCTTATAGCTTTTAATTTGCTTTTATTTAATTTTGTATGATGAATTCCTATTCTATACCCCCAAGAAGGTGCAGTCTGAGAAAGTATTTAATCATTGATTTGTGGTTAACCAGAATCGATGATGTAACCTTTAATTTTAGTTGTAAATTGTTTCTATGATAATTTAAGAGAACTTAATCATATAGTATTCCTGCCTTCGGGGTACAAACGTGACTTTCTTTTTCTACGACCAATATGTTAACATATAATAACAATCATGTAGATAAATGAGGTACTAGTACAATATGGTAGAGTGTATGTTTGTTACACTATTACACCTTCGAAGTTTTTTTTCTTAAACATAGTAAAGGATGAGCTATAAAATAAAAGGGAATATAGAATGTTTCTTATTGAAATTTATAGCGAGTTCACACGTTTCATTTTAGTTCATCAATTGATTTGAATCAACAAAAGCCGTATGGTTCTTGTTGATCAATTCGCTTGAAAGTCTATAGGCTTATTTTTGATAGTTTTCATATACGATGACAATCCGTTTTCTCTCCATACATTGAGTAGCAAGAGCCACTAGTATTAACTATGATAAATTAAAATTGATAATATGGCTTATTTTATATCACATTACTCGAATACGAAATTAGTTTTGCGGAGATTACAGATTTTTTTATAGTGTACTAGGGGCGTTGCCCATGTTTTTCCACAAAACATAAAATAAAAAAAGACAAAGTCCGACTAATATGAGACATATCTTACTTTCTTCCCCACATTATACTGCATCGATTGGTATCGGTCTCGACCCCATACCCCCAGCGGTTTCGGAGGAGAGAGCGTGACAAGCTTTTGTCAGCGGCGGCGGCGGCGCCAGTTCCTTTTTTAGAATAGAGAGAAATTATTAGTTTGACACTTCGTCAATAGTATTTTTTCACGAATTCGAAAACTGTCAACGTATTTGTAACCCCTAATAGACCTACTGTTCAGTTAGCAGTTGATAAACTAAAATCGCTCGTGTGAACTCGCTCTAAGTAATTGATGTTGCACACTGTTTCCGTATCTATGAAAAATAGACAAAGCAATTCAGATATTATTCATACTCATGGTCGTTTTAATCCTTGCACACAAGTTGGGACCATTTTTAAAGTATTTTGTTTTCAATATTATGTCGTCAATGAAATTACTGCCAGTGTTAATTGAATTGGTTCTGTGATTTGAATTTAACAAATATATTTATAGTTCCTGTGTTTGTGGGCCTAAATCAGCCCAGGAGCCCTAAGTCAGTGTCCTGGGTGCCCATAGGGTACAGACGAAAATGTTCATGCCTATTTTCTAGCAAGGAAGTTCTTTGAAATATAACAACAGTTATGCAGTTGCATAATTTTACTACAATCGATTAAATAAATATAATTTAAATTGCAGATGTTAGAATATCCAAAAATTACAGCGTAATAAGCTTTATGAGAATTTTAGCAATATTTTTTTACAAGCAACGCCAAGTTAAATCATTGTGATCCACATGATTACGAGTGAGGCGAAAGTGTCGACACGTTGCGGCCGATCTGTCGATAAAAACTCATCGATTCGATACACATCTTAATAGATAATTATCGATATTTATTGCCACAATGGCCATGAAAGTTTCGCGCCGCCGGCGTCGTTTGAAAACGGACATTCTCACCAATATGAAAAGATTAGTATACTTTGTATGTTTGTGTGCTGTGAACATACAATTCAACAAGAATTTAACTCTTCTTTTGATGACGTAGCATAACCACAAATCCAGATTTATACCTAAAATCAAATCAGGACATGAAAAAAGTAATAAAAAATCTGCAACCAAAAAGTAGTAGTAATTTTTATGTGGCAATTATTACTAATTTTCTTTTTTTGTCCTGGTACGGCACTGTGACTGGACCTGATGTTAAGACCATATATAATATTGATCGTCAAGAGAGATAGAATAATGCCGGTCTGATAGTGGATATAAATTGACTGACCCCGGAACGCGACTCGCCTGAACGAGTCACTATGGTGGGTTTTTCACCATGTCGTCGGTGGTCGCTATCTAGACAGGTACAAAAATGATTCAGTACTCTCCTAAGACTTGATAGAATCAACAATTATTGTTACCACTACATACATACATATATAGACTCACGTCAGTTTCACATAGGGGTAGGCAGAGACAACGGATTTCCACTTGCTACGATCCTTGCACACCTCCTTCACTCTCATTAAATTTTACATACCTACCTGCACGTCGGCTTGATCTACGAAAGTTCGCTGAGTCCTTCCGCTCCCTACTGTACCATCCACACTCGCCATGTATATTTGTTTCGTCAATCTTCTTTCATCCATCCTCTCTACATGTCCAAACCATCTTAGTACCAATTTTTGTGCCAATTTGGGGGATGACGCAGACTTAGGAATAAGTTTTGAATCGGTAAATTCAATATCCCGTCTACCTCATGAGGTGGTAGAGTATCCACGACAACTTTCCCGTGATAAAATTAAGATAAGATAAGGTTGATAATAAAACTTCTTAATAGTTTTATCCAGCAAAGGAAGTCATAGGTAAATGCTAGTGGTAAATATTTTTTCATGCGTATTAATTTTGAACGTGTACACGTCGATTCGGACGTTAGTTATCGTAATATTACCGATCAATCATCGATGAAATCACTTTTGTTTTGTAATTAATTTGTCTAGTCAATTTCCTTATGAGTTACATATAAGTATTACAAGTAGTTTATAGCTTTTAGATGTAATGTCTTGCCAAGCCAACGGTCTTACTACAGAGGATGCTCAAGATCGGGCGAAGTGGAGGCGTCTTAGTGGGAAGGTGGACGCTGGCAATGGCCGGGATAACGCCAGGTAGAAAGAAGAAGATGTACCTAATGTCTGTGCCTGACGTGCTTCTTCTGAAAGACATATTATGGAGAACTATTTTTTGTTGAATAAGGGGGAAACTAGCAAAAAGCGTATCTTGGTAGGAAGGATAAGTAGGTGAGGGTTGGGTCCGGCAGAAGTCCGGCGCCTTAAGAATCCCTTGAGTCCAATTGGGTATCAACTAGAACATGCATATTTCTACATTTTTTCTTTCTACCTGGCGTTATCCCGGCCATTGCCAGGGTCCGCCTTCCTACTAAGACGCCTCCACTTCGCCCGATCTTGAGCATCCTCTGTAGTAAGACCGTTGGCTCTCATATCTGAATCTAAAACGTCAAGCCAGCGTTTTTTGGGCCGTCCGCGGGATCGTACTCCTGGTACAGGCATTTGCGACCGACGTACTTCTGTGATTTCCTCAAAACGTGACCAAACCTTGCTACATTGTAATCCAAAAATAAAGTTGTATTTTCACTTTCTAATTTCTACAAAAGATTTTCCTTTCATTGTACTGCACTGCGATAAATTAACATCTCGTATTTCGGGATGACGCGCGCATTGCCGTGTTGTAAGTTGTAATTCAAAGTTATTCTTTTTGCTGTTGTTTATGGACAAAGTTATTCTTTTTGCTGTTGTTTATGGACAAAGTTATTCTTTTTGCTGTTGTTTATGGACAAAGTTATTCTTTTTGCTGTTGTTTATGGACAATCGTGGCTTTTACCAGGCGAACAACATGCTCGGCTTGTTATTCAGTCGAATAAAAATATCCCGACTTGTAGCCTTTTTGTCACTAGAAAGTGGGGATGAAAGAGTAGGGATAATTGCCAAGATTATCTCCCAATTCGTGACAACTGACAAATGGACTGACGTTAGTGTCAGATCAATACGGCAGTACATTTCGTAAGCATTGTGTTAGCGTATGATTTAGTCACGATTTGCTTTGTATTACAGTATCTTTTATTGTTCTTTAATAGGGTATTTCGTGGTGTGACATAGTTTAATTCGATACTAGCTAAGGTCTGCGACTTCACGTGGCAGGTCTGGTTTCAAGCATAGGTATAAATCATATGGGTCCAGTGCCTCTCGAGTCAGTAGATGGCACGCATTATAGAGAAATTTAGATGCGATTCTTCCCAAGTTATTCAATAAAATCAGTCAATCTTTAAAGTATATCTAAGACATTATTTTTAAACTGCATTAATCTTAAGTCATATTTTTAAGTTTCCAAGTCTCATACAAACCTCATAATATAATACTACATATTAGAATAAAACACGATCTGGGAAATTGTTTAGAAATCTTATATAACGACTTATACGCTACGCCCGTGTGAATGTATTTTTGCAAATGTGCCAAATTTCATCCAAATCCGTTCAGCCGTTGAGGAGACTGATTAACAAACATCCAAACATACACATTTACAATGTTAGTAGAAAGGATCATAGGATAGTTAGCGGCCGTCCATTAATCACGTGATGTTTTTTAGAATTTTTAACCCAAATACACGCCGCTTTTCGGTTTAGAAATCGCACGTTTGACGAAAGAATAAATACACGTGATATCTTACAACACCCCGCTCCCCCCTTGTGATACTTCGTGATTTTTGCTACCCCCCCTTTCAAGCCTCACGTGATTAATGGACGGTCGCTTAACAGAGGAAATAAAAACTTTATCTAAAAATTACACCACCTGACCTATAACATAAAGGTGCAAAACAATAAGGGCCCTAACATGTTCCGGATCGTGACACGGTCTGTCCCGCCTGACACGACCGCTAGGGGGCGCCATTACAGCGGTCGTGCTCGAGCATCAGACATGCTAGACAGATGACCGTGTGAAATTGGCGCAGTTCACTCCTTATTATAAAGGAAATTGTTTTATGATAACATTTTATAGCAAAGAAGGAGTTTGAAACAGAAATATTGTGGTATTTTCTACTGGTATTATGGTATAGCATATGGGATGTCTGTAGCTATGTGTGTATTAAAAACGGATATGTTTTTTACAAGGTGGTAGGTCCCTCGTTTGCGAGAGACCAGCTGGGTTGGTACCACCGCTTTGTCTATTTCTGCCGCCAAGCAACAGTGTGTAAGCACTGTTGTGTTCCGGTGTGAAGGACATTGAAGCCAGTGTAATTACTGGGCATTATGAGACTTAACACCTTATGTTTCGATTTGTCTTATGTGACGAGCGCAGTCCAGTGTCATGCAGTGCTTTATTTAAAGTTCTGTGCGGCGTTGCTTCTGTTTATGAGCAGGCGTGGCGAGCTTACCATCAGGCGAGCGACCTGCTCGTCTCGTCATTCAATCTAATAAAAAAATAAAAAAGTGGTTTCAGATATTTAAACTTCTAGATATTAGATACTATTTATAAAAACTGGCCAATTGCAAGAACTCGCGCAATGAGGACTCCGTATGACTCCCCTTACATTTTTACTTTTTGTTTATTAAATGTTGTTAAGACATCTGCGATATTAATCCTTTCTGTTAAAGTTTCAGCTGGCTAATAATTACGTTTCAAAGTAGAGTCCTTTAATGATAGAGTAGATACAGATGCAGACGGACATACAGATGTAGGCTTTGTAATTTCAGACGTGATCACAATTTTAAAATTATTATTTACTGGATAAATCTCTATGCTCTATATCTTAGTCTTCTTCCACCTGCCCTTTTCCCACACGCAGTGGGGTCGGCGTAACATGCTTTTTAACACATATTAAAGAAGTATTTGGCTTATAGTTTTTACGACCGGCCGCCTGCCTGACGTCAACCCCTCTGGGGAGACGCTCTGTGTCTGGGCTCTGTATCTTAGTAAGAATTATATTTCAGTCACAAATTATAACTCAATGAAATACCTTACCACTTGTCGAAATAATCACGAGTTGGGTCATAAATAATTTATAGGCCCTTACAAACCGGATGGAGTATAAATATCGGTAGCTAAGTAATTAACAATTATGAATTAGGCGCCGCTGGTACATAGATTTAGTAAGTTAATACATAGACTTGCCTCTAAATCTGGTGATTTGCCCGCCTTGTTGGTGAATGTTGCGATCTAATAGCTAGTGGATTTATAAGTACATACATACATACATAGACTCACGCCTGTTTCCCATAGGGGTAGGCAGAGACAACGGATTTCCACTTCCTACGATCCTTGAATACCTCTTTGGCCTCATTCACTCATAAAATTTTTCATACATGCACGTTGGTTTAGGATACTCCTGACCTTGCCTTTCTCTAGAATATCTCCAACTTAATCTGTGAAAGTTCGCCGAGGCCTTCCCCTCCCAACTGTAGGTACTGTACGGGCCGAGCTAATAAAATCAGGGATTACACCTAAAATCTGTAGTCAAATATTTCTCGAACACAACCCAGATCTCTCTAATTCTCCAATTTGATCAAATTCGATTCGCACCCAAATCCGTGGGTCAGAAATGTCACCAACATATCCTACCACACTAACAGGTAGTACAGCTGTTACAACACTCGCCCACGTTCCGCATGACCGGCCGCCCACGGAGTACGGACATGTCGACCTTCGCTACCGGCTAGACAAAATTGTGGACGACACTAGGAGTTCGAGAAACAAAATCTTAAAGTTTATTTTGGAAATAACCCATCAAGGGCTATTCAGTTTCAATAAAATCACATAAATTATGGTATCCGTGGCGCAGCGGGTGAGCAGCCGGCTCTGAAACGAAATGCCAAGGGTTTCATTCTTGTACCGAGTTTAATTTGTGGGATCACAAATATTTGTTTCGGGTCTGGGTGTTGTGGGACCGCAAGTCTCTTAAGTACCTGATATCCACGATGCAGGTTAACATAGTTTCGGGTCAGAAGGCCAATTCTCGTAATTTTAAATGTTCAAAATATCATTCCGATCTAGTCTCAGCGTCAAGAAAGTTGCAAATGGCATTCTCTTAAACCAATAATCAACGTCAAATGCACCTAGCATTAGCAGTAGCATTATACCGTTTTGGCTTCAGTCAACTTTTATTTTACATTCAATCTCATTACGGTCTACGTTAACATTTGACGTTGATTATTGGTTTAAGAGAATGCCATTTGCAACTTTCTTGACGCTGAGATTAGATGGGAATGATATTTTGAACATTTAAAATTACGAGAATTGGCCTGCAGGACTATGTGTATGACTGTTGGGTGTATTTATTATTTAATTTATTAAAGTATCAAAATATTTGTTAATTTTAAAAATACAATTTCTACCTTCAGTTTGGAAGATAGTTTAACGGGTTTATAGACCTTACTGATGCTTTGGAAATTCCCATATAATTCGAAACCAAGAACTCAACTTTACAAGTGGTAAAACCACTAGTGTATATGTACTCATGTTTCATTATTGGGCCGGATCGACCGGATTTTTACCACTGTCTCACAGAAAACCGGCGTAAAGCAGCAGCTTGCTGCTGCGTTTCGTACGGTGAGTGAGATATCCGGAGGCCCAAACCCCTTCCCCTTCCCAATCCCTTTCCTTTAAGGTCGACAACGCGCCCATGATTATTTTGGTATTGTGAGCGTCCATGGGTTGGAGATCACTTACCATTACGTGACCCACTTGCTCGTTTGGCGGCCTATGCTATTCAAAATAATATATTTAGTTTATATATTGATTTCATTTGGGGAATTTTTTTAGCTGTTGAATCTCACCGTATTTGGTTGAAAATTTTCATACAATTGAACGATTCATATGAAAAATATGTGTAAGTTATGAATCAGGTCGGTTAGTCACCTCTGATAACAGCTGACGTGTTAAAGGAAAGATGTTACAATAGTAATTTAATAAATAAATAATATTTTATGACTGCCTCGGTGGCGCTGTTGTAATGCGTACGCGTTACGACTGAGGCTGACGCTGAGGTCTCGGGTTCGATCACCGGGTCGGGTAAAAGTGATGTTGGTATTTTCTATTTTAGAAATGCTCAATATCAGCCCGAAGTCTGGAATTTGTGCCCGGTATGGCGATAGGCTCGCCCCCTATCACATTATAGGACGGAGATACGTTTGGTGTACTGGTTACACCTCTGCCTACCCCTTCGGGGATTACAGGCGTGAGTGCGTATGTATGTAAATAATATTTTAGTTTCAATTCATGTATGTATGGTTTTGTCTATTTCTGCCGCCAAGCAATAGTGTCTAAGCTCTGTTGTGTTTCACTGTTGTCAACTGGGCATTATGGGACTTAACATCTTATTTCTCGGGGTGACGAACGTGGTCCATTGTTATGCAGTGCTTTGTAATTCAAAGTTCTGTGTGATGTTGTTTCAGTTTATGGACAGGCGTGGGTGGTGCTTACCATCAGGTGACTGAACTGCCCGTCTAGTCATTCATTCAAGCTAATAAAATAAAATTTAAAGAAAATTGCTAACAATGAATCCTGGCAGTAAAAAAAAAAAAAAAAAGGAAACTCTTTTTGGGAACCCTTATATTTTTTAAGCATAGGCCGGCTAACGAGCGAGCGGTGATGGTGCATGGTCTTCACCGCCCATGAATGCCCAGAAGAATCATGGACGTGATGCCATCCTTAAGGGAAAATTATAAATAAGGGATTGGGGAGGCGATTGGGGATTAAGGCCTCCGGTTAATTTAAAAACACACACATCCCACTGTACACATTATATAAGTATCTTAACAAAGAAAACTTGTACCAACCACATATACATATTTTAATGAATATTTATTACATGTCCTTTTTTATTTTTTTTCATATTGGATCTGTGTTATATCTCCTCTAGATGTAGATAAGAAGTCTTTTGAAAACATTTCAAACTCTAGTAATTTTGTACACTCTCCGTGAGGGGGGGCCAGGAGTCCATAGCACAGGGTATCCTAGTTTGGGTTCCTGACTCCCACAATTACATGTATATTATAAAATACGTACCTACTAACATATTCCTATTTTTATGTTTAAGATCTAACTCATTGATGTAATTAAGTTCTTTTGTGGGAGATAAATAAAAAATTATTATTATAAAAAAAAAAAAAAAAAGAAAACCTGTAAACGAAAATTTTGTGAACACATTATGGCTAATTTCGTTACACCTCTGGTGTTCTCACTGACCGTACAAAACGCAACACTTATGCAGGCGCAGGGCACGTTGTTTTCTGGTGCAGTGGTAGGTACTAATCCGGTCGACTCGGGTTGTTCATTGGCTACACCACGGCTCTACTACAAGATATTTTTTAAAGCAATACTATAAAATTAAATGTCAGTTCTAATTACAGCTACTGGCGCCATGGTACACAAACACCCCATTGTAAACATAGGCGTCGTCTGTCCCACTGACTAATTTGACCTTAAATCGATTAACCGATGAATCGATTCAGCAATTATCGAGATATCGATCTATGCGTTTGTTGTTCGTATGTCATGACAAGGTTAGGTTGTTTGTAAACAGATTTTTATGTGAACTGGCGCGACAATAAAACTACGCCATTTACAAGTTTGTGTTTTTTGAGGTTATGTTTATTTGTCTTCGCATAATATAGTTCATTGACATTTTTAATAAGCTCTGTACACTAAAGTCCCTTGTTGAATCAACTAGGGAATTTATTTTATTTAAAACAATTTCATGATAATAAAATAGTTTAGTTCGAAACCAACCCCAAGGGCATGCCCATTTGACTTTTCTAAGTTACATGTGTATTCATTGCCATAACGGTGAAGGAAACATCGTGAGGAAACCTACATACCTGAGAATTCTTCATAAGAATTTCGAAGGTATGTGATGTCTGCCAACCCGTATTAGATTGAGACCTATTGAGACCTTTCCACCTTTATTCCTGTGTTCTGTGGCCTTACCCCTCCCATAGTGGAGGAGGCCCGTGCCCAAAAGTAAATACAGGGCTGATATTATATTTAATTATTACTATAATAAAAATGAACGAGCTATATGAAACAAGTAATAGCAAACCTTGTACAGGTTAAATCGCTGTTGTACAATAAAACTATTGCTTTTCCTCTCAATGATGTATTGTTTTTCCGTACAGAGTTTTTCGTTCGTAATACGTAATATTATGATCGTTCGTATATATTTTGACTCACACAAAAAGGCGGGAACTTGCGGTCCATGGCATAGACCACAGATTATATATTTTCTCTATGATCCATGGCATGTCTAAAAAGTTTACATAATCCGTTTCAAGTTACCAGTTCGTTGCATTCTAAACTTAAAATCAATCATATTGGCATCGCTCCCCTACTTTTCAATAAATTTATAGCTATATTTTTAAATAATCTAACACAAGTAAACAAGTAACGACTTTTTGTGGCTGATAATAATGTTTAAACAACGATTTCTTATGTTTACGCGAATATAACACAGTGAAATAAAACTAATTTATACGAATTTTATTGAGATCTAATTTAGTAGGGTCTAGTTTGATCACGAGAGAGACACGTGTAGTTCGTCTCGAAAAGTTAATGTACGAGTAACATTGCCTTCATTTTAAAATTTAGATTTATTTTTATTCTTAAACGTTAGTTCTAGTATTAACTTACTTAAATTTACGCAGAAAGAGCTTACGGTGTCTTTAAAAACACTAAACCCCGATAAAATCCGTATAAATATTTATATTAACATGTTTTTGTATTTTGATATGTGACTATTTCTAACTTGTATTTTCTTATTTTCAGGTAAGTCACTTCGTAAATGAGTTGTAAAACTTCAACATTTGTAAGTAACAATATGGTATTGAGTTCTACATTTGTAAGTCCCAAAAAATGTGAATAGAAGTGATAATGTTTAAATTTCCTCTGGAATTACCAGTTGTTCCGTTGCCCATTTCATTAAAACTATTAAAATTGTGTTCAACAATAAACCCATAATAAATATTATATTACACACTTATTAATTATGGTTTAGGCGTAATAACTCGATAATATTAATCGAAATAAATTCGACCTTTATTGAACCAAGTCCTCGAACTAGGAGGCACACTTTCACGACTTAAATCGATTTGTTAATTTTTAATTGATTACATCTATTGGTTATCAGACATCGATTAAGATGTTTCATCATGTTTTAATCGTTTTGCGTATGTAATTATTAAAGATATTAAAAGTAATTGCGTTGTGTGCGGAATGTATGAGTTATAGTTTTGACATGATTGCTCTATCGATCATTCATTAGTCTAGTGGTAACCTACTTAAGTGGGGAAGTCCTGGATTGAAATTTGAGATCAGGCAAGTAAGAATCACGATTGTATCTTCGAAGGGGTAGCTTGAGGGGTAACTACTTTTCGCCTAGCTTATTTCCGTCCCATGATGTGATAGGGGCGAGACTATCGCCATAACGGGCACAAATTTTAATCCCGGCCAATATGTGTAATTTTTTGAATTAATAATTGAAATACAAATTGCGTTTGCCCATTGCGACATGAGAATTAAACCCTGGACCTCACGGTTCTTAATGAGGCATTAGTTATTTTGTATAAACTGGTAAATCTACAAAATGTTTCTAGTTTCGTGCACGTGCTAAAGTATTTATGTTTGCGCTTCATTAGCGATGCTAAAGGCCATCAAACTATCAATTATGACCATAAAAGACGATGCGTAGATGTTGGGGACGTCTGAATCATTGTTTGTATAAAATAACGTTTAACAAAACTTAGAAACCGACTTCAAAATAACACTGAAAAGTCCAAAATAACTAATTCTATCTATTCTATAATTATTATACGAGTGGTAGAGCCACGCTGTAGACAATTTTGTCTACACCATGTATGGGCCGGCTCGTCCGGGTCGTTACCACTGTCTCACAGAAAACCGGCGTAAAGTAGCAGCTTGCTGCTGCGTTTCGTACGGTGAGTGAGATATCCGGAGGCCCAAATCCCCCTCCCCTTCCCAATCCTTATTATCCTTTTCCTTTAAGGTCGGCAACGCGCCCATAATTCTTTTGTATTGTGGGCGTACATGGGCGGTGGAGATTGCTTACCATCAGGTGACCCACTTGCTCGTTTGCCAGCCTATACTATAAAAAAAAAAAAAACTTTTTATTTTTTTTTGACGACCCGGACGAGCCGGCCCTCTAAGTCCTCTATCAGTGTCACAGAAACCAAACTTTAATCAGTCACTAACATAATAGTAGGTACAATAGTCGGTTCTGTCGTAACATCCACTGCATAGAATCGTGTCGCTTAACAATAAGACGACGGTGCCACTTCCTCTGATTGTCTCTCGGAGACCAAAAGTAGGGCACGCCGGTCAAGAAGCAATTTATGTCAACTTTTAATATAACTCATGTACTAGTTATATAGGGGTTTGCTGTAGTATTTTAAGAATGAATGAATAGTTTAGTCGTGGAATGGCCAATTCTCAAAATGGCTTATGAGCTTCATAATAGGATCAATCGAAAATTTAAGCAACTAAGGCTTAAAACATATTTTATTTTTTAAAGATGTAGAAACATTATCTTTCTGTTGCTTAGAGGAAGATCCTCTAATGGCCGTTTGCAATAATCTGTCTATCGAAAGATTTGCTTACTGGCAGTAAAATTTTAACACATTTTGTATGAAAGATCTGTTAAACTCAAAACGAATTGATAGTAAGCTAATCTATATTTAGTATATAGATTATCAGTAGGGCTAGTACGAGTTACAAATACGATCACAGTTTTCGAATTCGTATAAAATTACTACCGTCGAAGTGTCAAACTAGTAATTCATACGGTAATAAAGAAAAGGATCGCTTGAAAACTAATATCATATTCGACTAATATGAAATAAAATTAACCATATTATTAGTTTTAATTCATCATAGTTCCCACTAGTGGCTAATAATACTCGACGTATGGAGAGAAAACGAAAACTTTCATCGTTAATACACGTCTTTTTGAAAGACATAATTTACGATGGTGATCCAAAGAGTACCAAATTAAGTACTACTTACCTTATAGAAAGGGGTGGATGTTTGTTAGATTTCTGAGTTAGTTCTGTCGCAAACATCCCGCATGAATAAAACATTCTATGAATGCCTGGACTAGATTCCAAACTAGATAGCACAAATATGCGCCAGACGAAACTTGCGCAAAACGCTAAATACAATGAGCGTGGGTGATAACTGACTTAGAAAATCATATGACTTGCTCATTTTCACCGAACGTTGCTTAATTTTGGTTGATCCTTAACGCTCAACGCAACCGAAAGCGGTGCAATGATATGATACAATGGTTTTTATAATGTTGAAATTATCCAAAAAAAAAAGTTATAATCACATAAAATATTTATCCATAAAATGTATGACATTTAGAATCAGTAAAATTTTAACTTTACCGCCAGTTCGGAATGCTGTTTCACTACAGAAGAACGGGCAAGAAACTCTAACGTTACTCCTTACTATTTTTTTTTTATTAGCTTTAGTAAAACGAGCAGGTCGCTCGCCTGATGGTAAGCGTCACGCCTGTCCATAAGCAGAAGCAACACCACACAAAACTTTGAATTACAAAGCACTGCATGGCATTGGACTCTCGGCACCCCGAGACATAGGATCTTAAGTCTCATAATGCTCAATAATTTCACTGGTTTCAATGTCCTTCAAACCAGAACAAAACAGTCCTTACACACCGCTGCTTGGCGGCAGAAATAGACAAAGCGGTGGTACTAACCCAGAGGGCCTCTCGCATACGAGGAACCTACCACCTTGTAAAAAAGCATTTAACAGTTTGCGGAAATGCCGATATTATAGTTCCCAAATTGTTGCATTTAGTAACGTAAGTAAGTAAAGTAGTAATTTAATTGCAATGCAGGTATATTTGATCTAGATTCCTAGACTGATTCGTAAATACTCCAGTTCTAACACCTACGTAATCTAGACATTTCGGTATTGCATTACTATGTTATAAATAACTATGGGACAATGTTCTAATAATGGTATTCGAGTTAAATCAAACTGGTTTAGTTTTAATATAAATCGTGAGGATTCGAACTCCGGATTTTTAAGAGACTAACGCCCGGTTTCTGAAAGGCTGATCAAATCAAAATTCAACTAACATAACTTTTATTTGACACCGCTGTTAAATCAATTCGAGTTGCTGAAACGTTATTTAGTGAAAATTAAATACCTAATATTTGATGTTGTTGACTACCTCGGTGGCGCAGTTGTAATGAGTGCGCGTTATGATTGAGGCCAACGCTGAGGTCTCAGGTTCGATCCCCGGGTCGGGTAAAGTGGTATTGGGTTTTTCTATTACGAAATACACAGTATCAGCCCGGAGTCTGGAATTTGTGCCCGGTATGGCGATAGGCTCGCCCCCTATCACATAAGGGACGGAAATACGCTCGGCGAAACGTGGGTGTACTGTTTACACCTCTGCCTACCCCTTAGGGAATTACAGGCGTGAGTGCGTATGTATGTATGTAATATTTGATGTCTCTTGAGTACCTTTTGACATGATATATTATCTAACACTAGGGGCTTTGCCCATGTTTTTGCACAAAAAATAAAATAAAAAAAACTTAAAGTCCGAAGAATATGAGACATATCTTACTTTCTTCCCCACATTATCCTGCATCGATTGGTATCGGTCTCGACCCCATACCCCCAGCGGTTTCGGAGGAGATAGCGTGACAAGCTTTTGGCAGCGGCGGCGGCGGGCCAGTTACTTTTTTTAGAATAGAGAGATGTGTGATAAATCAAAGGTGCTGATCACGTTTCTAACAACTCAATTTCGACTTGACATGAGATTTGACATTTAATTAGTTAATTTTACATTGATCAGCCTTTCAGAAACCGGGCGTAAGTGGCAGAACCACTCTTTATTTTTATTGAATGCTGAGACGAGCAGGTCGCACGCCTGATGTTAAACGTCACGCCTGCCTATAAACAGAAGCAATGTCACACAGAACTCTGGTTTACAGAACACTGTATGACACTGAACTGCGCTCGTCATCCGGAGGCATAAGATGTTAAGTCTCACAAGTGGCATTACCACCTAGTAAAATATTGCTGTATAAATACTGATTCCGTCAATCAGTTATTGATTTTTATTTCTTTCTACCTGGCGTTATCCCGGCCATTGCCAGGGTCCGCCTTCCTACTAAGACGCCTCCACTTCGCCCGATCTTGAGCATCCTCTGTAGTAAGACCGTTGGCTCTCATATCTCCCTCTAATACGTCAAGCCAGCGTTTTTTGGGCCGTCCGCGGGATCGTACTCCTGGTACGTTCTGGCACAGGCACTTGCGACCGAGTTTCTCCTGTGGTTTCCTCAAAACGTGACAAAACCACCTTAAGACTTTCATGAAGTTTATCAGTTATTGATAAGTAATAAATTTATAAAAGTTATAAAACTACTGTTTCGCTATCACTACTTAACACCTACTACCAAGATCTACAGCGAAACAAAATTAATGAACATAAAACAATTATATATTTACAACATTTGTATTCTTGTTAGAAAAATATTAAGTGACTCTCTCCATACTAACTTATCCTTTAAACGCCTAAAACAAATATCGCAACGAAGTTCACGCCGCGCAAGTTTTTTAGTTCTACCCAAAACAAGAACAAATTACGGAAAAAAAATGTTTACTTATGAAGGTGCACATACTTACAACAAAATACCGTCAAATATAAAAAATGTAAACTCTTTTAACACATTTAAAGTAAAACTTGCTCAATATGTTTTAGACAATTACTGATGTGCTGATCGAGTAAGTTACCAACATGGCGAATGTGTTAGAAGTGTATCCTTGTGCGAATGTCCAATTCTATGTATACAATATGCAAATCGTATTCTCATGTAAGTGACTGCAGTCTTTTTTTGAGAATAAATTTCTTTAAACGTTAATAAATCAATATAACTATTAATTATAATGTTATATCCTATAGATCATAAACATGTGGTCACCCGCGCGATTGATCACGATCGAGGCGGTCGGCGCGGCGATCTACAAAGCGATCTGACACGACACATTACGCACGCGCGCACTCTGTTGATATCGCTGTCTCTTTCGCACATCGTAATCATTATGCACTTTATTTTATCACCATCTGGGCAAGTTTATATATTATTGTTCAATAATGGCTACTTAGTTGAATGCATTTAATATTGATATAATTTTTGCGTTGGGTTTTGACGTAGCATAAATACGCGTGTCTATAGGGAGGTCTTGGGTTTGATTCTTAAGTCAGACAACCCTTTGTATGAGTTTTTCTAACTTAATTAGTCAGGAATAGACCCTCTCTCCACCTCCCCTTCCCAATCCCTTTATTATCCCTTTCCTTTAAGGTCGGCAACGCACCCATGATTCTTTTGGTATTGTGGGCGTACATGACGGTGGAGTTGACTTACTATCAGGTGACCCACTTGCTCGTTAGCCGGCCTATGCCTTAAAAAAAACATGTGGGTACTGAAATAACGCATCACCCATATTAGACATTGATGTTTAAATAGGCATAAAGTAAGCATACGACTTTTTTATATGCGTCTATTAATTATGAATTAGTAGGCATCTGCAGTTGTAATGAATGTTATATAAATAAAATAATAAAGGCAATATAATATAATAGCTGAAGCGATAACTGACTTATAATTTGAATCGAGCACACAGTTGCGATGGTGGTGTAATGGTCAGCATAGTTGCCTTCCAAGCAGTTGATCCGGGTTCGATTCCCGGCCATCGCACACTTTTTGCGTATTTATTTTACTTTTTAGGTTTTGTTTTACCCTAAAATATTTATTGTAGTTGTTTTTTTATTCTAAATGAATTTTTTTTTTATATCTAGAAGGCATACCTAAAATATTTTTTATTGTTTACTAGTTCTGTACTAGGTATATGTCCCACTGCTGGGCAGTGGGCACGGGCCTCCTCTACTGAATGAGAGGGGCTAGGCCTTAGTCCACCACGCTGGCCTAATGCGGATTGGCAGACTTCTTATGAACAACTTCTCAGGTTTGCAAGTTTCCTCACGCAGTTTCCTTCACCGTTATAGCAAGCGATTATTAAAATACACACAATATAAAAAAAAAATCGGTCAAACCAAATATTATGCTATTTTGAACAATTTTCAAATCGATGTCGGTCAAATTTACATTATAAATACGTGAAAAAAAAACCTAAAACCGGTTTGTTATTTTTCGTTCCGGTCATCAACCTGTCTCAACAATAGTATAATTATGAACAGCTGTTAGGAACCATTCAACAAATTGGAGAGGTAACGCCCTGACGCCCCGCTGTTTGATTTGATGCTGACTGGCATAGTGACGGACAATTTTTTTATTTGGATACCTACCACTTTATGCGCCGGGAATGGGTTGCCATAGATGAATGTACAGTCACCCTGTACATCGTTTTGTCTACAGTATATTTGTCTCGGTGTGGGAATCGAACCCACGGCCTCTCGCTTCGCAACCGGCTACTCGCACACTTGGCCACGGAGGCTGTCAAAACCGGGGTGGCATGTTAGCTACGATAGGCATATAGAGATGACCAGATAAAACTGGTATTTAATCATAAAACGAGTCAACAAACTTAACTTGAGTCGCTTAATTCAAGCCCGCTAGTGACCCACATGGTTCCTTTATCGACCTCTGCTGTAAAAACAAATATTAATAAGTCACCATACTTACAAATTAAATGACATATTTTGTAAAATTTATAAATATTCGGTGACTGCCCCAGTGGCGCAGTTGTAATGCTTACGCGTTACGATTGAGGCCAACGCTGAGGTCTCGGGTTCGATCCCCGGGTCGGGTAAAGTGGTATTGGGTTTTTCTATTACGAAATGCTCAGTATCAGCCCGGAGTCTGGAATTTGTGCCCGTTATGGCGATAGGCTCGCCCCCTATCACATATGGGACGCAGATAGGCTCGGCGAAATGTGGGTGTACTAGTTACACCTGTGCCTACCCCTTCGGGGATTACAGGCATGAGTGCGTATGTATGAGTGCGTATATTATAAATTAAAACTATTTTAACCGTATACAATTTATAGTAAATACTTCATTCTTCCGTCTTGTAATTATTTTAATTATTTAAAGCTATCCGGAAGGTATTTAGACATCTACGGAAATGATAGTTGAAATAAATAAAAAAGTACAAGTAAAACGGCCTGTAATTATTTAGAAATAATTCATTGTAAATCAAGGTAGAAAGGAACTATTTATTGTTGCCACTATAGTAGGACAGTTAATTTTAATTAAATAATAATAAGACCTTGTTACTAGATAGGAATCATGGCAGGTAAAGTCCAGCCCGCTTAGCATAAGCCCAGCGAGATATACGGCCCGCGAAAGAGAAAACTTTGTCAGTATTAACTAGTTTCCAGTTTACACCGCAACATAGAGAGAGATAGTGATATAAAGGTAGGACGAGAAAATGAATTGAGAAAATTTCCTCGCGACCTTATGATAAATGTTAGGAGTGTTGCTTGTTTAGTCATGTTTTAAGGAAACTGCTAGATTACGTCGGTGCAAATGTCTGTCCCGCGGACGGCCATAAAAGTACTAGCTTGACTTGATAGGGAGATATGAGAGCCAATGTTCTCACTACTGGATGCTTTCCACCGAGCAAAGTGGAAGTGTCTAAGAAGGAAGGCGGACCTGATACTAAGTCAGGATAACACCACGCAGAAGGAACGAAGGGCTTATTACTCCAAATATGTTTTTAGCCTGATGGTAGGTACTTGTCTACTACTCTTCTTGTTAATTGTTTCCATATTTGTTGTATGGAACTAACTAAGGTTGTATGGAAGAGATTGCTTCTAGCATGGCCATCGTCATCCATAGGTTTAGCACTAGATTTTAGTTTTTTTTTTAATTACTTGCATTGTAAATGGTTTCAATGAAGAGTTTTGTATTGTGGCACATACATAATCAGTCCTTAAATCATAACGTCGTTGATCAATCGTCCGATGTCAGGAAAGCCATCACTATTTTTGGACATCCATGGACTTGTGAACTCGATGACCCGGAAGGTCGATAAAATTGAGGTTAGAGTCCACGTGACCTGGAAGCTGTTATCACCATATATGGGGCGGAATGGCCAGTCGCCAACCGTGCACGAACAAGGCCGTCCGGGGTGACTGACTCATGAAATTCATACTACAGATTTATGAGATATCTTAATATGGGTGCGGAAGAAGTAACGCTCCAAGTTGATAGATGTTATTGTTTTTACCCGACTATACGAAAAAAGGACATAACATACCATATGCTCATGCCTGTATCACCGAAGGGGTAGGTAGAGGGGCAACTAGCACTTTAGCCAAACTTCTTTCTCTGCCATGATGTAATAGGTGATGAAACTATCGCCATACCAGGGACAAATTTCAATTTCGGTAAATTCTTGATTTTTCGTATCGAAAGAACACTAATTGTTGTTGTCGACCTGGGATTTGAACCCTAGAGGCCAGAACCTCACGGTTTCTCAACCTACGGGAGCCACTGCTAGACAAATAAGGCGGTTAATCGCCCTTTTGCGTAGTCGGTATTTATTAATTTATATGTGAGCATTGAACTTTTTGAGTGAGGACATGATAGGGGCGTTGCTGGCATTTTTAAGAACATTGTCAATGACTTCTTAACTGGACACGATGTTGATTTCTGATTGTCATGGATTGACCAATTTTATCCTGTTTAAAATGATGATAGGTCTAAAAATATTTATTGCCGTCTGGAATTTTCCGGGTTTTAAAGTTGCCTCGGTGGCGCGTGGCCTTGTACGCTTGTAATGCGTACGCGTTACGACTGAGCCTCGGGTCTCGGGTTCGATCCCCGGGTCGGGTAAAATGGTATTGTGTTTTTCTATTACAAAATAGCGTCAAAATCAAATCAAAGAAATTAATAATACTCATGACATTGTATCAACAGATCAGAAGTTTAGCCTCGTCGAGTAACGTTCGCGGATCTAGTGTCGCCTTGGGTGGATCGTGATACACTTACTCCAACAAATTCATGGTCTTTGCCAATCATAAGTCTATGTACAGGACGCCAATTCTCGTAATTTTAAATGTTCAAAATATCATTCCGATCTAGTCTCAGCGTCAAGAAAGTTGCAAATGGCATTCTCTTAAACCAATAATCAACGTCAAATGTGAACATAGATCGTAATGAGATTGAATGTAGAATAAAAGTTGACTGAAGCCAAAACGGTATAATGCTACTGCTAATGCTAGGTGCATTTGACGTTGATTATTGGTTTAAGAGAATGCCATTTGCAACTTTCTTGACGCTGAGACTAGATCGGAATGTTATTTTGAACATTTAAAATTACGAGAATTGGCCTCCTTATATCGCCTAATCTAAAATAATCTACATCTCCACTCAATTCTGTATTGTATCGCATAGATAATAGAGTACTCCGAGAATTGATTTAGCGCGTCATTTAAGTTTAGAAGAATTATAATAAAGAATATTTTTTAAGAATAAAATTTCATAGTAATTGCTCTGTCCTTTTGTTAGACACGTAACCATTATCGTATTTTTGTTTTGTTTTAATATTTCGTATTTTATATACCGCAGAAGGAAGACGAGTGAGTCAACTTTATAGTAAGAATCTCTACCACCCATGAACATTTACAACACCCAGATTATAGAGTGTTGCGGCATCTAGGTGGTAGGTCCCTCGTTTGCGAGAGACCGGCTGGGTTGGTACCACCGCTTTGTCTATTTCTGCCGCCAAGCAACAGTGTGTAAGCACTGTTGTGTTCCGGTGTGAAGGACATTGAAGCCAGTGTAATTACTGGGCACTATGAGACTTAACACCTTATGTCTCGGGGTGACGAGCGTAGTCCAGTGTCATGCAGTGCTTTATTTAAAGTTCTGTGTGGCGTTGCTTCTGTTTATGAGCAGGCGTGGCGCTTACCATCAGGCGAGCGACCTGCTCGTCTCGTCATTCAATCTAATAAAAAAAAAAAAAAAAACTAGAGGGTAGTTGGATTTTATCATCTCCCAACTCCAAATATTATTCTTATTATCACCAACCTTTCTGTAACTTATGGAGACCCCATGGGGTTACACGTCAAAGTCTGTGATATTAACATATATATGCGATTTTTACCCCTTTGATATTTGTTGGCCTTTATAGATCCTCTAAAGTTAAATGAATACATACATACATACGCACTCACGCCTGTAATCCCCGAAGGGGTAGGCAGAGGTGAAATCAGTACACCCACATTTCGCCGAGCGCATCTCCGTCCCATAATGTGATAGGGGGCGAGCCTATCGCCATACCGGGCACAAATTCCAGACTCCGGGCTGATACTGGGGTATTTCGTAATAGAAAACCCCAATACCACTACCCGACCCGGGGATCGAACCAGAGACCTCAGCGTTGGCCTCAATCGTAACGCGTACACATTACAACTGCGCCACCGAGGCAGTCTAGTTCAGTTAAATGAATACAATATTATATTCTATCTTAGTTCTGGGTACAGGCCTCCTCTTAACACAGAAGTTAGTGTGTAGTTGATCACACTGATCTAATGCGGGTTGGTAGACTTACATTACATATCTTCGAAGTTAACTCTTAAGTATGACGTGGGTATCCTCTATTGTTGTAGATAAAAACTGTATGTTACCTATTGTTTTTTTTTAGCCTACTTAGTGTCCCACTGCTGGGCAAAGGCCTCCCCCAACTTCTGCCACTTGTCACGGTCCTGGGCGATCTCTTGCCACTTTGGAGAAAAGTTGACAATGTCGTCTCTCCATCTCTTCCTAGGTCGCCCACGTCGTCGGTAACCATCGGTTGGTGACCAGTGTGTAGTATTTTTTTTTTTTTGATAATCTCAATCCTATTGATAATCTTATATTAATAGATATCCAAGAATTGACAAGAACTTTTATAATAAAACAGCATGATTAATATCATTTCAATATAGTTCTAGTAATATACAGGTATATTTAGAATGATTTGTCAAGATCGAAACAAGATCTATGCAAAATGAAATTCCAGCGAACAATGGAATACTAAAGTTAATGCGCGACTTATCGTTCATCTATATGATTTATTGCTATTCTATTCAATGGCTTATTTGACTGCCGGCATTTAAGACGAATGGCAAATAGGGTAGACAGAAATCTAATTGTATGGATTTACTTTAATAATATATAGTAATGAATAGGAAGTTAAATAATACATAACGCTGAGCTTTAAACATTAGAACCTGAAAGGCATAAATTAGAAAAAAGCTATGGGAATAGTATACTATACTAACCCACATTTGACCAGCGACGTAGATAAAATACCTAAGCCCTCAATCGTAGAGGAATTTCGTGTCCAATAATAGGACAGTATAATACAGGGCTGCAAGCTGTCAAAGTCAGATATTGGATCTTCAAATAATTCTGGAAAACCAAAAATTTATGGTTTTTTTATATAATATAGGTTGGCAAACCAGCCAATGGGTCACTTAATAAATTATAGATTATATGATGATAGAATCATGAACACGTTGCTGAGCTTAAGGTTGTCTGGAAGAAATCGCTGTTTGCGATAAGACCGCCCATTGTATCACCCTTACTGTATATTCTTCGTTTTATAAGCTACCTACTTTATTTGGTGTGTAATAAAGAATATTCTATCTTTATATCTATCTATCTGAGCGGAAAGAAAAATGATAATTAAGGAATTAGAAAGGCGAGGGAGGATTTGGGTCTCAGGATATCTTACTCACCAAACGAAATGCAGCAGCAATTTGCTACTTTCTACCTGGTCGAGCCGGCCTATTGATGATGTCAACAAGACTGCCTACAGCATGGAGACTGAGGAGAGACTGAACTATGACACTTTGTGTTTTTAAACAATCTTTAGTCGTCAAAATGCGACTACTAAATGTTCTACTTTATCTAACGACATCTATGCAGCTTTTATCCTCATCTGAGGTTCGATCTCACGTTCCACCAGCTCAATGACCGCACTACTCAGCCACGAGCCACTTCAGATTTCCTCCTCCATAAAGATTGTCATATCTCGATAAGGTGTGAACGTGTGTAAAATCCCCAGCTATGGGCATGCACTTGACAAGTTGCTCCATCAACAGTGCAACCGGAAAGCGCAGGTTCCACGCGGTTCAAGGTCGTAACGCCCACAAAATTTGCATTATGTTTCACTTTCAAAAGCCTGTTTTTGCGAGCGTGTTTACGCGGTGAGAGATTGATGTTCAAATGTAGTTTATGTATGTTTCACTAGTCAGGCTCTTCGGTAATCTTCTACTATTTTTTATTCTTGACACGGAAATGTGACTAGATCGGAATGATATTTTGAAAATTTTAAATTACGAGAATTGGCCTCCTGATATACTGACACGGACCTGATATTAAGTACAGTGCAGTCTAAATATAAGAGACATTTCGTCCCACGACGGTCGGCAGGATTATCCCGACTGGAAGTTACCGGATCTACACTGGTCGACTCTGGAACGCGACTTGCCTGAACGAGCCACTATGGTGGGATTTTCACCATGTGATCGCTATCCAGTCGCGTACAAAGGTATCAGGTACTCTTCCACCGGCCACCAGTATTTTGGAAATACAAACGCGTGAAATTATGACGATATAACATTAGATTATGTAACTTCTTAGCGTTCATTTTAACGGCGAAGGAAAACATCGTAAAATAACCTTTATACCTCAAGCCATATTAGGCCAGTATGGACTAAGGCCTACCCATTAATGGAGGACGCCCATGCCCAGCAATAGGACTTAATATATAATCAAGATTTAAATTATATTAATTTGAAGTTTTGCAAGACCATATCTCTATTTATTTTATTCTATCAACGCCCCTAATTTAGCACGTCCAAAACCACAGCTTTATATTATCTGCGCCTATCATTTTTGATTTGTAAATGAAGGCAGTTAAGGCGTCGACCTTGGTCTAATTAATCAAATTCGTTCGCAATCGATTTAAGACAATCGATTTGTCAGTATCGATTTGTTTAGATAAGTTCGTAGGCGGGACGGCGCGGCGGCATGGCGCAACTTTGAGGCTACCATCTTTTTGCTTGTATGACTAATGGTAATTCGGGGGAAAGAGTTCAAGGTCCCATCTGCAGAGACAATAGACACCATAATGGATTTGAGTGTTTATGTAATTAAGGAATCTATTGTGAAAATATTATCAGCCTTTCTTTAGGTAACAATTTGTTTATTGGTTCGGCGAAATGTCACGGTGGAGACGCACTTTTAGATTTCATTACTTTATAAACGTTTATTTCAGTATTTTTAATCATTATTACATTTATAGACAATTCAAATAATTTAGTGATACCATATTATTTATTAAATGACCATATCTACCATATATTTACCACCACAATTGACCTTACAGAAATAAAAGGCAATGTGTGAAGGTGCTCATTACGATCGACGGTAACCACCGACTTTGATGGTAATCGGTGGTAATGATCGAATCGGAACTGGCGATTTGCAATATGATTGCCAGCTTCGAACACCTTTGAGTCTATTGATCTATTATAAAACATACATACATAAGCTACGCCTTTGACTGCCTCGGTGGCGCAGTTGTAATGCATACGCGTTACGACTGAGGCTTACTCTAAGGTCTCAGGTTCGATCCCCGGGTCGGGTAAAAGTGATATTGAGTTTTTCTATTACGAAATGCTCAGTATCAGCCCGGAGTCTGGAATTTGTGCCCGGTATGGCGACAGGCTCGTCCCGTATCAAATCATGACGGAGAAACGCTCGGCGAAATGTGGGTGTACTGGTGACACCTCTGCCTACCCCTTCAGGGATTACAGGCGTGAGTGCGTATTGTCGTATGCGAGTTATTTCATTACGTTTGAACATCGATTCTGATATCGTGGTTAAAACGCCCGACAGGGTTTTTGTTACATATTGTATACAGCACTTCCTAATTTGTCTTTTTCGTGTACCCCTTTGGGAATATATAATACTTTAAGTATTTTTTTTAAGTACTATTAAATCTCCATTTAAAAACACAATCCAGTGTTCACAATTCCTCTGTTTTTGTAACAATACATTTGTGTTGTGTGTAAACAATCAGTTGACATTTATTTAATAACACCGTGTTCATATTAGGGTATTGTTAAAAACGAACAATTGTTTTTGACTTAAAGGTGACTTGGGCCGTTAATTCGTATATAGAGAACGGGCATTTTATTTAATGTTATTTATTTAATTTGGAAAGTGTGTATTTACGTAAATTCTATCCCACATTAGGGCAGCGTGGTAACTTAATGCTTATCCTCCTTAATCGACAGCCTTCGTGGCGCAGCGGGCGCAGAAGGCCATGAGTTCGATTCCCGCACAGCGACAAATGTTTGTGTGATCCACAAATATTTGTTTCGGGTCTAGATGTTGTGGGACCGCAAGTCCCTCGTAGTTCTTGATACCCGCAATACAGTTACCTAACCTAAAACCTAGTGTGGGGTCAGAACTATGTCTGTGACTGTTGTGTGTATTTATTTATTTAATTAGAGTAGGTCTGTGGCTCGCAGTGGGACTATTTAATAAAGTGCAGATAAAAATAGTAAAATTCATTTATTTACTACATATTCTATCGCCTGCATCCTGAGTAGGTAGGTAGAGTATATTCGCCGGTCCTTTTCCAGAAATGTCAACAAATATCTACCCAGTTTTCAAGACCTGTCTATCCCCAGAGGGGTTGACGTCAGGCAGGCGGCCGGTCGTAAAAACTATAAGCCAAATCTTTCTACAACATGTGTTGAGAAGCATGTTGCGCCGACCCCACTGCGAGTGGGATACGGGAAAGTGGAAGGAAGGAAGGATAGAGACCTGTCAATTCTACCCTAAATATACCCTAAATTATATACAATATAATAAAGATAATTAAGAAGTATGTTTGCTGTGAGACAACGGTAAAAACTACCCTGATCGAACCGGTTCATTCCTGCTATAGGCAAAAAGGTCTACAGTGTGGACTACCAGTTTATTAATTCATTCATCTCAGCTTTTTTTGCGCTCATGACACTGCATGGTACCGTTTTACACCATTCCCCTCTATGTTGGGCTAATCTTGGCAAAATGACACCAACTTTTTCAAGTTATCGAACCATCTGGATAGCGATCTGCCACGGCTACGTTGACCATCGCGTTGACACCATCATGTTAATGATTTACTCCACCTATCATTGAATCTTGTCAAATGTAATGTTACAAAATCAATCTATATAAACGGCTAGACGGATTTCGATGATTTTTTGTGTGTGTTTAAGTGGGTCCCTAGATGGTTTATATTTGCGATTGGACCCGGTAGGCGGCGCTGCGATCGGGTTCTAACTATCAATTATATTTTGCGGATGAAACCGCGCGAGACAGCTATTGTAATATCATAATATTCAGTGTTGATTAAAAACAATTACAAAGCATTGCAAATTCGCATATTTGTTATTGAATGGATATTTTAAATATTCAGCGCCTTGAAAGCTTGCAAATTCCTCAGAGGTTAAGTTTTGTTAGGAAACATTCGTTTATTTACATAAATTGTTTTGCATACGACACTTACGTATTGTTGAATGCTGTTTAGCGCTATCTATTGAGCAAATACATACATATACATATGCACTCACGCCTGTAATCCCCGAAGGGGTAGGCACATTTCGCCAAACGTATCTCCGTCCTATAATGTGATAGGGGGCGAGCCTATCGCCATACCGGGCACAAATTCCAGACTCCGGGCTGATACTGAGCATTTCGAAATTAGAAAATACCAACATCACTTATACCCGACCCGGGGATCGAATCCGAGAGCTCAGCGTCAGCCACAGTCGTAACGCGTACGCATTACAGCTGCGCCACTGAGGCAGTCAAAGCAAAGCAAAGTTATTGAGCAAAGTTGGAGTTAATAGTCATTTTGAGTGTTGTGTTGAAATACGAATATTCAAGTTTGAGGAATTTAATCTTAATTTAAATTAGTTTTATTTTGTAATAGCTATTACCCGTGGTCCGCCCGCGTAAATGTCTTTTTCTGGGTTAAAAGTAACCTGTATTTTAATTCATGTCAAGTTTTATTCAAAATTCTACACTCACTATGAATTTACGGTGGATTTGCTATCATGTGGGGCAACCCGCCGTCTGACCCCCACATTGGGGCCTATAACCCGCAACAGGAATTAAGTTTTGGCTTTGCCTCGTCCGTTAGTCAGCAAAGTGTACCACGTGCAAATCGGGTTAGCTTTGGGTCTGAGATGTAGGTCATCTTAAAATCCGACATAATCACATATCGCCAGATCTAAATCATCCAGCAAAAGGAAATATAGTCATTTAAGTATACTTCATAGTCGCTTAAAAGCAGGACTTTGATTCCTAGGCAGTGGGACATATAAGGCTCAGTCAAGTCACGTAGAACCATTTTCATCCTCGTGCCCATATAAAGTCAGTGAATATATAATGCCTATAATCTGCATAATAATAGTGGCATATAAATGACTGCAGTAATCAAGTAACCGTTAATCTTTTATAATGTATTTAACACCTCGTAACTCCGTAATAGGTGATGGAGGTTTATTATCGGACGCCAGGCTGTTTGTGTCCGGTCAGATGAACTGCATTTCAAATCATTTGTGGTTGTTTCATAACGTTTGAGTCAAGTTCAAGATTATTTAAGTGACAACTGTCTCACAGAAAACCGACGTAAAGAAGCAGTTTGCTGCTGCGTTTTTTACGATGAGTGAGATATTCGGACGTCCAAATCCCCGTCCCCTTCCCGATTCCTTTAAGGTCGGCAACGCGCTCATGATTCATTTGGTATTATGGCCGTACATGGGCGGTGGAGATCACTTACCATCAGGTGACCCACTTGCCCGTTTGCCGACCTATGCCATATTTTTATTATCATGACACGGCATACTGACTACACTGGACATGATGTCAATGTTTATTTTGTTATAAAACAGACATTATTATAAAGAGTTCTTCCGTTCCATACAAAACACGTCTAACCAAATCCTCTCTTTGTTGCAGCATGCAAACGCAGTCCGGGAATCAGCGCGCCTTATCCTGGACGCACCACATCCAGAATCTGAGGATGCCCTGACTCTGGCCAAAGCCCTACGTTCCAGAGCTCCAGTCAACATGCTACCAGCAGCTAAAGCGGGCACATTCTTCGCCAGAGACAACCTCTCCAACTTCATAGAGTGGTGCCGCAGAGCCTTGGGCATTTTGGAGTGCCTCCTCTTCGAAACCGATGATTTATGCCTCCGAAAGAATGAGAAGCACGTGGTTCTATGCCTTCTAGAAGTTGCTAGAAAAGGCGCCGTGCTCGGAATGCCTGCTCCGTTATTAGTTCAGATGGAGAAACAGATTGAAAGGGAGTTAGCAGGAGAGGAGTTGAGACCTAATGACCATGCCTTAGGTCTGGTACCCTCGGCTCCTCAGCCGCAGTTGGTGACGAACGACTTGAGGAGTTTGGACGAAAGAGTCAGGGATTTGGTGGAGAGGTGCTCCTGCCCGACCCAGTTCCCCATGGTCAGGGTTTCGGAGGGAAAATACAGGATCGGTGATACAAGAATGCTGATATTTGTTAGGGTATGTTTTCATAATTTTATTTAAATACCTTAATTTCATTGCCTCATTGGTTTAGAGGCAGCGTCCTTAAGCTGAGAATCGTGAAATTCTAAGTTACATTCCCAGGTTGGAAAATCAAAACTTGTGTTTGAGTTTTCAATTCGAAATATTACCCATGAATTGCCCGGGGTGAGGGGTTGTGCTCAGTATGGTAATAAATACCTCTGCCTATCCCTTCGGAGATAAAAGTGTGCGCTTATATTATGGAATTTTATAACAGCTCGATGGCTCAAATAATCCCTACTTTTAAGAATATAAAGTAAATTGTTACTCATAATGTGATTTTATAATTATGTGTCATCGAAACAGCGTCAGATTTTTAGGATATTAAATTAGAAGCAACGTTAAATTACTTCAATATTTTTTTGCCTTCTATTTAATGTTGTTGTTTTTATTCATATCGAAAAGTACCTTAGGGTTTTTTGGAAAAAAATACCAAAAGAATGGTTTGCATCATACATTATGTAACTTATTTAAATATTACAAAAGCTATTTTTAATGATAAACAAAGCGCAGTAAACATTATGATTATGCAAAACAACGTGCAGTTTCCTGTTTACAATATACACGATATACTGCACTGGTTTAATGACAGGTTAGGCATTAGTCACTGCTATCAGGGCAGTAGTATTATGACTGCATCTTTTTATTCTAGCACAGCAGCATTTTTTTTTATTAGCTTGAATGACGAGCCGAACAGGTCGCTCGCTTGATGGTAAGCGCCACGCCTGCTCATAAACAGAAGCAACACCATACACAACATACATGGCGGCAGAATTAGACAAAGTGGTGACACCAACCCAGGCCTTTCGTATACGAGGGACCTACCACTTTGTAACCTTGTAAAGTAACCACTACCACGAACAACGGGTTATCTCTATTTCTCTGGCCATGCTTCTTCAAGCGAACGCGCAAGCGACGCCGCAACTTGCTATCTCGCTCTGGCTCGCAAGTATCGCTCTTGCAGGGGTAATCAATCGAAATAAAAGCCTTATTACAACAAACAATAAAATAATCGAATTTAAAACAAAATGATAATTTTTATACTTAGTCTCATTTTCATATGCGAGTTATTTCATTACGTTTGAATATCGTTTCTGATATCACAGTTAAAACGCCCAACAGGGTTTTATTTGCATATTGAATAATATAAGACTCATGATGCCTAGTAATTTCACTGGTTCATTATAACTTCATCTAGTCGATATTAACTTAAAAAAAATAAAAAATGTTAAATATGTTTATTTATTTATAAATAAACATAAATAAACTTAATTAGTAAAGTCTATCCCCGATAGCGAAATCGTATATTTTAACAAAATCTAGTTCGTAAAGATTAAAAATAAAAAACTCAAGTGTCAAGGATCGCGGTAATTAAATAATTAGTTACGGGTTTTGTTAAAATTAACCGTGTTTTATAGCTGAATAACCTTGGGGTAATGTGCAATATTTTAACATTTTGTCGTTTAGTGTTTCTAATGTTTTGCCGCCAATATGGTGACCACTTAGGCTATTTTATAAATAACCTCGGGGTAATGTGCAATATTTGAGCATTTGACAGACATGACAGCCTCCGTGGCGCAGCGGGCGAGTAGCCGGTTCGATTCCCGCACTTAGACAAATGTTTGTCTGATTCACAAATATTTTACAATATAATACATATATAATACAGGGCTAGTATTATCATTATTATTAATATTAAATACTAAAGGTCACATTTTGTAGTAAAATCACTCACTCAAGCATGTAGGCAGAGGTGTAACTAGTACACCCACATTTCGCCGAACTTATTTCCCTCCCATGTTGTGATAGTAGCCTATTGCCATAGCGGGCACAAGTCTCCGGGCTGATACTGAGCGTTCCGTAATACAAAAACACTTTACAATATCACTTTTATCCGATCCGGGAATCGAACCTGAGACCTCAGCAAAGCAGCCGTAACGCAAGGCATTACAACCTATCAGTTACTATATATATAATTAGTATACCTAGTTTATAAATGTGAAAGTTTGTATGTTTGTGCGTTTGTAAATATGAATGTTTGTTAGTGAACGGTTTTGAATGAAATTTGGCACAGATCATGCCCTGCATTAGAACATAGGGTACTTTTTATCCAGGAAATGACGCACATGCGGGCGGAGCCGCGCTCAAAAGATAGTTGAAAAAAAGAACCGCATCCAAATAAGTCCATTCTTTATGCGCTATGATGCCACACTGAAGTTGTAACACAATTTTTTTGCCAGGGGTTAGAAAACACAACTGTGTTGATTCGTTTCAATTGGTGCAAGTAGCAAAAGTATGAGTTGTTAAGTCTCATAGTACCCAGTAATTTCACTGGCTTCAATTTCCTTCAAATCGGAACACAACAGTACTTTCACACTGTATCCTATCGGTATATCGAAACCAAATTCCAATTCCGGGAAAATGTGATTATTCGAACCTACGAGTACATTCAAATACAAAATGTGATTGTCCGAACTAGATTTGAACCCAGAACCACACCGATTTCTCAGGCTTCATTGCCACTAGACCAAAGAGGCTAGATCCTAATATTATTTAGAATTATCGATGCAACATACATTTTCGTCGCCCTGTAAGGCAACGCTAACGACTCTGCTCTATAAGGGTCCAGTCGATGATTCATACCAGCCTACCCATCTACGGTCAAATCGTAATAATGTAAAAGAAATCTTAGATATGACCTTTTGCTGACAGACATATAAAGACCTCCCGTCCTTTGCATGATGTATTTGGATACAGGTCTATTTATAATGGTCATGTGTGGCCAGTTTGAAAAGATCTCTAATTTAGTACAAGACTTATTGAAGTGTAGATTGTAGTATAGTGGTTTATCGCTCCTATTAAGGGTTGTAAGGTTACATTTACGAGGTCGTGAAATATTTGTATAAAGTTTTGCGAAGTTTCTCCCACGTTTTGGCAGATGTTTTGATTTTATTGATATAAAATTAAACGGTACAAATTCCAGACTCCGGGCTGATACTGAACTCTTCGTAAAAGAAAAACCCAATATCACTTTTACCCGACCCGGGGATCGAACCCTCAGCGTCAGCCTTAGTCGTAACGCGTACGCATTACAACTTCGCCACCGAGGCAGTCACATCATGGGACGGAGATAAGCTAGGCGAAATGTGTACTGGTTACACCTCTGCCTACCCCTTCGGAGATTAAAGGCGTGAGTGCGTATGTTTATTGGAATGCATTTCAAACTTATAAAAAATAACAATAAATACATGACAGCCTCCGTGGCGCAGCGGGCGAGTAGCCGGTTGCGAAGCGTGAGGCCGTGGGTTCGATTCCCGCACCTAGACAAATGTTTGTCTGATTCACAAATATTTGTCTTGGGTCTGGGTGTTGTGGGACCGCAAGTCCCTCGTAGTTGCTGATACCCACGATACAGGTTTACCTAGTGTGGGGTCAGGACTATGTGTCTGTTGGGTGTATTTTATTTATTATAAAACATTTTTTTTTGCATTCCAAACTTATAAAAAATAACTACCTATAAGTACAATAAAAATCATTTTTTTATCGTTTCTAAAAATTCCCAAAGTTTCCCACAATACTGCCAACCGCAAAAACGACACTTGAACAACTAAGTTGATTAACTAGAATGTTCTAATAGACGCGTTTTGGTCACAAAAATAACGGGAAATATTACGGCATACACTACAATACTGAATTCATCATTTATTGCGGTATTTAAACATTGTACACACACGCATATATCCCCGAAGGATAGGCAGTATTTCCATCCCAATTGCGATAATAATTATAGACGCAAATTGAACAAAGTAAAATAAAAACTGAACGCATCGAATTGATAACCTCCCTCTGTAAGTCGAATAAAAGTAATGAATCTTACGCTCGATTTTTTTTTTTATTTTTTTTTTATAGTATAGGCCGGCAAACGAGCAAGTGGGTCACCTGATGGTAAGCGATCTCCACCGCCCATGTACGCCCACAATACAAAAGAATCATGGGCGCGTTGCCGACCCCAAAGGAAAGGGATAATAAGGGATTGGGAAGGGGAGGGGGATTTGGGCCTCCGGATATCTCACTCACCGTACGAAACGTAGCAGCAAAAGTCTACTTTACACCGGTTTTTATGCTAACGAAATATACGAATACTGAAATGCAAATCAAGCTTTTATGCTAAAGCTTTTTTCTGTCAAAATTGTATGAAAGTAATACCCCTTAGTCTGTCGTTGAGTTGCGTAACAGTATGTGGGTTTAAGAAAGGTAAGTTTATTTACGTAAATAAACTTAGGTATACCCCACTTGGAGATCAGAGATCAGTTTGTGAAGAAGACAAAAATAGGCAATGTTTCTCTTGGCTACTAACTTTAAATACTAAGTACCTATATACATACATAAAATCGCACTCACGCCTGTGGGATTACAAGCGAAAAATTACGAACGGGTAGGCAGAGGTGTAGCCAGTACACCCACATTTCGCCGAGCGTATCTTCGTCCCATGATGTGATAGGGGGCGAGCCTATCGCCATACCGGGCACAAATCCAGACTCCGGGCTGATACTGAGCATTTCGTAATAGAAAAAGCCAATACCACTTTACCCGACCCGGGGATCGAACCCGAGACCTCAGCGTTAGACTCGATCGTAACGGGTACGCATTATAACTGCGCCACCGAGGGCAGTCTAAATACTTAGTAGTAAGCTAAAATTTCCACTTCCTTTCTCTTGTTACAGATCCTACGCTCCCACGTGATGGTCCGCGTAGGTGGTGGATGGGACACCCTTGCCCACTACCTGGACAAGCACGATCCGTGCCGCTGCCGCGCCCAGCACCGGACATCGCTCTCCGCCCGCCTTGCCCGCCCCAAACACGACCTCGTCGGCGCCACCGTCACTTACGAACGCCCAGACCCTGGCCCAACTTCTCTACCATACACCAAAACCGACCCTAAGGGATATGAACCAACCTCACTTCCTTACGAAGGCCAATACCAATCGAATCGTCTCACCGAGCCAACCAGCCTCCCATACCTTGGAGATTCAGATAGGTCTCACTCTCCAAGCCGAAAGCATCTTGCTCCGAGATCCATTAGCCCTGGAAGGAAATCTTCCTCTCCTGACAGAAGGACCAAGATCATTCATACCAACCATTTGGTTCCAACTCCTCATGGTTTGAGGAATAAGAGTCCAAGGCCCGTGTCTCCAGCGCCGGCTACAGAAAGCGCCTCTGACAATGGTTCTGAGGTGTCTGATGAAGGTTACAGGAGCTTGGGAGTGGTGGCTGGATCCACCCAGGGTTCTCCTTCGATGAAGACTTTGAACAGATACTCGATACACAGCCAGAACTCCATGGATGACGCTGAATTTAATGGTAAGTTGGTACTTCTTCTGATTCATTTCCTAACTATGTTATGTCACTTGGCCATCTCGGTAGCACTAACGTGGTCGGAGTGCCCAAAAACTGTATCTTTATCGTAATATCTCACTGGCCATCAAGATTCATCCTACCGACCAACAGATAATTTTATAAGAGGTAGAGTATATGAAGACATTTTGGCCACAGCAGGAATTAGCCAGCTCGACCGGGTTAGTACCACTGTCTCACAGATTGCGCAAATCTGCCCCTCCTTCATTGAAAAATGTTAGCTGAATACCGTTTTGGCTTCAACTTTTATTCTACTTTCGATCTCATTATGATCTATGTTCACATTAGATGTTGATTATTTGTTGAAATAAAACTAGTTTATACAGATTTTATCGCGGTTTAATTTTTATTTTTGATATTGATTATTTGATTTGGGTTGATTATTTGTTTAAGAGAATACCATTGGCAACTTTCTTGACACAGACTGGATCGGAATGATATTTTGAACATTTTAAACTACGACAATTGGCCTCCTGATCGTGAACAATTCAGAAGTTTACCTTAGAAACTAGAATAAGGGTGAAATGGTTCAACTTAAGTGAGCTGATCACGCGTCTGTGCAACTCGCAGACGTCCCCACCATAAATACAAACTAGAATAGTTAGCAACGTATGACAAAGCGACAAACGTAGCCGTAGCATTTAAGGTCCATTCATTGAGCGTGTAATTTAACGGTACGCGCCACTGTCAGTTGATGCATCATTGCGAAAATATTTGCTGAATGGCGTCGCGAGTATTGAGGGATAGGCGAGTTCTTTAAATAAAAATTATTGCTAGTTCCATATTAGAGTTCGAGTATTTGTGAAACACAAAGTACTAAAACACATATTTTAGTCGTAGTTCTGTATCTCGTTCTAGTTCCAGATTAGAGTTCTATAGGGATATTAAACTACCTCCATTTTGACAGCCTTTGTGATGAGTGCCGGTTGTAAATTAAGAGGTCGTAGGGCCAGTTCCTGCACAGAGATAAATGTTTGTGTTAGGTCTGGGTATTATGAAACCGAAAATCTCTAGTTCTCATGACACAAGAACTATGAATTCTTCTGAAAGACTTCCCGTTAAAATAGCAAAGTTCTAACTACTAGCGTAGAAATAAAACTAGTTTATACGGATTTTATTGCAGTTTAATTTTATTTTAATCCCGACGTTTCGCATACTAGCGTAGAAGTAAAAATTGCTCCTCGCTTGTAAATTAACACTTTGAACTATGTTAGTTCAGGTTGCAACGTTAGTTAGCGTTGAGTAGACAATACACGACACAGTGTTGTTGACATATATGCGCATACTCACAGTTGTTTGGACAACTGTGTCGTAATTAATTTTGCGACATTTGCGCATTTTGTAAGTAAACTATTGGTTGTAGGAAGAATTAAAATATTAAATAACCCCTTGAAAATTCTCACCAGAGGGGTTGACGTCAGGCAGGCGGCCGGTCGTAAAAACTACAAGACAAATCTTTTTGTAACATGTGTTTCAATAGCATGTTGCGCTGACCTTACTGCGCCTGAGATAAGGTCAGGTGAAAGAAGAGTCAAACTCACAGCCCTGACTCCAGAGTAATATACGATTAACACCCAGATCTTAATCAAATATTTGTGGATCAGACAACTATTTGTATCGTTGCGGCGATATGTTGTTGCAACGAGACATGATAGCATGCAATGTTTCCGATAACGACGTCATGGATAGGGCGAAGTAGAGGAATAATGTTAAGAAGGCTGACCCCATCACCATGTGGGATAAATAGTCGGGCAGAGAGAGAGATGCGGCGATCCAACCCGCGAAAGAACTAATTGACCATGTAAGATTGTGACCGTGCTCCGAAAAGGGCACGTCACGAGTACCCTCAACCGACGAAAATGTATGAATGTGGAAGAGGCGAAAGAGGTGTGTCAGGATCGTAGCTTGTGGTACTCAATAGTCTCTGCCTACCCCTATGGGACATAGGCGTGAGTGTGTATGTATGTATGTAAGATTGTAGAGAGGATTTAGTCATTAAGTAATGTACTAGGTAGTACGTCTCTCACGTGTGAGAGGGAATCTGGTAAGGTACCATCGTTTTGTAGCCGCTAAGTGCAGAATATAAGTACTATTGTGTTCTGATTTGAAGGATATTGAAGCCAGCCAGAAAGCCAGTGGGCATTATATCATGTGTATTATGATTATTATGTCTTGGGATGATGAACGTAGTGCAATACCATGTTCTTTGTAATTCATAAACCTATGTGGTATTAGTTTATGGGCAGGCGTGACCCTTACCATCAGACGAGCGGCCTGCTCCTCTCGTCATTCAGGAGGATAAAAAAAGGAGTTATTAACTGCTAAAAGTGTCTCAACCAGAAAATTCTTTTACTTAAGTGTTTACTACAATTTCCACATTTCCAAATAACCTCTACGACAGAATTTTGAACATCGTTTACTATAAAAACCATAGATAGCAATCTATGATTAATGATAGACAGATGTGCATTGCTAAATATGCTTCGATAGCAATGACGAGATGCTTTGGTATGCCAAAACAAAAACGTTGTGTAACTTTCTATGAGGCGTGTCATATGCAAAATTATTGCAATAGTGTCTGTTGATATTATTCTAATAAGCGAAGGACATAGCGATGAAATATCCAGTTGAGTGGAGCTCAATCAAAATTGAAGTGGTTACTATCATCGAAATAAGATAACAAGAAACTTAACTTAAGCAAAAAAATTACCGCACCAAAGCTCTGTGCAAGGGGGCTGGGCTCTAAGAGTCTGTGCATAATAATCTCTAATTGACACTTGATACGTCTAATTTTTTGCGCGGTGCAGAACGTCGTATTTCGGTCTAGAAATTTAATATTTAGACATTAACATTTATAAAATAAAGTTGATTTTGAACGTTCATACATTTTTGTTGCGTGTATGATTGTTACGTGTGATTTTACCTTTGCATGTGTAAGTAAGTGGAGCCGTATTTTTGGCAGACTTATAAGAGAGCTATCGCTCTAGTTATCTTATTTCGATGGTTACTAATTATAATGTAGGACATTCTTGATGAAATTTTGACGAATAAAGTCGCTTAAGAGCCGTAGATTTTAAAGTGAAACAATTGGGAAAACATTTCATCCTAAGAGTGGGTTCAATGAATAATTTGTAACTATTATTACAGAAGCTTATGGTTACGCTTTATCTTAATCAGTCTTCTTTACATTTTAATAGGATTTGATCTTAGTGCCACCAGACTTGTCTAACGCAGATTGGTAGATTGCTATTGCTTTTTAGTCAGCAGTGTGAATTGCGAGCCGTTGAGTTCTGCAAGAGATGCCATAGATCTTGGGTTCCACTACGTCATCTATAATAATCAGTCGAAAGTTTTTTTTTGACTGATTATTATCCTCATGGGGATTCGAATGCTTGAGAAATCATGTTTTTGATGCCAAAAGTCTTGGATGTTTTTGCTTCCATTTATAATTCTGAAATTTTTATTCATATGTAGGTAAAAAAACTCAATTTCGTGAGCAAACGGGCGTCCTCCTGCTGTTCCTGTCCGTCCCTCGTCGACTCTCGCCAGTTAGTGATGTAAAATTTTATACATAATGGGTGACTAATATAATGATGTGATAAATTGTGCAACATACAAGCATAATAAAGGTTATCTCAAACTTATCTGTAAATTATCTAGTGTGCTCAGGTGAAGTCAAGAAACTAAGATTACACACTGGACTTAATCCTGACCTGCTTTATGAGCACAAAATCAATTAAAATGTGTATGATGGGGGTTTTAAAAGGGGCATGAAAAAAGGCTGAAACTATGACAGCGTCTATAGCATTGCATTTCTAAGTATCCTTGTGGGAACCCTCCCATTCGCAGTGGGTGAGCCGGCTGTGAAGCGAGGGCCACTGTTTGTGTGACCCACAAATATTCGTTTCGGATCTGGGTGTTTTCTCCCCAGAGGGGATGACGTCAGGCAGACAGGCCGGTCGTAATAACTACAAGCCAATTCTTTCTCTATCATGTGTTAAAAAGTATGTTGCGCCGACCTCACTGCAAGTGGGACAAGGGCAGGCCGCAGGTGGTAAGGAAGAAAAAGTAGTAGTATTTTTTTTATGGCATAGGCTGGCAAACGAGCAAGTGGGTCACCTGATGGTAAGTGATCCCCACCACCCATGTACGCCCACAATACCAAAAGTATCATGAGTGCGTTGCCGACCTTAAAGGAAAGGGATAATTAAGAAATTGGGAAGGGGAGGGGTTTGGGCCTCCGGATATCTCACTCACTGTACGAAACGCAGCAGCAAGCTGTTACTTTACGCCGGTTTTCTATGAGACAGTGGTAATGACCCGGACGAGCCGGCCCATACATGCTGTAGACAAAAATATCTACAGCGTGTCTGTCTATTTCCTCAAACCTTTATAAAATTTGAATTAAAGAGAACAATTTTTTGCATACTCTCGGATTTATTAATAGTGCCCTTAATTTTGAGGTCTATAAACTGAAACTTATAGTGTCCTATCCTTGCAGGACAATGACGAAGTTAGGTAGTCGACTCGACGCACAATGGAGTCCTTGTGACCAAAATTGTAGTGTTCACGTAATTGCTACGTCATACATTTGCATCAAAGCGCCAGAAACTACTCAGGCGTCACTTTTGAATACAAAACTAATTAGAATAGATAATATGATTTAGGGTATAGACGTCATGGATAAACATGGATTGTTACTATTGGTTTGGTTGGTATCAAACATGATTTATGATTACTGATGATATAAATAATACATACTAAGCTATTGATATATTATGAATACATGTATGTATATATTTATGTGGGTGTATTCATACACATACTAGCTGTCCCGCGCGGTTTCTCCCGCAACTACAGCAGCTCCATCTACCGGGTCCAATTGTGAATCTAAACCATCCAGGGCGCCACCCAAACGCATAAATATATCATTCAAATCGGTCCAACCATTTAGGAGGAGTTCAGTGACATACACACGTACAATAGAATTATATATATAAAGATAAACTTAAAGTTAAGCCGCGCTATTTATTTCTCTTTTTACCAATATGTGGAAACGTGTAATAGTGTTTAGTTGTTTTTGTTCAGATTTGTTTTCTGTTTCACTGTATGTTCCCTTAAAAATAAATAAAATTATCTTAAATTTATTTATTAAGCCCAAACACGGTATATTTGCTAATAATTACTGAAGAGTTGGAAGCTGTAGGCGGTTTGGTGGCAGCATTAGATTAAGGTTAGCTAGACCATAACTTCTTCTTCTTTCTTCTACCTGCTGTTATCACACTAGTAGTGGAGTCGGCGTAATAAACTTAAATATATGTTACAGAATGATTTTGCTTGTAGTTTTTACGACCGGCAGCCTGCCAGACGTGAAACCCTCTGGGGAGAAACCACCAAAACCCGAAACAAATATACATTTTTGTCTCGATGAGGAAATCGAATCCGCGGTCTCTTGCTTCACTGTTTCCCGCACTGCACCACGGAGCCTTTCAGCCAGTCAAGAACACTTAATTGACTTAGCTTAGAAATAAGAAAGCATATTATCAAAACCGTCCGTTCGTTTAGGCAATACGATGCTACAGACAGACAGATAAAGAGGTCATAGTTATAACACTACTCTGTTTTACCGGTGGTTAAAAATAAAGTAAGAGGTACTTTATATATTCCAAGAATGGGCGGTTATTAAGCCTCCGACATTCAATCAATTTGGACCGGTCGTCCAGGCGATGCCACAGAGAGGTAGACGAAAGGGCCCTTAATATAGATAATAGGTACTCATTTTTTCTATCAGAGTTTAAGAAAACCGTAAATACATCGTCACAGCAGCATTGCCATATAAACGGTGATGTAGGCGGCATTGCTCAGCGTTAAATCCCATTGCCTTTTACAGCGGAATGTAGTTCGAATACCACACGTGTTCCAAAGGTTGATGATCAATCAGTAACTAAAATAACATCTTGTAGAATGTATTGCCACCGTAATAAGAATGTGATTTGTGCGTTTATCGTATTAATAGAACTAGAAGCAAACAACATTTAATAGGTGGTAGGTCCCTCGTATGCAAGAGGCCGTCTGGCGAATCATAATAAAATCAAAATATTTTACAATGACTGACAGTTCTTTGCAAAATATGATATTGAATAAATTGTATGTCTTAATCTAGTACATGGCCTGCCTGTGTACCAAATTTTATACAAAACTGTTTATCCAAATTCAAGGACTTACGAACACACAAACATCCAAAGTTATTAATTTATAATAATAGTAGGATAGAAGGATAGAAGGATAGAAGGATAAGTATCATTGTCTGGCTGGATTTGGGCCCATTCAGAACTTAGCATTAATACAGGCAAAATAACTTGACAAGCTTGAAGCTAGTTTCGATGATGGCTATTGTTTTATGGACGTTCCCTATATTATATTTACAGATACATTTGCTTGTACTATGAATAGTATTTTGATAGACCATCCATAGAAAATATGCCAAAAATATACTGCCAGTAAGCAAATCTGTCGATAGACAGGTTATTGGGAACGGCCATTAGAGAATAAAGAGTAACAGAGGCGTAGAGGACGCATAAAGTGACTAACTTCAACCCGGCCGGTTAGAACATAGCACCAAAAATAGATAAATAAATAAAAAAGAAATTCCAAGATTCATGAGTGTTACCTGCAATAACTTGTCAGTTGTTATTATTATAAAACAAGGAGATCTCAGCTGACCATAAAACCTTATGACTCAGTCATACACCATCAATATGTAGGCGCCCATACATGGCTCACGGAACAGGAAGCCACGGTAACAAGGCATGGGCTTTTAAGGAATTAAAATGATAGGCATCGAGTTAACACCATAAATAGGGTTATACGGATAATAATATAAGACTCAGACGCGGATATGTAGGTATAAGTTATGCTTTTTTTATTATTATTCTATGTTGATTTCGATTCTGGTATAAATTTTTCTTCCCAAAATATTATTACAAAATAAGTTTTTATCGGCCGCCATGTTGGATCTATCATCTAGCATCTATGGCGACACTCACTTTATGGTTTATATATCAAAACTTTTTATTTTATATCTACATTGCGAGAGTCGTTAATATTTTTTTCAGATTTTTTTACCCTTTAGAATCAGTAACTTACTTATATTAGCTTATCATTAACAACCTTCTACTTTTTGAAAAGTTTATATTTCATGGATCTGCATTTTGAACTAATGAAGATTATTTTCTGTTTTTCAGAGCGTCTCGACCACGACGACGGTTGTCACATGGACAAAAACGAGCGAGACGATTACGTGAGCCTCAGCACGGGGCTGCGCAAGACCGACTTCTCCGACACCTTCTACGGAGGCCGCAAGCCTGGCTCCATCGACGGGAAATCTAACCGTGGCAGCCCTGATAGGATTGTTGTCTCTGAATGCAACGACTCCCCTAGCAAGAGCCTCAGACCTAGCAGAGAACCTTCAGAGTCTCCGACAAAGACCATTAGGAGTCGCCAAGCCAGCAGGATTCCTCATTCTCCAGTCAGGAATCGCACTCCAAGCCGCGGCAATACCCCCAGCCCTAAACACACGGCAAATCCAGTCCAAACCTCACCAAAACTGAAGCCTAAGTTACCACCCACTACGAGGAATACATGGGCTGGCAGGACGGGGCCTACCCAAACGAAGGCCAAGTCCAGGCCAGCGTTGGGGACTGACACTTTTGATAATCCTAATAAGTCGCCCAAAGCTGTGCCTAAAACCGCTCAGAATGATACTTTTAAAAGGAATTCTCCCCTTAGAGCGAGTAGTGCTACGCTCAGATCCCCACCGAATCAGAAACAGTTGAGCCCACTCCTAGAACAGATTCTAAGGTCAACAGAGACGGCGAAAGACGATGCAACTGTACTAGAAAAAATGAAGGAGATTATTAGGACTTACTCAAAAGGAGATGACTCGTTATCCAGGACGAGTTCGAAAGACTCAGATTATGCTGACTTCACATCAGCATGGGTCATGTCAGATGGAAAACTCGAGAGGTCCATGAGCACTAGGCAGCTGGCTTCACCCAGGAAAGACCAGAGAAACGGTTCATCGCGGATACCGGCTCCAGTCTCCATAGGATGCAGAAGGTCTACATCGACGTCACAATTCGAATGACAGAGCTCTACGGAAAGTGTGGACAAAGGCTCTGAGGCTTAAGTAAGTTTCAGTAAGGCCGCGGATAAGTTCGTACATTGTCACGAAACCGTGTGATCCGCGTTTGCATTATCGGAAGACGCTGAATAGTGTTAGTGCGCGCTAGTTGAGATAGATGGCATTAAAATAAACGTACTCGAATGGTGATATTCGTTGACATGACTTATGAAAAATATATCAAATTCATATCTGTACGGCGATATTTTTGCATTTTGCTAAAGATTTTACAGTGTAGAATTGGCTTAGTTTCATTCGTAGTTTAAACGATTAGGAGAATTTTAAGGTTATCTTGGTCTTTTCCTTCGCTATATTGCATGAATGAAACTGGGACATTTATGTATACAAGTTACGGCAGATTTTGACATCAGAACATTGATTATGTTCGTCAAATGTACGTTATTTTCATATTTACGACTTACAAGAGCGGATCCCGAGAAATTGGTTCCAAAACGGCGGTTTTGTAAATATCATTTTAAAAAAAAATAACCGAGGTCCGTTCTGAAACCGGATTTTCTTCTAACATAGACTTAGTACTAATTATTCTATAACTTAGAAAAAGTACTAACTCGAAGATATCTACAGATATCTAATATTTTTCACAACCTTTTCGCCCGAAAGTAATTTAAAAACAATAATCTAAGAATCTCTAAAATTACATTGAATTTGGGCATGCTTTTATACCTAATTTGATTTTAACCAGATTTTTTACTTGTTAAGCTAAAGAATTTTATTTGTTAACAGAATAAGTTTAAAGGTGCTAAGTTAAATGTTATTTTAAGTACAATAATGTTATTTTAAATTTAAGTTCAAGATTCACAATTATGTTAAGTTTTTTAAGTCGAATGCTTCAAGACGTTTTTAATACAATAATTATTGTTCTCTTTATTCGAGGAATTTAACTGTCATGTTTTGAAACAATTAAACCCCAAAAAATACCCACAACGATGGATTCAGTATCTAGCACAAATTATGACTTAAAAGAGCTGGATTTGTGTTAAAAAATATTTTTTATTTTCCCGGCATGGACTTTCGAACGCATTTAAAATACCTAGATCATTCCAAGCAGCCGGGAGTTTTGGCAATTATTTTACAATTTTTTTTTTAAAGTAATCTCATTTTGTGTAGGTTATGAATGGAGTAGAGCTTATAAGATAATTGAAGTGTTTTTTTTCACTTATTAAATCACTTTTAATACACTTAAGTAGGTAACACATCATCCATTTTGTACCTCATTTGTAAAATAAGAGATGACATATTTTTTCAAGCATTTAAAATAATGTTAGGCCGTCCAACATTTAATAACAAAGTTTCACATTTTTCAAGTAGTATTTTTCAAATATGGTAGCAAAATCTAGTTTCTTTTGTTAGCAGAAAATTTGGGGATACGACAGCTTTCTTCATTCATTTTGCATAAATAATTTAATTTCAATTAAATTAATGATTGAAGTAAAGTAAATATAATTAATTGTAAACACACTTTTAAAATCAACAAATTTAATCTAGCCCATAACTATTAATTATCTGTGCTTCTGTATCGATGTGTTATTATAAAAAAAACAACATAATCTACGTTTATAAAAAAAACAATAGCAATAAAACCTACATTTAAGATTATAATGCTCTGACCGCTAAATATTGTATAAAATACTTGATCCAATTCATTATGTAATATTTTTATTATGTTATAATTGGCATTTTTATGGCAGTGTATACAAGGTTTATAAATTATACGTGTCGTAAAAAAATATTTAAGTACTGTTTAATATCCATGACTTATAATAATATCAAAATTTGAATATTACATTTTAAAGTGATTTTAAATGAACACAAATAATATTTTTTGTTTCGCTATGTTACTATTCAGTAATGCTAGATTTGTATAAGGCACGTTTTACATTACATATTCTCAAAAAAGTGAAAAAAACATTTTTTTGTTTACAAAATGAAGAAAAATATCGAGGATTGTGATGTAGAGGGTGCCTAATGTAGAGGCTAAGTAATATGTTGTAAGATCGACGTAAGGTTACCAGTGACTATGCCATAGAACGTTGTTATCTTTCACTGAATAAATGATAAAATACATTATTGACTTTTTATACCGCATATTTTTTTCATATATATCATAAACACAGCTCTGCCTACCTATCCATACACTCATCCATCCATCCGTTGTTTACCGACCTTATTTAGGTCCCATTATGTGATAGGATGTAAGTCCACCGACATGTTACGCACCAATTCCAGTCTTTGGTAACTCATGTACGATTTTTTTATCGAAAAATCACAAGCTATATAGGTAATAACCCGTACATTTGAATTCAGGACCTCACGATTTTCCAGACTAAGTAGGTACGCCATTAGCTAATTGATTCAGCCGTATCGATGATGTAGTGAATATTTTTTTTAGTTTTTTTATTTAAAAAATAGGAATACGGTATGTAACAAAAACCCTGGCACGGCCCTTTAAGGGTCGTGAAGATATACATATAGACAGCTTAATAAAAATAGTTAGGTAAATAAAAAAAATAAACAGAAGCTAGATATTATCCTTACATATGTAGATTAGAAAAATGAACGTATAAAAAAAAATTACATCTGAATTTCTGTGTGTATTGACGACGCGGAGGCGCGCGCGCGGTTCGGCACGTTTGATGTACGTGGACGCTGCGACTTGCTATCTCGCTCTAGTTCGCAAGTCATCGCTCTTGCAGACGTAATCAATCGAAATACGGTTTACAAACAATAAATTAATTAAAGTTGAAGAAATAAATATGATTAGTTTTAAAGTAACTTTTCGTATGCGAGTTATTTCATTACGTTTCAATATCGATTCTGATATCACAGTTAAAACGGCCAACAGGGTTTTTGTTAAATATTGGCCTAAAATATATTTTCTAATGCTCATATAGTTGTAGGAATTTTACTATGTTTACTATTCAGTAGCTTCTTGACGTGAGTCGAAAGTGAAAAGAAAGTACTTGGAGTGCGTGCGACCAATTATCAGCGATTTGCAAATACATACTTCGCAATGATTTCACTTTCAGTATTTCTATTATATTTAGATTTTATAACTTTTGCTAACATTTCCTTTTGTAATACATACATAATTTCATAAGAGTTTTTGTATCTCGGGTGTACCGTGTACGTATGTAAACGATGAAACTGATATTCCAAATGATTCGACAATGTGGTAGATTTGTCGTATGCAAAAGGCAGTCTGAGTTAGTACCACCGCGTTGTCTATTTTTGCCGCCAAACAACAGTGTTTAAGCACTATAGTGTTTTAGTTCGAAAGATATTGTAGCCAGTATAATTACTGGGCATTAAGAGACTTAATAATGTATGTCTAGGAGTGACAAATGCAGTGCTCTGTAACTGTGTGGTGTTGCTAATATTTATGGGCAGGCGTTGCGCTTGGCGAACGACCTCTTGTTTAAGCTTTAAAATATTTATTTTCCGGAAAAGTCGAAGAATGCCGATCGCCTTGTCTCGTTCTAACTTTTGAGCGAAAAGTATGTATAATAGTCAAGGACAAATAGATACTTTTCATTTTGATGTTTTGTTTTGCTCTCACCATCGATGCTCTCACAATGAATTTAAATATGAATGAAATACTGTTTCAAATAAAATTATAAGTAGGTATTTTTAAATGATAAAACAATTGTTTCATTATTGAAAATATGTAAAACCATCCATTCTTCTCATATTATTTGAGCAGTTTTTACATTGTAGTGAGTAATGACTGACGACGAGGACGTGCAGTGACGGTTCCGAAATTAAACACCCATTTCACGTTTCTATATGTTTTTGGCTTGGACATTTGTGTGCGGACTCTACGCATCGTACGCATCGTGTGTTTGGTAAGTCACCATTAATGAATAAGCAAAAACTTACCAATGAGCGTGTTTTGGGCATATAAAGTTCCGAGTACGCTATGATAACACTCAGCACAAAAATAAGGCAATGAATAACGACTGAGCCAGCGTTTACAGAACTAAGTAGGCTTGCCTATGGATTTGATTACATTTAAACAATGTAACAACTAGGTACTAACAGATGAGTGGCTCTGTCGTCAAACACTTGTTAATTGATTTCCAATTTTGACAGATTCTATACATTTTTAATTTGTTCTAAAACTTACCACCGCCAACTTATTAAGATCGTAAGTGATCGTACTATATTTTAGAATACAAACGCCCGATTTCTGAAAGGCTGATCAATGTTAAATTAACTAATCAAATGTCAAATCTCATGTCAAGTCGAAATTGAGTTGCTAGAAGCGTGATATGAAAAATCGTATGTCAAACGGTACTAAAAAGAGATCAAAAATTATTAGTTTTTTTCACCAAATAACGTTTCAGCCTTAGGTTTCAGCAACTCGAATTGATTTGACAGAAAAGTCAATTCAAAGTTCTGTTAGTTGATGTTGATTTGATCAGCCTTTCAGAAACCGGGGGGTGCGACTTGCTTTAGTCATTAACAAATTCAGATGATACTAAGCAGAATGGTGTCATAGTCTAAGGTGCTGAGAATGTTGCAAAGTATCCGTTGTCCGTTGTATTTCGTACGGTGAGTGAGATATCCGGAAGCCCAAATCCTCTTCCCCTTCACTATAACTTAATCTTCCCTTCCCTTTAATGGGGGCAACGCCTACATGATTCTTCAGGTATTGTGGACGTTCATGAGCAATGGAAACCATTTACCATCAGGTGACCCAGTTGCTCGTTTCCTGGCCACTGCTATATATAAAAAAACATATTCTAAAATAAGATCAAACCATCGAAATAAGATAACTTTCGATGATCCAAACCAAATTTATTCAAAAATGAGGTCTCAATCAACTTTTTGATTAACCAGAATCATAACATAGTCGACGTAGTGGTTAAATTCTCTTTGAGCACAGAAATCTGTCAGGAAAATACTCTGTCAGTGTCAATTGCAAGAAAATGTGCGAGTGAGTCTGATGAAATCGAACCTGTGACCGTTTTAGAGGATGAGTACGCATTCCATCTTCAGCCTTATAGTGCCTGATGCGTACTTATCTTATAAGGACATATTTACAGCCACTAGATGCTAGGTGAGGAAGTACTTTTTTTATAAACAAATGAGCTCACAACAAGGGACTCCTAAGTTCCCTAAGAGACGGGTCACGAAGCAGCAGAACGAAGAGTGGTTCCGGCAGGAATCCAGAGCACACTCAGGATCCCCCGGGACCGTCTCACTTGCGCTGAAGAAGGCCACCACGGGGTTTTAGTCGGTATAACAGCATAGGGATTTTTTAGTTAGGGACCTGACCCAGCGGTCGTTCAGATAAGGCTGGTAAGTCCGGCATAACCATCCCCCCTTCTTCCGGCGCTGGAAAGGGTACCTTGCAATCGGGATTATTCCCGCAGGGGGAAAAAAATGGCAAGGTCACCAGATGGTAAGCGATCTCCACTGCTCACGAACATTCACAGTACCAAAATAATCATATTTGCGTTGCGACTTTAAAGGAAAGGAGGGATCGGGAAGGGGAAGGGGAAGAGGATTTGGGACTCCGGATATCTCACTGTACGAAACGCAACAGCAAGCTGCTGTACTACGTTGTTTTTTGTGAGACAGACATGAATGGGGCACTCGACCGGGTCGTTACCACTGTCTCACAGACAACTGACGTAAAGTAGCAGCCTCCTGTTGTGTTTCGTACAGTGAGTGAGGTATCCAGAGGACCAAATCCCCTCCCCATATCAATCCCTTTCTTTTAAGGTCGGCAACGCGTTCATGATTATTTTGGTATTGTGAGCGGTGGAGATCATTTACCACTGATCAGGCGACCCTATGCTGAGGTTGACGATGAGGTCTCGGGTTTGATTTCCGGGTCGGGTAAAAGTAATATTGGGTTTTTTTATTACAAAATGCTCAATATTGGCCCAGAGTCTGGGTGATAGGCTCACCTTCTGTCATATCATGGAACGGAGATACGCTCGAAATGTGTGTACGAATCGGGTGTACTGGTTACACCTCTGCCTACCCCTTGCAGGATTACAGGCGTGAGTGCGTATGTATGTGTGTAGTTAGTTTTCTTGTCATAAGCACCTTTATTTTTTCTTATTTCTACAATATTGTAAGAGTAGCTTAAACATATCCACGCCTTATATTATAAAGAGAAAAGATTTGTATTTTTGTATATAACGAATAAACTTAAATACTACTGGACGGATTTCAAAAATTCTATTGCCGTTAGAAAGCTACATTGTCACTGAGTAACATAGGCTGCTTTTTATCCCGGAAAAGGCCGTTCACGCGGGCGGAGCCGCGAGCAAAGGCTAGTTTATAATATTTTTGAAACGCTCATAGTATTTACTCAGATGTTTCATACAATTTATTTCGAGACGTTATCTTGGATATATCTTACGGGTAACAGTGAATAGATATCGTTTTTTAGCTTGAATGACGAGACGAGCAGGTCGCTCGCCTGATGGTAAGCGCCACGCCTGCTCATAAACAGAAGCAACGCCACACAGAACTTTAAATAACAAAGCACTGCATTACACTGGACTGCGCTCGTCACCCCGAGACGTAAGGTGTTAAGTCTCATAATGCCCAGTAATTACACTGGCTTCAATGTCCTTCACACCGGAACACAACAGTGCTTACACACTGTTGCTTGGCGGCAGAAATAGACAAAGCACCAACCGAGTCGGCCTCTCGCATACGAGGGACCTACCACCTTGTAAATGTTTAATAATATAGCTTATCTACTTGAGATATCGTATTAATTTAATTAAAATTTATTGAGAATCGGCCTTTGACCGTCGTAGTTCGTGCCTACCTATATTAATAGTTCTCAGTCCTGATATCTAGATACTTGTAATATTGGTAAGAATTTAGTACGTATAGTAAAAAGTAAATTATTTATTGTGTGTATTGTTCTTAAGTGCTAGTCGCTGTGACTCAACCATGAGTTTGTCTTAGTAAAATCGCTAGCGACGACGTAAGATATGTGTATGAAATCTTAGTGGCGCCTCCAGTGGATACGTGAGAAACGAATTTTTGTCATAAAATTAAAAAAAATGTATCAAAAATAACCGACGTGCATGTATGAAAAATTTAATGAGGGTGAATGAGGCCAAAGAGGTATGCAAGGATCGTAGCAAGTGGAAATCAGTTGTCTCTGCCTACCCCTATGGGAAACAGGCGTGAGTCTATGTATGTATTAAATTGTTTGTATCAAAAATCATTGAAAAAATCATTGTTGAGGCACTGTCTGTAGCAGGAATGGTACGGCTCGATTGGGATGGTACCACTGTCACACAGAATACCGAATGCAGTAGCTTTGTTTTTCAATGTCAGTGAGATTGCCTGGAACCCAAAAAATACTCTAAATTTGCCCCTTTCTTTCCTCAATAATCGATCGTACTGATAATTCCTCTAGCATTATGGGTGTTTACGGACGGTATTTTTTTACTTTTTTGGTGTACTACCTAGTTGGGCGGCCATAATTTTGCAGATTAGCAGCTTACATATCTCTATGTAGTATATATATTTTTAGCTGTAGGTACTTTGATTTACAATTTTAATAATAATGAATATTTTCTTCACAATAGGTTCATGTCGTTATGGAGGTGGATTCTATATTATTAGGACTTGTCATATACTTTCTACTGGTTGGAATATGTAAGTATAACACTATTATACCGATTAAATAAAGATTTGAGTGAATTGTGTAATAGCGCTACCTAGTACCGATTAGACAAACTACAGAATTATCAAAATAATTTCAACTGGTTGTCTGGTAGCGCCATCTAGCATCGAGTAGTAAAACAATTTTTTTTGTAGTGATCATCATTAACGAAGCGTTCTGCAAAACTGCTTGTATTAAAAATGCGCGACGCATAAACAACCAGGGTCTGCCAGATGTTGAACTAAACGAGACACGACCGAAGAAGGAAGTAACCAAAGAACCCAAACGAAATCACGCTAAAGGCGACATGCCGCAAGTCCATAGACAGAGATATTAGTTTCATTTTCTATCACAAGATGCCGTTAGTAGTACTTATAAAAATGGTTATTTTATTTTTCAAACGTCACCCTCGTGATAGATTGTTCGAAATTCGAAAACCAAATAATATGAACAAAGTAAACAAACCAGCTGTAGAATAAAACAATTTTTGTATCAAATTATTTACTTACATTATCTAATTAAAGCAAATAAATACCACATTCTTTCGTTGCCTTATTTATAAAGTAAAAAATCCTATTACCAATTAGTATAAGTTGTTTAAGACAATAGCGATTTATTCTTCAGGGAAGATTTTGTTCATTGGAACTTTGTCAAATATTTTGTTTGTAACGTCTTGAAATACGGAACTTAAGGACTTTTCGTAAGACTCTTTCAACTCATTGAATACTAGTTCGGAGTTCTCGTTCAAAAATCTGCAAAAAATAGTGATTAATAATTAACATTAGGTCTTGTGAAAAGATCCCAAATATCCTATTGTTAATATATTAAGCAATAACGTCAGTGACTCAATTTTCAGCAATTGCCGTTGCGTATCATTAAATTTCACTTAATTTGCGTCTAAGGCAGTTACCTTAAAAATCATTTATCCATTTTCCCTTCCCTAACTTTTTGTCGTGTCTTTCACATTTTGTGGATATATTTGAATTATTTTTGCCACTAAGTCTGACGACTCTTCTGAGGCATCCTATCATGGGTGAACGCGAAAAAATATCACAAAAAAATGTCCAAACGGGGATCGAACCCAGTTTATCAGACCATACACTACTACACCAAAGAGTCTTACTAAATGTCGCAAATTTTTTATGTACAGATAGTTCAAATATTGACCACTAGATGTCACTAACACATAGTTAATACAACTACCACTAGATGTCACTATAACTAAATTGTATTTGTACTCACGCGTTCATGTTTTCCCCGAGTCGTTTATCGCCATTGAACAAATTAGAGAAGTGTAGAATAACCCTTTGTGGGATGAACTTGACTTTGTAGTCCCGTAAGTGCATGTAAGTCTCACCGTCGCGCTGCACTGGTTCTCCTATCAAATCGTGTTTGACTACGAGATTCACTGAAAAAAAAACAAAATTCAGCATCTTGCTTTATTACAATCCAATCCTTTATGACCCGGCGTTTTTTTTTATTAATGACGAGGTTACGAGGTCACCTGATGATAGTTACCACGCCTGGCAATAATCACACTACACGGATATTGAATTACTAAGCACTGCATTGTTCCCGTCACCTGGATACATAGAATATTCCTCAATTTGCACAGTAATTTTGCAAACTTGACTGGTATTTACGTCCAATCGGAAAACAACAGTGCTTGCAGAATGCTGTTTGGTGGCAAAAGTTGACGGCTCAGTGGTTCCGTCCCAGGCGACCCCTATCATACTAGTAACCTTCCACCTAGTAAAGTAAATAAATAGTTGACAGCCTCCGTGGCGCAGCGGGCGAGTAGCCGGCTACGAAGCGAGAGGCCGTGGGTTCGATTCCCACACCGAGACAAATGTTTGTGTGATCCACAAATATTTGTTTCGGCTCTGGGTATTGTGGGACCGCATGTCCCTCGTAGTTCCTGATACCCACGATACAGGTTCACCTAGTGTGGGGTCAGGACAATGTGTGTTGGGTTATTGGGTTTAAATAAAATAAAAATCAAATAAATAAATAGGTATGCTTAAACTTTTACGACCTCAGGCGTATCATTATTATTTTTATCATGATAGAAATATTAACACGAATGTTGCCCATCTAGGGAATCGAACTCACGATATCCTGAACCACGGTCCACTATACGAAGCATGTGCAGTTTTACTAAATTATAATATTGACAAAGTGTGCCTATTTTTTCTGAAAATCGCTTTTAGTAACAAGTGTAGTTTTGCTACTAGCCAACAGATGACGTGCAAAACAATATCCCTTCTACTTGGGGCTATCCCGGATTATTGCCATGATCTACCTTTCTACTTAGACCCTTCCACTTCGCCCAGTCTTTAGCATTTTCCGAAGTAAGACCATTGGCTCTCATATTTTCCTCTAAGACCAACCAACGTTTTTTGGGCTGTCCGCGGAATCGTACCCCTGGTGTCTGTACTAGTAAATTATATTTTTGTTGTTAAACTCACCCATTGTTATATTAGCGATACCCTTTCCTTGAATGGGAAGGACAAGGATTCTGCCCTTCATTACATAGTCAGCTATAAACTCCATTTTTGGTGTGAGAGAGTCTGTCTTTAAGCGATAGTGCTTGAGATCTGCGCTGAAAACGACAAAATATAATAAAATATTAAATAAAAGTAGGGCCTAGTTACATAGACAAACCGCTGACCTCAGACTGCCTCGGTGGCGTAGTTTTGCGTACGTGTTACGACTGAGGCTGACTGTGAAGTCTAGTGTTCGATTCCAGGGTCAAAGTGATATAGGTTTTTCTATTACTTAATGCTCAGCATCAGTGCGGAGTCTGAAATAGTGCCCGGTATGGCGACAGGCTCGCACCCTATCATCCCTATCACACCATGAGACGGAGATACCTGTTCGGAAATTACAGTCGTGAGTGGGTATGTATTTACTTGTAAGTAGTAAGTATAGAATCGGTAAGTCCGTGCAGTTTAATATTCTTGTAATTCTGCGTGATGACCACGGGTCCAGCTCCTGACTCTATGTTGATGCCCGACACGTGAAGAGGCTCCATTTGTGGCACAGACAGCGATGCTATACCTGGAATTAATGAAATATTTCATTTAATTAGAGATTTTCGTTCAATAAAGATTAAACCCTGATAATAAGAGGGGGTTTCATCCCATTTTGGAGCCCTGAAAAATGAGGAGGTTTTACCCCAGAAGGATTGACGTCGGACAGGCAGCCGGCCGTAAAAACTACAAGACGAATCTTTTTAATTTTTGACTCCTGACAAAAAGACGTTTTACCCCAGAGTGGTTGACGTTAGGCAGACGGCCGGTCGTAAAAGCTACAAGTCGAATCTTTCTAGAACTAATGTTAAAAGTATGTAGCGCCGACCCCACTACGAGTGGAATGGTGAAAGATGAAGAATGTTATAGGAGGCGAGGGGCTATTTTCTGTGAGCTATTTTTGGTAGTGGTAATCTACGCTGTAGATTGGTAGTGGTAGAGCCACGGTGTAAACAGTTTTGTCTACAGCATGAACGGGCCGGCTCGTCCGGGTCGTTATCACTGTCTCACAGAAAACCCACGTAATGATGCAGCTTGCTGCTGCGTTTTGTACGGTGAGTGAGATATCCGGAGGCCCAAATCCCCTCCCCTTCCCAATACCTTAACTATCCCTACCCTTTAAGGTCGGCAACGCACCCATGATTCTTTTGATATTGTGGGCGTTCACGGCCGGTGGAGATCATTTACCCACCCCCCATTTGCTCGTCTTGCCGACCTATGTAATAAAAATAAAATAAAAATAAACTGGTGATAACCCGGTCGAGCAGTCTCACTCATGCTGTACATAAAAGTGTCTACAGCTACCACAGTGCTACATAAATAAATCATTTGAATTGATACCTTCTTTCATCCTTCTAAGTGCATCTGGTACTGCCGATTTCAAACAGTCATTTAGTTTGGCGTCGTTTTGTCGACACCGAGTGAAATCTTCCGCTGAAACAAAAAAATATATTTTGTAAAGTTTAAATAAAGTACGAAAGCATTTATTGTTGGTAGAATAATTTGTGTATAGATTGTGCTCAAAAACAAATAAACTATTTAGGTTGGTCCAATAACAGGTCAACACATAGCTAGGATAGCATATAGAATAATACTGCTGTATATTCTATACTAGTTGTTGCCTATGGCTCCGCCCGCATGATACGCCCCCTTACTCCTTTAAAATGTAAATTTGTAACAATCCTTTCCTAGCAAGTCCCTACATTAAACAAGCTATCATCTGACCAAATTTCATGAACCTAGCTTTAGTAGTTTTTGAAATATATTTTTTTTATAGCAAAGGCCGGCAATCGAGCAAGTGGGTCACCTGATGGTAAGTGATCTCCACCGCCCATGTACACCCACAATACTATAAGAATTATGGGTGCGTTGCCGACCTAAAAGGAAAGGGATAATTAAGGGATTGGGAAGAGGAGGGGGTTTGGGCCTCCGGATATCTCACTCACCGTACGAAACGCAGCAGCATTCTACTACTTTACGTCGGTTTTCTGTGAGACAGTGGTAACGACCCGGACGAGCCGGCCCATTCGTGTTGTAGACACAAGTGTCTACAGCGTGGCTCTACCACTCTAATAAATTGATTAATCATCAAGTGAGTAAGTGAGAGAGTGAAATATTTCGTTTTTAAATAAAAGAAGATAGATTAGGGGAGCGCGTTCGCAAACTAACTGACAGTAATATTATTACTAATCCTGGTATTACTGACAGTGCTAACTCTACCTGTAAAAATCAAAGTAATAAAGTAAAAGAGGTATTAACTTCAAATGTAATGCATTTACAGAGGGAGGAAGGATTTAAAGGAAAAAGCCAGATTTAAAGCTCCACCGGTTCTAGAAAATACTATAGAATGAAATCCAGTACTGACAGTGCTGTCAGTCAAGATTTTGAACGCGACCTATAGGTTAAAGCGGATTCCCATGATACGATTATAGTTGATCAACTCGAACCAACAAAAGCTACTGTATGATTTTTTGTTGATCAGTTCGATTGAAAGTTTGTTCAGATGCATGCAATTTAGCAGTTGAATTGACTAAAATTGACTTGACTTGAATTGACTAAAATTGAATCGTGAGAACTCGCTATTAAAGTAATTAATATAGTAGATAGGTACAGAGTCCATGACGTAATAGATCACGCAACACCGCTCGTAACGTGTACCGTAACAAAATGTAAGTATACGCGTGTAGAATAATACACGGTTTCTAAGTCTGATTTTGATTAGATTATTAGATCATGGGCATCATGTACAATAATCATTAATTGATGTTATAATGTTGCTCATTGACATAGATTTGCTTTAACTCAAAATAAATTGTACTACATAATGTAGTGCAAATATTGTGACAGTTTTGAAAAGAGCAACGTTACCGTTTCTTGTCCAATCATCTCTAGCGAAACAGCATTCCGAACTAGCGGTAGAGTTAAAATTTTACTGAATCTAAATGATGTATAACATTTCATGGATTAAATAAATACTTAATGTCAAAGTTGGCGGGCGGGTCAAAGGTCATTAAGGTTGAATTTTGCTTGTTTTTTTTCGCGGTATCGGTCCCCATGGGAGCCGATGGATGCCTAAAAGGTTTGAATTCCTAAATGTCGAGATAAAGCCTGTGGAGTCTTTTTTAAAACAGTCACATATTTGTGGATCAGACAAATATTTATCTCGCCGCGGGGATTGAATCCACGGTTCACGTTTCACAGTCGGCTACTCGCCCACTGCGCCACAGAGGCCGGAAAAAAAAAATCTATTGTAAACGGTATTCCACATCTGCATTTACGTAATTAAGAACCATCTAGATTAAACCGACTGCCTCGTTGGCTCAGTTGTAATGCGTACGCGTTACGATTGAGGCTAGCGCTGAGGTCTCCGGTTCGATCCCCGGGTCGGGCTAAGTGGTATTGGGTTTTTCTATTATGAAATGCTCAGTATCAGCCCGGAGTCTGGAATTTTTGCCCGGTATGGCGATAGGCTCGCCTCCTATCACATCGTGGGACGGAGATACGCTCGACGAAATGTGGGAGTACTGGTTACACCTCTGCCTACCCCTTCGGGGATTACGGGCGTGAGTGCGTATGCATGTATCTAGATTATATCAACTTTCAAACAGAAAAAAACGCATTAGAATTGGTCGCTTGTAATGGTCGAATCTTCCGCCCACAGACTTTACCCCTCTTTTATGGAGATAAAAATTATATCAATGGAACGTTGTCTCTATAAGTTTATTAAAAATCCTCATCGTGTTTTTAGCTTTTTGTGACTCATATAGAATTTTCCTGTCTTATTGAATAAACCTTGTGGTTTTTCTGTGAATCACAGATAATAAATATGTAGTGTACGTTTGTGCGTAGCCTCGTTCCAAACATTACATTAATGCTGTGCGTATGCTAAATACATAACATTTGTATTCGAAACGTTCTTCTTTGATTTTATTGTTTGCTGCTGTTTATCTCAGATTTGTTTTATATTCTATTTACAGATAGATTTGCTTACTAGCAGTAAATATTTGACATTTTTACCCGGTTGCTGAAAAGCTGATCAATTCAGCATTCATCTAACAGAACTTTGATTTTGATTCTGTCAAATCAAATTGAGTTGCTGAAACGTTATTTAGTGATGTTTTTTTATAAAATCTGATGTCTCTTTAATAGCGTTGCCGACCTTAAAGGAAAGGTATAATTAAGGGATTGGGAAGGAGAGGGGGATTTGAACCTCCGGATATCTCACTCACCGTACGAAACACAGCAGCAAGCTGCTACTTTACGCCGGTATTCTGTGAGACAGTGGTAACGACCCGGACGAGCCGGCCCATTCATGCTGTAGACGAAACTATCTACAGCGTGGCTCTACCACTCACAAAATTATTATCTAATAAATGTATTTTATTATGTATGTTTTAATAAAAATAATATTATTATGCTGCAAATTTTATGCGTGACCTTTATTAGAATTCGTAGTATATTACATAAACCGTTGGAAACATTGAAAAGTGTCGACATCTGATTATCAAATGGTCAAGGACATGTTTGTTTGTTTTGACAGTTGAATGCATGTGTACTGTGATACCATGATCACGTGCTAACCCGATAACTTTAAAGGATTGGGAAGGGGAGGGGGATTTAGGCCTCCGAATATCTCACTCACCGTACGAAAAGCAGCAGTTTAATACATACATACGCACTCACGCCTGTAATCCCCGAAGGGGTAGGCAGAGGTGTAACCAGTACACCCACATTTCGCCGAGCGTATTTCCGTCCCTTATGTGATAGGGGGCGAGCCTATCGCCATAACGGGCACAAATTCCAGACTCCGGGCTGATACTGAGCATTTCGTAATAGAAAAACCCAATACCACTTTACCCGACCCGGGGATCGAACCCGAGACCTCAGAGTTGACCTCAATCGTAACGCGTACGCATTACAATTGCGCCATCGAGGCAGTCATAAAATAATAATTATAGTAATTAATATAAAATAATAATTCTAGTGTTTCAGAATCTTAGACAATTAAATTATGACAATGATTATCGTGGGAAAATAGATATTCTTAAATAATGTAGGTATCTAATATTAATTATCAAAAAGTTATATAATAATAATTATATTATAATTTATCTTTTAGATCCTTTAAAAATGGAGTGTGAAGAAGCATCTAAGCAGGCCGGTTATCGTTTTCTATCGTTGATCGACAGTATTCATGCTTTGCGCTACACTTAGGTACCATCAGGTGTAGCGTAGTCATTTTGCCGAGCCAGAAAAAGAAACTGTATTCTGGCCAAGTTTTTTGTTTTTCTTTGGCCCAAATCCTCCTCTCCCCTTCCATTCTGGGTCCGGTTTCGAATCTGCTGCTTTTGTCTCGGCAGTGCGTACCTCTCCACTGAGCTATCACTGCGATAAGAGAGGTTTAAAATACATGCCACCTAACTAGTAGGTCCCTCGTATGCGAGAGACCGTCTCGGTAGGTACCACCGCTTTGTCTGTTTCTGCCGCCAAACAGCAGTGTGTAAGCATTGTTGTGTTTCGTTTTGAAGGAAATTGAAGCCAGTGCACTTACTGGGCATTATGAGACAAAATCTTTCGTCTCGGGGTGATAAGCGCAATCCAGTACCATGCAATGCTTTGTAACTCAAAGTTCTGTAATGCTTCTGTTTATGGGCAGGCGTTGCGCTTACCATCAGGCGAGCGACCTGCTCGTTTCGTCATTTTAGTTAATAATAATTTTAAAAAATCATGTCCCAATAGATACAATTGCGTACGAGATGACAAACAAGTCAAAACCGAACTAGCATATTGCTCAAAAGTGGCCCAATCTACCATGCTGCGAAATTACGAAGGCCATCCGTCTTACAAAACATACATTCGGCGCTTGGTACATGCTTCTTGACCGCCTCTGTGGCGCAGTGGGTGAATAGCCGAGAGTAGTGTCGAGATATTTATCTAATCCACAAATATTTGTTTCGGGTCTGGGTGCTGTGACTAAGTCTCTCGTAGTGCCTGATACCCACGGCAAAAGGCTCGTATCTTACTGTCGGGTCAGGACTATGTGTGTGACTGTTGGGTTAGGTTCTCAATTCGGCGCGTTTTTTATGTATGTATACAATTTCTCCGCCAATTGTGGACCGATTTTGATGGAAAAAAAAACACTCGATAGAGTTTAGCTGCGATGTAGTCCCATATAAATTTGGTTAAGATTTGATGACAGGGTACGTAGTAAAAAAATAAATATTAATATAAGATTTTTACATAACTATTATACATAAATATCTGTTATTATCTAACTAGATTGCGGCGGCGGTGTACGAAGTGTCTCGCTTGATCAGGTCAAGGTGGATGCATCGAATGCGGCGCGAATTTTAAACCGTTGTCTTTGTAATATGGTAGGACAATATGCCATGTGAATTCTCTTATGTATTTATGTTTTTTTTTATCCTTGCTCGACAAAGTGACTACGCTACACCTGATGGTAAGTGTAGGGCAACTCAAAAAAACTGTCGACCAACGACATACGATGTGACTATGGTAGGTCGGCAAAATTATGCCGGCCTGCGTAATTGCTTCTTCACACTCCATTTAAAGGACCCCATATTATAGGAAGGTGGGAACACGTGTGCCGGCAAACTATGGAATAGTTGTTGATCCGGCAGAAGTAAGATTTTTGCGAACTTTTTAGTTCTAGCCGAGATGGAGGAGACCACGAAGCTGTGGTTCCGTAAGCCAGCACGCGTGGTTCTGTTAAAGAAAGGTGAGGTTGGGATAAGGTCAAACAATTCTTCAGAGCATTCACGTATAATAGAATCATCACTTCAGTTTACATGTGAGAGTTCTCATTTTGAGTGGTAGAGCCACGCTGTAGATAGTTTGGTTCACAGCACGAATGGGCCGGCTCGATCGGGTCGTTGCCACTGTTTCACAGAAAACCGACGTAAAGTAACTGCTTGCTGCTGCATATTGTACTGTGAGTGATATATCCGGAGGCCCAAATCCTGCCCTTCCCAATCTTTTTTTTCGTAGTTCGGCAATGTGACTACGCTACGTTGTAATACAATCTCTTAATTATGCCTTTCCTTTAAGGTCGGTACCGAGCCCATGATTCTTCTGATATTGTGGGTGTACATGGGTGGTGGAAATCACTTGCCATTAGGAAACGGAAACGACTTTTTCGCCATAAAAAGTACTGACTTTGAGATAATGATTATACTTATCCGTAAAAGTTCCAAGTACTTAAATTTTATTACTTTAGTTTGGTGACTGTATGTAAGAGTACTATTATACAATATGTAAAAAAAACCCTGTTGTTCCTTTTAATCACGTTATCAGAATCGTTATTCAAACCTAAAGAAATATATCAATTAAGAAATTTCTACCATAAAAATAACGATTGGCGATCACCCGGTGGTTTATCAAAAGTGGTAGTTACTCGGTACGGTACCTTTTTACTTTTACAGATAACACATAACATTATAGTTTTTAGAAGTATTTCATGTAAAATACCACTTTCATTGAGCTGCTGGCCCACCATCTGTCCTATTTTTATGTTAGATTTTTTTCATTATAGATATTTCCCTAAATTATGTTTGAATATCGATTCTCATAGCACAGCTAAAAGGACCAACATGGTTTTTGTTGCATGTTGTATATCAAACGGTAGAATCATTGATGGATATTTTCAATAGATATTCTTAGTTGAATTCTCCGATAGATCGCATAAATGAGCCAATGAGAATAATAATAAGAGTTTAAATATCATGCTTACAAATTACATAGTGTGGTTAATTTTCGGAGATTGATTATTAAAAAGGGTCGTAAGGGGAATGGAATTATAAGAAGAGAAGATTGACGTTTGCTCGCTTATTTTGGTTCCTTACCTATTTTATTTTTATTTTTTTATTTTATTACAAAATCCACAGCCCTTAAAATTAACATCACATGAAAGTTTACAGACATATCTTATGGCCAATAACGGATTTACATTATACAAACAAACTGATAGACTAATAGGAAGCAGTCCAAAGTGAAATAAAAGATCTAAAAGATCTAAAAACAGTACAATGAACAAAATATATATATATATATATATAGACATATGATATGTAAATATACAGATATAATATATGTGTGTGTGTGTGCGCGTGTGTTTGTGTGTGTGTTTGTGTGTGTGCGTGTGTGTGTGTGTGTGTGTGTGTGTGTGTGTGGGTGTGTGAGTGTGTGCGTAACTTTGTGTTTATTTTATTTTATTTCATTTCATTCTATTTAACTTTGTCTCTATGTAAGATTTCCTCAACATCATATTTGAATCTTCTTTTACCACTATGAAAAATACCAGTATCAGTACACCTACAGTATTGGCGCCGTAGGATGCAATAATTGCCAGACTTTATTGTTGTACGAATGGTAATAGTGAAGTACTGCGGGAATTACAGTACACTGAAACTACAATCTTGCCTTTATCCCACTCACAGTGGGTTCAGTGCAACAAGCTTGTAGTTTTTTTACGACCAGGCGCGTGCCTGACGTCAACGCATTTGGGGAGACAACACCCAGACCCAAAATAAATATTTTTGGATCACACAAACATCGAATCGAACCCGCGGCCTCTCGCTTCACAGCCGGCTACTCGTCCACAGCGCCATGGATGCTGTATACATACATACATACCCACTCACGCCAGTAATCCGCGAAGGAATAGGCAGACATGTAATCACTACCTACACCCACATTTCCACGAGCGTATCTTCGCCCCATGATGTGATAAGGGGCGAGCCTAACGCCATACCGGGCACAATTCCAGACTCCGGGCTGATACTAAGCATTTCGTAATAGTAAACACCCTATATCACTTTTAACCAACCTAGGGATCGAACCCGAGACCTCAGCGTCAGCCAGGCGTAACGCATACGCATTACAACTGCACTGCAAAGAGGTAATTACACTATACTAAAAATAGCTTCGTTAAATTTAACACTTAACAGTTACGCAGTGTTTAAATGTGCTTGCATATCCTTATGCACCTCGATGTCACTTTCTTAAACCAGTTGTTGCGTCAAGATTACGGCATCTTACGCTGTTTATATGAATATAATCGTTGATCATTCTGAAATTAACCACTCGGGGTATAGATTGATGTGTCTTAAAGTAGAAATATAATATTGCTCCTCTGTTTTGGCAGATCCCAACGACTCCATCGCAGTCGCTATCTAAGCAGCACTTTCCTTGCCCAACCCGAATCGCAATAATAATACGCGACCCCGACATAGGACACGCCTGCGTGTCCAAAGAGCTCCCACAACTAGCCCTCGGCACAATGATGTGCAGAGGCGGCCTTAAACTATACTCCCCAGCGATTGCTCAAGCTGAGGTCTGAGCCTTCTAAAAGGCGCCTCAGTCCTTAATCGCTACAAAATACACTATACATATTTCTGGCTAGAGAGCTATAAGCGCCGGCTTTATTTTTAGGTGAAGCTGTAAAAGCAATGCACAAATACATTCGAAAAAAAAATTGCTCGTCGAGAGTCTCGCTTCTATCGACTGTGATAGGACCCACTTAATGACATCCGTGGTGCTTTACATCTGGCTTTTCCTGTTGTAAATGTCCTTGTGCCTGAGATTGAGACCTCCTCAGCTCATTATTTTGTCTCCCGCTTTGCTATGGAGGGAAGTGGACAACTCCTCCCTAATTTTCTATTTGATTAATTTCGTTGCGGGATAAAGACAGACTCGCAGACCCAAAAACTCGCCGAGCAGCATTGTTCGGCAATATGCGTGCTACTGTCGATCCTGGTTTACAGGAGTTACAGTGGCGGGTGTGTGGACGGGATAGTCTCGTATCGAATGTCTCCAGAACGATGGTGGCTTGAAGGAACTAGGTGGCCTATAAAATATAGTTTCGTACGGTGAGTGAGATGTTCGCTGGCCCAAACCCCGTCCCCTTCCCAATCCCTTAATTATCCCTTTCCTTTTTAGTATAGGCCGGCAAACGAGCAAGTGATGGTAAGTGATCTCCACTGCTCATGTACACCCAAAATACTAAAATAACCATAGGCGCGTTGCCGACCTTAAAGGAAAGGGGATAAGTAAGGGATTGGGAAGAGAGGGGAATTTGGCCCTTCGGTTATCTTACTCACCGTACCTAGCTGCTACTTTACGCCGGTTTTCTGTGAGACAGTAGTAACGACCCGGACGAGCCGGCCCATTCATGCTGTAGACAGAATTGTCTACAGCGTGGCTCTACCACTCAAAAAACCTACCTTTAAGGCAGGCAACGCACCCATGATTCTTTTGGTATTGTGGGCGTATATCGGCGGTGGAGATCACTTACCATCAGGTGACCCACATGTTCGATTGCCGGCCTATGCCATAAAAAAAATAGAATATAATAACAATGATATTATTGTTATACCAAACAAAGTCTGTAAAACAATTTTTATACTGTTCTTTGATGCGCCATACAAGGCATTGCTATGTGCCGTCCATCGCAGACCTTGCCAGGTTATTGCTTCGACCCTGTGGTAATGAGCTGACAGTGGATTAATGCGCCTTTATACTCTTTAAACACGAGGTCCTTTAATGGAAGGGAATGACATTGTGTTTACGTGCCAATTCATTATTATTTACTGCCGGCCATTTTTAATAAATAATCTCAATCGGATTCTACAGATCGTCCTACCAATGAGCCAATAACAATAAAGCTTGAATGAGATGCCTATAAATGTCATAAGTAGTTTGGTATGATTTTTTACAACACTCATCGTAGACCCCACACTAGGTAAACCTGTATCGTAGGTATCAGGAACTACGAGGGACTTGCGGTCCCACAACACCCAGACCTGAGACAAATATTTGTGTATTTTCGAGTTAAATCTGTAGATGTGTATTGGGATTATAGTTAACTTTTCTCCATTTTGATTTCTTAGGTTTACGCAAATGTTACACATTGAAATAAAACTAGTTTATACGGATTTTATCGCATTTTTTTTAAAGTTGATGATTAAAGGATGAGGCAATGGCGCAACTTGGTTCCTGTTGCTAGTTATGGGAGTCAGACGACCCGCCCCACATAATATCAATATGCAAAAGGTCGGCAACGAATTCATATTTTTTTAATTAGCTTTAGATGACGAGACGAGCATATCGCTCGGCTGATGGTAAGCGTCATGCCTGCCCATAAACAGAATCAACACCAACGAGAACTTCGAATTATGAACTGCGCTCTCATAATGCCCAGTAATTTCACTGGCTTTAATTTGCTGCAAACTGAAACCTAACAATGTTTACATATTGCTGCTCGGCGACAGAAATAGACAAAACGGCAGATTTTTTGGTATTATGGGTGTTCATGAGCGATGGTGCTCACTTATCAGGTGACCCATTTGTTCGTTTACCGGGTCTGCTATAAATAATCTTACGATAGAATACTAGATGAACAAGAACATAAAACTGAGGTCAAATGTATTTTGCAACACATTTAAACATCAAAATAAACAGCCGTTTATGAAATAAGTATTAGGAAATGTACGTAAATAGCATTGCCTAAGATTTAGAACATAATATAAAAATAACCAACTTCCAACAGTGACACCCATCGTCATGGGCACTATACTATAAAACTACATGAAGCGAGGAAGTTCGGAAACATACACCTGGAGGCCAATTCTCGTAATTTTAAACGTTCAAAATATCATTCCGATCTAATCTCAGCGTCAAGAAAGTTGCAAATGGCATTCTCTTAAACCAATAATCAAATTCTGAAATCTCTATTCAATGTGTGACCAAGGAATCGAATCTAGGCCAGTTTTTAACTGACTATAAGAAAGAAGGAGGTTTTCAATACGTCTATAATTTATATGTTTTTTGAATGTATGTTCACGCATAACTCCGATAAATAAGTACCAATTTGGATGATAATATTTGTTCCGTGATAGTCTTTTAAAAAATTAATTCAGGTCTGATGACAGAGTACCAGGGCAAATACCAGGGTTAAACTTAAAAAAAGAAAAGAGTACCGCGAGTCGGTTTATGAAGTCAGTTTTTAAGTTATCACCGTAAAATAATAATTATATAATAGGATTACGAACAACGGAAAAATATCTAGATCAAACAATGAAATTGTACCACTTTAAGAGAAAGGTGAATTAAATAATATTACCTATACTCTTACTACGATATGCCGGTCTTTGCACGTAAATTTAAAAAGTTTTTTAACCACATTAATTGAAAAAAAGTTACTTTCAACCCATTAAAAAATACATAATCGGCTCAACGAAACCGATTACAACAACCGAAAACACAAACAAAACCCAACTTACGTAAAGTGTAGTCAGCATTCACCAGTCCCGACAGCACGCCGAAAAATATTGCCTTCACAAACATTATTAATATTATTAAACACGTTTGGAATTGGAAAAATAAAACGTATCGAAAATTCAAATTTTGAACGTCATTGGTTGTCGCGGGTGACGCATGCGCAGTGCAACTGATTCGCGCGCGAGAATGCCCGCCGTATTTATTTGTCGAAGCGGTTGCGGTTGCTAAATCAGTTGTGCGATGGACTATTGCCTCAGTGTGTCAGGAATCCGAGATACGAGTAACAAAATACTGCAAAATACATATAATCAGTAACATCGGACCTCTGTAAGGTAATCCGGTGTTAGTTCTTAAAATGTACGTTTATTTTAAGTAGGAATTTAGTAATTATATTAAAACTTGTTTGGCGTTATTTTATTGGTATACTTTGAGAGATAAATACACCCAACAGCCCCACACATAGTCCTGACCCCACACTAGGTAAACCTGTATCGTTGGTATCAGGAACTACGAGGGAATTACGATCCCAAAACACCCAGACCCGACACAATATTTTGTGGATCACACAAACATTTGTCTCAGTGCGGGAATCGAACCCACGGCCTCTTGCTTCGCAGTCTATTACTCGCACACTGCGCCACGGTGGCTGTTAATATCCTGGCATTTTAAAATCTGACATCAAAAATTAACACTGTAAGTAAAAAAAAACAATAATTTCTTCCATTATATTCATCCATTTCAGAAGTGGTAGTTTCGAAGTGGTAGGGCCACGCTGTAGACACTTGTCTGTAGTCGAAGAATACTATTACTACAGTATGAATGGATCACCAGCGGCTTGTCCGGGTTATTACCACTGCCTCACGGTGATCAGCAGTACTTTGACAAGCCGACTGCTGAAGCCACCAACACTGCCCGCAGAATAGTCACACTAGAGAAAGTCCTATGGGCAATCAACAACTTCTCAACATATAAAGCAGCGGGCTTGGATGGCATCTTTCCTGGGCTGCTACAGTGGTGTAGGAGAATGGTTGCTCCGCATCTGGTAGCAGTCTACCAAACATGCCTCATGCACCGCTATGTTCCTCTAAAATGGAGAGAAGTTAAAGTGGTATTTATACCCAAACCCGGTAAGAGCGATTATACACAGCCCAAATCATATAGACCGATAAGCCTCACTTCCTTCCTCCTCAAGACCCTGGAAAGACTCTGCGATCGGGATCTTAGAGACAGGGCTTTAACGTATCATCCTCTACACCATCAACAACACGCCTACTGTCCAGGCAAATCAACAGAATCAGCGCTTCACAGTGTCATCACTCCAATAGAAAGTGCACTATCAACACAATCATCAGCGCTTGTAGCCTTCATCGATGTCGAGGGGGCTTTTGATAAGACGCAGTTTAACAGCATAAGCCAAGCACTGCTCAACCATGGCGCCGACCGAACCACATCCGGTTGGATTGACAGCATGCTGAGGAAAAGGGCAGTGCAAGTAACGGTAAACGGCACCACACGAGCGATTGTGTCGAGAGGCTGCCCACAGGGTGGAGTCATCTCACCACTCCTGTGGAATCTCGTAGTGGATGAACTTATTAGGTCGCTCAACGAAGCGGGCTACTATACTGTAGGCTATGCAGACGATATAGCAATCCTCGTAAGGGGTAAATTCGAGAAAGTCCTTTGCGATCTCATGCAAGGGGCACTCAATATCGTCGAACGATGGTGTTCTGAACAAGGACTGTCAGTAAACCCATCAAAAACCGAACTAGTATTATTCACGAAGAAGCGGATTATAAACAATCTCCACTTACCCAAACTCCAAGGAATAACGCTTACCCTCACTAAAGAGGTTAAATACTTAGGCGTTATTCTAGATGATAAGCTGCTATGGAACAAACACCTAGACAATAAACTGGAGAAGGCCTGTATTATATTCTGGCAGTGTAAGAGACTCCTTGGCAGAACCTGGGGTTTACACCCCAAAATTGCCATTTGGCTATACACTGTGGTAATACGGCCAATCATCACATACGGAGCCGTGGCCTGGTGGCCCAGAACTAAACTGACCACTGCCAAAAACAAACTGCAGCACTTTCAAAGGCTAGCTTGTATAGCCGTAACGGGCTGCATGAAAACCACACCCACAGCGGCACTGGAGATGCTTCTAGGGCTACCGCCCCTAGACCTATTTATCCAACAGGAGGCGGCCTCAGCGGCCATCAGACTCTTTAGTCTGATGGTATCAGGAACTCTGATTAACTCAAGGACTCTGGTTGAGTGACAAAGTCACTTTGGAGTGCAGCATACGGGGCTCATACCGAAATCCTTGGGGAGGCTATATCCTACCAACCTTTGATAGCTGCCCCCAATGACAAGGTAAACAACACATCTTCAACAAGACGTACAAAGTCCAGCTTATTGAAGAACAATACGACTCGTCTGGAGTCCACGAACTGCGCATATATACCGATGGTTCCAAAACCAGAACAGGATCGGGCGCAGGAGTGTACTCACCCGAGATAAATATTAATATATCAACAGCCTTAGGGGAACATAGTTCTATTTTCCAGTGTGAATGCATCGCCATCACGCAGGCTGCCAGAGCAGTGACTAGACGGAATATCGAAGATCATAAGATTCGCATAGTGTCCGATAGCGCTGCAGTGCTACGAGCCCTCGATAGTAAAACCATTCAATCCGGGCTCATACTAGAGTTCCACCAGGCACTGGAAGTGATAGGTAGTAACAACCAAGTCACTTTACAGTGGATAAAGGGGCACAGTGGCTCTCTAGGTAATGACGCAGCAGACGAGCTGGCCAGAAAAGGGTCGGAACAGAGGGTGTTTGGCCCTAGTCTAATAGTTCCACTACCCTTTAATCAGCTAAGGTCATGGCTACGCCACAGAACGCTTGAACAACATGCAGATCAATGGGCAAACACCAATGCGTGCAGACAATCCCGGGAAACGGTGCCACACCCGGATGCACGTTTAACAAAGCGCCTGCTATCCTTAGACAGGACATCCCTACGTATAATCGTAGGCAATATTACAGGACATTGCCAACTTAACAAACATTTATATGTTCTAGGTATAACCGACAGCCCCATATGTAGGGGATGTCAGCTTCACACGTCATCCTGGAATGTGAAGGTGTAGCTACACATCGGGCGGAAATCCTCAACACACCGAGGTCACTCCGAGAAGCCTATGGAGACACCAGGAGGATCCTGCGCTTCTGGTCGGAGTTAGGCTGGCTAGATCTCTAGCCGGCACAAACTTCACGCACAATGGCCCGACATTCAACGGGCTAAGTTCGGAGAAAAGGAGCCCACAATCAAATCAAATCAAAACCACTGCCTCACAGAAAACAACGTGAAGTGTGATATCATGGGTTAATTTCCCAGGTCGGGCAACCTCAATTTGTACATATATACGCACTCACGCCTGTATTCTCCGAAGGAGTAGACAGAGGTGTAACTAGTACTAACTAGGTGTTACTCCTACATTTCGCCGAGTTTATTTTGGTCCCATGATGTGTAAGGCGGGAGCCTATCGCCATACCGGGCACATTTCCAGACTCCGGGCTGATACTGAGCATTTCGAAGTAGAAAAACGCAATATCACTTTAACCCTACCCGGGGATCGAACCCGAGACCTCAACGTCAGCGTCAGTCGTAACGCGTACCCATTACTAATGCGCCACCGTGGCAGTTTGGTTTAACATAACATAACTTAAGAGTCTATGTGTTTTTTTTTTTTTTTAGCCTACTTAGTGTCCCACTGCTGGGCAAAGGTCTCCCCCAACTTCTGCCACTTGTCACGGTCCTGGGCGATCTCTTGCCACTTTGGAGAAAAGTTGACAATGTCGTCTCTCCATCTCTTCCTAGGTCGCCCACGTCGTCGGTAACCATCGGTTGGTGACCAGTCTGTAATATTTTTGGCCCATCTGTCTGGATTCATTCGACATACATGGCCGGCCTAGTCCCACTTAAGCCTGGCGGTTTTCATACCAACGTCTGTAAGACCTGTCATGGAACGCAGGTCGATGTTTCTTACATGGTCCATGTAAGAGTCTATGTGTTGTGGAACCTTAAATCCATCATAGTTCCTGATACTTAATGCAACGATATAGGATAGATAACCTAGTGTGTGACTGTTGGGAGTATTTATTATTCTAGAATATTACATTCAACAGAATTATTACACAGAGTACGCTTACAAAAAAACCGTCGAGTTTTTTCACAATATCTTTATATCTTCTATCTATCTATATATATAGATATAAATTAATTGCTGTTCGTCTATCTCGCTAAAACTCGGGAATGGCTGGACCGATGTGGCTAATTTTGATGTGGAAATATTTGTGGAAGTTCAGGGAAGGTTTAAACGGTGAGATACATATATAATAAGTAAACGAAAATATTAAAAACGACAATTTAATTATCCAATACAAATTGTTCCTACCTACGAAATATTTGATATTCGTCCTGTCGGTACGGTAAACTCGGGATGTCCGATCTCTTTTGTCTTTTTAGAAATAAAATATTGTTTTTTTTTTTTTATGGGCGCTGGCTGATAGCCTGACGTGAGTCGGCTTTAGTCAGCGACACCGGACTTTCGGGCGAATGCTTTAGGCACTCCATGTCACATACGAGTATTTATAGGTGCCGTAGAGGGAGAATACCTAGAGTAATTCATAGCTTTTGTCGCATTCGCACAAGAAAAAGAGCTACTTATGGTGATATCGTTTATAAGAATGAAACAGAACGAAAATTAGTTAAAATTTATGTAAAAGTACAAATGCATGCTATATTTTGCTGTTGATAAGAACTTCGTATAATTATTTATACAATTTTCTATGAAACTATGGTGCGGTGTAGCATTATAGGGTGAAAAAGTGTTATTGGAAAGAAAATGCCGATTGTTTTGCCATTGGTTCATATGTTTTGAGTTTGACATTTTTAAAACTATGATGTAAATTGACCTGCTTCAAACTGTTATGATGTATATTTTATAGACAAATAAATTACTAAGGAAGATTTCTCATAAACTACATACAGACCACCGTATGCGAGAGGCCGTCTGGGTCGGTACCACCAGTTTGTCTATTTCTGCCGCGAAGCAGCAGTGTGTTATTACTTATTAACTTATTAATTTACTTGGCATTATGACACAACACCTTAAGTATCTGGGTGACGAGCGTAGTTCAGTGCCATGTAGTACTTCATAATTCGAGGTTCTGATTGGTGTTGCTTCTGTTTATGGGCAGGTGTGACGCTTATCACCAGGTGAGTGACTTGCGCGTCTCATCTAAAGCTAATAAAAATAATATTTAAATAATAAAAGGTAATTGACAATAACTATGTTGTATTATTTACTCACAAAAGCAAGAACCTATTATTTCTCAAGAAATTGTAGTACAAGACGTCACGTAACAAAACAAATTGTGGGGTAATTTGTTTTTGACGCGGTAACCCTCGAAATTGTATCCTTATCTCTTTTTGCGACACCTTAGGTAGGAGTCTATTAGATTCTCAGTCAACGATAGGTGCGTTCAGAAATATATCTGTTTCATAACGTTTCATACTTAGATGTTTCATAGTTGTAGTATGAGGTCCGATCTCATTGGTCTGATTTGTTGGAATACAAAACAGTTCTGTTTAAGAAAATAAAAAAGTTTCAGTTGATTGTCGAAACAACAAAAAATAAATTAATAAATTTCAAGACGATTATTAATCTATCATCAGTTAGTCAGAGCGCGAGAAATTTATTTACTGATATTGTTTTAAAATGCCAAGGAGAAGACGTCCTGACTTAAATGTCAAATGTGCAACGAGCTACCTCCTAATAGCTACCTCCAATTTCCGCGATTGATATTCATATAAATGTCAATCTTTATAACTTGCTAAGGAGGTAGATATGGCAAGCTAGACGACACTAAAATATAACATGATATATATACATTACTAGCTGTTGCCCGCGGCTCCGCCTGCGTGAATGCCTATTTCCAGGATTAAAGTAGTCTAGTCGCATCAAGCGAGTCCCGTCATCGCGATCGTTGTGAGAAACGCGCTTGACCAAAATACTAATATCGCTATTAAAAAATAGGGGTTGATCGTAGAGGGTGAAAATTAAGGGTTGTATGTATTTTTAATGCTGTATCATAAAAAAATAAAAACAAATTTTTTTGCCTAAAAAATAAAAAATATTTTTTTTTATGGGTGGACCACCCTTAACATTTAGGGGGATGAAAAATAGATAGTAGCCGATTCACAAACCTACTGAATATGCATATAAAATTTCATAAAAATCGGTCGAGCCGTTTCGGAGGAGTATGGGAACGAACATTGTGACACGAGAATTTTATATATTAGAAGAGATATCAAATAATATAATTGCTTTAAAATGCCAAGGTGAAGACATATTATTACTAGTCTGGAAATTACTGTTTTAGCTTAAATAATATCTAGATACTCTTCGATGTAAACCATGTTCCTAAGTCCTTTGACTTATTATACGTTTTCGGTGTTCGAATATTATTTTAATTTAAACTTCGGTTCTCATTGACATCTGGTGCTGTTAGGAAGCTCGGCTTCGGTCATTTCCTATTCTTTAAATTCTTCGGGGGTTATATTTATATCTGGAAAACTTACTCCATCCGAGATTGGTGCAAGTGACGAATTACCGTATTCATGTTAAATTGTGCTTCACTTGATTTTTCTGTAGTTTAGCCCTATTAATTCGTTTTGTTCGGCTTTAAGTTTTGACCACATTTTACACGAATATATGTAGGTAATACGAAGTTTACCGGGTCATCGAATCCTTACTAATATTATAAATGTGAATGTAAGTTTGTTTGTTACGCTTTCACGCGAAAATTACTTAACCGATCATCATGAAACTTTGTACACATATTCTTGGAGGTATAAGAAGTAACATAGGATACTTTTTATGAAAAAAAAATATCTGTTTGTTTGTTACGCTTTCACGCCTAAATCACTGAACCGATTTTGATGAATTTTGATGTAGAGATAAATGGGATCCTGGAGACGGTTATAGGCTACGTTGTATTTCGGTCTAAAAGTCAATTAGTAGTAAGTAAAGTCTATTCACGCGGGCGGAGCCGCGGGCAAAAGCTAGTATAGTATACAACAAAGTCGCTCCCACTGTTTGTACGCTCAGATCTTTTGAATTACGCAACGGATTTTTATGTAGTTTTCAGCAATAGATAGAGTGATTCAAGAGGAAGATTTATATGTTGTATACATGCATATTGTAGCAGAGAAAATTCAAGGATTTGTAATGTGATGTAACAAACATATTTTAATATAGTTTTCAGCAATAGATAGAGTGATTCAAGAGGAAGATTTATATGTTGTATACATGCATATTGTGGCAGAGAAAATTCAAGGATTTGTAATGTGATGTAACAAACATATTTTAATGTAGTTTTCAGCAATAGATAGAGTGATTCAAGAGGAAGATTTATATGTTGTATACATGCATATTGTAGCAGAGAAAATTCAAGGATTTGTAATGTGATGTAACAAACATATTTTAATGTAGTTTTCAGCAATAGATAGAGTGATTCAAGAGGAAGATTTATATGTTGTATACATGCATATTGTAGCAGAGAGAATTCAAGGATTTGTAATGTGATGTAACAAACATATTTTAATGTAGTTTTCAGCAATAGATAGAGTGATTCAAGAGGAAGATTTATATGTTGTATACATGCATATTGTAGCAGAGAAAATTCAAGGATTTGTAATGTGATGTAACAAACATATTTTAATGTAGTTTTCAGCAATAGATAGAGTGATTCAAGAGGAAGATTTATATGTTGTATACATGCATATTGTAGCAGAGAGAATTCAAGGATTTGTAATGTGATGTAACAAACATATTTTTCTGCGCTGACATTGCAAACGCCGGCTATACCTTACGAGATTGATCAAATTAATGTACTATGGAAATGTACATCTCAAAAAGATTTATAAAATTAGATATCTTAAAGTTAAAAAGCGGGGGCAGAGCGGTTGGAGACTGGAGGGCCGCACGTCCGTCCCGGTTGGCAGTGGTCGGCGGGCGCGGGGTGTGCTGAATAAGCAATAAAATATAGGGGCCCACCAAGAAAAGATTTTTTGGAAATTTACATTACAAGGGGGCAAAAGGGGGGTTGAACTTTGTATGAAACACGGGAGCAGAACACTAATATGCACGCGGGTGAAGCCGCGCGGGACAGCTAGTTAAGAATATTTTCCTTAAATATTCATTTGCATAATAATGATATAAAGGTTTTTATTAACGCTCATTTACGAGGTATTCTAACAAAAATAAGATATGTGACCATCACACATCTTAATTGTATAATGTAATTGTTCAAACAATAAACGCGGTAGTTATTAATTGCAGAAAAACAGGAAATTCCACAATTGTTATGCATACGTGCTTCTGCGTTCATTATAATTTAATATTTTAGTTAATTACAAGTTTTTGATAAAAAAAGAGCGTATTTTATGCTTTTGCATTTGGAGACGAGACGGTAACTCTTCTGATTTTAAATGCCATGAGCAGCTGCAACAGCCAACACTAAGATCTTTTAATATCATAATCACTGATAATGTCACTAAATAAATAAATAAAAAATCCTTTAAACTTTTTTTGACCAAGGGTATTGATCGACCTTGTGCGTTAGATCCGCTTGAAGAAAGTCGTCTAAGAAGCATCGTATTGAAAGTAGTTTACACCAATACTCCAGTAAGACCTTGAAATCGGGTTGTGCTATATGCGTAAATCAGAGGAAGACACAACTTACAAGGTCAAAACCAAGTGGTCGAGCATGTTTTTATAGCAGATACCGGCAATCTAGCAAAGTCCCCTGATGATCGCTACCTCCCAAGAACACCCATAATACCAGAAGAATGGATGCGTTGCTAATCTCGTTCACAAGGTGGTAGGTCTCTCGTATGCGAGAGGCCGGCTGGGTTGGTACCACCGCTTTGTCTATTTCTGCCGCCAAGCAACAGTGTAAGCACTGTTGTGTTCCGGTTTTAAGGACATTGAAGCCAGTGAAATTACTGGGCACTATGAGACTTAATACCTTATGTCCCGGCGTGACGAGCGCAGTCCAGTGTCATGCAGTGCTTTGTTATTTAAATTTCTGTGTGGCGTTACTTCTGTTTATGAGTAGGCGTGGTGCTTACCATCAGGCGAGCGACCTGCTCGTCTGGTCATTCAAGACAATTAAAAAAAAACTTAAAAGAAAGGAATGAGGTTTGGGAAGGGAGTTGGATGCTCTGGCTATAATAAATATTCCAACATAGACAATAAGTAGCAAGCGTTAGATGCTGTTTCCGCGATAAAGAATAAATTAAATGAGCTTAGTGTGTTTCTCATAATTTGTCGTCCCATCACGTACTATCTATAGAATACTGCATGGTTTTTGCTATTGCCCATCCAAGACTTATTCTGTCATGCTATTTCAACTTCATCTTGTGTCTTCGTCTGACGTATGCGTCATGGATCACCACGTCGTTTTACAGCATGTACTGTCATTTAAATAGTATATCAGCAAAGTTTAAAAATCTATTAACGAAAGCGTCTAGGGGACAAATCCTAGGGTGACACGAAAGCGGTACACCTATCTAATTTTTTTAGTAATAATTTTATGACATTGTTATTCAAACAAATACCATCAGCTTCAACCGCTCATCGTCTTTGGCAGATTGTAAGTATATTAGGAATAGCAGTGATAGCTCAGCGGGGAGTGGTACGGACTGTCGAGACGAAAGTCGCAGGTTCGAAACCAGCCCCAAGTGCATACACCTCTCTGACTTTTCTAAGTTATGTGTATATTAATTGTTAATTATCACTTGCTTTAACGGTGAAGGAAAAACATCGTGAGGAAACCTGCATACCTGAGAAGTTCTTCATAAGAATTTCGAAGGTATGTGAAGTCTGCCAACCCACATTAGGCCAGTGTGGTAGACTAAGGCCTAACCCCTCTCATTCAGTAGAGGAGGCCCGTGCCCAGCAGTGGGGCGTATATAATAAAGGGCTAGTAAAAAAAAAATAAAGTATATTAGGAAAGGTTGTAGAATGCGCTTCACGCATGCATCGCAGGAAAACGTGTGTTGAAGCTAATCATGCGAGTATGATATAGCTTTTATATACTTGAGATCATAGATTCCTAAGCTTGAGATAAATCAATATGCAAATAAATTTAGCGTGTATAATAATTATGCGCTTTGTTTTTCCGCAATATATACTCGTAATATGTATTAAAATGTATCTTATGTTCAATATTATTGTAAGAACAGTCACGTCTGATTTTATTGTGTTTGTTAGATACTTAAAACATATTCGTTTTAGATTACAAACCACTTTATTATAATCCTCAAGTCTTTTTTCTACAAAATTATTCGAGAAAACACTAATATTTGATATCATTTCGTTAATTGCTTGATTGAGCTGCTCTAATTCCAATTAAATATTGTAAAACCTTATGCTGTAATAATTGTAAACTAGTTTTGAAAAGAGCAACGCTGGAGTTTCTTGCTCGTTCTTCTCGAGCGAAACAGCATTCCGAACTAGCGGTAGAATTTTGACGGAATCTAAATAATGTATAACATTTTATGGATTCAATAAATATTTTGAATTTGAATTTGAACTAATATCGGGGGCTAAAATCGTATGGCATTTGTGCACACTCTTCTCTCTTCATAGCAAGGTGAACTAATTTCAGCATTAAAAATGGTGCTTACTATTTCATATAATAATTACATCACCCTTATCCATTCCTTTATAACAATTTTCATTTCTACCTACAAATTCTTTATACCCTTTTTGATATTTCAAAGCATATGAGTTTTGCGGCTGTGTACTACTAAACATAGAATGACCACTGAAATCAAGTTTTATAACACCAACATACACTTCTTCTAGATTACTTTTGTCTTCTGCTCTCTTCTCTTTAATAATCAAGGGTTCTTTTGCAGGAAGAAGTAGCATAGTATCTTTGAGTTCGTCACCAAGTTTCACTTTTGCTTGAATAGTACCGTTGATTTTATTGCTGTCTCGAAGTTTTAATTCCATTGGTAGATTACACTCAACACAACGTATTCGGTTGTTATAATCAGTGTTCAAAGGAACTGGGAATAAGCGATCATTTAGATAAAATCTGTAAACACACTGATGGTCTCCAAGGACAGTAGCGTTTCCAACATTCTTGATTCTCGATTTAGCAGAATGACACTCAAAATAATTCTTATTTCGGAATTCTTTCAAAGACTTTATCACGTCATCGCCGTCGACATCTAGGAATCCGTTTTCAGGTTCCAATTCTGGGTTTATTCTGAAAATTGTGTCGTCAGATATTGTACGGGCTTCTGATACCTCCTTTATAGTATCTAATGAGGTCTTTCTGAGGTTATTTTCAGTTCCGTGAATAGATTCGGTTGATAGACCGAAATTTTTGTTTACGTAGTATTGTTGTACTGATTTAGTCCTTTCGCAATGTATGTTACTTGTACGGTCATTCGGACCTAATAATTTAGACATGTCACGGGTTGTTTTAGTTCTAGTAATATGAATTTTACTCTCAGTATTTCTATTTTGTAAAGAATCACCACATTTTCTACATAAATCAAGAGGGCTTGGTTTGGCAGTGGCTTTTTTGTTCATATTTATATCAGATTTAGCAGTTTTCTTCACTTTAGGTATGAAATTTAAAATACCTCCAGTAGACGAACTCTTGCCATCATCCGAAGAGCCAGCGAGTTTTTTGGAAATCAATATTTTCTTTGGAACCACGACTCTAGTTGCTGATTTATTACTTTTATTGCAACTATATCGATGACTTTGACCACAAAACCTTTCACAGGTGCTTTTTGAAGCCATATTGCTTATTTTGCTTGACATTGTATAACAAAGTGAGACTCACAGACATGACAACTTTGATGAGAACTGTGTTTGTTTTGAATACGTTGTCTTGGCAACGGATTGACTTTTATCGACTTTTATTCAGTGATGTCACTCTTTGCTTTCTAATGTTGCTATAATTTTATCGTGAATTTATATTAGTATTTGATACAAAACTTTTAAACAAAAAATAAACCTGACAAAAAAATTTATAAGCTAAAATAAAATTAAACTATTTTGAGTCGGCGGTACTTTGGTTTAATAGTCAGATTCATACCGGAAAAAATTATATTTTTATTGTACTACTTTTTAGTGAAAGAATATACAGAAAGAATAATTGAAATCGGTGCTTTAATAACTACTTAAAGAATATGTTTTAGTCATCTTTGATGGTTTATTCAGGATAGCACTATTTCACTTTTCACCTTCTTTGAAATTATTTCTTCAAATTTAAATGAGACCGTATTGGTCTGAAATCGAAATAAGATAACTAGAACGATAACTCTCATATGAATCTGCCTAAAAATACGGCTCCACTTATGCAAAGGTAAAATCACACGTAACACTCATACATGCAACAATAATTAATGAACGTTCAAAATCAACTTTATTTCATAAAAGTTAATGTCTAAATATTAAATTTCTAGATAGAGATACGACGTTCTGCACCGTGCAAAAATTGACGTATCAAGTGTCAACTAGAGATTATTATGTACAGACTTTTATAGCCCCGCCCCCTTGCACAGAGTTTTGGTGGGGTAATTTTTGCTTGAGTTACGTTTCTTGTCATCTTATTTTGATGCCATTACCACAATAAACCCTATCGAATACAAAAAGAATCATCCAAATCGGTTCGCATTGAATTTTGGCAGAATAATGCGTGAACATATATTGAACATAAAAATATACACAGATGAATTGAGAACCTTTGTTTTTTGTGTCGGTTAAAAATACTTTAAATTCTTTTTACAGTGACATTAAGGTGATAAGGTGATAAAAAACTATAAAATATTTATATTGAAATTGACTAAACAATATTCAAGGCGATTATGCGACATCTATTGGTGAATAGGAAGATTATATATGTACGTGACAAGAATTATAGATGGCGCTTTACGATTCTGATGCTTTACAATTACTTTAAAACTATATTTCGTAATTTAGCATATTTTGCTAGATGGCGCATTTTACTTTAATTCTTCGAGACAAGCGGTTTTACTTACTTACAAATAATAATGACGTTTATGAGGTTTAAAGATAACTCTGTATGATTTCTGGAAATCTACTACTTTTATTCTTCAGGTATTGTGTATGTTCATGGGCGATAGAGATCATTTACCATCAGGTGACCCACTAACTCGTTTGCCGACCTCTCCTAAAAAGACACCAAGCCTTGCTTCTTTGAACCTGTTTCCATTAATCAACATTTATTCGTCTACAAGATCTTTCTTTTCTAAAGGCCGCGGATTTGATTCCCGCATCAAAACAAATGTTTGTGTGAAAGCTATACAAGCTGTATTATCATCACAGCCTACAGCCTTAGTGGCGCAGCGGGCAAGTATCCGGTTATGAGAGGCTGTGGGATTGATCCCCGTACCAAGACAAACATTTGTTTTACATCTGTGTGTGGGACCGTAAGTTCCTTGTAGATCGGATTTTTTTTTATTGCATATGTGTAAATGACCCAGTGCGTCACCTGACGGTAAGTAATCTCCACTGCCCATGTACGCCCACAATACCAAAAGAATCATGGGCGCGTTGCCGAACTTAAAGGAAAGGGATAATTAAGGCATGGAAGCGGTGGGTGATTTGAGTCCCCGGATATCTCACTCACCGTACGAAACGCAGCAGCAAGCTGCTACATTATGCCAGTTTTCTGTGTGACAGTGGTAACTACCCAGACGAGCCGGCACATTCATGCTGTGGACAGAACTGTCTACATGCTGATATTCATAACACAGTTGAATCTAAGGGCATAGACACATTAGAAAAGCATTAGGGTCAGAAGTCAAAACTATGTGTGTGACTGTAGGTTCATAGGTGTATTTGTTTATTTATATGTAAGAAAGCATTTTGATTGATAAATTAATCTACAAGGTGGATCGTCTGCATAACTAATTGACTTACAGGTCACGAACCTGCGCACGCGCTGAGGTCGCGTCCTGCCAAGGTAACTAGGTTTTACGGTCTCGCGAGATCTGTGGCAGCCGAAAATTTATAATATTGATACAAAAATATTACGGCTGACGACTTTGTATCAATTAGATTTTTATGTCTAGATTTTAAAAGAATTTAGATGAAGTTGAATGAATTTAGATGCGTTCATTTACATTATTTTATTTTATTTTTGTATATAATTTGGTGGTTGGTGTCCATGAGCGGCGGAGATCACTTACCATCAAGTGATCCATTGCCTGTTTGTCATGTAATCCAATATTGTGGATATTAATCATGTAGGCAATTAAAATAGCGCTTATGACAAGTCAGTACAAAATAAAGAAACTTATGTATAGAAATCATATCAACTAATGTATACATAACATACTTAACATCGTCAAAAATATGTTAATAAAACCAGCTTTTTAAAAAAAACAAAAACGTATTAAGATTGATCCATTAGTTTAGGTGGTGGCACAGACACTCAATCAGACAAAATCGGTTGAAATTATATCAGCCACCGTTTTTGTCCGTTTTGTTTCTTCGATTTTCTCAAGAGACATTCGTCCCTCCGCGGTCGGTCGGCAGAAAATTATTGTATGATCATGGTATATACGCCTGTAATCCCCGAAGGGGTAGGCAGAGGTGTAACCAGTACACCCACATTTTGCCGAGCGTATCTCCGTCCCTTATGTGATAGGGGACGAGCCTATCGCCATACCGGGTACAAATTCCAGACTCCGGACTGATACTGAGCATTTCGTAATAGAAAAACCCAATACCATTTTACCCGACCCGGGGATCGAACCCGAGACCCCAGCGTTGGCCTCAATCGTAACGCGTACGCATTACAACTGCGCCACTGAGGCAGTCATCAGTAAGATCTCATAAAAATAATAAAACCTGGTCACACTACCCACCTCCAAAGCCACCATGCTCGGTGGTTGCATCGTTTGCCTGTGACATTCAGACAATATTGACAGTTGACCACTCTCGATCTGATGTGCGTTCGCGCCACGCGCTTGTACCGTCTGTGGCGAATCAAACGCAAGACCTGGAGGATCTGGAAACTGTTTCGATAAAATGGAGATAGTTGTGGTGTTCGCGATTTTTTTATTGGTAAGTTTTTATGATATAATACTAGCCCTGTATTATATACGTCCCACTGCTGGGCACGGGCCTCCTCTACTGAATGAGAGGGGTTAGGCCTTAGTCCACCACGCTGGCCTAATACGGGTTGGCAGACTTCACATACCTTCGAAATTCTTATGAAGATCTTCTCAGGTATACAGGTTTCGTCACGATGTTTCCTTCACCGTTAAAGCAAGTGATAATTAACAATTAATTTTATGATCTACGTAATATTTTATTGTGACTTCTAGTCGTTGCGTTGGTAGTGTTAATCATTTTAAAATAGAAGGGGCTCTAATTTGTCTATATTTTATTATTGTTACGGTTATATCGCTTTCGATGATTATTTTCGTATCGATTAGTTAATATATCTGCCTCGGTGGCGCAGTTGTAATGCATAAGCGTTACGATTGAGGTCAACGCTGAGGTCTCGGGTTCGATCCCCGGGTCGGGTAAAGTGGTATTGGGTTTTTCTATTACGATATGCTCAGTATCAGCCCGGAGTCTGGAATTTGTGCCCGGTATGGCGATAGGCTCGCCACCTATCACATAAGGGACGGAAATACGCTCGGCGAAATGTGGGTGTACTGTTACACCTCTGCCTACCCCTTAGGGGATTACAGGCGTGAGTGCGTATGTATTAGTTAATATATTTATTTTTTATTATAATAATGCACACTCTAGCTCCATAATTTATTCTTTATTTAAGGAAATAATATATTTTTGTGCGCACGTAAATCTTTAAGGAAGATAATATTATCAATATTTCTATATATAAACCTATCTTTACATATATAATTCTACTATACGTGAGTATGTCACTGAACTCCTCCTAAACGGCTGGACCGATTAGAATTATTTTTTATTGTATGCGTTTGGGTGGCGCCCTGGATGGTTTAGACTCACAATTGGACCCGGTAGGTGGCGCTGTAATCTGGTTTTAACTATCAATAATATGTTGCTAGTGAAACCGCGCGGGACAGCTAGTATAATATAAATATAAGTAATATTAACATTACACTTATTAAGTGTAATCATGTATTTTTTTTGTAAATGATGTCTCTATAAAAAAATACTACTTAAGATACCTAGATAATTATTTATTTATTTATTTATTTATAATGCTTTATTGTACATTAGACACATATTTAAACTAGAAAGACAATTGACATTTAAACATAGTACAATTGGCGGCCTTAACGCTCAGGGCAATCTCTTACAGGCAACCATAGGATGGAGTTAAGGTACGAATAAGAGAGGGTTGTCTAAGAGTACATTATGTTGTTTACGATAGTAAATCACAATGCTTTGGCACTGATACGCCAATTACTATGGGCCTCATATGATTCCCAAGGCCTCTTGATAGCCTCTACGTGATGAGGAACTCCGTATGAAAACAGTTTCCGACTAGAATAAATAGTATGCAGGGCACATATTTTGGAGATGATGCGACATACGGCATCCTTACACTTAGTTGGATAGTATGTCTGTCTGTCCAAACACTTTTCTCAGGAACTGGTAACTAGATCGCAAGTTGAGTACATTATAAATCTTAATGCTTAATTAGCAAATACTAGCTTCTGCTCGCGGCTCTGCCTGTGTGAACGGCCTTTTTCGGGGTAAAAAGTATCTTGCACAAACCGGCTTGCTGTTGCGTTTCGTACGGAGATATCCGGAGGCTCAAATCCTCCCCTTTTCCAATTGCTTAATCATCCTATTCTTCTAAGGTCATCAAAGCGTCCATGTTTCTGATATTGTGAATGTTCATGGCCGGTGGAGATACACTTACCATCAGGAGACCCACTTGCCAGGTTCTGCTATAAAATAAAAGAATCTAAACAAAGAAACTTTCAGATTTAAAACTGTCATGAAAGTTACATACATACATGTAATCCCTCACACCTGTAATCCCCAGAGGGGTAGGCAGAGGTGTAACCAGTACACCCACATTTCGCCGAGCGTATCTCCGTCCCATGACGTGATAGGGGCGAGCCTACCGCCATACCGGGCACAGATTCCAGATTCCATTCCGGGAGTATTTCGTAATAGAAAATCCCAATATCACTTTTACCCGACCCGGGGATCGAGCCCGAGAACTCAGCGTCACCTTCTGTCGTAAAGCGTACGCATTACAACTACGCCACCGAGGCAGTCGAAAGTTAAGATTTCTCAAAATCGAATTGGGGTCGTCCTTATTCTGGTGAAAATGCAAAAGCAACGGAACAAAGGGTCTTTATGTTTATTGGAATTTCTATGCGTTTTACAATTTCTCTTTACCGACAGCGATTTATTTAAATGAACTTTTTCACAAACCGCTATTTCACCGCTTATAAGTGTTTATAGCATATACCGGCGAACAAGTGGGTTACCTGATGGTATATGATCACCACGGCCCACGAAGACTCAGTATATCAGAGGAATCATGGAAGTGAAGGGCATTTGCACCTCCGGAAATCTCACCGTACAAAACACAATCAACAATCAGCTGCTACGTTAACTCAGTTTTCTGTCAGACAGTGGTCATATCCCAATCGAGCCGGTCCATTCATGCTGTAGACAAAATTGTCTACAGCGTGGCTCTACCCCTTAATGAAGGTGTAAACCACATGGGGCACAGTTCCAACTTAAGAAAATCAACTGTTTTCTGAATAAAAAACTCACAATTCGACTGCTGACCCGCGAAGTGAACCTGGCACCACTGGTTTCACTTAAGTACGCAGCTATTGGACCAATGAGGCGATCTATAAATTATATCATCGGTTTTATATGCACGTTTAAGATAAAAACTAAATAAAACATTATCTTCGGTTGTTTTTGTTCACAATCACTGATTATATCGGTCAATGGTACAGACAGAAATGCACTCAACGATAATTTGATTGATTTTATTTATACAACATGTAACAAAAACCCTGTCGGTCCTTTTAGCTACGCTATGAGAATCGATATTCAAACTTAAGGAAATATCTCTAATGAGGAAAATCTAACATAAAAATGGGACAGATGGTGGGCCAGCAGCTCAATATTAGTGGTATTTTTAATGAAATACTACTAAAAACTATAATTTTATGTCTTTTACGTGCATATTAGGAAAGCGGCGATTCGCTGTAATAGTAAAAATATGCCGTACCAAGTAACTACCATTTTTGATAAACCATCGGATGATCGCCAATCGTTATTTTTATGGTAGAATTTTCTTACATTTCTTTCTTTACATTTGAATAATAATTCTAATAACGTGGTTAAAACGAACAACAGGGTTTTTGTTACACATTGTATACAGAAATTAAAAGCAGCGCTAGCTCAGCGAGAAGTTGTATGGACTGCCGAGACGAAAGTCGCAGGTTTGAAACCAGTCTCTCGAGCATGCACCTCTGACTTTTCAGTCCACTTGCTTTATCGGTGAAGGAAACATCGTGAAGAAACCTGCATACCTGAGAAGTTCTTCATAAGAATTTCGAAGGTATGTGAAGTCTGCCAACCCGCATTAGGCCAGTGTGGTGGACTAAGGCCTAACCCCTCTTATTAAGTATAGGAGGCCCGTGCCCAGCAGTAGCTCGTATAATACAGTGCTATTACAAATATTTTTATTATTATTATATATAAATCGAAGTTGACTGCCTCGGTGGTGCAGTTGTAATGCGTATGCGGTACGATTGATGAAATGCTTAGTATCAACCCGGTGTTTGGAATTGTGCCCAATATGGCGATAGGGTCGCCCCCTATCTCATCATGGGACGTAAATAAGCTCTGCGAAATGTGGGTGAACTAGTTACACCTCTGCATACCCCTTCGGAGAGTACAGGCGTGAGGGCTTATGTAAATCGAAGTTAAACTGTATAAAGACTCGGTTAGAGATGGCAATCGTGACACTCTACATTTCTTTTTTAAACCGACTTAAAAACTGTATTATTAATGTATGTCCGCGATTTTCTTGAAAACCAGTAATAGGCTAGTTGACACATTTTTAAAATAGGCTTTATTTTGTTAATGAGGCTTTTCTAGACCGTTTTTTTATTTTATCGTATTTTTCTGAGACTTATAAAACAACAAAACTTTAATTCAAATTTATTTTTTTCATGAACATACGAAAACGCCGTCGGCCATGTTGGCCTATAGATTATCTGTGCAATGACGACACATATTAGTAAATAAACACGCGAAATAACCTATGCAAGCTAGATATTCTAGCTAAGATTTCAAATAAAGATAAAAAACTTGATTGTAATTTGAATTTTAAAGACATCTTCTACTTTAATGTATTGAAATTGATATATTTGGGTTCCATAAACCAAATACTGTAGGAAATAAACAATTATTTATTAAATTTTAGCATAACTCAACTAGCCTATTCAATTTGAATGATTCTAGCCGTGATGTAGATAAACCTGTCTACAGCGTGGCTCTACCACTCAAATTAATTAAATTTTATACATTTTCTAAAATCTAAATACTAAAATAATTCGATGAGCCTTTAAAATAAATTACTTCAAATAATTTAATTACTTCAAATATGCATTCAAACAAAAAAATATACATTCACAAAAATGTTATGTTAATGAAGTGAAAAGGAAACATATTTATCTAAATTGTCCCTGTAAACCGGTCGATTTAATTCACATATCAAAAGAATACTCCGCAGATGGGACACTTAATTAACAATGAATTAGATGATTTTTTATTAATAAATACCTTACATTACCCAAAACCTATTGAAGTATTTTATGAATCCGTCCAAATATAAATAAATTAGTAGCCATTTAAAGCTGATTGATTTTACTTTGATTAGCCTTTCAGAAACTGGGCGTAAGTGGTGAGAAATTAACTATCTTTTTTCCCCTGAGCAAGGATTCATATGTGATATAAAATGCCACTTCATATAATTAGATACGGTACTAAAATAATTCTTCGGTCATTGGTCTGTTTAACAAACTGGTTTTACAATTCACAATCTGTTTCTGCAGGATCGAAGTGTTCCAAATGATAATTAAATTATTGACTGCCTCCGTGGCGCAGTGGGAGAGTAGCCGACTGCGAAGCGAGAGGGCGTGGGTTCGATTCCCGCACCGAGACAAATGTTGGTGTGATCCACAAATAATTGTTTCGGGCCTGGGTGTTGTGGGAGCGCAAGTCCCTCGTAGTTCCTGATACCCACGATACAGGTTAACCTAGTGTGGGGTCAGGACTATGTGTGTGACAGTTGGGTGTATTTTTTTTATTCATTATTATTACCTACATACAAGATAGGTTCGCCCCCTATCACATCATGGGACGTACATACGCTCGGTCAAATGTGGGTGTACTGGTTACACTTCTGCCTACCCCTTTGGGTATTACAGACACGAGTGGGTATGTATGTATGTATCAGTACCAAATAAGCAGTGGAATCCCGGAAATAATATTCTATTAGGGATAACCGTTGCCTGAAGCATTAATAGGGAAGCTGCGCACAATATAAAACATGATCTACATATTTGATTGCTCTTTATCATGTACTAATTAATGTTAAACTCGATACCCGGTAGTGCTAGCCAAGTTAGGCTGGATAGTACGTGGCTTATTCTGGTGGCGTTGAATGGACATTGAAGGGCTTTTTCTTATTCACCCTTCGACAAAAAAGAGAGGTATAAAAAGTTTGATATCTCTCTCTCTATGTGTATGTGTATGTGGCATCGTAGCTCCTCAATGAATAGACCGGTTTAAATGCGATGTAATTTAATCAAGATAGTTGTTAGTTATTTTTAAGAAAATCTGTGCATTTATAAAAAATAAAATACACTCAACAGTCACACACATAGTTCTGACCCCACACTAAGCTAACCTGTATCGTGGGTATCAAGAACAACGAGGGACTAGCGGTCCCACAACACCCAGACCCGCAACATTTATTTGTGGATCACACAAACATTTGTTTGTGCGGGAATCGAACCCACGGCCTCACGTTTCGCAGCCGGCTACTCGCCCACTGCGCCACGGAGGTTGGCATTTAAAAGTTGCAGATGTTTTTATTAATGGCTTTTTATTTTTGTGTTGATGAGACTTGCGAGTATAGCACAACCACGTGCATAATTGTATAATCTTAGTTCGACCTCCCCGAATAGTTGTTTAAAACTTGTTTAATTACCCCCGGTTTCTGAAAGGCTGATCAAATCGACATTCAACTAACAGAACTTTGAGTTGACATCGCTGTCAAATCAATTCGAGTGGCTGAAACGTTATTCAATGAAAAAATTTATAGTATTTGATGTCTCTTTAGTACCATTTGACATACGATTTTTCATAATTTGAATGTTATGTTAACTAACATGTGTGTCAAATCAAAGGTGTTGATCACGCTTCTAGCAACTCAATTTCGACTTGACATGAGATTTGACATTTGATTAGTTAATTTAACATTGATCAGCCTTTCACAAAACGGGCGTAAGTCTTTCTTTCTGAACTACCAAATACCATTGTTTTTGGCTTTCTAATGGGATTGATCTACATACTCAACCACGGTATAAAAAACCGGTGCGTTATTCATGTTGTTTCATTGGGATATTATGATATTATCTAAATAGGCTCGGAGTCTGAATTGTCTTATCAAGTGTTTTCATCTGGTTTCAAGTCAGGCAGGTATGGATGCTAGATGACAACTTTTGCTCGTGGGAAATCGTTATTTTCTTTTACCATCTCGACGGGCCATAAGTGAACAAGGATTACTTTGTTGGTTTCAACTTTACCCAAATGTCTTCCAGTTTTGACTTCACTTCATACTAATATTATAAATGTGAATGTAAGTTTGTTTGTTACGCTTTCACGCGAAAACTACTTACTTGGAGGTATAAGAAGTAACATAGGATACTTTTTATGAAAAAAAAAAACTTTTTGTTTGTTACGCTTTCACGCCTAAATCACTGAACCGATTTGATGATTTTTGATGCAGAGATAGATGGGACCCTGGAGACGGTTATAGGCTACGTTTTATTTCGGAAAAGTCTATTCACGCGGGCGGAGTCGCGAGCAAAAGCTAGTATAATATATAATTATAGCTAAATAGTTAGAATTACACGTTCGGGTTCTCTGCCTACTTAGTCACCTACATTACATTTCTCTTCTCAATCGATAAAATGGATCATAAGACACCTAATGGCTTGCTTCGATTCAAAGTTTGCAATAATTTTTTCTGCGTACTATATTACGTAACTAATATATTATTCATATTTTCGCCTTATTGTAAGTGTCATATCCCTATATATAATAGCAAGGCTTATCAACGTATCTCATGGCACTGCACTGCGCTTGCCACCCTGAGGCATCAGATAACTCTCGAAATGCCTGATAATTTCTCTGACTTCAATGTTAAACAAATCAGTGGTAACTATACAAACGGTTTCTCGCATACGAGGGACCTATCACTTAGTAGACTTTCTTATTAGACGGTATTTTTAATAATTTGTATTATACGTCAGCGCTTAAATTATTTCTCTCGTAACTGCTTCTATTTTTCCGTGTGGCGTTATGCCGGGTTAATGCTAGAGTCCCCCACTTCATTGTCGGTAGATTTATACTATTACATAATAATGTGGGATGACCCGCCCGCCATCTAAACGTCTAAAAATCATCAACAGGAACTAAGATTCGCCATTGCCTCGTCCATTAATCAGCAGAGTGTACCACGTGCAAGCGAGGTTGCCTTTGGGCCTAAAATGTTGATGGCTCACTTATACTTCTCATAACTGTTATGTCGTGTATTGACTGCCTCGGTGGCGCAGTTGTAATGCGTACGCGTTACGACTGAGGCTGACGCTGAGGTCTCGGGTTCGATCGCCGGGTCGGGTAAAGGTGATATTGGGTTTTTCTATTACGAAAAACTCAGTACCAGCCCGGAGTCTGGGATTTGTGCCCGGTATGGCGATAGGCCCTATCACATAGGCGCCCCCTATCACATCATGGGACGGAGATACGCTCGGCGGAATGTGGGTGTACTGGTTACACCACTGCCTACCCCTTAAGGGATTACATACGTGAGTGCATATGTATGGAACTGTTATTCTATTAAATTAAAAATTTCACTACTTAACTAACATTTTATATAAAGGCAGAAAGTCATTCAGCCTGGATCGTTATAGAGTATAGACAATAAAAAATAAATTATAAGTCAATAAAATGTGCCATTGTCAGGCGTCGTCCTTACGTAGGTAGAGACGTGATCTGGTTGAGTTATTGCGACATTGGCGCCAAGGCTCAGGATGTGGAACTAGTTGTGACATCTAGCGGTGACAGGAGGAAATGTAATATTTGTTTGGGGTTACCAGAGTTGTGAAAAAATATCTGTTATTAAAAATAATAATATGAATTTTTCGTGAGGGTTAAACATATTTTGTAGTTTTTATACGTGTTATTTATTTAATTGAAACACTAAATATTATTTCGAGTGCAATACAGCACATAAATGTATCTATAACACATTTAACAGTTATTAATTAAAAAATGTTTTAGAAGAATATTTTTTTAAAATTATAGTCGAAACAAATTATTTTTATGAATTCTTAGTTAAATTTAATGTCTAGGATGGAGGAAATTAAATTTCACAAGGGTTGTATGTTGATGTGAAATATGAAAGCTAAAGCTAAGATATTGGATAAAATACTCATTTTATATTGTCTGCAAGTATTATTGACAGATAGTATCATAATTATTGTGGTAGCGTAATGACCTGTAGGCTGTGCACAACCCAACATGTCTAGTAAAAGCAACACGTGTTAGAGATAATATGGAGATAATATAATATGAGTGGCAGAGCCACGCTGTAGACAATTTTGTGTACAGCATGAAATGGCTGGCTCGTCCGGATCGTTACCACTGTCTCACAGAAAACCGGCGTAAAGTAGCGGCTTGCTGCTGCGTTTCGTACGGTGAGTGAGATATCCGGAAGCCCAAATTCCCCTCCCCTTCCCAATCCCTTACTTATCCCTTTCCTTTATGGTCGGTAACGCGCCAATGATTATTTTAGTATTGTGGGCGTACATGGGCGGTGGAGATCACTTACCATCAGGTGACCCACTTGCTCATTTGCCGGCCTATACCATAAAAAAAAATATTACTTAAGTTATGCACTTCGAGGATCCTCGTTTTTTACAATTGGGATATGCAAATATGTGAACACTGTCTGACCTTTTGCACCTTTTCAGTCATCAGGCATTTAAGAGCAAAATATACACAAAATCTTATGTTATAACTACTCTACGGATCATCATCCTCGCGCTGTCGGATTTCCCCAGATAACTGGAAGTTTGCCTGTCTAGCAACCCTACCCCAAACTATCTATGAATACGAAATGGGTTTGTAAAAAAGAATACTTGTACCTATAACATGTATTTACGTATTTATAGCGGTAACGTGTCATGTCTGCTACAATATTAGTAAAACAACTTTATGCGTATGCCTTTTTGTGAATAAATTGATTAAATGTTATATTTTGAGGATATTGTGTGTATTATATTTTATATTGGAATTATGTGTACTTGTATTAAGTGTTCATTTATTTTTATTGTTATCAAATGTTCTATACCTAATCCTTTTTATATATTTTTGCATATTTGTAATAAAGTTGTTTGAGCGTTGTACGCTAAATTTATTTATTTACGTTTGATTATTAGCACAAAAAATGGCGCTTTATTTAATGTTTTTTCTAAAATGGTTTACAATAAGTACCGATTATTAGAAATTTAATATATTGTTTTGGGCTCAGAGTTCACATATGTTTGGAAATATATAATTATAGATAATCTACATATAACAATTATTACGTAAAAAAATAGTTTATTTACGTAATAGTGCATGGTCTTTGAGCTGGTTTGTAACTTACAACTTTCGTTTTGACAGTCTGTACCACTCCCCATTGAGGTATCAATGCTATTCAGATAAATTACGTAAAAATCAGTTAAACCACAAGATACTAGATGGCGTTAAATTCAATTATTTCCTTCAGGCTTCCCAGCCATGCTGCAGCCGGACGGTGATGGAGCCCGAGGAATCGGTGGTGAGCGTTTACACCACACACCCTACTACGTCAGGCACCAATGCACCACTCGATGTCTACCACCAGATCGCCAATAACATCGCTGAGAGAATTACTTCGCCTATTTACAGGTTAGAAGAATTTTAAATTTCTTTTTGTGGTTCTTGGTCCGTGAAGCGGCGGCGTAAGAATACAAACCGCTTCCCCTAACATTTCCCGAGGGGGTCGTAAGAGGCGACCGAGGGATCTATGAGCTAACAACCGCTCCGCTGGTGGTAGGATATACATATCCGCCCGGATAGCGACCACCGTACGCATGGTGTAAAACCTGCCATAGTGACCCACATAATATTATGTGGATCGCGTTCCAGGATCAGCCAGTGTATATCCGGTTCTCGATAGGCTTGCGACGTGACATGGTTGCTGGCTGGGGTGAGTATATAGGATCACTGTTGGATAGAGGTGTATTGACTCGCCGGCCAGGGAGACCCGTATAAACGGTTGTTCCGCTGGCCGCCCGCGGTATAGTACAGGGGCCCAATCGTGGTTAACCACCTCGAGAGGCTGCCTCACCATGCCGCGCATAATCTTGGGTAGGTCCGTCGTGCCGGTTGGTGACCGGATGTGGGGTCCCGGCGGCCTATCCCGGGAGGGTACGGGGGCCCTTCCGTCCGGCGAGTCAGTCTGCCTCTTTTCGGCTATTATGTGACTCTGTACCCGTCACGGTCATTAGTCTGCCATGTCGCAAGCCACTCGATTTGCTTCTTCCCCCTTCTTTTCCTTTTTCACATGACAGCGCAATTAAAGAGAACAGGTCTTACAGCGGTGCACAACCCCACCACCGCGTTCACAATGGAGTTCACTAACATCCGTGGACTCCACTCGAACCTAAGCGCCGTCCACCACCATCTTGAGACGGCCCGGCCTGCAATGCTTTTCCTGACGGAGACGCAGATTTGTCGTCCGGCCGATACGGCATACCTACATTATCCCGGCTATTCGTTGGAAGAGAACTTCAAGCGAAAAGCTGGGGTATGTTTGTATGTCCGGTCGGATGTCTGCTGTCGCCGTCTGCGCTGCATGGAGGATCCTTCCCTTTCCACACTGTGGGTACGCGTGGATCTCGGCACGCAAAGCCGAATCTATGCGTGCCTTTACAGATCCCATGACGGGGATGACGAGACAACTCGGCTGTTTAACTACATCAGCCAGGCGGCAGATGACGCGCAGGAGCAGTATCCGACAGCGGAACTGGTGGTCTTGGGGGACTTCAACGCACACCATGAGTTGTGGCTGGGTTCCTCCAAGACTGACCATGCTGGACGTGCTGCCCATGCATTCTCTCTGACTCATGACTTGTCGCAACTGGTGCATCAGCCCACCAGGATCCCTGATGTGGCAGGTCATGCGCCTTCACTGCTGGACCTTCTGCTGACGAGTCATCCAGCTGGGTACAATGTGACGGTAAGTGCCCCCTTGGGTACTTCTGATCATTGCCTGGTTGGATCGTCGGTGCCTCGTGCTTTGCCTCCACCTCCCGTGAGGGTAAAGCGCAGGATCTGGCACTACTCGTCAGCAGATTGGGATGGTATGCGCGAATATTTTGCAGCCATCCCTTGGCGGCAGCGCTGCTTTGAGGGCACTGATCCTTCTGCGAGTGCCGATGCTATTGCCGACGAGATCCGATTAGGAATGGAATACTACATTCCTTCCTCGGAGGTCGTCGGAAGTGGCCGAGGACGCTCCTGGTTCAATCGCGAATGCGCTGATGCTGTTAGTGTGAAACAGACGGCGTATCGCGAGTGGATCAGGAGTCGCGCCAAAAAGGATCCCAATGTAAGTTCTCTCAAGGCAGCCTATAACCAAGCCACCAAGGCCTGTAAGAAGGCTTACGTCAGAGCGGATGCACAGCGCGTTAACAAGATTGGATGTGCTTTGGCTGATCAACCAACAAGTAGCCGAGCTTATTGGAGCCTTGCCAGAGCCATCCAATCTAATTTCTGCCGACCTTCACTGCCTCCGCTGAGATATCCGGATGGATCGCTTGCTCACGGGCCGCAGGAGAAAGCCACCTTGCTGGCAAATCTCTTTGCGGCTAATTCACGGCTCGACGATGGCAATAAACTGCCACCCACGGTGCCTGATTGCGGACACTCTATGTCGGATGTCCGAATCAGGCATTGTGATGTTCGGCGCGAACTGCAGTCGCTCGATGTCCGCAAAGCCAGTGGTCCGGACGGTATCCCAGCGGTAGTTCTCAAAAAGTGTGCGGCGGAGTTGTCTCCTGTGCTGACGCGCCTATACCGCTCTTCCTTCCTCTCCGGTATTGTGCCCCAATCTTGGAGAGAGGCCAACGTGCAACCGATCCCAAAAAAGGGTGATCGATCGGACCCTAGCAACTACCGTCCAATCGCCATAACCTCAGTGATGTGCAAAGTAATGGAGCGGATAATTAACGCGCAGCTGGTCCGCTACCTGGACGATCACTCGCTGATCAATGACCGGCAGTACGGCTTCCGGTCTAAACGATCAACGGGTGATCTTCTAGCGTACTTGTTACATTGCTGGGGGGAGGCGGCTGACAGGCATGGCGAGGCTCTAGCCGTAAGTCTCGACATTGCCAAGGCTTTTGATAGGGTCTGGCACCGTGGCCTCCTCTCCAAGCTTCCGGCGTATGGGCTTCCCGACAACCTGTGTAAGTGGATCTCTGGCTTTCTGCATGAGCGTAGAATGCGTGTCACTGTTGAAGGACACGCTTCGCAGCTCATGTCAGTTAATGCCGGGGTCCCACAAGGCTCTGTGCTTTCGCCCACCTTGTTTATTCTGCATATCAATGACATGTTACCACTTGGTAACATTCATTGCTATGCAGATGACAGCACTGTGCATGGGCGTTACTGCAGTAAGCCTCCTGGTAGCCGGGAAGTCACTGAGAGGCAGCGAGAGAATCTTGTCATTGAGCTTAACCAGACCTTGGATCTCATTTCGGAATGGGGTACCAAGAATCTGGTTGAGTTCAATGCCAAGAAAACCCAGGTGTGCGCGTTTACGTGCAAAAAATCCCCGTTCTCTCCCCTCCCCAATCTTCAGGGTATCCCGCTCGCAATGCGGAATAGCCTAAGTATCCTAGGCATGGATATTTGCTGCAATCTGAATCCAAGGAACCACATCGAGGGCGTAATATCAGCCACATCACGCAGGGTCGGAATCCTGAACAAGGTGCGTAGGTTTTTTGCACCCGGCCAGCTTTACCGCTTATACAAAGCGCAGGCACGGCCGGGTGCAGAATACTGTTCGCACCTATGGGACGGTTCCGCAAAGTACTTGCTCGATGCCTTGGACGGATTGCAGCGACGGGCTGTCCGCATTGTGAATGATGCAGACGTCACAAAAAATTTAGAGCCGCTACAGCTGCGTAGGGACATTGCCTCGCTTTCCGTCTTTTATCGTCTGTATCACGGTGAATGCTCTGAAGAATTGTTTGACCTTATTCCTTCCTCACCTTTCCTTAACAGAACCACGCGTGCTGGCTTGCGAAACCATAGCTTCGTGGTCTCTTCCATCTCGGCTCGGACCAAGAGGTTCTCAAAATCGTATTTCTGTCGGACCATTAAGCTGTGGAATAGCTTGCCGGCGCACGTGTTTCCTCCTTCCTATAACTTGGGATCCTTTAAACGGAGTGTGAAGAAGCAACTAAGCAGGCCGGCATAATTCTGCCGATCTGCGATAGATTCAGTGTCTATCGTTGGTCGACAGTATTCATGGATTGCGCTATACTTACCATCAGGTGTAGCGTAGTCAGTTTGCCGAGCCAGGATAAAAAAAAAAAAAAAAAAAAAAAAAAAAAAGATGTTTTGATAAAATAGAATACTAAATAAAACCACATTATTCCTTGCCTCGGTGGCGCAGTTGTAATGTGTACTCCTTACGATTGAGGCTAACGATGACATGCGATTTTCTGCATGAGCGTAGAATGCGTGTCATTGTTGAAGGGCACGCTTCGCAGCTCATGACAGTTAATGCCGGAGTCCCACAAGGCTCTGTGCTTTCGCCCACCTTGTTTATTCTGCATATCAATGACATGTTACCACTTGGTAACATTCATTGCTATGCAGATGACAGCACTGTGCATGGGTGTTACTGCAGTAAGCCTCCTGGTAGCCGGGAAGTCACTGAGAGGCAGCGAGAGAATCTTGTCATTGAGCTTAACCGGACCTTGGATCTCATTTCGGAATGGGGTACCAAGAATCTGGTTGAGTTCAATGCCAAGAAAACCCAGGTGTGCGCGTTTACGTGCAAAAAATCCCCGTTCTCTGCCCTCCCCAATCTTCAGGGTATCCCGCTCGCAATGCGGAATAGCCTTAGTATCCTAGGCATGGATATTTGCTGCGATCTGAATCCAAGGAACCACATCGAGGGCGTAATATCAGCCACATCACGCAGGGTCGGAATCCTGAACAAGGTGCGTAGGTTTTTTACACCCGGCCAGCTTTACCGCTTATACAAAGCGCAGGCACGGCCGGGTGCGGAATACTGTTCGCACCTATGGGACGGTTCCGCAAAGTACTTGCTCGATGCCTTGGACGGATTGCAGCGACGGGCGGTCCGCATTGTGAATGATGCAGACGTCACAAAAAAATTAGAGCCGCTACAGCTGCGTAGGGACATTGTCTCGCTTTCTGTCTTTTATCGTCTGTTACACGGTGAATGCTCTGAAGAATTGTTTGACCTTATTCATTCCTCACCTTTCCTTAACAGAACCACGCGTGCTGGCTTGCGAAACCATAGCTTCGTGGTCTCTTCCATCTCGGCTCGGACCAAGAGGTTCGTAAAATCTTACTTCTGTCGGACCATAAAGCTGTGGAATAGCTTGCCGGCGCACGTGTTTCCTCCTTCCTATAATATGGGATCCTTTAAACGGAGTGTGAAGAAGCAACTAAGCAGGCCGGCATAATTCTGCCGATCTGCGATAGATTCAGTGTCTATCGTTGGTCGACAGTATTCATGGATTTCGCTACACTTACCATCAGGTGTAGCGTATTCACTTTGCCGAGCCAGGATAAAAAAAATATAAAAATAATGCTGAGATCTCGGTTTTGATCCGCGGGCGGGTAAAGTGGTATTGGGTTTTTCTACTACGAAATGTTCAGTATCTGCCCGGAGTCTGGAATTTGTGCCCGGTATGGCGATAGGCTCGCCCGCTATCACATCATGGGACGGAGATACGCTCGGCGGAATGTGGGTGTACTGGTTACACCTCTGCCTACCTCTTTGGGGATTACAGGCGTGAGTGCGTATGTACCTATCTGTGTCTGTATTATTCTTTGTTTTGCCTGTAGTACAATTAATGACCGATCTCGAGGCGAAGCGATATAGCTTTACAGTTGTGTCTTGTACGGTGACTTAATTGGCACAAATTTGTTTAGACTATACTTTATGCAACCGGAGGTTCAAAAGCGTTCCTCCTGTCTAACAGAGTTACAGACTTACTGCTGTACTCAGATATGCCAATTAAAATTATTTCTGTGCTGGGTAGCAAAGTATAAATCATATTCTGCACTCAGTACCTAACATAGCATAATCTATGAGTGGCTCAGAGAATGTGGAAGTAATTGAAGTCTAAGAAATAACTAACATAAATAAAATTTATACTTCGGTAATTAAATAAATTCACCCAACAAATTGACGGTTCTGAGTGCAGGAGTAAGAGATAGTTGTAATTGTTATGTTGAATTACAAAACAAAAGTTTTTTTTAAACGCTTTTCTGCTTTTTATTTTTAGATTTTTGGGCATAGCGAATCGCACTGAAGAAAAAACGACAAAGAAACCATGGGACAAGATAGAGATACTCGATGACCCAGAAGATGCGATCAAACCCGATCTTAAACCACTTGACAACGACATTTCACAAAGAGACGTTGAAGAAATTACTTCAGAAACAAAGAAGTCTAATAAACCAGAGAAAATAACTTTATTTTCTAGTTATTTACCTGTTAGTAATGACTCTCATAATGAATCTAATGACACAGAAGATATTGATGATGATTTATTAAGTTTGGACGACGTCGAAGATGTCGAAGAGAAACCAAGAGAAGGACCTATAATATATTTTTTGGAGTTTTTCGGCAGCATATTCCAGTTGATTTTAGGTGGACTGTATAATCTTTTCCGACCTAGTTCGAGTTAGAGTTGATGTTGATTTTGGTGGATCCAAAGCATACATAGATATTCAAAGTTTCTGGTAGAGTTATTTTTTGGAAGGTATCATCTCTTAAAATGCGATTTTTATAAAGTAAAGCATTAATGATATTAATTTACACTATATTTTGTAGTATTAGATGGAGATAGGCTCTGTTCAATATAACATTTTGGTCTTTGTCTTTGTGATTTGTTAATACAGTAGGTATTTAAATTAAATCTTCATCTTATACGAGAATACGAACATATTGTAGTGAGGATGATAGTCTATTAAACTATGTTACATTATATTATCTTATGATTACTAATCCAGTTCCTTGGAGTGAATGTCCAGCCTTAGATGCCCATTAATTGGTTTCATATTCTTACTAATTTGTAAAAAACGAAGATTTTTATATACAAATAACCATAATATAATCATCTACTTTAATAATAAAAATAGAGAGGCTATTGCTGATTATACGAGTAAAGGCAATTTACGCCCGAATACTGAAACGATATTCAAGTATTTAAGGTCGTTTAAACATGTTGAGGCCTTTTACATGTTGATAACTTTTAGCTCTCAAAATTGTATGAAAATAAGTAGCGAGTAGCGTTTCAGTATTCGGGCGTTAATTTGTCATTTTTTGTAGGATTAAGTTTATAAATAATTTTGCATATATCCTACCGATATTACTCAGTTTAAGTATTTGAACAAAAATTGTAATAAACTTTATTTAACTATCGTTGAATTACTGCGTTTGCAATCTGAGTTTGTTTTATTTCATATTCAGTAAGAAAAATAAATCTGTCGTCCCATTTTTTCTATTATTCCATACTTAATGATTTTTAAATAAACTGTAGGTCTCAGTTGCTCCGAAGCTATCAAAGGTTCGAAGAATAAATATCCGAAACGGCAATTAACTGTAATTGCCACTTAACCATTTCTTAGAATTTGATTATTTTCACATTCAGGCAGTTAATGCCTTATGCTGTTTCTGAGTATACAAGTATTCTTAATTGATGTTTCAGAGAAATTATCGTATCCAAAAAAATGGGTAATGCATACTTAAACTTAAATGAGGTCTTTAAATACAATAAGTCAACAATTTGCTTTATTGTAGTTAGTACCATCCATTTTTTTATTTAGTTAATACTTTCGACAAATATAATGGTTTTTTGTTTTTATTTTAAGCAAAGAACGTGGTATTATATGCGACACGAATCGTGAACTGTGTGCGAAAGAGATAAGTAGCGCAAAGTTGTTCGCCGCAATATGATGTACTAAACACCGCTTTAATTGAATTAAATAGCGATTACAAACTTTATTTGCGTTCCAAAAACACCTCACTTATACATAGTGAAGGCAACGCGACAGCAAAATGTTTAATAGGTCTTTACTTGTGAAATTGCCGTTATGTAAGAAAAAAGTTAAAGTAATTTTTCCATCTTTTTTATTTATTATTCACTTCAAAAAAGGAGGAGGGTCTCAATTCGGCGCCTTTTTTATGTTTGTACATCGATTTCTCCGCCAATTGTGGACCGAATATGTTGGAAAAAAATATTCGATAGAATTTAGCTGCGATGTAGTCCCATATAAATTTGGTTAAGATCTAATGACGGAGTACGGAGTACAATAATGAAACTCCTCAAAGGACAACAGTACAATCATCGCGATTGTGTTATTGTATTGAGATTTACACGATATTGCTGTAACTACTACTAAAAATTTAAAAATAAGTTAAGTTACAAGACTTAAAAACCGACTTCATAATAAAAAACAACAACAACAATTTCTAACAATTTCTATAGGTCTCTTTGTAGAAGGTGCAATTTTATTTGACCGGTAGCGACATAGGCACCGTCTCTAAAGATACTTATGGAAATTATTATTTTTGGTGTCGACTGCCTCGGTGGCTCAGTTGACTGCCTCGGTGGCTCAGTTGTAATGTGTACGCGTTACGATTGAGGCCAACGCTGAGGTCTCGGGTTCGATCCCCAGGTCGGGTAAAGTGGTATTGGGTTTTTCTATTACGAAATGCTCAGTATTAGCCCGGAGTCTGGAATTTGTGCCCGGTATGGCGATAGGCTCGCCCCCTATCACATAAGAGACGGAGATACGCTCGGCGAAATGTGGGTGTACTGGCTACACCTCTGCCTACCCCTTCGGGGATTACAGGCGTGAGTGCGTATGTATGTATTATTTTTGGCTTATCAGTGTTTTTATTAATCAAAGTAACCACCCATGCTATCGATGCATCTTTGCCAAAGGCAATTTATCGATGCCCTAGAAGGAATCGGATGGACGGGAAGCAACAAACTCTTCATAGGCATTTTGTACTGCTTCTCGGGTATTGATTGTTTTCCCGCCAAAAAGTTGACCAATTATAAAGTTATTTCTGTGGTCTCGCTACGCTTACGATTTACAATGTAGGCTCGATACGAGACACGGTGTGTTGTTACTGTTTTGTGTTTGAAGTGAAAATGAATTAGTAATGCTTTTAAATTCAATTGAAATTGAGTGATAACTACATCTCTTACTCACATAGCTCAAGATTCGTGCCGCGCCCTACCCGCACAATTTTTTTAACAGTCAATAATTCAGAAGCTAGGGAATTTACCCTTTCAAACTTATATTCCTGTGTAAATAAAGTATTAATTTATTTATCTATTTTATACAATAAAAATTTATTTCAATAAAATGTTACATTCCCTTATTAAGAGTAGGTACTTAAAGTACAACGGTTGTATTAAATGTGAATATTAATAATTCGATTTATAAATATAAGTCCTTATTTATTGAAATACGTTGTTTTATTGTTAACCCGACAAACATGAATACTATTTATTTCATACTTTTTTAACCTGATGTGAGTTACAAACGTAATACGTCATTGATTGAGTGGTAGAGCCACGCTGTAGACACTTTTGTCAACAGCATGAATAAGCGTGACCACTGTCTCACATAAAACTACTACGTAAAGTAGCATCTTGTTGAGGCGTTTCGTACGGTGAGTGAGATATCCGGAGAACTAAATCCCCCTCCCCTTCCCAACTATGGTATTGTTGGCATATATGGTGGAGATCAGTTACAGTCAGGTGACCCACTTGATCGTTTCCGATCTATGCCATAAAAAAATCTTGAAAAACAAAGCATTTTAAGTTTATCAGCTGATTAAGGAAATTAAAACTTTATCAATACGTAAATTTGGTTAAATCAAAGGTTCTAGCAACTCCATTTTGACTTGACAGTTGATTACTTAATTTTTATATTCATCAGCCTTCCAGAAACCGGGCGTTAGTCTCTGAAATCAATACTAACGCTGCTTGTGACTAACTTCACGCCGGTCAAGTTATAGTGCGTGTATTGCAAGTGAAATAAAAATGTCAACAAAATATATCGAGTATTTTTAGAGATAGCCAATACATATTATATGAATTATGGACGTCTAACTCTCAAGAGACAAACTCTCTGATACTTTACAAAATAATATTTTTCAAATGCTTTTTACGAACCACTGCCTTTGCTATTTCCCGATAGAATTTAAAAAGTTTAAGTTGCGGCGCACACGGACTCGTAAACTATCGGAATTTTTATGTGTTTTAGATGTAAAGGGTTTGGGTTTGTAATGGTTTTTATAACAGAAGCCGACAATCGGTAACTAAGTGGTAGTTCAATCGATACGAGATGCCGCCTGGGTTGCTATCACCGCTTGTCTATTTCTTGCCAAGCAGCAATATGTAAGCACTGTTGTGTTTCAGTTTGAAGGTCATTAAAGCCTGTGAAATGATGAGACTTGATCGGATACTGGATAGGTCTGACTGAAGTAATGAGTGTACCCTATTCATTATTATTGCATACTTCAACGATTAAGTAATCGTGAGGGAACCTGCATAAATGAGCAGATACAGAATAAGAATTTCGAAGATATTTAAACTCAACCAACCCGCATTAGGCCAGCGTGGTGGGCTAAGGCCCAACCATTCAGCAGTAAGACATATATAATACAGGGTTGATAAAGAAAGATGCTCATCATCAGGCGAGCGACCAGCTCGTCTCGTCTTTTGGCCAATAATACTTTCATCTCTACTTCTCTCGTCTTTTGCCAATATTACTTGTGTGCGTAGTCCCTTAGACGAACGTTCTAGTTTCCACCCACGCTTAAATATCTGTTTATTTCTCTTCGAAGTTGTTTGTTTGGAAACGTTAAACGTTGTTAGATGCTACACAAAGACCTTCCAACAATCGTAAGTTTCTTTTGACTGCCCTCTGGCATTTATAGTAAATATATTGGAAAAATATAATGAGTGGTAGAGCCACGCTGTAGACACTTTTGTCTACAGCATGTATGGGCCGGCTCGTCCGGGTCATTACCACTGTCTCACAGAAAACTGGCGTAAAGTAGCAGCTTGCTGCTGCGTTTCGTACGGTGAGTGAGATATCCGGAGGCCCAAACCCCCTCCCATTCCCAATTCCTTAATTATCCCTTTCCTTTAAGGTCGGCAACGCACCCATGATTCTTTTAGTATTGTGGGGGTACATGGGCGGTGGAGATCACTTACCATCAGGTGACCCACTTGCTCGTTTGCCGGCCTATATCATAAAAAAAAATAAAAAAATATTGGAAACAATTTGAAACTTGTTAATACTAGTCTGCGCCGTTTTCTCCCTAGAGGGGTTGACGTCAGGCCGGTCGTAATAACTACAAGCCATATCTTTTTGTAACACGTGTTATAAACATGTGTAAAATTGTGTTGCATACGCGGCCAGCGATGCGGGTATGACGTCTAAGGCGTGGAGCGAGAGTTGAGAGTAAGCGAGATGGCAATATTGAGACGGCTATTTTGTTTGGTATTAGTTTTCATTCACAATAAATTAACTTTTCGATCAAAACCAAGAAATAATATAGTTACTTCCGTGAAATAACTTCAAATTGAATGAATAATATATGCACGTAAATAATGACAATGTTTTATGAGTCACAATAAACAATTTTGTGTTAGTTTATCGAATTTAACGTTCACAGCTATTCAAACAACAACTGCTCTTGTCGCTCTCTCGCGGGCGACTAAATGAAATGTAACTAAGTGGTAAAAGTTCTATGTACCGCGCCGCTTGTCTAGTAGTATACATTAAAGCAGGTAGACTATGACCTGACTTAGGACATAGGGTACTTTTTATCCCGAAAAAGGCATTTTTCCGGCGGACCTGCGAGGAAAAGCTACTATGCATATAAATTGTCATCATCATCATCAGCCACAATACGTCCACTGCTGAACATAGGCCTCCCCTAATGCTTTCCAGGCCGACCTGTTGGAAGCGGCCTGCATCCATCGGCTTCCTGCAACCCTTGATCCGTAGACGAACGAAGGTAACCGACATAACCCAGCGGATTAGCATATTGAAGTGGCAATGGGCAGGCCACATAGCTGGCAGAACTGATAGCCGATGGGGCAGTAAATTCTCGAATGGAGACCACGTACGGGCAAGTGCAACAGAGGACGTCTGACCAAGATGGACCGACGACATATAAATTAGGATTGTCATCAATTCTTGGTGTTTTCCAAGTGTTAGCTTAATTTTATTAGTGTTATTGAAGGTACTCCGCAGAATAACTATGTAGTAGTAACTAACCGGGTAGTCATGAGTGGGTAGATCAATATTGTGAGATGTGATGGAGTTGATTTGTGAGATAGGCTTAGAAGAGGGTGCGTTATTATTTGAGAGAACTCAGGCGAAGAACTTTTACGTGGAAACATTGGTCAAGTGTGGTTTTAATTGTGATTAATCATAACAAGTGTAATTTGTGAACAGTGATATAGTTTTGTATTTGATGTATAAAAAGCAAAGACTTTAATGTATACTACAATTGACCGCAACTCAATATTACCATCTCGCTTACTCTCAACTAGAGCCCCTATCGCGCTCCCTGTCTGTGAGCTGTCAAACTTCCGCGTTATCTGACACAATTTTACTTCTAAACAACCCTAGTAGTATACATTAAAGAGTAATAAACTAATTGATCATCGTGAAGAAGTGATTTATCTTTTAGAAAAGTAATCTAGACAAGATAAACGAAGATTGCTGAAGCACATAATGTAAATCATAGTAAGTACAAAAATAAATCTAGATCATTTTAATACATATTAAAAATGGGATAGACAGAGGTGTAACCAGTACAGCCACATTTCGCCGAGCGTATGGCCGTCCCACGATGTGATAGGGGGCGAGCCTATCGCCATACCGGGTACAAATTCCAGACTCCGGGCTGATACTGAGCATTTCGAATAGAAAAACCCAATACCACTTTACCCGACCTGGGGATCGAACCCGAGACCTCAGCCCTAGCTTAATCGTAACGCGTACACATTACAACTGCGCACCGAGACAGTCAATATAATTTCATATCATTTTGATAGTGTAAAAATAATATGTTCTGCGTCAATATTTATAAATATCTTTTCTTTTGTGAGGTTCGTAATGCTCGTAAATATGTCCCAAATAGTATCAATAAGATGAAAGCAACACAAACCAACACTTAAGATGTTTCTTCGTATATTATTGCTGCCGGGAAATATTACTGTCTTCTGTTACACCGTCATCCCACTTCCTACAACTATTATATGTGAAAGTTTCAAATACTTTAATGTATACTACAAGACAAGCTGCGCGGTACATAGAAATTGTACCACTGCCCAAAAGCTCACTGAGTTTGTTTCGCCGGATCTTCTCAAGCTGGGTCGTTTTGGATCCGGTGGTAGTTTTAAAACTCGTGCCGTTTCGGTAAATGCAGTGGTCCATACCGACTCAAAATATTTAATAATTAATAATGGACGTTTCCATATTACAAATACTGTAAATAATGTAAAATAAAAAGACAACAAATAAACAATTTAGTGTAATTGCCTAGTGTATTTTATGTATACATTAGTTGATATGATTTTTATACATAAGTTTCTTTATTTTGTACTGACTTGTCATAAGCGCTATTTTAATTGCCTACATGATTAATAAAATTATTTCATTTCATTTCATTTCACTAAGTTGCTCAATATTACCATCTCGCTTACTCTCAACTACAACCCCTATCGCGCTCCCTGTCTGTGAGCTGTCAAACTCCCGGGTTATGTGACACAATTTTACTTCTAAACAGCCCGTCTAGTAGTATACATTAAAATCTTTGGTTTTGATGTGTTTGAGTTTGGAATTTGGATGTTTGTTATGTAATCACGCCTTAACTGTAGAACGGTTTTGGTTGAAATTTGGCACACAGGTAGACCATGACCTCGATTAGAACAGGATATTTCACTCGAGGAACGAAATACAAGAACAAGCTGTGACTTCAGGTCTGTTTTTGTGACAACCCGGTCGAGTCAACCTTTTCATGGTGTAGACAAATCTGTCTACAGCATGAATCTACTTATCACTTGGGGATAATCAGACGATGATCGCGTCAAGCGTCAACCGCGAATACCAGTGACGCCATGCGTTATTAACAAATCAAATCATTTATTCAGTAATTAGGCCGCCAAGGGCACTTTTACACGTCAATTTTGGAATCTACCGGTGCTTCGCAAATGCCCACTGGTCTGAGAAGAAGCACCAAGAAACTCAGCCGTAGGTCTTTTGAATGTTTGTAATTTTTTAATTAATTTATATTTGTTATTACAAAACTTACATAATTTACGGTATAACTAATACGTTCATAGGAAAACAGTGTCAACTTGGGATTGATACAGGTGCCCATTCAGGGGATCTAACAGTGATTCGAATCTAAGCAGACCAATGAATTATTACAATACAATTATTAATACAAAAATACCATTGAATCAGCTCCCATAGATTTATGTAGTGCAAACTAAATCTGGGTCTCGGCGCCACTAACAACTGACTGAAATAATAAAAAATAAATTGCCCAACCATCAAACCAAGGACCTTCCGATACTAGAACGGGGAATAATTCCAAACTTCCTATAAAACAGCTATATTAAGGTCGCGTGTACTAAACAAGTGCGGGTAGTGATAAACTGTGGCAGCACACGGCATACCATCACAGTATAAAAACCATGCAGTTCGTTAACGTGTTTGATATTAAAGATTATTAGTAGATCTTTCGTATGCAAGAGTCCGTCTTCACTGTATTTATTAAGCTACTATTTATGGGCGGACTTAACGCTTACCGAATAATACTCTCTCATTATCTCAATACAAACTGTGTTAAGAGAATGAGAGAATGTAGCGACATCTAATGTCAATTGAAGTAAAGTGTATTTTATTCTATACAAATCGCAGTTAACGATCTTGGGTTCAAATGTGAAGAAAAACCGCCGAACTCAATAAAAAAGTATCTGTTAGTGACTGAATATATTTTCTCTAAACATTATTAAGGTACATCTCTATCAAACAAGCTTCACATCAGTCCATTCATTTAGGCGCCACGAAGCTACGCACCCGAGCACATACAACAGGCAGACAAGGGGGCAAACTGTCAAACTTATGACATCCCTCTTTATTGTCGCAGATTTTTTTATAGCAGTAAACGGCAATCGAGTAGAGGCCAACCTGATGGATCACAAGATGATCAATTTATATCAAATGTTTGTGTAGTTTAGAAATCACAGATTTCACCAGGTTTAAAAGTTATTATACTGTGATATTAAGTGCAGTGTAGTGATTTGGGGTGAAAGTGGTGCGATTTGCCAGATTTATATCGGCGGGTAGTTGTAGCGACGCGGATTTATTGCCTTGATACTGTAAGATTAGCATCGAAATGGGGTAACTTAGCCTATAGGTTATAGGGCTATATAGTACTGCAATTAAATTTAACCGTTTCGGAAATTGGTACGATGAAATGAATGCCCGACAATTCTAGTCCATTCAATCACTCGAAAGAAAAATTAGTTACATATTTTTTTACTAGCCTAAATGAAGATGCGAGCAGGTCGTTTATTTGATGGTAAGATCCTCGCTTGCCATAAATAGAAGCGACACCACAGAACTTTGAATTACAAAGCACTTCATGGCATTGGACTGCGCTCGTCACCCCGAGACATAAGATGTTAAGTCTCATAATGCCAAGTAATTTCACCGGCTTCAATGTTCTTCAAAACGGAATACAATATTACTTACTGATTGGCGGCAGAAATAGACAGAGCGGTGGTACCAACCCAGACGATCCCTCGTATGCGACAGAGCGACCTGCTCGTTACGTCACTCAACCTAATAAAAAAAATCTTCCTATCGAATCGAGGTATAGAAAAAGAATCATTCAAATCTGCCCATATTAGGCTAAGTTATGCGTGAACACATAAAAAAACACATATACATAGGTAAGAATAGCCATACGAATTGAGAACCTCCTTTTTTGTATCGGTTAAAAATTCAAATTCATTTTTCATCTGGTTCTTGATACGGCACCGTGTGACAAAGGCCGCCATCTGAAGTTTTGACAAATAGCATCTCGGAGAACATTATCGCGGGCCGCGGATTTAGCTCGACTCTATTCACACAAATAGAGAGGTACTGTGCCGTCCAAATAATAATTAGAATACGTTTTTTGTCTCATAGTAAGTCTTAGTTATTTTTAAATGCCTGTGGTCCATATCGACTCAAAATATTTTATAATTCTGGACGTTTCCATAGTACAAATATTGTTACTAATGTAACATGAAAAGACGACAAATAAATCATTTTGTGTAATTGCCTAGTGTATTTGACGATGCTATGTATGTTATGTATACATTAGTTGATACGATTTCTATACATAAGTTTCTTTATTTTGTACTGACTTGTCATAAGCAATATTTTAATTGCCTAAATGATTGTTAAAACTATTTCGTTTCAAACTAATTTAAATGTCAATAGATTTTGTAATACTCGGATTATTTAATATATGAGTGGTAGTCACTCTGTACATTTGTCTACGGCAAGCATCGAAATAAGGTGACAAAAAACGTAACTCAAGCAAAAAAATACCCTACCAAAACTCTGTGCAATTGGGCGGGGTTATAAAAGTCTGTGCATAATGACACTTGATGCGTTTGATTTTTGCGCGGTACAGAAGTACGTTGCTACACTAATGTGGTGATATTGAGTTTAGTATTATTTGCAATTAATTTTCAAATGGACTAAGGCCTAACCCCTCTCATTCAGCAGATGAGGCCCGTGCCCAGCAGTGGGACGTATATAATACAGGGCTAGTAATATAAAATATAGGTAATGTTGAAATATCGATTTAAAGGAATAGACGCCGGAATTCAATTTCTCCATTATATCGTATTAACGAGTAAAACAAACTTAAATGGAAATTGTTCACTGAAAAATCATTTTAAAACCGTACTTTCTCACGTCACAGTCAGAGTTTGAATATGGTCAAAGTTGGAAATGTCTAAAATATACTTTCCATTTTTTATTCACTTTATAACCCCAGAGGCCAGACAATATATTTCAGAACTTTCCATATGGAATTAAGCCGACAAACGAGCAAGTGAGTCACCTAGTCATAGTGAATGGCCCACGACCCACAATACCAAAAGAATCATGATTTCATTACTGGAAAACAAGGAATGGAAACTGTGAAGAGAGGGGAGATTATTTAGGCCTTAGTTAATCTTGCTTACCATACAAAACTTACATACTACAAAACAGCAAGATGCCGCTTCACGTTAGTTTGATGTGAAATAGTGCAAATTTTGATTGACTAGTACAGAATACCTCAAGCAATAGGTCCGTCTTATTTATAGCAGAGGCCGGCAAATGAGCAAGCGTCACCTGATGGTAAGTGATCTCCATCGCCTATGAACACAACACAATACCTGAGGAATCATAGATGGATAATTAAGGGATTGGGAGGGGGAAGGAGAATTGGGCCACCGGATATCTGACTCACCATACGTATCGCAACATCAAGCTGCTACTTCACGTCGGTCACAAACATATCAGCTGACATCTCATATATTTTGACAATAGGTAATGGGTCGAATTAGCAATTTTCTAATTGATCCAGCGGCCATGTGCCAGGATGAGTTCTTGAGCTCGCCCAGACAGAGTAATCAAGATTTTAGTGAAATTTTTGATTCAATCAAAATTACACGTGAACAGGGTGGAATTGGAATGTGTACATCCGATATGGCGATGAGCTCGCCTCGTATCACATCATGAAACGAATATATTGTTATGATTGATGACCTGTAGGTAGTCAAATCGGGCAACGGCTCGAGGAGCTTTTTAAAAGACTGTTCAGGATGAAGATCTTTATTAGAATTCATTTTCATGTACAATTTCCTTATTTATATGGTCGAGCGATGTAAACAATACGCATTACTTAATCTAGAAGCTTCGACATGTTTACGATAAAAGTGCTGAGGTAGCGTCTGGAGCACACCTGTGATGTCTCAAATCACACAAAAACAACATGTACTTGTCCTAAGAACTGTTTACTGTTTTACAAAATATGCTTAGCTTGCGTCTGGGGTACATCTTGTGATGCGACGCCATCAGATCGTACACATACTCTAGGATACGTAACTAGGTAGACACACTATGTGTACACATAAGATACCCCTCGACCAACTTCTCCAGATATACAGTGTTATTAAAAACAAAGTATCAAAATATGAAACTTACTTTGAGGAATTATCAGTTAAATCGTACACGTTGTATAGCTAGCTCTTCATCATAAAATGTATTATGCAATTCATCTTCTAACTTTTCACAGATTTGGTACATCTCAACATCTTCGTAAGCACTTGTTGAAAGTTCACTGTGCTGCATTGTTTAATTATTAAGTATCTGTAAAATATATATATCATTTGAGATTTAGCACGTATTTCACAACACTAAGTAAATGCTACCAAATATACTATTTTTTTTTATTTTTTTTATAGTATAGGCTGGCAAACGAGCAAGTGGGTCACCTGATGGTAAGCGATCTCCACCGCCCATGTAGGCCCACAATACAAAAGAATTATGGGCGCGTTGCCGACCTTAAAGGAAAGGGATAATAAGGGATTGGGAAGGGGAGGGGGATTTGGGCCTCCGGATATCTCACTCACCGTACGAAACGCAGCAGCAAGCTGCTACTTTACGCCGGTTTTCTGTGAGACAGTGGTAACGACCCGGACGAGCCGGCCCATTCATGCTGTAGACAAAATTGTCTACAGCGTGGCTCTACCATTCGTAAATATGGCAGGTTAAAATACAAAAGTAGTACTCTGACATTATCAGAATAAAGATGTCTACTAGGTATTTTTACAGGTACTTGTTTTATATGTTAATTGGTAGTTAAATATTTTTTCAATATTGTAGAATAGACCCTGAATCTTAGAACTGCAATAGTTAATTATTATACTCTGTGAATTATGCAGCCATTACGGGACATGGTTCTACTGTACCAATGAGAATTGTTAGGTCCCTTCTCTACCACATTAGCATGAGGGTTAGGTATTGGGTTGATACACTCCTATGTAGATTTCCTTACGATGTTTACCTTTACTGTTGAAGTAAGTGTTTTAAAAAAAAACACGTATCATTTATTTAAATGGAAATCAAATAAAACAGCTAAAAGGATTTAAAATGTGTAGGTACTGAGAAACAATTAATGTGATTATGCATATAACCAGCTTTGCTAGCAGTGATAGCTCAGCGGGGTAGTAGTATGGACTGTCGAGACGAAAGTAGCAGGTTCGAAATCAGTCCCAAGAGCATACACCTCTGACTTTTCTAAGTTATGTGTGTATTAATTGTTAGTTATCACTTGCTTTAACGGTGAAGGAAACATCGTGAGGAAACCTGCATACCTGAGAAGTTCTTCATAAGAATTTGCATTGCAAGCATTGGGCCAACGTGGGGGACTAAGGCCTAATCCCTCTCATTTAGTAAAGGAGGCCCGTGCTCGGCAGTGGGACGTATATAATACAGGGCTAGTATTATTATTATGCATATAACCAAATTTTAAGAGTAATAATGAAAGAATGCTTACCTTTGTACTTAGGATACGGAAAACCTCTTCTATATTCACAAATTGTAACACTGGTACATTGTATGTATTCACTGTTACGTTGCTATTAAATAAACTTAAGGTCTAGCCACGGCAAAATGTTCCAACCAATTGAATTCCTAGTGCACCAAACCATTAAGGTAAACATTTACTGTAGGTAGTTCGTGGGAAGTGAAAGTCACCTCTTTTAGTATGGGTGGGGTTGTGTCGATTTCTACCGCTGACTACTTTATACTACCTCGCTCTCCCCCCTGCCGCTGTCAAACGATACGAGGTGATTAGCAGATGTTCGCAGTTAAGTACCAGGTAAGATAAAAACAATACAATAATTGCATGAATTACTATAGTACTAATAGTTGAAAACATAATTATCATATTCAACGAAAAGGTAAACATTGTCTTTAAAACAAAGCATGAGCATTTATAATGGTTTACCATTGGCCTTCAAACCTCTTATTAATGCTACTGTTGGAATTTTTAACCCCATTATTTGTTTATTTACCTCCATTTTTAGGTAGGGGCAATAAAATTTCTAAGGTGAAATAGAAAGATTATGTTTTATTACGTTTGTAGTGTTACCAAAAATATCTTTACTATTATCTATTATTACTAGCTACAAATCCGACAAAACATAGTTTAAATATTATTCTTATTTTTGATAGCATAAGCAGTGTGGTTGACGTCAGGTAGGCGACTGGTCGTAAAAACTACATGTCAAGTCTTTCTTCAACATGTTTTTTAGAGCATGTTTCGCCGACCCCACTGCGAGTTTGATAAGGGCAGGTAGGAGAAGAAGATAGTATAATCAAAAGAGCAAGAAAGTTAACTGATGGTGGTGATATCCACCGTCCCTATACGCCCACAACCAGAAAAATCATTTGCACTGCCGACCTTAAAGGAAAGGGATGGAGGACTTATGCTACTCAATTTTAAATTTGAGCAATCTCACTCACCGTAAGAAACAGCAAGCCGATACTTTACGTCGGTTTTCTGTAAGACAGTGGTAAAGACTAACAACCTAGTCGAGCCGGCCCATTCGTGTTATAGACAATATTTTCTACACCGTGGCCGGTGTCGTGCACAGTCATTTTCAATAGGTTAGGCAAAAAAGAATTCTTACCAAATTCGAGCCATTCTTTAGTTTTAATGATGTGTCAGATGGGACACCTCAAATATCTATCCGTAAATTACAAGTTACAACACGTACTTGAGAATAAATTGGCCGGCGTGAAGTTAGTCAGGAGTGGCGCGGCGCTGCGCGGCGTCGCGGCTATTACAATACTTAAATGCTCTCAAAGGTAACGGGACACGTTGAGGGTGGATGAAGTGACTAGCTTTAGCGCGGCCAAGGCGTTCACGTTTTAACTTTTCCTACTATTCTCAAATATACTATTCACTTTACTCACTCTATTCGTCTGGAATGTAAGAAAGCCGGGTTTCCACTTAATCCAACTTTTTAATTTGCCCGTAACATTAAATTGAAACTCAAAACTTGTTTATTTTATTGGATAAAAGTAAAACAATGCCCCTGGGGGGTAATCAAATCGCTTCTCTTCAATGGCTCGATTTTTGCCTCGAGTCCTGGAGACCAATTCTCGTAATTTTAAATGTTCAAAATATCATTCCGATCTAGTCTCAGTGTCAAGAAAGTTGCAAATGGCGTTCTCTTAAACCAATAATCAACAGAAGACTCGATGGGGGTCCATAATTAGATCTAATCTTCACATTTTTTGTCGAGTTTTGGGAATATGGTAGAAATGTAGCTGCAGGGGGTCTACCGGAACCTGCTAAATTTTGAAAGTGGAATAGGATAAAAAAGTTTGGGAAACTCTGGACTCTGGAGGAACTAGTAAGTTTCATAAAATATTTTTACCGTCATACTCTTAGGGGTTGACTTTGATTTCAACCACATCCACTAAACCAGTTTAAGAAAATAAACGGTTAATAATTACGTAATAATTATTTACGGTAGGCAGCGGCTTCGCTGTGCCCTGGCATTGCAGAAGTTTATGGGCGGCGGTGACTACTTACCGTCAGGTGGCCCGTTTGCTCGTCTGCCTATCATCATCATCATCATCATCAGCCACAAGACGTCCACTGCTGAACATAGGCCTCCCCTAATGCCTTCCAGTCAGCAAATAAAAAAGTTTTGTTGTATATTATAAATGGTAAAATTTCTTGACTGCCTCGGTGGCGCAGGTGTAATGCGTACGCGCCTTCCTACCATGATTTGATGGTGGATTTGGTATTATGCGGGGGGACCCACCATTCGCCCCACAACCCAGAATGTGAACTAAGTTTTGCCATTGCCTCGTCCGTTGATCAGCAGAGTGTACCACATGCAGATGAGGTTGGCTTTGAGCCTAAGATGTTGGTGGTCCCCTTACCCTCCTACTGCCTACTTTAAATATAAAAGTTTGTATGTTTGTGAACTTGGATGTTTGTTAATCAACTGAACGGATATTGATGAAATTTAGTGCACAGGTCGACCACGACCTGGATTAATACGTAGGCAAATTTTTAATACATAAAACGTCATTAACATGGGCGAGCAAAACCTAGTTTCAGACAACCTCATTTCATCTGTTCAGGGTTGGAATTAATCACTTCTTTTTTGTATAAAAATAATTACTTATGATGGTTGAAAGAAAAACACCTTTGGATTTTTAAGTTACATAATATATTACACCTATTAAATGCTATATGAGATACAATATTTATCATAGATCATCATCCATAACTTGGCAGATGGTACAATTTGGAAATAAAAAAAAGTAGTCTATAATTACCTATATGCCGACGCTCACATACAAGATAGCAAACAAAAAAGGTTATTGCCGAAGTCGCGATACGCTTCATTATTCAAATTGTATACAAGAGTATTCTGTTATATTCTAATATGTGTCAGACGATAAACTCTTTCCATCTAAATGGGCTTTATAATTACTAACTTCAGGCCGGACAAGTTAAAGGCGTAGGTAATTAAATTGGATCGCGCCTGTATATTTTTTCAAATTTACAAATAGAACTACTACTATTCGGCAACAGTACCACCCAACTGCCAATTTATGCGTGAGCCTTTTATCTACTTATAAAAATAAACGAGTAAAAACATCACATTAAAATGGCGACTCGAATACACAATTGAGCAATTTAGACACCTATTTCTAATTAAAATAAACATTTTTGCTGTGGCATATAAATAAAATACATTATTCGCATAGCATAAAATAATTAATCAATTATAATTATTCCCATCGTGCTTACTTATTTTATTAAGTTTACATAAATGTTTGTACCAATATTATCATATTTTTTATTCTAATTCAATCAGAAGTAGGTATACATATATTATGAAGTTTTTGCATAATATTTCATGGTAATATTAAAATTATAATTGACATTATATTTTTACTGCACTGTACTTAACATCAGCAGGCTAACCATGAGTTTGTCTCGGTAAAATCACTAGCGACGACGTGACATATTTATATGAAAAACTCAGTGGCGCCTCTAGCGGATACGTGAGAAACTAAATTTTTTGATACAAATATTTTACGTCGTCGCTAGTGATTTTACTGAGACAAACTCATTGTTGAGGCGCTGTAGGCCTAGTACAAGTTTTAGTAATAGTTTTCGAAAACTATGAAAGCTTTCGTTTTCTCCCCATATGTCAACTATTGGTAGCCACTAGTGTGAACTATGATGAATTAAAATTAATAATATGGTTAATTTTATTTCATATTAGTCGAATATGAAATTAGTTTTTAAGCGGTTCTTTTCTTTATTACCGTATGAATTACTAGTTTGACACTTCGACGGTAGTAATTTTATACGAATTCGAAAACTGTAAACGTATTTGTAACTCGTACTAGGTCTACTTGTCCAGTGTAGTCACTTAGCCGTGACAGAAAAAAATCTTAAACTTAATTGACATCTCTGAATACGGTAATTAAAACTGACTAAGTTATCTTGATGACTATTATTACTGCGTTTAGAGCATTTAATACTTATAAACCAATGGCTGGAGATATCTCAACTCTGCTGACAGTTTGGACTCATCCTTGGCCAGCTCCACCACCATCTCCTTAGCTCTGTTATTGGCGTATTCATGGCCGCAGTCATGCCGTTCCACCATCTTGGACAATGCTATGCGGAGTTGCTCCCTGGCTCCACCGTTGGATGACTCCACTAGGACCTTCATGACGCTGGGCGAGAAACCCTGGAAACAACGATTACTGATTGTATAAAATATCCAAAATATTGATGATATGGTGTACATTTCTGTACATAACTTTCCACTTGTGAATAGAATAGATAGATAGTTTTTTACAAATTTTTTTATGGCATAAGTCGGAAACGGGTAAGTGGGTCACCTGATGGTAAGTGATCTCCACCGCCCATATTATTACAATAAATCATTGAGTCTCGAGAAAATAAAATAAATATTAATTTTGACCAAATACTACATCCAAAATGTAAATGAGAATGAGTTGTAAAAGAAAAATAGACAAAACAATATTAAAGAATTAATTACAGACTCGATTGTATTGTGTTACAGTGTTTGTGAGATGTTAATTAATATTTATGGTAATTGGAATTGTAATTAAATAGAAGCTTGAATGCAGACAAAATCTTTCGATGATATGACTCCTGACAAAATAGAAAGATGTGAGTTTACTGTCTGTGGCATCGTAAATCATGAATAGATTGACTTGATTGCTTTTTTTAATTTACCGACTTAAATAGGCGGAGGTTTTCATTTGGCGCGTTTTTTTGTTTTTTTATGTATGTACATCGATTTATCCGCCAATTGTGGACCAATTTAGTTAAAAAAACATTTGATAGAGTTTAGCTGCCGTATAGTCCCATATAAATTTGGTTAAGATTTTATGACAGGGTACGGAGTAAAAAAAATAAAACTCCTCAACGGACAATAGAGGGGCTAGCACGAATAACTTGCGAGAACGTATTCGTATCGAAATGTCAAAAAATTGTTTGAACCTTCATACAAATGCTACCGTTCTCGATTCGAATACTTATTCGTAAGTTGTTCGTGCTCGCCCCCCTGAGCACTCGCCGCGATTGTTATATTGTATTTGAATTTATATGCTATTGCTGTAATTACCACTAAAATTTAAAAATAGAATAAGTTTTACTGCCTCGGTGGCGCAGTTGTAATGCGTACGCGTTACGATTGAGGTCAACGCTGAGGTCTCGGGTTCGATCCCCGGGTCGGGTAAAGTGGTATTGGGTTTTTTCTATTACGAAATGCTCAGTATCAGCCCGGAGTCTGGAATTTGTGCCCGGTATGGCGATAGGCTCACCCCCTATCACATAAGGGACGGAAATACGCTCGGCGAAATGTGGGTGTACTAGTTACACCTCTGCCTACACCTTCGGGGATTACAGGCGTGAGTGCGTATAGAATAAGTTTTAACAAAACTTAGAAATTGACTTCCATTTTTTTAATGCACGTCGTACGATTTTAAAGGTAAGGCTTAAAGATTTTTCAAAACACAAAGTGAAAAGTCAGTGGATGCTGAGACATTACTGAAACGGATTTCGAGGCCAACCAACGTGAAGGGCCTTGCTGTTGCATTTCGTATGGTGAGTAAGATTACAGTTAGCGGATGTCCAAATCCATTTTTTTCCCAAGCCCCTACCTTTTCCTTTAAAATCAGCAACGCATCCAAGATTATTTTGGTACTGTGGGTGTTCATGGGTGGTGGAGATCACTTACGACCAGGTGACCCACTTCCTCGTTTGCTGACCTCTGCTATAAAAATACGTATTACGTCTCCGCTCCACATCAACTCTTGTCATAACTCAGCTTTGTTACTTTCTGATCTTTACATCAATGGAAACGCACTCTAGTGGCTAGGTTTTATAGTCGGCGCACGATTGCTAGTCACCTCTAATGGTACGTTAAAGGAAATACTTCAAAATAAAAAAATATTAAAGTCGTATCAAGTAATAATTTCTGTTGACTTGTTGGAAAGTTTTGAAACCTGTGATTAATGACTGTTGAAGAAAATATAATTAACAATAATGGATGTTCTCGAGTATAAGAGTAGTTTCCTATGTTGAATTTTATACGTAAGAGATAATAATACGAAAAATCCTTTTCTTAAAACACAAACAAAATTGATCAAAACATTAGCCCACAATTATGATTATGCGACCTGCTCGTTTCGTCACTCAAGCTAATAAAAAAAAACAACTGATTTTGATAAGAGGTCGATAGAATTTAGATACATTGAAAGTATCTCATATCAATTTCGATAAACTCTGATGACGTATAACAGAAAAATGGGACCCTTCTCAACGGGTAACGCCAAATGCATTGAGATTCTTATTTTAAAGTCAGTTTATAAAGTTAATTTTACCTGTTTATATTTTTAGTAAACAAAAAACAAAGCAGTCATCGACCTCCCCGAATTCTCACACGAGGAAAATATTTAAATAATTATATCGAGATGATCTCATAAATTTTACGAAGTAATAAAAATAACTAATACGCTCTCAAATGTTTATTGTATCGTAACAGATGTCATAGTCTAAAAGCATTCAGTCTATCAAATCGTTTGATGTTAACGAAATAGTCGATCTCGTCTATAAGTTATTGAAGCGGTGGCGCCCACTAAAGTAATATTGAACTTTTATAAGTGGTAGAGCTACGCTCTGGTAAGTTTTGTCTACAGAACAAATGGGCCAGTACGACAAGGTGTTTTTGTTTCACAGAAACTGATGTGAAATGCTAGCTTGTGTGTGGTGTTTCGTACGGTGAGTGTCTAGTACAATTTTAAAGGCCCTAAACAAAATGTAATTTATATCCCAAATGCTATTATTTAAAATGGCTGTGACATACGGAGAACGAACAGATGGTCTGGTGGACATGACGAGATTATAAGTGTGTCGGTTTGCATTTGGCTTCGAAACCTTAAAAAGCGGCGGTACCTATCCGGACAGACTTTCGAATACGAATATCCTACCCATCGAAATAAGATGACAAGAAACGTAACTCAAGCAAAAATATTACTGCACTAAAACTCTGTGAAAGGGGACGGGGCTATAAAAGTCAGTGCAGCTCGTTTATTTATTCATGATCTCTAGTTGACACTTGATACGTCTAATTTTTTGCGCGGTGTAGAACGTCGTATCTTGATTTAGACATTAACTTTTATGCTATAAAGTTGATTTTGAACGATCATTAATTTTTGTTGCGTGTATGATGAATGTTACGTGTGATTTTATCTTTGCATGTGTATGTAAGTGGAGACGTATTTTTGGCAGATTCATATGAGAGTTATCGTTCTATTTATCTTATTTCGATGGTCCTACATACTATTTTTTAGACTGTGTCTATGTTATAAAACTCTAATAATGTTTTTCTGCAAACTCGTTGATATTAGATCTTGTTTTATGTTATAGAATCAGATGACGACATTTTGTTTGTATTGTATTTAATAGACTACATAAAGTTGACATGATTAATAAATATAACATACAATTATAACCCATACAGGTAAAGTGGTATTGGGTTTTTCTATTATGAAATGCTCAGTATCAAACCGGAGTCTGGGATTTGTGCCCGGTATGGCGATAGGCTCGCCCCCTATCACATTGTGGGACGGAGATATGCTCGGCGAAATTTGGGTGTACTGGTTACATCTCTGCCTACCCCTTCGGGGATTATAGGCGTGAGTGCGGATGTGTGTATGTATATATGTATTACCCATACGTAGATATTTCGGTTAGTTTTTGCACGTTTTGATATGTGAGCGAGACGTACTAAATATTATGTATTAGTTTAAAACAAAAATGTCTGGAAACCAAACGTCATTTTTACGATTGACCCTTTTGTATGTAGTTTGAATGATGCCACACTGTAGATTCAGTGGAAGAGTACAGTTTTGTCTACAGCACCGAATGGGCAGGCTCGACCGGGTCGTTACCACTGGCTCACAGAAAACCGATGTAAACAAGGACGGTAGAGATCACTTACCATCAGGTGATAATTAAAGGATTGGGAAGGGGGAAGGGTATTGGGCCTCTGGATATCTCACTCACCCTACGAAACAGCAGTAAGCTGCTACTTTACGCCGGTTTTCTGTGGTACAGTGGTAACGACCTGGAAGAGTCGGCGCATTCATGCTATAGATAAAAATGTCTTCAGCGTGGCTCTACCACTTTGTAAATTAAAATTAATTAATAAAAATCTACAGGGAGATTAATCTTACAAGACTACAAAATACAAATTACAATTATTTGTATTTTGTAGTAACCCAATACTAAATATCTAAGACAAGTCTGAGACATAAATCAAATAAAACGAGAAACAGGTCTGTTTTGCAATAAATAAACTCATAAATTAAAGTTGGTTTAGTTTTATTGCATTCGGGTTTATAAGGCTAATTACGTTTAGCTTTGATAAAAATTGTGACCACTATGGTGTTATCGGCTTAATTTTTAAAAAGTATGGAGTTGGTTTTAAAATATTGAAATCGTAAATTCCCCGAAGTGGTAGGCCAGAGGTGTAACCAGTATATCCAAATTTCGCCGAACGTATCTCCGTCCCATGATATGATAGGGGGCGAGCCTATTGCCATACCGGGCATAATTCCAAACTCCGGGCTGATACTGAGCAATTCGTAATATAAACACCCAATATCACTTTTACCCGACCCGGGTTCGAACCCGAGACACAACTGCGCCACCTACAAAAAATAAATTATCAGATAATGTCGAAAAAGCTCCTAACTAAACTTACTTATCTGTTTAGGTAAGCAAGTTTAGTTAGTTTATCCTCCATGATAATTTCGAAACTATGCGAAGTCTACCCCAACACGCATTAGGACAACGTGGTGGACTAATACTAAATCCTTTTCCCTACTAAACGTGGCCCGAGCCCAGCAGTGCCCACAGAAACTAAAGTGGATCACATAGAATTGTCTTAGTGCGGGACTCGAACCTTGGCTGCTCGTTTCACAGCCGATTTTGATTTGATTTGATTTTGGGCTCCTTTTCTCCGCACTTAGCCCGTTGAATGTCGGGCCATTGTGCGTGAAGTTTGTGCCGGCTAGAGATCTAGCCAGCCTAACTTCGACCAGAAGCGCAGGATCCTCCTGGTGTCTCCACAGGCTTCTCGGAGTGACCTCGGTGTATTGAGGATTTCCGCCCGTTGTGTAGCTACACCTTCACATTCCAGGATGACGTGTGAAGCTGTTTCATCAGCCGACAGACATCCCCTACATAGGGGATTCACAGCCGATTGTTAAAATATTATCGATTAATTATAAATAGTACTTACAACAAACTCCGACAGTCTCTGCCTCTTGGCATCTCTGCTCAGAAGATCATACAGTAGCAGTAACCTTAAGTTCGAAGTAGTCAGCTTGGCCTTCGTCGCCACTCCGCCCGGACCCGATCTGATCCCCTCCCAAACATCCACCACTCTATCATCACGAGGATCTTGAGCCATCTTGATCATTTCCATCACATTATATGACAGGTACTGAAGATTTTCCTCACTAAACTCATCATTACCATCAGATCTGGAGACTTTGGAGTCAAAGTGTGGAGGGAGAAGATGGGGGCCCTTTGGACTTGGATCTACTAGCGGTTTGACTTGCTCGTGGTGAATGGATAGGAGAGGGTCCTGGGTTTTGGGTGCTTGAGGTTTGATGACGGTGTATGGGGCATGCTGCTCGAAGGGTAGAAGGACGAAGCGTTGCTGGTAGCTCTTGTAGCGTTCTCCAGGTCCCGGAGGTTTCGCTGGTGCGTACAGTCCAGGCTTGTGGTATGGGGTGGTTGGTTGTCTGAAAGTTGGATGTAGTGGAATTAGTCTTTATGTGAATGTGACAACTGCTAATGTATTGTTGAACGGGCGTATATATGCTAAAAGTTTAACAACTACAGCACCAATGAGCTAGCTTCACCGGGTCGTTACCAAGTTAATAATAAACTTCCTTCTTTTTTCTTTCTTTCTTCATCTCACAGAAAACCGACGTAAAGTAGCGGCTTGCTGCTGTGTTTTGTACAGCGATTGAGATATCCGAAGGCCAAAATACGAGAAGAATCGTGAACGTGTTGGCGTTAAAGGAAAGGGATAACTAAAGGATTGGGAAGGGGAGGGGGATTTGCGCCTCAGGGTATCTTACTTACCGTACGAAGCGCAGCAGCAAGCTGCTATTTTACGTCGGTTTTTTGTAAGACTGTGATAACAACCAGGTCGAGCCGGCCCTTTATGCTGTAGACCAAGCTGTCTACAGCGTGACATTACCAATCAAAGAGCGTTCTGCCACATTGAATGAGAGGGTTTATGCCAAAGGGGGGTTGGCAGACGTCACATACCTTTGAAATTCTTATAGAGAAATTAAATCGGTTAAGAAAACAAAATAAATTTTACGAAGGTGCTCCTTTCAATAGTATTTGTATAACTTGCCATGCTTAGTATTTCCAACAAACTTTATGAATATATTATTGTTGTACGTTAAATAATATTAAAGCCTGAATTTTCAGGGTTGCTAGACAATAGTTTATAAAGTTTTAATTTGAGTAGGACCAAGTAGATATTTAAATTATTTAATAGGCTTCATAAAATTCGTTCAAATTAATTCGTAATTAAAGTTAAGAAAATTTTGTAACTGATCTATGAAAATTTACCCAAAATAAGTATTATTTTATTTACATTATTTAGCAGATTCTTTTTAGGATTTGCCTTTTTTATGGCATATGCCGGCAAAAGTGCGTCACCAGATGGTAAGTGATCTCCACCGCCCATGTACGCCCACAATACTAAAAGAATTATGGGCGCGATGCCGACCTTAAAGGAAAGTGATAGTTAAGGGATTGAGCAGCGAAACGCAGAAACGCAGCAGCATGCTGCTACTTTACGCCGGTTTTCTATGGGACAGTGGTAACGACCCGGATGAGCCGGCCTATTCGCGCTGTAGACACAAGTGTCTACAGCGTGGCTCTACCACTCAAATTACATACTAACGGGGGTTATTAAAAAGGAAATAGACTGTTTTAAATATGACTAAAGCATATGTTAAATAAAAGTATTAGTAAAGAAGAAAATAATGACACATAAGCTTTAAATAAAGCACTGCATGACACTGGACTGCGCTCGTCACCCCGAGACATAAGGTGTTAAGTCTCATAATGCCCAGTAATTACACTGCCTTCAATGTCCTTCACACCGGAACACAACAGTGCTTACACACTGTTGCTTGGCGGCAGAAATAAATAGATTATAGATTTATAGAGTGATGCAGTTATGATGAAATATATTTTAGTTGTTATTTTATTTTATAAAAAAATTACACACCATCTATCCTGCTCACCATCCATTAATTTAAAGAAATAAAAAAAAGCCAAGCTACGTCAATTATACAATCCCAAAGCAAAAGCAATAGAGACCTCGCGGTCGAATAGCTCATCCGCCACCCATTAGCAGTAAGTTGGAAGGCAGCGAGGAACTTGGATGCTGTCACATACGATGGTTTCGGCGTGGTACTGCTTGGTTTGCTGGATGGTGTCACCTCATCTACTTCGAAGGCCATCTGGTCTGTCAGGTGAGCGATGACCTGCATGGCTACTGGAAGATAGGACTCGGAGAGCTGAAGCTGTTGCTTTGCATTGTGGACCTGGGGGAAAAGCAGTTTAGATTCAGGTTTTACATACATACGCACACGTGTAACTAATACACCCACATTATGCCGAGCTTATTTCCGTCCCATGATGTGATAGGGGGCGAGCCTATCGTCATACTGGGCGCAGTTCCAGACTCCGCGCTGATACTAAATATTACTGATAGAATAACCCACTATCGCTTTATCCGACCAGGGGATCGAACCCGAGGCCTCAGCATAGGCAGCATATATCTTTTTTGCTATTGTTTTTTTGGTCTAATTGTCCATAGGTTTCGTTGTGGATTGTAGCCCAGAATTTTTATAATTGCCTCATTGACCTAGCAACTTACTTGGGCTGAGACATCGTGAGATCCTGGCTTCAAATCCCAGGTTCAGCACACAATTAGTTTTTTTAGTACCCCGGGATTGGAACTTGTGCCTGATATGGCGAAAGGCTCAGGTGAAGCACTAGTTGAATCTTTACTTTCCCCTTCGGGAATTCAAGCGTGAGTTTATTCATCATGAGATGACTATTTAAATCGAAAAGTAAATTTGGAAACTCCTGATCTTAACTTTATTAGAGTAAATATTTGCAATTAAACATATTTTGCAGATTCATGAAGTCCAATTCTCGTAACTGACATTGACTGAAATTTAACCGAACTGAGATTAGATTGTGATTTGACTAAAGAATGATATTCTGCTCCTCTTTAAGTTCAGTCCAGTGTCAATATAATCTCATCTCAATTTCGATTCAGTCATAATTTTAACGATTATTTAATAAGAACATGTGTCATCGAAAAATGTTAGCAGAATACCGTTTCGGCTTTAGTCAACTTTTATTCTATTTTCGATCTCATTACGATCTATGTTCACATTTGGCGTGGATTATTGGTTTAGGAAAATATCATTTGCGACTTTCTTAACACTAAGACCGATCATCCGATCTAGTGATTGGAATGATATTTTGAACATTTTCAGTTACGAGAATTGGCCTTCTGATCTGAAAATCAAATTATTTTCTATTCGATGCGCTACACACGCCTATTAGTACTGTTAAAGTGACCTAATTAAGTTAATCTTGTAGTTAATTGGCTTGACCTTAATCACTTTTATATCACTTATAAGAGTAATGTGATTTTTAAGAATGTAGACTAAGCAATATATTGTTTTTTTTTATTAGCTTGAATGACGAGACAAGCAGGTCGCTCGCCTGATGGTAAGCGCCACGCCTGCCCAAAAACAGAAGCAATGCCACACAGAACTCTGAATTACAAAGCATTGCATGATACTGGACTGTGCTCGTCACCCTGAGACATAAGATGTTAGGTCTCATAATGCCCAGTAATTTCACTGGCTTCAGTGTCCTTCAAACCGGAACACAACAGTGCTTACACACTGTTGCTTGGCGGCAGAAATAGACAAAAGCGATGGTACCAGCCGGCCTCTCGCATACAAGGGACCTACCACCGTGTGAAATTTTTCGAAAATCATTCCAATAAAAACGATTCATAAGTTACCGGCACTTACGGATGGAAGGATTACGAATAACGGATCACAGGACAAATGTATGAAGATGAGTGCACGTAGTGTTTTTACATACATACGCACTCACGCCTGTAATCCCCGAAGGGGTAGGCAGAGGTGTAACCAGTACACCCACATTTCGCCGAGCGTATCTCCGTCGCTTATGTGATAGGGGGCGAGCCTATCGCCATACCGGGCACAAATTCCAGACTCCGGGCTCATACTGAGCATGATGTTCGGTATTGCTCAACCGGTCGGTAAATCGGATTTACGTGTAGCTGTTCGGAAGATAAAGGAACCGGACATGAATCATCGGCGATCCCGATCTCACAAAAAACTTGGAACCTTTAGAACTGCGGATAGACTTTGGGTCACTGTCCATTTTATCGTATATTTTATTAAAAAAAAATAATATTTTGTTATTTATATTTATAGAGTTATTTCAGTAGGCTAAGTACAAGTTTTGATAGTTTTATAATACGATAACTATTTCCGTTTTCTCTCCATAAGTAGATGAGCAGTAGCCACTGAAGGGAACTATGATAAATTAAAATTTCCCTTTTTTACAGTATGAATTACTAGTTTGACACTTGACTTTGACAATAGTAATTTTATACGAATTCCAAAGCCCAAATCCCCTTTCCAATACTTTAATTATCCCTTTCCTTTAAGGTTGGAAACGCGCGCATGGCTCTTTTGGTATTGTATATGAGTGTTGGAGATCACTTACCTTCAAGTGACCCAAATGCTCGTTGGCCGGCCTATGCAATAAAAAAGCTCTGAAATAAACTCCCTACATCAGTGTTTCTTGAGCAATATGAGCTGCTCTTCTGTAAGTTAGGCTTAAAAAGAGGTTTCCTCCAACGATAGGCAGCGCCTGTACCTTGACATTGCTAAAGTCTATGGGGGGCGGTGACCGCTTACCATTAGGTTGGCTCTCACTCATATCTGGGCATATACTCATATCTGTATCTGGGCAATAAAAAAAGCGTAGATATGGGCCATTATCAGCATTGCCCTACCATAATAGTTACAATTTAAGAGGCCAATAAAAATTGACCAAGAGACGAAGTTGCGAAATTAAGACTCCATTGAAAGTAATCAATGGGAATAATACCCATTGTATGGCGAAGGCGTACACAATCATCTCGTAGGGTCGGCAGAATAGAAAACTTTTCATATTATTACTTTTTACGACTGGCCTCCAATTACTCTTTTGACGGAATTGTGGGTTTTTGCCAAATCAAGCTTATACAATGAATTTCTTTCAATGTAAATCGAATCTCTTTACAGTTCTCAGAACAATGCGAGTAGACCATTGTCATCATTTTTACTAGCTTTTCTCTCGCGGCTTTATCCACGTTACTACAAACTTTTCTATCGCTTTTCTCTGCTTAGGAATTTAATTTTGAAAAACCGCCGCATATGAGGTACCGCAAAAATTAAATTGTGGTTTGGTTGGTGGTGCTTCTGTTTATGGACGTGATAATCAGGCGAACGACCTGCTCGTCTCGTCCTTAACGCAAAAAAATATCAAAATTATATTGCTATATCGTAAATTTTGCATTTCTACGTAAAGATAGCAAGCAATAAATGAATGTTGTTATAACCCTGATTTCTTAGGTTTACGCGAATATTGCACATTGAAATAAAACTAGTTGATGTTAAACACCGACGCTCTACGAAGTCTGCAGTTGCTGAACATTCAGACGAAGGCTCCAAACATTACCTTAGATTTGACAAACCACAAATCCTTGCCAAAGAACACCGATTCCTACCTAGGATGATTCGCGAGGCTATTGACATTAAGAACACCCAAATTTCAATAGAGAAGGTGGTTGGAAGCTTGCACAAGCCTGGGATCCAATTATACATTTAATTAAATCGGAACCCAAAAGACCAACTGCCAGAACTCAAGACACCGTGAGCTCTTTCTGCGTAGATCGGACTAGTGTCAACTAACTTTTTAAAATAATAAAAAAATAAATGTATAATTTTAAAATGAAGGTAGCCAATGTAACATTAACTTTTCGAGACGACCTACACCTCAGTCTCTTCCGTGACCACGAAGGCTGAAAAGCTTTCGAAACGTCGGGAATAAAATATTTTTTTTTTTGTTTTTTTTTATTACTTTGAATGACGAGACGAGCAGGTCGCTCGCCTGATGGTAAGCGCTACGCCTGCTCATAAACAGAAGCAACGCCACACAGAACTTTAAATAAAGCTCTGCATGACACTGGACTGCGCTCGTCACCCCGAGACATAAGGTGTTAAGTCTCATAATGCCCAGTAATTACACTGGCTTCAAAGTCCTTCACAAAATTAAACCGCGATAAAATCCGTATAAACTAGTTTTATTTCAATGATATTATAACCCTGCTAGATTTATTATTTTATGTTTTCTCCAATATTTTTCTTTGAATTCAAGAGACAATATTTATTCAAAATACCTTAAAATCCACACAAATGTTAAACTTTTGGCAGACACCGTAAAAGTATACTGAAAGTGAAACTCATTGTACCAAAACAACTGGGCCATTAACTTATAGCGATATACGATGTGACACGAATACTAAGGACGACTTGCACAACGATCCTAAATCTAGATTTACCACTATTTTTTTTTTTATGGTATAGGCTGGCAAACGAGCAAGTGGGTCACCTGATGGTAAGCGATCTCCACCGCCCATGTACGCCCACAATACAAAAGAATTATGGGCGCGTTGCCGACCTTAAAGTAAAGGGATAATAAGGGATTGGGAAGGGGAGGGGGATTTGGGCCTCCGGATATCGCACTCACCGTACGAAACGCAGCAGCAAGCTGCTACTTTACGCCGGTTTTCTGTGAGACAGTGGTAACACCCGGACGAGCCGGCCCATTCAGGCTGTAGACAAAATTGTCTACAGCGTGGCTCTACCACTCGTACACTAAACTTTATACATGTCATTTTCATGCGATTTGACGTGTCTTTAATTGATTTAGTGGGTTAAACTAATCGAGTTTAACCCACTATCCTCGTGCAAGTGGGCCTAAATAAATTAGAAATCTTTAAATCTGTACATTTTTTGTAGTTGTTCTTTAGGATAATGTAAAATTGTCTGCCAGGCTTCACAGTGAAATTCTTTAGTGAGCTTCCAATTTTGTCGAAACCTAGCAATGAAACCCGGCGAGTCTCTACAAATGCGAAGCTGTCTTTATCCCGCAACTAAATTAATTAAATAGAAATATAGGGTGGAGTTGGGTAAATAAGTTGCTAAACCTCCCTCCTTCCCTCCTTACAGTTATTAAAGGCTCAAACATTTTTAATTTTTTTGTTTTCTTTAAAATTTTAGATTTTTGCTACACGGACGATTTGATGAGTGGGCCGGCTCGTCCGGGTCATTACCACTGTCTCACAGAAAATCGACGTAAAGTAGCAGCTTGCTGCTGCGTTTCGTACGGAGAGTGAGATATCCGGAGACCCAAATCCCTATGATTCTTTTGGTATTGTGGCCGTACATGGGCGGTGGAACTCACTTACTATCAGGCGAACGACCTGCTCGTTTAATCATTCAAGTTAATAAAAAAACATTAGTTCTGAAAACATACTTTCTTTTTCGCATCATGTAAAACCTTTGCACAAATGTAGGTCGTCCAGAAAGGTAATTTTCACTTCACAGCAGCATACGCACAGCAGCTTCACAGTGGCATACGTGGAAATTACATTGTACCAGCATGCATGATGGTACTATTTATTCATACAAGTGTGGGTCATTAGAGAATTTGGTTGCTGCAACGTCATTAGCTAATACCAGTGAAGATGCGGGTGTAATGACGTCACAACACGTTTTTATAGCATAGGAAATCGGTCACCTGTTGGTAAGTGATCTCCACCGCCCATCTCACAATACCTGTAGAATCATGGGCGCGTTCACGACCTTAGTGGACAGGGATTGGGAAGGGCAGGGGGATTTGGGCGTCCAGTGCAACAAACCGCTACTTTACGTCGGTTTTCTGTGAGACAGTGGTTCACGCTATAGACAAAACTATCTACAGCGTGGCTCTACAATTCAACAAGAACAGAGTCAATAATTATTTGTGTTTGTTGGGACGGAATATATTAACCTCTGGCCAGCTTGATGTGAAGTTCAGTTTAGTCCAAATATAATGTCAATCGCCAAGACACGGCGCCCCTCGGTGGTCATCGGAATGATGCCAGAACGCGTCTCGTCTGTATTAACCACTATGGTGGGTCTTTTAATAAGTGTCGCAATTTTTTTAAGGCAGACGAACATGCGGCCCGCCTGATAGGAAGCAGTTACCGCCTTCAAGACTTTGTATTTCCCAAAATATAAATTATTGAAAATCCGAACCAAAAACAAGCCTTCTAAGTTCAAGTAGCTGGATCTTCTCAGAGTTTGGGTCGTGCCGCGTTGAATCCAGTGGTAATTTAAGCCTACTGAGTTTGTTTCGCCGGGTCTTCTCAAGCTGGGTCGTTTTGGATCCGGTGGCAGTTTTAAAACACGTGCCGTTTCGGTAAATGCATGTGGTCCATATCGATTCAAAATATTTAATAATTCTGAACGTTTCCATAGTACAAATTTCGTTACTAATGTAAAATGAAATGACGACAAATAAACAATTTAGTGTAATTGCCTAGTGTATTTGACGATTCTATGTATGTTATGAATACATTAGTTGATATGATTTCTATACATAAGTTTCTTTATTTTGTACTGACTTGTCATAAGCGCTATTTTAATTGTCTACATGATTAATAAACTATTTTATTTCATCATCACAGTACATCGGCGATGCCAGGGGACAGTCAAGCCTCTTCCTAAGAACAGCTGTCTACTGGTCTTCGATTAAAACATACATCAAAAGTCCGAGATTAGATTTGTGGCCGGTGCAGCTGTTCCGATAAGTCGCATTATCACATCATGGAACGGAAAACTAGTTAGTAGGTCCCGCCAAACAGTACTGTGTAAGCACTGTTGTGGTTCGGTTTGAAGAACATTAAAACCAGTGCAATTAATGGGCATTATGATACTTAATAACTTATGTCTCTGGGTGACGAGCGCAGTCCAATGCCAAGCCTTCTTTCTGCCTGGCGTTATCCTGGCTTAATTCTAGGGTTTTACTATCATGATTTGACGGTGGATTTGGTGTTATATGGAACGACCTGCCGTCGCACCGCCCGCCTGCAACAGGAACCAAGTTTCAATGATTTGTAAATCAAAGTTCTGTATGGGGTTGCTTCTGTTTGTGGGCAGGCTTGGCACTTACAATTAGGGGAGCGACCAGCAGGCCAGTTCTCGTAATTTTAAATATTCAAAATATCATTCCGATCTAGTCTCAGTGTCGAGAAAGTTGCAAATGGCATTCTCTTAAACAATTGGTTTAAGAGAATGCCAACGTCAAATGTGAACATAGATCGTAATGAGATTGAATGTAGAATAAAAGTTGACTGAAGCCAAAACGGTATAATGCTACTACTAATCCTACGAGTAGGTGCATTTGACGTTGATTATTGGTTTAGAGAATGCCATTTGCAATCGTAATGATATTTAACATTTTACGAAAATTGGCCTTCTGCTCGCTCGAAGCTAAAACATGACCTTAGCGAAATGGCCTTAGCGATACTAGTTGGACCTCTGTTTTCCCCTTCGGAGATACATGCGTGAGCTTATGTTATGTACCTATTACGTAATATCACTATGGTTAACGATACGGGTCCGATGACGTCTATATCGAAATTAAATCTTGCAAATAATCTAGTTTAGTTACATAGTTATGTAAATGGATAAATTGGGCCATTTTATGGTGGTAATCGACTTGATATGTGTGCGAATTTATGACCGTGACGCAACACATCAAGCTGAAATTTATTGTAGTAGTTTTTGGCAGTGTAGGTATTCATAAGAGGCGGAGACACTCTTATCACACATATACATACGGACTCACGCCTGTAATACCCGAAGAGGTAGGCAGAGGTGTAACCAGTACACCCACATTTCGCCGAGCGTATCTCCGTCCCTTATGTGATAGGGGGCGAGCCTATCGCCACACCGGGCATAAATTCCAGACTTCGGGCTGATACTGAGTATTTCGTAATAGAAAAACCCAATATCACTTTTACCCGACCCGGGGATCGAACCCGAGACCTCAGCGTTGGCCTCAATCGTAACGCGTACGCATTACAACTGCGCCACCGAGGCAGTCTTATCACACAATAGCATTTTTTTTTATTTGTTTGAATGACGAGACGATCAGGTCGCTCGCCTGATGTCATACGTCACGCCTGCCAATAGAAGCAACGTCACACAGAACTCTGGATTACAGAATTCATGTCACTGAACTGCGCTCGTCACTCCGAGAAATAAGTTGTTATGTCTCATAATAAACCGACTTCAAAAAAGGAGGAGGTTCTCAATTCGGCGCGTTTTGTTTTGCTTTTTTTGTATGTACATCGATTTCTCCACAGAGCCGACCGAATTTTGTGAAAAATTGTGGACCGAATTTTTGGAAAAAAAACACTCGATAGAGTTTACCTGCGATGTGGTCCCATATAAATTTGGTTAAGATCTACGGGTACGGAGTAAAAATATAAAACTCCTCAACGGACAACAGTACACTCGTCGCGATTGTGTTATTGTATTGGAATTTACACGCTATTGCTGTAACTACCACTAAAAATTTAAGTCGGTTTCTAAATTTTGTTAAACGTTATTATTAGAAAAGTATATTTCAGCTGAATTTCTTTTTAAACAACACTTTGCGATTTTTCAGCATACGATTGTGAGTATGCGTTGTTTGGCCATCTCTCTTGGCCTTTTATATATCGACCATATAAAAAAAACATCTTACCACAACTACAGCCTGTAGTATTAATAATAGTATCACATGCCGCATCATTTTTCAATCCTGTAACAAAAAAATATACATTGAAATAAAACTAGTTTATACGGATTTTATCGCGGTTTAATTTTATTTTAGTCAAGACGTTTCGAAAGCCCTTCAGCCTTCGTGGTCACGGGAGAGCCTGAGGTCGTCTCAAAAAGTTAATGTTACATAGCCTACCTTCATCTTAAAATTATACATTTATTTTTTAAAAAAGTTAGTTGACGCTAGTCCGATCTACGCAGAAAGAGCTCACGGTGTCTTGAGGTCTGGCAGTTGGTCTTTTGGGTTCCGATTTAATTAAATGTATAATTGGATCCCAGGCTTGTGCAAGCACCCAACCATCTTCTCTATTGAAATTTGGGTGTTTTTTTTTAATTTCAATAGCCTCGCGAATCATCCTAGGTAGGAATCGGTGTTCTTTGGCATAGATTTGTGGTTTGTCAAATCTAAGGTAATGTTTGGAGCCTTCCTCTGAATGTTCAGCAACTGCAGACTTCGTAGAGCGTCGGTGTTTAACATCAGCTATGTGTTCTTTTACGCGGGTCCCTATGCTTCTTTTAGTTTGCCCGATATAAGAGAGCCCACAGTCACAATCTAGTCTATTTTATATACTATCTACATGACCCCCATAAAATTTGCCATAGCTAGAGTCACTTCTAATATTATTTACTAGGAAATCAGATAGTTGTGAGGGTCATAAAGTACGCCTCCTCGGAGTATCTCGTAAACTTTATTACTCATAAAGAAATAACTATGAAACATTGTAAAGTATAGGATTATAAAAAAAAATGGAAGATTTGATGGGATGATCGATATACATTTTCCAAAGATGGAGTAATATTATATGGAAGCTCAAATCAATTAAAAAATCAACTTTAAAACAAATTTGAGTGGTAGAACCATGATGTAGATAGTTTTTTTTCAGCACGAATTGGCCGGCTCGACCGGGTTGATACTAGTCGGCACATAATCTCAAACCGCCGTCGGCTTTACGCACCACGACCAGCGGCGTGGCCCAGTCGGAGTGGTTAACCGGCTCAATGACACCGGCGAGCAGTTTAAGACTGCCCGGCTCGTAGACACTTAATTGTTGGGATGTGAAACGCACACATAAACCACAGATACCACTGTCTCAAAGAAAACCAACGTAAAGTAGCGGCTTGCTGCTATATTTCGTATGAGTGAGATATCTGGAGGCCCAAATCCTCCTCCCATTCCCAATTAGTTAATTATACCTTCCTTTAAAATCAACAACGCGCCCAGGATTCTTTTGGTATTTTTTGTGTACTTGGGCGGTGGAGATCACTTATCTTCAGGTGACCCACTTGCTCGTTTGCCTACTACTTTCTACGATTACGTTGCAATAGCATCGACTCAAAATTGTTTATTTTTATTTTTAGCTTTTTGGCTATTTTTGGTCTGTTTATTTTTGTTATAAAGTTTTTATTTTACTATTTTTAGTGCAAGAATTATCAAAGTCAGTGCATAAATAATGAAGGGGTAGAATTTCTTCTTGAAATTAAAATGGAATCAACTTCGAACTCTTTCGAATGAAAAAAGAATCATCCAAATAGGTCCACAATTTTTTTATTAGCTAGAATGTCTAGACGATCATGGCGCGAGCCTGATAATAAGCGCAACACCTGCTAATAAACAAAAGCAGCACAGAACTTTGTATTAAAAAACACTGCATGGTACTGGACTATGCACGTCACCCCGAGACATAAATTGTCAAGTCTCATAATGCCCAGTAATTTCACTGGCTTCAAAGCCCCTCAAACGAGAACACAACAGTACTTACATACTATTGCTTGGCGGCAGAAATACATAAAGCCACAAACTCAGACGGCCTCTCGCATACGAGAGAACTGCCACCTAGTAAAATCTGAAGGTAAGTGATCTCCACGGCCCATGAACGCTCACAATACATAAAGAATCATGGACGTATTGCCCACCTTATAGGAAAGGTATGATTAAGAAGGAATTTGGGCTTCCGCATATCTTACTCACCGTACGAAACGCAGCAGCAAGCTGCAACCTCAACTCGGTTTTTAGTGAGACAATGGTAATGACACAGTCGAGCTGGCCCATTCTTACTATATACAAAATTGTCTACAACGTGGTTGATCACTAGACCAAGACGATATTTCTCAACAAGTCAATTCAATATTGTTTATTTATAGCTTTTTTTTGAGTCGGTTTTATTTTTGTTAAAAGTTTTTATTTCATTATTATTAGTGAAATAAATATTAAAAGCAGTGCTTATATGATGAAGTTTGAATCTTTCATCCTCAATTGCACACCCTTAGGGGTAGAATTTCTTATTGCAATTAAAATGGCACCGACTAATCGATTCGAACCGACTAATCTTCCAAATCGATTCACATTTGGCGGAGTTATGCGTGGTTATTTATACATACAAAAAAGCGTGTCGGATTGAGAACCTCCTCCGTTTTTTCGTCGGTTAATAAATAGAATTGTCAACGCACAGACCTCACTACATTAGCGGTCGTATATTAAACCGGAATGTTGTAACGGTGCCTCGCTCAGGACTTGCACACTGATATATTCTTATTTGTATAAATTTAAACTCGGTTCCAAATATGCCAATTATAACTAGGTATACTTTGGATGTTTGTGAGTTTGTGAATTTGGATGTTTGTTAGTCCATCACGTTGTAACGGCTGAATGGTTTTTGTGAATATTTAAAAATGTTATCATTTGTGTAGCATAGAAATATCATTGTAAAAAGCTATGCGTATTTCTTTTCATTTTATGTTGATTTTTCGCTTATTTACTGCTTTGTTCACCACGGTGACCATCACCAATAGGGTAGTTTCCTATATTGAATTTTATACATTATTTTATAAACAACAGAAAATGACACGCAAAAGAAACCCTTTTATTAAAACACAATATAAATTGGTTCAGAAATGTGCCCGCAGTTGTGACTTTAAATGTTGGTATGAAGAAAAGTGGGTGCGTAGTGGGGATATCTCACTATCTCGCTTGCACGCGTGCACCTTAATGAACATTTTACACAGTGACGTCAATGGTTGCATCGTCTGTCATTTGACAATTACCCCTTCCACAGGATTTGAATGGCTTCTAACTTATTTATTTTTGGTCCGATTTATAAAATTCTTTCTGCCATATATTTTGAGTAAAGTAACTTATTGATTTAAATAATTAAAAAAAACTAGTCAACTACCCTATTACATAGAGATGACGATATGTTCTCCGGGGCGATGCAAATAAGCGAAAAAACAACATAAAATGCAAAAAAATACGCATAGCTTTTTACAATGATATTTCTATGCTACAAAAATGAAAAAAAAATTGAAATGTTCACAAAAATAATACTAATTAAATGTATATACTTTGAATAAGTTCGATGGCTTATGTTTCGCTGACACTTTGTGACAAAATGACACATTCGGTATATACCCAGAAACATCGAAATAAGATGATCGTAACTCAAGCAAAAGAATGACCCCGCCAAAACTCTGTGCAAGGGGGCGGGGCTATAAAAGTCTGTGCTGCTCGTTCATTCATCCATTCATAAAAATGTATTCATGATCTCTAGTTGACACTTGATAAGTCTTATTTTTTACGCGGTGCAGAAAGTCGTGTCTCGATTTAGAAATGTAATATTTAGACATTAACTTTTATGAAATAAAGTTGATTTTGAACCTTCATGAATTTTTGTTGCATGTGTAAGTAAGTGGAGCCGTATTTTTGGCAGATTCATATGAGAGTTATCGTTCTAGTCATCTTATTTCGATGCCCAGAAAATATTTTTCTAGTAATTATGATTTTTACCAACATTTACCAAAAATCAATCCGCTTTATAGGTTTCTTACGGAGTCAATTTCAATATCCGTCACGACGGGCAGCATCAAGTTAAGGGTTAACACAATTTTACAGCCCTTGGGAACACTGTTCTGGATCCAGCGGTTGCTCTAAATCTTTAATGATATTACGTTTGTATTACCAGACTTCGTAACTAGCACGCTGCACGGGGATGTACAGAATTTTTAAAATATTTAATCTTGTTTTGAACCCTCGATCAACATGAGATATGTTTTAAGCAACTCCTTTATATGGCTGTGTGTGTATTTGTTTATAGCATCGTAGCTTATTAACGAATGGACAGATTTGAATGCGGTTTTTAAAACTATTTTTTTTATAGTTTGGCAAACGAGCAAGTGAGTCACCTGATGGTATGTATGTTACAAACTGAAGATATGTTAATTGGTTTGCACTTAATAAGCACCTATGCAACATTATGTTACGCTAGGTTGGGCTAGAAATCCTAAAGAAATCTTAAACATCATTCATTTTTTTTATGACTGCCTCGGTGGCGCAGTTGTACGTACGCGTTATGACTGAGGCTTACGCTGAGGTCCCGGGTTCGATCCCTGGGTCGGGTAAAGTGATATTGGGTTTTTGTATTACGAAATGCTCAGTATCAGCCCGGAGTCTGGAATTGTGCCCGGTATGGCCCCCTATCACATCATGGGACGGAGATACGCTCAGCGAAATGTGGGTGTACTGTTTCTCTGCCTACCCTTTCGGGTATTACAGGCGTGAGCACGTATGTATATATTTTTTATAAATATTTTGAATACAGGTCCATTTTGTCCTAACAAAGGGTGACGTACGATATTAAACTTGGATAATAATTAAAGGACCGCAATAAAACCAAATCAAATTCACAAGACTGATCAATGTATTCTTTTTATTTTAAACCAAAAGGACAATCAGGTCTACATTCAAAGTAAACCCAAAAGTGGTCTCCAACGTTCATCAGAAAAGCAATTAGGAATTCTTTTTCGATTCTTTGTCATCCAAGATGATAATGTACATGATGTTTAAACCGATGCCTTTCCTTTAAGGTCGGCAACGCGCCCATGACCCTTTTGGTATTGTGGGCGTACATGGGCGGTGGAGATAACTTACCATCAGGTGACCCACATGCTCGTTTACCGGCTTATTATATATAAAAAAACATACATAAAAAAGCAAAACAAAAACTCACCGAATTGAGAACCGCACCTCACCGCATTTAGTTTGCTGCTGACCGACAAGGAGCGAGAGAGGTTCAAGTCAAGGTCAAGAGTAAGCGAGATTGTAATATTGAGTTATGGTCAATTGACCGTAACTTTGTGGCACAGTTTCTATGTACTGCGCAGTCGGTCTACGGACATTGAAGTCATTGGTACCTAATGCACAATTTTTTGCCATTTGATAACAGATGGGGCAATTTTCTACCTGATTAGACTTCATGAATATTAATTGATTTATTTTTAAATGTCAGGTAGATATGGTGCGTGATTAATACGTTAGTAGTCGATACGAATATCGGTGTTTTTTTATACAAATAGGGTCAAGAATCGCGTTTGTAAATAATAAGGTCGTTGACCATAGAGCGATGTGGTGTTGACTATATTGACAGCCTCCGTGGCGCAGCGAGTGAGTAGCCGGCTGCGAAGCGAGAGGCCGTGGGTTCGATTCCCGCACCGAGACAAATGTTTGTGTGATCCACAAATATTTGTTTCGGGTCTGGGTGTTGTGGGACCGCAAGTCCCTCGTAGTTCATGGTACCCACGATACAGGTTATCCTAGTGTGGGGTCAGGACTATGTGTGTGACTGTTGGGTGTATTTATTATTTAATATTCATAATGCAATGATGTTCGTACATACATGCCTTTACCCCAAAGAGTGTTCAAAGAATCATCATCAGTTTTTTTAATTGGTATTTCTGTCCTAAAATATAGCCATATAGCCATAACATACACTTACGCCGAGATCAATGAGGTGATGAGATGAAAATTATAAGTAGAACTACTCTATTTCTAATCAAATCTGATTTAAGTCGATGCTATTGCACTTTTATTCTTCAATAGTTTATAGCTGCTTCGGTGGCGCAGTTGTAATGTGTATGCGTTACGAATGAGACTCACGCTGAGGTCTTCGATACCCGGTCGGGTAATAGTGATATTAGGTTTTTCTATTACTAAAAAGCTCAGTAGCAACCCGGAGTCTGGAATTTGTGCCCGGTATGGCGATAGGTTCGCCCCCTATCACATCATGGGACGGAGATACGCTCGGCGAAATGTGGGTGTACTGGTTACACCTCTGCCTACCCCTTCGGGGATTGCAGGCGTGAGTGCGTGTGTAGTTCATAGCTATATACTCAATTGTTTTTTTTGTGGCCCAGTTCAGCAAACGAGTAACTGTCACCTCATCATAAGTCATCTCTAATGTCCATGAATGACCACAACACCAGAAGAATCGTGGACACGTACACCGCTCGTGACTAGAGCGGCAAACGAGCAAGTGGGTCACCTGATGGTAAGTGATATCCACTGCCAATTAACATTCACAATACCAGAAGAATCGTGGACACGTTGCCGGCTGTAAAGGAAAGGGATAATTAAGCGATTGGGAAGGGGGATGAGAATTGGGCCTCCGGATATCTCAATTACCGTACGTAACGCAACAGCAAGCTGCTACTTCACGTTGGTTTTTTGTGAGCAAAGTTTTTTGGTAACAATCCAGTTAGATTGGATTCGGAGTTATATTTTAGTGTTCAGTTTTTTGAGTCGGTTATATTTGTTTCAAGCTTTTGATCGCGGCTACGCCCGTGTGAACAGCCTTTTTCGGGATAAAAAGTAGCTTATAAGCAGGATAAATAGCCTAAAACCGTCTTCAGGTTCACATCTATCCTCGTACCAATATTCATCAAAATCGGTTCAGCGATTAAGGCGTGAAAGCGTAACAAACAAATTCACTTTCTCATTTAGTTAGGATTTACACACATACATACACATACGCACTCACGCCTGTAATCCCCGAAGGGATAGGCAGAGGTGTAACCAGTACACCCACATTTCGCCAAGCGTATATCCGTCCTATGATGTGATAGGGGCGACCCTATCGCCATACCGGGCACAATTCCACACTCCGGGCCGATACTGAGCATTTTCGTAATATAAAAACCCAATATCACTTTTACCCGACCCGGGGATCGAACTCGAGAACTCAGCGTCAGCCTGTCGTAACGCGTACGCATTACAACTGCGCCACCGAGGCAGTCAGTCAGTTAGGATTTATATTTCTTAAAATGAGCGAACATCAAAATAAGAGCGCCACATATGAAGTCAAAGTCTTCGAATTAAACCTGTTTTATATCTCTTCCGAACGTAAACACTAAGGAATATTGTTATTTAATAAAATATAAAGTTTTTAAATGTTAATGTATTTTTTTCGTATTGTTATTCTGATGGTTATTCGGAGGATTTTATTTGTTTGCCTTGATGAGACGAGCAGTTCGCTCGCCTGATGATGACGGGTGAGCTCTGAGTATAAACAGAGGAATCACCATACAGTGCCTCAACCATGAGTTTGTCTCAGTAAAATCGGTAGCGACAACATAAAATATTTGTATGGTAAAATTTAGTTTCTCACGTATCCGCTAGTGGCGCCACTGAGTTTTTCATTTGAATATCTTACGTCACGTCGTCGCTAGCGATTTTACCGAGACAAACTAATAGTTGGCCTGCAGAACGTTAAATTAAATTTTAATTTTACAAGGTGGTAGGTCCCTCGTTTGCGAGAGACCGGCTGGGTTGGTACCACCGCTTTGTCTATTTCTGCCGCCAAGCAACAGTGTGTGAGCACTGTTGTGTTCCGGTGTGAAGGACATTGAAGCCAGTGTAATTACTGGGCATTATGAGACTTAACACCTTATGTCTTAGGGTGACGAGCGCAGTCCAGTGTCATGCAGTGCTTTATTTAAAGTTCTGTGTGGCGTTGCTTCTGTTTATGAGCAGGCGTGGCGCTTACCATCAGGCGAGCGACCTGCTCGTCTCGTCGTTCAATCTAATATAAAAAAAAAAAACTGGCAAAGTGACTAATTACACTGAACCTGATGTTAAGTACTGTTCAGTCCATTTTTTTTTATAGTATAGGCCGGCAATTGACCAAGTGGGTCACCTGATGGTAAGTGATGTCCACCGCTAATGTACGCCCACAGTACTAAAATAATCATGGGCGCGTTGCCCACCTTAAAGGAAAGGGATAAGTAAGGGATTGGGAATAGGAGGGCGATTTGGGCCTCCGGATATCTCACTCACCGTACGAAACGCAGCAAGCTGCTACTTTACGCCGGTTTTCTGTGAGGCAGTGGTATCGACCCGGACAAGCCAGCCCATTCATGCTGTAGACAAAAGTGTCTACAGCGTGGCTCTACCACTCAGGAATGTCGATAATATCGACGGTCAAAATACATTGGTCAACAGAATTAGGTCTGAAGTTACTGGATACACACTGGCTGACCTCGGAACACGACTCGCTTGAACGAGTCACTATAGCAGGCTTTTTAACATGTGTACGGTGTTCGATATCGACTCGGGTACAAAAATGATCAGGTACCCTTCCACCAGCGAGGTATTAATTCTCATAAAAAAAAATAAGCCTTTATTATTTTCCATAAACCTTATGTATGTATGTGATTTTAGTAGGTAATGTTATATATTTTTTCTGTTTATTTTAGACAGGGAAAAATGGAAGGATTTGGAGGAGGCCTATACCCTATTAAGGGGTTCCTATTAATTCTCATAATGCTCAATAATTTCCCTGGCTTCAATGTCCATTAAAGCGAAACACATCAGTGTTGACCACTGTTGCTTGGCGGTAGTAATAGACAAAGAGCTGGTACCAACCCAAAGGGCCTGTCGCATATGAGGGGCCTACCACCTGGTAAATTTGATATATTTCAATAATAAATAAATAAATACACCCAACAGTCACACACATAGTCCTGACCCCACACTAGGTTAACCTGTATCGTGGGTATCAGGCACTACAAGGGACTTGCCAACCCACAACACCCAGACCCGAGACAACTATTTGTGGATCAGACAAACATTTGTCAAGGTGCGGGAATCGAACCCACGGCCTCACGCCGGCGCAACCGGCTACTCGCCCGCTGCGCCACGGAGAATGTCAATAATATTACCTGATTTTGTTTTGTATACCTAGTTGTTTTTTTTATCTTACAGCTATGGTTGTTTTCTCCATTTTTCCTCTTAGGGCTCGTAAAAAGTTATGACTTTGTTTTGTGATATAAAATACGAACTCGATTCAAACTTTTCAAGTATTATTCTAACATTGCTTATGCTTTATGGAATATGAACTATAAATTCATTATCTAATATATAAAATTCTCGTGTCACAATGTTCGTTCCCATACTCCTCCGAAACGGCTGGACCTATTTGTATGAAATTTTGTGTGCGTATTGGGTAGGTCTGAGAATCGGCCAACATCTATTTTTCATCCCCCTAAATGTTAAGGGTGGTCCACCCCTAAATTTTTATTTTTATTTTTAAGACAAAATTTTTTGCTTTTATTTTTGTTTTTATTTTATTTATTTAAGGAACCAACAAACAGTTACTCATTAAATGATATTATGAACTAGTATTACATTAGAACAATACAAATGAGCAACTCACAACGTTGTTCACAGATTATACAAGAATTTGCGAGCTAAGTGTACAATATTTATTTATTATTCAGATCATATAATCTAGTTATAAAACTTTACGAGTATGTATAGGTAGTATCTTGATTGTAATTTTTTACAAATTAGTAGCATTTTTATGATACACCCTAAATTTTCAACCCTCTACGATCAACCCCTATTTTTTAATAGTCATTTTAGTATTTTTGTCAAGCGCGTTTCTCACCGAGGGCGCCCACTAGGCTACTTTAATCCTGGAAATAGGCATTCACGCGGGCGGAGCCGCGGGCAACACCTAGTTTTTATATAAAAATAGTCGCAATCTAATGTATTATTATATACAGTACTCTTTAAGGTTTTTATTACATTTTACCCTCCAATGGCGAAGGCTAGGACCCAAGCCAGCGGTGGTTTGGACCTCAGAGTGAGAAACCTCCTCACAATGCGTGCCGTGTCCAATAACACCGCTTTCTGTATCTCTTGTGAGATATCCGGAGGCCCAAATTCCCCTCCCCTTCCCAATCCCTTAATTATCCCCTTCCTTTAAGGTCGGCAACGCGCCCATGACTCTTTTGGTATTGTGGGCGTACATGGGCGGTGGAGATCACTTACCATCAGGTGACCCACTTGCTCGTTTGCCGGCCTTAGCAATAAAAAAAATATATTGAGAGCTTTGGAGATGTTGGTCGAGGCTCTTCGGTATCAACCCATGGGCAGAAACGATTATTATTTTTATGTTATTTTATTTCACTTAATTTTTATTTTTAGCATTTACGCAACATCATTAAACATACGCAATTACGCCTGTAATTCCCTGAAGGGGTAGGTATAGATGTAACCATTACACTCACATTTCATCGAGCCCATTTCAGTTTCCGGGCTGATACTGAGCATGTCGTAATAGAAAATCCTAATATCACTTTTACCCGACCCGGAGATGGAACCCGAGATCTCAGCATAGCACTCGTAACGTACGCATTATAACAGCGCCACCGAGGCAGTCCCATAATTAATCCTAATCCTAAGTAAAATTATGAAACTCAATTTTTTTTTATATGTGACTGACTCACTCGCTGACTCAACAATTTCTAGCCTAGACACTTGTACATACCTAGACAACTACAATTTTGCACAGAGTGTATATACATCGGATCTAATCGAAATCGCGACAACCTAAAATTCTACGCCAATTTTAATCACTCGTTTGTTATGATCGATAAAATCAATCACATCCCTTTCCTTTAACAGCCTCCGTGGTGCAGCGGGCGAGAAGCCGGCTGCGAAGCTAGAGACCGCGGGGTCGATTCCCGCACTGAGAAAAATGTTTGTATGATCCACAAAAATTTGTTTCAGGTCTGGGTGTTGTGGGACCGCATGTCCCTCGTAGTTACACCCACGGGTTAACCTAGTGTGGGGGTCAGGACTATGTGTGTGACTGTTGGGTGTATTTATTATTTATTTATTAAGGTCAGCTACAATTCCATGATGTTCATGAGCGATGGATATCACTTACAATCAGGTGACCCACTTGCTCGTCTACCAGCCTTTACTATAAATATTACTAATAATACTCCTGTACTTTAAACATTCCTAATGATAGACATGGACATCCTTTACTAAGAGGGTTTAGGTCTTAGTGAACCACGCTGACCTAAAGCGGGTTAGGAGACTTCACATGAACCTGAGAACTTTCCCTAAGAAATTTTAAAGTATGTGAAGTCTCCTAAGAAAAGGAAACCTTCATAGGTTTCCTTACAATTTATTTTTTCATCGATAAAGTGAGTTTTAATCAAAACAAAAATACTATCTGAGGGGCTAGCACGGAAAACTATCGAAATCGTAATGTAAAGGTATCGAGGGCTCGATAGATAATTCCTTAAATATCATTGGTCTATATTCCATATATATTAGTTTCTTTTATAATAATAATAATAATACACCCAACAGTCACACACATAGTCCTGACCCCACACTAGGTAAACCTGTGTCGTGGGTATCAGGAACTACGAGGGGCTTGCGGTCCCACAACACCCAGACCCGAGACCAATATTTGTGGTTCACACAAACATTTGTCTCGGTGTGGGAATCGAACCCACGGCCTCTCGCTTCGCAGCCGACTACTCGCCCGCTGCGCCACGGAGCTGTCTACGTACGATAGAGGCGCTGTACTTAAATCTCATAGAAATTGTTGTCGATGACAGCTCGAATAACTTTTCGCAAGTTTCCGTGATCCCTCTCATATAAAAAAAAACAACGTGAAATATAGAGAGTAACACAAAGATAATATTCTAAAACCAGTAATGTCAAAAATCACTACGACTAAAGAAAGTATTCAGAAATAATATAAAATACTTAATTAAAACAATATAAAACTGTTCTATATTTTAATTTAGAAAATCTAATTAAATCCGAGATAATATTAAAGTAAATACATACCAATTTCGTAAAAATCACAAAAAAATCGTCGCGCACGGAACGCGTGTGTAGGTTGCGCAGGCGGCGCGACACTGGCTTCGCAGCATCCCAGGATACTGACCTCTTGCCTCCTTATGGAATCGTATAGAGTTGTCTACACCAACTCGTTAAACTTGTTAGACGCTTGGACAGTTTGATCAATAATAGTCACAGCTTGAAACCGGCACAACGACTGCGACTCACGATAGTCTGATTAAATAATTTTGTTTTATGTTATACGTACCTATTAGTAGAATTATAAACAAGTGTAGCAGTCACTCTACTGCTTGACTTCAATTGTACGTATACTACAGTCAAATAAATAAAACTTAAAGCTAATATTTCCAAAAATTTACAATCAACAATAATTTCTTAAATGAAGAAACTAATTTAGAGGTCTTTCAGTGCCAGTGGCAGCGCCGGTTAGCTAAAATTGTGCCTACTTTAAAAACACCCAGTTTCTTTAATATTTCAACGATTTGGTTGTAACACCTCCATACAAATCCCGAAACCGCGTATAGGTTCATCGACCATATACGTAGACCGCAGGCACAGGTAAAATTTGCTTCGACTGTTTATATTCTAAACACGTATTGCACAGTTAGAGTGGCCATTTTTTACATATTTTGACACTGACTTTCAATTAAATGTATTAATAATAACTTGGCTTGACACACCCGTGTGTCAAGATAGCTCGTAGCCCTAGGAGTACTTACATAGACATAATCTAGTAGCCAAGATCATTCAACAACAACTTGCTCTTCGATATTGCCTTGTGACTTCCGAGTTGCGAATTAATAATATGTCCCCCAACTAGGTTCTCTAAAATAGTCATGCAATCCTCTATTGGGATCGATCTATAATTGCAGACAGGACTATTGTTGCCAATAAACCTGATATTGTGGTAATTGATAGATTAACGCACCGGGCAATGCTCGTTGATGTCACTATTGCGCATGATGAGAAATTGATAAACCGATAAAATGTTCAAATAACTAGATTTGGCACACGAGGTTTTAATATGTAGGATGTGGACTCGACAATCATTATCCCGATATATGTTTCCGTCCATGGGTTGATAACGAAGAGTCTCGACCAACATCTTCAGCGGCTCTCAATTGGTGATTGGGTCAGGAGTCAGATGCATTTACAAGGTGGTAGGTCCCTCGTATGCAAGAGGCCGGCTGGGTTGGTTACACCACTTTGTCTATTTATGCCGCCAAGAAACAGTGTGTAAGCACTGTTGTGTTCCGGTTTGAAGGACATTAAAGCAGTGAAATTACTGGGAATTATGAGACTTAACACCTTATGTTCGGAGTGACGAGCGCAATTCAATGTCATGCAGTGCTTTGTTATTTAAAGTTCTGTGTGGCGTTGCTTCTGTTTATGAGCAGGTGTGGCGCTTACCGTCAGGCGAGCGACCTGCTCGTCTCGTCATTCAAGCTAATAAAAAAAAAGATGCAGAAGGCAGTATTATTGGACACGGCACGCATTGTGAGGAGGTTCCTCACACTGGGGTCTTAACCACCGGTATTTTTTTATACTTATAAAAATAAATAAAACAGGTTTTTTAATAAAGAGTACTGAAAATACTAGCCCCGTATTATGTACTTACACAGCTTGGCACGGGCCTCCTCTATTGAATGAGGGGAGTCAAGCCTTAGTCTACCACGCTGGCCTAGTTTTAAATATACCCAATAAGTTTGTAGGTGGTAGGTCCCTTTGCGAGAGGTGGTCTGGGTTGGTTCTACCGCTGTCTACTTCTACCAACCAATAATGGGCAAGCACTGTTGTATTTCGATCGAAGAATATTGAAACCAGTGCTGGACCAGTGAGGCGCTCATAGCTAGTTGCACTCACTAATCTGTAAACGATAAGCAAGTTAAGCAACCCTTGGTTGCGGTCAGTCTATGGATGGGTGACCGCTTAGTGGTATTTCAACAGAGCGTCTCCGTGCTTCGGAGGGCACGTAAAATGTCGGTCCCGGCTGTTATCAACTGATAGCAGTCGTTAAGCAAAGTCGGAGGCCTACGGATGGCTTGAAAAACTCTGACACTAGGTTGGCCACTAACCATTCGATAAGAAGAAGAGGTGGAAGTGGCTTACAAGGTGGTAGGTCCCTCGTTTGCGAGAGGCCGGCTGGGTTGGTACCACCGCTTTGTCTATTTCTGCCGCCAAGCAACAGTGTGTAAGCACTGTTGTGTTCCGGTTTGAAGGACATTGAATCCAGTGAAATTACTGGGCATTATGAGACTTAGCATCTTATGTCTCATGGTGACGAGCGTAGTCCAAGGTCCTTTGTAATTCAAGATTATGTGTGGTGGGTATGCGTGGCGCTTTACATCAGGCGAGGCTGTCCAGGCTAATAAAAAAAAATCGCACAGTCAACATTTCTGTGAAGCAGGTAAGGTAAGGTTTTGTTTATTATTTCTGGGTCGGTCGATTAATTTATATATCTCTTTATCACTGAATTTTTTTAGGACACATGACTGCGACACAGGAAAAAATATAACATTTTGTGGAATAAAACGAGACACATACTTTATCTTTCGACCTCTACAAATGTTTTTTTGATTTTTTTTAAAATATTTATGCGTCCATCTTAAATCTTATTTATTGATACTTCAGTTAATTTTGCACACCTTGGTATGTGTGCGTGTTGTTTTTTTTTATAGTATAGGCTGGCAAACGAGCAAGTGGGTCACCTGATGGTAAGCGATCTTCACCGCCCATGTACGCCCACAATACAAAAGAATTATGGGCGCGTTGCCGACCTTAAAGGAAAGGGATAATAAGGGATTGGGAAGGGGAGGGGGATTTGGGCCTCCGGATATCTCACTCACCGTACGAAACGCAGCAGCAAGCTGCTACTTTACGTCGGTTTTCTGTGAGACAGTGTTGTAATTATATAAAGAGAAAGACGGTGTGACTGTCACTTGCTTTTAATGTATAGGATGACGCCTGGCCCCCTATGGTATAAAACCGCAAGCAAGGAAGTTCGAAATATACATAAAGTAAAGTAGATAGCCATACTTATAATATAAATTAGTACAACTAAGATGAATTTATAAGTAAAAGCATAAGCGTGAGGCCGTGGGTTCGATTCCCACACCGAGACAAATGTTTGTCTAATCCACAAATATTTGTTTCGGGTCTGGGTGTTGTGGGACCGCAAGTCCCTCGTAGTTCCCGATACACACGATACAGGTTAACCTAGTGTGGGGTCGGGACTATGTGTGTGACTGTTGGGTGTATTTATTTATACAACGTGTTATAGAAAGGTGTGGGTAAACTTAAGCAATTTATAGTATACGATATAAGTATTTCATACATACGCACTCACGCCTGTAATCCCCCAAGGGGTAGGCAAAGGTGTAACCAGTACACCCACATTTCGCCGAACGTATCTCCGTCCCATGATGTGATGGAGGGCGAGCCTATCACTATACCGTGCACAAATTCCAGACTCCGGGCTGATATCAGTATCAGGCATTTCGTAATATAAAAACCCAATATTACATTTAACCAAACCGGGGATCGAACCCGAGACCTGAGCGTCAACCTCAGTCGTAACGCGTTCGCATCACAACTGCGCCACCGAGGCAGTCATTTCATCCCCCATATTACCAAGTCCGATTGTATTGCCAGAACATAATTAAAGAATTTTCTTTTTTATCGAATGAGTAACATTGCAACTTTGGACAACACTAAATGATAAAAGTGATACTTCAGACTTTTTATTTAATTTTTTTATTAAAAGACATTAAACAGTTGTTAAATGTCAAGACTTTTTAACGCAGTCAGTTCAGTAGTTTATGAGTTTATAAAGTATGACTATTAGTTTAAAAATATGTTGTATTTGACTACAAACAAGTATTACGAGACTATCCCGCCCACACACCGGCCACTGTAACTCCTGTAAGCCAGGATCGACAGTGGCACGCATATTTCGACACCAAGCAAGTCTCTAGGAACGCAAATGTGTCTTTATCCCGCAACGAAATTAATCAAATAGAAGGTTAAGGAGGAGTTGGAAATAATAATTGTACACTTCCCTCCATAGCAAAACAGGAGACAAAATAATGAGCTAAGAAGGTCTCAAAGCTAAGGAGGTACAAACAAGTTTTATGAATTGTTTTTGCGTTAGTGCAGCTGATAATAGCAAGAGGCTCGTCAGCTGTATTAAGCCAAGCTGATAGATGGAAAACCCGAGAATGAAGTCTTTAAAGTGCTTCTAGAAGATGGTATACCGTCTTTAGCACACATGCTCTTTCCGGTGGTAATTTGTGTTTAATGTTACGTACGTATTTCCATACAATTACGTACACGTTATTCACATTTACTAAAAAAGTGAATGTCGTCATAATAAATAATTAATAGTGATGTCAGTGTGACTGTCAATATGCCTATCTTCACGACCTAGAAAGGGCCAACAGGGTTTTTGTTACATACTGTACATAGCAATTAAATGACACAAGTATTATATCATACAGTTTATTAAATTATGAATTAAAATACAACAGTATTGGATTAACATTAGTTAACTATTATGGATAAAAAATACCTATTAAATGCGGTTAATACATGTTTCACGTACTTAATCTACAATGGAAGGCACCCAACAGTCGCTAAAATTATGCCGGCCTGGTTAATTGCTTGTTTTAATCATCTCTACCAAATGTGGCAGTCTTCTGGAGGCTAATTCTCGTAATTTTAAATGTTCAAAATATCATTCCGATCTAGTCTCAGCATCAAGAAAGTTGCAAATTCTCTTAAACCAATAATCAACGTCAAATTTGAATATAGATCGTAATAAGATTGAATATAGAATAAAAGTTGACTGAAGCCAAAACGGTATAATGCTACTGCTAATGCTAGGTGCATTTCACGTTGATTATTGGTTTATGAGAATGTCATTTGCAACTTTCTTGTCGCTGAGACTAGATCGGAATGATATTTTGAACATTTAAAATTACGAGAATTGGTCTTCTGATATCTGCGTTATACGTCAATCACAGTCAGTCATACAGACCGTCAGTGGCGTCTTTATTAGTCAACGGCTCAGGGCGCCAGTGACGTACATTGTGACGCTACCGTCGAAGGAGCTGGCATAAATTTACATAGAACACAGTACAAACGTGCCGACGCAACGTCATTGACGCTAGCTATACTAGGAAGTCTATTTAGAGCTAGTAAATTACTTTATAGTGATCCCGAAGTTCATGAGCACATACAACACCAGAGTCATGGTGAGCATGGCAAGGTTTAAGCACCATTTAGATGGGGAGAAGTTCTCGTACAACTTATGCAAGGATATAACAGAAATGCGTCATCGATGTGGCCGCGTCATACAAACTGTAAACAGCCTCGTAAACTAGAGTATTCTGAAGGTAAATTCTGGTAATTAAAAATGTTCAAAATATCATTCCGATCTAGTCTCAAGCCCGTATTCATAAACGACACTTAAGGAAGCTTATTGCTAAGTGCGCCTATTTAGCGCTCAAAACTAACCAATGCCGTGTACTGAAATCGCAACTTTGCCTTCGCGCTCACTAAGAGACCTTATAGTAATGTATATGAATACGGGGGTCAGTGACAAAAAAGTTGCAAATGGTATTCTCATAAACCAATAATCAACGTCAAATGTAAATCAAAATGAGATCGAAAATCTACACTAATATTATAAAGAGGAAAGATTTGTATTTTTGTATGTAACGAATAAACTTCATAACTACTGGACCGATTTCAAAAAATCTTTTGCTGTTAGAAAGCTTCATTATCACTGAGTAACATAGGCATACTTTTTAGCCCGGAAAAGGCCGTTCACGCGGGCAAAGCCGCGAGCAAAGGCTAGTAGATTATAAATTGACTGAAGCTAAAACGACATTCTGGTAACTTTTCTAGATGACACATGTCCTTATATAAAGTAAAAATTGTCACTGAATTGAGATTGCAGTGATAACATATTGACACCTCACTAAACTAAAGAGGAGCAGAATACCATTTTTTAATAAAATCCCAAACTGATATCAGTTTGGGTAAAATTCATTCCCAGTGTCAGTTAAATACGAGAATTGGCCTTCTGGTATATGCTGTTACGTGTCATGGATAAACTTTTTCTATCTGGGGCTTATGACAACGAAAAGACTGGTGTAAAGGGGATTTGTCGGGCTTCCAGAAGGCCAATTCTCGTAATTTTAAATGTTCAAAATATCATTCCGATCTAGTCTCAGCGTCAAGTAAGTTGCAAATGGCATTCTCTTAAACCAATAATCAACTTAAAATGCACCCAGCATTAGCAGTAGCATTATACCGTTTTGGCTTCAGTCAACTTTTATTCTACATTCAATCTTATTAAGATCTATGTTCACATTTGAAGTTGATTATTGTTTTAAGAGAATACCATTTGCAACTTTCTTGATGCTGAGACTAGATCGGAATGATATTCTGAACATTGAAAATTACGAGAATTGGCCTCCTGAAATCTCACTAACCGTACGAAATGCAACAGCATGTTGTCATTTCACGTCAGTTTTTTAGACATTGGTACCGGCCCGGTCGAGATGGCCCGTTTATGCGAATTAGTATCTACAATAAAGTCAGCAAGGCTCTACCACATGAAAATCTTACTACTAGTATAAATGTGAAAGTTTGGATGTTTGTTAGTCAATCACGCCGTAACGGCTAAACAGTTTTGGATGACATTTGGCACACAGGGAGACCAGGACCTGGACTAGGACATAAGCTTTTTATCCCAGAAAAGACCGTTCACACAGGTGGAGCTGAGAGCAAACGCTAGCTATAATATGAATAGTATCAGCTCTGTATTTTAACTGCTGGGTACGAACCTTCTCTACTAACGGGAGGGGTAAAACCCTATTTACACGGAGAGAATTTCTTGTACGATATAAACGAGAATATAAAAAAATATCTCTCTTTAAGAGGCATCATCATCATACTATTCTTGGTATCAAGCTGCATCATATATGATACAGCCAATAAATGACAGCCTCTATGGCGCAGCGGGCGAGTAGCCTGCTCTCAATCGAAAGGCCGCAGATTCTGGCATCGAGATAAATGTTTGTCTGATCCACGTATATTTGCTTCAGGTTTGGGTGTTGTGGGACCGTAAATCTCTCATAGTTCCTGATTCTCACGATACAAGTTAAGGTAGCGTGGGGTCAGGACTATGTGTGTGACTGTTGGGTGTATTTTTTATTTATTTGTGTTCTCGCCTCTGTCGTGCAACAAACTCTATCCCTGCAAATGGATCTTACTTAGTATACCACACTAGACAGATGCGGGTAGCTCAGCATTTTCTATTCTGTAACTGATGTTTCAATCTTTTTCGATAGCCAAGTATGGATGCTACTTAAAATGCGTATCTTTAACCCTTTGAAATAAGTTTTGACACCTTTAAAAATATCATCTTGTACTGTATCAAATTCATTTAAGAGCTCTGCTTTATCATCATTTTCAGAATGTATTTGCAACAAACTAAATTTATTACTTTTTTCTCCATTCTTATCGTCAGATGGCTTGGCTAAGTTTAAAGGTTTTTGAACACTATAATTAGTTATTATAGGTAATTTTGGCCGTGTATCTGGTACGTCTATAATATTCTCTGTGATTTCGTAGGAAGGTTTTGTTTCAAGGTCTGCTGTTGTTTTTGTGTCTGCATCTGCTAAAGCATCTTCGTTTATTAGTGGTGTCGCTGATGCTGGTGATAAGAGTATCTGGAACAATCATAATAATATTATAAATGTGAATGTAAGTTTGTTTGTTACGGTTTCATGCGAAAACTACGTAACCGATCATCATGAAACTTTGTACACATATTCTTGGAGGTATAAGAAGTAACATAGGATACTTTTAATGAAAAAAATATATCTATTTGTTTGTTACGCTTTCACGCCTTAATCACTAAACTGATTTTGGTTAATTTTGATGTAGAGATAGATGGGACCCTGGAGACGGTTATAGGCTACGTTTTATTTCGGAAAAGTCTATTCACGCGGGCAAAGCCGCGGGTAAATGCTAATAAATAATAAATAAATGCACCCAACAGTCACTCATATAGTTCTGATCCCACACTAGGTACTGTATCGTGAGTATCAGAAACTACTAGGGACTTGCGGTCCCACAATACCCAGATCCGAAACAAATCACACAAACATTTGTCTAAATGCGGGAATCGAAACCACGACCTCAAGCTTCTCAGCCCGGTACTCGTCTACTGCACCCCGGCGGCTGTCAATATATGTAATATTAGTCAAATAAGTCTCGTAATACAATACCACGATATATCTCACGCGCGGGAAAGAAAATTTTGTCGATATTGATATTTTCCTTTGTACGGCAACGTGTACCCCACTCGTAGAAAGAGCGATAGATTTTTTTTATTAGTTTGAATGATGAGACGAGCAGGTCGCCCGCCTAATGGTAAGCGCCACGCTTGCTCATAAACAGAAGTAAAGCCAAACAGAACTTTAAATAACAAAGCACTGCATGACACTGGACTGCGGTCGTCACTCCGAGACATAAGGTGTTAACTCTCATAATGCCTAGTAATTTCACTGGCTTCAATGTCTTTCGAACCGGAACACAACAGTGCTTACACATTGTTGCTTAGCGGCAGAAATAGACAAAGTGGTGTAACTTACCAGGCGGCCTCTCGCATACGAGTTACCTACCATCTAGTAAAATATAACAACAGCCTAAAATTGTTGTCATTTCGGTTTCTCCTGCTATCTTTGTATATCTAAAACGTATGACTGCCTTGGTGGCGCAGTTGTAATGCGTATGCGTTACGATTGAGGCTAACGCTGAGGTCTCGGGTTCGATCCCCGGGTCGGGTAAAGTGGTATGGGGTTTTTCTATTACGAAATGCTCAGTATCAGCCCGGAGTCTGGAATTTGTGCCCGGTATGGCGATAGGCTCGCTCCCTATCACATTGTGGGACGGAGATACGCTCGGCGAAATGTGGGCGTACTGGTTACACCTCTGCCTACCCCTTCGGGCATTACAGGCGTGGGTGCGTATGTATGTATCTAAAACGTGACGATATAGACCAAAAACAAGACAGACTCCGGGTTGATACTAAGCATTTCATGAAAGAAAAACCTAACATCAATTGGCCCGACCCGGGGATCGAACCCGAAACCTCAGAACAGCAGTCGTACTGCGTACGAATAGTGACTGCGCCACCGAGGCAGCCATTATCGACATTATGACTTCAATTACCGCACTGTTAGGTTTTAAAATAACATTTTAATCGTATTATTGTATGTCCCAATTAATCATGGAGTATTAATTGTGTAACGTGTATCATCAATTATATTCAAGTTAATTAATTCGTAGCAATTAAATTGGATAAAACTTTAAACGTGTAACACGCAAATTATACAAATTGAAAATTATCAAATCGATACCAAACAGGGCAATTTTCACAACTCTTTATAACAAGATATACTGGAATTGGAATGGGCCGGTTCGACCGGGTCGTTACCACTGTCTCACACAAGACCAAAGTATAGTAGCGGCTTGCTGCTGCGTTTCGTATGTGAATGAGATATCCGGAGGCCCAAATCTCTAACCAAAGCCTTAACTATACCTTTTCTTTAAGGTCGACAACGCGCCCATGATTAGGAAAGGGCAACAGACAGACAGAGAAATGACATAAGCTCTGTAATAGGTCTCCTTTGGTAACTTTTGGACAACTTATTTTTTTTTGTAGAATAGGCCGGCAAAGGAGCATGTGGGTCACCTGATGGTAAGTAATCACCACTACCCATGTACGCCCGTAATACCAAAAGAGTCATGGGCATGTTGCCGACCTTAAAGGAAAGGGATAATTAATAGATTGGGAAGGGGAGGGGATTTGGGCCTCCGGATATCTCACTCACCGTACGAAACGCAGCAGCAAGCTGCACTTTACGTCGGTTTTCTGTGAGACAGTGGTAACGACCCGGTCAAACCGGCCCATTCATGCTGTAGACAAAAGTGTCATATAGACAGCAGTCACGATTATCTAGTAAAACATACGTACATACGCACTCACGCCTGTAATCCCCGAAAGGGTAGGCAGAGGTGTAACCAGTACACCCACATTTCGCCGAGCGTATCTCCGTCCCATGATGTGATAGGGGGCGAGCCTATCGCCATACCGGGCACAAATTCCAGACTCCGGGCTGATACTGAGCTTTTCGTAATAGAAAAACCCAATATCACTTTTACCCGACCCGGGGATCGAACCCGAGACCTCAGCGTCAGCCACAGTCGTAACGCGTACGCATTCCAACTGCGCCACCGAGGCAGTCTAGTAAAACTATAAGTATTACATAACATAGGAAACATGACACACCAATATTATTAGGATTACTAATATACAGACGGATCTACTATTTCTGTAGAGTTAGGCAAAAAATTGTCTAAACTAGATATCACGCCTGTTTATTAAAATACAAGGTGGCAGGTCCCTCGTATGCGAGAGGCCGGCTGGGTTGGTTACACCACTTTGTCTATTTCTTCCGCCAAGCAACAGTGTGTAAACACTGTTGTGTTCCGGTTTGAAGGACATTGAAGCCAGTGAAATTACTGGGCATTGTGAGACTTAACACCTTATGTCTCGGGGTGACGATCGCAGTCCAGTGTCATGCAGTGGTTTGTTATTTAAAGTTCTGTGTGGCGTTGCTTTTGTTTATGAGCAGGCGTGGCGCTTACCATCAGGCGAGCAACATGCTCGTTTCGTCATGCAAGCTAATAACAAACAAGGTAGAGCTGCGCTGTAGACATTTGTCTACAGCATGTATGGGCCGGCTCGTTCCGGGACATTACCACTGTCTCACAGAAAACCGGCGTAAAGTAGCAGCTTGCTGCTGCGTTCCGTACGGTGAGTGAGATATCCGGAGGCCCAAACCCCCTCTCCTATCCAATCCCTTAGTTATCCCTTTCCTTTAAGGTCGGCAACGCACCCATGATTCTTTTGGAATTGTGGGTGTACGTGGGTGGTGGCGATCACTTAGGTACCATCAGGTGACCCACTTGCTCGTTTGCCAGCCTATGCCATAAAAGAAACATGATTGATCTGTTTTTAATTAGCGGCAAAAACTAACGAATGACGTTTAGAGAAATCACACTATGCGTTTGCACTAACTATGAGGCCTCATAGTAACGTTTATGAATAAGGGGGTAAGCTTGTATCGTGGGTATCATCTACAACGGTCACACCACCCAATCACGACACAAATATTTGCGGAACACACAAACATTTGTCTCGGTGCGGGGATCGAACCAGCGGCTTATCGTTTCACAGCAGCGCTACGCACACCGTCAACAGGGATTGCCCTGGAGGCCAATTCTCGTAATTTTAAATGTTCAAAATATCATTCCGATCTAGTCTCAGCGTCAAGAAAGTTGCAAATGGCAATCTCTTAAACCAATAATGAACGTCAAATGTGAACATAGATCGTAATGAGATTGAATGTAGAATAAAAGTTGACTGAAGCCAAAACGGTATAATGCTACTGCTAATGCTAGGTGCATTTGACGTTGATTATTGGTTTAAGAGAATGCCATTTGCAACTTTCTTGACGCTGAGACTAGATCGGAATGATATTTTGAACATTTAAAATTACGAGAATTGGCCTTCTGGTATATGAATTGTCATAACGTTCGGACCAAAATACCCACTTATGGGACTGCCCAAACAACTATATCGAACTACGATTAAGTTTATAAATATAATAATTTTATTGACATCCTTGTAAGGTACTTTCCTATAATTAGGTATACTTTACTTCCTATGCACTTTCTCAGACTTAAGCCGTATTTAAACTAAAAGAGCTTATCTCATGATAGAGGCAAAAATATAATAGATATGAACTTAAAGAACCAACTTAAAAAAAAATTAACTTATACAACATTTTTTTTTTTTATCAATAATTTACAATAATCGGTTTAATTCGTATTTTTGTTTTATCGCTTGTTATTTTACTATTTTTATTCGTTGAAGAATCATCAAAATTGCTGCATACATGACGAAATTTGAGTCTATCATGTTCGATTTCAACCCGGGGTTGAAGTTCTTCTTAAAAATTAACCACCACCTTCACCTTTCGGACAACCATCATCTTGAGTGGTAGAGCCACGCTGTAAACACTTTTATCTAAAGCATGTATGGGCCGGCTCGTCCGGGTCATTACCACTGTCTCACAGAAAATCGGCGTAACGTAGCAGCTTGCTGCTGCGTTTCGTACGGTGAGTGAGATATGCGGGGGCCCAAACCCCCTCCCCTTTCCAATTCCTTAATTATCCTTTTCCTTTAACCCTTTAACGCTCAAATTTTTTTTTCGAAATTTGGTTATTATTTTGAGTTTATGTCATATTTAGGGCTTATAAATAACCAAAAAAATAATTTTAAAAATCTGCTACACATATGTACCTAAATAATATACGTTGCAAATATGCCACATTGCGAAACACAGAGATAAGTACATGCTGAAATTAATGTAGCATATTTGCAACGTTGCGCATGATAGAAAATAAGACATTTAAAAGAAAGTAATCGCAAAATATGAAAAAAGTTTTTATACAACATTATAAAAATTAAAGAAACAGTTTCTATTGGCAATCAAACAATCTTTGTTCACATTTTGAACAATTAACATTTGTATACCCAGTTTTACAATACTTATTTGCATACATCACGTTGTAGAAAACCGGGATAAAGCGAATGTAGGTCTAGGTATAGGAGTAAGAATTTCTTGTACTAGTGGAAGATCAGGTGAAAGGACCTTGTACACGATTTATTTGTAACAGTTTACATATATCTGGCTTATAAACTCTTTAGTGTTATGCATTGTTTAGAGTTTGACAAAAGGTCTCTTCTATATAACTAGGCGTTATTAGCACATATATCATTGACCTTGACAATACAGCCATATGCCATAGCTTAGTCTTAAAAGTGGTTCAATCTGTAAAAGAGGTAAATCGTCTCCGCCATATGGTAAACAATTATATATCAACCCCGAAACTCCAGCCCTGACAAATATTTTAAAGGTATTGTTGTAAAATACTGGCGCCTACTCCCAGCTCTGCTACCTTTACAGGGTACCATAATTTTGTCTACACTATATCTTCTTTTTTCTTATCTTATATTATTTATAACTGGAGTGAGTGGAACTGATTCTTCATCTGGGAAAAGAGAAACAAGTTCTGCGCTATCAAGGATAGTGTTTAAATTTTCTAAAGAAGAACGACGGGCCCTTGGCTCCGAACTGAAGTCAGAAGCTTCATACTTTTGTATTGTTGATGTGTGTTGAGTGATGTTTTGAATGATAACTTCGTCTTCAGACTCAGACTGTCGGTTGATGAGACAGCTTCCGGTGTAACTAAAGCCAAAATTTTCTTTGCTCTTTCCGATTTCAAGAGTCCTTGTTAGTAAGTAAACAAAAAAAAACATTCACCCAACATCAAACATTTCTTTAGATAACATTTAGTAAATAAATAACAGATAATTGAACTAACATACTACCTAATATTATAATATGAAAGTTAATTTTTCTGTCTGTGTATTCGAGTTTGCGGAAGAAGATAAGCAATACTTCATAGACAAAATCGCGGTAAAAAGCATTTATTTTAAATAGCCAAGAAAACAACTGCTTAAATTTGAACATAGCCCAATAAATTTAAAAAAAGCTCGAAAAGCCATGCCATAAAATAAATTCCATCGGAGCTAGTAAAAGCGCAACGTATCACCCGTACAACATTTAAAATAAACACTAAATGATTGAAAACATCGCAATGTTGCGAATACGCAACGTCTATAAATATTTGCAAATATTTCGTAGTCTAATATGAATACAAGATAATTATAACTTGTCACAATTTACAACATTCCTAAAGAACACAATTTCATTAGCAATCATAAATAAAATATGCAAAAACTGTTATTATTCAGTAAAACTTACCGGACGTCCTCGTACACGGTGTTGATGCGACACCATGTTGGTCACAACTATGTAATGGTGTGTAAGATTCATTTTTTTCCCCATATATGGTAGTAGTATGTCCAATAAAACCATTTAGTCAAATTAAAATAAAATGTTACGTTTTCTTCAAAATATTTTTTTGTTTTAATAGTTGCACCGATGCAACGTTGCGAAGTAAAGGATTAAGGTCGGCAACGCACCCATGACTATTTTGGTATTGTGGGCGTACATGGGCGGTGGAGATCACTTACCATCAGGTGACCCACTTGCTCGTTTGCTGGCCTATAGGTACCATAAAAAACACCACAAAAACAATTATCCATATCGGTTCATAATAGGGTAGTTGACTAGTTTTTTTTTATTATTTAAATCAATAAGTTACTTTACTCAAAATATATGGCAGAAAGAATTTTATAAATCGGACCAAAAATAAATAAGTTAGAAGCCATTCAAATCCTGTGGAAGGGGTAATTGTCAAATGACAGACGATGCAACCTTTGACGTCACTGTGTAAAATGTTCATTATAGTGCACGCGTGCAAGCGAGATAGTGAGATATCCCTACTACGCACCCACTTTTCTTCATACCAACATTTAAAGTCATAACTGCGGGCACATTTCTGAACCAATTTATATTGTGTTTTAATAAAAGGGTTTCTTTTGCGTATTATTTTCTGTTGCTTATAAAATAATGTATAAAATTAAATATAGGAAACTACCCTATTGGCAGAGATAGGCATGAAAGTACAAAAATATATATACTTATAGATATAAGTAATGGATGAAGTACGAACTGACAACGTCTTTGTTTTTTTACTTATGCCTTATACGATAATTTCCGGGTAAATTTCCGAGAACACATCGCAGTAAAATAATGTACGCCTGGGATGTAACTACATTTTTATTTAATACTCTTTTTATTTAGGTCTGCCTCGGTGGCGCAGTTGTAATGCGGAGGTACGACTGCTGTGCTGAGATCTCGGGTTCGATCCCCGGGTGCATGGTATCAATAGTTATAAATATTTTATGAACAGATATGAGTAGAAGGGTTATTTTGATAATATCCTGAAAAGCACCCCACGCTTTTTTACAATAAAATTTATTTTTTCTTACACTATTTTTATTTGAAAATTAATTAAAATTTATTTTCTATTTTTTAGTTTGATTTTCTATAAAGGCGTATTTTTTAGTTTTTTAAACTATTATTTATTTTTCATTTTTTAGTTGAATTTTCTATAAAAGCGTATTTTTTATTTCAAACTGTTTAAAATATTTAATTGCCATCGGTCCAGTTAATCCGACGTTTTGAAGGGGGTCAAAATCATGTTCAAAGATTCTATTACATACTAACATATATACAAACATACAGACTAACATACGTATGAAGCTAATATAAAGCGTATAAAAAGAGAACTATGTACAGCCAATTTTGTAAGGAGTGAGCAGCTCAATTCCAAGCTGTTTTGTCTTCCAAGTAATCTTTCACATTATAATAACCTTTTTGGCAAAGCCTAAGTTTACTACATTATTTAAATTTATTAAGGCTTAATAGTTGAATATGGCTTGGAATTTATTCAAATACATACCTTAACATACAATATTATGTTTAAATAAACCAACATCATGTTAAAGCCGTTTGACACCGTACACGTCGTGACACGAACTGGTGTAAAAAAATTCAGCACTAATTACTCCTTTATCACACAAAAAGTACGTAAATTAATCGATTTCACTTTTTACAGGCTGCGGACGTAGTGCGGGTTGAAATTGTGAACTATCTGTTTTTATATGACTGCGTGAGTCATTCCGATGAATCAATTTATTGTTTGTAATTTCTTCATAAACATGTGGTTGGGTTTTCGTATTATCAGAGCATTTTATACCTTAAAAAGGCATCAAACATGGAACCTCTAAAACTACCACAATTGTTGTTGTCACCAATTAATTAGCTAGTTTTTAATTTTGTGCCTAATTGACTGCCTCGGTGGCGCAATTGTGCGTACGCGTTACGATTGAGGTCTCGGGTTCGATCCCCGGGTCGGGTAAAGTGGTATTGGGTTTTTCTATTACGATATGCTCAGTATCAATCCGGAGTCTATCCATACGGAGATACGCTCGGCGAAATGTGAAAAATGAAATGTAGGTGTACTGGTTACGAACATTTCGCCAAGTTTATTTCCATCCCATTATGTGATAAGCCATATCGGGTACAATTCCAGGCTCCACTTTCATACTAAGCATTCATGATATAAAAACCCATTAAAACATTACCCGACCCGGGACCTCAGTACAGTCGTACATCCGCATTAAAACTCCGTGGCGCTGCGGGCGAGTAGCCGGCTGCGAAGCGAGAGGTCGTGGGTTCTATTCCCGCACCGAGACAAGTGTTTGTGTGATCCACGAGGTCTGAGTGTTGTTGTGGGACCGTAAGTCCCTCGTAGTTCCTGATACTCACGACACAAGTTAACCTAGTGTAGGGTCAGGACTATGTGTGTGACTGTTGGGTGTATTTACTTATGTATTTGGGTATATTATTTATTATCCAGAAGCAGTTATATGAAATTTCGTGCTTCTTACTTTAAAAATATCGGACTTCCATACAACCGTTCATCCCTTATTATACCCACCCTTAAGGGTGAAATTTCCAAAAATCTTTCCTTATTGGATGCTTACAACATAAAAGGCATCAACTGGGAAAATTTTAAGTTTGAAGCCCTAGCGGTTTAGGCTCTGCATTGATGAGTCAGTCAGTCAGTTAAAACAAGTACCTATGTATAGATTTGTCATATTTTGACCGCAACTACGTAATTCATATGGATTCATACTCATTTTTCACGATCTTTATAATTTGTAATTATTTGTACCACCCCTCTATGTCCCTTGTCATCATTTAGGGCCTGTTCAACCACCTCTGAGAAAATTCTACTAACCAAATAAAATATGATGGAGTGTAAGTGGCTCAGGCCCAAAGCCAACCTCGCCTGCACTTGGAACACTGCTGATTAACGGACGAGGCAATGGCAAAACATGAGGATTGTGGGGGTCAGACGGCAGATCGCCATATAATAAGAGTTTCTCGAAATCTTTTTACCGGACTAAAATAACGTCTCCTATAAATCGTACTTTTAACATATGCAATACCATGGACGAAATTGATATCTTCTACCTTTCTATAGATAAATTTAAGTGCAAAATAATTGAACTTTTTGACATTAGCATGTAGAAAATTATATTTATAATGTTAATCTTAATAATGCTGTTTATTCTTATTTTTATAATAATTAATTCTATAATTTTAATTGTATATTTATTGATAATATTGTTATAACGCTGACTTGAATGTTGTATGCACCTGTAAGGATTGTTCATTTTGTCTTAAGATAGTAGATAAGATATGTTGCCTATTGTAATTTTTAAATGTAACAATCGATGGTGAATCTAATAAATAAATAAATAAATAAATAAATAAATAATACTAAAAATCGTCAAATCTATTGTACGAGAAAGCGATCCCTGGCACTAAAGCCGAGATAAGGTGGTAGGTCCCTCGTATGCGAGAGGCTGTCTGGGTTGGTACCACAGCTTCTAAAATTTCTGCCGCCAAGCAACAGTGTGTGAGCACTGTTGTGTTCCGGTTTGAAGGACATTGAAGCCAGTGAAATTCCTGGGCATTATGAGACTTAACAACTTATGTCTCGGGGTGACGAGCGCAGTCCAGTGCCATGCAGTTCTTTATAATTCAAAGTTCTGTGTGGTGTTGATTCTGTTTATGGGCAGGCGTGGCGCTTACCATCAGGCAATCGACCAGTTCGTCTCGTCATTCAAGCTAATAAAAAACCAAAAAAACGCCATTCGTAACTGAATTTTATTTGGCCAAGCTATTTTGCGCATACCTACTGTAAATATAAATAAAATTGAAGTGTCTAGTTGTCTTTTTCAAACTGTTTGTCTGTGATTCCGGTTTTTTACCTCACCTTAGGTTAACCTGTATCAAGAAGTACCAGGAACTTATGGTCCCACAACATCCACACTCGAAACAAATATTAAGGGATAACTTGAACATTTGTCTCAGTAGTCTCGCCCACTGCTACTGAGGCTATCATAAAATAAATCCAGTGTAAATTAACAAATCGCTTTCATAAAAATTCTGTACAGGATAATTCTCGCTGACTCTAGTTTCGAAGTGCTTGTTTTGTCTGCCCATCGATTTTTCTGTTACATAAGCTAGATGCGAGAATTTGATTACCGTCTGAGCACATTTCATTGCAAACTGGACTGGATCGAGGTGATATACCAGCTCTGTATTTTAAACGTCCCACTTCTGGGCAGGGACCTTCTATACTAATGAGGGATTAGGCCTAGATCTAACTAATTCACATTCCCACAAAAATTCTTATGGAGAACTTCCCGGATATGCAGATTTCCTCTCGATATTTACTTCACTGGTAAGGCAAGCGATAATTAACAAGTTATCCACTAGGTGTGAAGAATAGTCAGATTTACAAAGGGTTGGTAAAAAAACTGATATGAAATGAAATGAAATGAAATGAAATGAAATGAAATGAAATGAAATGAAATGAAATGAAATGAAATGAAATGAAATGAAATGAAATGAAATAGTTTTATTAATCATGTAGGCAATTAAAATAGCGCTTATGACAAGTCAGTACAAAATAAAGAAACTTATGTATAAAAATCATATCAACTAATGTATACATAACATACATAGCATCGTCAAATACACTAGGCAATTACACTAAATTGTTTATTTGTTGTCTTTTTATTTTACATTATTAACAGTATTTGTAATATGGAAACGTCCCATTATTAATTATTAAATATTTTGAGTCGGTATGGACCACTGCATTTACCGAAACGGCACGAGTTTTAAAACTACCACCGGATCCAAAACGACCCAGCTTGAGAAGACCCGGCGAAACAAACTCAGTGGGCTTAATTTACCACTAGATTCAACGCGGCGCGACCCAAACTCTGAGAAGATCCAGCTACTTGAACTCAGGGGGCTTGTTTTAGGTCCGGATTTTCAATAATTTATATTAGGAAATACAAAGTCCTATAGTTAACTTTAGGGAGATTGAATGCGGACCATGTGTATCTCCGAAGTCTTGTTTTAAAACTACCACCGGATCCAAACGCGACCCAGCTTGAGAAGACCCGGCGAAACAAACTCAGTGGGCTTGTTTTTTGTCCGCTTACTATATTCTTGAAGAGCATGACTTGTCTTTTAAAAAATTGCCAATTATCCGTTAGGTATTATTTATTCGCGATCGGTCGTCTTTTGTTTATTTGATATCGTTTTATTTTTTTGGTTTAGGTAGGTATTTTATGTTAGGAAGCATTCCATTTTAGCTTGCTCGTAGAATAATACAAATCATTGGTCAATTTATTTAGATCTTGGTTACTAAAACATACATTCTATTTATAATTGTTTAATTATCTCATAATTAACCTAAGCTACAGGGCCCCAGGAGGTCACAGTATGCAAGGAGGAACCGAACGCCAAACGTCTCTATCCTCTAGATATTGTTTAACATTATAGTAGCCCCTGGTCATAAGCTCACGTTTAATGTGTGTCTTGAACAAATTTTCGGGCATATACCTGGACTGTCGCCTCGTTGACCCACTTGCTCGTTTTGTTGGCCTGTGCACTAAAAAAGGAAAAACAAGTCCTCTCATTAGTAAGATGCCAGTACCCCAGCAGTGGGACAGTTACAGGGCTGATGAAAAAATTAAGACCTTAAGAATAAAGGTTACACTTCTAATAAACTAACGCAAATATAACTCTGAAGCAGGAAGGTCTAATTAAATGGATACAAAATAATGTAAAAAATCATTGCGTCTTTTTATTATTCCTTTTTTTCATGATCGAAGGCTGATAAACAAAAATACAAATAATATCAGACGAATCGTTGGTGCGTTGCCGACCTTAAAGGAAAAAAATGGGAAGGAAGCAGAGGCTCTTCTGGGCCTACGCGACAGCATAATCATATACATACATACATACGCACTCACGCCTGTAATCCCCGAAGGGGTAGGCAGAGGTGTAACCAGTACACCCACATTTCGCCGATCGTATTATGTGATAGGGGGCGAGCCTATCGCCATAACGGGCACAAATTCCAGACTCCGGGCTGATACTGAGCATATCGTAATAGAAAAACCCAATACCACTTTACCCGATCCGGGGATCGAACCCAAGACCTCAATCGTAACGCGTACGCATTACAACTGCGCCACCGAGGCAGTCAGCATAATCATATGTTGAACCAAAATTTTGAAAACCGACTACATAAATCTTATAGATCCTAACTACACTTATAGGACTTCCCTTGGGGTAAACCCAATCGAACACGGAACGACTTTTTTATAGCATCGGCCGGCAAACGTGTAAGTGATGGTCACCTGATGGTAAGTGATCTCTACCGCCCATAATACCAGAATAATCATAGGCACGTTGCCGATCTTAAAAAGGAATAGGTGATTGGGAAGAGGAGGGGGATTTGGGCCTCAGGATATCTCACTCACCGCAACAAGCTGCTACTTTACGTGGTTTTCTGTGAGACAGTGGTAACGACCCGGTCAAGTCTATTCGCACTGCAGACAAAACAGTCTACAGCGTGGCTCTACCACTCAAAAATAGATCTTCAGATCCCGTGACCTAGTTTATCCATTTTTCTATTCCCGCCTACCATGTAATATAGTAAAAATGATCTGACGACAAATGTAATCCATTGGTACAATATATTAATGTAATAAAAACAGTAAAAAGAAATGGCGATCCGATATCGTTGTCTATCCTAGACAAGGTTAAGATTGTTACGTAATCCTGCGTATTTAAGTATAGTTTGTCTGTATTTTTATTTATTTACACGGCAAAGTGACAAAAGACTTGACGTTACATACAGTGCAGTTCAAATATCCGGAGGCCCAAACCCCTTCCCCTTCCCAATCCCTTAATTATCCCTTTCCTTTAAGGTCAGCAACGCACCCATAATTCTTTTGATTTTGTGGTCGTAAAAAGGCGGTGGAGAACACTTACCATCAGGTGACCCACCTGCTCGTTTGCCGCTTATGCTATAAAAAAGTATAATGTCGATCTTCAAAAGACATTGTGTTCGACGATTGCCAGAATTATGCCGGCCTGAAGTTACGAGTAAGAATACTCCAACGCTAGGTACATCTGGCCTATAGTCTTTTATGGATGCGAAGCATGGACTATCAAAGAAGATATGTGTAAGAGGTTGGAGGCACTAGAAATGTGGTTTTACCGTCGCATGCTGAGGATCAACTAGATTCAACGAGTCACCAATGACGAAGTTTTACAGCGTGTTCGAAAATCCCGAGAACTAGACTTGACCATCAAGAAACGAAAAATCAGTTTCCTAGGGCATATGCTCAGGCATCCTCAATATCGCCTTCAATATATAATTCAATAGTGAATAGGCACCGCAACAGAGAGAGAGAAGTTACTCGCTGACCCCGGAACACGCCTGTACGAGCCTCTATGGCGAGTTTTTCAACATGGCAACATTGGTCGCTATCCAAGGTTCTGTTATTACAATTGTCTCACAATGATAGATCAGTGGCTTCGTAATAGTTAGTTTTTTGTATCAGCTTGAGTAACTAAACAAGTAGGTCTATCGCCTGATGGTAAAATAAACATGCCTGCCGATAAACAGAAACAATACCACACAGCAAATTCGGTTAAAATTCAGTCGCAGTGCCAGTTAAATATGAGAATTGGCCTTCAGGCACCCTTGTACAGCATACATTTTGATTCGAAGTATCTAACACATTCTATTAAGAACTTTGTATCAACGAACTCACAGGATTCAAGTAGTATTTATTGTATCAAAATCGACGAATGTTTTTTCTGACTGGTATTCTTACAAATGGAGGACCGACATGTATTTTATTATTACGATACGACGACGACCGACGACCGACGACCGACGACCGACGACCGACGACGGACGACCGACGAACGACGACCGACGACCGACGACCGACGACCGACGACCGACGACCGACGACCGACGACCGACGACCGACGACCGACGACCGACGACCGACGACCGACGACCGACGACCGACGACCGACGACCGACGCCCGACGCCCGACGACCGACGACCGACGACCGACGACCGACGACCGACGACCGACGACCGACGACCGACGCCCGACGCCCGACGACCGACGACCGACGACCGACGCCCGACGACCGACGACCGACGACCGACGACCGACGACCGACGACCGACGACCGACGACCGACGACCGACGACCGACGACCGGCGACCGACGACCGACGACCGACGACCGGCGACCGACACCAACGACCACGACCGACAGCCGACGACGGCTCTTGAACACAATTAACGAAACACGCTTTTCTGCCCTTTTAAAACTCAACCCCAAATGGGAGATAAAGGGTGAAAAATTGTTACGCGAGCAGTGCCGCGAGCTGAAAGTAACTTAGTACTTAACATATAGACATTCGCATGATATCCTATCTTAACTCATTGCTTAGTACAGTTGACTAGTACAAAAGGAATGCGGACTTGAAACTACGCCTACATTAATAATTTATATTTGATCTGTATCCGATATAGGTCAGTGAAGTTTGAAGGGCGTGAAGTGAATTCAATCATTTGGCATCACTTGGGACTACATCACAACATAAGACTTTATCACCGAAGGGGTAAGCAGAGGTACTACTAGTGCTGTAATCACGTTTCGCCGAGTTTTTTTTTATTATCTTGAATGACGAGACGAACAGGTCGCTCGCCTGATGGTAAGCGCCACGCCTGCTCTTAAACAGAAGCAACACCACACAGAACTTTAAATAACAAAGCACTGCATGACACTGGACTGCGCTCGTCATTCCGAAACATACGGTGTTAAGTCTCATAATGCCCAGTAATTTCACCGGCTTCAATGTCCTTCAAACTGGAACACAACAGTGCTTACACACTGTTGCTTGGCGGCAGAAATATACAGTGGTGGTACCCACCCATCCTCCCTCTCGCAAACGAGGGACCTACCACCTTGTGGTGTGTGAGCTTATTTCCGTCTTATATGATAGAGGGCGAGCTTATCGCCCATGTACCGAGTACTAATTCCAATCCCGAGCAATTCATGTGTTATGTTATTGAATCGAAAATAACAAATGAGCTTGGAACTAGTGATTTCTTAGGTTTACGCGAATATTACACATTGAAATCAAACTAGTTTATACGGATTTTATCGCGGTTTAAAATAAATTTAAAAATGAAGGTAGCCAATGTAACATTAACTTTTCGAGACGACCTACACCTCAGTCTCTCCCGTGACCACGAAGGCTGAAAAGCTTTCGAAACGTGGAAATAAAAATAAAAATTAAACCGCGATAAAATCCGTATAAACTAGTTTTATTTCAATTGGAACTAGTGTTTAATAATCTTTGTTTATTATGGCTGAGGTCGGTAAACGAGCATATTGGTCACCTGATGGTAAGTGATCTCCACCGCTCATCTAAAGAAAAGAAGAACATATCACTGCGGACTGCCTCGGTGGCGCAGTTGTAATGCGTACGCGTTACGACTGCGGCTGACGCTGAGGTCTCGGGCACTATCCCCGGGTCGGGTAAAAGTGATATTGGGTTTTTCTATTATGAAATGCTTAGTATCAACCCGGAGTCTGAAAATGTGCCTGGTATGGTGATAGGTTCACGTCATGGGGCGGAAATAAACTCGGCGAAATGACACCTCTGCCTACCCCTTCGGGGATTTGAGACGTGATTGCGTATGTATGTAAGAATATTCCAATATCAGACGAATCATGGATGCGTTGCTGACCTTAAAGGAGAGCATGAATTGGGAAGAGGAGGGGCCAATTCAGGCCTCTGGAATTCTCATTTACCGAACGAAACGCAACAGCGATTTGCTACTTCACATCGGTTTTCTGTAAGACAGTGGTAATAACCCGGTCGAGACGGCCCATCCATGTTATAGTCAAAAGTATTTAGACCGTAATTCTACAACTTCAAAATACTATACAGGCTCTTGTACAATGAAGTTTTGAGAGCCTTCTTGGCGTTGTGGGCGAGTAGACGGTTGCGAAGCGAAATGCGAGGCAAATGTTTGTGTGATCCATAAATATTTGTTTCAGGTTTGGATGTTGTGGGACTGCAAGTCCCTCGTAGTTCTTGATACCCACGATACAGGTTAACCTAGTGAGGGGTCAGGACTATGTGTGTGACTGTTGGGTGTATTTTTAATGAATATATCACATGAAGAAAAATATTTAGCTGGTAACCCTGTAGGATATAGTAATATAATGTATGTTCGTATAAATACTGGGATAAAATCCCACTCACAGAGAAGGAATGTAAACTACAACCTCGTAAATACAGAGAAACTCACACAATTGCGAATATAACTTGACTCTGCTCCGAATTAGTTCCTAGTTTTGACGCGAATGCGCTGTAGGTACTGTCGGGAAAAAAACAAAGGTACGTCTTGAGACAGGAAGATCGCGACGCGAGTTAGGTGATAATGACAAGTCATATCTTATACTTCATAACCTTCGTGTGCCGGGTCGGTCACTTCCCTGTAACATGGTTGAGGAGGCCGAAGGCTGGCACATGCGTCATACTCGTGAACGGGTGCTGCTTGTGTGGACTGGTCTGCTCAAACTGTTATTTATTGTTATAACTTTTTTACTTTATAGCCCTAATTTATTCATCGTGGTCATGGGAGTCATGCTCAGTAATGATTATTTTGTGTTATAATGTTCCTCTTGGCATAAACTGAGCTGCTTTCACTAAATTGTATTAATGTAGTATCAATATTGTAAACCAGTTTTGAAAAGAGCATCGTTAGAGTTTCTTATATATTCTTCTCTAGCGAAACAGCATTCCGAACTGGCGGTAGAGTTAAAATTTTACTGAATCTAAATGATGAATAACATTTTATGGATTCAATAAATAATTTGAATTTGAATTTACTTACATTTGCCAATAAACCAGACGCACTGTACTTAACAGTAGCCGAGCCAAGAAAAAAAATTAAGATGTGTCGCTGTAGTCATGTGTCGCGGTCTCACGGCTTGTTCGCGTGCCTCTGAACGTGCTTTAAGATTTCATGAAATACGCTTTTCTGATAAATTGCTCAAGCATAGCAAGCATATACAAGCAATTGGCAATAAATTTAATCGGCTTTGCATATGAGATACTAGGTGGGTAGGTCCCTCGTATGCGAGAGGCCGTCTGGGTTGGTACTAGCGCTTTGTCTATTTCTGCCGCCAAGCAACACTGTGTAAGCACTGCTGTGTTCCGGTTTGGAGGATATTGAAGCCAGTGAAATTACTCGACATTTTGAGACTCGGGGTGACGAACGCAGTCCAATACCATGCAGTGCTTTGTAATTAAAATGTATGTGTGGTGTTGCTTCTGTTTATGGGCAGGTGTGGCGATTACCATCAGGTGAGCGATCTGCTCGTGTCGTCTAAAGCTAATAAAAAACCCACTCCCGTACGAAACGCAACAGTAAGCTAAGTACTTCACGTCAGTTTTTTGTGATACAGTGGTAACGACCCGGTCGAACCGGCTGTCTACAGCATGTCTGTTCCACTTATAAACCTGCCTGCAATCTAGTGGAACTTCCTATGCCAAAAAGTGACTTTGAAGAAAGTATCGACATTATTATTTTTCTATCCGTACTTTAACAACTATTCATAACCCCAAGGGAATTAGGCAAAGTCAGTCAAAACCTCAAATGAGATCGTCCCCGGTGTAACGCGGCAAGTTATAATGAGGCATTGTGGAATATCTTCATGTGGAACTTCACAACTTCTGAAACTATTCGGGTTATACGTGGACTCGGTTGGTTTATTGGAAAACATTTATCAACTCTTATTAGGGAAGGAAATATTGTTGCCTTGCCAACATACGGGGAAAAAATCAATATTGCTCGGTTGGACTTTCTGCATTCTTAACTTAACACAATTTAGTAGCTTATGGATCGGGAGGTTCTTGGTTCATTTCTCAGATGGGGCAACACTTGCGTTCTGGGTTTATTTCGCAGGTGGGGCGATACTTTGGATTCTAGATTAATTTCCCAGATGGGCCGATTGGGTTCTGGATTCATGTCTCAGGTGCCAAGGGGAACACGTTGGATTCTTGCTTTATTTCTTACGTGGGGCACCTCTTTGGTCTGAACCGATTTGAAAAATTATTTCACTGTAGGGAAGCTACATTATCCCCAGGTGACAAAGGCTACTTTTTATCCCGGAAAAGGCCGTGCGCGCGGGTGGAGCCGCGAGCAAAGGCTAGTATTCAATAAGTCAGTTGAAAGGTACGTGAGCATTCGTCGACCGCCTGGCTGAATAGTTGTTGTACTGACAAGTATTATTGCTTTTGTAAAGTGACAGGAACATTCGCTACAACTGTTTGGGAATAATACTAGCAAGTGTGAAAATTATTTTACTGACTTAAATATAAAGAATACTAGCTTTTGCTCGCGGCTCCGCCCGCGTGAATAGACTTTTCCGAAATAAAACGTAGCCTATAACCGTTTCCAGGGTCCCATCTATCTCTACATAAAAAAACATCAAAATCGGTTCAGTGATTTAGGCGTAAAAGCTTAACAAAGAAATATATATTTTTTTCATAAAAAGTATCCTATGTTACTTCTTATACCTCCAAGAATATGTGTACAATGTTTCATGATGATCGGTTAAGTAGTTTTCGCGTGAAAGCGTAACAAACAAACTTACATTCTAATTTTTAATATTATTATTTAATAGCTATTACGGCCACACACCCATTAAGCCCCATGTATACGGAGAGAGTTTCTCATACGATAACGGCTAAAATACACCAGACTGCATACTATTCTCATTATCAAAATGATGAACCCGATGTCATAATTGTCAGTTTTCTCTTATATTACATACATACATATATACATATACATATGCACTCACGCCTGTAATCCCCGAAGGGGTAGGCAGAGGTGTATACAGTACACCCACATTTCGCCAAGCGAATCTCCGTCCCACGATGTGATAGGGGGTAGCCTATCGCCATACCGGGCACAAATTTCAGACTCCGGGCTGATACGGAGAATTTCATAATAGAAAAACTCAATACCACTTTACCCGGCCCGGGGATTGAACCTCAGCGTTGGACTCAATCGTAACGCGTTAGCACTACAACTGCGCCACCGAGGCATTCTATTATATAATGTCTTACGAGTATATATATTAGTAACTTGTTCTTGTAGTTGAATCACTTTAGATGTCATCTACGTCTCCCGCGGGCCTTTAGTCTCTGAAAACATTGGCTGCTCGCGACTAGAGCGGCGAACGAGCAAGTGGATCACCTGATGGTAAGTGATATCCACTGCCAATGAAAATTCACAATACCAGAAGAATCATGGACGCATTGCCGAATTTATAGGAAAGGTATAATTATGAGATTTGAAAGTTGTTTTGTGCCTCTGACTACCTCACTCACCGTACGTAACGCAACAGCAATCTGCATCATCACGTCAGTTTTCCGTGAGACAGTGGTAACAACCCGGTCGAGCCGGCCCATTAATACTGTAGACAGTTCTAGAGCGTGGCTCTACCACTCTATCTTCTCGTGACCTTCAGCCTCGACAAGTTATTTTTCAAGTATTCTACTCGCCTTGGTGACGGAGGCTGTTATTCTTAAGCGTTTCTAAATTCTGCCTCGGTGGCGCAATTGTAATACGTACGCATTACGACTGAGGCTGACGCTGAGGTCTCGGGTTCGTTCCCGGGTCGGGTAAAAGTGATATTGGGTGTTTCTATTACGATAAGCTCATTCCTGCTATAGACAAAAGTGTCTACAGCGTGGCTCTACCACTCAACGATATATATGAAGTGTAATAAATAAATAAAAATGCTAGTTTATCAATATAAGTAGGTACTCGGAATAACCAATTAGTTAATATCCACATGAGCATCGCTTCGTGGCATCAAGTATACATCGCAAAGGAACTTCTGAGTATTGGATTTAAAGGAATTAAAGTGTACGACAGAACGTTTCCACGAATCATATAAAATGATATGAAATTTAGACATCGTACCGTTTAATTCCTATTGAAAAGCAATTTATTTTTAACCGACTTTAAAAAAGGAGGAGGTTCTCAACTCGGTGCTTTTTTATGTATGTACATCGATATCTCCGCCAAATGTGGACCGATATTGTTGGAATAAATTTCATTCGATAGAGTTTAGCTGTGATGCGGTGCCGTGTAAATTTGGTTAGGATCTGATGACGGAGTACGGAGTAAAAAAAAGAAACTCCTCAACGGTCAACAGTACACTCGTCGCGAGTGTGTTATCGTATTTAAATTTACATGTTATTGTTGTAACTTCCACTAAAAATGCCTATGTCGCTGCCGGTCAAATAAAATTGCACCGACTCAAAAGAGACGTATAGAAATTTATATTTTTGACTTTTGAGTGTTTTTATTTTGAAAAAGAAAAGTTGGCAATATACACCATGTTACAGAAAGGTGTGGATGAATTTAAGAAACATATATAGTCTACTATATAAGTATTCCACACCCTGTAGTACCAAATCTGATCGCATTGCTAGGAAATAAATAAAGCATTTTTTATATGCAGACATAGACTCACGCCTGTTTCCCAAAGGGGTAGGCAAAGACAACGGATTTCCACTTGCTACGATCCTTGCATACCTCTTTAGCCTCATTCACTCTAAAAAAAAAACATACATGCACGTCGGTTTAGGGTACTCCTGACATGGCCTTTCTCGAGAATATCTCCAACTTGATCTATGAAAGTTCGCCGAGGCCTTCCCCTCCCAACTGTACCATTCACTCACCATGTATATTTGTTTCGTCAATCTACTGTCATAATTTTAAATGATAAAAAACAGCTGAACTTTTGTCCCACATTGTTATTCTTGCTCACGCATTTCACTTAAGGGGTGTGATAAACTTTATCGATAATAATCGTGCGATTAAAATTAACGTGAAATATTTGAGATGTCTAGATTTTGATAAGATCCGATACATAACTTTCAGATGCAAAGGTAAAATTACACGTAACACTCATACACGCAACAAAAATTAATAAACGTTCACAATCAACTTTATTTCATAAAAGTTAATGTCTCAATATTAAATTTCTATATCGAGGTACACCGCGCAAAAAATTAGACGTATCAAGTGTCAACTAGAGATTATTATGCACAGACTTTTATAGCCCGCCCCCTTGCACAGAGTTTTGGTGGGGTCATTTTTTTGCTTGAGTTACGTTTCTTGTCATCTTATTTCGATGTTTCCAACTCTACATTTATCTGTTTAATCAATTATTATTTAGTTGAAAAGGAAAGAAAACTTTTCTCCGACCCGCCGAGCTTCTCACTCGGTAGTATCAATTAGTAGTATTTACAGTGTCAAACATATTGTATGGAACTCGGGAGTTTTAGCGGGAATTCTGACAGTTCGGTGTCTCTCTTATTTTAATTATTTCCTAAACTGATTTAAAGTTGTGTTTGTTGTATAAAAGTGGTGTGGTTTTGTGCAATAATCATTAACGCTGATGAATATTGTATGGAAACATTAAAATAAGTGAATTTAGGTGATTTTTGACCAAGGGTATCGATCGACCTTGTGCGTTCGATCCGCTTGAAGAAAGTCATCTAAGAAACATCGAATTGAAAGGAATTAACACTAAAACTCCAGCAAGACCTTGAAATCGGTCACACGCCCGTTTCATCGTTCTTAGAAAATAAGAAAAGAATATAACTAATGACTTGGCAGTATGGTCTCTGTTCTTAGGCAGTTCCATAAGGAACAAACATAAAAAAAAATGTATGGAACTCCTCCCTATCCTGATAACGCTTATCACGCGTAAATATAACCATTTATCACCAGTTGGAGACAGTAAACGGTGGCGTTGTCATGGTAACCATCGGCGCGCGCACCCAGTTCCCCCAAAGCCTTCGCACCGGCCGGTCACGTTCTCTTTTCGTGATGTAAACAATATAGAATAATTCGCCAGATATTTGCCACAATTGTGAATTCGCGAGTGATTGCCATGTGCTGGTGGTGATAAATGGCTGAGGACGTATGCAGCGGGAGTACTGTGAGTTGACAGATAACATATAAGCTTTTAGATATTTCACAGACGGTGAAGATCACTTACCTATAGAGTAGGCCGGCAAACGAGCAAGTGGGTCACCTGATGGTAAGTGATCCCCACTGCCCCTGTACGCCAACAGTACCAAAAGAATTATAGGCACGTTGCCGACCTTAAAAGAAAGGGATTTATTTATTTATTAAAATACAACAAATGAAAAACTTATGAACTTCTACAATGTCCCACAAAACTGTACAAACAGTTTGACTGCAGGATAATTAAGGGAATGGGAAGGGGAGGGGATTTGGGTCTCCGGACATATACTTCAGGATAAGAATTTATTAATCTATACAAATAAATAAAATTGAAGTGTCTTTTTTTTTATAACTTGAATGATGAGACGAGCACGTCGCTCGCCTGATGGTAAGCGCCACGCCTGCTCATAAACAGAATCAACGCCACACAGAACTTTAAATAACAAAGCAGTACATGACACTGGACTGCGCTCATTACCCCGAGACATACGGTGTTAAGTCTCATAATGCCCAGTAATTTCACTGGATTCAATGTTCTTCAAACCGGAACACAACAGTGTTTACACACTGTTGCTTGGCGGCAGAAATAGACAAAGCGGTGGTACCAACCATATACCAAAATAACATTTTTTTTTTTCAATTTTTGTCGGCACTTTCACTGGCAGATAGCTGATGTAATAAAGAGTAACTTAGGCTACTTAGGTACTTTTTTATCCAGGAAAATTACATTCACACGGGCGGAGCCGCGAGCAAAATCTAGTCTAATCTATTATATCTAGGTGGTAGGTTCCTCGTATACGAGAAGTCTGGGTTGGTATCACCACTTTGACTATTTCTTCCGCCAAGCAACAGTACACACTATTGCGTTTCGGTCTGAAGGACATTGACGCCAGGGAAATTACTGGGCATTATGAGGCTTGACACTATATGTCTCGGGGTGACGAGCGCAGTCTAGTACCATGCAGTGCTTTATAATTCAAAGTTCTGTGTGGCTTTGCTTCTGTTTATGGGCAGGTGTGACGCTTACCATCAGGCGAGTGACCTCCTCGTTTCGTCACTCAAGCTTATAAAAAAAATAGGCGACTGGATAAAGAAATGAGGGTTATGTTTGTCAACTATAAAATATGTATATGTACAATACGTCACAAGAGGACTGTAACCTTCTTCTTCCTTTTATATTAATCATACCACTCTTGACAGAGTGCTTGTGGTCAATATGTAGTAGTGATATCCCTGTGATTTTGTGGTAGAGCCACGCTGTAAACACCTTTGTCTACAGCATGTATGGGCCGGCTCGTCCGGGTCATTACCACTGTCTCACAGAAAACCGGCGTAAAGTAGCAGCTTGCTGCTGCGTCTCGTACGGTGAGTGAGATATCCGGATACCCAAACCACCACTTCCCGATTCCTAAATTATCCCTTTGCTTTAAGGTGGGCAACGCACCCATGATTCTTTCGGTATTGTAGGCGTACATGGGCGCCGGAGATCACTTACCATTAGGTGACCCACTTGCTCGTTTGCCGGCCTATGCCATAAAAAAACTACCATAATCACGATGTCTCGCCATCACTCTCGGTTGCTAGTCATTCTGGTCCGCTCATGCAAGGGACTGCCAATGGCTGGTTTAATTTGGTCAGTCCATCGCATGGACGACCTTCCTTAGGGCCTGGTACCCTCTACTTTACCTTATACGACCAGCCGTTCTATTGAATCGCTCTCGTCTAGCCACGTGCCTGAAGAATTCGAGGATCCGAGATTAAACCACCTTCACCACCCATGAATACCGGAACTCGCAATAAATAAATAAATACACCCAACAATCACACACAATCCTGACCCCACACTAGGTATACCTGTATCGTGGGTATCAGCAACTACGAGGGACTTGCCTACCCACGACACTCAGACCCGAAACAAATTTTTGTGGATTACACAACTCACACTGCCTCGGTGGCGTAGTTGTAATGCGTACGCGTTACGACTGAGGCTAACGCTGAGGTCTCGGGTTCGATCCCCGGGTCGGGTAAAAGTGGTATTGGGTTTTTCAATTACGAAATCCTCAGTATCAGCCCGAAGTGGAATAGCTGGAATTTGTGCCCGGTATGGCGATAGGCTTGCCCCCTATCACATTGTGGGACGGAGAAATGTGGGTGTACTGGTTACACCTCTACTTACCCCTTCGGGGATTACAGGCGTAAGTGCGTGCGTACAAACATTTGTCTCGATGTGGGAATCTAACTCACGGCCTCTCGCTTCGCAGTCGGCTAGTCGCCCACTGCGCCACGGAGGCAATACCGGAAGAATCAATCCATAGCAGACCGTAAAGGAAAGGAATAGGGAACGTGGGAAGCAACGCTCACTACTAAACCGTAAATAAAATAATATTTTTAGGAAAATATGGGTCGAGGGAAATGCTTACATTGCGGATAATCTCTCAAAGTCGTCTATGTCCAGCTAGAACATCTGACGCAGGATTTGTGAGTATCTTTTATACATCTTTTATTGAAGCATGAGAAACATGCTACCATAAAATGCTGCAATAATCTACAACGGAATTGACACCGATAATCTGCCATTTGCCAGTGATATTGGGTTTTTCTATTACAAAATCAGTATCAGCCTGGAGTCTGAAATTGTGTCCGGTATGGCGATAGGCTCGCCCCCTATCATGGGACGGAGATACGCTCGGCGAAATGTGGGTGTACTGGTTACACCTCGGGGATTACACGCATGAGTGCGTATGTATGTATGTAATGTACCATTTTAATCAACTCCAAAAAAGAGGGGTGTTATATCTTTGATCCCTTTGTCTGACACGTCACACATGACTTGCCCAGGATTGGAAGTTGCTGCCGTTAGGGCAATGTTACCCTCATATTAGTATAAGCACCATTATTGGTGTTAGTGAAGGTAGTCAGAAGAATAACTAAGTAAAGCGGGTAGATAATAAAATTGAGACGTGGTAGAGGTGATTTGCTGAGGTATATAAAAGGTTTTATTATTTGAGAGGATTAGTCGTGGTTAGTCCTCTTCCATGGAAACGCTGCCCAAGTGTAGTTAGAATTGTGAATAATCATACCAAGTGCAAAGACTTATAATGTATACTGGGCGGACTGTTTAGTAAAATTGCGTCACATTACGCGAGAGTTTGACAGCTCACAAACAGGGAGTGCGATAGGGGTTCTAGTTGAGGGTAAGCGAGATGGTCATATTAAGTTACGGTCAATTGAACACAACTTAGTGGTACAATTTCTATGTACCGCACAGCTTGTCAGTAGTATACATTAAAGTCTTTGACCGACAGCTCCGTGGCGCAGCGGGCGAGTAGTCGGCTGCGAAGCGAGAAGCCGTGGGTGCGATTCCCACACCGAGACAAATGTTTGTGTGAACCACAAATATTGGTCTCGGGTCTGAGTGTTGTGGGTTGGCAAGTCCCTCGTAGTTCCTGATACCCACGACACAGGTTTACCTAGTGTGGGGTCAGGGCTATGTGTGTGACTGTTGGGTGTATTATTATTAAGTGTAATAAATTGTGAACAGTAAATATAATTTTGCATTGAATGTGAAGACATTTAAACTTATTGAACATCATGACGAAGTTTTAATTATCTTTATTGAACAAATCATGAGACGGAAATAATATCGGCGAAACGTGGTTGCTGCGCTATTTGCACCTCTGCCTACCGTCGAGGATGAAGGCGTGATCTTACGTTGTTAAAAGGTAGTTAATAATATTTATGTGACAACTATATGAAATGTTCTGAGTAATAGGTTATGTATTACTGGATCGATAAACAGATAAATATGGGATAGGCTCAGGTCACGGTCATGTGTTTTAACCTAAAAACATGGGCAGGATGATAATACGGTCAACAGATATTTTATACGGAATGTTGGTTTAAAGAATTTCATGTTAATAGAAACGTTTTAACAAAAAACAAAATTTACTCAAAAAACTAAGCTAAAATTAAAACAACGGTGGTAGTTTACTCGATATTTTTAACAGAGTTTAAAAAAAGGAGGAGGTTCTCAATTCGACTGTATTTTTTAGCTTTATTTTAGCTATTTAGTGAAAGTTGTAATTATGAACGTTCAAAATCAACTTTATTTCATAAAAGTTAATTGCCAGATGTTAAATTTCTAGATCGAGATACAACGTTCTGCACCGCGCACAAAATTACACTTATCAAGTATCAATTAGAGATTATTATGCACATTATATAGCCCCCCCCCCCCTTGCACAGAGTCTTGATGGGGTCATTGTTTGCTTGAGTTACGTTTCTTGTCATCTTATTTCGATGGTTAGACCGCCCTAATTAGTAGAGGTGACAAATTACACAAGACTAACTTGAAACCACTATAAAATATTAATACACTTTTATAATACCATCCCCTAAAAAAATGCAGCAATTTTTTACAATATAAACGAGTTAAATCCGCTCCGAGAATTATTATAAAATGTTACATAAAAGTGTTAGAGACAAAGTGAAAATCCTCAGCGTCGGGTTTAATATTCTCTAAACATCTTTGAATAATAAGTCCTTGCTTTCAATCATCTTCAAGAAGTAAGAGGTTCTCAATTTGTGTGTTTTAAAGTATGTTACGCGATATCTCCGCCAAATGTAGAGCGATTTTTAACCGACTTCAAAAAAAGATGTTCTCAATTCGGCGCGTTTTTTATGTGTACATCGATTTCTCCGCGAATTGTGGACCGATTTTGTTAGAAAAAAATTCACTCGATAGTTTAGTTGTCACGTGGTCCCATATAAATTTGGTTAAGATCTGATGACGGAGTACGGAGAAAAAAAAACTCTTTAACAGTACACTCGTCGCGATTGTGTTATTGTATTGGAATTTACATGCTATTGCTGTAACTACCACTAAATAAAAATTGAAGTCGGTTTCTAAGTTATGTTAAACGTTATATTATGATAATTCTGTGAAATGTTGTGTTCGATAGGCTTATTTTGCGGGTGGACCTAGTTTGGTTAAGATCTGATGGCCAAGTACGAGAGTAATGGGGAACTGTTGAATGTAAAACAGGAAATGCACCGTGAATGTATATTTGAAGTACATACGCACTTACGCCTGTAATCCCCAAAGGGGTAGGCAGAGGTGTAACCAGTACACCCACATTTCGCCGAGCGTATCTCCGTCCCTTATGTGATAGGGGGCGAGCCTATCGCCATACCGGGCGCAGTTCCAGACTCCGGGCTGATGCTGAAAATTTTGTGATAAAAGCACCCAATACCACTTTTACGCGACCCGGGAATCGAACCCGAGATTTCAGCGTCAGCCTCAGTCGTAACGCGTACGCATTACAACTGCGCCACCGAGGCAGATTTTTGAAGTATTTAACAATTTTTCAATTATATGACGAGGATCAAACCAATCAATTGGCAACCCACTTTACTCTTCTATAAACACCAGAAAAATTAATACTATAAGGTACTAATAAGGTAAGGTAAGATACTTACTCACGCCTGTACTCCCAGAAGAGGTAGGCAGAGATGTAATTCCGTTTCGCCGAGCTTCTTTAACCTACTGCAAGGTATTTGAGTTTTACGTAGCGATGGATTGTAAAGGCGTGGTTTTTGAGTGGTAGAGCTACGCTGTAGACAGTTTTGCCGGCCGGCTCGTCCGGGTCGTTACCACTGTCTCACAGAAAACCGGCGTAAAGTAGCAGCTTGCTGCTGCGTTTCGTACGGTGAGTGGGATATTCGGAGACCCAAATCCCCCTCCCCTTCCCAATCCCTTTCCTTTAGTGTTGGCAAAGCGCCCATGATTCTTTTGGTATTGTGGGTATACATACATCACCACCAAAATCACTTACCATCAGTTGACCGACTTGCTCGTTTGCCGTCCTATGCTATAAATAAATAATAGTTAACACGCAATAATAGTTTCACGCTTTTTTGTACAATAAATTATTTAAAACTATTATTTTTCATGTTTTAGTTGCATTTTCTATAAAAGCGTGTTTATATTCGTTTTTTTAAACTATTATTTATTTTCATTGATATTCAATAAGATTGAAATTAATTTAATTTCTTGAATTGTCATCGGTCCTTGGTAAGTATGCCAAATCTCGAGTTAATCCGACGTTTTGAAGGGGGTCAAAATCATGTTCAAAGTTTCCGTTACATACATACGTATGAAGCTAATAAAAGCGTGATACAAAGTCATGTTCAAAGATTCCGTTACATACTAACATACGTATGAAGCTAATAAAAAGGCATGTTTTGAGACACCACGACGCGACTTTTACAAATGTATACAAAACTGTCGCTGTCGTCGTCACTTGTCTCGGTCGCGGACCTCCGATACAGATATTTAGGTAATCAAGGAAATGTAAGTGGTCATATAATGTATAGCGGTGATAGCTCAGTGTGGACTGTCGAGACGATAGTCGCAGGTTCGAAACCAGCCCTAAGAGCATACACCTCTAACTTTTCAAATTACGTGTATATTAATTGTTAATTATCACTTGCTTTAACGGTGAAGGAAACATCGTGAGGAAACCTACATACCAGAGAAGTTCTCTATAAGAATTTCGAAGGTATGTGAGGCTGCCAATCCGCATTAGGCCAGCGTGGTAGACTACGGCCTAACCCCTCTCATTCAGTAGAGGAGGCCCGTGCCCAGCAGTGGGACGTGTATAATACAGGGCTAGTATTATTTAAGTGGACATAGCAATGGATCGTTCCTAAGCTCATTTATAATGAAAGAGTTAAAAGGCTTATAAATTTCTCCTTTAGTTAAATAACTAAATAATTGAATTTTGAACGTTCTAGACAATTTTAAACCAACCCTAACTCAACGTGGGCTTTTGAATTTTAATTTTTAATGAGCCGCAAAGCTAATGCGATCGATGAAATCGCTAGCTAACTTTTAGAAATGCAACTTACTGTTTAGTGTTGGTACCTTGTATACATAAATAGTCATGGTATGCAATAATGTTCCCGGCGTCATGCTTTAAAAAATATTTAGGATTTACAGCAAAGAATTTCCATATACGCGAATCGTTTTTTTCCGAATACATACTTACTTTTACAGCTTTACCTGGCAATAAAGCCGGCACTTAACTCTAAATAAATAAACAAAGATTTGTATTCAGTCAATACTGAAACCAATTCCGCAGTTGTCTAGGCAAACAATCTATTTCGAGCTTGCCGTTTCACAGATTCGCCCCCAAGTTCGTAGATAAATACCAATTCATTAACGATTAGACGTGGGCTGAAAGGTTATTGTGTAATTTAAAAAATATATTCTATTCGATGAATTGTCTAATCGCAAATGTGGCGGGTGCCTAGGGGATGGACCTGACTGCCGATATGGATAGGATCGATGGTAGAGCCACTTTTGTCTATAGCATGAATGGGCCGGCTCGCCGGGGCGTTACCACTGTCTTGCAGAAAACCGACGTTACGCAAGCTGCTACGTTTCGTACGGTGAGTGAGATATCCGAAGGCCTAAATCCCTTCCCAACCCCTTAATTATCCCTTTCCTTTAATGTCGGCAACACGCCCATAATTCTATTGGTATCGTGGGCGTACATGGGTGGTGGAGATCACTTACCATGACGTGACCCACATGCTCGTTTGCCGGCCTGTGATATAAAATACAAATCATAGAGAACAAAACTAGACTAGAAGTTATGTATATATTAATAATATTACTTGCCTTTTTCCATTCCATTGAGAAGCTTAACATCAGGCAGGCAGCCTTAAAAACTAAGATGATGAAAAATCTTAGTACAAAAAATGAAAATCTCCAGTTCCAACTTGTCATTTTTATAATTTTTTTCTAAGGAGCAAAGATGGTCGTAAGGTAAATGCAGTTTTAATAGTGAGGTACTTTTTAGGCTGAGACTGCCTCGGTGGTGCAGTTGTAATGCGTACGCGTTACGATTGAGGCCAACGCTGAGGTCTCTGGTTCGATCCCCGGGTCGGGCAAAGTGGTATTTTCTATTACGAAATGCTCGGTATCAGCCTGCAATCTAGAATTTGTGCCCGGTATGGCGATAGGCTCGCCCCCTACACATCATGGGAGATACGCTGGGCGAAATGTGGATGTACTGGTTACACCTCTGCCTACCTCTTTGGGGACTACAAGCGTGAGTGCGTATGTATTTTTTAGGGTCCAATTACACAATTTAAAATATGTAATGGTACCCTAAAATGGTGAAGCTTTGTTCCCGTAGCGGATCGGATGGCGGGTCACCCTATTACCAATTAGCGTCAAATCTTTGGTACAAAAATGCGGACCCTGGCATAAAGCTGGGTAAACGCCAGAAAGAAATAATGGTAAAGTAATTTACAAAGCAACAATTTTTTTGAGACAACTCTGAGAAAAGAACAAAGAAGACGAGTTTGAATTTAGGCGAAAATAACATTGTTATTACCAACTTTTACTGCGTGAAGGGTGTCTGTCGGTCGGGTAAAACTCTCTTGTAGTACTTACAAAATAGCTTAAAACGATTTTGACCGAAATGATTGGTATTATTAATCTGGTAACACAAATTTTCTTTTCTGAACTTTTTTTTATTGTCCGTCGCAAAAACTGCTATAGCATGATTAGCCGGGTCTCCACCGGGCGCACGCGCTCGCGCGGCAGCCTCGCGAGCCAAATGCTCGGTCTGTGTGGACGTGCCTCGGGGGCCGGACGGGCGCACGTTGCCTCGGCCGAGCGTGCCTCGGGCCCCCGAGGCACGTCCACACAGACCGAGCATTTGGCTCGCGAGGCTGCCGCGCGAGCGCGTGCGCCCGGTGGAGACCCGGCTATTGGCATTTTAATTACAGTAGGAAGGTATTGATCATGAAAGAATATATTTCGACAGTTGTAATTATGTATTGCTTAAGTAATACTGCAGCATGTAGCTGAATGAGAGGCTCATTGTTGGCCCAATTATTGCGTAGTATTTTTAAAAGTTTGTGTATTTTTAACTCTGTAATAATTGCTCTCATAATAAACTTCCTTCTTTCTTTCTTCTTCCTCTTTCTATACATTCCCGAAAGCCCAACTCTCCCTCCGTCTCCTAATAAATCATCCTTATTCTTTAAGATCGCCAAAGGATTCATGATTATTCTCGTAAAGTTTGTGTCAATGGGTGATGGACATTTCTTACCATGAGGTGACCTATTTACTCGTTTGTCGCACTCTCTTTCTTCTATCTGGCGCTATCCCGGCTTAATGCCGCCTTCTCGTGCCATGGATTTGACGGTATTTGGTATTATATGGAGCGATCCGCCGTCTCACCCCCACAAGCCGCAACGAAGACCAACTAAAAAAAAAAAGTTGTCTCCTTCATTTTTTGCTTGATCCTAGCCTTTACCATGTCCTGATATTGTATTTTTTGAGAAGCGTGTAGCCGTAACTGGGCAAAAACCTCTCTTCTATTACATTTTATCCCTTAAACGTGTTGGTGATACATTTTTGGTACAAAAATTTGGTACAAAAAAACCAACAATTTGGAGGCAGATGTAATTGTAGCAACACTCGACAGATGCCAATGTTTTATTTCAATCCATTATGTCTTTGGTCTGTACTTACTTACAATCAGACAGGATAGTCACCAAATATTTAAATTAAATATTTCTCTAAAAATATTCTATTATCAGTAAAAGGTACTTGCTAAGTAATCCCAACAGATTTAAAAAGAAAGCTATACGTAACTGCCATGTCTGGTGACTGGTCAGAGAGTCCTCAATCACCGCCTCTATAAACTACGGAAAGTCCTAACGATGCTATCGTGTTTCCAAACAAAACCACAAAGCTATCTCTAGGGTTGTCAACACAAGCTAGGTTTAAGACAGATTGATGATCAGAAAAATGTTTGTGGTAATTTTTTTAATTGCAGAGGCTAGGAAACGAGCAAAGTAAAGAAAGATGGCTTATCATATTTGTTGGAATGTTTTTAACCCTCAAAGCAAAAAGAGGTATTTTGTAGGTTTAATTTATGTCAGGAGTTGTAACGGTTAGATTATTGCCGCACCAAAACTCTGTGCAAGGGGGCGGGGCTATAAGTCTGTGCAGCTCGTTCATGCATCAATTCACATAAATTGATTCATGATCTACTCGTATAGTTGACACTTAATACGTCTAATTTTTTGCGCGGTGCAGAACGTCGTATCTTGATCTAGAAATTTAATATCAAGCATTAACCTTTATGAAATTAATTTGATTTTGAACGTTCATTAATTTTTGTTGCGTGTATGAGTGTTACGTGTGATTACCTTTGCATGTATAAGTAAGTGGAGCTGTATTTTTGGCAGATTCATATGAAAGTTATCGTTCTAGTCATTTTATTTCGATGATTGAAATACATTAGGATTTATATAAAAATATTAGTGACCGATCGCCGAAATATGGAATTAGAGACGAGTAAGTGCTTTAATAGACCAATGAGAAGCTGAAAGAGGTAAAACTTTGAAGTGACGATTTTTTTTGGACTAAGTTTCGATAGAATTGTATTTAACATGACTCAGGAAACAAAAATTATCTATTGACAATGTACCAGTATGGTACATAGGGACAAAATCGAAACTTCGCGCGACGATCGAAATGTGCATTTAAGTACTCACATCTGCCACTCCACGCGACGTCAGGAAACCGCCTTGGTGGTTGCTGCACTCCGTCACTGTATATAGGATATACAGTGACGGAGTGCAGCAACCACCAAGGCGGTTTCCTGACGTCGTGTGCCTGATATACAGTGACGGAGTGCAGCAACCACCAAGGCGGTTTCCTGACGTCGCGTGGAGTGGCGGCACGACCCCGGCGCGCTTTATATAATTAATTGAAAAATTATGTAAGTTGGGCTCTCTGAGCACCCAAAATCCGTACACCGTGTGGACTAATTGTGAGCAGTGCCCTGATATACTTACATAATTTTTCAATTAATTATATAAAGCGCGCCGGGGTCGTGCCGCCATAGATGCATCGACGTCACAGATTCATTCGATGGACAGCGCGGACGCGCGGCCTCCCATTGGTTATCGGGAATGGCCCGTTTAGTTGGCGGCAAATGTGTGCGAATTTGAATCGGCTTCGCTCTCACACACATACCACCATCACGCGAATTTAAGGATCGAATATTGTTATGTTACAGTGAATATTTAACTACGGTTACGAAACAAACAATTTTAGTTTTTTTTTATTTCCAAAGTAGATAGACGAGCGTCCGACCTGCCTGATAGTACACTTTAGCAATGCCAGCAAAGTTGCTGCCTATCGTAAAATCCGTCACTGTCAATATCGTCAATCGTAAGTAGTTGAATTTTATTCACTCTTGCTTTCCGATTTCAAACTTTGCAACTGGTAATGTGCTAAGTGATAACCCTATCCGTAGATCGATTGCGACAAGCACTAAAAGTAAGGTTATCACTTTTTGTAAATAATAATATTTACATATTATTACACATAATCTTTGTAAGAAATTGAAAACAGATTCATATTCTTAATATTTATCATATTTTTGTTTTTGTAAAAACTGTGTCTACTGACTGATTGACTAAAGCTGTTTTAAATGTTTACATCGACATTTTATATACGTTTAGTCTTGGGTTCGAATGATTGAGTTTTGTATTCCGAAAATCACACATAGGTAAGTTGCACGGAATTAAAATTAAGAAAAAATGGGTTTAGACTCGCCCACTGTACAGTCAATGGAACATTAGTTGCACTTCTGACCATCTTTCGGGGATACAAGCGGGAGCCTAATTTATGTACGTTTTATATCCCCACCAGTATTTACTCGCGGCTCCGCCCGCTTCAATGACTTTTCTGGGCTAAAAAGTAGCTGTTGACACGTAATTAATTAAGAAACATTCACAAACACATCTCTCAAACATCCAAACTTTCACATTTTTAATATTTCTAGGAAGTATGATACGAGACTATCCCGCGCACACACCCGCCACTGTAACTCCTAAGTAGGTTTTTTTTTTATAGTATAGGCCGGCAAACGAGCAAGTGGGTCACCTGATGTAAGCGATCTCCACCGCCCATGTACGCCCACAATACAAAAGAATTATGGGCGCGTTGCCGACCTTAAAGGAAAGGGATAATAAGGGATTGGGAAGGGGAGGGGGATTTGGGCCTCCGGATATCTCACTCACCGTACGAAACGCAGCAGCAAGCTGCTACTTTACGCCGGTTTTCTGTGAGACAGTGGTAACGACCCGGACGAGCCGGCCCATTCATGCTGTAGTCAAAATTGTCTACAGCGTGGCTCTACCACTCGTAAATAGGATAGTAGGAATATAATGATTTTAAATAAAATAATGAATAATAAATACACGCAACTAAGTAAGTACACCACTAGGTTAACCTGATGGGTATTGGGAACTAATACTTGCGGTCCCACAACACACAGATCAGTAAATTATCGCGGATCACACAAAAAAAAATCTCGTTGCGGGAATATCCATAGCCCTTCGCTTCGTAGCCAGCTACTCGCCCACGGTGACTAGGGTTGTGTCTATATTAATATCTGGCACACATGAACCCACAATCCCAATTTTGTTCCGGTCTGTACATGACTAGGATATTTTCGACTACAGTGTAAGTGGCAACCCTAATAGTAACCGCAAGACACCCACACGCTCGTGGCCAAATTCGGCAAACTGGTTAATACCATACAGTGCATTAACAAGGTTTATTTTCACCTAGAACTTAGATTGAAGGCTCGATAATTGTACATTAAGGAAAGGTTGGTCTCATGACGCTCAGAAAAGGCAGACTTCCAATAGCTACGACCACCTACAGGACGCACGCGTCAGTGACGTAGGTACTTGAACAAAAAAGAACTAAGTTGACAAGAGGTCCAAACTCCTCTTTCCAAACCTTTCCTTTAAGGTCAGCAACTCTTCATTTCCCTTGATTCTTCTGGTATTGTGGGTATTTATGGCGGTGGAGATCGCTTAGCATTAGGTGACCCACTTACTCGCTAACCGGCCTCTGCTAAGAAGGGAATACCAATTTGTTTAGTTATTGAAGTATGATTTCTTAGAATTTAAATGTACTTTTTTATTGTAACGTAAAAAGTAAGAAGCAACAATAAATTTCATAAACACAAGTAAATAGTAATTCGTAAGTTTTAAGTGTAATTTTTGCAGTGCTCTTTAATTCAAAGTCCTGTGTTGTGTTGCTTCTGTTTATGGGCTGGCGTGGCGCTTAACATCAGGCGAGCGTCCTGCTCGTCTCGTCAGTCAAGCTAATAAAAATCCTTTTCGTCCTCATAAATTATAGTTTCTCTTCTTATTCTCGCCTGTGTCTTCCAATGAAATATCGCCTTCTCTCCGAGGCTTTAAAATCCAAAAAAAAATAAGCTCGTAACCTCTACCTAGTTTTATGGATTAGTTTCCGATCAGGCACTTTAAAGTTTCTAATACAAGTAACAGACGCGTAGGTACTAGTAAAGTAAATAATATGTGTTATGAAGTTACATCGTGTAGAATACGTAACAATATTTTCTGTGGATATAGTAATCTTTTTACGGCAATATCCGACTTTACATTTGCGACTTTTTAATAATAAAAATAATAGTCGTTTCTGCTAATGGGTTGATACCAAAGAGCCACGACCAACAAACACCTCCATAGGCTCTCAATTGGTCGTTGGGTCAAGAGCCAGATTCAGAAAGAAGTGTTATTGGACACGGCACTCATTGTGAGGAAGTTCCTCACTCTGGGGTCCTAACCACCGGTGGCTTGGGTCCTAGGCCTCGCTATTGGAGGGTGATACTTTTTATATTTTTAATTAATTATAATTATAATAAATAAATACACCCAACAGACACACACATAGTCCTGACCCCATACTAGGTTAACCTGTAGCATGGGTATCAAGAACTACGAGGGGCTGATGGTCCCTGGGTATTCCCAGGCCTGAAACAAATATTTGTGAATAATAGAAACTATTTATCTAGGTACGGGAATCTCCGTGCTCCGGGCACGACTCGCCTGACTCACAATGGCGGGATTTTACCATGTGTACGATGGTAGATATCCAGTCAGATATAAAATGATTACACTCCCATCAGCCAACACAAATCAAATCAATTATTTAATAAAAGACACGTCCGTCTCACGTCCGACTGCCTCGTTTGCGCAGTTGTAATGCGTACGCGTTACGATTGAGGCTAAAGCTGAGGTTTCGGGTTCGATCCCCGGGTCAGGTAAAGTGGTATTGGGTTTTTCTATTACGGAATGCTCAGTATCAGCCCGGAGTCTGGAATTTGTGCCCGGTATGGCGATCGGCTCGCCCCCTATCGCATAAGGGACGGAAATACGCTCGGCGAAATGTGGGTGTACTGGTTCCACCTCTGCCTAACCCTTCGGGGATTACAGGCGTGAGTGCATATATATGCGACAGCCTCCGTGGCGCAGCGGGCGAGTAGCCGGTTGCGAAGCGTGAGGCCGTGGGTTCGATTCCCGCACCTTGACAAATGTTTGTCTGATCCACAAATATTTGTCTCGGGTCTGGGTGTTGTGGGACCGCAAGTCCCTCGTAGTTCTTGATACCCACGATACAGGTTTAACCTAGTGTGGGGTCAGGACTATGTGTGTGACTGTTGGGTGTATTTATTATTATTATTATTATATATATATATATATATATGTATACGTCCATCTCATTAAAAAAGCTCACAACAAAGCTCGCGGGAACATTGACGGCCAAAGATGAAAAAACCGCATTTGCGGGAATAGAAAGTAGAAACATAATAAAACTGAGCTCCACGAACAAATGACAGAAATGGATGAAGTTTTAAATTGAAATCGTTCCTTTGACGGACGGATGGACGTGACCGATCGCCGGCTTTTATTAATATACAAACTGTTTAATTTCGTTTCCTTTAACCTGATTTGGGTGTGAAAATCATCGAAATAAGATAACCAGAACGCAAACTCTTACATAAATCTGCCAAAAAATATACGTACACATGCAAAGGTAAAATCACACGTAACACGCAACAAAAAATAATGAACGTTCAAAATAAACTTTTTTTCATTAAAATTAATATCTAAATAATAATTTTTAGATACGACGTTCTGCACCACGCAATAAATTAGATTTCGAATAGGTCCCTCGTATGCGAGAGGCCGTCTGGGTTGGTACCACCGCTTTGTCTTTTTCTGCCGCCAAAGAACATCGTGGAAGCACTGTTGTGTTTCGGTTTGAAGGACATTGAAGCCAGTGAAATTACTGTGCATTATTAGACTTAACATCTTATGTCTCGTGATGACGAGCGCAGTCCAATCCTATGCAGTGCATTGTAATTCAATGTTCTGTGTGGCTTTGGTTCTGTTTATGAGCAGGCGTGGCGCTTACCGTCAGGCGAGCGACCTGCTCGTCTCGTCACTCAAGCTTTAAAAAAAGTTATTGTTGCAAAAACCTAGCGTTGTAATAAATAGCTGCCATTGTAGGAATTAAATTCTATACCAATTTCAGAGGTATACAGCTAATTGGATCATTATATTGATGTTTCAATACATTTTAATTACCTACGCTAGTAAAAACGTACGTCGAAGTAACAGTATTGTTTTCATTGTTTCATGTATATGACATTTTGTAAACACTATCAATCAAAAAGCTCATAAACAAATGTAATTAATTAAGGTTTAAATATGAGAGAATTGTAGCTAAAGACCAATTTACATGGAGAGTTTATTTGCACTATAGAGCTGAGAATATCTTTATATATATATATAATTCTACTGTACGTGTGTATGTGACTGAACTCCTCCTAAACGGTTGGACCGATTTGAATGTTTTTTTTGTATGCGTTTGGGTGGCGCCCTGGGTGGTTAAGATTCACAATTGGACCCGGTAGGTGGCACTGCTGTAGTTGCGGGTGAAACCGCGCGGGACAGCTAGTATTATTATAAGGTTTTGCTACCAAGTAGCAATGTGGAATGTGTGTTTTCGTTTGAAGTACATTGAAGCCAGTGCAATGACTTGGCATTATTAGACTTAACATTTTGAAGATCTAACAAGCCTGTGAATTTAAAAAAATAGACTGAATTAGCATTTTTTTGTGGTATCTTATCTATAATCGACAGCATTACCACCTTTTTTTATAGCCCAGGCCGGCAAACGAGCTAGTAAGCTGGTCAAGGGCGAATCGGACTCACGCACTGATCGTTTCGTTACTGACATCCTTAAGTTTATAATTTTTTATATTTAAATAAAAAACGGCGAAGTAAACATCGTGAGGAAACCTGCATACCAGAGTTCTTCATAAGAATTTCGAAGGTCGCATTAGGCCAGTGTGGTGGACTAAGGCCTATCCCCTCTCATTCAGTAGAGGAGGCTCGTGCCCAGCAGTTTGATTCATATAACACAGGGCTAGTATTATTATTATTTTAATAAATTCGCTATAATAGAAACAGAAGAAAAAAAAGAAAAAAAATTTATTCACGCTCATACCTACAACAGAACAAAACAACAAATAAAACAAAACAAAATATAACATAATAATTTCTACCGTCTATCTATTAGGGCTCCAAATATATAGACTGTCATTTAAAGGTCATTCAAAGGTAGGGCAGACAGAAAGTGGCGTAAGCTTTGTAATAGAGCGTAGGATAGCGTTGGCACACTTTGGGTTCTGAACTCTACAAATAATGGGATAAAATAATACTGAACTCTACAAATAATGGGATAAAATAATACTGAACTCTACAAATAATGGGATAAAATAATACTGAACTCTACAAATAATGGGATAAAATAATACTGAACTCTACAAATAATGGGATAAAATAATACTGAATTCTACAAATAATGGGATAAAATAATGGTAGATAAAAGGTGACTTAACAGCTTCATAAATAAAATATTCTCTTCTTCCCCCTGCCTTATCCCACTCGTGGTGGGGTCGGGGCAATATGCTTTTTAACTCATGATACAGAGATATTTGCCTTGTATTTTTTATGACCGGCCGCTGCCTAACGTCAACCCCTCTGGAAAAAACACCCAGACGAGAAACAGATATCTGTGAATCATAAAAACATTTGTCTCTGTGGCGGAATGGAACCCGCGGCCTCTCGCTTCACAGACGGCTACGCGGCCACTGCGCTATAGCGGCTGTCAAAAATATTATTTCATACTAATATTATAAATGTGAATGTAAGTTTGTTTGTTACGCTTTCACGCTTCATGCAAAACTACTTAACTGATCATCATGAACCTTTGTACACATATTCTTGGAGGTATAAGAAGTACATATACATACGTACATAGGATACATTTTATAAAAAAAAAACTACTTGTTTATTACGCTTTCACACCTAAATCACTGAACAGATTTTGATGAATTTTGATGTAGATAGATGGGACCCTGGTGACGGTTATAGGCCACGTTTTATTTCGGAAAAGTCTATTCACGCGAGCGGAGCGGTGAGCAAAAGCTAGTGATAAAATAAATATTCAACAGAAGATATGGAATAGTGCTATTACACCAAAAATAAACAGATTCGACCATTACCCTCCATAATAGTATTATACAAATATTCGTATTTCAGGCAAATTGTAAACAAGCAGTTAATACGAGAGATTTCACGCTCCATAATCTAACCGTATTTACAGAACGCGTCCATTTGCCGGGTTTACCCGGCTATACCCGGCTTTGTAGTTTGTACCCGGATAACCCGGGTGACGGATAATTATCGCTGTCATCTTGTATTCGTGTTAATGCAGTTAATTAACATGAATAAACATTGAAATGATTAACATTTGATATGATTAAGTAAGCGATGAAGCTTTATCAAAGAGGAGCTGGGTAAATGGAGATGTATAAGGTGCATACATGTGCTGTAGGGCTAAAGACATTCTGATTTTTGATGGTAGTAAAAGAGTCCAATAGGAACTTCTTATCTATAATAATTAGTTGATTTATATCCCATGATGTGATAGGAGGCGATAACAATTAAAATATTATTGAAATTTAAATTAACCATGTTTCTAAGGCTTGAAACTTACTTGGACTGGACATGAGTGGGATTCTTGAGGCTCATAGAATAATTTTAGAGAAACAATGACCATTGCACGTTTGTATAGTATAGGCTGGCAAACGATCAAGTGGGTCACCTGATGGTAAGTGATAACCAAAAAAATCATGGGCGCGTTGCCTACCTTAAAGGCAAGTGATAATTAAAGGGTTGGGAAGATGGTTGGGAAGAAAGCAGAGAAATGGACCTCACGATATCTCACTCACCGTATGAAATGCAACAGCAAGTTGTTATTTCACATCGGTTTTTCATAAAACTGTTACGATAACTGCCTCGGTGGCGCAGTTGTAATGCATGCCGACGCTGAGGTGTCAGAGTTCGATTCCCGGATCGGGTAAAAGGCTCGGTATCAGCCAGGAGTTTGGAACTGTGCCCGGTACGGCTATAGGCTTGCCCCCTATCACTTAAGGGACGGAGATACGTTCGGCGAAATGTGGGTGTACTGGTTACACCTCTGCATACCCCTTCGGAGATTACTGGCGTTTTTACACCTTGGGTAATTATTGGAGTTTTAGTAAGGATCCCTATTTTTTTAAAAATATAATATATCCTATGTCACCCGGGGATAGTGTAGCTTCCCAACAGTGAACTAACTTTCAAATCGGTTCAGTAGTTTCGGAGCCTATTCAATGCAAACAAACAAACAAACAATCAAATCTTTCCTCTTTATAATATTAGTATAGATCGATATATACATGTGTATGGTTTTTGTGAAACTGGGGTAACTTTCCAGTCGCTCCGGCCCATTCGTGTTGTAGACACAACTGTCTACAGCTTGGCTCTACAACCCAAAAATTGATTGCTGAGCATAAAAGCTGTACTTCAAACATAACGATTTTTTTCTATAAATTATTTTTTTTTATAAAATGTCAGGGGTTCGTTTCCCAGAGACACACGTACTCATCAACGTCTTCCTTTGCATGCCGCCTTACTTCGCAGTAAGAACATTCAATCTATTTTTTCCTGCGACATTTTTATGTAACTTCACCTGATTTTATGCTTTTAGGAATTAGGTCATACTTGATTTTATTCAAACATTGTGTTACGGTATGAAGTATTTTATTATATACATACCTACATACGCACTCACGCCTGTAATCCCCGAAGGGGTAGGCAGAGGTGTAACCAGTACACCAACATTTCACCGAGCGTATCTCCGTCCCATGATGTGATAGGGGGCGAGCCTATCGCCATACCGGGCACAAATTCCAGACTCCGGGCTGATACTGAGCATTTCGTAATAGAAAAACCCAATACAACTTTACCCGACACGGGATCGAACCCGAGACCTCAACATTAGCCTCAATCGTAATGCGTACGCATTACAATTGCGCCACCGATGGAGTATTTTAGAGTCGGAGCGTTTTTTCGCAGTCGCCTGATGTAACAAACAAACTTACATTCACATTTACAATATTAAGTTTGATAGGATTATTATGTACCTCATAAAAAACTATTCATGGCTTTAACGATCGACTCAAAACGTTAAATTTACATAATAAATATCGTTTCTTTATGAAAATCAATAGAGTATACAATGTCTAGGGAGCCGTTACTTCCGAACCCTGCTTATCTTTGTCGGACACTGCCACCCCCCTTGTTTACTGGACACATGCTTCTGTGATCGACAGACAAAGCCTATTGTGTTATGGTGTGATCAGTGAAAAGCTAGATGCGATAGGAAGGGCTGTAGGTTGAATTCCCTCGTGTGAAAAATAGTTACTTTGGTTTTGTGAATATAATACCGGCATCATCCTACGGACCGCCAAATTGTGGAAGAAGTTGCCGGAGTCTTTGTTTCCCGATAAATATAATCTGGGTGTCTTGAAGTCTTTTTTTTTCTTTTTTTTTTTTTTTATTAGATTGAATGACAAGACGAGCAGGTCGCTCGCCTGATGGTAAGCGCCACGCCTGCCCATAAACAGAAGCAACGCCACACAGAACTTTAAATAAAGCACTGCATGACACTGGACTGCGCTCGTCACCCCGAGACATAAGGTGTTAAGTCTCATAATGCCCAGTAATAACACTGGCTTCAATGTCCTTCACACCGGAACACAACAGTGCTTACACATTGTTGCTTGGCGGCAGAAATAGACAAAGCGATGGTACCAACCCAGCCGGTCTCTCGCAAACGAGGGACCTACCACCAAGTCGCGAGTGATTGGTTTTTTTGCTAGGCAAGCGTGCTTCATCTTAGGCCACATCATGGCTTACCAACAGGCGTGATAGTGGCCAAACGCGAGCCTATTACGTATATTAAAAAAAAAAGTGAATACCATCGTTTCGATTTATTTAATAATTATAGTCGTCACACATCACTCCTAACACTTAATCGCTGCTTCTTTACTGATCTCAATGACAATTTCTATCTATAAATAAGAGAAGTATTAACTTTAATGATACAAAATAACAAAGTTCTCATAGAAAATGTTGTTTACCAAAAGACAACTGTACATTATCGTCAGAGGGTTCACAATTGAGTACACAGGGAGGATAATTTGAAGACGCTCAAGTAATATAAAAGTGGGAGGTGTTCGGGAAATGTTCTGAGGGTGGGAGGAGGGGGGAGGCTAATAGATGTTTCATTTTGTTTGTCTCTAATACATCTACAGTGTTGTACGCAGTTGTTCCTGGTTAACTACTGTTTCAGAGAAATCACGTTTGATTTGAGTAGGTATTTAGTCCGCGTGGAAAAGCGTAGTATCACCATAACATTTTATGAATTCAATAAATATTATGACATTTTATATGGTATATGATCGACCCCACACAATATTACCCGCGTACATATACATACGCACTCACTCCTGCAATCCCCCAAGACCTCTTGGGGCAGACGTGACTAGTACCTACACCCACATTTCGCCGAGCGTATCTCCGTCCCACGATGTGATAGGGGGCGAGCCTATCGTCATATCGGGCACAAATTCCAGACTCTAGGCTGATACTGAGCATTTCGTAATAGAATAACCCAATATCACATATACCCGACCCGGGGATCGAACCCGAGGCCTCAGCGTTAGCTTAATCGTAACGCGTACGCATTACAACTGCGCCACCGAGGCAGACCCCAGGCAATATTACCTATGTATAATGAAAAAAAACCTTTATTGTGTCACTGTATTTGATGTACATCAAATACAGTGACACAACTTAAAATTAGTCTCAGACCCCCAAACTAGCGTATCTGTATGTCAAGGGTCAATTACCTTCCTAATATGTGTCTAGTTATATTGTATTTAATTAAAAGTAAGGAATATGCTTAAAAAGAAATACATATATATATCTCTAAGTATGTATACATTTTATACACACATAATAGGGTAGTTTCCTATATTGAATTTTATACATTATTTTATAAGCAACAGAAAATAATACGCAAAAGAAACCTTTTTATTAAAACACAATCAAAAATTGGTTTAGAAATATGCCCGCAGTTATGACTTTAAATGTTGGTATGAGGAAAAGTGGGTGCGTAGTAGAGATATCTCACTATCTCGCTTGCACGCGTGCACCATAATGAACATTTTACACAGTGACGTCAAAGTTTGCTTCGTCTGTCATTTAACAATTACCCCTTCTAATTCTAGGATTTGAATGGCTTCTAACTTATTTATTTTTGATCCGATTTATAAAATTATTTCTTCAATAGATTTTGAGTTCAGTTTCAATAGATTAATATATGAGGTTTTTTTTTATTATTTATATATAAATACTCAAACACACACAACACACACACACACACACACACACACATGTACACGCTAAACTAAACTAAAATTATAATAATAGATAAATGTTAACCATATACCGGGCCAATTCTGCTATTTTAACTGACACTGCGAATGAATTTTAACCGAACTGAGATTACATTTTGAATTAATTAAAAATATGGCATTCTGCTCCTTTTAAAATTCGATATCATCTCAGTTAAATTGCATATAAACTGTCAATTCGATCAACTTTCAATGTCTTTCTTTTGTTGAAAATATGGCTTCGCATTATTATGCATTTCGCCAATGACAAGTATTTTACCGAATTTTACGTATCAGCTGCCATAGACTAAATTCTAGAAATTAAAAATGACCTAAGCGACAAAATCAATGTTACCAACTCACAATAAAATACCCACAATATGACTAATTTCAGTGATTAAAAAATTACGTAACTGGAGGTTATGATTTTTTAATTAATTGATTTGACTAATTCCATGTATTTTATTTATTTCATTAATTTATCTATTCCATGGCATAACTGAAGGAAAACGGCACAACAGCACCACTCAGGCAGTCCTTTCCGGAAATAACCACAATAGCGATTATTTTATTGAAATTTGAAATTCTACCGAATTGCGGTTTTTTTATTCTGCAACACTGCTGAGGACATATCTATACTAAATAAAAATTGTGCGAGAGTTTTGGCGGGAATTTTGACAGTGCGATTGCTCTTATAATTTAATCTACACTAATATTCTAGAGAGGAAAGATTTTTTTGTATTTTTGTATGTAACAAATAAACTTAAAAACTACTGGGCCGATTTCAAAAATAATTTGGCCGTTAGAAAGTTACATTATCACTGAGTAACATAGGCTGTAAACTCATTTCTAATACTTTACTGAAATAACGAGCACACAAAGTCGCACAATTTTGACTACTTTTAGTTGCTTGCAGTAAAAGAGAATAAAGTTAACTGAATTTGTCTGCAGTTAACTCACAGTCACTTCACCTCAGTGTTGCCAAGTCAGATTTTTGAAAATACCGTGTTGTCCACATTAAAATACGGCATTTGCGTCAAAAATACAGTGCTTGATGGGAAAAAATACAGTCTATTTTACAGTGCAATAAAATGTCATACAAAAAAGGAAATAATTAAATTATTAAATAAAATATAAATTTATTTTAAACTTTATATCCTAAACTAACTTTACATTTTATTTGTATATATCGATCGCTGCAGAAATGGATGGCTGCGATGATGATGATATCGGTTTATTTTTTTTAATGTGTTTAATCAAAGAGTTTTATGTATACTACTAGACAAGCTGCGCGGTACATAGAAATTGTAGTATAATAAATTGTGGTATAGTAAATTAGTTGTATTACTAAGTTGCAGTCAATTGACCGTAACTCAATATTATCATCTCGCTTACTCTCAACTAGAACCCCTATTGCGCTCCCTGTTTGTGAACTGTCAAACTCCCGCGTTATGTGACGCAGTTTTACTTCTAAATAACCTGTCTAGTAGTATACAATAATAATACGAAACTTTGACTATAAAAAAATACTGTGTCTCCATATAAGGTATTTATAAAAATACCGTGTCCAGTAGATGGCATGAAAATACGGCAGATCTGCTGTAATGTCACATTTCGTTCTCAATATTTTGACCTTTGTCTGTAGACGAAATGCATTACAGTGTGCGACAATATTTAAGTGTCTCACAATGGACACTGGCGAAATCACTAATCTACGGTGGAGCCAAACACAATTAAAAGAAGAAGAAGATAGTTAAGTGTCAAAATTGTTACCAGAATGCCGTTTTGGTTCAGTCAACTTGTATTCTACTTTCGATATCATTGCGTTCTAAGTTCTTGAATATTGGTTTAGCAGAATACCATTTGCAACTTTCTTGTCGCTGAGATTAGATCGGAATGATATTTTGAACAATTAAAATTACGAGAATTGGTCCTCTGGTTACTTAACTACCTTGGTCTGTTTAATGTATTTAAATTGGATATGGAAGAGCAGTGTCTCCTAACACAGGTATCTCATACTTAAAAGGAGACCCCAAACCCAGCAAGCTGTTAATAGATTAAGTTGGTGCCAAATAAAATATTTTGTATTTTGTAGTAACGTAACTTATTGATTTAAATAATTAAAAAAAACTAGTCAACTACCCTATTGTCGGCAAAGGTTTAATATTTTTTTTTTAATAATAAATAATAATAATAATAATAATCTGTATTTATTAGTTACGCTTCGAACCGTATCGGTCAGGTAGCAGGGGGGCCATGAACACTGTCTGTGGCATCGTAACGCTTAAACGAATGGACCGATTAAAGTGCGGATTTTCTTGCTGGTTCAATTGAGATGATTCTTAGCAATGTTTGAAGAAAATTTGTTCAAAGTTACAGATTTTTTCTTAATTTTCGTCGGGGATTTTTATTTTATGTAGCTTTACATTTTTTTTAAATAACTTCTTGCGGCACGCTGTTTTATTTTTTTTATTTACTTTATCAGTCGCTCACTCCTGCCCGTAAACAGGAGCAACACCACACATAAATCTAAAAGCACTGGACTGCGCTCATCATTCGGAGTCATATGATGTTAAGTATCTTATTGCCCAGTAATGTCATTTTTTTTTTATAGTATAGGCCGGCAAACCAGCAAGTGGGTCACCTGATGGTAAGCGATCTCCACCGCCCATGTACGCCCACAATACAAAAGAATTTTGGACGCGTTGCCGACCTTAAAGGAAAGGGATAATAAGGGATTGGGAAGGGGAGGGGGTTTCGGCCTACGGATATCTCACTCACCGTACGAAATTGTCTACAGCGTGGCTCTACCACTCGTGAATTATTAGCTTCAGTGTCTTTCAAACCGGAACACAACAGTGCTTACACCTTACGTACTGTTGCTTGGTGGCAGAAATAGACAAAGTACTTACCCAGACGGCTTCTCGCACCTTAAAAACATAAGCAAAATTCCAAGACACGAAAAGAATACCTAAAGCTCTTTAGTTGAGTAAACAAAGAAAATAAACAAATTGTATTTATGTAATATGTTATAAAGAAAATAATGAAGGAAAAATAATATAATCAAATATAACAATGTTATTAGACAACAATATCCAATTTCCTGTTACTCCTAAAGGTACTCCATTATGCGTGGATTGTGTTACAATAAAATTTATTGTCACAAAAGGCACAAAAGCACGAAATAACAAGGAATCATTCAATTTTGTTAATTTATTCTCAGAGTCGTATTGTAGCCAGATTTCTCTGCAATGACTGACTGCCTCACTGACAGTGGGAGAGTAACCGGCTGCGAAGCTACAGGCCGTGGGATCGATTCCCACACCTAGACAAATGTTGGTTTGATCCACAAGTAATTGTTTCAGGGTTGGGTGTTGTGTGAATTCTCTTGTAGTTCTTGATACCCACGATACAGGTTAACCTAGTCTGGGGTCAAGATTAGGTGTGTGACAGCTGGGTGTATTAACTGATTTATAATAAATAAATAATAATTAAATTAAAAAAACAATAATTATTGCAAAGAATCGCATTGCGGGTTTCGAAGTCGCAGTTTTTGTATTTTTAGTAAAGAATACGATCTCGACTTTATCTATTAGTGATATTTTTTTTTAGTGAATAGTTGCTTAAATGTCAAACTGCTTCAATAAAACGATCTAATTTCATTGAAATACCTTTCCAAATGACACGTTCAATGAACTCTAAAAACAATATTTTGTGAGATTGTACAAGGAATCTATTTGTGAGGTTATTGGGCAGATATCTGGCGCTGGAAGCCGGCCAAGGGATAAACCATTGTTGACATTAAGAGTTAGGCGTTCTCTTTATAGCCTGGGGGAGGTTAAATACTTTCTCTTATTTTTGTACGGAAATTGTGTTGTAATTCTGCCCGGAAAAATAGGACATAAAGCTTATTTTCCTAATTGTCTTGCGTTATTATTAAAATAAGATATTTTTAGTGGTAGATCTACGTTGTAGATAGTTTTATCTACAGAATGAATAGGCCGGCTCGTCCGGGTCAAAACCACTGTCTCACAGAAAACCGGTGTAAAATAGCAGCTTGCTACTGCGTTTCGTACGGTGAGTGAGATATCTGGAGGCCCAAACCTCCTCCCCTTCCCAATCCCTTAATTATACTTTTCCTTTTCCTTTAAGTGACTCTTTTGTATTGTGGGCGTACATCACTTACCATCAGGTGACCCACTTACTCGTTTGCCGGTCTATGCAATAAAAAAAACATAGGCACTCACACCTATAATCCCCGTACGGGTAGGCGGTGTAGCTAGTACACACATTTCGCCGAGCGTATCTCGGTCCCACGGTATGATAGGGAGCGAGCCTATCGCCATACCGGGCACAATTTCAGACTCCGGGCTGACACTGAGCATTTCGTAATAGAAATACCCAATATCACATTTACTCTGTGATCGAACCCGAGACCTCAGCGTCAGCCTGTCCACTATCCACTAAAAATATTATCAATAATTTTGTCAATATTCCTCAAGGGATCGATTCCATCACGAAAAAAGTATTGCCTAAAGTAATATTGCTCATATTATTAAGGAGACAATATACATTTCCGCAAAACATATTTTTCTTCATTATGTTAAAAGCCTTTGGCTCAAACATGTTAAGGCGTCATGTCCCAGCTTCGTAGCGTGTTCACTTTAGCAGACATTGTAGTGAATTAGTAGTCTATTATGCTTCCAAAGCTTTCTTGAAGCCAATGCCTTAGAAATGAAAGACCGTGTTTCTTTTTATTTATGAACAGAATCAAATTTATATAATACTAATAATACTAGCCCTGTATTATACACGTCCCACTGCTGGGCACGGGCCTCCTCTACCGAATGAGAGGGGTTAGGCCTTAGTCCACCACGCTGGCCTAATGCGGGTTGGCAGATTTCAAATACCATCGAAACTCTTATGCAGAACTTCTCACGTATGCAGGTTTCATCACGATGTTTACTTCACCGTTAAAGAAAGTGATAATTAACTATTAAGAAGTGAATCAATTTATAATTCTCGCCAATAAATTAGGAGTGTTCTAGGTTTTTTTTGTTACCTTGAATGATGAGGCGAGCAGATCGCTTGCATGGTGGTAAGCACCACGCCTGCCCGTAAACAGAATCAACACCACACAAAACTTCGAAAAGTACTGTCTGTCATTGGACTGCGCTCGTCACCCTAAGATATAAGATGTTCATGACTTCAATGTCCTTCAAACCAGAACACAAGAGTTACACACTGTACTTGGCGGCAGAAATAGACACAGTGGTGGTACCAACCCAGACGGCCTCTCGTGTACGAGGGACTTGGCACTACACATAAAACACAAATGATGCACAGGGCATACTCATTTATGCAAGCGTTAGGAACTATATCAAACTTTATACAATACTAGCTTTTGCCCGCGGCTCCGCCCGCGTAAAAAGACTTTTACAAAATAAAACGTAGTCTATAACCGTCTCCAGGGTCCCATCTATCTCTACATCAAAATTCATCAAAATCGGTTCAGTGATTTAGACGTGAAAGCGTAACAAACAAATTAATATTTTTTTTTATATAAAATATCCTATGTTACTTCTTATACCTCCAAGAATTGTGTACAAAGTTTCATGCTGATCGGTTAAGTAGTTTTCGCGTGAAAGCGTAACAAACAAACTTACATTCACATTTATAATATTAGTATGAAGTATGATGTAACAAAAACCCTGTTGGGCGTTTTAACCGCGATATCAGAATCGATATTCAACATATTGAAATAACTCATAAGAAAATGGGACTATAAAAATAATCATATTTAATTTTAAACTTTATTTATTTTATTCTTTGTATTGTGAACCGTATTTCGATTGATTACCTTTGCAAGAGCGATGTCTCGGAGCCAGAGCGAGATAGCAAGTTGCGGCGTCTACGTGAATCAAACGCGCCGCGCTGCGTGAGCACCCGGTTTCGTCAATACGTAACATCAGTCAGCTGTTCATAAATTATCAGAGGAAAATATATTTTATTAAATATGTTCATTTTTCTAAGCTATGTGTGTAAGAATAATATCTCGTTTCTGTTTATTATATTTTTAATTTAACTATTTTTATTACATACATTCATACAAACGCACTTACGCCTGTAATCCCCGAAGGGGTAGGCAGAGGCGTAACTAGTACACCCACATTTCGCCGAGCGTATCTCTGTCCCACGATGTGATAGGGGGCGAGCCTATCGCTATACCGGGCACAAATTCCAGACTCCGGGCTGATACTAAGCATTTCGTAATAGAAAAACCCAATACCACTTTACCCGACCCGAACCGGAGACCTCAGCATTAGCTTTTTATTAATCTGTCTTTACGTCTATCTTTACGACCTAGAAAAGGCTAACAGGGTTTTTGTTACATACTGTATAACAAGCAACTAGTTTAAACATATTCAATAACCCGTTACGCCGAAACGAACCCGTGCAATACACGATGTAAACACCGAACGCCAACTTTAAATTAAATCTGTAGGTCGCGCGGTAACAAACTTATTAACACTTTGATAGAAATCGATGAAGCAGTTACAGTATTTGAACAGTAAGTTGGTGTTGTGACTTTGGACTGACGTGGGTGTGACATGAATATACAGGGTTAGTCCGAAAAGGTGTACTAAGCCGAAACGACATAAAAGTACCCGTAATCAAAATCAAAATCAAAATATTCTTTATTTAAATAGCTTTATCCAATCTTTTAAATTGAAAATTATATTGTAGATATACTACTACCCCTTCGGAAAGTTTTCAGCTGTGGAGAAGAAGCGGTGCAAAAAACTCCCTTAGCAACACGATCTGTCGAAATGAATTACTTACTCTGAATTATAAATGCAACTTTTCACATCTTATAGTTTCAGTTTTAGAGATACTACGGTTTGAAGATTTTATAAAATTTGCATAATATACATAGCCATATTATCAGCTGTATTTTGATTTGAAGTCAGCGCGACGCGACGCGATGGTGTGGTTCCTTTATGTTTTACTGCCAAGTACCCATTTTAATAAAAAAAAAACCTACTTGGTTGGTTGCCTCGGTGGCACAGTTGTAATGCGTACGCGTTACGACTACTGTGCTGAGGTCACGGGTTCGATCCCCAGTCGGGTAAAAGTGAAATTGGGTTAGATCATTTATTTGATCGCCATACGACGGCACAAGTAGGTACGCGTCTAACACAGGCAGCGGCAATGAGCCCATTGCAGCACACGAACGTCGCAGTTCGCAGATTACTTACCATCTAGTGACCCACTTGCTCGTTTGCCGGATTATGCTATAAAAAGATCTTATTCTAATAATAATTAATGTCAAGGATTTGTTATGTAATTTTATTGACATTTAAAAGAGTCTCTGAAAGTTTTGATTCGGATGGTATAAGTTCGATGGGTATAAGGCGTACTTATAACTTCTAAAAACCTATTTCACGGTCAACTTCTATTGAGCTTTTTATGAGGGTAATTCATAGGGGTGAAAATATCAAACACCCCGATGATCTCGAATCTGTAGGTCAAGCGGGAACCTTTATTCTATTAATACGCGCAGACCTTCGGCGTGATTCTGTGAATTATTTAGATATTGAATAGACTGTGCTTGTGTTATGGAATATGGATTTTTACTATTTTAATGCACGAATGTCATATGTTTTTAACCCTCGATAAAAAACAAAGGTGTAACACCATGAACATCAATATACGTTTACGACAGCGCTCAATAGATGTCGCTCACGCAAAACTACATCGCGCTATGGTTTACAACGCAAGTGTATTATAAGTAGTGCGGGAAAATATTGTCAGTATGTGCTACGAGTTAAGAGCTAATCGGAATTATGAGCTAGGAGTTAAGATTTAGTACGGAGCTAGTACGAGATACTAAGCAGTATTACTTGTATGTACTGGAGTGCACGTTTCCGGGCCTCCATACATACACAGTACGCTTACGCTCGGCAATTGCGTACGCATACACGGACCTCTTGTCGAGTCGGCCGTATCTCGGACTCGCCTGTTACAAAGGTGTTATATACGTGCATTTCATATAATCACCCCTGAGGTTAATTGATAGATACATCATCTGGGCGTAGTCTTCTGGATGTGAAGATCTTTTTTTCTTATTAGCTTGAGTGACGAAACGAGCAGTTGGCTCGCCTGATGGTAAGCGCCACGCCTTGCATTTGCTGATTTTCTTTAAGGAATTTCCAACCTAACATTCCGCCGGGTTCAAGAGTAACTAAAAAACATCAAATTCGTTCTTATAATTCGTTTTAGCGAAGATACAAAGTAAACATAATACGACGTGCCGCGTAACATATACAACGTGTTACAGAAAGGTGTGATCAAATTCAAGCAACGTATAGTGTACCATAAAACTATTTCACTCCCCGTTGTGCCAAATCCGATTGCACTGCCATGTTACTAATTCGATAAAAAAGAAAATCATTTAAATATGTCATAACATATTATAGGTTTTCATCGAAAGAGTAACATGTTGATATTCAACTTTCAACTTTGGACAACACTAAAAATAAACAGCTATGATAAAATATAAACAAATACGATAACTAAACTAAAAACAAATATGATAAACAGCCGACATGCACTCTAGGTTTAGCTAATGCAAATCTCTTTTAGTGATGTGATCGAATTAGCGTGAAATTTTAGGGTGTCTAGATTTTCATAAAATCCAGTACATGTTTAAACACTCTGTGAGCTTTATGTAACGGACTCTGAAATATGACCACACCTTTCTGTAACACGTTGTACAAAAATATTGTGTATTTTTATTATGTTAAAAAAGCTCTCCCTTTAACATACGTACATACATACGCATTCACGCCTGTAATCCCCAAAGGGGTAGGCAGTGGTGTAACCAGTACACCCACATTTCGCCGAGGGTATCTCCGTCCCACAATGTGATAGGTGGCGAGCCTATCGGGCTGATACTGAGCATTTCGTAATAGAAAAACCTAATACCACTTTACCCGCCCCTGGATTCGAACCCGAGACCTCAGCGTTAGCCTCAATCGTAACGCGCACGCATTACAACTAAGCCACCGAGGCAGTCCGCTCTCCCTTTAACAAAATTTCGTATTCACTCATGTTTTAGCGTAATAACTTCGTCAAACCATGATAAAAACTAACTCGAAACGCCCTCAAATCAGTTTTGAACTTTACCAATTTCCTCGTTCTACTTTATCAAGTTTCAAAAGGGTTCTCATTATGCATAACAGTGTAACGTTACCTAAGTTCCCCCTACCCTTATCTGATTGAACAAGGTCACGGTCGCGGGGACCACGCTATTGAGGGTCAGTTCTGGATTGAACATCGATAAATTTGGAGTGGATTACTTAATGGGATAATTGTGTAATCGGTAATGCTAGTGTGTTTTTGAAGTGTTAAGGGATGTGAGAGAGCAGTGTGGCAATTCTCGCGCAATTCGAATTCGAGAAAAATCTCGGATTCGAACTTTTTTCGAATGAAATTCACGTTGAGCTATTCTGGGAATCTCCGGCTCGAAATATCTCGTAGGTTGCTGATAGAGTTACTTCGAATGGTAGAGAGCGTTCGAAACGTAAATGTCGAATACAGATGACAATGTCAACTGTCAAAATATTTAATTTAATTTATTTATAAATTACATTTTTCTTTTTACATTCGTTTTGCGATCATACTATGTCTGAAAATGGATAGACAAAGTAAATATTACAAACAACTCGCCCCCTATCACATCATGGGACGGAGATACGCTCGGCAAAATGTGGGTGTACTGGTTACACCTCTGCATACCCCTTCGGAGATTACAGGCGTGAGAGCGTATGGTATGGTATGGAATAAAAAATAATATTAATTGTAAAAATAATCTCTGTATAAAAAACAGCCGTAGTTTACCTGACAGCGGAGTTATCTGAATAGCCTTTTCAAAACACAGGTCATGTTTTAAGCCAATCATAGCGCATGTATAGCCCGAAGGCCCAATACAAATTTTGCGTAGCACACAGCACGCCCCTACGGTTTCAACTCAAATCAGGGGGCGAGAACGATCAACTTACGAATAAATATTCGAATCGAGAACGCTAGCATTTGTTTTTTTTTTATTGTATAGGCCGGCAAACGAGCAGTGGGTCACCTGATGGTAAGTGATCTCCACTGCCCATCTACGCCCACAATACTAGAAGAACCATGGGCGCATTGCCGACCTTATAGGTAAGGTATTGCTTGCTGCTGCGTTTCGTACGGTGAGTGAGATATCCGAAGGCCCAAATCCCCTGCCCTTCCCAATCCCTTAATCCCTTACCTATAAGGTCGGCAATGCGCCCATGGTTCTTCTAGTATTGTGGGCGTACATGGGCGGTGGAGATCGCTTACCATCAGGTGACCCACTTGCTCGTTTGCCAGCCTATAAAAAAAAAACGAAATGCTTAGTATCAGCGGAGTCTGTGCCCGATATGGCGATAGGCTCGCCCCCTGTCACATTATGGGATGAAGATACGATTGGCAAAATGTGAGTGTACTGGTTACACCTCTGCCTACCCCTTCGGGGATTACAGGCGTGAGTGCGTATGTATGTATGTATGTATGTAGTAAACGTGGTATAAATCTTAAATAATAATAATAATAAATAAATACACCCAACAGTCACACACATAGTCCTGACCTGTGTCGTGGGTATCAGGAACTACGAGGGACTTGCGGTCCCACAACACTCAGACCCGAGACCAATATTTGTGGTTCACACAAACATTTGTCTCAGTGTGGGAATCGAACCCACGGCCTCTCGCTTCGCAGCCGGCTACTCGCCCGCTGCGCCACGGAGGCTACATGCATAAGCTCACGCCTATATTCTTGAAAGGTAGGAAGAGGTGGAACTAGTACACTAATTTTCCGAGGTTATTTCCGTCCCATGATTATATAGATATCTTATCTTAAAACTGCCTGCCTGACGTCAACCCCTCTGGGGAGAAAGTATGAAGTACCAATTAAAGTATCTAAGACAATTATTCTTGAGAGTTACTAGTAGATATCTTTCTACTGGTATTTATGTCAGTGTATTTTTAACCGACTTGAAAAAAGGAGGTTCTCAATTCAGCGAGTTTCTTTATTCCTTTTCTTTTAATATGTATGTACATCGATTTCTCCAACAATTGTGCACCGTTTTTAATGGAAAAAATTTAATTCGGTAGAGTTTAGCTGCGATGTGGTCCCATATAATTTTGGTTAAGATCTGGTGACGAAGTACGGATTAAAAAATTAACGAGGACTCAACGGGCAACAGTACACTCGTCGCGATAATGTTAATATTGTATTGGAATTTACATGCTATTGCTGTAACTACCACAAAAAATTTATAAATAAAATAAGTATTAACAAAACTTAGAAAAGAACTTCAAAATAAAACCACTTAAAAGTCAAAAATAACAAATTCTATAGGTCTCTTTGAGCTCGGTGCAATTTTTTTTTTCACTAAAGAAACCTATAGAAATTGTTATTTTTACTTTTTAGGATGCTTTTATTTTGAAGTTGGTTTCTAAGTTTTGTTATTAGTTGGAAAGCAGCATTTACTCAGAAGTGGTGAAACAGGCGCTAAAACTTCGTGATTACTTCAAAAAGTTACAGTTTACAAAGCGTCTTTGGGATGCCTTTATGACTTCGGAAACAAAAATTAAACTTATTTTGAAACTTAATGTTGCCATAAATCATAATAAACTAACATAGCCAATTTTGAAGTATTTTTTTATAATGTACATACGTCATGAATGATGCACGACTTGTTTTTGGTCTAGTGGTCATTCGTAGACATTGGACTGGGAATTCAGAGGTATTTCCCGAGTTCAAATATTCCAGTGCTTCGATTCAATCATATTTGTTTTAATTTCTTACATCCAATCAAAAAAGTGTTATAATTTTGACCACTTTATCTATGAGTGTGTGTATCTTTCTGTGATGGACCAATTTGAACACGGTTTTTTATTTAATAGCTGGGTTAATTAAAATGATGTTGAGCTGCTTTTGAAGAAAAGCCTAAAGCCATTCAAAAGTTACATACATATGTTACTTTTAAATTTTTGTTTTTATTTACATTGGGAGTTTTAACGTTACGTAAACAACAAAAATGATGGATGATAGGAGACTTACGAAACAGATACATAAGCCAAGTTTGGATGGAGAAGGGACAGAGGTCGACAGCACCGAAACTATGCCAGCCGAATTAGCGAACTCTAAACCGAAGAAAATGCATGAAGAGATTAATGAAAGTAGATATGTATCTTTTGTGTAAAATAGGGATTTTATCCAACTTGGCGATAAACTAAGCGCACACCCACATCTTTAGATGAAAATACCATTGGCAAAATCTGGATAGATTTGTTGAGCTTCACCTATGACTTGATTTTGAATGTTTGTCAAATTAAGCGATAAACTACGCTCACACCCACCACATCTTTGCATGAAAATACCATTGGGATGATCTGGATGGACTCGTAGAACTTTGCCTACGGCTTCATGCATTAGTGTATGGCAAAAATAATAAATAAATACACCCAACAGTCACACACATAGTCCTGACCCCACACTAGGTTAACCTGGATCGTGGGTATCAAGAACTACGAGGGACTTGCGGTCCCACAACACCCAGACCCGAAACAATTATTGTGGATCACACCAACATTTTTCTCGGTGTGGGAATCGAACCGAAGAAAAGTCGAACAATTTCTCGAATACCCAAGAATAAATTCAAATTCAAATTCAAATTCTTTATTGAATCCATAAAATGTTATACATCATTTAGATTCAGTCAAATTTTAACTCTACCGCCAGTTCGGAGTGCTGTTTCGCTAGAGAAGAACAGACAAGAAACTCTAACGTTGCTCTTTTCAAAACTGATTTACAATATTGATACTATGTACATTACAATTTATTTGAGTTAAAGCAGCTCAGTTTATGCCAAGAGAAACATTATAACAAAATAATGATTATTGACCATGAGTCCCATGACCACGATGAATAAATTAGGACCACAAAGTAAAAAAAACTATAACAATAAATAACAGTTTGATCAGACCAGTCTACACAAGCAGCACCCGTTCACGAGTATGACGCATGTGTCAGCCATCGGCCTCCTCAACCATGTTACAGGGAAGTGACCGACACACCACACCACCCGGTACACGACACCGCCGCAAGCACAGACACTTTAGCGAGCATGACATACCCAAACTGAATTTAAATGAATGAATTTAATGAATATAGTTCTTAATTCCCAATGGTTCCCATGGGAGTCATGCTTCTCCAATTCTGGACTAAAAAACAATAAACCGCCAACTCCATACATCACGCCCTCGCAAGAACTGTACACTAGGTCGAACGTTTGCAATCACTGTGATTGTAACTGAAATAATAATGGATGAACGGGGTTAACTTTGTGTACCAATGGACAATGTAACCTTTATTTTATAAACACAGAGAGAAAGAAGAAAGAAAAGAACTGTATAAAAAGGTTTTGACAAAATAAACCGACAAACCAGGGAGTTTCTGGGTTCAAATACAGTCACGAAACGACTATTTGTCATTTGAGATTTCGATTTGAAAAAGCAATTCATAAGTTGCTCGGGTTTGCATTCGTGCTCGATAGGGCGACAGGTTCGCCACCTATAACATCTTGGGATGGAAATAAGCGCTAGTTGTACCTCTGCCTACCTGTTCGGGGATTTCTGCCGTCAAGCAGCAGTATTGTGTTCCGGTTTGAAGGACATTGAAGCCAGTGAAATTACTGGGCATTAAGAGACTTAACAATGTCTCAGGGTGACGAGCGCAGTCCAATGCCATGCAATGCTTTGTAATTCAAAGTTATGAGCGTTGTTGTTATGGGCAGGTGTGGCGCTTAACATCAGGCGAGCGATCTGCTCGTTTCGTCACTCAATATAATAAAATAAAAACTACAGTGTGTTATATATAACACTATTATAATTTATCCCAGCCAAATGATATTGTAAGGTGTCGCTTATGTAAGAGCATGAATTCCAATAATCAGAGCGTCAATATAGTTATCAGGAACCTGTTGGGCTAGAGTTAGAACATAATTCAATTGAGAGCAAACTTACTAGGCGTGTGCAGTGAACTTAGATATAATTCGTTTAATATCACCCTGTAATGATATAGACGAGGATTTAAAATTGCCTATTAGCTACTTTTAATGGAATGTTTATTACTATACAGTGATACATACGCCTGTTATCCCCGAAGGAGTAGGCAGAAGTGTATACAGTACACCCTTTTGCCTGGCGTATCTCTGTCCCATAATGTGACAGAATGCAAGCTTATTGCCATACCGAGCACAATTCCAGACTCAAGGTTGTTTTTTTTATGGTTTGCTTTATGGTATAGGCCGGCAAACGAGCAAGTGGGACACCTGATGGTAAGTGATCTCCAACGCCCATGTACGCCCACAATAATCGTACCAAAAGAATCATGGGTGCGTTGCCGACCTTAAAGAAAAGGATAATTAAGGGATTGGGGAAGGGGAGGGGGTTTGGGCCTCCGGATATCTCACTTACCGTACGAAACGCAGCAGCAAGCTGCTACTTTACGCCGGTTTTCTGTGAGACAGTGGTAATGACCCGGACGAGCCGGCCCATACATGCTGTAGAGATGTGAGATGCTGACCAATTTGTAATAGAAAACCCCCAATATCACTTTTACCCGACCCGAGGATCGAACCCGAGACCTCTGCAATATTATATTCATCTCATGCATACAATTATATTCATCTCCAAATAAGTTGACGTCAGGTAAACAGGTGGTCCTAGAAAGTTTATTTTATAGCATAGAAAAGTACTGCCTTTTAGTGGCGACTAACCTTAAAACGGATAATAGGTTCAATTATTGCACCATTGTAGCGGACGGGCGGACTGGAGCGTAGCAGAAATACACGTGGGGGTACGGGAAAGAGTGTATTTGCGTATAATACTAGCGAGTAACGATGAATGATCCCAACAAGGGTGGAACTTGGAAGTCATTCGCTACACAAACTACTTAATTAAACGTATTCTGCTTTCAACGAAAGATCCCATCAAGGTGAAAGTCTTTCATTTACCACAGAATAGATAATTAGGCTAATCCTAACTTCTCTTCACCACTTACAACCTTGTGTTCGGTAAGTAATGATTTGCCGGAGAATCTTGCCATCGCGATGTAGCTGTGCCATACGTTTTGCATCGCACTAAGACAGTGACGCCATCTCTTGGCATATTTTGTAATTAGTGTAGTCATGGGCGCTACACCATTAAATATTAAACATTCTGCACGGTGCAACCGTACAAAATTGCGCCTTCAGCTTAATACGTCATTACCGTGTAACAACGGTGATTATTTAGTTCGCGTACCGCTGAGCAACAAGCCGTGCGTGCAGACATCATGATATCAATACAATCATTATCATCAGTAGTGCTTTAAGTTATCGGCAATAAACATTCTTTACAAGTGAACCAGTCAGTGTCTTTCTTCTCTTTCTTTTCAAGTGGTATCATTATATCAACAAACTATGAGTATAAGGTGTGTGGTGCTGGACCTAGACCATACATCTTTTTTGTTTGTTGATATAATTATACCAACAAACTCAAATTCAAATTTCATTTTCATTCATACTTTAATATGAATGAAGCCTTTGAGACTTCTATGCCTGAAATATTCGTTTCGTGGAAAATTTACATAATAGATGATATTTTATCTAGGTGTTATTTTTTGCCATCTTCAACTCATTCTCTATAACATCATCATATTCAACTCAATGTGTTTTGTTTTCTCTCGAGTATAACATACCATACCTAAAAAAATACAATTCAAAATTAAACAGCAAAAGTACGAATAAGATATAGCATACAGTCCAAGAACTGTAGAAACTGATTGCCGATGGGTCACAGCTGCAGCGCCACTAAAACTTTTTTTGTTGAGGTTTTGATAAAAAAACAACTAGGCTTATATCTTTGAAATTAAAATCCGCTATCATAGAGACATCATTTTTGCTTCACCGTTATAGCAAGCAATAATTGAGAATGAATACACATGTAAATTAGAAAGTTCTGAGATCTTGCTGCTGGTTTCGAATCAAATTCAAATTCAAATCATTTATTCTGTAAATTGGATCATAAATATCACTTTTACATGTCAATCATTTTTTAAGCTATATTACATTTACGACGGCATTTCAGGGCTAGCCATGAGAAGAAATGCCGAAACAAACTCATGGGTTATGGCCTCTTTTAATGTCCAGACATTGTTTTACAGAAATTATGCGAGTGTAATGTACAGAAATTCCTGGATTGGCCCTTTCAAGAGATAGTCAAAAGTATATCAGACATACGTAGCACTCGGACTAACATTAAAAAAATAAATGAAATAATTTATAACAAAAAAAATCAAAATGTCAATATTCCCTTACATACTAATATTGCGCCAATAGAGCAGTCAATATTAAATAATATAATATATCAAAAAAAAGAGAATCAACAACTTTTCTCCCGGAGACCCGTACCACTCCCCGCTGAGCTATGGCTGCTTTTGCAGTACATATACATACATACATATGGATACAGTTGAATTAAATGTATATATTACCAAAACTAAATACGATTTAGCTGACTAAGTAAAATCAGGAAAGTGCCGACGCTACACTTGATGGTAAGATCAGTGCAATTGTGTTTTTATTGCAAAGGCCAGCAAACGACCAAGTGAGTCACCTGATGGTAAGTGAGCTCCACCGCCCATGAAAATCCACAATACCTGAGGAATCATGGATCATGTTGATCTTAAAGAAAAGAGATCATTAAGGAATTGGGAAGGGGAGGGATTTGGACTTCCTGATATCTCACTCGCCATCCGAAACGCAACAGCAAGCTGCTTCTTGACGTCGATTTTCTGCGAGACAGTGGTAACGACCCGGTCGAGCCGGCCCATTCATGCTGTAGGCCAAACTATCTACAGCGTGGCTCTACCACTTCAGATGCAAATGTAGCGTTAATACGGCAAATGCCGCATAGAACTATGCCGGTCTTGCTTCATTATCAAGATTTTAATATCGCTACTTCTATTGACAGCTGACCCAGCTATCTATCTCAGCCTGTTGCCGTCCACTGTTAGACGTAAGCCTCCCCAAGTGAGCGCCAACCATCCCGGTCTTGAGCAGCACGCATCCACCCGCTACCCACCATTTTTTTCAAGTCGTCGGTCCACCGTGCAGCAGGGCGCCCCTCACTATGTTTGCCTAACCGTGGTCTCCACTCCAGCACATGTCTGCTCCACCGACCATCTGTCCGTCTGCAGACATGACCGGCCCACTTCCACTTCAGCGTGCTAATTTTGCGAGCAATATTGGACTTTGGTTCTCTGGCGGAACCATGATAAATCCAATATTAGCTAAGTTCGTATAACAACGGACGTCGACGATAAATCTAGAATAATTGTTTTACGAGATTGGCTCGTAAAGTCGAATAGAATAGTTTGGAATATCTTCCCCTCTCGCTTGTGGTCCAAGGTTTCTGGTTTATTACTCTCCAACATTTGAATTCGGTTATCAAATTAGATTCCAAGTAAATTTAAAATAGTCATACATACATACGCACTCACTGTAATCCCCGAAGGTGTAGACAGAGGTGTAACCAGTACACACTTTTCGCCGAGCGTATCTTCGTTCCTTGATGTGATAGGGGGCGAGCTTATCGCCATACCCTGCACAAATTCCAGACTCCGGACTGAGTATTTCGATATAGAAATACCACTTTAACTCGACCCGGGGATCGAACCCGAGACCTCAGTGTCTGCCTCATTCGTAACGCGTACGCATTACAACTTCGCTATCGAGGCAGTCTTTAATAAATTATATAATTGAGGCGGAATGAATACTTTTAAGGCTTAATCCTCTTTATTATAAAACGTAAACTAATCTTAAAGTGAATTTATAACACTGGGTTTTACTAGGTGCTAGGTATCTCGTACCTATTCAAGAGCCCGTTGGTGTTGGTACCACCGCTTTGTCTATTTCTGCCGCCTAGCAGTAGTGTGTTAGTACTGTTGTGTTCCAGTTTGAAGTACATTGAAACTTGTAAAATTACTGTGCATTATGACACATCTTATGTCTCGGGATGATGAGCGCAGTGCAATGCCCTGTAGTGTTTTGTAATACAAAGTTATGTGTGGTGGTGCTTCTGTTTTTGAGCAGGCGTGGCGCTTACCATCAGGCGAGCGACCTACTCGTCTCGTCATTCAGGCTTTATTAATACAAGACACCATCATGACTGCCTCGGTGGCGCAGTTGTAATGCACACGCGTTACGATTGAGGCTGACGCTGAGGTCTCGGGTTCGATCCCCGGGTGGGGTACAAGTGGTATTGGGTTTTTCTATTACGAAATGCTCAGTGTCAGCCCAGAGACTGCAATTTGTGCCCGGTATGGCGATCGGTTCGCCCCCTATCACATTGTGGGACGGAGATACGCTCGGCGAAATCTGGGTGTATTGGTTACACCTCTGCCTACCCCCTTCGGAGATTACAGGCGTGAGTGCATACGTACACCATCATTAACTAAAAGAACCTTTCATATTTCCGCGTATGTTGGTTACAAAGTAATTCCTTTATCATAGTGTTTATGACGTGGAACATAATTAATTTTCAATTTGATCGCCGAGCAAAGAAGAATGAAGGTAGACTCATTATCTTCGTTTAATTAAAAGACTATTTACTTTTAAAAGGTTAAAAGGAAATTAGATCTAGTTACTGCTAGAAGTTACGTGAGACGAGTATTCTTTTATTAATACCAAACGACAGTAATCACTTTAACTCATAGTTTATTGGTTACATTTACAATATCACTGCTTTACAGACAACAACCGCATGTCAGGATTCTCTAGAGACCGCTCTCTAATTACAACTAAAACAACAAGGACCGAATAGTAAACGAGCATAGCTACCGCGTAATGAACACTTAGACAATCGACCGAGCACTGATCTTACTGAAGTGCAGGCAACCGGCTGACTGCGGGCAAAAGACCTCCAGTTATGGCGACAACCTAATTAAAACCACGTTGTAGACACTTTTGTCTATAAAATATAAATCATATGGTCATGTAGAAAGAAGTAATTATGTAATGTTAGCGTATTCTCTTAATATTGGTATAGTGAGTGTCTGAGAAAGCAACGTTGGGTACACTGTAATAATAATGGTGCGATATAGTTGTGAAAGGGTAGTTAAATGTATTTAAAGCTAAGCCCTTAAATAATCCCTCTTCGATGCAAACTCGTTACTACATCTGCACGGCAGCGGATTCAGCGCTGTGCCAATTCCCCAGAACTAATCTATAAACGCCTGCAGCGGTGTAGATTGCATGCTTTTGTTCTAATTTCTCCCTCAGCTGCTGAATGGGGCGCTACTAAGACGTACGGGCCAAGCGGCTCCAACTTAAAAGCTAGCGCTTTGACCGAATCTAGGCTGGAATCTTGTTTATTTTTAGACATCTTACTATTTCTATGATTCTTGAAAGGTTGAAATGTAAGGTCGGAGAAAAATTTCTTCGTATTTTATATACAAATTCGAGACATACTTTTATTCAAAGTTTAATTATTGTTTCATTTTATTATAATATGTATGTGCCCGTTTGACCTCTAGCTTTTTGTCATCGTCATTAGTTAGTAAGTGACATGATTTTGTTGCTATAGAAATTTTGGGATTTTTGGGTCCATAAATTACGACAAGTAGTTTGGAGAGTCTTCTCCTGGTAAGCTTACACTACCTAAAGATTTCTGAACAGACCGAAGTCAGCCTAGCCAAGCTCTCTTAATTTTTGCTGAGTGGCTAAATGGTCTGACATTATCGTGGCGAAAGACCTTTCCGTTGCTCAATTCCGGCGAGTTCTTTTTACTTTATTGCTTTAGTCTAATCAGCTGTTGGCAAGAGAGATCTGAAATTATGTTTTTTCCCGGCAGAATAAGCTCATAATGAAAGATGCTCTTCCAATTCCATCATTCACACAATATAAGAAACAAGTTCTTACTAGACTTCACGAAACGAATAGTAAGTAGGAGTATCTGGTATTCTTCTGTTTGTGCTTGGTGTGGAAGGGTACGTCCTTGCGTTTTTACCGGGATGGAGGGTGCGACTTATATCCTGGCTTTTAATAACCACCGATTTTTCCAAGTGGCAAATCACTGTTTAGGTATATATTACTTAATATAAATTAAGTTCTGCTAAGTGTCTATCTAACTATACTCGTATAACGTGGATAGCGGTGTTGGTTACATTAACACTATTTGCTTTTTGTTATTTCTATGATACTGCCGTTATGTAACTGTTTGTTATCCCCAATAAATGAAAAAAATAAATAAACACAACATCGCATTAATTCGTGTTTCGCCACTTGGAGTATGTGGAGCATGGCTGCATTTTTTACCACGATTTTTCCGCACGTTCTTATAAACCACCGACGAAGTTCTTATAGTAGTTATCCACTTCTCTTCGCCAGTGGATCAACCTATTCAATATTTTTTTATAGCATAAGCCGGCAAACGAATAAGTGGGTCACCTAATGATGATGATGATGAAAATGAAGTGATCTCCACCGATCATATACGCCCACTATATCAAAATAATCATGAGCGTGTTGCCGCCCTGAAAGTAAAGGGATAAGTAATTGGTTGGGAAGGGGAGGGAGATTTGGGCCTCTGGAAAACTCAGTGGCGCCTCTAGCGGATACGTAAGAAACTAAATTTTGTCATAAAATATTTTACGTCGTCGCTAGTGATTTTACTGAGACAAACTCATGGTTGAGGCACAGATCATTAAAACCCCTGACGTCACTTAAAAATATCTAGCTTTTAAATGGTCCATTCGCTTCGATGCCATACAGACAAGAAGCTTACAACACTCCTTTGTAATACATACGCACTCCCGCCTGTAATCCCCAAAGGGGTAGGCAGATGTGTAACCAGTACACTCACATTTCGCAGAGCTTATCTTATCTATCTATAGTATCTCAGTATATACCGGGCACAATTCCAGACTCCGGGCTGATACTGAGCATTTCCAATAGAAAAACCCAATATCACTACTCGACCCGGGGATCGAACCCGAGACCTCAGCGTCAGCCTCAGTCGTAACGCGTACGCATTACAACTGCGCCACCGAGGCCACCTTTTTTAATGGCAGGAGTTAAAACGTTAGTCAATGTAAATATACATTTTTTTTTTATGGCATAGGCCGGCAAACGAGCAAGTAGGCTACCTGATGGTAAGTGATTGCCACCGCCCATGTACGCCTACAATACCAAAATAATCATGAGCGTGTTGCCGGCCTGAAAGTTAAGCTATAAATATGGGATTGGGAGGGGAGGGGGATTTGGGCCTCCGGATATCTCCCTCACCGTACGAAACGCAGGAGCAAGTTGCTACTTTACGCCGATGTCTATGAGACAGCGGTAACAAGTAATTATTTCAAGTAAAACTTTGTAGCTTTAACAGTCTGTATCTAATTACTGTATTTAACTATTCAGCTGTCCGTAAAGTTTTACCTTAACTTTCATCGTAAACACTCAGGGGCCTTATTATCTACGACGCCACAAACACGTAACGCGCATGTTCACGTTAACTCGGCTAAATCACCACCGAATGGTATTCTTTAAGCCAATATGTTTGTCTAATCCACAAATATTTGTTTCGGGTCTAGGTGTTGTGGGACCGCAAGCCCCTCGTAGGTCCTGATACCCACGATACAGGTTTACCTAGTGTGGGTTCAGGACTATGTGTGTGACTGTTGGGTGTATTTATTTATTAATAATAATAATACCAGCCCTGTATTATATACGTCCCACTGCTGGGCACGGGCCTCCTCTACTGAACGAGAGGCGTTAGGCCTTAGTCCACCACGCTGGCCTAATGCGGCTTGGCAGACTTCACATACCTTCGAAATTCTTATGAAAAACTACTCAGGTATGCAGGTTTCCTCACGATGTTTCCTTCACCGTTAAAGCAAGTGATAATTAAAAATTAATATACACATAACTTAGAAAAGTCAGAGGTGTATGCACTTGGGGTTGGTTTCGAACCTGCGACTTTCGTCTCGACAGTCCATACCACTCCCCGCTGAGCTATCACTGCATCATTTATTTATTAGTTGTATGTAATTTTTTAGAGTGGTCGAGCCACGCTGTAAACACTTGTCGACAGCATGAATGGGCTGACTCGTGTGGGTCGTTATCACTGTCTCACAGAAAACCGGCGTAAAGTAGCAGCTTGCTGCTGCGTTTCGTACGGTGTGTGAGATATCAGGAGGCCTAAATCCCCTTCTCTTTCCCAATCCCTTTCTTAAGGTCGGCAACGCGCCCATTATTCTTCTGGTATAGTGGGCGTATACGGGCGGTGGAGATCACTTACCATCAGGTGAACCACTTGGTCGTTTGCCGGGCTATGCTTTAAAGGAAAGTATCATGAATTTGGCATTGGCTTAGAAAACATCACTCAATGCCAAAACACTGTTGTGTTCCAGCTTGAAGGATATTAAAGCTAGTGAAATTACTAGGCATTATGAGAGTTAACATGTTGTGTCTCGGCGTAACGAGCACAGTCCAATCTCATGCAGTGCTTTGTAATTCATAGTTATGTGTGGTGTTGCTTCTGTTTATGGGCAGGCGTGGCGCTTACCATCAGGCGAGTGACTTGCTCGTTTCGTCACTCAAGGTAATAAAAAAAAAGCGGCGTCAATATAATGCGTTCACGTTAATATAACGCAGACGCGATTCAAGTCCACATGGTGATAGCGAATAAGGCCCCAGGTTGATTTTCGCCATTAAACTTTGTAAACTCCTAAAATTCCTTTATGTAACATGTGTATAAAATTTTGAGGTTCCCTAACTTGTAGGAATTCGGAAGAAATTTCAAAGTGGTTCCTAAATAATTTTATAGTGTGTCTCCACTTCTGATATTTCGCTGCACTTATGCCCGGTTTCTGAGGTGCTTTTAACAGTAGTTTATGTATTCAATTGTGTTACCGGTTCGATAACGTAAGAAATTTGTTTCCGAACACTGCGTTTTAAGATAAACTCCCCTTACACGTAGTTTAATTTAACTGACCAATTTGGAATGTTTAAATGTTCGATTACTATTTGGTGCCTCATTTTTGATTATTTTATAGTAAAATACAAATAATTAAGCAACTAATCCTAAATATAAGCCAAGCAAAATAATATTCTTGAATCAAGCAGCTTTTCATAATTTGACTTTGAAATCTGGAGGCCAATTCTCGTAATTTTAAATGTTCAAAATATCATTCCGATCTAGTCTAAGCGTCAAGAAAGTTGCAAATGGCATTCTCTTAAACCAATAATCAACGTCAAGGGTGAAAACGTAGGCATAAAAACGTATATAATGACTTTTCACTTATTCCTCAATTCATATTTAACAAGGATAAAGTTCACCCTAGCCTCAAAAGTGAACACCCACAGGATCTCGGTTTTCAGCTTGTTATTAATTTGAATTGAGGCGTGATATATTGAAATATCAGTCAAGAGGTCTCAGTTCGTAGGTCAGTGTACTGGGATCATAAATGTAAGGTCAGTTGGGTACAGTGTTTATAGTGAATGAGGAATTTTGGTAATACTTTTGTTACAGGATACGAACAATCTAGAGGCCAATTCTCGTAATTTTAAATGTTCAATATATCATTCCGATCTAGGGTCAGCGTCCAGAAAGCTGCAAATGGCATTCTCTTAAACCAATAATCAACGTCAAATGTGAACATAGATCGTAATGAGATTGAATGTAGAATAAAAGTTGACTGAAGCCATAACAGTATAATTCTACTGCTAATGCTAGGTACATTTGACGTTGATTATTGGTTTAAGAGAATGCCATTTGCAACTTTTTTGACACTGAGACTAGATCGGAATGATATTTTGAACATTTAATATTACGAGAATTGGCCTTTAGATTTTCATTCGTAAGTGGTAGAGCCACGCTGTAGACAGTTGTTTCAATTTCTATATCTATTGATATAGAAATTGAAAAAATAATAATAGAAATTGTTATTTTTGACTTTACAGTGTTTTTATTTTGAAGTCGGTTTCTAGGGTTTGTTAAAACGTATTTTATTTTTCAATATTTAGTGGTTATAAGACTATCATGTAAATTCCAATACAATAACCAATCGTGACGAGTGTAACGAATTGAAAAACTCCTCCTTTTTTAAGTCGGTTAAAAATAAACTTAAGTTACTAATCATATTAATATTATAAATGTGAATGTAAGTTTGTTTGTTACGCTTTCACGCGAAAACTACTTAACCGATCTACGACTACTAGCTACTTTTTATGAAAAAAAACTATTTGTTTGTTACGCTTTCACGTCTATATGACTGAACCGATTTTAATGATTTTGATGTAGAGATAGATGGGACCCTGGAGACGGTTGTAGGCTACGTTTTATTTCGGAAAGTCTATTCACGCGGGCGGAGCCTCGAGCAAAAGCTAGTGCTATATAAAATCTTTCAAAATAAATGTTCTACAATCTGACAGACATAGTTTCAGCAGTCATTAATTTATAATCTAGTTATATGTGGACAAACAAACAGATTTTTGTAGATATAGCAAGTCAAACTCTAAGTTAACGATATGTTATGGGCCATAAAACGATGGTTACCTTTTTGTAGAGCTCTAGTTCCGATGATGAGGCAGTTTTATCTACTCTCTACCTATAATATTATTATTACTGAGGCGAACGTTATAAGACCAAATAATACCAGCCCTGTATTACGTATATGTATTGTATACGTCCCACTGCTGGGCATGGGCCTCCTCTACTGAATGAGAGGGGTTAGGCCTTAGTCCACCACGCTGGCCTAATGCGGCTTGGCAGACTTCACATACCTTCGAAATTCTTATGAAGAACTTCTCAGGTATGCAGGTTTCCTCACGATGTTTCCTTCACCGTTATAGCAAGTGATAATTAACAATTAATACACACATAACTTAGAAAAGTCAGAGGTGTATGCACTTGGGGCTGGTTTCGAACCTGCGACTTTCGTCTCGACAGTCCATACCACTCCCCGCTGAGCTATCACTGCGTTATAAGACCAAGCGATGTGTTAATATGTATTTTTTTTATTAGCTTGAAACCTTCAAATTGAATCACCACAATGCTTACATACTGCTGTTTGGCGGCAGAAATAGACAAAGCCGTGATACCTAGACAGTCTCTCGTACACGAGGGACCTTATGCATTACCTTCTTCTTCCAGCTGCACTCGCAGTGGGATCGGCGCAAAATATTTTTAAACCCCTGTTACAGAAAGATTTTGCTTGTTTTACTACCAGCCGCCTGCCTGACGTCAATGCCTCTGGCGAGACTATCCCGCCCACACACCCGCCACTGTAACTCCTGTGCACCAGGATCGACAGTGGCACGCATTTTTGTTGACACCGAGCAGTGAAGCTCGGCGAGTCTCTGGGAATGATAAATTGTCTTTGTCCCGCAACGAAATTAATCAAATAGAAAGTTAAAGGAGGAGTTGGAAATATTAATTGTCCACTTCCCTCCATAGCAAAGCGGTAGACAAAATAATGAACTAAGGATGCATTAACCTCAGACACAAGGACAATTCCTCTGGGGAGGAATCTAAGGTGTTATACATTTTATAAAATATCGCTGGCTCCCATGCCTTACCCCACAAACAGACCCTTAGAAGTAGCACGTCACCTGACCTTGCGCTGCCCAGTTCCGGTTGCGATAATAAATATCCGCCCTTCAGTCCTGCCACCCAGCATTGCCCTTCAGTTACCTTTAAGTATATTATTTGTGTCATAGCAGTGATAGCTCAGCGGGGAGTGGTATGGACTGTCGAGACGAAAGTCGCAGGTTCGAAACCAGCCCCAAGTGCATACACCTCTGACTTTTCTAAGTTATGTGTATATTAATTGTTAATTATCACTTGCTTTAACGGTGAAGGAAAAACATCGTGAGGAAACCTGCATACCTGAGAAGTTCTTCATAAGAATTTCGAAGGTATGTGAAGTCTGCCAACCCACATTAGGCCAGTGTGGTGGACTAAGGCCTAACCCCTCTCATTCAGTAGAGGAGGCCAGTGCCCAGCAGTGGGACGTATATAATACAGGGCTGGTATTATTATATTATTTGATACCACGTTGTTAATCGAAATTATTCCACTTTAGAGGTGAAATCGGGGATGAAAGACTAAAACATCATCATTAATACACCGATTTTGATAATTCTTCAACTAAAAAATAGTAAAATTTAAAATCTTTAATAATAATAATACGGAGTCTTGAGTGGTAGAGCCACGCTGTAGGCACTTTTGCCTATGGCATAAATGGGCCAGCTCGTCCAGGTCGTTACCACTATCTTACAGAAACCCGACGTAAAGTAGCAGCTTGAGGCCCAAATCCCCTTCCCCTTCCCAATCCCTTAATTATCTCTGTCATTTAAGGTCGGCACCGCGCCCCTAATTCTTTTGGTATTGTCACTTACCATCAGGTGACCCACTTATTCGTTTGCAGACGTATATTATAAAAAACCCTTAGCAATTTTCATCAGCAAAATCGTAAAATCTCGGCGCCATATTTCCTTGCAAACAGTTACATTAAAGAAAGTAAAAATCACACTAAGGCCAGCAAATTAATTTGTTGTAATTTCCATTGAGTATTGTGGTCACGTATTGGGGGGCGTCCCTCCAAGCCCCCTTCCAGAGGAGCTTCATTAGCACCCTTTGACAAGTCGACAAGTTCACGAAACTTCGTACCTGGCCAATCTTACATTTACTGGGTTAATTACATCATTTGTACTTTGATTTCGATTAAATCAATTTTTAACCGACTTCAAAAAAGGAGGAGGTTATCAATTCGACTGTTTTTTATGTTTGTTACCTCAGAACATTCGACTGGGTGAACCGATTTTGATGATTCTTTTTTTATTTGAAAGCTGGTGCTTCCCGTGTGGTCCCATTTCAATTGGTTAAGATCTGACGACGGAGATCGTAGTAAAAAATAAAACTCTTCAACGGACAACAGTACACTCGTCGCGATTATGTTATTGTATTGGAATTTACATGCTATTGCTGTAACTACCAAAAAAAAATTAAAAATAAAATAACGTTTAACAAAACTTTAGAATCGGTGCCTGTGTTGCTACCAGTCAAATAAAACTGCACCGACTCCAAAGAGTCCTATAGAATTTGTTATTTTTGACTTTTCACTGAAAAGTTTATATTTTAAGTTTTTATTTTGTAGTCAGTTTCTAAGTTTTGTTAAACGTTATTTTATGTATTTGATTAATAGAAGTAGACAGCCTCCGTGGCGTAGTGGGCGAGTAGCCGGATGTGAATTTAGAGGGCACGGGTTCGTTTCTCGGACTGAGATAAATAGCTGTATGATCCATAAATATTTGTTTCGGGTCTGGGTGTTTCCTCCCCAGAGGGGTTGATGACAGGCAGGCGGCCGGTCGTAAGAACTATAAGCCAAATCTTTTTGCAACATGTGTTAAAACTCATGATGCAGCGGTCCCACTGTGCCTGGGATAAGGGCAGGTGGAAGATTAGATTAATAGTAGACTTTACTGACATGTCATAAGTTTAGTCTAGTTCGGTTATAATTTTAGTTTTAAATTTACTCATAATTTGGGATTAGAATTTACTCATTTTTTATAGCATAGGCTGGCAAGTGGGTCACCTGATCGTAAGTGATCTCCACCGCCCATGAACGCGCACAATACCAATAGAATCATGGGCGCGTAGCCGACCCTAAAGGAAAGGGATAATTAAAGTATATATCTCACTCAGCGTAGAAAACGCAGCAGCAAACTGCTACTTTACGTCGGTATTTTGTGAGACAGTAGTAATGACCCGGACGAACCGGCCCATTTATGCTGTAGACAAAACTGTCTACAACATGGTTCTACCACTCAAAATAATAATGAGCCAAATTGTAATATCTTTAATGATGGTATTTTTAATTATTAGCCAGAATGGCGAAAAGAGCAAACCGATTGTTCGCCTGATGGTAAGCGCCACGCTTGCCTATAAACAGAAGCAAAACCACACAGAACCTTGCACCACAATATACTGCATAGCACTGGACACTCCGAAACATAAGATGATCAAATAATACCTAGTAATTTCATACATACATACATTCGACAGCCTCCGTGGCGCAGCGGGCGAGTAGCCGCTTGCGAAGCGTGAGGCCGTGGGTTCGATTCCCGCACCTTAACAAATGTTTGTCTGATCCACAAATATTTGTCTCGGGTCTGGGTGTTGTGGGACCGCAAGTCCCTCGTAGTTCTTGATACCCACGATACAGGTTTAACCTAATGTGGGGTCAGGACTATGTGTGTGACTGTTGGGTGTATTTATTATTTATTTATTTATATTCATACGCACTCGCGCCTGTAATCCCCGAAGGGGTAGGCAGAGGTGTAACCAGTACACCCACATTTCGCCGAGCGTATCTCCGTCCCATAATGTGATAGGTGGCGAGCCTATCGCCATACCGGGCACAAATTCCAGACTCTGGGCTGTTACTGAGCATTTCGTAATAGAAAAACCCAATACCACTTTACCCGACCCGGGGATCGAACCCGAGACCACAGCGTTGGCCTCAATCGTATCGCGTCGCATAGAGAACTATCACCTAGTATTTAAGAGTAACAACAATATGTGTGTCCTTCTATTTTGGGACAGTCAAGCACGGGCATTGTAAATGTACGGAGGTCTCTTAGTGCACGTCACGGGTAGGGTTGTCACTTCTAACATTTTCACTAGTTCAGGGCATGAAAACGAATAAGTTTTTTTCGTTAAATAGATAAAAATTAAGACTGTAAAGTAGGCTCTCTCATAAAATCCATGTCTTTTCTAATTGATCTGATATTTGGCTTGTACTTAGTCCATTGCTGTCGGGTATCAATGTCGCAAATAAGGTAATGTTAAAAACACCGACGTCAATTGGAAATACTCTATAACTTTCAAAAGATTGAACATACATATTAAAATAATAAGTATTCAATATTATAATACTCAGACATGTTTGTGTAAGCTCATGAAAAAAACACATTAGTTTTGCACGCCATCTGGCAGAATGTAATGAAACTAAATATTTTAATTTTTTTCTATTATAGCAAAGTACCATGTCGATTAAACCATTTTCAAACAAAATATCGTATTCAAATAACTTCATTCGTTTAGGCGCTGCGATGCCACAGATAGAAACAAACACACTCTCACACACACATACATACACAGTGAAAGAGAGAGAAAGTAATCAAACTTATAACACTCTTCGTTTTTGACGATAGTATTTTTGACTTGACGTCATATCTTTTAAAATGGCTTCAAAACATGTGTGGATGTACTCGTTGTACTTCAGCCTATTCCTTTGAGGATACAGGTGTGAGGTTATATTATGGTATGACGAATAGATTAGTAATTATATATCGCCTCAGCCGTAATCAGTGTATTAGTTTGCACCTATTTATGACTACGCTCATTTTCCATTTAGAACAATGTATTTTATCGTAAAAAATATATTTTCAATGCCTCGGTGGTGTAATGCGTACGCGTTTCGATTGAGGCTAACGCTGAGGTCTCGGGTTCGAACCCCTGGTCGGGAGTAAGTGGAATTGGGTTTTTCTATTACGAAATGCTCAGTATCAGCCCGGAGTCTGGAATGTGTGCCCTGTATGGCGATAGGCTCGCCCCCTGTCACATCCTGGGACGGAGATACGCTCGGCGAAATGTGGGTGTACTGGTTACACCTCTGCCTACCCCTTCGGGGATTACAAGCGTGAGTGTGTATGTCTGTAAATATCTTTTTTATTATTTACGTTTAGTGGCAACCCTGGTTACGTCTGAGAGTTACACAACAAGGGGAATGCTTCACGAGCTTAGAAACAGCGTACATTTTGTCAATAGTTTTAACTGTTTTGTAATTTAAGGCTTTGTTTTTCTCTGATTACTTGTTTTATTTAACCTTGAATCTTGTAAGATGTTTAACTGGAATAAACAACTTTTAAAGGCATTCTATAACTTAAAAATGTCTTTAATTCTAAACGAAGATTTGACTTTGAGTTGTTAGGGCCCCCTTATGCGAGAGACCGCCTGGGTTGGTACCATCGCTTTGTCTATTTCTGCTACAAAGCAGCAGTGTTTCAGCACTGTTGTGTTTCGGTTTGAAGGACATTGTAATATAACTTTTTAAAAATGTATTTAATGCTGAACGAAGATTTTACTAGTTTTTAGGTCCCTCTTATGCGTCTGGGTTGGTACCATAGCTTTGTCCTTTTCTGCCAAGCAGCAGTGTTTCAGCACGGTTGTGTTTCGGTTTGAAGAACATTGCAATTCCTGGACATTATGAGACTTAACATCTTATTTCTCGAAGTGACGAGTGCAGTTCAGTGTCATGCAGTACTTCATAGTTCGAAGATCTGATTGGTGTATCTTCTGTTTATGGGCAGACGTGATGCTTACCGTCAGGCGAGCGACCTGCTCGTCTTACGCTAAGCTTAACGCTAGTAAAAAGAAGCTTCACATCCACGACAGAATGTCCAGACTGAATTATGGTCTTCTATAAATTCTTATCCATATTCTACCTATACATACATACGCACTAACGCCTGTAATCCCCGAAGTAGTAGGCAGAGGTGTAACCAGTACCCACATTTCGCCGAGCTTATTTCATCCCATGATATGATAGAGGGCGAACCTCAACATACCGGGCATAATTCCAGACTCCGGGTTCATACTGAGCATTTCGAAATAGAAATATCCAATATCACTTACCCGACCCGGGGATCGAACTCGAGACTTCAGCACAGCAATCGAACCGTATACGCATTACAATCATGCCACTGAGGCATCCGTATTCTACTAGGTAGTCTTTTTTGTTGAGTGGTAGAGCCACGCTGTAGACACCTTTGTCTACAGCATGAATAGGCTGGCTCGTCCGGGTCGTTACCACTGTATCAGAAAACCGACGTAAAGTAACAGCTTGCTGATGCGTTTTGTAAGGTGAGTGAGATATCCGGAGGCTCAAACCCTCTCGAAACTCAAAGGGAGTTTGGAGAGGGTTTGGGCCTCCTTTAAGGTCGGCAACGCACTCATGACTCTTTTGGTATTGTGGGCGTACATGGGCGGTGGAAATCACTTACCATCAGGTGACCCACATGCTCGTTTGCCGGCCTATGCCATAAAAAAAGTATTACAATCGCGCCACTGAGGCATCCATAGTCTACTAGTCTTTATTTATTTATAAAAAACTGTGACTGCCTCGGTGGCGCAGTTGTAATGCGTACGCGTTACGATTGAGGCTAACGCTGAGGTCTCGGGTTCGATCCCCGGGTCGGGTAAAGTGGTATTGGGTTTTTCTTTTACGAAATGCTCAGTATCAGCCCGGAGTCTGGAATTTGTGCCCGGTATGGCGATAGGCTCGCCCCCTATCACATCGTGGGACGGAGATACGCTCGGCGAAATGTGGGTGTACTGGCTACACCGCTGCCTACCCCTTCGGGGATTACAGGCGTGAGTTCGTATGTATGTATGTATATAAAAAACTGTACTTACATCAGCATATAAGATCGCCACACGTCTCTTGCAAACACTAAACCGACAACGAAAAAGACTAGCTTTTACCTTATTCAAAGAATTTCCCGCGCAAAGCGTAAAACCCGCCTCCCTCATTAAATTTAGCAGCGTCACGCACCCCACACTCACGTTTTACAGTATGTTACAACTCTTGTACATGCTCGACTTTTTTGGCGTCGTTACTCCGAAGAAATATATCTGTTTGTGTTAGCGTATTCTCATAACCGCCCCGGCCGACCATGCGGTGGGGTAGTACACATAAAGGGTTTCCCAACGTTAAAAAAAATATACTATTGTAACACCACGAAGATCAAAATCAGTTTACGAAAACTCTCAATAGATGTCGCTCACGCAAAACTACATCGCGCTATGGTTTACAACGCAAGTGTAATATAAGTAGTGCGAGAAAATATTGTTAGTCCTTAACCTAACGGTGCTAACGAAACCGAGCTTGCGGTGACCCGACCCGTGCTGCGCCCCTTAAGGGCTGAAGCGAAGTCGGACGGGTGCGGATCAGGAAGCACGTGGAGTGACCCCACGGTTTCCCCCGCATATCACCCACCTAAACCTTACCCTTCCTTACAAATCCATCCCGTATAACGGTTGGGCGTGCGGTTACTTGTAACCAATACCGTCTACGTTGCACGGACTGTTAGGAACCCGTTTCGCACAATAAGATTGGCGACGGGAGACACTCTAGGGCACACCTAATTTTAAGTACATTCCCCCCTCGCCTATCCCCGGCGAGGAGGGCCACGCACCCACTCACCCCCGGGCAATCCCACTCAGGGTGTTAGGAAAGGGGCTTCACCCCGACCCGCGACGCGACCGCGACCGCGCACGGCAGTGCGATAGCCGCCTGGTTTCTTGTGTGTTCTTTCCCAGGCGGAACGCACCGATTCCCGAACACACATAGGGATCGTCTCAAATTAGTTTAGGCAAAGGCTCGGGATCAGTCACCATGGCTGACACCGAGCCTTTGGACGACGCAGCGGAGCTAGCACAGCTCCTAAAGTACGAAAAAGCCGGCATCGTCGAGATGCTGGCTTCAAAACCGCATCTTATTAGAGCCGCCTTCCTGCTCTCCCAGAGCATACCCACCGACGACAACGACTCCGACGCTGCCAGCACCATCCGCTCTAGCGCTGTGAAACGCGCAGCTTCCGCATCCTCGCCCGATGGCTCCGAGTCATCTTGCTCCGATGATCAATCGGAGAAAGATGAATCGCAGGCCGACTCCTCCTTCACTCCGGTGAAAACCCGGAAGCAGAGGAAGAGGAGGGCACGCGCTCCCGACTCTCCCGAGTCAAACCCAACCCCCGCGGTCCCCGCTCCCTCGGCGTCTCCCGACACCGAGATGCAGGTCGACCCGACCCCACCCGCTCGCGTTCCCACTCCGGCGCCGCGTGCACCCACGCCAAAACCCACAGCCTCTTCCGGGTCGGCCCCTCAGGCCAAATCCAAGACCCCACCAAAAATATTCTTAAAAAAGCCTGACAATATCACTTGGGCGGACCTATTCAAAGTCCTGAATGACTTTAAAATCACCCACAATAGCTGGGATAATTCCAAGCAGCTCCTCCAGCTGCAACCTACCACCATCTCCGACCATAGGTCGCTAACTAAATACTTCGACGAGAAATCGTACAAGTATTTCACGTACATCCTCCCCGAAGAACGTACCTTCAAGTACGTTATTCGCGGTATCCCCCTCTCCATGTCCGCCCAAGAGGTCAAGGACGGACTCCTTGAAAAAGGAATCACCGTACTTGAAGTACACAGGATGTACATGTCAAGGCGCGCAAAACACTCCCCTCCCGCCCCTAATGGCGGGCAATACGAAATGGTCCTAGCCATCCTAAAATCCCGCGATGACGCGAAACGGATCTACGAGATCCGCGATATCTCAGGCCTCGGAGGCTTTAGAATCGAGACCCCCCACCGTAAAGGCGTTATTGGCCAGTGCCATAACTGCCAAAAATACGGCCACGCAGCCCGTAGCTGCCATCTAGACGCCCGGTGCGTTAAGTGCCTCGGAGAGCACGCCACCGCAGACTGTCCCCGTCCAAAGGACCTAAGTTTATGCACGGAGCCGCCTTCGTGCGTAAATTGTAGGCAATCTGGCCATCCGGCCAATTGGCGTGGGTGCTCGCATGCGCCCAAATCCAAACCGCGTAAGCCCCTTCAGGGCACTCGGCCTAGACCACCGCACGTACAGCCGGTGGCTAGTACGATTCTCGCCCCTCCCCCCCTAGTCAATCAGTGGTTCCCACCACTAAACAAAATTACAAAACCCATCAGCGGGTTTTCCCCAATTTCGGCTCAGGCCAACCCCAAACCTGTTCCCCAGGCGCAAGCTACCTCTTCCAAGGTAGCCCAAGCCTCTCCAACCCCTGCTCTTAAAGCACCCAAACCCGCCAAGGTGGCGATGGTGGCAGCAGCGTCGGCGTCGGCTCAACCGGCCCCCGCGAATCCCGCGAACCGCGATCCGCGCACTTCCGCGAACCGCGTTCCCCCTCCTCCTTCTCAGCCTTCGGGCTTACGGTCGTTCCTCCCGGAACAAGACCACCACCTAGCTTCAGGGCCCATATCCAACCGCGCGTGGGATTTGGTAAAAACCCTCATGTCGAATAACGACTACTCCACGCGTATCGCCGTACGCGTGCAAACTATTCTCAATTTCGGTCCCAATCCCGTCCTCCTGGACGAGATTCAAGCACTACTCAATGAGCAGAAAATGTTTCTGCTCACCACTATTAATAATGCCGTTTAAATGGCTAATTTAATTAGAAATTCCCCCCCCCTCGCGGTTCAAGCCCCGCTCCCTCAGAGTGGGCTTTTTCAATATTAACGGTATCGTTAACGATCGTACCGAGCTTTCTCAATTTGCCCGCGAAAATGATTTAGACGTCTTCCTCCTCCAGGAAACGTTTCTTAAGCCTTCCCGGCGTAGTCCAAATATTCCGAATTACCGGCTCGTACGCAACGATCGCGTCTCCGGTCCCCTAGGCGGCACGCTTATCTATTTTAAAAGGTCCCTGCACTGCATACCTTTAGATCCCCCGTTAGGATTGAGCAACATTAAGGTTTCAGTCTGCAGACTGTCCATGACTGCCCACCCGCCGATCACTATCATCTCGGCCTATCTATCACCTTCAAAGGAGCTTCTCTCCTCCGATCTGGACATACTATTCGGTATGAGCGAATCCGTCCTCGTGGCGGGTGACCTCAACGCCAAGAATACGCTGTGGAGTTGCAACTCGACAAACACGAGAGGCAACTCCCTGGCGGTAAATCTTGAACGAATAGGTATGGACATTTTAGTTCCTCCCGAACCCACGTACTACGCACATGGCGGACGACACCGACCCGACATTCTAGACTTGGCACTCGTAAAGAACGTATGCTTGCGCATGCGTTCCATACGAGTGCTACAAGATCTAGACTCTGACCACAGACCTGTGATTATAGAGTTTGTCCCCCACCTCCAAGGCCCCTCAGACACAGGTCTTGTTAACAATCCTCCGATGATGAGGGTGAAAACGGATTGGCGCCAAGTTGGCGCCAAGCTCGCGGACACCTCTTCATCATCCAGTGATCTTGTAGCCATTCCCGCCAATATCGTCACTCCTGAGGAGACGACGGCCGCGATTCGTCACTTCACCAACCACCTTAGCAACGTTGTGAGCGAAAGCTCCAGGGAGGAGCCGGAAACTGTTCGCAGTTACTGGCTCGTCCCTGACGATGTGAGGGACTTGATGAGGAGACGAAACGCGGCCATGCGCGCATTCATGTCGGATCCCAACCCGGATCGGCGGCCTCTGTTGTATCACCTCCGCAAGGAGGTGAAACGACGTCTCAAAGAGGTCACCGATTCGAGATGGGAATCCCACTTGTCCGATATCAGGCCAACGCACCAGGCGTTTTGGCAACTCTGCCGCCACTTCAGGAGAAACGATACGGCCACCATGCCTCCGCTCGATCGTCCGAATCAACGCCCAGCGTTTGATGACGACGAAAAAGCCGAGTTATTGGCCACCTGCCTGGAATCTCAATGCTCGCTCGATACGGTTCCCGTAGATCAGGAACATCTTGTTGCAATCGATAGCTTCGTCGAACGTAGGAATGCGCTCTCTGCGTCCCCGCCGCCGACGCAATCGCATACGCAGCCCCAAACCGCGCGTCCACTATCCGACGTTTTCGTCGTCGACCCGAATGTCGGCGACACGCCATTAAACTATACCCCCCTCGAACCGGTGACAATCGAAGAAGTCAAGTCTCTGGTCAAGGCGCTCAAACGCCGCAAAGCCCCCGGGGGCGACGGCATTCACAATCGCGTTCTCAAAATTCTCCCCAGCCATCTGCTGGCAATCCTTACAGCCATTTTTGAGGCGGCCCTTCGCAACCGGCTCTTTCCACAACAGTGGAAGGAGGCGATAGTGATAGGGTTCCACAAACCTGGCAAACCCGCCACCGAACCGACATATTACCGCCCCATTAGTTTGCTCAGTACCCTGGGTAAGATGTACGAGCGCATCGTCCTCGAGCGCTTAAAGTCATTTGTCAAATCCCACAATCTGCTCCCCGAGGAGCAGTTTGGTTTCCGCGAGATGCACAGTTGCGTGCATCAGGTGGTCCGCATCACGGAACACATTCTTGAAAAAGACATTAGATCTAAATTCACTACCGGAGCCCTGTTTTTCGATGTCGAAAAAGCATTCGACAAAGTGTGGCATAACGGCTTGCTTTACAAGCTGTACACCATGAACATGCCCTTACAGCTCGTGCACATCATACGAGACTTTTTGTCGAATCGCTCTTTTCGATATCGTGTGGAGGGAACTCTCTCTTCCCAACACACAATAACGGCTGGAGTCCCGCAAGGCTCCACCCTGTCCCCTTATCTCTTTTCGCTGTATACAGCCGATATTCCGCGTCCAAAGAACGCCCATCTGGCACTCTTTGCTGACGACACCGCAATCTACGCTTCTCGTAGAAATCCGGCTGATGTGATTCGTCTCTTGCAAGCCGCCGCCGATGAACTCGGCGAATGGTTCCGCAAGTGGCGAATCACAATCAACCCTTCCAAAAGCGCCGCGATTCTCTTCTGTAGAAATCCCCGTCTCACGGTTCCAGCGCGGAATGTCACCATGCACGGCGTGGTCATTCCCTGGACCAAGACCGTCAAATATTTAGGAGTTATCCTTGACCAGAAGTTGACCTTCATGCCACACGTAAACGCGGTACGCGCGCGAGCCGCATTCGCGATGGGTCAGTTATATTGGCTCTTGAATAAAAAGAGTCCAATGTCCGTCCGCAACAAGATTAGGATATACACAACATGTATTAGGCCGATTATGACGTACGCATCGCCGGCGTTCGCTCATGTACCCGAAGTTCGTTATAAGCGTATGCAAACTCTGCAGAATCGCTTTCTGCGTAGAGTCCTGGGGGCACCGTGGTTTGTGCGCAATCACAATCTCCACGTAGATGCCAATCTGCCTACCATCAGGCAAGTCATGAAAGTGGCTAGCAAACGCTATTTCGATCGCGCCGCGCACAATCCAAACACGCTCATTCGTAGAGCGTCGATATATACTCCCTTTGATCGCGCAAAGAGGAGAAGACCGCGTTCCGTCCTCGCCGATCCCGACGATGCGACCACTCTGGCCATCCGAGAGATAGAGGAAGACACACTTAAAGCACACTCCACAAGACCGTCATTCCGTCCTCGCCGAAGAGGACCTCGCCGCGCTCCCCGAAGCACCCCCGACCCTTCGACCGGCCCACGTGCCGATGAAGTACGATAAATTAGATTATAAGTAGAGTATAAATTCCCCTAAACCACCAATCGCAAATGTCTTTGCCCTCCCCCAGTGGCCGTCCTGAGCCGAGGTCCGTATCCCCCATTAGGGGGGATGCCCTCAGCGAAGGTCACTTAAATTTTTAGGGCTGGAGTGCCTACAAGCATTCGCCCGAAAGTCCGGTGTCGCTGACCAAAGCCGACCCATGTGTCAGGCTATCAGCAAGCGTCCATATAAAAAAAAAAAAAAAAAAAAAACTGTCAGTCCTTAGGGCTGGACTGCCTAATTAGGGCTGGAGTGCCTAAAGCATTCGCCCGAAAATCCGGTGTCGCTGACCAAAGCCGACCCATGTGTCAGGTTATCAGCAAGCGTCCATCCAAAAAAACAAAAAACAAATTGTCGGTCGCCCATTTCCACCCACGCGTGCGGATTGGTCAAAACTCTCATGTCCAATAACGACTATTCCACGCGTATCGCCGTACGCGTGGATAGTATTCTTAAGTTCGGTCCCAATCCCGTCCTCGTGGAGCTCTCCTAAATGAGCAGAAAATGTTTCTGCTCAGCACTATTCATAGTGCCGTTTAAATGGCTAATTTAGTTAGAAATTCCCCCCCCCCCCCCTCGCGGTTCAAGCCCCGCTCCCTCAGAGTGGGCTTTTTCAACATTAACGGTATCGTCAACGATCGTACCGAGTTATCCCAATTTGCCCGCGAAAATGATTTAGACGTTTTCCTCCTCCAGGAAACTTTTCTTAAGCCTTCCCGGCGTAGTCTCAATATTCCCAATTACCGGCTCGTGCGCAACGATCGCGTCTCCGGTCCCCTAGGCGGCACGCTTATTTATTTTAAAAGGTCCCTGCACTGCATACCTTTAGATCCCCCGTTAGGATTGAGCAACATTGAGGTTTCAGTCTGCAGACTGTCCATGACTGCCCACCCGTCGATCACCATCATTTCGGCCTACCTTTCACTCTTAAAGGAGCTTCTCTCTTCCGATCTGGACATACTATTCGGTATGAGTGAATCCGTCCTCGTGGCGGGTGACCTCAACGCCAAGAATACGCTGTGGAGTTGCAACTCGACAAACACGAGAGGCAACTCCCTGGCGTCAAATCTTGAACGAATAGGTATAGACATTTTAGTTCCCCCTGAACCCACGTACTGCGCACATAACGGACGCTACCGACCCGACATTCTAGACGTGGCACTCGTAAGAAACGTATGCTTGCGCATGCGTTCCATACGGGTGCTACAAGATCTAGACTCTGACCACAGACCTGTGATTATAGAGTTTGTCCCCCACCTTCAGGGCCCGTCAGACACAGGTCTTGTTAACAACCCTCTGGTGATGAGGGTGAAAACGGATTGGCGCCAAGTTGGCGCCAAGCTCGCGAACACCTCCTTATCATCCAGTAATCTCGTAGCCATTCCCGCCAATATCGTCACTCCTGAAGAGACGACGGTCGCGATTCGTCACTTCACCAACCACCTGAGCAGCGTTGTGAGCGAAAGCTCCATGGAGGAGCCGGAAACTGTTCGCAGTTACTGGCTCGTCCCGGACGATGTGAGGGACTTGATGAGGAAACGAAATGCGGCCATGCGCGCATTCGTGGCGGATCCCAACCCGGATCGGCGGCCTCTGCTGTATCACTTCCGCAGGGAAGTAAAACGCCGCTTAAAAGAGGTCACCGATTCGAGATGGGAATCCCTCCTGTCCGACATCAGGCCAACGTACCAGGCGTTTTGGCAACTCTGCCGTCACTTCAGGAGAAAAGATATGGCCACCATGCCTCAGCTCAATCGTCCAAATCAACCCCCAGCGTTTGATGACGACGAGAAAGCCGAGTTACTGGCCACCTGCCTGGAAGCTCTATGCTCGCTCGATACGGTTCCCGTAGCACAGGAACATCTTGTTGCAATCGATAGTTTCGTCGACACTAGGAATGCGCTCTCTGCGTCTCCGCCGCCGACGCAATCGCATACGCAGCCCCAACCCGCGCGTCCACTATCGGACGTTTTCGCCGTCGACCCGAATGTCAGCGACACGCCACTAAACTTTACACCTCTTGAACCGGTGACGATCGAAGAAGTCAAGTCTCTGGTCAAGGCGCAAAGCCCCCGGGGGCGACGGCATTCACAACCGCGTCCTTAAAATGCTTCCCGGCCATCTGCTGGAGATTCTTACTGCCATTTTTGAGGCGGCCCTTCGCAACCGTCTCTTTCCACAACAGTGGAGAGAGGCGGTAGTGATAGGGTTCCACAAACCTGGCAAACCCGCCACCGAACCGACATCTTATCACCCCATTAGTTTGCTCAGTACCCTGGGTAAGATGTACGAGCGCATCGTCCTCGAGCGCTTAAAATCTTTTGCTAAATCCCACCATCTGCTCCCCCAGGAGCAGTTTGGATTCCGCGAGATGCACAGTTGCGTGCACCAGGTGGTCCGCATTACGGACCACATTCTCGAGAAAGATCTCAAACTTAAATTCACTACCGGAGCCCTATTTTTCGATGTCGAAAAAGCATTCGACAAAGTGTGGCATAACGGCTTGCTTTACAAGCTGTATTCCATGAACATGCCCATACAGCTCGTGCACATCATACGAGACTTTTTGTCGAATCGCTCTTTCCGATATCGTGTGGAGGGAACTCTCTCTTCCCGACACACAATCACGGCAGGAGTCCCGCAAGGCTCCGCCCTGTTCCCCTATCTCTTTTCGCTGTATACTAGCGACATAACGCGACCAAAGGACGCCCATCTGGCGCTCTTTGCAGACGATACCGCAATCTACGCTTCACGTAGAAAACCGGCTGAGGTGATTCGCCTCTTGCAAGCCGCCGCCGATGAACTCGGCGAATGGTTCCGCAAGTGGCGAATCACAATCAACCCTTCCAAAAGCGCCGCGATCCTCTTTTGTAGGAATCCCCGTCTTACGGTTCCAGCGCGGAATGTCACCATGCACGGCGCGGTCATTCCCTGGACCAAGACAGTCAAATATTTAGAAGTGATCCTTGACCAGAAGTTGACCTTCATCCCACATGTAAATGCGGTACGTAATGTAAATGTAATTCGGCCGCATTCGCGATAGGCCAGTTATTTTGGCTCTTGAACAAAAAGAGTCCAATGTCCGTACGCAACAAGATTAGGATTTATACCACTTTCATTAGGCCGATTATGACGTATGCATCGCCGGCGTTCGCTCATATTCCCGAAATTCGATTTAAACGTATGCAAACCCTGCAGAATCGTTTTCTGCGTAGAGTCATGGGGGCACCGTGGTACGTGCGTAACCGCAACCTCCACGTAGATGCCAATTTGCCGATCATCAGGCAAGTCACGAAAGTGGCTAGCAAACGTTATTTCGATCGCGCCGCGCATCATCCCAACACGCTCATCCGTAGAGCGTCGATATATACTCCCTTTGACCGCGCAAAGTGGAGAAGACCGTGTTCCGTCCTCGCCGATCTCGACGATGCGACCACTGTGGCCATCCGAGAGATGGAGGAAGTTCTCACTCAAATACACTCTACAAGACCGTCATTCCGTCCTCGCCGTAGAGGACCTCGCCGCGCACCCCGAAGCACCCCCGACCCTTCGACCGGCCCGCGTGCCGATGAAGATCAAAATCAGCTTATAAGTAGATTATAAATCCCCTAAAAACCCAATCGCTAATGTCTTTGCCCCCCTCCAGTGGCCGTCCTGAGCCGAGGTCTGTATCCCCCATTAGGGGGGATGCCCTCAGCGAAGATCACTTAAATTTTAGGGTTGGAGTGCCTAAAGCATTCGCCCGAAAGTCCGGTGTCGCTGACTAAAGCCGACTCTTGTCAGGCTATCAGCAAGCGTCCAAACAAAATTGTCAGTCGGTGCTAAGTGTTAATATTGGTATATTGAGGGTGTCTGAGAAAGCAACGTTGGGTACACTGTAATAAGAATGGTGCGATATAGTTATGGAAGGGTAGTTAAATGGTATAAAGGACATTGTCGCCATAACTGGAGGTCTTTTGCTCGCAGTCATTAAGACAGTCGCCAGTTCATTAAGTGCAGTGGTCAGTCGATAGGCCAAGAGTTAATTACGCGGTAGCTATGCTGGTTTACTATTCGGTCCTAGTTGTTGTAGTTGTAATTAGAGAACGGTCTCTAGAGAATCCTGACATGGGGTTTTTGTCTGTAAAGGAGTAATATTGTAAATGTAACCAATAAACTATGAGTTAAAGTGATAACTGTATTTTAGTATTAATAGAATAATACTCGTGTCACGTAACTTCTAGCATTTGTTGCAAGTTTTTTTAGTCTTAAGTCACATTTAGATGTAGCCTTTATCTCATGACGCAGATTAGAGCACAGAAAACTCTTTGAGGCTGCGTCAACAGTTTGAAAAAATAATTAATCATACGAAGCCATTGAGTGGTAGAGCCACCCTTACACAGTTTTGTCTATAGCATGATTGGGCCGGCTCGTCCAGGTCGTTACCACTATCTCACAAGAAACCGATGAAAATAACAGCTTACTGCTGCATTTCGTATGCTGAATGAGATATACGGAGGACCAAATCCCACTCCCCTTCCCAATCCCTTAACTATTCATTTCCTTTAAGGTCAAAAACGCGCCCATGATCTTTGGGTATTGTGGGCGTAAATAGGCGGTTGAGATCACTTACCATCAGGTGACCCACATGCTCGTTTGCCGGCCTATGAGATAAAAAAACATAAGAACCATTTTGAGTAACCAGATATAAATCAAAAACGCATTCAAATCGGTTTATTCGCTTAGACGCTTCAATACCGCACAGATAGACAGACAAAAACTTATACCTACACCTTGAAATAAAATTAGTTTATACGGATTTTATCGCTATTTGATTTGATTTTAGTTTATACATCTAATTTAATCGGAACCCAAAATACTAACTGCCAGACCTTAAGACACCGTGAGCTCTTTCTGCGTAGATCGGACTAGTGTCAACAGTTTTTTTAAATAATAAATTAAAAAATAAAGGTATAATTTTAAAATGAAGGTAGGCAATGTAACATTCAGCCTCTCCTTTGACAACGAAGGCTGAAAGCTTTCGCACGTCGAGACTAAAATAAAATTAAATCGCGATAAAATCCGTATAAACTAGTTTTATTTCAATGTGTAATATTCGCGTATACATAAGAAATCACTATTTATACTACACCCTTCTTTGTTGTCGCGTGTTAAAAAAGTAGGTCGTATGTCGGAACTCTTACCACGAAATTGTGTTAACCCATCCCCGCAAATATGCTCCCGCGGTACTCCAACATCTAGTTTTACAACCAATTAAGCAATGTGCGGCGAATCGTGGCCTCCACTCTGGATCTCTTACATTCCTATTTATTGAATGCTTATATTTTTAATTGATTGAAATAAAACTAGTTTATACGGATTTTATCGCGGTTTAATTTTTATTTTAGTCCCGACGTTTCGAAAGCTTTTCAGCCTTCGTGGTCACGGGAGAGACTGAGGTGTAGGTCGTCTCGAAAAGTTAATGTTACAATGGCTACCTTCATTTTAAAATTATACATTTATTCTTAATTATTTAAAAAGTTAGTTGACACTAGTCCGATCTACGCAAAAAGAGCTCACGGTATCTTGAGGTCTGGCAGTTGGTCTTTTGGGTTCGTCGGGACTAAAATAAAAATTAAACCGCGATAAAATCCGTATAAACTAGTTTTATTTCAATGTGTAATATTCGCGTAAACCTAAGAAATCACTATTTTTAATTGATGTTGATCTCAGTACATATTATCATATACGTAGTTGCTTGGGAATCCTGACTGCCAAATTAGACCAGCTTGACATCGACTGGCTTACTCGAGGCGACTGACCCCTCAGTCAGTAAGCAGTGAAAGCTCAGCGGGGAGCGGTATGGACTGTCGAGACGAAAGTCGCAGGTTCGAAACCAGCCCCAAGTGCATACACCTCTGACTTTTCTAAGTTACGTGTGTATTACTTATTAATTATCACTTGCTTTATTGGTGAAGGAAACCTGCATGCATACCTGAGAAGTTCTTCATAATAATTTTGAAGGTATGTGAAATCTGCCAACACGCATTAGGCCAGTGTGGGGGACTAAGGCCTCATCCCTCTCATTCAGTAGAGGAGGCCCGTGCCCAGCATTGGGACGGGTATAATACAGGGCTAGTATTATTATTTTTTTTTTTTTTTTTTTGCCTTGCAAGTAGTAAACAAGTTGTACGCCTGGTGGGGTCACAGTTGCTTTATAAGAGAGCGCTCCGTCATTGGGAGCTCAGTGCTGTGAGTGCTGCGAGTGTTCTCAGTTCTCTGGGTTCTGTGTGTTCTTGGTTCTCGGTAGTCATTCACCAGTCTCGACTACATTACTACGTGGTTACGCTGGCTCAGTTTAACTTATTGTTGCCTGGAAGCATTCAGTTCATTCAGAGTGCTCATGGATAATAGTTCTAACAGTACAATAATTTCATCGGCTACAATGTTCTTCACATTGGAACACATCATACTGGTATTTGGCGACAGAAATAGATAAATCGGTTGTACCAATCCAGACAGCCTCTTGCATACATCACTTTCAAACATCATTTATTTATCTCCAGTTGTTTTTTATTGCTCTATTCAGTTTTTACTGTTGAATAATCCATTTTTCATTTAAACCATTAATAAAATTAGTGTCGGTGGCCAGACAATAAGAGTTTAAGGGGACACCAGTCGTTTGCAATTAATTTGATTCCTTAACTAATGGTTCCTAAATTTCCTTTATTTCTTTTGTTACCATAAATCTATTGAATCTAGTTTCATTTAATTCTTTATATTCAAGTTCAAGTTTAGCTTCTATATTATGTTCTAGTCAGATTTCAAAATTCTTTATAATTTTTAGATTTATTTCAGTTACTTTCCAATCCATTAAACCTCATTTAGATGGAATAAGGTTTTCGTATACCATAAGCGAGAATGTAAGAGGAAACCCTCATTTACAAGACCGCATCATGCGATCCTTTGTTCAAACTAAAAGCCATGGCCTCGTAAACAAGAGTTTTCTGTTTTATTCGTGTCAGTGACCTGCGAAAAACTCTCTGCATCTAAATTATTATATTCTTTTCGCCATTATGTCCCAAAGTTTGCCTCGAAAATATAGAAAAGAACAAAGTCTTAAAACTATTTGCTAATGCTACCTCCAGCAGAGCCGGCTCTACCACATGGTCAACGGAGCGGCCACTCCCATCATCGATCCAGGGTAGAAGCGCCCAAGCTGTGCTAAACGCGACTCTGCATGTCTCTTCTCTGAGTTCAGGCTTCACAGAGTGTTTTAAGGAGTTTTATAGTGGTAGAGCCACGCCGCAGACAGTTTTGTCTACAGCATGAATGAGCCGGCTCGTCCGTGTCATTACCAATGTCTCACAGAAAAAGTAAAGTAGCAGCTTGCTGCTGCATTTTGTACGGTGAGTGAGACATCCGGGGTCCCAAATCCCCCTCTTCTTCCAATTATCCCTTTTCTGTAAGGTTGGCAACGCGCCCATGATTCTTTTGGTATTATGGGTGTATAAGGGCGGTGGAGATCATTTACCATCAGGTGACATTCTAAACCATTTCTAACCAAAATTTTTATCTCGCTCTGTCCTATACTGAATCTCGAGTCGGCACCGACCTCAAGAAATCCTAACTACATTCAAGGTACTCCTACTAACATTACAAATGTGAATGTTGGATAATGTTAGTTTGTGAATTTGAATGTTTGTGAATCAATAATGCCTTAACGACTAAACAATTATATGTATGAAATTTAACACACAGGTTACACCATGAGCTGCATTAAAACCACTTTTTTCACGGCTCCATCTAAGTGAATTTCTTTTACTAACAAGGTCATATGCCAGATTTTATCCGAATTCAACCCTTATACCGTTCAACTCATAAACTAAATTCACGAAGAAATACAAAAATCACATTTCCATTTGCAACCGCATTTTGTAAGTGCGCGTGCCGAATGTAATACCTACAGCCGGTACGTGGGCGGCAGTATTTCTCATTGAAGTATTATGTACTAGAAGAGACACCGTGAAGAATATGTTTGCTCCACAAGTTGCGGTCACCGCTATCTATTTACGCTCAGTTTATGAAACAAATAAAATGAGAGTCCGACCGTATTGTCAGAATTCTCGCTAATACCTCATTTAAATAATATATTTTCTTTCTACTGAATTTTTTAATAGTTATGTATATCCTATAATATAGTATGAACAAAATATGATACCGTATGCTATGACATACCTATTTGTATGTAAACACACAAACGAACACACACACGCACTCACATACACACACACACTACTGCTTCTGGTTGACATCCGTCGAACAACATCATGGGTCCAAATGAAAACCAGCGCCAAGCATTTAATGTTTGGCATAAGCTGATTTGGCTCCTTTTGGCGCGGTCGTGGTGGGACATGTACCGTCCACAGTGGGTGGGTATCTAGGTACCCCCCCCCACTTACTACTTATAAAAATGTTTTTTTTTTCTACATCAGATGTATACATGCACCACCTAACGCCTGCCAATAAATGCTTTCTTTCTTTCTTTCTGTCTTTCTTTCAATAAGAAAGAACATATAATATAATAATCATACTAATATTATAAATGTGAATGTAAGTTTGTTTGTTACGCTTTCACGCGAAAACTACGATCATCCGATCATCATGAAACTTTGTACACATATTCTTGGAGGTATCAGAAGTAACGTAAGATACTGTATATGAAATAAAATAATTATCTATTTGTTTGTTACGCTTTCACGCCTAAATCACTGAACCGATTTTGATGAATTTTGATGTAGAGATAGATGGGACCCTGGAGACGGTTATAGGCTACGTTTTATTTCGGAAAAGTCTATTCACGCGGGCGGAGCCGCGAGCAAAAGCTAGTATATAATCATACTAACCCTGTATTATATACGTCCCACTGCTGGACACGGGCCTCTACTCCTCCTCTATTGAATGATAGGGGTTAGGCGTTAGTCCACCACGCTGGCCTATTGCGGGTTGGCAGACTTCACAAACCTTCGAAATTCTTATGCAGAACTTCTCAGGTATGCAGGTTTCCTCACTGTGTCTTCACCGTTAAAGCAAGTGATAATTAACAATTAATACACACGTAACTGAGAAAAGTCCGAGGTAAATGCTCTCGGGGCTGGTTTGAACCTGCGACTTTCGTCTCAACAGTCCATACCACTCCTCACTGAGAAGGAACATAATTTATTCAAATTACCAAAAACTGTAACGCCTATTTCACAATGTTGTTATGAACGTATTATCTCTTTACGCAGGAATTAATTTAAATATTGATTGCAGGTGGGTGTGCTACCAATGGCCGGTGCAGTTCGACGGACCAGAGCGCCTCGTCTTGCCGATATACCCAGGTACGAAGCCGGTGTTCACGACATACTTAATATTATTATATTTTTTTATAGCATAGGCCGGCAAACGAGCAGGTGGGTCACCTAGTAAGTGATCTCCACCGCCCATGTACGCCCACAATACCAAAAGAATACTGGGCGCGTTGCCAACCTTAAAGGAAAGGGATAATTAAGGGATTGGAAAGAGGATGGGGTTTGGGCCTCCGGATATTTCACTCACCGTACGAAACGTAGCAGCAAGCTGCTAATTTACGCCAGTTTTCTGTTTTTTTTTTTTTTATTAGATTGAATGACAAGACGAGCAGCTCGCTCGGCTGTTAAGCGTCACGCCTGCTCATTACCAGAAGCAACGTCACAGAGAACTTTGGATTAGAGAACACCGTATGGCACTGAACTCCGCCCACCATCCCGAGACATAAGAAGTTAAGTCTCATAATGCCCAGTAATTTCACTGGCTTCAATTTCCTTCAAGCCGAAACACAACATTGCTTAAACACTGCTGCTTGGCGGCAGAAATAGACAAAGCGGTGGTACCAACCCAGACGGACTCTCGCATACGAGGAACCTACCACCTTCACCTTCACTCAGTTACTCAGTTTGAAACATACATACATACATAGACTCACGCCTGTTTCCCATAGGGGTAGGCAGAGACAACGGATTTCCACTCGCTACGATCCTTGCATACCTCTTTGGCCTCATTCCACTCATTAAATTTTTCATACATGCACGTCGGTTTAGGGTACTCCTGGGCCTTTCTCGAGAATATCTCCAACTTGATCTATGAAAGCTTGAAACAATTTATTTAAACGAGATCACCGTATCGTACTTAGGCAGTGTATACATTACGCTCATAAATCTGTTTGTAAGTGCTGTTTAGCATGATAAATGAACATGGGACTTGGGAGGCGGAAATTTGTTTACTTATGTCTGTATCGTGGCGTCATAGATCATCCAAACTCTATTGTTAGGCAACATTTGTTAGATCGCCACACCAGACTTGTTGGGGACTCCCTATTTATCATTTATCGATTGATAATGACGGTGTACGAGAATGTAATGCTGGGTAGATTGAAATAATAGCCGTGCAAGTAATAAACAAGTTGTACACCTGGTGGGGTGACAGTTGCTTTATAAGAGAGCGCTCCGTCATTGGGATCTCAGTGCTGTCGCCAGTCTCGAATACATTACTACGTGGTTACGCTGGCTCAGTTGAACTTATTGTTGCCTAAAAGCACTCGGTTCATTCAGAGTGCTCATGGGTAATAACACTATATATTTTGGTGAACTGTCTATGGAGTTTCTTAATGGAACTTCGTTGTACTTCTCTATTTTAGGATTCCGTCCTCTTAAGGAAGAAACGGAACCCCTATAGTATTATTTTGTTGTTCATACTTTTGTCTGTCTGTCTGATTGTCAGTCTAAACCGAAAATGTATAGATGCCTCATGTTGAAAATCAGATAATAAAGTCTATGAGGAAACCTGAATACCTGAGAAGTGCATAAGAATTTCGAAGTTATGTGAAATCTGCCTACCTGCATTAGGTCAGCGCGAGATAGACTAAGGCCTAACCCCTCTCATTCAGTAGAGGAGGCCTGTGCCCGGCTGTGGGACGTGTATAATACAGGGCTTGTATTATTATTTAAGTATATGGTCCCTTGAAGGAACTCTGTGCGCGTACACCACTTGCATATGACCGGTATTTTTTTTATACTATATACATTTTAATCGCCTCATTGGTCTTATTGCACCGTACCAGGGCTGAGAACCGTGAGGTTCTGGGTTCAATTCTCAAGTCAGGTAGTCATAATTTGTTTGAGTTTAAAAATCAAAACAATAAAAAACATGAATTGATCAATTCATGTGTGGGAATGGGAAGTTTTTTTGCCGGTATAGAAAACTCGCTGCCTATCACATCACGGGATGGAAATAAGGTTGGCGAAATTAGGTGTAGCACTAGATGAACCTCTGCCTGTCCCTTTGGGATAAAAGGCGTGAGGCTATGTTAAATATTTATCTTGGGGCTTTACTGTAAAAAGCAGACATCCTTTGAATTCAGTTTCTTAAAGGATTTTAATTTAATTTTATAAATGTAGAACTAATTAACTTGTAGATAAAATAAAAAACCTTCACTTCTTAACGGCATTTCAATTTAATAACGTTCTGCTTGAAACTTATTAAATTCCTAGCTTTTGCTCGCGGCTCCGCAAGCATTTCATGATAGAAAAACCCAATATCACTTTACCCGACTCGAGAATCGATCCCGAGACCTCAGCGTCAGCCTCAGTCGTAACGCATACGCATTATAACTGCGCCAACGAGGCAGTCACAAATCGTCAAGAATAAAATTTAATAAGGTTTTTTTTATGGCATGTTTTTTTTGCTCGTTTGCATGCTAACGAGCAAGTGGGTCACCTGATGGTAAGTGATCTCCACCGTCCATGTACGCCTACAATACTAAAACTGTCATGGGTGCGTTGCCGATCTTTAAGGAAAGGGATAATTAAGGAATTGGGAAGGGAAGGGGGTTTGGGCCTCCGGATATCTCACTCACCGTACGAAACGCAGCAGAAGCTGCTACTTTACGCCGGTTTTCTGTGAGACAGTGGTGATGACCCGAACGAGCCGGCCCATACATGCTGTAGACAAAAGTGTCTACAGCGTGGCTCTACCACTCAGAAAAACCCTCGTATGTGGTTGGTACAGAACCCTCGTTGTGTCACTGTAACTCGAACTTGGCCAATCTATTTACGACTCCCGTACGTCAGCTCTTAGAAAATTGCCATAAAATAAAAATAAGTAAAACTAAGCTTCAAAAGAAAGTTGCAACTTTAATCATGATGAAATTTCGCAGAAGCCCGATAGAGTTTGTTTGGTAGTAAGTAGCCTTCATTTCAGTATTCAAGCTGGCATATAACTTAAGAAATGTAGTTGATAAACCGCTAGCGCCACTAAATCTAGTGTCTCTAAGGGTGTGTTTACACTTCAGTGTACAGGCTCTATAATCCCAGGTTATTTTTTTATCTACTTAAATGATGAACCAAGCAGATTATGTTTCGGGATGACGAGCGCAGTCCAATGCCATGCAGTGCTTTGTAATTCAAAGCAAAGTAGCAGCTTGCTGCTGCGTTTCGTACGGTGAGTGAGATATCCGGAGGCCCAAATCCCCCTCCCCTTCCAATCCCTTAATTATTCCTTTCCTTTAAGGTCGGCAACGCGCCCATGACTCTTTTGGTATTGTGGGCGTACACATGGGCGGTGGAGATCACTTACCATCAGGTGACCCACTTGCTCGTTTGCCGGCCAATGCAATAAAAAAAAACGAGTTTCAAGCGTGAATTAATTATTTCTATTTTATCGTTTTTCACAATTTACGAGTACGCCAGTTACATTGCACCTTTTGTAACGCTGGTCTTCCAATCAATTTAAACTTGAACTTGTTACATTATTTTTCTACTGTAAATGTATATAATAATAAATACACCCAACAGTCACACACATAGTCCTGAACCCACTCTGGGTTACGTTTTGACGTCGTTCGTCGTTCGATGATAGAATGGGGATGGAGGAATCAAATTATGCAGTTTTGCTGGACTCTCTCCAAAATGCATTCAATAAGATATCGTTATGCACATATTTTCATACTCTCATACTCGTACGTTCTTTTTTTTTTTTCAATAAATACATCCATTAGTCACACACATAGTCCCGACCCCACACTAGGTAAACCTGTATCGTTGGTATCAGCAACTAGGAGGGACTTGCGACCCCACAACGCCCAGACCCGAAACAAATTTTTGTGGATCACACAAACATTTGTCTCAGTGCGGGAATCAAACCCACTGCCTCTAGTTTCTCAGCCGGGTACTCGCCCGCTGCGCCACGGAGGGTAGGGTGCCTCTCAAGTTGGACTTACAAGTTTTTTTTCGTTAATGTTTACTTTTATCTTGCTTTAGACTGCTTCGGTGGCGCAGTTGTAATGCGTACGCGTTACGATTGAGTCTAACGTTGAGGTCTCAGGTTCGATCGCCGGGTCGGGTAAAGTGGTATTGGGTTTTCTATTACAAAATGCTCATTATTAGCCTGGAGTCTGGAATTTGTGCCCGGTATGGCGATAGGCTCGTCCCCTGTCACATCGAGGGACGGAGATACGCTCGATGAAATGTGGGTGTACTGGCTACACCTCTGTCTACTCCTTCGGGGATTACAGGCGTGAGTGCGTATGTATGTATTATCTTGCTTGCTGACTCTACATTTTTTTTAATTAGCGATAGGTATGACACGACCAGGGCATCAGGGTTATGTTAAGCATCACGCCCACAAACAGAAGCAACAGCGATCAGAACTCCTAATTATGAAATACTGCTTGGTACTGGACTGTGCTCGTCACCCCGAAACATAATCATGTTAATTATCAAAGTCAAATAATTTCTCTGTCTCGACGTACTTCAAACCGAAATACAGCTGAAGTTACACATTGCTGCTTGGAGGCAGGAATAGACAAAGCAGTGGTACCAACCCAGATGACCTATATAGAGACCCTGGAAACGGTTATAGGCTACTTTTTATTCCGGATAAGGCTGTTTACGCAGGCGTAGCCGCGAGCAGAAGCTAGTACTTATATAGTCAAAATATAAATCAATTATTATTGTAGATATACTACTACCGCTTCGGAAAGAGTTACAGATGTGGAGAAGAAGCGGTGCAAGAAACCCCCTCAGTAACACAATCTGTCAAATAAATAATAAGTCAAAATAGCAAATGTGCACATTTTCATAAAACCTATAGCAAGTCATACATTCAATCTCATAATATCCGCACACACAACGTGTCATAAAATATTTTCATTTTCAGCAGCTTCTCATCTATTTACGGTTCCGGATATTACTTTTTTACATTGTAACATCTAACCCACGCGGCATTACAAAATACTGGTCCAGCGCTAGTAACACTTGAATTTTGGTGGAGTTAATTTCAGTTCATCAAGTTTAACGGATGAGTACCCTATATGTTTCAATAAGAGAACTAGAGAGTATGAAAATGAAAAGAAATTATATCTCGCCGAATTGATAACATTCTCCTTTTTTGAAGTCTGTTGATAACTAGAGTTTTTACACATCTCGTATCGTAGACTTTGATATTTAATACCTTAACCTATTCCTGAGAAAAAATTACAGACAGACAGATTGATAGAGGATTCCTTTTTTGTGCGACGAAACTCTAAAAACTACCTGAATTCGCTCAATCATTAACCAAACTTTTTCAATACGTCATAAATCACTCCTTTCACTCCCGTATCGTCCCACTGACCAATTCATCGGCAGAACTATAGACGACTCACTCTGACCTGAAATACGTATTAATGGAAACGCGAGGTTACCGACTTAAGGGATAAGTGGTCGACGATTATTTTTTATTTGCTTTAGATGCAGAGACGAGCAGGTCGCTCGCCTGATAGTACCTAAGCGTCACGACTGCCCATCAACAGGACCAACATCAATCAGAACTTTGAATTATGAAGTACAGCATGGTACTGAACTGCACTCGTTACCCTGAGACATATGGTGTTAAGTCTCATAATGCCCAGTAATTTCACTGGCTTCAATGTACCACGCACGCCTCCAAAGGTCCGGGACTCTGTAGTCCCGAGATTATGGAACGATATTAATATTATAATTATAATGTAATACATAGATACGCACTCACTTCCCTAATAGATAGGCAGAGATGTAACTAGTACACCCACATTTCGCCGAGCTTATTTTCGTCTCATGATTTAATAGGGAAAAGCCTATCGCCATATCGTGCATAAATTCAGACTCCGGGTTGATACTAAGCATTTCATGATAGAAAAACCTAATATCACTTTACCCGACCCTGGGATCAAACCCGAGACCTCAGCACATCGGTTGTACAGTGTACGCATTACAACTGCGCCACCGAACCGAATGGCGTTTCCAATAAATAAATAAACCTAAACCTTTAATAAATTGTCCAAATATCTAGACCTGGCACACGAGGTTACTAACATGTGGGATGTTGACTCGACAATCATTGTCCCAATAGTCGTTTCCGTCCATGGGTTGATACCGAAGAGTCTCGACCAACATCTCCAGAGGCTCTCAATTGATAGATAGTTGGGTCAGAAGTCAGATTCAGAAGGCAGTATTATTGGACACGGCACGCATTGTGAGGAGGTTCCTCACTCTGGGGCCCTAACCACCGGTGGCTTGGGTCTTAAACCTCTCCAGGGGAGGGTGATACTTTTATATTGTTAAATGTTTTATTTTTAAGAAATGTAATATTTATAAATAATAATAATAATAATAAATACACCCAACAGTCACACACATAGTCCTGACCCCACACTAGGTAAACCTGTATCGCGGGTATCAGGAACTACGAGGGACTTGCGGTCCCACAACACCCAGACCCGAGACCAATATTTGTGGTTCACACAAACATTTGTCCCGGTGTGGGAATCGAACCCACGGCCTCTCGCTTCGCAGTCTACTCGCCCGCTGCGCCACAGAGCTGTAAAAAATACCTTGTATAATAAAGAGTACTGTACTTTGACCTTTACAGTATGATCGTTCCGAATAAAGCATTCAATTTCATTGAGATCCGGTGCACTCATCAATCTTTTAGTTCATTCAGTACCGGGATCTGTGAATAAATGTGTGGTCGATAACTTGTGCTGATTCACTCACACCTGTATACTTATTTTGGGATACATTAAGAAGTGGTACAAAGGGAAGCGAGGGGCGATATTTTAACCTTGCTTTTATATATATTTTTATTAGGTCCCTCGTATGCAAGTGCCGTCTATGTCAGTGCCACTGCTTTGTCTATTTCTGCCACCAAGCAGAAGTATGTAAGCAATGTTTTGTTCCGGTTTAAAGGATATAAAATCCACTGAAATTACTGAGTATTACAAGACTTATGATTTATGTATCACGGTGAGCGCAGTATAATGAGCAATGTTTTGTTCCGGTTTAAAGGATATTAAATCCACTGAAATTACTGAGTATTACAAGACTTATGATTTATGTATCACGGTGAGCGCAGTATAATGCCATGTAGCTCTTTCTAATTCAAAGATATTTGTGGTGGCGGTTTTGTTTATAGGCAGACGTGGCGCCTCCCATCATACGAGCATTCTGCTCGTCGTGTTTCGTCAGACAAACTAATTAAAATAACCTTATATTTATCCATTATAAATGCGAAAGATTGGATGTTTGTGCGTTGGTGAATTTGGATGTTGGTTAGTCAATCTACGAGTGTTAGAGCCACGCTGTAGACAATTTTGTCTACAGCATGAATGGGCCGGCTCGTCCGGGTCGTTGCCACTGTCTCACAGAAAACCGGCGTAAAGTAGCAGCTTGCTGCTGCGTTTCGTACGGTGAGTGAGATATCCGGAGGCCCAAATCCCCCTCCCCTTCCCAATCCCTTAATTATCCCTTTCCTTAAGGACGACAACGCACCCATGATTCTTTTGGTATTGTGGGCGTACATGGGCGGTGGAGATCACTTACCATCAGGTGACCCACTTGCTTGTTTGCCGGCCTATACCATAAAAAAAATATGTGTAATATTCGCGTAAACTTAAGAAATCAATGTCCGGAATGGCGATAGGCTCGGTGAAATGTGGGTGTACTGATTACACCTCTGCCTACCCCTTCGGGGATTACAGGCGTAAATGCGTATGTATTGACTTCTGAATATAAATATTTACTCATCCGAAATTTATCAATATCTGAATCAATATTGATCTTAACTGAATTGTATAGTTGTTAACCTTAGAAGATGAATATTTAACGTTCAGTCAAGCAAGCAGTTTACATGAATAATGGAAATATTATCTTATGAATACTGGAATAACGTCGTGTACACTCCAGATAATAACTAGGTGATGGGTATTGTATAATTATAGAAGTATTGGGAAGGGTTAATTTTAAATAATTTCTTAAAGCTGTGTTCAGTTACTCTTTATTTTTTAATTTTTTTACATACGCACTCACGCCTGTAATCCCCGAAGGGGTAGAAAGAGGTGTAACCAGTACACCAACATTTCGCCGAGTTTATTTCCTTCCTATGATGTGCTAGGTGGACAGCCTATCACCATACCAGCCACAATTCCAGACTCCATGCTGATTGCGTATTAGAAAAACCTTATATCACTTTTACCCGACCCAGGGATCGAAACTGAGGCCTTAGTACAGCATTCGTACCGCGTAGGCATTACCACTGTGGCACCGAGGCAGTTCAATTAATTAAAATCCAACAAACAATAATGAAGAAAAGAAAGTAAAAATTAAGATTCATGAAACATTTGTAAAAACTCACAGAGATTATAAAACGAAATGAATGTCGGCATTAAACACAAAGGCAGTTAAATCTTATTCCGGGCAAACAAAAGTAATTGAGTACACCATTATTTATATGCCGGAACAGGATTTTTGATGTCTGCAATCGAGGTTGATCTGATAAAACGCACATTAGAATCGCAATTACTGTGTCAGGATTTTGTATTGACATAGCAATAAAATGTAAAATATACTAAAACATACTTTAGAATATTTGAAAAATCGGTCAATAGGGTAGTTTCCTATATTGAATTTTATACATTATTTTATAATTAACAGAAAATGATACGCAAAAGAAACCCTTTTATTAAAACACAATCAAAATTGGTTCAGAAATGTGCCCGCAGTTATGACTTTAAATGTTGGTATGAGGAAAAGTGGGTGCGTAGTAGGGATATCTCACTATCTCGCTTGCACGCGTGCACTATAATGAACATTTTACACAGGGACGTCAAAGGTTGCATCGCCTGTCATTTGACAATTACAGGATTTGAATGGCTTCTATCTTATTTATTTTTGGTCCGATTTATAAAATTCTTTCTGCAATATATTTTGAGTAAAGTAACTTATTGATTTAAATAATAAAAAAAACTAGTCAACTACCCTATTACTGTGTCAGGGTTTTGTATTGACATAGCAATAAAATGTAAAATATACTAAAACATATTTTAAAATATTTGAAAAATCGGTCAATTACAATTCGGCCTCACTTACCGAGCGAGGGTTACCACTTTTCCACACCTTGAATTTAAAGACTCTTTTTTTATTTTGGAACGAATTCAAAAAAAGGAGGTTCTGCATTCAGTGCGTATATTTTCTTCTGCTTTTTACGTACAAACATCAATTTCTGCGCCAATTGTGGATACCGCTGTTTTCGAATCGGCGACTATCGTCTCGGCAGTCAGTACTACTCCGCGCTAAGCTATCGTTGCTTTTTGTTTTATGAAAAATATAAGCAATCCACCAAAAACCGAGTACAAACATTTGTTTGTTGAGTTGGAATAAAACTACAATACAGTTTCCATTACGTTTCTGCCAGTCATCGGGCTTAAGAGTAGCACGGTTAGATAATGGAGCACGCGCCAAAAAAAACCTTAACAATTTGCAACTAACAACAATGTGTAAGCACTGTTGTGTTCCGGTGTGAAGGACATTGAAGCCAGTGTAATTACTGGGCATTATGAGACTTAACACCTTATGTCTCGGGGTGACGAGCGCAGTCCAGTATCATGCAGTGCTTTATTTAAAGTTCTGTGTGGCGTTGCTTCTGTTTATGGGCAGGCGTGGCGCTTACCATCAGGCGAGCGACCTGCTCGTCTTGTCATTCAATCTAATAAAAAAAAAAACTAGCAATTTCCCAGTAAATAGTTAAAAAGCGGATTGTGGGTAAAATACGTTGGCTGTTAAGTTTTGATAATCCTTGAGAACGGCGTGGAGGTTTTCTTTTTAGGATTCCAAAACGGAGTTGTGCCTACACAGACGGCCTCTGACGTACGAGGGACCTAGTAAATATAGAAATAGAGGTAGAGTGAAAAGTGATAGAGCCCCGCTTTATTTTATCTACAGCATACCACTTGCCAGCCTCTGCTATTAAATAAAAAAATATCTCACAAAACAACACTATAATATGCTTATGTTTTTTTTACTACTATTTTTTTTTTTTTTTTTTTAGTTTGAATGACGAGACGAGCAGATCGCTCGCTTGAAGGTAAGCGCCACGCCTGCTCATAAACAGAAGCAACGCCACACAGAACTTTGAATAACAAAGCACTGCATGACACTGGACTGCGCTCGTCACCCCGAGACATAAGGTGTTAAGTCTCATAATGCCCAGTAATTACACTGGCTTCAATGTCCTTCAAACCTGAACACAACAGTGCTTACACACTGTTGCTTGGCGGCAGAAATAGACAAAGCGGTGGTACCAACCCAGCCGGCCTCTCGCAAACGAGGAACCTACCAACTTGTCAATAAATGTACAAATAGTAAAAAAACCATAAGCATAACTAATCTATATCCATAATCTATATTTTTTTTACTGGCCCTCTGTTAAATATGTCCCACTGCTGCGCTCGGGCGTCCTCTACTGAATGAGGGGTCAGGCCCTAGTCCACCACGCTGGCCTTCACCGGGTTGGCAGACATATCTTCAAAATTGTTATAGAGAACTTCTCAGCTATGCAGGTTTCCTCACGATGTTTCTTTCACCATTAGAGCAAGAATATTAACAATTAGTACACATAAATTAGATAAGAGGTGCATGCTCTTGAGGCTGGTTTCAAACCTGTGAATTTCGACAGTCCGTACTACTCCCCGCAGAGCTATCGCTGAGTCTATCCAAAAAATATTGCATTTATATTCGAACCTCCGCTTATCTCATACATGAACATTGCTTACGTAAACGTATAAAAATACCACATTCATAAACTGTATAGTGCACTGGGTAAAAGCTTTAAAAATATCTTTCGATACGGTGCAATTTTTACAACACGCCGAACTCAGACGGTCGTAAATAAAAGTCGTACAAAATTCGGCTGAAATAACATCCATATGTAACATCATGCGAAAGTGGGAATGTCTGTTTTCGCGGTTAAACTGCTGAACCGACATTGATACATAATAAAGAAATAAAAAGGATTTTTTTTTTTATAATATAGGCCGCAAACGAGCCGGTGGGTCACCTGATAGTAAGTGATCTCCACCGCCCATGTACGCAATACCAAAAGATTCATGGGCGCGACGCCGAACTTAAAGGAAAGGGATAATTAAGGGATTGGGAAGGGGATTTGGGCCTCGATATCTCACTCACCATATGAAACGCAGCAGCAAGCTGCTACTTTACGCCGCTTTTCTATGAGACAGTGGTAATAACCCGGACGAGCTCGTCCGCCTATTCATGTTGTAGACAAAACTGTCTACACCTCATGGGACGCCCCTATCACATCATGGGACGGAAATAAGCTCGGTGAAATGTGTGTCTGTGTGTCCGGGTTACACATCTGTCTACTCCTTCGAAGATTACAGGCGTGAGTGCGTATGTGTATACAATTTATATTGTACGGGAATCGATCCCACGGCCTTTCTTTTCAGGCAACACGACATCTGTACCACAGAATCTGTAATTTCTTATCTTCATAAGAACAAAATGCTGCCGTTTTTCTTCCACTTACTAACAATACGCAGTTTTTATAAACACAAAAGGAAATGAAAAGCAATTTATTCCCCCGGCAATCAAAAAACAATAAGCCTCAAATCCGCAAAGGCAGGTCCGAGCAATTATGATGTTCAAAAAATCTTTTCCGCAACAATTATTGTGAGAAAACTCAGAAAAGATTCAAATTTTTTAAACCATTCACTAAGCAACAGTTGAAGCAATTCACCACGGAAAAATAAGTTAAGTACCCGATTGTTTTATGTGTCCTTAATTTTCGACTTGTCTTCCTTTGACGCATAACTTTCGTTACGCTGCAAACCGGCCAAGTGCGTTTGGGACCAAGCACAGTGAAGGGTTAGGGTATTTTATTTAAGGTCGGGATAAATGAATATTGTGTAACCAAGAATAGTTTATATCTCAACAACTACCGTACCTTCAATAAAGGCCTACCAATCTCAGAAAAATTGAACACTGTTCACATTGGTATTAGCGGACAAAAGAGCCCCATTTATGTGGCAGAACACCTACCAAATAGCTTAAGGCAATTGTTTTATGAGGCGCGTAAATTTGCGAAAACGCACAATTATAATTTTTGCTGGAGTCAAAATCAAAAAATATTTCTTCGTCAAGCTGAAGATAAGAAGCCCATTATTATTACTTCCATGTCTCAACTTAAGGAAATTCAACAATCTGTATAAAGAGTATCAATTTTATACTTTTTATTTAAATGTTGCCAATTCTTGTTTTTGTGTAAGATTATATTTGTCTCAAATTTTTATATCTCTTACATCGTCTTATTGTATGTCTAGATTTACGCATATATACGAACTTTACACATCTACTCACCTACATATTTACTTTACTCAAATTATAACTATACACATAATATTCTCGTGTGCAAATCCATCTACTAATAATATAGAGTTATATGTAATATATAGCTTCTGTTACAGGTTTTTTCTGCTGTCATCTAATAATGTAATTAGATTACCACTCTATGACTTTGTTTTCACTGTGCTTTTGTGCATACTGTTTTCCCATTTAAAGACTGCATTGTTTGTGTATACTCCTTCCCGTAATAAATGGATGATTTAAGCTTGATCTCCGATGAAATTGATGCTCTTGGACCTACACATTCTTGTACCTGCAAACCAGAACAATGCTGTAATTTTCTTGGAAATAGTATAAATAATATAACTTTACTACATCTCAACATTCGCAGTGTATACCACAATTTCAACGAGCTTAGAACTTTCCTCGTTAACATTAAAATAACTCCAGACGTTATAATGCTCTCTGAGTGCTGGTTAAATCAGTCCAAAACAATACCCACACTTGAAGGCTACTTCATGTACTCGACATTACATAATGATAATCAAAATGATGGCGTGACTATGTATATAAAGTCTAATTTAATTCATCATGTTGTTGAACCACAGTTTGAAGATGCTAACTGCTTAATTTGTGTACTTAAACCTAACAAACTGGCTATTATAGCTATTTATCGATCGCCATCCTTCCATAATCTGGATAAATTTATTAGTAGCCTCGACAAAGTACTTACCTCGATTTCAGCGTATAGAAATATTGTTTTGATGGGTGACATAAATATTAATATAAATACAACTGAGACGAACCAAAAAAGGTACGAATATCTCAACCTAACTGCTTCTCATGGTCTCCTCCCCACTCACTGTCTTCCAACGCGCGGTAAGAATTGCCTAGACCATGTGTTTCTGAAATCGGACCTCAAATCTAGTACTTATGTGATTGATACCTGCATCACAGATCATTTTCCGGTACTTCTAAATATCCAAAATAACCAGACATCTCGCAAATCGCTTACATCTCGTACAATAGTAGATTATGCCGCCGTCTTTCAAGACATTAATAAAACCGACTTTCGCCTTGTTTCGCAATCTATTGATGCTAATCATTCCACTGAAATTTTCATTTGTACTATTGATCTTATTATTAAAAAACACTCGAAATTAGTTAAAACATCCTCGAAATGTAAAGTTATTAAGCCATGGATTACAAGGGGATTGCTGCGTTGTATTCGTAATAGAGATGGTATGTATCGTAGAATTAAGAAAGATCCTCTTAACTACCTTCTTAAAGTAACTTATACTAGATACCGCAATTTCTGTAATAAATTACTCAAAAGACTCAAACGCTCCTATGAAAAATCAGAATTTGATAGAGCCAAGTACAACCCTAAAGCTACCTGGAAAGTAATCAAAACTATTACTGATACACATCCCACTGTCGCCCCGCCTTTTGAACTGCTTAAGACTACTCCGAATATAAACTCTTCGTTAAAAGATATAAATACTTTTTTCTCCAATATTGGAAGAGATCTGGCTGAAAAGATTACCCCCTCTTCGTTCCATTGCCCTCAGACCTCTGTAGTCCCTAACGCAGGGAATTCCTTTGTTGTTCTACCGACAGATGACGCTGAAGTAAAATCTATTATTCATGGATTACGCCAAAATTCTGCAGTGGGCTGGGACGGGATTTCGCCTCTTGTACTATTGTCTTGTTCACGCACCCTAGTCCCGTTGATTACACACATATGTAACATTTCTATTTCTTCTGGAAAATTCCCTACCTTACTAAAGAAAGCTGTTGTCCATCCTATTTTCAAGAATGGAGACAGAGATTGCGTCAATAATTACAGACCGATTTCAGTCCTTCCAACTCTCTCCAAAATACTTGAAAAAGTTTTAAATATACGGTTAATGAAGTACCTGGAGACACAAAACCTTTTGGCACCTAATCAATATGGTTTCAGAAAAGGGAAATCGACAGAAGACGCTGTCGCAGCCCTAACTGACCATATTATTCGAAATCTGGACGCAAGGAAGAAGTGTCTAGGTATTTTTCTTGACCTATCTAAGGCTTTCGACACCGTCTCAGTCCCGCTTCTCGTATCCAATATGGAACGAATAGGCATACGTGGCATTAGTCTTGATATCTTCAGAGACTATCTATCTGAGCGAACACAGCGTGTTAAAATAGGTTCGTACACTAGCAATGATGCCACTGTCACTTATGGCGTCCCCCAGGGTTCTATTTTAGGTCCAACGCTTTTTCTAATTTACATTAATCCCGTCTGTCGTCTTATCATTCCTAACTGCTCTATTTTCACATATGCCGATGATACAGCTCTGGTAGTCCATGGCCAAAACTGGAACGAAACATTTTTAAACTCGGAATATGCCCTTCGTCAAGTAATGAGTTGGCTCTCCCATAATTTGCTAACCTTAAACTTAAAAAAGAGCAGTTATGTCCCCTTTTCTCTCATGGCCAAGACTCTTCCAACCACTAACTCCTTAACAATTAAAGCTCACATATGCTCAATCAATCTCACAACCTCCTGCCTCTGTTATAATCTAGCAAAAGCTAATAATGTCAAATATCTTGGAGTTCATATAGACAGCCTCTTAAACTGGAAAGCACACCTAGATAAGCTCATCTGTCGTGTCAGAAAACTAATATATATTTTTAAAAAACTTAGGCATTTGGCTGAGTATGACACATTAATGACTGTGTACTTTTCCCTATGTCAATCTATTCTGACATATTGCATCCCAATTTGGGGCGGCGCTAACAAAACAGTATTTCTAGCGTTGGAACGCGCCCAAAGAGCCGTTTTAAAGGTAATGACTTTTAGACCCTTTAGATTTCCAACATCTCTTTTATACACCAATTGCAAGGTTCTCACAGTAAGACAGTTGTTTGTGCTCCATACTGTTCTACGGAAGCACTCTTCTTTACACTTTGACATCAACTTGTCACAAAAGCGTCGTTCTTATGATGTTTGCCCTGTTATTTCTGTGAGAACTACTCTTGCTAAACGTAATTACAGTAAAATCTCTAATTATTTATATAATTCAATTAATAGATACTGTAACATATATTCCCTAAATCGGCATGATTGTAGACGTAGAATAATGGAATGGCTATTTGGAAAGACATATAGTGATATAGAGAGTCTCTTACATTGAATTTTATATTTCTTTCATAACTAATTGTACGCCGTAACCACACACACGCACACAAACACAACTCACACACACACACACACACACACACACACACACACACACACAATATATATAAATAATCATGCAGCATTGCTATATTACCACAATTCTTCCACTAAGATTTTATTAATATAACAATATAAGATCATTATTGTAAGATATGATGAGCAACGGTGTCCATAACACAAGTTAAATCTTAATTTGGACACCGGAGTTCAACAGCACTTATTTGTATAAATGTTATGAATTCCATGTTTAAGTACTATGTAGTGTTTGTCCAATTTTATATGAAATAAATTTATTATTATTATTATTATTATTATTATTATTACTATAACCTCGCTTATTAAAACCGTTTTTCTTTGGAACTACCTTGATTTTTTTCAGAATTTTCCAACCCTTATTTTAAAAGTTAGAGTGGGGACAAATTTTTCCTAAATTTAGACACGCATAACTTGTAAACTAAAGACTTACATAAAAAAAGACATTTACCACCTTCTTCCTCATTTTTAAGAACCTATCTAATGATACCGCATAATTGTTCAATTGAAAGAAAAACTTCCCTCAGTTACATAGATGACGAGCCAACCCAAAAAAATGATTTCTTAATTTCACTTCACTTTTGTGTAGCGGTTCAAAGAATACACCTACCATCCGAATAGTGCTAATAATCTCTAAGCAAAATGGTTGTGGCATGCGGACGGACAGACGAACATGACCAAATTATAAGGGTTCCGTTTTTGCCATTTGGCTAGTGAACACTAATAATAATAATTTCTAGAGGTCTTTTGGAGTCGGTCCAATTTCAGTTAGGCACCGGCAGGGGCATTTTTTTAAATCAGTCTATAAGTTTTGATTAAATTAATTCAAATAATGCTAATGAATAGGGATTATATTGGGCGTCCAGAATAGGGTATTGAACTATGTGGAATTTTGTAAATTATTTTATATGCAACTGACAAAGGTACAAAAATAAACTATTTTAAAATACAATTAAAATTGGGTAAAATATGACGCTGCAATTTATGTTTTAAATATTGGTGCGAGCAAAGGTTTTTTTTTTTTTTTTTTGGTGGGCGCGTTGTGGGGAAATCTCAAAACCCTCGCACACGTGCACCGTAGTGGCGTTACCTGTTTTGTTACGTCATACGACATGTGTTGCATCCATTTTCAGTCATTTGACAAATTTCCCTTCCAGCTGATTTAAATGGCTTCAAACTTATTTAATCTTGATTTATATAATATAATTCTTTCGTTAATAGATTTTGGAAAATGTTACTTTATGTTTAAAATCATTAAAATACATACACATACGCACTCCCGCCTGTAATCCCCGAAGGGGTAGGCAGAGGTGTCTCACGCACCGTACGAAATGCTGCAACTTTACGGCGGTTTTCTGTGAAACAGTGCTAACAGCCCGGACGAGCCGGCCCATTCATGCTGTAGACAAAAGTGTCTACAGCGTGGCTCTGCCACTCAAATACCACATACAACCTTATGTATATGACTCTTAATCCACAAAAGAGCACATTTAATATATTCAAATTGTTAATTATAACTTTCATCGCTCATAATTACATTCGCTCACAGAATACGTATTTTGGAAGTCGCGGGGAATTTTCAGTTTCACATTTTTAACTTTGTTACGTTATTCGGAGTTCAGAAGTTGGATTAGAAGACGTTTTTGGAATTAAAACGTTGAACGCATTAAAGTATACGAAGGTAGTAGAACGGAAACTGCGTACATTTATTTATAGCAGAGGTTAAACAACACCTTAAAGGAAAGGGATTATTAAGGGATTCGGACGGGGAAGGAGGATTAGGGCCTCCAGATATCATTTTTTATTACCTTGAGTGACAAAACGAGCAGGTCGCTCGCCTGATGGTAAGCGCCACGCCTGCTCATAAACAGAAGCAACACCACACAGAACTTTGAATTACAAAGCACTGCATGGCATTGGACTGCGCTCGTCACCACGAAACATAAGATGTTAAGTCTCATAATGCCCAGTAATTTCACTGGCTTCAATGTCCTTCAAACCGGAACACAACAGTGCTACTTGGTGGTAGAAATAGGCAAAGGTAAAAAAGGATTAAAAAGGATTCACTCACAGTATAAAATGTAACAGTAAGATGCACATGGAATTTCTGTATTATTATGTACAAAGTATATTGACTGCCTCGGTGGCGCAGTTGTAATGCGTACGCGTTACGATTAAGCTAACGCTGAGGTCTCGGGTTCGATCCCCGGGTCGGGTAAAGTTGTATTTGGTTTTTCTATTACGAAATGCTCAGTATCAGCCCGGAGTCTGGAATTTGTGCCCGGTATGGCGATAGGCTCGCCCCCTATCACATTATGGGACGGAGATACGCTCGGCGAAATTTTTTTTTATTTTTTTATAACTGTTTGTACAGCAATCTGTCACCATAATGGGACATTAAGCAGTAGGCATGTCGGATGTTAAAGTTAACATGTTCAGAGGGCCAATTCTGCTATTTTAACTGACACTGCGAATGAATTTTAACCGAACTGAGATTACATTTTGAATTAATTAAAAATATGGCATTCTGCTCCTTTAAAAATTCGATATCATCTCAGTTAAATTGCATATAAACTGTCAATTCGATCAACTTTCAATGTCTTTCTTTTGTTGAAAATATGGCTTCGCATTATTATGCATTTCGCCAATGACAAGTATTTTACCGAATTTTACGTATCAGCTGCCATAGACTAAATTCTAGAAATTAAAAATGACTTAAGCGACAAAACCAATGTTACCAACTCACAATAAAATACCCACAATATGACTAATTTCAGTGATTAAAAAATTACGTAACTGGAGGTTATGATTTTTTAATTAATTGATTTGACTAATTCCATGTATTTTATTTATTTCATTAATTTATCTATTCCATGGCATAACTGAAGGAAAACGGCACAACAGCACCACTCAGGCAGTCCTTTCCGGAAATAACCACAATCGCGATTATTTTATTGAAATTTGAAATTCTACCGAATTGCGGTTTTTTTATTTTGCAACACTGCTGAGGACATATCTATACTAAATAAAAATTGTACGAGAGTTTTGGCGGGAATTTTGACAGTGCGATTGCTCTCATCTACACTAATATTCTAGAGAGGAAAGATTTTTTTGTATTTTTGTATGTAACAAATAAACTTAAAAACTACTGGGCCGATTTCAAAAATAATTTGGCCGTTAGAAAGCTACATTATCACTGAGTAACATAGGCTGTAAACTCATTTCTAATACTTTACTGGAATAACGAGCACACAAAGTCGCACAATTTTGACTACTATTAGTTGCTTGCAGTAAAAGAGAATAAAGTTAACTGAATTTGTCTGCAGTTAACTCACAGTCACTTCACCTCAGTGTTGCCAAGTCAGATTTTTGAAAATACCGTGTTGTCCACATTAAAATACGGCATTTGCGTCAAAAATACAGTGCTTGATGGGAAAAAATACAGTCTATTTTACAGTGCAATAAAATGTCATACAAAAAAGGAAATAATTATATTATTAAGTAAAATATAAATTAATTTTAAACTTTATATCCTAAACTAACTTAACATTTTATTTGTATATATCGATCGCTGCAGAAATGGATGGCTGCGATGATGATGTTATCGGTTTATTTTTTTTAATGTGTTTAATCAAAGAGTTTTATGTATACTACTAGACAAGCTGCGCGGTACATAGAAATAGTAGTATAATAAATTGTAGTATAGTAAATTAGTTGTATTACTAAGTTGCAGTCAATTGACCGTAACTCAATATTATCATCTCGCTTACTCTCAACTAGAACCCCTATTGCGCTCCCTGTTTGTGAACTGTCAAACTCCCGCGTTATGTGACGCAGTTTTACTTCTAAATAACCTGTCTAGTAGTATACAATAATAATACGAAATTTTGACTATAAAAAAATACTGTGTCTCCATATAAGGTATTTATAAAAATACCGTGTCCAGTAGATGGCATGAAAATACGGCAGATCTGCTGTAATTACAGTGCACTTGGCAACACTGCTTCACCTTCAGTCACATTTCGTTCTCAATATTTTGACGTTTGTCTGTAGACGAAATGCATTTTATATAGTTAAGTGTCTCACAATGGACACTGGCGAAATCACCAATCTACGGTGGAGCCAAACACAATTAAAAGAATAAGAAGATAGTTAAGTGTCAAAAGTGTTACCAGAATGCCGTTTTGGTTCAGTCAACTTGTATTCTACTTTCGATATCATTGCGTTCTAAGTTCTTGAATATTGGTTTAGCAGAATACCATTTGCAACTTTCTTGTCGCTGAGATTAGATCGGAATGATATTTTGAACAATTAAAATTACGAGAATTGGCCCTCTGGTGTGTGACCTGTGTCACATCCTGTATATTTTTTCTGTGCTTTTACTATAGCACATCCTGGGGAATTTTGCGCTTAAGTCGACGTCTAGGCTGACGGTAGTTCATTAATTTTTGAGCTAGTTTATTAGGATGGTTAGTGATTCTGTCTTTGTAGGATCTGGTATGTTTAGCTATTTCCTCTCGAATCGTGGGCATATTTAGTTCGTGGGCTCGGCGAAATGAGGGTGTACTGGTTACACCTCTGCCTAGCCCTTCGGGGATTACAGGCGTGAGTGCGTATGTATGTATATTTACAAGTTATTAGCGCTTATTTATCTAGAATACGTTAATGTTATCCATTATATGGTTTGAATATCCTTTCGTGTATTCAGTATTAACATATTATTGTGAAACGCAAATTAATATTTGCGATGATCATGTTATTAGTATTGTATATAAATAGATAGACTGCCTCGGTGGCGCAGTTGTAATGTGAACGCGTTACGACTGAGGCTGACGCTGAGGTCGCGGGTTCGATCCCCGGGTCGGGTAAAAGTGATATTGGATTTTTCTATTACGAAAAATCTCAGTATCAGCCCGGAGTCTGGAATTTGTGTCCAGTAAGACGATGGGTTCGCCCCCTATAACATCATGGGACGGAGATACGCTCGGCGAAATGTGGGTGTACCTACTGGTTACACCTCTGCCTACTCCTCCGGGGAGTACAGGCGGGAATGCGTATGTATGTAAGTATATACATATATTTTACATACATTTACGTGTTTTATTCATTCTTGAGTGCGTTATTTTATACTGTTTATCATTTAGGGCCTAAGATTTAACCAACAAAATCATTGGTTCTTCTTCTTCCACCTGTCTGACGTCAACCCTTCTAGGGAGAAAATACCTAGACCTAAAACAAATATTTGTTAAAACAAATAATGTAGAATAAAAGTTGACTGAAGCCAAAACGGTATAATGCTACTGCTAATGCTAGGTGCATTTGACGTTGATTATTGGTTTAAGAGAATGCCATTTGCAACTTTCTTGACGCTGAGACTAGATCGGAATGATATTTTGAACATTTAAAATTACGAGAATTGGCCATCAGGTGTAGCTTAGTCTCTTTGGCGAGTCAGAATAAAAAATAATGATATAATCTCTTTCGGATCGCGGCTAAATGCATAAGATAAATATTTGAAATCAATAACGTTGTTGGAAACAGCGCTTATCCACTGAGTGCTGAATCCGCGTCGGATAGTAAATTACAAATGTTATGGATAAACAATTACATCCGAGTTGAATTTGACGCACCTGGGATTTGTCAGAGCATGCTATTGATCGCCTGTGACTTGGCTTATGTTTTTAATAACAATTAATAATAAATTCAACTGCAGTCATGGACAAAACAAACTCAATACAATGTAGCTCTGAAAGTGTTAATTAAATATTGTTGGGAGCTGATGTCACCTCCATTGTGAATCTGATCATGAATGTGTGTAGGGGAGATCCTCTTTCTTTTTTATGGCATAGATCGGCAACGATCAAGTGGGTCATCTGACGGTAAGTGAGCTCCACCGCCTATATACGCCCACAATACCACAGAATCATGGGCGCGTGACCTTAAAGGAAAGGGATAAATTAAGGGATTGGGAAGGATATTAGATTTGGGCCACCGGATATCTCACGCACCGTACGAAATGCTGCAACATTACGTCGGTTTTCGGTGAGACAGTGGTAACCCGGACGAGCCGGGCCATTCATGCTGTAGAAAAGTGTCTACAGCCTCAACACTCAAAGAATACCTACGCACTTACGCCTGTAATCCTCGAAGGGGTAGGCAGAGGTGTAAACAGTACACCCACATTTCGTCGAGCGTATCCTACCTGCCTACCTCTTCGAGGATTATAGGCGTGAGGGCATTTATATGTAAAGAATATTTTAAAATTACTTACACTAAATGTAAAATACGAATTAAATCTATGAGATTCACACAGAATGCCAACAAATGAATTCCAAATCCAATATCGCGTTCCCGCCATCTTTTGAGACGGTCTGTGACGTCATTTCCTTGCACGCCTTTGCATTTCAGGAAGTCAATTGATTGCTTTCGTCCTATATACTGCATCTACAGAATTTATTTTAATGGCCCCCATACAAATATTGCTTGCTTCACAAATATACATACGGTTTGAATACAGAAACTCCTTTTGTAGACAGTTTTGTCTACAGCATGAATTGGCCGGCTCGTCCGGGACGTTACCACTGTCTTTCAGAAAACCGGCGTAAAGTATCAGCTAGCTGCTGCTTTTCGTACGGTGAGTGAGATATCCGGAGGCCCAAACTCCCTCCCCTACCCAATCCCTTAATTATCCCTTTCCTTTAAGGTCGGCACCGCGCCTATGATTCTTTTGGTATTGTGTGCTGAGATCACTTACCATCAGGTGTGTGACCCACTTGCTCGTTTGCCGACTTATGCCATAAAAAAAAAACTTTCCTACACACATTCATGATCAGATTTAAAAAAGCGATGACATCATCTCCCAACAATATTTAATTAACACTTTCAGAGCTACATTGTATTGAGTTTGTTTTGTCCATGACTGCAGTTGAATGTATTATAAATTGTTATTAATTGGTTGGGATTGTTAGCGTGTAGTAACATTCGGTATCATTAATAATCATTGGGGTGTTAAGAAGCCAAAGAAACAAATTTTATAGCCTAAAGCAGAAGCTATTTTTCTGAATGGTAGAGCAGTGGGCCGAATGGGCCGACTGGACCGGGTTGTTGCCACTGTATCACAGAAAACCGACGTAAAATATCGGCTTGCTGCTACGCTTCGTACGTTGAGTATGATATCCGAAGGCCCAAATGGTTTCCCCTTCCCAATCCCTTAATTAACCCTTTGCTATAAGGTCAGCTACTTGTCCACGATTTTTTTGGAATTGTAAACGTTCAATTGCAATGGACATTACTTACCATTAGGTGATCCACTTGCTTATTTACCGGCCTATGACTATGCCTATGCAATTCATGTGTGACTTTTCGAATTGAAAATTCAAACACAAATTATGATTATCCGATCTATAAATTCCTCTGTTGCGCTTGCCCTCACGTGGCCTCCATTCGAGAACTTTTCTGCCCCATCGGCTATCAGTTCTGCGAGCTATGTAGCGCAACAGAGGGCGTCCGCCTACAAGATGGACCGACGACCTGACAAGGGTTGCAGGAAGCCGATAGATGCAGGCCGCTTCCAACAGCGAGGTCTGGAAGGCATTAGGCCTCCCTATGTTCAGCAGTGGAAGTCTTGTTGCTGATGATTTTGATCATGATGATCTATAAATTGAACCCAGGACCTTACGGTTCTCTGTTTAGTAAGTTGCTAGTAGGTCAATAAGGCAATGAATCTTTCAAATTTTTTAATATGGATGGATATAATGGATAACTTATCATAACTTTAAAACTCGCAAAAAACTGCTATTTCTAAGCTAGACTTATTAATTCATAATTGATGATAGCAATTTATTTTATTTAAGAAAGAAAGAAAGACAATTTATTAGTCACAGATCACAATAAATTTACGGTAAAACAATTTTTTTTTATTGCATAGGCCGACAATCGAGCAGTTGGGTCACCTGATCGTAAGTGATAGCCACCGCTCATGTACCCCCACAATACCAAAAGCATCATGAGTGCGTTGCCGACCTTAAAGGAAAGGGATAATTAAAGGATTGGGAAGGGGAGGAGAAGGGAATTTGGGCCTCCGGATATCTCACTCACCGTACCAAACGCAGCAACAAGCTGCTACTTTACGCCGGTTTTCTGTAAGTTCTGTTGCGCATACAATGCTGTAGACAAGTGTCTACAGCGTTGCTCTAACACTTATAAAAAACCCATCAACATGGTTTTGACATTTGCGCGTCGTGATTGTGACAGATAGGTGACCACTCAGGGTAATGCTGTGCGACGCGTACCACAACACAGCGCTAATTTTCAGTGGTCACCTTATATGACGTACGTTTAGATACGCTATTATGAATTTTCTATCTTTGCCATTGTGTCAAATTTTGAAATATTATATAATATTCGCCTGCGAGAGACCGACAAGAGCAGTTGTTGTTGTTTGAATGGCTACGAACGTTAAATTCGATAAACTAACACGAAATTGTTTATTGTGACTCATAAAACATTGTCATTATTTACGTGCATATATTATTCATTCAATTTGAAGTTATTTTACAGAGGTAACTATATTATTTCTTGGTTTTGATCGAAAAAGTCATTTATTGTTGAATACATGTTTGCATGTTTTTCTTTCACTGTATCACTATAATAGTTAAATCACTGTTTTAGGTATATATTACATAATAGAAATTAAGTTCTGCTAAGTTTCTATCTAACTATATAATCGTGGATAGCGGTGTTGGTTACATTAAGACTATTTTGATTTTTGTTATTTCTAAGATACTGCCGTTATTTAACTGTTTGTTATACCCAATAAATGAAAAAAAAAAATGTTTTGTAGAGCATTATCCTTAGATTATAAAGCCTTGTGCTATAAATAAACTTATAGACATTACTACTGAACGCCCGTTTCACCTCTAATTAAATACTAACTGTTATTTGAACATTGTGAAACATGTCCTTAAAATTATATTATCTTATATATAAAATTCTCGTGTCACAATGTTCGTTCCCATACTCCTCCGAAACGGCTGGACCGATTTTTATGAAATTTTATATGCATATTCAGTAGGTCTGAGAATCGGCTACTATCTATTTTTCATCCCCCTAAATGTTAAGGGTGGTCCACCCCTAAAATCTTATTTTTATTTTTTAGACAAAATCTTATTGTCTCTGATTTTATTTTTTTAATATACAGCATTAAAAAATACACACAATTTTCAACCCTCTAGGATTAACCCCTATTTTTTAATAGCGACATTAGTATTTTTGCCAAGCGCGTTTCTCACCGGGACTCGCTTGATGCGCCCACTAGGCTACTTTAATCCTGGAAATAGGCATTCACGCGGGCGGAGCCGCGGGCAACAGCTAGTTATGTATAATAATATCTCACAGAGAACGCCGCAGGACGACGCTACTACATAAATAAGAAGCAAAATGCTTTTCCACAAGAATTATTCTTTATTAAATTGCTAAAGGAAAATGATTTATTTTTGTAAAGGTATACCAAATTGCTCCTTTGATCTCTATCTAATAATCTTACGATTCAGATGCATTTTTCGTTTAAAATATTATAATCTGAAATGGCTTTTTTTTTAAAACGATAAAAGCGGAATAGGTTCTCAACTTGTCCGTATCTATGTTCATAAACCCGCCAAATAATTTTAATGATTAATAATAATAAATACAACCAAGTCGCACACATGGTACTGACCCCACACTAGGTAAACCTGTATTGTGGATATCAGGAACTAAGAAGGCCTTGCGGTCCCACAACACCCAGACCCGAGTCAAATATTTTTGGATCAAACAAACGTTGTCTAGGTGCAGGAACCGATAATATGCGCAATAATCATTATAATTACATTGTTTTACTTTATATCGTTCCTCATTGCCATAAGTTGAGCTGCTCTAACTCTATTCAAAATTAATTGTATTATCGTAGTGCAAAATTGTAAATGAATTTTGAAAAGAGCAACGTTAGAGTTTCTTGTCCGTTCTTCTTTTACGAAACAGCATTCCGAACTAGCGGTAGAGTTTAAAATTGACTGAATCTAAATGATATGTAACATTTTATGGATTCAGTAAATATTTTCATTTCATTTCATTTCATATAAATATAGTTAAGATCAGAAGGCCAATTCTCGTATTTAACTGAAACAATATCACACAAAACTTTAAATTTCAAAGCACTCCATGACGCTAGATTAATCTCATCACCTCGGGACATAAGATGCTAAGTCTCATAATATCCAGTAATTTCAATGTCCATCAAAACGAAACAACAAATGCTTACACATTGCTCTTTGGCGACAGAAATAGACTAAGTAATGGTACCTAATCGAACACCCGCATAAGAGGGACCTACCACCTAGTAAGTATTTAAACCTTCACCTAGAATTTCAACCTAGCAGTACCTCACTGGTCTCGCTGTACGCTGCAACTAGACGAACGAAGTAATTTTCCTACGTTTATATAAATCCGTTTGGTTGTTTTATGTAAAAGAAATCCCATCAAATACATAAATGTGAAATGAGAGCCATGTTTAATATTATATATGCCTTGGTTGTTGATTTCAACTACAAAAGAAGTGAGATCTAAATGGGGGTCAAGTTCAATTGTCAGTCCTAAAATTTATTTATAACAATATACAATATTTTATAACAACTTAAAATATAATTTCTTCTTGTAACTTAGGATAATATATTGAAGCCTAAGGTCTGACTTGGCTAGTTTTCATATACGAATTATATCTTTCGCAAGTTCTAAGGCTGTAAGTTCTTATTTTCTTTTTCCGAAAATTTGCATATTCCAGGCAATAGCTAGTTAAATTCCACTCAAATTCCAGTCATATTCCATTCATATCTCTGGGCATTATCTAACCAAATTCCAGGCAAAATCCAGTCAAAATCCGGGCAATATCCAGTCAAATCCCAGTCACTATCCAGCCAAATTCCAGCTAAACCCCAGACAATATGCAGCCAAATCCCAGCCCAACTCTAGGCAGTATCCAGTCAAATACCAGGCATTATCCAGTCGAATTCCAGTCAAACTCCAGGCAATATCCAGCCATATTCCAGCCATATTCCAGCCAGATACCGGGTAGCTTCAGGGCAGTATCGAGTCAAATTCCAGGCAATATTCAGACAAAATCCAGGCAAATCCCAGGCAATATTCAAACAAAATCAGGGTAAGATCCAGTCAAATTCCAGCCAAATCCCAGGCAATATCCAGCCAAATCCCCGCCCAACTCCAGGCAGTATCCAGTCAATTTTCTGGCAAAATCCCAGGCAATATCCAGTCAAATTCCAGGCAATATTCAGACAAAATCAGGGTAAGATCCAGTCAAATTCCAGCCAAATCCCAGCCAATATCCAGCCAAATCCCCGCCCAACTCCAGGCAGTATCCAGTCAATTTTCTGGCAAAATCCGAGCAATATACAGTTAAATTCCAGTTAGATTCCAGGCAATATCCAGTCAAAAGCCAGGCACTATCCAGTCAATTTCCAGTCAGATTCCAGGCAAATCCCTGGCAATATCCAGTCAAATTCCAGTCAAAATCCGGGCAATATCCAGTCAAACTCCAGTCACATTCCAGGCAATATCCAGTCAAAATCCGGGTGATATCCAGTCAAATTCTATTCAGATTCCAGGCAAACTCCAGGCAATATCCAGTCAAATTCCAGGCAATATCCAGCCAAATTCTAGTCAGATTCCAGGTAATATTACACAAGGTATCGCTCGCCATTCTGTTAGCTTTACTTGACTTGACACGCTACCGCGTGTCTGGATATACAAACTTTACTTATAATGTAAATAAGATAAGAGACTTCATAAAACTTTTAATAAGATTTAGTTTGGGTATTGACCTATACATCCCCGAAGGGATAGTACCTAAGAAATGCAATATTAATGAAATATATTTCTTAAAATAATCTGTATTTTTTCGAAGACGATGAGTTACTGAAAAATTACTGAGAATTATAAAACTTAACAACTTATGTCTCGGGGTGGCGAGCGCAGTCCAGTGCCATGCAGTGCTTTGTAAGTTCTGTGTAGAGTTGCTTCTGTTTATGGGCAGGTGTGGTGCTTAACATCAGGCGAACGACCTGGTCGTCACGTCATTCAAGCTTATTAAAAATAGTTTCGCGACAATCTGATATCCGAAGACCCAAATTACCCTTCATATTCTCAATTCTTAAACTATCATAAAGACAAGAGTGAGAGAGAAAGTAAATGAGTAGAGCCATGCTATAGGCAACTTTGTCTACAGCATGAACTGGTCAACCAGGTCATTACCACTGTCTCACAGAAAAGCGAGGTAAAAAAGCAGCTTGTAACTTTTGCTCGCGGCTCCGCCCGCGTGAATGATCTTTTCCAGGATAAAACAAGCATATGTCCTAGTCCAAGAGACCAATTCTCGTAATTTAAAATGTTCAAAATATCATTCCGATCTAGTCTTAGTATCAAGAAAGTTGCAAATGGTATTCTCTTAAACCAATAATCAACGTCAAATCTGAACATAGATCGAAATGAGATCGAAACTAGAATAAAAGATAACACGGCATTCTGCTAACATTTTTAAATGACACATGTCCATATATAAACGTCAAAAATGTGACTGAATTAAGATTACAATGACATCGTGATAAGATTATATTGATACCGGGCTGAACTTAAAGAGGAACAGAATACAATTTTTGAGTCACATCAAAATCTTATCTCAGTTCGGTTAAAATTCATTCGCAGTGTCGGTTAAATACCAGAATTGGCCTTCAGGTCTACAGTCTAACTGTGTGCCTAATTTCATCGAAAAGCTATTGATGCATGATTGACTAACAAACAATCAAATTCACAAACATCCAAACTTCCACATTTATAATACTATATAGTAGGATAGTAGGAAGTGGGATAAACTGGTCAAGTGCGAATCATACCCGCACACCGAGTGTTCTGTACCCAGATACTTAAATTTGACCTTTGTTTTCTTTTCATTATTGAAATTGGTATTATGGAATTTGGCTATGGTAACACATATTACATACATACATACGCACTCACGCCTGTAATCCCCTAAGGGGTAGGCAGAGGTGTCATCGCGATCGGTGTGAGAAACGCGCTTGACAAAAATACTAATATCGCTATTAAAAAATAGGGGTTGATGGTAGAAGGGTGATAATTTAGGGCTGTATGTATTTTTTTATGGCAAAACAAAAAATAAAAAATAAAAAAAAATATTTAGGGTTGGGTCAACCTTATCATTTAGGAGTATGAAAAATAAATGTTGGCCGATTCTCAGACCTACCCGATATGCACACAAAATTTCATACAAATCGGTCCAGCCGTTTCGGAGGAGTATGGTAACTAACATTGTGACACGAGAATTTTATATATAAGATAATCACATCACACATAGATGAAAATATACGTTGTTTTCCATCAGGGTTAATATATCTTATAAGCGTGAAGTTTTTTTACACCCTAGAAATTTCTCTCGTGGTTTCATTCACACTGGGGTGAAGTGGCTATATTTATCGGCCAATTATAAGGGGTGAGTGGGACATGATTATATGGTTAACTTAGTAATTATTCCATTGAGATAGTCAAGAATTGTATATCTACTCTGAAGGGGGTTGATGACTATACTTCAGTCCGTCGCCAATAATTATATTTATTGATAAAATCCGTATAAACTAGTTTTATTTCAATTTGAGCTTCATTTCCATGAGATGGTTTCGCTATGTCGCAAGACATAGGAGAGAATATAAAAGATAAAATAAATCAGGAGGCCAATTCTCGTAATTCAACGTCAAATGTGAACATAGATCGTAATGAGATTGAATGTAGAATAAAAGTTGACTGAAGCCAAAACGGTATAGTGCTACTGCTAATGCTAGGTGCATTTGACGTTGATTATCTCTCTATTTTAAAAAAAGTAACTGGCGCCGCCGCTGCCAAAAACTTGTCACACTATCTCCTCCGAAACCGCTGGGGGTATGGGGTCGAGACCGATACCAATCGATGCAGAATAATGTGGGGAAGAAAGTAAGATATGTCATATTCGTCGGACTTTAAGTTTTTATTTTTTTTATGTTTTGTGGAAAAACATGGGCATAGCCCCTAGTTGGTTTAAGAGAAAGCTATTTGCAACTCTCTTGACGCTGAGACTAGATCGGAATTATATTTTGAACATTTAAAATTACGAGAATTGGCCTCCTGACCATTTTTTTTATATAGCATAGGCCGGTAAACGAGCTACGTGGCTGAACTAATTCTCATGAACACACAAAATCATGGATATGTTGCTGACCTTATCGGAAAGGAATGGGTATTGGAAAATGGAGGGGTTATTTAGGCCTCCGGATATCTCACTCACCATACAAAACAAAACAGTAAGTAGTCATTTTATATAGGTATGACAATAGTTAGTTTGTTTTTTATGTCATAGGATGGCAAACGAGCAAGTGGGTCACTTGATGGTAAGTGATCTCCACCGCCCATGTACGCCCACAATACCAAAAGAATTATGGGCGCGTTGCCGCCTTTAAAGAAAAGGGATTATTAAGGGATTAGGGAGGGGAGAGAGATTTGGGCTTTCGGATATCTCACTCACCGTACGAAACGCAGAAGCAAGCTGCTACTTTACCTCGGTTTTCTGTGAGACAGTGGTAACGACTAACGACCCGGACGAGCCGGCCCATTCATGCTGTAGACAAAAGTATCTACAGCGTGGCTCTACGATTTACTGTTTGCTGTCGCTAGATTAATGAAACGATAAATTAATAAATAATGCAACTAAATCAAAGCTCACATTCATAAACATTACAGTATTCTGTGTTTAAACATCTGTTCAGCAAATGTATTATTAAAGAAGTGTGTGAACGCAATCTTAAATATCTCGCTGGAGAAAAAACAACTGATACATAAAATTACTTCCTCTAGCAACTTGTACACATATAAACTGACGCCTCGGTGGCGCAGTTGTAAAGCGTACGCGTTACGATTGAGGCTAACGCTGAGGTCTATGGTTCGATCCCCGGGTCGGGTAAAGTGGTATTGGGTTTTTCCATCACAAAATGCTCAGTATCAGCCCGGAGTCTGGAATTTGTGCCCGGTATGGCGATAGGCTCGCCCCCTATCACATCGTGGGACGGAGATATGCCCGGCGAAATGTGGGTGTACTAGTTACGCCTCTGCCTACCCTTTCGGGGATTACAGGCTTGAGTGCGTATGTATAAACTGACGCCTGTTGCTCCATAGGTAGAGATGCAACTAGTGCATACACGGCTCGCCGAGCTAATTACCGTCCCATGATGTAAATAGGGGCAGCCTATAGCGATATAAATAAATAAATACATCCAACAATCACACACATAGTCCTGACCCCGCACTAGGTTAACCTGTATTATGGGTACCAGGAACTATAAGGGACTTGCAGTCCCACAACAGCCAGACCTGAAAAAGCATTTGTGGATCACACAAACATTTGTCTCTATGAGAAATGGAACCCACGGCATCTAGCTTCGCAGCTAGTTAATCACCCACTGCGCCACTGAGGCGGTCAATATCGGGCACAAATTATCATCCCGGGCAACACCTGTATGCTTTTTTGAATCTAAATCTCAAATATAAATTGTGATTGCCCGTTCTGGTATTTGAACTCAGAAGCTCACAGTTTCTCAGCTTAAGTAAGCTTCTACTAGATCCATGAGGCGATATAACGAATTTATAGCGATAATATCGAATGACTGTGTTTTTTTATGGCATAGGCCGGCAAACGAGCAAGTGGGTCACCTGATGGTAAGTGATCTCCACTGCCCATGGACGCCTACAATACCAAAAGAATCATGGGTGCGTTGCCGACCTTAAATTAAGGAATTGGGAAGGGGAGGGGTTTTGGGCCTCCGGATATCTCACTCACCGTACGAAACGCAGCAGAAAGCCGCTACTTTACGCCGGTTTTCTGTGAGAAAGTGGTAATAACCCGGACGAGCCGACCCATATATGCTGTAGACAAAAGTATCTACAGCGTGACTCTACCACTCATAAAATTCATTGTATGTTACATTTAAAATTCTTTGTCCTTGTTTAAACAAATAAGCAAACAAGCAAGTGGGTCATCTGTTAGTATAAACAGCCATAAATAGCCACAATATCAGATGAATAGAAGATGCATTGCCAACTCTTAAGTAGTGGAATAACAATTAGGGAAAAAAAGTTTGTTGCGCTTCCGGCGATCTGACTGAATGCATGAATTACAACAGCATAGTATCCTATCTCTTTTTTGTGAAACAATGAGACCCCCGTTAATCCGTCCCAAATGTGCTGTAGACATAACTGCCTACATTGCGACTCTATCACGTACAAAACTAACATAACGTTTAAGAAAACGTAGAAACCGACTTCAATTTTTTGTGGTAGTTACTGCAATAGCATGTAAATTCCAATACAATAACACAATCGCGACGAGTGTACTGTTGTCAGTTGAGGAGTTTTATTCTTTTACTCCGTACCCTGTCATCAGATCTTAACCAAATTTATATGGGACCACATCGCAGCTAAACTCTATCGAGTGATTTTTTTCCAACAAAATCGGTCTGCAATTGGCGGAGAAATCGATGTACATAATAATATATAAAAAAACAAAAACAAAACACAACGAATTGAGAACCTCTTCCTTTTTTGAAATCGGTTAATTAGTTGTATCTTTATTTATTTTATTATATTTTGACAATATAGTCATTTATAAGCCTCCACAGATAGCTAAATAATAATCTAAGAACTAAATACATTGCATAAATACTACTCCTCAATTATTATACTCATTGCTACAAAGGAACGGATAAAATCTTAAGACAGACAAGTGGTAGAGCCACGTTATAGAGCTATTTCTACACCATGAATGCAACAGCGTGGACGTGATAATGTCCTACAGAAAAACAATGTATAATTATATGCTTGCTGTTACGTTTCGTATGGTGTAATTTTTTTTTTTTTTTTTTATATACTGGCTCGGCAAAGTGATTACGCTACACCTGATGTTAAGTGCAGCGCAATCCAAGAATACTGTCGACCAACGACAGACGATGTGAAATGAAATGAAATTAAATGAAATATGAAATGAAATAGTTTTATTCATCATGTAGGCAATTAAAATAGCGCTTATGATAAGTCAGTACAAAATAAAGAAACTTATGTAATTACAGAAATCATATCAGCTAATATATACATAACATACATAGCATCGTCAAAATACACTGAGCAACTATAAAGTTTATAATATTTTTATATTAGTCCAGAATTGTTAAGTATTATTATTATTGTTATTTTTTCTCTGTTTTAAAGGTCGATATGGACCATAGACATTACCGAAACGGCACGTGGTTTAAAACTACCACCGGATCCAAAACGACCCAACCTGAGAAGACCCGGCGAAACAAACTCAGTGGGCTAATGTGTCTATCGTAGGTCGGCAAAATTATGCCGGCCTGCCATGTTCGGAGGCCCTGCCCCTTTTTTATTATTAGCTTGAGTAACGAAACAAGTAGGCCTCTCACCGGATAGTAAACGTGACGCCTGTCCATAACCAGAAGCAACACCACACAGAACTTTGAATTATAAAGCACTGCATGGCATTGGACTGCGCTCGTAACCCCGAGACATAAGATATTAAGTCTCATAATGCCCAGTAACTTCACTGGCTTCAATGTCCTTCAAATCGGAACACAACAGTGCTGATTGGCGGCAGTTATAGACTGAGCGGTGGTACCAACCTAGACGGCCTCTCGCATACGAGGAACCTATCACCTTGTAAAATGTTCCCTATTCCTTTCTTGTAAGGTCGGTAACTCATCCATGTTTCTTTTGGTATTGTGGGTGTTCTTGGGCGGTCGAAATCACTTACCATCAGGTGGCCCATCTACTTGTTTACTGGTATCTGCTATAAAAAGACCACTAAGAATAAATTCACTACTTACCATCAGAAGGCCAATTCTCGTAATTTTAAATGTTCAAAATATCATTCCGATCTAGTCTCAGCGTCAAGAAAGTTGCAAATGGCATTCTCTTAAACCAATAATCAACATCAAATGCACCTAGCATTAGCAGTAGCATTATACCGTTTTGGCTTCAGTCAACTTTTATTCTATATTCAATCTCATTACGATCTATGTTCACATTTGACGTTGATTATTCGTTTAAGAGCATGCCATTTGCAACTTTCTTGACGCTGATACTAGATCGGAATGATATTTTGAACATTTAAAATTACGAGAATTGGCCTTCTGAGGGGCCGCTTGCTCGTCTATCCACGTATTAAAAAAAGTAAAAAATCTACTTTGGAATCATTAAATTGTAATTTACATACTCTATTTAAAGTGTAGCAAATAAATTAATATGTTACTCAACTTTGCTTATTTCATTGAATTTTATAAGCAAGGAATAATTTATAAATAGCTCAAGACTACTTTATCAAGTCATAAATAACTGGCATTTACCCGAAAGACGTTATCAATGGCAGAATTATACGATCCCCTTTGCCATCCCAACACACCTTCGTTAACATAAATTATCAATTACAATTGTATAAAAACAATAAGAGTTATGATAAGCCAAAGTTATTTTGACTCCATTATACAATCGTGTTTAAACTAATAATATTTTGGATTGCGCGCGCAGAGCACGGCTTCGCGTCGAGCAACTGGTTTTACACATAGAGTAACAATAACAGAACAGAAGAGATCATTTATTTAAGTTGCGTATATTTGATCCTCACCTCATTGATGTAGTGGCAATGTACTAAGGCTCTGAAATCAATGAGGTCTAGGTACTCAGGTCTGAAAATCTAAATATTGTAAGGTTTTCATTTGTTACATACGTAGGTTGCCCAGGTTTGGAATTTGTGCCCAATACGGCAATAGGCCCGCTATCATATTATGGGACGAAAGCATCAACGGCCAAAGCTTGTGTGTTCTTCTTGCACATCTACCTACATAAGGGGATATAGTCATGAACTAACGCTTTGTTATAATAGAGAAAAATCACGATTAATATTATGTGTAACTCAACAACGATAAACTGTGATGATAAATTACCGCTTAAGTAAGTAATTTTAGGTATAACGATAAAATACTTGTTACCGTTAACACCATTACAAACTTCTACAAGGAAAATTGTGACTAAAAGGACAAATCTACTAAATAATGTCATCATAAATACCAAGTAAGCATTATCCTACTTAAAGTCTTACAACTTAATAAAAATATTATTAATCATAAATCATTTTATATTATCAATATTCATTATATTTTTCAATAAAACGGCTTTCAAAATGTTGTCGCCTCTGCGCATATACAAAATACTCTATGCTTCATTCCGATCTCGGTGTACGCGAATTCCACCGTCATAAACGCATGGCTCCTTAGTCGAAACGGACGTCGATGTTTTTTCCTTTTTTATTTCCGTATTTATTTACGTAAAACATTAAACTTTACTTGTGATACAAACCAATTTTGTTACATAAATAATTTTTATCTGTATGAATTGAGGTCCTTTGCCAATTTTAGATAACAAAGTTGCAGTGTGAGTTCTTTGGAACTTTTTAAGTTTTTTAAAATTTGAATGTAGTGAACTGTGTTGTGTTACGTTAAACAATGAATGGAGTTGTTGTGGATGCGGAACGTGCGCCAGAAAAGGCGGGAATAATAGACAGGTATGTTTACATTATTCATATGAACCGATGAGGCCTGCATTCGAAAAGGTTTTTTGGCAAATTCTGTATAAAAAGTGTCGATAAAATCAATGATCATTTTTGAACATGGAACATTGTTTGTCCATCTCAAAAATATGGTTTTCATTTGTTTAAATACTTTAATATCTATTACGGTTTTACTAAACTGGTACATTTATAACCTAGTGTATTTTGCGAGTGGCAGGCTGTGAAACTGCAGTTAGAGGATTCGATGCCCACACCCACTGAGACAATTTTATTATTTATGTTTATGGGATCCGCAATCCCTCTCAGGTCAGGATTTTGGGACCGAAAGTCTCTCGTAGTTCCTGGTACCTACAACTATTTACTGTAAGTTACATAGTGATTTCTTAGGTTTACGCGAATATTACACATTGAAATAAAACTAGTTTATACGGATTTTATCGCGGTTTAATTTTTATTAATTAAGAACAGGGTGTATATAAAATAGATTGTGACTGTGAACTCTTCTATATCGGACGAACTAAAAGAAGCATAGGGACCCGCGTTAAAGAACACATAGCTGATGTTAAACACCGACGCTCTGAAGAAGTCTGCAGTTGCTGAACATTCAGATGAAGGCTCCAAACATTACCTTAGATTTGACAAACCACAAATCCTCGCCAAAGAACACCGATTCCTACCTAGGATGATTCGCGAGGCTATTGAAATTAAGAAACACCCAAATTTCAATAGAGAAGATGGTTGGAAGCTTGCACAAGCCTGGGATCCAATTATACATTTAATTAAATCGGAACCCAAAAGACCAACTGCCAGACCTCAAGATACCGTGAGCTCTTTCTGCGTAGATCGGACTAGTGTTAACTAACTTTTTTAAATAATTAAAAATAAATGTATCATTTTAAAATGAAGGTAGCCATTGTAACATTAACTTTTCGAGACGACCTACACCTCAGTCTCTCCCGTGACCACGAAGGCTGAAAAGCCTTCGAAACGTCGGGACTAAAATAAAAATTAAACCGCGATAAAATCCGTATAAACTAGTTTTATTTCAATGTGTAAGTTACATGTAAATGAATGTTGGATGTTATTTCCTAATATAAAATAGCATATTATATTTCTAACTACATAAAACATGGACATAAATAATTGTAGATACGCACTCACGCCTTTACTCCCCAAAGGGGTAGGCAGAGGTGTAACTAGAACACTCAGATTTCATCAAGCTTATTTCCGTCCCATGTGATGGGGGGGCGAGCCTATCGCCATACCGATAAGCATTTTATGATATAAAATCCCAATATCACTTTACCCGACCCGGGGATCGAACCCGAGACCTCAGCATCGCAGTCGTACCGCGTACACATAATAACTGCGCTACCGGAGCAGTAAATAATTGTGTTATATAATATTAACCGCAAATAATTATAGAATAATACAAACATCCGCTTTCCGCATAGTTTAATTCTACATATTCAAATTTTGCATCCATACAAGGAAAAAGATGTAAGCAAGTAGAGTCAGTTTAGAATATTTATAACATTACTAGCTTTTTGCACGCGGCTCCGCTTTAATAAATAGGCTTTTTCGAAATAAAACGTAGCGTATAACCGTCTCCAGGGTCCCATCTATCTCTACATCAAAATTCATCAAAATCGGCTCAGTGATTTAGGCGTGAAGGCGTAACAAAGAAATTGTTTTTTTTTCATAATAAGTATCCTATGTTACTTCTTATACCTCCAAGAATATGTGTACAAAGTTTCATGATGATCGGTTAATTATTTTTCGCTTGAAAGCGTAACAAACAAACTAACATTCACATTTATAATATTAGTATGATTTGCAAATGGGATGTCATCCATCGTTTCTTGGTATTCCACTTCGGTAACACCCAGAAACAGTCAGGTACTACTATTTAAGGTTCCGTATTCAAAAGCTACCAAGGCAGGCAATTGAACCCTGTTTCTAAGACTACTCTGTCTAGCTGTCTGTTTGTCCGGCTATCTGTCTATCCGTCTATCTTCTGAACCATTGTAGGTATCAATCAACCTATTTGACGAGTGGTAGAGCCACGCTGTAGACAATTTTGTCTACAGCATGAATGGGCCGGCTCGTCCGGGTCGTTACCACTGTCTCACAGAAAACCGGCGTAAAGTAGCAGCTCGCTGCTGCGTTTCGTACGGTGAGTGAGATATCCGGAGCCCATATCCCCCTCCCCTTCCCAATCCCTTATTATCCCTTTCCTTTAAGGTCGGCAACGCGCCCATAATTCTTTTTTATTGTGGCCGTACATGGGCGGTGGAGATCGCGTACCATCAGGTGACCCACTTTCTCGTTTGCCGGCCTATACCATAAAAAAAAAACCTAGCTAAAATTTCAATAACATATTTTTTATGACAATAAAACTCTTTAAATAAAAAGATATATTATCAAATAACATGTAGTCTTTTTCCTCGAAGGGAGCATCCAGATTACGGATACCTTCCCAGCCTAGGCGAAGGGGGGATGGTTATGCTGGACGCGCCAGCCTTTTGACTCAGTTGTCTAAAGGACCGCTGGGTCGGGTTTCTAACCAAAAAACAACCCTATGTTGTTATTCGCCCACAATACCAAAAGAATCATGGGTGCGTTGCCGACATTAAAGGAATGGGATAAGTAAGGGATTGGGAAGGGGAGAGGAATTTGGGCGTCCGGATATCTCACTCACCGTACGAAATGCAGCAGCAAGCTACTTTACGCTGGTTTTCTGTGAGATAGTGTTAATGACCCGGACGAGCCGGCCCATACATGCTATAGACAAAAGTGTCTACAGCGTGGCTCTACCACTCAATATTCAGTACACTCAGGATCTCTCGGGACCGTCTTAATTGCGCCGAAGAAGGCTTCCGCGAAGTTTTTAGTCGGTATAACAGCATACGGATTTTGTTAGTTTAGGGACCCGACCCAGCAGTTGTTCAGACAACTAGGTCGCAAGGCTGGTGAGACCGGCATAACCCCTTCCCCGGGGCTCGAAAGGTATCTAATTTTCCCCCTAGGAACAAAACACTAAAGGGTCAAACTTATGACATCCATATTTTGTTGGCGTTAAATAACATAACGTTTAACCAAAACTTAGAAACCGACTTCAATTTTTAGTGGTAGTTACAGCAATAGCATGTAAATTCCAATACAATAGTATTGCAGTTAGTTTTAGTAGTAGAGTTTTAACCAAATTTATATGGGACCACATCGCAGCTAAACTCTATCGAGTGATTTTTTCTCGACAAAATCGGTCCCCAATTGGCGGAGAAATCGAAGTGCATACATAAAAAAAGGAAAAAACGCCCCGCATTGAGAACCTCCTTTTTTCTGAAGTCTGTTAAAAATACCAATTTTTGTGCTAGAACAGGCATTAATAATATAATAGTAAGGAATATTTTTCTGTTCCGAGAACTGACAAGCTTAACTGGTCACGTATGGGCCTTAGGAGGCACACGTTAGACGTGTTACATTTCTGTACGACGTGTTTCCACGTCAATGAGAATTAATATCATATTTTATTCTTTATTATTCTCGTCATCGAATGCTCAGAAAAAAACATGACCTATTTGCTACAAGACATTTTTGCAAAAATATCAATTGGGTCACCTGCGTAGATCGAACTAGTGTCAACTAACTTTTTAAATGTTTAATTTTAAAATGAAGGTAGGCAATGTAACATTAACTTTTCGAGACGACCTACACCTCAGTCTCTCCCGTGACTACGAAGACTGAAAAGCTTCTGAAACATCCGGACTATAATAAAATAAACCGCGATAAAATCCGAATAAACTAGTTTTATTTCAACATTTATTTTTATTATAATTGAAACTTGATTCATTCGTTTCTATCTAAGAATGGTAAACCCAAAGGGTAATTCTTTTAGTACATATATAAATACAAAAACCACATACATTACTCCATTTATGTGTGGGTTTGTTTGTGAATAATATGAATGGTATGAAATAAACGGGTCAAGCGTGAGTAGAGCCTGGCATACCAGCAAATAGGTCACATCATGAGAAGTGATCTCCATCGCCCATGTACAATACCAGAAGAATCATGGGCGCATTGCCGACCTTAAAGGAAAGGGGTAATTAAGGGATTGGGCCTGCGGATATCTCACTCACCATACGAAACTGCAAGCAAGCTACTACTTTACGTCGGTTTTCTGTAATTTGTATATGTAAGTACATAAGTCTAAGTAGACTGCCTCCGTGGCGCAGTTGTAATGCGTACGCGTTACGATTGAGGTCAACGCCGCGGTCTCGGGTTCGATCCCCGGGTCGGGTAAAGTGGTATTGGGTTTTTCTATTACGAAATGCTCAGTATCAGGCCGGAGTCTGGAATTTGTGCCCGGTATGGCGATAGGCTCGCACAAGGGACGGAAATACGCTCGGCGAAATGTGGGTGTACTGGTTACACCTCTGCCTACCCCTTCGGGGATTACAGGCGTGAGTGCGTATGTATCAATTAATAATAGAGTTCCGTTAACACGCTTTGGGTACGGAACCGTAAAAGGTCCATCCAATTCAAAAAAAATGTATCTTCCATTAAACAACAGGTTCCAACGAATCAATTAAATTGTAATTACATTTACGCATTTTAATGGATTTTGTTAATTAATAAAGGCATTATGATTGGAAAATTTTCTATAATGGATCTTTGTTCGGAATTAATAAAGAGCTGAAAGCATTAATATTATAACAAATATCTACTTTGATATAAGAAATAATGTCTTACAGCCTCGGTGGGGCCGTGGGCGAGTAGCCGGTTGCGTAGCGTGAGGCAGTGGGTTCGATTCCCGCACCTAGACAAATGTTCGTGTGATTCACAAATATTTGTTTCGTATCTGGGTGTTGTGGGAACGCAAGTCCCTCGTAGTTCCTGATACTCACGATACAGGTTAACTTAGTGTGGGGTCAGGACTATGTGTGTGACTGTTGGGTGTATTAATATATATTTTTTTTACTAGCCTGAATGACGTCACGACCAGGTCACTCGCCTGATGGTAGCCCTGCCCATTACCAGACACAACACCACATAGAACTTTGAATTAAAAAGCACTGCGTGGCACTGGACTGCCTTCGTCACCCCGAGTTGCTAAGTCTTATAAAGCCCAGTAATATTCAGCTTCGATGGCCTTCAAACCGAAACCCAACACTGTTTATACACTACTGCTTAAGTGCAGAAATAGACAACCAACCCAGACGGTCTCTCGCATACGAGATTCCAACTGCCTTGGAATTTTTGTTTTATTATTCAAAAGGTACGACTTATGATTGAGTACTGCCCCCTGAGATACAGGTTTCGACCTAGTTCAGGGGATAGAGTCAACATGCAATGAAATATCCACAACCACCACAAGCACCGCATATGCGCATTGTTAAAACTATATATTAATAACTATAGCATTGTCTCTGTTTAGATTAAGATACATTGTAACAGACTAAGTGGTGAGAAATAAACTATTTTATTTTTTTTATTTATACAACACACCAGATAGTTAGGTTTAATTGTCGATCAGCGGCTATCATGGCACATATACAGATTGAACATGTTATGAGTAGAATTCGGAAAATAATATGGACATTCAAAACACTACGACATGTAGCCACTAAGAGTCTTTTGCAGAAAATCTATATATCATTAGCCCAATCCGTCGTGGCGTACTGTCTGTCTATCTGGGGAGGAGCTACAAAAACAAAATGTCTAGAGTTAGAGCGTGCACAAAGATCGCTGATTAAAGTTATGTTCTTTAAGCCTTTTAGATTTACTACAGAAAACCTTTATTTAACATCTGAACTTTTAACTGTAAGAAAACTGTATTTACTAAAACGTGTAAAAAATGCACAAATCCCTCCCTTTTGATGCTGAGAAAACTAAGAGTAGAAGGAAGAATACTTCAGCTTCCACAGTCCAGGTGAAATCTATTTTTGCTAAGAGACAATATGAAAAGCAATCATTCCGCATATATAATGTCATTAATAATGAATTACAAATATATTGTTTGACACACTATCACTGCAAACAAACCTTGACTGACTGGCTTAAGACTAAAAGTTACGAGGAAGTTGTAAACATTGTGAAAACCCTGCAGTAATTTTCCCATACACACACACACACACACACACACAAACACAGACATACATACAAAGTGCGCTTCTAATCGTATGTTATTATAAATTTATAATTTTTATTTATTTTTATTTATTACATTAAAATTTGTAATGGATTAAGATTTGATTACATAAATCTAATACAAGCAAATCTTTGCTTAAAAGGAGATCCCGAACCCAGAATTGTAAACTTTTATATGGGAATGAAATAAACATTATTATTACATACATACATACATAGACTCACGCCTGTTTCCCATAGGGGTAGGCAGAGACAACGGACACAAACATTATTATTATTTACATAACTAAGATTGCCTCGGTGGCGCAGTTGTAATGCGTACGCGGTACGACTGCTGTGCTATCTCGGGTTTGACCCCGGGTCCGGTAAAAGTATTACGTTTTTTATTACAAAATGTTCAATCAGTCTGGAGTCTGGAATTTGTGCCCAGTATGGCGATAGGCTCACCCCCTATCACATCATGGGACGGAAATACACACGGTGAAATGTGGCTACACCTCTGCCTACCCCTTCGGGGATTACAGGCGTGAGTGCGTATGTATGTATGTACATTAATATGTAAACAAATTCTTTCTGGCTGAAGTTATCATCACTTAATGCCAGGATCCGCCTTCCTATCATAATATTACGATGGACTTAGTATTAAGTGGGGTGACCCGCCGTCTGACCCCCACAACCAGCAACCAAGTTTCGTCATATATGTAAACACATTCTACAGCGTAAGTTTCATAATAACAGCACGTAATAATATAAATGTAGGTATTTAAATAGCAGACAAGGCAAATATTTCGGCATATCTGTTACTACAGAACGTGCCGGTCTGTATATGTAACTACGCAAATATGGTAACTCTAGCGTGTTTTATTTTATAAAAATAAAAAACTTTTTCGCGATGGATTTTGATAAAAACGTGTCTTATACTACTTTATTTGTAGGCTAATTAAATATGGTGGTAAAGTGACTTAGAATATTACACATAGATATTTAGAAGTGTTACTCTAAACTGTTTCTTATATTTAATCTTACGTTTTTTTCTATTGCTTTTTATTTGAAAGGCAAAATAAACCACTTTATTCGATATGAATTTTGATAAAAACGTGATTTATATCACTTTCCTTCAGACTAATTAAATTATGCTTCTAAAGTAACTAAGTGCGTTATATCTCAATATTTAGATGTATAACTTAAAAATCATTATATTTTGACTTTTTTGCTAGCGGTTGTTGTTAGGTAAAATAAAAATCTTTATTCGAGATGGATTTTGATAAAAACGTGACTTATGCCACTTTACTTCCAGGCTAATTAAATTATTAAATTTATTATTTATTAGGCTTTAAAGTAACTTAGAACGTTATACATAGGTATTTAGATGTGTTACTCAAAAAATCTTGTAATGGCATGATTTTCCCATTTGTTATTCAATTTGGACTTTTTTAAGTCAACCCATAATTCAAATAACAGTAATACTAGCGCGAGCGTAACAACATATTTTCAGCCATTAAAACGTTACCGATGATGTGCCCAGCAGTGCAATAATATTATTATTATTTCTAAGAACCACCTCCCCAGAGGGGTTGACGTAAGGCAGGCGGCCGGTCGTAAAAACTACAAGCCAAATCTTTCTATAACATGTATTAAAAAAACATGTTGAATAGACCCTACTGCGAGTGGGATAAGGACAAATGGATGAAGGAGAGGTCTAAGAACCAACTCGATTAAATTTATTATTTAAACAAGAAACCGCATTCAAAACGGTCCATTCATTAGGCGCTACGACGTCACACAAAGAGATATACGCACACACACACCCACAGAAAGACAAAGAGTTCAAATTTATAACACCCTTTTTTATAGCTTAGGCCAAAAGAAAGATGGTATGTGATCTCTATACGCCCACTATACCAAAAGAATCATGGGCGCGTTGCCGACCTTAAAGGAAAGGGATAAGGGATTGGGAAAGAGAAGGGGATTTGTGCCTCCTGATATCTCACTTACCGTAAGAAAAGCAGCAGTAAGCCGCTACTTTACGTCGGTTTTCTGTGAGACAGTGGTGACGACCCGGTCGAGCCAGCCCATTCGTGCTGTAGACAAAAGTATATCTAGCGTGGCTCTACCAATGTACAAAAAAAAATCTGGGGTTAAAATCAATATACAGATAAATTGAGAATCTCCTCCATTTTGCAGTCGGTTGAATCCAAACCCCCTCCCCTTCCCAATTCCTTAATTATCCCTTTCCTTTAAGGTTAGCAACGCATCCATGATTCTTTTGGTATTGTGGCCGTACATGGGCGGTGCAGATCACTTACCATCAGGTGACCCACTTGCTATTTTGCCGGCCTATGCCATAAAGAAACACTGAATTTATAAACTAATTGCAAATGTATTTTTATAAACAACGTTCTACAATAATTCACGTAACAAATTATTTCCAGTCTAATTCAAACAGTTTTCATTTGCACCATGTTTTATTACTGAATTCTGTTTTGTGTCTATCATCAAAGTCGTTCAAAGATGTTTCGCTAGAAGTTTTCTAGATTTGAAATCACCTGGATTCTTTTAGCTGATTTTATGATATTAACATAAGCATTGGCTTGATAAATAACAGCATATAACCGTCATGCTTGCTTGTTTTAAGAGTGGTAGAGCCATGCTGTAGACATTTTTGTCTACAGCATGAATCAGCCGGCGCGGAGCGTCCGGGTTGTTATCAACTGTCTCACAGAAACCCGACGTGAAAGTAACAGCTTAGTGTTGTGTTTCGATATCCGGAGGTCCAAATCCCCTTTTCCCCTTCTTTATCCTTTAGGTATCCCTTATCTTTAAGGTCGGCAACGCGTCCATGATTCTTCATTGTGGGTTTACATGGGCGATGGATATCACTAACCGTCTAAAGCGTCACTCTACCACTAACAGAGCCTCCATGGCGCAGCGGGCGAGTAGCCGGCTGTGAAACGGGAGACCGCGGTTTGATCCCCGCACCGAGACAAATGTTTGTGTGATCCATAAATATTTGTTTCGAGTCTGGGTGTTGTGAGACCGAAATCTCTTGTAGTTCCTGATACCCACAATTTAAGATTCTTATCTTATTGTAGGACAGCCTCTGTGGCGCAGTTATAATGCGTACGCGTAACGATTAAGCTCACGCTGAGGTCTCGGGTTCGATCCCCGGGGCGGGTAAAGTGGTATTGAGTTTTTCTATTACGAAATGCTCAGTATCAGCCCGGATTCTGGAATTTGTGCCCGGTATGGCGATAGGCTCGCCCCCTATCACATCGTGGGACGGAGATACGCTCGGCGAAATTTGGGTGTACTAGTTACACCTCTACCTACCCCTTCGGGGATTACAGGCGTGAGTGCGTATGTATCTTATTGTAGGGTCAGGACTATGTGTGTGGCTGTTGGGTATATTTATTTATTATTTAATTATTTACTAATCTTAAAATCTCGAACTAAAAAGCCTATAAACTTGAAATTTGGCAAGTCGATTCTTACAGGCATCTGCCAATAAGTGATTTTATGGAAATCCATATCTATAAAGCCGTGAAATGAGAGTTGAAAGTTTTTATTAAAATCATCAGGACTTAACGTGGGTGAAACCCCGAGCAAAAGCTAGTATTCGATTGTACAATATCAAGAATACCAAAATGTGAAACTAAATCTAGATAATCCGCGAAGCCGGGCTACTTACTAATACTAGAACATTCTAAATCCGATTAATCTAGCGCCCCACCCACACCTAAAACTGTAACTTGTAACTTTAGACTACCTCGGTGGCGCAGTTGTAATGCGTACGCGTTACGATTGAGGCTGACACTGTCGTCTCGGGTTCGATCCCCGGGTCGGGTAAATGTCATATTGGGTTTTTCTATTACGAACTGCTCAGTATCATCCCGGAGTTTGGAATTGTGCCTGGTATGGCGAAAGGCTCACCCCCTATCACATCTTGGGACGGAGATACGCTTGGCGAAATGTAGGTGTAGTGGTTACACTTCTGTCTACCCCTTCGGGGATTACAGGGAGTGCGTATGTATGTAATTTAAGACATTCTTGTTTACGGAATGAATGTCGAGGTCCTAAGGTTAGGATTTTAATTGGATAAGTTTGTTGATTCGATTAAAGTACAATATAACGCAAAAGTTAACTACAAACTCCATAGTGATTTCTTAAGTTTACGCGAATATTACACATATTTTTTTTATGGTATAGGCCGGCAAACGAGCAAGTGGGTCACCTGATGGTAAGTGATCTCCACCGCCTAAGTACGCCCACAATACCAAAAGAATCATGGGTGCGTTCTCGTCCTTAAGGAAAGGGATAATTAAGGCATTGGGAAGGGGAGGGAGTTTGGGCCTCCGGATATCTCACTCACCGTACGAAACGCAGCAGCAAGCTGCTACTTTACGCCAATTTTCTGTGAGACAGTGGTAATGACCCGGACGAGCCGGCCCATACATGCTGTAAACAAGTGTCTACAGCGTGGCTCTGCCACTCAATTGAAATAAAACTAGTTTATAAGGATTTTATCGCGGTTTATTTTTATTTTAGTCCTGACGTTTCGAAAGCTTTTCAGCCTTCGTGGGCACGGGTCAGTCTCTCTCATAATGAACACCAGAAAATATTAGTGCAAAAACATTCAGACACATAGTAAATAGTTTTACTGTAAAGTCTCCTTACAGTAATCGAAGCCGCGACCTATTGCCAAACGGATTTCGCCCACGATGCGCCCACAAAACAACAAACCATTAATAGTTTCGTAATAACACTCGTTATTAAAACTGGTCCAACGATTTGTTTCCAAACATGTTTTCGTGCTGTTTGGTACAGAAATGGTTTTGTTTTTATTTGCCTGAGTCATCGAAATAAGATAACTAGAACTATAACTCTAATATGAATCTCCAAAAAAATACGGCTCCACTTACACATGCAAAGGTAAAATCACACGTAACACTCATACACGCAACAAAAAATAATTAACGTTCAAAATCAACTTTATTTCCTAAAAGTTGATGTCTAAATATTATATTTGTAGATCGAGATATGACGTTCTGCACCGCGCAAAAAATTAGACGTATTAAGTGTCAACTAGAGATCATGAATCAATGAATGAACGAGCTGCACAGACTTTTATAGTTTTGGTCGGGTAATTTTTTGCTTGAGTTACGTTTCTTGTCATCTTATTTCGATGGCCTGAGTACATAAATGCATGCGTCGAGTTGAGTCTGTTTTTTTTGTCTGTTACACAGGTACACAGGTATGGACTATCGATCAGGGCAATTGGCCCGCGTCATGGTCACCGAATGCCCGAATCCCTACAAGGGCGTTCTAGTTGCTTATTCGGCGAGGTGAAGGTCGAGTTTGTGTACGTTGCCAAATTATAGGGCGCAAATATACCTAGTGCAGCAATGTCTTGGAATTAGCCTGTAACAACAGGTTTACACGGTTCAATTTTAGCTAACCAAATGTTAAATCGCATGTGATTTGAAAGAAAGAAATAGAAAGAAAGAAAATAACTTTATTTGGCAATTACCAATGATTTACGAGTGGTAGAGCCACCTGTAGACAATTTTGTCTCGGCTCGTCCTCCACTTGCTCGTTAGTCGACCTATACAATAAAATAAAATAAAAAATTACTATAAGGACACATGAACACATAACAGTTAGCACATACAGCTCCGTGGCGCAGCGGGCGAGTAGTCGGCTGCGAAGCGAGAGGCCGTGGGTTCGATTCCCACACCGAGACAAATGTTTGTGTGAACCACAAATATTGGTCTCGGGTCTGGGTGTTGTGGGACCACAAGTCCCTCGTAGTTCCTGATACCCACGACACAGGTTTACCTAGTGTGGGGTCAGAGCTATGTGTGTGACTGTTGGGTGTATTATTATTATTATTATTATTATATACAAATATATACATTCATTGAAACATAAAATATAATAATATATTAAAAATAGCTAAGTACTTAAAACTAATTATGCTCGGGATGGACCTTTTTTTTTTTTTTTTTTGTCGCGGGGAAAGCGAATTGTTGCTACCGCCCCGCCCCGGGGGAAGGCGGAACGGTTATGTTGGGTTCACCGGTCTTACGACCCAGCACTACGCCACCCGGAAGAGATGTTAAATCCGGGCGACCGCTGGGCCGAGTCCCTAACACATATATACACCCTACACCGGCATACCAACTAAAACCCCACGGTGGCCTTCTTCGGCGCATGTGGAGCGGCCCCGGGGTATCCTTAGCTAAATCAAAGGATTGCTACCGGAACCGCCCCTGCGCGGTGCCGCCTTGCGGCCCGTCTCCTTATGGGGGGCTCAGAAGCCCCCGCACACCGAAGGACGCCCTCGGCGTCAACGGCAGACATGAGGCCGACCACCCGTGCTGCCGTCCATCCCGGGGTCGCACGTACAAGAGTACGAAACGGGCGCTACGACAGCCCCCGGCTGCGCGCCTACGACCCCCGATGGCCCCAATTAGGCGCCTCTTACGACAGGCAGGGGATACCGTGGTGGAATTCTCCAAACGCCCCCATTCCACAGGGCGGTACATGCTCGGGATGGACCTACGCCAACCCGACGCATCTTCAGACTGTGTCCGAGGTAACGCCAAATAGGCCACAGGCTCAGCATACGCCAGGTAGAAGAATTTGAACGGTCCGAACAGACTTTCAACCGAATTGATTAGAAAAACCATACAGCTTTTGTTTATTCAAGTCCCAAGAACCCGCTATAAGGTCCAGTAATTCCACGCAAAGTAGCGATAGCGTATTTACACCACCCGACACTGCAGTAAGATTCATTTATATTATCTGAAAACAATCCCGTCTAGCACGGTACGTTTCCAGCGTTCATTTCTACCTCGCACATGCAAGCTCTGGAATGAACTCCCTGCATCGGTGTTTCTCGAGCGTTATGACCTGTCCTTCTTTAAGCGAGGCGCAAAAAGAGTTTTCCTTCAACGGTAGGCAGCGGCTTGGCTGTGCTCTGGTTGACCGAGGTTACTGGGCGGCGGTAACCACTTACCATCAGGTGTGGCGCCTGCTCGTCTGTCTATCTGCGCAATAAAAAAAAAGTGTGGCACGTGTTATCGAGATGGGAGTCACGGGTTCGATCCCAATACCCCATGACGTAAATTTTCTGAGTTATGAGCTTGTTAATATCGCTCGAGTGTGCTTAATATTGCTCGCATTCGCTGGAAACCAGTAAAGAAACCTATAAAAATCTATACCAAATCAGATCATAACCCGAAAGTGTAGGCAGAGGTGTAACTAGTGCACCCACATTTCGCCGAGCTTATTTCCTTCCCATGATGTGATAGGGGCAAGCCTATCGCCATATCGGTCACAATTCCAGATTCAAGGTTAATCCTAAAAATGTTATGATAGAAAACCCCAATATCACTATACCCGACCCGGGGATCAAACCCGAGCCCTCAGCGTCAGCCTCAGTCGTAATGCAATGAGGCAGTTTTTAAATTGTATTGTATAAGATGGAGAAATACCTCTGCTTACTGGAAAAAGGCATAAAACGCTATCCCTTAAAAGTTACGATACACGGAGAGTCCAATTGTATATTCTTTTAATGTACATACATACGCACTCACGCCTGTAATCCCCGAAGGGGTAGACAGAGGTGTAACTAGTACACCCAGATTTCGCCGAGCGTATCTCCGTCCCACGATGTGATAGGGGGCGAGCCTATCGCCATACCAGGCAGAAATTCCAGACTCCGGGCTGATACTGAGCATTTCGTAATAGAAAAACCCAATACCACTTTACCCGACACGGGATCGAACCCGAGACCTCAGCGTTGGCCTCAATCGTAACGCGCGCGCATTACAACTGTGCCACCGAGGCAGTCAGGCTTTTTAATGTATTAGTTATATAAATCAGCATAATGCTTAATATCATGTCTGTAGTGTTTATTTATATTTAAACAATCTTCATAAAGTCAAATGGTTGACATTACATTTTCAAATGGTTATCTTAATTGTTTGACACAATAAGAGCCTTTCTCCAAATAATATTGTTCGGCTATTGAAATTCCAGACAATTTATTTGAGAAGTTAAGAGGGTCTTAATTGTTATATAGAGAGAAGTCCAGTACTTTGAGTTTGTAGCATCCGTCGACGCGCCGGTAAGGGCAGAGACGAATTCAGATCTTTTTGGAAAGGGTAGAAATATTTTGAGTAAAAAAAATTGGTAAAGTGTAAAGCATGTGATAAAGTCACGTTTAAGGAATAATAGTTTATTGAAATGCAAGGCTAACTTAGCATACATACTCTTGTGCACACATTCTTACACGTTAGTTAAGTTTACGTATTCATTAGCCATTGCTTAGATTTCAATTCGTGCTTAGAGACAAGATTTTTTTCTGTACTCAGTAACTGAGCTTAAGTATTTTCTGTGCACAGTAATGGAGCATAAATCATAAACTAGCTGAGTGTAATAATTATAAGGAATGACTAAGTAACAGTTAAAGTTAATTTCCGTTTCTAAGTGCAGCTGCACTACGAGTTTATAATTTAATTTATCACAATCTTACGTCACAATGGGTACATTTGTGGTAGCGTGGTAACACTAATGGTATAAATCAAATACTATTTATTTTGTTACAATATAATTTATTTACCATGAGTCAGCTCCACTAGAGTGTAATGGTATAACTATCTCTCAGGAAACCCAACGCAAAGAATATACGCACTGACGCCTGTAATCCCCGAAGGGGTTGACAGAGGTGTAACAAATACACACCGAGTTTATTTCAATTCCATGATATGATACCCCTATCAACGTGAGCATGTCGCCATACCGAGCAGAATTCCAGACTTTGGGTTAACACTGAGCATTTCGTAAGAGAACAACCCAATATCACTTTTACCTGACCCCGAGACCTCAGCACAGCAGTCGTGCTGCGTACACATTACAACTACGCCACCGAGGCAATCTTATTACGTCTCAAAATATTTATCTTGTTCACCTCATAACTTTAAATACACAAAGCGCTATATTTGGTAATTTATGAGAACAGCTGCACCCTGTCAATACAATGATTACATATATTTATCAACAAAAGTCTTACAAATTAAACAACCTTATTAACATCGTCATAACAAAAACAACGTTATCAGGCGTCGTGACTCGTGACCCCCTCTAATCCCTCACTGATTACGCGCCTGACCTGTACTGACATTTGATAAGTTTTTTATAATGGCATACTGTTTTATAATCTCAAATGACGCTCTTTACGGATGGACTCAATTATGTGTGTGTTGTAAGATTCAAAATTGAGTGGCGGCGTGCGTCATTTTTAGCCTCCGAAAAATAAAAGGAGTGTACGATATACTCCAGTGCTTTACGTTAAATACATTGTACATTCATAACATAACATTAACATAAGCTCAAGCTTTGTCTATTATGCCGTCTAACTATGTGTAAAAGCACAGATGTGTTTCGTTTTGAAGGACATTGAAATCAGTAAAATGACTGGGCATTATGGGCTTTATGAGTGGTAGAGCTACGCTGTAGACACTTGTCTACCACCGTCTCACCGTTACTACTGTCTCACAGAAAACCGGCCTACAGTAGCAGCTTGCTGCTGCGTTTCGTACGGTGAGTGAGATATCCGGAGGCCCAAACCCCCTCCCCTTCCCAACCCCCTTTCTTATCCCTTCCTTTAAGGTCGGCAACGCACACATGATTATTTTGGCATTCATGGGCGGTGAAGATCACTTACCATCAGGTGACCCACTTGCTCGTTTGCCGGCCTATGCGATAAAAAATCTTATGTCTCGGGATAAAGAGCGCACTCCAGTGAATTGTAATTCAAAGTTCTGTGTGGTGTTGGTTTTGTTTATAAGAATGCGACCTGCTTGATTCGTCAGTCAAGCTAATAAAAAAAAAACTAATTGTCATTATTTCCGTACTGTACAATTCTCAATAAACACATAGAAGTTGACTAATTTTTTAAATTATTGAAATCAATAAGTTACGTTACTCAAAATCTATTGCAGAAAGAATTTTATAAATCGTACCAAATATAAATAAGTTACAAGTTATTCACTCCTGTAGAAGGGGTAATTGTCTTATGACAGACTACGCAAACTTTGACGTCACTGTGTAAAATGTTCATTATGGTGCACGCGTGCAAGCGAGATAGTGACATATCCCTACTACGCACCCACTTTTCTTCATACCAACATTTAAAGTCATAATTGCGGGTACATTACATTATTTTTGAATAAAAGGGTTTTTTTTGCGTAGCATTTTCTGTTGCTTATAAAATAATGTATAAAATTCAATATAGGAAACTACCCTATTAACATTGCATGTGCCGCAGCGCCGTTGTAACAAGTTTATGTAAATGTAACGACACAATCCACTCGCGTAATGTTCTCAGGCCGGTCACGTGTAGAGCTTCCGAGGTATTGACCAATGTAATTGTTTATACTGATTGTTTTTAACCGACGACAATAACGAGGAAGTTCTCAAATCATGTGTGTTTAAACATATAGTCCCAGTAAGTGACCCGATTTTAACGTTTCTAACTTTATTCGATAGGGCAGAGTTTAGTTGGACCTATTTAAATATGAAGAAAAAATTAAAAAGTCAAAATAGCTGTAGGCCATAAAATATCAATATTTATGCAATGATTCTGAAGATTCTTTCACTAAGATTTGTTTCCCATTCAAGATATATTTTTCTGGAATAAAATATGTCTATGTTCTAATTCATCTCATAATCTACCTGTCTGCCAAATGTTATCCAAACCCGAAAAATACAAATAACATACAATATAATCCAAACCTACAATACATCATAATCCTAAATAATATATTAAATGTAAAAGTGAGTTAGTTTGAAGGCTTTCACGCCTGAATCGCTGAACCGATTTTGATGAATTTGTACAGATATAGATAGGACACTGGAGACCGTTACAGCTACTTTTTATCCCGGAAAAGACAGGTGGAGCCGCGAACAAAAGCTAGTACTTAATAAGTACTGTAGAAAAATAAACTTACGTGAACAAAAGCTAGTACTTAATAAGTACTGTCGAAAAGTAAACTTACGTGAACAAAACCTAGTACTTAATAAGTACTGTAGAAAAATAAACTAACGTGAACAAAAGCTAGTACTTAATAAGTACTGTCGAAAAATAAACTTACGTGAACAAAAGCTAGTACTTAATAAGTACTGTCGAAATATAAACTAACGTGAACAAAAGCTAGTAAATAATAAGTACTGTCGAAAAATAAACTAACCGATAAGATTTTATGATGCAACGGTGTTTCGTTCAACTTGACTGATGTGGATATGCATTTACATTGCTATACTACTGCGCACAATAACTACAGTTATCAGGAAAAATATTACTACGCATATTTGACGATAATACGATGTATATGTATATGATAAGGTAATGGAGGTGACGCGACTTACTTACGTGCAGTTTTATTTGACCTTGACCTGACTAGCATTCAGTACTCTAAAAATAAATAAATAAATACACCCAACAGGCACACACATAGTCCTCACCCCACACTAGGTAAACCTGTATCGTGGGTATCAAGAACTACAAGGGACTTGCGTTCCCACAACACCCAGACCCGAGACAAATATTTGTGTATCAGACAAACATTTGTCTCGGTGCGGGAATCGAACCCACGGCCTCACGCTTCGCAACCGGCTACTCGCCCGTAGCGCCATGGAGGCTGTCAATACCTCTAAGTATTATGTTTCGTGATATTTGTTTCTTGAGTTATTTTTTTAAAATAAATAAATAAATTTTAAACTGAAAGATGGAGGCGTCGAATTGACAATTTATTGGACGCATGTATTTGATATACTGCTTCGGTGGCGCAGTTGTAATGCGTACGCGTTACGACTGAGGCCAACGCTGAGGTCTCGGGTTCGATCCCCGGGTCGGGTAAAGTGGTATTGTGTTTTTTTATTACGAAATGCTCAGTATCAGTCCGGAGTCTGGAATTTGTGCCCGGTATGGCGATAGGCTCGCCCCCTATCACATAAGGGACGGAAATACGCTCGGCGAAATGTGGGTGTACTGGTAACACCTCTGCCTACCCCTTCGGGGATTACAGGCGTGAGTGCGTGTATGTATTTAAAACATGGTTAAAGGACGAGGCAATGGCGAAACTTTGTTTCCGTTGCGGTTTGTGGGGGTCAGACGGCGGGTCGCCCCATATAAACCATGAAATCTATGAGAAGACGGACCCTAGCGTTAATCCGGGATAATGCCAGGCAGAGAGAGTTAAACTTATTTATTTTATATCTCTTTTTGACAGACAGTTTTGCCCATAGCATGAATATGCCGGTTCTGCCGAGTTGTTACCACTGTCTCACAGAAAACCCGCAAAGTTGTTAGGCCTTAGTCCATAATCTCTTCTATAGCTATATCAGGAAGAAATCCTATACTGGGCAAATCGTGTTTTATGTCTCGAACATTCGCACAAAGGATTTCCAATCTAGTAATCGACCCCTGCTTCGTGAATATTAGAAATTATTAGGGTATTTGGTCCTACAATAGACCTTACTCAAATAGGATCAATAAACATTTGTTTTGCTATTACAATTGAACCGCTACATTTTGCTGATATATAGAACTGAATAATGAAATAAGCAGAGGTTTTATTCTATAGTAGCTTTTGCTCGCGGCACCGCCCGCGTTAATAGATTTTTCTGAAATAAAAGATAGCCCATAACCGTCTATCTCTACATCGAAATTCATCAAAATCGGTTCAGTGATTTAGGCGTGAAAGCGTAACAAACAAATAGTTTATTTTTCGTAAAAAGTATCCTATGTTACTTCTTATACCTCCAAGAATATGTGTACAATGATTCATGATGATCGGTTAAGTAGTTTTCCCGTGAAAGCGTAACAAACAAACTTACATTCACATTTATAATATTAGTATGATGATGAGGAATGTGTGGATTCGTAACGTACTCGCGCTACGTTAACACGACCACGTTACGTTAACTTAGTTGCCATTGAGTGGTTTTCTCTAAGCCAGGGGTTCCCAACATGGGGTCCATGAACCTGCGCTAGGATGTCCGCGAAAAAAATCACTTGATAATAAGCGCCAAGATTGGCCATAAACAACAAAATAACATAACAAGCATAGGTACTTAGTACTTTGAATTCCAAAGTATAGTATTACACTGTGCTCATCATCCGGATATTAATATTATAAATGTGAATGTAAGTTTGTTTGTTACACTTTCACGCGAAAACTACTTAACCGATCATCATGAAACTTTGTACACATATTCTTGGAGGTATAAGAAGTAACATAAGCTACTTTTTATGAAAAAAATATATCTATTTGTTTGTTACGCTTTCACGCCTAAATCACTGAACCGATTTTGATGATTTTTGATGTAGAGACAGATGGGACCCTGGAGACGGTTATAGGCTACGTTTTTTTTTCAGAAAAGTCTATTCACGCAGGCGGAGCCGCGGGCAACAGCTAGTATAAGATAGATCTTGTAAACTAATTATTGAATCGCCTCATAAGGCTGAGAATCGTGAGGAGGGTTCAATTCTCAGGTCAGGCAATCATAATTAGTATTTCAAAAATCACACATTAATTGTGTGGGATTGGTGCCCGTTATAGTAATAGGCTCGCTCTCTATCGCATCATGGGACGGAAATAAGTTTGGCGAGACGTACAGCACGAGTTGCATCTCAACCTATCTCTTGGGATAAAGGCGTGAATTTATGTATGTAAGTCTTGTAATAGACTTCAAAGACCTTTAAATCAGAACACAACGGTGCTAAGACACTGCTTCTTAATGATATAAGTCGATACGAGTAAAGTGTGGTACCTATCAATGGATCTGTATTGGTTCGACCTCATCGCACATCTGCCCATACATAGAAATGTAATCAGGTTTTAACCGACTTCTAAAAGGAAGAGGTTCTATATTTTTGGTGTACTTTTAATGCATATTTACGCATAAATCCGCCAAATGTGGACCGACTTTGATGATTTTTTTTATGGCATAGGCCGGCATACAAACAAGTGAGGGTAAGTGATCTCCACCACCCATATGTACGCCCACAATACCAACAGAATCATGGGTGCGTTGCCAACCTTAAAGGAAAGGAATTAAGGAATTGGGAAGGGGAGGGGGTTTGGGCCTCCGGATATCTCACTCACCGTACGAAACGCAGCAGCAAGCTGCTATTTTACGTGGGTTTTCTGTGAGACAGTGGTAACGACCCGGACTAACCGGCTCATTTATGCTGTAGACAATAGTATCTACAGCACTCTAAAACGACAGTTTTAACCGACGTCGAAAAGGAAGAGGTTCTATATTTCTGGTGTACTTTTAATGCATATTTACGCATAACTCCGCTAAATGTGGACTGGTTTTAATGATTATTTTTGTACTCGATGGTTCCATATATATTCGGTTATGATTTTCTGTGTGGGACCGTAGGTCCCTCGTTGTTCCTGATACCCACGATACAGGTTTACCTAGTGTGGGATCAGGACTATGTGTGTGACTGTTGGGTGTATTTATTATTATCTGATGATGCGAGGACGAGAGAAAGGCAGACGAATTGAACGTCCTCCTTTTTCGAAATCGGTTTAAACTGAAAACATACTGTAATTTTATTTGTAACACTCACACATTTTTGTCCTAACTCTGCACTTCGCAAAATGAAGTTTAACTTCACAAACTGAGTTACATGTCTCTGGAGAGTTCTACGTCGCGAAAACTGCTGCGCTGGTGAAAAAATAGAGATGAGCAAGATCTGTAGAGGTGCATTTATTATGTCGTAGATTCGTTTGTAACGAATACGTTTTGCAGGACATCTACAAGCTAGGTATCTCAATTACCATATATATAACATAACAGCAAGTTTCCTGTATGACAGTGGTAACAATCCGGTCCAGTCGGCCCATTAATGCTTTATACAAAACAGTCTACCAAATGCCAATGATATGTTCTGTTTTTAGACTGCTGCTTTGTTTTACAATACAGTTTTTTTTTGCTATACAAGGGGCTTTGTGCATGATTTTCCACAAAACATAAAATAAAAAAAAAAACTTAAAGTCCGACGAATATGAGACATATCTTACTTTCTTCCGCACATTATTCTGCATCGATTGGTATCGGTCTCGACCCCATACCCCCAGCGGTTTCGGAGGAGACAGCGTGACAAGCTTTTGGCAGCGGCGGCGGCGGCGCGCCCGTTACTTATTTTAGAATAGAGAGAAACAGCAAGAGTTTTCCATTATATATTTACCAGGTGGTAGGTCCCTCGTATGCGAGAGGGCGGCTGGGTTGGTACCACCGCTTTGTCTATTTCTGCCGCCAAGCAACATTGTGTAAGCACTGTTGTGTTCCGGTTTGAAGGACCTTGAAGCCAGTGATATTACTGGGCATTATGAGACTTAACACCTTATGTCTCGGGGTGACGAGCGCAGACCAATGTCATGCAGTGCTTTGTTATTTAAAGTTCTGTGTGGCGTTGCTTCTGTTTATGGGCAGGCGTGGCGCTTACCATCAGGCAAGCGACCTGCTCGTCTCGTCATTCAAGCTAATAGAAATAATAAATAAAAGTAGCTATTAATCCTACTACTATTTTAAATGTGGATGTTTGGATGTTACTGAGTTGGTAAATTTGGATGTTTGTTGTTTGGATGAAATTTGGCACGTAGGCAGACCATAAGCTGGATTAAGAGATAGGCTACTTTTTACCCCGGAAAAGGTAATTCACGGTGGCGGAGCCGCGGGCAAAAGCTAGTTTTTAATAACGAAGAGAAAGATAGATATAAAGAAACTGACCTGCATTATTTTTTAATCTAGTAAAAAAAACACTTCAAACACCGAATTGCGATGTGTTTGTTATTATCCGTTGAGGTGTTTCACATGTTCCCTCGTATTCCATCATCATTTTATCTAAATAGCTCAGCGGGGATTATCTAGACGATAGTCGCAGTTTCGAAACCAGCCCCAAGAGCATACGCCTCTGACTTTTCTAAGTTACGTGTGTATTCATTATTAATTATCACTTGCTTTAACGGTGAAGGAAACATCGTGAGTATCCTAGATACCTGAGAAGTTCTTTATCAGAATTTAGAAAGTATATGAAGCCAGCCAACCCGCATTAGGCCAGTGTGATGGACTAAGAGCTAACCCCGTTAATTAAGTAGAGGAGCCCCGTGCCCAGCAGTGGGGCGTGTTTAATAGAAGGCTAGTATAAAAAGGATGCAATTCAACTATCCTGTATTAATAAGCAAACTTGAAGCCAAAACTGGCCTCTTTTCCAAGGCTAACATCTGAACAAAACAATAAAGTGTTTTAATAAGACCATTAATCACAATCATCTCGCAAAAACACAATAATAAGTAACCTTGAAACTAAGTAGTTCATGATGTGCTAAAATATGACTGGAGTAGGCTGTTTGGAACCTCACTGTCTTAGAAGAAACAATGGTCTTTATTCAGAATAACAAATAAGTAGGTACGAAAAATCTCAAATTAGATAAGATTTTTTTTAAAGTGTACCCTTTTTTCCCACAACTCCGCCAGTGTAAATAAAAATTCAATACACCCAACAGTTACACATAGTCCTGACCGCACACTAGGTTAACCTGTATCGTGGGGATCGGAAACTACGAGGAACTTGCGGTCCCACAACACCCAGACCCGAAACAAATATTTGTAGATCACACAACATTTGTCTCGGTGTGGGAATCGAAACCACGGCCTCTCGCTTCGCAACCGGCTACTCGCCCACTGTGCATGAAGGCTGTCAAGTACCGGTTGCTTTTTTTATTTTTTAAAGGTGACCCGAGTCAGGCAATAGCGATATGTCCCCTTTGTATAAAATTGTTTGGAAAAGCTCGGGCCTAGCGGTGACCTGCTTTGATCATTAATACGTACAATACAATACAACGCTGAAGTGTCGCGCGTCGCGGTCTCTTGTCTCGGTCACGCACCTCAAAACAGATCTTAAGAGCGAACACTTCAAATTTCCATGTGTATGGGTACTTCTATATACTCGTACTTGATTGGAAAACAGAGTATGAAATTTCGATAGATTTATCGATAAATTGGAAAAAAAACACACCAAATCCGAGATTTTTTCAAATGCGCGAGAATTACCTCCTTGGCCTTTGCTAAAATCGACGCTCCTTTAAAAATATTTCTAACTTACAAAATTTTATCGTTGACACTGAACATTAAATCAATTTTTTACAACATTTCCAACACGTGTGTGTACATTGTAAGGGGCATAAAAATAAACCGCGTTGGAGCTTTTTTACATTAGCATATTTATTGTGTGGGGAAAGGCGTGCCTTTGTATGACAATCGCCGCCATCTAGCGGGAAATGTGGAAATAGCTTTCCTTTCAAAGATATTATTCAAATTCCATTGAAATTGATATGAAGGTATACATTACACATCGAGAGCAGCGATAGCTCAGCGGGGAGTGATGGACTGTCCAGACAAAAGACACAGGTTCGAAACCAGTCGTAGAGCATGCCTGCTGACTTTTCTATGTTATGTATGTATTAAGTTTTAGTTATCGCTTGCTTTAACGATGAAGGAAACCTTCAAACCTGAGAAGTTCTCCATTCTTAGGTATGTGAAGTTAGCTAAATATAACCCCTTGCCCAGTAGTGGGACGTGTATAATACGGGGCTTGTATTATTATTACTGAATACAGAAATAATCGTAATTCAAATTCTTGTGAAAAATTGTTTTCTAAGAAATGTCTACTGAATACTTAAACTTGATGAACGTCTCTGATTAAGACAGTTAGTTTAACTATCTTAAAATATTTTTTTTGATATAAAACTAGTTTATACGGATTTTATCGCGGTTTAATTTTATAATCAGTCTCTCCCGTGACCACGAGGGGTGAAAAGCATTCGAAACGTCGGGACTAAAATAAAAATTAAACCGCGATAAAATCCATATAAACTAGTTTTATTCCAATGTGTAATATTCACCTAAACATAAGAAATTCATTGTAATAAAAATAGCACTTTCCAATGTTTCCATGTTCAAAATAATAACTTGTAAGGTACATTTTCGTGAATGGCCGGTACGTAACTCATTACTGGGTCACGTTTATTGAAGGTCGTTCACTTAAACTGGTTCCAAATAACTATTGCAGCATCAACTGTTAACAGCTGTTACCACTTTTTGTGTCACATTACGGAGTACAGCTGTTCTCACATCACAACACAATTTATAAATAACATCATGTCACTTGACTTGACAAACACTTGACTGCCTGACGGTGGCGCAGTTGTAATGCGTAGGCGTTACGATTGAGGCCAACGCTGAGGTCTCGGGTTCGATCCCCGGGTCGGGTACAGTAGTATTGGGTTTTTCTATTACGAAATGCTCAGTATCAACCCGGAGTCTGGAATTTGTGCCCGGTATGGCGATACGCTCGGCGAAATCTGGGTGTACTGGTTAGACCTCTGCCTACCCCTTCGGGGATTACAGGCGTAAGGTTGTATGTATGTATGTATCGTGTCACTTTTCAAGCGACTCCAATAAAAAAGAGGTATTTTTTATTTCATATTTTACGCAATGTTTAATTGTTAGTTCATTTACTTAGTTACTTTTTTAAAGCATAGGCCGGCAAACGAGCAAGTGAGTCACCTGATAGCAAAGCCCGGTAAGCCCACAATACCAAAAGAATCATGGGTGCGTTGCTGACCTTAAAGGAAGGGGGTAATTATGGGACTAGAAGAGGATTATTTTGGCCTCTGGATATCCGGTAAGGACCGGTTGAGCCGGCCCATTCATGCTGTATACAATACTGTACAGCGTCAAGCGTGGTTTTACCACTCACGAAGTTTGAAGTCATCCACGTTCTGAACCAATGAAAATAATCCGTTGAGCAGTCCCCCCTTATCATCATGTCTCGTGATGGATGAGGAGTTGGCCACAGGAACTCAGCTTCATCCACAATGGCATCTGGGATCCTTAACAGTTAACTAAACAGTTTTAAGCCTATCTTCTTCTTCTTCTTTTAAAAACATATGGCTCCACCGTTGTATCGGATAAGCCTATCTTAGACATTAAAACCTAACTGAAAATTACCAATCATCAAGTAGAACAACTGGTATTGCTAACTAACTCAACAGATATTTTAAACATAACTAAGAATCATTTAAATGAAACCCACAGTCAAAAAGACATTTCAAAACGGCCAAAACACAGGAGAGACACAAAACTTTGAAACATATAATACACATCTTTTTACGTCCGGGATTCAAGGTCCAGTCATCGAACACATGTTACTCAGCTACATTATACAATAATAATATTTATAATAATAATATTTATTTGGGCATAAAACAGTGGATACAACAAAATTAACAGCATCTGATGTCCTAGCTAGGTTACACAGTAACCTGTATTAAGGACCATCAGCCCATAGCCCTTAGGGTGTACAAATTTATTCACTGACTATGCTCAAGCTAAATAAATTTAAATTATACAAACAATAGGAATATAAAGGAGTAATAAAGATAAACTAAGAAGTGACTAAGTATGTATGAGAGTGTAGTTGTGTGTTCGTGCGTGTGTGTGCGTGTGTGCGTGTGCGTATGTATTATGTTGTATATAATTATATATGTTTTCTCCACTCAATGTTGTGAGAAGTGTGAGCTTTATTAATAATATGAAGATGTTATGAGCAATTCCGTTTCATCATATGTTAAACTAGACAGGTAGGAAGTAATATTGTTTTTAATTTTTTTACAATTAAGGTTATATATGTGTATTTGTTTATTTAATTTATTATATAACAAGGGGCCTAGGTACATTAAAAATCTTTTTGTAGCATAGAATTTTATGGAAGGAAGACCACAAACTAAATCTTTCCGCCTTTTAGTGATTATAGTATGCGGTGTAATAGAATGCTGATACAGAACTGCACCTAATATGAAGAGTTGCCGAACTGTTAGAACATTCCAATTTCTGTAAAGCTTGTATGTTGGATAGAGAATAGGTCGGAAAGAAGCAACTTTAAGAACAGCTCTTTGTGCTACCTCCAAAGGTTTTAAAAGAGTTTGAGCTGCACCACCCCAAACCCGAATACAGTAAGAAAGTATCGACTGACACATAGCAAAATATACTTTCCTTATGAGAGCCGCATCGGCAATATGTCTAAGCGTTTTGAAGAAATATATCAATTTACGAATTCTACCTGCAAGGTGATCAATGTGATTTTTGAATTTTAAATGTTTGTCTACAATAATTCCAAGATACTTTATAGATTCGACGCAAGAAATAATAGGGCATTGGCAACAATTAGAATGTTGATTTAGACATGTGTGAGCACGAAGCATTATGGTAGATTTGGGTTGTGAAGCAGGGTTATAATATAATATTATACAAGGCCATCTTGAAATCGTAAACTAAAACCATCATCGTATTGCGGTAATCTCGAGTTGATTCGCGTGTCAGCAGAGTTGAGGAGTTTGTTCACTGGATGCACCGGTATTTACAGAAATCCCGGAAAAATAAACGGAATAGAAACATAGTGATTTCTTAGGTTTACGCGAATATTACACATTTCCCGAAAGCTTTCCCGTGACCACGAAGGCCGAAAAGCTTTCGAAACGTCGGGACAAAATAAAAATTAAACCGCGATAAATTCCGTATGAACTAGTTTTATTATGAGGAATAGAAACAATAAGTAAAAAAAAGTTCATGGAGTTGCCCTTGCGTCAAAACGTTATCCAGTATACATCGGACTATGTTTTTAAATTATATCTACATACAATAAAATAAAATTATAAAATTAACTTTTTTTATATATATATTGTATAGGCTGGCAAACGAGCAAGTGGGTCACCTGATGGTAAGCGATCTCCACCGCCCATGTACGCCCACAATACAAAAGAATTATGGGCGCGTTGCCGACCTTAAAGGAAAGGGATAATAAGGGATTGGGAAGGGGAGGGGTATTTGGGCCTCCGGATATCTCACTCACCGTACGAAACGCAGCAGCAAGCTGCTACTTTACGCCGGTTTTCTGTGAGACAGTGGTAACGATCCGGATGAGCCGGCCCATTCATGCTGTAGACAAAATTGTCCACAGCGTGGCTCTACCACTCGTAAACTTCACGTCATGAACTTAGAATTATTATAAAAATGTCACAGCTTGATAATGTATTGTGAAAACACGAGTGACTCTCTTAATATCAAGATATCTTTTTAGAAAATCCGCATTACAGTAACTATAATAAAAGTAACGCGCCTTGGCAATCTTCGTTTTTTACAAATGATTACATACATACGCACTCACGCCCGTAATCCCCGAAGGGGTAGGCAGAGGTGTAACCAGTACACCCACATTTCGCCGAGCGTATCTCCGTCCCTCGATGTGATAGGGGGCGAGCCTATCGCCATACCGGGCACAAATTCCAGACTCCGGGCTGATACTGAGCATTTCGTTATAGAAAAACCCAATACCACTTTACCCGACCCGGGGATCGAACCCGAGACCTCAGCGCTAGCCTCAATCGTAACGCGTACTGCGCCACCGAGCAGTCACAAATGATTACGTATTGTAACTAAAGACTTTAATGTATACTACGAGTACTAGACGGGCTGTTTAGAAGTAAAATTGCGTCACATATCGCGGGAGTTTGACAGCTTACAAACAAGGAGCGCGATAGGCGTTCTAGTTGAGAGTAAGCGAGATGGTAATATTAAGTTACGGTCAATTGACCGCAACTTAGTGGTACAATTTCTATGTACCGCTCAGCTTGTCTAGTAGTATACATTAAAGTATTTGTTTGTAACTAATTCCCGGCCACCTGCCAGACACTGACAAAAGAAAGAAAGAATGATTTTATTGTACGGTATAAGCCCACGTGGGTTCGATTCCCGCACCTTGACAAATGTTTGTCTGATTCACAAATATTTGTCTCGGGTCTGGGTGTTGTGGGACCGCAAGTCCCTCGTAGTTCCTAATACTTACGATACAGGTTTACCTAGTGTGGGGTCAGGACTATGTGTGTGACTGTTGGGTGTATTTATTTATTATTTATTTATATTACACAATTACCATATGTTAAATATAGGTTTGGTTAAAAGAAGAGCTTAATAAATAATAATGACAATAATAATTCTTACACTACACTTTTATCTTGGTTAAAGAATTTTATTTCTCAAAGAATTACAAATTCACTTACAGAGAAAATATACTAAAAATTAAACAATATGTGCCATTAGGCATGGCGAGTTTTTATGATTAGTTTCACAACAAGTAGTTGACAATCATAATAATTAATAGTAAGATAGGTAGTGGATACGTAATTATAAAGATTAGGTGGGTAGGAAGAAAACTAAGGCCTGTGTCACAGTGCGACACAAGACAACGATTATTTATTGGTATATTATTGAATTGTAGTATTATTTATTTTATTACCTAGGGTTTTATTCTGTTGGAAATATTTGTATGTCTACTTGTGTATGTAAAGAGTTATGGTAACAATAATGTTAAATCTTTTAAAATATGTGTTTTTAATGCTCTTTTATAAGCTTGGAATGATTTAATTTCTTTAATACACTTAGGTAGTTTATTATAAAATTTCGCCCCTTCATACAAAATATTTTTTTGTCCATAAGAAGTCCTAGGTGTTATTAAAGAAATATTGTTACTTTGTCTCGTGTTCTTTTTTTGAGTTTGTATCTTTTTTGTAAATACCAGTTGTGATTGTATTTCATTAGTTATAATTTTTCGAATAAGAATACATGTGTTACATTTATATATTTGAGATATATTCATAAGTTTTGTATTTTTGTAAACTTTTGCGGAAGGTGTTAAGTAGTTAAATCGAAATAGTGTTTTGATAATTTTATTTTGAGCAGTTTGTAGCACTTGTAAGTTTGTTTTGGCAGCGGCTCCCCAAACCTCAATTAAATACTCTATGTGTGATTTAACCATAGAATTATAGACAGTAAATCGCACTTGACTCGGGAGACAACGCACTATGCCACGGAGTGCACCTGTAAGTGAGACGAGCTTGTTTTTTAACATTTCTATGTGAGGCTTCCAAGTTAGTTGCTTATCAAGTATTAGACCAAGGTATTTTTCTGTGCTTACTTTATTTATTTTTTGTCCATTGATTGTCAAGTCATTGTGTTTACCGATAATTTTATTTTTTGCTGCAAATATTATATAATTTGTTTTAAGTATATTAATGGTAAGTAAATTTGATTGTAGCCAATGATGTAGGAGATTCAGATCATGTTGGGCTTGCTCGATTATGGAAGATATTGAGGATCCTGTGTAAAATAGGCTGGTATCATCAGCGTACAGTGCGATATCTCCGTTTAGTCCAATTTCATATATATTATTTATGTAAATTAGGAATAGTAATGGGCCTAATATTGACCCCTGTGGTACACCATAGGTTATTAATTGAGGCTCACTCTGGATTCCGTTGATTTTAACAATTTGATATCGATTTGTAAGATAAGATTTAAACATATTATAGGCGGAGCCAGTGATACCTATATTTTGTAATTTCGTCAGAAGTTTTTTATGACTAACTGTATCGAATGCTTTTTTCAAATCAATGAATATTCCTAATGTAATTTTCTTTTTGTCGATGTTAAGTTTAATTTTTGTTACTAGGTCAATTGTAGCAATAACAGTGTTTGACTTTGGTCGAAAACCGTATTGTTTTTTGTATAAAAAATTGTTGGATGACAGAAATTCACTAAGACGATTGTGCAAAATTCTTTCGAATATTTTAGATAGCAGAGGTAATACAGATATGGGTCTGTAGTTTCCTGCGTCCATAGTATTACCTGATTTAAATATAGGAGTAACCTTAGCAATTTTTAAAGTCTCTGGAAATTTACCTTTTTCAATACATTTATTAATACAATGAGTCAAATTCTCAGCAATTTGTTCTTTAACACATTTGATCGCTTTTGTAGTTATCCCGTCCACTCCTGTGCTTGTGTTAGTATTTAAGTTATTTATTATTTTGAGGACTTCAGTAATGGTGGCGGGTTTTAATTGTTTTAATGTATCGTAATTAATTTGTGTGTTATTTAACTGTTGGTTTATATTATCGTGATATGATTTTGGAATTTGATTGGCGAGTTCAGCACCTATGCCTGAGAAAAAATTGTTAAAGTAGTCGCACATTGTTTTTACGTCTGTTATAGTACCTGATGCCGTATTTAGTTTTACAGGAAAATAATTTTGTTTCGTTTCATTCTTAGCTAAGCTGTTTATGAGATGCCACATTTTCAAGGGTTTTTTTTCTGTATTTTTAAAAGCTTTATGATAGTACTGACTTTTTGTTTTTTGTATATCTTCATCTACTGCGCGCTTCTGTAGCAGAAATTCTTCTCTTAACGTCTTATCTTCTGGTGTTTGTTTCAATTTAGTCCATAAAATATTCCTTTTGTTTATTGACGTGATCAGATGTTTGTTGATCCAATCCTGTCGTGGCGGATAGAGTAGTTTAGTCTTTGTTATTCTACAACTTGAGATAGCTTGCAACAGGAAAGCCTCTAACTTAGTAAATTCATTGTTGATATTAGTTGTAGTGGAATCTCTAATAATTTTCTGTAGGTTATTGTAATCAATCGCTTCATACTGCACTTTTTTGGGTCGCTCTGGTTCGATTCTATTTATCTCAAAATAGATTTGTTTGTGGTCTGACATGGCGGTTTCGACTATGGCCATATGAAAGGTATTATCTTTTAGGGTTGTACATACATGATCCAGTATTGTATTGGAGGTTTGCGTAATACGTGTGCAATGCGTTTTGTCAATCTTGTTTAGTATCCTGAATCCACTTTCTTTTAGTATATTCTTGTATTCCTTAGCAGATTTTTCTTTACTTAGCAAATTTAGGTTAAAGTCTCCAAATACTATAGCTCTATTAGTTTTCATTAGTTGGTTTTTATAGTTTTCAAGAAATTTATTGTTATTTGCGGCTGGTTGTTTATATATAGCTCCAACGTCTAAAGAAAACTTTTCGAGATGTACGTATAAATAATGATTTCCATCTTCGCAATGACTATCCAGTAAATGATGTTTTATATTATTGTGTATATATATTGATACTCCTCCACCTCTTGAAGAGGTTCTATAGTTATAATAGTGAGTGTAGTTTGGCAGTTTTAGTCTTAAAGCTTCATTCTCATTTTTTATCCATGTTTCTACCAGAACTAAAATATGTAAAGGGTTTTTAAAGGTATTGATAATACATCGTATTTCATCCAATTTGCCAGGTTTAACAAGGCTACGAACATTGGCATATAGAAAACTAATTGATTTTGTTGATGTTGTAATATTTGCATAGTTGTTTGTTATTTCGTATGTTACTGTACCTCGCTGTTTTATTGGTGTTTCAGTAAAACTCAGTTTTTTGTCCCTTGTTTTATTATTTTCGGTGCTCCTTTTATATATTTTATTACCAAATCCTTTTCACCATTGTGTTGCCTTTGTTGTAGTTCCGTTTTAAGATTTTTCATGATTTTTTGCTGCTGAGGCGTTTGGTCAGAATAAACCCGGATACCATCAACTTTTAGGTTAGGTTTGTTTCGGAGTATAGTTTTAGTTATTTCTTTAGAAGAAAAACAGATTTTCAATGGGCGTGCTTTCTTGTTATCATACTTTCCGAGTCGTAGTACTTTTTCTGCCCTAGGGCAATCTGGGTAAATAGTTTTTAGGATCTTATTTGCCTCGGACCTATCCGATTCACGTCTTTCTTCTAAATTTTCAATATGTCGCTCTGGAAGCCCTGATATGACTATGTTTTTGCTTCGTTCAGCACGATCCTGGATTTCATTAAATATATCATCGTAATTTGTTGTTGTAGTAACTTGCATATTTGTGGATGTTGTTGTATTGGTTTGTAAGTGGTTAACTTCACTTTGTAAAGATGTAATTTTATTTTCATTTTTTCTAACAGTATCTGTTAGTGTGACAATCTGCATTTTGAGGTTTTTATTTTCTGCTATTAGTTGATCCGTAGTCGTTTTCATGGTTTGTAGATTTTCATTTATAGAAGATATGTTCTCACTTATGGTTTTTATATTCTCAATTTGATTTTTACTAGATTCTTTCAATATTCCCATAATTTCGTTTTTAAATTCATCAAATTGGTATGCAAAATCATTATCCGGTGTTTTTCTCTTTCGTGTGGATACATTTTCTAAATATGTTTCATATTCTTCAATTTTAGACAAATCGGGCTGTGAGGCACTATTTTCCATTGTAGATATGGTTTTAGTTCTTGAAGATCTTTTGGTAGGAGTCCGATTCATATTAATTATTTTTTAAATTAAAAATAATTATAATAGTCACCTCGTGTTTAGCTCCGTTTATGTACGCACCTTTATAATGCCACTACTTCTGAGTGCAGTTCCTCTCTTTCACTCGTATTTGGTTCTTACGATTCGTAGCTTTTGATACCGTACACTTAAGATTAGACTGTTAGTATATGACTATTACGCTCAAAATGAAATTGATCGCAGCTTTATTGAATTTTTTAAAAATGTAATCACTTGTGCACGTCCGTTCGCCACGCCTGCCGGCCGTAAAAGTCAATGAATGACTGCCTCGGTGGCGCAGTTGTAATACGTACGCGTTACGATTGTTCGATCCCCGGGTCGGGTAAAGTGCTATTGGGTTTTTCTATTACGAAATGTTCAGTATCAGCCCGGAGTCTGGAATTTGTGCCCGGTATGGCGATAGGTTCGCCCACTATCACATAAGGGACGGAGATACGCTCGGCGAAATGTGGGTGTACTAGTTACACCTCTGCCAACCCCTTTGGGGATTACAGGCGTGAATTTCCAACATATCCTATAGATTATCGGAGTGTATAAGTTCAATCATATTATTGTAGTTTGATCAAACATTCCATCTCATCCATAGCAAATAATCTTCGATCCAAGTCAAAACTACCATCTTTTCAGCGACAAGAAATCCAATATCATTACATTACCTTAACGACAGCGATGGAAACTTTTAACCAGTTCAACAAAAAAAACCGATATCGACACGTGCTGGTGTCAGTGACTTGGAGGAGACCACAGAACAAAGATATAAAACAGACATCGCAAGTATCTGTTATAAGTGCTGCCAGTACTAAATAATAACACAACGGTTATGACGTCACACTATTATTGTATAACGTTATATTATCTGTTAATCCATAAGATACTCTGACTTATTTAATTATTCAATTATAAATAATATACACGTTATTTAGAACGATCTAACATGTTCAATAATAATTACAATTACTAATGTGAGCTATTTGTGAAAAGGTATAAATAAGGTGGAATAATTATTGTCGGCTGTCAGTCGGTTGATAAACGTAATATAAAGTGTTACTCTGCCCAAATAAATGGAGAAGATCGTGTACATTGTGTTTCAATTCTTCTACTTCGTTACATATCTGTCTGAAGGACTATTTATTTTATTAGTGATATTTGCAAGTATAATAATATGTCTTATGAAACAAATTTTTATTTGTGAGATTTAGTGTATATTTTATATGGTCGACCTTTATTCATGGCAAAGGCCGGCAAACGAGCAAGTGGATCACCTGATGGTAAGTGTTGTAAGTGATCTCCACCGCCGCTGTACGCCCACAATACCAAAAGAATTAGGGGTGCGTTGCCAACCTTAAAGGAAAGGGATAATTAAAGGATTCAGAATGGGAGGGGGATTTGGACCTCCGAATATCTCACTCACCGTACGAAACGCAGCAGCAAGCTACATTATGCCGGTTTTCTGTGAGACAGTGGTAACGATCCGGACCAGCTGGCCCATTCATGCTGTAGACAAGTGTCTACAGCGTGACTCTACCACTCACGTAGTATAACATCACAAACCAGCTGTAACGTTCCAAGATCAGTTTACGGCCGATTTCAATAAACTATCTTAGTTTAATTTTCCGGATAGAATCCACCAATGACCCAATCAGGCCACAGTTCAAAGGTCACATGTACAAATTAATTGTTTATTCAAAATGGCTATTAGTGATAAGAAACACCTTTAGACAATATACGTCGTCGTCCCAAACATGTTTTGGCAGGTCCCAACGACTCCATCACAGTCGCTATCGAAGCAGCACTTTCCTTGCCCAATCCGAATCGCAATAATAATACGCGACCCCGACATAGGACACGCCTGCGAGTCCGAAGAACTCCCACAACTGACCGTCGGCACAATGATGTGTAGAGACGGCCCTAAACTATACTCCCCAGCGATTGCTCAAGCTGATTGTCAGAGCCTTCTAAAAGGCGCCTGTGCTTAATCGCTTCTAAGTACATTATACATATTTCTGGCTAGAGCGCCATAAGCGCCGGCTTTATTGTCAGTGAAGCTGTAAAAGCAATATAGACTAACAACACAAATCCATTCGAAAAAAACCTTATAAACAATTTAAAAGAATGTATTCAACAAAAAAATATTTTCGATTGTTCGGCTGACGTCTTACTGCGATAATGTCGAGGGTAGATTGAGTAAGCTTAGCTGTTTATCATATAGTGTTGTACAAAGTAGCAAGTAGAATATCGACATTTTCCTCATTCGATGAAAAATAAAATGCTTCGTTTATGTCCTAGCAATGCATTTGAATTAGATACTACGGAGGGTGGTATACTTATATAGTATACTATGCATTGCTTATATTTGACCACACCTTTCTATGCCACGTTCTACTCGTATTTGGGACCATCATTCGAGTAAACCCTGTCGAATACAAAAATAATCGTGAATAAATCAATATTCTTTTTTTTTATTAGATTGAATGATGAGACGAGCAGGTCGCTCGCCTGATGGTAAGCGCCACGCCTGCTCATAAACAGAAGCAACGCCACACAGAACTTTAAATAAAGCACTGCATGACACTAGACTGCGCTCGTCACCCCGAGACATAAGGTGTTAAGGCTCTTAATGCCCAGTAATTACACTGGCTTCAATATCCTTCACACCGGAACACAACAGTGCTTACACACTGTTGCTTGGCGGCAGAAATAGACAAAGCGGTGGTACCAACCCAGCCGGTCTTCGGCAGGGTTATACGTGAACATACTTAAAATATAATAAACTAGCTTTTGCTCGCGGCTCCGCCCGCCTGAACAGCCTTTTCCGAGATAAAAAGTAGCCTATGTCCTAATTCCAGGTCATGGACTAAATGTATGCCAAATTTCATCCCAAAAACCATTAAGCCGTTACGGCGTATTTGACTAAGAAAATATCCAAATTTACAAACATCCAAACTTTCACACTAAAAATAGTAGTAGAATACAGATAGCTCCGTGGCGCAGCGGGCGAGTAGTCGGCTGCGAAGCGAGAGGTCGTGGGTCCGATTCCCACACCGAGACAAATGTTTGTGTGAACCACAAATATTGGTCTCGGGTCTGGGTGTTGTGGGACCGCAAGTCCCTCGTAGTTCCTGATACCTACGACACAGGTTTACCTAGTGTGGGATCAGGACTATGTGTGTGACTGTTGGGTGTATTATTATATTATAATACCCTATACTTGAAAACCTCCTCTTTATTTGAAGTCGTTTAAAGGTCTTCATGTATCAAAGCTTATTTGTCTGTGACATGGGTGTTACAATGCACAATGAAAATGCATTGTAGCGCTGAGTGCTCAAAATTCTTCGCAACCGGAAAAATATATTAAAAGTGTAAAGTAGATTTATGCGTGGGAAGATGATATTCATAACTTTAACTGTAATTATTTTTTATTATAATACGATTATCAGATGGCATAATATCATTTCAGGTAAGGGTATGCTTAAACTGCAATTGTTTCGACAGACATCTTTGATATTTCCATAGTGATCTTGATACATACTGTCATCATTTTTAAAATATTCAGTTACTATTTGTCTGTTCTGTTCATAAAATAAGTAAAGCAACATTGTAATCATACATACATTATAACTATCTTTAAGTCATTAATACTAATTTAACAAAGCAAAATAACAATATATAAAATAAGAATACACATTTCTCTATATCAATACTAAATTAGACTAACAAAAAATAAGATCAAAGTATCATAAAATATAAAAGTAATACGCAATGATTTAAGTAATAGCAAGGCTTACTTGACCTTCATAATATGTAGTTGATCAATATTCAAAATTACCTCTTACTAATTCAATAGTTTATAGATCGAATTTGAGATATGGATCAGTGGCGCCCTCTAATCAATGACCGACAGAGATGGAACTGATAGCTTTTCATGTACTATTAGTTAAATAGCATAATATGATAAAATATAACGAAATAAAAGTCAAAAGACTTACAGCTGAGTTTCTTGGTGTTTATTTTCAGACCAGCCGGTATTTCCGAAGTACCGGCAGAGTACACTTACACGAAATAAGTGGCCTATATGTTACTACAAAATTTGACAATTTTATTTCTGAATAAGTTCCGGTTGCCCCAAGCTTACACTTGCCTTTGATAACTATGACATAATTATTGCTGGAATTATATTATCATAATATGGCGCTGAATTATTTTTTTATTAGTCTGAATGAGGAAATGTGCAGCTCCCTCGCCTGATGTTAGGCGCCATGTTCGCCCATAAATAGAAGCAACACCACACAAAACTTTGAGTTACCAAGCATTGGATGGCACTGGACTGTGCTCGCCACCCCGAGATATACAAGTAAGATGTTATATAATAAAATAATATTAACCCTGTATTATATACGTCCCACTGCTGGGCACGGGCCTCCTCTACTGAATGAGAAGGGTTAGGCCTTAGTCCACCACGCTGGCCTAATGCGGGTTGGCAGACTTCACATACCTTCGAAATTCTTATGAACAACTTCTCAGGTATGCAGGTTTTCTCATGATGTTTCCTTCACCGTTAACGCAAGCGATAATCAACAAATAATAGACACATAACTTAGAAAAATCTGAGGTGTGTATGCGCTTGGGGCTGGTTTCGAACCTGCGACTTTCGTCTCGACAGTTCATACCACTCCCCGCTGAGCTATCATGCTTATGACGTTAAGTCTCAGTGATTTCAGTTCTGTAGTTTGACTACAGTGTCCTTTAAACCGAAATACAACAGTGCTTCTACACCGCCAATAGACAAAGCGGTAGTACCAACCCAGACAGCCATTTGCATTCGAGGGGCCTCCTACCCACTGAAACACCATTAGAGCAATAATACTTGTTTATTTTAATACCTAGTAATTATATAAAATATTAAAATATTTAAATATGTTAATATTCTACAAAAGTCAAGGCTCTGTTCACAAAAACGTGAGAATTATTTTTTCCTTTACCGTGTTTATATTTTACTTGTCTACGTTAAATAACTATAAATTGTAATGTTGTAACAGCAGATGCATATTACGGTCAAATAAATTTTATCATAGTTTACGTAAATAAACATTCTCAAAATAACCCCGTACATAACATAACGAACTTGCCTTGACTGCCTTGGAACGCAGTTTTAATGCGTACGCGGTACGACTGCGGCTGACTCTGAGGCCTCGGGTTCGATTCCCGGGTCGGGTAAAGTGATATTAGGTTTTTCTATCATGAAATGCTTAGTATCAACCCGGAGTCTGGAATTGTGCCCGATATGGCGATAGGCTCGCCCCCTACATTATGGGACGGAGATACGCTCGGCGAAATGTGGGTGTACTGGTTACACCTCTGCCTACCCTTTCGGGGAATACAGGCGTGAGTGCGTACGTACGTTTTTTGTCCGGTAACTCCGAATTAAGCATTCGTTTAACAATGTTCACGGCGAATAGATTCCGAAGTTTAATCAGCGGTCATTGACTCTTAATATTATGAGATTGGAATATTATTATGACTTGTCGCTCTCTTAGATCGTTGACACATGATAGACACTTTGAATTTTGGTACAAGTCATTCACCTAAATGCTTTCGCCTGAATAGCATAGTTTTGTCAGTGCCAACTAGAATAACTAGTGCGTGTGCAACCTATATAGAAATATTATTACAGTTATAGACTAGTGCCAATTTTTTAAGTAATTATTATTAATCTAGACTCAGATCTCTGTGGCCAATTTGTTATATTTGGTAGCAAATTCCAGATTAAATCTGATTAGACAGTTTTGTCTACAGCATGAATGGGCCAGCTCGTCCGGGTCATTACCACTGTCTCACAGAAAACCGACGTAAAGTAGCAGCTTCCTGCTGCGTTTCGTACGGTGAGTGGAGGCCCAAATCCCCTACCCTTTCTAATCCCTAAGTTATCCTTTTACTTTAAGGTAGGCAACGCAACCATGATTCTTTTGGTATTGTGGGCGTACATGGGCGGTGGAGACCACTTGCTTGTTTGTCAGGCTATGCTATAAAAATAATAACATCGACAAATCTAAATGACCGGCAACTAATCTGTGATTTTCTTTAATTGAAGGGTTTTTTATAGCATAGGCTGAAATATAGATAAAAAATCCTACTATTATAATTGTGAAAGATTGGATTTTTGTGAGTAAGAGAATTTAGGTCTTGTGATAGTCTATCACACCGTAACGGCTGAATGGTTTTTGATGAAATTTGGCACACAGGTAGACCATGATCTGGATTAGTACATAGGCTACGTGTATCCCGGAAAAGGTCGTTAACGCGGGCGGAGATGCCATCTCAAAAACTAATAACTTATATAAAAAAGTAATTTAGCAACTTCCATATCACTTTAAGGACCTATCTAATGGTTACCACACATGCTTATGTGTAATGGAAAAACATCATCCCTCAGTTACATGTATGGAGAGCGACCCCAATTTGTTTGCTTAATTTCACTACATTTTTATTTAGCGGTTCATAAAATACACATACAGTCATACAAGTCATACAAGGTGGTAGGTCCCTCGTTTGCGAGAGACCGGCTGGGTTGGTACCACCGCTTTGTCTATTTCTGCCGCCAAGCAACAATGTGTAAGCACTGTTGTGTTCCGGTGTGAAGGACATTGAAGCCAGTGCAATTACTGGGCATTATGAGACTTAACACCTTATGTCTCGGGGTGACGAGCGCAGTCCAGTGTCATGCAGTGCTTTATTTAAAGTTCTGTGTGGCGTTGCTTCTGTTATGGGCAGGCGTGGCGCTTACCATCAGGCGAGCGACCTGCTCGCCTTGTCATTCAATCTAATAAAAAATAAAAAGTCAAAATTTCATCCATATAGTCTTCGAGTAAAATGGCTGTGACATACACACTGACTGTCAAATGGACATGACGAAAAAATACGATTTTAGTTTTTGCCATTTAGCTACGAACCCGTAAAAAGCGATCTTCTTGTTTACATCGTGATTACCGGACACCGGACCGGGAAATCAATGTGCAAATCTCTTAAAATTGAGAGACGTGTCGATGACCGCTGATCGAACGGCGTCCGCGATCTGAGAGCACCACGTGAGGCGTGACCCGCTAGATAGTAGGGTTATCATTTAACAGTTGCTAATTAACAATGTAAATATACTGGTAGGTACTTGCGTCAATCTAGTAATTGCGAGAGTAAAAAGTATTTTAATCTCGCAATTAAAGACTGCCTCGGTGGCGCAGTTAACGCGTACGCGTTACGACTGAGGCTGACGCTGAGGTCTCGGGTTCGATCCCCGAGTCGGGTAAAAGTGATATTGGGTTTTTCTATTCCGAAATACTCAGTATCAGCCTGGAGTCTGGAATTTGTGCCCGGTATGGCGACAGGCTTGCCCCTATCACATAATGGGACGGAAATAAGCTCGGCGTAATTTGGGTGTACTGGTTACACCTCTGCCTACCCCTTCGGAATTACAGGCGTGAGTGCGTATGTATGTAAAAAGTATTTTAATTTTGCGTACTTTATATGCTCAAATTTTCCGGAAACCGCAGGAGAACGCCTGACTAGTAGGTAGGTTCCTAGTATGCGAAGCCGTCTGTCTATACCACCACTTTTTCCATTTCTGCCACCAAGCAAAAGTGTTTAAGCACTGTTGTGTTTCGATTTGAAGAACATTGAAGCCAGTGAAATTACTAGGCATTAGGACTTAACATCTTATGTCTCGGGGTGACGAGCGCAGTCTAATGCCATGCAGTACTTTGTAATTCAAAGTTCGGTGTTGTGTTGCTTCTGTTTATCAGCATGCGTTACGCTTACCATCAGGCATGCGACCAACTCGTTTTGTCACTCAAGCTAATAAAAAAAAAAATAGCATTGTTGTGTTCCGATTTGAAGAACATTGAAACTACTGGGCATTATGAGACTTATGCCTCGGGGTGACGAGCGCAGTTCAGTTCCATGCAGTACTTCTTAGTTCCAAGTGCTGATTAGTGTTGCTTGTGCTAAAAAGTCTGTTGCATATGTCTGAGTTAGTGCAGAGGTACGATCCCACGGACGGATTTGAGCCAAATATCTCGACCACAGTCTACAAATTAAAATTAAAACAAATTTTGAGTTGGTAATATTGCAATTAATGGTAAACTATTGCTAGAAAGTATCGACAACTGTCAAATAAAACGAAGAAGGTTTACATAGTGATTTCTTGTGTTTACGCGAATATTACACATTGAAATAAAACTAGTTTTTACGTATTTTATCGCGGTTTAATTTTTATTTTAGGCCCGACGTTTCGAATGCTTTTCACCCCTCATGGTCACAGGAGAGACTGATTAAGTAAATTAAACCGCGATAAAATCCGTATAAACTAGTTTTATTTCAACGAAGAAGGTTCTCAATTTGGCAAAATCGTTTTAGCTTTTTATTGTGTTATATTTTTGTTTAAAAGGTTTTTATTTTACTATTTTTAGTGAGGATCATTATTATCAATGCATAAATGAGAAGTTTTATTTTTCATCCCTCATTATCATCCAGACTCTTTAAGGATTGAATTCCCTTTTGGAATTTAAATGGGACCAATATTGAGCTAACTCCTTTGGAATAAAACAAGAATCATTAAAAATTACAGCCTCCGTGGCGCAGTCAGCAAGTAGCAGCCTGCGAAACGAGATACCGTGGGTTCGATTCTCACACCGCATCAAACGTTTGTGTGATCCACAAATATTTTGTTCGTGTTTGGTGTTGTGGGTTGGCAAGTCCCTCGTAGTTCTTGATACCCACGATACAGGTTAACCTAGAGTGGGGTCAGGACTATGTGTGTGACTATTGTGTGTATTTATTTATTTAAATCGCTCTATGAAAATTTATTCATGTTTATTCTTACAAAATAAAACACAAATATACGCGTAGAATTAAGAACTGCGTTGTTTTCGTTGGTTTAAAAAATAATACAGGTCAGTTTCTTTATCTCTATCTTTCTCTTCGTTATTAAAAACTAGCTTTTGCTCGCGGCTCCGCCACCGTGAATGACCTTTTCCGGGGTAAATAAAAAGTAGCCTATATCCCAATCCAGCTTATGGTCTGCCTACGTGCCAAATTTCATCCAAACAACAAACATCCAAATTTACCAACTCAGTAACATCCAAACATCCACAATTAAAATAGTAGTTGGATTAATACCTACTTTTATTTTATTTATTATTTTTATTAGCTTGAATGACAAGACGAGTAGGTCGCTCGCCTGATGGTAAGCGCCACGCCAGCTCATAAACAGAAGCAACGCCACACAGAACTTTAAATAACAAAGCACTGCATGACACTGGACCGCGCTAGTCACCCAGAGACATAAGATGTTAAGTCTCATAATGCCCAGTGATTTCACTGGCTTCAATGTCCTTCAAACCGGAATACAACAGTGATTACACACTGTTGCTAGGCGGCAGAAATAGACAAAGCGGTGGTACCAACCCAGCCGGCCTCTCGTATACGAGGTACCTTCCAACTTGTACATACTTTTCCATATATATATAATATCAATCATCACATAGGTCAATGCACCATCGAAACTTATCTTCCCACACTAATAACGTTGATATGTTATACTTTATAACATCACATGTGTATCTGATAACGTCATTCGTGTGACGTCACCCGCCGTCTGGTTGCGTTTATGAATATGAGCTTTTAGTGCTTTTAGTAAAGCAAGTGTTAAAGTCGCGCCGCACTTCGACGGACCTGAAGCGTATCAAGTATCAATCTTTATTTCATACACACTCACGCTTGTAATCCCCGAAAGGGTAGGCAGAGGTGTAACCAGTACACCCACATTTTGCCGAGCGTATCCCCATCCCATGATGTGATAGAGGGCGAGTCTATCGCCTTACCGGGCACAAATTCCAGACTCCGGGCTGATACTGAGCAATTCGTAATAGAAAAACCCAATATCATTTTATAAGGTGGTAGGTCCCTCGTTTGCGAGAGGCCGGCTGGGTTGGTACCACCGCTTTGTCTATTTCTGCCGCCAAGCAACAGTGTGTAAGCACTGTTGTGTTCCGGTTTGAAGGACATTGAAGCCAGTGTAATTACTGGGCATTATGAGACTTAACACCTTAAGTCTCGGGGTGACGAGCGCAGTCCAGTGTCATACAGTGCTTGGTTATTCAAAGTACTGTGTGGCGTTGCTTCTGTTTATGAGCAGGCGTGGCGCTTACCATCAGGCGAGCGAACTGCTCGTCTCGTCATTCAAGCTAAAAAAAAAAAAAAATATCCGACCCGGGGATCGAAACCAAGACCTCAGTGTCAGCCTCACGTAACGCGTACGCATTACAACTGCGCCACTGAGGCAGTCAGTATTTTTTTATTATTTATTTAATTACAAGACTCTTATTACAAATATTCATTATTTTTCTTTATCAAGCTTCTATAATTTATTTGCTTTCGTCTCACAAATTAAGGGTCATAATTTGATATGACAGCAATAAAAGGTGAAAAATAACACTCTATTCCTTTATTAATTACCCGATTACGGCGAGGAAAAGAGGGTAATGTGTTGTCATCAATCACACGCCTCTTGGGACTGACTAATATTAGATGGAAGGTAAAATGATTCGACAAAAAATAAGTCCTTTTGTGGGGCATTATTATTCCGCGCTGTTTAACCCCCTTTAAAAAGAGGGGTATTATAACTTTACACTTTGTCTATGGCATCGTAGCGCTTAAATAAATGGACTGATTTGGATGCGGCTTGTTTTATTTGAAAGGTTATTTAATCAAGAGTTTTCTTAGCTAGGTAACCTTGACCTGATGCTACAACCAACCGATCTGTTTCCAACTCCTCCTTTTGAGTGATAGAGCCACGCTTCTGTCTACAGCATGAATGGGCCGGCTCGTCCGGGTCGTTACCTCTGTCTCACAGAAAACCGACGTAATGTAGCGTGCTGCTGCGTTTCGTACGGTGAGTGAGATATCCGGAGGCCCAAACCCCCCCCTTCCCATTCAACGCGCCCATAATTCTTTTGGTATTGTGGGCGTACATGGGCGGTGGTACATACTTACCATCAGGTGAACCACTTGCTCGTTTGCCGGCCTATGCTATAAAAAAAAAACAAATGATGTAATAAAAAAAGTGTACTCAGGAACCCAGCTTTATTCTGTTTGATGCCAGGGGTTTGAATGCCCCTGTGCAGTGCCACCTTGCGACCCGTCTCCATATATGGGGGGCAGAAACCCCGCGCACCGAAGGACTTCCCCCCTTGCTGGGGTCGCACGTACAAGTTACAGGGTTACTAGGTTCCTTGTATGCGAGAGGCCGTCTGGGTTAAAACAACCGCTTTGTCTATTTCTGCCGTCAAGCAGCAGTGTGTAAACACTGAAGGACATTGCAGCCGGTGCAATTACGGGGCATTATGGGACTTATCACCTTATGTCTTAGGGTGACTTGCGCAGCTCAGTGCCATGCGGTACTTCATAATTCGAAGTACTGATTGGTGTTGCTTCTATTTATGGGCAGTCGTGACGCTTACCACCAAGCGAGCGACCTGCTCGTCTCGGAATCTAAAGCTTATATATATATTTATATTGTAAAGTACAATGGGCTCTACGACAGCCCCCCACTGCGCGCCCGCGACCCCCATTAACTCTCCCACCAGCATAAAAAAGTGTCTATAGCATGGCTCTACCATGTGTATCAACAAATTAACTCAAACAACCAGTTCCGGTATAATTTAAACTCCAAGACGTACAGTTATCTTGCATATGATAGCTAAATTACATCTACATTGCTGGTCATTATTCTAACAAGTGTGTAGGATTTCATACAATTCTGCACATCACACAATCACTTACTTACATGACAATTTATATAATAAATAAATACATACACCCAACAGTCACACACATAGTCCTGACCCCACACTAGCTAAACCTGTATCGCGGGAATCAGCAACTACGAGGGACTTGCCAACCCACAACACCCAGACCCGAGACCAATATTTGTGGTTCACACAAACATTTGTCCCGGTGTGGGAATCGAACCCACGGCCTCTAGCTTCGCAGCCGTCTACTCGCCCGCTGCGCCACGGAGCTGTCAAACCTTAGAGCAGTAAACTCTAAATCATACTAATATTATAAATGTGAATGTAAGTTTGTTTGTTACGCTTTCACGTGAAAACTACTTAACCGATCAGCATGAAACTTTGTACACATATTCTTGTAGGTATAAGAAGTAACATAGGATACTTTTTACGAAAAAAATATATATCTTTTTGTTTGTTACGCTTTCACGCCTAAATCACTGGACCGATTTTGATGAATTTTGATGTAGAGATAGACATATGGACCCTGGAGACGGCTAAGGGCTACGTTTTATTTCGGAAAAGTATATTCACGCGGGCGGAGCCGCGGGCAAATGCTAGTATAAAATAAAAAAATAGCACTGAAAAGTGAAAAATAATAATACAATAGGTATCTTTGGAGTCGGTGCAATGACCACAGGTTTTTTTATACGAAATAGGCTCGCGTTTGGCCACTATCACTCCTGATGGTAAGCGATGATGAGGCCTAAGATGAAGCACGCTTGTTTAGCAAAAAACTAATCACTCGCGACTTGAAGACACCCAGATTATTATTTATCGGGGAACAAAGACTCCGGCACCTTGTTCCACATTTTTTTTCCATGCTTTACCAATACAATGACATAATCGCGACGAGTGTGTTGTTATCCGTTGAGAAGTTATTTTTTTTTACTCCGTTTACTCTGTCATCAGATCAGTTTTAGCCAAGTTTATACGGGACTACATCACAGCTCAAACTATATCGATAAAATTTTTTTCTTACACAATTGACGGATAAATCGATGTAGGTACATACATAAAAAAATAATAAAAAAATACGTGCTGATATGAGAACCTCCTCCTTTTTTGAAGTCAGTCATAAAAATATGGTATAAGAGGAGTTTTCAACTGACTTCAATCAGTTCATTGGTCTGGTGGCATTCTACTTAGCCCGAGAAACTGCGAGGTTCTTTGTTCAAATACGACTCTCACAATTTATCTTTGAGCTTTCTATACGCAAAATAATATCATCATTTGGTTAATTAGAGATGATATTTTGTTCTTCAACTCATAATAAAAAATATTTTGGCTTCATATAAATTGTACACTTGCGATACGAAAGTTATTCTGACAATACTAATGTTAGTTTTTCTCCACAGGTAAACCTCATTTAAGAGATGGTATACATCTTTTTGTAAGTACAGAACAATTTACCTACAAAAACGCGATTTATTCCAGTCTATATTGAATGGTTAGTAGCAAATCTAGCATACAAAAACAAGCTTTCTTTCAAGCCGCCAGATTGCCTCTGACTTATGGCCGTTCCCTATATTCTGTCTGTCTCTAGTTTTGCTATACCGGCGATAGAAAATTTTATCTATTTTCCGTTTTACCGTCCCAATAAACTTACTAATGATAGGTAATCCTATTCTTCATTGCTGTCTACTGATGAGAGGACTGATAGCTGACTACAGATATACAACACTATGAAAATGACAGTTCAAGCGTCCCAATATTTTTTATGTGCTATCTGTCGATAAAGTTATTTAGTTTTTTCTTTATCGGTAGATTTTGACCGATAAACAGATATATCGGCTGTAAAAAAACGAAATAAATAACGCATTTTGAAGAAATAGCCATGAGTATACAAGGCTTACATGGCACTTGCACTGCAATACAAAAAACTAAATAAATTATGTAAAAATCTAAAAGAAAATCTAAAAAAAATCTAAAATTCCCATAAATAAAAATAATGCACCGTTTTGATAATTAAATTAACTGCAAGAGACATATAATTATTTGTTAATGCGAAATAAATAATTCCCCACTTCAGTAAAATCCCCCAAATTCGCTTGGGATTTTTGTTCAAAGGACTTGTATTCAGAGCCGTAATGTATTGACAGTAAAACGTTTCGTTATTACATTGTGTTTTGCAACATAATAAATATTTCTCGTTATTATTATTTCATTTACAGTGGTAAAAAATAAGAATTATAGATAAATGTTAAATTAAAACTTATATTTCTAATCTAAATCATATCTTTATATTTTCTAACATAAATTAAACAATAGTTCCTCTTTCTCAGCTTGTGTGAACGTAACGCACAAGAGGGCCCAGATAGACTGCCTATCTATTGCTATCATAGTATCCGACGTGCATATCTAAAAAATAGGGACGATTCCAAGCAGTAGATAGAACAATACGGATGTTTGACGATAGCTATCTATCGTGGAATTGAAGATTAATATTGGGAACGGCCATTAGTGAACTACTGCTGTCAGTTGATAATAAGGTGGAGCGAATCGATGGAGCCATGATTTTTACATACATACGCACTCACGCCCGTAATCCCCGAGGGGATAGGCAGAGGTGTAACCAGTACACCCACATATCGCCAAGCGTATCTCCGTCCCATGATGTGATAAGGGGCGAGCCTATCGCCTTACCGGGTACAATTTCAGACTCCGGGCTGTAACTGAGCATTTCGTAAAAGAAAACCCCAATATCACTTTTACCCGACGCGGGGATCGAACCCGAGACCTCAGCGTCAGCCTCAGTCGTAACGCGTACGCATTACAACTGCGCCACCGAGGCAGTGATTTTTATAATCTATAAAATTAGATTTGAATGGAAATACATACAGTTTTTGTTGATTCAAGTCGGTTGATTTTAGTTGAAGATTCAACTAAAATAGAACCGTGTGATCCCGCTATAAGCACTTCCTTCGACGTCTTGCATAATAGTTCAGGATTATAGCTTAAACTCAGTTTATTATTAACTCAGTAATGCATGCAAAGACGCTAATCAACGCTACTGGGGCGAACTACAAAGCATCGCTTCAACTAGAGTGCAATCAATATAGGGCTGCCAACATATATCCAGGATAATATGATGATTACGACATCTCTTTGCTGCTGGAAGGGTACCTGATTGTACCCAACTGGATAGCGACTACAACATTATGAAAGACCCGCGATAGTGATTCGTTCAGGCGAATCGCATTCCGAGGTCAACCGGCATAATTCTGCCGACTGTCGAGGGACGTAATGTCTCTTGAGGGTCAAAATTTGGACTGCACTATACTTAACACCAGGTCCAGTATAGTCACTTTGGCATGCCAGGATAAAAAGTACAGTAGATACGTATAATATACTGTACGAGTGGTAGAGCCACGCTGTAGACAATTTTGTCTACAGCATGAATGGGCCGGCTCGTCCGGGTCGTTCCCTCTGTCTCACAGAAAACCGACGTAATGTAGCAGCGTGCTGCTGCGTTTCGTACGGTGAGTGAGATATCCGGAGGCCCAAATAACCCTCCCCTTCCCAATCCCTTATTATCCCTTTCCTTTAAGGTCGGCAACGCGCCCATAATTCTTTTGTATTGTGGGCGTACATGGGCGGTGGAGATCGCTTACCTTACAGGTGACCCACTTGCTCGTTTGCCAGCCTATACTATAAAAAAAAAAAAAATTGTATAGCACCCAACTAGTGACCATTTTTACATTGTCATCGCGGTGGATAGATGTTTTGGTGCGCGTGGCGCGTTGCGCTTAATCGTACAGGAAGAGAATTCACATACGGTATCTTTATCCGTGGTCTGTGGTTGCCACACAATAAAATAATCCTTACTAATATTATAAATGTGAATATAAGTTTGTTTGTTACGCTTTCACGCGAAACAACTTAACCGATCATTATGAAACACATTGTACACATATTCTTGGAGGTATAAGAAGTAACATAGGATACTTTTTATGAAAAAAAAAACTATTTGTTTGTTACGCTTTCACACCTAAATCACTGAACCTATTTTGATGCATTTTGATGTAGAGATAGATGGGACCCTGGAGACGGCTATAGGCTACGTTTTATTTTGGAAAAGTCTATGCACGCGGGCGGAGCAGCTGGTAAATGCTAGTAAATAATAATTATCTCGTAGTGTCTAATACCCACGCCACAACACTCTTAATTAGTATACGCACTCACGCCTATAATCCCCGAAGGGGTAGGCAGAGGTGTAACCAGTACACCCACATTTCGCCGAGCGTATCTCCGTCCCTTATGTGATAGGAGGCGAGCCTATCGCCATACCGGGCACAAATTCCAGACTCCGGGCTGATACTGAGCATTTCGTAATAGAAAAACCCAATACCACTTTACCCGACCCGGGGATCGAACCCGAGACCTCAGCGTTGACCTCAATCGTAACGCGTACGCATTACAACTGCGCCACCGAGGCAGTCTTAATTAGTCTGTGGAGTCATTTTATGTGTGACTATTGAGTGTATTTATTTATTTAATAACGCATGCCCTATATTGACAGCCTCCATGGCGAAGCGGGCGAGTAGCCGGCTGCAAAGCGAGAGGCCGTGTGTTCAATTCCCGCACAAAGACAAATGTTTGTGTGATCCAAAAATATTTGTTTCGGGCCTGGGTGTTGTCGGACCGCAAGTCCCTCGTAGTTCCTGATACCCACGATACAGGTTAACCTAGAGTGGGGTCAGGACTATGTATGTGACTGTTGGGTGTATTATTATATTTTAATAAAACGTAATTTCTTTTTATATTTACTTTAATATAAAGTGGCAGCCCTATACGAATTCTTACTACTTTAATAACATACAGGGCTGTGTCTAACACTAATATGCACTTATATACATGACCCATCTAAGCATGGCGCGACAGCTTCCGTGGCGCAGTGGGCGAATTGCCGGCTATGAAACGAGAGGCCGCGGATTTGATCCCCACGCTGATACCATTGTTTGTGTACTTCCCGAAAAATAATATCGTATTTATTAAGTAACCGATAGTCTCTCAGAACTCACAACACAAAACTTTTATATTAATGTGGGATCAGGACTATGTGTGTGACTGTTGGGTGCATTTTTTATAATTTCGAACGAGAATAACCAACCAGAATACGATATCGATACGATATGGGCCCTAAAAGCCCTGGACTGACGTATTATAGGGAAACGTAAGAGCCAACGGTCTCAACACAGAGGATGTTCAAGATCGAGTGAAATAGAAGCTTCAAGAAGGTGAACCCTGGCACTAAACCGGTAAACGCCATGCAGAAAGAAAGGCAAGCAAGTTGGTCACCTGATGGTAAGTGATCACAACCACCCATGTACTACGCTCACAATACCAAAAGAATCATGGGTGCGTCGCCAACCTTAAGGGAAAGGGGTAATTAAGGGATTGGGAAGGGGAGGGGATTTAGGCCTCCAGGTATCTCACTCACCGTACGAAATGCAGCAGCAAGCTGCTACTTTACGTCGGTTTTCTGTGAGACAGTGATAACGACCAGAGCCCGAAAAAAAAAAAAAAAAAAAATAGGCAAAAAATAAAAAAAATAAAAAAAATAAAAATAAAAAAAAACTGTAGACAAAATTGTCTGTAGACAATTTTGCCAAACGAATTTTTTTTTTTTTTTTTATTGTGACTACCACTCAAAAACCATATAAATGAGATATCCTACAGCTTCCGCGTTACACGTTCATCTTGACACTGTTAATTGTTGGAGTGCGACTGGCGACTGACGACTGCGACATAACAGGTTTGTGTGTAAACATCATTAAATATGCCACGAGAGTCAAGGACGAGTTTGTGCGCACTTTGTCACTCAACTAGCAATTGCAAAGTGTTTTAACCCACTATAAAAATGATTCTTCTGGTATTTTGAGCGTATATGAGCGGTGGAGATCACTTACCATTAGGTCACCTACTTGCTCGTTTGTCAGCCAGTGCTAAAAAATTGAGCTTCATTTACATTTTTTTTAATAACCTGAATGACGAAACAAGCAAGTCGCTTGCAAGCAACACCACATATAACTTTAAATTACAAAAAACTGCATGACACTGGACTGTGCTCGTCACCCCGAGAAAAAGGACGATGTTAACGCCCAGTTTCTGAAAGGCTGATCAAATAAACATTCAACTAGCAGAAGCTTGATTTGACATCGCTGTCAAATCAATTCGAGTTGCTGAAACGTTATTTTGTGAAAAAAATAATAATATTTGATCTCTCTTTAGTACCGTTTGACATACGATTTCTCGTAATTTGAAAGTTATGTTAACTAACATGTGTGTCAAATCAAAGGTGTTGATCACGCTTCTAGCCACTCAATTTCGACTTGACATGTGATTTGAAATTTAATTTGTTAATTTTACTTTGATCAGCCTTTCAGAAACCGGACGCATGTCTTATAATGTCCAGTAATCTCACCAGCTTCAATGTCCTTCAAACCGAAGCACAGCACTACCTTCACATTACTGCTTGGCGACCTTAACATAGTTGTTTGCCAAGCCATAAAAAATAAATATTACAACTGAGTGCGTTTGCGCCAATATTACGTCCTGTGTATACTAAAATGACTGCCTCGGTGGCGCAGTTGTAATGCGTACGCGTTACGATTGCGGCCACCGCTGAGGTCTCGGGTTCGAACCCCGGTCGGGTAAAGTGGTATTGGGTTTTTCCATTACGAAATGCTCAGTATCAACCCGGAGTCTGGGATTTGTGCCCGGTATGGGCACATAAGGGACGGAAATACGCTCGGCGAAATGTGGGTGTACTGGTTACACCTCTGCCTACCCCTTCGGGGATTACAGGCGTGAGTGCGTATGTATACTAAAAGAAGTCAAATCACTAACGACCTTCAAACGTTCCAAAAATACTTCAAACAAGCGGTCGTTTACAAAATAATTCACAGCATCTATTTTAGCAGCTCATTAATAATCCACAATATGCTTATTGATGGAAACTGCGGTACGTCAATCACGAGCCATGTTTAGAATAAGGCCCCATATAAAGTGGTAGAGCCACGCTATAGACAATTATGCTTACAGCACGAATGGGCTGGCTTGGCTGGGTTATGACTTCTGTGTCACAGAAAACTGACGAGAAGAGGCAGATTTCTGTCGCGTTCTGACTATAATGGGCCTTCCGAGCCCCAAAGGATACGGGCCACAAAAGCAGAGTACAGGGGTGGTACCGGCAGCAATCCAGATATGCCAGGAGCCCCCGGAACTACCCCACTAGCGCCGAAAAAGGCCACTGCGGGGTTTTAGACGGTATACCGGCGTGGGAATTGGTTCTCGATCTAGCAGTCACTCTGTGAACTAGGTCATAACCATCCCGGGATGGGAGGGTATTCGTAAGATGAATTTTCCCCGCGGTAAGAAAAAAGGTTGCTGTCACGCTTCATACGGTGAGAGATATACGGCGGCCCAAATTCCCGTGTCATTCATAATTCCCTTTCCCTTTCTTTAAGGTTGGCAACGCATTCATCATTCTTCTAGTAGTTCTGTATGGCAGATGGAGATTACTTCATACCAGGTGATGCTACCACATGCTGGTCTGCCGGTCTTTGCTATATATAAGGAAGTTTTATCGTAAGTTTATAGTACGACATAGTCGAAAATACAACAGAAAAACGAAAGAGGGGTATTGTAAAGAAAGAAAAGTATGAGAAAGAAAGATGTTTATTATTAGAACAATAATTATACGTTTGCAAAAACTAAAAAAACGATTAAAAAATATGAAACACAAACTTATATTTAAGTACTACGCAATTATTATGTCAATAATGGATCTCTTATTCAGCTAGATGCTGTACTACATAAGCAATACTCCAGCGCTGGTTTCCGACTAGAAGCCCAAGGCGACGTACTACCTACGGACTCCAGTCGGTAGACACACAAGATAGATTAAAAATAAATTTACCGTAAGCAGATATCTTCTTTAAATATGTAATGTATTTGTCACTGAACTCCTTCTAAACGGCTGAGTCGTTTTTGAGTAGTATTCAAATCTTTAGACCTGAGAATTCTCGAAACTTTAGACATTTGCATGTACATTTTTAACAGCTAACAAAAACTAACAAACTATTGTTATCGTGGGAAAATTGCAATTTTTTGTTCATTTTTTACATGCAGAAGTTGACTTACTTAAATAATTTATGGCAGACACGTTAAAAATACCTGTTCATTCCAATACATGTAACAATAGAACCTTTAAAAGGTGACGATGGTTTATTCAAGCAGTCGGGACATCAATGCCGGCGAGATGTCTTCGCCATACTGAAGATGCCAGTACACCGAACTTTAAATGCTACCGTCGAATGGACTCTAATAGAACTAACAACGCTTCATAATGGCTTAATCCGCACCGCAGCACGTAGCTAAATGAGAGGTTCTGCCCTTGGTTTTTTTTTTTTAATTATAGCATGGCATAGCATATATTTTACATTATATTGGTCCAATATTGTTTTTTCTTCTTTTCTATTTTCTTAGTGCATATTTAGTAGCACAGGATAAACGTATAGACTGCAGACGCTGTGGTACTGACGCTTGACGGGATCATTTAAAGTCATTGTACTTCCTGTAGGGACATGGTAGAGCTATTGGGGCGGCTCGACCGAGGTTGTACCACTGTCTTATGTGTAAAAACTGATGTGCAATACGAGTTATATTGCTGTTGCATTTCATATAGTGATATTGTGAGAAGCTCAAAATAGCAAAAATGCAATGGATAATATTTTTTTATGCACATTATGTGTGTTTATTGGCGGTCGTGATTAAGCAATCAATCATGAGGTGATAAGCAACCATGAGATGATACCCTCGCCTTAGCCAGTCTTCTGTTTGCAAAGTTTAAACTTATACCGTGCATATTATACACAAAATAGCTCACATTTAATGCAATATTAAAATTTCTACACGTTTTCAATGCTATTTCGATAAGAATGTGTGAAAATTGAAATCGCAGCGACGCGACGGTGCAAGGAATCCGACATGCTAGGTATCCAAGGCAATATCCCAATACAGCTCTCTCGAGAGCTAATATGACAAGATCATATGTACCTTTCATTGCAATTCAGGCATTCCCTTCCATTACAGGAGTGCTTTGGGCGTGTACTATGTTGATAACCGACAAAACCCTGGGGAGATTCTCAATTCGTCGCGCATATATTTTTTGTGCATACATACATACGCACTCACGCTTGTAATCCCCGAAGGGGTAGGTAACCAGTACACCCACATTTCGCCGAGCGTATCTCCGTCCCATGATGTGATAGCCTTTCGCCATATCGGGCACAGTTCCAGACTCCGGGTTGATACTAAGCATTTCATGATAGAAAAACCCACTTTAGCCGACCCTGGACCCAAGACCTCAGCGTCAGCCTCAGTCGAAACGCGTACGCATTACAACTGCGCAACCGAGGCAGTCAATTCTTTGGTATTTTTTTTATTTGCTTTAGATGACGAGAATGGCAGTTCGCTCGCCTGAAAGTAAGCGTCACGCATGCCCATAAACAGAAGCAACAACATCAGAACTTCAAATTAAGAAGTGCTGTATGTTACCGATTTGCGCTCGTCACCCTGAGTCATAACCAAATTAATGATATCCAAACATATCTTTTCAAAGAGTAATCCAACTTACACAAGAGTTTTTTGTTATATTTTCTTCTGTCTTTCAGTAAATCTCTCCATCTGAAGAGGTTAGCAGCTCATTTATACTCGTACAAGTGGTAGAGTCGCATTGAGTTTTAGCCTATATCTTTAATGTTAGCTATTCCAGTGTAATACCATAGTTTTTTTTTATAGCATAAGCCGGCAAACAAGCAAGTGGGTCATCTGATGTTAAGTGATCACCACCGCCCATGTACACTCATAATACCAAAGAATTATGGGTGCGTTGCCGACCCTAAGGGAAAGGGATAATTAAGGGATTGGAAAGGAGAGCCTTTGGGCCTCCGGATATCTCACTCACCTTACGAAACGCAGCAGCAAGCTGTTACTTTACGCCGGTTTTCTGTGAGACAGTGGTAACGACCCGGACGAGCCGGCCCATTCATGCTGTAGACAAAAGTGTCTACAGCGTGGCTCTACTACTCAAAAAGTTATATAGTAGTATGGTTCATTCAAGCTAAAGTTGAGTAACAGCTTGTGTGCTGAGAGCTCAACCAGTATCAGCTGTGCCCCAGGATAGATCGAACTGTTTTATTCTTGTTTGGCCCCCTGAGGACAGATTGAACTTTTTCATTCCTCTTTGCCCCTCGGGGAACAGATTCGGGGGATACACGCGAATTTTCCATAGTAGTAGCATTTTTGCCATAGGTGTAAAAGAGAGGACATACAGATTTGCAAGCTTCGTAAAATCCCGAGGGAGAAAAAGTGATGAATATATTTTATTCATATGACGATGTTCTCTTGACCGAATACGAATCAGCGCGAAAACTTCGATAATTTTAAAACTACCGCAAAAAATATTTTGTTGCGAATACACTACTTCTAATTTCACAAATGCTAATAAAAATAAAACATCAGAAGTAATATTTAATAAATGAGCATGTTCAAAATCTCGATATTCGAACCTAGGACCTACTCAATTTCAGAGCTTAAATATGCTACCACCAAACCAATGAGGCGAAGTGAAGAAGCCAAAACTTTACTTTATATGTATTGAGGATGAAATTAAATGTGCTCCATACGAAGGCATGTTTACTCACAAATATTATCATAAGCGACTACAATATTCATATAAGGTTTACATTTATTTCTTGTGGGCTCTGTTTGCTACGTCGAAAGAATTATGCGATTTCCGTGTCATAAATTTTAATATCATAGGCTAGCAAACTAGCGAGTGATTCACGTGATTTTAACTTGTCTTTATCGCCCATGAACGCCCATAATACCAGAAGAACCTGGACCCGTTGCAGTCCTAAGAAAGGGATGATTAAGGGATTGCGCCAGGGAAGGGAATTGGGGCCTTCAGATATCTCACTCACAGTAATTTTTTGAATGAACCAACTTCTAAGTACATACTGGAATTCAATTCGCGGTTACGTGAAAAACGAACGGAAAAATATGAAAACTGGAGCTTTTCCCGTAAGTTAGTTTTGATGGCTTCTTGTAAAAGAATGCTGGGTTACTTTTAAGACTTCCACAACGCTGAAAACAACTTTTGAACGATTTCGAAACATTGTTTCCCTTTGAAGTGAGTTTCGGTACAAGTTTTTATATTAGTTATTACAATGCGTTTATATTGCTTTGAGTGGTAGAGCCACGCTGTAGACGCTTTTGTCTACAGCATGAATGTGCCGGCTCGTCCAGGTTGTTACCACTGTCTCACAAAAAACCGGCGTAAAGTAGCAGCTTGCTACTGCGTTTCGTACGGTGAGTAAGATATCCAGAGGCCCAAATCCCCCTCCCCTTCCCAATTCCTTAATTATCCCTATCCTTTAAGGACGGCAAGGCGCCCATGATTCTTTTGGTATTGTAGGCGTACATTGGCGGTGGGGATCACTTACCACCAGGTGACCCACTTGCTCGTTTCTGACTTATCCATAAATATATATATATATATATATATTGTTACTAGCGACCTGAAGATGCCGATGAGACTTAAAGTCTCATATACAAGCCCACAATTCGAGGCGTCGTCTGTCCTTAAACGTCATCGAGAACCATGTCGCGCAAATGAAGATGGTACATAACATGATAGTCTACATGAGAGCCAATGGTCTCTCTACCGGATGTTCAAGACCGGCCGCAATGGGAGCGTCTAAGTGTAAAGCAACACCCTGGTAATAAGTTAGGATAACGCTGGGCGCTTGGGACTGTCGCCCACTTCTGATGTAGATTAATCATGTCGCCTCATTGGACTAGTGACAGCGTACATATGCTGAGAACTCGTGAGATCATGGGTTAAATTCCCAGGTCAGGCAATCACAATTTGTAGTTGAGTTTTTCGATTGGATAAATCACACATAAATTGCCCGGAGTTGTAATTTGTGCCGGGTAGCCCATTATTATTATTATGGTAATGGGCTCGCCCCCTATCAAATTATAGGACGGAACTAAGCTCGGCGAACTGTGGATGTACTCAGGCCCGGATCTAGAGGGGGGCAAACCGGGGAAACCGCGCCAGGGGAAGTTTCAAGGGGCGCAAAAACCACAATATATGATTTAAAAAAAACTTGCTCCACAAAGAGCCTAGCATACGGAACCCTGGTAGGCTCACCGACGACTTGTAAGAAAAAAGCGCCATACAGGCCCTTTGTGCATCATTATTTTCTGTTCGGTCAGTTTTCTTAAGTAATTTATCTTAAACGCTGGAGAGAGGCGCCACTATCAAGTTATTGGCCCGGTTCAAAGAAATCGTAGATCCGGGGATGGATGTACAGTCAATGCCAAAAGTCAATAAACGTGTACAAAACTCCACAAATCGTGTACTGCACAAGCATCAAAAGTAGCTGATCAACTACTGCAACATAATGCGGTGTGCAACTGAAAGTTACAAATATCAGTGGACGCCATAGTAACGAATTTGCTGAACACGCTCATAATACATAATTTGGTGAACTTTTATAAAATGTGGATTCTAGCTTCAAGTTTATGGAGTACACGATTTGTGGAGTTTTGTACACGTTCATTGACTTTTGGCAATGACTGTACTAGTTGCATGCCTACCCCTTCAGAGATATAGGCTTCAGGTTATGTATTTAATCGTAAACACAGCTACAAGACACTGACCGTATCTGATGTCCCAACAATTTCACAAATATAAGACCCCATTTAAACATCAATTAAAAAGTTTGGTCAAAGCAGTTAAAACAATGCGGCAGCGCTGCGCCTTGCTCCAGCCATTCCCTGGGACGCTCCGTATAATGATTTAACCTTTGCACAAAGACCACTGAGTCGCTTTGTTATGTTACTGCCCTGTATTGCCCATATTTGAAGCTAGGGGCGTGCAGTAAATGTTTAATGAATTTAAATTATTTAAAGTGATCAGATTTTAATACAACCGACTGCCTCGGTGGCGGGGTAGTAATGCGTATGCGTTACGACTGAGGCTGACGCTGAGGTCTCGGGTTGGATCCCCGGGTCGGGTAAGGATGATATTGGGTTGTTCTATTACGAAAAGGCTCGGTATCAACCCGGGTCTGGAATTTGTGGCCGGTGTGGCGATAGGCTCGTCCCCTATCACATCATGGGACGGAGATACGCTCGGTGAAATGTGGGTGTACTGGTTACACCTCTGCCTACCCCTTCGGGGATTACAGGTACGGGAATCGAACCCAAGGCCTCACGCTTCGCAGCCAGCTACTCGCCCGCTGCGCCAAGGAGGCTGTCGATATATAGACGAATTGAGAACCTGCTCCGTTTTTTCGTCGGATAAAACCGCCCTACGCCGCAATAAATTGTAAAACTTGGTAAAAGAATAATTAATATTCACAACGCCACCGACAGCCCTAAAGCTCACTTAGCCCAAAGCCCGACATAACCACAACTTAATTGTCTTACATCAACTTCATCTGAACTTGGGAATTTCAAACATCTTTGAAACGCTTATCTTATTTCTCTTCTGTAGATATGTCGTGAATTTTGTAAATTAACAGTCAAGGAAATTTGTAGAATTAAAACCAAAATATCACAAATTTGCATCTATCTTCTATATAACACATATAAAAGCGTAATGATTGTTAAATATTATTATAATAATAATGTATTATATAATTCCCACTGCTGGGCACGGGCCTCCTCTACTGAATGCAGTACTCCTCAGGTGTAGAGGTTTCCTCACGATGTTTTGAAGTGAAAATCTCTTTAGGCGCGTTGAGCACTTTTTGAGTGAACAAAAATCATGAAACCCGAGTCATTGTCAACGAACGCTTTCCATTAGCTATATGTATACTTTTTATATATGTACATAGATATACCTCCGTGCGTTATTAGTATACATTATATGTATATATACAATTTAAATTGGTCATTAACACTTCTTTACAAGCCAAACATAATAATCTAATAGCTCGACGATACAATTCACAAGTTACTTAGTTTACACTTCTATCGGCAGTCCCCAAAGACGGCCTTGGATGTTTTTTTTCTCACCGGTATAGCAAGAGATAATAATTAATGAATTCACACGTAACATATAAAAGTTAGTGGTGTCAATCCGGAGGTTGGTTTCGTATCTGCGACTTACGTTTCGTCAACAGTCATTCAGTGAGTTAATCGCTGCTTCTTTGTTTTGTAATCTATATTGGAAAAAATCTTAATATCGGAATTCATATCTACAACGCATTAACCTTCCACGTGTCTTGCTTCTAACAATGCTTCGCTACAGCTGCCTACTATCAGATAAGTTAACAATGAATGCGTTCATATTATATAGTTATTATGAATACTATCTCCGTGGTTAAATGTGCCTCAGGGAGGAATAGTTCAGAGCCTAGTAATCAAATATTCTTTACGATTTTGATTTCTATTCATTGATATTATCGACTCGTAATTTTGATCTAACCATACTAACGCCCGGTTTCTGAAAGGCTAATCAAATCAACATTCAACTAACAGAATTTTGATTTGACATCGCTGTCAAATCAATTCGAGTTGCTGAAACGTTATTTAGTGACAAAAATAATATTTGATCTCTCTTTAGTACCGTTTGACATACGATTTTTCATATTAATTTGAAAGTTATGTTAGCTAACGTGTGTGTCAAATCAAAGGTGTTGACCACGCTTCTGACAACTCAATTTCGACTTGACATGAGATTAAATGTCAGATTAGTTAATTTAACAGTGGGCGAGTAGCCGGCTGCGAAGCGTGAGGCTGTGGGTTCGATTCCCACACCGAGACAAATGCTTGTCTAATCCACAAATATTGGTTTCGGGTCTGTGTGTTGTGGGACCGCAAGTCCCTCGTAGTTCCTGATACCCACGATACAGGTTAACATAGTGTGGGGTTGGGACTATGTATGTGACTGTTGGGTGTATTTATTATTATTATTAACATTGATCAGCCTTTCAGAAACCGAGCGTAAGGCCCGTATTATAGAACAACACTCAAGTGACCTCTTTGCTAAGTTAAATAAAAACGGACCAGTCATGTGTACAGAAATCGATACTTTAAAAAGTGATATTGAGTTTTTCTATTACGAAATACTCAGTATTAGCCCGGAGTCTGGAATTGTGGCCGGTATGGCGATAGGCTCGCCCCCTATCACATCATGGGACGAAGATAAGCTCGGCGAAATGTGGGTGTACTGGTTTTTTTATGGCAGAATTCGGAAACGAGCAAGTGAGTGAGTGACACCTCCATCGCCCATATAGGTACGCCCCGAATACCAAAGATATATGGGCGCGTTGCTGACATTAAAGGAAACGGATGATTAGGGGATGGAGAAAGGGAGGGGATTTGGGCTTGCGGATATCTCAGTGCCCGTACGAAACGGAGCAAGCTGCTACTTTACGCCGGTTTTCTGTGGGACGACCCGGCTCTTTATGCTGTAGACAAAAGTGTCTATAGAGTGGCTCTACCACTCACCAAACAAGCTTACACCTCTGCCTACCCCTTCGGGGATTACAGGCGTGAATGCGTGTGTATGTATAATTTAGAAGGTGCGTTAGAGCCCAGTCATTTGACGGCCAAGGCTAAATATTACTGAAATGAATATCTTATGCTTCCACACAGTTCCTAAATTGGCCTACATCCCACGCTGGCCCAACATCCTTAACTATTTATCTACACATCAAGTTTGTAACAAACGCATCTAACGTTTCTCATATTTTATTTCGTACAATACTTCGTAGTCTTCGTACCATCCCTTTGCTACACTTTACTCTTTTGTATTAGAGTTCATTTTGCTTATATATGGACATACGATCTTTAACTATGCCAGCTCTTCAATTGTAAACCTTCTTTATTTCTATTAAAGTTTCTTTTGCTTCAGCTGGCGAGCCGACCTCGATCGAATATGTTTTATTCTTACCACTAATATGATGTATTTATTGATACTTTTGTATTTACAATGTTAAGTTCTATCTGCGATGACTTAAACATTTTCTAAACTTAAGCTCATTACATAGAAGCGATAGCTCAGCAGGGAGTGGTACGGACTGTCGAGACGAAAGTCGCAGGTTCGAAACCAGTCCCATGAGCATGCACCTCTGACTTTTCTAAGTAACGTGTGTATTAATTGTTAATTATCACTTGCTTTAACGGTGAAGGAAACATCGTGAGGAAACCTACATATCTGAGAAGTTCGTCATAAGAATTTCGAAGGTATGTGAAGTCTGCCAACGCGCATTAGTTGAGCGTGGTGGACTAAGGCCTAACCCCTCTCATTCAGTAGAGGAGGCCCGTGCCCAGCAGTGGGACGTGTATAATACAGAGCTAGTATTATTATTTTTAAGGCCATGACGGAATAAGTTAGTCTGTTTAGACATGAAAGTTAGGCATCAATCTGTTGTCCGGATTAAGAATGGAAGTTGCATAGAACACTCTGGCTTCGACTTGATAGACAAGATTTCAAATGAACTTGTCGATTGGAATGTAATCTAGTGAGGGTAGGTCAGAAGAAGTTGCGTAGAATTTTGTAATGGATTTCGATGAAAAATACGTATGTAATAGTACTTCATAAAATTTCAACCTCAATTTACTAATGTTTATAAACGGAACAAGGATATGTTTGTTCTATAAACTTTTTATTTAATATTTAGAAGTATTCTGTGATACAGTGGTAACAACATTTATGCTGTAGACAGTTTTGTTCACAGCGTGGCTCTGCCACTCCAAAAAAGATATGGTGGGATCCTATACTTACAACAAAGCTACAAGTCTTTTAGTACATCCAATTTCTTCCTACAATTATTTTATACTTTACAAAACAAATAAATAAATACACCCAACAGTTACACAAATAGTCCTGACCCCACACTAGGTAAACTTGTATCGTGGGTATCGGGAACTACGAGGGACTTGCGGTCCCACAACACCCAGACACGAAACAATTTTTTGTGGATCACACAAACATTTGTCTCGGTGCGGGAATCGACCCCACGCCCTCTCGCTGCGCAGCCGGCTACTCACCCACTACGCCACGGAGCCTGTCAAACAAAATACTTTAAATTAAAATTAGTGAATTTGTATACCATTAATTTAAAAGTTAATTGAATATTGGTAAGAATCATGTTCCTCAGACAGAATACGTAATATGGTTTGGCGGCCAATCTTCCCTAAATCTGAATTAATATTCAAAAGTATCGGAATTTTTTCGATGCGACACGAGTCGACCTCTGTTTACTGACTTATTAATATTGATGAGCTAAATGAAACCCGAGTCTATGAGACCCGTAGTAGGATTTGCTTCTGCAATTTTACGGTGATGTACTTGATTTTATTGGTAGCTCTATATCTTGCGGATATCATAAAAGTTGGACTAGAAACTGTACAACACAAGCATGATGTTTAATAATCTACACTAATATTATAAAGAGGAATGATTTGTATTTTTGTATGTAACGAATAAACTGAAAAACTACTGGACCGATTACAAAAATTCTTTTGCCGTTAGAAAGCTACATTATCACTGAGTAACATAGGCTACTTTTTATCCCGGAAAAGGCCGTTCACGCGGACGGAGCCGCGAACAACGGATAGTAATCTTTCTTTTAAATAAAAATCAATTGCTGTTAGTTAGTCTCACTAAAACTTAAAAACGGTTGGACCGATTTTGATGAAACTTTTTGCGGGTGTTTGAGTAGGTCCCTAGATGGTTTACATTTACAATTGGATCCAGTAGGTGGCGCTGCAAGCGGTAGATGTTGCGGATGAAACCGCGCGGGACAACTATTAAATAATAAATACACCCAACAGTCCCACACGTAGCCCTCACCCCACATTAAGATACGAGTCTTGTGTCGTAGGTATCAGGAACTACGAGAGACTTTCGGTCTCACAACACCTAAACCTGAAACAAATATTTGCGGATAACACAAACATTTTGTCTGTCTATTTTTCTGAGCTAATTGATAACACGACTGAACTGATTATGATGGGACTTTGACTAGCAGACTCAGGATTTTCCAGGATGTAATTAAAGCTATGTTTGAAATATACTGATAATTGACTGCCTCGGTGGCGCAGTTGTAATGCGTACGTGTTGCGATTGAGGCTAACGCTGAGGTCTCAGATTCGATCCCCGGGTTGGGTAAAGTGGTATTGGGTTTTTCTATTGCGAAATGCTCAGTATCAGCCCGGAGTCTGGAATTTGTGCCCGGTATGGCGATAGGCTCGCCCCCTATCACATCGAAATGTCGGTGTACTGGTTACACCTCTGCCTACCCCTTTGGGGATTACAGGCGTGAGTGCGTATATGTGTTTGAAATATTTCAGGCTTCTGCGAGAGCAGTATCATACACGCGGATCATACCTCGAAGGACATCTAGTCCAAAACATACTCGGTGTTGTGCTATCAGTCAGGATGAAAGTCCACGGAGTCGACTAAATACGACGTTTTTACTAAATAATTAAACAAGTGTGCGCCACGCCTTGACGCTCGCACAATGGCCCCTTTTACATTATGTACATCTCTTTGAGCTTTGAATTAGGGAGGTTTAGTAAGATAACTTGTGAACTTATTTAATTTTTGGGAAATCAGTGGATTCCGATAGTTGTCCTAGTAGATATACCGGCTAGATTTGGATTGATCAATAAAGAATAAAAACATTTATTGATCATGTAGGCAATGAAAATATCGTTTATGACTAGTCAGTACAAAAATAAAAGTAAGTATTTAGGTATTAGCAATCATATTATCAACATAATATGTAGATATACATATCATACATAGCATCATCAATAATACATTAGGCAATTACTTACAAAAAATCAGTTTATTTTTATACATTAGAGAATATTTTTGTTATGAAACAAGCCCAATATTGATATGAATTTCAAGGCAGGGGGGGTCGATATGGACCATGGACATAACCGAAACGTCACATGTTTTAAAACTACCACCGGATCCAAAAACGACCCAACCTGAGAAGATTCAGCGAAACTGAAATGGAACTGAAGGAAATTATTGAAAATTTTAATTTTAAGGGTTGATATTTGTATGAAACTTTATATTGAATGAAATACGACTGTGAAATAGACCAAGACATGAGTTAAAACTCACCATCAGACGATCCAATTGCTTATTTGGCGACCTCTGCTATAAAATACTTTTCTATAAAGTTTCCTCACTGTTCATCACAATTCACAATACGTGACACCCTATTTTACAACGTTTAGCATACACAGGCGTTTGTTTTAAGAGGACAAGTACGATGCTTACTAGAGGTCCTACCTGCAGGCCAATTCTCGTAATTTTAAATATTCAAAATATCATTCCGATCTAGTCTCAGCGTCAAGAAAGTTGCAAATGGCAATTTCTTAAACCAATAATCAACGTCAAATGTGAACATAGATCGTAATGAGATTGAATGTAGAATAAAAGTTGACTGAAGCCAAAACGGTATAATGCTACTGCTAATGCTAGGTGCTAATGATATTTTGAACATTTAAAATTACGAGAATTGGCCTCCTGTATCATGCTTGCTCAAACAGTAGACCCGCAGTAGTAAAAGACCCGTTTTGTAGTTGTTTAACACACCGCATAAATTAATATGACAAATATATCATTGGGAGGTTTAATATTAGCAGTTTTGGTAAAAGATAAACAGGTTGACTACCTCGGTGGCGCAGTTGTAATGCGTATGCGTTACGACTGAGGCTGACGCTGAGGTCTCGGATTCGATCCCCGGGTCGGGTAAAAGAGATATTGGGTTTTTCTGTTACGAAATGCTCAGTATCAGTCAGTATAGAATTGTGCCCGATATGGCGATGGGCTCGCCCATTATCACATCATGGGACGGACATACGCTTGGCGAAATGTGGGTGTACTGGTTATACTTTTGCCTACTACATCGTAGTTTGGAGTCATATATGGCTCTAATTAAACGGCTAAAATTTCGTGCGTGTACTTAAAAGTCTATGGAAAATTGTATATTAATTCTTAAATTTACTTAACTAACAGCAATACCTTCTAAAAGTATCGAACCACGATATTTAAAGGTGGATCGCATTTTGCTAACGCCAAGTTCAATAAATCTGAACAATTACTGGAAATTTGGCGTGAATGATGTCAACGACCGGCCCGACTGACAGTTATGGCGTCTGGTCACACTTTAATATCATACTAATATTATAAATGTGAATGTAAGTTTGTTTGTTACGCTTTCACCGATCATCATGAAACTTTGTACACATATTCATGGAGGTATAAGAAGTAGCATAGGACACATTTATGAAAAAAAAAATATCTATTTGCTTGTTACGCTTTCACGCCTAAATCACTGAACCGATTTTGATGAATTTTGATGTAGAGATAGATGGGACCCTGGAGACGGTTATAGGCTACGTTTTATTTCGGAAAAGTCTATTCACGCGGTCGGAGTCGCGGGCAACAGCTAGTTATTATATAATTTGAGGTTGCGCACTGCCTCGATGGCGCAGTTGTAATGCGTACGAGTTACGACTGAGGCTGGCAGTGAGGTCTCGGGTTCGATCCCGGGGTCGGGTAAAAGTGATATTGGGGTTTTCTATTATGAAAATGCTCAGTATTATTATTATTCAGTATTATTCGGTCCGGAGTCAAGAATTGTGCCCGGTATGGCGATAGGCTTGCCCCCTATTACATCATGGGACGGAGATACGCTCGGTGAAATATGGGTGTAGTAGCTACACCTCTGCCTACCCCTTCTGGGATTACAGGCGTGAGTGCGTGTGTATGTATGTAATATAATATATATTATGTCTAATATATATTATAAACAAAACAAAACAAATATACATGGCGAGTGTGAATGGTACAATTGGGACGGGAAGGCCTCGGCGAACTTTCATAGATCAAGTTGGAGATATTCTCGTGAAAGGCCAGGTCAGGAGTACCCCAAACTGACGTGCATATATGAAAAATGTAATGAGAGTGAATGAGGTGTATGCAAGGATCGTAGCAAGTGGAAATCCGTTGTCTCTGCCTACCCCTATGGGAAACAGGCGTGAGTCTATGTATGTATGTATGTATATCTAATATATATTGTGAAATATACAACGTGTTACAGAAAGGTGTTGTCATATTTTAGGGTCATTCCATATACATTACAATTAGTACTTATGTACCGGATCTTTCAAAACCAAGACATCCAGATATTACACGTTAATTTTAATCACTCGTTTATTAAGATCGATAAGATTGATGACATCACTATTAATTATTATTTACGACACTCACTTTTTAATAAACTTAATTAAGATGTACGCAATTCTACGTACGTAACTTGTAATTTAAACACAAATCAGTACCTAAAGGAGTGTTTGCTGAAGACGATATAGGTACCATCCTCTAGAAGCATTTTAAAGACTTTATTCTCGGGTCATCCATCTATGAATTTGGCTTAATACAGTCCACGATCCTCTTAAAAGCTGTTATCAGTTACACCAACACAAAATACCAATACATAATACTTGTTTTTAGTCATAACATATTTTTGAACTCGTAATCATACTTCATAAAATCAGAACTTGCCGAACTGACTGCGTCAAATAAATATTGACATTTGACAACTGTTTAATGTTTTACAATTATAAAATAATTAAATGAAAGGAGGTCTGAAGTATCACTGTTTATCATTTAGTGTTGTCCAAAGTTGAAAGTCGATATCGACATGTTACTCATTCGATAAAAAAGAAAAATCTATAATTATGTCCTAACAATGCAATCGGATTTGGTACTATGGAGTATAAAATACTTTTACCCTACACTCTACATTGCTTAAATTTGCCCGCCCCTTTCTATACCACGTTGTATATTAGATATTTTTTCAAAATGCAAATAAATTATAAACCGCTAGATGACGCAATAGACAGTATGTTTAGAAAGTCGCAGTTTGACATACGCTCCTTTTTAAATATTAAAGTTTACTACTCAAAGACCGGCAGAGACGCTCCTCTATGAATATTGACAGAGTTATGTGTTTTGAATTTTGCTTCTGTCCCACGCGGTTTCTCCCGCAACTACAGCAGCTCCACCTACCGGGTCCAATTGAGAATCTAAGCCATCCAAACGCAGGCGCCACCCAAACGCATACAAAAAAATCATTCAAATCGGTCCAACCGTTTAGGAGGAGTTCAGTGACATACACACGTACAGTAGAATGATATATATAAAGATTTGATTACTTGAAAATTGTGAAACAAGTGCTTGTCTTCTTTTTTTAAGTGGCTTCGCATTATTATGCATTTGACCAATGACACGTTTATTAAGTGTTTCCAAGTCTTCACAAGAACAATGAAACACGGTGTGATTTCAAGGTCTAGTTGTAGTTTTGGTGGGAAATGTTTCCAGTTCGATGCTTAATAAAGGATTTTCCCTCACCGGATCGATCAAACAAAGTAGATCAACCCGGACGAATACCCCCAAATTCACTTATTTTAATGCTTCCGTGCACAGTTCATCTTTATTTTATTTCATAAACTCAAATTATATTTATACTTCAAACACAACTTGAAACTTTATGAAATACTAGCCATTGCTCGCGGTTCCGCCAGCGTGAACGGCCTTTTCCGGGATAAAAAGTCCTATGTCATCCGGGGATAGTGTAGCTTCCCAACAGTGAAAGAATTTTTCAAATCGGTTCAGTAGTTTAGAGCCTATTCAATGCAAACAAACAAACAAACAATAAAATCTTTCCTTTTTATATATTTTTTTTTATTGTATAGGCTGACAAACGAGCAAGTGGGTCACCCGATGGTAAGTGAACACCACCGCCCATGTACGCCCACAATACCAAAAGAATCATGGGCGCGTTGCCGACCTTAAAGGAAAAAGATAATTAAGGAATTGGGAAGGGGAGGGGATTTGGGCCTCCGGATATCTCACTCACCGTACGAAACGCAGCAGCAAGCTGCTACTTTACGTCAGTTTTCTGTGAGACAGTGGTAACGACCCGGACGAGCCGGCCCATTCATGCTGTAGACAAAATTGTCTACAGCGTGGCTCTACCACTCGTAAATATAACTAATATTATTAGTATAGATAAATAAGGTAAGTAGCTGATCGCGCTGTCAGAATTCCCGCCAAAAACTAACTGCTTTTACAGTTATTATTAGCATTTTTTTATCGCATAGGCCGGCAAACGATTATGTGGATCACCTGATAGTAAGTGATCGCTCATAAGGGAGATTTGGACCTCCGGATATCTTACTGTACGAAGCGCAGCTGCAAGCTCCTACTTTTCTTTGGTTTTCTGTGTAACAGTGGTAACGACCCGGACGAGCCGGCCCATTCATGCTGTAGACAAAACTATTTACAGCACTCAGAATAAATGGAGTTATTAAATTAAAACATTTTAACTCCTGCAACAGCCAACCTTCACTAGTTGGAGAGGCACACGAAGAAGAAGAACAAGAACTCCTGCAGTTCTCAACAATGTGTTTTAAAACCAAGCCTCACTTCATGCTACGGGACCTTGGCTGTACGACTCCTAGCCGATTATTATGTAGAGATGTAGGTCGATAACAAGTGCGGGCAAAATAAATATAAAATGATTTCATATTGAGCAAGCTCGCTGGTGCGGACCAGTGGGTTTCGTGTTTTACACTTTTTGTATTAACTAACACACATGGTAGGAAAAATAAAAATAGTACAGCTTTCAAAACTAAATCTACAATGGACGCGGGTTTTTTGATTGCGGAAAATATAGAATTGTGGTATAAAAATTGTGTGTTTCGTTGATTTTATATAGAAACAAAAGGTCGCATCATTGGTCTGGTGGCGGCGTACAGCTGAGAACCGTGAGGTCCTGGGTTCAATTCCCAGGTCGAACAAACAAAATTCGTTTGAATTTTCGATTCGATAATAGCACTCACGCCTGTAATCCCCGAAGTGGTAGGCAGAAGTGTAACTAGTACACCCACATTTCGCCGAGCGTATCTCCGTCCCATGATGTGATAGGGGGCGAGCATAATTCCAAACTACGGGCTGATACTGAGCATTTCGTACTAGAAAAACCAATACCACTGTTACCCGACCCAGGGATCGAACCCGAGACCTCAGCATCAGCCTCAGTCATAACTCGTATGCATTACAACTGCGCCACCGCGGCAGTCGATTCGATAAATAACACATAAACTGCCCGGGCTTAGAATTTATGCTCGGTGTAGCTATGGGCTCGCCCCTTATCACAACATGGGTCGGCGAAACGTGGGTGCCGTACTAGTTGCACCTCTGCCTACCCCTTCCAGGAAAAAGGTATCAGTTTATGTGAGTAGGAAACAAGTATTGTTCCCAGATTCCCGGTAACACCCACTGATTACACGCTACATAATAATTAGTAGATTACAACGCGGGTGGCGTACACTGTCGGCGCACGACGCCGTCGCTTCCGCCATTTGTATTTGAATTTTTTTTTTATTTAAACTTTATATACATAACATGTATAAAGGCGGACTTAATGCTAAAGGCATTCTCTACCAGTCTACCTGTGGGTGATGCAGAGACGAGATAATGTGGGTGTATATAAATCGTCGAATAAAACAAACGAACAAGAAAAAATAAGTAGACAAGATACTACTTAATACATAAATCTACATATATAGAAGACTATGATACAATTTATTTAGTGGTGATTTCTTAGGTTTACGCGAATATTACACATTGAAATAAAACTAGTTTATACGGATTTTATCGCGGTTTAATTTTTATTTTAGTCCCGACGTTTCGAAAGCTTTTCAGCCTTCGTGGTCACGGGAGAGACTGAGGTGTAGGTCGTCTCGAAAAGTTAATGTTACAATAGCTACCTTCATTTTAAAATTATACATTTATTTTTAATTATTTAAAAAAGTTAGTTGACACTAGTCCGATCTACGCAGAAAGAGCTCACGGTATCTTGAGGTCTGGCAGTTGGTCTTTTGGGTTCCGATTTAATTAAATGTATAATTGGATCCCAGGCTTGTGCAAGCTTCCAACCATCTTCTCTATTGAAATTTGGGTGTTTCTTAATTTCAATAGCCTCGCGAATCATCCTAGGTAGGAATCGGTGTTCTTTGGCAAGGATTTGTGGTTTGTCAAATCTAAGGTAATGTTTGGAGCCTTGATCTGAATGTTCAGCAAGTCTGCAGTCTCAATTTCAATAGAGAAGATGGTTGGAAGCTTGCACAAGCCTGGGATCCAATTATACATTTAATTAAATCGGAACCCAAAAGACCAACTGCCAGACCTCAAGATACCGTGAGCTCTTTCTGCGTAGATCGGACTAGTGTCAACTAACTTTTTAAATAATTAAAAATAAATGTATAATTTTAAAATGAAGGTAGCTATTGTAACATCAACTTTTCGAGACGACCTACACCTCAGTCTCTCCCGTGACCACGAAGGCTGAAAAGCTTTCGAAACGTCGGGACTAAAATAAAAATTAAACCGCGATAAAATCCGTATAAACTAGTTTTATTTCAATTTATTTAGTGATTGAATAATGCACAATTTTGCTTAATAAAGACGTTTTTCAGAAATATGTGGTATTGTAATTTATTGCACAAAAATAATTAATATTTTTATTAGGGATATTGGGTTTTTTTTAAATATTGTGGTACTCAATTATGTGATTGAAGTACTACGTTTACTCGGACGTATGCTCGGTAAACTTTTTTTTTATTTTGTAACCGACTACCCTTGTGACTAGAGGTGTTATTGTGGAATTAATATAACAATGTGGCATTCCTGAGTAGAATTTCTTACTTTTTTTATACATATCTACTCGTATGTTGATATCACAAAAAAAAAACTATTTGGATCTTTTTGTATTTTGTTATAAGGTGCTTTGTTATACATAAGCGGAGACTGTTTGTTAGCAACATTGTAATGTTTAATTATGTTAAACAATATATGTTATTAGTCTGTAAGTCTTCCCAAAATACAATAAATAAATAAATTTATTTCAAATTCGAGTGATGAAGATTTTTTGATATTGTTCATTACTAATTAAACATTAATTTTGTTACTATCTGTTTTAAATTAAATTAGTTTTTTAAATTAAATCACTAAAGCACGACTGTAGAAAAATAAACAGAAACTGTAAAATAATACCCAAAATTAAAGTCATATACGAAATGGAAACACAATTTCACATTTTACAACGTATGTAAAGAATATTTTTCATTTTATATGATAAAACATGCAGATTTACAAAGCGCACAACATTTCATATCGCCAGAAAAGAATGTTCAACAAACTACATTCATACATCAGAGAATATTACTTAACATTCTGTGCAAGCTCTCTTGAGCAAATGTTTTAGATTTAAGGGTGTTAGCGCTAGACAGACTGTGTTTAAAATATGTTTCTTTATTGTTCAAAAATTATTTCCATATAACTGATTCTTCTAAAGTATACGCATACTCATATATTGCTCAACTTATTATTTTTTAAGAAATTGTACTAGAACTTATTACTCATAGTATTTGAAAATATCTGTAATAAGATAAATTTTATAAAGAATTTACTTGTAAATTGTGGTATCGAGGTGGTCCCTCGTATGTGTGAGGTCGTCTGGGTTGGTACCACCGCTTTGTCTATTTCTGCCGCCAAGCAATAGTGTGTAAGCACTGTTATGTTCTGTTTTGAAGGGCATTGAAGCCATTATGAGACTTTACAACTTATGTCACGAGGTGAGGAGCGCAGTCCAGTGCCATGCAATGCTTTGTAATTCAACTGTGTATCTTTATGAGTGGTAGAGCCACGCTGTAGACACTTTTGGCTACAGCATGAATGGGCCGGCTCGTCCGGGTCGTTACCACTGTCTCACAGAAAACCGGCGTAAAGTAGCAGCTTGCTGCTGCGTTTTGTACGGTGAGTGTTATCCGGAGGCCTAAATCCCTTCTCAATCCCTTAATTATCCCTTTCCTTTAAGGTCAGCAACGCGCCCATGATTATTTTGATATTGAGAGCGTACATGGACGGTGGAGATCAGTTACCATCAGGTGACCCACTTGCTAGTTTGACGGACTATGAAATAAAAAAATAAAAAAATGATCTGAAAAAGTATGTAACACTTATTTGTCCGTAAGTGTACCGTAATTACATATTACACCGTAGTATGAAATTAATTAAGTACATAAAGAGCGTCTGTACGGCAAGGATTTTTATCTCGCGCCTCGTAAATACTGACAAACTATGTACTCTTATACAGTATGTGGCAAAAACCCTGTTGGCCCTTTTTGGGTCGCGATGATAGTCATATAGACAGCTTAATAAAAATAGTTAAATAAAAAAAAAACAGTGACGTCTTATTATCCGTACACAGATAACTTAAAAAATGATAATATTTAAAAAATGTTATGTGCATCTGAATTTGTGTGGATTTACGAAGCTCCCCGGCGCGCGGCATGTTTGATGTACGTGGCCGCCGCAACATGCCATCTCGCTCTGGCTCCAAGGCATCGCTCTCGCAGAGATAATCAATCGGAATACCGTTTACAAACAAAAAATTAATTCAAGATAAAAAAATATATGATTATTTTTATAGTCCAATTTACGTATGAAAGTTTTTTCATTGCGTTTGAATATCGATTCTGATATCACAGTTAAAATGCCCAACAGGGATTTTATTACATACTGTATGTATACATTTTCTTTATTAGCTTGAGTAGGTCGCTCGCCTGATGGTAAGCGCCACGCCTGCTCATAAACAGAAGCAACACCACACAGAACTTTGAATTACAAAACACTGCATGTCATTGGACAGCGCTCGTCACCCAGAGACATAAGATGTTAAGTGTCATAATGCCCAGTTATTTCACTGGCTTCAATGTTCCTTAAACCGAAACACAAGAGTGCTTACACACTGTTTAGCGACAGAAATAAACAAAGCCGTGGCACCAACGCAGCCGGCCTTTCGCTTACGAGGGACCTACCACCTTGTAAATCACGCATTGGACTTCTGTAAAACATTGATACTTAAGTCTAGTCGATCAATTCATATTATAAATAAATAGATACACACTAGGTTAACCTGTATTGTGGATATCAGGAACTACGAGGGACTTGCAGTCCCACAACACCCAGACCCGAAACAATTATATATGGATCACACATACATTTGTCTCGGTGTAGGAATCGAACCCACGGCCTCTCCCTTCGCAGCCGGCTCCTCGCCCACTGCACCACGGATGCTGTCGCTATCACCTGACTTCACGCGTCGCGGTCTCCCTGTCTCGGTCGCACACCTCAAAACAAGTCGTATTATCTGGTGGTTAAATATAATTAAACAATTTGAAACAGGCTCTAAAATTGCTTTATCTTTTTTATAGCATAAGCCGGCAAACGAACGAGTGGGTCACCTGATGGTAAGTCATATCCATAGCCCACGTACGCCCACAATACCAAAAGAATCATTTGTGCGTTGCCGATCTTTAAGGATAGGGATTGGGAAGGAGATGGGATTTGGGTCTCCGGATATCTCACTCACTGCACGAAACGCAGCAGCAAGCTGCTACTTTACGCCGGTTTTCTGTGAGACAGTGGTAACGACCCGGACGAGCCGGCATTCATACTGTAGACAAGTGTCTACAGCGAGGCTCTACCACTCATAAATTGATGCTATTTACAAGAACAATGTAATAACCCGTATAATAATGAACACACGGTTATAATTGCCTCGGTGGCGCAGTTGTAATGCGTACGCGTTACAATTGAGGCTAACTCTGAGGTCTCTGGTTCGATCCCCGGGTCGGGTAAAGTGGTATTTGGTTTTTCTATTACGAAATACTCAGTATCTGGAATTTGTGCCCGGTATGGCGATAGGCTCGCCCCCTATCACATAAGGGACGGAGATACGCTCGGCGAAATATGGGTGTACCGGTTACGCCTCTGCCTACCCCTTCGGGGATTACAGGCGTGAGTGCGTATGTAATTAAATGAATGGCCATACATTATATCTCGTGTGTAACAGCGACATTCATCCCGCATAATAATAATTACATTCATCGAGTTTGCTGAAAAACATACGATAACCAGCTTTTACGTACTATTCACAAGGTGGCAGGTCCTCGTATGCGAGAGGCCGGCTGGGTTGGTACCACCGCTTAGTCTAATTCTGCCGCCAAGCAACAATGTGTAAGCACTGTTGTGTTCCGGTTTGAAGGACATTGAAGTCAGTGTAATTACTGGACATTATGAGACTTAACATCTTATGTCTCAGGATGATGAGTGCAGTCCAGTGTCATGCAGTACTTTGTTATTTAAAGTTCTGTGTGGCGTTGCTTCTGTTTATGAGCAGGCGTGACGCTTACCATCAGGCGAGCGACCTGCTCGTCTTGTCATTCAAGGTAATAAAAAGAATAAAAAAAGTCCGATGAAATTGTATAGAAACGGTCGCGCGTCGCATGCCTCAAAACGTACTGGTACAATTACATACAAAACGTACGTGACAGCGTCGTCGTGCATCATGGTCTCTTGTCTCGGTAGCACACCTTAAAACAAACCTATAAATTTCCTTAAGTATAATGATCATCATCATCATCATCAGCCACAAGACGTCCACTGCTGAACATAGGCCTCCCCTAATGCCTTCCAGGCCGACCTGTTGGGAGCGGCCTGCATCCATCGGCTAATAATAATGAGTATAAAGTAGTAGTATTAAGTATAATGCATGATTATTAATCTAAATTTTAAATTGAAATGCCAAAAACTCAGAATCACATAAAGTTTTGAATTGAATTTTTTATATATTTTAAGGCATAGTGCCTTTACATTATTAATTCAGACAGATATTTCGGCTGGGTAAAGTCGGGCTCAAACTAATTAACACCCTCATCAAAAAACATAAGACAAACGAACGGAGCCGCTCGTCCCGCTCGACGCTCCGCTCTCAAAGCATAACATTCGTATTTCATCTTACAAACGCTTCAAACAAAGCCTCCATATAACACAGTTTACACTGTCAATCAAAGGTTCTTAAACTTTCGTATGTCCCCATTTTTTCTTGTATGACGAGACGAGCAGGTCGTTCGCCTAATGTTGAGCGTCACGCTGCCCATAAACAGAAGCGCACACACACAAAACTATGGATTACAGAACACTGCATGGCACTGAACTGCGCTCGTCATTCCGAGACATAAGATGTTAAGTCTCTTATGCCCAGTAATTTCACTGGCTTCAATGTCCTTCAAAGTGAAACACAACAGTGATTACACACTGCTGCTTGGTAGCAGAAATAGACAAAGTGGAGATAATTTACCAAATGAGCCCCTTGCTCGTGGTAAGGCACCTCCTGCTGTAAGACAAAAGGTGAAATTAAGTTTTTTTTAAAATTGTCGTCAAAAATGCAGCAATGAAAACGAGAGACATGTACTGCTAAATAATGTATATTTAATTTAATCATTAATCCTAATTTTAGCAATGACAGGAAAATCATCCAATTATTCATATTTCGCAAGACCAGCATTTTACATTAAATGTTTACATAAAACACGGTCAGTATAAACAAACTGAGGGCGCTCGACTCTTGTTGAGAGCCACTGGCCCGGAGTAAACTGCGCGTTGTGGAACGTAACAAAGCAAAATAAAACTGACGATAAAAGGTAAATGAAAATCGTGGCGGGTTTAATGACGGCGCGGGGGGCGTGTTTAATTGTTTAATCTTTGAGAAGCGTGCGTGCCAGAATATTTTCATATAATACCGCATTTAAATTATATATTGAAATGTGTCTTTACACCCAACAGTCACACACATATTCCTAACCCCACACTAGGTTAACCTGTATCGTGGGTATCACGAACTACGAGGGACTTGCGGTCCCACAACACCCAAACCCGAGACCAATATTTGTCGATCACACAAACATGTGTCTCGGTGTGGGAATCGAACCCACAGCCTTTCGCTTCGCAGCCGGCTACTCGCCCACTGCGCCACGGAGCTGTCTTAGATATTTATGATTGCTCCTTCATATACGTGTTTATGAATGTTATATACGCACCCACACCTGTAATCTCCGAAGGGTTAGGCAGAGGTGTAACCAGTACACCCACATTCCGAGCGTATCTCCGTCCCATTATGTGATAGCGGGCGAGTCTATCGCCACACCAGGCATAATTCCAAACTTCGGGCTGATACTGAGCATTTCATAAACATTTCATTTAATATAAAAACCCAATATCATTTTTACCCGATATGGGGATCAAACCCAAAACCTCAGCACAGCATTCATACCGCGTTCGAATTACAACGGCGTCCAGGGAGGCAGTAATTAGAATATAAAACAAAAAAACTTTTGAAATCGACACTGTTTCGTATTTTTTTCAATCTAGCAAATCACTATAACTCAAACACATATAGAAATTGATTTCCCAATAGAGAAAACTGGGATAGCACTTATTTTATCTGAGCATGACAAAAACACCACTACACCTGTACCCAGTGCAGTCCAAAAAAATCAGTGATCACCGACATACAATGAGTTTATCGGTGGTCACCAGAACCATGCCGGCCTGTATATGCTTCTTCAAGCTCGCAAGAGGGAAGAATCAAATCGAGGAGCCTGCGACAGGTTAGGCGGATGACCGATCCATTAAATCAATATAACAAAGCTTCCTCTGCATTTTATGTATTTATAAACAGTTGGAGAAGAACAGAAGAAGGAAATGTGGCGTTCCGTGGTGCTGCGGGCAAGTAGCCGGCTGCGAAGCGAGAGGCCGTGGGTTCGATTCCCACACTGAGACAAATGTTTGTGTGATACACAAAAATTTATTTCGGGTATATATGTTGTGGGACCGCAAGTCCCTCGTAGTTCCTGATACCCACTAAACAGTTTTACCTAGTGTGGGATCAGGACTATGTGTGTGACTGTTGGGTGTATTTATTTATATTTAAAAGGATACTGGATTATATTAATCAGTGGTACAGTACTCTTTATTCTAAAAGGATTTTTACATTTTTAAATATTACATTTCTAAAAAATAAAAGGTTTAAAAATATAAAAGTGTCACCCTCCAATGGCGAGGCCTAGGACCCAAGCCATCGGTGGTTAGGACCCCAAAGTGAGGAACCTCCTCACAATGCGTGCCGTGTCCAATAACACCAATTTCTGAATCTGGCTCCTGACCCAACGACCAATCGAGAGCCTCTGGAGGTGTTGGTCGAGGCTCTTTGGTATCAGCCCATTAGCAGAAACGACTATCGGGACAATGATTGTCGAGTCAACGTCCCACATGTCAGTAACCTCGTGTGCCAGGTCTAATATTAATAATATATTAATCAGTTATTCTTATTATTTGTCGTTCTTCTTCAGCCTATATGTATAAACCATTGCAGTTTAATTTACAATTCACAAGTTCCACGTTGGCAGCCGCAAGCCGTGGCTGTGACAGCTGAGAGGTAGTCGTCCACTTCACATTGCTGTGCTGTCTGTCGCGAACCAGAACACAGCCTGCTTTTCAGTAATCAATTATGATTACCTAGCAAGAGTTGATCCAGTTTGCGTAACTGTTATTTAAAAACTAGTTTCTTAGTACGTCTAAAATCCCGAAGAATACTAGTTCCGTGAAAATATCGTTTCCCCACTGAATACATAATTATAATCTACTAGCCTCTGCTAGCGGCTCCGCCGTCGTGAACAGCCTTATCCGGGATAAGAAGTATTCAGTGATAATGTAGCTTTCTAACGGCAAAAGAATTTTTGGAATCGGTCCAGTAGTTTTTATGTTTATTCGTTACATACTTCAAATCATTCTTCTTTATAATATTAATGTAGACTTAGAAAAGTGGGTCTGGTTGACAGTCGTTTACTATTGGCTAAATTAATCATTTGCAAGGTGGTATGCGATGTATGATATGCGAGAGGCCGTCAGGATTGGTACCACCACTTTGTCGATTTCTCTCGCCAACCAACAGTGTGTAAGCTCTGTAGAGTTTCGGTTTGAAGGACATTGAAGCCAGTGATATTACTGGACATTATTAGCCTTAACATCTCTATGTCTCGAGGTGTTGATTCTGTTTATGGGCAGGCGTGGCGCTTACCATCAGGCGAGCGACCTGATCGTTTTGTCACTCAAGCTAATAAAAAAAAATTGCTTTCAAAAACCCCCTAACCCCGGACCGCAAGTCCCTCGGAGTTCCTGAAATCCACAATAACGATAACCTTAGTGTATAGTCAGGACTATGTGTGTGAGTATTGGGTGGTGTATTAAAAAGATCTTAAACCACGGGGCAGTCTTTGAGGACTGCCGATAGAAGTGAAAACTAAGTAACTTGTGAATAGTATCGTCGATCTATTAGATTATTATTTTTAATTATTTTTGATTTAATGACCCATTTAATATATATTTAGTGAGATATACTCTTTGTATACATATAATGTATACTAATAACGCACGGAGGTATATCTATGTACATATATACACAGTATACATATAGCTCATGGGAAGCGTGCGGTGACGATGACGCGAGTTTCACGCTTGTTGGTCACTCAAAAAGTACACATATATACACAGTATACATATAGCTCATGGGAAGCGTGCGGTGACGATGACGCGAGTTTCACGCTTGTTGGTCACTCAAAAAGTACACATATATACACAGTATACATATAGCTCATGGGAAGCGTGCGGTGACGATGACGCGAGTTTCACGCTTGATGGTCACTCAAAAAGTACACATATATACACAGTATACATATAGCTCATGGGAAGCGTGCGGTGACGATGACGCGAGTTTCACGCTTTTTGGTCACCCAAAAAGTACACATATATACACAGTATACATATAGCTCATGGGAAGCGTGCGGTGACGATGACGCGAGTTTCACGCTTGTTGGTCACTCAAAAAGTACACATATATACACAGTATACATATAGCTCATGGGAAGCGTGCGGTGACGATGACGCGAGTTTCACGCTTTTTGGTCACCCAAAAAGTACACATATATACACAGTATACATATAGCTCATGGGAAGCGTGCGGTGACGATGACGCGAGTTTCACGCTTGTTGGTCACTCAAAAAGTACACATATATACACAGTATACATATAGCTCATGGGAAGCGTGCGGTGACGATGACGCGAGTTTCACGCTTTTTGGTCACCCAAAAAGTACACATATATACACAGTATACATATAGCTCATGGGAAGCGTGCGGTGACGATGACGCGAGTTTCACGCTTTTTGGTCACCCAAAAAGTACACATATATACACAGTATACATATAGCTCATGGGAAGCGTGCGGTGACGATGACGCGAGTTTCACGCTTTTTGGTCACCCAAAAAGTACACATATATACACAGTATACATATAGCTCATGGAAAGCGTTCGGTGACCATAACGCGAGTTCCATGATTTTTATCCAAAAAGTGGTCATCGAGCTTAAAGAAGTTTTCACTTCAAAAAAACCTCTCATAAAATGCCTCTAAAAGGAGACCTCGAACCTCGTCCAGTGTATCCATTTCCAAAAAATATTGTTACAGACACTCTGCCGTGGACGTCAGTAATGGAAGTAATAAGGATCATGAGAATGGAAGATGGCAACCCACAGAAAATGTTAACAGGTGAGACATACCATTAAGTGGACTATTTTGGAGTGGTAGAGCCACGCTGTAGACAGTTTTGTCTACAGCACGAATGGAATGGCTCGACCGGGTCGTTACCCTATCTTTGCTAATATTGGTGGATCACACAAACAACTTGTCTCTATGCGGAAATCGAACCCGCGGCCTCTCGCATCACAGCCGGCTACTCGGCCACTGCGCCACGGAGCGTGTCAAGTTATTAACGTCAACAAATATAAAAGGAATACCATAATAAAATTTGCTAGGCTAACCGCCTCTTTAGATCCATCCATCAGCTAATCGATGTGAGCTCCTCGAGTTCCGATGGACGCGATACGCCACTGGTTATGTTGAAAAAATGTCGAAGCGACATATTTTTATATTGGATGGCATCTTGTGAAGCTAAAAGGGTATCTATAGGTACTACGCTTCAGTACTATCATCTTTGTCATCAAAGACGTGTAATCCTCCTATCCTATGATAAAAGTAGCATATAACCAGGATAAAAAGTAACCTATAACCAGGATAAAAAGTAACCTATAACCAGGATAAAAAGGAACCTATAACCAGGATAAAAAGTAACCTATAACCGTCTCCATTATACTATCTAGCTCTGTACCAAAATTAATCAAAATCGGTTCAGCGATTTAAGCGTGAAAGCATAACAAACACACTTTTGTATTTTTTTATTCATATGCCGGTAAACGTGCTAGTGGGTCACCTGATGGTAAGTGATCTCCACTGCTCATGTACGCCTACAATACCAAAATAATCATGGGCGTATTGCCGACCTTAAAGGAAAGGGTTTTTTTTTTTTTGTGAGACAGTAGTAACGACCCGGACGAACCGGCCCATTCATGTAGTAGACAAAACGCTGCAGCGTGGCTCTACCACTCAAAATTAAATCTAACTTCTTCTAAATACATTATTTCTTTCTTTCTAAATATTTTTGTTGCATTAACCTCTGTCTTTAAGGTTGCTTATATCTTAATATCTCTACGCTGAACACGAGTAAATAATTTATAAAGTACATCAAACAAAGCTTAAAGTCTAGATTAAAATGTTGGTTAAGCTATCGCTGCTCTCTTGAGATTAGTGTTTGTTAATCCCGTAATGCTGGCACGGATTTAGGAATACTTGTGGTGTAAAGGGTGCCCATCCAACATCTATCGAACCCCAAACCTCACAGGTCCTTGCCAGCGTCCCAACCCGCATTAGACCAGCCTGATGGAATCATAAATAAATAAATATACCTAAAAGTCACATACATAGTCCTGAATCCACAGTAAGATACGAGTCTTGTATTGTATTAGGAACTACGAGAGACTTTGGGTCTCACAACACCCAAGCCCGCAACAAATATTTATGGATCACAAACATTGTATGAAATACATTTTTCCCTTGCCGGAAATATTACCATTATGCTGGAAAAATACATTTTAGATGACATATATGATCTTTTGCGTTTGTTTACTTGCAACGTCACGCACACTTAGAAAATGTTCTACGATGTATGTGTTGTTTGACATCTACCTTCTGTAAGTAGTTATTCTAAGATATCAAAATAACTCTAGGATTAGGGGGTCATGATTCCCATAAATCTCTACTGTAACCGTCCCTGAGCATTATGTGATTTATATTTCTTAAATAGTAGAAAGTAATATTTAATCGGATTATTTAGAAATGAGTTTTGAATATAGCTTAAACGACTCAATATAGGTATATTTTTGTAATGGTAAGGACATAGTGCATATTTTCATTCCTTTTTCATCCAAAGTTAGTCGCATTTAAATTTTCAGAGTAAATTCCACCACTACACAGGTGAAATCGGGGATGAAAGACTAGCGCCCGGTTTCCGAAAGGCTGATCAATGTTAAATTAACTAATCAAATGTCAAATCTCATGTCAAGTCGAAATTGAGTTGCTAGAAGCGTGGTCAACACCTTTGATTTGACACATATGTTAGCTAACATATCTTTCAAATTAATATGAGAATTCGTATATCAAACGGTACTAAAGAGACATCAAATATTATAAATTTTTACACTAATCAATGTTTCAGCAACTCGAGTTGATTTGACAGCGGTGTCAAAATCAAAGTTGTGTTAGTTAAATGTTGATTTGATCAGCCTTTCAGAAACTGGGTGTAAGTCACATTATCTAGCTGGAATAAAAAAAACAAAGATATTTAAAACAATAAAAAAAATCAAATAAATTGATTTAATGAACTGAACCGCCCTAAATTCCATCGCACCGCTTCAATTCAATTCTAATTGACATTCTGACCTATCCCTATATGTGGATAAAACCGCAGACAAAAGCTAGTATAATTCACCTCGATGTAAGGGCTTTTACGCGCCAAACTTACTTAACCTTTTGTAATTCAATAAAGAATAAGTTTTAGTGTTACTTTTTGTTAGGATACAATTTCTTTTTGCTTTTGTAACTTTTGGGTACTATTATACTGTCGTTTTTTGTATAAAATAAGTTTTTCAAAACCCGACAAAAAAGGGTTGTTTAAAGGTTGAACCTCTTTGTCTGCTTGTGTTTGTATTGTTTTTATCCTGATTAGGAAGTGTCTTATTTTTTACTAGCGTAAATAACGAAATGAGCAAGTCACTCGCCTGATGGTAAACCCTACGCTTGCCTATATTTAATTACAAAGCACTGCATGGCACCGGACTGCGTTCGTCATGCCGAGACATAAGGTATTAGGTCTCATATGCCTAGTAATTTGACTGGCTTAAATGTCCTTAAAACAACTTCAACGGTTTTCCGTAAAGCAATGGAAAAGGGCCAGCTTGACCGAGCTAGTCGTGCCAGCCCATTCACGCTGTAGACAATACTGTCTACAGCGTGGCTCTACCACACAGCTATTAGTTTTAAAGTAATTAAAAGGTCTAAAAGCGACGTCTAGGGCCAAGATTAGGAATGTTCAAACTATTTAGATTACACGAATTTATAGGCGCCCCGAGAGAAACTTTATCATGTTAAACTTGTTGATAACATATGTGGTTACCAGTTGATATGCCATTTCTTGCGCGTGTTCGTGTGAAACCCTCATCAAATGTCATCTTTAGCCTATACATACATACATACGCACTCACGCCTGTAATTCCCGAAGAAGTAGGCAGAGGTGTACCCAGTACACCCACATTTCACCCAGCGTATCTCCGTCCCACGATGTGATAGGGTGCGAGCCTATCGCCAAACCGGGCACAAATTCCAGACTCCGGGCTGATACTGAACATTTCGTATTAGAAAAACCCAATACCACTTTACCCGACCCGGGGATCGAACCCGAGACCTCAGCGTTAGCCTCAATCGTAACGCGTACGCATTACAACTGCGCCACCGAGGCAGTCTTCATACATCTTTAGCCGATGTATAAAGTCGTAACTTAGAACTTGCCTATTCCCTTTTTAAATAATAGACATATACAATACTCTTACCATAGTCCTGATCCTACACTAAGATAAGGGTCCCGTATCCTTCTCAGGATGTGAGGCGAGCCTATTGCTATCTCAGACAATAAATGCTGATTACCTAGAATCGAAACCAAGACTTCAACGTTTTTAAAGTAATTTCTTATTAGCAGACCTTGGAGTCCGTGATGTGGCAGATAAACTCAAGGAATATCGTTTAAGGTGGTTTGATCATGTTTTGAGGGAACAGCAAGAGTAAATCGGGCAAAAATACCTACCCCCAGAACGGGAGTATGATTCCGCGAGCAGCCTAAAAAGCGCTGGCTTGATATGTTAGAGGGAGACATGAAAGCTAATGGTCTTACTACAGCGGACGCTTAAGACTACGTGAAGTGAAATTGTCTAAGTATAAATGTACCAAGCCTTTAAGGTCACCACTGAAAATCAGCGCTGTGTTATGGTACACACCACAGCGCAGCAATACGCTGAGTGGACACCTACCTGTCACAGTCACGACGCTCAGATGCCAAAACCATCAGAGGTTTTTTTGTAAAATTAATTGTGATCTGCGACAAATAAATTGTCTTTCTTTCTTTCTTAAGTTAAGCTGGAATAACGCCAGATAGAAAGAAAATATTAAACAATGCTGTAGACACTAATTCATATGAGGGACAGTCGCGCTGTAGACACTGTTTATCATCTAAATTGTATACAGTTTTTTCACAAGCAAGAATTGGTGGGCTTGATCGGGTTGTTACCATTGTCTTACAGAAAACCGACGTGAATTGCTGTTGCGTTTCGTACAGCCAGTATAATTTCCGGAGGCCTAGATTTCCCCTACCCTTTCCAATACGCATTCCTCTCCTTAAGCTCGGCTACGCATCCACGATTCTTTTGGTTCGCCGTTCATAGGCTGTAATGGGATCACCAATGGGATCAACATATAATATCAGCCACCCCTGGTAACCTACTTGTGAGTCTGCCAGCTTCTGCTATAAAAAAGCAGATAATTTTCACATGGTTCCGCAAAATAATGACAACGTTTTCCAATGATATTTGGCACACAATCTGTCCAGAATTAACGTTCCGCCCGAGCGATTGGTAGCAACTAATTAGACTCGTACCCGTGTCTGCGTCCGTTCCTATGTTTCTCATTTAATTTTAATTAACCTGCATAGCAAAATCTGAAGTATGACATAGCATTATATCTATCTGAACTAGCTCAGCGGCCAACCGCGTGAATGGCCTTTTCCGGAATAAAAAGAGGGCTATGTTCTATTCCAGGTCATGGTCTGCCTGTGTGCCAATTTTCATCCAAAACCGATAAGCCGTCAAGGCGTGATTGACTAACAATCATCCAAATTCACAAACGCACAATCATCCAATCTTTCAAATTTATAATAATAGTAGGATAGTAGGGTATAGGTATTAGCATAGCATTAGGCAGTGATCCATCATGTAATACTTGACTTTAAAGTCTGTTTTAGGTACGCGACTAAGTTACTTGTTCAGTGGTAGAGACACGCAGTAAAAAGTTTTGTCTACAACACGAATAGGCGGGCTCGACCGAGTCGTTTTCACTGTCTCACAGAAAACTGTAAAGTAGCAGCTTGCTGCTGTGTTTCGTACGGTGAGTGAGATATCTGGAGGCCCAAATTACCTCCCTTGCTAATTCCTTAATCATTCCTTTCTTTTAAGCTTGGCAACGCGCCCATGACTCTTCTAGTATTGTGGCCGTACACGGGCGATGGCGATCACTTACCCTCAGGAGACCTACTTGCTCGTTTGCCAGCTTATACTATAAAAAAACGCAATGATCCCTTCAACCGTGTGTCAAGATCGCGTGATCCCTGAGGGGCATTCGCTGCGCATAACTTGTGATTTGTGACATGGGTACCTCGATAGTACGGGTTAACTTCTAGTTTATGACTTTCAGAGTATCATAAAAAGTAGTTTTTTTCACCCATTTGATAAATTATCCATAAATTGATCATGAAATTCAATGCGATAAAGGCTTGTTTTGAGGTACGCGACCGAGAAAAGAGACCGCGACACTATACGACAGTCAAACGTCCGCTTTACATTATTTTATATATAAAATCAATTGCTGTTCGTTAGTCTCGCAAAAACTCCTAAACGATCGGACCGATTTCGATGATTTGTTTTTGTATGTATTTGAGCGGGTCCCTGGATGGTGTATATTCACAATTGGACCCGGTAGGTGGCGCTGCTATCGATAGATATTGCGGGTGAAACTGCGCGGGGCAGCTAGCCATAGATGAAATTGTCTATCAATGTATTTCTAGTAACTTCGAAGGACGCAGTGTTTCTTGTCGGTCGACATTATATTTAGACTGCACTGTGCTTAACACCAGGTCCAGTGTAGTCACTTTGCCATCCCAGTATAAAAAAACATACGAATCGAGAACTTTCTCCTTCTTAAAGACAATAGGGTAGTTGACTAGTTTTTTTTCATTATTTAAATCAGTAAGTTACTTTACTCAAAATATATTGCAGAAAGAATTTTATAAATCGGACCAAAAATAAATAAGTTAGAAGCCATTCAAATCCTGTAGAAGGGGTAATTGTCAAATGACAGACGATGCAACCATTGACGTCACTGTGTAAAATGTTCATTATGGAACACGCGTGCAAGCGAGATAGTGAGATATCCCTACTACGCACCCACTTTTCTTCATACCAACATTTAAAATCATAACTGCGGGCACATTTCTGAACCAATTTTGATTGTGTTTTAATAAAAGGGTTTCTTTTGCGTGTTATTTTCTGTTGCTTATAAAATAATGTATTAAATTCAATATAGGAAACTACCCTATTGAAATGCTAATTGAATAGTTGTTAGAAGTTACGTGAGGCGAGTATTATTTTATTAATACCAAACGACAGTAATAACTTTAACTCATAGTTTATTGGTTACATTTACAATATCACTGCTTTACAGACAACAACCTCATGTCAGGATTCTCTAGAGACCGCTCGCTAATTACAACTAAACAACTAGGACCGAATAGGACCGAATAGTAAACCAGCATAGCTACCGCGTAATGAACTCTTGGACTATCGACTGAACACTGATCTTACTAATCTGGAGGGTAACCGACTGACTGCGGGCAAAAGACCTCCAGTTATGGCGACAACCTCTTTTATACCATTTAACTACCCTTCCACAACTATATCACACCATTATTATTACAGTGTACCCAACGTTGCGTTCTCAGACACCCTCAATATACCAATGTTAAGAGAATACGCTAACATAGTATGAATAAACTAAATTCTCTCGAAACTCCACTAATCAAAATAAACAGATATTGAATCGTCGAGTTGCGGAAATCCGCGGTGTTCGGGGTCGTTTCCTGCTCGTACCCTGCACGTACTTTATCGGGTCGTATGCGGGTAGGGAGATCTAGCTGAGGACATTCGCGGTCCCTTCCAACCTCGTAACCCGGAAGTACATTATCGGATAAACTCCATGGGTATGCTGGATTCCAGATAATCCCAAGTTATTTATTGAATTTATGGAATGTTATTTTATTTAGGAATTGATGAAATCATCGACCTTGACTAAACGTAGACAAGCTTTCTAGTTAGAAATATTTTTATATAGAAGTGTAGTTAATTTTAACGTAAAAATATGAGATATTGCAGCAAAGAAAATATTAAGCAATTATTTAAATGATGTATGCCTAAAAATAGCATCGATGGCTTAGCGAGGACACACATAGTCTTGACCCCAGATTAGGTTATTCTATACCATGGGTATCAGGAACTACGAGGGACTTACGGTCCCACAATACCCAGACCTGGAACAAATATTTGTGGATCACATCAACGTTTGTCTCGGTGTGGAAATCGAACCCACGGCCTCTCTCTATGAGGAGATATGTTTTAAAAAAATATGTTCAGCTGTTTAAATGTTACAGAAGTTTTTTATTTGATGTCGAGGACTTTTAACGTTTTTTTATTTTATTTTTATAGCATAGGCCGGCAAACGCGCAAGTGGGTTACCTGATGGTAAGTGATCTCCACCGCCCATAAGCGCCCATTATACATTTATATTGCCGACCTTAAAGGAAAGTGATAATTATTATTATAATATTGGAAAAGGAAAAGGGATTTAGGCCTCCGGATATCTCACTCACCATAAGAAACGCAGCAGCAAGCCGCTATTTTACGTCGGTTCTCTGTGAGACACTGGTAACGACCCGGTCGAGCCAGCCAATTCATGCTGTAGACAAAATTGGCTACAGTGTGGCTCTACCACTCAAAATCACCACTCAAATCTATAACTATCTGTCTAGATATACATACATATACACGTCTGTAATCCCCGAAGGGGTAGGCAAATGTGTAACTAGTACACCCACATTTCGCCGAGCTTATATCCTTCCCGTTATACGATAGGGGCCATCGGCGTATCGGGCACAATTCCAGACTCCGGGCTGATACTGATTTCGTAATAGAAAACCCTAATATTGTTTTACCCGGCCCGGGGATCGAACCGCAGACCTCGGCACAGCAGTCCTACCGCGTACGCTTAACAACTGCGCCAACGAGGGAGTTAGATATGTACCTATAATCAAATCAAAACTCTTAGGGAGACAATACCAAACTTAGACGGTATTGACAAGGTCTCAACTAATTAATTAATCGTGTGAACTAAACCTCAGAGTTAGATGAAGCGAGTTCACACGGATCAATTTTAGTTGATCAACTGACTTGAATCAACCAAATTGTGTGGTCTTAATCAGTTCGATTGAACTCTGTTCAGATGTTTCAATTAAAAAAGAAAGAAAATAAATTATATTTTAAGTACTAACTTATTATTATAAATTGGCTACGATTAATTATAAAACAAGGCCTTGTTATAAGAAACCTATAATAGAATTATTTTCAAACAGCTTCAAAAAGGAAGTGGGTCTCAATTCATTGTTTTTTTTACCGTCCCTGTGGCGGTGCGGCTGTGAAACGAAAAGCCGTGGTTTCGATTCCCGCACCGAGACAAATGTTTATGAGATGTAAAAATATTTGTTTCGAATCTGAGTATCGTTTGCCTTAAGTCCCTCGTAGTACTTTATATCCACAATACAGGTTATCCTGTCAAGAAAATGTGTGTAAATGTTAGGAGTATTTTTATTATTTTATGTATTTTACGCAATATCTCCGCTAAACTTGGACTGATTTTGATTTTATCTCAGCCTGTTGTCGTCCACTGTTGGACGTAAGCCTCCCCAAGTGAGCGCCAACCATCCCGGTCTTGAGCAGCCCGCATCCACCCGCTACCCGCCATCTTTTTCAAGTCGTCGGTCCACCGTGCAGCAGGGCGTCCTACACTACGTTTGCCTAACCGTGGTCTCCACTCCAGCACATGTCTGCTCCACCGACCATCTGTCCGTCTGCAGACATGACCGGCCCACTTCCACTTCAGCGTGCTAATTTTGCGAGCAATATCGATGACCTTAGTTCTCTGGCGGATGACTTCATTCCGAATTCTATCCACCAGAGAAATTCCAAGCATTGCTCGCTCCATAGCACGCTGAGCTACTTTGAACTTGTGGACCAGTCCATGATTTTGATTATTATTTTTGTATTTTCATAGGATTTTCTCCAATAGTGGTCCCATATAAATTTGATTTAAATGTGACGAAAGAGTGTAACAGTAAATGGGAATCTCCTCAACGGATTACAGTAAACGCATCATCATTTGAGTTTTTAACTCGTGTTTTGAAGCTAAAAATTACTTCAATATGTTAATCATGATGAATGAAAAAAATACCTATTCACTTGTATCTTAAATAAGTAAATTATACACATAAGTGTAAAATTTGTCTCATATTATTTAAAGATAAAGAGATACTTTCTTGAAATTTATTTTTAACTGGGAAATGAAAGAGGCCTCGCAAAGCTGATATCGCTGATGTCCACTTTAGGTCTAGCGCCGTCTCTGGTGCAGTATGACGGGCCTTTCACAATGTGTACAGTGGTCGGTATGCAGTCAGATACAAATGTCTGCTTTGTCTATTACTACCTCCAATCAGCAGTGTGTAAGCACTGTTGTGTTACGGTTTGAAGGACATTGAAGCCAGTGAAATTACTGGGCATTATGAGACTTAATATATTATGTCTCAGAGTCACGTGCGGAGTCCGATGCCATGCAGTGCTTTGTAATTCAAAGTTTTGTGTGGCGTTGTTTCTGTCTATACGCAGGCGTGGCGCTTACCATCAGGCGAGCGGTCTGCTCGTTTCATCACACAATCTAATTTAAAAAAACGATTCAGGTAACCTCACATAATATTTATTATTAAGCACAACCTTCTATTCTAGGCTATCAACGTACTCGGCGACTGGCGACCGCACCAGCCTCCTGCGATGTCATGAAGCCAAGTCTGTGGAGTGCAGTCAGGGTTCCCCGCGCCCCCGCCGCGCGCCTCGCGAGTCTCGGCGAGTCTCCCTCGCACAAGCCCCTGGATATGTTCAGCTCAATCAGTACAGACTGCTTGAGCCTATTGGACAGGTCAGTTAGTAGTACAGTTATATACAATTTTGTTTATAGCAGGAATGGGCCGGCGCGACCGGGTTGTTACCACTGTCTCACAGAAAACCGATGTAAAGTAACAGCTAGCTGTTGCGTTTTGTATGGTGAGTGAGACATTCATGGGCCCAAATCTCCCCTCAGTATCCTAATCCCTTAATTATACCTATCCTTTAAGGTCTGCAACGCGCCCACTATCCTTTTGGACGTTCATGGGTATTGGAGATCACTTACCTGTTAAGTATATCTTCTAATATATAAAATTCTCGTGTCACAATGTTCGTTCCCATACTCCTCCGAAACGGCTCGACCGATTTTTATGAAATTTTATACGCATATTCAGTAGGTCTGAGAATCGGCTACTATCTATTTTTCATCCCCCTAAATGTTAAGGGTGGTCCATTCCTAATTTTTTTTATTTTATTTTTTGGACAACATTTTTTGTTTTTATTTTTTTATGATATAGCATTAAAAAATACATACACTCCAAAATTTTCAACCCTCTACGATCAACCGCTATTTTTTTATAGCGACATTAGTATTTTTGTCAAGGGCGTTTCTCACCGGGGGCGCCCACTAGGCTACTTCAATCCTGGAAATAGGCATTCACGCGGGCGGAGCCGCGGGCAACAGCTAGTCTTGATCTAAAGTTGAAAAAGAGGAAAACGTCAAATATGTATTTAAAAAAATTGCTGTCTTATTTATTGGAATACCGACAGCTAAATACAATATAATAGTAGACAAATTAGAAACTAATTGCCATTTGCTGGTTTCTATGTATAGGTAATTGAAACTAAAGGTAAGTAGAGTTTAAGAAATCTGGACTAACCGAAACTCTACAGAGCTTACACACTGTTGGTTGGCGAGAGAAATCGACAAAGTGGTGGTACCAATCCTGACGGCCTCTCGCATATCTACCACCTTGCAAATGATTAATTTAGCCAATAGTCAACGACTGTCAACCAGACCCACTTTTGTAAGTCTACATTAATATTATAAAGAGGAAAGATTTGTATTATTTTTATATGTAACGAATAAACTTAAAAACTGCTGGACCTATTTCAAAAATTCTTTTGCCGTTAGAAAGCTACATTATCACTGAGTAACATAGGCTACTTTTTATCCCGGAAAAGGCCGTTCCTGCGGGCGGAGCCGCGAGCAAAACTAGTATATCATAAAGAGAGAGGACGTCACATTATATATAAGTACAACACTAAGTTTTGTGCTAAAGAAAAAAAAGCTGAGCAACCGTCTCGCCGTAGTGATATATTTAGCAAAAGATCAATATCGATTGTTGAAAAATATTTTTAAGATCTTAAACTTAAATAATGGTTAGATGTTACTTGAATATTGTGAAACAGACGCTTATAGTACCGCTACACATTCGACAGCCAATTAGATACACCAAAAACGTTCTGAATAGCGTTAACTAACACATAAACATATATGGTATATTACCCTCTAATAGCTTATATTACGTGCTAATTGCAAACGCAGCAAAAAATCCCGTGCATTGAACGCGCGAAATGCTACCTACATGCTTGATTACATGTCTAGATACCGCGTTTGAATAGATTTATCCATAATCTAGGACCATTTATACGACGATCCTAAATCGGGATTAACTCACTAAAGCTATTTACTAATGTCCAATTTCCCTACGATTTGACGTTTCTTAAACAGGTTTAGTGGGTTAAACTCGATTTAGGATCGTCGTGCAAGTGGGCAGTAATCTTTAAAAACCCCTGACGTCAATTAGAAAATATCATCCGTGATGCAGCACGGAGCAGCATCACGCAGCTGGTGAGTAGCCGGCTATGAAACGAGAGGCCGCGGGTTCGACCCCCACATGAAAAATAGTTTGTGTGATCAACAAACAAATATTATGGGACCGTAAGTCCCTCGTAGTTTCTGATACCTTCTTTAGCGTTGATCTTTGTACGGCAAGATAGATCTTAATTATATTTGACGAAAATTTGTCAAGCCATATAAATGTTACAGATATTTTTCTGATTAACGTCAGATTGTAACTGTTAGATTATTAACTAGGAATGAATAGTCTGAACACTAAGTCCAACAAATTTGACGAATTAAACGAAACAAGCAAATGTAACCTCACGTAATTTTTAATGAACATTCCCCCCGTGTGTACAAAGACTTTAATGTATACTACTAGACAAGCTAGTAGAAATAGCACCACTAAGTTACGTTCACTTGACCGTAACTCAATATTACCATATTACTCTCAACTAGAACCCCTATTTGCGAGTCCAAGTCCCGCGTTATGTGATGCAATTTTACTTCTAAACAGCCCGTCTAGTAGTATACATTCTTTCAATACAAGTCTTTGCGTGTGAGACGTCTGATCGCACGTTGAACGAGTGCATTTTGCTCAACATTTTCACACGCGATTGTCCATCTAGACATGAATGAAGAGCTACAAACTGCATTTGGTGTTGATATCGGGGTTAATTGGCAGAGATACGGCCGAGTAACTGAGTTGAAGTAATCTAATATATCACTGGTAGCATCGGATTTATACAACGTGTTATAGAAATCGGCGGGCAAATTTAAGCAATGTATAGTGTAAGGTATAACTATTTTATCTCCCATAGTACCAAATCCGATTGCATTGCTAGGACAATAATTATAGAATTTTCTTTTTTATCGAATGAGTAACATGTCGATATCGACTTTCAACTTTGAACAACACTAAATGATAAACAATGATACTATAGACCTCCTTTCATTTAATTATTTTATAATTGAAAAAATATTAAACCGTTGTCAAATGTCAATATTTATTTATTTATTTTAGGTAATATATCAATGTTTATTTGTATAAGATTTATTAATAAAAATATAGACGTTTGTTTGTTTTTTCTTCTTAAAGTCGTTTGCTTTTGTTTAATTTATATTTCACATCGTACAAGAATGTTTATAGTATTTTGATTTCTTATGTTAGATTTACTTAAATATCGCTTAAATATAAATTAATGACTCACTTTCCAATTTTTATTAATATTTGTCTAATCATAATTTTTTCTTACACAAGTGAATTTACAAGCAAAGGAAAAATATTTTGGGTAGTCAAAAATGACAACTATAAAAGAATGCGCCATACTAAATTACTTATTGCATTAGCTTGATAGACACTGGTATTAACTAGAACAGATTGGGATTATCCAAGGGTACTTAATATGTATTTGCCTTGAGGGGTTTTCCAATGTGTCCTTTTATTCCGACAAGCTATTAATGGGAATAAATATTAGTACTTATATACAATAGTCTTTATTAAAAAAATATATTAAATATACAATATGTAACAAAAACTCTATTGGCCATTTTATCAGAATCGATATGCAAACGTAATGAAAAAACTCGCATACGAAAATTGGACTATAAAAATAATGATATGTAATTTTTAAACTTTAATTAATTTATTGTTTGTAAAACGTATTTCGATTAATTACCTCTGCAAAAGCGATGGATTGAGACCAGAGTGAGATAGCATGTTGCGAAGTACGCGTACATCAAACGCGCCCGCGCTTCGTCAATGCACACAGAAATTGAGATGTAAATAACATTTTTTTAATATGTTCATTTTTCTAAGCTATCTGTGTAAGTATAATATCTCGCGTTTGTTTATTATTTTTTTAGTTTAACTATTTTTATTAAGCTGTCTATATTCACGTCCAAAAAAGGGCCGACAGGGTTTTTATTACATACTGTAAAAAAAGTCGCCACCCTCCAATGGCGAGACTCAGGACCCAAGCCACCGGCGGTTAGGGCCCTAGAGTGAGGAACCTCCTCATAATGCGTGCCGTGTCCAATAACACTGCTATCTGCATCTTATACTCGGTGTTATATATGTAATAGCATTATAAATTAGTAGCTTTTGCTCGCGGCTCCACCCGCGTAATAGGCTTTTCCGAAATAAAACGTAGCCTATAACCGTCTCCAGGGTCCCATCTATCTCTACATCAAAATTCATCAAAATCGGTTCAGTGATTTAGGAGTGAAAGCGTAATAAACAAATAGATTTTTATCATAAAAGTATCCTATGTTACTTCTTATACCTACAAGAATATGTGTACAAAGTTTTATGATGATCGGTTAAGTAGTTTTCGCATGAAAGCGTAACAAACAAACTTACATATTCACATTTATAATATTAGTATGATGATTTGTTTCAGGGTTCGTACGGCATCGTCAAGTTAGCTTACAACGAAGAAGACGATACGCATTATGTAAGTTCAGTTCAGAGTTCTCTCGTCTGTATATATTTCGAGATCATTTCTAACTTACAGCAAAGTTGTGAGATAAAATTAAAAAACACTACCAGCTTTACCACAAGTTTTCAAACTTCTCAGTTTTCTTAAGTAAAAACTATTTTATACTAACAATTTGCGGAGTAGTTTTAAAATAACTCCATGAAACTTAACTGATACTGTGGAGGAGTAAACGGAAGACCGCGGGTTCGATTCCCGCAATGCTTACACACTGTTGCTTGGCCGCAGAACTAGACAAAGCGGTGGTACCAAGAAGGACCTACCACCTTGTTGATTGTATTATGTCTATTCCATCACAGGCAATGAAGATCCTGTCAAAAAGGAAGCTGATGCGAAGAGCTGGTCTGTTTGGAAGAACTCCGCCTAGAAGACCAGGACCTGGACCTCCACCAGACCCATTGCAGAGGGTGTATAGAGAGATAGCAGTGCTCAAGAAACTGGACCATCCCAATGTTGTTAAATTAGTTGAGGTTAGTATTGCAACTTCGTATTCTTTTAGTTTTTAACCGAATTTAAAAAAGGGGGAGGTTGTGAATTCGGCGCGGTTTTTTTATTTATGTTTTTGCTTTTTTTATGTATGTACATCGATTTGTCCGCCAATTGTGGACCGATTTTATAGAAAAAAAATTCACTCGAAAGAGTTTAGCTGCGATGTGGTATCATATAAATTTGGTTAAGATCTGATGACAGGGTACGGAGTAAAAAAATGAAACTCCTCAACGGACAACAGTACACTCGTCGCGATTGTGTTGTTGTATTGGAATATACACGCTATTGCTGTACATTGAAGTCGGTTTCTAAGTTCTGTTAACCGTTATGTTAATAATAATACTAGCCCTGTATTATATACGTCCCACTGCTGGGCACCGGGCCTCCTCTATTAAGTGAGAGGGGTTAGGCCTTAGTCCACCACGCTGGCCTAATGCTGGTTGGTAGACTTCACATACCTTCAAAATTCTTATGAAGAACTTCTCAGGTATGCAGGTTTCCTCACGATGTTTCCGTCGCCGTTAAAGCAAGTGATAATTAACAATTATTACACACATAACTTAGAAAAGTCAGAGGTGTATGCACTTGGGGCTGGTTTCGAACCTGCGACTTTCGTCTCGACAGTCCATACCACTCCCCGCTGAGCTATCACTGCATTTGTTATTTTAAGTAATTTATCTCAAGAGGGGCGCCACTATCAAGTTTCTGTCCCGATTCGAAAAAATCGTAGATCGAAACTGGTGGGTTGGTACAATTCGCATACCTTCGAAATTCTTATGAATAATTCTCAGAAGCCCAATTCTCGTATTTAACTGACACTGCGAATGAATTTTAACCGAACTGAGATTAGGTTTTCACTTGACTAATAAATGGTATTCTGCTTCTCTTTAAGTTCAGTCCGGTGTCAATATAATCTCATCTCGATGTCATTGCAATCTCAATTCAGTCACAATTTTGACGTTTATATAAGGGCATGTGTCATTTAAAAATGTTAGCAGAATACCGTTTTGGCTTTAATCAAATTTTATTCTACTTTCGATCTCATTACGATCTACATTTGACTTTGATTATTAGTTTAAGAGAATACCATTTGAAACTTTCTTGACACTGAGACTAGATCGGAATGATATTTGGAACATTTTAAATTACAAAATTAGTTTTGGTATATAGATATGGTAAAGCCTCATACAACGTAACCTTGACTCTTTCACGCCCAGGTACTAGATGACCCTGCGGAAGACCAGTTGTACCTGGTGTTCCAGCTGTTGGAAGGTGGTCCAGTGATAGACATCCCGACCGACAATCCGCTTAGAGAGGAGCTGGCTAGGAGATACTTCAGAGATGCCTTGTTAGGGGTTGAATATTGTAAGTATTATAGTACATAGCATAACATAAGCTCACGCCTGTATTCCCGAATGGGTAGGCAAAGATGCTACTAGTCCATCTAACATTCGCTGAGCTTATTTCCGTCCCATAATGTGATAGAGGGACTGCCCATCGCCACACACACCACAAATTCCAACACCTGATAATTCATGATATTTCTAATCTCCCATGAATTAACGAACGAAACGTAAAACTGTGAAGTCACATATTGTGATTGCTGATCCTGGTATTTGAACTCTGGATATCTCGGTGGACCAATAAGACGAAGGTTATAATAAGACACCTAGAAGGTCCCTCGTCTGCAAAAGTCCACCCGAGAAATCGCCGTGGTCTCTCTCTACTTCGAACCAGACAAACCCCATAACTGGGGAGAATTGTGTGCGTACTAGGGCCCACAAACATCCTCATCGGGGGAGATTTCAACGCTAAGAGCTTGTGGTGGGACAGCGGGGTCACTGACCGAAGGGGAGAAGACCTTGCTGATGCAATAGGAGAGTGGGGCCTTCAGGTGCTCAACGACGGAGACACGCCAACTTTTGACACCTTTAGAGGTGGAGTACAATACAGAAGTCATGTGGACATAACACTATGCTCAGAGGACCTTTTCGGCCTGGTGAACGAGTGGAGGGTCAACGAAGATCTGGTGAGCTCAGACCACAACGCAATTTTGTTTAATATTAGACTCGGAAAACTAGAAAAATTAGAAATTAAAAGAACTACTCGGATATTCAATACCAAAAAGGCTAATTGGGCTAAATTTACCCAATTAACTAACACCTGCAACGTAAACTCAGAAGAGATAGAGCGCATACAAAACAAAATAGAAATAGACAGGTTTGTAGAAAATTATAGTCAAAAGAAATGTATAAGGGCAATAACAGGAATCCCACCCTATAGTTCCTGTAGGTACTTTTAAAAAACTTGGAGTGTTAACATTGGCATGTTTATACATTTTTGAGGTTGGAGTTTTTGTCAAGTCTCAGCCTCAGATATTCACAGTAGCATCTGATTTTTTTTACCGCAATACCAGACATGGCGATAGGTTGGTTTTGGACTGTATTCCTAAAACAACATTGTTTATGAATAATGCTTACGCTATGTGTATCAAAATATATAATAAATCCTAATAATATTAGCGACCTACCATTGACAATGTTTAAAACAAGGTTAAAAAGTTGGTTGTTGGATAAGTCTTTTTATGCAGTGGATGATTTATTTCAAATATGAGCGTGACTAAATATGAATTTTATAATTTGAATTATAATAAGCTGTGAAATCTATGGATATATATGCATTATTATTATTGTTATTATTATTTTGTTTCGACATAAACAAATGAATATTATTGTACTAAGTCATGAGGTAAACATAAAAAATTAAAACTTTAAATACAATTTTTTTATATGATAATATTGTAAATTTTTAAACTTGATACAATTTCATATGCTGATTTATATTGGCTAAATAGAGGAAGCTCTAGTAGTTTAAGACCAAAGTGTAAATCTATTTTCTATGAAATAAATATTTGAATTTGAATTTGAATTTGAAGGCCCAAATAAACAGCTGGAAGACCTTCTGTGCAAAGCAAGGCAGGGAAACCGTCTGGGATGGCATTTATCGAGTGATAGGGAAAGTCACGAAGAGGCAGGAGGACATTCCCTTGAAAAAAGATGGGTGCATCCTAAGTTCAGAAGAATCGGCGAAGGTTTTGGCGGAAGTCTTCTATCCGGACGACCGGATGGAAGATGATAACGCAGAACATCAGCGTATACGGGCTGAAGCTGATAGCATAAATGACGGTACGGATAATGGCCATCAGGACCCGCCATTTACAATGGATGAATCCTTGCAGCATCAGACAGCTTCAACCCCAAAAAAGCCCCGGGAGCAGATGGCCTAACATCCAACATCTGCAAACAGGCAATCCAAAAAAACCCAGAGTTGTACCTGTCACTGGCAAACAAGTGCCTCGAATTAGGCCACTTCCCGACCATCTGGAAGGAGGCCACGGTCGTAGTACTCCGGAAACCCGGAAAGGAGGACTACACAGACGTAAAGTCGTATAGACCGACAGGACTGTTGCCCGTGATGGGGAAGATACTACCTAGGATCAGTACTTGACAGTACGGCTTTATGCCCCAAAAAGGCACGGAAGACTCCCTCTATACCCTACTCCAGTACATCAGGAGTAAATTAAGTGAGAAGAAAATCATCACCATAGTCTCACTGGATATAGAGGGAGCCTTCGACAGTGCTTGGTGGCCAGCGATCAAGGTTTGACTGTCTGAGGAAGGATGTCCGAAAAATCTGAGATGGATAGTAAATAGCTACTTTGAGAGCCGAAAAGTAAAGGTTCGCTACGCCGGGGTAGAACACGCGAGGGGGACCAGCAAGGGATGCGTTCAAGGACCCATTGGTGGGCCCATCATGTGGAACCTGCTCCTCGACCCATTGCTCAAGGGATTAGCCAGCCGGGGCGATTACTGCCAAGCTTTCGCCGATGATGTCGTTTTAGTGTTTCACGGGGATGAAACACTAAAGATACAGAGACAGGCCAACGAAGCACTGGCCTATGTGCAGGATTGGGGAGTTAAGAATAAGCTGAAATTCGCCCCTAAGAAGACGAAGGCTATTGTCGTAACACGACGACTTAAATATGACTCACCAATCTTGCGGATGGGGGGTGTAGACATTGGCTTGTCAAAGGAAATAAAGATATTGGGCTTGACTGTGGACGAGAAGTTGACATTTAATACGCACGTCTCCGAAGTCTGTAGGAAGGCCATAACCTTCCACAGACGACTGGCAACCGCTGCAAAGGTGCAGTGGGGGCTGGGACCTGAGGTGGTGAAAATGCTATACACAGCAGTTGTTGAACCAACGACACTATACGCAGACAATGCCTGGTCGCCTGCAAGTAATAAGATAGGCATACGGAAAAAACTTGCAGTGGTTCAACGAGGCTTTGCACAAAAGATGGTAAAGGGCTACAGGACCGTTTCGCTACACTCGGCCCTGCTACTTGCTGGGATCCTTCCGCTTGACATTCGTGTCCGAGAAGCGGCGCTTCTATACGAAGTGAAAAAGGGACACACTCGGCATGTAGTGGGCGACCAGGACGTGGAATGTCCTGTGCCTTTTGCCAACTTGGAACATCCAGCCAGGCGCAGAGCTTTGCAATTCAAATGCGTGGTCAACAACGCAGAACTTGACCTAGAGGCTGCAAACACCCGTAGGGTGTTCACTGATGGCAGCAAAATTGGTGGCCAAGTCGGAGCTTCGGTGTCCCTTTGGGATGGCGACGCCGAGACAAAAGCCACCAAAATTAAGCTGGAATCGTTCTGCACCGTTTACCATGCGGAGCTGCTGGCTCCAAGGAAAAATACCACGACTATAGCATCTTCTGCGACTCACGGGCCGCTCTCGAAACGGTCGCGCGCGGAAATTCTGTCCACCCTATAGCATTCGACATCACAAAAATGTTGAATGAGACCAAAGAGCGCGGTAAAATCTTTAACCTCTTTTGAGTTAAGGCGCACGTGGGGTTGGCAGGGAACGAGCGTGCGGACGAGCTCGCGAAGGCTACGGCTACCACCCTAAAAAGGAGGCCCGATTATGACCGATGTCCCATCTCATTCGTCAAGCGACAGATCCGTCAGGAGTCGATTGACGAATGGAATGAGCGATACAGGGCTGGAGAAACAGCATCGGTAACGAAGCTGTTTTTCCCTGATGTTAGGGTAGCCCATAAAGTGATCAAGAAGATGCCGGTAGACCCGGTCCTCACGCAAGTCTTCACGGGCCATGGGGGATTCTCCGAGTATTTGAATCGCTTCAAGTGCAAGGAGAGCCCCTCATGTATCTGTGACCCAGCGGCCACGGAAGACGTGGTACACGTGTTGACTGAATGCCCAATATATCTGTATAAACGAACTAATCTTGAAATAGAGGTTGACCAAATTATAAAGAAAGATAATCTGAGCGGTATGTTGGAAGATAATGTTATTAGACCTAAGTTCGTTAAATATTGTAAAGAAATAGCGTGTAATGTGATAAAAGGAAACAAATATAAAAGGGCAACTACAGTGTGTAATATTAGATTATATGTTCCTAGTTGCCACGGACAAGCTGGTTTCGCGAGGAAGACACGTTATTATCTAAGACCGTATACATGTAATTTTTATTAAATCAGATAAAACTCAGCTTTAAAAGTATGTCTTATGTATGTAGTTAGATTTTTATTTTTTCAGGCATACTAAACGTTGTAAATTCCATTTTTTTTTTATATTGATGAGTTTTAAAAATAAAGGTATGTGAATTCTTCAGGTAGACAATCTCTAAATTAAAAGTATCAGAGGGAGCAGCCGGGGGGGAGTGCCCCACAAAAAAAAAAAACCACCCGGGTAGTAACCACGTGGTCACCGCCGCTTTAGATATTTCTAAATAGCAAGTGTTAAACTATTATGTTGCGGGTTGAAGGTTATTGAAGCCAGTGAAATTACTATGCATTATGAGACAACATATTAGATACGTCTCGGGATGATGGGAGCAGTAAGTAACCATCTAGTGCTTTATAATTTAATTTTCGAAGTGGTGTTGCTAGTATTATGGGCACGACTCCTAAGTATAAAAAAAATACCAAAATATTTTTGTTTCTCTCCATTCTAAAAACAAGTAACTGGCGCCGACGCCGCTGCCAACGCCCCTAGTAGATAAAAATATAAATCCAAACCACACACCAACCAATACACGAAAACCAATCCAAACGAAAGCATTGAGCAAATTTGGAGACAAAATGTTATTTATTATTGACACGTGACGCGCGGATTGGACGGATCCACCGGATTATCCGGATTTATTTGTAAAGTGTACACTGTTCAGTGTACAGGTCAACTGGACTGGCCGGTGAGAATTAACGTTCGATGTGGGTGCTGGAAAATAGAAATTTACCGAAAGAAATTTTTGCTTTTCAAATAGGATTTATTGACGAAAAAGCATGAATTCGATAGGAGTAGGAGTACTGGTTACACCTCTGCTCACCCCTTCGGGGATTACAGGCGTGAGTGCATAATTATGTAATCTAAATATCAGACCACTCATATAATGTCAATATCACAGTGATCTAATTCTGATGACTTTTATAGCATAGGCCGGTAAACCGAGCAAGGGGGTCACCTGATGGTAAGTGATCTCCACCTCCCGAACGCCCACAATACCAAAAGAATCATAGACGTGTTGGCGACCTTAAAGGAACGTTATAATTAAGGGATTGGGTAGGGATGGGAGATTTGGACCTCCATACATCTCGCTGACCATATGAAACGAAGCAGCAAGCTGCTATTTTAAGTCAATTTTCAGTGAGACAGTCGGGCCATTCATGGTGTAGAAAACTGTCAACAGCGTGGCTCTACCACTTAATAAATTTTAGGATGTCTAGATTTTGATAAGATCAGGGGCATAAACATTCAGGGCTTTACTTATAAACGTTACATAAGCATTGATTAGTTAAACATCTCTTGTCTTTATCTGTCAACATGACTTATAAAGTGGCTAGAAACAGACAAAAACATTGGCAGACGATGTGGCAGATAAACTTCAGGAAAGTCGCCTTAAAGTTTGGTCACGTTTTGAGGAAACCACAGGAGTACGTCGGTCGCAAGTAGTGCCAGAACGTACCAGGAGTACGATCCCGCGGACGGCCCAAAAAACGCTGGCTTGACGTATTAGAGGGAGATATGAGAGCCAACGGTCTTACTACAGAGGATGCTCAAGATCGGGCGAAGTGGAGGCGTCTTAGTGGGAAGGCGGACCCTGGCACTAGCTGGGGTAACGCCAGGTAGACAGAAAGAATGCTTTAAAAGTTTATAAGTAAGGGCCTTACTGTCAGCTGTATGCCATTAAATTTGACCACATCTTTCTGAAATAAGAGTACGTTGTTTAATATAGAGCTATTATTATTATTATACGAATACTTATAATAATGAGCATATTCGGGTAAATATTTTAATTAATCTAACGAGGAGGTTAGCTCAGAGGGTAATTAATTGACTTGTTTTAAAATTCCCTTCTATACAAACAGCGTTTAATAAGCCTACATGTTTCGTTTAGACTAAAATTCCTTTAAATAATTTTGATAGCTCAGGCTGTATGTAGGTCGTGACCTTAGAATTTTTTAATTGTTCCCAATTGGCTTCTAACAAAGGTAAAGAGCAAGTGGTTCACCTGATGGTAAGTGCTTTCCATCGCCCATATACGCCCACAACTCCAAAGAATCATGGGCGCGTTGCTGACCTTAAAGGAAAGGGATAAAAAGGGATTGGGAAGTGGAGGAGGATTTGGGCCTCCGAATATCTCACTCACCGTACAAAACGCAGCAGCAAGCTGTTACTTTACGTCGGTTTTCTGCAGTCTGAGTCGGTACCACCGCTTAGTCTATTTCTGCCACCCAACAGTAATGTGTTTCGGTTCGAAGAACATTGAAGCCAGTAAAATTACTGGGCATTATGAGACTTGACATTTTATACCACAGGGTGACTAGAGCAGTCCAGTGCCATGCAGTGCTTTGTAATTCAAAGTTATGTGGAGTGTTGATTTTGTGGCGATTATTAACAAACGAGCGGCCTGCTCGTCTCGATATTCCGGCAAATAAAAGTTACTATTTTAAATACTTTCGACAAGTTGACTAACTACTATAAATCGAAGATCTATTATCAGATCTTTAGATCCGAATCAAATTTTTTTTTTACGGCTTAGGCCGGCAAACGAGCAAGCGGGTCACCTGATGGTAAGTGATCTCCACCGCCCATGTACACCCACAACACCAAAAGAATCATGGGTGCGTTGCCGACCTTAAAGGAAAGGGATAATTAAGGAATTGGGAAGGGGAGGGGGTTTGGGCCTCCGGATATCTCACTCACCGTACGAAACGCAGCAGCGAGCTGCTACTTTACGCTTTGGTATTTCTGTCTGTTCATTTGCATACCACTGAGTCAATTTATTGAGAATGTTCGGGGTTAAAATTTGCTAACCGAGTTACAGCTACAAGTTTCATTAATATTGGTTAGAGTTATAAGAGTTATAATGCAAGGTCTGTAATATTTATTATTCGCAAATATTTGTATCGTAAATCCGAATATTGACTTAAAGCGACTGCAAATTTATCTTAAATCAAGGCACGACTTAGCCCACACATAACATAAGGTCACGGCTGTATCTCCGAAGGGTCAGGCAGAGGTGCAACTAGTTATGCACTTACCACGGTTCGATTCCACTTTTTTATGTATGTTCATGACTGCCTAGGTGGTGGAGTTGTAATGCGAATGCGTTACGATTGAGGTTAATGCTGAGGTCTTGGGTTCGATCCCGGGTCGGGTATATTGGGTTTTTCTATTATAAAATGCTCAGTATCAACCCGGAGTCTAGAATTTGTGCCCGGTATGGCGATAGGCTCGCCCCCTATCACATCGTGGGACGGAGATACGCTCGGCGAAATGTGGGTGTACTGGTTACACCTCTGCCTACCCCTTCGAGGATTACAGGCGTGAGTGCGTATGTATGTTCATCGATTTCTCTACCGATTATAGGCTGTTTTTTTATTCTTGGCATAACATACACCACCTCAGTTATTTTACAACACACCATAAGCCAAGAATGTTCTCTTCCCAGTACATTATCAGCGCATCGCTCACCGAGACATCAAGCCAGCGAACCTGCTCCTCGGAGACGGGCGAGTGCAGGTTGCAGATCTAGGAGCGTGCGGGGAGCTGGCCGGGGCGGGGAGACTCACCGGAGCGGTCGGGACTCCTGCCTTCCGAGCACCTGAGGCATCAGCAGGGACTGATAAATATAATGGAGAGGTACGGCCCAAATACGAGAATTTAGAGAAAGAAAGTTATGTGGTGTGTGGTGAAGGAAACATCGTGAGGAAACCTGCATATCTGAAAGGTTCACCATAAGTATTTCGTAAAAAATATGTGAATATCGCTTCGCAGCAAAGAAAATATTAAGCAATTATTTAAATGATGTATGCCTAAATGGCAGTGATAGCTCAGCAAGGAGTGATGAGGACTGTCGAGACAAAAGTCGCAGGTACGAAACCAGCCTACACCTTTTATAAGTAACGTGTGTATTAGTTCTGAATTTTCGCTCGCTTTAACGGTGAAGGAAACATTGTGAGGGAATCTGCATACCCGAGAAGTTCTCCATAAGAATTTCGAAGGTGTGTGAAGTCTGCCAACCCGCATTAGGCCAGAAGCGTAATGGTCTCAGGCCTGAAATGAAATGAAATAGTTTTATTCATCATGTAGGAAAGCGCTTATGACAAGTCAGTACAAATAAAGAAACATAAGTAAGTATAGAAATCATATAAAATATACATAACATACATAGCATCGTCAAAATACACTGGGCAACTATAAATTTTACAATATTTTTATATTAGTCTAGAATAGTTAAGTATTATTATTATTATTTTCTCTGTTTTATGGGTCGATATGGACCATAGGCATTACCGAAACGGCACGTGGTTTAAAACTACCACCGGATCCAAAACGACCCAACCTGAGAAAACCCGGCGAAACAAACTCAGTGGGCTTACTTTACCACTGGATTTTACGCGGCGCGACCCAGTCCTGAGAAGATCCAGCTAGTCAAACTCAGTGGGCTTGTTTTTGGTCCGGTTTATCATACCAAAATAAATTAGGGAAATAATCCTCTCACTCAGTAGAAGACGACCGTGCTCAGCAGCGGGATGTGTATAATACAGGGCTGGTAGCAGAAAGTTATGCGGTAAAGCCAAGCTGTAGGCACTTTTGTCTACAACGCCAATAGGCCAACTCAGTCATGTTTTTAAGCACACAGAAAATTGACGTGAAGTAGTAGTGGGTCGCTGTTTTGTTTCATACGGTGAGTGAGATAATCGGAGGCGCAAATCGCCACTCCTCTTCTCAATATATTCAAGGCCTTTAGGGTCGGCAATGCATCCATGATTATTCTGGTATTGTGGGTGTTCATGTCCGGTAGAGATCACTTACTATCAGCTGATCCACTTGCTCGTTTGCCGGACTATGCTATAAAAATAATTATAAACTCAAATTAATTTGGGAAATATGGTCATTAATATTATTTAACCTCTGCATCTGGTCACCGCTCTTCCTATAGTTCAAACACATTTACTAAGTAAGACATTTCTTTCCACAGGCAGCTGACATTTGGTCCCTAGGCATCACGCTATACGCGATGGTAACTGGCAGAGTGCCATGGGTGGCAAACAACTCAGTAGACTTGCAGAGGAAGGTCGTCAATGAACCACTCTCGTATCCAGCGAGACACCAGCCGTCCAAGGCCTTGAAACATCTGCTGAGCAAGATGCTAGACAAGGATCCTAATAGAAGATCAACCATGCAGGAGATTAAGGTTTGTTTCCATTTTTTCATGGAATGCAAAAGCGCTCCATTGCTTGCGCAGCTAAATCGTACTCGGGAAAGTTTATTTTTTATTTTGTTTCATGAATATAAATAAGAAAATGTTTTATGGGATGGGAATAGGCATTTTATCAATAAGCATACACTTTTCAATGGAGAGAGTTTCTCGTATAAATCTTCCGAATTCTAGACTGACATCCAGATTAATAAATAATATAGGTTCAGACCAGACTTCAGAAGTCTCTAATGTACTCTCAAAACTAGTGCTGGTGGGAGTGTACCTCCTATATTTTTGTACCCGACTATACTATACTTTACAAGGTGGTAGGTCCCTCGTTTGCGAAAGACCGGCTGGGTTGGTACCACCGCTTTGTCTATTTCTGCCGCCAAGCAACAGTGTGTAAGCACTGTTGTGTTCCGGTGTGAAGGACATTGAAGCCAGTGTAATTACTGGGCATTATGAGACTTAACACCTTATGTCTCGGGGTGACGAGCGCAGTCCAGTGTCATGCAGTGCTTTATTTAAAGTTCTGTGTGGCGTTGCTTCTGTTTATGAGCAGGCGTGGCGCTTACCATCAGGCGAGCGACCTGCTCGTCTCGTCATTCAATCTAATAATAAAAAAAAAAACCTCGCCATAGTGTCTTAGTCAGATGAGACACATTTCAGGGTAAGCCAATGTTTTACATAAAGCCAGCATAATTCTACTGACCATCGAAGGACGCCATGTTTTTTGACATTATATTTGGAAAGCACCATTGAAATAATATAACTAGAACGATAACTCTCATATTAATCTACCAAAAATACAGCTCCACTTACACACGCTAACACAAAGGTAATCACACGTAACACTCATACACACAACAAAAATTAATTAACGTTCAAAATCAACTTTATTTCATAAAAGTTAATGTCTATATATTAAGTTTCTTAATCGAGATACGACATTCTGCACCGCGCAAAAAATTAGACGTATTAAGTGTCAACTCGAAATCATGAATAAATTTTTATGAATTGATGAATGGACGAGCTGCACAACTTTTATAGCCCCGCGCCCTTGCACAGAGTTTTGGTGGGGTAATTTATGCTTGAGTTACGTTTCTTGTCATCTTATTTCGATGGATAGCACTGTATTTAACATCACCAGAACAGTCACATTGTCGTGCCAACGTTTAAAAAATAGTAAACGACCTACACCTCAGTCTCTCCCGCGACCACGAAGGCTGAAAAGCTTTCGAAACGTCGGGACTAAAATAAAATTAAACCGCGATAAAATCCGTATAAAGTAGTTTTATTTCAATGTGTAATATTCGCGTAAACATAGGAAATCACTAAAGATCATACAGTAAAGGTAATACAATGAACGGTCTTATCGCAAACAGCGATTTCTTCCAGACAACCTTAAAAGTAATATTATTCAGAGAGTTCATTACAATTTTATGAGCGTATTTGCAATAAATTTATTTTCCTGTAAAGGACGATGACTGGGTGACGGCTGGTGGCAAGGAGCCCTTACCATCAGAACAAGAGAACTGTCGCCTCGTGGAGGTGACTGAAGAGGACATGGCGCGCGTTGTCACATCCATACCGAACCTCTCCACGCTCATACTCATCAAGACCATGCTCAAGAAACACAGCTTCCAGGTATGCAATAATCAAATAACATTCAATAGACACAAAGTTCTGACCCCATAATATTATCTTGTGTCTGTTTATTAGGATTTTATATATAGCAGAGGCAGAAGAGACAAATAACTAGGTCCCTTACCACAATAGGTGCTAGAAGAATCACGGAGGGTTAATTAAGGGATTGGAAAAGGCAGAGTGAAATGGTTGGCTTATGTTCTGATCGACGTTGTTTGGATACATTATATCTCATAAAATACGCTCTAATCTTATTTTTTTTACTAAGTAAGGCTGAGAAACCTGGATCCTGGGTTTTAAGCCCAGGTCGGAAAATCATAACTTGTGTTTGAGTTTTCGATTAGAAAAATCACACATGAATTTCCCGGGATTGGAATTTGTGTTCGGTATGGCGTTAGGCTCGGATGGATAAGGGGCGAAACATGAGTCGAAAACTGAAACACAGATTGTGATCACTCGTCCTGGGAATTAAACACAGGACCTCACAGTATTCAGCCTTATTACCCTGCCAGACCAATGAGGTAATCACTTCAACATCTTATTTATTTTTGTCTAGAACCCATTCCTTCGAAGTAGAGAAGGCAGTACGGCACGCAGGGAGTCTGGCAGTGGGAAGGGAGAAGCTGACAAATCTCCCACTCCCGCTATCAAAAGAGGAGGACTCGCGCGGGCTGGCAGGTCACTCTCTGCGCCTGGCAACTATCTCACTGACAGGTAAAGTATTTCTAAGCTATTAACCCGGTTTCTGAAAGGCTGATGAAATCAACATTCAACTAACAGAAATTTGAATTGACATCGCTGTCAAATCAATTCGAGTTGCTGAAACGTTATTTAGTGATTTTTTTTATAATATTTGATGTTCTTTAGTACCGTTTAACAAAAAAAAACATATTAATTTGAGAGTTAGGTTAAGTAACATGTGTGTCAAATCAAAGGTGTTGATCACGCTTCTAGCCACTCAATTTCGACTTGACATGAGATTTGATATTTGATTAGTTAATTTAACATTGATCACCCTTTCAGAAACCGGGCGTTAGTCTGACTAAAGTTGTGATTAATATTCAAATTGACGATTTCATTGAATGAGATAGACTATGGCATGTGGAATAGGGTTCTGTGGATACCCTTTGGGTACAGAACTCTAATAATAAGAGATTATAAATCATATTATGATATCATCTAAAATATACTATTCGCTTCTTTTTCAACAGACAAGCTTCCTTCGACATTGGACTCGAGTCAGTCCCAGAACGAGACCAGAGTCAGGCTGTTTCTAAAGATAGAAGTTCGAAGCCTGAAGCAGACGAGAAGGTCCCCCCTCCTGAGTCCCGCGCTCGCCCCGCGTCCCCCGCTCGCCCCGCTGCCCGCGCGTCCCCCGCTGCCCCCGCTGCCCCCGCACGTCCCGCTCCGGGCGCGCGTCGGTGATACGTCCCCTCCGCGACCCCCCCGTGGGAGATTCGCGTGCACATACTTATAGAATTTGACTAGTGCATACCTCACTCTTGGCGAGTAATGTGACGGGAAAGGACATTTTTAACCAGAAAGGGGGGTATAAGTTCAAACTTAACCCCTTCAAGATCAACCCCTTTGTCTGTTTGTGTGTGTATCTTCTACGGCATTGTGTCTTAAACGAATGACCCGATTTGAATGTGGATTTTTTTGTTTGAAATATGGTTTCATTGGGATGATTATTAGGTATGTTTGAAGATTTGTTCAGCCATTCAGAACATTCAAAATAACATTCAAAAGTTACAGATGTTAGGGATAGGCAGAGACAAGGGAGATTAACATCGGAGATTTTTAACGATTGCTTTGTTTATACAATGGGTGGGGGGAGATAATTGGTATTATTGTAGCCAACAGTATAGCAACCACTGTGAAGAACCCGGCATAGTGGCTCGTTCAGACGAGTCACGTTCCGAAGTCAGCCAGTGTATATAGAGTAACTGCAGGCATAATTCTGCCGACCGTCGAGAGACACTTTTTTTTTTTATCATAAGTCAGCAAACGAGCAAGTGGGTCACCGGATGGTAAGTGATCTTCACTGCCCATGTACGCCCACAATACCAAAAGAATTATGGGCGCGGTGCCGACCTTAAAAGAAAAGGATAATTACGGGATTAGCAATGTCTTATGACGGTCGACATTATATTTGGACTGCACTGTACATCAGTTCCAGTGTAATCTTTTTTAAGAAGACTAACAGATCACCCGACTGTTGGTAAATACGCATTAAGGTTTATATACTTGTGGTATAACTGGAATGTACACTGTGGCAAATATACACTCCAATATTTAATCATTTTCTAATAAATTATTAAATAACAGTGGTTTTAAAACGTGTAGTTACTTGAGTCCTCAATGGAAATAATCAATAGTTTATTACCTAAATTGCAAACATATGTAACGTAAGTCCTATTTCCACATTATTCGTCATGTGCTTAATATTAGGTATACTTAATTCTCTCTAATACTTGAAGCACGATAAATTAGGTAACTGAATCGCTAAAATCCATTTTAAAATAGCTTTTTGCCGAATTAACTCTGATATAAATTTCACTTAAATACTTAATGCACATAAACATTATTTCATTAAAATAATATTAATACCTTTGTACGTTAATAATATAAATATAGTAAAATTTAAACTCTCAATTTTACAATATTATAATACTATATATTTATAATATTTTATACGAGGGATTAAAATGGGGCATAATTTAATTGCTATTTTTAACAATTAAATTGTAAAAAATTATAAGCTAATTACTTAATTGATTAAGTTTTAATTGATTAACTATGACAAACAATGTTAATTATGACAGTTCACTTATTATATTGTAATAATATAGTTGTAATTTATGATATTACACCAACTAATTATTAATTTGATTACAATTACAATATGATTAAATTATTAAGAGACGTTTATTTAGAATTAAGCCTTCCACGCACTGCCGCGGTCTGTGGTCGCGATATCTGCCGGCGATCCTGCCATCTGCGATCCCTACGCACAAACGCGATCTATAATTCTTACAGTCTGGACGTTGATTATTGGTTTAAGAGAATGCCATTTGCAACTTTCTTGGCGCTGAGACTAGATCGTAATGATATTTTGAACATTTAAAATTACGAGAATCGGCCTCCTGTTCAGCGTCCAACAATCAGAAACCGTCACCGCCTGACAGACGCCTTAGGTAGGGTTGCTAACATTTTTGCGGCTGTTACAGTATTTTATTAGTAAAATCGCGCATACAAATTCTACTACATTTACCGCGGCCAGAGATCGCAATCGCAGATCCCGGCAGTGCGCTGAAGGCTACATATCCCAAAAAAATTATATATTTGAATCAGCACGTTCGTTATTGCAAAAAAAAATTGAATCAGCACATACATAAGTATATTATTATGTAACACAACTTAAAAGATAGTTATTTTACTAAAATGTATATCTATGTATGTATGTGTATGTATGTTTACCACATATATTTTATGGTAAATTTTGTTTTGTTATTTTTAAGGGTATTCCGTGTTATAAAGTACTTATACATAAAATGTGTTCGATTTACTGCCTCGGTGGTGCAGTTGTAATGCGTACGCGTTACGATTGAGGCCAACGCTGAGGTCTCGGGTTCGATTCCCAGGTCGGGTAAAGAGGTATTGGGTTTTTCTATTACGAAATGCTCAGTATTAGCCCGGAGTCTGGAATTTGTGACCGGTATGGCGATAGGCTCGCCCCCTATCACATAAGGGACGGAGATACGCTCGGCTACACCTCTGCCTGGCTACACCTCTGCCTACCTCTTCGGGGATTACAGGCGTGAGTGCGTATGTGTTCGATTTAATAGTCATATTTTGCTCCCTAAGGCATTTTATATAAGTATACTCATTACAATTTCTATAGATACATGTATTTTTAAATAATAAGAATCTAACTACCGCACTCAAAGACATCAATTAACTTTAAATTAAATATCAATTAGCGAGAAACGTCAATAATAATTATCATTACATCTATAGTCAGTAATGAAACGTTAAGCATTTTCTGTACACCGTAATGTGGAGCATACGACATAACTGGTTCTAAATGCGACAATACTGATTTTTTATAAATAACTAATTGGTAATTATAGTTAATTGATATATCTGAAGGCCAATTCTCGTAATTTTAAATGTTCAAAATATCATTCCGATCTAGTCTCAGCGTCAAGAAAGTTGCAAATGGCATTATATTAAACCAATAAGCAACGTCAAATGCACCTAGCATTAGCAGTAGCATTATACCGTTTTGGCTTCAGTCAACTTTTATTCTACATTCAATCTCATTAGGATCTATGTTCACATTCGACGTTGATTATTGGTGAGGATGCCATTTGCAACTTTCTTGACGCTGAGACTAGATTGGAATGATATTTTGAACATTTAAAATTACGAGAATTGGCCTTCTGAGTGTGACATGAAAATGATGACACAGACATACATCTAAATAGATATCGCAAGTACTCCAATGTGTATAAAACCAAGCATGTTACATACCTAGCTATGTATTTAGTACCTGCTGTAACGTCATAAAAGCAATTTGATGATAAGAAACATCTTTGAAACACTTTGGAGGAGTTTTAAAATATTTGCGAATTGTGACACAGAAATATATTATTTGTATGTTCGGGTGACATCTTACTGCAGTAATCTAACAGACTAATGACCACTTATAAGTGATCTTAGCTTGATTCCTGCATACCTGAGAATTTCTCCATGAGAAATTCGAAGGTATGTGAAGTCTGCCAACCCGTATAAGGCCAGCGTGGAGGACTAAAGCCCAACCCCTCTCATTCAGTAGAGTCCCATACCCAGCAGTGGGATGTGTATAATACAGGGCATGCGAATGGTTTTCTGGGTTGGTACCACCAATTTGTAAATTTGTGCCGCCAAGCAGTCGTGTGTAAGCAATGTTGTGTTTTGATTTATAAGGCATTAAAGCCAGTGAAATTATTGGGCATTATGAGATTTAACGTCTTATATCTTGGGATGACAAGCACAATTTGATGCCATGCATTGCTTACTTTGTAATTCAGAATATGGATGATGTTGCTAGTGCGTCAGAGCAGGTTACCATCAGGCATCAGCCGAACAACCCGCAAGTCTCGTCGTTTATGAAAATTAAAAATAAATAATTAATCACCAAAGACTTTAATGTATACTACTAGACAAGCTGCGCGGTACATAGAAATTGTCCCACTAAGTTGCGGTCAATTGACCGTAACTCAATATTACCATCTCACTTACTCTCAACTAGAAACCCTATCGTGCTCCCTGTTTGTGAGCTGTCAAATTCCCGCGTTGTGTGGCGCAATTTTACTTCTAAACAGCCCGTCTAGTAGTACACATTAAAGTCTTTGGTAATCACTATTAAAGGTAGATATTATTTGCAATTATATTGTTTTAATTTTGAGAAATAAATGCTCTTTACATACAGTTATGTCGAGGTTGCAGAAAATTGTAACAAAATGGAAACATCATGAACGTTTGTAATGCGATAAAAAGCAAACGCTGCGCTTATTTTTATCTCTCCAGACGACACGACGGGCAATTGCAGACAACACAACCATTTTAAATGTAACTTTCTACACTTATTGTTAAACAGAAAACGTGATAATGTTTAGAGAAAATGCAGACTGTTTATTCTACGGCATGAAGAAGTCAGCTCGACTGTGCTGCTACTCAAATTAACTATTAACTATTTGTTACAATAGGGTATTTGACTAATGTCTAATTTTAGATATTATTTTATATGCAACCAAAAATAATACGAAAAAGAAACTATTTTGCGAAAACAGAACAACAATTGGGTAAAAAATGAGCCCGCAGTTCATGTTTTAAATATTGGTCCAAGCAAAGGTGGGTTTGTAGTCTGTAGTAGGAAAATCTCGGTGTCTCCCTCGCACGCATGCATCGTAATGGCGAGACCTGTCTTGTGACGTAACTTGCCATATCGTGCATCTTCTTTCCGTCATTTGACAACAATCCCCTCCAGCAGATTTGAATGGCTTCTAACTTGATTTATGTAATTCTTTCGATAATAGATTTTACGGAACGTAACTTATTGATTAAAATTAAAAGTAATCAAGTTGAATACCCTATTATATTATATGAGACCCCTAAAGTCCTCATGTCCAGTTCTTTACTCTATAAATAACTCTGTCGCTGGTCTAGGAGCCTAATAAAGCCTCGAAATACCAAAACCCAGTATTTAAAACCATATTTTTAAATGTTAATCACTAAAATTGTTTGCCTACGTGTTTGCCCACATGGCGTAAAACGGTTCTGCAATTGCTCTTGTCACAGAATAAGTCCAAAGTTCTATAATTTATATTATGCGCTTCAAAAATCTTCGTTTACTTTAGGAAACACGAAATGGTAATATACTTACATACTCACGCTTGTAATCTCCCTAGAAGGTTAAGATGTGTCAACAGGACACCCACATTTCGCCGAGCTTATTAATATATAATAGGGAGAAACCTATCGCCATACCGGGCACAATGCCAGACTCCAGACGAATGCTAAGCATTTCGTGATAGAATAACCCAATATCATTTTTACCCTACCCGGGGCTCGAACCCGAGATCTCAACAAAGCAGTCGCACCGTATATGTATTACAACTGCGCCACCGAGGCAGAAAATTTAGTTTATTTGTTTACATTATTTGCGTAAGGTAGAAAATGTCTTTTGTTCTTCAATACAACTAAGAAATAGCATAACCTAACGTATATAAGTTTTAAACAATTAGGTAAATCTATAAAAATATAGATAATTGATGTTTAGTTTTGACCATTTGAGAAGAATTTTTACATTTTGTAACTATTAGACTACTTCTTTACACTGTAAATATGCATTTAAAATACTTGGCAATTTTGGCACTTGATATATAATATAGTTAAGGGCTTTACTGTCGCTCTGAGTGACGTCAATCAACTTTAACTATCATTAAGTCATTTCTTAGAATTCATTATTTCCACGTTCAGTAATAGTTAATGCTTTATGCTCCATTACGGTGTACAGAAAATACTTTATACTCATACTCTGAGAAATAATCTATATCTAAAAATGACTAATGAATACTTAAACTTAATTGGTATCTCTGAGTACGGCAGTTAGTTTAATTGTCATCACAGGATTTGTAATAGAAATATACTTATTGTATTTTATACCTCATAATATGTCAACCGACATCACTCATCATTAGTGGTGGGTGATGAAAATATTTGTTTTGAGTATGCGGCATTATTTAATAGTGCGACATTTTAATTTGACTGTGGCAAATTTTGAAACTAATTGAAAATATATAGAATGTTGCCAACTCATAGTAGCACTGTACTAATTGGGCATCTCATATCTCTAGCTATATTTCTATAAATTCATGCAGTCTTGCTATGTGTATTGTGTAATGTTTGTATACACCGAAAGAGCGTTCCTGTTAATATGTATAGGATGTTAACTAACGTTTTACATGTACATAAATCAAAATTACATACAGCAAGACATACACAAAAGACCCGACCTATCTATAAGGCCTGATACATTTGTAAATTTAACTTACAAGTTTGTGTAAAAATTGCGTAAGTGGCTCGCATAATATTATATATACCTTTACACCTGGACTAACTTCTAGATTTTACATATGTTACTTAATTTAACGATATTCACAGTAAGTAACTTTCGTTTACATTAGTTATTTATTTGTAAGTCCACTTACGTAACTTACGTGCGTAAAATACCTACCGAATATAATTCAGGCCTATTAACACCACAATCGTAGGAGTTCGGTAAACTCTAGGATTTTTATAAACCCCTCTATCCTTTTCGGTCTCCTAAAAATAAAGATTTCAGTGTGTTCTGTAGTCTTTTAGAATTCAAACCTCTAATTTGAATTGTATAACACTGTCAAAACGATTGTATTTTTTATATACATACGTTCTCAATTAGATATATATTGTAATAAATATTATGATAGTATATCAATTTCCTACTTATTTTTATGCCAATTTATCTAGAAATTTGAAATATGCCGTAGGTCACCCGTCAAAATTAGTTTTTCAATGTTTAAGGACTTATAATTCAACAACAATTAATGATTGCCATTTTAACATTAAATGGCAATAACTAAATTAAAAACAAATTGGTATTTCTATAATTATAATTCACTAAACAAATTGCTCAATGCTTGTTGACGCATTGTCGTAAACGGCTTAAGAAACATTTTTTAAACTAATGTTTTTAATAAATCATCAAATACTAGACTTTTAAACTAATGTTTTTAATAAATCATCAAATACTAGACTTTTAAACTAATGTTTTTAATAAATCATTAAATACTAGACTTTTAAACTAATGTTTAATGATCATGGCTGACGACGCGACGTGTTGTCTTAATTTATCTTAAAAATAATCTAGTATTTGACAATACTTTTTTATATTTTAAATTGCACATGAATTGATAAATGATTGCGCCCCTACATTTTTAAACCTTTATAATAACCTTGTAAATATTCGGATATATTTGATATGTTAAGCGAATGACCAATTTTGAATGTCAAATTAGATTTATTTACATTTTTTATAAACAAGCTTGCTGCGTTGCGTTTGAAGTTTCACACTGTCCGCTGTAATATGACGTTTAATTGATAGATTTTAGTGTCATTATTAGTGGTTGGGTTTGACATTAAAAGCAGAATAGTCGGTTATACTTATATTATGATAACTATTAAGACAAATGTTGTCATGATAATGTTAATTCAACGCTAAAATTTGTCAGCCACGTCTTTATTTTTTTTGTTATTAATGGATTTTAAAATGCATTTATTTTATATAGTAACTCTCCTTCTTCTACCTGCCCGTAACCCACTCATAGTGGGATTGTCGCAACATCCTTTTTTTAACACTTGTAACAGAATGAGTTGTTTGTAGTTTTTACAATCGGCCGCCTGCCTGACCCCTTCTGGGGAGAGTTGGATTTTATATTGTAATTAATTAATCTATTTATTTGCCATTTGTCTTTTAGCAAATAACTACAGGAAAATACGTGTCATCTTTAAAATCTTTTTACAGTGGACAGTTGATGAAATGATGGCCATTTGTGCGTATTGTATGAAGTATTTCTTATGTTTACGCGAATATTACACATTGAAATAAAACTAGTTTCTACGGATTTTATCCCGGTTTAATTTTTATTTTAGTCCCTGGGACAGTAATTTTTAGTACCGCGATAAAATCCGTATAAACTAGTTTTATTTCAACGTATTGTATGAAGTTATAAAGCGAGGTAATTCCCATACTTAGCTTATGTTAGTCAAAAGTTTCCGTGTTCTTCGTAGTATTTGTGGTCACTCTAAAACATCTTAGGGTAAATGATTGTAATGAGATTATACATTGTGATTAACTTAATAGTAAGATGGTGGAAGCAATAAAATAATAATACATTGTTATTATTTTATGCGAACTAAAGCTAGTGATAAATATAAGCGGAATTTTCGCGGAAATTGTACTTCTGTTCTATGGCGAAACGCTGCGTTTGGGACTAGAGTTGCCTTTACGCGGCAGGGTGGCAACGTTGCGAAAGGGTAGAAAGACGCGGGCGGACATCTTTTGTTCGCCAATATATTACGTCACTCTCGGAATATTAGCCGCATTTTTCCGCCTAAATTAGCCCCTAGCCATAGACACCTTTTTTGTACAGATATTCTATGAAAGGAGTTTAGAGTGGTCACACTACCTACCTCTGTGACAGTAAGGTCACCCAACTTATCCTTTGCAAGCGGATGGTCCAAAAGTTGTTTGCCTTTGAATGTTGTGATAGATATTAGGAAAATAAATGCTTTTAAAATTAATTTGGAATTTTTTAAATTATCTTTCAAATTTTAATATATTACTAAACGTTTTGAAGAATTAATTATATTAAGGCATTTTAGACGATCTGGGTGCGACGCTAAGGTTTTAGAAAAAATATGAAATGGTTCTAGATGTTTATTTTACGTTGGTGTCAATGTTTTTGTATAAATTGTAGTCAATTCGCGATCATCAATTGTTTCTGTAACATTTATATTAAACTCGCACAATTATTATCATTTTAATATCATTATTTTTATTGGAGTTTATTCATCGTTGTTGATTTTATGAAGATTTATTAAATGATAGAATTACATTTTGGTTTTATTCCTCGATGTCTACGTTATATAGGTACAACAATTTGCTGTTGGGAGAGAACATATCTGAACATATTTACCCGACTGGATAGCCACGCACGCACCCATGATCCTTTTAGTGTTGTGGACGTACATGGGTGGTGGAGATCACTTACCATCAGGTGACCCACTTGCTCGTTTACCGACCTATGATATAAAAAAAATGGTAAGTGATCTCCACCGCCCATATATGTACGCCCAGAATACCAAAATCATCATGGGTGCGTTGCCGACCTTAAAGGAAAGGGATTGGGAAGAGGAGGGGGATTTGGGCCTCCGGATATCTTACTCACCGCACAAAACGCAGCAGCCAGCTGCTACTTTACGTCGGTTTTCTGTGAGACAATGGTAACGACCAGGCCCATTCATGCTTTAGACAAACTGTCTACACCGTGGCTCTACCACTCAGAGTCGCGTTCAACCGATTTATATCCAGTTGCTTCAGGCAGACATTATTTTGGTGATGGTTGAGACACACCATTGCTCGAAGTTATAAACTCTACTGATTTTAGACTACCATCAGGTGCAGTGTGGTCACTTTGCTGTACCAGAATAAAAACACGCAAGGTTTAAAAAAATATTTTATACAATAATTGATGCCCCCTTTTTTACATCAGATAATTTCAGAGAGAAAAATACAAAATACTAGTTAATTTCATTAATAATTAAAACATTGCCAAGCGTCCCGCTTTTGAAATATAAGATACTATGTGTTCGGGGCCTCAAAAATCTAATATAAATTCCACTTATTTTCATAAATGTTATACAATCCTCTATACAAAGCGTTACAGAACGGTGTGGTCAAGTTTAATCAACGCTTAAGTAGTATATGATATAAGTATTTAACATCCCATAGTATCGAATCCGATTGCATTGCTAGAACATAAATAAAGCATTTTCTTTTAATATCGAATGAGTAATAGTCAATATTTCAGTTACAACTTGGCAACACTCAATAATAAACAACTAAGACGAATAAAATCGTTAATTTAAATTGATGGTGATGTGATCGATTTAATAAACACCATGTGTCTATAACACAAGTTAAATCTTAATTTGGACACCGGAGTTCAACAGCACTTGTTTGTATAAAATGTTATGAATTCTACGTTTAAGTACTATTTAGTGTTTGTCCAATTTTATATGAAATAAATTATTATTCATTGAAATAAAACTAGTTTATACGGATTTTATCGCGGTTTAATTTCTATTTTAGTCCCGACGTTTCGAAAGCTTTTCAGCCTTCGTGGTCACGGGAGAGACTAAAATAAAAATTAAACCGCGATAAAATCCGTATAAACTAGTTTTATTTCAATGTGTAATATTCGCGTAAACCTAAGAAATCACTAAATTATTATTATTATTAATAATAAGGATTTATTAAAATTTAAGAAAAGTTTAGAAAGAGAACTCTTAATAAGATCTTGTACATAAACACTCGTTGTCAGGTGTTTGCAACGATCCTTGTAAATGATACCACACCTTTCTGTATCAAGTAAGGTTTTTATATTTCATATTATATCTATATTTCCTTATGTATATTTATTTTTATATAAATTTGTGCACATTTATTAAAACTCCGCCTTGGTCGAAGTAAAATCTGGTTGCCAATGGCCCTTATTTTTGTTATCCTACTCCAAAACATCACTTCTTTATGTCACCCCTCAAAGCTGACCCATCAGTCTCGTCTACTGCTTCACTCTCGTCTCTTGTGCTATCGACTACACCTTTCTTACTATCACGAGGAATAGACCCTTCTTGTATTACTGGATCAGCCACTTCAGGTAGCTTCTCAAAACTTTCATATTTAGGAGTAGTGACGTAACTAACTACAGGATTGGCAGGATTCTGTGATTGTATGTTATTTGCTGAGACATATACATATTTTCGTGCCGTTTCTAATGGATTTTCAGCCAAAAGAGAAACTGGAACCAGAACTTGCTGTCCGTTATAGCTCATTGTAACATAACTCTGCTTGTTTGAAGGTATCGGTTGAATAGGTTGATTGACTTGATTCACATTTGGTTGTATAATATAGTATAGATTTCCTTGATTATCTTTGTAAACTGTGGGTATGTTAGGTACTCCAATACCTTGGTTACCTAAATTGGAACCAATAGTTGGCATCACATAAACTCCATTAACATTTAACTGTTGATTACCACTCGGCTGCAAAATTATAATTTGACCACTATTACTTCCTGGCGTAGGTGTTGTAGCCACATTTGGAGTATGTAATATGACTTTACCGTTATCTATTGATGGCTGTTTCACAATTTTATCGGAACCTGGAACTTGAATAGTATCGTCTACGTCATGTTTGGCGGGACTTTCAATTGAAACCGGGTCATTATAGTGAACACTTTCTAAATCACCGTGGATGATATTTATCCATTCTGCATAACTTATTGGTCGGTGTCCATCCATTGAAATCGGATGGACATTTTTTTTATATGCAGCATACGAGGAGTCCAATTGCCAAGGCTCTAGGTAGAGTATAGTACTTTTAGGTTCAATATTATACCCGTTAGGTAGGGGAGTCAGATTTCCCAATACAGCGGTTCCCAGTGATTCGATTGTACTGACACCCGTAGATATGACGTTACCCAGGCTGCTCAACAGTCCGCCATTGGGAGTGTTTAGGCCCAAATTAAGAAGTCCTGAGCTTGACACACCAGATAAGTCTATAGGTAATAAGCCACTTCGTACATTCGCTACGAAGAGTAGTGTCAGAAAAGCCTGAAAATAAAAATGTAGACATTTTAAAAGTTTAAAAACCGACTTTAAAACCCAAATTGCGGTGCATTTGACAGCCTCCTTGGCGCAGCGGGCGAATAGCCGGCTGCGAAGCAAGAGACTGTGGGTTCGATTCCCACACTGAGACAAAATGTTCCACAAAAAATTGTTTCTGGTCTAGATGTCGTGGGACCGCAAGTCCCTTTTAGTTTCTGATACCCACGATACAGGTTTACCTAGTGTGGGATCAGGACTACAAGTGTGTGTGTGACTGTTTAGTGTATTTATTTATTTATTTGCTCTTATCCGTTGAGGATTTATGCATTTCCCTTCTAATCTATCACCATATGTAACTTTATTTATATGGGATCACCTTCGGAATAAAACTTAATCAATCTTAAATCAAGCCCAAAAATAAGCATTTAAATCAGTCCACATTTAATTTTGTCAGTCATAGCCCCTAACATGCATTAAAAAAACCAAATTAAAAATACAGACGTATTGAGAACCTTCTAACCTCCTTTGGGAAGTCGGTTGAATACCCATTTAAAGTCATCAAAAGTCATTATAAGTAACGTTTAAATGTTATATCTGCCAGAGCAGTCAGTTGTTGTAAATTCTATTGACTAATGCAGTAAGTCTGACTGCCTCGATGGCACAGTTGTAATGCGTACGCGTTAGGATTAAGGCCAACGCTGAGGTCTCGGGTTCAATTCCCGGGTCGGGTAAAGTGGTATTGGGTTTTTCCATTACGAAATGCTCAGTATCAGCCCGGAGTCTGGAATTTGTGCCCGGTATGACGATAGGCTCGCCCCCTATCACATAAGGGATGGAGATACGCTCGGCGAAATGTGGGTGTACTGGTTACACCTCTGCCTACCCCTTCAGGGATTACAGGCGTGAGTGCGTATGTATGTTGCAGTAAGTTGTATTTCTAATAATTTAGTTCTCACAGAAATCGTAAACTTGCCTCTTACATTTATATAACTTGGTTCAATATACAATTTGACAATCATTAATAAATGGCAGTTATTAACCGATTTAAAAAAGAAGGGAGTTCTCAATTCGTCTGTAGGTACATAATTATAGATATTAATAATACATAATTATAATTAATTAAATATAATTAATATAATCTCTGACAACAGAACTATGTTCTCAGATTCTTTTTTGTTTGAAATGTTTTTTCCGTGATGGTTACATAAAAATTTGGACACCTAAAGACTGAGTCCGTTGGAAAATGGGAAAATCTTCAAATGGAAACAGTAAACGCACAGCGAGTCGGATTTTGACGTTTTGATTATTAACACGTAACTAATGAGATTCCTATAAGTTCTTTTGTATAGGAATGAAATGAGAAAACGAAGAAGATTTTGGCATTCTTAAACGAAGGATAAAGAACGGAAGAATTTCTCAATTCTACGCGTATATTTTTTGTATGTATAACTAACTAACTAACTACTCACAAAGTGACCCGATTTTGATGAATCTTTTTCATATCAAACGATATATAGCTTAAAGTTAATCCCATTAAATTGCAAAATGATTCTTTCATTAAAAAATGTAGACAATGCAAACGAACATATTGCCAAATACCGTGAAGTTCTAAACCATTTAGTACAGTTTTGCTGCAAAAATAGCAAGGACACGGTACAGTTAAGGCTGATAAATAAATAAATAGCAAAGTTATAAACCGGTATTAAACAAAAAAAGGCGCATTAAAATGATGAATTAAATTTTTACATACCCGTACACACGCCGCCATGTCTAAGTTCCAAATGGAGTTATTATCAAAAATCAATGAAGACTTCAAATAACCACAAGCATCACGTCATATTCGTCGATAAGTGAATATCAGTTAAACTGTTTTTAATTACTATGCCTATTACAAAACTCTTGTTAACCAACTTAGAGTCAGAATTGTTGTATATTGATGTTCAACGACCGGGCTGGAATGACGCTGGATAAACTTAGGTTTGTCTCAAGCCCCTTTTTTTATGCCAGCGGCTGACAATAAGCAAGTAGGTCACCTGATAGTAAGTGATCTCCACCGCCCATGCACGCTCATAATACCAGAAGAATCATGGGCGCATTGCCGACCTTATAGGAAATGGATTATTACGAGTTATGACGAGGATCAGGATATTCATTACTATTTATCCTGGAAAAGCCTTTCACGCAGCCGGTAATGTGGGCAAAAGCTATTATATTATAAATACACATTCGCAGATTCACTCAAGATATTACAGAAATATCAGCCAAGAGCTGAAATGTAAAACTGAATGCGATGAAAATAGTCCTGTGAAATGTTCCTTTACTTTGTGGCGACTTGGGTTTTCAGTGCACTTAGGGCGGCTGCACATTAGCGCAGCGATTCCTTTAGTGGGTTCCGTGGAAAAGTCACCAAGGTTCCGTGAATAGTTACATTTATCACCGACTTGCAGCGATTGATTATTTATTTATTTTAGGATTACCAGAAGACGATACACTACACTAATATAAAAACATACGCATACAAACAAAAAATATAGTGTTCTCCCATAAACAGGCAACCACATCTTACAATGGGTAACTAGCGCCATAAGAGTAGCAGTTATTAAATAACTTTAAATTAAGTTAAATTAAAATAAATTGGTAATTAAACATGCGTAAGCCTTAATTAAATGTTTTTAGCACTTAACATGAGATCATCAATAGTTGAGTAATACTAAACAACAAAAAAAAAACAAAACATTATGCATAAGTTAAAATAGAATGTACTCCTGTTATATAAGAAATTACAACAAGTGAGGCTTAATTTTCTTTTTAAATGAGTATAGTTTGTCGTGAAAAATATCAAGATCTATGGACCGTGGAAGATAGCTTTGTATAATTGTATCATTCGTGTAATCGGTAAACTGTTGGATCGGATTCACAAAATATCCGACCACACTGAAGATTAACTCATACACGGATTAAATGCTTCTGATATGTTTGCTAACTCGGCTTGTCTCGGAGGCGCAGTTGTAATTCGTACGCGGTATGACTGCTGTGTTGAGGTATCTGGTTCGATCACCGGGCCGGGTAAAAGTGATATTAGGATTTTCTATTACGAAATACTCAGTATCATCCCGGAGTCTGAAATCTGTGTCCGGTATGGCGATAGGCTCGCCCCCTATCACGTCATGGGACGGAGATACGCTCGGCGAAATGTGGGTGTACCTACTGGTTACACCTCTGCCTACCCCTCCGGGATTACAGGCGTGAGTGTGTATGTATGTATGTATGTTTGCTAATTCATGTAAGGTATTGATCATTTAATGTAGAGTTCCATCAAGGCAAATGCGGTGGATATTATTCGATTACATTTAACATTAAAAAAACGGTATATCTGACAGATTTTTGTTTTTTTATTTTTTTTTGAAATAGAAGGAGAGTTATACGACACCTTTATGTCTGTATATCTCTCTGCGGTGTCGTAGCCCCTCAACGAATAGACATCTGAAGGCCAATTCTTGTAATTTTAAATGTTCATTCCGATCTAGTCTCAGCGTCAAGAAAGTTGCAAATGGCATTCTCTTAAACCAATCGGTCCTGAGTGTCCACTATAAACACTTTTTGGTGCCAGAATTAAAAAAACAGGAACTTTGCGTCAATAATTTTTGCCGACTTTAGCGAAGGCGCGGGTGTCACGTCACAGCATGTTCATACATTTTAACCGATTTCCCACGGGCGCACATGCAAATGTGTCGGGAATCTGACCTCTGTAGATACCGGATACATTGACGCTTGCAAATGCTTACTTACATATATATATACATACATACGCACTCACCCTTGTAATCCCCGAAGGGGTAGGCAGAGGTGTAACCAGTACACCCACACTTCGCCGAGCGCATCTCCGTCCCATGATGTGACAGGGGGCGAGCCTATCGCCATATCGGGCACTATTCCAGACTCCGGGTTGATACTAAGCATTTCATGATAGAAAATCCCAATATCACTTTACCCGACCCGGGAATCGAACACGAGACCTCAGCGTTAGCCTCAGTCGTAACGCATACGCATTACAACTGCGTCACCGAGGCAGTCGGTGCAAGCAGCATATGCTTATTATACATATATATACTGCTACTATATAATAATCATAATAATAATAAAAACATTTATTGCACACAATATACATTTGTAGTACATAAAAAATTAAAAATAAACTATTTTAAACACTGCTTCGGAACCGGAGGGTGATGATGGTAACCATCATATTCCCTCCACCACACCAACAAACGCTGCACACTCCCACAGTAGCCACACATGAAGCGCCCCGTCCTACTTCCTCAAATGAGGCATGCGTAGCATCTCTATAGTAGTCTGTGAATGAGGCGACGCACCGGTGAGACCACTACAGATGCAATATCCACAAACGCTGTAGAGAAATGAAGATATTTTTAAATGGTGGAGCCACGTTGTAGACAGTCTACAGCATGAATGGGCTGGCTCGACCGGGTTGTTACCACGGTCTCACAGAAAATCCACGTGAAGTAGCAGCTTATTGTTGTGTTTTGTATGAAATTACTGGTCACTATGAGACTTAATATTATGTCTCAGGGCGACGAGCGCAGTCCAGCGCCATGAAGTGCTTTGTAATCCAAATTTATGTGTGGTGTTGCTTCTGCTAATGGATAGGTGTGGCACATACCATCAGTCGAACGATCTGCTCGTCTCGTCATTTAGGCTAATAAAAAAAGTACAGGATTCGACCTCCAGACCCAGAAATAAAGAAAATGTGTAAATTGAATTAACAACACACCTGACTTGTATACAATTGGTTTTATGACGATAGAATCAGATTATAGACTCGCTCTCCATTCAATATTGATTATGTACTATACAGCTATTATTGTTACTCATTGCACCTCTGCCGACTCCTCAAGAATTGAAGCATGATGGTATCAATATAAACATACATTAGCTCACGCCTGTAAGGATGAAAGGGTAGGCGGAGGGGCAACTAGTGTTGCACCAACGATTCGCCGAGCTTATGTCTGTCCCATGATAGAAGCAAGCCTATCAACATACCGGACACAAATTCCAATGCATTTATTTATTATTTATTTATAATGCTTAATTGTACATTAGACACTTATTAAAACTAAAAAGACAATTATCTTTTAAACATAGTACAATTGGCGGCCTTTTCGCTCAGGGCAATCTCTTACAGGCATCTCATGTGTGAATTTTTGAATCAAAAACTTAAATACAAATCATTATTGCCCTACCTGGGATATGATCCCAGGACTTCACAGTTTCTCATCCGTAATACCCTGCCTTTATACTAATGAGAATTCCTCCGTCGTCGTCTCAAACGTGTTTTGGCAGATCTCAACGACTACATCACAGTCGCTATCGAAGCAGCACTTTCCTCGCCCAATCCGAATCGCAATAATAATACGCGACCCCGACATAGGACACGCCTGCGAGTCCGAAGAACTCCCACAACTGACCGTCGGCACAATGATGTGCAGAGACGGTCCTAAACTATACTCCCCAGCGATTGCTCAAGCTGAGGTCTGAGCCTTCTATAAGGCGCCTCTGTGCTTAATCGCTACTAATTACATTATACATATTTCTGGCTAGAGCGCCATAAGCGCCGGCTTTATTGTCAGATGAAGTTGTAAAAGTAATATAAGCTAACAACACAAATACATTCGAAAAAAAAAACTTATGAGAAAATGAGTCTTAGTAAGGTGGATCCTGGCAGTAAGACGGGATAACGCCAAGAAGGAAAAATTAAAAATATTGTTCAAACATTTCAAAGATTTATTATTGAATATTGGGGCGCGCCCAATTTTGCATAAAATTCATAGTCATAACATTGAAAGTAACTTGGGCATAAAGTTTTCAGCGACATGATGGTTTATGCCAATAACAAATATCTTCAATAATTTTATGCGAGTTAATATGGTCCCGGACGACCTTGCGGCGGTGCAGGCCCGCCTAATATACCTAAGACCTTATGACCGGCGTCTTGGACCACATGACTCCTAGTCCGCATGCCTTTACCCACTTCTTTTAGCACTTGATGGGCAGCAGGAAAGACTTGCCCGAATAAGCCCGGGAGAAACTGGCAGCTGACGCTCGCGATGAGGAGTAGAGCGAAAAATACCTGCCATCAATTGTGTCACAACATTCATTACGAGACTATTTTAAATGCAATTTTTTAGACAACTTTTGTTTTTAGCCGATGGTAAGTGATCGCCACTGCATAATACCAGAATAATTGCGTTGCTGACCTTAAAGAACTGGAATGGAGATGGGAACGGGACGCTTACCGTACGAAGCGCAACAGCATTTTGCTACTTGAAACCTTTACCATCAGGTAACCCACTTGCTCGTTTGTTGACCTACGTTGTAAACCAAGTAGCTAGCTTGATGCTGAGGGATCTCCACCGCCAATGAAAACTCACAAAACCAGAATAATCGTAGGTGCGTTGCCAAACCTTAAAGGAAGGAAAAAGGATTGGGAAGATTGATTGAGATTGGATTGAGTGGTAGAGCTACGCTGTTGACAGTTTTGTCTACAGCATGAATGGGCCGGCTCGTCCGGGTCGTTACTACTATCTCACAGGAAACCGGCGTAAAGTAACAGCTTGCTGCTGCGTTTCGTACGGTGAGTGAGATATTCGGAGGCCCAAATCCTTCTCCCCTTCCCAATCCCTTAATTATCCCTTTCCTTTAAAGTCGGCGCCGCGCCCATGATCCTTTTAGTATTGTGGGCGTATATGGGCGGTGGAGATTACTTACCATCAGGTGACCCACTTGCTCGTTTACCGGCCTATGATATAAAGGAGCGATTTGGGCCTTCGGAAATTCATTCACCGTACGAAATGCAACAGCAATCTGCCACTTCATGTCGATTTTCATTCATGAGATCTTCATGAGATAATCATACTACTGTGGTAGAACCAGCCAATTTCTGCTGTAGACCAAATTATCTTGGCCCTACCACTAATATTTATTTCGAGCTTGGTGCTGTGGAACCAAAAGTCCCTCGCATTTCTTGAAAAATATATCAAATTTAAAATAAAAGATTAATATAAAATTCATACCTGTAGTTTGATCGCCATGTCTTCAGAATGATGTTCTTTGGTCCGAACTACACATTATATACTAACTTAATTACATCAACACAATCTTTATGATATAAGTAGTTAGCAAACCTGATTTTAATTACAACACTAATGGGAATAATAATATTAGGTATCTACATGTTATGTAGATAGTATATAACTATTACACAAATGAGAATGCTAAGATCGGCTGCTGGTGTCACTATTCTCGACAAGGTAAAAAATGTCTATAGTCTAGGGGTGGGTACGTCAGGAGTAAGTCGGTCGCAAATGTGCCAGATCTTACCAGGAGTACGATCCCGCGGACGACCCAAAAAACGCTGGCTTGACGTATTAGAGGGAGATATGAGAGCCAACGGTCTTACTACAGAGGATGCTCAAGATCGGGTGAAGTGGAGGCGTCTTAGTGGGAAGGCGGACCCTGGCACTAGCTGGGATAACGCCAGGTAGAAAGAAAGAAGTCTGGGGGTGGGTATTTATAACATAGATTGACAAACGAGCAAGTGGATAGTTACTATGTGGTAGGTCCCTCGTATGCGAGAGGACATCTGGGTGGTATCACCGTTTTGCCTATTTCTGCAACCAAGCAGGAAGTTTCAGTTTGAAGGACATTGAAGCCAGTAAAATTACTGGGCGTTATGAGATGCAACGCCTTATGTTTCAGGGTGACAAGCGCAATTTTAGGTGTGGTGTTGCTTCTGTTTATGGGCAGGCGTGGCAATAACCATTAGGTGAGCGACCTGCTCGTTCCGTGATTTTTTGAAAATGTTATATTGTAAACTTTGAATATTTCAGACGTTACGATATAAAAGATAGACCCAATTAAAGGTAGGACAGCTTAGAAATAGGTTTATTCGGGTACGGAACCGTAAAAAGTATCTACCACTTTATAGCTGAGTAGCTCAACATCCAGAATCATCATTGAATATCCGTTCCAACTTTTGAGCAAAACAATTTTAATTTTCCATTCTCAGTCCTTTTAACCCACCCTTACATAAAAATCATAAAATTATACACAAAACAGATAAATAAAGCGTGCGAGCAGAAACTTTAATACAATGGATGTTCTAGGAAGTACAGTCAAGCGGAAGGCTATAGGTAGAGCTATTCTGGATTAGCTATAGCTAATAACGTCAAGAAAGGTAGATTTTCATTAAATATATTTAAAAAACACTAATATTATGCAAACTGACAAATAACATGGGAAACATAGGGGTGATTGGGGTACATCTTGAAATGCTGCTTCTATTCTATAGAGCGCACTTTGACTTATCTCTGCCACGCCCTCTCGCTTTGCAGCCGGCTCGCGGCTACTCGCCCATGGCGCCACGGAGGCTGTCTTTAAATTTTATTACAGAGTTTTGTTTTGTTTGTAAATTAATACAAATAGATAGTGATTATAGATAGTGATTTCTTTTTACCAACCTCGGTTACCCATATGAGTGTTACATATAGTTCGGGTTCATAAGCTACAAGCATTTTTTTTCATCTATTTTGTCTACAGTATAAATGAGCCGGCTCGACCGAATTGTTACCACTGTCTCTCAGAAAATCGATGTTAATTAACGACTTGCTGCTGCGTTCCATACAGTGAGTGAGATATCCGAAAGCCCAAATCGCCTTCCCTTCTCAAGCCCATAATTATCCCTTTTCTTTAAGGTTGGCAACGCGACCATGATTCTTCTGGTATTATATGGGCGTTCATGGATGATCACTTACCATCAGGTGATCCACTTCGTTGCCCGGCCTATGCTATAAAAAATACATTTTTAATTACGAAGAAGTAGTTTTGAGTTACCAACGTTATTCCTAAATGCTGGACATAGTTGTGTTTTTCGTTACTTTTATGTGACTTAATAGACAAGAATTTGACAGTTGTGATATTTTTTCCCAAACATGAAATGGGGAAATATATGTAACGTAGCAACATTTAAAAAAATCTAGCTGTCTTATGTGCGGTCACGCCATGGCTCTATCTATAGGTAATATATCAATGGATACTATATCGATGACCGACACACTTGAATTCATTACGGTTTTTTGGCGGGAATTCTGACAGTGCGGTGGCTCTCTTGTTTTAATTATTTCCTAAACTAGTTTAAAGTTGTGTTTGTTGTATAAAAGTGGTGTGGTTTTGTGCAATAATTATTTACGATGATGAATAGTTTATGTAAACATTAAAATAGGGAATTTAGTGAATGTAGGTGAATTTGACCAAGGGTATCGATCGACCTTGTGCGTTCGATCCGCTTGAAGAAAGTCGTCTAAGAAGCATTGAACTGAAAGGAATTAACACCAAAACTCCAACAAGACCTTAAAATCGGCCACACCCCCGTTCCATCGTTCTTGGAATATATGAAAAGAATATAACTAATGACTTGGCAGCATGGTCTCTGATCTTAGCCGGTTCCTTAAGGAACAAACAAAAAAAATTGAATTCATTACCTAATATTCTCTTTGATTACATAGCAAGAATGACACGCAAAATCGTGAAGCGTGCCAATTTTTTTGTAAAAATAATCAATAGTTTCGTCTTATTTCATTGTTTTTGACCATGTTCAAGATCCGCCTACACCACGACAAATGAATATTTCCTACCTCGACACTGGCAAAATCATCGTGCCCCGATGGAGGCACAATATAAAATTGGTTTGGATTGGAATTTTAACCGTTTAACCGTTCGCAACGTATGGCGTGTGCGCGCCATGAAAATTAACTTTATCCTAAATCTAAGATGATGATTATCATGATCTAATCTACGCGCTGGACTGATCAGATCCGCACCACACTCAACATGGATGTCGCCAAGGTTCATATCGTTGAAAGCAGGAGCAGGTGGCACAACATCGTACGCAAGAAGTAGGTTCCTTGATGGGTCACGACCCCCTGCATTGGGGAATCGACGCAACTAGGAGGAGGAAATCTAAGAAATTAGTATTCGTGTCTGGTACAAGTTTGGAGATTCCTTGGCGGCAACCAGCTCCTATGCCATGCACGGGGTACCCCTGAAGATGACGGTACTGCGAGTCCAAGGTGAGTGTGAGAACATCCGCTACAGGAACCAATGTTCCTGGTCCTTCGACAATTCTTTTTCCGTAGCAACAACACATTTTAATATAAACTTTTGCCCGCAGCTCCACTTACGTGATTAGGTTTGTCGGTGTTCTGGGCCACCAACATCATAGGCACAAAGTCAACCTCACCTGTACGTGGTACACTCTGCTGATTTACAGACGAGGCAATGGCGAAATTTAGTTCCCGTTACAGGTGAGTGGTAGAGCCACGCTGTAGACACTTGTCTACAGCATGTATGGGCCGGCTCGTCCGAGTCATTACCACTGTCTCACAGAAAACCGGCGTAAAGTAACAGCTTGCTGCTGCGTTTCGTACGGTGAGTGAGATATCCGGAGGCCCAAACCCCATCCCCTTCCCAATCCCTTAATTATCCCTTTCCTTTAAGGTCGGCAACGCACCCATGATTCTTTTGGTATTGTGGGTGTACATGGGCGGTGGAGATCACTTACCATCAGGTGACCCACTTGCTCGTTTGCCGGCCTATACTATAAAAAAAAAGGTTCTGGGAGTCAGACAGGGGTCGCACCATATAATAGCAAATCAACCGTCAAATTTTGATGGAAAGGCGGCATTAAGCCGAGATACGAGAACGCCAGGTAGAAAGAGAGAAAGGAACCCTAGAAAATTGTGCCCTACACAAGTTTTTTAATTGTTTTATTTCTAAATGCACCTATATGACGTACATGGGCGGTAGAGATCATTTACCATCAGGTGACCCACTTGCTCGTTTACTAGCCTATGCCTTAAAAAAACATCTAACCAACCGTTGTAGAAAGAATTGTGAGTTGAAACTCAATCGGATGAACGATGTGGGAACGCATAGAAGACGAACAATAAAACAAATTATTTTTATATATGATATTTAATTTCAAGGAACAGACATCTTAAAGTTATACATAAACCTAATATTTTAGATAAGGAACATTTACTTTGCACAAATTAATGTACGACCGTTGTGGTTCATACAGCCTAGGTTGCCAAGTAAGTAGCTCCACAAAGCAGACTTATTTGACCTGCCTCCTCCAGAACCCAGGAGCATCGTCATGATTTTAGAGTTAGGATCATCAAAGGAGTTTGATCCACCAGATATAAAAGGCTGTCTGCTTAATACGGGTTGTCGGTTATTGATGATGTAAGGGTTAGAATTCCTCTGTTGTAGCAAGATTTGGACTAGTTGCATCAAGCTGTCTGAGTTGAAACCAGGAAAGCTGCCCCTGCCATTGAAATTGGTCATGCTGTTACCAAAATTATTTGACACGTCTGGCATACTACTGATCATCTGGAGCAAAATGTTGTACAGCTTCTGAGCACTGCCCGCGTCGCTGTTACCCGATATTAAGATATGACCAGCTTCTGGATTTGACGCACCTAATAGCTGAATCAAATACTGTATCAATTGTGACTGACCGTTCCCATTTCGATCTGATGTTAAAACATTGTTCAGTCCTTGCTGGTTGCCTAAGAGCTGCATTAAAATTTGCATCAGTTGTGCCTGGTTTCCGTTATTGTTATGGGTTACTACGACGTCGTTGGCGTCTTGCTGGCGAATCAGTTTGATGAGAAGTGGAATCAATTTCTCTTCACTGCTATCACTGTTATGTGACATAACAACATTGCTTGATGCGTTCTTCTGGCGTAGAAGTTGGATCAAAATCTGCAACAGTTTCGATGGATTGTTCTCGTTCTGGGTGTTGATCACGACGCTTTCTGTACCAATCTTTTTACACAAGAGCTCAATCAAAATGTGTAACAATTTTGTTGGATTTCTCTTTTCCTGTACAATAACGTGTTCTGTCTCGGATCCCGGTTTCTCGTTTAATACTCTTAATAAGATTTTAATTAGTTCCGAGTCAGTTACATCCTCTCCACCGAATTTGTTTGTGTTTACCGAGAAACCATTGCCGTTGTCGGGCTTACCCAACATCGCAAGTATGGCATTTAAGTCCATATTATTTGGTTCTTGAGGTATCCTTGGTCCGAATACAGGGGGATTTGTCGGTTGAGGTATAATGATAGGTGGAGTAGGAATGGGAGTAGTTCGACCAAAATTGATGACGTTCGGATACGAAACAGGATCTGGATGAGGTAAATAATTTGTGTTGAAATTCGGCTGGTATAAACCTAAATTCGTCAATATGGTCCAGATAGGATAGTAGCCTTGCACCACGTAGACTGGAAGTGAACTAAAGCTACCCAGATTCGGAATTTGAAAGCCTAGATTTCCTAGGTTTCCGTTAGGATATAATCCATTGATGAGTTGCAAGCCTGGGACAGGGTTGGGACGGCCGGGCGTCAGTAGGACTACGTAGCTAGGTACACTGTTTTGCGGGAGCAAATGCAGCTGGTTTAAGGGGATAAACTTACCCTGGCCTCCTGTCATGGCGTAAACAAACCCTGGCTTCCCACTCAGTATGCTGAGCACTTGCATCAAGCTCGATCCTTCGTACTGTAGACCTTGCAAGTCATTGAGGTTCAATATTATTATACTTTGATTGGACTTATTGTCGGGCTGATTTGGAAAGACACCAGGGTCCAACGGATTGTTCGGTGGGTTAATTGGTGGCTGTACAGGTGGGAACATTGGCTGTACTGTCGGCACTTCTGCAGGTGGATAAATCGGTGATACTGTGGGATAAAATGGCGGTTGTATATCAGTGGGGTAGGATGGGAAATTGTTTGGATTTGAGAAGTCAGGCGTTATTTCTGTGGGGACCGTTACTCCAAGGTCGCTGTTTCCTGGCTCTTTCGTGACCTTCGAAGTCAGATTCTGGAGGGCGTTTATGACATCATTAACGGTAGGTCTTGGCCTTCCGCTGCCAGCTGCAGGTCGAACTGCCGACCCTGACATACTGAAGCCCACGTCTCCGTTAGGTTTTCTGCCTGGTGCCAATGTCACTGAGCTTGTGGCCTCATTATAGGTGCCTGGGAGGCGGTCATTAAAGCTATTGACAGTGACCGCTGCAGGTCTCTCCGCCAAGGTCATGACGCAGACCAAAGATAAAATTATCTGGAAATACCAATTTTTATTAATCGATATTGACAAGAATAAAACAATGAATGACAAGAGAAGCAGGTTGCTCGCCTGATGGTAAATGCGACGCCAGCGCATAAACACTTTCCAGCACTTTAAATTAAGAGGTACTGCATGATAGTGTATTGCGCTCGTCGCCCCGAGACATAAGATGTTAAGACTCATAAAGCCCAGTAATTTCTGATGGAAGTATGAATGCCTGCATTTATGATGTATGCAAGCATTAACAACGATGTTTTCAACCTCTTCTTTCTGATACCAGTCATAACGAGTGTTGAAGTTATAATTATATATTTTTTTAGTTAATCAAGGAGTACTTTATGCTAACAATTACACTGACTTCAATATACTTCAAACAAGAACAGAGCGGTGCTTAGACACTACTGCTTGGCGCCAAAAATTGACTGGTACCTACCCAAACGGACTCACTCAAAAAAGACATCTAGTACGAGTATATCCTATTGATTCTACAAATATTATGAATGTGCCAGTTTGGATGTTTGTTAATCTATCACGCTTTAACGGAATTGGATGATATTTAGCACACCAGTAGACATTACATAGACTTCTTTTCATCCCGGAAAAAGACATTCACCCGGCCGGAGCCGCGAGCAAAAGCTAGTTCAGAACAATGTCAGTGAAAGTCACTGAAACATTTGTTAGATAAGTGGTAGTAGCGCTGTAGACTTGTTGGACCGGATCGGTACCACGGTCTCACATAAAACTTGAAGTGATGAATGAACTTTCGTATGGTCTGCGAGATTTGTGGAATCACAATACAATCCATTCCTTAAAATAAGGCAACGCTCCCACAATCCTCTGACATTATGGGTGGTAGATATCACTTATCAACAAGTAACTCACGTACTTGTTAGCTTGGCAATAAAAATAACAAAAGACTAATATTAATTTTAGTAAAATACCTGTGCTTGTCGGCCCATGATTGTGTTGGATGACCCATATGCCTGGTTGGAGACTGTTTAAATAGTAATAGTGAAAGCCAACAGTCGTTGTTATCAAGAGATAATTGCTCTATCTGTCACAATTAATTCGTATTTAATTGTTACATCCATTCGAAAATGGCACTGGATAACTGATAAATATTTTGTATCTTGTAATCTATTAAAAGGAGAGATGCCCTACACTAGGGCCTAGCGTGTAGTGGTACGGACTGGACAGAAATCGCAGGTTCGAAACCAGCCGCACGACATTTCTGACATTTTGAGGTTACTTTTGTATTAATTATACTTATCTTATATATATAATTATTAGACTGCCTCGGTGGCGCAGTTGTAATGCGTACGCGTTACGATTGAGGCTAACACTGAGGTCTCGGGTTCGATCCCCGGGTCTAAAATGATGTTGGGTTTTTTTATTGCGAAATGCTCAGTGTCAGCCTGGAGTCTGGAATTTGTGCCCGGTATGGCGATAGGCTCGCCCCCTATCACATTGTGGGACGGAGATACGCTCGGCGAAATGTGGGTGTACTGGTTACACCTCTGCCTACCCCTTCGGGGATTACAGGCGTGAGTGCGTATCTGAGGATCATAAACATAGTAATATGGTGAGTAGTTATAAGTATGGTGATCATAGATTGGAGTTTCTATAAGTAGTTAGAAGTTTCTATAATAGTTAGTTCTAAGTTGTTTAATTATCGCTGGTTTCAGTGTTGAAGGAAAATATCGTGAGATAACCAGCAAACCTGAGAATTCTCCATAATAAATTTGAAGGTATGTGAAGTCTTCCAACCCATATTACCCTATTCCACCCCTAAGGTGGTGAAAGACTAAAACTTCGTCATGTATACACCGATTTCTATGATTCTGTTACTAAAAATAGTAAAGTAAAACCAACACAAAAATCTAAAAAGTATAAAATGTAAATAACCAATTTTGAATGTGTGCTTTCTTCTACTTATAATTAACCATTCATTTGCAATAGCTCCGACTCATTATTGGTTTATTTTTAGCTTTATATTTTTCTTTGGAGTCGGTTTTATTTTTTCTAATTGATGTTATGTTACGGGTTTAAACGATTATTTCCTATTTGAACGTAATTGAAAATTTTATTTTAACATAAACAACGGTGATTACCAGTTACAGAATAAAACAAAATTTTGTGAAAGGCTAATTTTATTCAGTCTTATAAAATAAAAATGTAAACAAATATGTACATTATTTACAGAGTTTACTTAACTATAAATTGACCCGTTTATCTTAATATTAACATAGCTAATGTGCACTTAATCTTAACATCGGTGTCCGGTTAACATTGCCTTTGTCATTACCAGTAACAACAGAATAAAAATAGTTGATCTAATCCATGAGGTGTGTTACTTTAACCCTTTTCACAGTTTTAGCTTAAAATTAGTGATAGTACAAATTTTGCCAGTAATTGTACCAACATAAATTATATAATATTTACACAAAGAGAATTAAAGTATATAGAGCGACCATTAGAAACAATTTCATACAAAATATTTAATCCCAAGCGTCAGTAACGCCATCTAGTTTTGAATAGCAAAAAAAAGTATAGTACACAATTTAGCTATCACACAGTAGGTTGTGCTTATAACTAGTGTTGTGTTGAGTGTTTTCCTTTGCTTTTTACACACAAGCATGACTTGTCACATGGACGTCCCAACTAGACTGAGTGACTTGTTACTAAGTAATAAGGGATCACAAATATGTTCGCTTTGTCCCGTCTGTAATTATAATATTTGACTGTCTTTTGTATTTAGACGACAAATTAAGTATAAGCAGATAAAATAATTATAGTTCTCTGAGAATCCAAGTAATATCTCTTCTAATGTGGTAAGCTTATGTGATCCATGCGAATAATAATTAAATAACGTGGCATTCTGAATAACAATGCATTCTCTATTTAGATACAAAATTTTAAAAGGTTTATGCATTTGTATTTTGTCAAGACTATAAAAGAGAACAGCTGTGGCTTTTTATCTTTACATTTTATCAAATATTTTAAAATAGACCAGTAGAAAAGTCGTTACAAAGTAATTAGTAAATATATGCCATATGCGATAAAGATTTCTAATTGAGAATTTAATTAAAGACAGTTTTGCTGGCACTGACAGTCCTATTTAGACCAGCAAGTAAAATTATAACCTAAGTCTCATTATATTTATTAATAATTAATACCGAAACATAATTAAACTTAGGTTAGGTTTCTAATGAAGGTATAGTTAAATTCTTAAAATTAAACGGATATATTAAAAATGGTTTTTCTACTAAATCTGTAGAATATGATGCACCACTGCATCATTATTATAATATCATATCACAGATAACTGCGAAATTTTATATAACATTAGAAAGACAATCAAATTAAATATAGTGACTGATAATTATGGAGATATCTACTTTAACTTTGCTAATTGTTGTTATACTATTAACATATATGATGTTTATGATCGCACTTAGTGTAATAGTAGGGTTTTCGTATAAGGGCATCCACCTCAGCTGCACTAAGGTCTCTGCATCCGCAGGATCGCTCCTTCCGATCGGTATGAACCGATATTTCGTTATAAAATCTGATGTAAAATCAGGCATTTATTACGTTGTTACTGGCTTGTAATTCGAGAAGGGGGTGTAGAGTAAATAAGTCTTCGATGTTGCCATACTCCTAGTTCGTTTTTATTCTTCGCTCTGTTAATTAATTCCGCAAAATATTTTCAAACACATGCATTATTTATTTCCCACATAAAAACAATATTCGTTTTGAATTCAACAGATCTGTTGCAATACCAAATAATTGTAATTATTGTGAATATAACACGCTATTAATCACGATGCTGAATTTATCTACCAGAAATTCGAATTCCCCTTCTCTTATTGAATTAAGAACCTACCCCTGTTGTCCCCTTTGGCGGGTGGTGTCTGTAAACTGGATGGAACACTGGCGCACCGCCATGTTGGGTCGCAGAAAGTCGGAGATTGTGGTAGCCTTCGGCGCTGGTCGGTCGAATGGATAGCCCATTGGTTGTCTGTCGGGATACTTGCGGTCACGGATGCCGCAGTACGAGGCGGCATCATTGCACGAGCCTACTAGGTCTTGTTCGATCTAAAAAAAATAGTAGACATGTAGTATGGTAGATTGGTAGAACAGAATAATTGTAAATGGTAGGATTTTCTAGGAGTCTTTAGCAAGTTATACGAAACTGAGGGTAGAATAAGTACACATAACTTCGGAAAGTCAAAAGTGGATGCCCTGGTAGTTGAGATCTAACTCGCGACATCCGTCTTGGCAGTCAATTTCACATAGAAATGCTATTGCTGTTTTAATCGCAAAATGTCCATAATTACCCTGTCATTAGTCCAGTTGGAGATCATGGCAAACAGCAAGATGGGGTATCCCTTGTCGTTGCCCTTCGGTATGAGCATGTGGTGAGGCCAGCCGCAGCCGCAGAAGTCGAACTCGGCGGCTTCAGCGGAGCCCTGGTCGCCCGGCCGGTCCGCCTGGTTGCGGAATGTACGCTCGTAAGGGATGGTCACTGACGAGTCCAAGCTTCGGCGACGGACGGTGTTCATGCCAGGACGAACTGGAGACATACAATAAACGTGGGAAGATATTTCATACATATTGGTACCAGTCATCCCGGGTGTTTACAAATCAGTTTACCGGTAAACTGATTTGATAAGCAAAATGCAACGTTATTGACACTCGACCTGCCCTTCAAATTTGAGACTTAATGTATTATTAATAAGCTATTATACCGTAAAAATACACTGACAATTCTACCATAGAATTACCTACCGGTAAACCTCCCGGGATGACTAACTGGATAGCGACCACCGTACACATGGTGTAAAATCAAATACAGTAGCTCACTCTGACTACGAGCGTTCCAAAGTCAATCGGTGTACTCGTATATGCAGTTTCTTCAAGCCAGCGTAATTCTGGCGGGCGTCGAGAGACACAACGTCTCTTGAAGGTAATTATTATATTTGTACTTCAGAGTTGGTCGATAGAGCTGTTTGCATTAGGAATAATAGGCGTCTACAGAGGATCATGTCGATGGACCTCATCTCCGACCGTGTCTTAATCATATATTAGGGGTCCAGCTGAAAATCAGTGCTGTGTCTCAACAGCGTACACTGACCTGGTCCCCTTCTACCGCATATATTGTAGCAAATTTATGTTTTATAAATGTGTATGTTTATCATCTTTTTGTTGTGCTATATGTATGTGTGTGTAGAAAAATAAATGGTTTAAATGGTTTATATATTCAGAGATTAAGGTCTACTGGACTACATTGGTCGATAAAAGTATAATGATACTCACGTCCTTGCGAGAACTTGTCAAGCTCGATCATGAGTTTTCTTTGCTCGTCGAAGGGCAGCGGCTGACCTTTCTCGTCTTGTGTGGGTGCCATGAAGATACGCACCATGACCATCAGACTCTGTCCACTTGTGTTGTTCACCTCGATACTGAAAATGTAATAAATTAAATACACACACAGACGTGAAATCATATTTTTATATACGAGTATATAATTCTACTGTACGTGTGTATGTGACTGAACTCCTCCGAAACGGCTGGACTGATTTGAATGATTTTTTTGTATGCGCCCCGAATGGTTTAGATTCACAATTGGACCCGGTAGGTGGCGCTGCTGTAGTTGCGTGTGAAACCGCGCGGGACAGCTAGTTAAAATATAAAACTTATGTCGTGGGTATCAGGAACTACGAGATTTTTTCATAGCCATCAATGGCAGACAAGCTGACGGCCTACCTGATGAATGGTTACCGTACATGGACCTGGACTTCAGCAGTAGCATGGGGCACACCCAACCCACTGCCTACAGTGAAATAAATTTTTAACCCTAATCTGTAGATGGAGTTGTCACCGCGTTGAGGAAACACCCTCACCAATAAGCGTGCAAGGTTTTTGTTTATGATATTTAAGATAGTCACTTCGTATCTTAAAAAATTTGTAAATCCAACATTACTAGACCACAAGGTTACACAAGTATATATCAAAAATCCTCTCATTAGCCTTTTCCGCGGTAATAATCCGTTTACTGGTTACTGCCAGGGGTGAAGAGATGAAATTTCCATGTCTTGCAAATACCAGATTCACTAGATTTCTAATGGCTGGTTCCTATATTCTATATCTTTACATATATATAATTCTACTGTATGTGTGTATGTCACTGAACTCCTCCTAAACGGCTGGACCGATTTCAATGAATTCATTCATTCATTTCATTCATTTTGTGTATGTACTTATTATATTATTTATCTTTCATTTCATACTATGTTTAATATCCTAATCGCTTAAAATATCATGCAGGACAACGTCTGCCGGGTCCGCTATTATTTATATAAAGATAGATAGTAAGTGTTTGACAGATCTTTCATACAAAATGTGTCAAAATTTTACTGCCAGTAAGCAAATCTGTCGAAAGACAGAATATTGGGAACGGTCTAAACCGAAACGGAAACTACTTAACCGATCATCATGAACCTTTGTACACATATTCTTGGAGGTATAAGAAGTAACATAGGATACTTTCTATAAAAAAAAAAATATCTATTTATTTTACGCTCGCATTCGCTTTCACGCCTAAATCACTGAATCGATTTTGATGTAGAGATAGATGGGACCCTGGAGACGGTTATAGGCTACTTTTTATTTCGGAAAAGTATATTCACGCGGGCGGAGCTAAAAGCTAGTAATGTATAAACACTGACACGTATTGGAAATCGTCGTGCTGCAGATGTGTGAAGCGCGCGAGCACGCTGCCCCGCGGAGTGAAGTCCAGCCCGCGCGCGAGCTCCACCGTGCTCTGCTCCCACAGAGTCGAGATCGTGTTGGCTCTGCCCTTCCCTTCGATGCTGATTGATGACACACGCACTCCGGGGAAGTCCAGCTATGTAACATTGTATTAGCTTGAATCACGAGACGAGCATATCGCTCGCCTGATGGTAAGCGCAACGCCACACAGAACTTTGAATTACAAAGCACTGCATGGCACTGGACTGTGCTCGTCACCCAAAGACATAAGTTGTTAGGTCTCAAATTCACTGGCTTCAATGCCCTTCAAACTGGAACACAACAGTGGTTACATGCTGTTGCTTGGTGACAGAAATAGACAAAGCGGTGGTAACGACCCAGATGACCTCTCGCATAAGAGGGAACTACCATCTAGTAAGTACATACGTAACATAAGCTCAATCTATATCCCCAAAGGGATAAAAAGTAAAAGTAAAGGGGCACGGGGGCTACTTAGCTCCCATGATCTCATAAGGGTTAATTATTTTTTTATACCACACGGCCAGCAAACAAGCAAGTGGGTCACCTGATAGAAAGTAATCTTGATAAATCTCATGAACAGCCACAATATGAGAATCATGAGTGCGGACCTTTCAAGAAATGAATGAGAATTGGAAAGGGATTTTCTGGGCTCCCATAAATACTACCACTTGTACGAAACGTAACAGTAAAGCTGCCAATTCCAATGCTTTTTCTGTAAGACTGTAGTATCATGTCAAAGTAGACAAGACTGCCTACAGCGTGGCTCTACCACTTATAAACATGAGATTAGATTCATGGGATTCCAATATATAAAATAAATAAATAAATACACCCAACAGTCACACACATAGTCCTGACACCACACTAGGTAAACCTGTATCGTGCGTATCAAAACCTACGAGGGACTTGCGGTCCCACAACACCCAGACCCGAGACAAATATTTGTGGGTCAGGCAAACATTTGTCAAGGTGCGGGAATCGAACCCACGGCCTCAAGCTTTGCAACCGGCTACTCGCCCGCTGCGCCACGGAGGCTGTCAAAGAATGAATTAGTGATATTTATGATTGATGCAGCTTACCCTCTCGTTGCTGTAGGGCGTCAACTTGTTCTTGTAGGTTTGGAAGATGTCGTCGATGTACGAGTGCCAGCGGTAGAACACAGGGTCGCGCATGGCAGTAGCCGAGTCGCCCATCACGCCGAATTGTTCCTAGTGACATCATACATAGAACATAAGCTCACGTCTGAACCCCTAAAGGGATAGGCAGAGATGAAACTAGTATACCCATGGGTCGCCGAACTTAATTCCATTCCATGATGAAATAGGGGCAAGCTTATCGCCATGATGATGTGTGATTTTTCGAATCGAAAACTCCAACTCAAATTTAGATTTCTTGACCGGAGAATTGAACCCAAGACCTGGTAACTAACTACCTAAGTAGCCACTAGAGGCGAGAACTAATAGGACCAAACCACATAGACTGCAACAACTATAAGTTGTCAGTAGTCTTCGTCTTCCACCTGTTTTATCCCACTCACAGTGGGGTCGGCGCAACATGCTATTTAACACATGTTGCAGAAAGATTTGACTTGTAGTGTTTGCAGCCGCCTGCATCTGCGCCTGTCTGTTGTCAACCCCTTTAGGAATAAAGTAAGCAATGGCTAAGGTTGGAACGAAATGAAAATGTGTAGAATATTTCTTTCTGCCTGGCGTTATCCCAACTTAAAAGACAGGATCCGCCTCCTTCCATCTTGATTTGATAGTGGATATAGAATTAAATGATCCGCCTTCTGACCCTCACGACTCGCAACGGGATCCAAGCATTACCTCGTCCGTTAATCAGCATAGTGTACCTACTAAATGCATGTACTACTCTAAATTAAAATGTATTGAATAATTTGTGAACAAAGGAAATCGACTACTTAATGAATTTTTGACGACAGCACCACTCGTCCAACCTACATATAGTTAGTGATTTCTTATGTTTACGCGAATATTACACATTGAAATAAAACTAGTTTATACGAATTTTATCGCGGTTTAATTTTATTTTAGTCCCTACGTTTCGAAAGCTTTTCAGCATTCGTGGTCACTCGCCCGTGACATAATCCGTATAAACTAGTTTTATTTTAATCTACTCATAGGTGTCGCACTATGTACACGAAGTTTCAGGTCAGACAGATTAGTTCAGATCCACGAAGATCAAAAAGTTTACACTGAATTGCTTACCAGATGTCTATGGTCAGGGTCGTGGGAGTACGAGATGAACACGTGTCCCATGTTGTGAAGGTCTCCGTAGTACGACCTGTTGCGGCTGATGATTGAGGACTCCATCAAGTTTCCGAGGACGTCGATACCCGTCTCCTCATCCAGGGGCAATTCACGGCCGTTGGGCTACAGAACAAGATAAACTTCTAGTTTGTACATTTCACAAAGACTACTCTACTCTCTACGTCAGACGTTGGCGTCATTGACGCTCCCGTTTGTGAACATTCTGTTATCGTCTGTATCACGGTGAATGCTCTGAAGAGTTGTTTGACCTTATCCCACCCTCACCTTTCCTTAACAAAACCACGCGTGCTGGCTTACGGAACCACATCTTTGTGGTCTCTTCCATCTCGGCTAAAAAGTTCGCAAAATCTTACTTCTGCCGGACCGTCAAGCTGTGGAATAGTTTGCCGGCACACGTGTTCCCTCCTTCCTATAATATGGGGTCCTTTAAACTGATTGTGAAGAAGCAATTAGGCAGGCCGGCATAATTTTGTCGACCTACGATAAACCCATCGTCTGTCGTTGGTCGACTGTATTCTTGGATTACGCTGCGCTTAACATCAGGTTTAGCGTAGTCACTTTGGCGAGCTAGTATAAAAAAATCTGCTTGGCGGCTAGATACGTCATTTGTAATGACAATACCGTTGAATGGTCACCCACAGATTTAAATAGTGCGTACTATTAACGTGTAGATGTCGCGTCACTGACCCCGGTGACGCCACCATTCGAAGACTGCCTTTACAGCGTATACATATAAAATTCTATACACATGTTTTTTTGTTGCCATTCACATAATAACTAATAAGTAGGTACTAGGTGTTGCAGTAGTTAGCAATAGGAACAAAACACAAGCTGACATTTCGGTATCTGCAGTTCGCGCGTCATCGTGAATTACACTAATTATAATCAGGGAGTGTTTTTAAATCTTATCTTTATCAGATCAACGCTGGACCATCTAAATATTACCAGGATGGTATAGACTAAGTGCAATGGATTATTTTAAGCAAGACACCGAATTATACAATATATACACTCGCGCCTGTAATCCCCGCAGAGGTAACCAGTACACCCACATTTCGCCGAGCTTATTTCGGTCCCATGATGTGATCGCCATATAGGGCACCATTCCAGACTCCGGGCTGATACTAAGCATTTCGTGATAGAAAAATCCACTTTTACCCGCCCCGGGATCGAACCTGAGATCTCAGCACAGCAGTCGTACCGCGTATGCATTACAATTGCGCCACCAAGGCAGTCAATGCAATTGGTCGGAAAAATATATATACGAAATATCTAAAAAAAAGTTGTTCTTAGTAAACATTCTGATGGAACGTAAATCTATTAGATTCATTGCCCTGGTGGTGAAAAAAAGACAATGTCCCTTATATATAGACTGATAATTAAAAGAAACATATAAAAAACACGATCTTGTTTGTATATGATCATTAGAATAAGAGTTTTTACTAAACACTATTTAGACTGCCTCGGTGGCGCGAATGCGTACGCGTTACGATTGAGGCCAACGCTGAGGTCTCGGGTTCGATCCCCGGGCCGGGTAAAGTGGTATTGGGTTTTTTTATTACGAAATGCTCAGTATCAGCCCGGAGTCTGGAATTTGTGCCAAAATTACCCGAAAACCTGAAAACCTGAAAATAGAAAATACCAACATCACTTTTACCCGACCCGGGGATCGAACCCGAGACCTCAGTGCCAGCCTCAGTCGTAACGCGTACGCATTACAACTGCGCCACCGAGGCGGTCATTAATAAAGTAATTATATAAAGTAGGTACTAAATGAGGGTAGCAAGTTTACCAGCATGACAGACATCTTCTGAACTGCCGTTAGGAAACGATCCCTCCATTCCTCTAGCTGGCGGACATCGATCCTGATCCGGTCCACAGGACGGTCAACGTCACGGAGCATGGTTCCGGAGAACCTAGAATTTTTTCATTAACGTCAACTTATTATAATACACGGGCACCTTAAATAGTTAATCGCTTCGCTGCGACTTCATAGCAAACTATAATCCTATATGCACAGACTTACATGGGGTTTATTTATGACATAGGCCGCCAAACGAGTAAGTGGGTCACCTGATTGTAAGTGATCTCCACTGCCCATATACGCCCACAATACCAAAAGAATCATGGGTGCGTTGCTTACCTTATAGCAAAGGGATCATTAAGGGATTGGGAAGGGGAGGGGGTTTGAACCTCCGGATATCTCACTCGCCGTACGAAACGCAGCAGCATACCTCTACTTTACGCCGGTTTTCTGTGAGACAGTGGTAATAACCCGGGCGAGCCGGCCCATACATGCTGTCGACAAAAGTGTCTACAGCGTGGCTCTACCACTCATAAATTGCTCATGGTTTTACCGCTCCTGGGTTGCTTGAAGTAGTTGTGACCGCTCGTCAGAGAGAATAGAAGTTAAAACCAAACGCCAAGCGGTCCGTGTAAGTTGTTCAACGAAGAACTGCTCGAGATACCCGTGTATGGATGCTCTATGACCGGCCGGCCCTAGACGGGCAACTTGAGCAGATAATCGTTAAACGACTTACACGGACCGCTTGAGCAATCATTGTCAACTACTCGAGCAACTGTCAACTGCTGCAATATGATGAACAACAAGAAGGGGGCAGATGAGACGTGTGCACAAGCATAACAATCAGAGCAGTCGACAGCTCGAGAAGTTGAGAACAGTCAGTGATATTTTGGAACTTCTCGACCCCATGACCCCCTAGTCCACTCAGCATTAGCCCACGAAGAAGAAAGAAAGAAAGACAATTTATTAGTCACAGATCACAAAAAAATTACAGTAAAACAATACTAACTAAACACCATCAATAAGGTTTTGACAATTGCGCGTCGTGACTGTGACAGGTAGGTGACCACTCAGCGTGATGCTGTACTGTGGCGTGAACCACAACACAGCGCTGATTTTCAGTGGTCACCTTTCAAGACTAGTCCCGCGAAGACTAGTTTCTCTTTTGTACCGTAACGTGTACCTCATGATATAGACAGTAATAGAGATATACAGATAGAGCGAGAAAACGATACAACATTTTCTCATGAAGTTAAAACTTGCCGACATATTAGCTTCGATAAACATGTAGAGATCACATGAGAAAATGAGTCGTCAATTTTTCCCGTGAATGTCAATGAACAGAAGATTTTAGTTCGCTATACAGTCGCAGCTTAAAGCAGTCGATCATGATTACTTCAAGTTGTCCGTGTATGGTCGTCATAATAGTACTATATATTTCAAAAAAAGTGCAAGCAATGAATATTGTACTAGATGCAGTAACTGGTGTTACCTATTAAAGGATGACAGAAAGCGCCAGGCAGAAAGCGAGATTTATGACTGGTTACCTAGGGGGCCAAGCCCTGCTGGCGACCTGCGAGTCCATCTTGGGGAAGTAGCCTTCCTCGATGGGTGCCCTGAAGTCATTGAATCTCTTCACACGATTCATGTTGTTACACAAGCGCTCCGCATTGTATCTAAAAATAAAAAAATCTATATGAGGTTACCCAATACATACAAAAAAACGGTCATAGAGGTTCGTTCAAGCGAGTCGCGTTCCGAAGTCAGTGTTATATCCAGTAACTTCAGGCCGGCATAATTGTGTCGACTGTCGAGGAACGCAATATCTCTTGACGGACACCATTATATTTGGACTGTACTGTATTTAAATCAGGTCCAATGTAGTTACTTTGTCATGCCAGGATAAAAAAAAATACCAATCAGAAAGTATTAAAGACTGTCGGGACGAAAGTCGTAGATTCAAAACTAGCCCCAGGGCATACACCTCTGACTTTTCAAAGTTAAGTGAGTATTCATTATCAATAATCGCTCGCTATCGGAGAAGAAAAACATTGTGCGAAAAACTGCATACCTGAGAATTATTCATAAAAATTTCAAAGGCATGTGAAGTCTACCAACCCGCATTAGGCCAATTATGGTGCACTAAGGCCCGTATTACAGAACGATACTTAAGTAAGCTCTTTGCTAAGTGTCGGTTGCTGTACATGTGATTGGCCCTTTTTAATTTGACGCCAAAAAAAAATATGACGTGTACAGAAATCGACACTTAAAAAAGACCTCACTTGAGTATCGTTCAGTAATACGGGCCTAGGACTTAAACCCTGTCATCAGTAGAGGAGGCCCGTGCTCAGCAATGGGACGGGTATAATAAATAAATATATACACCCAACAGTCACACACATAGTCCGGACCCCACACTAGGTTAACCTGTATCGCGGGTATCAGGAACTACGAGGGACTTGGTCCCTCAACACCTAGAACCGAAACAAACATTTGTGGATCACACAAACATTTGTCTCGGTGCGGAATTGAACCCACGGCCTCACGCTTTGTAGCCAGCTACTCACCAAATACGCCACGGAGGCTGTCAAAGGATACAAGGATGGTATTACCAACAAGAGTATCTCTCATCACTTCCTTTCACCACGATTACAATGTAAGTAGTGATATCCTTTAATTGTCGAAGAAATGCAGAACATGTATACAGTTTTCTTTTGTATTAGATAAGCTGTTGGATGTCCAAATAAATTATAAATAAATAAATTATAGGAGAGTCCTAAGTACGTACCTGCTGATGATCTGCTGGTGCATGTAATAGAAGAGTTCTCCTCTCCGATCCTTGTTGACGATGGCGCGGTCAGCAGCATCGAACGGGTACACCAGGTGCCAGTGCCAATGGTGGAGGTTGATGCCGATGTCCTCGCGGAAGTACGCGATGCGCTGCTCGAGCTCCGTCGTGTTCGCCGTGTAATTCATCGGAATGTTTATTGGCATCTGTCCCGAAAGATTCTAATTTAGATATTTTTGTTTTTGTTCCGTATTGTATTGTACACCGCTGTCTACTTCTCTTCTTGTTAAGTGTTTCCATACAAAGGTTGTCTGGAAGAGATTGCTTCTAGCAATAAGCCGCCCATTGTCTTCCATAGGTTTAGCACTAGATTTTAGCTTTAAATCACTTGCATTGTAAATGGTTTGCAATAAAGAGTTTTGTATTGTGTAATCTCCTATGTTCTGAAGCAGCGATGGAGTGTAAGTGGGCCACCAATATTTTAAAAGCCACCCTCACCTGCACGTGGTACTGCTGATTAATAGACGACTCAATGGCGTAATTTAGTTCCCTTTGCAGTTTGTGGGGGTCAGACGGCGAGTTGCACCATACGAGTATATTACCAAATACAGTTAAATCTATGGTATGAGAAATTGGAGCCTGGCATTAAACAGGGATAATGCCAGGCAGAAAGAAAGTTCTGAAGCGGTGATAGCTCAGCGGATAGTAATACCGAAAGTCAAGCCACAAGTCGCAGGTTCGAAACAAGCCCCGAACAGCATACACTTCTGTAATTTACGTGTGCGTTTATTGTTAATTATCGCTTGCTTTAGCAGAGAAAGAAATGTCGTAAGGAAACCTCCATACTTGAGAAGTTCGCCATAAGAATTTCAAAGGTAGGTAGTTGTTATTTATACCTTAGCAGTTATTATAGCAGCATAGTTCTCATTACCTAGTGTAGTAAAATCTAGACTTGGGATTAGATTTCATACCCTGGATCCAGAGATGACAACGTTGGAAACCTCCCTGGCGCGGCGGAACACCTTAGGGTCCATGAATTTATCCGGGAAGGTCTCCGCGAACGTCGGGATGGACAGGCCCTTGGTGTCGGGTCTGGAATAATATTAAGACATGCTCATAGAAGAGTACCTGATAGATATTTGTACCCAACTCGATAGCGACCACCGTAACCGGGCTGAAAAACCGAACAGCGAGCATTCAGAGGTCAACCGGCGTATTTTATTACTCTAAATGACGAAATTAGCAAGCCGCTCGCCTGATAGTAAGCGCCATTAACTGAAGCAAAATCACCCAAAACCGTGAATTACAAAGCACTGATAACATTGGACTGCGCTCGTCACCCCGAGACATTCACCACCGCACAACGCGTCACAAGTTGGGATTCCATCCACACCATCTGGATGGCTGGCGTTCCTCAACTGTGCGATTTACGCGAAGTTTTCTTCCCCGTACGGCATCCTTATGGAATCAGCTATCACCTGCGGTATTTCCAGACCGATACGACTTAGGAACCTTCAAGAAAAGAGCCTACTCTTTCCTCAAAGGCCGGCAACGCACCGACAAATCCCCTGGTATTGACGGTGTCCATGGGCGGCGGTGATCACTCACCATCAGGTGATCCGCTTGCTCCGTTGCCCCCTCTTTCATAAAAAAAAAACATAAAATGCATCCCTTGAATGTCGCAAGAGTTATGCCAGCCTGAACTGGATATAGGTACAATAGCTGGAAGGTCCCTCGTATACGAGAAGTCGTTGGTACCTAATACCATAGATTTTTCTATGTGTCTGTGCTAATACGTAATGTCATATCGCGGTTTTCTTATAATATCGTCTGAATACCAAAGTCTTTAATGTATACTACTAGACGGGCTGTTTATAAGAAAAATTGTGTCACATAACGCGGGAGTTTGACAGCTCACAAACAGGAAGCGCGATAGGGGTTCTAGTTGAGAGTAAGCGAGATGGTAATATTGAGTTACGGTCAATTGACCGCAACTTTGTGGTACAATTTCTATGTACCGCGCAGCTTGTCTAGTAGTATACATTAAAGTCTTTGCTGAATACCTTACCTGTGCAAGATGGCGACGGAGAGGCAATAGTTGAACATGTAAGGGTTGATGCGGAGCTGGCAGAACGCACATACTGACTGCAAGTCCTCCACATCTCTCATATCTGTGGCAAATCATAAGAAAAAATACACTCCTCCGTCGTCGTCCCAAACATGTTTTGGCAGATCCCAACGACTCCATCACAGTCGCTATCGAAGCAGCACTTTCCTTGCCCAACCCGAATCGCAATAATAATACGCGACCCCGACATAGGACACGCCTGCGAGTCCGAAGAACTCCCACAACTGACCGTCGGCATAATGATGTGCAGAGACGGTCCTAAACAATACTCCCCAGCGATTGCTCAAGCTGAGGTCTGAGCCTTCTATAAGGCGCCTCTGTGCTTAATCGCTACTAAGTACATTATACATATTTCTGGCTAGAGAGTAAAAATACGCACTCACACCTGTAATCCCCGAAGGCAGAGATAGGCAGAGGTGTAACCAGTACACCCACATTTCGCCGAGCGTATCTCCGACCCACAATGTGATAGGGGGCGAGCCTATCGCCATACCGGGCACAAATTCCAGACTGCGAGCTGATACTGAGCATTTCGTAATAGAAAAACCCAATGTCACTGTTCCCGACCCGGGGATCGAACCCGAGACCTCAGCGTTAGCCTCAATCGTAACGCGTATGCATTGCGCGACCGAGACAGTCACCGATGAAATTAAAATAGAAAAATATCCCGCCCACATATCCGTCACTGTATCTAACTCTTGTAAGCCAAGATCAGACACTAGCGGATCCAAGGAGGGGGGGCTAAGGGTTTCAAGACACCCCCTCCTAAAAGCATTTGGGTCCACTGCACACATTGAGCTGCTGGCCCACCATCTGTCCCATTTTTATGTTAGGTTTTTCTCATTAGAGATATTTCCTTAAGTTTGAATATCGATTCTCATAGCACAGCTAAAAGGACCGACAGGGTTTTTGTTACGTGTTGTATATTGATGTAATTTTGATGTTCACACTGTGAGAACTGTCACGGTGATATTTTGATATAATCATACTAATATTATAAATGATAAATAAATAAATAAAATAAATACACCCAACAGTCACACACATAGTCCTGACCCCACACTAGGTAAACCTGTATCGTGGGTATCAGGAACTACGAGGGACTTGCGGTCCCACAACACCCAGACCCAAGACAAATATTTGTGAATCAGACAAACATTTGTCTAGGTGCGGGAATCGAACCCACGGCCTCACGCTTTGCAACCGGCTACTCGCCCGCTGCGCCACGGAGGCTATCTAAATGTATGTAAGTTTGTTTGTTATGCTTTCACGCGAAAGCTACTTAACCGATCATCATTAAACTTTGTACACATATTCTTGGAGGTATAAGAAGTAACATAGGATACTTTTTATGAAATAAAAATTATGTATTTGTTTGTTACGCTTTCACGCCTAAATCACTGAACCGATTTTGATGAATTTTGATGTAGAGATAGATGGGACCCTGTAGACGGTTATAGGCTATGTTTTATTTCGGAAAAGTCTATTCACGCGGGCGGAGCGGCGGACAAAAGCTAGTATTTTATAATTATACATACTCATGAAGATGTCGATGAGCTTGCCGGCCATCTCGCGATGGCTTGGCACGAACAGCGAGAACTGATCATTATATGGCAGCCGCATGGGGAGATCCAGGTTGGGCAGGGCGATGTTTCGGATCGGTATCGTCCTGGTAGCGTCGCTGCCGAAACGGTTGCTCAGCGCATTCTGTACTTTCTTGTATTTCTCGGGCTGAAAATGTTAGATAACCGCATAGCATCTCGGACTTCGCGGTGGGATTTTTGAAGGTATTAAGTATATGTAGGTATCAATTACAATTTAAATATACTTAATATGAGCTCGGTTAACATTTTAGTTAAATGCCATATCTATTGAATTCTTGAAAAAAGAAATTGCTGTCAATCACGAAACAGAGTGAATTATGGCGCCAATGTGAATTTTTTAGGGGTAATTTAGTTTGTTTTTATAGGATAATAAACTACTGTTAAAAATTCTATTAACAATTTGATTCAATTGTTGGTCGATACACAGAATTTTTTGCGTGAGTAAAGATTAGTTACGCCACACTCGGAGTTTATTGAAGTCGGTTAAAAATAATATTTTTCTTGGATTTGAAGTCGGGCCTCGCCTTTTTTATAGTATAGGCCAGCAAACAAGCAAGTGGGTCACCTGATGGTACGTGATCTCCACAGCCCATTTTCGCCCACAATACGAAAATAATCATGGGTGCGTTGTCGACCTTAAAGGAAAGGGATAAATAACGGATTGGGAAGGGGGATTTGGGCCTCCGGATATCTCACTCACCGTACGAAACGCAGCAACAAGCTGTTATTTTACGCCGGTTTTCTGTGAAACATTGGTAACGACCCGGACAAAACTCGCCTTAAGGGGTGAAGAAACAAAACCACTGATTCTGTTAACCACTGATTGAAAAGTTTATTGCAAAGGTATATTGAGGGTTCTCCATGCTATTTTCGAAGGTACGTGAAGTCCGCCAACTAACAAGACCTAAACTCTGTCATTAGTAGAGAAAGGGCTTCATATTAAACTGATGTTATATTGTTATAAGTATAAAAGAGCTGTAAACTTACGTAGTAATGTTCTGGGACCTCGAAGACGACCTTTTCCTCGCCCTTTTGCATAAAGCAGGGCTCAATCGGCCGATCGAAGAAGTATAACAAATTCTTTTTGGCGTCACTCATCTTGCTTGTCCTCTACGAACCTGGAAATTAAACCATTACAGTATTCTCATTGATTAGAATTCTGACATAAAAAAGCATGTACAGTGCCCAAAAATTTACAAGTAGGTAGGTCTCTCATATGCGAGACGCCGTACCGCCGCTTTGTCTTTGTCTGCCGTCAAGCAATAGTGTGTAAGCACTGTTGTGTTCTAGTTTGAAGTACATTGAAGCCAGAATCAAACTCACGGCCTTTCGCTGCACAGTCGGCTACTTGCCCACTGCGCCACGAAGGCCGTCTGTCATGCCACAGAGGTGAATTGTAATTTACTATCATTGAATATTACAAATAAAAACAAAAAACAAAATGATTCAAAAAGTCTGCTTGGTGTTTGTCGTACTTGAAACACAGTTAATCTTGTATGCATAATTATTAATTTTAGGAAACGGCAAATAAAAGAGCCCACAATGGTCATTTGCAGAAAAAAAACAAACACAGTACACATAAAATTAAACCACAAAAGCTTATGTAACAATTGAAAATTGAAAAATTATTTATTTCGGTAAAGAGAACAATATAAACTTACTTTTACTATATTTAAATTATTTCATAAAATACTCACCAGTACTATCAAGAGCAACTATTGTAATAGGTTCGGTTAGGCTGGTAAAGTTTTGTAAGCCGTGTAACACGGCTCAACTATGGCTCTGTTTGGTCTGTCGCCACTTATAAACTGTGGAGCACACGGCACGACGCGACGCCACACATTCGTGTGCAATGAATTCTGGACGATATCATCCTGTGGTCAGTTTATCGGGACGTTCGGGACGTACTTTATTATTTTAAATTGTGGTTTCAGATTAAATTCTATTTTATGCCAGATATTTTTAAGTTAGGTACTTGAAAATTATTATATGACTAGCTGTCTCGCGCGGTTTCACCCGCAACATATGATTGACAGTTAGGGTACAAATATTGATACGAGAGAGTGGGGGTTATTGGCTAAAAATATAAAAACAAAATAAAAATATAGCCAGATTGCAGCGCCACCTACCAGGTCCAATTGTGAATCTAAATAATCCAGGGACCCACTGAAATATACACAAATGCAATTATCAAAATCGGTCCACCCGTTTAGGAGTTATAGATACTCGTAGTTTAGTTTTCCTTCCGTATTTTAACAGTCATCATGGCGTAGTGGGCGAGCAGCCGGCTGCGAAGCAAGAGGCCGTGGTTCGATTCCCGAACCGAGACAAATGTGGATCACACTAACGAATATTAGTTTCGCGTCTGGGTATTGTGGGACCGCAAGTCTCTCGTAGTTCCTGATACCCACGATACAGGTTAACCCAGTGTGGGGTCAGGACTATGTGTGTGACTGTTGGGTGTATTTAGTATTTATTTTACCGCCCAGAAGCAGTGTGTGAGAGGAGTAAAATACTAACCAAGCAATGTCATTCAAGGTACTGAGTGGTATTGTTTCTGTTTGTGGGCAGACCAGCTTATCTCGACATTCAAGCGAATATAAAAAGGAGACTGGGGAGAAGGCTTTTGTTGGACATTATGGTAATCTCATGTCAATCATCTTTGAGATAATGGTAGTAGTACTAGCAGTAGTACTCGTGGTACTAGTAGTACTAGCAGTGTTAGTAGTGCTAATAGTACTAGTAGTACCACCTTGTTCAAGCCGACATACGCTTGCTGTAGCCAAAACTGTGTATAGTACATACATAAGCATATGTAACACCTGTAATCCCTGAAAGGGTAGGCAGAGATGTAACCAGTATACCTACATTTCGCAGAGCGTTCTCCGTCCCATGATGTGATAGGGAGCGAGTCTATCGCCATATCGGGCGCAACTCTAGACTCCGGGCTGATACTGAGCATTTGTTAATAGAAAACCCCAATATAACTTTTACCCGACCCGGGGATCGAACCCGTAACCTTAGCACAACAGTCGCAACGTGAACGCAACAACTGCGCCACCGTGGCACAATGTCTATGGTGTTTTTCTTTGTTTTTTTTATTAGCTTGAGTGACGAAACAAGGGTCGCTCGCCTGATGGTAAGCGCCACGCCTGCCCATAAACACTTCATGGCATTGGACTGTGTCTGCATTGTACGACCGAGTGAGTTACCTGATCGTAAATGATCCCATCGCCCATGAACGCCCACCATACCAAAATAATGATGGACGTGTTGCCAACCTTAAAGGTAATGGATATTTAAGGTTGGAAACAGTAAGGGATTTGGGACTCCGGATGTCTCACTCACCGTACGTTATGCAACAGCAAGACGCTACTTAACTTCGGTTTTCTGTTAGCCAGTGGTAACAACCCGGTCAAGCGTATTCATGCTGTAGACAAAATTGTCTACAACTTTGCTCTACCACTCAAAAAAGGTTGAAATTTGTATCTGATATTACAATGAGCTCGATCACATCCTGGTATGGAAATATACTCGCCGAACTATTGATGTTTTCCTGCTTACCTCTTTAAATAGGACACGAGCATAAACTTTGCCTTCATTACTGTGTTTTACAATGTACATACATACGCACTCATGCCTGTAATTCCCGAAGGGGTAGGCAGAGGTGTATCCAGTACACCCACATTTCGCCGAGCGTTCTCCGTCCCATAATGTGATATGGGGCGAGCCTATCGCCATACCAGGCACAAATTCCAGACTCCGGGCATAGACACATTAGAAACTCCGGGCTAATACTGAGCATTTCGGAATTAAAAAAACCCAAGATAACTTTTTACCGACCCGGGGATCGAATCCGAGACCTCAGCATCAGCCTCAGTCGTAACGCTAACGCATTACAACTGCGCCACCAAGGCAGTCATTTTTTTTTTTTTTTTATAGTATACGTCGGCAAACGAGCAAGTGGGTCACCTGATGGTAAGTGATCTCCACCGCCCATGTACGCCCACAATACTAAAATAATCATGGACGCGTTCCCAACCAGGAAAGGGATAAGTAAGGAATTGGGAAGGGGTGGGGAATTTGGGCCTCCGGATATCTCACTTACCGTATGAAACGCCTGCTGCGTTGCTGCTGCTGCTACTTTACGCCGGTTTTCTGTGAGGCAGTGGTAACGACCCGGACGAGCCGGCTCATTCATGCTTTAGACAAAATTGTCTACAGCGTGGCTCTACCACCCAGAAAATGTCAAGAAGAATATTTTACACTTTTCAGAGACGTTGTTTGTGGGAGCAATTTACTGCATCACAATATATTTGATGGCCTCGTCCAATTCAAATGAATATCCAATAATAGCGAGTTCACCAGCACCGAGATTAGTAACATTAGTGTTGGTGTGTTCCACAAATATTTGTTTCGGGTCTGGGTGTTCTCTCCCCAGAGGGTTTGACGGCAGTTGGCCGGTCATAAAACAACGAGTCAAATCTTTCTGTAACATGTGTTAAAAAGCATGTTGCGCTGACCCCACTGCGAGTGGGTTAAGGTAGAAGAAGAAGAAGCAGGTTCACACGATTCAATTTTAGTTTATCAACTGACTTGAATTAAACCTGTATGGTTTTCGATGATCAATCCCATTGAAAGTCTGCTCAGTGCCTCAACCATAAGTTTGTCTCGGTAAAATCGCTAGCGACGACGTAAAATATTTGTATGACGAAATTTAGTTTCTCACGTATCCGCTGGAGGCGCCACTGAATTTTTCATATAAATATCTTACGTCGTCGCTAGCGATTTTACCGAGACAAACTCATGGTTAGCCTGCAGATAGTTCGAATCGTATGAGATAACTAAAATCGAAACGTATGAACCCGCACTAAGGAGGCTACTTGGATAGTTTGCGAACGGAGTGGTCTAAAAACAAACTGATAACAGCGGCATCTCTTGAGAGATTTGCGTACTTCTTGAATAAGACAAAGGTATTTGTTTCTACAGCTCAACTTATTAACATAAAAAAATATTATAAAATCTTTTTACCTTAGCTATTTTCATGTTGCTGCACCATAGTAGGCCGGTGGTTCTACACTATATACCTACCAAACCCTCTCAGTAGCTCTCAGGCGACTCGTATTGATAAACATTACTTTTAATAACATTGCTATACGAAGAAGGGAAGTTAATAAGTTAATTTACGGCATATCCTGCTACCTATGCCGTTTAATTGACTTATGCACCGAGGGAAATAATGTTATTATGTGAGCACTCCAACCGCGCCCTAGTGAGGGAAAACGCCATAACTAGCTCAAGGGCACGCCTGGTACCTCCGCCGGAGTCGATAGGAAGCTTTATAAATGTTGGCGCATAATTTACACAAGCTCCAAGCTATAGCAGTATAATAAAATAGGGTAGTTGACTAGATTTTTTTTATTATTTACATCAATAAGTTACGTTACTCAAAATATATTGCAGAAAGAATTTTATAAATCGGACCAAAAACAAATAAGTTAGAAGCCATTCAAATCCTGTAGAGGGGGTTGTCAAATGACAGACGATGCAACATTTGACGTCACTGTGTAAAATGTTAATTATGGTGCACGAGTGCAAGCGAGATAGTGAGATATCCCTACTACGCACCCACTTCTCCTCATACCAACATTTAAAGTCATAACTGCGGGCACATTTCTGAACCAATTTTGATTGTGTTTTAATAAAAGGGTTTCTTTTGAGTATCATTTTCTGTTACTTATAAAATAATGTATAATATTCAATATAGGAAACTACCCTATTATTATTACTCTTTGGACCTCATGACTGTATTATTCTGGCTGATTCTATACTTTGAACTTTAGTGACACACATACATACCTAGTCTACATACGCACTCACGCCTGTAATCCCCGAAGGGGTAGGCACAGGTGTATGTAACCAGTACACCCACATTTCGCCGAGCGTATTTCCGTCCTTTATATGATATGGGGCGAGCCTATCGCCATACCGGGCTAAAATTCCAGACTCCGGGCTGATACTGAGCATTTCGTAATAGAAAAAACTCAATACCACTTTACCCGAACCGGGGATCGAACCCAAGACCTCAGCGTTAACCTCAATCGTAACGCGTTCGCATTACAACTGCGCCACCGAGGCAGTCGCATACACATGTCTTCACCTAAATTAGTTCAGGATTTACGACTAAAAGCAATTGAAAGAAAAACGTTGCTCTAGATTGTAGCGCAGGCGTACCCAGCGGATGAGCCGAATACGTCCGACCCACCTTAGAATCTTGATGGCCAATGATAGAATCCCGCTAAGCACCTTCCAAATGTCATCTAATTACCCTTTTTGTAATAACTGGAACATTTAATTTAAAATATGGCTCCCAACATAAAAATCTTACTCCTACGTCCTTTTTGTTTTAGACAATTATTTCATCATTCATATAGACCTTCTCGACTATACAGATTCTGTAGAAATGAGAATAAATCCAGAATACCTATGAATCTGTTCAGTTGATACGGATGTATATTGTAACTGACTACAAGTTTTTTACAATATGGTTGCAGGTTGCATTTCTTTTAATAATCATAGTTCGTTGCAAGACATTTTTGTCCCTTGAAACCGAGGGATCTATAACCAATCAGCAATAATTGAACGCAAATGTAAGATATAAATTCTCCCCACAGGGGTTGACGTCAGGCAGGCGGCCGGTCGTAAAAACTACCAGCCAAATCCTTCTATATCAGTAGCGAATCCGGGGCCCAAAAAAAGTGGTAGAGCCGCGCTACGAATGGTAGAGCCACTTCATGGACCGGCTCATCCGAGTCGATACCACTGTCTCACAGAAAACCGGCGTAAAGTAGCAGCTTGCGTTTCGTACGGTGAGTGAGACATCCGGGGGCCCAAATCCCCCTCCCCTTCCCAATCCCTTAGTATCCCTTTCCTTTAAGGTCGGCAACGCGCCTATAATTTTTGCCGGCCTATGCTATAAAAAAAAAGCTTTTGGGTCCACTGACAAATCTTAAATTAATCTTGATATTATGGTACCTACTTTGTTAGTAATATCGTTTGTATTATGATGGTATTATGTATCTATGGTAATACTATATACTACCTACAATATAATTTTCATCGCTTATCCTTACGTATTCCATTTTAAGTAGGTATAGTATATTCTCATTTTTTTTTATTCTAATTTCGGAAAAATCCTGAATTCGCCACTGTTCTGTATAATGTTTTTAAAAGCTTAAGTGTTTACAAGGTGGTAGGTCCGTCGTATGCGATAAGCCGTCTGGGTTGGTACCACCGATTTGTCTATTTCTGCCGCCAAACAACAGTGTGTAAGCACGTCGTGTTCCAATTTGAAGGACATTATAGCCAGTGATTACTGGGCATTATGAGACTTAACATCTTATGTCTAACAAGTTCTGTGTGGTGTTGCTTCTGTTGAGGAGCAGGTGTGGCGCTTACCATCAGGCGAGCGACCTGCTCGTCTCTCTTGCGACCCCAGTGCGAGTGGGATAAGAGCAGTTGAAAGATATAAATTAGAAACAGTTTCAATGTCTGCAATAGACCAACACGTAATATAACATCACGTTTGCAATTAACAATTGTTTAATAGGCTCACGTATTCATTCTCAAGTGTGTCGTTAGCATTCGCAAATGTGTCATACTTTCCAGCGGTGACATGACATCGTACAGACTTCAGCCTGGCATCAAAAAAAAATGCGATAACTACGAAACGTACAGTGAATGAGATATCCGGAGGCCCAAATCCCCCTCCCCTTCCCAATCCCTTATTATCCCTTTCCTTTAAGGTCGGCAACGCGCCCATAATTCTTTTGTATTATGGGCGTACATGGGCGGTGGAGATCGCTTACCATCAGGTGACCCACTTGCTCGTTTACCGGCCTATAATATAAAAAAAAAAAATTGCTTCATAACGCGGGAGTTTGACAGTTGACAGACAGGGAGCGCGATAGGGGTCCTAGTTGAGAGTAAGCGAGATGGTAATATTGAGTTACGGTCAATTGCCGCAACTTAGTGGTACAATTTCTATGTACCACGCAGCTTGTCTAGTACTATACATTAAAGTATTTGTTATGTACCTATCTATTTAAGTACTTTTTTCAAAATCAGAGAATAACAATTACTCAAAATGTCCTTTGTTTCTCTGCAGTAGTAATACCTAAGAGTAATATAGTACTGAATCGATTATTTTAGGAAATTACATTTCCGAGAATAGGCCATTTTAGATAAGGACATTTCTATTTTTGACTCGTAATATCTACGCGACACTGGCAGAATTGTGGTAGGGTTACACCACAAAGGCCATAAACATAAGCTGAACTGAAAAGGATATTTCAAGAAAAGGCCATTAAGTGAATATATCTAATATGTGCCTGAAAACCCCGTGTGAAATAAGTAGCGCCCGTTAAGAAATATGCTTCTTGGCGTTTGAAGATTCGTAAACCTACATACTTTTAAATTTGGCGTACATTTACGCAATACCATACTTTTTTTGATATTAGAAAAGGCAGTAAGACGTCATGTCACAGCTACAGTATGACACTGTACATATAGTGTGTGTACTGTATAATGTATATAAGTACAATCGTTCACTGCACAGGCGAGTCGTCTGCTTTAAACACAGGAGTGGAAATCAAAAGAAACTTTCATTAACCGTTTTTTACATTTACAAGTTTATTAAAACTTCATCCATCTAATAAACGGATTACAGAACTAGGTACATCTTAGGTATATAATGAGATTTAGTATATAAGAAATAGTGTTTACAGTGTATTACATAGAACAAATACAAAGCAAATAAAACTTTAGCCATACGGTTTGTAAGAAAGTTTAATAATCATAGAAGTATTTCAAAATATCTCCAGTGAATGTATTAACAAAGAAATTAAACAATAAATTTAGTTAGGTACTAACATAATTATGACTTTTACACTATACTAGGTATAAGTCTAGGAATATTTAACTAAAATTTTCTTTAATATAAATACACTAGAAGTGAATGTTCCATAAAGTCAATATTGATCCTTAAGTATAGCTAACACAGTACAATCATACATCGAGTGCGCCGGGACTAAGAAGTGATAACAACCGACGCAGCTAATGTCCAGCATCGTGAATAAATAATCGACGGTGTAGAGGCTCGTGTCATACACTCACTCACTCACTCACGCAAACATACCAGAGGACCTCTCGCTCCATAAATACAATTTGACAGTTCTGTCGTCGACTGGACCGGCCCACATGCACGGCGGGGTGAGGCACAGAGACCTGAACTGGGAATGTGTCCGACAACTGTGAACCCAGCCGGGCGGCGACAGAACTAAACCCGATAATGTGTCTGCTGTAACAAAAAATATCTGAAAGAGTGCACGACAACCTAACCGCTCTTGAATAGCAGGATTGCGACTTGGCCAAGGTAGAAATAGATGAAGTGGCGAGTCTCATGGGTCACGTATGAGCCAAAGTTACGGCCTACAATGCAGTGCCACGTCGGGTTATACTTCTTGTCAAACTCCTTCTTGATAAATGCAGCAATGTCCTGCAAACAATTTATTACTGTTAAGTAGGTACATATTGGTTTGTAAATATAAAGTTTAAATATTTACATAATAAATATTTTGAATTAATGAAAATTGTTGACCACAACAGGAAAACCACACAATTATCAGTGTGAGAACAGTTTGTTGGCTGACATTCATGTAAATTCAATTGTTTCTATTTTAGTTGCAATAATTTCAAACAGAGTATTCTATGCACAGAACAATAAGTACCAAATAACTAGGCCGGGACAACTGCAGTCTCTGATAACAATAGTCATGCCACTTGTGACTACAGCTGTTCCAAGTTAAGTTTCATTGTTATTGAATTACTAAGAGCCTGTTTCAGAATGTACAAGTAAGATTTAACCACCCCTAACATATATATAAGACAGTTATTTTTTGAAAGTACCAAGCAGACATCTTTCCGATATATGTATGTCAGAATGTGAATTTTGTAGAGTGTCTCATATATTATTTGGTAAATAGCATTTATTCAGAGGTGATAAAACAAGTGCTAAATCTCATCTAGTAAATGTGACAAAAGGTTCAGACTGATTTATACCTTCTCAATGTTGAATTTTTCAAGAGCCTGAGTGGCACAGTCCACAGCATCCTGCTGCATCTCCTCACTCATGTCCGCGTTCTTAATCACTGCTTTGCGATCACACATCTTGTCTGCTGTTAGTCTGGACAATGAAAAATATCGTAAGTTTCATTTACTTTTACGACGCTGTAAGGATTACTGACCAACTGGCACTAACATAGATAAAGATGTTGAATTACGATAAAAATCGCACAATATACTGCACTTGTTTCCTCAAACAGTTTGCTTCGATAGGCGATCACAATGGGTTATCGCGTCGCAACCTTTCAAACGAACGCTGATAACATTTGAAAAAGATTGATTTTCCTCGCACTACGCCAGAGGGGAGACATCGATTTGTTTATTTTCAATAACAAGCTATAAATAACCTCCAGTGAAAGGTCAAGCGCGAAATCCGGGAATATAATGCGCGCCCTTTACAAAATTGCGTGCAAAACTTACGTTCGTAATAATGCTATGGTGCACAGATTTGGGTCACAAAGATCCCATTAGACATTACCTGGTTTCTACAACGGGCTGCGAAGGCTTTCTTGTCGTAATCCTAACGGAAGCACTGGCGCTAATACCAGTCATCAAGAAAATTAGAAACGAGGCACCCACGTTCAAGTTGGTCGAGGTTGAAAACGATAAAATACATCCTTAACTAGATTATTTCTATAGAAACACGGCTAGTTTAATCAATAAAAGCGATTTGATGCACATTTTAATGAAACACTGCAGATATAAATTGTTCGGAGTTAACACATCCCCATGTATTCTCGCGGAAACTACGAAAATCACTACAATTACTTATTTTAAAACATTATGCAGGGACATAAAATAAGCACATAAATAAGAAATACTCACTTGTCCTTCGGGTTTCGAACAAATTCTCACGTAAAGATTTTGATAACCAGATTCAATGCCTATTGAGTATTGCCTACTTTCCAGAGGATTCTTTCATAGGCTTCTTTCAGCGAAAGTATCTTCATACTCACACCAGAGGGCGTTCCAAATTCAAATACATTCGAAAAATAAACTTTATGGCTGCGTTCTTCAAAACTTACGGCCAAGAACATTTTCTATTTTTTAATCAGGTCTATTTCAAGAAGAATCTTCCATACTATACACATATTACACGTACTTTTATCACACTTTGTGCACATTTTTAAAGTTCTTTTAGTCATTAATATTTTTTTGTTAAATTTACATAATATGTTTTTCTATTCGTCCTATCCCCTATGGTCCTGAAGTTTGTTTATGGTGCACTATAAACAGTGTTGTCAATTCAGCTCCATTGGTGATATTGTTAGATTTTATTGTTTGTTTTCAATAACAATAATTGTTGTGGTTTTTTTTAATGGTGGTATGTCAGCACTAGAGCGCAAAATTTAATTTATTTATTTTTTTGGAAAATTGCAGCTCTATCCTTCGATTAAATGTGGATAAAAATGATTTTGCACAAATAATCACAATGGATATACGGAATAATAACAATGAAAACTATAAAATATTTAACAGACTGTGTAAAGATTGTCCATTTGATCCATTCTCTGCGACCGTCCATTCAGTAAGGAAGCAGTTAACACTTAAGTTTTTTGAAAGTCATTAGTACTAGACTTTACTATAATTGTATATCATATTATGTCCTTACCTGTTCATGTTTTGTTCTATTTAAAATTAGTTAGTTCCAAAGTAGCATTTGTAGTATTGTGATTAATAATTATGTCTTGTTTCCCACTATAGTATATATTATCAGTATTATGGACACTGTTGCTCTACTCGCTGTGTTCTACTTGTTTATAATTTCGTACATATCCGTGAAAACCTATAAATGGCTTTCTAGTGTTACTTCAATAACATATTTACATTGTGTTAGCTGTTGGTTTTCCTAATAATAAATAAATAAATAAATAAATAAATAAATAAATAAATAAATAAATAAATAAATAAATAAATAAATAAATAAATAAATAAATAAATAAATAAATAAATAAATAAATAAATAAATAAATAAATAAATAAATAAATCAAAATAAATAAATATTGCTTCTAGTCATTTAATGTCAAAAAAATACTTATATGAGAAAAATAAGTTTCGGCTGTTACATTATTATTCAGGATAAGATACAAAAATACAGACAAAGGTATATTTATTGTTGATTTGCTTTAAATCTTGAATTGGTGTTGATGGAAGGCTTAATCGATTTTGGTTAAATATTACAGGCTTTTATTATTATGATAGTTGACAACATAGGTTTTCATCCTTCATTCACGTTAATTCCACTTCCTTGATAACCATAGAGAATATGTGATATTCATGATGTGATGTGTATTAACAGTGTGACCATGTGTGGCAGATTTCTATATTTTTAGCAGGATTGGTCGCTATAAAGTCGCCGATGTAAGCGATAGCTCAATGCAGCGGAGAGTAATATGGACTATGGACTACCGAGATGGATGGAAGTCGTCAGGTTCGAAATCAACTCTGAGAGATGGTACCTCTAACTTAAATTTTGTGTGTTCATTTCTTTTTCATTCATTATCTTTTGTTATAATAGTGACTGCAACATTGTAGGGAAACCTGCATTCAATAATTTTATAGGTTTGTGAAGTCTGCTAACCCACATTAGTCCAGCGTAGTAGATTAAGTAGGCCTAACCCCTCTCATTCATAGAGAAGGCCTGTGCTATGCATTAAAACGTATAATTATATTAGATACAGGTCTGATATTATTATACTCTCACACAAGCGATACAAACATCCACACCAAAATACATCTATATATCTGAAAAGAAGTGAGATACTTTTGTATACGTTATGTTATTCGAAGTACTTACCTATGTGTTGTTACATTATAACTAGCTTCTACTCACCGTTCCGCCCGCGTGAATGTATTTCTCCTGTTTGAGTATAAGAGTACCTCCAGCTTTCAGCAACTCTGTTATACCGTCTTCGCTTGGTGCCTTGTTGTTTTTTTTAATTGTTGAAGGACTATCCTATCCTAATGATCCTAATCTCACCCAACGAGTGTGTGAAGAATAAAGGAGTCCATAGTAATTCTATATTTCTGGCCTAGATGTAACGATTTAATCGTTCGATGTATTCAGCTTCGTCAGATGGCTCTTTCTCAATAGCTGGGTAAAAACTTTTGAACCTTTATATTGCTGCATCGCTTCCTCAATGGAGTGAATGTCATATTGGTGTAGGTCAGAACGTATTTGCTTTTTAATACACTTGTTGAGAAGGAGATAATTTGCAGAGTCTTAAAATATGGCTCATCTCAGCCTCCTCAGGTCTAATATCCCGCTAGAAAATGGACTCATTATTATTTCGCTCCAGCTTATGGAGAACCCTACCTGTCTTGCGAACGTCATTCGTAAAGTTATTAGCCAACTGTTCAACGTCCTCGGCGCTTTTCAACAGGGCAAATCGGTTCTGAAGTTTCAAGTGGAACTTTTCAAAGCTCACATGGGTTTGGCACAATGAAGGACGGAGCGCTGACCTCAATAGATGGTTTCTTTTATGCTTGTTATTGATACTCAAAGTGCTACGGATGGACGGTGACTGCTGCTGGTGCTGAGCCTGTTGGTCATTGAGACACTGCCTAGTAAATAAAGTTTGTCCTCTGTGGCGGATATTGCAAGTTTAGAGTATATAATCAAATAGTTATCTTGATTTCAAATAACATTTTTGTGTATTAAACAACCAGGAAATGGGATTTAATTACTTATGATTACGTGAAGTAATTTGTATTAACAAGAAATACTATTTTTTACGCCTTATCACTGTTTAATTATGTGTAGATCAGTTCGAGATTTTAGCCATTATTCTCATTTGAAATTCAAGTTTCATTACGATACTTCGGCGATTTTCTCCAAGCGGATCGAACGACCAAGAGCGGTTAACACACTCCGATGAAAATGTCCCAAATTCACTCATATAAAAAGTTTCCATAGATTGTTTACATTAACAATGTATAGTACATAAACCCATACCACTGTTATATAACAAACACTACTTTAAACTAGATAGAGAAAGAAAATTAAATAAATTAAGCAGCCGTCTTCAGCAGAATTCCTGCCAAAACTCCCATTTTGGCACTTTGACTTTGGCAGGATTTGTCCATTTTCTACGTTGACTGAGTATCTAATAGACTCCTACCTAAGGTATCGCAGAAAGAGACAAGGATACAATTTCGAGGGTTACCGCGTCAAAAACAAATTACCCCACAATTTGTTTTGTTACGTGACGTCATGTACTACAATTTCTTGAGAAATAATAGGTTCTTGCTTTTGTGAGTAAATAATACAACATGGTTATTTTCAATTACCTCTTATTATTTAAATATTTATTTTTATTAGCTTTAGATGAGACGCGCAAGTCACTCATCTGGTGATAAGAACCTCGAATTATAAAGTACTACATGGCACTGAACTACGCTCGTCACCCAGATACATAAGGTGTTATGTCATAATGCCAAGTAAATTCACAGGCGCGGGCGTCAATGTCCTTCAACAATAACATAACAGTAGTAACACTCATTCCAATGCTGCCTTTTTACTGTTAAAGAGCCTGTGTGAGTAATAGGGAAATTAGGTACGATGGGGCTGGCATGGTCCATGGAGACTAAAAGACCTAAAAAAACAGAATAAAAAAAACAGTAGTAACACACTGCTGCTTGGCGGCAGAAATAGACAAACCGGTGATACCCACCCAGACGGCCTCTCGCATACGATGGTCTGTATTTAGTTTGTGAAAAATCTCCCTTAGTAATTTATTTTTCTATAAAATGTACACCATTACAGTTTGAAGCAGGTCAATGTACATAATAGTTTTAAAAATGTTAAACTCAAAACATATGGACCAAACTTAGAGTGGTAGAGCCACGCTGTAGACACTTGTCTACAGCTTGTATGGGCCGGCTCGTCCGGGTCATTATCACTGTCTCACAGAAAACCGGCGTAAAGTAGCAGCTTGCTGCTGCGTTTCGTACGGTGAGTGAGATACCCGGAGGCCCAAACCCCCTCTCCTTCCCAATCCCTTATATATCCCTTTCCTTTAAGGTCGGCAACGCACCCATGATTCTTTTGATATTGTAGGCGTACATGGGCGGTGGAGATCACTTACCATCAGGTGACCCACTTGCTCGTTTGCCGGCCTATACTATAAAAAAAACATGGATTATAACTTATTTAAATCAAAAGTTTATATTATTGATCTGTAATGTAAATTAGAATTTTTTACTTTCATTTTCGACTGCCTCGGTGGCGCAGTTGTAATGCGTACGCGGTACGACTGCTGTGCTGCGGTCTCGGGCTCAATCCCCGGGTCGGGCAAAGTTCCCGGGATGGGATTTTCTATCATGCTGCGCTTAGTATCAGCCCGGAGTCTGGAATTGTGCCCGGTATGGCGATAAAGTTTGCCTCCTATCACATCATGGGATGAATATAAACTAGGCGATATGTGGGTATACTAGTTAGGTACACCTCTGCCTACCCGTTTGGGGAAAACAGGCGTGAGTGCGTATTTAATTTAATTAATGCTTTACTACGAAGAATTTTACTTCAAGAATACTCTAAAAACAATAATATAGACAATAGACAGCTATACGTCAACTGTCAAACTTTGTTTATGCAAGTAGTTTGATATACTTCAAATACTAAACATTCGTCATGAAACAAGAAATATGATCGTTCTGTTTCATTCTTTTATACGATATCACCATAAGTAGCTCTTTTTCTTGTGCGAATGCGACAAAAGCTATGAATTTCTCTACGATTTTCTAGCGAGTGTAAGGCATAATATCTTATTTTAGGCTGGTTACACTGCTATAACATACAAACATCCGCTCACCGCCGTGAACATCCGTTTCCTTGGAGTCAGTGGAAGCCATGTTTGATTAGGTCGTTCTAAAAATTGTGCTATTAAATAAGAGAACGCTGTTGAAACTGTGCATTCATTTTGTGGAGATTTAGATTAACAATAAGAGGAATAACAAACTGACAATGTCGGGTGGAAGCAGCAGCAATAGAAACGAATGTAGAATATACGTCGGGAACTTGCCACCGGACATACGAACAAAGGACATCCAAGACCTGTTTTATAAGTTCGGGAAAGTTACGTTCGTTGACCTGAAAAATAGAAAAGGCCCGCCATTCGCGTTTGTTGAATTTGAGGATCCCAGGTGAGATATTAATTTCACTGTAAAGAAATCAGTAATTGCGTCAATTCATTATAATGCTTGGTTGGTAGTAAAAGATAGGCATTTATTGCAATTAAATCACTTTGCCGCTGAAATCGTATTTTACGTCAAATAACGCATAAAGTTGTGAAAATATTTGTATTTTTGTTGTGATGGGAGCCGGGGAGGGCAATCGACGTGGAAGTTGATTGGGGTCAGATAAGGTTATGAGTTCCAATCCAGTTTTAGAACTATGCATACAATTTAGTTGTTACATTTTTAAAACTGTATTTATGTGATCAACACCCATTTTCCTGTAGATTTGAGAGAGCACATTCGAAAAATGATTTTTTTTTGTTGGATTACTATTTGGTTATTGACCTTATATTTTCGATTATAGATTTATCAACTGATACCAGGTAGGCTTCCTGTTTATAAGCAGGACATTTGTATTAAGCTCTGTATATGTTGGCCATTGCTCGCCCAGCTAAGGCTACCAGCGTACAGACAACCTATTTACATAGTCCAATGACTTTAATGTATACTACTAGACAAGCTGCGTGGTACATAGAAATTGTACCATTAAGTTGCGGTCAATTGACCGTAACTCAGTATAACCATCTCGCTTACTCTCAACTAGAACCCCTATCACGCTTCCTGTTTGTGAGCTGTGGAAACTAGCGATATATGACACAATTTTACTTCTAAAGAGCCCGTTTAGTAGTATACATTGGTCTTTGACCTAGCCACACTATTGCTTGTTACTTGCCGAACACCAACATATATAATACTAGCCTTTGCTCGCGGCTCCGCCCACGTGAACGGGCTTTTCCAGGATAAAAAGTAGCCTATGTTACTCAGTGATATCTAACGTCAAAAGAATTCCAGTAGATTTTAAGTATATTCATTACATGAAAAAATACAAAACTTTCCTCTTTATAATATTAGTGTAGATTGTTAATTTCAACATGACACCACACAGGATTGCTCACCCTGTCCTGCTTCACTTTGAAGACTAGGTATTTCATCCTAAAACAAAGGTGCTTGTCTGCGCTCAGTGACTAGTGTCCACATGTTTATATTGTTGGTTAGCATTGGTCTTATTCTAACATGGATGTATGTAGGTAGTACTCTTCTAGTTTAATATCTATGGGCAATGTCTTGGCCACCCTGTATAGCAGGCTATACAGCCATGACAAAGTTGTACATTACAAGTAAAGCATTGAAAACATGGTGTCATACCTACCTTTTTAATAACTTATTAGCTTCATACGTATGTAAGTATGTATGTTTGTATATAATGGAATCTTTAAACATGATTTTGACCCCCTTCAAAACGTCGGATTAACTCGAAATTTGGCATACGTATTAAGGACCGATGAGAATTCAATATTTTAAACAGTTTGAAATAAAAAATACACTTTTATAGAAAATTTAACTAAAAAATAAAAAATAAATAATAGTTTAAAAAAACTAAAAAAATACCTTTTATAGAAAATCTAACTAAAAAATAGTAAATAAATTTAAAAAAAAATTAATTAAAAATAGTGTAAGAATTTTTTTTTCTTACACTATTATCTTAATCTATTTTTTAGTTGGATTTTCTATAAAAGGTATTTCTTTAGTTCTTTTAAACTATTATTTTTTAGTGGTAGAGCTACACTGTAGATAGTTTTGTTACAAAAGCAATATATCGTATACAAAATAAAGTTAATAATAACTCAAACTAAACCTGGAGGCAGAACTACTACATTTGCAAATAATATTGTTTCCTCATCATTATCTCGACACATAGGCTGTTCTTGCTCTTCAACACATTTATCTATAATGTCTACGTCATATACTGTAGAATGACTTGATAAGGTTAATAAAAAGTGAAGTAATGATGTCAAGTTGGCCTTTATTCTTGATTAAAATGTAATGCTAATAGTGGTGTGTGGAAATGTATTTAAAATTTTATATACATAACATGTATAAAGGCAGAATTAATGCCATTAGGCATTACCTACCAGCCTACCTTTGAGTGATACAGAGATGAAATGCTTTATGTCATGATGATTTACTGTGATTGAATTCCATACCTGAAGTGTATCACTGGAAACAGAGTATGCAGTCTGTCTGTCCTACCTTTACAAGGCTATATTTTCTAAACCATAATAGGTCATCTCTTCTTGTAGTGCCTCTCCAAATAGAGAAAGTGCCAGTTCATTCTTGTGCGCCTATTCGCGATGTCCCTGTCACTGGTTCGTTCCAATAAAATGATTGAAATTTTCTACTGTGATACGCATTACTTTCTGATATTCTTTTGCATCTTCTAATGCAAGTTCCCGCATAAGTAAATTTGATCCTCCAAGTAATTTTCTTCTTGCAATCCACTGCCTCATCGACTCTCGTTTTCCTTTTTCTAGTTTTTGTATTCCTGAATCAATTCTTCAATTATTACACCATTTAGTTCTTGAAGTACGCACCTAAATATTTTACGCAAAACTATATGCTTGTCCATCGCTGTCTTACTATGAGCTAGCACTGCACAAGGCAGATGCAGGTGACCAATTTACGTTTGAACGCTGGCGCAAGTACTTATGATTAGTACTTGCGCAAGCTACTGCGCATCGTCTGCAACGGCCATTAGTTTAGAGCCGAAGCCGAGCCATTACCGAAGCGTTAAAGTCTTTGACAATATGTGATAATTCCGTCAAATCCGGTGTTGTTGCGAGGTAATATGTATGAAGATGTTGTAACATGTATTGCAGGGATGCTGACGATGCAGTGCGAGCCCGCGACGGCTATGACTACGACGGGTATCGTCTCCGCGTGGAGTTCCCGCGCGGCGGGGGCGGGGGCGGCGGGGCTCGCGGGGGCGGGCGCGCGGGGGGCGAGCGCTTCGGCGCGCGCGGCGCGGGGCGCGGGCCGCCCGCCAGGCGGTCAGAGTACCGCGTGCTCGTCACTGGACTACCACCTTCTGGATCGTGGCAGGATCTCAAGGTACTTACTTTTATGAGTGGTAGAGTCACGCTGTAGCCACTTTTGTCTACAGCATGTATGTGCCGGCTCGTCCGGGTCATTACTACTGTCTCACAGAAAACCGGCGTAAAGTAGCAGCTTGCTGCTGCGTTTCGAACGGTGAGTTAAATATCCGGAGGCCCAAACCCCCTCCCCTTCCCAATTCCTTAATTATCCTTTTCCTTTAAGGTCGGCAACGCATCCATGATGTTTTTGGTATTGTGGGCGTACATGGCCGCTGGAGATCACTTACCATCAGGTGACCCACTTGCTCGTTTGCCGTTCTATGCCATAAAAAAAAACTTACTACCATATCTTTAAACCAATTTTCATTTGTTTTTTGAACTACTGATCACAGATCGCGGCAGTGCGTTGAAGGCTCTACTCTCCCATATTTATAAATGTTAATAAAAGAGTTTCATAGTGCCCGCAAACGTATAGAGATGATGATAGGCGCCATACAAAAACACCGATCACAATATAAAAAAATAAACACATCTTAGCCACAAGCTCCGTTTCGGTTATTATTGAATACAGGCATGAAGCCTAACCACCTCCCATTATTATTAGAAGAGGTTTGTGCTCAATGGCTGAACAGATATATGACTGGTATACTTATTTTAACTGAATGATGAGACAAGCAGATGTGATTATTGCACCATAAAATTATAACAACTCCCCTTAGAACTTATTACAGAATAATACATGGCACCGCACTGCACTTGTTACCTTACCATCAAATGAAGAACCTGCTTATCTCATCATTCAGGCAATAATATAACGTTTAACAAAACTTATAAACCAACTTCAATTTTCAGTGGGAGTTACAACATTAGCATGTAAATTCCAATACAATTACACAATCGCGACGAGTGTACTGTTGTCCGTTGAGGAGTTTTATTTTATTACTCCGTACTCCGTCATCAGATCTTAATCAAATTTATATGGGATCACATGGCAGCTAAACTCTATTGAGTGATTTTTATTCCATCAAAATCTGTCCACAGTTGGCGGAGAAATCGATGTATATATATAAAAAAAGGAAAATAAACGCGCCGAATTGAGAAACTCCTTTTTTGCAGTCAGTTAAAAAGCACACAATAGCCATCATCCAAGCCTTATACAAATGCATAGTATAATAAGACTGTTTGTTTGTTTGTAGGATCACATGCGCGAGGCTGGGGACGTTTGCTTCGCTGACACTTTCAAGGACGGCACCGGCGTGGTGGAGTTCCTCCGGCATGAAGACATGAAGTACGCCGTCAAAAAACTGGACGACTCACGGTTCAGGAGTCATGAGGTGAGGACACACAACTGCTGCAATTTTTGCTGCTAATGGTCAGTGTGTAACACATTTCGACAGCCTCCGTGGTGCAGTTGGTGAGTAGCCGGCTGCGAAACGTGAGGCCGTGGGTTCGATTCCCGCGCCGAGACAAATGTTTGTGTGATCCATAAATGTTTGTTTCGGGTCTGGGTGTTGTGGGACCGCAAGTCTCTCGTAGTTCCTGATACCCACGATACAGGTTAACCTAGTGTGGGGTCAGGACTATGTGTGCGACTGTTGGGTGTATTATATTATTATTATTTTTTATTGCCCTAGATAGACAGACGAGCAGGCGGCCCACCTGATGTTAAGTGGTTACCGCCACCCATGGACCTCAGCAATGTCAGAGCACAGCCTAACGTTTATTTATTCCGGGGATTGAATATATGTTATATAGCCAGTAACTTTGGACCAGTATCATACTGCCGACCGTCCAGGGATATCTCTTGATAGTTGACATTATATTTGGACTGCATTTTAACATCAGGCCTAGTGTCTGTGATAATGTCGATCATTGTTTCAGGGTGAGGTGACATACATCCGCGTGAAGGAAGATTACGGTGGCGGCGGCGGCGGTGGCGGAGGCGGTGGTGGCGGTGGTGGCGGTGGCGGTGGCGGCGGTGGCGACAGGTACACTATTACTTAACACACCTATAATATCAACCTTTTTTTTATCGTAGTTCGCCAAATTGACTACGCTACCTGATGGTACGTGTAGCGCAATCCAAGAAAACTGTCGACCCACGACAGATGATACAGACCTTATACCATATTGTCCCACTGCTGTGCACGGACCTCCTCTGCTAGAGGGGAGTGAGGCCTCGGTTTAATATGCTGGCCCATTGCAGGTTGCTAGAATTACATTTGAAATTCTCATGGAGAACTTGTCAAATATGCATGTTTCCTTCACCGTTATGTAATTAACAGTGAATACAATAGCACTGTTGTGTTCCGGTTTGGAGGACATTGAAGCCAGTGAAATTACTGGGCATTATGAGTCTTAACACCTTATGTCTTGGGGTGACGAGCGCAGTGCAGTGTCATGAAGTGCTCTGTTATTTAAAGTTCTGTGTGGCGTTGCTTCTGTTTATGAGCAGGCGTGGCGCTTACCATCAGGCGAGCGACCTGCTCGTGTCGTCACTCAAGCTAATAAAAAATATATATTATGTTGGAGATGTTATGTTGTGTGCAGATCCCGCTCGTACTCTCCTCGTCGTCGTGGATCGCCCACATACTCTCCGGTGCGACGCTCATACTCACGCTCGCGATCACGATCCCGCTCCCGCGATCACAACTACTGAACCACTAGCGCTCTACACATCACGCACGGTACGTATGCAACCACCATACACTACACACAAACATACACAATCAACTCACTTGTCAACATCATGCTTATTACACAATAATAAGCCATCATGGTTTCAGAATATAAGAAAACTCATTAAACCACTATACATTCCACAGAACTTTATACATTAATGCTGTTTTCAATACACCATTACAGACCTTAGAAAGACATCAGTGTCTATTCTGTTGTCTCATATAAATTATAACCAAATCAAGACATTTTGAATTATTTAGTCCATAGTTCAAACTTCAAAGTCCAATCTATTTCATGGCAATTCAGTTGAATAAACTGCTTAATAATATTCATACTTCTTCAACATAAAAATATTAATAAAAATTAAGTATTAAAGCAATCCAATAATTACATCGAAACTTATGACTTTTATCTATTTATGTAACCAAAATAATTTCAACTAAAGTACTGTTGTTTCAATTTGTTGCCCTCCATTATACAAGAGTTAACCAAATTTTAGTTTGTGATGAATAAATAGCCAACAGTATACAAGCTTATTTGGAAAAGGTGTATAAAGCCGAATGGACATTAAAATAACCGTAATTCTGAACAACTATACTCGCAATTTTTCAAAAAGTTCCTTAGTTTCAGAGATATTCTTATTTGAAGGCTATAAAATATATGCACATATAAGTCTATTCTGCTGTATTTTCATTTGGGGTCTGTGAATGACAAAGCTAGGTTGAATCATAGACTAGTAAAGCGACAGGGTAGTGCATTTTTAAAATTAAAAACCTATTTTATGTATAGCATGAAAACAAAAATATTCATGATAGGAATCCTTATCAACGGCTTAATACACCCTTTCTGACTAACCTTGCATAACATAATGCCCAACATTTAACCGATAATCACAAGTTAGAAATTATTACATAAATAACAGTCGGCTACATATCAACAATTCACACAATACCATAAACAGACTACACTTGGGACTCTCCAGTTGTCCTTGTTTTGGTCCGTTATTTTAAAATAGCCACTTTGGACAAGAAGCTCTACACATACATTGGGTCCGGATTGTCTCAGCATGGATGATAACATATACTTCCAATCAGTATTTCTGGATTACTAAAAAAATTACATTCTATTCGTTTCTGAAATCTGGAATTGTTTTTGTCAAGACTTGATGAACATCACAGTTCTAAACCATTAAGGAGTCATAACAATACCTTTACTAATAGATCTATACAAGTTTATTTCACCGTCCCACATCACAAGTCCTTTACATTACGGATGACTCACAAATAAGGACACAGCAGACCCCCAAAGAAAAAATTAATGGATAACTACTCACAAATGAACACAAGCTACTGAGAAAGATACATATTAATATATGTTTGGATTAGCTGCTGCATAAAATGGATTATTTTTGGATTATTATGGAACTTATCAAGGTAGATGAACTATTGTAAATATGATGCCCAATATAAAAAAAAGTTAGAATATCTATATTGGCACAAAATAGAGAATTTTTAGATTATAGTTTTGCCCGATGGATAAGCTTTGCCTTAATAGCGTTTGTGTAAAATATTGTCCAGAAAAACCCACCATAATGACTTGTTCTGAGGACATTTCAATAGAAAATGTCGAAGACGAGCAAGTCGCTCTCCTGACGGTAAGCGCTAAGTCTGCCCATTAACAGAAGCAACAGTACTCGAGAACATTATATTACAAAGTACTGCATGTCACTCACTATACTGCTCTCATTAAGCAGATACATGGTATGTTAAGTCTTGTAGTGACCACTAATTTCAAGGCCACCGAGTCCTTTAAAACTAGAGCAAAATAACAGTGCTAGTTTGGGGAAGAAATATACAAACCGATGGTATCTAATCGCACGGACTCTCGCCTACGAGAGACCTATCACGTAGTGCAATACTATCAAGTGCAATGTACTTTGTCACTTTGCCATACTGCGATGTATGGAACTATGGATCCCTTAGTATAGATTTGGTTTATTGAAGTATTGCGATAATATGTAATGCGTGAGAGTGAGAGTTGACTGTTGATGATGTTGTTCGACAGCGCTGTCCGCCGCCGCGCCGCCGCTGACGTCATCCCGCACTAGGTCCGCCGCACTCGCTCTGCCTACTTGATCTGTGCTCTGTACTCTGTGCTCTGTACACTTCTACAATATCAACTTTATGTCCTTAGATATAAGACTCACGTATTGTATTACGCGACGCGTCCACACTTAGACACACCGTCGTCGCGATATGGGTGTGTACATTATACACATTCCGATTTTTTTCACCGGAGAACAGTCTCACCGTAGAAATTATTTAATACAAAATTATAAACAGCACCATTTAATTTGGAACTTACTGCCTACAAAATTGGTACAAGACTTGACGGTGGTGACGGCTTCCTTTTTTAGTAGAAAAGATGTTCGGTGGGGTACCGATTATAAATTAAATAACTGCAAGTACGCTAAAAATATTCCGTTCCGTCCTGTAAAAAAGTGGACGTATATTAACGTTTTGACTAGTTGTAAGTATGGACGTGTCAGCGACATCATGCGCGCCGCCTCGCCGCCAATCATAATCGATGAAGGTATCGATAGTTGTCGCTTCGATACACGATATTACTTTGCATTTCGATCATTTACTTGATTTACATGTTAATTAAAAGTGCCAAGTTGGAAAATTGACCAAAATACCTCCTTTATAACTTTTAAAATAATTATATCGATGTTGAGTATCGACACTAAATGCGTACTTTGTATCTATACCCATTATCGATATTGCGACGTTTTATAAGGTTGTTCGGCTGCCGGGCGGCACGCAATGTTAAAATTGTAATGAATTGTTTGAAAGCACATAATTAAAACCGTTTTCTTTTGTTTCATCCACTGTGGATTGGATCGTTGGATGTGCTTGGCTGGAGGTGTGAGTCAGGATGCCTAGGATCGGATTGGATCGGGATCGGGATCGGGATCGGAATCGGAATCGGATCGGATTGGATCATGAGGAGGGATCGCGTTTAGGATCGGATTAGTGTCACCGCGGGATGCACTCGGATATTTGGATATCTCAGGATCCTCTGCGAGCCGGACTGTGGGACGGACTCGGGTATGACATTTACAACTATTGCAAATAACTTCTGTTGAGTGCACGCTCGATACGGACGTATCTATTAATGTTTGTTTGGATCCTTAACTCACACTTTATTTGCTTATCGATGTCTTTATTATCATAAATGTAGGCCGATGACGTAGGTACTGGCTTTGCTCATTAGTGTGTCAGACCTAACAATATCAGTGTCATACAGTGTAATTAGCATGCTTTACGAGCTTACAAATTCATACAGAACAGCGTTACCAGGCTATGGAAGGTTGTGCGGTCGCGGATGGATGTCGATATAATGTACTGTCATATAGAATGTTGTTTCAAGTGAAGTGTTTTGTGAACAGCGACAATCGTTTGTTATAAAGCGTTTCTTATATTATAGATTTATGGTTTGGATAATGGACGAATATTATGTAATTTAGATACTGGATCTGCATTCCAAAGATCAACACAGTTTGATGGACTTAATAAATTCCTTTCAAAAATTCTGTTTGTTTTATTATGCTAACTCCATCCATTTAGAATGCTATAATACATGTGTGAAAGTCTGTTGATTTGTCATATATTGATCATCCTAACCAGTCAGCATTACTAGTAAGTATAAATGTTTGTTTTTCACTGTTGCAGAAAATGTCGAGATGAAAAGCTAATACTTTTTTACGAATTGACCTGTCAATCTGAGTACAATACACGGGTTGAAGTTAGTCACTTCAGCCCTAATTTATGCCTCTCGTCGCCCTTTATTTTGAAAACACCTGCGACACCGCTCGTGCATTTCACTCTCAACAGTACCATTACATTGGCTTGGACATAAATAAAGCATTTTTTTTTTTCAAATGAGTAACATGTCTATATTTCATTAGCATATTTGGACAGATATTCCATTAGCATATTTAGACTCACTCACTCAAACATTGTTATTCTCGATCACGCACTTAACTCATAGGGATGTGATCGATCTTATCGATCGTAATAAACGAATGATGTTATAGTTTTGCTAAAAGTTTTCATGATTGTTTCATTAAATGAAGTCTAATATAGGCCGTTATTCCGCTGGCTTACTGGCCGTGTTAATAATTTTACTACATATACAACGTGTTACAGGAAGGTGTGGTCATATTTTAGGGTATTCCTACCTATGGTATTCATTACATACTCCTTACAGTAAAAAATACCTATGTACCGGAACATTTCAATACAGAGACCTCTTAAAATTTCACGTTAATTTTAATCACTCGTTTATTAAGATCGATAAGATTGATCACATCACTATTAATTATTATGAACGACACTCACTTTTTAATAAACTTGAATAACTTGTACCAATATAACACGTAACTTATAATTTAAACACAAATAACACCTGAAAGAGCCTGTATGCTAAAGAAGCTAAACCATCTTCTAGAAGCACTTTAAAGACTTCATTCTCGGGTTTTCCATCTATGAACTTTGCTTCACACAGCCGACGAGTCTTTTGTAAAGTATACCAACTGCTCCAAAATAAAACACCAATTCATAATACTTGCTTTTAAAAATATGCTCGTAATCATACTTAAATAACGTTGACTGAGAATTAAATAATTACCAAACTGACTGCGTCAAATAAATATTGACATTTTACAATTTTTTTTAAAAGTCTGAAGTATTACTGTTTATCATTTAGTGTTGTCCAAAGTTTCAAGTCGATATCGACATGTTATTCGTTTGATAAAAAAGTCTTTTTTTATTATGTCCTAACAATGCAATCGGATTTGGCACTATGATGAAAGAATTATACCGTACACTATACTTTTTTTTTTTTTACTAGCCCTTTATTATAGGTATACGTCCCACTGCTGGGCACGGGCCTCCTCTACTGAATGAGAGGGGTTAGGCCTAGTCTACCACACTGGCCTAATGTGGGTTGGTAGACTTCACATACCTTCGAAATTCTTATGAAGAACTTCTCAGGTATGCAGGTTTCCTCACGATGTTTTTCCTTCACCGTTAAAGCAAGTGATAATTGACAATTAATATACACATAACTTAGAAAAGTCAGAGGTGTATGCACTTGGGGCTGGTTTCGAACTTGCGACTTTCGTCTCGACAGTCCGTACCACTCCCCGCTGAGCTATCACTGCTATTACACACTATACATTGCTTAAAATTATCCACACATTTCTGTAGCACGTTGTATAAAATTATCTTGGCAGTTTTATTAAATCAAGGAGGTATGCACGCTGCCGTGTGGCACAATAAATAAACTTTTAAATATAAGAACACAGTTTAATACTTTTATATACAAATCTAAACTTATATTAACTCTCACAATATATTGTAAACATAGTATATTATATCTTGAAGCCAGAGTGTATTGCGACGGTGCCAAAGGTAAGGTTTTCGTAGGTAACCTGCCTGAAACCTGCATCTTCGATCATCGTCTTGAATTTCTCCTGGAAAAACAAATTCAAGAATTGAGGACCTCAACTTCTAATTTAATTAATTTAAATTTTATTATGAGTATAAAGGCTCGTAATCCTGAAACGAGATTTGTGGACACTTCGAGTAATCCCATGAAATGGCCATAGCTATCAGTGACGTCACGCACGTTCCCTATTTCCTTCATTTGCCAATAATTACCCCTTCGCTTTCTAGATTATAATGTATTCTTTAGGATTATAATAAAAAGCCATCAACTGCTCCCACCTCCTCACCATAGGATCGTCAGCTGGTACTAAATTATATTTGTTCATTGTTTTTTTATTGCATAGGCCGACAAACGAGCAAGTTGGTCACCTGATGGTAAGTGATCACCACCGTCCATGTACGCCCACAATACCAAAAGAGTCATGGGCGCGTTGCCGATCTTAAAGGAAAGGGATAATTAAGGGATTGGGAAAGGGAGGGGATTTGGGCCTCCGGATATCCCACTCACAGTACGAAATGAGCAGCGAGCTGCTACTTTACGTCGGTTTTCTGTGAGACAGTGGTAACGACGCGGACGAGCCGGCCCATTCATACTGTAGACAAAATTGTCTACAGCGTGAATCTACCGCTTATATGTTTCAGTTTATTAATATTACCTGATTAGGGAACTGCCTGATACTCTCGACTAGATATTGGTACGGCTTCCACTGTCCCGCTACCAACTGGCCCAGTACTGGGATCACTTGAAACGAATACTGGTCGTACATCCTAGCGAAAAAAAAGGAAAATAAATGCATCCGAATATATAGAGTAAGTATACATAACAGACGTATAAAATCTACAATATAAAAAACATTTTAGTCGAATTACGTTTTTCGCCCCCCTCAAAAATAAAGGCTTGATAATAAAGGGTCTTTGTCTGTCGCTTAAACGAATGGACCGATTTTAATGCAGGTTTTTTATTTGAAAGCTGGTTAATCGAGATGGTTCTTGCTCGAAGAAAGTTGTTCAGCCAGTAACATATTACAAATATTGTTTTTAATTGATGTGGAATGATTTTAAAGTTAGTTTTTATAAAGATACCGCCGACAGGCTTGTCGAAAAAATGTCGATATAAAGATTCTTCAAATAATCGATAATTTTATAGTAATTTATAATATCACAAATAAGTTGTCCAAAGGTTAGCCGATATATCGTTTTTTTTATATATCGATTATTTATAAAAGTATCGATACGATATAGCGTTACTTTTTCACTTCAGACATAGGTGACTGGCCTACTGCTATAATTGTTTTTAAACTTTACGCCCGAATACCGAAACGTTATTCAAGCATTTAAGATCGTTTTAAATATGTTGAGGCCCTCTTAGCTGTCAAATTTATATGAAAATAAGTAGCCGTTGCCCGTTAGCTGTCAAACTGTTGGGTAGCGTTTCAAATTGTGAATACAATATACTAACCATTGTAGAGTATCGTTGGGTATTTGGCTAAATTCGAGACACATGAAGCGACCGCCTGGCGTCAGCACGCGGTATGCTTCCTCTAGTACCTGAAATAAAAGTAAAGCATAGTTCAATGTTGTATTTTGCATGACCTTTCTGGATTCGATACTCAAGTAAGTCAGGATTGGATTTTTTGCTATTGATTTTAAAATGCATTAGATAATGGGGTATTTATTGCTATCGATTTTAAAATGCATTAGATAATGGGGTATTTTTGCTATCGATTTTAAAATGAATTAGATAAAGGGGTATTTTTTGCTATCGATTTTAAAACGCATTAGATAATGGGGTACCTTATCAACATGTGTACAATTTCTAATACCGAACGCGATTGTGTAAGCGTTGTAGGTATCGTCTGGTATGGGCAGTTTCTCTGCATCCGCGCACAACCAGTCGATGCCAACGTGAGAAGATTCTGATGTATAGCCTAGTCTGGAAATAAAAAAAAAACTTTTCAATTCACACAAAAAGCGGATGGTATTGTATAAACAAATGCTCTAATAACCTCGTACAGAATGTGACAATCGCAAACAGACGCGAATTCCGAGTGATCAATGCGCGATTGTCCCCTCTGTGTTAAAATCTGAGGAAAGAAATTAAAATGCCCCAAGGAAAAATTCTGGATCCCTATATAAATAAATATGCTATGAATTCTTCTTTAGCTATATTATATTACCCTGACGGCTGAGACACTTGAAACTGCACTTTTACTTTTTAACATCCAACAAAACTAGGTTTTTAGTAGGTCTGCGAGAGACCGCCTGAGTTGGTACCACCGCTTTGTCTATTTCGGCCGTCAAGCAGCAGTGTGTAAGCACTGTTGTGTTCCGGTTTGAAGGACATTGAAGCCAGTGAGAGTAGTGCGCATTATGAGACTTAACATCCTATGTCTTGGGATGATGAGGGCAGTTCAGTCCCAGTGCTCTGTAATCCAGAGTGCTATGTGATGTGGCTTTTGTTTCTGGGCAGGTGCGATACTTAACATCAGAAATGACGAGACGAGAAATCTGCTCGTCTCGTCATTCATGACCACTTAGCTTGTCTGTCAGTAGCATGGTAGCACTGTAGCGCCTAAACAAACAAACTGATTTGAATGTGTTGAAAACTGGTTCTTGACTATACTTGAAAAAAATCTGTTGAGCCCAAAGACTTTAATGTATACGACTAGACAAGCTGCGCGGTACATAGAAAATGTTCCACTAAGTTGCGGTCAATTGACCATAACTCAAAATTACCATCTCGCTTACTCTCAACTAGAACCCCTACCGCGTTCCCTGTTTGTGAGCTATGAAACTCCCGCGTTATGTGACGCAATTTTACTTCTAAACAGCCCGTCTAGTTGTATACATTAAAGTATTTGGTTGAGTCATTTAGAAAACATTTAACAGTTAAATTATCAATTGTTGGCTGATATCCATGTTACATTAACAGTACTTTATGACGAATGTCACTGACCGCTTAGCTCGTAGCTGTCCTACATCAAGCATGGACTGGTTTATGTCGCTCACTGTGACACTACTGCGGGCGCCATCCGCTGCAGGACCCAGGTTTTGTAAGTAGTTAATGTATCTAAATGCGATGTCACCTGATGGAATAGAACATAGGTACTGGTAAATGGCAATTCTTTGTTTATTTCACCTAAATTCATTAAATAAAAGTAACTGGAGTTAGCACAGAGCTGTCCTAGGCCATGCCCCTGCATGACCCCTACCCAAGGCGAGTTAATGCTTTTGCACCCTATACCTACAGGTCTGCAAAATACTGAGGTTATTAGAATGCTCATAATTATTTATTACAATAATAATTGATAACAATCATGAGTGGCAAATCGTCGCTCAGCTAACAATACCGCGTAATGATTTCTTAGGTTTACGCGAATATTACACATTGAAATAAAACTAGTTTATACGGATTTTATCGCGGTTTAATTTTTATTTTAGTCCCGACGTTTCGAAAGCTTTTCAGCCTTCGTGGTCACGGGAGAGACTGAGGTGTAGGTTGTCTTGAAAAGTTACGAAGTTACGTAGTAAACGTCGGGACTAAAATAAAAATTAAACCGCGATAAAATCCGTATAAACTAGTTTTATTTCAATACCGCGTAACTCGAAAATTGGTCATGTGATATTGTCATTGGATAAATTGATTTTGCCGCGTATCCGATAAATTTACACAAAAAATTAAATTAACCATACAAAGCACAAGATTCAAATAGTTCTGTCACTGTGTAATTCATTGGTTATTGGATCACACATGTTCATAAAAAATATTCAGTTTTATGTATCTCCTGAAAAATAAGAATTTAGCTGATTGCACCCTTGGTGCATGCCTTTGTGCCGGTCCTAACCACAGGCCTGCATTTACATAAATAATTCAACATAATCACAAAATAGTATATTAAACATTTACCTGTGCCACCTGCCATGTCTAACAACTTGGTACCATGTGTAGGACAGAGTCTGCTCATGAAGATGTCCTTCCATACCCTATGTATTCCAAAGGACATTACATCGTTCATCAGGTCATACTTGTTGGCCACAGTCTCAAATACTTTGTGCACTGCAAAGTTCATTTAAATTAGGTGCAAGTGACTGACATAAAGTCTATCAAGACAAATTACATGAAGGCTCCTTTTTATGATTCTAAAGGGTATCAACGGAAGCTAATTACATAGTCAATGCTGTCTGTTTTTTATACACCTTAATAATGAAACAACCAAGTTGCATACCTGATGTTAGACGCAATATGTGCCCATAAACAAACCACACAGAACTTCAAATTACAATGCACTGCATAGTGCAATCCTCTACAATACATAAGTTGTTAAGTCTCATAATGCCCAGTACTTACACACTGCTGTTGGCAGTAGAAATAGACAAAACAGTGGTACTGACCCAAATGGCTCATTGTATACAAGGGAACTATCACCTTACACCTAGACCTTTGCTAAATTCTCAGCTATAAAAACTGGTGACTCAGAATATATCTTCCTACCAGGCGTTATCCCGACTTAATGCCAGGATCTGCCTTCCAATCAAGATTTGATGGTAGTTTTGGTATAAGGTTAGGTAAAACACTGTCTGACTCCCACAACCTGCAATGGGAACCAAGTTCGCCATCACCTCGCTCATTAATCATCCGAGTGTACCGCATGTAGGTGAGGTTGCCAAATATCTGTGGCTACTCACCTACCATGCCAGGGAAGCTCTCAAATTCATATCCCTTTCTTTAAAGGTTGGGAAAACATTGTTCTACTGAACTAATGTCAGACCAAATTTTAATTATAGGCGAGCGGTTATTCAGTTGTATGTCTTGTATAAAAATTAGAGTACATAATACCAAAGACAAAAACCTCAACAATCAATGTTGTGTAAGCTATATATAATTTCTGTGATGAATCACAGAGATATTAATAGTGAACCGCTATAATATAAATCAAGCAGAATTTTAGTTAGTAAGATGTACCTTTTTTCCATTTTTCATTCTCATCGACGGTTTCAAAACCGAAATGTGTCTGGCCTTCTTTCGTGCCAGCGGCTTTTTCGGCAGTCTGTGTAGCTAGTCTCCGGACCTTGCATATTTGCAGTAGGGGTATGCGCTTATCCAGCAATTGATATATCCCATTCCTTAAAGCCATTCTTAAAAGCCAAGTATGTACAACAAAGAGTTTTTACATTAATATTTAGGTTAAAAATAGGAGTTTTATAAATCAGCTGATTGTCACAAACTTTAAAATAAAAAATAGGAAAAAGCAACGTTTTATTTCTGCAAATGCTTCGAAAATCTTAAATCCTAGGTCTGAAAATAACGAGTAGATATGCAATGTGTAATTTGACTCAACGAAATGAGATACTCTAAAAGTACCTATTATTTTGTTGTGTTGGTTTTATTAAAATAAAAAATAAATAAATATGGTACTTAGCGATACTTAAGAAAAAACAAAACGATTTAAATTTGCCAGTGCTGCTGAATTGGTTAATTAGATATAAAAAATGTATAAATTGGGTTCTCGATTGTATCCTCTCTATAATTTACGTAGACTAGAAACCTATATTTGTATCGCGGAATGTCATGCATCAAAAACAAACAACGTTAGTTTAATTCTTATGTTAATCTTTGTTATATTTGCTAGATTTTTTACCATTTTAAATTGAAGTTATTTTTGTATAAAATAATTTGATTCTACTGACAGCCCTGCTTGATTGATTTCCAAATCCTTGAGGATATGTTTCCATGGCTATGAATAAATTATAAAAAAAAAAAACCAAATTCCACAACAAAACTTTTATCTTTCGAAGAAATGAAGATAAAAGGTGAATGTGATTTCTCGTATTACATATCTAAAAGATAAATCGCGGAAATGTCTACAGATAATAGTGAGTATAAAATATGTGAAAGTTTCTTAATTTTTAATAATATGGGCATTGTTTACAATATATTGTTTATTTACCTATGTAATAAATATTGTAGGTATATGTTTGATAGCAGTGTAAAGTGTTATGCAAGTGCGCCAGTAGCGAGAGCTCTCGACTCATCCCCAGTATATCATACATACATACGCACTCATGCCTGTAATCCCCGAAGGGCTAGGCAGAGGTGTAACCAGTACAGGCACATTTCGCCGAGCGTATTTCCGTCCCACGATGTGATAGGGGGCGAGCCTATCGCCATACCGGGCACAAATTCCAGACTCGGGCTGATACTGAGCAATTCATAATAGAAAAACCCAATACCACTTTACCCATCCCAGGGATCGAACCCGAGACCTCAGCGTTAGCCTCAATCGTAACGCGTACGCATTACAACTGCGCCACCGAGGCAGTCGTGTGACCAATGAGTGCCTTTTCTTGAATTAGAGAAGTTAGTATTTGTTCACTTCAACCTCTTTATACCTAACTTGCTTTTGATTTCGATAAACTATCTTGTATGTGAATTTGTTGCTGTTACTGTAGCACCACCTGTACAGGGTGGTATTCAGATGCCAATATGATTTTGGTCATGTCTGAGTATGCGAACAGCTCAACCCCCAAAAAAAATGGGAGTACTTATTTTTTGTTACAAACATGCATGCAGAGCAGCATGGATCTACCCAATTTGATTTTAAAGAGTAAATATTCACGCATACCAAATAACAACAGTCCATACTACCTTCCAGCCTTGAAACCTGTACATCATGAGGTGATGCACTACAGGCAACGATACAACTGGGACTGTGGAGTATCGTGCGTACTGATGCTGCTCCCCAAACACCAGCGGGAGTACTTCATCGAGAACTTCACTGCAATCTGCGAGGAAGAAGGCTTCAGGCAGTCCACATGGACTATCGACTTGTGTTATTTGCTTAAACGGTGAGTTATGATGGCCTTGGAAGGATCTGGAACTTGAAGGGAAGAAAACATAGTTCTGTAGACCTAGTAAGAGTTACAAATACATTCACAGTTTTTGATTTTGTATAAAATTACTACAGTCGACGTGTCAAACTAGTAATTCATACGGTAATAAAGGAAAGAATCACTTGAAAACTAATTTCATATTCGACTAATATGAAATAAAATTAACCATATTATTAATTTTAATTCATCATAGTTCCTACTGGTGGCTACTGATATTCGACGTATGGAGAGAAAACGAAAATTTTCATTGTTTTAGACAACTATCAAAATGTGTATGTACTAGGCCTACTGTACTTGTGTTGTCGTGATTCAATACCTTTAAATGTATCACAGCACAATTTTACTCTGGCGAGATTTGTATGTCGGAAGTATAAAAAATAACTAGTAGGCATATCAGATCAATGTTTTAAAAAGTGACAATGTATATATTATATATTTTTATAGCATATCCGCCAAACGAGCTAACCTGATGTTAAGTGGTTCCCACCAGCCATGTCCCTAATACCAGAAGAATAATGAAAGCGTTGCAAATCTTAAAAATGAAAGGTATATTTAAGGGATTGAGAAGGGGAGGGAGGATTTGGCCTTCCGGATATCTCGCTCATCGTACGAAACGCAGCAGCAAGACGCTACTTTACGTCGGTTTTATGTGTGACAGTGGCTACACCAGGTTGAGCTAGCGCATTCATACTATCGATAAAATTGTGTACAGTGCAACGTGGCGCTACCCTTCACAGATAGAATAGTGGTACATATATCGATATTTTTTCAGTATGCCTAGGTACGTAAAACTGCGTTTCTGTCAATGCGGTGCGCACTGGGCTACATAACATGTTATTTATTGCAATGGGCTAGTAAATATGTATACCGAAATTTAAAATTACGACCGGGACCCTGATTTGATCATTTAATTATTACCGGTTTTACAGATTATAAACTAATCAAAAAACGCTTTTATTAATTCAATTTGACCATTTACCATTATGACCATCGAAATAAGATATCTAGAACTAAAACTCTCATATGCATCTGCCAAAAATACGGCTCCGCTTACATCCACATGCAAAGGTAACATTCATACACGCAACATAAAATAATCAACGTTCAAAATCAAGTTGATTTCATGAAAGTTATGTGATGTCAGTTATGTCATGTAAATATTAAATTTCTAAATCGAGATACGACGTTCTGCACCGCGCAAAAAATTACACGTATTAAGTGTCAACTGGAGATCATGAATACATTTTTATGAATTGTGAATGAACGAGCTGCACAGACTTTTATAGCCCCGCTTCCAAGCACAGAGTTTCGGTGGGGTAATTTTTTACTTGAGTTACGTTTCTTGTATTTTGTGTTATTTCGATGATTATGACCGATTACCGATTTGATGATCATATATACATTTAATAAATAACCTTATTTATTAGGTATTTAGAATATAAAACTGTATTTTTTTTATTTATTTTTTAATAATAAATACACCCAACAGTCACACACCTAGGGGTCGGGCCCCACACTAGGTAAACCTGTATCGTAGGTATCAGGAACTACGAGGGACTTGCCAACCCACTACACCCTAGATGTGCAACGGGTCAGGGTAGAGGACCAATCTCCCCTGATTCAGTGCTCACGCTGCCTTGGGTACGGACACGGACGTCGGTTTTGTCGAGACCAGGTGGACGCATGCAGTCATGGCGGGGGGGCACATCACAGAGCGGAGTGTGCCGAATGGATGGCACGGGCTCCCCCGTCGTGCTGCAACTGTGTGAAAGCCAGGATCGGCGGAACCGACCACAGCGCGTTTAGCGTGGAATGCCCTGTGAGGAGGAAGTGGGAGGCCTTAGCGAGGTCTGCAGTCGCGTATTGCTAAGGTGGTCCCAAGGATCCCAGGTCAGACAAACTCCCCGGCAAGCGCTGCACCGACTCTCTTTACCCAGGGGAACTTGCAGAGGAAGCAGCTAGCCACTCTCGAGTTCCTCCTGGAGGCCAAAAAGAGGGGAGTCGATGTGGCGCTACTCCAGGAGCCATATGTGGGAGCTCAGGGTAGATTGAGGGGCCACCAGGGTGTAAGGGTTTACCAGGGAGACACCGGGCAGGGGGCCGTCGTCAAGTCAGCCGTGGTAGTTCTCAACGGGGACTTGGTGGTGACCCAATGTCCGGACTTCACCACGACCAACATCACAGTGGTGAAAATCCAAACTGGAAACCGCAAACTGGTGGTCGTGTCATTCTACTTTGAGCTGGATAAACCCATAGGGCTATACCTGGAGCAGCTGGGAACGATTGTTGAAAAACTGGGACCCAGCGGAATCCTCATAGGGGGCGACACGAACGCGAAGAGTATCTGGTGGGGAGGTGGGGGCACTGACTGCAGGGGAGAAGAAACGGCAGGTATGCTAGAAGAGCATGGATTGCAGGTGCTAAACGACGGCCTAGTATCAACATTTGAGACAGTCAGGGGGGGAAAACTGCTCAAAAGCTTCATCGACAGCACGGCCTGCACTGGGGATATCCTGGACTTGGTGGCGGACTGGAGGGTGGACGACACCTTGGCGAGCTCGGACCACAACGGTATAACATTCAAACTAAACAAAACCAAAATTAAACCTAAAAATATAAGAGAAAAATCTACACGGAAATACAATACTAAAAAAGCAAAATGGGATCATTTTAGGGAAAATTTGGAAAAATTGGTAAAAACAGAAAAACTTACAGAAATAGAAATACATAATATTAATAACAAACAAAATTTAGATCAGATAATTGAAAAATACATGGACATAGTAATAAAGAACTGTAACGAAACAATTCCGTTAATTAAGGCTAATAATAAAATGAACTTACCGTGGTGGTCCGCTAAGCTCGCCAAGATGAAACAGGAAACCGCCACCAGGAAGAGGAGAATCCGTTGTGCAGCGCCGGTCCGGAGAGCCAAGGTCGTCGGGGAGTACCTGGAATCAAACGAAAGATATGAGAAGGAGGTTAAGATCGCCCAGATAGATAGTTGGAAGGAGTTTTGCCAAAAACAAAGCCGCGAAACAATCTGGGACGGAGTCTACAGGGCGATCAGCAAGGTCTCAAAAAGGGAAGAGGATCTGCCGCTCAAAAAAGCAGGAGTGACCCTGAGCACAGCTGAGTCGGCGAAGCTTCTGGCAGTAACATTCTATCCAGAGGACAAAATGGAAGAAGATAACGCAGACCACCAGCGTATTAGAGAAGCAGCCGAAAGAATAAATGAAGGGACCAATGATGAAACCCTTGATCCCCCATTTACAATGGAGGAACTGAGATCGGCCACAAAGAGCTTCAATCCAAAGAAAGCCCCGGGAGCAGATGGCCTTACGGCCGATATCTGTAAGCAAGCCATAGCCAGGTATCCAGAATTGTACCTATCGCTGGCGAATAAGTGCCTAGAGCTGGGCCACTTCCCTACAACTTGGAAAGAGGCCACAGTAATAGTCCTCCGCAAACCATCTAAGGAGGACTACACTGCGGTCAAATCGTACCGACCGATGACAATAAAGAAGTATGTAAACAACAAAAATATAAACCCAAAAAAAAAAAAGATGTAAAACTAGAAATAAGTAGAATAAGAGATAGATTGTAAGCTGTAAATAAAGAAAAACAACATCCCGTTCCAAGTAGTAGTAGTACTAGTATAAGAATAGCTAGGCGTAGTAGGCTATAAGTAGGTTCTCCCAACGAAGGAGACAGATAGAAGTAGGAGGTAAGTAATGTAAGAAAGTTACAAAAGAACCCTTTCAAATAGTTAGGGGAACGAGAGTGGGGCATAGCGCCCCACAATAAAAAAAAAAGAACCACTACACCCAGACCCGAAACAAATATTTGTGGATCACACAAACATATGTCTTGGTGCGGGAATCGAACCCACGGCCTCTCGCTTCGCGGGCGGCTACTCATCCGCTGCGCCACGGAGGCTGTCGAATGTCGTATGAAGGTCCAATGTGTCATGTGTAATTGTTCACAGATTTGGAATCAAACACCGCATGAACACCACAATGTTTGGAGTGAACGAGGCGTACACTCGATATGGATATTACGACAAAATTATACATTTGGTAAAGCCATAATCTCTATAAATTATATATCAAAGGTGTTTTTTGTCGGAAAGCCTTTCATAATAGGGTAGTTTGCTACATTTTTTTTATTGTTTAAGTCAATAAGTTACGTCACTCAAAATATATTGCAGAATGAATTTATAAATTGGACCAAAAATAAATAAGTTAGAAGCCATTCAAATCCAGTAGAAGGGGTAATTGTCAAATGGCAGACGACGCAAACTTTGACGTCACTGTGTAAAATGTTCATTATGGTGCACGCGTGCAAGCGAGATAGTGAGATATCCCTACCCTAGTTCAGTCGTTGTCCGGAAGGCGAAGTAACAAGTACCTACTACCGCTGTTACCTAAATGGATAATATTATCGGGATTACACGAAAGTTTTGCAGTAACAAGTGCGCGTATTTATTCCACCTGAGCTATCCCAATAGTATGACGTCATGGTGGACGCCGGACGACTCGTCTGTGACCTTTGCAAACATAACAAGCTGAAGGTGGAGTTCAGGTGAGGCCTCTCGCTTCGCAGCCGGCTACTCGCCCACCGCGCCACGGAGGTTGTAAAAATAAATAAATAGTGAATATGATGGCAGGCACGAGTACCCTCAACCGACGAAAATGTATGAGAAGATGTATGAATGTGGAAGAGGCGAAAGAGGTGTGTCAGGTTTGTAGCTTGTGGTACTCAATACTCTCTGCCTACCCCCATGGGACATAGGCGTGAGTGTGTATGTATGTATGTATGTATGATTGCAGGCGTTGTTTCGGCGGCAGTTATTCCGGCCACTACATCGTGCTGGTGGGTGTGTCGGGCGGCAAGGTGTTGTACCGCGACCCCGCGCTGTCGCCGCGTGTGTGTGTCGCGACATTACGTCACATGCATCGCGCTAGAGTCGCCGCCGGCACCGACCATGACGTCATACTATTGGGATAGCTCAGGTGGAATAAATACGCGCACTTGTTACTGCAAAACTTTCGTGTAATCCCGATAATATTATCCATTTAGGTAACAGCGGTAGTAGGTACTTGTTACTTCGCCTTCCGGACAACGACTGAACTCGTCAAAAAGAGAGGCACGCTTTTTATACACGAGCTGTCACCCCCACTAGCATTATTTTTATTTTATTTTGAAATAAAATTTATATTAAAAATTTATATATTATTTTGTCACAGTACCCGACAATATCTATTCTGATATTGGAGGTGATACATTATGATAAATATATATTAACTAAACATCATTGTATGAATCCTTTTTGATAATATATTTGGTCTTTTCTGTTCGGTTGTCATTCAAGTGTCTTATATTGAATATTAAATATCTCTGTACTATCAATCCATGTTTTCTTCTTTTCTATAGTTAAACTCCAATAGGGTTAGTACGAAGTGATTTCTTTAAACAATACCGATAGATGGTGCAAGAATAACAACTAAGCTTCCAAGGATCCAGCATAATATATTACAATGATCATATTATTCATACTTATGTTTTATACCTAACAATACTTATATACACACGAGCAAGCTAAAATTAAATGCTTCCTAACATGAAACAGAAAATAAAAATGATATCAAATAAACAAAAGACGACTGATCGCGAATAAATAATAACGGAAAATTGGCAATTTTTAAAAGACAAGTCATTCTTTTCAAGAATATAGTAAGCGGACAAAAAAGAAGCCCACTGAGTTTGTTTCACCGGGTCTTCTCAAGCTGGGTCGTTTTGGATCCGGTGGTAGTTTTAAAACTCGTGCCGTTTCGGTAAATGCAGTGGTCCATATAGACTCAAAATATTTAATAATTAATAATGGATGTTTCCATATTACAAATATTGTTACAATGTAAAATAAAAAGACAACAAATAAACAATTTAGTGTAATTTCCTAGTGTATTTTGACGATGCTATGTATGTTATGTATACATTAGTTGATATGATTTCTATACATAAGTTTCTTTATTTTGTATTGACTTGTCATAAGCGCTATTTTAATTGCCTAAGTACATGATTAATAAACTATTTCATTTCATTTCAAACAATTCATAACCTAATCGATACCATTCCAGCCGCGGGCCGTTGCCACGGGACTTGACAACCTTGGTCGAATGTCAATAAGGTCGAATTTTGCTTGAGCTGTCAAGTTCCCCTGGCAACGGCCCCACCCCTCACATTCGATTATAAACAATAGGCCAATTCTTGTAATTTTAAATGTTCAAAATATCATTCCGATCTAGTCTCAGCATCAAGAAAGTTGCAAATGACATTCTCTTACCAATAATCAACGTCAAATGTGAACATAGATCGTAATGAGATTGAATGTAGAATAAAAGTTGACTGAAGCCAAAACGGTATAGTGCTACTGCTAATGCTCGGTGCACTAGGTGAGACTAGATCGGAATGATATTTTGAACATTTAAAATTACGAGAATTGACCTACAGACCTCTGAATCTAAATGAACATATTTTCTTGAACTATGATTAAAGCAGCTGACAAAAAACCGTCCTTAGGCTCGTATTATGGAACAAAACTCAAGTGAGCTCTTCGCTAAGTGTCGATTTCTGTACACGTGATTGGTCCGTTTTTGTTTGGCGCCAAAAATAGACCAATCACGTGTACTGGAAATCGACACTTCGCAAAAAGCTCACTTGAGTGCTTTGTTCTATCATATTAATTATGCACAATATTCATAAATCTTTTGAGTTGGTTTTATTTTTGTTAAAATAATTAATTATGTAGGCGTGTGTTACTACAATACTTATTATTTATTCCTTCAAATTACTTTTTCTTTACCTATTTAAAGAAAGTAGAGAAACTTATGAAAATGTTGAGATTATAGTTTATTGTCTGTCTGTACCTATCAGTTCTAATTTAAGGTTAGGAAAGTACTTAAATTAAATAAATTATGGGATTCAACTAATTTGTGATATTATATTTTAAAATAAGTCTTTACTGTTACAAAAATCATAAAATGCATTGAAAATTATTTTTGTTTTATTTACCAACTAATGAAGTGCATACACCTCTGACTTTTGTAAGTTATGTGTGTATTAATTGTTTATTCGACGTGAAGGAAACATGGTGAGGAAACCTGCATACCTGAGAAGTTCAGAGTTGAGTTTAGTTATTTATTTAATAAATAAATAAATAAGAATTTCGAAGGTATGTGAAGTCTGCCAACCCGCAGTAGGCCAGCGTGGTGGACGTGCGGCCTAAACCTTCTCATTCAGTAGACGAGGCCTTTGCCCAGCAGTGGGACGTATATAATACAGGGCTTGTATTTAATGAAGTGTAGGTCTATATACATATATATAATCCTAGTCTATATTCTATGTAACAAGGTGGTAGGTCCCTCGTTTGCGAGAGACCGGCTGGGTTGGTACCACCGCTTTGTCTATTTCTGCCGCCAAGCAACAGTGTGTAAGCACTGTTGTGTTCCGGTGTGAAGGACATTGAAGCCAGTGTAATTAGTGGGCATTATGAGACTTAATGACTATGGCTACGTAACTAACCTGGTATTTAGTTAAACCTCTGCAAATTTCAAATCATTTTGTATCACTTGCTGAAATTAATTTAATTAATTGATAGGTAGTTTAATATTCTGAGTTCGAACCATGACCCTGTATTCGACAATCCACTTATCCGTAACGTAAACAACATAGAGTAGGTACATTGATAACAACTAGATAATTATTCTATTTTTAGATAAATAATTATCTATGATACAACTTGTCCATGGTAGGGGAAGAACCGAGTTTTGCCAGCAAAAGGCAATAAGCAAATATGTAGTTTTAATAAACAAATTATGTCGGTGCTTTCCATGAGTAATTGCAATGGCAGCGATTCAAAACTGGTGAAATTTTAACAAAAAGCTTTTGTTTAATATTTTTTCTGCATCAATTGTACATGTACCACCGTCCACCTAACGCCTGCCAATAAATGCTTACTTTCTTTCATTTAAAAAATATGTTCATTCATATTATGTTAAAATCTGCCTGTGCTATGGTAATGCCCACTGCTCTGAGAGTCTGAGAAGCAACACTAACAATAAAAACCATAGAATAATAATAAAAACCACATAAACTTCATTGGTTCAAATAATAGCCTAACTAAAATATAAATATTTTGTTGTTCTAGCGAATTACAATCAACGATACTTATTTGATATTTCCCAATCTTAAAATCACGACGTAAATAGCATTTCATCGCTTAGCTAACAATACCGCGTATCTCGAAAATTAGCCATGTCATTGTGATATTGTCATTTGATACGTTTTTTTTGGCGCGTATCCAAAGAATTTACACAATAAAAATTATCCATACAAAGCACGATATTCAAATAGTTCTGACACGGCGCGGCGCAACGCATTGGATACACATGTTCATAAATATATTCAGTTTTTTGTCTCTCCTGAAAACTAAGCCAATTTAACTTGCGCGGTGTTGTTATGCGACGATTTGCGTTGTGATTACGTTTAAATGTTGCCAGCAAGGTAATTCCCCGACCATAGTTTTTAATCGATACTTACCTATACAATAAAATATCCTCTGTTAGAAATTTTATTTGTTTTCGTCTTTAAATTATTGGACACAATGTTCATTATTTTAATTGTATTGATTCAATTGGCAACCTGTTTAAGAAATAATTTGACACACAGTCAGGGCTTTCCCGCAGCCGCGGGGCTGGGCGGCGCGGCCCGGCGAAGTACAGTTTACGTGGGAATAAACGGTACTTACCTACACATATTACATACCTTTCACTGATAAAGAAATTAAAAGAAAATCCAAACCGTGATCTTTTTTTTAATTAATATAGGTAAGTACTGAAGAATTATAGTCGGTTGCCTTGGTTATGCATATTATGTACTAATTACCAATATCCTTGCAATGGTAGGCGTGTAGGATCAATCTAGAGCATAGGTATATTTATTGATTTCTATAAAATCAAAGCGTAAGCGATCCAAGAATTATATTCGAAAATTTAACTAAGAACCCAGCCTGTTTTTTTGACATAATATGCCGTCTCTAGGGCTCTGTAGGTATAATAGGCACTCCAATGATGTCCCATATTTGATTAGGAATATTATAACCAAAATGCAAACACTTTATTGTAGGTATATATATATTTTTATAGCGTAGGCCGGCAAACAAGCAAGGAGGTCACCTGATGGTAAGTGATCTCCACAACCCATGTAGGCCCACAATAGGTACTAGAACAATCAAGGGTGCTGTGCCAATCTTAAATGAAAGGGATAATTAAGGGATTGTGAAGGGGAAGGGGATTTGGGCCTTCGGATATTTCACTCACCGTATGAAACGCAGCAGCAAGTCGCTACTTTACGTCGGTTTTCTGTAAGACAGTGGTAACGACCCGGACGAGCCGGCCCATTCATGCTGTAGGCAAAACTGTCTTCAGCATGGTAGAGCCTCATACTTATACTATAAAAATGGAACATTTTGGACCGGCATCTAATAATAGATACCCACGTACCTTAGTCTTCGAAGACTCTCGTGCGAGTTTAAACCAAAGATTTAATGTACCTACTTATACTACTAGACAAGCTAGTCTTTGGTTTAAACAGTCAAATAAATTTATCAACTCGCTTAGTAGATAATACGTATTAGGTAGGTAGAGTACCGGGATGGAGTGTGATCAAAATATTGCTCCCCTTGCCCAAGATTTGGTATAATATGTTTTGCCTAAGATCAAAGAATGGTAGGTTACAAGGTGGTGGGTCTCTCGTATGCGAGAGGCCGTCTTGGTTGGTACCACAGCTTTGTCTATTTCTGCCGCCAAGCAGTAGTGTGTAAGCCCTGTTGTGTTCTGGTTCGAAGGACATTGAAGCCAGTGAAATTACTGGGCATTATGAGACTTAACATCTTATGTCTTGGGGTGACGAGCGCAGGCCAGTGCTATGCAGTGCTTTCTAATTCAGAGTTCTGTGTGGCGTTGCTTCTGTTTATGAGCAGGCGTGAAACTTACCATCAGATGAGCGACCTGCTCGTTTCGTCACTCAAGCGCGGAAGCCCTCTACCCTGGTTATCGCCTGGAATGGCCACTTCGCGAGTTATAATCATATGGTAGGGCAGTTTTTAGATATTCAATAAGGCAAGAGGGCACGGATTGTTAATATTGGCAATTTATGAGTGGGTATTGCACCCTTTTAACGTCTCTGGATCAGCGCTTGAGTGGATTGCAATTTAAACTGTTAAGGCGATGTGACGCTATAGGCATATAGAAGTATGCACATTTTATAACATTTTGATATTTTCTTTGATATTTAATATTTATTATATATTAAAATAAACGATTTATATGACATGAGGTTTTCAAGACTGGGCAAATTGGAAGTGTCTACTTACGAACGCGAAGGTTGGCACTAAGCTAGGATAACGCCAAGCAGAGAAAGATATAAAAAAAACTCCCTTTTTATATGTATTTCAAAATTAATATTTAGACTGTTTTCCGCTGCAAGTCATTGAATACAGACCGAGTAACTAATGTTACAACACAGTGCAGCTATGTAATGAAATTACTCATCAAATGTCTCATTGTAAAAATCATTAAATGAAGAGATTTTCTCGTACGAAACAGGTGAGAATATGACAAAAAAATGTCATTAAGAAGGACGCGTCAATGCATCGTATGATTCTTTTTCGAACTGTCCGACGCGACGCGGCGTCGTATTTTATTTATATTTTTGTTTTAGCCTAAATGAGCTGGTTACTCGCCTGATCGTAAGCGCCCCGTAAACAAACACAACACTACTCGGAACTTTGAATTACAAAGCACTATAAGGCACTGGACTGCGATCGTCACATCGAGACATAACATGATACATCTCATAATGCTCAGTAAATTACCTGGCTTCAATGTTCTATAAACCTAAACATAACAGTGCTTACACACTTCTGCTTGGCTTAACTACTGTGTTAGTAATAGTTTTAAATTGTGCCTTTTATGGACACTGGCGCTTTTTATCAAGCGAGTGACGTGCTTGCTTCGTCATTTAGTTTCACGAAGCGATGCAACAGAAGTCTTCAGTTGTAAAGTAAGCCCTGAAGTCAGAAAATGCCCAATGCGTGGAGCGACCACTCCGCGTGAAATGGTATGGTCGACCCTGTATGGTTACTTTTGCTATACGTGGCAATCACGATGTGAATTGGTGTTATTACATACGTAAGCTCACGCCAGTATCCCGGTTGGGGTAGGAAAAGGTGCAACTAGTACAACCACGGTTCTCCTAGCTTATTTCAATCCCATGTGATTAATAGCGGACTCTATCGACATATTAGGCACAGATTCCAATCCGGGCAAATTATGTGTGATTTTTTTGCTTTTAAAAACACGTATTGTGATTGCCCGACCGGGGATTTGAATCCGCAACTTCACTGGTTTCTCATCTTAAGCACACTGCCCCTAGACTAATGATTCGAATAAGTGTAATACGCAAATTCCGAGTGACAATCTGCTGGTCATTTTTTGCCCCTAAATTGGAATAAGACAACCAAACCCCGAAAAAATTGACATTTACATTTTTTTTTTTAAATATGTTGTTTTTAAGTTATTTGTGTACGGATAATATCTTGCTTCTGTTTATTATTTTTGTAAATAAACTATTTTTAATAAGCTACCCAAAAAGGGCCAACAGGGTTTATACTAGATATACATACTGTATTTAGAGATTTAACAATGACTTTTACATGGCTGAACAGTTTTTCTTCAAACATAGCTAAGAATCATCTCAACTAAACGACTTTTCAAACAAAAGAACACATTCGAAACGATCCATTCGTTTAGGCGCTACGATGCGGTAAGGGACAAATTATAACCCCCATCTTTTTTGTCGGAACTTGGATGTTAAAATTATTACTTATTTTGCTGAAATGGAATTATTTATTGTGACGTGTGAAACTATAGGTACAGGGTTTTGTGTATAGCTGAAATAAAACTCAACGAACAAGCTTATTTTATATGGCTACAAGGTGTCCATTTAATTTCTTAACTAAATTATACTTTCAACACAAGATCCTAGAACATTTTCGGGTGATTTTCGACAAGATTAGGTACCTTTTTTATAGTATATACATTCCAACCTAGGCACAGGCCTCTTCTAAATGAGATGCGTTGGGCCACTGGTCCACAACGCCAATACGGGTTGGTAAATATACTTTCTGAATTCTTATGGAGAACTTGTTGAGAGCTATGCAGGTTTCCTCGCGATGTTTTCCTTCAGATATAAAGAAAGCAATAACTATAATTGACTAAGTACACACGTAAGTTAGTCACACTTCGATGAGTTAGAGATGTGTTTTTTATGGCATAGGCCGGCAAACGAGCAAGTGGGTCACCTGATGGTAAGTGATCTCCACCGCCCATACACACCAATTTGTCTGGAGGGGTCGTGCATGTGTTGCCAACCTTTAAGAAAACGAAGGGGTTTTAAAGATATTTAGTGCTTCCCGCAAGCTGCAGTTTGATGTCGATTTTCTGTGAGAGTGATACCATAACCTAGTGGTACAGCCCCAGTTCAAGAACTTTTGGGTAGGTACAGCATGATTGGGCCGGGCTCGACCGGATTAGTACCACTATCTCACATCACGGACGTGAAGTGGCAGCTTATTGTTGCGTTTCATACGATGAGTGAGATATCCCCAGAATACACACCTCCGACTTTTCGAAATTACGTGTGTATTCAAGGAAAATGTCATAAGGGTGCTTATGTATTTGAAAATTCAACATAACAAATTCAATGGTACCTAAGTACATAATGTGTGAAGTCTGCCAGTGTGGTGAACTAAAGCCTAACCCCTCGTATAAGTATATAATGTGTGAAGTCTGCCAGTGTGGTGAACTAAAGCCTAACCCCTCGTATAAGTATAGGAGGTCCGTGCCCATCAGTGGGACGTGTATAATACAGAACTTTTATAATTTTATAGCTATATAAGCGCTGAACTTGAGTCACGGAACACGTTTACGTCAAAGACTTTAATGTATACTACTAGACGGGCTGTTTAGAAGTAAAATTGCATCACATAACGCGGGAGTTTGACAGCTCACAAACAAGGAGCACGATAGGGGTTCTAGTTGAGAGTAAGCGAGATAGTAATATTGAGTTACAGTCAATAGACCGAAACTTAGTGGTACATTTTTTATGTACAGCGCAGCTTGTCTAGTAGTATATAGTATTAAGGTATTTGGTTTACGTCCTGTCATGTACTACAATAGCATCATAAAACATTTCTATTTATTCTGTAACTATATGTATCTAAACTATTTTTATCTAGTTGACTGTACCTAAGTCGGTAGTCCAATAAGCGTCTTATTTCCACCGCGTAAGCTAAAATATCGAATGCATTGGAAACTGTGCATGTAATCAAAATATACGCACAATCATAGACAACTATTGGGGCTAGAAGATTTGGGGCAGATGCCAGGGGTGTACCGCGTAAGAAAGGGTCTAAAGGTTATAGTACCTAGTACTTAGTAAAGAGTAAATATGATTTATAATTTTGTCTTAAAAAATAATTTATAAGCTTTTAAAAATTATTATAACATACCTGTTTTACAAGGTGGTAGGTCCCTCGTATGCGATAGGCCGTCTGGATTGGTAACCACCGCTTTGTCTATTTCTGCCGCCAAGTAGCAGTGTGCAAGCACTGTTGTGTTCCGGTTTGAAGGACATTGAAGCCAGTGAAATTACTGGGCATTATGAGACTTTACACCTCATGTCTCAGGGTGACGAGCTCAGTCTAATGCCATGCAGTGATTTGTAATTCAAAGTTCTGTGTGGTGTTGCTTCTGTTTATGGGAAGGCGTGACGTATACCATCAGGCGAGCGACCTGCTAGATTTGTCACTCAAGCTAAAAAAAAACCTGTAGGTAGTCTTTCTGACAACTGTGTTGGATTAAATTACCGTTTATTATAACCGTAAACCGACTGTCTAAATAAAACAAAGTTTTGCATTGCAATAGTCCTCACAAAATTACAGTCCTGCAAATATTTTGTTTCGTTGCCGAAATATTCTTAGCAATGAATTCTGTATAGGTACTTAGTATGGTTGTAGTGCAATGCGTGAGATGCCGATAATTGGCTTCCTTTAAAGATATTATCTTTCTAATAAGAGGTACACATAACAGTCCTGACTCTACACTAAGTGAACCTAGGTATCGTGGCCCGTGGGTACCAGGCATTACGAGGGACTTACGGTCCCACATAACCCGGACTCTCGCATGTCATTTGCGGCCGGGTGCGTTTCATTAGTGTTTTGTGTTTTTTTGGTTGTATCTAATTCATTTTGAGGAACATGGTCTGTAAAAATACTTGAAACATTACATAGAAGGTAATAAACGAATAGTGGTATTGATTTGAAGGAGAACTGAAATGTTTGCTTACATTATAAGTAAGAAAAGGTAACAAGATATAAAAAATGAAATAACAACATCTATGTATATGTATATTATTATATTTGTTCATTTTCAGAGTTGTTTTACTTAATTGTGTAATGTTTTTCATTAAATTTATATCAGACTTTCAAGAGTCCAATTCATTATTAGTAATTTTATTTTAATTTGTTATTGTCTTCGTAAATGCATATTTAGGTTATTCTACAAATTACATAGGTAATATTTCTTTTAATATGTTAGCCTGTTTTCGTAATTGCTTGTTTCTCATTATTGATTTATTACCTACTTCATTGTAAAATACGGCTATTTTCTTAAAATTGGAGAGGTAAGTAGGTACATTTGCATAAAAATAATAAAACAAATGTGTTCCTGTATAGTGTTTGTACCTCTTCACTTGGACTGGATATCTGAAGACCTAGATTTATAAGTAAATATACGAATAATAATAGAATTGATTTTACTCATAAGTGTCTTACATTGGTAGATAAATTAAAAACATTTATGGATGTTTTAAAGAATGAATTATCAAAATCGGATCATTGTGAAGGCCTTACCTTTTATGCCTTAAAATTTAAAACATAGGCGTCAAATTGAGAACCTTTTCCGTTCTTACTTCTAAGTACGGTACTGGTAAAAATGATATTAAGTTTTCAATTTGACAGCTCTTTGGATTAAAAGCCTTACCGCTTTTCACAATTTTTCCCTTGCCATTTAAAAAATATATATTTGAATCAGTGATTCAAAAATACCGGTGTACCGGTAAGTACTTGTAAGGGTATATAAAACGAATCAAATGTGCTGGACCGAGCACTTCCCAGAATAAAATTGATCTGTGTGATTCTGTTCAGTGAGTTCCTGGCAGTTTGTTGGTGATATTCTATGTGATCGAACTATTCTCGTGTTTAGTGTTGCGTTTCCAATTTGTAATAAGATGGTAAGTTATTTTATGTGATTGTGTATGGGTCGATTTATATTTATTTCCTACAAATTTCGTTGGTGTTGTGGCGCAGCGGGCGAGTAGCTGGCTGTCAATTGGGGGCCGCGGGTTCGGTTCCCACATCGAGATAAATGTTTGTTTCGACCCCAAATATTTGTTTTAGGGTCCAGTTGTTTATGGGATTGTAAGTCAGTCTTAGATCCTGATACCCACTATACAGGTTTAAGGTTAGGCGTGAGTCTAATGTTGGTTCAGGACTATGTTTGTGATTTTTGTGTGTATTATTTATTTAAATACCCTTGAATTTTATTTGGTTGGAGTTAAAAACAATTTAGCATAACCCGCCGAGCTTCACTCGTAGGTAGGTAGGTACTAGTAGGTACCTACCGAAAATGCGTGCTGTTGTCGGGGGCGGTCCGTTGTGTGTTGTGTGGAACCTTAGAGTAATATATTCTAAGTGTGGAACAGGTTAGTCTCAATTGGATTTCTTGATAAAATACAAATTATATTTGCAGTTTTATGACCTTTCAAGGACTGACTTAAATAAATTCGTATACGAGTATATTCAGTATGTGCTGTGATGTTTTAAACACAGAAGTGAAATAGCTGCGTTTTACGTTTTTTCTATTGTATTCTAATTTTTAGATTATGGCCCCATCGATTTTCGATGATTTCGCCAATGTCATGTATTAAAATAGCAATATGTAAAAATAAAGATCAAAACGTCTACATCTTTAAAAAGATCTTACGTTTTTTAAGTACCCAAACATGTATAAAAGGCTTTATATGAGTGGTAGAGCCACGCTGTAGATACTTTTGTCTACAGCATGAATGAGCCGGCTCGTCCGGGTCGTTACCACTGTCTCACTGTAGAATTATATCTAAATAATTAATATAAGTTCCTTTTTGAATCGCAACGAGCTTGTTTTATTAGAGGTTATGGGACCAGGAAAAACGATATATTCTCGCGAGAAAACTAGCAAGTTGGTGCTATATAAGTTTACGCAGATTGAGAATACGCTGTGCCAGTAAAAATGACTTCGAATAGTTCGAACTATGTTGTGAGTGTACCTAAGTTGAAAGGACGCGAGAACTACCAGGAGTGGGCTTTCGCTGCTGAGAACTTTCTTGTGCTGGAAGGAACTTCGGACTGCATCAAAGTTACAAATCCAGAAGAAGCCACAGCTGATGCGAAAACCAAGGCAAAATTAATCTTAACGATTGACTCGTCGCTCTATGTACACATCAAGGACGTGAAGAATACAAAGGAGTTATGGGAAAAATTAAAGCATTTATTCGATGACTCAGGGTTTACCAGGAGAATCAGCTTATTAAGAACCCTAATATCAATTCGTCAAGAAAATTGTACTTCTATGACCTCGTACGTGACACAAATTATAGAAACGAGTCAAAAATTAAGTGGATCGGGTTTCAACATCAATGACGAATGGATCGGATCGCTGCTTTTGGCCGGATTAACTGAAAAATATTCGCCTATGATAATGGCGATAGAACATTCCGGCATAAAAATAACGGCAGACGCCATTAAAACCAAGTTGATGGACTTGGAGGAAGACAGTGGCGACGTTAGCGGAGCATTTGCGAGTTTTCGTAAAAATAAGTGTGGCAACATTGATAGAACCAAAGACAATACGTCAAAGTTTAAACCGAAAATAATAAAATGTTACAAATGTAAGCAAACAGGACACTATCGCAATCAGTGTACAAATTACGTTAAAGATTCATCAAATACCAAGTCAAATGAACGTAAACAAACAAATGCCTTCAGTGCCGTATTCTTAAATGGCAGTTTCTCTAAGAATGATTGGTATGTTGACTCGGGAGCGAGTGCCCACTTAACCGCGAATGAACATTGGATAACAAATGTGTCGATCGAGCATCCCGTCAAGGAAATAGTTGTTGCAAACAAGGAAAAAGTGCCAGTTAAGTGCTCTGGTGATGTGAAAATTATGACATTAACAGATAACTGTGAGTACGATGTAGTTGTCGAAGGAGTATTATGCGTTCCGAGCTTGACCACGAATCTTATATCAGTGAGTCAACTGATCGCAAAAGGCAACAGAGTGCTGTTCACAGACGATGGCTGTCAAATTTTTAATAAGGCTGATGAGTTGGTTGCCACAGCTTGCTTGTTAAACGGAGTTTACAAGTTGAAAATGCCGGAAGAAGGGTTGCTGGCTGCAGTGATGACCTCGAGCGATATTTGGCATCGCAGGCTTGGTCATGTCAACAGCAATTATTTAAATAAAATGCAGGATGCCGTGGAAGGTCTTACACTTGACAGAAAGGCAGATATATCAAAGTCGTCATGTATAGTGTGCTGCGAGGGCAAACAAAATCGTTTACCTTTTCCACAGAATGGTAATAGAAGTGATGATCTACTGCAGATAATACATACAGATGTATGTGGGCCATTCAAAAATGTTTCAATTGGTGGTTCCAGATATTTCATGTTATTCGTGGATGATTATAGTCGCATGATCTACATTTATTTCTTGAAAAATAAAAATGAAGCTTTTGGTTGTTTTCAACGGTACAAAGCAGTTGTAGAAAACAAACTAAACAGAAAAATAAAGATACTAAGAAGTGACAATGGAAAGGAATTTGTGAATAAAGAATTTAATAATTATCTGAGTAAAGCAGGAATAATTCATCAGAAAAGCAATCCGTACACTCCGGAACAGAATGGTTTAGCTGAACGCTTTAATCGAACTGTGGTTGAAAAGGCAAGATGTCTGTTATTCGATGCTGAATTGGATAAAAGCTTTTGGGCTGAAGCAGCCAATACTGCTGTATATTTACAAAACAGGACAGTAGCATCAGCTTTAAATGGAAAAACACCGTTTGAGTTGTGGACAGGAGCAAAACCAGATATAAGCCATTTGAGAGTTTTTGGAAGTGTGGTAATGATGCATGTCCCAAAAGAAAAACGACTCAAATGGGATAAAAAGGCTGAGAAAGGCATTCTAGTCGGTTATCCAGAGGATGTAAAAGGATATAGAATCTACAATCCAAGCACAAGAGATATCACAACTAGCCGTGATGTGATAATAATAGAAAGATCTAAACTGGTAGAAAGTGCAGTTCAGATCGAGGAAACTACACAATCACAGACTGATTCCACTGAGGATTCAGTGGGGGACACATATGAATCAGGAAGCGAAGAGTTTTATGATGATGATGAAACTTATCTCCCAGATGAAGATTCTTCTGCTAGCAGTGTGGAAAGTGTTGTGAATGTTGAAAGAAAGGATGGTTCCTGTAGGAACAGACGGCCGCCGGTCAGGTTTGGTTTTTCTAATGTTTGTGTAGGAACTGGTAATGATGCTTGTGAACTTTCTCTTGAAGAGGCATTAAAAGGACCAGAGAGAGAACAGTGGTTAGAGGCAATACGTGATGAGTTGCAATGTTTTTCTGATAACAATGCATGGGAACTTACTGAGATGCCTAGAAACAGTACTCTAGTCAAATGTAGATGGGTATTGCGTAAGAAGTATGATAGTGAAAACAAAGTCAGATATCGTGCCAGACTTGTAGCCAAAGGCTTCTCACAGAAACAAGGTCTAGATTATACAGAGACTTTCTCACCTGTTGTTAGACACACAACTCTACGGCTCTTGTTTTCACTATCAGTTCAGTTGGGTCTTAATGTCACCCATTTAGATGTTAAGACTGCATTTCTAAATGGTGAATTAGAGGAAACCATATACATGCAGAAACCGGAATGTTATAATTCTCCAGATAACCCTAACAAAGTGTTAAAACTTAAGAAGGCTATTTATGGCTTAAAACAGGCATCAAGGGCCTGGAACAAAAAGGTAGATAGTTGTTTACTTGAAAACGGCTATATAAAATCGAAATTAGAACCTTGTATGTATACAAAAACTGTTGAAAACCTTAAAACTATTGTGACAATTTATGTAGATGATTTCTTTATATTCTCCAATGATAAAGATGAAACTAAACGTTTGAAGGAAGTGTTGTCGAGTCAGTTTAAAATCAAAGATTTAGGTCAAGTAAAAAATTGTCTAGGAATGAATATTAAATTCAATCAATTAGACGGCTCTGTCACTTTAAATCAAGAAAATTATATTGATACTTTGTTACAAAGATTTCAAATGACAGACTGTAAGACTTTTGAAACCCCAATGGAAACTAAACTGAATGTAAACGTAGGTCAAAATGTTAATAAACAAGTACCTTTTCAACAACTTATAGGTAGTTTGATGTACCTGTCTGTCTTAACCAGACCAGATATAACTTATTCTGTGAGTTACTTAAGCCAATTCAATAATTGTCATACAGATGAACATTGGCATTATGCCAAAAGAATCTTAAAGTATCTAAAAAAGACTAAATCTTTTGGTATAAAATATTCTAAAAATGGAAATTCAGAAATTAAAGGTTTTGTCGATGCTGATTGGGCAAATGATGCATTGGACAGAAGGTCATATACTGGATATTGTTTCTTGCTATCTAATGGTATAATATCTTGGGAATGTAGGAAGCAAAAAACTATAGCTCTTTCAAGTTGCGAAGCAGAATATATGGGTATTTCGGAAGCATGCAAAGAAGCAATATATTTAAGAGCCTTGCAGTTTGAAATAACAAATAAAATGTATACTATAAGCTTGTACAATGACAATCAGAGTGCACAGAAGCTGTCGACAAACCCGGTGTTTCACAAGAAATCTAAACACATTGATGTGAAATACCATTTTGCTAGAGAGTGTGTTTCAAATAATATAGTGAGATTATATTACTTATCAACAGATAAAATGCCTGCCGACTTGCTTACAAAAAGTTTATGTGCAAAGAAACATTATGCCTTTATGGATTTATTAGGTATGATCATTGTCTAAATTATTGAATACATATATAAATGTTTGTAATTATTAGATATAGTGGGGGTGTAGAATTATATCTAAATAATTAATATAAGTTCCTTTTTGAATCGCAACGAGCTTGTTTTATTAGACTCACAGAAAACCGACGAAAAGTAGCAGCTTGCTTCTGCATTTCGTACGGTGAGTGAGATATCCCGAGGCCCAAGTCCCCCTCCCCTTCCCAATCCCTTAACTATCCCTTTCCTTTAAGGTCGGCAACGCGCCCATATTTTTTTGTATTGTGGGCGTACATGGGCGGTGGAGGGTGACCTTATCTTATCTAGACACTTTCTCGTTTCAGTAGGTACCACTCTTACTCACCTTATCAATTATAATGGACAAAATATACGTGTTAACATAAATATTTACACAACGAACAAGGAAACCACTTGAAACTAATGACTCTTGAACTTCGGGTCGTATAGCAATTAATGTTTTGCATCAATTCTAAATATTAATGTACCTATGATAAGACGATAAAATATGTAATCGAAATAAATCATTGGAAGGTATGTTGCTTTATAAAATCATTCCAAAACACCGCCACGAAATTTGTTATTTCATTCAGTCATTGAGGCACGCCGCTCGCTGACTTAGGCTAGGGTGTATTGCGGAATTATAATTAATATTATAGTCTATATTCGTATTTTATAATATTTTATATTCTATAGTTTAATGTCATTTAGGTTAAAACTAAAGGAACCGTTAAAGGCGGTTAAATACGGCGCGAAAACAGCGATGCGCGCATCCTCCTTCAGAAGGAGGCGTGCCAGCTAGGCGATTTTATTGCCCCTCCTTCTGAAGGAGACATGCCAGTCGAGGGGAACCCCCAGGATCTCAATAAAATTTATCGCCTTTAGCCGTTACGACTTATGACGCGATGCTATATACAGACGACAAAATAGTCAAATTAAATTATGTTTGCGTTTATGTCGATGTTTTAAAAACTATAAGTTTCTACGTCTTCACAATACAACAACATACAACACAACAATATGTTCTCTTATAAACTATAAGATTGGCAAATCATTAAACTTTTACCGCTGAAATCTACGATACTTACGCCCGGTTTCTGAAAGGCTGATCAAATCAACATTCAACTAACAGAACTTTGAGTTTACATCGCTGTCAAATCAATTCAAGTTGCTGAAACGTTGTAATCTTTACATTAAATATTTGATCTCTCTTTATTGTCGTTTGACATACGATTTTTCACATTTGAAAGTTATGTTAACTAACATGTTTGTCAAATCAAAGGTGTTGACCACGCTTCTAGCGACTCAATTTCGACTTGACATAAGATTTGACATTTGATTAGATAATTTTACTTTGATCAGCCTTTCGGAAACCGCGCGTGAGTGAGGGGAATCCCCTGAAATAGTTCATAGAACTCAACTATTATTATCCAAAGACTTTAATGTATACTTTACTTATACATCATAGTCTTTGATCAAAATAAAGCGTCCCTAACCTGTAAATGTGCGTGATGTATCGTCAAAAAGAAACAAAAAATATACGCGTGAATCGAGAAGCTTCTCCTCTTTTCCGGCAGAAATTAAAAAATTGTTTTGTATGTATTATTGTACAGATGTTTTTCCCTAAAACATTTTGACCATATTTAATTGATAACTTATCTTTTTCTTGGCTCGAAGTTGGAGTGAGGTAGGGGGCGGTGGCCGGTGACCCACACTTCACGTTTAGGTACGTTGTTTTTCTTCACGCTATATGCTAGAAGTTACGTGAGACGAGTATTATTTTATTAATACCAAACGACATTAATCAAATCAAATCATTTATTCAGTAATTAGGCCGCCAAGGGCACTTTTACACGTCGAGTTTGGAATCTACCAAATCACTTCATAGTTTATTGGTTACATTTACAATATCACTGCTTTACAGACAACAACCTCATGTCGGGATTCTCTAGAGACCGTTCTCTAATTATAACTCAAACAACTAGGACCGAATAGTAAACCAGCTACTTACCGTGTAATGAACACTTGGACTATCGACTGAGCACTCATCTTAGTGAACTGGAGGCTGATCGGCTGACTGCGGGCAATAGACCTCCAGTTATGGTGACAACCTCTGTTATACCATTTAACTACCCTTCCAAAACTATATCGCACCATTATTATTTCAGTGTACCTAACGTTGCTTTCTAAGACACCCTCAATATACCGATATTAAGAGAATACGCTAACATATATTAAACAAGTTAATGTTCAGCAATGGAGTCACCTCGCCAGAGTAAAATTGTCCTGGTAGTTCTGCTGTAGACAGTTGTGTCTATATAATGGGTCTGCTCACGTCCTAAATACACGTCCATGATTCTTCGGGTGGTTTAGCGTTGTTCATAAGGTGTAGAGATCACTTCAATCAGATGACCCACTTGCTCATATATTTGCTTTAATAATAATAATAAATACTTTATTTCATTTTGTTAGTAACAATGTTCTTACAGACTAGTGTTAGTAAAATGTATAAACTTCTCACAACAAAAACATAAACTTCAACATGAGAAATGGCGCAGCAGTGATTGATGTAACTACAGTCCAGCCGACTGGCGATCATGCTAAGGATGCTGTTGGCGCTGCCACGTACTCTGCGCACCAGGGATGCACATCTTTTACGCATCGTAGCGTACCAGCAGTCTACGCGATGTTCAGCAAACATCCCTGATGCACTACAGAATCGCCGCAGCCCCATCAGCACCGTGAACGCATTATTAAATTGGACTCGGAGGGCACTGTAAGACTTTTGAATATAGTCAACCCACAGGCTGCAAGTGTAGAAGGACGTACAATAAGACCTAATCTAAGAGAATTAGGTCCCCAAAATTACTATTAAATACGTTACTGTTCAATTAAATAGCACGCCTACTTGTATAAAGCAATGTTTTTGCCCATTTTAATATTATAAATCACACATTACAAGATGTCGACGGTTGTATATTTCATCTTAATTTTACCATTGTGTTATGGAGCGCTATGGAGAAATTACGTAAGTTTATTGAAAGCATTTTTTTCTAGTGGTGTTGGACGAAACTGTGGACAGCAGAGCTAACGTGCCCAGCAGTGGGCAAATGTTTTTTTTTCCACAATCCCACGGATACTATAATTCTTAGCGACGAAAAACCACTTTTCCGCGCAAGTGGCGCATACGTAGCGGTCTATACGATATAATATTTAACTGTTTGTCATATACTACGGGTGGTCACCGAGGGGGGCGAGGGGTATAAAAAATAGAAAAGAATGGGTTGTATGGGTACGTTCCCATATTTGATTTGGTCAAGTCGAGAACCTTGACACCGCGATGAAGAAAAAAAACTTTACAACGACATCTAGCGGGAGGTTGTTGAAACATACAATTAATAAAGCCACATCATTAATATAAAGAGCAGGCTAACCATGAGATTGTCTCGGTAATATCGCCTAGCGAGACGACGCGACGCGACGTGGATATTTATATGAAAAAAACTCAGTGGCGCCTCTAGCTGATACGTGAGAAACATAAGTATCTATTAAACTTTATTAACTATATTCTAAAAAAAAGTAACTGCCGCCGCGCCGCCGCCGCCGCTGCCAAAAGCTTGTGACGCTATCTCCTACGAAACCGCTGGGGTATGGGGTCGAGACCGATACCAATCGATGCAGAATAATGTGGGGAAGAAAGTAACATATGTCTCATACTTATTCGTCGGACTTTAAGTATTTTTTTAATTTTATGTTTTGTGGAAAAACATGGGCAACGCCCCTAGTTATTTAAAAAAATCGGTCCATAAATGTAGAAGTTTTAGAATTTCATATTTACGCACTCACGCCTGTACTCCCCGAAGGGGAAGGCAGAAGTGGAACTAGTAACCCAAATTTCACCGAGCTTATTTCCGTCCCATGATATGATAGGTGGCGAGCCTATCACCGTATCGAAGATCGAAGCCCAGACCTCAGCGCAGCAGTACCGCGTATGCATTACAACTGCGCCACCGAGACAGTTTTGGAATGGGAGCGGTAGAGCCACGCTGTAGACACTTTTGTCTACAGCATGAATGGGCCGGCTCGTCCGGGTCATTACCACTGTCTCACAGAAAACCGGCGTAAAGTAGCAGCTTCCTGCTGCGTTTCGTACGGTGAGTGAGATATCCGGAGGCCCAAACCCTCTCCCCTTCCCAATTCCTTAATTATCCCTTTCCTTTAAGGTCGGCAACGCGCCCATGACTCTTTTGGTATTGTGGGCGTACATGGGCGGTGGCGATCACTTACCATCAGGTGACCCACATGCTCGTTTGCCGGCCTATGCCATAAAAAAAAACATTTTGGGGATATCGCGTCACATAACGAACTCCAATTCAATTCGGTTGAAAAAGGGATGCCTCACAAAAGTTTAGAGCAACGCCCGTGCCCCTGATACCTATTGAGTCTACTATTGAGTCCGTGCTTGACTGCTGAATACTGAGGAAATAGTCAGTGCTTACGAATCTGTCGCAATCCCCCTGACGAGTAGTGTGATCGTCGACGCCACGTGACGTTATCAGTGATAAATTATTGTTTATCATTTGAGTCGTGAGTCTGATAAACTAGTTTATATATTCTCCTTGGCAGAGGGTAAGCTTCTTTAATCTTTAAATAACTTTTTATTTTTTTTACGGTTATTTTGATTTTAAATCTATTAAGAACATAATATAGGGGTTTTATGATTTGTGAGTTGTATGTACCTACTTACAATGTATATACTTACTACTTATTGAATGTTTTAAATAAGTATAGCGGTATGATGATTTACAAAATACTGATGATCTTTAATACCTCGGTGGCGCAGTTGTAATGCGTACGCGTTGCGACTGAGGTCGACGCTGAGGTCTCGGGTTCGATCCCCGTGTCGGGGAAAAGTGATATTGAGTTTTTCTATTACCAAATGCTCAGTATCAGCCCGGAGTCTGGAATTTGTGCCCGGTATGGCGATGTGCTCGCCCCCTATCACATCATGGGTCGGAAATACGCTCGGCGAAATGTGGGTGTACTGGTTACACCTCTGCCTACCCCTTCGAGGATTACAGGCGTGAGTGCGTATGTATATGAAACTTTCTCGAAGCTGTTTTCGTAGATAATAAAATTGATACATTTTGGTACATGTAATGCTAATTGAAATTGTGATATCGCAAAATTTTGATTAAAACGTGTTACATGAGTACATACTACATATATAAACGTAAGATAAAAAAGTATTATATGTATTGACATTGTTCATATTATATGACATTGTTTAGGGTTGCGCACCCAAAGAGTAGGTACTTAAAGGAATACCTAATTTTGTTTTCTGTGGGTCTCCATGTCTCGGTTGCAGGCCCTAGAGCCGCCTGGAGGTCGCGGCTGCACAGCAGGGTATGTGCCGCTTTTGTACTTTAGGTGTGACCTCGTGATGGATGGCAACCGTCCATCCCGATCCCATTCAACATTGTGCTGCCGGATACGCTTAATCGCATCCTTATTGTAAGAAGCTTCTTAGTTCCTTAAAGGCGGACCACGAAGAAGCACTGCGCAAGAGCGGCACTAGCTGAAATCCAGTGTAGGTATATTCAGGATCCCTCGGGATCATCCTGCTTGCGCCGAAATCCCGTATAGGTGTTTTTTAGCCAGTATGACACTGAAGGAGCTGTCGTTCCGGTAAAGACTACTGCTGGAAGGTTGGTGACCCCGGAATACTACTATCACACAGGAAACTGGCGTAAAGTAGCAACTTGCTACTGCGTTTCGTACGGTGAATGAGATACCTGGAGGCTCAAATCCCTCTCCCCTTCCCAATCCCTTTATTATCCCTTTCCTTTAAGGTCGGCAACGCGCCCATGATCCTTTTGGTATTGTGGGCGTACATGTGCGGTGGATATCACTTATCATCAAGTGTCCCAATTGCTCGTTTACCGGCCTATGATTAAAAAAACAAGAATAACCAACCTACTTCTCCCGAGGTTAGGAGGTATCCGTAACTGGGATTTCCCGCAAATACACATTGAGACTACAGACCTATAGACCTTGTACCGTAAAGAGTAATAAGTAGGTGTCGTATGCCAGGCACTTCTTTACTTACTTTATTACTCATAGGTAATCATTGTTCGTATAGGATCAGACACTGCCTTGCCACACCTGCGTTTACTCTAATAATTGTTCGTACAGGACAGATCTTGTATAATGCGTAAATATGTGTCATCATATTATGTGTCATAGTGTAAAAATAACATGCGTATCACGATGCATATCCACATAAAATAATTTAAAAGAGGTCAACTTGTTGTCAAGCGAGTACCTCCGCCCATGACTACCCATAATATCATGGAGGCGTTGCCGACCTTGAATTGGGGCTCCGATTATCTAACTCACCGTACGAAAGGCAACAGCAAGCTGCTACTTTTGGTTTTCTGAGACAGTGCAAATACAAGGTTACAAGGTGGTAGGTCCCTCGTATACGACAGGCCGTCTGGGTTGGTACCATCGCTTTGTCTATTTCTGCCGCCAACACCAGTGTATAAGCATTGTTGTGTTTCTGTTTGAAGGAAATTAAAGCCTTTGAAATTGCTGAGCATTGAGATTTTACATCTTTTGTCTCTGGGCGACGTGTGTCGTCAAATGCCATGTAGTGTTTTGTAATTCAAAGTTCTGTGTGGTGATTCTGTTTATGGTCAGGCGTTTTGCTTTCCATCAGGAGAGCGACCTACTCATACTCTTGCTCTTCTTATATATCAAATTCTCGTGTCACAATGTTCGTTCCCATACTCCTCCGAAACGGCTGGACCGATTTGTATCAAATTTTGTGTGCATATCGGGTAGGTCTGAGAATCGGCCAACATCTATTTTTCATCCCCCTAAATGTTAAGGGTGGTCCACCCCTTTTTTTTTTGTCAAAAATTTTTGTTTTTTTTTTATATACAGCATTAAAAAATACATACATTACTTAAATTTTCAACCCTCTACTATCACCCCTATTTTTTAATAGCGACATTAGTATTTTTGTCAATCGCGTTTCTCACCGGGGGCGCCCACTAGGCTATTTTAATCCTGGAAATAGCTAAATATACCGATCTGAAAGATGAAATAGCCCGAATGTGAAGACTGCAAAAAATATCAATAGTGCCAATAGTACTTTCTACCACAGGAGTTATATCTGAATTTAAAAATAATAATAAATAATCTGGTCGAGCCAGCCCATTTATCCGTAGACAAAAGTGTCTACAGCGTGGATCTACCACTTATTATAACGTGCGTGCGTCTTGAACTCGCGACCAAAAGGAGGGAAACTATAAGTTTAACTAGTTTGTCGGTCTTTGTGTGTGCCTTGCGTCGCAGCGCCTGAATGGACCTATTTCAATGCAGTTTTTTATATTTGGAAGCTGGTGTCATTGAGATGGTTCCAAGTCGTGTTTGAAGAAATGCCCTTCATCCTTTTGTTACTTACGTATATTTTTCTAATTAACGTTGCAAATTTTACCTTTTAGAGAGTAATCTGTGGACCTAATGATCTGATAATGTATATTCGATCATCAATAGGAGGCTACATTATCTCTGATGTACAAACAAACTCACAAACTATATCTCTATGTAATGTTATTATATATGCATGCGGTTCTCAGGTCATCGCTCCGTTATCGTATTAATTTCTGTTACGAAACAGTTTTATATTCACAAACAATCGATTAGGCTAAAATGCTAATCATTCGATTTGCCTCATTCATTATTTTTTATCTGATTGTCTATCAAGGCGCGGTCGAAGGAGATGATTAAAATACATACAATTCTTGATAAGAAACTCATTTGTTTACGTAATGGTTGACTGTTCACAGCAAGATCTTCATTTAAGAACCGTTAAGGTATGAAAAGAAATATTTCACGGCTGCATGACAAATAACAAACAAAGTACGACTTTGTTTCCATAATCAGTTGATATTTTGTTGTGTGTGCGGGCAGGTGTGTATTTTGTATTTGAAGACAATATTCAACAAGTTAGTAACAAGTAGTGATTTATTGAATCACAGTTTAGTTAAAGTGTTTAGCATTTTTAATGCTGTGTCATTCATTAGTCGAGGAGGCCTGTGCATGGCCCTTGTCCAGCAGTAGAACGTGATTTATACAAGTCTGGGAAAAAACCCAATAGAAATTGCAGCACAAAGTATTTCGTATATGAGTTGTACTCAGTGCGCCTACTTACGAGCTGTATGAATTACCCGGATTTAGTGTGAATAAGTTCAAAAAGTGAATTAAAACACAAATGTTTATGTAGTAATAAGCTTATGGTGAAATACATGTACATACATACGCACTCACGCCTGTAAACCCCGAAGGGGTAGGCAGAGGTGTAATCAGTAGCCAAATTTGAACAAACGTCTCTCCACCCCATGATGTGATTAGGGGCGAGCCTATCGCCATACACGGCACAAATTCCAGACCCCGGGCTGATACTGAACATTTCGAAATAGAAAACCCCAATATCACTTTTACCCGAACCGGGGATCGAACGCGGTACGTACCTCAGCGACAGCGTCAGTCGTAACACGTACGCTTTACAACTGCGCCATCGAGACAGTTTTATGGTAAAATGTGGAGTTAAATGTTTGCTTACAACCAAAGACTTTAATGTAGACTACTAGACGGGCTGCTTGGTACGAAGAAATTGAGCACTAAGTTACGGTCAATTGACCGCAACTCATTTATCATCATTGACTTATTTTGCGCGTAGGTATTATAATACTGTTTTGTTTTCAGAACACCGAAATGTCGAAGCGTACAGTCTTGAACGAGAACTACAAGGGTCTGGTGGAGGATTTCTCCATACCCGCCGAGATCCACGAGCGGAATGGCAAAAAGTATGCAAGCTTTGGAGCCGTCGTGCCTATACACACCTGCACTCCTGAAGAGGTAAAATCGCGTTAGGTATTAGATGCGTGTATTCTCTTTTTTTATAGCATAAACCGGCACACGAGCAAGTGCGTCACCTGATGATAAGTGAATCTCATATCTCATCTCTACCGCCCATGTACGTCCACAATACCACAAGAATTATGGGTGCGTTGCCGACATTAAAGAAAAGGGATAATTAAGAGATTGAGAAGGGAAGGGGGTTGGGCCTCCGGATATCTCACTCACCGTACGAAACGCAGCAGCCAGCCACTTTACGCCAGTGTTCTGTGAGACAGTGGTAACGACCTGGACGAGCCGGCCCATTCGTGCTGGCTCTACCACTCAAAACTCACTCACTCTTTATTATGTAGGTCAGCAACCAATAGGCTATCTGGTGTCAAGTGATACTATCCCACATATACTTGCACCCACGGTGTCAGAGGATTTGAGGGTTCGTTTCCACCTTTTAATACAGAACGGCCTCCGTGGCTCAACGCGGCGTGCGAGTAGCCAACTGTGAAACGAGAGACCGCGGGTCCGATCCCTCACCGAGAAATGAACGTGTGGACATGGAAAATCTCTCCTAGTTTCTAATACCGACAATACAGTCTAATGCCACTGAAATGAAATAGTTTTATTCATCATGTAGGCAATTAAAATAGCGCTTATGACAAGTCAGTACAAAATAAAGAAACTTATGTAATTACAGAAATCATATCAGCTAATATATACATAACATACATAGCATCGTCAAAATACACTGGGCAACTATAAAGTTTACAATATTTTTATATTAGTCCAGAATTGTTAAGTATTATTATTATTGTTATTTTTTCTCTGTCTTAAAGGTCGATATGGACCATAGGCATTACTGTGGGGCTATGTGTGTCATTATTTGGTGTATTAAAGATAGTGATTTCTCAGTCCTTCTCCGGATCTCCCCAGAGTCCAGAGGGATGAAGTCAGGCAAGCTGCCTGTCGTAAATACTATAAGCTAAATCTTTCTGTAACATGTGTTAAAGCATGTTGCAACGACCCCACTGCGAGTGGCATACTTTCTCAGGCCTACTGTATTTTGACGGACCAGACGAAACGCAACAGCAAAGCAGAACGCAAAAGCGTCTCTATAGTGCTACTTCGCCCTTCGGTATCGTTTTATTGTTAAGACCGACAGTGGTCTTTTAGATTTTATGTATATCAACTGAATACGTGTATGTATGTATGGCAGGTGGAGGAGTTTTCAAAGAGCACGCACCACTACTGCAACATCTTCACCGACATGGTCCTGGCGCCGCTGGGCGAGCTCGCCTTTGTTAGGCTCGATGAGAATACTGCTGAGAAGGTAACTTTTCTTATTGTTAGAGCAAGAAAAAAAACACGTGCTCTACGAGTGGTAGAGCCACGTTGTAGACAATTTTGTCTACAACATGAATGGGCCGGCTCGTCCGGGTCGTTACCACTGTCTCACAGAAAACCGACGTAAAATAGCAGCTTGCTGCTGCGTTTCGTACGGTGAGTGGGATATCCGGAGGCCTAAATCCCCTCCCCTTCCCAATCCCTTAATTATCCCTTTCCTTTAAGGTCGGCAACGCGCCCATGATTCTTTTGGTATTGTGGGCGTACATGGGCGGTGGTGTTTACTTACCATCAGGTGACCCACTTGCTCGTTTGTCGGTCTATACAATAAAATAAAAAAAAGTGTGCAAAAATTTTAGCTTCAAGATAATCAGACGAATGTAAAATTTCGGGAAATGTACAATGCTTCCTGTATCATTTTCTTCCACGTTAAATGTTATGAATTTATGTGTCTGTCTCTTTTTACTGGCGCTTTTTCGTTTCATCGACTTTCAAATCACAACGATGCTAAAGAAGTTTTCACTTCAAAAACAAGTGAGTCAGTCACCTGATGTTAATAACTGGTTCAAATGGTTGGATTCTAGTTCGTCAAAGTCTGTTCAGACGGATTAAAATGCATGCGATTTGGCAATTGACCAACTAATATCGAACCGTGTTAACCCGCTATAGGTGATTGATCAACATCACTAATGGCAACTCGTTGATTTTATGATTTAATATTATTTTTATACAAATAACTGATTGACGAGAGGTCGTCGCTTGATGGTAAACGCTATGCCTGCCATCAAACAGTAGCAACACCACTGAGCACCTATGGCACTGCACTGCAAGTCATTTGTACTGGCTTCAATTTAAAGCTAATTGAAGTGAAAACTTCTTTAACTGCGATGGGCACTTTTTGCTAGGGGAAAATCTTATGGGTTCGCGTCACCGACATGCTCACGACGCGCAGCGGCCGTGTTTTGTTTGATTATTATTTATCGTTTAATTGTAGAATCATTATTTGTGCAGTACAATAGTGAGTACTAAAAAACCATATAAACATGCATATGACTGTTGCTCGGAGTGTCAAAATATGTGAAAACCAGATTGATGTTGATCATTTTAATTCAAACGTTACGAAATTTCAAAGTTTTCACTTCTATTGGCAGGCTCTACAACTGCCAATTTTTTTTACTAAAGAAACCCATGTGAATGTTACCAGGTATTCATAAACCGCAGCAAGCGCATACTGCTGTTATCAAGCGACGGAGTGCTGGCACAGTGGCGCTGCGCCCCCACGTTCGAGTCTGCCAACACGTACCTGGCGGGGACTCCGCTCGTGAACAAGGACGGCGCGCTGGTGTCGGTGGTCACCGCCAAGCGCGGGAACCACTACGCCGTCTCTAATATTGAGGTTAGTTTTGTCACTTATCTACCTATAGCTGCATTCAGAAACGTTGTCACTTACGGCCATTTTTAATAACCGATTTGATTATCCGGATAGATCTCGGAAATCATAAAGCAGCAGTTTTTTTTATAGCATAATTCGGTAAACACTACACTACAGGTGTAGCGTAGTCACTTTGCCGAGCCAGGATAAAAAATATAGAATAAATAAATAAAGTGTCTACAGCGCGTATGGGCCGGCTCGTCCGGGTGGTTACCACCGTCTCACAGAAAACCGACGTAAAGTAGCAGCTTACTGATGCGTTTCGTACGGTGAGTGAGATATCCGGAGGCCCAAATACCATCCCCTTCCCAATCCCTTTCCTTTAAAGTCGGCAAGGGCCCATAATTTTTGTATTGTGGGCGTACATGAGCGGTGGAGATCACTTACCATCTGGTGACCCACTTGCTCGCTTGCCGGTCTATGATATAAAAAAAATCCATTCCTGTTCCAGGGTGATGGCGGGTACTTCGCCACAACAAAACCTTGGACCGTTATAGACGTTTCAGAAGGCGCTTACATATATGGAGATAAGAGTTTCAATACTCGTGAGGAGCTGCGCGAGTATATAGCGTCGCTCCCCCCCGCCGTGGTGGACGCTACCACCCCGCCCATACCTGTCATGCACAACAGTGCAACGCCGAGGATCGCTTTAGTGGCCACCAATGGGCGGCAACTCGTCCATCATTACTTAAGTGGTGTTATTGCTAATGATATCGAGTATTTGTAAATAAGATTTTTTTTCTTGTTTTCACCGAGCCATGGTTTAAGGGGAAGTTATATCCTTGAAGGCATGGGTAACGCTACCCCCCCTGCCAGCAATTTAGCGTAATTTATTTATTTTGACTATTAATGTCAATTGTAAAAAATACTAAATTTGTTTTTTAAACATCCAAAAGCCATACACTTAGTCCTGACCCCACACCTTAACTTGTGTCGTGAGTATCAGGAACTACGAGGAACTTACGGTCCCACAACAACACCCACACCTGAAACCGAAATATTCGTGGATCACACAAACACTTGTCTCGGTGCGGGAGTCGAACCCACGGCCTCCCGCCGCGTCGCCGGCTGCGTCACAGAGCCTGTCATTATAATTAGATTACAATTTGATTAATTTTTAGTAGGCACAGTGTGCTGTACGACAATTATAAGGCGGTGGTAAGTATTGGTGGCAAAGTTCGGTGAAAATAAGTATAAGAATATAATGTTGCAGGTTAATTTTGAAAGATGTTTTGTAAGCAAACGTGAATGTCACTAGTAGGCAAAGACTTTAATACCATAGACGGGCTGTTCAGAAGTAAAATTGTGTTGCATACGCGGCCGGCGCGGCGGGAGTGACGTCTAGGGCGTGGGAGCGAGACGAGTTGAGTAAGCGAGATGGCAATATTGAGACGGCTGTTTTATTTGGTATTAGTTTTCATTCACAATAAATGACTGTTTCAATCAAACCAAGAAATCTGCTGGGCGGAGCAGAATACCTAATTTTTTCTAGGGTGGGGTCAGACATTATATTTGGACTGCACTGTACAGTGTAATTTATGCAAATGGCACCTATATAGTAATCTATGTCAGGATAAAAACCCCATATGAACATTTTTAATCAGTGTTTTAACTAATTGTTATTTTGTCCCTTTCTTCCTTATATTAAATGATGTAAGAGCGAAATAGACAAAACATTGATTATTTCAAACACTGATTAAAAATGTTTATATGTTGACTATTTTATAATAAATCATTATATTTTATTCCAGATATTTTATTGACTATATCAAACTAAAACTAAATTGAGTCAGTATTGATCAGTTAGTTCAGAATTAGTTCAAAATAAATTTATAGCGTGTCATACGTTAATCTACAGTGTATGCTAAAATAAAATTACGTTCCGTCATTTTAGTTCGCTATTAATTGTACGAGAATAAACTATTTTTTCTACTATACCTGTAATATACTTGTCCCACTGCTGGGCACGGGCCTCCTCTACTGAATGAGAGGAGTCAGGCCTTAGTCCACCACGCTGGCCTAATACGGGTTGGCAGACTTCACATACCTTCGAAATTCTTATCAAGAACTTCTCAGGTATGCAGGTTTCCTCACGATGTTTCCTTCACCGTTAAAGCAAATGATAATTAACAATTAATACACACACAACTTAGAAAAGTCAGAAGTGTATGCACTTGGGGCTGGTTTCGAACCTGCGACTTTCGTCTCTATAGTCCATATCACTCCTCGCTGAGCTATCACTGCACTTTGAAAGCAGTGATAGCTGAGATAGAATGAGACTATTTAAGTTAATTTTAATTCGTGATCTAGTAGATTAATGCACAGTTCGGTCGTGCACTGGCCCAGGGTCCTCCCTGTTATATTTTACAATTAACATGCAATATTTTATAGATTTAAAAACGGTAGATCATTTTTTTATTTTATATGAACAGTAGCAATATAATACTTTGACGTCTGAATACTGAAACGCCACTAAGCTGTCTGTATTTTTCATACAATTTTATCAGAAAGAGGGCCTCAACATGTTTAAAACGGCCTTAAATGCTTGAATAGAGTTTCAGTAATCAGGCGTGAGACTGGTAAAATAAATATTTATTTTGTATTTTCTTGGGTATAAATATAAGCTATATTATTATAAAATCATGTTTTAATTCTAGATAGTAAAGTGGCGTTTTGCGTTAGGTTTTCTAACGTTAATTATTTTGTGAGGGTAAATTCACCAAAGCCAAGTATGGAAATTTCATCTCATTTTTGCTGGCCTTGCTATGTGTTTGTATAATATCAATATACGTGTGTGTGTAATATCAATTGGCTTGAATGTATAAGTGTGTCAACTGATTGCTCAGTCACACAAATCAATACTACCTACATATGTACAAGCTTACAAAAACATTTTGTTGTGACAAAACGTGCAACAATCAAAGAGTTTAATGTATACTAGACGGGCTGTTTATAAGTAAAATTGCGTCATACATCGCAGGAGTTTGACAGTTCACAAACAGAGAGCGCGATAGGCGTTCTAGTTGAGAGTAAGCGAGATGGTAATATTGTGTTACGGTCAATTAACTTAGTGGTACAATTTCTATGTACCACGCAGCTTGACTAGTAGTATACATTAATCTTTGGTAACAATGAACCCATTTGTCTATATCGCAGATGACGGATAAAATATAGACTTCGTAACATTCAACGCTATCTGCCGACATGCAGTATAAAATCTATGCGCACCGGGATGGCGTCAGGCTACATAGGCAAAATTGGCACGCTTGGTTTCTATATAGACCGATGTATCTTATGTTCATGTTCTATATACTCTAGCTTTAAGCCCTCTGATGTAATATTTGTTTTTAAACTTGTCAAATTACTCTCTGGAATTTAAAAATACAGATCATAATGTACATGAGTTTTATTTGTATAAATAAAAGGCATAAATGAATAACAGTTTATTTATTTACAACAACAATAATAATAAATAACAATGTACAAAAGTAAATAGGAATATTATTTATACTTTATACCTTTATCCGTTATTTTTTTTACTGCCTGGATAGGCAGACTAGCAAACGGACCACCTGATGGTAAGTAGTCACCGCCGCCCATAGACTTCTGCAATGCCAGGGCACAGCAAAGCCGCTGCCTACCGTAATTTTAAATACACTACCCCTATAATCCCCGAAGGGATAGACAGAGTTGTAACCAATACACCCACATTTCGCCGAGTGTATTTCCGTCCCATGATGTGATAGGGGGCGAGCATATCGCCATACCGGGCACAATTTCAGACTTCGGGTTGATACTAAGCATTTCATGATCGAAAAACCCAATACTACTTTACGCGACCCGGGGATCGAACCCAAGACCTCGGCACAGATGTCGTACCTCGTACACATTACAACTATGCTACAGAAGCAGTATTTGAGAATTTCTCAATTTAATTACCAATTTACCAATCAAATGGAATAGTGGAAGTACATAATAAAAAATCGAATGTGTTTAATACACCGAAATAAGATGACAAGAAATGTAACTCGAGCAAAAAAATTACCCCACCAAAACTCTGTGCAAGGGGGCGGGGCTATAAAAGTCTGTGCAGTTCGTTCATTCATCAATTCATAAAAATTGGGTCATGATCTCTAGTTGACACTTAATACGCCAAATTTTTTTGCGCGGTGCAGAGCGTCGTATCTCGATTTACAATTTTAACATTTAATCATTAACTTTCATGAAATAAAGTTGATTTTGAACGTTGATTATTTTTTGTTGCGTGTATGAGTGTTACCGTTGCATGTGTAAGTGGAGCTGTATTTTTGACAGATTCATATGAGAGTTATCGTTCTAGTTATCTTATTTCGATGGTTTTTTTTATAGTATACGCCGGCAAACGAACAAGTGGGTCATCTGATGGTAAGTGATCTCCACCGCCCATGTATGCCCACAATACTAAAATAATCATGGGCGCGTTGCCGACCTTAAAGGAAAGGGATGATTTAGGGATTTGGAAGAGGAGGGGAATTTGGGCCTCCGGATATCTCACTCACCGTACGAGTCGCAGCAGCAAGCTGCTACTTTACGTCGGTTTTCTGTGAGACAGTTGTAACGACCCGGACGAGCCGGCGCATTCATGCTGTAGACAAAATTGTCTACAGCGTGGCTCTACCACTCAAACAATAATGCACAAAATATTAGACTAGAAAATACTTAAACAATCTTAATCTTAATCCTAAAACGTCACCGTCATAAAATGTACAACACAATCAATAACAGATATATTTTACAATCAACCAAGCACCATTGGATTATACATACATACGCACTCACGCCTGTAATCCCCGAAAGGGTAGGCAGAGTTGTAATCAGTACACCTACATTTCGCCGAGCGCCTGCCCCATGATGTGATAGGTGGCGAGCCTCCGCCTACCTAGCCTACCGGGCACAATTCCATACTCCAGGTTGATACTGACCATTTCGTAATAGAAAAACCCAATATTACTTTAAACCGACCCGGAGATCGAACCCAAAACCTCAGCGTCAGCCTCAGTCATAACGAGTACGCATTACACCTGCGCCACCGAGGCATTTTTAGAAAATAGATTAATAAATAATAAATACACCCAACAGTCACACACATAGTCCTGACCCCACACTAGGTAAACCTGTATCGTGGGTATCAGGAACTACGAGGGACTTGCCAACCCACAACACCCAGACCCGAAACAAATATTTGTGGATCACACAAACACTTTTACACTATATTATGACTATACTTCAAATATTTTTATTTTAAATATCGTGTAATCACCAAAATTACTGTGAAATACATAAATTTTATATTTACTGGACTTGGCATTTGGGGCCCCCATCAGGTCCTCCCTACATAGGTACCACTACTTGTGACTAACCACATATTATTGTGGTGGTTCGTTCTAGCGACCAACGATCCAAGATCAGCCGTTTTGTATCCAGTTATTACAGGCCGGCATAATTCTTCTAGCGCGAACGCAATGTCACTGACTTCAATGTCCTTCAAGCATGAACACAACAGCTTACACACTGCTGTTTATCGGTAGAAGTGGACAAAGCGGTCCACTCTCGTATGAGAGCTACCGCCTAGTAAAAATTTAGATTAGGTTAGGAACTAGCATTAGCTTCGTTGGTCACTACCACATCTTCATTCCAATATCCTGCCCTGCAGCGTGGAGCACTCAGTGTATGTATATCAGTCGTCAGTCATCAGTCATCAGTCATCAGTCATCAGTCGATGTATAATCTAACGAGCGATGTCTCCGCGGCTGGGTATCGAGTGATCGGACAACTCGAGTTGGCGCGAATGTGTCGTGATATACACATGTAGCAAAATATGTACCTGAAGATAAAACTATATATTGGAATGTAGATATAAATAATTACCTATATATTTTAAGGAGGAAATTACTTAGCATCATTGGCTTAGAAAATATATATATATATATATATATAAAACCATTAGCTTTTGCCCGCGGCTCCGCCCGCGTGAATAGACTTTTCCGAAATAAAACGTACCCTATAACCGTCTCATCCCATCTATCTCTACATCAAAATCGGTTCAGTGATTTAGGCGTGAAAGCGTAACATACAAATAGTTTTTTTTTATACATAGTATTCTATGTTACTACTTATACCTCCAAGAATATGTGTACAAAGTTTCATGATGATCGGTTAAGTAGTTTTCGCGGGAAAGCGTAACAAACAAACTTACATTCACATTTATAATATTAGTATTATAACTTCGATTGTATCTCATTTTTGGAAGTTATTGAAATTTCATGGCAATTTAAAAACTTAATAAACCATTAACCATCATTTCAACACATAATTTATTTATTAAAATGTCATTAAATTAAGCTGCATTTTCTTATTTTTTATATTAGCTTGTGTGACAAGACGAGCAGGTCGCTCGGCTGATGGTAAGCGCCACCCCTGCCCATAAACAGAAGCAACGCCACACAAAACTTTGAATTACAAAGCACTGCATGGCACTGGACTGCGCTCGTCACCCTGAGACGTAAGATGTTAAGTCTCATAATGCCCAGTAATTTCACTGGCTTCAATGTCCTTCACACCGGAACACAACAGTGCTTACACACTGTTGCTTGGCAGCAGAAATAGACAAAGCGGTGGTACCAACCCGGATGGCCTCTCGCATACGAGGGACCTACCACCTTGTAAATATAGTAAATTATATAGTGTTGCATATGCTAAGCCACGCAGGTCATCAACTCATCTCAATAGCGGTTATTTCAAGCGAAAATTGGCTAAAATAACAGTCACTTAGTCCTGACCCCACACTAGGTAGGTTTTGCGAGTGGTAGAGCCACACTGTAGATAATTTTGTCTACAGCATGAATGGGCCGGCTCGTCCGGGTCATTACCACTGTCTCACAGAAAACCGGCGTAAAGTAGCAGCTTGCTGCTGCGTTTCGTACGGTGAGTGAGATATCCGGAGGCCCAAATCCCCCTCCCCTTCCCAATTCCTTATTATCCCTTTCCTTTAAGGTCGGCAACGCACCCAGGATTATTTTAGTATTGTGGGCGTACATGGGCGGTGGAGATTGCTTACCATCAGGTGACCCACTTGCTCGTTTGCCGGCCTATACTATAAAAAAAAAAAAAAACTAGGTAAACCTGTGTCGTGGGTATCAGCAACTACGAGGGACTTGCCAACCCACAACACCCAGACCCGAGACAAATACAATATGTAACAAAAACCCTGTCGGGCGTTTTAACTGTGACATCAGAATCGATATTCAAACGTAATGAAATAACTTTCATACGAAAATTGGACTATAAAAACATAATTTTAAATCTTGAATTATTTTATTGTTTGTAAACCGTATTCCGATTGATTACTGCAAGAGCGATAACTTGGAGCCAGAAGCCTCGACTTAAATCCACACAAATTCAGATGCAAATAATAATACTAATACTAGCCCTGTATTATACACGTCCCACTGCTGGGCACGGGCCTCCTCTACTCAATGAGAAGGGTTAGGCCTTAGCCACCACGCTGGCCTAGTGCGGGTTGGCAGACTTCACATACCATCGAAATTCTTATGAAGAACTTCTCAGGTATGCAGGTTTGCTCACGATATTTCCTTCACCGTTAAAGCAAGCGATAATTAACAATTAATAATTGGGGCTGGTTTCGAACCTGCGACTTGTAATATTTTTTAAATATGTTCATTTTTAAGTTAATAGTGTCAGGATCTCACTTATGTTTATTATTTTTGAAATTAAACTATTTTTATTAAGCTATATATCTATATGACTATTTTCACGACTCAAAAAGGGCCAACAGAGTTTTTGTTAATTTTTTTTTTTATAGTATAGGCCGGCAAACGAGCAAGTGGGTCACCTGATGGTAAGTGATCTTCACCGCCCATGTACGCCCACAATACTAAAATAATCATGGGTGCGTTGCCGACCTTAAAGGAAAGGGATAATTAAGGAATTAGGAAGGGGAGGGGGTTTGGGCCTCCGGATATCTCACTCACCGTACGAAACGCAGCAGCAAGCTGCTACTTTACGCCAGTTTTCTGTGAGACAGTGGTAACGACCCGGACGAGCCGGCCCATACATGCTGTAGACAAAAGTGTCTACAGCGTGGCTCTACCACTCATAAAATATATTATATACTGTATATTTGGATCACACAACAATTTGTCTCCATGCGGGAATCGAACCCGCTGCGTCTCGCTTCGCAGCCTACTGCGCACGGAGGCTATCATTGTATATATATATATATGTGTTAACTTACCCCGACACCGGTAGTACGGTGGGTATTTTCCACGTCTGTAGACATAGCGGGCATTTATTTTTCCATTTCTGTGCTCGCTCGTCTCTCTATATGCAAATAATCAACAAAACGGTTACAAATATCAAGTTTGTCAAATGTTAGCAAGGTAAATAAAGGTATTATTCTAATCACTTTTTGGTAGAGCCACGCTGTAGACAAAATTGTCTATGTCTGCGTATGGGCCGGCTCGTCCGGGTCGTTACCACTGTCTCACAGAAAACCGGCGTAAAGTAGCAGCTTGTTACTGCGTTTCGTACGGTGAGTGAGACAGGCCCAAATCTTTGTCGGCCTATGCAATAAAAATAAAAAGTAATTTAAAGATTTTTTAATATATTGCAATAATTATATTTTTTTTATGTTTCGAAAAGTTGCGTGAAGTTTGATCGCCAAATGTGGACCGATTTTGATGATTTTTATATTCAATAGGGTTTACTCTGAAGGTGGTACCCATATAAAGAAGAATTTCATTGTTAATGCGGCTGAAATACTAAAAATTCATTATGCACCAAATTTAGGTGATAAAACTTTTTAACAAAAAATAAAACCTGACTCAAAACATCTATAAAGCTAAAAATAAAAATAAACAATTTTGAGTCGTTGGTATCAATCTTAGTGGCCCATTAAATATTTGAAAAACTTTTCAAAATCAATCCTTCTCAATATATTTCCTTTGTAAGTTTTAAACAAAGTCCTTAATGTATACTACTAGACAAATTGCGCGGTATATAGAAATTGTACCACAAGTTGCGGTCAATTGACCGTAACTCAATATTATCATCTCGCTTACTCTCAACTAGAACCCCTATCGCTCTCGCTGTCTGTGAGCTGTCAAACTCCCGCGTTATGTGACGCAATATTACTTCTAAACAGCCCGTCTAGTAGTATACATTAAATTCTTTGGTTTTAAACCATAAATTTAAAATGTTGCGTGTCAAAATCAAGTTTTTGACCCGGCTGTGAAACACTGTAGATCCGAGGTTAGATATTAATGACATACCGGCGGCGGCGCGGGTGTGGGCAGTGCAGTGTCATGTGCAGTGTGACTGCTCTCCCACCAACGCAGGAACTGAACCAAGAACGCGCCGTACTCCACCAAGCCCAGTGCAGCACCACCCAACATCGGAAACGTCACCACCGCACTCCTGGACACATCAATACATACATACATACACACTCACGCATGTAATCCCCGAAGGGGTAGGCATAGGTGTAACCAGTACACCCACATTTCGCCGAGAGTATTTCCGTCCTATGATGTGATAGGGGGCTATCTATCATGGCGTTCCATGATGGATACATCAACTGTTAATATAGAAGAGTTTGACTATCCTTCAACCTAAAGGTTAGATTAGCTTAGTTAGTTAAAAATAAATAAATAAATAAATACACCCAACAGTCACACACACACACAGTACTGACCCCACACTAGGTTAACCTGTATCGTGGGTATCAGAAACTACGAAGGACTTGCCAAGCCACAACACCCAAACCCGAAACAAATATTTGTGGATCACACAAACATTTGTCTCGGTGCGGGAGTCGAACTCACGGCCTCTCGCTTCGCAGCCGGCTACTCACCCACTGCGCCACGGAGACTTATTAAATGACTAGCCAGTTAAACAACCCATGGCGCGGTTCGTCTATGGATGGGTGACCACTTATGGCCGTTCCCTATATTCTGTCTATCGACACATTTGCTTACTATCAGTATTGATTTGACAGATCTTCCATACAAAAAGTGTCAAAATTATACTACCGGTAAGCAAATCTGTCGATAGATAGAATATTGGAAACGGCCATTAGTGGTATCTCAACTGAGCGTCTCCATGCTTCAGAGGGGAACATAAAAAACTCTCTCCGGGGTGTTATTATCAAAATCCCACATCCATCTCCCCTTCCCAATCCCTTATTTATCTCTTTCCTTTAAGGTCGGCAACGCGCCCATGATCGTTTTGGTATTGTGTGCGTACATGGGTGTTGGAGATCACTTACCGATCTATAATATAAAAAAAGAAAGAAAAAAATAAGAATTATTGACAGCAGTTGTTAAGACAAGTCAGAGTGCTTCAGACGGCTTCAAAACTTTGACACTAGGCTGGCCACAAACCATTCGATAGAAGACTTACCCAATCTGTCCTGTTATCATGTTCCTGAAGAAGTCAGTCCAGGTGTAGTCATCTTCAGGTAGATGCTGTGGTGGTGCTTCAGCCAGCGACAGACCCAGCCCGGCCAGCCAGGGGGAGTGACTCTTGGCTGTTCCCATCAAGTATCGAGCTAGCTGGACCAGTTTCACACCTTCGGACACTAAGTGGATGATGGAGTATACACGAATGGCGGCGCGGCGAAGTTGGCCTGTGGTGTTCTGGAGAAATAGACATTGAAGCCAGTGAAAGGAGTAAGGCTGGCATAATCTTGTTGATTCAAAGCCTCTAAATAATTATAGATAAAAAAAAAAAAAAAAAAAAAAAGAAGCCAGTGAAATTTCTGGACATTATGAGATTTACTGATTCGGTGGCGCATTTGCAATGCGGACGCGTTACGATTGAGGTCAACGCTGAGGTCTCTGGTTCGATCCCCGGGTCGGGTAAAGTGGTATTGGGTTTTTCTATTACGAAATGCTCAGTATCAGCTCGGAGTCTGGAATTTGTGCCCGGTATGGCAATAGGCTCGCCCCCTATCACATAAGGGACGGAAATACGCTCGGCGAAACGTGGGTGGTACTGGTTAAACCTCTGCCTACAACTTCGGGGATTACAGGCGTGAGTGCGTATGTATGTATGTATTATGAGACTAACATCCTATGTCTCAGGGTGATAAACGCAGTTCAGTGCCATGCCGTGCATGCTTTGTGATTCAGAGTTCTGTGTGGCGTTGTTTTTGTGTATGGGCAGGCGTCGCTCTTAACGTCAGGCGAGCGACCTGCTCGTCTCGTCATACAAGCTAATAGCCTCCGTGGCGCAGCGGGCGAGTAGCCGGCTACGAAGCGAGAGGCCGTGGGTTCGATTCCCACACTGAGACAAATGTTTGTGTGATCCACAAAAATTTGTTTCGGGTCTGGGTGTTGTGGGACCGCAAGCCCCTCGTAGTTTGTGATACCCACGATACAGGTTTTACCTAGTGTGGGGTCAGGACTATGTGTGTGACTGTTGGGTGTATTTATTTATTTATTATTATTAATAATAAAGATAAATATAAACCACACCAGTGATGACCAGTGATGACCAGTGTCTCCAATGGGTTAATAACGACGACGCATCACGAATATTATACTATGAACAAGAATATTCCTTCAACATTTCCCTTTTTACAAGGTGGTAGGTCCCTCGTATACGAGAGGCCGAGTGGGTTGATACCACCGCGACGTCTATTTCTGCCGCCAAGCAACAGTGTGTAAGCACTGTTATGTTCCGGTATGAAGGATATTGAAGCCAGTGTAATTACTGGGCATTTGAGGCTTAAAACCTATGTCTCGGGGTGACGAGCACAGTCCAATGTCATGCAGTGCTTTGTTATTTAAAGTTCTGTATGGCGTTACCTCTGTTTATGAGCTGGCGTGGCGCTTACCATCAGGCGAGAGATCTGCTCTTCTCGTCATTCAAGTTAATAATAAAGATAAATATAGCCACACCAGTAATTCTGTAAAACAATGTCTGGACATTAAAAGAGGCCATAACCCATGAGTTTGTTTCGGCATTTTTGACAGCCTCCGTGGCGCAACGGGCGAGTAGCCGGCTGCGAAGCGAGAGGCCGTGGGTTCGATTCCCGCACCGAGACAAATGTTTGTGTGATCCACTAATATTTGTCTCGGGTCTGAGTGTTGTGGGACCGCAAGTCCCTCGTAGTTCCTGATACCCACGATACAGGTTAACCTAGTGTGGGGTCAGGACTATGTGTGTGACTGTTGGGTGTATTTTATTTTTATTTTATTTCTTCTCATGGCTAGCCCCGAAATACCGTCGTAGATGTAATGTAGCATAAAAAATGATTGACATGTAAAAGTGATATTTATGATCCAATTTACAGAATAAATGATTTGAATTTGAATTTTGAATTTGAATTCAGTGTCCTCAAATGGGTTAATAACACTGTCATTGACCAATATTATACTTTGAACAAGAATATTCTTCAACATACCTTCCCAAGTCTCCCATCCTCATCATCCTCTCTCCATTGCTCGACGATCCGTTCAACTTTATCGTTAATATAAGGCACCAGCACCAACAAAACCAGAGATGCTCTCTCGAGAAAGACGGGCAGCCGCGAGCCAGAGCTAAACTCACTTGAGAAGTTGGTCGGTACTCGGAGTAGACCGTAAAAACTCTCAGAGAATGACGCCGCTGAAAAAAAGTACATTCATAGAGGGGTTGTGAAATGTATAAATATAAAACAATAGCAGAGTGTTTGTCTGTTAATTCATTTGCACATCGTTTCATCATCATCACAAACATTCCATTATTAAGTTAGTGAACCTCCAGTAAATATACAAGCTACAAAACCTAGTCACATTTTAATTTTTTATCCATATAAAGACATTCATGAGAATGTGTGTGAGATGAGTGGATGATGGACCAAAATGTAAAGCACCTAATAATTAATAATGATCCACCACACTGTTCCAGTGCTGGCTGTCAGTTCGTAGTTATTTTATTGAAGACTTACATACATACATAGACTCACGTCTATTTCCCATAGGGGTAGGCAGAGACAACGGATTTCCACTTGCTACGATCCTTGCATACCTCTTTGGCCTCATTCACTCTCATTAAATTTTTCATACATGCACGTCGGTTTAGGGTACTCTTGACCTGGCCTAGAAGAAAATTTGGTAAATCGTACGTGTATAAGACTTGTTTTATACAAGTACAATTTACCAAACAAAATACTAACTTACCATAGTGTTTAAGATAATGGTACTGCAGGAAACAATCAAACAGCAGATACAGCTCGTCATACCATCTCACACACCAACTGCACCTGCCAGGGTATGTGGCAGCTAGGTACTGGAAATTAAATGAATAACGAGTGTAAGAGAAACACTTCTAAATACGAAGGCAGGTGGTAGAGTTGTTGATTACAAACACAATAGCACCTAAAACTTAAGATTTTAGAATTCAAGATGCGAAAACATGAAAAATGATTATACAATATGTAACAAAAACCCTGTTGGGCGTTTTAACTGTGACATCAGAATCGATATACAAACGTTATGAAATAACTCGCATACGAAAATACAAATAATCATTTTTATTTTTTATACATTAATTATTCTATTTTTTGTAAACCGTATTTCGATTGATTACCTCTGCAAGAGCGCCGCGCCGCGTGTGCACCCGGTTTCGTAATACTTAACATCAGTCAGTTGTTCATCAGTATTGAGATGAAAAAACATTTTTTTAATTATGTTCATTTTTCTAAGCTACCTGTGTAAGGATAATCAGGGCCGAGCCGCCCCTATGTGCGAAGTGTGCGGCGCACACAGGCGCCAAGACAATAGGGGCGCCGCCATTGAAATTATTTTTGTTATACTTACACAACAACATAAAGATTTTGCCCCTACCAAAAAGTGTCCATTGGTGCTAAAGAAGTTTTCACTTCAAAAAATAAGTTGAAACATGAAGATTCGTGAAAAAAAGAGGCGCTTCATAGGTTTCGCACACAGGCGCTGTGGGGGGACGGCGCGCCCCTGAGGATAATAATATATTGCTTCTGTTTTTTTTTATTTTAAATATTTTTATTAAGCTGTCTATATGACTATCTTCACGACCTAGAAAGGGCCAACAGGGTTTTTTTTACATACTGTATACAGTATAACTAAACTGTTTATGTTATAGATTATAGACTCTGTTTGTTTCCCAAATAAAAAAAATAAAAGAAACATAAAAATGTTGACATATTTTTTAATTTGTCACCCATAGTCTAGTTTGGACTAATAAATACAATGATGTTTTATTAAAATAATAATCAAAATCGCCCATTGCACATGGTACAATGTGCCAAGTTACCTACACTGCCTACTGAGTATTGAAGTGCGGTACTGAGCACGGGTCATTGACCCTGACTTTAGTATTAGTACGCTTTACATTTCCAAAATAGCAAATAAATAGTAAAAGAATAGTGTTTTAGTATGATTTCGTTTCCGAAGCAATCCCCCAACACCCCATATATAAATTCATATCACTGTCTTACTGCTAGGGGCAGGCTTTCTTTATTAATGAGAGGGTTTAGACCTTCATCCACCATGCTGGACTAATTGGGATGGTACACTTCACATACCACCAAAATAGGGTAGTTTCCTATATTGAATTTTATACATTATTTTATAAGCAACAGAAAATGATACGCAAAAGAAACCCTTTTATTAAAACACAATAAAAATTGGTTCAGAAATGTGCCCACAGTTATGACTTTAAATGTTGGTATGAGTAAAAGTGGGTGCGTAGTAGGGATATCTCACTATCTCGCTTGCACGCGTGCACCATAATGAACATTTTACACAGTGACGTCAAAGTTTGCATCGTCTGTCATTTGACAATTACCCCTTCTACATGATTTGAATGGCTTCTAACTTATTTATTTTTGGTCCGATTTATAAAATTAATTCTGCAATAGATTTTGAGTAATGTAACTTATTGATTTAAATAATAAAAAAAACTAGTCATGTCCCTATTCTTATGAAGAATTCTCAGGTATGCAGGTTTACACACAATGTTTAACTTTCACCCTTGAGGTGAGTGATAATTATATATAACAATAACAAATATTCAAGTAAGTCAGTGCGGGATATCATTGAGAATTTTATTGTATATCAAGACCCCCTAAAAGTTGGTGATTTTGTGGAGCCAAGTTATTTTTATTTGAAGTCATGAATTCCTCTAATTTGTGATAATATCTATATTTGTCTGAACATACATACATAGCGAATATGAATTACTTTTTGGTAATATGAAAACTTACAACTTTTAAGTCTCCGTGGCACAGTGGGCGAGTAGCCAGTTGCGAAGTATGAGGCTGTGGGTTCGATTCCCACACCAAGACAAATGTTTGTGTGTTCCACAAATGTTTGTTTCGGGTCTGTGGGACCACGTCCCTCGTAGTTCCTGATACCCACGATACAGGTTAATCTAGTGTGGGGTCAGGACTATGTGTGTGACTGTTGGGTGTATACATATATTTATCTATTTATATGTTGTATAAAATTCTACGCAACATTCGACAAGGGGGTGCGTTGTCATCTCCAGTATTTGAGCTTGCCCAAAGAGAATATAACCACCAGCTTACCTCCACAAACTTTCTTAGAGCAGGTTTCACAGTAGATCCAAGGGCTTCTTGTGCGGTCACTTGAAATACACTCGGAGTGCCTTGCAAAGTCCGAGTTAAATGTGCGGCGTACACAGCCATTGTTCTAAGCACTAAACAAACAACTAAGCACTAAATAAACACGATTTGAATTAATTTGACGCGCGTTTTGCAGATACTAATTCTGTTTTTTTTTCTTGAAAACTATTTACCACAACTTTGTTTTGACTCGTTTTGACTACGGTCTAGGGTCGAGATCTGCCGTCTGATTAACTGTCAATCATGATTGATCCGATCATTTCAATTTGAGCCGATCGTGTAAAAGAATTATTGCAATCATTCGTTTTGATTAATCCGGATCCCTATGATCGGTTGTCGTATGGGTCGCCGATCAATGATCGCAAATTGATCGTGGGCATTGAATAATCAAACGGCTTTTTGAGCAACTTTTTTATGCGGACGAACTAACCATTACTGGTGTTACAGTATTTTTCAAAAATACAATATTATATGTAGTATTTTATAGAAACAATAATTATGCCAGTGTATATTTATTATTAATTTTGATTATTGATTTGTTTTTACTTACGTAAGCAGTGATATATAAGAATCTACGACAAAAAATCATAACAAAATCACACCGACCTCTTATACAGTTATTGTATCCAATAATACATTGTGGCAACACAATTTGATAGATCGATTTGTAGATCGTAACAGTGTGTAAGATCGCGTGAGACCACATACGAATGTAATAAAAATAAAAATCACAAGATCGCGGATCGCACGGACGCATGGCATCCTATGGGATCGCTGGCATCTAGACGCAGCAGTGTGTAAAATCCCGTGCGAACCATTTAAAATGTACCAGAAATATTTATAGCTGAAGAGATCGCGATCGTGGAATCGCGCCTTATCGTTGGAGGCTTTATTTCAGCTTGATTTTAAATCAGATCTCATGGAGTACTCATGACTGAGCCATACAATACACATGAATGGTAAATTAAATGATCGATTTATTGAAAAAACCCGGAACGTGTTCGTGGCACAAACCAATGCTTGAACGAACGGGCCATTGAGAATGATTGATTGACACAGGTGTGCAGCACTATTTAGTGATTGACATTGACATCTGTCAAAATTAGGGACGTCGAGGAGTTTTTGGCGAGAATTCTGACAGTGGTGTCTCTCTTATTTTAATTATTTCCATAACTGGTTTAAAGTTATGTTTGTTGTATAAAAGTGGTGTGGTTATGTGCAATAATCATTAACGCTGATGAATGGTGTATGGAAACATTGAAATAAGTGAATTTAGGTGATTTTTGATCAAGGGTATTGTCGACCTTGTGCTTTCGATTCGCTTGGAGAAAGTCGTCTAAGAAGCATTGAACTGAAAGGAATCAACACCAAAACTCCAACAAGACCTTGAAATCGGCCACACCCCCGTTTCATCGTTCTTGGAATAATAAGAAAAGAATATAACTAATGACTTGGCAGCATGGTCTCTGATCTAAGCCGGTTCCTTAAGGAACAAAAAAAAAAAAATAGGAACAGAAGTTTTTTGGCGGGAATTCTGCTTGTTTTAATTATTTCCTAAACTAGTTAAAGTTGTGTTTGTTGTTTAAAAGTGGTGTGGTTTTGTGCAATAATCATTAACGCTGATGAATAGTGTATGGAGACATTAAATTGTGAATTGTGAATATAATTCAAAAGCCCATTTATTCCTTTGATTGTTTCCACACTTGCTTGTTTTAAATAATGTATTCAATTTACTGAATATTTAATATTTCTTTTTCTTTCTATTTCTTTACTTCTTACTTTCTCACCACCAGCCGAAGCAATAAATGGTCATAAATTATATTTATGGTTGCATGAAAACAGCGAGTCGTATTTAAAATATATTTATTACGTCACTTCACAAATTGTGTAAATTTGGGGTCCTCATAAGTTCTTAAATTACAAAGCGATTTACATCAGCACCTAAAAAAGCGTATAGGCATAATATATCGTAGTAAAAAGAACTAATATTTAATTCTAATATCCGTTTTCACCGACTGACACTCCAGATTATTTGACGCTTAACACCCAGCACACATAATAGCTGTGCGAGAAAACAACGTAAAAATGGGCAGATGTCCCACCGCTTTGATGTGTGTGGGCATTAAGTGTAAACTAAAGTTATGCGAAGGTCCGTGAAAACATTTCATAAAGGTTAAACAACAAAATCGGAAATCTCCATGTTTACTTTGCTCGGTTTATAAAATCATTTAACATAATAATTATTTGAATGTATTAGAGATTCACTCAAGATAAGCAAGTTTCAGCATTTCAACTTTTCGCGATAAATATTTTAACTAATTTTTGATTGCGACGCTGAGTGCATAGCATGTGCAGATACAATGTGTATGTTACAACTATGAAGTAAGGTTTATGCGCTTCGTCAATGTTCGGTTTTTACGAATTATTACGAATATACAAGAAATGCTCGGTCTTCTAGTTTTTTATAGCATAGGCCGGCAAACGAGCTAGTGGATCACCTGATTATAAGTGATCTCCACCGCCCATGTACGCCCATAATACCAAAAGAATCATGGGCGCGGAGAAAAGGATACAGCCAACACACTGCCTGCCGTAAAGTAAATAATCTAATGCAACAGGTTGTATCAGGCCATCATCATCACTTGTCCATATTTTCGATGTATCCGAAGATTGCCGAGGCGCATAATTTTAGTATGTATCTTACAAGTACATTAACACATAGCAACACATGCACAACTGACTCGAACTATCCATATCATCTCTGTAAATTATAATACAAACAATATAATGACTACGACATTTTTATAAATGCCAAAAGTAGTAAAGCAAAGACAATTTACAAAACAAAGTCGCCATAAATGAAAATAACATGGCCTTATCTATCATTGGTAGAATTTAGCACTTAAATCTATGTAATGTAGAATTACTATTTTTAAATTATTGGCAATTAATTATTTAAGGGGCTGTTTCATTTGAAAATTGAAATTGTGAAACAAGTGCTAAGCATATCTATATATTAATACGTGAAGAGATAACTTTGGACTCCTTTTTAAACAATACCTATGCGCGCACGGAGGAGTGTGAGCTTTGACACAGTTAAACTTTATATGGAGGAGAAGTGCAGAAAGATATTTATATTTCACTAGCTGTTCCGCGCAGTTTCATCCGCAACTACAGCAGAGTCACCTACCGGGTCCAATTGTGAATCTAAACCATCCAGGGCGCCATCCAAACGCATACAAAAAAATCATTTAAATCGATCCAGCCATTTCGGAGGAGTTCAGTCACATACACACGTACAGTAGAATTATATATATAAAGATAATATCTGTAACAAAACATTAAAATTAAAATAACTAAAAACATTTATTGTTTATGTTTATACTGTGAGTATAAAGTATAATTATGATTAGAGGTCGAATTTCGACCACTACCGGGACCACTAGATAATATTAAATTATAATGACTTTGTGTTATGGCTTACACTAGGAACAAATATTTTAATTAATAAATCTTTTTTTATAACATTCATGTCGTTCGACATTTAAACATTCGATAAGAACAGTCGTGATTGGTTGAAACTATAGTGTTGCACCATACGTCGATTCAAATTAAAGTTATTGTAAGCAACGGTTGACGATATCTACTGATTTTGACATTATAGTAGCATTACAAAATATATATAAATAACATAAACTATAGCTTGACAAAATAACTATACCTAACTTTAACTGACGGAGGGTATAATCCACACTTGCATTACGTAACATTCCCGCTAATGATTGGTTGAATTCAGCTAGGAAATCAGTTTGGCTAAATACATAACAATGATTGGTTGAACACAACGCGCCTTATTCTTTAGGTTCGCATCACAAACGACGTATGACTGTAAATTACATACATTTTGTATGGAAATTATTAATAGATTATCGTCGGCATTTTATACACCATAGTGTGACGTCAGCTCTACCATAATAGACTAAAAATATATAGATTTTTAAAGCTAACTTATGCTCAAATGGAATTGTTATAATTGAGCAAAAAACTAAATTAACTTTTTGTTTATTTAAAGTGAATCAAGTTATAATATAAATGAAGAAAGAAAATAAATATTATTTAAGTACAAAGTAAGTACTGTTTGTTTGACAAAGTGGCAGCCAGCAACTCGTATGTGTATAGAAAGATGTGGTCATAATAAAAGTTGTCACACACATCTGACTGTGACTGTTTATACCAGATCTTATCAAAATCGAGAGATCCTAAAATTTCACGCAAATTTTAATTACTCGTTTATTACAATCGATAAGATCGATCACATCCCTATAAATTAAGAAATGCTGGAGTGAGACAAAAGTTCAGCTGTTTATTATTTAGAGTTGTCCAAAGATGCAATTCGAATATTGATGTCACTTAAGAAAATTGTTTATATATTTCCTAGCAATGTAATCGGATTTGGTACTACGAGGGGTGAAATATTGTACACTATACGTAGCTTAATTGTGACCACACCTTTCTGTAACACGTTGTATATACTCATTAGTATAACAAAAGCATAACATGAGCGGTTCAAAGCGCCACCTTTATTGTTATACTAATACCAGCCATATCATTAAAGACATAAAGATGATTTTCAAATGTTATGAAATTCATTTAAGACAATGCTGTCATTTGGGCTACATTTATCTATTTACAAAGATTTAATGTGTATATGATATTCTGCCTCTTTTTTACCTAACTTTAAAATATATAAAAATATTAGTATGATACGTATTATAGAGTACAATAGGTAATTTAGAAATTAAATATGGCATATACTATGTAAAAATATACATATACCACGCCTGTATCCCACAAGGGTAGGCAGAGTCTTTACACATTCCTGACCCAACACTTTCGCTTCATATACTTTCTTTAACCTATTCATGTATTCTCTGTTTGGAGAACTCCGGAGCTAGGGTTGCCAACCTTACTGTGTAATATTTAGGGCCAGTATACTAAAATTCTAGAAAACATAATGTATATAGAAAGTACTATATTTTCGTAACAGATTATCAGGAATTCAAATACTCCAGTTTTAAAATTGCGCTGAATAAACTACGAAGAACGAAAATGGCTGCACTGATATTGGGAGCTATATAGGCCTACAGTAGGCCTAGTACAAGTTACAAATACGTTCACAGTTTTCGAATTCGTATAAAATTTTACTACCGTCGAAGTGTCAAACTAGTAATTCATATGGTAATAAAGGAACGAATCGCTTGAAAACTCAACTCATTTTAGACTAATATGAAGTAAAATTAACCATTAATTATTAATTTTAATTCATTATAGTTCCCACTAGTGGCTACCGATACTCGACGTATGGAGGGAAAACGAAAACTTTCATCGTTTAGGAAAACTATTAAAACTTGTACTAGGACTACAGGTGTTTAGAGCACACATTATTTTATTTTAATTATATATTTCAGTTAATTTCTTATTTTTATAGCCTTTGCGGTGTTACTGTTCCACAATTCTGCCAGTGTCCAGTACCTAGGTAGTTAATAAAAAAAAAGAAAAAAAAAGTTTTTTTTTTGTAGAAATTTTGTCCTGGTACCATTGTCACTACACTGTCATCAATGTCATTACACTGTCACTAATGTCACAACACTGTCACCGATGTCACTGTGTCATCAATGTGACTACATGTCACAATGTCACTTCACTCCGTAGACTAGCTGGCTGAGTTGTTGTACTGCGGCCGGCCAGCCAACTCCAGGAGATATCGGTCAGGATGTTCTATCCAATCAGCAGCTGACAGTTTCACCTGAAATATTTTATATACTTATTTTTATAACGGCTTGATGTAGTGATGGGTAACATACTATTTCGCCATTTAAATATTAAAAACTTGAGTAAAAGAAATATGGTGTTATGGGACTGATAGTCTTATTAAGACTAAGCCATAAAAAATATAGTGTGACCAGTGTGAAAGTTCAAATTAGAGAGTTGAATTACACAGCAACAGTTGATGCGGAGGCAAGGGACAGATCCCGATCGACGCCCCCAACGATTGGGTTTATTTATTTATTTATTTTATTTATTTATAATGACACACCAACAGTTTGTAGGCATACTAACAAAATATTGTTCATTAATACTATGATCTAGACTAGCCTACTCACCAATAATAGGTGTGAGACAGCATTCATATTTGACATAACTTAGATTAATTTAGAATATAGGTAATAGCAATGATATGAAATAACAGTTTGTACCGAAAGGAATAACAATTAGGAATCAATATAAAAAAAAAGAAATCACAAAAGGGTTAAGTATAGGCATGTTGAAACTGCAAAAAAATTTCGATTTAAGTATATCTTATCAAAACTTTTAAAACTATCAATATCGATTTTGATATATCGAGAAAAATATCGATATTATATCCAAATGTCTATAACATTTGGATGAACTTTTTGTCATAAAATAAAAATAAAGGGACAACATTTTATGACATACTATTTTAAAAAATATTGTTTTAGATATGATTTCGATATTTAATAAAAATATCGATACTTTGGACGGGAGGGAAACGCGATTTTGCGATTAAAGCATTATGAGAGGTGTTTTCTACGCTGTAACCAACGCTTTGCAACTTAAGAGATGCTCCAAATATTAACCTGTTGAAAAAACCCTTAAGGAGTTTCTTGTAACAGGTCCTGCCATCGAGCAACGCATTTCGAGGCCCACGTCTTTTACTGTTTTTGAAGAAAACGTACGTCGAGTGAGTGATTCAGTCCTTGTAAATACACGCCGTTCCATACGGAAGCAAGTGGACGTGTTCGATATCTCGGTTGGGTTCGAGGGGCTGAGCCTATCGCCATATGGGGCACAAATTCCAACCCCGGGCAATACATTATATAATTATCTATACTGAGTGTAGAAGTGTAGATGTGTACCTGTCGTTGTCTCTCCGCTTCCCTGACCTGCCACTTCTTGATCTCTAGTTGTGTCTCACGTGAAGCCTGGTCTCCACAACCCCAAACCTGTTAATATTTTAATATTTATCCAAACTTATTGAGACATCGTTTCAGCGTCAGTTGTTTCAACTGTCAGTTAATAATTGTAACAAAAGAAATAATGGTAACTTGTTTTGAAACAGTGGGCAACTTGGACAATTTTACTTTTATAATGGATCATCTAATAAAACAAGCTTGTTGCGATTGAAAAAGAGAACTGTATTATCCATAGATTATATAATTAGGTAACAAATACCACAGAGTTATACATCATCTATGAATTGTAGATGTTACAAAGGAACGTATAGTAAGTATATTAATTATATAGATATAATTCAACAGATATCCTAAAATCAAAAATGGTAATGGTTATTGCGGGTATTGAGTATTGAGTTTTCAGTCATTTGAAAATTATTCCATCCGCCAGACTTTAATGGCTTATAATAAATTTAATTTTGATCAGATTCATGATAATCATTCGATAATAGACTTTGGGAAGATCTCTAATTGATTCAAATTATGGAGCGTCCATGGTGGACGGTGGTTATAGCGTACCTCGATAGCCTGCAGCGGATACGGTACACCCTTGAAGGAGATGGAGTCGAAGTCCTCGGGGATGGACAGCAGCGGCTTGCGCGGGTCCGCTCCGGCGCGCAGACCCTTGGGGTAGCCGCGGATGGATGTGTTCAGGTACAACATCTTACCCACGTGCTCCACCAGGTGGAACCTGACCACAAATACATTGTCAATATACAACGTCGTACAGAAACGTGTGCTCATATATTTTATGAGTGTCAGAGCCACGCTGTAGACACTTTTGTCTACAGTATAAATGGGCCGGCTCGCCCGGGTCATTACCACTGTCTCACAGAAAACCGGTGTAAAGTAGCAGCTTGCTGCTACGTTTTGTACGATGAGTGAGATATCCGGAGGCCCAAACTCAATGGGAGAGCCCTTTCCAATTCCTTAATTATCCCCTTCCTTTAATATTGGCAGAGCACCCATGATTTTTTTGGTATTGTGACCGTACATGGGCGGTGGAGATCACTTACCATCAGGTAATACACGTGCTTGCCGGCCAACGCCATAAAAAAAAATTTGACACGTTACATTCACCTGACAGTGTGTGTTTGTGTACTGAGGTACATAAACAAATTAGACATCCTTAAATTTCACGACAATTTTGATCACTCGTTTATTACGATCAATAAGATCGGTGAAGTGCGTGAGCTAGAATAACAATGCTGGAGTGAGACAAAAGCTCAGCATCATTTAGTATTTCCCAAAGTTGCAAGTCGAATATCGACAACGTGCCATGTCGATAATGTAACTATCGAAATGTCGCGTCGACTGAAATACCCTGTTCTGCGCAAGAGTTTATGAGGGACAACTCCTCGGCTTGGAGTACTCTGGTCCAGTGGTAATACTCACGTGGGGAACAGCTGTATGAGCGCAGAGTCAGGGCCGCCCCAGTACTGATGAGTCTCGCGCCATTCCTGCGGGCTGCATATCACTACCACCAACTCCTCGGCTTGGATTAGCACCAGGGTTGGACCTCTGTCAAAAACAAATCGTTATTAAGAGTTATTAAGACTGTCATTTGAGTTCCCTTAGATTTGTTCTAGTTTACAATTGTTCTGATATTTATTATTGGATAATTCTTCTGTGTCTCATGAGGCTTAAAGTTGTATTTTTGGAAACCACAAAATCAAACAAATTTAAGTGCATTTAAATAAATAAATAAATAAATACACCCAACAGTCACACACATAGTCCTGACCCCACACTAGGTAAGCCAGTATCGTGGGTATCAGGAACTACGAGGGACTTGCGGTCCCACAACACCCAGACCCGAACCAAATTTTTGTGGACCACACAAATATTTGTCTCGGTGCGGGAATCGAACCCACGGCCTCTCGGTTCGCAGCCGGCTACTCGGCATTGGCAGAATTTAAGGAGGGGAATGGAGGTGAGGGTGAGGGGAAGGAACATGATAGAACATGTTCGCATCGTCAGCGTAAGTAGGTACCTGTAGGACAGCGTGTGATGCAGAAACCGGTTGGCGCCGAGTCCGTGGTCGCGGGAGTCATACAGTGGCGCCCAGTGCACCGGCACTGCACATACCAGCCGAGCCAACCACGCTGTAGACGCCAACCCACCTACTGCAGACAACATTCATTCTTTTTATTAGCTTGAGTTATGAAATAAGCAGATCGCTCGGCTGATGGTAAGAGCTACGCCTGCTTATAAACAAACATTATACAGTAGAACCTCTATAAGTCCAACATCAAGGGAGACGTCAAAAAATACGAGTTATAGAGTTTTCGACTTGTAGAGAACTATAGAGGTAATAAGTCTCAAATAATTGAGTTGTAAAGGTTGTAAAATAAAACATTGCTATGTTCGAGATACAGAGGTAAAATTAAATTTTTCGAGTTATGGAGGGAAAATATATTTAAATATATTATATATTATTTAAATTTGTTGAAATATAGTTTGTTGAATGCAAACTCCATATTCATACATAGACAACACATGGTCTATGTGTCAGGCTTTTATGTTTCGAATAATATGCGTTAGCCGACAGTTGTACTCGGTAATTATTAAATGGTTATTCCTTCTAAACATTCGTTTTAACATTTATTCCAACAAAATTTATAATGTTATATTTTATGTATCATCACAATAAATAATTCATTTATGTCATACTCATATTACACTGAAATTATACTCGTAAGTACCGTGGTGCGGATGCGGCGGCGGCTGCGTGGGGCGGCTGTAGAGCGGCGGCGCCGTGCCCGCCAGCAGCCACGCGGCCGACAGCGGCAGCAGCGCGCTGCCCCGCCGGGCGCCGCGCTCCAGCACCGGCGTCGCCAGCTCCAGCCCCGCGCCCACCCCGTCCGACTCCACGCACGCCTCCATGTCGCGGTGCCGAGTCGCCAGCAGGTGCACGCAGTATCTACACTCAACAACCAACACTCAACACTCACACACATACTACCCACCCTCCCCACCCTCCCCACCGGCGGCCCCACACTAGATAAACCGGTAACGTGACTATCAGGGACTTGCCAACCCACAACACACAGACCCGAAACTAATATTTGTGAACCACACAAACATTTGTCTCGGTCTGGGAACGATCCCACGGCCTCTCGCTCCGTAGCCGGCTACTCGCCCACTGTGCTACAAAGGCTGTCAATATACCTTACTCTACACTCTCACACTCTCAAGGCAGCTGAAACACCGCACATTTGGTTTCTACAACGTGTTACAGAAAGGTGTGGTCACATTTAACCAACCTATAGTGTACGATATAAGTTTAACCCCCCGTAGTACCAAATCCGATTACATTACTGGGATATAAATAAATCATCTTCTTTTTTATCGAATGAGTAACATGGCGACATTCGATTTGCAAGTTATAGACAACACGAGTGGTAGAGCCGCGCTGTAGACAATTTTGTCTACAGCATGAGTGGGCCGGCTCGTCCGGGTCATTACCACTGTCTCACAGAAAACCGGCGTAAACTAGCAGCTTGCTGCTGCGTTTCGTACGGTGAATGAGATATCCGGAGGCCCAAATCCCCCTCCCCTTCCCAATCCTTATCCCTTTCCTTGAAGGTCGGCAACGCGCCCATAATTCTTTTGTATTGTGGGCGTACATTGGCGGTGGAGATCGCTTACCATCAGGTGACCCACTTGCTCGTTTGCCGGCGTATACTATAAAAAGAAATAAAAAACACTAAAAAATAAACAGCTGGATAAAGCTGATACTAGACGCGCAGAGGTAATAATGCAAATAATTTATAGTAATGTAATCGATCTTATTATTCTTAATAAACGCATGATTAAAATTGACGAACATTTTCAGGATATCTAGATTATGATAAAATCCGACACATAACAGTCACTGTCAGACGTATTTAACGGTACTTAAATATGACCACACCCTTCTATAACAAGCTGTATATATTGAAATAAAACTAGTTTATACGGATTTTATCGCGGTTTAATTTTTATTTTAGTCCCGACGTTTCGAAAGCTTTTCAGCCTTCGTGGTCACGGGAGACTGAGGTGTAGGTCGTCTCGAAAACTTAATGTTACAATGGCTACCTTCATTTTAAAATTATACATTTATTTTCAATTATTTAAAAAGTTAGTTGACACTAGTCCGATCTACGCAGAAAGAGCTCACGGTATCTTGAGGTCTGGCAGTTGGTCAAGATACCGTCAAGAAATCACTAAGCTGTATATATTAATTCAACAAAATTACTTCCGAAGATAACAGCTTCTTACGCGAAAATTTTCAATACATAATCTCCAACAGTCACCACTATTGCGGTTTACAACAATGAATTAAGACAATTGCCCTTTCACAGACAGCATATTTAGAAAAATTAATGAACGTCCCAAGTGCCATCGTTCAGTGCCGCTACTGTAATAGGTAAACATATAAACTGACTATGAACGCCTCGGTGGCGCAATTGTAATGCGTACGCGTTACGATTGAGACCAACGCTGAGGTCTCGGGTTCGATCCCCGGGTCGGATAAAGTGGTATTGGGTTTTTCTATTACGAAATGCTCAGTATCAGCCTGGAGTCTGGAATTTGTGCCCGGTATGGCGATAGGCTTGCCCCCTATCACATAAGGGACGGAAATGCGCTCGACGAAATGTGGATTACAGGCGTGAGTACGTATGTATTGATGGATTAGGGCTAAGAAAACTAAGATTATTTGAGATTAAGATATATTTAAACAAGAGAGCGTACACACCATTACAATAGTTTTTTACAAGAGAAAGTGACAGATGTCAAACGTCAATACATTCTACAAAAGACAATATGCGTTTTGTTTCTGCAATGTTGTAATCGCGTTTAGTTTAATATAATGCATGTGCATACACAATTCCAACATGTATAAACTGACCTGTGTACAGGAAACACGAGCCTGTGACAGTGCTCCTCGAGCCAGCGCACCACGAACCCGACGCTGTGACTGTCTTTCTTGTTGAAGCAACCGTTCACAACCGCCGACAGCGTCTTGTTGATCTGTTATAGCATCGAAATGTTCATGAACATCATAGTAGGGTAGTTGACAAGATTTTTTATTATTTAAATAATAATAATAATAAATACACCCAACAGTCACACACATAGTCCCGACCCCACACTAGGTTAACCTTTGTGGATTACACAAACATTTGTCTCTGTGTGGGAATCGAACCCACGGCCTCACGATTCGCAGTCGGCTACTCGCCTCTGCGCCACGGAGGCTGTCGAAATCAATACGTTATGTTACTCAAAATCTATTGCAGAAAGAATATTATAAATCGGACCAAAAATAAATAAGTTAGAAGCCATTCAAATCCTGTAGAAGAGGTAATTGTCAAATGACAGACGACGCAAACTTTGACGTCACTGTGTAAAATGTTCAATAGGGTGCACGCGTGCGTGAGATGGTGAGATATCCCTACTACGCACCCACTTTTCCTCATACCAACATTTCAAGTCGTAACTGCGGGCACATTTCTGAACCAATTTTGATTGTGTTTTAATAAAAGGGTTTCTTTTGCGTATCATTTTCTGTTGCTTTGCAGTCCAAATATAATGCTTTGTAGCGCGCAACCTTATCACGCGTCTGCGTCCCGTGCCGCCACCTCGCATTTCCGCACTGCCTAATTAGCTTCCAAACGGGGTGGATGCGTGCACGCCGCTTGAGCCTAATTGTATCGTGTACCATGTATAGTGCATATGTACCATGTACCTATTGAAGTTCGGTATATTAGTTTTTTTTTTGTTAACGTACTCGTACTGGTTTTCTTTCCTGTCCCGACGAGGCACTCACACACCATAACAGTCGAGCCGGCGACAGCCTGAAGTTACTGGCTATACATTGGCTGACTCCGGAACACGACACCATGGCGTTTTTCATCATGTGTACGGTAGCCTCTATCCAGTTGGGTCGACATTATCTTAATTTATCATTCCTATATTAAACTCACCATTAGACACGTTTGTGGTCCTTCCGGATAGTGATCCATGGACAGTTTATAGCTGGTGTACAGCAGGCTACGGAGCCCGTCTGGTGTGACGTTGTTCTCATCCGTGTCCATACTGAACATCCTGCAAATCCAACCACTAACTACAGACTTCTATGACTACAGAGAATACGATACAGATTTACCGTCAGTTCGAGACTACATGAGTATTAAGTACACAGTACCTTATACAATAACCTTACCTTCAATGTTGTAATCTTCAGCAAAATAGACACTGCTGTAGGATCATTGGTTTTATTAAACACTAGCTTTTGCTCGCAAGTCCGGAAATGTGAGTTTTTAAAATATTTATTCCTTAAATTGTAATATTGCGATTTCTTACTGAAACCCACTTTTATCAGAATAAAAACCATACCATTATTAAAACTAACAGAGCCAAGTTGTAGATAATTTTTTGCAGCATGAATGGGCCAGCTCGACCTGGATTTTACCACGGTCTTACAGAAAATCAACATGAAGTGGCACCTCGCTGTGGCATCTCGAACGTTGAGTGAGATTACCGGAGGTCTAAATCACCTCTCTCTTTCTCAATCCTGATGCCTTTCCTTTAAAGTGAGCAACGCATCGATGATTCTTTGGCGGTGGAAATTACACCATCAGGTGACCCACTTGCTCGTTATTTGACCTCTGATGAAAAAATAACACTCAGCTTGATATTAGTGAAATAATTTTAAGAATCAGATCGTAATTCTAGAGATTTCCCCCTACAAATGAACTTACGAGCATTGCCTTTTAAAAATATAAGAGAAGATATAGATAAACGTTTATGGATCCAGGGGAGAAGACAAAAGAAGAAGAAATTGGTAGTGGAAGAGAAGGTGCGTAAGAAGATATACACAAAGGAAGGAAAGTGGATAATGAGACGGCGATGGATCCGGACGAATGGAAGAGACGTGGTAGATCGCTTTTATGCGTGAGTCGGTACCACCACTTTGTCTAATTATGTTGCAAACCAGCAGCCTGTAAACAACTTTGTGCTTCGGTTTGAAAGGCACTAAAGCGAGATAAACAACTGGACATTATGAGACTTAGCATCCTATGTCTTGGGATGGTAAGCGCAGTATAAAGCCATTTACTTGCCACTGTTTATTAAGCCAGCGATCTGCTTAACTTGTCATTCAATCGAATAAAAAAGTTATTCAGTCGACTCCAAATAAATTAGAAGCAAGATAGCCTGACGACGAAGATTCTCACCTGACATAAGTATCAATGATGACTGCATCGTCGAGCATGCTCAGTATCTTCTCGCAATGCGTCCTGAAGGTGGCCAGCGGGATATGCTTGTTCTTGCACTTGGCCACGCGGTGTATGTACTTGTAGAACTGACGCGCCAGCTCAGGATACATTGGGAACAGGTATTTCTGGAGAATAATGTTTTCTTCTTCAACTATAGCCTAGCGAGAGTGGAACGGATCCCGGCGCCCGTAATTCTGACTTTTCTAAAGCTACGTGTGTTTTCGTTGTCAATAATTATTATTCGCTTTATCGATGAAGAAAAACATCGAAAATCCTGTATACCCGAGAATTAAGACTATTATCTTTATATAATTATACTGTACGTGTGTATGCCACTGAACTCCTCCTAAACGATTTGAATGATTTTTTTGTATGCGTTTGGGTGGCGCCCTGGATGGTTTAGATTCACAAATCAGCCCGGTAGGTGGCAGTGCTGTAGTTGCGGGAGAAACCGCGCGGGACAGCTAGTAAAATCATATAAATAATACAATATCAGCGCAGTACTACACTGTTCCTCTGCAGGGCACGGGCCTTCTATAGTAGGAGAGGATGATGAGGGGTTCGGCTTTCGTGGTTAAATATTTGTGGATCAGACAAACATTTGTCTCGGTGTGGGAATCGGTCCCACGGCCTCACGCTTCGCAACCGGCTACTCGCCCATTGCGCCACGGAGGCTGACATGCTGTGATTAAAGCATGCGATAATTAACAATTAATAGACAGATAACTTGGAAAACTCAGAGGTGTGTGCCCAGAGGGTTGGAAGGGAACCTACGACTACCGACGACCGAGGTCCGTTCCTGTTCCGGGTAAGCTATCACCACTTTTAAAACCTTACGCGTACGCCGCTTTTCTTACGCAGCCAATCATAGTCAAGAAAAAATGTGCACAGAATTGAGAACGTCTTCCTTTTTCGGTAGATAAGTCGGTAAATAAAATCATCCTTTTTTTCTTTTTTTTTCGCGGGGAATAACCAGTTTATCGCTACCGCCTCGCCCGGGGGGTGACGGGACGGTTATGTTGGACTCACCGGTGGCCCCTATTAGTCGCCTTTTACGACAGGCAGGGGATACCGTGGTGGAATTCTTCAAACGCCCCCATTCCACAGGGCGGGAGACGCCGGTCAGTCGTCACCCCGGCGCCTCTTCCGTCTCATCTGGCTGCGGGAGGGATCGGATTGTTCCCGATCCCTCTCGGCACTCTCCTTCTGCAACATAACTCTCTCGCAGAAGTGGGCCACCGCACGCCAGGACCTCCGACTGTCGACCATGGTTGACACCACGACCGGCAGTGAGAGGTCTCGTCCGACGACTGCTATGAGAGCGCAGCGCTCTTCGTCCCAGGCTGGGCATACTTCTAAAGTGTGCTGGGCCGTGTCCTGCGGACAGTTGTCACAGTGGTTACACACGGCCGACTCTTCTACGCCGACTACTCGACACAAGTACTCTCCAAAACAACCATGGTTTGTAAGCACCTGTGTCAGTCGAAATGTCGGCGCACCGTGGCGCCTGTCTAGCCATTGGTCTAAGACAGGGCGCACTGCCGCGACGGTCATCAGACCCGCTGTTGGGTTTTCCAACCTGAGACGCCACTCCTCCACGGCGGCTCTACGGAGATAACTACGCATGGCGTCCATCTCTATTGGGGCCGGTCTTTGCCCGCGCCTGAACGCCGCCTCTCACCAGTGAAACATGGCGGAGAGGGCCTTGGCGTCCAGATCCCACGGCAGAAAAATAAAATCATCCTGATTTAGCGTCCTGAAACATATTTGGGAACAAGCCAGAGGAAATGTATCAGATTGAAGAAACAGCGTCATTTGGATTAAAACGTTCTCTGAAACATATTTACGGAGATGGCGCGAGCATCAACATGTACCAAGATTGGATACGATAAATATTTTCAGTTTTCTGCCAAGGAAATGCGAATTGCGGTGTAAAATCTTTCAGTACGACAGATAAATACGAGAATAATCTCATCAAAGAACTATTAATATAAACAGTATAAATAAATAAATAGTTTACCTATCTTGCTAAAAGTACAAACAAACTATGCAAAAAAGAATATTGCGTTTGAAGGAGTACAATACTATAATAAAATACCATGTAAAATAAAAAATGAAAGCTCATTTAACGCTTTTAAAAAGAATCTTTTAAACCTCATAATGGAAAATCCATCACTTCTCTTGTAACTAATGAGTGGTATAGATATTCACTTTCTTAATGAGTTCGGGAAAGAAACAATGTAACGTTAAATGAGTGCACGGCGACTATTGTACATTAAACATCTTATAATGCTATTCTGATGTAAGTGACGTTAATCTTTTTGGGAATAAAATTCTTTAAACCTTAAAGCGATCTACTCGTTTCATCTTTCATGCCAATAAAAAATATCGTATTTTCCAGAAATATTCTTCACAAAACACTGTTTACTCTATATGCATTATATTCATCCCCGAAGGGGTAGGCAGAGGTGCAACTAATAACAACAACAGTTCGCCCAGCTTATTTGAGTTAGATGATGTGATAGGTGGCGAACATCGAATATAAATCTCGGGCAATTCATTGTGATATTTCCAATCGAAAATTCAAACACAAATTGTGATTGCCTGACCTGGGATTTGAACCCAGTATCTCGCTGGGTTCTCAGCCTAGGTACGTTACCACTAGACAAACTGACTCAAATGTTTATTGTAGTTATTTAATGAAACACTCACGGTGAAACATTTCTCTGTGACTCCATTGATGCCATCTTCTTTTTGTGAACGTTGTGCTAGCAACTGAAATAAAACAAAATTGTGCTTAGTTTTTATTTTACGGTTAATAGGGTAGTTTCCTATATTGAATTTTATACATTATTTTATAAGCAACAGAAAATGATACGCAAAAGAAACCCTTTTATTAAAACACAATCAAAATTGGTTCAGAAATGTGCCCGCAGTCATGACTTGAAATGTTGGTATGAGGAAAAGTGGGTGCGTAGTAGTGATATCTCACTATCTCGCTTGCACGCGTGCACCATAATGAACATTTTACACAGTGACGTCAAAGTTTGCGTCGTCTGTCATTTGACAATTACCCCTTCTACAGGATTTGAATGGCTTCTAACCCTAAGTAGTCTAAGTAACGTAACTTATTGATTTAAATAATATAAAAAATCTAGTCAACTACCCTATTATCGAATACGCTTTTCGATAATCCGGATGATCAAACTAAGATCGTTCATAGAAAATGGACGTAAGTCAATAAAGTATTACACTAATTTTTTTTAAATTAAATTAATTAGTTTAATAATAATTTTAATTTTAATTTAAATCAATAAGTTACGTTATCTAAAATAAAGTAGGCATCGAAAAAATTTATTAAGTTAGTAGCCATTTAAATTCGATGGAAGGGGTAATTGTCAAATGAGAGATAAAGGATGCACGACGTATCTTGTGACGTCACTTGTGAAGATATTTTTAGCCTTTACGGTACACACGTGCGAGGGAGATAGTGAGATTTTTCCACTACGCGCCCATCTTTGCTCATACCAATATTTAAAATATGATTTGCAGCCTCATTTTTTGCCCATTTTTAATACTGTTTCCACGAAACATTTTCTTATTTATGTTATTTTCCATTGCATATAAATCTTTATATATATAATAATTCTACTGTACGTGTGTATGTGACTGAACTCATCGTAAACGGCTGGACCGATAAGAATGTTTTGTTTTGTATGCGTTTGGGTGGCGCCCTGGATAGTTTAGACTCACAATTGGACCCGGTAGGTGGTGCTGCTGTAGTTGCGGGTGAAACCGCGCGGGACAGCTAGTAATGTATAAAATCAAACATAGTGTAAATACCCTATTATGACAGTCACATGATACAGTCATTGTCTGTACAATACTGGACATTATGAGACTTAACATCTTATGCCTCGGGATGACGATGCCTAAAATCCAGATTTATGTATGACGTTGCTTCTGTTATTGGGCAGGCGTGACGCTTATCAGGCGAGCGACCTACTCGTTTCGTCATTCGAGTAAATAAAAAAAACACACAGGACACATATTATGACGTGCAAACATGAACTGAACTATCTATACTATCGTAAAATCTATTTCTGTAATTAATGATAAAGAACAAACAAACAAATTACAAACAGTGATAGCTCAGCGGGGAGTGGTATGGACTGTCGAGACGAAAGTCGCAGGTTCGAAACCAGTCCCAAGTGCTTTTGCCTCTGCCTTTTCTACGTTATGTGTGTATTAATTGTTAATTATCACTTGCTTTAACGGAGAAGGAAACATCGTGAGGAAACCTGCATACCTGAGGAGTTCTTCATAAGAATTTCGAAGGTATGTGAAGTCTGCCAACCCGCACTAGGCCAGCGTAGTGGTCTAAGGTCTTACTCCCTGTCATTCAGTAGAGGAGGCCCGTGCCCAGCAGTGGGACGTATAAAATACAGGGCTAGTATTTTTATTATAAAGAAATATTGTACCAGGAGCGCATGGATAGTAGGATGTACGCTTATCTCTACCACAGTGCTATCGTTGCCATATGAGTAATGAGTCACGCGGAAAACAGTGAATGTGCGACTCGAGGTCGAATTTTACCTACACTTAATAAAATCAATGTCAGGAAAACGCGTGATAATATAAAGCCATTGACAAATACGATATCTGTGTACGTGTTGGGCGTTATAAATTAACTATAATTAAGATTATTGATATACAAAGATTTATCCTTTGATACCATATTTTGCAATCACAGATTTGGAGTGACGTTTGATGACGAGGGACTATAGTCATAAATACGTTTTTTTTAATTAGCTGGAGTTACGAAAAGAACTTGCCTTCCAGCGTCACCGGCAGCACGATGTTTACATACATACATAGACTCACGCCTGTTTCCCATAGGGGTAGGCAGAGACAACGGATTTCCACTCGCTACGATCCTTGCATACCTCTTTGGCCTCAAATTTGCACGATGTTTCACGGCTCAAAATTAAGGTACAATGTTCATCTCCATGTACAAAGTTTTGTCGTGCTTTCCCCGACATAAAATATCATTAGATTTGACAAGATATAACAATATATGTTTTTTATTCTAAGCGGCTAAGCGACTGCATTGGACCTGATCGCAAGTATAATGCAGTCTAAATATAATTTCGATTAACCCCCTCGACGGTCGGCAGACTTATGCCGGCTTTATGTTACTGAATATGACACCGTAACGAGATTATCCCGCAACTGTAACTCCTGTGCACCAGGATCGACAGTGGCACGCATTTATGTTGACGCCGAGCAGTGAAGCTCGGCGTGTCTCTGGAAATGCTAAATTGTCTTTGTCTCGCAACGAAATTAATCAAATAGGAAGTTAATGAGGAGTTGGAAATATTAATTGTCCAATTCCCTCCATAGCAGAGCGGTAGACAAGATAATGAACAAAGGAGACATTAACCTCAGGCACGATATTTACAACTGGAGAAGCCACATGTAAAGCATCACGGATAACACCGTAACGTGAGTTGTCTCAACGAGCTACTATGGCGGGTTTTGCACCATGTTTACGATGGTCAGGCACATAAATGTATCAGGTAAATACCCTCCTGCTAGCATGTGTAGGAGTAAGTACAGAATTTTATCAGTATGGCGGACAGAGTGGTGCAATATCTAATTAATTATTAATTACTGATAAATGTCAAAACCCTTGATAAGAAGTAAATCAATCATTGAACCTAGTTGTGTTAGATAATTATCTACATACGGATTTAGTTATTATAATTACTAAATCCGGATAAAGCTTAAAAATAAATCTATCGCACACATTGTTATTGCTTTGTATTAAATTTAATACTGGTATTAACAAGGAGTTCTGGAAGCCAATTCTCGTAATTTTAAAAGTTTAAAAGATCATTCCGATCTAGTCTCAGCGTCAAGAAAATTGCAAATGGCATTCTCTTAAACCAATAATCAACGTCAAATTTGAAAATAGATCGTAATGAGATTGAATGTAGAATAAAAGTTCACTGAAGCCAAAACGGTATAATGCTACTGCTAATGCTAGGTGCATTTGACTTTGATTATTGGTTTAAGAGAATGCCATTTGCAACTTTCTTGACGCTGAGACTAGATCGGAATGATATTTTGAACGTTTAAAATTACGAGAATTGGCCTCCTGGTTTAAAGTAGGTAATAATACCCGGGAGGTCCTGAGATAGAATGTCAGGTCAGGCAGTTACGTTAGGAGACTTTATCAATACACTATTGTGCTCAAGAGACGTTATTCACATTAGTGCGTTTTAATATCAACAGTCTCGGTGGCGCAGTTGTAATGTGTACGCCGATCCCCGGGTCGGGTAACAGCATTTGTTATTTTAACGCACCTAGCTGGCATTTCATGTTGGTTTTCTGTGAGACAGTGGTAATAACCTGGTGCAGCCGGCTATTCATGCGGTAGACAAAAGTATTTACAGCGTGGCTGATACACTTCTACATGAATAAATAAATACACCCAACAGTCACACACATAGTCCCGACCCCACACTAGGTTAACCTGTATCGTGGGTATCAGGAACTACGAGGGACTTGCCAACCCACAACACCCAGACCCGAAACAAATATTTGTGGATCACACAAACATTTGTCACAGTGTGGGAATCGAAGCCACGGCCTCACGCTTCGCAGCTGGCTATTCACCAAGAATGAATGCAGTGTTTGCATCTCTGTATACACAGATATATACAATCTTGCGTCTATGTATTAAGTAGACACGCCAAGCGCGCCATTTATAGTAAAACAGGAAAATGGAATCGCACAAGATTGTAAAAATAGATCAGTTGGTGTCGCTAAGGCCTACTGGCGCCATGTTACAGAGCTGTTACATTACAATCAGAGATTTAGATTTTAGAATATATGCTGTCACAGAAAACTGGCGTAATGCTAAATCTATATAGTACCTAAATCTATTTACCTGTGAAACTGCCGCTCTGTACGAAAAAATATTTTTCTTCCATCTTTTTGAAGTGGAAACTTCTTTAGCATCGTTGTGATTTGAAAATCGATGAAGCGAAAAAGTGAAACGAAAAAGAGACATACTTTTTTTTTTTTTTTTTTTTTTATCCTGGCTCGGCAAAGTGACTACGCTACACCTGATGGTAAGCATAGCGCAATCCATGAATACACATAAATTCATAAGATTTAACGTGGGAGAAAATGATATAGGAAGAATACATTTCCCGAAATTTTACATTCGTCTCATTATCTTGTAGTCATTTTTGAAGGTTTCACTTCTAATGTGTGAATTGCACACATGATATTTTTTTTTCTATTAATCAAAGTAATCACCCGTGCTATCGATGCATGTTTGCCAGCGCAGTGGCAATTTATCGATGGTCTTCTTGGAGAAATCGGCTGGACGGGAGGAAACGAATACTTCAAAGGCATTTTGTACTACCTTTCTGCTACTGATTTTATCCCGTCAAAAAGTTGTCCAAATTATGGATCATTGTGTTTTATGTAAAAATGTAAAAAGAAAATCTTGACTCACTCACTCACTGACTCATCAACGCCCAGCCCAAACTCTTGGACCTAGACAGCTGAAATTTTGAGATTGGAAAGCACTTAAGTCGGTTTTCTGTAAGACAAGTAACAACCTGGTCAAAGTGTCTACAGCGTGGCTCCGTCTCTTATGAAAACCTTCATTTTCGTCGGAGGTTAAAACACACCTTGCAAGTAGGCGCTGCGGATTTTCTCTTTTCCGTGCTGATAGCTTGGATCCCAACAATGGTGAGGTGTAGGTTTTTCAACGCCGGCGCTATGCGCTCGCGCCGTTTACGCAGCGGCACTTGCGACATGCTATATCGATACTGTGGTGAAAACGATTAATTATCGACAGATTTGAAGATAACATCTGTCGCCGGTATCGGTTCCTAATGGATAATATTGTTTTGTTGTATATTAGTGATGGGACTGTGGCCCGAATGCGAATAGATTATACGAATAAATTTAATATTAAACTAGTTGTACGGCGCATGCGCTGCAATGTTTTTTGTAACCTCCGACATAAAAGGGGGGTTTGTAAGTTCGACTCATTTATGTGTGTGCGTGCGTGTGTATCTGTGGCATCGTAGCTCCTAAATGAATGGACCGATTGAAATGCCGTTTTATTTCCTTTATATCAGCTAGTTTATATGAGATAGTTCTTAACTAAAATTGATGAAAATCAGTTCAGACATTCAAAATACATAGATGTTTTATTAAATGACGTTTCGCGTTAAAATGGTTACATTATTCGTCACAAATCTTTACGAACGTGCGCACAACTCACTAAAGTTTCATCGCAATCGGATAAATGTCGGCAGTAATTATGTACGCATATGGGACAAACAAACATTGGTTTAAAAAGATATATCATAAAATCTGACTGCCTTGGTGGCGCAGTTGTAATGCGCACGCGTTACGATTGAGGCCAACGCTGAGGTCTCGGGTTCGAACCCCGGGTCGGGTAAAGTGGTATTGGGTTTTTCTATTTTCAAAAAATGCTCATTATCAGTTCGGAGTCTGGAATTTCTGCCGAGTATGGCGATAGGCTCGCCCCCTATCACATAAGGGACGGAGATACGCTCGCCCCCTATCACATAAGGGACGGAGATACGCTCGGCGAATAGTGGGTGTACTGGTTACACCTCTGCCTACCCCTTCGGGGATTACAGGCGTGAGTGCGTATGTATATTATAATATCCTCGTGTGTTAGATTAAGTGTCCGCATGTAAATCTATCCTTACACACTATATTTGTATGAAATTAATTGGCTATTATTTTGACTTAACAGTCTATTGTGAAGTCGTAAGTACGAGTAGATATACTTTAGAACTCGCAGGGAGTGTAAAGTGTGAATTTTGTGATTTACATACAGAAACAAGCTCACGAAGTTATCCCGAAAAAGGTAGGCAGAGGTGCTTACTTACGTTCCATGTGATAGGGGGCGAGTCTATCGCCATACTGGGCAAAATTTCTAATCCCGGGCAACTCTTGAGATTTTTCGAATAGAAAACTCCAAAACAAATTGTGATTGCCCGATATGGGTATTGAACCCAAGACCTTATGTTCTCAGCCTTGGTACACTGAATTATACCCCATTTAAATTTTAGATGGAGAGTTTATAACGTGGTTTTCTGACCTATATTCTCGCATATATTGTCCGAGAATCTTTCTGTTACTAAATGGCGCTGTACACTATCAAAACTCATTATACCGAAACGATAAATTGATAATAATATAATCATTGTTATATCATTGATTAAGCTTGATAAAAATTGTAGATAAATATGAAAGTTTATTGTGAATGTGTAATTATCGGAACAAACATTCACTACCTGGCGAATGCAGTCGACGAAGTTAAGGGTATTTATTTATAGACTACTTACGAGTAAAAACCATGATAATTGCTATGAAGAAAATGTTTTTTTTTTATAGTATTGGCCGGTAAACGAGCAAGTGGGTCACCTGATGGTAAGTGACCTCCACCGCCCATGTACGCCCACAATACTAAAATAATCATTGGCGCGTTGCCGACCTTAAAGGAAAGGGATAAGTTAGGGATTGGGAAGGGGAGGGGAATTAGAGCCTCCGGATATCTCACTCACTGTACGAAACGCAGCAGCAAGCTGCTACTTTACGCCGGTTTTCTGTGAGACAGTGGTAACGACCCGGACGAGCCGGCCCAGTCATGCTGTAGACAGAACTGTCTACATCGTGGCTCTACCACTCAAAAAACAATTTACTTTAACAATTTTAAACATTACACCATATGCAAAGTCTATCGGAAAATACCCCATGAACTTTTGGAGTGCGATGACGTCATGGAGAAAATAATCAACATTCATTTGAGAGGATTCTCGAGTGCGCGCTATCTGTATAATGTATTAATAACAATTTGCGACGCGCCGGCATTCGTCTGGGTAGGTACTTAGTTACCACTACTTAATTCTATTTTTTATAGCAGAGGCTAACGAACAAGTGGGTCATCTGATATACAGCAATCTCCAGACCCCCGACCACCTACGAAGAATCATACATGTGTTACCGACCTTAAATGTATGGATGTTGGCATTTTTTCGCTGCCAAGTAGCAGTGTGGTTCTTATTTTATTTATTTTATAGTATAGGCCGGCAAACGACCAAGTGGGTCACCTGATGGTAAGTTATCTCCACCGCCCATGTACGCCCACAATACTATAATAATCATGGGCGCGTTGCCGACCTTAATAGAAAGGGATAAGTAAGGGATTGGGAAGGGGAGGGGTATTGGGCCTCCGGATATCTCACTCACTGTACGAAACGTAGCAGCAAGTAGACAGAACTGTCTACAGCGTGGCTCTACCACTCAGTTTGCAGTACTTTGAAGCTAGTGAAATTACTGGGCATTATGAGACTTGACATCTAATGTTTCGAGCTGACGAGCACAGTCCAGTGCCATGCAGTAGGTACTTCATAATTCGAAGTATGATTAGTGCTGATTCTGTTTATGGGCTTACCATCAGGTGAGCGATCTTGCTCGTTTCGACTCCTTCTCTTCCACCTGCCTTTATTGGGATAAAGCGAGTAATAATATGCGAGTGGGCTCGCAGTGGGGTTGGCCTAACATGCTTTTAACACATGAATAAATAATAAATAAATACACCCAACAGTCACACACATAGTCCTGACCCCACACTAGGTAAACCTGTATCGTGGGTATCAAGAACTACGGGGGACTTTCGGCCCCACAACACCCAGACCCGAGACAAATATTTGTGAATCAGACAAACATTTGTCTAGGTGCGGGAATCGAACCCGCGGCCTCACGCTTCGGAACCGGCTACTCGCCCGCTGCGCCACGGAGGCTGTTACGTAGTGGTCAAAATTAAACCCTCCTCCTTTTTATCGAGGATTTAATCGGAGGGAAAATCGAACCCGAATACATTATTCACACATCCCATCACTACATTACTTAATCAGTAATTCGATGTTTTGTTATAATTATCACGTGATTGTATTGATAATGAGCAATGACCACATATTCGTTTCCACTCAGATGTTCGTATGCTCTTGTATGACGTCGGCCTTCACGCTTGATCATGGTGTTGTATGGTGTTGCCGTGTTAAAAAAACCGGATATTAAGTGGAAATTGAAAGCAGATAATTAAGGGTTCTTTATTCAAATTGAGTTTCAAAATCGTCACGTGATGTTAGTGTTTTTAATTGACTTAAAAAAGAGTTTCTGTATTCGATTCGCAAGTACGAAGTGAGATGTTCGGTAGAAACGGTAAGTTATCCATAATATATGGGTTTTATGCAATGAATCTTAAGTCATCTTAGTGATATTATAAATGTGAAAGATTGCGAATTTGTTTGTTGATCAATAAATAAATACACCCAATAGTCACACACATAGTCCTGACGTCACACTAGGTTAACCTGTATCGTGGGATCAGGAACTACAAGGGACTTGTGGTCCCATAACACCCAAACCCGAAACAAATATTTGTGGATCACACAAACATGTGTCTCGGTGTGGGAATAGAACTCAGTAACTCTCGCTTCGCAGCCGGCTACTCGCCCACTGCGCCACGGAGTCTGTCTGATGGAATCTGCCGCACAGGTTGACTATAACCTAGATTAGACAATAGGATACATTTTATCCCTACAATCCATACGGCCCCGTGGTATAATGTACAAGAAGTCGGTTAAAAGAGAAATCCACGTGGGTGCAGCCGCGAACAAATGCTAGTAAGGCAGTAAAAGAGAATGATTTTTAACTAACGTTAGTTTACTTCGTAGTTCTATAAAAAAAAGTGAGATACGTCGGTATACACTGGATGCATCTCGCACAATAGTCAAGACCGAATGAATTAGCGTAAATTGGTGGAGGCCTATACCCAGCAGTGGGTAGATACAGGCTGATTAGGTAGATAGTTTACTTCAATCATCATAACTTCTGCCAGAAATAATTATTAAGAATAGATTCTACTGGGCAACACATAGGTACTAATGATTCACAATTAAGGGCATATAATAAAAATTAACTGGGAAGGAACAGAATTAAATTACTATTCTTGGTTACTAAAATACTGGATAAGACATACATACGCCCTCAAGCCTGTTATACCCGAAGGGGTAGGCAGAGGTGTAACTAGTACACCCACATTTCGCCGAGCTTATTTCCGTCCCATAGTGTGATAAGGGGCGAGCCTATCTCTAGATATCTGTATAGATACTGAGCATATTGTAATAGAAAAACCCAATATCACTTACCGATCGAACCCGAGACCTTAAGCACAGCAGTCGTAACGCGTACGCATTACTGATAAGACATGCGTGAAGTAGCTAGCGGCTTTCAGAAGGCCAATTCTCGTAATTTTAAATGTTCAAAATATCATTCCGATCTAGTCTCAGCGTCAAGAAAGTTGCAAAACAATGTCAAATGTGAACATAGATCGTAATGAGATTGAATGTAGAATAAAACTTGACTGAAGCCAAAACGGTGTAATGCTACTGCTATTGCTAGGTGCATTTGACGTTGATTATTGGTTTAAGAGAATGCCATTTGCAACTTTCTTGACGCTGAGACTAGATCGGAATGATATTTTGAACATTTAAAATTACGAGAATTGGCCTTCTGGTATAAGCCGCCAAGATTCTAGTGTGAGCTAATTAACACCCGGCCCACCCGCTTAGTACGCTGTGCCAGTACACCCACATTTCGCCGTGCCATCAATGTGAATTCGCTTATATAAAAGCTTGATCAATATTATTTTTGGATCGCACTGCATTCACGACTCGTTTTATTATACGAAACGTATTCAACAACCGAAATAATACTCTGTACTGTCTATAGTAGTCTATAATACTATCTAAACTAAAACGGTTACTAAATAGGGTAGTTACCTAGATTTTTTAAATTATTTAAATCAATAAATTACGTAACTCAAAATCTATTGCAGAAAGAATTTTATAAATCGGACCATAAATAAATAAGTTAGAAGCCATTCAAATCCTGTAGAAGGGGTAATTGCCAAATGACAGACGATGAAAACTTTGACGTCATTATGTAAAATGATCATTATGGTGCACGCGTGCAAGTGAGATAGTGAGATATCCCTAGTACGCACCCACTTTTCCTCATACCAACATTTAAAGTCATAACTGCAGGCACATTTCTGAACCAATTTTGATTGTGTTTTAATAAAAGGGTTTCTTTTGCGTATCATTTTCTGTTGCTTATAAGATAGGGTTTGTGGTTGAGAGTAAGCGAGATGGTAATATTAAGTTACGGTCAATTGACCGCAACTGAGTGGTACAATTTCTATGTACCGCGCAGCTTGTCTAGTAGTATACATTAAAGTCTTTGATTAGTTTAGTTTTTTTTATTATCCTCTAGTCATATTGAGCTGGCAACCCCACCGGCGCGCGTTATTCCGTGTAAATTACTCTTGACATTGTTGACATCACTTCCAGGCTTTAAATAGAACACCGGACCGTCTAATGATCTCAGTAGATTCAATTTATACTGGAACGAATTGCACATTGTATGATAGAACGTTACAAGTGGCAGAGGAGTGCTGTAGACAGTATTTCCTACAGCATAAATGGGTCACGGGTTGATACCACTGTTTCGCAGAAAACTGAGATAAAGTATGGGACCGTCCATTAATCACGTGGGCTTTTAGAAAAATCACGAAATATCACAAAGGGGGAGGGGGGTGTAGTAAGATATCACGTGTATTTATGTTTTCGTCTAACGCGCGATTTGTAAACGGAAACGCGGCGTTTATACAATATGTTTTTGCATGATGACACCATTCCTTTAATATTATTTTTATGCCAGTCAAAAACAACCTTTTTTGTTGTTGTCGCGGGGAAAAGCGACTTATTGCTACCGTCCCGCCCCGGGGGGAAGCGGAACGGTTATGTTGGGTTCACCGGCCTTACAACCCAACGTTAAGCCGCCCGGGAGAGATGGAAAACATCCAGGTGACCGCTGGGCCGAGTCCCTAATACTATATACACCCTATACCGGCATACCAACTAAAAACCCCGCGGTGGCCATCTTCGGCGCATTAGGAACTGCCCCGGGTTCCCGAGGCGAGAAGCGCCCCGGCTTCAGTCGGAACTGTCCCTACGCGTTGCCGCCTTGCGGCCCGTCTCCAAATATGGGGGGCTCCGAAGCCCCCGCCACCGAAGGACGCTCTCGGCGTCAACGGCAGCAACGAGGCCGACCACCCGTGCTGCCGTCCATCCCGGAGTCAAAAACAACCTGCAACCTTTCTGTCTAGACATTTTTGGCATGGTCCTTAATTATAGAATAAAATTAGATTATACTTTATACCTGTATTTAAACATAATATTCAATTTGGATCACCCTACGGAACCGGATGGAACAAATTCAATATCTAAAGGGTTACTACAGCTTTGATGAAAAGGAAACATTTAGCGTAATTTTCAACCGACGATACCAGTTACCACAGGAGGTTCTCAATTCGACGCGTATTTTTTTCGTATGTACTGTTTATACAATCCATTACGTTATATAATAATAATACTAGCCCTGTATTATATACGTCCCACTGCTAGGCACGGGCCTTCCTCTACTGAATGAGAGGCGTTAGGCCTTAGTCCACCACGCTGGCCAAATGCGGGTTGGCAGACTTCACATACCTTTGAAATTCCTATGGAGAACTTCTCAGGTATGCAGGTTTCCTCACGATGTTTCCTTCACCGTTAAAGCAAGTAATAATTAACAATTAATACAAACATAATTTAGAAAAGTCAGAGGTGTATGCTCTTGGGGTTTTGAATCTGCGACTTTCGTCTCGTCAGTCCATACCACTTCCCGCTGAGGTATACGGACTTTTTTACTCCATTACGTTAGTTTATTTTTTTTAAAACGTGTGCCAATACGTTTACGGAGATTGTTTACGTAAGTGACGTTGATTGTTTACCATTCGAGCTGATTGTTTGTTGTTTTTTAATTTCATAAGATTTCGCTCGCTTTAACAGTGAAGGGAAATATTGCGAGGTAATCTGCATACCTGAGAGCTCTCCATAAAATATCAAAAGTATGTGAAGTGTATGTAAGTTATGTACCCAACACGTTTTAGAACAGCGTGTTTGACAAGACCTTAGGTCTTGTAGTCATAGTGGGCCTCCCCACGGCTAGGAGTGGGGCAGTATATAATACGAGGCTGATAGAATTATGGATTGTTATACCAGAAAATAAAGACTGCCTCGCTGGCGCAGTTTTATTTGTATATATATGTATGCGTATTCGATCCCCAGGTCGGGTAAAAGTTATATTGGGTTTTCTTCTTTCTTGGGTATTAACTGCGCCATCGAGGCAGTCTGAATAAAAGTTCTAGCGTAATAATGTCATGCGGTTAACAATCTTCAATTAATCATAATAAAACGTGATACATATTTCCTCAATCACATGGTTATGACAGGTAATAAAAGATGATGCATGATGCACGTCGACGCCGTTTGGCCTATGTGACGAGAGGCTACAGGCGTTACTTGAGACCGAATGTTTTTTATTTTTTTTTATTAGCTTAAATGACGAGACGAGCAGGTCGCTCGCCTGATGGTAAGCGCCAGGCCTGCTCATAAACAGAAGCACCACACAGAACTTTAAATAACAAAGCACTGCATGACACTGGACTGCGCTTGTCACCCCGAGACATAAGGTGTTAAGTCTCACAATGCCCAGTAATTTCACTGTCTTCAATGTCCTTCAAACCGGAACACAACAGTGCTTACACACTGTTGCTTGGCGGCAGAAATAGACAAAGCGATGGTACCAACCCAACCGGCCTCTCGCAAACGAGGGACCTACCACCTTGTTGCCGCCCACGATACAGGTTACCCTATTGTGGGGTCAGGACTATGTGTGTGACTGTTGGGTGTATTTATTTATTTATTATTTATGTAAGACCATGATTCGCATGTGCTGCTGTATGTGAGTGCGACGTGACCTGCCTTTGAGCGTATATTAAGGATATCCACGTCGCGGATATACAGATGCTGCAATATCTGGATATTGGATGTGCAATGTTACACTAGATGACTAGATCGCATACGTAACGAGTACATCCCCGACAGGCTTAGCATCCGTAACGTGGCTGATATACAGATGCTGCAATATCTGGATATTGGATGTGCAATGTTACACTAGATGACTAGATCGCATACGTAACGAGTACATCCCCGACAGGCTTAGCATCCGTAACGTGGCTGATATACAGATGCTGCAATATCTGGATATTGGATGTGCAATGTTACACTAGATGACTAGATCGCATACGTAACGAGTACATCCCCGACAGGCTTACCATCCGTAACGTGGCTGATATACAGATGCTGCAATATCTGGATATTGGATGTGCAATGTTACACTAGATGACTAGATCGCATACGTAACGAGTACATCCCCGACAGGTTTAGCATCCGTAACGTGGCTGATATACAGATGCTGCAATATCTGGATATTGGATGTGCAATGTTACACTAGATGACTAGATCGCATACGTAACGAGTACATCCCCAACAGGCTTACCATCCGTAACGTGGCTGATATACAGATGCTGCAATATCTGGATATTGGATGTGCAATGTTACACTAGATGACTAGATCGCATACGTAACGAGTACATCCCCGACAGGCTTAGCATCCGTAACGTGGCTGATATACAGATGCTGCAATATCTGGATATTGGATGTGCAATGTTACACTAGATGACTAGATCGCATACGTAACGAGTACATCCCCGACAAGCTTACCATCCGTAACGTGGCTGATATACAGATGCTGCAATATCTGGATATTGGATGTGCAATGTTACACTAGATGACTAGATCGCATATGTAACGAGTACATCCCCGACAGGCTTAGCATCCGTAACGTAGCTGATAAACTTCAAGAATATAGCTTGGTCACGTTTTGACAAATCCGCAGTTTAGTTTATTTATTTTGGTCTATCAACACAAAAATTGTACCACACCTGTTGAATCATTAGAATTAATTATAACGTATATGCGAAACATATTGTTATGCCCGACATGGGCTCTCACGTGATCCAATATTGATAAAGGTTTGTTTAATTTTCATTTGGTCAGTAATTTCTCTGTGTATTGACAGTCTTTATTTGTGGTAGAATTAGTGAAACGAGAGACCGCGAGTTCGATCCCGCAGCGAGACCAATGTTTGTGTGATCGACAAACAAACTGGTCTGGGTGTTGAACGAAACTTTGGTACAAGGCTTGTATCTTAGTATTTTTAACCGACTTCAAAAAAAAGAGCAGAGTTTGCGCTTACCATCAGGCGAGCGACCTGCTCGTTCCGGATTGGAATTTGTGCCCCATATATGGCGATGATAGAAAAGTCCATACCACTTCTACCGTAATAGCTGCTTCTAGTCTGGTCTAGGGCACAACATATTATTATATCAATTTTATTTCGCCTACTTTCCACTAACACTATTGCTGTTTACACACACTTAAATAGAAATGTTTTCGTTTATTTACACTGGCAGCTAATACTGTAAGCTAACAATGAATTGTAAGAAAACCCTGAGAAATTTCTTATCAGTCATGCAACTGTAAATTGCGCTGTATTCAAGTTTTATCATTTGCTCAAGGTGAAATTATTATTAATAGATATATATAAAAAATCAAGACAGTATCAAATAATTGCCCTCACTGTTACACAAACAAATACAATACATACATAACAGTTTGACTGGGCTGAAGTTAGTCACCCACCCTTTACAACTTCTGTCACCTTAGTCTCTGACAAAGACATTTTTTTTTTTTATTTCATTAGTTTGAATGAGCAGGTTGCTCGCCTGATGGTAAGCGCCACGCCTGCTCATAAACAGGAGCAACGCCATACAGAACTTTAAATAACAAAGCACTGCATGGCACTGGACTGCGCTCGTAACCCTGAGACATAAGGTGTTAAGTCTCATAATGCCCAATAATATTATAGTTATAGACGGGTCAAAGCGAACATATTTGTGATCCGTTACTTGTTACCTAGTGGTAACAAGTCACTCAGTATAGTTTGAGACGCCCATGTGACGTGACAAGTCATGCTTGTGTGTAAAAGGCAAAGGAAAACACTCAACGCAACACTAGTTATTAGCGCAACCTACTGTGTGATAGCTAGATTGTGTTCTATACTTTTTTCGTTATTCAAAACTAGATATCGTTACTGACGTTTGGGATCTAAGATTTTGTATGAAAATGAATAGAATGGCCGCTCTATATACTTCAATTCTCTTTGTTCTCTGAACATAACAACTGACTACTCTTGTCACTAGATTCAGGGTGGTCTCAGTTAAACTCCAGTTATTATGCGCAAATTGTGATCGCTATTGAGACATGCTAGTGGTACTTATTAAATTTTTTCCCACAACTAGATAAACCACCATACAAATGGCCATATTGGCTTATTCAGAGTAGCTGTTTCAAGCCCGCTTAATCTTGCTGAATGTTGCGGGATGCAATTATATGTTGATGGCCAACATTATTGGTATTTGGACTGTATTTAACATCCTCCATGACAGCATCCGTGCCGCAATGGGCGAGTAGCCGGCTGTGAAGGGAAAAGCCGCGGGTTTGATTCCCGCAACGAGACAGTGTGTGTGTGATCCACAAACATTCGTTTTGGGTCTGGGTGTTGAGACCAAAAGTCTTGCATAGTTCCTGATACCCATGACACAAGATCATATCTTACTTTGGGGGTCAGGACTATGTGTGTGACTGTTGGATGCAATTTATTTATGCATTAGACTCTACATCCCAATGGTGCTTAAAGGACAATGGGCAAAGGTTTATTGCAAAATGTTCATCCCTAACAACATGCTGATATTGATCAGTTTGTTCTAATATTTATTTCTTTATTTAATTCGAAATTTATCACAAATCAACTAGGTGCTCCTAAGGTGCTAACGTACCAGTAAGGGACCACGTACAAGGTTTTTCTGAGAGAAAGAATATTTTTAAGTATTGTTATCATTAACAGCACTTATCATGTGATAGCATTAATCTGGCACATCCTTATAATGTTAATGTCTGTATTTTATCTATGTCTATAAAAACATAATGAAAAAGTGCTACATAAGTAAATGTAATGAGTAAGTAATATTGTAAATACTGTGACGTCATATTTATTAGTTGGAAAAAATGGCACAATAGTTTTATTTATTTCGGTATATACTATTATTATTTGACCACATTCTTATATTGGTAACATTTTACACAAAATATTTTTACTCAAATATTACTTCCCCATTTGTATAATACCAAGTAATTTCAAAATCTATTTAAGTAGAATTAATATAAATATCGACACTTGAAACCTTGTACAGACTACTGGAGCATCACGAAGCGTGTCAAATTCCATACACGCTTGATTACACGCAATCTGGACAGTGCACTTACAAAAATACTCCAAATTCATTTTCGTGTGCAAATAACACTAATCTAGATGTTGAATCATCAATTGCGTGTGCCGTTTATATAGTTCAAATTGAATCGCAGTCAGATGTGAACCAAAACAAATGTACAAACGTCATAGCGGCACGGCAGCTTGGTGACATTTATCTTAATTAAAACCTTACCTTGCCGAGTTTTTCCACGGGCACCATCGATAAAGGGGGTTTCTCCTGCTTCTCTGATGCTCCAGATAGCCCTTGGAGGTCCCCGCCAGAGCCAGAACGCGACCCGGCGCCTCTCTGAGATCCCCTAGGCGTGCTACCGCCGCTAGCATTCCCTTCACCCCCAGACTTGGACTCATGACTATGATGGCTCCCCATAGCGTGATATAACAAAAATGTCACTAGATAATTAATTACGTAATAATAATCACTCGGAATATGGAAAAGTTTAACTCGCAAAAACAAATCCGTAAGACTGTCTCGGAAAAAGACGTCAGATGAATCGCGAACGTCACGCGTGACAGGCAGCTGACGTAAGCTGTCAGTTTTTTTTTTTTTTGTTTGTTTGTTCCTTAAGGAACCGGCTAAGATCAGAGACCATGCTGCCAAGTCATTAGTTATAATATTCTTTTCTTATATTCCAAGAACGATGAAACGGGGGTGTGGCCGATTTCAAGGTCTTGTTGGAGTTTTGGTGTTAATTCCTTTCAGTTCAATGCTTCTTAGACGACTTTCTTCAAGCGAATCGAAAGCACAAGGTCGACAATACCCTTGATCAAAAATCACCTAAATTCACTTATTTCAATGTTTCCATACAATATTCATCAGCGTTAATGTTTATTGCACAAAACCACACCACTTTTATACAACAAACACAACTTTAAACCAGTTTAGGAAATAATTAAAACAAGAGAGCCACCGCACTGTGAGAATTCCCGCCAAAACTCGTAAGCTGTCAGTTGTCACTTGACAAATTGTGGTGCATTCGGAAACAATAATACAGTGCGTCGAAGAAATAATATATTATTTATTTACATAAAAAATTACAAGAATGGATAACGTAAAAATAAATGTTTGTTATAATACTGGCAGACGATTTCAATGTTTTGTTTGCTCTTTGGTTTTATTAATCGCAATTTTATCGAATTCTAGCATTAATAGAGGGCAAAGAGGATATAACTATAATAGAGGGAAGATAGAGGGTATAGCTAAGGGGAAGCTAAGGGGTACCAGTTATATAAAGAGTATTATCTACACTAATATTATAAAAAGGAAAGATTTGTATTTTTGTATGTAACGAATAAACTTAAAAACCACTGACCGATTTCAAAAATTCTTTTGCCGTTAGAAAGCTACATTATCACTAAGTAACATAGGCTACTTTTATCCCGGAAAAGGCCGTTCACGCGGGCGGAGCCGCGAGCAAAGGCTAGTACTAGATAAGGAAATTTATATTCTCTTTGATCGTCTTTGATAGAGGGCTGCAGAGCCACGGGCGAGACGAGGCCTACTGGGTGTAATATATTTCACTAAACGTAGTTAGTGATTAAATGCTCTTTAGTGTATATAACCTATACGACGCGGGGTGTTTTTGAGTAGTTATGATGATTGGCTGCGATTATTCGGTGTGCGGTATCGTCTATTAGTATAGAGATGTTACTGAGTGAGCTGCGTCCGTTCCAATCGTGGCTCGACTATCGCGCTATCGTTTAGCTGCTCCATAGAGATCAATTTTTCGTACGACATAATATGCAAGTATTTGAGAAAACTGTTAATTGGGGAGCCGCGTCTTATGATTGTTTTTAAACACGTGGTTTTGATATATTCTCGTCTGTGTCATGCGATAAAATCATTCCATAAATGTCGTTTCAGTTTTCAGTAGTAAGTAGTAAGTAGTAAGTAAGAAAGAAAGAAAGAAAAGTTTATTGTCATCATAAGACATGCAACAAACATAATGCAGTAAGTACACAATATAATTAATATACAACTAACTTAATATAAAAACTATACAGTTGCATGCCTTCACGGTGACAACAGGAGACCAGTTCAGTATAATACTGTGATTAAGGGGCAAGCCACAACACAGCGCTGGTTTTCAGTGGCCTCCTAAGTATATAACAAGTTATGGAAATACACTTTTCAATTCACTTTCCATACCATACGCACTCACGCCTGTAATCCCCGAAGGGGTAGGCAGAGGTGTTATTAGTACACCCACATTTCGCCGAGCGTATCTCTGTCCCACGATGTGATAAGGGGCGAGCCTATCGCCATACCGGGCACAAATTCCAGACTCCGGGCTGATACTGAACACTTCGTAATAGAAAAACCCAATACCACTTTACCCGACCCGGGGATCGAACCCGAGACCTCAGCGTTAGCCTCAATCGTAACGCGCACGCATTACAACTACGCCACCGAGGCAGTTAAATTCCAATTTAATTTCGGTCATTTTGAAATAAAGGCACAGTTTAATAATACTAATAATTATTATTATTTATTTCCATTTAATACATCTTATTAAAATAAGACGACATTGGTCTACTAAATTCTAAAATAATTTATCACAGCTGGTTTAACCTTAGCAACCCTATTTATTATTAAACAAATATTTAATTACATAAGTACAATTTTAAAATAACCTTTCTCGTATTTACTATTTACATAATAAAAGTTAACGAAAAATATGGGCAAAATATTATTATACAGTTCAGTATTTACATATAAGCTCAACGTGATATTATTGCTCATTGTATAACATAATATACCCAACATACTTTACGACATAATTAAATATACAACACCAAAAGTATATGCTAAATAAAATTGGAGTAAGTTTCCTAAGATGAAATTCGCGCACCCCGATCCAAAGCGCATACTTATGTGATTCTATCACAGACTACTATAGAGATGCTACTCTAGACATATAGATTTAGAATCGATCGAAAATCCATTTCATAAGGTAAAAAATCGATTGCTTAGATCTTTTCAAAGACTAGATCGATTTCTGTCTGAAACTCCAAGAATCGATCCAATTCACATTTAATACATATTTGGAGCGCCTAATCATGCGAAGTTAAATATATTGGTATTATGGCCTGTTTGTTGTCCATCACAAATTAATTGGATAATGTGATTATCTTTGGTGACACGACAAAAAAATCGCTAGATGATATAAACTTGAATCTATCTTTATATAAAACGAATCACTATTAGACGGGTTGAAAAAAATCGTCTAGACTAACTATTCTAGACGATTCACGAAAAACTTTTCGTGTTCGATTCGAATCTATTCAAAAATATATTTTTAGGGATCATCAACATTCTTCATAAAATATATTTTTTTACTCTTTTATTGAGCCCTAGAATATTGCGCTGTAATTAATTCACACAAAATACTTAAAATCACTTGTATCAATTATAGATTGTGATTAAAATTCACAATCAATTAAACAATGTCATAGTCTTTTTTCAAATCTGCTTGTTTGCAAGTAGTACATTAATCGTGCAGCAATTATTAAATAGATCTCTATTAGCAAATACAGTTAGGATGGTATTGGAGCTGGCTCGCACCCTGCGCAACAGGCAATAGGGATGTGCAACGTTTTCACGTCGTAGTGTAGAAGCAGTCTACGCGCTACAAGGCAAACATCCATCGTAGGCACTGCAGTACTAGGGCAGCCCCAACAATAACCTAAACGCATTATTATACTGGATGCGAAGGGCGTTATACTGTCTCCGCCTGTATCGGTTTTGAAATGATCCGGTAAATAGCTACTTTTTTTTACATGGGCTTGAATGACGGGACTTGAATGTCGCTCGCCTGATGGTAAGTGTCATGATGCCCACTAATTTCACTGGCTTCAATGTCCAAACCGAAACACAACAGTGCTTACACACTGTTGCTTGGCGGCAGAAATAGCGGTGGCACCAACCCAGACAGCCTCTCGTACACGAGGGACGATTAGTAAAAATACGCAAGCCGTTTGGAGTTCAGAGTTCTGTATAAAGAGCCAAACGCCCGATTTCTGAAAGGCTGATCAATGTTAAATTAACTAATCAAATGTCAAATCTCATGTCAAGTCGAAATTGAGTTGCTAGAAGCGTGATCAACACCTTTGATTTAACACACATGTTAGCTAACATAACTTTCAAATTAATATGAAAAATCGTATGTCTAACGGTACTAAAGAAACATCAAATATTATTAAAAAAATCACTAAATATCGTTTCTGCAACTCGAATTGATTTGACAACGGTGTCAAAATCAAAGTTCTATTAGTTGAATTTTGATTTGATCAGCCTTTCAGAAACCGGGTTTAAAGGTTTCGCAGTAAACTTCGCTTCATGGGCAGAAAAATATGTGGTTTGTCTATGACATAAGACTTTGCAGGAACTTCTGCATTGGAAGCTCCACGAACAGATGTAGAGGCACCGCAGTGAAGTAAGTCATCAGTATCGTCCATAACCAAAGACCACCCTGAAAAAATAATTCATAATTAAAAAATTCCCGAACTACAGGCGTGGTGCATAGATTTTAGGCTGAAACTGAGAGTAATATACTTACAATCTCATGTACGGAGACCGGCGAGAGATGTGAGCGGACGGCGAGCTGCGTGAGCGCGTAGAGCCAGTGCGTCAGGTACACCGACAGCGACATGCGACCCAACACCTCCCAGCCGCGCCACGACAGGAACCGCCAGTATAAACCTGAACACAACATGTACTCTGCAGTTAGTAAAAGTTTTGATACGTTTCTTAAACGATGACAGTTTCCGTTTTCTCTCCATACATCAAGTATTAGTAGCCACTAGTGTCATGATTTTATGCAAAGAACAATAAATAAATGTTTTATGAAAAGAAAATATGGCAGCACAAGTATTGTGCTTGTGCCTTTTTATACGCGAGGAAGAAAAAGAGAAAAGGGAACAATTGAAGTTAGTAGTAAATTATTATATCTGATGGAAATTATATGTGAAACGTTATTGGCTAATTATTTTATTACACTGGTGTAACAATTGCAGTTGTAAGAGTTAATAAACAACATCCTTTATTGATTAAACATTGTATTGAAGTTTTATTATACTAGTGGGAATTTTAACTGCCTATAATGAATTAAAATTGCCATTATGATTATTTTTATATCATACTAGCTTTTGCTCGCAGCATCGCCCGCGTGAATTGACTTTTCCGAAATAAAACGTAGTCTATCTATAACCTTCTCCAGGGTCCCATCTATCTCTACATCAAAATTCATCAAACAGTGATTTAGGCGTGAAAACGTTACAAACAAAGAGATATTTTTTTTTCATTAAAAGTTCCTATGTTTCTTCTTATATCTCCAAGAATATGTGTACAAAGTTTCATGATGATCGGTTAAGTAGTTTTCGCGTGAAAGCGTAACAAACAAACTTACATTCACATTTATAATATTAGTATGATTATACGAATACGAAATCACTTTTCGAGCAATTTCGACAGCGAGCTTTCCTTTTTACATTGTGAATTACTAGTTTGACAGTTCAACAATAGTAATAATAGTAAATATAGTACTAGACCCTCAGATCTTTAGACGCTGGTCTATGATATCAATAAATACACCCAACAGTCACACACATAGTCCTGACTCCTCACTAGATTAACCTGTATCGTGGATATCGAGAACTACGAGGGACTTGCCAACCCACAACACAAGGGATAATAGGGTAGTTGACTATTATTTAAATCAATAAGTTACGTAACTCAAAATCTATGGCAGAAAGAATTTTCTAAATCGGACCAAAAAGAAATAAGTTAAAAGCCATTCAAATCCTGTGGAAGGGGTAATTGTCAAATGATAGACGACGAAAACTTTGACGTCACTGTGTAAAATGTTCATTATGGTGCAGTAAGTGAGATAGTAAGATATCCCTACTAAGCACCCACTTTTCCTCATACCAACATTTAAAGTCATAACAGAGGGCACATTTCTGAACCAATTTTGATTGTGTTTTAATAAAAGGGTTTCTTTTGCGTATCATTTTCAGTTCCTTATAAAATTATGTATAAACCTCAATATAGGAAACTACCCTATTATAGGATCGTTACCACTGTCTCACAGAAAACCGGCGTAAAGTAAGAGCTTGCTGCTGCGTTTCGTACGGTGATTGAGATATCCGGAGGCCCAAATCCCCCTCTCTATCCCAACCTCTTAATTATCCCTTTCCTTTAAGTTCGGCAACGCGCCCATAATTCTTTTGGTATTGTGGGCGTACATGGGCGGTGGAGATCACTTACCATCAGGTGACCCACTTGCTTGTTTGCAAGCCTATGCTTTAAATTTAAATGTATATTCATTTCAGATTTTTTTTCTAAAATCAGTACTTAAAGTATTTAATACTCACTATCAACTTTATTGAAGAAGCAGAACATTGCGAAGGCAGTCAAAGAGATGAAAATGGGTCGATCGAAAGTGGCGTAGAGTGCAACGACCCATGGATCAGTGGCGCCCTTCATCCAGTACCCACCCAGTACCCACAGGAACATGAGCGGGATTGTAAACCGATACAGGATGCGAATTATCTGGGAAATTAAATTTAGAACAGTAATATAATGCATGAAGTGGACAAAAGACACTCTAGTAGTGACACCATACTGTGTCTTTTGGGCCAAATTATAATAGTTTTGTGGTTCTAAAGCTTCGACATACTATATTTTCAGACGTACTATTGTGGCTCTTACAACAATGGAGATTTTGTGTGTCTACAGCCACGCTGTAGACAGTTATGTGCATGACAATAAAATAAAATGAATGAGCTGGCCCACTCATCCGAGTTGTTACCACTGTCTCACAGAAAACCGGCGTAAAGGACTGCTCCTGCTTACTGCTGCGTTTCATACAGTGAGTGAGATATGGTCCTCTTAAATGCCCCTTCCCTTCCCAATCCCTTGCCTTTGAGGTCGGCAACGCGCCCATGATCGTTTTGGTATCATGGGCGTACATGGGCGGTGGAGATCACTTTGGAGAGGTGACCCATTTGCTCGTTTACCGGCTTATGATATAAATAAAAAAAAGATGGCCAAGAAATTTTATAGTAGTCTTTTTAGGTGTCTATCTCTTTTACCTATTAAAATTTAGTGTTGCTTTTTTATGCTGTTTTATTTCCTATTTGTGTATTAAGTCGTGTGTTTCAAAAAGGGGCTGAATAAATGATTTTTTTCTTTCTTTCTCATATGAACCATATTCTCGCTTTTAGGCTATTTATTGGCAATATATTTTTAAACGAGAGTTTTCTGTTACGTTCTCGTCTATGTCGTAGGATCAACTTTTCTCGTTTAAAGCCGGCTTTAACTAGAGTTTTCTGTTATTGTTTTTGTGCATAGTTCGGCACACGTGCCAGTGGGTCACCTGATCGAAGTCGAAGGGGGATTGGGCCTGTTATATTCCGTACGAGAAACTATTTCTATGTAAGTAGTATTTTAGTAAGTTGTTTGACGTCTTGAACAGCACAAACGTACCAAACTCTCATCAGGCTTGTACCCCTCCTTCTGCAGCGTGAAGTGCAGGTAGGCGACGAACAGACCGATAAGCGCAGCGGGCAGACTGTCCCACGGCGCCGCGTATAGCCACTTGAACGATGACTCGCCTTCGAACTGCAGCCGCATGAATCTGGAATTATTTGAATTACTAGCTTTTGCTAATCACTTTACTCTTGTGAAAGCTTTTTCTGGTATAAAAAGGGGTTTCCATAATAATGATACTAGCCCTGTATACGTCCCACTGCTGGGCCCGGGCCTCCACTACTGGATTAGAGGGGTTAGGCCTTAGTCCACTACGCTGGCCTAATGCGGGTTGGCAGACTTCACATACCTTCGAAATTCTTATGAAGAACTTCTCAGGTATGCAGGTTTCCTCGCGATGTTTCCTTCACCGTTAAAGCAAATGATAATTAACAATTAATACAGACGTGACTTAGAAAATTCAGAGGTGTATGCTCTTGGGGCTGATTTCGAACCTGCGACTTTCGTCTCGACAGTCCATACCACTCCCCGCTGAGCAATGACTGCTCTTTTTTCATACAACGTTTTTTATCGCTTTCCTTCTTTTAAAGGCAGAATTTTTAAAAAGGCTGAAAATCTACCGTATTGGAGGTTTCGTGCGACTAAGATGCAGCGTGTTTTTGTGCGAAGTGTTTATTTGTTATTTTAACTTTTTATTTAAAACATAAATGTCATATGTCGCTTTTTTTAATCAATCGCAAGCTTTATTAAAGTTAAGAACTTACTTAAATCAATGTGTCGATTCAATAGAAATTATGCGTTAAATATTAGTACATACATACATACATACGCACTCACGCCTGTAATCCCCGAAAGGGTAGGCAGAGGTGTAACCAGTACACCCACATTTCGCCGAGCGTATCTCCGTCCCATGATGTGATAGGGGGCGAGCCTATCGCCATACCGGGCACAAATTCCAGACTCCGGGCTGATACTGAGCTTTTCGTAATAGAAAAACCCAATATCACTTTTACCCGACCCGGGGATCGAACCCGAGACCTCAGCGTCAGCCACAGTCGTAACGCGTACGCATTCCAACTGCGCCACCGAGGCAGTCAAATATTAGTATTAATATAGTAAATATTAGTATTTAAATATTCAATATTTTTTTATAACGAGCGTTTTTATACATGTTCTGCTTTGACATAAAGTTCCGTAAAACTATATTTAATATTATCATATATTTTCATACAATGATTGAGTCAGCAAATTCCTAAGAATTTTCGCGAAACCCAACGTAGTTTTTACAATTTGGCCTTAGTTACTCACATTTACATAATACCGTTAGAATACGTACGGACAACGTTACTTTTTCACAGTTTTAATCTGCATTATACAAATATTTATTTAATCTTTATATTATACAAATAAAACACTCATAATGTAAAAATAACATCAATGAACATTAAAATATGCAAGTTTGCGCAACGCGTTCTCATCAATCTAAAAAAAATATGTTCACGTGTCCATATTTGAAATAATTTATTTATAAATCACAACTTAAGTTTTAAACTGCCCAAGTTTAGTGAACATAATTATGCAAAGATAGCTTTTAAGGGAGAATAACAGGTTTATTGGAGCTTACAACCGCCAAAAGAAAAGACCTTTTGAACTCTGCCATACACTATTATGTAAATGTCAATGATTATTATAATATACAACCTCGTAACAAATAGTGTGTTATTATAAATACGTATTAATTTACGATGAGAATCTACACAGACATTAAAGCCACGTACGGAAATTTACTAACAGTAGGTGTTATCAGCGGAGTTAGAATGTGGCATAAATAAATAAATACACGTAAAATCGTGGGTATCAGGAACTACGAGGGACTTGCCAACCCACAACACCCAGACCCGAAACTAATATTTGTGGATCACACAAACATTTTTCTCGGTGCGGGAAGCGAACAAACGGCCTCTCGCTTCGCACCCGGCTACTCGCTCGCTGCGCCACGGAGGCTGTCTAGAAACATGACACGAACGGCCGTGCCGTTTGATTGTGAGCGCCAAACAATAGTGTGTAAGCACTGTTGTGTTTCGGTTTGAAGGACATTGAAGTCAGTGAAAATTCAAAGTTCTGTGTGGTGTTGCTTCTGTATATGGGCAAGCGTGGCGCTTACCACCAGGAGAGCGATCTGCACTTTTCGTCACTCAGGCTAGTAAAAGGAGTCGTGTACAAAATTCATCGAGTATCCCAGAACATGATGATGAATACGGGACTGATATTATTAAACCTTTGTTGGTAAACATGAACAAGGAAGACCATATACACGCTGGAAAGATGAGATCGTATGGATAGCGGGGTCACGTTGGTTGGAAGTAGCAAGGAACAGAAAAGCTGGTACTCTCTGGAGGAGGCCTTCACCTTGGGGTTCTCAAATAGAATAAATAAAAAAAATACACATATATAAACTTTATAAGTAATAGTAATGTAAGATAACAGTAATATAAGGTTTTTTTTAATTACACACATAGCCCTGACCGCACAGTAAGTAAGTCGTGGGTATCAGGTACTACGAGAGACTTTCGGTCTCACAACACCTAGACCCGAAATAAATATTTGTGTATCGGACAAATATTTCTCACGGTGCGGGACAAATATTCCCGCGCTGCCTCATGTTTCACAGTCGGCTATTCGCCACGGAGGCTGTCCGACTTATACTCACTCTGGAAACATGAGTGTGACCATAGGCTTGAGTTGGCAGTAGACAATGAGGGCGAGGTTCGCGATCACCGACACCACCAGCAGCGCGGGCAGCAGGCGCAGCGCGGCGCGCGACCGACGACCCAGCAACAAAACCAACACCGAACACAACACGTGTAGCTGCATGTCCACGGCTAGGAACCTGGGACACCACATCCAACACATTTTATAGCATACGCCAGCAATGTGGGTCATGTGATCGTAATCTCCACCGCTCATTAAAGTCAGAACTCACCAAGTATGTATAAGGCATTTGAAGTCAGGTCTGTACAGGTTGTTAATGTAGAGCAACTGCGCCCACCACTTCTCTCTACAGCGGTAGCACTCCCCTTCTATAAGTGGTGACCACATCGGCCCGTCGCTGAACTGTGACCACCAAGTCGTAGCAGCGCCGAGTACGAACAGGTATACTGGAGTTATCCTAGAAAGTCAAATGTTTGGACTAGACCGCGAAATTCAATTTAACTTTGGTTTTTTGAAAATTGCAGCTCGATCCTTGTATTAAATATGGATAAAAATGATTCTGCGCAAATAATCACCGTGGATATAAGGAAAAATAACAATGAAAACTATAAATAATGCTTCCAGAGTTAATGAATGTCCAAAATTACTAATCTGAGAAAAAAATAAGTTTCTGGATTTTCATAAAACCAAAATTAAATTAAATTTCGCGGGCTAGTAGGTACTGATCTTTCACCTTAAAATAATAATTGTTTCCAATAATGGATAATAATGACGGTTAAAGCTTCCGAGGTGTATAAACCCCTAGGTAACGTAACTAATCATCAAAATATACCTAGTAAATAAAAATACGTAATGATGAGCGGTATACAAAAGTACGTAATACGTAAAACGTACAAAAGTACGGTAAAAGAGCGGTATAAAAAGTACTTTTCCTTACGGACTATGGGCATCGTAAAGGGGCGGACTCTATATTTTTATTCAAAATTGAATTAAATAAATCAACTTAGACCATAATAATGACAGCCTCCGTGGAGCAGCGGGGTAGTAGCCCTGCTGTCCAGCAAGAGGCCGCAGGTTCGATTCCTGCACCAAGACCAACAATTTGTGATCCACACATATTTGTTTCAGGTCTTTTCTCCCCAGAGGGGTTGATAGACAGACAGGCGGCCGGTCGTGAAAACTACAAGCCAAATCTTTCTGTAACACGTGATAAAAAGCATGTTGCGCCGACCCCACTGCCAGTGGGATAAGGGCAGGTGTAATGAGACTTAATATATGAAAGGGCTGGAAACTGTTACGCCAGCTGGTGCCCCAGCATGGCGTAACACAACCTTGCATATAGGCTCCAGGGGTAGACTGGCTGATTGTCCAGTGGATTTAACCAGTCATCGCGAGTGAACTGGGAATAGATGTCTGATTTTGCTTCCGTATTTTACAAACCGCTGAAGCTAGTACGCATATTTTTTAAATGAAGTTATTTTTGTCTATCTTTTGGCAAGTTAAATATCTATAATTAATAATACGATTTGATCTGCATTTACTCGTTTTCTTCGGACGACATTGACGCGTAGGTATCACACGATCGGCGGTTCACCTTCTCAAATATTTATGTTAATTCCATTACTTACTATTAAATTCATGCAAATTCTCATTTCTTGAAATAATTCATACTTAGGCGTCATAAGTAGTAATCATCAGAAACCAGTTCACCTTCAAATTACAATATTAATAATATTTGGTCTTTATTTTTTAGCACGTGCTTTTAAGGAAATCTGGATTGGACATGCTATGAAGAACTTTAAAGAAAATAAATAAATAAATAAATACACCCAACAGTCACACACATAGTCCTGACCCCACACTAGGTTAACCTGTATCGTGGGTATCGGGAACTACGAGGGACTTGCGGTCCCACAACACCCAGACCCGAGACCAATATTTGCAGATTACACAAACATTTGTCTCGGAGTAGGAAACAAACCCACGGCCTCTCGCTTCGCAGGCGGCTACTCGCCCACTGCGCCACGTAGCTGTCTCAAGAATGGTAATTGCCAAGATAAGGGAAGTAATACTCTATTTATGTCACTGACTATATGAAACGCAATAGCTAGCTTAGAGCTGGTCCATTGATAATAATATATTAATATCAGTATCTTATATTGAATATTGCCTCAGTCCTGGGTATGATCCTCCTCTAATGAAAGTTAATAAAGTGGGTAAATTTAACATTCGTTCCAATATGTTATGACGATAGGCTCGCCCCCTATCACATAGTGGGACGGAGATACGCTCGGCGAAATGTGGGTGTACTGGTTACACCTCTGCCTACCCCTTCGGGGAATACAGGCGTGAGTGCGTATGTATGTATGTATGTTATAAAGGACTGGTATGTAGGTTTTAATTACAATGTTATTGTTCGCAGGAACAATTCATTCTGCATACACAGCACACCTCTATCGTTCTATACAAATACATATACATACGCACTCACGCTCGCCATCCCCGAAGGGGTAGGCAGAGGTGTAACCATTACACCTACATTTCTCCGAGCGTATCTCCGTCCCACGATGTGATAGGGGGCGAGCCTATCGCCATACCGGGCACAAATTCCAGACTCCGGGTTGATACTGAGCATTTCGTAATAGATAAACTTAATACCACTTTACCCGACCCGGGGATCGAACCCGAGACCTCAGCGTTGGCCTCCATCGTAACGCGTACGCATTACAACTGCGCCACCGAGGCAGTCGGATATAAAAATAATTGATATAAATCCGACTGATACCTGACAATACGATGCATCAGCACTTGGGGCAGCATCTTCAATCCGATCTGTTTCTTAGGGTTGGCATCTGAGTAGAGCAGTAAGTTGTAAGCCAGGAGGAAGTTTGACACCATGATAAACGTGTGGACTATGGAGGAGCCGTTCTGGAAATACGATGACATCAGATGGTGGCCAGCCTGGGGATGAGAAAAATTGGAGTTAGGTTTATATTTATTTAGTACCTATATCGCCAAATCAAATCAGCGAAAGCCTAGCGGGGGGACTTTCGGAAGTCGTGGGCTCCTAACTAGCCTCTGGTATTTACTTTTGACTTTTCGAAGTTAAGTACGGAATTACTAATAAGTTTCGCTCGTTAGAGCGAGCGTGAAGCAGAACATCGTATTATACCTGAGAGTTCTTCATAAGAGTTTCAAAGGTATGTGATGTTTGCTAAACAGCATTAGGTCAGCGTGGTGGACTAAGGCCTAACCCCTCTCGTTAGTAGAGGAGTCCGTTAGTGACCAGATGTGGAACAGAATAATATAGGGGTGATAAAAAATCTTCGAAGATGAAGGTACAGATGCTACTACAACAGCTCAGTGGCACCGTGTTCCATTAAAAATAAATCTTTAGTTAGAATATTGGTTTTTTTGTAGATTTAGTTGAACTACTTATGCTCCAAAATTATTTCAATGAAATGTTAATTATATTGGATCTATTTAGTTCATGTGCATAATTTTGGCATATTTTCATAGTCGTATTATTTAATACTTAAATAACAAAATAAGTTATGTATATATACATACATTTGCATTTGGCGTAGTAATAGTTTAAATATATCAAAGGACCTACTGATTTGGTCTAGATATCAAGTTTTAATTAAATGTACATTTGTATTATATTGATCTAGTAGTCCCAAAAAAGTTGGATCTTCCTTTTGACCAGGTCTTGTATTCTTTTCGGCTTGAATAACAACATTGCATATCTCCTTAGTGAAATTTTCGCCGTAACATCTTTATCCCCAACGTTTATTATTGGAATAATAATCAAGACAACGGTTACACCCTATGCAGTGCTAAGGCGCTGATTTCTTCTAAGTGACGTGAGTAAGTTAAGTCAGTTACCAAAACATGTTATTTAATTTAAAAAGTTAAAAGTGTAAAAAGAAAATAACAATAAAAGATCGAATGGAAATATTTGGTGCAAACTGTGGAGCCTTGGTAGCGCCTACGCTTATCTCCGTTCAGTACAGGTATATTCCACGAATTGATATTTTTTTACAAGGCGAGGATACAAAAAACTTATAATTGTAGGATAATACACACGTAACTGTATCGTTGGGTTTATTATCAACCAAGGTCCTGCATAGTTACATAATCGACGACGCAAACCAGAAATACTTACTTTTTCGAGAAACTGTGGGTTATAAATGTAGGTTACATAGTACGCGAGGACTGAATGTGCCATCATGATCAGTATTAACGTGATCGCTCTGTAATGAAAAATATTTATAGATTAACACAAGAATTCACTAATTAATTAACATTTCAGATACAAGGGACACGCACCCTCAGCCGCAACTTGCTTCGTTCTTTGCGCATTTTGGATCGGAAAAAAACTAGCGGTTCTCCATACAAGAAGCATGTTTTCTTCATCTTTATTTGTTTCCGCTTTAATACAGCAATACATGCAAGCTTCAAACTTGGACTGATTAGTAGAGAAAATACTCTAAAGTAAAACATTTCGCGCCATTGAGTGGTGGTACGGAATCCTCGGTACGCGATCCGACCCATACTTGTTTTAATTTTTTTTGTTTTATTTTATATGCTCTGATTACCTGATATAAGGTATCAGAACTAAGTTATAACTTATCAACAATAAATAATACATCTATTTATTATTCTTATGGTTATAGTCAAGTAAGCATGAAAGACTCACTTCATCCCCTGGACGGGCTTCAATGCTGCAAGCCTGGGGTCTCCGTCATCGTAGTTGGCGGTCAGTCGTCTCCAGTTCGCGACCAGCGACCACGTCATAAGGTAGCGGTTAGCTGGAATCATGGACATAGATATATGTATACTGAGTTAGTTTAGGGATTGTCATACATGAAAATCAAAATGTTTATTTTGCATGTAAGCAACACCAGGCTCATTTACACATCACTATTTATTTTTGGAATTTACTGGACTTTATGGAACTTAACTTATGTCTTGTGATGATGAGCGCAATCCAGTGCCTTTGCCAGTGGCATGCAGTGCTTTATAATTCAATGTTCTGTGTGGTATTGCTTCTCTATATGTGCAGGTGTGGCGATCAGGCGAGCGACCTGCTCGTTTCGTCATTCAGGCTGCTAGTATTAAGTCATAAAATAATTACATTTGAACGTCACTATCAGTGTTTCGAAAATGCCCATTTGTCTGACAAGAATCACCAAGAAACTAAGCTGAAGTTACATACTTTTATATATATACTAGCTGTTGTCCGCGGCTCCGCCCGCGTGAATGCCTATTTCCAGGATTAAAGTAGCCTAGTGGGCGCCCCCGGTGAGAAACGCGCTTGACAAAAATACTAAAATGACTATTAAAAAATAAGGGTTGATGGTAGAAGGGTGAAAATTTAGGGTTGTATGTATTTTTTAATGTTGTATCATAAAAAATAAAAACAAAAAAAAACTCTAAAAAAATAAATAAATAGGGGTGGACCACCCTTAACATTTAGGGGGATGAAAAATAGATGTTGGCCGATTCTCAGACCTACCCGATATGCACAAAATTTCATACAAATCGGTCCAGCCCTTTCGGAGGAGTATGGGAACGAAAATTGTGACACGAGAATTTTATATATAAGAAGATGTATCTATAATAAGTATAATGTGAAATAGGACTTCAGAGATTTCTTGTTAATTTCTATGTTATAGAAACAATCTTTGGGTCCATCATAAATGATCTATACAAAATCTTTCATTAAAATAAGTACCCTGATTTTTTGTCGATGAACGAAAGCTAAATGTTGATATGAAATTTGAAGGTGTGTCCACACTTCCGTGACATTTCAACGTACTACCGAGGGGTGTAGCTATAACACATACATACTTGTTATGCTAATATGGATGAGTGTCATAATATGCACTGTGTAATTTTGCCGTGACTTAAAACAACACGACAAAACCTTAAATAACATTTCACTCACGGCGAAATGGAACCGGGTCTCAGAGTGGACTGCTCCGTGACATTAAGTCGTAATTATTTGACAATTGTCAACATTTGAGTTGGTCACGCGTGTTTGTCACAGTTACGCCTCTCGGTGCGGCGGAATAGCACAAGTGGAGACACACTTTAAGTGATAAACAAATTAAACATGCTAATGACATGTTATCAGTTATCACTGCATCCGCCATAACTATGTCAACTACTTAGTTAATAAGTAGTAGTTTAATTTGACCATTTGTTCATTAAGTGGAACAGTAAATACGTGTCTATCGTTCCCTTATCATATTGCGCAATGTTGTTTCAAGTGTTGTTATTTTTGTGCTTTCTATTAACAATAATATTAGTAACCAGGAAGAAGAATTATTGGAAAAATAGAGGAATAACCGAAGTTGAAGATAGCCTTTGGAAATTTACTTTTGGTGATCGTTCCCTGCCGGAATATTATAAGGATATATACGAGAAGTTTGAAGATGATCAAGTAGGTTTGTACCTTGGAACTATTCCTGCATTGATGCTGAAGAACTTAGACGACATTCAGGCAGTACTAGCCGGCGACTTCCAAAGTTTCTACAAGCGAGGGCTAGCTGTAAACAAATCTGATATTCTGGGAGACAATATTCTGTTCATCGATGACTTTCAACGCTGGAAAATTTTGAGAACTAAAATAACACCAGTTTTTACGAGTTTGCGGCTTAAAACCATGTTTTATAGTATAGAAAAATGTGCCAGGGATTCTGTTGATTTGATTGGAAGTGATGCTACGCTGATGAAAAAGCCTTTTGATATTTTGTACACATTTACAGCTGCTTCTATAGGTGCAGCCGTATTCGGAATAGACACAAGAGGCAAAACGTCATTGGATTCTCCATTCGTAACCATGGCATGGAAAGCACTCTCACCGTCCTTCTTAACAAATCTGAAATTTTTGATAAGCAATGCTTTTCCGTTAGTATATAAAACGTTGCAGTTAACATTTTTTAGCGAACATGAAGAATTCTTTATCGGCGCCGTAAAAAGTGTTTTCGTGGCGCGTCGTAATGCTGAGAAAAGGAATGATTTCGTTGACTTATGTTTAGAACTTCAGAAAAATGGGACAATGAAAGACCCATCTACGGGATATGAATTAGAACCTTCTGACGAGCTACTGGCTGCTCAAGCATTCTTCTTTTTTATAGCTGGCGCTGATACTACAGCTAATGCTATACATTTTAGCCTATTAGAACTGGCCGGAAATCAGAATATTTTAGCAAAAGTACACGAGTACATAGACGAGGTTTTTAAAGATGGAAAAATGGAACTTAATTACGAAGATTTGGATAAATTACAGTATCTCGATATGGTTGTAAACGAAGCGATGAGGAAATATCCGCCGATTGGTCAGGCCCAGAGACTTTGCACGAGAGACACTGTGTTACCGAGCAATAACTTGAAAGTAGAGAAAGACACGGCTGTAGTGATACCGATTTACGCGATACATCGAGATGAGAAGCTGTTCCCGAGTCCTGACGTGTTCGATCCAGAGAGATTTTCATCAGAGAATGAGAAAGGGATGCAGAATTACAGCTATTTGGCGTTTGGTGGTGGAAATCGTATATGCATTGGTATGAATTTGGTTTTAAGTATGATTGCAAATATAAGCTTCAAGTGAGCAATTTGAAAGAATCCTTTTGACATGTTATGCTTCGTATACAGTATGTTGAGACTGCCTCGGTGGCGCAGTTTTAATGCGTACGCGTTACGACTGAGACTAACGCTGAGATCTCGGGTTCGATCCCCGGTTCGGGTAAAATTGTTATTGGGTTTTTCTATTACGAAAATGCTCACAATCAGACCGGAGTCTGGAATTGTGCCCGGTATGGCGATAGGCTCGATAGGAGATACGCTCGGTGAAATGTGGGTGTATTGGTTACACCTCTGCCTACCCCTTTAGGGATTACAGGCGTGACTGCGTATGTATGTATGTTGATATACTTATGAAGTTAGACTTATTGTTACTTAATTCCCTGGCCATTATGAAACACGGGTATATTGGTACTTTTTGATGACTCTTGTCAATATTTAATAAGCAATAGGTGCTGGCTTTGGCTCTTCTGGTCCCAATCTTGCAATTTGCGCTTCTCAGTTTCCTTTTCCCCAAAACTGAAATCTGTACTAATACTGCTAACCGAGGTAAATGTAACCACTATTGTCTATCAGTCCTCAGTCTCTTTTCTTTCCACCTACCCTTATCCCACTCGCAGTGGGGTCGGCGCAACATGCTTTGTAGTTCTTACGACAGGCCGCCTGTCTGACATCAACCCCTCTGGGGAGAAAACATCCAGACCCGAAACAAATATTTGTGGATTACACAAGCATGTTATCTTAGTGCGGGAATCGAACCTGCAGCCTTTCGATTCACAGCCAGCGACTCGCTGACTGCGCCACGGAGGCTGTCGCTGAGCCACTTCTCAGTATCTCAATTTTCTAAATCCAACACTCTCCATTAATTATGTTTCCAGGAATGAGGTTCGCTCGGCTCCAAATGAAGGCCTGCCTGGCGTGGTTGCTGTACAGATATACTCTAGCTGAGCAGCCTTACAAGCCAGAGAAGTTTGAACGCAGCTCTTTCAGTCTTCGAGATACGAACGCTACTTACAAATTGATTCCAAGGAATGTCTAATGTGGGGTTATTTTTGTATTTTGAGAGAGGGGGCAAACGGGCAAGAGGTTCATCTGATGGTAAGTGATCACCACTGCCCATGAACACCGTCAATACCAAAGGAATTATCGGTGCGTTGCCGGCCTTTGAGGAAAGAATAGGCTCTTTTCTTGAAGGTTCCTAAGTCGTATCGGTCTGGAAATACCGCGGGTGAAAGCTGATTCCAAAAGGCTGCCGTGCGGGGAAGAAGAATAAGAAGCGGTTATTTTTAATACAAATTATAAACCAAAGTCGCTATCTATATCTGTCTGTCTGCTTAATTCTTCTTAATTACGCAATTTGATGCGGTTTTTACTATCATTTATTGAATTTGTCCCGGAAGCTTTGTAATGTTTGATAATAAAAAACGTGTTTTTGACCAACTGTTTTTAACAATATTAACAAAGTATTTTTCATACAGCTTAATGAGGACATCAGGTCGCTCACCTGGTGGTAATCACTACGCATGCCCATAAAAAGTAGCAACAGTACACAGAAATTAAAATTCATAAGTACTTTACAGCACAATTGACGTCAGGCAGGCGGCCGGTTGTAAAAACTACAAGCTAAATCTTTCTGTATCATGTGTTTTCAAAAAAAGCATCCCACCGCTAGTGGGATAAGGGCAGGTGGAAGAAGACTACTCAACTCTGCACTGTGGTCATCATCTCGAGACATAAAGTCTAAGTCTCATAATCAGTAATTTCACTGGCTTTAATGTACTTCAAACTGAAACACAACAATGCTTACACACTAGAAATAGACAGAGCGGTGGTGCCAACCCAGACGACATCTCGCATACGAGGCATACTATACTACCACCTTGTTAACTATAATGTTTGTGAGTTTGTGAATTGGGATCTTTGTTACTCAGTCTAATAGGACGGCTGGACCGATTTGAAGTCAACACATTAACGCGGGTGGAACTACAAGCACAAGCTAGTACATATATATGATCGCTTCCGAGCGATAAATTTCCACTTATCTAGATCTCAAATTTCCTCGAAAGCAGTGCCAAAGCGAGCGATTTCAAGCAGCGCCAAGGCGAAGGTCAGTGAGTGCGGAGTGCGGCCTGCGGCTGACCTAAATCCAAATGTTATTAAATTGTTCACACAAACAAACCAAACTTTTTATTGAAACTGCATTTATTACAAGACTAAATTGGCCTGAACTCGGGCCTTTATTATTTTCCTTATGTACAAGTATTTTGGCTTTTCCTTATTATTTACAACCTTAGGTCGGGGCTCCGCCCGCGTGATTGCTTTTTCCGGGATTAAAGTACCCTATGTCTTAATTCAGGTCATAGTCATATTTTAAGCGGTAGAGCCACGCTGAAGACAGGTTTGTCAGCATGAATGGGCAGGCTCGACCGAGTTGTCACCACTGTCTCACAGGATATCGACGTAAAGGAACATATTGAAATAAAAGTAGTTTATACGGAGAGACGGGAGAGAGTCTTTTCCGTGACCACGAAGGCTGAAAAGCTTTCGAAACGTCGAGACTAAAATAAAGATTAAATCGCGATAAAATCCGTATAAACTAGTTTTATTTCAATATGTAATATTCGCGTAAACATAAAAAGTCACTATGTAAAGGAACAGCTTGCCGTTGCGTATTGTGCGATGAGTGAGATATCCGGAGGCCCAGATCCAGATTTATCCCTTTCCTTTAATGGCAACGTGTCCATGAATTTTGGTATTGTTCATGGATGGTGGAATACATTTACCATCAGGTGACTTCCTTGCTCGTTTGTCGCCCAAGAAATGGTCTAGCTTTGTGGTAAATTTAACTCAAATCCGGTCAGCCGTTGATTAACATACATCCTAATTAACAAACTCAAAAACATCCAAGCTATTAAATTTGTATTTATTAGTTGGATGGAGGATTGTAGAAAGTAAAAAAATTCACGCCTGTGTCCTATAGTGGTAGGCAGAGAATATGTTATATTATGAAAGAGGGGGCATACTTCAAAGTTCTATGTGGTGTTCTTTCTGTTTATTGGCAGGCGTGGTGCTTACAATTAGGCGAGCGATCTGCTCGTTTCGTCATTCGGGCTAATAAAAAATACTAGTTTTTTTTTTTTTTTATACGGGCACGGCAAAGTGACTACGCTACACCTGATGTTAAGTGCAGCGCAATCCAAGAATACTGTCGACCAACGACAGACGATGTGTCTATCTTAGGTCGTCAAAATTATGCCGGCCTGCCTAATTGCTTCTTCACACTCCGTTTAAAGGACCCCATATTACCACATAAGACGTGCCTGATATACCATTTGCGCTTCTTCACTTTCATTAACCCATGAATATGAATAACCCTAGAACCTGAATACATAAATTGAGCGAATTTTACGATTTGAAAAGATATTGAGCTGCCTGGAATTGGGATTAGTGTGGACAATGAGCTATCACACCATAGCTTAGGCCGAGAATTCACCAGGCGATAAGTGAACACATTCTTTGCCCCTCTGACAACTCCTCCAAAGATACAGAAGCAAGTTTATCTTAAATTCCCTCCCCTTCCCAATTCCTTAATTATCCCTTTCCTTTAAGGTCGGCAACTAAACTAACTAACTAACTACTATACCGCAATACTATAAAAAAAACAAAAAAAAACAAATAACATATTAAAAATATAAATTCATACGTAAATGATTTGCATAAAATTAGGCAGTCCTTGACACCGTGTGCTAATATATGTACAAGTTCATATATTATGAAATATTATGTATATTGAATTATTATTTAAGTAATCGCCTCATTGGTTTAGTGGGAGCGTGCTTAAGCTGAGAAACCGTAAGGATTCTGCGTCCTGGAGAAACCCCAAGTAGAGCCATCACAATTTGTGTTTGGGTTTCGATTACACGGGAGTTACGCCCCCTGCTAACCCCTACGGAGGTATAAGCGTGAATTTATGTATTTTTTTTACTATCCCTGTATTATATACGTCTCACTGCTGGACACGGGCCTCCTTTACTGAATGAGAGGGGTCAGGCCTTAGTCCACCACGCTTGCCTAATGCGGGTTGCCAGACTTCACATACCTACGAAATTCTTATGAAGAACTTCTCAGGTATGCAGGTTTTCTCACGATGTTTCCTTCATCGCTAAAGCAAGCGATAATTAACATTTAATACACACATAACTTAGAAAAGTTAGAGGTGCGAACCTGCGACTTTCATCTCGACAGAAACCACTCCCCACTGAGCTATCAAGGCTTCTGTTATGTATGTATGTAATTATTATACCTCCGTGGAACAATAGGGTAGTTGACTAGATTTTTTTAATTATTTAAATCAATAAGTTACGTTACTCAAAATCTATTGCAGAAAGAATTTTGTAAATCGGACCAAAAATAAATAAGTTAGAAGCCATTCAAATCTTGTAGAAGGGGTAAATGTCAAATGACAGACGCCGCAAACTTTGACGTCACTGTGTAAAATGTTCATTATGGTGCACGCGTGCAAGCGAGATAGTGAGATATCCCTACTACGCACCCACTTTTCCTCATACCAACATTTAAAGTCATAACTGAGGGCACATTTCTGAACCAATTTTGATTGTGTTTTAATAAAAGGGATTATTTTGAGTATCATTTTCTGTTATAAAATAATGTATAAAATTCAATATAGGAAACTACCCTATTCGACACATTTTTTTAAAGTTTGTATGACAAAAAATTCTATATCGTGGCTTTACCCTACATGGTAGTCATGTATTATATACATTTATTTTATATCTGCTATAGAATATTTCATTAATATATAGCAGTGAACGGGCCGGTTCGACCGGGAATGTATCGCTGTATTACAGAAAACCGACGTAAAGTGCGAGTTCTGGCTGCCCTTGCGTTTCCGTATTTTGTAAATTATTTATTTATTCGAGCAACTTACAAAATATACGATCATAAGAGTATTTCGTACTACAGACAGACTTTCGTATTTCGTGTCTTATGCTAAATATCTAAAGTGTATAAAAACAATACTTTAAAAAAAATGCGGGGCAGTCTTTGGGGACTGCCGATAGAAGTGAAAACTAAGTAACTTGTGAATTGTATCGTCGAAATTATTAGCTTATACTCTTTATATATATAATGTATACTAATAACGCACGGAGGCATATCTATGGACATATATACACAGTATACATATAGCTCATGGGAAGCGTGCGGTGACGATGACACGAGTTTCACGTTTTTTGTTCACCCGAAAAGTGCTCAACGCGCCTAAAGTTTTCACTTAAAAAAAAAAAGTTCAGGCTGTAAGTAATTAATCATACAAACACAAGCGTCATTACAAAGGGTTAGGTTGTAACAGAAAACTTCACGTTAATGAGTGTTTCAAGCCCATAGCTTCGTAAACTTTACGTGTGGTGAGTGATATTTTTAGAGGCCCAAATTGCCCCCCCATCCCCTTCCATTAAAGTCGGCAATAGGGTAGTTGACTAGATTTTTTTTATTATTTAAATCAATAAGTTACGTTACTCAAAATCTATTGCAGAAAGAATTTTATAAATCGGACCTAAAATAAATAAGATAGAAGCCATTGAAATCCTGTAGAAGGGGTAATTGTCAAATGACAGACAATGCAACCTTTGACGTCACTGTGTAAAATGTTCATTATAGTGCACGCGTGCAAGCGAGATAGTGAGATATCCCTACTACGCACCCACTTTTCCTCATACCAACATTTAAAGTCATAACTGCGGGCACATTTCTGAACCAATTATGATTGTGTTTTAATAAAAGGGTTTCTTTTGCATATCATTTTCTGTTGCTTATAAAATAATGTATAAAATTCAATATAGGAAACTACCCTGTTATTCATATAAGTGCTCATGACCAGTAGAGATAATTTTACCATTAGATGACCCACTTAAAAACAGGAAACAGGCGTGAGTCTATGTATGTATGTATGTATGACCCAGTTTGCACACCCAAATTCCCGAAGTAAATTAGATAAACATCTGTAACATTTAACCGCTGAACAGATTTTCTTTACGAAACACAGCAAGCCGCTACTTTACGTTGGTTTTCTGTGAGACAGTGGTAACGACCCGGACGAGCCGGCCCATTCATGCTGTAGACAAGACTATCTACAGCGTGGCTCTACCACTCTAGTTTATTTGTTACGCTTTCACGTCTAAATCGCTGAACTGATTTTGATGATTTTTTGTCAGAGATAGATATGACCCTAGAGACCGTTATAGGCTATTTTTTATCCTGGAAAAAACGCGTTAACGCGGGTGGAGCCGCGAGCAGAAGCTAGTAGAAAATATATGAAGCTTGGCTGTTGCAAAAACGACATGCCCATTTTGAGATATTTTCAAACGACATTATGGGGTTAAATAATTTCGAAATCATCCTACGAGCAAACATAAATGGAAGACGTGAGGCAACTTATATCTCGCAAAATTCCAAAATTTGTTAATTTAACGTGGTTATAAACCTGCATGCTCTATTTGACTGCCTCGGTGGCTTAGTTGTAATGCGTACGCGTTACGATTGAGGCTAACGCTGAGGTCTCGGTTTCGATCTCCGGGTAAAGTGGTATTGGGGTTTTCTATTACGAAATGCTCAGTATCAGCCCAGAGTCTGGAATTTGTGCCCGGTATGGCGAAAGGCTTGCTCCCTATCACATCGTGGGACGGAAATACGCTCGGCGAAATGTGGGTGTACTGGTGACACCCCGCCTACCCCTTCGGGGATTACAGGCGTGAGTGCGTATGTATGTATGCTCTATTTGCATGATGAACCACTTTGAAACCCCTGTCTGGTGAAAATATTAAAGAAATAATGTACATTCATCTAGTTTAAAAGGAATTCCACCAGTAGTAAGACAGTCTCCGTGGGCGTAGCGGGCGAGTAGCCGGCAGCGAAGCGAGAGCCCGTGGGTTCGTATCCCGGTCCGAGACAAATGTTTGTGTGATCTACAAATATTTGTTTGGGTCTGGGTTTTGTGGGACCGCAAGACCCTCGTAGTTTCTGATACCCACTATATATATAGCTTAACCTAGTGTGGGGTCAGAAGTATGTGTGACTGTTGGGTGTATTTATTTATTTTGGGTGGCTTTACACCATATTACATATATAACAGAATAAGAAACAATTCGGGCAAATTGAGAACCTTTTTTAAGGCGGGTAATAATAAAGCTTGTACTCACGTTTACTCTCAGGGTTGCGCAGCACATCATACGCCGTTCCGATCACGTTGCATGCGAGGATTACAACCGCGAAGTATGAAAACGCCGTGTCTAGGCTATCTACTGGTCTCGACCGCGGCCGGCTGCCGACCTTGCAATACTCAAGCCTGGTCAGGTTCGTCTCCAGCCCGTACTGGGAGATGGTCACCTCATCCACACACTTCTCGAAGCGGGCTTTAAGAGAGGGTTCCGTGATGTGGGAACATCTTTGCGTAAGGCAGAAGCCACGGTGTATGTGTGTGTGGTTAAAGTGATATTTCTCATCGGAGTATTGCTGAATAGGAAAAAAATTAAAACAAGAATAAGTTGATCAATAATAATAGAATATAAATAAAATATATTTAGGAGTTATTATAAATTAAATGAAAATATTTATTGAATCCATAAAATGTTATACATCATTTAGATTCAGTCAAATTTAAACTCTACCGCCAGTTCGGAATGCTGTTTCGTTAAAGAAGAACAGGCAAGAAACCCTAACGTTGCTGTTTTCAAAATTCATTTACAATATTTGCAGTACGATAATACAAATAATTTTGAATAGAGTTAGAGCAGCTCAACTTATGTCAATGAGGAACATTATAAAGTAAAATAATGAATTTATAATGATTATTGTGTGTGTGTCCTCACGAGTACGATGAATAAAAACTAATAATCGTCTTCTTAACATTTTACACTATGTAAGAATTTGGGACAGCCGTTTTGGTCATTAAATTTTAAATATGCATCATCTTCAGTCAGCACAGCAAATGTAATGGAGAACACATTTACAAAGCTGTCACGCTGTAGACATTTTAGTTTACAGCGTCAATGGGCCAGTTTGACCGAGTAGCCCCCTGTTGCGTTTCGTACGGGGAGTGAGACCTAAATCTCCCCTCACCATCCCAAACCCTATTCCTTGCTTTTACGGTCGGCAACGCATCTATGATTATTCTGGTATTGCGGGTATTCACGGGCAGCAGAGAGCACTTACTATCAGGTGACTTATTTGCTCGTTTGCTGGGATTATTTCATCTACTAGGTGGTAGGTCTCTCGTATGCGAGAAACCGTCTGGGAAACCTCTTTGTCTATTTCTGCCATCATGCAGCAGTGTGTAAGCACTGTTTTGATTCTTTTCGAAGGACATTGAAGCTAATGAAATTACTGGGTATATGCCACTTAACAACTTATGTATCGAGGTGACGAACGCAGTCCAGTGCCATGCAGTGCTTAGTAATATAAAGTTGTGTGGTGTTGCTTCTGTTTATGGGCAGATTTACCATCAGCCGAGCGATCTGCTCTCGTTTTGTCATTCAAGCAACTAAAAAACCCTTTTGAATCTGGGTATCCTCAAGTACACAAAATTTAACAATCCTCCAATCAAATGCCAAGCTAAAATTTTCAAAATACCTTAATGACATCGAGCAGCCTGTCATTCTTGTACGGCAATAGATCGAAGGTGCCGAGGCAGAAGGCACCGCGACGGCTTGACAGACACTCCTCGTAGTCGTCCAGCTGAAACAGCTTCGGCATCTGGTGGTACTGCTCAGCTGTCAACCGAATATAGCACATTAGTATGTCTGTAAGGGTATCTATCATATACTAATACTAATACTAGCCCTGTATTATATACGTCCCACTGCTGGGCACGCGCCTCCTCTACTGAATGAGAGGGGTTAGGCCTTAGTCCGCCACGCTGGCCTAATGCGGGTTGGCAGACTTCACATAACTGTGAAATTCTTATGAAGAACTTCTCAGGTATGCAGGTTTCCTCACGATGTTTCCTTCACCGTTAAAGCAAGTGATAATTAACAACTAATACACACATAACTTCAGTCACATAAAAGTGAGAGGTGTATGCACTTGGGGCTGGTTTCGAACCTGCGACTTTACGCCTCGACAGTCCACACCACTCCCCGCTGAGCTATCACTACTTCATATATATATATATGCGAGAATATTTCACATAACCGTCATTTATGAGACGATATATGATTATTTTTCCAAACTGTATGACACGGCTTTGTAACCTGTAATTATTCTCATATATGTCATGCGATAAATTCCCTCCGTCTAAATGGGGTTTTATTCCCGATTACTCAGAATCACATCACATAGTCCTAACTTCTAATTAAAGCCCAATTTATATGGTGTGAGTCTATCGCAAGACAGTGGCGAGAATATAACGGAAAATATACATTTAAGTGGCTGTGTCATGCAATTTACTTTTCTTTTTATATCAACATCGTATAGGACCTCGTAAATGACGGTTTCCTGTTCTATTCTCGTTTATGTTGTACGAGATTGGATTAGTATCATAGAACTGATTAAATTTTCAGTTTTTTTACACATACTCGTAGTCCTGACCCCACACTAGGTTAACCTCTATCGTGGGTAAAATGAACTACGGGGGACTTGCGGTCCCGCAACACCCAGACCCGAAATATTCATGGATCACACAAACTCTTGTCTCGGTGCGGAAATCGAGCCCACAGCCTCTCGCTTCACAGCCCACTTTGCCACGGAGGCTGACGAAACGCCACGGATACAGTTGATTTCTTATGTAGTGGCTAAAGCCTGTTGTTTATAGTGAAAAATCTCTTCTTTCCGCTTGGCAATATACCAGCTTAATGCCAGGGTACGCCTTCCCACTAAGACACCTCCACTTCGCCCGATCTTGCATCTTCCGTAGTGAGACTATTGGCCCTTGTCAGCCCCGGATCTACGATTTTTTGAACCGGGGCAGAAACTTGATAGTGACGCACGTCTCTCCGTCGTTTGTGATAAATTACTTAAAAACTAAAAGAAAAGAATGATGCATAAAGGACCTGTGTGGCGCCTTATTCTTACAAGTCGACGGTGAGCCAACCAGGTTTCCGTATGCTAGGCACTTTGTGTAGCAAGTATTTTATTTTTTATCATATTATATTATAATTTTGACACCCTGGTTTGCCCTCCCCTAGATCCAGGCCAGGCCGTTGTCTCTATTGTTTAGTATGTCAAGCTAGCGCTTTTTAGGCCGTTCGCGGGATCGTACCCCTGGTACGAACTGGCTCAGACATTTGAGACCGTCAGACCTTATTTTTTATTAACTTACAGAGAAATAGAGAAGGTTCTTAATTTTTCCTCTATCAAAAGTATGAAAGTTCAACAACTTAATACAAAAGGATTACTCTTTGCTGAGGAAAAATTTAACACAATTTACAGTACAGTTTATAGAATTATTTATCCGTTATGCATAACACATTCATACTTACTGTTTTTGTACATGTTAAATAAAAACTGACATGGGTATGGAGTGAGTAGTTTTTTTGCCTCTTACAACGTAATGTTCATATTTAAGAATCTTTTGATTATTGTAATTTATTAAACGGATGTGCGCACTCATATGCACTATTTTGTAATCCCCGAAGGGGTAGGCAAAGGTGTAACCAGTACACGCACATTTCGCCGAGCGTATTTCCGTCCCTTATGTGATAGGGGGCAAGCCTATCGCCGGGCACAAATTCCAGACTCCGGGCTGATACTGAGCATTTCGTTATAGAAAAATCCAATACCACATTACCCGACCCGAGGATCGAACTCGAGACCTCAGCGTTGACCTCAATTGTAACGCGTACGCATTAAAAGTGCACCACCGAGGCATTCAAAACGGATGTCTATCTATCTATTTAAATAAAAGATAAAATTCTGACTAACTCATCATCGCGATCGGGCTCATCATCATCGCAAATCGCTAAGGACGGATATCTGTTTTTGGGAAAGTATTGTAGGCGTTATTTCAGAAAGGTTTTTCAATTCTATTATGGGTGTACAATCTGGGATAGCTAATTACAAATTGGTATTGGAGATAATATTTTTTTGAACAAAGCCTTTTTACACGGGCAAAGCCGCGAGCAAAAGCTAGTAGTATATAATCTGTTGGAAGGATTTTCGAAAAAATTCAGTCTGATATGGTATTTTTTAGGATTGGATGGAGTATGGTAGGATGGAGTAACTCCAGGTAAAAGAAATTACGAAAGAAAAGACGTGCGTTGGAAACCGCGTTCAGATATAAAAAGCGTATGACAGATTCCATCATGAGGTGCTCTATTTCCTATCAAATATTGTAAATCCATTACGCTCTCAATAATAATAATAAACTAGTATGGAAAAGAACAACGTTAGAGTTCCTTGCTCGTTCTTCTAGAGCGAAACAGCATTCCGAACTGGCGGTAAAGTTTTGATGGAATCTAACTTTTGATGGATTCAATAAATATTTTGATTTTATGAACATCCTCGCATCATCGCCCGAAATAAATGTCTATGTAACCTTTAGACATTTATTTTTAGTTTGGGTAGTGAGGGACCGAAAATCGCTGTTAGTGTTTAAGCAATTATAATGTTGTTACTCAACTAAATTAATCATTTGGGTATTTTCCACTTAGTGCACTTTATAACCGTAAAAAAACAACGGAAAAGTTTCTCAATTCGTCTATACATACATATAGCTAATTTATGTTCACGCATAACTTTACAAGGTGGTAGGCCCCTCGTATGCGAGAGGCCGTCTGGGTTGGTACCACCGCTTTGTCTATTTCTGCCGCGAAGCAGCAGTATGTAAGTACTGTTGTGTTCCGGCTTGCAGGACATTGAAGCCAGTTCAATTACTGGACATTTGGAGACTTAGCATCTTATGTATTGGGGTGACGAGCGCAGTCAGTGTCACGCAGTGGTTTGTAATCCAAAGTTCTGTGTGGCCTTGCTTCTGTTTATGGGCAGGCGTGCCGCTTACCATCAGACGATCGACCTGCTTGTCTAATAACAAAGAACCGCCAAATGTGGACCAATTTGGATGATTATTATTGTGTTCGATAGGGTTTACCCCCAGGGTGCAACCATTTAAATTTGGAAAATACACTCAAGTGGGCCATCAACATCGTAGACCCAAAGTCAACCTCACTTACTCGTGGTCGCGCTGCTGATTAACGGACGAGGCGATGGCGAAACTTGGTTCCCGTTGCGGGTTGTGTGGGTCAGACGGCGGTCATGACTCCTGTACTACGCCCGATAATTTTATGCAGTAGATTAGGTGATGATAATATAAGAGTTATGAAAAACATGTACGTTATTGCTGCAATTCGAATTATGTATCCCTACTAATCAACTAAAGCTACCATGGTAGTACGGTACGAAAGAACGGTAATGGTATATCTAGTGGTCACTTAGTTATTTACATACATACATAGACTCACGCCTGTGTTTCCCATAGGGGTAGGCGGAGACAACGGATTTCCACATTTTACTTTGTTATAGTTGACAGCCTCCGTGGCGTAGCGAGCGAGTGGCCGGCTGCGAAGCGAGAGGCCGTGGGTTCGATTCCCGTATCGAGACAAATGTTTGTGTGATCCACAAATATTTGTTTCTGGTCTGGGTGTTGTGGGACCGCAAGTCCCTCGTAGTTCCTGATTGCCACGATACAGGTTAACCTAGTGAGGGGTCAGAACCATGTGTGTTGGCTATTGAGGTGTATTTGTAATACCAAATACACCATCAAGGCATAATGGGAACGCAAATCTTGGCAGGATAGCGCCAGGCAGAAATCAAAGGTTAACAATAATTGTATCTTACTGTGGGATCAGGGCTATATACCTACGTAACTGTTGGATGTTTTTTAATTAAATTAATAAGTATAAAAAATCTGATCTTATACGTAATTATGCGCTTAGTACCTACCTACTTAATTGCCGCAACTTTGTCTAATGGCACGGTCGCAGGTTCAAAGTCAGGACATTCTTTATATTAATTTGATACAATTATGTGTATTAGATTTAATCATCAATCCTGTAATTAATCTTGACTGCCTCGGTGGCGCAATTGTAATGCATACGCGGTACGACTGCAGTGCTGAGGTCTCGGGCTCGATCCCCCGGTCGGGAGTTATTGGGTTTTTCTATTTGGAAATGCTCAGTATTAGTCCGGAGTCTGGAATTGTGCCCGGTAGGGCGATAGAATCGCCCCCTATCACGTGAGACGGAAATAAGTTCGGCGAAATATGGGTGTACTCGTACTAGTTACACCTAGAATTAGAGGCGTGTGTGCTTACGTATGTTTTTATATAGCATAGGCTGGCAAACGGGCCAGTGGTTCACGTGATGATAAGTGATCTCCACCGCTCATGTACGCCCACAATACCAAAAGAATCATGGGCATGTTGCCGATCTTAAAGGAAAGGGATAATTAAAAAGATAATTATCTAGGAAGGGGAGGGGATTTGGGCCTCCGGATATCTCACTCATCGTACGAAACGCAGCAGCAAGCTGCTACTTTTCGCCAGTTTTCTATGAGACAGTGGTAACAACCCGGACGAGCCGGTCCATTCGTGCTGTAGACGAAACTATCTACAGCGTGGCTCTACTACTCGAAATTGAGTCATCAATCTTACAACAAAGATTGTGAAATAATTACATTGTATTATATAATTACATGTTAATTATGCTATTTGTATTGACTGCCTCGGTGGCGCAGTTGTAATGCGTACGCGTTACAATTGACGCTAACGCTGAGATCTCGGGTTCGATCCCCCGAGTCGGGTAAAGTGGTATTGGGTTCGCCCCCTATCACATCGTGGGACGTAGATACGCTCGGCGAAATGTGGGTGTACTTGTTACACCTTTGCCTACCCCTTTGGGGATTACAGGCGTGAGTGCGTATATATATTATGCTATTTACTACTAATATTATTAATGTGAAAGTATGGATGTTTGTGAGTTTGTGGATTTGAGTGTTTGTTAATCCATAACGCCTAAACGGCTGAACGGATTTGCGTGAAATGGCACTCAAATTAGGATTAGGACATAGGCAAATCCCGGAAAAATATTCATGCAGGAGGAGCCGCGAGCAACAGCTTGCTTCCAATATTTCCTTTGAAATTTCCTTCTTTGTAATGCAAGTATAAAACCTGGTGTCCTAGACGTGTTTTGGTCTACGAACATACATAAAACATTGTTCTCTTTAACATTTTTGTTGTCAAAATATTCAACCATATCATACGCGCGTTTACTACAGCACATCTGTAAAACAGAACAATGTTTTGTGTAAATGTTTTTGTGTAGTGTCTAGACCAAAAAGCGCGCAAGAGACGAAGTTTAATATTGTTTTTACCGTATCTTACATCTATTTTTTATAATAACTTAAACTAAAATTTCAAATGCGTTTCTTGCTGTTATACGTTGAGTATTTTTCCATTTTCCCCATTTATCTTGTCATCAGAGGGGTTAGCACGGAAAACTATCGAAATCGTAATGTAAAGGTATCGAGGGCTCGATAGATAATTCCTTAAATATCATTGGTCTATATTCCATATAAATTAGTTTCTTTTACGTACGATAGAGGCGCTGTACTAAAATCTCATAGAAATTGTTGTCGATGACAGCTCGAAAAACTTTTCGCAAGTTTCCGTGCTAGCCCCTTTGATCTTAATTTTTACAAAGGACCTATCGAATCCAAAAAATATTATCATAATCAACCAACATATGGTGGAGAAATACCGAAATAAACATAAAAATGCCCCTCCATTTTGGAAGTCAGTTAAAAGTAAAATATACTACTATGTTTATGTATCTAAAAAAAGTAACAAAAGATTTCATTCTACATTGTAATGTCTCTTTTGACATAGAAACCACGGAAGAATTTGACGAGTTTTTCTTATAGATTTTCCGTAATATACCTAGTTATCAAGATGACGATCAAAGTTTTCAGTAACATTTCTATCGTACCCAGAAATGATATGTAAGACTTACGGTTGAGTTTCATAATTCGTCTCAGGCCAATAGGCATTTCCGAAGCACCGTTAGAGCCTTTGTTAAAAGGGAGTATTTTTATGAGAAATAAAAGATTTTACGTATTCGCATTCACGCCTGTAATCCCTTTAGGTAGAAGTGTAACCAGTACATCCACATTTCGCCGAGCGTATCTCCGTCCCATGATGTGATAGGGGGCGAACCTATCGCCATACCGGGCACAATTCCAGACTCTGGGCTGATACTGAGCAATTCGTAATAGAAAAACCCAATATTACTTTAACCCGACCCGGGGATCGAACCCGAGACCTCAGCGTCAGACTTAGTCATAACGTGTTCGCATTACAACTGCGCCACCGAGGCAGTCCGATAAAAGATTTTTTCTTTGTTAAATAGTGCTAAAGAACCCGTTGTGGCTTACTTGCAAAATGAAAGAATTGATTTGATTTTGTCTTTTTTGAGAAAAATGCTTGTAATTTCTTGTAAAAAGCCCGCCCCCTATAATGAATATCATCTTCGATAGATGCCTTCATCTGTACTGGCCAACATTGTCATTACCTTTAAACGCAATCTAATATTTATATTATACCTACAGTAAAGTAAAATAATAATATCAGCCCTGTCTAACACTACCCCCCTACTGGGTATGGGCCTATTCTACAAATAAGAGGGGTGAGGCAACCACCCTGGCCTAATTAACAATTTGGTGTCGGTGGTTTCTACGAATAAAATTGGTAAGTAAATTAAGGAATTTAATTTGGTGTTCATTAAATTGCAATGGCACCGAATTAAAATTGGTAATTATTATTTTTAGCGTTTATGAGTAGGTTTAATTTTTTTAAAGTATTTTTAAGTACCTACCTATCAATAATAAGTTGTAGCATGCTACTAAATAATTTCGAATTGACTCCAAATACAAATAAAAAATTGTAAATCGAAAAAGTGTAAAAGCGCTGCCCAATTATTTGACCTCTACATATAATACGTACCAGTAAGTTCAAATGCTGAGACAGCAACCAACGATGTAAACAGTATACATTGCCGCCACATCACTGAAAACTTTCGCGCAATCAGACAAAAATATTCAATGTATATCACAGTCAGTAATTCAGTCTCAAACACTACCTATTTAATTCAAGGCAGTGCATATATTTGGCGAATGTCGAAATGCGCGCGATCCGGCGGACGCACTGAGATATTTTGCGCGCAAGTCCTTTCTATATAAATATTATATTGCTGATTGGTTGCAGATGGATTGGTACTGCCAGCGGGTGGCGGGTGATTGCATGAGTGGAGCGTTTTGTTTTCTATTTTCAAAAACAGGACTGGCCGGTATGATTGGGAATAAACTAAAAAAATATAAACAAAGATACCACCTGCCTTAAATTAAAGTTATGTAAGTTTATTCGTTAGATAAACGCGATAATAACACATATTCTGTAAAAATATAGTACCTTTGAATAAACAGACAGACGGAGGGATAGACAAAAGGCGCAGCGTAGGCTTAGTAATGGAGTCCCGTTAGCACCGTATGAACATGGGACCCTAAAAATTTATATATTATATTTGGCAGATTGTTCAAAAATAGACAACAAGTAAAATAAGGGATCCTGATTAAACTATCGGGATCTAAGCCTGCCAACGAAGCAATGGCGAAACAACCGCCCACCCATATTAAACCTTTGTGGTGGGAATCATAACTCTAATATTTGGCTCAGTGGGCGCGAAGCTGATAATGAAACGAGGGGCCATCGCTACAATACCCGCCCGGAGGCAATCGTTTGTGATTCAAACATATGTTTCGGGCTTGGGTGTTGTGAGACTGTAATTCCCTCGTATTTCATAATAGCTACGACACGAGATCATCGTACACTTGAGGTCTGAAAGTTATGACTGTTAGATGTTAAAGATTTTTTATTTAATAATGTCACTCATATTTTAACCTTTTTTGAGTGGTAGAGCGAGCTGTGGACAGTTTGTCTACTTGTGGCTCGTCCGGGTCGTTGAGAAAAATGATGCAGTATGGATCTACCCGCTAAACGCTCACAGTGCGGCAACATCGTTATTGTTACTGTTTTTTTTATAGTATAGGCCGGCAAACGAGCAAGTGGGTAAGTGATCTCCATCGCCCATGCACGCCCAAAATACTAAAATAATCATGGGCGCGTTGCCGACCTTAAAGGAAAGGGATTAGTAAGGGATTCGGAAGGGGAGGGAGATTTAGGCCTCCAGATATCTCACTCACCGTACGAAGCACAGCAGCCTGCTGCTACTTCACGCCGGTTTCCTGTGAGACAGTGGTAACGACCCGGACGAGCCGGCCCATTCATGCTGTAGACAAAACTGTGTACAGCGTGGCTCTACCACTCAGCTTGCTTGTCCTAGGAACCGAAACGAGGGCCTTAAAGGTTTCCCAAGTTTTGTATACTAACATTAGACCAATGACTAGATCTTCTTCTTCTTATCGAATGGTTAGTGACCAACCTAGTGTCAGAGTTTTTCAACTGTCTACAGCGTGGCTCTACCACTCAGCTTGCCTGTCCTAGGAACCGAAACCAGGGCCTTAACGGTTTCCCAAGTTTTGTATACTACCAATAGACCAATGACTAGATCTTCTTCTTCTTATCGAATGGTTAGTGACCAACCTAGTGTCAGAGTTTTTCAACTGTGTACAGCGTGACTCTACCACTCAGCTTGCCTGTCCTAGGAACCGAAACCAGGGCCTTAACGGTTTCCCAAGTTTTGTATACTACCAATAGACCAATGACTAGATCTTCTTCTTCTTATCGAATGGTTAGTGACCAACCTAGTGTCAGAGTTTTTCAACTGTCTACAGCGTGGCTCTACCACTCAGCTTGCCTGTCCTAGGAACCGAAACCAGGGCCTTAACGGTTTCCCAAGTTTTGTATACTAACATTAGACCAATGACTAGATCTTCTTCTTCTTATCGAATGGTTAGTGACAACCTAGTGTCAGAGTTTTTCAACCGTGTACAGCGTGGCTCTACCACTCAGCTTGCCTGTCCTAGGAACCAAAACCAGGGCCTTAACGGTTTCCCAAGTTTTGTATACTACCATTAGACCAATGACTAGATCTTCTTCTTCTTATCGAATGGTTAGTGACCAACCTAGTGTTAGAGTTTTTCAAGCCACCCAAAGGCCTCCGACTTGGCTTAACGACTGCTATCAGTTGATAGCAGCCGGGACCGACATTTTACGTGCCCTCCGAAGCACGGAGACGGTCTGTTGAAATACCATTAAGCCACCAAGCCACTAGGTCACCCATCCATAGACTGACCGTACCAAGGGCTGCTTAACTCGCTTATCGTTTACTGATTAGGGATTGCAACTAGCGATGAGCGCCTCAATGACTATCTAGTCGTCTGATTAAGGTCGATATAATTAAACTAGAAAGATTTGTAACTTTCGCGGTCGTCTCGTTATAATATTGAATTTTGGTAATGTATAGAACAAAACAATTCACAGATCCAACCGCAATGTATAAAGATATTTGAAATAAAATACTGACGTAAACAATTGTCACAGATGTTTTAAATACCCATTTTTATTTTATTTTATAGCATAGGTTGATAATGAGCAAGTGGTTCACCAGATGGTAAGTGATCTTCACCGTCCATATACGCCCACAACTCCAAAGAATCATGGGCGCGTTGCCGACCTTAAAGGAAAGGGGTAACAAAGGGATTGGGCAAGGGGGGGGGGATTTGGCCTCCGGACTCCTCAGTGAGACAGTGGTAACGACCCGGACGAGCTGGCCCATTCATGCTGTAGACAAAGGTGTCTATAGCGTGGCTCTACCACTCACAAATTTTTTTGTAGATATATTATTATGTAAACATATTATTTATTTAATAACATTTGTCAGTAGAACCTGCTGATAATGTAAACAATCTGACCTGATCTTTTTATGATTTACCAAGGTTTTGTGGAAATAAAATTAATGTGCAGTTCAGGGTGTAAGAAATTAAATCCTGAATTAATATTATTTTTCATTGTTGATGTATTATGAACGTTCATGGTGAAATGGCTATTGTTTTTTTATTCGCTTGTAGAGACGCTCGTCTGATGCGATGTGCGATGCCTGTCCATAAACAAAAGCAACGCCAGTCAACACTTTAAATTGCATAGCTCTGCACTACATTCATTACCTTGAGTCTCATAATGGCCAATAAATTATTTGGTTTCAATGTCCTATAAATTGGAACAAAACCGTGCTTACACATAGCGGCTTGGCGGCATAAAATGTCGAGGTACCTTCCCAGATATACTCTCCCATACGTGGGACTTACCATACCTAGATGAGGTGACTTAGATAAGAAGAAAGAAAGAACGAAAGAATAAAGTGAAGAAATATTTATTGATTTAATGAAATTATACATTCAACATACATAGCAGTGCATAATATTTAATTTAATAAATCTAATGTAACGTCAAGCTAATGTTAAACTACAAGCCAAATCTTTCTGTAACTGAGTGGGATAAGGGCAGATGGAAAGAAAGAAACAGTACCTACCACTAAAAATTAAAAACAAAAATGGTTTTAACAAAACTTAAAATCAAACTTAAAAAAATAACACCGAAAAGTTAGCTATAAAATTTATTTTTAGTAGCCACCCAATGCAATATTAACACTGTATTTAAGTTCTATTGAAAATACTGTAGTAACATTAACTGAACAATTTATTAAATCATCATCATATCATCAGCCACAAGACGTCCACTGCTGAACATAGGCCTCCCCTAATGCCTTCCAGGCCGACCTGTTGGAAGCGGCCTGCATCCATCGGCTTCCTGCAACCCTTGTCAGGTCGTCGGTCAATCTTGTAGGTGGACGTCCTCTGTTGTTGTTGTCATTTATTAAATGTCTCACCATAAACGTAGTTCCGTGATAGACAATTTACCATACCTTATACTAATATGTATATAAGGCAATTCAAGATCTTATAAGGCCTGATGTGCATTGATTCATTCATTGTAGATCACATCGATTTATAGATAAAATAGGTTTTGCCTGCGGCGCGCCGCGTCTATATCGAAATGTTTTTTTCTCTCCTGGCAAGGGAAAGTGCAGTCAAGAGGCATTGGCTGACTCCGGAACGCGACTCGCCTGAACCAGCCATTATGGCAGGTTTTTGACCATAAATACGGTAGTTACGGTACGGTAAGGTAGTACTGCCTTGGTGGCGCAGTTGTAATGCGTACGCGTTACAATTGAGATCAACTCTGAGGTCTCGGGTTCGTGGTAAAGTAGCTCGTCGGGTAAAGTGGTATTGGGTTTTTCTATTTCGAAATGCTCAGTATCCCCGACCCGGGGATCGAACCCGAGACCTGAGCGTTGGCCTCAATCGTAATGCCTACACATTACAACTGCGCCAGCGAGGCATAATTAAATATACAGTGGCTCTACTAATTACATGATGATAATGATGACGTCATTCATGCCAGTTTTGTCTACGGCGACTACTTCTGCGTCTTAGTTAGTTCAGCGTAGATAACATGCTCTGGCGTGGTTAATATAATGTTAATATGAATGTGGTATTTCTACCACCTAAATACAAAGTTATAAGTGGTAGAGACACCAGAATGGGCCGGTCCAACCGGGCTACACAGTTTTTTTTTTATTACCTTGAATGACGAGACGAGCAGATTGCTCGCCTGATGGTAAGCGCCACGCCTGCTCATAAACAGAAACAACGCCACACAGAACTTTAAATAACAAAGCACTACATCACACTGGACTGCGCTCGTCACCCTGAGACATAAGGTGTTAAGTCTCATAATGCCCAGTAATTTCACTGGCTTCAATGTCCTTCAAATCGGAACAGTGCTTACACACTGTTGCTTGGCGGCAGAAAAAGACAAAGCGGTGGTACCAACCCAGCCGGCCTCTCGCATACGAGGGACCTACCACCTTGTAAGGTTATTATTATTACAGATTTTAAGATTGTTTTAGTTTTGCAAACCGTTTTGTTTGTAGTACGAGTTGGTTTGGCTTCCGGACGTCATGCTAGGAGGCCACTGAAAACCAGCGCTGTGTTGTGGCTCGCCCCATAACCACAGTATTATATTATTATTATTATTATTTTTAAAATTATGACTCTGTCCTTATGGACAATTCCGCCAACATCAAGTGAGGCGGTAAGAATTGAAGAGTAAAACCACTCATACGCGAGATGCCCGGTTAATGCAGCTGATATACCTAAGACAAAGATCAAAATGCTACAAACAAAACAAAAAACAATTATACAATTCTATTATAAATTACCACAAGTTAATCTAAAACTTACAGACGAACGAATATTACACATAGTATTATACTGAGCTGATCTCCAGATGTCACCGTGAAGTTTTAAGTCAGTTGAATGTTAATTCTATTGTGTACTGCATGTCTTTTGTTTTGTTGTCTTTGTCTTTGCCGATGGATGCAGGCTGCTTCCAACAGGTCGGCCTGGAAGGCATTAGGGGAGGCCTATGTTCAGCAGTGGACGTCTTGTGGCTGATGATTATGATGACAATAAACTTTTCTTTCTTTCTTTTAGTCTAACGGAAAACTGACGTGAAACGGCTTACTGCTACATTTCATACAGTGATTGAGATATCCTTTCCTTTATGGTCAGTCACGTATCCTAAATCCCGCCCCTTCCCAATTTCTATTCTTTTTCTATATGGTCAGTCACGTATGCTAAATCCCGCCCCTTCCGAATTTCTATTCCTTCCCTTTATGGTCGGTCACGCATCCTGAATCCCTCCCCTTCCCAATCTCTATTCCTTCCCTTTATGGTAGGTCACGCATCCATAATTCTTCTGGCATAGTCGGTGGGCGATGGAGATCACTTACCATCAGGTAACACGTTTGAGTATTTGCTGGCCTCTGCTATTAAAATACCAATTGTTTGATTGCTCTGGGCATCGAACCTCAGACTTCAGTTGTGAGAAGGTTTGTGGTCTTTGTACTCTACCACTACACCAATGAGGAAATGTGTAATGTTGATGCCCTGCCATATTATCCAAATAAATAACGCCATCAAATAATTTTGTGTGACACTAATTTTATTCAAGTGCGGTGTGCTTTTTCCGTTTGTTAGCCACTCAGCTGCAGCTCTTAGCGACTGCTTTACCATGCCTAAGTAAATTGTACTCATTAAATAAAATATTAAACAGTTCACTGCCTCGGTGGCGCAGTTGTAATGCGTATGCGTTACGATTGAGGCCAACGCCGAGGTCTCGGGTTCGAGTGATATTGGGTTTTTCTATTACGAAATGCTCAGTATCAGCCCGGAGTGTGGAATTTGTGCCCGGTATGGCGATAGGCTCGCCCCCTATCCCATAAGGGACCGAGATACGCTCGGCGAAATGTGGGTGTCTGGTTACACCTCCGCCTACCCCTTCGGGGATTACAGGCGTGAGTGCATATATATGTATATGAGCGCATATGTAAGCAGTTGAAATGCACACGCAGTTGAAAGTCACGTTCTGACTTATCTACCGGCAGAAAATTATCTGTATACTAGCTTTCCGCTCATGGATTCGCCTGCGTTACATGCAGAATAGGGTATTTGACTCCATTATTTTTAATATCTATAAGTTACGTTCCCTAAAAAGAATCCCTATAGAAGAAGAGAAGAAAGTTAGAAGCCATTTAAAGCGAGTACAATTATAATATTATATAGGTACAGATAATAAATAATTGGTTTACTCATAATAATACCCGAATAGATCAAAAACATTTTCTGACCTTGTAAAATTGAATGCAATTTAAAACCTATTTGCGTTTTTATCCATAGAAAATAAGCACTTATTATTCGACTAATCGATCATTGAAATGAGTATGTACCCTGATTAATCCGTAACTGTCTGCCTTCGAGGTGCCGCGGACGAGTAGCCGTCTGTGAAATCAGTAGCTGCGGATTCGATCACCCTACCAAGACAAATGCTTGTGGGATTCTCAAATATTTTCGAGTCTAGGTGTTGTGGGGCCGTAAGTTACTCGTAGTTCCTGATACCCACGATACAGGTTAAACCTAGTATGGAGTCAGCAATAAGTGTGTGACTGTTGTGTGTTTATTTGTTTTGTCATTGTATTTGAAGTTCAGCGGGGAGTGGTATGGACTGTCGAGACGAAAGTCGCAGGTTCGAAACCAGCCCCAAGTGCATACACCTCTGACTTTTCTAAAGTTATGTGTGTATTAATTATTAATTGTCACTTGCTTTAACGGTGAAGGAAACATTGTGAGGAAACCTGCATACCTGAGAGGTTCTTCATAAGAATTTCGAAGGTACGTGAAGTCTGCCAACCCGCATTAGGCCAGCGTGGTGGACTAAGGCCTAACCCCTCTCATTCAGTAGAGGAGGTCCGTGCCCAGCAGTAGGACTTATATAATACAGGGCTAGTATTATTATTTGAAGTTAAAACATGTCTTTGTTCGTAGTCTAAATGGCATCATCCCTACCACCCGAGACATGCGGGCGATGAAACGGCAGCATCATTCACGCGTATCTTAAGGGTATCCTTGTATTTGAAGCCTTTAATAATAACCAATGTTTGTTTAGGTATAATGACAGTCAGTCGGTTAAGGAAACCTCTTTAGAAATATTTCAGGTTCTAAAACTGTGGTAAAATTGATGTAAAATAAATAAGTTAAGTTCAATAAGAATGCAGTATATTTATTGTTACTAGGGCTGCTTCACATCCTAGGGTTGTTAGGTTATTAATTTGGTTCCATTAAAGAAAATCAGGAACTGCAGTATCAATAAAAATATCATGTTTTCCAACAACTTGATAGAAATACGAGAGATATGTCTCCCCGTGGTGTTCCAGAGTTATTAAAGAATATAAATGTCTGATTATACATTTAATATCATACTTAAATACTAAAGTACTTGTAATGTAACCTCGTGAGTATATTTTGTGTGGGCGTTGATAACAATATTGTTGTTGTTTAAATAACTATCTCTGCCTCGCGGTTTCACCCTCGTGCATGTTACTGCTCCGCTCCCGCAGGAATCCGAAATATCAGAGATAAAAGCTAGTCTAAATTAGTCTCTGAAAAGTCCTGAATCTACCAATGAAAGTCGGCTTAGGCGTTTCGGAGAGTAGATATTTTTTTGTTTTTATGGCATATGCCGGCAAATGAACAAGTGGGTCACTTGATGGTAAGAGATCTCCACCCCCTATGTACGCCAACAATACCATTGAAGGATAATTAAGGAATTGGGAAGGGGAGGGGGTTTGGGCCTCCAGATATCTCACTCACCGCACGAGACGCAGCAGCGAGCTGCTACTTTACGCCTGTTTTCTGTGGGACAGTGGTAATGACCCGGACGAGCCTTTTACTTTACATTCTGGATACAAAAATGTCTACAGCGTGGCTCTACCACTCATGATCGCACAAACGTACAGATAAAAAAAGGCTTTAGTAACATACAAGTAACCATCATAATACTGCTGGGCACTGGTATCCTTTACTGGATGAGAGTGGTTAGGCCTTAGTCCACCACGCTGGGCTAATGCGGGTTGGCAGACTTCACATACATTTGAAATTTTTATAGAGAACTTCTCAGGTATGCTGCAGGTATGGTAAATAACCATAGAAGATTGAAAAAAGATTTATTTCGATTTTTTATTTATATGTATGGATTTAACAGAACCGCGGCGATGTTGTGTTTTTATGTTAGTATTATTAATGAATTTATGAACGTGGAAAAGGCGAAAAGCGTTGTAAAATTCAAAGTCGCTGGTATTGCACATATTATGGTTTATGGTTTAACCTTTCCTAAACCTGACAATTATTCCTCAAAAAGTATTACAATACAATTCATTTGCATGAGAACTACAAGATTAAATACAGTAATGCCTACATTCGAGAGAACATGCGACGGGACCATCTTTTATTTATATTTATTAAATTATTGGATTTTAGACATTATTTTATACGCAACAGAAAATAATGTGAAAAAGAAACCCTTTTGTTAAAAAAAAAAACAAAATTGGTCCAAAAATGAACTGGCAAATATGTTTTTAATTGTAGGTATGAGCAAGGGTTAACGTCTAGTGGTTTAGGGACATCTCACTATCTCGCTCACACGCGTGCACCTTAATGGGCAATTTTACACGGTGACGTCAACGTTTGCGTCGTCTGCCATTTGGCGAGTACCCCTTCCATCAGAAGGCTTCTAAATTATTTATTTTTGGACGGAATTTTAAAATTCTTTCCGCAGTATATTTTGGGTAACGTAACTTAGACCCGTATTATATACAATATGTAAAAAAACCCTGTCCGATCCGAAAGCGGCATATAGGTATCCCAATGACATTACAGAGAAAAATAAAATATTATTCTTGAAAATAAAAATGTTATTGTATTTCGAAATGCACGTTATTAGAACCCAAATTACCCGAATTTCCCTAAAATCTAGTAAATTTTTAAAATCTGTAACACCGTCGTCGCCGGCTTGTGTTATCGGCATCTTTTGACAATAACCGACAGAGAACACCGAGCGCTTCACCGCGGGCGATCGAAAGAACCAGCGGCACGTGGAAGGCGACTATCCCGACCTTGAATTTTTTTAATTAGAAAATAAAAAAACGTCTATTTTGTTAGTAACGTAAATATCATTGAGTTGACAAACGCCGTTGACGTCTTACTTTCAGTATTGTATCGTATTGTATTTTCCTTGCATTGACGTTACGAGTATTACACTATATAAACCCAGACCCAGTAGTGCTATAAATCCTTTGTACCAAAATAAAACCGATTCAATAAACTAAATTTCTTAAAACAAAATTAACCGATTTTAGAATACTAAAAATAAAGTTATTTATTTTATTTTTAGGATTCTAGAGTTTTAAGTCGTTTTTTAAGTTATATCTGCCGGCACGCAGCAGCAGTGTGTAAGCAGTAAGCACTGTTGTGTTCCGGTTTGAAGGACGTTGAAGCCAGTTAAATTATGTGATTTATCATCTTATGTCTCGGCGTGACGAGCAGTCCCATGCCATGCAGTGCTTTGTAACTCAAAGATCTGTGTGGCGTTGCTTCTGTTTATGGGCAGGCGCTTACCATCAGGCGAGCGACCTGCTCATTACATCGCTCAAGCTAATAAAATAATACACTTATAGGCCTGATGTTAAGTACAGTGCATTCCAAATATAAAGTCATTTGTTAAGAGAGATTGCGACCCTCGACCGTCGGGAGAATTATGCCGGCCTGAAGTTGAATACTTAGTTTCTGTTGAGTAAAATGGTATAAATGTAATAAGAGAATGCCATTTGCAACTTTCTTGACGCTGAGACTAGATCGGAATGATATTTTGAATGTTTAAAATTACGAGAATTGGCCTTCAGTTGTGCGCGCATGCGTGTTGTGCGCGCATGCGTAGTACAAAGCTTGAGAAAAGGCATCACAACAACCGTGGTGTTTTGTATACGTGTCGCAGTAAAAAGAGACAGACACATAATTTTATAAGATTGAACGTGGGAGAAAATGAGATAGGAAGCATTATACATTTCCCGAAATTTTACATTCGTCTCATTATCTTGAAGCCAATTTTTTTTAGAGTTTCACTTCTACCACGTGTGAATTGCAGAATTGCACACATGATTTTTTTATGCTTTCTCGGCATAGTGACTTCGCTACACCTGGTGGTAAGCGTGGCGCATTCCATGAATACTGTCGACCAACGATAGACACTGAATCTATCGTAGATCGGCAGAATAGGCTAGTTGACACATTTTTAAAATAGGCTTTATTTTGTAAATGAGGCTTTTCTAGACCGTGTTTTTATTTTATCGTATTTTTCTGAAACTTATAAATCAACAAAACTTTAATTCAAATTTAATTTTTTCATGAACATACGAAAGCGCCGTGGGCCATGTTGGTATATAGAGTAACACTTCTAGGCTTAGTTATTAAGAAAGACTTAAAGATTAAAATAAATGGAATATAATAGAATACAAATAAAATAAACAGGGATAGTCAGGAATAAACATGGATAGTCAGGGTCGTGGTAAGGCTACAACCAGGAACCGAAATGCCTTACACCCTTGTTTCGATACACTGGCCTTGGGTCAATAAGGGAAGTCCGCGGAGTAGCGCAGTACACGGAGATTTTGTATGACCACAGCGTTGAATATGTCCCCGGAGAAATCTATGTTCACGGAGATGACGATGTTCTCGAAGATGACGATATCCACAGAGATGTCCTCGGTGTTGTACACGAAGACGAGTCGCAGATTTATGAGTAGGTTATTGTACGGATGAACCCCAATTCGGGGTAAACATAAAACAATAGTATGTATTGCCTATTACACAAATGCAGAGAAGATTTATCAAAGAAGTTAATTCGTGCATTTAGCTTGTCAGTGTGATCTTCATGTGACCGCACTCTGTCAAAATATTCTAGAGAATTACATTTAAAATTATAAGTATTTAGGATAAAGTATAAAAGAAGGTTTAATAGGAGGTGTGTAAAAAGACTTTATTATAATAAATAAATACACCCAACAGTCACACACATAGTCCCGATCCCATACTAGGTTAACCTGTATCGTGGGTATCAGCAACTACGAGGGACTTGCGGTCCCACAACACCCAGACCCGAAACAAATATTTGTGGATTAGACAAACATTTGTCTCGGTGTGGGAATCGAACCCACTGCCTCACGCTTCGCAGCCGGCTACTCGCCCACTGCGCCACGGAGGCTGTCGTGTTATGAAGAACCGAAACGAACCGTTAAAATGGATTATCAGAAGGCCAATTCTCGTAATTTTAAATGGCCTACTGTGCAATGACAATATTAGTAAATAAACACGTGAAATAACCTATGCAAGCTAGATATCGACTGAAACTCAAATTTATTTTTGCGAAGATCACTTCGATGTAAGTACTTACCTACATAATATCTTATTATTTTTCCTACAAAAGACCACAACATGAGATTTGCGAATAGCATTTAGTTGTTTACATAGTGACTGACGTCTCGATCATGGTGGTAGCGTTTACGAAAATTTCAAATAAAGATAAAAAAAAAATATTGTAATTTGAATTTAAAAGACATCTTCTACGTTAATGTATTGAAATTGATATATTTGGGTTCCATAAACCAAATACTGTAGGAAATAAACAATTGTTTATTAAATGTTGGTATAAGTCAACTAGCCTGCTTAATAGGGTAGTTTCCTATATTGAATTTTATACATTATTTTATAAGCAACAGAAAATGATACGCAAAAGAAACGATTTTATTAAAACACAATCAAAATTGGTTCAGAAATGTGCCCGCAGTTATGATTTTAAATGTTGGTATGAGGAAAAGTGGGTGCGTAGTAGGGATATCTCACTATCTCGCTTGCACGCGTGCACTATAATGAACATTTTACACAGTGACGTCAAAGGTTGCATCGTCTGTCATTTGACAATTACCCCTTCTACAGGATTTGAATGGCTTCTATCTTATTTATTTTTGGTCCGATTTATAAAATTCTTTCTGCAATAGATTTTGAGTAACATAACTTATTGATTTAAATAATAAAAAAAATCTAGTCAACTACCCTATTGCTTTGACGGTTTTAAACTACAGGTGAGTTGCAGTTTGAGATCAGTCACGCCTTAACGGCTGAATGGATTTGGGTAAAATTTGGCATACAGGTAGACCAAGACATGAATTAGAACTTGGGCAACTTTTATCCCAGAAAAAGTCTTTAATGGGGGCGTAGCCGCGGGTAAATGCTAGTATAAATATATGGCGTTCAGAGTCGTCACCGCATTTTATCGTTTCGTGTCGTGCATGACTCGTGGAAAAACGCTCTAATGTCATGGAAAAGTTTAACTGCAGATCAAAGATATAAACTAGACGCCTTATGTTTATTTCATGTACGCTGACGCCTTGTACAATGCGCTAACTCTTGTTTGGTATTTATTAATTTACTAGCCTTTGCTCGCGGCTCCGCCCGCGTGAACGGCCTTTTCCGGGATAAAAAGTACATTACTTAGTGATAATGGAGCTATCTAACAGCAAAAGAATTTTTCAAATCGGCCCAGTAGTTTTTAAGTTTATTCGTTACATACAAAATTAGAAATCAACGAGGGATTTATTAACTTAATTGTTGTACAACACGCCTCTCACACGAACGCAACCCTAAAACTTCTTCTTTCTAAACTAACATGCAACAGAGAGTGACAGTATCGCATAATTGCTTAAGTATTATAAGTATGAGATGTTTGTGAGTGTGTATGTATTCTTGCGCGTGTGTATATGAGAGTGTGCGTGTATGAAAGCGAGTGTGTGGACTATCACGTGTGTATGAGCGTCTGTGCGTGTGATGCATTATATTTCTGATCACTAGACATAATAAAAAACAATGACTATGTACGTAAGTGCAGTTTGATGTTAAATATATCTACATCAAAAACTTTATTATTATTTAAAAAAAATATGTTATATTATAGCATATTAGTCTACACGTACCGGTGGTAATTCCAGTCTGTGTAGAAGGTAAAGAATCACCAAGTACCAGTACACAACATATGAAAAATACCACAATTTTGAGAAAAACACTCTCCTCAACCACGCCAATCTTATGAAGTAAGCACTAATAACCCAAAATCGTGCGATTTGCACAACATGTTTAGGATCGTACAAACTCGCCAGATAATAATTTTCTACCGGTAGTTAGATATCTCAAGAAGTAAGGTAAGTGGTGAAAATTACGTTGTTGTAACAGGTATATTGAATTTTAGCCATATGCACCATAAATAATATTAATATGCATAGATACGAGAAATCAATTCGAAGTACTGATTGGTACATATAAACATAAGCACTCACGCCTGTCATCCCGGCAGGGGTAGGCAGACGTGTAGCCAGTACACACACATTTCGCCGACGTTATTTTCGTCCCATTATGTGATAGGGAGCGTGCCTATCGGCAAACAGGACACAATTCCAGAATTCGGGGTGATACTGAGCATTTCGTGATAGAAAAACCCAATATCACTTTCACCCAACCCGGCGATCGAACCCGAGACATCAGCACAGCAGTAGTACCGCGTAAGCATTACACCTGCGCTATCGGGGCAGTCAGAACGCTAATAAAATACCAGAATTATTTAAATATAAACATTTATTACAATGTAGTGTACTCGGTTATTTGTTTTTTTATGAACACAGAATTAGGGAAGAGAAATGCCGCTTGGTAACAACTTTGAGGTTGCGTTCTTTAATGAATCGTATAACGGCTTGGTTTCATTGAGGGGCCAAATCAGTGGCTCAACATAGTACGCTGTTCCCACGATATACGCCACCAACTGTAAATAATATTCATATAAATAGTTATAACATGGAGTTTAAATAGTGGTAGAGCCACGCGTGAGTGGTAGAGCCATGCTGTAGTCAGTTTTGTTTACAACATGAATGGACCAGCTCGTCCGGGTCGTTACCAATGTCTCACAGAAAACCGGCGTAAAGTACCAGCTTGCTGCTGTGTTTCGTACGGCAAGTGAGGTATCCGGAGGACCAAATCCCCCTCCCCTTCCCAATTTCTTAATTATCCCTTTCCTTTAAGGTCGGCAACGCGCCCCTAATTATTTTGGTATTGTGGGCGTACATGGGCGGTGGAGATCACTCACCATCAGGTCCCGCTTGATTACCGGCCTATGTTATAAAAAAAACGGAGGAGTTGTTAAGGTACTACTCCACGTAGGTTAACGGCAGGTGGAAGAATATTGCCAGCACGGAGGAGTGAGACATTTGGTATAGATAAAGTTTATAGGGAGAAGGAGTGCAGAAAGCTAAAGCCTGTCGCGATCTGCGATCGTGATATCTGGCCGCGATAAATGTTTCTAGTACATTTTATATGGGATCGCGCGCGATCTTACACACTTCCGCGATTTAGAAGCCAGCGATGGGACGCGACGCAATCCGTGCGATCTGCGAATTTTGATTTTAGTCAATTAGTGATCCACACAGCGATTGACCAAATTGTTTCCAGAATATCAAATTGGATACAAAAACTGTATAATAGGTTGGTATGTGTTCGATGCTATATGCTCTTTTATACTGGAATCATGCATACGTAAATAAAAGTAATTTAATCGTAAATAACATACCTTTATCATTATAATATTTTTCAAGAAATAGGTACCCAAGGTAGGTGGTAGGTAGATACCAAGGTAAATAGGTATGTAGGTAAATTTGTATCTAATTTAGAAAAATACTGTAGGTAACTGTCGAAAACATCTTAGTAACCCTACCTAAGACGACTGCCGGTTTGGTGACGGCATCTGATTGGTGGACGCTAAACAGATCGCAAGAATAGATCGCGGTTGTGTGTAGAGATCGCAGATCGCGGCAGTGCGTGGAAGGATTAAAATGACATGTTACAGATACATTTAAAGTAAATAAAATGGCACCTATTTTACGTTTATACTTTTAATGTTTTGGTCAATGTTGAACAATACGCGTTATTGACGTATTTGTTCATGGACACAAGACGCAGCTGACGTAAAAGAAGAAAAATAAAAATTAAATACGATTTAGTGACGTCTTTGACAAAAGGACCTCAATAACGTTCAAACTTTTAGAAAGATATGAATTTTGGTCGATATTCAACCATTACGCGACCATTAATGTTAATAAATAATATTTATTTATTTTATTTTATTTATTTAAGACGCAAAACAGAGTACAATCAATAAATTAGTACAACTTTATAACTATACAATCATTAAAACCAGATTATATAATGGAAAGTAGGATATTAATGTAATTCCACGTACCGTTACAAATAGCAACAAGATCTTCATGATTGAGTTGTAACTTCTGAACACTTCCGCACGTTGTTTTTATCGTGTGCTACTGATACCATTTCTTTTAAAATTTTCGCTTTTAATGCTTAGCAAAGCAAATAAATACTTTTCATGCTTTGTTTGAATGTGTTACGTTATTGTATTATAAAACTATTGTTTAATATACTTATTAAACTATTGTTTAATACATTTATAAAACAACTGTACAAATTGTAAACACTATTATGTACTCATGACTAGGACTATGGCTCTCAATCTTTTGTTATTTGTTTTGAGCTATGCAATGCGTTTGGAATAAATAGTAGGTAAGGGACGACGGCCTCCGTGGCGCAGTGGGAGAGTAACCGGCTGCAAAGCGTGAGGCCGTGGGTTCGATTCCCGCACCGAGACAAATCGCACCTTTAAAGACAAACCGTTACTAAACGAAAATATAAAATTAAACAATAACTAGTATAACACGATATTGCATTTAGCCAACAAATCTTATTTAGATTTGTAGAGGTCAAAATTAGCGCCATTTACCTCTAAAAGTGGAATTTTTATGAAAGTGTAAAATTCATCGTATAGTTTATGTATTTTTGAAAAAATGGCATTAGTAACTCAATTCTTGAAAAAAATCGTTTAGTAACGGTTTGTCTTTAAAGATGCGAAATGGTTGTGTGATCCACAAAAAATGTTTCGGGTCTGCGTGTTGTGGGACTGCAAGTCCCTCGTAATACCTGATACCTACGATAGAACCTAGTGTGGGGTCGGGATTATGTGTGTGACTGTTGGGTGTATTAACTTATTTATTTATAAATCGATTAACTAGTAAAGTGATGCCAACGATAATAAAATAGCAGTAATTTAAACTGTTTTGCCCGACTTCAAAAAGGAGCTTCTATATTTTACATGTGTACAGAAATAGAACCGAAATAAAATACTATCAATCAATGAATTACAATAAAACCGTTGTCGCCTTAACCCACAATAGATGTAATTTATCATTTTATGTTTTATCTCTGCAGTTTTTAAGTCAGTTTTATTGTTGAATATAAGTTGAGATACATTTTTCTTTGTCAAAAAGCTATACTATACATACATTGCTCAGATGGGTTCTGCATCCCAACGTTATTTTTACCATTTTGCCAATTTTACATCCGTACCCGATCTAAATATAAACACATATTATAATACCTGTTCTAAACATAAACATGACCTTTTATTATTCATAACTTAAATGACAATACAAGCAGGTGGTTCCCCTGATGCTTCGCAACCGGCTCGCCCACTGCGCCACGGAGGCTGTCAAATTTTATCTATACATTCATGAATCTTTACAGGGTGGTAGGTCCCTCGTTTGCGAGAGGCCGGCTGGGTCGGTACCACCGCTTTGTGTATTTCTGCCGCCAAGCAACAGTGTGTAAGCACTGTTGTATTCCGGTTTGAAGGACATTGCAGCCAGTGAAATTACTGGGCATTATGAGACTTGTGTCTCGGGGTGACGAGCGCAGTCCAGTGTCATGGAGTGCTTTGTTATTTAAAGTTCTGTGTGGCGTTGCTTCTGTTTATGAGCAGGCGTGGCGCTGATCATCAGGCGAGCATCGTCTCGTCATTCAAGCTAATATTTATATTGTCACTAAGGTTGAACACCTATGTCCGATGATAATATATGGATGTCAACAACAATCAATGGAGTTGATACAAAATGTGTAATGAGAAAAAACATATTCATATTTACCTATAAATGACTGCCTCGGTGGCGCAGTTGTAATGCGTACGCGTTACGATTGAGGCTAACGCTGAGGTCTCGGGTTCGATCCTCGGGTCGGCTAAAGTAGTATTGGGTTTTTCTATTACGAAATGCTCAGTATCAGCGTGAGTGCGTATATTTACCTATATTTACATAAATTATGTATTATTACATATATTGACAGCCCCCGTGGCGCAGAGGGCAAGTAGCCGGCTGCAAAGCGTGAGGCAGTGGGTTTGATTCCCACACCTAGACAAATGTTTGTCTGATCCACAAATATTTGTTTCTGGTCTGGGTGTTGTGGGACCGCAAGTCCCTCGTAGTTTCCGATACCAACGATACAGGTTAACCTAGTGTGGGGTCAGGACTATGTGTGTGACTGTTGGGTGTATTTTTTTATTATCTATGTTAGAAAATATTACATTAAGGGGCTACTTTTTTCTTCTTTCTTATTCTAGTTTCAGTCGAATATGTTTGATATATTGATAATGGCGAACATCATGGCGAATGTTTATCCAGCTGCATTGCATTATATATACATGCATACGCACTCACGTCTGTACTATCCGAAGGCGTAAGCAGAGGTGTAACTGGTACACCCGCCCCTTCGGGGAATACAGGCGTGAGTGCGTATGCGTATGTAATATTTGTACTAAATTTTACAGCCGTTCTTCGTTCTATAGATTGGTTAAGACGATTTCTCTGGGCCGCTCACGTATATCTTTTTTTTTAACCTATATTGTCCTACTGCTGGGCAAAGGTCTCCTTCAACTCCCTCCAACGTTCCCTATCCAAGGCTGTCATCGGCCAGTCTTTGTCAAAGTGGTCAAGATCGTCGCGCCACCTCTTTCGGGGTCTACCTCGTCGCCGTCTACCATCTTCGAGCACCCATTGAGAGACAGTCCTGGCCCACCTTTCCGGATGCATCCGGCTCACGTGACCTGCACAGTCCCATTATAACAGGGCTGATTTATGCCCTACATCATTTATTGTAGTTATGGAACGCAAGGCGGTATTGGGAATTGTTTATGGCCAAAAAATAAATCCCTTTTGGGGTCAGTAAAAAGGATAGCGAACACCAAACACATAAGTGAACATTTCGCCACAATGGCTTGTTCAGGCGAGTCGCCTTCCTGGGTCAGCCAGTGTTTATCAAGTAACTTCAAGTCGACATAATTCGAGATGCAATGTTTCTTGACGTTATATTTGCAATGTATTTTACGTAACAGTGGTCGGTTTGCCGTGCCAGTATTAAACAAAATGCTAGGATAATCATTTATAAGTGGCAAAGCCACGCTGTAGACAAAAGTGTCTACAGCATGAATGGGCCGGCTCGTTCGGGTCGTTACCACTCTCTCGCAGAAAACCGACGTAAAGTAGCAGTTCTAGATAATTAACAAAACTTAAAAATAATGTAAAGTCAAAAATAACAACTTCTTTTTGGAGTCGGTGCCAGTACAGCTGCCGGTCAAATGAAATCGCACCGACTCCGAAGAGACCTATAGAAATAGTTATTATTGACTTAACAGTGTTATTTTTTGAACTCAGTATTTGTTTAAGAAATAAAATCAATTTTTAGTGGTAATTTTCGCTATGGCGTGTAAATTCCAATACAATAACACAATCGCGATGACTATGCTTGCTGTTATCCGTTGAGGAGTTTCATTTTTGACTCCGTACTCCGTCATCAAATCTTTTCGCAACAAAATCGATCCACAATTGGCGGAGTAATCGATGTAAATACATAAAAAAACTCGTTCGAGGAGGTTCCTCCTTTTTTGAAGTCGGTTAAAAAAAGATAGACGCTGTGTGTGAAATATAAAACAAATACTCATTATAGAACAACTAAGTTTATTTGACTTTTATTTAACTATACATTCTTAACACTAAGCTGTACCACAGAATATTTAATAGTAGGTAATATGCAGTTAATAGTAGCTATGCTATAATTACACATCGACTATTATGATATGGATTTTGTTTATTGTAATATATATTTTATTTAAATTTGCACGTCTCGTTAGGTGTTGTTTTATGTAGCATAGGCCGGCAAACGAGCAAGTAGGTTACCTAATGGTAAGGGATCTCCACCGCCCATATACCCCCACAATATCAGAAAAATCATGAACCTGTTGCCTTATGGTGGAAAAGGCATCAACTACCAAAAATGCAAGTTTGTAGCCCCAGCCGTTTTGGCTCTGCGTTGATGAATCAGTCAGTCAGGACATAGATAATATAGATATACACATAGATAGATTGAGAACCACAAAATAGTAGACGGAAATTCTGTTTTATTTATAAATATATTTATTTTTACTTATCTCTCTATTCTAAAAAAAAGTAACTGCCGCCGCCGCCGCTACCAAAAGCTTGTCACGCTATCTCCTCCGAAACCGCTGGGGGTATGGGGTCGAGACCGATACCAATCGATGCAGAATAATGTGGGGAAGAAAGTAACATATGTCTCATATTCGTCGAACTTTAAGTTCTTTTTTATTTTATGTTTTGTGGAAAAACATGGGCAAAGCCCCTAGTATTTACACATAAATATTTGTTTATTTAATGTATACTCCGCTATTGTATACATTGTCTGTACGCACGGCGCGGCGTCACTGGCGCGAGCGCCTTCAGTAAGGTAATTCTGACATCTGACGGTGCAATGACGTCCGCATCTGACGCTTGAAACGACCATCGAAAGGTCTGTCATTAATAATTATAGGTATATAAAATATATATATAAAATTTCCCTTCTGTACGAAAAAAGTCTAAGTATTTTTTCCATCTTTTTTATTTATATTAATCAAAGTAACCACCCATGCTATCGATGCATCTTTGCCAGCGCAATCGTAATTTATCGATGCTCTTCTTGGAGAAATCGGTTTGACAGGAGGCAACATAATCTTCAAAGGCATTTTGTACTACCTCTCGGGTATTGATTTTATTCTCGCCAAAAAGGTGTCCAAATTATGGAAAAAGTAAAAGTCTGTAGGCGCAAGATCTGGTGCTCCAACCCCAGCTCTTGTAGCTTGGAGAGCTACAAGATCTGGGGTCGCGCGTTGTCGTGCAGGAGCAGCGGGGATGAGCGACTGACCAAAGCTGGCTGCAGATGTGCTAGATTCCCCATCATTATGTTCAGTTCTTCACAGTACACATCTGCAGTATTGCTCTTCCCGATTGGTAAGAAGCTGTGATGAATCACACCGGTACTAGATCACCAATCAGTGACCATCACTTTTCTAGGTGTTTTCGTTTAGGGTATTGGTAAGGTATCAGGTACTGAACTAAGATCTAACTAACCAACTTGCTGAATGCTTGCGATTCAGCAAGCAATCAGCAAATTCATTTTTCGTCACAAGTGTGTGTTGTGCCGTTAAAAATTCCTTCGTTTCTGTGCCTGTTCAGCAGCGCAAAGCGAAATTATTCGTGTAATATTACAGATGTCCGATACACACCGTCGGCTTCACATTTTCTTTCTCGAACTTGGCTGACACACTGCCGAGTGTCTAGATTCGGACCTTGAAAGTTTGTGGCAAGACTGCATTATGTTTTATATCTTCTTTTGTATCATATTCTCGTTTATGTTGAACTAATCTTATTCTCTCTTTCTAATACCTACACACACCACCAATACACCGCCATGACCTACCCGCGCCGCGACGCCGAACACCCTCGCCCGCCGCCACCTGTGTCGCATCGACAGAAGGTACGCACTACACTACACAATATACACTGCACGATATGCGTCTGAGTTGTACATTGATATCCCTATCCCAATGAAGTCGAACATTCCTCGCTCGCGTTCTAAAAAGTATATAGTCATTTCACATATATCATTATTTCCTCCGAATTCACTATTTGCTTGTACTTTGTGGTATTCCAAACAAGAGTGCTGAAATGAATCTCTGTACCGGCATCTCTACTAGTAAAGTGAGTGGTATCGCAAGGACATACGACATAAATATCGTTGTGCACAAGTCCACAACCTGCAACAAATGTTCAATAATTATTGCTAAATAATAATTAGTAGTAGTGTAGAGGAATCCGCATATATAAAGATATCATTTATGATATATAACATAAAGATATAATTTATGATATCCGGGTGGTGAATGTTCCTTTAGCGAAGGGGAGATCTTCAGTCAGGCGGATGTTGTGCCTGACCAGCCGCGGCCCCTCCGATGGTTGATGTTCGGAACTTGTATATATACTAACCGTCGCACAAACTTTGCTAGCGCGATTCAGGATCGGGTGACATTGGCAGTGTGTGGTGCGCGCTGCGTACCGCCACAGTAGAGCCACGCTGTAGACACTTGTCTACAGCATGTATGGGCCGGTTCGTCCGGGTCATTACCACTATCTCACAGAAAACCGGCGTAAAGTAGCAGCTCGCTGCTGCGTTTCGTACGGTGAGTGAGATATCCGGAGGCCCAAACTCCCTCCCCTTCCCAATTCCTTAATTGTCCCTTTCCTTTAAGGTCGGCAACGCACCCATGATTCTTTTGGTATTGTGGGCGTACATGGGCGGTGGAGATCACTTACCATCAGGTGACCTACTTGGTCGTTTGCCGGCCTATGCTATTAAAAGAAAGTAATTTTGAACAGTAAAAATGTCCAACTTTAATAAGAAAAGGTCTGTAACTTTAAATTAATATATTTGCTTCCAACATAGCTAAGCACCACCACAAATTTACAAGATGGTAGGTCCTTCGTATGCGAAGGCCACCTGGGTTGGTACCATCGCGCTGTCTATTTCTAAGCAACAGTGTGTAACCACTGCTGTGTTCCGGTTTGAAGGACATCGAAGCCAGTGAAATTACTGGGCAATATGAGACTTCTTATCTTATGTTTCGGGGTGACGAGCGCAGTCCAATGTCATGCAGTGCTTTGTAATTCAAAGTTCTGTGTGTTGTTGCTTCTATTTATGGAAGTCGTGGCGCTTACCATCAGGCTGCTCGTTTCGTCACTCAAGCTAATAAAAAAAACAGCTTTCAAGCCAAAACACAGTATTCAAATCGGCGCATTCATTTAGGCGTTACGATGTTATAAGTATATGTATAAAGTTAGACTGACAAACAGATAAAGGGTTTAAATTGTACCCCAAATTTTTGTCGGTCTTCTTTTATTTCTGTTTGTCAAGCAATAGTACCTATGTATTTTTTAGGTAAGCTGTTGTATTCCGATATGAAGGACATTGAAAATAATGTTAAAATTGAAATGGTTAAATATTGTGAGGCTTCACGACTCATGTCTCGGGCTGTCTATCATCGAGTACTTCGTAGTTCGACGTTCCAAATGGTATTGCTACACTTTTTGGGCAGGCGTGGCTTATCATCAGCGAGCGATCTACTCGGCTCCTGATTCAGACGAATAAAAAAATGGAATATAGTTGTGTGACTTTTTTTATTAGCTTGAATGACGAGACGAGCAGGTCACTCGCCTGATGATAAATGGCATGCCACGGTATCCCCTGCCTGTCGTAAGAGGCGACTAATAGGGGCCACCGGGGGTCGCGGGCTCGCAGCGGGGGGCTGTAGTAGCCCCTTTGTACTCTTGTACGTGCGACCCCGAGATGGACGGCAGCACGGGTGGTTGGCCTCGTCGCTGCCGCTGACGCCGAAGGCGTCCTTTAGTGTGCGGGGGCTTCTGTGCCCCCCTCACAAATAGAGATGGGCCGCAAAGCGGCACTGCGCAGGGGCGGTTCCGGCTGAAGCCGAGGCGCTTGTCGCCTCGAAAACCCGTATCTAATGCGCCGAAGATGCAACCGCGGAGTTTTTGGTTGGTATTGCCGGTGCAGGAGGTATATAGTGTTAGGGACTCAGCCCAGCGGTCATCTGGATTTTCTATCTCTCCTCCGGGTGACTTTACGCTGGGTTGTAAGATCGGTGAGTCCAACATAACCGTCCCGTCACCCCCGGGTGAGGCGGTTGCGATAAACTCGTTTTCCCCGCGAAAACAAAACAAAATGCCAGTATTCCGTGATAATGGTGTACTTACGACTCCGAGACCAGACGAGATGGAAGGCTGCGGACGCGAAGCGACGATGGTCATGTTGATACACCAGTGTACCATCAGCACCGACAGGGATAGGCGCCCTACCGCCTGCCACCCGCGCCAACCGCATATACGCTGGAGGATGCCTACAACACAAACATCAACTGAGCCTGTTGCAGCTTTATATAGCATAAACTCCGCTGATCTCCCGGCGCTAAATTCTACTTAATATTAAGCCGCGGTGGGTTAGTTGTAATGCGTACAAGGGTTGACGGCTGCGCTGAGGTCTCAGGTTCGATCCCCGGGACGGGTAAAAGAGATATTGAGTTTTGTAAATTATCATAAATGATATCTTTATGTTATATATAATTCTTCTATAAAACCGATTAATGAGTGCAACTAGTTATAGGCGCGTCGCGGCTCGTAACACATACAGCCTCCATGGCGTAGTAGGTGAGTCCTCCTCCTCCTATATCGTTCCCTCATTGTTGAGGATCGTAACTCCGTGCAAGGATTCTAGCAATGGTTTTTCTCCATTTGCTACGGTCTTCGGCTTGATGGATTGCGACGTTGACTGATTTCTCCAGCTGTTCCGACACCTGGTCAGACCAACGTTTCGGGCTCCTTCCTCTTGGTCTTTTACCTTCTATTTTCCCTGTAGTAGGTGAGTAGCCGATTGCAAAACGAGCCCAATGTTTGTGTGATCCACAAAATGTTTGTTTCGGGTCTAGATGTTGTTGAACCAATTCCTCATACCCACGATAAAGGTTAACCTAGTATGGGGTCAGGACTATGTGTTGACCCATGATGTGATAGGGGGGGGGCGAGCTTATCGCCATACAATTTTAGACTGATATTAAGCTTTTTGAGATTTTAAAAAAACAATATCACCTGACTTGGGGATTGTACGGGGCTGGCACGGCTCTGGCCAGCGAGAACGTACTTGCGAGACTGGGTCTCGATACACCAGCGGAGCTACGAAGGATGCGTAGAAGTCCTTTCTCAAACTATCAATGATCGAGGAGGTGAAACTGTGACAATCTGTCTGACTAACGCGGAAACTAATACTGAAATTAAACACAAACACGAATGGAAACACAAGTACAATAATAAAGGAAAATAAAAGAAAGATATTACCAATTAACCAAATTAGGCGCTTATTTCACAACTGTATGCTCGACGACTGATAGTTGACTAGGAGGAAATACAATACTGTGGAAAGCGCGGCCTATTTTATACGCAGCAACAGTTGCAAAAAATCACTCCTCAACTTTATTTTAACCAATTAAAATGCATAATTCTTACACGTGTCTAAAATATTGCCTTGGACTTTGATCGGTTCAAGAAATGCACTCGTATGACCCATAAACCACCAGTGAAAACGCCTGAAATGTCGTTCCTCCAATCATACGCGACACGTGTAAACGGGAGTCGTTGAACACTTGACAGGATCGCACGAGTTGATTTCTTAATAACAATACGCACACTATGCTACATACATTGTTGTTGTGTTACATATTACTATACTACTGTTTATAAGATAATGTCGTGAACAGGGATTGATCCAGAGATTTCAGCACGGCAGTCGTTTTACGCACGCATTACAACTGCACCACCGAGATGTTTGTCTAACGTGATCGACTTTAACTTATCTGACCACACAGCTCAAACGATAAAAATGCCTGTAACGAAAACTTGTGTAATAGATAGTTGGACTATAGAAGCGCGCGACTATAGTTATGAAAACCTGCTCAAATTTAAATCCTGTTTAAGTTCTTTGGCATTCTCTGACACTTATAAATCTGAAGATGTTAATGTGGCCTACGATTCATTTTTAGAAATATTCCAGCTATTTTATAATTTGTGTTTTCCTATAACTAACCTTAAAATAAAATCGAGAAGGACTCCGAATTGGTTAACACCTGGTATAAAACGCTGTAGTAAAAATAAAAGATTACTGCTATGGCAGCAAAGAGTGAAACCTAGCTTAGCTAATTATACAAAGTTAAAAAAGTATTCACGTCGGCTCAAAAAAATTATAAAATTAACACAAAAAACGAAAAATAATCATAGAATTACAACATCAAAAAATAAAAGTAGAGAAACATGGAAAATAATAAATGAAAATAAGTCTTGTCTTCCACATGAATACATAATGGACATCAATTACCATGGTGTTAAAAAAACAGTTCCCATTGACATAGCAAACGCTTTCAATGATCACTTTATCGATCAAGCAGAATTATTATCAAAACTCTCTTCCTCTGTAAGCTATATGAGCTCAAGTGGCTATAGTCAATCTATGTTTCTAGCCCCAACTGTACCTAATGAAGTGTATAGAATTATACAAAACCTAAAAAACAAAATCAGTGTCGGTTATGATGGTATTTCTACCAAAGTGTTAAAGTTCGTTTCAGAAGTGATATCAGGACCTATCAGTCACATAATTAACTTAAGTATCTCCTCTGGGATTTACCCGCATAAATTAAAACCGACTATAATTAAACCTTTATTCAAAAAGCATGACATAACTGACATAAATAACTATAGACCGATTGCTCTTATTCCAATTATATCAAAAATATTTGAAAAAGTTATATATCGGTCCATGTATTCTTACTTTACTAAATACAATATTTTAGTTAAAGAACAGAAAGGTTTCAGGAAAAATTGTTCCATAAATATGGCTATCTATGACTTCCTTGAAATTATAATGACAGATATGAACGATAGAATTCTAACTAGTGCTATTTTTATGGATATGACGAAAGCATTTGATTTAGTAGACCACAATATTCTATTAAAAAAACTTTACATATATGGTGTCAGAGGAAATGTACTATCTCTTATAAAGTCTTACCTTAGCAACAGAACACAATGCACGGAAATTAGACGCGTTTGTAAAAATAGCAGAAAAGAACTTAAATTTGTATCACGCGAACGTAATATCTCGCATGGTGTCCCACAAGGTAGTGTGCTGGGACCGTTGCTATTTCTAGTATACATAAATGATCTTCCAAATCATGTATCCTATCCTATGGTTCTTTTTGCTGACGATAGTACTTTAATTATAAGACATGAGAATAATAAAGACTATAGGGATGACATTAGCAATGCTTTACACCAATCAGTAAGATGGCTCGAACAAAATAATCTGTTATTAAATATAGCTAAAACCAAAATGATGACTTTCAAACAGAGAATTTTCTCCCCTGATATTAATTTGATTTTTAATAATGAGAAAATTGAAGATGTGACACATACCAAATTTTTAGGTTTGACAATAGACAATAAATTAAACTGGAAAGTCCATGCATCAGCACTCATTAAAAAGCTAAACAAATTTGCATTTGCTCTCTACAAATTGAGCAAAGTAGTCCATCAAGCAGCTGTGGTCACTGCCTATCATGGGTATGTTGACTCTATACTGCGGTATGGAGTTATTTTCTGGGGAAACTCGTGTGAAAAAGAATCCATCTTTAAAGCACAAAAAAGATGCATTAGGTCCATATGCGGACTTAAAACAACTGACACCTGTAAGCCACACTTCGTGTCACTTAAAATATTAACTCTTCCTTGTCTTTACATTTATGAGACTGCACTGTTTATAAAAAATAACAGTGACATCTACAAACAAAGAGCATTTGAGCAACGTCATGCAAGTATAAGACGAAACTATCTCTATGACTTATCCATCAGAACCTCAAAAACCGCCTTAATGCATAAAAGTATACTGTGCATGGCTCCAAAAATATTTAATAAGTTACCATTTGAGATTAAGGATTTAAATGTGATACAATTTAAAAGGAAATTATTTAATTTATTATTAAACAAGTGTTATTATACAATTGAGGAATTCCTTCTTGACAACTTTTAGATTACAAGTATAGGTTTAGGATTTATTAGAGGATATATTTAGAAAAAAAAAAAAAAACGAAATAAAAAATTATTGTATATAATAAATAATAAAATAATGTAATAATGTACCAGTAAATTGATTAATTATAATGTGCTGTCGACAATTTGAAAATGTGTAAACCCAATGGGTAGATTTTTTGAGGAGCTTATCATTTATTTAAGATCTACTGTATTCATCACCAAAAATCACACAAATAAATATTGATTTGATTTGATTTGATTTGAGACAGATCTTACCCCGCAATGAAATCAATGAAATAGAATGAGAAGAGTTGAAAATATATATTTCCACGTGCTAAAGCTAGTATTAATTCCCTTAATTATCCCTTAAAGAGGCAACGCACCCATGATTCTTTTGGTATTGTGGGCGTAAATGGGCGGTGGCGATCACTTACCATCAGGTGACCCACTTGCCCGTTTGCCGGCCTATACTATAAAAAAAAACAATGTGAGTACTAACTCTCAACTCCGTTGAAAGCTCCGAGGAACAAGACAGAGCAGAGTGAGCTGACCACGAGCCGCTCGAACGCGACAAACACGGCGATGAAGGCGGGGGCGGTGTACTCACGCACCCAGGTCCCGGCCAAGATCCATGAAATCATCAGCGGGAAGGCCGAGTGATACAGCACCTTGAACCACTGGAAATAAAGAACGGTTTAACCATACATAGCGGTCAGTTCGTAAGCGTCTAGTTTCGGGGTGGTGTATAGCCAGTTGCTACAGCTGCATACATCATGATTCTTTTCTTTTTTCTTTTCTGCATCCCTCAACGGTCATAAGAATTATGCTGGCTTGAAGTTACTGGACGTACACTGTCTGACTCAGGGATTCGTCTTGCCATTAGGTGTTAGTTTTTCACCACGTATAAGCTAATCGCTATCCAGTCCGGTACATATGCATTTCAGGTATTCTCCTACCAAAAGGGCCAGCATGAGAAACTTGCGAGAACGTATTCGTATCGAAATGTCAAATATGTGTTTGAAACTTCATACAAATGCTAGGGTTCTCGATTCGAATACTTATTCGTTAGTTTTTCGTGCTCGCCCCCCAAGAGCTCGACCGAATATCTAATAGAAGTCCAACATGCACTTGCTCTTTCCTCAAAATTCGTCGAGACACCACATTTCAGTGGTATGCTTTTCTAATGTGTATATGGTATCATGAATGAATTGTGGTGCCTCGCCGAATTGTGATGCGTGCGGCAGTTACCATCAGGTGATCTATTTTCTATATAATAACGTATTTACCCAAACTGAAGATAGGTCGAATCCGCTTTCCTGTATCTCGAAGTGTAAATGTGCGAGAAATAATCCTATGAAACAGGCGGGCAGGTTGCCCCATGGAGACATGTGCAGGCAAGAGAACGATGGCGTCTCCAAGAACAGGTCACGGAGTTTCCTGTAATATTATGAAATCTATTTTGGTAACATTGATTTTGTTGGATGACGTCATTTTAGTTGAAAGTGGAAAAGGAAAACTAGTATGGTAATATTAGCATGAATCAAAAAAAAACATCAAATGTGAGATGCCTGTACAAGGTCAACTCTACCATATGGCAAATCTCTAGGCGTCAACCACGGGTTAGAGGCGCCTCCGTATCATTCTCCACTGATTTCAGACTGATGATGGCAATATTTAGCACAGCCAATTCGATTTCGATGCAAAGTTCAACGAAGCCTAAATTGTACACCGTGAAGTCCTGGCTTCAAACCCACGATGTAGTAGTACCCACAACTCGTATTTGAGTTTTAGATTCCAGAAATCACACATTAATAGCCTGCGATTGGAATTCGTGTGATATGGTTATTGGGTCGCCTCCTACCACATCATGGGACGGTAAATAAGCTCCGCGAACCGTGTGTGCACTATTTACATCTCTGCTTATCCTATGGGAAATACAGGTGTGAGCTTATGTACGTTTTTTAATGTAAGCACCTGTTACAATAACATAGCATATAAAACTAACTCAGGATGGAAGATGTATAACAACGCCTTCCAGTTGAACGTATAGGTGAGCAGCGCGTTGAGTACACACGACGCCAACGTTAGAGAGCCCAACACAGCGAGCGCCTTGCGTCTTCTCTTCACCAGCAACAGTGTCAGCACCGAACTCACCACGTACAGCTGCATGTCTACTGCTATGAACCTGGCGAGGGCACGCGAGGGAAGATAAAATGAAGTTTTACAACAACGTCATCTAGTTGATATGCTGCGATTATGCTATAGCACCATCTATCAAAAATGGGATTATATTGGAACTTGCACTAAATATAATAATATAATGTCCATATATATATTATGCTGTGGAGCTATAGAGCGGGTTATGCTTGGTATCTCTCTGACGGATAAAATCCGGAATACGGAGATCCGTCAAAGAGCTAAAGTAACCGACATAGCCCTCCGAATTAGCAAGTTGAAGTGGCAGTGGGCTGGTCATATTCGTCGCCGCAATGATGGCCGTTGGAGTCGAAAGGTGCTAGAGTGGAGACCACGTCTATCCAAGCGTAGTGTAGGCCGACCTCGAGCCCGTTGGACCGACGACCTGATACACGTAGCGGGAGGCGGCTGGATGAGGAAGGCGGAGGACCGTCAAGGGTGGCGCCAACTTGGAAAGGCCTATGTCCAACAGTGGACGAATTCAGGCTGATGATGATGATGATGATATATATTATTCGGTCGCATTGATTACTGCCCAATTAATTTATGCCAAACATGACTTTAAGCTCCCTTCTTATCACAATAATGTCTTGAACGGAAATTTCTGGACAAGAATGCTCTCATCGAATCTCTGCATACCCTCTCTGGGATAAAGGCGTGACGCAATGTACGTGTTATACTGGTTAGGTCATTGCAGATAGTAAGTAAGTGCTCTAGATACCATACTCATGGATACTGGAGCTGCATGCATCAATGGGATTGCTGTTTTTTTTTCAGAATCAGTATAGTGCCTCGAATGACTACCCCCTACAAACAAACTCAGAAAGTTACTATTATATTTTAACCCCATAGGTAGTAATATTCGTACAAAAGTATAATAGTCGGATGCCATACCAGGTCTGTACAAGGCAGTGTTCGTTGGCATCGACGAGATTGTTGACAAAGAAGGCCTGCGCCCAAAATTTTCGGCGGCAGACCGCGCTCTCAGCCTCGACCAGTGCGGGCCACACTGGGCCCGAGTACAAACGCTGCCATGACGTCGCTGCATACCCAACCACTAGCAGGTACACTGGGGATATCCTGGAATGCACATGGGTTGAACATGGACTTAATTGAATTAGCAAGATTCTAGAATCTAGGGGATTAATTGCATTTTTTTGAGTCAAGCAGGTCTCTCGCCTAGTGGGAAGCGCTACGCTGTCCATAGAAAGTACTAAGTAGCAACACTACCTAGAATTTTTAATTAAAATACATGCCACTGTACTGCGCTCATTATGAGGCATACGATGTTTAGTCTCATAATGTCCAATAGTTTAACTGACTTCCATGCCCTTCAAACCAGAATACAACAGTGCCCTGTACACATGGTGAAATACCCCCCATAGTGGCTCGTTCAGGCGAGTATCCGTATCCGGTGTTAGCCAGTAACTTCTGGCCGGCAAAATTTTGCCGTCTGTCGAGGGATGCAATGAATCTTGACGGGCGACATTATGATTGTACTTTACTATACTTGACATCAGTGCCGAACCTAAGTCCAGTCTACTTTGTCATACCAGGGCAACAAAGCGAATATATCGTTGAAACCTAAATCAAGTAAGTAACAGTGCAGAAGGTAAGCAAACTTGCAAGTGTGTCATCGCTGACCACGGCCACCAAGCTAGAAGAATTGTTAGTGTGTTGCCAAATTTTAACAAAAATACTCGTAGAGCATTTGTGTTCCCACCCCAGCCGGCTCCTATATATATTGGACTATTATACGTAGACATAACTGACTGAAAAATTGTGAAATCATGCCTTACCTAGCAACCCTTTTGATAATGCAGAGGGGCAAGTGTCTGAGGCCGATCTCGTGTTCCTTAGAGATGATAAGTATGTTGTAGGCCAGCAGGAAGCTGGATATTACCAAGAATATCTGCACCACTGAGGTTCCATTGTATAAAAGCATCATATTCGGATTGTAGTACATCTAAGAATCATGAATAAATGTTAGCAACTTGTGTGGAATATTCCACTTTGTGCACCTGGCAGGACAGGACAGTGGAATAATCCATTTGTGTTAAATAACTTAAAAATTACGAGGTTCTCAATTCGGCTATATTTTTGTATGTTACGTTGAGTCAATGAGCTTGATTTCAACTTAAACTGTTGGGCTGTTGCTGTAGATCAAGATCGAAACGAGTGTAGAGAGAATAAAGAATCCTTTGCCCTACAATGGGATAGCCATGACTGATCTTTCTTTCTTTCTTACTCGCGTTATTCCCACATAATGATAGGGTCCGCCTTATCGTTGCATTAAATTGACGGTATTTGGTATTCTATGGGGCGACCCGCCGTCTCAACCCCAAAAACTGCAACGGAAACCAAGTCACGCCATCGAAATCGCCTCGTCCGTTAATTACCAGAGTGTACCAAGTGCAGGTGAGGTTGATTATGGGCCTAAGATGTTGGTGGCTCACCATGTAGGTATATATAATATTGGTGATTATTATGGTTTTCGATAGGGTTTACCTCCAGAGCGGTTCCATATTTTAGTAAAAATCTCTACGGAATATAAAGGATGCTCCTCAAATTTTTGGTATCTGATTTTTTATCCCGTTGTTTTGGTGAGTCAGTTAGATTTCGAATACTATTTTTTTTCGCGAAAAGCAATAGGGTAGATGACTAGATTATTTTTATTATTTAAATCAATAAGTTACGTTACTCAAAATCGATTGCAGAAAGAATTTTATAAATCGGACCAAAAGTAAATAAGTTAGAAGCCATTCAAATCCTGTAGAAGGGGTAATTGTCAAATGACAGACGACGCAACCTTTGACGTCACTGTGTAAAATGTTCATTATGGTGCACGCGTGCAAGCGAGACAGTGAGATACCCCTACTACGCACCCACTTTTCCTCATACCAACATTTAAAGTCATAACTGCGGGCACAGTTCTGAACCAATTTTGATGGTGTTTTAATAAAAGGGTTTCTGTTGCTTAAAAAAATAATGTATTAAATTCAATATAGGAAACTACCCTATTGTTATATTTTCCAGTTACTTTGTACTAACCTTTTCAATGAAGCCGGGACTGTAAGAGTAAGACATGATTTGAATGGCCACGGCGTGTGTCAGCATCGTCAGCAAGAGCAGTAACACCCTACGACAATGAAGAAAATATGACATAAAAATATTAAAGTTTTGATTGAGTTTCCAGTCATAAGGATCATGCACAATAGTCATTATAATTTAATTATTTTACTTTATAATGTTCCTCATTGGCATAAATTGAGTTGCTCTAACTCTATTCAAAATTTAGTTGTAGTAGCGTAAAGCAAATATTGTACTAGGCATGCCTTTTAAGTTCTGTCGTTTCCATATTTTCCGGCAATTTTGAATTTAGAACTGTTCTGTATTCGAATGTGTTTAAATTTTGAATCTCAAAATAGTTGAAAGTATTAGGATTAATGCTATTGTTTAGTTACAGCGTCGATTGGAATCTGTCAGGTTACGTACGAAAATGAATCTTTCTAAGGAAAATGTTCGTGCAATAATTTTCTACAACTTTAGAAGAGGCCTGACACGGCTTCAGTGTTTTGAAGAGCTAACATCTGTGTTCAGTGATGAAGCCCTATGTCTGCGGACTGTCGAACGCTGGTATTTATAATTCCAGCGTGGACATACTAGTGTTAGTGACAAATCTCGCGAAGGACGCCCAAAATCCGCCTTCACTGAAGATAACATCATTGCTGCCAGACAACTAATTCTCGCGTCATGTGACGTATCGAGAGATAGAGGCTCTATTAGGCATCTCAGGGACAATCATTCAGAAGATTTTGCATGAAGCGCTTGGTGTGAGAAAGCTAGTTTGCCGTTGGATACCGCATCTGCTTTCCGACGATCACAAGGCAGCCCGCGTCAGATGGTGTAAGAAAACTCTGCAAAGGTTCAACCGAGGAGAGTCAAATCACGTCTACGACATCATCAGTGGTGACGAATCTGGGAACTATGCCTACGATCCTGATTTCAAACAACAATCTACAATCTGGGTCTTTCAAGACGAGCCAAAGCCGACTAAAGTTGTTCGTTCTCGAAGCACTTCAAAGAAGATGGTGGCCACGTTCGTTGGAAAAACCGGCCATGTTGTGACTATTGCACTTGAAGATCTTAGAACGGTTAACGCAGAGTGGTATACCACAGTTTGTTTACCACAAGTCATCGCCGAACTTCGAAAATCTAACTCAAAGCGACGCATCATCCTGCACCACGAAAACGCAAGCTCACACAGCGCTCGTCAAGTATTTATTGTATTTGAAGCAGGAAAAGTAGAAATTCATGACCATCCTCCATACAGTCCTGACCTAAGCCCTAACGATTTCTTTACATTTCCTAAAATTAAGAAAAGTCTTCGTGGTCAAAGGTTCCAGTCCGGTGAAGAAGCAGTCGACGCTTTCAAGTCAGCCATTTTGAACACCCCCACTTTAGAGTGGAATAAATGTTATAATAACTGGTTTGAGCGAATGGAAAAGTGTATTGAACTACGTGGTGAATACTTTGAATAACAATAAAAAGTACTATAAGGTTCTAGTTGTGTTTTTTTCTTCAAACGACAATACTTAAAAGGCATGCCTCGTAAATTAATTTTGAAATAGCAACGTTAGAGTATCTTGCCCGTTTTTCTTTAACAAAACAGCATTTCGTACTGGCGGTAGAGTAAAAATTTGACTGAACCTAAATGATGTATAACATTTTATGGGTTCGATAAATATTTTATATTTAGTAGTACCTAATGAAATTTCGACCAACGAAAGACGTAGCATCTATTAAACGGTCGTCAAAATTATGCCAGGCTGTCTATTAGGTTCGAAAGAGGTGAAGATAAAGTGACTCGACAAAAGCAGTCATTACAGCGAGTTTTTTTTATGATCATAGTATTGCAGTTCGCACCTGCAACCCTGGAGAGGCCCCAAGGCCAACAGGCGCGGGTCCTTGTCCTCGTAAGTGGCGGTGAGCCGTTTCCAGTTTGAACTTATCGACCATACTGCCAAGTAGCTATTATCTGCAATAGAACAATAGTAGACATTTATAATACTTTTAATAACTTTATTTCCAATATTGTGGTCGATCTGCAATTTTTTTAAGAAGGAATAATTTTAACTAAATCTTCAGCTATCTATGTGGTTTCTGAATTGACTAATTTTCTAGGCCTCTAGACCACATACCAGACCCATAAACATGTTACTTGACAGCATATTAAAACACCGTTTGAACACAAACACGAGGTACTTAGCCTGCAAACATGAGATACAGAATGGTGCTAAATATGTTTTAATTCAAACCAGGAAAGAGGAACAGCTATTTTATTTTTTTTATTTATTACACTTCATACAAAATATGTACAGGCGGACTTAATGCCAGAGGCATTCTCTACCAGTCAACCTTTGGGTGGTGCAGAGAATAAACAAGGCAGGTGTATAAAAGTAATGAGATGGAAGGGAGATTATTATTAAATATATAGAAATACATACTAATACGTAAACTTATCGTGCATAATAATATTATAATATAATTAAACATAAATACATAAACTAAATATAAATATATGTATATATACTGCATACATAATTATATAAATACACATATTACTAGTGTGTTGATTCTGCAACTCTATCAAACAACAGTTGTCGAACTCTGGCTTTGAAAGCCAGGCGAGTAGTTGACGACCTGATTTCGGGAGGGAGTGAGTTCCATAGGAGTATGGATTGAATTAAGAAGGAAGAATGGGTAAAGTCTGTGCTATGTGGGGGACACTTGAGTAAGAGATTAGTTGAAGAGCGAAGGTTTCTGGTATGGTTACTACCAAGGTACTGAAAGTAGGAGATTAAGTAAGAAGGTGGAGTAGAAGACGTAAGAAACGAGAAGAGTGTGGTAAGTGCACGCAAAGAGCGGCGCTGACGAATGGGTAACCATTTCAGATGCCGGCGTTGAGATGACACATGGTCATATTTGCGAAGATTAAAGATGAATCGAATGCAGTTATTAAGAAGGCGGTCGAGTTTGTTGAGCTGATCTGCATTCAGGTCAATATAGCATACATCACCATAGTCGATTAGAGGGAGGATTAAGGTTTGCACGAGCATCGTCTTGGTCTTAGATGGAAGAAAGTTTTTCAGGCGATATAAGGCGCGAAGGGTACCGGTGACTCTCTGGCACACAGAGGTTACCTGGGCCCGCCAGCTCAGGGTGGAGTCGATGTGTAATCCTAGATCTTTAACGCTGTGGGACCAGGGGATAATAGTGCCATCAAAAACCACTGGTGGAACGGTAGTAATGTCCAATCTGCTTATAAGTCTTGAACTGCCTACAATAATGGCCTGACATTTGGTAGGATTCACAGTCAAACCAAAACTGTCAGACCAAGACTTTAAGTACAATAGATCCCTGTTCACACTGGCAATTGCTGAGGGTACACTATCGACGCCAGCCTGAGAATATAACTGCAAGTCATCGGCATACAGATGATATGCGCATTGAAGGTTATGAGTTAAGAGATTAATAAATATAGAAAACAACAGAGGAGAGAGAATACCGCCTTGAGGGACACCAGAGTCTATATCGCACCAATTTGATGAAGACTCATCAAGGCGCACAGACTGCTGGCGTCCCTGAAGATAAGACGAGAACCATTCCAGCACTCCTGGAGAGATCATAAGATGGGAAAGGATAGACAGGAGAATATCGTGACTGACGGTATTGAAGGCGTTCGAGAAGTCCACCAATGCCAATACGGTGACCTTGGTATCCTCCATGCCCGCCCTGATATCGTCAGTCACTTTGAGAAGAGCGGAAGTGGTGCTGTGACCGGGCCTAAAGCCAGACTGGTAAGGGCTCAGTAGCTTATTTAGGTGCACAAAGCGTGAAAGCTGCTTGTGTGCACAGGCTTCCAGCACCTTGGAAAAGAAAGGAAGGATAGAGATAGGGCGAAAATGGTTGGCAAGAGTAGGATTGGTGATTTTAGGTAGGGGAATGACAAAAGCCTTCCGCCATAAAGACGGAAAAGTGCCAGTGCTAAACGAGTAATTGATTATGTTGCAAATGGAAGGGAGAAGATGGTCCAAGATCGGAATTATCATGCGACGGCTAATGTTATCGCAGCCTGTAGCATTGGACTTGATGGAAAGGATAATCTTTTTGATCTCGTCAGGAGAAACCGAAGAAAAGTGAAAGAGGTTGGAATCAGGGTAGGGAAGACTGGCTAGAAAGTACAAAGTGCGACTCCTGGTTTGGTGATCAAGCAGAGGAGTAGATGTGAAATGACGATTGAGATCGTCCAAACCAATAGTCGCCCTTAGCGAGTCAAAGGGTTTTTTCCTGCCAACACCCAGAGTTCCGAGGAACTTCCAGATATTAGCAGGGGATGATGAGGAAATGTTACTGAGAATATGACGGCGTTTAGCGTTACGTATCATCTGATTACAACGATTTCTTGCAGTCTTAAACAAGGCCCAGTTGGCCTCTGACCGATCCCTCTTGTACTTACGAAAGGCCCGATCCCTACGCCTCATCGCCATCTTAACCCCTTGTGTCATCCATGGTGCAGGGGGACGCTTCAAAATAATTTTCTTTATGGGAGCATGAACGTTATAAAGTGCAAGGATATTAGTGTTAAGGATGTTAACCTTTTCGTCAACGGTAGTAGCTCCCAACAGCTGGTCCCATTTTAATTTAGCAGCGTCCTCGTAAAGAGCATCTGCATCCATGCGCCCAAAACAACGCAGGTGCAGCACCTTAGGTTTGGATTTCGGAGGTTTTAGGGCGTAAGATAGGAAGATTAGGTCGTGATGAGAGAAACCAGGAGCAGGATATTGACCGTGGAGATTAACTAGGGAAGGTATAGAAGTAAGGATGAGGTCCAGCCATGTGTCATTACCATCGTTATTGTGATGAGTGGCTTGTAGAGGTAAGACATGCAGGCTGACGGACTTAAGGATATCAAGGAGTTTACGGGAACGGATAGAACAATTAGAGAGAAGATCGGTATTGAAATCTCCCATGATGATGTGATGTATATATTCGGACCCCAAGGATTCCAGAACCGATTCGAGACTGGAGAAGTAGTCTAAAGCAGGGGGACAATAGACAGCTATTTTATCCCATCACAAATTTTTACGATGACAGACTTACAGAAAAATGCATGACTTACTCTTGGCACCATCATCCAGCAACATATCATATAAGGTTCCAAGGGCATTGCAAGCCAACAGGAAATACACCACCGACGTCAGGACCCTCTGCGCCAGATCCTCGAGCTCAACATTATGTGTGCGTGCATGCTCTTGGGCAGAAGTCCGGCAGTATTGCAGCCGTTGTAACCTAAGCTTGAAGCCATGACGGTGCGCCCATGGTGTTATGCACTGCTCAAAGCGAAGGGAGCTGTTGCGCTCGTTAGAGCTTGGACAGCGAGAGCTGACGCAGTAGCCGCGGTGGAGCAGCGTGCGGTTGAAGTTACCAACGTCTTTTGAGTATTCCTGAAAAACAAATAATATTTATATCAGATGGTACAGATAATATGATACTAGGGGTACAATCCCGCGGATGACCAGCTTTGCCAAATAAAAAGACATAGTCGTGCTTCCAACCCAGACCTCCGTAAATCGTACCTTCATGAGATCGTAGAGAGAGTGCGGTGTGGTAGCTGGCGTGATGTGGAAGGTGCCCAGGCAGTACAGACCCTTGGGCTGCATCAAACATCTCTCATAGTCATCCAGGTGGAACAGACGCGGGAATCTCACGTTCTCCTCATCTGGAAGGAAACAGTTCGTTCCTCAATACTTTTTTAGCGAGCAACTGCTGGAATTGGGTTAATGGGATAGATTTGCAAGTGGTAGAGCCACTGTAAACAGATTTAAATACAGCACGAGTTGCTTGGGTTATTACCACTGTCTTACAGAAAATGGTTTCAGTTATATATGTCCTTACACTTAAAGTTGATACCTAAAAAACTATAGTTCAGAACTAAAATAACTATTAACTGATACTGGCAATTAAATGTAATAACGTCAAAAAGTAGTCAAAATATAGCAATATTACCAGACGAGCGACCTGCTCGTCTCGTCATTCAAGCTAAATAAAGGAGAACAACGCTTATGGAAATTCTTACGAATTGATAAAACAATGATGCTAAGTATGTGTTTTGGTATAGTTACGGTTGAAATTATAAAACAATCTTTGTCCACATATCCAGATCGATTCCAGACATGAACCAACTACAAGTTTGGTCATAAGAGTGTATACAGTCCTAAGATCCGAATTCCAGAAAGGTCGATTCAAAGTACCTAGCAGTATTATCATTAGTATGAGAGTTTCGATCTAGATCGGAATTCAGTTTTCCGAAGTCGAGAAAATTCCAGTTCGAATCGGATGCAAAGTGTAATAAATGGGTAGATCCGGATGGACACAGTTCCGCGGACCCGCCCCCTCGCGTATAAGGTTGGTTTATAAACCTTCACAAAATCTTAAGAAAACAACGAAAATCCTTCTTTTTAACCGACTTCAAAAAAGGAGGACGTAATTATTGTAATTCGTCTTAGTTAGGAAATAATATCAAAGGCCAATTTAAACATTAATTATTTTAAGCAAACAATTTTTATTTAAAAACGGTCAGGTCGTGTCGTCCTTAACCGACGGGCATGTATGAAGAATATTATGAGAGTGAAGTGTGCAAACCGGTGTGCACGGATCGTAGCAAGTAAGTCCGTTGTCTCTTGCCTATAAATAAGCGTGAGTATATGTACATAAGTATAGGTACATAAGTGACAGCCTCCGTGGCGCAGCGGGCGAGTAGCCGGCTGCGAAGCGAGAGGCCGTAGGTTCGATTCCCGCACTGAGACAAATGTTTGTGTGATCCACAAAAATTTGTTTCGGGTCTGGGTGTTGTGGGACCGCAAGTCCCTCGTAGTTCCTGATACCCACGATACAGGTTTACCTAGTGTGGGGTCAGGACTATGTGAGTGACTGTTGGGTGTATTATAAGTATATATACAGCCACACTCACGGCTATATCCCATAGGGGAAACGCCTATATTCTAATTATATTTTAATACTTGTGTTGATATTTTTATTTTGTTTTTTATTACATTCAATAGTTTTATGTCCATCAGAAATATTATAGTGTACTTTTTCATTACCCTTATCACTTAGGGGTTTGAAAAATAGATAGTAGCCGATTCTCAGACCTACTGAATATGCATATAAAATTTCATGAAAATCGGTCTAGCCGTTTCGGAGCAGTATGGTAACTAACATTGTGACACGAGAGTTTTATTTATAAGATATGTAAGTAATTTTCTAATTGTATGTTGTTACTAAGTAATCATGCTGTGGTCATCTATTAATTGTAACTACAATTTACCCTTGGAACTCTGAAATGTCTTAATATTACATTTCAATATAGTACGTTGATGATCCTTTCAAATAAATAAATATATTAAGTAAGTCGTCTTTCATCCATCCTCTTCATATGCCTAAGCATTTTTTCAGAATTGTAATCATAGTGTTACTGTTTATCAAAGTAAACTCTACATATAATGCAAGAAAGCACACTAACATCCAAATTATTGTATGCTATAAATAAAAAAAAAATGTATGTTGACTACAAGACTTTTCTACTTTCTTCCATTTTCGATATTCTTTCCAAGCCACGATTGAAACAAAATCTCGTTGTTAGGTTTTCTTAATTTCCCCCTTTCACATATTTTTGTACAATTTTTCATTTTTCACAAAATGCCATAATGTTGCATTTACCGGAGACGGCAGTTGCGCTACCGACAGCAGCGGCAGCGGCGACGACGGCAGCTAGCACCAGCACTAACATGACTGCACCACAACCCACTCACAAACAACAGCGCACACTGACGGTGACTGGCCACCATCCGACGCGCGCACTGTATATAAACTTACCTCATTTCACTTGTGTAAGGGTATTTCGGATCATTGAAAAGGGTTCCGTAGATTTTAAAACCATATCCTTGTACCATCGCGCAGGTATACCTGTATATAGATATGTGGAAGATAGTTCTATTTACAGCATGGAAGACCAACTGAGGTCAATGATAATTTGCTGTTGTCATACGGTAAGTGAGATTGCAGGAGGCCGAAATCAGCAATCTTTATTTCTTTCTTCGAAGGTCGGCAACGTGGTTTTATTGTTTCTCCAAGCGTTTTGTTGCGTTGTTTCAAGTTCCTATCGTATTGTGTGTAATCATGGCTGGTGGAGATCTCCCACTTATTCGTTGTACATATACACACTCACGCCTGTAATCCCCCAAGGGGTGGGCCGAGGTGTAACCAGTACACCCACATTTCGCCGAGTGTATCTCCGTCCCTTATGTGATAGGGGGCGAGCCTATCGGCATACCGGGCACAAATTCCAGACTCCGGGCTGATACTGAGCATTTCGTAACAGAAAAACCCAATACCACTTTACCCGACCCGGCGATCGAACCCGAGACCTCAGCGTTGGCCTCAATCGTAACGCGTACGGTTGTCTGGCATAAATATTCCGTTCTTCCCGGATGTTATCGGGGCGTTCAGGGTCTTTAGAGTAACAGCGGTTGATAATGTCGTGGCTTAGGCATACAAGGGGGTTACTGCGGGTTCTGTGAATACTTGAACCGAGCCGGGAGTCCAGCGTGCCCATTGAACCCTGCAAAACAAGACACAGTAGAACACGTTTTAACATAATGGCCAATGTATATATACTATAGATGCAATATAACAATTAAATTATAAAAGTGATACGAGTATAAACATCGTCAATATTTTAAAACTCTTAAAAATAAAAAATAAAACAAGGAGTTCAAAGACTTATGTAAAATAAAGCAATTGGTAAGTGTATTAATAGAATAATCAAGACACACGGCACACCGGGCCTGTGTATATTTACACGAACCATTTCGAGCTACTTTCGACCCCCTCTATAACTCAAAACCTATTAGACCTACACACTTGATATTTTGCATGTCTAATACGGGTCCCGAAAACACCTAAAGTCCAAATTTTTCCATGTCTAATAAGGGTCCCTAAAACACCTAAAGTCCAAAATTTCATAAATAAATCTATCATAATTCTGGAGTTATTAAGAGCTCAAAAGTGCTATTTTTATCACTCATTATATACACATATAGAATATACAGCCTCCGTGGCGTAGTTGGCGAGTAGCGGGTGGTGAAGCGAGAGGCACGGGTTCGATTCCCATACCGAGACAAATGTTTGTATGATCCACAAATATTTGCGTCGGGTCTGGGTGTTTCCTCCCCAAAGCGACTGACGTCAGATCGTAAAAACTTCAAGCTGAATAAAAGGATAAAATCGTTTATTGATCATGTAGGTAAAATATCGCTTAACATAAGTTAGTACAAAAATAAAAGCAAGATATTTAGGTATCAGAAACCATATTACCAACAATTGTAGATAGCCATAACATACATACATACAAAGCCGGCGCTTATGGGGCTCTAGCCAGAAACATGTATAATGTACTTAGCAGTAATTAAGCACAGAGGCGCCTTATAGAAGGCTCAGACCTCAGCTTGAGCATGTAACGTAGGTTACTTTTATAATTTAATAATAATTTATAATTAAACAATAATAATATCTATAACATATTTTAAACATAACTTTAAATATATAAAATATCTACTCGCGGACGCGCCTACAATAATTCTCATTAGATACGCCACACAATATAATTAAGCGTCTTGGGGTCTAGAACCAATGGCAAACACCGAAACTTCGGTAACCCTCGGGCCGGTTCGGCTAGTGCGGCAGAGGGAGTTCGGAATTACTCGCGCAGTCAGCTGCACAGATTAACTATTAGTTACTACGTCAGCTGTTGGACACACTCGACGACACTAGTGTAATTATCTGCTGAGAGTCTGATCTAGGCACCAGTAAAAACCTATAACGGTTGTTAATTTAAAATCCTTGAGCTATTCCCAACTAGGGTAAGTTGTGCACAATTCCTATTAACTATCCTGTATAGTATTAGTGATATTTAAAGCATTGATTTGTGTTGTTTGCTACGAATAAAAATCAGCTGTGCCTGTGTACCGTAACCGTTCAAAACTTAACGGTCATTGTTAAACATTGCTTTGCATTCCACTTAATTTATTGATGCATTGCAGTGAGTTGTTATTTTAATTAAGTTTATTGCATACTTGTATTTCTTTGGCTTTTAATAATAGATTATTAATGTAGTTCAATGCCACAACCGCCTGGGATAAGGAATTGCCTTTTATAATCACCGATCTCTTTCTCAACTCGCACATCCTACGCTTTCAGCAGGTGCTTAATATTAACATAATACTTTAATCGTATTATAGGAACTCCGTTAGGGATTTCTAGATCCCTAATCGCTGCCTCCGTAATCCTCGTGCTGTGGGCTGTCGAACCAGAAGGCGGATATCACCTCTGACGGCGATCAAGGCCTGTGGATATCACCTCTGACGGCGTTCAAGACCTGCCATCCGCCAGCTGCCTTGGCATCCGACCTGCCATCAGTCCTGACCCCTACGAGTCGTGCGCAGTCCAAGAGGAGAGTGCGGTGACCGTTGTTGGAGCTGAATTTAGCCATAATTTTCTACCCGCGACCCTGCTACTTTACTCTTAAAATATAATATGTTTTACTGTTAAATTTTGTTTCACTGTAACCGCCATCTAGGGTTAAACGTGACAAGCAATCGCTGGAGAGTATAGTTTAGGGCCGTCTCTGCACATCATTGTGCCGACGGTCAGTTGTGGGAGTTCTTCGGACTCGCAGGCTTGTCCTATGTCGGGGTCGCGTATTATTATTGCGATTCGGGTTGGGCAAGGAAAGTGCTGCTTCGATAGCGACTGTGATGGAGTCGTTGGGATCTGCCAAAACATGTTTGGGAGGATTTTCATTAATCATCGGTCAATGTATGGAAGATTAATAAAAGAGAAAAATAAAAAATGCATGTAAACATCCTTTGTTGATTGGCAACACTATACAATCTGCCAAGTATTCATTATTATCTCAATTTAGAAATACGAACAAAGAAGTATATATATGTAAAAATAACTGCAGGTAGCAAATTATTCCATACATTAAAGACCTTTTATTTTCCGTTTTTATTTGTTTATTTTAGGACCAAAAGTCTACCAATGGAATCCTTTACCTGAGTTACGTGTAGTCTACTACGTCTGTAACGTACCTTAAAAGGTTATTTTTGTACCGTTTTAGGTAGCCGGATGAAATTTTAATACATTAAAAGTGTTACTAGCTTGAACCCGCCGCCCCCGTTAACCTTTTTAACCTTATCCTTTTTCGGGATAAAAATTAGCCTATGTCCTAATCCAGGTCATGATCTACCTGGGTGCAAAATTTTATCCAAAACCGATCACCTGAGGCGTGATTGACTAACAAACATCCAAATTAACAAACTCACATGCATCCAAACTTTCAAATTTTGATTAGTAGGAAGTAGGATTTCAAGGTTTTTAAAGTTTGTTTATCAACATTCTCCGTGGCGCAGCGGGCGACTAGCCGGCTGCGAAGCGAGAGGCCGTGGGTTCGATTCCCGCACCGAGACAAATGTTTGTGCGATCCACAAATATTTTTTTGGGGTCTGGGTGTTTTGGGGCTGCAAGTCCTTCGTAGTTCCTGATACCCACGATACAGGTTAACCTAGTGTGGGGTCAGGACTATGTTTGTGATGTTGGGTGTATTATTATTATTATAACTCGTCGAGATCAATACAACGTTTAAACCTAATAAAGCGGATTTCCTGTCGACACCTTTCTACTCCATCATCAGATCCTGGTCACGTCTTAGTTGCAACATCAGTTCAATGTTACTTAGCTAAATAAGCTCTGGACTAAATTACCTTTCTATTAAAAAAAAACTTCCACCAAATGGTCTATTCATTTAGGTGCTACGAGTACCATGCAACAGGCAGTTACACACACACGCACACACTTACGCACAAGCCATTTTTTTTGCAGATTACTTGATACGCCAAAGGTATACAAGGATCGTAGCAGTCGTTCCAGAGTCAGCGGAAATCCGTTGACTCTGGAATGAGCAGGCGTGGCGCTTACCATCAGGCGACCGACCTGCTCGTCTCGTCATTCAAGCTAAAAAATAATAACTAAGCCTGCCATTGAACAGTAACAACATCACCTACAACTTTGAGTCATAAAGTTCTACATGACACTGCACTGCGGTCGTCATCCCGAGACTTGGGATGTTGTCCACCACGCTGATCAAATGCGGTATGGCACTTCACACTTCTTCACGTTCCTTCGAGATTCTTATGAAGAATTCTCAGGTATAGCGAGGTATAGGTAGGTAAAGCGAGCGGTTTTTTTTTTTATATAGCTAACTTAGAAAATTCATAGGAGCGTGCTGTCAGGGCTGCTTTTGATTCTGTGACTTTCGTCATGACAGTCCGTTCCACTCCCCGCTAAGCTATTGCTGGGTTGATGATGACCACACGTAGAATAAAATACAGAGTTTATTGATACGTAACACCTTTAATCAGTCCAATTCGATACCATCTTTATATTTTATTCGCGATCGTTTTTCCCACAACCGTCCATCGCTGTCACTTTTTCTTGTCCAAAGAATATTATACTCTCTACGAGAGTTCTTGTCCCTCCACCGCCCCGTCAGGGTTGCCATACCCTTTTTGTTTCCAGGTTATGTGCAATAATTATCTAATATTTGTATTAAAATTAACAATAATGTTTAAAATATTGACAATGCTAACTTTAACAGCTGCTTTAACTTTACCCCTTATTATAGACATTTTCTGATTTTTCCTACCGCGCCTAGCTCATATCATAATAATAACTTGCTACATAAAAAACACGCAATATGGAACGAATAATGTAGGTATATAAATCACATTTATATGTCTAAATATATAATATCATTAATTATGCGGCTGAATACTTCGGCCATTTTACAGTGAGGCATTTTTACATTCCCAAGTAGAATAACATTTATCAGTTTTGTAAGTTTGAAAGCTAGGCTGGGATAGTTATACATACATTGTTTATGAGAGTTGATTATCAACTTTAAGGTCCCAGTTAACTGCTATAATTACGGCCCTGACATTAATTATAAAAAAAATAAACCCAACAGTCACACACATAGTCCTGATCCCTAAACCGGGGTGTCAGGAACTATGAGGGACCTGTTATACCACAACACTAAGCTGTCCACTCGTCCGCTTCGCTACGGTGGCTGCCAAAGTATCTGTAATTTCCAAATTGCTCAAGATTCATAAGAAGCATTCAAATCCATCCATTCGTTTAGGCGGTACGATACCACTCACATAACAAAAACATATGATATATGTTTTATTAGACATATGATATATGACGTTTGTTTGTCTAAACATCACACATTTTATCGCATGTTTTTGTTAGGTTGCATTGTAATGCGTACGCGTTACGATTGCGGTCACCGCTGAGGTCTCGGGTTCGATTCCCGGGTTGGGTAAAGTGGTATTGGGTTTTTCTATTACGAAATGCTCAGTATCAGCCCGGAGTCTGGAATTTGTGCCCGGTATGGCGATAGGCTGGCGATATCACATAAGGGACGGAGATACGCTGGGCGAAATGTGGGTGTACTGGTTACACCTCTGCCTACCCCTTCGGGGATTACAGGCGTGAGTGCGTACGTTTTTGTTAGGCTTAAAAAGTAGCCTTCGGCGTGTTTCTGTTGGAGGTCCCGAAACCCATAGTGTCGATGGCGACAACCATGGGGTTTTTAGCTGGTAAAAATCCCGCATACCTGTTAAAGAAGGTTGAATGCAACGTGAAACCTTCATATACCTTCACGAGTGGTAGAGCCACGCAGTAGACAATTTTGTCTACAGCATGAATGGGCAGGCTCGTCCGGTTCGTTACCACTGTCTCACAGAAAACCGACGTAAAGTAGCAGCTTGCTGCTGCGTTTCGTACGGTGAGTGGGATATCCGGAGGCCTAAATCCCCTCCCCTTAATCCCTTAATTATCCCTATCCATTGGGGTCGGCAGCGCGTCCATGATTCTTTTGCTATTGTGGGCGTGCGTGGGCGGTGGTGTTCACTTACCATCGGGTGACCCACTTGCTCGTTTGTCGGCCTATACAATAAAAAAAATAAAAAATAAAATAAAAAAAATTAAATTCCTCCACTTATAAATATGAAGGTTTCACGTTGCTGTGAATTCAGTGGCGGATTTATACATTTCCCGCCAGTAGGTTATTCAAATTTTGCAGCCCCTACAAACGACTACAATGTGGCAGTTTTTAGATGATTTCTACAATCCGACGATTTACTTAAGATTGCAGAAGTAATAGTTTTTGGATATATTTCTAATCTAATAAAAGCTCAATTATGTACTACTAATAAAGCGGTGTAAGGTATGACTAAGTACTACTTGACCTTCTTCGGTACATTAGGTATGGCCCCGGGTTCCCAAGGCAAGAAGCACCCCAGCTTGTGTTTAGCCCAACAGACAAATATACAGACCTTGAACGTATAGAGTATCAAGAGTTCGTCAACTATTGTTGGACAGAGTGGCAGAATCACATTAGTTTGTCTTACATATCGCATATATTTATATATTGTACTAGCTGTTGCCCGCGGCTCCGCCCGCGTGAATGCCTATTTCCAGGATTAAAGTAGCGCCTAGTGGGCGCCCCCGGTGAGAAACGCGCTTGACAAAAATACTAATGTCGCTATTAAAAAATAGGGGTTGATCGTAGAGGGTTGAAAATTTAGGGTTGTATGTATTTTTTAATGCTGTATCATAAAAAAATACAAACAAAAAATGTTGTCTAAAAAATAAAAAAATAAATTTAGGGGTGGACCACCCTTAACATTTAGGGGGATGAAAAATAGATGATGGCCGATTCTCAGACCTACCCGATATGCACACAAAATTTCATACAAATCGGTCCAGCCGTTTCGGAGGAGTATGGGAACGAACATTGTGACACGAGAATTTTATATATAAGATGTTTATATATTTTATTCGACATCTTACCTTTTTTACATACTAAGTAATATTTTTATATTATGTATCTATCTTTTTTTGCAACTAATTTGTTCATCTCTGCATCACCCTAACGTTGACTGGTAGAGAATGCCTTTGGCATTAAGTCCGCCTTTATACATTGTATATAAAGTATAAATAAATATCCTATACCCTGATATGGAACACAATTAAAATAATTAATTTTTGACCACAAATGATTTTTTTCCACCATTTATAAAGGATAATAATAATCTGACCGCTCACTGAATGCGTCACCAAAATCCCAAAGTAAATTGACATGACGTAGTGATTTTTTTATTGTGGAAAACGGAAACAAACGAGAGACAGCCTCCATGGCACAGTGGACGAATTGCCGGCTGTGAAGCGAGAGGCCGATTGTTCAATTCCCGCACTGTGACAAATGTTTGTTTCGGGTCTGGGTGTTTTCTCACCAAAGGAGTTGATTTCAGGCAGGCGGTCGGTCTACTACAAGCCGAATCTATAACATCTGTAAAATCTGTAACATTTGTTAAAAATCGAGACATGATTATATTGACACCGGACTGAACTTAAAGAGGAGCAGAATACCATTTTTTAGTCAAATCAAAATCTAATCTTTTCGGTTAAAATTCATTCGCAGTGTCAGTTAAATACTAGAATAGGTCTCCAGTATTGGTGCGAAGTATCCACAGGGGTCACCTTGTAAGTATATATTAATTTAGTTGTAAATGTGTGTCCTTCTGTTTTATTAAAACGGTTTATCGGGATTCGGCCACATTTTTGAGTGTCTTAGCTCATCTAAGCAAGCAGTTTATATTTTTTTGTCATGTTCAATGATATAGTGGCAACTTTCTGAGGCTGAGAACCGTTTCGTGTTATATATTCGATTCGGAAAATCACACTATTTGCCGGTTTTGTGATAGGCTCACCCCCTGTCACGTCATGGGACAGAAATAAGCTTACCTCTTTTGAACTTCGATCCAAACACGGACACTGTGCGGTGACGTCCTTACGCACTGTTAAAAATAATTGTGTTTAACGTGTTTGGAGTTCGATTTCCGGCTTGTAAACTGTGTCTAGTTTTGTGGTATTGCATTGCGTTTTTGTGGGTTTTAAATTGGACTAAGGAAACAATTATCGAATTATTTCCTCGGTACTTTTACGTACTTGTACTTTTATTTTTATACTGATATCATCCAATTATTGGCCAATTAAAGAATTTATTGTTTTTCGATTTATGTAATTTTCATATCGTAATTAAATTTTTTGAGTAAAGTTATCTCTTGATTTGAGAATGTCGACCAATAATGACGATCCACCGGTTCAGGGTCCGCACCCCTTTAAAAAGAGCGGTCTAACGCCGGGGTCAACGAATTGCGCGAAACCAAAACGTTAATTTAGTCAGGTTTCACCAACGTGTTTCTCCTGATAGGTCCAAACGAATTCTGCGGTCGAAATCCGAATACATAGATTCGCCCACGTCCGTTGCGACCAACAAAGATGTTACCCGTATTCATTATTGCATTTCATCAAAATCGGTCCAGTATTTTAGCCGTGAAAGGGTAACAGACACACAGAGCTACTTTTTCGTTTATATATTAGTATGGTTTAGTGCCTATTGGAAATAAAATTTATTTGTTCGTCATGCTTACGGAGGTCATACGTAGCACGTATCCAATGCGTAGATATCATTTCTGAAATTGATTATTAGTATCAACTGAACTGCTCTAATTCAAATGAAATATTGTAAAACCTTTATACTCTAATAATTGTAAAATAGTTTTGGAAAGAGCAACGCTGGAGTTTCTTACTCGTTCTGCTCTAGCGAAACAGCATTCCAAACTAGCGGTAGAATTTTGACGGAATCTAAATAATTTATAAGTATAACCAACAGTCACACACATAGTCCTGACCCCACACTAGGTTAACCTGTATCGCGGGTATCGGAAACTACGGGGGACTTGCGGTCCCACAACACCCAGACCCGAAACAATGGATTAGACAAGCATTTGTCACGGTGTGGGAATCGAACCCACGGCCTCACGCTTGCGAAGCGTGAGACAAATGTTTGTGTGATCCATAAATATTTGTTTCGGGTCTGGTTGTTGTGGGACCGCAAGTCCCTCGTAGTTCCTGATACCCACGACACAGGTTAACCTGGTGTGACTGTTGGTGTATTTATTTATTATTATTTTTGTTTCCAGCATTTTACTTCTCGGTCAGCAAGACCGGTATATACACCGATGACCACGGGCCTAAGCCAAGTGGTTATCAGTAGGGTCGGAAGTTAAATTAGGTGTTGGCAGAGACGATAAGTCTGACTGTAGGAATTTTCTGACGATTCTACATGTGTTTAGGATTATGGCTTTCTGTAATTGTATGTATGATTTTTGAGGTATGTTTAAAAGTGTCAGGCATTGTGATAACTGTTTAGGAATTACTCCAGTGGTCGATAAAACTATAGGTACTATTGTGACTTTTCGTAAACGCCACATGCGCGTTATTTCGTCTTTTAGCTCAACATATTTAGTTAGTTTTTCGGCTATTGTATTCTGCAAATTGTGGGTATTAGGTACAGCGATGTCAATAATATAGGCCGTCTTATTTATCTTGTCAATAAGAGTAATGTCCGGCGTATTATAGTGCACTGTCCTGTCAGTTAATATTGCGCGATCATAATAAATTTAATAAGTTAATAAGCAGTGATAGCTCAGCGGGGAGTGGTACGGACTGTCGAGACGAAAGTCGCAGGTTCGAAACCAGCCCCAAGTGCATACACCTCTGACTTTTCTAAGTTATGTGTATATTAATTGTTAATTATCACTTGCTTTAACGGTGAAGGAAAAACATCGCGAGGAAACCTGCATACCTGAGAAGTTCTTCATAAGAATTTCGAAGGTATGTGAAGTCTGCCAACCCACATTAGGCCAGTGTGGTAGACTAAGGCCTAACCCCTCTCATTCAGTAGAGGAGGCCCGTGCCCAGCAGTGGGACGTATATAAGAAAGGGCTAGTAAAAAAAAATAAAAAAATGGTTATGGTTTTCTAATATGGTTTCCGGAGTGTATTTATAATAAGGAGTAGGTTTTGGTGGTGTGTCTATTAATTTGTACATATTTGCAAGTTTTTGATGAATTATGTTAGCGACCTGGTCGTGTCTATATTTGTAATCGGTTTGGGCTATTGCTTTGCAGGCACCAGTTATATGTTGGATGGTTTCAGAACTACTGTTGCACCTTCTACATATGTCTGGGAGGTTATTTATCATAGTGGCAACCGGCGCGCGCCGTCTAGACGCATTCAGGCGATGCAACTTCCCTCCGTCGCGTCGTCGCCCCAAACATGTTTTGGCATATATTCCAACGATCTCATTATAGCATGTCGACCAACAAAAACTATTAGTGTTAATTATAATTATGCATTACTAGCTTTTGCCCGCAGCTTCGCCCGCGTAGCTATCATTTTATGTACTTACTATGCATTCCCCCAGAAATGTATATGCGACTACGTTATCGATTTTGAAGTCAATCAACTATAAAACAAAGACAAATAAAATGGCATCCACTTTTTCCAATTCTAACATAATAACTATTCTATGAAGCGTTTCAGAAGTCCAGTTTGAAGTCAATATTTTTATTTATTTTATTAGCTTGAATGAAAAATGAGACCATGTCCTGAATAGAACAGCATTATGTAAACACTGGTGTGTTCCAGTTTGTAGGACATTGAAGCCAGTACAATTACTGGACATTATGAGACTTAACATCTCACGTCTCGGGGTAACGAGCGCAGTTCAGTGCCATGCAATGCTATGTTGGCGCAGCGGGCGAGTAGTCGGCTGCGAAGCGAGAGGCCGTGGGTTCGATTCCCACACCGAGACAAATGTTTGTATGATCCACAAATATTGGTCTCGGGTCTGGGTGTTGTGGGTTGCCAAGTCCCTCGTAGTTCCTGATACCCACGAATCAGGTTTACCTAGTGTGGGGTCAGGTGTGTGTGACTGAAATGAAATGAAATGAAATGAAATAGTTTTATTAATCATGTAGGCAATTAAAATAGCGCTTATGACAAGTCAGTACAAAATAAAGAAACTTATGTATAGAAATCATATCAACTAATGTATACATAACATACATAGCGTCGTCAAATACACTAGGCAATTACACTAAATTATTTATTTGACTGACTTTGACTGTTGGGTGTATTATTATTATTATTAAGTAACTCAAAGTTGTGTACGATGTTGTTGCTGTTTAAGGGCAGGCATGGGGTTTACCGTCAGGCGAGCGACCTACTCATAACGACATTCAGACCTATGAAGAAACAAACACATTTAAAATATAAAATTTCTCACTAAACAGGAATAATAACATATATTAAATAACTCTGTTTTATTATGTATTTTAATTTTGCATAGAAACGTGTCAGATAATTGTGGTATTCTGTTCTGTCCAAAGCATTTTATTTCGATGGTTCAGACTTTAATGTATAGGTACTTCTAGACGGGCCGTTTAGAAGTAAAATTGCGTCAAATAACGCGGGAGTTTGACAGCTCACAAACAAAGTACGCGATTAGGGTTATAATTAAGAGTAAGCGAGATGGTAATATTGAGTTACGGTCAATTGACCGCAACTTAGTGATACAATTTTTATGTACCGCGCAACTTGTCTAGTAGTATACATTAAAGTCTTTGGTTCCGTCTTTTCGTGTTAATTTTATTTAATATCCTTCGATTATTCCAACAAATTCAAATTCAAAATACTTACTGAATAAATAACATTTTAATAAAATAACAATACTAATACTAGCCCTGTATTATACACGTCCCACTGCTGGGAACGGGCCTCCTCTACTGAATGAGAGGGGTTAGGCATTAGTCCACCACGCTGGCGTAATGCGGGTTGGTCGTCTGCACGTACCTTCGAAATTCTAATGAAGAACTTCTCAGGTATGCAAGTTTCCTCACCTTCACCATTAAAGCAAGCGATAATAAACAATTACTCGTAATAGATACATAACTTATAAAAGTCAGAGTTGTATGCTCTTGAGGCTGGATTAGAACCTGCGACTTTCCATACCACTCGCCACTGAGCCATCACTGCTTTTTAATAAAATACGTTATTCAAATTCCGTCTACCGCTAGTTCGGGAGGCGGTTTCACTAGAGAAGAACGGGCAAGAAATTCCAGCTTTACATAATACATACATAGACTCACGCCTGTTTCCCATAGGGGTAGGCAGAGACAACGGATTTCCACTTGCTACTGCATACCTCTTTGGCCTCATTCACTCTCATTAAATTTTTCATACATGCTCGTCGGTTTAGGGTACTCCTGACCTGGCCTTTCTCGAGAATATCTCCAACTTGATCTATGAAAGTTCGCCGAGGCCTTCCCCTCCCAATTCCAGCTTTGCTCTTCTAAAAACAAGTTTACAATTATTATTAAGAGCATAAGGGTTTCACAATATTTAATTGGCATTAGAGCAACTCAATTTACATTAATAGCCAGTCTTGGAAGTGATATCTACGTTTTGCATTATCATCCATGATCTCCATAAAACAGTGTAAACATCCATTAAACTAGTATTAGTAAAATATTATCACTATTTATATAAAATTCTCGTGTCACAATGTTCGTTCCCATACTCCAATGAAACGGCTGGACTGATTTGTATGAAATTTTGTGTGCATATCGGGTAGGTCTGAGAACCGGCCAACATCTATTTTTCATCCCCCTAAATGTTAAGGGTCCACCCATATTTTTTTTATTTTATTTTTTTAACAAAATTTTTTGTTTTTATTTTTTTATGATACAGCATTAAAAAATACATACAACCCTAAATTTTCAACCCACTACGATCAACCCCTATTTTTTATTAGCGACATTAGTATTTTTGTCAAGCGCGTTTCTCACCGGAGGCACCCACTAGGCTACTTTAATCCTGGAAATAGGCATTCACGCGGGCGGAGCCGCGGGCAACAGCTAGTTATACTGTAATATTATGATTTTACAAGGTGGTAGGTCGTATGCGAGAGCCCGTCTGGGTACCATCACTTTGTTTATCTTGTCGCCAAACGTCAGCAGTGTATATGCACTGTTGTGTTCCGGTTTGAAGAACATTGAAGCCAGTGAAATTAATAGGCATTATGAGACTTAACATCTTATGATTCGGGGTGAGGAGCACAGTCCAATGTCATGCAGTGCTTTGTATGCCCTCAATATCAAAACAATCATGGGCGCATTGCGAGGAGATGGGATACTTAAATAAATCCGATTAATTATAAAAAAAAGGTACAATCAGTCGGCAAACTAATTAAACTTAAAAAAACTAGTTTCTAATAATCTAATAAGTCCATTACCTTTGTCCTTTACGTATAAAGTTGCCTTTCCGTATTACTGGCCAAAATATTCTTATTTGGCTATGAATTCCAATTTCAAAATCAATCTTTTGTTTATTAAATAGCGTTACATTATCATAAATTAATATTTTTCATCATCACGGATTCGTAAAAAATTCGAGGACCTAATTATGGAATATCAGTACCTTCGTGGAAACAACGCGACGCCAATAGCACGCAAAACGTCACGACGTTTAAAGAGCGAACACTACAAACGAGCGTACAGCCGTTATTGATTTTTCTGATTCCGTTTTGGAAATTTTGTTTTCAAAAAATGAACCCCGAGGTCGTGCGATAACTTTGGTCAACAATGACGAGTTAATAGCGATAGTTGAAGCTGATGATACTCAATCTACGGCTGAATGAGCAGCAGCTTTCGACATTAGCATCAAGACAATATTGGTCCATTTGCGTCAAATTGGCAAGAAATGGGTGCCCCACGAACTCAATGATCGCCAACGCGTGTTCAGCCTTGCGAAGCTGAACAGGCACATTGGCTGCGACGAAAAATCGATTCTGTTTGACAATTGCAAGCGCTCAACAAATTGATTAGATCCTGGTTCAGCATTTAACTAATGCCCTAAACGATAAATTACTCCTAGAAAAGTGGTGGTCACTGTTTGGTGGTTTAGTGCCAGTGCGATTCATTACAGCTTCTTTCCAAATGGGATAAGCATCACAACAGCATCCTGAAAAGCGTGGCGGAGACTATAATGTCACCTATTATGAGGCATTTTGTGTGGAGGATGATAAACTAAAAATGCGCTTTGCTTATTCGTCGTCTACACATACTATGCACATAAATATATGCTATTATCACTAACATTAGTTTTTAAGTAATTGTTTGTACTACTAACACAATGGATTTTTGTTGTCCGAAAATAAAGACTTATTATTATTATTATTATTACTGCAGATGTGTACTGTGAAGAATTGAAGATAATGATTGAGAGGCTCGCACATCTGCAGCCAGCTTTGGTTAGCCGCTCGTCCCCGCTGCTCCTGCACGACAACGCGCGACCCCATACTGCACAACAGATCTCCAAGCTACAAGAGCTAGGATTGGAAGCTTTCGTTTTTCGCCGTACTTACCAGGCAATGCACCTACAGACTTCTACTTTTTCTAGAATTTGGTCAACTTTTTCGCAGTAAACAAATTCAATACCCAAGAGGCAAGTTAAAAAGCCCTTGAAGAGTTTGTTGCCTCCCGTCCAGCTCTTCAAGAATAACATCGATAAATTGCCACTGCGCTGGCAAAGATGCATCGATAGCATGGGTTACTTTGATTAATAGAAATAAAAATGATGGAATGAAACCCTAAACATTTTTCGTACAAAACGGCAATTTCAGGGGTAAAAACCTAATATTATATTGACTCTTCTAAAAGTAATGTCGAAAAAACACTATTAAAATATCCATTAGCATTAGATACAGACAAAACAATACGTGAAAAACGTGTTTAATTTCCGTCACTGCAGAAGACTGCTTATCTCAGTCATTATTTAAGCGAATAAAAAACATATCAACTGATCCACGACCCACGAGCTGTATATTATTTATAGCATATAGCATATAGCAAATATAAAAAGAATGGCAAGTTTTTACCCGACTTATTGCAATAGTGTTTTGGATTTTGTTATGTCCCTCTTTTCAAAGTGATATCCGTGCGCATGGCGTAAACCATGCAACCACATAGCTAGCCAGGTATTACAAATCCTCTGATGTCCGATAATTAACACCACTCACTTTGTATACTACAATACTTGCAATATGGCATTTGTTTCCATCGAAAACTGACGACCAAACGTCAAATTTTGCGATCGAAGTGTCGTTGAAAAAAAAGTTCGTTGTTTACGCCCTAAACAATGAATACAATTTGTAATTAAACGAAGTCTACGGCAAAAAATATATTTCAGTATAAACAATAAAGATTGCTTATTAAGCAATTTCCATTATTGCTTGTTATTCAGATTCCTATCAAACTCCCATACGAGAGACGTTGAATTTAGGAAATAAATCTATTGTAGATTACGTTTATCTGTCAGTTGTGGCTTTATAAATCTGTTCGCGGAGTTGGCAGAGTTATTGAACATATTTTTTTTTCATGACCAGCGGACTGTACCTATATTACCAGTGACATTACTCTAGTACTTACCTATAAAATCTTTGCCAGTTTCAGAGTCTAATCAACACATTCGGATCCGCTCAGATGGTAACCAAAAATGAATGCGGGCTCGATCCCCGCACCGAGACAAATATTTGTTTAGGGTCTGGGTGTTATGAGACCGATAGTCTTTCGTAGTTCATGATACCCACGACTCAAGATAATCGTATCTTACTGTGGGTCAGGGCTATCTGTGTGCTGGTGAGGAATTTTTTTGGGGGTCTCATAGTTATTGGTGTCAAGTGGAGGTATATAAACCCCCTTTGGAGTGTCAGATCCACCACCGCCATCCGGGGACTTATCCTCCATATTCATCATCCATATACCACTATTGATACGATCATTGTCATATTTATATTTTTGTTAAAATGTGTTAGAGGAAGAAATAAATACAACTAAGTCATTAGGTATCATATTCGTTTTATAACTGAAACAAAACTGAATTTTACCAATGTAGTTCCTAACAACAAACAGTAACACTTACTAATAATAAAGAGGCAGTAAGAAATTATTACAAAAAACATGCGGGGCCGTCTTTGGGGACTGCCGATAGAAGTGAAAACTAAGTAACTTGTGAATCGTATCGTCGAGCTATTAGATTATTATTTTTGGTTTGTAAAGAAGTGTTAATGACCAATTTAAACTTTAATCCTTGATCATAAACACTTCTTTATAAACGAAAAATTATTCGAAAATAATAATCTAATAGCTCGACGATACAATTCACAAACCCATTTATGATTGTTCCCCAAATAATAATCTTATATACGAGTATATATATTAAATTATATATATTTACTGCCTGCCTCGGTGGCGCAGTTGTAATGCGTACGCGTTACAATTGAGGCTAACGCTGAAGGTCTCGGGTTCGATCCCCAGGTCGGGTAAAGTGGTATTGGGTTTTTCTATTACGAGATTCTCAGTATCAGCCCGGAGTCTGGAATTTGTGCCCGGTATGGCGATAGGCTCGCCCCCTATCACATCGTGGGACGGAGATACGCTCGGCGAAATGTGGGTGTACTAGTTACACCTCTGCCTACCCCTTCGGGGATTACAGGCGTGAGTGCGTATTATATATATTCTATATTAAATTATATATATTCAATGTATAGTAAATCCAGGGGCCTACCCTCAAAAACACACAGAAAAACTCATCCAAATCGGTCCAAACGTTTAGAAGTTTTAGCGACACTCATTCATTATGCTGATAAATGCCTGATTTCTCAGGCACCACTACGTTCCTTGAAAATGGAGAGAATTTAAAGTGGTATTTATACCCAAACCAGATAAAAGTGATAATACACAGGCCAAATCATATAGGCCTCACCACTTTCCTTCTTATGACCCTAGAAAGACTCCGGAATCGGGACCTCACGGGCTTTGACGTATCATCTTCTACATTATCAACAACATGTCTACTGTTAAGGCAAATCAACGGATCAGCGCTTTACAGTATCATCTCAACAATCGAAAGTGCACTATTAACACAATATATAATTGAAGTTCATAAAATAATGATAAATAATTTAATTGATTTGACGACTGATGATGAATTAGAATTTTTAATTTAAAGAAAACAACAAAATTTTAACAGACTATAAAACCTGACGGAACGTCTGTTTTATTTATGAAAATATTTATTTGTACTTATATTTACAATCCGTAACAACGCTGATTTACATCTAAATTAGCAAGACGGTAAAAGCAGACTTCCAATGGTTGCGTCAAGCGTCAATAACGCAGCACAGGCGTCTCCGCGATTATATACTCTACGTAAATCTAGTGTAGATCAATATAGACGGTAGTATAACTAACGCATAGCGCACTGGCGCCTTAATAATGGCACTGACAGATGACGCGGCGGCGTCATTGACGCTTGACAAGACCGTAGAAAATCAATCTTTATTATAAATAAGTGTGGGTTGTACCACCGGTGGGTTAAAGTTAAGTTATTCTATCAATCTATGGTTTACGTTATTTAAAGGTTGCATTATGTTTTCAGTACTATCAAAATGTCAAAATCTGTAGATGTCGCCAACCATTGCTTGTTATTTGTAATTTGTGACTATAACTTTAACTAATGGATGGTGTAATCCGCACTTAATATACCTACAATACATTTTAACGTATCTTTTTATGAGATATCAATTCTATTAAAATTACGAGGTAAAACAGATCCCTTTGCAAGATTTTGGTGTACCTATGCTTTTTAATAAATCTTTGTACTTTGTAAAGGGAACGAACGTTAGGTCCCAGACCCCAAGGTATCTAGTGATGCAACTACTATTCTTATATCTAACTTACCATTATCTATCATATCTAAGTAACAGATTATTTGTTATACAATATGTAACAAAAACCCTGTTGGGCGTTTTAACTGTGATATCAGAATCGATATTCAAACGTAATGAAATAATTCGCATACGAGAATAAGACTATAAAAATAATCATATTTATTTTTATAGGTTAATTATTTTATTGTTTGTAAACCGAATTTCGATTGATTACCTCTGCAAGAACGATGACTCGGAGCGAACGAGATAGCAAGTTGCAGCGTCCACGTGCATCAAACGCGGCGCGCCGCGTGCGCGCCCGGCTTCGTCAATACGTCACATCAGTCAGCTATTCATCACATTTCAGATGAAAATATAATTTTTTTTAAATATGTTCATTTTTCTAAGCTACTTATTTTTTAGTTCAACTATTTTTATTAAACTATCTATAATAATATGTCGATCTTCACGACCTAGAAAGGGCCAACAGGATTTTTACATACTGTATATGTTTTATATATATTTCGGGTCCGGGTGTTGTGGGACCATAAGTCCCTCATATGGCCTGATACCTACGCTTCGATACAGGTTCACCTAGCCTGAGTTCAGAACTATGTCTGTGTTATTGTGTGTATTTATTATTTGGTCATAGTAATAATTTTAAAACTTAACTAAACTTCTTATTCTTCCATTATGGTATCAAATTATTTCACTACTAGCTCCCGGTTTATGAAAGGCTAATCAAATCAACTTTCAACTAACAGAACTTTGAGTTGAAATCGCTGTCAAATCAATTCGAGTTGCTGAAACGTTATTTAGTGAAAAAATATATAATATTTGATCTCTCTTTAGTACCGTTTGACATAAGATTTTTCATATTAATTTGAAAGTTACGTTAGCTAACATGTGTGTCAAATCTAGGGTGTTGATCACGTTTCTAGCAACTCAATTTCGACTTGACATGAGATTTGACATTTGATTAGTTAATTTAACATTGATCAGCCTTTCAGAAACCGGGCGTAAGTTCGTCATAGTTTCGTCTAGTGGCTACTGCTAGACAATCTAGGTATGGATAGAAAAAGGAAAACGTGATCCTTTTGGAAAACTAACAAAACTTGTACTAAAACTATAGATTTCGAAGTCACTGTAGGACTTAATAGATAATTCGGTTAACTTGTGCTCGCCTTTTCCGTAAACTTGTATATATTATATAGTTATAATTTGTGTGGCAGTGACGCGTCAACTGTCGTCCTTTACTTATAAACAGGCACACAGCCATTGTGTACAAATGCATCACGCACACATACACAACTGTGTTGAATTACTATTAAATAATTTGTGCGTGGCAAGAATGCATATTGTCATATAAAAATGCGTCCATACTTTGGTGACGTTTCACCGCACTGAGAGGTGGGCTAACACATGTATGTTACTCTAATTTGGATGGATATCGTAACATGTACTATGTCTTCCATCGTGACATAAAACAACAGTGATAGCTCAGCAGAGAGTGGTACGGACTGTCGAGACGAAAGTGCTTCGAAACCAGCCCCTTTGACTTTTGGAAATTACGTGTGTATTAATTGTTGATTATCGCTGGCTTTAACGGTGAAACATAACACAAAAAGGAAACCAGAATACCTGAGCAGTTCTCCACAATAATTACGAAGGTATGTGAAGTCTGCCAACCCGCATTACGCCAGCGTGGTGGACTAGCGCCTAACGCCTCTCATTCAGTCGTGGAGCCGTGCCCAGCAGCTAGTATTTTTAATATTATATCAAAAATTACAAAATTCAAAATGACATATCACGGAAAAATGATACATAGTCCCAGAGCGGATCGCACTGTGACATTATGTCGTAACCTTTAACAACCGTCCACATTAGAGAGATTGTCACACAGATTGTGACAGTCACGCCCCTCGATGCGGTGAAATGTCACAAAACCCCAATACCACTTTGTCCGACCCGGGGATCGAACCCGACACCTCAGCGTCGGCCTTAATCGTAACGCGTACGCATTACAACTGCGCCACCGAAGCAGTCAAGCGAATATTTAAATAAAATCTAGTTCCGCGATGTAGTCTTCTGTGATAATGATGTACTTACGACTCCAGAGTAAATACATCTGTTTGAGTAAATACATATCCCAATGAAGACACACATTCCTCGCTCCTTGTTTAAAGCTCTATAGTCCAGTAACACTAACACAATTCACTTATATCCTCTAAATATACACTATTTGTTTTTACTCTGTGGTATCCTAAATATGAGTGTTGATATGAACCTCTGGATCGGCATCTCTACCATTATGGTAAGCGGTATTGCGAGGATATATGACACAAATAGTGTTGTGATAAAGTCCACACCCTGAAACAAATATTCACAAATTAAGTACGCACTCACGCCTGTAATAGGGTAGTTTCCTATATTGAATTTTATACATTATTTTATAAGCAACAGAAAATAATACGCAAAAGAAACCCTTTTATTAAAACACAATCAAAATTGGTTCAGAAATGTGCCCGCAGTTATGATTTTAAATGTTGGTATGAGGAAAAGTGGGTGCGTAGTAGGGATATCTCACTATCTCGCTTGCACGCGTGCACTTTAATGAACATTTTACACAGTGACGTCAAAGGTTACATCGTCTGTCATTTGACAATTACCCCTTCTACAGGATTTGAATGGCTTCTATCTTATTTATTTTTGGTCCGATTTATAAAATTCTTTCTGCAATAGATTTTGAGTAACATAACTTATTGATTTAAATAATAAAAAAAATCTAGTCGACTACCCTATTGCCGAAGGGGTAGGCAAAAGTGCAACCAATACACCCACACTTCGCCGACCGTATCTCCGTCTCATGATGTGATAGGGGACGAGCCCATCGCCATATCGGGCCCAATACCAAAATCCGGGCTGATACTGAGCATTTCGTAATAGAAAAACCCAATATCACTTTTACTCGACCCGGGGATCGAACCCGAGACCTCAGCACAGCTGTCATAATGCGTACGCATTACAACTGCACCACCGAGGCAAGTTTAGTAAGTTTGAACAATAATAACCCCCGAGTTCAATTGGAAAAAGATCTGAACTTTTAAACAGCTGAATAGATTTTCTTCGAAGATAGCTTCACAATTATAATACACCCAACAGTCACACACATAGTCCTGACCCCACACTAGGTAAACCTGTGTCGTGGGTATCAGGAACTACGAGGGACTTGCGGTCCCACAACACCCAGACCCGAGACCAATATTTGTGGTTCACACAAACATTTGTCTCGGTGTGGGAATCGAACCCACGGCCTCACGCTTCGCATCCGGCTACTCGCCCGCTGCGCCACGGAGCTGTCAAAAAATTGAACAAGCTTTTAATCAAACAAACCGCATTCAAATATATCCATCAGTTTAGGTGCTATAATGGCATTAACACATTCAAAGGCATACTGACAGACGGACAAAATGGTTAAAATTATACCCCTCATTTTGTCGATCTTTTTGTCAATTTCTGTTTGCCACGTAGCTGTACGCAATCACTGTTGTGTTCTGTTTCTAAGGACATTGAGACCAGTTAAATTACTGGGCATTTTTTTTATCGGCTTGAATGACGAGACGAGATAAACAGAAGCAAAGCCAGAACATTAAATAACAAAGCACTGCATCACACGGGACTGCGCTCGTCATCCCGAGACATAAGGTGTTAAGTCTCATGCCCATTAATTGCACTGGCTTCAATGTCCTTCAAACCGGAACACAACAGTGCTTACACACTATTGCTTGGCGGCAGAAATAGACAAAGCTGTGGTACCAACCCAGCTGGCCTCTCGCATACGAGGAACCTACCACCTTGTAAATTTATTACGGGATTAACACCCGGTTTCTGAAAGGCTGATCAAATCAACATTCAACTAACAGAACTTTGATTTTGACACCGCTCTCAAATAAATTGAGTTGCTGAAACATTATTTAGTGAAAAAAATATTTGATGTCTCTTTAGTAGCATTTGACGATCGAAGCGTTTGACATACGATTTTTCATATTAATTTGTAAGCTATGTTGACTACTAACATGCGTGTCAAATCAAAATTGTTGACCACACTTCTAGGAACTCAATTTTTTCTCGACATGAGATTTGACATTTGATTAGTTCATTTTACATTGATCAGCGTTTCAGAAAACAGGCGTTAGTATTTTATGTCTCGGGGTATCTGTCATTGAGTAGGTACTTCGTAATTCAAAGTACTGAATGATATTGCTACTGTTTTTAGGTAGGCGTTGCTTGTAAACGAATTATCTGCTCGTCTCGTAATTCAAGCGAATACATACGCACTCATACATACGCACTCACGCCTGTAATCCCCGAAGGGGTAGGCAGAGGTGTAACCAGTACACCCAAATTTCGCCGAGCGTATTTCCGTCCCACGATGTGATAGGGGGCGAGCCTATCGCCATACCCGGCACACATTCTAGACTTCGCGCTGATACTGAGCATTTCGTAATAGAAAAACCCAATACCACTTTACCGGACGCGGGGATCGAACCCGAGACCTCAGCGTTGACCTCAATCGTAACGCGTACGCATTACAACTGCGCCACCGAGGCAGTCAAGCGAATATTTAAATAAAATCTAGCTCCGCGATGTAGTCTTCTGTGATAATGATGTACTTACGACTCCAAGAAGGGACGTGTTGGAAGGCTGCGGACGCGCGGCGACGATGGTCATGTTCATACACCAGTGTACCATCAGCACCGAGAGAGACAGACGCCCTGCTGCCTGCCACCCTCGCCAACTGCATATACGCTGGATGATACCTGTAATGTAAATATCAACTGAGCCAGCCGCTACCTTATACCGTAAACACCACTGACCTTCCGTCGCCAAATCTTAGTTCCTACTAACTATTAATAAATTTATTTAATTTCTTGAATTGTCATCGGTTCTTGATAAGTATGCCAAATTTCGAGTTAATCCGACGTTTCTAAGAGGGTCAAAATCATGTTCAAAGTTTCCGTTACATACATACATACTTATATATATGCAACTCTGGGAACGCAAATGTGTCTTTATCCCGCAACGAAATTAATCAAATAGAAGGTTAAGGAGGAGTTGGAAATAATAATTGTCCACTTTCCTCCATTGCAAAAGGGGAAACAAAATAATGAGCTAAGGAGATGCCAGAATATAAAATAGGAAGAAGTTGGAAATATAATTTTTCATATGCATAAAATAATAATATTATAATATTTGTTTTTTTTTTTCACCAGAGGACGTCCACCTACAAGATGGACCGACGACCTGACAAGGGTTGCAGGAAGCCGATGGATGCAGGCCGCTTCCAACAGGTCGGCCTTGAAGGCATTAGGGGAGGCCTATGTTCAGCAGTGGACGTCTTGTGGCTGATGATGATGATATGCAAAAGGTAGATTTGTGAATACTCACTTTCAAGCCCGTTGAAGCCTCCGAGAAACGCAATAGAGCAAAGTATGCTGAGCACGGGCCGCTCCAAGGCGACGTACGCGGCGACGAACGCTGGGGACGTGTACTGACGCGCCCAGTTCCCGGCCAGGATCCATGACAGTATCAGCGGCACGGATAAGTGGTACAGCAGTTTGAACCACTGGGAATAAATAACGGTATTACGGTACAGTAATAGGGTAGTTGACTAGATTGTTTTTAATTATTTAAATCAATAAGTTACCTTACTCAAAATCTAATGCAGAAAGAATTTTATAAATCGGACCATAAATAAATAAGTTAGAAGCCACTCAAATCCTGTAGAAGGGGTAATTGTTAAATGACAGACAACGCAAACTTCGACGTCACTGTGTAAAATGTTCATTATGGTGCACGCGTGCAAGCGAGATAGTGAGATATTCCTACTACGCACCCACTTTTTTTTCCTCGCACAAACATTTAAAGTCATAACTGCGGGCACATTTCTGAACCAATTTTGATTGTGTTTTAATAAAAGGGTTTCTTTTGCGTATCATTTTCTGTTGCTTATAAAATAATGTATAAAATTCAATATAGGAAACTACGCTATTGTTGATGGGAGGGTACATATTTTATGTAATAGTCGCGCTGTAGACAATTTTGTCTACAGCATGAATGGGCCGGCTCGTCCGGGTTGTTACCATTGTCTCACAGAAAACCGACGTAAAGTAGCAGCTTGCGTCTGCGTTTCGTACGGTGAGTGAGATATCCGGAGGCCCAGATCCCCTCCCGTACCCAATCCCTTAATTATCCCTTTCTTTTAAGGTCGGCAACGCATGACTCTTTTAGAATTGTGGGCGTGCATGGGCGGTGATGATCGCTTGCCATCAGGTGACCCACTTGCTAGTTTGTCGGCCTATGCCATAAAAATGGCTCTGATGCACTTACTATCTGGTGATCCATTCACTCGTTTACTATTAGACTCTACTATAAAAAGAGGATTCCTTAACTTAAGCAACGGTTTAGTTGTGGCGCTGCCGATGTCCGCCGTTTACCATCATTGTCATCCAATAGGTATAACATAGAATAGAATAGAAGGAATAAAATAGTAGGTATAAAAATTACCGAAACTGTGGCAAGTTTGAATCCGCTCTCCTGCATCTCGAAGTGTAAATGTCCTAGGAACAATCCGATTAAACAAGCAGGCAGGCTGCCCCACGGAGACATGTACAGGTGAGTGAACGATGGCGTCTCCGAGTATAGGTTACGGAGGTTCCTGTAACGTAAAAAAAATCGCTAATAAAATAATTGCCTCGGTGGCGTAGTTATAATGCGTACACGTTACGACTGAGTCTAACGCTGAGGTCTCGGGTTACATCCCCGGGTCGGGTAAAAGTGGTATTGGGTTTTTCTATTACGAAATGCTCAGTATCAGCCCGGAGTCTGGAATTTGTGCCGGGTATGGCGATAGGCTCGCCCCCTATCACATAAGGGACTGAAATACGCTCGGCGAGGTTTGGTGTATTGGTTACACCTCTGCCTACCCCTACGGAGATTACAGGCATGAGTGCATATATATATAAGTATTTAAGTAACAAAAATGTTTCTATAGTAAGTTGAATGACGAAAAGAGCAGGTCGCTCGCCTGAGGGTAAGCGCAAATCCTGCCTATAAATAGAAATAACACCACACAGAACTTTGAATTAAAAAACCAAGCTGTAGACAGTTTGTCTACAGCATGATTGGGCTGACTTGACGGGTTTGTTACCACTGAAAACCGTCGTAAAGTAGCGGCTTGCTACTGCTTTTCGTACGGGTGAAATATCCAATATTTGTATGAACCACAAATATTGGTCTCGAGTCTGGGTGTTGTGGGACCGCAAGTCCCTCGTAGTTCCTGATACCCACGACACAGGTTTACCTAGTGTGGAGTCAGGACTATGTGTGTGACTGTTGGGTGTATTATTATTATTATTATTATTATCCAGACGTCTCAATCGCCCTCTCTTTGCGAACCCTTTAATTATCTTTTTTTCCTTTAAGGCTGGCAACGAGTCTATGATTCTTCTGATTTTGTTGGCGTTTATTTGCGTTGGAGATTACTTACCAGCATCAGGACCCACTTGGTCTTTTGCGGGCCTATGCTACCTATTTTATTTTTATTTTTTAATTATTTGGCACGGAGACAATGTACAAATTAACCCAGTATCTTATTACAAAACATGGAGCTATCATTTAAATTCGTACACCGATAAAAACCGCGCACAACATTCGAATAGACCAAAACTAAAATGATGTTCCTATTTAATAAAATGTGAAGTGCGGCATAGTGTTAGGTGGGTAATGCTTTTAGATTTGCCTTAAAATGGCATATACTCTGGTGAAAGATATCGAAATCCTTGCAGTGATCATTGTAACAGTAACACATTCGAGTTAACGGACTGTTATGTACTACCTTATTAGTTGTTACAGGTACTGAGAATAAATGTTGTCTGCGGTTAGATCTATAAAGTAATAGACAGTCTAAGTCCTCTCATTCCTATATTCCTTCTGAGATATAGGCGAGAGCTTAAGTATATTACGTATATAAACGCCTAATATAATAACCTAGTGTTAGGCAACATTTGTTAGATCGCAACACCAGACTTATTGGGGACTCCCTATTTATCATTTAACGATTGATTATGAAGGTGTCCGAGAATGTAATGCCGGGTAGATTGAAATAATAGCCGTGCAAGTAGTAAACAAGTTGTACGCCTGGTGGGGTGACAGTGACTTTATAAAAGAGCGCTCCGTCATTGGGAGCTCAGTACTGTGAGTACTGTGAGTACTGCGAGTGCTGCGAGTGCTGCGAGTGCTGCGAGTGCTGCGAGTGCTGCGAGTGCTGCGAGTGCTGCGAGTGCTCTCAGTTCTCTGGGTTCTGTGCGTTGTTGGTTCTCGGTAATCAGTCACCAGTCTCGAATACATTACTACGTGATTACGCTGGCTCAGTTGAACTTATTGTTGCCTAGAAGCATTCAGCTCATTCAGAGTGCTCATGGGTAATAGTTCTAACAATAGCATATAACACTTACTCAGGGTTGACGGTGTACAGCAGCGCCTTCCAGTTGAAAATATAGGTGAGTAGCCCGTTGAATACACACGACGCTAACGTTAGACAGCCCAACACAGCGAGGGCCTTGCGTCTTCTCTTCACCAGCAAAAGTGTCAGCACCGAACTCACCACGTACAGCTGCATGTCCACTGCTATGAACCTGGTGAAAGAAATTAATTAAAATTGAGGTTTTTATATGTCAGACCGGCAAACGAGCAAGTGGGTCACCTGATGGTAAGTGATCTCCACCGCCCATGTACGCCCATAATACCAAAAGAATTATGGGCCCGTTGCCGACCTTAAAGGAAAGGGATAATTAAGGGATTGGGAAGGGGAGGGGGATTTGGGCCTCCGGTTATCTCACTCGCCGTACGAAACGCAACAGCAACTGCTACTTTACGTCGGTTTTCTGTGAGACAGTGGTAATGACCCGGGCAAGCCGGCCCATTCATGCTGTTGATAAGTGTCTACAGAGTGGCTCTACCATTCTTGAGTTTTAGAAAAGCACCATCTAGTTGATAAGTCTTGTCTATATAACAATACTATCTAGCATCAAAAACTGGATTAAATGTGCAGAAGGGGACTTGCACTAAACAACTATAGTTTTCTGAATCCATATAATATTCGGTTGCATTTCTTAAATTGTTTATGACCCGTGTCCAAGAACGAATTTGTGCCAAATCACCAATAATACTAATAGGTAATCACTGTATAGTGTATACCTTCGGGATATAGGCGTGACGCTGTGTACCTATGTGTTATAGTTACTGCAGATAGTAAAAAGAATCGGCTCTTCCTTATATTCTGTGTATTGGCAGTAACATTTCGACACATTTTATATGGAAGATCTATCAAAACTCTATTGACAGTAAGCAAATCTGTTAATAGACAATATTGGGAACGACCATAAGTGACCTAGATATCACTTAAATGTACCCTCCCACAGAATCTCTTTGTTACGTCTTACAACTCTCATATTAATATACACTAGTTTTAGTAATTATTTTATCAATTTCAGTATCTTTCATTACTTTTTTCCGTAATAAAAGGTAGTTTATAGGAGTCAGGGATACTGCACCCTTCTATTGGAGAAAGAATTTTCAGTATTGAATCAGTGTTTGAGAGATTACTCCTTACAATCTCACAATTTATGTTTTAACCCCGTTGTAATATTCGTATAAAAGTATATTAGTTGAATGCCATACCAGGTTTGTACAAGGCAGTGTTCGTTGGCATCGACGAGGTTGTTGACGAAGAAGGCCTGCGCCCAGAACTTGCGGCGGCAGACCGCGCTCTCAGCCTCAACCAGCATGGGCCACACTGGGCCGAAGTGTTCACGCTGCCAAGACGTCGCCGCGTACCCAACCACTAGCAGGTATACAGGGGATATCCTGGAATAAACAAGGGTTGAGTATGGACTTACATGCTACGAACACCATGCTCGAAAAATCATTAGTGTGTTGCCAAGTTTTAAGGAAAATAACAAACTATAGTATTTGTGGGCATCTCTAATTGTTTAAAAAGCTATAGTAAAGCTATTTCTACAAGTTACTGTTGTGAAATTATATGCCTCACCTAATAACTCTTTTGATAATGCAGAGGGGCAAGTGCTTGAGGCTGATCTCATATTCCTTGGAGATGATGAGTATGTTGTAGGCCAGCAGGAAACTTGAGATCACCAAGAAGATCTGCACCACCGAGGTTCCGTTGAAGAAAAACATCATATTCGAATTGTGCGCCATCTAGGAACCATATAAAAATATCAGCAATTTGTGTGGATCATTCCACTTTGAGCACCTGGGTGAACAAAGTGGAATAATGCGTTTGTGTTGGTTTATATTTAGCTGACTTCAAAAAATATATAAGTTCCACGCACTTCATCGCCGGCCCCGTGCTGCACAAGCTGTTGATGCAAGCGGAAAGATATTTACGGAGGCGTACCGCACCATACAATAGGGTAGTTTCCTATATTGAATTTTATACATTATTTTATAAGCAACAGGAAATGATACGCAAAAGAAACGATTTTATTAAAACACAATCAAAATTGGTTCAGAAATGTGCCCGCAGTTATGATTTTAAATGTTGGTATGAGGAAAAGTGGGTGCGTAGTAGAGATATCTCACTATCTCGCTTGCACGCGTGCACTATAATGAACATTTTACACAGTGACGTCAAAGGTTGCATCGTCTGTCATTTGACAATTACCCCTTCTACAGGATTTGAATGGCTTCTATCTTATTTATTTTTGGTCCGATTTATAAAATTCTTTCTGCAATCGATTTTGAGTAACATAACTTATTGATTTAAATAATAAAAAAAATCTAGTCAACTACCCTATTGTGACAAATATGGAGCAATTTTAGTGATTATGGTATTCGATAGAGTCGATAGAGTTTTACCTCGAGAGTGGTCCCATATTTTGATTAATATCTGATAAGGATAACGAAGGGTATTCCTCAAATTGTGAATGTATGACCATTTGGATTTTTGTAATTGTTTCTTCCTGACTCATTATTTTGATTTTGTATTCGAAGACTAACAAAAAGTAATGCTTTGCAACAAAACAATTGTAATTTTTCCAATAATTATACACACCTTTTCGATGTAGTCAGGGTTGTAAGAGTAAGACATGACGTGGATGACGCCGGCGTGTGTCATCATCGTCAGCATGAGCAGTAACACCCTGCAACATCGAAGAATATATGAAAATCATTATTACAGTTTCCTTTGAGTGAGTTTCCACTGAATAAAAAATGAGAAAAAAGAAGATATTAAGAATTTTATTTTACATACGCACTCACATACGCACTGACGCCTGTAATCCCCGAAGGGATAGAGGATAGAGGGTTTAGGCCTCCAGATATCTCACTCACCGTACAAAAAGCAGCAGGAAGCTGCTACTTTACGCCGGTTTTCTGTGAGAGTGTTAATGATCCGGATGAGCCGGCCCATACATGCTGTAGACAAGTGCCTACAGCGTGGCTCTACCACTCAAAGAATTATCAGAATCGGATCAGATCAATCAGATTTTTAACACGGCATTACAAAATTATGTGTTGCATCCAAAGATTTTAATGTATACTACTAGACAAGTAGCAGTGATAGCTCAGTGGGGAGTGGTATGGACTGTTGAGACGAAAGTCGCAGGTTCGAAACCAGCCCCAAGTGAATACACCTCTGACTTTTCTAAGTTATGTTTGTATTAATTGTTAATTATCACCTGCTTTAACGGTGAAGGAAACATCGTGAGGAAACCTGCATACCTGAGAATTTCTTCATAAGAATTTCGAAGGTATGTGAATTCTATCAAGCCGCATTAGGCCAGCGTGGTGGACTAAGGCCTAACCCCTCCCATTCAGTAGAGCAGGCCCATGCCCAGCAGTGGGACGTATATAATACAGGGCTAATTTTTTTTTTTTTACTAGACAAGCTGCGTAGTACATACAAATTGTACCACTAAGTTTTATATGTGGAGGCTTGTAAATGGCAACATGTTTATGTAACCTACATTTAATTTCCCTATTTTTGTAATATTAGTCCGTAAGCCTTCTGTAAAATAAATAAAAAAAAAAAAAACTCTATATTTCCATCTCGCTAACTCTCAACTAGAACCCCTATCACGCTCTCTGTTTGTGACCTGTCAAACTCCCACGTTGTGTGATGCAATTCTACTTCTAAACAGCCCGTCTAGTAGTATACATTATAGTATTTGATTGCATCTGATGGTATAGTAATATACACTACCGAGAGACGTCGCATTTATCGACGGTCCCCAGAATTAGCCTGCCTGTCAATGACGTCATACACAGGTTAATCCCAGACTGACTCGACAAAAGCAGTCACTATAGCGAGATTGTTTTATTATTATTGTATCGCAGTTCTCACCTGACACCCTGGAGAGCCCCCAGGGCTGACAGGCGCGGGTCCTTATCCTCGTAAGTGGCGGTGAGCCGTCTCCAGTTTGACCTTATCGACCATACAGCTAGGAGGCTATTCCCTGCAATAGAACAAAAGTAGACATTTATAATAATATTATTTCTAATGTTATAGCAGGTCTACAGAAATTTTCAAGAAAACATAATTTAAATAAATCTTCAGTTTTGTGATTTAGGAATCGACTAATTTGCTAGGCGTCAGCCGACGACGACGCATTAACTTGGCCCTGCATATGAGCATATTTTCGGATTTTTAACGAACTAATAAAGGTCCCTAGAATCAAAATAATAAGACACGCTGTTTGAACTCAAACACGATGTACTTAATCTACGAAAATGAGCTATAGAATGGTGAAAATGTTTACATTTAAACCAGGAAGGAGAAATACATTTTCTATCCAATGAAAAATTTCTACGACAGAAAAACGCAAACATATTATTATGATGACTTACTTTTGGCATCATCATCCAGCAACATATCATAGAAGGTTCCAAGGGCATTGCAAGCCAACAGAACATATACCACCGACGTCAGCACTCTCTGCGCCAGATCTTCGGGCTCCACATTATGTGTGCGTGCGTACTCTTGGGCAGAAGTCCGGCAGTACTGCAGCCGTTGTAACCCAAGCTTGAAGCCATGACGGCGCCCCCATCGTGATGCGCATTGCTCAAAACGAAGGGAGCTGTTGCGCTCATCAGAACTTGGGCAGCGGGAGCTGACGCAATAACCGCGGTGGAGCTGTGTGCGGTTGAAGTTATCAAGGTCTTTTGAATATTCCTGAGGACATAATGTTTTTTTATTAGCAGATGGAATAACTGCCTCGATGGCGCAGTTGTAATGTGTACGCGTTACGTTTGAGGCCAACGCTGAGGTCTCGGGTTCGATCCCGGGTCGGGTAAAATGTTATTGGGTTTTTCTATTACGAAATGCTCCGTATCAGCCCGGAGTCTGGAATTAGTGCCCGGTATGGCGATAGGCTCGCCCCCTATCACATCGTGGGACTGAGATACGCTCGGCGAAATGTGGGTGTACTGGTTACACCTCTGCCTACCCCTTCGGGTATTACAGGCGTGATTGCAGATGGTATAAGTAGAAGTACGAACCCGCGGACGGCCCAAAAAGCTGGCTTAACGTTAGGGATAGATACTCAAGATCGGATGGTGAAGGTATTTGAGGTCTATCAACTCGCTTTAGGCCAACGTGGTGGACTAAGGGTTAACAGCCTCCGTGGCGCAGTGGTCGAGTAGCAGGCTGCAAAGCGTGAGGCCGTGGGTTCGATTCCCACACCGAGACAAATGTTGGTGTTATACGCAAATAATCGTTTCGGATCTGGGTGTTGTGGGACCGCAAGTCCCTCGTAGTTCCTGATACTCATGTTACAGGTTAACTTAGTTTGGGGTCAGGACTATATATGTGACTGTTGGGTGTATTTAACTCCTCTCAGTAGTATAGGAGACCGGTGCTCAGCATCAGCAGTGGGACTGTAAACCAGGGTCGATCGTATAATGTCTAGGACATCTTCATGGTCGTGCTTCGGTAATATTCAAAATATGCAAATATATGTTGTATTATTTTATGACTGTTCTGAAATTATTATAATTTTCTTAATATATCCGTTACCGTAAATATTCTCAGCAAATAATAATTATAGCACGTGGTCATAAGGAAGTCACACAAACTTACTGTTTTTTGTGGCGTAGGCACTTAGGCTAAAGATCCTGTGTTCGATCTCCGGGTTGGACAATCATTTGTGTGAGTTTCGATTAGAGCAAAAGACGTGTTTTAATCAGAATTGGAGTTTCTGCCAGATAGGCTTGCCCCCTATAATATTATGGAGCGTATATATGCTAGGAATATCATGACTGTACTAGTTTTACATCTGCCTATCAAGCGTGCTTTGTGAGTTTAATTGGTGCGTTTTTATTATATTTTGATGACATGATGTATAATAACATTTTCATTCGTACTTCATCATCAGATCTTATCCAAATTAATATGTAACTACACTAGTAAGCCTTATTGACTACAAAACTACATACATACGCACTCACGGCTGACTCCGGGCTGATACTAAGCATTACATAATAGAAAAACCCAATATCACTTGTACCCGACCCGGGGATCGTACCCGAGACCTCAGCGTCAGCCTCAGTCATAACGCGTATGCATTACAACTGCGCAGGTAGTCTACTACGAAACTAACCATGCTCAATTCAGATTGGGCAGAGATATCGCGTACAAAAAAACAGATGGATAAGTAGATTAAAAAAGTACAGCATTTAGCACATGGTCATAAGGAAACCGGTGTTTCGACCCTTTAACTCACAGATCCAAGATAAGGTACAACAAAGGACTTTGAGAGTATTTATGGCATCCGGTTTGGAATATCCAGTAAATAATAATAATAATACACCCAACAGTCACACACATAGTCCTGACCCCACACTAGGTAAGCCTGTGTCGTGGGTATCAGGAACTACGAGGGACTTGCGGTCCCACAACACCCAGACCCAAGACCAATGTTTGTGGTTCACACAAACATTTGTCTCGGTGTGGGAATCGAACCCACGGCCTCTCGCTTCGCAGCCGACTACTCGCCCGCTGCGCCACGGAGCTGCCAATCAGATACCTATGTTAATTACGGTCATTTTGTAACTAGTATCATTTTGTAGTAAGTTTACACTAGCTAATTATGGTTACCAACCTGATTGCATGGTGTTTTTTTGTACCATGTATTCGAAACTCTGAGAGTCTTCAGCCGTTCCAAACCGGAACAAATAGCGATACAAAAAAGCATTTTTGCGGTTTTAGATGAAATTTGGTACACAGATATAGGATTAGGACATAGGCTACTTTTATACCTGAAAAGGGCGTTCACGCTAGCCAAGGAAAAACCCAACTTAAAAATAAACTGTACCTTCATAAGATCATAGAGATGGTGTGGCTTGGTGTGTGGGGTGATGTGGAATGTGCCCAGGCAGTACAGACCCTCAGGCTGCATCAGACATCTGTCGTAGTCATCCAGGTGGAATAGACGCGGGAACCTCGCGTATTCCTCATCTAGAAGAAAACAATTCAATCTTTAATATTATTTGAGCGAGCCACATTTGAAATTGGGTTAATATACAGATTTTTAGAGGGTAAAACCACACTGTAAACTATTTTATCGTAGATATCGGTAGCATGAAAGGGCCGCCTCGACCGACGCAGTTCCAATGTCTCACAGAGAATAGCATCTTCAATTATAAATGTCTTTACTCTGAAGGTTGGTAGCTGTTTTGTTCATTATTTTGCAACAAAGCAGAAACTGACAAGAGAGCACTTGGTGAGTATGTTTAAGTTGCTTATAGGTTTCATTTGTGTTCAGTACCTACTAACAATACGTTACAATCAGTACTTTGATAACCCATTGCTTTTTACCAATGCTGTTGAAATTACAGATGGCAAGCGATCCTAATAGGTGGAAATCTTTAATCTCAGAGGGTTATAAAGAATAAATAAAAAAAAACAGGCAACATAAGTGCCAATGTATGCCGATGTTTTTTTTATGGGCTTAGGGGCTTTGCCCATGTTTTTCCACAAAACATAAAATAAAAAAAAACTTTAAGTCCGACGAATATGACACATATCTTACTTTCTTTCCCACAATATTCTGGATCGATTGGTATCGGTCTCGACCCCATACCCCCAGCGGTTTCGGAGGAGATAGCGTGCCAAGCTTTTGGCAGCGGCGGCGGCGTTACTTTTTTTTAGAATAGAGAGATAGGCCGGCAACCAACCATGCAGGTCACCTGATGGTAAGTGATCTCCACGGCCAAATGTACAGTATGAATTAGGCTCAACCGGGGTAGTACCAATGTCTTATAGAAAACCACCCTGTTACATGTGTTTCTCAGCATTATAAGTGCTAAATGCATAATTATAATTGTAATTCAAACTTATGATAATAAACCAAAAAAAAATATGTATTTTAATTAAAATAAGGAAACATGAAGTGCTTTTTTAATATCCTTTAATACCAGACTAATCTACCACTAATTGGATCTACCACTCAAAAAATAATCAATAATTCAAACATGAAAATACAAGTTTTATTTAAATAATTTTTATTTTGGGAACTGCCAGGTTACAAGTGTCATAAACAGATGTATGAAGAATTAATGAGAATGAAGGCCAAAGAGGTAAACAACAATCGTAGAAAGTGAACTCCGTTGTCTCTACCTACCCCTATGAGAAACTGGCGTGAGTAATATTTTTGCTACTTACTATATAATATTATTTTTTAACCGATAGCAAAAATGGAGGAGATTCTCAATTCAACTGCTTTTTGTTGTGTTACGTAATGCCAATCTATTAACATAGATCAGATACGCATTTACGCCTGTAATGCCTGAAGGGGTAGACAGAGGTCTAACCAATACACCTACATTTCGCCGAGCTTTTTTCCGTCCCATGATTTGATAGGGGATGAACTTATGTTTGTGTAAGGAACCGTTAAAAACTAAGCTTAACGAAGCTTTTGCAGGTATTATGTATATGTTATAACATACAGAATTATAACAATATTTCCTATATTTCAGTTTTATTACTAATAGCATTTCCGTGACAGCCTCCGTGGCGCAGCGGGCGAGCAGCCGGCTGTGAAGCGAGACACCTAGGGTTCGATTCCCGCACCGAGACAAATGTTTGTGTAATCCACAAATATTTGTTTCGGGTCTGGGTGTTTTCTCCCCAGAGGGGTTGACGTCAGGCAGGCGGCCGGTCATAATAACTACAAGCCAAATATTTCTGTTACATGTGTTAAAAATCATAATGACCCCACTGCAAGTGGGATAAGGGCAGGTGGAAAGAGGGAAAACTACCCTATAAAGGCTGACACTTGACAGTGTAACTTGTTCGAAGCACAGAGAATCGTGCGATTAATAAGAAAAGTATCAGAACATCATTAGCCCGACAAATATTCCTGTTTTACCTAACACTTTAACATTAAGTTCATATATTACAATAGGGTAGTGTCCTATATTGAATTTTATACATTATTTTATAAGCAACAGAAAATGATACGCAAAAGAAACCCTAATATTAAAACACAATCAAAATTAGTTCAGAAATGTGCCCACAGTTATGACTTTAAATGTTGCTATGAGGAAAAGTGGGTGCGTAGTAGGGATATCTCACTATCTCGCTTGCACGCGTGCACTATAATGAACGTTTTACACAGTGACGTCAAAGGTTGCGTCGTCTGTCATTTGACAATTACCAATACTACAGGATTTGTTAATGGCTTCTAACTTATTTATTTTTGGCCCCGTTTATAAAATTCTTTCTGAAATAGATTTTGTGTAACGTAACTTATTGATTTTAATAATAAAAAAAATCTAGTCAACTACCCTATTAAGTACATCCCCATGTTCGCAGGCTCGCCCCATATCACATCATGGGACGGAGATACGCTCGGCAAAATGTGGGTGCACTGGTTACACCTCTGCCCACCCCTTCGAGAATTACAGGCCTGCGTGCGTATGTATGTAAGTGCATTAAAATTTATTCTGAAGGTGACATATAAAATTCGCTCATATTATTATAAACAGTTCTACATCAATTATAAATTCTAATATTGGCTAGAAACATTTAGAGTTGACCGTGAATAAGAAATAATGCGTGTGTTTACTATATTCTATATTACCTTTTGCTCGCGGCTCAGCCCGTGTGAATAGACTTTTTCGAAATTAAACGTAGCCTATAACCGTCTCCAGGGTGCCACCTATATCTACATCAAAATTCATATAAATCGGTTGTGATTTAGGCGTAAAAGCGTAACAAATAAATAGATTCTTTTTATTCTTATAAAAAGTATGGAATGGAATGGAATGGAATGGAATGGAATGGAATGGAATGGAATGGAATGGAATGGAATGGAATGGAATGGAATGGAATGGAATGGAATGGAATGGAATGGAATGGAATGGAATGGAATGGAATGGAATGGAATGGAATGGAATGGAATGGAATGGAATGGAATGGAATGGAATGGAATGGAATGGAATGGAATGGAATGGAATGGAATGGAATGGAATGGAATGGAATGGAATGGAATGGAATGGAATGGAATGGAATGGAATGGAATGGAAATCATTTATTGCATCCTATGTTACTTCTTATACCTCCAAGAATATGTGTCCAAAGTTTCATGATGATTAAGTAGTTTTCGCGTGAAAGCCTAACAAACAAACTTACATTCACATTTATAATATTAGTATGATTATTATTTCTATTTGCATTCGATGTTTTTCGTGGACCGCATTCAGGGCCAACGACCTGTCAGACCCAAAGCTTAAAATATGGTCACCGGTCAAACATGAATTTAGCGACATTATGTAACGCAGTTTTTTAATAGCTTGAATGAGAAAACAATGCGGCCGCTCGCCTGGTGGTAATCGCCACGCCTACCCATAAACAGAAACAAAACCACACAGAAAACTGACTGCCTCGGTGGCGCAGTTGTAATTCGTACGCGTTACGAATGAGACCAACGATGAGGTCTCGGGTTCGATCCCCGGGTCGAGTAAAGTGGTATTGGGTTTTTCTATTACGAAAATGCTCAGTATCAGCCCGGAGTCTGGAATTTGTGCCCGTTATGGCGATAGGCTCGCCCCCTATCACATAAGGGACGGAGATACGCTCGGCGAAATGTGGGTGTACTAGTTACACCTCTGCCTACCCCTTCGGGGATAACAGGCGTGAGTGCGTACGTAGAACATTGAATTATAAAGCACTTCAAGGCATTGGACTGCGCTCGTCACCCCGAAACATAGGATGTTAAGTCTCATAATGCCCAGTAATGTCCTTCAAACTGAAACCCTAAATTTCTTACACGCTGTTGCTTGGCGGCAGAAATAGACAAAGCGGTGGTACTAACCCAGACAACCTCTCACACAGAGACCGGTAGATCTAGGTGGTAACCTAGTGCCACATAAAGTTACTTGAATGATTCATCAATGCCCAGACTAAGCGAGAGGCTGCGAGTTCAATTCCCGCACCGAGACAAATGTTTCTGTGATCCACAAATATTTGTTTCTGGTCTGGGTGTTTTCTCCCCAGAAGGGTTGACGTCAGAAAGGCGACCGGTCGTAATAACTACAAGTCAAATCATTCAGTAACATGTGTTAAAAACATGTTGATGTTGATGTTGATATATTATGCACTAGCTGTTGCCCGCGACTCCGCCCGTTAATAAAACGTAGCCTTTAACCGTCTCCAGGGTTCTATCTATCTCTACATCAAAATTCATTAAAATCGGTTCAGTGATTTAGGCGTGAAAGCGTAACAAACAAATAGAATGTTTTTTTTTCATAAAAAATATCCTATATTACTTTTTATACCTTCAAGAATATGTGTACAAAGTTTCATGATGATCGGTTAAGTAGTTTTCGCGTGAAAGCGTAACAAACAAACTTACATTCACATTTATAATATTAGTATGATGATATGCGATTTTCTTAAATTAAATTAAAATCAATTGTAATGATTGTTTTACTACCGTAGTACATACTTTCAGGGCGGTTTTTAATTGACGCAAAAGAAACATGGAGCTATTAATTAAATTAATTTAGTATTCCTCTGTATATTTTTTTATGTATGTTCACGCATGACTTCGCCAAATGTGGACTGATTTGGATAATTGATTCTATACTCGATATTTTACACGGTTTACTAAGGTGGTAGTCCCATTTAATTTTGAAGAAATAATTCCGCCCCTAAGGGGGTGAAATTAGGGATGAAAGCCTCAAACATCTTTATGCACTGATTTTGACGAATATTCCATAAAAAATAATAATAGTACTAGCCCAGTATTATATACGTCCCACTGCTGGGCACGGGCCTCCTCTACTGAATGAGAGGGGGGTTAGACCTTAGTCCACCTAATGCTGGCCTAATGCGGGTTGGCAGACTTCACATAGCTTCGAAATTCTTATGAAGTATGCAGGTTTCCTCACGATGTTTTCTTCACCGTCAAAGCAAGTGATAATTAACAATTAATACACACGTAACTTAGAAAAGTCAGAGGTGTATGCACTTGGGGCTGGTTTCGAACTTGTGACTTTCGTCTCGACAGTCCATACTACTCCCCGCTGAGCTATCACTGCTTCCATAAAAAATAGTAAATGTTATTTTTTATTTGGTGCTACTGTAGTTTAATAATTGATCCCAATAACTCAACAGTTTCATTTACAGCTTTTTTTTTTATTTGGTGCTACTGTAGTTTAATAATTGATCCCAATTACTCAAACAGTTTCATTTACAGATTTTTTATTTGGTGCTACTGTAGTTTAATAATTGATCCCAATAACTCAACAATTTCATTTACAGCTTTTTTCTTTTTTACAGACGGTTTTATTTTTTATTATAAAGCGTTTGGTTTAATTTTTTTTCGTTTATTTGAAATTAAGAGCGTAATATAATAAGTAATATTAAGATCAATATAAACTGCTAGCAGAATAAAAACAATGGATGATGATATTTTAGGTAAAACCAAACAGGTATTATAATGTTATACATTATGGAAAAATACCAACGCGCCCATACACACGATTGATATAATGGGTGGATGGGTGGATGGGTGACGCCACTCTTCTAAAAGTCGTAAAGTGTTTAAAAAAAACACGGGATCCATTTAAACAAACTGGCAAAATTATGTCTATATATAAATGAGAATAACACTCACTCAATCATTGCTTAATTACGATATCTCAGAAACTAATAGAGTTCATGGAATTTGGTCAATTTATACTTTTTAGTAATAGTTTTTAGTTAGTAGGGGACCGCTAAGACTCTTTGTGGAAATTTTCATTTTAAGGTTGTCAAATATTTTATTTAAATAAAATTAGTCAGTTAAAAAAATCGCAATCAAGGCAAAAATATTATGTGTATTTTTTCAGTTTTAGCATAGACACATTAATATGTATCTATGGTTTTAGTAAATATTATGTGTATTTTTTTCAGTTTTAGCATAGACACATTATTATGTATCTATGGTTTTAGTAAATATTATGTGTATTTTTTCAGTTTTAGCATAGACACATTATTATGTATCTATGGTTTTAGTAAATATTATGTGTATTTTTTCAGTTTTAGCATAGACACATTATTATGTATCTATGGTTTTAGTAAATATTATGTGTATTTTTTCAGTTTTAGCATAGACACATTATTATGTATCTATGGTTTTAGTAAATATTATGTGTATTTTTTCAGTTTTAGCATAGACACATTATTATGTATCTATGGTTTTAGTAAATATTATGTGTATTTTTTCAGTTTTAGCATACACATTATTATGTATCTATGGTTTTAGTAAATATTATGTGTATTTTTTCAGTTTTAGCATAGACACATTATTATGTATCTATGGTTTTAGTAAATATTATGTGTATTTTTTCAGTTTTAGCATACACATTATTATGTATCTATGGTTTTAGTAAATATTATGTGTATTTTTTCAGTTTTAGCATAGACACATTATTATGTATCTATGGTTTTAGTAAATATTTTTCATGAACTTTGGATTTCAACTCACATTATTCGTAATTTATATTTTAATTTCATATTATTTTTTACAATTCGAAATATTCACAGATCGACAGCCTCCGTTGCGCAGCGGGCGAGTAGCCGGCTGCGAAGCGAGAGGCAGTGGGTTCGATTCCCGCACTGAGACAAATGTTTGTGTGATCCACAAAAAAATGTTTCAGGTATGGCTGTTGTGGGCCCGCGAGTCCTCCTAGTTCCTGATACCCACGATACAGGTTAACCTAGGGTGCGGTCAGGACTATGTGTGTGACTGTTGGGTGTATTTATTATTATCGAATAATTATTATTGTAATCGGAATTTTTTATTCAAATATATTCTGCTCACACGGCCTTCATAATGAATTTGCCACAAAATGCCTTTTTTGTATAATGGTTTATTTATTCAAACAACTTGTTACATATTAGATATACGATTGTATTTATCTATTATTAAACTGGCTACAAGACCCTCTTAGATAGATGGAGGTAGTTTTTTTTAAACAAACATTGAGATGCAAAATAGTCTGTTCAATTCTGCCTCGGTGGTGCAGTTCTAATACATACGCGGTACGACTGTTGTGCTGAGGTCTCGGGTTCGGTCCCCGGATCGGATTAGAATGATATTGGGGTTTTTCTTTTACATAATACTCCGTATCAACCCGAAGTCTGGAAATGTGCGGTTTCACACCATGGGACGTAAAAAAGCTCAGCGAAATGTGGGTCTACTGGTTACACCTCTACCTACCCCTTCGGGTATTATAGGAGTGAGTGCGTGTATATGTATGTATTCAATTTACGACTAGAAGCAACGTTTTATTTAGATTTGTAGGCGTAGTTGTTACTAAAGTAAATTCTAGATACAATGTACGAAAGGACATTAACCTCCAAAATATGAATGCTTGCAATGCTTTAAAATTATAAATTCTTTAATTTTAATGATGATATTTTAATATATTATAATATACGTGGCGAGTGTGAATGGTACAGTTGGGAGGGGAAGGCCTCGGCGAACTTTCATAGATCAAGTTGGAGATATTCTTGAGAAAGGCCAGGTCAGGAGTACCCTAAACCGACGTGCATGTATGAAACATTTAATGAGAGTGAATGAGGCGAAAGAGGTATGCAAGGATCGTAGCAAGTGGAAATCCGTTGTCTCTGCCTACCCCTATGGGAAACAGGCGTGAGTCTATGAATGTATGTATGTATGTATTTTATATCTTTATTTCTGGTACCCCATCATTTTTGTACCCATCTGGATTGCGAACATCGTACATATGGTGAAAAACCCGCCATAGTTGCTCCTGGCTTTCGGAGGCAAAATGTGTATCAAGTAAATCCGGGCCGACATAATTCTGCCGACCGTCGACGAACGCAGTATCCTTTGTGATCGACATTATATTTGAATTCCGCTGTACTTAACACTAGGTTCAGTGCCACTTTGTCGTGCCTGAATAAAAAAAACTTCCTTCCAATTTCCAGAAACAAAATCCAAATCGCAAATGGAAAAAAATCACTCACGCCTGGTTTCCGAAAGGCTGATCAATGTAAAATTAACTAATCAAAAGTCAAAACTCATGTCAAGTCGACATTGAGTTGCTAGAAGCGTGATCAACACCTTTGATTTGACACACATGTTACTAACATAACTTTCAAATTAATATGAAAAATCGTATGTCAAACGATACTAAAGAGACATCAAATATTATGAATGTTTGCACTAAATAACGTTTCAGTAACTCGAATTGATTTGATATCGGTGTAAAATCAAAGTTATGTTAGTTGAATTTTGATTTGATCAGTCTTTAAGAAACCGGGTGGAGGTTTTATTTTTACCCTTTTCACATCACCCCTAATTTTTTACTGCATCGAAATGCCATAATGTTGCATTTACCGGAGACGGCAGTTGCGCTACCGACAGCAGCGGCAGCGGCGACGACGGCAGCTAGCACCAGCACTAACATGACTGCACCACAACCCACTCACAAACAGCGCACACTGACGGTGACTGGCCACCATCGGACGCGCGCACTGTATATAAACTTACCCTATTTCATTAATGGTAAGGTTGTTCCGGTTTATTGGACAACGGTTCCGTAGATATTTTAAAATACCCCGTCTAGAATCCGGGGCTATTTGGTAATGTCTACAGCATGAATGGTCGACATGTATGATAATTTATTGTTTATTTTCGTACGGTGCGTAGATTTCCAGAGGCCAATTTGCAATTGGCAATTCCATTCATTTCTTTTAAAATCGATAACGCACCTAAAATCTTAAATATAATCAATATTTTCTGTTGGGTACAACAAATCAATAGATATACTCTTGCTTAAAGTGGGTGATACGGAACTCTCGGTGCGCGAAACTGACTCGATTGTTGTACCCTCTCGACCACGGGACACGCCTTATTTCTGTGTTCTGTGCTTTCGACAATCATTTTAATTTTGCTATCGTCTGAGGAACCCTAAATTCGATCAGTTTCATTTTTATTACTATTCCTAAATAAAGTTAGCCTCATTCAAGGTTTATCAGTGAGGCGTGACTCGTGGCCGATATCATTCCAAAATGAAGGCATTAAGGCGTCATAATAATTAGGTATGTCGTAATTATTTGTTAAACACTAAAAAAAAACGTTTTTATTTTACTATTTTTTTTGGTGAAGAATTATTAAAAAATAGGTGATTTAGTTTTCCATTCCCGGTTTCACCCACTTAGGGGTATTATTATTTTATTTCATTTTAATGGGTCCACCATTGCAGAAAACCCTATCGAGTAAAAATAGAATCATCCATTCTTGACTGCCTCGGTGGCGCAGTTGTAATGCGTACGCGTTGTGAGTTGTGACTGATGCTCACGTTGAGGTCTCGGGTTCGATCCCGGGTCGGGTAAAAGTGATATTGATTTTTTCTATCTAAATGCTCAGTGTCTGCCCGGAGTCTGGAATTTGTGCCCGGTATGCCGTTGGGCTCGCCCCCTATCATATCATGGGACGGATGCTCGGCGAAATGTGGGTATACTGGTTACACCTCTGCCTACCCCTTTGGGGATTACAGGCGTGAGATGCGTATGTATGAAGAATCATCCAAATCGGTCCACATTTGGCGGAGTAACATACATAAAAAATATACAGATATAAATACACAGGATTTTATGAAAGAGGGGACAAACGGGCAAGTGGGTCATCTGATGGTAAGTGATCACCACCATCCATAGACATCTTTATTTTTAGTGTCGGTTAAAAAAATATTATGATCGTCTGTTCCGAGTAGTGGTAGAGCCATGCGTTAGAAACATTTGTATACCACATGACTCTACTGACATGTAGTCAGAATGTGCCACGACCACCTTATTACCACTGTCTCACAGAAAACGAACTTAAAGTGGCAAATACCAATTTGATCATTCTCCGAAAAAAAAACTCCACGTTACCTTCGTTGGTACGTGTAATTCTTGATATTACAGGCACATTTTTTACACTGCGTGGCAAAAAATCTTGCTTATAATAAATATACGACTCTTATAATGTAGAATTCTTCAAATTATAAATTCACACATACATTACACTAACTACCATCTAACCAAATTTCATGACACTAGGTTTAGTCCTTTTTGAGATATTGTGAGTAATGAGCGAGTGAGTGTTATTTTCCATTTATATAAAAGGTTCCTTATCTATGAAATTGCCGTTCAGTACGAAAAAAAATATATTTTTTTCATCTATTTTATTTCTAATCATAGTAACCACTTTTTTATGGGCTTGGCTGTCAAAACGAGTAGGTCGTTCGCCTGATGGTAAGCGCCACACCTGCCCAGAAACAGAAGCAACGCCACCCAGAACTTTGAATTAAAAAGCACTGCCTGGCATTGGACTGCGCTCGTCACCCCGAGACATAATATGTTAAGTCTCATAATGCCCAGTGATTCAATGCTTCAATATCCATCAAACCAGAACACAACAGTGTCTACACACTGCTGCTTGGCGGCAGAAATAGACAAAGCGGTGGTACCTACCTAGGCGGCCTCTCGCATACGATGGACCTACCACGTAGTACATTTGCAAGGTTATTGTGTTTATGAACTTGAAGAACTTGTCGCTTATTTATTTCTCATAAGATGCCATAAATAGTTAAATGTGTTTCAATAAGCATATTAATATTGGCGGATTTCGGTAATGTAATCAAGGCTTAAGTACCTGACTAAACAAATTAAATAGGAGTTGTTATAATTAAAACAAAAAAATAAAAAAAAACCTAATCTCAGTTCGTTTGCTGTTGTTGAATGTGCTCGTTATTTATTAGCAGATAAAATAATATAAAACACAACAGCCTGCTATTAATTTATAATACTAGAGCTTTGCCCATGTTTTTCACAAAACATAAAAAGAAAAAAAACTTAAAGTCCGACGAATATGAGACTTACTTATCTTACTTTCTTCCCCACATTATTATGCATCGATTGGTATCGGTCTCGACCCCATACCCACAGCGGTTTCGGAGGAGATAGCGTGACAAGCTTTTGGCAGCGGCAGCGGCGGCGGCGCCAGTTACTTTTTTTAGAGTAGAGAGAAATAATAATACTAGCTCTGTATTATATACGTCCCACTGCTGGGCACGGGCCACCTCTACTGAATAAGAGGGGTTACGCCTTAGTCCACTACGCTGGCCTAATGCGGGTTGGCTTCACATACCTTGGAAATTCTTATGAAGAACTTCTCAGGTATGCAGGTTTCCTCACGATGTTTCCGTCACCGTAAAAGCAAGTGATAATTAACAATTAATACACACGTAACTTAGAAAAGACAGAGGTGTATGCTTTTGCGGTTGGATTCGCACCTGCGACTTTCGTCTCAACAGTCCGTGCCACTCCCCCCTGAGCTATCACTTCTTTTAGTACTACTACTTTAACTATTAATTTAACTGCGCTTAAATTATTGCCTCGGTCGCGTAGTATGCGTACGCGTTACGACTGAGGCTGATGCTGATGTCTCAGGTTCGATACCCGGGTAAAAGTGATATTGGGTTTTTCTATTACGAAATGCTCAGTACGAGTATCAGCCCGAAGTCTGGAATTGTGCCCGGTATGGCGATAGGCTCAACCCCTATCACACCATGAGAGAGACACGCTCGGCGAAATGTGGGTACTGATTACACCTCTGCCTACCTCTTTGGGGGTTAAGGGCGTGAGTACGTATGTATTTGTCCTGAATTCCTGATGTGTCAAATTCCGACTGACACGCGACGCTATGTCAATACAACATGTTATAGAAACACGCGCGCTTGTGGTAAAATTTAATAGAAATCATGCTGTTTGTACTTTTAAAATTTACATCTGGTAACCCTACTCTGGATTCAATATGCCACAACGAAGGTTTATATAATATTTCAACTAAATCAAACTAAATTTTAAAAAATCAAGATTTAACTAAATCAGAGTAAAAGTTACCCGACCTTATTTACTAGCGGACTTTCGCCCACTTAAATAGCCACAGAGGCCATCACTGTGGTACCTACTTTCACCTTCCAAAACGTTTTCAGCACGTCTTTTACGCCCGATTTCTGAAAGGCTGATCAATGTTGAATTAACTAATCAAATGTCTAATCTCATGTCAAGTCGAAATTGAGTTGCTAGAAGCGTGATCAACATCTTTGATTTGACACACATGTCAGCTAACATAACATTCAAATTAATATGATAAATCGTATGTCAAACGGTGCTAAAGAAGAGAAAAACCCAATATCACTTTTACTCGAAACAGGGATCGAACCCGAGACTTCAGCGTCATCCTCAGTCGTAGCGCATACGCATAACAACTGCGCTACCGAGGCAGTCTGTCAAATTGACGACTATATCCCCGTAGATGTAACTAGGTGGTAGATACCTCGTATGCGAGAGGCCGCCTGGGTACCACCGCTTTGTCCATTTCTGAATCCAAGCAGCAATGTGTTATGTTTCGGTTTGAAGGGTATTCTATGAGACATAATATCTTATGCAAAGACTTTAATGTATACTACTAGACAAGCTGCATGGTACATAGAAATTGTACCACTAAGTTGTGGTCAATTGACCGTAACTCAATAATCCCATCTCACTTACTCTCAACTAGAACCCCTATCGCGTTTTCTGTTTGTGAGCTGTCAAATTCCCGCGTTTTGTGACGCAATTTGACTTCTAAACAGCCCGTCTAGTAGTATACATTTAAGTCTTTGATCTTATGTCTCATAATTTAACTGGAATCATGATAACAAGATAGATCAGTATAGTTCAAATAGCGGAAGCGTACGAAATAATTGCCTCAACGTCACTAGCCCTTTATAAAACCAGTAATTAGAATAAATATTAATTGATTTTAAACAAGAAACTAAAAATTCAATCCAGTTTTATCTACGACTGTTTTATACTTAAACCGTGACGTGAGTTGCGATTTTTCGTTACATAGTTAGTTACCTCCACCGCTCCACCGCTCATTACTCCATTACACTAGAATAATCATGGATGTTCTATTTATTGAAGTGAAAACTTCTTTAGGTGCGTTGAGCACTTTTTGGGTGAACAAAAATCATGGAACCCGCGTCATCGTCACCGCACACTTCCCATGAGCTATAAGTTTACTGTGTATATATTATGTACATATACCTCCGTGCGTTATTAGTATACAAAGAGTATATCTCTCTACATATAGGTATATTAAATTGGTCATTAACACTTCTTTACAAACCAATAATAATTCAAAAATAATAATATACAATGCAGTTGTATCTACCCAGATAGACACTGGAATACGAGAGGCCTAAAACCTAGTCACAGCCATCCACTAACACAGCTCTACCATTTATAATGATATAAAATAACGTTTAACAAAACTTATTGCAATTTATTTGACACAGGCACTGACTGTAAAGAGAATAGAATAGATAGAATTTGTTATTTTTGACTTTTCATTGTTTTTATTTTGAAGTCGGTTTTTAAGTTTTTAGACTTTATTTTATTTTTAAATTTTTAGTGGTAGTTACAGCAATATGATGTAAAAACACAATCGCGAAGAGTGTACCGTTGTCCGTTGAGGAGTTTTATTTTTTTTCTCCGTAATCTGTCATTTCTACAGGATTTGAATGGCTTCTAACTTATTTATTTTGGTCCGATTTATAAAATTCTTTCTGCAATAGATTTTGAGTAACGTAACTTATTGATTTAAATAATAAAAGACATCTATTCAACTACCCTATTCTGCCAGTGTTCAGTTCACGACATGATGTTCTTGGGCTGCTTTCGAACCTGTGACATTCGTCTCGAAGTGCGTACCACTTCCTGCTGAGCTATTTCTGCTTTTTCTGTGGCAGTAATGTTTGTTTCATTTACCACAACGTGCTCATATCATTATAATAACTTGTTACATAAGAATGACGTGATACCAAACCTATAATGTATATAAATCACATTTTTATGTTAATAGATCATATTAATTAAACGGCTTATTACAGCGGCCATGACTGAGGTCTAATTTCGCTTCCCAGGTAAAGGAAACATTGGTGAGCTTGAAAGTTAGAGTTAGTATGCATTCTTTAGAAGATTCAATGTTATCAACGCCAAAAGAGCCATATGGTGGTAAATGATCCCCACCGCCCATGTACGTCCTGAAGAATCATGGGCGCGTTGCCGACCTTTAAGGAAAAGGATAATTAAGGGATTGGAAAGGGAAGGGGGATTTAGGCCTTCGGATATCTCACTCACTGTACGAAACGCAGCAGCGAGCCGCACTTTACGTCGGTTTTCTGTGAGTTATTGGTCACGACCCGGTTAAGCCGTCAGCCGATCCTTTTGTACTATAGACAAAACTGTGAAAGGCTTGGCTCCTCCACTCACAAACCATTCCTAATGGTTCAATCTTCTTCTTATCAAATGGCCAACCTAACGTCAAAGTTTTCAAGCTGTCGAAGGGCTCCGGTTTGGCTTAAGGACTGTTGTCAATTGATAACAGTCGGGACTGAGGGCTTTACGTGCACTCCGAAGCACAGAATGCTATTTAGTTGAAATACGACTAAGCGGTCACCCATCCATAGAGTGACCACCACCAAGTGTTGCTTAACTCGCTAAAGTTAACTATAGGACTTTGTATTTCCGTAAATAATTTAGAATTAAAAACCGGACTAAAAACAAGCCCACTTAGTTCGACTAGCTGGATCTTCTCAGGACTGGGTCGCGCCACGTTAAATCCAGTGGTAAAGTAAGCCGACTGAGTTTGGTTCGCCGGGTCTTCTCAAGCTTTTGGATTAGGTGGTAGTTTTAAAACACATGCCGTTTCGGTAAATGCCTATCTAGGCATTCAAAATACTCTAGTATTTTGACGATGCTATGTATGTTATGTATACATTAGTTGATATGATTTCTATACATAAGTTTCTTTATTTTGTACTGACTTGTCATAAGCGCTATTTTAATTGCCTACATGATTAATAAACTATTTCATTTCATCGTTTACAGATTTGTGAGGGCATCTGGCTATAAGTGGATAATATTTCTATGACGACATCAACGTCATCACAGGAATACGCTATCAAAGTTGTAGCTTTTAAAAGCCCGATTACTGAAACGCAACTCAAGGAATTGCATGCAATAAATGATTTCTATTTCAATTAAGATCGTACTAAACATTTCAAGACCCTATCTGTCAAAATTGTATGAAAATAATATAAATAATATAAACGTTAAACAGTCAGGCGTTAAGTAGCGTTTTAGTATTCGGGTGTTAGTCCAGTACTTTAATTTTATACATACATACATACGCACTCATGCCTGTAATCCCCGAAGGGGTAGGCAGAGGTGTAACCAGTACACCCACATTCCGCCGAGCCGTATCTCCGTCCCACGATGTGATAGGGGGCGAGCCTATCGCCATACCGGGCACAAATTCCAGACTCCGGGCTGATACTGAGCATTTCGTAATAGAAAACCCAATACCAGTTTTACCCGACCCGGGGATCGAACTCAGCGTTGGCCTCAAACGTAACGCGTACGCATTACAACTGCGCCAGCGCAATTTAATTATTTGTCTGTTTAAAAACACCATCAATCTGTTGCGCTTCCGTGATGCAGCGGATGAGTGCTTTGGTTTGATCCCCGTACTGATACAAATGTTTGAATACAAATAATTGTTTCGAGAATTCGTGTGCTACAGGACCGCAAGTCCCTCGTATTCTTTAATAACTACGATACAGTACATGTTAGTGTTATATTATGATATTTATAAATAATATGGAAGGTACATATTATATCCTATCCTAGTTTCTACTACCAGAGATTAGATTATTTATCTGCTACTAATATTATCTATACTAATATTATAAAGCGGAAAGATTTGACTGCTTGTTTGTTTGTATTGAATAGGCTCCGAAACTACTGAACCGATTTGAAAATTTATTTCCTTGTTGGGAAGCTACACTATCCCCGGGTGACATAGGCTTCTTTTAATCCCGGAAAAGGCCGTACACGCGGGCGGAGCCGCGAGCAAATGCTGGTATATTATAAATATGAAAGCTTGTATGTTTGTGAATTTGGATGTCTGCTAGTCAATCACGCTCTAACGGCTGAACGGCTTTAGATGAAATTTAGTGCACAAGTAGACCATGGCTTGGATTAAGACTTAAGCTACTTCCGGAAAAAACTATTCACGCGGCCGAAACCGCGAGCAAAAGATAGTAGATCATAAATTCATCATTCCATAATTATAAGATGTAACCTCGCTCTTTGGCCAACAGACCTTGAAGGTACAGGATCTAAGCCCGGTATGGAACACAATTAAAATAATTATAATTTTTGACCACAAATGACGAAATTCATATTCCTTAATATATAAGGGAAAATTGCGCAAATTTGATTACTGGGTTTAGAATTGGCGACCTCGTAGTAAGGTGACCGCCCACTGGCAAACTCACAAAGTTAATTATGACGAAGTGATTTTTGACGAGGCCGGAAAACGAGCTAGTAGGTCACCTGATGGTAAGTAATCTCCACCGCTGAAGATCATTCACAATACTAGAAGGTTCAGTAATAATTCAATATAAATCAGTATATAGATAGATAAATAGTCGGTATTATACTTAACAACAGTTTATTTACAAGGTGGCAGGTCCCTCGTATGCGAGAGGCTGGCTGGGTTGGTACCACCGCTTTGTCTATTTCTGCCGCCAAGCAACAGTGTGTAAGCACTGTTGTGTTCCGGTGTGAAGGACATTGAAGCCTGTGTAATTACTGGGCATTATGAGACTTAACACCTTATGTCTCGGGGTGACGAGCGCAGTCCAGTGTCATGCAGTGCTTTGTTATTTAAAGTTCTGTGTGGCGTTGCTTCTGTTTATGAACAGACGTGGCGCTTACCATCAGGCGAGCGACCTGCTCGTCTCGTCATTCAAGCTAATAAAAAAAAGTTCCAGTGTAATGTCACACACATGTCGCGTCAAAAAAAACTACCCGTTTGCCGGCCTTCTGCTAAGTGTTAAAAAATATCTACAAAAAGCCTCCACGATTTGACACATGCTAATTCTGTTGATAATATGATTTATTCATGATATAATATAAATTATGTGAATATATCACACTGTAGCGTAGCAGAAAAACACGTGGAGGTACGGGGAAGAGTATATTTGCGTATAATACTAGCGAGTAACGATGAATGATCCCAACAAGGGTGGAAGTCATTCGCTACACAAACTACTCAATAAAACGTATTCTGCATTCAACGAAAGATCCCATCAAGGTGAGAGTCTTTTATTTACAACAGAATAGGTAACTGGGCTAATCCCAACTTGTCAACATCATTTACAACCTTGTGTTCGGATGTAATGTTTTGTCGGAGAATCTTGCCATCGCGATGTAGATGTGCCATACGTTTTGCATCGCACTATGGCAGTGGCGCCATCTCTTGGCGTATTTTGTAATTAGTGTTGTCATGGGCGCTACAACACCTAATTGATCTTAATGCGTACCTAATAATTTTATTAATGTCGATACATAGTTATTACTTCAATATAAATCATGTATTGCTAGATAATTATCTTAATCTTTGCCAGTGCAGTGGCAATTTATCGATGCCTTCATAAAATCGGCTGCACAGGAGGCAATAAACTCATCAAAGGTATTTTGCATTGTCTCATATATTGATTTTTTTTCCTCGCCAAAAAGTTGCCTTCATTATATATTGTCTTACGTACATACATACCCACTCACGTCTGTAATCCCCGAAGGGGTAGGCAGAGGTGTAACCAGTACACCCACATTTCGCCGAGCGTATCCCCGTCCCTTGTGTGTATTGTTTTGTATAATGTATAAAAATAAACTGATTCACGCCCGGTTTCTGTAAGGCTGATCAATGTTAAATTAACTAATTAAATGTCAAATCTCATGTCAAGTGAAAATTGAGTTGCTAGAAGCGTGGTCAACACCTTTGATTTGACACACATGTTAGCTAACATAACATTCAAATTAATATGAAAAATCGTATGTCAAACGGTACTAAAGAGATATCAGATTTTATAATTTTTTCACTAAATAACGTTTCAGCAACTCGAATTGATTTGACAGCGGTGTCAACTCAAAGTTCTGTTAGTTGAATGTTGATTTGATCAGCCTTTCAGAAACCGGGGGTTAGTGTTGCCTAGTGTATTATTGATGATGCTATATATACCTGCACTTGATAATATGGTTTCTGATGTCTAAATATCTTGCTTTTATTTTTGTACTGACTTGTCATATCGCGCTGTTCTTATTGCCTACATGATAAAAAAAACTATTTTATTATTTTACTGTCTCGGTGGCGCAGTTGTAATGCGTACGCGTTACGATTGAGGCCAACGCTGAGGTCTCGGGTTCGATCCCAGGGTCGGGTAAAGTGGTATTGGGTGTTTCTATTACGAAATGCTCAGTATCAGCCCGGAGTCTGGAATTTGTGCCCAGTATGGCGATAGGCTCGCCCCCTATCACATAAGGGATGGAAATGCGCTCGGAGAAATGTAGGTGTACTGGTTGCGTGCGTGGGTGTGTATTTTTATTATTTTATTCTTTAATCAATGAACTATCCCAGCCCGAGTCTCCGATCTGTATTTGCGTCTTAAAGTATGTTTTGAGGCATACAGGAGACATGAGACCGGGTCTCGTGACAGTTTCCATACAACAATATACAAAGCTGTCTCCTCTCTCTTGTCTGACTCGCATTCTACTTCCTAAGCTTTATGAGCGCGTGTGGCGTCTTGTGGTTTATTTGTCTGTGGTTTCTAATCAATTAAAAATTATCTTAACTATACGAACAAACTTTATAACTTTATTTATTACAGGATAAAGTCAATTATTGCCATTTTTTAAAGGAGACATTATATAAATATTTCAAGGAAATTATTATTTAATAAGGCCGTGCAAAAGTTTCCATTAATGAATGATATATAACCGAGCACAAGGTCCTCCATACCAATATTATTTTGGAAATCATTATACTTCTCTTCATTCTTACAACAAACAAAAATTAGAAATGTATATAAATAATCACATAACAGTCACACACATATTCTTGTCTCTTGGTTTTTTTTTTTTTTTTATAATTTTTTTTTTTTTGGATCTCCAATGGGTGTACATATAAAACTTATTAAGTAACAAACAAATATAACATACTACCCAGTTACAGGCAAACACAACTAACAAACTCTTGACCAGTTTTGTGCTACGAGAGACTTTCGACGGCCTCTCATTTCAGCCTGCTGAACACACCCACTGCGCAATGGAATCTACCTAAGAAAAGTGTGATTAAGATGTGAAATATTTTGATTATTTACAATTGTTCATTTAAAAGTTGGTATACTGTTAGTGTATTCTCTTAATGGTATATTGAGGGTGTCTGAGAAAGCAACGTTGGGTACACTGCAATAATAATGGTGCGATATAGTTAAATGGTATAGAAGAGGAGGTCTCGTGTACGCCCACAATACAAAAAAATTAAGGGCACGTTGCCGACCTTAAAGGAAAGGGATTGGGAAGGGGAGGGGGATTTGGGCCTCCGGATATCTCACTCACCGTACGAAACACAGCAGCAAGCTGCTACTTTACGTCGGTTTTCTGTGAGACAGTGGTAACGACCCGGACGAGCTGGCCCATTCATGCTGTAGACAAGTGTCTACAGCGTGGCTCTACCACTCATATATATGTATATGTATGTTGTCGACGATACTGTACTCGTGTACAGCGTAGCTCTTCTATTTGTATTAATTGATCAAAGAATATTGTTGATCTACGAGTACCTACGAGTAAAATGCGTTCGAATTATAATTTTAATAAAATTTGTATAGATCGATTATTATTTTGTTCGTCGGGATCGTTCCGCTTCGGGTCCCCAAATCTCGAAACAAATGCGGGTTCCCATACCTTCGAAATTCTTATAGAGAACTTCTCAAGTATTCCAGGTTTTATCACAATATTTTCTTCCTTCAGTGATAATTAACAATGAATACACACGTAGCTTAGAAATGTCACAGGTGCATGATCTTAGGGTTTGTTTCGCACCTGAGACTTTCATCTCAGCACTGCACACCACTCCCCCCTGAACTATTGCTCCGCTTATAGAAGTAGTGAGATCAAATCGTGAAAGATTGTATTTTAGACCATTAGAATGTCCTTGAACCGTCGTTCTGGAAATCAATCTATTTTAATAAGGCAATAAATTTAGAGAAGTGGTGTCGACGGCCATAAACTGAGCATTTTATTATAATATACAGTCATTATTATAATTGACAGTCTCCATGGCGCAGAGGGCGAGTAACCGGCTGCGAAGCGAGAGGCCGTGGGTTCGATTCCCACACCGAGACAAATGTTTGTCTAATCCACAAATTTTGTTTCGGGTCTGGGTGATGTGGGACCGCAAGTCCCTCGTTGTTCTTGATACCCACGATACAGGTTTACCTAGTGTGGGGTCAGGACTATGTGTGTGACTGTTGGGTGTATTTATTTATTTATTTTCTATACATGTTTACAGTCACGTATCTAGGTTTCGGGGAAAATTATTAAATTCAAAATTATTACAAAATAATTTATTTGGCACTAACTTAATCTATTACAGCTTGCTGGGCTTGGTGTCTGTATTTAAGTATGAAATACCTCTTATAGGAGACACTGCACTTTTATTATTTTTATAATAATAGATAGACTGCCTCGGTGGCGCAGTTGTAATGCGTACGCGTTACGATTGAGGCCAACGCTGAGGTCTCGGGCTCGATCCCCGGCTCGGGTAAAGTGATATTGGGGTTTTCTATTATGAAATACTCAGTTTTAGCCCGGAGTCTGGGATTTGTGCCCGGTATGACGATAAGCTCCCCCCTATCACATAAGGGACGGACATACGTTCGGCGAAATGTGGGTGTACTGCACCTTTGCCTACCCCTTCGGGGATTACAGGCGTGAGTACGTACGTACCTATGTATAATAATAGATAAATAAATAAATAAATAAATACACCCAACAGTCACACACATAGTCCTGACCCCACACTAGGTTAAACCTGTATCGTGGGTATCAAGAACTACGAGGGACTTGCGGTCCCACAACACCCAGACCCGAGACAAATATTTGTGGATCAGACAAACATTTGTCAGGTGCGGGAATCGAACCCACGGCCTCACGCTTCGCAACCGGCTACTCGCCCGCTGCGCCACGGAGGCTGTCAAATTACTGATATAATTTTTACTTGTGAATCACACTCGTGTAGCTACAGCAGCGGCACAACACGATGTCATTTGTGACAACTCACAATAATAATGTAACATCATTGGCGAATTCTAATATGTGCCGCCCATTTCGGGATATCAATCAAAACGACAGGAGCAACGTCTTAACATCTTGCCTAGTCCCGAGTTGCGACAGACAGAACGGTCATACCTCATTTACATTTTGAATGGGTAAAGGGGAGTGAATGGGTAAAGGGGAGATTCACGCGAGCGGGGAGCACCGTGCAACAGCTAGTACATAATAGTTTCTGCAGCCCGTCTCTATTGCGTTTCCTATAACGATGAAGTACGACAATTATTATTTCACATGTAGTTGTCAATATTTATTAATTTTCATGAGCTTGCACACGTCCCAGATGCCATCTATGCCGCTAGTAAATATAGTACAAATATGTGCGTACGTGCATGTAAACACTATATAACGAAGCAAAATGTGCCGCATTTCATTAATTATGTGTGATAATTAAAATAATTATTTTAAGAAAACCCGCTTTTATACGGAGAGAATCCATTAACCGAACATAACAAAAACATATCGGTCACTTGGCCTATTATATTAGTTACCAAACTAGATATTATATTTTAAATACTTACCAAATTAATGGAATAAGTCTGACAGCCCCCGTGGCGCAGCGGGCGAGTAGCCGGTTGCGAAGCGTGAGGCCGTGGGTTCGATTCCCGCACCTAGACAAATGTTTGTCTGATTCACAAATATTTGTCTTGGGTCTGGGTGTTGTGGGACGGTAAGTCCGCAAGTAGTTCTTGATACCCACGATACAGGTTTACCTAGTGTGGGGTCAGGACTATTTGTGTGACTGTTGGATGGATGTATGTATGTATGTATGTATGTATGTATGTAAGTATTCTAAATTGTATCGTGTAAGTTAATGTACACACGCCGCGCCCGGCCCGGTGCCTCGTCTAGAACTTGGCGGACATACTGACGCGTGTCTAGCTTTTGATTTCGGCTTCACCCGCATGGAAATCTTTTAGAAAGGTGAAATCCTTCACAAGGTGGTAGGTCCCTCGTATGCGAGAGGCCGACTGGGTTGGTACCACCGCTTTGTCTATTTCTGCCGTCAAGCAACAGTGTGTAAGCACGGTTGTGTTCCGGTTTGAAGGACATTGAAGCCAGTGAATTACTGGGCATTATGAGACTTAACACCTTAGTTCTCGGGGTGACGAGCGCAGTCCAGTGTTATGCAGTGCTTTGTAATTTAAAGTTCTGTGTGGGGTTGCCTCTGTTTGTTAGCAGGCGTGGCGCTTACGATCGGGCGAGCGGCTTGCTCGTCTCGTCATTCAAGCTAATAAAAAATAAAAAAAGGAAAGTAAAAACTGAGCGTACTCTAACACTACATTTCGCCGACCTTATTTCCATTCTATGATGTGATAAGGGGCGAGCTTATCGCCATACCGGGCACAATTCCAGACTCCGGGCTGATACTGAGCAATGCCTTGTACTACCTCGGATTGCCTCAGTGGTGCAATTGTAATGCACACGCAGTTCGAACTGGGTCAAAGCGGGCCATATGTACTGTAGACAATGGGGCCTACAGCATAGTAGGGTCTACAGCGTGGCTCTATCTGATTTTAACTTTAAACTGCAGATTTCTGCTGCAATCCGGATTTGAGTTGGACCCGCGGTTGACAACCGCAGATTTAATACGGTTGTTAAATCAATTTTATACAATCAACTATATTTAGTGATCACAAATCATGATGATACACGTTTTATAACTTGCCAAATTCGCACTAAATTATTATGAACTGGCCTTGAGTGATTATAAATATAGATGATAATATGAAACTACTTAGTATGAAACGCACTCCTTCACGCCTGTAGTCCCCGAAAGGGTAGGCAGAGGTGTAACTAGAACACCCACATTTCGCCGAGCGTATCTCCATCTCACGATGTGATAGGGGGCGAGCCTATCGCCATACCGGGCACGCCTATCCTGGCCACAAACAGAAGCAACGCCACACAGAACTTTGAATTACAAAGCACTGCATGGCGCTGGACTGCACTTGTCACATCGAGATATTTTTTATTAACATGAATGTCGAGACGAGCACGTCGCTCGCCTGATGGTAAGCGTCACGCCTATCCTGCCCACAAACAGAAGCAACGCCACACAGAACTTTGAATTACAAAGCACTGCATGGCGCTGGACTGCACTTGTCACACCGAGATATTTTTTATTAACATGAATGACGAGACGAGCACGTCGCTCGCCTGATGGTAAGCGTCACGCCTATCCTGCCCACAAACAGAAGCAACGCCACACAGAACTTTGAATTACAAAGCACTGCATGGCGCTGGACTGCACTTGTCACACCGAGATATTTTTTATTAACATGAATGACGAGACGAGCACGTCGCTCGCCTGATGGTAAGCGTCACGCCTATCCTGCCCACAAACAGAAGCAACGCCACACAGAACTTTGAATTACAAAGCACTGCATGGACTGCACCCTGAGACATAAGTTGTTAAGTATCAAATTACCCAGTAATTTCAATGGATTCAATGTCCTTCAAACCGGAACACACACTGCTGCTTGGCAGCAGAAATAGACAAAGGGGTGGTCCCAACCCAGATGGCTTCTCGCATAAGAGGGACCTACCACCTTGTAATGTTGTCTAAGAAGCAATTTAAATCTGCTGCAAGGGGTAGTTGTCAAATGGCGTGAAAAGGATGCACGATATTACATGTTACGTCACAGATACCTGTCAAGTATATTACGGTGCTGCGTGTGAGGGAGATAGTGAAATTTTCCCTCTCCGTACCCACCTTTGCTTAAAAAAATACATAAAACATGAACTGCAGCCTAATTTTATACCCATTTTTTTATTTTGAGTAGTAGAGCCACGCTGTAGAGACTTGTCTACAGCTTGTATGGGCCGGCTCGTCCGGGTCATTACCACTGTCTCGCAGAAAACCGGCGTAAAGTAGCAGCTTGCTCCTGCGTTTCGTACAGTGAGTGAGATATCCGGAGGCCCAAACCCCCTCCCCTTCCCAATTCCTTAATTATCCCCTTCCTTTAAGGTCGGTAACGCACCCATGATTATTTTGGTATTGTGGGCGTACATGGGCGGTGATCACTTACCATCAGGTGACTCACTTGCTCGTTTGCGCGACCTATGCCATAAAAAACCCAATGTTAATTCCGTTTTCACAAAATAGTTCCTTTTTGGTGCACCTACATTTCGCCGAGCTTATTTCCGTGCTATGATGTGATCGAGGCGAGCCTATCACCAACCCGGGCACAACTTACAATACCGGGCAATTCATAATTTCCGATCAAAAACACTTGTGATTGCCCGACCTCGAAATTGTGTTCAGGACCTCGGCTTTGGTACGCAGCCACTAAACTAATGAGGCGATTCATAAAGTTCTTATAATTAAAAAAATAAAACCGCTCCCTCAGATGAGCTTACACAGACAAAAATGTGGCTTAATACGGATAAACCATTTTAGTTATACAGAACGAGTATACCAAATTTACAACTAAATTGAATATTTACTTATTAGGACAATAAGCCCACCTACACACTTCCGTAAGGTATCATTCCAAGCTCTGCGACCGAAGACGGCAGCGACATCGTCGCCCAACCACGCTACAGCGGCAGGCCGCGCCGTAGCGACACTAATTGCGGTTTGTATATAAGAGTATTTCAATAGAATTACAATACACTCAATATAAGTTCGGGCCCGCCAAGTTATTTCTCACGTATTGTACTTCCAAACGTGGCGACATTCTCGCCTGTCAAAATACGTCGAAACCAGCAGTGCCGCTTTCCTTATCACTCTTTTACCCGGTTTCTGAAAGGCTGATCAAATCAACATTCAACTAACAGAACTTTGAGTTGACACCACTGTCAAATCAATTCGAGTTGCTGAAACGTTATTTAGTGAAAAAATAATAATATTTGATCTCTCTAGTACCGTTTTACATAAGATTATTCATATTAATTTGAAAGATATGTTAGCTAACATGTGTGTCAAATCAAAGGTGTTGATCACGCTTCTAGCCACTCAATTTCGACTGGACATGAGATTTGATTCGTTAAAATAAAACTAGATTATACGGATTTTATCGCGGTTTAATTTTTATTTTAGTCCCGACGTTTCGAAAGCTTTTCAGCCTTCGTGGTCACGGGAAATTAAACCGCGATAAAATCCGTATAAACTAGTTTTATTTCAATGTGTAATATTCGCGTAAACCTAAGAAATCACTTTGATTCGTTAATTTAACATTGATCTGGCCTTTCAGAAACCGGGCGTTTGAGTGCCGCTGCGATTGCGCGAGACTATCTTTATAGATTCGGTCTCGGAACTATACATTTATAATAAAATAATAATAATAGCAATATGAGTATTCAATATGAATGAGTAAATTATATATATTTATTGGAAGGTGTTTTACCTTGTGAACTTTTATTACAAGGTCACGCTCGTAACCCCGAAGGCCTAATCAACTAGTGCATCCATGGTTCACCAAGGTCATTGCTGTCCCATGATGTGATAAGGGATGAGCATATCGCCATATCGGGCACAAACTCGGAGCGACTCACGTATATTTTGCGACTTCACACAAATACTACTAAATACACCCAACAGTCACACACATAGTCCTGACCCCACACTATGTTAACCTGTATCGTGGGTATCAGGAACTACGAGGGGATTGCGATCCCACAACACCCAGACCCGAAACATTTATTTTATGGATCATACAAACATTTGTTTCAGTGCGGGAATCGAACCCACGGCCTCTCGCTTCGCAGCCGGCAACTCGCCCACTGCGCTACAGAGGAATGAACGTCTGACCTAAGATTACAACCTTTATCATCACGGGACTAAACCTATATGGGTGTAATCCTAAGGCAGATGGGATTCTGGTCATTACGGAGATCATACCACTAAAAAAAAACAATAAATAAATCTACGGTATCTCAGTAGCTATTATTTTTAGGACCAGTGAGGATGGGATAAGGTCAAACAATTTTTCAATTCCTTCGTCGTCGTCCCAAACATGTTTTGGCAGATCCCAACGACTCCATCACAGTCGCTATCGAAGCAGCAATTTCCTTGCCCAATCCGAATCGCAATAATAATACGCGACCCCGACATCGGACACGCCTACGAGTCCGAAGAGCTCCCACAACTGGCCCTCGGCACAATGATGTGCAAAGACGGCCCTAAACTATACTCCCCAGCAATTGCTGGGGAGTATAGTTTGAGTATAGTTTATATTGCTGAGCAATTGCTCAAGCTGAGGTCTGAGCCTTCTAAAAGGCGCCTCTGTGCTTAATCGCTACTAAATACATAATGCATATTTCTGGCTAGAGCGCCATAAGCGCCGGCTTTATATGCAAGAGAATGTCTGGTTAGGTATCGCCGCTTTGTCTATTTCTGCAGCCAATCAACTGTGTAAGCACTGTTGTGTTCCGTTTTGAAGGACACTAAAGCCAGTGAAATTAGGAGGCATTAGGAGACGTTATATTATATTGGAATATGGTGACGAGCGCAGTGCCGTCCCATGCAGTCATAGAACACCGAAATCACAGGATTATTTGTGGTGTTGTTTCTTTTTATGAGCAGGCTGGTCGCTTACCATCAGGCGAGCGACCAGCTCGTCTTGTCATTCGGGCGAATAGGCGTTTAAAAATTAAATTAAGTCGCAAAATCAATTAATAAATGACACAAAACATACAATTAAGAAAGAAAAACTAATCTTGAATCAATTATGTAAATTTAATTCAATGCAATGTCAATTAAATGTAGGTGCAAAATAGTTTTAACCTCATATTTATGAATGTTTACCACTCCAAAGCTTCGGGAAAAACAAAAGATCATCGACTTGAGACGTCCTCAAATGATATACAATATTAGTTCAAATATAATAAACACTAACGCCCGGTTTCTGAAAGGCTGATCAAATCAACATTCAACTAACAGAACTTCGATTTTGACACCGCTCGCAAATCAACGCGAGTTGCTGAAACATTGATGAATGTAAAAATTAATAATATTTGATATCTCTTTAGTACCGTTTGACATACGAATTTTCATATTAATTTGAAAGTTATGTTAGCTAACATGCGTGTCAAATCAAAGGTGTTGACCACGCTTCTAGCAACTCAATTACGACTTGACATGAGATTTGACATTTGATTAGTTAATTTAACATTGATCAGCCTTACAGAAATCGGGCGTAAGCGATGGTATTAATAGACGGTCCCTAGGCAGTCGACATTATATTTCGATTACTTTAGATGCATTTTACATACGCACTCCCGCCTGTAATCCCCAATGGGGTAGGCAGAGGTGAAACCAGTACACCCACATTTCACCGAGCGTGTGTCTCTCTCGTGGTGTGATAGGGGGCGGGCCTATCGCCATACCGGGCACAATTCCTGATACTAAGCATTTCGTAATAGAGAATACCAATATCACTTTTACCCAACCCGGGGATCGAACCCGGACCTCAGCGTCAGCCTGTCGTAACGCACATTACAACTGCGCCACCGAGGCATTCAATAGGCATGACTAAAATGCATAATAAATCATCTGCAGCCTCGGTATCTATTATAGATATGCACAGACTAGGCCTTCAGCAGATACTGATAAATTACATTTAATATATAAAATTCTCGTGTCACAATGTTCGTTCCCATACTCCTCCGAAACGGCTGGACTGATTTGTATGAAATTTTGTGTGCATATCGGGTAGGTCTGAGAATCGGCCAACATCTATTTTTCATCCCCCTAAATGTTAAGGGTGGTCCACGCCTAAATATTTTTTTTTTATGTTTCAGACAATGTTTTTCATTTTCATTTTTTTATGATACAGCATTAAAAAATACATACAACCCTAAATAGTAGAGGGTTGATCCCTCTACGATCAACCCCTATTTTTAATAGCGACATTAGTATTTTTGTCAAACGCGTTTCTCACCGGGACTCGCTTGATGCGCCCACTAGGCTACTTTAATCCTGGAAATAGGCATTCACTCGGGCGGAGCCGCGGGCAACAACTAGTATATACATAATATATTTATAGAGACAATAGATACATAAGTAAATATTTATGAATCAAAATACTTGAGCTAAGTCGGCTTAGATAAAATTTACACCTGATTGAATTTATGTAAATAACCTTTAGGTGCATTTCCACATGAGTTTACATTACAAAATGAACAGAAAAATATTAGTAGCCGACTTGCAGTTTTTTTTATAGTATAGGCCGGCAAACGAGGAAATGGGTCACCTGATGGTAAGTGATCATCAACGCCCACAGTACTAAAATAATCATGGGCGCGTTGCCGACCTTAAAGGAAAGAGATAAGTAAGGGATTTGGAAGGGGAGGGGAACTGGGGCCTCCGGATATCTCACTCACCGTACGAAACGCAGCAGCAAGCTGCTACTTTACGTCGGTTTTCTGTGAGACAGTGGTAACGACCCCGACGAGCCGGCCCATTCATGCTGTAGACAGAACTGTCTGTAAAAAAAAAAATCGGATAAAAATAAAAAGTAATCGCATTCTAGGGTTCAGGGGTTTATAGTTTTGACATCCTCCGTGGCGCAATGGGCGAGTAGCCGGCTACGAAGCGAGAGGCTGTGGGTTCGATTCCCACACCAAGACAAATGTGTATGTGATCCACAAATATTTGTTTAAGGTCTAGGTGTTGCAGGTTGGCAAGTCCCTCGTAGTTCCTGATACCCACGATACAGATTTACCTAGTGTGGGGTCAGGACTAATATGTGTGTGACTGTTGGGTGTATTTATTTTTATAGACTTTGCATCTTCTTCTTCGTCGGCCCCTCAGTGCTGAGGATCGCGACCACATATGTGCCTCCAAGCTAAGCGGTCATAAGATGTCTGGACCGCTTGATATATACTGCCACCAACAGCCCTTTTCACGTCATCTGACCATCTGGATGGCGCTCTTCCCCTGGGGCGTTTCCCTTCTGCATTGACGGACTTTGCATATATATATATAGACTGCCTCGGTGGCGCAGTTTTAATGCGTACGCGTCACAATCTCAAGTTCGATCCCCGGGTTGGGTAAAGTGGTATTGGGTTTTTCTATTTCGAAATGCTCCGTATCAGCCCGGAGTCTGGAATTTGTGCCCGGTATGGCGATAGGCTCGCCCCCTATCATATCGTTCGCTCGGCGAAATGTGGGTGTTACATCTCTGCCTACCCCTTCGGGAATTACAGGCGTGAGTGCGTATGTATGTACTTTGCATATACGTTGGTGAGTTTTGACGAGGTCTAGTTCCTTCTTATCTTTATATATATAATTCTACTGTACGTGTGTATGTGACTGAACTCCTCTTAAACGGCTGGACCGATTTGAATGATTTTTTTTGTATGCGTTTGGGTGGCGCCCTGGATGGTTTAGATTCACAATTGGACCAGGTAGGTGGAGCTGCTGTAGTTGCGGGTAAAACCGCGCGGAACAGCCAGTTACCTATATTATTTATAGATGTTTGATGTTCATAGGTCGACGCTCTGCGGCACAGCGCGGCTCGGCTCGGCGCGGTCGCGGTGGTATATCAAACCAGTTCCTTAATAGCGTATGTCGCAGATTTTAATAATAAATTATAACTAAAACAAGATAAATGTGCGCCTACTTTAATCTTCTCAAACGTGGACTTAATTATAAATTAAAATCTTTTTAGAGGTCCGTACATTAAAGGTACCTACGGTTAAGTGGGTACCGACCTACGTTACGAGTGGTAGAGCCACGCTGTAGAGAATTTTGTATACAGCATGAATGGGCCGGCTCGTCCGGGTCGTTACCACTGTGTCACAGAAAACCAACGTAAAGTAGCAGCTTGCTGCCGCGTTTCGTACGGTGAGTGTGATATCCGGTGGTCCAAATCACCTCCCCTTCCCAATCCCTTAATTATCCCTTGCCTGTAAGGTCGGCAACACGCCCATGACTCTTTTGGTATTGCGGGCGTACATGGGCGGTGGTGATTACTTACCATCAGGTGACCCACTTGCTCGTTTGTCAGCCTATGAAATAAAAAGAAAAATTAGGTGGTAGGTACTTCCCTCGTATGAGAGGCCGGCGGAGTTGGTACCACCGCTTTCTCTATTTCTGCCGTCAAATAGCTGTGTGTAAGCACTGTTGTGTTTCGATTTGAAGGATACTGAAGTCAGTGAAGTTATTGGGCGTTATGAGACTTAACATCTTATGTTTCAGGGTGACGAGCGCAGTACAATGCCACGCAGTGCTTTGTAATTCAAAGTTCTGTGTGATGATGTTTCTGTTTATGGGCAGGCGTGGGTGGCGCTTGACATCAGACGAGCGATCTGCTCGTATCGTCATTCAAGCTGAATTCTAAATAAAAAATGCCTAGTGGGAGTGGTGCCGCGATGTAACGCATAAGTCACGGGTTCAAAACCAACGCCGCGTTGCGCGTTGTCTAGCGTAGGTTATTTTTACGGTCTGGCGTTATCTCGGCCTAATGTCAGGGTCTGCCTTCCAACCATGATGATTTGTTATGTTTACGCGAATATTACACATTCAAATGAAACTAGTTTATACGGATTTTATATCGCGTTCATAAACTGACATGTTAACGTGTACGACCACAAAAATAACATTTTAATATACAAGTATTTTGAAAGAATATTTTTTAATGGAAAATCAAACTTCGGAAAATCGGAACGATTATTGTTCAACATAATTATAAAAAAATACATTTGATTATCAGATCTGAATTAAATGTAAAGGAAAATAATTACAATTCATAATTAACTTCACTTTTATTGTGTTAAAATTGTTTGAAAGTGGTAGTGGTGGTAGTGGCCCACGGTATATACAATATGTAAAAAAACCCTGTCCAATCCGTAAAGGTGTTTTTAGATATCGAGATAAAGTTCTATTGATGTAATCCTTTTTTTACTAGACAAGCTGTGCGGTACAAAGAAATTGCGCACTTAGTTACGGTCAATTGGCCACAACTCAGTTAGTCGCCCGCGAGAGAGCGACTAGAGCAATTGTTGCTGTTCGAATAGCTGCGAACGTTAAATTCGATATACTAACACGAAATTGTTTATTGTGACCCATAAAACATTGTCATTATTTACGTGTATATATAATTCATTCAATTTGAAGTTATTTTACGGAAGTAACTATATTATTTCTTGGTTTTGATCGAAATATTCATTTATTGTGAATGAAAACTAATACCAAACAAAACAACCATCACAATATTTCCATCTCGCTTACTCTCAACTCCTCTCGCTCCCACGCCTTAGACGTCATTCCCGCCTCGCCGGCCGCGTCTGAAACACAATTTTACTTCTGAACAGCCCGTCTATGGTATTAAAGTCTTTGTATACCACACTTATTTGCGGATTATACAACATGGTCTCGGTGCGAGCATTGAACCTGCGACCTCTCGTGTTAGCAATTCGCCCACAGCGCCACGGGGTCTGTAAAGGAACGGACTAATGATGGAAGGAATAATGCGTAAATAACGTGCGAGCCGATGCCTGCGGCATTTATTTTTCAATAATGTTATAGATCTATTATTTTTTAAATGTACACTATAAATAAACGAAGGACACACTCAGACAAAAAACACAGCGGTCTGCCAAGTGTCGTGATCATTAAAAAAAACTTTTAAGCAATGTGAGCTGAATGCCAAGGCCGGAATGTGGTACATAAGCTACGTGTTTTGTGATTACCTACTTCAAAGTCGCATATAAATGAAGAAATTGCTGAGTATACAATAGGTACTCACGAAATAACTTGGCTGGCGTAAAGTTGGTCCCGCGCGTCGTCTCGGCTATTCTTTTCAGAGAATAAAGGGTGATAGGTTTTAGGAGATGTATAGGACGGGCGAAGTGACTAACTTCAGTCCAGCCAAGTTATTATGCGCGTATACACGAAAGTTGGTTAATCAAGTTCGAATAAGAAAAGAGCGAAGCGCGTACATGCAATATAATCTAATTTCAAAGTTATGAATGATGTTGCTTCTGTTTATGAACAGGCTACGCGTGGCACTTCGGCACTATCAGGCGAACCACCTGGGGGTCTAAAACGGCCGCATTAATCAATTCACAATAAGATCATAATATGATTCAGTTTTGAAATGGTAACATAGCCACATACCGTAAATTCATATTAGGAATTGCGTATGATTCATATTACGCATTTCATCCGTTTGACAGTTTTCTATGGATATTCGTAAAATGGCCCACCAAAGAAGAATTGCTTTAGCGTCAATTGGATGAATCGTTAGAAGTTACTCAAGAGCGACTTTGTATAATTCATAAGGCAGATTTATCATAAAAATAAAAGTATTATGACAGATTTAGGGCTATACGAAAACTTTTTAGAACACGCTCGTGTATTAGATAGACTTAATTATAATCGGCGAAGTGTAAATCTTTAAAATATGGAGTTAGCGTTCGAAATGCTCGTCTCCTGATTGAGGCAAATAAAAATATAAAATACGTGTCTATCATAGAGATTTAATCAATGTAGAATATAATTTCCGGATTATAATATTATAATAAATATTAAATTTTGAATATAATAAACATAAAGATGGTATTGTAGAGTTCACCATAAAAAAATATATGAGTCATATGTTTACCATCTGATCACAGCAGGGGCTTGACAACAAACCGGTAACACACAAAATATATTGTAGATATATTCATATAAAACTTATAAACAATGTAAGACAAACTGATCTGCGACTTTTTTGGGGTTCCGTACCAACGGAACTATCCCCCATATTCATAAACGTTACTAGAGAGCGCGAACGCATAGTGACTTCTCTTAACGTCATTGGTTAGTTTTTGGCGCTAAATCAAAACCGACCAATCATGTGCACAGTATTGGACATGTGACTTGAATCTATGACAGTTTAACAAATATAGATTAACATAGATGAATTATACAGGAAAAGAGCGACCCACGGCTTAAACACACGTGTAAGCTTAGTAATTAGATTTAGTTGAATGCCGTACGGAACCCTACAAAACGGTCATTAATAAACAATATAAATCAATGCAAGCCTTGTCTCATCGTCACCAAATAATTTACTTTAAATGTTTAACAATAGTATGATATTTTTGAAAAATATGCAAATTCAATCAAATACATCAGAATATTTTCGGTAGCAGATCACCTTACTATGTGGTAGGTCTCTTGTATGAGAGAGGCCATTTGGGTAGGCACCGCTGCGCCGTTAAAATCTGCCGCCAAGCAGCAGTGTTAAGCAATGTTGTTTTTTTTTCATTTATTTGCTTCTGAAGTCTACTTTGAAAATGCCTAATGGCTTTGCCCATGTTTTTCCACAAAACATAAAATAAAAAAAACTTAAAGTCCGACGAATATGAGACATATCTTACTTTCTTCCCCACATTATTCTGCATCGATTGGTATCGATCTCGACCCCATACCTCAAGCAGTTTCAGAGGAGATAGCGTGACAAGCTTTTTGCAGCGGCGGCGGTGGCGGCGGCGCCAGTTGCTTTTTTTAGAATAGAGAGATTTGTTTTTTTCATTTTTTGGTTTTAAGGGTATTCAAGTCAGTGGAATTAATATCTTATGTCTCGGGATGATAAGCGCAGTACAGTGTCATGCAGCGCTTTATAATTCAAAGCTCTGTGGTGTTGTAAAAGTGGTGTTGCTATTGCTTATGGGCAGGCGAGCGACCTGCTCTTCTGGTCATAAAAAAGGACGGCAAACGAGCAAGCGGGTCATCTACTGATAGTTGCTCTCAACCACCCACGAACAATGCGTTACCGAATTTTATGAGCTCATGGAATCATTTGCTGACTTAAAGATAAAGAATGGGAATTAGGAAGGGGCTCTACCACGTCTTGCCCCCCTCTGGATCATTAGCTAGTCACACTCTTGCCAGGGTCGGCTTTACACCTATGAAAAACTATTAATTTATCGCCATCTATGATTTTCTTATGAAACTAATTGATAATACGAAACTCCATTTTTAAAACATTATAGGTGGCGTTACTAGTAATAGCCCTATATATACTTAACTGATTCGCTAGATGGCACTAGTAGTGTTTATCTCGAAGATAAAATACTAGGGAGTTTAAGTACAGTTTCAAAACTACGATATTCTTTTTTTTATATATATATTTTTTTGCCTAGATAGGCAGACGAGCAGGCGGCCCACGTTACGTGGTTAACGCCGCCCATGGACCTCAGCAATGCCAGAGCACAGCCAAGCCGCTGCCTACCGTTGAAATATTAAATATTCGTCCAAATGCTGACGATTTTTGGTCGCATTTGCCATAATGATGAATGAAATGAGCACGTAGGCATTTTCAAAGTAGACATCGGAAGGATAAAATCTGTGGATCTTTCCTCCATGCACGGAAATGACATGAGTTCTTAAATAACTTTATTCTTCTAGTTACTTCTTCAACTTCTTAGATTTTATATTATTTTATCATACCTAGTGTTAATTTGTTTATTGCACTCGTGAGGATCACGCACAATGATCATTATTTTACTTTATAATGTTTCTCATTGGCATCAAAAAAGTGGTAGGCCTCTCTTATACGAAAGATCGCATGGGTTGGTACCACCGCTTCTATTTCTGCCGCCAAGCAGCAGTGTAATGTAGTAAGCAGTGCTTGTAATTGCGTTTTTTAAGGCGAGTGAAATATCTGGATATTCTTTTAGTCTTGTGGGCGATCATGGATGGTGGAAATTACTTATTGTCAGATGACCCACTTGCTCGTTTGCTGGCCTTGCATCTGAAACGCAACAGCAAGCTAATATTTCACGTCGCGGGTTTTCAGTGAGAGAGTGGTAACAACCCGGTGGAGCTGGTCCATTCATGTTGTAGAAAAATCTGTCTACAGCGAGGCTCTACCACTTAGATCTATAACTTTATCCTAAGGTAAATAGAGGAAAGAACAATAGGGTAGTTGACTAGATTCTTTTTATTATTTAAATCAATAAGTTACGTTACTCAAAATCTATTCCAGGAATAATTTTATAAATCGGACCGCAAATAAATAATTTAGAAGCCATTCAAATCCTGTAGAAGGGATAATTGTCAAATGACAGACGACGCAAACTTTGACGTCACTGTGTAAAATGTTGATTATGGTGCACGCGTGCAAGCGAGATAGTGAGATATCCCTACTACGCACCCACTTTTCCTCATACCAACATTTAAACATTCATAACTGCGGGCACATTTCTGAACCAATTTTGATTGTGTTTTAATAAAAGGGTTTCTTTTGCGTATCATTTTCTGTTACTAATAAAATAATATAGGAAACTACCCTATTCACGTCACATGTCAAGTTTCACGTCACGTTTCAAGTCACATATCGTTATCCTTAAAGATTGAACTCTATACATCTGCCATTCTTTGATTAGAAAAAAAATAACACCCAACAGTCACAGACACAGTCCTGGTGAAGATAATACCTAAATAGCTTTGTTGTGGGTTCGTGGATATCAGGAACTACGAGAAACTTTCGGTCTAACAACAACCAGACCCGAAACAAATACCTGCGTATCACACAAACGTTTGTGTCCATCAGGTGATTAAGTCCGCGGCCTCTCGTTTTACAGCCCACCACTGCGCCACGAAAGCAGTTGGTTAAAATAATACAATTTTGACTTCAAACTGGTCTCTCATTCAAAATGATAAATTAAGTGAATGAAGTTCATTATACAACCCTAGCATTAGCAAAGAAAGGCAGCGGGGCAGTGGTGGGCAGCGGCCGGCATTATGCAACGTTGTACGACAGTGTGCAGTCCCAATAATGACGCCGCGCGCGTTCGTCGCCGCGCTGTGCGCTGTCGCGTGCGTCCGCGCCGCACAACAACCCTACGAGTACGAGATCACCGGTACGGATAACTCTAAACTATCTGGAGGCCAATTCTCGTAATATTAAATGTTAAAATATCATTCCGATCTAGTCTCAGCGTCAAGAAAGTTGCAAATGGCATTCTCTTTAAACCAATAATCAACGTCAAATGTGAACATAGATCGTAATAAGATTGAATATAGAATAAAAGTTGAGTGAAGCCAAAGCGGTATAATGCTACTGCTAATGCTAGGTGCATTTGACGTTGATTATTGGTGAGAATGCCATTTGCAACTTTCTTGACGCTGAGACTAGATCGGAATGATATTTTGAACATTTAAAGTTACGAGAATTGGCCTCCAGGACGCTGTGGTTACGCAACCAGTAATTAGTATTTCGGTGGATTATAATATATAATATATTTATAATTTATTATATTAATTATCGCCACATTAAGATTCGTTCATTTCGCTCCCTGGATCAAGTAATTTTTGTCGCAGTCATTTTACTGATTTAAATTGTCTACCAACTTCGAACTTGCAATAATAGTTCTATATCTTGGCTTAAAGTAAATACTATGTTTTTTATCCTGACACTGCAACGGTAGAGAAAATACAGTGCCGTCCAAATATAATAGTGACTGACGAGAGCCTTATTGCGTACTTCGACAGTTACCAGAATTATGTCGGCCTGAGAGCTCTGGATTACGTACACTTACTGCTCCCTGAATAAGCCATAATTTACATATAATCGCAATACCAGTCTGTTTCAATTAGTACATGTAAATTGACAGTGACAAAATTCAATGATAGACTCAAATCAGTCGCCAAGTTGCCAGGTGAGGTACCCACTACAGACTTGTACACATATTGATGGCAACCAGATTGCTCTTTAATATATGAATAATAGTATATACTGGTTGCATTGCCTTCACGTTCCAGTCAGATAGCGCTCTGACCCTTCTCCACGTCCCTTGCATAGGACAGTTGCAATAACGGTCCTTGATGTCTAGCTATGTTTAGCCTTTCTAATCTTAGATGTTTAATGAAATATGATGGTTTTGAGTATTATTATGTGTTCCAATTTGTAATTATGAGAAAATATTTTTAAATTAACGCTCACCAATTTTTATACGTTTAGGAGGAGAGTGTGTATTTTAAACTAATAAAGTCAGTTACTTAGTAAAGTCAAAGATGAATAATAACTAATATTAAGGAGGTACTTCTCCTTTAAAATGTGATATGTTGGCTATAAACCTATGTCCAAAAATGATTTTACTAATATATATAAACAAAAAATGTGCATATTTTGAAACAGCTCTATAGTTTTTGTTACACACAATAAAATGTTGCACGATTTTGTACAACTGAGATATAATAAATTTCACCATGTTAGTGTGTTAATTTGCAATTATATTAACCGATACTGACCAAACTTAGTACGTAGTAACCTGAAAGACACAGAAATGCTTTGATATAATATTAAAACTATACTATGACTGCCTCGGTGGCGCAGTTGTACTGCGTACGCGTTACGACTGAGGCTGACGCTGAGGTCTCGGATTCGATTTCCGGGTCGGGTAAAGTGACATTGGGTTTTTCTATAAATCTGGAATTGTGCCCGATAGGCTCGCCCCCTATCACATCATGGGACGGAGATACGCTCGGCGAAATGAGGGTGTACCTACTAGTTTCACCTCTGCCTACCCCTTCGGGGATTACAGGCGTGAGTGCGTATGTATGTATGTATAATATTAAAAAACTAATATCGCAGACACAATCAAGTGGAAGAGCCACGGTGTAGACAATTACGTCTACAGCATGAATGAGCCGGGTCAACCGAGTTGTTACCAATATGTGTAATGTGGTAGAAGGTGGAAGGTACCTCGTATGCGAGAGGCCGCCTGGGTTGGTACCACCGCTTTGTCTATTTCTGCAGTATTTAAGCACTGTTGTGGTCGGGTTTGATAGGCATTGAAGTCAATGAAACTACTGGGCTTTATGAGACAACATCTTATGCCTCAGTCCAATGCCATGCAGTGATTTGTACCTAGTTCAAATTTTTGTGTGGTGTCGTGGTCGCCTTTAATTATGTCAGATTTTATGTTTAGAGTATGTACGGGATGCGGTGTGTTGCATGTGAAAATGTATGTCATGTTGGTGATCCTAAAATAAATAATTAAATAATTAAACATTAGAGGAAGACACGAGATCCAATGGTCTCACAGAGAGAATGCTCAAGACTCAGGCGTAATGTCTAAGCAGGAAGGCAGATCCTGACACTAAACCAGGATAATGCCAAGCAAGACAAAAGATAATCTATTGAAATAAAACTAGTTTATACGGATTTTATCGCGGTTTAATTTTTTTTATTTTAGTCCCGACGTTTCGAAAGCTTTTCAGCCTTCGTGGTCACGGGAGAGACTGAGGGAGGGACTAAAATAAAAAAATTAAACCGCAATAAAATCCGTATAAACTAGTTTTATTTCAATGTGTAATATTCGCGTAAACCTAAGAAATCAAAAGATAATCTAGGTACAAAATGAAGTCATTGGCATTTGTCCACAATACAAGTAAAGTAAAATATATCAATGGGACATACATCCGGTGATCGATAATGAAGTAAGGTATAAAGTTCAAAATGAAATCAGTGCATATTAATACGTCGGCATTTTATCGATTTTAATAAAAAACAACACAAAATATATTTCAAATATATGACTGCCTCGGTGGCGCTGTTGTAATGTGTACGATTGAGGCCAACGCTGAGGTCTCGGGTTCGATCCCTGGCTCGGGTAAAGTGGTATTGGGTTTTTCTATTACGAAATGCTCAGTATCAGCCCGGAGTCTGGAATTCGTGCCTGGTATGGCGATAGGCTCGCCCCCTATCAGATAAGGGACGGAGATACGCTCGGCGAAATGTGGGTGTACTAGTTACACCTCTGCCTACCCCTTCCGGGATTACAGGCGTGAGTGCGTATGTAAAATATATTTATTGGATCCATTAAAACGAAAAGGCACTCAATTGCACTATATTTAGTGTACAACTTTTGAACCGACTTCAAAAAAGGAGAAGGTTCTCAATTCGGTAGGTTTTTAATGTGTGTACACCGATCGATTTCCCCGCTAATTTTAGAGCCATTTTGTTCGTAAAAATCATTCGATAGATTCATTTAGCTGTGATGTGGTCCCATATAAATTTCATTCTGATGTAATGACGGAGTACAGACTGATAAGTAAAATATAACAATTTTTAAAGGTCTTTTTGGAGTCAGTTCAATTTCAATTGAGCGGCAGCGACACTGACACCGAGTCTAAAGAGACTTATCGAAATGTAAATTCCAATATCAGTTGCGAAGTGTGATGTTATCCGTAAAGGAGTTTCTTATTTTTACTCCGTACTCAGTTAGATCTGAACCTATGGAACCATATCGCAGCTTAACTCTAACGAATTATTTGTTTTCATAGAAATTGGTTTTTATTTTATTTTATTGCTTTTATGGAAGTGTGAGATTACAAAAGTATATACTTACTCGTAGTAGTGGAATATAATTAACGTAATATAAAATACAAAAATTATTTTTTCTGTCTGGCGTTGTCCTGGCTTATGTCAGGATCCGCTTTATCGTACCTTACATTATTTGACATATTTATTAACTACTAGCTTTTGCTCGCGGCTCCGCCCGCGTGAATAGACTTTTCCGAAATAAAACGTAGCCTATAACCGTCTCCATGGTCCCATCTATCTCTACATCAAAATTCATCTAAATCGGTTTAGTGATTTAGGCGTGAAAGCGTAACAAACAAATAGATTTATTTTGTTTCATAAAAAGTATCCTATGTTACTTCTTATTATACCTCCAAGAATATGTGTACAAAGTTTCATGATGATCGGTTAAGTAGTTTTCGCGTGAAAGCGTAACAAACAAACTTACATTCACATTTATAATATTAGTATGATTGTATATTTATTTATATGGGGCGACCCGCCGCGCCGCGCCGCGCCGCGCCGCGCCGCCGTCTGACCCCCACAACCTGCAACGGGAACCAAGTAATGAATAATCTGAATGTAATAACCTAAACTTTAAACCTGCTTTCAAATAAAAACAAGTTGTATTCAAATTGGATCATTCGTTTAGGCGCTGCGATGTCACAGACAAATACACATACATACTCACCCAGACACACAACGGGTCAAACTTACAACACCCTCTTTTTGTTGGGGTTCGTAATAGAATACGTTAAATATGACACCTTAATTTTTCATATGTTATAAAAATACTACTTTTAGCCTAGAAAAAGACTTCTACCCAAAGGGGCCAACGTCTGGCAGGTAGCCGGTCGTAAAAACTACAATCCAAGTCTTTCTATAAAATATGCTGAAAAAACATGTTGCGCCAACCCCACTACAAGTGGGATAAGGGCAGGTGGAAGAAGATCTTAGAATAAGACTAACGGGGGCGGAGCCAAAGCTAGTACTAATATAACTAATTATGTAAGGCCGTTTAAAAAATCGGGTGTGAAAAGCGAATGCACTAAGAACAACGTAACTAGCTCTACATAAACGATGGCGCCCAGAAAATAACCAAAGAAATGCACATTGTAATTCCCAATTTGGAACTGTTTGAAAGCAGTGAAATGCAAACATTGCGCAGTTATGTGTTGATTGGTATTGCAAAGCTCATTATTGGACATACTCGAGTAAAAGTGTGTTGTGTTGTGCCGCAATAGATAGGCTGTATAGTAACCTAGTAGTCGACGCCGCGCCGCAGCCCGCACCGCGGCCGCGCGCCCGGGTGCGTCCGCATCGGCCGCGGCCGGCTCGGTTATGCAACCACGCGGCCCCGATTACTACTCCGAGCTCCATGTGGCCACGTGCTCTCGAACTACTTCCTTATATTTACTCTTCAAATATAAATAATAACACCCAATAATCGTCACACACATAGCGGGGATGACACGGAGGAGGAAAGTTAAAGATCGGAAACTATAGAAGATTTTAGGGGAGGCCTATGTTGGAAATCAAAACAATCTATCTGTAATTAATTATCTATGTCATAACTTGTATAAATAAAATGTGAACTAGTTTTTAAGATTGTTAATAAAGCTATTTGAAATAGAAATCGACGCATACATAATGAATGAGTAAATCTAAGGTACTCGGCCGCGCTCTTTAATCTCAAGCTCATTCTCCTGGCCTCACAGTAATATACGATTATCTTGTATCCAAGGTACCAAGGACTACTTATGAGAAACTTTTGGCCTCACAACACCCAGACTCGCAACTAATATTTTCATTTCGCACAAACATTTGTCTTAGTCCGCGGCGGCAGTACCACTGTCCCATAGAAACCGACCTGAAGTAGCAACTCGATTGCGTTCGTGCTATGAGTGCAATTTCCGGAAGTCCAAATACTTCTACCCAATCACCATTCCTTTTTTAGGGTTCCATACGCAAAGTGTACCAAACATAGAGCATTTTTATTAATACACCAATGAAACCCTATCACAGAGCCTACGTCATCTGTCTGTCTGTCTGTCCCGGTTGTCTATTTCTATGTGTATAACCCTTGACCGTCCTCCGCCTTCTTCATCCAGCCGCTTTACGCTACGTCTATCAGGTCGTCGGTCCAGCGGTGGCACCAACTTGGAAAGGCCTATGTCCAGCAGGGGATGAATTCAGGTTGATAATGATGATGATGTGTATAACTATCCTTTAAACGGCTCTATTTTTAAAACCGTAATAATACACCGACTGAAATTTACACAAGGCTTTTGGCGGGAATTCTGACAGTGCGGTTGATCACCCATTTTAATTAATCCTTACACCAGAAGGCCAATTCTCGTAATTTTAAATGTTCAAAATATAATTCCGATCTAGTCTCAGCGTCGCGCGTCGCGTCGGATCGTAGATCGGAATGATATTTTGAACATTTAAAATTACGAGAATTGGCCTTCAGTTTATAGTTGAGTTTGGTGTATAAATGTGGTGTGGATTTGTGCAATAAACATTGACTGTGATGAACAGTTATGGAATCATTGAAATTGGATAATTTAGGTAATTTTTGATACGACGTATTGATCGACCTTGGTCTTTCGATCGATATATTTCTTTTATTATTATACTGACTTGTTATAAGCGCTATTTCAACTCTGCCTAAATGAAGCAGCGATAGCTCAGTGGGGAGTGGTATGGACTGTCGAGATGAAAATCAGGTTCGAAAACAGTCCCAAGAGCACACACACCTCTGGCTTTTCTATGTTATGTGTGTATTGTTAATTATCGCTTGCGTTAACGGTGAAAAAAATTATACATAAACGATTTCATTTATCTTCTTCAATATTATAAACATCAAAGATTCGATATCAATTGTGACAGTGACTCTGGATATTTGTTAACCAATCACGCTTTACCGGCTGAACGGATTGGGCTCAAATTTTGCTCACTGATAAACGTAGGCCTGGGTTAGGATATGGTACTTTTATCCCAGAAAACAAAATATCAGACGAGCAGAGCCGCGAGCAAAAGTTAGTACTCTAAACAAACATATCACGTAGGTACACAAACAAAACGTGCACAATTTAAGCGATTCTTAACTTCAAAAATGCTACACGTAACAAAATAAAGAACGTGACTTTAGACTAATTTAGTTCAGTTTATTATTTCCTTCTATGACTGTCTCTACAAATAAAACTTGCTAATATCCGTCGGTATTACCTACTAGAAATTAGAATACTTGTTTAGTTCAGTTACCACGCTCCAATACAGAAACGCTTGCGTATAATTGATACAAGTTTCCTTAAACAATGTTGTGTTACGGACAAAGGTTATGGTCCAGTTAAACGACGCGTGTTATCGCGAGCCGAGCCACGGACAAAGCACAACTTACTCGTTACAAGACGCCGGTTCGTAGTGTTGTTTCAAAGGAATTTTCCACTAGTAGCCTGGTGAAATATGACCGGTATATTGAAAGGGCTTTCTCCTCATTTCTCCTAATTACCAAATGTGGGTGTAACCTGTCCTCAAAATACAGACGCTATAGCTAATAAGTAATTTAAACGTCGAGTGTTGACCTAGCTGGAATTGGGATCATCAGTAAGATGAATATGGTATACGAAGCAGCTCTGTATTCGGTCATTTATGGAAGTTATTTTGGTAACTTAATTTTTGTTAAAAAGTTTTTTCCACACCTTTGGTGAAAAAATCATAAAAATATGTGCGTAAATGTCAAAGATTTAGTTTAGATCTCCCATTTAATCTTCTTAGGAGTGTAACTTTCCCATAATAATAAAATTGAATGAACTTTGAGGTATTCCTTGCTGAATAAAATAAGAATCATCAAAATCAGTTAAGAAATAGAGGTTATAGGGGGTAAAATATAAAAATATATATTTATATTTATATTTATATTGTATAGGCCACACACCGAACGAGTGGGTCAACTGATGGTAAGTGATCTCCATCGCCCATGTACGCCCACAATACTAAAATAATCATGGGCGCGTTGTCGACCTTAAAGAAATGGGATAAGTAAGGGATTGGGATGGGGAGGGGGATTTGGGCCTCCAGATATCTCACTCACCGTATGATACGCAGCAGCAAGCTGCTACTTTACGCCGGTTTTCTGTGAGATAATGGTAACGACCTAGACAAGCTGGCCCATTCATGCTGTAGACAAAATTGTCTACAGCGTGGCTCTACCAATCAGAGAAAATAAAAGTTAATTTATTGATCATGTAAACAATATATTAAATAAATGTATTAATAAAATTTAAATACCAAATAAAAAAGACGACCGATCACGTAAAATAAAAATTGGCAATTTTAAATTGACAAGTCATTATTGTTGAGATTATAGAAATTGGACCAAAAACAAGCCCACTGAGTTTGTTTCGCCGGGTCTTCTCAGACAGGGTCGCGTTTGGATCCGGTGGCAGTTTTAAAACAACAATTTAGAGATACACATGGTCCGTGTCAATCACCTTAAAATAAAAATAGGACTTTTTATTTCCCTAATTTATTTTGGTATGATAAATCGGACCAAAAACAAGCCCACTGAGTTTGACTAGCTGGATCTTCTCAGGACTGGGTCGCGCCGCGTAAAATCCAGTGGTAAAGTAAGCCCACTGAGTTTGTTTCGCCGGGTCTTCTCAGGTTGGGTCGTTTTGGATCCGGTGGTAGGTTTAAACTAAGTGCCGTTTCGGTAATGCCTATGGTCCATATCGACCTTTAAAACAGAGAAAAAATAACAATAATAATAATACTTAACAATCTTGGACTAATATAAAAATAATGTGAACTTTAAAAACCTCGTTTTTAAAATTGGTTAAAAAAGGAGGAAGTTTTAAATTCCTCTTTTTTATGTATGTTAAGCGATTTCTCCGCAAAATGTGAATCAAATTAAATGTTTCTTTTTGAACCTTTTATTAAAATATTTTCTACAAATAACTGACTTGTGCTTATTTATTTATTTTCATAATTATAAGTATGATATCTAGTATACGCGTTGATTAGTATCGTCACATGCATACATCATGCTACTTGCTCTTCCAGTTTATTTATGGTTTGGTTAGGAAAGCTTGTTTACGAGTGTGCACTGTACAAGTCGATAACCACTCTTCTCACCCACTTCTATAAAACACAATTCCTGGATAGATCCTACAACTAATAAATATTAAAATTACTCACATAGGTAATAACCGTTAAATAAATAATAAATACACCCAACAGTCACACACATAGTCCTGACCCCACACTAGGTTAACCTGTATCGTGGGTATCAAGAACTAAGAGGGATTTGCGTTCCCACAACACCTAGGTCCGAAACAAATATTTGTGGAGAACACAACATTTGATTCGGTGCTGGAATCGAACCCACTGTTAAAAATCCCGACATCAAATTTAAATAAACATATAATTTTTAAACAGCTGACCAGTTTATCTTCAAACGTAACTAAGAAAGATCTCGATTACACCCAATTTCAAATAAAAAACCTCAATCACATCGGTCCATTCATTTAAGCCCTACGATGCACAGGCAGATTCACAGACGGACAGACAAACAAAGAAAGGGGTCAAGCTTATAACTCCCTTCTTTTTATCATTAAAACCATTGCAATCTTGTTATCCCTACTAAACCTTTATTTTAGACAGTTTACAATGTAGTAACGTTTATGTCGTGTTGTGTGTTTAGAGGAGCAGTATTATGAAATGCCACCACTGTTCCATCTGGATGAGTACGAGCGCTGTCTCGCCACGCGCGGCGTCTACTGCCTCGGCAGCTTCGAGCTGGTGCCCTACCGCCCGCACCGCCTCTACCGAATCATGCAGGTAACTGTTATACTAATGGCCGTTCCCTATATTCTATCTATCAACAGATTTGCTTACTATCAATAGTGTTTTGACAGATCTTCCATACAAAATGTGTCAAAATTTTACTGCCAGTAAGCAAATCTGTCGATAAACAATATTGGGAACACCCATAAGAGTACGCGCGCTGCCTCGCCACGCGCGGTGCCTTACCGCCTCTAGATATGCAAGCAAATTTTTTGAACTGAAAGGATAATGCCTCTTCTTAGTCCATCTTTGAGAGAAGGCAAAAGGAGAAGACGATGGAGCTGATTCTCGACGAATCATGCAGATACAACACGCAAAATCCTTGACCGGGCTGAAGTTGGTAGTTAATCAATCACTTTACCCGCCCTCTGCGCCCCTATCGATCTTTAGTTTCTGAAAATAACACTCGTAACTAACATCAGGCCGGTCAAGATTTTGATTTGATTTGATTTGAACCCTACACTAAAACTATTAACTTACAGCACATATTTAAGGGTGATACAAAATAGATTTCGAAGTCTACGTTAGCCGATTTGGGACTCTAGTCTATAATTTGTCATCGTTTTTAAATGTCATGGTTACATAGATCAGTTCATTGGTCTAATGGTTGCGTCGCGTCCACTGCGACCTCGGGTACTAGATACGATTCTAGCAATCACGACAAGCATTTTTTCTAAACCAATATGGCGTTTATTTTTTTTTTACCCACTCTTGACAATCGAGCCTAGGGTCACCTAATTACCAGTGATGGTTATCACAAGCGGTTGCTTGTGACCAACATAACAATACATTTATATCATACTAGCCTTGGCTCGTGGCTCCGCCCGCGTGTACGGCCTTTTCCGGGATTAAAAGTAGCCTATGTCACCCGGGGATAGTGTAGCTTCCCAACAGTGAAAGAATTTTTAAATCGGTTCAGTAGTTTCGGAGCCTATTCAATGCAAACAAACAAACAATCAAATCTTTCCTTTTTATAATATTATTATTAGTATAGAAGACAGAAATACCATTGGCAAAATAAAAGCGCATTTATTGCACCTCCCTCTACTTCTTCATGGCCTGGTGTTATTAGCACAATAAAAATGCGATGATGATGTTAATCATATAGCTGAGCGTCCATTTTCCTATGTAAGTGAAAGGCGCTTGCATCAGATCCTTGGAGGAGGGAGGGTCAACGCTCGACTCTCCGTGACGTCACGAGTACCACCTTGAAACTGCTGGTACGTCATGTTATGTCATCGTTTTTCGGAACAAAGATTATGTCATAGCGAAGCTTATTTTTGGCGAATGTCGTTTGATATTAACTAAAAATGAATAGGAATGAGATATTTTAGAATACCGTATTAGAGTGTCAGCGGAACCTTATTCTTTTTTTTTTTTTTTTTACTGCCTGGGTAGGCAGACGAGCAAACGGGCCACCTGATGGTAAGTAGTCACCGCCGCCCATAGACTTCTGCAATGCCAGGGCACAGCAAAGCCGCTGCCTACCGTCGAAGGATTACTCTTTTTATTAGATAACCTACTGCTACATTTTTTTATTGACATAGTAAGGCGTAAATGGTTTGAACATATGGAGAGGATAGATGAAAGACGAGTTACGAAAGGTATTTACATTACATAGGCAGGAGTTGAAAATATACATTTTACCATTTCTCTCCGTAGTAAAGCAGGAGATAAAATAATGTACTTCTTTAAGTGCCATCTTCGGAGGTCGGTTATCATACAGGCTATCTTAATTTTGGAAGCTGCTGCTCGGAACAATGTGTTGTTGAACTATTGGCGAAAAATTTTAAATCACTTAGTATATCCTTCTAGGACCGGGACTCCTCCTGCCCTTTATTTTCCCTTGAATAATTAGTTAAAGGAGTTCATACTCGTTATTTCTCATTAGGTGACCAAAATATTCCAATTTCCTTATTTGAATTGACTTAAGTGTCCCTGTCGACTTTCCCATTCGCTCCAGTACTGTAGTGTTTTTAATATGGTCTACTCAGGGTATTTGAGGATTCTTCTGTATACCCACATATCGAACGCTTCTAACTTTTTATGGAATAATGTACTAAGGAGATATTATCTTTAATCATAAAGAGATTTATAACTGAAGACGCCAGAAATGTAAAGCTTTCGGATAGTGTCATATCATGCGACCTGTTAAACGTGATTCCAATAAAAGGTATGGCATAAACGCCGGAAAGCACGGAAATTCCTTCTAGTACATTCTTTCATTTCATTCATTCTTCTATTCCTACAAGATCATACCGCATACGAGATACCTATTTATTTCTGCCTGGCTTTATCCAAGCTTAATGCCATAGTCCACCTTCCTGCTAAGACGCCTCTACTCCGCCCGATCGCATTCTCTGTAGTAAGACCATTGGCGAGAGCCATTTATTTATTTATTTATTTATTTATTTATTAGATTCACCATCGATTGTTACATTTAAAAATTACAATAGGCAACATATCTTATCTACTATCTTAAGACAAAATGAACAATCCTTACAGGTGCATACAACATTCAAGTCAGCGTTATAACAATATTATCAATAAGTATACAATTAAAATTATAGAATTAATTATTATAAAAATAAGAATGAACAGCATTATTAAGATTAACATTATAAATATAATTTTCTACATGCTAATGTCAAAAAGTTCAATTATTTTGCACTTAAATTTATCTATAGAAAGGTAGAAGATGTCAATTTCGTCCATGGTATTGCATATGTTAAAAGTACGATTTATAGGAGACGTTATTTTAGTCCGGTAAAAAGATTTCGAGAAACTCTTTTTCAAGGGATGCCTTGGGATTTTTCTAGGCACTACCAAGCCAACCTGGGCTAACAAGTTTGGCGCGTCAATATTACCATGTAATAGCTTGTGCAGAAATAACGCGTCCATCATTTTACGTCGATTTTCCAAAGATATGAGTTTAAAATGCTTCAAGCGCATAATATAATTAGCACGGTATGGACAGCGTGGGTCTTTGTATGCCAGGAATTTTGTGAAATTTTTTTGCACGCGTTCCAGGCGTCCTATATGTACTAGATATTGAGGATTCCATACCACACTGGCGTATTCAAGAATACTACCAACCAAAGTGTTATATAAACATATCAGTGATTTAATGTTCCTAAAATCGCGGCACGTTCGCTTCAAAAAACCTAGCATTTTCCAAGCTTTAGAAACCGTAGTGTTTATGTGTTCAACAAATCCTAATCCACCATCCACCATGACACCCAAGTCGCGAACCCTAGCCACTTCCCGTAATTGTTGTAATCCAACTGAGTAAGAAGTCGGTATTAATGTTTTGTTTTTGGTTAATTTGATATGTACACATTTTCCCGCATTAAGTTCCATATTGTTTAACTCGCACCAAGTATCCAATGCATTTATATCACCTTGGAGATTTTATGAGTCTTCAACACATTTTATTGTATTATACAGTTTTAAATCGTCGGCAAACAGGAAACATTTACATGAGAATGTCTGGTACAGGTGTTTGCGCCTGACGTACTCCTGTCGTATCCTCAAACACAACGAGATACCTACTACGTGGTGTAATTAAAAATGACTACTGTTGCAGGAATACTCGTCGAACTGGGTGGACAACTTCAACCACACGCGAGTACATCGAGGGTTGTGCGTGTCACGCCGGTGCAGTCACTACGCACCGCGACAACGTCTGCCACCGCAAGAGCAACAAGCTGTGTACGCAGACTGGTAAGTACGGCTGGAAGAATAAATAATAAAGAATAAAATCGGTTATTATTCATATAATTAAAATAGCGCTTATGACAAGTCAGTACAAAAATAAAAGCAATATATTTAGGTATCACAAACCCTCACAAACCTTATTATTAACTTATGTAAGTATACATATCAATAATACACTAGGCAACTACACTAAATCAGTTCATTTTAATACATTATAAAATATTTTATTATGGCGCAAGTCCAATATTGTTATGAGTTTTAGGGGTTGATATGGACCATGGGCATAACCGAAACGGCACGCGTTTTAAAACTACCACCGAATCCAAAACGACCCAGCCCTGAGAAGATCCAGCTAGTCTAAATCAGTGGACTTGATTTTGGTCCATTTTTCATATCAAACTGGGTTTTTTATCAACCTTTAACGACCCTTAAATATGACCACACCTTTATGTAACACGTTGTATTATATATTAGAATTTATTTATGTACCATACTACAGAACACCCAATAAGTGAAATTACTAGGTATTATGAGACTTAACATCTTATGTCTCGGGGTGATGAGCGCAGTCCAATGCAGTGCTTTGTAATTCAAAGTTCTGTGTGACGTTGCTTCTGTTTATGGGCAGGCGTGACGTTTACCATCAGGCGAGCGACCTGCTCGTTTCGTTACGCAAAATAATTAAAAAAATCTAGCGACAGTGGAGGATCAAATGTTTCTTAGATAGATAGATAGAATATTTTTATTGCACACTAAATAAAGTAGGTAGCTTATAAACGAGGATCATACAGTAAGGGTGATACAGCTTTCCTTTATCGTATGACCTAGCATCTAAAACTCACAATGTCATTGTTCCAAGGTTTGAAACCTGCGTGAATGAGACTACAATGGCCGCGTACGAGCTACCATCTCGACTATATAAGTTGGACTACTGCCACTCGGCGGAGGAGCTGGCTGGGATGGAAGGTCTTTCGGCCAATGAGCGCGCCTTCGCCTGGTTCGTGGCTGTCATGCTGGGCCTCAGTGCGCTCTCCACCCTGCTTGACGTTACGCTGTCCGATCACGCCAAGAAAGGTTTGTAATATGGTTCTTCTTTATTCAGGCATGACAAATTGACTACACTAGGTTTATGAGTGGTAGAGCCACGTTGTAGACACTTGTGTCTACAGCACGAATGGGCCGGCTCGTCCGGGTCGTTGCCACTGTCTCACAGAAAACCGGCGTGAAGTAGCAGCTTGCTGCTGCGTTTCGGACGATGAGTGAGATATCCGGAGGCCCAAACCCCCTCCCCTTCCCAATCCCTTAATTATCTCTTTTCTTTAAGGTCGGCAACGCACCCATAATCCTTTTAGTAGTGTGGTCGTACATGGGCGTTGGAGTTCACTTACCATCAGGTGACCCACTTGCTCGTTTGCCGGCCCATGCTATATTTTTTTTTTTTAAACTAGGCCTGATGGTAAGTAGCAGTCTAAATCTGGCGAGAGGGTTCAAATTTGACTGAATCTGAATGATGTATAACATTTGATGAATTCAATAAAGAAAACATATAATGACAACTCAAGAAATTAAGGTTGTCTGGAAGAAATCGCTGTTTGCGATAAGACCGCCCATTGTATCACCCTTACTGTATGATCCTCGTTTATAAGCTACCTACTTTATTTAGTGTGCAATAAAGAATATTCTATCTATCTATCTAAGAAACATTTGATCCTCCACTGTCGCTAGTTTTTTTTTATTATTTTGCGTGACGTAACGAGCAGGTCGCTCGTTTGATGCGCTGATGGTAAACGTCACGCCTGCCCATAAACAGAAGCAACACCGCACAGAACTTTGAATTACAAAGCACTGCATTGGACTGCGCTCATCACCCCGAGACATAAGATGTTAAGTCTCATAATACCTAGTAATTTCACTGGCTTCAATGTCCTTCAAACCGAAACACAACAGTGCTTGCACACTGCTGCTCGGCGGCAGAAATAGACAAAGCGGTGGTACCAACTCAGACGGCATCTCGCATACGAAGGACCTTCGACCTTGTCAGTTCTGTTATACTAGAATTATACGGGCTTGCCTGGGTATACACTGGCTGACAACGGAACGCGATTCGCTTGAACAAACAACTATGGCCGGTTTTTCACCATGTGTGCGTTATATTAGTTACTACCCGTCACCTGTTTTTAAGAAAAATCGGACAATAGGGTAGTTTCCTATATAGAATTTTATACATTATTTTATAAGCAACAGTAAATGATTGGTTCAGAAATGTGCCCGCAGTTATGACTTTAAATGTTGGTATGAGGAAAAGTGGGTGCTTAGTAGGGATATCTCACTATCTCGCTTGCACGCGTGCACCATAATGAACATTTTACACAGTGACGTCAAAGTTTGCGTCGTCTGCCGTTTGACAATTACCCCTTCTACAGGATTTGAATGGCTGTTTACTTATTTATTTTTGGTCCGATTTATACAATTCCTTCTGCAATCGATTTTGAGTAACGTATCTTATTGATTATAATAAAAAATCTAGTCAACTACCCTATTATGTATGCAGATCCGTACAGCGCCCCTAGCTGATTGTATTAGAAACATTTTAGCTTCACTCTGACTGCCTCGGTGGCGCAGTTGTAATGCGTACGCGCTAAGATTAAGCTAACGCTGAGGTCTGGGGTTCGATCGCCGGGTCGGGTAAAGTGGTATTGGGTTTATCTATTACGAAATGCTCAGTATCAGCCCGGAGTCTGGAATTTGTGCCCGGTATGGCGATAGGCTCGCCCCCTATCACATTATGGGACGGAGTTACGCTCGGCGAAATGTGGGTGTAGTGGTTACACCTCTGCCTACCCCTTCGGGGATTACAGGCGTGAGTGCGTACGTATGTATTTTAGCTTCATACTTCAAATACATTTCTTATATACGAATGACGTGACAGGTATCAAAAATACTCTTACTAGAGCTACGGTATTCCGCGTACCAACTATTTATGAAATGTCCTTCTTCATTTATGGTGACGGACCACAGCGCGGCATCTCAACAATCCGAACACAGTGCTCTCAAGAGACGTAGAGCGGCCACTGTGAACTCTGTTATACAATTGATCTACTGACCCACTATCCACACTCGAATTCAATGAAATTTTAGGATTGGGTTCGAGAATTCATTATTTGGAATTCTTGAACGCACACTAGCGCACAATATTTTTTTTATTGCCTAGATAGGCATAAGAGCAGACGGCCCACCTGATGGTAAGTGGTTACTGCCGCCCATGGGCCTCAGCAATGCCAGAGCACAACCAGGTCGCTGCCTACGGTTAAATTTGTCATATTTCGACTGGAATTTTATGTCACTGAATGAAATCAGTGAATCCAACCGATTTTTTTATGAAGGACATGGATAAACTGCCACTGCGCTGGCAAAGATGCAACGATAACATCGGTGGTTACTTTGATTATTATAAATAAAAAAGATGGAAAAAAAATAATAATTATTCTATTGGAGTTTCGTCTATCATACTCTGCGTTGGCCCCAAGTTTGCTCCCAAATCTGTTCGTCCAACGTGTGGTTGAAGAAAAAAATACTGGCTCCAACACTATCTGCGTCTGTTATTTTCGTTTACGTAATATGTTTACATATTAACTTTCATCGATCCCGTAAGGCCATCTTGCAATGCGATATGTACGCATGAAAACTTTATCTTTAGTTTAATTTGCAGCTAAGTACGTAACATTATGGTTTTATTATGGTTATGAGTACTCAGTGTTGCCAACTATATAGTTTTTACAACTTAAGACGCTTTCTTTAAATAATTTTCTTTAAGGTTATGGCTTAAAGCAGTTTTTGAAGTGAAAACTTCTTTAGGCGCGTTGAGCACTTTTTGAGAGAACAATAATCATGGAACTCGAGTCATCGTCACCGTACGCTTTCCATGAGCTATATGTATACTGTGTATATTGCTCCGTGCGTTAACTTATTAGTATACATTATATATATACAAAGAGTATATCTTTTACATATATATATATATTAAATGGGTCATTAACACTTCTTTATATACCAATAATAATTAAAAAATAATAATCTAATAGCTCGACGATACAATTCACAAGTTACTTAGTTTTCACTTCTATCGGCAGGCCCCAAAGACTGCCCCGCATGTTTTTTTACAGGCGTATACAGTATTACCGTATGGTAGAGTTGGCAACACTGAGAGCACTACAGTTTAACATAAAAGCTGTGTTTATCCAAAATACCGGAAACACGTGTATTTACATTATGTAACCGCATCTTATTCACTTTATCTTTAACAATGCACCAAGTACAATATTTTATCACTGGTTAATAAATACTAGTATGCAAAATGCAATGAGTTCAATGTATATACATAAAAGGTGGTAGGTCCCTCGTATGCGAGAGCCCGCTGGACTGGCACCACCGCTTTGTCTATTTCTGCCGCCAAGCAACAGTGTGCAAGCACTGTTGTGTTCCGGTTTGACGGACATTGAAGCCAGTGAAATTACTGGGCATTATAAGAATTAACATCTTAAGTCTCGGGGTGATGAGCGCAGTCTAGTGCTATGCTGTAAAGAATCATCAAAATTGGAACACTCTGTGAAAAGTTAAGCGTAAAAAATATACACGTCGAATTGAGAACATTCTCCGTTTTTTTTCGTCAGTTAAAGGTAGTTGCTACTCACCGGTTTCTGACTCTAAGTATGCTGCTACTAATAATCTAGAATATACTTAGCACATGCCCAGCAGCGAGCCAGTATATAATACAAGACTGCATTAATATTTATTTGTTAACACCACAAAACCCTGCAGTTACTAGAGCGGTACAGTTTCGGCGCAGTGACCCAGTAACACGAGGCACGCCGAGCTGCGCCGCGCGCGCTGCTCCGGTCGTGGCACCTCGCGAATCGGCTGTTACGTAACATACTCATTAGGGACAACAAATACTAACATTAGGAACATTTCCGATTATATTATTATGAATAACTAGCTTTATGTCCGTATTAATGCATTTTTCTTAACCCCTCTCGAGGTGGAAGGGGTTAGTGGTTGAATATGTATTTCATTTATTATATTGAAGAGCATTAATACCAAGTTATGACCAGAAAATTATATCTAATTGTTTTCCAAAATATAGTTTTATGACCATATAAGCATCGATAGCCTCCGTGGCGCGTAGCCAGCTGCGAGATATCCGGAGGCCCAAATCCTCCCTCCCCTTCCCTGTTCCTTTAATTATACCTCATCTTGAAGATCGACAACGCGTGAATTATTCTTTTAATATTGTGGGTGTTCACGGGCAGTGGAGGTGACCCACTTGCTCGTTCGCCGGCCTATGCTATAAAAATAAATTTGACGCTATCTATTTTCGGATACATATCTATTTCAAATTTATAAGTAATATGTTATCGCACATTCTATAGATACATCATTTATTAAAAGTCTTAATTTATTCAATTTCGCAGAATGTTTTGAATAGATCAATTACTTCTATCACAATTTTATATAATTATTTTGTATCAATAATAAAATTTACTTTTGCATTTTAATGTGGTACCTGAAGTGTAAGATTCGCCAGCCCTATTTCAGAAATGTAAACAAATATCTAACCAGTTTTCAATTAACTCTATTGTATTTGGCTTCACTAAAAGATCCTATTCCTAAGAACAAAAAATATATATTTTAGTAAGTTTTATATTGGCTTTATCTGTTTGCATATTGACCACCTCCATTAGCGTAGTTGTTTTAGCTCTGTTTAAACATAATTCTTATGTGCATTTGTCCTCATTAAATATTATCTATTTACATCGTGATTACGTTTATTCCGCTATTTGTTAAGATTGCGTTTAAATATTAGTTTGTTGTTTGGCCTCGCTTATGACATCAAACTGGGAGTTCCTTTAAATATATTTACTACGCATTATAAAATGGGACATTTGTTATTAGGAGGAAATTAAATAATAACACCACAAGTAATGTGCGAAGAGTAAATAGGTAGGGTGGGTCGAGTTTACTATTCCTATATAGATCGCATAATGGATAACGTAATACTGTACTTTCGGGTTAACAATTCCACTAATTTGCGGTTTGTTCAGCATAATTTCTTATTTATCATTAGTCATTACTTTCTCACGCAACCGGAAACCAATCTGTGGGTTTAATTCGTTTGGTTACAAAACACGGTGTTGCAACTCGTAGCATCCAGCTCGCGGCGCCGCGCGCATTTTGCGTCCGCTCGGCGCTTCACCACTTCGCATTTTATATAAGTAGGTACGCGGAATTTCACTTAGTTGGCTTGAAGTAAATCATTTTACCTGCTCTCAACCATCACCCCATTTTTCTATAGCCTAGACCGGCAGACGAGCAATTGGTTCACTTGATGGTAAGTGATCTCGACCGCCCACGAACACCTACAATACCTACTAGAAGAATCGTTGTGAATTTCCGGGATTACAAAAGAGGGGAAATTGGGTAGGGGAGGGATATTTTGGGCATTCGGATATCTCGCTAATCATACGAAACGCAACAATAAGCAGCTACGTCACGTTGATTTTCAGCGTGACAGGCTCCGTGGTGCAGCACTTTTTTAATTTATTTTCCGCTGTTATTATTTGTGCAAATGTTGTACAATAAAAAGTTAGGTATTAATCAATCAAGCATACATAGACCGCTTCAACGACATGTCCGTTTAATCCAATTGAGATTTTTGAGGTCTATCCACAATAGACTGAATAGTTTTTTTTTATTTTTTTAATCAATAAGTTACGTTACTCAAAATCTATTGCAGAAAGAATTTTATAAATAAGTTAGAAGCCATTCAAATCCTGTTGAAGGGGTAATTGGCAAATGACAGACGACGCAAACTTTGACGTCACTGTGTAAAATGTTCATTATGGTGCACGCGTGCAAGCGAGATAGTGAGATATCCCTACTACGCACCCACTTTTCCTCATACCAATATTTAAAGTCATAACTGCGGGCACATTTATAAACCAATTTTGATTGTTTTTTAATAAAAGGGTTTCTTTTGCGTATCATTTTCTGTTGCTTATAAAATAATGTATAAAATTAAATATAGGATATATCCTAGTCCACACCCTGACCTTGCATTAGCACATTGTAGTTGATACAAATTACACTCGTTAATGTTGAGCTGTTGTCGATAGGCTCCCGCTGGTCAGTAGCGTGGTCTCTCCGAGGATGCTGGCGCGCGCTGACGTCACCGCCGCCCGCCGCCGCAGACACCGACCTGCGCTGCTTCGACGGCGCCCGCGTCGTCTGCATGATGTGCATCATCATCGAGCACGTGTGCTGGATCACGGTGCATGCATACCTCGCAGATACACGACGTTTCGAACAGGTGATCATACCTTCGGTGTATTAACTAAAGATCTAATACTGGTAGAGTATATATAGCCTCATTTGGATGCAGAGAGAGATATGCAGAGATGATAGTTTATCGTACATAGGAACGAGGAAAAGAATTTAACAGAAAACTATTATTTACGCGTTCGTGTCGTAGTTTTATTATTATTTTACTCATTGTATCCGTGAGTCACTACGGGGTTTCTAGTTGACAACCAGCGTCAGGTAGATAAGTACGTACTTACCTACTTGCCTGGTATTATACTGAACTAGAACCGTTTCAGCATCATGAGACACTTCAATCTCCTAATTTCCCTGTTGTTACATACGCACTCACGCCTGTAATCCCCGAAGTGGTAGGCAGAGGTGTAACCAGAACACCCACATTTCGCCGAGCTTATCTCCGTCCCATGATGTGAAGGGGGGGGGGGGGGGCTATCGCCATACCGGGCACAAAATTCCAGACTCCGGGTTGATACTGAGCATTTCGTATTAGAAAAACCCAATACCACTTTACCCGACCCGGGGATCGAAACCGAGACCTTAGCGTCGGCTTCAATCGTAACGCGTACGCAGAACAACTGCGCCACCGATGCAGTCAGTTTTCCTGTTGTTCTTTGAATGATTTAGTTATTGTTTAGTACCTTGCTTCGTCTTTCCTTGTGTATCTCTTTTGTAGAATAAATTGTTTTCTTTCTTTCTTTACAATGTGATGTGGTGTTCCAGACACGCCGCGCGCTGGACGCTATCCTACTAGCTAACAGCACACTGGTAGTGCAGATCTTCTTCCTCATGTCCTCATTCCTACTGGCGCACAAGTTGCTGCAGCAGCGCCGGCAGGGCCACAGCCTGCCAACATTCTCGACCTTTGTTGAAATCATGGTGAACAGGGTGGTCAGGTAAGCTTTATTAAGTACAACATACGCACTCACGCCTGTAATCCCCGAAGGGGTAGGCAGAGGTGAAACCAGTACACCCACATTTCGCCGAACGTATCTCCGTCCCTTATGTGATAGGGGGCGAGCCTATCGCCATACCGGGCACAAATTCCAGACTCCGGGCTGATACTGAGTATTTCATAATAGAAAAACCCAATACCACTTTACCCGACCCGGGGATCGAACCCGAGACCTGAGCGTTGGCCTCAATCGTAACGCGTACGCATTACAACTGCGCTACCGAGGCAGTCAGGCAGCTTTATTAAGTATGTTCTTTTATGTCCCGTATTTATAATCCAAAAAACTACTCCATTGTATCATGGTTGTTATTGTTTGCTGGTTAGAGGGGTATCTGATATATTCTTATACCCGGTTGAATAGCGCCCACCGTACATGGTAAATAATCTCGCCGTAGTTACAATCAATACAAGACAGCCTCCGTGGCGCAGCGGGCAAGTATCCGGTTGCGAAGCGTGAGGCCGTGGGTTCGATTCCCGCACCTTGACAAATGTTTGTCTGATCCACAAATATTTGTCTCGGGTCTGGGTTTTGTGGGACCGCAAGTCCCTCGTAGTTCTTGATAACCACGATACAGGTTTAACCTAGTGTGGGGTCAGGATTATGTGTGTGACTGTTGGGTGTATTTATTTTTTTATTTAATCAAGCCGGTCGACAATCATATTTGGATGCACTGCATTTGTTAAAATCAGGTCCAGTGTGGTCACTTTGCCGTGTCTGGATAAATATAAAGTAATTTATTGTCATGTAGGTATCATCAGCAATAGGTACGAAGTTACGCGTCTATATTCACTGCCATCATCGTTCGCTTAAACAGTGAACACAAACATATACCACGTGAAAGGTATGCAAGGTTCTTCATTATGAAGTTTTGTTGTCTATAAGAAAGGATTTTACGAAAATCCACCATTAAGGGGTCAATGGAGCATTATTGTAGGCCGGACTGCAAGCAAAAGCTAGTAACTATTAATGTCTATAATATGTTGTGCAGGATCAGCCCGAGTTACTTCGTAGTAGTATGGTTCGCGACGAGCTGGTGGGCTCGAGGAGGAGGTGGGCCAATGTGGGCGCCGCTCGTAGAGTCAGAGGCAAAGGTGTGCCGCGCTAAATGGTGGACGCATCTCCTCTACCTCAACAACGTGTTGTACGCTGACCAGAAGTGTCTCATACAGACATGGTAAGTTTACTAATGCCAAAGGCAAGCAAACGAGCATTTGAGTCACCCACGTCAATCACGAGTGGAGTGTAAGAGGGCCACTAACATCTTAGGCCCAAAACCAACCTCACTTGCACGTGGTCGGTGGTACACTACGCTGAATAACAGACGAGACAATGGTGAAACTTGGTTCCGGTTGCGGGTTGTGGGGAGTCCAGACGGGCGTCCCATATAATACCAAATCCAAATCATGATGGGAAGGCGGACCCTGGCATTAAGGTGGCATGTTATTCACGAACGAGCACACCGTCAGAGGGCTGAACAACACGCCTCGGATTTATAGAGTAGCCATTAATCTCATAGTCTGAAACAGTCGCTGTGGCCGAAATCGGTTAGGTATCATTATCATAATCAAAACTTCAATCGCTGATAAATACCTAAAAAGCAAGTAACAAGATCTATTCGTCCAGATTAGACAGTTTTGTCTACAGCATGAATGGGCCGGCTCGTCCGGGTGGTTGCCAATGTCTCACAGAAAACCGGCGCTAAGTAGCTGCTTGCTACTGCGTTTCGTACGGTGACTGACATATCTGGAGGCCCAAATTCCCCTCCCCTTTCCAATCCCTTACTTATCCCTTTCCTTTAAGGTCGGCAACGCGCCCATGATTATTTTAGTATTGTGGGCGTACATGGGCGGTGGAGATCACTTACCATCAGGTGACCCACTTGCTCGTTTGCCGGCCTATACTAGACAAAATGATTGATACCAACATCCTTAATGGCAAGACGTCTTCTGCGTGGTAGCCAAGACCCGCCGTATGAATTTTAAATAATAATAATTGACCCCACACTAGGTAAACCTGTATCGTGGGTATCAGGAACTACGAGGGACTTGCGGTCCCACAACACCCAGACCAGAAACAAATATTTGTGGATTAGACAAACATTTGTCTCGGTGTGGGTATCGAACCCACGGCCTCTCGCTTCGTAGCCGGCTACTCGCCCGCTGTGCCACGGAGGCTGTCAGGAAATCCCTTCGTTGTCAGGTACTTGGCAGCAGACATGCAGCTGTACGCAGGTGCGCTGCTTCTCACACTGTTCCTGTGGCGCTGGCGTCGTGGTGCCATCGTGGTGCTGACGACGTTGCTGCTCGCCTCCATCGGCGCCTTGTTCGCACTCGCCTACGTGAATCGACTGATGCCTAACTACGTCATGCATAGGCCAGAGTTAGTATACCTTTAGTAACTTTATTAGTCATTTTTTATACTACATTCAATCCGGTGTTGTGCAGTGCTTTGTAAATTCAATTTATGTGTGGTGTTACTTCTGTATAAGGGCAGGCGTACTGCCTGGCCTTACTGTGCAACTATACACACGCTCGAGGTCAATATCTTTGAAGCATTCAAATATTTAAGTCTTAGTATAGATCGAAACCGCAACCTATTACCTATACCGCATCAGCTACTCGCTCACTGAAACTTATCTAAATTATGTTTTCATTACCTTCTAGCCTGAATGACGAGACCAGCAGGTCGCTTGCCTGATGGTAAGCGCAACGCCTGTCCATAAGCATAAGCAGGAGCAACACCACACAGAACTTTGAATTACTAAGCAGTAACATAACTTGTCAAGTTTCATAATGGCATGACAGCCTCCGTGGCGCAGCGGGCGAGTAGCCGGTTGCGAAGCGTGAGGCCGTGGGTTCGATTCCCGCACCTAGACAAATGGTTGTCTGATTCACAACAATATTTGTCTCGGGTCACGGTGTTGTGGGACCACAAGTCCCTCGTAGTTTTTGATACCCACGATACAGGTTTGCCTAGTGTGGGGTCAGGACTATGTGGTGTGTGACTGATGGGTGTATAAAAAATAATGCCCAGTAATTTCAATGCCCTTGAAATTGAGACACAACATTGCTTACTTGGTGCTGTTTGGCGGTAGATAGACAAAACAGTGTTACCAGCCTAAACGGTATCTAGTTACGAGGGACCTACCACCTAGCAAACACACAGTGTAGTGTACACTTGCTATTCTAGTGTCTATCTACCCGAGGATACCGGTGTTAGATTATTGTTTTATTATAATAACACAATAAAACGACAGACAGACTTTTCCGAATTAAAACGTAGCCTATAACCGTCTCCAGGGTCCTATTTATCTCTACATCAAAATTCATCAAAATCGGTTCAGTGATTTAGGCGTGAAAGCGTAACAAACAAATAGTTTTTTTCATAAAAAGTATCCTATGTTAAGTACTTCTTATACCTCTAAGAATACCTATGTGTACAAAGTTTCATGATGATCGGTTAAGTAGTTTTCGCGTGAAAGCGTAACAAACAAACTTACATTCACATTTATAATATTACTAGCTGTCCCACCGGTTTCACCCGTAACTACAGCAGCGCCACCTACCGGGTCCAATTGTGAATCTAAACCATCCAGGGCGCCACCCAAATGCATACAAAAAAAAACATTCAAATCGGACCACCCGTTTAGGAGGAGTTCAGGAACATACACACGTACAGTAGAATTATATATATAAAGATAAGTATATTAGTAATATGTTGTTGTGGATTGCAGGGCGGTGCGCACGACATACAGCAACGAGCGCTCGTTCGACTTATTGTACCAGTCACCGCTGGGCAACGTGCCGGGCGCGCTGGCGGGGTTGCTGCTGGCGCACGTGCATCACGCGCTCTTACACAAACGACTGCGTCTCGCAGACTACAAGGTAACACTACTCACTACACACTACACACTACACATTACACATTACACACTACACACTACACGACTGTACTATACCTATAACGTCTTCCATTTTTTTTTATAGCATAAACCGGCAAAACATCAAGTGGGTCACCTGATAGTAAGTGATCTCCACCGCACATGTACACCCATAATACCAAAAGAATTATGGGTACGTTGCCGACCTTAAAGGAAAGGGATGATAAGGGATTGGGAAGGGAGGGGGATTTGGGCCTCCGGATATCTCACTCACCGTACGAAACGCAGCAGCAAGCTGCTACTTTACGCCAGTTTTCTGAGAGACAGTGGTAACGACCCGGACGAGCCGGCCCATTCATGCTGTAGACAAAAGTGTCTACAGTGTGGCTCTACCACTCAAAAATCCAACTACAGCCATCACCCAAACCCTTGGTCGAAACTTGTATGGCTTTTAGGAGAATATTATGTTGCACCGACCCCAAAGCAGAATGAGTGGTGTTTTCTCTCCTGAATTTATAATCAAATTTTTGACAGCCTCCGTGGCTCAGCGGGCGAGTAGCCGGCTGCGAAGCGAGAGGCCGTGGGTTCGATTCCCACACTGAGACAAATGTTTGTGTGAACCACAAATATTGGTCTCGAGTCTGGGTGTTGTGGGACCGCAAGTCCCTCGTAGTTCCTGATACCCACGACACAGGTTTACCTAGTGTGGGGTCAGGACTATGTGTGTGACTGTTGGGTGTATTTATTATTAAAAATTGACTCTGACAAACGTCACAATCAAGGCCGGCCCTACCGTATGGCGAACGGAGCGGCTGCTCCAGGCCTCTTAGCATAAGCTTATGAGAATTCTCGCGCGCGAGGGAGAAAACTTTGTCAGTATGGACTAGTTGTATGATGTAGAAAGAGTGATAAGAGATAGCACGAGAAAACAAGATTGCAACATTTTCTCGTGGCGTGAATCAGTAACCACACCCGACTGACTGAAGATCTTCCTCTTCGCCAGGAAATATTACCCGCTCGTTCCTCTACAGTAGTGAATTTTAATTTTGTCGACAAATTATCTTGAATCGCTTATGATAAGCCCATCGGCGCTGACTCCGGGCTAGAGGCGCCTTTATAACCTACATTATCTGAGTACAGGCTTTACATATTCCAAAACATACCCACTCATGCCTGTAATCCCCGAAGGGGTAGGCAGAGGTGTAACCAGTACACCCACATTTCGCCGAGCGTATCTCCATCCCATGATGTGATAGGGGGCGAAACTATCGCCATACCGGGCATAAATTCCAGACTCCAGGCTGATACTGAGCTTATCGTAATAGAAAAACCCTATATCACTTTTACCGGACCCGGGATCGAACCCGAGACCTCAGCGTCAACCTCAGTCGTAACGCGTACGCATTACAACTGCGCCACCAAAACATAAACAAAAATCGTCATGTCTTGGTGACTCCATCCCAAAATTCCTCTCGGACCTGGAACACGCCTACATCAGAAAGAAAATCCATAAGTTGTAAGAAACTACATTACAGAGAGTATTCCTTACATTACCGAGATAATAAGACCCATCAGCAATCAAATGACGTGTGCATTTATAGTTATATTGAGGAAACAGTGGTATAACATGATTGCTTGTTTAGGGTCTGATTAATATAATCGGAAGAGCTATTTACTTAACAGACGGTTAAGGTAACTAATTTCATTTTAACAAGACTTGTCCGTACTGTTTAAACTAACATCGTCGGGTATCATGATAATAATGAGGTATTAAAGACATTATGGGCTGTGTAATTTATCACGTATGCAGTCCATAATGCGCCATAATGTCTTTAATAACATTATTAGCGTATTTAACAACATTAACTTCACACTGGCCAAGTAATTTTGAGCGTAGGAACTGGACTTCACCGATTCACAATACCTATTGTTACCTATAGTTTCGATCTCAAGATCAGATAATCAGTTTCTTTACAAATATACGTGCCTTTAAACGGAGGCCGGCAAGGAGCAACTAAGTAGGCCGGCATAATTCTGCGATAGATTCAGTGTCTATCGTTGGTCGACAGTATTCATGGATTGCGCTACACTTACATCAGGTGTAGCGTAGTCACTTTACCGAGCCAGGATAAAAAAAAATGTTAACCTAAATTATTTGCCGAATATGGTGAATCATAACCATACCATAACCATAAACCATATGAAATCATGAAAGAGAAATAAGTTCGATGAAACGTAGATGCAAGAGTTGCACCTCTGCCTACCCGTTACAGGCATGGGGGATTGTTAGTATGTGATGTATCTATGGTATGTGGTACATTGCAGGTGTTCCGGTGGGTGTCGGTGTGGTCAGTGCCAGTGGCGGTGTGGTGGGTTGTGCTGTCTCCACTGCTGCTGGGCGCGGGCGAGCCGGCGCGAGCTCCCGCCGCAGCGCTGGCGGCGCTTGAACGACCTGTATTCGCTGCTTTTATATCCATAGCGCTGCTTGGAGCCATGCATGGCGTACAATGTAAGTTTTTTTTTATTTATTTATTATTTGTTTGAATGACGAGACGAGCAGGTCGCTCGCCTGATGTTAAGCATGACGCCTGCCCATAAACAGAAGCAACGTCACACAGAACTCTGGATTACAGAACACTGCATGCGTAAGATGTTAAGCCTCATAGGTACTGCCCAGTAATTTCACTGGCTTCAATATCCTTCAAACCGAAACGCAACAGTACTTACACCCTGCTGCTTAGCGGCAGAAATAGACAAATCGGTGGTACCAACCCAGACGGCCTCTCGCATACGAGGGACCTACCACCTTGTAAGTGTTTTATTTATAACTGAATGAAGAGACGAACGTGACACTCGTGTCTATCCTGTGTATGGCTGAGAGGTCAATATCTCAGAGTGTTTAACCCGCACAAGGCCCGAAGATTATGGCTGCATACAATTGCCTAGCCCGTGGCTTTCGACATCAGGTAAGTGTATAGTGCGTAGTGTGTACCACACAAACTTTAATGTTGTTGAGGTTGTGTTGTAGTTAAACAAGATCACTTAACGACCAGTTAGTTTATTTGAGTTCACAATAGTTAAAGATATTAATAATAAGTAATGTTGTTTGCACAATGACGTTGGGTGAACTGATGCGATTTTATTAATACACTGAAAATGACGTAAAATGCTGAACAGGCGCATGTATTATACACGCGCCTGCTGCAGTGTGCGGTTTGCATAAACCGTACAGCAGAACAAAACACCACGAGGTTGTCGGTACGGCGCGTGACAGCAAGTCCAACTTCCATTCGAGCTCCAACTCTGAGAGACCCGTAAATCAATAATTCCACGTATATAAAAAAGTTGTTAGCCAGATAGTACCTATCTAAATATTCATATATTTTATTTAGAAAAGAAAGAAAGAAAGAAAAACTATTTATTTGTACAGCCGCCAACGCGCTTATGAGTGTATCGCTACATTCATACACTACAATTAACATAAAAAAATAAAAAAATTAAGAAATAATATAAAAAAGTACAATTGCACGCCGCAGCTGTGACAGGTAGGTGAACACTCAGCATGTTGCTGTGCTGTGGCGCGTACCACAACACAGCGCTGATTTTCAGTGTTCACCTTGTTATTTATTTCACAGATGAGTCGCTTTGAATTACGAAGTAGGTACCTACCAAAGAGTTTAATGTATACTACTAGACGGGCTGTTTAGAAGTAAAATTGCGTTACATAATGCGGGAGTTTGACAGCTGACAGACAGTGAGCGCGATAGGGGTTCTAGTTGAGAGTAAGCGAGATGGTAATATTGAGTTACGGTCAATTGACCGCAACTTAGTGGCACAATTTCTATGTACCGCGCAGCTTGTCTAGTAGTATACATTAAATTCTTTGGTAGGTACTAAGTGACTGCACTGCGCTGACTATACTCAAAGGTCTCATTACTTTTATTCGTGCTTCACAATAGATGCTCATTTGGATTGCAGCTGCTATTGTTAACCGTACACTGTGTTGTACAGTTTTGTTCAATGTTATCACAGAGGAGTTTGTTTATCACTTATGTTGTAGATGGGAACAAATGTTTTAGTGTTGTGTGTCGTAATTATATTATGTTACAAGTTGGTAGGTCCCTCGTTTGCGAGAGGCCGGCTGAGTGGGTACTACCGCTGTCTATTTCTGCCGCCAAGCAACAGTGTGTAGGTAAGCACTGTTGTGTTCCAGTTTGAAGGACATTGAAGCCAGTTAAATTTCTGGGCATTGGAGACTTAACACCTTATGTCTCGGGGTGACGAGGGCAGTCCAGTGTCATACAGTGCTTTGTTATTTAAAGTTCTGTGCGGCGTTGCTTCTGTTTATGAGCAGGCGTGGCGCTTACCATCAGGCGAGCGACCTGCTCGGCTCGTCATTCAAGCTAATAAAAAAAATGATGTTTTCCAGCTCCATTCTGCGATGTATTATCATGGCGCGGGTGGGCGGTGCCGGCGCGTCTATCATTCGGCGCGCTGTTGCTGCACATGCCCATCAACAAGGCGCTGGTTGCCGCGCGACTCACGCTTACACAACTCGACAGGCAGACAGCGGTTCGTACTTACCTATAATTACTTCATCAGCACCCTGTGCTGCTTCTTCCCTAAATCACCTTTAAAATGAACCAAGTAGGTGCTGCTCAGGTGAAGTTTGTGCTCACTATTCGTGCCGGTGACTTATTTACATTTAGAAAATATGTATGTCTAATTTTACACATGAAACATAACTATGCATATATCCAGTTATTCTGACACCATAATAGATATGACATATCCAGGGGAAATATCTGTTTTTCCCTTATCATTGCAGGTTTACCCCCAAGTGTCAAAAAACTGGTTTATACAATATGTAACAAAAACCCTGTTGGGCGTTTTAACTATGATAGCAGAATTTATATTCAAACGTAACGACATAACTCGCATACGAAAATGAGACTAGAAAAATAATCATATTTATATTCTATATTTCAATTATTTTATTGTTTCCGTATTTCGATTGATTACCTCTGCAAGAGCGGTGACTCTGAGCTAGAGCGATAAAGTTGCGGCGTCTACATACATCAAACACGCCGCGCCGCGTGCGCGCCCGTCAACATCAGTCAGCTATCCATCACTTTGCAGATGAAAATAACATTTTTAAATATGTTCATTTTTCTAAGCTACCTGTGTATGGATAATATCTCGCTTCTGTTTATTATATTTTTTAATTTCACTGTTTTTATTAAGCTGTCGTATATGTCTATCTTCACAATCCAAATGGGGCCAACAGGGTTTTTGATACATACTGTATAACCCGTAATCATCACCGATTATCGTTTCTCAACAGATAGTGGAGTGGTTCGGCATAGCGTCAGTATCATACCTGCTGGCGCTACCTCTAGCGTTGCTAGTGGAATATCCAGCGCAGCGAGTGTACCGCGCGCTCCGCAACGTGTACACCCCCCTCCCCGACACCGCACCGCGCACTACACCTACCAACACACAGAAGGACATCTCCACATGACCCACATGACGGGACGCACAACACAACTGCAGATGCAACCGTAGCCAACGATTGGACCGACCAAACCAAAAAATAATTAAAAACTTTTTAGTAGTTGACAATTGAAACCAAGCAATGAAGTTGTTGGTGTTGGTTACAGAGTTTCGACAACCGCCTTGAACTGATTCAGTACTCAGCGCTCAACCCCTTACTTACATTTTTATTTGATGCATTTGACTAAGACGCGCACAGTCCGAGCTGCAGCATTTCAGTGTACAATACGCGCGAGATAACTTGGCCGGGCTGCAGTTGGTCATTTACACGACCGTCATTCACCCTTTACCATACAGTGGCGGATCCAGGATTTTGGTTCAGGGGGCTTGACTCAAAATAACAATTAAAAAAATTGAGATTTACTATGCCTACTTAAAATGGAATAAGTAAGGATAAGCGATGAAAATTATATTGTAGATTGGAGTACTAAGAAAGTAGGATAATATCAAGATTAATTTGGGATTTGTTTAGTGGACCCAAATGCTTTTGGGGGACGGACGGACTTAAGCCCCTTAGCCCTTGGATCCGCTAGTGTTACTATCGATATATTAGCTCTTTACTCTTTGAAAATCAAAGCCACGACGCCGCTCGTGACTAACAGGTCTGTCTAGTTATTTCGTGCATATTGTACTTACATTACGAAGACGCGAACTCTCGGAACAGCATTGCTTAGTGTGTGCTTGCTAGTTCTGTGCGCATGATTTTTTTATTCTATACACTACATGGATAGAAGTATTGTACAAAGCATTAGAAGCGTATTTCGAAATTCGGAGTACGTGCGACTTTGTTAAACACACGAAACTTTTATCAGTGTTTTGTATAATATAACGACCAACACTGATTAAAAGTTTTAGCGGTAGGTAATTTATAATGATTATAAGGGGAACTATTGAAGAAAGCTACGGCATATTTTGCTACCAAACTTTAGTACGACGCATTCTGTCGGCTACAGGCTAGATTCAACTATTACTTAGCATAGCTTAGCATCTACGCCCGAAATATAAAGGTATGACAGAAGTATTCTAGTTTATTTTAAAGTGAATTCATAAGTATGAGGATCTCGATTGAGGGGCGAAAGATATTATTTACTAATAAATATACGTGCGTTTTAATTTGGTCGGTCTCAAGCCTGATTCTGGCGCCGCTCGTCGTTCAGACCAGCTACGTTAAATTGCAACTATTGTATAAAAGAATGACAAAAGTGATCAAATCGACAGCCTGGTCTAAGACATTAGCGGAAAATGATAAATTTTAACTAGGTCTGATACACTTAGTCTAAGCTAACTGTATGCAGGTCGTGAAGTGTTGGAGATTGGAAAGAATTTAAATTGGTATTCTCTAGTCGAAAAACATGACAAGTTGTGACTTGTTAAAGGCAGTTATCAGACGGACCTTATGCAAGCCATCGATAATAATATTCAATGTACGAAGTTCTTTGTTGTTGGATTACTCAACTGCACGAAATTTTCTGCAATCGGGTTACTCAATTGCGCGAAGTTTTACAAGTCTGATTACATCAAAGACTTTAATGTATACTACTAGACAAGCTGCGCGGTACATAGAAATTTTACCAATAAGTTTCGGTCAATTGACCGTAACTCAATATAACCATCTCGCCTACACTCAATTAGAATCCCTATCGCGTTCTCTGTCTGTGAGCTGTCAAACTCCCGCGATATGTGACGCAATTTTACTTCTAAACAGCCCGCCTAGTAGTATACATAAGTCTTTCGGTTACACGAAGTTATCTGCCACAATAGGCTAGTTGACTAGATTTTTTATATTATTTAAATCAATAAGTTACGTTATTCAAAATCTATTGCAGAAAGAATTTTACAAATCGGACCAAAAATAAATAAGTTAGAAGCCATTCAAATCCTGTAGAAGGGGTAATTGTCAAATGACAGACGACGCAACCTTTGACGTCACTGTGTAAAATTTTCATTATGGCGCACGCGTGCAAGTGAGATAGTGAGATATCCCTACTACGCACCCACTTTTCCTCATACCAATATTTAAAGTCATAACTGCGGGCACATTTCTGAACCAATTTTGATGGTGTTTTAATAAAAGGGTTTCTTTTGCGTATCATTTTCTGTTGCTTATAAAATAATATAAAATTCAATATAGGAAACTACCGTATTATCAACATTAGAACCCACTTCACCAGACTGCGTGCAGTTGAACGTATGATGGCAGTCATACAGTCAGTCTGATAGTGCCGACGTTAAATTACTATGGCATAATGGAGCCCCGTTGTACTGTAATGCATGTGACAGGCTCACGTAATCATGTGATAGTATAGGGTATTTGGGGATGGTATGGTGTACCTAGGTTAGTGCATAAGTAGTGTTAACCATGTGGAGATGGCTCAATTTACTGTAAAATGCTCGATTTGTTTTTGTGATTGTATCTAAGTTTAGAGGTCTGAGGTTGGTTTAAATACTACAAATTCGGGCACGGGCGTGAGTGGTAGAGCCACTTTTGTCTACAGCATGAATAGGCCGGCTCGTCCGGGTCGTTACCACTGTCTCACAAAAAACCGACGTAAAGTAGCAGCTTGCTGCTGCGTTTCGTACGGTGAGTGAGATATCGAGAGGCCCAAATCCCCCTTCCCTTCCCAATCCCTTAATTATCCCATTCCTTTAAGGTCGGCAACGCGTCCATGATTCTTTTGGTATTGTGGGCGTATATGTGCGGTGGAGATCACTTACCATCAGGTGACCCCACTTGCTCGTTTCCGACCTATGCCATAAAAACATATTGTGTCAAATTTGCTCCAGTTTGTACCAGACTCACTGCTTGAACTACCTCAGACCAAGGCTGTCTTGACCTGAGACAAATTACAAAGCAGTACAATACAGGGAAATGTAAATTGAGTAGTGGGCCACCTCCTAAGATAGATTTTAAGTACAGAGTGTGTAAATAGTTTGTTATTAAAACACAATAATATGAATGTTGTTTTTATTGTCCCTTACCACACATACACAAGTATCACAATGTGTCGTCATACACTAAGGAGACATCCATTTACACATAAGAGCAACATTTAATAAGTATGTGCATTTCTAAATTAATTAATTGATAAGGGATTTATCAAAATTGATACCTAATCAATACTTAGACCTGGAGGCCAATTCTCGTAATTTTAAATGTTCAAAATATCATTCCGATCTAGTCTCAGCATCAAGAAAGTTGCAAATGGCATTCTCTTAAACCAATAATCAACCTCAAATGTAAACGGTATGATGCTACTGCTAATGCTAGGTGCATTTGACGTTGATTATTGGTTTAAGAGAATGCCATTTGCAACTTTCTTGACGCTGAGACTAGATCGGAATGATATTTTGAACATATAAAATTACGAGAATTGGCCTCCTGGCTTAATTATCTAAGAATCAATATTATACAATATAGTTAAATGATATAAGCAATAAGGGTCCAACCCACAATAACACTTTTTCAATCTGACCACTATTATATTGGGCAAGTTAGAGTTTTACAAAGTCCCCAAAGCCCAGACGTGAGACAACAAATATAAGGAAAACCTTTAAATAATAAACATTATTAATATAAGCATTTTCACTACTAACTGTTTTGTCACTTTCTCCCTTATGTCGAAACAATTTCAAAGTGAAAACACTGATTACATTTATCACCGACTGGCTTTCGCTCGCGGTTCCGCCCGCGGGAACGACCTCTTCCGGGATAAAAAGTAGCCTATGTCATACTCCAGGTCATCGTCTATTTGTGTGCTAAACTTTACTCAAAACCGCCCACCTGTTATGGCGTGACTGACTAACAAACATCCAAACTTTCACATTATAATAGTAGTAGAAATAAACATGTTTATAGGTAACTCCCATTCACATGAAGAGTTTTGAATACAACACAGGCGAAAATATAAAAGATAATAATAATAATACTACTACTACTTTATAATGCATAATGCATTCTACTTTCATGCTGTCTCTGGTCTGGGTGTTGTGCAACTGCAAGTCCCTCACAGTTCCTGATATCCATGATACAAGTTAGTGTGGGGTCAGTACTATGTGTCTGACTGTTGGATGTATTTATTTATTCAAATTGCATGACACGTTTACGAGTTGTAAACGAATTTTCTGATATTCTCACATGGAATAAACTCTCAATATAAGTAGGGTTTTCATCTCTAAAATTAAGAAACAGACTATAGGTCCAATTTATTGCCTCCAATAACATTCAGTAACCACACAAATACTTCTAACACAGTATCAGACAAAACATACATTATTCAGTGTTAATGTTGCCAGTGATTTATGAGACACATTTGGCTTAATCTAACATATTAAATAGTGGCTTAGTGCTAACGTCGCGACGGCCCCGAGCCGCCCTGCCAGCCGCCTCGATGCCCTCCGCCTCTACCGCCTGCTCTGCCTCGGCCTGCAGCTGGAATATCATATGAGATAGTCAGTTTGTGTTGACGACGTTCATTATTTAATAACAATAATAGTCATCACACTATCGCCAAGCAGAAAAAATATATTGTTACCCAAAACCGGATGTTGAGCATAAGATAGAAGGTCCCTCATATGCGAGAGACCATCTGGGTTGGTACCACCTCTTTGACTATTTCGGCCATAGCAGTGTGTAAGCACTTTTGTCCTTCAGTTTGAAGGACAATAATTTCAGTGAAATTACTGGGCATTACGAGTCTTATTATCTTGTGTCTGGGTGATGAATGCAGTCCAATGCCATGCATTACTTTTTAATTTTAAGTTCTGTGTGGTTTTGCTTCTGTTTATGGGCAGGAGCTGTGCTTACCATCAGGTGAGTGACTTGCTCATTTCCTCACTCAAGCTAATAAAAAAGAAACATTTAAACCAGATTTCTTTTAATGATTTTTAAACTTTATCAGAAACCCCAGAATATTACAAACCTATAAATAGGAACTTACTGTTCACTTCCCCACCAAAACTGTCACTTACTAAAGTGAGACAGTTTTTAAGCTTCATTACTTATTGTTACATACTTCTTATCAATACTTAAATGTCTTATCAAATAAACAACAACTGATGTTCTAAAGCTTAAAACTCTCAATCATTAAAGAATAGAAAACGAAAATAACATTATAGTGATAAGTTTTTAAGTTAGCCAAAATACCTGTTTTTGTTTACACCATAATGTATTCCAGCTCATATTTTCATATTATTATTACAGAAACACAAAACCATTTATAGCACAATGTAGGTGTATACAGGTGGTCAAGGAATATGTTTATACATTCTACCGGGAGAAGTGCCGGTGTGCAACACATATTTACACTTGTTTTTTTTTATATATATGTGGTGTTTTTGATTACTGTCATAATATAAAAAACATTAAACTCACCCTGCGCTCGTAATATTGCACTTTTGCCGCGTCCGGCAGTCGGTTTATTGCCCTGCCTTTTGAACATTGGCGCGTTCTTCAACATGTCAGGCAATATCAGGAACCTGATCTTGGATCCTCGTATATATACATTTTCCAGCTGCGCCACACGGCCGTCACGATAAGTAACTGACACCAGGGTCATCTGGCAGTTCATATTATCCTCAGCTTCGATCAGCTTCCCGCGGTACACTTCGCCGGTGTTTGTTTCACAAGTCACTACATGACCCTCAGCTTCGTGAAGCACTTTAATAGGCACACCAATAGACATGGTTAATGATATTCTAGTACGCGTAGATCTTAAGTTTTAGAAACTTAGTGATAAACACCGGATGAATATGGATAAATTCGACAGAACACAACAGAATTAAACAAGCGGCCGATAAAACCATAGACAAATTAATTTTTGCCAAACAATATGGCGCATTGAAAAAAAACTTCCGTTCTTGACCGGGTCTTGACATTAGTCTGTTGTCATTTGTCAAATATGGTTGCAAATCTTAGATTATAAACCTAAATCTATCCTCGCCATTCAAATAAAAGAAGAAGAAGAAGACCTAAATCTAAGTTGCAAATAAATAAGCAGAAAGATAAAAATGTCTACAATTTTTTAATCGATCATAATAATTTATTGAGCAATAGCATATTAATAACATGTCAAAAGCCAGGACACTAGCCCGCGAAAAATGTTTGTGTGATCCACAAATATTTGTTTCAAAAACATTTATTTTTTTAAACTTATGCCGAGGCTGTTTGGGCTAGGAAACTATTGCATTCTAAATAAAAGAAAAAACAATGACAATCTTTGGTCAATCAGTGATGCCAGATTGGGTGATTCACCCAAATTTGGGGATTTAAGTCCTCATGGGGGAATTTTGGCGATATAGAATCCTTGGGGGGGTTTTAGGGGAGAAAAATTGTTGTGAAAGGGAATTGGGGGTTTAGTTCCCCTATACAAAAAGTCATTATATTTAAAAACAGATCTCTCTCTCTCTCTCTCTCTGTGTTGGTAGCGATCACTTACCATCAGGTGACCTACTAGCTCATTCGCCAGCTTTTTCTATAAAAAAACTAACGACGGATCACGGAAATGTATAAATGTGGAAGAAGCATCTCAGGATCATAGTTTGTGGCGCTCAATAGTTTCTGCCTAGCACCAAGGAATATAATATGCGTGAATGAGTATGTAAATGTAAAACATTTAGATGAAAATGTAGATGATCTTATGTAGTGTGTAGACCATAACTTAACCGTTAAAAACCCACCAACCTCTCTACTTCATCCATAGACATATCACCATATTGATGTTAATTACCACTTTTTTACTTCGGTACTCCAGAAAGCCGGCGATTCACTAGCAGAGCCCACAGGGATCCCATACTATGGACTCTTTAACTAAAGGAATGGCATAGACCAGACCCTACCAAAGGTCTTAGGTCTCTATATTATGTCCGAAAAATATTTAGTCACTTTTGGGGGTATTCTTGAAAAACCTGATATTTGGGGGGAATCTAGACGGTCATCTGGCAACACTGATTCATATTTTTCTGTCGAATGGCAGTTGTTAGAGTGACGTTTGTTATTTTTAAAGAATTTGCTCATTTACTTGGATAAATTTAGTGCGTCCAAGAGTGTAACATGGCCACGGAAGTGATGAAGGTTGAAGTGGAGTCGGAGTCATGTTGTGTGTGTGGTAACTCGAGTGGAGAGTTGTTGACACCGGAGGAGCACGACGCGGGCGCGACTCTAGCACAGGTTCCGCTGCGGGCCATGCTACTACACCTTAACAACAACAAGGTACCCGACCAGACCTTCCCTAATATCTTTTTCAATCCATTCGGATGATCCGATCTAGTAACAGGGATTTGATGTTGGGACCAAAAAAGGCTTGGTAGAGTTTTGTTTTTCGATCACAAATTTGGCACCCCTGATACTAGTTAATGCAGCGGTTTTAAGTAAATTGGCCCGTCCATTTCACTCATTTAACACTTCAACTCATGAATTAGTTCCACACTTCAACCAAACATAATCTAACTTGTGTGAATGGTACAGTTGGGAGGGGAAGGCCTCGGCGAACTTTCATAGATCAAGTTGGAGATATTCTCGAGAAAGGCCAGGTCTGGAGTACTCTAAACCGCCGTGCATATATGAAAAATGTAATGAGAGTGAATGAGGCGAAAGAGGTATGCAAGGATCGTAGCAAGTGGAAATCCGTTGTCTCTGCCTACCCCTATGGGAAACGGGCGTGAGTCTATGTATGTATGTAAGTATAATCTAACTTGATTCATATTCGGAAAGCGTTAAATGATGTCAAAATATGACATTATCAAAAATTATTCAAAGTAGGTAGGGCCATACAGCCCATGAAAAAAAATATAATATGAACCACAAAACCGTTAACCTAGCTAATAGTGGAATCCTCCGTGGCAAACACCTTGTGATTTTTTTAATAAGTTGAAGTTATGTGTGTATTCATTGTTAAATATGGTTTGCTAACAGTGAAGAAAAACTTTTCTGCTCTCATTAATACAGGAGACCTCAGTAATGTATACCCAAGAGTGTGACAATGTATAACACAGGGCTGTATTTATATTTTGTTCATCTGTCTGACCAATCTAATCAAATGGTCCCTAAAACGTACTCAACCTGTTGATCTCAAGCTAACTGAAAAAAAAGTTGCATAGTTCAATTGATCAAATCAGATATTCTTGATAGTCCTCATGGCACAATCAATTGAACCAACTGGAAAAAGAGTTCACATGATTCAATTGTTCATCTGGTCAGAGCCATCAATATTATGATTATTGTTAGTGACATTACTCTATTGATAGTTCAATGAGACATTTGCAATACTTATAGTAATCCAATAAAATTGTTTTTTTTTTTATTTCCCCACTTGTCTTGTAGAAAGTTACAGCTCAAAGATGATGAGTGTAGACTTCTTTCTTATATCTCCTATTTTGGAAATTCATTATATTTACTATTAATATTAAATTCCTTAATTGTGTTACTGACTAACATACATTGTTTAAATGATGAACAGATTTTGATGAATTTTGGCACACAGATAGACTATGATACCTGTATTAGGACCTAATTTAATTTTATCCTGGAAAATACATTCATTTCGGTGGAGCCACAATCAAATGTAGTGATGTATATTAACCAAATCAGGTAGTGCCTGAAGGTCGTCTGTGTGCAAGCTGCATCAGACGCACGCTGGAAGCGTATGAGTTCAGCACCGCGCTGTCGTCGCGCGCCGTGCCGCCACTCAGTGAGAAGATCAGGGCTCTTCGGAGGAGGTTTGTACCTGTTTTATTAGAACCAGCAATACTATTGTACGATTGTTGGTATAACCTCGTACCGTTGATAAAGGAAGGAAACTCAGAAGGACTTCAACTTATTTTTCTTTGCATGCACATGAGCGTTTAAAATAGGGTTTAAAACAAACAGGTTAGCCCGCTAATACGAATACGCGACGAGCGAGAGCGTCGGAAGCGGCACAGGCGGTGCGTCTAAAGTGTGTGGTTCGACTGGCTAGTGGGGGCTGGCCACGGCCGCTGCCCGCTAGCGCGCGACTGTGTAACGTAGTGTGGCGAACGGGTTTGGAGATCGCGTTTCCAATGCACTATGTTATGAGCGTGTCCACTGTACAATTGTGTTGAATTTATTTTTTATTGTGTGCGTGTGTAAAAGTGTATGTATAAGTAGGGGTAGCCTACACTATCCTTGTTTGATATGGACAGGAGCGTATGATTAAAGTTTTATTTACTCAGAGAGTCTTTTAAGGTAGCTCTATTTATGTAAATTTGGAGCAGTAATCAGGCTTATTTCAGAAAAAACTTAGCCCGTTTTACATAGAGTTTTTCGTACGTCATAGTAGGAGTTAACTCTTATTTACGAGGTTGCATTTAATGGCGGCTGTACACACTCGCCGAGACACCTCGAGACAGGCCGAGAGCGAGTATGTACATGGTGCTCTCGTCGGGTCTCGCTCTCTCGCGCCTCGTCTCGGTTAGCCTCGGTCGCTTGTCGGTTTTTTGCGCCCGAGTCAAAGGATCTCTTTGGGCCTCGCGAGGAAAACGAGAGCGAGCATGTACACACTTGTTCATTTAGTTGCCCGCTGACTGTGTTTGTGTGAAGACGCGTTTCGCTATGTGGTCTAACGAGAGTGAATTACAGTTTTTGGAGTACTATCAAATGGAACCGGTGTTATGGGACTGTATATTATGCATGTATATTGTGCATAGTAACCATCCACCATCTTCTTCTTCGCCATGGATTAAGAATTTTCTTTTTGTGGTAAATGTGTAAAAAATTATAATAGGTCACAGACAAAGACAAACAGCAGCAGCAATTTCTACGTCCATTATTGCGGGAATCTTCAGTACAAATGAAAAAACGAGTGTGTACAGGTATACTCTCGTCGAGACCCTTATCGGCCGAGACTCTCGGCGAGACGTTCTCGGCAAGTGTGTACAGGCGCCATTAAGCAACATACATATGATATGGCTTAGTAATTCATAGTTTTCTGTTATAATTACTTGTATGTCATATTAGAATCCCACTGTGTAAATAGGTGTTATTTAACGTATAAATGATTCAATGTAGAAAGTTTATTATCTACATGAAATTTTATTTAACATCAACAGATTGCATGAGTTGACGCAGAAGATAGACGTGTTCATAGTGGTGGGGGGTCCCGGAGTGACCGCAGGCGGAGTGTACAGTGAGGACGACATCATCATGGTCGACAAACATGCGCTCGCGGCCGCCGCACGCGCAGACGATGAAGATCTAGAACGAGCGCGTAACGCCCGCGGAGACCAAGTGTACCAGTGTACCGTGTGTCCGGCGTCGTTCAGTCGCGTCGCGGAGTACCGCGCGCACGGAGCGTCGCACGGGCCCGGCGCCGCGCACGCGTGCTGGACGTGCGGCGCGCAGTTCGGCACGCGCGCGGCGCTGCGCGACCACGCCGTGGCGCACGCCGCCGCCGCGCTGCGCTGCCACCTGTGCGAGCGCACGTTCAGCAGCGGCGCCGAGCTGCGGCGGCACGAGGCGGGCTGCGAGGCGCGCTGCCCGGCGTGCGGGCGGCGCGCGAGCGACCGCGCGGCGCTGGCGGCGCACGTGGTGGCGCAGCACGGCCGCGCCGCCGCGCCGCCGCACGTGTGTCCGGCGTGTTTCCGCACGTACCGCGACGCGGAACTGTTCGCGGCGCACTTGCTGCGTCACCGGCAGGCGCGACAGTTCGTGTGCGGGTATGACGGATGTATATTGCGGTTTGCGACGCGCAACAATCTGATGGCGCACATCCGCAAGTGTCACGCGAGTGAGCTGCCCGAGGAGGCGGAGCTCGCGGAGGTCGCGGAGGAGCGTCCTCGTTCCACCACCTGCGAGGAGTGTGGACGCACGTCAGTATTACTATATCTATTTTTATGGGCAGTAAGTAGTAGTAGTAAAAAAACAATACCACTTGTATTTATATTAGGGACGTCTGCGAGTTACACGAGACGAGGTCGGCTCGAATTAATGGAAACATTTCACCCTTAGACCACTACAGCTACAACTATATTCGGATTGGCCCGATTTACCTGGGAGATAGTCCACCGTCTTCACTGTTGGCATTTCGGCTGCAGTACAGAAAGTCTTCAGGCCATCGTGGCCTGCTCTTTCAGAATTGTCCACTACTGCCCAGCCCACCCGCCTATTAATAGCCCCGTCACGGCAATCCTTAGACCTGCTGCGTTAGAACCATCAGGACAGACTGTACTCAGCCAATAAGTTATACGTATCAGCTGCTTGACGTTGTCTGTCTATATACTCTTCCACCCCCCGCCGGCAAGTTAGTCCAGTTAGAATATGGGATCACTAGCCTTGCCTCGGCTTTTCATGGCAACCTCCATCCTGAAGCACTAGTATTACTGGTGCTCCTGCAGTATACCCCTGCTAAACTTACAAACTTTTTTGTTGTCCTGTTGAACCTAATAATATCTCCCAATTTTATATCCTGTAGTTGATCTTCTATTCTGTCCGTTACTAGTAACTCCCATCTAAACAGAAGTTCATTGGACAAGAACACCAATCATATGACCACTTTGTTGTCTATCTGTCTGTACATCAATTAAGACCGTATTATCAGGAGCAGGTACAAGTACAGCGGAACAAGTGGTATTGCCTGATGGTATGCGCCTGCCCATAAACAATAGCATTACCCAGGACTTTTAAATTACAAATTGCTGTAGGGCACCACACTGTGTTCTTCTCTACTAAACTTAAGATGTTAAGTCTCATAATGCCCAGTGCCTCACTGCCTTAAATGTTATTCAAACTGGAACATAACAGTACGTATACAATGATTACAGCCTCCGTGGCGCAGTGGGTGAGTAGCCGGTTGCGAAGCGTGACGCTGTGGGTTCGATTCCCACACCTAGACAAATGTTTGTTTAGGGTCTGGGTGTTGTGGGACCGCAAGTTTCTCGTAGTTCCTGATGTCCACGATACAGGTTTACCTAGTGTAGGCTCGGGACTATGTGTGTGACTGTTGGGTGTATTTATTTATTGAGTAATCCTTAATTTACTGTGTGTATATCGTTTCAGGTTTGGTTCGGTCGCCGCCATGAAACGTCACTCGCGGGTACATCGACGTGCACAGGTTCAGGTATGTCGTAATGTATAATAGTTATGCCTGAGTTACACAAGAGTTTCTCGCACGAGAGAACTGATAAAAAAACTATTCTTATTTAAGAGGCCACATCCATCTAATTTGATATCGAGAATCATTTAACATGGTCGCTTAAATTACAGTTTTATGTTGTTTTCTCGCACTGATGCCACATTAGGGGAATCCCCCAAATTTTGGGATATTTAAGAGAAGAGGCGGAACATGTGAAGGGATAAAATCTAAATTGCGGAAAGGTTTTTTTCACATTTGTTTTTTAACTATACTGGAGTGCCATGTATTCATTATATACTAATAGCTATTTCTTCAAATGGCCAATCCAAGATTTTTTGTATCAGGATTTTCTGTAGTAAAAATGTGAAAATGATGTGATGTGACGATGAAATCATCGTATTTTTTAGTAAAAAATATGTCTACTTTTGGTCTTTTCTCGAAAACCTAAGTTTTGGGGGGAATCTTCGCATAACTCGGGGGATTGGGAGAGGGTCATCTGGCAACAATTTTTCTCGCCTACGTTCAAGATTTTTCTCCATTTAAAAGATGATTAAGTTCACGCATTGCAACTGGTCGCATCAGGACATGTCTCAAGGCGAAAATCCACTCAAATTGTTACTATATTTATATGAACTATATCGTACGGCGTACTTTGCCGCGGCGCTGGGGCAGTATGGATTTCCGAGAGTGCGATTCGACCCGATATAAACTACATTTATATCTACAGACATCGTACGTAGCAGACACGTACCAGCAAACACAAAAAAAAACTTGAAATAAAACTAGTTTATGCTATAAAATCCGTATAAACTAGTTTTATTTCAATGTGTAATATTCGCGTAAACATAAAAATCACTACAATTTTTTTTATTTCATATATTATTGCCCATAAACGTATTTTCAAACACCATGAGCACTATTCTGTGTCTGCACTTGTCTGTCGGTACTCAATGTATTTACTTTAAAGCATTTACACAGCGTCATTTCCTTGGCTGGCTGGTGCGTACAATAAAATTGGAGCAATGAATAATAATCTTAAAAAAAATTATACAATGCAAGTAAATCACTTTGTATATTGTATACTTTCCTATGTATTCTTTAGTCCTTGTATCCTTTAATTTTATTAATCCCCTTACATAAAAGAGGGGTGATATTGTATATAATAGTCAAAAAATATTGCTTCATATAAATAGAGGTTTACATATTGTGTCAGGAGGAAGGCGCGGAGTCTCAGCCTGAAGAGGAACACATGGAGATAGAGATGGAGGCAGATGGGGAAGGAGAGGGATATGCAGATGGTGAGGTGGAGTACCTGGAGATGGAGACTCTCGACGATATAGAAGAGAACGACCAGAAACACCGCATACAGTGACGCGGCTGTAGTCTAAAATTTTTTTACCCCCGAAGAAGAAAGAAGAAAATCAAAAGAATATTCTTATGCCCGTTTTCACCATCAATCCCTAAGTTTAGGCATAGATACTTAATCTTTTCTATGTGTCTATGGTTTAGGTGAGCTGTTAAGACATTTTGTTAAAAAATAAAAGTGTTAATTTTGTTTTCACCATCACTTAGGGTACACCCATCGAAATAAGATGACAAGAAACGTAACTCAAGCAAAAAAATTACCCCACCAAAACTCTGTGCAAGGGGGAGGGGCTATAAAAGTCTGTGCATAATAATGTCTAGTTGACACTTGATACATCCAATTATTTGCAAAACGTCTTATCTCGATCTAGAAATTTAATATTTAGACATTAACTTTTATGAAATAAAGTTGATTTTTGAACGCTCATTTCTTTTTGTTGCATGTACCTATGAGTGTTACGAGTGATTTTACCTTTGCATGTATTTTTTGGCAGATTCATGAGAGTTATCGTTATAGTTATCTTATTTCGATGGGCACACCTACGTTTCTAAAGTGGCCCTAACTATGTGAAAACGAACTTAGGTATGGGATAGATTTAAGGAGTTCCTTAGGTTAAGGGACCCTTAGTTAGGAAGTGATTGAGGGTACGTTGGTGAATACGGGCATTGTTGATTCCTTTGAGTGCATTTGTATTGTATTCCTTTATTCTTTCCCCAAAGGCCGGCAACGCACCAACAAATCCCCTGGTATTGACGGTGTCCATGGGCGGCGGTGATCACTTACCATCAGGTAACCAGCTTGCTCCGTTGCCACCTCTTTCATAAAAAAGTGTCCTTCCGTGGGATCATAGCATTTCAATGGATGGACCGATTTGAAAGTGTTTTTTTATTTGAAAGTTGTTTTTATCAAGATGGTTCCTAGCTACATTTATAGAAAATATGCTCAGTTGTATAACATTTACAGATATTGTGAATGTTGGGGGTTTTTAACGGTTAGATTATTATCACCTATGGATCACCTAGTCTTTGTGCCTTTAATAGTCTAAGATCCCGTCATACAATGAATGACCTTCACCGAGATGTTTATTTGATGAAACGTATTTTATATTTAATTTAATATGTCAGTAAATATATTGCATATGGGTTGCCTAACAAGTTTCAGTCCAGGATGTGATTAATTAAAATTTAATTAAATTTATTTTTTAAATTAAATATAAAATACGTTTCATCAAATAAACATCTCGGTGAAAGTCGTTGTATGACGGGATCCTATACTATAAGATAAATGTGCAGTTCGGGATAAAGTGAATTATATCCACAAGATATTCAACATGTTACAGAAGTATGTGGTCATATTTAATGCTTGTTACATACATCTTCAAATGAGTGTTTATATCATAATCTAGGCTTCCTTAAATTTCACGATAATTTCAAAACTCATAACTATCGATAAGGTTGGTCACATCTCTATAAATAAGCTATGTACCTGAACGAGAATAACAATTCTGAAGTGAGAGAAAAGCTTTAGTGTTGTCCAAAGTTTCAAGTCGCGTATCGACATGTTGCTCAGATAAAAAAGAAAATTCTTTATTTATGTCCTCAATGCAATCTGATTTTGCACTATGGTGTGAAATACTTGTGTCGTACACTATACATTGCCTAAATTTGACCATATCTTTCTGTAATATGTTTTATAATAATAAAATTGTGGTTATAATGTGGAAACTCATTGCGAATTGTTTACAATATAAGCTTTATATATTACTTTGTCGGTGAGTTCTAATGTAAATTATACAATAATGTTCGACAGTTACTTACCACGAATCATTTGTTTATTGTAATATTAGTGTAATTAAGTAAAAAGACTTTTGATTGTAATTAGTATAAATTTGTAAAGTGTCTGAATTAAGTAGAATTCTCACCTCAGAAGGTACGCGCGTAAGAAACATATAACATACTAGCTTTTGTTCGCAGCTACGTCCGCGTAGTAGTCTCTACCGAATAAAAAGTAGCTTCAGCCATCACTCCCCGGCTTATAAACTATATGCAAAATATAAAAAGAAAAAAACCTAACTGCAAAAACACATTTATAATATTAATTTAAAATATTAATTTAATTTAATTTAATTTAGTATGAATTACATCAGTATGCTTCTACGGTGAAGAAATATAATAAGGTACAATATAAATGTTCTATTTTTTTTTAAATACATACCCGCTCACGCCCGTAATCCCCGAAGGGGTAGGCAGAGGTGTAACCAGTACACCCAAATTTCGCCAAGCGTATCTCCGTCCCATGGTGTGATAGGGGGCGAGCCTATCGCCATACCGGGCACAATTCCCGAATCCGGGCTATTCTTTTACCCGACCCGGGGATCGAACCCGAGACCTCAGCGTCAGCCTCATTCGTAACGCATACGCATTACAACTGCGCCACCGAGGCAGATTTTTTTAAAAGTTTAGTTATATGAGTATGTACTCTTCATCGAACAACCAAACTGTCTTGAGGATTGGGGTAAATAAAGGTTTTATCTATAAGCATATTATAGTGATTAAATTTCAAGAAAGGAAACAAAGGGCCGGCTTAAGTTGATCACTTGCGGCATCTCAACTATTGCTTTTAGAAATTAAAAAATGGTGGGAACTGAGAGGTGTACTATATGGAGGGCGGACGAAGTGACTAACTTCAATTTGCCTAAGATATTTTGCATGTATTGTAAGGTTTTTTTTAATTAGCGTTAATGACGGGACGAGCACGTCGCTCGCCTGATGTTAAGCGTCACGCCTGCTAAAGCAACAGTGGTAGGTACCTACCGAGACGGCCTCTCGCTTACGAGGGACCTACCACTTTGTGCAATATGTTTTAATTTTGAAGCCGTGTGTATGGATGCCTTCACATTACAGTCTCTCTATTCTAAAAAAAAGTAACTGGCGCCGCCGCCGCCGCTGCCAAAAGCATGTGACACTATCTCCTACGAAACCGCTGGGGGTATGGTCGAGACCGATACCAATCGATGCAGAATAATGTGGGGAAGAAAGTAACATATGTCTCATATTCGTCGGACTTTAAGTTTGTTTTTATTTTATGTTTGTGGAAAAACATGGGCAACGCCCCTAGTTATTTAAATAATAAACATATAAATGTCTTTGGATAGCATTTATTAATAAAATATTCTATTACCTAATACACTCGTAATGAAACACTAGGTCAGCCACTTGTAAGGCAGCTCGCTCATTGAAAAGCTAAAGCGGAGAGTGGCAGTACACAAAAATAATATTTTATGTATTTTTTTGCAAATGGGTGAGTCGGAATGAGCTGGTTCGACCGAGGAAGTACCTCTGACACTTAAAAGTATGTAAAGTGCAAAAATTTAATCGGCTTTTTATGTTTCTGTACCGAAAGGATGGCAATTGTCAATGAAACTAATAAGTCTATGCTGTTAGTCTAAGTGATAACTTTAAAGGACTATACATTCTGAACCATAATAGGTAGATGTCTGAAAATATAACAATATGGTATTGTGACAAATACCTTAATAAATAACAAAAAAAACGTATACTTAGGCAGTGGTACGGAAATTGACTCGCACTTGATTTATGGTAATTTACATTTTTTTTTCAGCGCTGTCTGAGCTTTTACGCTTATCTGCTAGCGATCGGCCTTGAAGTGATGTATCAGATATTTTCATAGTCTTCGCGTATGTCCTATATACCTGCATTGAGTGCTTTGGACGACTAGATACAAGCTTGTTTATGGGATGGATCGATCGGCTTAACTGGGTTATTACCACTGTGTCACAGAAAACAGATGTGAATTGACAACCCGTTGCGTTTTATATGATGAGGAATATTACCGGAAACCCAAATCTCCTCTCGCCGTTCTTTTATTTTAGGGTTTGCAATGACCACGATTCATTTGGTATTGTGAGTGTTCATGAACGGTGGATATCACACTTAGGTGAACCAGTTGCTTGTTTATTGTTGTCTGTTATAAAAGGAATCCCCAATAACGCAGGTGGCTAGGAGATGCGCGTGGACTATGGCCATATGTTTTTAAGTGTTTAATTTATATAAATACTATGATCACTACTGGTTAGTGTCCGACCGAACTTTCGGTTTCGTCCTAGTTTCGGCAAAGGAATGGGTTTCGGTCATTTAGCCGAAACCGAAACTGAATTCGGGAAGTATCGCGCAGTTGTTCGGTGTTCGGCGCATTGAGCTACGCTGCTAGAGATGAAGTGTAATATTGCCACGTAGTAGTAATAGCATCGCGCGGTAGTTTGTGGTTTTGTTGTAAAATTGCGAGTGATCGTGATTATTTCGAAATATGTAAGTTTTATTTCGCTATTGAAGTGACTTCATGATATTTAATGAAGAACAAAAATTTATTTCTTAATTCTAGACTGACTGATTAACAATGGCTATTATTTTTCCACGAAAACATGACTATATGGGAATTTCGGTTAAGTTTCGGCCGAAACTAAAACCGAAGCCGAAATTCGGTTTGTGTCGGTCACTACTGCTGGTTACTGGTTGTCCGTTGCTGTGCTGTTGGGTTTGGCGCGACAGATGACGGCGACGCGCCTCGCCCGCGGCAGCCGCGCGCCGCGCCACGCGCCAGTCGCGCCGCACAACACCGCGTGACTGAACTCATAGCGAGCCACGCCCCTGTACACAACACACTATACTATAACGGTTAAACATATCGCGACCGACACCAGCCTACATGCAGTCGGCGAGCGGCCGGCTACGAAGCGAGAGGCTGTGGGTTCGATTCAAGCACTGATACAAATATTTGTGGGTTTTTATGGCAAAGGTCGGAAATGAGCAAATGGGTCACCTGATGGTAAGTGATATACATAACAGTTACACACATAGTCCTGACTCAACACTAGGTTAACCTGTATCGTGGGTGTCAGGAACTACGAGGGCCTTGCGGTCCCACAACAATCAGACCCGAAACATTTGTCTCGGTGTGGGAATCGAACCCACGGCCCCTCGCTTCGCAGCCAGCTACTCACCTACTGCGCCACGAAGGCTGTCATAACTACTACTTCATAATTTGAGGTTATGATTGATGTTGCTTCTGTTTATTGACAGGCGTCATGCTGTGGCTGTATACATAAGAAGTGCGAAGCCTTATGGGGAGAAAAAACCATGCTACTGCATTAGCAGCGCGCTGCGGCGCTATAATAATGTCACGCTACGCTTTCTATATCTACGCTAGTCAAATAGCAAAGTGATATTTCTAGCGCCGATTGGAAATTAAGACAGCGAGCTAGATTTGTTGGGAATAGATATCGCGCTGTAATATGGCGCTATGCGCTATATTAACCACCAGTATACTGCGTGCTAATAACAGTGTGCAGTGTGCAGTGTGTAGTGTGTAGTGTGTAGACTCACCGCATGACGTATAGCGCGCGTCGCTGCAGCAGCGCGTGTGCGGCGAGGTGTTCCCTGGCGTGGTGCTGCACGCGCATCACCGCGCTCGACAACAAGCACACGCCCGCGATCACGTCGCCGCAGAACTACGAGTTACTACATTACTACATGTACATACTGTTAGACAAGTGTCTACAGCGTGGCTATACCACCCAAAAACTGGCTGTTTGTTTTATATTTATTCATAAGAGAGAACATTTCATGAGGTTTTATTATGATTTCCGTTTTTAATAACTGTTAAGTTGTCTTGGTTTACTAAAGCCAATGAGAGACGTCGATCAACCGAAGGCGTCGGCCAATCACAGCCTACCGAGGTGTGGTGGTGTGATCGGGTGAGGCATTCTGTAGGCCTTATAGTACAAGTTTTAATAGTTTTGTAAAACGATGAAAGTTTTCGTTTTATCTCAATACGTTAAATATTAGTACCTAGCCACTAGTGGGAACTATGATGAATTAAAATTAATTACATGGTTTATTTTATTTCATAATAATAGGTACATACGCACTCACGCCTGTAATCCCCGAAGGGGTAGGCAGAGGTGTAACCAGTAGGTACACCCACATTTCGCCGAGCGTATCTCCGTCCCACAATGTGATAGCGAGCCCATCGCCATACCGGGTACAAATTCCAGACTCCGGGTTGATATTGAGCATTTCGTAAAATAGAAAAACCCAATACCATTTTACCCGACCCGGGGATCGAACCCGTTTACAAAACTGTACAGCGTGGCTCTAGCACTTACGAAACCATCTACTTTGTAATCCAAAGTTCTGGGTGGTGTTGCCACTGTTTATAGGCATGCGTAGCCTGCCATCAGATGAGTACTGGGGATCTGCTCGTTTTTAGACGGGCTGTTTAGAAGTAAAATTGCGTCATATATCGCGGGAGTTTGACAGTTCACAAACAGGGAGCGCGATAGGGGTTCTAGTTGAGAGTAAGCGAGATGTTAATATTGAGTTACGGTCAATTGACCGCAACTTAGTGGTTCAATTTGTACCTAAGTATGTACCGCACAGCTTTACTAGTACTCGTAGTATACATTAAAGTCTTTGGTAACAATTCCTCCGCCGCAGCCGGAGCGAGAGCGGGCAGCCCCCGGAGTTACGAAACTACTTAGTAAAGGCATATTAAAGCTAATGTCATTACCCTAACTGCGTCGATGTGCGGTCGGATGAAGCCGGCTCCGGCGAGGTCGAGTACGTGAGCGTGTGGGAGCGGCTCGTGTTGTGTGAAGGCGAGCTCTCGTACGCGACGGAGCACCGCCTCGTTCTCCGGCCGCCACGCTGCACGCTCTGTCTCGCGGTACCCCTGGATTGCCTGCAACAACCGACTATCCTAGATTTAGTTTACTATCCTAGAGTTAAACCATAGTTATACACAGGGTGCATTTTTGAGACTATAATCTTGTTTCTTGAAAGCTCTTGTTTGAGTGGTAGTGCCATGCTGTAGGTACTTACACAGTTTTGTCTACACCACAAATGGGCCGGCTCGACCGGGTCGTTACCACTGTCTCACAGAAAACTAACGTAAAGTAGTGGCTTGCTGCTGCGTTTCATAAGGTGAATGAGATATCCGGTCTTAAATCCCCCTTCCCAATGCCTTACTTGTGCCTTTCCTTTATGGTCGGCAACGCACCCATGATTATTTTGGTACATGGGCAGTGAAGATCTACATACATATACCATCAGGTGACCCACTTGCTCGTTTACCGGCCCATCCGGCTTATGCTGTAAAAAAAGGTAAGGTCAGGTCAGTACGGCTGCGGTTGGTACAAAATAGGGGTAATTCACCTAATTCATTCAAAATTTAGAGACAAAACTGGGTAAAGTCAAATTGTGAACAGGGTTCTTTATAAGTAGTCTGTGGAACAGGGGTGTTTTTCTTTTTCTTATGACTTTGCACTTCTTGTGCATACAGCCTATGTCAAGTTTGGAAGGGGTGATATTATGACAATTTCACTTTTGTAAGGATGTGGTGGCTGAACAGGAGCCAAGAATAAATCGGAGTTTTGGCGGGAATTCTGACAGTGCGGTCGATATCTTATAATTCATTCCTAAACTAGTTTAAAGTTGTGTTTGTTGTATAAAAGTGGTATGGATTTGTGCAATAAACATTGGCTGTGACGAGATGAGTGTGAGATGACTCCAAGATATATTAAATACTCGTCATTGGCTATACGGATGGAAATGCGAAAGCATAATTATACAAAAGAAATATCGTGGCGATCGCAGTCCGCAGATCACAGGATCGCGCCCAGAGTTCGCGGCTCGGTTCGGCTTGAATAATCTTTGCATTTTTTTTTTTATTGTATAGGCCGACAAACGAGCAAGCGGGTCACCCGATGGTAAGTGAACACCACCGCCCACGCACGCCCACAATAGCAAAAGAATCATAGGCGCGTTGCCGACCTCAAAGGAAAGGGATTGGGAAGGGGAGGGGATTTAGGCCTCCGGATATCTCACTCACCGTACTGTAAGGATGGCGCTCCGTGGGTCCTTTTTAAAAAAACACTTTTTAAATGCTGGAACTTTAATTATGCAAAGACACAAATACAATTATACTGGTTGATTGAATTGAATTGAAATTAATTATACATATCGACTGCTCTGTTCTAAGTTTTTAAGTAAAGTCTCTACGTGACAATAAATGAGGCGTATTTATACTATTAGTACATCCACGTGGTCAAGTGGGGCTTGCTGCATATATTGCAAGTTATTAGTAATACATTTGATTATAACATCTCCCCCTTTTTGACGAAGTTATATCTTTTAATAAAGAATAACGGAGAAATATAATAAAATTGAAAAATTAGAAAATAAGTCAAATGAATAAAATTGAATAAAATGGATGTAAAAATGGAAAACAATTTAAATTGAATAAGTATAAAAATAAATTCGAAATTAAATGATTTGTTGCAGTCTATAATCAAATCACAAAAATATAAAACTAGTAAAATAATAAAACATATAATAGAAAGTCTTGTTATAGAAATTAATAATTACTTCTTCAGAAAGCGCAAAATAAAAATTGAATATTGACAAATAATTTTATTAGAAATTACTTAGGTTCCTATTGGACCCTTCAAATTGTCTGAACATTACTTTATTCTTATTAATTTCTATCTCTGGTAGACTTTTGACAGACTTCTTGTCGCATTCATTTTCATCTGAGATATCAGTTAGTTCAATTGAAGTGTTAACTTTAGTACTAGTTTTATTTTTTCTTTTATTGTAACACTGATTAAATATTTGGATGCAACAAGATGTATTCTTACAACAAGGAAAACATCGTTTATAAATCTTATACAAAATGTAAATAAAAATGGATGAAATAATAATATAAGTAAACGTAGAATAATAATTTCCGTATTTAATAATATGCGATTGATTTTCGGTTTGCCGAATCTGGTTTTCCAGGTAGTCTAATTTATGTGAAGCTAATTTTAATGATTCCAAATCAATATTGGCTAGAGTTATCGGAGACAATGAGCGAGAGCTTTCATTGACAATATTATATTTGCAACAATTGTCTTCGATTATGTCATAATTGATTGATAATTGACTTGGTAAAACAGTTTTATAATTATAAGATGAATAAAATTGTAAAGTTTGAAAATATGCAACACAATCCTTTTCTAAGGATAAAATTCCTGTTCCTTGCAAGGTATAATCAGTAATTTCATTATTACATTTCATCGTTAACTTATTAGGCTTAGATTGTACGTAAATATATCTACCATCGTTAAGTTTCTGCCATACATCAATATTACCATAAATTAACTTATAATCACAAATTTCAGGAAGTGACAAAGTAACTTCTGTTAAAAGCTTGGTTTCACAAGTTGGATTGTTAATTGTCGATAAAATTGATGCTTTAGGACATATAATATAATCATTGTTTACATGCTTACAATCTAAAATGTTGTCTAATAAAGCATAACTTAATCTATCATCCGTTACAGCCACGTACAACTTAGAAGGATGAATTAAAACATATGTCTGAAAATATTTTTCTTCGCGTGGTGTAGGTAACGGTAAATTCTTATAAATGCTAAACTTAATTGGATTAATTAATGGTATTTTAATAACGAATACCAGCTTATTATTATAAAAATATGACGTCAATGTCGATAAATCAATAATAGTATGAATGTTCTGAATTGACAAAGTAACTGGGAACTCAGAATTTCTCTTATTTATACTAAGTTTAGAGAGTTCCTTGTATAATTTACTCGGAGTAATAACATATGGGTGTAAAATGTTAGTCTTTGCAAATAAAATTGAATTTAAAATTGTGTCTAAAATATTAGAAATAGACAATAATGAACCTTCAATAACATTAAATATAGAATTAATTCTTTCAGTATTAATTAGTTGTGTATGCGTCTTAGAATTTTCGGAAAATATGAAGTTAAGCTTTTCAATTTGTTTATTTAGTCTGATCTCATTATTATTTAATTTAAGAATGGAAACATTAAAATTATTAATGGTTGATTGTATAATATGAATGTTAACTTTCAACATTGAAAATATTTCATGTTCATTATGTTGACATGATGAAATAGCTTCATCGTATTTTCTGGCGTCATCAGCGTCCAGAGTTCCGAAGAAGAATTTGAGAATCTCGCCACCGAATTCAAGTGCTCGCCTAGGTCGGTCTGACGGATTTTCCGCAATAAGATGTGACAGTGATTCATATTTCAAATTATTTGCATTAATTAAAATTTCTAAAGGATTAATAGTATCTTTACAATCAATATTAATATTTGCTAAATTCTGAGCCTTGTCGCAGAATAAAGATATGCTTTTAATAGAATTTTCAATTTTTTCTAAATATGGTTTAATAGGTAAAAATTCTAAATAAGTGACTACATTCCAATAGTCGTTGTAAAAATAAGCAATGGAGGTCGGGTCGAAATACATCCCTGGACCGTGAGATATTGGCGAAATAGGATTTGATAGAGATGCACTCGGTCTGAGTAAAAATCTGAAACAACGATATAAAAAAAAAATAACTTCATGCTGGTTTAATTTCGTTTATATGATACTTTACATGCTTTCGATTAATACATAGAGTTACATTATTTTTACCATGAGTTTTTATAATTTTAAAAGGTCCCTTCCAAACAGGGGATAATGCCTTGCGTAATCTATGGTGGTGTTTTAAATATACTAAGTCACCAGTTTTATAAGATTTTTCACGAGTAGAAGAATCGTAATATTTTTTTGAAGATTCTTTAGTTTTATTCATGTGCTCAATGGCTTTTTCGCGAGAGTATTTCATTCTGTATTGCAAAGCACGAATATATTCTTTATATGTAGTGTTATCACTAGAACTGTAAATGCTACTAGGAATGGTTGGCTTATAACCATATAACAACTCGAAAGGTGTGTATTGAGTGGTACAATGTGGCGTTGTATTATATGATAAAATAGCAGTTGCGAGATAACAATGCCAATCATCTTGGTTGTCATTAACAAAAGATCTTAAATATTCCTTAAGGGTTGCATGTGATCTTTCGAGAGCACCATTAGTTTGAGGATGATATGGTGTTGAAAACAGATTTTTTATTTTAAGAATATCTGTTAATTGTTTGAACAACTCTGAAGTGAAACAAGTGCCTTGATCCGTTAAAATAGTTTTACAAAATCCGAATAATGAAAAGAAATGAATGAGATTACGTGCAACTTCATCTGTTGTTGATGTAATCATTGGATAAGCACATGAGAATTTAGTAAGATCGTCCTGAAGGGTTAAAATATATTTAAATTTTTGCAGACCTGCTTCAGGTAAAGTACCGACAATATCAAGAGCCAATCTTTCAAATGGCTTGGTACTGGTAGAAGTAATGACCATAGGTGCTTTATTTGAGGCACGCAGTGGTTTATTAACTTGACAGAGTTTACAATCTTTTACAAAGCGTTCTATATCTGAGCGCATTGATTTCCAATAGTATGAAGCTTTAATTCTATTGTACATGCGTTTAATACCCGGGTGACCAGCTATAGTAGTCCCGTGGTTTTCTTTAAGAATATTTGAAACTTCGGCAGGGGTAGGATAAATTATTTGATTTTTATAAATATGCACCTTTATGTTGGTACCGTGAAAAATGAAAGAAATCATATTATAAACTTTTATATAAACTAATTTAGTAAATGGTTCGGAAAAGTCCGAAATAGCTAATTCCTTATCATTATCGTTATTAGAAATAATTTGATTTCTTAATTTAAGTAATAAATTGTAAATAGTTTCGTATTTAGTTTCGTCAAAATGATGAACCTTAGAATATAAGAAATAGAGTCGTTTATTTTTAGTATCAACCGACTGCACGGTATCAGGTTCGCGTTCACCTGCTCGCAATTCAGCGGAATTGTCTACCATCGATAACAATTGCTCGCAATGTGGCATAGAGTAGTCTAAATCTAGAGACATCGGACAGGCGATAATTTTTTGTTTCGATAAATGCAAACTTTCGTTATGTTCTTCAATTTGAGTATCACAGTCATGTATAGATTTAGTAAACTGCTTTTTAAAGAATTGCTGATATGTAGCAATGTTTAAATTGGAACGAGTTAGAGCGTTAACTGGATAACGAGATAACGCGTCAACATTACAGTTAATCCTGCCTGGCTTATAAATAATCTCGTAATCATATTCTTCTAATTTAAGTCTCCATCTGAGTAAACGTCCACCTGGATCTTTAGCATTAAATAACCAAGTAAGAGGACGATGATCCGTCACGATTTTGAATTTATAACCGTAAAGATAGGGACGGAATGTGTTAACACCGAACAATATAGCAAGAAGTTCTTTTTCGGTTGTAGAATAATTTCCTTCTTGTTTGTTTAAAGTACGAGATGCAAAAGCAATGGGCTTGTCTTTGCCAACTTCACCTTGTGACAAAATTACGCCAACGGCATAATTAGAAGCATCCGTTGTAACTATAAAAGGTTTTGTGAAATCTGGGTATTGTAATAATGGAGCTGATATTAACTTTTGTTTAAGAGTGTTGAAAGCATGTTCTTGTTCATGAGACCAATGAAAAGTTATATCCTTTTTCAATAAGGAAGTTAGAGGCTTTGTTATGTGAGAAAAGTTCTCTATAAAACGACGGTAATAACCCGTTAATCCGAGAAAAGACTTTATGTCTTTAGGTGTTTTAGGAGTAGGAAATTTGGAAATGGCCTTGACCTTCTCAGGGTTAGGCGAAACACCATTATCTGTAATGACATGCCCTAAATAAGCGACTTCACGACGCAGAAATTCACATTTGTCGGGCTGTAATTTTAAGTTTGCCTCTCTAAATTTGGAAAATACAAGTTCGAGTTTTTGCATATGAGATTCAAGGTCATGAGAGTAGACTATACAGTCGTCTAAATAAATATAACAGTGAAGACCTTGCAATCCTGAAAGGACTACATTCATCATCCTTTGAAATGTAGAGGGCGCATTTTTTAATCCAAATGGCATTCTTGTAAATTCATAGTGCCCTGAAATGCCATTCGTCGTAACACTGAATCCGGTTTTTTCAGTGTCTTTAGGATCTAAGCACAGTTGGTGAAATCCAGAGGCTAAATCAAGTGTGCTGAAATATTTTGAGTGACCTAATTGGTCTAAGATGTCAGTTATTAGGGGAAGAGGATAAACCTCTGAAACTGTGACATCGTTTAAGCGGCGATAATCAATAACAATTCGCCATTTTTGCTGACCAGAAGCATCGAGCTTTTTTGGCACGACCCACACGGGTGCACTCCAAGGGGAAATTGAAGGACGAATTATATTTTGATTTAACATTTTCTTAATTTGTCTCTCGACTTCATCCTTATGGACTTCCGGAAAGCGATACGATTTAACGTGAATTGGAACTGAATCTCCTGTATTTATGGAGTGTTTAATTATGTCAGTGTGAGTTAAAGTCTCACCCTCTAGATAGAAAATATCAGTATATCTAGAAATACAATTAATTAATAATTTATTTTCCTGTGGATTCAAATGAGAGCATCTAATTTGTTCAAGAACTCTTTTAGATCTATCAATATTTAAGGAATTTATGTTGTGAATGAGTTCTTGCTGAGTGTCATTAGAAGGCGGTAGATTAAATGGAGTTAACTGAACCTGAAAATTATCAATTTCAACTTGATTTTCAGTAGTGTTTAACACGGAAACGTTAACTCTATTATTAGGTTTAATGCTTACTATACAATTAGCTAAAAATACGCCTTCGCAAATTCTTTGATCGAGAATCAAAGCTTCCTGTCGATCAACTATCTCTGATAAGTTAGAAATTGGACACTCAATTACCATTTCTGACCGCGGAGGTAATATATAAGATGTCTTACTAAAGCAAATGGGTATTTCATGACCCTGTAAATTAAGACTATTAGTAGAATATTGTACATCAATGGTAAAATATTGAATAAAATCACTACCAATGATTCCATCGTAATATAAGTTGATGGTATCGTCAATAGCATGAAATATATAATCAAATACTATCTTTTTTGAAGATGAAATTTGATACTCAAAATTAAGATCAATAGACCCAAGTGATTCACAGTAGGAATCATTGTCACTTAAGCCTTTAAGCTTTATGATTTCAGGTCTAAGCACTGGTTGTTTTAAAAGACTCGAAAGTTTGACAATTGAAATTGTTGAACCAGTGTCAATTAAGAAGCACAGGGGCTTATCATTATAATTAGTTTTCAAATAAACGTGAGGCAAAGAAATCTTATTGTTTATATTATTAATAGTAAAAGTTTTCTCACGTGTGGAATCCCTAAAAATATTAGAACTCGATTTCTCATTTCGAGATGAGGGATAGTGTTTAATATGTTTCTTATAAAAATTAGTAGACGAGACATTTAAATCATTCTTTGACTTAGAAGTCTCTGAATGTTTACTAACCTGTGTTGAATATAATTTAGGAACACAGGGTGATGTCTCTGAATTGTGACTAACCTGTGTTGATGAAAATTTAAGAACACAGGGTGAAACCTCTGAGCGTTGATTAACCTGTGCAGAATATAATTTAGGAACACAGGGTGAAACCTCTGAGCGTTGATTAACCTGTGCAGAATATAATTTAGGAACACAGGGTGAATGACCTTGAGTCATTGATAAGCACTCAGTGTTTTGGGACTTTTTCCCTACAAGATTAGAGGTATGTATAGTCCTCCGTGTTTTATAGAATTTAGAGACACGGGGGTTAGAATAGTTTTTCGTGTCATTTAAATAATTACGTGGTTCCAGCAGACACGGCACTGAAACTGGATTTAGTTTAAATTACTATCATGTTGTAATGAAGTGTCAATAGCATGCACATTAGAGCGATTACTGCTCGGCATATGACTCGAAGTCGGTGCCTGTGTACTGGATAGTGTTGAATTTCGTGCATCGATGCGCGTTTGATTATTCAATTTGTTTTTAAACTTAAGTTTACGACACTCGCCTATCGAATGACCACGATTTTTGCAATACGCGCAAACTTTATTTGAGTCAAATGTAGAATTGTTGTAATATTTATGTTGATTAGAATTATAATTATTTGTACTAGAATTTACGTGGTGAAAACTGTGTTTAGGTTTATTCTTATAACATTCGGCAGCTATATGACCGTTTTTATTGCATATAGAACACTGCTTAAAATTTGTACGGTTTGACAATCTAACTAACTTATACAATTTCTCCTCTTCCGTCGCATGTGTGATTGCTTCGGATAAAGTTTTAGGATTTCGACATCTTACTATATGAGAAAAGCTAGAGTTTAATCCTAACAAAAATGTATTTAAGGCTAGATCTTCCATGGCGGCAAGTCTACCTATACGTTCTGTTTGATCCTCGCAGCTGTAATGGATGTCGGATTGGAGCCTTGTTAAACATGACTCAACACGAAGAGAATATTGTGTCACATCCTCGGAAGGCAATTGTTTACAGTTTTGTAGGTCAACTAGCAAATGGGTGGAGTGTTTTTTCTCCCCGAAAGTTAATTTTAAAAATTGTTTAATCTCTGACCAGTCATTAAAACATTTTAAACAACATGCTAGTTGAGCTTTGCCTTCGAGTTGTGAAATAATATATTTGCACAAAACTTTCTGTTGTTCTGTACTGGCAAGCGAAATTGCATTTTCGCAGTTGGTTAAAAATGCGGGTAATGACTCGCGATCCCCTTTATAGGGTTTAATAAATTTAGTTAGTACTGATAGTGTGATTTTGTCAGACATTTTAGGTTTAGAAATTTTCGGTGAAGGACTATCTGACAGATAATTATCTGAATAATCAGATTTGGAGGAATCGATTTCTTCGATTTTTTCCTTTTTTAAAGACATTAATTAATAGTCTTAAAAATATTAAAATGCAGTACAGATCATCAGAAAAAGAAACAATAAGTATGTAAAAAGTAAATCAGCGTAAAATGTGTAAAACAAGTAACCTAATGTAAAAATGACACAAATAAATCAGCGTAAAATTGTGTAAAAACAATGTAAAAATATAGAAATGTAAATTAGACTTAGAGTCCTGAGAAATCTGGAGTTAATGTTATCACTTTCACTAAATTATGCACTTTAAACTTGGAATTTGAAAACTTTGATGTACACTTGTAAAATGGAAAAATGAAAGACTTACAGAACAGCAGCAGCACTCACGAACATTTTGGAGAACATCTTTACCAAAAACAGTGGAAAAATGCCGCGAAGCAACGCAGCGATGACGTCAACGAGCGCGACGGGTACCAGGTGACTCAGGGAGTCGTATTGCAGCTACCTCGAAGTCACGTTGCGTCGTCCGTGAGGAATATTCGCGCACGTGGAAAATTAGTAAAAGGGGTCCACGTGGGCTGATGATGATGGAGTCGATGATGTAGTGGTTCACCACCAGTTCAGTGTATGAGGTCCTTGAACGTGATGCGGGCTCACACAGAACGTGGAGACTTATCGTCGACCACGAGGTTCCAACAGCAGGGTGTTCAGGTTGCGATGCGGGCTCACGCTAAGCAGCGGAGACTAATCGTCGATCACGGTGTAGTGCGGGCTCAGGCTGAATGCCTAAGGCTTATCGTCGACCACGTGTGCAGCAGCGCGGGCTTGGGCTGTATAGCCAAGACTAAACGTCGACCACTTTTTGCATTTTACAAAGGTCCTTACGTCCACCACGGAGCCAAAAAAAATAGATGTCAAACGTGAACGAATTCGCGACGCCTAACACCTACAGATCCCAGTACTCAACGATTTTTCCTGAGATCCCACTTCTGACACCAAATTTGTAAGGATGGCGCTCCGTGGGTCCTTTTTAAAAAAACACTTTTTAAATGCTGGAACTTTAATTATGCAAAGACACAAATACAATTATACTGGTTGATTGAATTGAATTGAAATTAATTATACATATCGACTGCTCTGTTCTAAGTTTTTAAGTAAAGTCTCTACGTGACAATAAATGAGGCGTATTTATACTATTAGTACATCCACGTGGTCAAGTGGGGCTTGCTGCATATATTGCAAGTTATTAGTAATACATTTGATTATAACAGTACGAAACGCAGCAGCATGCTGCTACTTTACGTCGGTTTTCTGTGAGACAGTGGTAACGACCCGGACGAGCCGGCCTATTCATGCTGTAGACAAAATTGTCTACAGCGTGGCTCTACCACCACAGATTAATATTAGTAGCTATCTACCACTCGTAAAAGCTTCGTTTTAGCTTTGTACGATTGATTTTTATACTTCGTCCAAAGTACAGGCTATAGTCTTTTCACCATACTGCCTAGTCTTACATGTAAAGATTTGTACTAATCTGTGCACAACAGTCCACAGACTACTTTGTTTTTTTGTTTGTTCCTTATGGAACAGGCTACGATGAGAGACCATGCTGCCAAGTCATTAGTTAAATATTTTTTTTATTTTCCAAGAACAAAAAAACACGCGTATGGCCGATTTCAAGGTGTTGCTGGATTTTTGGTGTTAATTACATTCAGTACGATGCTTCTTAGACGACATTCTTCAAGCGAAACTCCAGATTACTTTGTATTAAACTAAAACTGTCTGAAAATAGCTATTATTTAGACGCCGAGAAGTTTTGGCGGGAATTATGACAGTGCGGTGGCTCTCGTAATTATTTCCTAAACTAGTTTAACACCTAAGCTCCAGAAAGACTTTGAAATCGCCCACATCCGTGTTACATCGTTCTTGGAAAAAAAGAAAATAATTTAACTAATGACTTGGCAGCATCGTCTCTAATCTTAGCCGGTTCCGTATGGAACAAATAATAAAAGAAAATTGTCGTCCTATCAACATCGCACAACATTACACAACATCGATTATTTTGATTATTTGTGAATGATTTCACACGATTTCAAGAGGTTTATGGAACCTATTAGATCTTACAAGAAAATACTGAAATAAATTAAAGTCCACACTCCACGGGTCACTCAAAACAAGTGCGGGCAAAAATGTTTGTGGTAGAGTCAGTAACTTTGAATATAAACAAATTTTACAAACATTAATGAAATGTTGGCGTCAATTTTGTATTAGTTCAGTTGATGACATCGGAATTTACAGTTTTATCACTAATCAATTATATAATAGTAATAGTTATAATAGGTTCTCATTAGTGGCCATAAGAAATGTTATATTTTCAGATATAAGTCTAATGAAAATAGTATCCAAAGGTGAATGCAGTGAGACGATAGCGCAAGATATAAAACCTCAAACATCAGACCTACGCATCGATATGGAAGAAATAAATAATATAGGACTAGTACAGGACGATACGGTAAGTTCAGACAGATCTAACTCTGTGTATGTACCCCACTGTTCACATGGTGAAAAACCTTCTATAGGGGCTTGACCCGGCAAGTCGAGGTCCTGGATCAGCTAATGTATATCTGGTAACTTCAGGCTTACATAAATCAGCAGACCATCAATGGGCGCAATGTTTCTTGAGTGACAACATTTTGTATTTGGGGTGCATGGTATCTACTTACAGCTCCAGTGTAGTAGTAGCAGAAGTCAACAAACAAGCAAGTGGGTCACCTGATGGTAACTGATCTTAAACTGCCCATGTACACCCATAATACCGGAGAAATCATAGATATATTCCAACCTTAATGTAAAGAATGGTTGATAAAGAGAGAGGCTATTTTAGCCTCCGGTAATTCTCTCATGGTATAAAATGTTACAGCAAACCACAATGTCATGTCTGTTTACTGTGATACAGTGGTACCCGCCCCAGTCAAGGCACTTTATACTTTAGAGTAGATATACATGTTTACAATGTGGTTCTATACTCATATACTCATACAATCTAGATCTAATAGAAATGTGTTTGTGATTGTATTGTTAAATAATAATACTAGCCCTGTATTATATACATCCCACTGCTGGGCATGGGCCTCCTCTACTGATTGACAGGGGTTAGGCCATAGTCCACCACGCTGGCCTAATGCAGGTTGGCAGACTTCACATACCTTCGAAATTCTTATGAAGAATGTCTCAGGTATGCAGTTTTTCTCACGATGTTTCCTTCACAGTTAAAGCAAGTGATAATTAACAATTAATACGCACATAACTTAAAAAAGAGGTGTATCGCTCTCGGGGCTGGTTTTGAAGCTGCAACTTTCTCTCAACAGTCCATACCACTCCTCCCTGAGCTATCACTGCTTATATTGTATACTGTATTGTTAATAGCAACAATTTTGTCATTTTGTCATAGGATTCAGATATCATGGATAATACAATACCACAAAGTACTTTACTAAATAGAACAAAAAAGAGTAACAGACAAGTAAGAGTACCCTATGGAAAAGCTAAAAGGTAAAACAAATTATACATTTTCTTATATTTGACACCATTTTATATGAAGACTGTATTGTATTTTTATGTATTTTAGACTAAACAAAACTCCACATGTAAAACGTAATGTTTCAAAGCACAGCAATGAAGATCTGTCTGAGGAAGAGAATCAAGACAAACAAATAGTTGTAAGTAGCTATTTGTTAACTAGGCTCAATTATTACTTTTATCAATAAAATCAGGCAAAAGGGATAATTTTGAAACTCTTACAACAAGTATGCGAGGGAGATAGCGACGTGTTCGCACTGCCTGCCCAATCTCATATATTCTTCTTATATATAAAGATCAATTGCTGTTCACTAGTCTCGCTAAAACTTCTAAACGGTTGGACCGATTTTGATAAAACTTTTTGTGTATGTTTGATCCTAAGACCTACTTTGGAAGGTTTATATACACAATTGGACCCGGTATGTAGCGCTGCTGTAGTTGCGGGAGAAACCGCACAAAACAGCTAGTTTGTAATAATGATAGCTGTTTAATTTTACATCCAATTTGTATGCTGTTTTTATAGAAAAATTTCTTGGTTATTTGTAGCTGGAAACAATATTATGTATGAAAATCAACCAACTACTGTATTGAAAAGTTTAAATTATACCTCTTTATTTGTTATCTACAGACTGGTCTGAAAGATAAAGAAAAACAAGTTGTATCCATTAAAAGTACATCAAATGTATCCGATGTAGAGGACAGTTCTGATAGAGGTTCCCAGCAAAATCAAGATGGGATTCAAAAGACAATGGCTTTACTGACAAATATACTTGTAAGTACCTACTTGTTAACTATTTTGCTTGCATATTTTCATCCCGAGCAATGAAGCTCAGTGAGTATTAAGGGATACAAAGTTGTCTATCCCACAAGAAAATGAATCAAAAAACTTAAGATTAGTAGAAGCTGGAAATACACAGGTTATATTCTATTTTTTTTTAAACTTCTTTTTATTTAATTTACAGACCATTCCGTTGGTTCGGATAGATGATCCAAGAACATTTATAGCCAACAACATTACACCCAAATTCTCTGTTGTAGGCGATAATTCAGTAAGTACTTGTTATATGTTACTTATTGTATTGGTGGGACACTGCAATTGTTAATATATTTGTATCTCGTAGTAGGCCTACAGATATAGGTTTTTGTATATATATTTTTTAACACATTTGACATGTGCCACTACATCCTCGTATAGATATTTAACACGTCTTACGTGTGCCGCCACATCCTTATATAATATTTTTTTCCAGACTATCATCATAGTCACATCCTTGTAAAAAAAAAACACGTTTAACATGCGTCGCCACACACTTGTATTTTTTTACACGATACCATGTGACGCCACATCCTTGTAAAGAGATTTTTAACACAAGTAACATGTGCTGCACTGCCGGCACTTCCATGTACCAATAGTTATTTTATAATATTGTGTGGATGCAGCCCTTGGGTGTGCATGTGTAAGTATTACGAGTATAATAACGCGAAACTAGTTTTTGAACTTTGATTTATTACAGGAAGTACAGACATACATTGTTCAAGAGGAAGATGCAGACTTTATTAAACAAGAAGTGAAAGAGGAGGTAACAGACAATGTTGAGATTGAGGATAATTCAAACAGTGACCTCGAAAATACTGATCCGGCAGAACTATCTTCAAACAGTGGCTTCGAAAATGTTGAATTGGATGAACAATCCTCAAGCAGTGAACTAGAAAGCGCTGATCAAGAGCGACAATCTTTAACCACGCTTTCTCAGGGATCATGGGTGAACTCGTCTCGAACTCAAAAGAGAACAGCAACGTCCAGGATGGTCACACAGACTACAATCAGAAACAGAGTGTTTACGCGCACCACAGATAATCAATTACCAACAAACAACTTCACTACGTTTCTACAGAACACTGGCAAGGAGTTGAGAGCCATGCCCCTAGAGGACGCTCTAGAACTGCAAGCACAAATGGAACAACTAATACAACTTAAAAGGTTGAGTATATTGCAGCGTAGAACTGGGGACCTACGACAAACAAAAAGAAACGGGGAGAATTCACTTCAAACTACAATACAAACAGCAACCCGAAGAAACGACCGGAGTCAGAACTCTTCAATCATTTATATGAGGTATAATAAAGATGATGACGAAGATGCTCTAATGAATGGTTCAGCCGAGTAAAAACGAAGTTCGTAATTCGTATTAAACTATATTTGTTTTTTTTTATGTATGACCATGTATATGTTCACAAACCGATCCTATTATGATATTTTTATTTCATAGGGTATACTTATATGTACTTTTATTAGATCAAAGCTGATTCCATTTAAAAAAATAAAATCACATCTCTAGAATTCGGAATAAGACTTAAATATACTTTATGCACCAAATTTGATGATTCTTTCACAAAAAGTTCAATTATCAATCATTTTAATTGACAAATTAAATTTTAATAGCAACGACTCAAACATTGATGAAAAGTTTTTTTTTTATTGGCTTTGATTGACGAGACGAGCAGGTCGCTCGCCTGATGGTAAGCGCCCCGCCTGCTCATAAACAGAAGCAACGCTACACAGAACTTTAAATAACAAAGCACTGCATGACACTGCACTGCGCTCGTCACCCCGAGACATAAGGTGTTATGTCTCAAAATGCCCAGTAATTTCACTGGCTTCAATGACCTTCAAACCGGAACAACAGTGCTTACACTGTTGCTTGGCGGCAGAAATAGACAAAGCGGTGGTACCAACCCAGCCGGCCTCTCGCATACGAGGGACCTACCAGTCCTACCACCTACATATTTTATGCTTTTTAATTTTATAAAACAATTGTCAAAAAGTATACTTCTAAAGTAACTGAATATAGGATACACTCAGAAACTTTGTCTCTTTCTAGCAACCTTATAAACGGCGCGCCGTTGACAGAGATAGACAAAAGTGTTTTATTAATCGGTGCTTGTACAACCTTTTTCAGTAAGGGAGAATATACTTAACAATCAAGGTAATATATTATTCATTTATTTGGCTATAATTTCCTGATTTAAATCAAAATCAAACTTGTAAACAATATTATAATAGTAATAAGTAGATTTTTTTCCATATTATGTAAGTATAATATTAAGTAAACATCGGAAAAACATCGTGAGGAAACCTGCATACCTGAGAAGTTCTTCATAAGAATTTCGAAGGTATGTGAAGTCTGCCAACCCACATTAGGCCAGTGTGGTAGACTAAGGCCTAACCCCTCTCATTCAGTAGAGGAGGCCCGTGCCCAGCAGTGGGACGTATATAATAAAGGGCTAGTAAAAAAAATTAATAATAATAATAATATTAAGTATATCTAAGGTCAGAGTGTGATTATTGTATCGGAACGTATCATATTTTATTTGGTAAGTAACTTATAATAAGGTGTTGTTGTCGCTAAATGACTGCGTCTGTGGCGCAGTGGGCGAGTAGACGGTAGACAACTGTAAGCGGGTGCGAGTGAGACAGGGAGAAAGTGTACCTACAGACTACAGAGTACAGACACAGACTACTTAGATAGAACTAGTACAGACAACAGCTCTCCAACCACGCCGTTGATACATGTGATAATGACCGAACCATCCTATTTACAATACATTACATTTATCTCATCGTATATGATGTAAATCTCATCTCTGATGTAAATTAAGCTTTTTACCGGAAGAAGTTGCGAAATATTGTCGCTAGCAATTTACAAAAAAACAAAAAAAATCGAGCTGTCAAGTCAATTGCAATTTGCAATAGACTAACATTATGGGACGAAGATACACTCGGCGAAATGTGGGTGTAATGGTTACACCTCTGCCTACCCCTTCGGGGATTACAAGCGTGTGTGCGTATGTATTTCATACCGCTTGGTGATTATGGTGTCCCCAGTACACCAGTACAGTATTTTTTGTTTTTTTTTATTTTGCATCAAAAATAATTTTCACCCTCCTACCCCACCCTCTGTTTCTATATAAGAAATTTCCACATATGCTATTTTTATCCTGGAAAAAGGCATTCACGCGGGCGGAATCGTGGGCAAAAGCTAGTATTTTTTTTTTATTGCATAGGCCGAAAAACGAGCAAGTGGGTCACCTGATGGTAAGTGATCACCACCGCCCATGTACGCTCACAATACCAAAATAATTATGGGCGCTTTGCCGACCTTAAAGGAAAAGGATAATTAAGGGATTGGGAAGGGGTGGGGGATTTGGGCCTCCGGATATCTCACTCACCGTACGAAACGCAGCAGCAAGCTGCTACTTTACGCCGGTTTTCTATGAGACCGTGGTAACGACCCGGACGAGCCGGCCCATTCTGGCTCTACCACTCATAAAATAAGTAATTTTATAAAATATAGTTTCGGACACCAATGTTTGACTCCACAAACTTGGAGTCAAATAGTAACAGCAATAAGACCAACAAATAAGTAATATTGTCTCTTTCTCACTTGTGTATGTAGTGTATTTTAGTAAGTCTCTTTCGCTGTGAAATTAAAGAGATGGAAAACGTGACTTGGTCTATAGGTTACTACGGTCTAAAGAATCGTGGATAGAGAATTGTAAAAGAGATGCATATATGCAAATAAACGTAGGAGGAAGCAGGACTACAACATGTTTTATCTTTTTCCGTGTATGCGCTGACTAAAGTACATAATAGGGATTGGTTAGCACTAGTGGTTGGTGCTAAATAAATGGATGATTTTTCATATACTCTTGTTTTTGGCCCACAAAGTTAGTTGTTTACATGGAGTTAATATGTACTACGTACAACTGGAGCGCTTACTACGTTTATCTTAAAAAAAAAACAAATATTTACTTTATCTCTATGTCATAAATTTTATTTTGTATTACCAATAGATGTAAGGAAAAACGGTCGTAAGAGAACGACTTTTACGTAGTGGTGTCTCTCTCTCGCACACATTGCCAATGTTCGTTGGCTTCTAAATTAGTAACACTTACATCAGTTCTTGTACATAAACGAATACATCTACATAAGACTAGAGTAATAACAAATAAATAAGAAATATTGCATGTTACAAACCTACAATTCTATATTTTATAATGTTATTATTTAGAGTTACGATTTATTAAAATATTCATAGCACAGAAATTACTGAAATCTACGTTTTGGCAACACTAAGATCTGAAAAAGGGCAATGGAAGTCAATGAAAAAAGTGGCGTCTGTTTACGTTTGTCGTTCGGAGATAAAAGAGGACTGTTAACGTTTGTAGTTTGTTTTTTCGAAAATCGTGGAAGTTTCAGTGTAAGCATGGTGAATACTTGTATTGTAAGTGGGTGTAAGCGAGAATCCTATTCAGGTTGTGGAATATCCTTCCATAGGTAAGATTCATTGATTAATTGTTAATAGTGTGAGCATATTTTTTTAAATTGTGGGATAAAATTTTCTTATAATCTTATATTTCACATCGTTTGTCTGGTAATTGTAAAATTTGTCTATGCGGTATGTTAAATATGAGAAATCAAGCGTAAAAAACTACAATTTGGCAATGTTAATGTAAGAGCTGTCACGTGGTGTTTTATTTGAACATCAATTAATACATTTGATTTGGTTTTTAACAGCAAACTGTCGCTTTACGTTGTTTTTTGCATCTACACAAAAAAAACTAACTGGTTAGCATTGTCAAAATTTCGTGTCCTGTTTTCAGGATTCCAGCTAATGCAGAGCGGAGGTCCTTGTGGATTAATTCCATGAATCTTGACAGTAATGTGTCAAAATCTACAGGCGTTTGTAGCTTGCATTTTAGTAATGACGACTATATAACAGCAGCTAAGAAGAAATTAAAACCACAAGCTGTTCCTTCAGTATTGCCTAAGGTAATAATGTGTTAATTAGGGTTTTAAAAGCCAAAAGAGGCATATTTTTGTGTTTTTTTTGCGGCGGTACTCATTTTTAAGGCAGAGGTGTTGCTGGGGAGTTTGTGGCGCCGTTTCTTCTTCCTAGGAAGCAGTGACAAGGGGGCTTCGGGAGCTGCCTATTGTAAAATTGACGGTTCAAAAGAGCTGAATTCCAGCCTACTTGAAATAAAGAAATTTTGACATTGATTTCTCGCACTTGTTATTGTATGTTTATAGCTGATATTTTTTTAATTTGGTATTCGTTTAATTTACTCAATTAAAATTACTGTTCTCCCAAAAAAAACTAACTAAAATTTTTTTTAAACGCAATGGTTCGGCTTTAATTTCCTAATGTTCAGTGTCGCAAGTAGGTATGTTTTATTTATTTAGGGCTCCCCGGAAATACTTGAAAAATTCTATAACATTTACAATCTACATGGCAGTCACCAACTTGTACAAAAATATCTGTAGAATTTTGTCCTATATTTTAATGTTTATTGGTCACCATATTAGATAAGGATACCGCTACCAAAAAGTATTCTCTTTCGAGACCGTTTTCCCAGCATCAGTCAGCGTAGCATCTCTATAGTAGTCTGTGATCAGTCAGCACTCCAGTTGTACGTAGTACATATTAACTCCACGATGTTAACACTTCTCACGAACGATCCTTTGTTTTGTTTTAAATTACTTGAGTGGCACATTGAATAGAAACTGATAATGCACGGCGTATGACTCACACATTCTCAGAGTACGAAGAATTCGTAAACAAAAAGCGCCCCTTTTTGTGCGGCTTGTAAAATGTTGTCAGACTTATGGAATAAAAAACGTACGTGTGTTTTTCAATTTATTATAGTGAAATATGTATTATGATATATGACTTTCAGTATTATTTTTGAAGTCTGTTTTTAAGTTTTATTATATTATAGCTAACTTGGTTTTGGCCCCCATAATCTGTGACACAGTGGTACTATCCCGGTGGAGGCCCCTTATTAATGCTGTCAACAAAACTGAGCACAGTGTGACTCTAACGCTTTAAAAACCTAAACGATGTTGACTAAATAAAATGCGTAATGAGCACATCCGAGGCAGCCTTGTGTCTTGGTGTCTGTGATGTGGCAGACAAAGTTCAGGAACGTCGTTTGATGGGACTCGGTCACGTTATGACGAAATCGCAGGAGTACATCGATCACAGATTTCTGAGCCTAATCGTACCAGGAGTATGCAACATGACATATCTCGTGTAAAAGTGTCTACATTCACTAAAATTACGTCGTAACACGACGCCTTTGCCCACAATGTCAGAAGAATCATGGCGCGCTGCCGACCTTAAAGGAAAGGAATGATTAAGGCAATGGGTATGGGAGATTTGGGTCTCCGAATATCTCCGAAGGTTTTCTGTGAGACAGTGGTAAGGACCCGAGCCGAATCTAGAGCCGGCCCAGTGATAATGTAGACCAAACTTTCTACAGCGTGGCTCTTCCTCTCAAAAGAATAAATGCGAGTCCTAATGTAATTAATAAAGAAATGTACTATTTTGACAGCCTCCGTGGCGCAACGGGCGAGTAGCCGGTTGCGAAGCGTGAGGCCGTGGGTTCGATTCCCGCACCTAGACAAATGTTTGTCTGATACACAAATATTTGTCTCGGGTCTGGGTGTTGTGGGACCGCACGTCCCTCGTAGTTCTTGATACCCACGATACAGGTTTACCTAGTGTGGGGTCAGGACTATGTGTGTGACTGTTGGGTGTATTTTTTTTTTTTCAATTTACAGGAAACTGAGACGTTTAAAGCAAACGTAGACACTTCGGGTCCAGATAACGACATTATTAAACAAGAAGTGGAAGAAGAGCTTTGCTTAGGGATCGAAATAGAAAACACCAAGGTGCGACAATCACCAAACATCATAGTTCATTCTCAAGGATCGTGGACAAACACGGTGTCCGGTCAGCAGAACAATCTGATAATATCTAACACTAGCGATACGTGGACATCATCCGATACAGAGCCCGCACGCACACGCATTGCGAACGATACATTCCCAACACGTGACTTTACTGAGTTTGGGCAGAGCGTAGCCTCGCAGCTGAGTGCCTTGCCGCTAGAATACGCTCTAGAACTGGAAGTGGAGATACAACAACTGATACAAAAGAGACGTTTGAGGATACTAGAACGAAAGGCAGGGGATGTCCTTCAACAATCTGCCCTCAGTCCATCACAACCGCCTGCCGACCGAGCCGCGCCCGACCTCGCCTGCGTCAAGACCGAGAGATGTAACGAATTAGATTCTTTGTGAAGTGTGAAGTCGACCGTCGTGATATCTTAACATTTCGTTAAAACAAAGTTATATGTCAAACAAAATCAAACAATGATTTGGTGATAACTGATATACGGATGGACCAAAAGACACGCGAATAGCATGCAGGGTATATTAAATGCATACGTTATTAGACATTGACTAATAGTTTGCGCGCACGCTAAAACCATTAATACTCATTACTTATATACTTTGTTATGATGATTATTTTTCCCGAATTTGTGTTTCCGAAAGAGAAAATTAATCCCGGGGAGTCGAGAACGGCGTGTTGTATATATAGGTACTTAATAAGTAGAAATCGAAACAAATCTACCGTCCACGACTTATTGTAAAATAAAATAATATATCCGAGCTACTAGTGTGATATAATATAATAGGAGAATTTTAGATAAAAAATATGATATTTAAATTACAATATATTTCACAAATAATTATTTTGGGTCTGAGTTATTTTTTAATTAGCTTGAGTGACAAAACGAGCAGGTCGCTCGCCATATGGTAATCGCAACGCCGCGCCGGTCCATAAACAGAAGCAACACCGCACATAACTTGAATTACAAAGCTCTGCATGGCATTGACTGCGCTCGTCACACAGACATAAGATGGTATGTCTCATAATGTGCAGTATTTTCACTGGCTTCAATGTCCTTTAAACCGAAACACAACAGTGCTTAAACATACAGTCTTCACCACGAGAATAGTAAAAGAGTAATATATTTATTTTATTTATTTATAATTCTTTATTGTACATACGTACTTGAAGTACAAGTATGTAAAAAAAATAACAATACAAATATTAGTACAATTGGGGCCCTTATCGCTCAGGGCAATCTCTTACAGGCAACCATAATATAATATAAGTACATGTAAAAAATTCGAGTACCTCTTACTTTATATAATCATGTACAGGACAAATGTAGTATCACCTCTTCAACACTAGTTTAAAGTTGTCAAGAAGCAAATGCTCAAGGTCATTGGGTAGCTCTAAATTCTTAACCTCTGGTAAAGAGGGGTATTACTTTAAATTTGACCACTTTGTCTGTCTGTCCGTCTTGTCAACCATTTAGAAATTACAGATATTCTAATTGATGTGGGAGATGTATAATGGTTGGGTTATTTTAATTTATAAATCTGACGCCCAGTTTCTGAAAGGCTGATCAATGTACCATTAACTAATCAAATGTCAAGTCAGTACACCCACATTTCGCCGAGCGTATCTCCGTCTCATAATGTGATAGGGGGCGAGCCTATCGCCATACCGGGCACAAATTCCAGACTCCGGGCTGATACTCAGCATTTCGTAATAGAAAAACCCAATACCACTTTACCCGGGGATCGAACCCGAGACCTCAGCGTTAGCCTCAATCGTAACGCGTACGCAATACAACTGCACCACCGAGCAGGCTCAAATGCAAAAGTGTATTTGTTGAATTGTCTTTCTGTCACACAGCAATAGTTGAACACATTTGAAGGTTAGACACACATGTAGACTGACCAGGATTAGGACGTAGGATATAATATAAATAAAAGTTAGCCACAGGCAGAGCCGTGAGCAAAAGTTGTTAGCAAAATTTATTATGATTGCAGAATGAAACTTCAACCAAGTTTCTTACACAATCAAGCACAAAAATATCAGTGACAGGGATATCTGCATTAGTACGGAGTAGTGATATTCCGCAGCCTGTAATTGTGTGAATTTATCCTTACATATTGAATGAAAGCTACTATAGAATATTTTGGCCATCTTGGTATTGTTTCATAGTTTAGTTTCTTATAGCATATTTATTTGTATTTGTATTGTAATTAAAGTGGGGATGTCTGCAAGTTGCAGGGATATCAGCTCACTTTAGTGGAACCATTTCACAGTTTGAGTGGCCCTTTTACTTTCGCTTTGGATCAGCTTGATTTCTCGCATTCCTCTGAGATATAGTCTCCACCAATGGGGTTTCGGCTGCAGCTCAGACAGACCTTTTGGGCATCATGGCTATCTTCTAGATTTGCACATTTCATATATCCACTTCTGCCCAACGCAGCCACCCCCTTAATAGTCCCGCCACTTTGATCCTTGGAGACCATTGCGTCAGGAACGTCAGGGCGGACTGCGCTCAGCCTGTACGTAAGAAACATACCTGCTGTTTGGCATTGTCTGCCTGCATACACCCCCCTCCCCCCTTGTATTTATGGTGGGGACGTCTGCGAGTAGCACAGAGGGTGATCAGCTCACTATCCCCCTTTAGGATGCGGGATTACTAACCTTACCTTGGCTATTCACGGTAGTCTCCACTCTGAAGCACCTGTTTTAATGATGCTCCTGCAGTATGCCCCCTTCTAACCTTGCAAACCTTTTTGTTGTCCTGCTGACCCTAATAATGACTCCCAGTTTGACATCTTGTAGTTAATGTTGTGCTATTCTGTCTGTCCCCATTATCTCCCACCTTGGCAGAGAGTACATTGGACACTGCCAGAAAGTGGAGACTTGTCACTTCCTCTCCACACTCCGGGCATGAGGAGTTGTCGGTCTTTATATATTGTTTAAATGCCTGTTCAGCATACAGTGTCCACTATGCCTGTAATTATTCTAATGTCTGCCTTCTTGAGTTAGAAGAGATGCTTCGTCTTTTTCTTATCTTGTGCCTTGTTGAAGAATTTGGATTAGATTACATTTACTAAATGTTAAGGAAAGCAATATTTTTGTACATATAATCAACTAGATTTTGCCCGCGACTCCGCCCCGCGTAGCAGCCTTGGTTATTCAGAAAACCTAATTTTATGTACTATGCATTCCCCCAGAAATTGATTTGCGCCTAAGTTATCGATTTTAAAGTCAATCAACTATTAAACAAAGAAAAACAAAATGGCGGCCACTGTCATTCTAACATCGGATCTACTATTTTTAACTATGGAGCGTCTCAGATATCGATTTTGAAGTAAATCGGCCTTAAAACAAAAAAAAAACGAAATGGCGCACACTTTCTCCGATTCTAACATCAGCTTAATTATTTGTAACTACATGGCATCCCTAATATCGATTTTGAAGACAATCGGACTTAAAACAATGAAAAACAAAAGACCACATAGGACTAGTCTGTACAAATTGAAACGCCCTATTATTATTATTTTCTATTAGGTAGGTATGTTAATACCCTGCCTAACATCGGGGGGCCGGGTGAAAGCTCAAGCAAAGACAGAACGACGGTTGACAATAACATTGACGTGAGTTTTGGCGGGAATTCTGACAGTGCGGTGGCTCTCTTGTTATAATTATTTATTGGTGTGGTTTTATGCAATAAACATTAACGATGATGAATAGTGCATGGAATACTGAGTTTGGACAGATCGTAGTCTCGCAGCTGAGTGCCATGCCGCTAGAGTACGCTCTAGAACTGCAAGTGGACATACAACAACTGATACAGAAGAGACGTTTAGGACGAAGAGCTAAGGACGTACTTGGACGTGTCTGCCCTCGGCCTATCATAGCAGGCTGCCGACCAAGCCGCGCCAAACATCGCCTGCGCCATAAATACATAATACAAAGGACCTGCGCCAAGGCCAAGCGATCTGATGGATTACATTCCTTATGAAGTGTGAACTTGATCGTTTATGATAAATTGTATTCACAACTAACTTTGCGAGTAGGGGTGATGTTATTTTTATAATATTTGTCCGCAAACGAGCATGTGGGTCATCTGTTGGTAAGTGATCTCCACCGACAATACCCTGTTGCGAACCTTAAAGGAAAGGGATTATTAAGGGATTTGGACCTCCGGATATATCACTCAGCGTACGAAATGCAAGCTGCTACTCTACGCCGGTTTTCTGTGAAACAGTGGTAACGACCTGGACGAGCGGGCCATTCATGCTGTAGACAAAACTGTCTACAGCGTGGCTCTACCACTCAAGAAAGAGCTCACCCCAAGATAGTAGGTCATCGGATATATAAATGCCTCCCGTCCAGCCGATTTTAGTAAGAAGGGCATCGATAAATTGCCACTGCGCTGGCGAAGATGCATCGATAGCATGGTTGGTTACTTAAATCAATAATTTTTTAAAAAAAAGATGGGAACGTAATACTTAAAGATATTAAGTCTTACAATACCTAGTACCTAATTATAAGCGCTTGAGTGTCCTTTAAACATAACAGTGCTTACACACTGCTCCTTGGCGGCAGAATTAGATGTAGTGATTGTAACTACCAACACAGACGGCCTGTCGGGTATGAGTGTACAACCACCTAGTGAAATGTATAACAAACTAAATTTATTTCCATGAATAATGTCGTAAATACCATTATTATTTCTTTTAAGACTATACCCATGCGTGCTCCTTACACAATCCGCATGATCCATCCCCTCAGCCAAAGTACCAACTAGATCAAACAATCTAGGGCGTTTTGTAAAACTTCTGTTTTATTAAATAAAAACCCTTTTACTAGTGGTGGCAATATGTTGCGCCTAACTGAATTTGATTTTCAATAAAGCCAGAATCGGTTTTGCTGCTGAGGAAACATAACCCACCTGTGCAGTAAAGAGGTTCTTCTTCTTCTTATCGAATGGTTAGTGGCCAACCTAGTGTCAGAGTTTTTCAAGCCACCCGAAGGCCTCCGACTTGGCTTAACGACTGCTATCAGTTGATAACAGCCGGGACCGACATTTTACGTGCCCTCCGAAGCACGGAGACGCTCTGTTGAAATAACACTAAGCGGTCACCCATCCATAGACTGACCGCACCAAGGGTTGCTTAACTCGCTTATTGTTTACTGATTAGTGAGTGCAACTAGCTATGAGTAAAGAGGTCAAATAAGTATACCTAATCTACAAAAGATGCGAGTTAGGTAAGCGAGGTAGGTTAAGTGGCCAAAAGATTTCGTTTCGCAGCTACATTTATTTCTACCTATATGAGATTGAAGCAGCGATAGCTCAGCGGGGAGTGGTACGGACTGTCGAAACGAAAGTCGCAGGTTTGAAACCAGTCCCAAGAGCACCCACCTCTCACTTTTCTAAGTTATGTGTGTATTAATTGTTAATTATCAATTGCGGTAACGGTGAGGGAAACATCGTGAGGAAACCTGCATACCTGAAAAGTTTTCCATAAGAATTTCAAAGGTATGTGAAGTCTGCCAACCCGCATTAGGCCGTGTCCAGCAGTGGGACAGGTATAATACAAGGCTAGCAAAAAAAAAAAAAAAAATTAGATTGAAATAGTCGAGAATCAAATTTACCGAAAATATTTTTACGCAGTTTCAATCTGCTGGTATGATCGGTTATGTTTTTTTTACTAGTTTGAATAATGAAACTAGCAGTTTGTTCGCCTGAAGGTAACCACGCCACGCCTGCCCATCATAAACAGATACAACACCACACAAAACTTTAAATTACAAAGCACTAGATGGCACTAGACTGCGTTTATCACCCCGAGTGGTGGTACCAACCCAGACAGGCTCTTGCACAAGAGGGACCTTCCACCTTGTGCTATTTATGTAGCTGATATACGAAACTAGATGCATAAAGTGTAATATTACATTCCACTTTGTTCATCTCGAAATTTGAACGCCTGGGTGAACAGCCAAGTTGGATGTTAAATCCATTGAAACCGGTATTCGGTCATTATGCGGTTGTTGAGAGAACTGGAGTCACAAAGAGACGATTATGGTTTACGATCGTCTTACACATCTCGCTATTTATAGCAAAATCCGTAAAACCCCATATTATCGATTAAAAGTCACATTTTGCCAGCCGTTGAAGAGGTTTTAACAACTGTTCTACGCAAACCTGCATCATATCAGATCCAGAGGATTACCATTAAAATAATGCCTTTAAGCAATAACACAGCTCAATGGCAAGACGCTCATTTAATAAAATGAGTCAGAATATTGAAAACTTCTTGTGTAATTATTTGCAAACGATCTATTTCTCTATACAGTTGGATGAGGCAACATTACATAGGCTGCGGGCCATATGCTTAAGCGCATCAATATAATTTTATTGACGTTTGATTGTAGGTAAATAGTTATTTCCTATACGTCTATCGAAGCCGGGTATTCATGTCCACGAGAAAAGGTCTCGTTTTCTCCTACTATCTCTATATATTTTAGGTATCTCTTTCTCTATGTAGTTGCGGTACAAACGCGAAGTTGATATCGAAAAAGTTTTCTCTCTTGCGCGCGATATTTCTCGTGTGCTTATGCTAAGCGGCTTGGTAATGACGCATTATTATTGGCATAATATGTTCCATGAAGATTTTTTTTCGCGAGAAATTCGACCACATCGTAGTTGATAAATTTGCATAAATTAAATATTAGATAAGCAGGGAGTGTACCCAAAATCGAAAAACATAGCAAGTGCCCAATAAGTTTGGGGACCTCTGGTCTAAGGCATGCTCCGCTCTTTTCTATGTAGGTACCTATACATAATAATATACTTTCTTGAAGAATACTGTGCGTTGTTTTAATAAGGAGGAAAAATGTGTGTTTTGTAACTACGCCTAGGTACTTAATAAATAAATAACAAGTACTAACATTATCCCAGTGGTCGAATTCGTATCTCATCTTCTTGAGGTAGGGCTCGAGCTCGGCCAGCATGGCGGCCTCCTCCTGCTCGGACACGAAGTCGGGAATCACCTGCATGTCTTGTAGAAACGACTCGCGCAACTCTACCTCCTCTCCTTGCTTCCATGAGGGACATATCTCTACCAGGCTCGGATCACCTGTAATATTAATATTATAATAATTAATACTAGTCCTGTATTATACACGTCCCACTGCTGGGAACGGGTCTCCTCTACTCTCCTCTAGGCCTTAGTTTAATATAGAACTTCGTAAAACATTACTAACAACTTACGCATTACAAGTCAAGAATTACAGACCTTAGAATTCACAGACACGGCGTTCTTTCTTTAAGAACAAGAGAGAAACATTTAAGTAGCGGAGGCTGAGGCATACAAATATTATTGGTCATGAATTCGTTGAATATCCTGCTAATATTATAAATGTGAAAGATCCGATGTATATGAGTTTTAACGACTTGTGAGTGAAATATGAGACACCAGTAGGCTATGACCTGCCGCAACATCTTCATTTCTGATCTCCCTAAAATTGCTCTTAAGTGAATGTCACATCTCACATTCATAGCGGAACACAGGCCGAATGATGGTTTTGAATACCAGACCTTTAGGACTTTATCGGCATCTTTCAGTTCGTAGTAAGTTCTTTGACCTTCTGCTATTTAGTCCCAACGGCACTAATTCAGGTTTTGAAGTCGATATCATCGGACGGCAGTACAGACCCTAGGTATTTAAATTTGCCGTTTTCACGGCAAGTTCGTTTCCCATCCGGATATCCGGAACTATTCCTGCAGGCCATGTATTCGGTCTTGGCCACATTTAGTTCCAGACTCGCGCCGCTTCCAAGCGTCCCCTTCCACAGGTTAAACCTATGCTCAAGGCACTTATGCTCGTTTTCACTATCAATCCCTAAGTTTAGGTGAGCCCCTAAGACATTTTAAGTGTTAATTTTGTTTTCACCATAACTTAGGGGACACCTATGTTTCTAAGGTGGACCTTAACTACGTGAAGACAAACTTAGGTATGGGATAGATTTAAGGAGTTCCTTAGGTTAAGGGACCCTTACTTAGGAAGTGTTTGAGGGTACGTTGGTGAAAACGGGTATTATTGTCTTCGCTTTAAAAACTCGTAAAAGTAAATAAAAATAAAATAGTCCCAATACAATCTATTAAAGTAAGTTTTTAATCAGTGCTATCAATCAGTGACTAATAAACTGCAATAACATCGACTGAAAGTTATAAGGATTACATTACGCATCCTTTTTTTATAGTATAGGCCGGCAAACGAGGGTTTCACCTGATTGTAAGTGATCTCCACCGCCCGTGTACGCCCACTATACTAAAATAATCATGGGCGCGTTGCCGATCTTAAAGGAAAGGGATAAGTAAGGGATTGCGAAGGGGAGGGGAATTTGGGCCTCCGGATATCTCACTCACCGTACGAAACGCAGCAGCAAGCTGCTACTTTACGTTGGTTTTCTGTGAGACAGTGGTAACGACCCGGACGAGCCGGCCCATTCATGCTGTAGACAAAATTGTCGTTGTGGCTCTACCACTCATTTTATATTTGTTTTAGAGGTTTTTGTGAGTCATTTGGATAAATTACAAATTTATTCCAATGTGAATTCTATTTATTTATTTTATTTCTTTATAATTCTTTATTGTACAACACTTAAAGTACAAGTATGTAAAAAAATAACAATACAAATAATAGTACAATTGGCGACCTTATCGCTCAGGGCAATCTCTTACAGGCAACCATTTCCATTCTAGTATTTATTTTTAAAACTGTCCAGAGATTTCATCCTAAATATTTTGAAAATAAACCAATTTGAGTTTTAGCTATGCAGTCAAGTTCTGTGAAGTTGCATTCAACAGTTCCATGATCTGAAATCCGTTTTTAATTAAGTAATGAAGTGCCTGACATCAATTAATCTTCTTATTCTTTTGTTAGTACTTTTTCTTCACACTTAATTGATAACTGAAATAAAAGAAACTACTTCCATTATGTACCCTAAAACAATCATACTAGAATAATCTATGATCTGTTTTTTAAGCCATTAACCACTTTCAAAAGGCTCCTTAATTAAGCAGCATTATTTATCACTGTAATTTTATCATATATACCTATATTCATTTATGTATTAATAGATATGTATTTATGTCAGTTTTTATTTTAATAAGCTTGAGTGACGAAACGAGCAGGTCACTCGCCTGATGTACATGGTAAGCACCACGCATGTTCATAAACAGAAGCAACACCGCACTGCATGGCATTGGACTGCGCTCGTCACCCCCATACATAAGGTGTTAAGTCTCATAATGCCCAGTAATGTCACTGGCTTCGATATTCTTCAAACCGGAACACAACAGTGCTTATACACTGCTGCTGGCGGCATAAATAGACAAAGCTGTGGTACCAACCCAGACGGCCTTTCGTTTCGACCAGCTGGTTTCGAACAAATTCTATTTCTGGGCTACTCATGTGTGGTTTTTCGAATCGAATACTCAAACACAAATTGAGATTGTCAGCACTAAGATTTAAACCCTCATTTGGACCTCAAAGTTCTAAGCCAAAGTGCGCTGCCACTAGACTCTGAGGGATTTCCTCTCACAAGATAATATGGATGTGCCAATTGTTTATGAAATAAAAAGTCTGCTTATATCAGAACTAAAATTAGTACATAATATACAAGTGACAATTCATACTAACACCTTGTTAACATGTAGCATGCTAAGCAATAAATTGTGTAAAAATTTAACTGAACATAGGATTAATGTTCCATTATTGCTTATTGCCATTGCACATGTTGAAATTTTCCATTAGAGGTGGTTAATGTGCATCACTTGGAGTCTTTTACCCTAAAAAAGATGATTTATTTTAAAATAAATTTAATTTCAATAATTTACCCACAAAATTAATAAATGCCAATTATTGAATAGCACTCTGTATCAATGCATAGTCATGTCTGTATTTTCTTAACTCTACAGGCACATCTTATCAAAGATATTATTCATACATACATACGCACTAACACCTGTAATCTCCGAAGGGGTAGGCAGAAGATAAGATATTTTTTTTGATAATAAAATATAATAATGACAATGAGATCTTATCACTGTAGTATAGTAAGTAACTACTCACATCATAGAGCTGGCACTTATTTGATAGGTTTGTAGTAAGTACATAACTGTTATCAAGGCAGGTAATTTTGTTGGAAATGTTCAGATGTTAATTGATCACAATTATTTTCAGAAAATCTATTTTGTTTCTATTCCATCTACAATAAATAAATAAATTGTTATTGATATAATGATTTAACTGTAATTTATGTACCTTAATTATAATAGCTCACCAAACTTTATTCTTACTGCCTTTGTAAGTATTTGTCCCAACTCACAAGAATTTCTTGTACTTCACATTTTCTATACGTATTATAGGTAAGTATGTGAACTAAAAGTGTGTTTTTTCACAAGTAAAACTATATATCAAATAATATATGACAGATGAAAATGCTACCCTTTCGGAAAAATAATCAATAGTCTTGAAATATAAACAAAAAGCGTCTTCTTGAGCAAGCAAGTGTAGATGTCGATATGGTGGCAAACAGCATAAGTTTCACCCTCCACAGTACCAAACACCGCACAGAACAACTTTACCCTACTAAACCTACAGCATATATACCTCTACTAGCCCGCCGCACGAGTATGGTCGCAACTTGCATATACGCACAGATTTACAAGTAAATTCTTTACAAAATAAATATTTGGTCTTTTGAAATAATTAATTTTAGGGTTAGTTGCAAGTTACCAGGTGTAGATTACCAATGAACGACGGACCGTTATTTACAGGCTAAGTTCGGAGAAAAAGAGCCCACAATCAAGATCAAGAGACACAAGGCGGCGCAGGGGTGGTTCCAGCTGCAGCTGTGACGCTTTTCGCCTCAGGAATCTGGGGCCACCTAATGCGCCGAAAATGGCCACCGCAGGGTTTTGTATATGCTATGGACGACGTAAGGTGTTCATAGTGTTAGGGACTCGGCCCAGCAGTCATCTGGATGTTTTCCATCTCTCCTGTCTCATCTATGGCCGGTGCCCTAAACATAATCATCCCGCCTCCGTTCAGGGCAGGGCGGTAGGGATAAATCGCTTTTTCCCGCAATAAAAAGAAATGGTCGCACTCTAAAACATTGCATAAGTACCTATAATTTTCCGGTTCTCCACTTCTGTTTGAATCACACTATACTTTTTCGGTAAACTTTGCCGAAAACTGAATGCACATTTTTGTAAGAAACCTAAACTTAAAATCCGCATTTTAAACTAAACACTTGATAAATTCCTAATGGATTTCTTCACTACGAAATAAAAAACTAATAGTTCAAGAAGGTTTACATTCACTTGAAATGTCCGAAAATTTTTATTCGAGGAACTTGTTTTTATTGAAAACTACAGAATAGGCTCTGTAGTATGTAATCGTATCACAGATTAATTATTATTTAATAGTAGATCTCAAATAAGTATTTCTAATGAAAACATTGACAACAGCTGATGGCTCGATATTTGACATTTACGTAGTAAATAACAGTCAATACATTTTTTTTTCTTACAGATTGAAGACATTGTAAAAGTTTATCCACATTGCAGCAGATGTCACTATTTTAAAATTTAGACAGTGGCGTCGTAAAAGGAAATGAAAATGCCGATCCGTCTTACGCTAATTATTATCATAAATCAACAAATATATGAAAGTTTATAATCTTAACTGACCCCCGATAATGTATAAAATTGTTACAAAAAATATATTTATGTCTAATTTTTTTATGATTTCTTTATTTCTTGTTTTTATATATTCTATGTCTCGGGACGGTTCTCAGCAGCCATGTTGGATTTAACTTTTCGAGCAGTCTTGTGTAACTTTTGTTTCTCGGGTACTTGCAACACTGGTCATTACGTTTCGTTTGTGAGCCGTGTGTGAGTGTATTTCGTTTATCTTTTATTTATTTTTTCGTTAACTTTGCTTGCTACCTGGACTCCGAACACTTCCCTCCTTTTGTAAATCTTACGCGTGAAACTCTGGATCCCGATTTGCTTAAAGATTTGGCCTAGATTTGGATGACAGTGATAAAATAAAAATGTGTGGAAGTAATTACTATAAAAAAAAGAAACTTATTATAAAAACATACCACCGCTAAACTCTATTTCTGTTTCACAAAGTAATTTCTAAAAGGGTATATAATCGTTATTGAAATTATTTGTCTTTTGGGAATTACTTTGTGAATTATAAATAGATAATTTTAAAATATTGAGCAGCACGGTTTGCTTTAAATAGGGACGTCGTATACCGATAGATGGTGCTAATACCTTTAATCTCAGTGTTAACTATATGTGGTTTATAATAGAAATCTGTGTTTGACATATTTTTCTTTTAATTCGTCCACAAACAGGCTATAGTCTTTCGACCATACTGCCTAGCCTTACGTGTAACTATTTACATTACTAAAGTAATTTTTAACATTGTCTTTCATAAATATTTTCATATCCAGTTTCAGGTTAATATGTCTTAATTTTAAATATTTTCATATCCAGTTTCAGGTTAATATGTCTTAATTTTACAATAGTCGTCAAATCCAAGAATACACGTCATTTACGAACTGTTCAAAGTTTGAATTTTCTAGTCTTACGTGTAATTCTTTACATTAATGTCGTTTTATGACATAGATATCATGCGCGCGCGCGCGAGAGAAATATCTTTTTCTTCTTTGTTGGTTAATGGCGACGAGCTTAGAGTGTAGCTATTCCGCCAATGTCACGTGGTGGGTGAAGATAAACGAAGGAGAGAGAGGACACATATAGCCACTATGTTTGTTTATGGCGAAATCACCGATCTACGGTGGAGCCAAACACAATTAAAAGAAGAAGAAGACACATATCTCGGTCCTCGGATAGAAGTGTCATTTGATAAAATTACGAGTTTTGGCGGGAATTCTCACAGTGCGGTGGCTCTCTTGTTTAATTATTTCCTAAACTGGTTTAAAGTTGTGTTTGTCTTTCGATTCGCTTGAAGAAAGTCGTCTAAGAAGCATTGAACTGAAAGGAATTATGACCAAAACTCCAGCAAGACCTTGAAATCGGCCACACCCCTGTTTCATCGTTCTTGGAATATAAGAAAAGAATCTTATAACTAATGACTTGGCAGCATGGTCTCTGATCTTAGCCGGTTCCTTATGGAACAAAAAAAAAACCTTATGGAACCGGCTAAGATCAGAGACCATGCTGCCAAGTCATTAGTTATAAGATTCTTTTCTTATATTCCAAGAACGATGAAACAGGGGTGTGGCCGATTTCAAGGTCTTGCTGGAGTTTTGGTCATAATTCCTTTCAGTTCAATGCTTCTTAGACGACTTTCTTCAAGCGAATCGAAAGCACAAGGTCGCCAATACCCTTGATCAAAAATCACCTAAATCCACTTATTTCAATGTTTCCATACACTATGCATCATCGTTAATGATTATTGCACAAAACCACACCACTTTTATACAACAAACACAACTTTAAACTAGTTTAGGAAATAATTAAAACAAGAGAGCCACCGCACTGTAAGAATTCCCGCCAAAACTCCCGGTTCCATAAGGAACAATCAAACAAAAAAAAAAATTGATAAAATTACGTCGCTAAGTTAAGGTTCGTAATAAAAAACAATAGCGAGGTTGAAAGTACTATCGTCTCTACTTTCACATTGCGAGTCGACTATTCTATGCATCCATTCCATGTTAGCTTTGTTACGATAGACATATATAGAGATAACCATATAAAACTGCTTTTTCATGACAAAATGAGTCGAGAAAATCATCTCATGTTGCATATGCTAAGCCCCTAGGGAAAAATTATGATTAGCCATCGGAAAGGATATACATTTTAATTATTTGCTATTTAGATTTGTCAATCTCGTTATGAATGGTTTACCACCCCTAGCGGTACCTATCACAAGTTACAACATGTTCCACAGAATAACTATTAGTAGCTAGAACATTCACGACTTCTTGCGAACTCAACGTAGTGGTTATATTCTTTTTGTTGCGAACCATCGTGTGAGGGCGCTGCTGATCTACCACTCTGAATTCTCAGACTTGTTGACTAGTAACTTAAGGTACCTACATACCTACTCAATAGCTTATTATTCTAAGCTTAGATAGTAGGTACATATGTAAACTGTACCGGATATTATAATTTATAACTGTCTTTATAAAAAATATTGTATGATCATAATTCAGTCTTAAATATTTTTTTATGGAGTAAAGTCTTTTTACCCGACTTCCAAAAAGGAGGTTATGTACGTCATCGATTTCTCCACCAATTGTGGACCGATATTATTGCAAAAAAATCTTTCGATGGAGTTTAGCTGCCATGTGGTCCCATATGAATTTGGTTAAGATCTGATGACGGAGTTCGGAGTAAATTAATTATCTCGTCAACGGACAACAGTACCTACACTTGTTGCGATTGTGTTATTGTATTGGAATTGACATGCTATTGCTATAACTACCACTAAAAATTGAAAAATAAAATACTTAAGTTTTAACAAAACTTAAAAACCGACTTCAAAATAAAATCACTGAAAAGTCAAAAACAACAATTTCTACGGGTCTCTTTGAATTTATTTTATTTATTTTTGAAGTCGGTTTTAAGTGTTGTTATTAATTTTTAAAAACCTCTCAAACATCGCTTCAAATATAACTATCTACCTCTACCTGATTATTTGTAGGTACTGACTGACTCACTCTATATTTCAATTGGTACTACATACCCGTGAGAGAGAGCCGTGTGGGACGCGCTGCGACTGCGTCTTGTACAGAAGTAAGATTGCTCACTCGCTTCGTCTGTGGCTCGGCTCACATTGTTACGCGTTGTTCAACCATACCACAATGCCCAATACAGATACACACTAGGTAGAGCCATCAGGAATAATATACAGTAGAATGCAATTTCAGTTATTGCAACATGAATATTAATTTGTATATTATGTTATGTTGATGAATAGGTTTAGTGCATTATGTTAATAAAATATAATATAATGCTGTTGACATTTCAGTGAAAAGGTGAATATAAGGACGTATCAATTAGCATATTAACCTTTAAGGCGAGATGACCCACGATGACCCCCAATCACAACTTTTCGCCGCGCGACAATATCAATAAATGATTCCCCGCGGAACGCGAATTCCCCGTTGCACAAACCGCCCCCGCTAACAACTTGAGAAACCCCCCCCCCCCCAACGTCTTGTACCCCGCAGGACGGTCGCGCACGATCTTGTCCATCTATAGTATCTACTGCTGTAGTTCTTACAGACACACTGTCGACGTGACGGCAAATCAATCTCAGGGCGACCAAAACATAGAGCCATTGCGCAGTGCCTACTAGTCGTTAGTCACTCGCCTTACTTGCAGACGAAGCCAAGCGACTACAAGTTGTATACGTGCGGTTGCCTCGGAACTCGGACGTAGTTAGTCGTAAAACCGTCCAGCGGTTACCATGGAAATACTTGAGTTTGTGGAAATTGCGCGGGGAGTTGCCCAGCAACTTTGCGGACTGCGGCCAAGGCGTATGTATACATTCAAATGCACCTGGTAGACAACTAGTCGATAGCGCGTAATTGTTGTAAGTGCCACACTATTGATCATTGCCATTATTAATGGGTTAGACAAGGACCAAGCTTACTGTTACAGTACAGTGTAGAGCAGTAATACATTTTCATTCGTTCTTTCACATCTCTACACAAAAACAAAACAATATTGTTTTGTGAAGGCCATGGTACGAATCTGAGTAATATAATTGTAAGCATGTTCCAAGATCCTCTTGGAACGTGTTGGGTTTTATAAAGTTGGTGGTTGTGCTGCAGGCTAGTTATTAAATACTATTCTCGTTTTTATTTTTTATAGTAGTGGATACAATAACATACTGCCGGCGTCATCATTAGTTGATCTCAACAACAATCGTTTAACTGGTAATCTTGGTCAGTGATTACCCACGATACAAGCCTAGCTTAGTGTGGGGATCGCGGTAAATAATTTAGCAAAAAAAACCTTCGACAATGTTTATATAAGTAAACCTTAAAATAGTGTAAAGTGTTAAACAATTGTAAACATTGTATCAATAAATATATTAAATATCAAATATCAAACGTTCATGTCACTCATTCAGTGTCACTCTTATAACTAAGACGCATTCTCACGACATGGACACCTCAAATTGTGGAAAAAAAACACGCTGAATTGAGAACCTACTCTTTTCTTGAAGACGGTTAAAAACCGATCAACTCATTTAGGCTACAGAGAGCACTAAGATCCATATTTCCTCTAGTAAATATTGTAGGTGTTCATGGACGGTGGTAATCAGCAACCAATTGACCCAGGTCTTTACCCAGGTGCTCTTTCGCCCCACTAAAATATATCTAAGATTCAGACAGATTCAGACATAGTACACGTAGTACAGGAGTCTGCGATGCTTGTCACTTTGTTTTATATAAATACGAGTAGTCTATAATAGCCGCTTTGTGTTACTATTGCCATTTCGGTTTAGTTTCTCGTTTTAGCCGATCCAATAATAGAGGGAGGTTCTCCGTTTGTCGTTTTTTTTATTAGTTTGAATGACGGAACGAGCAGGTCGCTCGACTGATGGTAAGCGCCATCCCTGCCCTTAAACAGAAGTAATACCACAAAGAACTTTGAAATACAAAGCACTGCATGGCACACTGGACTGCGTTCGTCACACCTAGACATACGTTATTATGTCTTATAATGCCCAGTAATTTCCCTGGCTTCCATGTTCTTCAAACCAAAACCCAACAGCCCCAGACCGCTTCTTGCATACGATGGACCTACTACTAGTAAATCTCCACGGCCCATGAATAGTCACAATATCTGAAGAATCATGACGGGTTGCCGCGCTTAAAGGAAAAAGATGATTAAGAGATGGGTAAGGAGAATGGGATTTGGGCCTCTGGATATCTCAATTACTGTAAGTGGAAGTATTATTGTATGGCGATAGGCTCGCCCCCTATCACATCGTGGGACGGAGATACGTTCGGCTAAATGTGGGTGTACTGGTTACACCTCTGCCTTCGAGGATTACAGGCGTGAGTGCGTATGTGTGTATGTAAGTAAGTGAGTTGTGAGATATTCCGAACGTTTTATTCACCGTAGGCTGGCCACGGTTGGTTGGTTCAGTGCGACGCGTTGTGCCGTCATGACCAGAAACTAGCGACCATTCCGCGTGCCACGCCGCGCCCGAGAGTTTCTTATTTTCACCTTTTTTATATGAATTCAAAAAATGAAACAAGTAGGTATAAGCAACGTTAACGTATGTAAAAATTCTGGGATTCATTTTTGTAGTCGTTTTTTAATTCTGTTACGAACATATCTGAAAAGAGGTCAAAATTCGCCTCCGGATATCTCACTCGCCATTCGAAACTCAGTAGCAAGCTGCTACTTTATGTCGGTTTTCTGTGAGACAGTGGGAATAATAACCCAGTCGGACCGACCCATTCATGCTGTAGGAAAAGATTTGCTATAAAAATTATGGTTTTAAGACACAATTATCGTAGGAAAAGAAGCTTCATATATCAATTTTGGTACTTATATGGCGGCCAAATGAATAGTCATTTGTGTTTCCGACCTAGTAATGATGACTATATATACCTACGTGTACCGCATTTGCGATCATTACATTTACAATACGTTACTCCATATCGACTATGGATTGTTGACGTAACGTTTAATATCATTCCTAGTTTATATATTTAATTGCTTTATTATTCTAAGTACAGCTATTCGCATTTTAAGTGACCCATTTGTATTTCCGAGAAGACTTTAATCCGAGAGTTGTTAACACCTAACGGTATTGTGGTCGCCAATGGCAAAACCACAGAATATAATTTAATAATACTACTTGCCATGCATAACTTTAGTTATAAAATAGTTTGTACCACACAGAGCGTGGATGTGTATATTAATTAGGAATAACGTATTTAAACTATGCGTTATAACTGTTTAAAAACAGCGGTAAAATAGCTTAAGTAAGCTTAGGCATAGATACATAATACATAGGTAAGCTTGATGTAATGGAGGGCCTTGAACTCTCAGGTCGTTAGTTAGTCAGCGACACAACTCGCTAGTCAGCGACTTGGATGTGTATCTATTTTTTTCTTACAATGAAGCTGTAGGTGTACCTGAGTAAGTGCCGCACGCCTGCTCATAAATAGTAGCAACTCTGCCCAGAACATTGAATTAGGTATCAAATACTGAAAGGCACTACATTGACGGTGTTTGCAAAAAATCCGACGAATTTAAATTGTGATAGTACTGGCGATAAAGTACCAGCGGCCAGCGCGAGCTCACTGTTGGTACGTGCACTGTGGCGTGAATCCGATCGCTCGATCGTCGTTTAATTAAATGTTTTCTACCAGTTGTTGAACTGGAGTGGTCCCTCCGGCATCCGGTCGGCACGGTTAGCAGTCGTCAGTCAGTCAGTACACTAATTTCTGTGTTCTGTAATCAATGTAATACTTATCGGCCATCTTCTCTACAACATGCAGTGTAAATACTTCATCCAGAATCGCATCACGAGCCTAAATGCAGTGCTTTTAAATTTTAAACTCCCTATAGGGAATATCAGGTTATAATCTGAACTACACATTTATCCTACGAAAAAATAGGTACCTACCTACATATGTAATTCATAAAAATATATAATTAAAATGTTTACGTTGTAGTTGCTGCTGGGTTTCGTAAGGTGAGTGAGATACCCGGAGGTTCAAATCCCCCTCCCCTTCCCAATGCCTTTCCTTTAAGGTCAGCAACGCCCCAATGATCCTTCTGGTATTGTGAGCGTGGTACATGGGTGGTGGAGATAACTAACCATCAGGTGACCCACTTGCTCATTTACCGGTTTATGATATAAAAAAAACTCACCGGCCGCGGCAGTCGGCATGTGGCATGATGAACTTGCCTTGATAATTTCCCTACATAGTTAAAGGAGAATGGAATCTGGGGCAGATGTATCACGCGACTCCTCTCTACATCTATGTATATAAAATAAATGGCTAAATTTATTGCTAAAGACCGGCTTGACCGATTTTGATTTTTAAATAAAATAAACAAATAAATACACCCAACAGTCACACACATAGTCCTGATCCCACACTAGGTTGACCTGTATCGTGGGTATCATAAACTACGAGGGACTTGCGGTCCCACAACACCCAGACCCGAAATAAATATTTGTGGATCACACAAACATTTGTCTCGGTGTGGGAATCGAACCCACGGCCTCTCGCTTCGCAGCCGGCTACTCGCCCGCTGTGCCACGGAGGCTGTCGAAATGGGTCCCTGGATGGTTTATATTCACAATTAGACCCATTAGGTGGCGCTGCAATCGGGTTCTAACTATCAGTTATATGTTGCGGGTGGAACCGCGCGGGGACAGCTATGGCAGTATAATAATACGATATGCACTCCGTACATGCGGAGCCCGCATGTTGTTGTTTGTCTGTACACCCACATTGATCACTCCGCGGCCCGCGCGCTGCCTGTACTCTGTACCATACTAAAGTTGCGATTCCGTAGGCGACGGCAGACCGCAGACAGCAGCACAGACGGCGACGGCAAATGCTGTCGGGCTTCAGTTGCCATCATATAGATTCCGAATCCGACACCAGGCACTGCAGTTCCGTTACGTCACGGCACTAAATTGATAAAATATATATCTTCGTCTGTCAACATGTTTATAATGTCGAACTTCAACGATTGTACTGTATTTGCGCGGGAGTGCCGTCTGCTGCTACGCGTCAATAAGGCGCGACAGGTCGCGCGGCAGTTGCAGTCGTATGTCGGAATCAGTCAAATACAAATTAATACTGTGAAGTAATGTCCTCTGCCGCCATGGCACATGCCGTTGCCGGTTGTCGCTGCCGACCTGCGGTCTGTCGCCGCCTGCGGAATCGCACCTTTACTGTTTCATTGTTGCGTATCGATTACCAGCGACAGTGGCTTTCTATAATTACTACATAGTACTATTCTTGTACTATTATGTATTCTGTGCTTTATTTACTTTTATTTATTTTCTAAAGTGACTAACAGCTCATTCACACCTGTTTTTGTAAGGCGGAGATCAGGGACCGAGCATGTGTGATGTGGGTCAAATCATGATGGTAAATGAGTAGTGACGTCTACCGCTCATAAACAGCTATAATATCAAAAGAATAATGGATGCGTTGCCTATCGGAGGGGTGATGTTCACCTCCCTATATCATGGTGAATATTATGCAGTACGTACAAGACTATATTCTAGATCAAGTAACTAATACTAGTCCTATAAAACTTCTCATTCCATTTTCTCGATAAATACTGGGTGCGAGAACGGTAAATGAATATATCCGCTCATTGAAGATATATGGGGAAATATTGGTGCGTTCACCCATGACATAAACCATTTAAACCATTTACATACATTTACATGATCCGTTATCATCGGTTCGGTGGTATACTGATCTGCAGCGAACGGAATTAACAGATTGTGTGGTGTTGTAGTGACGAACCCGTCAAAATGGTCCCAAAAATACGGATCCACTGTGTGAACGCACTGTTAGTCAAACTATGGTGACATTATCGATCATTACCAACATTGCATTCCAGCAGTGAACTTCTCGCTAATAAGCAAAACTTTAATTAAATACTACGAGCCTCGTACACGCGTACAACGTACAAGCATTTCTAAAATAAGGACGCGCGCAAATTACCGTGTCGCTTCTAATAAACGAACGAGCAAGCGATAATTAATGCTGTGAGACCGTGACCAATTTGCAGCTTCGGTGGCCGAGGCGCGCCAGAGCACGGATCACGGCCCACGGAGATGCCGAGATGAAAATCGGCCCACATTTAGCGGATATATCGCAACATGAGTGGTAGTGGTGGTGAGTTTATGAGTGGTAGAGCCACGCTGTAGACACTTGTCTAGAGCATGTATGGGCCGGCTCGTCCGGGTCATTACCACTGTCTCACAGAAAACCGCCGTAAAGTAGCAGCTTGCTGCTGCGTTTCGTACGGTGAGTGAGATATCCGGAGGCACAAACCCCTTCCCCTTCCCAATCCCTTTCCGAAGGTTGAAAACGCACCCATGATTCTTTTGGTATTACCATCAGGTGACCCACTAACTCGTTTGCCGGCCTATGCCATAAAAAAAGATGCATAAAAAACAAAATACGTAATAAAACGAATTGAAAACCTCTTCCTTTTCAACCGAATTCAATAAAGAGGTTTTAAATTCGTGTGTATTTAGTTTTTGATGCATTAATGTGGGCCTATGTTGATGATTATTTTTGTTAGCCATAGTGTTTACTACGACGCGATGATGGTCCAATATAAAGCTTAAGATCTAATGACAAAGTAAAATGTAAAAATCTTCAACGGAAAACAACAAACGCACCGCGATTGTGGTTTTGAAATTCTTAACTTATAATAATAATTATTAGCCTTTAGATTATTGATGTTTACATTATACTTCTCGTTGTGCTATTTAGATACTGTCTAATAATATAAGTGTATAAGTGTCGTATAAATGAGGTCGACCATCACACAGTACTTCCACACCACGCTGCATCACGCTGCACCACGCCGCATTGCGCCGTGCTGTGTAGAAAGTGCCGTGTAAACATGCTCGTGATCACCGCCAGGCGCCAGCTCATCTCCGTAGCGCAGTGACCGATTAGCTAACTATGTAATGACAAACTGCGGATTCGAACCCTGCATCGAAACATTGTATGCTCGGTTAATATTTGTTTCGGATCTGCGTGATGTGATCATAAGTCCTTTGTTGTTGATGAAATAAGACTTGTTATTGTAGTGTAAGGTCAGGACTCAGGACTCAGGACTATGTGTGTGACTGTTGGATGTTTATTTATCTGCCTGAGCGGTTGATGTACACATTGGTACATTCAACCGATTGTAATGAAGTGTGCGCTATCATCGTCGTTATGAGGCTAACCTGTCCATAAGGAAAACGGGATGCACTGAAATTGATTGAAATGAAGATGTTTTTAATGCCATTGATCTACGAGATGAACTGGTACACCTGAGAGTAAGTGTTACGTCTGCCTATAAACAGGAGTAAGTAGTGTCGTCCAGAACTTTAATTCACAAAGTATTGCGTGGTACTGGATTGTGCGCGTAATATAGGATGTTAAGTCTTATAATGATAATGCCCAGTGCCCAGTCATTTCACTGACTTTGACGGTATTCAGACCGGAACACATTACTGCCTATGCCCTCTGATTTTAGAAAACAGAGAATTTTAGAACAGAATAGACAAAGCGATACTGCCTACCCAGGCGGACTTTGGCATACGAAATTATACTCCTAATATTTCTAATAGTACTGACCAAAAATAATAGCCACTGCTGCAATGCAATGTTAACTACACCTCAACATTTAGCGCTATTTTCGTCAAGGTTGATAGTGGAATGTACGTATTATAACTAGCAATAGCTTAATACAAAATCAGCTGGCAAATGTTAATCCACTGTCCATTAGTAGTAATAGCAAGGACTGACTGTTCAGAGATCGAAACTCTCTCGTAGTTGATACTACACAAGACTCGTATCTTACTGTGGAGTGTGGGGTCAGGGGCCAGGAGTAAGGACTAGAGCTTGCTTTGATTGTTGACTGTTATTTATTATTATTAGTAACACCGCATGACGCCACGGTTAATTGATGCAGTGGCAGGTGGCAGCGTACTACTACTGTGAAACCCGGGCCTTAGCACGGGTAATGAATAGTTTTGAGACACAAGTAATCAGGTTTTTAGTTAGCATAACATAGTTAGTGTTTCTGTTTAAAAAATAGGCGTGACAATTCCGAATGGAATGAATCATATGTCACTAGATTTCTACTATCACATGGGAAGGAAAACAGCTGAGCGAACCGTTCTAGAATGATAGAATCTAGAGTCTAGACAACAAGAGGTGCAAACTGGAAACGTCACGGATTGCGTAGGCAGTAGCTGTTCTATAACTGGATAAGAGCTTTCTCTCATTTGAATTACAGACTGGGATTGGAGGCGGAGCAGGGCCGAGCCGCCCCTATGTGCGAAGTGTGCGGCGCACACAGGCGCCAAGACAATAGGGGCGCCGCCATCGAAATTATTTTTGTTACACTTACACAACAACATATTCTTTGTAGTGGTATTGATAAGTAAGTAAGTACAATAGGCGCAACATATGCCTTGTAAATATTAAAACATATATTGCGCTTATTGTACAAGTAAGCTAAGATAATATGCACGTTTGTGGTTTAATTTTACGCTTTGGGTTTTAGTTTACATTAGTTACGAGCTCAGCGTTACAATCAAAAGAACCGCCGGGAGTTTATGAACGCAACCCGTTGCGATGCGTGCGACGCAAGCGGGGTGGGGTCACAGGGATTCCCCGACTTTATGGAACGAGAGAGCCAAAACACCTATTTAGGAAAATATTATCTAAGTATATAAAACTGGAGAGCATTTTTTCGGTCAAAATTAACAAATAAAAAAAAATAAGTTGAAAGATGAATAAACGTGAAAAAAAGAGGCGCTTCATAGGTTTCGCACACAGGCGCTGTGGAGGGTCGGCGCGGCCCTGAGGCGGAGGGTTGTTGACGATGCTTATACTACTCTGGTTCAATACTAGTTGGTGGTCGAATGATGGTCGTCATTGTTGTCAGTTATTAGTTGTCTCGCGGCCCGTGTTATGTTATTTGGTCCCTCGTGCCGCGACGTGAAGCTTTTATAATCTAAAATGCCACGTAAACTCAGAGATATTAGGTATTTACGACCTTCTTCCACCTACCCTTATCCCGCTCGCAGTGGGATCGGCTCAACATGCAACAAATGTTACAGAAATACTTGGCTTGTAGTTTTTATGGCCGGCGCGGCGGTCTGCCCGACGTCAATCCCTCTGAGGAGAAAACACTCAGACACGAAACATATATTTGTGGATCAAAAAACATTTGTCTCAAAGCGGGAATGGAACCCGAGGCCTCTCGCATCACAGCTGGCTACTCGCCTAATGCGTAGCGGAGGCTGTCAAGAGATATTATGTATGATGATGGAGGGATTTTTTTAATATTCTCAAATATGTTTCTTTTCTGTATTACCTTTTCTTCGTTATCTTTACACTTGCCATGTACTTCATCTCTGCATCACTTTAAGGTTGATTGGCAGGGAATGGTTATAGCATTAAGTCTGACTTTATACTCCATGTATATGAATTGTAAATAAATAAATAAAATCAACCACTCCCACGTCCATCTCGCAGAACTCCGACATGAAATGTATTATACTGTAAGGTTTTAAAATTGAAGATTGAATTATCATGAAGGGGCGCGTCTCTTTACAACCTATGCAATGTATGTAATAAACCATTTACTGAACCATTTATTGAGATAATCCATTCATTGACCTGATTAGTTTTCACTCTCTATTCATAACGCCAATAAAGAGATTCCTTAATGGATTATCTCAATAGTTGGCCTCGTCTAAATAGTCCATAAGTGACGCGTATAAATATTTTGTTCTTTTTATAGCATATGCCGACAAACGAGCAAGTGGGTCACCTGATGGTAAGTGATCTCCACAGCCCATGTACGCCCACAATACCAAAAGATTTATAGGCGCGTTGCCGACCTTAAAGGAAAGGGATCATTAAGGGATTGGGAAAGGGACGGGATTTGGGCCTCCGCATATCTCACTCACCGTACGAAACACAGTAGCAAGCTGCTCCTTTACGTTTTCTGTGAGATAGTGGTAACGACCCGGACAACCCGGCCCAATCATGCTCTAGACGAAAGTGTCTACAGCGTGGCTCTACCACTCAAATGTGGAATCTAATTGAACATTACATAGAGTACCTACAACCCACAGTATGAAGTAAACAGCATATCATCAAATAAACATTTGAGTTTAATTATCTTGCAAATATTTGTACAATGCCTTGTGCCGTGTGCTGTATGTAGGAGGCTGTAGGTATGCGTGCTGTAAAATGTACGAATTGGATTGCGCAACTAAGCATATCGCGCATCTACAATATATTAGCATATTTAGTTAGAGGAGTATACGATGGGTATAATGATATTATGTCACTCGGAGACAAATAAACCCAATGAAACAACTATGTATAAGTAGGTATATTGTTTTGCTCGCGGTCGTATTCTGTGGGTTCGTATGAACGTCCTGGTGATCCTTTAGCATATTATCATATTAGTTGATGCCTATAGGAAACTTTCCTTTACAATTTCTTTATAAATTTATCTTTCTTTAAATTTATCTCTCAATTTCTTTACAATTTCTTTATAAATTAATCTTTATACATTTACTAAGATTTCGTGATGATTTATATTGTTTTATCAAAATATATACAAATCGAAATATTAAGTCAGCGGGAGCTGATACGGGGATAGGTAGGTAATTTGTCAGCGAAATAAATGCCTCTTGTAAGAGGTCTAATAATCGCGTTGACAGATTTGAATCGCGATTACACTTTCCGCGAATTTAGCCGTAGCATATACTGCATAAGTATATTATATTTATTTGTGTTTGATGTGACATGAGGTCGCAACTCGCATCGCAACTTGCGGGATGTTGTGGTGAACGGCCGCGACTCGCGTCTCTAATAGTCTAAACAGACGATTTGTATGCAAGTGGAGCTCGACATTTGACTGGCCGCTGCCCACGGCCGAGCCGCGGCAGGTACGGTCCATCGCGGAAACAACACATCATCACCTCGATATTTGTTTATTGCCTCTTTGAGATCATTAATATGTCAAATTCATCGATATTAAAATTATAATCTGGTCAATTCCATGTTAATGGAACAACAATATTAGTATAATTTTATAGGCCTAAAAGCTGGTTTATTTTGTTTAATTAATCGCAAAATTGTAATTAATAAATAGTTTAATTATGACTGTATAGTTCCCAGTTCCCACGATAGTCAGAATGTGTTCTGTCTCTGCGTTGTAAGACAACGGTAACAAGCTCAGGCCAGTATTCCTGAAGATGTAGGCAAAGGTGTAACAGAGCACTCAGGTTTTTACCGTCCCGTGACAGTGGTGAGTTTACTGTGTCCTTCACCATATCAGGCACAATTTGCACAGACAGGTGTGGTAAGATGCACAAACGCAATGTCAGATGAGTATAAGTTGGATTGTGGGGTCAAGCAAGTTGGATTATCGTCCTAACGCTTGTTCAATTTGTACATTTGAGCCTATCGCCATACCGGACATAATTCCAGATTCCAGACTGAAACTGAGCATTTTGAAATAAAAAAAATATATCTCTAACCCGTAACCCGGTAACCGCATCCGAGAACACAGCACAGCAGTCGTATCACGTATGCATCACAACTGCACCACCGACGCAGTCTCTAATTATGTAATTTATATGTAGGTATTTTTATTTTCATAAACTATGGATGTTATGTTCTGAAATAAAATATAATTTGATTTTAAATGCTTAATTCAATATTTGCACACTATGTTAATATTTCTAGCAAATATTATGCACCGCGTCCGAAGCTAAGCCCACGCTGATTTTCTGTTAACCAATAATTTCATTGGAAACGGTTAAATCCTTCGCGGTCGGTCTCTCGATTGTTATTACAAGTAGATTTACCATCAGTTCCATAAATGACGCGGGACCGGGATATGTCCGTCTGTGTTGCTTTTGTTTTTGGGCAGGCGTGGCGCTTACCATCAGGTGAGCGAACTGCTCGTTACGTCACTCAAGCTAATAAAAAAATAACTTCATTATACAAAAGAACATCTAGCCAGGGAGCGTAGCTAGATACTATATAGCTTTCGGACATATTTTTCTTATTGTGGCACGGCATAGTGACGACACTGGACCTGAAGGCCAATTCTCGTAATTTTAAATGTTCAAAATATCATTCCGATCTAGTCTCAGCGTCAAGAAAGTTGCAAATGACATTCTCTTAAATCAATAATCAACGTCAAATGTGAACATAGATCGTAATGAGATTGAATGTAGAATAAAAGTTGACTGAAGCCAAAACGGTATAATGCTAATGCTATAATGCTATGTGTATTTGACGTTGATTATTGGTTTAAGAGGATGCCATTTGCAACTTACTTGACGCTGAGACGGAATGATATTTTGAACATTTAAAATTCCGAGAGTTGGCCTTCTGGTGTTTATCACAGTTCAATTGAAATATAATGTCGACTGTCAAGAGACATTACATCCCTCGGCGGTCGGTTAAATAAAATGCAAATACTGAGTCCTGATGGTTCACGATCTTTGTAAAATGTATCCGTACTCTTTGTAAACAAGGACAAATCCTAACAAACTGTGACGTGTGGCAGACTTACATGAGCCACTTTAGATAATGCTACTTATAAAACGAAATGAACATTGGGCTACATGCAGTTGCGCAACAACGCGGCGCGGCTCGGCGCTGCGGCCGGCGGCCATTCTCTCCGCAGTGTGGTGCATACGTCACAACTCATAACCTGACCCCTGTACAATTACACATACATACAATACATACGCACTCACGCCTGTAATCCCCGAAGTAGTAAGGAAGAGGTGTAACCAGTACACCCACATTTCGCCGAGCGCCCGTCCCGTGATGTGATAGGGGGCGAGCCTATCGCCATATCGGGCACAATTCCAGACTCCAAGTTGATACTAAGCATTTCAGAATAGAAAAACCCAATATCACTTTACTCGACCCGGTGATCGAACCCGAGAACTCAGCGTCAGCTTTAGTCGTAACGCGTACGCATTGCAACTGCGCCACCGAGGCAGTCAATTATAAGTAATATTATTATCACTAATGGCCGTTCCCTATATTCTATTTAAAGATAGAATTCTATCGATAGTATCTTCCATACAAAATGTGTCAAAATTTTACTGCCAGTAAGCAAATCTGTCAAATAGAATATTGGGAACGGCCATAAGTGTATACCTAACGCGGCGCAGGCGACGCGACGTAGCACACTTTGACATACATACATGTGAAATGTCATTTTGCGCCACAATCTGTCATAAGTTTTTAGAATGGTAGAGCCAAGCTTGTAGCCAGTTTTGACTGTTTACATCGTTGAAATAAAACTAGTTTATACGGATTTTATCGCGGTTTCATTTAATTCAATGTGTAATATTCGCGTAAACCTAAGAAATCTCTATGTTTACATCGTGAGTAGGTAAAGATGCTAAGGCATATAAGTAATGTATCATTTGTACGGCACGGCGCGGCGCGGCGGCGCGCGGCGCGGTGGTGACGCGCATTTCCGTTTCGAAGCTAATTGTTCCACGGGTTACCATTGTTCATGGTGCTTAGTAGCACGTCTGACATATCGAATTAGGTTCGATACGCCTTGCGAGTTGCGACTTTAATTAATTACGATAAACGGCACATCCTCGGCTGCTGGAAAAATGTCTTTATATTTTTAAAGTGGTAGAGCCACGGTGTAGGCACTTTTGTCTACAGCATGTGTGGGCCGGCTTGACCGTTTTACTATCACTGTCTCACACAAAACTTACTTGAAGTAGCAGCTCGCTGTTGCGTTACGTATGAGATTTTCTGAGCGTAATCCATAATCGTCAGCAACGCCCCCATTATTCGTTTAGTATATTTATATATAATCGTATATACATTACAGTTGTTGATGGGCGATGGAGCTCTCACTATTAGGCGACTTGTTTGCCAGCTCCTGCTATTAAAACGCAGGTATATGAATGCCACACAAAATACTTAATCAAATTTTTATGTTAGGAGTGGTTGATGAGCTTATTTGAAGGAATAATTTCACTCCTAAGGGCGTGAAATCGGGGTTCAAAGAAAACACTTTTACACACTGATATTGATAGTTCTTTCACGAAAAAATTATAAAAAAGATATACACACCCACGTCTATAATCCCTGAAGGTGTAGGCAGAGGTGTAACCAGTATACCTACATTTCGCCGAGCTGATCTCCGTCCCATGATGTGATAGAGAGCGAGCCTATCGTTATACTGGGCATAATTTCGTACTTTCGGCTGAAACTGAGCATTTTGTAATAGATAAACCCAATATCACTTACCCGACCCGGGGTCGAACCCAAAACCTCAGCGTCAGCCTCAGTCGTAACGCCAATGCATTACAAGTAACAATTGTGCCACCGAGGAGGCAGACTCAATAAAAAAGACTTTTTAACAACAAAAATAACTAGGTACTCTAGTCGGCCTAGCAAGTTTTTTATTTTTCTTAATTTTTTGACATACGCACCCTGCGCTGTAAGGCCTATGAGCCATTGCAGTTGTGTCGAATAAACACAAAGTATTGGTTGATGTGCGACCCCGTGTTGACCTTCGCGGGTGGCAAGTCACGTCGATTTGTTTTTGCGTGTGATTACAGTGGGTATGAAGGGGACGGGTCGGTGGGGGTGGGGGGGGAGGTTGTTGGGTTTTGCAGGCGGTGCGTCACGCTCGTGACTTCCGACTAGTCAGCATTACGTAACTACCTTCAAGCATCATATTACAAGCACGGATTTAGCATTTAAGGAACCCGTTCACGGCAGGGCTTTACACAAAAACAGATATTAATTATTATAATGGCACCCTGCTCAACGAAGAACATTTCCTTTCACTACTATATACATACTATCACGCCTGGGTGCTATGGATGTAGGCAGAGTTGTTTTTGTAGCAGAATGCCGGACGCACCGCGCCGTCCGCCACACGAACAAGTGGATGAGCTGATATTTAGTCAGCAACCACCATCCATGAACTTATTAGACGAATACAACCAGATACTGGAACCAGGTTTAATAGGCAGTACGTCATCATCATCATCATCATCAGCCTGAATTCGTCCACTGCTGGACATAGGCCTTCGCCATGTTGGCGCCACACCCCCTGCCCCACCGTTACCACAACCGCTACCGTAGTTGGGAATAGCAGGGCTGCCGTCCCAGGTCCCTGGTGTGCGAAAGGCCATCTGGATATGTACCACCGCTTTATCTATTCCTGTCGCGAAACACTTTTGTGTTCCGGTTTAAAGAATATTGAAGCCAGTACTGGGTAATATGATACTTAACATCTTATGTCTCAGGATGACGAGCGTGGTCCAATAAAATGCAGTAGGACTTTATAATTCGACGTTCTGATCGGTGTCGATCGAGCGACCTACTAGTGTCATCATCAAAGCTAATAAAATACCAAAGGAAACGTGATCGCTACCTTTAAGGATGGATTTTGCCTTTAGAAATTTCACTCAACTACAACACGCGACGAGAGATATCATCCGATCGAAATGCGGACCATCCGATAATGACCACTATCCTCAGTCATGAGAGGCCGACTACAGAGATAGACAACACGCGACAGCAAGCTGCCAATTCACCTAGGTTTTCTATGAGGCAGAAGTAGTTCCGAAGTGTTTGAGAAGTGGACCCGTGCCGTATACAATTTTGTCAACAGCATGAATGAGCATGACCGCCGCGCCACGTTGCACTGTAATAACATTGTATTGTCACGGTCGCACAAAAAAACAACGCCAAGTGGCACACGAGCAAGTGGGTCTTCTGATGGTGAGTGATCTCTATAGCCCATGTGCGCCCACAATACCAACAGAATCATGAGCACGTTGCCAACCTTAAAGGAAAGCGGTAATTAAGGAATTGGGAAGGAGAGGGGGCCTTGGGCTTCCGGATATCTCACTCAAACTTGGCAGCAAGCTGATAATTTACGTCAGTTTTCTGTGAGACAGTGGTAACGACCCGGACGAGCCGGCCCATTCATGCTGTAGACAAAACTGTCTACCGGGTGGCTCTACCACTCAATACTCTACATTTGCTGTCGTATTTAGAACGGTGAGAGATATCTGTAAGCCTAAATCCCCCTTCACCTAATTCTCATCCTTTCCTTCATGGTCAGGAACACACGCCCGTGATCCTTCTGGTATTGTGAGTGCTTATGGGTGGTGGAGATCACACCACAAGGTGACCCACTTGCCCGATTGCCGGTCCCGTACCACTTTCACCGATCCATTAAAGTATGTTATGGTGATTGTGTGAAAGCGTCGATAAGCGTAGGACATCGATATAAGAGCAACACATACATACACACGTGGCCGCAGCAGTCCATCAGTCCTATCGGTAATTAACTAACTAGATTGTACTTGCTATAGCACCGTGACCGACGCACATTACCGCACCACGGCAATTATACTACTTACTAATACTACATTATATCCAGCTTCAATACTTAATCAATACTGATGATGCCACCTGGCTCTATTAAAGTCAGTAGGGTATATAGAAATATGAATAGACTGGTTCGACCCCAACGCTGAGGTCTCGGGTTCGGTCCCCGGGTCTGGTAAAGTGGTATTGGGTTTTTCTATTACGAAATGCTCAGTATCAGCCCGGAGTCTGGAATTTGTGGCTGGTACGGCGATAGGCTCGCATAAGGGACGGCGATACGCTCGGCGAAATGTGGGTGTACTGGTTAAACCTCTGCTTACTCTTTCGGGGAATACAGGCATGAGTGCGTATGTATATGTACAATAGATCTAGCCCATCTAATCTGAAATGCACATTTATCCGCATTTTTCTAACCTCATCCATTTTTGTTTTATAAATTCAGCCTAGTTCTGGTAATTCTGTTTGCAAATGAGGCATAATGATCTTCAGAGTTATGTGAAAACTATGTGCAAAACATTAGCTATAAAGTTAGAGGCCATAATATATACGTGCGTTACTTTGTATTTACATTTGTATATGGAAAACGGCAACATTTAACGGGTTTCGTCGCCATCAGAGGTGTGCGGTGTGCGGTGTGGAGAGAGGAGGGGAATCGCAGAGTCATCGGCCTTGGAGAAATGGTCCACACGTTAGAAAAGCCGGTCCGACTTGTTTGTATCCAGGACAGACGGGTGGAAACTAGCTACCAGCCACCACTCCGCTTGCACAAAGTTTTCGTTCTATACACAGTTAATACCACAAAAAGTTTAGTACCAGCTTGGCTGTTGCGTTTCTTAAGGTCTGAGAGATTCCCAGATACCTACTATGTTACTAGGTGGATAGTTGATATTGCTCTCCAATGCGAGTCTGTCTATGTATATACCATCGCTTTGTCTGCCAAGTAGTAGTGTGTAAGCACTGTTGTGTTCCAGTCTGAAGGACATTGAACTTTGCAGCCAGTAAAATGTTTGGCATTATGAATTTGACATCCTATGTCTCGAGTAGACAAGCGCAGTGCAGTGCCATGTAGAACTATGTAGTTGAAAGGTCTGAGTGGTATTACTTTTTGATGGCATAGGCCGTCAAACGAACAAGTCTCCACCGCACATGAACCCACAATATCAGAAGAATCATGAATGCGCCTCAAATTCGCCTACAGTGAGGCTCTACCACTTATCTACCTTCAATCCCCATACTTTTTAAAATATCGGCAATTCATTTACGACTATTCTTGTATCACTTACGAGGGCCATGCCAAAAAAATTAGATTTTAGAAGAAATATTATAAATTGTGTTTTTTTTATTACTTACAAGTATCGATATTTTCCATATTTAATTTCCCTTTTTTACACGTTTCATACATAAATGTATAGGCGGACTTAAAGCCGGAGTCACCTAAACCATTCGTTTAAAACACTTGGAAAATATCGATGACTTCTCTTCTTTAGACATCTCAAAGTTATCTTTGCTTCTTTCCTTACAAAACCTTATTTTTTTTATGAGGTAAAAACTTAAAGGCAGGTCTGAGGAATATGGCGGGTGAGGCAGGATAAATTCGTTTTTTGAATGAAAATAGTCAAGTTTTTAGGCAGAGGTGTGCATTTCTTATGATGGCAGGGGAGGTGCCGAATACCTTTACCACTACAGTAGCAATGTGCTGTGTCTTGCAGAAAAATAAGCGACCATTTGTTTCTATCTGCTTCTTGCACGAGATTTTGTTGAAGTCAGCTCATCTTCAAAGTACCATACCTTGGATTGTCGCTTTGTTTCAGGATCATAGTTATATAATCACTTTTCGTCATCTGTCAGTATAACATAAATTTGCACTAATCCACGCGACGTTCTTTCTGCTCCTCGTAAAGTTTGTACGGAACCAATCTCTAATAACGCTTATGGAGAGACAATTGTCCGTATATAATGGTTTCCAATGCTGCTGATTCCATGTCCACTTCTCGATCAAGCTCTACATATGCGATTCGTCGGGTTTCACCGCGGTTGGCGGCCGACCTGACTTCACCTCATATTCAAAACTTCCCCATCCTCTTTTAAATTCAGTAAATCAATGGAAAACTGTAGATTGTGAACAAGCAGAATCAGCTAATATTGCGGCTTAAAGTTCAAAACATTTTTGCGGCTTGAAAACATTTTTAAAGTCATAATAAATCATAAAACGAAAATCACATGTGAGCTCCATTACTGCCAAAAGACTATCTGCGAAAAATAAAAACATAAATAATTTGATTTAAGAGGTGTTCCATTCCAAATTTCTTAGCAAATAACCTAATTTTACGACGGCGTATAACTTGCAAGTATCATACAAAGTTTAAGTAGTAGGTATCTAATTTGTTTTGGCATGACGTTCACGTTCGTACCATTGGACCACTTACTCGCGTACCAACTTTTTGCTGTTATAAAATATTGCCTTGAAAGACAAAGCGACACGTAGGTAGGTAAGTGTATGTAATCTCTGGGCACATATACAAATTGAATGTTTCTCGTAAATAAAGATTATCGCTGACATCCGTTGTTTACGTGAAGGTTGAATGTAGTGAGGTATAATTTACTTACCTACGTAGAGATGCGCACATGCATAACGATGAGCGCGCGACATTGTCGCGCCGCCGCGTTGCTGCGTCGCATCGCATGCATCCTAAAGGATTTTTTAGACAATATGAAATTACTGCCCAATCGACACATGCTGCACTGCAGTAACTGCCCTGGGAGCTTAGCATGTGCAACATGAGATTATTTTGTCGTGTAAAACCAGTTTTATCTGGTTATCTTTATAGGTATATCGAAGGTAAGATGGTTGCATATAATACTCGACTCGTTATGGCAAATGTATAGATAACGTAGAGAATATAGTACTTTCAACCTCTCTGTGGTATTTTATCTACGAACCCTAATATGACGACGTAATTTTATCGAATGATGACACTTTTACCCGAGATATATGACGTCGATAGTTATCTCTTTCGCGCGCGAGATATGTCGTACTGCATACAGTGCTAAGGTCCCAGAGCAGTTACTGCAGTGCAGCATGTGTGAATTAGGCAGTAGACCGCATCCGAGTTTCAAACACCATACGCCTTTCTTCATAGCAACCTAGTTATGGTCACCCCAACGCCACCCATTATAGAGATAAAGCGTCCTGTAAGCGCTGGTCTACTAGCAAGCTAGCTCGTCCTGTGTATACATAATCACGCTATAAAATGACATCAAATTAGTTAATTAATAGGCATGTGGTGTAAATGTCAGGTGCACAATAAGTGCAAAAGGAGTTTTGGCAGGAATTCTGACATTGCAATCTCCTATTTATGATTATCTAAATAATGAATTCCTAAACTGGTTTAAAGTTGTGATTATTGTATAAAAGTGGTGTGATATTGTGCAATAAATATTGACTGTGATGAACAGTGTTCCAATCATCAACAGTGTATAGACTTTGAAATAACCTACACCAGTATTTCATCGTTCTTGTGAATACTGTGACACTTTTGTCTACAGCATGTATAGGCCGGCTCGTCCGGGTCATTACCACTGTCTCATAGAAAACCAGCGTAAAGTAGCAGCTTACTGCTACGTTTCGCACGGTGAGTGAGATATCCAGAGGCCCAAACCCCCTCCCCTTCCCAATTACTTAATTACCCCTTTCCTTTAAGGTCGGCAACGCACCCATGATTCTTTTGGTATTGTGGGCGTACATGGGCGGTGGAGATCATTTACCATCAGGTGACCCACTTACTCGTTTGCCGGCCTATGCCATAAAAAAAAACTTGAAAATATATTAAATACTTGGCATTGGCTATATCCATCGAAATGCGAAGCTATAGTTAAAAAAAAAGTGTATAAAGTTGGGAGCCGCTAATTACTGCGTGTCCATCGCACATCGTACATCGCACCATCGCGCTAAAAGCATTAACAACGTACCAGGGCCGCGACATCGACTCTTAACAGTTGATGACACTGTGGTACCTCTGTGGCGCAGTTGGCTGGGTGGTGACTGCCGCGGTGACGCAGTTGTAATGCGTACGCGTTACGATTAAGGCCAACGCTGAGATCTCGGGTTCGATCCCCGGGTCGGGTAAAGTGGTATTGGGTTTTTCTATTATGAAGTACTCAGTATCAGCCCGGAGTCTGGAATTTGTGCCCGGTATGGCGATAGGCTCGCCCCCTATCACATAAGGGACGGAGATACGATGTGGGTGTACTGGTTACACCTCTGCCTACCCCTTCGGGGATTACAGGCGTGAGTGCGTATGTATGTATGTATAAACAAAGCGGTGATTCCAATTTAGACGGCCTGTCGCATACGAGGGACCTACCACCTAGTAAAAAAAGAATTTGCTGTGCCACAATAAAAAAGAGCCGATAGACTTTGTATATTATAATGTTTATACCTCTGTCCATATTGATAGCGAGTGCCACTCTCACGCGACGGTGAGGAACCTCTTATCTGGCAATCTGTTATCACTGAACCTTGACATGTCATGGGAAAGAGTCACTGATACTGGTGACCGCACGGTGTCATACGTGGACACTACCGAGGCCCGAGGCCGGCCGGTGACCGTCCCGCGTCACCGCCGCGCCGCGCTGTCATCGGCCGATGCCGGATGCCGGATGCCCGATACTATCGTGTCACATCACATGTGTGACAGCACGCACTATCAACCGTCACGTCACAGGATATTTACACCTACGCACTATAGTGTGATGCCTATCTCATGCTAACACACACATAATAGTGGTAGAGCCACGCTGTAGACCCTTTTGTCTACAGCGTGTATGGGCCGGCTCGTCCGGGTCGTCACCTGCACTGTCTCACAGAAGACCGACGTAAAGTAGCAGCTTGCTGTTGCGTTTCGTACGATGAGTGAGATATCCGGCGGCCCAAATGCCCCTCCCCTTCCCAATCCCTTAATTATCCCTTTCCTTTAAGGTCGGCAACGCGCCCATATTTTTTAGTATTGTGGGCGTACATGGGCGGTGGAGATCACTTACCATCAGGTGACCCACTAGCTCGTTTACTGGCCTATCCTATAAAAAACACATACTATTGTGTTTCAAAACGCTTGCTTTTGGTATAATATTATTTAACGCTATATGTTGTTGCCCGACCGAGGATAACTACACACAGCACAAGCACTGAGTCTACCTGTGACTATTTCGATTCCACAAAGAGTTTTCGGATCGTCCAAACAACCTGAATACATGTATAGAGTATTAAATTATCAGGTATCCTAAGTAACATTTAAAACCGGAAATGTTAACTTTTATAAGTTATTGGATTAAACATTTATTATTATAACAATGAAATCTATGTACTACTACGGTATGTAAACTATTAGATCAGTCTATTACCGTAATCCTTGACTATTTATTGCGAATTCTTGTATCGAAACCATCCGTTATCATGTTCTCATAGATAATTACCGGTCAATGTTTTGTTTGTTTCGGCTCACACTGTCTCACAGAAAACCGACGTGCTGTTGTTACGTTTCGTATGATGATTGAGATTACCCGAGGCCCAAATGACCCTTCTCCATTCCTTTCCTTAAGATCGGCAACGCATCTACAATACTTCTGGTATCGTGGGTTTTTATGGACGGTGGTGATGAATTACCGTCGGATGACCCACAAACACGTTTGCCGGCTTTGTCTAAAAAAAGTGTTATGATGAGCCCACACTGTTGTGTGTTGAATGTTGTGTACGTTGAATGCTGAATGGTGACATTGCACTCGGTGATTAATTGCCGCGTCGGCCTCCGTTACGTAAGCATTCCGTAGCGCCACTTTATATTCACACAAAACCCAGCCCGGGCTCCTCACGAGTGCGAGCGCGAGCGTGACCCCGTACCAACTCGGCATTCATTACGGCTCAGAGTTACCTATTTATATAATTACGTGATGCTTCATTAATTTATCATTAACTTTATTTTTATTAGCTTGAATGACGAGACGAGCAGGTCGCTCGCCTGATGGTAAGTGCTACGCCTGCTCATAAACAGAAGCAACACCACACAACTTTAAATAACAAAGCACTGCATGACACTGGACTGCGCTCGTCACCCCGAGACATAAGGTGTTAAGTCTCATAATGCCCAGTAATTTCACTGGCTTCAATGTCCTTCAAACTGGAACACAACAGTGCTTACACACTGTTGCTTGGCGGCAGAAATAGACAAAGCGCTGGTACCAAACCAGCCGGCCTCTCGCAAACGAGGGACCTACCACCTTGTAAACTAACTAGACTTTGCTCACGGCACTGCTCTCGTGGTAGTCTTTCTCGTCATACTTCTGGGTTACAAAGCAGCCTATATTATTCTCTGGACCATAAATTATCTACATGCAAGAAATCTATGTCGATCCGTTGCTCGGTTGCTACATCCAACAAAGACAAGCCAAAAACACATTTTCGCGTTACAAAGTATAGATATAAGCAGTTTTAGTTAATTTATATAGTTACTAGCTTTTGCTCGCGGCTCCGCCCGCGTGAATAGACTTTTCCGAAATAAAACGTAGCTTATAACCATCTCCAGGGTCCCATCTATCTCTACATTAAAATTCATCAAAATCGGTTCAGTGATTTATGCATGAAAGCGTAACAAACTAATAGATATATTTTTTCATAATAAGTATCCTATGTTACTTCTTATACCTCCAAGAATGATGATTCATGATGATCGGTTAAGTAGTTTTCGCGTGAAAGCGTAACAAACAAACTTACATTCAAATTTATAATATTAGTATGATGAGGCTTGGTCGCTTGGTTACATTATTAATATTCTGCGAATGTTTGGTGTTCAACGAATCATCAAGATAGGCATTCTGCGTATCAGCTCACAACTGGCTGTATCATTTAGCACACTAAGTACACAAATACGATCGACGGCGACCACCATCACCATAACACGAATTATTCCTAGGTTATAAGGTTGTCTGGAAGAAATCGCTGTTTGCGATAAGACCGCCCATTGTATCACCCTTACTGTATGATCCTCGTTTATAAGCTACCTACTTTATTTAGTGTGCAATAAAGAATATTCTATCTATCTATCTATCTATCTATCTATTCCCTGAATCCCGATATCATCATCAGCCACAAGACGTCCACTGCTGAACATAGGCCTCCCCTAATGCCTTCCAGGCCGACCTGTTGGGAGCGGCCTGCATCCATCGGCTTCCTGCAACCCTTGTCAGGTCGTCGGTCCATCTTGTAGGTGGACGTCCTCTGTTGCGCTTGCCCGTACGTGGCCTCCATTCGAGAACTTTTCTGCCCCATCGGCTATCAGTTCTACGAATCCCGATAGTGAGCGCATAAATTACAGTATCAATATGCGTGACTTTTTTATATCACAATGAGTAATCACCACCGCCCACCATAAACTTTGGAGAACGAATTGAGAAGAGTATTCTTGAGCCATCGACACTCTTGCTAATCACCCAAAATGTACTGTAAAGCTGCTATTAGTGACAGATAGATCTCAGCGGTATCACCCACGTGTATGTATATAAGAGTACCATTACTACTACGTATAGGACGCCGACGATGTTCCATTTTAAAATATTATTCAATGTTCGGAATAGAAATTATTAGTTATCTGGCGGTATTCATTATTCCAACATGATCGGTTACCCTCATGCTTGTTAACTTAATCGGGCCGAGCAGCGGGGTCGCGCTCGGCAACTAGACGAGATGGCCACTACGTCACCGGTCCTGGTCGTGTAAAGCAGCGGTGCTAATCACGCGCGAATTTTCGGTTCTAAACGCGTTTTGGTGCCTTGGGGACCGTGCTTTGATTGTGTAGTGCGATTATTCGGTTCGGGATAAACTGTAATACCGTAAAAGTGCTCCAGTGAACCTCAGGTGGTCGCCACGCGGTGGCCGCGTTGGCGCTGGGTCCGCTGGACAGGACGAACATTAACGTACACCTTACTAAGTAGTTTCCCTGGTTTACTGTAAGTCTTGACTCCTTCCTGGGGATCCCCCTTTCCCGGTAATATAAAAACTGACAGACATTTGCGTAACCTGTTCAAGATTCGAACCCCGAGTCCAAAGGTAAGTGGTGGATATCGATCACACGTGTTACATAATATGGGTTTTGTATCCTGGGTTGCCGATCCCAGTTTGTATGGTACATTCAATATTGAAATATAAAAGTAGTGATAGCTCAGCGGGGAGCGGTATGGACTGTCGAGACGAAAGTCGCAGGTTCGAAACCAGCCCCAAGTGCATACACCTCTGACTTTTCTAAGTAACGTGTGTATTAATTGTTAATTATTACTTGCTTTAACGGTGAAGGAAACATCGTGAGGAAACCTGCATACCTCAGAAGTTCTTCATAAGAAATTCGAAGGTATGTGAAGTCTGCCAACCCGCATTAGGCCAGCGTGGTGGACTAAGGCCTAACCCCTCTCATTCAGTAGAGGAGGCCCGTGCCCAGCAGTGGGACGTGTATAATTAGTATAACATAATAATAGTATTACATTATTATTACCGGCGCGGCGATGCGGTATAATATGTCGTAGTACGGCGCGAAGCTTATATCTGTATTTTCTTATACGTAGATTTCTGTAGGTATACGGGATTAGTCCGTCTATCATAAGAATTTCTACCACGTTGTTCACTTTAGTCAAGTAACTGAGTATACCTAGTATCTGTGTCCGAACGGTAATAAGCCGCGCATCGTTATCGTGGTGTTACTATGTTATATGATGTAACGATGCGACCGATTGGTCGTGGTTTATGTTCACTTGTCGAATAGTATCGCGTACGGTCCCTCCCTCTATACACTGTTGCGTATGTAAAGTTTCACCCTCCCTAGCTCTCTGCGGCTATTGCCGACTTCATTTTTGTGGTAGATGCTGCTTTATCTACAGCCCAGACCACATAATATATGAAATACTTAGTCATCGCAAGCACTTCAATATTTATTAAAACAAGCGAGTTACATTTTTAGTACCTTTTGTAATATACCTAAGAGAAAAGTTATGTTTTTTTTTGGAGAACGTATATATGGGCGCACTTTCAGACCGCCCTCTATTGATTGACAAATAAAAATAAAACTATTATAGCCGGAAGTATTGACATGTAATTAAATAAATTCCAATAATCATTTCAAATTATTTGGCAATTTATCTACATGCTTTCATATTTTTTTTACTTGTTTATACTGCTATGTTACAAAGTTAATTTCAACTACCGGAAATGTGTTCAAATTACGAATTATTTAATTAGGAACTATCTTTAAATCTACGCTAAATTACTTTGATGTGATTTACATATTTGTATGATTTTAATTTATCGCGCAGACTGGAAAAGCAACGATTTTATTGCTACCACCTATTCATTGTAAAATTGTGTTTTGCTAACATCCGCTACTATTGAATTATTGTTATAAAATAGTTTATAATTGATTTGTGATGTATAACAATTGTCCAATTATATGTTTAAAGAACTCTTAAATTTTATAATATTTATTTGTTTTGTTTAAACTAGTTTCAAATGAAATACAGATATATGATTGATTGTCACTATAGATGGAAGGGATTTCTATTGTAAGAATTGCTATTTAAACCATTGCTGTTCAGCAGCAAGACATAGTAATTTTCTATAACTCGTGTGGTAACGAATAGTCATTATAAAAGGACAGTGTTTTGCATTATATCATGGATCTGGGAGGAACCTCTGATACGGCGCCGACAGCAGCGGTGGGATCGCACACTGACAATCCAGTGCCACGACCTCCGGAACCAACATTTAGTATGGAACAAGTGATATGCTGATGACGTCCAGAAATGGAGGAGCTACACTTCGGATGGAGCAGACAGCTATGCAGAGTACGCAACTACAGCATGGACGTTGTTCAAACGTGTGAGGCCGGAAGCATCGGACACGGAGATGGTTGAGGCTATAATAACAGGTATTTATCCTGAATCTATTCGTTCTGAGTTACTGCGTAATACGCCCGATTCTCTGCCCAAATTAATTTGTATTCTGAAAACTTTTCGGAAACGTAAAATTGAACAGGTTTTTAGAAACGGTAATGATCGAAGCGATAGTAAAAAAATACGTGTCCCTGACAATATTAACGCTCCTAAAAAGAATCTTACTTGTTATAATTGCCATAAACCAGGGCACCGTCCGTATGACTGTAAGGAAAGAATAGTTTCTAGATCTGATCCTACATTTCAAATCAAATCAAACACTGTTGGTCAATCTGGTACTAGTACTGGTAGTACTTCTAACCCTATTACTATGCAGTGCACTTATTGTTATTATAAAGGCCACATTGAGAAATTTTGTTTCCGTCGTCAGAATGACGAAAGAAATAAACTGCAAAATAATAAATCTATTAATTACTGTGGCACATCGGAACGTAGCATGGCTACCATTGTCATAGGAGATAAGAATTATTCTTGTCTGTTCGATACTGGGGCTGATTGCTCTTTAATGCGGGAAAGTATTTCTTTATCTATACCCGGTAAACGTAAAAGTATAAACGTGATGTTTTCTGGTATAGGCGATTCCCCTTTTACTCCAATAAAAGTATTACTACTTTAGTAACAATGGACGGAATTCATATTGAGCTAGAATTCTTTGTAGTCCGTGACACGCAGGTCTCAGTGTAATACTGAGGAAGGACAGCATTTCTATAAAATGTGACATTTTTGTTAATGAATGCCTGTACGTAAGTGATCCAACTCAATCTTGATACAGACATATCTGATCTTAAACAGTTACAATATCTTAAGGAATTACTTACAGAATTTAAAAAAAAAAAATTCACGATAGGTAATCGCGTTACACAAGTGACAACCGGAGAGTTGAAAATTAGGTTGAAAAATCCAGATAAAATCGTTCAGAGGCGACCATACCGCTTGTCACCCGTAGAACGTGAAAAAGTTAGAGATATTGTTCAAGATTAAAAAAAAAATAACTATTATACGCAATAGCTCATCTCCATTTAGCAGCCCAGTATTACTAGTAAAAAAAAAGGATGGTACAGACAGACTTTGCGTAGACTTTCGTGAATTAAATTCCAACATAGTTAGGAATCATTTCCCGTTACCACTTATTGCCGACCAAATTGATAAATTAGGGAAGGCACGGTACTTTTCATGCTTAGACATGGCTTCTGGATTTCACGGTATATCTATTGCCCCCGACTCTATAGAAAAGACTGCGTTCGTAACCCCTGATGGTCAATATGAGTATTTGCGCATGTCGTTTGGTCTCTGCAACGCTCCCTCGGTTTACCAACGTGCTATAAACATAGCATTGGGTGACTATAGGGATAATATTGCTCTAGTTTATATTGATGACATTTTGGTTATATCTGAAACTATTGATGACGGTCTTTACAATCTAAAACTGGTCCTGACTAGACTTACGCAGGCCGGTTTTTCTCTGAATGTCTCTAAATGCTCTTTCCTTAAAACAAAAATCGAGTATTTGGGAAATATCATAGAGAATGGCACGGTTAAACCAAGCCCAAAGAAAATTCAAGCTCTAGCTAATTCACCGGCCCCTAAAAATGCAAAGGAAGTTCGTCAGTTCAATGGCTTGGCTGGTTATTTTCGCAAATTTGTCCCTAACTTCTCGTCTGTAATGGCTCCTTTATATGAATTAACTAAATCAAATGTTTCTTGGAAATGGACTGAACGCCATGAACTCGCCAGACGTGAAATTATTGACCGATTAGCATCATATCCCCTTCTTACTATTTTTGATCCAAATTTGCCAACAGAGCTTCACACCGATGCCAGTTCGATCGGCTATGGTGCAGTATTAATTCAAAGACAGGCTCAAAACCCATTAGTTATTGCTTATTTCAGTATGCGAACAAAGGATTGCGAAAGCAGATATCACTCGTATGAATTAGAAACGCTAGCAGTTGTAAGAGCAATAAAGCATTTTAGACATTTTTTACATGGTAGAACTTACAAAGTCGTAACAGACTGTAATTCATTAAAAGCGTCTAGTCGCAAGCGAGAATTGACCCCAAGAGTACACCGTTGGTGGGCTTACTTACAAAATTTCAACTTCGATGTTGAATACCGCAAAGGCAGTCGTTTGGCGCATGCAGACTATTTTAGTCGTAATCCTGTTGATGATTTATACTCTTGTCATTCCCCGAATAAAAGTTGTTCACCTGTAAAGCCTGATAAAGCTTTAAAGCTGTCAGTTAACGCAGTTTCCCTCTATCATAACTGGCTACTTATAGAACAAAAGCGCGACCCTGAATTAATCCATATTGTTGAATTAAAGGGTGACTCCATTCCTCAAACTGTTGCCGACACCTATGTCATCTCTCCAGACAAATTATTGCGACGCAAAGTTCAGATTGAAAATAAAACCCATAAACTTATTATTGTCCCTCGCACCTATAGGTGGAGCCTAATTAATCACTATCATGATATACTGCAGCATTTTGGTTGGGAAAAAGTGTTGGCAAAATTGCGGGAACAGTACTGGTTCCCGAACATGTCACGGTTAGTTAAAAATTTCGTTGAAAATTGTGTTAGTTGCAGAGTGCGTAAAGGCATTTCTGGTGCACGCCAAGTAACTTTACACCCTATAGATAAGGTGGGCATTCCGTTTCATACGGTTCACGGTGATATTACTGGTCGGATGAACGGGAAACGTAACGAAGCAGAATATGCTTTTTTTTTCATTGACGGATTCACTAAATATGTTCACATGATCTACACAAATAATCGTACTACTGAAACCGCAATTAAATGCTTATTAAATTTAACATCCATCATCGGTACGCCTACGCGTTTTATAACCGACCAAGACAGGAGCATGACGTCCGCGGAATTTAGAAATTTTTGTGAGCGGTACGGTATCCAACATCACGTAGTGGCCAAGGGGGCTAGTCGAGCAAACGGGCGGGTAGAACGCCTAATGAAAGTAATCAAAGACAACATGTCTGTTGTAGAGCTTAATAAACCCTGGCATTCAGCTATCCAAGAATTACAATTGGCAATTAATACCACTTTATCCAAAACTACGGGTAAAAGTCCAATGGAGGTTCTTTTTGGTAAAAAATGTTCTCCGCCAGGTATTAAGGTCTTACAAATAGACGATGACGAAATGACCGACGATCTCGACTTGCTGCGAACAGCGTGTAAAGATAGGATGGACGAGCGATCCTTGCAGGACAAGACTCGTTTTGATAAGGGAAAAGCTAAAATTCAGTCTTACAAAGTCGGTGACTTTGTCCTATTACGTCGCCATGAACGTCACACAACTAAACTAGGACCAAAATTCGAAGGACCCATGGAGGTTTTAGAAATACTACCGAATGACCGTTATAGAGTCAAGCATGTCAATCTCCGCGGATGTTCTGATAAAATTACTAGTCACGATTTTTTTTTTTTAAGACCCGCCCCTTTAGCTTTAGAAGATCCTTTCGCGAACACTTCGGGAGAATCAACCGTATGGGCAAGTAATAGTAACTCGGAAATGCTTATAGATCAGGAAAATGCCACCTCAGAATGCGTTTAATGTTTATTTTTATTGTTTCTTTTTTTTTACCCATCCAAAATCCTTCCTCAAACGCTGGTTGGCCACCATGCGTATCCTTGCAACCTGGTCTGAGTGGCTAGACCCCGTGATGGGTGATGCCTTTTGAGTGGCTAGACCCCATGATGGGTGATGCCTTTTGAGTGGCTAGACCCCATGACGGGTGATGCCTTTGAGTGGCTAGATCCGAGGAACGGTGATGCCATGGATTTGTTTATCTTTTTTCGAATTTTCTTTTTATGCTTTGTTTACGCAGAATATATTTATTTACTTTATATTTATTTTTATTTTTACACACGGAAATTGATTCTCAATTAATGCCAAGGATTTGTTTTCTTTTACGATTATTTCTATGATTAAAAAGAGAAGCGCCGAGAACGCGCTTCTGTCAGTATGGCCGTATGGGCGCACTTTCAGACCGCCCTCTATTGATTGACAAATAAAAATAAAACTATTATAGCCGGAAGTATTGACATGTAATTAAATAAATTCCAATAATCATTTCAAATTATTTGGCAATTTATCTACATGCTTTCATATTTTTTTTACTTGTTTATACTGCTATGTTACAAAGTTAATTTCAACTACCGGAAATGTGTTCAAATTACGAATTATTTAATTAGGAACTATCTTTAAATCTACGCTAAATTACTTTGATGTGATTTACATATTTGTATGATTTTAATTTATCGCGCAGACTGGAAAAGCAACGATTTTATTGCTACCACCTATTCATTGTAAAATTGTGTTTTGCTAACATCCGCTACTATTGAATTATTGTTATAAAATAGTTTATAATTGATTTGTGATGTATAACAATTGTCCAATTATATGTTTAAAGAACTCTTAAATTTTATAATATTTATTTGTTTTGTTTAAACTAGTTTCAAATGAAATACAGATATATGATTGATTGTCACTATAGATGGAAGGGATTTCTATTGTAAGAATTGCTATTTAAACCATTGCTGTTCAGCAGCAAGACATAGTAATTTTCTATAACTCGTGTGGTAACGAATAGTCATTATAAAAGGACAGTGTTTTGCATTATATCATGGATCTGGGAGGAACCTCTGATACGGCGCCGACATATACGACTCTACATTACGAAAAGGTGACAGGAATAATATAATATAATAGGCGATTAGATGGTTTACTGTGGCAACATCTCATGCTTCATTTTGGTACATGAAGTAAGTACACGCCTTAGTACATTATATACTGGATATCTGATTATACACTCTACAGTATGAATGGGTCGTGGCCGGTTCGACCGTGGTAACAACTTGCTGTTGCCAGTAAGATTGCCGGCACTGTGCGACGTGGCGGCCAAAATTATGTAACTATACATTACTTACCCGGGTCACTTAGGAAATAGACAACACAACTGAAAATTTTATGAGTGGTAGAGCCACGCTGTAGACACTTTTGTCTACAGCATGTATAGGCCGGCTCGTCTGGGTCATTACCACTGTCTCACACAAAACCGGCGTAAAGTGGTAGCTTGCTGCTGTGTTTCGTACGGTGAGTGAGAGATCCGGAGGCCCAAACCCCCTCCCCTTCCCAATTCTTTAATTGTCCCTTTCCTTTAAGGTCGCACCCATGATTCTGTTGGTACTGTGGGCGTACATGGGCGGTGGAGATCACTTACCATCAGGTGACCCACTTGCTCGGTTGCCAGCCTATGCCATAAAAAAAAAAACAAGGTATAATAATAATTCTGTTATCAACAGCATCGCCGAGTCGCGCCGCGCCGCGGAGTTTGCAAAACCTTCTAAACAGAAAGTTCGATGACAGCACAAGGTTAAACCGCCGATTGACTCTAAAGCTTAGACACGTATCCTTGTCTAGACCAACGGTAGTTATTACAGTCACTCGGGGTCTGGCGCTGTACTGTACTGAACCTAACGTCGATGATAAACGTAACATGCTTATACCTCACTTAAAAATATGCCAGATACCACCAAGTAACCGGCATGCTAGTAGATCGGAAGCCATTCGATTTCTCTCCCTGCGAGAATGCGGCAAAGACTTGCGCATGCTGTTTCTAGTAACTGGGATTTGTAGTTTGTATATATCTGTACCTATAATTTTAACACGTACCACTAATTGGTGTAAATGTTTGCCAGTGTACCGGCACTATTAGTGGGCACAAACTTCATCTGCGCACTTCATTTATATGTCTGTTTTGCGGAATGAAGGAGCGCAAGACTCCGACGCGATGCTTCACGCGATTGTATCATGAGTCCAAAACTCGTCGTCTATTAGACTCAACTGACCCCACTATCGTCCATCTGTGCTCTGGACTCATGCCGGTAATTTTACATGCAAGTTGTAGTATTACGGGCTTTAATTAAACAGTTGTGAACACTGGCGCGGCGTGATGTTGCAGAGTTGATGATGCCACAGCGCGTGCGCCTGCGAGGCCGAGGCTCGTCCCCAAGGCAGTGCGCATCGCGTGCAGCATGTACCATTACCTACAAACAATGTTAAACAGCCTTGCAACTTTAGTTTCATACTGGGAGCTCTCGTTATGGTATTATATAGAAATTACTAGCCGAAGTGGTGTGGCAGGGAGATCCTCGTATGTAACAGCATTGCTGTTGAAAACGATTTACCATGATTACCTTTACAAAGGTGTATTAGGTATTCATTATGTACCTATAACATTTTAGAACACATTTTGGTCATCTATTCGATCTACTTACACGATGCCCTATGTACTGCCTCTTAAGTCTTAAAAACCAGATATCATGAACTTACAAAACGTTCAAAATATACATATCTGTGTATATATTACATTTAAAATTACGTGTATAGGTTTGGCGTTGAAGTAACTAGACTGCAGGATTTAATAACGAGTAGGTACGGATTACGTTTATTGAGTGCTAACATATAGCTGATCTCTAATGTGTCAGTTTGAAGTGCGCTGTGCGCTGTGCGCTGTGCGCCTTGAGTGTGCTAGTGGGTACAAGTGGGTCACAAATACAAGTCAGACGTCGCGTCACTTGTAAACACTGACAATTTATACACGGGATTAAGATCTTGGAAAATATTGTTAAGTACCTAATAACCTTTTACTCGTGGTTCTGACCACGTAAAAGTCTTTTTGGGATAAAAATTACAGACACTACATATATCTAGAGCATGAAAGGGCTCGGCCGAGCTATTACCATTGTCTCACAGAAAATCGACGTGAAGTGGCAGCCGGCTCGCTGTAGAGTTTCGTAACATGATTGAGATTACCGGAAGCCTCCCTCCCCTCCCAATCCCATTCCTTTCCTTTAAGCCAATTTAAGATCCATAATTGTTCTGGTATTGTAGGTGGTCATGGGCGGTACAGATTACTTACCATCACTTGAGGTACTTCCTTGTTCGTTAAGCTCTGCTAAAAAACATATTAGGTATGTCTCCTGGAGTTCCGCTTAATATAATATTAAGTACTTACATCAAAACTTGCATCGAAATCCGTTCGGCAGTTTTACGTGATGCGCAAACAATTAACGTACAGAGAGCAGCGTCTCTACTGTTTTATTACGAGACTGTACGAAGAAAAGAGAGCTATGTGCAAAAAGTTGGCAATATTACACGTTATAATAGGTGGAGGCTAAGTGCATATTTCACCAATAATTTTACATAATCGCCCTATTGTGCTAAGTGATAAGATCTCGCAAGATGTGCGCTTTCTACTAGCACGGATGGCGCGCGGCATTATCAGCGTATTGTGGGCTGTGGGCTGTGACGTCACACGCGTAATTTTACCGCGAGTCGCTCCGGTGACGTGACGTAACACACAACAAACAAAAAGGTGAAAGTGATGGCGACATTCCCCCTCCCTTCCTGTCATCGCCTGGCCCCCACTCGTGCCCCAATATCTCACGCTTGACACCGTGACACCGCTCGCGGCCAAAATGCATGCATAGTGTCAACTGTTGTGAATGTGTATAAGAACCCAGCTGCGACCTCGTTGCTCACGCTCAATATCATTGTCGTTGGCTGACGATTGTGAACTGACACAAGCGCTGCAATAACTCTGCGTTGACTATTCGTCTCTTATTCACGTTATCTGCCGCGCGTCACTTAGCGTCCTGTTATCCTCACGTACCATCCCGTCCCTATCAGCTCCGTGATCTGTAATGCTTTATCTAACAGACATTCACTCGCGCCACCGCGTTGTGCGCTGACTCAAACTGACGTCATCGGCTCGTTCCCCAACACCGATGACACATCTCTACTCGCACCGCGCCTGGACACATAAAAAATGTTCTACATAATAATAAGTAGGTATTAAAAGTTGTAAGAGTGGTGACGACATCGCAACGAGTGTATTCCCGCGGTAAGGAGAGGTGCGGTGCGGTGTGGTGCGGGGCGCGGGAGGGGCGACCTACTTGCACTTTTGCCAATACGTTTACTCAAATTACATGAAGCGTAGGTAATCCAGATTCCAGTTATGTAAGTTTTATAAAGTGTGTTTTGGTGCTTGCTGGCTGCTGCATGTATTATAATATAAGAAAAGTTTTGTTGCTTTGCGTGTAGTTATTATTTAATATTAAAACATCCCGTCTAGTAGTATAATAAAAGTATTTGGGAACTGTAAACTACATATGTTTAAAGCCATGTGCAGACTGCATCAGCTATTAATTAGTCCAAGGTCCACGCCTCACATGTTAATAGCATCCAATTACACTCGGGCGCACTACGAGTGAGTTATTGATGTGAATGTCAGCAGGACACCCGACACCTGACTCCGCCGGGCCACGCCGGGCGTGGACACTCGAGCCGCGCTCGTTATCACCGAACTTTATTTTGTACGTTATGTTTATAATACACGGTCAACTAACTGATAGTTGCGTGTGGAACTCCTTGAAGGTACATACATACATACATACGTCCTCACGCCTGTAATCCTCGAAGGGGTAGGCAGAGGTGTAACTTGTACACCCACATTTCGCCGAGCATATCTCCGTCCGATGATGTGTGTATGGCGATAGACTCGCCATACCGGGCAGAATTCCATACTCTGGGCTGATACTGAGCATTTCGTAATAGATAAACTCAATATCACTTTTACCCGACCCGAGGATCGAACCCGAGACCTCAGCTTTAGCCTCAGTCGTATTGCGTACGCATTACAACTGCGCCACTGAGGCAGTCCCCCTGAAGGTACTGCCTGGAAATTACTGTCAAGCACCTACAAGGCGAAGGAAGTCTACGGTCAAGTGCGGATCGTGTTGTGTGGAATGGACGAGCTATTGACCTTTAGTTAAAGACGAGCGAGAGACGTACGGGTGACGTGGGAGCTGTTACGTAGTGGTGTGGTGCTGGTGGAGGAAGATGGGTCGCCACCCATATGTGGGTGAATAGCTCTCACGCTGGTTCGCACTGTGAAGCTAGCCGTTAACTTTGATGCCGATAATTATTCCAAGCTGTTGATTGACAGTTACTATAATGCGAATAGCTGAACTGCAGTAACTGAATGCAATACGTCATACGCACAGGTGCGAAACTCCGAGTCCTCACCTTTGTTTAGTGTTATGTCTTATGTGTTATGTGTTATGTCTCCGCGTACCTTCGCTAGACTAAACATAGAACATGTAGCATCAAGTACCCATGTCTCTGCACCGCAGTGGGCGACTAGCAGGCTGTGAAATGTGAGGACACGAGATCGATCGCAAATCATTGTGTGATACAAAAATGTTTTGGGTGTGGGTATGACACTTGTAACTAAGTGGGGACTTCTATTGTATTGATTGGCACTACGCCACGTTATAGACAGTTTTGTCTACACTATGAATGGGCCAGCTCGTCCGGGTTGTTACCCCTGTCTTACAGAAAATTGGCGTAAAGTAGCATCTTGCAGCTACGTTTCGTACGGTGAGTGAGATATCCTGAGGCCAGAATCTCCTTCCCAATCCCTTTCCTTTAAGGTCAGCAACGCGCCCATGATCCTTTTGGTATTGTAGGCGTATTTGGGCGATGGAGATCACTTACCATCAGGTGACTTACTGGCTCCTTTGCCGGCCTATGCTATAATAAAAATGTGGCTCAGAGTACAGTTTTACTAACTACTGTATATTTACTTTGTACAGTTTTTTTTATAGTAAAAGGCCTGTAACCGAGGGATTGGATCACCCTGATGGCAAATGATGTCTTAAACACAATGGAGCGTGTCCTTCCGTCACACTTGGTCACACATACATCTAAACAAAGAGCGACAATGCTCTACTGTGCTGGTGCACGCTGGAGTCTCGACGTATAAACAAGTGGCGTGCTTACGCGCGGTAACAGCTGTTTACACTTTAACAATTGTTATTTTGTTATGTCAACACCTTACTTCTCGGCGTGACGAGCGCAGTCCAATGCCATGCAGTACTTTGTAACTCAAGGTTATGTATGTGTTGCTTCTATTTATGGGCAGGCGTGGCGCTCAACAACAGGCGACGACTTGCTCGTTTCATCAATCAGGGTACTAAAAAATAATGATTTCCACCGCCCGTAATCGCCCACAAAACCAGAAGAGTCATGGACTCGTCATGAAAGGAATAACTAAGGGACTGGGAAGGGGTTTAGGCCTCCGTATATCACTGTACGAACTACAACAGCAAGCTACCACTTCACGTCGGTTTTCTATGAGACAGTGGTAACAACCCGGTCGAGCCGGGCCAATATCGCTGAAGACAAAACTGTCTAGAGCGTGGTTCGACCACTCAAAAATCATACTACCTGTATTTATAAAGTATAAAGTAGCAGCTTGCTGCTGCGTTTCGTACGGCGAGTGAGATATCCGGAGGCCCAAACTACCTCCCCTTCCCAAACTCTTAATTATCCCTTTCCTTTAAGGACGGCAACGCCCCTATAATTCATTACTAAAATAATACTCGTCTCAGGTAACTTCTAATAATATATCATTGTTTGGTGCGAGTGTAGAGTAGCAGCTGATATAGTGTATAGTGTAATACCGAGTACCGACACACTCGTGAGGTTTCATATTCACAATTAATAGTAATTATAGCGCACAATCATCTATTTCAAGTATGACATGAGTCATCTAGCCATTCAATGAAACAAACAATACAAGTCGTTAATTTGTGATACAAAATAATTGCTGGTGGGACTCATGGGAGGGTGCCCAATTCATTACGAGTCGCCGCGCCGAGGACTCAAATCAAGGACAATATAATGAGTGCATGTAGCGCTAGCGGCTAGCGACCCTTTGCAGTGAGGACACCACACATAAAATCCTCCTCCGTCGTCGTCCCAAACATGTTTTGGCAGATCCCAACGACTCCATCACAGTCGCTATCGAAGCAACGCTTTCTCTGCCCAATCCGAATCGCAATAATAATACGCGACCCCGACATAGGACACGCCTACGAGTTCGAAGAATTCCCACAACTGACCGTCGGCACAATGATGTGCAGAGACGTCCCTAAACTATACTCCCCAGCGATTGCTCAAGCTGAGGTCTGAGCCTTCTAAAAGGCGCCTCTGTGCTTAATCGTTACTAAATACATTATATATATTTCTGGCTAGAGCGTCATAAGCGCCGGCTTTATTGTCAGGTGAAGCTGTTAAAGCAATATACAACACAAATCCATTCGAAAAAATACATAAAATCAGTCTCCGGTCCTCGTGAGGATCATGCACAAAATTATTATAATTTCATTATGTTACTTTAAAATTTTCCTCATTGGCGTAAATTGAGCTCTATTTCAACATAAATTGTATTATTGTAGTGCAAATAATGTAAATCAATTTTAAACGAGGAACGTTCGTTAGAGTTTCTTGCCCGTTTTTCTAACGAAACAGCATTCCGAGCTGGCGAGGGCGGTAGAGTTAAAATTTGACTATATCTAAATACTGTATTATATTTTATGGATTCAATAAATACTTTTTTTTTTATTATTAGATTGAATGACGAGACGAGCAGGTCGCTCGCCTGATGGTAAGCGCCACGCCTGCTCATAAACAGAAGCAACGCCACACAGATCTTTAAATAAAGCAATGCATGACACTGGACTGCGCTCGTCATCCCGAGACATAAGGTGTTAAGTCTCATAATGCCCAGTAATTACACTGGCTTCAATGTCCTTCACACCGGAACACAACGGTGCTCACACACTGTTGCTTGGCGGCAGAAATAGACAAAGCGGTGGTACCAACCCAGCCGGTCTCTCGCAAACGAGGGACCTACCACCTTGTAAATACTTTATTTTTGAATTGACCTCTGTAGCGTAGCGGGCGTGTAGCGAAGCGAGAGGCCGTGGGTTCGATTTTCGCACCGAGACAAATGTTTGTGTGATCCACAAATATTTATTTCGGGTCTGGGTTTTTTTTTATTATTTTTATTTTGATAGTGTATATGTCTCCGACTGGATAGCGCATGTGGTGAAACGCCCATCATAGCGGTTCGTTCCGAGGTTAGCCGCTGACTGGTGAGCCGGTGACATCTCATTATACAATAGATAGGTACAAGTCTTTCAACGGTTAACATTATAATGTTAGACTGCACTCAGCACTGTAATTACCATCACGTACGTTGTGTTTAGCTGAACTGACTGAATACTCGTACTTATAGGAATAATAAAAACTTTACAAAAATAAACCAGCTCATAAAAATTAAAAAGCTAAAAATAATAATAAACAATTTTGAGTGAGTAGTGTACTTTATTAGTCAGTTATTGACTCAAACTTTATAAGTTTATTTTTAGCTTTATTATTTTTTGAGTCGGTTTAAATGTTTTATTTTAAGTAGGTAAGTACTAGTATTTTCTTTAGTGAAAGAATCATCAAAATCACTGCAAAAATGTCAAAGATTTACCACCACCACGGGCAACCCTATAAAATATAAAAATAATCATTCAAACATTAGGTAGAGTTAGGTATGCTTGAATATAAAAAAACATATAAAAAAAACATTATTAAAAACACATGAAGTACTTGTAGTTCAGTAAATAGAATTTATACAATGAAAATAAGCCGTTAAATTGTAATACAATATAGTGCAAATATAATTGAATGGAGTGCGCTGTGCTATGTGTGGTCGATAAACACAGATGTTCATGGCAGTGTAATCGAGTATTGTGCATTATGAATATGACATTATGTTGATTTCGGCTTATTCAGCCGGAACCAGTTCACGTTGTCCATTGTGCTCGGAACTCGAAACTCGGCGGTTTATATTCCGTTCCGCGGCAGTGTACATTCGCGGACACTCATGACTCTACACTGCTCACGCAGCTTAGGGATTTGTAACAGGGTAACAGGCAGCTGAGCTGATAGTAACCCGCCATCGTTACTACGTATTATATGTCTCAGTATCTACAGTTACAAGTTGATTACATGTTGGAATGTACTTGCTATAAATGTGGTTGCCAGACAGCTCTTAAATGTATTGTGGTGGGTTGAAAGGAATTTCAATACAAGCTACTAACCAACAACGCGATTGGCAGTAACTCGCATAATACTCTGCGCTGTCAGCTGGACTGCAGTAAATAACCAGGCCAATTTGCACTCTGGTATAACGGACGCACGCTGTATTATTATGTGCAACGCTATTTGCATTTTTCATTGCTTGATTCAAATTGTTAAACAGTAAAGACGTCCAATGCATAATATTATGTATGTGCATATTGAATAATTGTCATGGTATAGATGCCCGAGTACGGTGTAACACGCTGCGCCTTGCAAAACCGGTTAGCGGAATTGCACCTTAAAGAGCTATCGCTGTGAAAATCGGCGGCGGGGTACGCTGAAGAGGGGACACGCGGGACGAGCGCTGAGACTTGTGGCTGTGGGTCGGAGGCGCAGGGAGAGGAGGGGCGCGACAAACTTGTTTCGCACTCAAATTGTTTGCTATGGGAGCTGGGGATGCGTAAGGGGAGGGGTGCTGAACCAGTGTGACGAGCATTGGTAGCCAGGGACACGGTTCACGGAAGGAGATATGCAGGCCATTTTTGATGCCCGCCATGTTCGGAAACCTGTTACTATGAAAGCTAGAGTGTACCGAGAGAAATGACATGTTGCTTTGAGAGTCAGAGGTGTGCGGGGAATAGTACTGGGTTGCGGGCGCGGGGTGAAGGAGGAGAGAGGCAGGACATGCTTGATGCGCGCGGGTCAAGGAACGCGACGAGTCGGCACACACACATGTAAGGAGAATTATTTCGCAAAGCAAAGCTCGTTTTCTTGTGCCTGCGCATATTTTAAAGCGGTTGATCGCTGTACGTGCTGTAGTACGATTTAATTCGCAGCGACTGGTGCTCATCAACTGGTAAAAGAGTATAGCACTGTAGCTTGCATGACGATTGACAAACTTGTCAGTATTTAAAACCGCGGTTTTGCGATGTTGTACGAGCGAGATTTATTAGCAAGCCCTGAGAATTTATTATCTGGAGTAATCTTGACGATCTGCATTTGGATTCATTACTGCAGTCTGCAGTTGTTGGAAATGTACGCAAAATACAAGCGGTTTCGTACGTTGAGTGAGATTTTCGGAGGCATAAATCACCGCTCCTCTTCCCAATTCCCATTACTTTTCTTTAAGTTCGGCAACGCATCCATATTTCTTTTGGTATCGTGGTAGTTCATGGGTGATAGAGATCACTTTACGTCAGGTGACCCGCTTGCTAATATGCGGGCCACTGTTATAAAAAAGCGAAGTGCGCAGTGGGTCGTCAGTTTTAATGCAGTGATGCCAAGTGCAACAAAACCACATCCAAACTGCAAATTTGTAGCTTGCCGCTTAAATGCGAATCGTCTGCATAAACTGTTGTAGCCGCCCCGCGGTTGTACTACATTTTTGATCAGACTTTTAAAGCCGTGCTGCGGTATCCCGGCGGCGCGACGCAGACGAGACCCTGATATTTAAATGTTTATACATAACGTCGCTTAGCTAACAATACCGCGCAAGTTAAATTGGCTTAGTTTTCAGGAGAGATACAAAACTGAATATTTTTTATGATCTATGTGTGATGTAACCAATGATTTCGTGGTGACAGAACTATTTGAATATCGTGCTTTGTATGGTTAATTTAATTTTTTGTGTAAAATTATTGGATACGCGGAAAAAACAATTTATCCAATGACAATATCACATGGCCAATTTTCGAGTTAAGCGGTATTGTTAGCTAAGCGACGATAAGTGACATTTGTTTCACTATCGTTGACAAAAACTGTAGTCCGCACTTGTATTAGTGCGCACATGTTTTAAATTAATCGCTTCTGTGTCCGGTTACATTCAGTTCCTTGTTAAACAAGTCATAAGTAGCATATGTGTAAAACGTACGTATTTAAATAATATAATAGAAACATAATTTGTAGTAGTACCTACATTATCTCAATCTTCGGCTATTTCAGGAATATAAAAGCATGTTGATGGTGATCTAATATAGTAAGTCATTTTGCGTGTATTGTAGGTACCTACTAATTTTTACTTGAGTGATTGAATTTTAGGCACCTTAAGGGTACGGGACTCTAAAAATAATTAAGTTGTACAATAGTGGTGAGAAGCTAGGAAGTAGCAACATTATCGCCAGAGCCCAGATCAGAAATCACAACTAACACGATCCCTTCTCTGCCCTCGACGACCTATGACCCTCCGAGTTACACCACCGCGCCGCCTCGCTGCGTCGCGTCGGTCGGTTGCATCGTGATTCTTGCACAGTTCACTAGCATGTCTATGGTTTACCACATTATGCTTCTTTTTGCAAAAGGTCGTCAAACGAGCAAGGTGGTCACTTGATGGTAAGTAATCTTCACCGGCCATTAATACTTACAAAATCACAAGATTGATCAGTGCGTTGCCTTAAATAAAAATAAAGAGTTTGAATTTGACTGCCTCGGTGGCGCTGTTGTAATCGTACGCGTTACGATTGAGGCCAACGCTGAGGTCTCAGGTTCGATCCCCGGGTCAGGTAGAATGTTATTGGGTTCTTCTATTACGAAATGCTCAGTATCAGCCCGGAGTCTGGAATTTGTGCCCGGTATGGCGATAGGCTCGCCCCCTATCACATAAGGGACGGAGATACGCGCGGCGAAATGTGAGTGTACTGGCTACACCTCTGCCTACCCATTCGGGGATTACAGGCGTGAGTACGTACGTACGTATGTATGTATAGAGTCTGCGGGGGACCTACGAAAATCTCACTCATTAGTTACTATAAGAAACCCAACACCAAGCCGTCATTTCACAGTGGTTTTGTGAGATAGCGATATAGGTAAGTATAGCTGCGGTTAAACCGGCTCATTAATGCTTTAGGGAAAACTATCTACAGCCTGTCTATACCATGTAATACTCTCAGATATCCTTTAGAGTACAGAGCATAACTCATCACACAGTTGTACTCGTGCCAGTAATCAGTATTCGCGTGCACTTCTACCAGGAGTATGCTCTCGAATGTCAAGTGCGCTCCACTTGAGCCACTTCAATCGATTCCACACCTCCGACACACGTAATTTACATCGATTCATATTATTGCGCTTCGTATCTTATACATTGAAGTGGTTCAATGTGTAATGAGTCGAAATATTATTGAGTCTGGCATAATAATCTCTCCTTCCCCAAATCAAATAATTTATTTGTAGATGTAGGTAAGTATATAGGAGATATATCCGGAGATAGGAAGGTATTCGTAACGAGATTTTCCCCGCGGAAAAAGTTTAGAGCGGGTAGCCCCTACTAGCCGGTGCGCCGAGTACTACATATGTAAGATTTATAAGAAAATTAGGTCTTGTAGTTTTTGCCATACCTATACAGATTGAATCACTCGCAATTAACTTTGTAGTTATGCCCTTTGAGTAATAACATCTTATAATTGTATATTAAGCCTCATTTATCTATTAACTTATTCATTTGCCAAAGTACATAGTATATCGACCTCACGACATCGGTCGAGAGCGTTGCGAACTTTTCGCAATGTGCCTTTCTCCTCGAGACCAGAGCAATATAGACTAGACACAGCTGAGCACTTCAGTGTGTGGGCGGACTGTAATTTTTGCTAAACGATGAGAAACTAGATCGCCTCGCCTTATTGCTCTAGTGAAAGCTGTTTGTTGAGTGGTAGAGCCACGAGTAGACACTTTAGTCTACAGCGTGAATAGGCCGGCTGGTCCGGGTCATTACCACTGTCTCACAGAAAACCGTCGTAAAGTAGCAGCTTGTTGCAGTGAGGTACGGTGAGTGAGATATCCGGAGCCCCAAATCCCCCTCCCCTTCCCAATTCCATAATGATTCCTTTCCTTTAAGGTCGGTAACGCGCCCATAATTCTTCTCGCACCAACCTAATGAAAGAGGCGCCTCTGACGCGTGCACTCCGCACTCTCAACCTTATTGCCACTGAGACGGATATATTCCATTGTACTCTAAGTGAATTCACAAGGATAGTAGTAACATGGGTAATTTGTTATAAAATATAATAAATAATTGTAAGCAGTAAAGTAGACACTACTGTATTGGGGGAGCGACCCTGTAAAAGTAGTGTTAAGTGGAAATAAATAAAAAAAATAAAAAGAAATGCCACAGTAAGCTGCCACGTCAGTCAAATCGGGCGACGGCTCGAGGAGCTCTTTAAAAGACTGTTCAGGATGAAGATCTTTATTAGACTTAATTTTCATGTACAATTTCCTTATTTATATGGTCGAGCGATGTAAACAATACGCATTACTTATTCTAGAAGCTTCGACGGGTTTACGATAAAAGTGCTGAGGTAGCGTCTGGAGCACACCTGTGATGTCTCAAATTACATAAAAACAACATGTACTTGTTCTAAGAAGTGTTTACTGTTTTACAAAATGTGCTTAGCTTGCGTCTGTGGTACATCCTGTGATGCGACGCCATCAGATCGTATACATACTCTAGGATACGTAACTCGTCACGTCGGTTGTTTGTGAGACAGTGGTACTACTAGACTAGCCAGTGGTACCGGTCGAGTCGGTCCATTCTTACTATAGAGTGTAGACAATACTAACTAGAGCGTGGCTCTACTAAGTCGTGCCTGTATTCGAGAACATATTTTGTGGTAATTCACCGAATTCCGTTGTACAGTGCGACTACTCTAAATAAGTACTATAGCTCTTGTTAAACGCTATTGCTCGACTTTCAGTTTGATATATTATTTTATACGTTTTCCATTAGTTCCATTTTCCATCGTCAACTTATAATAATCGTTGCATTATACAATATATTAATAACTACGCTACTTTATGTAAAGTATGTATGCTACAGCTATATTATCACTGAGTAACATAGGCTACTTTTATCCCGGAAAAGGCCGTTCACGCGGGCGGAGCCGCGAGCAAAGGCTAGTAAGTTATATATCACAGTTGTAGCCGCGATAAGCGCTAGCCACTACCCATTATGATAATGAACGATAAGTATTTATGAGCAGTACAAAAACGTATCACGTAACGATCGCTTCATTGGTCTAGCTCTACCTAGTATTTTTTTTTATAGTATAGGCCGACAAACGAGCAAGTTGGTCACCTGATGGTAAGTGGTCTCCACTGCCCATGTACGCCCACAATACTAAAATAATCATGGGCGCGTTGCCGACCTTAAAGGAAAGGGATTGAGAAGGGGAGCGGATTTGGGCCTCCGGATATCTCACTCACCGTACGAAACGCAGCAGCAAGCTATTTTACGCCGGTTTTCTGTGAGACAGTGGTATCGACCCGGAAGAGCCGGCCCATTCATGCTGTAGACAAAATTGTCTACAGCGTGGCTCTACCACTCAGATAGCCAGACTAGTAGCCAGCGTATTTAGCTTGAGAAACCGTAAATTTCTGGGTTTAAATCCCAGATCGTGTGATAGCTCAAACACAGATAGTGTTTGAGTTTACAATTCAAAAAATCACACATGAATTATGTGATCGGGCAATTAACTGGGTTTCGAATTTATGCCCGGTATGGCAATGGGCTCGCCCCTTATCACATCATAGGACGGAAATGTTGTCAGAGAACCGTGGGTGCACTAGTTGCACCTCTGTCCTTTCCTTAGGGGATTCAGACGTACTACATAAACATTAAACATCAGCTCACGCCTTCATCCCCGAAGGGCTAGGTATACGTGCAATTAGTACTACACCCACATGTCGCCGAGCTTATTGTCGTCCCATTATGTAATAGGGAGCACAAATTCCAATTCCGGGAAATACATGTGTGATTTTTGAGTCGAAAATTCAAACACAAATTTTGATTGCCGGACCAAGGGTTTGAACCCAGGCGGTTCTCAGCCTAAGTATCATGCCACTAGACCAATGAGGCAATCATCATTATGCTATTACGTTATAATACACACAGTTCCAACAACGTAGCTGCCGTCGTGGACTATATGATGAGAGTGATATCAGTGTGCGTGGTACGTGGGCGGCTTCCGGCTTCCTCTAGGGCTCATTCACCTAGGTCGTAGGCCATTCTCTTCACTCACTACGCTATTATTGATACTAAATGTTGAAAAACAAATTCAGATATCATTGGGGAAAGAGTGGGTGTCAAATAATATTCGACTGGATAGCGATCATCGTATACGTAGTGAAAAACCCGCCATAGTGGCTCGTTGCGAGGTCGGGTCAGGCCGCTGATCGGTATAATTCTATTGGCCGTCGAAAGGGGCTAAGTCTGTTGGTCGTTATTATATTCGGATTTGCATGCACTTGCAATGTTGCCACTTTAGCGTACTAGAATAAAATATCCTTATAATTTTTCCTTCCTTGTAATGCCATAATGTATCAATAATTGATTATTTATTATTTGCATATAGCAGTGATAGCTCAGGTGGGAGTGGTATGGACTGTCGAGACGAAAGTCGCAGGTTCGAAACCAGCCCCAAGAGCATACACCTCTAACTTTTCTAAGTTACGTGTATATTAATTGTTAATTATCACTTGCTTTAACGGTGATGGAAACATCGTGAGGAAACCTGCATACCTGAGAAGTTCTCCATAAGAATTTCGAAGGTATGTGAAGTCTGCCAATCCGCATTAGGCTAGCGTGGTGGACGTGCGGCCTAACCCCTCTCATTCAGTAGAGGAGGCCCGTGCCCAGCAGTGGGCCATGTATAATACAGGGCTGGTATTATTACTATTATTATTATTTGCATACATTACATTAACTGCCTATCTTCATAAAATTTGCAATCACGTGTGTCCTCCATGGATTGTTCTAAATAACTTCGATAACGGTTCATTCGCAGTGCTTAAGCTAAATGTTAGCAAAAAGTTGGCAAGCTTACAGCAGCGCCACGGTCACACGTCCTGCCTTTGTAAACTGGTTGATGTTGCAGTTCAGTGCCAACTCTGTCACTCACTTATTTGGATAAATTGATAATTCTGTTGATTACAAGATGTGTAATTATGTAGCGTATATTTAGAGATGGTAAATGAGCAGACGTACAGACAGCCTCCGTGGCGCAGTGGACGACTAACCGGCTGTGAAGCGAGAGGCCGCGGGTTCGGCACCGAGACGAAATGTGTGTGTGATCTACAAATATTTGTTTCGGGTCTGGCTGTTTTCTCCCCCAGAGAGGTTGACGTGAGGCAGGTGGTCGTAAAACCCACATGCCAAATCTTTCTGTAACATGTATACAAAACATGTTGTGCCAACCCCACTGTGAGTGGGATAAGGGCAGATGGAAGAAGAAGAAATGAGCAGACATATCACATTATCGCCACCCATTACACTAAGGAAAGAAAAAGGGCTCTCTGACAATCTCACAACTAGAAATGGATCAGCCTCATCTGCGAAGCAAGTGAATGCTTTCTGTAAGACAGCAGTGCTATATCACTTGAGCCATCCCTTTCCTACTGGACAAAAGTGTCTACGTTGTGACTCTATCACATACTAATGTACTGTTACATATTTACGACCTCTTAGTCAATAGTCAAGGTCAATTGCTGCAAGTGGTAAGTGGGCTACGTGTGTTGAATTAATCAGCTAGATAAAAACTATCACGACCTCGTACTCCGAGTTGCAGAACTCTTTTAAGCCGGCATCGACAGTCGTATGCATTTTGGTGACGCCAAGTCCTGAAGACTGCTGAATATCTGGGAATACTTGAACGATCATAGAGTTCTGTGCAATGTTGTATAATATTTTATGTATTAAGTTTAGTTATTTTGTTAAAAGTTGTCACGAGGCGCTGTGGTGCCTGGCGCGGCGCAGCTGCTCAGCACGCGGCTCACGCGCACATGCATCGCACATCATCTGGTAATTGCGTATGTGTGTGCGTGGCTGATGGATTGATGGACAGGTGACCTTTCCGAACATCCTGCTCTATCAAATCATCTCATTATATGTCACTTGTACGTTTTTATAGGCTCGAGTTTACATAATCAATATCGCACGATGGGAGATTTATGGTTGTAATGTACAAGGTCACGGTACAGAGGCGGATCGGTAGGACGCTGTATAGCTCATCTTTAATGTTCTCTTTTATAATCACTAATCAGTTAATAATTTTTTGTGCGATGAAGTAGCGACCTCCCGGGGCCCGGGCACTGCGCCGCGCCGCGCCGGGTCGGGGCTGGGGTGCTTAAACCGTATTTGCATTTTTTTTTAATAAAAATACAGGAAATCACAATCTAGGAAGAAGTTAGTATACTTACTATCTGAGTACCCATTTTCGTATGTCCATAAATGATGGTGATCACTTACCGTCAGGTAATCGGTTCGTCTTTCTTTAGAGGGTGTGTAAATTCCGTTATGGCGTACATGTACGTGTAATAATAAGTTCAGTTGAGGTATAAAGAGATCGAATATCATTCGGAACCCAAGTCAAGATCACCTGCCCGTGCAGAGGTGGAGACCGATACCCTGCTGACATCAACTCGGAGGTCTTTACCTAGCAAACAGCAGTAGTACATAACCGGGTCATAATAACCGTTGAAGACCGACCACCGACCACCGACCGTAATTTCACTGGCTTCAATATCCTTCAAACCAGAACACAACAGTGCTTACACACCGTTGCTTAGCGGCAGAAATAGACAAAGCGGTGGTACCAACCCAGCCGGCCTCTCGCATACGAGGGACCTACTACCTTGTAAATGTCTTACTACTGTCGTATAATTCCCTCCTAGTTTTTGCATCAGTTCTTGCGCATCTTAATTTAATTTAACATTATGTTTTTTCTCGCTAATGATGCCACGCAAAGAGCCGCCAAACAACAGCACCGCGCTGCTCAAATCCGGCAAATATCATAGTGCCATGTTTCAAATTAACATTCAAATAATGCGTCGTTAGCCATTACCGGTGATGCCTATTCATGGAGGAAGGCCGTCTCGAAGGCACCGTTAGTTGCGTCAGCGTGGAACTGCGGCGCGGCGCGGCCAATTACACTAGTGTGTGACCCCACACTCGACACTTATTAAAGTATTTAGTGCATTTGGCAAAGTCGTAGGTTCGAAACCAGCTCCAAGCAAGAGCTCTGAGTTACCTGTGTATTCTTTGTTGATTATCGCTTGTTTTAACAGTTAAGGCAACATTGTGACAAAACCTGCATATCTGAGAATTCTCCTTAAAAATTTCGAAGGTTTGTGAAGTCTGCCAACCCTTCTCGTTCGTATACGAAGCTCGTACTAGTGGAACAGTATGATCGAGAGCTGATATTATTATTTTATTATATTTGTGCATTAGGCAAAGTTTTTTTAAAATTCCCCAGATACACAAACGAGTAGGCGGCCCACCTGATGGTAAGAGGTTACCGCCGCGCCTGGATCTCAGCAATGCCAAGCCGCTGCCTACCGATGACTCCCAGCTGCATCGCTTAGGGTGTTTACATACAGCACCCACTGCAACCGATCAGAGATATTCCGATCCTGAGTAGGTAATACTGTTTGTATGAAAGGTTCCGCACTATAACCGAAATCCACGTTCCAAAGGCAAGATTATTTGCCAGCTTGGATTCAAATGTCGGATTCCGAACTGACGCAGTACGAAGAACCCTTAGAAAGAAAGAAAATTAATTTATTAACACAGTTCACAACGCACCTAGCATAGAATTTACAATTTTATACGAAGTTAGGCATTTGAGCGTCGCAGCTGTATCAGATAGGTGACCAATTATGGCAGTTCCCAATATTGCCATTAGCGTACTGCTGTGCCACAACACAGCGCTGGCGGTCAGTGGCCACCTTATTTGTCATACGGACGCTAGCTAGCTGATATAATTCTGAACTACAATAACTTAAACTATGTGAGGTAGACATACGTATCTTTATATATATAATTCTACTGTACGTGTGCATGTGACTGAACTCCTCCTAAACGGCTGGACCGATTTGAATGATTTTTTTTGTATGCATTTGGGTGGCGCCCTGGATGGTTTAGATTCACAATTGGACCCGGTAGGTGGCGCTGCTGTAGTTGCGGGTGAAACCGCGCGTACCCCTTGTCTGCATCCCTTAGTGTATAGGTGCGTGATTATATCCGCATGTATTTCTATTCGACTGTCTCGTGGCGCAGTTGTGCAAATACTCGTACTGAAAAAAAAATGAGAAGATTATATCTAACTATGGACCCCCGTCGAGTCTCCCGTGGACCCCCGGGGGTCCACCTGGACCACTTTGGGAACAAATAATCTAGATGTAGTCTGAATATCTACGCCTAAATAAAATAAAGTCCCAAGTGATGCAGCGTTATGTGGAGAGTCCACTTATCTTAATCCAACGCTGTGTTCATCACATTACAGAACAAAGCCTACGTCTGATTAGATTACGCAACTGAAATACGAAGAGGACAATCGCAATACTATGGTATGGTGCTAATTATTGTGTGTGCCAGTGACATTATAATTCGCATAGAGTACGTACTAACTACTAACTGCTAGCTAAGTATATACCTAGTATCTACATAATAATATGTACAGCGCGAGCATTGCATTACACATTTACACCGCACCGCGCCGCGCCGCACCGCGCCGCGCCGGTGTGAGCGTGATCGCGGCCGTGAAGCGTTTTTGCGTGGCGCAGCTTCACCTTTTGATAATTTGCAAGTCGCACTGTTACCTTTTTTTATAGTATAGGTCGGCAAACGAGCAAGTGGGTCACCGGACGGTAAGTGATCTCCACCGCCCATGTACGCCCACAATACTAAAATAATCATGGGCGCATTGCCGACCTTAAAGGAAAGGGATAAGTAAGGGATTGGGAAGGGGAGGGGAATTTAGGCCTCTGGGTACCTCACTCACGCCGGTTTTCTGTGAGACAGTGGTAATGACCCGGACGAGCCGGCCCATACATGCTGTAGACAAAAGTGTCTACAGCGTGGCTCTACCACTATACCAAAATAAACAACAAGAATAATTGGTAAATCCACGCTGTAAACAGTGTTGTCTACAGTAGGTATGGGCCGGCTCGACCGGAGCAGTACCACTGTCGCATAGAAAACCGGCGTGAAGTAATAGATCGTTCGTAATGTGAGTGTGTTTTCTGGAGGACCATCAATCCCAGTTCATGAGTCTTTTGTTTTTAAGGTATTGTGGGTGTTGGTGTCAGTGAATATTACCTACTTGATTGTTTGTCGGAGTGTGCTATAAAAAAATAGCTACATATTAGGTAGATTTACTCACTGATATAAAACCTCTCTCAGTATACGTATCTGATACTCATCATCATTCTTATCCAATACAGCGTGTTGTGGGCAACATAAGATTTTGACACATTACATGGTACGGTGTAGTGGAGATCCCTTACTATCAGGTGACCTACTTGCTCGTTTACCAGCCAACAATATAAAAAAGGTGGCGGATTAGTCGCGATGCTCTCGAATCACAAATGAAAACGCTACCTAATGCAAATGCGCAGCTGCAGAAGCTATAGTCAAAAAAATCGTCTGTGCATCCTGGGTTGGTGTACACTACACACTACACACTGTACACTGTAAAGACGTGTCCGTTCAATCAACACTAGGGCTCAAGTTACTAAGTGCACGTGTAGGCCGAATGTCGCCAGTCGCCGAGACACTGATCGGGTTCACGGGCCACTGCTGACTGCTGGCTTTTCATAAAAGAGTTTACTTGTTGTGCGAGCTGTTGCTGTGTTACTAGACGCTTGGAGGTCTGGCCGCGTGGCACTATGATGGTACAACAGTACTATTAGATATCCGCTGGTTCAATGTACTGTAGGCCTAGTACAAGTTCTAATAGTTTTCCTAAGCGATGAAAGTTTTCGTGTTCTCTCAATACGTCAAATATTAGTAGCCACTAGTGGGAACTATGATAAATTAAAATTAATAATACGGTTAATTTTATTTCATATTAGTCGAATATGAAATTTGTTTCCAAGCGATTCTTTCCTCCTTTATTACCGTATGAATTAGTACTTTGACACTTCGACGGTAGTAATTTTATACGAATTCGAAAACTGTGAACGTATTTGTAACTCGTACTAGGCCTACTGTGTAGTCCGCGAAAGGTCGCGCCAGTTGCGGTTGTTATTTGTTGCAACTCCCAATGCGTGGGCGCGCGGCGCGTTTGTTTGCAGTTACGCCACACGCCACACGCCACACGCCACACGCCACACGCCACACGCCACACGCCACACGCCACACGCCACACGCCACACGCCACACGCCACACGCCACACGCCACACGCCACACGCCACACGCCACACGCCACACGCCACACGCCACACGCCACACGCCACACGCCACACGCCACACGCCACACGCCACACGCCACACGCCACACGCCACACGCCACACGCTTTGTGCCACGCGTGTAACTACGTTACGCTATGTTTCAAGTTTCAACATCAGTACTGGTACGTTGAGGCGAGTTTACCGTTGGATTATTTCTGCTAATAAGATAGTCACACGATCCTACACCAGAAACATTGGAATCATATGGGCTGCACGTGTGCTGTTAGCACATATAACTGCGTGTGTCCTGAGTCCTGACATCAATCCCTGTTAGGAGCGCTTGGCTGTACCGTTTAGTCTCGAGGCATGGTTTTTTTATTCTTGAATCGATCCCCTTGCAGACTGCATGCGGAGTAAGCTGCAAATCGGTTCCATTATTTTGGCACATGTACTATTGCATGCGTCATGACATTTTTTTTCTTTTTTTTATAACAATGATAATTACACCCAACACATACATAGTTCTGACTGCACACTAGGTTAACCTGTATTGTGGGTATCAGGAACTATGAGGGTATTGCGGTCCTATAACACCCAGACCAGAAACAAATATTTGTGGATCACACAAACATTTGTCTAGGTGCGGGAATCGAACCCACGGCCTCACGCTTCTTAACCAGCTACTCACCCGCTGCGCCACGGAGGCTGTCCAACTTACACGCATACAACAGAGAAACAGTTGAAAGTGCTCAAGTGTGGACATAGCTTTACGTAATGGTTCAACGCAAGCCAGTCGTTCATTAATTGTTAGCCTTATACTATACAGTATACCCTATCCTACTGTCGGGCAACGAGCCATTCTACTAATGAGAGGGGTTACCTCCTCTACCTCTAGTCTATCATCGATGAAAATCTTTTCGGTGGAAATCTTAGGCGTGCAGGTTTTCACACGATGTTTTATTTATTGTTAAAGCGAGTGATAAATAACAATGAATAGATTTAGTTACCCACGTAACTTTGGAAACTTGTCAGTGTGTACCCTGGCCCTTGTGGTAGGGTGGGGTGGTATAAACCCTCCACATTAATGTCGGCAATCCGTCCCACTCCAAGCTACGGTATCGCCGCTATTAGTATTATATTATCCAGTTTCAAATAATTTGATGGTATCACTTACGTTACCGTAGGCTGATAGCCTTTGGTATAACGTCGCATAAATAAACATGCTATTAGCATAATTATAATAATATCCAAAATAAGGCGCTAGACATCGTACAAACACAAAAAGGCGCACAATACTTAATAGTATTGCATAAGCTATAAATGCCTCGTCAAATGTCACTTGTCTACTTACATAATAGTAGAATTAGCTCGCGACTCCACCTTAGTGAAAATCCTTAAATGGAAAATTTTAAAATCGAGCTCTCTATTATATGGGGGCACATACTATGCAAGAATCAAGGTCTATCTCACGATAATTATTCTATTCCCATAGTACTCTTAAGAAGGGTTACCTACTCGTGAAAATTCGCTAAACATCATGTTGAATAATGAAACTCCAGGTCATCAATATTTATATTCCGTTTAACTGAACAATTAGGAATATAGATTTAAAATGTACGATTGATGGACAAAAAGTAAGTAGTAATATATTCAGCGATTTCATAAACTAGCTGGGACAAACAGCCAAGGCTATTACATTTTATTAATTAGCTGTCTTATTTTGGTAATATGCAAATAAGCATATTATTATCTTGAAGAAGTCAGTGATATTTAGATCACACATAGACACACAAATGTTTAATTACTTATATTGAAATGAAATATAGAGAATCGTGCAGTGGACGGCGCGGCGCGTGGTGTGGCGGCGCGTGGCGTGGTGTGGTGTGGCGAGCAGTGCTCACTGCTCGCGGTGAAGCGATCGACTCGTGCGTACAACGCTTACTTCGCATAAATACTATAATACTTCTCAACTGACCGACTTATAACTATTCAAAGACTGCTTTTTTTGTAACTAGCCGCACAACTTTAAAGGTGTTATCAAGTGTTGAAGACGATTTTATTAGAGTAGTATTTATTCTGATACTTATAAACAATCTAGCGAGTTCCGATACGAGGTCGAATGAGTGCAGGCGCGGGAGATCAGCTAATGATCGACTTGCATTTAGCTGGTAGCAGCGACCGAAACGTCGAACCGAGCCGACCAATCCAGAGATACCGGCCACTCTGGTACGGACGCTGATCCTGACATGATGCCCGGCGATGAGGTACGTGTTATATAGTATTTTAAAAAGTTCCATTAATATAGATTGTAGTCTGTATTTCAAAGAAACTAGCAAACAAACATTTTACGTAATTTTTCATCACGATCTTCGTAGTCGATCAACGTTGGTTTTAATTTATTATATTATCTTTGTACTAAACTGCTTGTTTATTTTAAAATTTACACAAACTTAAGTAGGCACTTCCCATCCCAATACCGTTCGGCAACGTGTCCATGTTTCTTCTGGTAGTTTGGGCAATTGATCCCGATCTGGCAGTTGTGTAAGTGGACCCTAGTGTAATTGGCTAGTGTATTTTGACGATCATTTCTGTTTTATATTCTTATCTATTTTATATTTCTATTTTATTTCTATAAGTTTCTTTATTTTATACTTACTTGTCAAATCGCTATTTTAATTGCCTACATGATTATTAAACTATTTCATTTAATTTCAATGGAAGGGCGGTGGAGATCATTTACCATCAGTTGACCCACTTGCTCATTTGCCGGTCTTAAAAGTAGTATTTTTTTATATATTATTTAGATTCCGTTACGGTTTATACTCTACCGCGGCCCGCTGCGACCGCGCCATCCACTTCGGAAGTAGTTTCATTAGAGAAAAGCGGGCAAGAAGCCAAGAACCTCATAATTAAATATCAAATTATATACATCAAAGATCATTAATACTGAATGGTTCAATAAACATAGGTATACTCGGCACTCGGCATGTCATTTAATGAGTAAGCGTTTCTTGAATTGGCAGTTATTTTTTGATTTGGCGTGCGCGTGAGTGACGTTTACGGCCGCAGTCGCAGAGTGGCGCGGCGCGACCGCAGCCGGGCCGCGCGGCCGGTTAGTCTGTAACTCTGTACCTACTTTATAGCGTCACTACTCAGTACTCACGATTATGGTTAATGACTCGGTTTATTGTGATTTTATAACTCCTCGTATATTTAATACTGCAAATTATGAAAATGATAGACCATTCGCTAAAGTATGACATCACTAACCGAAAGGTTTGATGTTTGTGAGGTTAGATATTTGTTAATCAAACTAACGGTTGAACGTATTTGGATGATATTTGAATCACAAGTAAAGCATGACCTAGATTAGGATAAAAATAGACTTTTATCCTGGAAAAGACATGCACCTGGGTGGACCAGAAGAGAGCAGAAGCTAGCCATTTATAAATGGCACCTATACTTCATCAATTCTATCCCACGACTGCACACAGTTGAAGATGTCAATAGAACATAGTGATATTCTGTAACAATATTTCACAAACTGGAATAGCTTAACTCACGCAGTAGGACGTATCATGTAGTTTATTTTTGTTATTCGAACTTGATATCACAACTTGAATTCAGTTGTAGAGTTTATAAATTTTATTAGACAATAATTATATTTTGAAATCCGTTTGATAACCATTGAGGCACACTCCATTGCTGAAAGCAGTATTACGAGTACATACAATAATAACACCCGGTTCAAACTTCAATCTCAAGAGATGCGTTGATATGATTCTTTTAATATTTTCAAATTCAAGATACGCAATTATACTAGTTATCCGCGCAAATTGGCAATAAAATGTTAAATGTGCAAAATAAATGTGGGTTATATAGTTAACGTTCCACATTAGAATATTTTGTCGGCTGTTACGTTATCAGATATAGGTATCATTGACGATTCACGCCGTGACGCCGCGCTATCACCGTATTATTTCATTTCAGACATTTTATTATGAATGCTAAATCCCACGCCCCACCGCTGGCTATAGGGTCTGCTCGATAAAGACCGGGGATACAGTAAACTAAAGTGACGAGGCAACTTGTTGTTAGATGTGTTAGCTGGGTCCACCTATAACTAGGCGGGCAGTAACATATGATTTTATTATGAATCCTAAATCCCACGCCTCACCGCTGGCTATAGGGTCTGCTCGATAAAGACCGGGGATACAGTAAACTAAAGTGACGAGGCAACTTGTTGTTAGCTGTGTTAGCTGGGTCCACCTATAACTAGGCGGGCAGTAACATATGATTTTTTTTATATACTATCTTTGTTAGCTAGTTGCTGTATCGTCTGTTGGTGGATCAAATATAACTACGAATATATAAATAAATTAATAAAATAAACTTTGTTGTTGCGTGGAGCAAGTGAGATTACTGAAGACAACAAAATTTTTCAAGATTGTGATATTTTCAATATATCAGTGGCTTCTATGAAATATCATCTATTTAATGCTTTGAAAATACCTAGTCTATAATAATATTAATATTATATACCTTTTATTCCATTTCTTTCTAACTATTTTTTTTTTATTATTTGGATTATACTAAAGTTAGCATGTTGTATTCACTTCTAGAAGGACATACACATTAGTGCAATTCTACTTTTATGTATTTTAGTTTCTTAGCATGTAAGTTATGTGTAAGGTCCAGTTTAGTGAATCTATTAAAAAAAAAAAGACCGAAAAATTACAAATTCCTATTCCTCTCTTTTAAGATCAACAACACATTGAGGATTCCTCGTTGTCTGTTTATGGGCAGTGAGGACTTATTATCAGGTGACCCAAACAGGTAACTCACCTGGGGGTTAGCGCCATGCCTGCCCATATACAGTAATATTATTTATTTAGATTACAAAGCAGTATTTATGGCCCCAAGACTCCAAGAGATTTGCCCAGTAATTAGGAGCCGCAAGCTATTAGAGTGGAGACATGTATATCCAAGCGCGGTCTAGGCCGACCTCGTACCCGCTGGATTGACGATCTGAGAGACATAGCGCGAGGCGGCTAGACGAGAAGGCGGAGGACCGAATTTAGGCTGATGAATGGATACGTTTGTCTTCGTAGAAACCAACACGTGCCAATTTTTACTATGTAAACTGACGTCATTGTGGTGCAGTTGCCGTTTAGATCGCGTTAGTTGTGCTGAATGTTACGTTTAATAGCGGCACACATACGATGCGTATATATTACCGGTGGTCAGCGCTACGTCCCATACTTGCCACACTCGCGTCATTAGAGCGTGCTGCGTGACCGCTAGCCCATGCTTACGTTTTCAAAACTCTTTATAACATCAGTACTTGTGTACTGCGCAATGTATTAGGCACTAGTGATGGCATGTCCCGTAATTAACGTTGAGCCATCGGTTTACACTCATGCAATCGTTTAGACAACTTCGTGGAAGTAAATAATACAATCGACAGTCACGCCGCGCCTGTAACAGTGTTGCAGCGGTAGCAGTATCATACGTTTCTATTTTTATTGCATAGGCCAGCAAACGCGCTAGGTCACCTGATGGTAAGTGATCTCCACCGCCCATGAACGCACACAATACCAAAAGAACCATGGGTATTATCTTATATTGCGTATAGAATAATGTTTAAAATTCAACATAGGAAACTACCCTATTGTCTGTATACGTCGCGCCGTCTCGTCGGTGTCCCACATTAAAACGATAAACTGGCGTCGAGCGCGTGCAAACTGCAAGTAACACAAACGCAAACATTTATCAATCTCCGTTATCTATCTAGAGATTGTGCACGTCTTTACAGCGCTGTGTGTGCACTGTGCGCTCATGCGCTGTGCTAGTGTAATATAGATACCGTGGTACACAAACGGTAAGTGATTATGTACCATGAACAAGAAGAATCGTGTGATTGTTGTTAACCATTAACAAAACAAATGGGAATTGGAGGAATTTGTTCGACATCCAGCTGTCTCATTGAACGGATTAGTGAAACTGCCAGTTCTCGTCGGTTTTCTGTGAGACAGTTGTGCCACCTCAACCAAGAATTCATGCTGTAAATTACAACGCGGCTCTTCAACGTCGATTGGTTGTGGGGCAGCGATGCATATTTTAAATATCGGTTTCGGCGAAAAGTAGGAATATATCTCGCTATCTCTCTCCCAGGTGCACATCGTAACGACGATGACGTCACACTTGCGCGGCACAGCGTAGTGAATCCCGGTTCTTTCACTTAACTAATAATAACCCATCCCATGATTTTATAGGTATCTTAATTAAAATTCAAATCCTCGCCTACGGGTTTTAGCGTACTTGAGTAATTTAACTATTCATAATATATTTGGTATTTGACAGCACCTTGGCGTAGTGGGTCAGTAGCTGCCAAGCGTGAGGCCGTGGTTTCGATTCCCATACCGGGACAAATTTTGGTGTTATCCACAAATAATTGTTTCTGGTCTGGGTGTTGTAGGACCGCAAGTCCCTCGTAGTTTCTGATACCCACGATACAGGTTAACCTAGTGTGGGGTCAGGACTATGTGTGTGACTGTTGGGTGTATTTATTTGAGATCAATAATCACAATGAATGCTGAAATAAGACTTAAAATTCTTAAACAAAGTATTAACTGTACTAACAGCATTCTTCCATACAAAATCAGTTCCTTAGCCATTGTTCAGTTTCAGGCTTTTCGACCTACCGGTTTTTAAACTACGTTTGAGGTGGTTTAATGAAAACGAAGAAATCTTTCCGACAACCCCGTACCTCACTGAGGCTCTATATGATATCAAAGTTCTACTGCACTGCTCAGACGGTTTATAACGGGTTTTCACGGTTAGATATTTGTCGAGCAACTGTTAAATCGCATGCGATTTGAATAGACAGACAGTCTCTGAACAGACTTTCAACCGAATTGATCAACAAAACTCTTATAGTTTTTGTTGATTCAAATCTCTTGTTGAAATGTTGCCGCACTGATGGCGGACAGTGGGATATCGCGCTTCCTTAAACTACGAGTAGTAGCGACAACTTCAGGGAAGAGACAACTTGTAGCGTGGCCCTGAGTCAGAGCGGTCATTTTAAATACATTTTTGTTACTTAGGCCTTATTAGCCGACAACCCTTACCTATTAACTAAAGGTATCTTTTACATTTTTACAACTACATACATAAACTCACGCCTGTTTCTCATAGGCGCAGACATAACGGATTTCCACTTGCTACGATCCTTGCACACCTCTTTATAATACTTCCTTTTTATTATTGACTAGCTTTTGCTCGCGGCTCCGCCCGCGTGAATGGCATTTTCCGGGATAAAAAAGTACCTAAGTAGCCTAAGTTACTCCTTATTACATCAGCTATCTGCCAGTGTAAGTCCCGTCAAAATGGGTCTAGCCATTCCAGAGATTAGCCGGAACAAACAGACAGACAGACAGACAAAAATTAAAAAAAAAACATTTTGGTATACTTATGTACCGTATATACATTCATATGCATGTAGTAAAAAGCGGTTATTTTAATATAATAAACAAACACTTCAATTTTATTTATTAGTATAGATTTTACTTATTTTTGTATGAAACACAATGGCTCCGTACTCCACATTGTAACTATGTATAAATTGTGATAGCTGGTAACCCACAGCGCTAGTAGGAAAACCTTGACTCATTGGCCAATGCGACAACTTGTCCTTTAATATATTTACCAGTGTCTTCCTCATGCAGTTCCGGGAGGCGAGTTTCCTCCTGGTGTTCGATTCAAGTACATCATCGCTGCTAGGGTTTTTATTTTCCTGTTTTTGGGTTCCGTAGGCAAACATTAGAAATGGAATCCTTATAATTTCATCATGTCCGTCTGTTCCGTCCGTATGTCAGTCATTTTACTCGGACACTATTAGCACTATATGGATGAAATTTTGATAGTAGTGTATTCTGGCGAGCGAACTAATTGTCTCGTCATTCAAGCTAATAAAAAAAACTAAATCTATGAACACAACACAAAGATGTAGTGAAATTAAGCAAAATATTTTGTTTTTGGTGGTAGCTCTCCATACATGTAACTGTCCTTTTAAAATTATTTTATATCTTTTACAGCAGTGAATTAACCATAATTAAACTCATTTATATAATAATGTGGGTTAAAGGACTAGTAAAAAGATAAAATACAAATAAATACTTGAAATATTTAAAACAACAATCACGAATGTGTAATCGTAATAACTCTGATTAGTAATGACGTAAAGTAAGCAAAATACAAACACGTTCCTGAAAACACAAATAAATTGCTCGTCCCCTTTTCGCATTTTCGAACAAATTTTCACATTTGCAACTATTTTATATTATCTTCACATCCTTTTCTCAGAGAAATCCTAAGTTCGCATTCGTTCTTGTCTTCTGAAACACTTTGTTTTGATTTATTGCTTCCCTTTCAAACCATCTGACACAGAGTTGATTGAGAGTTACATGTGACATGGAGTAGTTGTACGTGAAGTCAGACCGCGCTGCGTCGCTTGCCGAACGATACTCCTAGTAACAAAATAGATGCGCACAAATAATAAAATGGAGAGTAGAGTGTTCGTTTTATTCGTGCTTTTTGTTTGTTATTTTTATTATTCCGGGTGGCGCGGTCTGGTCGCGTCACGATGTGCGGTGAGACATATGCGCAATAAAAGACACTACATACTTGTATTGAATAGATGTCCCGTCACCCGTGAGACTCGCACTGAACCAATAATGTGTGAGTGTAAGTACTATTGTACTTTGAACACGTGTGCCCTATTGAACGATCATAATACCGCTAAATGTTTAGTGACATGACCGGCCAATCATTGTAGCGCAGCATGTTGAGCTATAACACACAACTTGACTCTAAAGTCTAGTCACTATAGCGACTGCCTATACTGTCGGATAGAGATTAGATACCTTCTAATCTAATGTGTCGCGCGTGAATCTAATTATTGAGAGATGAGAGTCGAGACGAGCTATACAAACAACATGATGCGCGTCATTACTCATCATCAACGTAAAAAACGGTTTTTATAGCATAGGCCGATAAACAAACAAGTGGGTCACCTGATGGTAAGTGATCTCTACCGTCCATATACGCCCACAATACCAAAAGAATTATAATTATAATAATTAAGGGATTGGGAAGGGGAGGAGGTTTGGGGCTCCGGATATCTCACTCACATATAACAGCCTCCGTGGCGCAGAGGGTGAGTAGCCAGCGTGAGGCCGTGGATTCGATTCCCGCACCTAGACAAATGTTTGTCTGATCCACAAATATTTGTTTCAGGTCTGGGTGTTGTGGGACCACAAGTCCTTCGTAGTTCCTGATACTCACGATACAAGTTAAGCTAGTGTGGGGTCAGGACTATGTGTGTGACTGTTGGGTGTATTTATTAATGTAATAATCCCGGACCAACGAGAGTTTATCGAATCGAATCAAAACAAACACCGACATTGTAACTAGTACAATAAGTGGCTAAAATATTGTTATTGAAAGTTCGGCTTTATATCTGTAAAGCAACACTTCGTTGCATAACAATATGAACGGTGCACCAAAACAATAACTGCAGAGTGCAGCCATTCAGTTCAATCGACAAGCTCGTTACTTCCGCATATAGTCGCCAACTGCAAATCGATACTAAGGTAGGAAGCAAAGCACGTGGATCGCGCGGGCTCGGGGGGACAGAGGAGGAACGGGAGGGGCGCCCTGCACGCACAGAACTCTGTAAATACATTTACGAGGGCGTTGACATTCGCCAGTGTTCCCATCTGGATTAAAATATCACTTTATGAGATTGATGGCGCCGAGGGCCGTGGCCAATGACTACTAACTAACCTACGCAGTGTGGGTTGCCTATTATACCACAGTTTCAAAATTACACAACTTGTCAACTGTTTGGACTGAAAAGTCATGCAGTGATGCGAGACGCGGGCGGCACTTACCCGATGTGGCTGGCCGACGACTAGCAGCTTCAGTCAATACACAATGTCGGCTTTTTCATCAACATCAAATGATTTGACAAACTGCATTGTTGTTAGTCTACAATAAACTGTATGATTTTTAAAACGCAATAATCTATTGAACTGTGTTGTTATGACCAAAAGACAGCTCGTGGCGAGGCGAACCGTGGCGCTACACGAGTCTTTAACCTAACGGTAGCTAAGTGATCATCACTGCCCATGAACACAGGAATCTATATTACAGACTTTTATTAAAATAAATGAGAATTGCAGAGGCATTTTTTTTGGTATTACGCGGTTTCTATGAGCGTACGAAACCTAACAGGAAAACAATTTAGTGTTCTAGGACAGTGGTATATCACCCCGGTCGTACTGACTCACCTGTGAACTAAAGTGGCTATAACGGGGCTCTACCACTAAGCAGCGGTGCTCGCGTCATCCTGGGCTACAACAACGTCAGAGACTATTCGGTCATCATTTCCTCTTGTAAACCAGAATTACTGTTTACTAAAATGCCACTGCCGCTGGAGTCTAATGAGTCTCTGAGATTACTGACCTGTATTTATCCCGCAACGAAATTAATAAATAGAATGACGGGGACGAGTTGAAAAAATTAATTTATTACTGGTACACATAAATATATGACGTCAAGTGGGATTCCACAGCCAAGAGTCAGGTGTTTCAGTGAATTTTAAACAAGTTTAACAACAATTGATATGACTCACTACGAGCATAGTATAAGAAGTTATAAAGTCCGTCAACTTTTTAGGGGAAAACCAGCTAACGTGCAGTTGGGTCACCTGAAATATGCAATTTCCACGACATGCAAACCATGAAGACCAGGGGGATTAGCTAATGCTTTTGTCGACTCGTTTTGTAGTGTAAAACCAGTTTTATTTGATTATCTCTTTATATCTATCAAAGCAATTTTACAAGGTGTCATTATTTGATAAGATATGGTACATAAACACTCACTGTCGGATGTAAGTGACGACCCTTAGATATGACCACACCTTTCTGTAACACGTTGTATATAATATATATTAACGTATATGCCACCGTAAGTAGTCTGTATATAATAATATACTGAGTAACGTTTATCCGTTTCGTTGTTCATTCGTACATCGGCACTTGTCCGGCGAGTTCTGCTTCCTGAGGCGTCATTACTCGTTTTCTATAATTACGCGAGTTAAACCTCGCGTGTGATTGTTGTTGATGCACACGCAGCGCTTCTTCGCACACACACGAAAAAAGAGAGCATCCATCGCAGTAGTCACGACATTACGCCGTGTGATGCTTTGTATTTAACACGTACTTCAAATGAATGTAGGCGAGGGAGTGCTTAAGAAACTACGGTATCTGTAGTTTAACTTTTTGCCAGATATCTGATTGTTGTCAGGCCATCCAGTACAGCGACGCTGGCAAAATTAAAAACGTATTAAATATTCATATATATTTCTCATATTCGAATAACCTGACAGTTGTCAAAAAAAACCGAACTACGGCTACAGATATCAAATGTGATTTTGTAGGTACTATCATTTGTTGTTATACGCCCGTTCATTGCAGCATACTAGATAGATGCTTTACTGTCAGGGGTTATCCCACGATCTCCCACGAGGCGGCCTGTGTGTTGACATATACATATATTTTATACTGAAAGGTATCCGTATCGGAATTTCCCCGCGGGAAAAAATCATATCTTTGGATATCCCACTCACCGTACGAAACTCAGGAGCAAACCGCAACTTTACGACGGTTTTCTGTGTGATAGTGGTTATAACCCGGACGAGCTGGCTCATTCATTTTAATCAAACAGCTTTGTCTACAGCAAGGCTCTTCCACTCATAAACATTCACAGAAAACCGGCGTAAAGTAGCAGCTTGCTGCTGCGTTTCGTACGGTGAGTGAGATATCCGGAGGCCCAAACCCCCTCCCCTTCCCAATAACTTAATGATCCCTTTCCTTTAAGGTCGGCAACGCACCCATGATTCTTTTGGTGTTGTGGGCGTACATGGGTTGTGGAGATCACTTACCATGAGGTGACCCACATGCTCGTTTGCCGGCCTATACCATAAAAAATTGATAATAATATGTTCTATGGGCGTATGACGACTTTGAGTATCCCATGCAACCAGAGGATGAAATAACAATCATTGCTGATGTATTATGAAAGCTCTTGTCACATTGTCTGCAAATTCTTTAGATGAAATTGAAAAAAGTACTTAGTCATAGTTCAAATCCCGGTTCGGATAATTACAAATTGTTTGAGTTTTTCGATTCGAAAATAAATAGTACGAGTCATGGCTACAGGGATACAGGCGCTAGATTATGTATACACGCCGCGCCGTGATACTGTCGAGTTGTCGGTGTCCACTTCCCGTCAAGAGCGCCGTGTCCGGTGTAGACGTGCAGCTCAATTTCTTTAATTAGTAATGTTCATGAAAAAGATGCAAGATGGTACAATGTATCGGACACAATACATCGCTTGTACACACACGATACAGATACACAGCGCAGATAGCGCAGGTTCGGGCGCTGGTCACGGCCACGACGCGGCGGGCGCTGGTGCGGACGCGGCGGGCGGCTCGCATTACACTAACGAGCATGTTTTGTGTCAGGATTGGATAAAAACCGACCAAGTGTGTGACGTGTGTGTTGGACCAAGCACAGTGAAGGGTTTCGTAGTATATACAATATCTTAAAAACTATACAAGATAGCTTATTGAAACCAATTATCGTTGGAAGTACCTTTTAAGTTATACGATCATGAAATTTTTCCACATTTTCTACCACGTAGTATAAAGCTAGAGGGGGGCATTTTTCATAACTTTGGACACGCATAATTCATAAATTAATGACATATAAAGAAGTCATAATAACAACCTGTATATCATTTATGCATAGGAAACCCTCAGTTACATGTATGGAGAGTCACCTCAATGTGTAGCTGTTCATAGAATATACCTACTATGCAAGTTTTATCCATATCGCCTAATAGTCTCCGAGTAAAATGGCTGTGATATACGGATAGACATGATGAAATTAAAAGGATTTTTGCTATTTGGCTACGGAACTCTAAAAACGCGCATCACAACGAACAATTTTACAACCACATAAAAATTTGTTCCGCACTCATGCCCCTGTAATATTCTATTTTTATAAGTGGTAGAGCCACTATATAAACTGTTTTATCTAAAGCGATCTTTGAAGGAGGCCTACACCTGAGAGGGGTTTATGTTATATGATAATATGAAAAATGGAGAATAGTAATACATAGATTCATATGCACCCACGCCTGTAATTCCCGAAGGGATAAGCAGAAGCGTAACCATACCCACATTTTGCCGAGGTTATTTTCGTTTCATTTTTTTATTAAAGAGGGGGCGATGGAGCTGGCGGGTCACCTGATGGTGAGTGATCACCGCCGGCCATGGACACCGTCAATACCAGAGGAATTGTCGGTGCGTTGCCGGCCTTTGAGGAAAGAGTATGCTCTTTTCTTGAAGGTTGCTAAGTTGTATCGGTCTGGAAATACCGCAAGTGAAGCTGATTCTATAAGGATGCCGTAGGGGAAGAAAACTTAATGTAAATTGCACTGTCGAGGAACGCCGGCCATCCAGATGGTGTGGATGGAATCATTATGTGATATGCGGCGAGACGCCGGGCTGATACTGAGCATTACGAAATAGAAACCCGATCCGAAGATCATACCCGAGACCTCAACATAGCAGTCGTACCAGTTACAACTTCGCACCAACGCAGTCAGAGAAGAAAATAGTAAATATTCAGAATTGATTGTAAACAGGAAATAAAAACCTTATTTTTTCTTATTTTTTTATTTATTTGAAGCACGATTCTTCGGTGGTGGAATTGTATCATAAAAAACAATTGCGCAGCGGGTGAGTTGCCTGTTGTGAAACGATAAGCCACAGGTTTGATCCTTGCACCGAGACAAATGTTTGCGTGATACACAAATATTATTAAAGCATTTCGTCAGCTTAATGTGATGGTCACAAGCACAAAGCTCCAAATCTCGCATTTTTTCTCTGTCCTCAAAGGTCAGAAGCGCAAACAAAATTCCAGTACCATTGTAGACTACAATAAAATAACTTGTGGGTGTTTATTGGCGATGGTGATCACTTTCTTGTTTGACAGCTTTTTGCTATTAATAGTTGTGGTTAGTCAATTTCGGACATATTTTTTTTTTCTTTCTACCTTGTATTATCCCGGCTAGTGGCACGGTCCGCCTTCCCACTAAGACGCCTCCACTTCACCCGATCTTGAGCATCCTCTGTAGTAAGACCATTGGCTCTCATATCTGCCTCTAATACGTCAAGTCAGCGTCTTTAGGCCATCCGCGAGACCGTACTCCTGGTACAATCTGACTCAGGCATTTGCAACCGACGTACTCCTGTGATTTTCTCATAAAGTGACCAAACCACCTTAAGCGACTTTCTTAAAAGTTATCTGCGACATCGCGTCGCGGACACCAAGGCCACCGCGGATGTACTCGTGACGTATACGATCTAGCTGTGTAACGTTGTACATCCACCGCAGCATCTTCATTTCCACAACTTGGATCTCACTAACATGACGTTTAAGTGTAGGTCACGTCTCACACCCGTACAGGAGTACAAGCCGAATGATGGTCATGTATATGAGACCTTTGAGTCTAATCATTTAAGATATAAATGATAATAGACATGATACGTATATTACGTATTACAGCACCAGCTTTCTCTGAACGTTTACTAGTAAATAAAACACATACTGGCTGATCTTGGACTGAACTGATGGTCAATATAGATACACTTATTTGTTACTATAACTAACCATTTGACGGAGTTATCTATGTAGTACCGAAGGCGTCTTCGACACGAACTCTACCTCGACTCTACAACGACCGTACAGCGGATCTGCAACTCCGGGCACAGATCTAATACTTATATATTATTATACGTCTCTCATAGAGCATAATAATTATGTTCCAGTTATTGTACAGAGCGCGGCCTTTATCTGAGTTGGCACGGAGCATGTCGTGCGACGCGGAAAACTCACCCTTAAAAAGATTTAAACGCGAGCCACAGCTATAACTGCAGTTGCATTGCGCTCATCATTTTTTATTTTATTTTATTTATTAGTATTAAAAAACAGTATCACAATAATATTAAAACAAAATACATATTAAGCAAGACAATTTGTACATATGTGACACCCACTTCATTGACCACATGTTAAAAAAATATATATTAAACAAACTATGTTGAGACAAGGATATATTTAGTAAATAGGGATGCAGCAGCGCAACTGATAAGTAATGGTGGTTCTTTTAGAGATCACAAATATAGGTACATCCCGGGATATAAGACGTTAAGTTCAACTATGCCTAGTCATTTCAATAAACAAAAAACCCTATTACGTACTGAAACGCTATCTAGTCTAATATTTGAGACCGTGTTAAGCATTTGAGAACTTTTGTTATTTTTTTAAATGATTAATTCGTAAATAATCAGCTGTTTATAGTCGGCTAGCTAATTAGCGTTTGAGTGTTAAGACTTAAATGTCTCAAATATTCGAGATGGTCGTATGATGCAATGCTCATAATATACAGATATCTATTCATTTAAATATTTTAATGTTATTGACATTCCATATCACGGACGCACATTATGAAATTACGCACAACAAGGGAATCGAGTTCTCCAATGATTTATTACTAGCCTTTGCTCGCGGCTCCGCCCGAATGAACGGCCTTTTCCGGGTTAAAAAGTAGCCTATGTTTGAAATCAGTCCAATAGTTTTTAAGTTTATTCGTTACATACAAAAATACATCTTTCCTCTTTATAATATAAGTGTAAATAAAACAAGCTTTCCGCTGGCGATTCTGTCCGGGTCTCATACAAAATGTTCTACCCATATTCCCCCGTTGGAGATTGAATTTCGAGAATTGCCTTAAACGATGCCTTCAATATAACTAATCAGATTAAAACTCAAAATTACTAATTTCGTAATTAAAGGTTTGGGGGTATGGGCTGGCCGATGATAAGTCAATACTTTGCATTTTAATTAACCAGTCATAAATATATGTAATCTCATTATTATTTCTATAAAATTATTGACAGCATGTATGTGGTCACTGGCCGCGCCGCACAGAAGGCTGTGTGCTGCTCTTTTATACCATAAATACTTTACGTTAAACGTTAAAATAAGAATCTTAAATCCGATAGTTAGCGTCACGCCTATAAACAATGTATCCTGTCATTGCTATGCACAACTTCAAAAACACTCCTACACGACATTGTATTGCGCTCGTCTCCCTAGGGCCAAACATAACACCCGTATTCACAAACCTTGCTATGACATGAATGTGTATTATATATATATATATATATATTAATAGTTGGTGTGCGTGTTGGGAATTTCTTTTAGATTTAACTATAACATATCTTATAATTATGACGCCCCACATCAATCAGTCCATTGGATCACTCAATGTTATGTGCCTTTTCTACCTGCCTTGCATTATCCTAGTTTAGTAAGCTTGAAATGAAATGAAATAGTTTTACTAATCATGTAGGCAATTCAAATAGCGCTCAAGACAAGTCAGTACAAAATAAAGAAACTTATGTAAGTACAGAAATAGCTTAGCTGTCAGTGTTCGGTTAGACGCTTCCACTTCATTTATCTCGAGCATCTTCTGTAATGAGACCATTTTCTCTCATGTATACCTCCAATACCTTTTCAATATTGTGTGCAGTAAAGTGAGTGGCGGCGCGCGTCTTTTGAGACCAGACAATGTCTGTAATAAAGTTACGACCCACGATTTGTAAACGCCCGATGTTCAATCATTGAACCCGTTCTCTTCTGTTGCTATGTGACATACACACACATACACACTCACGCTCACATCCCACTTATTATTTAACAACAAACTCAAATGTCAATCCAATTTGCCGTATTTGGGCCGACAGCCGGCCGCGGCTGCATAAAATTGAGTCGTGCTTGCTATGAACTTATGCGACACCTCTGCGTATACGACGTAATAAATGTATATCATATGGTATACAATAACATACAAGACTAATAGGAAAGGGTCCGAAACGCTAGTTTGCGTCGCTTAGTCATAAGAAAGGCTATTGAAAAAGTCCTTGTACTGAGTCACGAGTCTTTACAACGAGGGGACGATAAACGAAGAGGATAATACCGCGCGATGTAAGTGTTTGTAACTGGATCTTAGGGACCAAGTGTGGTCTGACAAGTCACTATGGTAGAACCACGTTGTACCAAGTTTTGTTTGCATGAATTCACTAGCTTTATCGGGATTGTATCACTGTCTCCGGAAAAACTGACGTAATGCGTAATATTTTGCCGTTGAGTTTCAGTCGGTCAGTGAGATTGTTGCATTAGCGAACCTCCCCCACCCCCGCTCACCCAATCAGCATTCCTTTCCTTACACGTCAGAAACGCTTTAAAGATTCCTCTAGGAGGTGGGTGTCCTTTCGTAGTACCTCCGTGAAACACATTTGCAGGGTGACATACTGATTCCTTCGCTTTGCACCGACACGATGCCTGTAGTGTGCCCGTCCAATGTGTCCCAACACCCAACAGCACCCATCCTTATCATAGTTATAGCGAGTGTCGTCACAACTCGCAGCTCGCTCGCGCAAACAAACAGCAGTATTAAAGACGCGACGCGACTCTGTTTACTATCCGAGTGTAGAGAGTGCCGACACATAGGAAGCCGATAGACGATAGTTAATGGGACGCGTGTGTGTGTTTGTGTGCCCCAGCGTGGGTGTGTGTGTTATTCAGCGCCTATAATTAGTATATAGGTCGCGCGGGAGGACGAGTGAGGGGAACGACGCCGCCTCATACGTATCTATGCAGAATATACTCGACGTTGAAGAAATTTGGCGCCAAATACTCATAAAGTTTTTCAATAGAACTTTCAATGTAAACAAACTGATGTGATATTTAGGTATTATCTAAATGTTGTGCTATTTAAATGCACTGTTCAGATAACTATTCAGCTTGTATCCACCCACTGCTGGGTGGACCTCCTCCAATTTACGCCAATTCTTCCGGTCTTGTGCGAGACGCATCCATTGTATACCGACGTATCTCACGATATCATCAGTCCATCAGGCTGGTGATCTGCCGCGAGGTCTTCGATCAGATAAAGGGAATTTAAATCCACATTATTTATAGCCATTGTTTTGTTTGATAAGTTTATTTGTCCGCAATTTCTATTGAATAATAATCTATAGATATATGCGTAGATGTTTTAAGTTACACGCCCAGTTATGTCGCCATTTAAGGCATAGGGATGATAATGGATTCGCGTCCTCTTTTATAAACACATTGTTGAGTGATTGACATTTGCTCGTCTCGCCGCGGCGCTGTCGCGGTCTAACCGCGGCGTGGCGTCAGAGTAGAGTTTTACGACTTGGCTCGCATTTACGCCTTACACAAAAGAATCCCCGAGGAATAGATGGATGGTGCTCTTCAACTGAACCATTTGCGCAAAATTATGTTATTCGGACAACTAATGTTTGTCAGTTTCCTATTTTTAACCGACTTAAAAAATGGAGGAGGTTCTCAATTTGTTTGTTTTGCTTTTTTATGTAATGTACATACATCTATTTTTTTGCAAATTGAGGACGAATTTTGTTAAATAAAAATGTAACAATAGAGATTAGCTGTAATGTGGTCCCATATAAATTTGGTTAAGATCTGATGACGAGTACGAAGTAAGGAAATGAAACTCCACAACGGATAACAGCATAGTCATCGCGGTTGTGTCATTGTATTGGAATTTATATGCCGTAGCTGTACATACCACTAAAATTGAAAAACAAAATAAGTTTTAACAAAACTGCAAAAAATAATACTGAAAAGTCAAAATTAACAATTTTTGTAGGTCCTTTGGAGTGTTTATTTTTTAACCAGCTTCTTTATAAATACACTTACTTCAGGCAATACGAGTACTTAGCAATACATCGAATATTCTTCTGTATTGTAGGTGTTTATGAATATTGGTGATCGGCGTCTAGCTCGTTTGCCAAACCTTAGTGTGGAAAAGAGAAGTTGTCTCGCTGCATCTCTCCCTTATTTATACCGACACAGTGGCCGATCCAGGATTTTGGTTTGGGGCTTGACCTAAAATTAGATTACTATGTGATTTCTTAGGTTTACGCGAATATTACACATTGAAATAAAACTAGTTTATACGGATTTTATCGCGGTTTAATTAAAACAAAAATAAAAATTTAACCGCGATAAAATCCGTATAAACTAGTTTTATTTCAATACTATACCCACTTAAAATGGAATAACTAAGGATAAGCGATGAAAACTATATTGTAGGTAGTACTAAGAAAGTAGGATAATATCAAGATTAATTTGACATTTGTCAGTGGACCTACATTTTTTGGTAGTGTACCGACGGGTTACAGAGTCCTTGCGGCTCATGTAATGCAATGTAGTACATGTAATAACTGAAGAGGCGAGGGGTGAGGGGTGAGGGGTGAGGGGAGATTGTATAAGGTGGGCGTTGTGGAAATAAACACGTGGTATAAATAATCGTATCTGCGGTGTATTGGCGAAGTGCAGTAGGCCAAGGGGCGTGACGCATCGATACAATATACACACGGACACAGACACGTAGACACATCGCACGTGCTGCGACCCGCGGTTCAGAATATCGACTAGATCAGGAAATTCAGAAGAATGTACATATATACGAATAGGAAAAGGTATATACGAATCGGGCCCAGATAACACTGTTATAGCATATTATGATTTTTGTACGTCCGCGTGAATCACCGCGCGATTTGAGAATATGTACACTGGCACATTAATGCTCTTTGATGTTCACTATGGATGATGGTCTCTAATCATATGCTCTAGTAGGCAGTAGTATTATTCAAATAAAACTATAGAGTAAACATATTTTTTAATTTTATTAGCTCGAATGACGAGATGGTAAGCGCCACGCCTGCTCGTAAACAGAAGCAACGCCACACAGAACTTTAAATAACAAAGCGCTGCATGACACTGGACTGCGCTCGTCACCCCGAGACATAAGGTGTTAAGTCTCTGCCCAGTATTTTCACTGGCTTCAAAGTCCTTCAAACCGGAACATAACAGTGCTTACATACTGTTGCATGGCGGCAGAAATAGACAAAGCGGTGGTACCAACCCAGCCGGCCTCTCGCATACGAGGGGCCTACCACCTTGTAAAATGTCTGTTTGTGTCGTCTATCCTACTTTGTGCTATGTACTTTGTACTATGCTGTTAAATGTTCTGAGTCTTCGTCGTTTCGCATCACGAACTCGGACGACGCGACGCGAAGGTGCGAATCGATCAATTGTTCTTTGTCAATGGGTTCTTAATCTACGCATATCAGGAAATGTTTGTATGATGGCGGTAATTTTTGGAACTACTCAACCTATTTTTAAAATTCTTTCACTAATAGGAAGTTGCACTATCCCTGATCAACATAGGCTATATTTCATTGCGACAACGGGGGCCCACAGATATTGATTTTGCCATTAATTTGTATTAAGGCTTCTGGAACTAGTGAACCGATTTTAAAAATCATTTCAAGTGGCCGCCATTTTGTTTATATATGTATCGATATCTGGAATGTTCCGTAGACAAAAATGGTAAATCCGATGATATGATTGAAAAAGGTGGTGGCCATTTTGTATAGTTTTTTTTAGGCCGATTGACTTCAAAATCGATATCTGGAACGCCCCGTAGTCACAAATGATGGATCCGATGATAGGATTACAAAAAGTGGTAGCCATTTTGTATTTATTCGTTTTACGTCTGATTGATTTCAGAATTGATATACATATAGGACGACCCGTAATCGCAAATGATAGAACTGATGCTAAAATACATTTTTCTATTTTAACATCAGTTCTATCATTTAGTTTTTGATGCAGCCATATAGTTTTTGTCTTCAAATTAAGTAACAATTGTGAGCGCCATTTATTTTTAATGCCGGAATCATACATAAACGTGCTTGTTTCATCGGATTTTCTATAAATATTTCCCCCAGGACCTGATCATCCCAATTATAAAGCCGGTAAAAGCTAATATTATATGATGTGAGTTTGTGGATTTGGAATGGTTGTTGTTGCGAATTTGATTTGCCTTACAGGCTGAACGGCACACAGCTAGACAATGACCTAGATTAGGACATAAGCTAATATTTATCCCGGAAAACAACGGAGCCGCGAGCACGAACTAGTCAAACATAATTTACATCCGTATTACAACTCACGAGGTGTTGTCTTCTTCAACTACTGTCATCCTTTGATATGGCACGTCTCTCAGATCATTTTTGGTGCATTTTCTGGTAGCGCATCATCATCCCACAGTTTTGACACTTGCTATATTGCAGGTTTCACTGTGATATACGTATACATTCGCGTTATAACAGCGACGTCTGTATGTGTAACGTCAGCACATCGGCTAACTGCTAAGTAACCTACTGAGATGTGTTGAGTGTCTTGGACAGCACTCCGGTGCAAGTGTACCGCGACTCACACCGCACTGGCCGCGTACAATAGGTACGTTCGATGTTTCGCTCCGTCTGCGTCGGGGATCGTCGTCGACTACAGTCTACAATGCGCCGCGCCGCACGCTCGCGTCATGCTCAGCTCGTGCTGCGATCTGCGCTACATTACTAACACACTCGCCGCGACCATTCTATCCTCTTATTGCACACTTGCGTAACAGAACATACAAGCAGACATTTTAGAGTCTAATGATCTGTACCTATTTTTTGTCTGTCGAGGGTCACTGGCTTAATGTAATGTAATATAATACAAAGGCCTTTCATAATTTTGAGAGAAGAGGTACGGAGTACGGGCCAATGCTAGCCCAATGCGTGTTGTTGGATTGCCATAGCCTCGTTCATAAGTCAACAGGGTATACCACGCGTAGGTGAAGTTACTTAAGGGTTGCAAAAGATGGGGTTCGGATCCCTTAAACGCCTGCATATAAGAAACATGAACTGCATAAGAAAAAATAATCGTTAATTATTACACATATCGTAGACTACAAAGCTAATGTCCTCTGGTGGGTAACTAATTAGTCAGTGGGAGCGGCTCGTGACGTCACAGCGGGAGTATATTGCGACCTCTCGGCGTGTGGCCGCGTGGCGTAAGGTCGCGTTAGAATGTCACCTCTCGAATGTTCAGCGCCTCACATATCATGTGTTGTTCGGTTGTAAAATCGAACGTCCGCGACACTTCCTCGTGAAGTGTTAGCTGCTTTGATTGTCGGTCCGTCGGCATCGCTCGCCGGCGGGTTGAGTCGCGGACACTGCGCCAGTTTCTATGTAGAGCGTGTATGTGTGTCGCCCCTCCCCCGCCCCCGCCACCGCGTCCGAGCCCGCGTCTCAACACCCGCGTAATGGGTGTCAGCAGTGTTGCTGCCAGAAGATATGTGTTTATAAAGTGTAAAATTTGATGCGCCATATAAGAATTCTTAATATGAATTAGCTATGTGGCTACTGCACGACAAAAGCCTCGGGCATTATCTAACGGTACTGAGCTTGGTTTGTGGAGACTACCTGGGCGGCTCATCTCGGCGAGTGGCGCGCGCGCTCGGATGCGTCGTGGCCCGTGGGGCATGGCGGTGGGGCGAGGGCGGTGCGGGGGATAGTATAGCAGGGGGCCGGGGGGCGGTCAAGGCCGCAGGCGCACGCTGCGCTGGCGCTCGCCGTCAGTTCGCCCCGCGCCGTGGTGCTGGTCAGTAGTATACGTAGTTGCTGCGTCGCGTCGTGTCCAGTGTTAGTGTGTGTTGTACAGTTACGCCGGCAGTCGGACAGGTCGTCGACCGCGACATGAGCCCGCGCCCGCCTCGGCCGCCCTCACCGCACTCCTGCCATCTCTAGACCGACACAGAACAAGGTGAGCTTCCTGCAGAGTGCGACTCACCACCACCCCCGGCCGCGGCCGCACCGCACCACCCCGCACCACCCCGCACTACCACCCGTCAGCCGCCAGCCGCCTACATACCAACACTACCTTTCACGACGGACCGTCTAATTGTTCAAGTAAAAGCATAAGCAGAGCTTTAGAGCATTGCAGTGCGGGTTAATGTGTGTCTGTTGTGTAAGTACTTGTCCAGCGCGCCCTCCGTGTTGTAAACCAAACCACCTCACTAGAATGCTGATTACTGTATTATAAAGAACAGTTATATGTGATCCTATGGTGACGTCACGAAATGCGTCCGCGCCGCGCAGGTGTGCTGTGCGCTTGTATGTGCACAGCACACAGATATCCGATCCGTATCAAAAACACATTAGCAGATTTTAATGTGTCGCGTAAACACGCTGTAAAATGTGCAGTAGTGACGTAGTGTTCAAGTACAAGAGCAAGGAGGTTGAGTGCGAAACCTACCTCCGTGTCCGTGTAATATGCGCTAATCGCCGTCGAGACTCGCGAGTGTCAGACACCTACTCTGTTTCCTGACACTTGGCAACGAAGGGGATGTTTGTGAAAACGGAACTCAGTCCAATTACGGGGGATGTCATGTGTATTTTTAAACGAAGACACGTTAGCAAAGGTAGCCGACATCTGCTCTATGTCTCCATCAAGAAAACTCCTGGTAACAAAATGGATGACAATGAATCTATTCTCTTCAGGAAGTGAAGTGTTGATGTAAGCGACAACAAAGGGGATTGCGAGGGAACTCTGCCCACTTGGCTACTGCTAGACTGCTACAAACAATGTTGTATTGATTCGTACCTGGTGTGAGTATATCGTTCTAGTCAACGTCACTGACCGATCCATACGATAGTCTCCGTGAGGTAGTGCATGACTGCGTGTGGTCTTTACCATTTAGTAATACGTACGTATGTTGAAAAGGCGCGGCGCGACGCGGACGCGTGCACTTGTTTGCTCGCTTCACTGCCGAATGTAACTATTTACTTGTAACCGGTAACCCAGCAGTCAACACTGAAACGATTAAAATAGGTATACAGATCCCATAGACTGGCGCTGCTGACTTCCATTAGAAAAAGAAAGCAAAAGCACTGAGCTGTAAGATGTTTATAAAGCCGATTAAAGCCTTCCACTCACTGCCGCGATGTATTCTTGCGATCTGTTCAGCATCCACCAATCAGAAGCCGTCACTCCCCGTCAGTCGACTTAGGTAGGGTTGTTAACATTAGTTTCGGCTGTTACAGTATTTTTCAGTTTTAGATACAAAAATACAGAAATACTTACTCACGCCTGTAATCCCCGAAGGGGTAGGCAGAGGTGTAACCAGTACATCTACATTTTGCCGACCGTATCTTCGTCCCATGATGTGATTGATAGTGGGTACAATTCCAGATTCCGGACTGATACTAAGCATTTCATAATAAATAAACCCAATATCACTTTTACCCGACCCGGGGATCGAACCCGAGACGTCAGCGATAGCCTCAGTCATAACGCGTACGCATTGCAAATGCTATAACACTAGATTTTGTGGTTCCGCCCGCGTTAGTGGCCTTTTCCAGGATAAAAAGTAGCCTATGTCCTAATCCAGGTGATGGTCTACCTGTGTGCCAAATTTAATTCTAAACCGTTTACTGGTTAAGCTGTGATTGTCTAACAAACACACAAATTCACAAACATCCAAACTTTATGATTTATAACTCTAGTAGACTAGTAGGTTCCACGATAAAAAGCATAGTATCGAAAACACACCTACATATTATTATACAGTTTTTGTATCCAATGATACATATTGGCAACACAATTCGGTAGATCGCTGTGTGAATCGTGGCAGAGTGAAAGATCGTTCCATTATGTACTATGAACAAAAATCGTAGATCGCGGATCGCACGGATCGCGTCGCGTCCTATTCGGATCGCTGGCGTCTAGATTGCGGCAGTATGGAGATCCCATGCAAAATGTACTAAAAACTTTTATCGTGGCCAGAGATCGCGTTCGCAGATCGCGGCATTTGGTGGAAAGCTTTATGCTTACATAATTTTAATTTTGTTTGTTAATTTTGAGCCTTGTTACTTGTTAATTTGACTGCCTCGGTGGCGCAGTTGTAATGCGTACGCGTTACGATTGAGGCTAACGATGAGGTCTCGGGTTCGATCCCCGGGTCGGGTAAAGTGGTATTGGGTTTTTCTATTACGAAATGCTCAGTATCAGCCCGGAGTCTAGAATTTGTGCCCGGTATGGCGATAGGCTCGCCCCCTATCACATAAGGGACGGAGATACGCGCGGCGAAATGTGGGTATACTGGTGACACCTCTGCCTACCCCTTCGGGGATTACAGGCGTGAGTGCGTATGTATGTAATTTTGAGCCCTATAATAGTTTCGCAGTCTCCCGGGGGTTTGCAGACGCCCTGTAGGCCTAATACGAGTTACAAATACCTTCACAGTTTTAGAATTCGTATAAAATTACTACCGTCGAAGTGTCAAACTAGTAATTCATCCGGTGATAAAGGAAATAATCGCTTGAAAACAAAATTATTTGACTAATATGAAATAAAATTAACCATATTATTAATTTTATTTCATCATAGTTCCTACTAGTGGCTACTAATACTCGACGCATGAAGAGAAAACGAAAACTATCATCGTTTAGGAAAACTATTAAAACTCGTACTAGGCCTACTGATTTGGAAACCCTGCTCTATATAATTAACAAAATTAGTGTGTTTACTGTTTGAACAGTTGTTACTACTTCAAATAATTTTATTCATATATATTTATTTATTATTTATACCTATATTGTTAACTTATTGGTAAAGGTGAGTGAGTACTTGAGCGTCGACCGAAAAATGTAAATCAATGTGTAATTACGAACACATATAGGTAATTAGTATTTAGTACATAATTACTTTTCACGATGAAATAAACATTCAACTAATTATTCAAACATCGCATTTGCAACTCACAGTACATCAACAATCATTTTAATTCATGCGGATTTCTATTCCCTTTATCATGATATAGGAGCCAAAGTTTTGTACAGTTGTAGTAGGTATCATATAAGTAAGTGTTTTTTTTTTTTTTTTACTAGCCCTTTATTATATACGTCCCACTGCTGGGCACGGGCCTCCTCTACTGAATGAGAGGGGTTAGGCCTTAGTCTACCACACTGGCCTAATGTGGGTTGGCAGACTTCACATACCTTCGAAATTCTTATGAAGAACTTCTCAGGTATGCAGGTTTCCTCACGATGTTTTTCCTTCACCGTTAAAGCAAATGATAATTAACAATTAATATACACATAACTTAGAAAAGTCAGAGGTGTATGCACTTGGGGCTGGTTTCGAACCTGCGACTTTCGTCTCGACAGTCCATGCCACTCCCCGCTGAGCTATCACTGCTAAGTAAGTGTGAATCAAGGTATTACATGAGCCCTTTGTCAAATAATCTGTGGACAAAGTATATAACGACTGCGATAAACAATATAATATTGTGGTTTATCTTGCTTTGGTCATTGCATTGTCATCAGAAGTATACACAATTGTCAAGTTGCATAATGATATAACAGTAAAAAGTCCATAAAATCAGATTCTTAAATGTTATTACACAGTTATTATTACACGTCGACCTATTATTATGCGTGTTAAAAACAAGTAAATATTCCATAATATACATGTAAGTTTGCATTACATGGATGAAGCTTTTTTTTCATCCGTCCACGGCAAAGTGAGTACACTGCACTTGATTGTAAGTAGTAAGTACAGTGCCCAGTGCAGTACAAATATTTTTATGCCTACCGTCGAGAGACGTTGCATTACTTGACGGTCGCGCGGCGCGGCGGTGGACTGAACGAAACGAACAAATGAGCGACACTAGGGTTGTCGCCATAAATAGCCTATACATATTACACAATATAGGGTGGTAATGGTCGTATTTAGTATAGGGTTGATATTATTATTATTACATACACCCGCGCCCGCGCTCGCATCCGCGCTCGCGCTCGCGTCGTTGCGTGTGCACCTCACGTGACACCCCACGTGACACCTGTGCCTGGTGATACGACGTACTAATTACTCCTCTTCCACCTGCCATTCTCGCACTCGCAGTGGGGTCGGCTCAACATATTTTTTTACACATGTTACAGAAATATTTGGCTTGTAGTTTTTACGACCGGCCACATGCCTGACGTCAACCCCACTGGGGAGAAAACTCCCAGACCCGAAACAAATATTTTTGGATCACACTAACATTTTTTCTCAGTGCCAATTCTCAATCGAACCCACGGCCTCTTGCTTCGAATTGAGAACCTCCTCCTTTTTTGAAGTCGGTTAAAAGACATTTAAAGACCAAATGGTGCTTTGGAAATGCCCATAGGTCAGACGACACCACTAACGCTGAAATGTATGGAGCGCACTTTGATTTATGTTTGCCTTAGCTGACAACTGTCCACTAAAGTCAGTGTCAGTATGAATACCTACAAGCTTAGCAAATACATAAGTCTACAAAATCGAAAAGTTACCAAAAACTTAAGAGTATAAACAAAAATAAAAATAGTGGTCTAAAATGTAATTGTGCATCGCAAATTTTTCACGACTTTACATTTTGTATTATCATTGACAGGATTTCCACACAATTAGGGAACATCGGAATTCACTACAAGGAAAAGACAAACAAAAGTTATAGCAAAGTTGACACATATATTTCTGAATTATAGTAATAAAAAATAAGTAAGTTGACATTATTATTGTATTAATCATTTATTTACATAAAACTACGTTTATAAAGAAGTTTTAATTCTGGCTAAAAGGTGATAGAAACTTTCAATAGCAACACAGAAATACACAGAGATGTCAAAAGTAAAAACTATGCGAAACGTTTCTTCACACTAACAATCCTAATGTCATCTATATACTAATATTATAAAGAGGAAAGATGTATTTTTGTATGTAACGAATAAACGTAAAAACTACTGGACCGATTTCAAAAAATCTTTTGCTGTTAAAAAGCTACATTATCACTGAGTAACATAGGCTACTTTTAATCCCGGAAAAGGCCGTTCACGCGCGCGGAGCCGCGAGCAACATTTTTAACTGCGCAGAGACATCCGTACAGTGTACGCAGACCACGTTATGCAGTAAATAGGATTAAAACTGGATGGTGAACTTTAGTCGCAGTCTGGCCTTTTCTGATTTTGAGGTGACATTGCTTCCAATGACACAGTGTGCTTTGGTTGCACACATTATGAGTCACATGCGTCAACTTTCTACAATATATTTCGAGTTTACATCGTCAACAATACATATATTATACGGTAGAATAATAACACTTGTGTAAGTACATACTTACACAAGTGTTGTTATTCTACCGTTTTCAATTCATTATAAGGTTGTAAGTTGCAACCGACGGTATGGTGGGGCGCTCCGATCACATAATTATATCCACAGCTGTTCAAATGATTGGTTTGTTAAGATTTACTAACAAAGTGTTTACTGAATAACAACAATTGTGTACATATAATTATGACGTACACTTATACAAATATATTATAGATAGTAGGTCACATATGTGTCCCTCATAAGGCAGCTATGAAGCAAGCAAGGTCTGTAGGTACTATTGCAAGTAATATCATCTCAAAATCCAGTCAGGTAGAACACCGCTTTAAATGTCCTTTAAGCTTATTTTTAGCTAATCTTACAAAAGATTGAGATTACGAAAGATTGAAGAAAAAGTACTCTAGTACCCTAGACTTCTCCAAACATCCAGAGAAGCACATAATCAAAATGTTGCACCGGTATGAGAGCGAGTGGGATGAGATATTATGATGATGAGTAGATGACTACGAATATCTTCACGACATAGATTGCAGCGGATGCCGGCTAGGTACTATGGCATATGACCCCCCCCCCCCCAGCCGTACCTGCTCCTCCTCCGTGCTGCGATATAGACTATTCATTATTATTATCTTGTGTATGTCTCGGATAATAAATCATAGCACAGATAGGCCGTTATCAGCATCTTTTACTAAAACCGATTGTATTTTTATACATAGACATGGTACAGTTGCTTGCACCAATATACCACACGCCACATTTCCAAAATGATGTAACCGCGATTAAAGGACATTGCCCATTGAAGTATGGAATTTGATTTCACATTGTATCACGTTCTACCTTCATGAAACTTACCTCATTTTGTTGGGTTTTAAAAGTAAATTCAATCTTAAAAACATAATACGAGTACATATATGTGTATCTAGTTTTGTGAATAAAATGGCTAATAAAGTTATCAAATTAGGTTGTTGTGTTGCACATGCGACAGTAGATATTTTGAATTTCTGCCCTAAACTCCCACCAACTCCCCAAACCCCATTCCTTTTCATAAATGTCGGCTACGTATCCATGATTCTTCTGGCATTAGGGTCTAGCTAGTATCTAGACAGCTAGCTACACTCTATAACAACAAAAAAAAATATTACATTACATATAAAAATAACCTACGGCTGAATATTTATAGAGCGGACTTTGACTTTGCTTACAATTTCCCGAGTAGTAGAACCACGCTGTAGACAGTTTTGTCTACAGCATGAATGGACCGGCTCGTCCGAATCGTTACCACTGTCTCACAGAAAACTGATGTAATATGCGTTTCATACGGGGATATCCGGAGGCCTAAATCCCCTTCCCAATCGCTTATTTATCCCTTTCCTTTACGGTCATGTAATGTCATGTCATTTCTTTACATGTCATGGAGACGCTGGTGACATAGTTACGGACATGACACAATTATAAGGGTTTTTACTAAGTTTTTGCAACTTGGCTACATATAAAAACCATTGATATCACAACCGCCTGGTTCTTTCGGGGATTGTAAATTGTGCCCCGTATAGCTATTAGCTCGCCTCCTATCACATCATGGGATGGAGATAAGCTCGTCTAGTGGGTGCAGCAATAGTTGGATCTCTGCCTACCCCTTTAGGAATACAGGCGTGATCTTATGTTACGTGAAACAAATGCATATACAACAGAGTTACGTCACTTGTGGACCGGAAATGTTATTGGTTTAATGTATCAGATAATTCGTATTATATTACATAACTATTATCATATTAATCTGTATAACTATCTCAGTCCACATTTCAATAGTAGAGACTAGAGACTAGAGACTAGAGAGCGACCATTACAGATTTATTACATTGCTTGTGATTGTGAAACGCAGCTAGCTTCTAGGGTTACCAGACGTGTGGATAAACGAGCCACGCCGCGCCGCTTGTTTAGGTATTTTTATATTATTTTTGGGTGGTAGAGCCACGCTGTAGACAGTTTTGTCTACAGCATAAATGGGTCGGTTCGTCTGGGTCGTTACCACTGTCTCACAGAAAACCAACGTAAAGTAGCAGTTTTCTGCTGCGTTTCGTACGGTGATTGAGATATTCGGAGGCATAAATTCCCGTCCTTCCCAATTCCGTAATTATTCCTTTCCTTTAAGGTCGGTAACGCGCCCATGACTCTTTTGGTATTGTGGGCGTACATGGGCGGCGGAGATCACTTACCATCAGGTGACCCTCTTGCTCGTTTGCCGGCCTATACTATAAAAAAATGGCAAACGAGCAAACAGTATACGTTAGCTACGTAGGTGCTTAGTATTGTCAACCACACCGCCGACAATCACCCGGGTGCGTTCCCTTCCTATAACAAAATAAATGGAGGATGACGGGACCTCATTGACCATCATTATTATGAACCACAACAGCAGAGCTTCACGTCGTCGCGTGGGCCATGAGTCAGTTAAATTTAATTGCCGCATTTTTATTAACGCATTTATTATTTCCATACTCGGAGCCAGATAATGCTTTATGTTCCGTTACGTACGTTAGACAGAGAGCGGGAGAAAGGTTGTAGATAACAGTGAGCGAGACAGTAATACTGAGTCATGGTTAGTTAGCCGTAACTTATGGCCGTTCCCTATATTATGTCTGTCTCTAGTTTTGCTATACCGGCGATAGAAAATTTTATCTATTTTCCGTTTTACTGTCCCAATAAACTTACTAATGATAGGTAGTACTATTCTTCATTGCTGTCTACTGATGAGAGGACTGATAGCTGACTACAGATATACAACACTATGAAAATGACAGCGCAAGCATATTTTTTATGTGCTATCTGTCGATAAAGTTATTTAGTTTTTTCTTTATCGGTAGATTTTGACCGATAAACAGATATCCTCGGCTGTAAAAAAACGAAATAAATAACGCATTTTGAAGAAATAGCCATGAGTATACAAGGCTTACATGGCACTTGCACTGCAATACAAAAAACTAAATAAATTATGTAAAAATCTAAAAGAAAATATAAAAAAAAAATCCATAAATTAAAATAATGCACCGTTTTGATAATTAAATTAAGTGAAAGAGACATATAAATATTTGTTAATGCGAACAAAACAATTCCCCACTTCAGTAAAATCCCCCAAATTCGCTCGGGATTTTTGTTCAAAGGACTTGTAATCAGAGCCGTAATGTATTGACAGTAAAACGTTTCGTTATTACACTGTGTTTTGCAACATAATAAGTATTTCTCGTTATTATTATTTCATTTACAGTGGTAAAAAATAAGAATTATAGATAAATGTTACACTAAAACTTATATTTCTAATCTAAATCATATCTTCATATTTTCTAACATAAATTAAACAATAGTTCCTCTTTCTCAGCTTGTATGAACATAATGCACAAGAGGGCCCAGATAGACTGCCTATCTATTGCTATCATAGTATCCGACGTGCATATCTAAAAAATAGAGACGATTCCAAGCAGTAGATAGAACAATACGGATTTTTGACGATAGCTATCTATCGTGAAATTGAAGATTAATATTGGGAACGGCCATTAGTGGCCCAATTTCTATGTACCGCGCAGCCGGTCCAGTAGTGCACATTGAAGTCATTGCTGACAAGACAGCCCCACTGTGTTTACATACATTAGTATACATTAAAGTCGTGGGGATTTTTTGGGACTATTCAATCCTGGAGATGGCATTCTCTTAAATGAATGAATGAATGAATTAATGAATGATACTTTTTATTTGCAAGAATGTGGTTACATGGAGATGTTATAATTTTAGATAAGTAGAATCGCACACTCTGTCATTCAACTAGTAATCAACGTCAAATGCACCTTGCATTATACCGTTTTGGCTTCAGTCAACTTTTATTCTACATTCAATCTCATTACGATCTATGTTCACATTTGACGTTGATTATTGGTTTATGAGAATGCTATTTGCAACTTTCTTGACGCTGACACTAGATCGGAATGATATTTTGAACATTTAAAATTACGAGAATTGCCCTCCTGTTCTCCAATTCGTACGTTGCACGCTCCACAGTCCACACGCGAGCCCGGAGTCCGTGGTCCGTACCGACGCGACGATGCGACGCGACGCTATCGTGCTAACACTAATTCTTATGATTACAGTAATTCATTAAGCGTGTTCTGATTTTATTTAGATTTCATTGAAATGATAATAAAAGGACACGATAACGCATCAACCGCACCATCGCAGATCACCTCGTATGTCAGACACTACCGTAATACCGCCAACCTAGTAGCTGAAATGTAATCAAATATCTCATCAGTACTCACTTTTCATACATACATACATATGCATTCACGCCTGTAACCCCCAAGGGATAGGCAGAGGTGTAACCAGTACACCCTCATTTCGCCGAGCGTATCTCTGTCCCATGATGTGATAAGGTGCGAGCCTATCGCCATACCGGGCACAATTCCAGACTCCGGGCTGATACTGAGCATTATATACTCGTATATTTGGAGTAATTTTCAATTTTAATTTTCAACAATTTATAGACAGTTCCATCCTACTCAATATTTCACTACGGGCTTTCGTATTTTAGTCCGTTGGCAATAACAATGGTTAAATCATGTAGATTTAACGATTTTTTACTTAAACTGTCTAAATTTTAAACACACACGGTGGCAATTGTCTGTGAATTTTTCTTAGTTATGTCCTCATACTCGTACATGTCGAAGTACACCTACCATATCTGATAATCATCAGCATATTTGATTATTTGTTGCATATTTATAACAAAATATTATCATAAAATGACGTAAAACGACATGTATTGACGTTTTTAGTTACAATAAACTGTCACAGTGCTGCTGTCTCACAAGCTGTCTGCTAGTTTCATAGAAACATATACTTACGATAAACGATAACCAATAATGGTCAGCTTACGACTTACGACTTACGAGTACTGCACCACTGCCACGAACACGAATCAACGTATTCTCGGAATCTCACCCGATCCACGGGGCAATACACTCCGGTCATATTGTTTCACCACGGTCTGCGCTCCTTTCCCTTTCCAATAACTTTAATATTGGATCGCTAAATATCAATATCGCTTTCCATATTTAGAATGTTTAGTTGTTCGCGTAAGCCGCAGTGTATGATCGTACGGAGTGATGTGGCTTACAAACGCCAAAAGTTCCCGTAAACTGATCGAGCGCACAACAAATAAAGTGAGCAAGAGTGTTGTGTTCTGTATTCATATTAACAATGCGCGAAATAACTTGGCCGGACTGACGATAAGCACTTACCCATCTTCTACGGCACCCGTCAACCCTTAGGCAAACAGTCTCATAATGCCCAGTAATTACACTGGCTTCAATGTCCTTCAAACAGGAACACAGCAGTACTTACACACTGTTGCTTAGTGGCAGAAATAGATTGTGTGATCCACAAACATTTGTTTCGGGTCTGGGTCGTTTTCTCCCCAGTGGGATTGACTACAAGACAAAAAAACTACAAGACAAATCTTTGTGTAACATGTGTTAAATAGCATGTTGCGCCGACCCCACTGCGAGTAGGATAAGGGCAGGTGGAAGAAGAATGTAGTCATGTCCACACTCTTGCACTTTCAATTTGCAAGTTGCGTTATCATGTTGTAACACCATAGCGCATACAATAGTGCACAGGTCATATCTAAGTTGGGAATCTAATCTCAGATCACTGCGCATTCAGCAGTCTGGCACTCAGACTGAAGCTCCACATCTCGAAACAGACCCCTGGAAACTTGAAACACTGACGCCGGGTTTCTGAAAGGCTGATCAATGTTAAATTAACTAATTAAATGTCAAATCTCATGTCAAGTCGAAATTGAGTTGCTAGAAGCGTGATCAACACCTTCGATTTGATACACATGTTAGCTAACATAACTTTCAAATTAATATGAAAAAGCGTATGTCAAACGGTACTAAAGAGAGATCAAATTATATATTTTTTTCACTAAATAACGTTTCAGCAACTCTAATTGATTTGACAGCGATGGCAACTCAAAGTTCTGTTAGTTGAATGTTGATTTGATCAGCCTTTCAGAAACCGGGCGTGATGAAATCGTAATTCTACTACTTCGGCTAAAGAGTGAAGAGTGAAATGTCTAACTTCAGGCTGGCCAAGTAAAATTGTACGTAAATAACGTAGGTATTGTATGTACATACATATATATGGCGCATGACGCGGCGCGGAGCGGCGGGAACTCATAGGCCGTAGGGCGCTCGTTTCTGCGCTTTCTCTGCACGTCCTTTCACGTCTCCGCGTATTCGACCCTTTGACATTACGCTCGTTGCGGTAGGTCGGGCGTCGGGCCCTGACACCGCTTCGTACCTCGCCCCGAGCCTAACAATCGCTGAGCCTAAGAAGATGCTTAACTTTAATTACATACGTTGACATCGGGTATCAGAATAATATGATATTTATAATAATTCGTTATCAGATAAAGTACGATATTTGGTTTTGTCACGATAGCGGTACGTTTCGGATAGTTCGAGGCAACTGCAGTACTGTTCTAGGCACAGGCGCAGACGGCCGTGTGTGTCTCTGGTTTGTTCGTCTGCGTGGAAGTACGCGAGTTAGTGCAGCATTGTGTGTAGTACAGGGTGAGAGAGAGCCGCCCGTGGGCAGACTTGAACGAGCCATGTTCGTGGTCGCGGTGAGTGGCGCAGCTTGTTGCCAGACACCTGTAGGTGTCCCGTGTTTGTGTTGTTATCGGTCGCGACATACTTTACAAATTCTGCGACAGTCAACGACATGTTTTCGAGCTCATGCTGTTTTGGCATTTGAATAGACATCACACTATGAACAGCATGATAATACGTTTAACTAACTTAAAAAAAGTAAAAATAAAAAACAATTTTAGGTAACTGCTTTATACCATTAATTGCAATAGCACTGATTTAAAATTGGATATTTTAATTTTTAGCTTTTTAGTTTTTTGTAGTGGATTTTTCGTAAGAAAGGTCCATTTTATTATTTTTATTACCTGCATGGGGTAGAACTCATTATTGGAATTCAAAGGGACCAACTTTGAGCTTTAATCTTTCGAATGCAAAAAGTATCATCAAAATCGGATCACTCAGTGAAAATTTATGTGTATACATACGATAATATATTTATTACAATAATAAATACATACATACATACGCACTGACGCCCCCCCAAGGGGTATGCAGAGGTGTAACTAGAACACCCACATTTCGCCGAGCGTATCTCCGTCCCACGATGTGATAGGGGGCGAGCCTATCGCCATACCGGGCACAAATTCCAGACTCCGGGCTGATACTGAGCATTTCGTAATAGAAAAGGCCAATACCACTTTACCCGACCCGGGGATCGAACCCGAGACCTCAGCGTTAGCGTAATCGTAACGCGTACACCTTACAACTGCGCCACCGAGGCAGTCACAAAATTACAATAATAAAATTTACTAAAAATGCAAAACAAATTCAGTTGATGCTATTGCAATGCTATGGTCACTTATAGGTAAAAAGCACCGACTCAACGTTTTATATTTATTTAAACTTTCAAGTTTTGAAATGGTTTTATTTTTGTTCAAAAGATCTTATTGTACTATATTTTGTTAAATAATTATCAAAATCGGTACATACATGATGAAATTTTAAGTTTTCACCCCGATTTCATCCCCTTAGGGGTGGAATTTGAAATTATAGGATGAATGATGGCCTCCGTGGCGCAGTGGGCGAGTACCCGGCTGCGAAGCGTGAGGCCGTGGGTTCGATTCCCACACCAAGACAAATGTTTGTCTAATCCACAAACATTTGTTTCGGGTCTGGGTGTTGTGGGACCGCAAGTCTCTCGTAGTTCCTGATACCCACGATACAAGTTAACCTAGTGTGGGGTCAGGACTATGTGTGTGACTGTTGGGTGTATTTATTTATTTATTATTTATTTATTTAAATCAACTTTAAGCGTATAGCTATAGAGAATATCTCTGGAATGAAAAAATTATCATTTTTTAATAGCATAGCCGGCAAACGGGCAACTGGGTCACCTGTTGGTAAGTGATCTCCATCGCCGATGTACGCACACAATACCAAAAGAATTACGGGTCCGTTGCCGACCTTAAAGGAAAGGTATAATTAAGGGATTGGGAAGGGGACGGGGTTTGAGCCTCCGGATATCTCACTGACCGTACGAAACGCAGCAGCAAGCTGCTACTTTACGCCGGTTTTCTGTGAGACAGTGGTAACGACCCGGACGAGCCGGCCCATTCGTGCTGTAGACAAAAGTGTGGTTCTACCACTCATTCAAATCGCTTCACATTTTGCGGAGTTACATATGCGTACAATACAAGCAAACTAAAAAAACGCATCGAATCGAGAACCTTTCCCGATTTATAGTTTGCGTTTAAAAAAAAAACAGATAAGTATAGGCAATGCGCGTGAATTGAGAACCGTGTTAACCAAAATGTAGGAGTAACGTGCTGGTGAATCCTGCTAACCAAAAAATCACCAAAATCGGTCTACATTCGACGGAGAAACCGTAAAACATACATAACAAAAACACAAAGAAGCGTTAAATTGAGATCTTCCTTATTGCTTACGTCGCTTCGTTCAGAAAAATAACGTAAACATTAAGTAGTCTCCGTGTCGGCTGTCTCTAGCGAGCAGTGCATTCAAACGCGATTCGTCCGAAGTGTTTTGCAACGTGTAAGTATAATAATAGATTTCAGTGACAGCACGCTCACTGCTCAGCAGTCAGCGTTCGCAAGCAACTCTCGACTGAATCAACACTGCACATTGCACACTGCACACGACTAAACGAGTCACTCGGGACTATCAGTAGCCATAGTGCGATTATTTTCGATTGCCGACTGATTATTCGTATAGGAGAAATGTGTATGAAGCTAATATGTTTTTCTATAGTATCCGCTAGGAGCGCTGTACACAGTACAGATCTGCCTTGATACATATTTTCACAAATACGGATGACGTTATGGCTATTGATTATCTCCCAAAAAGTTGCACTACGGACACTACAAATACGAATACGAACGACTTGGGAAAATATATTTAAAAACACATGTTTGTTTCATATAAATACATTTGTTCTCGATTCGAATACTGCGCAGTTGTAATGCGTACGCGTTAAGACTAAGGTTGACGCTAAGGTTCCCGAGAGGTTCAGTTCCCGGATCGGGTAAAAGTGAGATTGAGTTTTTCTATCAAGAACTGCTTATTATCAACCCGGAGTCTGGAATTGTGCCTGGTATGGCGACAGGCTCGCCCCCTATCACATCATGGGACGGATATATCCTCGGCGAAATGTGGATGTACTAATTGCAGGTGTGAGTGCGTATATGTCGGCGCTTGGTCGCCTGGGTAGTTGTCATCATCATCGGAATCCATGACGTCACAATAAATAACACACATTTTGGTTTGGAGATGTTTACTTGTTCACAAGTGATGACGAAATTATCCCTCGATCACAGTTTAGGAGTTATATATAGTAGTTTAGTGTCCGACAATAATCAAATCAGTTCTCTTTTATCGGAAAAATTAAGATCGGAAATCATTATAAATAAACAAATCATAAACATGTTATAAATGATAACAGTATTTTAGAAGTAATTATAACATATAAAACCCATTATTAAAACACTTGTACCTAAATCATTTTATTTTGTGTCGGTACCGACATGAATTATTTTATAGTATGTTATATAAATTAGTATTTTTAAACGAAATCACATATACGTCAAATACTTATTCGTAAGTTGTTCGTGATTCCTTTAGCCTTGGCTAGTAGCCCTAGTCCGAGGTTTTACCATATTTCTCATTCATACACGAGAATAAAGAGTGAACTAGTATGAAGTTAATAATAATATATTGTCACTAAAATCCACTAGGGGCGCTCACATCTCTGCGGTTGTCTCGACTTAGAACTTGAACCCAGAACTTCACGATTTCTCAGTCTAAGTACATACGGTACAACTGGACCAATGAGGCGATTGATTAATTTGATTACTTCTTACTTGATATAGCGGGACGTAGGTACCTAGAGTTTGTGAAATTCCAAATATTATTGCTGATAATAAAATGTTAATATCAAGGCATGATAAACTTTACTGATAACAAACTTTTGTAGTTATCGCGACATTATTTCACCAGAAACTATATCTGTAATTACCCAAAAAGCATAGAAAAACTATAGACACATTATACATGTAACACACCTATCCATTCTCTCTTGTTATTTTCTGTGTTCGGCAAACTCTTCACTCTTCACTCTTCACTGTGAAACCGTTAAACTTTAGTACGAGGATCTGGTACCTAGTGTGTAGTGACATAGTACCTAAGATGTAACCTGTGCCGATGTTGTCGCAAGGTTTTTTATACGTATACGCATAGCACGCGACGGATCGGATCCCACATCAGTAGGCCTAGTACAAGTTGTAACAGTTTTCCTAAACGATGATAGTTTTCGTTTTCTCTCCATACGTCAAGTATTAGTAGCCACTATTGGGAACTACGACGAATTAAAATTAATAATATGGTTAATTTTATAACATATTAGTCGAATATGAAATTAGTTTTCAAGCGATTCTTTCCTTTATTACCGTATAAATTACTAGTTTGACACTTCGACGGTAGTAATTTTATACGAATTCGAAAACTGTGAACGTATTTGTAACTTGTACTAGGCCTTCAGATTTCTTCACCATATGCGACGCTTACGGGATATGCTCATCTGAGTGTTTCATGCGTTTATATCATGTAGCAGTTGCATTTCTCTTTCTTGTAAGTAGTCGTAGACGTATGTTCGAATTGAATATAAATTTGCCTTTGGCAGTGGTTTCATCACTGATAATGTAGCTTTCTAACAGCAAAAGAATTTTTAAAATCGGTTATAAGTTTAGGTACTCGTTATGTACAAAAAGACAAATCTTTCCTCTTTATAATATTAGTGGAGATATGGTAATGTTGGTGTGCTCGTCAACCGTTCACCCACGTCTCACACAACAGTATTTAATTAATAAATATATACAGCCAATAATCACACGCATAGTCCTGACCCCACACTAGGTTAACCTGTATCGTGGGTACCGGGACCTACGAGGGACTTACTAACACCCAGACCCGAAACAAATATTTGTGGATTACACAAACGCTTGTGTCAGTATGGGAATCGATCTCACGGTGTCTCGCTTCGCAGTTGTCTACTCGCCGACTGCGCCACTGAGGCTATCTCATTTCATTTCATTTCATTTCATTTGAAACAAGACTTGATATCGTTCGGTTCAATATTGCGTTCAAATACATAAGAATTATTTAGTTTGACGTCGTTTAATTTCGTAGACGACATCTTTCGTACAAATAAATTAGTCAACGGCATGACCTCCAGTCTCGATTGTGTAGGTGTATGTATGTACATATGTCTGCTGGTAACTGTACATCCGTGTGTCTCGATTTACCGTTGCAACAGTTGCTAGCGGCAACGCACTTGTAGAACCCTCACAATCAACTCCCCCTCGAGTTTAAGTCTCATTTAGACTATAGCTAGGTACCTGAGAGCTGCTGGAAACAGAGTAAGGACCACCATACGCGTAATGAAAAATAAACAATATGTATCAAAAACCCTTTTGGGCGTTTTAACCGCGATATCAGAATCGATATTCAAACGTTATGAAAAATCTCGCATACGAAAATTGGACTATAAAAATTATCATATTTATTTTTTAAACTTGAATTAATTTATTATTTGTAAACCGTATTTCAATTAATTACCTCTGCAAGAGCGATGACTTGGAGCCAGAGCGAGATAGCATATTGCGGCGTCCACGTACATTAAACGTGCCGCGCTCCCGGCTTCGTCAATACACACAGAAGTTCAGATATAAATAACATTTGTTAATTATGGTCATTTTATAAGTTACCTGTATATAAGGATAATATCTCTCTTCTGTTTATAATGTTTTTAATTAAACTATTTTTATTAAATTGTCTAGATATGTCTATATTCACAACCCAAAAAGGGTCAACAGGGTTTTTGTTACATACTGTATATATACAGGAACTCGATATAATTGTGGCGGATGTCGAGGGACGCAAAGTCTCTCGACGGTCGACATTATATCTGGAATGCATTATAGGTACCTACCATCAGGTGCAATGTAGTAATTTTGTCATACAAGGATAAATAATACATAACTGACGATAACAACGACTTACGGCAAAAATCATCTGTGTAATGTTCTGATACACACACACACATGCTATGTGGTACAGCTCAGCTCAGCCCGTAGTACTTAGCGTGCTTTATCTAAGGACAACGCAGATCAGCTCAGCTTAATGTTGGTTGATCTCCGTACTTTAGTTTATATGGAAACACCCGATGACGCATCCCTTCCACATGATGACGTTTGTAAACGACTCGCAGCGCGCTGTTCGATCATCTACATCACTTTATTGAGCAGTTCCTCTTGCTGTCAAACGACAGAAAGAAACTAATAGACTCTGTGGCCACTGGCAGTGCGCGAGTAGTCGATTGTGAAAGGAGAAAGGGGGGGGGGTGGGTTTAATTCTCGCCCGAGACTAATGTTTGTGGGAATTTATGTCTCTCGTTTTTCTTGATACTAAGTTGTCCACGGCATAAGACCATGGGTTAGGATGTGCTACTGTTAGGTTTATTTATTTTAGTCCTCATTCATTGGCCCACAGTGCTGAGCTCAATTGTAATATACGCCACTCATCCCCGCCGCCCGCCGCCCGCGCCCGCGCCTCTCTTCCGTTCGCCGAAAGCTCGTTGACCTTCAATTGTGTTTTGTTTGTACACGTCGAGTGTCCGAATAATCAGTGAACGTGTTGCATACATACAGTATACACACACATGTTTCATATACTTATAGTAAGAAATTAAATATGTATGAGCTGGACTCTGGACTGCACCGGACGGACTGACTGACTACACTATACCTAATGTTTTTGAATAGAACTTGCAAATAGAATAAACAAACTGGTAATAATTACATCTATTATGAATTAGTTAAGTCATGTTATGATTGCACTGATGTGATGTGCGGTTCCTTAAAATACTATGAAGTTCAAACGGCCTCTTGGTGTAATGGAACCCGCGACCACTCATTTCACAAACCAGATTTATTGTTGATAAGTATTGTTACATATTATTATGTCGACGGCACGGTTTGGCGCGAGCGTGACACGTCACACGTCACACGTCACACGTCACACGTCACACGTCACACGTCACACGTCACACGTCACACGTCACACGTCACGCCCGCGGTCACGGCAACTGTTGAACACTTCATGATCGTACTGATTTAGTGACTATTGGTGCCCCTCAGTCCTCACACATATCAAACGTGATTTCGCTGGAGGTCATAGCTTAGTTGACAAATTGAATACCGGAATATTGAATTGAAACCAACGCTTGAGGCGGACTGTTGATGTTATTTAATATGATATAATATAACAAGTGCTATGAATGCGACTCCCTCCTTAGAAGTCGCCAGTTATTTGCCGGCCTGAAGTAACTGTATATAAGAAGGCTTTTTTTATGGCATAGGCCGGCAAACAAGCAAGTGGGTTACCTGATGGTAAGTGATCTCCACCGCCCATGTACGCCCACAATACCAAAAGAGTCATGGGTGCCTTCCCGACCTTAAAGGAAAGGGATAATTAAGGAATTGGGAAGCGGAGCGGGTTTAGGCCTCCGGATATCTCACTCACCGCAGCAGCAAGCTGCTACTTTACGCCGGTTTTCTGTGAGACAGTGGTAATAACCCGGACGAGCACATACATGCTATAGACAAAAGTGTCGACAGCGTGGCTCTACCACAAATGAAAACAGACCGTTGACCGTGGAATGCGTGTTCCCGGTATGGTAGGTTTTTCACCATGTCATGTGTACGGTGGTCGCTATCCATTCTGGTACAAATAGTACGGTATAGGTACGTTCCCACCAACACTCACGCATACCGTGGGTTGTGGGTACCAGTTATAATCTAGACTAGTCTATAATAGGTACACCTATACATACCCTCATATCGCTAGATCTTTGTTCGTAGTGGGTCGATAAGCGTTATCAGTTATCAATTACCATCTTTGGGGAACGTATATTTACCGAAATAATGCCTAAAACATAGATGCGTGAGACATGAGTCATGACATAAATGACGTAGCCATTCCATAGACCTGCAGTATCGTAGTCGTCACTACTCGTACCTCACAATTCACAGGAATGATTAATAGCCGAGTTAGTTGGTCGGTTACGTTACTTGAGGTTACCAATGGAGACACTATTTGGAGTTCTCCGTCTTTGCAAGTGACGGCGATGTGTGAAAAGATAAAAGTCGCGGTACGATGGTAAATACATTTTGTCTCGGTGCGGGAATTGAACTGGTGGCCTCTCGTTTCACAGATGTCTACTTGTCCTCGGCTCCATAGATATGCTATCATACGTGTAAATACAATATTAAAATACCTCCATCGCCTTCTACGTCTCCATGGTAACCGGTACCAAAGATAAACATTTTTACGGCTAAACAAACCCATATAATATAACATAATAAGCATAGTGATTTCTTAGATTTACGCGAATATTACACATTGAAATAAAACTAGTTTATACGTGTAACATTAACTTTTCGAGACGACCTACACCTCAGTCTCTCCCGTGACCACGAAGGCTGAAAAGCTTTCGAAACGTCGGGACTAAAATAAAAATTAAACCGCGATAAAATCCGTATAAACTAGTTTTATTTCAATGATAAGCATAATGTTTATTAGTTTATTAACTTATCGCTATAACAGCGGGCCCCTTCTGACTCTAACAATATTAAGTAAGCACTAAAACTGGTCTCGCAAATGCCAGTCGTCTCAAGAGGGCAAGCCGCAAGATGCCCGGGAACGTGCGGGAAGTGTGCGGAGAGCTCGCTCGTGACTCGTCACACCAGTTTGCGAACTGGAGGCTGGAGTCCTGTGCACTTCCTGTCGAGTCCTTACCCCCCAACCCCCGTCCCGCCTCCGCTCGCCTTCAGTCGCGCTCCCGTCTCCACCCGACGGCCGTCGACCCCGCCCGCGTCCTGCGCTGTATTGTGCACAATGCTTCCATCATTTGTTGACGGCGCGGTGGCCAAATTTGGCGCACATATTAAAGCATTGCTATTTGTAGAATTGGCAGGCGCGATTGGATCGCACTGCAACGACTCGAGACGACCGGAGAAATGCACCGACGCGACGAATGCAATACGTTAAATGCATAACATAATATTCCTCTCTTACGCTTCAGTCATTCGTGCAGGGCGCGGCGTCGCGGCGGGGGTCTTGTTTCAGTTAGGTTTGCTAATGACAATGTACAATATTTTTATACGCCTGAATGCCGATACGAGCCAGTCTCGCCTGATGTAAAAACACTGGCTATAAACACAAGTTAAACACTTTACTGAATTATTGTACTGCATCATGCATACAACATACTACTAGTACGCTAAGAAGAATAACTTGTAGTCGAGATAATGCCGAGTTATCACTCTGACTTCAATGTCCTTCAAACCAGAACATAACAGTGCTTGCACACTGGTGGTTGACGGCACTCGGCACTCGGCACTCGGCAGGTGTAGACTAAGCGGTGGTGCCTAGATGTCCTCTCGCACATGAAGGTCCTACCTATCCCTTTATACCATTTAGTGCAATAATAATAATAGGTCTTTACAAATTAAATTGTTGTTCTGTACGACAGGAGATAAAGTACTTTTTCCATATTTTTTATTTCTATTACTTAATGTAACCACCCATGCTAGCGATGCATCTTTGCCAGCTCAGTGGCAATTTATGGATGCCCTTCTTAGAGAAATCGGCTGGACAGGAGGTAACAAACTCTTCAAAAGCATTTTGTACAGCCTCTCGAGTATTAATTTTTTTCTGCCAAAAATTTGTCCAAGTTGTGGAAAAAGTAGAATACGCCTATGCCTGTAGGCGTATTATATTCTTCTGGACTCTGGAACGCTCTGCACACACTTCTTTGCAAATTCGCTTAGCCACTGACATGTGATAGGAATCCTTGATTAATCTATTTAAAACGATACATTCGATCAGTATTCCGCTCAGTTACTCATGATATCCATATCACACACCATATCAGAGCGAGGTTTTTTATAGCAGACGCTGATAAACGAGCAAGTGGGTCACCTGATGTTAACTGATCTCCACCGCCCATGAACACCGACGATATTGATGATCACGGATGCGTTCTCACTTATCACTTAAGGGAAAGGAATAAGAATTCGGTAGGGGATGAAATCTTACCGTACGAAACGCTACAGTACCATGTAAAAAGTAGACATAACTGTCTACAGCGTGGCCCTACCCCTTACAGAAACGAGTAAACTAAACTAACATCTAACATAATTAAACATTAAAAAGAAAACAGAACCGCTTTGACGCTTAACATCCAGATATGAATGGATATAGTTGTATTTATATAAACTGTAATAGAAGTCATGGGCACTATGCACTATACACTATGCACTATGCAGCACTCTATGATAATTTTAATCGAATCAAACCCGAAGATAGAGTTCCGCTCCGTCGTTATTCGCGCCACGCCGCGCCACGCCGCGCCACGTCGCTGCAGAACTCGACCACTAAATGATGTTATTTCCACCGGCACCATACTTCTTTCTCTATCCTATGATATATTTATTTATTGGCTTTATAATATTTAAAAATATAAATGCCATAAACTCTGTCATGCAAGTTTGACATCTGCTTTAAAGACGCGTATGATGGCGTCGTTTATCCTGTTTTAATTATTATAACAATGCATGGGGTGGAGAGAAGTTTTCGGTCAGGGGAGAATAGCGACAATAGCTTCAAATTTATGGTAGAAGAGACGATGTGAGAGAAGGCGCCGCCACCGTGCGGCCGGCCCTGGTATGTGAGAGTTCTGAGGTGAGGCCAGTGCCCAGTGTAGGGATCGGAATGGATTTATACCTCTGAACAGCACGATGAGACATACTGAGCTTCTCCATTTCCCCACAATTGTTTTTTTTATAGTATAGGCCGGCAAACGACCAAGTGGGTCACCGGATGGTAAGTGATCTTAACCGCCCATGTACGCCCACAATACCAAAAAAATTGTGGCTGCGATGCCGAACTTAAAGGAAAGGGATAATTAAGGGATTGGGAAAGGGAGGGGGTATGGACGATTGGCGTGGCTCTACCACTCAATTATGAAGTGTCTACTATCTACTATATTATTGCACTGCATCGTTCTCGTCACCTTTACACACTAGATGTTATCATAATGCCCAGTCATTTCACCAGCTCCAATGTCATTCAAACGATCGGAATGATAAAATTGCTTGCAACATTTCGACTTGCGGCAGAAATATAAACCTACCTAATTTTAGTGGTTGTACACATACTACTATCTACTCAAACGGACTCACGCATATGTGATATGATACGGTTTTGTTAAATAATGTTTGTTGTTTGTGTTTCAGGCAATGCGGGGGTGGTGCGCGCGGTTGAGCGGGTGTGGAAGGTCGCGTGTGCGGTGGCTCGCCGCGCTGGTGTGCTGGGGCGGGCTGGCGTTGCTGGCGCTGCCTCGACTGCAAGTACCGCAGCTGCAAGCTCCTCACTCCGCGCACCCCGCGCCTCCTGCACGTCTCCTGCTGCAGTCGGAGCCGGGCGCGTCCACTCCGCCCGCCCGCACATCGCTGCCGCTCCCCGCCACAGACACGCGCGTGCGCACCGAAGATGAGCTGCGCGCCGACGCCCAGCGTCTTCTGCCCTCGCTACCGATCATATACTGGCACAAACACAAAGACGACAAGAACAAATTTTATAAGAAGAAAGAATGCGCGCCGTTCCCCTCGATATACGACCTCGAATTTCACAATACGTACTGGCAGACGCTGCGTGCGAGTGAAGGCGTGTTCCACCTGTACGGCGCGTACCTGGACGTGCGCAACACGTCGCGCATCGGGCCCGCGGTGCGCATCCTCGCCGTGCACGACCGCATCAAGCCGACGCTCGCAACGCACTGCCAGCTCTGGTTCGAGGAGCGCGAGCAACCTGTCGTGGTGCGCAATCTCGAGTACAAGTACGTGTGGAACAGTAAGTGGGGCAACTACCGCGACCGCGTGCTGCAGCCGTACTTGCTGGCGTGCGTGTTGCCCGCGGAGGTGCGGCATCTCGTGCCCGCCTCCGTGTCGCTCGTGGAGGCCGCGTGTGACCGCGCCACTAACAACCTGCGCGTGCACTACGACCCTCCGCCACCACCCGCGCCACGCGCAGAGTTCGCCGTGTGTGTGAAGGGACTAGACTTTCAGCACGAGGACCTGTCGGTGCGGCTCGTCGAGTGGATCGAAACGATGAATCTCCTCGGCGCCGAAAAAATATTTTTCTATGAACTGCAAGTGCATCCGAACATAACTAAAGTTCTCGAGCACTACTCGTCGTTGGGCGTCGTGTCGGTGACGCCGATCACGCTGCCCGGCGGTCAGCCCAACCTGCCAGGCCTTCAGCACATGTACCTCAAAAAGAAGACGACTCATAAACGGCAGATGGAGCTGATCCCTTATAATGACTGTCTTTACCGCAACATGTATCGGTACCGGTGGATCGCGCTGCTCGACATCGACGAGGTGATCGTGCCGCTCGAGGACGCCGACTGGAGCGGTCTGATGCGGCGCGTGTTGCCCCTAGCCGTCCCAGCGTCTGGCAAGCCGCCACGCTCCTCTTACCACGCTTCCAACCTGTACTTCCTGGACTCACTGCGGCACGAACATGGATGGGAAGATAGCGTGCCGCGGTACATGCACATGCTGCAGCACGTGTATCGCACGCGCAACTTCACCAAGCCCGGCCAGTACGTGAAAGCGTTCCACGAGACGGATCGCGTGCTCACGGTGCACAATCATTTCCCGCTGGCGTGTCTCGGCGGCGCGTGCTCGTCGTACGCGCTGGAGACGCGACACGCTCGTCTGCAACACTACCGCGCCGACTGTGTCACGGCGCTGAGCAAGTCGTGTGCTGAGTTGCGCGCGCAGCCGGTGCGTGACGCAACACTGTGGCGGTGGCGAGACCCGCTGGTGGCGCGCGTAGAGGCAACACTACGCGCGCTCGGGTTCCTACCCCCTGCCTCCCCCCCGCTGCCTCCACATCGGTGACCGGACCATTACATCCTCATCTTATCTTATAGTATTAAACGTATTTTTATAGTCTTTGTGCTTTTAATTTCACCCCCTTCGTACACGTGTACCTGTGCTCAACTCCGGATCTACGATTTTTTTCAAACCGGTGCAGAAACTTAATAGTGGCGCCCCTCTACAGCGTTTGAGATAAATTACTTAAAAAACTAAAAGTAAAGAAAATGATGGCGCACAAAGGGCCTGTGTGGCGCACTGTGTGTTTTTCTTACAAGTCGCCGGTGAGCCAACCAGGCTTCCGTATGCTAGGCGCTTTGTAGAGCAAGTTTTTAATTTTATTATATATTGATTTTGGCGCCCCCTGAAACTGCCGCCCGGGGCGAGTGCCCCGGTTTGCCACTAGCTCCGGGCCTGCCTGTGCTGTATATTCTGAACACAACGCATTACTCGTCTGAAACACAAATATACAAATATATTTTACTATTTTATATTACAAAACAATATCTGTGCCACAGCATACGGGTGTGTTGTCTGTATGCATCCTTCGCAGGTACATAGCATACAGAGGGGCTAGCACGGAAAACTATCGAAATCGTAATGTAAAGGTATTGAGGGCTCGATAGATAATTCCTTAAATATCATTGGTCTATATTCCATATATATTAGTTTCTTTTACGTACGATAGAGGCGCTGTACTAAAATCTAATAGAAATTGTTGTCGATGACAGCTCGAATAACTTTTCGCAAGTTTCCGTGCTAGCCCCTCTGCAGAGGGAGCCAATAGACCAATGATATTTAAGGAATTATCTATCGAGCCCTCGATACCTTTACATTACGATTTCGATAGTTTTCCGTGCTAGCCCCTCTGATCTCCATACTGTATGTCGCAACATATCATGTGGCTTCTTTGCATTTAACATTGGGCATCTTTAGGCGACGAAAGTTACTGAGTAAGGTAAGATAGACACTCAGCTTATCTGGCTTAGTTTTCATCCGGAATACCTTGCAAATTCTCAGCAACTTATACTGAGACGCCATCTTGCTTAGTATCAGCCGTATTCGTAGGTTTACGTATTCAACAAATAACCAACTAATGCAGATAGTCGAACTGGCAGGACACATGAACCAAATATAGCTACTTAGTCAGTCAGCCTATTTACGTTGAAAGCGCTGTAATCAATCGTTTTGTAGATCTTAAGTTTATGCTGAGTGCCTAACTTAGCTTACTCAGAAATTTGCTCGCCTAAGTACGCCCATACTGATACAATACCATATAAATAAAAACAACACAGCTGAACACCATTACTGTCTAGTGCTGTGCGTAGTTTTTAGATCCAAAAAAGTAAACAGCAATTGCCCTTTTGCATTCGCAAGCTTTTCTATGGGAAGATTAATGGGGTCTCCTCTAATATATAAGTTAAAATAATCTATGGGATTGCGGTCCGCTGTAGGCTGTGCCTTAGCCACCAGCATACTCCTAGAGTTGTTAGGATGAGCCTACCTCTCGACAGATGGCGCCTCTCGCTAGATAGCTAGCACTTCTATCCACTATTTTCTGTGGTTTCATTATTTAAACCTTTAGATATTTTGTTTCAACGAGATATCAAAATTGAGAGAAAATTACCAGGTGTAAAAATTGCAATTCATCCTGATTTCAAAGAACTTATTCATGAACCCGCACTATGACATGCCCTATTCCCAACAACGAAATCGAAAAGCAGAGCCACGATCAGTCGTGCGCGTGCACTTTGTTAAGGGAAACTATGTTGCCGTTTTAATTATATCAGTCCAGCGAGTCTGAAATCAGCCTATAGTTCTCTTTCTTGTTACCTGACCCCAAGGTCAGGAGAGGTCAGATTTACCTTATAATATATTTTATTACTATGCCTCAAACCTTGGATTGGCGGCCTTATTACAAATTGGTAGGTACTTTTTATTTTTGTGTACCCATATCATAGGCCGCTAAACGAGCAAGAGGGTCACCTGATCCTGGTGGGTAAGTGATCGCTACCGCCCATGTACGCCCACAATACCAAAAGGATCATTGGCGCGTTGCCGACCTTAAAGGAAAGGAATAATTAAGGGATTGGGAAGGGAAGCGGGATTTGGGCCTCCGGGTATCTCACTCACCGTAGGAAACGCAGCAGCAAGCTGTTATTCTTCGCCGGTTTCCTGTGAGACAGTGGTAACGACCCGGACAAGCCGGCCCATTCATGTTGTAGACAAAACTTTCTAAAGCGTAGCTCTACCACTCAAGAACTATGTGTTGGTTATATGTAATAACGAGTTACTATAGCAACCCATATCAACTATGTACCTACTTGGTTTATATACAGTATTAAAGTAAGTCTACGTTTTTAGTTTTGTAATAAAGCCAAGGAGTAATTAAATAATTCGCACAAATTAAAATATTTAATTGGTATGTAGCGCCATCTGCGCAAACTATTTGAACTACGTTACAACGCCTGCGAGCAATAAGAATGTTAAATTAAAGTAAAATAAAACAATCACTAGATGTCACTAGTTACTTAGCGCCAATAGTTGCTAGTGAGTAAATATAACGCTAGATGTCACTGCATTCCTGTTGAACGTTCACAGCTAATATGCTGAGAAACCGTGAACTGTGAAATGCTGGGTTCATATTCCCGATCGAACAATCACAAATTGCGTTAGAGTTTACGATTCGAACAATCACACGCTCGGGCCGCTGCCGGGACATGTTATTACCCTATCAGCGATCAGATCGAAGCTCGGCAAGCCGTGGCCCGTGAGTGCACACTGCACTCAGTGTCGTAGCAAGAGGTGGGCGATGGGCGCAGTCTACCGCTTGGAAACAATAAAAACTTACACATACCGTCCCAATATTTTTCAACGATAAATCACTGCTCGTGTTTCGGTCTAGTTTAACTCCCCAACTACTACATTAAAACTCATACACAAATAATAATTATATAATAGGGTAGTTTCCTATATTGATTTATATACATTATTTTATAAGCAACAGAAAATGATACGCAAAAGAAACCCTTTTATTAAAACACAATCAAAATTGGTTCAGAAATGTGCCCGCAGTTATGATTTTAAACGTTAGTATGAGAAAAAGTGGGTGCGTAGTAGGGATATCTCACTATCTCGCTTGCACGCGTGCACCATAATGAACATTTTACACAGTGACGTCAAAGTTTGCGTCGTCTGTTATTTTACAATTACCCCTTCTACAGGATTTGAATGGCTTCTAACTTATTTATTTTTGGTCCGATTTATGAAATTCTTTCTGCAATAGATTTTGAGTAACGTAACTTATTGATTCAAATAATTAAAAAATCTAGTCAACTACCCTATTATGTTTAAAAGTTTTGTTCTCTTTTTAACCGACTAGTTACGGCAAGCCAAAAGGAAGGGTTATGTTTATTATTTTTAGCAGTAGGTATGAATGTTTTTCCCACCGTCGCGTTATGCATAAATTAGTTATTCATCCAATTTTGATGAAAGAGGTGTCAATTGATTCATTATTATGTTCCGGGTGACAAGACTCGCAAGGGGTACATTTTTTTTTGGGTTGAATGAGGAGGCGAGCAGGTCGCTCGCCTGATGGTAAGCGCTACGCCCGCCCATAAACAGAAGCAACACCACATGGAACTTTGAATTACAAAGCACTGCTTGGCACTGTGCTGCGCTCGTCAGCCCAAGTAAGTTGTTAAGTCTCATAATGCCCAGTAATTTCACTGGCCTGAATGTCCTTCAAACTGGAATACAACAGTGCTCACACTGTTACTAGGAGGCAGAAATATACAAAGCGGTGAAATTAACCCAGACGGTCCCTCGCATACGAGGGGCCTACCACCTCGTTCGTTTTTTATACGAACAAAATCAATGTGATGGATGTGACCGCGTCAGAGTAAAATTGTTCGGTGGATGTTACATCCAAAGTAAAAATTATGTTGAAGTGTAGAAAACAAGAAAAAATCCGTATGAGGAATATGATGTCTGGAAATTAATTGTCTAATGAATTATTTATAGAAGTTTATATCAATAATAATTTATACATTAATTCTATTAAAAATTCACCCTTAAAAATTATTACTAAATAAAAGAAATCTTGCGAGCTCTGACAAAACTTTATTGCTAATAAAATATAAGTATATAAAATAATACATACATACGCACTCACGCCTGTAATCCCCGAAGGGGTAGGCAGAGGTGTAGCCAGTACACCCACATTTCGCCGAGCGTATCTCCGTCCCTTATGTGATAGGGGGCGAACCTATCGCCATACCGGGCACAAATTCCAGACTCCGGGCTAATACTGAGCATTTCGTAATAGAAAAACCCAATACCACTTTACCCGACCTGGGGATCGAACCCGAGACCTCAGCGTTGGCCTCAATCGTAACGCGTACACATTACAACTGAGCCACCGAGGCAGTTTATTTCTAGTTTAGATTATAATATAGGTACTTCCTTTTATTTGTAAGGAACCTAATTAATGTTTCATGTATTTCTAAAAATAACATAACTCAATACTGACAGTCGGTGTCACTGAAATAAATCCATTAAGAGTATCACTACACTAGTGTAATGATACTCTTTACATATATATATTTATATTACCATATATATATATATATTACCATATATATATATATATATATATATATATATATATATATATGGTAATATGCTTACGTGAAATAAAGAATGAATTGAGTTTTTTGAAATGACAAAAAACAACATTTGAAGCCTTTATTTCTAGTTTAGATACATACCAAACGACAAAAAAACAATGTAAGAATACTACTAGCGCTATCTATCGGCAGTTCTGAATATCAATCGTGTAAATACAACTGAATCACCACCCCACCAGCTACTAGCTACGAGGCAGTTGTTTTGTGTTTATGTATGTTTAACTTAAATATTTAGAACAAGTTCAATTCAAGAAAAAGGCCGATTTCAAAAAATTACAACGAACAGTCAAAAATAACAAGTGGTGTGGGTGCCGCCTGCCGGTGCAGCTGTCGGTTAAATGAAATCGCACCGACTTGTAAGGGACCTATAGAAACATTCGATATATAGAAATTGTTATTTTTTACTCTTCAGTGTTATTTTTATAAACCGGTTTTTAAGTTTAAAAAAAACTAGTGGTAGGTACTGGCTATAACATATAAATTTCAATAAAATAACACAATCGCCATGACTATGCTGTTATCCGTTGAGGAGTTTCATTTTTTACTCCGTACTACGTCATCGTGCTCCGACATCAGATCTTAACCAAATTTATATAGGACCACATCGAAGCTAAACTATCGATTGTAATTTTTTCTAACAAAATCGGTCCTCAATTGGCGGAGGAATCGAGGAAGCTGCATTTGAGTATAATTATTATAAATGTCCCATACTCTTTATTTTAAAAGGTTTCTTTTACATTTCTAAAACTTTACAGTACTCTTTAATTTAAGTTATTTTTTACATTTTTAAATATTACAATTATACAAAATAAAACATTTAAAAATATAAAAAGTATCACCCTGCAATGGCGAGGTCTAGGACCCAAGCCACCGGTGGTTAGGACCCCAGAGTGAGGAACCTCCTCACAATGCGTGCCGTGTCCAATAATACTGCCTTCTGAATCTGGCTCTTGACCCAACGACCAATTGAGAGCCTCTGGAGGTGTTGATCGAGGCTCTTTGGTATCAACCCATTAGCAGAAACGACTATCGGGACAATCGTTGTTGAGTCCACATCCCACACGTCAGTATATTATTAATAATGATTATTATTCGAAGTTCTGATCGTCGACTAGACGGGATTTACGTAAGACCGGCATACAGTCGTCTGTCGTAGGTATATAATATAGTTATAGACAAGACAGGGCAAGCGCAGAGTTGGTCGTTCCAGCAGTAGCGGCAAGACGGGTCGACGATCGTTTTAGGATCGCGTGTCGAACCTGGATGCGACCGGCTCAGGACCATAGTAAACTGCAAAGGGTATGTATGATACGAGGAAAGCTTATACCCAGCAATTGGCTGTGGATGATAATGATATTATTTATTCGAATTATGACAAAGAAATTTCCGCTTAAAACACTTGCAAGTTGCACTGTAACTTTGATTAGAAGTTGGGAACTAGGTTATTTAATGTAGGTAAGTAAGAATGTATTATCGCAAACAAGGTTGACATAACATGTAAATGAGCTCGGGAATACCTACGAATCTTTATCAAATTTGTTATTTTTTTAATATCAACAATACATTTTATTATCAGCGGAACTGTAGCACAGATTGTAGCCATTTGTAAAAATACTTGCGAGTATGAATTTTTGTGCAGAAGGCCTGCAAATAATTATTTAGGTATAACCTGTAAGTTGTCACTACCGCCCAGGAGCACCCACTATCAGAAGGATCATAGTTGCGCTGCTGACCTGAGAGCATCATTTCCTCGAGGAATATCACACAACGCACGTGCGTGCCACCCCGGTGGAGGCGGTCCAGGCATGCTATAGACTTTCTTTGTTTAAACTATTTATTACTCAAAATGTTAGTTGTAAGTTTTCTTAATAAAATAAAATAAAATAAAATAATATAGATAAAATTATCTATAGTTGCAGTGGAACTATACCACTTTAAAATACAATAGTATCACATAGCTGACAGGAGAATAGACACGTCACAAGTCACAGTTCACTTATATAGGCTGTAAATCTATTTGAGTGGTAGAGTCACACTGTAGACAATTTTATCTACAGCACGAATGGGCCGGCTCAACCACTATCTCTCAGAAAATTGGCGTAAAGTAACGGCTTGTTGCTGCATTTCGTACGATGAGCCAACCCCTTAATTATCCCTTTCTTTAAGGTAGGCATCCCGCCCATCATTCTTCTGATATTGAGGGCGTCCATCCTCACCTCATTGAACAAAAATTTGATCCCTAACCTCCCCTCGTCAGCCATATTCTGTATCTCGTGCCGGAGTCTGATGCTGTGCTGTGATTAAACGAAATGCGAGGGGAGACTGGGGATGCAAAGTGATTATAATACTTCATTCTTACAATGTTATCTGTAGATAAACTTACACATACATTTATTATAGATTTCCGTGTTCATATAGATACCGTATTAAGTTATATGTACTCACATTGAATAATTACGTTACTCTTTTTTTAATAAATTATTTATTCATATTAAAATTAAAAAATAAAAATTATTTTTATTTACGTATTACTATTTTGCGCCAAAAAATCGCCATTTTGTTTTTTTTCAAACACATCTAATCACACTTGGGGTTTTAAGACAAATATAAGGATACCTTAACTGTCGAAATCCATCCAGCAAATGTACAAACAAACATACAGACAAGAAACGCGCGAAAAACATAACCCTTCCTTGGCAGCGGACTAAAAAGAGATATCATTATTTAATAGAAAAAACGGTTAAAAAATGTAACTCCATCGATAGCTTCCGTTGAGCTAAAATTATCATGAACATGATGCAATACTGAATACACAATTATACTCGACGATTATATGAATTTGGGTAATGTGACTTATGAGTCATCATAGTTGCGTTTATATTTACGGGGGAGATTCTTGGTGTAGCAAGCTTTGTCCACAGACCACAACACGACATGCTCGCTAGTACCACGCCACGCCGCGCTAGTACCACCATTTATTATTGTAGTGCTACTGTGCTGTCTCACACAAAACTAATGCAAAGTTTGCAGTCGTGCCTTTGCCGGTCAGGAAATTTGATTATGCGATCGATAGGCGCCACCCACGATTCATTTTGTTCATGATGGCATACTGGCATAATCAGGGGAAGAGTGGGAAAAAACATATCGACATTGATAAAAATAACCACCCAACCTATACTCATAGTGTGTTGTGACTGTTGTGGGATATAATGGGCCATTGTGTCCTATTTAATTGTATGTACCTATTTAGTAAATCGTATATGTATTTATAGTGCATACATGATAGTGCTACCAACGTGCTCCGGCGCGCGGTGGCTCGGGTGGGGCGCGGCGTGGCGGCGCGTGCTCCGCATATCGTAACGACTCATGCTATATTTCAATACAATTTGTAGACAGTGTAAGCAAACATGTAGCACTATGCCATCATTATCTTTAGTGTATTACTGGGCATTGTAAGATTTAACATCTTATGTCTCAGGATGACGAGCACAGTGAGCCACGCAGTGCTTTGTCATTCAAAGTTCTGGGTCGTGTTGCAACTGTTCATAGTCGTGTCACGTACCATCAGACGAACGGCCTGCTCGTCTCGACATTTGGTTGTATAAAACCGATCGGAAAACAGACCGAATACGAGTATAGTGATCCGAGGTAGTACAATAGTACTATTTGTATGAGGGTTTGCGCATTACATCCGAAATATGTTTTTCGAAATTTCGAATAACCCCAGATTCGGATTCGGATGATGCAGTGCGTCAACACTCAGTTGTCATTAGACACGCGCTGTATGTTATGCAGTGTGCACCTTTACATTGTGCTCCATCGCAGTTGTATTAACATCGGCGAATTAAACTGCGATTTAAATTCTCCTCAGTAACATGCATAGACTTTTAGAAAGGTCAAGATGATCACACAATAACAACATAATGTGTTTAAATTTTAAAGTTATAAACCGTGGGGTAGTGATTTTGTAATTCTAATTGCTGTCGTTCCATCAGAGGTTGTAAAAGCACGCGCACGGTGTCGCAGTGGCAGCACGAGTCAGGACGCGCGGACGGTCGACCACGAAGGGTGAATACTTATATGCGCAGCTTGTTGGTGGGACTATTTCATCATTAAGACATGTCTCCGAACGAATACCTACCTCTATGAAAAAAACGCGATCAGAAGTTGACCAAATCCACGTGCCTTTACCTATTACTTACAGAAAACGACCACTTATCTGTTTAGATTATTGAAACGTTGTAAAACACTACCTTGTTAGTATAAAGAGAGAAAAGCTTAGTCCTTAGTTATTAATCTTGTCCATGTTTAGGAAAACATGAAGAAGATTTTCAACAATACGCATAGATACGCACTCACGCCTGTAATCCCCGAAGGGGTAGGTAGAGGTGTAACCAGTACACCTACATTTCGCCGAGCGCATCTCCGTCCCACGATGTGATAGGGGGCGAGCCTATCGCCATATCGGGCACAAATTCCAGACTCGGGCTGATCCTGAGCATTTCGTAATAGAAAACTCCAATACCCCTCTACCCGCCCCGGGGATCGAACCCGAGACCTCAGCGTTAGCCTCAATCGTAACGCGTACGCATTACAACTGCGCCACCGAGGCAGTCTCGATCGATTGAGTTATTATCAATAAAGAAAAAAGTTATGATCGAATCTTTAATTATAAAAAACTAACTTTTCAAAACAGCCTTGTAAGTTATAAGTATTGAAATAAAACATGGGATTCGATACGGTAAAAGTTTTAACCGACTTTAAAAAGGAAGTTCTGTTTATGACCCGTATGTATTATGTGTGTATGTACTTAAAATTGTTCTCCAACCACCAAATATATTTTGACGATTGTTTCACTAATCTAATGTAGTACATACTTACATACTCTGAGCATAGACACCTTTGTACTATGTATCTATGCACTGAGGAAGATTTTAGTGCCTAATGTATTGTACTTTAGGTTATCATTCTTATGTATTGAGTTATATGCATAAATTGAGTTAAATACACATATGCGGTATGCCACAAAATTAATTATATTTTAACTTGTTGATTGCCTTGGTGCAGTTGCACCATGCATATGCATTAAAACTGAGGCTCACGCTGAGGTCTCGGGTTCGATCCCCGGGTCGGGTAAAGTAATATTGGGTTTCTCTATCATGAAATGCTTAGTATCAACCATCTGGAATTGTGCCCGATATGGCGATAGGCTCGCCTATCACATCATGGGACGGAGATACGCTCGGTGAAATGTAGGTGTACTAGTTACACCTCTGTCTACCCCTTCGGGGATTACAGGCGTGAGTGCGTATGTATGTATGTATGAATACTTAATAAAAACTTTTTTTGTTGCCCTGGATATCATCGCAAATTTTTACGTTTTCAAGTGCCCAGATTACGAATATTCATGAAAGTTCTCAATGTGCTCGTATTTTCATGATTTTTGCATATCTTATATTTTGAAGAATTATCGGCTTGTTAAAAATAAAATTTAATTTTCCAGTCATGATTAGGCTTCGACGCAACTTTTTCGCGCATATAAACATCGTGTGATCCCGCTCTCAGCCCCCTTGCTCCACAGGACAGCTGAGATCTCATTTATTTGACAATATTGAAGTACTCACACGTGCATCTGGATAAGTTGTCATGGATTAATATTTTGTTTCAATTACTGAATGTCCATTCTAATATATTTGTAATAAAGATTTTAAAAAAATCAGAGCAAATCTTACAAAATCCTTGATAGTTTCATGAATTGTGTGCATAAATAGACCCGAAATCATTTTCATATCTAGGGCAACAAAACCACTGTAGATCAGTGTTATCAGAAGTTACTTGCCTCACGTCGTGCACATGCTAAATATATTTTTTGTTGATCCCCAGCCGCGCTTCAGGACCGGTCATTATACGGGGCAAAAATAAACAATGTGATGATCCGTGGCACAGGGGGCGAATAGGCGACACAACGCGACGTTGTGAAACGAGAGGTCACAGATTTGATCCCCACATGCTATGTGTCAGACCAAAAACTGGTACAGCATGTACCTATAGGCCGGCTTGACGGTTGTTACCACTGTCTCATAGAAAACCGACGTGAAGTAGCAGCCTGCTGTTGCGTTTCGTACGGTCATAGAGATATATTAAATATCCGCAAGGTCAAAACCCCCTCCCCTTCCCATTCCTTTAACTATCCTTTTCCTTTTAAGGTCGGCAACACGTACATGATCTCAAAATAATTTGCCTACACTTTTGCGAAAAAGGTGATGTATGAATGATCCTCCTTTATTATTATTATAATTATTTTTATTTAATAGTGATACATTTGTTAATTTAATTACTGTGGGTAATCGGTCTTGGTACCGTTGTAGTTAAATAAATAAATGATTCGTTGGGTATTGTGAATGTTCATGAGAGGTGGAGATCACTTACCATCAGATGACCCACTTGTGCGTTCGCCGGCGTCTGCTATAAAAAGACAACAAGCTTGTACAACAGTCAACACATTTGACTGTTGTACAAGCTTAAGTCTCTCGTAGTTTCTGATACTCACATCATAAGGCTTGTTGTATCATCATTTGTAGTATTTGAAGTCAGCATCGTGTTGGAGCCAGGGTTATGGCTGTTGGATGAATTTATTATTTAATCGGCGACATAGAGACGGCTACAATGCCAAATATGCACAACATCTCATTACCTACCAGTTTGCATACTGATCACTAATCACTAATCAGTAATCAATAATCAGCTAATGATGTTTACGATGCGCTCCGTCCGCTGCAGCGTCCGTGACCTGCGCGGGTCACGGACTGTACACACAGACCCTCGGCTTATCGGTTGCTCATTATTTAATTAGAAATTGCTAACGAGCTCATTAAGCTATCTATGTTCACAGTACAGAGTCCTGCACTAAACATGTTGGTCATTGTGTCTTGTGTCTTGTGTCTTCACTAACAATGTTATTCTGCTGTGGTGTCGATGGCGACTGCGGCCTAACTCTTGTCATGACCTATACCTACTTACGCCCTAATAAAACTTCACTTGAATGTTTGAGTTGGAACTTTAGATCTGCAGACCGCTCAGGTGATATTGTACTACAACAAACTATACTTTCTTAAGACTCCATTACGCGACACTGCAGTGCATACTGCACAAGGCCACCCTTCCCTTTACAAGAATGAGTTATGAAAAATAATGCACTATATTAGTCTAGTGTGGGTTGGTGAGATCGACTTGAGTTCCAAAATATGTTGTTTCAATATCGGTATCGGTATTTTACTGATACGCACCGTAATGCATAAGTACCTATCATATACCGTATAGGTATATACCTACGCCACTCGCCACAATGGGCTATACTCTAAACAACAACATAGTTGTTATGTCGCGGTCTGGCTCCATCGACCGCCGTCCGTCGTCCGCCGTCCACGTTACTGCGCGGTGTGTTGCTTCCTAGCTGGATCTCGTTGGCATGCGAGACGCGCCTGACCTTCGCACACCTGCAAATTTGGTCAGACCCCGTGACGCCAGGGCTGAACGCCGCCACAGCCACGCCACAGACGCGGCGCGCGGCGGGACACCTTCACGCTACACATTGTATATAATATATGCACGGTTCTCAAAAATATCAAAGTCAAGATTTTGATTTTATGCCTATAATATTGTACGTATGTATGTTCTGCGTATATTGATCCGATTACTATAAATATTACCTATTGCGTCATGGTTCTAATGCAAGTCGATGTGTAGTGTAAACTGTCAGGTGTCAGATTCGATTTCCAGATCATCATGTCCTTTGTATATATGCGCTTTTCATAACTGAAAACATTATTAGGCCCGATAGTGTTTATTTTTGTCCGATGTGACGACTGAGCAGTGAGCTGCTCTGATACACCAGCGTGAGATACAATTACCATAAGCAGACTCTGAGATTTCATTTCTGAATACTACTAGTAGGGTAGAGGCGTGGCGGTTTATTAATTAAAGAAACGTTGTACCTATTATATATATAAAAAGATTAACGGCGCTACCCTGACCTCCCCTGCTACATTGGGGTATATAAAAATAATAACATAACTTTAATCGATCTCAGAATGCAGACGACCTTCCGGGCTCCGGCCAACCTGATAGTTACCAGTACCAGTGAATGGCTACCGTCACCTAAGGATATCAGCTATGCCTATTACCTAATAAAATAATGCACGACGCAAGTTGTGTTATTATTTATATTATGCAGATGAACTACTTTTCTTTTTACCTATATGTTGCGCCGCGACGGTGATGCGGACACCCGCCAGCCCGCCAGCCCGCCAGCCCGCTCGCCTGTGCCGGCTGATTTGATCACGTGTCTCTGTAGGTTATGTCTGCGAGGTGGTGCGTGAGGCAGCCCTGGCGACGTGGTGTGAAGGCGCGGTGCACACGGGTGACACCAGTCACATAATGTATGTACACACTCGTGTTCCGACCGTCTCACCTGTCGCAGGACTGACGTGAGTACACACTACACACTACACACTACACACTCCTTACTACGCCAAACAATACCATGCTAGATGCATCTAGAGTTGTAGACCTCGTCTCGACCTAAGGCTCGGACTGTATGCCGCTTATCAATACTTGTCCCAATTTGATTTGATTTGATTGATTGTCCCATATTGATTAATAATAATTAATTTTATTCATTTTTATTGTGTGTCAAAATGAGTGTCATGTTGGTATATGCGCAGTAACCTGGTGACTCAACCCAAGTTCCCACTAGTCATCACGCTGATATCTTGAACTATCTCTGGTTTTGGTAACGGGGAACAGGAATAAAAAAATTGGCTTTTTACGCGACATCTACAGTACCTTTATCTTCCTTTGCCTTACCTACCTACCTAGGTAGGTACATGCATACTAGGTCTTTACCTATGAAATTGCCGTTCTGTACGAAAAAGTTAAAGTTTTTTCCATATACCTATACATACGCACTCACGCCTGTAATGCCTCTACCTCTAAAGGGTAAGCAGAGGTGTAACCAATACACCCACCTTTCAACAAGCGTCTCTCCGCCCCATGATGTGATAGTGGGTGAGCCTATCGCCATACAGGGTACAAATTACAGGGCTAATACTTGTAATAGAAAAACACAATATCACTTTTGCCTGACCCGGGGATCGAACCTGAGACCTCAGCGTCAGCCTCAGTCGTAATGCGTACGCATTACAACTGCGCCACCGAGGCAGTACTTTCTTTTCCATCTTTTTTATTTCTATTGTAATATCCACCTAAGCTTTATACATTTGTCCATTTATCTTTGTGTGCAGTGGCAATTTGTGTGTGAAAAAGGCCAGAACTGCAGAACGGCAACTTCACAGATGAAGACCTAATACATGGTATATAAGTAAATAAATAAATAAGTATATACGCACACACGCCTGTAATCCCCGAAGGGGTAGGCAGAGGTGTAGCCAGTAGGTACACCCACATTTTGCCGAACTTTTCTCTGTCCCATGTGATAGGTGGCGAGACTATCGCTAAAATAATGATTTTAGTTTATTAACAGTTCACCGAGATGTATTTCATAACACGGACCATCAGTCCGCAGGGAAATCGCGCACACAATACAATAATTGTATTGTATATAAAGCTGGAGTTACCTATGTGTTGTGAATAATGATATGGGCAATGGGCGCGGTTAGGTTGAACGACACGGACGCTGACGCTCAGTGCAGAGTACCGCCTGCCGGGAATATTCCAGACTGCACCGTACTTACACTTTAATTATACCTTTTTTTACATACATACGCACTCACGCCTGTAATCCCCGAAGGGGTAGGCAGAGGTGTAACCAGTACACCTACATTTCGCCGCTGCGCCTTTTTTTTCTTTTTCAATACTGCGATCTGTCTAGAAGACATTAATTAACAGTTGTTTCGATTATCTTTGACGTGACAGGCACCAGGAGGAACAAGTCCAGTGAAATGTCCTCTTCAAATCAATTTAGAGTACATCTTGCGCCACTCTCCTTTTGAGTCTCCTTGTATTCATGTGATTTTTGTCCATCAAGTGTTTTACTCGTACTAGAATATTTGGATGAGATTGTAGTCTAATAATAATATAATTGTAAGAATAAGATTGAGCGATATCTCAGCGGGGAGTGGTACGGACTGTCGAGATAAAAGTCGCAGGTTCGAAACCAACCTCCACTTGCATGCACCTCTGACTTTTCTAAGTTATGTGTATATTCATAGTTAATTATCGCTTGCTTTAACGGTGAAGGAAACATCGTGAGGAAACCTGCAGACCTGAAAAGATCTCCATAAGAATTTCGAAGGTGTGTGAAGTCTGTCAACCCACATTACGCCAGCGCGATGGACTGAGGCCTGACCCTCTCTTCAGTAGAGGAGGCTTGTGCCCAGCAGTGGGACGTGTATAATATAGGACTGGGATTATTATTATTAAATGTAATTGTATATGAGTTTGCGATTCGAAAATCACACATGAGTTGTTTGGGAGTGAACTTTTTGCCGGGTGTGGGCACTGGGCGATACGCTCGCCACTCGCCACCTATCACATGATCCCTATATATTAGTTGCAACTCACGCTACCCCTTCGAGGATATGCAGGCGTAAGCTTACTGATATTACATGTATAACGCGATGTACACGCTATTTGTTGCACAACATATTTTGTAACATAACGTAACAATCATATTTCTGGTTGATAATAGTGTTTACTGGTAGACGCCAGGCGGTCTTTTACTATCAGGCGGTCGTTTACTATCAGGCGGTCGTTTACTATCAGGCAGTCGTTTTTTTTTTTATCCTGGCTCGGCAAAGTGACTACGCTACACCTGATGGTAAGTATAGTTTACTATCAAGCGGTCGTTTACTATCAAGCGCGGAGGTGCACAGGTAAGGAACAACCTCATCTCACTTGTATACAAATCATTGTAAACTGTTACTTATATCTGTGCACTGAATTTACAAACCAAACTAGATGTTATAAATATTAATTGATAGCGAACATTGCTTTGTGTAAATAATGTAGTTAATTATAATTAGTTCAGCTTTATGCCTAAATGGTAGCAAACTCTGTTTACGAACTTTACATTTTATTTGAACCATGAATCTCTGGGACAAGTAAAAAGTAACATTTTCAAACTTTATACTTTTATTGCAAATGTCATGGTCATGAATTACTTTAGGTTTGCTTTGTGGGCATTCTGACTTATATCATCTGGGCGATATACTCGTAGTGTGTCCAGTGTGTGTAAAGGTCAGCGTGAGCGCAATCCAGCGCAGAGCACTCTGCGACAGCGGTCATGAACACGGGGTCACACGCAATCGCGTCGAGTTCCTTATCACTCTGCGGACCTTTGACCCCACCGAGCGTTCAATGCAGAGCCCCGTGTCCACACCTCTCTACCAGAACACCATCATCATCACCCATCTGTTGAGCACCTGTGTTGCCACCTGCCTGTGTTGCCACCACCGGTGTTGCATGACTGCATCCCTTATCGTGCGGTCAGGGCCGCTGCACCCGGACGCGAGTGTTTGTAAACAGGGCGCAGGGCCGCACTGTTTGCACGCTGCAGGAAAATTTGGTCTCGACTCGCAAGGGTGCTCAATGCTCCCGTTATCGCGTTGTTATCTCTCGCCGCGTATATAACGGGCCACTGCGCCGGTCTCCTCACAGTCATCGTTGTGTTGCAGCCGGACACGCACTATTCAACCCTTCGCATACCTTCCAGTCTCATCGCTTCGCCATGGCAGCCAAGTTGGTCGTCTTCCTCGCTGCGTGCATCGCACTCGTGAGTACTACATTGACTTGAAATCGTTTAATTTAACACGACGTGTGCCAATACTTCATATAAAATGGAGTTGTGCGGAGATTGATTTGAAACTAGTAGTAATTTTAAATTAGTAATGTCCGGTATAATAGCCCATCATGTAAGTAAGTTGGGAGTGTATGAAGTACTTGTGTTGACAGACGCAAGCCGCGATGGTGCGCCGCGACGCGCCCGCCGCCAGCCCGTTTGCGGATCTCGAAAAGCATGCCAAGGAATTCCAGAAGACCTTTAGCGAGCAATTTAATGCGTTCGTCAACTCCAAGGATACTCAGGACTTCAACAAGGCGCTGAAGGACGGCTCGGACTCCGTGCTGAAACAGCTCTCCGCCTTCTCAAACAGTCTCCAGGGAGCGGTGAGTGTTATTTTCTTATATCCCCATCAATCCCATTAGGTTGTTAGTTTGATAGTGATTAGGTAAAACGATAAGCTTCGTAACGTGTTCGGGTCATGACGGTGCCAATCTAGATCATTACCTTTTGTTGGTGAAGCACTCGTTCTACTATGAATTATATTAGTACAAGCTTATCAAGTTATCTCATCGTTCTAGTAGAGTTCCTGCCCCACATTATAAGGTCTGTAAGCCGAAATGCCCCATCGGCACGATTCCTAGTTCGAGAATCCGTCAGATGTTCTCGTCACACAAGCTTTCTGTCGTATGAATGATACCAATATATACTGCCTCGGTAGCATAGTTGTAATGCGTACGCGTTACGACTCAGGCTTGACGCTGAGGTCTCGGGTTCGATCCTCAGTTTGGGTAAAAGTGATATTGGGTCTTTCTATTACGAAAAGCTCAGTATCAGCCCGGAGTCTGGAATTTGTGCCCGGTATGACGATAGGCTCGCCCCCTATCACATCAAGGGACGGAGATAGGCTCGGCGAAATGTGGGTGTACTGGTTACACCTCTGCGTACCCTTTCGGGGATTACAAGCGTGAATTCGTATGTATGTAAATGATACCAAATACTTCTAAAAACATGTGTAAAGCATATTGACAGTGACACAGGTCACCGCGTTGGAGTGAGCTAAGGGAAGATAAAGAATGATAATTGAAATATGAATATTTCAGATAAACGACGCCAACGGTAAAGCTAAGGAGGCGCTGGAGCAGGCGCGCGCAAACATACAGAAAACCGCCGAGGACCTGCGCAAGGCGCACCCTGAGGTCGAGAAGGAAGCCAACGCATTGAAAGACAAGCTCCAGGCGGCCGTGCAGACCACCGTGAAGGTCAGTCTTACCACTCTATTTAAATTTACAGCTTAATAAAGATACAAGCAGATCACTTGCATGAAAGCCCCACGCTTGCCTATAAATAGTAGTAACAAAACCCAGAACTTTGAATTACAAAGTAGTGTTTGCCACTACACTTGCGCTCGCTATCCCGACATATTGCCTGCCTGCGTATATGTATGAGAGAGAAAGTCACTCGTGGTTACATTTCAATGTCATAGGATAATAAGTATGTTACTGTAGGATCAGGCGTACCTTTGTGTGTGACTGTTAGTATCGTTTATAAAAAAATATGGCTACCTAGTGGCTAGTACTTAGAATAATCATCCGACTGTCATCCTCGTGAGTTGTGACAGTACAAAAGACTCCGACGGGCTATTTCCTTTGATTAAAATAAATCTACTCGTCGTTTGTGCTCAATGTTCGACCAGGAAATGTCTTGTGTTCGTGTAATCTCGGAGCTGTTATAGACGTAGGTACATGTATAATCGCATCATTAAGCTATTGGTAGTGTACTTTGGCTCTGAAACCGATGAGATCCTGTGTCTGATTCCCAGATAATCACAATTTATGGCGAGTATTTATATTCGACAAACACAGAATATGTTCCCCGGAAATAGGGTTTGAGCTCGGTACGATGATAATTCAAATTCAAATTCAAATTCAAATTCAAATCATTTATTCTGTAAATTGGATCATAAATATCACTTTTACATGTCAATCATTTTTTAAGCTATATTACATTTACGACGGATAGGCTCGCCATCTAAATTTAGATGAAAATAAGCTTAGCGAATTGTGAATGCAGTAGTTGCATCTCGGCCTATATATTTAGGAAAACACGCGTGAGCGTATTTTATTGTATGTATGTGTATGGTACAAGAGAGCACAACTGAATAATTATGCATGTTTGTGTTTGTGTTTGTGTAGGAAACGGAAAAGCTGGCGAAGGAGGTGGCAACCAACATGGAGGAGACTAACAAGAAGTTGGCGCCCACCATCAAGGCAGCCTATGAGGACTTCGTCAAGCAGGCCGAGGAGGTGCAGAAGAAGCTGCATGAGGCCGCCAGCAAGCAGTGAGGCCCCTCCCCCGCCATAGCCCTCCGAGCGCCACGCGCCCCCCTCACACCCCGACCACACCCCCGGGCACGGCTCAACAAGCATCACGCTCGCAATAAATAAATTCTCTTAGATATTACACTGTCTTTTATTATGTTACCTTTATTTTTATTTATTTCGTTTTCATCACTTAAGCTTATTAGGTACAATCATTTGAGTTATGAACTTTGGGTCGGATTTGAGATATGAGAATTGTGAGTTGTAATATAACAAGTGTATTACCTAATGCTAGTATAAGTATTACTCCAAGATTAAATTTTTTATTTGGGAAAACCAAGATGTAATTTTACATACAAATAATAGAAATATAGTAGTTTCATTATCAACAATAGTTTCCTTAGATTAACTCTATCATATAAAAGGAAATTAAACAGACGGTTACAAGTTACACTTATAAACAAGAGGGATAGAACTCTAAAAGTATTATTCTTATGATAACACTGGCACACATATAATAATATAAGTTGTTAATTTAAGATGATAAAATTGAATGCAATACGTTTTTATATTGAGATGGAGAAAGGTGAAAGATATCAATACAATTATTAGCCTCATTAGATACAATACTGTTATACACAGATACTAGCTGTTGCCCACGGCTCCGCCCGCGTGTATGCCTATTTCCAGGATTAAAGTAGCCTAGTGGGCGCATCATGCGAGTCCCGGTGAAAAAAGCGTTTGACAAAAATACTAATGTCGCTATTAAAAAATAGGGGTTGATTGTAGTCGGTTGAAAATTTAGGGTTGTATGTATTTTTTAATGCTGTATCATAAAAAATAAAAACAAAAAAAATTGTCTAAAAAATAAAAAATAAAATTTAGGGGTGGACCACCCTTAACATTTAGGGGGATGAAAAATAGATGTTGGCCGATTCTCAGACCTACCCGATATGCACACAAAATTTCATACAAATCGGTCCAGCCGTTTCGGAGGATTATGGGAACGAACATTGTGACACGAGAATTTTATATATAAGATAACATATTGTCCTTTTAATGAATTATTTGTACCATATTTAGTCTTCGAGGTACTTATAATGTGAAACAAATCTCTCCTGCGTGAACATAAACGGGTACATACAAAACTTGTTTTACTTAGAAGATTCGGGGAGTCGACTTGATTTCTGATGATTTTGTAGAGTACCTAACATAAGATCCCGCTCGGATCGGTGGTTCTTCAGGCTTTATAAATTATTTTAAAAAGTTATATAAATAGTCCAGCGAAATGAGATGTTTGTGGAATTTATTTTGAATACGTTCTAATTTATTAATATATATTTGATATCGCGGATTCCAGACAACTGAGGCATATTCAAATAAAGGATGTACGAGAGATTTGTACAAAAGTAATAACGTCGATAAACTTTTAAAATCTTTGCCAGTTCTCAGAACAAATCCCACCATACGATATGCTTTATATCAAACGCTTTTGAGTAATCAGTATACACGACATCAACCTGAAAACCTTTGTCTATGGCACACATAACAAAATCAAGAAATTCATATAGATTTGTTTCCGTCGATTTCTTACTAAAAAAAACCATGTTGTTGAGAGATAATTAGAGGTGCAATGATAGGCGAAATGAGGTCACAGACCATTCGCTTAAAGAGTTTTGGAATAACACTAAGTTTAGATATATAATAAGAATATAAGATAATTTTTGATGTCGTGTTTCAAAACAGGAACAATAAAGGAATGCTTCCATGTTACCGGCATGACACCTAACCGAAAGGATAAGTTGAACATTTTGTATAGCGGAAATGACAAATAGTAGGTAATAATTTTTTTTGCCGGGACCCGCGTAAAAGAACACATAGCTGATGTTAAACACCGATGCTCTACGAAGTCTGCAGTTGCTGAACATTCAGAGGAAGGCTCCAAACAGTAAATAATTAAAAAATAAATGTATAATTTTAAAATGAAGGTAGCTAATGTAACATTAACTTTTCAAGACGACCTACACCTCAGTCTCTCCCGTGACCACGAAGGCTGAAAAGCTTTCGAAACGTCGGGAATAAAATAAAAATAAACCGCGATAAAATCCGTATAAAGTAGTTTTATTTCATTTTTTGCCGTCTGAGGAAGTAACGTCATCCAAAAACATGGAATCAGGAAGACTGTTCGATACTTTTTTAGATTTGACATACGATCAGAAAGCTTTACTATTTTTTTACAATAATATAAGTACATATTTTATTGGTACGCCTCGTGTTTCAATAGATGTTTTCTTTTGTTTACTTATAGCTTCACATTATTGCCAACGACAAGTATATTTTCAAGTCTTCACAAAACGATGAAACACCGGCGTGGCCATTTTAAGTCTTGTCGGAGTTTTGGTAGCAATTATTTTCAATACGATGCTTCATAGACAATTCTATCCAAGGTCGATCCATACCTCTGGTGAAAAATCACCTAAATTCCCATATACCGTTCATCACCGTCAATGTTTGTTGCACTATTACACACAACATTTATATAACAAACTAGTTTTGGAAATAATTAAATTAAGAGATCAACTGCACTGTCAGGACTCCCGCCAAAATTTTCTAATAGGTTTATACTGAATGGTTTCAGTATAATATAATGTATATAATATAAATTAAGTTTGTAAGTGTATAGAGCTTACGTGTCAGTCACGAATATTATGTAAATGTTAAATAGTTATCGTAGTCTAAACTGCACGATATTTGTAAGTGTTTAAACATACAACGTAATTAAGTCAAAACTAATGTTTAAAATTAATATTTTCTTAGCAAATTTGTCTCGAGTATTTTTATTTTAAAACGATACGATCTGTTGGATCAAAGTTTATCTAAATTAGACTTGAATTTTAAAATTTTGGTAATGACCGGTACCGAGTTGATATATCAAAATGAGAGTAGGGTGGGTGGGGCTCCGATTTTTTGACTTTTCCCGCGTTATTTGGGCGCGCTGTCGCGCGGATCGGGTCGGGGGCCCAGAGGGGGTCACAAATAAATGATTTTTGGATTTTAGGAACGGTAAATTTTGAAAATATTTATGAATATATGGTAAAAATTAGGTAAATTAATATAATATATGTGTTTTTTATATTTCAGATGACGCAAAAACCACACCGAAAGGGCGGGGCTGGCGGAAGGGATGTAACGACGCAGGAATATCAACAAAACCTCTAGTAATTTTGAACAAATGTACTGAAATATATCAATTTTATATGAAAAATGACAAAAACGACTGTTGTTTAAAAAATATTATATAACTGAATATAATATTCGTACACAGCCGTACGCGCACCCTCGAGATGAACAGATTGACACCAAAAAGTAAATAATAATCTCAAAATGAAAAATGAGACTTCAAAAAATTTAAACAGCTAAGAGAGGTCAGCTACGTTTAGGGGTAGTTTCTGTTACTCTAAGTCTAAATGCTGGAAAAAAAATCCGTATGTCGATTAGGAGCCTGCAGTGCACTCATGGGCATATAACCTTTGAAAAACTAACTTTCACAAACCTAACTTTAGTAAACCTAACTTCCACAAACCTAACTTTCTTAGACCTTACTTTCAAAACCATTTATGTTCCCGAAAGTAAGGTTTGTGAAAGTTAGGTTAGGTATTTTTTTTTACAAAAACCTAACTTTCGTACACCTAACTTCCACAAACCTAACTTTCGTAAACCTAACATCCACACACCTAACTTTCGTACACCTAACATCCACAAACCTAACTTTCGTAAACCTTACTTTCAAAACCATTTATGTTACCGAAAGTAAGGTTTGTGAAATTAAGGTTAACGAAAGTTAGGTTAGGTATTTTTTTTTACAAAAACCCAACTTTCGTACACCTAACTTCCACAAACCTAACTTTCGTAAACCTTACTTTCAAAACCATTTATGTTCCAGAAAGTAAGGTTTGTGAAATTAAGATTTACGAAAGTTAGGTTAGGTAATTTTTTTATACAAAAACCCAACTTTCGTACACCTAAATTCCACAAACCAAACTTTCGTAAACCTAACTTCCACAAACCTAACTCTCACAAACCTAACATACGTGAACCTAACTTTCAAAACCATTTATGTTCTCGAAAGTTAGGTTTGTGAAAGTTAGGTTTACGAAATTTAGGATAGGTTTTTTTTTCAAAAACCTAACTTTCGCACACCTAACTTCCACAAACATAACTTTCGTAAACATAACTTCCACAAACCTAACTTTCGTAAACCTAACTTCCACAAACCTAACTTTCGTAAACCAAACTTCCACAAACCTAACTTTCGTAAACCTAAATTACACAAACCTAACCTTCGCACACCTAACTTCCACAAACATAACTTTCGTAAACATAACTTCCACAAACCTAACTTTCGTAAACCTAACTTCCACAAACCTAACTTTCGTAAACCAAACTTCCACAAACCTAACTTTCGTAAACCTAAATTCCACAAACCTAACCTTCGTAAACCTAACTTCCACAAACCTAACTTTCTTAAACCTTTCTTTCAAAACCATTCATGTTCCCGAAAGTAAGGTTTGTGAAAGTTAGGTTAGGTATTTTTTTTACAAAAACCTAACTTTCGTACACCTAACTTCCACAAACCTAACTTTCGTAAACCTAACATCCACACACCTAAGTTTCGTAAACCTAACTCTCACAAACCTGTCATACGTGAACCTAACTTTCAAAACCATTTATGTTCACGAAAGTTAGGTTTGTGAAAGTTAAGTTTACGAAATTTAGGTTGTTTTTTTTCCAAAAACCTAACTTTCGTACACCTAAATTCCACAAACCAAACTTTCGTAAACCTAACTTCCACAAACCTAACTTTCGTAAACCTAACTTCCACAAACCTAACTTCCACAAACCAAACTTTCGTAAACCTAAATTCCACAAACCTAACCTTCGTAAACCTAACTTCCACAAACCTAACTTTCTTAAATCTTTCTTTCAAAACCATTCATGTTCCCGAAAGTAAGGTTTGTGAAAGTTAGGTTAGGTATTTTTTTTACAAAAACCTAACTTTCTTACACCTAACTTCCACAAACCTAACTTTCGTAAACCTAACATCCACACACCTAAGTTTCGTAAACCTAACTCTCACAAACCTGTCATACGTGAACCTAACTTTCAAAACAATTTATGTTCACGAAAGTTAGGTTTGTGAAAGTTAAGTTTACGAAATTTAGGTTGTTTTTTTTTTCCAAAAACCTAACTTTCGTACACCTAAATTCCACAAACCAAACTTTCGTAAACCTAACTTCCACAAACCTAACTTTCGTAAACCTAACTTCCACAAACCTAACTTCCACAAACCAAACTTTCGTAAACCTAACTTCCACAAACCTAACTTCCACAAACCTAACTCTCACATACCTAACATACGTGAACCTAACTTTCAAAACCATTTATGTTCACGAAAGTTAGGTTTGTGAAAGTTAGGTTTACGAAATTTAGGATAGGTTTTTTTTTCAAAAACCTAACTTTCGCACACCTAACTTCCACAAACATAACTTTCGTAAACATAACTTCCACAAACCAAACTTTCGTAAACCTAACTTCCACAAACCTAACTTTCGTAAACCAAACTTCCACAAACCTAACTTTCGTAAACCTAAATTCCACAAACCTAACCTTCGTAAACCTAACTTCCACAAACCTAACTTTCTTAAACCTTTCTTTCAAAACCATTCATGTTCCCGAAAGTAAGGTTTGTGAAAGTTAGGTTAGGTATTTTTTTTACAAAAACCTAACTTTCGTACACCTAACTTCCACAAACCTAACTTTCGTAAACCTAACATCCACACACCTAAGTTTCGTAAACCTAACTCTCACAAACCTGTCATACGTGAACCTAACTTTCAAAACCATTTATGTTCACGAAAGTTAGGTTTGTGAAAGTTAAGTTTACGAAATTTAGGTTGTTTTTTTTCCAAAAACCTAACTTTCGTACACCTAAATTCCACAAACCAAACTTTCGTAAACCTAACTTCCACAAACCTAACTTTCGTAAACCTAACTTCCACAAACCTAACTTCCACAAACCAAACTTTCGTAAACCTAAATTCCACAAACCTAACCTTCGTAAACCTAACTTCCACAAACCTAACTTTCTTAAATCTTTCTTTCAAAACCATTCATGTTCCCGAAAGTAAGGTTTGTGAAAGTTAGGTTAGGTATTTTTTTTACAAAAACCTAACTTTCTTACACCTAACTTCCACAAACCTAACTTTCGTAAACCTAACATCCACACACCTAAGTTTCGTAAACCTAACTCTCACAAACCTGTCATACGTGAACCTAACTTTCAAAACAATTTATGTTCACGAAAGTTAGGTTTGTGAAAGTTAAGTTTACGAAATTTAGGTTGTTTTTTTTTTCCAAAAACCTAACTTTCGTACACCTAAATTCCACAAACCAAACTTTCGTAAACCTAACTTCCACAAACCTAACTTTCGTAAACCTAACTTCCACAAACCTAACTTCCACAAACCAAACTTTCGTAAACCTAACTTCCACAAACCTAACTTCCACAAACCTAACTCTCACATACCTAACATACGTGAACCTAACTTTCAAAACCATTTATGTTCACGAAAGTTAGGTTTGTGAAAGTTAGGTTAGGTAAGGTTAGGTTAGGTTAGGTTAGGTTAGGTTAGGTTAGGTTAGGTTAGGTTAGGTTAGGTTAGGTTAGGTTAGGTTAGGTTAGGTTAGGTTAGGTTAGGTTAGGTTAGGTTAGGTTTTTTTTTTTTTTTTTTTTTTGTGGGGCGCTATGCCCCACTCTCGTTCCCCTATCTGCAATAGAGACTTTTGTTTCTTCGCTGTATACTTACTCCTATCTATCTGTGTGTATCCTATACCCTTCGTTGGGGTAGACCTACTATTCCTATCTATTTTCTTTTCTTTTGGTATATTCTTTTCAGTCGATTTTCTTTATTTACATACAGATTTGTTCTTATCTAGCTTATTATCTATCTTATTTTAATTACAGTTTATTTTTATTATTACATCGTATTCTAGTTGCTAAAGGTATATAAACTAATGTTATATATTTAGCCTAACTTATATCTACTTATTTCTATTTATTACTTTTAATGCTATCTTTTTACAATACTTTATAAACTTATATCTAGTGTTCTTATCTTCTATTAGAGTCTTAAAATTATCTGTTTTGATCGCTATACCGGTTTCTATTTCAAACATAGTTCTTCTGTACAGGTGAACTGGGCATTCTGTCAGCAGGTGCTCGACATCCTCTAGCGCCGCAGGGTCACAGATACACGACGGGCTATCCTTACACTTGAATCTGTACAAGTATGCGGAAAACCCGCCATGCCCGGTGAACACCTGCGTTACCAGGGGGTCTACCGCTATCTTCTTGAGAATCTGATGGGCCTCCACGGCGTCCGGAAAGAAGAGCTTGGTGGTAGAGGCAGTGTCCCCTTGGACATAGCGCTCGTTCCATTCGCCAAGCGACGCCTCGCGGAGTTGTCGCTTGACGAACGAAACGGGGCATCTGTCATAGTGGGGACGCCTCTTTAGGGTCAGCGCAGCACCCTTCGCTAACTCATCCGCCCTCTCATTTCCCTCCACCCCCGCGTGTGCCTTGAGCCAGAATAGTCTTACTATTCTGCCCTCATTTTCAGCTGTTCTTAAAATGCTTCTTATCTGGGCCGCTAAGGGGTGGAGGGAGATTCCATCAGTGATGGTGTCGAGTGCGGCCCTTGAGTCGCTGGTTAGGTTAGGTTAGGTTAGGTTAGGTTAGGTTAGGTTAGGTTAGGTTAGGTTAGGTTAGGTTAGGTTAGGTTAGGTTAGGTTAGGTTAGGTTAGGTTAGGTTAGGTTAGGTTAGGTTTGGAGGAGTGTCCAGCCTGGAGTGACGAGCGCAGCGCTCTCAGAGCAGTCGTCGGAGGAGACCTGTCGCTGCCGGCCGTGGTGTCTGCCATGGTCGGCAGCCGGAGGTCTTGGCGGGCGGTAGCCTCCTTTTGCGAGTGCGTCATCTCGCAGAAGGAGAGCGCCGAGCGGGATCGTGAGCAGAACGATCCCGCGCGCCGCCAAAGGAGACGTAGGAGGCGTCGGGTGGACGACTGACCGGCGTCTCCCGCCCTGTGGAATGGGGGCGTTTGGAGAATTCCACCACGGTATCCCCTGCCTGTCGTAAGAGGCGACTAATTGGGGCCATCGGGGGTCGTAGGCGCGCAGCCGGGGGCTGTAGCGCCCTTTTGTACTCTTGTACGTGCGACCCCGGGATGGACGGCAGCACGGGTAGTCGGCCTCGTGTCTGCCGTTGACGCCGAGGGCGTCCTTCGGTGTGCGGGGGCTTCTGAGCCCCCCATAAGGAGACGGGCCGCAAGGCGGCACCGCGCAGGGGCGGTTCCGGTAGCAATCCTTAGATTTAGCTAAGGATACCCCGGGGCCGCTCCACATGCGCCGAAGAAGGCCACCGCGGGGTTTTAGTTGGTATGCCGGTGTAGGGTGTACATATGTGTTAGGGACTCGGCCCAGCGGTCGCCCGGATTTAACATCTCTTCCGGGTGGCGTAGTGCTGGGTCGTAAGACCGGTGAACCCAACATAACCGTTCCGCCTTCCCCCGCGGCGGGGCGGTAGCAATAATTCGCTTTCCCCGAGACAAAAAGGTTAGGTTAGGTTAGGTTTGGTTAGGTTAGGTTAGGTTAGGTTAGGTTAGGTTAGGTTAGGTTAGGTTAGGTTAGGTTAGGTTAGGTTAGGTTAGGTTAGGTTAGGTTAGGTTAGGTTAGGTTAGGTTAGGTTAGGTTAGGTTAGGTTAGGTTAGGTTAGGTTAGGTTAGGTTAAGTTAGGTTAGGTTAGGTTAGGTTAGGTTAGGTTAGGTTAGGTTAGGTTAGGTTAGGTTAGGTTAGGTTAGGTTAGGTTAGGTTAGGTTAGGTTAGGTTAGGTTAGGTTAGGTTAGGTTAGGTTAGGTTAGGTTAGGTTAGGTTAGGTTAGGTTAGGTTAGGTTAGGTTTTTTTTTTTTTTTTTTTTTTTTTTTTTTTTGTGGGGCGCTATGCCCCACTCTCGTTCCCCTAACTAACGTCAGAGTTCTTAGCGTTCTGTCTCTGTATTACTTACCTCCTAAATAATCCTAGTCCCTTCTTTGGGGAGACCTATTTCATCCTAATTTTTACCTAATTCTAGCTACTTTACTTAATCTATGGGAACGGTGCTTCTTTTCTTTATTTACATACATTTTAGTACTATTGCTATCTTATCTACCTTAATTCTATTTTATAGTTTATTTTGTTTATTATTACATATAATTATAGTTACTAAAGGTATATAATCCAAAAAATTATATATTTAGTATAACTTATTTTTACTTATTTCTACTTACTACAGATTTGGCTACTTTTTTACAATATTCTATAAACTTATTTCTACTTTCCTTATTTACTAATATTATGTTTAGATTACTTATCATTATTTGCATACCTATTTCTACTTCTAACTGTGTACGTCTATAGAGATGTACTGGGCATTCAGTTAGTGCATGTATAATGCTTTCTGGTTTATCAGGGTCACAGATACATGACGGGCTCTCCTTGCACTTGAAGCGGTGCAAGTACTCTGAGAACCCGCCATGGCCCGTGAACACCTGTGTCATCAGTGGCTCAATATCGATCTTTTTGATGAGCTGGTGGGCCTCCACTGCGCCCGGAAAAAAGAGTTTCGTAGTTGTGGCCGTATCCCCTTGCGTGTATCGCCCGTCCCATTCATGTATCGACTCCAACCGGATCTGTCGTTTTATGAATGAGACGGGACACCTGGCATAGTCCGGTTTCTTCTTTAATTTTAGTGCGGCGTCTTTCGCAAGCTCGTCTGCGCGCTCATTTCCCTCCAATCCTGCGTGTGCCTTTATCCAAAATAACGTTATTATTTTGCCGCGTTCTTTTAATAATCGGATGTTTTTTCTTATTTGGAACGCCAAAGGATGGAGGGAATTTCCCTCTGTGATTGTTTCTAGGGCTGCTCTAGAGTCGCTCAAGACGCTACACTGTGCCACCCCACTCTCCACTACCTCCTCCAACGCTCTGTGGAGGGCCATCATCTCTGCCTGGTAGACCGTGCAGAAGGATTCCAGTTTGATTTTTTTGGCTTTGATCTCGGCTCCATTCTCCCAAACGGAGATGGCAGCGCCGACCTTGCCGCTGATTTTACTGCCATCTGTGTAGATGGCAGTTCCTCCATTTATTGCTTGGTTCACTTCTGCACCGTCCACCAGACACTGATACTTCGTCACACATCTTTGCGCCGGATGTTCAAGCTTCACAAAGGCCACCGGCCGTTCCACCCCCCGGTCTCCTACCACCCGCTGAGAGTAGCCCCTTTTCACTTCGTATAGGGAAGCATTTTCCCTAACACGAATGTCCAGAGGCAAAATCCCAGCGAGCAGTAGGGCCGAGTTTAGGGACACGGTCCTGTAGGCCTTTGTGAGCTTCTGCGCGAATCCCCGCTGCACTACCGCGAGCTGTTTCCTAATCCCCAGTTTTCTTGTTGCTGGAGCCCATGCACTGGCGCCGTACAAAATTACTGGCTCTACTACAGCCGTATACAGTAGCTTTATTACCTCCGGCCCCAGTCCCCACTGTAGCCTTGCGGCCCTGGAGAGCTTGTGATAAAAAGCAACTGCCTTTCTGCAGACTTCAGCAACGTGTGTGTTGAATGTGAGCCCGCTGTCTATTGTTACTCCCAGTAGCTTTATTTCTTTTTCCAGGCCAATGTCCACCCCGCCCATGTGAAGGATTGGGGAATCATATTTCAATTTGCGCGTTATTACCATGGCTTTGGTCTTCTGTGGAGCAAATTTTAGCTTGTTTCTAATTCCCCATTCCCTCACATAGGCCAGCGTTTCGTTGGCCTGTTTCTGAATTTCCCCCATCTTGTGTCCTTCGAATACCAGCACTACGTCGTCGGCAAAAGCTTGGCAGTAACTGCCCCGTCTATCAAGCTCGAACAGTAGTGGGTCGAGGAGCAGGTTCCAGAAAGTCGGACCCCCAATTGATCCCTGCACACATCCCTTGGAGGTCCATCTCTCATGCTCTTCACCAGCATATCTAAGTTTTATTTTCCTGCTCTCGAGATAGCTATCTATCACCCGTCGGATGTTGATCGGACACTTTTCCTCCGACAGTCTGACTCTAATGGCCGGCCACCAGGCGCTGTCGAAGGCTCCCTCTATGTCTAACGAAATAATAACTGTAATTTTCTTTTCCTCAAGTCTGTCTCTGATATATTTCATCAAGACATAGAGGGAGTCCTCGGTGCTCCTCTGGGGCATAAAGCCAAACTGTCGGGGGCTTGTCCTCGGGTGAAGATGCCATCTCACCCGGCCCACCACCATCTTCTCCAGTATCTTCCCCATCACTGGCAACAAGCCTATCGGTCTATATGATTTTACGTTGGTGTAGTCCTCCTTTGCAGGTTTCCGGAGGACTATGACCGTTGCCTCCTTCCAGGTGGTCGGGAAGTGGCCTAGTTCGAGGCATTTGTTGGCCAGCGATAGGTACAATTCTGGGTACTTGTTTATTGCTTGCTTACAGATGTCTGCTGTTAAACCATCTGCTCCCGGGGCTTTCTTTGAGCTGAAGCTGTTTGCGGCCGCTTGTAGTTCATCGATTGTAAATGGTGGGTCATGGTTCTCATCATCGGCCTCGTCATTTACTCGTGCGGCAGCTTCTCTCATACGCTGGTGCTCTGCGTTATCATTCTTTTCGTCGTCTTCTGGGTAGAAGGTTACCGCCAACAACTTTGCCGACTCCTTTGTGCTTAAGATCTCTCCTTTACTCGTCAAAGGCAGGTCCTCGTGTCTTTTTGACACTTTCCCGATGACTCTATACATTCCGTCCCATATATTTTCTCTGTCTTGTTTTTTACAGAAGTCCTTCCAGCTGTTGATTTGTGCTGCCTTCGCTTCTTTTTCATATTCTTCTTTTGATTGCAGGTACTCACCGACGACCTTGGCCCTACGGATCGGCGCTGCGCATCGGATTCTCCTTTTTCTGGTGGTGGTTTCCCGTTTCATTTTGGCGAGTTTATCGGACCACCACGGTAAGTTTAATTTATTATTTACTTTGATTAACGGTATTGTTTCATTACAGGTTTCTAAAATTATGTCTATATACTTGTCTATTACGTTATCTAGATTAGTTTTATTGTTGATATTATTAATTTCTATTTGTGTTAGTTTATTGCTATTTACTAATTGCTCTAATTTTTTATCAAAATAGGTCCAATTAGCTTTTTTAGTATTGTACTTTTTTGTGGTTTTGGTTTTCTGTTTTGTGTATTTCTGTTTGGTCCTGTTAATTTTGAATGTTATAGCGTTGTGGTCCGAGCTCGCCATGGTGTCATCCACCTTCCAGTCCTCCACCAGATCCAGGATATCCTCCGCGCATGCGGTGATATCTATGTGGCTTGTGAGGAGTCTTCCTCCTCTTACCGTTTCGAACGTTGGGGCTTTACCGTCGTTGAGCACCTGCAGTCCGTATTCTTCTAGGATGCCTGCCATGTCTTCCCCTCTGCTGTCAGTGCCCACGCTGCCCCACCATATGCTCTTTGCGTTGGTGTCGCCCCCTATGAGGATTCCGTTGGGACCCAGTTTTTCAACTATGTTCCCCAACTGCTCCAAGTATGGTCCTATTGGTTTGTCAGGCTCAAAGTAAAATGAGATGACCACCAGTTCGCGGCTTCCAGTTTGGATTTTTACCACTGTGATGTTGTTTGTGGTAAGGGATGGGCATTGGGTCACCGCCCAGTCGTCGTTGAACACCGCCACCGCCGACTTAACGACTTCCCCCTGCCCACCCCCTCTCTGGAAAATCCTCACTCCCCGATGGTCTCGCACTCTGCCTTGGCTTCCCACATAGGGTTCCTGGAGCAGCGCAATGTCAACCCCCCGCTTTTTGGCCTCCTGGAGGAACTCAATTGTTGCCAATTGTTTCCTCTGTAGGTTTGCCTGTGCGAAAAGGGTCGGCTCCGCGCCTGTTGGGGAATTCGTCTGATCTGGGTTCCTGGTGTCCACCTTAGCAATATGCTACTGTGGATCTTGCCAGTGTTTCCCATTTCCTCCTCACAGGACACTCCGGGCTAAAGGCATTGTGCTCTGCTCCACCGATCTTGGCCTTCGCACAATTGCAGCACGTCGGGAGTGCTCGTGCCATCCAGTCGGCACATTCCGACTTATGGTGAGCCCCTCCGCAGTGACTGCAGGCGTCCTCCTGATCCCGGCAGAACCGCTTTCCGTGCCCATAGCCCAGGCATCGCGAGCACTGAATCAGAGGGGATTGATCTACTACTCTGACTCTTTGCACGTCGATATGCACTGAGCCTTCTTCTGTGAGTCTCTTCCAGACCTGTGGAGGCACTTGCATTGCGACGTGTGATGTGAGTGGGTTTCTCGCCCTTTTCCTAAATTTTATTTTTAGGCTCGCGCTCTCCACTTTCATCCCTTCCAGAAGATGCTTATTTTGGATTAATATCGCCTGAACAATTTCTTCGTCTTTATTGTAATTAAGGACATCCCGCAGCAGTATCATGGGGTCTTTGTTTTTCATTTCTTCAATGTTCAAGGCCCCTCCTGCTGTTCTTATTTTTTCTGTTACCCTGCCCAATTCTTCTTTCGACTTACATCCGACTATAATTTTTCTGTCTTTGGCCTTTCTGATATTATCTATCTTAATTCCCTCCTCCCTTGCATTTAAGGTTTTTCGAATCTTTTCGTAGACTTGATCTCCAGTGGCAGTTTGGTCCGCGGCTGTTATGACCACTGAGTGCATTACTGCCTCTTCTTGAGGTATTCTGTGCATCCCAGCTGCCACGTTCGCGTAACTCCTCTTTTCTTTTCTTTCTTCCTTCCATTCTTCCCTGTGCTTCTTTATTTCCTCGTTTATCTTCTCTATTTCTTCCTGGTTCTTCCTTAGTAGTTTACTTTGTTCATCTAGCTTTCTTAATATATCCTTGTCAAAGCCATCTTTTTTCTTTCCTATCCCTGTTTCCCATTCTGGATCCCTGACTAGGTCTTTCAGTTCTTTTTCTCCTTTTCCCTCCCGTCCTCTTTCCGCTTCGCTTTCCTTTATCAGACTATATAGTTTGTCCGCTGCCTCAATAACGTCAGTACGTATTTCCGTTTTAAGATTCCTACTGTTATTTATCTGATTTTTTATCTTAACCAGACAGGCCCTCGCTTCAATTACTCTATTTCCTTGCCCGTCTCTCTTTGGCGGTGTTGGGGTCTTAGAGGTTGAGGCTGTGGCTGCTGTCTTCTTTACTACTACTTTCATGTCCGTTGGGGGCTTTTTGGGTTTCAGTCCCGATGGTCCGGCGACGCTTGTTTCCTCCGATCTCTCGATCTGAGCTTCCAAGCTCCGCCGAGCCTCCGCGACTGTTGTCCTACTGGTCTCCTTTGGACTGGCTTTTTCGGGGGTTTTCGTTTGTGGTCTCATATCCTTTGCTGGGGTGCGGAACCCAAACATCTTGCTCAGGGATTTGGAGGTGTTGTTAGGGGAATGCGTCCGTTCTAAAATGTAAATGTATATTTCCTACAAGTGTATACGGCCTGTAGGAGGTCCAGTTATGAACTTTATAAAGTATGCGTCAACTGTGATGTTGGACACAGCTCGTGTAGTGCTCACATGCGTTGTCCGTAAATATTCTTACGATATAACCTTATACCTAATTAACACGTATATATATTAAAATTTTGTGTGTATATATCTATATTTGTCGTTAACTTAATTAATCTACTTTTTATTTTTCAGGTCTAGCAACAAGCAGAGCAGTATTTCCGGTGATTACTACTTCCTGGAAGCCCTTCGTGTACTGGCGGCCAATTTCCTCCGGCTCTACGACTGTAGAGCTGATGGAAAAGGTTGCGTCTACCACTACCTCGAGGTAAACTAACAGGTGAGTCTATATTTAAGTTGTTTTTTGTATAAAACTTAGGGTCAAAAAATAGAGTTAAAAGATTTGTCTTAAAACTAATTAACATAAATATAATTGTAAACAGTTATTTGTCAGATTATTACTAACTCTACTTTCTTTTGTTTCAGGTCAAGATGACACCGGACTACGACTCACCAGCTGCCAATTTCTACCGGCTCTACAATTGTAGCGTCGATAGAGTTGGCTCGCACTGTAATCGCTTCGCGGGACACCCACAGGTAAGTAGATATTTTAATTTTGTTTAACAAATTTTTTGTCGAAATGTAGAGTTGTCGAATCTCTACCTAGAGTATCTTAATTATTAGGCCTTCTTGAGACAATTTGAATGAACCCAAACACGGGTGAGTTATCTTGAAAGGCTGTTGAGTTATGGTGACTTGAAGTTTTTCCAATATGGCAGTCAAATAATTGAATACGTCGTATCTCAGCCGTTTCTTATCCGATTTCTCCCGAGCTTGGGTTCATTCGTCTTGTTTCCTTCTTCTCTATCGTTCTGTACTAATTTCGTAACTAAATATTTTTTTGAAAATTTTTCAAAATTTCTCAAAGTTTTTATTCTAATGATGTATTAAAATAGTCCAGTGCACATAAATTCTCTAACCGTGTCTAAATTTTGAAGTTATTGTCGAAAATTTAAAATTTAAAATTTCAGAATAAAAAATATTTTTTTTAAATTTTTGAGTGGATTCTTATTTAGCTCGATAAGCCAAGCTAGGGTAAAAATCCCACTACGTGGGATTTTGAATCCCTCGTCAAAATTAGGCTAACTATCTCCGTTTCCGAGATAATCTCAATTTTATGATTTTATTAATATTAGACAGTTTTTTACCGTTTAAAAATCGATTTCTGGAGCGATTCTCTTGAAATTTGGTATGTATCTGGGGTTCGATACGGCACTTGATTGGCACGTATAAATTGATTTCTACCAATATTTCTTGAGAAGATACGCTCGAAAAATCGACTTAAAAACACTAAACAACTTACAGTTCTAATATTTTTCAAGATTTTTCAAATCTTCAACTGCTTCCTGGAGTGTCCTGTTGTGGCGCTCGATACTGCGTACTCAGTTCCCTCCGTGGTGCTCTGGATCTCCGAACACGTTTCCGCGCTGAACTTGTTTTTTTGGCCTAAGCCACGAAACTACGATCTTCCGCCAAGCGTGTGGGGTGTCGCTAGAAGCGTCTCGGCGATGGCTTGATGATGGTGACACTAGATGTTGGTGTCACAGATCGTCTCGCGGAGCTAAGGCCAAAAAACAGTTCGCGTTTTTCGGAAAAATCCGGTTTTTCTTCTGCACCGTCTTCAGGTTCCAATTTTTGGGGGGGGACGAAGTGCCTCCCTGCTGGGTTTCCTAAGGCGCTCCTGATTGCACACTCAGATTTTCCCTGCGGGCCCGGGATCACCGACCTCGTGCCACGTGGCAACTTGTTTTTTTGGCTTTTACGGCCAAAGTACAAGTGCCGCCGCGGAACCTGAGGTATCAATTTGTCGGGCTCGTCGAGGGCAACACAGCCGTAGTTTAAAAATTGTAGGTCGCTCGCCTCGTTTCCGAGTTATTTATGAAAAACTAAACACTGATTTGGTTTTTTACGGTTTTTCACAAATTGTACTTGCGGTTTTATGGTCCGGATGTTGGTTGATGTTTTATGGTGTAGCACTCACAATTGCGCACAATTTGGTGTATTACACGGCACTATTTGGTCACTTCTACTATTTTTCGCGAATTTTTCCGTGCGGAGCGTTGCGTTTTTAATGCTCTCTCGGACGCGGTTCGAGTGCAACTGGGTTAGGTTAGGTTAGGTTAGGTTAGGTTAGGTTAGGTTAGGTTAGGTTAGGTTAGGTTAGGTTAGGTTAGGTTAGGTTTCAAAACCAAACAAAACCCAGTGGTGGTGGTAGAGAGGTTGTCTGCCTCGGGGGCCACTTGTGGCCCTAAACAGACACAGGAGGAGGGGCGTAAGCCCGAAGGTGAGGTTGCCGAGGTGGCGCCCGTCCCGGTTCTCGAGTCTGAGGCCGGGCCGAGTGGCGCAGCCTCAGGCACAAAGAGGGTTCGCCGAGATCGAGACCGCACTGTGGTCTCGATCTCGAGCGATAGTGACTCCGAGCCCGCGGAGAAGTTACTCGCTACCTCTGCGAGTCCTACTCCGACGGGTGAGGATAACGACGCGGCAATGGAGGTGGCCGAGGCCGAGATGGATTGGCGCCTGCGTTTGGCGGGGGTTATCCGGGACGTGTCGCGCAAGTCCCGGAACCTCAAGGGCACGGAGCAGCAGAGGCTGAATCGCGCAGCCTCTGAGCTTCTAGAGAGGGCTGGGGAGACAGCCCCCGCCGAGGTAGTTCGGTTGGAGGCCGAGAAGGCGGCGATGGCGCAGGAGATCGCCCTTCTCAAGGCCTCCCAGTTGGCCCAGCAACGCACTCTGGATGAGTTGCTGGCCACTGTGCAGTCCATGGGACAAACGCAGTCGGGGTCGACTGGACGCGCATCTGGTGAGACGTTTGAGGAGTTTCAGCGCCGACTCCTCAATATTGTAGATGCGCGTTTTGAAGCACTGTCGATGCGGCTGCCGCCGGAGCCAATAGTTAGGCCTCCATTGGCCGCTGACCGGGCCAGTCCGGGAAGACCTGAGTGGCCGCCGCTGCCGTTGCCGCGGCCACGGAACGTCGTTGGACCGTCACCAACACCTGCGGCCGTGGCTGGGCCTTCAAAGGCTCCGCCCACTGTCGTTGGTCCGCCGGGTGTGTCTACGGGGAAGGGCAAAGGCAAGGGCAAGTCTGCCCAGCCTGCGCCTGTTGCGGCTCCTCGTAAGGTGCTTGGCCCTGTGGCTGGACAGTCATCAGTGGCGCCTCCTCTTGTGGCCCCAAATCCCCCCCAGCAATCTTCACGCGCAGGGGGGAAAAAGGCGAAGAAGAAGAAGGGGCGAAGCGTTCTTCCGGCTCCGCCACCCCGCGAACCGCGTCCGCTGCCCCCGGCCCCCACGTCCATGGACGAGGGGTGGACCGTGGTGGCCAGGAAGGGAAAGCGGCAAAATCCCCAGCCCGCGCCGAGTGCTGCGGCTGCCACACTGCCGCAGCAACGGCCCCAGCCGAAGCAGCCCAGGCCCGAGCCCAAAATACGGCTTTACCAGAGGGCGGCCGTCACCTTGACGGTGACGCCGGAGGGTCTTGCACGGGGTATCACTTACGCCCAGATCCTCCGGGAGGTGCAAAAGAATGTGCGCCTCGCCGACATCGGCATAGCCGACACGCGGGCCCGGCTAATGGCCACGGGCGGGTACCTGTATGAGGTACCCGGTCCGGATTCGGAGGCGAGGGCCGACTCCCTCGCGAACAAAGTGAGGGAGCTGTTCCGCGGAACGGAATTGGAGGGCGACGTTCGCGTCGCTCGCCCTTTCAAGACCGCGGAGCTGCGAGTATCCGGGTTGGATGCGTCTGCCGACTCGGAGACTATCGCAACGGCCCTCGCAGGGGCTGGGGAATGTCAGGTGGACGATGTTAAGGTTGGGGAGATCCGCCCCGACCGTTCAGGCCTTGGCGCGGCATGGGTGCGATGCCCGGCCAAGGCTGCTAGCAAAATTATTGGGGTCAGACGGGTCCTGATTGGTTGGGTGGCGGCACAGATCCGCCTCCTTGAGCCGAGGCCCATGCGGTGTTTCCGGTGCCTATATAATGGGCATGTCCGGAACCGCTGCACCGATGAGTGTGACCGTAGCGGCATCTGCTACCGCTGCGGTCAAGTGGGCCACAAGGCCAAGGGGTGCTCCGCGGAGGCGCACTGCGCAGTCTGCGCAGCTGCGGGAAAACCCGCGGGGCACCAAGTGGGCGCCAAGGCGTGTGTCGCCTCCTCCCGCCCCCGCCGTTCTAAACGCGGCGGGCGCGGTGGGGTTGTGACCCAGCCGGACCCGACCCACAGCGTCGCACCGATGGAGATCGCCCATTAATATGGCGCAACGTTTCCTCCAGGCGAATATTAACCACTGCGCCAGAGCTCAGGATTTGCTCGTTCAGAGTCTGGCGCAGTGGTCGATACAAGTGGCTGTGGTCGCCGAGCCGTATTTTGTTCCTGTCAGGGATGATTGGGCAGGGGACCTGGACGGTTCGGTGGCCGTCATCACTCGGGGCGCTGCCGGCTCCCCACCCTTCGAAAAGGTAGCGAAGGGTTCGGGATGCGTGGCGGTTCTGTTGGGGGGGGTCTGGATTGTGGGAGTGTATTTCTCCCCCAACAGATCCCTGGCCGAGTTCGAGCTCTTTCTCACTCGGTTGGGGGCCCTGGTGGTGCAAGGCAGTCAGCCTCGCCCCGTCCTCGTCGCCGGCGACTTCAACGCCAAGTCTCTGGCTTGGGGTTCGTCGGCGACCGACGTGCGCGGCGAGGCCCTGGAGGAGTGGGCGATCTCGTCCAGCCTGGCCGTCGTGAATCGCGGATCGGTGGACACGTGCGTGCGGCACAATGGCGGTTCGGTGGTGGACATCACGTTCGCCACCCCAGCACTAGCCCGCCGTGTCCGGGATTGGAGGGTCCTGGTGGACGAGGAGACGTTGTCGGATCACCGATACATTCGGTTCGACGTCGCCTCGTCCCCTACTGCCCAGTCTGGTGGTGGACCGACCGCTCCGCGATCGGACGGCCCGCGTTGGGGGTTGAAGCGCCTCAACGTCGAGGCCCTGAGGGAGGCCGCTCTGGCCCAGGCGTGGCTCCCCGTACCGGAGAGGCCGGTACGGGTCGAGGAGGAGGCGGCGTGGTTCGGGGCGGCGATGTCGCATGTCTGCGACGCAGCCATGCCCCGTGTCCGACGCCGGCCTGAGAAGCGCCAGGTGTTCTGGTGGACGGCGGAGCTCACGCGGCTGCGTGTTTCGTGCGTGGCCGCGCGCCGTTGTCTCGCCAGGCACCGTCGTCGCCGGATTCGTCTGCCCGGCGACGAGGACCAGGAGCGGCTGCTTCACGGCCTCTACAAAGAGGCCAAGAGAGCGCTGCATGTGGCAATAGCGGGAGCAAAGTCTGCGGCTCGAAGGGAGTTCCGGAGCACTCTCGATAACGATCCGTGGGGGCGTCCGTACCGCGTGGCGATGAAAAAGTGTCGCCCGTGGGCGCCCCCGCTGACGCAGAGTCTCCGGGGCGACCTAGTCGAGGAGGTCGTCGCGGCTTTGTTCCCGGCCACCGAGGATGTCACTCCTCCACCGATGGCGCCAGGTCCAGCGGCGCCATCGTCGTTGAGTTCGGCAGGGGTTGTTTCCGAGGTTTCGCCCGCAGAGTTGCGGGCGGCAGTGGTTCGGCTGCGGGGCAAGAACACCGCCCCAGGGCTCGATGGTATCCCCGGCAAAGCCTGGGTGCTAGCCCTCGAGTTCCTGGGTGCGAGGCTCCGCGGCCTTTTCTCCGCCTGTATGGAGCAGGGCGTCTTCCCGTCGCGCTGGAAGACCGGGAAGCTCGTCCTGCTCAAGAAGGAGGGCCGACCCGCAGAGTCGCCATCGGCCTACCGGCCCATCGTGTTGCTCGACGAGGTCTGCAAATTATTTGAGAGGGTCATTCATGCTCGCCTCGTCGAGCACCTTGAAGGGGTCGGGCCGGACCTGGCGGATTGTCAATACGGGTTCCGGCATGGCCGATCGACAATCCACGCGATTTTGCGGGTTAAGGCACAGGCGGAGGATGCAGTAGCCCGGGGCAAGGTGGTCGTGGCGGTGTCTCTCGACATCGCCAACGCGTTTAATACGCTGCCCTGGGCCTGCATAAACGAAGCACTGCGGTACCACGTGGTGCCACCGTATTTGCGGCGTCTGGTGCACTCGTACCTATCTGATAGGGACGTGTTGTATCCGGGCGCCGACGGGTGGCACCGAAGAGCAATGGCCTGCGGTGTTCCACAGGGCTCAGTTCTGGGCCCGCTTCTGTGGAACATCGGCTACGATTGGGTGCTCCGTGGTGCCAATCCTCGGGGCGTCGCTGTCGTCTGCTACGCGGACGACACTCTCGTGACAGCGACGGCGAGATCCTTTCAGGATGCCGCCCTGCTCGCCTCTGTGGGTACAGAGCAGGTGGTGGGCAGGATTCGGCGACTGGGCCTCACTGTGGCCCTGAACAAAACCGAGGCCCTTTGTTTCCATGGGCCTCGGCGGGGGCCACCTGTAGGGGCCCACATCACAGTGGAGGGGGTGCGGATTTCCATCGGCTCCACCATGAAGTATCTAGGATTGGTGCTAGATAGCCGGTGGAATTTCCGTGCCCATTTTGAGAAGATGTCGCCGAAACTGGTGCGGGCAGCAGGTGCGCTTGGAAGCCTGCTGCCGAACCTGGAAGGTCCCGGCAACCCCTGCCGAAGTTTGTATGCGGGAGTCGTGCGTTCCATGGCCCTATACGGTTGTCCCGTTTGGGCCGGGTCCCTGAACGCCCGCTGTGCCACTCTACTGCGTAAACCGCAGCGCTTAGTGGCACAGCGGATAATCAGGGGCTACCGCACGGTCTCCCATGAGGCGGCCTGCCTGTTGGCGGGTACTCTCCCTTGGGAGTTGGACGCCCAGCACCTCTCGTCCGCGTTCTTTTGGCGAGAGGGGGCGTCCCAACGCAGACAGAGATTGGCTCCGAGGGAGATTGCGGCCCGATTTCGCAGAGCCGCCGTGGAGGAGTGGCATGCCAGGCTGGAGAGCCCTAGTGCCGGTGTGAGGACTGTCGCGGCAGTGCGTCCTGTCCTTGTCGAGTGGGTCGACAGGCGCCACGGTGCGCCTACATTCCGGCTGACACAGGTACTCACGGGCCACGGGTGTTTCGGCTCGTACCTGTGTCGCATAGCCGGAAAAGAGGATTCCGCCGTGTGCCACCATTGTGGCAACTGCCGCGAGGATACGGCACAGCACACTTTGGAGGAGTGTCCAGCCTGGAGTGACGAGCGCAGCGCTCTCAGAGCAGTCGTCGGAGGAGACCTGTCGCTGCCGGCCGTGGTGTCTGCCATGGTCGGCAGCCGGAGGTCTTGGCGGGCGGTAGCCTCCTTTTGCGAGTGCGTCATCTCGCAGAAGGAGAGCGCCGAGCGGGATCGTGAGCAGAACGATCCCGCACGCCGCCAAAGGAGACGTAGGAGGCGTCGGGTAGACGACTGACCGGCGTCTCCCGCCCTGTGGAATGGGGGCGTTTGGAGAATTCCACCACGGTATCCCCTGCCTGTCGTAAGAGGCGACTAATTGGGGCCATCGGGGGTCGTAGGCGCGCAGCCGGGGGCTGTCGTAGCGCCATTATTGTACTGTTGTACATGCGACCCCGGGATGGACGGCAGCACGGGTGGTCGGCCTCGTGTCTGCCGTTGACGCCGAGGGCGTCCTTCGGTGTGCGGGGGCTTCTGAGCCCCCCATAAGGAGACGGGCCGCAAGGCGGCACCGCGCAGGGGCGGTTCCGGTAGCAATCCTTAGATTTAGCTAAGGATACCCCGGGGCCGCTCCACATGCGCCGAAGAAGGCCACCGCGGGGTTTTAGTTGGTATGCCGGTGTAGGTTGTATATAGTGTTAGGGACTCGGCCCAGTGGTCGCCCGGATTTAACATCTCTTCCGGGTGGCGTATTGCTGGGTCGTAAGACCGGTGAACCCAACATAACCGTTCCGCCTTCCCCCGGGGCGGGGCGGTAGCAATAATTCGCTTTCCCCGCGACAAAAAAAAAAAAAAAAAAAAAAAAAAAAAAAAAAAAAAAAAAAAAAAAAAGGTTAGGTTAGGTTAGGTTAGGTTAGGTTAGGTTTTTTTTTTTTTTTTTTTTTTGTGGGGCGCTATGCCCCACTCTCGTTCCCCTATCTGCAATAGAGACTTTTGTTTCTTCGCTGTATACTTACTCCTATCTATCTGTGTGTATCCTATACCCTTCGTTGGGGTAGACCTACTATTCCTATCTATTTTCTTTTCTTTTGGTATATTCTTTTCAGTCGATTTTCTTTATTTACATACAGATTTGTTCTTATCTAGCTTATTATCTATCTTATTTTAATTACAGTTTATTTTTATTATTACATCGTATTCTAGTTGCTAAAGGTATATAAACTAATGTTATATATTTAGCCTAACTTATATCTACTTATTTCTATTTATTACTTTTAATGCTATCTTTTTACAATACTTTATAAACTTATATCTAGTGTTCTTATCTTCTATTAGAGTCTTAAAATTATCTGTTTTGATCGCTATACCGGTTTCTATTTCAAACATAGTTCTTCTGTACAGGTGAACTGGGCATTCTGTCAGCAGGTGCTCGACATCCTCTAGCGCCGCAGGGTCACAGATACACGACGGGCTATCCTTACACTTGAATCTGTACAAGTATGCGGAAAACCCGCCATGCCCGGTGAACACCTGCGTTACCAGGGGGTCTACCGCTATCTTCTTGAGAATCTGATGGGCCCTCACGGCGTCCGGAAAGAAGAGCTTGGTGGTAGAGGCAGTGTCCCCTTGGACATAGCGCTCGTTCCATTCGCCAAGCGACGCCTCGCGGAGTTGTCGCTTGACGAACGAAACGGGGCATCTGTCATAGTGGGGACGCCTCTTTAGGGTCAGCGCAGCACCCTTCGCTAACTCATCCGCCCTCTCATTTCCCTCCACCCCCGCGTGTGCCTTGAGCCAAAATAGTCTTACTATTCTGCCCTCATTTTCAGCTGTTCTTAAAATGCTTCTTATCTGGGCCGCTAAGGGGTGGAGGGAGATTCCATCAGTGATGGTGTCGAGTGCGGCCCTTGAGTCGCTCAGGATGCTGTACTCACCCGTACCACCTTGCGCTGCCTCCTCCACGGCGCCGCGAAGGGCCAACAGTTCCGCCTGGTAGACGGTGCAGAAGCGCTCCAGCTTTAGTTTTTTGTTTTTTACTTCTGTGGCGTTCTTCCATACGGAAAACGCCGCACCAACCTTTCCTTCTATCTTACTGCCATCTGTGAAGATGGCAGTAGTGTTAACTACTAGCTGGTTCACCTCTGCACCGTCCGCCAGACATCGATAGCCCACTTCGCTCCTGGATGCAGGATGGGGAAGATCCGCGAAGGCCACAGGTGCCTCCATCTCCCGGTCCCCTACCACCTCCTGGGAGTAACCCCTCTTCACCTCGTACAGGGAAGCATTTTCCCTGACTCGGATATCGAGGGGCAAAATCCCGGAGATCAGTAGGGCCGAGTTGAGGGAGGCTGTCCTGTAGGCCTTCGCCATCTTCTGTGCGAAGCCTCTTTGAACAGACGCAAGCTGCTTCCGCACACCAAGCTTTCGCGTCGCTGGGGCCCACACGCTAGATCCGTATAAAATTGTTGGCTCCACTACAGCCCTATACAGCAATTTTATCATCTCCGGCCCCAGACCCCACTGCAGCCTTGCGGCTCTGGAAAGCTGCTTGTAGAAGGAAACAGCCTTCCTGCAGACGTTGGACACGTGAGCGTTAAACGTGAGGCTGCTGTCGACTGTGATGCCCAGGAGTTTAATCTGTCGCTCCAGGCCAACGTCCACGCCACCCATGCGAAGGATCGGGGAATCGTACTTTAACTTCCTGGTGATGACCATCGCCTTGGTCTTATGTGGCGCGAATTTCAATTTGTACTTTATTCCCCAATCCCTCACATAGGCTAGCGTTTCATTGGCCTGTCGCTGGATCTTGCTCATCTCCGTCCCTTCAAAGGCCAATACTACGTCGTCGGCGAAGGCCTGGCAGTAACTGCCCCGTCTGTCAAGCTCGTACAGCAGTGGGTCGAGGAGCAGGTTCCAAAAAGTTGGGCCTCCAATGGATCCCTGAACGCACCCCTTGGAGGTCCACCTTTCATGCTGCTCCCCAGCATATCGCAGTTGGATCTTCCTGCTCTCGAGGTAGCTATCGACCACCCGTCTGATGTTAATTGGAACCTTCTCCTCCGACAGTCTGACTCTAATTGCCGGCCACCAGGCGCTATCGAAGGCTCCCTCTATGTCCAATGATACGATGACAATGATTTTCTTCTCCTCTAATTTCTCTCTTATGAATTTCATCAGGACATAGAGGGAGTCCTCGGTGCTCCTCTGGGGCATAAAGCCAAACTGTCGGGGGCTGGTTTTCGGGTGGAGATGCCACCTCACTCTACCCACTACCATCTTCTCCAGTATCTTCCCCATCACCGGCAAAAGGCCTATCGGTCGATACGATTTGACCGCAGTGTAGTCCTCCTTAGATGGTTTTCGGAGGACTATAACTGTGGCCTCTTTCCAAGTAGTAGGGAAGTGGCCCAGTTCTAGGCACTTATTCGCCAGCGATAGGTACAATTCTGGATACCTGGCTATGGCTTGCTTACAGATATCGGCCGTAAGGCCATCTGCTCCCGGGGCTTTCTTTGGATTGAAGCTCTTTGTGGCCGATCTCAGTTCCTCCATTGTAAATGGTGGATCAAGGGTTTCATCTTTGGTCCCTTCATTTACCCTTTCGGCTGCTTCTCTGATACGCTGGTGGTCTGCGTTATCCTCTTCCGTGTTGTCTTCTGGATAAAATGTTACTGCCAGAAGCTTCGCCGACTCTGATGTGCTCAGGGTCACTCCTGCTTTTTTGAGCGGCAGGTCCTCTTCCCTTTTTGAGACCTTGCTGATCGCCCTGTAGACTCCGTCCCAGATTGTTTCGCGGCTTTGTTTTTGGCAAAACTCCTTCCAACTATCTATCTGGGCGATCTTGGCCTCCTTCTCATATCTTTCTTTTGATTGCAGGTACTCCCCGACGGTTAGGTTAGGTTAGGTTAGGTTAGGTTAGGTTAGGTTAGGTTAGGTTAGGTTAGGTTAGGTTAGGTTAGGTTAGGTTAGGTTAGGTTAGGTTAGGTTAGGTTAGGTTAGGTTAGGTTAGGTTAGGTTAGGTTTTTTTTTTTTTTTTTTTTTTTTTTTTTTTTTTTTTTGTGGGGCTCTATGCCCCACTCTCGTTCCCCCTATCCAGGACAAGGGAAGTTGGGAATCTATTTTATTTATGACTACATTTTTCTTACACTACTTACAATAACTTATTCTATATAATATATGGCAACTTACATATCTCAATACTTCTGTTAATCTCTATTTATCCTATTTCTATATATCTTATTTCTAACATGGCATACTTTCTATTTTATATCTTATTACTTATCTTAATATACCAATTATCCACCATATATTTATCTAAAATCTATTTATCTAATTCTATTTATCTGAAAACTACATAAAAACTACATACATTTCTAACTATTTTTCTTATTACTAAACTTATATAATCTTATATTATATAGCTAGTATAAGTACTTATTGTCTATTTTTATTATTTACCTTATTCGTTATTATCTTGCAGTATTTTAAGAATTTGTATAAAGTGTTTTTATTTTTCATAATTTCTGGTATATTATTTACATCCATTTTAACATCCATTTCTTGTTCCAGGTTGTATCTTTCGTTTGCGTGGATGGGACATTCAAGCAGGAGGTGTGGAACCGTTTCTTGAGCGTCAGGGTCACACAGGCACGCCGGGCTCTCCTTACACTTAAAACGATGCAAGTACTCAGAGAACCCGCCGTGCCCCGTAAACACCTGCGTCAGTACTGGATCAAGGACGATCCGCCTGACAACTCTGTACGCCTCGATAGCGTCCGGGAAGAACAGCTTCGTTACTGAAGCCGTCTCCCCATCCGCATATCTCCGGCTCCATTCGTCAATAGAGTCCTGCCGGATCTGTCTCTTGACGAATGAAACCGGACACTTGTCGTAATGCGCACGGGTCTTCAGGTGTTGTGCGGCCTCCTTAGCGAGCCCATCCGCCCTCTCATTTCCCTCCAACCCCACGTGAGCCTTCACCCAGAAGAGTTCAACTTTCTGGGTGCGTTCCTCAGCTTTATTTAAGATATTATTAATTTCGAACGCTAGGGGGTGGAGGGAGTCACCTTTGGTGACGACTTCAAGGGCGGACCTAGCATCGCTAAAGATGCCGCACTTAGGAAGCCCGCTTCGGAGCACCTCCTCCGCAGCTTTCCGGAGGGCAAGAAGTTCCGCTTGGTAAACGGAGCAGTACGGCTCCAGCTTCAGTTTTCTGGTACTTGTCTCGGCGGCGCCATCCCATATGGATAGCGCCGCTCCGACTTTCCCATCTATCTTGCTGCCGTCGGTAAAGATACTGAGACCTTCACCGACGTGCTGGGCCAGTTCTGCTCCGTCCACCAAGCATTGGAACCTCCTGTTCCTCCGGTCTGCCGGGTGACCCAAGCTGACGAAGGCCACAGGCCTCTCTACCTCCCGATCTCCCACTACTCGCTGTGAATACCCCCTCTTGATCTCGTAGAGGAGGGCGGTTTCCCTCACTCTTATGTCAAGAGGCAGTATTCCAGCGAGCAGTAGGGTTGAGTTGAGGGAGACAGTCCTGTATGCCTTCGTCAACTTTTGTGCGAAACTTCGCTGGATTGCTCCAAGCTGCTTCCTGATACCCAGTTTCAGACTGGCGGGAGCCCACGCACTGGCCGCGTATAGGATAACGGGCTCAACCGCCGCCGTATAGATCGTCCTGATCACCTCCGGTTCCAGCCCCCACTGGACTTTGGCTGACCTCGCGAGCATTTTATAAATTCCGATGGCCTTCCTACAGGTTTGCGTTACGTGACTGTTAAAGGTCAGTTTCTGGTCTATTGTCAGGCCGAGCATCTTGATTTCATGCGACAGGCCAATGTCGACACCGCCCATGTGCAGGATCGGAGCATCGTACTTTAGTTTGTTTGTTATAATCATAGCCTTCGTTTTATTTGGCGCAAATTTAAGTTTATTTCCGATGCCCCAATCCCGCACATAGGCCAATGCCGCATTGGCCTGCCTCTGTGCTTCTCCTGTGGAATCCCCATCGAACACCAGGACGACATCGTCAGCGAATGCTTGGCAATAGTCGCCCCGGCGCTCTAACCCCTGCAACAGGGGGTCGAGAAGGAGATTCCACAGGATCGGCCCTCCAACAGATCCTTGTACGCAACCCTTAACAGTCCGTTTCGCAACCTCGGCGCCCGCGTATCGAACCCTGACCATCCGATCGTCCAGATAGCTGGCGACTACCCTTCTGATGTTTGGTGGGCATCCTTCTTCCGCCAACCGGACTTTTATAGCAGGCCACCAGGCGCTGTCGAAGGCTCCCTCTATGTCCAACGATATCATAATTATGACTTTCTTTGATAAAAGTTTCGCCCTAATATGCTTCATCAGGTCATAGAGGGAGTCCTCGGTGCTCCTTTGTGGCATAAATCCATATTGGCGGTGGCTGATCCTCGGAAGGAGGTGCCATTTGAGTCTGCCCACAATCATCTTTTCCAGTATCTTTCCCATCACCGGCAACAGTCCTATCGGTCTATGCGCTTTCGGAGTCGTGTAGTCGTCTCTACCCGGCTTCGGAAGCACAACGACCGTGGCCTCTTTCCAAATTTTTGGAAAGCAGGCCAGTTCCAGGCACTTGTTTGCCAGCGATAGGAAAGGCACCGGATCCAGGGCGATCGCCCGCGAACAAATGTCAGACGTCAGGCCATCCGACCCGGGCGCCTTCTTAGGGCTGAATCCCGCCAGCGCAGTCTTGAGCTCGTTCATTGTGAATGGGGGGTCATGTACCTCACCATGGACCCTCTCATTCACACGCTCGGCTAGCCCCCTGATGCGTCGGTGGTCCTCGTTATCCTCCTCATCAGGGTCGTCCGGGTAGAAGGTATCGGCAAGGAATCTTGCCGATTCCCCCTGACCCAGTGTTACACCGTCCCTGACAAGGGGCTGGTCCTCATGCCGCTTGGTCAGCCTACCCAGTACCCGATAAATCCCATCCCACACCCCTTCTTTATCCTGCTTTCCGCAAAACTCCTTCCAGCTTTTCACTTGTGCTTTTTTCGCCTCGTCTTCATATATCTTCTTTGCCTGCTTATATTCTCTAATGACTTTTTCTTTTCTTACAGATGCTGCCCACCGGATCCTGCGCTTCTTCCGCATCATATCTTTCTTCATCCCGTCAAGCTCTTTGGACCACCAAGGTAAGTTGTATTTATTATTATTGTTGTTTTTTAAAGGTATGGTATCTTCACAAGTTTTAATTATAAGTTCCGTATATATCCCGATTTTCTGTTGTAACTCTTCTTTTGTTTCTATTTTCTCTATTTCTATTTTGTTTAATTTGTGTTCATCAATATTTTTTTTAAGTTTTTTTCCAAATTCTGTCCATTTTGCCTTTTTAGTGTTATATAGTCGTGTAGTTCTATTGATTTTGATTCCTTGGCTTTTTTTAAGTCTTATTGTAAAAGTGATTGTGTTATGGTCTGAGCTCGTTAGGTCCTCGTTAACTCTCCAGTTGTCGATTTTATCCAAGAGGTCGACCGAACAGGCGGTGACGTCCACTTGGCTGGAGTAGACCCTATCTCCTCTTATGGTGAAAAACGTCGGTGTGTTGCCTTCGTTCAACACGTGGAGCCCGGCTTCGTCCATCCAATTGGACACCATCTCACCTCTTCGGTCGATCTCCCGGCTCCACCATAGGCTTTTTGCGTTAGTGTCTCCTCCCATTAGTAGGCCTCTCGGGCCCAGTCTTTGTTCTATCGTCCTCAGCTGGTCAAGGTACGGTTCGATAGGCTGATCGGGTTCGAAGTAGTACGAGGCCATCACGATCTCCCAGGCGCCGGTGCGGATTTTCACCACAACGATGTTAGTTGTGGTGAATTCTGGGCAGATCAAGGCATCCATATCATCGTCAAAGATTGCTATGGCCGCCTTGACCTGACCCTCTTCCCGTTCAGCGCACTGGAAAATCCTGACGGTCCCGTATTTCTTCACGCGGCCTGTTCCTCCAACGTACGGCTCCTGGATTAGGGCGACGGCCAACCTCTTCTCCATTGCCAACGACATTAGCTCTTGCGTGGCAAGTGCTTTTCTTTGGAGGTTGGCCTGCGCCACCAGGTATGGCCTCACGCTGGGGTTGGATACAGCTGGGCCCGGGGCTGTGGAGACCACCTTAGCAGTAAGCCACTGCCGATCTGGCTATGGCTTCCCACTTATTCCTAACTGGGCAGTCTTGGCTGAAGGCGTTATGCGTCTTTGACTCCATTCCGGCCTTTTGGCAGTTGCAGCATGTCGGTGGCGCAGCCGCCATCCAATCTGGACACTCTGTTCGGAAGTGGTTTCCTCCGCAATGACTGCAGGCATCCAGATGGTCTTTACAGAACCGCCGACTATGACCGTACCCTAAACAACGCGTACACTGTATAAGGGGTGACTGGTCGACGACTCTTACCCTCTGGATGTCTACATGCACTGCCCCAGCTTCTGTCAATAATTTCCAAATCCTTGGAGTGACCTGTAAAACGACGTTCGAGGTGAGTGGGTTCCTTGCGGGTTTCCTAAATTTAACCTTCACTCTATCCTCTTCCCCTTCGACGCCCTCAAGTAGGTCTTTGTTCTGCGTCTTGAGAGACGTAAGTATGTCTTGGTCTGTGTTGTATTTTAAGACATCCTTTAGCATTACCATCGGGTCTTTGTTCTTTACGTCCTCTATTTCTAGGTCTCCTCCCGCTCTCTTAATCTTTTCCTTTACTCTTCCCATCTCTTCTCTCGTGCAACACCCTACAATCACCTTCCTGTCTTTTGCCTTCCTCATCCTGTCGATCCTGAGCCCTTCCTCTCTTGCTTTTATCGTGTCCTTTATCTTTTCATACACCTCGTCTCCCGTCACTGTCTCGTCCTTCGAAGTGATGACAACCGAGTGTAGCGCCGTTGTCGTCTTCGCAGTCTGATTGCGGGACGGACCGGCCGCCACACTTGCGTAGGTGTCCCTTTCTTTAAGCTCCTCTCTTTGCTTTCTCATTTCTTCACCCAATCGTGTCATTTCTTCCTTACTTTCCTGAAGCATCCTTCCATGTTCCTCCAGTCTTCTTATGAATTCACTTTCTCCTTCTTTTCTGTTTGTCCACAGTTCCTTTGGTTCCTTAACTTCCTTTTCCTGTTCTTCTTGTACTTGTTTGTTTTCCATCTCCTTCCCTTTTACTTTCTTCCTTTCTTCTTCTGCTTCTTTTACCAGTCTATATAATCTTTCTGTAGCCTCTAGCACGTCGTTTTTAATCTCGGTCTTTATATTTCGTCCATTGCCCAGTTGTGTCTTCACCTTTGTCACGCAGGCTTTTGCCTCTGTCATCCTACTTAGATACCGTTTCTCCTGTGGTACTGTGGCAGGTGAAGTCGTTGGGGTTATTTTTGGTTTCTGTTTCGCAGGTCCGACGGTCTTTTTAGGGTCTTCCGTTGTTCCAAACTTCGTTTCTATACTTCGCCGGGCCTGCGCTACATTTACCTTGGGTACCTCCATGATGTCGTCTGGGCTGGTTTTTTCCGCTGACTTATCAGCTGGTCTTTGCTGCTCCTTTGCTGGCGTGCGGAAGCCAAACATTGTTGTAATTTGGGGTTAGTCAGGGAGAACGCGTCGAATTTATGGTTAGGTTAGGTTAGGTTAGGTTAGGTTAGGTTAGGTTAGGTTAGGTTAGGTTAGGTTAGGTTAGGTTAGGTTAGGTTAGGTTAGGTTAGGTTAGGTTAGGTTAGGTTAGGTTAGGTTAGGTTAGGTTAGGTTAGGTTAGGTTTTTTTTTTTTTTTTTTTTTTTTTTTTTTTGTGGGGGGACTCCCCCCCGGCTGCTCCCTCTGATACTTTTAATTCAGAGTATGTCTACCTGATTAATTCACATACCTTTATTTAAAAATTCATCATCTAAGAAAAAAGAAATATAATTTGAATTTTACATCTTTTAGTATGCCTATAATAAAAATCTAACTCTAACATACATTAGACATACTATAATATATAATACAGTGTTTTATTAGCTTTATTAAAAAAATTACAAAAATACGATCTTAAAATAGCGTGTCTTCATCACAAAAAACCGGCTTTTCAGTGGCAACTAAAAACATATAATCTTATATTACATACTGTAGTTGCCCTTTTTATTTGTTCCGTTTCACAACACTACACGCTAATTGTTTACAAAATTTTAAGAACTTATATCTAATATCACAATCTTCCAACATACCGCTCAGGTTATCTTTACTTACAATCTTGTCAATCTCTATTTCAAGATTAGTTCGTTGATACAGATATATTGGGCATTCAGTCAACACGTGAACCACGTCTTCTGCGGCCGCTGGGTCACAGATGCATGAAGAGCTCTCCTTGCACTTGAAGCGATTCAAATACTCGGAGAATCCCCCATGGCCCGTGAAGACTTGCGTGAGGACCGGGTCCACCGGCATCTTCTTGATCACTTTATGGGCTACCCTAGCATCAGGGAAAAACAGCTTCGTTACCGATGCTGTTTCTCCAGCCCTGTATCGCTCATTCCATTCGTCAATCGACTCCTGACGGATCTGTCGCTTGACGAACGAAATGGGACATCGGTCGTAATCGGGCCTCCTTTTTAGGGTGGTAGCCGCCGCCTTCGCGAGCTCGTCCGCACGCTCGTTCCCTGCCAACCCCACGTGCGCCTTAACCCAAAAGAGGTTAATGGTTTTTCCGCGCTCTTTGGTCTCATTCAACATTTTTGAAATGTCGAATGCTATGGGGTGGAGAGAATTTCCGCGCGCGACCGTCTCGAGAGCGGCCCGTGAATCACAGAAGACGCTGTATTGGTGGTATTTCTCGCTGGAGGCTATTTGCACGGCCTTGCGCAGGGCCAACAGCTCCGCCTGGTAAACGGTGCAGAACGATTCCAGCTTAATTTTGGTGGCTTTCGTCTCGGCGTCGCCATCCCAAAGGGACACCGAAGCTCCGACTTGGCCACCAATTTTGCTGCCATCAGTGAACACCCTACGGGTGTTTGCAGCCTCTAGGTCAAGTTCTGCGTCGTTGACCACGCATTTGAACTGCAAAGCTCTGCGCCTGGCTGGATGTTCCAAGTTGGCAAAAGGCACAGGACATTCCACGTCCCGGTCGCCCACTATGTGCCGAGTGTGTCCCTTTTTCACTTCGTATAGAAGCGCCGCTTCTCGGACACGAATGTCTAGCGGAAGGATCCCAGCAAGTAGCAGGGCCGAGTGTAGCGAAACGGTCCTGTAGCCTTTTACCATCTTTTGTGCGAAGCCTCGTTGAACCACTGCAAGTTTTTTACGTATGCCTATCTTGTTACTTGCAGGCGCCCAGGCACTGGCTGCGTATAATATCGTTGGTTCAACAACTGCGGTGTAAAGCATTTTTACCACCTCAGGTCCCAGCCCCCACTGCACCTTTGCAGCAGTTGCGAGTCGTCTGTGGAAGGTTATAGCCTTCCTACAGACTTCGGAGACGTGCGTGTTAAACGTTAGCTTCTCGTCCACAGTCAAGCCCAATATCTTTATTTCTTTTGACAGTCCAATATCTACACCCCCCATTCGCAAGATTGGTGAGTCATATTTTAGTCGTCGTGTTACGACCATAGCCTTCGTCTTTCTTGGGGCGAATTTCAGCTTATTCTTGACTCCCCAATCCTGCACATAGGCCAGTGCTTCGTTGGCCTGTCTCTGTATCTTTAGTGTTTCATCCCCGTGAAACACTAAAACGACATCATCGGCGAAAGCTTGGCAGTAATCGCCCCGGCTGGCTAATCCCTTGAGTAATGGGTCGAGGAGCAGGTTCCACATGATGGGCCCACCAATGGATCCTTGAACGCATCCCTTGGTGGTCCCCTTCGCGTGTTCTACCCCGGCGTAGCGAACTTTTACTTTTCGGCTCTCAAAGTAGCTATTCACTATCCGTCTTAGATTTTTCGGACATCCTTCCTCAGACAGTCTGACCTTAATAGCAGGCCACCAAGCACTGTCAAAGGCTCCCTCTATATCCAGTGAGACTACGGTGATGATCTTTTTCTCACTTAATTTACTCCTGATGTGCTGGAGTAGGGTATAGAGGGAGTCTTCCGTGCTCTTTTGGGGCATAAAGCCGTACTGTCGAGTACTCATCCTTGGTAGTAAATGCCACTTTACTCTTCCCACCACTATTTTCTCCAGAATCTTCCCCATCACAGGCAACAGTCCTATCGGTCTATATGACTTTACGTCTGTGTAGTCCTCCTTTCCGGGTTTCCGGAGTACTACGACCGTGGCCTCCTTCCAGATGGTCGGGAAGTGGCCTAATTCGAGGCACTTGTTAGCCAGTGACAGGTACAACTCTGGGTTTTTTCGGATTGCCTGTTTGCAGATGTCGGATGTTAGGCCATCTGCTCCCGGGGCTTTTTTGGGGTTGAAGCTGTCTGAAGCTGCAAGGATTTCATCCATTGTAAATGGCGGGTCCTGATGGTCATTATCCGTACCGTCATTTATGCTATCAGCTTCAGCCCGTATACGCTGATGTTCTGCGTTATCGTCTTCTATTCGGTCGTCCGGATAGAAGACTTCCGCCAAAACCTTTGCCGATTCTTCAGGACTTAGGATGCACCCATCTCGTTTCAAGGGAATGTCCTCCTGCCTCTTCGTGACTTTCCCTATCACTCGATAAATGCCATCCCAGACGGTTTCCCTGCCTTGCTTTGCACAGAAGGTTTTCCAGCTGTTTATTTGGGCCTTCTTAGATTCAGTCTCGTACTTCTCTTTTGCTCTCAGATACTCTTCGACGACGAACGCCCTGCGGACTGGGGCTGCGCAGCGGATCCTTCTCCTCCTGGTGACCATGGCTTTTTTCAACGCGGCGATTTCATCAGACCACCACGGTGTAGATAATTTTTTGTGTGATTTTAATTTTGGGATAGAGTCGCTACATGATTCTACTATTACTCTACTATAATTTTCTACAAACCTGTCTATTTCTATTTTGTTTTGTATGCGCTCTATCTCTTCTGAAGTTAAATTGCAGGTGTTAGTTAGTTGGGAAAATTTATTACTAAATTTACCCCAATTAGCTTTTTTAGTGTTGAAAAGCCGAGTAGTGCGTTTAATTTCTAACTGTTCTAATTTACCGAGTCGAATATTAAATAAAATTGCGTTGTGGTCTGAGCTCACCAGGCCTTGGTTGATCCTCCACTCGTTCACCAGGCCGAAAAGGTCCTCCGAGCATAGTGTGATGTCCACATGACTTTTGTAGTGTATTCCACCCCTAAAGGTGTCAAAAGTTGGCGTGTCTCCGTCGTTGAGCACCTGGAGGCCCCACTCTCCTATTGCATCAGCAAGGTCTTCTCCCCTCCGGTCAGTGACCTCGCTGCCCCACCACATACTCTTAGCGTTGAAATCTCCGCCGATGAGGATGTTAGTGGGCCCTAGTTCGCACACAATTCTCCCCAGTTGCTCCAGGTATGGCCCTATGGGTTTATCTGGTTCGAAGTAGAGAGAGACCACGGCGATTTCTCGGTTTCCGGCATATACTTTCACCACTGAGATGTTGGGCGTGGTGAAATTTGGACACTGTGTGACTTTGGTGTTCAAGTCAAATACTACAATTGCGGCTTTTACGGTAGTATTGTCCATGCCTGTGTGTTGGAAGATCCTCGTCCCGCCGTAGTCCCTAACCCTACCTCGAGCTCCCACATATGGCTCCTGGAGTAGAGCGAACGCCATTTTTCTGCTCACGGCCTCCAGCATCACCTCCTGAGTAGCAAGTTGCTTTCTCTGGAGGTTAGCCTGGGCCACGAGCAATGGCCGTGCTCCTTCTGGGGGATCTTGGTGTCCACTTACCCCCGAGGCCACCTTAGCAATACGCTATAGCAGACCTCGCCAGGGCATCCCACTTTCTCCTCACCGGACATTCCCCGCTAAAAGCATTATGGTCGGATCTGCCGAGACCGGCCCTGGTGCAATTGCAGCACTTTGGGGGCGCTTGCGCGAGCCAGTCGGCGCAATCCTTTTTAAGGTGAGCACCCCCGCAGTGGCTGCACACTTCAGCCCGCTCCCTGCAGAACCGCCTCCCGTGGCCGTATCCGAGGCAGCCAGAGCACTGGACCAACGGAGATTGGTCCTCGACTCTAACACGCTGGACGTCTATGAACAAGGACCCATGGTCGAGGAAGCGTTTCCAAAGCACCGGAGACAGTTGAAGTACAATATGCGCTGTCAGCGCATTTCTTGCACCCTTCCTGTACTTTACCGCGATGCGAGCGTTTTCGGCGCTCACATCTCCCAAAAGATGGCGGTTTTGGGATTTAATTGCTTGCACAATCTCTTCGTCAGAGTTGTGGTTCAGCACGCTTCTCAGTATCACCAAAGGGTCCTTGTTTTTTACGTCCTCCACGGTGAGTCTTCCGTCTGGCCTGATCCTTTTTTTGATCTTATCGAGCTCTTCTTTTGTGTTGCATCCTAAGATCACCTTTCTGTCTTTACCTTTCCTAATTCTATCAATCTTAAGGCCCTCCTCCTTTGCATTTACCGTTTTACGAATGCGGTCGAAAACTTGCTCGCCAGTGTCGTTCTGGTCCACCGAGGCAATGACTACCGAGTGCATTGCTGCACTCCGTTCAGGTCTCTGCCTCGGGGGCTCAGATGCTACACTGGCGTAGCTCGCTCTTTCCTTCAGAGCCTCCGTGTGTTTCCGCATTTCCTTTGCTAAGGTCTCCATTTCCTCTTTGTTTTTCCTTAGCAATTCGCTGTGTACTTCCATCTGTTTGACGAGCTGTTCCTCTGTGACTTTCTTCTTAGCTTCGTCAACTTTTGTTGTTTGGTCTTCTTCTTTCTTTTCCACAGCTTTATATGCCTTCCCTTCCTCAGCCTCTTTGACGAGTCGGAATAGTTTTTCGCTCGCATCAATGACCTCGTTTTTGATCTCTGTCTTGAGATTCCTGCTGTTTCCGATTTGTAGCTTGACTCGCATAAGGCAAGCCTTCGCTGCAGCAGTTCGGGTCGGATAGGATGGAGCTGTCACCGGTGAATTTTCGACGGCGTTAGTCACGCTCGTCGTTTTCTTCACCGGCGCCGACGCCGAGGTCTTCCCTTCCGGTTGCACCGACTTGGCCTTCTGCCGCGCAGGCCCGCCCAGGGTCGACTCCGCAGATTTTTCGATCTGGGACTCGATACTGAGTCGCGCCTGCGCGACTTTGGTGCCAGTCGAGTCTCCCGGTGTGGGTTTCTCGGGCGTTTGGCTCTGGCGCGCGTTTCGGGAGTTAATCTCCTTGGCGGGCGTCCTGAAGCCAAACATCTTGGAGACTGAGGTGGTTGATAGAGGGTCTAAGATTTGACACTTGAGGGTGTATATGGTCCCCAAGTATCAGCACACACACTATTTATTCGAGCTATATGGTATGTTGGTAACAAAACAGTACTACAAGGCAGTGTCAGGTAGTATATCAGAGGGATGCGTCTAAACTGTAAAAATTTATACTTGAGGGTGTATGTGGCCCTCAAGTCGTCAAAATTTAAAATTTTCCAAAAGGGAAAAGTCTTAATCTAATCTAAAATTTCGTCGCAGACGAAAGTTAAAAGATAAAAGACGTTGAGAGTGTAGAGAACTCTCAGTTGTCTGTCAGTAATATAAAACTTAGTAGTATAATAATATTATACTGTCTAATTAAAATTAAAACTTTTTGTTGTAGGTGCGATGCTGCGTGCGCGACAGTTAAAGAATTTAGTAAAGTTTAAAACGTAAAAGAAGAAAATAATATAATATAAAAGAAGGAACCGATATGGTTTCCGTCACAACAGTAATGTTGGCCTTGGTGAGCTCTACAAATTGAGCCCAAACTCGAAAGCCTGGGATCGAAACTGGCCGAAATAGGGAGAGGGGGGGTGAAGGTAAAAAAGTTAAGGGGGGGGGGGGTTTGGGTGACTGATGTGGGAGGGGGTGAAGGAGGGGGGGGGGGGGTAAAATCCGGGGGGGGGGGGGATTTCAAACCAGTTTACTTGGAGCTGCAGCCCAAGGTTCAACTTAAAATGGCTATTGCCAACTTCACACGCGCACCGGTTCTATCAATCTCGTCTCAGCCCGAAGATATAGTGGTTGTTGGTTCGGGCCCGTTCGGTTTTCCCGATCGGGTGGGTGACGTCACTAGAAGGACACGGGTCTAAAGTATCTGCAACGAAACGTGCGTAACCACGTGATCACTTCCGAGGGTCCAGCTAGATTGGCGCTGGACGGTTCGTGAATCGTCACTCAACCCGAGGAGCGGGGGTAATCCACCAGAACGTTCGAAAATGTAGTAGATGGAAAATTCCTGAACCGCCGATATATGGGCGGGGCCTAGCCTCTAGAAGCTTCGGCGCTGGGACGGCGTAATATGACGCGACTGTGACGTATGTTGTTGACAGCCTCTAAAATTACAAACTCGCTACAACGCAGTTCGCGTACACAATTTCGCTCTCCGGCCCGGAGATCCTCTGCCTTATTATCACTGTAGAAAATCGAGATTTCACGTCAGCCCCGAGCTTCTTCTTGCAAGGAATGCGGGGTGAATAGACCTTTGAGTTGGTACAAAGAAGCTCTGGGGTCACAGATCGTTTCGACCTTCCACAGGACTTCAAAGTGTACAGATTTTCTCAAGTGACGGAAAGCGAAATAAACAAAAAGACTTACGAATAATTTTAAAAGTAGGTGTCGGGAACAGCTCCTGCAGGCCTTGTCGGCTCTGGTGTTCTTGTCCCGAAAACCTCAGGTCAGTAGTTTGGAATTTGGGCCGCGAAGCCAATCCGGTTTTTGTTTGTTTCTGCCGAAATAAGTCACCAGAAAAATCTGGATTCTTGGTGGTATAAGGGGGGTACCAGCACGCTCCTTATACCGTCGGCAGATGTTGGTGTCAAAGATCTCGTTTGAGCAGCGTTCACACTTTAACTTTTTATCACCCACGAAAAACGGGCTATCTCAGCCGCTTTTGATGCGACTGAACTGGTAAGCACTGTGGGTGTAACGAGCACTAAGCGGAACACTTTCACCAACTTTCGCGACAATCGGAGCACTTTTTACACTTTTCGCGATTTAAATGCCTGGAGCGTACAAAAAACGATCTACTCACGGGCACGGGTGGCTCACGACTGGTTAGGTTAGGTTAGGTTAGGTTAGGTTAGGTTAGGTTAGGTTAGGTTTTTTTTTTTTTTTTTTTTTTTAATTTGTGGGGCGCTATGCCCCACTCTCGTTCCCCTAACGAAGAATGTCAGAGACATTTCTTTTTCTTTTCTTTTCCTACTCTAGTAAGGTTTGTCCCTACTCTCCTATGTTTATCTTTTATTTTGTTTCTTTATTTATTTCAAAAACTCTTATAAGTATATACACATTCGTTCTTAAAACTATACATTTATCATTCTGACAGTAATACGACTTCTTTATTTTAGTTCTTAGTCTAGACAGTTCTTTTCCTTATATATAGCTTATATATTTACTCTTATTTTAATTTTTATTTTCCTATTTCCTTTTACATTGTTTTCTTGTATTTTCTTAATCACTAATATTCTTATTACTAGTTTTACATAACCTTATATTATGTATGTAGTAATTTTTTATTTATTATTTTTTATTGTATAGCTGGCTAATTTTTTACAGTATTCTAGGAATCTATATCTTATGTTTTTATTTTCTATAATATTTGGAATATTCTCTATTGTTATATCTTGTTCAATTTCATTTTCGAGTGTGTGTCGTTCTCTAAGATACATCGGGCACTCCACTAGGATGTGGGTGACAGTTTCTTCACGCAGCGGATCACATGGACACGCTGGGCTCTCCTTGCACTTGAATCGATTCAAGTACTCAGAGAACCCCCCGTGCCCAGTAAAGACTTGCGTGAGAATTCTATCTGTTTCCATCTTTCTCACTATCCTATACGCGCTCACTGCGTCCGGGAAAAACATCCTCGTCACTGATGCGGTCTCCCCGCTCTGGTATCTCCGGTTCCATTCGTCAATCGACTCCTGTCGGATTTGGCGCTTGACGAATGAAACCGGGCACCGATCGTAATGAGACTTGGTCTTCAAGTGTTTTGCAGCACCTTTCGCGAGCAAATCCGCTCTCTCGTTTCCCTCCAGCCCTATGTGTGCTTTTATCCAAAAAAGCTCAATTTTTTGGTGGCGTTCTTTGGCTGCTTTTAAGTTTTTATTTGTTTGGAACGCTAATGGGTGGAGGGAATCGCCTCTGGCGACAACTTCGAGGGCGGATCTGGCATCGCAAAATATGCTGCAATCCCGGGGTTTTCCCTTAAGCAACTCATCTGTTGCTGTCTTTAGGGCCAACAGTTCCGCCTGGTAGACGGTGCAGTGCGAGTCCAGTTTGAGCTTTATGGCTTTTGTTTCGACGGCACCATCCCATATGGACAATGCCGCTCCAACTTTACCCTCTATTTTGCTACCGTCGGTAAAAATACAACGGCAATTACCGACGTGCTGGGCAAGTTCTGCACCGTCAGACAGGCATCGGAATTTCACGCCCATTCTTTTGGCCGGGTGTTCCAAGTCGACGAAGGCCACAGGCACCTCCACCTCCCGATCCCCTGTCACCCGCCGGGAGTATCCCTTCCTAGTTTCGTACAGGAGAGCCGTTTCTCTCACCCGCACGTCCAGGGGGAGTATCCCGGCGAGCAACATGGTCGAGTTTAGTGAAGCAGTCCTGTAAGCCCTCGTCAGCTTTTGTGCAAACCCGCGTTGTACTGTGTTGAGTTGCTTCCTTACGCATAGCTTATTAGACGCTGGCGCCCATACACTAGCCGCGTACAAGATTGTGGGTTCTACTACCGCGGTATATAGGGTTCTTATTATATCAGGACCTAAGCCCCATTGCACTTTCGCGGCCCTTGAAAGACGCTTGTAAAAGCCTATTGCCTTCCCACAAACTTCAGCTACATGTTTATTGAACGTCAGCTTGCTGTCCACTGTGACGCCCAGTATTTTTATCTCGTTTACTAGGCCGATGTCGGTTCCGCCCATATGTAGGATTGGGTTATCGTATTTTAGTTTGTTCGTGATCACCATCGCCTTGGTTTTGTGGGGTGCGAACTTCAGTTTATTACGAGCTCCCCAATCATACACATGTGCTAGTGCCGCATTGGCCTGTTTTTGGATTTCCGCTGTTGTTCCAGTGAAAACGAGCACTATGTCGTCCGCAAAGGCCTGGCAGTAGTCGCCCCGTCTATCAAGCTGTTTGAGCAATGGGTCGAGGAGCAGGTTCCACAAGATAGGACCCCCAATGGATCCTTGCACGCATCCCTTGGAGGTCCTTCTCGTGTGTTCTTCCCCGGCGAAGCGAACCTTTACTATTCGGCTCTCGAAGTAGCTGTCTACAACCCGTCTCAGATTTTTCGGACATTCTTCCTCCGACAGTCTGACCTTAATTGCAGGCCACCAGGCGCTGTCGAAGGCTCCCTCTATATCCAAAGATATTATTGTTATTATCGTCTTTTCTTTTAATTTATTTCTGACATGATTAACTAAGGTGTAGAGGGAGTCCTCGGTGCTTTTCTGGGGCATAAAGCCAAACTGTCGGGTACTCATCCTAGGGAGTAGATGCCACTTCACTCTCGCCACCACCATTTTCTCCAGGATCTTCCCCATCACTGGTAACAATCCTATCGGTCTATATGATTTTGCGTTTGTGTAGTCCTCCTTCCCGGGTTTCCGGAGGACTACGACCGTTGCCTCCTTCCAGATGGTCGGGAAGTGGCCTAGTTGTAGGCATTTGTTTGCCAGTGATAGGTACAAATCCGGATTCTGGAGAATTGCTTGCTTACAGATGTCTGGTGTAAGACCATCTGCTCCCGGGGCTTTCTTGGGGTCAAAGCTAGTAGCCGCCGTATGTAGTTCGTAGTTTGTGAATGGCGGGTCTTGATGTTCATCATCCTGTCCGTCATTGACCCGGTCGGCTATCTCTCTAATTCGCTGGTGGTATACGCTATCCCCTTGTGTTGTGTCTTCAGGATAAAAGACTTCGCCCAGGTGCCTCGCAGATTCTGCTGGGTTCAAGAGTCTTCCCTCCTTGACAAGAGGCGGGTCTTCCTGTCTCTTAGTCGTTACTCTTATAGCCCTGTAGATCCCATCCCACATTTGCTCCTTTCCCTGATTTCCGCAGAACTCCTTCCAACTTTTTGCTTGTGCCTTTTTAACTTCCTCTTCATACTTTTCTTTTGCTTGCAGGTACTCTTCGACGACCCTCTTTCTTCGTACGGGTGCAGCGCAGCGGATTCTTCTCTTCATGGTGACGGCGGTCTTCTTCAACAAGGTGAGCTCCTTATTCCACCAAGGTATGGTAAGTATACTGTTTTTCTTTTTATAAGGCATAGATTTTTTGCATGACTCTATTATTATTCCGGTATATTTTTCTATTTTATGATCTATTTCTGCTTTGCTACTTACGTTTTCTATATCTATCTGTTTAAGTTTATTTTGTGCTGTTAATTGTTCCAGATTTGTATTAAATAAGTTCCAATTAGCTTTTTTTGTGTGAAATATCCTAGTTGTTCTGTGTATTGTTATATTTTGTACTTTATTTAGGTTTAGGTTGAACAGTATAGCATTGTGGTCGGAGCTTGCCACACTATCATCTACCTTCCAGTCGTCCACCAGGTCGAGAAGCCCCATCGAGCACGCTGTAACATCCACATGGCTGCTGTACGTCACGTTTCCTCTTATTGTGTAGAAGGTTGGTGTGATACCTTCGTTGAGTACCTGCAAGCCAAGTTCCTCCAGTAAACCGGATAACATTTCCCCTCTGCTGTCCGTTTTGGGACTACCCCACCACGTGCTCTTAGCGTTGGTATCTCCCCCAGCGAGGACTTTCGCAGGTTCCAGCTTCTGGACAACGTTCCTCAACTGGTCCAGGTATGGTTCGAGTGGCGTATCAGGCTCAAAGTAGAGCGAAACCAGAGCTATGTCCTTTGAGGATACCCGGATCTTGACCACTGCGATGTTGTTTGTGGTCAGGTCGGGGCATTGGGTCACTTTAATTTCGTTGTCAAAAACGGCTATTGCCGCTTTGACTGTACCCTCTTCCTTGATATTTTGGAATATACGGATTCCTCCATAGCTTCGCATTCCGCTAGAACCTCCTACATACGGTTCCTGGATCAGCGCGAAGGCAATTTTTCTTTGTGTTGCTGCCATCATTAGTTCTTCTGTGGCTAGCTTTTTTCGCTGTAGATTTGCCTGTACGACTGAGTATGTTCTCGCGCTGGTCGAGGAGGTTGCGCCTCTATTTCGTCGGACTACCCCTGGGACCACCTTAGCAGTATGCCACCTTGGTTCGTGCTAGGGCGTCCCACCTCTTTCTAACTGGGCACTCATCACTGAACGCATTATGCTCAGTTAGTTCCATCTTGGCCTTTTGGCAATTACAACACGTGGGGGGCGATCCGGCAATCCAATCTGGGCATTCAGATCTCTTGTGGGTTCCCCCACAGTGGCTACAGGCCTCCAGTTGCTTTTGGCAGTGTCGGCGACCATGTCCATATCCCAAACAATGTGTACATTGAATGAGAGGGGACTGGTCGACCACCCTTGCGCGTTGCATGTCTATATGAACCGCCCCTGCTTCTGTGAGGAGCTTCCATAGCTTAGGGGAGACTTGGAGCACCACATGTGCTGTCAGAGGATTTCTGGCTCTCTTTCTATATTTTACCGTGAAGTTCCTTTCTTCTTCGGTAACCCTTTCTAGGATCTGCTTATTCTGGATTTTTATGGCCTTTTCTATGTCCTCGTTGGTGTTGTAGTTGAGGACATCTTTTATCATCACCAGTGGATCCTTGTTCTTCATTTCCTCGATCGTCAAGTCTCCTCCCGCCTTCCTAATTTTCTCTTTTACCCTTCCTATTTCTTCGTGCGTTGTACATCCCAGGATGATCTTCCTATCCTTAGCTTTCCGTATACGATCTATTTTCAGCCCTTCCTCTTTTGCGTTAACTGTTTTCCTGACTTTCTCATATATTTGGTCCCCTGTCTCATTTTCATCTTTGGATGTTATCACCACTGAGTGGAGCGCCATGGCCCTCTCCGTATGTTGATTTCCTTGAGGAGTTGCTGCCACACTTGCGTAAGTTTCTTTTGTCCTAATTTCTTCCCTGTGTTTTTGTATTTCTTCGTTCAGCTTTTCCATTTGCTCCTTGCTTTCTATAAGTAGTTTTTTATGTTCTTCCAATTTCGCTAAAAATTCTTTTTCTTCACTTCCTTTCCTTGTCTTTTCTTCTATGTCTCTGATATTTTCTTCCTTTCCCTTATCTTTCACGTCAGTTTTCTCTGTTGTTTTACCTTTATACACTTTCCCCTCTTCAGCCTCCTGTACTAGTCTGTATAATCTCTCCGTAGCTTCTATGACCTCTACTTTTATTTCCGTTTTTAAATTTCGGCTATTGTTTATTTGGAGCCGCGTCTTAATTAGGCAAGCGTGAGCCTCTGCCGTTCGGTTCGCATATTTTGAGGTTTTTGCAGGCGGTGTCTTGGCTGCTGAGGGAACTGCAGCCTTTACTTTTGGTTTCGGTTTTGTGGGTCCAATTATTTTTGTTTCGGTCGATTGCTCAAGTTGGGACTCTATGCTGCGTCGGGCTTGTGCTACGCTATTTTGCGGCGTTTCTATTGGGCTAAACTTTTCAGACGACCTATCAGTCGGCTTTGTCAGCTCTTTTGCTGGAGTCCTATACCCGCAACCGAACATGTTTACAATGTGGGGAACGCGTCAATTTGTAAATACTCGTAAGTGTAAATTGCTTACGAGGTTGTCTTTTATAATAATAATAAAAAATATATATAATATAGGATGTATAAAGTTATCAGCTTGGTCCTACTCGTTTGATGCTGGAAGCAACTCAGCACAGTCGTTTTCTTATTGTCTATAAGTCAATTAAAACAGAGCACAGACAAAATTAAAACTAACAAAGTTAGAGTCGTAATTTAAATGTTATCTCAAAAATCGTGGGTTACCTCCCTGAGGTAGAGCCACTTAATAAATGAAAATAGCGAGAGGGAATTTTACGGTGTAAAATGTAGAAATCTTATTTATAGTTTACTAATGCTCTATATGAGCTTGGTCTTAAAACTACTTAATTTATAAAATAATTATAACAGTGTATCCGTTTTTTATTAACTTTGTTTTATTTTTCAGGTCACGTGAGGAAGCAGTAGAAGCAGCCAGTACCACCAACTCTACAGATGCAGAGGTGGTAGGAGAGCCGGTTCAACAGCGCCTCGTGGAGAACCCTCAGGTAAGTGTCTCTTAAATTTTAACTAATTTCGTAACTAAATATTTTTTTGAAAATTTTCCTAAATTTCTCAAAATTTTTAATTCTAATAATGTATTAAAATAGTCTATTGCACATAAATTTTCTAACCGTGTCTAAATTTTGAAGTTATTGTCGAAAATTTTAAAATTTAAAATTTCAAAAAAAAGTTTTTTTTTTTTTTTTTTTTTTTAAAGTTTAGAGTTGATTCTTATTAAGCTCGATAAGCCAAGCTAGGATAAAAATCCCACTACGTGGGATTTTGAATCCCTCGTCAAAATTAGGCTAACTCTCTCCGTTTCCGAGATAATCACAATTTTATAATTTTCTTAATATTAGACTGTTTTTTACC